>CATIUR010000001.1:89702058-99702058 GCA_949592205.1 Helichrysum umbraculigerum | reverse complement strand
AAACGGAATCAGTCATCGACATCAGCGACTGCGCCACCGACAAAATTGTGAAATATGCCACCTGCACTTTAGCCGACAAAGCGCTAACATGGTGGAACGCTCAGGTACAAATCATGGGACGCCCAGCTGCTTACTCCATCTCATGGGAGACACTGAAACGAATGCTGATGGAGGAATTTTGCCCTCCCAACGAGATGCAGAAACTTGAAACCGAATTCTGGAATATCCAAATGATCGGCGCTGATATTTCCGGTTATACAACTAGATTCCAGGAGCTTGCACGCCTGGTGCCTCACATGGTAAACCCCGAGAGCATACGCATTGAGCGTTACAACAGGGGTTTGGCACCACAGATCCGAGGCATGGTTATGTCCTCCAAACCCGCCACTTTTAGGAGCGCAGTCGACCTGGCTCAAAGCTTAACCGACGACGCGGTCGAGATTGGGACCCTGAAAGCTATCACAGGGAAAACTGAACCTACCCGTACTGATGCGGGCGAATCTGGAACCCACAAACGCAAATGGAACGGCGAGGGTAACGACCGTCAGGGTCAACAAAACAGAAACCCGGGAAACACCCGAGCCTACGCTGCAATCACCAACCCTGGACCCAAAACCTACCTTGGCAACAAACCGAGGTGTGACAAGTGCGGTAGACACCACGATGGTGATTGTACATTTTGTCAAAACTGCAGACGTCCCGGTCACTTAGCACAGAACTGTAGGACAAACCTACCTCCTCAAGCTGCCCCCGAGGTACAAAACACCGGCTGCATTAGGTGTGGTGATCCTGGACATCACCGAAACCAATGCCAACAACCGAACAACAACCGCAACAATCAAAACGACAACAACCGCACCGTTAACAAAGGCTACACTCCAAGCCGCGCATACATCCTCCGTGCACCAGAAACTGTTGCAGATCTCAACTAGCACGGTACGTTTTAGCGACTATTGCTACGATTTAACATACGTTTTATTCGAATGTCGATTTGAACACAACACTTGGTAAACTCTGACCACGAAACGAAACACACAACATATTGAACTATGCCGCGAGCATACTTAAACTGATCGAACTTCTATGGCAACAATTGAACGCCACGCAAACTATTACTATTGTTAACAACATGACTCATCGGGGAACATACGCCGCGGGCGATCCGACTTGATTTTAAATCTCGGGACGAGATTTCTCTAACATGGGGAGAATGTAACACCTCGCAAATTTAAACGCGATTAATTACTTTAATCACTTGCATTATTAGGCTAATTCCCTACTTGAGTGAATTCACAACATATTTTAGAGGTAAGTCTAGCATAGCCCAACTAGATAATACGCGTAGTATTACGTATTCGTAATTAGTTGTAATTACGTACTGAACAAATTGAAAACAAACGCGACAAAAACATACGACTGTTGGTGAACAAAATTGTTTAATAAAACGAAATTATTAAATAACGTGGTAGCGAATAAATATTTTGTCAAAAATATTTACAATTTATTTTATAACGCAAAACGTCAAAACGTATAATTTAAAATAAAACAAAGATTAAAAATCTTATAATTAAATTAAAATGGTCTTATAAAATATCATAATTAAAAAGATAACAAAATACGTATTTGAAAATATACATGTTAAAAAGATTTGTATTTAACGATCGAGTAAACAAACACGGGACAAAAACACAGGAGATGAAAAGTGGGACAAAACCACCTCCCATCTCCATTCTTCCTCTCATTTCAATTTCATCCTCACCAAAAACACACACTTCTCTCTCAACCAAATCCACACCAAAAATTCGGATTCGCAAATCAACCCACGAAATCTACATTTTCGGAATCACCATTACGCAAGGAACAACATTAACAAAAGCCGTATCATCATCTTCTTCCTCAATCGGTCCCGATTCGCAATTGTAAGAAATTTCTAAAAACTTAGATTTACTCGTTTTTATGTGTTATATGGGTGTAATATTGAACCTACAACTTTGTTTTAACTATATAATGGAAGAAATCAAGGTTTTATGGCCGGAAAACGGGTTAAAATCGGGTTTTTGGTCGGAAAATCGCGACAGTCGCTGGGTTCTGTCTGGGTGTTCGTCTTTGCGACACAACGACTGTGTCGCATATTGTGTCGCATAAACCATCCATGCGACACAACCCTTGTGTCGCATGTGGTGTCGTATAAACCATATTATGCCACATCTTATGTCGTATCATGTGTCGCATCCTTGTGTCGTAAACTTCATACGACACAACGCTAGTGTCGCTATTGATTTAGCATCGATCGCCTATGCGACACAACCCTTGTGTCGCATAGCCCTTGTGTCGCACTCTTATGCGACACAATCATTGTGTCGCATAACCACATTAGTGTCGCATACTGTGTCGCAGAAAACAGAAACTTCACAAACTATTTTTACACTAAGTGTCGAGCTTAACCGATAACGAATACTTACATACAATGCTATATGTGAACTTTACAAACAGTACAAACACGCTATTTTAATGAAGTTATGATTTCAAACTATCACCAACGAGTCGTATACATTTTCACAAACAACGAAATACAAAGGTAAACGTTTAACAAACGATTTGGATGTGACTTGGTTGTACAAACACTAGCATGGATGATTAGTTAGACATCCACATACTTATTAAATCTCGTACGTTTAGGACGTTAGGAGATCTCGGACTGTACTTGGGCTTAGGTTTGCTAGCACTCGCACAACTACTTAACTCAACAGGTGAGTTCACAGCCCCTACTTTTACTGTTTGTAATTACTTTTGGGGTGGAAAACATAGACAACTGCTTTACTGATTTATTGATTGCCATAACTGCTTTACTATATGATTATTTATCATACTGTTTACTCGAACATTTAGAGTACTTGAACTATTGTGCGAACTCTGTTTATGAAATAACATTTTCATACTGATACACTGAACAAATGGGATAACTTAGTCGGTAAACTGTTTTGCAAACGACTGAAAACTATTAAACTTATTTGGTATCCTACCGGAGAACGACCGGTACATATTGATAACTTGTCGGAGAACGACCGACACTAACATGGTATCTTACCGGAGAACGACCGGTACTAACAGTGCATCTTACCGGAGAACGACCGGTACTAACAATGTATCTCACCGGAGAACGACCGGTGCTAACTTGGTATCTTACCGGAGAACGACCGGTACATTTGGTAACTAGTCGGAGAACGACCGACTCAACTTTAAAACTACTGGAGAACGACCAGCAACACGTTTTCAAACATATGATTTTAGGGTAACGTCCCAACACAACTATTTATGGGCAACATCCCACATAAACTGAAACTTTTGGGCGAACAACCCACTAAACTTATACTTTGGATGACGTTCCACTAAACATTACTCGACTATTATGGCAATTACTATTTATGAACGTATTTGGTCCAACAAATGTGACTACAAAACTTGAAACAACAATATACAACATAAAACATGTGGATTCACTCAACCTAGTTGTTGACTTTTTACTATGTTTTTCAGGGAATTAGCTGCGCATGTAAGAATCGCCAACACATGGAGAATTAGGCGACCCGTGAAGCTTTAGGATGCCAACTTTTTGGAAAAACATATGGATTTCTCTAGTATAACTGAAACTGTTTTGTCATATTCTAGAAATCCACTTTTGTATACATATTACTTTTAACTTATACGATTTGATAAATCGTAAATCTTGTAATTAACATTTGGCATCTTAATATATATCATGTTCTGTTGTAATCATAAGCTCTGATACGTATGCATGCTTTATTATTGTGACACCCCAGTACTTAAACTAAATGCTTCCGCTAGACAAATTTGGGGGTGTTACAGATTGGTATCAGAGCCATTGGTTATAGCGAACTAGGAAACTTTAGGTGACTTAGAAACCTAGAGACCTAGACTATAGCCTTGGCTAGAACGTACATGCATACATACATTTGCATACATCTAAACTATCATTACGATAACTCGATACGCGTGAACTGTTCACCACATTCGACTCGTTCATTGTACTCAGATCTCATATGAACCGAATCGTGATTAAACGGTTGATGAAAAGAAGTATGTATTTAGCATCATATAATGACGCTTGGCCAACGTGATTATATTATACTAAGTACATATGGGTGTTTCATAGTCGTAAGATACGTGACGGGGATTCGACAATTCCTCTTGATACTCGAAAACTTGAAATATGTGAAACTTCATTCCTCACATATTTTTCATTGGCATTGACTTCTGCATCTTTTCATCGCAGAACGTCAGCATGCCTCCTAAACAAAGAAAGACTCGAAACAGTCGACAAAGGACTCCACCTCCGCCTCCGGAAACAAACGAAGAAATAATCGAACGCCGCGTGGCTGAAGCCATCGCTCAATACGAGGCCAACCGCAATCGTGAAAACCTGACCCACAATAGCGGAGCCACTCCAGTCATTAGCGAAACCCCAAACAATACCCAACAGGGGTGTTCCTACAAAACCTTCCAGTCTTGTAAACCCAGCACCTTCACCGGGACCGAAGGGGCCATCGGCCTGGTCCACTGGATTGAGAAAACGGAATCAGTCATCGACATCAGCGACTGCGCCACCGACAAAATTGTGAAATATGCCACCTGCACTTTAGCCGACAAAGCGCTAACATGGTGGAACGCTCAGGTACAAATCATGGGACGCCCAGCTGCTTACTCCATCTCATGGGAGACACTGAAACGAATGCTGATGGAGGAATTTTGCCCTCCCAACGAGATGCAGAAACTTGAAACCGAATTCTGGAATATCCAAATGATCGGCGCTGATATTTCCGGTTATACAACTAGATTCCAGGAGCTTGCACGCCTGGTGCCTCACATGGTAAACCCCGAGAGCATACGCATTGAGCGTTACAACAGGGGTTTGGCACCACAGATCCGAGGCATGGTTATGTCCTCCAAACCCGCCACTTTTAGGAGCGCAGTCGACCTGGCTCAAAGCTTAACCGACGACGCGGTCGAGATTGGGACCCTGAAAGCTATCACAGGGAAAACTGAACCTACCCGTACTGATGCGGGCGAATCTGGAACCCACAAACGCAAATGGAACGGCGAGGGTAACGACCGTCAGGGTCAACAAAACAGAAACCCGGGAAACACCCGAGCCTACGCTGCAATCACCAACCCTGGACCCAAAACCTACCTTGGCAACAAACCGAGGTGTGACAAGTGCGGTAGACACCACGATGGTGATTGTACATTTTGTCAAAACTGCAGACGTCCCGGTCACTTAGCACAGAACTGTAGGACAAACCTACCTCCTCAAGCTGCCCCCGAGGTACAAAACACCGGCTGCATTAGGTGTGGTGATCCTGGACATCACCGAAACCAATGCCAACAACCGAACAACAACCGCAACAATCAAAACGACAACAACCGCACCGTTAACAAAGGCTACACTCCAAGCCGCGCATACATCCTCCGTGCACCAGAAACTGTTGCAGATCTCAACTAGCACGGTACGTTTTAGCGACTATTGCTACGATTTAACATACGTTTTATTCGAATGTCGATTTGAACACAACACTTGGTAAACTCTGACCACGAAACGAAACACACAACATATTGAACTATGCCGCGAGCATACTTAAACTGATCGAACTTCTATGGCAACAATTGAACGCCACGCAAACTATTACTATTGTTAACAACATGACTCATCGGGGAACATACGCCGCGGGCGATCCGACTTGATTTTAAATCTCGGGACGAGATTTCTCTAACATGGGGAGAATGTAACACCTCGCAAATTTAAACGCGATTAATTACTTTAATCACTTGCATTATTAGGCTAATTCCCTACTTGAGTGAATTCACAACATATTTTAGAGGTAAGTCTAGCATAGCCCAACTAGATAATACGCGTAGTATTACGTATTCGTAATTAGTTGTAATTACGTACTGAACAAATTGAAAACAAACGCGACAAAAACATACGACTGTTGGTGAACAAAATTGTTTAATAAAACGAAATTATTAAATAACGTGGTAGCGAATAAATATTTTGTCAAAAATATTTACAATTTATTTTATAACGCAAAACGTCAAAACGTATAATTTAAAATAAAACAAAGATTAAAAATCTTATAATTAAATTAAAATGGTCTTATAAAATATCATAATTAAAAAGATAACAAAATACGTATTTGAAAATATACATGTTAAAAAGATTTGTATTTAACGATCGAGTAAACAAACACGGGACAAAAACACAGGAGATGAAAAGTGGGACAAAACCACCTCCCATCTCCATTCTTCCTCTCATTTCAATTTCATCCTCACCAAAAACACACACTTCTCTCTCAACCAAATCCACACCAAAAATTCGGATTCGCAAATCAACCCACGAAATCTACATTTTCGGAATCACCATTACGCAAGGAACAACATTAACAAAAGCCGTATCATCATCTTCTTCCTCAATCGGTCCCGATTCGCAATTGTAAGAAATTTCTAAAAACTTAGATTTACTCGTTTTTATGTGTTATATGGGTGTAATATTGAACCTACAACTTTGTTTTAACTATATAATGGAAGAAATCAAGGTTTTATGGCCGGAAAACGGGTTAAAATCGGGTTTTTGGTCGGAAAATCGCGACAGTCGCTGGGTTCTGTCTGGGTGTTCGTCTTTGCGACACAACGACTGTGTCGCATATTGTGTCGCATAAACCATCCATGCGACACAACCCTTGTGTCGCATGTGGTGTCGTATAAACCATATTATGCCACATCTTATGTCGTATCATGTGTCGCATCCTTGTGTCGTAAACTTCATACGACACAACGCTAGTGTCGCTATTGATTTAGCATCGATCGCCTATGCGACACAACCCTTGTGTCGCATAGCCCTTGTGTCGCACTCTTATGCGACACAATCATTGTGTCGCATAACCACATTAGTGTCGCATACTGTGTCGCAGAAAACAGAAACTTCACAAACTATTTTTACACTAAGTGTCGAGCTTAACCGATAACGAATACTTACATACAATGCTATATGTGAACTTTACAAACAGTACAAACACGCTATTTTAATGAAGTTATGATTTCAAACTATCACCAACGAGTCGTATACATTTTCACAAACAACGAAATACAAAGGTAAACGTTTAACAAACGATTTGGATGTGACTTGGTTGTACAAACACTAGCATGGATGATTAGTTAGACATCCACATACTTATTAAATCTCGTACGTTTAGGACGTTAGGAGATCTCGGACTGTACTTGGGCTTAGGTTTGCTAGCACTCGCACAACTACTTAACTCAACAGGTGAGTTCACAGCCCCTACTTTTACTGTTTGTAATTACTTTTGGGGTGGAAAACATAGACAACTGCTTTACTGATTTATTGATTGCCATAACTGCTTTACTATATGATTATTTATCATACTGTTTACTCGAACATTTAGAGTACTTGAACTATTGTGCGAACTCTGTTTATGAAATAACATTTTCATACTGATACACTGAACAAATGGGATAACTTAGTCGGTAAACTGTTTTGCAAACGACTGAAAACTATTAAACTTATTTGGTATCCTACCGGAGAACGACCGGTACATATTGGTAACTTGTCGGAGAACGACCGACACTAACATGGTATCTTACCGGAGAATGACCGGTACTAACAGTGCATCTTACCGGAGAACGACCGGTACTAACAATGTATCTCACCGGAGAACGACCGGTGCTAACTTGGTATCTTACCGGAGAACGACCGGTACATTTGGTAACTAGTCGGAGAACGACCGACTCAACTTTAAAACTACTGGAGAACGACCAGCAACACGTTTTCAAACATATGATTTTAGGGTAACGTCCCAACACAACTATTTATGGGCAACATCCCACATAAACTGAAACTTTTGGGCGAACAACCCACTAAACTTATACTTTGGATGACGTTCCACTAAACATTACTCGACTATTATGGCAATTACTATTTATGAACGTATTTGGTCCAACAAATGTGACTACAAAACTTGAAACAACAATATACAACATAAAACATGTGGATTCACTCAACCTAGTTGTTGACTTTTTACTATGTTTTTCAGGGAATTAGCTGCGCATGTAAGAATCGCCAACACATGGAGAATTAGGCGACCCGTGAAGCTTTAGGATGCCAACTTTTTGGAAAAACATATGGATTTCTCTAGTATAACTGAAACTGTTTTGTCATATTCTAGAAATCCACTTTTGTATACATATTACTTTTAACTTATACGATTTGATAAATCGTAAATCTTGTAATTAACATTTGGCATCTTAATATATATCATGTTCTGTTGTAATCATAAGCTCTGATACGTATGCATGCTTTATTATTGTGACACCCCAGTACTTAAACTAAATGCTTCCGCTAGACAAATTTGGGGGTGTTACATGTAACACCCTCAAATTTCGGTTTGCGGAAGCGATCGGGTCGGGTGTTACTAAATCAAATATCACAAGCACAAAGATATATAATGAACGACTCTAAATGAGACGTTGAAAATAGTTATACATTTACCAAATAAAACGTTTACAAAGTTGATAGTGGTTTTCAAATGCATAATTTGAAATACAAAAGTAAATGCAGAGTTGTCCCAAAGTTTGAAAACATGCGACTCGAGCTAGCATAGCTTGCAGTGGTCCTAATCCTGCTGGCCACCTGAGAATACATACTAAAACAGGTCAGCTATAAAGCTGGTGAGTTCACAGAGTATTTAATATGAAATCGTATGATAATAATACCATCCGTATTATAAAAGCGGTTATCCACCGTATATTTAGATTAAATGAGTTTGCAAAGACATTACAAAAGTTATATATATCGGGGTGTAGTTTACCCTAACCATAGGATTTATTAGCTAGTGGAGTTTAGTATGCATCGGCTATTAGTCTTTTCATGGAGGTACGGGTTCCTAGAGTTAGGTCATCTCCCATGTAGGACCCACAACATATGATGATTGTTAATAAGTACCCCGAGTCCCAATAATCCATCGGATTATTCTGCAAGTATAAAAGTAATGAAAGTAGCACTATGTGCATACTTTATGTTCAAGAGCACCACGTGCTTGTTAGATAAACAATGAAGCAACCTGTGCTTAAGTTCAAATGTAGTGAGGCACTCCGTGCCTGATGTACGTAATACGTATGCATAGATATGAAGCACCACGTGCTTAGTAAGACAGTAGTAAGTATACATCAACATGTATAGGTAATCGAAAGTAGCACCACGTGCCAAGTAGTGGTTCAACGAACCCGGAAGTAGCACAACGTGCCCGGAAGTAGCACAACGTGCCCGGAAGTAGCGCAGCGCGCCCAGTAATGGCCCTACAGGCTCTGCAGTAGCATAACATGCCTACTGTATGTTCAAATGAAGCATTACATGCTTGTTTAACGTTAATGAAGCACTACGTGCTTAATGGCGTGAATAGGGTGTGTACATGTATATATATATATATATATATATAAGCGAAGCACCGCGTGCTTGTTAGTGTAAGCGTGTATACATCATCATGTACATGTAATCGTAAGTAGCACCACGTGCTAAGTAGTGGTTCAACGAACCCGGAAGTAGCACAACGTGCCCGGAAGTAGCGCAACGCGCCCAGTGATGGCCCCACGGGCTCGGTAGTAGCACAACGTGCTAAACAGTTTATGTATGCATAAATTAGTGTAAGCTATCTACAGATAATCACTACACTCAATTTATGTGTGTTTATTACCCTACGGTAATACTGAAGGTGTAATCTAACAATCTACACCTATGATTAAAGTTTAGTGTTCACAATGTTTCTAAGTGTGACTAATCACCACCTAGATGATGGGTGTAGCATGTCATGTCTAGATGCGTATAAACGCCACCTAGTTATTCTGAGTAGTACATAATGCTTAAGTGTGTCATTACATCACTTAATTGTCGAAGTGTACCTGCGGTACGTAAATATTGTATGCTATCATTTGGTTTCATGAATCGTGTCACGACTAGTGGGTATGGTCTCCATATTGTGTTTCACAAGTAAACTAACCAAGTCTAGTAATAATGCCTCGCCGATGTGACGAGTGTTTAAATAGTTTTACTTGTATAATTTTAGTTGTTGTCTAGCTAAGGCACACTTAGTTTGCCTAGTATGTACGATTGTCTCAAGGGCGTTGGAGTTTAACATGTCATTTGCAAACATTTGTAAAGCAGTTGTAAGTTGTAAGTTCATTTACCAATGAAAAGCAAGTAAATCATGAGTATGTATCTCCCCCAAAATCAGTGAAAACAGTAAAAAGGAGGGGCTATGAACTCACCTGGAGAGCTAGCAACCCTTAAGTTACGCGCGTGTGAAATGAAGACCTCCTAGTGTCCTAAACACGTGAGGTTCCGTATAAGTATATAGACATAAATTATCCAATTCGTTTGCTTAATCTGTTAAGTCGTACTCAATGTGTTTGACACGCGTTTACGTTTCAAAGTTTGTAAGAAAGTTCGGTTCGTTCGCGGCGTATTGGAATTATATTTTGAAAATATAATTATAGTGTTTTTCGTATAAATAACCTCGTTTAAACGCGTTTCGGTTCGTACATAATTGCGTATATGTTTCTGGATAAGTTTGACATTTTAAAAGTGAGTTTTTAGTTCAAAAACTGATAATAGCGACACTTCATGCGTCACTGGTTGACTTATAGCGTCACTAGGCTAGTGACTCAAAAGATAGAATTTTTCAGCATTTTAGCGACACTTCAATAGTGTCGCTATAGGGTTAGTGACGCATACAGCGTCACTTAGGAAGTGACGCAGAGGGCTTAGTGACGCAGTTCGTTTCTACCGAAAGTTGTGGTTTCTGCTGAAGATAGCGACACTTGAGAAGTGTCGCATGTTTCTGCCGAAGGTTATATGACCGCGTCACTATAGAAGTGACGGTATAAGTGTTTTAGCGGCACTCAGGTAGTGTCGCTATAAGGGCGACTCGTTGACATAGCGTCACTTAGGAAGTGACGCTACACTGTTTTTGGTCTGTGGGCGACACTTCCGTCTGCTCGACGGGTTTTCACCCAAAACCACGGATCGAAGCCAAAAACCACAAAATCGACAATGATAAACTTGTATAATGATAATATATGATGTATAAAGTGATATAAACATGTATTTAAGTGTAGATCGGAAGTTTTCTTACAAATCAAAATGAGATCCGAAAATGGTGATTTTGGTGATGAAGATGAAGATGGTGATGATGATGCTTGTTGTTGATGACGACGATGGTGGTGGTGACGTGCGGCGGTGGTGATCCGACGATGGTGGTGATGATCCGGTGGTGTTGGTATAATCCGAGAGAGAGAGAGAGATGTGAGGGTGTGTTTGGTGATGAGAAATGAAAAGAGAAAGAAATGGGGGAAAGATGGGGAGGCCGGCCCATCTTTTGTGGTGGGTTGGTTTCCCCAATTTGCGGTATAAAATACCCGTGTTTTGGTACCCGTTCGTAAAATAAATAATGTTTTTAAATTCGTAATATTTATTCGTATAATTGAAAATGGTTTCGAGTTGGAACATTTTATAAAAATAAAATGTTTAAGTTTAAGTCGTACGAGCTATTTTAGTTTTCTAATATATCATTTTCAAATGATACGAAAGTATTTAAGTTTCGTCTAGCTAAAATACGTTTTAAACAAAACGATTTATGTTCTAAAATGGTTTAATATTTCCCGTGTAAATAACGTTTATTAAAATAATAACACATTATTTAAAGTAATACGTACTAAATACGATTGTTTAAAGTTTAAAATAGGCGCGAAAATTTGCCTTTTTGACCGGGTGTTACATTCTCCCCCTGTTAAGAAAATTTCGTCCCGAAATTTAAAGTGATGTCGTGGTCGCGTGGAGTCTGGGGAGCAATGTTCGTACGAGAAGTTTGCCAAATAGGTAGTAGACATACAATGTCTATATCGAGTTTGGAGGCAGTCAATCCATGACTGTGTTGTGTTTTATCGTTGTAGTTACATTCTGACTATATTGTTTGTTCGAGGTATGATTAATTTGTGGTTACTAGTTAACCGTTTACGTCGTAGTCCATTCAGGACTAGATAGTTGTCACATAGTGACCGTTTTATAAATTATCTTATCAGGACCAAATATCTAGCAGATAATAAATTAGCTAGTCTGCTGAAAGCAAACTCAAAACGTTTATGTTGGCCTAGGTAAACTAGCCCTATAGTACATTCGGCACTAAATCAATGCCACACGGTATCAAGTAATAAGTAACACGTACTTAGTGTAAATTAAAATTGTTAAGTTCTAGGTGAAGGACGCACCCATAATAGTACTCAGAGGTTAGTCAGGCGTCGTTGAAAATTTTCGGGCAGTCCCTTTTGAGGTGTCCAGGGTCTCCGCATTCGAAACAGACCTTTGGGCCGTTAGGGTTTGAGATAGTAGTAGGGACTCTGCAGTTCTTAGTTGGGTGTCCATAGCTTTTGCACCTATTGCATGGCGTGCCACATGCCCCCGTATGGTGGCTTTCGCATCTGGGGCAGAAGGGTTTGTTTCCCTTGTATTTCTTCTCTCCGGGTTTAATTATGTTGAGTGGTACGGGTTCAGGTCTTAAGGTTAGCTCGTGGCTATTGCTGGGATTTCCATCCCATTTTCTCTTACTATAGGGATTAGGAGATCGAGGGAGTGTCTCAGAGTCGGCTTTCATCGCCATTAGTTCATGAGTTAAACGTATGGCTTTTCGGATGGTTGTAGGTGCGGATGAGATGACGTTCCCTCGGATAGACTTAGGAAGGCCTAGAATGTACTTTCTGATACGCGTGGACTCTGAGTTTACTATGTTCGGGCATAAGGGTGCCAATTGTTGGAATCGAGTGGTGTACGAGGTGATGTCATTCCCTTTTACAGCGAGGTTCCAGAGTTCAACCTCAAGTTGATGTATTTTCTCATTAGGGCAGTACTCTTCCTTGAGCATTTGTTTCAGTTCCTCCCAATGCATCCTGTAAGCAACGTCGGTGCTCATGGAATGAACTTGGGTGTTCCACCAGGTAAGTGCACCTTCCTCAAAAGTGCAGGTAGAGAGTCTGACCTTGCGGTCGTCAGGGCATTCACAGAGACAGAATATGGATTCCATTTTCTCAATCCACCTAGTTAAGCCAATGGCTCCTTCGGTTCCAGAGAAGTGTAGTGGTTTGCACCTCATAAATTGTTTATAAGTGCCGGGTCTCGTTTGGAGTGGGTTGTTTAGTGTGGCCCCACCGTCTGTTCGTAAATTTCGTGAGAGTAACGCATCGGTCACTCCTTGAGCAATGTATCGGGCGAGTTCAGCTTCGTCGAAAGTCAGTTGCCTTGAAGACATGTTCCTTTAAGAAAAGGCAAAAGTGTATAAGTTGTCGTGATAGTGTTGGTTTCTCCAAGTATTTTATAAGAATGAGATAGGATTCTATATCCGTATCTGAGTTGAGGTTTCCAGTTTTGTGTGTGGCGGACATTGTCCCGCGTTACGTGATTTTTGAAGTGACGATTTTTGTTCCTATCGAGTTATCCAAATCGTTGTGTCTATTTGTTCACATTCCCAATGATGGGATTTAGTTAAGTAGTTTTGATTGGCAGTCATAATCATGACCAAGTAGTATTATTCCCAATAGTCGTTCAAGGTTATGCTATGGTGGTGATCCTACAGATCATAATGCAGTACTAACCTACCGTGTGTGTAGCACCATGTGCTATAAGTGTAGTACTAACTGTACCATAAACGCAGTACTATTGTACTGAAATGCGAAGTCAAAATACCATGAGTACAGTGTCCGAAACACCGTACTTGCAAAACTACGTATTGTAAATGCAGCACCCTGTGCCGTAAAAGTAGTGCCACGCACTGTAATGCAGTACTCAAAGTACTGTAGGTAGGTAGGGATCGTATATTTCTTGAATGTAGCCTCCAAGGCTGTATGTGTATAAGTCATGGGTTTTCTGTGTGTATTTATCGATTAAAGCATTACCTGCTTAATTGGTCGTATATACATATATGGTGTACACGTAACTATACTAGTATACGTGTGTAGTAAAAGTCAGGTATGGCACCTCGTGCCCAGCTAGGTAAGTGTATATGTATATATGTAAGTCGTACATGTAACTATAACAAGTCTACATGTATAATTGAAGTAGCACCTAGTGCTATAATGCAGTGCTATCAGCATAGTAATTGATATATTAATGTATTGTGATTGTAGTACCGAAGTACTATGTAATGCAGCACCATGTGCCGTAATGTAGTGCCCGCGGCACCATAATTGCAGTACCCATGTACTGTGAGTGTAGCATCAACATGCTATGATTTGTAGTATAGACATACAATGGAAGCTGCACTAACGTGCTCAAATCGTGGTATTAACATACCGTGAAATCGTGGCATCACGTGCCGTTGTGTTACACAAGTATAGCCCTCGGGCCGTCAGTAAGTTTGAAGGTAATTCATGGACTTAGTCATTACGAGCATCCCTCGCAATACTAATTGGTCGTGACCAACCTGGTCAAAATTTAAGGTCAAGTCGCAAGGGTTGGGAAGCTGGCGATATGCCACTTCGAAAGTACTACAGTGGAATCATGTAAGATGTAATCGTACCTACATGTATACAGATATGTAGGAATAATATACACGTAAGGCCTATTCATATATACCTACAGTACATATAATAGCCTAGGGTGTCTAGCAATAACAATCAGAGTCAACTACGCATTCCTGTTTCAGTATAACCCCTTTCAGCATTTTAGCGACACTTCAATAGTGTCGCTATAGGGTTAGTGACGCATACAGCGTCACTTAGGAAGTGACGCAGAGGGCTTAGTGACGCAGTTCGTTTCTACCGAAAGTTGTGGTTTCTGCTGAAGATAGCGACACTTGAGAAGTGTCGCATGTTTCTGCCGAAGGTTATATGACAGCGTCACTATAGAAGTGACGGTATAAGTGTTTTAGCGGCACTCAGGTAGTGTCGCTATAAGGGCGACTCGTTGACATAGCGTCACTTAGGAAGTGACGCTACACTGTTTTTGGTCTGTGGGCGACACTTCCGTCTGCTCGACGGGTTTTCACCCAAAACCACGGATCGAAGCCAAAAACCACAAAATCGACAATGATAAACTTGTATAATGATAATATATGATGTATAAAGTGATATAAACATGTATTTAAGTGTAGATCGGAAGTTTTCTTACAAATCAAAATGAGATCCGAAAATGGTGATTTTGGTGATGAAGATGAAGATGGTGATGATGATGCTTGTTGTTGATGACGACGATGGTGGTGGTGACGTGCGGCGGTGGTGATCCGACGATGGTGGTGATGATCCGGTGGTGTTGGTATAATCCGAGAGAGAGAGAGAGATGTGAGGGTGTGTTTGGTGATGAGAAATGAAAAGAGAAAGAAATGGGGGAAAGATGGGGAGGCCGGCCCATCTTTTGTGGTGGGTTGGTTTCCCCAATTTGCGGTATAAAATACCCGTGTTTTGGTACCCGTTCGTAAAATAAATAATGTTTTTAAATTCGTAATATTTATTCGTATAATTGAAAATGGTTTCGAGTTGGAACATTTTATAAAAATAAAATGTTTAAGTTTAAGTCGTACGAGCTATTTTAGTTTTCTAATATATCATTTTCAAATGATACGAAAGTATTTAAGTTTCGTCTAGCTAAAATACGTTTTAAACAAAACGATTTATGTTCTAAAATGGTTTAATATTCCCCGTGTAAATAACGTTTATTAAAATAATAACACATTATTTAAAGTAATACGTACTAAATACGATTGTTTAAAGTTTAAAATAGGCGCGAAAATTTGCCTTTTTGACCGGGTGTTACACTAGCGAAGTGACGCATATGAGTCACTAGCGAAGTGACGCATATGGGTCACTGAGTCACTAGAGAAGTGACGCATATGGGACACTGAGTCACTAGCGAAGTGACGCATATGAGTCACTAGATAGAGTCACTAGCGAAGTGACGCATAAAAACCTGAATTTCCCTATCTTTTGAGTCACAAGCCTAGTGACGCTATAAACTCCTAAGTGACGCATGAAGTGTCGCTAAAATCAGATTTTAAGCTAAAAACTCACTTTTAAAGTGCCAAACTTATCCGGAAACATATACGCAATTATATACGAACCGAAACGCGTTCACACGCACTTTATTATACAAAAACAATATAATTATATTTTCGAGATATAATTTCAGTACGCGACAAACGATACGTATTTACTTTACGATATCCAAACGTAAACCTATAACAAATACATTGAGTACAAACAAAACGTGTAAACAACAAACTGGGATAGTTTATGTAAATATCCATTCACTTATACGAAATCTCACGTGTTTAGGACACTAGGAGATTGTTATCGGCACGACTCGCTACATTAAGACGCTAGCTCCTCAGGTGAGTTCACCGCCCCACTCTTTTACTGTTTTCAACTGATTTCGGGGTGGGAATGCATACTCCTGTTTTACTTTCAACTGTTCAAATCTTTGCAAACGTTTTACATTAGTTTATGGTAACAGTGTTAGATTACAACGGCTACGAGCCACTTGACCATACTTAGAGATATTAAGGATAACCGTTTTAGAAACACCTAGAATATATATTACGTATGATATCTAGGGGATAAACGCCTCACTACATCAGTGACTGATAAATTACTAGTAATGACTAGCGGACTTATGAGTACCAACTAGAGGCACCAACTTGCTACTTTAGTAACGACTATCCTTACGAACTGACATATGATTTCACTAAGTACTAGAAGTACTTCCCAACAGTTAAGTGAAGAGATAACATACTTAGAATTCACAAATTACTTCAAACAACTAGGTGACGTAGATTCGTACCTAATAAACGATTACAACTTACCCATATGCCTAGATGACATCCTTACTTCTGGTATAATTGTGACGACTCTGGCTTGGAGTTACTGGGCCAGGGATGGTCCCCCGGCAGCAGGGAGTTACCCAAAACCCGGGGGGTGTCACATACAACTTGAGGTACTGTTGAGTACCTGTAACGCTCTACTCGCCCAATGATCCTCAAAAGTAACACTGCCCGCACGTGGTCCAGGTACGGGTCTTATGGGGGTGTTACATAAAACTTACATGCGGGCGTGCTGCGCGCATTGCCAAACGGACGCATCGTCTCCTTCGGGGGAACAACGGACGCGGTCACTATATGTGAAGCAAAACGATACCACGGTGGGTGGTACAACTTACGAACGAGCTCACGATACCACGGTGGGTGGTACAACTTACGTACGAGCTGGATGCTCACGATACCACGGTGGGTGGTACAACTTACTTACGAGCTGAATGCTCACACTCAGCAACGGACCGACGAACTATTACAGTCGGGGTCGTTGGCTCAGCATATGAATTTATGCTCTATCGTAGTTCTGCGGAACTGCACGGTTACTCATACTCAGCATATGAATTATGCTTTACTTACTTTCAGCAACGGACCTGCGAACTATTACAGTAGGGGTCGTTGGCTCGATAACTGATTAATTTACTTAAACGTGGTCCTGCGGGACATAACTTGACATACCTTTTGGGGGATACCCATTACCATCACTGTAGGTGATTACTAGATAATTTACGAGTCGGAGACTCAGGAAATTACAAGCTTTTGCTCACTTGACCGTACTTACAAACCGTACCGATATGACACGATTTCAAAACAAATAACTTGATCACGTTGTCGGGGTGCAACCTTTCATGCCAGATGGCATTGTGACTTACTAGTACTCGTAGTACTAATACTTGAAACCGTACGAACTAGTTGTACCGTATTGCCGGGGAGCAATATCGACTGTCTAAGGACTTTCTTGATTGATTACTTTTGACCAGTAGCACGATAGTTAGTCTCCTTACGCTACACCCGTATTCGTATTGCCAGGTGGCAATAACGTACCTGATAACACACCCACTGGGAATTGGTTCCCTTTACTTGACTAGAAACCTATCGATTAGGTTCACCTGTTTACCAAAAATTTCTCACAATTACCTCGAGGGGTAATCATTACTATTTAAACTGTTAAACTTGATCTACATTTCTGAATGAAATACATATTTCTTGAACTACTTGTTATTACAAATTACTCGTGAACTCACCAGCTTTCCAGCTGACCTTTTTAGTGTGCATTCTCAGGTACACTGCAATAGTAGGATTGGCCTACAGGATTTCTAGCTCGAGTCGCACGTTTTGACAATTGGACGTCTCTGCATAATTTTTGTATTATCAGTTATGTATTGAAAGTATTTTGCGAACTCGCAACTTGTATACATTTTATTTTGGGAAATTTAATAACTATTTTCAAACGTCTCATTTAGAGTCGTTCATTATGCATCTTATGCTGTGATATTTGATTTGGTAACACCTGACCCGATCGCTTCCGCAACTCGAAATTTGAGGGTGTTACAGATTGGTATCAGAGCCTAAGGTTGTAGTGAACTAGGTTGCATTTAGTGGGCCTAGACTATGACCATTAGGCAGTATTCCTCATTAGGTATAACTAGTTCAGGGATTACATCATACGAACTTAATTTAACATAGCGTAGCTAACTATGTACAATTAAGCAAAGATGATGTAAGATCTGAAAGGGGTTATATTGAAATGGAATGCAGTAGTTGACTCTGATTGTTATTTGTTACTTGCTAGACACCCTAGGCTATTATATGTACTGTAGGTATATATGAATAGGCCTTACGTGTATACTGTTTCTGCATATCTATATACATGTATGTATGATTATACCTGACGTGATTCCGCTGTACTACTGATACATACACTCGGAGTGGCATATCGCCAACTTCCCAACCTTTACGACTTGATTTCAAATTTTGACCAGGTTGGTCACGACTGACGGGTATTGCGAGAGATACTCGTAATGACAAAGCCCACGAATTACTTTCGAACTTACTATCGGCCTGAGGGCTACTCTTGAACAACACCCAGCACGTGGTGCTGCAATTACTCAGTATGTTAATACTACAACTGGTACGTTGGTGCTACGCTCACAGTACTCGGGTACTGCAATTTCGGTGCTTTGGCCACTACGAACATGTGGCACGTGGTGCCGCATCGTGCTTGGGGCACAATACTACTTCAGCACGTGGTGCTGTAACTTATGATAACCAAGTACTACTTTTACTATACAATAGGAAATTACATTACTGTGCTGATGGCACTACATTACAGTACAGGGTTACTGTGTTTTAGTACTTAGGGTACTACGCACCAACTGATAGAATTACAACTACCGTACACTAGTATCACACAGTAGTCAGTTAGACTAGATACCATACCATAGTCTTGGTAGATTACTTTAAGGCATACGTGAACAACTAATATACATACAACGAAACTAAAATTCTGAGAACTTTCGAACACATACTATTTTTACATACCAATGAAATAGACATAATTCTCGAATAAAGAACTTACCGTTAACGTTTCATTCTTGTTTAAGAATCATCCCGCATAGACGACAAATGTACACACAAGCAGAACGCGACCAATACGCCGAGCAAAGAGTAGCTGAAGCTCTGGCTGCACAAAACCTAACGCGCCCCTGCACCTATAAAGAATTTCTGAACTGTAACCCGCCAATCTTTGTTGGTACCGAAGGGGCTGTCGGACTGATCCAATGGATCGAAAGGATGGAAGCTGTATTCTGCATTTGCAACTGCCCCGATGAATACAAAGTCAAATACTCCACCTACACCCTTCAAGACATTGCTCTAACCTGGTGGAATGCTCACGCCCAAACCGTAGGGGTCGACACCGCCTATGAACTTTCTTGGGAGGAACTGAAACAACTGATGAGGGACGAATATTGTCCTAGCGAGGAACTACACCGACTTGAGAATGAACTCTGGCATCTTACCGTGAAAAACAACGACATCATGACCTATACCAATCGTTTTCACCGACTGGCACTCCTTTGCCCATCTCTAGTAAACCCAGAAAGCAAACGAATCGAACAATACATCGAAGGACTTCCGACACAAATCGCGGACATGGTTATCTCCTCTAAACCCAATACTATTCGCGACGCCGTTCGCATGGCCCACAACCTCATGGCGCGGGTGGTTCAACGGGGAACCCCCACAACTGAAAACCATACACAAAAAGGGAATGATGATTCCAGCACTAGTCACGATCCAACAAATCAACCCGAACCCTTGAAATCTTACCCTTCTGAATACAAAGGAAAGCGGGGCTATGCGGGGAATAAACCATTTTGTCACAGCTGTAAACGACATCATACCGGCCCTTGTGGCCCACCTTGCGAGAGATGTCAACGATTCGGACACCAAATCCAGGACTGTAGAGTTCCTGCAAATCCCGATGGACAACAAACGTGTTTCAAATGTAACACTCCTGGACATTTCAAGAAAGATTGCCCAAATCAGAAATGAAAAATCCTCATGATCAACTCCGGAGGGACCGGACGAAACCGCGGCAATATCATGGGTATGTCCCTATCCAATACTAAAATTTCAAATTAAACACAACGTTTCGATCAACGGGAATGTCGATACCAAAAATAATACCGAATACATGAATTAATGCCGACTACATGAATTAAGCCAAACATAAAAGCTAGAGTTTACTTTCAGCAGACTAATCGATCGAACGTACACAAACCACCTAGTCCTAATAGGACTACTCGCCGAACGGTCACGTTGTGACAACCATCAAGTCCCGAGGGGACTACAATGTAAACGGTTCCTTAGCAACCACAACTTAAACATGTAAACAATATAGTCAGAATGTGACTACAATGATAAACTGCGATACAGTCATCGGTTGACTGCTATCCAACCTCGTCATAGACACTTTATGTCTACAAGTTACGCGACAAACATCTCGTTCATACATTGCTCCCCAGACCCCACACGACCGCGGCCCTACTTTAAATTTCGGGACGAAATTTTATTAACAGGGGGAGAATGTAACAACCGGTCAAAAAGTCAACTTGCGCGTCTAAATTTAAACTTTTAATCTTCATACTAAGTACGCATTATTACCACGGAATTTAAAAATTATATATAATATATATATAATACGATGGATTACTCAGAAAAACGCATCCAAACTTCAATGTCAAAATCTCAAAACTAATATTTTATTAGTTAGAATGAATATTATATAATTTGGGAAAAATATTAAACATTCGAAAATCTAAGTCGTTTTAAATTAAAACGCATCTTAAAAATCCAAGACCGCGCGAAAACAACTTACTAAACTTTAAATACCAAAATAATATTTTCATAAAATTTTCCGGTTCAAAAACATTTCGAAAGAATATAAATAATTTTTAGAAATTAAAATATTATTTTAAATTACGATTGGGTACAAAAACACGGGTATTTTGTACTGCGGTGGGAGACCACAGTACACGAAAGAGGGAGCTGAGTTCTAACAAAACCCAACCCCCCTTCTTTTTTCCCCTCATTTTCTTCTTCTCTTTTTCTTCATCTCTTTCTTTTTCTCTCTTTTCTTTCTTACACCAAACAAACACCACCACCAAAATTCGCAAAATAACACACCAAAACGACGCCGGATCATACCCCTCCTTTGGAATAAAAGAACCACGGCACCACGATCTACGTTCCTATCTTTCCGGATTTTTATTTCGACACTTTGTAAGTTTCCGACAAATCCCGACATCTCTCGTTTTTGATCATTTTTACTAGTTTATGGTTTTTATAGGCTTATTATGTTCATATAAGGGTTGGGTAAAAGAATCGGACCAAACGGAAACCCGAAAACATGTTTTTTGCTCGAAACCCGTCGAACAGGCCCAAGTGTCGCAGGGGCCAAAAACAGTATGAGTCACTAGATAGAGTCACTAGCGAAGTGACGCATAAGCCTATGAGTCACTAGCGAAGTGACGCATATGAGCCACTAGCGAAGTGACGCATATGGGTCACTGAGTCACTAGAGAAGTGACGCATATGGGACACTGAGTCACTAGCGAAGTGACGCATATGAGTCACTAGATAGAGTCACTAGCGAAGTGACGCATAAAAACCTGAATTTCCCTATCTTTTGAGTCACTAGCCTAGTGACGCTATAAACTCCTAAGTGACGCATGAAGTGTCGCTAAAATCAGATTTTAAGCTAAAAACTCACTTTTAAAGTGCCAAACTTATCCGGAAACATATACGCAATTATATACGAACCAAAACGCGTTCACACGCACTTTATTATACAAAAACAATATAATTATATTTTCGAGATATAATTTCAGTACGCGACAAACGATACGTATTTACTTTACGATATCCAAACGTAAACATATAACAAATACATTGAGTACAAACAAAACGTGTAAACAACAAACTGGGATAGTTTATGTAAATATCCATTCACTTATACGAAATCTCACGTGTTTAGGACACTAGGAGATTGTTATCGGCACGACTCGCTACATTAAGACGCTAGCTCCTCAGGTGAGTTCACCGCCCCACTCTTTTACTGTTTTCAACTGATTTCGGGGTGGGAATGCATACTCCTGTTTTACTTTCAACTGTTCAAATCTTTGCAAACGTTTTACATTAGTTTATGGTAACAGTGTTAGATTACAACGGCTACGAGCCACTTGACCATACTTAGAGATATTAAGGATAACCGTTTTAGAAACACCTAGAATATATATTACGTATGATATCTAGGGGATAAACGCCTCACTACATCAGTGACTGATAAATTACTAGTAATGACTAGCGGACTTATGAGTACCAACTAGAGGCACCAACTTGCTACTTTAGTAACGACTATCCTTACGAACTGACATATGATTTCACTAAGTACTAGAAGTACTTCCCAACAGTTAAGTGACGAGATAACATACTTAGAATTCACAAATTACTTCAAACAACTAGGTGACGTAGATTCGTACCTAATAAACGATTACAACTTACCCATATGCCTAGATGACATCCTTACTTCTGGTATAATTGTGACGACTCTGGCTTGGAGTTACTGGGCCAGGGATGGTCCCCCGGCAGCAGGGAGTTACCCAAAACCCGGGGGGTGTCACATACAACTTGAGGTACTGTTGAGTACCTGTAACGCTCTACTCGCCCAATGATCCTCAAAAGTAACACTGCCCGCACGTGGTCCAGGTACGGGTCTTATGGGGGTGTTACATAAAACTTACATGCGGGCGTGCTGCGCGCATTGCCAAACGGACGCATCGTCTCCTTCGGGGGAACAACGGACGCTGTCACTATATGTGAAGCAAAACAATACCACGGTGGGTGGTACAACTTACGAACGAGCTCACGATACCATGGTGGGTGGTACAACTTACGTACGAGCTGGATGCTCACGATACCACGGTGGGTGGTACAACTTACTTACGAGCTGAATGCTCACACTCAGCAACGGACCGACGAACTATTACAGTCGGGGTCGTTGGCTCAGCATATGAATTTATGCTCTATCGTAGTTCTGCGGAACTGCACGGTTACTCATACTCAGCATATGAATTATGCTTTACTTACTTTCAGCAACGGACCTGCGAACTATTACAGTAGGGGTCGTTGGCTCGATAACTGATTAATTTACTTAAACGTGGTCCTGCGGGACATAACTTGACATACCTTTTGGGGGATACCCATTACCATCACTGTAGGTGATTACTAGATAATTTACGAGTCGGAGACTCAGGAAATTACAAGCTTTTGCTCACTTGACCGTACTTACAAACCGTACCGATATGACACGATTTCAAAACAAATAACTTGATCACGTTGTCGGGGTGCAACCTTTCATGCCAGATGGCATTGTGACTTACTAGTACTCGTAGTACTAATACTTGAAACCGTACGAACTAGTTGTACCGTATTGCCGGGGAGCAATATCGACTGTCTAAGGACTTTCTTGATTGATTACTTTTGACCAGTAGCACGATAGTTAGTCTCCTTACGCTACACCCGTATTCGTATTGCCAGGTGGCAATAACGTACCTGATAACACACCCACTGGGAATTGGTTCCCTTTACTTGACTAGAAACCTATCGATTAGGTTCACCTGTTTACCATAAATTTCTCACAATTACCTCGAGGGGTAATCATTACTATTTAAACTGTTAAACTTGATCTACATTTCTGAATGAAATACATATTTCTTGAACTACTTGTTATTACAAATTACTCGTGAACTCACCAGCTTTCCAGCTGACCTTTTTAGTGTGCATTCTCAGGTACACTGCAATAGTAGGATTGGCCTACAGGATTTCTAGCTCGAGTCGCACGTTTTGACAATTGGACGTCTCTGCATAATTTTTGTATTATCAGTTATGTATTGAAAGTATTTTGCGAACTCGCAACTTGTATACATTTTATTTTGGGAAATGTAATAACTATTTTCAAACGTCTCATTTAGAGTCGTTCATTATGCATCTTATGCTGTGATATTTGATTTGGTAACACCTGACCCGATCGCTTCCGCAACTCGAAATTTGAGGGTGTTACACATACATTGCTAAAGTTCCTCTCGAAATATGGCCTACTTCTTGCATTAATTTTTCTTAATAGCTCAACAACGTATACATAGATTGCCTATCGATACATCACATGATGAACTATCTAATATTTTAAAATTTAAGTTCAAATTATCCTTAGAATTTCCCAGATTTGTTACAAGATTTTCTAAACTTAAAAATAATACATTTTTAAAAGAAAAATTTGGGTTGAAAAATGACTAACATAGAATGCCTTCTAGCTATGTTCCCTAAAAAAATGCCTTTAAAACAAAGTTCTAAAGTCTACCAATATTTATCGATTTATAACTCAGGACAAACACACTTCTTTTCCCCCATCCCCCACTTAAAATAAAGCAATGTCCTCATTACAAAACAAGGAATCGTAAAATAGGGAATATAAAAGAAGTGAACAAAAAACTCCCCTGATCTTGAAGAAAAATGCTTTCATGATCTCATTTTGAAAATATACAACAGCACACTTTCGTAGGAATCACGATTGTATTTTGCGTATGCAATAAGCCTTTAAACCCCTCGGTATCCCGAGTGGACGAGTTATAGTCTCGTGAGGGTTTTCAGGGAACACACCCACAAAGTTCGAAACTGCAAAACAACTAACAAGAAAACAAAAAGAAGAAAAAGAAAACAAATTACAAAATAACTAAAAATTAAAACTAAAAAATTAACAAACAATAACCTACATAAAATAAGGTACAGGAAATAAACAATAATAATTATTACATAATATATATGACAAACAGAGCAGAAAACAAAATTTTTCGCAAAAATAACCTTCCAACCGTCGGTTGGTGCACTCAACCGCCGGTATATCGTCTGTGCAAACCAAATTCAAAAACTTCGCTCCATTAAAAATTAAATTATATAATATGCAGATACATATAATTAACAAATAAACAATTATTTACAACCAAATTACATTATTAATCATCACAACTTCTAGACAAGACAAAAATATTTGTTTAGCAAATCAAGCCAATAAAATTGTGCGTGATTAAAAAGATTTTTTTTATTTTTTTATATTTATTTTCCAACTTAATCGAATAAGCAACCGTCCCCCGGCAGAGCAAAAATCCAACCGGTTAAGTGTTCCCCGGCAGCGGCGCTAAAAAATTGATGCGTGTGAAAGCGTCTAGTTTTATTATTTATAAAGTACATGATATACCAATCACTACTATCACACAACCAGGAAAGAATACCCCATCGGAATAATATAGCTATGGTAAGTCCAGGTCGAACACAGGAACATAGGAACGATGTTATTCAATTAAATTGGAATTATTAATAAAGCAGTAAAATAGGGGTTACGTTTTAGTTCCGTACGAACGTTCAATATGAACTAATTAACCAAACCAACAACATAAAACAAGATAAGAGGAACAGATTAATAATCGGAGATAGACATGTAATTGCTTAGGTTCTTCCGCTCAGATTCAATTATCCGGTTCATGTGTTTTGATTACCTGATTGTGATTTCTTTTATATCAACTTAGTCACTAATCAAAGAGTCCAAGTTAAATGTAAATTAGTCTCCGGTTCTGGTTAACTAATATCTACAATCTAGAGTCCCACATTAAACATTGATCGGACGTCGCAAGAATGTTGCTTATTGCGTGTTTTTCCCTAGATTGTGCATTAAGTATTCACGACTTGTTATGATTGATCCTCGCGGTATGACTTAACAATACCTACTAATAATCTCTTATTAACTTGCTCATTTTAGATTGATTAGTTACTATTCTCTTAACCTATCAAACTCGATATATTTAACAATGACTATAAACCTAGATTCATAATCATCAGTAATCAATAACATCAAAGGAACTCAATCTCAATGACACTATTAACCATGTTAAGTAATAACTAACAATCACCAATAACCAAGGTTCTACGGATAACATGTCAATCTTCAATCAGACAATTGATCCAAAACACAATTATAACCATCAAATAATCATAATCCAAAGTTATTAAACTAAACAATTAACAATAAGTCTAATCCATCATTCAATTATACAAAATCAGTTTCATGATCTCAAACAAACACATAGATGATGTTCGAATTGAAATCGGAAAAAGACATGCAAACCGAATCATAAACCGAATGAAGTAGAATCAATAGGAATTGATCCTAGCCTTTTCCGCCTCCGAATCGCCATCGATTTGCTCCCAAAATGGGGGATAAACCTCTGCTGGTTGGCTGCTGTTATGGTTCTCAAGTTAGGGTTTCAAATGCTAAATAACAGTTGACTTTATACCCTTTCTGGCTGACCTAAGATCGCGACACGACCAAGCTTAAATCGCGCCTCTATCGTTTTGGTTGCGGCTCTATCAGGTTTCCATGATCACGGCTCGATTGACTTAAGTTGCGACGCGATGTAGGCTATAATAGCGACGCGGTTGCTTGTGCTCGCGGCGCAATCTTCACAATTCCATAACATAATCATCTTTTACTTCGATCCAATCTTCTCATGTCTATCGTTTTACTCTCTTAGCTTCTTTTCTTCACGATTAGCCCGTTTTCCGTTTCTTTTTTATTATAGATATTAGTTAACCGTCATTTAGGGATATTAGTTAATCTATATTTAATTAACATGTAGTCAAATTATGTTGCTTTGTTGTACTAAGGTACAAACATGCCACCAATGATTTGACTAAAAATTTATTATTGCTAAACTAAAATCAAGTTATGTCACTTTGTTGTGTTAAGGCACAGACCTGTCACCTATGTCTTAATTTGAAAAATGATTGTTTTAATTAGAAATCCATAATATGTAATATCGGCACGTTATGAGTATGAGAGTATATAGCTATTGGGAATTTAAGGGGACATCTACGTGAACAATAACGAGTTAAGCTCAATTATGTAAATATAGATTGTTTAAGTGGACAACAATATCAGTAATCATCTTGAACTATTTAATGTTTTAAGAATAATAAAGTTCATGTGTAGATTATTCTTGCGACCTCATAGTTTCTTAATAATTGTCTTTAGAAATAACAGGTTTTTCAAACATAAATGTTTGAGTTAGAAATGGGTGATGATGTGTAAAGCCTTTGTTAGTTGTTTAGATTGATGGGGATGACTGTTTTCTTGAGATTATTAGATTTTTATTAGTAGCCAATATGTTTGTTACAATATTACTGTCATTCGGTTGCTGAATATTAATGGATTGGACTGGTGTTCCTATGTTACTAGTTATATCATTACCTGAAATATGTGTAGGCAATGTGTTCTTAATTTAATTTTGTATATGTTGGGAAACATTATAACTAGGTAGATAAGAGGATGCTATACAGATGAATGAAATTATGAATTGTGTTCATTTGTGTCATTATTGTGGTATGTGTTTAGCTGATGTATGTTCAATTTGCAGGTATTGAAGCTATAGTAGTCATTGAGTGTTACAAACCAGTAACTGAGTGTATATATGTTTTGTGGTTGACACTAACAAAGTATCGATTTTGGAAATTAACGACAACAAAAATCAAGTATGTTAAGTAGTCAATATATTGGTTTCTCATTATGTTATGTGGTGTCTTTTCATGGCAATTAACGTTAAAGTGTATTAAGCCTCCACCCAAAAATGAATTGTTGACTCTTGAGGTTGGGGATGTTTTGATGAATGCATATAAGTACTATATTTAAATAGTATTTTACCCCATTTCTTATACATTTCTATTGCAATTAATTGAGTTTAGATACTTATTTCGTTAATATTTGCAATTAGAAGTGGAAACGGAGCTTTTCGAAGAAAGGGACAGAAAATAGTCAAGAAACAAGTTGAACGATGCATTTTGGAATATTCGAGTGAAGTCGGAAGATTAAACGAAGAAAAGTTGGAAAAGGTCTGGAAATTTCATCCATCCGCCGGATGGATCAAGTCGGTGGAGGCCCAGTATACGCGGAGCTGGGCTGGGCTCAAAAGCAATCCATCCGCCGGATGGAACTTCCATCCGCCGGATGGATCAGTTTTCCAGGAACTATAAAAACGCAGTTTTAACCCTAAATCGAGAGATTCGGATGGGGTTTATTCCATTCGACTAATTTTGACATTTTGGAGCATTCGGGAAGCACGAGAAGCTAAGATTGAAGATTATTCATATTAGCTTCAAGTGATTTGTCTTTCCATTTGCATTTACTTCATTTAATTAGATTACAATGATGTTTTTGATATTGAATGATCTGGTTTTTGTTTACTTGATGATGAGTTGATACATTTAGTAGTTGTGTAGTACAATGAATCTTGGATAATGATTATTGAACGATTATAATTGCATTTTGAATAAATTGTCTGATTGCATATTGTTATGTTATCCATGAATCCTTGGTTATTGGTGATTATTAGTTATTACTTAACGTAGTTAATAGTGTCATTAAGATTGAGTTCCTTTGATGCTATTGATTATTGATGGTTATAAATCTAGGTTTGTGATCATTGCTAAATATATTGAGTTTGATAGGTTAAGAGACTAGTAACTAATTAATCAAAAATGAACAAGCTAATAAGTGATTATTAGTAGGTATTGTTGAGTCATACCGCGAGGATTAATCATAACAAGTCGTGAATACTTAATGCACAATTTAGGGAAAAGCACGCAATAGAGCAACATTCTTGCGACGTCGAATCAATGTTTAATATGGGACCCTAGGTTGTAGATATTAGTTAACCAGAACCGGAGACTAATTTACATTCAACTTGGACTTTTTGATTAGTAACTAAGTTGATATAAAAGAAATCACAATCAGACAATCAATATGCATGAATCGGTATATATGAATCTGAGTGGAATTATCTACACAATTATTTGTTCCTTCCTATTGTTTCTTGTTTGTTATTTAATTTAAGTTTTAGTTAATTTATTTGTTATTTCAATTTAAATGTTCGCACGGAACTAAAACGTAACCCCTATTTTATTGCTTTATTAATAACTGCAATTTAATTGAATAACATCATTCCTGTGTTCCTGTGTTAGACCTGGACTTACTATAACTATATTATTCCGATCGGGTATTCTTGCCTGGTTGTGTGATAATAGTGATTGGTATATCTTGTACTTTATAAATAATAAAACTAGACGCTTTCACACGCATCAAGCTTTTGGCGCCGCTGCCGGGGAACACTTAACCGGTTGGACTTTTGTTCTGCCGAGGAACACTTAACCAGTTGAACTTTTGTTCTGCCGGGGAACGGTTGCTTATTCGATTAAAGTTGGAAAATACAAAAAAATAAAAAAAAAATAAAAAAAAAATAAAAAAATCTTTTTAATCACGCACAATTTTATAGGCTTGATTTGCTAAACAAATATTTTTGACTTGTCTAGAAGTTGTGATGATTAATGATGTAATTTGGTTGTAAATAATTGTTTACTTGTTAATTATATGTATCTGCATATTATATAAGTTTAATTTTTACTGGAGCAAGGTTTTTGAATTTGGTTTGCACAGACGTTAGACCGGCGGTTGAGGGCACCAGCCGACGGTTGGAAGGATGTTTTTGCGAAAATTTTTTGTTTTCTGCTCTGTTTGTCATATGTATTATGTACTAATCATTATTGTTTATTTCCTGTACCTTATTTTATGTAGGTTATTGTTTATTAATTTGTTAGTTTTAATTTTTAGTTATTTTATATTTTGTTTTCTTTTTCTTCTTTTTTTTTTTTTGTTAGTTATTTTTGCAGTTTCGAACTTTGTGGGTGTGTTCCCTGGAAACCCTCACGAGACTATAACTCGTCCACTAGGGATACCGAGGGGTTTAAAGGCTTATTGCATACGCAAAATACAATCGTGATTCCTACGAAAGTGTGCTGTTGTATATTTTCAAAATGAGATCATGAAAGCATTTTTCTTCAAGATCAGGGGAGTTTTTTGTTCACTTCTTTTATATTCCCTATTTTACGATTCCTTGTTTTTCAATGAGGACATTGCTTTATTTTAAGTGGGGGATGGGGGAAAAGAAGTGTGTTTGTCCTGAGTTATAAATCGATAAATATTGGTAGACTTTAGAACTTTGTTTTAAAGGCATTTTTTTTAGGGAACATAGCTAGAAGACATTCTATGTTAGTCATTTTTCAACCCAAATTTTTCTTTTAAAAATGTATTATCTTTAAGTTTAGAAAATCTTGTAACAAATCTGGGAAATTCTAAGGATAACTTGAACTTAAATTTTAAAATATTAGATAGTTCATCATGTGATGTATCGATAGGCAATCTATGTATACGTTGTTGAGCTATTAAGTAAAATTAATGCAAGAAGTAGGCCATATTCCGAGAGGAACTTTAGCAATGTATGACTTTAGTCTTAATTCTTATATATGATAGCGTGCGATATGCCATAATTTTGGTATTTAATTAATATCATTTGGGGATATACTGGGTGTTTTCCTCTGTTGTACGTAAGTACAGACCTGGTCTCCGCCAGTATATTTAATGAAAAAGAGCAAAAAGAGTTTAAACGAACTCAAGATTTTAAAATTTAGTCAAATTATGTTGCTTTGTTGTACTGAGGTACAGACCTGCCACCAATGGTTTGACTAAAAAAGTTATTGTGCTAAACTAAAGTCAAGTTATGTCGCTCTGTTGTGTTGAGGCACAAACCTGTCACCAATGTCTTGACTTGAAAAATGATTGTTTTAATTGGATATCCATAATATGTGTAATATTAGCACGTTATATGTATGAGGGTATTTTGCTATTGGGAATTTAAGGGGACATCTACGTGAACAATAACGAGTTAAGTTCAATTATGTAAATATAGATTGTTTAAGTGGACAACAATATCAGTAATCATCTTGAACTATTTAATGTTTTAAGAATAATAAAGTTCATGTGTAGATTATTCTTGCGACCTCATAGTTTCTTAATAATTGTCTTTAGAAATAACAGGTTTTTAAACATAAATGTTTCAGTTGCAAATGGGTGATGATGTGTAAAGCCTTTGTTAGTTGTTTAGATTAATGGGGATGACTATTTTCTTAAGGCTATTAGATTTTTGAATCAATGGTCTACTTGAGGACAAATAGGATTCAAGTGGGGGATGTTTTGATGAACGCATATAATAAGTACTATATTTATATATTAGAGATGGGATCAAGAGAGTATGAGATTTTTGGAGAGAATGGGAGAACCAATGAGAATGCTCCATTATCATTAAAGGAGGAAGGGTATTTCAGTCATTAGCAAATTACCCTGATAAAATTAAAAAAGAAAAGGAAATCATTAGAAACAGAAAATACGCCCAAAATTGTAGCAGCAGAGCGATTGAAGAAATTAGGGTTTTAACTTCAAAATCCCTGCAACCTGCAATTAAACAATCGTAATAATTGATATCTGCTGCGAATTTCAAGTAATTGATGATGCAAATTCATCTAATTGAAGTTGCGATTCGGAACCGATTTATCGTACATGATTTTCCTCAACTTTTTCTTTGAATAACACATGATGTTGCTGATTGATATTTGCTGTGAATTTCAAGTAATTTATGTTTTGAATTCCTCCAATTGAAGATGTGATCACGAATGGATTCATCATATGTGAGTTTGTTTCATTTTTTATGAATGATATTTGATGTTAGTAATTGAAATCTACTATGAGTTTCACGTAATTGATGTTGCGAATTCATCTAACTGAAACACTGATTACATATTAATTCTTCATTTTTGATGTTGCTAATTGATATTTAATATTTTTATAAATGAGATATTTATTTATAACGAGTAGCTTTTTGAAACAATTGATTCATTAATCATCAAACTTTAGTTAATCTGGAAGAATACATGAGATGTCATTTGATGCTGTACGATTTAATCGACAGAAGAAAGACATGTTAAAGGCAAAAACATATGTATAACACATATCATGTTTTGGAAGTTGTTTTATTGGTCCTCAACTTACAAAGAAGATTCGAGCGCTAGCATCGTATCGTGATTATACATTGGCAGCATATGAGAATGATATTGGTGTATTTAAGCGTGCTCACCAGGTTTGTGTTTACATTGTTACTTAGTTGAGTTGAAATTTTTAAGTACGTGGTTTGTTTTACATAGGGCAGTCTATATATTTAAGTTTTGCATTTTATGTTGGCACATTGCAGTTGCAAAATTATGCAAGTAGAAATTTTATTAATGTGACTCGTAAGTTCTTATAAATTTTCTTTGTTTTGCTTATTCAAAGCTCTAATGTCTGATCAATAATGTTTTTAAACTTTTTTATTCATTTTGATTTCTTTCTAATATGCCGCCTTCTTATAATATGGATTGAACATACCATGTCAACCTTTTAACTTAAGTGTAGCAAGACTAACTATTATGTATTTTTGTTTAAAAAATCGATATATTGGAGGGTTCTTTGTTGTTATAATGTTCTTTATGCAAATTGAGATGAAAGATATTGCTTTTGTGAACAGGTGGCTACATGGAGTAGACATAATGCTAAGGTCAACTTGTTACTTCTGTTTGGAGAACACGTCTTTAGTGTTGATGTTGAAGGGACCATTTTCATATGGGCCTTTAAAGGAATTGAAGAGAATCTTTCTCCAGTTGGACATATTTTGCTAGATAGTGAATTTACTCCAAGTTGTATTATGCACCTGGATACTTATTTAAACAAGGTATCTGTTTAGTTTCAACCAAAGACACATTTTACTGTACAATCATGCGTTGTGTTAACTGAATGAAATCACGTAAACAGGTTATGCTTGGAAGTCAGGACGGTTCACTTCAACTTTGGAACATCAGCACAAAACAGAAACTTTACGAATTTAAAGGATGAAAATAATCGATATGTTGCTGCAAATGATATCAATGGAATTTCAACGATGTAGATAGACGCCTAAAGCTACCGGAAAAAGCTTTTAATGTTCAAATACCTAAAAGGAGATCAATCTAGACAGTCACAAGTTATTGCACATTTGATTACATCTAATGTATCACATGAGTTAAACTATTGTAACACGTGTGTTATGTCATTGTAACACATTTCACATTTGATTCCACATCTATATCATATTAAGTTAGGGTATCACATGTGGTAAGTCGTTGTAACACATGTGTTAAGTCATTGTAAACACATGTGTTATGTTATTGAATCACATGTGATATATAAAAACTATTCAATAAAATTGTTTTATACTAGTATATTATTGTGTTGCATTTGTAGACTTGTAGTAATTTGATTCTACTGAATTCTAACAAAAAAATAAATTATGATGTCGATCATGAAACTCTGTGAAATTGAATCACTATAAAACTCGTGTTGTATTATATGTGATAATAGTATTACATGAAGATCGGTTGTTAGTGAATGCATATGATTCAGTTAGTACCACATGTGTTACCAGTTAGTACCACATGTGCTACTCATTGCTAACACATGTGTTAGTGGTTAGTAACACATGTGTTACTAGTTTAATAACACATGTGTTACTAGTTTAATAAAACATGTGTTACTGTCACTATCAAAAATATGTTTCTTTTAATATGTGGCATGCAATACTTGTTTATGCACTGTTGTATTTGTGTTAATATGATACTTCTTTAAAGTATCATGTATGTTAGTAAATTTCTATCATTTGTGCTATTGTTTAATATCACAAGTGTTAGGCAACAACACATGATTGCGTATGACCATAAAAGATTGTGTTTGCTGGATAATATTTCTTTTTCCAAAAACTTTATATACTCAAATTGATTTGATACTTTTAAAATATAGCATATGTCTTATAACATGTGCTACTGCTGGGTAACACATGTGTTAGTGACTGATAACACATGTGTTACTGCTTCGTAACACATATGTTAGTGGCTTGTAACACATATGTTACTGCTCGGTAACACATGTGTTACGGCTTCGTAACACATGTGTTACGGCTTCGTAACACATGTGTTAGTGACTGATAACACATGTGTTAGTGAATGGTAACACATATAATACTGCTTGGTAACACATGTGTTAGTGACTGATAACACATGTGTTAGTGACTGTGTGTTACTGCTTGGTAACATGTGTTAGTGTTCTGTAACACATATTTTAGTGGTTTGTAACACACGCGTTAGTAATTTGTTATCACATGTGTTCTATAACATATAACGGCAGTAAAAAATGAAATTAATGGAATATAAAACTAGAGATGAGATCATTAGAGTATGGATAATTCTTAAAGAATTGGAGAACCAATCATATTCCACCATTCTCATTAAAGGTGGAAGGGCATTTTAGTCATTGACAAAACACTTTAACTAAATATAAAAAAACAAAAAATTAAAAACACGTACATAGTGAAATCACATGGAGCAAGTGCGATCAACAAAACTAGGGTTTCAACATTCAAAATCACTACAACCTGCAATTGAAACTATCAACGGAAGAAACGGCGACTGAAATTAAGCAATCATAAACATCAATTATATCTACGAACCTTGGATCTTCACGTGTGTTTTTATTGTGATTCATCGAGAGCAATTGAAGACACAATTCAGCTTCAAATAAAGTTGCATTCTCAGGTAATTGAAGATGTAATTTCATCTAATTGAAGCTTCTAATTCATGTGATAGATATTATGTGATTTTATATGAACGAAGATTTGAATTTGAATTGTTTGATCATATATGTTATTTGTATTTTCTGCAAATTCATAGCTGATATGTTTTAAAAACGAATAAATTGTTACTAACACGTTTTGTAGTTTCTGTAAACATTGAGCGGTATAAAAGGACACAAATTTCTATTTCTGTTACTCCCTGATGTATACTAGGTACACAAGCAAACATAATTTATGCAATTTCAGCTTACTGAAAGTTCATTTTTGTTGTGTTCCATTTGTTATGCACACTAGGTGTTTGATTAAATGCCTAGCATAATTTTGTAGCTTCCTATTAACTAAATGGATGATAAAAAGAACTGTCCTATACTAGCGAATAGTAGTATTATATATTATATTCACGAGTCAGATCTCTCAAGAAATGGTTTGCTTGAGAATCCAAGTTTATGTTATTAATGCGTAACTTTAAGTCTTCTAATAGTCACCAATTCAATCCGTACTTGAAAAGACCTATTTGTCTGTTGCAAGTAATCCACCATAAAATTGACTAGGTTACGCACAATTGTTAAGGATTTTCTCAGGGGATGTATTAAAGTAACAATTAGTCAATTATGTTGTACGTGTCTTTAAGATACAAATTTGGTTTCTAAAGTATGTCTGAGTAGTGTACCCCATAGTAGAAATGATGGCAATAAACTTACTGAAATTTAGTTATCTAGTATATTCACGATACTACTAGAACATCAATGGTTTTCTGCTAAAGTAGGCAACTATTGAAGGAAAATGAATGTGTTCCCTACAAGCATACAAAATTATTAGTAGTTCATGGTTGATGAAATAATTTATATAATTTTGTATATCCTGATTTTTGTACTAAAATTATGGTGTTCGATATCTGCTATCTAATCCCTTTGGATTGCAGGTATGTCTCGGGGTACAAGAATCGATTCCAGAACTTCATTAAGTATCTACGTGAGATGGGGGATGAGGTAAGTTTTAGATCATAATTGTATGTTGTCTGTTGCTTTTTAATACTGATAATCAGATCATCAAAAACTTCCGTACTTCCCTTTATGTAAATTAGTTGAAGTGTCATCTCTAGAAATTATTGTTTTGATAAAGGGTTAACTTATTATCCTTTTGGATTTTCTGCAGGAGTGACTGTCCATTATCTGGAATATTAGTTTGCTGTTTTGTTATTCTGGGACCTCTTATGGATGCATTATCCTGAAATTTTCTATATTGATAGTTTGGTAGGACTGGATCTTTTATATTTTTAGTATAACACATGTGTTATGTTGGTAAGACATGAATGGATATTTCTTAACACATATATTTTGTAATAGTTGGGTTGTATAGTTAACACAACACGTGTGTAATGCTGGCAATGTATATTTTCTTTCTAAATGTATTTTAAAACATGTATTTTTAACACATGTGTTAGGCAGTCACATGTATTCTGCAGTTGTCTCTTGTGTTGTGTAGTTAACACATGTGTTATACTGGTAAGAATTGAAATTGAAAAGGAAAATTAAAATACATTGATATTGTTCTATAACACATGTGTTAGTGGTTGATAACACATGTGTTCTATAACATACAGTAACAGCAGTAAAAAAATGAAATTAATAAAACATAAAACCATACTGTTATGAACAAATGTACTTGAGTACATCATATGTTAACACAATTGTTAGTGGTTGGTAACACATTTATTAATGTTCTATAACACATGTGTTAGTGGTTGGTAACACATGTGTTAGTAGTTGGTAACACATGTGTTAGCTGTTGGTAACATATGTGTTAGCTGTTTGGTAAAACATGTGTTAGTGATTTGGTAACACATCTGTTCGATAATATACAACAATAATAATAATAAAAAATATTAATGAAACCTAAAACCATATTGTTCATGTACTTGAGTACATCGTATGTTGTAACAATTGTTAGTATTCTATAACACATGTGTTAGTGACTGATAACACATGTGTTACTGCTTGGTAACACATGTGTTAGTAACTGGTAAGACATGTGTTAGTGACTGATAACACATGCTGCTTGGTAACAATGTGTTACTAACTAATACTCCCTCCGTCCCAATTTAATTGTCCGCAGACAAAAAACACGCAGTTTAAGAAAACATTAACTTCTCTCTTACTTTTTGATAAGATTACAGTTTTACCCTTTACTTTTTACCTACTTTTTTGTCCTACATATATAAAGTAAGGGTGTAAAAGGATTTTATCTCATCATTTTTATCCATTTATGGAAGTGGACAATTAATTTGGGACAACCCAAAATGGAATACTGGACTATTAATATGGGACGGAGGGAGTAACACATTTGTTAGTGACTGATAACACATGTGTTACTGTTTGGTAACACATGTGTTACTGTTTGGTAACACATGTGTTATTGGTAGTAAACATCGCAAACAATTTAGCAAAACCTAAAATGGATCCAAAATAAAAGGGCATTATAAACAAATAATAATAAGTACACTGTAGCAAACACATCTGATTTGATTAAAGCATAAACATGTCTTAAGAAAAATTGTACTTGATAACATCAATATGAGTTTTCTAAAAAATAGTCTCCGTGACATATTCTTCAAGATCTTCTACAGCACTTAACAAATTACACATGTGTTAATTTTCCGTAACACATGGGTTAATTCTCCATAACACATGTGTTAATTCTACATTTTTGGACGTACTATATAAAATGGGTTAAATCATTGTAAAGATATAATCACCAGAAACACAGTTGTTAATTTTGTGAGCATGGTAACAATACACGTGGTAGATCTCTGTAACACACGTGTTTATGTCACTAACACATGTGTTACACCAATATAACACGTGTTTTACATGCCATAACACATGTGTTAATTCTACATTTTAGTGTAACTACATAAAATGGGTTAAAACATTGTAAAGATAGTCACCACAAATACTTGTATTAATTTTCTGATCATGTAACACGTGTTGCGTTCATGTAACACATGTACGGTGATCACGTAACACATGTGTTGTGTTCACGTAACACATGTGTTTAGTCATGACTATCTTGGCATTGACGAGCTTTTAGTGCAGAAGGTTAATAAGATAGTAAATGATCCTAAATTAACAAGTGGTAGTATGGTAACGGTGAGTCCATAACTGTTAGAAGTTACATAAACACAAAGAGCAAAATAGACCATTAATATCCATTTATAGCTCAAAAAAGTTAATCTGTTGTTCTAAAAACATGACAACCCATAATCTAAGAGACAAACATCATAAAGTACCAGCTACAAAAAAAGAACATAGACTAACTAAAAAGTAACCCCCAAAATTTAACCTGCTACAACTTCTCAGACTTGGTCTTTTCCATTTTCATCATGACGGATCTTGATACCATGCGTCTTCCCCAGGTCAACCTTCGCAATGAGCATAGGGGGTGCTTCAGGATCAACAGCATTCAAATTTTTAGTCTTTTCAGTAAATTCTACACCAAACTCCTGAGTGAGACCAAGAGAAAAATTAGGATAATATAAAGTGCATGGAAATACTGGTTGCTCCGCAAATAAAGTAAGCATGTCAAAAACCTCTAACACGATTAAGCTCCTGTAAAATGCATCATAATCATCAACAGCCGACAAGTTGTCAGCAAGACAAACAACATCCTCTACATCCTTTTGACCTTCATAAGATTTTGCACCTTTTTCATGGTTATTCAATCCGCTAACCTTATCATCAGCCTGATTTGAATCAACAACATCCTGATTGACAGCGCCGTCATGTTGAGCCTCATCATCAAAACCATCAACCTGAGTATCATCAGTTTCATCCGCTGCAAGGTGATCAGCCAACTTACCATCATCTCGAATCATCCTCTTAACAAAAAAACCAATAACAAAGCATAACACATATGTTATAAGAGATATCATACAAAATCAATAAACAAGAAAGCGATAAAAGATCAAAAACGGCAAACAAGAAAAAAAAAAGTAAACATAACACGTATGTTATAAATAATGAAGCAACATATAAACATTATTTTTACCCTTTTATATCATTCACTTAGTTACTAGCTTGCTACAAAATTCAGCTGGACATATAATCAAACATCTGGAGTGCATAACAAATGGAACACAACAAACAATGAACTTTGAGAAAGCTGCAAATGCTTAATAGTAACAAGTATCATATACTTGTAGATACCACAATAATAACTTAAGATCATGTGAAACACATACTCACAAACCATTAACATACTGCCATTTGAGCAAAAATTAAGTAAATAGGCTTTCATAATCAATGACTTCAAACCAAATAATTCATAGCTACAAAATAAGGATCATCTTACCAATAGGTAGCGATTGCAATGGAGTCGCTGGAATAGCTGACCTAGCAGCATGTCGCAAAGCTCTTTCACCCTTGATATCCATGATTTACACCTTCGGATCAGATGAAAAATTGCAAACTAGGTTAAAAAGCGATTTAGGGCAAAAAGTTGACTAGAAACACAATTCCACGGATCAAAATAACAGCGAGAGTGAGAAGATTACATATATCAAATTTTTATTTGATAAATCATTAGAGTAAACCTAGAATTTGAATAAGTTTGGATTAGGGTTTTGAAGGGAGAGAGACGAAGAAGTGCGGGCTTTGAATGAGGATTGTGGTTTGTCTGATTGTTTTTGTGTGGGTGTGAAAATTACCGCATTGCCCCTCCGCCAAAAACATAATACAATGAAAAGATAAAAAATAAAAATACGGGAAAAAATAGGGACCATTGATTTTGATGATCCAAAGGCTCTAATGCATCCTCTCATACTTTTTTAAATGGATGTACTGCATTGAACTTTTCTCTATAAAACCATACTGTTATGAACAAATGTACTTGAGTAAATCATATGTTAACACAATTATTAGTGGTTGGTAACACATGTGTTAATGTTCTGAAACACATGTGTTAATGTTCCGTAACACATTTGTTAGCGGTTTGGTAACACATGTGTTAGCGGTTTGGTAACACATCTGTTCGATAACATTCAACATTAATAAAAATGAAATTAATGAAACCTAAAACCATACTGTTATGAACAATGTACTTGAGTACATTGTATGTTAACACAATTGTTAGTGTTCTGTAACACATGTGCTACAGGTTTTGTAACACATGTGTCAGTGGTTAGTAACACAAATGTTATGGTTGGTAACACATGTGTTTGTGTTAATTCTCTGTACACAAATGTGAAAAAACGATCATAAAAAGCTAGAAGTTATATAATCAATAAAACTAAACAAACTATTATAAACTGCAAACAATGTAAACTTTGTGCATCACTAACTACATATTCTCAGCTTGGACGAGTTATATCTTAAACAGAGATCTCGAAGATTAAAACATGGTTCATAGGTTCAAACCAGCTGAAACATACACAAACTCTGCACAATGATATCAACTAAATAATCATATAACACTTGACACAAAACATCGACTCATTTTGTTTTGTCTACGATTTTGCAATGACTCAGTAATTCAACCCCTCTTCTTCAGAAACATCCACAAGAAAATTCACCATTTCCTAGAGTAAATCAGAAACCAATAAATAAGTGAGTATGAATTTACTCCATTGATTCCAATGGATTAATTTAAAGGAGCAGTGGAATATACAACACATAAAGAAGACTTACCGGTAGAGGAATGGGCCTTGGAAATGACTTGTTTCTCCCAAGAAAATTATCATACGTTGCATTCAAACTACACAAAAATATGATTACAACATGTTAGTTATATAAATTATCTGGCGAGTTGGTTTACATACTAAACCGCTTAAACACAAAGTGTAAAGCTCAGCTCGTGTGGGGTTACTTAATCACTGAGCACACCATGCCTATTGACACCCAATGAAAAGGAGTCGTCATTCAAAACATACGACTCAGCATATGTACATAATTTACTCTAAAGCTAAGGTTAAGAATAACTTCATTAACTTCACTCAAAAGTGCATTATAAATAAACACTATATCAATCGCAACAAACTAATGTTCATCATAATGTTCTTAGCTAATCATAAAGAATTTTAAAAATGAACCAAAAGAATCCATACGTTGAAGTGTAATTTCAAAAAGTAGGACTATGGACATACTGAAAGCATATTATTTGAAACAGCTTACCTGTTACGGAGATAGCCAGTAGGAGAACAAGAACCGACACCGATGACCGTAAAAAGATGTTGCTGCGATGCCGCGGTGGATTGTTTTGACAGTTGAGGTTGCTAATAGTGGGCTGGAGTGTTCAGTTTTGGTTACAAGGTGTATTTGTTAAAACTAAGATAATTTAAGAATTTTAAAACATTCAAACAATAAATAGTCTTAACAACCAAATAGTATTAAATAAATATTAATACTATTAGGACAGTACTGTAATAATTATTGCATCAATACAATAGCCTATAATATAAAATGATAACTTTGTCAATAAGCATTAGTTTATGAAATATGCTCCGTAAGGATTGTGTTTGGAACAAAGAGCTTATAAAACATGAAGGCTTGAATGATGTCATTTTTTTCATTATCCTGCAGCCTTTTTTTTTCTTTCTAAAATTGGTGTCAAAATTCAGCTTGACATATAATCAAACACCTAGAGTGCATAACAAATGAAAAACAACAAAACACACTTTCACTAGGTTGTAATTACCTGATAGCAACAAGTATCATATACACATACATAGAAACAACAAATCAACAGTAACAAATTAAGATCATGTGAAAGGCATACAATCCACTAACATAATACTATTTAAGGAAAATCAAGTAAATATGCTTTAATATTATTCATAAATTTAATCAAGAATTCAAATCAAAATAATTCGTAGCTACAGATAAAGCATCGTCCTACCAATGGGAATAGATAGCAATGGAGTCGCTAGAACAGGTGACCTAGCATCGTATCACAAAGCTCTTTCACCCTTAATATCCATGATTAACTTCGATTTAAGGTAGCAAGTAGACTAAAAAATGGAATTACACGGATGAAAACTACCGCAAGAATACGAAGATCACTTTTATCAGATTCTTATTCGATGAAATAAGAAGATTAAACAACAAATTGGTGATTTTTTTCCAGTAAGGGTTAGGGTTTATTTGATTGAAGAAAAGGAGAGAAGTGATTGAATGAGAATGAACATGATTACCCCTCCCTGATGGCTTCCTTTCACTTTGTTGAAATGACAAAATTAACCCTCCGCCCAAAAATGAGCATACATATTAGTGTTTTTTATTAAAAAGTTGAAATAATTGGTACCATTGATTTTGATGATCCAATGGCTATAATGTATCCTCCCATACTTTTTAAAAATGATGGACTGCAATGAACTTTTCTCTTATATATTAATACTGATTTCTAATAAGTACTATTATCTAATATATTATCAATCATATTATCTAAGTACTATTCGATCTCTTATTAGCAAATTTATTAACTATGAACGCATAAAACTCACGTTATTATATCTGGTACATTGATAATACTTCACTTACACCTTTGTCTCGAATTTGGTACAAAAGGAATCTAATAAATACTTTATAAATAATATAATTGTTAGGAATTTGCAGCGGAAACATCCAACTAACAACACCTATTGTTAGCAAAAAACAAAACCAACAAACGCTCGTGTAATTGCGTTACACCCACACACAATAAACGGATAGACAAATCGCAAACCAAGCAATTAAACAAAGCAAACAAGATAATAAACAAGAACAATACGAATACAAGGATTTAACGTGGTTATGTCCAATCTCCAACTTGGAGATTGGTTTAGTCCACGGGGCCAAACCAGAGAGTTATTTTCTTTATTACTATTACGGTTCAAGGGTTACAGTTGCAAAGGGGTTATATTTATAGGATAAACCTAACTTATGGAGCAAGAAAAATTAGATTATGCCGACCTAAAAAAAATTACGTCTCTTTCTCACAAGTCGGCACACAATTTCAACTTGTAGATACCCTCCAAGTCATGTGACAATCAATCTAATAATCTTCACACCTAACATTATATATGTTCAATATTATTCAGGATCTTAAGATTAAGATCATACACTAATATCTATCAAGAAGGAAGATGAGATGATGATCACACTCTTTTAAATAACGTCCATGCTCCAAACAACCTTCTGCCACACATCAAAGTCGAATTCTTTTCAAATCCATTACAAACCCTATACTCCTATTGTGCAATATCTCGAGCAAATGGTTCTAATCCATGCCTGCAACATAATCCAAACCCTCCGATCCACAACTTGTACCCTGAAAATCTTAAACTTGAAACAAAATTATGTTAGTGTTGATACATGTTATAAGCAAATTTGATACAACATACTGCACCAAGAGCCATTTATACCAATTTAAAATTAAAAAAGTAGCAACTTATACATAGCCAACAAAGGTAGCCTATTGGAACGGGTGAAATGGGTGTGCATATATAAGAATGACCCATTTGGAACGGAACCCATTCCGACCCGTTAGAATTATAGAGATTGTTTAAAAGAAGACTGGTGAAATGGGTGTGCATTTAAAGGCGCCTAAACTGTAGCTTATATTATTTTGCATTAACCTGTACCAGATACTTGAAAAGAGGCACTTCGTGATCAACTTACACAGGGAAATTGCAAGTCATACAAAAATGCCCAGATAAAATAGCCTACTTAACTATGGATTTGTATCCACAAGTCAATTTTCAGTACCACATCATATATAATATAAATATAAGTTACATTATTATAAGAAAAAAACTAACCTTGGGATTGGGTGCATCCATGCTGCTTTCAGCATCCCAAGGTACATTATGAAGCCGTATAGAAATACCCGGACCGCTTCCATAGATTCAACACCTAAACTGTTTGGTTCTCATTTATCTACAGAGCTAAGGAGTGGGCACAAAATAAATACACCCGTCATATTTACGTTATCTTAAAATCCGTTGAAGACCCTAAATAATTGTTACAAAATAAATACACCCGTCATATTTCATTTGCAAAGCCCTACTAATTAAAATTGATAAATGCCACTAAGCTCTAAGGTGGTAATTTCAACCCACTTACTATAAAATGGGTTGATTTGGGATGTGTTTTACCTCAACATGGTCAAATAAAATAGCATAGCTTAACCAAAAACGGGAAGAATGGATGGAACTGAAACGGGTTCAAAAATGGGTCGATTCGCTAGAATAATGGGTGAAAATAGAATCACATAAAAGGGGTCATCTTCTGTATGGTTAAACTGGGTTGGTTCAGGTCGACCTAAAATACGTTTCAAGCAAATAATCACCAAACACATTCATCTCGCTAAAGAAACAAAAAAACATCAAGCAGTAAATAACGAATAAAAGAAAAAAGATACCACTTAACGCTAGACTTGATTCTGCATTAGATACTTTCTTTCCACCCAATATGACGTCTGAAAAATAACGCTTGAAATGGCAGCCCAAAAAGGCATAAACAGATAGCTAAAAGTCCAAACTTTAATAAAATGAGAATAACTTATCATAATACATCCTAGCTACATGCCAACACTTAAAATCCAAGTTTAATTGGTCTATCAGAACTCAATCTCTATTCTAACTTTTTTTTTGTACGAACGTCTTTGATTTTACGAGGTTGAATGATACACTCTGGTACATTAAAAAGTTCACCCATCCAACCGAAACCCAATTAAACTAACCTTATTTGGATCGTTCGGGGTTAACAGTTTTGCCCATTTAGTCAACTCAATATATGTAACAGGTACATACTGCTCGGAATTAGAGTCAAAAGTCAGCCATTCTAACTTATGTACTCAGAAAATATATACATGTTTAAGTTAAAGATAAAACAATCGATTCTGTAAATAAGGTTATTTGAGAAATACTAATTTACAAATCATGCAAATATATTTCTATAAAAAGGTTAACTTCATAATGTCGGTGATAAATTTTATAATTTAGATGGTTTGTTCACAACATTATTGAGAAAAGATAAAGGACAACTAAACTATATAACAAAGATCTAATAATGTGTCATGAGCGTCAAAAATGAAGAAACCTGTACAAAAACAGTTGCTTTTTCATAAGTTGAGTTGTTCGTAAGCCTCCATGATCTTTCACCACAATCATTGCAAGTAACATATAAGCTTTTTCTTGGTAGTTTAAGGTTATCAGTTGCTCCCCTGTAGGTATGCATAGTCAGATAAAGAACAACTTTAGTAAGCACATATTAGTTACCACGTGTAGATATCGTTAATGTATCACGGTTGCTTTTTAGTTCCCATATTTATCACACGGAAAAAGGACCCGAATCCTGGGTATTTTAGGGTGATATTATAAACAGACTAATCTTGCCGAAGGCAAATCCTCACTTGCTTGACAAGGTTCAAACAGGAAAATTCCATACGAAACAACATATGAGCGAAAAAACCTTAAACCACCATTCCCTGATATCAGTAGTGTAAAAGTGGCAATTTCAACCCGTTAACTTATAATAGGGTCAGTTTGGGTTATGATTCATCTCATTAGTGTCGGTTTTGACAAACTTTGGTGTTGGTTTGTGACACCCCACCCCTCGCGATGGCCCTATGGGCTCGAGGGAGGCGGTGAGCCTGCCACCAGCTGAGGCTTATTGGGCCCTAGGTCTGCAGCCCAATGCACCCCAACCCATCACTATTGCTGAGGCCTCACCTCTATTAGCCAATAGTGGGTTGTTGTGAGGCTTGAACTCAAGACCTCACCTTTAATACTAAGTGTTACCACTTAGTATCACCAATTGAGCTGCAGCTCAATTGGTGATACTAAGTGGTAACACTTAGTATTAAAGGTGAGGTCTTGAGTTCAAGCCTCACAACAACCTACTATTGGCTAATAGAGGGGTGGGCCTCAGCAATAGTGATGGGTTGGGGTGCATTGGGCTGCAGACCTAGGGCCCAATAAGCCTCAGCTGGTGGCAGGCCCACCGCCTCCCTCGAGCCCATAGGGCCATCGCGAGGGGTGGGGTGTCACAGAAAAAGTGTGAGGCTTGAACTCAAGACCTCACCTTTAATATCAAGTGTTTCCACTTGATATCACCAATTGAGAGCTCAATTGGTGATATCAAGTGGAAACACTTGATATTAAAGGTGAGGTCTTGAGTTCAAGCCTCACAACAACCCACTATTGGCTAATAGAGGTAAGGCCTCAGCAATAGTGATGGGTTGGGGTGCATTGGGCTGCAGACCTAGGGCCCAATAAGCCTCAGCTGGTGGCAGGCTCACCGCCTCCCTCGAGCCCATAGGGCCATCGCGAGGGGTGGGGTGTCACAGAAAAAGTGCACTTTTTCTGTGACACCCCACCCCTCGCGATGGCCCTATGGGCTCGAGGGAGGCGGTGAGCCTGCCACCAGCTGAGGCTTATTGGGCCCTAGGTCTGCAGCCCAATGCACCCCAACCCATCACTATTGCTGAGGCCCACCCCTCTATTAGCCAATAGTAGGTTGTTGTGAGGCTTGAACTCAAGACCTCACCTTTAATACTAAGTGTTACCACTTAGTATCACCAATTGAGCTGCAGCTCAATTGGTGATACTAAGTGGTAACACTTAGTATTAAAGGTGAGGTCTTGAGTTCAAGCCTCACAACAACCTACTATTGGCTAATAGAGGGGTGGGCCTCAGCAATAGTGATGGGTTGGGGTGCATTGGGCTGCAGACCTAGGGCCCAATAAGCCTCAGCTGGTGGCAGGCTCACCGCCTCCCTCGAGCCCATAGGGCCATCGCGAGGGGTGGGGTGTCACATGGTTTCCTAAAACCAAATACAAATGTACCTCGCAAAATCATTCTAGAAAATATGGACCCAAGCAAGCAAATTTAATTGTTGTCCATAGACTCGAACCATAATTCAAAGATACATCAGTTGAATTAGGCACACAACCAAACATCACACATAAACACTCAATCTCAAACCATCCTAGCATATCAAGATTACAGGCAACCAAATTAACCAAGACCTCGGTCCAACAACATGCCCCACAATTCATCAGTTTCTAGCATGAACCTAAAAGTGATAGCTTATATTAAAAAGCAACGCTTATAAATTGAATACTATGGAAGGCAAACGTTTACTTACAATGTGTTAACAGTTATCAATGATCCATGTCCTTCTGGGAAACATGAGATAATTTAGTGATCCCCGAGTATTATAATTCCCTGCAAAGACTTATGAATTCTTTTGAAGCATACAGATTCACAAAAATAGAGGATCTAGGTGAAAGTTTAAATATGATAGTTCGTATATTCTGCAGTCAGCAAGAAAGATAGCCAAGGAGCCTGTCACATATATAATAAAACAATACTATACAAGATAATATAATCTATTACGAGAAATTCGACATTATTTCAGCATAATACACGTTTAAGTGGGCGAGATGGTAGACCTATGTGATCCAGTGAGTATGCACGTGCTTGCTAAGAAGAAAACTTATTCGACTTCTAATATATGAAAGATATATACTTACACTGGTGCCTACCAAATGAACAATTTGCTACTGTAATGCATCTGTAGATTAAAGGTTGATAGACAAACATGAAAATTAACAATAAACCCAGCACTTACACATCTTTTAATTCTTTTTTGTATACATTAGAGTACCCGCAATATACTTGTACGGCTCTAGCTGGGCAATAGAATCCAATAAGGGTGCAAGATTTATTGATAGTGTATACGAATTTTTTCCTTGATATATATTATAGTAGAGTCTGCTATCTCCCTGCAAGCCAAGCCCAGATGAAGAAAATCATATCGATTTAACTATGCATATCATATACCGACAAAAAATGAAACATGGAAATTAAAATGCATATGTTAGGAATGTCATCTGTGTGTGTGACTAATATTTTGCTTGAATGAGGAAGCTCCCTAGAACGATTCACCTTGACACATATTAGCAAATGTAAGAGAAATTAATACATCTTTGGTAAATAAAAATTACAACAGATCCATAAAAGTAAAATAATACATAGATGTAGATAGTCATAGTAGAACAGTTTTAGGGCAAAAAGAAAATCCAGAGTTCAGATGATGTTTAGGAAGTACCTACTTCATTAATCATTCAAGTAAGACATCTAAATAGAACAACCGTAAATCAATTAACACCAGCAATTTTCACTGCCCGACATAATATTTGCAATTATAGAAAGAAATCAAGAATTCCTAAAAAGGAAGCTTTTGTAGAGATTTCTGAAAAAGGAATTAGGAGCATAAACCTCAAAGTTAATATTTTTGACAAATGAAGACCTCCCCTCCAACAATGGCAAAGGCTCCATATGTTGAGAAGGTGGAGCATAAAAACAAAACGAATAAGAACATGAAAATAGCAGCATACAAAAATCGAGAAATTAAAGTGTGATATGTGTCTCACCGTGAGATGCATTTGATATGTTCCTTCCGATTGACTTTCCATCCAGATATGCTTCCTTTCTACAAAACAGTTGAATAAACCTAAAACTATTATATAACAAATGAAGCCTAAGATCCCTAAATGTACACAGATTTGTTGCAAGTGATGCAGTTGTAATAAGCAAAACTTCAGTCATTTTAGTACCAACCACAGAAACTTATATCCCTACCTCGTATTTAGTCAACAACACACCGGCACCATATTTCCCCTGTTCTTTCGCCCCCGTGTATCGTAACCCCAATGAATTCTGAATCTAAATCGACTACCATTATCATACACAACAATAACAAATCCAAAGCTATCAGTCTTGCTAAAAACAGGTAGGACTAGCCTCAGCCGCTCTTCGAGCCTTTACCTGACCAACTACCTAATACTACGCAGGCTCATCAAATAGCCTGTTTGAATAGAATTAAGTTGTGATGTTCACCTAACAGATCCTCAAAAACGTTGTGAAATTCACCTAATAGATCCTCAAATACTTGCATTAGTCTCCTACTTTTTAAATCCAAAAACAATATATATAAACTTCAAACAAAAGACATAATAAACATCTTGACAAAATCACATGAAATATTGAAGTTGTAATTTCCAAACGCATAGAGATACAGCACCTTATCTCAAAAACTTCACACCCTACCATAAAAAATACGGATTTCGCATAATAAACACCACACAAAATCGAAATTACCCAAAAGAATTCGATACCATATTTTTCTAGGGCTTCAGATGTTTTTGGGTGGAATCACGGAAAAACATAAGAAAAATAGTTAAATGGATTTAACTATTGATAAGATGATTTAGTAGAAATAGCTTCCTGGAAAAGCGGGGAGTTCAAGAACGTGGGAAGCGGTTTGTACCCAGAGAAAACTGAACCTGGGCGCAAAATAACGGAAATGATAGAATAAAGAATGGTTGAGATTCAAAGTCAATGCAATTTAAGGGCTCAAAATGAAAGTCAACGAAAAATAAAACTGCCAAGGTAGTCTGGAGCTATAGATATGGTGAATTCATCTATTAATTGACATATAATCTAGTTATTATCTTTTATTGCATTCACCAAAATCATTTATACGTTTCTAAGAATCATCATTGTATATATATGACGTAATCGTAAACCATTTAGACCATTCTCAATACCGACATAAGCCGACACGTTACGTCAGTGCCATGTCAGCCTTTTCAAAAACTGACAAAAAACTCTGTCACTTTATTTTTTCTGGGACCCCGTGACTAATTAATTAAATAATAAAGCACAATAATTAGGATAAAACACATTTCATTAAATAAAAACATTACAATTAAATTAAAAAAAAAACATTAAAATAGTAAAAAAAAAAAAAAAAAAAAAACATTACAACCATTTAAAAAAACATTACAATAATCAAAGAAAAACACTAGAATTTAAATAAAGTAGTCTAATGAGCTCGATTCTTCGGCTTCATTCGCGTCTTCATCTTCGTCCGAGCCGCCTCCTCCATACTTGTCTTCATAGTGTTTTACCACTTCTTTCCGAACGCTTTTGATCATTTTGAGTTCCTTTTTAGAGGCAAACTTTGGAATTTTTTTACAAATAAAACTCAACGGTTTGTAAGCCGTTTTTTTCATAGTGTTTTCGGTAATCGTTGCTATTGTTTTTTGTTGCAATCGGGCGGTATTCTTAATGGCTTCAAGGGTTTCTAGTTTTTTGGAATGAATACTTCTTGAAGAGGAACGGGCGTCCGATAAAGCCGTACTTTTGGCCTACTTTCGACCCGATGGACGGCGTATTTGGTCATCTCGGAACAACATTTTCATATTTGTTACAAGAGACGTATTGATCAGGACATCGTCCGCGTTAAGATCGGTTTCCGGTTGGAACGTATCTTGGTTACCCATTACGTCCGGCTCGACAAAGAATTTTGGGTAATGTTATAGAAAATTCCAACATGATTCGTAAATGAATATACAATTTTGCATTTGTTTCCTAACACCTTTTCCAGCTGCATTTAAAACGTCTTCGTCTTCGGCACCTCTTTGAGGACAAATCTTATAAAACAGTTTGTAGATGGCTTGTAATATTTTTACGCCGTGCAAAATTTTATTCCACTTACCGGTAAGTTGATTAAGGTTACGTTTTAGTGGCACACAAGAATTGTAACCGTTGTAGACTTTTCTCCAAAAAGACTCGTTTGATTGCGACTTTCCTTGAACGCCATTTTCGGAACAATGTATCCACCGATCCGCCAAAATTCTAGCCTCCTCTTCTGTCCACCTAATTTGAACCTTTTTTCCCTTTTTGTCTTCGGGTTGGGTCTTGTGACACTCCTCCAATTTTGATATAATTACGTACATTAAACACGTGCATACTTAGAGCTACTTCCCTACTTAAGTGAATTAACACTATTTTTATGAGATAAGTCTAGCAAAGCCCAACTAATTTAATACGTGAAGTATTACTATCTTCGTAGTTAGATATAATTACGCGCGAAACTATCGGAACGAGTCCGACAAAAATATAAGATCGTTGGTGAAACAAATTTTAAATAACGTAAGACTATTTTTATAGAGGTTATTTACATTGGAATATTATGCGAACAAAAATAGCATAACGAAAAAAACTTAAACATTTATACGTTTGTTATAAAACGTAACGTACGCGTCAAAAACATACGAATCGAACCCACCAACCGAACGAAACAAAAATTTATATTTTGTTAACTCAAAATAAAGTATTGAAATAATACTTCGAAAAATATTATCGCAAATAAACCGTTAACAAATTAAACGAAACAAACGTTTAACGAATTAAAAACGTAACGTGACTAACGGGTTAAACATCAAAATATCTAACTAGATTATTTAGGGGACAAATTGTGAGCAACCCATACCTTTTCCTTGACCCAAAAATAGGTCAACACAATCACCAAACACTTCCATACTTCTTAAATTGATATACACACAAACTCACAAAATTATTTCCACATTCATTCACCAACTCTTATCACTCTCTTCCAACTCTCTTACTCCTCTCTTCTCAAGACTGTAAACAGCCTTCAATCACCATCAATTCACCACTAAAAATCACTATAATCATCCTTCATAAGTTGTGCAAAGAGAAGCAAAGGAATCAAGCAAGCATACTCATCATCATCATCATCTTCATTCTTTCATCCACAAAACTTTGTAAGAAACTTTAATCTTTCACTAATCTTTTATGTTTTTAGCTCTTGACATGTTATATGTTCATAACTTGAAAGATCATAAGCAAAAACATACCGAAAACTCAACAAAACATAACTTTGTTAAACTATGCTTTTCTGTCCAGATTTTCTGTCATGGGAGAAAAATTATATAAAATTGTAGGAGTTGAATAAATCATGAAACCACTGCCAAAATCTTCGTATGTGTGTTAGGAACAACTTTCGTGTAGAACTTATTTCCTGAAAATGCACCGATTTTTCACTATTAACCGATTTGTGAAGATGAGCCATGAAAAACGAATTTCTGGAACACCTTTGTTCACGATTTTATATAACAAGTTGTAGACGTCTAAAAATTATGAAAAATTTACTGGAAGTAGCCAATATATGTGAGAACATTATGTAAAAATTTTGGATTTGTTTGATAAGTTTTGTCCCCCGAGAACGAGCTCGAAAGAAGTCGAAAAATCTGGAAAATGTGTTTCGGGGACTGTTTAGGTGTATTATAGTTAACGACACTTTTTGGCCAACTATAAAACGCAACGACAATTTTTCCGAGCTCTATAAACATATTTAAGGTATTCCTAAAAGTTTCGGGTCAAACCGAACACGTTTAACCAAAGTCAACATAAGCGCCACACAAAACACTAAACGTTAGATTTAATAAAAACCTTATAGTTTTGGTCAAACTCGAACTAAAATAATGAGAATATGTGAAAACGAAAATTTTATATATACGCGAATAAAGAAAACGACACCCTACATATTATATATAAATATATACATACTTTCGAATAAATACATCCATGACAAAACAACGAGTGAAACGTATATATATTTATACACATTTGGTGAACTAATTATATACATGTATATATATATATACACACAATAACTATAACTAGGTATATATATATATGAGAGTGTATATATATATATAGTTTATTTCGTTGTATATATATATATATATATATATATATATATATATATATATATATATATATATATATATATATATATATATATATATATTTATATATATATATACACACGCAACAAACAATATATGAAATGACAATAAGTATTGAATACTAACAACGCAACGAAACATAATAATAATAATATCATATCATATTTTTATTACTAAATCATCACCAACGGGAACGTACTAACTTTAAACAAACAACGATCTTTCAACGAGTGAACGATTAACATGTTTTGGCATCGAGCCAACTACTTATATATACTTATCTCGTACGTTTAGGACGTTAGAGACTTTCCTTGGACTTAAGCTTTGCTAGCACTCACATACCGAGCTCACGAGGTGAGTTCACAGCCCCTCTTTTTACTATTTTTACTACTTTTCAAATAGAGATTTGTAACACCCCCAAATTTACTGTTAGCGGAAGCATACTTTGGGGTGCTACTAATCAATAATCAAAACACACAAGGTACATAATGAACGACTCTATATGCGTCGTTTTAACGGATTACATTGATGTGATAACAGTTTACATAGTGTTTACAAAATATCGAGTTCACATGAATTCCCTGAGAGATTCTAATACATATCTAGTTAATACAAAAGGTAGAAATGCAGGAAAATCTCTTGATATTTTAGTGTTTGCATGCGACTCGAGCTACTCATTTCCTGGGCAGTCCTACTACTGCTGAGTACCTGAGAATACATGCTAAAAGGGTCAGCTAAAAGCTGGTGAGCTCACAGGTGTAATGATGAAACAATAGTGTATGAACCACAAGATTTAATCATGTTTGAAATCAATCAAATAAAAGTGTATATTTCTGCCATGAGCTCATAGTTTGAGCTTAACTGAGGTGTCAGGATCACAAGCAAGTGCCTGATCGATGTTGCCTCCTGCATGTGCCTAATCAAACACACGTATGAACAAATGATAATGCATCCGTTCGACCGCAGTCGTGGTAGCGCGACTACCCCGGACGGGGATTGTCAATCCCATATGGTACCATACACTAACACTCGCGCTAAATCCATACTAACAAACTATGATGTGGAGGACTTCATGACTAGTAAAACAACTCATGCAGACAAATATATCGAGTTTTGTACTTGTGTTCACATGTAAATGAAAACTGAGCATATATCCTCACCCCGAGGTAAAAAAAGTAAAAGCGGGGCTATGAGACTTACATGAGTCTGAGCGTGTTGCTAACAAGCAAGCGATAGTGATATGAGCAAATGAGTCCGCAGACCGTAACCTGTCGGGCGTCCTAGACGCGCAAGGTTATAATAGTGAGTAGGTATCTCGAAAGATCACCCATGCTAGTTGTTCATTCAACTAGTTATGTCCAATGATTTGTTATCGTTGTGTTTATAAATCAAGTGTGGCCCGTTGGTGACGTTATGTGATAATAATTCCCGAAGACATTATTATTAAGTTTTGTGTTGTTTGATTGTATACTTCCATAAATATGTGTTTTGCAAGTACGATTAGTATTGTATAGTAGTTTAGTAAACGTTGCGTGGAATCGAGACTTAGAGAGAAAAATGTATATTGAACACTGTTTTAGGCGACACTCAGGTTAGTGTCGCTATGGCGACACTCAACTGTATGGCGGCACTAGGGCAAGTGTCGCTAGTTGCAGTTTTATAGTATTTGGCGACACTTGAGTATTGTCGCTAGAGGCGATATTCGAACAAGTAGCGGCACTTGGGTAAGTGTCGCTAGATTTGATAAATCGGTGATTAGCGGCACTTGAATTAGTGTCGCTAGTGTGTGGGTGGCGACACTCATCGAGTGTCGCTATGTCTGGCTGTGATGAGTTTCAATTTTGTAAACTTGGTCAAAAATGCTCGGTTTGACCCGAAACTTTGACACGACACTTTTTATGTTATAAAACTTATAGAAAATGAGTTTTGTGACTTTTGGTGACCCACAAGTGTCGTTTTTAAACCGAACACGAAAACATCCATTTGTTTGTGTTTTCCCAAAATTACACGACTTTGTCTATAAGTTTTAACAACCGAAATGGTGACAATCGATTCTAAGAAAATTCAAACATATTCTCCTATGTCTTGGGTTTCTGGAACATATTTTTATGAAGTCTAAAACCAAACACAAGTCAAGAAATAATTTTGAAAAGTATATGTGTTCCAGCAGCCCTTTTTCTATCTATATGTGCACAAACAATGGTCTAATTTATAATCCGTGTATTTTTGGTCAAAGTGGTATTCATGAAGGTTGTAGATAACTTAAAAACAAATATTTCCTTACTAGCCTCACTTGTTTATTTGACCCACACACCAAGATATGCCCTGAACAAGATGGTCAATTTTCTGGTCTGAAAACACAGACTGTGTATGTACTTTTCTAACATTTCTTAAAAATAGTAAATGAACACCATTTTTCGTGAGGCTTAAAGATATGAAAACTAGACACTTTAAAATTGATTTTAGGCTCAAGAAACCTTGGATTTCATCAAGAAATGGGCTAGATATTACAGATCTAACCCGATCTAAAATATTGTCCAGTGGACAAAGTTATTATCCATTGGTTAATAGTGTGTTCAAACGATTTTTAAGCATGGATATGGACATAATCAGTAGGAAATGAAGCTCTAGCATGTGTATGTAAGTATACTAAGTAAATCTAGAAAGGAAGAAAGGGGTTTATACCAAACAAAAGTAGATCTAAAGCTGAAATGGGGAGATGGGTGCTGCTGCTATCCTTTCTTGTTCTTCTTGCGAAAACCGACTATGGAGGAAGCTAGGGGATGATGGATGATGATGGTGGTCCTTGGAGGACGTAGTGGAAGGTGGTAGAGGTGGTGGTGGCTGCTGGAAGTCATTTGGGAGCAGAAAAGGGAGAGGGTTTTAAGTGTAAAGGTGTGCTTTTAATTGTGTTGTGAATGAGGGTTAAGAAAGTTTAAGGGTTTATATAAGGGATCATTAGGGCTGATTTCCTTTGGGTTTATGGGCCGAATATGGGCCCTTGGGTCGTGGGTTTGGGTCAGCCCAAGTGAGGGTTGGGCTCGTGAATCTCGTTCCTCAATTCAGGTTAGGTTCGTTAGTCGGTTTAGTGTTAAACGTGTGTTTTAAAACGTAATTGTGATCGTTTAACTTTTCGTGTGTTATTTTTTATATGTAATTGTTATTCCGGATAACTAAATATTTTTGAAATACTTATTTTGAGTTACCAAGATATATTTTGTGTTTTGTTCGGGTGTCGGGCTCGATTTGCGCGTTTTCTCGCGTGCGTTACGTTTTATATTAAACGTATAAGTTTTTCGAGTATATTATCATAAAATAATCATACAAGGTGATTAACGACTATTTTAATATAAAAATAGGTTTACGTTACTTATGAATTGTTTCACCAACAGCCGTGTGATTCGGAATCCATCCGAATAAATCGCGTAATTCTCATTAATTACGTATGTGTATATATACAAATATACATGATGATGCATATAATTAGACTAACATTAAACTAATTACATGTTATTACAAGGTGATTAGGCACTAATACTAGTCTTAATTTGGTGGGTGTCACAAGATTAAAAACATAGCTACTGTTTTGCTACATGTGCAGCTATTATATAATTGCTTATATGCTTTTATACAAATTGTTTATGATTGTGTTCATACTATTATAACTATTGCTTTATGAAATAACATTTTCATACTATAAACTATTACAAATGTGTTAAACTATATTTGATAAACCGGAGAACGACCGGTAAACTATTTTTGATTCACTGGAGAACGACCAGCATGTGATAAGCCGGAGAACGACCGGTAGTGTTAAACCGGAGAACGACCGATACTGTGTTTCGCTGGAGAACGACCAGCATGAGATAAGCCAGAGAATGACCGGCAGTGTTAAACCGGAGAACGACCAGTATTGTGATTCGCTGGAGAACAACCAGCATGTGATAGGCTGGAGAATGACCGGTCGTGTTAAACTGGAGAACGACCAGAATTTGATAAACTGGAGAACGACCGGTACTATTTGGAAAACGCTGGAGAACGAACAGCATCGTATTTTCAACGCAAACTATATATTTTGGGTAATATCTCAACTAAACGCATATTTTAGGTAACATCCCAACTAAACTATATTTTGAGTAACGTCCCAACGCAAACTATATATTTTGGGTAATATCCCAATGAAACGAAAACTATATTTTTGGATAACATTCCAACAAAACTTACTTAGGATACTTACTTTTCTACAAAACTTGTTTAGGATACTCACTTTACTACGAACATGGGATATTACTTTCCTACAAACGCTTTCATAGGATACTGCTTCCTACAACATAGGATACTACTTTCCTACAAACATATGATACTACTTTCCTACAAACTTTTATGAATGAAACTTATTTGACTTTTAGGTCAACGACTTACAAACGTACTTGGTTTAACCACTTTATAAATATAAAACCTGTGAATTCACTCAACATCCTTTGTTGACTTTTTACTATATTTTTCAGGGAATTAGCACGCACGTAGGACAGCACGCTTTTGGATCTAGGCGACCCACGATGAAAATAGGACGCCATCTTTTGGAACAATCAAGATTTCCTTTGTATAACTAATATGCATTAGTCATATTTATGAAATCGTCGTTTGAACTATATAACTTTTAATTTGTTGTATTTCTGTTACTACTTCTACAACTTTGATGAGTTGTAGCTTTTTGTAACAAATGATTTACTTAAATGGCATCTTAACTTATTTGTTCTGCAATAATCATAAGCTCTGATATGCATGATTGTCCAATGTTGACGTCAGCACCCTGTTGCGCCGTCAGAGTGCTGACACAGCCGCGGTCGTTTTCCAGGGGGGGGGGGGGGGGGGTGGCACGGCGGTCCTGCAGGCAACGACGCAACAACGCGTGAACGTGTTAGGTTTTAAATTTATATGAGCTGGGGCTCAAACTATAAGTACTACCTACTTTTGGGGAGTAAGCAGTAAGTATAACTCGAGTGTCGTTCTTAAAATCGGAGCGAATGGAACCAAAAGGGACTTACCGTAAATGAGCTTTCTGATAGGATGGGTTTATAAAAGTAGGTAGGTTTTGGTTGGTTATCTAAGCTAATACTAAATAAAACAAGTAAATTAAACAGAGAGTAGGCAACAGGTAGAGCGTGATTGCTGAAACTTCGATAATTAGGGTTTCTGGATGATATTCATTAGACAGATGATTGGAGACTACCTTGGGCAAATCCTCAGACGGACAGTCGGTGTAAACACTAGGACCCTACGTTTTAGTCTAAAAGCCTAAAAGCATATGTCACTGAATCCTAGGTTATCCTGATGCTGATCAGAAACAGGTTGTTCAAACCCTCCTCACTTGCCTTGTAAGGCTAAGCGACCTCTACGGATGATATATCCTGGGTGTAGGCATAAGGTAACAAACTGCAATTTTCTATCTGACCTTTCTTAACACCTAAATCTATCTGAGTTTATCTAGGTAAGTACTAATTGTATGTTGTATATGTTGAGCTGTCGGTTATGTTGAGTTAAGCGGTTTAAGCATCTTGTATTACAGCCGAACACTTGCTTTCTTTTCAAAACTCATTTATTACTGGTTTAAGCATAATTAACTCCGTCATGAATTAGACCCTCCTTTGCTATCAGGCGTTCATCCCTAGGAATACTCACGGTGTACAGTGCATTTGGCATATCCACAGTGTTCCAGACTCAAGGTATACTCACGGTGTACAGTGCATTTGGCATATCCACAGTGTTCCAGACTCAAGGCATACTAACGGTGTACTGTACATTAAAGTAGTTCCACAGCTGTATGTTAACCTTGGTGTACTAACGGTGTACGGTGCAGCGAGCATTTCCACAGCTGTATTTGAACCTTGGTGTACTAACGGTGTACGGTGCAGCGAGCATTTCCACAGCTTTTTTGTTCCTAGACCCATATTCTAAAAGGGTGACTTCTAGGTATTCCACGATGAAATAAACCTACGGCAGTTCCTTAGCTTTTCCCGCATATTTAAACGTTATACGAAGTACTGTGCCGTTTTACGGAATATTCATAGCTTCATACTGTAATATGAGATAACTATATCTACGTAGTATTAGGGTTGATCAGATCCTATCCTAAGGCAATAGTCACGTGAAAGACTGGAAAGGGTGGACACTGAATTAAGTCTATATTCATGTAAAACTCAACCAGATATACAGTAAAACAATCACCAATCATAATACTGGGAACATTATTCCATAACGGATTGTGCCCACGACTTTCATAGCTTCCACGTTCCGTACTACACACATTCGTGATGATTCCGGCGCTATACAAATGAAAGCCGTATAACGTTACTTCCGTTATTTCATGATGTTTATCCCACTGAATTAAATATCATCCATAATCCTAATATTTACATTTCAACAATCACAGTATTAAACTACGTAAATAGTATGGCAATATTCGCAACACAAACAAAGATATCATGCAAACAAAACATAATAACCGTAAGTAAAGGAATAAGTAATAACCAGTATTTAAGCAGCGTAACACTGAGTAGTACAAGCTAGAATCTTGAAAACTTCAATACAATAAAATTCCCAAGCTACAGCTATCTTCCCCACTCGAACCGTGCCTACATCTCTCTAGTTCTCTAGAGAGAGAAACTAGAGAGAGAAGCTAACCTAATCTAATTCTCCTCTAACTCCTAAGAGTAGTGCTAGAGAGAGAATGTGTGTGAGAGAGAAAGTGAGAGAATTCTATGAAGAATGGTGTGTGAAATGAGGTGAATGAGGTCTTCTATTTATAGGCAAGCCTTGGATCCAAGAGTACAAGTCCACAAGCACACGTACAAGCCAAAGAAGCAAGGAAGAGGCCGTGTGAGACCAAAGTAGGCCATACACGGCCCTATACAGGCCGTACACGGCTATGTATAGGCCGTACACGGTCACATCAAGGCCGTACACGGCTTGGTGGTGGCCGTGTGCTAGGCCGTGTGATTTTTCCGACTTTTCTCGCATCTTCGGGAGGCCGTATCTTCTTCGTTTCGCGTCCGATTGACTTGATTCTTTCGCCTACGGCTTCGTAATTCCGTTACGCTTCTAATGATGCCAATTTGGTAGAAATTGGATGTGTGAGGCCCGGGCGTGTTCAGAATACGTTTTGTAGCTTTCGGCTGCGCTGTAATTTGCATAACTTTCTCGTCCTTGATCCGTTCTGAGCAATCCTTATATCCATGTTCTCGTAATCTTCATAGCTACAAAATAAGACTATTATGAGGTTCTGGTATGAAGTTTACAGTAGAATTAGGGTTGGGCTCAGAATAGTGCCTATTTAGGTCAGTTTTCTGCCCTTTTTGCTTGATTTTCAAAAGACCGACAAGTTTATACTTTTCTAACACAAGTTAATGAATAATTATGATTTTAAGATGTATTTGTTAGAAAAGAGCTAAATATGGGACAATTAATGCATGTAAAAACGTGACTTTTTGCGATACATCAAATATCCCACACTTAAGCTTTTGCTTGTCCTCAAGCAAACCTCATTTGGAAAATAGTTTTTTGAAAAAAAATATTTTTGAATGCTTAGAGTATCTTCCGCAGAAAGTCACTTTCTTCAAAGTAGATAAATCTTTTCGGAAAATAAGCATCAACAAAATTAACTATACTTAAACATAAAATTGATCAACCCTTTTTGGCATGCTTTGCAACTCTCGAGACGTAGATGTACATGACTGGGCGATTCTCACAAGTGGGTCACTCAATTCACTCAAAGTGTATCAGGTTACCTATAATCTATAGAAACAAAATCGCTCATTGCCAGTCATGCAGTGCTTATCGTCATAGGCTTGGTCGAGAATCGAATCTCCACCACTCCTTTGAGAACGGTGCTAATTATCCCAAGGCATTTCAGTGGGTTGTGTGAGTAAGGGTAAGGTAGGTAAGGATAGGGGTAGTTTGGTCAATGGTTTTAGGGTTTTTGAACTTCAGACTCGGAGCTTTCAAAGATCAAAGCAAGTTTCACTTGAGATAACTTCTAGAGTAGACTCATCTCCTAGATGAATAATCTCTGTTCTTGATGTTTCTTTTGAGTTCTGATAGATTTTTCTTCTTTGGAGAGTAGTCTTCTTCTTCTAGGAGCTCTCCAAGGTCTGCTTTTCTTTTTTTTTTTTTCTTTTTTTTTTTCTTTTTTTTTTTTTTTTTTCTTCTTCTTCTTTTCTTTTTCTTATTTTTATGACCTTGGAGATCCTTCATATAGTGAGACATCTTTGACTTCTCTTTTGACAAGTACCAATTTTTCGGACTGTCTTTGGCGGATAATATCTTCGTGATGAGTAATACTTCGCTTTTGTACCGTATCTTCATTTTGGATTTCTTTCTTTAAACTCTTGATAGGTACGGAGAGATGTTTGAAGATGAGACACCAATAGAAAGATACCTCAAGCAGCCCTCACTTATGATCTATGAAGTTTCACGAGCTGGAATGGTGTTTGGTGGGAAAGTGTTTGTGTTGTGGGGAAGTGTTTTAGGGTTTGGAAATGAAATAGGCTAAGGCTCAAAGGGTTTTCTAATTGGATCATCAACAATCTTTTAAAAAGAAAGTTGGAAGGGTTGGCTTGAAAAGATATGAAAGAAATGGGTTAATTTATAAATGCCAAGATCATCTAATTGCACCTATACCGCGTACGGCACTCATTGGTATGGTCTCGAAACGCATTCAGGAGCAAGTTCTAATTCAAAGACACATGCATCGGCGCACACTCAGAAATGAAAGTGAAGCATTAAAAGTGAATGCTTATTAAAGGCTCAAGTACCTCACAATCAAAGGGTTATATGCACCAAGTCATGCGATGCCTAGAGGATTTCTCAATTTTCAGTTTAAGATACGTTCTTATCTTTGCCTTATCTTACTTTCCAAAGCAATTTATTTATTTTGACAGAAGGTTTATCTCTTTTAAAAGAATATTCTAAGACTAAATTTTTTTGAAAATATTCGAAATCAACCGAATGGATGTCGAACATCGTCGAGGTTGGGTTTTCGAATGTTTTGGTGATTAAAAATCTCAACCTTTTGGGTTGGTTTTGCGAAAATTTTTTGAAAAAGTTTGAATGAAAACGGAGGTATTACTTTGGACAGGCAAATATAAACTTGCGGTATATATATACCGTGTATCCCACACTTAAAACAACATTGTCCTCAATGTTCATTGCTAAGACGTAGGATTTTCTTCGGGAAAAATCCCACACTTAGGTTTTGAAATAGTGGAGCAATTTTTAAGTGTTTTGAAAAATTTGGTGGGATGGAATCCCACACTTAGAATTTAGGCATATTTGGATATGTGGTAATGGTGAAAATCATGACAAAAAGAAAGGAACTTCCCTACGATAGAGACGTGGAGATGGTTTTAAGAAAGAAGCGGCGGTCTGCAGGTGATTGAAATTCCTTGGTTGAATCCATGCAGAAAGCGGTTTCTTCGTGAATGATCGGCATCTCCTTTCCTCAATTCTCATTTGCACAAACACAATTCACTTATTATAACTAAGAAGAAAAACAGAAATAAAAACATAATAAGTAAACTAAATAACTGATAACTTAAATACTAAAAGATAAAGAAACTAAACAGACTGTGTCTGATAGTTCATGTTCCAAAAATATAACAAAGTAAAGTTCCACAACCACGCAATAAGTCAAAAGTATGGAATAGAGGAAATAGTAAGTATGTAGATATGGGTGCACAGATCTAGGGTGCTGGAGAACCCTGGTCAGAGTCCTGAACAGAAGGCTGGACCGGTGGAGGAACTGAGGAAGGTCCGGCAACTGACTGTTGACCACTGGAGACTCTCTGCTCCTCTGACCTCACCTGCCTATACTGCATCAATACATCTCTAAGGGAGCAAGCAGGTAACTTCATCGGATCATCTAATGCCAACTGTCTGAAATCCTCAAAAGTCATCCCCTCTCGCTCCATCTTGGATCTGTAGATGTGCCTAAGTATCTCCTCTGTAGGAAGCTGATCAGAAGGTATAGGGTCTAATGCCAACAATCCCTGAAACTCTGATAAGGTGAATGGATCAGTGCCCAAATGAACAACATCTGGCCGGTAGGAACCAACAGCCTCTCCTCCTGCGGACTGCTGAGAAGAACGGGCTCTACGGGCTGACATAGTAGGATGTGGGAATGCAGCATCAACCGATAAACAATGCTCGACTGATCGTGTGGGTGGAATGGTAGTGGTAGGTGGTATGTGGGTAGTGTATGGTGGTATGGTAGTAGGTGGTGGAATGGTAGTAGATGGTGGAATGGTAGTGGATGGTGGAACTGGTGGTAGTGGCACACACTCGTACAGGAGCGGCTCGGGAGCTGGAATACCTAAAGCCCTAGCTATAAGTGCCTGATGCGGGTTTTTGGCAGCCAACGCGTGCAATATGAAGTACTGAGTCAAGGGAGTGACTGGATCTATATGTCGTATCTGAGCTCGGGGACCTGATGTCCCAACCCCAGCATCCCTGACTGGTGTCCTGGTACTCCTAGGCACAGCCGGTACTCTATCCACTCTATCAACAACCGGAGTCTCAACATCCTCCTCTCTGACCCTCTTCCTGGTCATGAAACATCCAGGGATAAGCTCATCAGTGTCCTTCCAGTAACACTGTCTCTCAGAACCCTCAGTGATCAAATGGATCTGCTTGCAGTAGTCCAAGTCACATAGTAATGAAGTGGAAGACACTCTATACTCGGCCTCATGACTCTTTTTCAAGAGTCGCAACCCTCTCAACAATCTGGTGATGAAAGCTCCCATAAACACATGCTTCGTCAGGTCCAAGTTCTTCTCCTTTGCCATCCTCTCAGCAATAATGCAGGCCACATTGATATTCTGGCGGCTCATGATAGCATCAATGATATACAGCTCATCCCCATTTATCGGCCCGGTCTCCTTCTTTCCCATAATAGATGTAACAATCAGCTTGTGTAGGAGACGTAGCTGAGGTAGAATCAAAGCTGAGGACTTGGCACCACAAGTATAATGAGTGCCCGTCAGCTCACTCCAAATGACTCTATGGCTCCTCTCGGGATGATGAGGAATCGTCTGATGACTATGTAAGAACCAATCTGAGCTAATCTGATCCGCTGAATATAATCCCAAATGTCTAGCTAAGCCTGAAATAGAAACACTCTGGCTCTTCCCTCGGTATCTGAATGATATCTTCTTGTCATCTCCAATCCCTAACTCTGGGTTAAGCTCAAATGTCATCAGAAACTCAGTGACAACCTCGGGGTATATGGGCTCACGAATGCTAAAAAGCTGGATCCACGAGTCGAACTTATGTTCCTGAACCTCATATCCTATCAAATTCCTCAACCTGTCCTCGATTCCAAGTTTCCCCATGTCTTCCCAAACTATGTACCGATTACTTCCAAATGTCCTCTTTAGCCATTTCCGAATCAAAGTCTTTTCTTGTGTAGTTTTGGCCAAATAAGCTAGAGTAGGTGGAATCGGGTCCATCTGTTTAAGAAAAACAAGGAAACAAATCATATAACAATAATTGGACAATATAATATTTATTCCGAATTTTCAGAAAAAAATCGAAATGTAGGCTTTAGATTTTGCAATTATCTCATTATTATTTTTATGAATACCCTAAAAACCGTAATCATCAATCCACAATTTATCCAAATAAACAAAACCGCAGCTTTCCTATTTTTCTAAGATTACTTAAAGATGAATATTTCTAAACATGCTAAGTAATCGAATAATCAAGCAAGCATCATGATCATAAATCATATAATTACCTTACTATGATTAAAATAAGCAAGCAAAGCAATTTTATTTATCATCCATCATTTTGGTTAAGCATAAGACTTTTAATTAGAGGATAATTAATTCGAAATCTCACTAACTTTATTAATTAAAGTAGTGCTACTCCAAATATATTTAATTGCATTTTCATGAAGCAAATTATACAAAGTTTAAAATAAATACCATTTTAAAAGATAATGATTTTAATTAAAATAATGGTTTTTTAAATAGTTTTGTATAAAAAGCCTTACTTTAATTCATAAGCATGCAATCAAATTAATCCTCTAATCTTTAATAATCAATTACTCATGTAAACTAATCATTTTAAGCGCAAATTAATCACCGAAAAGTCAATCATAAGCAAATAATCATTCAAGAAAGTCAAAATAGCTAAAACCCTAACAAAAAGTCAACATTCAAAATCAAAACATCAAATCTAGCCATGGAAACCTCAAATTACTTCCGCAAACATGTTAACAATCAAGCATATAGCACTTTGCAAGCAAAAAGCATGGAACTTGATGATCAAAACTCAAGATCTAAGCATAAACCCTAACTTTATAAAAATATTCAAAATGATGATTTTAGGTTAGAATCATACCTCAACCTTGATGTAAAGATGTTCTAGATGCAAAAGAGATGAAGATATGGAAGATTTGAAGCTTGATTTGAAGAAAAATGATGAAAAAATGGAGAAATGGAGATGGTGAAGGTGGGTGACGGTTTTGGAAGAGAAAGGAGGAAGAAGAAGTTGCTTTTTACTTTTTGTAAAAAGTGGTGGAAGCTTCCTTTGCTTTATGCATTTTTAAATTGCATTTTTAAAATGCAATTTCAACTTAAATGCGAACGAAACGAAACGTATACTTGGGTTTTTAAAGTTAAAATATATTTTTTTTTTTATGAAAATCAACCAAAATACGCACGAAACTTTCGTATTTAAATTCGTATATTAAAAACGTAACATTAATTCGCGTGCGAAAACATTTTCATTTTTAAATACGTTTATTAAATCTTTTTGTGTTCTTTAAAATTCAAAAACGATCCAAATAAAATTTTCCAAAATTTAAATTAAAACTTTGTCAAATTTCTGAAACGTTTGGATTGTTCGCGAAAATTCGTTTAAAAACTTACGCGTTTAAACTTTAAAGAACGTTTTTCTTTGTTTTTATAAAAGTAAAGAAAATCTAATTAAAATTATTTTTGTCCTAATTAACGAAATATTCAAACTTATTTACATCAGACCATCACCATTTATCTGTTAGTGCTTGTGACAGCACTTTCAGATAATCCTGAAACATGCGAGAAAGTGTGGCGAAGAACGAACGTACCTTGAAGCGCTTTAATGATACTATGAATTAGGTCAGCGAGATTTATATAATAACGCTCAAATTCTCGTAAGAATTCTTTTTCTTCTTGACCTAATGCTAGTAACGCATCAATGAATTGGTTAAATGCTCGTCTTACCTTTCTCGGATTTGAAATACCATCCCTGAATCCTGTGTCTATAAAACATAGATCAAAGAGCAATTTTCCGATAACATGCTGAAATTCCTTTTCTTCTTCTGAATCAGGGTTTCCAGAAGTAGAGTGAACTACTTGTGAAATCTTTCTGATGTAAATCCTTTGTTGCTCAGTAAAAGGGAATTTAGATGTTAGTAACAACTGAGTAAGCTTAACATGGATTTCTTTCCTCTTTTGGAAGAAAGCAGAATCCATGGCTTCCTCAGTAGAATCAGGGAAAATTGATCTCAGTTCATTAATCAGATAAGTGGCAGGATCAACAAAGAACAGTTTAACGCATGGAATCAAAGTATAAGTGATAGGGGCTCTTTCAATCCAAAATTCTAGCTCGTCAATCAGGGCAGCAACATAACGATTAATCTTAATCTGGGAAACAGATGGATACTCGGTGCTAGCTATTAGATCCATTAGTAGGTCTAACTCTGATTTTAGTGATAACTCGTCTTTTTTATTGTAATTAGCACGTAGACATGTTATTATCCTATCAATCACTACAAAGGTCTTCCTCTGCTCAGTTGAAAAAGGGAAATCTGATATCTTAAGTTTTCTAAGAAAATCAGCACAGATATCTATTCTCCTACTGGGCTTGTGAAAGTTTCCTAAGTGATGTTCATTACTTGATTCTGATGGGTTATTACGTGGTTCAGTGTTGGGTAAGGTTGGTGTTTCTAGTTCAGGATCCTCCGGATATTGGAGACGTTCATCCACTTCTACACTTTGGAAAAGAGTAGTGGGGTAGGCTCGCAATATATCTGGAAGATCATACCTGAAGTATTCATCTAAGCAATGAAGTCGCTCATTTAAATCCATCCAAGGCATTGGTGGATAGAAGAAAACTTCAATACCGAAAGGAACGTCTTCTGGTAGGGTGGCAGGTCTAAGGTAATGTGGATATCTAGATAAGATTGATAAAATCTCAGGGTCAAGTGTGGGTTGACCACTTAATTCAACAGTGACAGAAGGTGAAATCTTCTGCTGAGATATATCAAAACCTAGGTCTAAGGATGAATATTCGTCAATCTCAACTTCCTGGTTAACACAGACCTCTTTGTGGGAAGACACAAAGAATTCCGCATCGTCCATGATCGTTATCTCATCCATAGGAGAAATAAGATTGGAAGGAGAATTAGGGTTTTTATGGTTTTCTAATTTTTTTGTATTTTTTTTATTTTAATTAACTACTAAAGCAAATAACTTCCTAAAGTAATGAAAATCTAAAGGAAGGGTCTCCTAAAAGTCAACTATCTACGGTAATCTTAAAGTTCACTACGCTCAACCGATCCCCGGCAGCGGCGCCAAAAACCTGTTGCGCCGTCAGAGTGCTGACACAGCCGCGGTCGTTTTCCAAGGGGGGGGGGGGGGGGGGCTGGCACGGCGGTCCTGCAGGCAACGACGCAACAACGCGTGAACGTGTTAGGTTTTAAATTTATATGAGCTTGGGCTCAAACTATAAGTACTACCTACTTTTGGGGAGTAAGCAGTAAGTATAACTCGAGTGTCGTTCTTAAAATCGGAGCGAATGGAACCAAAAGGGACTTACCGTAAATGAGCTTTCTGATAGGATGAGTTTATAAAAGTAGGTAGGTTTTGGTTGGTTATCTAAGCTAATACTAAATAAAACAAGTAAATTAAACAGAGAGTAGGCAACAGGTAGAGCGTGATTGCTGAAACTTCGATAATTAGGGTTTCTGGATGATATTCATTAGACAGATGATTGGAGACTACCTTGGGCAAATCATCAGACGGACAGTCGGTGTAAACACTAGGACCCTACGTTTTATTCTAAAAGCCTAAAAGCATATGTCACTGAATCCTAGGTTATCCTGATGCTGATCAGAAACAGGTTGTTCAAACCCTCCTCACTTGCCTTGTAAGACTAAGCGACCTCTACGGATGATATATCCTGGGTGTAGGCATAAGGTAACAAACTGCAATTTTCTATTTGACCTTTCTTAACACCTAAATCTATCTGAGTTTATCTAGGAAAGTACTAATTGTATGTTGTATATGTTGAGCTGTCGGTTATGTTGAGTTAAGCGGTTTAAGCATCTTGTATTACAGCCGAACACTTGCTTTCTTTTCAAAACTCATTTATTACTGGTTTAAGCATAATTAACTCCGTCATGAATTAGACCCTCCTTTGCTATCAGGCGTTCATCCCTAGGAATACTCACGGTGTACAGTGCATTTGGCATATCCACAGTGTTCCAGACTCAAGGTATACTCATGGTGTACAGTGCATTTGGCATATCCACAGTGTTCCAGACTCAAGGCATACTAACGGTGTACTGTACATTAAAGTAGTTCCACAGCTGTATGTTAACCTTGGTGTACTAACGGTGTACGGTGCAGCGAGCATTTCCACAGCTGTATTTGAACCTTGGTGTACTAACGGTGTACGGTGCAGCGAGCATTTCCACAGCTTTTTTGTTCCTAGACCCATATTCTAAAAGGGTGACTTCTAGGTATTCCACGATGAAATAAACCTACGGCAGTTCCTTAGCTTTTCCCGCGTATTTAAACGTTATACGAAGTACTGTGCCGTTTTACGGAATATTCATAGCTTCATACTGTAATATGAGATAACTATATCTACGTAGTATTAGGGTTGATCAGATCCTATCCTAAGGCAATAGTCACGTGAAAGACTGGAAAGGGTGGACACTGAATTAAGTCTATATTCATGTAAAACTCAACCAGATATACAGCAAAACAATCACCAATCATAATACTGGGAACATTATTCCATAACGGATTGTGCCCACGACTTTCATAGCTTCCACGTTCCGTACTACACACATTCGTGATGATTCCGGCGCTATACAAATTAAAGCCGTATAATGTTACTTCCGTTATTTCATGATGTTTATCCCACTGAATTAAATATCATCCATAATCCTAATATTTACATTTCAACAATCACAGTATTAAACTACGTAAATAGCATGGCAATATTCGCAACACAAACAAAGATATCATGCAAACAAAACATAATAACCGTAAGTAAAGGAATAAGTAATAACCAGTATTTAAGCAGCGTAACACTGAGTAGTACAAGCTAGAATCTTGAAAACTTCAATACAATAAAATTCCCAAGCTACAGCTATCTTCCCCACTCGAACCGTGCCTACATCTCTCTAGTTCTCTAGAGAGAGAAACTAGAGAGAGAAGCTAACCTAATCTAATTCTCCTCTAACTCCTAAGAGTAGTGCTAGAGAGAGAATGTGTGTGAGAGAGAAAGTGAGAGAATTCTATGAAGAATGGTGTGTGAAATGAGGTGAATGAGGTCTTCTATTTATAGGCAAGCCTTGGATCCAAGAGTACAAGTCCACAAGCACACGTACAAGCCAAAGAAGCAAGGAAGAGGCCGTGTGAGACCAAAGTAGGCCGTACACGGCCCTATACAGGCCGTACACGGCTATGTATAGGCCGTACACGGACACATCAAGGCCGTACACGGCTTGGTGGTGGCCGTGTGCTAGGCCGTGTGATTTTTCTGACTTTTCTCGCATCTTCGGGAGGCCGTATCTTCTTCGTTTCGCGTCCGATTGACTTGATTCTTTCGCCTACGGCTTCGTAATTCCGTTACGCTTCTAATGAAGCCAATTTGGTAGAAATTGGATGTGTGGGGCCCGGGCGTGTTCAGAATACGTTTTGTAGCTTTCGGCTGCGCTGTAACTTGCATAACTTTCTCGTCCTTGATCCGTTCTGAGCAATCCTTATATCCATGTTCTCGTAATCTTCATAGCTACAAAATAAGACTATTATGAGGTTCTGGTATGAAGTTTACAGTAGAATTAGGGTTGGGCTCAGAATAGTGCCTATTTAGGTAAGTTTTCTGCCCTTTTTGCTTGATTTTCAAAAGACCGACAAGTTTATACCTTTCTAACAAAAGTTAATGAATAATTATGATTTTAAGATGTATTTGTTAGAAAAGAGCTAAATATGGGACAATTAATGCATGTAAAAACGTGACTTTTTGCTATACATCACACCCCCGCTTACTCTAATGTTTCCGCTAATCGCGATTACCGAATTTGGGAGTGCGACATGTCTTGGGTTTGCGTTCAGGTTCGGCCTCGTCTGAACTTTCTTTTAAAATTTTCATTTCGGGTACGTTGAAATTGGCGTGTTAGTAATTGAGATTGGGTGTGTTTTGAGAATGGGAGAATTACATATTTACCTACTTTAAAGCCCCTAAATATCATATATATCCACTTTATTTTCAAAATAACTAATATACCCAAATTCTAACATTTTAATATAATTAACATTATAAAATAAGTAATAATTATCCTTTAATTCTATTATTACTTTCATACGCTTAATCTTCTCGTAAACAGAGGCAAACCCTCAGCTCGCTATTTTTTTTTTCCGCCGATCAGTTCCAAAACCTCCAAACTCAAATCGATTGAAGTTTAAGTTGAGAAACATGTTTTCAACCTCAAGTCGATTCACATTTGAGTGTTGTATAAATCTGGAAAGTAATAGAACATATCATGTACTAGCTGGTGGGGATCACGGATGGCTTTTGTGAAGAAATGGCTTTTGGTGATGTAAATTATCATAATTATATAAATACTCCTTTATCCTTCTGCAAAGTCAATAAGGAGTCGAAGAGCATGTAATTTACAATAGTGTTTTTATTCTTTTTTTGATTTTATTTTAAGTGGGTATTTGTAATTGACTTGTGTTATATCATAGAGATCTGAGTGAGTAAGATCGACAGAAATAAAGTCGTAGAGTTTCAGAATATAGTGTGAGAGAGATAACAGTTAAGGGTATAAAAGTCATAATAGAATTAAAGGATAATTATTACTTAATTTATAATTTTAATCATATTAAAATTTAGAATTTGGGTATATTTGTTATTTTGAAAATAAAGCGGATATATATGATATTTAAAGGCTTTAAGGTGGGGAAATATGTAATTCTCCCTTTGAGAATAATGTGAAAATTGTGGGTGTGTTGGTGAAAATTGTGGGTGTGGTGGTGACCATTGTGTGTTTTGCGACAATTGTGTGGTTGGTGAAAATTATGGGCTTTGGTACCACCATTGAAATTAGTAATTGTTTCGAGGGTCATCGGGTGCAAGTTGATAGGGATTTGCAATGGGTGCAAAATTTGCAAATCCAGTAGGTTGAGACGTGAATTGGTAGTTTGTTTGAGCGGAGGACGAACCCGTTGGTAAATTTGGGTTTGGTACCGGATTGGTCAACAAAATTTTGCCACATATCTTTGGCTACATTTTGTTGATCTTTCTTTTTATTTTTGGATTTTGATTTATTGTTTTTAGACATTTTTGTGAGAGTTATTGTGTTTGAAATGGAGGTGTATGGAACGTGTAAAAGTTGTGTGAATTGTGGTATATAAAATTTTTAATAGTGGATTGTTGTGTATGGGATATGGAAAATGTAGTGAATTGTTGTGTGAAAAATGGGTAAAATGAAGTGTGTATTTATAGTTAAAAAGTGGTGTTTTAAAAAATAAAAAAATCGGTCACAAAATGAGCCGTTGGGTTTGACTTTTTTTTAAAAAAAACTTTTGTTTCTTTTTATTTCAAACGGCTAGATATTTTTTTAAAAGGGAAATCGCTAGCGGGCCCCCGAACACACACCTACTTGAAGTCGGTTTTTCGATGGGAAAAACTGACAGACTGAACCGACGGCACGATGCTGTCGATGTTGGTTCAGTCGGTTGGAAGCGACGAGCAACCGACCGAATCGTTGGGAGCCGTCTTAGAATGTGAAACGCCCCTAAACTCGATTTTTTTTATACCGTTAAAACACTACTAACTTTATTCCACAACTTAATTGTATACATATTAGGTCCCCACACAACTAAAACTACTAAAATGTAACAAAAAAAACAAGAAACATCAAAACTGGTTGGTACCCGCCGGGTAGGCCTGGTACCTGCCGGGTAGACTTAAAAATCCCCAAAGCCAAATTCTGCTGCCACGATTTGTACACAAGCTACCCGTTTGGACACACATTACCCGCTGGATATGGACACCGGGTAAGGGACTACCCGCCGGGTACACATGCAGCACAGCTGCAACTCATATTTTTCAAGCGAATTTTCGACGCGCATAACTTTTAACTCGTTGAGAGTTAGACTACCAAATTTTGTAGGCACCTCCACAATGCCAAAACGAAACTTTCCCTTTCTACACTTTTCCAAAATACACGTTTTACAAAAAAACGGACATATAACCTCTTTTTGACCATTTTAACCCATTTTGGTGAACACTCCATATTCCCAACCACTTGGTCTCTAACTTAACCCTTTGACACACTCACTTGACACTTGAAAACAAACTTAGAAAACACATTTGACCATTGATTCACTTTCATTTTCACACACAACCACATAATTGACTCATTTTGACACTCTTGACCTGTTTAACCAAAACAATCATATTTAACTAAATGACAACCTTTTCCCGCACATATTTGACTCTTTCAACATTGTTGACTATTTGTCAACTTCATCTTTGACCAACTAATAACATTCAACCTTTTTCTACCATTCAACACTTTGACCCAAACCAAGCCAATCATATTTAAACAACTTCATATTCATCAAAACCACATATACATGACTCCACATCACTATTTGACTTTCAAAGTCAACTACTACTCATTGACCAACATATTTAATTCGAAGACTTTTTATTTGGGCGATTTACACAATTGATCATCAAAACAACAATTCAAAAGAAGGAAGCATATTCTAACCACAAGCATGCTCCATATATACGTGACTAACTTCGCATAAACCTTCTATCCACATGTCACTAGCAAAACATCAACCTACAACATAAACACTGAAACGGGTAAGCACAACTACTTAGTGAGTACACAGGCAATTAAACAAGCAATCCACATAATACTTAATACATATCAACACAATTACATAAGCACAAAATCACTGGGCTCTAAACACTGAACACTGTATTAATCATAGTTAATTCTCTAATCATCACTGAATCTTTACACTTAATCATTCAACATAATATAACCAACAATAATCATAAAAGTATTTAACAACCACTTTCAACCTAACATATAAACTTTAAATAGACATGTAAGAAACAAGATGTATAGCAAGCAACTTCCACTTGACTGTATGATCCTCTAGCTCGGAAGCTATCCGGAAACACATACAATCAATTCATACACGGTTCACCACATCATCACTATTTAATCCACATATATCAACAAGTCATCTTTAACCCGATTGTGTAACCTCTTGCTCGGAAGCAATCCGGAACCCTCACAATCGAATCATATACTATTCGCACCCAATTTGCACCCAATTCTTTTTCTTTAAGCTAGTGACATACTCATTACTCGGCTAACATCAAGCTAATGAGATAATCACCACTTTTTTTTACCAAGTAACACTTAAACACCTAACAATTAAGCACAATTAAGAAATTTAACATAATAACTAATTTAAGCAATTAATATAAATAAACAAATATAAACAAAGAATATAAACAAACAAACATAAACAATTAACTCCTTCCTTGGTTGTGCAAACCTCTAGCCCGCAAGCTAGCTGGTACTTACACAACCGAACCACCTGTTTAACCCCTGTATCACTCACCAAAATCTCTTAGATGATTTCACCATTTTGATCATCATAAGCCTCCACTCCTTTAGCACCTAATCATATTATACATAACAACATATAATACACTTAGATACTAATAATCAATATCAAAATAACTAGTAATCATACTCTATCAACACTTTTAATTACACTATTAAGTTTACTACATGAATTCACCTTAATTCATCTAAACCCTTATGAACATATTACTAACTTATAAATCTTTAACTCATTTTAACACTAATTCATTCACTTATAAATCTAAACCCTTATGAACATACTAGCTCCAATTAAACATATTAAACACTAATTCCATCTCATAATTGTTACTTTCATGAAATCCATCAAAACCCCACTTTGAATAACTAACTACATACTTCAATTACTCACTTATAACTTAAAACATAGTTTATAATCATAATCAAAACATTAACCAACACTAGTTTTATCAATTTCAAACCCTAATTTCGTAGTTAAATTCACTAATTTCATAAAACTCACTAAAACCCATTATTACTAGAAACTAAGTTAAAAACTAAAGAGAAATCACTTACATATGAATGAAGATGATGAAGAAGATCATGAATTGAACCTTAGAAGGATTTAATCAAAGAATTAAAGAAGAGAATTGAAGTAGAAATCGTCCCTGTGTTTTTCTCTCTTTTTCTCCCGCTCTCTCTAACTCTCTGGAACATTTTTTAGAAAAAATAAAAGATAAACACTGATCGTACATATATATCTATCTAATTTGGTACACTTTAAACCCTATTGTCTGGAACTTAAAAACCATTCGCGATAATTTACTATTTTCTTCCACCGACAACCGTAAAAACTTAAAACATTTACTAATATATTATTCACAATAACACTTTAAATTTTGGGGTATTACAGAATGTGACCAGGGAGATCACTCGGGGGCAGTCATGGATCTAAAAATTCAAGTTAGGATATGCACTTTTCGAAGAAGGGGAATAAAGGTTTGAGTATAGCGGGTCGGGTTATTCTTTTCGAATTTAAATTATTCATTAAATTTAACTTGATATGAAACCACTGAAGAACATTAGATTTTATGATGGTTTTGGTTCAAGTGATTACATAATAAAATATAGATAAGTGCATGAAAATACAATTAATCAAAGTCTGACATTCGTAATGTATGCCTAACTATTTAGGTGAATATAGTGAAACTTAGTATAAATAAATGAATTCAAGAACATTTTGTTAAAAGATTAAGGTTAAATAGATGTAATTGTTGGAATAGTGTCCAAGGTCATAACTAAATTGGTAAGACTATCATTAAAAGTAGAGTCTTTTTTGGGTCGCCCTCAATGAACTGTAAGAGAATTAAATAAGAGATAATTAATTATTGGAATAATTAATGGAACATTCTGGAAAGTTGATCCAACCGCCGGTTGGAAGGTCTAGCCGGCGGCTGGAGTCATGAGGATTGAGGCGGTGGAACACGCGGATCCAACCGTGTGACACCCCGCAATTTCGACATAATTATAAATGTAATTAGCACGCATTTTTAGGCTAATTCCCTACTTTAGGTGAATTCACAACAATTTTAGAGATAAGTCTAGCAAAACCCAACTAGTTAATACGAGTGGTATTACATTTCGTAATTAGTCGTAATTACGCACGAAACATTTGGAACAAACGCGACAAAAATATACGATTGTTGGTGAACAAAAATATTTAATAATAGGAAATTATTAAATAACATTAACGTTTACTAAGTATTATGTTGATAATATTTACAAAGTATTTTGCAGCGTATAACGTTTATTTCGTAAATTGAAACAACTCAAAACGCATCCGTAAAAATAAAATAAAACAAAGTTATAAATTTTATAACTCAACTAAATTATTTTTATGAAATATCTCAACTAAAAATATACACAAATATGTATTTAAAAAGTTATTATTTTTAGTACATTTTAACATTAAACGAACGGGAAAACGAACATCGCACGGAGCGCAATTGCGGGGAACGAAAAAGGGGAGGCTTCACCAAAACCCCCACCTCCTTTTCTCTTTCTCTCATTTCTATCTTCTCCCTCTCTCTCTTCCATCCTTTTTCTCTATAAGAAACACCACCACTACCACCACTTTAATCCGCCAAAAAGCACCACCAAACGACCTCAAATTCCAAGACTCATTTAAAGAAATACGTTCACCTCGTCATGATCCGCATTTCCATCTTTTCGGATTTCTCTCACGACAACTTTGTAAGATCCCGTTATTTTCTTTGATATTTCGTGTTTAAGATACTTGGTACATCATGTTTTAGTGTTTTATTCAACTGATTATGTCCAAAATCGAACCAAAAACTCATTTTTACCAACCGATTCACGAACAGTTGTAAGTGACGCATCAGGGCCAAAAACAGTGTAGCGACACTTAAGTGACGCACTAAGTGTCGCATAAACCCTCTTTTCGCGTCACTTCCCTAAGTGACGCCAAAAACCCTATTTTTGCGGCACTCCGTTAAGTGTCGGTAAACCGACACTCCCTACGGCACTAACCTAAGTTGTTTTGGTCAAAAATTACCCTAGGCAATTAAGTGATCAAATCTGTAAAGTGAGGTATTAGTGCTTGTAATTACTTCCAAGATAATTATGTAGAAACACGATTATCTATATGAGTAAATTATAATTTTGAGTGAAAAATTTGGTTTATATCTATATAAACGTTGATCCTTGTTAAAGAGATGATTAATAACAAAAATAAGTGTTTGTAAACAAGATTATTCCAAAATTTGAGTAAAATGCAAAGTATTTTAAGGATAATGCAAGTTATGCAATAAAAATATTATTACGATCAATAAAAATGCATGAAACAGAATGATAATGCAAATTTTATAATAAAAATGTGTTCACAAGTGAGATAAACGTGAATACTAATCATAAATACGAGTAAGAAACCAGGATAACGCGGGTTTTATGATCAAAAGATCAATAAAATGCAAATTAAACAACAAAAATGTAAAGTAAATGCGATCGACACAAGGATATAGGAGGAAAGCCCTTGATCTTGTTAGATCGCCGGCATAAAACCTCGGGAAGGAACAATCGTTCCTTGCCTTTGATGATTTTATTACATAAACTCAGGATAATTACAAACTATGAGCACAATATGATCGATATTAAGTATGTTTGGTGATGAGAGTGATGAATTGGAGAAGGAAAGTGTGTTTTGATCGTGTAAAGTGTAAGTACAGAGTGTTTGAAGTGAATAATGGTCGTCCTATTCGATCATATTGCCTCCAATTTATAGTAAATACAATATAACTAACTTTCCGAAAAATCAAGGATCCTCCCGAAATATCCGGGATCCTCCACTCTTCCACCTTGACTTGTTATTCCACACGTTTTCTGACCTCTTCCAAGCCTTGATCCTTAAATATAGGCATGATTTACCCACGTTTAACTCCTGGTAGACTTGGTCAATATACACAACGGTCAAATAAAGATTAGTGGCATTTCACCTGGGATATCGGATATATCCTGGATCCTGATCACCCGTGATCCTAAATATCCAAGATCCTGAACAAAAACTAACAAATAAACATTAGTAATATCTGATCCCAAGATATTTAACATATCCGGGATCCTGACCATCTAAGATCCTAAACATATGTGAGATCCTGAGTATATCTGAGATTTCTATAGTACTCAGGATCCTGAATATACCTAAATACTTATCTATAATCGGGATCCTTGATCCAAGTGTGATCCTAGATATATCCAAGATCTTGATTACCTGTATCATATAAACATAGAATCTCAGGATCCTTAGTCTTAGCTTTATCCTGAACATATCTATGATCCTGGATATAATATTCAATAGTAACTAGAGACTTCAGGATCCTGTATCCTATCTATAAAATTTAGCCCCAAACAATTGCCCCCAAGTTGTGTTATCTTCAGAACCCTTATGGTGACACAACTTCTAAAAATAAACATTAAATAAATGAGACAAGATATTACCGTGCATTGGTAACCATGTCCACATTGATTGAATTTTTGATAAGCATAAACCCTTTCATACCTCATTTGCATGACTTCAAACTTCATAATGGCTTTGGCTACCTATTATTCATCAAGTTTCTACGAAAAATACCACAACGATTTTAATAACCAATAAACATACCTGAATCCTGGGTTTGATCTGATGTTAATATCGCTCGGTTGAGATCCAACGAAACATTTCCATATGATACAACCCTCTGGGTTTGTTTCCTCGAGCTTCCTTTCACCATTTTCTTGATTATTCTCTGTGACCAAGCTATGTTACTCCCAAACTGTACTCATGGCTTGTCGTAGCTTTTTGATTTATCCAAAGCATCATGGATTTCCATGACCTTGATCATAGTGTTTCTTCAAATCTCTGCAAATCAACTATCTTTAAGATACTGAAGGGATGCCCCTATTCCTGTCAATGTGATACACACTTGGGTTGTGCCAATAATGAGGTTAACCTGATACGGTTAGCCATGGTGGTGTTCAAGTGGTTTATGTTGACCACTTAGTCTTTTTGAGCGTTCCAATTTCTGCTTGTGGAACTTTTATTCAGGATAAGCTAATCCCGAGTGTGGATTAGCTTGGTTCGATTCATTACACTCCGTAATTTACGTGGATAACCCGTTAGAGTGTATTGAACGACACTAAGGGTGGTGTGAATTGAATGAATACCATCTGGTGAGATTGATTTTAGTGATGAGCAAGGCTCAAACTTGGATGATGAATGTAGAGAGAGAGAGAGCATGCAGAGGCTCCTCTTGATTCTCATTGAACAATCTGAAAAGACAAGTTCTTGGTAGTGAGCAAAACTCATCATGGATGAAGACGACGAAGAGAAAGGGAGTAGGGAGGCTGCCTTCTCATTTGATATATGTTATCACCTTCTATTTACCTTTTATCTCAATGATACTGGGGAGATTTCCCTCAATATATGTTTATTTCATCCATACACTCATAATCCTGAGGAGATTCCCTCAAGACATATTCAAAATAATTCTGTTTCAAGGATTCTAATATTCTAGGATCCTGGAACAGACTTTCAATTGTAAAATTTCTGAGTAACATCAGAATCTTGAAAAGTTATTCAAGATACTTAAAGAACAAGGAAGCCAAAGAAACCAAAGCTACCAATTAGAATTTAAATATTCTCTGTCTTCAGGATATTAAGGAGATTCCCTCAAAAAACCTGAAATAACTTTGTATTCAGGATTCCCATATCTTAGGATCCTGAAATATACTTCAGATTGAGAAGTATATCAAAAACCTGTAGTATGATAACATCAAAGATTACCAAAGTAATGTGAAAACATTACTAACACTTTATGACTACACGGTAGTGTCAAAATCTTTTAAATAGCCTGTAAACATCATGATCATTTTCATGATCTTTGGCTCAGGATTCCTGCATCTTAGGATCCTGAAACAAGTCTTGATATATTCAAAGAAGATATCATAACCTCTCTTGGGATAATCCAATGATCCTGAAATATAACATTGTTACATAATTTCGATAACATGAAAACATTCTAGTTATCTTCATAATGCCAAAATATTACAATTTTTGTTTAACTTTAAAAACGACATAAAATCTGTCAAAAATTTTAAGTCATGTAAAAATATTGTGATAATTTCTGAAAATGTCAAAACTTTTGAATAATGTGAGAACATTATAACAATCATAATCTTTGGATTAAATCCGAAAAATATTTTGGTAATATGATAATATTACAACCATTTGAATCTTTTACGGCCTACGCCAATAAAAATATTTTGGTAATGTGTAAAACATTACAAACCTTAAGAAAACTTTTGATAAACCAATTTTTGTGACATGTAAATTGTTTTGGTCAAAAATTACACTAAGCAATTAAGTGATCAAATTTTAGATTGTGAGGTATGGTGTTGAAATTACTTTCAAGATAATTACGTTGTTATACGATTATCTATATTAGTAAATAAGAATTTTGAGTAAAAATACACTTTAAGTGCGTTGATCCTTGTTGAATAAAGATTTAAGAAAAAAGTTAAAGAACAGATTAAGTGTAATGCTAAATAAACAATGAAAACGTATTAAATGACAAAATCTAGTATTTGTAAATAAGATTTGGTGAAGTATTTCGAGTAAAACACAAGGATAATGCAGATTATATGTTTCAAAAGTGAATTAAACTAAGTAAAAGTAAAATCGACACGATGATATACGAGGAAAGCCCTTGATCAAGATTGATCGCCGGCACAAAACCTCGAGAAGGATCAATTGATTCTTGCCTTTGTTAATCTTATTAGAATGAAAATAATGAATTACAAACTAAGAGCACAAGGATGATCGGCTAAGTGATTGTGTGTGAATCTAACTAAGTGTTGATGAAAATAAATATGAACGAGAGTATAAGCAGAGTGTTTATGTGTTTTTAATGTGAATATATTGAGTATCTGTTCACCTAATCGATCATCCATGCCTCAATTATATAGTAAGAGCGTATATCAATATTTTCGAGAATCTCGGGATCCTCCGATGAAGGATGAAGACCACCAACGTCTCTTTTGACTTCATTTTACACGTGCAGCAGACTTGGTCATCCTCGAATCATATCAAAGCTTCCTCACGTAATCCGGAGCATATCTCATTAACGCGTTCCATATATGACCTGGTCAATACTCAAAGAAAATATACACGTTAAACAACGCATGATCCTGAACTGGTATAGATCCAGGATCCTGAGCTATGCACACTCCAGAATAAACATAGGATCCTCGCTTAAGGATCTCCCTTATCCAGTATCCTGCATAATTATGTTAAATAAATACATCTCGAATAGGATCCTGCAAGATAAATAATATAGACATTTCCAGAATCCTTAACTATAACCGTGATCCTGAAAGTATACTAACAAACTATCGTTATCCTGCTATACGAATATAAAATGTAAATGCTTTTCATACCTTTGTGACGAGTATATGATGCTAATAAGGATCCTGCAATGTTAGATAAAAATCTACCCACAACATAAATGTCAAACCATTTAGTAATGTGAAAACATTACAAGCCTTGTGTACTTGAGAATTTTCCAATTTAAGTGACGTGAACATGCCAAAACCTTTGGTAATGTGAAAACATTACACACCTTAGTATGACGTGAAAATGCCAAAAACCTTAGGTCAACACCTAGTGCACTCAGTGTTGATAATCGGAAGAGTTTGATCTATAGGTCAATGGAAATGAAGTTGTCGGGTACCAGAGGCATCACTGATTCCCTAACCCTGACACTATAATCAAACATCGTGCACACCCGGCGAGGTGTTCAAACCCAAATCTTAGAGAGGTGTTTATGCGCCCGCAAACATCTAAACCTTAGAAGAATCCCTGGGATTCTTAATCGGAGGAGGGGTGGCCAACCCCTAATCTTCATTCCATGATCCTTAGATGCATAAACTACAACAAACACAAGATCTTGGGTAAAGGTGGGTGTTAGTTTGCCTAACACTCATCCGATGCTTAAGGCAGTGTCAGATTCGAATGAAAATAATAATTATGAAATATTTTCATTCATATATTAATATATAATTATGATACACACATACATATATAGTAAAGAATATAAAAATTAATAAAAAGTTAAAGATCATAGGTGTACCTTTTTATGTTGAATATAAATACTCAACTTACACATGATAGAGTTTTAGGTGAAGAGCATTTCAGGATCTTGAAAGTAGTTCTCCATCAACATGACCCCGTTTTCCAGCATCCACGGCAATCAAACATTGATCATAGATAGATAATTGGATGCATCGGTTATGAACGTTTCCATGTATGCCCCCAGGATAGTTTCCGCAGATTGCTCCGTGCATATCCTTCAGTTTCGCGTATGCTTTAGGATCCTCAAAATATCGCAACAACAATGATCCTTCTGCAAAAAAAATTTAATGATTGACTACATCTATGATCCTGACTTGCCCCCAGAACCTGATGTGTCCAATTATCCTCAAACTCAAGATCACCAACTTAGCATCAGTTGAAGATCCTGAAGTTACCTGCAGAATCTTAAAGCATATCCAAATACAAAACTAGTCTAACTATCCTTAGGGTATATTTCCAATGATGATTAGTAACTAACATACACCAATATGTATTACACCGACATCCTTAGTTAATCATAAACCTTCAGTTGATGTTTCGTAATCCGTTTCATTATTGGTACTTTAAAATTTACAATCAACATCCTGTTGCATGTCATACCTTTGAGGTGATTTTAATACCATATCTTAACCTAACTAAGCATATTGTATCCATATTTTATTTTAAAGATCGCCAGCAAAGTTTACTCAAAACATAAAGTTTTATAATATTTCTACAATCTCATTATAGGATTATAAACATCTAATTTCCGAGATCATTTAGTTATTCGAAGTGACATTCCTGGTTTTTATATTTAATAATTGATTAATCTTATCATTCACAGAATGTGTTCCAAGATAACCAATGCAAACATAAATTTTTCAAGATAAGAGTACCTGTCATCAGCATCAAGTAGACTTTTACTTAAGTAATAGATAAGAAGTTGCTGACCTTTCAGGATCTTTAACTTATGCAGCATCGTTCATATTTTAGGATACCGCCACGTTTACGAGTAATGATTTACCAATTAGATTTGTATTCCACCACTATGTTTGCCAAGATCATGAATCTTGCTTCCTTGAACATATCAGCACGCAATAACATTTATCCTATCCTCTTCCACCTTAGGATCCTCATAATGGAGTCGCACTTCTTTGATACCTTATCTGATTGTAGCCAAGATATCCCATACCTTTTTCCATTGGTTGCTATGCTGATGGAGGCTTGGTAGTAGATTTCATTGTTGCAGTATAACATTCCTTAACATATTTTCTAGCTGCAGAGAAAGACATGCCACATATATCAGAAACACCAGATATAAAATTTATTACCTTAGCGTCAGGCGGTTGGAATCTTGCTATGTGCGGGATCCTGTAATTATCCTAAAATCCGGGATCCCGAGCCTCCTAAGAATCCTTTGTGAGATCCTTTCCTTCCGAGCAGTTCCCTTAAGTATCCCTTGCTAATAAATGGTTGAATTCTTTTCTAAGAGATATACAATTTTCAGTGACATGACCAAAATCCTCATGGAATGCACACCATTTGGATTTATCTTTCCAAGCATTATTCCTAACTTTTTTCTTTGGCCATCTCACTTTATCTCCAAGATCTCACATCGCGTACATAAGACATGATGATGATTTCTTTTTCCTATTCAACTTGTCATAAGTTGATGGCATTTCTATAATTTTCTGATTCATAGTATCCTCTTCAAGCCTTATGAATCTCAAGGCTTGATTCCTGACCTCATCCAAATTCTTACACGGATTTGTCATAGGATCTTGATAAAGCTGTGAATCTCTCTTGATCCCCATCTTGAAAGCTTGGAGCATTGTTGCTGTATCCAGATTCGGAATATCCAGAGATTCACATTCAAATCTTTCTACAAAATTTCTAAGAATTTCATTAGGCCTTTGAACAATTCTGTAGAGATCACTAGTTAGTCTTCCAAAAGTTATACTACATGAAAAATGATTATTAAACAAGTTAACCAAATGAGCAAAGGATGTAATAGAGTAAGGAGGAACATTCATTAACCACATTAGTGCGGATCCTGTTAAAGTGGATTCAAATCCTCTACATAGGCATGCTTCCTTAAGGTCTACCGGAATAGGATTGATCTCCATTCTTTCCTGATATTTCACCACATGATCCTCAGGATCCGTAGTCCCATCATATAGCTTCATATTTGGAGTCTGAAATCTTTTCGGGATCTTAACATCACAGATAGGAGGTGAGAACTTTGAGATCCTCTGAGCTACTAGAGCAGCTTCCGGTATAGGTTGCACCATGCCAGATACACTCGAGATCATATCCTTGAGCTTTTGTAATTCCTTTTCCATAACAGAGCTCACGCAAGGATCCTGCAAAATGTTAGTTCCAAAAGAATAACCATAAGATATATTACCACTGTTAGGCGACATGATTGAGGATCCTGGAGTCTACCCAGGATCCCGAGGTGTCAAGATCCCAGTAGTTCCTTGCATGGCAATGCAATCTGCTCCAGTACTTGCAAATGCTGGAGTGTTGAAATCCAGGATCCTGCTCCGAACAGGAGTAGTATCCTGATTAACGGGAGTGTTAATTCTTCTACTCAAGCTTTCAACATCCTTCTTCAGGGCCTCGTTACTCTGTTCCACACGTCCTAATTGCTCTTTCACCTGTGAAAATAAAGCCATAATAATCCTGTTAGAAATAATAACGGGATCCTGATCTGTGATCCCGGATCCTGAGAAGGTAGATCCTGTGGAAGCCGTCCTCCTATAGATATTCTCTGGTCCCCGTTGTGATGACGATGGAGGTGAAATAGGAGGTAGATTAGTCATCACAGATGTCGATGATGGCACAATAGAAGATATAGGTTGTCCTTGTGTCGACATTTTTGACAAAAACCTTTGAAAAAAGTGATTTAACAAGGATTTTAACAAGAATTTGGTTATGAAAAGCACCACTTGCCCCACGGTGGGCGCCAAATTGTTTTGGTCAAAAATTACTATAAGCAATTAAGTGATCAAATTTAGAAAAGTGAGGTATAGTACTTGAAATTACTTTCAAGATAATTACGTATAAACACGATTATCTATATTAGTAAACAGTTATTTTGAATGAAAATTATGCTTTGAATGCGTTGATCCTTGTTGAATGAATATTTTGTGAAATAACTCAAAAACAGGTTGAGGATAATGCAGAATTTATGATAAAAAGATCAATAAGATGCAAGTTAAACAATGAAAACGTAAAGTAAATACAATCGACACAAGGATGTACGAGGAAAGCCCTTGATCAAGGTTAATCGCCGGCACAAAACCTCGGGAAGGATCAAATGATCCTTGCCTTTGTTAATCTTATTAGAATAAAAGTAATGAATTACAAACTAAGAGCACAAGGATGATCGGCTAAGTGATTATGTGTGTGAATGTAGCTAAGTGTTGATGAAAATGAATATGAACGAGAGTAAAAGCAGAGTGTTTGTGTGTTTTTACAGATGAAAATAGTGTGCATTCGTCCACCTAAGTGATCACCCATGCCTCAATTATATACTAAGAGCGTATAACAATATTTTCGAGAATCTCGGGATCCTCCGATGAAAGGTGAAGACCACCAACGTCTCTTTTGACTTCATTTTACACGTGCAGCTGACTTGGTCATCCTTGAATCATATCAAAACTTCCTCACGTAATCCGGAGCATATCTCATTAACGCGTTCCATATATGACCTGGTCAATACTCAAAGAAAACAGCGCATGATCCTGAACTAATATAGGTCCAGGATCCTGAGCTATGCACACTCTAGAATAAACATAGGATCCTCACTTAAGGATCTCCCTTATCCAGTATCTTGTATAATTATGTTAGATAAATATATCTTGAATAGGATCCTGCGAGATAAATAATAAAGATATTTCCAGGATCCTTAACTATAACTGTGAACCTGAAAACAGACTTACAAGCTATCATTATCCTGTTATACGAATATAAAATGTAAATGCTTTTCATACCTGTGTGACGAGATTATGATGCTAATAAGGATCCTGCAATGTTAGATAAAAATCTACCCACAACATAAGTGACGCCTAAAATTCGATTTTCCCTTGTCCGACACTACCAACAAGTGACGCATAAAACTATTAAACATCATTAGCGACACTTACTAAGTGACGCTACCCTAAGGCGAGTGACACCTCAAGTGTCGCTAAAACAACATGTTTACAACTACTTTTTCACTAAGTATGGAACTTAACCGGACACGAATATTTACATACGATACGATATGCGAACTATACAAACATTACAAACACACTTACATTATTGAAATTGTGATTTCAAACTGTCACCAACGAGTCGTATACATTTTCAAAACTATGAAATACAAACGTAAACATATAACAAACACTTTGGATATAACTTGGTTGTACAAACACTAGCATGGATGGTCAACTTAGACATCCACATACTTATTAAATCTCATACATTTAGGACGTTAGGGGATTTCGGACTAGACTCGGGCTTTAGGCTTTGTTAGCGCTCGCACTTTACTCAACTCAACAGGTGAGTTCACAGCCCCTACTTTTACTGCTTTACTACTTTTGAACAGGGGTGGAAAACATAGTCAACTCTTTTGCTACGGGTGCAAACTTTTATACAACTGATTTGATGTAAACTATATGCACTGTTTATGACTGCGGTCAAACTGTTACAACTTTTGTTTATGAAATGGTACTTCATACGAAAGCTAAATTGAAACTCGCTGGAGAATGACCAGCTACACATTTTCGCTAACTATCTTTTATGAAATAGCATTTTCATAAACATACACAGAAAGTCCCTACGACTTGGGCAAACATACACAGAAAGTCCCTACGACTTGGGCAAACATACACAGAACGTCCCTACAACTTGGGCAAACATACACAGAAAGGTCCTACTTCTTGGACAAACGTATTAGTCCCTACTTCTTGGGCAAACATTGATAGGTCCTACTTCTTGGACACAACTTTTCAAACGATACTTTTGGGTGACATCCCAAACGAAACTTCACGTTGACGAACTCTACTTAAATTATTATGGCAAAACGTTATAAACACATTTGGTTACAAACTTTACACGTAAACTTAAAACCTGTGAATTCACTCAACCTCGTTGTTGACTTTTACTATGTTTTTCAGGGAATTAGCTGCACGTAAGATCCGCCTGCACACATGGAATATAGGCGACCCACGAAGGAATAGGATGCCAACTTTTGACAACTGGATTTCTTTTATATAACTAAAACTGTTTAGTCATATTTACGAAATCTACTTTTGTAAACTTAACTACTTTTACACTTGTACGATTCGATGAATCGTAAAACTTTGTAACTATTATTTCTGGCATCTTAATATAATTGTTATGTTGTAATCATATGCTCTGATCTGTATGCATGTACTTTGTATACGTCGTCGCCCCTGCTCGATCTAATGCTTCCGCGAACATCTGATAAACTTAATTAACGAATTTGAGGGTGCGACAAACCGCCGGTTGGAATTCCTGGAGGTTTGTCCCACATCGGCTGGGGGACCAAATCCTAGGCTCCCCTCTTCCCTATAAATAGGGACCTACCCTATGCTTTCAAGGGCTTCCCAGAATTGAATAGAGTTCAATTCTTTCTCTCTTTCTCATTCCTTATCCTTGTAAGAGTTTATTCAATTTATATCGGTACCAAAGGAGTTGGAATTTCTCTTTGTTCGTGGGTGTGAAACATTATAGGTACTCTGGTTTGGGTACTCGCCTCCAAGGCAAGAAGGTTCTGCAAGGTGGTCTACGCGTGAGAAATTAGTTTTCTCAAAGGTTAGTAATTTCTTATTTATCTTATTTATTTTATTGCTTTTATTTATTCAAGTTAAAGATCCTTAGGGTTTAGTTTCCTAATTGCCCTAGATTAATTATTTTGTTATAATTCCGCTGCGTATATTAATCTAGTTAGGGAATAGAATACCCAACAGTGGTATCAGAGCCTTAGCTTAATAAATACTAGCATTTAATTATCTACAATAGTATGTAGGTAAAGATAAATTGGAAATAAGATTGTCTAAATTGGTAAAAAGAATTTACATTTAGATCCTTATACTTTGAATTGATTTAAAATATACCCCTTAATTTTAAATTTTTTTAAAATAGAACCATAGACCTTAAAAGGCTAAGAGAAAACTTACATATATTATGAGTTATATATATATATATATATATATATATATATATATATATATATATATGTATCATTAAAGTTAAATACATCGTTAGTCAATTGATAAATCGGCTCACCCATAGTGAACAAACTATAAGAGAGGTATAAGGCGGGTCGCTCAGCTTCCCTAAAGAAGTCAGGTTTTTAATAGGCTTCGCGCTGGCCTGCTTCTCCTCTTCTTTGTGCGTTCAATGGAGCTACCGAGGACTTTTGATAGGATGATGTCAAGATCAAAAGTATGACCTAAAAGTACTAAAACAAAATCCCGTTCTAGATACTAAAAACGTGAATAGTATGCTAACCCATGAAAACCGCACATCTCTCGTATGGTCTGTTAATGGAGCGTGTGTGGTTTACCGGCACATTAATATGAGAGCATACTGAGAGGTGATGTGGCACTCGCGATTCTCGAGCGTACTTGGGCCGGGGACCACGCGGGTTTTGCATGGTTAAGTTCACCATCTTGTTCATGATCCTCGGCATACCAGTCATGAATGGTAGATGAGCATATCCGAGATTAACATGCCGTTGATAAGAATCAATGAATCTCAAAAGAACTAGGAGTTTCATAGAAAATGAAATTGACAAAGGCATTGTCTACCTAAAATAAATTCGCAATATGATTACGGCAAACCTTTTCATAAAACGAATCTAAAATATGGATCCTAGCCTTAATTTTGTAATTGGGTATTAATTAAGGAATATTCAAACTAACTAAAACTGTTTATCTTATAGATGTCTTCTACAAATGGTAATAATCCTCTCGTCCCCAATCCCGCATACAACTCGAACTTCTCACTACTCTCAGTTCTTGGGAGGGAAAGATTAACCGGTCCAAGTTATATGGACTAGATGCGAAACCTAAGGTTTACCCTAAGGTACGAGAACAAGGAGTATGTTCTCGATGAGCAGATTCCCATAATTGATGAAGAATCAACCCAAGAGGAGATTGAGGCACACCGGAAACATTATGATGATGCGAATAAAGTGTCTTGTATCATGGCATCCTCCATGAGCCCTGAACTGCAAAAGACTTTTGAAAATACATGGGCTTATGAAATGAACCAACCGCTGAAAGAAATGTTTCAGGCCAAGGCAAGCAAAGAACGCCTTGATGTGGTTAAGTCCCTCATGACTTGCAAACCCAAACCTGGAGTTTCTATATGTGCTTTCGTCTTAGAGATGAAACGGTACTTTGATATGTTGGAATCATTGAACATGGTATTTGACACAGAGTTTTCCATCGCCATAATTCTATCCAGTTTGCCAGCTGTCTACAATCAGTTTGTAATTTCATATCAGATGAATATGAATGAGACTGAAGGCTCAATAATGGAACTCCATAATTTACTTCAAACCGTTGAGCAAGGAATCAAGAAAGATGATGTGCCCTCCAGCTTAGCAGCTCCTGTGTTGGCAATTGGTCAGAATGCAAAGAAAAGAAAGAGGTCAAATTGGAAAGGAAAGGCTGCGAATGGAAAGTCCAATCGTGGGTCCAAAAGAAAGACCGACTCTGATATTGCACCTGCAAGTGATCCAAAGGAAGTAGTGTGCTTTTACTGCAACACAAAGGGGCACTGGAAACGTAGCTGCCCGAAATACCTGAAGGACCTTGAAGATGGAAAGGTCGAAAAGAGTGTTCACCCAGGTATGTTCATGATCGAACTCCATAATACTACAACTTCTAATTCGTGGGTTCTGGATATAAGATGTGGTACTCATATTTGCACTGTATTGCAAGGGCTAAAGGAAAGTAGGAAGTTGAAGCATGGAGAGCTCAACTTAGTCATGGGAAACAGATGAATCATGCCTGTAACCGAGATTGGAAAGTATGAGCTCGTGCTGAAGTCTGGAGTTAGGATAGATTTAAATAATTGCTGTTATTCGTCAGAAATGACTAGAAACATAATTTCATTTCATGCTTTGTTTAAAGATGGTTATCGATTTTCATTTGATAATGAGAATGGTAATATTTTGGTTTATTTAAATGTTGTTTTATTTTTAAAGCTTCTCCTTACAATGGCATATATGAAAATGTTGAATGTATCAGCAATATGATTTTAAATGTTGATTCATCTAATGAGCTTGATAAATCCAAATTGTGGCATTTTCATTTTGGGCACGTAAACAAGAAACGCATCGGCCAACTCCAAAAGGATGGAGTGTTGGAATCATTCGACCTCAAATCGGATGATGTATGTGAATCTTGTTTATTGGGCAAGATGACTAAATCACCATTCACTGGTTCATGTGAAAGAGGCGAAGGACTATTGGACTTGGTACATACGGATGTATGTGGACCATTCTGATGCGCCACAAAAGATGGAAATCGTTATTATGTTACATTTACTGATGACTACAGTAGATTTTGACATGTCTATCTAATTAAGCATAAGTCACATACTTTTGAGATATTTAAAAGATATCAAAGCGAAGTAGAGAATCAAGTGGACAGAAAGATAAAGGTACTCCGATCCGATAAGGGAGGAGAATACCTTAGTATCGAGTTTCTCGGTCATCTTAAAAACTGTGGAATAGTTTCACAATTAACTCCTCCTAGGACGCCACAACTTAATGGTGTTGCTGAAAGGAGAAATAGAACCTTGTTGTACATGGTTCGGTCTATGATGAGTCGGGTTACACTTCCGATAAGTTTTTGGGGTTATGCATTAGAAACAGCTGCTCGCATCTTAAATCTTTTACCCACCAAGAAGGTTCCAAAGACACCTTATGAGATGTGGAAGGGAAAACGTCCTTCTCTTGGTCACATCAAAATCTAGGGTTGTGAAGTTTTCGTTAGACGAGAAACTCAGGACAAACTAGACTCCAGATCTGAAAAGTGTCTTTTCGTCGGCTATCCACATGAGTCGTTTGGATATCTATTCTACAGACCCACGGATTATGTGGTCTTTGTAGCTCGAAGAGGAGTGTTCCTTGAGAGAGAAATGATATCTAAAGAGGACAGTGGGAGTAAGATTGATCTTGAAGAAATTCAAGAGACAACCGATGAAGAACCTACAGTAAACAATGATGTTCAACAAGAGGTGGAAACACCTGTTGAACCTGAAGACATATCCTTACCCACTCGCAGAACAAGTAGTAGAGTTAGCAAGCCTCCTCATTTCTATGGTTTCCATATTGAACCTGAAGACATATCCTTACCCACTCGCAGAACAAGTTGGAATTCCTGGAGGTTTGTCCCACATCGGCTAGGGGACCAAACCCTAGGCTCCCCTCTTCCCTATAAATAGGGACCTACCCTATGCTTTCAAGGGCATCCCAGAATTGAATAGAGTTCAATTCTTTCTCTCTTTCTCATTCCTTATCCTTGTAAGAGTTTATTCGATTTATATCGGTACCAAAGGAGTTGGAATTTCTCTTTGTTCGTGGGTGTGAAACATTAGAGGCACTCTGGTTTGGGTACTCGCCTCCAAGGCAAGAAGGTTCTGCAAGGTGGTCTACACGTGAGAAATTGGTTTTCTCAAATGTTAGTAATTTCTTATTTATCTTATTTATTTTATTGCTTTTATTTATTCAATTTAAATATCCTTAGGGTTTAGTTTCCTAATTGCCCTAGATTGATTATTTTGTTATAATTCCGCTGCATATATTAATCTAGTTAGAAATAGAAAACCCAATAGTAATGTCTTTCAATTTTAAACACATTTGACATAGGATGTGGATTTTAATTATGTGGTTTGTTAGGGGTGAGCACACCAAATTCTTCTTGAGAGATACAAGTTCTACACAATAGGATGTTCACCATATTTCTATTAATATATAAAGAAAACTTAAAACAATTCAAAATTTTACGGTGCATCTAAGATTCAAGAGTATGTAAGAGCATACGGAGTGGGAATGATTTTTTTGCCGTTCACCATCGAGAACGCCGTGGGACGGCGTTCCCCCACTCCGGGGCGGCGTTCCCACCGGCGTTCCCGACGCCGTTCGGGACACAGCATCCGATTCTCGACGCTTTCCAGTGCAACGTTTTCCCATTTTTTTTTGTTTTTTTCTTTCTTTTTTTTTTTGTTTCTAAAGGATACAAATGATGAATTAGTATATGAATTAAAATTTATGATATGAATACTTTATGATGAAGATGAATGTTCAAGTTTCTGTTAATGGAGATGGAGGCTGGAGAAGCAGGTGAATGAGAAAGATGACTTGTACGTAAAATTTAGGGTATATATGGTTTGGGTTTTTTTATTTTATTTTGGGCCAACATAATTTTAATAATGGGCCAAATATTCTAACATGTTATACAAAACTTCCAAATAATGAATACACTAACATTATTTATAAATTGTTTTTTTTTTAATGAATTAAATGTTGTTTTATTTAATTTATTTGTTTTTTATATATTAAATTATACAATTATCATCATTAAAAAATAAATCAAACAAATAATTTTAAAATTGCAGAACACTGTCCAGAACACTGTTACCACTCCACAAAATCCTCACCACAAAATTCTCACTCAGAACACTGTGTTTAGGCCGTCACCACTCCGTGTGCTCTAAGTGCATACCATTTGCTTTGAGTACATTCGCTATTACTCGGGGGAATTCCTATCGCCACCAACCAGGTTAAATAGCAACTCAACGTCTTTCATCCTTATCATTTTTTTTTGAAAGGCAGTTTTGAATCACTGACGGACCTAGGCAGGTAGTGGTCTACCCGATCATCTCCATAATGCACCCTCGAGAAGAAGTCCAATTGGGAAAACTCCTCACCACGGAGCCCAAAGGCCCAATGGATTTTCCATGTACCGAGTGGGGGTCGAACCCCCAACCTGTGACAAATACCAAGGATGCTCCACCAACGAAGCCAGGTCTCAAGTACTTCATCCTTATCATAATTTTCAATAAAGCTTGTCTACCAAACATTCACATAGTCAAAATCAAAAGTTTGACTGTAAGGGTAAAAGTGTAATTTCCCAAACATAACACTATAACACCATCTAGCAAAACGCACGCGCCTTTACGTGAACATGCATACCCACCCACCCGCCCCGCGTTTATTCTACAAAAAACTTCCCAACTTCGAATCGAATCACAACGAAATCCAATTTCCACTCGTTTCCGTTATTTTTTTTCCTTGTAAATTCTCAAATCCCTAATTCATCTCTTTATATCTTCTTCTGTATATCCATCTTCTATTCAATCATATATTTGTTTTTGATCAATCGTAATCGTCGTATGAAATTAAAAAGAAATGGAGAGTTTAATTGATCTCGTAAACAAATTACAAAAAGCATGCACAGCCCTAGGTGATTTCGGTGAAGAACAATCATCTCTTCCTACTCTTTGGGACTCACTTCCGTCAATCGCAGTCGTCGGCGGTCAGGTAATCCGTCAATAGCCGTAGTCGATGCCGTTTCTTTTAATTTTGTAAAGTTTTGTGTATTTGTAAGTATTTATGCTCTGTATCAACTTCCATATTGTTATATTAGGGTTAAAATCTATGTGTTGTACGTTAAAAACGGAAATTAAGAACATGTATCGGTATAATTCAATTATAACTGTAGGAATATTGTGCAAGTATATTGAGTCATTGGCGCAAATTGTTATTGTTTGGTTCTCAATGCTAATTTTATTTAATAGCTTCAGTTTTAGGGCTAAACTAACTGCTGTAACTGTTAATATCGTAATATTACGAGCATGTATTGGTGTGATTAATTTATTAGTGTAGGTAGTAATGCTTTATTAAGTCTACATCTATATCGCTAGCTTGCTCTTGTTGATTTTCAATAAATGAATTGGAAGTGGAAAAGTGATTGTAGAATGACATGAGAAAAATAATGGCAAAGAGGCTGTGGATTGATAAATGCGACATAATTTTACGTTGTTTAGTCTAAATAATTTTATATTATTATGGCCGGAACTGATTTTATGTTATATTTTATAGTGTGAAATAAGTTTTGACCTCCGAAGTTAACTAGTACTGTTTTTGTGTACGCTAACAAAAGTTTTATGTTATAAACTTATGAGTTATAACAATAACTTTGATAGTTGATTAGTTGTCAATTTTTACTGAAAAGCCAACAAGGTGGTATTGATATTATTTTAAAAGTTGAGCAATAGATCATTTGACTTGAAAATCAAATGCTAATATAGTGTTGGAGGTTGGACAGATAGAATTAACTTGACTTTTCACGCAAAAAAGTATGAATAAGAAGATTCAACGTTTGTTTGGATGGGAGTAAAACAACAGTTAGTTCAATGGAAAGACAAATTTGCAGAAATGGTCCGTTTTATCAATAATTGTGTAACCAAACAACATTTTCTTCTGATGTTTACAAAACAAATCATTTTGTTGCTGCATTATTCTTTTTGGAACTGACATTGCTGTACTAATTAACTCAATACCAATCAAAATATTAATTTAGGAAGTAATAGTTATCACTTATCAACCCATGGTATGTTAGTTGCAGATATGATTGATTAATAGTTTTAAAAAGATCGATAGATTGTGGTAACTGCATAACAAAGCTACTAACAATAACAAAGTTATTAACAAAGTCTTATATATTTATTTTTGTTACATTATGTTGTTTTGTACTTAAGATTTATCAAGTTAGTTGAATTACATGAGATATATACTATGAGTTTCCCTTTTGATGCGACTTATGGAAAATGGTCACATAGTCAAAAATGTTCGAGTGATTATATAGTCTTTATGATCAAATAAACTCAAATAGTTTGTTTTTCTTTTTACTTGCAATAATTTGTTCCTAGAGCTCTGGAAAATCGTCTGTACTGGAGAGTATTGTCGGAAAGGATTTTTTGCCTCGTGGTTCTGGTAAATAATATTTCATTTGGAGAGTATTATCATTTCTTTTTGGATTCACATATTAAATGTAATTAATTATTGTAGTGGAAACATCTTTATACAGGGATTGTTACACGACGTCCTCTTGTTTTGCAACTTCATAGGATTCAGGAAGGAACCGAATATGCACAGTTTGCTCACCTACCAAAAAGACAGTTCACTGATTTTGGTATGAATTACAGAGTTGTTCTTGTACTTCGATACTATATGTGACTCTTTTATAGTCTATAAAATTTCATTTGTTACTTCACTCAATGTTAGTTGCAAGTTTTATTCAGTTGTCGGCTCACTGTTTTATCATTTGTAGCTGCTGTAAGAAAAGAGATTGCTGATGAGACAGACCGAGAGACAGGTCGTGCGAAACAGATTTCGTCTGTTCCTATATACCTCAGTATATATTCTCCTAATGGTGAGATATAATCCTGTTTCTTGACCATTAGATATCAGTAATTTACCTCGTGCTTTCTCCTACAAGTAGCTGCGTATTGGGATTATAAGTTGCAGGAATGGATCTTGGGTTTTACTCAAGTTAAGAGTGCGTTAAAGCTAGAGCTTCTTTAATTGCTATCAGTGCATATATGTTCATCAGCCCATAATGGTTCTCTGTAGCTCTTGGCAACCACAAATTACTGATTTATATATGATATTTGGCAGTTGTAAACTTGACCCTGATTGATCTTCCTGGCCTGACTAAAGTTGCTGTTGGTGAGTTTACATCATGCATTTTGCAATTTTAGGTAAACTGGATGTGATTTAATACATATATTACCCATCTATGTGATCTTTTTAGAGGGTCAATCTGATAGCATTGTGCAAGACATTGAAAACCTGGTGCGCTCATATATTGAAAAGGTATGTTGTTTTCAGATAAGGCATTAAGGCTAAGGTTTCATTCATCATGATGCTTTCGAATTGTAGTTCTTGTGTCCTTAACCCAACAGTTCTCGGATAACTGCGGATAACTGAAATTTGGTCTCCTGGGGTTATCATATATTGAACTCATCTATTTCTTACCTTGCAGCCTAACTGCATTATTCTGGCAGTTTCTCCTGCCAACCAAGATCTTGCAACATCTGATGCTATCAAAATTTCTCGTGAAGTGGATCCAAGAGGTAGTATACCATCTCTGCACACATACAGACACTCAATAGTTTATTTGTTTCAGAGTTTCGTTGGTTTGCATCCTTGATACTTGGACACATCTGGTTCATTTTTATAAACTTCTAGTTAATTTGGTTATTTTTCGTCTTCATATGTTTGCTTTTAATTGATTAAATAAAATTACACAGGGGAGAGAACTTTTGGAGTTTTGACAAAGATTGATCTCATGGATCAGGGTACTGATGCAGTTGACGTAAGTTGGCCCTCAAGTCTGTTGTTTGGATTTGTTGGGTCAGTTTTACATGTATATTGACCTTTTTATGCATGGTAGTGCTCTACTGAAATACAATGCGGTGGAGGAAACTGGGAAATGACCTTATGAAGATGTTTGCTGATTTCAATTCTTTACTTTAACTATTTAGGGTCCATCCTTTTTGCAATGTTTGGGTTTTGCAGATTTTGGAAGGAAGATCATATAGGCTGAAATTCCCTTGGATTGGTGTTGTGAACCGATCTCAAGCTGATATTAACAGAAATGTTGACATGATTGCTTCTCGGAGGAGAGAGCGTGATTATTTTGCTAATTCTCTCGAGTACAGACATCTTGCTAACAGAATGGGCTCCGAGCATCTAGGGAAAGTGCTTTCAAGGGTAAGTTAATCTTCTCAGGAGCATTTATGCTTTTAAGTCTATTCTTCAGGAGCATTTATGCTTTTAAATCTATGCTCAAGTTGGATTATTTTGTGTATCGCTCTTCGTAACGTGTTTAATCGTGGTATTTGTTTAAAGATATGAAATTTGCTCATGACATGGTTTATTATTTCAGCATTTGGAATCTGTCATTAAGTCTCGGATCCCAGGTCTTCAGTCTCTCATCAGCAGAACAATCATTGACCTTGAAACCGAATTAAGTCGTCTTGGGAAGCCCATTGCTGTTGATGCCGGAGTAAGCATGCCCTATATCTACTTCACTACTTGCTTGTCGTTTTTTATTGTTTTTCTCATGTGTTAACTCTTTGGTCTTCTTGTTTTCTATTTTCCAGGGAAAATTATATATGATCATGGAGATATGCCGTGCTTTTGATCAGACATTTAAAGAACATCTTGATGGCATGTATGTATTAGATGGAATTTGGTCTCCTTCCCCAGCACCTTACCCATTTGTTGCTTCTGCTGTACTTATATTTTGGAAATGGTCAGATAATGCTTCTTGAGTTATATTATGAAATTGGAATTTGTTGGCATTTTACTCTGCAGACGACCAGGTGGTGAAAAAGTGTATGGTGTGTTTGATATACAACTTCCTGCTGCTTTGAAAAGGTTACAGTTTGACAGGCAACTCTCCATGGACAATGTGAGAAAGCTAATCACTGAAGCAGATGGATATCAACCTCACTTGATAGCTCCTGAACAAGGTTATCGTCGTCTTATTGAATCTAGCTTAGTTACTATCAAAGCTCCTGCTGAGGCGGTTGTTGATGCGGTATGTATACAAGCATATATATATGTTGATGTTGATGTCAATACGTCGCCTAGTCTTTCAATTGGTTTTGCAGTGAGGTGTATTATATGTTGATGTATCTGTTAGAACACTAGTGACCGCCTTGCAACTCGTATTTCTTGTTGGTTTCAGGTTCATGGTATACTGAAGGATTTGGTTCACAAGTCAATTAATGAAACCGCGGTTAGTCAAAACCCTTGCTGTGCAAGTACTCACTTCTAAAACCATATAATGTGTACCTTTCAATAAAGACAAAATAGAGATATCTCAGTGGTCCAAATTTATTTTTGTGCAAAGTCACCAAGAATGGATTGTTGGAATTTTAGTGGCACATCCGAAAAAAAGAAAATTGGTTTGAATTTGTAAGGTTTTGAAGAATAGACGTATGTTGCTTACTGAGTATCTTCGAACTTGATTATAACTTGTTCTCACGTGCTACTGTCCTTAATGTAGGAGTTGAAGCAATATCCATCTCTTAAGGTGGAAGTGATGAATGCAGCTTCTGAATCATTAGACAGGATGAGGCATGAAAGTAAAAGAGCTACTTTACAGTTAGTCGATATGGAGTGCAGTTACTTGACAGTTGACTATTTCCGGAAGCTTCCACAAGATGTAGAGAAGGGTGGAAATCCAACACACTCGATATTTGATAGATATAACGACGCTTATCTTCGTCGAGTTGGTACGTATTAATGACAAGATTTCTGATATTAAAAACATTAAATTCCCAACAAACATGCAAATTGGAAATTTTATAATCTTTCTTTATTCTTTATTAAAAACAGGATCAATTGTGTTGTCTTATGTCCACATGGTGGTGGAAACTTTAAGACATTCTATCCCCAAATCTGTTGTGTATTGTCAAGTGCGTGAGGCCAAACGTAGCTTACTCGATCATTTCTTCACCGAGCTGGGGGCAAAGGAGGTAAGTTTGGATCACAAGTGAACATTCTTTATAATCTATTCGTTTTGTCCTGTGAGGAGCATTTGGGTGGGCCGTGGGTATTATTATTATTTTATATTGGCTAACGAAAAGCAAAATTTAAGTTTTGTGTTTTGTTTCTGGTTGTCATAATTTGAATTAATTAAATTGTATGCAGGGGAGATATTTGGGTAAACTGTTGGACGAAGATCCGGCGATAACACAAAGGCGTCAAAACATAGGAAAGAGGCTGGAATTATATCGAGCTGCTCAGTCTGAGATAGATGCAGTTATCTGGGCCGAATGATGATGCATATATGTTAGATACAGTGACCTAGCCTACTTTTTAAATATACCGGAAAAGAAACAATTTGAATCTGCATTTTATTGTTTTTTGTGTTGCACTTTCATTTTTTTTTGTGTTACTACACTCTTTCAAGTATCAAAATGTTTTAGATTCCGTGCAGGTAAAAAAGGTCTCGTTATTGAAGTAATCAACAAGAGAAGCATACATATATCATTGACTTTGATTTTTTGACCAATGAGATCATGAGAAATTGGTAAATGATTCGATTGTAGTCAAGTTGAATGAAAGTCGGTAAGTATGCAATATCGATCTTATTCGTTTAAAACAAATACTCAAAGAAAGCTATTCGATTGGGGCTATGAAGTTTATTATTGCATTTATGAAGGTGTTAAGGCTCAAATGACAACTTATCCGTAAGAGCTATTTAAACAGATACTCAAAGAAAGCTATTTCTTCTTTGAATCGTTAATTTCATGATATGATCATCGATTTTGGGATTTTATGATCAGAGCCTATATAAAAACCCACACTATTTAACAAGTGTTCTTATCAATTCTGTGATTTTTAAATTCGTTAAAATTCAAATAGTTGAAGTTGATCTCACTCTGATACCACGTGTTTGTCTAATCGAGAAATGATGTGTTTATAAAAACTTTACAAAATTTTACTTACAAAACTTCACAAAATTCTACTCATAAAATGGGAGAAGGATGAGAGAGAGAAAAAAAGGGAGCTGATTTTGGCAAGTAAGTTTTTACTTGTTACAAGGAAACAGTACAACTGTTTATGCCTATAATACAGCTAGTTAATGCACTGTTTTCTTGTGACAAGTAAAAGTTTACTTGCCAAAATCAGCTCCCGAAAAAAAAGTTGATATAATTGGCCCACATAATTTTACACATCATTTTGTACGATTTCTTTTATAAAATTTTTGTAAATGTAGTATTTCTTTGGGAAAAGTAAAAAAAAATGACTCTACTTATCACATAATCCTATTTAAGGTACTCAACTTTATTTTTTTTAATTTAAGGTATTGAACTTTTAATTTGTAATCAAATTAGGGACGCGAATTTCACAAATGACAAGTTATTACCGAATTTCTTCTTTATAAGTAAAGTATCTACTTAATCGATTAATATTTCTCGATCAATTTTGAAAAATAATGAGTAAAAAAGAGATATTAAAATTTATAGTGGTTTTGAGTTTTTGTTAAATTCCTTCTCCTCACTCAATATTTTTCAAAATTGATTGAGGAACATTAGTCGAGTAAGTAGATATGTAACTTATAAAGAATAAATTCGGCAATAGCTCGTCATTTGTGAAATTCGTGTCCCTAATTTGATTACAAATTAAAAGTTCGATACCTTAAATTGAAAAAAATAAAGTTGAGTACCTTAAATAGGATTATATGATAAGTAGAGTTCTTTTTTTGTACTTTTCCCTATTTCTTTCGTCCAATCTCAAGCACTACAAATTTTTGTAAAAGTTTTTTCGTAGTGTACGTTTATATATCAGTTACATAAATGGAATGTTTATCAATCACCCGATGTTTATCAAAACCCAAAAGTTTTATGAAGGAAAAGTATTTACGGGAAATGTTCCAAGAAGAAGCTGGCATTATTTTTTAGATAGCACTAAAGGATGACAAAGCATAACGTAAGCAAGCGCGAGATCGGCGTTACAGCTCATATTACTGAAACAGTAAATTAAAATCCTTCCCACCAGAATCTACTTAATGTGTTCCTTGATATAGTGAAAGAAACTATTTAAGAACCAGTATCCAACATTCCTGCAAGTCGATCATCGATGCTTATAAATGGAAACTAACAACACTACTAATTATTTTACCGAGGTCCACCGCGATCTCTTTACCCGAAAAACAACACTACTAATCATCATTAATTTTAAAGAATATATTTTAATTTAATATGCTAGCTTGTTACTACCTCCGTCTCAAAAATATAGTCCACGTTTCCTTTTTCGGACGTCTCAAATTAATTGTCCACATCCAAATATGGAAAGGAAATTTTGATCGTGATTACCAAATTACCCTTACTTCAAATTGTTATTACAAACTTTATAGAATGTGGTAATTAATTGCTTAAGGGTAAAACTGTCATTCTGCAAAAAGTAAGAAAGAGAAAGCAGTAATGATTGTACTTTTATTAAACTGCGTGTTTTTGGTCGGTGGACAATTATTTTGGGACGGAGGGAGTATTATATCTTGTTTTTATATGTACGAATGTATGTATGTATGCACTATATTAGTTGGCTCATTAAATTTCCCACTTGTTAGGGTGATCGATGTAGAAGATTTGACGACATAATTACCTATTAATAGTTCATAAAAGGGTCATAAATTACGCATCAACGAAAGGTAGAAATGTGTAGTGTACGTTTAGGGATCGCTTAGAAGCAAACCATGTATAAGAGAACAAGAACTGAAATCAAACATACAGATTCAATTCACCAAAAAGGTCACAAATAGTACTACAACAGTACCAAACTATAAAGGAGAAAACAACTTGCTAGCACATAGACCATAAGGACTATAATGTTTGAATCAGTCGCTATATATAGCAATCCTTGTGTAATTCATCTTTCTTAGACGATTATTGAGTTCGATTCATAGGCATGCATACTGGTTCATAGATGACTTCCCTCACTGTATCATTAATCTTAGCTCCAGTGAACCCATCATCCGTAGCATAAAAGAATATATCCACACAGCACATCTTCCAAAATACATCTTTGCAAGCTTGGGGAACAATGCTTCCTTTCGGCTTAAAAACTAACTGCATCAGTTTCTTTTCCAGATTGTTGATCAATATCTTATAATCCTCTATAATTTCTTCTTCATCAACCTCACTCTTTCCATAATTCTTGTGCAATGTCACAGCAGTCAGTGCGTCCTCCTTAATGTCTCTCTGCAATAACACACCCCATTAATTGGTAGTAGACCATAAATATGAATCTTTAGAAGCTGAGCAAGTGATAAACATCTACCTTGAAGCCTCTGATATCATTGAGAAGGCGACCGTGGGTGCTCATTATCTCATATAAGTTGTGATATTATTTGCTTTGAACTATATCCTCTGACAATTTTGGCCCGACAAAGTAAAGAGCAGGGAGTACAAAAGGGCCCAACCTGAATGATCCGTAACCATTTTCTATGTACTCATCAATTGTTGGCATACAACCATCTCTTGCCCATATAAGTTCTTTTAACATACTATTCATCAAATTTAACCACTATCGAAAAAACAAATAAGGAAATGTTATAGTGAGTGGAATGTGGCCGATACAACACTATATATATATATATATATATATATATATATATATATATATATACATATAGAAGATGTTTGGAGCTTACAATTTGAATAACATGACTTGTTACATCTCGTCCTTGCCACTTAAAAGCCGTGTCTCCAATCCAACACACAGTATCTTTGAGTGCTAAAAAGATAATGCGAACTTCGTCTGAGCAGCAATCAGTGTCAATATTAACATTCCATCTGCAGTTGATTATAACAACACAATTTAGAACTTCAAATAAGAGTATCAGTTATAACTATACGCTAAGATTATAAAGGATACGGTTTTATACTTTTCAACACACTGAATCAAGTTTTCCACTTCCTCTACAGAGCCATAGACATCAAATAAGTCATCAACCAGGGTAACAAGGAAGCTACTTTTGGCCCATGTAATACGGGCATCTGATAGCTCAAGGGAAGAAAGTGTTGCAGCAACGGAAAAGTAACTGTAGGCCATCCTCTGCCTCGCATACTTTAGCTTGTCCAATTTTTTTTCTACCACCCACCTGCCCCACACAAAACAGTGACATAATTAATTAATCAAGTAGAGATAGAAACACATTGACAGTTGCAAGTTGAAGACAAATTAAATATTTCACCTTTCAATATCTTCAAGTTCTCTGCGATAAATAAATTGGCATGCATTAAAATCTTCCACTGCCAATGTTAGGTAATCCTCATTGCTAATATTTGATGATCTGGGATTTATAAAGTACAATATCCAATATCATATATTCGCAACTTTAATAACCTGAAATCTTACAAATGAATCTTGCTGTAAGACTTCAAATCCAGAACTCACCGATATGAAGTTTTTAAACTTCTTGTATCATCTACAATGTAATTCATTATATTTCTTCTAGTAGACTCACGTTCCAAATTTGTGTGTAAAGGGAAGTTAAGGGCATCCTCCACCTAATTTATTTATCAAATCAGTCAAGTTCGTATGATCATATGAAAAGGGAAAATTACTAATACAATTATAAGGGCCGGAAATAAGACCTCTTTGTGAATATATTTAGAGAGCCTGTTTGAAGCAGTTGATGCTTTCTGTTTAAGAAAATCAGCCGACCTTGACGTTTGTTCTTTAAAAGATAATCCCTCTTGATATATTATCTGTGAAGCCCTATACACTTCAAGAGCTGAATATACGTCTTTGACAGGCTCTTTAAGTGAATTCAAGTAAGTTCCTGCTTTTGTAATTTCTGCCAATGGATCTACACCACAATCCAGATGATTATATATAGAAACAATAAATTATAGGTAATTCAGAAATATATATACCTGATGAAACTTCATAACCATTTCTTCTTAATACCCGAAAGGCTAGTGTACAAGTGGCAACATCCATGATTATTTGCTCATCCCTCTGCAACCAAGATCTAATTTTGTGGCTAATGTCATATTTCTAACAAATTAAAATTGGTGAACACAATGTAATCTTGAACCAGCTGATCAAATGAGTTGCATTAATAGATGGTTTTTCAAGTGTTTAATTAGTTTTAATATAGATAGAATAAAAAAGTTTAGCAGACACGAGGCAAGATTAGTTAATTACGTACCTGTACGTTTCATCTAAAACAGTTTGGACTTCCTCACTGAAATGCCGTGAGATTCCTAATCTTTCAAGTGTGTCGACCATGGAAAGCCGAACAAATATATCAAGAGGGTAAACTGTCGGGACTAAGATTCATCCCACAGGAGCAGTAAATACTTATGCTTAAATTAATAGGATATGGATGTATATGAAACCATAGAGTATGTACGTACCTGCATTACCAAACTTGTCCAAGAGAGAAGTTAGATAATCAAGACAACCAGCGTTATCATGATGAATAAGAGCTGCTGCTGTTGCTGAGGGTGAGTTCAATATAGAACCATTCTTGAGTTGATATTTTCTTACCATGTTCCAGTCATAGAGATCGCCAAGTCCTTCAAAAATATATGCAAAGGACGCTTCCATCTCTTTTAAATCACATCTACGTCATGATATTATATAGAGATTACGTTGTATGGGACGACTTTTAATAAGGTTATAACAGATGTCTAATCATTTTTATATTTGCGGTTGAAATTCATATCCCTCAAACAGCACCAAAACAATGGGATATACGGAGTAATGAATATTGAATTAGGATATATGTGCTATGATAATTTATAATAAGCATACATACCTTCTCGGCTCCACTTCTCTTTCATGCAACATAAAACTAAAATTTTCTTGTTTAAAAGGGAGCTTTAAATTCAATTCTTTTGCATACTCGAGCATACTAGGAAATATGATATCAAATCCAAATGGAGACGACTGATCCTTGTCAGTAGCTGAATCAAAATTTGACTCGATAAATCGTAGACCTGCAGAAAGAGTTGACTTTTTTTATATCTAGTGAAGATATGAAGAAGTGTCGAGGCACTCTGCTTGGAAAATCACGGAAGGGTTTTAAATCTAATTTACCAAGTCAAAAAGGTATTGCAGAACTCTAATTTAGTCTTCAATCATTTGGCTATGTGTGGTTTTTGTGGGAATGCAATTCGTAGGTATTGTTTTTTCTTAGTAGAGGTTTAGCATAATGATGCTTGCTTTTTAGGTTTGGTGAATATATTCCGGTTTATTCATAATATTTTGTAATTTCTAGCTTCTTGCCCGTTTATCTAATGAATTTTATTTGCCGTTTAATTAAGGAAAGAAAGCTTGGAAAGATCAAACAACTACATGCATACCCCTGTTAATTTGGTCTTCCCCAACACTCCATCGTTTTAATGCAAGAACAGATGCTAATGTTGAAGATAGAGCATCTTTAATCAACGGAGGATCGTTATGAAGACGACCCCATGAACCATCATCAAGCTGATTATCCATTAACCACTTGAGGCACTCAGGGAAACAAGGGGACTTGGTTGAATATAGAGAAGGGACCATGGCTACCCAGGCTGTGTCATATGAAGAAACAGAAAGGTCCACATTGCTGAAAAGATTTCGGATACGTTCTTTGGCCATTTCAATTCTCTGCATACCGCTTTTAGATGCATCAAGTTATTAATTCAAGTGCACATCAATGAACAGGTGATGTAGTGCTTAATTGAGATAGCAAATTAATCCTGTTGATTCAAAGGAATAGCCAGGAATAATTCTTCCAAAACACGTTGATTCACAAAAGAATGTCGTGGATGGGAATGCTTTGATTCACAAAAGTGAAAAATCAAAATTCTTGAAATTGAAAACTAAGTTCATTACAATGAAGAAAAAAGCTTAAATAACATCCAGAATTTTAAACGGGCCTAAAAACATAACGGGCCAAACACACGATCCAAAACAAAAGCCCAACATGCAGATCCAAAACACATAATGGGCCATATCTTTCAAACGGAGCTGTTTTTGGGCTTCGAGCATGGGTATAACCACCAACGGTGTTAGCGGCTTGGTGGGCCTCGAACCGAGCTTCGATTCGCCTGCTCATGGGCCTAAAACGGAGCCCTGTAGCCCAAGTTACGCCCTTTTCTTTGCAGCCCTTTTCTCGTGGGCCTCCATGAACATGTGGGCTCGATCTTCAATACTTGGGTCTCCATCAACAGGGAGGGAAGTTTATTAGTCATACCAGAGCGTTCGGATTAGCTTGTGCTTCATTTGATGAAGCTGCACAAATAGAAAGCCTAATGTAAGGAAGGAAATGAACAAATGGCAGACACTATGATTCCAAAATGGCAAGCTATGACTACATATATTTACATAAAGTCACCTATAAATATGGGTAAGCCAAGCAGCGTGTATTTACATATGTTGCTATGGGTGGCAATTGTTGGAATATTCCGACCTGAACACGATCCGTTTGGTTAATCAAGTTAAATAAACAGACGGTAACTCCCTTACATGTTTGACCTGTGACCAGGACACAACCCGCGTAATCCGATTAAATGGGTTGTTAATGGTTTGGTTTATTTGGTCCAACACTCCCAACGTACTTATAATTTCAAAAAAAAAAAAAAAAGAAAAAAAAAAGGAAAGGATCAAAATTGTTTGTAGTGTACTTTTAAAAGGGTTTCAGGTCGACTAGTTTATCTAGTGCTCAACCCGAATAAGACATGTTTACTATACGGATTTGGATGACCAATAGGCCACACTAACACGTACAATTTCTTTTGGTTCCCCATTACTATGTCGCAACTTTGCAAGCTATAAGTAGTCAAACATTCTACTATTCTAGCGAAAGATGTTGATCTAGTGAGTAGTTGGCCTTACGATGCCAAGCTAATGTATGTTGATTCATATCATCGATGTTACTAAACATTGCTTCTCTAAGAGGTATTAGCGGATATTATTTTATATGTATGTGCTGGTGTTTGATTTTATATTTTTTGGAAAGCGACGAATTCCATTAAGAAAAAGAGCAACTTAGAAACAATACAAGAGAGCCAAATGTTGGACTCGAAGGAAGAGTACCAACAAACAGTCAAAATCCACCTAAATGTCTCGCCCGAAAAGAGACATCAACCCAATACACAATACATTAATCCACCAATAAACTAGAAGGATTAAAAATCCAAGTCTCCAATGGAAGTGAATTTATGTTTGATTAGGATACATGTTAGCCACTATTATAGGTTTATCTCAATCCTAGTTAGCTTCTTATTCAAGTCTTGTAGCCTCTATATATATTGGCCTATTATCAATAATATGATATGACGATGAGAATTAATTCAAATAATATGGTATCATAGCTTTAACTTTTCCGTCTCCTCCAAATGCTTCTCCAAAACTATCGCATGATATCTTTGTATACCCAACAGGTTGGTATTGATTGTTATGACACCTTCAGTCCAGTGGTAAAACCTGCGACCATCCGCACGGTTCTCAGTCCTATGGTTTATAGACATAGGCCAGTTCACCAATTGGACATTTATCTAAAATAGTTTATACGCATCAGCCTCCCGGATTCACAGATCTGGAGCGTCCTGGTCGTATTTGTCTTCTTAAGAAGTCTTTGTATGGTCTTAAGCAGGCTCCTCGGGCATGGTTTCAGCGATTTACCGTATATGCCTCGTGCCTTGGTTTTTCTCATAGTCGATGTGACTCTTCTATGTTTATATTACACTGATGCTCTAAGGTTGAATATTTATTACTTTATGTTGATGACATCATACTTACTGCATCCTCCACATCTCTTCTTCAACGGGTAATTTCTTCTCTTCATCAGGGTTTTGCTATGACTGGTCTTGGTCCACTCAATTATTTTCTTGGTATATCAGCTCTTCGTACATCTTATGGGTTGTTTCTTTCTCAGAAGATATACGCCGCTGAAATTCTTGAGCGTGCAGATATGCTCAATTGCAACTCTTGTAAGACCCTTGTTTACACGGAATCTTAGCTTGATCCTTCATGAGAACCGGTTTCAGATCCCACTCTTTATCGTAGTCTTGTTGGTGCGCTTCAGTATGTCACTTTTACAAGGCCAGATCTCTCTTATGATGTTCAACATATTTTTCTTTTCATATATGACCCACGAGAACCTCATTTTGCCGCTTTCAACGTATTCTTCACTATGTTTGTGGCACTCTTTTAAATGGTTTGCAGCTTTATGCCTCACCTACTGCTTCTCAGACTTGGCACTCAAATGCTAATTGGGCGGGTTGTCCTACTACTTGTCGCTCAACCTCTAGTTATCGTGTTTTCCTTGGAGACAACCTTCTTTCTTGGTCTTCTAAGCGTCAACACATTGTTTCTCGCTCTGGTGCTGAGGACGAATATCGCGGTGTTGCCAATGTCGTTGCTGAGACTGCTTGGTTACGCAATTTACTTTGAAAGCTGCATACGCCACTTTTTACTGCAACACTTGTTTATTGTGATAATTGAGTGCTGTTTATTTGTCGTCCAATCCGGTTCACCATGAACATACCAAACATATTGAGATCGACATTCATTTTGTTCGTGATAAGGTTGCCGCTCGATAGGTTCATGTTCTTCATGTTCCATTACGCTATCCGTATGCCGACATCTTCACTAAGGGGCTTCCTTCTTCACTCTTTGAAGATTTTTGATCCAGTTTAAGCGTTCGTGTTCCTCGCTCTCCAAGTGCGGGGGTGTATTAGCCGATATTATTTCATATGTTTTTGTTAGTATTTGATTATTTATAGGTTTATCCCAATCCTAGTTGGCTTCTTATTTAAGTTTTGTAACCTCTGTATATATTGGTCTATTATATGAAAATTTATTCAAATAATAAGAGGATTTTGTTAGGATTGTGATGCTTGACGAAGAAAAACAAGTTAGTTGAACGAAAGTGATTTTTTGATTTTACTTTTCACTGTGTGAATGAAAAAATACTGCGCGATTTTGGGAATCACAGCACGATTTTCATTTCGGCCAAAAACTTATTGCTTATTCCCTAAGTTTTATCCTATAAATACATACCTTATATATGTAATTGTAATCCCTTGGTTCGATTTTAATTAATGAAAAACTCTCTTGTTTGGCCCCGTGGACTAAATCGATCTCCAAGTTGGAGATGAGACATAACCACGTTATATTCGTGTTATTGCGATAAGTGTATAATTAATTACACATGTTTATGTACTTTTTATACATAATTTTGGTAATTATTATAGTTAATTATTGTAGATTTTGTACTTAATTCGTTTATATTTGTATATTTAATTGTTGAAGAAAAATATATTCCCATGCCCAAATAAAAATGGATGTTTTCATAAGGAAGCTGGGTAACACTTCCTCCATCTTTGGAATTGAATCAATAGTAGCAGAAGGAGGCAAGTAACTGATTAAGGAAAGGCATGATTCCAATGGTCAGATTCGTATTGCAACTTGAACGAAATGTCCGGTTACATGCGTATTTATTACGATTTAAAAAAAATAAACAAAAAGTAGAGTTGGATGAAAGCCAGTTGCTAAGAAAAAGGTAGAACCATAAATACTATCCAAAATTATGGAGGGCGCTCAATTCTTCTATAACATAACAGGGCGGGCTTGCGCGCAAGCCAGGACTATATGACAGGTTGGGCGGATGGTCTCTCAAGCGATTCTTCCAATCTTTTGCATCTTGTGGTGCCGGAATGAAAGCTTCAAATCGAGTTACCTTTTTGCCAGCGAAATCTATTTTTTTAGGTGTTACCCGCGTAGGGAGAACAGCGGTTGACTTTTAACGGTAAACACGGTTATTGCCATCAGAAGACTTTGGTTGGCTAAGGAGAAAGGGTGTTGGCATAGCATTTCTGGACATGGTGGAAGAGTCCATAGAATGCTATGCCTTGATAGCGAAGCCAACTAGCAGGTTTTTGGCGGGTTCGGTCAGGAGGGACAAAAGAGAGATGCTTTCTATCGGTCAAAAGTAGATACCGCCCCCCATGCTCCTACGGTCCGCTTACCGAGGAATAGAAAGGAAGCGCGGTGGGGGGTGACAAAGGACCCATGGATTTTATCATTAGCTTGATGAATTAATTTCAAGATATAGGGCTTTGCTAGTTAAATACATTACTAGATGTTTTTCCATACTTTTCGCATTCAGTTCTAGCTATTTCTGCACCTTCTGATCAACCTGAACAACATATACGGATCCCCTCCACACCTTTTTTAATTACTAATCGAATATCCGACACAATATGACTAAAAATGGAGCGAAATGCGACAATCAGAGAAGAGATGAGGGTAATGTTACAATGAATGAGGATAGGTGTTGAAAGAGGACTTACTCTCCTTATCATATCGAGAGAGTGTTAAAAGTCCCGTCAACCCCCGCTGAAGCACTGGTAAAATGTTGACCACGATTTCTAGCGCTTTTCAAAAACCATTCCCAAATCAGAAAAGCTCAGCAAGCCAAAGGCTCAATGGTTCTCACCACCCTCCTCTGGCACAAACACCGTTTGTTGCGCTCATCACGAGAAGCCGGGGAACTCTCTTGGGTGGACTTTAAGCGCGATAATAGAGCCAATTCCTTTCGTCAAGTTATTACCTGAACTCGCGGAGTCAAAGTATTAAATATATGAAGACGTTGCTGAGAAGAAAAGATTATATTTCATTCAAATATAATTCAAACATATGATAGCTTAGAAGGCTATCTTGTATAAAGACGCGGAAGAAGACCAGATACATGAAGAGATATAGAGAATATTGAATATGAAATGCCAACTAGTCTAGCCTTCCAGGTAGGGGTAGCAATTCAGGTTGGGTTGAGTTAATGGGTTCGGGTTGGTAAGTTGATGGGTCAGAAATGGCCAACCCAAACCCAATCTGATTTATAAATCGGGTTAAGTATTTCAACCCAACCAAAACCCACTAACCTGGACTCGACCCAGGTAACCTAATTTTTATTCAACTTTATACGTTTTTGGGTCATTTTCGGGTTAATAGATCGGTTTCAGGTCAAATGGATCATACAGGTCAAATAAACATAAAAATGTTAAATGTTCAACAGTTATAACTAGAAGTGGGCGTATGGACAAAAAAGAAGTTCAAATGTTTTATTTAAAAAATTAAGTACAAAACTTTTAGAATTTTAATTAACTTTTTGAGTTTTCGGGTCATCGGGTTGACCTGATGACCTATCAGGTTACCCGAACACGACATGAAAAAAAATCAGGTTGTCGAGTTTCAGGTTGGCGGGTTAACGGGTCAAATAATACTGACCAACCTGCTTAATTTCAAGTCGGTATTGGGTCGTGTTTTGGGTCATGTCGGAAATTGCAAGTCCTACTTCAGGAACTTGCCAAGTTGAGCTTGTCAGTTCTTTATCTATAAATGAAATATGATGTATTCCTACTTCAGGAACTTGCCAAGTTGAGCTTGTCAGTTCTTCATCTATAAATGAAATATGCTGTATTCGATATGCTTACATCCGTCTAGAAAATATTACATATCTCACAAAACACTATGTAATTTCATCAAACATTCACAAACATTACTAGTATTATTTTTAGTTTGAATTATTTTATGTTCAACTTTTATATTAGTATTGATTATGCATTTGTTGTATGTTGATTAGTGATATATATGTTTATACGTATCAGATACTTTAAATGTATTTTTAACCGCATATAAGTTAATTATATAATTTTTTTAATAAATTTTTTGTAACCTGGACATCCTGTGATCAAATCATTTCATAATTTTATCGTGATTTAAATATAGCTTTCAATAAACCGTTCCATAAAAATAAATGTATCTTATCTTATATATATATAGTTGGTTGTGCTATTTTATTTTCTTTATCTGAATAGACAAATTTAGTTTATTTGATTCTTAATGATGTGGTATCCACCGATCGTATCTTTAATAATCAAGGGACGATCTTGATTAATTTGCTATACGTACTATACTATACATAATGAAAGGTATCTTGCCATTTGTGTTTAACTGATCATGATAATTTAATCATGGTATCAATGTAAAACAAAAAGTAACAATCGGTTGTAAGCACATCATATTGTTTGTTATTTCTTGTTTGCTTATTTAATTGCTTATTTAGCGATTTAGGTTATTCTTTTTTTATTTGTGGGTGTAACCTCGCTTACACGAGTATTGTGAATTTGTTTTTATTACTAATAACTGAATTGTTGTTGAAAGTAGGGCTGCAAACGAGTCGAGCTTTTATCGAGCAACTCGAGCTCGGCTCGAGCTTGAGCTTGATCGAGTCGAGCTTTTATCGAGTTCGAGCCCGAGCTCGAGCTTAAAAGTTAAGCTCAAAATATATATCGAGCCGAGCTCGAGCCTTTAAGAGCTCGGCTCGAGCTGTTATCGAGCTTTTCGAGCCTTAATTAATATTTATATTTGTATGTACATATATATGTAATTTTTGATATGTAAATGATATTATTATTATTTTTTGATATTGTTATACTATTTTACATAGTTTTTGACTTGTTTTCACGATGTATTGTAATTGTATATATATATATATATATATATATATATATATATATATATATATTTGCAATGATTTTTATTATTGATCTTTATTTTTTAAATATATATAAAATAATTTTGAATATTGAAAATTATTTTTATATACAAATTCGAGCTTTTCGAGCCGAGCTCGAGCCATTCAAAAACATTTTCGAGTCGACCTCGAACCTGCATCGTAAAAGCTCGTCGAGCTTTCGAGCCGAGCTCGAGCTTACCCTAAATGAGTCGAGAGCTGAGCTCGGCTCGACTCGACTCGGTTACAGCCCTAGTTGAAAGTTACCACTGCAATTTCATAAATGAAACATGAAGTAAATGATAAAAATATGATATTAACAAGGAATTATTTGCCCACGCTTCGCGATGGGATAAAACTCTATTTAGATTATTATGTTTTATTTATACTCTGTAATACTTAGTTTCGTTTCCATATTTTTGAGTTTATATAACCAACTTTCTTTTACCAACAATAATTCATAGTGTTAGTTACACACACACACACACACACACATATATATATATATATATATATATATATATATATATATATATATATATATATATATATATATAATAAAAAATGAAAGTTAAAATGTAGAATATACAACATGATTAGAATATTGATTGATCAAAATCATATATATTTTAGACATATATGTTGTGATTTTGATAACATATAGTTGTTATGCAATTTTTTTAAGTCCATCAAGTTTATAACATAAGGGTATAATTAAGTTTCATTAAGTAAATTTATTTAATATTAGTCATTGTTTCACTATTTTTAATGAGTTATCATCATTAATTTAAGAAAAATGTATCTTAATTTCAAATCAATAAATATGTTATTGGTTAAAGTATCTATAGAGATGTGATATTTACCATTTGGTTTTCTTTTTTATGACTTTAACCTTCATCGCACTACTGTATAGAAATGATTCCAAAACTGCATGAGATCGATTTTGGTAAGTTAATGTTTAACTATTATATTAACTCTCTTAAAAGAATTAATATCATGCTTACGATAGTTTTCTAATATTTCATAACATAAAACTTTAGTATCATTTTATAGAAAACACGTGTCATTGAATCAATGTACTACCTCCGTCCCCATATGATTGTTCAGTTTTGACTTTTTAAAGTATTTCCTTTTCAAATTTGAACTTAATTATATTTGTTTGTGTTATATAATACTTGATGCAAAATATATGAATAGATTGGGTTTTAAATGTATTACTATAAGTATAATTTTCATCAAGTATTATATAACATAAAATATTTAAGGTGAAAGTTGAAAAAGAATGATCTCAAAAAGTCAAAACTGAGCATTTAATATTAGGACGGAAGTAGTAATATTTAACCTACTACTACTACTGCCGCGCCGCCGCCGCCGCCACCACCACCACCACCACCACCACCACCACCACCACCACCACCACCACCACCACCACCACCACCACCACCACCACCACCACCACCACCACCAATAATAATAATAATTATTATTATGTGCAAACATATAATAGTCTAATATATCATTATAACATATAAGTTTAAAACTGTTACAAACATATATGTGGTTTAATTAGAAGTTTAGTACTTTGTATCATATTGTTACAAAAATAAAAATGTATGTGGTTTAATTATTGTAATATTTAACTAAATAATAATAAGAAACATCAATTAATAATAAGTATAATCGTAGTAGAGAGTGGAGAGCCTAAAATTTGAACCTATATGTATAGGTACAAATAGGAATACTCTACCAAGTGGGTCAAACTAACTTTACTTATATCAAAATAGAAGTTTTTATATTAACTTTCAACCCTAGTTACGCAAAAATCCAAACATATTATTATGGATAGTTGCTTGCTAATTGATATTAGTTGATAATTAAATTTAATAAATTAAATAAATACTCAACCTTTTAAAATCATAATAGGACAAAGAAGTTACTATTCATAACTAACTTGTAATTGATATTAGACAAGAATTTTAATGCCCTCTCGTTGCGACAGGTTTTAATAGTAAATATTTTTTTCACCTAAAAATTAAACCTTAAATTTGGTTTTGGTGCTTTTAACTTTAATAGAAAAGTTATGAACTCTGATGTAACACAAAAAGTCACGTTTATACATACATTATTCCGCACTATTTGAGCTAATATTTGGTGAAAACATCTTAAAACAACGGTTATTTACTAAAATTCACCAAAATAGTTCAAATGTAGACGTTGCGACAAAAATCACTAAAACATCCAATTAATACGCAAATGAAACATTGATATTAGTTACCCATGTTATATTTGTAACATCCTCGATTTGGGCCTAGTAGAAATACGGTATTTTTCCCTACCTTGCTCGTTTTTAAATTATATTTATAAATAATTTCGTATTATTGAGAAACTGAAATTAATAGGTCAACTGGTCAAATGACCTATTGTGATAAATAAATTATTAATTGTTTCACATTAATTTAGTTAAAGGTATAATAAAACTTATTTTCTTGCAAATAGGTTTTAGGTTCCAGATAACAGATTTAGAACTGATATAGATTTGACACTGTAATATGTGGAGGTGGAGGTTAGACCGACCTAACCTCCCACCTTCCCTTTTCTCCAATTCATTTTTGGTTTCTTTCTTCACACAAAAACACACACATATACATAAACTTGAAACTAGAGGAAATCAAAGGAAGTGAAGAACTAGCTAGGGATTTGATTCAAGCTCTTTATCGTCATCATCTTCACCTTGTCATCATCTCGATTGTAAGTTTAATTGCCTAATTGTATACATATATGTTAGGGTTTAGGTAATTGGGTTAAATGAGTGATCAAGCATGGATTTGAGTTTGATGATAGTTGTTTATGGTTATAACATGTTGCATGATGATCCTTGAAGTTATTGTATGCCAATAATTGTGTATCACATCTTGGATTTGGTGAAAATAAGAATTAGGTCGAGCTAAAGTGTTCTTGATCTGGGTTTGCTGTTGCTGAAAAGTGACGAACGCGATCCAGCTTCATCACCCGGATCGCGTTAGTCAGTGTTAATTGGGGATTTGATTGGGTTTGTTCTTTGAAACGCGATCCTGAAACTCGTTGCCGGATCGCGTTATCTAGTGTTGTTTTGGGTCGGAGACAATTTGTTCTTACGAACGCGATCCAGACCATGTACCCGGATCGCGTTTGCAAGTGTAATTTTGTAACAGAACATTTTGTGCTGGGGAACGCGATCCATCCAACTTTTCCAGGATCGCGTTTGCCAGTTAAAATTTGATGAATTCAATAACTTGTGACTTGTGCATTCTTGTTAATCACATTTTGTTAATAGAATAGTAGATGTTCTTATCTGACACTATATACATGATTATATCGTAGTGAACTTGAATTGAGACTAATTCGGGTTGGTTGTGTTTTCAGATAAAGCGAAGACTCAGTGAGACTAGATCTCTGAGTGGAGACTTTGTCAGTAAGGGTGAGTGGATCGTAGACCTTCAATCTTATTTGGTTGTAACAATGTGGTTACAACGGGTAAACTTGGTTTATTTTATGTATTGATTATCTTGATATATATTGCCATGATGAGTATGGATTATATGAATTGTTCAGAGGTCGATTGCGATCGGGTTTGTGTATTATTACTTGGATAACATTAGAGCTTTGTACATGTGTTGTTCATTGACTTAATGTTGGAAGCGGTAATAGTACTAAACTATTGGTTAGATCACTGATTTGGCCGTCAGTGATTATAAGAGTTGCTTGGGGGCCTCCGCGGCATTAGGGTGCCTCAAGGACCACCAATCCTCTTTGAAGCTAGTTGTTGACTGCTTAGATGTAGGCTATTGTTAAGCTAAATTAGATTGATGGTTATTGATCTGTTCACTTAGCTTTGTGCTAATCCCCCTCATTACTCTTGCAGGTTATCTTTTGTTATGTGGGTGAGCAAAATGTTGGGAATGGGATGTTTGATACTGCTCGCTCTGTTTTGATCTAACTATTAAGAATTTATCCTCATATGTAAATTGAATTACACTAAGGCGTATCATTCTAAGTTGTATTGAAGTATGATGGAATGATACTTTGTGGATTGCATTTTGGTTTAATATGCAATCTACGTGGTATCATTTGAATGTAACTTGGCAAAGATATTTATCATTATAATATAATTCGTATATGTTTAATTGCGCTTCCGAAAATGAAAAAAAAAAAAAAACAAAATGCCTTGGTAAATTTGAGAGTGTTATAAATTGGTATCAGAGCATAGGTTTGGGCGAATTGAGCATGGGTTAAGTGTTCAATCCCAAACCTAATTGTGTTAAACAAACATTCCAGGGTGCGGGATTTAGCAGTGATAGACGAATTGTTTAGTATGTAGGTACTAACAATTAACGAGTTGTGAGTTGTGATGTGGTGCAGGAAATGGCAGATCATGAAAACCAGACCGATACCCCAAATGGTACTTCTAGAACAGATGCCACTCCTCCAGAAATCCAGAATGTTAGTCAAGGTCAGGCAGGTACCTCCTTCTCAGCCGAGGATTTGACCCAAGAGGATTATTTGTTACATTTGGAAGGGGAAAATGTTAGACTGAAGGCTATTGAGCAATAGTTTCTGGAACAAAAAGCTCGGTTATCTCAGCAGTTTCAGCATACTTCCCCACCAGTTTATAGCACAGTACCACCTACTATCGTGACATCTCAGATTCCTACATCACTACCATACTACCACCAGCAGTCTCATGGAAATCCCTTTCAGACATCGACCCCAATTTCCTCTTCTGGGCCTTCGGGATATCAGTTTCCGGTATTTTCACCACCATTTCACCATAAGGTTTGTTCCTATAAGACGTTTAAATCTAGTGGACCATCCGATTACCATGGAAGCACAAATCCCTCCGTTACCTTGGATTGGTTAAGGGATGTTGAAAGAAAGTTTGATGTATGTAGATGTGAGGAAGAGGTTAAGGTTCCTTATGCAGTTCAGCTTCTTAAAGGTCCGGCAATGGGTTGGTGGGATTCCATTACCTCCCATTTCTCTCCTCAACAAAAGGCTTCTATTTGGTGGACCGATTTCTACAATGAGGTTTGTAAAAAGTATTGTTCGGGATATGACATGACCCGTCTGCGACGCGAGTTCTTGGATATGCAATTGGCAGACAATATGACGATGGATGATCTTATTTCCCAATTCACAGAGAAGTTAAGGTTTGTGCACCAATGGGTGCCGGATGAGAGAACAAAAATTGACCATTTTGTTGGAATGTTGCCCTATACTTATCGGACGACAGTGAGACTTGCGGGTACTCTTACCCAAGCTTTTGATTTAGCTCATTCAGTGGATGGTGATATTCGGGCACAAGGCTTGGGAATTAAGGAAAAATCTCCATTGAAACCCAAGGATGACTCCGCGGTGAGTCCGGGAAAGAAGAAATGGCAAGGATCACCTCAAGGTAAGAAACCGAGTTCTGGAAGTGTTGTTAAGGTAGACAGAACCAATTGGTGTAATAGTTGTAGATCCAGACATACGGGGCCTTGTACTCTTCAAACTCGTAGATGCGTTAAATGTGGGCAACTTGGACACGATTTTAAAGATTGCACCTTTCCTAACAGTGTGTGCTGGAATTGCCACAAGGAGGGACACCGTGCTGGTCAGTGTAGTGAGGGTAGGCAAAGGATGGGTACGGTCGGAGGTTCTTCATCGTCGGGCCAGAAAAGAAAAGGTACACCAGCAGCATCGGGTCGAGCATTTCAGATGACAGCTGATGAAGCTGTCAGAACAGAGGATGTAATAACCGGTACTTTTCTTATCAACTCTGTACCGGCATGTGTTTTATTCGATTCAGGAGCCAATTGTTCATTTGTATCTATGTGTTTCTGTGATAGACTGAAATTGGTTCCTACTATTATTACAAATCCCATTGAAGTTGAGGTAGCTAATGGCAAAATGGTTCCGGTTACCACATCGGTGACTGGAGCTAGTATTTTGATTGAAGGACATAGTTTCCCTGTTTCCTTTCTTTTGATGCCTATTCCTGGTTTTGATGCGGTCTTAGGCATGGATTGGTTAAGTCAGAATAGAGCCAATATAGATTGTCATAAGAAATTGATTAAAATCCCAATTTCTGATAAGTTATTTGTTGTGGCTCGAGGAGAGCGCGTGAAGGGTAGTATTTCTGCGATTTCTTTGATGAAAGCTAGAAAATCTCTAGCTAAAGGGTGCAAATCATATCTGGCCTATATTATTGATGCTAAGTTAGACAAGAAAAAGGTCTCCGATGTTCGAGTGGTTGATGAATACTCGGATGTCTTTCCCGATGAGTTGCCTGGCTTACCTCCCATTAGAGAAGTAGAATATAAAATTGACTTGATTCCTGGTTCTACCCCTGTAGCTAAGGCTCCTTATAGATTAGCCCCCTCAGAAATTCGTGAAATGATGAGTCAGATTCAGGAGTTATTAGATAAGGGTTTTGTTAGACCTAGTTCTTCTCCCTGGGGTGCGCCTGTGTTGTTTGTTAAAAAGAAGGATGGCACCTTTCGTATGTGTATCGACTATAGGGAGTTGAATAAGAGAACCATAAAGAATAAGTACCCTTTGCCCCGGATAGATGAATTGTTTGACCAATTACAAGGGTCTTCTTATTTTTCAAAAATTGATTTGAGGTCGGGTTATCACCAAGTGCGAGTTTGTGAGGAGGATATCCCTAAGACAGCTTTTCGCACAAGATATGGTCATTATGAATTTCTTGTTATGCCGTTTGGGTTGACTAATGCTCCGGCGATTTTCATGGACTTGATGAATAGGGTTTGTCGACCCTTCCTTGATAAATTTGTAATCGTATCATTGATGATATATTGGTTTATTCTAAGTCTGAATCCGATCATGAGATGCATTTGCGTATGGTTCTTGACACTTTGAGAAAGGAACAGCTGTACGCTAAATTTTCGAAATGTGAGTTTTGGCTTCGTGAGGTTCAGTTTTTGGGGCACATCATTTGTAAAGATGGGGTGAAGGTGGATCCATCAAAGGTTGAGGCTGTTATGAATTGGTAAGCTCCTAAGTCTCCTTCCGAAATTAAGAGTTTTCTAGGTTTAGCGGGCTACTACCGAAAGTTCAGAAAGGATTTTTCTAAGATTGCGGGTCCTTTGACTAAGCTAACTCGGAAAGATATTAAATTTCAGTGGACTGAACAGCAGGAATCAGCTTTTCAGACTTTAAGGCAGCTTTTGTGTCAGGCTCCGGTTTTAGCATTGCCAGATGGGTCCGGTGACTTCATTGTTTATTGTGATGCTTCTTCTGCAGGTTTGGGTTGTGTTTTGATGCAACGAGATCGTGCTATTGCCTATGCTTCGCGTCAATTGAAACCTCATGAGATTAATTATCCTACCCATGACTTGGAACTTGCGGCCGTGGTTTTTGCTCTGAAAATATGGAGGCACTACCTTTATGGCACGAAATGTGTCATTTGTACTGATCACAAAAGTCTCCAGTATATGTTCACTCAGAAAGAGCTCAATATGCGACAAAGGCGATGGTTGGAATTGATCAAGGACTATGATTGCGAGATTCGTTACCACCCGGGTAAAGCCAACGTGGTGGCGGATGCGTTAAGCCGGAAAGGAAAAGCAGAATAGGTTTGTTTTATGCGTTTGGAGGTTTCTTCAGATTTGATTGATCAGTTGAAAGTGGCCCAATTAGAGGCATTGATGGATGATAACTTGAAATCCGAGGTTATGTTAAAGAGGAAGGATTTATTGGTTGATGATTCTCGGGGGTTGAAGACCTTTCAATCCCGAGTTTGGGTTCCCTTGCTCGGTGGACTTCGTGATGTAATCTTGTTAGAGGCACACAAATCTAGATTGTCGGTTCATCCCGGAAGTACTAAGATGTACCATGACTTGAAGCCATTGTATTGGTGGCCTACTTTGAAATTGGATGTAGCTCGGTTTGTAGAATCTTGCCATATTTGTTCTCAGGTAAAAGCCGAACATCAGAAACCGTATGGAGCTTTGAAACAACTGGAGATTCCCGAGTGGAAATGGGAGCATATCACCATGGATTTTGTAACCAAATTGCCTCGAACAGTTAAGGGTAACGATATGATATGGGTAATTGTTGACAGATTGACGAAAAGTGCTCACTTTCTTGCTACCTGTGAGACGGCATCATTGAGTAAGTTGGCGAAATTGTATGTTAATGAGGTTATTTCCCGGCATGGAGTACCGTTGTCCATCGTTTCCGACAGAGATCAGCGATTTGTATCGGGATTTTGGCGGAGTTTGCAGAGAGAACTGGGTACTAGAATTAACTTGAGTACGGCTTATCATCCTCAGACTGATGGTCAGTCTGAGCGGACTATCCAAACTTTGGAGGATATGTTGCGGGCATGCATTTTGGAATTCGGTGGGTCTTGGGATTCTCACTTACCCTTGGTTGAATTCGCCTATAACAATTCTTTCCATTCTTCTATAGGCATGCCACCTTATGAGATGTTATATGGCCGTAGGTGTAGAACGCCCACATGTTGGTTAGAGGCGGGTGAGAAACAATTTGCAGGACCTGACATAGTTCAGATTACGGCCGATAAGGTAGCTATAGCCCGTGATAGATTAAAGGCCGCCCGTGATAGACAAAAGCAATATGCTGATCCGCGTCGTCGACCCGTTTCGTTTGTAGAGGGTGAATTAGTCTACTTGAAGGTTTCACCTTGGAAGTGTGTTATTCGGTTTGGGAAACGCGGTAAACTAGCTCCTAGGTTCATTGGACCGTTTAAAATTCGACAAGTCGTCAATGATCAAACGGTGTCCTTAGATCTTCCTCCGGAGTTAGCGGGTATTCACGATACATTTAATGTGTGCTACTTAAGAAAGTGCAATGTGGAGGACCAATCCCAAGTTCTTCCATTGCAGGACCTACGTGTAGACCTAAATCAACAGCTCGTAGAAGAGCCCGTAGAACTTATAGACCGTAAGGTAACCTAAACTTCGAAAGAAGGACATACCCATGGTGTTGATTAAGTGGAATCATAGTTTGGGACCGAACCTTAAGTGGGAGACCGAGTCTAGCATGAGGTCGCGGTTTCCTAGTCTTTTTGTGCATGGCGAGATTTCGGGGACGAAATCTTCATAAGGAGGGAAGATTTGTAACATCCTCGATTTGGGCCTAGTAGAAATACGGTATTTTTCCCTACCTTGCTCGTATTTAAATTATATTTATAAATAATTTCGTATTATTGAGAAACTGAAATTAATAGGTCAACTGGTCAAATGACCTATTGTGATAAATAAATTATTAATTGTTTCACATTAATTTAGTTAAAGGTATAATAAAACTTATTTTCTCGCAAATAGGTTTTAGGTTCCAGACAACAGATTTAGAACGGATATAGATTTGACACTGTAATATGTGGAGGTGGAGGTTAGACCGACCTAACCTCCCACCTTCCCTTTTCTCCAATTAATTTTTGGTTTCTTTCTTCACACAAAAACACACACATATACATAAACTTGAAACTAGAGGAAATCAAAGGAAGTGAAGAACTAGCTAGGGATTTGATTCAAGCTCTTTATCATCATCATCTTCACCTTGTCATCATCTCGATTGTAAGTTTAATTGCCTAATTGTATACATATATGTTAGGGTTTAGGTAATTGGGTTAAATGAGTGATCAAGCATGGATTTGAGTTTGATGATAGTTGTTTATGGTTATAACATGTTGCATGATGATCCTTGAAGTTATTGTATGCCAATAATTGTGTATCACATCTTGGATTTGGTGAAAATAAGAATTAGGTCGAGCTAAAGTGTTCTTGATCTGGGTTTGCTGTTGCTGAAAAGTGACGAACGCGATCCAGCTTCATCACCCGGATCGCGTTAGTCAGTGTTAATTGGGGATTTGATTGGGTTTGTTCTTTGAAACGCGATCCTGAAACTCGTTGCCGGATCGCATTATCTAGTGTTGTTTTGGGTCGGAGACAATTTGTTCTTACGAACGCGATCCAGACCATGTACCCGGATCGCGTTTGCAAGTGTAATTTTGTAACAGAACATTTTGTGCTGGGGAACGCGATCCATCCAACTTTTCCAGGATCGCGTTTGCCAGTTAAAATTTGATGAATTCAATAACTTGTGACTTGTGCATTCTTGTTAATCACATTTTGTTAATAGAATAGTAGATGTTCTTATCTGACACTATATACATGATTATATCGTAGTGAACTTGAATTGAGACTAATTCGGGTTGGTTGTGTTTTCAGATAAAGCGAAGACTCAGTGAGACTAGATCTCTGAGTGGAGACTTTGTCAGTAAGGGTGAGTGGATCGTAGACCTTCAATCTTATTTGGTTGTAACAATGTGGTTACAACGGGTAAACTTGGTTTATTTTATGTATTGATTATCTTGATATATATTGCCATGATGAGTATGGATTATATGAATTGTTCAGAGGTCGATTGCGATCGGGTTTGTGTATTATTACTTGGATAATATTAGAGCTTTGTAAATGTGTTGTTCATTGACTTAATGTTGGAAGCGGTAATAGTACTGAACTATTGGTTAGATCACTGATTTGGCCGTCAGTGATTATAAGAGTTGCTTGGGGGCCTCCGCGGCATTAGGGTGCTTCAAGGACCACCAATCCTCTTTGAAGCTAGTTGTTGACTGCTTAGATGTAGGCTATTGTTAAGCTAAATTAGATTGATGGTTATTAATCTGTTCACTTAGCTTTGTGCTAATCCCCCTCATTACTCTTGCAGGTTATCTTTTGTTATGTGGGTGAGCAAGATGATGGGAATGGGATGTTTGATACTGCTCGCTCTGTTTTGATCTAACTATTAAGAATTTATCCTCATATGTAAATTGAATTACACTAAGGCGTATCATTCTAAGTTGTATTGAAGTATGATGGAATGATACTTTGTGGATTGCATTTTGGTTTAATATGCAATCTACGTGGTATCATTTGAATGTAACTTGGCAAAGATATTTATCATTATAATATAATTCGTATATGTTTAATTGCGCTTCCGAAAATGAAAAAAAAAAAAAAAAAAAAAACAAAATGCCTTGGTAAATTTGAGAGTGTTATAATATTTATCTTAGAAAAGTAATAACATTGAATTCAATAGTAGCTTTTGTACAGTTTTGTAACTTTATTTACACTTGTCTTTTTTCTAACTTATGTATATAACTATCGCAATTAATCAAAAATTTCTTAAATATAGAAATGAAAATACAAAATGTAACATTAAGTAGTGGTACAACATACTTATTGAATAATTTATACCTTAGTCATCATATATATATGTAAGATATTATTTCTTTCGAAAACTTAAAACATATACACTCTATAAGAGTTCAAAATATCAACAGATAATAATCATGAGATATAATTATTGTAGCTAATAGTATGATATTTAGAGACGATATAAAGTTAAAGACTCTTATATCACTTTTATACAACTTCAAAAATATTTAGATCTAAAAATAATAGAAAAATTAATGCCACCTTAAAGGTTTTAAACTCATATAGCATTATAGCCCATAACAAATTCAAAGTCTTTTACCATTAAACTACAATTATGTTATTATAATATATTTAGCATCAAAATATATATACAAATTAATGTATCACAAAAAGACAAATGAGTTACTATTCATAATAGGTTGCCAATTGATATTAAGGGTAATGAACATCAACTAAAAATGAGTATAAAAGCAGTAGAGCTAAACTTACTTTACTTATATCAAAATAGAAGTTTTTATATTAGCTTTCAAACCTAGTTATACTAAAGTTTATACAACTTACTATTCATAGTTGTTTGCTAATTGATATTAGGTAATAATAATTAAATAAATAAATAAATACCCAACTTTTTAAAATCATAATAAAACAAAGAAATTACTATTTATAAGTAGGTTAAAATTAGAGTAAATAAATAAATACTTAACTTTTTATTAATTATAATAAGATAAAAAGTTACTATTCATAGTTACAAAAGTTTAAACAACTTACTATTCATAGTTGTTTGCTAATTGATATTAGGTAATAATAATTAAATAAATAAATACTCAACTTTTTAAAATCATAATAAAACAAAGAAATTACTATTTATAAGTAGGTTTAAATTAGAGTAAATAAATAAATACTTAACTTTTTATTAATTATAATAAGATAAAAGGTTACTATTCATAGTATGGTAAAATTGATATTAGGGGGAATGATAATTTGACTGATAAGACCTTTGATATTGTTATATTTTTCTAGATTAGACACATACTAAAAAGGGTTTTACACCGACCACATGTTACTTTTTTGTTGAGATGATGTAACTTACAAATTTTGTAATGTACTACTCCCTCCGTCCCAATTTTATCATCCCCAGACAAAAAACACACAGTTTAAGAAAAGTGTACTGGTCGTACTATACAACCAATAAGATTTAATCTCTCACCACATTCAAATGTTTTGATTGGTTCAAAGTACAAAGTGGACAATAAAATTGGGACATCCCAAAATGGAAAGATGGACTATAGATTCGGGACGGAGGGAGTATATAATACGGAGTTATTAGATTCCTACAATAAAATAATTTTGATATTCCTTATAACTAAATCTGAATATAACTTGTACATAAATGTGAGATAGATTATATTTTCGCTGTTCCAAAATAAGTATCTATCTTTCAATTCTTAGCTTATCCCAAAATATATTATCAACTTTACCATTTTATCCTCATAATATTTTTTTCTCAAAACTGATACCAAATATACGGAAGATGGAGAATTAAAGAGAGAGATTGTAATAAAGGGAGTGAGATATGGGATGGGGGATTGTCCCTAACCTCCCATCTCTGTTTTATTTATATTGGAAATATGTACAACACTTAAGCATATATTTACAAGCTTATGTCACTTTATTCAGTGACACTACACGACACACTTTTACTACAATTATTACTATTAGGACTAATATTAGGACTAGTATATTTTTGTTTTTTATCTTTAAATGTTAATATTTATATATACATTAGATTTCTTAGAAAAAATAAAAAATGAATTAGAACATTTATATGGAGAAAACCCCTTAGAAAAATGGGAACAACATAAAACAGAAGTAGAAATAAATCTTATAGACGAAAAAAGTATTATACAACAAAATCCATTTAATAATACGGAAAAAGATATAAAAGAATTTCATATGCACATTAACGAATTATTAAACCAAGAACTAATAAGAAAATCAAATAGTAAACACAGCAGTAGTGCATTTATTGTAAATAAACATAGTAAAATAAAAAGAGAGAAAAGTAGAATGGTTATAGATTATAGAAATTTAAATGCCAAAACCAAAACATATAATTACTCTATACCAAACAAAATCTTAAAAATAAAACACTTGTTCCAAGTACTGATACATTCAGAGAAAAATTACTGGCCCAAGGTCAAAGGAGTTATGATTATCTAGTAAAAAGTTATGTCCAAAATTTTCATAACTCATTCTCCTTTATCTCTCTCTCTCTTTAATTCTCCATCTTCCACATATTTGGTATCAGAGCCTTGTAAGGAAAAATAAATTGGTCAACATTGTTACACAAAGGAGTTAAGAGCTAATTAAGGAATTAATCAAGATGACTACACAAGAAGATAAGGTTAGAATTCTTTTCATGAACTAATTTGATTAAGGTCTTTCGTACTAGAATCCGTGGTTTATAGTCTAATATGTGTCTTGACAATCTAATACTTGTAAGTCCTAGATGAAAGAAAATTTGGATTTTTATAAATAAAACATTGAGTATTCAAAAGACAAAATCCCGTTTTATGACTTAGAAGTACACAGGTGGTGGAAAAAGGAGTCGGTTTAGGGAATATGGTGAGAAGAAAAATGATTTTGTTTGTAATAATTTCAAAAGAATTTCAAAGGATGGGATTGGTTATGTCAAGATGTGTAGGTGATTATAAATTGTTATGATGATAGTAAGAATGACCTATTTCATTAAATCATGAATCGTGGAAATGAAATACTTATTTATAATATGAAGAAGTTATTCAAAATAATGAGAATAAAGTATAAAAAATTAACATTTAAAGATAAAAAACAAAAATATACTAGTCCTAATATTAGTCCTAATAGCAGTAGAGAAGATTACAAAAATGAAGAAATATTAGAATTATTATACGAAAGTAATTGTTTAAGTGATTAAATGGAATCAGATACAGTAACATCGATACTAGCAACAATAAATAAAAACATCTTAATTATAAATAATAATATAAAAAATATAACAGGAAAATCAGAAACAAAATTAGAAACAAGAGAAATACATCTTAATGAAGAATTAAAACCAGAAGATGATAAATATGAAATTTCCCAAAAAGAAGTAAAAAATATATACTCTCAAAATATACCTAATTTTGTAATAGGAAAAACTATAACAACTTACTACACTAGGAAAAAAGAAATAGAACAAATTGAAAATGCTAGAGAAAGAACAGATAATTAAACAAAAATACGAAAAGTTTATGTTAGGAACATATAAGATAATAACTACTTCAGAAAATAGAGAATTTATTGAATTAGAAGAAGCTAGATATTTTCTAATAAAAGATAAGCCCAGTATGACAATAGAAAATAACAATGAAATACTAGATAGACTACAAAAAGAACAAAAATATAAGGTTATTAAACCAATAGAAAGAGAAAATAAAGATGATGAAATAAATGAGATATATAAACAATTAGATAGCTTTCAAGAAAAAATTGAAAATAGGTTAGATAGAATGGAGGAAAATATGAATATAATGCAAAGAAGTCTAGGAAATATAGTAAAAAAGATACAAACATGAGAAGAAAGTTTGAATAATAGGTTCGAAAAAATAGAAAACTATGAATTACTAGAAGCAAGAATATCAAAAATAGAAAAGAAACTAGAAAAAGAAATAATTATAGAATCAGAAGAAGAAGAAGAAAATGAACAACTAAGGATGACACAAGGAAAATATGAAGAATTTGAAATAAACCAGTTAGGAGAAAAAACTGAATTCTCAGATAGTGAAAGTATAGAGTATAGATATAGTCAAAATAATGAAAGTGAAGTAGAAAATTTAGAAAAACAAGTAAATGATTTAGAAATAAATATGGATACTACTAGGATAAAAGAAGAAGAAGATGATTCGTATAAAAGATATGATTATAAAACTAGGATAAGAAACATAAGAAGTGGAAATCAATATATAGGTATAAATGAAGTTATATGGAAAAGTAGATTGGATCAAACAAAAAATTATATACCTATAAAAGATGAAAATCCAGAAATACTAGATTTAGATTGCCTAGAAGATGTAGAAAAAGAAATACAAAATTGGGTATCAAGAATAAATTCTAAATTAATAGAAGGAAAAATACCATTAAATCAAATAGCCAATTATATAGAAGGAACAATAACAGGAATTGTAAAAGAATGGATAATAAGTTTAAAACTAGAAGATAGAACAAAATTACAAGAATTATTATCATGGGATAATATACCAATAACCAGAAATACAGAACTATTGAAAAAATATGAAATAGCAATAAGAAGAGAATTTAGTAATTTTAATTCAGATTTACGACAAATAAGACAAAGGCAAGAAAATGCTAGAAATAATATATTAAGTATGCAAATATGCTCCATGTGTCCCGAACAACTAAAAGCTTATACTTGTGCCTATAACCAAAATTATTATAAACTAAATGATGCATTAAGAAATACCATAGAAATGAAAAGATTATATTATTCAAAACTAACATCACCAGTAAATAAATTAGTAACAAAAGCCTATGAAGCAGAACCTAAAACAGATACATTAGGAGAAAGAATTATGTTTCTAAATACATGGTATAAAGCTTATTGTACAAAATTAAATATAGAAAGATAAATGTGAAAAGAAATGTTAAGGATAAATGATTGTTGTGAAGATTATCAACTACCTAGTTTTGGATGTAATTTAAAAAGAAGAAGAAATAAAGCGTATAAAAGGAAATATAAAAGAATATATAAACCATATGAGAAATATAAAAAATTTAAATATATTAGAAGGAAACGTAACAAAAAATATTATGTAAAGAAAAGAAATTATAATAAATATATAAAAAACCCTAAAACATGTAAATGTTATAGTTGTGGTCAAATAGGACATATAGCAAGGGAATGCAAAATAAAAGGAAAATTTAGAGATAACCTAAAAAATAAAGAAGTAAAATATATAGAAATAGAAGCCCTAGAATATGAATTTAATAATATAAATCAAGAAGAAATGGTATATACATTAGAAACAGATAGTGATAGTGAATTATATTATGATACAAACAGTACAGATACTACGAGTAGTGAAGAGGATGATGGATAGTGGAAAACAAAGAAAAATGAATCAAGAACAAATAGAACAAATAAAAGAATTAAGAGAACATAGATGATCTAAAATTATTAATCGATAATGTGAAAGACAGGATAGAAAATAGAAAACATATGAAGATCTTAGTGTTTTATTAAAAGTAAAAAATTATTTAAGGAATCAAAAAATTAGAAGAATAGAAAAAATTAGAAAATTAGAAAAAGAATTAATAATCTGTTAATGGAAGAAAGTATTGAAATAGAAGAAGTGTATGATGTAATAGAAACAGAAGAATATACAGATAAAAGATTAATTTTTAATCCACAAAAACATGATAAAATAAAACAAACACATTTTTCTATAACAGAAGATAAGATATTTAAAAAGCCACTCATGAGTAAATTAAACATGCAAAAGAAAGAAATAGCGGTTATATCACAAAGAGAACATGCCATAGATATAAAACAAATACAAGGAAGTACTAGAATTCCATTGCTAAGAAAAGAAACAATATATGAAGAAATAGAGAGAATTAAATCAAAACATACTTATAAATATGTGGAATTAGCAGCAACGAAAATAATAGTAAAAGGCAGTTTTAAGGAAGGAATAGATACTCCTATAGAATTATTATTAGTAGATGAAAGAATTACATACCCAAAAGAAAAATCTATAATAGCAAAATTAGTAGGAAATTGATGCGTGTGAAAGCGTCATGTTTTATTATTTATAAAGTACAGGAGATACCAATCACTACTATCACACAACCAGGCAAGAAATACCCGATCGGAATAGTATAACTATAGTAAGTCCAGGTCGAACACAGGAACACACGAACAATGTTATTCAATTAAATTAGAATTATTAATAAAGCAGTAAAATAGAGGTTACGTTTTAGTTCCGTGCGAACGTTCAAGATGAACTAAATAACCAAACCAACAACATAAAACAAGGTAAAGAGTAAAAGATAAACAATTGGAGATAGACATGTAATTGCTTAGGTTCTTTCGCTCAGATTCATATTATCCAGTTCATGTGTTTTGATTGTCTGATTGTGATTTCTTTTATATTAACTTAGTTACTAATCAAAGAATCCAAGTTAAATGTATATTAGTCTCCGCTTCTGGTTAACTAATATCTACAATCTAGAGTCCCACATTAAACATCGATCCGACGTCGCAAGAATGTTTCTCTATTGCGTGCTTTTCCCTAGATTGTGCATTAAGTATTCACGACTTGTTACGATTAATCCTCTTGGTATGACTCAACAATTCCATCTAATAATCTCTTATTAGCTTGCTCATTTTAGATTGATTAGTTACTAGTCTCTTAACCTATCAGACTCAACATATTTAGCAATGACTATAAACCTAGATTCATAATCATCAATAATCAATAACATCAAAGGAGTTCAATCTCAATCATATTATCAACCACGTTAAGTAGTAACTAACAACCACCAACAATCAAGGTTCTACGGATAACATAACAATCTTCAATCAGATAATCGATTCAAAACACAATTATAACCATCAAACAATCATAATCCAAGGTTATTAAACTAAACAATATACATAAAGTCTAATCCATGATTCAATTATAGAAAATCAGATTCATGATATCAAACAAAACACATAGACCATGTTCGTATTGAAATCGGAAAGAGATATGCAAACCGAATCATAAACCACTTGAAGGGAAATCAATTGGCATCAATCCCCACCTTCTTGTACCTCCAAATCTCCATTAAAATGCCTCTGGAACCTGCCTTGGTCGAATTAGGGTTTAGGGTAAAAGTTATGAAGTGAAAACCCTAAAATCGGACTTAAATGGCTGAAAAAGTGATCCATACGGCATATGGAATTCCATACGGCGTATGGATGTAAAAGCCCAAAAAGTCCAGCTCGCGATAACAATTTTCAGCCCAGTTTTCAATCCATACGGCATATGGACATCCATACGCCGTATAGATGCATTTTCAGCTAAAATGGAAAAAATGAAAGTTGTAGCCCTCTCTGTTAGCTAAATTCTCCAAGTTGAATCACCTCAATCGGAGTTCGTAAGAAGAAGTTGTGGCCAAAATACTAACAGCTGTCTGAAAACTCAGCTTTTACATTCTTCCTCCATTTTCAGCTCATCTTTCATTCTTTTTCCGATTCGAGCTTCATTTACACTTCAATCCAATCCAATCTTGCCTATCTTCACTCTCTTAGCTTCTTTTCTTCGATCCAATCTTCTCTTGTCCAATGTTTTTATTCTTTTAGCAACTTTTCTTCCAAATAAGCTCGTTTTCCGTTCCTTTTCGATCCAAGCTCCATTTAAACTCCTAAATGCAAATATGAACGAAATAAGTATCTTATTCACATAAAATGCATTAGAAACATATCTAAAAAAGGGGTAATTAGTACTACAATATAGTACATTTTTGGCGTTTATCAAAAATCTTATATATCAAAAAGTTATATTCACAATTAAACCTAATTATAGCATAAGCTTATCAGATCAGAATTTAAATATCAGTTATAATCTACATTGGAAATTATCTGGAATAAACATGGTACCAAATTCTAAAGTAATAACGGTATTATTCAAAAATGCTTATATTATAAGTACAACGCATGAAATTAGGACTAAAAATAGACTAAGTCCCATAACTATAAATGAATCTTTTAGAGAATTAATAACCCCCGCCAAGGAAGAAAAAATAAGATTTTTAGAAATAGACAATAATAAGGCATTACAATTGGTAGAAAAAAGAATAGAAAGAAGATACTATGTAAAAATAAGACTCAATGATCAAATTACAATGACTGAAATAAATAATAACAAAGAAACATATATAAGACAATTTCAAGAAGAAAAAATAAACACAGTAAGAATAAATATAGCAGGAATAGATATAGATGTAAAAACCTTAGTAGGAAACAATAAAAATAATAATTTAGGATATGATTTTCTAGAATTAGTAAAACCATGGCAGAAAAAGGAAGATAAATTTATATTTACTTATAACCAAATTAAATTAGAAGCCCCTAGAGTAATAATAGAATAGAGACTATACACATATTATTTAAAATAATCTACCCAGAATACCTAAATAGATATTATAATGGATTATTAGATACAGGAGCAATGATTACAATATTCAGAAATAATTGTTTACCAGAATGGAAAAAATTAAAAACCCCTATAAATGTAAGAGGATTTAATGGTGAAGGAAATAGGATAACATAATACCAAGAAAATGTAAAAATACAAATATGGGATAAAATACTAAATATACCATTAGTATATAATTATGAATTAGAAACTAGAGATATAATAATAAGATGAAACTTTATAAAACAATATTTACCTATGATAGTGAACAAAGAATTTGTACAATTTACTACTCCATGTGATAAGAAGAAGGTAAATGCTAAGATAGTAAAAAATCAAATAAGAAAGGAAGAAAAATGGATAAAAGGATATCCCAAAATAAACCAAAAATTACACTTGAAAAATGAAATTAAAACAATTAGCAATATATTTATATATACATTAGATTTCTTAGAAAAAATAAAAAATGAATTAGAACATTTATATGGAGAAAACCCCTTAGAAAAATGGGAACAACATAAAACAGAAGTAGAAATAAATCTTATAGATGAAAAAAGTATTATACAACAAAAGCCATTTAATAATACGGAAAAAGATATAAAAGAATTTCATATGCACATTAACGAATTATTAAACCAAGACCTAATAAGAAAATCAAATAGTAAACATAGTAGTAGTGAATTTATAGTAAATAAACATAGCGAGATAAAAAGAGGGAAAAGTAGAATGGTTATAGATTATAGAAATTTAAATGCCAAAACTAAAACATATAATTATCCAATACCAAATAAAATTTTAAAAATAAAACAAATTCAAGGATATAGTTACTTTAGCAAATTTGATTGTAAAAGTGGATTTCATCAAATAAAATTAAAAGAAGAATCAAAACAATTAACGGCTTTTAGTATACCTAATGGATTTTATGAATGGAATGTATTACCTTTTGGATATAAGAATGCACCAGGGAGATATCAAGCTTTTATGGATAAATATTTTAAAGATTTAGAAAATTGTGTTGTCTATATAGATGATATATTATTATTCACTAAAACAAAAGAAGAACACTTAAGATTGTTAGAAAACTTTATTTATATAATAAAAGAAAGTGGTATTATACTAAGTAAAAAGAAAACTGAGTTATTTATTACTCAAATAGAATTCCTAGGAATATAAATAGATAAAGGAGGAATTAAGATGCAAGAACATATAATAAAAAAGGTTATAAATTTTAATGAAGAAGTTAACGCTAAAAAAGAGTTACAAGCCTTTTTAGGAATAATAAATCAAGTTAGAGAATTTATACCAAAATTAGCAGAAGAATTAGAACCCTTAAATAAAAAGATAAGTAAGAACATAGAATTCCAATGGACAGAAAAGGATAAGGAAGTTATTAGGAAAATAAAAAGAAAATGTGAAAAACTACCTAAATTAGAATATCCAGATGAGGAAAAACAATTTATATGGATAGTAGAAACAGATGCAAGTGAAAGTAACAATGGATATGGCGCAGTATTAAAATACATGTATGAAAAGGAAAAAAGAGAATTTGTTTGCAGGTATCATTCAGGAACTTTCAAAGCCAACGAGATAAATTGGGATATAAACAAAAAAGAATTAAAAGCAGTGCATTATGGAATTAAAAAATTTGAACCATATATTGTTTACAACAAGTTTATTCTAAGAATAGATAATTCTACAGTTAAGGCATGGATTACACAAAAATTAAAAAATTGTATAGTTAAAAAGGAAATAAATAGAATAATTGCAGAAATTACTTGTTATGATTTTAATGTTGAACTAATCAAGTCTCAAGCTAATTTCTATGCAGACAAATTATCAAGAGCAAATTGCCAAGCTAGTAGCAATGATGCAAGAGTTAAAGGCTGAAAATGCCGAACTTAGACAAAGTATATGCCAATCCAGGCCAACAACAAGAATTATCCGAAGAGGAGGATCAAGTACAAGAAATGCCCAATTAACAGATGAAGAAAAGTTAATTAAAAAAGTTAAGTTGGATTCTAAAGTAGAATTCCCAACGCTTGTTCCAAGTACTGATACATTCAGAGAAAAATTACTGGCCCAAGGTCAAAGGAGTTACGATTATCTAGTAAAAAGTTATGTCCAAAATTTTCAGATAATTGCAAATAAATTAAACTCTAGCCCAGTTCTTAAATTAAATAAGGAGGAAGAATTATTGGAAGGATATGCTACTCAGCCAAATAAAAAGATAAATGAATTAATAGCCCTACCAGGATGCAATCCGGGTTTGGTAAAAGCTAGTTATGATTATGGGATACTACATTCAGCATATAGCAGTAATGGAGATGAATTAGTAAAAATTCCGGAGTTATATAGAGTAGTTAGAAGTTATTTGTCAATTACAAGAGCAAAATTAATATTTGTTCGATGTTATTTAGCACTTGGAGAAGTAACATTTGATAAAATAAGGCAAGTGGTCAAATTAGTTAAGATTGGAATTACTCGTCAATATATACTACCAGAGGAAGTTATGGTACAAGATGAATTGAAGTATGAAGAAATTTCCGAATTACTTAAAGAGAAGAGAGTATGGTGTAACACCCCAAAAATATAAAGGTTTTATTTTAGAACACGAGGGTATAATTATTTTAAAGTGGTGTGTTTTAAATAATACGATATAATAGAATACGTCAATGGTTTTCCAGTTCCAGACAATAGAGTTTAAAAGGGATAAATTAAATAGCCGACCTATATGTTTTATATGTTATTACGTATCAAAAATGTTCCAAAGATATAGAGAGAGAGCGAGAGAAATAGAAAAACACAGGGACGATGCTAGTGATCAAATCCAAACTTCTAATCTTCAATCTTTGATTCTACTTGCTCAATTTCTTCCTCCTAATCCTCAAGAACATCATGTAAGTGAGTTTTCTCTATGATTTAACCTAGGGTTTTAGTTTTATGTGGGTTTCAAAGGGTTAATGGTTTAAATACGAAAATAAGGTTTTAATTTGATGAAACTAGTGTTAATTAGTGTTTTTATGATTGATTAGTGATGTATAAGCATATATGTGTTCATGATTAACAAGAATTCAAGTTAAAAGTGAGTAATTTGAAGTATATAGCTAAAGATCAAAGTGGGGTTTTGGTGGGGTTTCATGGAACTAGTGATTATGATATGAAATTGTATTTAATATGTTTAATTGAAGTTAGTAAAGCTTAATAGTGAATGAATTAGTGTTGAAGTGAGTAAAAGATTAAGAAATTAGTGATATGTTCATAAGAGTTATGTTAAATATTTGTAGAAATAGAGTTAAATTATGAACTAGTGATAATGAAGTATGATTATGATAATAGAACATGAAATTAGTAGAAAAGTGATAATTGTTAGTGTCTAATTGTTGTTATGATGATATGTATGATTATGTAGGTGTTAAGAGACGTGGAGGCTTATTATGATCAATATGGTGAAATCGTCTAAGAGATTGTGGTGAGTGATACGAGGATTAAACAGGTGATGTGATTGTGTAGTACCGGATAGCTTGCGGGCTAGAGGTTTACACAATCAAAGAACAAGTTATTTGTTATGTTTATTTAATTATGTTTATTTAATTATGTTTATTGCTTAAGTTAGTTGTTGTGTTAAATTTCTTAATTGTGCTTAATTGTTATGTGTTTAATTGTTACTTGGTAAGAAAAGTAGTGATTTCTCATTAGCTTGATGTTAGCCAAGTAATGAGTAATTTACTAGCTTAAAGGTAAAGGAAAGAATTGGTGAAGAATAGTATATGATTCGATTGTGTTGGATCCGGATTGCTTCCGAGCAAGAGGCTACACAATCGGGTGGAAGATATATTTTTGACATATGTGAATTAAATAGTGATGGTGTAGTGAACAGTGTATGAATTGGTTATATGTGTTTCCAGATAGCTTCCGAGCTAGATGATCATACAATCACGAGAAGGGTGTTTGTTATATGTTTTGTTTCTTATGTGTGTGTTTAATACTATGTTAAAAGATGTGTTGATTAGTGAATTGATTGTTGTTGGTTAATGATTATGTGTAAAGGATTAGTGGTGATCAGAGAGTTAACTGAGGTTAACACAGTGTACAGTGTTCAGTGTTCAGAGCTCAGTGATTATGTGTTCATGTATTTGTGTTGTTATATGCTAAGTGTTATGTGTATTGCTTGTTTGATTGCCTGTGTACTCACTAAGCAGTTGTGCTTACCCGTTTCAGTGTTTATGTTGTAGGTTGATGTTTTGATAGAGACATGTGGATAGAAGGGTTATGAGAAGCTAGTGACATGGATATGGAGCATGCTTATGGTTAGAATATGCTTCTTTCTTTTGAATTGTTGTTTTGATGCTCAATTGTGTAAATCGCCCAAACAAAGAGTTTTTGAATTAAATATGTTGGTCAATGTGTAGTAGCTGACTTTGAAAGTCAAACCGAGTTATGATGTCTAGTGTATGTGGTTGTTAAGAGTATGAAGTTATTAAGAGTATGAAGTTATATGATTGGTTTGGTTTGGGTCAAAGTGGTGAAAAGTGATTAAGTGTCGAATGTGATTGGTTGGTCAAATGAGAAGTTGACATATAGTCAACAGAGTTATAATGGTCAAACATATGTGGTATTGGGTAGAGTTGTGGTTGTATATGGTAGATTTGGTAAAAGTGTCCAAATGGACATCAAAACGGGTCAAAAGGGTTAAATCGGGTTAGAATGTAGTTATGTGGGTTTGGACAAGTGTGTTAGACTTGTTTTGGTATGTTGATCATGTGTGCAAAAAGTTAGAGTCCAAGTGTTCATGGTTTGTGATTTGAGTTGTAGTCAAAAAGTGGTTAAAATGGTCGAAAAGTGGTTATATGTCCGTTTTCTCGTAAAACGTGAATTTTAAAAAAGTGCAAAAATAGAAAGTTTCATTGTGGAATTATGGAGGTGCCTGCAAATTTTCAGAGTCTAAATGTTTACGAGTAAAAAGATATGCGCGTCGGAAATTCGTATTTTGGTATTAGTTTGTGCAGCCCTGATTCCCAGGGAATCGGAGTCATTTCTGAGGAATCTGAAATTAAGTGCTAACAGCAGCCCTTATTCCTTGGGAATCGCTTGTAAATTCACATTTTTGTTATTTGAGTCATTATTTGATTAAGAGAACAATATAACGAGTCTATAATGTCATATTTTAGATGTGGGACCTAATAGAGTGTGTTTTCAGTGTTAGGTAAAAAAAAATGGTTCTGTTTTCGGGGCGTTTCAAGTTGGTATCAGAGCAATGGTTTAAGAGACTTAGGTAATCCATTATAGGTTTTCTTAAACTTAAACTATTGTATGTTGTTCGAATTGCTATGATTATGATTATGCTAAATAGCTAAACGTTGTAGTTTGTATGTGCAAATAAGGTAGATAAGTAGTGAAGTAGTTTTTAACTATGTGTTTAATTGTTAAATTGTTAGTTATTGTGTGTTAACTATTAAATGAATTGTATGTTATGTGTTTATGTGGAAATCACATTAGAAAACGATGATATGAGATAGCTTGAGAATGAAATGTGTATAACATAATATGTCTACGCCTGGTCACCGTAGTTATATTATGCTATTTCACATGGAATTGTTGGAGTTATCAAATATCAAAGTAATTTAGTGTGATTGTTAGGATAAAGTGTAAGAAAAGAGGTGTTTAAACTATGTGAATTACGTGTTAGATATTATGATAATAGGAGATAATAGAGAAAGTAGGAGTAACAGACTTGTATCTAGTGATACGTATTTCACTAAATTATGTGAAACCAATATGTAAGGGGTATATGGTTAAGAGTTTGTAGAGTTAGTGTTGATAATGTGCTTGAGTAGAATTAAGTGATGTATGCGTTTATGTATGACCAGTGAGTTAAGGGAAGTGTTCTAAGTATGATTAAGTGTTTGTGCATGAGTAGAGATAGTGTTAAGACTAAGTAGTACAAGTGTCATTCGTGAGGACACGAATGAGATAAGTGGGGGAGAGTTGTAACACCCCAAAAATATAAAGGTTTTATTTTAGAACACGAGGGTATAATTATTTTAAAGTGGTGTGTTTTATATAATACGATATAATAGAATACGTCAATGGTTTTCCAGTTTCAGACAATAGAGTTTAAAAGGGATAAATTAAATAGCCGACCTATATGTTTTATATGTTATTACGTATCAAAAATGTTCCAAAGATATAGAGAGAGAGCGAGAGAAATAGAAAAACACAGGGACGATGCTAGTGATCAAATCCAAACTTCTAATCTTCAATCTTTGATTCTACTTGCTCAATTTCATCCTCCTAATCCTCAAGAACATCATGTAAGTGAGTTTTCTCTATGATTTAACCTAGGGTTTTAGTTTTATGTGGGTTTCAAAGGGTTAATGGTTTAAATACGAAATTAAGGTTTTAATTTGATGAAACTAGTGTTAATTAGTGTTTTTATGATTGATTAGTGATGTATAAGCATATATGTGTTCATGATTAACAAGAATTCAAGTTAAAAGTGAGTAATTTGAAGTATATAGCTAAAGATCAAAGTGGGGTTTTGGTGGGGTTTCATGGAACTAGTGATTATGATATGAAATTGTATTTAATATGTTTAATTGAAGTTAGTAAAGCTTAATAGTGAATGAATTAGTGTTGAAGTGAGTAAAAGATTAAGAAATTAGTGATATGTTCATAAGAGTTATGTTAAATATTTGTAGAAATAGAGTTAAATTATGAGCTAGTGATAATGAAGTATGATTATGATAATAGAACATGAAATTAGTAGAAAGGTGATAATTGTTAGTGTCTAATTGTTGTTATGATGATATGTATGATTATGTAGGTGTTAAGAGACGTGGAGGCTTATGATGATCAATATGGTGAAATCGTCTAAGAGATTGTGGTGAGTGTTACGGGGATTAAACAGGTGATGTGATTGTGTAGTACCGGATAGCTTGCGGGCTAGAGGTTTACACAATCAAAGAACAAGTTATTTGTTATGTTTATTTAATTATGTTTATTGCTTAAGTTAGTTGTTGTGTTAAATTTCTTAATTGTGCTTAATTGTTATGTGTTTAATTGTTACTTGGTAAGAAAAGTAGTGATTTCTCATTAGCTTGATGTTAGCCAAGTAATGAGTAATTTACTAGCTTAAAGGTAAAGGAAAGAATTGGTGAAGAATAGTATATGATTCGATTGTGTTGGATCCGGATTGCTTCCGAGCAAGAGGCTACACAATCGGGTGGAAGATATGTTTTTGACATATGTGAATTAAATAGTGATGGTGTAGTGAACAGTGTATGAATTGGTTATATGTGTTTCCGGATAGCTTCCGAGCTAGATGATCATACAATCACGAGAAGGGTGTTTGTTATATGTTTTGTTTCTTATGTGTGTGTTTAAGACTATGTTAAAAGATGTGTTGATTAGTGAATTGATTGTTGTTGGTTAATGATTATGTGTAAAGGATTAGTGGTGATCAGAGAGTTAACTGCAGTTAACACAGTGTACAGTGTTCAGTGTTCAGAGCTCAGTGATTATGTGTTCATGTATTTATGTTGTTATATGCTAAGTGTTATGTGTATTGCTTGTTTGATTGCCTGTGTACTCACTAAGCAGTTGTGCTTACCCGTTTCAGTGTTTATGTTGTAGGTTGATGTTTTGATAGAGACATGTGGATAGAAGGGTTATGAGAAGCTAGTGACATGGATATGGAGCATGCTTATGGTTAGAATATGCTTCTTTCTTTTGAATTGTTGTTTTGATGCTCAATTGTGTAAATCGCCCAAACAAAGAGTTTTTGAATTAAATATGTTGGTCAATGTGTAGTAGTTGACTTTGAAAGTCAAACCGAGTTATGATGTCTAGTGTATGTGGTTGTTAAGAGTATGAAGTTATATGATTGGTTTGGTTTGGGTCAAAGTGGTGAAAAGTGATTAAGTGTCGAATGTGATTGGTTGGTCAAATGAGAAGTTGACATATAGTCAACAGAGTTATAATGGTCAAACATATGTGGTATTGGGTAGAGTTGTGGTTGTATATGGTAGATTTGGTAAAAGTGTCCAAATGGACATCAAAACGGGTCAAAAGGGTTAAATCGGGTTAGAATGTAGTTATGTGGGTTTGGACAAGTGTGTTAGACTTGTTTTGGTATGTTGATCATGTGTGCAAAAAGTTAGAGTCCAAGTGTTCATGGTTTGTGATTTGAGTTGTAGTCAAAAAGTGGTTAAAATGGTCGAAAAGTGGTTATATGTCCGTTTTCTCGTAAAACGTGAATTTTAAAAAAGTGCAAAAATAGAAAGTTTCATTGTGGCATTATGGAGGTGCCTGCAAATTTTCAGAGTCTAAATGTTTACGAGTAAAAAGATATGCGCGTCGGAAATTCGTATTTTGGTATTAGTTTGTGCAGCCCTGATTCCCGGGGAATCGGAGTCATTCCTGAGGAATCTGAAATTAAGTGCTCACAGCAGCCCTTATTCCTTGGGAATCGCTTGTAAATTCATATTTTTGTTATTTGAGTCATTATTTGATTAAGAGAACAATATAACGAGTCTATAATGTCATATTTTAGATGTGGGACCTAATAGAGTGTGTTTTCAGTGTTAGGTAAAAAAAAATGGTTCTGTTTTCGGGGCGTTTCAAGTTGGTATCAGAGCAATGGTTTAAGAGACTTAGGTGATCCACGATAGGGTTGCTTAAACTTAAACTATTGTATGTTGTTCGAATTGCTATGATTATGATTATGCTAAATAGCTAAACGTTGTAGTTTGTATGTGCAAATAAGGTAGATAAGTAGTGAAGTAGTTTTTAACTATGTGTTTAATTGTTAAATTGTTAGTTATTATGTGTTAACTATTAAATGAATTGTATGTTATGTGTTTATGTGGAAATCTGTAACACCCGCCAAATTAGGACTAGTAATTAGTGCCTAATCATACGTTAATACATGTAATTAGTTCTGTGTTAGGCTAATTAATGTATCGAATTATATATATTGTTGAATATATACGAAAATGCGATTTGGTTAAATCGTACGCAACTTAAATCGAATGTATTTCGATTCAATTTAATACGGACGTTGGTGACCAATTTTATTAAATAACGCTTTTATGTCAAAAATACTATTATGATAATATTTCGTATTCATTCGTATCGTACAAACAGAACTTACACAATATAAAATATTAAAACGCGCAAACTAAATAGACAAACTTACATTATATAACTCAAATATAAATTGATTTGTAAACTATTTAAACAAAATATCGCGTAATAAATTGTAATTTAAAACTTATAAATAATATGTAAAATAATTATTTAACGTTTAAACAACGGAGCAAACGAACACCGCACGAAGAAACGGAGACTGAAAAGTTGGAGGATAACCTCCAACTCTCCTCCTCCTCCTCTCATTTCTCACTCACCTCTCTCTTTCTCTTTTCTCTCTCTTTCTTTTCTCTCTAAACACCACCACCTCCACCATCCATCAAAAATCGACAAATAAACATATCAAACGACTTCGGATCTTCAAGATTTTTAGAGATTCACGACCACCACGCAACGATCTATCTTTCTATCTTTCCGAAATTTCATTTCGGCGATTTGTAAGTTTCCGACACAACTCCGAAAACTCTCGTTTCTAAGTATTATCACTTGCTAGTTGTTTGTATAACCTTGTAATATCCTAAAATGGGTTGGGTAAAAATATTAGGCTGATCGATGGCCGGAAATTGCGTTTTTGAAGTTGAAACTCCGATCAGATCCCGTACGTCGCATTTGGCCTGGAGCAAATGCGACGCAGCGACTTACGTCGCACGAATCCTCGACGTCGCATATAGCGACGCAGCCTATTACGTCGCATTGACTTGCGAATGTCGCACATAGCGACGCAGACCTTAACGTCGCCAACTTAACCAACGTCGCATTAGCGACGCAGCACCCTACGTCGCATTGAATTGCGAACGTCGCAAAATGCGACGCAACCACTCACGTCGCACCCAACGTCGCCCAAACCAGAAAACACAGATTTTCACTAAGTGTCGAGACCCTAAATTTTATCACTCGATTTCACCCAATTTCAAGTCCAGATGCGTTTTTCCTTAAAGCAATATAGTAGAAATAAAAATTTTCCAAGCTGACCTGGCAGCTCGACCCCAGCCAGGGGCTCTGCCCCTTGGACCCCGCCAGGGGCTGCTTCCCCTTGGACCCCGCTACCAGGGGCGCTGCCTCCGGACCCCCGTACTTAGATTCCGTAACGGCTTCTAAAACACAATCAAAACACATTTTTCAAGTAAAACGCCACGAAATCAAAATAATAATAGTTGAGATTAATATTACAAATCCGTCACCAACGGGCCGAACACCTTTCAAACACTTAAACGTATCAACCAAATAGTGGAGATTTGGACATTATAGTTGAATGAACAACTACAAGGGTGATCTTTTGAGATACCCAATCATGATTATAACCATCGCGTGTCGTGGACACCCTCAGGTTGCAAGTCTTTGGACTTCATACTCGGCTAATCAACTTGCGTTTGTTTAAACGCTTTCAGACTCAGGTGAGTCTCATAGCCCCTCTTTTTACTGTTTTACTCAGGGGTGTGATATATTGCTCAATTTTAATATGTGAACGCAAGTACAAACATTTCATATACTACATGAGTTTTTTGAAACTAATCATTTAAAGTCCTCCGTCAACATAGATGTTAATACGTTGTAGCGTGAATATTAGTATATGGTACCATATAGGATTGACCCACCTCATCCGGGTTAGCAAGCACTAACCGGGTAAACAGACGTACTAATATTTGGGAAGACGAATGTTGATTAGGCATTCGTGGAGGCACCTCGCCCGGAATTCTCTATAGGGGACCCGGCCCTCGAGTTAAGCTCAACTATGTGCTCATGGCTGTATACACGATGACTATCATTTAATTGCTGGATGCAATTCATTATTTAATTGCTGGATGCAATTCATTATTTAAATCTTGCGGTTCATACTATATTAACTGATTTCAAACCTGTGAGCTCACCAGCTTTCTAGCTGACCTTTTAGCATATATCGCAGGTACCAAGCAGTAGGATGTTTCTGCTTCAGGATTTTAGCTCGAGTCAGCATACAGACGATCGAGATTTTCTTGCATTAGTATATTTTGTTCAAGTACTTATGTACTGAAATCTCATTTTATCTAAACTCGAGCTATGTAAAGCTTTAAATGTTGTAAACATTTCAGTTATCAATATATTTTGTTAAAACGACGCATATAGAGTCGTTTACTATATATATTTGTGCTTTGTTATTGATTAGTAACACCCAAATCAAGCTTCCGCAAATCATTAAATTTGGGGGTGTTACAGATTGGTATCAGAGCCTAAGGTTATAGTGAACTAGGTTGCATTTAGTGGACCTAGACTATGACCAATAGGCGGTATTCCTTATTAGGTATAACTGGTTCAGTGATTACATCATACGAGTTTAATTTAACATAGCCTGATCAACTATGTACAATTAAGCAAGGATGATGTAAGATCTGAAAGTAGTTATGGCTGAACAGGGTACAATAGAAGACTCTGACCTCGAGAGAACCGAGACTTAAACATGTTTATGCTAGACACTCAATACGCTATATTATATAGGAGCTATATGAATATAGGCCTCAATCTTACTAACGTTATGTCTCAGAAATGGCAAACACACCATCAAATTCATCTCGCTCTCAATCCGGGTCGCAGAACCCAAGGGTAGCTAGGAGGAACGCCAGGTTGCCTCGAGCTGGCCCGTACCCCACTCACTTCACCTTGCCGGCCTTAGCCGCTAGGGTGAACCAACACGAGCAGCGACTTCGCACCATCGATGTCGTGCTGTAGGAAACGAACGAAAACTGGAGACTTACATCCCTTGAACGCATCGAACAAGTCTCCGACGACCTTGAAACCACAAACAACAACATGGATGTCCTTCGCAACCAAGTAATAGAAATAAGCGTGGAAAATGCCCTTCTGCGACAAAGGATGGAAGAATGTGAACAGCGCTCACATGAAGCAGGAGAGTATGCCCGTGGACTAACACAACAACTAGCACTAGCATAAGATAACGCCCGACAAGCTAGCAGACTTGCAAACACTGTGGACCGTCTTGTCACGATGATGGAACAAATTAATCTATGTTAAGACTAGTGTAGTCTTTGCCTTGTAATCTATTCTGTAATCTAGTAACTATCTAAGCGCTACTCTATAATTCGGTCGGATGTAACAATTCCCGACGCCTTTTGTAATACATCCATAGGATGTAACCTTTGAACTCATATTAGCTATCAAATATTCCTTGTTGTTTCAACTCATATTAATTGTCATTTTCCCATGTTGATGTCATGTATTACTGCTTTTATACATGTACATCTATTACAAATGCAACTTTCCTACAAAATCTCATGTATCTTCATTTCTTTTATTGAAGAATCATGCCGCCAAAGACAAGACCATACACCGATGCTTAGCTTACATCCCTTATAACCCAGGCTGTTACTGAAGCCTTGGCTCGGAATACTCCACAAAACTCCACGAGAAACAGCGATGCCGCTGAAACCCCTACTGCTAAACCTTGTTCTTACAAGGACTTTCAAAGTTGCAAACCCTTAAGCTTCAAGGGTTCTGAAGGAGCCATCGGACTGATCAGATGGTTCGAGAAAATGGAAACTGTTTTCCGTGTCAGCAAATGCGCGGAGAACGACAAAGTCAACTTCGCCACCTGCTCTCTCGAAGATGATGCCCACTCTTGGTGAAATTCATATACCCAATCAGTGGGTGCTGACATTGCCTACCAACTCTCTTGGGAGGACTTGAAAGCAAAACTCACTGCCAAATACTGCTCTATCGCTAAACTCCAAAAGCTGGACGAGGAGTTCTGGAACTTAAAGGTTCAGGATGGTGATATCGATGGTTATACCACCAGATTCCAACAACTTGCCGCCCTCCGCCCAGCCATGGTAAGCACAGAACCTGATAAAATCAGGAAGTACATCCTTGGCCTTCCTGAGCCTGTTCGGGGGCATGTCGCCTCTTCAAACCAAACCACCATTGACGGTGCAATCCTACTGGCCCAAGACCTGATGTCCATGAGCCCAGATTCTGAACCACTCCCTTCATCCTCCCACAACAACAAACGAAAGTGGTCTGACTACCACAACAACCACTCAAACCAACAAAACAAGAAACCCGACACCATCAAAGCCTACAACACCACCACAGACATCACACGGGGCTACACTGGGAGCAAACCCTATTGTTCCAAGTGCAGTCGCCACCATGAAGGTTCCTGTGGTCCCTTTTGCAACAACTGCAAGAGGTACAGCCACCTCACCAAGGATTGCCACTCACCTGCCAACAACAATTCCAACAACAACACCAGACCACCCAAAGTCTGCTTTGAGTGTGGGAAACCCGGGCATTTCAGGGACACATGCCCAAAGCTGAAGAATAACAACAACAACAACCGCAACAACAACAACAACAACAACAACAACAACACCCGAAGCAGAGCCTTCGTCATCAAATCTGGGGACGCCCGCCAAGACCCGAATGTGGTCTCGGGTATGTTCCTCCTCAACAACTTAACTGCTTCTGTTCTATTTGATACTGGTGCTGATAGAAGCTTTCTCTCCGATGACTTTTACCCATTACTTGACATCACTCCTGTTGCCTTAGATGTTAAGTACACTGTAGAGCTAGCAAATGGAGAACTTATAGAAACCGATAGTGTGATACCTAGTTGCACTCTAAACCTAGCTGACGAAACCTTTTCAATCGATCTTGTACCCGTTGAAATCGGAAGTTTCGACGTCATCATTGGAATGGACTGGTTGTCCAAACACCGAGCTGAAATCGTTTGTTACGATAAGATCGTCCGCATTCCACTCGCTGCCGGTGGAACCTTGATCATACAGGGGGAGACCGGTGGGACGGGACTCAATATCATCTCTTGCTTAAAAACCCGAAAATTCCTGAGAAAGGGTTACCCTGCAATACTCGCACACATCACAGAGAAGAAGTCGGAGGAGAAGCGACTTGAGGATGTGCCAATTGTTAGAGACTTTCCCGAAGTCTTTCCGGAAGAATTACCTGGTTTACCTCCACCTAGACAGGTTGAGTTCTCAATTGATCTCGTGCCGGGCGCCGCACGGGTGGCCCGTGCACCGTATAGTTTAGCCCCATCCGAACTTCAGGAGCTGTCTGCCCGGTTACAGGAACTTCTGGATAGAGGATTCATTAGACCGAGTTCTTCACCTTGGGGAGCTCCGGTCTTATTTGTTAAAAAGAAGGACGGTTCATTCAGAATGTGCATCGACTACCGAGAGTTGAACAAATTGACCGTCAAAAACCGATATCCACTTCCTCGCATTGAAGATCTATTCGACCAACTTCAGGGTTCAAGTTTCTACTCAAAAATTGACCTGCGATCAGGTTATCATCAATTATGAGTTCGCGACACCGATATTCCAAAAACTGCTTTCAGGACTCGCTACGGGCACTACGAATTCCAAGTGATGCCCTTTGGTCTAACAAACGCACCGGCTGTATTCATGGACCTTATGAATCGGGTGTGCAAACCTTACCTCGACAAGTTTGTCATTGTTTTTATCGATGACATACTCATTTACTCGCGCAACGAGCAAGAACATGCGCAACACCTCAAAACCATCCTTGAACTACTTAGACACGAGGAGCTGTATGCAAAATTCTCTAAGTGTGAGTTCTGGATCCAAACTGTTCAATTCCTTGGTCACGTGATCGACAGTCAGGGAATTCACGTTGACCCATCAAAAATCGAGGCTATCAAAGACTGGCAAGCACCCACCTCTGCAACAGAAGTACGACAATTCTTGGGTCTTGCTGGGTACTATCGGCGATTTATCGAAAACTTCTCTAAAATAGCTCAACCACTCACGGTACTGACTCAGAAGGATAAAAGGTTCGATTGGACCGATAAACAAGAGTCAGCATTCCAACTTCTGAAACAAAAGCTTTGCAGTGCTCCAATTCTATCCTTACCCGAAGGCACCGATGACTTCGTGGTATACTGTGATGCTTCTCACCAAGGTCTCGGTTGCGTATTGATGCAACGAGATAAAGTTATTGCCTATGCCTCACGACAGCTGAAAATTCACGAAAAGAACTACACTACTCATGATCTCGAACTTGGAGCTGTCGTTTTTGCTCTCAAAATCTGGAGACATTATCTCTACGGCACTAAGTGCACCATCTTTACCGATCATAAAAGTCTCCAACATATATTCGATCAGAAGGATCTCAATATGAGGCAACGTCGATGGGTCGAGTTGCTTACCGATTACGATTGCGAGATCAAGTACCATCCAGGGAAGGCTAATGTTGTAGCCGACGCCCTCAGTCGAAAGGAACGACCAAAACCACTTCGAGTCCGAGCCCTCAGTATGACCATTCACAACGACCTTACCGTTCAAATTCATACCGCTCAGATCGAAGCCCTGAAACCTGAAAACATCAAAAATGAAGCCTTGCGGGGTATTGACAAACAATTTGAAGTCAAATCTAACGGGATTAGGTATTTCTCAAACCGAATCTGGTTGCCTAATTTCGGGAACCTACGAGACTTGGTGATGGATGAAGCTCACAAGTCTAAATATTCTATCCACCCGGGATCCGATAAGATGTACCACGGAATCAAGGAATTTTATTGGTGGCCAAACATGAGGGCCGAAATCGCCACTTATGTCAGCAGGTGTCTTACTTGCTCGAAAGTCAAAACCGAACATCAGAAACCTTTCTGGTTTACTCCAACAACCTGAAATCCCTGAATGGAAATGGGAACAAATTGCCATGGATTTCATAACCAAACTACCCAAGTCGGCGAGCGGTTGCGATACCATTTGGGTGATCGTCGATCGTCTCACCAAATCTGCTCACTTCCTGGCAATCAAAGAAAACGATAAAATGGAACGCCTTGCACAAATCTACATTAAAGAAATCGTTTCTCATCACGGTGTTCCAATCTCGATCATCTCTGACAGAGATGCCCGTTTCACTTCTCGTTTTTGGCAATCGCTTCAAAAAGCTTTGGGTACTCGTCTTGATATGAGTACTGCATACCATCCTCAAACCGACGGCCAAAGTGAACGAACCATCCAAACCCTGGAAGATATGTTACGCGCCTGCGTAGTTGATTTTGGTACAAACTGGGAAAGACACCTACCGTTGTGCGAATTCTCGTACAATAACAGCTATCACGCCTGCATTAAGACTGCACCTTTTGAGGCACTGTACGGTCTTAAGTGCCGATCACCGATCTGTTGGACTGAAGTGGGAGATAGTCAACTCACTGGTCCTGAACTCATTCACGCCACCACTGAGAAAATTGTGGAAATCCAAAACCGACTCAAAGCCGCACGTGATCGTCAGAAAAGTTATGCTGACGTGAGACGCAAACCACTCGAGTTCCAAGTTGGGGATCGAGTACTCTTAAAAGTATCGCCTTGGAAAGGCGTCATCCGTTTTGGCAAACGTGGGAAGTTGAATCCCAGATACATCGGGCCTTTTGAGATCCTCGAACGGATTGGCCCCGTAGCTTATCGATTGCAGCTGCCATCCGAACTCAGCAGCGTGCACCCTACTTTTCATATTTCCAACCTGAAGAAATGTCTGTCTGATGAGACACTTATTATCCCACTAGATGAAATTTGTGTTGACGATAAACTTCACTTCGTTGAGGAACCCGCTGAAATTATGGACCGTGAGGTCAAACAACTGAAACAAAGTCGTATTCCCATCGTCAAGGTCAGATGGAATTCGCGGCGTGGTCCGGAATTCACCTGGGAACGGGAAGACCAAATGCGACTCAAATATCCTCAACTTTTCACCGATTCTACATCAAACACGACCTCGAACTAAATTTCGGGACGAAATTCTTCTAACAGGGGGAGAATGTAACACCCGCCAAATTAGGACTAGTAATTAGTGCCTAATCATACGTTAATACATGTAATTAGTTCCGTGTTAGGCTAATTAATGTATCGAATTATATATATTGTTGAATATATACGAAAATGCGATTTGGTTAAATCGTACGCAACTTAAATCGAATGTATTTCGATTCAATTTAATACGGACGTTGGTGACCAATTTTATTAAATAACGCTTTTATGTCAAAAATATTATTATGATAATATTTCGTATTCATTCGTATCGTACAAACAGAACTTACACAATATAAAATATTAAAACGCGCAAACTAAATAAACAAACTTACATTATATAACTCAAATATAAATTGATTTGTAAACTATTTAAACAAAATATCGCGTAATAAATTGTAATTTAAAACTTATAAATAATATGTAAAATAATTATTTAACGTTTAAACAACGGAGCAAACGAACACCGCACGAAGAAACGGAGACTGAAAAGTTGGAGGATAACCTCCAACTCTCCTCCTCCTCCTCTCATTTCTCACTCACCTCTCTCTTTCTCTTTTCTCTCTCTTTCTTTTCTCTCTAAACACCACCACCTCTACCATCCATCAAAAATCGACAAATAAACATATCAAACGACTTCGGATCTTCAAGATTTTTAGAGATTCACGACCACCACGCAACGATCTATCTTTCTATCTTTCCGAAATTTCATTTCGGCGATTTGTAAGTTTCCGACACAACTCCGAAAACTCTCGTTTCTAAGTATTATCACTTGCTAGTTGTTTGTATAACCTTGTAATGTCCTAAAATGGGTTGGGTAAAAATATTAGGCTGATCGATGGCCGGAAAATGCATTTTTGAAGTTGAAACTCCGATCAGATCCCGTACGTCGCATTTGGCCTGGAGCAAATGCGACGCAGCGACTTACGTCGCACGAATCCTCGACGTCGCATATAGCGACGCAGCCTATTACGTCGCATTGACTTGCGAATGTCGCACATAGCGACGCAGACCTTAACGTCGCCAACTTAACCAACGTCGCATTAGCGACGCAGCACCCTACGTCGCATTGAATTGCGAAAGTCGCAAAATGCGACGCAACCACTCACGTCGCACCCAACGTCGCACCCAACGTCGCCCAAACCAGAAAACACAGATTTTCACTAAGTGTCGAGACCCTAAATTTTATCACTCGATTTCACCCAATTTCAAGTCCAGATGCGTTTTTCCTTAAAGCAATATAGTAGAAATAAAAATTTTCCAAGCTGACCTGGCAGCTCGACCCCAGCCAGGGGCTCTGCCCCTTGGACCCCGCCAGGGGCTGCCGCCCCTTGGACCCCGCTACCAGGGGCGCTGCCCCCGGACCCCCGTACTTAGATTCCGTAACGGATTCTAAAACACAATCAAAACACATTTTTCAAGTAAAACGCCACGAAATCAAAATAATAATAGTTGAGATTAATATTACAAATCCGTCACCAACGGGCCGAACACCTTTCAAACACTTAAACGTATCAACCAAATAGTGGAGATTTAGACATTATAGTTGAATGAACAACTACAAGGGTGATCTTTTGAGATACCCAATCATGATTATAACCATCGCGTGTCGTGGATACCCTCAGGTTGCAAGTCTTTGGACTTCATACTCGGCTAATCAACTTACGTTTGTTTAAACGCTTTCAGACTCAGGTGAGTCTCATAGCCCCTCTTTTTACTGTTTTACTCAGGGGTGTGATATATTGCTCAATTTTAATATGTGAACGCAAGTACAAACATTTCATATACTACATGAGTTTTTCGAAACTAATCATTTAAAGTCCTCCGTCAGCATAGTTGTTAATACGTTGTAGCGTGAATATTAGTATATGGTACCATATAGGATTGACCCACCTCGTCCGGGTTAGCAAGCACTAACCGGGTAAACGGACGTACTAATATTTGGGAAGACGAATGTTGATTAGGCATTCGTGGAGGCACCTCGCCCGGAATTCTCTATAGGGGACCCGGCCCTCGAGTTAAGCTCAACTATGTGCTCATGGCTGTATACACGATGACTATCATTTAATTGCTGGATGCAATTCATTATTTAATTGCTGGATGCAATTCATTATTTAAATCTTGCGGTTCATACTATATTAACTGATTTCAAACCTGTGAGCTCACCAGCTTTCTAGCTGACCTTTTAGCATATATCGCAGGTACCAAGCAGTAGGATGTTTCTGCTTCAGGATTTTAGCTCGAGTCAGCATACAGACGATCGAGATTTTCTTGTATTAGTATATTTTGTTCAAGTACTTATGTACTGAAATCTCATTTTATCTAAACTCGAGCTATGTAAAGCTTTAAATGTTGTAAACATTTCAGTTATCAATATATTTTGTTAAAACGACGCATATAGAGTCGTTTACTATATATCTTTGTACTTTGTTATTGATTAGTAACACCCAAATCAAGCTTCCGCAAATCATTAAATTTGGGGGTGTTACAAAATCACATTAGAAAACGGTGATATGAGATAGCTTGAGAATGAAATGTGTATAACATAATATGTCTACGCCTGGTCACCGTAGTTATATTATGCTATTTCACATGGAATTGTTGGAGTTATCAAATATCAAAGTAATTTAGTGTGATTGTTAGGATAAAGTGTAAGAAAAGAGGTGTTTAAACTATGTGAATTACGTGTTAGATATTATGATAATAGGAGATAATAGAGAAAGTAGGAGTAATAGACTTGTATCTAGTGATACGTATTTCACTAAATTATGTGAAACCAATATGTAAGGGGTATATGGTTAAGAGTTTGTAGAGTTAGTGTTTGTAACACCCCCAAATTCGTTGATTTAGATTAGCGGAAGCATTTAGTTTGAGTACGGGGGTGCCACAATAACAAAGCATGCATACATATCAGAGCATATGATTACAACATAACATAATATATTAAGATGCCAAAAATAATAGTTACAAAGTTTACGATTCATCGAATCGTATAAGTAGTTAAGTTGTACAAAAGTGGATTTCGTAAATATGACTAAATAGTTTTAGTTATACAAAATAAATCCATATGTTTCAAAAAGTTGGCATCCTAAATCTTCAAAGGTCGCCTAGATTTCCAGTTGTGCAGGAGGTCCTTACATGTGCAGCTAATTCCCTGAAAAACATAGTAAAAGTCAACAACGAGGTTGAGTGAATTCACAGGTTTTATGTTTGCAATCGTAGAGTCGAGTTGTAAGCACGGTTGTTTAAATCGTATACGTTCACAAATACTATCACAAATGGTTATTGCCATAACAGTCAGGTAAAGTTTAGTGGAATGTTATCCAAAGTATAAGTTTAGTGGGTTGTTCGCTCAAAGTTTAGTTTACGTGGGATGTTACCCAAAACAGATACGTGGGATGTTACCCAAAATGTCAGTTTAAAACACGTGCTGGTCGTTCTCCAGCGGTTTACAAACAGTACCGGTCGTTCTCCGGCCAAATACGCACGGGTCGTTCTCCCGTTCAAATAAAATAGTTTAATACGCACGGGTCGTTCTCCCATCCAAACACTGCTGGTCGTTCTCCAGCGAAACACAGTACCGGTCATTCTCCGGTCAAAACGCATGGGTCGTTCTCCCATCCAAAGACGCACGGGTCGTTCTCCCGTCCAGTGGCCAGTCGTTCTCTGGCACTAAAATACGTTGCTGGTCGTTCTCCAGCGTTTTCATAAAAGTACCGGTCGTTCTCCGGCCAAATCAAAACAGTTTACCGGTCGTTCTCCGGTCTAGTTAAAACAGTTTTTCAAATAGTTTATCACGTTTGGTTAGTTTATAGTATGAAAATGTTATTTCATAAACAAAGTTCGCACAACAGTTCAATAGTTCAAAGTACTCTAATAGTTCGAGTAAAACACGTATGATAAACAATCATGTAAGTACAAGCAGTTATAGCAATAAGTAAAACAGTTGACTATGTTTTCCACCCCTGTTCAAAATCAGTTAAATCAGTAAAAGTAGGGGGCTGTGAACTCACCTGTTGAGTTAAGTAGTTGTACGAGTGCTAGCAAGCCTAAGCCCAAGTACAGTCCGGAATCTCCTAACATCCTAAACGTATGAGATTTAATAAGTATGTGGATATCTAAGCTAGTCATCCATGCTAGTGTTCGTACAACCAAGTCATGTCCAAAGTGTTTGTTAAACGTTCACGTTTGTATTTCGTTGTTTGTGAAAATGTATACGACTCGTTGGTGATAGTTTGAAACAATAGTTCTAAAATGTTATTATTTTGATTACTACAGTAAATTGCTACAGTAATTGCTACAGTAAATTTGACTTCAAAATCCTGTTTCTGGTTTCTGCGACACAATTTGCGACACAATAGTTTTGTATGCGACACAAGGGTTATGTCGCATAGGAATGCGACACAAGAGCTTAGCGACACAAGGGTTGTGTCGCATAAGCGATCGGTGCTTAATCAATAGCGACATAAGGGTTGTGTCGCAGAGAGTCTACGACACAATGGTGCGACATAGTGGTACGACACAATATTGTTTATGCGACACAAGTCTGCGACACAAGCGTTGTGTCACAAAGATGAACACCCAGACAGTCCCCAGCGACTGTCGCGTTTTTCCGATCCAAAACCCAAATCTAACGTATTTTCAGGCTATAAAATCATGTTTTCTTTGTTGTTTAGGTTATAACTAAGTATATTAAACACTAAATATTAACTAAAACTTCAAAATCTAAAAATTTACGGGATTTGTCGGAAACTTACGAGTGTCGGATTTGAAATCCGAAAAGGTAGAAATGTAGATCGTGATCCCGTGATCGTTTTTCTCTAAATGGTTAGATGATTCGGCGCGTTTTTGGTGTAGTTTTGGTATGATTTGTGTGGTTTTTAGTTAAGTTTAGAGAGAGAGAGAGATGAGAGAAAAGAGAATAGAGAGAGAGAGAGAAATGAAAGAGTGAAATGGAAGAAAAGGAGGTGGGGAGGGAGTTTTGTCTCCTTTTTCGCCTCCCGTGTATGCGTTCTGGGCGGTGTTCGTTTTCCCCGATCATTAAATGTTACAATATTTTTAAATAATAAATAATAAAATACGTTTTCGCTTATATTTTTGGTTGGAATATTTTATGGAACAATTTAATTAAGTTTATGAAATTTTGACTTTGTTTTGTTTCAGTTTGCGAAATAAATGTTTATACGTTATAAAATTCTTTATAAATATTATCGACATAATATTTAATAGTTAATAACGTTATTATATAATTCCGTTTTATTAAATAATTTTGTTCACCAACAGTCGTATATTTTTGTCGCTTTTGTTCAAATCGTTTCGCATGTAATTACAACTAATTACGAATAAGTAATACTACGCGTATTAACTAGTTGGGCTTTGCTAGACTTACCTCTAAAATGTGTTGTGAATTCACTCAAGTAGGGAATTAGCCTAATAATGAAAGTGATTAACGTTAATAATCGCGTTTAAATTTGCGGAGTGTTACAGTGTTGATAATGTGCTTGAGTAGAATTAAGTGATGTATGCGTTTATATATGACCAGTGAGTTAAGGGAAGTGTTCTAAGTATGATTAAGTGTTTGTGCATGAGTAGAGATAGTGTTAAGACTAAGTAATACAAGTGCATTCGTGAGGACACGAATGAGATAAGTGGGGGAGAGTTGTAACACCCCAAAAATATAAAGGTTTTATTTTAGAACACGATGGTATAATTATTTTAAAGTGGTGTGTTTTAAATAATACGATATAATAGAATACGTCAATGGTTTTCCAGTTCCAGACAATAGAGTTTAAAAGGGATAAATTAAATAGCCGACCTATATGTTTTATATGTTATTACGTATCAAAAATGTTCCAGAGATATAGAGAGAGAGAGCGAGAGAAATAGAAAAACACAGGGACGATGCTAGTGATCAAATCCAAACTTCTAATCTTCAATCTTTGATTCTACTTGCTCAATTTCTTCCTCCTAATCCTCAAGAACATCATGTAAGTGAGTTTTCTCTATGATTTAACCTAGGGTTTTAGTTTTATGTGGGTTTCAAAGGGTTAATGGTTTAAATACGAAATTAGGGTTTTAATTTGATGAAACTAGTGTTAATTAGTGTTTTTATGATTGATTAGTGATGTATAAGCATATATGTGTTCATGATTAACAAGAATTCAAGTTAAAAGTGAGTAATTTGAAGTATATAGCTAAAGATTAAAGTGGGGTTTTGGTGGGGTTTCATGGAACTAGTGATTATGATATGAAATTGTATTTAATATGTTTAATTGAAGTTAGTAAAGCTTAATAGTGAATGAATTAGTGTTGAAGTGAGTAAAAGATTAAGAAATTAGTGATATGTTCATAAGAGTTATGTTAAATATTTGTAGAAATAGAGTTAAATTATGAACAAGTGATAATGAAGTATGATTATGATAATAGAACATGAAATTAGTAGAAAAGTGATAATTGTTAGTGTCTAATTGTTGTTATGATGATATGTATGATTATGTAGGTGTTAAGAGATGTGGAGGCTTATGATGATCAATATGGTGAAATCGTCTAAGAGATTGTGGTGAGTGTTACGGGGATTAAACAGGTGATGTGATTGTGTAGTACCGGATAGCTTGCGGGCTAGAGGTTTACACAATCAAAGAAAAAGTTATTTGTTATATTTATTTAATTATGTTTATTGCTTAAGTTAGTTGTTGTGTTAAATTTCTTAATTGTGCTTAATTGTTATGTGTTTAATTGTTACTTGGTAAGAAAAGTAGTGATTTCTCATTAGCTTGATGTTAGCCAAGTAATGAGTAATTTACTAGTTTAAAGGTAAAGGAAAGAATTGGTGAAGAATAGTATATGATTCGATTGTGTTGGATCCGGATTGCTTCCGAGCAAGAGGCTACACAATCGGGTGGAAGATATATTTTTGACATATGTGAATTAAATAGTGATGGTGTAGTGAACAGTGTATGAATTGGTTATATGTGTTTCCGGATAGCTTCCGAGCTAGATGATCATACAATCACGTGAAGGGTGTTTGTTATATGTTTTGTTTCTTATGTGTGTGTTTAAGACTATGTGTTGATTAGTGAATTGATTGTTGTTGGTTAATGATTATGTGTAAAGGATTAGTGGTGATCAGAGAGTTAACTGCGGTTAACACAGTGTACAGTGTTCAGTGTTCAGAGCTCTGTGATTATGTGTTCATGTATTTGTGTTGTTATATGCTAAGTGTTATGTGTATTGCTTGTTTGATTGCCTGTGTACTCACTAAGCAGTTGTGCTTACCCGTTTCAGTGTTTATGTTGTAAGTTGTTGTTTTGAGAGAGACATGTGGATAGAAGGGTTATGAGAAGCTAGTGACATGGATATGGAGCATGCTTATGGTTAGAATATGCTTCTTTCTTTTGAATTGTTGTTTTGATGCTCAATTGTGTAAATCGCCCAAACAAAGAGTTTTTGAATTAAATATGTTGGTCAATGTGTAGTAGTTGACTTTGAAAGTCAAACCGAGTTATGATGTCTAGTGTATGTGGTTGTTAAGAGTATGAAGTTATATGATTGGTTTGGTTTGGGTCAAAGTGGTGAAAAGTGATTAAGTGTCGAATGTGATTGGTTGGTCAAATGAGAAGTTGACATATAGTCAACAGAGTTATAATGGTCAAACATATGTGGTATTGGGTAGAGTTGTGGTTGTATATGGTAGATTTGGTAAAAGTGTTCAAATGGACATCAAAACGGGTCAAAAGGGTTAAATCGGGTTAGAATGTAGTTATGTGGGTTTGGACAAGTGTGTTAGACTTGTTTTGGTATGTTGATCATGTGTGCAAAAAGTTAGAGTCCAAGTGTTCATGGTTTGTGATTTGAGTTGTAGTCAAAAAGTGGTTAAAATGGTCGAAAAGTGGTTATATGTCTGTTTTCTCGTAAAACGTGAATTTTGGAAAAGTGCAAAAATAGAAAGTTTCATTGTGGCATTATGGAGGTGCCTGCAAATTTTCAGAGTCTAAGTGTTTACGAGTAAAAAGATATGCGCGTCGGAAATTCGTATTTTGGTATTAGTTTGTGCAGCCCTGATTCCTGGGGAATCGGAGTCATTCCTGAGGAATCTGAAATTAAGTGCTAACAGCAGCCCTTATTCCTGGGGAATCGCTTGTAAATTCACATTTTTGTTATTTGAGTCATTATTTGATTAAGAGAACGATATAACGAGTCTATAATGTCATATTTTAGATGTGGGACCTAATAGAGTGTGTTTTCAGTGTTAGGTAAAAAAAATGGTTCTGTTTTCGGGGCGTTTCAAGTTGGTATCAGAGCAATGGTTTAAGAGACTTAGGTGATCCACGATAGGGTTGCTTAAACTTAAACTATTGTATGTTGTTTGATAGAGACATGTTGTAACGTCCCAGATTTCAGGAATTTAATTTCGTACGCGGATATAATTTTATAATGAAGTATTATGACATGAATAATAAGATATAGTGAAAAACATAAGACGGTTTCTCAGTTCCAGACTGTGTAGTTAAATTTAGGAAAGGATTAATAGAGAAATACGTATACAGTGTCGTGTATATTCCATTTCTTTCCTGTAAGCTCCAGAAAACACACAGTAACAAAAGGAAATACGCAGGAACTTTTCTTCTTCATCTAATCTTCAATTAAACCCCAAATCAAGCAAGTAATCTTCAAGTAATCATCTCCTTTCCATTCCCTAATCATTGTAAGTGTTGATTTCTTTATGTTTAACCTAGTTCTTGGGGTTTAGAGGGGTTTATCATGGGTTATGATTAATTAGTGAAATTTACACGAAATTAGGGTTAGAAATTGTTAGAATTGTTGTTTATGATTGTTCTTGAGCTAGTTTATGAAGAAATTACACCTTGAATATGATTAAATTGCTATAGGTGTTCTTGAGCAAAAATGGGGTTTTGGTTAAATATGTGTGAATTAGTGTTAATTAGTTAAAAGTGCGATCTATGATGCAATTAGATTATGAAAACTATGTTAGAACATGATTTAAGTGGAAGTGTTAATGAATTGATTAGGTTAACCAAAGTGAGGGAGGGTTTAAAAGTGATTAATGGTTTAGAATTATGATTTCCTTGAAGTTGAATATGTTGTTATGTGATATATGTATAGGTGATAAGAAGTTGGAATTATTACTTTTGGTTGTACGTTGTGAATCATCCTTTCAAGACTAAGGTGAGTAGTATAAGGATTAATCAAGTAAGTGGTTGTATGTGTTTCCGGATTACTTCCGAGTAAGAGGATCATACAACCATGTGAAGTTAATCGTGCTTTATCATTTAAATTGTTACTTGTGAAGTGTTATGTTATGAATTGATTGTACATGTTACCGGATAGCTTCCGAGCTAGAGGTGGGTACAATCAAGTGAAGATTAAGTGTATTACTTGCATATGATTATAGTGATATGAATTGATTGTACATGTTACCGGATAGCTTCCGAGCTAGAGGTGGGTACAATCATGAGTTAGTGATATGAAGCTTATGAAGTTTATGATATAGAGTTGCTAGTTTTACTAGCATAGTGTTTATGTAGTCATGTTATGTATTATTTGGTTAAGTTGCTTATATGCTCACTAAGCAAAAGTGCTTATTGTTATAGTGTTTCAATGTTTTAGGTGGAAGTGGACAAGGAAAGGGAAATGCGGTTTAAGGGGATAGCGTGGATTGCTTAAAGTTAGTGTATGGCAAGTTTCTCTTTTATGTCGTTTGGATATACTTGTGTAAAATCGCCCTTTTAGACTTGTTTTAAAAGTGGGTCATGGTGAGCCATGACTTATGCATTTTTGAAATAGGTTGACTTTGAAAGTCAACACACTTGTAAATGATGTAAATTATGGTCCTAAAGTTTTAATGTTAGTGGTTGAATTTAAATAGTGTTTATGAAAGGGATTCATAGGTGGAAATAGTTAAAATGTATTTTCAATGGATTTGGAGTGTTGACATGTAGTCAAGCACTTCATTGGTCAATTATGGGTTGTGATTGGCTAGTGAATGGGTCAAAATAGCCCTTATGGGCCAACGGGTCAAAAAGTGTCAAATTGGGTCATTAACGACCCAAGTGAGTAAAACGAGTTAGACCAAGGGTATGAAACTTTGGTCGATTGCTTTAAGTTTGTTTCGGTATATATGATATGTGGTTAAAAGCTCAACATCTCAGCCTTCATGGTTTGAGATTTGGTTAGTGCACTAAAATGGTCATTTTATTGTCAAAATTGGTCATTCGTCCGTTTTCTCGATAAATGCGTATTTTGAAAAAGTGTAAAAAGGGAAAGTTTCATTTTGGCAGATTGGAGGTGCCTGCAAAATTTGGTGGTCTAACTCGTAACGAGTAAAAAGTTATGCGCGTTTGAAATTCGTATTTGGGTATTAGTTGTGCAGCCCTGATTCCCGAGGAATGGGAGTCATTCTTGGGGAATCCGTATCTAAATGTTAACAGCAAGCCTGATTCCTGGGGAATGGGAGTCATTCCTTGCGAATCACTTGTAATTTTAACATTTTCTTATTCGAGTCCTTATTTGATTGAGGGAATGATATAACGAGTCTATAATGTCATATTTTAGACGTGGGACCTTACAAAAAAAAAAAAAAATGTTCACGAATTTGGGGCGTTTCAAGTTGGTATCAGAGCGATAGTTTAAGAGAATTATGTAATCCACATTAGGATTGCGTAGTCTTAAACTAATATGAATGCATGATTATGTTTTACAGTAATTTTCTTATTATGTTGTTATGTGTATGATTATAAGATTTGTTTTGTTATGACTGATTGTGTTTAAGGGTAATGAATAGAAGTGTGTGGTAAGTCTAATATGATTTCGTCTGGCCAATGAAATTAATATTATACTATTGCACATGGGTGATTCATAGCACTTAAACATAATGCAGATTAGGGGAGAATTGTTTTGATAAATTAAGCATGAAGTTTAATTGTTGCCTATATTATGTGGAGATTTAGTGTATTAACTGAATTGTTGATGTTGTGTTAGATGGATGCTACTAAGAATACTAGTGAACGTTCTTCCCCGCGTGAGGAGGATGTAGGAGACCGACACTTAGCTCACGAGGAGGAAGTAATGATAAGAAGGATAATTGGACAGTCTTTAGAAGCTTTTACCCCAACATTGATTACTAGAGTGGAGAATATTTTGACAGAGAGATTTAATGAGTTTGAGAGACAGCATGTAGCTCCTTTACGAAACATTGGAACTTCCTCAACCCAAATAGAGATGAATAAAGAGAAAGAAAAGTTTGAGTATAAGAGTTTTGCCACATGTAATCCGCCTGAATTTCGTGGAGAGTTAAACCCAGTCATTAGTAATCGTTGGATTAGTGAACTTGAGGAGACGTTTATGTTGTGTAAGTGTCCGGATGAGTCAAAAGTGATATTTGCAGCTCATCAACTTAAGAAAGATGCTCATGAGTGGTGGAACTCACAGTTAGAGACGTATGGTTTTGATGTAGCTTCAAGGTTTACTTGGGATAAGTTTAAAGAGATATTTAGAGAGGAATTTTCACCACCTGCAGAATTAGAGAAGTTAAAGGGAGAATTTTTAGCGATTGAGCATGGAAGTAAGTCGGTTGCAGAGTATTCTAAGGTATTCCATGAGAAAGCTAGGTTTTGTCCTGAGTACACCTCTAATCCTAAGTTGTTGACCGACCACTTCTATCGTCATCTCAACCTAGAGATTCGTGAATCCATTGACCCACTTGTTTATAATACCATTGCTAAAATCTTGAATAGAGCTTTAGTGCGTGAGAAGGATTTGCAAGCTAGAGTTGCTGAAACAGTGAGTAAGAGAAAGATAGAACACACCATCTCACCATCTTTTGTGTCTAAGAAAACGCGTTTTGATGAAACCATACCACAACCACAACCATTACAACAAGTTAGTTCTCAAACTCAACCAAGAGAGATACCCCCATGTGAGAAATGTGGTAGGAAGCATACAGGAGAGTGCAGATGTTTTAAGTGTGGTAGACCGGGGCATATGGCATCGAATTGCCCAAGCCCTCTTCGTTTATGTTATTATTGTTTTAAGGAAGATCATATTCAGGCTGATTGTCCGGACAAAGCTAGAGATAGACGTAAGAGGATGGAAGAGAAAGTAGCAATGACAGTTCCAATGCCAAAAGCTCGTGCTTACCAGATAACTGAGGGAGAGGTGAAGGAGTCATCAGATGTGACGTCAGGTACCTATACTTTAAATTCTATACCTGCATACATTTATTGACTCTGACGCCGTTGAATTTCTAGCATTTATGTTGTTGTGTGTGTTTAAGTATTTATAAGATTGGTTATGATATTAGCTTGTGTTTAGGAGTGTTCATGAGGACACGAACAGTTTAAGTGGGGGAGAGATGTAATGTCCCAGATTTCAGGAATTTAATTTCGTACGCGGATATAATTTTATAATGAAGTATTATGACATGAATAATAAGATATAGTGAAAAACGTAAGATGGTTTCTCAGTTCCAGACTGTGTAGTTAAATTTAAGAAAGGATTAATAGAGAAATACGTATACAGTGTCGTGTATATTCCATTTCTTTCCTGTAAGCTCCAGAAAACACACAGTAACAAAAGGAAATACGCAGGAACTTTTCTTCTTCATCTAATCTTCAATTAAACCCCAAATCAAGCAAGTAATCTTCAAGTAATCATCTCCTTTCCATTCCCTAATCATTGTAAGTGTTGATTTCTTTATGTTTAACCTAGTTCTTGGGGTTTAGAGGGGTTTATCATGGGTTATGATTAATTAGTGAAATTTACACGAAATTAGGGTTAGAAATTGTTAGAATTGTTATTTATGATTGTTCTTGAGCTAGTTTATGAAGAAATTACACCTTGAATATGATTAAATCGCTATAGGTGTTCTTGAGCAAAAATTGAGTTTTGGTTAAATATGTGTGAATTAGTGTTAATTAGTTAAAAGTGCGATCTATGATGCAATTAGATTATGAAAACTATGTTAGAACATGATTTAAGTGGAAGTGTTAATGAATTGATTAGGTTAACCAAAGTGGGGGAGGGTTTAAAAGTGATTAATGGTTTAGAATTATGATTTTCTTGAAGTTGAATATGTTGTTATGTGATATATGTATAGGTGATAAGAAGTTGGAATTATTACTTTTGGTTGTACGTTGTGAATCATCCTTTCAAGACTAAGGTGAGTAGTATAAGGATTAATCAAGTAAGTGGTTGTATGTGTTTCCGGATTACTTCCGAGTAAGAGGATCATACAACCATGTGAAGTTAATCGTGCTTTATCGTTTAAATTGTTACTTGTGAAGTGTTATGTTATGAATTGATTGTACATGTTACCGGATAGCTTCCGAGCTAGAGGTGGGTACAATCAAGTGAAGATTAAGTGTATTACTTGCATATGATTATAGTGATATGAATTGATTGTACATGTTACCGGATAGCTTCCGAGCTAGAGGTGGGTACAATCATGAGTTAGTGATATGAAGCTTATGAAGTTTATGATATAGAGTTGCTAGTTTTACTAGCATAGTGTTTATGTAGTCATGTTATGTATTATTTGGTTAAGTTGCTTATATGCTCACTAAGCAAAAGTGCTTATTGTTATAGTGTTTCAATGTTTTAGGTGGAAGTGGACAAGGAAAGGGAAAGGCGGTTTAAGGGGATAGCGTGGATTGCTTAAAGTTAGTGTATGGCAAGTTTCTCTTTTATGTCGTTTGGATATACTTGTGTAAAATCGCCCTTTTAGACTTGTTTTAAAAGTGGGTCATGGTGAGCCATGACTTATGCATTTTTGAAATAGGTTGACTTTGAAAGTCAACACACTTGTAAATGATGTAAATTATGGTCCTAAAGTTTTAATGTTAGTGGTTGAATTTAAATAGTGTTTATGAAAGGGATTCATAGGTGGAAATAGTTAAAATGTATTTTCAATGGATTTGGAGTGTTGACATGTAGTCAAGCACTTCATTGGTCAATTATGGGTTGTGATTGGCTAGTGAATGGGTCAAAATAGCCCTTATGGGCCAACGGGTCAAAAAGTGTCAAATTGGGTCATTAACGACCCAAGTGAGTAAAACGAGTTAGACCAAGGGTATGAAACTTTGGTCGATTGCTTTAAGTTTGTTTTGGTATATATGATATGTGGTTAAAAGCTCAACATCTCAGCCTTCATGGTTTGAGATTTGGTTAGTGCACTAAAATGGTCATTTTATTGTCAAAATTGGTTATACGTCCGTTTTCTCGATAAACGCATATTTTGAAAAAGTGTAAAAAGGGAAAGTTTCATTTTGACACATTGGAGGTGCCTGCAAAATTTGGTAGTCTAACTCGTAACGAGTAAAAAGTTATGCGTGTTTGAAATTCGTATTTGGGTATTAGTTGTGCAGCCCTGATTCCCGGGGAATGGGAGTCATTCCTGGGGAATCCGTATCTAAATGTTAACAGCAAGCCTGATTCCTTGGGAATGGGAGTCATTCCTGGGGAATCACTTGTAATTTCAACATTTTCTTATTCGAGTCCTTATTTGATTGAGGGAATGATATAACGAGTCTATAATGTCATATTTTAGACGTGGGACCTTACAAAAAAAAAATGTTCACGAATTTGGGACGTTTCACATGTGGATAGAAGGGTTATGAGAAGCTAGTGACATGGATATGGAGCATGCTTATGGTTAGAATATGCTTCTTTCTTTTGAATTGTTGTTTTGATGCTCAATTGTGTAATCGCCCAAACAAAGAGTTTTTGAATTAAATATGTTGGTCAATGTGTAGTAGTTGACTTTGAAAGTCAAACCGAGTTATGATGTCTAGTGTATGTGGTTGTTAAGAGTATGAAGTTATATGATTGGTTTGGTTTGGGTCAAAGTGGTGAAAAGTGATTAAGTGTTGAATGTGATTGGTTGGTCAAATGAGAAGTTGACATATAGTCAACAGAGTTATAATGGTCAAACATATGTGGTATTGGGTAAAGTTGTGGTAGATTTGGTAAAAGTGTCCAAATGGACATCAAAACGGGTCAAAAGGGTTAAATCGGGTTAGAATGTAGTTATGTGGGTTTGGACAAGTGTGTTAGACTTGTTTTGGTATGTTGATCATGTGTGCAAAAAGTTAGAGTCCAAGTGTTCATGGTTTGTGATTTGAGTTGTAGTCAAAAAGTGGTTAAAATGGTCGAAAAGTGGTTATATGTCCGTTTTCTCGTAAAACGTGAATTTTGAAAAAGTGCAAAAATAGAAAGTTTCATTGTGGCATTATGGAGGTGCCTGCAAATTTTCAGAGTCTAAGTGTTTACGAGTAAAAAGATATGCGCGTCGGAAATTCGTATTTTGGTATTAGTTTGTGCAGCCCTGATTCCCGGGGAATCGGAGTCATTCCTGAGGAATCTGAAATTAAGTGCTAACAGCAGCCCTTATTCCTGGGGAATCGCTTGTAAATTCACATTTTTGTTATTTGAGTCATTATTTGATTAAGAGAACGATATAACGAGTCTATAATATCATATTTTAGATGTGGGACCTAATAGAGTGTGTTTTCAGTGTTAGGTAAAAAAAAATGGTTCTGTTTTCGGGGCGTTTCAAGTTGGTATCAGAGCAATGGTTTAAGAGACTTAGGTGATCCACGATAGGGTTGTTTAAACTTAAACTATTGTATGTTGTTCGAATTGCTATGATTATGATTATGCTAAATAGCTAAACGTTGTAGTTTTATGTGCAAATAAGGTAGATAAGTAGTGAAGTAGTTTTTAACTATGTGTTTAATTGTTAAATTGTTAGTTATTGTGTGTTAACTATTAAATGAATTGTATGTTATGTGTTTATGTGGAAATCACATTAGAAAACGATGATATGAGATAGCTTGAGAATGAAATGTGTATAACATAATATGTCTACGCCTGATCACCGTAGTTATATTACGCTATTTCACATTGAATTGTTAGAGTTATCAAATATCAAAGTAATTTAGTGTGATTGTTAGGATAAAGTGTAAGAAAAGAGGTGTTTAAACTATGTGAATTACGTGTTAGATATTATGATAATAGGAGATAATAGAGAAAGTAGGAGTAATAGACTTGTATCTAGTGATACGTATTTCACTAAATTATGTGAAACCAATATGTAAGGGGTATATGGTTAAGAGTTTGTAGAGTTAGTGTTGATAATGTGCTTGAGTAGAATTAAGTGATGTATGCGTTTATGTATGACCAGTGAGTTAAGGGAAGTGTTCTAAGTATGATTAAGTGTTTGTGCATGAGTAGAGATAGTGTTAAGACTAAGTAGTACAAGTGCCATTCGCGAGGACACGAATGAGATAAGTGGGGGAGAGTTGTAACACCCCAAAAATATAAAGGTTTTATTTTAGAACACGAGGGTATAATTATTTTAAAGTGGTGTGTTTTAAATAATACAATATAATAGAATACGTAAATGGTTTCCCAGTTCCAGACAATAGAGTTTAAAAGGATAAATTAAATAGCCGACCTATATGTTTTATATGTTATTACGTATCAAAAATGTTCCAGAGATATATAGAGAGAGCGAGAGAAATAGAAAAACACAGGGACGATGCTATTGATCAAATCCAAACTTCTAATCTTCAATCTTTGATTCTACTTGCTCAATTTCTTCCTCCTAATCCTCAAGAACATCAAGTAAGTGAGTTTTCTCTATGATTTAACCTAGGGTTTTAGTTTTATGTGGGTTTCAAAGGGTTAATGGTTTAAATACGAAATTAGGGTTTTAATTTGATGAAACTAGTGTTAATTAGTGTTTTTATGATTGATTATTGATGTATAAGCATATATGTGTTCATGATTAACAAGAATTCAAGTTAAAAGTGAGTAATTTGAAGTATATAGCTAAAGATCAAAGTGGGGTTTTGGTGGGGTTTCATGGAACTAGTGATTATGATAAAAAAATTGTATTTAATATGTTTAATTGAAGTTAGTAAAGCTTAATAGTGAATGAATTAGTGTTGAAGTGAGTAAAAGATTAAGAAATTAGTGATATGTTCATAAGAGTTATGTTAAATATTTGTAGAAATAGAGTTAAATTATGAACTAGTGATAATGAAGTATGATTATGATAATAGAACATGAAATTAGTAGAAAAGTGATAATTGTTAGTGTCTAATTGTTGTTATGATGATATGTATGATTATGTAGGTTTTAAGAGACGTGGAGGCTTATGATGATCAATATGGTGAAATCGTCTAAGAGATTGTGGTGAGTGATACGGGGATTAAACAGGTGATGTGATTGTGTAGTACCGGATAGCTTGCGGGCTAGAGGTTTACACAATCAAAGAACAAGTTATTTGTTATGTTTATTTAATTATGTTTATTGCTTAAGTTAGTTGTTGTGTTAAATTTCTTAATTGTGCTTAATTGTTATGTGTTTAATTGTTACTTGGTAAGAAAAGTAGTGATTTATCATTAGCTTGATGTTAGCCAAGTAATGAGTAATTTACTAGCTTAAAGGTAAAGGAAAGAATTGGTGAAGAATAGTATATGATTCGATTGTGTTGGATCCGGATTGCTTCCGAGCAAGAGGCTACACAATCGGGTGGAAGATATATTGTTGACATATGTGAATTAAATAGTGATGGTGTAGTGAACAGTGTATGAATTGGTTATATGTGTTTCCGGATAGCTTCGGAGCTAGAGGATCATACAATCACGTGAAGGGTGTTTGTTATATGTTTCGTTTCTTATGTGTGTGTTTAAGACTATGTTAAAAGATGTGTTGATTAGTGAATTGATTGTTGTTGGTTAATGATTATGTGTAAAGGATTAGTGGTGATCAGAGAGTTAACTGCGGTTAACACAGTGTACAGTGTTCAGTGTTCAGAGCTCAGTGATTATGTGTTCATGTATTTGTGTTGTTATATGCTAAGTGTTATGTGTATTGCTTGTTTGATAGCCTGTGTACTCACTAAGCAGTTGTGCTTACCCATTTCAGTGTTTATGTTGTAGGTTGATATTTTGATAGAGACATGTGGATAGAAGGGTTATGAGAAGCTAGTGACATGGATATGGAGCATGCTTATGGTTAGAATATGCTTCTTTCTTTTGAATTGTTGTTTTGATGCTCAATTGTGTAAATCGCCCAAACAAAGAGTTTTTGAATTAAATATGTTGGTCAATGTGTAGTAGTTGACTTTGAAAGTCAAACCGAGTTATGATGTCTAGTGTATGTGGTTGTTAAGAGTATGAAGTTATATGATTGGTTTGGTTTGGGTCAAAGTGGTGAAAAGTGATTAAGTGTCGAATGTGATTGGTTGGTCAAATGAGAAGTTGACATATAGTCAACAGAGTTATAATGGTCAAACATATGTGGTATTGGGTAGAGTTGTGGTTGTATATGGTAGATTTGGTAAAAGTGTTCAAATGGACATCAAAACGGGTCAAAAGGGTTAAATCGGGTTAGAATGTAGTTATGTGGGTTTTGGACAAGTATGTTAGACTTGTTTTGGTATGTTGATCATGTGTGCAAAAAGTTAGAGTCCAATTGTTCATGGTTTGTGATTTGAGTTGTAGTCAAAAAGTGGTTAAAATGGTCGAAAAGTGGTTATATGTCCGTTTTCTTGTAAAACGTGAATTTTGGAAAAGTGCAAAAATAGAAAGTTTCATTGTGGCATTATAGAGGTGCCTGCAAATTTTCAGAGTCTAAGTGTTTACGAGTAAAAAGATATGCGCGTCGGAAATTCGTATTTTGGTATTAGTTTGTGCAGCCCTGATTCCTGGGGAATCGGAGTCATTCCTGAGGAATCTGAAATTAAGTGCTAACAGCAGCCCTTATTCCTGGGGAATCGCTTGTAAATTCACATTTTTGTTATTTGAGTCATTATTTGATTAAGAGAACGATATAACGAGTCTATAATATCATATTTTAGATGTGGGACCTAATAGAGTGTGTTTTCAGTGTTAGGTAAAAAAAAATGGTTCTGTTTTCGGGGCGTTTCAAGTTGGTATCAGAGCAATGGTTTAAGAGACTTAGGTGATCCACGATAGGGTTGTTTAAACTTAAACTATTGTATGTTGTTCGAATTGCTATGATTATGATTATGCTAAATAGCTAAACGTTGTAGTTTTATGTGCAAATAAGGTAGATAAGTAGTGAAGTAGTTTTTAACTATGTGTTTAATTGTTAAATTGTTAGTTATTGTGTGTTAACTATTAAATGAATTGTATGTTATGTGTTTATGTGGAAATCACATTAGAAAACGATGATATGAGATAGCTTGAGAATGAAATGTGTATAACATAATATGTCTACGCCTGATCACCGTAGTTATATTACGCTATTTCACATTGAATTGTTGGAGTTATCAAATATCAAAGTAATTTAGTGTGATTGTTAGGATAAAGTGTAAGAAAAGAGGTGTTTAAACTATGTGAATTACGTGTTAGATATTATGATAATAGGAGATAATAGAGAAAGTAGGAGTAATAGACTTGTATTGTAACACCCCCGAAATTCACTGTTTTGCGGAAGCATAGTTTGGGGTGTTACTAATTAAATATCACAGCACAAAGATAAAGCAAACGACCTCTAAATGAGACATTTTGTAAATTAGTTACATTCCATAGATATAATGTTTGAAAACTTAGTGTTTTCGTATACAAAATGTAGTTTCCCCTAGAGTCCACGCGTATAGCGGGAGATTCTATTACATAATCAAAATATACAAAAGATAATGCTAAGAATCTCCGTTAATGCAGTTGTGTTGAAATCATGCGACTCTAGCTAAAATCCTAAAGTAATCCTACTCCATCCGGGTACCTGAGAAAACATGCTAAAAAGTGTCAACCAAAAAGGTTGGTGAATCTCACAGGTTTGTAAATGATATCGGCTTTGAACACGAGATTTCATTAGTAGTGCCCGTAGGCGTAAAATCAGCCATTGCAATCCAGCAATCGTAAAATCAGTATTTGCAATCCAGCAAATGTAAATAAATAAGTTTATACCGTTGCCATGAGGCTCATAATCGAAGCTTAACCCGTAATAATATGTTTGCTCCCGTGACATGCTCGTAAGTGAGCAAGCATCAGTAACGAATAAGTTGTCACCCGTTTATACGTGTAAATCGGTACGTGGCAGCGCTACTGCCCCGGGTGGGGAGGGTCATTTCCCTAATGGATCCATTAACTACTGTTCGCGCTTAAGTCCATAACTAACGATGTATGATGGAGAGACTTCTGTAAATAGTAATTAACTCATGCAATTCCGTTTGGTATAGAAATCAGTTTAGTACTTGTGTTCAAGAAAAATCAGTAGCATGTATCTCCCCCAATAAGATAAAACGGTAAAAGTGGGGCCGTAAGACTCACCTGAGTCTTTGCAAGTACGTTTATATCAATAAACGAGTAAGTAATATCAACCGTAGGTTCTCCGAACCCGTAACCTTCAAATGCCTAAACATATAAAGTTAAGTAAGTAGATGTCTCGCAAGACCATCTAGGCTAGTTGTTTACACAACTCATTATGTCCAAGTGTTTGTTTCGTAATCCGTTTGTAGTTTGAAAACAAATATGGCCCGTTGGTGACGGTTTGTAATAATGATTCAAAGTGTTATCATTTATAACGCAATTTAGTGTAATTGTAATAGAAAGTATGTTCTATGACGTTTGTTAAGTCGTATGACATAAGTATTTGAAGTTGTGTAAGTTCGACACTTAGTAAAATCCGACTTTTCAAGGTTCTGGTTTGTGCGACGTAGCATGCGACGTAGCATGCGACGTAGGGTGCGACGTAGGGAGGTACGTCGCATGATGCGACCTTCGCAAATCAATGCGACGTAGGAGGCGACGTCGCTAATGCGACGTTGGTTCGGTTTGCGACGTAAAAGTCTACGTCGCTATGTGCGACGTCCGCAAGTTAATGCGACGTAATAGGCTGCGTCGCTAGTGCGACGTTGGGATATCTGTGCGACGTAGGCCGTGACGTCGCTAAATGCGACGTTGTGAGGTGTAATGCGACGTTTGGAGCTACGTCGCAGATAGTCCAGCGTCTCTGCGACGTAGCGGTCTGATCGGAATTTGGTGGCCGGAAAATCGGTCGAAAAGCTTCCGTTCGGTCCAAATCTTTTACCCAACCCATTTTTGGACATTTTAAGCATATATGAACCATAAAAACGTAAAAATGAGCAAAAACGGAGAGTTTCGGGTTTTGTCGGAAACTTACAAAATGTCGGATCGAAAATCCGAAAAGATGGAAAGGTAGATCGGGATGCCGGGGTTCTTTTATTCCAAAGGAGTGGTATGATTCGGCGTCGTTTCGTGGTGTTATTTTGTGATTTTGTAAGATGGTGGTGGTTTTGTTAGTTGAGAGAGAAATAAGAGAAAGAAAGAGAAAGAAATGAGAAAGTGAAAAGAAAGAGAAAAGAGAGTGGGAGGTTAAGCCTCCCATTTTCAGTCCGCGCCTCCGCGCTCCGTGCGGTGTTCGTTTCCTCCGTCGTTTAAACGTTAAATCAAGCAGTTATATTTCTAAAAGATGACGGGAATATTTTAATGAAATACCTTGAAATTAATTATAAAAACATTTGTCGAAGTATTAAAATTTTTAACTCGCGTTTAATACATATTCGTTAAATTATTTAAATTGTCGTCGCGGTATTATAAATAATGTTTGTTCGCTGTGTATTTTATATAATAAAATACGTTCTCATTATTTAGATAAGTTTCTGTCACCAACGACCAAGTAACTGTGTCGGACTCCGTCCGGTTAATTCGTACGATTAATCCAAATCGCGTAAGTACACACATATATATATAATTCACCTTATATATATATATATACAAATAGAGTCTGCAATTAGTCCTATTACATACCAATTACAACTAGTTACAAGTAATTAGGCATAATTAATTATCCTAATTTAGCAGGTGTTACATTCTCCCCTTGTTAAAGAAATTTCGTCCCGAAATTAGCTTGAGTGCACGGACGGTGCGTTGTCTGGGAAGAGATGTGGGTATTTCTGTCGCATTTGGTCTTCCCGTTCCCAGGTGAACTCAGGGCCGCGCCTAGAATTCCACCTGACTTTTACTATGGAAATACGACTCTGTTTCAATTGCTTGACCTCTCGGTCCATGATTTCCAAAGGTTTCTCGACAAAATAAAGTTTATCATCGATTTGAATCTCGTCGAGCGGTATAATCAGCGTCTCGTCAGACAGACATTTCTTCAAGTTAGAAATGTGGAATGTGTTGTGTACGCTGTTAAGTTCAGCAGGAAGTTGCAGGCGATATGCCACTGGACCAATCCTTTCAAGGATTTCGAATGGTCCGATATATCTGGGATTTAGTTTGCCTCGTTTCCCGAATCGAATAACACCTTTCCACGGTGCCACTTTGAGAAGTACCTTGTCTCCTACCTGGAACTCAAGGTGTTTGCGTCTCACGTCAGCATAGCTTTTCTGACGATCACGTGCGGCTTTCAGCCGGTTTTGAATACCAACGATTTTCTCAGTAGTTTCTTGAATGATTTCTGGACCCGTGAGTTGGGATTCTCCTAACTCAGTCCAACAGATGGGTGATCGGCACTTACGCCCGTAAAGTGCCTCAAAGGGTGCAGCCTTTATGCTGGTATGATAACTGTTGTTGTACGAGAACTCGCACAACGGTAAGTGATTTTCCCAAGAAGTACCGAAGTCAACTACGCAGGCTCGTAGCATATCCTCCAGTGTTTGAATAGTTCGCTCGCTTTGGCCATCGGTTTGCGGGTGATAAGCAGTACTCATATCCAGACGAGTACCAAGAGATTTCTGTAGCGATTGCCAAAAGTTAGAAGTAAAACGGCTGTCCCTATCCGAGATGATCGAGATAGGTACCCCGTGTCGTGAGATGATTTCCTTGACATAGATGCGAGTCAGACGCTCCATCTTGTCGGTTTCCTTGATAGCCAGAAAATGAGCAGATTTCGTGAGACGGTCCACGATCACCCAAATGGTATCGCAACCACTCGAAGTTTTCGGTAGTTTGGTAATGAAGTCCATGGAAATCTGTTCCCATTTCCATTGAGGAATTTCAGGTTGTTGAAGCAACCCAGAGGGTCTTTGGTGTTCGGTCTTTACTTTGGAACAGGTTAGGCATTTACTGACGTACAAGGCGATGTCAGCTTTCATGTTAGGCCACCAATACAACCCTTTGACGTCATGATACATCTTGTCAGATCCAGGATGTATAGAGTATCGAGATTTGTGAGCTTCAGCCATCACCAAATCTCGCAAGTTTCCGAATTTGGGTAACCACACCCGGTTAGAGAAGTATCGAGTTCCATCGGGTTTGATTTCGAATTGTTTATCCAAGCCTCGCAAGGCTTCATTTTTCAAGTTTTCATTGTTGAGTGCTTCAAGTTGAGCGGTAAGGATTTGAGCAGGAAGCTCGTTATGAATTGTCATAGAAAGTGCTCGAACTCGAAGGGGTTTCACTCGTTCTTTTCGGCTTAAGGCATCGGCAACTACGTTCGCCTTGCCCGGATGGTATTTGATCTCGCAGTCGTAGTCACTAAGTAACTCAACCCAGCGACGTTGCCTCATGTTTAGATCTTTCTGATCGAATATGTGTTGGAGACTTTTGTGATCGGTAAAGATAGTGCTTTTCGTACCGTAGAGATAATGTCTCCAGATTTTCAATGCGAAGACCACAGCACCTAACTCGAGGTCGTGGGTCGTATAGTTTTTCTCGTGAATTTTTAGTTGTCGTGAGGCATAGGCAATGACTTTTTCCCGTTGCATCAACACACAACCAAGTCCCTGATGTGAGGCGTCGCAGTAAACTACGAAATCGTCGGTGCCCTCGGGTAAGGACAAGATTGGTGCACTGCAAAGTTTGTTTTTCAATAGCTGGAAGGCTGACTCTTGTTTATCAGTCCAATCGAACTTCTTATCCTTCTGAGTCAGTGTGGTTAGTGGGACAGCTATTCTTGAAAAGTTTTCGATGAATCGGCGATAATAACCAGCAAGACCTAAGAATTGTCTCACTTCGGTTGGAGTGGTCGGTGACTCCCAGTCCTTGATTGCTTCAATCTTGGCGGGATCAACATGAATTCCTTGGCTGTCAATCACGTGTCCGAGGAATTGAACGGTTCGAATCCAAAACTCACACTTAGAGAATTTGGCATATAACTCTTCGTGTTTCAGAAGTCCTAGAATGGTTTTCAGATGTTGAGCATGTTCCTGTTCGTTGCGAGAGTAAATCAGGATATCATCGATGAACACAATGACGAATTTGTCAAGATATGGTTTGCACACCCGATTCATAAGGTCCATGAATACGGCCGGTGCGTTGGTCAACCCGAATGGCATCACTTGGAATTCGTAATGCCCATAACGAGTTCGGAAAGCTGTCTTTGGGATATCATTGTCACGGACTCGGAGTTGATGATAACCCGACCGTAGATCAATCTTTGAGTAAACACTCGATCCCTGGAGTTGGTCAAACAGGTCATCGATTCTAGGAAGTGGGTACCGATTCTTTATGGTTAGCTTATTCAGCTCTCGGTAGTCGATACACATGCGGAAAGACCCATCTTTCTTTTTCACGAATAAGACCGGAGCTCCCCAAGGTGAGGAACTTGGTCGAATGAATCCTCTGTCCAGGAGTTCCTGTAGTTGGTTAGACAACTCCTGCATTTCGGATGGTGCTAAACGGTAAGGGGCTCGTGCCACGGGTGCAGCTCCGGGCACAAGTTCGATTTGGAATTCAACTTGTCTAGGTGGCGGAAGTCCGGGCAAGTCTTCAGGAAAGACTTCGGGGAAATCCCGCACGATCGGAACATCCTCAAGTCGCTTCTCCTCCGACTTCTTCTCCGTTACATGTGCGAGGATGGCTTGATACCCTTTTCGTAGATATTTTCTAGTTTTCAGACAAGATACGATATTTAGATTCCGTCTGCCGGTCTCCCCTTGTAGGACTAAGGTTCCACCGGAGACAAGAGGTATACGAACGAGTTTGTCATGACAGATGATTTCAGCTCGGTGCTTGGATAACCAATCCATACCGACAATAATATCGAAGCTGCCGATCTCGACAGGGATTAAATCAATGGGAAACGTTTCGTTCGTGAGGTTAAGTGTACAGTTATGTATGATACTATCAGTCTCAATCAGTTTGCCATTAACTAATTCAACAATGTATTTAGCATCTAAGGCAGTGGGAGTTATATCAAGTAAATGGCTAAATTTCTCAGAAATGAAGCTTCTATCGGCACCGGTATCAAATAACACAGAAGCAGTAAGGTCGTTGAGAAGGAACGTACCCGTCACGACGTTCGGGTCTTGTCTGGCTTCCCCAGCCTTGATAACGAATGATCTGCCGCGAGCAGGGTTGTTGTTATTTTTCAGCTTTGGGCAATCTTTCTTGAAATGCCCTGTATTTCCGCACCCAAAGCAGGCCTTTGGTGCATTAGTGTTGGGGGTAGATATGTTGATTCGGCAATCCTTGGCTAGATGCCCGAACCGTTTGCAGTTGGAGCAAGGGCAAGAACCGTCATGATGGCGGCTGCATTTGGAACAGTAGGGCTTGTTCCCGCTGTACCCTTTCTTTTCCGAAGTCCCCGATGAATAAGCCTTAATGTACTCAGGCTTTTTGTTGAAGGTTTGGTTGGATGAGTTGGGGTTACCTTCCCACTTGCGTTTGTTGTTTGCAGATGGGGTTGAAGTTGTACCACGGCGGACAGAATTTGCCGTTAGTTCATGGGCCATACGGATGGCGCTCTGAATTGTACCCGGTTTGGAAGAAGTTACCAGATCTTGGAGTCTCTCAGGAAGACCGTCAACGAATTTCTCGATCCTCTTGTACTCAGGATCGACCATGGTTGGGCACAGAAGTGCCAGTTGGTGGAAACGGTTGGTGTAGCCGGTGATATCATTACCTTGCATCTTATGGTTCCAAAATTCCACTTCTAGTTGTTTCAATTCATCTCTGGGGCAATACTCGCCCCTCAACATCTTCTTCAACTCCTCCCACGGGAGTTGATAAGCATTAGCAACACTCACAGTCTGGGCATAAGTGTTCCACCAGGTGAGTGCGGTGTCAGTAAAAGTACTAACGGAGAACTTAACCTTATCTCCCTCCGCACAGTTGCAGATAAGAAATACAGACTCAACTTTCTCGATCCAGCGTACTAGACCGATAGCTCCCTCGGTACCTGCAAAGTTTAGAGGTTTGCAGTTCTGGAAGTCCTTGTAAGAACAAGGTTTAGCAGTAGTGGTTTCAGCGGCATCGCTGTTCCTCGAGGAATTTGGTGGAGTATTCCGAGCCAAGGCTTCAGTAACAGCCTGGGTTATAAGGGAGGTGATCTGGGCATCGGTGTACGGTCGTGTCTTTGGCGGCATGATTCTTCAATGAAAGAAATGAAGATACATGAGATTTTGTATGAAATTGTAATTGTCACAGATGTACATGTATAAAAGCAGTAATACATAACATCAACATGGAAAATGACAATTAATGTGAGTTGAGATAACAAAGGATATCTGATAGATAAAGTGAGTTCAAAAGTTACATCCTACAGAGATATTACAAAAGGTGTCGGGAATGGTTACATCCGACTAGTTTATAGAGTAGTGCTAGATAGTCCCTAGATTACGAGATAGATTACAGACAAAAACTACACTAATCTTAATGTAGATTAATTGGTTCCATTAGCGTGACAAGGCGGTCCACAGTTTGCTAGTCGATTGGTTCCTTCTTAGTTAGGGTTCCTGGCCTTCGGATTCGTCTTCCGACTCCAGGTTCAGGTCGTGTGGGTGGTAGCGTGCCTCGAGCATGTCCCTGTATCTTTGAGTCGTGGAGCGGTACCTAGTCTCCTCCATTGATTTCTTGCCCAAACGTTTGATCCACGTTTTGGTCCTACGGGTTAGGTTGGTGGCCACTTTCTTCCAGTAACGGATCTTATCTTTGATTCGTGTAGGAACAGATCGGTTTGAGATTCTCAATCTTTGTTCATAGTCTATGCACTTACGCTTAAGTGCCCAATTTCGGCCGTCAAGTCCCACGGCCTGATCTCGCACTCTTTCATATTCTTCTATGTCGATGCCAGTCATTCCGAAATTCTGATTTTCGTTTCCCTCCAGCATGATTTCTTCTTCTGGTACGATGTTCTCATCGAGATACGTGTACTGGATTTGTTCCTCGTGGACTTGGTCACTATCAGACATGTGGTCGTCCATTTGGGAATTCGCGTCTTTGAGTTCTATAGAAATGACAGAGAGAGGATTTTAGTCCTTGGAAGTAGGTTGCTTCCGGGTGTTAGATGTGATTTTCATAAAATCATTAGAGTGCGCCACAAGGTGGTGTGACGGTAATCAAGTCTGTCATGGTCGGTGCAAACCGCTGAGAGAAATTCGTAAGTGTCACCAGAGAAACGTCGGCTATCTCTATAGCGAGTGTGTTTACGTGCGAGGCCTATTCATATATATTCAATATATAATAGCTTAGTAGCATAGTCAGTGAGTGAGGCCTATGTATGTATATACTCGTATATCACATAATAGCCTAGCGTATGTCTAGCACATAACAAGTAAGAGTCTCGGTTCTCTCGTGGTCAGAGTCTACTAACGCATTCCTGTTTGACATAACCATTTCAGACCTCACATCATCTTTCCTTAATTGTACATAGTTGATCAGGCTATGTTAAATTAAAGTCGTATGATGTAATTCCTGAACCAATCATGCCTAATAAGGAAATACTGCCTAATGGTCATAGTCTAGGCCCACTAAATGCAACCTAGTTCACTATAACCTTAGGCTCTGATACCAATCTATAACACCCCCGAAATTCACTGTTTTGCGGAAGCATAGTTTGGGGTGTTACTAATTAAATATCACAGCACAAAGATAAAGCAAACGACCTCTAAATGAGACGTTTTGTAAATTAGTTACATTCCATAGATATAATGTTTGAAAACTTAGTGTTTTCGTATACAAAATGTAGTTTCCCCTAGAGTCCACGCGTATAGCGGGAGATTCTATTACATAATCAAAATATACAAAAGATAATGCTAAGAATCTCCGTTAATGCAGTTGTGTTGAAATCATGCGACTCTAGCTAAAATCCTGGAGTAATCCTACTCCATCCGGGTACCTGAGAAAACATGCTAAAAAGTGTCAACCAAAAAGGTTGGTGAATCTCACAGGTTTGTAAATGATATCGGCTTTGAACACGAGATTTCATTAGTAGTGCCCGTAGGCGTAAAATCAGCCATTGCAATCCAGCAATCGTAAAATCAGTATTTGCAATCCAGCAAATGTAAATAAATAAGTTTATACCGTTGCCATGAGGCTCATAATCGAAGCTTAACCCGTAATAATATGTTTGCTCCCGTGACATGCTCGTAAGTGAGCAAGCATCAGTAACGAATAAGTTGTCACCCGTTTATACGTGTAAATCGGTACGTGGCAGCGCTACTGCCCCGGGTGGGGAGGGTCATTTCCCTAATGGATCCATTAACTACTGTTCGCGCTTAAGTCCATAACTAACGATGTATGATGGAGAGACTTCTGTAAATAGTAATTAACTCATGCAATTCCGTTTGGTATAGAAATCAGTTTAGTACTTGTGTTCAAGAAAAATCAGTAGCATGTATCTCCCCCAATAAGATAAAACAGTAAAAGTGGGGCCGTAAGACTCACCTGAGTCTTTGCAAGTACGTTTATATCAATAAACGAGTAAGTAATATCAACCGTAGGTTCTCCGAACCCGTAACCTTCAAATGCCTAAACATATAAAGTTAAGTAAGTAGATGTCTCGCAAGACCATCTAGGCTAGTTGTTTACACAACTCATTATGTCCAAGTGTTTGTTTCGTAATCCGTTTGTAGTTTGAAAACAAATATGGCCCGTTGGTGACGGTTTGTAATAATGATTCAAAGTGTTATCATTTATAACGCAATTTAGTGTAATTGTAATAGAAAGTATGTTCTATGACGTTTGTTAAGTCGTATGACATAAGTATTTGAAGTTGTGTAAGTTCGACACTTAGTAAAATCCGACTTTTCAAGGTTCTGGTTTGTGCGACGTAGCATGCGACGTAGCATGCGACGTAGGGTGCGACGTAGGGAGGTACGTCGCATGATGCGACCTTCGCAAATCAATGCGACGTAGGAGGCGACGTCGCTAATGCGACGTTGGTTCGGTTTGCGACGTAAAAGTCTACGTCGCTATGTGCGACGTCCGCAAGTTAATGCGACGTAATAGGCTGCGTCGCTAGTGCGACGTTGGGATATCTGTGCGACGTAGGCCGTGACGTCGCTAAATGCGACGTTGTGAGGTGTAATGCGACGTTTTGAGCTACGTCGCAGATAGTCCAGCGTCTCTGCGACGTAGCGGTCTGATCGGAATTTGGTGGCCGGAAAATCGGTCGAAAAGCTTCCGTTCGGTCCAAATCTTTTACCCAACCCATTTTTGGACATTTTAAGCATATATGAACCATAAAAACGTAAAAATGAGCAAAAACGGAGAGTTTCGGGTTTTGTCGGAAACTTACAAAATGTCGGATCGAAAATCCGAAAAGATGGAAAGGTAGATCGGGATGCCGGGGTTCTTTTATTCCAAAGGAGTGGTATGATTCGGCGTCGTTTCGTGGTGTTATTTTGTGATTTTGTAAGATGGTGGTGGTTTTGTTAGTTGAGAGAGAAATAAGAGAAAGAAAGAGAAAGAAATGAGAAAGTGAAAAGAAAGAGAAAAGAGAGTGGGAGGTTAAGCCTCCCATTTTCAGTCCGCGCCTCCGCGCTCCGTGCGGTGTTCGTTTCCTCCGTCGTTTAAACGTTAAATCAAGCAGTTATATTTCTAAAAGATGACGGGAATATTTTAATGAAATACCTTGAAATTAATTATAAAAACATTTGTCGAAGTATTAAAATTTTTAACTCGCGTTTAATACATATTCGTTAAATTATTTAAATTGTCGTCGCGGTATTATAAATAATGTTTGTTCGCTGTGTATTTTATATAATAAAATACGTTCTCATTATTTAGATAAGTTTCTGTCACCAACGACCAAGTAACTGTGTCGGACTCCGTCCGGTTAATTCGTACGATTAATCCAAATCGCGTAAGTACACACATATATATATAATTCACCTTATATATATATATATACAAATAGAGTCTGCAATTAGTCCTATTACATACCAATTACAACTAGTTACAAGTAATTAGGCATAATTAATTATCCTAATTTAGCAGGTGTTACATGTATCTAGTGATACGTATTTCACTAAATTATGTGAAACCAATATGTAAGGGGTATATGGTTAAGAGTTTGTAGAGTTAGTGTTGATAATGTGCTTGAGTAGAATTAAGTGATGTATGCGTTTATGTATGACCAGTGAGTTAAGGGAAGTGTTCTAAGTATGATTAAGTGTTTGTGCATGAGTAGAGATAGTGTTAAGACTAAGTAGTACAAGTGCCATTCGCGAGGACACGAATGAGATAAGTGGGGGAGAGTTGTAACACCCCAAAAATATAAAGGTTTTATTTTAGAACACGAGGGTATAATTATTTTAAAGTGGTGTGTTTTAAATAATACAATATAATAGAATACGTAAATGGTTTCCCAGTTCCAGACAATAGAGTTTAAAAGGATAAATTAAATAGCCGACCTATATGTTTTATATGTTATTACGTATCAAAAATGTTCCAGAGATATATAGAGAGAGCGAGAGAAATAGAAAAACACAGGGACGATGCTATTGATCAAATCCAAACTTCTAATCTTCAATCTTTGATTCTACTTGCTCAATTTCTTCCTCCTAATCCTCAAGAACATCATGTAAGTGAGTTTTCTCTATGATTTAACCTAGGGTTTTAGTTTTATGTGGGTTTCAAAGGGTTAATGGTTTAAATACGAAATTAGGGTTTTAATTTGATGAAACTAGTGTTAATTAGTGTTTTTATGATTGATTAGTGATGTATAAGCATATATGTGTTCATGATTAACAAGAATTCAAGTTAAAAGTGAGTAATTTGAAGTATATAGCTAAAGATCAAAGTGGGGTTTTGGTGGGGTTTCATGGAACTAGTGATTATGATATGAAATTGTATTTAATATGTTTAATTGAAGTTAGTAAAGCTTAATAGTGAATGAATTAGTGTTGAAGTGAGTAAAAGATTAAGAAATTAGTGATATGTTCATAAGAGTTATGTTAAATATTTGTAGAAATAGAGTTAAATTATGAACTAGTGATAATGAAGTATGATTATGATAATAGAACATGAAATTAGTAGAAAAGTGATAATTGTTAGTGTCTAATTGTTGTTATGATGATATGTATGATTATGTAGGTTTTAAGAGACGTGGAGGCTTATGATGATCAATATGGTGAAATCGTCTAAGAGATTGTGGTGAGTGATACGGGGATTAAACAGGTGATGTGATTGTGTAGTACCGGATAGCTTGCGGGCTAGAGGTTTACACAATCAAAGAACAAGTTATTTGTTATGTTTATTTAATTATGTTTATTGCTTAAGTTAGTTGTTGTGTTAAATTTCTTAATTGTGCTTAATTGTTATGTGTTTAATTGTTACTTGGTAAGAAAAGTAGTGATTTATCATTAGCTTGATGTTAGCCAAGTAATGAGTAATTTACTAGCTTAAAGGTAAAGGAAAGAATTGGTGAAGAATAGTATATGATTCGATTGTGTTGGATCCGGATTGCTTCCGAGCAAGAGGCTACACAATCGGGTGGAAGATATATTGTTGACATATGTGAATTAAATAGTGATGGTGTAGTGAACAGTGTATGAATTGGTTATATGTGTTTCTGGATAGCTTCCGAGCTAGAGGATCATACAATCACGTGAAGGGTGTTTGTTATATGTTTCGTTTCTTATGTGTGTGTTTAAGACTATGTTAAAAGATGTGTTGATTAGTGAATTGATTGTTGTTGGTTAATGATTATGTGTAAAGGATTAGTGGTGATCAGAGAGTTAACTGCGGTTAACACAGTGTACAGTGTTCAGTGTTCAGAGCTCAGTGATTATGTGTTCATGTATTTGTGTTGTTATATGCTAAGTGTTATGTGTATTGCTTGTTTGATAGCCTGTGTACTCACTAAGCAGTTGTGCTTACCCATTTCAGTGTTTATGTTGTAGGTTGATATTTTGATAGAGACATGTGGATAGAAGGGTTATGAGAAGCTAGTGACATGGATATGGAGCATGCTTATGGTTAGAATATGCTTCTTTCTTTTGAATCGTTGTTTTGATGCTCAATTGTGTAAATCGCCCAAACAAAGAGTTTTTGAATTAAATATGTTGGTCAATGTGTAGTAGTTGACTTTGAAAGTCAAACCGAGTTATGATGTCTAGTGTATGTGGTTGTTAAGAGTATGAAGTTATATGATTGGTTTGGTTTGGGTCAAAGTGGTGAAAAGTGATTAAGTGTCGAATGTGATTGGTTGGTCAAATGAAAAGTTGACATATAGTCAACAGAGTTATAATGGTCAAACATATGTGGTATTGGGTAGAGTTGTGGTTGTATATGGTAGATTTGGTAAAAGTGTTCAAATGGACATCAAAACGGGTCAAAAGGGTTAAATCGGGTTAGAATGTAGTTATGTGGGTTTTGGACAAGTATGTTAGACTTGTTTTGGTATGTTGATCATGTGTGCAAAAAGTTAGAGTCCAAGTGTTCATGGTTTGTGATTTGAGTTGTAGTCAAAAAGTGGTTAAAATGGTCGAAAAGTGGTTATATGTCCGTTTTCTCGTAAAACGTGAATTTTGGAAAAGTGCAAAAATAGAAAGTTTCATTGTGGCATTATAGAGGTGCCTGCAAATTTTCAGAGTCTAAGTGTTTACGAGTAAAAAGATATGCGCGTCGGAAATTCGTATTTTGGTATTAGTTTGTGCAGCCCTGATTCCTGGGGAATCGGAGTCATTCCTGAGGAATCTGAAATTAAGTGCTAACAGCAGCCCTTATTCCTGGGGAATCGCTTGTAAATTCACATTTTTGTTATTTGAGTCATTATTTGATTAAGAGAACGATATAACGAGTCTATAATGTCATATTTTAGATGTGGGACCTAATAGAGTGTGTTTTCAGTGTTAGGTAAAAAAAAAATGGTTCTGTTTTCGGGGCGTTTCAAGTTGGTATCAGAGCAATGGTTTAAGAGACTTAGGTGATCTACGATAGGGTTGCTTAAACTTAAACTATTATATGTTGTTCGAATTGCTATGATTATGATTATGCTAAATAGCTAAACGTTGTAGTTTGTATGTGCAAATAAGGTAGATAAGTAGTGAAGTAGTTTTTAACTATGTGTTTAATTGTTAAATTGTTAGTTATTGTGTGTTAACTATTAAATGAATTGTATGTTATGTGTTTATGTGGAAATCACATTAGAAAACGATGATATAAGATAGCTTGAGAATGAAATGTGTATAACATAATATGTCTACGCCTGATCACCGTAGTTATATTATGCTATTTCACATGGAATTGTTGGAGTTATCAAATATCAAAGTAATTTAGTGTGATTGTTAGGATAAAGTGTAAGAAAAGAGGTGTTTAAACTATGTGAATTACGTGTTAGATATTATGAGAATAGGAGATAATAGAGAAAGTAGGAGTAATAGACTTGTATCTAGTGATACGTATTTCACTAAATTATGTGAAACCAATATGTAAGGGGTATATGGTTAAGAGTTTGTAGAGTTAGTGTTGATAATGTGCTTGAGTAGAATTAAGTGATTTATGCGTTTATGTATGACCAGTGAGTTAAGGGAAGTGTTCTAAGTATGATTAAGTGTTTGTGCATGAGTAGAGATAGTGTTAAGACTAAGTAGTACAAGTGCCATTAATGAGGACACGAATGAGATAAGTGGGGGAGAGTTGTAACACCCCAAAAATATAAAGGTTTTATTTTAGAACACGAGGGTATAATTATTTTAAAGTGGTGTGTTTTAAATAATACGATATAATAGAATACGTAAATGGTTTCCCAGTTCCAGACAATAGAGTTTAAAAGGGATAAATTAAATAGGCGACCTATATGTTTTATATGTTATTACATATCAAAAATGCTCCAGAGATATAGAGAGAGAGCGAGAGAAATAGAAAAACACAGGGACGATGCTAGTGATCAAATCCAAACTTCTAATCTTCAATCTTTAATTCTACTTGCTCAATTTCTTCCTCCTAATCCTCAAGAACATCATGTAAGTGAGTTTTCTCTATGATTTAACCTAGGGTTTTAGTTTTATGTGGGTTTCAAAGGGTTAATGGTTTAAATACGAAACTAGGGTTTTAATTTGATGAAACTAGTGTTAATTAGTGTTTTTATGATTGATTAGTGATGTATAAGCATATATGTGTTCATGATTAACAAGAATTCAAGTTAAAAGTGAGTAATTTGAAGTATATAGCTAAAGATCAAAGTGGGGTTTTGGTGGGGTGTCGCACCCCCAAATTTACTATGCGGAAGCGAATCGGGTCGGGGTACGACTAATCAAATATCACAAGCACCAAGATATATAATGAACGACTCTACATGCGTCGTTTACAATACATTGATATTATAAAGTTTTACACGGTTATAATATGGTTTACAAAAGCTCAAGTTCTAAATGATAGAGATTCTATGGCATAACTAATTATACAAAATATAGTAATGCATGACAATCTCCTGATGTTTGCATGAGACTCGAGCTAATGGGCATCCTGAATGAGCAGACTTACTGCTGCTGCGATCCTGAGAATACATGCTAAAAAGTCAGCTATAAAGCTGGTGAGCTCACAGGTTTAATGATAAGAACAATGTATGAACCACAAGATTTAATGATAATTGAAATTAATCAAATATAATGTATATACAGCCATGAGCACATAGTCTGAGCTTAACTGAGAGGTCAGGATCACACTTAAGTGCCTGAGCGAGGGTGCCTCTATGCGAGTGCCTAATCAACACACGTATGAACAAATGATAATGCGTCCGTTTGACCAGTCAGTGCTTGCTGACCCGGACGGGGATTGTCAGTCCCATATGGTACCGTACACTAACATTCACGCTACAAAGTATTACCAAACTATGCTAGAGGACTTAGATTGATTAGTGAAAACAACTCATGTAGCATACAGCGATGTTTTGTACTTGTGTTCACATGTAAAAGCAAATTGAGCATGTATCTCACCCCTAAGTAAAAGCATTTAAAAAAAAAGGGCTATGAGACTCACCTGAGTCTAATGAGTTGCTATCAAGCAATAATATATGATGTTGTTCAAGATGAATGATGTTGTCTCCAACGACTGAAACCGGCTGGGCGTCCTAAACGCGCAAGGTTTTAAATGATTAGATGTCTCAACAGACCATCTATGCTAGTTGCTCATTTAACTAGTAATGTCCAAATGATTAGTTTTGGATTTTTATATATTTTGTAAATATGTACGGCCCGTTGGTGAGTTTTTGTAATAATAATTCCAAGTATTATTATTATGCGTCTCATCATTTTTTTTACTTGTAAAGTATATACCTATGCATTTTCAAAAGCGAGTACTTTTATATATATCCGAAGATATATATATTTATGTCCGAATGTTTGTAGTCCGAAGGTGTCTAGGTCCGAAAGTGTATATGTGTCCAAATGTAACTTTTAGTCCGAAAGTGAAGGGTTCGGGTTCGGGAAAGTGGTCAAACGACCACCGTTTGACCCGAAACTTTTACACAACTCCTAATATGTTAAAATAAGTTTATAAAAGTTGTCGTTACGTTTCATGGGTCTCTCGAAGTGCCACTTTCACAAAATGACTAAAACAGTCCCTAGAGTTAAGATTTCGGTTTTGTCGGTTTGTTTCGCCTCTCGTTCTTGACTAGTTCTAGTTCTAGTTCGAATCAGTTCCCAAAATTTTTACTAGTTGTTAATCTATGAGTCTAGCACTTAACTTAATTTTCTCATGAATTTAGAAGGTCTTTAAGTATTTTAAATAAAATCAAGAATCAAAACAATTTATTTTCGGCCAGATTCTCCTATCATTTACAAATCGACTTCTACACTAAGATATGTCTATTTTCAGTTCTCGAGCTTAACACAAAAGTTGTAGGCAACAAAAATACGAAGATTTTGGCGTGTATTTCATCCATTTATCTTATGTGTACGATTTTATATGATTTTATTCGTGAGACTGTTTTTCAGAACCGAAAACAGAATTTATATAAGTGTACAAAAACGTGTTTTGATCATTATTTTGGACATTATTAAGTTGAGTGAGCTTCATATCATGTAAATAAACTCAGTCATAGATGATCTAACAAAAGAGTTTAAAATATACCAAAGAAAATCGCGATCTAGAGGGAGGATGATGGAATCGTGCTCGGTTTTGCTTCCTCTTCGTTTCCTTTGCTTCTCCTTTGATTTCTTCTAGTAGAAAAGCTAGATTTATGGAAAGTTATAAGGATGATGATGTATGTAGAGTGAGAGCCGAGAGTGAGATTGAGAGGAGAGAGTGAGAGTAAATGATTATGAAATGGGAAAATGGAAAGGAAAGGGATTGAAGTCAAAAAGGTAACCAACAAGATCCTAAATTTAGGGAGTGGAAAATGGGCTAATTTCAGCTGTGTTTTGGTGGGTCCCACCCCCATGTGGGTGTGTTAAATTGTTTTCAAAGTTTCGTTGCGTACGGTGTCCGTTTCTCCGGTCGTTTAAACGTTAATTCACGCGTTTAATGAAATCTGTATGTGTTTTAAGTAACGATTACATTGTGACATTTTTAACTTGATGTAATACTAAATTTACTTGAAAACATTTATTAAAAGGTTTAGTATTGTGACGGTATTGATTTACATGATCGTTTAACGATTAATTAAGTCGCGCAACGTTATTAATCGTTACAATTGATTGCGCGTAATCGCGTAAATTTTAATTGAAGTATTTTATCAAAATAATTGGAATTTAATTATAAAAATATAATTTTTATAAATTTCGTTTTTCGGATGCATTCCGCGCGTTTTGGGTCGCATATTACTTAATTGATACGATACGAAATACTTATGAAATATTATCGAAATAATATTTAGAAAATAACTATGTTTATTAAATAATTTCATATTATTTAATATTTGAGTTCACCAACGTCCGTATTAATATATCGGAATTCGGCCGATATAATAAAATGCACGATTAAGTAGAATCGCGTAAATGCGTATATTTATAAAATACACGTACTGATACATACAATTAGCCTAGCATGAAACTAATTACATGTATTACAAAATGATTAGGCGCAAATTTCTAGCCTTAATTGGTCGGGTGTCACATTCTCCCCTTGTTAAGAGAATTTCGTCCCGAAATTCAGCTCGAAGTCGATGTGTGAGTGGAGTCCGAAAATAAATGTGGATACTTGTGTCGCATCTGGTCTTCCCGTTCCTAGGTGAATTCCGGACCACGCCGCGAATTCCACCGAACTTTGACAATTGGGATACGACTTTGCTTAAGCTGTTTGACCTCACGGTCCATGATCTCCACTGGTGTCTCGATAAAATGAAGTTTATCATCGATTTGAATCTCATCTAGAGGAATAATGAGTGTCTCATCGGACAGACATTTCTTCTGGTTAGAAATGTGAAATGTGGGATGCACGCTACTGAGCTCTGGAGGTAGCTGCAATTGATATGCGACTGGACCAATCCTTTCAAGGATCTCAAAAGGTCCGATATATCTAGGGTTTAACTTCCCACGTTTACCAAAACGGATGACACCTTTCCAAGGTGATACTTTGAGCAATACTCGATCCCCAACCTGGAACTCGAGATGCTTGTGTCTCACGTCAGCATAACTCTTCTGACGATCACGTGCGGCTTTCAACCGTTGTTGGATACCAACGATCTTCTCGGTGGTTTCATGAATGATTTCAGGACCAGTCAGTTGGTTGTCTCCAACTTCAGTCCAACAAATAGGCGTCCTGCATTTACGACCGTACAGTGCCTCGAAAGATGCAGCCTTGATGCTGGTGTGGTAGCTGTTGTTGTATGAGAATTCGCACAAAGGCAAATGATGCTCCCAATTTGCACCGAAATCAACTACACAGGCGCGTAGCATATCTTCCAGTGTTTGGATGGTTCTTTCACTTTGGCCATCGGTTTGTGGATGATAGGCTGTACTCATATCTAAACGAGTACCCAATGACTTTTGCAATGATTGCCAAAAGTTAGATGTGAATCGGCTGTCTCTATCAGAGATAATTGAGATTGGAACGCCATGTCGGGATACGATCTCCTTCAAATAGATTCGTGTGAGACGTTCCATTTTGTCGGTTTCCTTCATGGCAAGGAAGTGAGCAGATTTGGTTAGACGATCAATTATTACCCAGATAGTATCGCAACCACTTGATGTTTTCGGGAGTTTGGTGATGAAATCCATAGAAATTTGCTCCCATTTCCACTGAGGAATGTCCGGCTGTTGAAGTAAGCCGGTGGGTTTCTGATATTCTGCTTTGACCTTAGAGCAGGTGAGGCACTTGCTGACGTACGTGGCAATCTCTGCTTTCATGTTTGGCCACCAATATGATCCCTTGATGCCATGATACATCTTGTCAGATCCAGGATGTATAAAATATTTGGACTTGTGAGCTTCATCCATCACTAAGTCTCGAAGATTTCGGAACTTGGGTAACCAGATCCGGTTTGCGAAGTATTTGACCCCATTGGGTTTGATTTCGAACTGATTCTCCATGTTTCGCAAGGCCTCATCTTTGATGTTTTCAGGTTTCAATGCTTCGAGTTGAGCAGCGAGAATTTGAATGATTAGATCATTATGGATGGTTATACTAAGGGCTCGGACTCGAAGTGGTTTTGTGCGTTCTTTTCGACTTAGGGCATCGGCAACTACATTTGCTTTGCCCGGATGGTACTTGATCTCGCAATCATAATCGGTGAGCAACTCGACCCAGCGACGTTGCCTCATGTTACGATCCTTCTGATCAAATATGTGCTGGAGACTCATATGATCGGTGAAGATGGTACATTTTGTGCCATACAGATAGTGTCTCCAGATTTTGAGTGCGAACACTACGGCTCCTAATTCGAGATCATGAGTTGTGTAGTTCTTTTCGTGAACTTTGAGTTGTCGGGAGGCGTAGGCTATAACCTTGTCTCGTTGCATCAACACACAACCAAGACCTTGGTGTGAGGCATCGCAGTATACCACGAAGTCTTCGTTGCCTTCGGGTAATGATAGAATTGGTGCACTGCAAAGCTTTTGTTTCAATAGCTTAAATGCTGACTCTTGTTTATCAGTCCAATCAAACTTCTTTTCCTTCTGAGTCAGTGTTGTAAGAGGTTGGGCTATTTTGGAGAAATTTTCAATGAAGCGCCGATAATACAGCCAGTCCAAAGAATTGGCGTACTTTGGTCGGCGTCGTCGGTGCTTGCCAGCACTTGATAGCCTCGATTTTTGATGGATCTACGTGAATTCCTTGACTATCAATCACATGACCAAGGAATTGAACGGTTTGCATCCAGAACTCACACTTGGAGAATTTAGCATATAACTCTTCGTGTCTGAGAAGTTCTAGGATGACTTTGAGATGTTGCGCGTGTTCCTGCTCACTGCGCGTGTTCCTGCTCACTGCGCGAGTAAATAAGAATGTCATCGATGAAGACAATGACAAACTTGTCGAGATATGGTTTACACACTCGGTTCATGAGATCCATGAATACAGCAGGTGCGTTTGTCAAACCAAATGGCATCACTTGGAACTCGTAATGTCCATAGCGAGTTTGGAAAGCAGTCTTTGGGATGTCGATGTCACGAACTCGTAACTGATGATAACCTGATCTTAGATCTATCTTCGAGTAGAAACTTGACCCTTGAAGTTGGTCGAATAGGTCATCAATACGAGGAAGTGGGTAACGGTTCTTGATGGTCAATTTGTTCAACTCTCTATAGTCGATACACATCCTAAATGAACCGTCCTTCTTTTTCACAAACAGTACCGGAGCTCCCCATGGTGAAGAACTCGGTCTAATGAATCCCTTATCCAGGAGTTCCTGCAACTGAGTAGACAACTCCTGAAGTTCTGAAGGGGCTAAGCGATACGGTGCTTGTGCAACAGGTGCTGCCCCGGGCATGAGATCGATCGAGAACTCAACTTGTCTCGGTGGCGGAAGACCAGGCAAGTCTTCGGGAAAGACTTCTGGAAAGTCTCTAACAATTGGCACATCCTCAAGTCGCTTCTCTTCCGACTTTTTCTCCATGACATGAGCGAGGATTGCATGGTACCCTTTCCTAAGGTACTTGCGAGTTTTCATGCAGGATACGATATTCAGTCTCGTTCTACCGGTCTCCCCTTGTATGATTAAAGTACTACCGGTGACGAGAGGAATGCGGACGATTTTGTCATAGCAGACAATTTCAGCTCGTTGCTTGGATAGCCAATCCATGCCAACAATGACATCGAAACTTCCAATCTCAACAGGTATAAGGTCAATAGAGAAGATCTCATCGGATAGATTTAAAGTGCAATTAGGTATTACACTGTCGGTCTCTATGAGTTTACCATTAGCTAACTCTACAATGTACTTAACATCTAAAACAATAGGGGCAATGTTAAGCAATGGACTAAACTCATCAGATATGAAGCTCCTATCAGCACCAGTATCAAATAGAATAGAAGCAGTAAGATTGTTGAGAAGAAACGTACCCGAGACCACATTCGGGTCTTGACGGGCCTCTCCTGAGTTCAGCACGAAAGCTCTTCCCTTCGCAGTGTTGTTACCCTTGTTTTTCAGCTTCGGGCATTCATTCCTAAAGTGCCCGGTATCTCCACACTCATAGCAGGATTTTGGCTGGCTAGTGGTGGTGTTGGTGTTGGCATTGGTAGACCTGCAGTCTTTGGTCAAATGTCCATACCTTTGGCATTTTCCACATGGTGTACCGCAAGGACCATCATGATGTCGGAGGCACTTTGAACAGTAGGGCTTATTTCCAGTGTAACCCTTGTTGAAACCAGATGCAGAGTTGGTGGTCTTATCAGACTCAGACCTCTTGGATGATGGTTGGTTTTGAGTGGGGTTTCCAGACCACTTTCTCTTGTTGTTATTACCAGAAGATGGAGCAGATGTCTCACGGCTGACGATCATTGCAATGAGTTCATGTGAAATCCCGATAGCACTTTCAAGGGTGGTTGGTCGAGCTGAGGCGACATTCCCCTGGATATTTTCCGGGAGGCCGCGGATGTATTTCTTGATACTTTTTCCTTCCGTATCAACCAAACCTGGGCACAACAGAGCGAATTGCTGGAACTTGGTGGTGTACCCAGCAATATCATTCCCCTGTACCGCCAGCTGCCAGAACTCTACTTCCAGTCGGTGTAGTTCTTCCTCGCGACAGTACTTCTCCTTCAGCTTTTTCTTCAATTCAGACCAAGGAAGTTGGTTTGCGATCTCGACACCAACAGAGTTTGCGTGGGTGTTCCACCAAGTGAGAGCACCTTCTTGAAAGGTGTAAGCATCAAACTTGACCTTGCTATCTTCAGCACAGTTACAGAGAGAGAAAACAGATTCCATTCGTTCTATCCATCGAATCAGGCCAATGGCACCTTCCGTGCCCTTGAAGTACAATGGTTTGCAGCTGAGAAAATTCTTGTATGAACAAGGTTTGATAACAGGAGGAGGAGTGGTATCGATTGTATCGTCACTCCTTTGAGAGTCTCGAGCAGCCAAGGCTTCAGTGACAGCTCGGTTAACCGCAGCATTGAGTTCAGCTTGACTGAAACTCTTCCTCTTTGGCGGCATAATTCTGACAAGGCAAAAAGAATGGATGAGTTGTTTGTACCGAATCATGATATATCACATATGTACATATATATTTATGGGGTATTATACAGCAGCACAAGTGATAATCACAATTGACAAACAACAGAGTTGAATACAATATGTGAGTTTACGAGTGGGTGGGGTAAGGTTTTACTTATGGAAACCTAATAGTCCTTCAAACAATAGGTTCCACTTGTGATTCCGAAGAATTAGAATGATGGAGGAAATACGAAATATTGTATTCCTTGTGAACATATGATGGTACAGCGGAAAGTGTTGCAAGATGTTACGCGTGTGTATAGGGATAGACGATAGTAGTTATACTCGTCGTCTGTGGTAGTGTGAGTGTTTTCGAGTGAATTATCGTGTGAGATATATATATATTCGAGATATATAATAGCTTAGAAAAATAATACGCGAGTAGGGCCTATTCACATATCTTCAATATATAATAGCCTATAAAGTAGCACGTAAGTGAGGCCTATGTATGTATATACGCCTATATCACATAATAGCCTAATGAGTGTCTAGCACAAACCAAGTAGAAGTCCCGGTTTCACTCATGGTTAGAGTCAACTAATGCATTCATGTTCAACATAACCCCTTTCAGATTTTACATCATCTGTATTTAATTGTACATAGTTAGCATGTTAAATTAAATTCGTATGCTGTAATCCCTGAAACACTTATACCTAATGAGGAATACAGCCTAACGGTCATAGTCTAGGCCCACTACATGCAACCTAGTTCACTATAACCTTAGGCTCTGATACCAATCTGTCGCACCCCCAAATTTACTGTGCGGAAGCGAATCGGGTCGGGGCACGACTAATCAAATATCACAAGCACCAAGATATATAATGAACGACTCTACATGCGTCGTTTACAATACATTGATATTATAAAGTTTTACACGGTTATAATATGGTTTACAAAAGCTCAAGTTCTAAATGATAGAGATTCTATGGCATAACTAATTATACAAAATATAGTAGTGCATGACAATCTCCTGATGTTTGCATGAGACTCGAGCTAATGGGCATCCTGAATGAGCAGACCTACTGCTGCTGCGATCCTGAGAATACATGCTAAAAAGTCAGCTATAAAGCTGGTGAGCTAACAGGTTTAATGATAAGAACAATGTATGAACCACAAAATTTAATGATAATTGAAATTAATCAAATATAATGTATATACAGCCATGAGCACATAGTCTGAGCTTAACTGAGAGGTCAGGATCACACTTAAGTGCCTGAGCGAGGGTGCCTCTATGCGAGTGCATAATCAACACACGTATGAACAAATGATAATGCATCCGTTTGACCAGTCAGTGCTTGCTGACTCGGACGGGGATTGTCAGTCCCATATGGTACCATACACTAACATTCACGCTACAAAGTATTACCAAACTATGCTAGAGGACTTAGATTGATTAGTGAAAACAACTCATGTAGCATACAGCGATGTTTTGTACTTGTGTTCACATGTAAAAGCAAATTGAGCATGTATCTCACCTCTAAGTAAAAGCATTTAAAAAAAAGGGGCTATGAGACTCACCTGAATCTAATGAGTTGCTATCAAGCAATAATATATGATGTTGTTCAAGATGAATGATGTTGTCTCCAACGACTGAAACCGGCTGGGCGTCCTAAACGCGCAAGGTTTTAAATGATTAGATGTCTCAACAGACCATCTATGCTAGTTGCTCATTTAACTAGTAATGTCCAAATGATTAGTTTTTGGATTTTTATATATTTTGTAAATATGTACGGCCCGTTGGTGAGTTTTTGTAATAATAATTCTAAGTATTATTATTATGCGTCTCATCATTTTGTTTACTTGTAAAGTATATACCTATGCATTTTCAAAAGCGAGTACTTTTATATATATCCGAAGATATATATATTTATATCCGAATGTTTGTAGTCCGAAGGTGTCTAGGTCCGAAAGTGTATATGTGTCCGAATGTAACTTTTAGTCCGAAAGTCAAGGGTTCGGGTTCGGGTTCGGGAAAGTGGTCAAACGACCACCGTTTGACCCGAAACTTTTACACAACTCCTAATATGTTAAAATAAGTTTATAAAAGTTGTCGTTACGTTTCATGGGTCTCTCGAAGTGCCACTTTCACAAAATGACTAAAACAGTCCCTAGAGTTAAGATTTCGGTTTTGTCGGTTTGTTTCGCCTCTCGTTCTTGACTAGTTCTACTTCGAATCAGTTCCCAAAATTTTTACTAGTTGTTAATCTATGAGTCTAGCACTTAACTTAATTTTCTCATGAATTTAGAAGGTCTTTAAGTATTTTAAATAAAATCAAGAATCAAAACAATTTATTTTCGGCCAGATTCTCCTATCATTTACAAATCGACTTCTACACTAAGATATGTCTATTTTCAGTTCTCGAGCTTAACACGAAAGTTGTAGGCAACAAAAATACGAAGATTTTGGCGTGTATTTCATCCATTTATCTTATGTGTACGATTTTATATGATTTTATTCGTGAGACTGTTTTTCAGAACCGAAAACAGAATTTATATAAGTGTACAAAAACGTGTTTTGATCATTATTTTCGACATTATTAAGTTGAGTGAGCTTCATATCATGTAAATAAACTCAGTCATAGATGATCTAACAAAAGAGTTTAAAATATACCAAAGAAAATCGCGATCTAGAGGGAGGATGATGGAATCGTGCTCGGTTTTGCTTCCTCTTCGTTTCCTTTGCTTCTCCTTTGATTTCTTCTAGTAAAAAAGCTAGATTTATGGAAAGTTATAAGGATGATGATGTATGTAGAGTGAGAGCCGAGAGTGAGATTGAGAGGAGAGAGTGAGAGTAAATGATTATGAAATGGGAAAATGGAAAGGAAAAGGATTGAAGTCAAAAAGGTAACCAACAAGATCCTAAATTTAGGGAGTGGAAAATGGGCTAATTTCAGCTGTGTTTTGGTGGGTCCCACCTCCATGTGGGTGTGTTAAATTGTTTCCAAAGTTTCGTTGCGTGCGGTGTCCGTTTCCCCGGTCGTTTAAACGTTAATTCACGCGTTTAATGAAATACGTATGTGTTTTAAGTAACGATTACATTTTGACATTTTCAACTTGATGTAATACTTAATTTTACTTGAAAACATTTATTAAAAGGTTTAGTATTGTGACGGTATTGATTTACATGATCGTTTAACGATTAATTAAGTCGCGCAACGTTATTAATCGTTACAATTGATTGCACGTAATCGCGTAAATTTTAATTGAAGTATTTCATCAAAATAATTGGAAATGAATTATAAAAATATAATTTTTATAAATTTCGTTTTTCGGATGCATTCCGCGCGTTTTGGGTCGCATATTACTTAATTGACACGATACGAAATACTTATGAAATATTATCGAAATAATATTTAGAAAATAACTATGTTTATTAAATAATTTCATATTATTTAATATTTGAGTTCAACAACGTCCGTATTAATATATCGGAATTCGACCGATATAATAAAATGCACGATTAAGTAGAATCGCGTAAATGCGTATATTTATAAAATACACGTAGTGATACATACAATTAGCCTAGCATGAAACTAATTACATGTATAACAAAATGATTAGGCGCAAATTTCTAGCCCTAATTGGTCGGGTGTCACATGGGGTTTCATGGAACTAGTGATTATGATATGAAATTGTGTTTAATATGTTTAATTGAAGTTAGTAAAGCTTAATAGTGAATTAATTAGTGTTAAAGTGAGTAAAAGATTAAGAAATTAGTGATATGTTCATAAGAGTTATGTTAAATATTTGTAGAAATAGAGTTAAATTATGAACTAGTGATAATGAAATATGATTATGATAATAGAACATGAAATTAGTAGAAAAGTGATAATTGTTAGTGTTTAATTGTTGTTATGATGATATGTATGATTATGTAGGTTTTAAGAGACGTGGAGGCTTATGATGATCAATATGGTGAAATCGTCTAAGAGATTGTGGTGAGTGATACGGGGATTAAACAGGTGATGTGATTGTGTAGTACCGGATAGCTTGCGGGCTAGAGGTTTACACAATCAAAGAACAAGTTATTTGTTATGTTTATTTAATTATGTTTATTGCTTAAGTTAGTTGTTGTGTTAAATTTCTTAATTGTGCTTAATTGTTATGTGTTTAATTGTTACTTGGTAAGAAAAGTAGTGATTTATCATTAGCTTGATGTTAGCCAAGTAATGAGTAATTTACTAGCTTAAAGGTAAAGGAAAGAATTGGTGAAGAATAGTATATGATTCGATTGTGTTGGATCCGGATTGCTTCCGAGCAAGAGGCTACACAATCGGGTGGAAGATATATTATTGACATATGTGAATTAAATAGTGATGGTGTAGTGAACAGTGTATGAATTGGTTATATGTGTTTCCGGATAGCTTCCGAGCTAGAGGATCATACAATCACGTGAAGGGTGTTTGTTATATGTTTTTTTTCTTATGTGTGTGTTTAAGACTATGTTAAAAGATGTGTTGATTAGTGAATTGATTGTTGTTGGTTAATGATTATGTGTAAAGGATTAGTGGTGATCAGAGAGTTAACTGCGGTTAACACAGTGTACAGTGTTCAGTGTTCAGAGCTCAGTGATTATGTGTTCATGTATTTGTGTTGTTATATGCTAAATGTTATGTGTATTGCTTGTTTGATTGCCTGTGTACTCACTAAGCAGTTGTGCTTACCCATTTCAGTGTTTATGTTGTAGGTTGATGTTTTGATAGAGACATGTGGATAGAAGGGTTATGAGAAGCTAGTGACATGGATATGGAGCATGCTTATGGTTAGAATATGCTTCTTTCTTTTGAATTGTTGTTTATATGCTTCTTTCTTTTGAATTGTTGTTTTGATGCTCAATTGTGTAAATCGCCCAAACAAAGAGTTTTTGAATTAAATATGTTGGTCAATGTGTAGTAGTTGACTTTGAAAGTCAAACCGAGTTATGATGTCTAGTGTATGTGGTTGTTAAGAGTATGAAGTTATATGATTGGTTTGGTTTGGGTCAAAGTGGTGAAAAGTGATTAAGTGTCGAATGTGATTGGTTGGTCAAATGAGAAGTTGACATATAGTCAACAGAGTTATAATGGTCAAACATATGTGGTATTGGGTAGAGTTGTGGTTGTATATGGTAGATTTGGTAAAAGTGTTCAAATGGACATCAAAACGGGTCAAAAGGGTTAAATCGGGTTAGAATGTAGTTATGTGGGTTTGGACAAGTGTGTTAGACTTGTTTTGGTATGTTGATCATGTGTGCAAAAAGTTAGAGTCCAAGTGTTCATGGTTTGTGATTTGAATTGTAGTCAAAAAGTGGTTAAAATGGTCGAAAAGTGGTTATATGTCCGTTTTCTCGTAAAACGTGAATTTTGGAAAAGTGCAAAAATAGAAAGTTTCATTGTGGCATTATGGAGGTGCCTGCAAATTTTCAGAGTCTAAGTGTTTACGAGTAAAAAGATATGCGCGTTGGAAATTCGTATTTTGGTATTAGTTTGTGCAGCCCTGATTCCTGGGGAATCGGAGTCATTCCTGAGGAATCTGAAATTAAGTGCTAACAGCAGCCCTTATTCCTGGGGAATCGCTTGTAAATTCACATTTTTGTTATTTGAGTCATTATTTGATTAAGAGAACGATATAACGAGTCTATAATGTCATATTTTAGATGTGGGACCTAATAGAGTGTGTTTTCAGTGTTAGGTAAAAAAAAATGGTTCTGTTTTCGGGGCGTTTCAAGTTGGTATCAGAGCAATGGTTTAAGAGACTTAGGTGATCTACGATAGGGTTGCTTAAACTTAAACTATTATATGTTGTTCGAATTGCTATGATTATGATTATGCTAAATAGCTAAACGTTGTAGTTTGTATGTGCAAATAAGGTAGATAAGTAGTGAAGTAGTTTTAAACTATGTGTTTAATTGTTAAATTGTTAGTTATTGTGTGTTAACTATTAAATGAATTGTATGTTATGTGTTTATGTGGAAATCACATTAGAAAACGATGATATAAGATAGCTTGAGAATGAAATGTGTATAACATAATATGTCTACGCCTGATCACCGTAGTTATATTATGCTATTTCACATGGAATTGTTGGAGTTATCAAATATCAAAGTAATTTAGTGTGATTGTTAGGATAAAGTGTAAGAAAAGAGGTGTTTAAACTATGTGAATTACGTGTTAGATATTATGAGAATAGGAGATAATAGAGAAAGTAGGAGTAATAGACTTGTATCTAGTGATACGTATTTCACTAAATTATGTGAAACCAATATGTAAGGGGTATATGGTTAAGAGTTTGTAGAGTTAGTGTTGATAATGTGCTTGAGTAGAATTAAGTGATGTATGCGTTTATGTATGACCAGTGAGTTAAGGGAAGTGTTCTAAGTATGATTAAGTGTTTGTGCATGAGTAGAGATAGTGTTAAGACTAAGTAGTACAAGTGCCATTCGTGAGGACACGAATGAGATAAGTGGGGGAGAGTTGTAACACCCCAAAAATATAAAGGTTTTATTTTAGAACACGAGGGTATAATTATTTTAAAGTGGTGTGTTTTAAATAATACGATATAATAGAATACGTCAATGGTTTTCCAGTTCCAGACAATAGAGTTTAAAAGGGATAAATTAAATAGCCGACCTATATGTTTTATATGTTATTACGTATCAAAAATGTTCCAGAGATATAGAGAGAGAGCGAGAGAAATAGAAAAACACAGGGACGATGCTAGTGATCAAATCCAAACTTCTAATCTTCAATCTTTGATTCTACTTGCTCAATTTCTTCCTCCTAATCCTCAAGAACATCATGTAAGTGAGTTTTCTCTATGATTTAACCTAGGGTTTTAGTTTTATGTGGGTTTCAAAGGGTTAATGGTTTAAATACGAAATTAGGGTTTTTAATTTGATGAAACTAGTGTTAATTAGTGTTTTTATGATTGATTAGTGATGTATAAGCATATATGTGTTCATGATTAACAAGAATTCAAGTTAAAAGTGAGTACTTTGAAGTATATAGCTAAAGATCAAAGTGGGGTTTTGGTGGGGTTTCATGGAACTAGTGATTATGATATGAAATTGTATTTAATATGTTTAATTGAAGTTAGTAAATCTTAATAGTGAATGAATTAGTGTTGAAGTGAGTAAAAGATTAAGAAATTAGTGATATGTTCATAAGAGTTATGTTAAATATTTGTAGAAATAGAGTTAAATTATGAACTAGTGATAATGAAGTATGATTATGATAATAGAACATGAAATTAGTAGAAAAGTGATAATTGTTAGTGTCTAATTGTTGTTATGATGATATGTATGATTATGTAGGTGTTAAGAGACGTGGAGGCTTATGATGATCAATATGGTGAAATCGTCTAAGAGATTGTGGTGAGTGATACGGGGATTAAACAGGTGATGTGATTGTGTAGTACCGGATAGCTTGCGGGCTAGAGGTTTACACAATCAAAGAACAAGTTATTTGTTATGTTTATTTAATTATGTTTATTGCTTAAGTTAGTTGTTGTGTTAAATTTCTTAATTGTGCTTAATTGTTTTGTGTTTAATTGTTACTTGGTAAGAAAAGTAGTGATTTATCATTAGCTTGATGTTAGCCAAGTAATGAGTAATTTACTAGCTTAAAGGTAAATGAAAGAATTGGTGAAGAATAGTATATGATTCGATTGTGTTGGATCCGGATTGCTTCCGAGCAAGAGGCTACACAATCGGGTGGAAGATATATTTTTGACATATGTGAATTAAATAGTGATGGTGTAGTGAACAGTGTATGAATTGGTTATATGTGTTTCTGGATAGCTTCCGAGCTAGATGATCATACAATCACGTGAAGGGTGTTTGTTATATGTTTTGTTTCTTATGTGTGTGTTTAAGACTATGTTAAAAGATGTGTTGATTAGTGAATTGATTGTTGTTGGTTAATGATTATGTGTAAAGGATTAGTGGTGATCAGAGAGTTAACTGCGGTTAACACAGTGTACAGTGTTCAGTGTTCAGAGCTCAGTGATTATGTGTTCATGTATTTGTGTTGTTATATGCTAAGTGTTATGTGTATTGCTTGTTTGATTGCCTGTGTACTCACTAAGCAGTTGTGCTTAACTATTTCAGTGTTTATGTTGTAGGTTGATGTTTTGATAGAGACATGTGGATAGAAGGGTTATGAGAAGCTAGTGACATGGATATGGAGCATGCTTATGGTTAGAATATGCTTCTTTCTTTTGAATTGTTGTTTTGATGCTCAATTGTGTAAATCGCTCAAACAAAGAGTTTTTGAATTAAATATGTTGGTCAATGTGTAGTAGTTGACTTTGAAAGTCAAACCGAGTTATGATGTCTAGTGTATGTGGTTGTTAAGAGTATGAAGTTATATGATTGGTTTGGTTTGGGTCAAAGTGGTGAAAAGTGATTAAGTGTCGAATGTGATTGGTTGGTCAAATGAGAATTTGACATATAGTCAACAGAGTTATAATGGTCAAACATATGTGGTATTGGGTAGAGTTGTGGTTGTATATGGTAGATTTGGTAAAAGTGTTCAAATGGACATCAAAACGGGTCAAAAGGGTTAAATCGGGTTAGAATGTAGTTATGTGGGTTTGGACAAGTGTGTTAGACTTGTTTTGGTATGTTGATCATGTGTACAAAAAGTTAGAGTCCAAGTGTTCATGGTTTGTGATTTGAGTTGTAGTCAAAAAGTGGTTAAAATGGTCGAAAAGTGGTTATATGTCCGTTTTCTCGTAAAACGTGAATTTTGGAAAATTTCAAAAATAGAAAGTTTCATTTTGGCATTATGGAGGTGCCTGCAAATTTTCAGAGTCTAAGTGTTTACGAGTAAAAAGATATGCGCGTTGGAAATTCGTATTTTGGTATTAGTTTGTGCAGCCCTGATTCCTGGGGAATCGGAGTCATTCCTGAGGAATCTGAAATTAAGTGCTAACAGCAGCCCTTATTCCTGGGGAATGGGGGTCATTCATGGGGAAACGCTTGTAAATATACATTTTTGTTATTTGAGTCATTATTTGATTAAGAGAACGATATAACGAGTCTACAATGTCATATTTTAGATGTGGGACCTAATAGAGTGTGTTTTTAGTGTTAGGTAAAAAAAAATGGTTCTGTTTTCGGGGTGTTTCATATGGAACCTAAGAGTCATCTACACAATTTTAGAACAGTCATTAACAAACCCTGTTTGGGTTAATTATAATGAAAATAATACAATGATAATTACCAATGCAATTAATTATGGGGAAGGAGCTATAGAAAATATTCAACGATGGATGCATACATTAATGAAGCCATATGAAGTACCAATTACTAAAGCTATTCCGGATAAGTATCTAAGTGAAGAAGAAAAGTTATTTTATTGCAAGATAATGAAGAAGTATCCAGATCACCTCTTCAAACATTGCCAAATTAATCAGCATATGGTCCCACAGTTACCAATAATGGAAGATAATTCAAAAGAAGAAGATAAAGAAGAAGAAAAGATAAGCTAGGAGAAGAAGCTAAAGGGACAGCTGAAAGTTACATGTTGTAAATAAGTGTAATAGTAGTAGTAATAATTGTATGTTGTAATAGTAGTAGTAATAATTGTGTGTAGTAACAGTGTGTCGTGTCACTGAATAAAGTGACATAAACTTGCAAATATATGCTTAAGTGTTGTACATATTTCCTATATAAATAAAACAACATGGAAGGCTAGGGATAACACACATCCCCACTTTTTCATAACTCATTCTCCTTTATCTCTCTCTCTTTAATTCTCCATCTTCCGCGGAAGGCTAGGGTTAACACACATCCCCACTTTCCCATAACTCATTCTCCTTTATCTCTCTCTCTTTAATTCTCCATGTGTGTTATCCCTAGCCTTCCATGTTGTTTTATTTATATGGGAAATATGTACAATACTTAAGCATATATTTACAAGTTTATGTCACTTTATTTAGTGACACGACACACTGTTACTACACACAATTATTACTACTACTATTACAACATACAATTATTACTACTACTATTACACTTATTTACAACATGTAACTTCCAGCTGTCCCTTTAGCTTCTTCTCCTAGCTTCTCTTTTCTTCTTCTTTATCTTCTTCTTTTGAATTATCTTCCATTATTGGTAACTGTGGGACCATATGGTGATTAATTTGGCAATGTTTGCAGAGGTGATCTGGATACTTCTTCATTATCTTGCAATAAAATAACTTTTCTTCTTCACTTAGATACTTATCAGGAATAGCTTTAGTAATTGGTACTTCATCTGGCTTCATTAATGTATGCATCCATCGTTGAATATTTTCTATAGCTCCTTCCCCATAATTAATTGCATTGGTAATTATCATTGTATTATTTTCATTATAATTAACCCAAACAGGGTTTGTTAATGAATGTTCTAAAATTGTGTAGATGACTCTTAGGTTCCATACTCTCTTCTCTTTAAGTAATTCGGGAATTTCTTCATACTTCAATTCATCTTGTACCATAACTTCCTCTGGTAGTATATATTGACGAGTAATTCCAATCTTAACTAATTTGACCGCTTGCCTTATTTTATCAAATGTTACTTCTCCAGGTGCTAAATAACATCGAACAAATATTAATTTTGCTCTTGTAATTGACAAATAACTTCTAACTACTCTATATAACTCCGGAATTTTTACTAATTCATCTCCATTACTGGTATATGCTGAATGTAGTATCCCATAATCATAACTAGCTTTTACCAAACCCGGATTTGGTAGGGCTATTAATTCATTTATCTTTTTATTTGGCTGAGTAGCATATCCTTCCAATAATTCTCCCTCCTTATTTAATTTAAGAATTGGGCTAGAGTTTAATTAATTTGCAATTATCTGAAAATTTTGGACATAACTTTTTACTAGATAATCATAAAAGAATTGGGCTAGAGTTTAATTAATTTGCAATTATCTGAAAATTTTGGACATAACTTTTTACTAGATAATCATAACTCCTTTGACCTTGGGCCAGTAATTTTTCTCTGAATGTATCAGTACTTGGAACAAGCGTTGGGAATTCTACTTTAGAATCCAACTTAACTTTTTTAATTAACTTTTCTTCATCAGTTAATTGGGCATTTCTTGTACTTGATCCTCCTCTTCGGATAATTCTTGTTGTTGGCCTGGATTGGCATATACTTTGTCTAAGTTCGGCATTTTCAGTCTTTAACTCTTGCATCATTGCTACTAGGGCAATTTGCTCTTGATAATTTGTCTGCATAGAAATTAGCTTGAGACTTGATTAGTTCAACATTAAAATCATAACAAGTAATTTCTGCAATTATCCTATTTATTTCTTTTTTAACTATAGAATTTTTTTAATTTTTGTGTAATCCATGCCTTAACTGTAGAATTATCTATTCTTAGAATAAACTTGTTGTAAACAATATATGGCTCAAATTTTTTAATTCCATAATGCACTGCTTTTAATTCTTTTTTGTTTATATCCCAATTTATCTCGTTTGCTTTGAAAGTTCCTGAATGATACCTGCAAACAAATTCTCTTTTTTCTTTTTCATACCTGTATTTTAATACCGCTCCATATCCATTGTTACTTTCACTTGCATCTGTTTCTACTATCCATATAAATTGTTTTTCCTCATCTGGATATTCTAATTTAGGTAGTTTTTCACATTTTCTTTTTATTTTCCTAATAACTTCCTTATCCTTTTCAGTCCATTGGAATTCTATGTTCTTACTTATCTTTTTATTTAAGGGTTCTAATTCTTCTGCTAATTTTGGTATAAATTCCCTAACTTGATTTATTGTTCCTAAAAAGGCTTGTAACTCTTTTTTAGTGTTAATTTCTTCATTAAAATTTATAACCTTTTTTATTATATGTTCTTGCATCTTAATTCCTCCTTTATCTATTTCTATTCCTAGGAATTCTATTTGAGTTTTAAATAACTCAGTTTTCTTTTTACTTAGTATAATACCACTTTCTTTTATTATATAAATAAAGTTTTCTAACAATCTTAAGTGTTCTTCTTTTGTTTTTGTAAATAATAATATATCATCTATATAGACAACACAATTTTCTAAATCCTTAAAATATTTGTCCATAAAAGCTTGATATCTTCCTGGTGCATTCTTATATCCAAAAGGTAATACATTCCATTCATAAAATCCATTAGGTATACTAAAAGCCGTTAATTGTTTTGATTCTTCTTTTAATTTTATTTGATGAAATCCACTTTTACAATCAAATTTGCTAAAATAACTATATCCTTGAATTTGTTTTATTTTTAAAATTTTATTTGGTATAGGATAATTATATGTTTTAGTTTTGGCATTTAAATTTCTATAATCTATAACCATTCTACTTTTCCCACTTTTTATCTCACTATGTTTATTTACTATAAATGCACTACTACTATGTTTACTATTTGATTTTCTTATTAGGTCTTGGTTTAATAATTCGTTAATGTGCATATGAAATTCTTTTATATCTTTTTCCGTATTATTAAATGGCTTTTGTTGTATAATACTTTTTTCATCTATAAGATTTATTTCTACTTTTGTTTTATGTTGTTCCCATTTTTCTAAGGGGTTTTCTCCATATAAATGTTCTAATTCATTTTTTATTTTTTCTAAGAAATCTAATGTATATATAAATATATTGCTAATTGTTTTAATTTCATTTTTCAAGTGTAATTTTTGGTTTATTTTGGGATCTCCTTTTATCCATTTTTCTTCCTTTCTCATTTAATTTTTTACTATCTTAGCATTTACCTTCTTCTTATCACATGGAGTAGTAAACTGTACAAATTCTTTATTCACTATCATAGGTAAATATTATTTTATAAAGTTCAATCCTATTATTATATCTCTAGTTTCTAATTCATAATTATATACCAATGGTATATTTAGTATTTTATCCCATATTTGTATTTTTACATTTTCTTGGTATTCTGTTATCCTATTTTCTTCTCCATTAAATCCTCTTACATTTATAGGGGTTTTTAATTTTTTCCATTCTGGTAAACAGTTATTTCTGAATATTGTAATCATTGCTCATGTATCTAATAATCCATTATAATATCTATTTAGGTATTCTGGGTAGATTATTTTAAATAATATGTGTATAGTCTCTATTCTATTATTACTCTAGGGGCTTCTAATTTAATTTGGTTATAAGTAAATATAAATTTATCTTCCTTTTTCTGCCATGGTTTTACTAATTCTAGAAAATCATATCCTAAATTATTATTTTTATTGTTTCCTACTAAGGTTTTTACATCTATATCTATTCCTGCTATATTTATTCTTACTGTGTTTATTTTTTCTTCTTGAAATTGTCTTATATATGTTTCTTTGTTATTAGTTATTTCGGTCATTGTAATTTGATCATTGAGTCTTATTTTTACATAGTATCTTCTTTCTATTCTTTTTTCTACCAATTGTAATGGCTTATTATTGTCTATTTCTAAAAATCTTATTTTTTCTTCCTTGGCGGGGGTTATTAATTCTCTAAAAGATTCATTTATAGTTATGGGACTTAGTCTATTTTTAGTCCTAATTTCATGCGTTGTACTTATAATATAAGCATTTTTGAATAATACCATTATTACTTTAGAATTTGGTACCATGTTTATTCCTGATAATTTCCAATGTAGATTATAACTCATAATTAAATTATGATATGATAAGCTTATGCTATAATTAGGTTTAATTGTGAATATAACTTTTTGAAATATAAGATTTCCTACTAATTTTGCTATTATAGATTTTTCTTTTGAGTATGTAATTCTTTTATCTACTATAATAATTCTATAGGAGTATCTATTCCTTCCTTAAAACTGGCTTTTACTATTATTTCCGTTGCTGCTAATTCCACATATTTATAAGTATTCTATATTTCTTCATATATTGTTTCTTTTCTTAGCAATGGAATTCTAGTACTTCCTTGTATCTGTTTTATATCTATGGCATGTTCTCTTTGTGATATAACCGCTATTTCTTTCTTTTGCATGTTTAATTTACTCATGAGTGGCTTGTTAAATATCTTATCTTCTGTTATAGAAAAATGTGTTTGTTTTATTTTATCATGTTTTTGTGGATTAAAAATTAATCTTTAACTGTATATTCTTCTGTTTCTATTACATCATACACTTCTTCTATTTCACTACTTTCTTCCATTAACAGATTATTAATTCTTTTTCTAATTTTCTAATTTTTTCTATTCTTCTAATTTTTTGATTCCTTAAATAATTTTTTACTTTTAATAAAACACTAAGATCTTCATATGCTTTTCTATTTTCTATCCTGTCTTTCACATTATCGATTAATAATTTTAGATCATCTATGTTTTCTCTTAATTCTTTTATTTGTTCTATTTTTTCTTGATTCATTTTTCTTTGTTTTCCACTATCCATCGTTTTCTTCACTACTCATAGTATCTGTACTATTTGTATCATAATATAATTCATTATCACTATCTGTTTCTAATGTATATACCATTTCTTCTTGATTTATATTATTAAATTCATATTCTAGGGCTTCTATTTCTATGTATTTTACTTCTTTATTTTTTAGGTTATCTCTAAATTTTTCTTTTGTTTTACATTCTCTTCGTATATGTCCTATTTGACCACAATTATAACATTTACATGTTTTATGGTTTTTTGTATATCTATTATAATTTCTTTTCTTTACATAATACTTTTTGTTAGGTTTCCTTCTAATATATCTAAATTTTTTATATTTCTCATATGGTTTGTATGTTCTTTTATATTTTCTTTTATATGCTTTATTTCTCCTTCTTTTTATATTGCATCCGAAACTAGGTAGTTGGTAATGTTCACAACAATCATTTATTCTTTGGATTTCTTTTCTCATTTATATTTTTATATTTAATTTTGTACAATAAGCTTTATACCACGTATTTAGATACATAATTCTTTCTCCTAATGTATCTGTTTTAGGTTCTGCTTCATAGGCTTCTGTTACTAATTTATTTACTGGTGATGGTAGTTTTGAATAATATAATCTTTTCATTTCTATGGTATTTCTTAATGTTTCATCTAGTTTATAATAATTTTGGTTATAGGCACAAGTATAAGCTTTTAGTTGTTCGGGACACATGGAGCATATTTGCATACTTAATATATTATATCTAGCATTTTCTTGCCTTTGTCTTATTTGTCCTAAATCTGAATTAAAATTACTAAATTCTCTTCTTATTGCTATTTCATATTTTTTCAATAGTTCTGTATTTCTGGTTATTCGTATATTATCCCATGATAATAATTCTTGTAATTTTGTTCTATCTTCTAGTTTTAAACTTATTATCCATTCTTTTACAATTCCTGTTATTGTTCCTTCTATATAATTAGCTGTTTGATTTAAAGATATTTTTCCTTTTATTAATTTAGAATTTATTCTTGATATCCAATTTTGTATTTCTTTTAATACATCCTCTGGACAATCTAAATCTAGTATATCTGGATTTAGATTTTCATCTTTTATAGGTATATAATTTTTTAATTGATCCAATCTACTCTTCCATATAACTTCATTTCTTCCTATATATTGATTTCCACTTCTTATATTTCTTCTCCTTGTTTTATAATCATATCTTTTATACGAATTATCTTCTTCTTCTTTTATCCTAGCAGTATCCATATTTATTTCTAAATCATTTACTTGATTTTCTAATCTTTCTACTTCACTTTCATTATTTTGACTATATCTATACTCTATACTTTCATTATCTGAGGATTCTATTTTTTCCTAACTGGTTTATTTCAAATTCTTCACATTTTCATTGTATCATATTTAATTGTTCTTTTTCTTCTTCTTCCGATTCTATAATTATTTCCTTTTCTAATTTCTTTTCTATTTTTGATATTCTTGCTTCTAGTAACTCATAATTTTCTATTTGTTTATTTTCTATATCTAACCTATTATTCAAACTTTCTTCCCATGTTTGTATCTTTTTTACTATGTTTCCTAGGCTTCTTTGCATTATATTCATATTTTCCTCCATTCTATCTAACCTATTTTCAATTTTTTCTTGAAACCTATCTAATTGTTTATATATCTCATTTATTTCATCATCGTTATTTTCTCTTTCTATTGGTTTAATAACCTTATATTTTTGTTCTTTTTGTAGTCTATCTAGTCTTTCATTGTTATTTTCTATTGTCATACTGGGCTTATCTTTTATTAGAAAATATCTAGCTTCTTCTAATTCAATAAATTCTTTATTTTCTGAAGTAGTTATTATCTTATATGTTCCTGATATAAACTTTTCGTATTTTTGTTTAATTATCTGTTCTTTCTCTAGCATTTCCAATTTGTTCTATTTCTTTTTTCCTAGTGTAGTAAGCTGTTATAGTTTTTCCTATTACAAAATTAGGTATATTTTGAGAGTATATATTTTTTACTTCTTTTTGGGAAATTTCATATTTATCATCTTCTGGTTTTAATTCTTCATTAAGATGTATTTCTCTTGTTACTAATTTTGTTTCTGATTTTCCTGTTATATTTTCTATATTATTATTTATAATTAAGATGTTTTTATTTATTGTTGCTAGTATCGATGTTACTGTATCTGATTCCATTTAATCACTTAAACAATTACTTTCGTATAATAATTCTAATATTTCTTCATTTTTGTAATCTTCTCTACTGCTATTAGGACTAATATTAGGACTAGTATATTTTTGTTTTTTATCTTTAAATGTTAATTTTTTATACTTTATTCTCATTATTTTGAATAACTTCTTCATAATATAAATAAGTATTTCATTTCCACGATTCATGATTTAATGAAATAGGTCATTCTTACTATCATCATAACAATTTATAATCACCTACACATCTTGACATAACCAAGCCCATCCTTTGAAATTCTTTTGAAATTATTACAAACAAAATCATTTTTCTTCTCACCATATTCCCTAAACCGACTCCTTTTTCCACCACCTGTGTACTTCTAAGTCATAAAACGGGATCTTGTCTTTTGAATACTCAATATTTTATTTATAAAAATCCAAATTTTCTTTCATCTGGGGCTTACAAGTATTTGATTGTGAAGACACATATTAGATTATAAACCACGGATTCTAGTAAGAAAGACCTTAATTAAATTAGTTCATGAAAAGAATTCTAACCTTATCTTCTTGTGTAGTCATCTTGATTAATTCCTTAATTAGCTCTTAACTTCTTTGTGTAACAATGTTGACCAATTTATTTTTCCTTACAAGGCTCTGATACCAAATATGCGGAAGATGGAGAATTAAAGAGAGAGAGATAAAGGAGAATGAGTTATGGGAAAGTGGGGATGTGTGTTATCCCTAGCCTTCCATGTTGTTTTATTTATATGGGAAATATGTACAATAGTGCAACAAAATAAGGGTAATAATGTCATATTCACCAACAGAAAACATAATTTCTTAAACTTCGTAAAAACTAATTGTTAACGCTTATTATGAGACCGGAAGGAGTAATACTGAAAAAGGTTACCCGTGCATGACAAATTTGGTACCTTTCATTCGGTTCCTAAATGTATATATAGGTAAATAATTCCAAAGATTCGTATAGTACGGATATTACTATGATTTGTGATCTCTAAAATGTGAATATAACGAATTCAGCAAAAGTTTATTCGAAGTACGTTCAATTTCAAACATTTATCATAGTGGGTATATATTGCATAATACGTTATATTTATAATTTCTAAGCATTAAAACACTTTCAATATGAAAGATAGTGTCTAAATCAAATATATACCCAACAATCAGATTATAATTGACCTCCTACATATTTATCGATATATTTCTAATCTTGTAGAGATGCATACAAATATTAGAACTTCTGTGAGACAATGTATGAAATTTTGGTTTGGATGATCTATCATATATCGCCCAACTTGTGTGATTATATAGAGTTACGCAAAGGAATTGATTCAAAAAACTTACCTACGCGAGGGGGCAATGGGTTGCAACAACCGACAATCCTAGGCCGATGTGTTCTATGTGATGAAGGGACCACCCTGCCTATGACCCATGGTGTAGTCAGTGATAGTGTGATCATTGATCGATGTTTTGTAGAGCGACTCTTTTTTAGCAATTGTATCTTAGACTTATCATTTTTGTTTTGATTCAATGGAAGAGTTTATAAGGTAGTAGAGACTAGAGATGAGAGAAAATGTCATATATATCCTTGTAGAAGTGTAAATAACCTTTTAAATTTTACAGTTTCACCTATGCCTTCCTAATAATATTATAAAAGTTCGTAGAACCTAGGGTCTCGAAGTTAAGGGTGTAAAAGTCAAAATCGAATCACACCAGTGTAAAAGCTAACTTAAATATGCATGTCGTTGTAAATAAATGTGGTAGCTGGCGTTAATGGTGAACTTGAGGTGGGTCGTACATGTTAAATGAACTAACAAGAGATGTCGAAAAGTCTCCACATATGATCATTTGTATTTCTATGTGTTTATATTTAGTGGCGGATCCAAGATTTTAAGTGACCCGTAGCAATGGTATCTCAATTTTTCTAAACCCGTAGCACCAACAAGAAATGCAACTAAGAATGTTATATTACAATAGAAATTACACTGCATATTGGTTATGGATCCATAGCAACTGCTAAACCTACCGTCTACATTTTAAGTTAATAAAATTTTTTATGTGTTCATCATTTATGAGGTTTGTAGAACCCTTGATATATTTACGTTGTGCTTTTTGAACCTTTGGTAGTATTGTTAGTGACGGATCCAGGATTTTGAGTGACACGTAGTAATGATATCCCTATTTTTCTGAACCCCGTAGCACAAACAAGAAATGCAACTAAAAATGCAATTTTTCAATAAAAATTACACTGCGTACTGAGAATGGACCCGTAAGTCGTAACTGCTACCCCTACCTTCTACATGGCTCCACCCCTAAGTATTGTACGATGGTAAATGGATTATTTGTAAGATTATTTAAATGTGGGTGTATAGTAATTGTGTTTTGAATGCGAAAAAAACATAAAACTTGTTTACATCTATTGTAAAACTGCAAGAAATTCGATGTTTTATTTGTTTTTAATTTAAAAAGATCTATTGCGACGAAACGTATCTTCACTAAAGATTTTCTATTTTAATTTCCATACAATTTAAGTTCGTCAAAAAAGCGTGTGTCCCGGCTCATGTCGCCGCAACTGTCGTCACAGTAGAGCTACTCATGAGATGTTAAACAACTCGTCTCAATAGGTCTTTTGTACTAAAGGTTGCTAGTTCTACGTGTTCATATGTTTGAAAAATAGAGTGGAAATTAAGATAATTTTCACCTTCGATTCAATGAATGTGTAGCTAGGTCAAAATCATATTTTCATGATTGATAAATGAATACAAATTACAATTACAATACTAATTATAATATATTAAATAAAAGTTCATTGAGCAAATAAATCTAAGAATTCTCTTTCGGAAAATGATTGAGAGACTAAATTTGTGAGACTAAATAATGACCTAAAGATGTAATTGGTAGGTTTGAAATATTGATTGGATGATATTAGGAGAGAGAAACAATTCAACCAATCAAAAAATTAGGCCTACTTTGAGGTCTGTGTAATTAGGCCTCTTTACCATTACTCTTCTCTTTCTTTAGTTACACTGATGTATAAGAATTTACAAGAGCTACACAATAGTTAAGGAAATTATAATTATAATAATAAATTATAGAAAACGAAAGTCTATTCTGCCCATCTATGCTTTAATGGCTAATTTAATGACAAAAGTGATAATGGTAAATATCAAGTAAAAAATACAATAAAAGGTACTATAGTTATCACCTATTTCTATTTAAGGTATACAACTTTAATTTTTTTAATATAAGGTATTGAAGTTTCAATTTGTAATCAAGTTATGGACGCGAATTTCATAAAAGACGAGTTGTCACCGAATTTCTTTTTATATATAACATATCTATTTAATCGATTAATTTTCCTCGATCAATTTTAAAAAAATATTGAGTGAGGAGAGAGAATTTAACAAAAACTCATTACAACTTTCAACTTTAATATCTCCCATTATACTCAATATTTTTTAAATTGATCGAAGAATATTAATCGATTAAATAGATATGTTACTTATAAAAAAGAAATTCGATCACAACTCGTCATTTGTGAAATTCGCGTCCTTAACTTGATTACAAATTGAAAGTTCGATCCCTTAAATTGAAAAATTTAAAGTTGTGTACCTTATAATGACAATATAAACATATAAACATATATCATACATAAAAATAATTACATATGATCGAGCCACGAACACGTTCACTAAATTGATAAAGATCTTAGTATAAACCCAAGAGACATAAATTAACAAGTGATAAGAATCTTGCGAATAAAAACACGTTTAACACGTTTTTTTAGAAGTTAGATGCATTAAAATTACCATACGTTAGTTTACGAACTTAATTTGAACAAACTCAGGTCATCTTTCACGTCAGTCCCTGATCTTTCATGCTCCTTGCAAGTCAGCCCTTCATCTTCATAAAAACTTTGATGATATTATCATTTCACTTGGTACCAACACGTAATAATAGCCATCAGCTGTATTCAAAAGTTAACTTTCTAAAGCAAAGCAAAATCAAGATTGAAGTATATTCTCAAATAAAATGTGCTTTTAACAGGTTCAAACAATCCCAATCCAATTAACGTACCATAAAAATCACAAAATAGAATATGGAAAGCAAATAGCGAGTCAAGGAACTCACTTGGTATTTTTAGCGTAACTGGAACTTACTCGGCATCAGATGGTTTCCTAAGTTAAGTTATTTAATGAGTCAGTAAGTGCAAAGTGCACACTAGTTTAAAATAACTTGAACCGCCACCAAATAGCGAGTCAAGGAGGTTGCACCCGTTAAGGGGCCGCGCCCCTGCGGGGAACTAGCAGGCTAAGTCCCCCTAGTTATATACCTGCATGATACCTGATTTTCCAGCCAAAATTAACAGAGGCTATATATGTTCATTAACCGGTTGTATCTGTTCCCGCCAAAATGAACTGAGGCTATATATGTTCGTTAACGGTTGTATGCGCTTGTTAAAAGTTGTGTTTGTTCGTTCCCACCAGCACTTTATAACCTCCAGTCCTCCACAAATGTCTAAACCAGTTAAGATATAGTGATACTCAGGCGGTGATATGTTGAAATACTTTATTAGTGAAATTGTATAACACAACTTATTGATTTAATTTATCCAATATTATCATCACACCTAGATAAATTTCTAACAAGACCTTGAATATTATATTCAATCATTCAAAAAATATGTATTAACAGTCTTCCAGGAGTATCCCTGAACATCAAATACAACATGAATCCAACCTAATATTTCCCTTAATTCTTGATCAAATGCATGACATATCAGGATAACAACAATTTGCCTATATGTACAAAACTCTGTTCTTGAACAATCTTTAAGAAAAACTCTTCAACCCAAAGGTAATTACCTCTGTCTATCAAACCTCATAGTCTTCTAAAATACTTCTTCTTGGCTCCAGTACTTTCCTGTTTCATAAGATCGAAACAAATGATACTTTTTAACTCTTTGGCATTTATAACATCCGTGACAGATTGTAACCATTTCTTACCTCTAATGGACTGGATCCATTGGGAACGGTGGATTTGAAGAAAGCTTGATTGGTGTTTTCAGCTTTAACACTTCTAGAACAATTGACGTCAGTATGACTGCAGCAAGAACGAACCCGTAACCAATCTTCCATGAACTTCCTGCATCAGCAAGTTGTATTCCTAGAAATATATTCAAAGCTCCAAAAAAGAGAGCAATTCTTCCAACATAATGGTGGTACCAATTCCAGTACTTTCTATGCTTACTGTCCTTATCAGGTCTTATGAAGAATGCCATAACCTGAAATGCAAGACAGATATTTGAAATGTATAATGCATAACCAGGGCTATTGTTGACCCTTGAAGTCAAAACTTATCCAATATATGATTTTGGCATTGTAGTAATAGACCCATCAAGCTTTTTCTTGATGATTTTAGAAATTAAAGTTCAGTCTGTTTTGACCTTTAAAGTCATTTCAAAATTGTAAAAGTATCTGATTATCAACCTGGAGAACACTGAGAACTATGGCAGTTATTCCAATGCCTTTATGCGCTGGCGCATGGAAACTAAATTTGTTGTACATATTTAGTCCAACAATTCCTGTGGCAACTGCAAATATGAACCCCACGAACTGAAATCCTAAATGTAAATAGTACCATAACGGGTCCTTGTGCTTGAAGTATCTAGCAACAATAGCCCCATATGGCAATATCAGCCCCCATCCAAGTAAACCCAATACTCCATGTGTCGTTTTTGAGCGGCGGAGATTGTTAGAAGGCGTTATTGAACTTGAACTTGATCTTGAAGAACCTGAGTACAAAAAGGCGAAAGCTTTGACTTTTAAGGTCAGCCAAAGTAGTCTTAAAAGTCAAAATGACTAGCTCACCAGATAAACGAACCTTGAGAAAAATCCAAATAGATAGTTGTCTTGTCATCATGAACCGCTAAGAGGTGGTGTTGGGGGTACTTGCTTGAGAAAGCCAATAGAATCGGTTGAGTTTTGAGTTTGCTCGGGTATTGTAGCTGATATGCTAAATGAATCTTGGCACCATAAACCGTGACAAAAGGAGGAATACTCGTTAAGGGCAACTCGCCCTTATCGTGTTTTACTTGCGAAGGTGCAAAGCCAGCGGCATAATACTGTTTAATTACTGGAGTACCCTTTCGGGTAATCCAACCAACCATTGCGCTTGAGTTAAGCATCTTACCATCCTTTGAGAACCCCATTGCGACATATCCACTTGTGTAAGTTGCTGATAATACAATTGTCACAACATTGTCTTTGCTCTGGGAGTACTATTTTTGGAAGTAAATAAAATTCATCACCAATCAAAATAAGAGGACTCAAATTTTTAAATTAAGTATCCTAAATCCTGTAAATTAAAGATCATATTAGGGAAATTGAAAAACTTACACGAATAACGAATGAATTCCAGATGGGTTTACACACCATATGTGACATATTAGCATAAGGAAGAGGAAGAAAACTGTTGACATCATCATTGCATTCATCACCTACAACCTCTGAAATCGCCACAATCGACACAAAAACAGTTAAAACCAAGAATTTGGAACCCGAAATCATCGCAAAATGAAGGAAATCTATAGATTTGATGAAACAATAATAGATTTAGATCATAAGAAATAATAAATGGGTAAAGAAGGGTATGATGCTTTTTTCATGAGGTTTCTTAGTTTTGAAGGTTGCCTGGTTGGTGGTAGTTGATGAATGAGGTGGGTAATCATCATCACATCATATTTTTCCCGCCATTTTTATAAACTAACTTTTTGATTCTTTTTACTTTTATGAGCTCATAAATAATCAGCTAGTGAATAATTTTTGCAGTAATTTAGTAAAAAACTTAAAAGTAAATTTTTATTTGAACTTCTTTCGGAATATAATTGTGAAATAACATAGCCATCTTTCAGGTAAAAATGATTTGGGCTTGTCAAAAGACTAATACATCATTTTCATGTTCTGTTAAATTGTACGGTACAAATCGATAATGCAATCTCATATGAATTGAGGGGTATTTGAGGAATAACTTTTCTCTGGTTGCTGGTATGATTATTAGGCATTGCGTAAAAATGGGCTAAATGGGACAACCCTTAGGTTAAGGGGTCACCGCAGAGTTTGTTGGCCTTTATCATCATGATATTATATGTTCTTTATTTCTAATTATTAATATAAAATATAAATGGGAGTAAGAAAATAATATAACTTCAAATCTACTCTGGCATTGTTATTCAACAATGTAAATTGTTCTCCATCTGTTTTCTGTCATATCATGTTTGTTTTGAAACGGAAAGTAAATGCGATCTAGAATAAAAAAGATGTTTAAATTATGTTTTGTAGATTAGACCAGACATGAAAACTAGAACAATATTATATACGCACACATCTTTGTGAATAAATTTGGAGTCTACAAAACACTTAACGAATCTGAGAGCTACACTTAACTTATATTTCTCTGATTCGTTAAGTGTTCTTGTAGAATACAATTAGATTGTATAATGATGTGATAGTCTTCTAGGTGTCCATGTTATTATTTGCACTCTCGTTAGTTTCTAGTATGTTTTCCCTAAAAAAAATATAAGTTAGAATTTAATCAACATCATTAATTAGGCCACAAGCCTCGATGCAAACTCATCAACTTCTGGAATATCCTTATTAGTAAACATTCTTGTGACTATTGAATAATTTGATATAATAAGTCCTCGTATATAAGTATAAACATATATTATTTATAAAATAATAACATGTATTTTATTGGTATTGCAAATATTTGGGTAAGAAAATAGTTTATGAGTTTGTGAGTAAATGTAAACCTTCATAAAAGCGAACTTTGGCAAATTGAAATATTAGTATAAGGTGAGAAGGTTGATAGGGTGACGCAATGAAGGAACTAAGTTGATTTGCATATTCTCCCCATAAGATGCACTTTATCTCATCTTCACTTACGAAACATTCAATAATAAAAACCAGTTCTTTAAATGATTTTATAATCGACAATTGAATAATATAGGCATGAGTATCTTGTTATTATTATAAAGGTCAACCTTTGACCTTTGTGTTTCTTGTGACAACCGTCACCAAACCGTCATCGTAGTTCAAGCCGTAAAAAATCATTTTTGTGAAAATAATTATTTTTGAGATTTATTTACATCAAAGTCTTCGTTTTTGAGAAATGAATCCAACGCAAAAAGAATCATAAAAAACAGACGTGTAACGAAGGAGATACGAAGCAAAACGTAAAACAAATAATCAGTTTTTGGCTGGGCCGAGGCCCAACCGCCGGTTGGGAGTCCAGATGCGTATTTTAGGCCGTTTTTAAGCCCTAAATGTATTCTTAAAACCCCAAACGATTACCAGCCGCATATACACTTAATTTCAGTCAATTTTGGCTCTGGAACACTCAAATCTCAAGGGTTTTAACCCTTTAATCAATCATAGCAATCGAAAGCGTTGTTATTCGCGAATCGGTGGTAAGTTATCAACGTTCTATACTCGATTTCTCTACGGTTTCCTTCAAAAACATGATTAGGGTTCTTATAAACTTATTTTCTACAGATTGTTGGAAGGATTCTCGCATACTCGTTTGTTAGTTGGTATATTTTCTATCCTAATCGATCATTCGTACTTTATTCGATATATTTTGATTATTATCGTTTCTTTTGGATCATTCTATTGGTATCCCACCATTGTGACCATACGAGGGTCTGTCAAATTAGTATCATATTAGTTGGAATAAGTTTTTGTGATCAAGTAATCGATTTAGACATATTGATACGCGAAGAACTGAATATGGAACGTAAACCCTAATCTGGACAGAATTTTGTGTCGGGTTTGGGAAGCCATAACTTGTTCATATTATGATGTTTTTGGATGAAATCTGAGTCTAAAATTAAGTACAAGAAGTTACTTTTAAATGGCGTGGGTTTCATGTCAAGATATTAAGTTTAAGTCAGTCAAAATAATTTTATAAGATTAAAGGTCAGTTCTGAATTTTCGGTTCGTATTTTTAGTTGTATTGTGAATTTTGAAAACGTGTGTTTTATAATGAATTTGATCTTTAAAATTTTACTGGAATTACTTCAAAGTATTGCAAAGTTTCTGTAAAAATATTGTAAATTTTGTAAGTCTTCAAGTATTTTAATTAAATTATAACTTTGGTGATGTCAGAAAATGTTATCGTTTTGAGCAGTCCATTTTTGGGAATTTTTAAAAATAGTTAACTAATAAAATAAATTCTGGAAAAATTACTGAGTATTTTTAATACATCAAAGTATCACTGGTAAAATTTGTAGAGTCAAATGATTTCGTTTAGTCATGATTTAAAATTCGTAAAGTGGTATGAAATTCTAATATAAGGTGAAATTACTACTATTTTGTGTAACTGAGAGCTTATTTAGTAAAGATACTTGAGGTTTGGTTGTGAGAAAACATATTAGAGGTGGCTTAGACTTGGAAATTGGGATACAATGGAAAGACATAGTATTGTCTAGGTTGTAACCTATACGTATTCATTTGTAGATTTTCATTTTGTTTGGTTGATTCATTTGGGGACGATATTTACTTTGGTACTCAAGGTGAGTTTTCGTGGCACGTTTTCAATACTAATTTTCAAATTGGGGGAAAAGTATGCTCGTGTTTTTATCAATGGTTTTATGCTGTGAACGTATTCATTTTTATTTTTGGACATATGCTTGAAATGTGTGACACTATATGATTTATGTGCATTGGTTGTTGGATTCATTATAAGGCCTTGCTCTTCCGAGAGTAAGTACCTGATGTATACGTTTGGTATACATTAAAGCCGCATTTGTTCACAAGGCCTTGCTCTTTCGAGAGTAAGTACCTAATGTTATACGTTACGTATACATTAAAGCCGCATTTGGGTAGCTACTGCAGTCACAGGGGGTGGTTTTGGTCATACTTCTTTGTGGAGTGATGACAGTGTGTTGAGATGTGTTGGTTATATAATTTCACTTACGTGTGCCTTTTCATTGCATTGTCCTAAACCATTATTATCACAACAAAAATTTATTTTTGGGTGTTGTTTCAAACCTACGAAACTCACCAACATACGTGTTGACGATTTTGAGCATGACTTTTCAGGTAGGACTAGTGGATCAAAAGCAGAGGACAAGAGAACTTAGTGAACCTTCTAGGTTGCATTAAGAGTTATTCAAGGCTTAAGATACATTATGGTTGTTTGTGAAGGCATGTTTTGCCTTAATATTGTTGTGCACGATTGATAGTAAGACATTGAATTCATTGTTGGAATGTATGCATGACATGAACCGTTATTCATGTTAGTGACATCATGACACATTGAATATTTTATTTCATATAGAATTTTTTATAATGATGTGTTATGATCCTATCATTGTTGTATCCTGTTGTTTCCGCTTTAGACGGGGTGTGACATTTCTTTCCCATACTTCACAGTGTTCCTCATAAAAAATAACTATGTCCAATCAAGTCTACAAACTATATTTTTTTCAGGTGACAAACAATGTATGTAGCACACCAACATGCAATATATGATGATTCATTTATGTGTAAATAGTATAACCCACCAACTGTTGAGTTTCGGTTGGCCCCAACTGAAAATATATCTTCGAAAGAACAAAAATTGAAACTATACTTAGAACCCAAAATCATCTTAGTAGGTTTAACACATGTTCAAGCGTATAAGTAGATTTTATACTACTGATCTTCATTATATGGTGTGCCATCTACATAAGAAACCTGATATTTTGTAATATAAAAACTTTTCCCTCTTGAAGTACGTTGTCAAATTCGGTCAGCACCATTTTTCTTATTGTAGCTTGGATCCTATTTTCCTATAATCAATTCATAAGTGATTAAAACGCTAAAGTGTATGTAACAAAATATTAAAATAAAGAAATTTAAATGTTAAAAATTATCATCTCATCTAGCAATATCATTGCAATTCAAGGTATCGTTTACGAAGGAATATATTCAATTCTATGTATGCTTAAAAGTAGGATGGTTATTTAAATTTAAATTTTTTTATAAGAGTTGATGGAATGAAATTGGATAAGTTTAGCATCTACTTTTCTTGCTATGTTGTAGCCTAATAATTGGAACAAAAAATGTACTATGGTTGGGGGATAAGGATCACAATTTTGAAATGGAAAATGTACATGGGGATTACTATTTTCCTCACTATTATTAACATGTGAGATTTTTTAAACTATGCTTATTGTATAGATGATGTAGATTAGTCTTAGAAAGATAAACCCATATATATTAAAAATTATGTATATATGTTGTCTTCATGTGTCTTATAATGCATGAGTTATCCTTATATTGAATAGAGTATAATGAGTTTGTCTACTGGATCTAAAAAATGTATCATTTTAATTTTGTTATATATATTTTCCATTTTTGTCCAATCCTCAATTGTAAAAAAATAGACCAATATTCTTGTATTTAAGTGTTGACACTACATATATGATTATGTAGTGTAATCCAAATGAATTATTATTGTTATGATTATAATAATATACTCTTAATGTACCAGTAACAATAAGTCGGCTTAAAGCTATCGTTATATGTAATATTATAGTTATAGTATTATATTACATTTGTTATTTATTTATATAATATTAAATCTGATAGTCTCTTGGTAGTACAAATAGTAGTAGTAATTCAAATTCGTATTCAAACCGATTTTGGAGGGTTAATTATGTCTTTTTAAGTAGATTAGAGGATTATGACCTCGGCAAATAAACGAACATATAGATCTTCATGTTGACTTTCTAATTAGATGGTTTGGATTTCTCTATTTGAAAATTAGTCAAAGATTTTCTTTATTTTAAACTTTCTTATTATAATAAAAGTAGATAGATGGTGGTAGTAAAAATTCAGTAATATTCTCATATTTGGGTTTTCATCATGTAATAGTTAATTATGAGTAATAATGAGAATTGTGATTTAGAGAAAAGTTCAAAAAGAATGATAAAAAAATGAAGAATAGAGAAACTAATAGGAATGCTCCATTTCAAAAACTCATTTTAACCTTCTTTAAAAAAAAACTAAATATATCACAAACCGTATGTCTATAAATTATAAAAATTACATATTCGGAATCAACGTCTTTTTCTCTTCTTTTAAAAAAAACTAAATATATCACAAACCGTATGTCTATAAATTATAAAAATTACATATTCGGAATCAACGTCTTTTTCTCTTCAATTATAGATCCTACAAGCTATATTTTCGATGAAGTTTTATTTGTTCATTTTTATTGGGTTTTAAAAATTTGTAATGTGAAATCATGTGTGATGATTTAACATTAAAAAATAATGACACCCGCTTATATCTCCAATTAAACTTTAAATTCAAATCATTGATGATTTAAAAAGATTTAAATATGAAAAACTAAGTTGTAATCACATGCGATTGAACATCAAAGTATCAATCACATTTGATTAAAGAGTAATCAAATACGGATTTTCAAATCATTGACTATAGTTATACAATTAAGTAAAAATCAAGTTGAAATCAGACATGAATTATCATATATTGGTAAATTGCTCATCAAATATAAATTTTTAAATGAAAATCATGCGTGATTATGTACGAAATCATATGTGATTATATAACAAATCATATGTGATTTTTAATGAAAGCAAATGCTATTTTTAAAATTCTTTTTATAATTATTAATGTATATGAATATTAAGGTATAATCATGTGTCTATTAACATATACCAATCGTGAACAAATTTTAACTTTTTATCATAAATCACATGTGATTATGTTGTAAAACCTGGCAAAAAAAAGGAAAGAAAAAATCGTCGAAAGTATATCTTGTGAGATCTCTAATCGAAGAGAAAAAGACGTTGATTTCAAATATGTAATTTTTATAATTTATGGACATAGGTTTTGTGAGATATTTAATTTTATAGGTAAAAGTGGGAGTGAGTTTTGTAAAGAAATGAAGTAATTCTCTTGGTTCTCTCGTTCTTCATTTTTTTAGCATTCTTCAATGAACACACCTCTTGTGATTTAATCAAAAATAATTACAACAATTAATACTTACCTCATTGTACGAATTATTCACCTACTTTAGTTAATTGTAATTTATTCATAAAGAATAATAATTATTATTTTATATAGTCAGTGATAGTAACAGTTAACTCATCGTAGTATTTATCATCGTCGATCTATATATATCCCACCTTTTCATATTCTTAGTTAACCAAAACCTTTTATTTTAGATATCAAATTAAATTGAGATTTTTTATATCTCACCATTTTGTTAGAAGATGATTTTCTTTTGTCAACTTTGGTTTCGTATTAGATGGTGAATATTAATTTTGTTACAAACTGTTCTTATTTCTAAGTACTATTTGTTTTGGTCTTTTGTTTCTTATTTCTAAGTACTATTTGTTTTGGTCTTTTGTTTCTTTAAAACGGATGTTAGTAATCGCTTGATATCAATAAATCTATAATAATATGAAAATGGCCAAATAAAAAGTTGTGTTTATTTTAATTGCTTCTTAATATAATGATTATACCTTTAACGTAGAACTAACATAATACCCGTGCAATGCGACGGTAAAATGATGATACTAGGTGGCAGTGTGGTGATACAGTGGTGGTGAAATTTATTGTATGTAATATGTATAGAGTATTATATATTTTGATAGGAAGAAATTGAATTCATATATAGTAAATTAGTAGTAGTACTACTAGTAGCGGTAATTAGAGATGAGCAAAATAATTTAAAACTGAAACCGATCTTTAACTGGATTGAGACCGGTTATTGAAAAAACTGAATTGAAAAAGACTGGACTGGTACTAGGACTGCGTGAAAGTCCTAATGTCATATTTTCATGCAGATGACTGGTTAAAAACTGGAATGAAATCAATTTAAACTTGTTGAAGATTGAAATTAGTTTAAAACTGGAATAAAAAGACTGAAATATATTGTAAGCTACTTTTGTCTAATTATTGACGTTTAACATTTTTTTGCTTTAAAATTTTAATTTTCAAGTAAATTATATTTAATTGGGGATCATAGGGGAATGGGTTATTTGAGGAGAAGGAGGAGAAAATTTATTTGTGTTCATTGGATGATCTTTTGAGTTGAATCAATGGTTATAAGGAATGACAATTTTGTAATTACTTTCAAAAATAAGGGCATTAGTTAACAAAAAAAAAAAAAAAAAAACATTAAATTTCACCCCACACCCTTCCACTATTTAGATTTTTACATTTTAACCACTCCACTTTATTTTCTCCCCCCTCCTACCTTCTTCTTCCCCCGACCCCACCTACCACCAGCCACCGCCGGCCGCTGCTAACTGCCGGAATTTTTTTCTGTTTTGTAAAAAAAAAAAAAAAAAAATTCAAAATTTTTTTTTCATAGATTTTTTATTATATATATTATTCATTTTCCTACTGCGTTTTGAATAAAAATATAGGGTTTTTTGTAACACCTGGTCAAAAAGTCAACTTGCGCGTCTAATTTAAACTTTTTATAATTGTATTATTATATACAATTATAACTCAGCGAGCGAAAACTTTACATTTTATATAATGAATAGTGATTATGTAATAATCACAAATAAAACCATTTGAAGTCACATTAGATTTTAAATTGAATAAAACTATTTTTAATTTAATTAATTACTAATCGAAAGAACGGAAATATAAATCTAAAAATATTAAATTTATATATATTATTCGGGTACAAAATACGGGTATTTTACACTGCAAAATAGGAACGAAGTGGGGGAAAACTCCTCCCCACCCCTTTGGATCAGCCACCCAACCCCCCAAACCCCTCCCATTTCATTTCATTTCTTTCTATCTCATTTTCTTTTCACACACAAACACTCTCCACCCAATTACCACAAATTTTCGGAACTACAAATCGACACACGAAATTTACATTTTCGGAATCACCAACAAGAGAGGAGCAACATTAACAAAGGCCACACCTTCGTTTTCTTCCTCGTTTGGCCTCGATTCGCAATTGTAAGAAATTTCTAAATCTTTAGATCTAATCATTTTGGTGTAATGTTTGGGTGTAATAATGCTTACACAACTTAGTTATAACCTAAACAACAAAGAAAACATGATTTTACAGCTTGAAAATACGTTAGATTTGCGATTTTGATCGGAAAAACGCGACAGCCGCGAGTTTCTGGGCTGGTGTTCATCCATGCGACACAACGCTTGTGTCGCATGTTGTGTCGCATAATTCCATTTGTGTCGTATCTTATGTCGCATAAACTACCCATGCGACACAACGCTTGTGTCGTACTCTATGTCGCACCTTGTGTCGTATTTCCATACGACACAACCCTTATGTCGCTATTGATTTAGCATCGCAAGCTTTTGCGACACAACCACTGTGTCGCAGAGCTCTTATGTCGCACTCCATGCGACACAACCCTTGTGTCGCATGACACGTTTTTGTGTCGCATGTTATGTCGCAGAAAACAGAAAGTTTAAAAACTCACATTTCCACTAAGTGTCGAGACCCTAAATTTTATCACTTGATTTCACCCAATTTCAAGTCCAGATGCGTTTTTCCTTAAAGCAATATAGTAGAAAAAAAAAAATTTCCAAGCTGACCTGGCAGCTCGACCCCAGCCAGGGGCTCTGCCCCTTGGACCCCGCCAGGGGCAGCCGCCCCTTGGACCCCGCTAACCAGGGGCGCTGCCCCCGGACCCCCGTACACCATTCCCCGACTTCAACAACAAATGCATACATGAACAACTCGCTTAGACAAACTGATTTGTCTCATACTTATATAACCTCACGTGTTTAGGACACTAGAAGGTTACCATTCGGACGTCGTGCGTATCATCGTATCGCTAACAACTCACATGTGAGTTTCATAGCCCCACTCTTTCAACTGTTTTACTGTTTTTGGGGTGAAACACATGCACAACAACTGTTTTCGAATTATATTAATAATCTTTTATAATTCACAATCAATTATATTACTGTATGTAATACAAATGTGTAATACTTAGGAATTACACCCAACACGTCGTTTTGGAACAATATCAAGACCTAATCTAGATAGGTCACAATCGTACACTATCAGATTGTTGGAAAACAATTACCTAGACATAACTTAATATAGTTAGTACTATTCATTGGCCATATTGTCGCGGGACAATATTATCCAATACATTAGAACTAGTTAGTTCTACCTACACTAGATGATATAGATACAATTACAGGATTAGTTGCTCTTTTAGGAACTAATACTTTCAATACAATTCAGGAACCTCGATATACTTGCTAGGCTTTAGGCTAGAAGTATACGATAACATAATATGTTAGTATAGATTCTTCATACTAATACAATTCAACTAGGTAATGAGCATTCATACCTAGGACCAACGTACTACTTAATATCTAAATATTTGCTTATACGTATTTAGATAAAATCAATTATTTTCATGCGTGTCATGATTGTTACTTACGTTTGCTCATTCGACAAACATATATATATATTTATATATATATATATATATATATATATATATATATATATATATATATATATATATATATATCTACATGTTTAGATATTATCATTAGCACTTGGTGCTAACTTCAATAGTATTTATGTATATTAGTATACATACAATCATACACACATTCAAGCCTGACGCGTCGTTGTACGGTCGGCTCTTATTTGCAATAGCTAGTATGTCGTTGTACTGCTGGCTCTACATTTCAACTATGCTCTCGAGCACTTCATAAACGATGCCGCGGTATTGCAGCGGGCACAAAACGATACCACGGTAAAGTGGGTACAAAACGATGCCACGGTATTGCAGTGGGCACAACTTCAATCAAACAAGTCGTTGTAACTTGTATCAGTATTCAATCAAACAAGTCGTTGTAACTTGTATAACTTCAATCAAACAAGTCGTTGTAACTTGTATAACTTCAATCAAACAAGTCGTTGTAACTTGTATAAATTCAATCAAACAAGTCGTTGTAACTTGTATCAATTTAAGACAAACAAGTCTAAGTAACTTGTAACAGTGCAATCAACCAAAATCGGGGTATTTTGGACACTAAGTTAGACTTTTACACATTGGTGTTATAAACTTCAACGTATTACATATCAAAAATCACTGATTTTGGAAACAACTTTACAAAACATAAATTGTTTTATTACTTTATGCTTTCAACTAACCTTCCTATGAACTCACCAGCTTTATAGCTGACCTGTTTTAGCATGTGTTCTCAGGTTGCCCAGCAGGATTAGGATTGCTTCAAGGCTTAATTAGCCCGAGTCGCATATTTTCAAACCATTGGGACTGCTCTGCATCTACTTTAGCATTTTCAAATTTTGTACTTGGAAATCACTGTTAAACTTATAACGTTGTAAACGTTCTATTTTGGAAATGTATAATTATTTTCAAACGTCTCATTTAGAGTCGTTCATTATGTATCTTATGCTGTGATATTTGATTTAGTGACACCCGACCCGACAGCTTCCGCGAACCGAAATTTGAGGGTGTTACATTTTTTTCGCTGCATTTTGTATATTATTGTTAATTAACTAAAACTTTAATATATTTTACCGCATATTCTATACCCGACATCAACAAAATACCGTACAAATGGATAATATATATAATATAAAATGCAGTAAAAAGAGAACAATATGTCCTAAATGAAATATATGCAAAATGCAGTAAAAACAACAATATGTAGTATACTTTATTACAAAATGCAGTACAAATAGATAATATGTATAATACATAATGCAATACAAATAGATAATATGCATAATAAAAAATGCAGTGATTAACAAACAATATATAATAAACAAAATATATGAAAAATGCAGTAAAAATAACAAAAAGCAGTAAAAATAACAAAATGCAGTACAAATAACAAAATGCAGTACAAATAGATTATGTATAATATAAAATGCAATAAAGATAACAAAATGCAGTAAAAATAACAAAATGCAGTACAAATAGATTACGTATAATATAAAATGCAGTAAAAAGCGAACAATGTGTACTAAATAAATATATGCAAAATGCAGTAAAAACAGCAGTCCGTATTATACTTTCATACAAAATGCAGTAAAAATGGATCATATATATAATATAAAATGCAGTAAAAAAATAAACAATATGTAATACTCCCTCCGTCCCAATTTTATTGTCCCCAGACAAAAAACACGCAGTTTAAGAAAAACATCATCATCTATCCTACTTTTTGGTAACAAGACAATTTTACCATTTACTTTTTACCTACCTTTTTGTCTTACATATATAAATTATGGGCATAAATGAACTTTATCTCATTATTATTTTCTATTTATGGAAGTGGACAATTAAATTGGGACATCCCAAAAAGGAATACCGGACAATAGATATGGGACGGAGGGAGTATATTAAATATATGCAAAATGCAGTAATAATAATAAAATGCAGTGTAATTTTAACAAAATGTAGTCCAAAATATATTATGTATAACTTAAAAAGGTAGTAGAAAATAAACAATATATATTAGATCGAGGTATATAAATAAAATGCAGTAAAAACATCAAAATAATAATGTGTAAAATACAAAAATGCAGTAAAAAATGAACAATATCTACTAAACGTATATATACAAAATGCAATAAAAATAAAAAAAATGCAGTATAATTCTGATAAAATGCAGTACAAAGTGATAATGTGTAAAAAAAAATTATGATTTTTTTAATTTTTTTTTTAAAAAAAAATTCAAAAAAATTTTCGGCGGGTGGCAGTGTAACATCCACTATAAGGGCCTAGGGGTAATACGGTAATTTTCTTGATTTTATGTTATTATTAAATATGTTGGAAATAGTTTTTGTTATTTTATATGTTTACTGTGGAAATTAGGAAATAGGTCAAATGACTTATTGTGATAAGTGAATTATTGCTTGTTTTAGATTTATATAGCTGAAGGTAAAATAAAATAGCTGGACTCGGAAATGGTTTTTAGGTTCCAGACAATAGATTAAGAAGAGAACTAAAATTATAATTGTACTGAGTCGGTTTGGATGAGGACCAACCCTAATATCCCCAAACTTCATAATATTTTTTGCTAGTTCCTTTCACTTGCACTAACTACATACACTAAGAAATCATAAATAAGAACTTGAAACAAACAAGGCTGTGATTTTGATTTCGATTCAGTTGCATCAGTTTTTCATCATCATCATCCTCATCTTGTTCCTCTTTGATATGTAAGTGCCTTAATTGTTCATGAGCTAACTTAATTGAAAATAGGTGGATAATGTTATAGATATGGAATTGAAGTGCGAAATGTTGTTATGTGATGTTATATAATGCTCATTGATGTTATTTGATGCATTAGAATGATTAGGGAACTGAGTTTGGTTATGTGAAGTTGAAAATTCGGAGTTAGGGTTTGAGCAGAAAAGTGCATGTCATTTTTAACCTTTACACGCGATCCCAGTAATGAGCCCGGATCGCGTACCGTAGTTGAATTTTGTCACAGTCGAGTTTTGATCTTGGTTACGCGATCCCAGTCACTTATCCGGATCGCGTAAGAAAGTGCAAATTGGTTACAGAAGGGATTACAGTGTGTTACACAATCCCACTTCATTTTCTAGGATTGCGTAAGCTAGTGCTTTTCTGTCACGGGTTGAATTCCTTCTTGTGAACGCGATCCTAGCCCATTTCCTGGATCGCGTACCCTAGTGTTATTGTGACACCCCCAAATTTAATGATTTGCGGAAGCTCGATTTGGGTGTCACTAATCAATATACAAAGCACATAAGATAATAATGAACGACCACTATATGCGTCGTTTTAAACTTGTAATAATAAAGTAAACGTTTACATCAAAATAATATTACATTAGCTCGGTTCCTGAAATTGAGAGATTACATAGCATAATTACTTTTACAAAATATAATAATGCAATCCAATCTCTAATTGTATGTATGCTGACTCGAGCTAATAGTCCCTGCCTGTGCAGCCAACCTACTGCTGGGTACCTGTGATACATGCTAAAATGGGTCAGCGAAAACGCTGGTGAGCTCACAGGTTTGTATTCGCTGGTGAGCTCACAGGTTTGTATGTCAATGTATAGTTGTAAGAACCGCAAGATTTATATTGAATTTAAAATGCAATTAAGCAAAATAAAAGTTATACAATCCATGAGCACATAGTCTGAGCTTTACTTGATTTGTCAGGCCCCATTAAGGAAACCTAACTTGAAGTGCCTCCTACGAGTGTCTAATCCACACTCGTCTTCCCAAATGCTAATACATCCGTTTGACTGGTTAGTGCGTGCTAACCCGGATGAGGATTGTCAATCCCATATGATATCATATACTAACATTCACGCTAAAATATTAGAGACTATGCTATAGAGGACTTTAAATTGATTAGTTGAAACTCATGTAGTATTCGACAGTTTGTACTTGCGTTCTACTTGTAAAACAAAATAAGCAGTAATATCACACCCCTTATTGAAAAGCAGTAAAAATGGGGCCATGAGACTCACCTGAGTCTTGAAAGTTTGAATTAATAACTTGGATTGATTTGCCTTGAAGTGTGGTCCGAAGACTTGTAACCTGAAGGTGTCCATGACACGCGATGGTTATTAATTGTTTAGGCATCTCGAAAGACTACCTTTGTAGTTGTTTGTCCAAATTACCCCGATTTGGTTGATTGACTTGTCCAAATTACTACGATTTGGTTGATTGAATTGTATGTTTTGAAAACGTGTACGGCCCGTTGGTGATTAATTGTAATAATAGTCTTGATGTTACCACATTGATTTCGAAGCGTTATACTTGAAAAACAAATTCCATTATGTTTGAAAAGTTGTATCGCATAAGTGTTTTGAAGTTGTACAAGTTTGACACTTGGTGAAAAATGTGCTTACAGAATCTAAGTACGGGGGTCCGGGGGCAGCGCCCCTGGTAGCGGGGTCCAAGGGGCAGAGCCCCTGGCTGGGGTCGAGCTGCCAGGTCAGCTTGGAAAATTTTTATTTCTACTATATTGCTATAAGGAAAAACGCATCTGGACTTGAAATTGGGTGAAATCAAGTGATAAAATTTTGGTCTCGACACTTAGTAAAAAGTTGTAAATATTCTGTTTTATGCGACACAATATGCGACATAATATTTAGTCATGCGACACAAGGGTTGTGTCGCATAGAAGTGCGACACAAGAGCTTAGCGACACAAGGATTGTGTCGCATAAGCGTACGATGCTGATTCAACAGCGACATAGTGATTGTGTCGCATGGGATTTGCGACATAAGGTGCGACATAACATTGTGTCGCAAAAGGTCCGACACAACAAGGTTTTTACGACACAAGATACGACACAAGGGCTTTTATGCGACACAACCTGCGACATAAGGCTTGTGTCGCAAAGATGAGCACCAAAACAGAACCCAGCGACTGATGACGTTTTCCAAACCAAAACTCAAATTTTACCCGTTTTTAAGATGTAAATTCGTGTTTTACTTGTTTAATAGGCATATATATACTTAAATAACCCAATAATATGTAAAAATAAGCTAAAACGAGAGATTTTGGGATTTTGTCGGAAACTTACAAAGTGCCGAAATGAAATTCCGGAAAGATGAGAATGTAGATCGCGTCGAGGTGATTCCTTTTCCGTAATTATTTTGCCGATTGGGTTGCGTTTTGGGGTAGTTTATAAGGGATTTAGGTGGTGGTTTGTTGTTGTGGTTTGAGAGAAAAGAGAGAGAAATAAAGGAAGGTGGTGATGTTGAAATGGGGAAAAGACAAAGGGTTTCCCCCCTTTGCCTCTTGGCCGGCTGGTGGGGCCCACCCAAGGTGGGTGTGTCCCAAAGTTTTAACTTCGTGTAATCGCGCTCCGTGTGGTGTTCGTTTTCCCGATCGTTAAAACGTTTAATTATTTATTTTAGTGCACGAAATGTGCGTTTTAAAATACGAATATTTACTTAATATTTTCGTTGAAGTATTTTACCAAACACTTAATAACTAGGTTATAAAATGTAACTCGTTTCGTTTGTTTGCGCGTTTAACATTTTAATTGTGTAGAAGTTGTTTGTACGACACGAAATGAATACGAAATATTATAAAAATAATATTTTGGATACAATTGTGTTATTAGATAATATTGTATTATTTAATAAGATTGTTCACCAACGTCCGTATTTAATTGACCGAAATACATCCGATTTGAAACTTATACGATTTCATCAAATCATATACTTGTATATATATATATTCAACAATATATATTAGTTGATACACAAATTAGCCTAACACAGAACTAATTACATGTATTAAAACTTGATTAGGCACTAATTACTAGTCCTAATTTGACGGGTGTCACAGTTATACGGTAACAGAATGTTTTCTTCAGCATTACGCGATCCCACTCCTTTTATCAGGATCGCGTATGTAAGGCAAAATTTGTGAAATGTGATGAATTGTTGACTTATGCAATTGTGATATCTAAGTTGTATCGCTAACATATAATGTGTACTTATTTGACTTAAAGTAAGTTATATCTAAATTATGAAAGGAGTACTGAATTGTATTGTTGTTGTGTTTTCAGATAAACCAAAGACTCAATAAAATAAGACCTCTGAGTGGAGACTGAGATAGTCAGGTGAGTGGATCTGTGACTCTCAGTTTGATTTAGTTGTAACAGGTTTGGTTACAACGGGTAAACGTAGTTTTACTATTTATAGACTGTTTAGTCTGACATGATACCATGATGATTATGGATTACGTGATTTATTCAGAGGTCAACGTGTGTTGGGCTTGGTTGCTAGTGTTGGCCGACGGAAGGTTCCTTGTACATATCATTAATAGGAACCTTAGTCGTGTGGGGAATAGCATCAAGCTATCGGTTAACCACTGTATTGGCCTGCAGTTGGGTTTTAAGTGTTGCTTGGGGGCCACCATGGCATTAGGGTGCCTCAAGGAGCACCGATCCTCTTTGACGCTAGTTGTTTACGATTATTTGATGTAAACACGTTTGTTATGCTAAGTTGAGTTGTTAGTTGTATATTCGCTCACTTAGCTTTGAGCTAATTCCACCGCCTTAATACTTCTTGCAGGTTATTGTTTTGAGATAGTGGATTGGGCAAGAAATTGACTGAAATTGAATGTTTGACCGGATGTACTATGATGTATTTAATAACTTAAAGTCATGTTTAAATTTTATCCAGCAATGTTTAAATTATATAACACCAGGTTGATATGTTTTGGTTTTACAGCGGTATAACTTATATGTACTAAGTTTTGTAATGACACCACTTTGTATATGTACATATTATGTTATGAAATTTGAAAATGTATGTTTTGGACTAACGCTTCCGAATTGTTTAAAAAAAATGGTCTTGAATTTAAGGGGTGTTATAGGCGGCGGTCAACGGTGGCGGCGGGTGGTGGCGGCGGGTGGCAGCAGCTAGTGGCGGGTGGTGGTGGGTGGTGGAGGGGAGGGGTGGGGAGGAAGAAAGTAGGAGGGAGTAGTGTACAATATTAAAAGGGTGGAAGGGTAAAAATGAAACTTTGGAAATTCTTCTCCTCCTTCTCCTCAAATGGTACCTTCTCCTCTTAACCTTATCCATTATATTTTGGTGCGTTTTTTTTCTATGTATATATGAGCTTTTATTTTAAAGTTTTAGCCAATTGATCACAATTTCAAAAGTATACATTTATTTTCAATAATACTTTACACTCATTAAATTTTTTTCTATTACTTTTTAAAGTTTGCACCACGAAATATGAATTTATATATTTGGTTAAAAGTTTGTTGTTAATAACTTTATATAAAATCTTGATAAAAAAAATCAATAAAAGCTCAAATTGTAACTATTCACAAAAATATCGACCACGAAGAAAAAAGACTGCAATAGACTGAAAATGGATTGAGACTGTATTGAAATTATAAAAAAGACTAGAAAACTGGCAGGAAACTGAACTGAAACTAGTCCGGTCCTAGAAAAGAATGGTTTTTAGTTTTATGTTAAAAAACTGGACTATTTTATAATGGACTGAAATCTGGTTTACACTAGTCTTTTATCATCGATCTCTAGTAGTAATTATAGATTATTAATATGGAATAGTTCGTATATATCGATGGAAATGTTACAAATGAGTTCACGACAATTTGAATTTTTCCTATCGTTGAATCTAATGTAAACAAATGTAGAAATGCTTTATGCGTATTATAAATATATATAAGTCGATAAAGTTCAAAACATGTGCATCATACTGGTACGAAGTTATAGTTATTATATTTATAAAATTGGGGCTAACAAGTTTCGTAACATATTTATTATAAGACGGGTGCCAACGGATGTTCGGTTGGGCCGTCAGTGAAAACCGACGGTGCCAACGGTTCTTCGGTACCACCGTCGGTTGAGGCTATCGGTGGATGCCGTCGCTTTTTAAACGTGAGCGGACGGTACTGAGACGTGGGGCCCAACTTCATTATTTTAATTTATTTTTTGTTTTTTTCCCTTTTTAACCGTTGAAAAAAAATTAAACGGTAATATTACCGTTGGAATTTAAAAAAAAGAAAAAAATTCCTACCTTTTTCCACTCTATAAATAGATACACACATTCATTCAAATATACACACAACTTTCAATCCAATTCAATTCAAATATATACACATTTTTCAATTACTTTCAATTCAAATGTCGTCCGATTCCGATAAGGAAGATTTTTATGTCGTTACTCAAATTTTTGATCCGATCGCTAGGCTCTATAAGTTAGACACGGATACCGATTCAGACGATGATGCCGAGCCATCAATCCATATACCTCGTCCACCAAGAAGATATTTACCTAGAAATCGAGAAGGTGCTGGTTATCGTTTCTTTCATGACTACTTTGTCGAGCGGCCAACATTTCCTCTAGAAAACTTTCGGCGCCGTTTTCGGATGAGTCGACCGTTGTTTATCCGTATATGTCAACATAATAACCGAGGACAATGGACGAAATATGTGTCGACTTGAGGAAGACTATTTGGCGAACCCGAAAAATATGACCCAACGCTCGTGGCAAGAAAGGGTTGCAACACAAATGCGTATGGACAAGGAAATACGCGACCGTGACGTGCATCATCAACTTCGCGAAGCTCTAATCCAACACATTGCGAACCTCTCATCAAACTTTCGTCAAAGACTTAATTAGTCGTATTTTATTTTTCAATAAATGTACCTTTTTATTTATTGTATTGTTTATAATTTTTAATTAATATAATGTTTTATTTTTAATTAATGTAATGTTTTTAATTTTAATATAAAGTGTTTTATTTAATTTTGTAGTTTATATAATAAAAGTAAATAACGTGTGGGGTCTAGAAAAAAAGGGAATTGTTCACTGTTGGCAGTGAAATGTTCAGTTTGTGTCAGTTTTGTGTCCTGCTGACGTGGCGCTGATGTGGTACAAACTGAAGTGTTTTGTACTGGTTCATTGTTGGGAGTGATCTAATATTCATTGTAGACTTCGTAATTTATTTTTACTCCATTCAATAAATTTTTTTAGCATGATCCAGTATTTCCGCTATAAATGCATGCTTACATTTATCGACTTGTAATATAGTACTCACATCCTATCATATATGGCTCAACAAAACAACCATCATCTAGCTTTGTGGTGGGAAGTGAACAACAATGGCAACGAGCTTATAATGGCAGTTGGCACCATTTTAGCAGTTGTGATCTTGGCTATATTATGGTACAAGAGGACACTTTCAAGTTCCTCACCATCATTACCACCATGTCCCCATTCCTTGCTGATTGTTGGGTACCTTCTGTTGCCCAGGAATTCAATTGAACACAAACCATATAAAGAATCACTCTTTATTAATCAAGAACAAATTACAATCACTGTAATATTTTCTATGTTACAATCACTGTAACTTTTTGTTTTACATTTTCTGTTAATCTATTACATATATATATATATATATATATATATATATATATATATATATATATATATATATATATATATATAGCGAACGGGTGCCTTCCAACCATCACAATGGTTCGGTTGGTGGTTATTGGTGGTTGCATCTCTTCACCAAAAGTCAGGCCTTTTTCTTGTATATTTCACCTGTTCATTATGTCGGTTGGTTGTAAGAGAACCAAACCGTTGGCCTCTTTTCTTGAACAGTCATACCGTTTCCTTTTTACCCATTTACTCTTTTTACCCTTCAAGTCTTAAACTAATTGTAAAGTCCAACAGTCTCCCCTCTAATTGTTTAAGACTTGTCCTTCATGTCTTCCGACTTCATCATCTCTCTTTCTATCATGCCTATTCTCTACTTGATCCAAGTCTTCTTAACTTGTAGCACAAACTTTTTCTTGAATAAATCTTCGATAACTTCACATCATCTTCATTCTTCAATTTAATTTGTTCTATACGAACCTTGCTTCTCACTAACTTTGCTTCACACGAACTTTGTAGTTTCTCACTACGTTGCATCACGCATTTTTCCTTTCATAATCTATCACAGATTATTTTTACAGTTTTGTTTCACACAACTTGGCATCACACCAATCTTCTTCAACTTGATCATATCACATGACCTTTCTTCTATAACTTGTTCCTATTCAATCTATCACAGATTGTCCTTTTGGTTGCCTCACACAACTTCTTTGCGGTTGCCTCACACAACTCCTTTGTCGGTTGCCTCACACAACTTCTTTTGCGGTTGCCTCACACAACTTCTTTGCGGTTTCCTCACACAACTCCTTTGTCAGTTGCCTCACACAACTCCTTTGCGGTTGCCTCACATAACTCCTTTGCGCTGTTTTCACTTATTTTAATTCTCTCACAGAATTATCTTGATCCTTCACGGATTGAAACCGTATCACACGTGTTTCCTTTTAATTCATTCACTAAATTGACTATACCTTTCACGGGTTATTTTCCGCATCACACGGCTTTACTTTGATCGTATCACACGACTTTGCTTTGATCGTATCACACGACCAAACCTTCTAAACTTTCTAATTGTCTTCAATTAGGCACATTAGTAGTGCCACTTCATCATCATCTCCCATCATATTATTTCAATTTGGTTTTCTTCTAAAACCAATATAAATCTAATAATTCAACTTAACTTTTTTGTCTAACCACAATAATACTCAAACAATTCTAACGTTTTCCTAACGCGAATTGTAACGGACAAATTCTAACTTCAATATATTCTTGGAAATAAATATATAAATCTATTTCTTATATATCTGAAATAAAACCTGATGGGTTATCCTCTTCTGTTAGCCCAACTTTTCCTTTTTTTCTTTGGCCCAAGCCCAAATCTTATCTCCTTCTTCCCTGATATCAAAACGGCGCCCTTTTTTTTTTCTTCAACCCTGAAACACAAAAGAGAGATACTAACACACACTGCTTCCTCTTCAACCGATGCCTTCTATCTTCTTCTTCACTTGCGATGCATGTTTCTATATCTCCAGTTAATCGTTGAATTGATCGGTGTAACCGCCCAACTTCTCTCCTATTTCTTTTGACCGATTGGTGGTTCCTACAAACTGATTGTCTTCTCCGATTGTTTAGGCCTTTAGGGTTTCAATCAGCGATTCTCCAAATCGCTTGTTATTATGGTTCTGTTTATGGCGGCGGCGGTGCGGTGGTTCCGTTTGTTGTTTCTTTTTGGTTGTCTTCTCCGGCGGTTATACGGCGGTGGTGTTTCTCCTCTGTTTTCCTTTCAATCGGTGGTGGTTCCTCCCGAACCGTTGGAGTCCCTTTGATTTCTTTCAATTTCTCTATTAAACGGTACGTCCTCTTTTTGTTTTTCCTTTTCCTTCTTTTTTGTAATCGAATCACTCGATTCCTTGTTACGATTGATTCACTCAATCGTTGTTACAAGGTTTTCTGATTGTTGTTTATCACAAACAAACAATCCTCTCGCTTCCTGTATTCCTTGCTCTGATACCACTGTTGCCCAGGAATTCAATTGAACACAAACCATATAAAAAATCACTCTTTATTAATCAAGAACAAATTACAATCACTGTAATGTTTTCCATGTTACAATCGCTGTAACTTTTTGTGTTACATTTTCTGTTAATCTATTACATATATATAGATAGCGAACGGGTGCCTTCCAACCATCACAATGGTTCGGTTGGTGGTTATTGGTGGTTGCATCTCTTCACCAAAAGTCATGCCTTTTCCTTGTATATTTCACCTGTTCATTATGTCGGTTGGTTGTAAGAGAACCAAATCGTTGGCCTCTTTTCTTGAACAGTCATACCGTTTCCTTTTTACCCATTTACTCTTATTACCCTTCAAGTCTTAAACTAATTATAAAGTCCAACACCTTCCATTTCTTGATTAATTCTGCTAACTTGCACAAGCAGTTCACCAGCATGGCTCTTAAATACAGACCCATCTTCAAACTCCGCGTTGGAAGCAAACTTATCATCGTCATAAACAGCACGGACTTAGCAAGGGAGGTGTTGCGTAACCAAGACGGGTCCTTTGGCAATCGCGAGCTAACAGTCGCTGCAACAGTGATCAGTAATGGAGGCCAATATATAGGATTTTCCAAAGGCTCTTTCTCAAGTAACATGCGTAAGATATTCGTCCATGAGGTCCTGAGTAACAAGAATCTCAAAGCAAGTAGTCCTTTTAGAAGGGATGAAGTAAGGAAAACCATCAAAAATATTTATGGTAAAATCGGGATGGCAGTCCAGGTTAGTGATATTTAATTCTTGACAGTGGTCAATGTCGTAACAAGAATGATTTGGGAAAACACGTCAGTTCAAGGGGCAAAAGATACTCATCATGTAGCTGATCAATTGCACATTCTGACTTCTAAACTCATGGAGCTTCTTGGTCGGCCAAATGTGTCTGATTGCTATCCGAGCCTTGCATGGTTTGATATTCAAGGTATTGAGCGGGACTTGAAGAAGCAGCATAAGAAATTGGATCAACTATTCACAAGTATCATTGACAATTGAATGAAATCAAACTCCAAAAAGCTAGACTATGGAATTGCAGATGAGGAAAAGAAAGACTTTTTACAGATTTTATTAGAGCCAGAGGTGGCAAAATGAATGGGTCGGGTCACGGGTCTAGATGGGTTTGGGTCTAAATGGGTCCGGGTCTAGATGGGTCATTTAGAAGGATGGGTCTAAACGGGTCCGGATCAAATGGGTATCGGGTTGGGTCGGGTCATCGGGTTCACCAAACTTTTTTTTTAATTATTTGAGTGAAAAATGAAAAAAATGAAATGAGGTGAAAAAAAAAAACCCGCTAGAACCGTCTAAACCCGTTGGTTAATTGTTACACAATTAGAGGTTATATTGAAAAACCCATTTAGACCCATCCAAAAAATGGGGAGGAGACCCAACAAACCCATCCCCTCCTAAAAAGTAACCAAATTGACCCATAATTAACCAATGTGTCTAAAATTGCCACCTCTAATTAGAGCTCATGGACCAGAAGAAGCTTAACTTGATTCAAGTAAAGGGAGTTATTATGTAAGCTTATTCTAAAATGGTTACTTTCCAAAAACAATTATGGCTATGTTTGGCAACGGAGCTTATAGTAGCTTATGGTAGCTTATGGTAGCTTATGAAAGCTTAAGCTTATTTTTCCAGCTTCAAGCTTTATTTGGTAGACAAAATATTAAGAGCTTATTAAAAAAATAAGCTCTTAAAAAAGAAGCTAGTAGAACTAGCTTTTAAATTAAGCTAGGAGCTTATGTAATGAAAAATTACATAAATACCCTTTATATAATTATCTATCATATATTTGTTTGTCCTTTTATGTCAATTTACATATTTTAAGCTCAAACTCCAACTAGTTTTATCCAAACATTACAAAAAAGATAAGCTCAAGCTTCTAGCTTTAAATATAAGCTCCAGCTATAAGCTTCCAGCTCCAGCTACTAGCTACTATTACCAAACACACCCTATATACACTAAAAACTATTTATGTACTCAAAAGCCACACATACACCACATGTGCAACCAGGGGCGGATACACAGTATTGGAGGGGGGTTTTTGGCCCCCATGAATGTGGGCTTATTAGTATAATGTAATCATTTAAGATAATTAGGCCCAAATACTATTAGGCCCCCTAAAAATAGTCAATATGTATGAAAAATTATTAAATTGGCCCAATTTTTATACATTATAAACATTTCTTTAATAAAAAGAAATTTACGAACACTAGATAAAGTTTTAGATTATGTATGTTTACGGTAATAATTATTGTCCCTTGCGGTGTAAATTTCTAAATCTGCCATTGTGTGCAACTATATGTATATACCCTTCACACAACCCACAACCCTCTGATACATATCTTTTTCTTTGAACTACCTGGTTAACTAACAACTTTGGGCGTGCAGTGGATCAATTGATTCATTTGCAATGTCTTATTATGTTAAATAGTCCAACAATAGAGGATTTGGCTTTCGGGTTATATAATGATTCAAAAAGGACAAACGTTAGAATATACTGTTCAATGAGTTTACGGGAGATATATAGTAAACTGGTATATAAAGGACAAATTGAATTATGTGGTAGTTTTACGCAATTAACCTGGCCTATCCGTAAACATTAAGTCAAATGTCATATGATAGTCCTGTTGTGGAAATAATCGTGCTAATTATTCCACCAAATGGGTAAAGCCCGTGAAAAATTGAACTAATAAATTATAAGTGGAAAAGAATTATTCCGATAATTTACTAGCACAATAGATCACAATAACGATACCCCCAAATAAAGTTATTGAAAATAAACAACACAAATGAACACCAGAGATTTAACGAGGTTCGGCCCAATTTTGCCTACATCCTCCCAACACACCACCAACTTTATTATTTCTTGTACAATAGAAATAATACAAATATAGAGAAGAGAGCACAAACAACTGTTAGAAGTGTTGCTGTGTTTTTGGTGTAATCTTTCTCAAAGGAAAATGACCTTATTTATAGGCCAAGATACATCACCCTTCACAATATATTAAATATTAAATAATCACCATTTGCAAGATCTGCTTGTAGCTTCCATACGTGGGATCATTTCCACCACATACTTTCAACTTGCATGATCCAACTTGCAACAAATTTGGCTCCTACTACTTGCCCCCTACTTGCCTATTTGCCCTTTGGAAATTTACTTGCCCTTTAGAACTTGGTAAGAGCCATCAATATTAACAAATCTTCACCTTGACGAATAACAAGTTTCAATTCACTACCTTGGCGAATGCCCAAAGGTCTTCAATCTCTCTCTCAACCATCGTTGGTGGTGTCTTCAAACAATAATCAAGTTTTAACAATGTTGATCAAGTCCAAACAAGAATTGAACTTGATCGCAGCTAATACTTTTGTCAACATATCTGCAGGATTCTTTGTGGTGTGGATCTTCTGGATTCTAACTCCACCTTCTTCGAGTATCTCTCGTATGAAGTGATACCTGACATCAATGTGCTTCATCCTTGCATGATAAACCTGGTTCTTTGCTAAGTGAATTGCACTTTGACTATCACAGTGCAATTTGACGAACTTCTGATCTATTCCAAGTTCACCAAGCAACCCTTGAAGCCATATTGCTTCCTTCACAGCCTCTGTAACTGCCATATACTCTGCTTCTGTAGTCGACAGAGCAACAGTTGACTGCAAGGTAGACTTCCAACTGACAGGTGCTTTTGAGAGAGTAAAGACGTAGCCTGTAGTTGACCTTCGCTTGTCTAAATCTCCACCATAATCCGAATCACAATATCCAACCACCCACTGCTTATCATCTTGTTCGAAAACCAATCCAATATCTGTTGTATTATGGATGTATCGTAAAATCCATTTAGCAGCTTGCCAATGCTCCTTTCCTGGATCATGCATATACCTGCTCACTACTCCAACTGCTTGGCAAATATCTGGTCTTGTACACACCATAGCATACATCAAGCTACCAACTGCATTTGCATAGGGTACATTTTTCATGTACTCTCTTTCAGCATCATTCTTTGGCGACATAGCAGCACTGAGTTTAAAATGAGGAGCGAGAGGAGTGCTAACAGGTTTTGTTTGTTCGTTGATCCCAAAACGCTTTAGCATCCTTCTCAGATAGTTTTTCTGAGTCAAACAAAGCTTCCTCGATTTTCTATCTCTGACTATTTCCATGCCAAGAATCTTTTTTGCTTCACCAAGATCCTTCATCTCAAATTCCCTTTTCAGTCGAGTCTTCAAGTTTTCAATCTCCACTGAACTTCGAGAAGCTATCAACATATCATCTACATATAGAAGAAGATATATGAAGGACCCGTCTTGTAGCCTTTTCAAGTAAACACAATGGTCATACTTGCTTCTTGTGTACTCTGACTCCAACATAAACTTATCAAATCTCTTGTACCACTGCCTCGGGGATTGCTTCAACCCATACAAAGACTTATTAAGTTTACACACTTCATTCTCTTTTCCAGCAACTTTGAATTCTTCTGGCTGAACCATAAAGATTTCCTCCTCCAAGTCTCCGTGTAGAAATGCAGTCTTTACATCCATCTGAACTAGTTCAAGATTCAACTGTGCTACCAAAGCCAACAAAATTCTAATAGACGAATGCTTTACGCCTGGAGAAAACACTTCATCGTAATCAATTCCTTCTTTCTGAGCGTAGCCCTTAGCTACCAATCTTGCTTTGTAGCGAACATCATCTTGGCCGGAGAACCCATCTTTTTTTGTAAACACCCATTTGCATCCAATTGCCTTCTTTCCATTTGGGAGATTGGTCAACTCCCATGTCTGATTCTTTTCAAGGGACTGCATTTCTTCACTTATGGCAATCCTCCACTTCTTATTCTCTGAATTTCGAACAGCTTCAGAGTAAGTAGTAGGAATATCATCAGCTGCAATTGAAGATGCACAAGCCACCGTATCTGTATAGCGAGCAGGCTTTACAATTACTCTCTTAGGCTTGCTGGTTGCAATTGATTCACGTTGCGTTTGAGGTTCGAGAGTCTGAACCTCCTCTTCATCAAAATCTCCTTCTACCATAAGAGAATCAACATCCGTTTCCGGATCTGCTGGTGCAATTGTTCTTTCGAATTCCACCTTTTTGGTGGTTCCATCTGACTTCTCAACATTCACCTTCTTCAACATGGTAGATTCGTCGAAGGTGACATCCCTGCTAAAGGTCGTTTTCCTCGTCTCTGGACACCACAAACGATAGCCTTTGATTCCAGAGGTGATACCCATGAACAATGCTTTCTTTGCTCTAGGATCCAACTTTGATTATTTTACATGGTAATATGCAGTGGAACCAAACACATGTAAAGAATCATAATCAGTAGCAGGTTTCCCAAACCATTTCTCCAATGGTGTTTTTCCATCAATAGCATTCGATGGCAAACGATTAACGAGGTGACGAGCATAAGTTACAGCTTCGGCCCCAAACTCTTTACCCAACCCAGCATTGGATAACATACACCGAACTTTCTCCAGTAATGTTCGGTTCATGCGTTCAGCCACCCCATTCTGTTGTGGTGTATGTCTGACAGTGAAGTGTCTGACAATACCTTCATCTTCACAGACTTTTCTAAACTGATCATTCTTGTACTCTCCGCCATTGTCTGTATGGAGACGCTTGATCTTTCTGCCCGTCTGAGTTTCCATCATCTTTTTCCATTTAAGGAAAACTCCCAACACTTCATCCTTTGTCTTCATAGTATACACCCACACTCTCCGAGAAAAATCATCAACAAAGGTCACATAGTAGTGTTTCCCACCCAACGAACTTGTCTTGGAGGGTCCCCACACATCAGAGTGGACATAGTCCAAAATACCCTGAGTATTATGAACTGCTGTCCCAAATTTGACCCTGGTCTTCTTCCCGCTAATACAATGCTCACAAAGATCCAACTTACAGGAGTGAACTCCTTTCAACAATCCTTGACTGATGAGCAAATTCAAGGATTTTTCACCTGCATGACCCATGCGCATATGCCATAGCCTAACCGCTTCCAAATTTCTATCACCATTTGTAACAGCTGCGACAGTTCCGACAACTGTTCTACCCTCGTAGTGGTACGTGTTGTTGCTTTTATGGTTACCCTTCAATACTACAAGCACACCAGAGATAATCTTCATAACCCCATTTTTGGCTTTAACCTCGAATCCTTTAGATTCTAAAGTTCCCACAGAAATGAGATTTTTCTTTATCTCTGGCGAGTACCGAACGCCTTTTAAAGACACGATTGATCCATCCCGATTTTTCAAACGAACTGAACCAATCCCATTGGTAGCAAGAGGAGCTTCATTTGCCGTATAAACAATTTCTTTGTGATCTTGAAAATCACTAAACCACTCCCGGTGTGATGTCATATGATGACTACATGCGGAATCTAATAGCCATACATCCGAAGCGTTTCTAGTTGACGAGGTTGCGAGTGAGAGATCAGATTTTGAATCATCACACTCGGTCACATTCGTCTCTGCTACAGCCTTCCCTTTCTGAGATTTTTCATAGTTTTTCAACTTCTGACAATCTCTCTTCCAATGACCTTTTTCATGACAAAAGGCACATTCATCTTTGCTTGGTCTATGCCAAGACTTGGATCTCCACCTATTTTCGGTGTTCTTCTTCTTCAAATGACCTCTGACTAACAAAACCTCCGAGTCACCAATTGAACTTACATGTTTGTCCTTCTTTCTCAGTTCTTGACTGTATAAGGCAGCACAAACTTCGCTCAGAGATACGTCATCTTTCCCATTGAGTAGAGTTGTTTCGAGTAACTCAAACTCATCGGGAAGAGAACCCAACAATATTAAAGCCAGATCTTGGTCTTTGAACATCTCATCCATATTCATCAAATCGGTAACCAATTGATTAAAACTGGTTATATGATCATTCATTGTGGTACCTTGTACATAAGTAAAGCGAAACAATCTTTTCTTCATGTACAGTTTGTTCTGACAACTTTTCTTCAGAAACTTCTCCTCCAATGCCCTCCACAATTTGTGTGCGAATGTTTCTTTAGAGAAAGCATATCGCTGTTCTCTAGAAAGGCATGATCGAATAGTACCACAAGCTAACCGATTGATGGTCCGAAAGTTCTTCTCTTCAATATCTTCTGGTTTATGTTCTTCAATGGCAATTGATATCGCTCATTTTGTACATATATATTTCACGCGATATCATTGTTTTAAGTTTATTTTTAGTGAACTTTTAGAACTTGTGGTACTTAATTGGTAAAAAAATTAAATTCTCAGGTAAAAAGGTTGAAGTTCTGAAAGTTGGAAAAGATTTGGTTGAGTCTTGAAGCTGAAATGTCAAAGTTGCAATTTGGATCTGCTTTTATACTGAAGAACGCGATCCGGACCCAATGACCAGGATCGCGTTTCAAAGGTTTAATCTGGCATGTACGTTTTTCCAAAGAGCAACGCGATCCGGGTTGTTCATACGGATCGCGTTCGCTAGTGCAATTCGTAATCAGAAAATTTTCAAGAAGAAGAACGCGATCCCAACACATAAGCTGGATCGCGTTTGTCTTTGTATTTTCTGAATTTCTGGATCGCGTTGGTATTCCCTGGATCGCGTTTATGAGCGGTTTTGCAGCAGTTTGAAGGATTTAAAATACGTTTTTATTTCATTAAAGGATATAACTTGCAGAGTAGAAAACACTGGTCACGAAATTTGCTCTCAACTTTTGAAACTTTTCATCACTTTTGAAGAGATTACTTTGCTTTAATCATTAGGGGACTACGGATCTTCGATTAATCATTGTAATCACTCGTCTTACATCTTTATTTATTTATAATCATGTTTGTTTCGATTTCAATAGTTTATCTTGTTTCTTTTGGTGCAATTATGAGTAGCTAATTTAATCAAACACTTGTTTGGATGAAATTACTAGTGATTAGAGGTGTTTACTTTTGGTTTCATGTTTACTCAACTTTCGTTTAATCGAATTATTATGAGTTAGGGTTTATTGTTAAATCTGAATCGCTTGATGAATGAATAAATGATTATAGCGGATGTTTATTGTTTATATGTTCATTATCAATTATTTGTCTATGAGTAATTGAGTTTGATTGCGAATGCATTAAGATTGTGATTTAGAAAATTAACCTTAATCTTGTAAGTTCATGAATATGGCGAATGTCTTTCATATATTGAATTGGAAGTTGATGAATTGATGTTAGGATCTAGTTTGATGGCGAATGCTGAACTTGACCTAATTAAGATAAACATGAATTGCTTTAAGTGTTAAGATCAAATACCTCGAAGTTATTAGTAAAGTAATCCAAACAAGTGTCGTTTTCTAGTGTTTAAGTTTAACAAAATTAATCTGACTCTTCCTGAGTCCACTTGCCCTAGTTTAATAAATTAGTTGATAAGCAAAGTGACAACTCGGTCACACAAACCCACGTTTATTTACTTGTTTAAATTAGTTGTATTTTGATTACAATTCTCATTTACAAAGTCCCTGTGGAACGAACCAGTACTTATTGTAACTATACTATACATGATAAGGTATACTTGCCTTAGTGTGTAATAGTTCAGTGTCAGTAATTATTAGTTTATTTTATAACTTGTTTTCACACATCAAGTTTTTGGCGCCGCTGCCGGGGAACTTGTGTGAATTTGAGAATTTAATTTAAGTGTAGTTAATTGATCCTTTCTTTGAATTAAAATTCTTAGAAAGTTATTTTTAGTTAAATTGTATTGCGCCGGTGCGTTTGACGGTTTTATTTTCTTTGTTTTTGCAGGTTTACTTAGGTAGTGGATGAGCACTAGGAAATCTGGTAACGAAATTCTTAGTCCTTTGTCTGATCCAGAGAAAACCACAAAGAAGAAAAGAAAGAATAAATCAAAGAATAAGCTGACGGAATCAACTTTGATAGTCCCGTAATCACTATTAATTAGTGATTTGGAATCACAAAGTGTAAAGTTTAATTGTAGAAGGGGGGGTTGAATACAATTTAAAACAATTTCAGATTTTACCAAGTGTTTCAGTTTGTTTTAAATTAATTATCTATAACAGAGTATGTCGGTATTGAAATAACAGATTAAAGATATAACAGAATCAAAGAATGATAAGTAATAGTAGCTGAAAGTGAATTGTATTGATTAAATTCACAAAGTGTTGAATGCGGAATGGATTAACCAAAGTTAATCCAATTCAAACACTTAGCTAAATTATTACAATGAAGAGCGTTAACTACAGTGGACAGACACGCTGATAGTTAACCTCGCTGAATCTTAATATACACCTAGACAAACTAGTTCTCTGACAAACAGAAGAACGGTGCATATGACGACTAGCCTCAATAGTACAAAACACTGAACTATTTATACTACAAGAGTTCCTAAAATATCGCCTACAAAATAGGATCTTGAAAGGACACGTGTTGCTGCTTGATTGGTCCTGATCTCTGATAAACCGACATTCTGCGGGTCCCAATTCTGTTACCGCAAATATCTCGTTACCTTAAAACCAATCACTTGCTGCCACGTAATCTTTCAGGCATTCTTTAAACTGGAACACTCTTGCTGATGTATAGATAAGTACAGTACTTTTAAGTACTAGATGTTTGAGAGGCTTTATTGAAATAGTCACTGATGATGCAGCAATCCTCCTCACTCACTGCGAGCTAACATGCTCTTGTAGAATGATTTGAACAACGGATCTTCAGTGACTAGCTGTTATTCTGGCAGTGACTTTTGCCTTTATTGATTTGAAGAAGTAATGCTCTCGCTGACGTAGATCAGCGACACACCAAGTTGAGCTTTAAATCTTCCTCAGAATATCGAATCAGAATGAATGACGATCAGCAAATCCTATCATTAGCAACAGCAGCTTCGATACAATCCATTTCTTCATTGAGTAGTGAAAGGTTGAGTTGGTCAGCGACCAGTGACTTCATCATGGTCAGCGACCAGTGACTCAACAATCTCCCCCTAAATGATTGTGATTGAAGCTCCCTAGACAAACTTGTTGCTGTGAAAGTTTATAGTCAGTGTTTAAGAATTTAAACATTCAGTGACTGTATGCTTGTGATCCATTCATCTTTCTTTTTGGATTCTTTTGATATGTTCTGAGATTTGCACAGGTTCAAAAGCAAAAATAGGTTTCATTGAACTGTATAAAGTAAATTTAGTTATAATAACCCTAATCTATTACAGACTTCAATTTAAACACCCCCAGACTTCTTCTTCTTTTACGATGCCCAACTCACTCTGTAATTCATATTTGTAACTGGATGGCAAGAATCTGTACTGTCTAGCAAGCCCTTCTTCCATGATTGCTTTTCTCATAACTGAGTTCTTGGGAAGCACGCTGACTATTCTGATGAGATGTACAAGCTGCTCATGATCTATCTTTTCAAGTTCTGATTCTCTTTGAAAACACAGCTTTCCATTGAAGTCCTTGTAAACAATTCCTTTCTCACCTTCAGTGACTTCAGTACCCTCAACCCTTGGCACTCCATCAGGGATTGACAGATTTAGTTTGCTGGTGTTTGGGACTCTGATAATTCTGTTGGTACCTGCCCTATATCTTGGACTTGGTGGCTGCACAATCTCTTCACCAAATATGACAGTGTCTTCTGGTCTAAGTAGCTGTAGATCTACCATTTTCTTGAACAATCTGTCAATCTCAGCCAAAACTTCTTACTTTGCAGCACTTGAGGAATGATTGATAGCAAGTCTAATTTCATTCCATTCTTCTCTATGTAATTTACAGACTTGATCAAGATTGATTGCTTGAGAATCCAATCCTCTGTGAATCAGTAGCTGAGCTTGAGACTTGTTCTTAGGCTTCTTCAGGTATACTTTTGTGATAGGAGCAGGGTTTGATCTTCCAACCATTCTAACAGCATATTTCTTTCTGTCAAACTCATCCAACATTTTATCAGCAGAGGTCTTTGCTCCCCCTTTCTTTTTCAACTTGCTGCCCTTCTTATGTGCACAAATTTCTTATTGAAGATCAGATTCTTCAACATCTTGAAGAAGTTTAGACATCCTGAAGTCTTCATCTTCTTGCTGTCTTTTTAAGAATGTTTCTCTTTCTTTTTGAATGGCTTCATCTCCACTCAGCTTCAATAGAAAGGCTCGATCAGAGTCAGCTTGTTCTTTCAGCTTTCTCTTTCTTTCTTCTTCTTCTTTTTCATTTAGCTCATCTTGAAATTTCAAAAGCATCTCCTTCTCATGCTTTTGTCTATCTTTAATTTTTCTTACTATTCGCTGCTGTTCAGTTTCTTCATGATGAGAACTTTCTGAAGTTACGACTGATGGCAAAAGATGAGTAGGAACAGAAGAATCTGACTCTGTAATCTCAGATTGAGAGTGATGATGAGTTGTAGTGGTTATTGCTTCTGTTGGAGTGGTGAAAGTGGGGATTGAGATGGTGATTTGTGTAGCTGCTGTTGTGATTGTGGTAGTTGGTGCGGTTGTTGTTGCTGGAAGAGGGGTTGATGATTGTATTGTTGCTGATGGAATGACTTCAGTTGCTAGGAATGCCTCAGATATGATAGTGTCTGTATGAGGTTGCTGAATGATAGTTTTAAGATTGTGCATGGCTGCTGCTATTTCTTCTTCAGAAAAGTTTATCTTTTTAGAAGAGATGAACTCTGATGTGGGAGACTCGCTGGTCCTTTTTCTTTTTATTAAAATAGAAGAGATTGGTAGCAGATCTTCCATTTGATCATCAGAGACAACTGGTTGCTGAACTTCTTGCTGATCTTCTACTTGATTAGCAACATCTTTTGCTGAAACATCTTTTTCTTTCTTATCACTCGTACCAGCATCAGTGTCTTTTTCAATAGTCCCATCATTCTTGTCCTCTTTATCAGCATCTTTACCAACACTATTTTGCATATCAGCATCATCCTGTTTCTTTTCATCACTTCCATTATTGCCATCATTGTCATCATCATCATCGTCATCTCCTTCATCCATATTGACAACATCATCTTCTTGTTGTCTATTCATCCATTCCCACCTCATCAGCTCAAAGCTTGCTGACTCCCCCATAACTCTTGCATTCTCATCAGCGGCCCACTCTCTGACTAGATAATCATACCTCCTTTGTTCATCAGGATGAAACTCAGGGAAAACACTCATATCTTTTTCTTCAGTGACATCCATATCTGATGAGTCGTTGTCAAAAGTAGTGAAATCCTTAGTATCATCATCATCTTCATTCTCCCCCTCAGCCTCAGAAACGAATTGAATGATCTCCTCAAGTCTAATGCAGATTTTCTGATGATCTACATGCATAGTTTCTAGACCAGTGATGGTTTCATGATGGTTGGAGATAATTTGTGGAAGCTTGCTGATAATTTTATCAGCATGAGTGATATATTCCACAACAGAAGATGCCATTGTTTTTTGTTTTTCATTTAGAGAGATTATTGCATCTTCATGAGTTTTGAGGCTGATTCTGGTGAATGATGCGAGATCAGTAAGAGACTTTGCATGAGTTTCCAGAAGTCGATAGTGATCTATTTCAGCTTTTGCAATAAGAGAGACATTTTCTTTGATAGAATCACTCCAATCTGGAATGGATTCATAAGCTGTTGCAAGAGAGTGAACCTTATTAGTGAGATCAGTGAGTTTGCCAGTCAAAAACTCTCTGTCTTCAGTAAGCATCCGAATTTGTTGTTGTGAAGCAGCAATGTACTCAAGCAGCAGTTTGTCTGTTGATGATGTGGAAGAAGTTGATGCTTTGTTGGTTGGTGATTTTTGAGTGGTGTGGGAGATTGGTGGAATTGTTTGTGGTTCAGATTGAAGGTTAACATTTGGATGGGATGGATGAACATCAGCATTTTGAGCAATGTCATCACTAGAAACTGACATTTCATCTAATTCCTGAATGGGTGAAGTTATGAAATCAGCATGTGGTAAAGTGGAGAAGGGTAAAGATGAAATATCAGTATCATCTGGTTGCTGATTCACCTTTGGAAGGGAAAGATCATAAGATCCATGTTGCTGATCTTGTTCAGAGGAAGATGAAGAAGTGTCCATTGGTTGGGCTTCCTCAACATCATCAGCTTGTGTTTTAGCTGATGGATCATTGGAAACAGAAAGATCAACCTGTATCTCTCCCTGTGACTGAGGAGGGACATTGTCGGTTGGTGCAGTGAAAGATGAGAGTTGGCCCGGGTCTGTAGCCAGTGATGTGTCATCAGTAATGAGTGTGTTAACACCCGCTGATGACACTAGCCCTTTGACTGAAACATCATCCTTTTGTGAGAATGATGAGTGGCTGATGGGTTAACTCGATGGATGGGTGTGGGTTGCACCCGAATCACTGCTAACAATGGGTTGAGCCATTGTAGCTGTCTGTAGGCTTCCCTTTATAGAGTCACTGGACTTTTGTGAGTCCAGTGAAGCAGTTTTAGGCATAGGTTGATCAAGAGTGCCCATAGGAACTGAACGTTCAGTTGCTGCTTCACTCTTGGCGTCCTTAGACGACTTTTTCTGACTCTGTCCCTGATCCTTTGATGTCAGGGACTTTAACTTGATTTTCTTAGGAGCAGTTGGTGGCTTTTGCTTTGGTGGTTGATCAGCAATGGTCACTGGAGGTGTGATCAGTGACGTGATCGATGAGGGGCAGAACCAGATGGATGTATAGCTTGTAAAGGCTGGGGTGCAAGTATCCCCTTTGGTTTCATAAAATCAGGGAGAAGCACAGTTGCAGTTTTACCAAAAATTTGACTTCCTATCAAAGTAGGTTCAAAACCTTTAAATGAAATCCTGTCATAGGATTTAAATTGATCTCTAAAGATAAGAGAAAGGAACCTAGGATAGGAAACAAATTTTGCTCTGTTAGTTTCACAGATTCTAGAAACAATATCATCAAAAATCACACTTGCATAGTCAACTTTTAAGGAATTGACCAGTGACCAGCTTAACTGTGCTTCTAGGGAGTTGAATTGATCATAACTCCCTGTTTTTGTGCCCAAAGATTGAATAAAATTTGAAAATAGGGCATTCCACACACCATCCATTTTAGATTTAAGAACAGTAGAGTACTTACGATTTCCATTGCTATCCATAGTATATTTGCATTGAATCACAGTGAGATTCACTATGCCTCCTTTGGCATCTTCTTTGTCAGGCAGTGGATCGTAAGTATCATGTTCAGGGAGTTGTAAAACAGTACGGATGGTGTGTGCAGTAATGATTATTTCTTGACCTCCGTTATCGATAAAACCTTTAAGTTGAGAGGTACTATTAACGATTAAGTGAGTACAGGTATACCAAAACTCACTCAACCATTCTGGATTCATCTTTTCAGGGGATAAAGTGAGAGCAGGGAGAATAAAATGATTTTTCAGAAAAGTGATAATCTCCGCGTACTCTGGTTTAGGGCATGAAATATTACCCAAATAATTTGCTTTTGGAACTGTAAGGATATCATCTTCACCGACTGCAGGAGCTCGAAGAGCTTTGATTTCTGCAGAGGCAGTGTATGAGTTGAGAAAATATTTTGGTTTAGCCATTACAGAACCTTTGAAAATCGTAGATTAAAGGTGTATTTTAGGGTTTTGGAAAAGCCAAGGATTTTTCGAAAATTAGTAAAGTGTAAAAGTTTACAAGTTGTTGATTTGGGGGTGTTTAAATAGTACACTTTACTAATGATCGTGTGGTTGAGATGAAAACAACGTGGGCAGTCGTGGTGGAAGATGGAGAGGTGGAGAAGGTGATGATGGTGGTGCGAGGTGGCATTAATGGTGATGGGAGTGGTGTGCCGGAAAAAGTACGCTGACGTAAGAAAGAGAGAGTCAGAAGCGCGCGATTTTTCCGATATACCATAAAACATTTAATTTTGAAATCCGTTAAGTTAAATACACGAAGTACTAACTATAACGAATGTTTTGTTAATTGACAATCACCATTAAATGATATCATCAGTGAGTTTTAAAAGTTACTGAAGATACATAATCAAATTTCTTGATTTACCACAAAGAGAAAAAGTTAAGATTAATAACATTGTTTCTTTATTTAGGTAAGGATGCAGTCTCGCTGATTTAAACACAACTTAGAATACTGAATAAACCATTGAGATGTGATCATTTTATAAATAAAGAAAGAGATTATTAATCTTGAATAAACCAAAAAGAGAATTTTTTTTTTTTTTTTTTTTTTTTTTTTTTGAAGTAAATTCATGAGAAAAGATTATGTTGTATATAAGTTGTATATCATATCATTAGATTGCTTCGTCACTGATTAGGTTACAACTTAGAATACTAACAAAATCAGCTTTAGAAGAAATTGAATCACTGATATAAAACCGTATAACAGCATAATAAATACTCATGAGATAAAAGGAACAAAATGATTAGTCCAATTGATGAACCCATCCAGAGATAGGTTCATAGTGACTGAGCGCTGGTTTTGGCTTCCACTGGTTTGAATAAATTGTGTCTGAATGTTCACTGATAGTGTTTTGTTTTTCAAATGGTAAAACAGAACATTCATATGACACATGTTGCCTGTTGCCACATTTATAACATTTTTTATTCGAGGAGCCGATCTTTTTGGCTTTCTTCTTTTTAAGTTGCTGATTAGACACAATCACACAACTTTTCTCACTGATTGTAACTTCTTGTATCTTTGACTTTAGGTCACTGATAGAAGTTGTCTCAGTGACAGATACAGTGTCTGAGAAGTTACTGATGATAGTTTGATTATCAGCGATGGTTTTGATGAGATGAGATGTTACTGATGATTTGACAGTTTTCAAAATATTTATCTCATCATCATTATTCAGAACATCAGTATCTTCAGTGACCAACTTGCTTTTAGTAAAGTAATTTGGTCGTGGCTCACTGAAGATAGATATGGGTTCAAATACAGCTTCTGAAAAATTACCCTTGGGATCAAAAACAGGGTCAATCTTTGTTGAATCAGCGAGGGATGCAGCATATTCATAATCTCCTCCCAAAATAGCTTTGACTTGTTTTGGGATTTGATTATTTACACAGTGATTGACTTTATCATTTGACTTACACCAAAATTTTATGACCTTTTTAAGCTGTTGAAATTGTGTTTCAAACTTAACCTTTTCTTGAACACACACTTGATTAGCATGGATTTGTGCATTAAGATCAAGTTTTAATTTCTTCAACCTTGACTCATTTTCATTTTGATCATTAAGTTTGGATTGTAAGTTACAAATTTTACGTTTCTGCCCTCTTTGAATATCATGAGCATTTGATAAGTCAACTATCAAAGACTCAAAGACTTTATCTTTTTCAGTAGCTGTATATGTTTTAAAACAGTGTACCTTGTAGAGAGTTTCAGGATTCCATTCAGATGCTGAACATTTAGGAGGGACTTCTTTGATATCTCCAAGAGGTCCAGCGTCATTAGCCATCAGACAGTACACTTTGTCTAAACAAATCATTGCTTTTTCTTCATCAGATGATGAGGAATCAGAATCACTGAATGAACCTTCTTCAGCAACGAAACCTTTTCCTTTTTTCTTGCCAGATTTAGCCAATGCCTTCAATTTCTTGTATTTTGCCTTATACTTGTTATACTTGTCATTTCTGACATCTGGCATGGGTTCAGGGACTTGATTCACTGACTTTGATCTGCATTCAGCTGCAAAATGACCAATTCTGCCACACTTGTAGCATTCACCTTTAGATTGAAATTTATCAGATGATGGAGCACCAGCAAATCGTTTAGATCTGGTGTTCCTTCTGAAATTAGCAACCATCATGGCCATATCCTTCTCAAGCTTCTCCAATCCTTCATCATACTCATATTCTGATTCTTCTTCATTCAGACCACCTTCATCTTCAGCTATCAGTGACTTTGAGCTTTTCTTAGACACTTTTGACTTCTGTCTCTGATCAATTTCATCAAGCTCTGCTACAAGGGCATTGGATATCTTCTGACTTCCAAGAGTAGCACGAATATGCTCACTCTGATCAGCTTGCTTTTCAGACTGCTCCCAATTAAGCAAAATACCATAGACCTGAGTTAGATTCAGAATTGAATAATCATTTCTCTGTCTGGTACAAGTGGCAATAGTTCCCCAGATTTTCCTTGGCAGCAACTCAAGAAACTTTTCAACAACAAATCTTTGTTCCTTGATAATACCAGCCTTCTCCATTTTGTTCATCAGTGACTAGTATCTGGTGTAAGTTGAAGACAGAGATTCATTTGGTTCCATTGCGAACAGCTCATACTGGCGAGTGAGATTAACTTCCCTGCAGCGAATAATATCAGGAGTTCCAATATATATATTCCTAAGGGTATCCCACATATCTTTTGCAGTCTTACAAAGCCTAATTGATTCGAACACTTCATCAGGAAGTGCCATGCCTATGTAGATTTTAGCTTGTTTATCAAGTCTAACCAACCGCCTATCCTCATCAGTCCATTGTTCCTCTCTTTTAGGTAAAACCATTTCTGGTATAGCTGGAGTAGTAGCTGTTGCAATTACAGCAGGAACAATAGTAGTTGGGATATGGGGACCATTGGTTATTATATTACAAAGACGGTCATCAACTAAGTCCAAAAACATCATCATCCGGGACATCCAAGTTTCAATCCTTGAAGGATCAAAAGCTGGAGGTTTGGTTGTAGAACCATTTCCCTTTTGATAATCAGAGTCAACACAGCTATACTTTACTGATTCCATAGCAGACCTGGTTAATTGAATTTAAACCAACTCTGCTCTGATACCAATTGATAGTCCCGTAATCACTATTAATTAGTGATTTGGAATCACAAAGTGTAAAGTTTAATTGTAGAAGGGGGGGTTGAATACAATTTAAAACAATTTCAGATTTTACCAAGTGTTTCAGTTTGTTTTAAATTAATTATCTATAACAGAGTATGTCGGTATTGAAATAACAGATTAAAGATATAACAGAATCAAAGAATGATAAGTAATAGTAGCTGAAAGTGAATTGTATTGATTAAATTCACAAAGTGTTGAATGCGGAATGGATTAACCAAAGTTAATCCAATTCAAACACTTAGCTAAATTATTACAATGAAGAGCGTTAACTACAGTGGACAGACACGCTGATAGTTAACCTCGCTGAATCTTAATATACACCTAGACAAACTAGTTCTCTGACAAACAGAAGAACGGTGCATATGACGACTAGCCTCAATAGTACAAAACACTGAACTATTTATACTACAAGAGTTCCTAAAATATCGCCTACAAAATAGGATCTTGAAAGGACAAGTGTTGCTGCTTGATTGGTCCTGATCTCTGATAAACCGACATTCTGCGGGTCCCAATTCTGTTACCGCAAATATCTCGTTACCTTAAAACCAATCACTTGCTGCCACGTAATCTTTCAGGCATTCTTTAAACTGGAACACTCTTGCTGATGTATAGATAAGTACAGTACTTTTAAGTACTAGATGTTTGAGAGGCTTTATTGAAATAGTCACTGATGATGCAGCAATCCTCCTCACTCACTGCGAGCTAACATGCTCTTGTAGAATGATTTGAACAACGGATCTTCAGTGACTAGCTGTTATTCTGGCAGTGACTTTTGCCTTTATTGATTTGAAGAAGTAATGCTCTCGCTGACGTAGATCAGCGACACACCAAGTTGAGCTTTAAATCTTCCTCAGAATATCGAATCAGAATGAATGACGATCAGCAAATCCTATCATTAGCAACAGCAGCTTCGATACAATCCATTTCTTCATTGAGTAGTGAAAGGTTGAGTTGGTCAGCGACCAGTGACTTCATCATGGTCAGCGACCAGTGACTCAACAAACTTCAAGTCAAATCGAAAGTGGATCAACTTCATCAAAAGTAGTCATTGAGGAAGAAGTTTTTGAAGAAGAACAAGAATCTAGTTCTAAAGGAAAAGGGAAAGCACAGACTTTATCGTTAGGATATCTTTTGGATCCGGAGAGATTACACCCAAATTTGCAGTTTACAAAGAAAAATTGTGGGGGTAAATTTGCGACGTACAATGATAATTTGTTGGCTTTAAGAGAAAAAGACATTGTGCATCCTAGAGTGATAAATTGGCAACCATTGGAAGAGGCGGGTCTAGCAAGGTCTTTGAGACACACCCTCACTCAATCGGTTAAATGCAAATGGACAGGTAATACTTATGATGTCCAAGATTGGGAAAGATTGTTTGCTATTCAAGAGCCAATTTATGCAGAATTGTGTTTAGAGTTCTTCTCAACGGTGGAAATACATAGGATCAAAACTGTGAAAGATCCATTGTTGTCGTTCCGACTAGGGGGTGCAGACCGGGAAATGAGTTTGATGGATGTTGCTGAGTGTTTGGATATATATGATGCTGATGTGCTTGAAGCACCGTATTTTGCGGATTACATCTTTATGGGTGAATGGTTGGATGAATCAGCAGTACCTTTGGAAACTATGTGGCGTGAATTAAGTGACGCCCCATACGACTCATCGGGGAACAACGCGTCTAGCAGTCTCAGAGATGTGGAGCATCGCTTAATCCAAAAGTTTATTGCCCATTCTATTGCTTGTAGAGGGAAGAATACAGAAAAGGTAACAGCTCCAGATATGTGGTACTTGACCAGAATCAAAAGAAGAATTCGGGTTTCTATACCATATTGTGTTGCAGAATTTCTGGCAACTTATGGGAAGGGAAGAAAGGATTCTTCCAAAATTGCTGGAGGCCATTATGTGACCTTAATTGCTAAACACTTTGAGGTGAGATTGGTGGCAAAGAAACACCCTTTGACTGTAGTGGAAGATAATTCGCTGCCTTTATCCATTGAGATGTTTTCAGCTGCTAAGGCCGTTTCGCAAGAAAAGAAAAAGTTCATCCCTTGGAGGCCGACAAAGAAGAGTCTTCGAGATGGTACATCATCACAACCACCACAGCCAACAACGGAGCAAGTTGTTCAGGATCACCATATGGAGGATGTTCGTCAACCGGAAATGGTTCAACAATGCCCAGACGCACCTGGGTGGTTTCAAGGGTTTAACACCAGATTTGAAAACTTCAGGATTCAACAGGAGGAATTTCGGGAGGAGTCGAGGTATGAGTGGGGTGTGCAAAGATTCTTCAATGATTGGCAAAGGCACAATACTCAGCGTATCTACTCCGATGAAGAAGATATTACCCCAACCCCATATTACCAATTCCCGAGGTGGGGACAACCTGGAGCTACGAACCCCGTTCCTGATTATGATAGGCAGGCTGCTTTAGAGGCACTTGAGAGGCACCAACGAGGAGAGGTGGAGGAGCATACACAGAAAGGTTCATCCGGACATTGGCTTTTTGGGGATTAAATTCCATTTGAATCATATTGTGGTGGTGTTTGAACAATTTAGTTGTGTTTTGAACTAATTTTTATTTCTTTATGTGTGCTTAAGACTTCTTATTTAAGTATCTAGGATTTTTGGCATAAACTTCTTTATGAGTGGCATTTGGGTACGATTTGTACAATGCCATCTCATCCTACTCAGTTGTATTATAAGTTATGCCTTGTATTTGTTTTTGGTGTGATAGAAGGCCTTGTCGATGTGGAATCAATTGCATATGCTGGCAGTAAGTTCAGCGACACATGAGCATGGCATTTACAACATTTTTCTGCTATTATCACCCGGGTAGTTTCGTTTCATTTTACTTCCTCATTTGTACTTATTGATTATGTTTGTTTTGTGCATTGAGGGCATTGCACAATTTAAGTGTGGGGAGGTAATTTGCTTGAACTTCATTCTTAGCAAATTGTTGTTCTTGCGTATTGTTAGGTTTGTTAGAATCTGTTGGGGTTCTCAATCGAACTTTACGAATTCTATTAACGGGCCTTTGGGTCACTTAATGGGTCTGTTATTGATCTTGAGTCCAATAGATTTTAGCAAATTCTGATAAGAGGTTAGGAATGGCAGTTTGTTGGGATTGTGCTTGTCCTAATATGATTAATTACTTGAAAACTTCCTTTATGAAATATCTAGTTAAAGTAATTAAATCTTCCCTCTTGCATAAATTTTAGAGATGTGTCATATGAGCAACCTCATTGGGTGAATTGCATGACTAGCACACTTGTAGCTCCACTATTAAATTGTGAGATATTAGAGCTTTAATTGAGAAAAACACTTATTCTTAGTGTTTACATTGCTATTGCTATGAGTGTGCCGGTGATTGTAGTTTGTTCTAGAACTTGCCCTAGTGATGCATTTCGAGGCCGCTGTGAGATCATAATTTGTGATATAGGTGAGATCGTATGATGAGGAGGTATTCTTAGGATTGGAGCTTAATCCTAGCAATTCTGACTTTCTAGCCAATTATCGGGACCGTATGGATCATTTAGATGATTAATAATAATCTCAATAATCGGCCAAGGAATCTTAATTGTTTAGGATCTTATTTTCGTTTAAACCATTTATATCTAGTCCACCCAGGTCGTTAGCACTTACTTTTAGTGCTAAGAAACCCATAGACACTTCCACATACATTCATGATCACTACATTATTCAGCCTATTTTTGTGTAGTCAATTCCCAAATCATTTATTTTCCAAAATGTTGTCTAATTTAAATTTTTAATGGATGTTTATGTAAAATGTGACTTAAATGTTTTAGTAGGGATTCTAATGTTTAATTCTATAATCTGAAGTTGTAATCGATTGAAGTGCTGAATGTTAAAGTTTAAGTAATTGAAGTTGAAAACTTAAAGTTAAGGATTGGTTAATTGTAGTCAACTAAACGGCCTTTGAATTCCTGAACAAGTAGTTCCCGAGGGGTGTTCTACACCTAGCCACTGAAGGTCCTTTTCGGCCTAGGATGGTTGGTTCGAAAGTTCGCTACACAGGATTCATAGAAAGTCGTAGAATGCAGTTAATCAATCCAATCATAAATGTAAATCAATGAGAATTGCAAGTTGAAAATTGTAAATATAAGTTGTACATGAGGATAATTCTAATTGATTTAGCAAGAGAATCCTGAGTTTTATTTCTGTCACATTAAGAATCGATTAGGCAACATTTTCTTTACTTTTTCATGGGATTTTGACTACTATTTTTCGCCAATTGCTTGAGTCTAGCCCACCTATTCCATTCTCACCCATACTGTATACACAACGTGGTTAGAATACCTTCTCTGAGATTTCACTTGGTGCTCACGCCAAGACGGTGGAGATTTGATCCTTTTGCAAGCCTATGGTAACAGTGCATCACGACTTGGCTTAATTGAGTGTTATATTATTCATTCCCTTACCTTGTAGTTTATAGGTTGAGAGTGAGTGATTGATACACTTATCCTATTGTGAGGTGCTAGGTCGTGCATTTCGGGCTTGACAAATTATCATCTCAAGTTTTGGTAACTATATACATGTGGCTAGCATAATTGCTTAGGTGATTATTGTTAGTTTATTTTGAAAAGCTTGATCTCCATTTTTGAAAATGCAAGAGGGATGTAATGGTTTATATCTGGTAGAAAATGATTTGCTTGAGGACAAGCAAAGCTCAAGTGTAGGGATGTTTGATATCGCTCATTTTGTACATATATATTTCACGCGATATCATTGTTTTAAGTTTATTTTTAGTGAACTTTTAGAACTTGTGGTACTTAATTGGTAAAAAAATTAAATTCTCAGGTAAAAAGGTTGAAGTTCTGAAAGTTGGAAAAGATTTGGTTGAGTCTTGAAGCTGAAATGTCAAAGTTGCAATTTGGATCTGCTTTTATACTGAAGAACGCGATCCGGACCCAATGACCAGGATCGCGTTTCAAAGGTTTAATCTGGCATGTACGTTTTTTCAAAGAGCAACGCGATCCGGGTTGTTCATACGGATCGCGTTCGCTAGTGCAATTCGTAATCAGAAAATTTTCAAGAAGAAGAACGCGATCCCAACACATAAGCTGGATCGCGTTTGTCTTTGTATTTTCTGAATTTCTGGATCGCGTTGGTATTCCCTGGATCGCGTTTATGAGCGGTTTTGCAGCAGTTTGAAGGATTTAAAATACGTTTTTATTTCATTAAAGGATATAACTTGCAGAGTAGAAAACACTGGTCACGAAATTTGCTCTCAACTTTTGAAACTTTTCATCACTTTTGAAGAGATTACTTTGCTTTAATCATTAGGGGACTACGGATCTTCGATTAATCATTGTAATCACTCGTCTTACATCTTTATTTATTTATAATCATGTTTGTTTCGATTTCAATAGTTTATCTTGTTTCTTTTGGTGCAATTATGAGTAGCTAATTTAATCAAACACTTGTTTGGATGAAATTACTAGTGATTAGAGGTGTTTACTTTTGGTTTCATGTTTACTCAACTTTCGTTTACTCGAATTATTATGAGTTAGGGTTTATTGTTAAATCTGAATCGCTTGATGAATGAATAAATGATTATAGCGGATGTTTATTGTTTATATGTTCATTATCAATTATTTGTCTATGAGTAATTGAGTTTGATTGCGAATGCATTAAGATTGTGATTTAGAAAATTAACCTTAATCTTGTAAGTTCATGAATATGGCGAATGTCTTTCATATATTGAATTGGAAGTTGATGAATTGATGTTAGGATCTAGTTTGATGGCGAATGCTGAACTTGACCTAATTAAGATAAACATGAATTGCTTTAAGTGTTAAGATCAAATACCTCGAAGTTATTAGTAAAGTAATCCAAACAAGTGTCGTTTTCTAGTGTTTAAGTTTAACAAAATTAATCTGACTCTTCCTGAGTCCACTTGCCCCAGTTTAATAAATTAGTTGATAAGCAAAGTGACAACTCGGTCACACAAACCCACGTTTATTTACTTGTTTAAATTAGTTGTATTTTGATTACAATTCTCATTTACAAAGTCCCTGTGGAACGAACCAGTACTTATTGTAACTATACTATACATGATAAGGTATACTTGCCTTAGTGTGTAATAGTTCAGTGTCAGTAATTATTAGTTTATTTTATAACTTGTTTTCACACATCAGCAATGTCTAGACCTTGCTGAAAAAGCGTGTCCAGAACCTCGCTTTGCCACATGCCAAAATGACCGGTACCATCAAAAACCTCCACTGCCAGTCTTGTATTTGACAAGAGTGGTCTCGTCCAATTTGGTGAAATTAGTTCACCCGATGTGGAAGGTTTGACAACTTCTCCCTCAACCATTTTGAATACAAATAATTTTCAATAGTTTTCAAATTAGCCCAACGGATATCTTTTCTGATGTGGAAGATCAAATTAAATTGCAACCACATAGCTTACTAAGAATAACTTCGGCTCTGATACCAATTGTTGTGGAAATAATCGTGCTAATTATTCCACCAAATGGGTAAAGCCCGTGAAAAATTGAACTAATAAATTATAAGTGGAAAAGAATTATTCCGATAATTTACTAGCACAATAGATCACAATAACGATACCCCCAAATAAAGCTATTGAAAATAAACAACACAAATGAACACCAGAGATCTAACGAGGTTCGGCCCAATTTTGCCTACATCCTCCCAACACACCACCAACTTTATTATTTCTTGTACAATAGAAATAATACAAATACAGAGAAGAGAGCACAAACAACTTTTAGAAGTGTTGCTGTGTTTTTGGTGTAATCTTTCTCAAAGGAAAATGACCTTATTTATAGGCCAAGATACATCACCCTTCACAATATATTAAATATTAAATAAATCACCATTTGCAAGATCTGCTTGTAGCTTCCATACGTGGGATCATTTCCACCACATACTTTCAACTTGCATAATCCAGCTTGCAACAAATTTGGCTCCTACTACTTGCCCTCTACTTGCCTATTTGCCCTTTGGAAATTTACTTGCCATTTAGAACTTGGTAAGAGCCATCAATATTAACAAGTCCTTCAATATTTTTTTTTTAACATTCTTTATATTTGTGAGTTTCACTGCACAGCTATCATATATTGATCAAGCAAATGAATCCTACAAAATGACCCTCACAATTTGAGTCTAACTAATGTCGGATTGAGTTCAACCGATAAACTACGAATATGGTTTAACTTTCTTATAGCAGGACTTAATGTTCGGAGCAACAGATACATCGACAACATTGATAGAATGGGTAATGACTGAGGTTTTAAAAAATTCTAACGTAATGAAAAGGATTCAAGAAGAACTGGCAGAAGTTGTAGTAGGAGTAAACAATATTGTTGAAAAGTCTCATCTCGCAAGTTTACAATACCTAGATGCAACGATTAAGGAAACATTCCGGTTGCACCCTGTGGGCCCGCTTCTATTACCGCGGAAACCAAGTCAGGATTGTACCGTAGGTGGGTACGCCATTCCAAAGGGTTGTAATGTATTTTTAAATGCTTGGTCCATTCATAGGGATCCTCGTTTCTGGGATAATTCATTGGAATTTAATCCTGAGCGGTTCTTGTCTCACCAGGGGCAAACAAATATGACTTAAGAGGAACCAATATATATGAACTTCCTCCCATTTGGATCCGGAAGAAGAGTCTGTCCCGGTATTCCATTGGCCGAGAAAATGCACATGTATATTTTGGCTTCTATCTTGCACTCGTTCAATTGGAGGTTGTGCGATGGTGATGAACATGATCTATCGGAAAAGTTTGCCATATTTTTAAGAAGACAAAAACCGCTCATTGCTATCCCAACTCAAAGGTTGCCCAATGTGAACCTTTATATGTAATCTCGTTTGACTTCTTGCCAATAAATTAATAATTACGATCCTCTTAAAATGACTTGTGGAGTTTGATTTGGAATGGTAAATTTAAGGTGTGGCTTAAGTATGATCAACATGCAAGTTTTTTGCTATGGCGATTGAATGTGTACCGTGCCCATGGCTGATTGTATCTTTATTGTCGTGTTTATGACTAAATGATATGTGATTTAATTGTATACTTTTTGTTCTAACTAATTATTCATAAAAATGCTAATGAAAAATGTATCTGAAGAACACTTTATTAGTTAGCGCCTTTATACGTAGGGAGAATATTTTGTGATGTTGAACCGCACAAATTAAAAATAAAAGTACTGTTAGTATTATTGGAGCGACGGTGTGTGCTACGAGAAATCTATACAATTTCTCTTCATCGCATGCATGATGTTACTAGTACTAATTATATTTTTTAGAAATAACAAGTTTGTGAAGAAGAAGAAAAAAAAAATCCTTTACCACGTACACGACATGCATTATCACTCTATGTACAAATTGTTTGTTTCTAGATTATTTATGGTTAATTTAGTAAAGAACCATTGTTTATTAATTGCTACTTCTGCTATGAAATAACGTGATCATCATCGTTGCTCCCTAAATCTGTCGAGTTCGTCGAGACGATGTTGATGAGCCATTTTTCATCATTCCAAACTTGGACTTACTGCAAACATCAAGTGAACGTTAAAAGAGGATCCCATGCCGTTCGTACATATGCTTCAGACGTTTGCTTTGTGCTCCAGACATATGCTTCAAGCTTCAGACACAGGTTGTATGTAGGCTTTGGACATATGCTTCAAGATTTAGATATAGGCTACATGTCTCGTACATATGCTTCTCTTCCGAAGCATATGATATGGTTCGTGTTAAATCATTTTAAGAGAATAATAGTAAAAATGTATGAAAAGATTATCAACATCATTAACCGCCAACGTTTCATTTTATGTACTAAATATTTCACTAGTCGATGCGATTTTAAGGGTTGGCCACATCTAATTACATCTATCGAATAATCATTCAAATTCGAAACCAAAGCTCACGATGAGAATATAAATACAAAAAATTTTATATCCACGAAAAACAAGATATTTTTATTATTTAAAAACATTTAACAGCAGGCCCGACCATGTGTAGTTGTGTACCATAGGTCCATAGCCAATCTGAACAGGGCCCAAGGTTAATAGTGGGCTTATTTCATAGTTCATACAAGTCTAAACACATGTGACATACTGACATGTGCCATTAAACTTCAGCACATCAAATGATGGCCGAGTCCATCTTATATGCTGGGTACTTGGGTAGGACTCCCGCACAGAATCGTTGCCTCTTTTCTCTTAGGGCGTGTTTCTATTCCATTCAATTACACTGCCCAAACATGAGAATGATTCTCTAGTACATTTCTCCATATCGATTCCCTTGCGTACCAAACAGTGGAATCTATTATGATTCTCTACATCTATTCCTTTTCTCATCATTCTCATTCTCTACAACAATTTCATTCTCCACCATTCACTCCTACCAAACGCACCCTTAAGATTTAAAACAGTCTTAGTCTTTTGTATATTTTTTGCTTTATTTTTGCTTAATAAATTAATGTAATTTTTGTAAGTTCAATACATAAAATAGTAAGCTAAATGCATATAAAAGACATTTTTAAAACCTGGATACATCTGATAAAAGGTTTCGAAGTTGAATACATATAATAATAAAATGTGTAAAGTTCGATACATCACTAAAATATAAACCCATAATTTATTGTTTAATTAATGAACTTGTATATACTCCCTCCGTCCAATTTTTATTGTCATGTTTGGACTTTTTAAGTCTTTCTTTTTCAACTTTAACCTTAAATATTTTTGTTTGTGCTATATAATACTTGATTATCCAAACTTCATGAAAAGCAATATGCAAATTCGAATCACCAAAATTTGGAAATATTTTCGGATCACATTTTCAGATCACAAATTCGAATACGAATATTTTTTAACAGTAACGATCGGGAATATAAATATTTTTGAACAGCAATGATCAATTGTATGTATCAACTTTATTCATCTTGCTTCGTTTGCATAGGAATCCTAGTTTTAAGCGGTTACTTTTATTTGTTATGACATGATTTAATGTTTCTTTCATTCCTTCAACATTTTTTTACCGTGTTTGACACAAACCTTGGAGACCACGTTTTCACGAAGGTACTTACTTTGCACACACGCAAATAGTCTAGGGACAATTCTGCAACTCTTTTCAATCTTCATATTCACGCTGACACAAACTGACAAACGTATGTAGTTTGATTTTTTACACCAAAAAAGTTCTAATTCTTTTTTTTTTTTATCTCCCCTGCAAATACACATATACCCCTCTGCTTCTTCGTTTATGATTCAATTCTTTTTTAATTCTTTGTTACAGAATCCAAAATTAATAAAATTCGTTTCAATTTCTTGAATAATATCTTTATATTCACCTTTCGATTCTTGAATTAGGGTTTATCAATGTTATTCGAATTGCATTGCCGCTGTTTCTGTAGAGTTTATTGATAATCCCTAATTCTGACGGCTTCGTTTGATTATCTTTTTTGGATTGATTAATCGATTTTATCATCTGAATTATTGATTCATTCTTTAATTTCACTAATTTTGCGGTGGTTGCATAAATTTCAGAAATATTCATTGAAATTAGGTTATTTTTTTCTTATTGATGAATAAATTTTGCGGTGACGATGGTGAAATCAGAGATGCCGAATGTTAAACGCTGCAAATTGAATGGAATTGATAAGGATATTGCAGCAATTGCTGATACTCAAGACTGTTTTATTGAGTATAAAAATGTGGTTAACGCTTGGTGCAATGGTGATTTCAAGTTGAAGTTGTGCAATAAAAAGAATAACAATGGGAGTTTGAATAAGAGGAAGAATCCATTTTTTGATAGTGAATTTTTGATACCCAAGAAACAGATTGTGGAAGTGGATGTAGGTTACGTAGACGATGAGAATTCGGCTAGGAATTATTTTTTGAGTGGAAATAAGAAGGTGAAGAGTGAAAAGGCAAATGGATTTTATGGAGTTCAAGATTTTGTTGCAGGTGATATTGTTTGGGCGAAATGCTCGAATCGGTTTCCTGCTTGGCCTGCTGTTGTGATTGACCCACAACAAGAAGCTCCTGTTTCTGTATTGAAAGCTTATGTTCCTAATACTGTTTGTGTGATGTTTTACGGGTACTCGAAAAGAGGAACTCGGGTAGTTTACTAGTCTTTTGTACTTATGAATCTTTATTTTTTATTTTTTGCGTAAATTAAGTCCCAAGTTTGATTTTTTGATATGTAGGATTATGCATGGGTGAAGGGTGGAATGATATTTCCATTTTTGGAGTATATGGAAAGGTGCGTGCTTTAATATAGTTATGCCTTAGAGTTATATTTTCAGGTATTTAATACTGTAATGAATTTTATACAGATTTCAGGGACAGACTCATTTATATGGCAGCAAGCCAGATGATTTTCGTAATGCAATTGAAGAAGCATACTTTATAGAGAATGGCAAATTGAGTTTTGGATTTATGGAAAAAGAAGAAGAAGAAGAAGAATGTTCTTCTGAACCTAATCTGGTTGATATCCCAGTGAGAACTGCTACAGTTCATCATCTTGAATATTTTCGTCTCAAGAAGGCAAGTTTTGTTACTTAAGGACATTTGTATAAGTTTATATATGAAGAAAGTGTGGAACTTGATGTTTTATATGGTTACTTTCGTTTTTTAGATGTACTGTGATGGTTGTAATCTTTGGGTTCTAGCAGAATGCACCGAAAGTTCTGGCGAGTTCTTCCAGGTACATTTGATTTACTAGCAGTTTTGTCGATTCATGTCTTGTACTTACTTGATTATATTGATTTAAGGATCTGGAAAGCAATGAATATTACTGCCAAGAATGCAAAAATCACTCGTCATTTGAGCAAATACCTATAAATGAATGCCAACCAAAACTCAGGTATTTAAGCTGTTCAACATTGGTATTTAAACAATGAATATTATTGTTTGATTATAGCTGATGATTTGATATGTGTTCAACAGATCTACAGATAGCAATGACCAAAGTACATTACCTGATAAAATAGGTGTCATCTGTAACGGCATGGAAGGGATTTATCATCCAAATCTTCATCTGTAGGATCACTATTCTCTTTTAAGTACAATGCTTCTAATTAATCTAATATAGGATATGTATACGTACTGCAAATGATGCTCAATTATCTTTATCTATTTCTCTATATCAGAGTTGAGTGTAAATGTGATTCATGTGGAAGAAGGAAGCAAACCCCCTCTGAATGGGAACGACATGCTGGTTCTAGAGCCAAGAAGTGGAAGTCCAGCATTAAAGTCAAATACTCGATGAAACCACTTGGAGAAACGGTCTGTACCACTTAAATTAATGAACCCGTATGTTTAATATATTCTTATAGCATGTTTCGTTGATCCATTTTTTACATTTTACGTTGCAGCTTTTAGATCATAATGTTGACTATGTTAAGGCCGCTTTGACTCAATTAGATGAACAGCAGCTGTTTACATTTCTTCAAGGTAATTATATTCTTTATCCTGATCTTTCTGGATCCTTATGCTCTTATTGTCCTTTACCAATGCCTGTTAGGAGGATGAGAGTCAATTTTATTAAAGCTATAACTTTTTCACAATACAGAGAAATATGAACCTGTTTATACAAGGTGGACGACCGAACGATGTGCTATCTGTAGATGGGATGAAGATTATGACATTAACAAAATTATCATCTGCAACAGGTTACTATTATCTAAGTTTATGTTATTGTTGTGTATCCATACCTGTAAGCTACATTATTCAAATAGAAGACTATTCATGTACGATAAATGTGGCTTCTTCATATCAGATGTCAAATAGCAGTCCATGAAGAATGCTACGGAGTCAAGGATATCCATGATTTCACATCTTGGGTTTGCAGAGCATGTGAAATACCCAAGGTTGAAAGAGAGTGCTGTCTCTGTCCTGTTAAAGGTATGCCATTGACTCATTGTTCATCTACCTACACTTTTGGAATCATTGTTAATTATTCTTCCTCTGTTATATTATGGTTCTATAGGTGGTGCATTGAAGCCTACTGATATTGACACCTTGTGGGTTCATGTCATTTGTGCATGGTTCCGACCTGAGGTTGCCTTCCTGAGTGGTGAAAAGATGGAGCCTGCAGCTGGAATTCTACGGATTCCATCTGATTCATTTGTGAAGGTAGGGACATTATCATGGTCTCATGGAATTTTATGATTCATGTTTGGCTTGAATATATGTGATATCCTAATTCCTTCTTACTTTATTGTGCGTAAATTGTAGACATGTGTGATTTGCAAGCAAGTTCATGGTTCCTGCATACAGTGCTGCAAGTGTGCCACGTACTTTCATGCAATGTGCGCTTCACAGGCTGGGTACTGTGTTGAGGTAATTTATTTACCGACTTTGTGTGGTATTGCAGATTTTACAGATAACTATGAAATTTGGTTTTAGTGTGTGTATGCATGTCATTTCTTACTAGTATAACATCAATGCAATGATATGCTACTATAATATTTCAGTTGCATTCGTCGGAGAAAGGTGGAAAATATAGCACCAAATGGTTGACATATTGTGCTGTCCACAGGTAGTGCTACAAGTTTTCTCATGATTTATCATTGCAATTAGACCATGTCACATGATTGTCTTGATATTGATGCAGAAAGCCAGAAGATACTGGTATTATCATCAGGACTTCTTCGGAGGTCTTTTGTGCAAAGGGGTTGTTTGAAAAGCAAAATCAGAAACAGAGTTTTAGGGGTTCAAGACTCCATTTGTGTACAAATACGGAACTCTCTGATTCATCAGCTGTAGAGTATGATGAGTTTGAGCCACAATCTGCTGCCAGGTGTCGCATCTATAAAAGATCAACTACCAAGGTACACCACCTCTTACATTACTCCATTAACTTAGTGGCTAGTCATATTAGTTTGAGCCACTCTCACTTGTTACGCTTTTTTGTGTTTTCAGAATGATGTAAATGAGGCGCTATTTCACCGGGTAATGGGCCCAATTCAGCATCCAGTAGATGCTATAGACAGCTTAACCTCTCATGATGTAATTTTTATCACTCAACTCACCATGAATCTTTTTAGAATTATTAAATTAACTATTGCCTTCTTTCTTTCTTTTTTCCTTTTTTTTTCAATTTGAAACCCAAATGTTTTTCCTTGTTATTTGTTTATGCAGGAAATTAAAGACCTGAATACGTGTTCTACATTCAAGGAACGACTCGACGGGTTACAGGTATACTTTGCTTGCCCTGTGTTGATGTTAATATGTGGACTTGTGTAGCTTTCTTATCCGTGTGGTCTAAATTCAGAGGATGGAAAAACATCGTGTCTGTTTTGGTAAATCTGGAATACATGGGTGGGGCCTCTTTGCACGCCGCAAGATACAAGAAGGAGATATGGTATACTTTCATGTCCTTAACTCTTGAACTCTAGTTGGCTACAAATTCTAGTATCTACAATTATGCCAAATATTTTCATTATTATAATTTGTATCATTCTTGGTGGGATGCACATGTCTTCAGGTTCTTGAATATCGTGGTGAGCAAGTAAGGCGCAGTGTTGCAGATTTAAGGGAGGTGCAATATAGGTCTCAAGGGAAAGATTGCTATGTGAGTCAATTCTTCATGATCTTTACTTGAGACTTGCTTAAAGTAGCATAACTTAATTACTAGTGTTATATTTTTTGGACTTGTCTACTTGTTTGTGATTGAACTAATTTTGCTCTGCAGCTCTTTAAGATCAGCGAGGATATTGTAATTGATGCGACAAATAAGGGTAATATGGCACGCTTAATCAACCATTCGGTAAGATTTCTATTCGCTGAGTTATTTTATTTGTATTGATAGTAATTAATAGAACTTTGAAATTATAATTAAGTCCAGGATTGAGAGGGTGCCATGTGGAAGATTGTGCACAACTGTCCACATGTTGCAGTCTCATTCTTTTGTACCCTTTTTACCATAAGGGACTTTTGATTTGATCCTACTCCCGGTGGATTATCCGGTGGAAATCTGCGATGTTTGACTTGTGACTGTTTTAAGTGTTTGACATGTCTAACTTGTTGCTACTTTCTGTGCAGTGCATGCCCAATTGCTATGCCAGGATTTTGAGTATGGGTGAACACACGAGTCGGATAGTCCTCATTGCTAAAACAAACGTTGCTGCTGGTGATGAATTGACGTATGACTATCACATGCTATAACTTGAGATATTCACTGTTTTACAACTATTAGTGGGAAATGCTAAAAACAAAAACAAAACAAAAATTAAAAAACCAATTTTCTACAAGACAACTATGATGGTTGGAAAGTTGATTCCACTTTTCATTTGGGGTTTCTCAACTTGACCCATAATAGAAACTCAAAAAATAGGATCAATAGTTACTTAAAGCGATTGACTTTTTGAACCCTAGTAATTGCCAAAATCCTCAAAAGCACTATACTTTGCAGGAATCCGTGATTGAGACATTTTATTATGTTTTTGTGTCCCTTATTTCTGAAAAATTATGGTGACAGGTATGATTACAAATTCGAGCAAGATGATAAGGATGAAGTTAAGGTCCCCTGTTTATGTAGAGCCCCTAACTGTCGAAAGTTCATGAATTAGTAGATAACCGAGTAGCATACAGCATCAAACACACACCAACATACCTGATCTTTTTTTTTTCTTTTCTTTTTCCGGCAACATGTAAATCTCTGGCCATCTCTTTACTTTTTCTTTTTCCATCTTGAAATTGCATATGGGATAAACTTTTTCTTATGAAACAGTTTTTGTATCTATTTGTTGAATATTTTGGGCTGATTTAGTAATTGAGGTATGATAATTCTGTTACACTGACCAGTCATTTATTCTTTTTTTTCTTTTCCTTTTTTGGTGTAGATCTAGTAAATCTGGTACCTCATTAATTTGTGATGATTATAGAGGATTCGTATTATTGATTTACAGTACTTTTATTCAGTTATTGAATGTAGCTTATATCATTAACATTTGTTAGAATGCGATTGCTACGAATGAAAGTTGCATACATTCAACCTTCACCTTTTTGAATAATGTGAGCGACCGATGCTGTACGTGAAATTTATACAATTAGAAAACAATTATCTTTATAATCTTCTGTAGCAGTAACATTATAAGAATGTTATTAGCTAAGATTTAACAGTCTCGTGGCTTCAAAAAATGTTTTGCCCTTGAAGAAAACGAGTTATGGAGTATTAACATTTTGAAAAATTCTACTTGGTTGTATTATAATAAATTAAAGTATCCATTTAAGAGGATATGCAAAATTTATAGTAATAGTAATTTGTATTAACAAATGATGGTTTTACCTCGACGCGAATAACCGGCTGGACCCGAATTAGAATCAGGTTCAAGTTATAGGGATAGGGATAGGGATAGGGTATTAGGTTTGCTATTCTAGTTTTGGGTTTCCTATATGGTTTAGGGTTTAATTCACGGATCGCCAACGTATTCTCCTTTTTGTTCCGAGATCACCAATCAACCGGTTTTATTACCAGGATCACCAACGTACTTGTTAAATTTGTGTCGAAGTCACCAATGTACTTTTACCTACGGGTTGGAGTTCGCCAACATACTTTTAGTAAGGAGTTAAGATCGCCAATAAAAATTACAAAGAAATTCATTTTTTTAAAGTTTGTTGGTGATCCTGATAATAAAACCGGTTGATTGGTGATCTCGGAACAAAAGGGAGAGTACGTTGGCGATCCGTGAGTTAAACCCTACGGTTTATATGGATTGGATTAAACGGGTAACAAATTATGTACTCTTTGTTTGAGCGATTCTTCTCAAGTTTGCAAACATTTGATACTCATTTTTTTTTTCCAATTTAATTGTTTTCTAGAAATTTGCACACTTTTATGAAAATACTTCACTTAAACACTTTCTAATTAGTTAAAATTTAATTTAGACAATTATTTTGAGACATAACATGCAAAATAAAATTAGTCGCAGAAGGTATTTAACCTTTTCTTCAAATTAAAGTAAATTATTATCTTATATCCGGTCAATATTATACGATCCTTAACCATGTATCGTTCAAATAAATAAAATCATTCTCACGAAGTTTGATTACCATATTACCATATATGCTCGTCGATTTTCAACTTCTCTGCTTCACCTTTCTTGTCTCCTAATTTACAAAAATACACACTCTTTTAAACTGCCCATATAACAATACAACTAATTTACTTGATTTTACCAACATTTATTGCCCTAGTAATTCGTCGTTTTCTACAATAGCTACTTTGCGAACAAATCTAGTGAGTTCAACATAGCTCCTTTGTGAATAAATTTAGTGAGTTCAATGATAAGTAATCGTACATCTTGTCGAATCTTGGGCTCTTTAAGGGTGCCTGTGGCAAAGTTTTCATGAAGATAGGTTTTCTGAATTGGTGCCAGTAGAGGAAGGGATTTCATTTACTCCATCGAATGAAGATAAAGATGAAGATGAAGACGAAGATGGAACGTAACCCTAATAATAATGGTATGGGTTTAACTTGGGATGATACGCCTTGTGAAGTGAAAGGTGGCTTAAATAGTACGGCAAACGATACACAATGTGCTGATATGATGAAGGTACAAAAGGTACGAAGTGAATTCGTTAAGTATATGTACTATACCTATATTTTACGAAAATATTAATGGACTAATGTTGATGAAATTGTGATGATTTAAATTTGAAAATAGCTAGAGGTTGCATTGTGCCTGACCCTGTTTGGTATATATTATAGTTATCTGCAGCTTTATGATCGATGAACGTAATAAAGGAAGGAAGCAAACAATAATCAGAAGTTCTAATTATTGATACATGATACTACTATATATATATAATAAACGCCCCGATGCGGCTTATTTGTTCTTAAGCAAGGTTTATTTGTAGGGTTAAAGCCGCAAATCGCCCTTGTACTTTCCTTTTTGTTCTGAGGTCACCCATGTACATATTTTAACGGTCATCAACAAACTTTTAAATTTTGTGTTCATGTCACCAATGTACCTATTTTTATCCAAACACAACTTAAAAACGTGACGTGGCGTTGCCATGTCATCTTTTTTTTTATGATATGGCTGCCACAAAATTTGCTGACATGAACACAAAATTCGAAAATTTTGTTGATGATCGTAATAATAAAGTAGGTACATTGGTGACACGAACAAAAAATTTGAAAATTTGTTGATGATCGTGATAATAAAATAGGTACATGGGTGACCTCGGAACAAATAAGAAAGTACAAGGGTGATTTGCGGCTTTAACCCTTATTTGTAAAAGTAAATCAGATGTAAATTGCATCATTTCTACCTCTCAGACATACTTTCTTACTTTTATGTGCATGTTTATTGTCTTTGTTACTTTGTTTTACTTTCAAATTCTGGTTTTCCATTCTTTAGTTATGTGTGTCACATCATCACAACCTTGTGTTATTGCACAACACTTGCAATAGTAACCTCCACCACACAAAAATGTGAAAGAATGAGACCCACTAATTAATTTTGTATAGGCTAAATAGGAAGAAAAGAAAATGAAAAACAAAACACCAGCGGCCCCACTCTTTGGCGTTCTCTTCCCCGTGTTCCCAATGACAACGCCCCACCACCACAACCCCACTGCGCCCATGGTGTCAGAACGAAGCCGGCCACTGCACCTTTGCGTTGCAAGTGGTCTTAGGCGGATGTTTAAGCTAACATTTCAGATTTTAGCTTTTGCTAATGAAATAACTATAATCAGTTTGGGGCTTTTGGCAATTGATGTTGTGACCAAGTTTCATTGAATTTAATTAATACAATCAAAATATTACTGTCCTAATTGATCTCAGATTAAGATTCCACGACACAATGGATTATTGGATACCTGTTTATTTTGTTTATTTTGTTTATTTTGTTTATTCAAATAAATAGACAGTTAAGTTGTATTATTAAATTGTGTTACAACATCATAACAATTAATTAAACAAAGCTATATAAACAATTAAGCTTGTCAAGTGGTTGACATTTAAACATTGGATGATTATAGTTTGATATAAAATAAAGTGCAAATTAAATTTGTTTCTGAACTTGGTGTTATGTTATTTAATGGTGGATTAAATCTATGATCCAATATAAACTATCTTGTCCAATTCATGTTTATACGCATACCCAAAGAATTAGTCGATCAAAGAAAACTTCACATTGATAACGAAAGCCTCTACGACTTATTTGTTTTCCTAATTGCCACTTTTAGCTACGGTCAACGTTCATCTGATATTTGTAAGTTGTAACTGCAACTTGATAATATGTTTACCCTTTCCTAATTAGTTTTCTAATAGTACTGTATTTTCGGGTTGATTATCAGAAGGTAAGAATTAAGTTTTAAAAGAAACATATATAACTTTTTAATCAAGATCATCTTCTTGGATATGTGAACCTGACACATTCCTAATGACACAAGTGATTAATTATTGTTGACTTTAATTATGGTTTATATATAACCAACAAGTTAATTACTTGCATACAACCCCAAACTGCTCTGTCACAACTCCCAGCCAAAAATTAAACTATTGACTTTGATTATTCTTTAAATGATAGCCGTTTACCAACCGCATGTTCTTCCTATATTTTTCTCAAGAATCTTGTATCATCATCCTTAAAAACAACTTTCTAACTAACACCATCCATATATGGATGCCTACAAAGTTCTGTTTTTTTCCTTCTTACTTCCTTTTCTTTCTTCAGCAGCAACAAATGATTGTCAAACTTCTTACTGTGGTCAGAATTTCAACGCAGTCCGCTTCCCTTTCAGATTAATCGACCAACAACCCGAAAACTGTGGTTTTCCAGGATTCAATCTACGTTGTGTTTTTCCAAACACGATGCTTATCAACCTCGCGAGTGTTGGTGACTTTGCCGTCAGAAGCATTGACTACCATCATCAAGCCATGCGAATTTACGACCCTTTGAATTGTCTTCCTGCTAAGCTTTCAACATTCAACCTCTCGAATTCACCTTTCTCAGCTTCTTACTATCAAAACTTCTCTCTTTTAGCTTGTCCAAGTGATGCTAATTTATTTGGTTTTAAACGGATTGGATGTCTTAGTAATTCTTCTTATTCGATTCTTGCTACTGATTCAAAGACTTTTGTGACATCAATGACAAGTAACGAGACTGGTTGTGTGGTCTCTGAGCGTTTAAGGGTGCCGGTGAATCAACCATATGATGATGGGTTTACGTCGCTGCTCGATGAGGATATAACTCTAACATGGGGTACACCTGATTGTGAAAGTTGTGAAGCAAATGGTATTTCATGTGGTTATGCTGATAAGGCCACACAAACAGTAACATGTTTCTCCAATAATATTGATGGCAGTAAGACATCTCTCTATATCTACTCGTTTTGTTTTCTGAAATAGTTATAAATTTATTTATCGCAATTATTAACACAAATGTACAATCACAACATTTGCTACCGTCAAAAATATATCTGAAAAATATCAGTTTCAAAAAATATCTCTATTTATTTTTTCATTTGTATTTTTCTGTAGAATTCGTTTTTTTTTTTTTTAAATCAATGCTTCTCTGATTTTTCTCATATAAAAATTGTTGAAAATTGAAAATCATAGTTCTTATATTTGTAGTTATAAAAAGGGAAAAATTGAGATTTCTGTTTCCTTTAAAAACTCTTTTGGAAATAACAAGCTTGAACACAGTTTTCGAGTATTTTTAGAAAAGGGTGGGTTTCGAATAGGAATTTGTGTGAGAATAAGGGAATATTGTGCCATGTGTACAATTCCAAATGTACAAAACCCATTTACCCCCAACATCAATTATCTCACAAACGACAAATCGAAAAATTATGAAAATTGCACCATTAAATTCAGTTTTTTCTCCTCTTCGATTTGCCGTCCCTCAAGGCATACTTTCGACGAGTTTTTCTTCTTCGTCTTTTTGGTGGGTTTCACATTATTAACACACGTGTTAAAGTTTTGCGTTTAGGGTTTAAGGTTTGGGGTTTAGGGTTTAGGGTTTGGGGTTTCGGGGCGAAACCCTAACCCCCAAACCCTAACCCCCAAACCCCAAACCCCAAACCCTAAACGCTTTACAAAACTCTAAACCCTAAATCATACTAAACCCTAAACCCTGCTAAACATTAACCCTAAACCCTGCTAAACCCTAACCCTAAATCCTAAACCCTAGCCCTAAGCCCTAACCCTAACCACAAAATCAAATGTACAACCAATCACTAACACATGTGTTACTAATTTGTAAAACCCACCACAAAATGGAAATTTTTTTTTTTTTTGTCAAAAGTATGCCTTGAGAGACGGCAAATCGAAGAGGAAGAAACGCTGAATTTTATGGTGCAATTTTCATGATTTTTCGACTTACCGTTTGTGAGATATTTGAGTTTCAAAAATAAGGGGGAATGGGTATTTGATGAAAATGAGTGGTTGAGATTGATTCCCCTATTCTCACTCAACATTGATGTACTCATTTGAACTCTACTCTTTTAGAAAAATATTCTGGGAAAACAATAGAAATTTCCTGCAACTAAAAACCCCTTAAATTTTCTAAATCTCAGGTGCTCCGAAAGAATATGGTATATTCAGAATCATAGCTTTTGCCATGGCTATACCTGCTATGACAGCCTCCCTTGCGATCTCATGCTTCATGTGTACAAAAAATCGAGGAGATGAAGTAATGATCAGCAACTGGAGAACCACCATCACTGCTCATGTAACCCCAGAAGACTCGATTGGACCATCGAGGATTGTTGGTCTAGAACAATCAACCATAGAGTCCTACACAAAAGTCGTTTTGGGTGAAAGCAAGCGTCTCCCGGGACACGATGATGCAGCATGTCCTATATGCTTATCAGAATACGATGTCAAGGAGGCGGTGAGGTGTATACCAGAGTGTCTACATTGTTTCCACGCGGAGTGTATTGATGAGTGGCTTAAGATGAATGGGACATGTCCGATTTGCAGGAATTCGCCTGCTGTTGTTCATATCGTATCGTAGCATTTTATTTGTTGTTCTTAATGTGAATACCATACTTTTGTTGTATATATCATACATTAAATTTTTGTAACCCTCTAAAGTTTTATTGAAATTTTGAAGATCATGGACAAAAATTAGTTGAAAAATAATATTGGACCATTCCGAAATACTCCCTCTGTCCCAAAATAAGTGTCCTGTTTTGACCTTTTGAGTCTTCCTTTTTCAACTTTAACTTTAAATATTTTTATTTGTGTTATATAATACTTGATACAAAATATATGCATGGATTTGATTTTAAATATATTTTCATTGGTATAATTTTCATAAAGTAATATATAACACAAACAAAAATATTTAAGGTCAAAATTAAAAAAGAAAGACTTCCAAATCTGATACAAGACACTTAATTTGGGACGGAGGGAGTATGTCGTTTGGACTTTGGAAGAGTAGACAAGAAGGAACAAAAGTTGACTAATACAAAGTCAGATTGGTAGGGACAAGTGAATTTGTAAAAATACTACTAGATCATAAGCCTTTGACTATATCAAAGTCAACTCTATTCCGACCTGTCCTTTTATTAGAAGTTTCTCACTAGTTTGGTTATTAAAAAGTTGTAAAAATTCATCCATTTTGTTCTCTGTATTTTTTTAATTTATTTTTTTGGTATTTATCTTTCAAAGCAACGAATTTTATTAAAAAACCAAACCTCATTTCGATTCGTATGCTTCACATAAGTTACACTAGCACGCCAACAGCCAAGTAAATATAGACAGTCAATAATATTCAGGCCCGGTGGTAATTAACTAGAGATATATGGAAACGAAGAGATAATTACGTACGTACGTTTTGCAGATGAAGTACTCATCAATCTTTGGGAAATTTCGGTCGACAGTACATTTCTGAAAAATCTCTCGTATTCTTAGTGGTTGCCAATGTTCCTTGTAGGTATAGAGACCTTGTATACAGCTACAGAGAGTCCAACGATCTTCCCTCGTTGATTCTCCCTTTCTTTTTATAACTCTCGAGTCCCATATTACAAGCTTTCGATCCACCACTCCATCTTTACAGTACGGATTGCATGCTTCCAGTTGGCGTGTGACTGCAATACACAACTGGTTTGCAATAACCACTCTTGATGAACTCCATGAACCTAATAGCAAACAAATCGTAACAAAGGATGTACGTGATTATGCGATTCTATTCAATTTGAGTAGAGGATTTGTGACTGATGATACCTAATTAAAAAGAGAGAGTGTATGTGTAGACCATCCCGCTAAATATTCCCATTTCTCTCTCATCAATCTTTCACTTCATCTCATTGGTACACTTATTATTCGAACAAATTTTTTTTTGTATATATTTTGTGACTTTATCATTTCTCAAAATTTTCTATTTTATCTTTTCAAAAAGGTACTATATTAATAACTCAAATATTCCATGATTTGCCATCTAATAATAGTTTGGCCAATTTTATGTTAGAAATTAGAATTTAATTTGGGTGTGTTGAATTGGTCAATGATATTTTCACCAACAAAAATGATAGTTCCATCAAAACTGTACAGTAAGCAGTTGTACTATATGCATAAATAGTTATACTTAATGGTGGATCCATCATTTTTTATGATAAAAATATCAATGCCCTTTTGAATTTGATCGGATCCTTTCTTCTCCTCTTTAATTATTGGCCCATCCAATTTACAAATTGATGATGACTTTTTTACTCAAAGGCTCCAAAAAAACGGGAACTACAGTTTATGACTAGCGATGGCAATGGATCGGATATGGAACGGGTGGAGCTATATCCATATCCATATCCATTTATTTCTCTTCATCCATATCCATATCCACTAAATTTACAAATCATCCGTCCACATCCATATCCGCTGGATGTAGCGGGTTTATGGATATCCATTGGATACAAAAAGAATTATTAAACATCGTGATATTCTTGACACAAATTGTTACAAATACATATAATATATAGTTTCTACAAAACTCAAAGCACTTATTTGTTGTTCTTAGTTTGATAGGCACACTTTGATTGTTGGTTTGTGACTTCCAATTGTATATTGGAATCAAAAATTACCTGTACGGTGTTTTATTTAGATAAGGATGTAGGAATTTCGATTCATTGAAATTATATGATGAAAATGACGAGTGAAAAATAAATATTTGTTATAAATTTTGATGTATAAGAATGATCCGCTTAAATAGTTATAAATATATACTGTTAATATGTTTATAGTATATGTATATGCATATATGGATTTCGGGTGTAATGGGTGAATCTGTGGATGATAAATTGTCATCCACATCCAATCCACTAATCATCCACATCCATATCCATATCCGGTATACATCCATTTAGATCATCCATATCCATTTTAAATGGATGGATCGGATGGATGTCCACCGGATTGGATGTCGATTGCCATCTCTCTTTATGACTATGCTTTTTTTATGTCAAAAGAATTATTAATTACAAGAGTTACTAATTCGAATTTAGGGAGATAATGATCAGAAAGTTGATAAATATTTGATTTTTGCAAATAAAATAAAACAATTAAGTTGAAGGGTGGGGTTCAAATGAGAATAAGAATTTGTGTGAGAACGAGGGAACCAATGATATCGTGCCATATGTACAAAGAGAATGCTCCATATGTACAAAACTCATTTACCTTAACATCAATTATCTCACAAAAGATAAATCGAAAAATTATGAAAATTGCACCATAAAATTCAGTGTTTTCTCCTCTTCGATTTGCCGTCCCTCAAGGCATACTTTCGACGAGTTTTTTTTCATCTTTTTTGGTAAGTTTCACATTTACTAACACATGTGTTAAAGTGTTGCGTTTAGGGTTTAGGGTTTGGGGTTTAAGGGTTAGGGTTTAGGGATGGGGGTTTGGGGTACCCCAAACCCCCAACCCCAAACCCTAACCCATAAACCCCAAACACTAAACCCTAAACGCTTTACAAAACTCTAAACCATAAATCATACTAAACCCTTAAACCATGCTAAACCCTAACCCTAACCATTGCTAAACACTAACCCTAAATCCTAAACCCTAAACCCTAGCCCTAAGCCCTAACCCTAACCACAAATCAAATGTACAACCAATCACTAACACACATGTCACTAATTTGTAAAACCCACCAAAAAATGGAAAAAAAAAAAGTTGTTAAAAGTATGCCTTGAGGGACGGCAAATCGTAGAGGAGAAAAAGCTGAATTTTATGGTGCAATTTTCATGATTTTTCGACTTACCGTTTGTGAGATATTTGAGTTTAAAAAAAGTGGGGAAATTGATATTTGATGAAAATGAGTGGTTGAGATTGATTCCCACATTCTCACTCAAAATTGATATACTCATTTCTTAATAGTTACGTAATAAATGCACAACTAGATCATAACAAATTTTGCGGGCTAAGAAATATTTAATATGTAGGGCGATTATGTTAGGTAAGCTTTGTAGGCACTGACAACGTGCTATCAAAATGCAAACAACGCTATTAAGTATATCAGAGAAATCAACGTTGAGGCAATGCTACTTTAAGGTTTATTAAAAACAACAACAATCTAAACGTGTAAATCACATTGGTTATTGTTTGTGCTTTAATCGTTTATGGTAATTAAATTGATATAAATTTGTTATCATTTATTGTAAGACTTAAAATACGGAAAATAAAAAACCAGGATATATAAGGGATGTGAACCATATTCTTTTAAAATCACGCAATAATTGGTACTTGTAAGTCGGAGTATAAGTGTCTTAAACGATCACATAAACGGTTCTAGCGCAGATAATTTATGTTAAGGAACACATCGATAAGACATTAAAAAATATATATAATAATACTAGGGTAGGGTTCAAATGAGAATAGGAATTTGTGTGAGAATGAGGGAACCAATGATATCAAGCCATGTGTACAAAGAGAATGTTCCACATGTACAAAACTCATTTACCCCCAACATCAATTATCTCACAAACGACAAATCGAAAATTATGAAAATTGCACCATTAAATTCGTCGTTTTCTCCTCTTCAATTTGTCGTCCCTCAAGACATACTTTCGAAAAGTTTTTTTTTTTTTCATTTTTTTGGTGTGTTTCACATTTACTAACACATGTGTTAAAGTGTTGCGTTTAGGGTTTAGGGTTTGTGGTTTAGGGGTTAGGGTTTAGGGTTTGAGGTTTGGGGTATCTCCCCGAAACCCCAAACCTCAAACCCTAAACCCTAAACCCTAACCCCTAAACCCCAAACCCTAAACTCTAAACGCTTTACAAAACGCTAAACCCTAAATCTTTCTAAACCCTAAACCTTGAACCCCTTCTAAACCCTAAACCCTTATAAACCCTAAACCATAAACCCTACTAAACCCTAAACCTAACCCTAAATCCCAACCTTAACCACAAATTAAATGTACAACTAATCACTAACACATGTGTTACTAATTTGTGAAACCCACCAAAAAATGAGAAAAAAAAAAGTTGTCAAAAGTATGCCTTGAGGGACGGCAAATCGAAGAGGAGAAAACGCTGAATTTTATGGTGCAATTTTCATGATTTTTCGACTTACCGTTTGTGAGATATTTAATTTTTAAAAATGTGGAGGAGAGAGAATAAAGTGTGGAGGAGAGAGAATAAAGTGACACATGGTAGAAATCTGTTGGTTCCTTCATTCTCACTCAAAATTGGTGTACTCATTTGAACCTTACTCAATAATACTAATTTCAAAACTTGTAAAATATGTGCATGTAAATGAATCAGTACCTAAGGTCACTAATCATATAAACTTATTATCAAATAACATTGTCGGTGTTTATATAGATATGCAGTCACACATTCGAGATTATACTTCTGGAAAAAGGTAAACGATATAAAGCATTGAAATTTAAAAACTGCAAACATAAAATTCAATTCATGTGAAATTTGATAATAGGTTATTTAAATTAAGTGAAATGAATCTGACTCTAAAATGTCATGACAATAAACAGTACAAAAACTTGCCTTGAGTATTTCAAATGGACAAAAACCACCAACCCACATAACACATCTTTTGGCAGCTAAAGACCAAATCCCGTATATGATTTGAATTAGATCACCTGTAACACCCTCCCCCTGAGCCCACTGGGCTCACGCGGTCCACAGCTGGGCCTGAGGAGCAATGTTAATATAAACCCACTGGGCCAGGTCTGCAGCCCAATGCACCCCAACCACATCACCTGTGGTATTCACCTCACAGGTAGGTTGTTGGATTCGAACCTGAATCCCTTTAATACTAAGTCTTACCACTTAGTATCACCAATTGAGCTGCAGCTCAATTGGTGATACTAAGTGGTAAGACTTAGTATTAAAGGGGTCTCAGGTTCGAGACTCAACAACCTACCTATTGGAGAAATCCATAGGTGATGTGGTTGGGGTGCATTGGGCTGCAGACCTGGCCCAGTGGGTTTATATTGACATTGCTCCTCAGGCCCAGCTGTGGACCGCGTGAGCCCAGTGGGCTCAGGGGGAGGGTGTTACATAAAAAGTGCACTTTTTTGTAACATCCTCCCCCTGAGCCCACTGGGCTCACGCGGTCCACAGCTGGGCCTGAGGAGCAATGTCAGGTCTGCAGCCCAATACACCCCAACCACATCACCTGAGGAATTCACCTCCCAGGTAGGTTGTTGGATTCGAACTTGAATCCCTTTAATACTAAGTCTTACCACTTAGTATCACCAATTGAGCTGCAGCTCAATTGGTGATACTAAGTGGTAAGACTTAGTATTAAAGGGATTCAAGTTCGAATCCAACAACCTACCTGGGAGGTGAATTCCTCAGGTGATGTGGTTGGGGTGTATTGGGCTGCAGACCTGACATTGCTCCTCAGGCCCAGCTGTGGACCGCGTGAGCCCAGTGGGCTCAGGGGGAGGATGTTACATCACCCTTCGCTGAAGATCTCTTTAGGTTAAAGATTTCGTAAAATTGCTTGGAGGTTTTAGCAAGGATGGGTTATCAGTTGAGTTAGAGTAAATTGCTCTTCTGAGTTATGATGTATGTGCGCAATATTCGTTGAACCAACCATCTTAGGTCGCATTAAAAAATGAAGTCGCTGACATATGGTGAGGTTGAAAAAGTTAAAGTATAATACGTACATGAGAATGAAGTATATTATAAATTTTCATAGATATAGAATTCAAACTGAAAGAAAATAACAAAGTTACATTAAAACATAACGAACATTACAACCAGAAGGACCAACGGCGACAGACAAATTCGTCACAAATCGGTCGCTGTAGGTCTAATGCGACAGAAGTTGGCTGAGAGTATAAAATGTGTGGCAAATGTCATTTGCGATGAAAAATTGCTACGGATTAAGACATTCGCGTCAGATAAAGCTGTTGCAAACCTGTCAGAAAAAATTCTAAAAACTTTCAAAAATAAAAAATTAGTGACGACATTGCTACCATAATTTTGCGACGACATGTTGACACAATATACAATGACTGATTTGCGACCGACAGTCTTATTTGCGACGGATTTATTAAACTTTATGATGATTTTTTTGTAACAGACCTAATGGATTGCGACAGATTGCTGTTGAAGTCCATTATGTCACAAATACTGCAAAAGTATATAACAAAATTATAATGCTGCTATTTTTGTAATTTTCCTGCTTTTCAATTACCAAAATATCATAATTCCAAATCCTAAATTGAAACCCGATGTCTATATAAACTACTCAAGTTATACGTAGTATGAGTTTCAAAAGTAAAAAACATCCCAACAAAAGTGATCGTATAACACTGTAAAATATAAAACCATGTTAACTAACACGGTACTTTTGAAATCTAACCTATTACATTAGTGTAAAAGGTTAGAAGGGCTTGAAAGACAAGAGTGCCTTGCTCGAATCACGAAAACAATTGAGCAAGCTTGATATTCGTTTCCTTTCTCTATATTACCATTTATCTATCTCTTTCTAGCATAACGTCTTCCACCGTCTTTGTCAATTTTTCAACGTATACATCATAAACGCATTCAATTAACACATTGGCATACTGTGTTATTCAGGTGAGCTACTCGGGTTCCACCTATCCAAGTCAAGTTTATTAGAAATTAATACGACACATATATACACACTCGTACATAAAAAAAATGAAAATAAACTAATATTCAATATAAATTAGATGTTTTGATCAATATAACGAAATATACTATTCAACATATATCACACTAAAGCAAATAACGTGTAATATCATACTCTTAAACATAGATGGTGAATCAAATATTGACTATAAGTATTAAACCCTTCATTTTATGATTACATACATGACACTCAAACATAAACACATAGATACAAATAGTTTTCAAACATACAGGTTCATAGTAACCATGCACTTCATTATATTCAAAATCAAAAGCACACACTTATACATATAAATAGACTAACCTTCATCTATGTTGGGTGTAATATTTTAAACTAAAAGTGTCCGGCTTCAAAGGTACCCGTGTGAGCACAAATACAGGATCTTTGTGACACTGACCCATACAATTTCCTTTCTTACGTCCTCCAGAAACTATCACCCATAGCTTCGAAGAAGTCTATATAAAAACAATATTTTATGTGGTTTACCTTGATCGTTTCCCGGTACGAAGTTATCCACCTACAAAAAAAATTTCAGTGGCCAAGAGTTTGTAACAAATAAACAAATAAATAGGAAGTTCCTTATTTTTATAACGATTAGGCAAATAACCTGTATAGGAGCATCCACTTCATGTCTTTGTGAATTACATGTTTTCAATTGATTCTCTTCTAAATGTTGGACATACGCCTACACTTATACGAGAACAAATACAAATGTGATTGTGAAATAAATATTTGATGTATATTTCTAATATGATCTATGTGTACATGACTACATTATATTGAATGAAAATACCGATTGGGCGAAGTTAGCAAAAAAAAAAAAAAAAACATAATGAATACTAAGATAAATTACTTTTAGTTTTTATATAGAAGTAATAAGTTATTATACCTTCTTCTTCTTCAATCGAAATCTCTTGCCAGCTTCTCGTACTTTCTGTAGTCGTTTTGTTTTGTATTGTAAAATTTATAATAATCAAAGTCATGTTCAACGAAACATATGAAGTATATTTTGACTAAAATGTAATCACTTTCTCTATAAGTAAGTTGGCAGAGGTTTCGCCATTCGGCGTGTCACAACGAACATCGTGTGTCTGCAAAAGTGATAAGGAAATAGTTAATAGAATCGAAATAGATACAGTGAATTGATAGTATCATCTAATGCATTTACCAAGTCATTTGATGACATGTTGAAATATTGGAAAATTGAAGGTTGCGATGAGTCTTACGAACACGAGTCTGACATCCAAATCTCATATGTAAGGTTTGAGATAATATAAATGTAAATAGTACGCATGGTAAGACATATATTTGGAAGTGATTGTATATCGACATATATTTTGGAACTGAATAAATTCGTAGTTAATTACATATTAACTTTGTGATTAGTTTTCTAATCAATTTTTTGGAATATTTGCACTTGCTACAACCCTCTCCATAAAATTCGTTCTTGCTATATGAATGCACATTTATTGTCTTGATTTATTGCCATTAACTCTACAGGAATATATTAGGCCGGTTGACAAATTTTTTTACGTTTGAATTCTTCTTTAATACTACGTATGTATTTTAAATTTGAATTTAAATATAAATTTAAACTTCAAGTAATTAATAATTAATTCTCAAAAGGTTTAGAACTTAATTAGGAATGGGTTTAGGAGTCTTTTCATAATAATCATTGTGATTTATTGGCAAATCAATTATGGGGTTAGGGATTAATGGTTGAGGTTAAGAGTTCTAATCCAATGGATGGTCAAGATTAATGTATTTAAATCTAATTTAATTTTGATTGCCTAATCAAGCTCTCTTCTTTCTTATCTATTAAAAGAAAAGGTTAATTACATAATCACCAAAAAAATAACCTCTCAAGCCTTAATCCCCACCCTTAATTTGATTAACCCCTTAAATCTAAACCATTGATTTAACTAATCCTTATGATTAATTAATCTTAATCACTATATTTAATTTTTAACACTTTTCACCCCTATTATGTTATATCGCGTGTCTAACAAAGCTAGGGCTCAGATAAACATTTCCCTGCTCATACATCAAACGCCCCAGACATCTCAAAACCTCCTATCTCAAAACCTCGAATCGTGATTCCGTTCAAATCGATAAAAGGGGCGACGACAGAAGAAGATCAATCGGTATGGCAAGGATTCAATGGGTATTCGAGCGATAGATGCAGGCACTTAGATAGTTATCGTCGTCAAATCCGGCCCGATACACCACTTCCGTCGTGGTCCGATGCCGGCGTCCACGAATTACTATAGGTACCGAATTTATCCTGATGATCGTATGTTTACAATTTCTAATTCTTTACTTGACCAATTGATTAGGTTAAATATTAGGAGACAATTATCTCATGCTTACTTGCAATCCCAGATTGGTTGTGTTATGTTTTCTTTCCGTAGTATTGGAAATTGTAACTGGTTTCTATTTTCAATAAATTTGGGGAAAATGTTTTGTTTTTGTCTGTTTATGTCGCTGGGATAATGCTCGCTGGAATGCCAAATGTAATTGGCTGCTCGCTAGAATAGACGGAAAGAACATATGACCCAATATATCTTACATATATTGGCTGCTCTATAACACAACTAAAATTCAGAATGAACAAACAATTGACAGTTATATACCTTCTTACATGTTGTAGATTGATTTGCAAAAGCTTATATGTAGGGTACAATACTATGCTTTGAGATTCACGGATCATAAATTGGGTCAAAATGGTGAACCAAATGAGGAACATGGGCACTCACTATGTTGCTATACACATGAGGTATGCACTTTTCGTTTCATATGTTGCTCTTCGCTTGTGCAGATTTGGGGGTTGGGTAACATGTCAATACATTTTATCAACGTTCTGAAATTACTGTTCATACTACTTTGAGCATGTTTGAATCGTATGCCCAAATTTGGTTACTTTCTTTCGTCTTACATGATTAATCTATTTTCATGTTTTTATTTAACATGAAGTCATATGGCCCTATTTGTGTCAAGCTACTTTCATTGAAATACTTATGTAGCCTTGTAATGGTGTTTTTTCTCTAAATAAGGTTTAAAATAAGAATTAAAACTATGCACCCCACTTTGAATGAGTTTTGTTTGTGTTCTGCTAATCTGTCTAGCCATGAACTTGAAGCTTTTAAATCTGTAATTTAGTCCAATTTGAATGGGTTTTATTGTAAAGGCTTGGGGTCTTTTAATATACAGATACACAGGGATATATGGATTTACGAACAACTTTGATATATTTAGCCTTGGTGTGTCACTCCTTCCTTATTTAAGGACATTTAAGTGATCCTAAACGCTTTTGAATTTCAAATGTTTATGATTTATGTACATAAACAAAATGTACTTGAATGGAAATTGGAGATGGGCTCCTTACTCCCGCCCTTCTGTGACATTGCATGAATGCCTAAATGCTTTAACACTTGAACGCTCTTATGAGAGAGGTATATTGTTTCATGCCATACCTCTAAAAAGGTAGCACCGAGAATATATGTTACAACTAATTAGAATATATCTTAGAAAGCTGGAATGAATCTAACACTAAGTATATCTTTTGATCTTTTGTTCCTCTTTCTAGAAATTGTGTGAAAAGAAGGAAGTTCTGAAAGGTAATATTTGACGTGTTCCGTTTATTTATTTCTACTCATGATATGTCTGGCTTTATAGTTTATAATTTTGAATCCTCACATGTAGATGTATATGATTTCCCTTATTAGAAATTGGTGGTATCATGTTGTTTGGCGCGGGAGTTTGAAGAACTCGGATTTGGGTTGCCAGAGATTGCTAAAACTGGCGGGATAATATGGGTATGTATTATGTATATGGATGTAGTGGTTGATTCCTTTCTTCAATTTCTTGATTTCTTCTATTACAAGCATATCTATTTTTTTATGGTCATTTCATACATAAAAATTTGTAAGATTTGAAGGTTGACTGAAATTATTAGGATACTTTAGGTTCTTAATCATCAATATTATATAGGTAGTACCTTCAATTCATATATTAGAGATAACACCATAAAATGACTTGGAGGATATCATTTGAATGAGAAGTTCTGAAAGGTAATACGTGAATGAAACCGACTTGGATCATCTCATTTCAGCTTATCATTGTTGCTGTACTATTTTAGACATGTATTTGTTGTTTCTATGCCAGATACGGAACCTGAGACGAACAAACATTGATAGAAGTTGAACAACCAGAAGACAAGCGAAAGAGGTTGGATCTGTGTCAAAAGTGTATGGGAAAGGAGATGTGGATTTATCAGGTAAGTCGGATACTACAAGATAGTATAGAAACAGAAATTTTTACTCCAAAATTTTGGTCAAACTTTACAAGTTAAACACAGATACAGGTGTGAAAAGTTTCACTTAGATTGCAAAAAGCTTACATAACCATTATCTCTGGGTGAATCAACTTTTTTGTATGCTAATACAGCAAGGTAAAATGTTGGTTCATCAATGAAGTCGGATAGTGAAAATGAGTGATCAGATACAACACTCTCTAATGCCCATTCATCAGGTAAGTCAGATACTACAACATCAGAGTACTCTGCTTTTGCTTCTTAAGCATCTCTCTTCTTTTCGGATGACTTAACACAATTCTTGCACATGCCCACACGTCAAAAAAACAGGTTGGATCGTGTTATTTATGGGTCAAGTTAGGTAATATTTATGAGGTGATGAGTTTTGTCGGGTTTCCCTCTATTCTTTTAGTGTATGATATAATATAACTTCTAATTGTATAATAATTAACCAACGGGTCTCGGCGGGAATTTTTTTTTTTTTTATTGAAGATCTCATTTCATTTTTCGAATAAATTTTTGAAAGAGAACTTGAATGCTTTTTTTCCCTTAAGAAATTAAGGGCTAATTTTAGGTCCTAGAGTATTTTATCTTCAACCGTTTGTTAAAATAATGAAGATAATACAACTATCGTTCATCTTTGTATCTCTTGACTATCAGAGCACCATACTCAGAAGGTTACGAAGGATCTCACACTAGACCAGGAAGGATGTCAGCTTACACTTAGTAATTTCCTGATGTGCTTCTTACTGCGATTTAGTCTTTATCTGTGCAGAAGTAAGGGTATGAGATTTTCAATCAGTTGTTACTTCTTTAGATGTTGGTCTAGATCTTATTTGAACCATACACAAGTACATTGATATAGAATCTCAGTTTAAGGAGTGAAATGTAATAATGGTGAACATTTCCAATCCTTTTGGGTTACTGGGCATGAGGTGGAGGCATTATACGAGCTATTCGAAAACTAAGTAGTTTTTTTTTTGTGAATGTTTATACTGATGTTTTCTGCTATTTTATTTAGCTCAAAATATTACTGCTTCTTTAAACGTGGTAATCTCAACTCAAATCACTCATAAGTTGCTCGATTTGTGTTGTGTTTTTTTCTCAAGTTGGTAACTTTTGTTTGCTACAAAAGGAGCTGTTCAAAAAGCTGAACTAATTTAAACTCTGACAGTTTTCTTCTTATGCTTATGTCTACTGATCAGTTACTATTTTATCTATTAGTTTAGTTATTACATTTTGAGCCCATTATCAAAGATGGTAAATGTCGCAAATTATCAGTTCCCAATGACATAAGTGTTACCTACTATTAATGCATCTATCAAGGTATCAGATTCTTTTTTTTTTATGAATGGTTATAATTATGTCATGCTTCTTCTGGATCTTGGTGTAAAATAATTATTTTTTCTGGTGAATGTTTATACTGATGTTTTCTGTTGTTTTTTTAAGCTCAAAGTATTACTGCTGCTTCTTAAATGTGGTAATCTCAACTTAAATCACTCATAAGTTGCTCGATTTGTGTTGAGTTTTTTCTTAAGCTGGTAAATTATGTTTGCCAAAAATGGAGCGGTTCAAAAGGCTGAACTAATTATAAGTTTATAACTTGAAAGCAATACATTCAACACACACACATATAAATAAATAGCAATAAACTCAATATTCCTTTGTTCTTACATATAGGTCCTGGAAGAATGAGCACTTGATGAACATGTAGTCACCTTACTAAAGAATATCACAAATCATTGTCTTTTATAGCATTGCGTTAGAGTTTTGAAACTTAAGCCTTCTATACTTCCCAAAAATGTTAGTAAGTAAACTACTTCTACCTCCTTTATAGGCATTTTTGTCATTTTTCATGTTAGTCATAAACTTTTAAATGTCAAACTTGAATTCAATTGTATTATATTCATAACATATGAATTCGTGAAGATTTTCTCTGTTTTTATAATATCAATTTACATTTCAGTGTAATTATAGATAGTTTACAGTCATAAAATCAAGACATGTATTAAGGGGTTGAATTCCAACTAGGAGAACAATTAGAAAACAAGTGTTAAAAAATTCTATCATGGTTCTTTAGCTGCCATGGATGACTTCAAGTTTTTGTATAAAGTTTTTTTAGTCATGGTGTATGCTTTGGATGCCATGGATGACTCCAAGTTCTTTTTTCCTTGTGACATATTTTTGGATTTCTGGATGTCTGACATGATAGATTCATAACCTTCAAAGAGGTAACTGCATCATTTCATGGTCTTTATTTATTGTCCTTCATTTTGTTGGTTACATTTCTATATATACTAAATCAATAAAAGGGTTCCACCAAATGAAATTAACTATACAGGGTGGTCTTATATTAACTCAAATACTTTAAAGTTGCAATTGTCAAAGATGAAACATAATCCAAATTGACACGTGCACTTGGGATTATACCCATTTGACCCCTTTCCTTGCAAACAATTGAACTTGGGATTTTGTGAGTATGCCTATAGAAAAAACTTAGGACTTGATATGATTCTCAGTTGTAAACTGACCCGCCCATTTTAACCGTGCAAAAAGTCACCAGATCTTAATTATGTATAAACACTTGATTTATTTTTATACTCGACCTGAGTTATAAGCTTGGAAATTATTAGTTATAAGCTTGGAAATTATTATAAGATTAGAATCATTCAACTGTATATACATCGTGTTAATTTAGGTGTTAATATAACAACTAAATAACCTTGAAAAGGAAATGGGAGGAGTTGGAACGAATGGGTCAAACAAGTTGCGTTTTTACTTAACGCTATATTGTGTGTTGTTCATGTAACAAAATTCCATATATTGTTCCGCAAATCCGTAACTGAAAAATTAATAAATTGGTGATCCTGCAAAATAGATAGTTAATATATACGTATCATATCTCTCATTGAACTGTATCCTCTTACACCATTTCTATTCACAGGGAGTAAATTATATCTATATTCATGTTGTTAAATTTTATTGTTTATGATTGTGCAGATTAATGGTTGAATGATGATGATGCTACCATTTCTATTCACAGGGAGTAAATTATATCTATATTCATGTTGTTAATTTTTATTGTTTATGATTGTGCAGATTAATGGTTGAATGATGATGATGCTCTTTTTCTATGGAAATCACGGGCTTCCTTTTAAGGTTTACTATATAATTTAATTCCTTAACTTATTCATCGTGCACTTTGTATAATTTTCATGTATACATACTACTATCTCTTGCCACCCTGCACAAATAGTCAGATTTCTGTTTTTTTTATTTACACTATCAAACAGTTCATTCTTGAAGGAAGAAGATTATGATTGTGGAAATATGAATGATAAGCACACTGGGTAGAGATCTTCAATTGATAAGAGATGATACTGATGTTGTAATAACCATTTGATAGTGTAAAGTAATTTTTGTAAAGTAATTATTTTATGTTTATTATATAGATTTCTCTAATAAAAAGAGCTGTTACTAATATCACTTTTGTTAATTTGAAATCACAAAAGATTCAAATATGGATCGCAATTTGTCTTCGGTGTAGTATTATGATTTTATCATCACCCATTTTGCAACTTTCATAAATGTTGAGTTGTATTAGGCCAAAGTAGCAGATCATCTACCAAATTTTGAATTAAATGGCTTCAATCTTTGATGTTATATATATGTGAAAATTAGTGGTTTTGGTATCTGTACATAATATGTGATATTATATAGTCATAATATATGGTTGTATCTACATATGTTAAAAAATAAAAATGAAAAAAATATGGATAAACCCGCGAAGTCGCGGGTTATAATTTAGTTTAATATATAAGAGAGATTATTTTTTATCCAATTGAAGGACTAGATTTGATCAATTATTCGTTGCTTATTATCTTTACCTAAATGTTATCTCATAGCATGAGTACAAAATTCCTATAACCATAAGATCGTAATTAAGAAAGTAACTTAAAAGATAAATCTTTAATTAGATGTTGGCTTCTAATCCGGTTAAGTCTTTTATACGGCACTTTCTCTGAAGCTATAGTGTGACAAAATAAAAACACGCCAAACGCATGAAGGTTTAATTTCCATATCAGAATATAAATTGGCTACAGTTCAATAGCCGTTATTCATATAATCAAATTACGAACGCGCTAAAATCAATCTTAACGTACGGCTTCATCGATCATCATCAAAAAATGGATTGTATTCGTATAATGTGGTCAATCACAATTGGTTTATTATTGGTTTCATGGAGACCAACGGTTTTTGCGGACCCAAACTGTGCAATAGTCGCAACAATGTTGTCACCGTGTATAGGTTACATAAGTGGTCAAGAGCCATCGAGCATTTGTTGCTCGTCAGTCGAGAATATCAAAGACATGGGGAAGACAAAAGATGATCGTGTAGCTATTTGTGATTGTGTGAAACAAACGATAAGATTGATCAATTATGATCCAAAACGAATCCCACTTCTTCCTAAGAAATGTGGCGTTGATTCATCGTTTCCTCCCGTTGATAAGCAATTCGACTGCAAAAAGTAATTAATTACAATCTCTTTCGATCTCCATATGTTCTATTCAACGTTCATCGTTGATTATCTGTGTTAAAAGTTTATAAAGACATGCATTTGTAAATTTGTTTACGCTAACGGTTTCCTTTAACTTATTTGCAGGGTGCAATAGGTATGGAAATATTGCGTATATAAGCGGGATGGATTATATAGCCATAACATGCACTATTGTATATGTAAAATCAAATAAGGTTGTACTTCATTTAAATAGATATTTGGGTGTATATATGTATATATTAAACATATATATATTAATTGTAATTATGTGCATGTATACGTATGTTCTTGATCTTGTATACAAATAATTATCAATGTACACATTAAAAATAGGGAAATTAAAAAAAAAAAGCCACTATTTTTGATAGACTTATTCGTTTTGCCATTCCAAAAAAAAAAATTGACGATATACCACCCGAACTCGCAAAAGCAAATTTGCTTTTGCGAGCCCGTGTATGCGATTTGCGAGTCATCATCAATTGCGAGGTCGTTGCCGAGTAACGCATGCCATCGCAAAAGCAAATCTGCGATTTGCTTTTTGCGAGTTACCTATGCCCGAGCCGTTGCGAGTAACGAGTCGCTTGCCTAGCCGTTGCCTGTTACCTATGCCCGAGTACGTGCCATCGCAAATCATGCTCGCGATTTGCGATTTGCGAGCGCCGGTTAAATAAAACGGGTATAACCCATTTAGTGTTTGTTTTCGTTTCATTTCAAAACCCACACCCGATTTGCGATCTACCTCCACCCCGCCGCCCACCTCCACCCCGACCCTCCAGCGACCTACCCAACCACCATCGCAAACCCCCACTCGATTTGCGAGTTACGAGCCAAGGCCGTCACACACACCACCGCCGGCACCACCACTCCGCAGCACCATTTCCTACCAAATTGACGGGTGGCGCAGCACCACCACCCTCTGTCGCACAACCTCCTCCACCCTAAGCACCCACCGTCGCCTCCAACACCCCCAACCACTCTCCGTCGCCACCACCAACATTTTTCTCCTTGGCACCACGATTTGTTTTCCCGGTCACCACTGTCACGGTTCACCACCTCCGGTTTCCACGTAATTGATGGCCGATTCTCAGGTATGAAATTGTTTTCGTGTGTTATTGGTTAAAATTACCGCGTGTTTTTTGAATTTATTACGTTTAAATTCGAATTTTCGTTGTGGCATTTAATCGAACACTTGGTGTGCAACATATATATTGGATTATGCATGGCTTTGATTGTGGTGGTAGGATTATATGTGTGATAATACAAATAAAGATTGGTTTTTGTTGTATATAATGTACGTTTATTTATAACTATATATGTTATACAAGTATATATACGTAGGGGTGTTAAAAAATGGGTTTGGGTCCATTCGGTTAGTATATATATGGTTAGTATATATATAAGTATTATTTGTATAAGTATATATATGTATACATGGTTAGTATATATATAAGTATCTGTTAAGTATTATTTGTAGGATTACATACTTTATATTTCGTGTAAAACTGGAAATGTATCGTGATAAGCATAGTAATTTAGTTTTCAAGAAAAATATGCAAATTTTAATTTTGGGGTTTTTGCGTACGTGTTAGCAAAAAAAAAGCAAAACAACAAAACTGGAAAAATAAGCTATAGTTAGATATAGCTATAAAAATACTCCTTATTATGTTCTAATATATAATCTTATTGCATTATGTCTATTTAGAAAATTACTCCATTGAATATAACATTATAATATAAAATAATATATATGCATTCGATCTTTGTTGTTACAGTCGTGATACTGATAGTGGTTAAAGTTCAATTGGTTGTATATGCGGAAATTTGGATGTATTGATGAGCTGAAAAATCAGCTGGTTTATCCGTTTTACAGAAATGACATTTCCAATTTTTCATAAAAATTCTTATAAGTGTTATGTGCACACAGGTTGTTTCGATGCCTTCATATATCATTTCTTCATTATATACTTATGTTTTTATTATTCTTGGTTGTTTAGCTTTAGAAGTATCTTTATCCACATTGGTAAAAAGAAAAACATTATGAGGTTTGATTCCTAATTTAATTGGATTTCAAACGATGATATTATGATAACATTTCATGTTATTAATTCCTTTATTGCTAAAAAAAAACATGTTATTAATTCCTTGATTTATCTTTAGATGCCATCAACTCTATCGTACATGCATTCATATTTTATAGGTAACTTACCAATGTCAAACAGTTTGCTTCATTGTTTGCTCAAGTGATGATGTTCGTCGATTAAAGTCATATTTTCTTTTTCGTCGTATACTACTGTTAGAGGAAATGGCACAGTTGTGTTTGTATTTGGCGTTATAAGTACCATATTCATCTTAATTAAATGGTTGTTATTGGTCGATATAGTAAATAAAAATAATAATAATAATAATAATAATAACAATAATAATAATAATAATAATAATAATAATAAAACTTGCATAAACCTATAGAGTAGTCTAGATAATATGCAAACATAGTAAATAGAGAACTTTAGCATTTTATTCTTACTTCACGTACTCTCAAATATGCTATTTGCATAAAAAATGAAATCCTTTAATATTATTCTTCATTTGATTCATATAATAAGAGACCGAATGTAGTTGTTTATTATATCACAACCTTTAGTACAATTATTATTATTCATTTTAATAAGATGTGTTGATATCGATTTATTTCATATTACCTAGAACGTGAAAGCTAACACCAATTGTAGTTTAATATTCTTAATACTTAAATGTTTACATGTAGTTGTTTATAGAGTTTGAAATGGCTGCGATATTACGAAATAAATAAATATATATATATATATATATATATATATATATATATATATATATATATATATATTTAAAGACTTTAACGATTTTTAAGGTCTTTAAAGTTATATATAAGTATATTGTATATAATGTACGTATGCATTAACGTAATATTTATTGGCTTGATTGATAATTTTGCAGGACATTTTTAATGCAACCCTGACTTTGAAAAGCAGCCTCACCGTTATTAGCCATATCAATGGTCGTTTAACACGGAATCAATTGAAAATTTTTAGAGACCACTGTTTTGGCCATTGGTTGGATGTAAAGTCTCCGGAAAATGACCCTGGATTTGTGCATCATGTGTTGCAGTTTCGACGAACGGAGCGTCCAGGGTTAAAGCACCCTCGCGTGGAGGCGGAGGAGTTGTGGTTTAGGGCGGCGAATACAGCTGACCATTTTATACGGTTTGGTCGCAGGGAGTTCTGTCTGGTGACAGGTTTACTATTTGGTCCAAATCATGCCGTGGCGGATCATATTCCAAAGGAGGTTCGAGAGAACACCCCGTCATTTAGAAGGCGCATATTCACGGATATTCTCAAACGCAGCGTACGTGTATCAGACCTTATGGACAAGTTTCGAGATAAAGGTTTGTTTAGTGGGCCGAGGACGTTGAGCGACGAGGATTGCGTGCGCCTGTGTACGCTTGTGTTGATATATAAAGGGTTTTTGGGAAAGCAGGGTAGGCATAATGTTGAGGATGATCATATGCATATAGTTGAGGATTTTGGTATCTGTGACCGGTACCCTTGGGGTAATATTATCTGGGCCAGAACTTACGAGCAGCTGGATAAGGGGTTGGAGACTCGGTTAAGCCAAGAAGGGATGCAGTACACGTTGAGTGGTTTCGGATGGGCGTGTAAGATAGCATCTATTGTTCTATTGATTTTTATCTCTTTTTACTGTTAATATAATATATAATACAATAATATGCTGATTTGTTGTTCGGTTATTCTTTCCCAGACTTGGATTTGGGAGGCTTATTATCGTTAGGTAGGGAATGTTGCTACAAGGCCACAACGAAATCAAATACCACGTGGGATCTACTGGAAGCGTAAAAAGAAGGTGACTGAATTCAAAGAGTTCGAGCAATGCTTGAAGATTGCGGTAAGTTAAAATTTAATAAACTAGATGATGTTGAACATGTATATGTATTGTTTAATAAAATAGATTTTCCGTTCCCAATTTTATATATCTCTCTTTATACTTATACATATATACTTATAGGGTTTGGATCAAATAGAATAAACATTATGGTAAAATAAATGGAATAAAAAGAAAATTTAAATATATTAAAAGGATATTTGGGTATTTGCTTTGTCCTATTTATTCTCATTAAACCCAACATTTAATTTCTCTATCCTAATACTACGTTACTAACCTAAAACACTTTAATTTCTCTGTCTATCTTTATCTTTTTTTATCACTTTTCTTTTCTTGCCCGACTAATACAAGAAATTCGGTCCTGCGTCAACTTTTAGGCCATTTTGTGATTCTATTAATTTTATGTTTGACTTTTATAGTTTAAAACTATAAAATTTATGTACGTCTCATTAAATTTGCGTACGTGTCTCATTGTGAATCTAAGGTAAAACCTTCTTTTGTTAGGTTTGTGTATTTAATTTTCAGGGATTGTGAATCAAAATAAATGATGTGAATCACAACTCGAATATATATGCATCAAAGTTTGAATATATGTGAATCAACAATTTTTGGATATATATGTGAATCAATGTTTCAGTATATGTGAATCAACCATTTTTAAGGTGTACGTATTTAAAACTTTACAAGGAATCAATTTTTGAAGGATTCTTCTTAATCAAATCTCTTTGTGAATCAAGTTTTGAAGAGGAATCTGCATTAATTGATGTATTAATGATGTACAGTATAACATAGCCATCTATCTCTCTTTATTATTATTAGAGGGAGTGATTATCTAATCACTTATGCATTAGTTTTTACCAAATTATCACTAAGCCTTCCTATGATTAGCCAACTAATCTCTGGGTTATTATCTAATTACCTTATTACCCCTTTTAAATAAAAAAACACTGCATCTTCAATTCCATAATACATTCGGTCTCTCAAAACCCTAGCTTACTTTCATTCACTCGCAATCAATCCTCACAATCACCGCACATCCATCGATCGTACAAGGTTAGGGTTTCATCTTCTGTATCAATATGGAGTATTGTAATCTTACTTTCATTCACTCGCAATCAATCCTCACAATCACCGCGCATCCATCGATCCGTACAAGGTTAGGGTTTCATCTTCTGTATCAATATGGAGTATTGTAATCTTACTTTCATTCACTCGCAATCAATCCTCACAATCACCGCACATCCATCGATCTGTACAAGGTTAGGGTTTCATCTTCTGTTTCAATCTGGAGTATTGTGTGTGTGTGTGTGTATATATATATATATATATATATATATATATATCTGTCAATTGTATATTTGTTTACTTACACTTTGATTAGCTAATTCGATATGTATCTTATTTCATGTAGTAAGTCAATTTAATTTGATGGATTACAATTCATCTGTTCGATCTAGACGTCCTGCTCGTAACAATAGCAATTATCATGTTAATAACAATCATATACCGAATACGAAAACAACGAATTTGATGATGATGAAATCGAAGGTGTAAATCCACGATACAATTATCAAGAGGTTGATGATAATGATGGTGATGATGGTGATGATGATAATGAAGATGGACACGGATACTATAGGGTTTCGGGAAGTGGAATGGATCTAGGTGAATCGTCTAGAACAACTAAAGGAAGGGATGGCAAAAGTGAGATCTTTTTCGTTATTCGGAGACAGCATAATTCGTCATTGTGACAATCCCTACGGTATTTTATTAAACCTTATGCTTAATCAAATTGCAACTCCATTTTACACTGTAAAGTTTGAAACTTTTTTTTGTATGTCACTGGTTTGAACTTTCTATATATAATGTTTATGTAATGTTTCGTATTTGGACCCATTGTGTAAAAAAAGAAGAAGATAATATTGTGAATATATGAAAGTAGTATGTTAGAGCATTCGTAGTTTACAAACGCTTGTAATTACATTTTACAGGATACCGTGGGTGGGTCTTAGTATCTTACACATGTAGCAAACTAGAATTGTTATATTAGTAAATATATTAATAGTTGTGGTTGTTGGTCTATGAATCTATGATGTGAATATGCTCAGAAGTATTGGAGTAGAAGTGAGCTAATGTAAGAACTAATTTCACATCACTGAAACGATCAGTTTTGCAAGTCTTCTAATGTAGTTGAATTTATATTTTATTTATGAGCTTCATGCGATACTCACTATATATTGGATTCCTTATGTTTCAGGACATGAGTGTAATGCCACAGTCCCTAATGTTGTTCGTGATGTGCTAGATTGGACTTGCATCAGCTTATGCTCATGAGCTATCTCACTATTGTTTCATAGTTGGGTTCACAAACTATGCTGTGGGTTTGGTTTCTAAAATATTGATAAATTTGATATTCAAGATTGTTGTTGAACAGCTCCTTTTCGAGTATGATATAAGGTTATTGACTAATTTCAAAGTTTGCATGAACATAAGCCAAATCGACCCATTCTTAGTAAATGAATTAAAATTGCTGCTGCTATATGTATCTAATAACTCGAGCAATACTTATCATATGTTCTTTCTTTCAGGCAACATGTGATTAACAAACGAACACAATTAAAAGACTACAGGTGCAACTTGCTATAGCAGAGAAGAAATTGGAGGTATTTAACAATTCGGTTTTAGAGATTTGTTGGTCTGATTTTAGATTAATATTTGATTTATCTTGGTGTAGATATCTGATTTATCATCGTTTAAGACTAGAACATTGTATGAAGAATAGAATAAAGTTAATGCCAATCTACAAATTCTTCTGGTTGAGGCAGAATCGAAAGTTATCGAGGGAGAAGCCTTATAGAAAAAATTTCAAAATACATTCTGATAGTGATGCATTCCTCTTTGGCGCAAAATGTATTATCAAGTGCCTCAAGCCCAACTCTCAGGTAGTGTCTTTTGCTTTCGTCTGTTAGCTTGTCGATCAACATCATTAATACATTATAAACTTAGTCTTTGTGGCCTTTAATCCTGCAAATTATGATAACACCTATGATAGTACTTGCATTTTCTCAGGAAATTATAGAGGTGTCAAAATGTGAATTTTTGTTACTGATTGGGAGCGTAAAACATTTTTTGTCCAATTATTTTGTTTCCTTAAGGTATTAATTAGTGCCAGCTATGATCACTAAAATCATATTATTTCAAAAGTAATCTAATGGCTTTTATATGATTTAACAGGTTTTATGCCTTTAAACTGCACGTTGGGCAACTTTTGGTTTGTTAGCACTGTTTTCATGTAAGCTAAATGTTCATATATGTTTGAAATATTTTATCCCGAATAGACCCATCTGTAAGTGACTGCTTGAATTTTCCATGTATAGGATATTATTATTTTAGATGGACTGATAATAGAGTGTTAACACACTGGAATCATTTGAGTGCTATCAAATGTCGGACATTGAATCCGGCTTAGGACTAAAAAGAAAACACTTGATAGCAATTGCTCTTTTGGTTGGAAATGATCATGATTTAAAAGGCGTCCAACGAATTGGGCTCGAGACGTCACTCTCTTTCGTGAAATCTTTTAATGAAGATGAGGTTTTAGATAGGTTTGACCATTTTTGTTGCATTATCATACAACATTTGACATATAAGGTGCATTTTATGTTAACAGTTTGCCAATATTAAATATTTATGTAGGTTATGTGAGTTAGGACGCGGAAGCACACATATTATGACTTATATTAGTGATTTTGCTCATGATACAGATAAGAACATAACCATAACAAAGGTTTCTCATTGTTCATTATGTGGGCATCCAGGAAGTAAGAGATCTCATTTTAAGGATTCTTGCGAACATATAAGTCTTATGAGTGTATTGTCTTTATTACAGGAAATAAACAATTCGAGTTTTCTATAGAGTCTGTCCCCTTATATTAGACGAAGGTGTTGAAAAAGAAATAAAGACCATTACATTTCCCACAACAACTGAAGCATAGGAAGAGGCATTGAAGTGGTGCAACATGGTACATTTTGGGTTGCAGGCTATTCGCGATGGTTGCCCTCAACTTGAAACATTTGAGTTTGTGTGAATCCCTGAACATTGATCTTAAGGGAGATCTAGGGACCGGATGCATCAAGCAGATTCAAAATCTAAAACTGCCCAAAGAATCTTTTGAAAGCTGTTGTCCATATATAAATAAGAAAAAGAGCTAGACAAAGGTGATCCCTGCACATAATTAGTCAATTATTTCACATCCTCTCATCATTGTGGGATCTATATTAGACAAAAAGGTGATCAAGCTGTTAATATTCTGGTTCATATTAGTATTATAAATATAGATTGCCCACGCTAAGTGGTTTACCCGAATGATCTCGACCGTCGATCATATCGATGTTGACTTTCAATATTGTTCATTGATTATTTCAATATTAACCATTAGCCTGATGACATGTGGCCACGGAAGTTACTAGCAGTTACCCACATTTTGTATTCATCAATTTTCCCATGTTCACTTTTACAGATACTTCCAACTTTGTAGGACCATGATCCCAAAACAGTTTTGATGCTAATGGTTTTTGAGCATGGATTATCAAGATCTCCCATTTAAAGAGGTAAGCCCATTTTTAAAAAATATTTTTTTCAATTAAATAACCATTTTAACATATGTATTATTGCCATTTCTGTTGCAGGAACTTTTGAAAGTCAGTTAAATTTGGCGTGGAGTGGATCATTTTATTGTTGTTCTTCCTCCTGAAGAGGCATGTGTATAGAAATAGCTTAATTTCATTGGGTCTTATAAATATTTATTATATGTTTGATATGATGGGATTATCGGTGTTCATTATCATGTGTTTGTTGGTTATGCGAATCATCTGTTTCTTTTCTTGTAGAACTCTTATCAATGGCAGTGCTTACAGACTTATAATTCTGATGATATACATACGTTCTTTAGTTCATTTTCAACTATAATTGTTATTTCACAGGTTGTCTAGAGCGACTGGATGGTGACAATGGGAGTGGGATAGGCTTATGTGCTTAATAATATTCCTATTATTGATTTTGTACCAGATTCGGATACAACCATTTGTAGCATCAGACATCAGTTTGTGAAGGTGGAATTTATCTATGGAAAATGCTTGCATATGCTGATCGGTGGGAAATCACAGGCACCACATGGGGCAGATTTTCATGTTGGTTTTGGGTTTGATGTACCAGGTGGGCACAAAATGCACATATTTCCATGTTGGTGTTGGCTCTGCAATTTTTGACAACTGAATATTGCAATTTTTGACAACTATAAAGAATATCATTGTTATCTCATCCGTGAAACGTACGAACCTCCTAAGGTAATTCAATTTTGAAAGCTTGCATTAGGTTACTTTATCGCTATATTTATTACATTCATTTACAGGACTACGTTGAGGATTTACCAGCTCTTGAAGAAATACTAATAGAAGAAGCTTTTGGGAAAGCAAGTACACAGTCCAATTGATTGAAGCGAATATGAAGATGATCATTAGGACGAATATTGTTGAATTTAATCGTTTAAAATCTCACCGATCAATGTTTTTATATCTTTTTTTTTCACAAATGTTTAATCCTTTTATGAATCATTAAGTTAATAAGTATTATCTTATCTTATGAACCTATACTTCGGGTGTTTTGCCTTGATACATGTTTCATTAATTATTTAAAAATATAATATAATACAAATATGTGGTTTTTATACTTTCAAATATTTTGTTCGTTTTAATCACGAATTATATGTAATAACTAACATAACCTGCATTTTAATGATCTCGCCCGCAAAGTTTGCGGGTTATGATCTAGTACCATCGATTTGAAAAGAGTTAATGAGTAGTTTGCAAATGTCACTTTTACCCCTAATAATCAAGATTTCTAATTAAAACAATAAAATATTAAATGTTCATACTTATGCATCAGATCATCAATCAAATGGTTCACATTCTATTTTATTTATTCTATTCTAAACTTTATTTCACAATAACTATACTTATATACTTGTATACTTAAATACTACCTTATATACTTGTATACTTATACACTTATATATATATATATATATATATATATATATATATATATATATATACTTATATACTTTTATATATAAGTATATAAGTAAGTATATATATATATATAGTAAGGGGATCTAAAAAGAAGGAAATCTAAGTAGAGAAGATGGAGAAACATTTTAGACCATTCATTTTAAATTAAGGTAAAAGGGTATTATAGGGAATTACAATTTAGATAATATAATAAACATATATATTCATTTAATTCAAAATTTATTGTTGTTATGTATTCCATAAACCCACTCACAGGAAAATATTCGATACAATTTGTTTACGGTTCTATTGCATTCTTTCAATTCCCATCATGGGAACATTTGTTCATCAATTGAAATGAAAGAAATTGTGAAAATTTTGTTTTGGTGTCGTTCGTGATGGATCCATCAATTTTTATTGAAGAAGTTGAATGAAGAATTTGATCCAACATATATTTGAGTAAACCATTTTGTCTTTTGCAGATCTCATTATCGAATACTATTATTTTTTTTAAAATTTTTTTTTTTTTGTATTTAACAATTCGTATGGAAGTAAAGTTGTAATTGCCAATTAGTGAGGTTTGAATAATTCAATTTTCTTTTTCTAGGATCTGTAAATTTGTTTGATCTAATCTTCTGCGTAAGTATCTATAAAAGAATACTCCGTATAATTTATTTTGCATATCAAATTACTAACTTTGAATGATCTCATTGTTTATAGTTGTAAATCACATTAACTTTTGACAATTGGTTTATTTCAATAAGGTGAAACAAATGAATAGATTATAAATTTTCGTAGAACACAACATCGGTTCACAATTTTTTGATTATGCCATTGATTCACAAAATTATAGTTATGATTCAATTTTGATTATGCTATCGATTCACAAAATTATAGTTAGCTATGATTAAATTTGATTATGCAACTAATTCACACACACAAAAAATTAATTATGCTATGGATTCACAAAATTATGACTATGATTCAGTTCACACATCCATTCCACTTGAATGTCAATTCCGATATAATTCTTGCACTATATCTTGTGGCCAATTTTTGTTTAGTTTCATTATACAATCACAATCTATAATTCATTTGTTAGTATAAAGAGTTATATGTTTAAATGTGTATTTTCCTATCTATGAGCAATTGGTGAGAATATGTAGTTGCTATGTTTTAGCAAATCGATTCTTTTTTTTTTTTTATGAATGTTAATTCATTAATTCCTAATTCATCAAAGTAACATATTTATAACATTGATTCGGAAATTTATGTACTACCGAATCAAAAACCTTTAACATTGATTCGGAAAAGTTTGTACTACCGCATCAAAAAATTTAACAGTGATTCATAAAATATATGATTCACCAAAATTCATCACATTGATTCAAATATAATATAATATTGACTGATTCAAATATATACTCACAAAATCATATTGATCCATATATCAATTAATTCGATATTTTATTTACAAAATTTATCACATTATTCGTGTATAATATTATTCATATTTCATAATAGTACAACAAAATTTACTTTACAGAATTATTGAATCAATGTGTTTCTTGCCATTACATGCATTAATAATGTGCCACTAACTTTTAATATTAAAAACACAAAAATGCAACTTACAAAAGTAATTAAGTACTCCGTAATAAGTCCGTATAACATTTGATTGAAGAGATATATTCATCATGATATTAATATTAATTAATGCTCCCAATTTTTTAGGAACCAACTTTGACAAACCTGGCCTTTCAAATAACGTATAAACGGTTTTTGTTTTTAAAGAAAATCTCACAATTTACTGTTATGCCCCTCCATCCAACATTAAATTGATACTCCCTCCGTCCCAAATTAAGTGTCCTGTATCAGATTTGGAAGTCTTTCTTTTTCAACTTTGACCTTAAATATTTTTGTTTGTGTTATATATTACTTTATGAAAATTATACCAATGAAAATATATTTAAAATTCAATCCATACATATATTTTGCATCAAGTATTATATAACACAAACAAAAATATTTAAGGTCTAAGTTGAAAAGAAAAAACTCAAAAAGTCAAAAGATGACACTTAATTTGAGAAAGAGGGAGTATAAAATTACAACATTGCCATCAAATAATTTGAATCGTTGGATCTTAAAAACAATGGCCAAGATGATTTCTCCCTCTTCTCTCCTTGAAAATTCTTCTCCCTAGATCCATATCCTATATATATATATATATATATATATATATATATATATATATATACTTACTTACTTATATATAAGTATATAAGTAAGTATATACATATATATATATATATATATATATATATATATATATATATATATATATATATATATATATATATATATATATAAGTAAGTATATACATATATATAAGTAAGTAAGTATATATATATATATATAAGTAAGTATATACATATATATAAGTAAGTAAGTATATATATATATATATATGGCGATTAATATAGTTATTATAAATTAAATTGATGAACATTTGATGACTTGTTTTATGCAGAAGGATACTACACCAGAGCATCTTCCGAAGATAACTTTGAAGCCAAATAAGTATGAGAAGAAGTGTCAATGGTGGATTGATAGCTGCAAATACTTTGACGACCAGCTAGTTGCTGAGAGGCCAATGAAGAAGGCACGGAAAAGTCAAAAGGAGGATGCCGAGCCATCTGATCCGATCCCATCCCATGACGTACGATATGATGATTTTCAATTGAATCCGTCTCATGACGATCAGGCGACTTATGGTTCCATGGGTACAGATCGTCGTGAGGCCTCTCAGCCAGTATCTCAGCCTGTTACTTATCATTCTTTACGAGACGAAATGCAGACGATGAGACAGACCATTTCCACTTTAGTTACGCGAGTAGATGAACAACAAAGTACTATAAACCGGTTGTTGAAGATGGTTGAGACGCGTCAGGTATGAGGTTTATTAATTCTAGCCTTTTATATATGCCAAAGTGTTTTTTATTTAACACGTACCAATTTAATTTATATATATGTATGTATACATGGTTAGTATATATATAAGTCTATGTTATATAAGTATATATATGTATAGTATGGAATATTATTTGTATAGTATATATATATGTATATATAAGTATATTGTATATATTGTACATTATATATAAAAGTCTATCGTTGTTACAGTCGTTGGAATGATAGTCGTTAAAGTTCAAGTGGTTGTATAAGCGGGAATTTGGATGTATTTATGAGCTGAAAAGTCAACTGGTTTATCCGTCTTACAGAAAGGACATTTCCAATTTTTCCTAAAAATTCTTATAAGTGTTATGAATTTAAAGACTTTATATTTATATAAAGTATATATATATATATATATATATATATATATGCCAAAGTGTTTTTTATTTAACACGTATCAATTTAATTTTTCAGGCTGAGGGTGATGACGATGTTGTTGATGAGGGTTATGTTTCTGACACCCAGCTTTTTTCAGCCAGCAAGTACTCGGTTGCATATGGGTTGCGCCGAAGTATGAGAGATCGTCGACGTGTTCCGGCTAGACTTTCGCCGTATGTTACACCAACACATATGAAACGACTTTTGCAGAAACCCTTGAAGGTGCCTGTGGTGGAGCATGAGAAACCACCACCAGTTAATTTAGGAGTCGATGATGTGATTGTTGGTGCGTCTGAGCCGGCTAAGCCTGTTGAGCCGTCTGAGCCGGCTAAGCCGTCTGAGCCGGCTAAGGCGGTTGTTGAGCGAGAGGCTACAGAGCGCGGAAAGAAGTTGAAGCGCCCGGAAAGGAAATGGTCGGCATATCCATATATATATACTTATATAGTTGAATATATATATTCTTGTATATATATATTATTATTCATTGTTTCTTTCATATATATCTCGTATATTTATAAATATTGTTCGACATTTAGGTTTACAAAACACAAGTCCAAATTGTCCCGTATAATGTTCATCTATAAATACGTCTCAATCATTTATAATCCCACTCGATAAATGTACGTATTTAAGTTTGTATATGTTTATAAGTATGTTACTCGTTCATCGAAAACATTTGGGTTGTCATTTACTAGTTCATCGTAATCACATGACTTGTCCATTACTAGTTCATCGTAACACATGGTTTGTCTATTACTAGTTCATCGTAATCATTTGGGTTGTCTATTACTCGGTCATCGTAGTTGAGTCACAACAGGTTTTGACTTCAGATGAAGTTCACGCGATCGGTTTACATGATCACGCGATCGCGTGGTACAAAGAGGTTCACGCGATCGGTTTAAGAAATCACGCGATCGGTTGGTACGAAAAGGTTCACGCGATCGTGATTGAAAACCACGCGATCGCGTCGTTCTGAGTTTCGAAGATTTCAGAAGTTTTTGGTTTCACGCGATCGCGTGAAGTAATAAAAGGTTTTAGCGGGTTTTGTTCATGAAAATGACGCGATCGCGTCATGTGCTTCTGCACAGAAGCATCAGACGCAGAACAGAGCTGCACAAACTTTGGTCTTTTTCACTTCAATCACTTATAGTTCGGCTTTAATACGTTCCAAAAGATTCACACTCGTACCATAACACGTTTTAACTCATAATATAACATTTTAACAAGTTTTCACCAATCGATTTTTGTTTTATGGTTTTGGTTTCTCAAGCTCATTTTCAAGATCAAAGCTTCAAATCTTAGATTTTGTATGTTATATAACTAGATTATGATGTTTAAACATGATATATATACGAATTTAAACATGGAGATCAAAGATTTAGAGTTTTCCTTACAATGAGAAATGTGGGTGAAGAAAAAGAACGATGGAGATGATGATGAGTTTGATGCTCCTGGCCTTGGTGTTCTACTTCCACTTCCTGATGTTAGCTTGATGTTCTGATCTTGTTAAGTTTTTGGTGAAAAGGAATTGGAGAGTGTTGTGTGTGTGAATGTCGAAGATCACAGAAGAAATGGGAGGGAGTATGGTTCAAAAATCAATCTGTCTCCCTCAATTATTTGAGTTTGGTGGCGGTGTATTGTACTACAATTTCGAGTACGGGTATAATTATAGCAATATAAAGTTTAACATTTTATATTTTTATTTTGTAGATGCTCTCCTGGTTCGTAATATATTTTCAGAATAATGAGAGTATCATTATTTTTAGTAGTTGTACATTTTTGTACATTTTACTGCGCACGTCCAATTGAGCGCCAAATTTCGGTTGAGTTTCGAATTCATAATTCGAAGAAATGTTCTAAATACTTGAAAACGTACTAGAAAAATAACATTTTCAGGTTTTGACCTTTTTGGTACGTTTTAGAATTGTTTCTGTTCGTTATATAATACGTTTTATGTTAAACGTATAATTGAACCATTTTATCTATATGTTATAGATACATAATTACTCGTAATTAATAATTGAATTATTAATTATTTCGTGTTACCAAATCTGGTTAATTATTTTTGTCGGCTTCGTTCCGATACGTTCGTACGTAATTTATAAATACTACGTATAATGTAATACTTTTGTATTATTGTTTTGGGCTCGCTAGACTCATATCACATCATAGGTTTAGTTTATAACAAATGCAGGGAATTAGCGTAAGAAATGCATGTAATTAAGTATAATTATATACCTAATTTGGAGGAGTGTCACATTCTCCCCCCGTTAGTGAAATCTCGTCCCGAGATTTAAGTCGAGCCGTGAGTCTCGGTCACGCTCTCAAATAAGTTGGGGTATTTCTTTCGCATTTCATCCTCTCGTTCCCAGGTAAACTCTGGGCCATGTTTCGAGTTCCAATGAACTTTAACCAGTTTGATTCGTTTGTGTCGAAGTTTCTGAGTTTTAGAATCCATAACTTCAACAGGTTCCTCCACAAAGTTAAGTTTTGAGTCAATGAAGACTTCGTCAGGAGGAAGGATAAGTGTTTCGTCAGAAAGACACTTTTTGAGGTTGCTAACGTGGAAAGTATCGTGTATGCTACTAAGCTCTTGCGGTAGTTTGAGCTTATAAGCGACAGGACCAACCCTAGCAAGGATTTCAAACGGTCCGATGTATCGTGGGTTCAGCTTTCCTCGTTTGCCAAATCGTGCTACTCCCTTCCAGGGCGATACTTTGAGTAGGACCTTGTCTCCTACTTGAAACTCAAGAGGTTTACGGCGGTTATCAGCGTAACTCTTTTGTCGATCTCGTGCCGCTTTCAGTCGACTCAATACTTGAGTTATTTTGTCAGTGGTTTCCTGGACAAATTCGGGTCCAGATATTTGTCTGTCGTCTAACTCTGCCCAACAGAGTGGTGATCGGCACTTGCGTCCATATAACGCCTCAAATGGTGCCATCTGTATACTCGTGTGATAACTATTGTTGTAAGAAAATTCAGCTAGAGGTAGGTGGGTATCCCAGTTACCTCCAAAGTCTATCACACATGCTCGTAACAAGTCTTCGAGCGTCTGTATCGTTCGCTCACTTTGACCGTCAGTCTGCGGGTGGTAGGCAGTACTCATATCAAGTCGAGTACCCAATGCCTGTTGTAATGTTTGCCAAAAGCGAGAAGTGAATCGTGCATCTCTATCAGAGATGATGGATAGTGGCACACCATGCCGAGAAACAATCTCTTTAATATAGATTTTAGCTAGTTTCTTCATTCCATCCGTTTCCTTAATAGCTAGAAAGTGGGCTGATTTCGTCAATCGATCGACAATCACCCATATGGCATTTGCTCCAGATGCCGTTCTAGGTAGCTTCGTAATGAAGTCCATTGTTATTTGCTCCCATTTCCATTTGGGCAGTTCAGGTTGTTGCAAAAGTCCAGACGGCTTTTGGTATTCAACTTTTACCTTTGAGCAAGTTAAGCATTTGCTCACGTAGGTGGCAATGTCACGTTTCATTCCAGGCCACCAGTAAAAACCTTTCAAGTCCTGGTACATCTTGTCCGCACCAGGATGTATCGAGTAGTTGGACTTGTGTGCCTCGTCCAATATCAGCTTGCGTAACTCATCTACGCATGGTACCCAAATTCGGTTCATGAAGTACAACACTCCGTTGTCCTTTTTCTCGAGTTGTTTTTCCATCCCTTTCAAGGATTCATCCTTAAGGCGTTCAGAAGTGAAAACAATTTCTTGAGCTTCATGAATTTGAGTAATAAGATTAGAGTGGATTGTTAATCCCAAGGCTCGAACTCTTCGAGGTTTGATTCGTTCCTTACGACTCAAGGCATCTGCTACTACGTTAGCTTTACCCGGGTGATACTTTATTTCACAGTCGTAATCGTTAAGTAATTCGACCCAACGTCGTTGTCTCATGTTAAGTTCTTTCTGGTCGAATATATGTTGTAGGCTCTTATGATCAGTGAAGATCGTACACTTTGTACCGTATAGGTAGTGTCTCCAGATCTTCAGTGCAAAAACAACGGCTCCCAATTCCAAATCATGAGTCGTATAGTTTTTCTCATGCACTTTTAGTTGTCGTGATGCATAAGCAATGACCCTTTCATTTTGCATCAGTACGCAACCCAATCCCTGATGCGATGCATCACAGTAAACAACAAAGTTATCTACTCCTTCGGGTAGTGATAATATGGGTGCGCTGCTCAGTTTCTGCTTCAATAGTAGGAATGCATTCTCTTGTTTCTCATTCCACTCAAATTTCTTGTCTTTTTGAGTTAATGTGGTAAGTGGCTGGGCTATCTTTGAAAAGTTTGCGATGAATCGCCTGTAATAGCCAGCTAGACCAAGAAATTGTCGTACTTCAGTTGGGGTTTTCGGTGCTTCCCAGTTGTTGATTGCCTCAATTTTGGATGGGTCCACGTGAATTCCCTTGTCATTTATCACATGACCAAGGAATTGAACTTCTCGAATCCAAAATTCGCACTTAGAGAACTTTGCGTAAAGCTTCTCTTTTTGTAGTAGTTCGAGGATAAGCTTCAAATGTTGCTCGTGATCCTCTTTCGATCGTGAGTATACCAAAATGTCGTCAATAAACACAATGACGAATTTATCTAGATAGGGTTTGCATACTCTATTCATCAAGTCCATGAATACTGCTGGTGCGTTGGTCAGTCCAAAAGGCATGACTAGGAACTCGTAATGACCGTAACGAGTCCTAAACGCAGTTTTCGGTACATCCTCTTCTCGTACCTTGAGTTGGTGGTAACCAGATCGTAGGTCAATTTTTGAATAATGACTCGATCCTTGCAGTTGATCAAACAGATCATCAATGCGTGGTAACGGGTATCGGTTCTTGATAGTTACCTTGTTTAGTTCCCGATAATCGATGCACATCCGCATAGATCCATCCTTTTTCTTAACAAACAAAACCGGAGCTCCCCAAGGGGAAAAGCTCGGTCGGATGAATCCCAAGTCTAGAAGTTCTTGCAATTGTGTGGATAGCTCTTGCATTTCCGAGGGAGCTAGAAGATAAGGTGCTCGTGCGATAGGTGCGGCTCCTGGCACCAGGTCAATGTGAAACTCAACTTGTCGTGGGGGTGGCAATCCCGGCAACTCATCAGGGAACACTCCTGGATAGTCGCGTACAATGGGTACATCGTCTATACGTCGCTCCTCGGTTTTCTTTTCTACAACGTGTGCCAGAAATGCTTGGTACCCCTTTCGGAGATATTTACTGGCTTTCAAACATGAAATCATCTTTGTAGAACTTTTTCGTTTCTCACCTTGAACCACAAGTGTTTCTCCTGTTGACAGTGGTAATCGTACCAGTTTATCATAACATATGATCTCAGCGCGGTTCTTAGATAACCAATCCATACCGACTACAACGTCAAAACTTCCCAACTTAACCGGTAGCAAGTCTATTTCGAAGAGATGACCTTCTAACTCCAAGGTACATCCCGGTACTATTTCTCCTGATTCGATCAACTCACCATCGGCTAATTCTATGGTATACTTGTTGTCTAATTTACGGGATTCAAGTTCTAATAGTGGTCTAAACTCAGTAGACACAAAACTTAAATCAGCACCCGAATCAATTAACACAGAGGCATAATGGTTGTTTACAAGAAACGTACCAGTGACGGTGTTAGGGTCCTGGCGTGCCTCTTGTGCTCCGATCACAAATGCCCTTCCTTGAGCCAATTGATTGTTGATGTTGTTGGCTCGGTTATTGTTGTTACCGCGGTTGTTGTTGTTGTTGCGGTTTTGGTTGTTGTTGTTGAGCTTAGGGCATCGGTTGCGGTAGTGCCCTTGCTCACCACATTCAAAACATCCCTGATTTTGACGCTCAGTGTTTGCCCGTGGGGGAGGGTAAGTTTTGTATTCTCGGGTTCTATGTCCCCATGCCCTACAGTTTCCACAATACCCACACCCGCCTTCGTGGTGTCGGTTGCACTTATCACACTTGGGTTTGTTACCCAGGTATGGTTTCGATTCAGTAGTGGTGGCAACATATGCTTTCGCATTTCCAGAATGTTTCTTGTTTTGCTGACCCTGGCGATCAGCACCACTACCGTTCCACTTTCGCTTTGCACCACCAGAACTACTAACATCAGTACTGTTCGGTTCACTTTTTCCCGACACAGCTTTCTTAGTCAGATTTCCCATCCTGACTGCCTCATCGGTCAAACTTTGTGCTAGAGTAACAGCACTCCTGAAAGTGTCCGGTTTAGATGACGTCACCAGACTACGGATTTGTGGTACTAGACCGAATATGTAACGCTCAATACGCTTATACTCGGGTGTCACCATATGTGGCACTAGACGTGCAAGTTCCTGAAACTTAGTGGTGTACCCAGTAATATCAGCACCAATCATGGTGATGTTCCACAACTCTGTTTCTATTTTCTGCATCTCACTGCGAGGACAGAATTCCTCCAACATCAAACTTTTAAATGTCCCCCATGACATTGAATAAGCAGCTGGTCGACCAAGTGATTGGATCTGACTGTTCCACCAAGTAAGCGCTTTGTCCGCCAAAGTGCAAGTAGCATACTTCACCATACAGTCAGGTGAACAGTCACTAATGTCCAATACCGATTCAGTTTTCTCTATCCAATGAATCATACCAATTGCACCCTCGGTGCCACGGAAAGAAATCGGCTTACAAGCCTGAAATGTTTTGTATGAACACCCTCGGCTAGCATTCACGGGTGTCTCAGTATTAACAGGGGTAGATCCACTGTTGTTAACTACGGGTTCGCGATTACGACTTGCCTCATATTCAGCAATACCTTCAGCTATTCTTCGTGCGATCATTTGTTCGGTGGTTTCAGTGGGTGGTGTTGGAGGCGTAGTCGTCTTTTGACTATTTCTAGTGACTCGTAGTTTGGGAGGCATGATTCAGCTCTGCGATGAATAAAATGCAGAGTGTTAATGTTGAGATATTGAATGTGAATAGATCAAAGATTCACATTTGATAGAAATGAATGACATGAAAAGATGAATGAATAGGGTTTTACAACACATGCCATACAACTTTGAAACACCCACATGTATCTAGCATAATATAATCACGTTGGCCAGGCGTCATTATATAATGTCCAATACATATTTCTTTTCATTGTCGTTTAACACCGTTAATTTCAAAGGTTCTCAAGAATAATCAATCATCAAGATGCAATATGTTTCAGGGTTTACAAGAATTGATCACAAAGTTATCGATAACGTATAGTTTTAATCACCAGTCGACAGTTGTAAGAGGAAATAATATGGTTGATAATAAGCATAATGAACACGAGATGTAAACCAAACATATATTATATATTAAAGATCATAACGCTGTTACTTGAGTTTAGTACAAAACGAGATGAGATTTCTAATATACCCATCGATGGTTAGCGTTATACAAAAGATGATGGGTTTCCTATACATATACCCATTCTACTAACAAAGTTCCATCCAACATACCGCTAGTCCATAACTAATACTTACATATGTGATCCCCCAAAAGTAATAATCTAATATAATGCAGGCACAAACTGCCATACACAGACCTAACGGAACCATGGTAAATACATCCTAACCGCAACCATCACTGCTGCAGTCATCACACAACCACTAGCTACAATCTCTGACACCCTAGCACGCCTCTCTAAAGCTGCCACGCGTGCACGGGTGGATGCTAGACTCTGCCAGTCTGTCTGACGGTGAGTCTCCACAAAATCCATCCTCTGATGGAGCATAGTCATATCCATGTCAGTGCGGGAGGCATCACTCAGTAACTCCATCACGTCTCTGCTCTGGCTAGCATATCTCCTAATCACAGAGTAGATCACAGCCACAAGGGTAGGTACAGTGAGCTCCAGAGGCTCACCTGTGAAAGGTGCAGGTGGTGGTGAATGGGAGGACTCTCCAATCTCAAAGGTCGAGGGAAAACCCTCTAGTGATCTCCACTCTCTCAATACACTAGGCATCCAATCCAGATGAGAAGGTCGGAGCCTCTTCTGTGGCGGCTCGTCAACTGGAACCTCAGGCTCAGTCACTGGCGCCTTATCGCACGGCGCGAGTGGTCCCCTGGGAAAATCCCGAACACTAATCCTAGCTGTCATCCTAGGTACAGGCACACGAGAGGTACTCGCGATAGCTGGTGCAGGGGTAGGAGTGATGTAAGCAGATGGTCCACGATGTGTGGTCACTCCAGTACTCGCTACGCTAAAGTAGGAGGCCTCCATGGGCTCCTCCTCAGAATCGGAATCAGTGATATAGATCGGTGCGCGTCTCGACATGCTGAGACAAAAGAATTGTGTGTGACATGTCAGTACTATGTTAGTTGTATGCAAAGTATGTATGCATGAATACACAAATGTTCTAGACAAGGCTATAGTCTAGGTCTCTAAGGTTTTCAGTCACCTAAAGACTGCTAGTTCGCTATAACCAATGGCTCTGATACCATGTCTGTCACACCCCGCCAAACGGTAATTACAATTACATAGAGTGGTTTGCGGAAGCTTAGTGACGTGGCGGGGGTGCGAGCAGTAAAACAACCAACAGATACATACATACTCAGAGCATATGGTTATTGTAGAACGAAATAGATTAAGATGCCATTAGTTAAAGTTTTACAAAAAGGTTACTACTTGAAAAGTAGTAACAGTAGTAATAGTGGTTGAAATCAGTATTTAATAAAATACATAATATCAAAAGTAGATTTCATAGGTATGACTGCAGTAGTTGCAGTTATACAGAGGAAATCCAAGTGTCCCAAAAGTAGTGGCATCCTAACAAGTCCAGGGTAGTCCGTCCTGATATGCATGCAGATCTTACTTACGCTGCTAATTCCCTGAAAAACATAGAGTAAAACGTCAACAAAATTGTTGAGTGAATTCACAAGTTTATTTGTTATGTAGGAAACACAAGTTAATCATTTAAGAATAACATTCCCAAATAAGTGTTGTTTGTCAAGTAGGAAACACAAGTTATTAATAAATAACATTTCCCAAATCAGTTGTAATTGTAATAGGAAACACAAGTTATTAACCAAATAACATTTCCTAAATCAGTTATCAGTAGGAAACACAAGTTAACCTAAATAAAGATTAACATTTCCAAATCAGTGTACGTAGGAAATCCTTTCCAAATCAATAGTTTAGTGGGAATATTTAGACGATGATCCCTTGAAAGGTGAGCTAAACCTGTCAAGTAAGGTAACCCGATCTAACCCTATAACCAAACCACGACCCTAATCTGTTGTTGTTGTGCCAAGTAGGACATTTAAGTATACGCTCCCAAATCCGTAGGAGGGTCGTCACGGCGATAGTACTATCCGTATACTCAGTGGCTAGAGTCACCTAGCTAATGGTTATAGTCTGTAGCCATAAGGTCTTTTATGCACTACATCGTTCAGTCTAGATCCGTACCAAGATTCGTTGCCTAAATTCCCAAAATAGTTATGAAAACATTTCATAAAACATCGTTCAAATAGTTGTGTGAAATACCCTTTCACAAATAGTTCAAGTATGAAGTACCCCTTCATAAACAGTTTAAGCAAATACGTACAGTATTTAATCAGTCACAACATGAAATCTCATTTCATCAATAGTTTAAGTAAATACATCAAGTATTCAAACAGTTGTCGCATGCAATTATACATACGATTTCTATGTTTTCCACCCCGAGGTTTTAAAACATTAAAACATGTAAAAGGGGTTTGTGAACTCACTGTGAGTGCTCGGATGTGAATGCTAGCGAGATAAGATAACGAAGCCCAAACGTAGTCAACCTATACACAACAAGGTATTAACTATAAGTACTTTGTTTACTTATGTTAATAGTTCGTTCGTTTGAAGAATTTATCAATTTCTTAGGTTTGTGTATTTCGTTGATGATTGTTGTTGGAAATATATAATATTATCCAAGTATTGTTCGTTTGTCGAATTGTCCGAAGTGTGTAAGTACATATCCATATATATATACTTATATAGTTGAATATATATATTCTTGTATATATATATTATTATTCATTGTTTCTTTCATATATATCTCGTATATATATAAATATTGTTCGACATTTAGGTTTACAAAACACAAGTCCAAATTGTCCCGTATAATGTTCATCTATAAATACGTCTCAATCATTTATAATCCCACTCGATAAATGTACGTATTTAAGTTTGTATATGTTTATAAGTATGTTACTCGTTCATCGAAAACATTTGGGTTGTCATTTACTAGTTCATCGTAATCACATGACTTGTCCATTACTAGTTCATCGTAACACATGGTTTGTCTATTACTAGTTCATCGTAATCATTTGGGTTGTCTATTACTCGGTCATCGTAGTTGAGTCACAACAGGTTTTGACTTCAGATGAAGTTCACGCGATCGGTTTACATGATCACGCGATCGCGTGGTACAAAGAGGTTCACGCGATCGGTTTAAGAAATCACGCGATCGGTTGGTACGAAAAGGTTCACGCGATCGTGGTTGAAAACCAAGCGATCGCGTCGTTATGAGTTTCGAAGATTTCAGAAGTTTTTGGTTTCACGCGATCGCGTGAAGTAATAAAAGGTTTTAGCGGGTTTTGTTCATGAAAATGACGCGATCGCGTCATGTGCTTCTGCACAGAAGCATCAGACGCAGAACAGAGCTGCACAAACTTTGGTCTTTTTCACTTCAATCGCTTATAGTTCGGCTTTAATACGTTCCAAAAGATTCACACTCGTACCATAACACGTTTTAACTCATAATATAACATTTTAACAAGTTTTCACCAATCGATTTTTGTTTTATGGTTTTGGTTTCTCAAGCTCATTTTCAAGATCAAAGCTTCAAATCTTAGATTTTGTATGTTATATAACTAGATTATGATGTTTAAACATGATATATATACGAATTTAAACATGGAGATCAAAGATTTAGAGTTTTCCTTACAATGAGAAATGTGGGTGAAGAAAAAGAACGATGGAGATGATGATGAGTTTGATGCTCCTGGCCTTGGTGTTCTACTTCCACTTCCTGATGTTAGCTTGATTTTCTGATCTTGTTAAGTTTTTGGTGAAAAGGAATTGGAGAGTGTTGTGTGTGTGAATGTCGAAGATCACAGAAGAAATGGGAGGGAGTATGGTTCAAAAATCAATCTGTCTCCCTCAATTATTTGAGTTTGGTGGCGGTGTATTGTATTACAATTTCGAGTACGGGTATAATTATAGCAATATAAAGTTTAACATTTTATATTTTTATTTTGTAGATGTTCTCCTGGTTCGTAATATATTTTCAGAATAATGAGAGTATCATTATTTTTAGTAGTTGTACATTTTTGTACATTTTACTGCGCACGTCCAATTGAGCGCCAAATTTCGGTTGAGTTTCGAATTCATAATTCGAAGAAATGTTCTAAATACTTGAAAACGTACTAGAAAAATAACAAATTCAGGTTTTGACCTTTTTGGTACGTTTTAGAATTGTTTCTGTTCGTTATATAATACGTTTTATGTTAAACGTATAATTGAACCATTTTATCTATATGTTATAGATACATAATTACTCGTAATTAATAATTGAATTATTAATTATTTCGTGTTACCAAATCTGGTTAATTATTTTTGTCGGCTTCGTTCCGATACGTTCGTACGTAATTTATAAATACTACGTATAATGTAATACTTTTTGTATTATTGTTTTGGGCTCGCTAGACTCATATCACATCATAGGTTTAGTTTATAACAAATGCAGGGAATTAGCGTAAGAAATGCATGTAATTAAGTATAATTATATACCTAATTTGGAGGAGTGTCACACATCCACAGTTGAGGAGTTATTTGCGAGTGGAGGTTCTGTGCGTTGTATGTTTATTCGACCGGGCACGACTTATGTGGAAATCACAAAGGAATTTTGGGGGCGGTTGTATGGACATTTCGATAGTGGTTACTTGGACAACTTTGTAAGTTTACGAGTGATTTTTTTTTTTCCAACTTTGGCATCTTACATACGTGATACTAACCTTGTTTTATCAAATTTTTAGCATATTGACGGTTGGAGCTATCTACTCATGTGGTGGAAATATCGAACCTGGACTCGACCAACTCAGCTGGAAAAGACATTGAATTGGACAATTATGCCCATAGGTTTTATTGATATGATAGGTGCGTTCAAGAACTACAAGGACGACAAAAAGGAAAAGGCCCAGAAGAAGAAGGGAGATCTTGTGGTTGCCGAGCCGGGTAAGTATATATGTATGTTAATTTGCATGTATATATATATATCCCATACGTATATATATTTTAACATAGAGTTGGTAAAATGGTAGTGTCGATTATATTATAGTGTTGATAATTGTGGAAAATTGTTGAACCTTTGATGATGTGATAAGCTAAAATATTAGCTGGTTTTTCGTTTTACGAAAATGACATTTCCATTTTTTTTTAATGTATCATAGTTTTGGGCTAATCTTTAATATACTTGTGTCTATTATTGCAGCTGACAAAACTGAGACATCATCCGGACCAGACTACAGCTTGTTGATGGGATATGGTAACGGAAAACGTAGCCCATACTATCCATAGTGGACTTGCGACAAAGTAAGTAAAGTATAATATCCGCATTCAATAAAAGTTGATACATTTTCACATTTCCCTAATAAAATATGTCTATTGTAGGTACTTATGCCGGTCAACATCGAGAGTAGGGATCATTGGGTTCTAATTGTGTTGGATCTCCATACTTGGGATGTAGAGGCATATGATAGCTGTAAAAGACTGAAATGCAACAAGGAACTACTAAAAATTGTTGAAACCTTAGGTCAAAATTTAGTTACATATGTAGACGCCATTGGATATTGGAACCACGTTGATGAAAAAAAGCATTTTACGCGTGATACCACTGAGTGTTTAACTCAGTGGATGGAGGATGTGCCTCAACAGTCTGGGAGTCTAGGCGATTGTGGGGTATGGGTGTGCAGAAATATGGAGCAGCTTGCATATCGGGAGGACTACAGGGTGAGTGGGGAGACTGATTTGATTGCTGCGGATTATAGGCGGCGGATGATTGATACTTTCTTCAGTGCGCGTTTTGATTGGGAGCCGGCAGACGGATGATTGCCTTACATGTAATGGAATATTTTGGGAATTATGTAGTAGTTATTAATTATGTACTAGTTAACAATTATGTGCCCTCGCAAATCGCAAATGAATTTTTTGCTTTGCGATTTGCGAGTGACCTTACTGATTGTTGATAAGATTTTCAATGTGATTTTATGACATTACCTTATCCACGTATGCCCATTTTTCGGACATTACCTTATCCATTGATGGGATTTTCTGACATTACCTTATCCACCTATGCAGATCTTTTGGATAAGCTTATCTTGATTGAAATTTATCTTTAAATAGACCTTATAACATCACTCTTCCTTCATCATCAAATTCTAGTCTGTTTCAATTATTTAAATCTCTGGTAACAAAATGCAACTGATTAACCTTACTGTTTTTTTTTTTGGGGGGGGGGGGGGGGGGGGGGGGGACTTCGTGATGACAATAAGGCGTACGAAAATGGGCTGAAACAAACATTCATCGATTTCGATGTTAAGGCGTTTGATCTCAGTAAGTTGTTTTCCAATCTTAAGGGAAACATAAATTTCGCTTTTACTGATGTATACTACTGTGAAGCCGGCAATCTTCAAAGTGCTGGTGCTCGTATGCTTCTGTCAGATGAAAACTGGAATACAGTAGTAAAACATGCAAAAGAATGTTGTCAAGGTATTGAGCTATATCTGGTACACATGGATGAAGAACCCGAATTGAATTTCAGTGAGTATGAGAGTGATGACAGCAACGCACATTACTACCGCTGAATGTCAGTGAGTATGAGAGTGAAGAACCCGAATTGAATTTCATATGTTGTAATGTAGGATTTAAATTCTAGTACGTATGTTTTTAATTTCAGTGTGTAATGGCTTTGTTATATCTCGTCCAATAATAAAATAATATGGTTGGTAAAAACTGAATCTTACAAATGGGTACCAAATAATATGGTTGGTAAAATATATAATGTTTTGTAAAATTGTGCGTTTGGGTACCAAATAATCTGGTTGGTAATAAGCAAACGTTACAATTTGAAACGAATGTTGTCAAAAATAATAGTTACAAAATGTTAACATGTATATTGGACACGTTTACGATTTACGATTTGCGACTGACCTTATCCTTCGTTGATAATATTTTTGGTGAGATTTCCTGACATAACCTTATCCGATGTGGATAAGATTTTTGGTGAGATTTTCTGACATAACCTTATCCTTATCCGTTGTGGATAAGAATTTTTTCTGGATTTTGTAGATTTTTTCGGATAACATTATCACAATGGAAATGTAATTATAAAATCACCTCAGAAGATCCGTCTTTAGTCTCAACAATTTGTAGACACATTGACACCCAACTGTAAAAACATTTTCCATTCACCAAAAACATTTTATTCTTCAGTTCCACTCGATGAATTTTTCAGGTACGAGTTCTGATAAGATTTAGTTTTATTTACTTTCATTATGGAAAAGTTCAAAGTATTTATATGTTATGGTGGTCGTTTTGAATATATTGATAACATCCCGATGTATTTGCCAATAGAGTGTGGTAGAGTGCCATTAAAACTTCCAGTGGCACCGGAAAAACCCATGACATGCAAAGTATTGATGAAAAACGTTTTAAAAAAACTTGGTCTGCCACTGGATACACCAGTTTGTCTGAAATATAAAGTAGATCAATATGTTATTGATATAAATGATGATGCTGATGATTTTGGAGATTTTTTGGGCCATGCAATTAACAAAGCTCCGATAGAAATTTACATTGTCGATATTGTAAGGAAATTTTCGGGTATGGGTAGCAATAATCCTAGCAGTAGTAGTTCTGGCATTCAAAACTAATTTCACCAACAATTTCATCAACTACACACTAATGAATACAATCAACATCACCAATATCAGTCATCTCAACAACCCTTTCAACAAATTCCATTTCCTTTCCAACCACAATATCAATTTCATTATCATGCGGCTCCAACAAACATGCTGATGCATAACTATCCTTCACAACACACCCAAGACATGCCGATGCATAACTATCCTACACAACACACCCAAGACATGCCGATGCATAACTATCCTACACAACACACCCAAGACACATCTTTTAAGGTAGATGAAGAAACCCAAGATGATTCTAAATATCATGTGAATGTTCAATATGATCACACTAATTCAGAATACTATGTAGAGGAGCCGGAGGAGCCGGATACACATTCTGATGATTTTGCTCATTATGATGAAGAAAATGTCAATCCACCTAAGGATCATGACCATCCATTTTGCAATCACATTGTTACTGATGATGAGGATGATGAGGATGATGAGGAGGATGAGCCTGATCCAAGAGATACATATGACATTCCAATACTACAAAGAGCGGCAGAAAAAGAGATACTCTGGAATATGCCATCGCCTTTAGGAAACGAAGAAGAAGTTCAACAACGACCAGTGAGCATGTACGAGACATCTAGTCGGATTCGCGAGGGCAAAACATTTGAAACTAAAGAAGAATTTCTTCTCCAGTTGCATACAAAGTGTCTCGAAGAAGGTTTTCAGATTAAGCTGAAGAATTCAGACAAGAAAAGGTACTCGGCAAAATGTATCTTGCCTAATTGTGATTGGAAGATTAGTGCAGCGTGTATCAGAGATAGTCACAACTTCCAAGTTAGGAAGTTACGTGATGTTCACACTTGTTCGCGTATTCAAAATATGCCTAACAGCCGTTCTGCGAGCAAGAAAGTGCTTGGTAACATCTTAAAAGAGGCGATGAGTTTGGAAGGACGTGTATACAGAGGCAAAGAGATCAAACTTGATATGACTGAACGTTTTAAAATAAGCCTTACATACAACCAAGCATGGAGAGCAAAATATTACGCTATAGAGTTGTTGAGAGGTACTCCAGCTGAATCGTTTACGAAACTTCCAATTTACCTCCACAACCTAAAGCTATATAACCCGGGGAGCATTACGAATCTGCGTACAGACAAAGAGAATAAATTTGTAATGTGTTACATGTCCATAGGTGCAGCTGTAAGTAATTATTGTTGGTTTACATCTTATGTTCGCATACGTACATTCATATATAATTTATGTGTTTTTTAATCTGAACTTGCAGGTACGTTCTTTTGTCAATCATACACGCCCAATTATCATCGTCGATGGTGCCCATTTGAAGGGGGATTACTTGGGTACTAACTTTATTGCCGTGGCGATGGACGGTAATAATGGCATCTTGCCACTAGCCTATGGAATTGGGGCGGGAGAGACGGCCGACGTTTGGACGTGGTTCTTAGGGAACTTACGAGACGCCATTGAATCTGCAGGTGGGATTAGCAACCTGACATTCATCTCTGATAGGGCTCCAGCAATTGCATCCGGCATCTCTGCTGTGTTTCCATAGGCATTTCATGCCTTGTGCTGTCGTTATCTGTTGATGAACTTGAAAAGCAAATCTTCAAAGGTCAAGCACTTCGAATGGCATTATTGGCAAATGTGTAAGGCGTACCGTAAGTCAGATTTTGATCGCCATTATGATGCCATTTCTAGACATTTACTGGCTTCAGCTAAGGTTCTTGCGGACGTGGGAAAAGAAAGATGGTCGAGGCATCACTCAACAAAGACACGATATGCTTACCTCACAACTAATAGTGCGGAGTCCATTAACGCCATGACCAAGCATGCAAGGAAACTGCCGGTCACAATGCTATTGGAGTTTTTTAGATCTTCTATACAACAATGGTATTTCAAACATCGGAATACTGCCGCAGCTGTTACAACACCTGTCACACCATATGCAGAGCACAAAATCGGTAAAAGGGTTAACAAATCGCTGCGTTGGAGGGTCAACCCATCGACAAATATGATATGTGAGGTGGTAGATGGGAAGAAGAATGGGACAGTCAACTTGGAAGCGAGAACATGCACTTGCATGCAATGGCAATTATCAGGTTTACCTTGCGGACACGTATCGGCAGTGACCCGTTACTTTCATATGGACAACGTGTTCGGCTTTGCAGAGACTTATTTCACCACGGAAACATATCGAGCGGCCTACAGTAAGGCTATAAATCCACTGCCTCATCCTTCAGAGTGGGCCGATCCCGGTAATCTGCAGATTTGCTTGCCGCCGATACTTGTGAAAAGGCAATCTGGTCGCCCACCTGGGCGTGCACGTATTCCTTCTAAAGGAGAGGAGAAAGGAAAATACACAAAGCAATGTAGCCGTTGCAAGGAACATGGTCATAGTCGAGTTAATTGTATGGCTCCATACGATAGAACAGACGAGGCAAGCCGATCAAGAACCACAACAAGATCCAAGTCAAGGGCAAAATCAAGATCCAAATCAAGATCGAAAATGGTGAGTTCTCAAAAATATTCATATAAAAACTAACATATTACATTGTATCATTAAATCATCCTCAAATATTTACTTGCAGAAAACGTCCACAAAATCAACGAAAGGCCATATCGAGGACGAAGCTGCAACCAGGTCTCAGCCGACTCAAAGCTATCCAAGTGTTCATTTGAGTGACCCTTAATAAAATAAAACCTATGTTATGTACTAGTTAACAATGTTATTTATGTTTTTATTATCGTGGTTAATTTGAGTGAATGAAATTGCTTGTTGTTCATTTTTTCATGTTTGAACAATACTAAAACATCTTCATTACATAATGATTAACGTTACATAACAATTAAATGGACTCTAAGTAAACAACTTATATAATGATTAACATAATTTGGTAAACATCCAATTGATTGAAAAATATGTACGAATTACAAGATTTGACTACTCACTAGTCGAATAAACGTCTTGCACTTGAAGAACCAGTACTAATTTTAGAAATTCGTACTGGCATTGTTTGATCAGAATTTGAGAAATGTGCCAGATCGTTACGTGTAACATACACCTCAATTTCTTTATGAATTTTTGCGTAGTCAGTAATCTGCTTCAGTTGGTCGACATCATCAGATATCAATTGTAAACCAGTATCTAGGTCTTTACCAGGCTCTTTATAGTAACAGAACCACTTCTTTGGAGCCCAATAACCTAGCTCTTTCAAAGCGTAATCCAGCAATTTGGTGGAAAATTCATCGACATCTACGCAGTCAATATATGTCAACAAACCTTGCGTGTACATTCTTTTTGCGCCCTGAAAGTGCCCACCGTGATGAAAAGCGATTGAAAACAACTCGGGAACTTCTGCGTATAATTCTTCAGTAAATGATTCTTCATTAATGGATCGGAATTGCCAAAAGTGACCTGATTGAACCATTTTTAAAATTTTTATTTCTTATATTCTGAAAATTCGTAAAAATCTTGTCAATGCCTGCTTACAATCACACTATTTATAAATGGCAGAATATCACGAAAATCATAGAAAATCTTATCCATTAATCAGAGAATATCCCGCAAATCACGGAAAATCTTATCTAAAAATCTTATCCGAAAATCTAATATCCCGAATATCACGCAAAATCTTATCTAAAAATCCAGATATCTTATCCAACAATTTTAAATCCCACAAATCACGGAAAAACGTATCCAAAAATCTTATCCGAAAATCTAAAATCCCGAAAAATGTCAAAAAAATAATGTCAAAAAATGTCAAAAAAACAAGGTTAATTATATATACATATCCCGAAAATGTCAAATATATATATATATATATATATATATATATATATATATATGTGTGTGTGCAATGCATATATACAATGCATATAAATGTACATACTAAAAAATAATGTCAAAAAATGTCAAAAAAACAAGGTTAATTATATATATATATCCCGAAAATGTCAAATATATATATATATATATATATATATATATATATATATATATATATATGTGCAATGCATATATACAATGCATATAAATGTACATATAAAAAATAATGTCAAAAAATGTCAAAAAAACAAGGTTAATTATATATACATATCCCGAAAATGTCAAATATATATATATATATATATATATATATATATATATATATATATATATATATATGTGCAATGCATATATACAATGCATATAAATGTACATATAAAAAATAATGTCAAAAAATGTCAAAAAAACAAGGTTAATTATATATATATATATATATATATATATATATATATATATATATATATATATATATATATATATACACAATGCATATATATTATACAAAATATGTCAAAAAAAATGTGCATATATAAAAAATAATTGCAAAAAGAAGTGTTCGTGGTTTCCAAAATTTTTTATAAAAAGAAAACAGGCAACGTAGATCTCGGATACGACTAGGCAAGCGATCTCGGATACGACTAGGCAAGCAACTCATTACTCGGCAACGGCTCGGGCATAGGTAACAGGCAAATCGCAAATCGCAGATTTGCTTTTGCGAGGGCACGTACTTCACGCCTACGGCTAGGCAAGCGACTCGTTACTCGCAACGGCTCGGGCATACGTAACTCGCAAAAAGCAAATCGCAGATTTGCTTTTGCGATGGCATGCGTTACTCGGCAACGACCTCGCAATTGATGATGACTCGCAAATCGCATACACGGGCTAGCAAAAGCAAATTTGCTTTTGCGAGTTCGTGTGGTAGATCGTCATTTTTTTTTTTGGAATGACAAAACGAATAAGTCTATCAAAAATAGTGGCATTTTTTTTAATTTCCCTTAAAAATAAACACTTACTCTCATTACATACATACAAATACATACATTCTTATGTTATTACACACAACAACAAAATTACATACATTCTTATGTTATTACATACATTCTTATGTTATTAAATATAAATATAAATACTTGTGTGTAAATACCACAAAATTAATCCCATTTTTTTATAAATTTTTATTGAAACCTCTAAAATGTTTGAAAATCCGTCACAATTTCAACGAGCCATCTATAATGGTTTTCGACATAATTTCAACATCTATGCAATTTTTAATATGCTATATATCTTGCAATGCTTCATATTAATTTTTAACGAAACCTCTAAAATGGTTAAAAACGAGGTTTTTAAGCCTGCGCGTTGCGGCGGGTTTTAAATAAATTATTGTGGTAATAATAAAATAAATGTTACATATATCAATCCATAGAAGTGTGCGTTACTTTTATTTCAATGCATGTTAAATACAACCAAACATTCAACATGTATATAATACTAAATTTATTAAGCTTTAAACCAAAATAAAAACCATAATGATCTTCATAAGAAAATAAACATAACGGAAAGACGTGACCATTTCCTCATCCCATTCCATTACTTGTTTGTTTTTTTCAAACTCGTTTTTCACTATCTCGTGAATCAGCTCTTTACACTTCATCGCATCCTACAAAAGTTCAAAGACAAATTAAGTTAAAAAAATTTCAAAAACGTTTTTTTTAAGGTGGGGAAAAAATACATTTTAAACTGAGATATGAATTTCATAAAAAAAATTAAGTTGACGAAGGTATGATATCTTTATGGTTGTTTTTTAATTATAATAATAATATGTATATGTAATTGAAAAAATGTAAATTAATACAAATTTTATAGAATAGTACATAAAAATGTTAACTTAAATTATCATTTGCAATTGTATAATTTTGTCGTAATAAAATTAGTATAAAATTTTTTTGTAAGAAAATAAAAAAAATGTATAAGCTATTAGTAAAAGAAAAGGGTAAAAATTAAAGATAAAATTTAAAGGAGGAAAATGAGAAATATTAAAATGTAAAGGGTAGAAAATGGAAAGATGCTAAAAGTTAAGACAAAGAAATTAGAAAATAGCTAAAAGTTGAAGGGTAAAAAATAGAAAAGTGCTAAAACATAAGGGGTGTAGATTAAAAAATTGAAAGGTAGAAAATCAAAAAGTTATAAAAGATAAGGGGTGAAAAGTAAAAATTCAATAAAACATAAAGGGTATAAAATTGAAAATAACTAAAACTTTAGGGGTAAAAATTGTAAAATTTTTGAATTAATGTAGAAACTACAGTATCCATTTAGCCCTGCTAAATGTATATATAGAGAATTCGTTGAAAGTTCTCACTAATTTTCAAAAATAGTTTCCCAAAATTTCCAGCTTACATCTATCTATATAGTTATAAATATATAAGGGAAATGATAATGTAGGGACATTTATTAATCATAAAGTGTCCTTTTTAATCAAAGATCTTATCTTATTTAATACATCACATATAAAGAAAAGTTTCAGTGAATTAAATGTAAACATTAACTAAATTATATATGATTTTGAATTAATAAAGAAATTTTCAACTTCATTTAATACATTTACTATATCTTATTGACAGCCCTAAGAGCTGTTAATATCATTTCCCAATTTACAATCATCTTTTTTATTTAAAAATAATACCTCAGATTTTCAATGAAATGAATTTGAGCGTCACAAAATGAACCCTGTAGTTTTTCAATGAATTAGCGACGGATATTATATGCTAAATTTCCTTTATTTATTATATAAATTTTCGATAGAAAGTGTCGTTGAATACTAGTGGGATTTCAATTTTATTTCACCGGATTTCCTAACAATTTTTTATCGTGGAAAATTAGTTGAAAATCCGTCACAAATATAGTCTAGAATTCCGCTTTTCATAAAATCCCAAGTAGCATATATTAATTGCTAATGTAAAAATCTTTCATTTTGTTTTTCAAATTTGTAAGTTGTCAACTTCTAATCTATAGATCATATATTGTTATTAGATATCTGGTCATATCAGATATCGAATTCAAGGAAACAAGATTGAAAAGAACTCACATTATCACATATTCAAATACTGAATTCAATTGTGTGTACCATATCCGTGAGTTTTTATGTTTGATTGTAGAATAAGGATAAAAAAAAGTCATATATAAGATTAATTAGTATTTAAATAACCATTATGAAGATCATTGGGATTTTATTTATTATTTAGAAATATTTGAGTGTTTTTATTAAAGTAATATTGAAATATGTAAAGGAATTCATGTAATTTTGAAAGTTTGAAAGGATATACATGAAACTTTCCTAAATCAATAATACAAACAACCTCTCAAATATACATTAGATATTCAATTTTTTTGAATTCATGAATATCAACATATAAATGTATATATTCGATAACAATTTAATAGTTTATGTTTATGGGGATATGTATATATTACGTGTATACTTGTATATATGTATATATGTGTGTCTCGGGTGATAATAGATAAATTCATAGATGATATATTGTCATATATACTCGATCCACTAATCATCCACTATTCATCAATTTATATCGTCCATATCCATCATTTAGTTGATGGATCGGGTGGATATCCACCGGATTTCCTTGCCATCCCTAGATGTGATGTGATTAATTCAACGCAAACATGCGTAGTTTTGAATAAGAACAAATAATAATATTGAAAGCCTGAAATTGATTTGGGAATTGGTATATTATATATAATAATAATGGGTAGTGATTTGTACACCTTTATAGATATGGTCACACTCACACACCACCAACTATTCTTTAAATTATTGTACAGTACAACACGATAATATAAAAGTGGTTTACGACTAATTTTGAATGGTATAATTACACCATGCATGTAATAAGGGGAAATCACAATTTTGATCCATTTACCAGCCCATTTTAAACAAAATACTCCGTTGACTTTCGTTTTTAACAAACTAATCCATCGATTGGCGCCGCCCCAGCGCCCCGGCGCCCCTGACACAACCCACCACCCAAAAAATGCCACGTGTACGAGAATTAAATAAAAAAAAACACATGGGCGCCAAAGAAAAGATGTGAGGCGCCAATCAAATGCAAAAAATTGGAATGGGGCGCCAATTTTTTTTTTATTATTAAATGGAGCCAATCACATGCAAAAGAAAAAGGAGAGGGGCGCCAAGGGGCGCCGATGTGTTTTTTTTTTATTTAATTCTCGTACACGTGGCATTTTTTGGGTGGTGGGTTGTGTCAGGGGCGCTGGGGCGGCGCCAATCGATGGATTAGTTTGTTAAAAACGAAAGTCAACGGAGTATTTTGTTTAAAATGGGTTGATAAATGGATCAAAATTGTGATTTCCCCATGTAATAATACAAACCCAACAAACATTCCAAATAATCAATTATGTCCGACAAATACCGTTAGAACAGAGTGAAAGTCAAATTTGATGTTTATATTTATAACGCTAAATTTTAAAAACGAGGACGGCTTCCATTTACTTTACAGGAAACATCCCACTCGCCACCTGCTACTTGCTACTTGCTACTGATACTACTTCCTCTCTGCATAACCGGAAGCTTCCTTAGTTCTAAAACACATTCTGTATTCTAATCTAATTCCATATAAAAATAAGTTTAATATATGTTCATTGTCATTGTAATGTGCTTTTTTTTACCAGAATATTTGAGCAAATATATAGGCACCTCTCAAGGAATTATTCTAAGAATCCGATTGTTCTCGATTCTCCTATCGGGTAATATTTCTAATCCTTGTGTAAGAATCTGATATGAACATCAGTTGTTTGAATCATTTTTACATTTAAATATTGGGTGTGTTTTGCAAAACTAGTTGGAGATGGAGATGGAGCTGGAGATTGAGATGGAGCTGGAGCTGAAAGTTAGAAGCTGGAGATGGAGATTTTATTTGGGGCTGGAGTTGGAGCTTTTAGTTTTTAATATCTGTTTGGTAAACTAGTTGGGGCTGGGGCTTATTTATGTAAAATTACACAAATGGATATGATGATTTAAAATTCCAAATTTTTAATAATTATAAAAAGGGTATTGTAGTAATTTAATAATTAAGAGTGGGGATTATTTGAGAAGCTAGTTTTAGTGGCTTCTAGTTGAGGGGATTATCATCTAAAGAATCCCTATTCTAGTTTTTATGCCAGACGAGCATTGTGAATTTTGAAGGGATTGAGATTCTTGAAATTAGAATCTCAATCTCCAATAATCTCCAAGAATCCCCTAAAATTTGGTTGCCAAACACACCCATTATGAATATGAATAGCTGTCAATAGATTAGATTATGATCCATTTTAGTTGAATTACTAATGTACCTATAAGTCACATATGTGAAGTTTAGATATTTGTGATGACGGTACCACTTTAGCTATGCTCAACGAGTCAGGCCCGAAGATAGAGGCGTATAGGCTGCTGCACAGGCCCCATTTCTAGTGGGCCTCCAATTTTAAATCCAGCTTATATGTATTAATGTATAGAGCAATTAGAAGTAGGGGTGAAAAAAAAACCCGAAACCGGAACCGAACCCGATTTAAAAACCGAAACCGGAACCGATTTGGAACCGGTTTTTGAATACCCGGTTCGGGTTTTACTAGTACCCGGCCGGTACCAAACCGGGTACGCCCCCATACGTTTCAAATCGGGTTGGACCCGGGTTGTACCCGAACCGGTTCCAAAAACCGGTTTTAATACCCGGTTTGTACCCGGTTTTTACACTAGCCGTTGTGTTTGAGCTCCTAGCCGTTTTATATCCGTTTTTTTTGCATTTTTTTACCATTTTGCCATCCTAAAACTAGTATAAATAGATACCTTGGGTTTGGGTTAGTTACAACACTCAAACTCACTAATTCTAGTGAAAAAACACTCAAAACGCTTACGATTTACATACGAAACTCTCAAAACATTACTCTCATCCTCTCAAAACGCTCTCATAATGGCAACTCAAAGTTCCTCAACTAACGATTTTGTTGGTTCGTCAAATGCGTCAAATGCACCAACCATTGTTCAAGTCTTTACAACAAAACGTAATCCGGAGATTTGGTGTAACTTTGACAAAGTTTTGTTGTCGGATGGTTCGACTAAAGCACATTGTAAACGATGTGGGAGTTTTTTAAAAGCCGACTCCAACTCAACTTTGAGCAAACATACTTTAAAGTATTGTAATGCAAACAAAACTAATCCGGAGGAGGGTCAAGCAACCATGTCACGGGATGGAGGTATTTTCACATACCAAGCGGATCGTTGTCGAGAAGCATTTGCCGGCTTTGTGATTCAAGAAGCTTTGCCGTTCAACCACTTCGACAACCCTCGGCTTACTAAGGTTATTCAAAATACTCTTCAACCCCAATATAATCATGTATCACGTCTTACTCTTAGACGTGATGCACTTAAATTGTGGAAAAATGCTAAAATTCAACTAATAATCGGTTTTGAAAACTTAACTACAAGTGTATCACTAACAACCGATGTTTGGTCGGCTCCTCATGGTTTGCCCGGTTCGTACCTTTGTGTTACCGCACATTGGGTTGATCCCTCAACTTGGCAAATGATGAAACGTACATTTGCTTTTGAAGACTTTGAGTATCCTCACACGGGTCAAAATTTATTTTGCATGTTACGAGATGTAATGAAAATGTTTAAATTAGAACAAAAGGTTTTTTCTATCTCGTTTGATAATGCGAGTAATAACACAAACGCCGTTCAAAAATTAATACTAAAATACAACCCACCTTTGAAAGGCATTTTCTACCATAGTAGATGTGTTGCACACATAATTAACTTGGTTGTGCAAGACGGGTTAGCGGTTCAACAAATAAGTGAAGTAAAAGACGCGTATAAAAACATGTTGCAAGATATATTTTGTAAGGGTAAGGCTAGATACAAACTTTATATGAAATTGTGTAAGGATACGGAGAACATTTTTTTAACCCCTAATTGGGACATGCCCGTAAGATGGAATTCGACATACAACATGTTTGTATGTGGTTTACGCCAACGTGAGACTTTACAAGCTTTTCATTTTCAACTTGTCCAAAGGAAGTCAGGTACGAGCATGGAGCACAGCGTTACCGCAACGCTTGGTCGGCACACAACACACAAAGACTTTCTGAAGTGGTGCCCAACTACCGACCTACAGCCTACCACTACCCACCCATGTGGGGTCAGTCTGGAGCAAGCTATCCACCACCGGTTTATGACGAGGGTGCCGCCTTGGCAGAGCTGCAGGAAGAGTATCGAAGGCAGCAGGAGAGAGAGCAAGAGGAGCGTGGATTCCCCTATGACTATTCCCCATTTTGAGTGCTTGCGTGCCTCGTATGATTCAGACACTTTTCTTGACAATTTGATTACGGTTTATTTAAGTACTTTTAATTTTATGTTTGGTTATTTTGGAATGCTTGACTGTGGATGGCCTTTGGGTACATTTTTGTAGAACGACATCCATAAACACTTTTCTATTTGAAATTAGGTGAAATTACAGCGGGAAATGGTTAGTTATGCTGGATCAAGCCTTTAGTACCCGGCCTGTACTTTTGTAACCGGACGGTACTGTTTGGAAAATGAGGACAGAAGTGGATCAAGCCAAAGTACCCGGCGGGAACAATAGATACCCGGCGGGAACACAGTCTACCCGGCTGGAACCATAAATACCCGGCGGGTACACCGTACCCGGTTTGGAACCGGGTATTAGACCCGAACCGGTTCCTACCCGTTACCAACCGGTTAGGATAGGGTTGGGTTTTCCCCCACCCAAAACCGGGTCGGTTCCGGGTCGGGTTGACCAAAAACCGGTTTTTTGACTTTGACCAATACCCGGTTCGGGTATTCGGGTCGGGTCGGGACGTCGGGTACGACCAATACCCGGTTTTGTTCACGCCTGATTAGAAGCCCATTATTATTATATAATTAAAATTCGATTAATTTGGCCCAATAATCTCTGTTAGACACTTGAGAGTTGAGATCAGTTTTAAATCAATTCGTTTTTTTACGGTACGGGCCCATTTAACTTCATAAATCATGATCCAGGTTTACACACCAAGACTTTTAAGCGTTTATTTTTTTTTGTTTATTTTGACAAAATAGTTTTGTAATATTTATATTTGAATAATGAATTTATATCATTCAAGTTTAAATTATGTTATAAATTTTGTACGTATTAAATTATTGATGTTACAACACACCGGAGATTGTTGATTATGAAGGGTTGATCAACAACTTTGCGTCTGAGAATGCTTCGAGAATCGCACTATTCAAATAGCAGATTTTGATACATTTTGGTAGGAGAACATTTTTTAACTTATTTATGTTGCACTTCCTTTTATTTTTTTTACGTTTAACAATTTTTGGAAATGATCAACAATTTTTATAGCATATACATATAAAAATTTTAATCTAGAAGGCCTATTTTTATCGTGGCACTGGGCCACCAAATTTCAAGCTCCAGGCCTGAACGGGTTATAGTCGAATTTTATCATATGATATGTAAGAAAATATCAAGGATTTTTTTCTAAGAATACATTGTTAGCACGGAAATGAGTCAAAAGAAAACCAAACAAAATTGTTCAAACAAACATTTTATTAACGAGAAGCAATGAAAAAGAATGAAAATACCAACTAAAGCAATGAAAATACCAACTAAAGCCTCACACCCACCTCCTTTTTTATAGAGGTGAGGGGTAAAGAATCATATAATCCTATTTGAATAGAATAAGGAAACATATCTTAATTATAATCCTATTCAACTCAACTTTGAACGAAATTACAATTAACACCTTAAACCATTTAACTGTGAATACTAATACTAACATGCATCATTAATAAATTGAGCAAGTCTGCAAATTACATTGAAAATGCAGTCGTATTCTTTATATATCTAACTTTTCAAACTTATTACTCCATCCGTCCCATCCAAAATGTATTGTTTTGCATTTTAAAAGTTTTTCTTTTTCAACTTTGATCTTAAATATTTTTGTTTGTGTTATATAATACTTGATGCAAAATATATGAATGGGTTGAGTTTTAAATGTATTTTCATTGGTATAATTTTTATCAGGTATTATATACACACAAACAAAAATATTTAAGGTCAAAGTTAAAAAAGAAAGACTTCAAAAAGTCAAAACATGACACTTTGAATGGGACGGAGGGAGTATCAAGAATGGTCACCAAAAGGCATGTGGCCTACCGGTATGTGATGAGCCATCAACTAAGAGTTTTGGGTCAAGCCTGATGTGAGGCATGTGTATATATGTGTGATGTATATATAGGGTATGCCACTTGTTAAAAGAATATTAAGAATGGTCAGTAATCAACTTGTTAGACTTGATAGGTGCATGGGTGATCACCTGTTTATGACATTGACTCAAGGAGGACTTAGCATGTAGTTCGGACTTTCAACTTCCACAAATGTCATTGGTGTCTACCATTTCGGACTTTGTTACAAGTGGGGCTCAAGTGTAAGTGAGTATACAACGGAGAGGAGGTTAAAGCGCTTCAATGTTGCATCCAGAGTCTCGACTTATTCTTCAGTGGAACAAAACTTTTTTATTATGTTCTGTGATAGCACTGTATTTGGATCCTCTGTTTTTCTATATTCCTATAGTTGATGGCACTCAAAAGTGCCTTGATGTGGACCGCAATTTGGAGATTGTTGTATGTGTCCTTCGTTCAGTTGCAGACATATTCTATGTATTTCACATTGTTATCCAGTTTCGAACTGCGTATGTTTCTCCTGATAATCATTTACTTCGAACACGAGTATTTATAGATGAATCATATTATGTGGCAACACGTTACCTAAAGTCCTACTTCATCATTGATGTGTTAGCAGGCCTTCCCCTTCCACAGGTATGTCTATTTCTTTATTTTGAGGGATTATCCCTTATTTTTATGTTCCTTTTAATATGTTTTATATATAAAAGTAGATATGTTACCTTAGAATGAGCAAAGTAAATCAACTATGCTCATTTATTTTTTAATGTAAATGGATGAACATATCCATTTAATCAAATTTTTTGGGACCTTTTTCAGCCTAACTCGTCAAAAGCCAAGTATATAAGCTTAGATGAGGTTACACCAGTAAAACCAATTGGTGAAGAGGGAGGATACCATTACTTATATACATACTTTGGTTTCTTTATTATTCCGATGTGGGGTATGGGTTTGTATCCAACAATTGTCCATTATGAATATCTTTAGTATGTGCTTGTGCAGTTTGCGGTTTTGGTAATCATCCCAAACTTAAGAGGACCAGCCTCATATTTGACAAAAAATCTGTTGAAGTTCGTCATCTTCTCTCAATATGTCCCTCGAGTTATTCGGATATTTCTGTTCTATCAGAAGGTGACGAAAATTTCTGGTTTCCTCACTGAAAAGGCATGGGTTCGAGCTGCTTTTAACTTTTTTCTCTATATGCTAGCTAGCCATGTAAGTACTATTTCATTTATTGCTAATCATATAACAAAAAACCAAATATATATATATATATATGTGTGTGTGTGTGTGTGTGTGTGTGTGTTTCATTAAATTATTTTGAGTAGGTAGTTTATGTTTACTCATGAAAAATAATGGTTGTGACTGAAAAGTTTTAGAAATGCATTTATGTTGTTATGCTTCTAATGGTAAGGAAGATTATTAATGAACAGGTAGTTGGATCTCTCTGGTACTTATTTGCAGTAGAAAGTGAACTGAGATGTTGGAATATTGCGTGTGAAAGGAATGGCTGTCACTCCAACTATTTATATTGTGGAGAAGGCCGTATTGGGGATTATGGATTCTTGAACATGTCATGCCCTCTTCTTGAACGGAGCGAAATTAAAAATTCATCAAGCTTTGATTTTGGCATATACCTTGATGCTCTTCAAACTCATATCTTAGAAACAACAAACTTGAGCCAGAAAGTTTTGTATTGCTCATGGTGGGGTTTTCAAAGTCTAAGGTTAGTTATTACTTAGTAATTTCTTGAAGAAACATATAAAAGAGCATTTAAATCTGAAAGACAGTGATTTATAAACAAACTAATTTGCAATCATAGTCATTAATCAATGTGATGAACTTTTGGGTGCATGTGGAAAGTACTTGATCTATATTTTGTTATGAATATGAAATTGGTCTTTCCTATTTCTAAGCTAAAATTATACTAAGTGGCAAAATGAATGGGTCGGGTCGGGTCACGGGTCTAGATGGGTTTGGGTCTAAATGTCCGGGTCTAGATGGGTCATTTAGAAAGATGGGTCTAAACGGGTCCAGATCAAATGGGTCCCGGGTCGGGTCGATCCATCGGGTTTTCACCAATTTTTTTTAAAATTTGAGTGAAAAATGCAAAAAATTAAATGAGGTGAAAATAAATTTTTTACCTACTAGACCCGTTGGTTAATTGTTACACAATCAGAGGTTATATTGAAAAACCAATTTAGACCCATCCAAAAAATAGGGAGGAGACCCAACAAACTCATCCCCTCCTAAATATTAACCAAATTGACCCATAATTAATCAATGGGTCTAAAATTGCCACCTCTAGCTAAAATAAATTTCTCTTTCGATCCAATTCTCTTGGTCAAGGCCATAAAGCAAGCACATTCTATGGGGAGATTCTATTTGCTCACTTCACTGCGGTTATTGGATTGGTTCTATTCGCTTTGCTTATTGGCAACATGCAGGTTTGTTGTGACACCCGGTCAAAAAGGGTCAAAATTAACGGCCAATTTAAACCTTAATTATTCGTACTCGGTACGTACTAAAACGAAAGTATTTGGATAATATATATATATATATATATATATATATATATATATATATAACGTTAAAGGATTATTTAATAATCACGTACAAACAAATCTGAAAGAACGCGTAATCTCAAATACGGACGTTGTTGCAAAACATTTTTAAATAATGTATTATTTTTGAGAATAATAATTATTTAACTTAGATAAATAAATAGAATCATATTTTGTTCAATTTAAACTGTGTTCTACTTAGTTGAGACCACGCGAAACAAGTTACCAAATTTTAATTCCAAAATAGTATTTTTATGAAATACTTCAACTCGAAAACATTTCGAAAGAACGTAATAAATTTTTAGAACTTAAAATAACGCATTCTGTACATCGAAAACTATCCGTCAAAATGTGTTGAAACAAAGATATAATTTCATATCTTATTAAAAGTATTTTTATAAATTACTTCAATTGAAAACTTATACGATTATATTTTTAGAAATTTATCATTTGGAAAGATTATATTACATAACGATCGGGTACACAAACACGTGTACAATACCAACACTTGGGAGACAAAATTTAACAAAAATCAACTTCACTTTTTGACCCAAAATTTCGGCCAACAACATCCCAATATTTATGGATCTTGTTTGGTTTTCTTTAGATTAAAATATACATATACACATGTGCAAGTATACTTCCATTTCATTTCCTTTTTATCATCTATCTTTCTCAAACTCTTGTCTCTCTCTCGGCTCACTATATCACCACCTTAAACCATTATCAACCAACATCATTTACTTGAAGAAAACCAAAGAAAAAGGAAGGAAACGAAGGATAAGCAAAACCGAGTTCATCTACACTTGTTTCGGCTCTAAATCACGATTTTTTTTGGTATAATTTCTAACTTTTTCCTTTGATTATCTTGGATTAAGTATATTTACATGTTTATAAGTTCTCTCAACCTAAAAATGTCCAAAATAATACATAAAATACGTTTTTATACACTTATACATTTTCTGTTTTTGGTTTCTGAAAACAGTCCCACCAATTAAATCATATAAAATCGTACACATTGAATTAGAACATGTATCTTATATAGAAATTTGCGTATTGAAGTTATCTACAACTTTCGTGTTAAGCTCTTGGACTAGATGTTCACAGATTTTAGTAGAAAATGAGATTTGCGAGTGGTAGGAAAATCTGGCCGAAAATAGAATACTTTTATTGTGGAATTTTATTAGCTAACATGATAAGCCCTAAAGTTATTGGGAAAAATTGTATCGATACTAGACTCATAGATGCTTAAGTGTGATTTTTGGTTAGACTTGTTTCGGACTAAAAGGTAGTGAAATCGAGACTTAAAACCGAAGTAAAATCTAGAGCTAAAGCCGTAAGGGCTGTTTTGGTATAAACTTTAAAACCGACACTTCGAGCCAAACACGAAACATAACGGTAATTTTTCCGAGGCCTAGAAACATATTTAAGGCTACCCTAAAAGTTTCGGGTCAAACCGAGTCCGTTTGACCAAGTCAACAAAAATGAACCTCAAAACGATAAACACAAAACTATTTGAAAAAGAGTTAAGGAATTTAACCCGAAATGAACTTTGGTAATTTTAATGTGGAACCCGGATAAAAATGACAATATATATATATACACATACGGTACAATGTACGGATAAGCAAGTTATACTCATATGTCTATACTTCGATAAGTATACATTTTAAACACACGGAGAATACGGAATATACTTTATAAGAATATAATCGAACACATAATAATACATGGATTATTATCATAAATCGTCACCAACGAGCCGTCAAATCTTATAAATACAAATTCAATCGCTTTCAAAAACATACAGTCGGAATAAAATGGACATTTAACGGTTGAGTGAACACATTTTGGGAATGATCTAAATAGACATTCACTCATGTGTATAACCTTATATGCTTAGGGCATTTGGAGGTTTCGGGCTGTTCATTCCTTATCGGATAATCATTGCTCGGTAACTCAGGTGAGTCTCACGGCACCATTTTTACTGTTTACTGTTTTTAAATTCGGGGGAGATGCAACACAAATTGTTTTAGTGATCACAAGTTATTCGGTTAGTTAATTTAATTATTAACTTGTTCATTGTTTCGGTTATTATTGTCGGTATTGATTTTCATTGTACGGTATATGCACGAGTGTTTTAATTCGGTAAAAGTCCTCAACAGTGTATGATTCATTAACTTAATAAGGCGCGATTACTAAAGGATAGTACTATCATGGGAGTGACGTCCCCGTCCGGGTTGTTGGCTACAACCAAGTTAAAAACGGGCACTTTAGTAATTGTTACGGGTGTATCACCAAAACGGGAGGCAAAGATCGGGTTATGCTTTGAATCATAGCTCAGTGCAATATTTGTGTCAGTTATATCATGGTTCGGAAACCTTAATAGGTTATATCATTGTTCGGTTATATTGCTTATCATTATTCGGTTTACATTGTTTAATTGTCGTCGGATAATCATGTTGATCACATCAATGTTTATTTTAAACATGTGAGATTCACCAGCTTTATAGCTGACCTTTTAGTGTTGCATTCTCAGGTACACAGCAACAGTAGGGTTGCTCAGTAAGGATGGCCCGCAGGATATATTAGTTAGTATGAGTCGCATGCTTGCAAACAGATGAAGATTTTCCTGCATCATATTTTGTTAAAAGTTATGTATTAAAATCTTCGAAAATCATTTTGGCGAACTCACCTTTATAATGTAAACTTATGACTTAGACCTTGTATTACTTTTGAAATATTTATAAACGTCTCATGTAGAGTCGTTTGTTGTAATCTTGGTGTTTTGATATTTGATTAGTCACACCCAAATCATCGCTTTCGCCAATCATAAAATTGGAGGTGTGACAGATTGGTATCAGAGCCTAAGGTTATAGCGAACTAGGTTGCATTAGTGGGCCTAGACTATAACTGTTAGGCAGTATTCCTCATTAGATATAACTGGTTCAGGGATTTCATCATACGAGTTTAATTTAACATAGCGTAGCTAACTATGTACAATTAAACAAAGATGATGTAAGATCTGAAAGGGGTTATGTTGAACATGAATACATTAGTGGACTCTGATCACGAGAGAACCGGGACTTCTAATTGTTATGTGCTAGACACGGCTAGGTGGATACATAGGTATATATGGTACATACATATATGAATAGACTATTATGTGATATAGGGATATATACATACATAGGTCTCGAATACATACTACGCTCCATGCTATTGTATATTGAAGACGTATGAATAGGCTTTATACGAGGATACTCTAGTTACCCTCTACACACCTGTAACTGACAAACATAGCTACTTCAACATCCTTCGATATGAAGATCGGGACTTAGTGTTTATTTACTGCCGTCTACATAATCATACGCCTGTAACTTTTTACGACAAACTCCACTGTACTGTTAGGTGTTCACTAGGAGACCAGTTAGGTTTTCACAGACCAAACCTTATTTCGCCCATACTATTGATAATTCATTTTTTTTATCCGAACAAACCCCGAATCACGATTCACAAACTCACCATATTAATTGTAAACCATATCCTAAAAACATTTGAAAACTCTCAGCCTACATCAAACCCTGTTGTCTACCGAATCATGACTTCGCCTGTGTTGTCGTATATTACAACATAAATATAAATACATATGTGATATGTCATGATTTGGCACAGACAACTCACCCATCTTCTTTTTACTTTTGCAAGAATCATGCCGCCAAGACGAACCTACACTCAAGCTCAGGTTGATCAACTGGTTGCTGAAGCATTAATTGAGGGGCAACGGCGATCTGAAAGTTCTGAAACACCACCAAACTCTACTCCTGTTAAACCTTGCACCTATAAGGACTTCCTTAGCTGCCACCCTGTGAACTTCAAAGGCACTGAAGGTGCTATTGGCTTATTGCGATGGCTGGAGAAGACTGAGTCAGTCTTTCGCATCTGCAATTGCCTAGTGGACTGTAAGGTCAAGTTCTCCACTTACACCTTTATGGACGATGCTTTGACATGGTGGAATACTTATGCTGACTCTGTGGGCCAAGACATTGCTTTGGAAACCCCTTGGGATGAACTGAAGAAAATGCTCAGAGATGAGTATTGTCCCCGGGATGAGATTCAACAACTAGAGGCCGAATTTTGGCAACTTACTACCCAAGGCAATGACATTGCCGGCTACACCTCTAGGTTTAACCAACTAGCACACTTGTGTCCATCAATGGTTAGTGAGGAATCCAAGCGTATCGAACGCTATATCTGGGGACTCCCTCCGCAAATCCAAGGGATGGTGACTTCGTCCAACTCTCCTACGTTTCATGGTACTGTGCGTATAGCACACAAACTGATGGCACAGATTGTTCGCCAAGGAACATCTGTTGTCAAAAGTACTGGAAATCACTCCGGTGATAACAAGAGAAAACCTGAGGGAAACCCTGACAATCAAGGTCCGGCTACCAAAAAGCCTGCAATCATCAAGGCCAACACCTCTGGATTTGAAAACAAGAAGGAGTAAACTGGAACCAAACCCTACTGCTCAAAGTGTAAACGCCACCATGACGGGCCTTGTGGCACCCCCTGTGACAAGTGCCAGCGTTATGGTCATTCTGCTAAGGATTGCCGAGCGAAAGCCTGTTTCGAGTGTGGAACTGTAGGGCACTACAGGAATGACTGTCCAAAGCTGAAGGACAAAAACATCAACCCTGCTCGAGGAAGAGCCTACGTACTCAGAACTAGGGAAGACGACCAGAACCCGAGACTCATTGACTTGCTCAACACGGGTATGGTCACTCATTAATGACCTGATTTCTTTTACACTGTTTACATGGATAGATATTACTTGCTGCTTGATATCTTTTATGTTTTCCCTAGATTCTAAGTGCACAATAGAGCTAGGGAAAAACGACAAGTTAGTTCTATAGTTTCTTTATGAGATGAAGTTTAGCTTACATATGTATAGGAATAACATATCCTACGGTGTGTATACCGGAAAACATGCCGGTTAACTTTTATACACTGGGTAACATTCCCCGTAAAACTAATGTATGCTAAATTTAGTTTCTATAGGAGACTAATAGAGTCTAGTTTACGCAACGATCCTACTGACTATTACAAACTGTATGAACACAGTAAGACTCACTGAATTCGGTGGATTGGTCATCCAAAACAAAGTAACACTTGCTAATACGGGACGACCTGGTCAAGTAGACATAACGGTCGGGTACAATTCGGACCTCTCCATTTCTTAAATAATCGATAGGTCAAAGCCTAACAAGGGGAGAGGACATGGATAAATCGGATGTCTTAGTATTAGACATATCACATAGTCGGCCTTAGAAACACGCGGATCTAGGTTTCACTTGAATTTCGGGACGAAATTCTCCTAACAAGGGGAGAATGTGACACCCGGTCAAAAAGGGCCAAAATTAGCGGCCAATTTAAACCTTAATTATTCGTACTCGGTACGTACTAAAACGAAAGTATTCGGATAATATATATGTATATATATATATATATATATATATATATATATATATATATATATATAATGTTAAAAGATTATTTAATAATCACGTACAAACAAATCTGAAAGAACGCATAATCTCAAATACGGACGTTGTTGCAAAACATTTTTAAATAATGTATTATTATTGAGAATAATAATTATTTAACTTGGATTAATAAATAGAATCATATTTTGTTCAATTTAAACTGTGTTCTACTTAGTTGAGACCACGCGAAACAAGTTACCAAATTTTAATTCAAAAATAGTATTTTTATGAAATACTTCAACTCGAAAACATTTCGAAAGAACGTAATAAATTTTTAGAACTTAAAATAACGCATTCTGTACATCGAAAACTATCCGTCAAAATGTGTTGAAACAAAAATATAATTTCATATCTTATTAAAAGTATTTTTATAAATTACTTCAATTGAAAACTTATACGATTATATTTTTAGAAATTTATAATTTGGAAAGATTATATTACATAACGATCGGGTACACAAACACGGGTACAATACCAACACTTGGGAGACAAAATTTAACAAAAATCAACTTCACTTTTTGACCCAAAATTTCGGCCAACAACATCCCAATATTTATGGATCTTGTTTGGTTTTCTTTAGATTAAAATATACATATACACATGTGCAAGTATACTTCCATTTCATTTTCTTTTTATCATCTATCTTTCTCAAACTCTTATCTCTCTCTCGGCTCACTATATCACCACCTTAAACCATTATCAACCAACATCATTTACTTGAAGAAAACCAAAGAAAAAGGAAGGAAACGAAGGATAAGCAAAACCGAGTTCATCTACACTTGTTTCGGCTCTAAATCACGATTTTTTTTGGTATAATTTCTAACTTTTTCCTTTGATTATCTTGGATTAAGTATATTTACATGTTTATAAGTTCTCTCAACCTAAAAATGTCCAAAATAATACATAAAATACGTTTTTATACACTTATACTTTTTCTATTTTTGGTTTCTGAAAACAGTCCCACCAATTAAATCATATAAAATCGTACACATTGAATTACAATATGTATCTTATATAGAAATTTGCATATTGAAGTTATCTACAACTTTCGTGTTAAGCTCTTGGACTAGATGTTCACAGATTTTAGTAGAAAATGAGATTTGCGAGTGGTAGGAAAATCTGGCCGAAAATAGAATACTTTTATTGTTGAATTTTATTAGCTAACATGATAAGCCCTAAAGTTATTGGGAAAAATTGTATAGATACTAGACTCATAGATGCTTAAGTGTGATATTTGGTTAGACTTGTTTTGGACTAAAAGGTAGTGAAATCGAGACTTAAAACCGAAGTAAAATCTAGAGCTAAAGCCGTAAGGGCTGTTTTGGTATAAACTTTAAAACCGAAACTTCGAGCCAAACACGAAACATAAGGGTAATTTTTCCGAGGTCTAGAAACATATTTAAGGCTACCTAAAAGTTTCGGGTCAAACCGAGTCCGTTTGACCAAGTCAACAAAAATGAACCTCAAAACGATAAACACAAAACTATTTGAAAAAGCGTTAAGGAATTTAACCCGAAATGAACTTTGGTAATTTTAATGTGGAACCCGGATAAAAATGACAATATATATATATATATATATATATATATATATATATATATATATATATATATATATACATACGGTACAATGTACGGATAAGCAAGTTATACTCATATGTCTATACTTCGATAAGTATACATTTTAAACACACGGAGAATACGGAATATACTTTATAAGAATATAATCGAACACATAATAATACATGGATTATTATCATAAATCGTCACCAACGAGCCGTCAAATCTTATAAATACAAATTCAATCGCTTTCAAAAACATACAATCGGAATAAAATGGACATTTAACGTTTGAGTGAACACATTTTGGGAATGATCTAAATAGACATTCACTCATGTGTATAACCTTATGTGCTTAGGGCATTTGGAGGTTTCGGGCTGTTCATTCCTTATCGGATAATCATTGCTCGGTAACTCAGGTGAGTCTCACGACACCATTTTTACTGTTTACTGTTTTTAAATTCGGGGGAGATGCAACACAAATTGTTTTAGTGATCACAAGTTATTCGGTTTGTTAATTTAATTATTAACTTGTTCATTGTTTCGGTTATTATTGTCGGTATTGATTTTCATTGTACGGTATATGCACGAGTGTTTTAATTCGGTAAAAGTCCTCAACAGTGTATGATTCATTAACTTAGTAAGGCGCGATTACTAAAGGATAGTACTATCATGGGAGTGACGTCCCCGTCCGGGTTGTTGGCTACAACCAAGTTAAAAACGGGCACTTTAGTAATTATTACGGGTGTATCACCAAAACGGGAGGCAAAGATCGGGTTATGCTTTGAATCATAGCTCAGTGCAATATTTGTGTCGGTTATATCATGGTTCGGAAACCTTAATAGGTTATATCATTGTTCGGTTATATTGCTTATCATTGTTCGGTTTACATTGTTTAATTATCGTCGGATAATCATGTTGATCACATCAATGTTTATTTTAAACCTGTGAGATTCACCAGCTTTATAGCTGACATTTTAGTGTTGCATTCTCATGTACACAGCAACAGTAGGGTTGCTCAGTAAGGATGGCCCGCAGGATATATTAGTTAGTATGTGGCGCATGCTTGCAAACAGATGAAGATTTTCCTGCATCATATTTTGTTAAAAGTTATGTATTAAAATCTTCGGAAATCATTTTGGCGAACTCACCTTTATAATGTAAACTTATGACTTAGACATTGTATTACTTTTGAAATATTTATAAACGTCTCATGTAGAGTCGTTTGTTGTAATCTTGGTGTTTTGATATTTGATTAGTCACACCCAAATCATCGCTTCCGCCAATCATAAAATTGGGGGTGTGACATTTGTGCACCTATAGTCTTGTTTAAGGTTATTCTGTAGTTCTTACCAATTCTATGCCTTCATTCTGTTATTTACTTAGTATGCGCGATATAATGTGTTTGTAACTTAGTTAATTGATTAATCCATTATGCATCATGTTTTCTATGGTTCTAGTATGTTTTGAATACATGTTGCCTTATAATCTGCCAATAGAGGGATGAAGTATGATGTATGGTCTAGTTATCAAAATGCAATTAAGGGCAACCATGACTTCCTTGAAGTCATGGGTTCGAATCCTGCCCTGGGTATTATTTATCATAAAGGTACCTACCACCAATGAAGCGCATGGCCCACAACGTTAAGGCTTAGTCGGTGCGAGTTTCGGCTCGGACGTTGTAGTATATGTGATGGAGGTGTTTTGCCCGGCGATGTTGGACCTTGTGGGGGGTTCGGTCGTGCTCCATTGAAATATGGAGCGGCTCCTGTGGGTGGCCCAAATACCCATCATTATTGACGTCCTGAGCTAATATAGTGGTTCAACTATTACCGAAATATTTACAGTCTTCCATGAACCTCTCTCTTAGAGTGGAGGAGATGAACAAAAAAAGGCGAGAGGAATGGGAAGAGGCAGAGGAGCTCATGTCACATGTTTCCCTCCCTGAGAATTTGAGGAATCGAGTTAGGAGGCACAAGCGGTATAAATGGGTAATCACTAGGGGTGTTGAGTTGGATTCTTTGGTCAGAGACCTTCCTCGAGATTTGAGGCGGGACATAAATCGTCATCTTTGCTTTTCTTCACTAATGAGTGTAAGTCATACATCTTGTTTATCTTGCCAATTCATATAATATATTTGTAGATGATGTGATAGAAGCGCTCGTATTACTGTAGGTTCCTATGTTTAGAAAAATGGATGAACAATTACTAGATGCTATGTGTGACCGTCTAAAGCCAGTTTTTTACATAGAGAATAGCTACTTATTTCGAGAAGGAGATCCAGTACCTGAAATGCTCTTCATCACACGAGGTGAGTTATATAGTACAACAACCACTGGTGGAAGTATTGGCTTCTTCAACTCTTATCGCCTCAGCGCTGGTGACTATTGTGGAGAAGAGCTTCTCGGATGGGCTTTAGATCCTACAATTAGACAACTTCCTCGCTCAACTAGAACTCTGCAAGCGGTTACAGATGGTGAAGCGTTTTCTCTTGTGGCTGATGATCTCTTGTTCATTGCATCACAGTTTAAGCTTCTCAACAACACGCGTTTCAGGCATACTGTTAGGTAATCTCATCCATTACAGCAGGCTACATTGTTTTTCTTTTGAATTTCCAATTTCAATTCTTTTACTTTCCACATTCAAATGCAGTACTGAGTATTATTTATATTCAGGTACTGCTCACATGAATGGAGGACATGGGCAGCCTGCTTCATACAAGCTGAGTGGCATAGGCATTGTAAAAGGAAGCTGATAAAGGCGTTGGTGAAAGAAGAATCTCGATTGCAGGATGCTTTAGCCACTGCCAAAGTAACCTCCACCCTCAGCATGGGTGCCTCCGTATATGTGTCTAGATTTTCCTCCAATGCATTACGTATCTTGAGGTGGAATCAAAGATACAATTCACAAGAATCAACACCTAAGTTGGAGTTCATGCTTCCGAAACCAACTGAGCCTAATTTTGATGATGATGCGACAATCGTTACAATTAGGTAAATTTAAGTCATGTGTCCTAGCTTATTGGATGTTTCTTTGAGTATACTTTAGCTTTTCTATGTCCAAAAGAGCAAATATAACATGCACGAGTCTCCCTCTATGTCTGAAATGGTGTAAAAAAATAGCGTTTTTTATATGAATATTAAAGGAAAATGAATTATGCCCTTAAGAAATGTATGGGTCTCCCCTGTATGTAACTATTTTGGTTGGGAGCTTTCCAAACAATTTGCATGCTTTTTGGTTATAAACAAAGAAACCCATTATTGATAGCTGCAAAAGGAAGGTATAATTTTAATTTTAATTATTGTTGAAAGGATTGTTAAAATTAAATCTTGTCTAATGTCTTCCAATCTTGGTATAAGAGACTATTTGGTTTGTAATTTGTTATATTCGAATATTATTATTATTATTATTATTATTATTATTATTATTATTATTATTATTATTATTATTATTATTATTATTATTATTATTATTATGTTTATATTTTATATTTTATTTATTTATAGGACAAATATGTAACAAGAAGCTAAAGTCAAGTAGTATTAAATTGAAAGAGAGGAGAAAAGAAGATAAGGGACAGGAAGTCAGGAAGTATCACCTCAAAAGTACCTTGGGTAGAAGCTGCTAGTATCTGAAGAGGAGGGGCCAACCGTAATGTGTACATATTTCTAGCATACAAGCAGTAGACATTCATATATTTGTTCCATTTTTTTTTCTTTCCAGATAAGATGTGGAGTATGCCTGATTCCTGATAGGGTTTATGGACCAGATCACCAACGTATTTTACTTTTTGTCCCAATGTCACCAATGAACCGGTTTTATTACCAAGGTCGACACCAAACTTTTTACTTTTGTCTCAATGTCACCAACGAACTAATTTTATTACCAATGTCGACAACGAACTTGTTAAATATGTTTTGAGGTCACCAAAATACTTTTTTTAATGAGCTATGTTTTGAATTTGTTGATGTGGTGTTGCCATGCATTTCATTTATGTGACCAGACTTCCATGTAAGCTAAACATGTACACGTATGGTTAACTTCATCTTCTCCAACCGACTGACATGTAATTTTGGGTTACGTTTTTTATATAAAAAAAAAGTAGTAATTGCGTTTAGATTCACTAGAAAAGTGGTGATTATCGTAAAGCAATCAAAAATTACATGTCATTCGATAGGAGAAGAAGAATTAACCATACATGTACAAGTTTAGCTTACGTGAAAGCCTGGTCACATAAATGAAATGCATGGCAACCCTACATCAACAAATTCAAAACGTATTTTGGTGACCTCAAAACATATTTAACAAGTTCGTTGTCGACATTGGTAATAAAATTAATTCGTTGGTGACATTGAGACAAAAGTAAAAAGTTTGGTATCGACCTTGGTAATAAAACCGGTTCATTGGTGACATTGGGACAAAAAGTAAAGTACGTTGGTGATCTGATCCATAAACCCTTCCCGATATCATAAATTTTTTAAAAATATATGTGGAGGTGGTTAGTGGACACGAGTCATCACCAATATTAATTTCACAGAGAAAATTATTTTTTTAAAAATATATGTGGAGGTGGTTAGTGGACACGAGTCATCACCAATATTAACTAGTACTATACTCGGGCGTTGCCCAGTTGAATAGGTACTATATAAATCATTTAATACATAAGCATTTAAGTTTATAATCATACAATCCATAAATTATTGCCCTTGAGAATCATATTGAATAATGAAACTTTCACGGTGATCAAGTTTGAGTTTTATCGATAAAGACGACATATTGCCTAAAAAAATGCCATATCTTGTTTAATACATACAAGTTAATAACCAACACAAATTAGCATGCGCCCCTCATGAAATGAAGCAAAAGCACACTGGACACTAAACATTAAAGAACAACTCTTGAATATGCTAAAAACACACTTGAAGCAAATGACTGTTTTCTTTTCTTCTATAATAAATAACCTTCGATCAGATTCAGATATCCAAGGCCATGGCAGATAGCAACATCCATTAGCATGATGATTAAGTCAAATATAGAAACTAAAATATTAGATAATCGGGTATATGCTAGTAACCGTAGCTTACACAATATACCGCAGCTAAATAAATGCACCTAAGTTACGGAATTATCCAAAAGTTACGGAAACATACTTAAGTCGCGTAAATACACGAAAGTTACGAAAAAGGGAATCTTTGACTTGGACACAATATCCAAGGATAGGACTCACAGCAGAGATGCTCTGGACTACCAGTAAAATACGTAAAGAGGCCAAGTCATGTCAAAAAGGAATAAAGGTAAGCTGTCACCAAAAGAGGAAGGTCTGCTCCGCCGCGCTGAGCTGCGGAAAGCAGACTAACCATTTATGGAAAGAGAATCTTTGCTCTAGATTGGCATAAATATGCAGGATCAGTCCCAGGTAAACATACACAACACTTTTATTCACTCATATTACATACTCTCTCTCTCTATAATATTTACTCTCACACATCCGTAGCTTATTCTCACGCCGGAGCTTGGTCCAAAGGGAAACCCCCTTTCCCCCTTGGACGAGGCTAACGGTGTATGTTTGTTACATCTTAGCAGTTTCATTCATCCTCAAAGGGAGCTCTCAAGTTACGTTGGGAAGCTGCTGACTTTTGTACCAACATTTGGCGCCATCCGTGGGACCTAACTGAAAGAATGGAGAAAACCCCTTCATCTGGAACTCCCACACCGAAGGTGACCATAGACCGATCCGCTGAAAAACACGAAAGTGGACGGGAAACGCAGGAGGCTCAGGGGGTCAGCAGAATGACCCTCGGCTTACCCCCGCTTTTGTGGAAAGCAACTACGAGGCACTTCGCACGCTAATGCAAGAATCCGAGAAAAACAAGCAAATGGATGGTGTGAGAACGCAACTCACTTACGATTCCTCTACAGATGACCCCACCGAGCCAGAAAAGGAAACTGGCAGTTCTAGTTCAGATTCCGAGGCAACAAAGGTTCGTCGGAAGAGGAAGCACGCTCGAAAAACGAAGAAAAAGGCTAGTCCGGACAAAAGTAAGAAAAAAATAAAGAAACGTGGCTCCTTACATTCTCGTACCAGGAAAGCAGTAGCTACTGATAGTAGCGACTCGACGAGTTCCAGCTCAGACGAGGAAGTGGATGAGAGTATAGACGAGCCTTATAGACCATCACTTATCAAGAAATTTACTAGGAGAATAGCAAGGTGTAAAAGACCGAAGAAGGCGAGACTTCCGTCGCACATCCGGGTGTATGATGGTACCGGAGATCCGGATGATCATTTAGGGTTGTTCGCCGGAGTGGCAGAAATGGAACAGTGGTCCATGCCGGTGTGGTGTCACATGTTTGCACAAACGTTGGCAGGGCCTGCTCGCCTTTGGTTCGATGACCTCCCCCACGCCAGTATCGATAGCTTTGAGGAGTTGCGGGAGAGCTTTCTCCATAACTTCATGCAACAACGGAGGTACACCAAGCACCCCATGGAAATTCATAACATAGTGCAGGGGCACCATGAGTCACTAACGGACTTCATGGAACGGTTCAAAGAGGAAAGTATGGAAATTAAAGGGGCAGACGAGGTCATGCGCATCTCAGGTTTTATCCATGGGATAAGGCCAAAGCAGTTGATAGAGCAGTTCTACGCTAACATCCCCAAAACAATCAACGAAGTGTTTGAACGAACCAAGGCATTTATTCAGGGAAAAGAAGCAATAGGGCAAATCGCTGAAGCTCCATCTAGAGCTCCGTCACGACAGAGCAGGGGTTCGCCCTGGAAACCAACTCCGTCAGTTCAGACGTAGGTTCTTGCAACTCCTAGACGGAACCATGAAGCGTATTCCAGTGGCAGAGGTCGCACTTCACAACCTTACTCACCTGCTCCGAAAAGGGGCACCTACTTCACACCACTTACCAAAACACCCTGTGAAATATTGGCAACCGAAGCTGTTCGACATAGCTTCACGCAACCTGCCCCTCTCAAAGGCGTCCTAGAGGGGAAATTTGCAGATAGGTATTGTGAATTCCACGGTGATAAGGGGCATAATACTAACGATTGTTATCAGTTGCAGAAGCAAATAGAAGAGGCTGTGCAGTCGGGACAATTGTCACATCTGGTAAAAGAAATAAAGCAGGTCGGAACGAAGCAGCAGGGAAGGCAAGGCCCTCCTCAAAAGAACAAGCCTAAGGTGATTCAAATGGTTTGATCTGAACGGAACGAAGATAAGAGGCCCATGGACGAAGTGGAAAGTTGGATGCACCAGGAGATCAATTTTCCACCTTCCAATCAGGTGTGCCCTACCGAAAATCCCCTCATCATCAAGGCGGAGGTGGAAGGTCATATGATCCACCGTGTCTATGTGGACGGAGGTAGCTCCTCTGATATCATGTATTTTCATTGTTTTGAAAAGTTAAATGACGCCGTTAAAGGACGGATGGTGAATATGAAAACGCCCTTAGTAGGTTTTTCGGGGGCAATGATATCATCGATAGGAAGCATATGGCTCCCTGTTACCTTCGGCGAATACCCTTTGTCAAGGACTGTGGACATGAAGTTCCTTATCGTGCAATCACCTTCGCCTTATAATGTGTTGCTGGGTAGACCTACGATATGTCGTTTAAGGGCAGTAGTGTCTACCATGCATGCCATGATGAAGTTTCCTACAAGCTCCGGAATAGCTACTCTCAGGGCGGAAAGAAGAAAAGTTCAGGAATGTTTGTTGCTGGACGAAGGTAGCAGAGTTACCAATGCCGCCCAGCGGAGTTCGCAAGATGCGGCACAGGCATTGCTCAAAGTTCCACTTATCATTAATGATGAATTCCCGGAACAACCGGTGGGTGTCGGAACATCATTGTCTCAGGCCACAAAGGTACGTTTGGAAAGGCTTTTAAGAGCTAACACTGATGTCTTTGCTTGGAGATATTCTGATATGACAGGGGTACCTCGGCATATTGCGGAGCACAAGCTGAACATACACAAAAGTGTAGAGCCCATTGTCCAGAAGAAACGCAGCTTGGCCCCGGATCGAAGTAAGGCGGGAGCAGACGAAGTCAACGAGTTGGTAAGGGCTGGAATTATGCGGGAGGTACGTTACCGCACTTGGGTGGCGAATCCCGTCATGGTCAGAAAGGGTGACGGAAGTTGGAGGATGTGCGTTGATTTCAAAGATGTGAATAACGCATGTCCAAAAGACGCATATCCACTTCCGGAGGTGGATCTCAAGGTAGAATCACTCAAAGGATTCAAGTACAAATGTTTCTTGGACGCATACAAGGGGTACCACCAAATCCAAATGGCACTAGAAGATGAGGACAAGACAGCGTTCCACACGGACAAAGGTATTTTCTGTTACCGAAAGATGCCTTTTGGTCTGAAAAACGCAGGTGCAACATACCAGAGGCTGGTGGACACATCTTTCTCAGCTAAAATAGGAAGGAACTTGGAGGCGTATGTTGATGATATAGTCATCAAAAGCAAGCTGGAAGATACACTGTTGGCTGACATTGAGGAAACATTCAGTAACCTCCGGAAGATAAATATGAAGCTAAGAAGGTAAGTTTCTGGGGCATATCATCCTGGAGAAGGGAATTAAGGTGAATCCAGAGAAAGTGACTGCAATCATCAATATGCCATATCCAAAAACCGTAAAAGAAGTTCAAAGCTTGAATGGTAAACTCGCAGCTATGAGCAGGTATTTGTCAAGTTCGGCTTCTAAGTCCTTACCTTTCTTCAAAACCCTGAAGAATTGTTTGAGCAAAAAGGACTTCAAATGGATAACAGAAGTTGAAAACGCGTTTACAGAGCTAAAGGTACATCTCGCAAGCTTACCAACGCTAACAACGCCAATTGCAGGCGAAGAATTATATATGTATCTTGCAGCTACGGATAAAGTAGTAAGTTCCGTCCTCATGGCCGAAAGGGAAAAGCACCAGGTCCCCATTTATTATGTCAGCCGTGTGTTACAAGGTCCGGAGGAAAATTATTCTCCCTTGGAAAAGTTGGCTTTGGCACTTGTCTACGCAGCACGCTGCTTACGGAGATACTTCCAAGCACATAAAGTCAATGTCCTGAAGGATCAGCCAATCCGACAAGTCTTGCACAAGCCGGAGATATTGGGACGATTGGCCAAATGGGCAATCGAGCTTGGAGAACACGGAATCAATTACATCCCATGTACCTCAGTAAAAGGACAGATACTGGCGGACTTCTTCGCCGAATTGCCCCAAGATCAGTTAACACTGACGAAGATGGCAAACGGAACTTTGGGAGGAAACGTAACGAAGGTTGCAAACGAAGGTAAGTGGGTTATGTACACTGATGGTGCATCCAGCTCATCTGGAGCAGGTGCGGGTCTCATTCTAACAGACCAAGACGGGGTTGAATACACATACGCCCTTCGATTCAACTTCGACAGTTCAAACAACGAGTCTGAATACGAAGCTCTATTGGCAGGCCTACGCATTGCTACGGCAATGGGGGTCCGGAACCTCCAGGTTTATGTAGATTCGAAGCTTGTGTCGAGTCAAATCAACGGTGAATACGAGGCTAGAGATGCTAACATGAAAAAGTACATGGAAAAAGCGAAAGAACTGATCTCTAATTTCGACAGCTTTGATATACAACAAGTTCCAAGGAGCGAAAACAAAAAAGCGGACGCATTGAGTAAGCTAGCTTCCGTAGCTTTTGCTCATCTCACAAAGAAAGTCCTGGTTGAGGTACTTGAACGTCCGTCTATAGACGAACAAGAAGTACTGGTCATTGTCGAGGAACATGAGAACACGTGGATGACTCCAATCATTCAGTACTTGGTGGATGGTACTTTGCCGCAGGATCCATCTCAGGCTCGCAAGGTACGTGTCAAAGCACCAAATTACAATTATTCTAATGGCATACTCTACAAAAGGTCTTACTTAGTACCTTGGTTACGATGTATTGGCCCACAACAAGCCGAATACGTTATTCGGGAAGTACACGAGGGTGCATGTGGAATGCACTCTGGACCAAGGTCTGTGGTGGCAAAAGTAATGAACATGGGTTACTTTTGGCCAAGCATGCATCGAGATGCACTAACTATTATACAAAAATGCAACTCTTATCAGGTTAACGCACCAATTAGTCGGCAACCACAAACCGATATGATCTCTGTCACGGCTCCATGGCCATTCCAAAAATGGGCCATAGACATTGTTGGACCATTCCCAATAGCACAAGGGCAAGTGAAATTTCTAATCGTGGCAATTGATTATTTTACTAAGTGGGTGGAAGCAAAGCCTGTCAAGGCAATCACAGGAGCTGCGATAAAGAAGTTCGTTTGGGAAAATATTGTATGCAGGTACGGCTTGCCACACGAGATAGTAAGTGATAATGGAGCCCAGTTTGCAGGAGGTGCGTTTAAGTCTTGGTGCACTGAGCTCAAAATAAATCAGATCTTTACATCCGTAGCCCACCCACAGGCGAACGGACAAGTAGAGCGAGCCAACAGAAGCATAGTTGAAGGTATCAAGTTGCGGCTAGAAGGACAGGGGAATGATTGGCTAGATAATTTGTCCCATGTGCTCTGGGCGCATAGGACAATGGTGAAAAGAAGCAATGGTGAAACGCCATTCAGCTTGACATATGGTACGGAAGCTGTCTTACCTGCGGAAATTGGAGTTCCAACCTGGCGAACAGCTAACCCAGAAGAAGACGGAAGTCAAGACCTTCGTATCAATCTGGACCTGCTTGAAGAAGGAAGGGAGATAGCTGCGATAAGAGAATGTCGAAACAAGCAACAGATGGCAAAGTACTATAACTCCAGGGTGAAACCTACATCTTTTGTTCCTGGTGATTATGTGTTACGCAAGAATGAGGCTAGCAAAGCTCAATCCGAAGGAAAATTAGGTCCTAAATGGGAAGGTCCATATCAAGTCGTTGCCAGTAACGGAAATGGATCATATGAACTCGCTAAGTCTGACGGAACTATTCTACCACGTTCATGGAACGTTAGTAACCTTCGTAAGTGTTATTTGTAGGCTAATAAACTCTCATGTAAGCGATACAACGATGTAGTGGTTTGGTATTCTTTTTGGCAAATTAATATATCAAACACAAATTCCATGAGAAAGTATTTAGCATCATCGCAAGTAACTTACAACTTACAACTTATCTCACTGATCATGAGATAATAAGCTGGCGAGGTCGAAAGTTCCCTCGTGCAGCAATATACCTATGGCATAAGCCTAAGTATCAATGGTCGAACACCCATTCAAAAAACTACGTTCTATACATACGTGTATATACCACCAAGCGCATAAAAGTATACTTACAAACAATCGCATAATTGCAAACAACGATGAATAAGAAGATCATACGCAACAAATATGATAAGGTCATACAGATAAGTTAAGGTGTTTTAAAAGTTACAAACCAAGGCACCATGGCCCAATAACACTTGCCTAAATGGCAAATCAACAAAAGATTGTTCAAAGTACCAAACCCATCGAAACACATGCAACCAGAAATAAGAAAACACACAAACAGGATCAAGAAGCTTCGGAAGAAGAATCAACACCTAAAACAACTTTCTTGAACTCAGCAAGAGGAAGGTCACGACTAGCAGTAATAAGCTCCAGGTATGGATATGTGGCGCCCTTCAACTCTCGTTCAGCATTTTGAACCTTATCTGCAGCATGAGCATCATATCCAGGTATCTTATCCATAACAATGCCCATCTTAGCATGTGAATAACCTAGTTGCATCCCAAGGTTCATACCTAAAACACACAATCGCAAAGGACGGGATATGTTAGTACAAAAAAGGGTAAATTTATCTCATATCAATATAACAATTAAGTTGCGTCTCAAAATTTATATACCTAAACCACAATGAGCAGCTTGCACAGCACCATTATAAGATACATACTCAGGACTCCCGATAAGCTTCACAAAAGCATCTTTTAAAACGCCCCTCATTTAATACAACAATATAATATTAAAACTGGCGGAAGCGACTACTGAAAATACATATTCTATTAAAACCTGCTAGAAATTTTCGCAACCCTTTATACAATATGTTTAACTAATAAACAACCATAATTAACATGTTTACAAACCCGGGGCATTATATACTATAAAACATTATTTATTACAAACTGAATCAGAGTTGCAAGTTTCAAACATTCCCAGTATCAAAACATCCTTCCTGACTACCCACATAATATACATCACCTGCAGGAAGTAAATTGAGGGATTAGCACGAAGCTAAGTGAATGAATAATCAACTACAATTCAATTTAGCTAGCAATCTGTTCACAATCAATAATGCAACAAATATCGTCAAGAGGAACGGTGGTTCCTAGAGACCCTGTTCCGGGTGGCCCCATCAGAACACTTAAATCAACTGTAGGCCAAAACAGTGATTAACCGCTAACTAAATGCTAATCTCCATCAACACATGTACGCAACCCTGTGTTGACCAACATTAGCAATCAAGTCCAACTGACAATCTAGTTGACCTCTGGATTATACATTTCAATTCAATGTTCATCAAACAACCAATCAAATGGCATATCATTTCAAGGTTAGCATACTATCAATAGTAATCCTATAATTACTGATTGAAATCAAACTGACACAACCAAATCAAACTGTGAGTTTCAAATCCACTCACCTGATTCGTCTCAGTTACTTACTCAGCAGTCTTATCTCGCTGAGCCCTGGGATTATCTGAGAACATAAAATCAATCATAAATTAGTAATTTGTTTTCAACTAATGGTACTTATGTAATTAAACACATTACATAAATAATCACATCATTAATCAATTCCAACATACAACAATACTATTTATATATAGTATTTATTTAAGTTCACAAACTAAAATGATCATCAATTTTATTCATGCAAACGCGATCCAGGCAATGGTGATGGGATCGCGTTCACCCTTTGCAAAAAGTTCTGTCACCGTTTTACACTTGGCAACGCGATCCGAAAAATAGGGCTGGATCGCGTTCACAAGAAGAAAACGTTATGGAATCAATTTTTCATTAGGCAACGCGATCCGGGCAAGACTTCAGGATCGCGTTCCTACGTGTTTTAGTTCAGGTGCAGACCTGCAAACACACAGCTCAAACCCAAACTCCGAAAATGATACAAACTAACCACAATTCAAGTACAGCAACAGTTTTCAGCTCACAATTCATCCTATATGCATACCATAACATGTCTAAAGCATCAAGATCATCAATCAACATCAATTAAAGCAACTAGGTATTAACCAAAGTCAAAAACTCACCAATTTAGAAGTTTCAACTAGATGGTGATGATGATTATGTTATCAAAAGATCACAGCTCCAAATTCAATAGTTATTGGTTATGATTTGCAGGGGTTTTGAAGGTTTTAGAGATTTTAGGTTAAGTTTCTAAAAATGGAAAGTATAAAACTTTCCTGAAAGGGAAAGTTACATATATGTCGGCCTAAATCATTTACACCGACCCGTATTCACTTAAAACTAGTCCCTTTTCAATCTATTGCCTGGAACCTAAAACCCATTTGCGAGAAACTTCTTTTATTGCACCGTCAACTATAGTAAATCAAAACAATCAATAATTTACTAAGCACAATAAGTCCTAAAGCTTATTTAATTAAGTTTCGCAAATATACAAATAATATCAAATAATTTCTAATACAATTAAATATAGCAATTTAAAATTAGAAATTACCGGACCAGAAGAGAGGATGTTACAACTCTCCCCCCCTTAAGAAGATTTCGTCCCCGAAATCTCATCACGATCAAATAATCCAGGATATCTGGATCTCATACTTTCCTCAGTTTCCCAAGTTAGGTTTTCACCTAAACTATGTTTCCATTTCACTAACACCATGGGAATCTGTTTTTTCCTAAGTTTGGTCACTTTTCTATCAAGAAGTTCTACTGGTTCTTCAACTAACTTCTGACTCTGATTAACTTTCAAATCTTTCAAAGGAAGAATCTGAGACTGGTCTTCAACGTTACATTTCCTCAAATAACAAATGTTAAACGTATCATGAATACCAGCAAGCTCTGGAGGAAGATCCAATGCAACAGACTGATCATTAACAATCTGACGAATTCTAAACGGTCCAATATATCGAGGAGCCAATTTGCCACGTTTCCCAAACCGTATTACTCCTTTCCAAGGCGAAACTTTCAGATAAACAAGTTCACCTTCAACAAAATTAACAGGTCGACGTTTAGGATCTGCATATTGTTTCTGTCTATCACGTGCAGCTTTCAACTTTTCACGAGCCACTGCTACTTTATCAGCTGTCATCTGAACAATGTCTGGACCTGCAAACTGCTTCTCACCTGCCTCTAGCCAACAAGTTGGAGTTCTACAACGGCGTCCATAAAGCATTTCATATGGAGGCATGCCAATACTAGAATGATATGAGTTATTATAAGCAAACTCAACCAATGGCAAATGAGAATCCCAAGAACCACCATACTCTAAAATACAAGCTCTTAACATATCCTCAAGTGTCTGAATCGTGCGTTCTGACTGACCATCGGTTTGAGGATGATAAGCTGTACTAAGATTCACACGTGTACCCAATTCATGCTGCAAACTCTGCCAGAAATGAGATACAAACCTTGGATCTCTATCAGATACAATCGATAATGGAATACCATGCCGAGTAACAATCTCATTCATATACAACTGTGCAAGCTTACTCAGAGAGGCAGTATCACTAGTAGCTAGAAAATGAGCACTCTTGGTCAATCGATCAACAATGACCCAAACCATGTCATTTCCACGGACAGTTCTAGGCAGTTTGGTTACAAAATCCATAGTCAAATGTTCCCACTTCCATTCAGGAATCTCAAGCTGTTTCAACAATCCATACGGCTTCTGATGTTCAGCTTTAACTTGAGAACAAATATGACAAGAACTAACAAACCTTGCTACATCCATCTTCATTGTAGGCCACCAATACAAAGGTTTCAAGTCATTATACATTTTAGTGCTTCCTGGATGTACAGACAATCTGGACTTATGGGCTTCATTCAGAATAATATCCCGAAGACCACCAAACAAAGGTATCCAAACACGAGACTGAAAGGTTTTTAATCCTCTCGAATCATCCAATAATAGTTCCTTTCGATTCAACATAATTTCAGATTTCAAATTATGATCTAACAAAGCCTCTAATTGTGCAGCTTTAATTTGACCCACCAAATCAGAGGAAACTTCTAAACGCATAAAATAAACTTGATCAGAAGTTACCTTGCGGCTTAAAGCATCAGCAACCACATTGGCTTTCCCTGGATGGTATTTAATTTCACAATCATAGTCTTTGATTAGCTCTAACCATCGTCTCTGACGCATATTCAACTCTTGCTGTGAAAATATATACTGAAGACTCTTGTGATCTGTACAAATAACACATTTGGTACCATACAAGTAATGCCTCCAGATTTTCAAAGCAAACACAACAGCTGCAAGTTCTAAATCATGGGTGGGATAATTTCTTTCATGAGGTTTGAGCTGACGAGAAGCATAAGCAATCACACGATCTCGCTGCATCAAAACACATCCCAAACCAGCAATCGATGCATCACAGTAAACAACAAAATCATCGGACCCATCTGGCAATGCTAACACAGGAGCCTGACATAACAACTGTTTCAGAGTCTGAAAAGCTATCTCCTGTTGTTCATTCCATACAAACTTTTCATCCTTACGGGTCAATTTAGTCAACGAACCGGCAATTTTAGAAAAATCTTTAATAAACTTCCGGTAATAACCCGCCAAACCAAGAAAACTCTTTATTTAAGAAGCAGACTTTGGAGCTTTCCAATTCATTACAGCTTCAATCTTTGAAGGATCAACTTTAACACCATCATTACAAATAATATGACCCAAAAACTGTACTTCCCGAATCCAAAATTCACATTTAGAAAACTTTGCATACAAATGTTCTCTCTTTAAGGTTTCCAATACCAACCTCAAATGCATTCCATGCTCTGATTCGGATTTAGAATATACCAAAATGTCATCGATAAACACAATCACAAATTTATCAAGAAAAGGTCGACAAACACGGTTCATCAAATCCATAAAAACTGCGGGAGCATTCGTCAAACCAAAAGGCATAACCAGAAATTCAAAATGACCATATCTGGTTCTAAATGCAGTTTTAGGAATATCACAATCCCTAACACGAACTTGATGATAACCTGATCTCAAATCAATCTTTGAATAAAATGAAGATCCCTGCAACTGATCAAATAAATCATCTATCCGAGGCAGAGGATATTTATTCTTTACTGTCCTTTTATTCAATTCCCTATAATCAATGCACATTCTAAAAGACCCATCTTTCTTTTTCACAAACAGAACTGGTGCACCCCAGGGAGAAGAACTAGGTCTAATAAACCCTTTATCCAACAACTCCTGTATCTGATTCATCATTTCACGTATCTCAGACGGAGCTAATCTATAAGGGGCTTTGGCTATAGGTGAAGAGCCAGGAACAAGATCAATCTGGTATTCAACTTCCCTAACCGGTGGTAAACCAGGTAATTCATCAGGGAATACTTCCGGATACTAAAAAACAACCGGTACATCAGAAAGGGACTTCTTTTCTAACTTAGCATCAATCACATAAGCTAGATACGATTCACAGCCCTTGGACAAAGATTTCCTAGCTTTCATCATACTAATCAAAGGTATACAAACATTATCCCGTTCTCCTCGAGCCACGACATATGACTTTTCAGAGATTGGAATTCTAATCAGCTTATTGTGGCAATCTATGCTTGCTTTATACTGACTTAACCAATCCATACCAATAATCACATCAAAACTAGCAATTGGCATCAACAGAAAGGAAATTGGGAAAGTCTGGCTATCTATCATAATACTAGCTCCAATTACCGAGGTGGTAACAGGAACCGATTTGCCACTAGCTATTTCTACTTCAACTGGGTTTGTTATCACAGTAGGCATCATTTTCAACTTATCACAGAAGTACACAGATACAAACGAACAATTTGCACCAGAATCAAACAAAACACGAGCTGGTACAGAATTTACAAGAAAAGTACCCGTGATCACGTCATCTGTATGGACAGCTTCATCAACTGTCATTTGAAAAGCCCTACTAACTGCAGATGGCGGATTCTTCCGCTTCTGACCGGAAGAAGCTGATGAACCAACAACTGTCCCCGAACCCTGTCTCTTAGCCTCAGAACACTGATTTGCACGATGACCTTCCTTATGGCAATTCCAACACACATAAGTAGGAAAAACACAATCTTTGGCTTCATGCCCAATCACACCACATTTCACACATCTAGTGGTTTGCACAGTACACGGCCCAAAATGTCTTGCTCTACATTTAATACACCAATTAGGACGATCAGAAGTACCACCACGACTTTCTTGTTTCTTACCCTGCTGATTTCCTTGCCACCGTTGCTTACCTTTACTAGAAGATTCACTCCTAGACTTCTGAGAAACTATTTCTTTACTTGGTACTTGTTGAGGTTTCAAATCACTGTCAACAGATCGAGCTAACATAAAAGCTTGAGGAAGAGAGCTCGCTAATCTCACTGAAGTTCGATAATGATTAGGTAAAGTACCCACAAACTGTTCTATTTGAGTTCTCTCATCAGGAACCCACTGCTGAACAAACCTGAGTTTCTCTGTAAACTGATTTATCAAATCATCCATTGACATGTTATCAGTTAACTGCAAATCCATAAACTCCTTTCTAATTCGAGCTATATCATAGTTTGAACAATACTGCTTACAAACTTCATTACGAAAATCAGACCATCGGATGGATGCTTTCTGAAAAGAAGATAAAACAGAAGTAATCGAATCCCACCAATTCATAGCTGCTCCTTTTAAAAGTTGAGTTGCATACGGAACTTTTAGTTCTTCCTCACATTGACAGACTTCAAATTTCTTTTCAACATCTCTCAACCAATCTAGAGTTACAGAAGGATTCGTACTACCCGAATACACAGACGGATTACTGCTCATAAAGGTTTTAAATGAACACACCTTTTGCTTTGGCGGAGAAATCGTACCAAACACAGGATGAGATGATTCAGCCTCTTTTTGTTGTTTGTACATTCTAAGTGCTTGATTTTCCTCTTCCAATTGAAGCAGATACTGATCCCTTTCTGCCTCCTCTCTAGCATGGAAAGAAGTACCAGCATTCTCATTCCGGTTATCATGAGTCTCAGCAGCAACTTCAGGCCTTGAGGCATTATTAGGGTTCACAGGTAGTTGCTCGTTATCCGCCATATCTGTAAATACCACAACAGCTTACAAATCATTAGTCGTTAGCACCTATTCTACTAACCAATTCACATTCAGTACATAATCCCTTTCCCAAGAATGTTTGACACAACACAATCAAAGTTTAGGATTGAACATACAATCATATTCAATTGCCCCAAACTCTTGCTCTGATACCAACTTAAAACGCCCCTCATTTAATACAACAATATAATATTAAAACTGGCGGAAGCGACTACTGAAAATACATATTCTATTAAAACCTGCTAGAAATTTTCGCAACCCTTTATACAATATGTTTAACTAATAAACAACCATAATTAACATGTTTACAAACCCGGGGCATTATATACTATAAAACATTATTTATTACAAACTGAATCAGAGTTGCAAGTTTCAAACATTCCCAGTATCAAAACATCCTTCCTGACTACCCACATAATATACATCACCTGCAGGAAGTAAATTGAGGGATTAGCACGAAGCTAAGTGAATGAATAATCAACTACAATTCAATTTAGCTAGCAATCTGTTCACAATCAATAATGCAACAAATATCGTCAAGAGGAACGGTGGTTCCTAGAGACCCTGTTCCGGGTGGCCCCATCAGAACACTTAAATCAACTGTAGGCCAAAACAGTGATTAACCGCTAACTAAATGCTAATCTCCATCAACACATGTACGCAACCCTGTGTTGACCAACATTAGCAATCAAGTCCAACTGACAATCTAGTTGACCTATGGATTATACATTTCAATTCAATGTTCATCAAACAACCAATCAAATGGCATATCATTTCAAGGTTAGCATACTATCAATAGTAATCCTATAATTACTGATTGAAATCAAACTGACACAACCAAATCAAACTGTGAGTTTCAAATCCACTCACCTGATTCGTCTCAGTTACTTACTCAGCAGTCTTATCTCGCTGAGCCCTGGGATTATCTGAGAACATAAAATCAATCATAAATTAGTAATTTGTTTTCAACTAATGGTACTTATGTAATTAAACACATTACATAAATAATCACATCATTAATCAATTCCAACATACAACAATACTATTTATATATAGTATTTATTTAAGTTCACAAACTAAAATGATCATCAATTTTATTCATGCAAACGCGATCCAGGCAATGGTGATGGGATCGCGTTCACCCTTTGCAAAAAGTTCTGTCACCGTTTTACACTTGGCAACGCGATCCGGAAAATAGGGCTGGATCGCGTTCACAAGAAGAAAACGTTATGGAATCAATTTTTCATTAGGCAACGCGATCCGGGCAAGACTTCAGGATCGCGTTCCTACGCGTTTTAGTTCAGGTGTAGACCTGTAAACACACAGCTCAAACCCAAACTCCGAAAATGATACAAACTAACCACAATTCAAGTACAGCAACAGTTTTCAGCTCACAATTCATCCTATATGCATACCATAACATGTCTAAAGCATCAAGATCATCAATCAACATCAATTAAAGCAACTAGGTATTAACCAAAGTCAAAAACTCACCAATTTAGAAGTTTCAACTAGATGGTGATGATGATTATGTTATCAAAAGATCACAGCTCCAAATTCAATAGTTATTGGTTATGATTTGCAGGGGTTTTGAAGGTTTTAGAGATTTTAGGTTAAGTTTCTAAAAATGGAAAGTATAAAACTTTCCTGAAAGGGAAAGTTACATATATGTCGGCCTAAATCATTTACACCGACCCGTATTCACTTAAAACTAGTCCCTTTTCAATCTATTGCCTGGAACCTAAAACCCATTTGCGAGAAACTTCTTTTATTGCACCGTCAACTATAGTAAATCAAAACAATCAATAATTTACTAAGCACAATAAGTCCTAAAGCTTATTTAATTAAGTTTCGCAAATATACAAATAATATCAAATAATTTCTAATACAATTAAATATAGCAATTTAAAATTAGAAATTACCGGACCAGAAGAGAGGATGTTACATCTTTCCAACCACGGTCCATCAGCCAATTGTAGTTTTCTTCGGCTATTCTGCTACGATTAGATGCTCCCTCACGCTCAACCACAGATGCTGCAGCCACGGTCGTCAAACTTTGCTTCTCCATTTCCCATCTCTGCTGCAACTCTTGTTGTTGTTTAACCTGCTGCGACAACTTAACCTCAAGCTCCTGCATCTGGCGAGTGGCATCCTCAGCTTTTTGTACCTCAAGTCCAAGATCAGCAGCCTGGGAGGATTTAAGCACCTCAAGCTCAGCCTTATGAGAGGTGCGAGCATCATCAAGCGCAGCAACGGCATCTTCACGTTCTTTCTTCAACACCTCCAACTCTCTCTTTAACTTCTCCATCTCCTCAGAATTTAGGTCCGTCAAACGCTGACTCAACTCTTCAATCTTGTCATCACGATGACTCACCTCAGAAACAAGCTTCTTCGCCTTTTCTCTCTCTGCACGCATCTGTCGATAACAACTCTCCCACCTACGTCTACCTTCTCCAACAATCTTGGGCACCATTAGCGAAATCCAATTCATCTCATCACTAACATTCACATCAGACTTAGCTTCCAGAGACACAACCTCAGACGGAGGAATAACATGATCAACCATATCATGACAAACCTCGTGACTATCAAACGTATATCCATTCTTGACAGACCAGGGAGGAATAAATACATGGTCAGCTTGATCCGGATCAACCTCATATCAAGGTTCATGAATGTTGGAATTAAGAGGTTCACCAGCATTCGGTGACTCAGCAGCAAACTCTCCACTGGACAAGTTGTCATCTCCGTCATCTGATCCCTCACTTTCGGATTCAGTACCTTCATCACTTTCAGACAGAACATCCACCATTTCAACTTTCTTTGCCTTGCCATGACTAGACGGAACTTTCCCAGCGGGCTTACGACCTACCTGCTTGACTCTCTTCGCAGCAGAACCACCAACATCTGACATACTAGCTTGATTTGCCTGACTCCGAGTGCGTTTGCCTATGGGCACACCCTTGGTAGCAGATGATCCAGCTGGAGCTTTTCCTCCGCTTACCCTTTTGGCAGAAGAACCCTGAACCTTTGCCTTAGTTTTAAACCGACGAACCGTAGGAGCATTGGCAATTGGCTCCACCACTAGCTGCAACTGGTCATTGCTGGCAGCGACAACTGCATCACGATAACGATCAGGAAATGGTTGCTCACCCTCACGGAGTGGACGAGATTCATAGCGAGCATCCGAGCACTTCCACAGTTGCATAAAATCAAGAAGCGGCAACTCTGTGAAATTCACAAAATAGTTCAATATTGTTCCTTCTACTACGAACACAAACTCATTAATAAAAGTAACAAAGCTACAAAAATGAAAATTCAATACCTTCATCCGAATCAACAGGACGGAGGATCGGAACTTCAGTCGGTTTATCTCACACCTGGCTGATCCCAGCCATCACCAGTACATGCTCCGGATACGTTTGAACATTAACACGAGGGTTTTGAAGCCTCTCAAACATGTCATGATCAAAGGTACCGTCGGCAGGGATGGGATCCAAACGCACCTCCGTATTATTTTTCCATTTCATGTAAATCGGAGCTACACATGCGTAGACCCAGAAAAACCTACCCTTCCAATCCTTAGAACCATCAGGAGCCTTAACATAGTGGAAGGGTTGGGGCTTTTTCCTCTTTTCAATGGTTAACCAATCACCATTTTTGCTCAAAGTATAAAACTTTTGGAAAAGGGATAAGGTAGGTATACCATTTAACGCGCGACAGTGGATCTCAAAAGACGAAACTTTGACCAACCCAACCGGAGATATCTGCGAAATATGCACCTGGTAATATTGAAGCACCGTAAGCAAGAAACGTGACAGAGGGAAACGGATATTGGCAAAATCAAACCACCTGGTGTAAACACCAATCTTTCCTGTTGGCATTTCGGAAATAGTAGCGTCGACCGCCGGCGCAAGGGGGTGAAACCCTTGATCGATCCCCCATTCTTCGCAAAAAGCGTTAACTTCCTCTTGCGTCAGAACGGAATACATATGCGCAAGGTTATCTTTACCAAGCGCAGATTCAGAATTGACTTCGGTGTCCGGATTGTGAGGTGGATTGGAAGGATCGCCGCTAGCAAAGCTACTTGCCGTCGTCATGTTTTGATCGGAAAACGTTTGGGGTGAAAGTTAGGGTTTTGTTTTTTCTTTTTGGAATTAAGGTTGAATTAAATGGGGTAATGAAAAGGTTTTTAATTATAAGCATAGGTTATAATGATTTTGGGGGAAATGTGTAGCAGTAATGGACTGAAAACCGTCCCATCAAAACCGCCACGTCAGTTTTAAAAAAAATAAATAAATAAATAAATAACATTAAAGGCCTAGATAACCGTGCACCTAAACCGCCACCAAGAAACGCGCCCATGTGTAATTTTCCGCAGGTCCGGAAGTTACGTTTATAGTCTAGAGCAAGTGCGTCAAAACACACTTACACTAGACTGGGGGGACATGATCGGGAATATGCTAGTAACCGTAGCTTACACAATATACCGCAGCTAAATACATGCACCTAAGTTACGGAATTATCCAAAAGTTACGGAAACATACTTAAGTCGCGTAAATACACGAAAGTTACGAAAAATGGAATCTTTGACTTGGACACAATATCCAAGGATGGGACTCACAGCAGAGATGCTCTGGACTACCAGTAAAATACGTAAAGAGGCCAAGTCATGTCAAAAAGGAATAAAGGTAAGCTGTCACCAAAAGAGGAAGGTCTGCTCCGCCGCGCTGAGCTGCGGAAAGCAGACTAACCATTTATGGAAAGAGAATCTTTGCTCTAGATTGGCATAAATATGCAGGATCAGTCCCAGGTAAACATACACAACACTTTTATTCACTCATATTACATACTCTCTCTCTCTATAATATTTACTCTCACACATCCGTAGTTTATTCTCACGCCGGAGCTTGGTCCAAAGGGAAACCCCCTTTCCCCCTTGGATGAGGCTAACGGTGTATGTTTGTTACATCTTAGCAGTTTCATTCATCCTCAAAGGGAGCTCTCAAGTTACGTTGGGAAGCTGCTGACTTTTGTACCAACATTAGCCTAAGCAAATATTTAATGGTTAATCAAAATATAAACTATCTAGCATGCTACCATATTATATAAGATCCAGTTTTCTTTTTTGACCTAATATTTATGATAATACCATAGACAACATCATAAAACTCCAGTATCTGACGCTCTGGAAACCCCGTGTATGAAATAGGCATATATTTGAAGTATTTTCATACCCATTTCTGTATAAACATTTGACAACTTTAACAGCGTGTATCAAAACTCAGTTTGTGTGAATGCCTTAAGTTCTGCAAGATAGAGATCAATAACAATGAGGCGGAGGTTTAACATTATAATAGTAAGTATTGAACATAACTTATAAAAAGCATACATGTAAGTTATGTAAATTGGAAAATCAAATGTGTGATCGATAATAATGCCTCTAAGTTCTGCAAGTTGACTGTTTTGCCACTTATAGTGCTGGAGCTATTTCTGGACACAAATGAAATCCACAAAGAACGGATAGTAAGTGCTTACATGTAAGATTTTCCATCTATTCGAGTTTTTACCCAGACCTTTTCGTTGCTTCTATCGGCCACTATAATAGCATCCTGGAAAATGCAAGCATATCATGTTCAAAACATGTATAGTAAAACGATGAGTACTGTCGTTAGCATCCTATAAAAAACAAAAACAGGGAGTCATGCTAACGTTTTTATACTAACCAAGCTGGGGAAAAAAACAAAAACATATGCAATAAATGTTTACTCGTATAAAGAGCAACATGGTTACTTTTTGAGATCAGCTAGGTGAGCAATACGAACAAAGTAATAATAGTAAGTGTTTACTCATATAAAGAGCAACATAAGAAACCTCATGTGCACATCAGATGTAGAACAACACAGTTCTTTCCAATTTTCCTCGGTTGACCAGCTTTTGACCCTTTTTATTTATAGGATCCGTGAATCTCAAAAGCATGGTAATTTAATGTACATCTAAGTTGTGCAGTCTCTAAGTTGTCAGAACGTGCGTGGTCAAACTTGCTTAGCTGAACAACCAACCTGCCAACGTACGTAAGAATATCATGAATTACTTTTACTTATTACCCCTTCAAAGATTATGTCAGCAACCTGAATATGTGGTCTTGTTTCAAAACCAATTTTAGTCGTACACGAAATTCTAACAACTACTGGAGACTTGAGCGAACAATGTTTATAAACCAAGTGGTAACTGCAGTCTCATAGAAGCATGTCATGTCACTAAAGGTTCGTGCACACACATATTGTACGGAATCTTAATCTTTCATCCCATCTATGGAAAGTCTTTATGACTACTATAGTTTTACATCTTTCAACTTATGTGATTAAAAACCCGTCAACATCAAAAATCTCCAAAAAAAGTACTGCACAAAGATAAAATTAGTATCAGCCATATCAAACTTTCTATTCAAATTTGTATATTAAATCACTCATGGAGTCATGTACATTGTGATAAGAAAGTAGATCAAAAGCCATACCTGCAACTCTAATAAAAGAGACTTTCAATCTAATATCTGAAAAGAAAAAAAAACGAAAACAGCAAAAGCAACAAATAAAACTCCCGATCAAAACGAAACGTACTTTCAAATCTACAAATCATAACCTAAAAGAATTAGACCTTAAAATCACAACAAAAGCCTTAAACCCTGTTAATTCTCACTATATTATGTGTACGCCTGTTCTGTTGGATTATAAATTACAATTTTTCAAGCCTTAGAAAATTACTCATTTTGATAGGTTACAGAGAACACCAACCAACATCATCAAATATGCAAGACAAAGACCCGAGCGGATAAAAGAACATAAACATGAGCAAAAAATGCTTTGCAAAATAAAGATAAACACCCAACAAACAAAACTGTAGGATAAGTATTTCACTTGCAATTTGAAAAGATGGCATCCATATAAATTATAAAATAGTAGTTGAGCAGATTCTAAAGAAAATGAACATAACATTCAATTCAAGTATTAATAAGCAAACAAAAGGCAATGAGGAAGCATAGTATATCTTGACCCATTAGCACACCATTAAAGAAGTATAAATTCCTTTACGGGAGACTAATTTATCATTTTAGATACTTAACTACCATGTCATGATAATAAGTAAAGTAGGAAGTGAATAATATTAATTAATATAATCTTTAAGAATCAAATTATTACCTTGAAGATGAATATTGGGAGCAGTAGGCCATTGTTTAAGCAACATGCCGCACATGGTTAACTTCTCCATTATAAACAGCAGGCCATTGTTTAAAGCAAGTGGTTAATAGGCCATGATACTTTTTATTTACAAAGATGCCCATTTTTAGCCAATTGGGTAATCTTTCATAGGCATGTTAACCAGACCAAAATAATTGCCCAGTTGTAGATGAGAAAAGGTATAATACTTATTACCGAAACGTTATCATATCATATTAATTGCTCAAGAATTGGTAAATACATATAACTGGCAGAGTGAAAATGTTTAGGTTACCTAAAATAAAATTCAATGAATCTGGCATATAATGAAAATCACTTGATGGCCCAATAAATGTAGCTCACATGCACTGCAAATAAACCATTAGAAAACAATTTATAACATTTCTGTCCAAGATGATATCATTAAGTCATTTATCCAACATGTTATTTGAACTAACTAAATTCAGATAAATTGAAATTAACTTAATAGTAGAGATTGCTCATGTAAAAGAATACCTAGAATAATAGGGGTGAGCGAGAGGAGCAGTGAAGGTCTTGCTAAAGACATCAATCATAGCAATTTGTACAGGCCATTGGTTATACGACACCAATCTACATGCCAAACCACCATATTCAACCATCGTTAACATTTTTTTGTGCTCTAGTACATGAATACCCACATGGATTATAAAAGAAGTCTATAAATGTAGCTCACATGCAATGTAAATAAACCATTAGAAAACAATTTATAACATTTCTCTCAAAGATGATATTATTAAGTATTTAAGTCATTTATCAAACATGTTATTTGAACTAACTAAATTCAGAATAAATTGAAATTAACTTAATAGTAAAGATTGCTCATGTAAAAGAATACCTAGAATAATAGGGATTAGCCAGTGAAGGTCTTGCTTAAGACATCTATCATAGCAATTTGTACATGCCATTGGTTATACGCCACCGATCTACATGCCAAACCACCATCATCAACCATCGTTAACATTTTTCTGTGATCTAGAACATGAATACCCACATGGATTATAAAAGAAGTCTATAAATGAGCTTTCAAAACATTGTTTCAAACTTGAAATAAAGATGTCGCATAAATGCAAAAAGAAGTGTACCACAGTTGTACAAGAGCTTTCTTGATTTCACAATCCTTACCCGAATCCTTACTTTGTTGATGTATAAATATATCACCAATAAGGAATATATCAAATTTAAGTCACCAACAAAAAAATGAATTGTAAGGAAAAAACAGGCATTTCGTCAAATACCTGGTGGGCAGATAAAGATCAACATAAGAAGTAAGAACCATACCTAGCTCCATTCATGAAATTTTGAATACTTGTTTGAGAAAGCAGAGGCGAAGAAGAAAACCCAATTATTGGTAGAATCATACATAAACAATCATGATTGAATTTAAACAAATGATTTGTCAAACCATAACAACAATGAATCGGAACTATATAGACCACAAACATAAACAAAAGTATTTGTACAACAACAAAAAATTACCTGATACTCCACTTCTTCATCAAAACAGTATCGAGAAGAGTTTGATTTCAGAATCCTTTATCCAAATCAATGCTTGCAATAGACGATTTAAAGAAGGCCAAATAATAAAATATTTGGCATAAAATTCATCAAATATAAAACTTCTACCCAGTATAATGACAAAAGCAAACCGGGATGAGTAAACTTGTTTTCAGAGAGATTTATTCTAAATGGTATGGGGAAAATATAGTTATGGTTATTTAACGATAAGGGAGAGTGATTGCTTTAGTAGTGGGTTACCGAAAGGTTTCAAGGAATGGTAGGCGATTGACGGTTTCAGGAGGTTGGCATGTGAGAAGATATGGGAGAGTGATAGTTTAGCAGTGGGTGGCAGTTATTAGGCTAGGGAAAATGAAAACCGCAAAAGAAAGTCCCAAATATATGGGAGATCGTGTGAGCAGTTATCACATATTCAGAAATCAGAAACCGTAGAACGTAACTAACAATTCCTAGTTGCAATGGTCAGGATTAAAAACTCACTTGATCCTACGGCCTATACAGAAAGTCAACGTGAAAACCGTCAGTCAACTCACCGGCAGCCATATATATGGACAATTTCACAGAGAAAATTATTAACGGTTGGCCTTTCACTACGAGGTCTATGTCATATTAGTGTGTGTATTTTAGATGTCCAAATTTGTGATTCAAAACATTAAACGGCTCTAGACGGCGCATTTTGAAGAGTTTTACGTTGAAATTTCTAGGGGTTACTCGGTTTTTGATTACGAATCTATTGGTGGTAGTGTTGATTCGTGATTTGAAGTTTGACACGAAGTAATTTGAACCTGCAGAAGGTTGGTGAGGAGGGGAAAAGAAAAGGAGATAGATTAGGGGAGAAAGAAGGTAGTGATACCATAAAAGTTTATTGATAATGCCTTAAGAAATACATTACATGTGGCTCAAATATATAGAGCTAGAAACACTTAAAACCTAAAGCCCGTAAGCCCATTGGGCTAAGAACATTAATACTAATGGGCTAAAATACATAAACACTAATAAGATGTAGTTAAAGAATTCATCTAAAACGAAATTATACCCGGCGAACTAAGTGAAACCCAATTAAAACATGCCACTTGTAGTCTCTACATCAAAATCTATACATTTCTTTTCGTCTTAGTTACAAAAACACATCTTACCTACAACACATGTACTTACTTTGTACATCAAGACTTGTACATTTACTTTTAAGATTCTCTCACTAATTTCAAAAATAAACCAAAGTAACCGACTGTAACACCCTGCAAATTTAAACGCAATTACTAAATCCAAACACTTGCATTATTAGGCTAATTTCCTACTTGAGTGAATTCACAACACATTTTAGAGGTAAGTCTAGCAAAGCCCAACTAGTTAATACGCGTAGTATTACATTTCGTAATTAGTCGTAATTACGTACTAAACAATTGGAACAAACGCGACAAAATATACGACTGTTGGTGAACAAAATTATTTAATAAAACGAGACTATTAAATAACATAAACGTTTATTAAATATTATGTTGATAATATTTAACAAGTATTTCGAATCGTATAACACTTATTTCGTACGACTGAAACAAAACAAAGTTATAATTTTACAAATTAATTAAATTACTTTTATAAACTATCTCAACTAAAAATATATTCGAATACGTAATTAGAAATTATTCATTTAAAAATATGAAAACATTTAACGATCGGGTAAACGAACATGGGTAAAATACCACAAAAGTGGGACAAATTCCCTCCCTATTTTGGACCAAAAATCAGCCACCAAACCCCCACCACCCACCTCCTTTCTTTCATTTTCATTTCACTCTCTCTCTCTCTTACTTCCATTCTCTCCATCTTCTCTCTAAAAACCCATAACTAATCACTCAAAAACTACACCAAAAACGACTCGAATCATCTAGCTCCTTTGGAATAAAACATTCACGAGATCACGAGCAACATTTCTATCTTTTCGGATTTTAAAACCGACACGCGTAAGTTTCCGACATTTTTTGAAAACTCTTAGATTTCGATTTTTGTTTGATATTTCATGTTTATAATACTTAATATACCATGTATTAGTGTTATATCAACTTATTATGTCCAAAAACACCATTAAAAACGCTTTAAAAGTCGAAATTTGCACAAAAATCGCGAACAGCGAGTTTCGCGAGTTGAGATTCAATCTCAACTCGCGGGGCGAACTCGACTCGCAGATCTCAACTCGACTCGCGGATCTCAACTCGACTCACGGATCTCAACTCGACTCGCAGAACTCAACTTGCAGAACTCAACTTGTAGAACTCAATTTGCAGAACTCAACTTGCAAAACTCAACTTGCAGAACTCAACTTGCAGAACTCAACTTGCGGAACTCAACTTGCGGAACTCAACTTGCGGAACTCAACTTGCAAATCATTTTTCCACTAAGTGTCGAACTTAACCGGAAACGAATACTTACACACGATACGATATACGAACTGTACAGACATTTCAAACAAACTTATTTTATTGAAATCATGATTTCAAACTAGTACCAACGAGTCGTATACATTTTCACAACTGCGAAATACAAACGTAAACGTTAAACAAACACTTTGGACATAATTTAGTTGCGTGAACACTAGCATGGATGGTCAAACTCAGACATCCGCATACTTATTAAATCTCAAACGTTTAGGGCGCTAGGAGATTTTGGACTATACTTGGGCTTTAGGCTTTGCTAGCACTCACACTTTACTCAACTCAACAGGTGAGTTCACAGCCCCTACTTTTACTGTTTTAACTGCTTTGAACAGGGGTGGAAAACATAGTCAAACTGCTTTACTGATTGCCATAACTGTTTTTGCTTATATGATTATTTATCATACTTGTTTACTCGCACGATTTGAGTACTTTGTACGATTGAACATTTACAACTAAACTGATATTTATGAAATAACATTTTCATACTGTAAACGTGGTAAAACTTGATTGTTAGACCGGAGAACGACCGGTACTTTTTATGTAAATGCTGGAGAACGACCAGCAACGTATTTTAGTGCCAGAGAACGACTGGCCACTGGACGGGAGAACGACCCGTGCGTTTTGGATGGGAGAACGACCCATGCGTCTTTAGACCGGAGAACGACCGGTACTGTGTTTTGCTGGAGAACGACCAGCAGTGTTTGGACGGGAGAACGACCCGTGCGTATCCAGACCGGAGAACGACCGGTAAACTGTTTTGTTGGATGGGAGAACGACCCGTGCGTTAAACTGTGTTTTGGGTAACATCCCACGTAAACTGTATTTTGGGTAACATCCCACGTAAACTGTAATTTGGGTAACATCCCACGTAAACTGTGTTTTGGGTAACATCCCAACCGAACTATACTTGGATAACATTCCACTAAACGCTTATTCAACCATTATGGCAATACTTATTTGTGAACGTATTTGGTTTATCAACTGTGCTTACAAACTTGATTCAACTATTGCAAACATAAAACCTGTGAATTCACTCAACCTCGTTGTTGACTTTTTACTATGTTTTTCAGGGAATTAGCTGCGCATGTAAGGACCACCTGCACATATGGAAACTAGGCGACCCATGAAGCTTAGGATGCCAACTTTTTGAAACATATAGATTTCTTTAGTATAACTAAAGTTGTTTTAGTCATATTCCAGAAATCTACTTTTGTATAACATTAATTACACTTATACGATTCGATGAATCGTCAACTTTTGTAAATTATTAACTTTGGCATCTTAATATATGATATTCTGTTGTAATCATATGCTCTGATACGTATGCATGTACATTGTTAATGTGGCGCCCCCAGCTTATACCAATGCTTCCGCTAAACGAATTTGGGGGTGTTACACCAACACTTCGCGCACCCTTTATTTTGCCTGCCTTTTATAATTCTATTTAGGCGAAATGTTGATGTCACATCACAACTTTTTTGTGGTTGGCGAAACTTAAGTTGTTTCGTCAATTGTGTCACCTTAGCGCCACATCAGCATTCTCAAAACTGACACACAACTAACAAACCCATGCCAATAATTGTTTCTTCACTTTTATAATTGAACAATTGAGTCCCACATTTATCGATATCCCTTTATTTATGCACATTAAACAAAAACAAAAGAAACCGACGCACATAATTTCTTCGTCGGTATACCAACGCAAGCCCGAGTAACACGCCGGTGCCAACCGTGTCACTAAACCGATGCTCATCCCTTTTCCAAACTGACGCGTGCCGTCGCGGAGAAACAATGGTTTGACTGTCCATTTCAACAATTTTTCGTATTCATAAAAGTGGGCCCCCGCCGATGGGCTTTTCAGGCCTAGTAATTGTTACAATTGCAATTCAAATAAAATAAATCATACCAAAATCGTTAGATAAATAAGGCATAATCAGTTAGTTCCCTACTACTGCGGTTCTCCATTATCTTCTAGTATTTGTTACTCTTTTTAGGTATTTTCCTAAGAGTTAATTCATTTTCGTTTTCTCCTCCAATATCCCCTGTAACATGATTCTTTCCTAGCTTTTCATTTCTCGTCATTTTCATATTGAAGATTATTAGAAGTTGGAGCCGATATTTTATATGATTTATTTATATATGTATAATAAATATATAATATAATATAATATGGTAAGTTTGGGACCACCATAATAGATCCTAGTTGAATCCAAAGTTTTTCCTTTATTAGTAATTTCTTTGATTTGTTAAACACTAGATTAAAAGCTTATCTACGTAATGTGTTAACCAAAAGAAATCTGCACGGTGCAACAAAGTTTTTACTCTGTGGAATTATAATTATTGTAGTAAGTATACTTTTCATTATAATTATTTTTTTAATTTAAAGGAATTTTGACCATGGGTATTTGTAATAGTATACGATATACGAGTATATTGTTACCATTTTGTAATACTGTTAGGCCCTCTCTGGTGTAAATCATAGCTCTGCCCCTGAATTTATATGTAAACCTTAGTTTATGACAACTAATGTATAATGTATGTTGTTGTACTATCTGTCGATTGTAATGAAACGAATTCTGTTTTATATGTATCTTCCAAGTAAAGTGAACAAATTGCTGTCTTCGAGAATAATAATAGCTTGATGGTGGTAATTTTTTGTTATGAATGAGTATATCACTAGATAAGTTGGATGAATAAGCATACATTTGTGCATGCATCTTGTATCTCCTGCAATTAAGACAGTAAGACGTGGCGTTTGTTGTTATATATTTTGATTTAGTGAACGACAATACGCATAGTTGTATATGAAATGCAGAAGCTCGTTTGTATAGATGTTCAATTAATTTGAGATAAAGTGTGTTTTCATATTATTTGTTGTGGGGAAAAGTACATAAACATCTAGATTCTGTTTGAGGTCAGTAATCAAGTTGTTGGACTTGACAGGTGCATCGTTGATCACCTCTTTATGACATTGATTGAAAGAGGACTTAGCCGGGAGTCTATAGTTTCAACTCCCACAGATGACAATGTTGTCGATGTTACAGACTTTGTTTTAAGAAAGTAAACAATTTTTCTTTATTCGTTAAGGACATGAGGAGGGATCAAATGCAAGTGTTTATGGAGAAGATAGGAGGTGAAAGCCGTTCAATGAAGTTTTTTGATCCAGATGGTCGATTTATTCTTCAATGGAACGAAAACTTTTTACTATGTTCTGTGATAGCACTGTTCTTGGATCCTCTGTTTTTTTATATACCTATAGTTGATGGCACTCAAAAGTGCCTTGATGTGGACCGCAATTTGGAGATTCTTGTATGTGTCCTTCGTTCAGTTGTCGACATAGTATATGTATTTCACATTGTTATCCAATTTCGAACTGCATATATTTCTCGTTATAATCATTATGTGGCAACACGTTACATAAAGTCCTACTTCATCATTGATGTGTTAGCAGCTCTTCCCCTTCCACAGGTTCTTATATTCCTTTTGATATTTTTCATGCATATATGTAGATATTGTTAACTTATAATGTTCAAAGTAGGATGACAGGATGAGCATATAATTGTCTAAAATAAATGCGCGCATGCACATATTCATTTAATCAAGTGTCTTTATGAATACTATCTTTATGATTTCTGTGTGCAGGTTGCGATTTTGGTAATCATCCCAAACTTAAATGAGCCAGACTCTTTTCTGACTCATAATCTGTTGAAGTTCATTATCTTCTCTCAGTATCTCCCTCGAGTTATTCAGATTTTTCTGTTATATCAGAAGGTGATCAAATTCTCTGGTTTCCTCACCGAAAAAGCATGGGCTGGGGCTGCTTTTAACTTTTTTCTCTATGTGCTAGCTAGCCATGTAAGTACTATTCATTTGCAATTGCTCCTAGCCATACTCTAAAAAACTCAAAGATAAAGGTAAAAAAAAAAAATTTCTATTGCATAGTTGAGAAATTATATATATCGTTTTGCTGCTAATGATAAGAAAGATTTTTAATAAACAGGTAGTTGGAGCCCTATGGTACTTATTTGCAGTAGAAAGTGAACTGAGATGTTGGAATATTGCGTGTGAAAGGCATGGCTGTCAATCCAAGTATTTGTATTGTGGAGAAGGCCGTATGCAAAATTATGGATTCCTGAATGCTTCATGCCCTCTTCTTGAACGGAACGATATTAAAGACTCAACAAGCTTTGATTTTGGCATATTCCTTGATGCTCTTCAAACTAGTATCTTAGAAACAACAGACATCCGCCAGAAAATTTTGTATTGTTCATGGTGGGGTCTGCAGAGTCTAAGGTTAGCTATTAATCAACGTGATGAACTTTTTGGTGTTTGTCATGAATATGAAATTGGTCTTTCCTATCTTTATAAGCTAATAAAATGCTCTCTTTTAATCCAGTTCTCTTGGCCAAGGCCTTAAAGCCAGCACTTTCTATGGGGAGATTCTGTTTGCTTACTTTATTGTGGTCATTGGATTGGTTCTATTTGCTCTGCTTATTGGCAACATGCAGGTTTGTGCACCGATCTGTCTAGTCTTCTTCAATGTCAGTGATACTTCTTACCATCTCAAGACCTTCATTATGTTCTTCACTCCATATTTTGGGTGATATAAAATATGTTTGTTACTTAGTTTATTTATAAATTCAGTGTGTATCATGTTTTTTTACGATGCTATGACATTATTGCCTTGTCGCGCCAGTGAATAGATTAAGTATGACGTATGGTCTAGTTATCAAAATTCAAAATACAATTTCACATTATTGGAATATTGAGCTAAAATATTGTTCCAACTCTTACAGAAATATTTGCAGACTTTCTCAAACCTCACTCTTAGAGTCGAGGAGATGAAAGAAAAAAGGCGAGAGGCGGAGGTGCTCATGTCACATTTTTCCCTCCCTCGGATTTTAAGGCAACGAGTTAGGAGGCACAAGCATTATAAATGGAAAATCACTAGGGGTTTTGATTTGGATTCCTTTATCAGAGACCTTCCTCGGGATTTGAGACGGGACGTTAAACGTCATATTTGTTTGTCTTCGCTAATGAGAGTGAGTCATACATCTTATTTACATCACCAATATGTATAATATTTTTTGTAGATGATTCGACATAGGGTTAATGTACTTTAGGGGTCATTGTACTCTCAAAAAATTAGTTTTTTTATCTTTTATTGTTTTGAAAAACTAGGTAATTGTACTCTTAACAATCTTTTGAATTAATAATTCCACTTAAAAGACCTTAGTAGCTCTAAAAACCAAGTACATGATATCAGAGATTGTATTCTGTCATAAAGTTTCGATTAAGTCACCAGTTGTAATGGGTAAAAATGAAGTGAATGACCCAAATGAAGTTTTTGAAAGAGTACAATCACCCTCCAGTGCATTAAGTGTTTGACATTCCTTATTACTGCAGGTACCTATATTTAAACAAATGGACGAACAAATACTGGATACTATTTGTGACCGTGTAAAGGCAGTACTTTACACAGAGAATAGCTACCTAGTCCGAGAAGGAGATCCACTACATGAAATGCTGTTCATCACACGAGGTAACTTATTAAGTATAACAACCAATGGTGGAAAGGCAGGCTACTTCAACTCTGCAACCCTCAAAGCTGGCGACTTCTGTGGAGAAGAGCTTCTCACGTGGGCTTTAGATCCTACAAATGAACAAATCCCTTTATCTACTACAACTGTTCGAGCAGTTACAAATGTTGAAGCGTTTGCTCTTGTGGCTGATGAAATCTCGTCCATTGCATCACAATTTAGGTGTCACCACAGCAAACGCTTCCAGCATACATTTAGGTAATTTCATCCACTACAGCAGGCTACATTTTCTTTTTCAATTCAATTTCAAACCTATTACTTTCCTCATTCAATATTGGTATTGAATGTTATATATATTTAGGTACCACTCTTTGCAATGGAGGACTCGGGCTGCCTGCTGTATACAGTCTGCGTGGCGTAAGCATAGACGGAAGCTGCAGTACAAAGTGTTAGCATTGTTAGAGGATACGTGTATGCTAATGTGTGAATCTGACTAGTATTTAGACAATGACATGTGTCTTTGTTCCACATTTTTTTTGGGTTCTTTAACTTATACAATTTTCAATCGTATTCAATCATTAGGATCTCGAAACAGGAAACCACCACAAATATTAGTAAATGTGAATAGTTGAAACAAAGAAATCTCATCAGGTTTTCTGTACATAAAAGAAAGCAAACACGAATATCAAAACGAGTAATCAAAAAACAGGTGAATACTTACAAAACTACTAAATCAATTGTCAAGTCCGGTTTAATTGAAAGAAAAAGGGAAAAAAAACTGTCGTTTGAGGAAAGAAAGATGAGGTTATCAATTAGACTCCTTGATTTGCCATCTAAAAGTTTGGCTACTATATGGTTTGAATTTGATTTTGATAGATATGATATACACCAAAGTGTTAATTGATTAATAACTCACATATAGGCTCCTTGATTTGCAAGTCTAAAAGTTTGGCCAATATTTTCTCGAGTTAACTTCAATACCTTATTGTTCTATCAAAATAAAAGAAAGGGTAGTTCAGCAAAAATCTATAAACATGTTTGGCAACAAATTGCTGGAGCTGGAGGTTCGTGGAGTTGTGTCGGACAAGAGTCACTGCGCCACTGCGGCAAACATGTTATAATTCTCCCCAAATATGGGGACCATGCTTTGACAGTGTCACTAAAGGTCAAGGGTCTCCTAATCAACATTGTACGGCACTCCAAAGAATTATAAGGCATGATCCCCCAGTGTGTTCTTCACTTAAAATGTGCAAAAGGCAAGTTTTTCTCTATCCATATTTCCAACTACATGTGATAGTTGTTTTAGTAGCATTTTTTTATTATTTATTCATCATTTTTGTTCTCATAGTTAACAGTCGTCGATTATTATATATGTACATGTGGATGTGATATAGTGATCTGCAAATGTCTAAAGGCCGAATCCGATTCTAGTAAATGGGACTGTTGTCGCGCCAACATTAATATATATCCCTAAGAACATCAACCGTACAAGGTAGTTTTCTCTTTATTTAACCAACAACGAAACTATATAGGATCACACAATTTTGGTCGTGGTTCGATCCGCCGGTTGTACACGACCCCTGTGTTTTTTTTTATGAAAATAAAGACTATTTGATTTTTTTCTTATAAGTTATAAGTGGCCCGTAACACATGTATTACCGGTGTATAACACATGTATTAGCAGCGAGTAACACATGTGTTAACAACAACTAACACATGTGTTACTAATTTTGTAAAACCCCAAAAAAAAAGTTGTTGAAAGTATACCTTGTGAGTTGGCAAATCGAAAAAAAAAAAAAATGCTGATTTTTATGTGCAATTTTTATGATTTTTCGACTTACCGTTTATGAGATATTTAAGTTTAAAAAACATGGGGTAAAGTGGGTTTTGTAACACGTGACGCGTTCTAGTTGGTTTCTCCATTCTTACCAAAAATTTTATTTTCATGTGAACCTCACCCATATAATATAATATATTAAAAAAAAAAATTAAGATGTTAAGTTTACAAATCATGTTTTATGAATTTTACTAGATGTATCTCTTAGAACTATACTAGACACTAAACCCGTGTATACACACGGGATTTTGATTGTTTAATTAAAAAAGAGATTTTAAATTTTACTTTATTGAAAATAGAGTAACCTAATTGATCACTTAAATCTGATTTTAATTATGTTATAACCTTCCTTTATTATATTTAAGATTTAAGATTATTCATATATTTACATTAATAAATTAATAATATTTTAATTTTTAATTTAAAATATACGTTGATATGTTAGTTCTCTGTATAAGATTGAGATTTGAAACAATAATTTATCATTCACGTTTAAGTATATTTATTCTTTCTTTAAACTTCGTATACAATTTAATAATGAAAAAAATTAAGTAAATAGAGGGGTGTAATTGATTAATTGAATTTAATTTAAGGAATAAATAATGAATTTGTTGACATGATAATTGTAATCACATTAAAATCTCTTAGAACTATATATGCAGTGGCGGATTCAAGAACTCTAATCATAGGAGGAAAAATCATTAGATACGAACCATTAAGATATGTGCAAGATAGCATTTATAAATTTCCCAAACAACATCAAAAATTGCATAAACATACATCTTAATGCGCTTATTTTTGTACAAAATAACACCTTAATTATGTAAAAAAACAACGACTAATCATAAAAACAGTTACGAAAAGAAGGATTTAAAAGAGCTCTGCTTGAACCAATTAAGTGATTTACAGATCGGTCGGAAAAAGAAGGATTTATATACACTGATCGACAAGTTCACAAGGAAGTATATATTAATATATGTTCGTTCTTTTTCAACATATATCTAGGCTGTCAATTTTAATTAGTGGATATTTTTAAGGATGGGGCCAAATTTATTTGGGCTTGGGGGCCGAATAACATTGGCTAGGGCCAGGCCAACTTAAAAAAAATAAAAAATCTTACACTAAGTGAGCTTTTTTTTATGGGGTTCCATAGCTCCATACTTGTACTCTGCATCCGCCCCTTTCTAAAGAGTGATCGTTAAATTGTAGTTAATGCTTAATAAACTAATTTATTGTTCAATATTTAACATTTGATTAATGAGAGTTACATTGCGGTTGATAGGAGCCGATGGGTATTCATTAAAGTTGAAATCTTTAAGATAACACTTATATATCTATCAACCAAGTTGATATTTTATTTTTAGAAGCTTTTTAAAAGCTTAAGTTTACGACATTTCATTTCACATCAACTTAATCATTTTCACACACTTTTTACACTTTCCACCATCATATTTCATATTTCGAGTCTTTTAACTCTATGTACAAAGAAGCTACCTCGATCTATACATTATTATGATTATTATTATCGAGTTACTATTTACATATGATTATTAACTCCTAATCCGTTTGTTAAAAAGAAATACTCCGTATTATATATATATATATATATATATATATATATATATATATATATATATATATATATATATATATATATATGATTATGATTATTATTATTAATATTGTTGAGTAACTATTTACCACAAAATATCATTTATATATATAGTGAAAAGATTACGATAAAGAAAAACAAATCAAATTAAATAAGAATAACAAAAAACTAAATAATAAAAGAACCAATAGGATTGCACCATTTCAAATATCCATTTTCCACCTTTTTATTAGAAATTAAATATCTCACAAACCGTACGTCAATAAATGATAAAAACTACGCCATTAGAATCAAAGTCATTTTTTTCATTAATTTGCAATTTCACATTTTATACTTTTGACGATTTTTTTTTTTCATTTTTATTGAGTTATAGAAATTTATTTGGATTTTGCTATTTGTAGCCCTGAGGGCTATGTTTAAGAGTTAATTCATGCTTTAAGAGGTCGTAAATTAGGTTGGTTGGGGGAAGTTATATTCAGAGGGTTGGTGGTTATAGATAAGGTACAAACTTTCAATGCGTGTCTGAATTTCTTATTCATAGCCCTTAGGGCTACGTATAGCATTTTCGAATTTATAATGTTAAATCACATGTGATTTAACACAAAATAAATAATCATACATGCTTATATCTACAATCAAACTTTAAATTCAAATCATTGATGATTTAAAAAGATTTAAACATAAAAAACTAAGTTGTAATCACATGCGATTGTATTTAAAGTATCAATCACATGTGATTAATGAGTAATCATATACGAATTTCAAATCATTGATTATAATTATACAATTAAAAAAAATCAAGTTGAAATCATACATTATGTATGTAAGTAAATTACTCATCAAATATCAAATTTTAATTGAAAATAATATGTGGTTATATACAAAATCGCATGTGATTCTATACCAAATTAAATGTGATTTGATATAAAACTAGCAACCACATGTGCGTCTTGATGAAACCAACTGTACTTTTAAAATTTTATCTATAATTATTAATGTAAATGAATATTAAGTTGTAATAATGTGTTAATTAACATACAACATGAATAAATAGTCGTGAACAAATTTTTCAAGTTTTTATGATAAATCATATGTGATTATATTGTAAAACTCGAAAAAAAAAATGAAAAAAAAATTATAGCTTGCGAGATCTATAATTAAGGATACAAAAATGTTGATTATGAATATGTAACTTTTATAAATTATGGACGTACCGAGTGTTTGTAAAATATTTAATTTTAAAAATAAAAGTAGAAAATAATTTTCTAATGAAATGGAACAATCTTATCAAATTTCTCATTCCTTATTTGTTTTTTATTTTTTTAAGCGTAACCCACCTCTTAGATAAATTACATTAATTTTTCCTATACATTTGAGTTAAAACCATCCTTAAAATTTTACTTTTTCTCAAAAAGATAACAATAAATATATGCAACCCGTAAACGGTCATTTCTTTTTTAGAACCTCTTAAACCCCTTTTTTCATAAGAACGAGGGGGCCTATACCCTAATCTCCGCCGCTATTCAAACTTTCCGGCCACCGTGTACTTAGCATGCCCTTCAAATTCTTCTCATTACAACACCTCCGTTTCCTCAATTCATCATTCATGAAATCTAGTTCAAGGGGAAACGAGGTTTTCAGTCGTGTATTTCCTCACAAGTTAAAGTACCAATCTTCGTCATCATCATCATCTAATAAGAAACTAGGGTTGCAGAATTTGATGATGACGTCAGCAGCTCAATCTTATTCAACTAAGGGTTCCAAGAGCTTAATTGAAAATGAAGCTGAGCTTAGTGATTGGGTTAGTGAATTGAAATCTGATTCCTTTAAGAAATCTCGATTGTATAGCGAAAGCGATAATAATGATGATCATGATAATGATAATGATTGGAAGAGAAGGAAACGAGAGAGTGATTCTAGGGGAAAATCGCGGTCCGGTGGTGGTGAATTTGGAAGCAGGAGGGATAATTCGCGCGGTGATTCGAGAGGCCGCGGGACTGGACGAAGTGATCGGGGTGGGGATTTAGAGAGGGGAAATGATAGGTTTTCGCGTGATTTAAATATTAGGGGTAATGGGCGTACTTTTGATGGTGCGCGTAAAGGGAAAGAGGCTTTTACGCATGATAGAAAAAGGGAAGATGGTGATCGATTTGTGTCAAAGAGTGGAAGAGGTGGGAAAAGTATGAGTAGAGAAAGGTTGATGGTGTCTGATGTAAGTGATGAAGAAGAAGAAGTGGGACGAAAGAATGTAATGAATAAGTTTAGAGAGTTAATTAGTGAAGATGATGACGATGATGATGACGAGGAAAATGATGATGATGTTGATATTGATGTTGATGATGGTGGGATATTGGAGAAGCCGGTTGTAGTGAATGCGCCTAGAATTTCAGCTGATGGAAGTGAATCGTATTTAAGTGAAAAGAGGTAAACGTTACCTGAGATTTTTTATGTTGATGAATATATGTGGTTGACTTTATGTCTTTATATGTTCTTTATGTATGATTGTCAAGTTCGTTCATTTGTAACTATTACAGATTTGGCGGACCGAAATAGTGTTTTCTGAGTGAATGTATTTGGATTTTGCGCAGGTTTGATGAGTGTGCAGTTTCACCGCTGTCTTTGAAAGCAATTAAGGATGCTGGGTACGAGAAGATGACTGTCGTACAGGAAGCAACACTCCCTGTCATTCTTAAAGGTTCTTATCATCTCTAGATTGTTAAATTTGAGGAGTTTAAGTAGTTGTGTGATTCGTTATATGCAAGATAGTACTTTTTCAAAAATGAGTCGTACCTTGGCTTTGGAGTTAAAAAGGGACCTTTTCTTTGCAGTGTCATCAACATTGACAAATCAAAGTTAGGTGTTTATCTCTATCAAAATGGGTTAAGAATCTTGATTTGATATGAATTAGGGTTTGACCTCTGAAGTCAAAAGGGGGCCTTCATGTTTTGGTAAAAGTTAATTCGAGCTGTGAATGATGTACAGTGATGCTTATATATATTTATTTTAACTCTTCAGGGAAGGATGTGTTGGCTAAAGCTAGAACAGGCACTGGAAAGACTGTTGCATTTTTGGTAAACACTAATATTTTTTCTTTTTTAGCAATATCAGCCATGTTTGAAAATGTTATAATGTTTTATAAAATATGTTAATATCAGCTCCCGTCAATAGAAGTTGTTGTGAAATCGCCGGCCGTTGGACGTGATCAGAAGCGGCCCCCGATTCAGGTCCTTATCATATGCCCTACTAGGGAGCTTGCAAGTCAAGCTGCCATGGAAGCTAATAAATTGATCAAATATCATACATCTGTTGGTGTTCAAGTTGTCATTGGTGGCACACGACTTGGTCTAGAACAAAAACGTATGCAAGCAAGCCCATGCCAGGTCAGCTGTGACACAAAAAAGATAATATTGAAATTTATTCTGAAAATCCACAAAAAGATGAACTAAAATTATGTGTTTATGCACCCTTAGATTCTTGTAGCAACACCTGGACGGCTCAAGGATCATATTGAGAATACGGCTGGATTTGCCAGTAGGCTGATGGGCGTTAAGGTTTTGGTTCTTGATGAAGCCGATCATTTATTGGACATGGGATTTCGTAAAGATATCGAGAAAATCATAGCATCCGTCCCAAAACAAAGACAGACACTTCTATTTTCAGCCACGGTCCCACCTGAGGTTTATTTTCTATTCTAATGTGGTAATTTATGTTGTTTACTTTGTGTCACATCGGTTGCAAGTTACAAATTCTTAAGAATTGTACATGAATATGAAGGTTCGTCAAATTTGTCACATTGCTTTAAAACGAGATCATGAGTATGTCAACACCGTGCGGGAGGGCAGTGAAGAAACGCACACACAGGTATACTGTTTAACTGCTTCTATAAAATGTTCGTTATGGATTTAATTATGTATTGTGGGCAATGACATTTAACTTGTTGGTAGGTTCAACAAACGCATTTAGTTGCTCCACTGGACAAGCAATTTTCAATATTGTATGCTCTCTTGAGAGATCATATTGCAGATGATACTGACTACAAGGTCTAAATTCTTGTGCTCGTGATATCTCGATGATCAGTGCATTTTATTTGAACACGATGATTAATTATAAGATGTTTATATATGCAGGTTCTTGTATTTTGCACGACTGCAATGGTCACGAAGCTCATTGCTGACCTACTTGGTGAGCTCAAGCTAAATGTTCGAGAAATCCATTCCAGAAAGCCACAGAGTTATAGGACTCGGGTTTCAGACGAGTTTAGAAAGTCAAAGGGTCTTATTTTGGTAACTTCTGATGTGTCTGCACGTGGAGTTGATTATCCAGATGTAACGCTTGTTATTCAGGTATCATGTTAGACTCAGTTTTGACTTCCTATAAACATTTATAGCCAATATTACTCATCTTACCCGAACCCACATTGACCCGATTCTATTTTTGCAGGTCGGGCTTCCATCTGATAAAGCTCAGTATATTCATCGGCTTGGAAGAACCGGGCGTAAAGGGAAGGAAGGTCAAGGGATACTATTGCTAGCACCCTGGGAACAATTTTTTTTGTCTACCCTTAAAGATTTACCGCTTTCAAAAGCCGAGTCACCTTTGATAGATCCGGACACAAAGAAAAAGGTTGATTATATACTTCTCAAGTTTTTTATTTTATTTTGACTTTTAGGTTTCAAAATTTGACTTTTAGGAATCAAAATTTGACTTTCGTTTTGTCAACTTATAAATGTACAGGTGGAGAAGGCATTGTGTAATGTAGAGATGAAAAACAAAGAATCTGCATACCAGGCATGGCTTGGGTACTATAACTCAAACAAGACTATTGGGAAGGACAAATACCGTCTTGTGGAGCTTGCAAATGAGTTCAGCCGAAGCATGGGGCTTGACAATCCACCTGCAATTCCCAAACTTGTTCTTGGCAAAATGGGGCTAAAGAATGTACCTGGTTTGCGCTCTAAGTGAAACCAATGAACCAATAAGCTAACCCTGAAAAGTTTGGTTACAGGTATAGGTTTCTTGAAAGCCTTTAGGGGACAAAGGATATAGCAATATTATTGGAACACACAATATTCTCTATGAGTTGATTAATGAAGTTTTGTTTTCATTTCTGTTAAAGATCATCATTTGTCTCTTATTGTCTCTTAGCCTCCTTACGGCCGGTTAATTATTCAAAGGAGAGTATGCATATCACAAAGTAACCAAATGACAATTTACTGAGATTGTAAGTTGTTATGTTTTGAATTGTTAAATAATTTCTTACAACAGAAAAACAAGGTGAAGTTGTTTTCTGGTGTTTATTGGTTTGACTGGTATTCAAATTTGGATATTCAAGAAAACTTAGCTAAGCCAAACCACATGTAGACAGTGATTTGATGTGCTGGGGAAAAAATCAAAGCAAAATTCAACACAATTACAACAACTCCTATCATAAAGAGTTCCCAAGAATCTAGAACCTGAAGTATTAACTCAAAAGTAAATCTTCATGCAACAAGTATTAATTATAACTAAATCTTCATTTGATTCTTCTATCACCCTTGATTAAGTTTATAAATGATACAGGTTCCAAGAAAGTTAGTACAAAGCTATCTTCTGTACTAATATGCTCAGTCAATTAGCAACACATGTATAACACGGTGGATGCCTAAAAAATTCTACATCTCACATAGCACTCGTGTACCTGGAATAAGAGTACATGTCATCGACCCCTACAAGCCAACAACGCGATACAAAATAAGCAAAAATGGAAAGATCGTAGCTTTCCCAATAACATACCACCACCCCCTAAAGCCAGTTGTTGATGTAGAACACGAACTTCGGTAACTTCCACAACCACGTTACAGTAATCCAATAACGGAAAGATTCTAGTCCGTGACCTTCGACCATGGAGTCGCTCCGCATCATCATCTTTATGCTTTCGTAAAGCCCCGCACAGAATCTTCACGGCTAACTGATGTGCCAAATTCATATAATCAAACCCTCCGGCTAATCAGCACTAGAAAACCTTCATATTCTACTGTCAACAAATTTTCCGACTTTCACAGATAAGCTAATTTACCTTTGATGATGTGATGATGAGGGCCGATCTGGTGAAGATCGTTGCACAGGAACCGTATATAACCCATGTTCCTCAAATGTGCCCCTTGTACGACTTCCTTCATTTAACTGGGCTTGCTGCTCAATCGCACCAGAGAAGCCCACTGGACCCAACGACCCAAACTCAAGCTGTTCATTATGTGAAGCAAAACCTGTGTTATGCTCGTATGGATACATCATCACCATGGTTGAACCATTTGATGATGGTCCACCAGGGTTTGAATACATACCATAGGCCACATTCGCTTGACCTGTTTGACTAGAGCTTGGATGCAATGAACCATTCTGGGACTGGTATGTAGCATATGAATCATGTCTATATGAACCCGTTAATCTGTCAGACCGACTCTCGTTAACACTCAAACGATCCAACCTCGATGTTGATTTATCTATTTGATTGCGGTTGTTGCGACCCGAACCTCGTGACTTTGAATTACCATTCCAGTTACCTTCTCTATCAGTATGGTTGTTGTCACTTCTATCATGGTTGTAATTCCCCCTTCGAGGGCCTGATGATTGCCGGTCCCTAACTGCAACCTTCTGAAAAAGGGACAATGAAATAAATATTACAATCAGGCATAACTGAAGACTGGAAACAAAAAATCTGTAATAAATTTTCTTACAGGATTTGGTAAATAAGTCCCGGTCCCACTACGATATCTCGGGAGTTCTTCCACGTAGCGCTGGTATACATTAGGAGGTCTACTGGAAACGGACTGAACAGGTGCAGCAACGGGAACAAGCCGAGGTCCATAATTCATGAGCTGGGTCACCATATTCATGTTTGGCACAGGTCTTCCAGGGCCATCCCATGGGACACGACCCTGTAAATACATAGGTGGTACCATAATAGGTGAAGGATATACCGTAGGCCCATGCTGACGTGGACTCTGGCAATACCGGCCAAACTGAAGATTCTGCCAATGGCTAGCAAAGTCACTATTAAGAATATCTGGCTTGCGCTCATCTGGTGGGACAGGAGACGCCCCTCTAAGAGAGTCAGGACTCGCATCACGAGACCGCTCTAGCACTCCTTCAGCGTGGAAGTTCTGACCGAGATCACCATTTTCCATACCATCCTCAGCACCAAAATGGCTACTTGATGGGTCAGACGGTCCAGGCTGGGATGGTACATTGTAAAACGGAAGCATTGTAAGAAATGGAACCGGTGGTCCAGTGGGGTAAAATGTCAAGGGCACTGCTCCTGAATTAGGATCCATCATTCGTTGTCTAGAATTAGGGCCTATAATCATTGGACCCATAGGGACCAACGAGTCAGATCCACTAGTATGAGCAGGTTCATAACCAGGCATATGAGGTCTTGGAACAGACTGAGGTCCCAAGGATCGGTCCGTGGTATCAGAGCCCATACTTGGTGGACGAACAGAGTCCAGATCCTCATCCTCAGACTGCTGCGCAGATGTACTTTCAAACATGGTCTTACCTTTGACATATCCATTAGATGACTCAGCAGAGACAACTGGTTTTTTGCCTCGTTTTTCCTTTGTTGACTTGTGGACCGTTGATGTTTCATCCCACGAACTCTCTGAAGAGGTTTTACTTTTTAGAGAATTACTATGAGCAGCAGATGAAAATCTTGAACTTGTAGTTCTTTCATCAGAAATAGCATCGCTTACTCTATCATCAACCCTCGATGGCCCACGCTTTTCCTTGTTATACTTGTGTTGACTTCTCACTAAACCACCCGAACCACCTACACGACGTGGTGGAGGAACATAATTTAACCCAGCCGAAGAAAACTGACGTTTATCATCTGATACCAAAATTTCAGATTTCGCTCTTCCGGGTTCGAAGCCACTAGGGGTATCAACAACTTGTTCCCCCCACGAATCATGGTCAGCATCAACAGAAGTCAATTCCACAGAATTTAAATTTTCATTGACCGGGTCAACGGAGATTGAATCTTCGGAGTTTGAAGTCAATCCGTGCCCAGAAAAATAATGTGGAACCAGACCATGAGGGAAGTGCATTCCAGAGAATGTGGGATCAATCATAGGAAAATTGGTGGGGAATCCTGAAAAATTCCTATGCGCATATCCCATTCCAGCTAGAATAGATGGCGATAACGGAAACGGTAAATGGCCGATTGGCATATGAACCTGACCATTGAACCCGTGAAGCCCAGAAGATGCCATCAGGTTTACAAGATCTTGCTCTTCTTGGTGCATCCCTTGTGCTCCAACACTGGAAGATACCTCCTCACGTTGATGCAAACTCGACCCATTACTAGAATCAACAGGACCGTCAAACCCTGAATGGGTGGGACTGGTATGATTAGATACCTCAGGTTCAACATTCTTTCTCCTATTGGAGAGCTGATTTTTTCCACCTTCAGTTGCTCGGTTAGGCCTACTTTGAGATGGTACATCATTGGTCAGTTCGGGACTTGATCGTGTTCTAGCAAAGGGAGACCTTTGAATGTCATTGACCAATTGAGTTGATATAAGATTCTTTTGTCCTCTGGTCAAGTTCCCATGACCCTTTTGGTTTTGGTTGCCACGAGCTGCAGTAGAATCACCGCTCTTGACCTTGCTTTCTAACTGATTATTATTATTATTACCATGCAGATGAGATGAATTACGGGAACGAGTGTCTTCATACTCACTCTCACGACCAATAAACTCCTTGAATTTTTTGCCACTTGAATTGATTTTTAGAATATTCATGGTAGGTCGATTGTCAGGAATTGACAAGTTGCCATGCAGTAAATCAGTACCAGGTGCATCTGGACGGATGCCACTGCCATGCCGGTCCCATGTGTTGGTAAAGAACTGATTTACTTCAGCAACTAGATTTTCCTGAGGGCAATCAAGTAATCTTGCTAGCCTTTTCGCCCCAAACGCAAATGCACTGCGGATTCTGAAAAAATTACCTACAAAGAAAAATACATACAACATTAATTTACATTCATCTGTAAAGATGTTCTATGTCTAACTTCTACTTGCAAATTAGTGAAATTAAAATCTGCATTTTCTTGTTTCTCATAAACATGAGCAACACATATATGAGTATATGACTATTAATACTGTGAAGGAGTTTCACCATAAATCATCCTTCTGATATATGATGATCAGTATAGACCAGGCAATATGGACCGACTAACTTAACATTGAGTCAATTTAGGCCTTCACTGAAATTTCGTGAGTCTATCTGGACCAATCTGATATCTCAACGGGTCTCAATGAGCTGTGAAAAGACTACCTATAGGTGAGAGTGTGAGACCGAGTAATGCAGGTTAGGATGATATATATTTGCCCAGTTCCACAAAACAAAAGCATCTTCTTCTTCAAGCGTCATCATCTTAATCAAGCATCAACTTCGTCTTCTTAGTTAAGCATCGTCTTGCTATCCCCTCTAATCAAATAAACACTGATCAAACCATATTTGGCTTAAATCCTCTCATCTGACAACCATGTACCATGACAATCTGCTGCTAGTAACTACTCATCACTCTTCAATCTAGTATTATGAGAATTAGTTGTTGATTGTTGATTATTTTACCCTTTTGATTACTTCATCTTGTAGTTTCAGACTTATTTCATCTTGGTTCTTCGATGTTCTAGTTTAAATGTACACTGCAATGGATTGAAAAGACATATCCATATTCCATAGCCAGTTGCATTATTCATGTTAGAAGGTGTAATGTTTTGTGCTAACAGATCCCTTTATGTGGCTTATACCAATTACTAACATCTACGATTTTGTTCTTTAAATTGTGAAAAAATTAATATGAAGAAACTAAGATTTTAGACATAGAACGTACGGGTGTCAGCGATATGGGTTAGGAATCAGAATTTGTGGGTATAATCTAGCAATAATTGTATATTCGAATGAAACTAAAGACGGTTGTTAGATAAATGGATATGCTATTGCCAAACACAAATCAATGTCAATCTACCTAAAAAGATGGCCAAGGGGATGACCGAACGTATATTTTCCTTCTACAATAGCCATAATTCGTCATTCATGAGTTAGTGAGTTATGACCAAGAAGCTATATATTTTGGACTACTCTTGATGCTAAAGTGTTCCATTTTGAGTGACAAAGTTTGCATTTCATATATAGATTAATACTTCGTAAGAAAAATTTAGGAAACATGGAATGAATCAACAAGCTCACCCAGCCTGATCCAACTCATTTCAACCCCTTGTAAAATGATCCTTTTTGGCCCAACCTGTTTTGACTCTTTACTCAACAAAATTTGCCCATTTTGCCACCCCTAAGTAATAACTATAGACATAATACCACCTTAGTAAAAATATACACTCCCCACTACATCAACAAAAGGATATTCTCCGCGACACCATTCATAGCTAGATTGTGGTCTTGTCAGAAAGAGATATCAGTTTAAAACTATGCCTATAATCAGAGTGTATAATCTATTTCCAAAGTCGTAGAGCTGTTAAAAAGAGAATATTCAACGTAGACTCTATGGTTCAACACCAAACCAATGTAAACTTTATCTACATACTCAACGTAAGAAGTATGGCACCTTGTATCAAGCCATTTATACCAACGTTGTGTCAAACAAAAGAAACCAGTATGAAACTTATTAGGTTTTTCTTTGATAAAATCTTCCACATTACTTGTTTCATTGTCACTACATGTGAGATGAACGACAGTGTGGAAAAATATAAAAGTACCTTTACTGACACTACGTCCCAGATTATTGCTGACACGCAATGGATCAATAACATTAAAATGTTTGGAAACAAATGGTTGCCCTTGGCCATCCTGACCACTAGGAAACACCGCATACACCGAGCTACAAGCATCAAGAAATACTTTGTTGAGCAGCAACTCTCCACTGTCCTTACGAGGAGGCTCCGCTACAATTTTAATTTAAATAAATACACAAATTAACGTCAGCAAATAAAAAATACAACATTACCTAAAGCCATTCCTGCATTGCTAAGTACATAGAAAATCACACATTATTACCAGTCACATCTGGCAGTGAGCTTATTGGAACAGGACCCCATAAGCTAACACAAAAGTTTTCCCAGTCGAAATTACTAAAAAACTCCAGAAAACGATAAAGGACCTGCAAACACATTGAGATCACTCAAATGTAAAAAACGGACTCAAGTATCTCACATAAAATGTTTTTCTTTTTTTAATTAAACCAACCTCAAGAGGGCCCGCAAAAGAATTGTTGAAAACATGGAATATGTAAAGAACCAAAGTCTCAAGGGCATAAGTTGATATGAGACCATGATGAGCACCGAGTATTCGGCTCTCATAATAACACCAGGCTTTAATCAGTATAATGCTACGCTTGAATAAATGATTCTGGTTTATCAAATTATCAACCTGCAACGTAAATTTATTAAATTACAACTGCACAAACGGTATAACATTTGTCACTATGAGTATAGTCGTTATCTAACCTCCTCAAGAAAGCAAAGGGTGCACAATCCTCCAAGTTGATTAAAGGATATATCTACCACAATGTTCTCAACGAGACACTTTATAATCTTCACCTGCATTTTCAACATCAAATATCAGAATTGATAAAATAATATCTATACAATGAAGATAGAAGCTAAACTGTAGCATACTTCTGCTTGAATGTATTGAACCTCCTTCACACGAAATTCTGCATTCTCGTTTTTCTCCTCGGTCTCCAACAGATCACGAACCTCAGTAGCCCACGAGTCTTTCAAGTTTGCATTGTTACTGAATGCCGTTAAGTCAATATCTCCATCAGGTAGATATGTTTTAAGGGGTACAGATCCGAATGTAAATACCTGCAACATGAAAAGTAATACGAAGGGCACACTCCAATTACTACAAAAGTAACACTTTGAATACAGTTATTGTGCAAAAGTTTTAAACTTTCTAGGGCATGAAACTAAAAGATAGGGTGTCTCAACCAAAAAGACAACAATGCATAACAGAACACAAAGAACCCTTCAACATAAGTATTACATCAATGCACAAGCATTACATCAATTGCACTCCATTATTCGGTACAAACTTCAAATTCTTGTTATAAAGAACTACAACAATACACATCAGCAGAACATACTACTCCATTTCAAAAGGCATTCTATATTGAACTCTACTTAGACATGATTTCAATAATATGTCACATAACAGCCATATCAATATATCATCATCAGAAAAGAAAATTTTAAAACTTTATATGTAAAAAGCATGCACCTGACATGGAAAGCACTTCATAATAAGTCTTTGAACATAATCAGCAACAGCATTTCTTCTTTCTTCAGAAGGCTGATTAGGCTGAATGCAAGCAATAAGCTCTGCAGTTCTTTCTTCAGCCTTTAACCATCTAACTGAATCTAAACTTTCTAACAATGGACCAGCATTGGGCAATAGCCCATTCGGCAATAAGCCATGTGACCATTCCTCATGGTCACCCATGCAATACAGTACAATTATATATATAAAAATATATATCTATCTATATATATATATATGCTACCCCACTACACTACTACTTCAACCTAATCAATACAATAACAAAATCAATTCAGTTCAAACTAAGTATATAGATTTCAGATCAAACCAAGGTACATGTGCAAATACATATAACTTGATATAAATTATAGAGTAAAGGTGTGAACTTTAATTAGGGCAAGATATTGACAGAATGAAACCCTAGGAACGGAAGTTGAAAAGATCGGTGAATTAATGATTGTCAACAAAACCCTAAATTCGAAGGGAGTTGAATTAGACAGTAATCAATTGCGTAAATCAACGAGGGATTTAAAATTAAATTAATATTGGATAAAATTTAGGGTTATATAAGTAAGAAGAAGAATCATAAAAGTTGAAGAGATAGAGTGTTTGTATGTATTTGTGTATGTGTGTTTGGTGAGAGCGCCAATTTGGGGGTTTTTTGTGTGTGTTAGTAAAATCGGATATATAGAGACAGATTAACGTTGCGAATTTCTGGGTTTTTTTAAAAAAAAAAACATTTGTGGAATAAAAATGGTAAATTTGGGGAACTGATGATATTTTGATGATGATTGGAATTTGGGAGAAAATGGATTTTTTATTATTTATTTAATTGATTGATTTATTATTTATATTATTATTATTGATGATTTTTTTATTAAATAAAATAAAACAAAACAAAAATAAAATAGAGAATTTAGTAATTAATTAAAGTATTTAAAGTATTAAAGATGAGGAAAACGGATAATGTGAGTTTAGAATAATTATTAGGGCTAAATGAACATGGCAATTAAGTGTGGGCGTGTGGCATTTTTTACGAAGTTATGATATAGAGCCCTAATTTATACATGCGATTGGGCTTTAGGAAGGGTTATATGCAAAGCCCAGATTTATAACAAAAGATGTTGGAATGTTAGATAATGGGTTGATGGATACAAGTAGAGGTGAACAAAAAAACCGAACCTGGAACCGAACCCGATTTAAAAATCGAAACCGGAACCGATTTGGAACTGGTTTTTGAATACCCGGTTCGGGTTTTTTCAATACCCGGCGGGTAGGACCCGGTTTGGATTTCGGATTTCAAAATCGGGTTGGGACCGGGTAGGAAGCGGGTCGGGTTGGAAAACCCGGTATAAAACAAGAAAAAACCCGGTTTAAAAACCGGTATTCGTGGGTCAAAAACCCGGTTCGGGTAGGGTCGGGTAGGTCAACGACCCGATTTCGCTTCCTTTGACTAAAAACCGGTTCGGGTACCGGGTCGGGTCGGGTATGCCCGAAACCCGATTTTGTTCACGGTTATATACAAGTAACTATTTGCTCACGCTTTGCGTCGGGTCAAAAACTATTGTTTAGATCTGGTTTGATTTATATTATTTAGTTATACTTTAATATAATTCTATTTATATGGCTAGTTTTTTTTATTGAAAATAATCTCTGATACTTATTTTACGAATGAGAGTGTATTATTAGCTTAAAAAGATCGAGGAGTTTCTGTATATATTAAAAGGTTTGAAAGTTATAAAATGTAAAATTTAAAAACTATAAAAATGTTGATTGGTCAAAAGCATTTATATCTTATACATATATTTTATTTTATGCTTTCAATAACCCAATTTCATTTCATTTTATTTTCTACTTTGAGAAGTTTAGAGCCTAGGGGTATAGATTAAGTTTCGTTAAATAAATTTCATTGATGATTAGTCTCCGATTCAAATGATTTTTTAACATGAATTCAATATAACGTTATCTTATTGATGATAAATCAACTAATATGTCGTTAGTTCAAGTATATATTGAGACACGATGTTTGTCTTTTAATTTTCTTTGCAATGATCTCAACATTCATTACGCTACAATATAGGAATGATTCAAAATTAACATTTGTTATTGAATTAGTGTAATAATAGTAATAATAAACGTGAACATGAAGCAAAAAATTAATCAAGTAGTAATGAAGGTCTCAAGACTTGAACCTTGGTATCCTTAAACAAAATACCAACAACACAACTACTTGCGCCAAACTTTACTTAGTCACCTATTGTGACAATCCTCCAATTAGGGTATTTACTTAACCTAATTTCATGCATTACCTAGAGTAATTCCCTGACTAGTGAATTCAAAACAATTTATGTGTTAAGTTTTGATAAACTTACTATGTGTTATGTGATATATTTGATAGTAGTTATATGTGTATATATATAATTACGTACGAAATAAATATATCAAACTCTACGAATAGAATGTAATAACATTGGTGATACAAAATAATTAATAATTCGAAAATTATTAATTACAACTATTATATAATTATATTATTGATATAATATAACAAATTATACGTTTTATAATAAACGTATTAATCGCGAATAATAAAGTTCCAAAATGAACTTCGAAAATACTTTTGAGTAATTTTTAGTTTAAAATTATTATATAAAAGTATTATAACGAAAAGAAAACGAAACATTTAGACGACTTTTGTCACGCGTAATACGAACAGAAACAATTTTAAAACGGGCCTAGAGGTTCCAAATAATAAAAGTATTATTTCGTAAGTTACTGTCTTAATGTGTAGAACATTACCTCAAAATATGATTTCCGAAATTGACTGAAATCTGGCACGCGTTTTTAACTATACAGTAATTTTACTGTAAATAATTATATTATACTTTTGACAAAGTATTTAGATTATATGATTACAATTTTTCTAAATCTGAGATATCGAGGAACAAAACGCGAAATTTTATTTTAACTAAAGTACCACAAATTATACCCGTACACGAAATTAACGGGCTAAAAACTACCAATTGTACACGTTGTAAAATATCTGGGAACAAATTTGTACGCACACCTTACCTCCCTTTTGATTTTAAACTGATATATACTCCTTCCCTCACACTTTGATCACCTAACTCAAATAATTCACCACACCTAAATTTCTCATCTGTGTTTTCTTCATCTATGTGCGTGTGTGTGTGTACTGGAGGTAGCAGAACAACAAGCAGGAAGAAGCAACACCATTTTCACCTCACCATCTTCAACTTCTAAACTCACACACAAAATCAAACACCAACAAAATGGGTTCTTGATCATTATCATTATCTTCGTTCGTAATCATCATCTACAACATCAGAAATCATCATCATCTTCCTTAAATCATTGTGAGGATCAAATTTCTCCATTTTCTTCATTTTTATAATTTTCTTAAATTATGATATATGTTGATGATTGTTGTTATAAAATGTTAAAAACATGTTACAAAGTGATTATAAACCATAATCTAAGTATATAACTTAGTAATTTGATGATTGGATGATGCATCCATGAAAATGGTTTAGAAACTCAAAACTACAAACTTAAAATCTAAGGACGAAAACATGTTATTATGAAGTACTAAGTTGATAAAAAGATGATATATAATGATATAAACGATTAGTATTGAAGATACAAAGGGTTAGAACCAAAAATCCACGTGACCATTTTTGATCAGCTCGAGCAGAGCCTGAAACCTAGATTTGACCGGCGGCCTCAGGTCTTGACCGGCGGCTAAACCGTCGAATCAGGCCAATCCGTTTTAAATCTTATAACGAATACAAACTAATAAATGTTATACAAACCGAGACTTAGTACTTTATACGGACACGATTTTGAGACAAATTTATATCCACGACATAATTCGATACGGACATTTAGAACGCGACAAAACTAATACGATAACAAATTATATATACATATATTAACGGACAATATATATGTAACGAAACGTATAAATGGGACGACTTAACTTGGTCAATACCAACTATATAAATGGAAGATTTATATACTAAATGACAATTTATATATATATATATATAAATGGATACGCGTTTTAACAAATGTATTTATATATATATATACGATAAACCAAAAACAAGTTATAGTTTTACAACAAACAAGTTACGTTTTTGAAACCTAAACGACAACAAAGTTTTAATCGCGACTATTAACAAACGACATATGTAAACGATATAACGAAGTTATTTTTATAACTATTATAATTATGTTTTGAAAAACATAATCAACGACTATATCAATACATATATATATACATGTACGCGACATTTTAAAAATATGTATATATGGATATAACAATGACGACAATTAGTATATATATTAGAATATATATATTCAACTAATATGTAGATAAATACATATTTAAACTTAACGATTATTTGAACACAAACGTCAACAACAACTAAAATGTTATAAACATTTCAACTTAACAAATAATCCATATACTTATACAAGTATTATTATTTGCGTCTAGGTATTTGATCGACGCTGTGGGATTATTTGCTAGCTGTATATTTTGCTGAAGATTGCAAAACCGTGAGTTCACAGCCCCTAACTTTTATTGTTTTAAATGCTTTTAAAACCAGGGGTGGAAAACATAGTACAATGTGATAACATGCTATATGCTTTATTGTATTGCGCTGCATGCTATTATGTGAACTGATTAACATGATCATTTTCATGCTATTAAACTTGGATTGTTAATATGAAAGGTGTTCATATTATATTGTTGAACTTGAACTATTTCGATAAAATGTTTTCATATTGATTTAACTCGAACTAATTATATGAAACGTTTTCACAACATTTTGGGAATAAGACAACAGATCTTGGTACGATCCTAGGTTTACGCGAGGTAGTTGTAGTGCACATAAAGTCCCAGTGCTTGCAACCTATAACCATTAGCTAGGTGACTCTAGCCACTGAGTATACAGATAGTACTATCGATTTGACAACCCTCCCAGGATATTACTCGTTGGTCATTCTAACCCCATCGACGATAGTCGTAACGAGGAGTGTATACTTAAGATGTTACTGAGGCAACAACAAAACAACTAGTCGTGGTTTGGTTATAGTACTAGTGTCGTTACTTTAACTCTAAAGGTTTAGCTCACCTTGGAGGGATTATAGTCTAAATTTCCCACTTAAACTATACAACTACTCAACTACTGTTTTGGGAAAGGTATTCCCTGTGACAACTAATAGGGCAGGTGTTCCTACACGCACATTCAGGTCAGGAGATGTTTACTAAATAGTTAAACCCGTGTTTCCTGCAACGTTATTTATTGGAATGTTTTGCTAAATTGCTAAACTTGATTTCCTGTTAACTATATGGTGGAAAATGTTTACTTGACTGTTAAACCTGATTTTCCTGTTACTAGTGAAATTGGAAATGTTTATGTGAAGTATAAACTTGTGTTTCCCGCATGACCTATCTGGAATTGTTTATCTGATTTATAAACTTGAGTTCCTGTAACAACTTGAATGGATATGTCTACTTATTTTGATAAACCTGTATATCCTGCAAACTGCATGATTAGGAAATGTTTATGATTAAACCTGTGTTTCCTACACTGATGCTATTTGATGCAAGAATGATATTCTTGTCTATTTAGGAAATGCATCCTTAATTAGTATAATCGTGTTTCCTACAATACATATATACATTATGTTTGTGTACATGAATGATATATATACAAAACTTAATTTTACTACATATATACTAAACCTGTGAATTCACTCAACATTCAATGTTGACGGTTTACTATGTTTTTCAGGGAATTAGGACTCAGGTACATCTGCATGCATAAAGGACGTAGGCTACCCGACTATTTATGATGCCACTTTTGGGACACTTGGATTTCCTTTGTATTATCAATTCCATTGGTTATACTTATGAAATCCCTCTTTTATAAACTTGTATTTTCAAATACTTATGTTGTCTTTGACAACCCTACTTATGTACAACTTTATAAGTCGTATCTTTTATAATAACTTTGAACTTATGGCATCTTATATATGTTCTGTGTGATCATACGCACTGATACGGTGAATGCACTATCGAATCTGTCCGCCCCCGATGCTTAACTATTATTAAAATGCTTCCGCTAATTAACTAAAAGCTTCCGCTAAACACTAAATAAACACGATTAACGATTTTGGGGGTGTGACAGAACTTGGTATCAGAGCCAGGTTATAGAGAACTAGAAGTCTTTAAGCAACTGAAAACCTTAGAGACCTAGACTATAGCCTTGGCTAACACATTTCTGCATTCATACTATTGCATACGTCTGACACGTCACACACGATTCTTTGACTAGGTATGTCGAGACACGCACCTATTCACATCACTGATTCTGATACTGAGGAGGATCCCATGGAGGGATCATACGACGGGATACCTATAGCCGTGTCTGAGGAGGTTTACCCGCCTACATTCCCTAGAGATACTTCAGATGGTTCGATAGCCACTCCACCATTGCCATCCACTGATCCTGCTACCCTTATGTTAGGATCTATGTCTATGTCTAGACGCCATCTTATTGGAGAGCCTGATTTTCGGTCTACACCTAGGAGGACACCGCTGTCGTGTGTCAGGGATTTTCCCATAGGACCCTCATCATCTCGCGGCAAAGAGCCGATGACTGAGGAGCGGGAGATCCGCTGTGATCAGCAGACACCGAGAGCTAGAGTTCCGCATCTGGACTGGATGCCACGCATTTTACGCCATTGGAGGATCATTGAGAGGATTCCTTCCACCTATGAGACTGGGGAGTCATCTCACACACCGACATCTCTACATTTGACCGAGGAGCCTCTGGAGCTTACGGTCCCTACTGTAGTCACCGTTATTCGTACCTTGCTGGGATTTCATTTTGGTACGCAGTCTGCCCTCCGAGTTATGCGCAGTGACACCTCTCGTCTTGACGATGATGTGCTGGCGATATATGGACGCCTTGCGACTTCTGAGTTGCATATTGAGGTAGACAGGGAGTCTGCCGATGCTACTAGAGCACGTCTGATCCGACTAGAGCGTCGTTTGGAGACTATAGGTGCTGCAGTTGGTTTATGTGTGTTGATGGTTACTGTTAGGATGTTTGTGGGATGGAGTCTACCGTATTTCTTTTAGACCGTATGTATGATGTATTAGGACTATAGTTATGATGTATTTGGGTTGACTTTTGACTAGATGGATGTATAGGTTAAATCCGTCACATTTTGTAGATCATGTTTGATCCGATGGGTATCTTTTGTAGTAAATCCCATCTTTGTACAAAACTTATGTAACAACAATTAACCCATGATCATGATATATATAACTTATGTTTGGTTTACATTATTACATACATTGTGAATGATATCAATTGGTGATTGACTTCATACTATATTTACATTTATCACTTAGTTTATGAGTGATGACTTGATTAGATATCTTACGAGTGTTTCTTGTGTGTGATTAGGACTGAATCATGCCGCCTAAACGTAGAATTACCAGGAACAGCCAACGAAACCCCACACCACCTCCTGCTGTTGAGGAGACTACTGAACAAATGGTTAACCGAAGAATTTCTGAAGCCCTTGCTCAGTATGATACTGACCGAAACCGTAGCAGTAGTAGAGAAACCGAACCAAACGCTTCAGGTAGTAATCCTGAGAGCACTCATAAGGGATGTTCATATAAAACATTCCTAGCTTGTAAACCGAGTCATTTCCGTGGTACTGAAGGTGCCATTGGAATCATCCATTGGATAGAGAAAATGGAGTCTGTGCTAGAGATTAGCAAGTGTGCTCGTGAAGATATGGTCATGTATGCTACATGCACGTTTAGTGATAAGGCTTTGACTTGGTGGAACGCCCAAAAGCAAGCAATGGGTCATCCAGCCGCTCATTCAATGTCTTGGGAAACTTTGAAAACTATGGTCATGGAAGAGTTTTGTCCCCGCAGTGAACTGCAGAAGATTGAATCTGAGCTCTGGAACATTGCTATGGTTGGTGCTGATATCACAGGATATACCACCCGATTTCAAGAACTAGCACGCCTTGTACCGCACATGGTCACTCCTGAGTACAAGCGCACTGAAAGGTATATCTGGGGTTTAGTGCCGCAAATTCGAAGTTTGGTAACATCAGCGAATCCTGCTACTTTTAAGATTGCTGTGGAACTAGCACAGCGTTTGACTGATGAAGCAGTAAGGATGGGGAATCTTACTAAGAAAGCTGATACTGGAAAGGTTGAATCCAGCAATGCTGATGCTGGGAAAGGAAAACGCAAGTGGAATGACCGTCAGGGTCACAAGAATAAGAAGCAAGCTAGTACCATGAAAGCTTACATTGCCACTACTGCTGAACAAAAGACTTACATGGGGAGTAAGCCCAAGTGTGGCAAGTGTGAACGTCACCATGATGGTGACTGTACTTTCTGTGGGAATTGCAAACGCTGGGGGCATCTGGCCCAATACTGTAGAGCGAACCCTACCACTCAAGCAAATAGGGATCGACCAGCAAATGGATGTTTCGAATGTGGCGAGCAAGGTCATTTCCGAAACAAGTGCCCTAAACTGAACCGTGGTAATCAAAACAATCCGAACCGCCCTGCAAACCCGAACAACAACAATAATCGTGGGAACGCCAACAACCAGCCAGCTAGGGGTCGTGCATTTGTCGTTGGAGCGCAAGAGGCACGCCAGGACCCTAACACTGTCACTGGTACGTTTCTAGTTAACGATCATTATGCATCCGTATTATTTGATTCTGGCGCCGATTTGAGTTTTGTGTCTAAGGACTTTAGATCACTATTAGACGTTAGATCACGTAAGCTAGACAACAAGTACACCTTAGAACTAGCCGATGGTAGGTTGATTGAATCAGGAGAAATAGTACCAGGATGTACCCTAGCATTGGAGGGTCATCTTTTCAAAATAGACTTACTACCGATTGAGTTGGGAAGTTTTGACATCGTAGTCGGTATGGACTCGTTGTCGAAAAACCATGCAGAGATTGTTTGCTTTGATAAAATGATACGTATACCATTGTCAACTGGAGAAACTTTGGTGATACAAGGAGATAAAAGGACGAGCACCGTCAAAACGATTAATTGCTTAAAAGCTTGTAAATATCTCCGAAAGGGATATCCAGCATTTTTGGCGCATGTCATGGAAAAGAAATCTGTAGAGGGACGCTTAGACGATATACCTGTAGTACGAGACTATCCTGGAGTGTTTCCTGATGATCTTCCAGGATTACCACCTCCGCGACATGTCGAATTTCGCATCGATCTGGTGCCTGGAGCCGCACCAATCGCTCGCTCACCTTATCGTTTAGCTCCATCAGAGATGCAAGAACTGTCTACACAGTTGCAAGAGCTCTTAGACTTAGGATTCATCCGACCGAGCTTTTCACCTTGGGGAGCTCCGGTTTTGTTTGTCAAAAAGAAAGATGGATCTATGCGCATGTGCATTGACTATCGAGAGTTGAATAAAGTAACTATCAAGAACCGATATCCGTTACCTCGCATTGACGATCTGTTCGATCAACTTCAAGGATCGAGTTACTACTCGAAGATCGATCTGCGTTCTGGTTATCATCAACTGAAGGTTCAAGAAGAGGATGTGCCGAAGACAGCGTTTAGGACTCGTTATGGACATTATGAGTTCCTAGTCATGCCGTTTGGATTGACTAACGCGTCGGCAGTATTCATGGATCTCATGAACCGAGTGTGCAAACCTTACTTAGATAAGTTTGTCATTGTGTTCATTGATGATATTTTGATTTACTCAAAGACGAAAGAGGATCACGAATAGCATTTGAAACTTATCCTCCAACTACTTGAGAACGAGAAGCTGTATGCTAAGTTCTCCAAATGCGAATTTTGGATTAGAGAGGTTCAATTCCTAGGTCATGTGATCAACGACTGGGGAATTCATGTGGACCCATCCAAAATAGAGGCGATTAAGAACTGGAAAGCACCGGAAACTCCCACAGAAATTCGAAAATTTCTTGGTTTGGCTGGCTATTATCGACGATTTATAGAGAACTTTTCAAAGATAGCCCAGTCACTCACCACCTTAACTCATCAGGATAAGAAATTCGAATGGGGAGAGAAACAAGAAAACGCCTTTCAACTGTTGAAACAAAAGTTGAGCACCGCACCGATTCTATCCTTACCAGAGGGAACAGAGAACTTCATTGTTTATTGTGACGCCTCACATCAAGGATTAGGTTGTGTTCTCATGCAAAACGACAAAGTTATTGCTTATGCATCTCGTCAATTGAAGATTCACGAGAAGAACTATACAACTCATGACTTAGAGTTGGGAGCAGTTGTTTTTGCATTGAAAATTTGGAGACACTACTTATATGGCACAAAGTGTACAATTTTCACTGACCACAAGAGTCTACAACACATATTCGACCAAAAAGAACTCAACATGAGACAGAGACGTTGGGTCGAATTGCTGAATGATTACGACTGTGAGATTAAATACCATCCGGGAAAGGCTAATGTAGTAGCAGATGCCTTAAGTCATAAAGAGAACGTTAAGCCTCGCAGGGTTCGAGCTTTAGTGTTAACGATTCACTCGAATCTTATTACTCAAATTCGTGACGCACAACAGTTAGCTTTCACCGCTGAACGTATGAAAGACGAATCCCTGAAGGGGATGGAGAAACAGCTCGAAACAAAAGAGAATGGAGTTTTATACTTCATGAATCAAATTTGGGTACCGTGCGACGATGAACTCCGTAAGCTGATATTGGACGAAGCTCACAAGTCCAACTACTCGATTCATCCTGGTGCAGATAAGATGTACCAAGATGTGAAAGGTTTCTATTGGTGGCCTAACATGAAAAGAGACATCGCTACTTATGTCAGCAAGTGTCTAACTTGTTCAAAGGTCAAGGTTGAGTATCAAAAACCTTCAGGACTTTTGCAACAACCAGAGATGCCACAATGGAAATGGGAGCACATAACGATGGATTTCATCACAAAGCTACCAAAGACATCAACTGGAGTTGATACAATATGGGTGATTGTCGATAGACTGACGAAATCAGCCCACTTTATTGCTTTCAAAGAGACTGACAAATTAGAGAAACTGGCTAAGATCTATATCAAAGAAGTCGTTTCTCGGCATGGTGTGCCATTGTCCATTATATCTGATAGAGATAGCAGATTCACATCTCGTTTCTGGCAAACACTACAACAGGCATTAGGTACTCGACTTGACATGAGTACGGCCTATCATCCGCAAACCGATGGCCAGAGTGAACGAACGATTCAAACGCTCGAAGATTTGTTACGAGCATGTGTGATTGACTTTGGAGGAAATTGGGATACTCATCTTCCATTAGCTGAGTTCTCCTACAACAATAGTTATCACACCAGTATACAGATGGCACCGTTTGAAGCGTTGTATGGACGCAAGTGCAGATCTCCACTCTGTTGGGCAGAGTTGGATGACAGACAACTATCCGGACCCGAACTTGTCCAAGAAACCACAGACAAAATGTAACACCCCCAAATTTAATGATTTGCGAAAGCTTGATTTGGGTGTTACTAATCAATAACAAAGCACAAAGATAAATAGTAAACGACTCTATATGCGTCGTTTTAACAAAATATATTGATAATTGAAATGTTTACAACATTTAAAGCTTTACATAGCTCGAGTTTAAATGAAAGGAGATTTCAGTACATAAGTACTTGTACAAAATTTACTAATGCAAGAAAATCTCAGTCGTCTGTATGCTGACTCGAGCTAAAGTCCTGAAGCAGAAACATCCTACTGCTTGGTACGTGCGATATATGCTAAAAAGGTCAGCTAAAAGCTGGTGAGCTCACAGGTTTGAAATCAGTTAATATAGTGTGAACCGCAAGATTTAAATAATGAATTGCATCCAGCAATTAAATAATGAATTGCATCAAGCAATTAAATGATAGTCATCGTGTATACAGCCATGAGCACATAGTTGAGCTTAACTCGAGGGCCGGGTCCCCTATAGAGAATTCCGGGCGAGGTGCCTCCACGAATGCCTAATCAACATTCGTCTTCCCAAATATTAGTACGTCTGTTTACCCGGTTAGTGCTTGCTAACCCGGACGAGGTGGGTCAATCCTATATGGTACCATATACTAATATTCACGCTACAACGTATTAACAACTATGCTAACGGAGGACTTTAAATGATCAGTTTCGAAAAACTCATGTAGTATATGAAATGTTTGTACTTGCGTTCACATGTAAAAGTTGAGCAATATATCACACCCCTGAGTAAAACAGTAAAAGAGGGGCTATGAGACTCACCTGAGTCGTTGAGTTTATGAAAATAAACTGAGAATGATTAGCCGAGAATCGAAGTCCAAAGACTTGTAACCTGAGGGTGTCCACGACACGCGATGGTTATAATATGCGAAGGTATCTAATAAGACTACCTTGTAGTTGTTCGTCCAACTATAATGTCCAAATTACATTTAGTTGATTTATTCGAATGTTTGAAAATATGTACGGCCCGTTGGTGACGGATTTGTAATAATAATCTCAACTATTATCATTTTGATTTCGTGTCGTTTTACTTGAAAAATGTGTTTTGATTGTGTTTTAGAAGCCGTTACGGAATCTAAGTACGGGGGTCCGGGGGCAGCGCCCCTGGTAGCGGGGTCCAAGGGGCGGCAGCCCCTGGCGGGGTCCAAGGGGCAGAGCCCCTGGCTGGGGTCGAGCTGCCAGGTCAGCTTGGAAAATTTTTATTTCTACTATATTGCTTTGACGAAAAACGCATCTGGGATCTGAATTTGGGTAAATCGAGTGATAAATTTCGAGTCTCGACACTTAGTAAAAATCTATGTTTTTGAGGTTCTGATTTGTGCGACGTTGGGTGCGACGTCGCAGGTAGGGTTGCGACGTTGAGCATGACGTCGCTAAAGGCGACGTTTCGCAATTTAATGCGACGTAGGGTGCTGCGTCGCTAATGCGACGTTGGTTAAGTTGGCGACGTTAAGGTCTGCGTCGCTATGTGCGACATTCGCAAGTCAATGCGACGTAATAGGCTGCGTCGCTATATGCGACGTCGAGGATTCGTGCGACGTTGTGACTGACGTCGCACTGTGCGACGTTACGAGGGGTTTTGCGACGTCGCAGCTGACGTCGCATAAATCTGGGTCCAAAAGCGACGTAGCGTTCTGTTGGCCGGAAAATGTGTCGAAAACGAGTTTTTCGGTTTCCGTTTGGTCCAAAACTTTTACCCAACCCATATTTGGACATTATAAGTTGATATAAACTACTAACAAGCAAAAACACTTGAAAACGGGAGATTTCGGGATTTGTCGGAAACTTACAAATTGTCGGATGAGAAATCCGAAAAGATAGGATGATAGATCGTGATGCGGTGGTCGTTTTCTTCCAAAGGAGTAGTGAGATCCGAGGCCGTTTGATATGTTTATTTTGAGATTTGGATGGATGGAGGTGGTGATTTGTTTGAGGAAAGAAAATGAAAGAGAAAAAGAAGAGAGAGAGAGAGTTGAGAAAGAAATGAGGAAAAAGGGAGGGGAATGGGAGGTTAAGCTCCCATTTTTCGCCCCGCGTTTCCGCTCCGTGCGGTGTTCGTTTTCTCCGTCGTTCAAACGTTAAATAATTATTTTACATATTAAATGGTACGTTTTTAAAATACAAATTATTACGCGATATTTTATTTAAATATTTTACAAATAAATTTATATTTGAATTATAAAATATAAATTTGTTTATTTAGTTTGCGCGTTTTAATATCTTAAATTATGTAAGTTTCGTTTGTATGATCCGAATGAATACGAAATATTATCATAATAATATTTTTGATATGAAAGCGTTATTTAATAAAATTGGTCACCAACGTCCGTATAAAATTGAATCGAAATACATTCGATTTAAATTGCGTACGATTTAATCAAATCGCATTTTCGTATATATTCAACAATATATATATAATTCGATACATTAATTAGCCTAACACAGAACTAATTACATGTATTAACGTATGATTAGGCACTAATTACTAGTCCTAATTTGGCGGGTGTTACACAAAATATCTCAAGTGCTTAACCGATTGAAAGCTGCAAGAGATAGACAAAAGAGTTACGCCGATAACCGCCGTAAACCTCTTGAGTTTCAAGTAGGAGACAAGGTTCTACTCAAAGTAGCGCCTTGGAAAGGGATAGCACGATTTGGCAAACGAGGAAAACTGAACCCACGATATGTTGGACCTTTTGAGATCCTTGCTAGGATTGGTCCTGTCGCTTATAAACTCAAACTACCACAAGAGCTTAGTAGTATTCACGACACTTTTCATGTGTGTAATTTGAAGAAGTGTCTTTCCGACGAAACATTAATCATACCTCCTGACGAAGTCTTCATAAACTCAAAGCTTAACTTTGTGGAGGAACCAATCGAAATAGCTGATACGAAAACACAAAGACTGAGAAACAAACGAATCAAACTTGTCAAGGTTCGATGGAATTCGAAGCATGGCCCAGAGTTTACTTGGGAACGTGAGGATGAGATAAGAAAGAAGTACCCTCACCTTTTCGAACAAGCGACCGACACGAATAATACAAATTAAATCTCGGGACGAGATTTCGCTAATAGGGGGAGAATGTGACAATCCTCCAATTAGGGTATTTACTTAACCTAATTTCATGCATTACCTAGAGTAATTCCCTGACTAGTGAATTCAAAACAATTTATGTGTTAAGTTTTGATAAACTTACTATGTGTTATGTGATATATTTGATAGTAGTTATATGTGTATATATATAATTACGTACGAAATAAATATATCAAACTCTACGAATAGAATGTAATAACATTGGTGATACAAAATAATTAATAATTCGAAAATTATTAATTACAACTATTATATAATTATATTATTGATATAATATAACAAATTATAAGTTTTATAATAAACGTATTAATCGCGAATAATAAAGTTCCAAAATGAACTTCGAAAATACTTTTGAGTAATTTTTAGTTTAAAATTATCATATAAAAGTATTATAACGAAAAGAAAACGAAACATTTAGACGACTTTTGTCACGCGTAATACGAACAGAAACAATTTTGAAACGCGCCTAGAGGTTCTAAATAATAAAAGTATTATTTCGTAAGTTACTGTTTTAATGTGTAGAACATTACCTCAAAATATGATTTCCGAAATTGACTGAAATCTGGCACGCGTTTTTAACTATACAGTAATTTTACTGTAAATAATTATATTATACTTTTGACAAAGTATTTAGATTATATGATTACAATTTTTCTAAATCTGAGATATCGAGGAACAAAACGCGAAATTTTATTTTAACTAAAGTACCACAAATTATACCCGTACACGAAATTAACGGGCTAAAAACTACCAATTGTACACGTTGTAAAATATCTGGGAACAAATTTGTACGCACACCTTACCTCCCTTTTGATTTTAAACTGATATATACTCCTTCCCTCACACTTTGATCACCTAACTCAAATAATTCACCACACCTAAATTTCTCATCTGTGTTTTCTTCATCTATGTGCGTGTGTGTGTGTACTGGAGGTAGCAGAACAACAAGCAGGAAGAAGCAACACCATTTTCACCTCACCATCTTCAACTTCTAAACTCACACACAAAATCAAACACCAACAAAATGGGTTCTTGATCATTATCATTATCTTCGTTCGTAATCATCATCTACAACATCAGAAATCATCATCATCTTCCTTAAATCATTGTGAGGATCAAATTTCTCCATTTTCTTCATTTTTATAATTTTCTTAAATTATGATATATGTTGATGATTGTTGTTATAAACTGTTAAAAACATGTTACAAAGTGATTATAAACCATAATCTAAGTATATAACTTAGTAATTTGATGATTGGATGATGCATCCATGAAAATGGTTTAGAAACTCAAAACTACAAACTTAAAATCTAAGGACAAAAACATGTTATTATGAAGTACTAAGTTGATAAAAAGATGATATATAATGATATAAACGATTAGTATTGAAGATACAAAGGGTTAGAACCAAAAATCCGCGTGACCATTTTTGATCAGCTCGAGCAGAGCCTGAAACCCAGATTTGACCGGCGGCCTCAGGTCTTGACCGGCGGCTAAACCGTCGAATCAGGCCAATCCGTTTTAAATATTATAACGAATACAAACTAATAAATGTTATACAAACCGAGACTTAGTACTTTATACGGACACGATTTTGAGACAAATTTATATCCACGACATAATTCGATACGGACATTTAGAACGCGACAAAACTAATACGATAACAAATTATATATACATATATTAACGGACAATATATATGTAACGAAACGTATAAATGGGACGACTTAACTTGGTCAATACCAACTATATAAATGGAAGATTTATATACTAAATGACAATTTATATATATATATATATATATAAATGGATACGCGTTTTAACAAATGTATTAATATATATATATACGATAAACCAAAAACAAGTTATAGTTTTACAACAAACAAGTTACGTTTTTGAAACCTAAACGACAACAAAGTTTTAATCGCGACTATTAACAAACGACATATGTAAACGATATAACGAAGTTATTTTTATAACTATTATAATTATGTTTTGAAAAACATAATCAACGACTATATCAATACATATATATATACATGTACGCGACATTTTAAAAATATGTATATATGGATATAACAATGACGACAATTAGTATATATATTAGAATATATATATTCAACTAATATGTAGATAAATACATATTTAAACTTAACGATTATTTGAACACAAACGTCAACAACAACTAAAATGTTATAAACATTTCAACTTAACAAATAATCCATATACTTATACAAGTATTATTATTTGCGTCTAGGTATTTGATCGACGCTTTGGGATTATTTGCTAGCTGTATATTTTGCTGAAGATTGCAAAACCGTGAGTTCACAGCCCCTAACTTTTATTGTTTTAAATGCTTTTAAAACCAGGGGTGGAAAACATAGTACAATGTGATAACATGCTATATGCTTTATTGTATTGCGCTGCATGCTATTATGTGAACTGATTAACATGATCATTTTCATGCTATTAAACTTGGATTGTTAATATGAAAGGTGTTCATATTATATTGTTGAACTTGAACTATTTCGATAAAATGTTTTCATATTGATTTAACTCGAACTAATTATATGAAACGTTTTCACAACATTTTGGGAATAAGACAACAGATCTTGGTACGATCCTAGGTTTACGCGAGGTAGTTGTAGTGCACATAAAGTCCCAGTGCTTGCAACCTATAACCATTAGCTAGGTGACTCTAGCCACTGAGTATACAGATAGTACTATCGATTTGACAACCCTCCCAGGATATTACTCGTTGGTCATTCCAACCCCATCGACGATAGTCGTAACGAGGAGTGTATACTTAAGATGTTATGAGGCAACAACAAAACAACTAGTCATGGTTTGGTTATAGTACTAGTGTCGTTACTTTAACTCTAAAGGTTTAGCTCACCTTGGAGGGATTATAGTCTAAATTTCCCACTTAAACTATACAACTACTCAACTACTGTTTTGGGAAAGGTATTCCCTGTGACAACTAATAGGGCAGGTGTTCCTACACGCACATTCAGGTCAGGAGATGTTTACTAAATTGTTAAACCCGTGTTTCCTGCAATGTTATTTATTGGAATGTTTTGCTAAATTGCTAAACTTGATTTCCTGTTAACTATATGGTGGAAAATGTTTACTTGACTGTTAAACCTGATTTTCCTGTTACTAGTGAAATTGGAAATGTTTATGTGAAGTATAAACTTGTGTTTCCCGCATGACCTATCTGGAATTGTTTATCTGATTTATAAACTTGAGTTCCTGTAACAACTTGAATGGATATGTCTACTTATTTTGATAAACCTGTATATCCTGCAAACTGCATGATTAGGAAATGTTTATGATTAAACCTGTGTTTCCTACACTGATGCTATTTGATGCAAGAATGATATTCTTGTCTATTTAGGAAATGCATCCTTAATTAGTATACTCGTGTTTCCTACAATACATATATACATTATGTTTGTGTACATGAATGATATATATACAAAACTTAATTTTACTACATATATACTAAACCTGTGAATTCACTCAACATTCAATGTTGACGGTTTACTATGTTTTTCAGGGAATTAGGACTCAGGTACATCTGCATGCATAAAGGACGTAGGCTACCCGACTATTTATGATGCCACTTTTGGGACACTTGGATTTCCTTTGTATTATCAATTCCATTGGTTATACTTATGAAATTCCTCTTTTATAAACTTGTATTTTCAAATACTTATGTTATCTTTGACAACCCTACTTATGTACGACTTTATAAGTCGTATCTTTTGTAATAACTTTGAACTTATGGCATCTTAAATATATATATGTTCTGTGTGATCATACGCACTGATACGGTGAATGCACTATCGAATCTGTCCGCCCCCGATGCTTAACTATTATTAAAATGCTTCCGCTAATTAACTAAAAGCTTCCGCTAAACACTAAATAAACACGATTAACGATTTTGGGGGTGTGACACCTATATCAAAATAGTTTGTTTTATATTAGCTTTTAAACCTATTTACACAAAAGTCCAGACAACTTACAATTCATAGTTGTTTGCTAATTGATATTAGGGGATAATATGAGAACTAAAGGATTAAACATTTCAAACTCATATCTAGCTTTCTGTTTAGGATTTTGTTTACAAATGGAACTTGTGATGCATGTATTTTTGTTGCATATCTTGTTTATAACCAATTTCGGTATAAGTTTAATGAATATGAATATATGTGGTTTGTATTCAAGCAGTGAAATGATATTGATGGTTCTCAAATAATTTAAACAAGTATTTTTAAACTCACACATTGTGACGCGATCTGAAAAAAAATTACATTTCTAATAAAAAATACGAGTTATATGAAAGTTTATTAATTCCAAACATGATGCAAATTAATTGATCTTGATAATAGTATTTTCATCATTATATGAATTTTCATTGTAATATAATTAGATCTAAGCAAAGTGAAACTCATATGTAAAAGGTTGTAATTTTAGTTAACATACGAAGCTACTTACTCCAATATGAAGCAAAAAATGTACAAAAATCTTGTGCCCCATAGAGTGTATCTCATAATTCAACTATGAATTTTCTCAAAATAAATAAAATGTGGATAACGATCAAACAAAAAGGACACTTAGCGTTGAATAGAACGCATTGAAAGTGTAATTTTTGTTATATCGAACTAAACAATTAAAAATAACACATTGATTAATCTAGTGTTGTAACACCCCAAAACTTAATGTATTCTTTTATGAGTCTAGAATAATTTATTATAGCAGATTTAATAAATCGTACGAAATATTAATAATACTACGTATTTGTGTGATGAATATAGATAAGTTTCTAGACAAATAGTAGAGGGGTTGATAGTGTAAATACCAATTTAATTAATAAAAATAAATCATTTAATCATATTTATCTATCTCCATCGATTTATACATACATACACTGTAAAAATAAAAATAAAAAGTTCTGGAAGAAAGGAGAAGCAGGAGAATATCGTAGAACAAGGAGGGAAGAATCAAAACTCATCCCAAATCACAAAATTAAACCCATAGAAGTTGAAGTAATCATCTTTTCATTATTCCTAACAACTAGTAAGTCTTCTTCTCTATTTCTCATAACCTAGAAAATTGATTTTTAGGGGTTTTGAGCTAGGGTTCATGTCAAAAACGAAAATTAGGGCTGATTATGCCCAATTAATAATTGTTGAGCTATTATGTTGTAACTTCTAGTTTCAGTTCAACCTATAAGATAAATATATGATTATGATTCATGTTAGGTTGTATTGAATGTTAGTGCATATGTGATGATTAACCTAATTGTTAGTTGAAAGAGATGATTAGATGTAATATGATGTTGTTTGATGATATTTAGATGATTATTATTGAATTGATGGGAATTTTGATAAGTGTGCTTCAAGAACACAAAGTGGAAATATGTTAAAAATTGATGAACTAGTTATAATCAATTGAATTGTAGTTGAATGAGTAGTTATGTTCCTATTACAATGTTTAGAACATAATCAAAGTGTGTACAAAAAGGTGGAAGCCATAAAGTTAGGTGTAGTCTAATTGGGAAAAGGTGAAATAAGTGTTTTTGACCAACTTTGAGGGGCTGTAATTTGGTTTGTATAAGGTTGTGGAGAAATCTGAAAATAGAGAATGAAAGTATGGTCAAAGACCTTTAATTCGATATAAAGTTTGCTGAAAACGGACGTGTCTAGATGGGTCAAAAGTGGGTGGCAAAACAGTCCGTTTGTGCTGTTTGCTGAGATTTCAGCATGTACAAATGACTTTTTGTCGTTTTTAGGGGGCTATAACTTAACATGTGTTGTGTTTTATAGGAAGGTGAAAATTATACATTGAAGTGTGTTGTATTACCTTCGTAACGATATAAAATATGTTTATTTTAAAGAGATTTAGAAGGTCTAAAAGTGGAGCCCAAAATAGCTAGTTGAAACTAATAACACTCGTTTGGACAACATGTGTGCAGAAAATGGTCACTTTAAAATGGTCATAAAAGATAAACCGTAACTCCGTTTTCGATGTACCTTATATCGTTGGAAAGGTGGAAGAGTCTACTTTCTATTGGTTATGGCCTTAGTGTCTAAATCTATTCTGAAGTTGGGCAGAAAGTGGGTCATACAGCTGCTGTCCAGCTTTTATAAAAGCTATTAAAAATGTTGTAAAATGTTTATTTAATGTGGTAAGGTGCATAAATGGGAGTTAATTGATAATCATGAATTGATAAGAGTAATTTGCTAGATAAAGTGGTGATTTAGATAATCATGATAAGGTTGAATCAAATTGATAAAGTTGTAGCTAATTTAACTTTGAAAGTCAAACGGGTCGAATCATACTAAATGGGTAAATTAATAAGGATGAGTTGTATGTGTATTATTTGATTATGATATGTTATTGAATCATATATGTATATATGTTGATTTCTAGGTTGCTAAAGAAGTGATGAATTCTCATTGGCGGATTGATTATATTCTAAATTGCCAAGGTGAGTATACGGGGGTTAAATGGGTAATGGTTGTATGTTCCAGATTGCTTACGAGTAAGAGGTTCATACAATCAAATGGATTATGCTTGTTTTTTATACTTGTTTCTTATGATTATTTCTTATGTTTGTATCGTATGCTCATATCTTAAGTTGAGATGTATTATTCAACATTATTGTTAATTGTTGCTAGTTGTTGAGTTATGTGGAACTTATGTGGAATTATGTGACTTACGTGGATTGAGCAATAGTGTAGAGATTTAATTGTTACGAAATAAATGATTGTTACGAAATAAGTGTTTGGCACTAATTGGTATCTATTGAGCTTGGCATCCATTTCGATATGGTTTGGTGCCTTGCGTGCTTGTATCTATTGGACCGCGGATCCGTATGGAATATAGGGAAATATCTACATTTGCTCAGTGATTAATGGTTTGAAAAGATAAATGGAATATTGTTATTTGTTATGTGTTATGTGACTTTGTGAATTATCCATTTGACTGCCTGTATTCTCACTAAGCTTTAAGCTTATTCCTTTAGTTGTTTCGTGTTGTAGGTGGAAATTTCGATGAAATCGAAAGGTGCAATTTGGATAACTGAAGTATGCTAGATGGTTACGTGGATTGAAGCTTGCATCATAGGTAGACAAGCTTCTGTTCTTTTAGATTATCGTTATGATGACTCTTGTATAAATCGCCCACAGAAATATGATTTGTTATCAGATGTTGTTTAAAAGAAAGTTTTTACTAAACTGTAATTTATTGTATGTAATTGAATTGAAACAGTTAAATGTCGGTATAAATTATTATTGATTGTTATATGGGACCAAATGTGAAAGAAATACATTTTTACTCATTATTATGATGTTATTAAAAAAAATAAATTTTAGGGCGTTTCAAGTGTTTGAAAGTTCATGCAAGATAAAGCATATTCAATTTTTCAAGATACACAATTAAAAAATGTAAAAATAAAATATAGTACGTTGTAGTTTATAAATTTTATTTTTGAATGACAGAGTAAAAAAACCAAAATTTAACTAAAACGATTTTTATGGTTATGTACTTGTGTTTATAAAATAATACAAAATTATTGTAATTTTCTGAATGAGTGTTAAAAAAAAATATTGTTCTACTTTATTTACATACATACATTTACCAAAGGTAAATTATAACTATTCATAACCTATTCTAACTCAACAATATTACTATACCAACTCATGAATAGTGCTTACAAGAAGAATAAAGAAACTACATAAATATATGAATAACATATTAGAATGGTGGGTTTGGTTAGCTAGACAAATATAAATAAAAATAATTAATATTTATTACCATCATTTAAAAAAAATTATTCATTTATTTAATTCAATTTAATTTCAAGTTTCATATTATAACTATAAAATAAATCTTAAATTTCATATATTGTTCAATTTTTTCTTCCCACCAAATATAATAATTTTTTAAAATTGATGAAAAATTGAAAATTATTTATGAAGTTTACGTTTATGCTAACTATATAAGAAAATTAAGAATAGCAAAAGAATTGATAGAAGTTTTAAAGTGAAATATATTACATGTTCATTTACTTACAGATTAGGTGTTACGGAGTATATTAAATAAAAACACATGTTATTTGTATATATTACTCATTTGTTGTTATATAATGTATTACGTAAGAATTAAATATCACTCATAGATACAAATAGCTTTTACAATTATTTTTTTATATTACCATTTTCACATATAAGTTGTAGCTATTACCCGAAGAAACTATCAGTATCAAACTTAGTAATGTTATAGTTATTATATTCTATTACGGAGTATATTATTGTATATTATCATTGTGGTTGGGATAAATAAGATTGTTGTAAAAGTATTTCAATACTAAAATTTGTTTCGCACATTTTTATAAGATGATCCATCATTTTGAATGGCACAAACTTATAATAAATAATAACCTCAAACATTCTAACATTTTTGCAAGTTATCATTTTTTCCGATCTTACCAAACTTTATTTAGAGTGTTATAGTAAACTTGCATTAATCTTTATTTCAAATATCTAACTTTAATATGTTAGATTATATATTTCGCCACTACTATTATTATATATGTTATTGAGATCAAGATGCATATATATTATACGATTCATGATAGTTAAATAATTATTATTAACTTCTACTTTAATTTAGTATATTACGAGTAATATATTGCATGACGTTATTTTAACATTTCTTTTTAATTTAATAATTAAAAAAATATATAAAGTTCGAAGCCCGCCGCAACCGCGGGGTACAAAATCCTCGTAACTTCAACATTTACCATCTTGGTAAGTGTAGGAGTTTCTAATTACTAGCGTAATACCCGCACTATGTAGCGGAATATATTTAATAGCCAAAATAGTGACTCAATGACTTAATAAGTTGGTAGCGGTGATTTGTATGTATATTATATAGAGTTCAGAATTCGAAATACACTTAGTAAAAGTGAAAAAATGTAAAATTAATAGAGTTATAGGGTGATAGGTAAAATTAGACAAGTTAGATAAGAAAATACTGAGTCATAGCAAAATTCTGAAAAAAATTATGGTAGCACAAATGAGTTGCTCAAATATTCCTTTGTAAGGGAGATAATTGAATGTAAAAAAGGAAACATAGATCAAGCACTTGATATCGGCACAATATTCTTATTTCTATTTCGGCACAACAGTTATATACAAAAAGGCAAAAACATGAGAGATTTTTTATATTTCATGCTGAGTAGGTTATTTCTAAACTTATTTAAGGGTAATTTAGTCTATTTTGGGTCAGTTAGGGACATTCTAGTAATTTCAATTCTTTAAAAACTTAAGGCAAAGAAGAAATTGGCAAAACATTTTATAAGGGTGTAGAGATAATTGCGGTTCTTAGGTAAGTTAAAAGATTTAGGTAATGTCCTACATTCATAGAACAATCAATTGGGCATAGCTCAAGTGCTACCGCCACTGCAAAAGTCCAGGCCTCATATGTGTGACCGAATCTGTATCATAGCGCATGTGGGTGATTTATAAACATTTGATTAACAAGCTGATGATCATTACGAATGAGACGAACGCGTACCATTAATATATGGTACGGGGTCAGGTACCCTTTAAAAGCCAAATTATCTTTTTTTTTTGTTACATCCGTAAAAAAATTTCTTTGTTGCACCAATAGAGATTGTGTAGTGGCATTTCAAGTTAGATAACCTAGTAACGAGGACCGTCGATGTCACTTAGGCAAATGACTGTGTTGGTTTATTTTCTTTGGTCAACGAACGCATTGTGTTTTCGAAGTCATTTAAAAAAAGAAGCTCGAGCACTTAAAAGTGATTTTTGTACTATAATTTGGATGCATCTTTTAACACTCGGGCTTGTTGTTAGGTTTGCATAATTCAATGAAATTTGATTAATTTAGAATCTCAATTCCATTCCATAAGAATGTTTGGTTGAAAATGATTGGAATTTGAAGTCATCAAATTGCTTCAATCAAAGTAATTTACAATTCTTGAGATTCCAATTCCTTAAAATTTCAATTCCTTTGATGAATTTAAAGTACATCAAAAATATTTCACGAATCAAGTGTCACCATAGATTCTTCATATCTAGGTTTTGTTTTGGGTTGATTCTAGTTATCACTTGAATTTTGTGTGTAGACAAAAGTCTAGAAAGTTTGTTTCTCCATTTTCAACTATTGTTGATGTTTGAAATTTTTCTATATATAAATGGGTTTTTTTTTCTTTCAAAAGAATGTTTCGATTGCCAAACATTGGTCAAGTACTCGTCGTTTACAATTTTTAATGATGTACGGATCATCACCTCTGATCACTGAACGATCCAAACGGCCCGGAACGATCCAAGCGGCCCGGCCCTAGACCCGTTCCAATGCCCGACCACGGATGTCATCCGTGGTCAGGACTTGTAGCCCGTGGTCCGAGAATCAACATCTGGCTAAAACATGAGGCCGGATCCGTTCCGTTCTCGGACCACGGACTTTATTGCGAGACGTTCCCACACACTTGTATAAATAATAGCCAGCTAAGGCCAGCACGACGGCAAGGCAACGAAGTAAACCGTGCTGCTCATACGAAGCCGACATTCTCTGACAAAAGTACAATCTACGACCGTTATATTCATGTACTATTAACATGGCATGGCCATTAACCTGGTCGGCTCATCCGATTGGTCCACGTCAGCTTGTGTACAGTGATTGTCATCCTCGCCCATGACCGGGCATCCACATCAGCAGTAGACGCAGGGAATGTTAGCCTCGCCCACGACCAAACCCTCCACGTCAGCCTAGGATTTGGGTATAAATACTAGTGTTTGGCTTCCATTTCAGGCCAACACCTCCTAAATCCACAGAGTAATCCATTCACCATTACTCCACCAGAATTAAGCTCTCACCACCCTCGATTGACTAAGTCTTGACTTTGGGTTTGCACGTTAATCGGAGTGTGACGAGCTTGATTCCTCATACACCATCATCATCATTGTACTTAAGTGTTTTTACGCTTGAACAATTGGCGCCATCCACGGTTGATTTACCAGCAAACGATTACTCTACCACTGTTCGTACATCGGAAAACCATTCATAACGATGGTTACTGGTTCATCAGGTGATGGTGGTGGCGATGGTACTAATGCTAATCTACCACCACCGCCACATACCGTCGATCAATCTCCTCAAACCACCGTCAACCAACAAACTCCACCGGTGGTCTAGCGGATTGATCCACGGCGGTTAACCTTCAACCAGAATGACTCTGGTTCAGCCACTGAAAACCCGGCGAGAAATCTTCCTCTGCCGGAGAACACTCCACCCCCCAAGTCCATATCTAATGCCGAGGCCCAACAGTTATTGGCACAAATGGGTTATGTAGTGGCGACTGAGATGCACGCTCCACCGCCGTCCCCGCCACGGCAGGATGCGCCTCCGCCACCTGCTAAAGGGACAATGGACAGGGCCGCGAGTCGCAAAATGCTTGCCGACTTGATTCTCAGCGCAGCACCGCCAGGATCAGTGTCAGCATATTCTGATGAGTCGGCAACAGATAACTTAATAGCAAACTTTTATTCCACCATACAAGGTGAAAATGTGAAAAAACCAGTGCCCGTTTCCACAACCACTGCTAGATTCAATGCTAAGATAGCGAATCATCCGTTGCCTGCAAAGCTCACCATTCCGCTGACCATTGGCACTTACTCTGGTGACTCAGACCCGGAAGATTTCTTGCAACGGTTTGAGGGCGCCATCAAAACTGAATATTGGGAGGATGCTGTGGCCTGCCACATGTTCCCTCAGGTGCTGCAAGGCAATGCTCGCGGATGGTTCGAAAAATTGTCGGCGGGTAGCCTTGTCAGCTATGCCGACCTCATGTTCAAGTTCTTGCAACAGTACCATAACCTGAAGCAACACACTCTCACTCATCTCGATGTCTTCGAGATCAAGCAAGGGAGTCGTGAGTCGCTTAACGAGTTCATTACTCACTTCACAACGGAGTGCCAGAAAATCAGTGAGTTGCCCCCAAGTCAACAGATCGCCGGTTTCATCTACGACATTGACAAGGATCGCTACCCCACACTTTACTATCGGCTGAAGAGGAAGTTGCCAACTGTGTATTCCGAGGCCGTGGCCATGGCTCGGGATTACTTGCTATCCGGGGAGGACACCGACCTACAAAAAGCACCGGCCCGAGAGTCACATCGGGTTGAGCATGATCGACCCCATGGACGCCAGCACGAGGGCGGATCCGGCTCCGGCCGACGTGATAATCAGAAGCGAGACTTCCGTCGTGACACCCGGCATGACAATCGTCACGGTGACCATCGCGAGGCAGTCCGTCGCCAGCCGTATGACAAGAACTCCCTGTTGACTGCACTCACCAAGTCGCCAAAAGAAATACTACTTACTGAAACAGCAGCGCGGAGTGCTTTTAACCCTCCGCCCCCAATGGAGCACCGTGACGTTCCCAAGAATGGTAAGTATTGCGACTTTCATGAGGAATACGGTCACGACACTGACGACTGTAGACAGCTGAAGAAGGAAATCAAAGCAGCCATCCAGGCCGGCAAGCTCAATCATTTGCTGCCTGGAAAAAAGTATAAAAAGGCGGACGGCACGAAAACCTATGGCTGGCAGAAGAAAAACGACCCCAGGGACCCCCCGGACACCGTCATTCATATGATACGTTCGGTCGGTGTGGGCTCGAAGAGAAAAGCCGAGTCACTGCAAGACTGGCAGTTGGTCCCAATATCGTTCCCACCTCTGCAGAATCCGGCCCACCCCGAACCCGTTATCATCTCCGCACGCATTGGAAACTGTCAGGTCTCCAGGGTATACACCGACACGGGCAGCGCCGTCGAGGTCATGTGTGACACCCAGCAATTTCGACATAAATATAAACGTTAATTGCACGTATTTCTAGGCTAATTCCCTACTTTGAGTGAATTCACAACAATTTTGGAGGTAAGTCTAGCAAAGCCCAACTAGTAAATACACGTAGTATTACATATTGTAATTAGTTGTAATTACATACGAAACAATTGGAACGAACGCGACAAAAATATACGACTGTTGGTGAACAAAATTTTTTAATAAAACGAAATTATTAAATGACATTAACGATTATTAAATATTATGTCGATAGTATTTACAAAGTATTTTATAACGTATAAACGTTTATTTCGTAAACTGAAACTAAACAAAGTTAAAATTTTATAAATTTAACTAAGATTATTTCCTTAAAATATTTCAACCAAAACTATAAGCGAATACGTATTTAAATAATTATCATCTAAAATATTTAAACATATAATGATCGGGTAAACAAACACGGGTAAAATACCACAAAATTGGGACAAAGTCCCCTCCTCCTTTTTGGAACAAAACCGGCCCACACCCCCCTTTCCCACCTCATTTCTCATTTGTCTCTCTCTCTCTCTTCACCTCCATTCTCTTTCAAATCTCTCTCTCTCTAACACCCAACAAAAACTCACAAAAACTACCACAAAAACTCATCAAATCAATTAACTTCTTTGGAATAAAACGATCACATGATCACGATATACACTTCTACCTTTTCGAATTTTAAAACCGACACGCGTAAGTTTCCGACACTTTTTCGAAACTACTTATATTTTGGTCTTTTATGCATGTTTGGTGTTTATATAACTAAGAAATGTCCAAATAAGGGTTGGGTAAAAGTTTCGGGCCAAAACGAAGTCGTCCGACCATGTTTCCGGCCACCGGAGTCCGATCAGACCCAGATGTCGCATCTGGCTTGGGCCAATTGCGACATCAGTCACAATGTCGCATACTGCGACATCACCCTCAACGTCGTATTAAATTGCGAAGTCGCACATAGCGACGTCAACCCTGACGTCGCATATAGCGACACAAGCGCCTATGTCGCCCATAACGTCGCACGCAATGTCGCACTTAACGTCACAGGTTTCAGACCCTTAAAAACGCATGATCTCACTAAGTCTTTTACCACTTGATTTTACCTCGAAACGAAATTTCGAATGCGTTTTCGCTTAAGCAGGGGCGCTGCCCCCGGACCCCCGTACACAATTCCGTACTTTATGAAACTCAAAAGGAATAAAAATGATAAACGCTTTCAAAGGTTATAACTACGAACCGTTACCAACAAGTCGTATACATTTTCAAACTTCAAACATGAACATCGAACTAACACTTGGACATAACTTGGTTGTACGAACACTAGCATGGATGGCCGACTTAGACATCCACATACTTATTAAATCTCATACGTTTAGGGCGTTAGGAGATTTCGACTAGATTACATTTGGGCTTTAGGCTTTGCTAGCGCTCACATGTTACTTAACTCAACAGGTGAGTTCACGGCCCCTAATTTTATTGTTTTAAGTGCTTTTGAACAGGGGTGGAAAACATAGTCAACTGTTTTACTGATTGCCATAACTGCTTTTGCTTACATGATTGTTTATCATACTTGTTTACTCGAACAATTAGAGTACTTTGAACTATTGAACTGTCGTGCGAACTAATCGTGCGAACTAATGTTTATGAAATAACATTTTCATATTGTAAACTTAAACAAACGTGGTAAACTATTTTGTTTGGACGAGAGAACGACCCGTGCGTGTTTGGTCGGAGAACGATTGGTACTTTTTATGAAAACACTGGAGAACGACCAGCAACGTATTTTAGTACCAGAGAACGACTGGCCAAGTGGACGGGAGAACGACCCATGCGTTTTGGATGGAAGAACGACCCATGCGTCTTTAGACCGGAGAACGACCGGTACATTGTCTCGCTGGAGTACGACCAGCAGTGTTGGACGGGAGAACGACCCGTGCGTATTTAGCCGGAGAACGACCGGTACTGTTTGTAAAACGCTGGAGAACGACCAGCAACGTATTTTAAACTGTGTTTTGGGTAACATCCCAACGTAAACTGTGCTTTGGGTAACATCCCAATGTAAACCGATTTTGGGCAGACATCCCACATAACTTGTATTTGGATAACATTCCACCAAACTTACTTAACTGTTATGGCAATAACTATTGTAAACGTATTTGGTTTAACAACTGTGCTTACAAACTTGATCCAACTATTGCAAACATAAAACCTGTGAATTCACTCAACCTCGTTGTTGACTTTTTACTATGTTTTTCAGGGAATTAGCAGCACATGTAAGGACCGCCTGCATAAATGGAACCTAGGCGACCCTTGAAGATCTAGGATGCCAACTTTTTGAAATATATGGATTTATTTTGTATAACTAATATGTTTTAGTCATATTTACGAAATCCACTTTTGTACAATTTAACTACTTATACTATTCGATGAATCGTAAACTTTGTAACTATTACTCTTGGCATCATAATATATATATATATATATATATATATATATATATATATATATATATATATATATATGTTCTGTTATAATCATACGCTCTGATATGTATGCATGTACAATGTAAATGTGGCATCCCCAGCTTATACCAATGTTTCCGCTAAACGAATTTGGGGGTGTTACATCATGTATGAGCACTGTTTCCTGCAGTTGCCATCACACATACAGGAGAAGCTACAAGAGCCCTTATCCCCATTATCTAGCTATGCCAATGACACCAAATGGCCTATCGGCAGGTTCGTTCTGGATGTCACTCTGGGTGTTCACCCGTGCTACAGGACTGCCGAGCTAGAGTTTGTCATTGTACGGGCCCCATCACGATTTAATGTGCTTCTGGGCTGTACTGCTCTCCACAAGTTCGGGGCCATCACATTGATAGTACATGGGTTGATGAAATTCCCAACCCCTGCTGGCATTGCCACACTGCAGAGCACGGGCACGGCCATACCCATATGCGCCCAAGTCTCCAAGACTGCTCCGGGACCATTTACCATGACCAGTGATGAGCTAGTAGCTGTCAACCCTGGATTCCCAGAGCAAAAAGTCCGAGTCGGCCTGGCTCTGAGCCCGCCGACCAGATTGAAGTTATGTGAGATCCCCGCACGTAACACGGACGTCTTTGCTTGGCAGGTGTCACACCCCAAAATCGGTAATTGTGTTTATTTAGTATTTAGCGGAAGCAAGTTATGATTAGCGGAAGCATTATGTGTAAACAGTTTAACAACGGGGGTGATGACGTTACAATTGTGCATTCATCGTATCAGAGCATATGATCATACAGAACATAATATATTAAGGATGCCAGTTTAAAATAGTTATTACAAAAGTAATACGACTATGTAAGTCGTACAGTAGTAATAAAGTTTAAAACATTTAAGTTTTACAATACATATGTTAAGATAAGATTTCATGCGTATAACTTCAATGTCTGCAATAATACAGAGGAAATCCTCAAAAGTTGTCCCAAAATGTATGGCATCCTAAGTAGTCCAGGGTTGTCTATCCTGAATGCATGCGATTCTTACTTACGTAGCTAATTTCCTGTAAAACATAGAAAGAAAGTCGTCAACAAATATGTTGAGTGAATTCCCAGGTTTTGTATAAATATGTGGTATGTTAAACCATTTATGTTTAAGTTATTGAAATGTTATTCAATAAATAAATGTTTGCAGGTTTTGCAATTTATAAGGTGTTAGGGATAGTTACCCTAAAATATAGTTTTATGTGGGTTGTTACCCAAAATGTATATCTGGTAGTTTACCATCATATAAATATAACCAGTAGGTATACTGGTATAAAACAGTTGTAGGATAAGTTCATCCTTAATAATAAGTGGGAATGCTTAGACTATAATCCCCTGAAAGGTGAGCTAAACCTTGCAGGTTAAAGTAACGCGACCTAACCCTATAACCAAACTACAACCAAAACTTATGTTGTTTGCCTGAAGAACAATTAAGTATACGCTCCATCCACAGGAGGGTCGTCACGGCAATAGTACTATTCGTATACTCAGTGGCTAGAGTCACCTAGCTAATGGTTATAGTCTGCATGACATAAGGTCTTTCATGCACACATCTCAAGTCTGGTCCGTACTAGGATTTGTTGTCTAATTCCCAAAACAGTTGTGAAATAATATTTCATGTCAAACAGTTGTATAAAGCAATAAAGCATTTATATAAATTTGCTGCATGTGTTTGCATGCAGTTTCTATGTTTACACCCCTATGTTTAAAAGCATAAAACATTTGTAAAGTAGGGGCTGTGAACTCACGGTGATTTGCTCGGTATGAAAGCTAGCAGCCAAACAGATAAAAGCCCAAGGTATGTTAACCTATACAATAAATATATTAACATAAGTACTTTTGATTTGTTTTAACCACTTATGTTAACAGTTCGTTCGTTTGAAGAAATAGTTGATTTCTTATTAATATGAGTCGTTGTATTTGTTGGTGACATTGCGTAGAAATCTTGTTATTATTTCTCTCGTCGTATACTTGGTTAAGTATATAAACCAATATGTAATTATCTATTTAACGGAAGGTCGTTTTGTTTCATTTGTACATACATTTGTTCTATATATGTATACCTGTAAATAATACTTATTGTATATTATTAGGTTATACGTTTGTTAAACGTGAACTTCATTGTGTAAATATATATTTGTGAATATATATTCTTAAGTGTCATATGTATATATGTTTAATAAATACATTGTCTATGTATATCAAAATATATAAGTTTTCATTTGTTTAAGAAAACGTATACGTTTGTGTCTATATATATCGTGTGTCCTCGAATATATATATATATTGTAATACGTTGTTTCGTATTTAAAACATGTCGAGTTTTATTTGTTATAAAACTTGATAATATATTTATTCCGTTTAATAAATATCATTTGTTTTTAATATCTTTACGTTTGTTTAATAAGTGTTAAATATCTCGAAAGTGTAATCGTATCCAAATCGTATAACTTACAAAGTTCGTATATATATATATGTCATATATGTATTCATTCATATGTCGTTTGTTCGTACAAATTTAAATAGTCCAAAGTCCGTGTCTCGGACATATCACATTAATGTTTTATTAATAGTTTACAATGTTTCGTAAATGTCTATTAACAATTGTAATCGTTAACGGAATCGTTTGTAATTAAAAATGAAAGTCAAAGTGTTGACCAGGGTTGGGAATCCGCCGGATTCTATTTGAATCCGCCGGATCCAGTTCAAATAAGGGGAATCCGCCGGATTCACATGAATCCGCCGGATTCGTTTGAGTTTAAGTGGATGCGCCGGATCAAAACACTGAGCCGCCGGATCGGGTTATAAATGGGAGGATCCGCCGGATCACCCAATGATCCGCCGGATCTATCGTGTCATTTACCCGTGTATCGTAGTCGTCCGCAAGTCGTGTGCGTGTGTTCTTTAGGATCCGCCGGATCCTATATGGATCCGCCAGATCTTTGTTGTCTTTTACTCGTTCATCGTTTTTAGCCATAGTTTGGTGTGCGGGTCGGACACGGGAATCCGCCGGATTCCCTTGAATCGGCCGGATTCATCTGGTTTTCAGGTGAGGATCCGCCGGATCCTAATGAGATCCACCGGATCTTGGTTCGTTTCCAGTCCCCTGTTCGTGTCTGTTAACACATAGACATATGATTGCTTGGTCTCAATCTTTTATACATAAGTTCCAAATGTTTACAACAAGTTTATATGTCGTTTTCATAAGTTATTACTCCATTTTAACAAGTTTTCTTATAATGATTTTGTTTTGTAGTTTTTGGTTTTATAAACTCATTTCATGAATCAAACAAGAAATCGTCACCTTTATGTGTTATATGTATAGATTATGATGTAGATTTATGCTATATAACGAAATCAAAAGGAAGAAATCAAAGAGTGTTGAGTTTCCTTACAAAGAAAAATGAGATGAAAATGATGAACGGATGATGATGAAGATGTTGCTCCTGATCTTGTTGTTCTACTTTCTGCTACTGATCTTGTTGTTGCTCCAGATGATGAAAAAGATGAAGGTTTGTTGAGAGAATTATTGGAGGGTGTGTGTGTGTTTCAAACTTCAGGAAGAAGGAATGGAGGGAACAAGTGATCGAACGAGTATGGTTTGTAATTGATACGGTCTGCTCAATTATTTGAGTTAGGTGCCAATTTTTGGTACATCAGTTTCGAGTACGGGTATAATTATAGCAATATAAAAATAAACATTTTATATTTTTATTTTGTAGGTGTTCTGCTGGTTCGTTATTTATACTCAGTATAATGATGTTATCATTATTTTAAATAGATGTACAATTTTGTACATTTTACTGCGCGCAACTATTTGAGCGCAAAATTTCAGTTACTTTAGGATTTCATATTTTGAGGTAATGTTCTAACTTCCTCCAAACGAATGAGAAAATTTGTATTTTTATGATTCTACCTTTTATGAGCGTTTTAGAATTGTTTCTGTTCGTGTTATAATACGTTTTATGTTATACGTATATTTAGACTATTTTTATCTATATGTTATAGATATATAAATACTCGTAATTAATAATTACATTATTAATTATTTTTGTGTCACGAAACTTTTGTTATTTATTTTTGTCGGGTTCGTTCCGATATATTTGTACGCGATTATTATAAATCACCTAATTTGTAATACTTTATGTTTTAAAGTACTGGGCTTGCTAGGCTTACATCACAACAAAAAGTTTTGTTAAAACTTAACCAGGAAATTAGCGTAAGAATGCACATGCTTAAATGTTAATTAATACCTAATTTGGAGAGTTGTCACATTCTCCCCCCGTTAGGGAAATCTCGTCCCGAGATTTAATTTGTGTCGTGAGTCGTGTTCACGGTTTCAAATAGGCGTGGGTACTTCTTGCGCATTTCATCTTCACGTTCCCAGGTGAATTCTGGGCCTCTTTTCGAGTTCCATCGAATTTTTACAAGTTTGATCCGACTGTTTCGGAGTTTCTGAGTTTTCGTATCCATTACTTCAAGCGGTTCCTCCACGAAGTTGAGTTTTGCGTCGACGTAGATTTCGTCGGGAGGTATGATTAACGCTTCGTTGGATAGACACTTCTTAAGATTACTCACGTGAAACGTGTCGTGAATATTACTAAGTTCTTGTGACAGTTTAAGCTTATAAGCTACAGGACCAATCCTTGCTAGGATCTCGAAAGGTCCAATGTAACGTGGATTTAGTTTACCGCGTTTCCCAAATCTCACAACTCCTTTCCAAGGAGATACCTTGAGTAGGACTCTGTCACCTACTTGAAACTCTAAAGATTTTCGTCTATTGTCTGCATAACTCTTTTGTCGGTCTCGTGCCGTTTTCAATCGATTAAGCACTTGAGATATCTTGTCCGTTGTCTCTTGGACTATCTCAGGACATGATAACTGTCTATCATCCAACTCTGCCCAACAGAGTGGGGATCGGCACTTGCGTCAGTACAACGCCTCGAAAGGTGCCATTTGTATACTCGTATGATAACTATTGTTGTACGAGAATTCAGCTAAAGGAAGATGAACATCCCAGTTTCCTCCAAAATCAATCACGCAGGCTCTTCGCAAGTCCTTAAGCGTTTGAATCGTTCGCTCGCTTTGACCATCGGTTTGTGGATGGTAGGCGGTACTCATGTCGAGTCTAGTGCCTAAAGCTTGTTGCAGTGTTTGCCAGAAGCGAGAGGTGAAACGTGCATCTCTATCAGAGATGATAGATAATGGAACTCCATATCTTGAAACAACTTCTTTTATGTATATTCTAGCCAGTTTTTCCATCTTATCTGTCTCTTTGATGGCTAGAAAGTGAGATGATTTTGTCAGTCTGTCGACAATCACCCATATGGAGTCCATCCCAGATGATGTTTTCGGTAGTTTCGTGGTGAAATCCATCGTGATGTGTTCCCATTTCCATTTGGGCAACTCAGGTTGTTGCAAAAGCCCAGACGGCTTTTGGTACTCAGTCTTAACTTTTGCACAAGTCAGACATCTACTAACATAGGTGGCAATGTCTCTTTTCATTCCAGGCCACCAGTAAAATCCTTTCAGATCGTGGTACATCTTATCCGCACCAGGATGTATCGAGTAATTGGACTTATGAGCTTCGTCCAATACTAGGCTACGTAGCTCATCAACACAAGGAATCCAAATTCGATTCATGAAGTACAATACTCCATTTTCCTTAGACTCCAGTTGCTTTTCCATCCCTTTGAGGGATTCGTCCTTCATACGTTCTGGAGTAAAGGCTGCTTGTTGAGCATCGCGAATTTGGGTAATCAGATCCAAGTGGATTGTCAGTCCTAAGGCTCGAACTCTTCTAGGTTTCACTCTTTCCTTACGACTCAAGGCATCCGCTATTACATTAGCTTTGCCTGGATGGTACTTGATTTCACAGTCGTAATCATTCAGCAGTTGAACCCAACGTCTCTGTCTCATGTTGAGTTCCTTTTGATCAAATATATGTTGGAGACTTTTGTGATCGGTGAAGATCGTACACTTCGTACCGTAAAGATAATGTCTTCAAATCTTAAGGGCAAAAACGACTGCTCCTAGCTCTAAGTCATGCGTCGTATAGTTCTTCTCGTGAATCTTCAATTGACGAGACGCGTAAGCAATGACTTTGTCGTTTTGCATTAACACGCAACCTAATCCTTGATGTGAGGCATCACAGTAGACAACAAAGTTTTCTACTCCTTCTGGTAATGATAGGATAGGTGCGGTGCTCAGCTTTTGTTTCAGCAATTGAAAAGAATTTTCTTGTTTCTCGCCCCAATCAAACTTCTTGTCTTTTTGCGTTAGGGCGGTAAGTGGTTGAGCTATCTTCGAGAAATTCTCGATGAATCTTCGGTAGTAACCGGCTAGCCCAAGAAATTGTCGTATCTCCGTTGGAGTCTTTGGGGCTTCCCAATTCTTAATCGCCTCAATTTTGGATGGGTCCACGTGAATTCCTTTGCTATTGATCACATGACCAAGGAAAAGAACCTCACGCATCCAAAACTCGCATTTAGAGAATTTTGCATAAAGCTTCTCTTTCTCCAGTAGTTCAAGAATCAGCCTCAGATGTTGTTCATGGTCTTCCTTCGTTCGCGAGTATATCAAGATATCGTCAATGAACACGATGACGAACTTATCCAAGTAAGGTTTACATACTCTATTCATTAGATCCATGAACACTGCTGGCGCATTCGTTAGCCCAAACGGCATAACCAGGAACTCGTAATGACCATATCGAGTCCTAAACGCAGTCTTAGGGATATCTTCATCCCGTACCTTCAGTTGATGGTAACCCGATCTCAAGTCGATCTTTGAGTAATAACTTGACTCTTGCAGCTGGTCAAACAAGTCATCGATGCGTGGTAATGGGTATCGGTTCTTGATCGTCACTTTGTTCAGTTCTCGATAATCGATACACATCCGCATTGATCCATCCTTCTTTTTGACGAACAAAACCGGAGCTCCCCACGGTGAAAAGCTCGGTCGGATGAATCCTAAATCCAACAGTTCTTGTAACTGTGCAGACAATTCCTGCATTTCTGATGGAGCTAGACGGTAAGGCGCACGAGCAATCGGTGCAGCTCCCGACACTAGGTCGATATGAAATTCAACCTGCCGTGGAGGTGGTAACCCTGGTAGCTCCTCAGGAAATACTCCTGGGTATTCGCGTACTACAGCCACGTCGTCTATGCGTCGCTCCTCGGGTTTCTTATCCACAACATGTACCAAAAATGCTTGGTACCCTTTTCGTAGATACTTATTTGCCTTCATGCATGAAATCGTTTTCATCGCACGATTACTCTTTTCTCCTTGAACTAACAACATTTCTTCTGACGGTAAAGGTAACCGTACAATCTTCTCATGATAGATGATTTCCGCGCGGTTTAGTGACAACCAATCCATACCAACCACTATATCGAAGCTCCCTAGTTCTACCGGTAGTAAGCCTATCTTGAAAGAATGACCTTCTAATGTCCAGGAACATCCTGGTACTATTTCTCCTGATTCAATCAACTTACCATCGGCTAGCTCTACAGTATATTTGTTCTCTAGCTTAAGGGATTCGATTTCTATTAGTGGTCTAAACTTAGTGGACACAAAGCTTAAATCAGCACCGGAATCAAATAACACAGAAGCAAAGTGGTTGTTTACAAGAAACGTACCAGTGACTGTGTTAGGATCCTGACGTGCCTCTGGTGCTCCTAACATGAACACACGTCCACGAGCTGACTGGTTGTTGTTGTTGTTAGCATTGTTGTTGTTGGCTCAGTTGTTGTTGTTTCCACGGTTGTTTCCATTGTTGTTGCGGTTACGAGCGTTGTTGGCGTTACGGTTTTGGTTATTGAGTCGAGGGCATCGGTTTCGATGGTGCCTCGTGTCGCTACATTCGAAACAACCCTGATTTTGGCGAGCAGTGTTTCCCTTAGAGGTAGGGTTAACCTTACAGTTTTGGGTTTTGTGACCCCATCCCTTACAGCTGTCGCAAAACCAACATTCACCCTCATGGTGTTTGCTACACTTATCACACTTAGGTTTGTTACCCAAGTATGGCTTTGGTTCCACAATGGTGGCAGCGTAAGACTTAGGATTTCCAGATCCTTTCTTGTTGGATTGACCCTGACGGTCATTCCATTTACGCTTCTTACCTCCTGAACTACCAGCTTCAGTACTGATCGACTCAACCTTGACCGGCACAGTTTTCTGTGTCAGCGTCCCCATTCTAACTGCTTCATCAGTCAAACTCTGCGCTAGGGTAACAGCGCTCCTGAAGGTGTCAGGTTTGGAGGACGTAACTAAACTCCTGATCTGTGGTACCAGTCCATACACATAGCATTCAATACGCTTGTACTCAGGTGTTACCATATGTGGCACAAGACGAGCTAGTTCTTGGAACCTAGTTGTATAACCAGTGACATCAGCACCAATCATAGCAATGTTCCACAGCTCTGTCTCAATTTTCTGCATCTCACTGCGAGGGCAGAATTCTTCCATCATCATACGCTTCAATGTTTCCCATGTCATGGAATAAGCTGCTGGTCGTCCCATCGACTGGACTTGACTGTTCCACCAAGTCAAAGCTTTATCAGCTAGTGTGCAGGCGACATATTTCACCGCAGTGTCTGGTAGACAATCACTGATGTCCAACACAGAATCCATCTTTTCTATCCAGTGTATGATACCAATAGCACCTTCCGTGCCACAGAAAGGAGGTGGTTTACATGCCTGAAATGTCTTATATGAACACCCTCTGCGAGTATTCACAACAGTTTCAGCATTAACAGGGGTCGATCCACTGTTATTAATCCCATTCTCACGGTTTCGACTTGCCTCATACTCGGCAATACCCTCAGCAATGCGTCTAGTAATCATCTGCTCAGTAGTTTCCTCAGTGTTAGGTGGTGGAATGGTTTCAGATGTAGGGGGTACAGTTGTCTTCTGACTGTTCCTAGTAATTCGTCGTTTTGGTGGCATGATTCAGTTCTGCGATGAATAAAATGCAGAAGTCAATGCCAAGATAATGAATGTGATGAACAAGATTTCACATTGTCTATCAAATGAATAGTATGGAGGATTTGAAAGAGTAAGGTTTCACATTGAATATCGCACGATTTTGAAACACCCATATGTACTTTGTACAATATAATCACGTTGGCCAGGCGTCATTATATAATGCCAAATACATATTTCTTTTCATCATCATTCAAGCGCAATCAATGTTTTAGAGAGTTCAAGATAAAATCAATAATTCAAAGTGTAGTAGGTTTTCAAAGATTGCAAGAAATGGTTTCAACAATTATTACGTGATAAGTTTTCTATCACATGTATATAGAGATGAATATAATTCGCACGAAATTTCGAATCGAACCTAGGTTATAATATACATTAACTAAAACATTCTTACATCGTTTCATTACAAAACTTGACGATATCTTCAATATCCATCAAGAGTGGTTTCCAATACTACTCGAGTTGCTACAGTACTAATTAGACTAAGCTTAACTATACCTAGATCTTAACAAAATAGTTATATTCCTACGACAGTTCTTCATCAGTTCATTATTAAGCTATCTTTAGCTATATTCTCTGTCGCAGTGTATATCTTTCACTTTTACTCCTGATTCAGATTGGGAGAGAAGTAGCGTGTTTCCAGCATAGTTTTGTATCGCGGAGTCGGATAACAGTCCAGATCATTCTCAGTCGAGCATTTGCTCAGACGTTTGATCCAAGACTCAACTCTTTTCTTGCGATTACTAGTCACTTTCTTCTAGAAGCGTATTTTATCCTTAACTCGGACAATCATAGGCCTCTTTAGGATTCTCAATTCTAGCTCATGGTTCCTACATTTGAACACAAGCTCCCAATTTTGACCTTCCAATCTTTCAGCCTGGTCTCGTACCATGCCGAATTGGTGGTTTTCAATTTCTTCTTCCACAAGTTCCACTATCGGAATTGTTTCGGTATCTACATATACATATTGTATCTGCTCGTCGATGGTTATGTCATCATCTGATGAGTATTCACTTATGACAGGTTCTGCCATTTTTCCAGTTTCAAGAGATCTATAGGTTACAAAGATATATTTCAGTATCCATAGGTATGTAGTCTCTATTGTCAATCCATAATCAAATCACAATGCACAGTAACATACGCAATAATAATAAACCAGACACATATGTTATATCATATAACTAATCATAGTTAGTTCACAAGTTTTTATACAAAACAGGATGGATCTATCCTAGATATCCATCGATCCAAAGACTAATCAAAGCATGACGGGTCTGTCTACACACCGTCGATCCAAATGATATACAAAACATGACAGGTCTGTCTATACCCGTCGAACCAAAGTTCCAAGTCTAATACATAGTATATATACAATCCTAAGTAGGCACAACCCGCCCTACATAGGTCTAACGGAAGTACGGTAGAAATGATCCCACGGCTGTCCTCAACACAGCCATCACCACACAAGCACCAACCACAAGCCCTGCAATCCTAACACGTCTCTCAAGTGTCCTCACACGAGCACGTGCGGACTTGGCTATCTCCTGAGCAGTAAACACATGGTTCAACAGAAAGTGGTGACGCTCATGCATACCAGCTATGTCCCCATACAAACAGGAGACCTCATCCTGTACCTGTCCAAGGTGAGAACCCCTGCTAGAAGTAATACAGAACAATGTATGCATAACAGCTACTAATGTAGGGAGAGTCTGCTCTACCGGCTCTCCAGTGGTAGGCAATGGAGCTGGGGGACGTGAAGACTCTCCTGTCTCAAATGTGGAGGGAAAACCCTCTAATGACCTCCAGTGCCTCAACATAGGAGTCATCCACTCTAGATGAGCAAACCTGGGTGCCCTCTGTGGAGACTCAACAGACTCGTCCGCCGATGCTAACGGACCAGTAGGAAAATCTCGGACACACATCCTCGGTGTCCTCCTAGACACAGGCCTGCGAGAAGTCTCAGCAGCCTGGTGGTAAATACCTGTAGTGATAGGGGTAACCTCATGTGCTATCGGTGGTGGCGCAATGTAAGCGTCACTAGTGTCATCTGACATGTCTCTCAAATGAACAGATGACTCATCCTCTACAGTGATCGCGGGACCCTCAAAAGTAGCCTCGGTCGGCTCCTCATCCGAAGCATAAACATGGTAAAGTGATTGACTAGACATACTGTGACAAGGGAAATTGTGTGTGACGTGTCAGTCGTATGTTAGATGTATGCAAACGTATGTATGTATGAATGCATGAATGTTCTAGCCAAGGCTATAGTCTAGGTCTCTAATGTTTTCAGTCACCTAAAGACTTCTAGTTCGCTATAACCAATGGCTCTGATACCAAGTCTGTCACACCCCCAAAATCGGTAATTGTGTTTATTTAGTATTTAGCGGAAGCAAGTTATGATTAGCGGAAGCATTATGTGTAAACAGTTTAACAACGGGGGTGATGACGTTACAATTGTGCATTCATCGTATCAGAGCATATGATCATACAGAACATAATATATTAAGGATGCCAGTTTAAAATAGTTATTACAAAAGTAATACGACTATGTAAGTCGTACAGTAGTAATAAAGTTTAAAACATTTAAGTTTTACAATACATATGTTAAGATAAGATTTCATGCGTATAACTGCAATGTCTGCAGTAATACAGAGGAAATCCTCAAAAGCTGTCCCAAAATGTATGGCATCCTAAGTAGTCCAGGGTTGTCCATCCTGAATGCATGCGATTCTTACTTATGTAGCTAATTTCCTGTAAAACATAGAAAGAAAGTCGTCAACAAATATGTTGAGTGAATTCACAGGTTTTGTATAAATATGTGGTATGTTAAACCATTTATGTTTAAGTTATTGAAATGTTATTCAATAAATAAATGTTTGCAGGTTTTGCAATTTATAAGGTGTTAGGGATAGTTACCCTAAAATATAGTTTTATGTGGGTTGTTACCCAAAATGTATATCTGGTAGTTTACCATCATATAAATATAACCAGTAGGTATACAGGTATAAAACAGTTGTAGGATAAGTTCATCCTTAATAATAAGTGGGAATGCTTAGACTATAATCCCCTGAAAGGTGAGCTAAACCTTGCAGGTTAAAGTAACGCGACCTAACCTTATAACCAAACCACAACCAAAACTTATGTTGTTTGCCTGAAGAACAATTAAGTATACGCTCCATCCACAGGAGGGTCGTCACGGCAATAGTACTATTCGTATACTCAGTGGCTAGAGTCACCTAGCTAATGGTTATAGTCTGCATGACATAAGGTCTTTCATGCACACATCTCAAGTCTGGTCCGTACTAGGATTTGTTGTCTAATTCCCAAAACAGTTGTGAAATAATATTTCATGTCAAACAGTTGTATAAAGCAATAAAGCATTTATATAAATTTGCTGCATGTGTTTGCATGCAGTTTCTATGTTTACACCCCTATGTTTAAAAGCATAAAACATTTGTAAAGTAGGGGCTGTGAACTCACGGTGATTTGCTCGGTATGAAAGCTAGCAGCCAAACAGATAAAAGCCCAAGGTATGTTAACCTATACAATAAATATATTAACATAAGTACTTTTGATTTGTTTTAACCACTTATGTTAACAGTTCGTTCGTTTGAAGAAATAGTTGATTTCTTATTAATATGAGTCGTTGTATTTGTTGGTGACATTGCGTAGAAATCTTGTTATTATTTCTCTCGTCGTATACTTGGTTAAGTATATAAACCAATATGTAATTGTCTATTTAACGGAAGGTCGTTTTGTTTCATTTGTACATACATTTGTTCTATATATGTATACCTGTAAATAATACTTATTGTATATTATTAGGTTATACGTTTGTTAAACGTGAACTTCATTGTGTAAATATATATTTCTGAATATATATTCTTAAGTGTCATATGTATATATGTTTAATAAATACATTGTCTATGTATATCAAAATATGTAAGTTTTCATTTGTTTAAGAAAACGTATACGTTTGTGTCTATATATATCGTGTGTCCTCGAATATATATATATATATATTGTAATACGTTGTTTCGTATTTAAAACATGTCGAGTTTTATTTGTTATAAAACTTGATAATATATTTATTCCGTTTAATAAATATCATTTGTTTTTAATATCTTTACGTTTGTTTAATAAGTGTTAAATATCTCGAAAGTGTAATCGTATCCAAATCGTATAACTTACAAAGTTCGTATATATATATATATATATATATATATATATATATGTCATATATGTATTCATTCATATGTCGTTTGTTCGTACGAATTTAAATAGTCCAAAGTCCGTGTCTCGGACATATCACATTAATGTTTTATTAATAGTTTACAATGTTTCGTAAATGTCTATTAACAATTGTAATCGTTAACGGAATCGTTTGTAATTAAAAATGAAAGTCAAAGTGTTGACCAGGGTTGGGAATCCGCCGGATTCTATTTGAATCCGCCGGATCCAGTTCAAATAAGGGGAATCCGCCGGATTCACATGAATCCGCTGGATTCGTTTGAGTTTAAGTGGATCCGCCGGATCAAAACACTGAGCCGCCGGATCGGGTTATAAATGGGAGGATCCGCCGGATCACCCAATGATCCGCCGGATCTATCGTGTCATTTACCCGTGTATCGTAGTCGTCCGCAAGTCGTGTGCGTGTGTTCTTTAGGATCCGCCGGATCCTATATGGATCCGCCGGATCTTTGTTGTCTTTTACTCGTTCATCGTTTTTAGCCATAGTTTGGTGTGCGGGTCGGACACGGGAATCCGCCGGATTCCCTTGAATCCGCCGGATTCATCTGGTTTTCAGGTGAGGATCCGCCGGATCCTAATGAGATCCACCGGATCTTGGCTCGTTTCCAGTCCCCTGTTCGTGTCTGTTAACACATAGACATATGATTGCTTGGTCTCAATCTTTTATACATAAGTTCCAAATGTTTACAACAAGTTTATATGTCGTTTTCATAAGTTATTACTCCATTTTAACAAGTTTTCTTATAACGATTTTGTTTTGTAGTTTTTGGTTTTATAAACTCATTTCATGAATCAAACAAGAAATCGTCACCTTTATGTGTTATATGTATAGATTATGATGTAGATTTATGCTATATAACGAAATCAAAAGGAAGAAATCAAAGAGTGTTGAGTTTCCTTACAAAGAAAAATGAGATGAAAATGATGAACGGATGATGATGAAGATGTTGCTCCTGATCTTGTTGTTCTACTTGCTGCTACTGATCTTGTTGTTGCTCCAGATGATGAAATAGATGAAGGTTTGTTGAGAGAATTATTGGAGGGTGTGTGTGTGTTTCAAACTTCAGGAAGAAGGAATGGAGGGAACAAGTGATCGAACGAGTATGGTTTGTAATTGATACGGTCTGCTCAATTATTTGAGTTAGGTGCCAATTTTTGGTACATCAGTTTCGAGTACGGGTATAATTATAGCAATATAAAAATAAACATTTTATATTTTTATTTTGTAGGTGTTCTGCTGGTTCGTTATTTATACTCAGTATAATGATGTTATCATTATTTTAAATAGATGTACAATTTTGTACATTTTACTGCGCGCAACTATTTGAGCGCAAAATTTCAGTTACTTTAGGATTTCATATTTTGAGGTAATGTTCTAACTTCCTCCAAACGAATGAGAAAATTTGTATTTTTATGATTCTACCTTTTATGAGCGTTTTAGAATTGTTTCTGTTCGTGTTATAATACGTTTTATGTTATACGTATATTTAGACTATTTTTATCTATATGTTATAGATATATAAATACTCGTAATTAATAATTACATTATTAATTATTTTTGTGTCACGAAACTTTTGTTATTTATTTTTGTCGGGTTCGTTCCGATATATTTGTACGCGATTATTATAAATCACCTAATTTGTAATACTTTATGTTTTAAAGTACTGGGCTTGCTAGGCTTACATCACAACAAAAAGTTTTGTTAAAACTTAACCAGGAAATTAGCGTAAGAATGCACATGCTTAAATGTTAATTAATACCTAATTTGGAGAGTTGTCACAGCAGGACTCTGATATGACCGGCGTACCGCGGTCAATTGCCGAGCATAGATTGAACGTTAATACCAACATCACACCGGTCAGACAGAAAAAGCGTGGCATGGCCCCTGACCGAAGCTGATTCATTTGTGAAGAAGTCCACAAACTTGTACACGCAGGCATCATGCGGGAGGTCCAGTACCAGACATGGGTCGCCAACCCCGTTTTGGTAAAAAAATCCGATTGCTCATGGCGGATGTGTGTGGACTTCAAAGACATCAACAAGGCATGTCTGAAGGACAACTACCCGCTCCCCGAGATCGACTGGAAAGTTGAGTCTCTGTCCGGGTTCAGGTTCAAGTGTTTTCTGGACACCTATAAGGGATACCATCAGATATTAATGGTAAAGGATGACGAGGAGAAAACCGCATTTCACACAGACCAGGGCATCTTCTGCTACACCAAAATATCATTCGGTCTCAAGAATGCCGGTGCGACATATCAGTGTGTCGTCGACAGCGCCTTCAAATCATAGATTGGCCGCAATCTAGAGGCGTACGTCGACGACATTGTCATCAATAGTAACGTCGAGTCTCAGCTACTAACGGAAATTCTTGAAACTTTTGCCTCATTGCGGAAGATAAACATGAAGCTCAATCCTGCCAAATGTTCGTTCGGTATGGAAGAAGGAAAATTCCTCGGTCACATGGTAACTCCGAGAGGCATCAAAGCCAACCCGAAGAAAATACAGGCAATCGCTGACATGGTATCCCCGCAGAACAAAAAAGATGTGCAGAGTCTGAACGGAAAGCTAGCAGCCTTAGCCCGTTTCCTGTCCAAGGCCGCTGAACGATCATTACCATTTTTTAACACACTCAAAGGCTGCATAAACAAAAAGGATTTCTCATGGACACCAGAGGCAGAGTAAGCATTCCAGGATATGAAAACATTCCTGACAGAATTGCCAACCCTCACAGGTCCCATGCCTGTTGAAACACTTACTCTGTACCTGGCGGCGTCGCAGAACGCCGTCAGCTTCGTACTTATCACAATACGTGACAAGACGCAGATGCCGGTTTACTTTGTCAGCCGTGCCTTGCAGCCTGGAGAGCTGAATTATTCACCAATTGAGAAGTTGGTCCTCGCACTGGTGCACTCGGCACTGCCACTTCGTCGGTATTTTCAGGGTCATCCCATCACGGTCCTCACGGACCAGCCTATTAAGCAAGTACTTTCGAAGCCTAAAATCTTGGGCCGACTAGCAAAATTGTAACACCCGCCGAATTAGGACTAGTAATTAGTGCCTAATCATATGTTAATACATGTAATTAGTTCTGTGTTAGGCTAATTAATATATCGAATTATATATATTGTTGAATATATACGAAAATGCGATTTGATTAAATCGTACGCAATTTAAATCGAATGTATTTCGGTTCCATAAATACGGACGTTGGTGATACAATTTATATTTAAGTATAAAACATTGTCTGAAAACATTACTGGGTCCGAACTATTGTTTAGATTTTATTCTCAAAGTTATTCCGCTTCGTACAATCGAAACTTACCAAATTAACAACAAACTACGCAAATTATTTAAATCACCTTTTAAATCTTTAAATTATTAGATAACTGGTAAAACAATTTAATTAAATTATTAAACAAAATTCGTATTTTAAAATGGATAATCAACACGCGAAATATTTATTAAAACGTGAAATGACGGAGAAAACGAACACCACACGGAGCGCGGGGCGAAACCGAAAAGTGGAGGATAACCTCCACCTTTCTTCCTCTTTTTCTCATTTCTCAATCATTTCTCTCTCTCCTCTCTTCTTTTTCTCCAAAATCACCAAATCACCACGAACTCACAAAATCGCAAAATAACGCCATTATACGCACTCGGATCACCAATATTTTTAGAGATTCACGACCACCTCGCAACGATCTATATTTCCATCTTTCCGGATTTCCATTTCGGCAATTTGTAAGTTTCCGACAGAATCCCGAAATCTCTCGATTCTTAGTATTTTTCACTTGTAGTTGTTATTATAACTTGTATATGTCCCTTACTAAGTATAGAACACGATTTCATAGCTTAAAAACGGGTTTGAAATGGGTTTTAGGCCGGAAAAATCTTGACAGCCGGACTTTCTGGGCTGATGTTCTTCCATGCGACACAAGCCTTGTGTCGCATGTTGTGTCGTATTTTGCCCCAAGTGTCGTATAAAACCCCCTGTGTCGTACCTTGTGTCATACCAAATAATTAGTGTCGCAAGCCTTGCGACACAACCATTATGTCGCAAACTCCATACGACACAATCACTATGTCGCTGTTGAATCAGCATCTCGCATCTATGCGACACAACCCTTGTGTCGTATAGACGTTGTGTCGCATTCTTCTGCGACACAATCCTTGTGTCGCATAACAACTTTTGTGTCGCATGATTGTGTCGCATAAAACAGCAGGTTTTCAAACTAAAATTTTACTAAGTGTTGAGACTCGAAATTTATCACTCGATTTTACCCGAATTCAGATCCCAGATGCGTTTTTCACCAAAGCAATATAGTGGAAATAAAAATTTTTCGAGCTGACCTGGCATCTCGACCCCAGCCAGGGACCAGCCCCTTGGACCCTGCCAGGGGCGCTGCCCCCGGACCCCCGTACTTAGATTCCGTAAGCACATTTCTCACCAAGTGTCAAACTTGTATAACTTCAAAACGCTTATATGATACAACTTTTCAAACATAATGGAATATATTTTTCAAGTATAACACTTCGAAATCAATGTGATAACATCAGGACTATTATTACAAATAATCACCAACGGGCCGTACACGTTTTCAAACACTTAACAAACCAACCAAATCGTAGTAATTTGGACATATATATAGTTGTGTAACAACTACAAGGGTGATCTTTTGAGATACCCAATCATGTTTATAACCATCGCGTGTCGTGGACACCCTCAGGTTACAAGTCTTTGGACTTCAGCACTCGGCTAATCAACCTACGTTTATTTAAACGCTTTCAGACTCAGGTGAGTCTCATAGCCCCTCTTTTTACTGTTTTACTCAGGGGTGTGATATATTGCTCAAATTTTAACATGTGAACGCAAGTACAAACATTTCATATACTACATGAGTTTTTCACAACTAGTCATTTAAAGTCCTCCGTCAGCATAGTTGTTAATACGTTGTAGCGTGAATATTAGTATATGGTACGTTATAGGATTGACCCTCCTCGTTCGGGTTAGCAAGCACTAACCGGGTAAACGGACGTACTAATATTTGGGAAGACGAATGTTGATTAGGCATTCGTGGAGGCACCTCGCCCGGAATTCTCTATAGGGGACCCGGCCCTCGAGTTAAGCTCAACTATGTGCTCATGGCTGTATACATATACATTATCAATTGCTGGATGCAATTCAATCATTATTAAATCTTGCAGTTCATACTATAATACTTGATTTCAAACCTGTGAGCTCACCAGCTTTTAGCTGACCTTTTAGCATGTATCGCAGGTACCAAGCAGTAGGATGTTTCTGCTTCAGGACATTTAGCTCGAGTCAGCATACAGACGATTGAGATTTTCTTGCATTAGTATATTTTGTACAAGTACTTATGTACTGAAATCTCCTTTTATTTAAACTCGAGCTATGTAAAGCTTTAAATGTTGTAAACATTTCAATTATCAATATATTTTGTTAAAACGACGCATATAGAGTCGTTTACTATATATCTTTGTGCTTTGTTATTGATTAGTAACACCCAAATCAAGCTTCCGCACATCATTAAATTTGGGGGTGTTACAAAAATGGGCCATCGAGCTTGGCGAGCACGGAATCACATTCTTTCTGCGGAGTGCGATCAAGGGAGTAGAGGGTAGGTGCACCTCGGATACTCCTACCCGTGAAAAGCCAGCCGTGTGGGAATTGTTCACTGACGGGGCCTCCAGCTCTGAGGGCGCCGGTGCCGGACTCATACTCATAATCCCCGAGGGGGAGGAGCATATTTACGCCCTCCGTTTTGGTTTCTCTGCTTCCAATAACGAGGCTGAGTACGAGGCACTGCTGTCCGGTATTCGGATCGCGACTGAAATGGGAATTAAGGACCTCCGGGCATACGTTGACTCACAATTGGTTGCTAACCAGTTCAACGGTGCCTTTGAGGCAAAGGACCCAGCAATGAAGCAGTACTTAATGTGTAACACCCGCTTTTGTGGACATCTGGTAATTTCTTTTAAAAATTAGATGTTTTCATTTGTTATACTTAAATATCGTGTTTTATATGTTTGATTTGTAAAATAGGAAATTTGGTTAAGAATCTATTGTGACTAGTGAATTATTTACCGTTTTAAATAGTTATAGTTCACGGTAAAATAAAATAGTTTTCTCGCAAAATGGTTTTTAGGTTCCAGACAACAGATTAAAAAGGGGACTAATTTAAGTGAATACGGAGTCGGTTTAAAAACTTTGGCCGACCTTTTATTTCTTTCCTTAAATGGAAAGTTTTCATTTTTACATACAAACCCTAAGAACTATAAACTAAAACCCTAAACTAAATCCAAAACCTAAAACCCAAGTTAAAGATCAATTCAAGGGCCTACAAACTGGTTTAATCCTTCAATTTAAAACATCATCATCATCCTAGCATCTTGAATTGTAAGTGGTTTTCAAACTTGTTCTTCATAATGATCATGATTATATGATTAGGATTATAAGTAATTAGTTGTTGATATGTATAGATATATGTTTGAATAGAGCTTTGTTTGAAGTTATAATAGCTGCAACTAGCTGGAATTTGTTGGTTTGATTGTACAATTCGGCACAGGGCTGAAGCAGAGTAAAGCTGTTAAGCTTTGGCCTACGGCCGGCGGTCAACCTGTGTGGCCGGCGGCTAAATCGGCCTGACGCAAACATATGACCTTTTTAGCTATAAATCTCATTTCAAATGATTTTAGTTATGTTTTAACTTAGGCTAGCGATTGAATGAGCATAATTATATTGTTATGGCGCAAGTACATGTAAAGTAATTGTTATATGTTTGATTTTAATGTGGTAAATTGGTAGTACGTGACTATGTTAACTAGTTGAAGTGAGTATTGAATTCAGTTGCTAACTAAATTGTTTTGTGGTGTTTACAGATACACCGAAGACTCAGTGAGTTAGTCAGCTGAGTAAGTGAAGTGAAGTTAACAGGTGAATTAACTTGGAACTTCAGTGTGATTGGTTGTGACATATTAGTTACAACAATATAAATATAGTGATTGTTGATTATATTGCTGAGATATATAAAAATTGTGATGTGTTGCCTATGTGCATTCTAGTGATTCGGGGGTCAACAATTGTTGGACTGATTGCTACAGGTTAGTCAATGTGAGATTTGTAATCATGTGTTGAGAATGGAACACATATTGATTAAAGGTAGCAATCAGTTATCGGTAAAATCACTGTATTGGCCTGCAGTGATTGTAAGTGTCGCTTGGTGGGCCATCCGCGGTCAGAGGGCTTTACAAGGACCACCGATCCTCTTGGTGATGTTGTGTCAAAGTGATATTGCTGTTAATTGATATTGTTATAGCTAAGTCAAACTGTTTGTAACAGGTTTATTCACTTAGCTTCGTGCTAATTCCGTTGTTTACTCCTTGCAGGTTTATGTGATGTTTTGGGACGGGGCAAGGAGTGACTGGGAGTTGTTTGACCAGGATTACTCTGATTTTGTTAGAAACGGTTGCTTATGTTTTGTTATATAATAATTATGTTGAGATAATGGTTTGTAAACGAGCAGTTAACACTTATAACTTGTAATATGTTTTGGTTGATGACATAAAGTCATCAGTGTTAATATGAATGGGATTTCGCTTCCGAGTTTTTTTTTAAAAAAAAAGTATGTCATGTAAAGTTAGTGCGTGTTATAAATTGGTATCAGAGCATAGGTTTGGGTGAATTGAGCAGTGATTAAGTGTTCAATCCCAAACCTAGTGGTATTGGTCAAACATTCCAGGTTACGGGATTGGTTATGAATTGTGATTTGATTAGTATATTAGTACTAACAATTAACGAGTTGTGAGATGTGTTGTGATTACAGGATGGCTGAGAATGAGCAACCGAACCCTACCCTTAATAATGCCTCAGAGACAGATGTACCTCCAGATAATCAGGGCACTTCTTATTCAGTTGGTGGAGAATCTGATCGTGACTATATGATGAGATTAGAGGCTCAGGTGATGGAGCAAAGTAGACAGTTGGCCGAGCTTTCTCAGCGACAAATTCCAAGTCAGCCACATGTTGAGAGTACTGTTCCACCTATTACAGCTACTTTTCGGGCTCCGACATCAGTTCCTTATGTTTCTCAGCAGCAAACTCAGGGGTATACTTTTCAGACTTCTGTACCATTTTCTACATATGGATCTGCTGGTTTTCCGATATCTATTTTTCCACCAGTTCAGCCGACAGAGAAAGGTTGTTCTTTGAAAACATTTATGTCTAGTAATCCTTCTGCATATTCTGGGAGTACTGATCCTACTGTTACCCTTGACTGGTTACGTGATGTTGAGAGGAAATTGGATGTTTGTCATTGTGAGGAGAAGGATAAGGTACCTTATGCTGTACAGTTGTTAAAGGGTCAGGCTATGTCATGGTGGGATTCGATTACTGCTCCATTTACTTCACAGCAGATAGTTGCTATTAGATGGCCAGAATTTCGTGCTGAGGTTTGTAAGCAGTTCTGTTCTGAGTATAATTGTAACACCCTCGAAATGGACCTAGTGGTTTTATATTATTTCTTGATTTAAATAAACATTTAAATGTGTTTGGAAATAATATTGTTTGAACTAGTAGAAATAATTGGAATAGGAGTCGAATATTCCAATGTGATAAGTGAATTATTAATTGTTGTAAATTAATATAGTTGACGGTACAATAAAATGTTTGGACTCGCAAATGGTTTTCGGGTTCCAGACAATAGATTGAGATGGGGTACTAAATTATACCCGTATATTGAAGGCGGTTTAATGAGGCCGACCTATATATATCATTTCCTCTTTAGGAAAGTTCATTATAAAACTTCAAAACTCACAGAAACTCTCAGAAAACTTTCAAATCAAACTAGAAATCAAATCAGGAAGCTGTGATTCTTGCTAAGCTTCAACACTATCAGATTAATATCGATATGTTCTTCAATCAGTAAGTGTTCTTGAGTATTTAAGAATTTGATTTTGATTGAAATAGGGTGAATTGATGATTTTGAAGAATTAGATGTTAGAAATCATGTTATAACTGTTATATAATGTTTATACGAAGTTAATTGTGATATATAACGGTTTGAAATCGTGTTTTGAGTGTTTTGGGTATTAAACCCGTAGGTTAGGGTTTGATCAGGGATGAAGATGAGCTGAAAAAGGCTCAAACGCGATCCCAGAACCCTAGCCAGGATCGCGTTCGTTAGTTATAAAAGGAATTAGACGAGTTTTGTTCTTGGGAACGCGATCCCAAGAATTTGTCCGGATCGCGTTGCTTAGTTATAATTTGTCACATAATGATTTTACAAAGAGGAACGCGATCCCACCATTGTTTTCTGGATCGCGTTTGTCAGTACTTTTTGTAAAATTTCAAAGGTGCATAAGTGTTTAGTAGTGATTTTTGCCACGGAAAAATTGACAAATTGTCTTTAAACTCCGATTGGGCTGAAATTTACATGGTTACTCGAAAACGGCCCACTGATCAAAGCTATATACTATAGCCTAGTCAGTTTTTGGACATTCGGGGTCGTTTAGGGGTCGAAAATGGCATTTTACAGTTTTTGAACCTTATTTCGGGACTTTTTGAGTTTGTTCCGAATTGAACTGTTGTTTGGTGTGATCTTAGGGATCACCTGATACATGTAATTATGTTATGATTGTGTAACGATGTTAATTACCTAAGTATTATCAGTTGATACAAGTTACTAACTCATTGTTTATTGATTGTATTCTCAGATGTGGAGAAGGCTCAGTAATATTAGACTTCTGAGCTCGCTGCTGAGGTGTCGGTGAGTGGATCTGTAACCTCAGTGTGATTTAATTGTAATGATTTGATTTACAACAAGTAATTTATAGTATTACTTTGATATGATGAATTTGTTGAGATATCTTGCCATGTTAGTGTGGTGGTTTGCTTACTTGGCTGTTTGAGCTAGTATGTAAGATTCTGAGGTCAACTTGACTTGACAGTTGGACTTGGTTGTTATTGTAGACGACAGGAGATCTTGAAACTTGAAATGTTGGTTTATAGATCTAGGTCGTGTGTAATTAACAACTGGTTACCGGTAATTCTGTATAGGCCAATACAGATGATTGATAAGAGTTCCTTGAGTACCAAACCGGTATTAGGGTGTCTCAGGAGCCACCGGTCCTCATGACGGTTGATAATGCTTGATTAGAAGTTGTGTGAATTAGTGATTGATTGATTTTCTGTTTATTGTTAATTTGATGTAAACAGATTGTTATGCTAAGCTGTACTGTTGCTTATAGTTTCATTCACTTAGCTTTATGCTAACCCCACCACAGTTCTTCCTGCAGGTTAAATAGATGGGACATATTGGGCAGGGCAGGAAGTAGTTTGGAACTGAAGGAATGTTTGACAGGCTTTTACTCTGATGTTATTTTGATAACTAAAGAGACGTTTTGAATTATATAACACCGAGTTTGTTGAAATGTCATGTATTTAGTTTGAAAAAGTTTATTGACATTTTGAGTACATTGACAGTATGTTTTAAATATACGCTTCCGAGTCGCCATTATTATATTAATTGTTTATAATGAAACGAGGGGTGTTATAAGTTGGTATCAGAGCAATAGTTTGGGAGAATTGGACTTGATAGAATGTTCAATCCTAAACTTTGATTGAGTTGAGTCAAACATTCCAATGGGTGCGGGTTTAGTTGATTAGTTGATGTGTGAAAAGTGATTAGTTGAATATGTACTAACCCTTAACAAGTTGTGAAGTTGTTGTTTGATTGCAGAGACGGAGGGACATGAGTATCTGATTGGTATATTTCATGTTTCCTCAACACTCGTGGGTTTAAGATTTGTTAGGTAATCTTCGATAAGCCTGTGTTAATTTAAATTAACTTGAATTGTTTACTCTATTATGTTGAGTAAGCTTTGTTGTGAAGTTAATTGAGTCAGACTGATATGATTCCCCAGTTTTGAGTCAACTAATGATTGCTATATGTTGACATGAGGAGAGAAATGTTAAATGAGATGTTTATTGTTGTTCATTGTTGTGAGTATTTCTGATTGAATTGAAAATGCAGAAATGTGGTTAAGTAAGCAGAAAAGAATTGATTAAGGTTTTAGCAAGATTGATGTTGGAACCTAAGGAGTGTCTTTATTGGTGAGACAAGATAATTGATAGTATTATATTAGTAGATTGGTTACAGGGTGTGATTTGAATCCTGTTTAAGAACTGTGGTGTCATTTGATTTGAGGATGACTGCTAATTGAGAAAATATGTGGTTATGTGACTACATGATATGTTTTGATTGTAGTTAAACACTTGAGTTAAATCAAGATGAATAAGTTTATGAGGAAAATAACTTATGATAAAGCTAAATTGAATGAGAAAGTGATAGGTCTTTCAAGTCAATTGTGAATTAGTAAATGAAATGTTTATAGTAACATGATTGAGTAGGCTTGTTGTGACAGTGATGCTTGATAGTAAAGCATATGTCAAAGTAATGATAATTAATTAAGATGTGTCCTGAATTTTGTAGTAAGTAGGGACATTGAATTGTGTTAAGTATTGAAATTATGATGATAGGTTATCATATGTTTGAGGTTTCAGACCAGTAGATATACTGAGTAATTCAGTTGTTGAAAATAAATTATGTGAGATGGCTTGCATATGTAAGGTTGAATATGTATGTAGTAAGCTGATTTTGAGTATGTATCAACTGTTAGAAACTATTAAATGAATTTTGATTGATTTGAAATCATATGAGATGAGAATAGATCAGATTGATAATTATAATGTAGAGTAGCCTGAGAATGGATTGTGAAGAACATAATCTTGCAACGCCTGATCACCGTTATTATATTATGTTGTGTCACATGAACTTGTTGAGGCTACTTGGTATAAAAGAAATGTAATGTGATTTTGGAAATGGAGCATGATAGTATGCTAAGTTGTTTAATAGTTGTTTTGATAAGAAAACAATCAGTTGATAGAACTGTGACCTTTAGACTGTAAAGGTGAGAGTGTAAATGATAGTTGTCATTGATAGAGGCTTTGATGATAAACCTAAGTGACTAATTTGATTGTGTTGAATATGTAATTGTGATTGATTGTGATAGATTACATGTAGGCGAATTTGATAGTGTTTAAATGAGTCACTATTTTGTATTTGGCTTGTATGAAGCCAAAGTTGAAATAGGTTGATATTGTCTTGCTTGAGGAATTTCTAGTATTATTGAATGTAATAATTTGAAGTATATGTTTAAAAGTAAACATACAATATGAAATGGCTTGTATGGAGCCAAGATTGATGTAGGTTGACCTTGTCCTTGTAAAAGATTGATAAGATTATTGAAAGTAATAATTTAAAATATATGTTTGAAGGTGAACATATAAGATGAAATGGTTTGTTGTGAGTTAATATTGATGGTATGTTAACTTTGAAAGTCAAACCATGAATAGAGAACTGTGTATAAAATTAATTGCTTGTGATTGGTTTGAGGATAGGTCAAACTTGAGAAAAAGCAGTTAGAGGATTTTATTGATTGGTTGATTTAAATCAAAGTTGACATTTAGTCAACTGTGTGTGTTGAAATAGTCTAACATAATTTGAAATGTTATGATTGTATGGAATATGATTGAATTCCTAGATTTGCTTAAATTATGTTGAAGGGGGTCAATTAAGATCCAGAGGAGATAGACGAATTGTCTAAGTTTGTGAAACTTGATTCATTACTTAAGGCTAGTATTAAGTAATTGAAATAGTGTTAAGTATAATTGAGTATTCAGTTAAGTAATATTTGATATTTGAACTGAATATGTGTTAAAGAATTATACGAATATAAAGCCATTGTTTGATATGACAGTTATAATTTGCTAAGATATGTTAGAATAATTAAATCACATTGATTAGAATTGTGAAAAGAAAATCTTACCAGTGTGTGAAGCTTGTGATGATAGCTTTGATTGGGTAAGAAGGTGAGATAAGAAATAATTGAAAGTTATTATTAATAGTTGTCTAGGTTGATTTGTACCTTATGGTGAATTACTTAAGTATTGAAAGAATTGGATGAATTCTTTAGTTATTTGTTGATAGTATACAAGTAAAGTAAGTGATAAAGTGGAAAAACTGGGATTAGATCCAAATAAGGTATGATATGAAAGTATATCTGGAATTGGATGGTGTTAAAGATTTAGTTGATCTTTGTTTGATAAATTGAGGAAATATGAATTGAATGATTGTTCATATTTTAAGAAATTGTATGTGTTAGAGAGTAAGAGAAACCTTGAAATTGTGTAGGTATGTATGTGTGGTGTACATGGAAATAAATGGCAGGATGAATTTTAATAGAATGAATTAAAATATGCCATAAGTTGTGTGGAGTGTAGTTAATTGTGATTAACTTGATGTAGATTTTGTTAGTAATGTGTTGAAAAGTAGCACATTGTAATATTGTGATGCTTGATTTGTAGTATCATAATATGTTGATTAATGTTGACTTAGCTGCTAGATTGATGGGATTTAGTACTAAGTGATTGGGTGATTAAAGTCGTATAAATTCTAATTGCTTGTGATTAGTAGCTTAAAATTTTAAAGTAATTAACTGGTTGCTAAGATAAGATTCTGGATGTCTTACCAGTTTAAGTATTATATATAGGAATTCTAACTAATGGTTAGTTAGAGTTTGAAGACAAATATTAAGTACTGATAGGTGTACTGGAATGTATAATCACTGGTATTGTGATTATTGTTTATGTAATTGTTGTTGTTGATAATTGATAGGTTGTAATGAAAGGAATTACAAGTGGAAATAAGTCAATGTAGAGGTTGGTTGAATGTAGGTAATAGTTGATTTTAGTACTTTTGTTGATCGATGCAAAGTACTTGTTGATTGTGGTTTTACCTACTGAGTTTGACCTCTGCTTTGCTTATTAAGGTGATATGAATCTGGAGTACTTTTAAGTAAAGGATTTCATATGATTGAAATGATATGTGAACATTAAAGATGGTTCAATAGAATAGGTATGAAACTTTTGAATGAAAAGTTGACCTAGATTTGAATTTTAAATCTTTGATAGTAGAGATTTAAAATTGTTATCTGTATATGAGACTGATTGTTATATTGTGGTTTCTGTTTTGTTGCTAACAGAGATAAATATTGGTAATAGGTTAAAGATTTTAGCACATTACTAATTTCTGGTTGTATAGACCTATTAAGTGATTGTAAGTTCACTTGTTGAAGTAAGTGCTGGTTTTATAAGATATATCTGATTGATGATATTGATTGGATGCACTGTATGTATGCGTAGGAAAAGACAGAAGCATGTACATTTGGATATGTGCATGTGGAAAGAATTCAAATAGTCTAAGTATAGTTGTAAGTTGCTATTGAGGATTAATGTATGCTAAGAAATATGTGATTATATCACATTAGTTAGACTGATTGAGTGAGGTTAGATTTCGGGGACGAAATCTCTTTAAGGAGGAGAGTTGTAACACACTCGAAATGGACCTAGTGGTTTTATATTATTTCTTGATTTAAATAAACATTTAAATGTGTTTGGAAATAATATTGTTTGAACTAGTAGAAATAATTGGAATAGGAGTCGAATATTCCAATGTGATAAGTGAATTATTAATTGTTGTAAATTAATATAGTTGACGGTACAATAAAATGTTTGGACTCGCAAATGGTTTTCGGGTTCCAGACAATAGATTGAGATGGGGTACTAAATTATACCCGTATATTGAAGGCGGTTTAATGAGGCCGACCTATATATATCATTTCCTCTTTAGGAAAGTTCATTATAAAACTTCAAAACTCACAGAAACTCTCAGAAAACTTTCAAATCAAACTAGAAATCAAATCAGGAAGTTGTGATTCTTGCTAAGCTTCAACACTATCAGATTAATATCGATATGTTCTTCAATCAGTAAGTGTTCTTGAGTATTTAAGAATTTGATTTTGATTGAAATAGGGTGAATTGATGATTTTGAAGAATTAGATGTTAGAAATCATGTTATAACTGTTATATAATGTTTATACGAAGTTAATTGTGATATATAACGGTTTGAAATCGTGTTTTGAGTGTTTTGGGTATTAAACCCGTAGGTTAGGGTTTGATCAGAGATGAAGATGAGCTGAAAAAGGCTCAAACGCGATCCCAGAACCCTAGCCAGGATCGCGTTCGTTAGTTATAAAAGGAATTAGACGAGTTTTGTTCTTGGGAACGTGATCCCAAGAATTTGTCCGGATCGCGTTGCTTAGTTATAATTTGTCACATAATGATTTTACAAAGAGGAACGCGATCCCACCATTGTTTTCTGGATCGCGTTTGTCAGTACTTTTTGTAAAATTTCAAAGGTGCATAAGTGTTTAGTAGTGATTTTTGCCACGGAAAAATTGACAAATTGTCTTTAAACTCCGATTGGGCTGAAATTTACATGGTCACTCGAAAACGGCCCACTGATCAAAGCTATATACTATAGCCTAGTCAGTTTTTGGACATTCGGGGTCGTTTAGGGGTCGAAAATGGCATTTTACAGTTTTTGAACCTTATTTCGGGACTTTTTGAGTTTGTTCCGAATTGAACTGTTGTTTGGTGTGATCTTAGGGATCACCTGATACATGTAATTATGTTATGATTGTGTAACGATGTTAATTACCTAAGTATTATCAGTTGATACAAGTTACTAACTCATTGTTTATTGATTGTATTCTCAGATGTGGAGAAGGCTCAGTAATATTAGACTTCTGAGCTCGCTGCTGAGGTGTCGGTGAGTGGATCTGTAACCTCAGTGTGATTTAGTTGTAATGATTTGATTTACAACAAGTAATTTATAGTATTACTTTGATATGATGAATTTGTTGAGATATCTTGCCATGTTAGTGTGGTGGTTTGCTTACTTGGCTGTTTGAGCTAGTATGTAAGATTCTGAGGTCAACTTGACTTGACAGTTGGACTTGGTTGTTATTGTAGACGACGGGAGATCTTGAAACTTGAAATGTTGGTTTATAGATCTAGGTCGTGTGTAATTAACAACTGGTTACCGGTAATTCTGTATAGGCCAATACAGATGATTGATAAGAGTTCCTTGAGTACCAAACCGGTATTAGGGTGTCTCAGGAGCCACCGGTCCTCATGACGGTTGATAATGCTTGATTAGAAGTTGTGTGAATTAGTGATTGATTGATTTTCTGTTTATTGTTAATTTGATGTAAACAGATTGTTATGCTAAGCTGTACTGTTGCTTATAGTTTCATTCACTTAGCTTTATGCTAACCCCACCACAGTTCTTCCTGCGGGTTAAATAGATGGGACATATTGGGCAGGGCAGGAAGTAGTTTGGAACTGAAGGAATGTTTGATAGGCTTTTACTCTGATGTTATTTTGATAACTAAAGAGACGTTTTGAATTATATAACACCGAGTTTGTTGAAATGTCATGTATTTAGTTTGAAAAAGTTTATTGACATTTTGAGTACATTGACAGTATGTTTTAAATATACGCTTCCGAGTCGCCATTATTATATTAATTGTTTATAATGAAACGAGGGGTGTTATAATAATCTTTCTCGTATTAGGCAGCAATTTCTTGACTTGGAGAAGACTGATCAGATGAGTATTGATGAGCTTATTAGACAGTTCTCCGAGAAGCTGAGGTTTGTGCAGGAGTGGGTCCCGACTGACAGGACCAAGATTGATCAGTTTGTTAGAGCCTTGCCTCCTGATTACCGTACTACTGTGAGATTAGCAGGTACAATTTCACAGGCTTTTGATTTAGCCCGTTCGGTTGACAGTGATATTCAGGCTAAGAGACTGCGGAATAAGGAAAGGTTCCAACAGAGGCAGAGGGGTGATTCTTCTGATCGGGGCAAACAGAAAGGATAGAGTACACAGCCGAGCAGGAAAGTTAGTTTTGGTAGTAATACTTCTGATGGTTCTTACTGCATCAAGTGTAAAGCTAGACATACTGGGCCTTGTACTCCTCAGACATCTAGGTGCGTCAAATGTGGAGTGTTGGGACATGCAGCTAGAGATTGTACTTATCCTAATCAGGTATGCTGGAACTGTCATAAAGAGGGTCATAGAGTTGGTGATTGCCCTGAGGCTAGGAGACAGGGATTGGGTATGGGTGGTGGTTCCTCTTCTTCAGGCCAAAAGCGGAAAATTCCGCCACCTGCTACTAGTCGTGCATTTCAGATGACCGTGGATGAGGCTGTTGTCACTGATGACGTTATTACTGGTACTTTTCTTGTTAATTCTGTACCAGCACGTGTACTTTTTGATTCTGGAGCAAACTGTTCATTTATATCTGTGAACTTCTGTGATAAGTTAAAGTTGACTCCTTTGTTGATTACAAACCCTATAGAAGTAGAAGTGGCCAGTGGCAAAATGGTTCCTGTTACCACCTCGGTAAAAGGGGCTAGTATTACGATAGAGGGTTATGATTTTCCTGTTTCATTTCTTCTGTTGCCTATTCCAAGTTTTGATGTGGTGTTAGGTATGAATTGGCTGAGTCAAAATAAAGCCAATATCGAGTGTCATAAAAAGTTGATTAAAATCCCAATTTCCGAAAAGTCATATGTAGTGGCTCGAGGAGAAAGGGAAAAAGGCTGTATTCCATTGGTTTCTATGATGAAAGCTAGAAAATCTCTAGCTAAAGGGTGTGAGTTTTATTTGGCTTATGTTGTGAATACCAAGTTAGAAAAGAGATCTGTGTTTGATGTCCGGGTGGTTTCTGAATACCCGGAGGTTTTCCCTGATGAGTTGCCTGGTTTGCCGCCTGTTAGGGAAGTTGAGTATCAGATTGATTTGATTCCTGGTTCTTCCCCTGTAGCTAAGTCTCCTTATAGATTAGCACCTTCTGAAATCCGGGAAATGATGACTCAGATTCAGGAACTGTTAGATAAGGGTTTTGTACGACCTAGTCATTCTCCCTGGGGCGCTCCTGTTTTATTTGTTAAAAAGAAAGATGGCACTCTTCGTATGTGTATTGATTATAGGGAGCTAAATAAAAGGACTGTGAAGAATAAGTATCCTTTACCCAGAATTGACGAGTTATTTGATCAGTTGCAGGGATCCTCATATTTTTCTAAAATTGATTTGAGATCAGGTTATCACCAGGTGCGAGTTCGTGAAGAAGATGTTCCTAAGACTACTTTTCGCACCAGGTACGGCCATTATGAGTTTTTAGTTATGCCGTTTGGGTTGACTAATGCCCCTGCTGTGTTTATGGACTTAATGAATCGGGTTTGCCGACCGTTCCTTGATAAGTTTGTGATTGTATTTATTGATGATATTCTGATTTATTCAAAGTCTGAGTCTAAACATGAACAACATTTGAGACTGGTTTTAGAAACTTTAAAAAGGGAACATTTGTATGCTAAGTTTTCAAAATGTGAATTCTGGTTGCGGGAAGTACAGTTTTTGGGGCATGTGATTTGTGATAATGGGATAAAGGTTGATCCGTCTAAGGTTGAGGCTGTGATGAATTGGAATACACCTAAATCTCCTTCTGAAATTAAAAGTTTTCTGGGTTTGGCGGGTTATTATAGAAAGTTCATTAAAGACTTTTCTAAGATTGCAAGCCCGTTGACCAAATTGACACGTAAGAATGTTAGATTTCAGTGGGGTGATCAGCAAGAAACAGCTTTCCAGACTCTGAGACAATTGTTATGTCAGGCCCCAATGTTAGCTCTGCCAGATGGTTCTGATGATTTTACTGTTTATTGTGATGCTTCTTATGCTGGATTGGGATGTGTTTTAATGCAAAGGGATAGGGTGATTGCTTATGCTTCTCGTCAGTTGAAAACTCATGAAAAGAATTACCCTACACACAATTTAGAGCTCGCTGCAGTGGTATTTGCATTAAAGATTTGGAGACATTACTTATATGGCACTAAATGTGTGATTTGTACTGACCACAAAAGTTTACAGTATATGTTTACTCAGAAAGATTTGAATATGAGACAGAGGCGGTGGTTGGAGCTGATTAAGGATTATGATTGTGAAATCCGATATCACCCGGGTAAAGCTAATGTGGTGGCAGATGCGTTGAGCCGAAATATGCCTTCTGATCGGGTATGTTTTATGCGTTTAGACATCCATTCTGATTTGATTTCTCAGTTAAAAGCTGCACAGTCCGAGGCTTTATTGGATGTTAATTTGAAATCTGAAATTTTGCTGAAACGTAAGGATTTATTGGTTGATGATTCTCGAGGTTTGAAAACCTTTCAGTCTCGGGTTTGGGTTCCATTGTTTGGGGGACTTCGGGATTTGATATTATCTGAGGCACATAAATCTAGATTATCTGTTCATCCTGGAAGTACAAAGATGTATAATGACCTGAAACCTCTTTATTGGTGGCCCACGATGAAAACCGATGTTGCACGTGTTGTAGAAACTTGTCACATTTGTTCCCAGGTGAAAGCAGAACATCAGAAACCGTATGGTTCATTGAGACAGCTGGATATTCCCGAGTGGAAATGGGAGCATATTACTATGGATTTTGTCACCAAACTTCCCAGAACGCAGAAAGGTAATGATATGATTTGGGTGATTGTTGACAGATTGACTAAGAGTGCTCATTTTCTGGCTACCAGTGAGACTGCTTCTTTGACTCGATTGTCCCAGTTGTACATTCATGAGATAGTTTCGAGGCATGGGATTCCATTATCGATTGTGTCAGACAGGGATTCCAGGTTTATTTCTGGGTTTTGGCAGAGTTTACAGCGGGAATTGGGTACCAGAGTTAACCTCAGTACTGCTTATCATCCACAGACAGATGGTCAGACAGAGCGTACCATTCAGACCTTGGAAGATATGCTGCGGGCTTGTGTATTAGAGTATGGTGGTTCTTGGGATTCTCACTTGCCTTTGGTAGAGTTTGCTTATAATAACTCTTACCATTCTAGTATTGGTATGCCACCGTATGAGATGTTATATGGACATCGCTGCAGAATGCCTACTTGTTGGTTAGAGGCTGGAGAAAAGCAGTTCGCAGGTCCTGATATTGTACAGATTACAGCCGATAAAGTTACTATAGCTCGTGAGAAACTGAAAGCTGCCAGAGACCGACAGAAACAGTATGCTGATCCACGTCGTCGTCCTGTTACTTTTGTTGAGGGTGAACTTGTTTATTTAAAGGTTTCCCCATGGAAAGGTGTAATCAGATTTGGGAAGCGTGGAAAACTTGCCCCGAGGTATATTGGTCCTTTCAGAATCAGGCAGGTGGTTAATGATCAGACAGTCGCCTTGAATCTTCCTCCTGAGTTATCTGGTATTCATGACACTTTTAATGTTTGTTACTTGAGGAAATGTAATGTGGAGGATCAATCCCAAATCCTTCCATTACAGGACCTTAGAGTTGATTCTAGTCAGAAACTAGTTGAGGAACCCATTGAGTTAGTTGATAGAAAGGTGACTAAGTTACGTAAGAAAGAAATCCCGATGGTTTTAGTGAAATGGAGACATAGTTTGGGGGCGAACCTTACCTGGGAGACTGAGTCGAGCATGCGCTCACGATATCCTCATTTGTTTGAGTCTAGCGAGATTTCGGGGACGAAATCTTCCTAAGGAGGGGAGATTTATAACACCCGCTTTTGTGGACATCTGGTAATTTCTTTTAAAAATTAGATGTTTTCATTTGTTATACTTAAATATCATGTTTTATATGTTTGATTTGAAAAATAGGAAATTTGGTTAAGAATCTATTGTGACTAGTGAATTATTTACCGTTTTAAATAGTTATAGTTCACGGTAAAATAAAATAGTTTTCTCGCAAAATGGTTTTTAGGTTCCAGACAACAGATTAAAAAGGGGACTAATTTAAGTGAATACGGAGTCGGTTTAAAAACTTTGGCCGACCTTTTATTTCTTTCCTTAAATGGAAAGTTTTCATTTTTACATACAAACCCTAAGAACTATAAACTAAAACCCTAAACTAAATCCAAAACCTAAAAACCCAAGTTAACGATCAATTCAAGGGCCTACAAACTGGTTTAATCCTTCAATTTAAAACATCATCATCATCCTAGCATCTTGAATTGTAAGTGGTTTTCAAACTTGTTCTTCATAATGATCATGATTATATGATTAGGATTATAAGTAATTAGTTGTTGATATGTATAGATATATGTTTGAATAGAGCTTTGTTTGAAGTTATAATAACTGCAACTAGCTGGAATTTGTTGGTTTGATTGTACAATTAGGCACAGGGCTAAAGCAGAGTGAAGCTGTTAAGCTTTGGCCTATGGCCGGCGGTCAACCTGTGTGGCCGGCGGCTAAATCGGCCTGACGCAAACATATGACCTTTTTAGCTATAAATCTCATTTCAAATGATTTTAGTTATGTTTTAACTTAGGCTAGCGATTGAATGAGCATAATTATATTGTTATGGCGCAAGTACATGTAAAGTAATTGTTATATGTTTGATTTTAATGTGGTAAATTGGTAGTACGTGACTATGTTAACTAGTTGAAGTGAGTATTGAATTCAGTTGCTAACTAAATTGTTTTGTGGTGTTTACAGATACACCGAAGACTCAGTGAGTTAGTCAGCTAAGTAAGTGAAGTGAAGTTAACAGGTGAATTAACTTGGAACTTCAGTGTGATTGTTGTGACATATTAGTTACAACAATATAAATATAGTGATTGTTGATTATATTGCTGAGATATATAAAAATTGTGATGTGTTGCCTATGTGCATTCTGGTGATTCGGGGGTCAACAATTGTTGGACTGATTGCTACAGGTTAGTCAATGTGAGATTTGTAATCATGTGTTGAGAATGGAACACATATTGATTAAAGGTAGCAATCAGTTATCGGTAAAATCACTGTATTGGCCTGCAGTGATTGTAAGTGTCGCTTGGTGGGCCATCTGCGGTCAGAGGGCTTTACAAGGATCACCGATCCTCTTGGTGATGTTGTGTCAAAGTGATATTGCTGTTAATTGATATTGTTATAGCTAAGTCAAACTGTTTGTAACAGGTTTATTCACTTAGCTTCGTGCTAATTCCGTTGTTTACTCCTTGCAGGTTTATGTGATGTTTTGGGACGGGGCAAGGAGTGACTGGGAGTTGTTTGACCAGGATTACTCTGATTTTGTTAGAAACGGTTGCTTATGTTTTGTTATATAATAATTATGTTAAGATAATGGTTTGTAAATGAGCAGTTAACACTTATAACTTGTAATATGTTTTGGTTGATGACATAAAGTCATCAGTGTTAATATGAATGGGAATTCGCTTCCGAGTTTTAAAAAAAACAAAAAAGTATGTCATGTAAAGTTAGTGCGTGTTATATAATGCTCACTCAGAACATGGCAAAACAATTTGAATTATTCGAAATCGAGCAGGTCCCAAGGAGCAAGAACAAGAAAGCTGACGCATTGAGCAAACTGGTGTCACACCCCGTCTAAAGCGGAAACAACAGGGTACAACGTAGATAAGATCACAACACATTATTCATAAAGAAAACTAAATGAAATAAATAATCAATGTGTCATGATGTCATTAACATGAAAAACGGTTCATGTCAAGCATTCATTCCAACAATGAATCCAATATAACAAACACAAATCCCATAATAGAAATGTTAAGGCAAAATAAGCCTTTTCACATTATTTAAATACCACATGTATCATCCTTCTCAAACAAGCTCTCAAGTTTAGCTTATATGCAACCTAGAGGTCCACTAAGCTTTCTTGTCCTCTATCTTCTGTCCACTAGTATTACCTGAAAAGTTATGCTCAAAAACGTCAATAATAATGTTGGTGAGTTTCGTAGGTTTGAAACCAAACACCACAAAATAAAATATTTTGTTGTGATAATAATAGTTTAGGACAATGCATATAGAAATGTACACGAATATGAAATAATGCAGCCAATATATCTCAATGTACGGCAATTACCTCACGAGGAAGTAAAGCACGAATGTAAACAATAATCCCAATGTACGGCAATTACTTCACAAGGAAGTAAAGCACGGATGTAAGAAACCAATCTCAATGTACGGCAACTACCCCACAAGGAAGTACAGCACGGATGTAAGCAACAAGTATCAATGCACATAAGTCACATAGTGTCACACATTTCAAGCATATGTCCAAAATGAAAATGAAAGTAATAATTAGGGAATATTATGATCAAACCCTTACATAAAATATCTAACCCTTACCTCACATTCACAAATCCTATAATAATTAGGGAATATTTTGATCAAACCGAATTAAGTTTACAAAACTTTTCTAAAAATTCGTCATACACCTCCACAGTTTACAAAATAATTTTGTATAAAATAATCTGTTTAGTTTTAGAGGCCGAAACCTCGCGAATTTATGTAAAATTTCGAGATCTAAAACTTTCGTGTTTTGACCTAAACCTGAAAACGGACGCAAATAGGACAAAAAACAGCCTCTGATATGACTACGAATTTCATGTCTCTTAAGTCAAATATAGTTTGCAATTTAAAACTTTAAATAACTAAAGCATGTCAACTTCTTCATAAAGCAACAAGACATCGATCATGTGACCAAGACAATGATCTGGCAGTATAATTTAATCATTTTTAAGTAAAAGGTGAAATACACACAGATTCATTAATCCCAACTTCCTCATGATAGAACTTATAATTAAACCCATTGTAAAGATCCGCTACATACCCGAAATCAATATTCAACAAATACCGATATTAAAACCATTTTACTTAGAAAATAGTCCGACACAACTTCTTATATTTGTATTAGCATATAACTCGACCCTAACATATATCTATTTCAGAAAAATAAAAATAAAAATAATTGATTAGAGTTTAAGATTATACGTACGTATAACACAAACGGGTACACGCAAGAACAAGGCTTGGATTTTATTTGGCTTCTTTAGTTTTTTTTTTTCTTCCTCTTGGTCGACGGCAGCAACAATAGAATACCACCAGGTCGACTTTCTTATTGGTGATAAAAGAGCTTTAGGTTAAATGTAATATTGTATTTATACCTTAATCAATTTTGAAGCCTAAGTCATGGGATGTGGGGCTTGGGCCGTGTGGATCTTCCAACTCGTAAGACACCAAAACAAATAAATGAGAACAAGGACCATCAAGCCATTTACTCCACCGATTCACCCTTTATTATATTTTAACATTATAATCATATTTATTATTACTATTTTCTTGATGATAATGATAAATATGATATGATTCTTTTAGTAATTACATTATTATATTATTTGCAATCTATGCAAACGTTTATTATGATCATATTAGTATTATATTATTTATATTCCTGATTATTATAATTAGTTAAAATGACGACTTCTTTTTACTTTCAATATGTTTGCGTACGAATGATGACCGGGTTATAGAACACTATGCGAGACTCAAATTTCTCACACAGTCTAGAATATGAAGTACTTGATTAATTTCTAAAATAATTTCACTCAAGTAAATGAAAATGAGAAATGATTATGAAAACGAACCTATGAATAAAACTTTTGGTGACGGATGTCACAGTATCCCCCAGTTGAAGGAATTTCGTCCCGAAATTCAACCAGAGCTAGTACTGCCAACATGATCACCGAAAAGATGCGGATACTTAAGTTTCATTTGGTCCTCACGCTCCCAAGTGAACTCAGGACCTCTCTTAGCATTCCAACGAACTTTAACAATCGGAATTTTACTACGTTTCAGTTTCTTAACCTCACTATCCATAATCTCAACCGGTTCTTCCACAAAATGAAGTTTATGATCAATCCGAATCTCTTCCAATGGCACTTGCAGAGTCTGATCAGCTAAGCACTTCCTCAAATTCGCCACATGGAATACATCATGAACCCCACCAAGCACTTGAGGTAATTTCAATCTATACGCAACTGGGCCAACACGCTCGATAATCTCGAATGGCCCAACAAATCTCGGTGCAAGTTTCCCCTTTTTACCAAAACGAACAACTCCCTTCCACGGTGACACTTTTAATAACACAAAATCACCAACCGCAAATTCCAAAGGCTTGCGACGTTTATCAGCATAACTCTTTTGCCTGTCTCGAGCCACTTTCAATCTCTCCTTGATTTGCACAATCTTATCAGTAGTCTCTTGGACTATTTCCGGTCCAATCAACTGACTTTCTCCTACCTCAGCCCACATTATAGGCGAACGGCACTTCCGCCCATAAAGTGCTTCAAATGGTGCACACTGAATACTCGAATGGTAGCTGTTATTATACGAAAACTCCACCAATGGTAAATGAGTATCCCAGTTTCCTCCAAAATCAATAACACAAGCCCTCAACATATCTTCCAACATCTGGATAGTACGCTCACTCTGCCCATCGGTTTGAGGATGGTAAGCCGTACTCATATCCAACCTTGTCCCTAACGCCTTTTGCAAAGTCTGCCAAAACCGTGAAGTAAATCGGCCATCACGATCAGAAATAATCGATACCGGCACTCCATGCCTCGCTACAATCTCATTTATGTACAACCTCGCCAATTTCTCCATTTTATAGTCCTCGCGGATAGCTAAGAAATGAGCAGACTTAGTCATCCTATCCACGATAACCCAAATTGAATCGTGCCCGCTGCTGGTTCTAGGCAGCTTAGTGATAAAATCCATAGCAATGTTCTCCCATTTCCACTCGGGAATTTCCGGTTGTTGCAGTAATCCTGAAGGTCTTTGGTGTTCAGCCTTGACCTTCAAGCAAGTCATACATTGGCTAACATTTAATGCAATATCCTTCTTCATGCCCGGCCACCAATACAAATCCTTCATATCATGGTACATTTTATCTGTTGACCCCGCTGACACTGTTGCACAAGTTGACACTGTTACACAAGTTGAAGAAATAGGAGACAACTGGATGACCCCAATCATGTCTTACATTCAATCCGGCGTCCTTCCACAGGACCCGATCGAGGCAAGGAAAATCCGAATGAAAGCCCCAATGTACTTCATTGAAAAGGGCGAACTCATGAAAAAATCTTATCTGGGGCCGAATCTGAGATGCTTGGTGTCACACCCCCAAATTCGTTGATTTTGTTTAGCGGAAGCATTTAGTTAAGTATGGGGGTAATGACGCCAACATTGTACATGCATACGTATCAGAGCATATGATTACAACAGAACATGTATATTAAGATGCCAAAAGTAATAGTTACAAAGTTTTACGATTCATCAAATCCTACAAGCTTAAAAGTAGTTAAGTTTACAAAAGTAGATTTCATAAATATGACTAAACAGTTTTAGTTATATAAAAGAAATCCAGTTGTCAAAAGTTGGCATCCTAATCCTTCGTGGGTCGCCTATGTTCCATGTGCAGGCGGTTCTTACATGCGCAGCTAATTCCCTGAAAAACATAGTAAAAAGTCAACAACGAGGTTGAGTGAATTCACAGGTTTTATGTTTACAATAATAGTTGGTAGTTTCAAAGTGTTCACAAATAGTTATCGTCATCAGGATCAAACAAAGTTTTGTGGAATGCTATCCAAAGTGTACGTTTAGTGGGATGTTGCCCAAAGATAAAGTTAAGTGGGATGTTACCCAAAATTCGGTTAATTGGGATGTTACCCAAAAAGTAGTTATTGTGGGATGTTACCCAAAATCATATGTTTGAAGACATGTTGTAGGAAAACAGTATCCTATAAGTTTACCCAAGAAGTAGGGATTTAAATCGTTATCCAAGAAGTAGGATTTACAATGTTTACCCAAGACGTAGGGACTTTCCAGGTGTGCCCAAGAAGTAGGGACTAAAACGTTTGTCCAAGAAGTAGGACCCATCAGTATCTGCCCAAGAAGTAGGGACTTCTATGTATGTGCCCAAGACGTAGGGACTTGTATATGTTGTGTCCAAGAAGTAGGACTGGCATCCAAGACGTAGGACCCATCTGCTCAAGAAGTAGAGCCTTCATCCAAGACGTAGGATGGCACCTTGCCCAAGAAGTAGGGACTTTCTGTTTGCCCAAGACGTAGGGACTTTCTGTACGTGTGTGCCCAAGACGTAGGGACTTTCTGTGTGTTTATGAAAATGTTGTTTCATAAAAGCTAGCAGTAAAAGTGTGTAGCTGGTCGTTCTCCAGCATGTTCCCAGTTTAGTTTTTGTATGAAATACCATTTCATAAATAACAGTTATAATCGTTTGACTGCAGTCACAAATTGTTAGCACAATGTATATCACAATAATTATATAGAAGTTTGCTCATGTAGCAAAAGCGTTGACTATGTTTTCCACCCCTGTTCAAAGGCAGTTAAAACAGTAAAAGTAGGCGCAGTGAACTCACCTGTTGAGCTAAGTAAAGTGCGAGTGCTAGCAAAGCCTAATGCCCAAGTCTAGTCCGAAATCTCCTAACGCCCTATACGTATGAGATTTTATAAGTATGCGGATGTCTAAGTTTGACCATCCATGCTAGTGTTCACGCAACTAGATTTTATCCAAAGTGTTTGTAATTAGTGCTTTTATTATTGAAATTAAGTTTTTATATCCCTTTTAAACTTTAATGTCAAAGTATTATCTTTTGGGTAACCATTTAAAGAAAATTTCAAAGTGCTGAAAAATGTTGACCAAAGTTGACCGCGAGTTGAGATTTCTCGCGAGTCGAGTTGAGATTGCGAGTCGAATTGAGATTTCTCGCGAGTCGAGTTGAGATTGCGAGTCGAATTGAGATTTCTCGCGAGTCGAGTTGAGATTGTCCTGCGAATTGAGATTGCCCTGCGAGTTGAGATTGAATCTCAACTCGCGAAACTCGCTGTTCGCGATTTTTATGCAAATTTCGACTTTAAAAGCGTTTTTAAATAGTGTTTTTGGACATAATAAGTTAATATAACACTAATACATGGTATATTAAGTTTTATAAACACGAAATATCAAAGAAAATGTCGAAATCTAAGAGTTTACAAAAAGTGTCGGAAACTTACGCGTGTCGGTTTTGAATTCCGAAAAGATGGATGTGTAGCTCGTGATCTCGTGAACGTTTTATTTCAAAGGAGTTTAGTAATCGCGAGTGTTTTAGTGGTAGTTTTTGGTGATTTTTGGTGATGGTTTTAGAGAGAGAGTTGAGAGGGAAATGGAGGTAGAGAGAGAGTGGGAATGAAAGAGTGAGTTTGGTGGTGGGGGTGTGGGCCGGTTTTGGTCAACCAAATGGGAGGGAATTTTTCATCCAAAATTGTGGTATTTATTCTGTGTTCGTTTACCTGATCGTTAAATGTCAAAATGTTTTAAAAATAATAACTTTTCAAATATATTCGAAATTCGTGTAAATATTATCAACATAATATTTATTAAGCGTTTATGTTATCTAATAATCTCGTATTATTAAATAATTTGTTCACCAACAGTCTTATATTTTGTCACGTTTGTTCCAGTCGTTTTGTACATAATTACAACTAATTATGAAAAGTAATACTATGCGTATTAACTAGTAGGGTTTTGCTAGACTTACCTCTAAAATGTGTTGTGAATTCACTCAAAGTAGGGAATTAGCCTAAAAATGCGTGCAAATAACGTTTATAATTAAGTCGAAATTGCGGGGTGTTACACTTGGGTCCTAAGCAATCTGAGAATGTTATCCGCGAAGTGCATGAAGGGTCATGCGCCCTACACTCCGGCCACAAGACCGTGGTGGCAAAAATCATGCGCATGGGCTATTTCTGGCCATCCATGTACAGGGACGCTGCGGAAATAACCAAACACTGCACCTCTTGTCAAATCCATGCTCCCATAGCCAGGTCTCCCAGGCACGATCTGATTCCAATCTCTTCAGCGTGGCCTTTCTTCAAGTGGGGCATCGACATTGTGGGACCCTTCCCACCGGGCCTAGGGAATGTCACATTTCTGATTGTCGCCATCGACTACTTCACAAAATGGGTTGAGGCCAAACCATTGGTTACCATCGGCGGCAAACAAGTTCGTAACTTCGTATGGGACAACATCGTGTGTCGATTCGGTATCCCACACGAGATCATTACTGACAACGGAAAACAGTTTGCTCAGAACCCGTTCAAGGCCTGGTGCTAAGGGCTCAACGTCAAGCAAACGTTGACCTCGGTTTATCACCCTCAGGCCAACGGTCAAGTTGAGGTCACAAACAGGGATTTGGTAGCCGGCATCAAGGCCAGGCTCGGTGATAGCCGCACCGGCTGGGTAGATGAGCTCCCCAATGTACTATGGGCCCACCGTACCACACCGAAGGAAAGCACCGGCGAGACTCCTTTCAGCCTTGTCTACGGTTGCGAGGCGGTCATCCCGGCAGAAGTCAGTGTCCCCAGCCAAAGAATAATCAATTTCACCGAAGACGGAAGTCTGAAAGCTCAGCAGCACAACGCTCACATGTTACAAGAGCGCAGGGAAATGGCAGCCATCCGCCAGGCCGCAAACAAGCAAAAAATGGCCCGCTAGTATAACAAGCGTGTACGCCCACTGTCCTTTCAAGTCGGAGACTTGGTCTGGTGCAACAACGAAGCCAGCAAGTCTGAAAATAAAGGCAAACTTGGACAACGCTGGGAGGGCCCTTACCGGGTGACAGAGGCAACCACAAATGGCTCCTATGTTCTGTCCACCCTGGATGGTAAGTCCGTGCCTCGTACTTGGCACGTGACCAACTTAAAGAAATGTTATATGTAATCAAACTTTGTAATGGCTCAGGCCGGACTAATCCCCCACCTTCGTAGCACTTATCCTTATGAAATAAAAGTTTTGATTACGTATTATTCTTCTGTCTTGCAAATTTATTGCTTCTATACATTATGTTAAAGTTAAGCATTGCAAAAAAAAATATAAATAAAAAATAATAACAAAATGCCACTAACAGGCGTCGTCGCCACGCATCCGGCTCATGACCACGGAAGTCAACTAAGCCCGGAAACGTCGCGAGCCTGCCCCCATAAGGGAATGCCTTTTAGCTTCCCGAAGGCAGAGGTCCCCCTGAGCTGTCCACTTATCGCCGGGGTGCGACCGGAATAACATTGGTCGAGCCGAGGTGAGCCTCCGCCACACACCAACTCATAAAGTAGTCTAGAAATGTACTAAGTCATGACAACAAATATAAGACGTACGCAAACAACCAATCCGCACACGTGCAATTACAAAATGAACGTTGCATTAACAATATAATATTTACAAAGGTAGGAGATGCAGGCCTCACAAATAAATCTATTAACCTACGGCCGCATCTCCAAAATCTCATCGACAGACAACTCCATTTCCCTACCTATCCTCCCTACAAATGGGATGGTAATCGTCTTCAGGGCTTCGCTAGCTCGTTGCGCCCGCTCAAAACAGTCCGGGTTGACCTTGGATGTAATGGCATCCGGAAGTGGAGCTGGGAGGTCCGGGACATGCTCCGCCATAAGGTTTATCGTCTGTAAAACCTCGACCTCCTGGACAGCGGTCACAAACTCCTTGAACGGAGCCGTAACGATGTCCGATGCCAAGGCCAGCTTAACCAAGCGGGGGATACCCCTCTAGAGCCACTCCAACTCATCCGAAAGCTCAAAGTTTCTGCTCTCAGAATCGTTGAAATCTTTGATATGCAGAGTGCAGTCCGTCTCTAGCTCGGTAGCCTCCTTCCTGGCAGCTGCCAAATCTGTGGTAAGGTCATCGAAGCTACACGAAAACACAAGTTTAATGGCCAAGTGGACACAAATGTTAATTAACGGGCAGCCGTCATCATACCTGCTCCGGAGCTACTTATCCTTGTCCATGAGCACAACATTCTCCGCCTCCACCGCCCTCACACGCTCTTGTAGCGGAGCAAGGGCCGCAACAGCCTCTGCCCTTTGAAGCCTCTCACCTTGCAGGTCGGCCTCAGCTTTCACCTTTGCTTCATTGGCCAACCTGAGGGCCTCTTCCAGCTCCTGGGCCCGGCTCTTGAGGGCGGTAACCTCCTCCTCCTCGTGTCTAACCACGCCGCCTCTCAATCGTAGCTGCTCCGTCAACGCCTTAGTTCGCGTCTGCTCATCACGTTGAAGTGTAAAATCCCAAAAAGACATGAGCAGACGCTCCCTTTTGGCATCAACGGCGGACAGCCGTGCCAATTTGTGACACCCCCAAATTTAATGATTTGCGGAAGCTTGATTTGGGTGTCACTAATCAATATACAAAGCACATAAGATATAATGAACGACCACTATATGCGTCGTTTTAAACTTGTATAGATAAAGTAAATGTTTACATCAAAATATAGTTACGTTAGCTCGATTCCTGAAATTGAGAGATTACATAGCATAATTACTTTTACAAAATATAATAATGCAGTCCAATCTCTAGTTGTATGTATGCTGACTCGAGCTAATATTTCTTGCTTGTGCAGCCAACCTACTGCTGGGTACCTGTGATAAATACTAAAATGGGTCAGCGAAAACGCTGGTGAGCTCACAGGTTTGTATGTCAATGTATAGTTGTCAGAACCGCAAGATTTATATTGAATTTAAAATGCAATTAAGCAAAATAAAAGTTATACTGTCCATGAGCACATAGTCTGAGCTTAACTTGATTTGTCAGGCTCACTTAAGGAAACCTAACTTGAAATGCCTCCTACGAGTGCCTAATCAACACTCGTCTTCCCAAATGCTAATACATCCGTTTGACCGGTTAGTGCGTGCTAACCCGGATGAGGATTGTCAATCCCATATGATATCATATACTAACATTCACGCTATAAATACTAGAGACTATGCTTATGGAGGGCTTTAAATTGATTAGCTTGAAACTCATGTAGTATTTGAAGTTTGGCACTTGCATTCTACTTGTAAAACAAAATAGAGTAGTAATATCACACCCCTAGTTGTAAAGCAGTGAAAATGGGGCTATGAAACTCACCTGAGTCTTGGAGTGTTTAAGTTAATAAACTCGAAGTAATTAGCTGTGAGTTGATGTCCAAAGACTTGAAACCTGAATGTGTCCACGACACTTGATTGTTATTAATTGTACCGGTATCTCGAAAGACTACCTTTGTAGTTGTTATTTAATTATATATGTCCAAATTACTACGATTTGGTTGATTAATTGTTTTGTTTCAAGTTACTACGACTTGATTGACTAAATTATCCAAGTTACTACGACTTGGTTGATTGAATAATCTGTTTTGTAAGTTTTGAAAATGTGTACGGCCCGTCGGTGACGGTTTGTAATAATAATAATTCTAAAATGTTGACTTTGCTACAGTACTGCTACAGTACTGCTACAGTAATTTGACTTTTTTGAACAGTAACTTTGACTTCAAAATTCTGGTTTTTCTGTGTTTTGCGACACAACATGCGACACAAAGATTTGACATGCGACACAATGGTTGTGTCGCAGACGTCATGCGACACAAGGATACGACACAAGGATTGTGTCGCATCAGATACGAAATGCTAATTTAATAGCGACATAGTGGTTGTGTCGTATAGAAATACGACATAATATGCGACATAGAGTGCGACACAATATTGTGTCGCATGAGTTACGACACTAAAGATTTGGTACGACACAAGGTGCGACATAACAGGTTTTATGCGACACAGTATGCGACACAAGGCTTGTGTCGCACTGAAGAACACCAGCCCAGAAACATCGGCTGTTCGTGATTTTTCCGGCCAAAACTCAAATCAAACTCATTTTTAGACTATAAAACCTTGTTATCTTCCTAGTATTGGACATATATAAGTTGTGTAAACATCAAAACATCCAAAGATTACATCAAAATAAACAAATCTAAGTTTTTAGAATTTTTCTTACAAATGAAAATCGAAGAGGATGGAGGCCGAAAATGATGGTAGAGCTTTTGTAATTCTTGTTCCCCTTGAAATGGTGATTCCGAAAATATGGTTTTTGTTGTCGGTTTTGCGAGATCCGAAAATTTGGTGATTTTTGGTTGAGAGGTTTTTGGGTGTAAGTGTGTGTTTTATGGAAAATGGAAATGAAAGAAAGAGGAAAGGAGAGGTGGGGTGTAGGTGAAAGCCTCACCTCGCAGTCTCCGTCCCGTGCTCCGCGTGGTGTTCGTTTTCTCCGTCATTTAACATTAAATATTTGTTTTATTCATTTAATTGTCCGTTTTAAATTACAAATCATTATAGAATGTTTTATTGTAATATTTCACCAATTATCTATTTATGGTATTTAAAATGAATTTCGTTTTATTTGTTTGCGCGTTTGTATTTTTAATTGCGTATACATTAATTGTGTAATAAAACTTGGATACGAAATGTCACAATAAATAATATTCTGAATAACATTTAGTTTTTAAATAATATTTGTATTACTTAATAAAATTGTTCACCAACGTCCGTGTTTATTGTATCGAAATTCATTCGATTTGAAACTCGTACGATTTAAACAAACCGCATAATTGTGTAGATATATATTCAACAATATATATGATAATTGATACATTAATTAGCCTAACACAGAACTAATTACATGTATTAAAACTTGATTAGGCACTAAATTCTAGTCCTAAATTGACGGGTGTCACATTCTCCCCCTGTTAGAAGAATTTCGTCCCGAAATTTATGTTGAAGTCTCGTTTGATGTTGAGTCAGTGAATAGTTGAGGATACTTGAGTCGCATTTGGTCTTCTCGTTCCCAGGTGAATTCCGGACCGCGCCGCGAATTCCACCTAACCTTGACAATGGGAATACGACTTTGTTTAAGTTGTTTGACCTCACGGTCCATGATCTCGGCGGGTTCCTCAACAAAGTGAAGTTTCTCGTCAACTCGAATTTCATCGAGTGGAATGATAAGTGTCTCATCAGACAGACATTTCTTCAGATTTGAAACATGAAATGTGGGATGCACGCTGCTGAGTTCGGATGGCAGCTGCAATCGATATGCTACTGGACCAATCCTTTCAAGGATCTCGAATGGTCCAATGTATCTGGGATTCAACTTTCCTCGTTTGCCAAATCGGATTACGCCTTTCAAAGGCGATACTTTGAGTAGAACTCGATCCCCAACCTGGAACTCGAGTGGTTTGCATCTCACGTCAGCATAACTTTTCTGACGATCACGCGCGGCCTTAAGCTTGTTTTGAATTTCAACGATTCTCTCGGTCGTCTCGTGAATGATTTCTGGACCTGTGAGTTGGCTATCCCCAACTTCGGTCCAACAGATAGGTGACCGGCACTTACGACCGTACAGTGCCTCGAAGGGTGCAGCTTTGATGCTGGTATGATAACTGTTGTTGTACGAGAACTCGCACAATGGTAGATGTTTTTCCCAGTTCACACCGAAGTCTACTACGCAGGCCCGTAGCATGTCTTCTAGTGTTTGAATGGTTCGTTCGCTTTGACCGTCTGTTTGAGGATGGTATGCGGTACTCATATCAAGTCGAGTACCCAGGGATTTTTGAAGTGATTGCCAAAATTGTGAAGTGAAACGACTATCTCTATCGGAGATAATTGAGATTGGAACACCGTGTTTGGTCACGATTTCCTTCAGATAAATGTTGGTGAGGCGTTCCATTTTGTCGGATTCCTTGATTGCCAGGAAGTGAGCAGATTTGGTGAGACGATCCACGATCACCCAAATGGAATCGCAACCGTTCGAGGATTTGGGTAGTTTGGTTATGAAGTCCATGGCAATTTGTTCCCATTTCCATTCAGGAAGACTGGGTTGTTGAAGTAAACCAGAAGGTTTTTGATATTCGATTTTGACTTTGGAGCAAGTAAGGCACTTGCTGACATAGGTGGCGATTTCGGCTTTCATGTTCGGCCACCAGTAGAAGTCCTTGATACCGTGGTACATTTTGTCGGATCCCGGATGGATAGAATATTTGGACTTGTGAGCTTCATCCATCACCAAGTCTCGTAGGTTCCCAAATTTAGGCAACCAGATTCGGTTTCAGAAATACTTAATCCCGTTAGATTTGATTTCGAATTGTTTATCCATGCCCCGCAAGGCTTCATCTTTGACATTTTCAGGTTTTAAGGCTTCGAGTTGAGCAGTGAGGATTTGAATGTTCAAATTGTTGTGAATGGTCATACTGAGGGCTCGAACCCGAAGTGGTTTCACTCGCTCTTTTCGACTGAGGGCATCAGCAACAACATTTGCTTTGCCTGGATGATATTTGAGCTCGCAGTCGTAATCGGTAAGCAACTCAACCCATCGACGTTGCCTCATGTTGAGATCCTTCTGATCGAATATGTGTTGAAGGCTTTTATGGTCGGTAAAGATTGTACATCTGGTACCATAAAGGTAATGTCTCCAGATTTTGAGGGCAAAAACGACAGCTCCTAGCTCGAGGTCGTGGGTGGTGTAATTCTTTTCATGAATCTTAAGCTGTCGAGAAGCATAAGCTATGACTTTGTCCCGTTGCATGAGCACACAACCGAGACCTTGATGAGAAGCATCGCAGTATACCACGAAGTCATCGGTGCCTTCAGGTAAAGATAGGATAGGAGCACTGCAAAGCTTTTGTTTTAAGAGTTGGAATGCCGACTCTTGTTTATCAGTCCAGTCAAACTTTTTGTCTTTCTGGGTCAGCGTCGTGAGTGGTATGGCTATCTTGGAGAAATTTTCAATGAATCGTCGATAGTATCCGGCCAGTCCTAGAAACTGCCGTACTTCAGTCGGAGTGGTTGGCGATTGCCAGTCTTTGATAGCCTCGATTTTTGACGGGTCGACGTGAATCCCCTGACTGTCAATCACATGACCAAGGAATTGAACGGTTTTGATCCAGAACTCACACTTAGAGAACTTGGCATAGAGCTCCTCGTGTTTAAGTAGTTCAAGGATGGTTCTGAGGTGTTGCGCATGCTCTACTTTGCTTCGTGAATATATGAGGATGTCATCGATGAATACAATGACAAACTTATCAAGGTAAGGTTTACACACCCGATTCATAAGGTCCATGAATACAGCCGGTGCATTGGTTAGGCCGAATGGCATCACTTGGAATTCGTAATGCCCGTAACGGGTTCTGAAAGCGGTTTTTGGAATATCGGCATCGCGAACACGCAATTGGTGATAACCGGATCGGAGATCAATCTTTGAATAACAACTCGACCCTTGAAGTTGGTCGAACAGGTCATCGATTCGAGGAAGTGGATACCGGTTCTTGACAGTTAACTTGTTCAACTCTCGATAGTCGATACACATTCGAAAAGAACCATCTTTCTTCTTAACAAATAGGACCGGGGCTCCCCAAGGTGAAGAACTCGGCCTGATAAATCCTCGTTCCAGGAGTTCCTGTAATTGGGTGGACAGCTCCTGAAGTTCGGATGGAGCTAAACGGTATGGTGCTCGGGCCACAGGCGCAGCACCTGGTACAAGATCGATTGAGAACTCAACCTGTCTTGGTGGTGGTAGACCAGGCAGTTCCTCAGGAAAGACTTCTGGAAAGTCTCGAACAATTGGAACATCCTCAAGTCGCTTCTCCTCCGACTTTTTCTCCATGATGTGCGCGAGGATTGATGGATAACCCTTTCTCAGAAATTTCCGGGTTTTAAGACAAGATATGATGTTAAGCCTCGTCCCTCCGGTCTCCCCCTGTATGACTAGGGTTCTACCGACAGTGAGAGGTATGCGAACAATTTTGTCATAGCAGATGATTTCGGCACGATGTTTGGATAACCAGTCCATGCCTACGATGACATCGAAACTTCCTATCTCAATAGGCATAAGATCTATGGAGAAGATTTCGTCGGCTAGATTTAAAGTGCAATTAGGCATCACACTATTGGTTTCTATCAATTTGCCAGTTGCTAGCTCTACGGTGTACTTAACGTCTAAAGCAACAGGTGTAATGTCAAGTAGAGGGCAAAATTCATCGGAAATAAAACTTCTATCGGCACCAGTATCAAACAGTATGGAAGCAGTTAAATTGTTGAGGAGGAACATACCCGTGACCACGTTCGGGTCCTGACGGGCGTCCCCTGAGTTGATCACGAAGGCGCTACTTTTGGTGTTGTTGTTGTTGTTGCGGTGGTTGTTGTTGTTGCCCTTGTTCTTCAATTTTGGGCAAGAATCCCTAAAGTGTCCTGGGTTTCCACATTCGTAGCAGGACTTAGGTTGTCGGGTATTTTTGTCAGAGGGGCTGTTGTTGGATTTGGGGGCTCGGCAATCCTTAGTCGAATGCCCGTACCTCCTGCAGTTGTTGCAAGGAGTACCGCACTGACCAAAGTGGTGATAGTTACACTTGGGACAATAAGGTCTGTCCCCGGTGTAGCTGCGGTTGGATTCAGAGTTGGTGTTGTAGACTTGGATGGCGTTGTTTTTCTTGTTTGAGTTGTGGTGGTGCTCAGTAGATTTGCGTTTGTTGTTGTTAGAGGATGAGGTGTTGGAAGTCTCACGGCGGACAACTAGAGCCATGAGTTCGTGGGCCAATCAAATGGCACTCTCAGTAGTAGTTGGTTTGGATGAGGCGACGTTGCCCTGGATGTTCTCGGGAAGTCCACGAATGTATTTCTTAATGCCCTTACTTTCTGGTTCGACCAAACCCGGGCATAATAAGGCAAACTGCTGAAACTTGGTGGTATATTCAGCAACATCATTTCCCTGCACCTCCAGATGCCAGAATTCTTCTTCCAGCCTGTGCAATTCCTCTTCAGGACAGTATTTTTCTGTCAGTTTCTTCTTCAGTTCGGCCCAAGGAAGCCGATTTGCAACCTCAAGGCCTACAGAGTTTGCGTGGGTTTTCCACCACGTGAGTGCACCTTCCTGAAAGGTGTAAGCAGCGAATTTGACCTTGTTGTTCTCAGTGCAGTCGCAGAGACTGAAAACAGATTCCATACGCTCAATCCAACGGATCAAGCCAATGGCACCTTCCGTGCCCTTGAAGTATAACGGTTTACAGCTAAGAAAGTCCTTATAGGAGCAAGGTTTGGGTGGTGGAGTATTGGTTGATGTGTCCTCGCTACCAGGTGGTGTTCGGGTAGCCAAGGCTTCGGTCACACTGCGGGCAATGATTCCCGCGATCTCAGCTTCGCTAAGGGTAATTTGACGGCGAGGAGGCATGATGCTGAATAAGAAAGAACAAGGAAATGAAATAAGATACTAGTCCGAGTCTGGTGAACTAGTGGTGTGTTTGTTATTTCGAGACAACGCGTTAGAGAGAAAGAGGCCTATATTCATATAATATAATATAGCCTAAAGTTGTAATGAGGTCTACTTATGTATATATATATATATGTACATCACATAATAACCTATTGAGTGTCTAGCACAGCCGTGTTTTGAGTCCCGTTTCTCTCGAGGTCAGAGTCAACTAATGCATTCCTGTTCAACATAACTCTTTCAGATTTCACATCATCTTTCTTTAATTGTACATAGTTGATCAGGCTATGTTAAATTAAAGTCGTATGATGTAATCCCTGAACTAGTCATGACTAATAAGGAATACTGCCTAACGGTCATAGTCTAGGCCCACTAAATGCAACCTAGTTCACTATAACCTTAGGCTCTGATACCAATCTGTGACACCCCCAAATTTAATGATTTGCGGAAGCTTGATTTGGGTGTCACTAATCAATATACAAAGCACATAAGATATAATGAACGACCACTATATGCGTCGTTTTAAACTTGTATAGATAAAGTAAATGTTTACATCAAAATATAGTTACGTTAGCTCGATTCCTGAAATTGAGAGATTACATAGCATAATTACTTTTACAAAATATAATAATGCAGTCCAATCTCTAGTTGTATGTATGCTGACTCGAGCTAATATTTCTTGCTTGTGCAGCCAACCTACTGCTGGGTACCTGTGATAAATACTAAAATGGGTCAGCGAAAACGCTGGTGAGCTCACAGGTTTGTATGTCAATGTATAGTTGTCAGAACCGCAAGATTTATATTGAATTTAAAATGCAATTAAGCAAAATAAAAGTTATACTGTCCATGAGCACATAGTCTGAGCTTAACTTGATTTGTCAGGCTCACTTAAGGAAACCTAACTTGAAATGCCTCCTACGAGTGCCTAATCAACACTCGTCTTCCCAAATGCTAATACATCCGTTTGACCGGTTAGTGCGTGCTAACCCGGATGAGGATTGTCAATCCCATATGATATCATATACTAACATTCACGCTATAAATACTAGAGACTATGCTTATGGAGGGCTTTAAATTGATTAGCTTGAAACTCATGTAGTATTTGAAGTTTGGCACTTGCGTTCTACTTGTAAAACAAAATAGAGTAGTAATATCACACCCCTAGTTGTAAAGCAGTGAAAATGGGGCTATGAAACTCACCTGAGTCTTGGAGTGTTTAAGTTAATAAACTCGAAGTAATTAGCTGTGAGTTGATGTCCAAAGACTTGAAACCTGAATGTGTCCACGACACTTGATTGTTATTAATTGTACCGGTATCTCGAAAGACTACCTTTGTAGTTGTTATTTAATTATATATGTCCAAATTACTACGATTTGGTTGATTAATTGTTTTGTTTCAAGTTACTACGACTTGATTGACTAAATTATCCAAGTTACTACGACTTGGTTGATTGAATAATCTGTTTTGTAAGTTTTGAAAATGTGTACGGCCCGTCGGTGACGGTTTGTAATAATAATAATTCTAAATTGTTGACTTTGCTACAGTACTGCTACAGTACTACAGTAAATTTGACTTTTTTGAACAGTAACTTTGACTTCAAAATTCTGGTTTTTCTGTGTTTTGCGACACAACATGCGACACAAAGATTTGACATGCGACACAATGGTTGTGTCGCAGACATCATGCGACACAAGGATACGACACAAGGATTGTGTCGCATCAGATACGAAATGCTAATTTAATAGCGACATAGTGGTTGTGTCGTATAGAAATACGACATAATATGCGACATAGAGTGCGACACAATATTGTGTCGCATGAGTTACGACACTAAAGATTTGGTACGACACAAGGTGCGACATAACAGGTTTTATGCGACACAGTATGCGACACAAGGCTTGTGTCGCACTGAAGAACACCAGCCCAGAAACATCGGCTGTTCGTGATTTTTCCGGCCAAAACTCAAATCAAACTCATTTTTAGACTATAAAACCTTGTTATCTTCCTAGTATTGGACATATATAAGTTGTGTAAACATCAAAACATCCAAAGATTACATCAAAATAAACAAATCTAAGTTTTTAGAATTTTTCTTACAAATGCAAATCGAAGAGGATGGAGGCCGAAAATGATGGTAGAGCTTTTGTAATTCTTGTTCCCCTTGAAATGGTGATTCCGAAAATATGGTTTTTGTTGTCGGTTTTGCGAGATCCGAAAATTTGGTGATTTTTGGTTGAGAGGTTTTTGGGTGTAAGTGTGTGTTTTATGGAAAATGGAAATGAAAGAAAGAGGAAAGGAGAGGTGGGGTGTAGGTGAAAGCCTCACCTCGCAGTCTCCGTCCCGTGCTCCGCGTGGTGTTCGTTTTCTCCGTCATTTAACATTAAATATTTGTTTTATTCATTTAATTGTCCGTTTTAAATTACAAATCATTATAGAATGTTTTATTGTAATATTTCACCAATTATCTATTTATGGTATTTAAAATGAATTTCGTTTTATTTGTTTGCGCGTTTGTATTTTTAATTGCGTATACATTAATTGTGTAATAAAACTTGGATACGAAATGTCACAATAAATAATATTCTGAATAACATTTAGTTATTAAATAATATTTGTATTACTTAATAAAATTGTTCACCAACGTCCGTGTTTATTGTATCGAAATTCATTCGATTTGAAACTCGTACGATTTAAACAAACCGCATAATTGTGTAGATATATATTCAACAATATATATGATAATTGATACATTAATTAGCCTAACACAGAACTAATTACATGTATTAAAACTTGATTAGGCACTAAATTCTAGTCCTAAATTGACGGGTGTCACACAATTTTTCAGAAACGGTCGGCGGGATCACGTGCCCTACAAAATCGCGCAACGACTGCGCATCCACCGCCAGGTTGTCAACCTTGATGTCCCAGGCCGAGATGAACACGTCAGCCCCGGAGCTGGGTGGCCCGGTAGCCAGCACCTTCAAAAATCGCTCCGGGAGGAACGGCTCCGGCAGCATCGACCTGAGAATAGCCATTCTGTCAGCCCTGGTTTAAACACCAAGTTAAAAAGAATACACACCCACGTATACACTTATAAGGTGTGGATCGTTACCTCAGACTGTCTGAATGCGGGGGCGTAAGTGCCTTGGGGGAACTCTGCGGTGCAGTCCGGATCGGCGACTGGGGGCGAGGGCTATCTTCAAGCGTCAAAGGCTCATCGACCCGTGAGCCCGCGCCCCCACTTGGTGCAACCGCCTCGGAGGAAGTGGCAGGACGCCCGTCTGACCGCTTACGGCGGACCAGCACTTCTTCCTCCTCCACCTCCACGTCCCGGAGAACAAGTTCACTGCTGATCTGCTGCGCGACGGCAGCGTACGGATCCGTCTCAGCTGAGCATAAATAAAAAATAAGTTAGCACAAATTCAATATTCTTCTGCACAAGAAAGGCAGGGCCACGAACCATCCTCAGGTATAATGAAGCGCCCACCTGTGCTGGGCACGGACATGAAATTCTCCAGATTAACCTCGGCGACCTCCTTCGCCGCCTTCTTTTTCTTTTGGGCCGGCCCTGGCCCTTTCCTCACCACGGCCGCACCCTTGCGCTTCAGGGGCGCCTGTCTACCTGACGCCTCCGCAACGGAACCAGTCGCCAGCGGAACAGCAACAAATACGCCGGGCTTGGCCACGGTAACCGTGGCCCCGGTAACCCCGACGTTGCCTGCGGGGCAGTCCTCAATGGCCCTATTTATATATTTGAGGCCGGACAAGCTAGGCGCCTTCAAACAGGAATTCAAGTCCATATCTGTAGCAATGGAAAAACAAAGTATTAGTTAACTGAGCATATTTATTGCAGTATTAACATAAGCATACCACCCCAGCCCATACCATGGCCGCTGTCCCTGATAACGGGCACCTGTCCCTCGAATGGCCAGAAAGAGCTTATGCAACCGATGACGAGCACGTACGTATGGTACTCTCGCATCTCCAGCCGTGCATCTTTGCAAGCGGCCAATAACCCCTCATCTGCTGTTTTCAGCTTCGGTGTATGGCTGACGTTCTTGGGCTTCTCGTACTGCCACACTAGCGTCTCCACAGAATCATTGGGGATGACCTCTTGATCGATGTAAAAAAAGGTGTCACGCCATTCGTGCAAAGACGACTCCTAACTTCCAACAAAGTCGTTCTTCTTGGCAAAGGTATACCACCCCGTGCCACTAGGAGTCAGCTTGAAGCAGGCCTGAAACACCCTCACCAGCGGCGTCAGGCCTAGCGACCTAAACCACATCTCAAAAATGGTGACCTTCTGGACGGCGAAGGGGTGCAGCTGGCTGAATCCAACCTTGAAGTGCTTGCACACATTCAAGTAAAAGGGGGTTGGCGGCATACGAAGATTGCCTTTCTCCATGCTCTTCCAGTACACGGCCACCTTACCCTCAGGCGGTGTGTCGGCACGCTGCTCGGCGGTGGGCGCCACAGGTTTATACCTCTCCAAACACTTAAAGCGCCTCAATATCGCCGGAATCATCTCTGACTTCACCGAGCTGGCCTCATGCGCTACGTTCGGGCCCCCTACCCGAACCGGCGCCCCCAGCGCCGGCCACAGCCTCCTGTACCTCCACCACATCTTCAACAGCAGCCATGGCATATATCGAAGAAGAAAATAAAGGATGAAGGTATGAACAACGGACCTGGGTTTGTTGAAGATTGATCGGAAACTGGGTTGAAAAGCCGGAATAGTGATCGGGTTGTTTGAATGTTGCCGGAATGCTATTAGGTTTTTTACTTCGCGTAAAAACAAATGGGGGTGAAAAGGCGCCTATTTATAGTAAAATCTGAATGGGCCGGGCTTCATGGGCCTCATCCGCAGCCCTACACGTGTCAGCGAATCTCACGCTTTGAGAAGTTACGGCGCGCTGGCCACGTTCTTACCCTTACACGTGTTGCCAGATCTCACGATCTGGCGAGTGATCCGTTGCGTGACAACCTGTACGGTGACGTCACACCCCCACGCGGTCATTTCCTGTCCCATCGCCGAACTCGAAACGACGCGCATTTAATACTAGTCAGTAGCATTTATTGCATGGCGCCGTTTGGAAAAACTCATCATCACGCTGCCACATCACTATTTGCTTAAGTCCGCCATCATATCCCCAGAACGGAATATAGTAACGAACTGGGGGGACTTAATGATGTACGGATCATCACCTCTAATCACTGAACGATCCAAACGGCCCGGAACGATCCAAGCGGCCTGGCCCTGGACCCGTTCCAATGCCCGACCACGGATGTCATCCGTGGTCAGGACTTGTAGCCCGTGGTCTGAGAATCAACATCCGGCTAAAACATGAGGCCGGATCCATTCCGTTCTCGGACCACGGACCTTATTGTGAGACGTTCTCACACACTTGTATAAATAATAGCCAGCTAAGGCCAGCACGACGGCAAGGCAACGAAGTAGACCGTGCTGCTCATACGAAGCCGACATTCTCTGACAAAAGTACAATCTACGACCGTTATATTCAGGTACTATTAACATGGTCTGGCCATTAACCTGGTCGGCTCATCCGATTGGTCCACGTCAGCTTGTGTACAGTGATTGTCATCCTCGCCCACGACCGGGCATCCACATCAGCAGTAAACGCAGAGAATGTTGGCCTCGCCCACGACCAAACCCTCCACGTCAGCCTAGGGTTTGGGTATAAATACTATTGTTTGGCTTCCATTTGAGGCCAATACCTCATAAATCCACAGAGTAATCCATCCACCATTACTCCACCAGAATTAAGCTCTCACTACCCTCGATTGACTAAGTCTCGACTCTGGGTTTGCTCGTTAATCGGAGTGTGACGAGCTTGATTCCTCATATATCATCATCATCATTGTACTTAAGTGTTTTTATGCTTGAACAATTTTGGTTATCGATTTTTAAATGTTTTGTAATTAGTCCTACTACTCTCAAATATGGTAATGAATGAATGTGTGCATCTGTGCAATATTTGGGCTTACTAGTTTTTGATAATTCTTTTGGGCTTGCATGAGAATTGAGCAACTTTTATTTTTAACAGTGTTGTATACTTGTATCATACAAATTTCGCAAATGGATCTATATTTGACCAACCCTAATACACAAAGTAGTCTACAATTTTTTATCGACTCCATGTTTGTTTATGCAAATTGTCTCAAAAAAAATATCCTAAAACCCTGTCCAACCTTAAACCCTTAATTATGACTACATACAAATATACTTAACCACGAGAGATGGATGAAATTATTTAGTGTTTATTTTGGTACATCAATTCTAATAATCACTTAAAACTAAAAGTGTACACAATATAATCTGATTAATATATGGTTTAACCCCTAACTAATGTCGTAATAAATTATAGTATTTTGATCTATTTTGATTTGTGATTACGAAAAGTAAATAATATTAACAGATAAATAATTAAAAAAACTGCTAATGACAAAAACGAGTGTCGTGTCAACAGCTTAATGATCTCGATGAACTTTTTCATCAAAAGGTCACAATTCAAAAAAATAAAAAATAATAATAATTAAGGTTGTATCAAATGGTGAATCTATAAGATCAATACTATACAATAGTACTCCTTAGAGCATGCGGGGGTGCTGTTTTATCTGAAGTTAAAGGCCTTAAACGTCGATAGTCCATCTTTAACGATTCCCCGTCAAAGTTAGAGGTCCGCGTTAAAGATCATCGTTAGACACAAAAGTTGAATTAAAGGTTTTTTCGTTCATTGGACGGAAAGTATTTTGTGTGACCTTTTTGACACCATGTTTAACACTGAATTACTCCGGTTATATGTTCTACCAATTAACCGGCCAGTTACATGTATATTTTTCGTTCTTCGTAATCACGTGTCTAATAGTTTTTCAAAGAACTGTCTAAACTATTGCAGATGTTGTACGTCTCTTTACGAATTTGACACTTTGTCGATCGTATATGAAAGTATTTCGTTTTGTTGTTTTCATTGTACAACGTTTGGTAAGATTATGATTGTTGATGACACATGTTGATTATCATATATACCTAGTTTTTTGATAACTATAAGAGGTTGATTTATGTAAGATGTCCTCAACCACAAATGATCACCACAACTATAATATGTGAATATAAATGTAAGTTAAAATACACAATATATGCATTTGAAAACGATATTGGAAGAGATGGATAAGTAGGGGACCTTTGCCCCGTGGAGGAGAGTCATCAACGATGGTGTGGTCACGTGGGTGACATTGTCTAGTCACGTGCTATGATATCGACAACTCCATTACAAGTAAAAACATGGTACCTCTTAACCTTCTAGTGGCTCTAAGGCTGCTCCCAATAGTGACACGAACTGACGCGTCAGTTGCCTGCCAGGTCAGCGCCACGTCAGACTGACACAACTGACACACAACTGACACACAACTAACACACCCCTGCCAACAGCAACATCACTTCCCTTATTTTCAGGGCCCCACACACTATTTAATCTATTTATTTAATACAAAAACTTAAATAACACATTTAAATTAAAACTAAAAACATTACATTAATTAAATATTAAATATTACAAATCCTAAAAAATAAAATGTTACAATTCCTAAAAAAAGAAAAAAATTATAATTCCTAAAAAAATAAAATGTTACAAATCCTAAAAAGAAAAATGTTACAAATCCTAAAAAAGAAAAAAATACATTTATTGAAAGCTTAAAAATACAACTAGTAGTCTACTCGGATTCGTTGTCGTCTTCATTGTCGGCCTCTTCTTCATCCGTTTCCGCCACTTGAGTAGAACCCGCACCCGCGTCGTGACCAAAGAAAGTTTTGTAGTCCGACTCATAGTTGTTAACCAAGGTTTTTCTTACTTCCTTGATCATTTTTTTCTCCTTGCCTTTGAGAAACGACGGGACAGGCTGCATAAGCATTTTCCACGACTTAATGATCGTTTTTTTGGCCGCGGCTTTTCCGATTTGAAACATTGTACGTTCGGCCTCTGCTGCGGCTCGTATGTTGGCCAAACGTTCTTGTTCTTTCAAAGAACGCGAAGAAGTGGCGGCGTCACTGGAACCCGAGCTTTTTTTGCTTTTTCTAGAAGACGAACGACCGGGCGGGCGACGAATGGGGTCGTCGGTGAACAAATGTTGCATGTTAGCCGTGAGAGGCTCGGTATAAGGCATGTCGTCTCCAAGATTGATGGATTCGAGCTCGGGTTGGGATGGTTCTTCTCGGTTGCTCATGACACCAAACGTTGCCAAAAACTTTGGATGATTTTTGACTACGTTCCAAGAAGTTTCATATATGAAATCTCTTTTCATTCGGGACTTGAACCTCTTATAACATGCTTTCACAATGTCTTCTTCTTTGGCACCGCTCGGACGAGGATTTGTAACATCCTTGTAAATTCCTATGAAGATCTTGCAATCCGAACGGATCTTGTTCCATTTGCCTTGAAGTTGGCTCTTGGAACGGTATTGGGGAGCCACCTTGTTGTAGTCCTCCACAACTTTAGCCCAAAACGCATCTCCAGCTTGTGCAGCGCCTTCCTTGTCTTTTTCTGACCGGTGGATCCATCGTTGCGCCAACAAAACCGCCTCCTCGTCGGACCAGCGTACTTGCACCCGGGTCGAGGCAGTGTCCACGGCTTTTCCTTTAGATCTTCCTCTTTTTGGAGCCGGCTCGGGTTCGGGTTGGGTTTCGGGTTCGGGTTCGGGTTGGGTTTCGGGTTCGGTTCTGGGTGGAGTGTTGATGTTTCCGAATTGTGGGTAGTTGATTGGTGTTGGTGGATATGGGTTAAAAGCGGAAGGATGAGGTTGGTGCATGTAGTGTGGGTTTCCGAACGCCGCGGAAGATTGTTGAAATGAGATTGTTGGTGAAAAACCTTGATATGCGTAGGGTTGATACATTTGGTATGGAGCGGATGGACTTTGGAAGGTTCGGGTTGGACTTGCGTATGATGCAAAACCGGGGGGTTGGCTAGGTGACGAGTTGCTCGATTGAGCCGAGAAAGTGGATGGTGGTGAACCTGGATTAACCGGCGGAGGTACGTAGTTGAATAAGTTGTTAAACATATCGTCGCCGGTAGAGTTGGAATTTCGCCTCATTTTTTTGTGTATAGAGGTGGTGAATTGAGAGTGGTTAATTGGAGAAGTTGATAAAATTTTATATAAAAGTGGTGAATTTTATATAAAAGTGGTGAATTGGGTGTAAAATAATGTGGAAAGTTGGTTGAGAGTGGGGAATTGGAAAGAATAAATTGTATAAAAGTGGGGAATTGTATATAAAAGTAGTGAATTGAGGAGTGAATGTTGTGAAAAATGGGTTGGATTTGGTTTGAATTTATAGAGTGTAAAAAGTAAAAAAAAATAAAAAAATTAGATTTTTTTTTTGACCGTTTCACACATTTTTCAAATTTTTTTTTTTTTTTTTTTGTTTTCAAACGGTAAAAGCATCACGTGGACCCCAGCCCCATCTCTCTCTTGCTTCGGTTTGACGACGTAGCCTACCGACGCGGAGGCACCGACGCCCCGTGCCAACGGCGTCGGTGCGTCGGTTCCAACCGACGCCCCACCGATGCGATCAAGCGACGTGCGTTAGGACCGGTCTAATAGCACCGGGAGTCGTTTGACTTTTTTCGTCAAATATATAACCATACAAAATGTTTAATACTCGATTTTTACTTTTATTTGTTTTTAGATTCACCAATCATTTTACTCTACACCGATTAAATTCTTAAACACGTCTTCAAACTTACATTTTAGACGTATTAAAGCATTTTTTGTATCGAACGAAACCACATTCTCCACGAAATCGAACAATGCTAAGACTAAGACGTAGGTACGATGGACCTCTAATCGTTGTAATTAATACATAGAGTTATGATATGTGCTCTTAAATATGGTATCTATAGTCATAAATTAAAAAAATCTAGATTAGCCCAAACCCTTGCAATATTATTTGACAAGTCATATTTATTATTTTGTATGCTCCATGCTAACATTTAAAACAGTGAGAGTCGGGTGATGGAATTGTTTTTACTAATTTTGGAATTGTTGAGTTGACTAGACACTGAGGGTGCGTTTAGTTACAGAAAAATCTCCACTTTTTCAGAAAAAATTTCTAAGAAAATAAGGAAATTAGAAAACGTATTCAAATTCGAGTTTTCTAACAAACTTTTCTAAGAAAAGGAAAATTCTTGTTTTCCTTTTAATAACTACAAAGTTGAAAACTACTTTTGATGGTTTTCTAAGTTTTTCATCTATACTATTCCTTGAAAAAGGAAAACTACATCCCTTACAACTAAACACGTTTTCTAGATTTTCCATGCATTTCTAGAGAAGTAAAACACTTCTCATTCACTAGAGAAATGGAAAAAGAAAAATGGAAAAAAATTTCTGTAACTAAACGCGCCATGAGTATTTTATTTCTTTTTCCACTTTTCCTTCTTCATATATGCATGTTTGTAGCCGGGAAAAATATATATGATTTACATTCAAGTTTTTGAAGCACATATCACATAATCACTCAATTAATATACAGAAAGTTCACTAAACAACTTTTGACCCAGCGGTATTCACGGTGACCTTTTTCAATCAAGAGGTTGGGAGTTCAAATTCGAAGGATAGAAGAATTATATAAATATTTGGGATGAGTGGGTACTCGTCTTTCTTTAAGAAAAAAAGTTTCAATATTAAGACATGAGGGTGAGATTCAAATGAGACTAAAAATTTGAGTGAGACTAAGGGAACCAATGATATCATGCCACATATACAAAGAGAATGTTTCATACTACAAAACTCATTTACCCCAAACATCAATTATCTCACAAACGACAAATCGAAAAATCATGAAACTTGCACCATAATTTTCAGCATTTTATCCTCTTCGATTTGCCGTCCCTCAAGGCATACTTCCGACGATTTTTTTTTTTCATTTTTTTGGTGGGTTTCATATGTTACTAACACATGTGTTGGAGTGTTGTGTTTAGGGTTTAGGGTTTGGGGTTTAGGGGTTAGGGTTTAGGGTTTGGGTTTAACCCTAAACCCTAACCTCTAACCCCTAAACGCTTTATAAAACTCTAAACCCTAAATCATACTAAACCCTAAACCCTACTAAAACATAAAATCTAAACCCTAAACCATGAACCCTGCTAAATCCTAACCCTAAACTCTAACCCTAAACCCTAACCATGACCGTAAATAAAATGTACAATCAATCACTGACACATGTGTTACTAATTTATAAAACCCACCAAAAACCGATTTTTTTTAATCGAAAGTATGCCTTGAGTGACGGCAAATCGAAGAGGATAAAACGCTGAAAAATATGGTGCAAGTTTCATGATTTTTCGATTTGTCGTTTGTGAGATAATTGATGTTTGGGGTAAATGGGTTTTGTAGTATGGAACATTCTCTTTATACATGTGGCATGATATTATTGGTTCCCTTAGTCTCACTCAAAAATCATGAACTCATTTGAACCTTACTCTAAGATATGATTAAAACAAACTTGTGATTAAAACAAACTTGAGGGGTCGATATAGATAGACCCCTATCAATATTTATTATATGACAACTACTTCAGTTTGTTGGTATTAAGTGTTATATTATACGGAGTATATGGGGTAGTTCCAAAGGCCACATATATATTCCCACATAGTTTCAATATATTACTTCCATTGATGAATAGAAATTGTTAAGGAAGACTAGATCCTTCATGAAGAAAAATAGTGAGTTTGAAGGTAAGTTTTTTAATTCTTAATTTACTTATATTATTATCTTACAAGTAATCGACATTTTATTTTTGGGGTGCATGTTGGGGATGAAGGACTTTCTAGCATGTTTTTCTCTCCTAATATATAGCTAGTCTGGTGAAATTACTATGATATGTTCAAATATTCAAGTTTCACAAAAGAGTTAAAAAGAAAGAAAGAAGAAGAAGAAGGTAGAATTCATATATTGCATAATTAACATAGAACTATAACAGTAACTTTACATCATGGAAGAATAAATTGATCATTGACTATGATCATATTTGGATTTGGGTGTGATCAAAACAACTGAATTATGCAGAGGTTACGAGTAGAAAATGGGAGTTTATAAACATGAGCGAACAAGAAGAAGATCTGATTTATCGGATGCACAAACTTGTCGGTAACAGGTCATATTATTTTCCCTCTTTTTAGTTAATATACCGAATTCAAGAAATATCATAAGTTGGATGCTACGTAGTATTATTTATGGCAGCATTGTTATAAACTAACAACAAACACATACTAAAATCTCAAGTGATGACATGCCCCAGTTTTTACTTATTGGTGAAGCATTTCACCGTACTAATCAAATTAGTAGAATGTGTTTGTAACCTGATAAAGTGATAATATTCAATTAAGTCATCGAATAAATAAGTTTTATGAAGTGATTGGCACATTGCAGGTGGGACTTGATAGCCGGGAGGATTCCAGGTCGAAAACCGGAAGAAATAGAGAGGTTTTGGTTGATGAGACATAATGAAGTATTTAGGGATTTAAGGAAACAAACCAAATCTTAAACAGTTTGAAACCATTATCGTTGTTATACTAATCATGTTAGGAATAATTTTTAAGTAATACTTTACCTCATATACATGTTATATATTATATATATTATTTGATTTGGATGGATTAATCTCGTGCAGTGACACAGTGACTACTGTTTTCCTATATTATATTTGGGCCAACACTTTTGTCCAACTGGGCTAAAAGATTTACTTCATCATCATAATAAATATGTTTAGCAGTTTAGATGTTTTGATGTGTTGGCTAATTATGAGGGAAGAAACTGAATGATATGTGGCCCAAAGTGGAGTTGGTTCAATGCAAAACTAGTGACATATATTATTAATTATTAATAAAATAAAAGTTTAGATTTAGATGTGTGGAGTAATTATCGTTTATATTGTATTAAATATTAGATCTCAAATAAAACGTAACACAAAGTACTCTTTATTTTAGGGGTGAGGTGAGGAGAAAGTGTGTTTTGAAGAGAAGTGAGGGGAAGTTTTAAATCATTGAGAATGTGGCATGTGTTACATAATCAAATTTCATTTGTATCCTATTCACTTTCATAATATTGTATACCATTCCCTATATTTTCTTCCTCCCCACCATCACCACAACCTACCAGCTGCCGTCGGAATATTTTTCTAATTTTTTAAATATTTTTTCAATTGTTTTTACATATTACCCCTTTGCACTGCATTTTGTTAAAGTTATATTGCATTTTATTATTTTTACCAGCATTTTGTATACATATGTTTGGTACATATTGTTCGTTTTATACTGCATTTTGTTATTTTTACTGTAATATATATATTACATATTGTTTGTTTTTTCACTGCATTTTATATTATACATATTAATAATTAGTACTGCATTTTGTTATTTTGACGACATTTTGCATATATTTCATTTATTAAATAATATTTATTTTTTAGTGCATTTTATACCCATAAATTTCACTGCATTTTAAACCTTACAATTTTTATTAAATATTTTTTTACTACATTTTATATTATACTTATTAACCAGTTGTACTCATTTTTTGTATAAAAATATACTACGCATTACTTCATTTTGCATATATTTCATTTAGTATATATTGTTTGCTTTTTACTGCAATTTATATTATATATATTATCCATTCGTATTGCATTTTGTTGGCGGCGTATATAGATGATGCAGTAAAATATATATACAAGATGCAGTGAAAAAAGGCTAACACGTATACAACAAAGAATGATGCTGTAAAAAAAAGTCTAACACGTATACAACAAAGAATGATGGAGTAAAAAATATATACAAAATGTAGTAGGAAACATATACAAAATGCAGTATAATTTAATACAAAATGTAGAATAAAAAAGAAAATGTGTATGATACAAAATGTAGGACAAAATAAACAATATGTACCAAAATATATACAAAATGTAGTATAGTTTTATTCAAAAGGCAGTATAAAAAGGATAATTATTTTATTACAAAAATTTTGAAAATAAAAATTTATTAAAAAAAATTGAAAAAAAAATCTTGCGGCGACTGACGGCGACTAGGTGGTAGCAGTAGGTTGTGGGGGTGGTGGTAGGTGGGGGTGGGGGAAGAAGAATGTAGGATGGTTGAAGCAACAAATCTAAACTCTATATAAATAAAAGAAAACGTTCCTAACATTAATCATATTTTTAGACTTTTAGTTATTCTTCCTTTGACAGAAAAGTAAGACGTACTATGTGACACCCGATAAATTAGGGCTAGTAATTAGTACCTAATCATCTTGTTAATACATGTAATTAGTTATGTATTATGCTAATTATGTGTATCATTATGTATATTGATATATATACACTCGTACGCGATTTGTTTAAATCGTGCATTATCATAATCAGAGGGAACCCGACACATAATCATACGGACGTTGGTGAACATAATTATTAAATAATATGAAATTATTTAATAACCTCATTGTTTACTAAATATTATTTTGATAATACTTTACACGTTAATCGTATCGTATAAAATAACACGTGCGCAACAGAAACGCGCGAAACGCGCCCGACAAACAAAATAATCTCACGTTATATTTTTATAACTCAAAACAAAGTATTTTGATGAAATACTTCACTTAAAATATCGAGTTTCGAATCGATAACTAAAACGTATTTAAATAACGTATAACGTCTAAAAATACGTTTAAACGACCGGGGAAATGAACACCACACGGGACGTGAATACAGGGAACAAATAGGGGCGAGCCCACACCTCAGTGGGGCCCACCCCTAACCGGTCAAAACATGGAAGGGAGCTCCATGTTTTGTGGATCTTGTTGGTTGACTACAAATATCAAAGCAACTCCATCACTCCCTGATTCATCAACCACCACTTCCTCCTTCTACCTTCTCTCTCTAAACACTCTCTCGTCCCTCTCTAAACTCAGTCACAATCAGCCTCCATCACCACCCAAAAGCACCATCAAAATATTCATTATCTTGCTAAACGGTTTGAAGGAAAAACGATCACGAACGTGAGCTCAACACATACATCTTTATCGTTTCTTCGTAAGATCATTGTAAGGACTTCAAACCCTCCTAAACTACTTGTTAATATGTTTATCTACATGCTATTATGCTTACTCAACTCTAAAATGTCCAAAAACTACAACAAAACTCGTTTATCAAACGCTTATGTACACACAGTTTCTGGGCAGAAAATATAGGTTCGGTATAAAAATCATATAAAATCGAAAACATAAGACAAATGCATGAAACTACTTGGAAAAGTTTGTTAATTTTGTTATCTACAACTTTCGTTTATAACTTATCCTCTGAAAATACACCAATTTTTTCAGAAAATTCAATTTGTAAGTGAAGGTCTGTTTTTGGCCGAACTGGACCCTTGATGCTTCATTATTTTTTTAAGCCAATCAAACGACATCTAAAAATCATGAAAAAAATATAGGAAGTAGCCAAGACATAGGAGAACACTCGTGAATTTTTTCAGGAATTTTAGACAACGTTTAGTTAGTCAAATAAAAATCACAAAATCGGACTGATTTTTACTCCGAAAGTTTGACTTTCGGATTTTTGTGCCAATTTTGGATTTTGACTCCGAAAGTCAACTTTCAGAGTTTACTTTCGGATAAATAGTGTTTTTGACCCTAAGTTTCGGATTTTTACACTTTTGGACCCCAAGTTTCGGATAAATAGTGATTTTAACCATACTTTCGGATGCTAACACCTTTTACTTTCGGATACTATTATATGGCCATACTTTCAGACAAATATATACATATAAATATACATTCGGACATATATATATATATATATATATATATATATATATATATATATATATATACTTTTGGATATATATATACACGTATCCTTACTTTCGGAAATTCGTATACTTTCGGAGATACTTATGTAAACGTATACATACTTTCACATACGAATATACTTTTATCAGTATACAATACAACGAAACGCATAATAATAATACTTTGAAATTATTATTACGAAATCTCACCAATGGGCCGTACATGTTTTCAAAAACACAAACAAACAACCAAAGTATTTGGTAATAACTAGTTGAGTGGACAACTAGCATAGGTGATCTTTTGAGATACCTACTCATATTATAACCTTGCGCGTTTAGGTCGCCAGCAGGTTACAATCTTCGGACATCACTCCTTGTTACACCATCATTACTTGCTTGATAGCAACGCATCAGACTCAGGTTACAATCTTCGGACATCACTCCTTGTTACACCATCATTACTTGCTTGATAGCAACGCATCAGACTCAGGTGAGTCTCATAGCCCCACATTTTTACTGTTTTTACTCCCGGAGCGGGAATACATGCTCTATTTGTTTTACATGTAAACACAAGTACTAAACCTCGTTATATTCTGCATGAGTTATTTGCGAATCATTCTAAAGCCCTCCACGATCATAGTTTGGTAATACTTTTGTAGTGTGAATATTAGTGTATGGTACCATATGGGATTGACAATCCCCGTCCGGGTTGGAAGCCCCAACTGGTCAAACGGACGCATTATCATTTGTTCATACGAGCGTAGATTAGTCACTCGCAGGGAGGCACCATCGATCGGGCACTTGATTGTGATCCCGACACCTCAGTTAAGCTCAGACTATGACCTCATGGCAGTAATATACACATTATTTGATTGGTTTCAAATCATTATATTAAATCTTGTGGTTCACACACTATATTTTATCATTATACAAACCTGTGAGCTCACCAGCTTTTAGCTGACCTTTTAGCATGTATTCTCAGGTTCTCAGCAGCAGTAGGTCTGCTCTTTCAGGATACTTAGCTCGAGTCGCATGCAAACATCAGGAGATTCCCTTGCATTTCTATATTTTGTGAAATTAGATATGTCTTAGAATCTCTCACATTACTAAATTGAGACGAATCGGATTTTGACTCGCAAGTGCACTTGACTCGTAAATTGAATCATGAGTCTTGCGTGATTCGTTCCGAGACGGTACGACTCGTAGTTCGTACGATTCTGAAAAATAAACAGATAAGAAGTCGAAATTGTTAATAAAAGGCTACAAGTAGATCCGAATGAACACATATGTTTGTAAAGTCATCAAGGCCTTCTATGTCGTGGTGTCTGGCTCGCATATGTATCCTGTTGTGGTTGACGAAACCCTATTTTGAAAGAGAGAGAGAGAGAGAGAGACGAAGAAGATGGTGCAGAGATAAAGGAGATATGGCTGAGAGACGAAGGAGATGCGACTGAGAGTCTAAAACCCTATTTTTAAGAAAACCAATTCTTAAAAACGTATGTGAACTCTCTAAGACTTTTGGGCCCATTAAATTTTGGCTTGCAATTACTTATGGCCCATTCAAAAGCAATTGTCCATTATATCAATTAACATATGTGTATTGTTTGCAATATAAATTAAATTGACTTAAATATTAAATACATATAACTAAGCATCCTTTAACTTTCAGTTAACCATAACTTAAGTTTTAAATGACTCACAATTACTCAAATATCATTATTAATTTTATATTATCTATAAATATTGTAATTTTGACACTAGTATTATATATTTATATATATAGTTTTTAAATCGCGACTCTTACGAGTCAAGTCACAGTACGAGTCACAATTTAAAAATCGGGAAAACGAATCACGGTACGAGTCATGAGTCGACAACTATCACGTATGCTTTCACATAACGCCAATAATTTGTGACTTTGAAAACATATTGATAATACGTCATATCTTATATGGAAGATACATATCAATTATAATGTACTAGAATTTTTTATTTACAATATATATCAAACATAATTATAGACTCTAAGTATATATAATCAAGTCATGTTGAAAATATAGGTAAACAACTAGAATCATATTGTCAAACAATACATGCAGCGGAAAAACAGGATCACATAGGAATAATTAAATTGGATAAGTAGTACCTTATTGCCTTGAATTATTTGCCAGAAAAACTTAAGATCTAAGAACAAGATCTTCCTTTGTTCACGTACACGACACCATCTTTATCGATATGCTTGTATGCTAGTACTTGCCCTTTCACAAAACCACACAACCTTTTTGTGTCTCTTTGTTTGCCGTACAAACACAAAACCAAACAAAAACCCTTTTGGGTGGCTTTTGTTTTTGACGTAAAACCAAAGAAAGAGAGAGAGGATTTTTTGTGTATTTTTTTTTAGGGATTAACCCTAACCCTAATCTATAAAGGTGTATTTATAGATAGGTAAAACTTGGTCCCCAAGTTTATTATTTACACAATAATCCCTCTAGTTACTTAATTATTAATTTTAACTTTAATAATTAATAACTTTAGGCACATTTTAGCAATATCTCAATGTCGATGTGTGCGTTCCCAAAGGCTCACACATTTACGGACACATATTTGATAAAATCATTCAAATACCAACAGCTCCCACTTTTGAATAATTTTCAAACAAATATGATAACATTGATTAATGTCTAGCAACATATCAATGCTCCCATAAATGCACGAGTGAAGTTTCACCAAAGTCACTGTGAGTCTATGTTCAGTTTATATCCTTTTGTTACAGATACTCTAGTTAAAACTAGGAGATGGATCAAAGTCATTCCATTTTAACTTCTGTTTCTCATTTCACGAATCACTTAAGATTATCGAATATAGTCAAGACAGTTCTAGACTTATTAGGGTCTGGCCAGACAAACATCTTAAGTATTCATGAGTGGCCCAGTAAGTATCTAACTTCAGTCTTTCACTGAAGGAACAAATCCTTTATTGAATACAACTGGTAGTCATCGTATTTCGCAACATTACCAAAAATAGCCTTTTTGCCACCCTTATCCATGAGTAGTATTGACTATGATCAAATAATGCACTACGTACATGAGTAGCAACTTGCATCTCAAGTCTAAGGACAACAAACTTTATGAATTATACTTAATGACACAGATCCATAAGTAATAATTCATGTGGGATAATCCAATATGCATCAGAATCAACATCATGTGAGTTAGTAAGCCAAGCTGACTAAGCACTCAGATATTGTCTTAATTCAATCATATTCCCATATGATCAACTGACAACGGATATTTAGAATAATATTACACAACATTATTCAAGGATAAAACATGAAAAATAGGATTTATGAAAATAAAATTTCACAATAAAAATTTCATTAATAAATAAAATTGTTTATTACATCCATATATCCAAAAACTAAATCCACGGATTTACATGTGATTACTAGACAAACGAAGTCCTATGCCCTCAATTAAGTGAGTTAGCTTCGTCTTTGGCAGAGCCTTTGTTGAGTCACTGGTCGCTGACCATGATGAAGTCGCTGGTCGCTGACCAACTCAACTGTTCACTACTCGATGAAGAAATGGATTGTATCGAAGCTGCTATTGCTGATGATAGGTTTCGCTGATCATCATTCATTCTGCTTGATATGCTGAGGAAGTTTAAAGCTCCTTGGTGTGTCGCTGATCAACGTCAGCGAGAGCTTTATTTCAAATCAATAAAGGCAAAAGTCACTGCCAGAATAACAGCTAGTCACTGAAGATCTCTATTTCAAGTCATTCTACAAGAGCATGTTAGCTCGCTGTGAGTGAGGAGGATTGCTGTATCTTCAGGGACTATTCAATAAAGCCTCTCAAACATCAAGTACAGAAAATACTGTACTTATCTATACATCAGCAAGAGTGTTCCAACTTGAAGTATGTCCAAAAGACTACGTGGCAGCAAATGATTGGTTTTAAGGTAACGAGATATTTGCGGTAACATAATTGGGACCCGCAGAATGTCGGTTCATCAGAGATCAAGCCAATCAAACAGCGACACGTGTCATTCCAAGATCCTATTTTATAGGCGATATTTTAGGAACTCTTGTAGTATAAATAGTTCAGTGTTATGTACTGTAGAGGCTAGTCGTTCAATCGTACTTATCACTTATGTGTAAGTGATTAGTTTGTCTAGAGTACGTATTAACGATCCAGCGAGTGAACAGTCAACGTGTTTGTCCACTGCTGTTCATCTCATTTGTAATAGATTAGCTAAGTGTTTGAATAGTTAATTCATTCCGCATTCAACACTTGTGAATTGTATGATCAATATAATTCATCATTTTTAAGCTACTATTACTTCTTCACTTTGATATTGTCATATCTATAATCTGTTATACTTTGCTACTATCATTTATACTCTGTTTCTGTTAAACAATTTAAAACTCATCAATCAACTAAGCTGAAATCTGAAATAGTTTTCCCCCTTCTACAATTAAACTTTACACTTTGTGATTCCAATTCACTAAACAATAGTGATTACGGGACTCTCAGCCTTCGTAAAGGGATCTGCTAAGTTATCATCCGTGTGAACTTTGAGTACTTGAATTTCACCTTGATTGACTTGCTCACGAACATAGTGAAATTTCCTCTGAAAGTGTCTAGCTCCTTTCTGAACACCAGGTTCGTTGGCTATGATAATTGCACCAGTGTTGTCACAATACATATCCATAGGAGACTTGGCTGTGGGAACAACACCAAGTCCAAAAATAAATTTCCGGATCCAAACAACTTCCATTGCAGCTTCAGCAGCTGCTATGTACTCTGATTCTGTCGCAGACATGGCTGTAGTGGATTGCTTCTTGCTTTTCCAAACTACTGCTCCTCCATTCATGGTGAACACATATCCAGTTTGAGATTTGGTGTCATCATGGTCAGTTTGAAATCCGGCATCACAATAACCAATAACTTTTAGTTCAGCCTTAGGATTTCCACCATACACTAGAACCATATCTTTAGTAGCCCTAAGGTACTTCAGTATGTTCTTTACAGCAATCCAGTGTCTTTCACCTGGATTCTGTTGAAACCTGCAAACAACGTTTTGAGCAAAAGCAACATCAGGTCTTGTGCATCTAACCGCATACATAATAGACCCTATTGCCGAAGCATAAGGTATCCTTTGCATACGTTCCACCTCTTGAGGTGTAGAAGCACAATCCTTGATGCTAAGTTTAAGTCCATCTTGCATCGGTAAATACCCACGCTTAGAATTTTCCATACTAAAACGCTTCAGTATTTTATCAATGTAAGCATTCTGACTTAACTCTATCAACCGCTTAGATCTATCTCTTGAGATCTTGATTCCCAAAATAAATGTTGCCTCTCCTAAGTCTTTCATGGCAAAACATTTTCCAAGATAAGATTTTACACCTTCAAGCATTGGAATGTTGTTTCCCATTAGCAATATGTCATATACATATAAGACTAGGAAAGTAACATTACTCCCACTGGCTTTTTGATATACACATGGCTCATCAAGATTCTGAACGAAACCAAACTTTTTGATTTCTTCATCAAATCTTTTATTCCAACTCCGTGATGCTTGCTTAAGTCCATAAATGGATTTTTTAACTTGCACACTTTGTTGGGATGTAATGGATCAATAAAACCTTCTAGCTGATTCATATAGACGTCTTCGTCTAGATAACCATTCAGGAAGGCTGTCTTGACATCCATTTGCCATATCTCATAGTCATAGAACGCCGCTATGGCTAAGAGAATTCTAATAGCCCTAATGTCTGCCACTGGGGAAAAGGTTTCTTCATAGTCTATACCATAAACTTAAGTAAATCCTTTTGCCACGAGACGAGCTTTATAGATGTGTATGTTGCCATCCATGTCGGTCTTTATTTTAAAGAGCCATTTGCAATCGACAGTTTTAGCATTTTGGGATTTATCCACCAAATCTCAAACTTCGTTGTCTTTCATGGATTGCATCTCCATATTCGCAGCTTGAAGCCATTTTTCAGCATTGGGACCTGATAATGCAGCTTTCAAGGTTCGAGGTTCATCAAGAATCCCGGATACGCCATCCTCCTCTAGATTAACATTTAAGTTCAATCTATTAGGTGCACGTACCGTCCTTTCGGACCTACGAATTGGAACATCAGCAATTTGAGCTTGAGACTGAGGCATATCATGAGACTCAATCGCAACTTGAGGATCAGATTGAGGCATGATTTGAGGCTCAATTCTATCCCCCTCAAATTGTTGATCGCCAGTATGAGTAGAAGGTGATGTATCTTCCTCTTGAACCTCATCAAGTGCCACAACCCTCCCACTGTTTCCATCACCGATAAGCCTGGTTTCGAAAAACTCAGCATACCGAGCAATTTTCACAGTATTTTCAGAAGGATTATAGAAGTAGTAACCCATCGTTTCCGTTGGGTATCCTACAAAAATACACTTAATAGATCTTTGTTCGAGTTTGTAAGCCGCATCACGTTTAACGAGTGCCTCACATCCCCAGACCTTTAAGTAAGACAGATTAGGGGCTTTCCCATGCCATATTTCATATGGTGTCTTATCAACCTTCTTAGTGGGAACCATGTTGAGAATGCGTACAGCAGTCTCTAAGGCGTAATCCCAAAAAGATAATGGTAAAGTTGTAATGTTCATCATAGATCGTACCATGTCAAGCAAGGTTCGATATTTCTTTTCCGATACACCATTATGTTGTGGTGTATAGGGAGGAGTAAACTGTTGGACAATTCCACGCGCTTGAAGATGATCCTTAAACTCTAGGCTTAAGTATTCACCACCTCGATCCGATCGGAGAATCTTGATGGTTTTTCCGAGTTGATTTTCTACCTTGTTTTGAAACACCTTGAATGTTTCAAACAGCTCATGTTTATGTTTAAGTAAATAAACATAACCATAACGGCTGAAATCATCCGTAAATATTACAAAGTAGTAAGCTCCTTTCCTATACATATGCCTAAAGGGACCACATACATCACTATGTATGATTCCTAGTAGGTCGGTCGCCCTTTGATTTTCATGAGAGAAGGGTTTCATTACCATTTTGCCCGATACACAAGACTCACACTTATCAAATGAATCATCACTTGATTTCAAAAGCCCTTCACGTTGAAGCCTTTCAATGCGGTGTTTGCCTATGTGTGCAAGACGACAATGCCATAGGTAGGATGAGTCCAAGTTGCACTTGGCTCGTTTAGTGCTTATATTATACATTGAATTATTAGTATATGAAATACGATCATGCAAATCAATTTCAAAAATTCCATTAATAGCAATACTATTAAAATAATGAACATTATTCTTTGAAACTGAAATACCAAAATCTGTAAATGTATTCTTAAAACCACAATCTTTCAATACTGAAACTGAAATAATTCCCCTAACAATAGAAGGAACATAATGACAATTGTCTAATACAAGAATTATGCCCGAGGGTAAATGTAAGTCATAACTTCCAATGGCTTCCACTGCTACACGTATGCCGTTGCCGACGTACACATACAAGGATCCATTCTTCAGTTTCTTCTTTGCTCTAAACCCCTGCAAGGTATTACAAATATGAGTACCACAACCAGTGTCATATACCCAAGTATTTGTTTTAGAGAAAGAAAATAATTTGATAGTCAAGATACCAGAAGATCTGGCATTGCCGACTCTCTTCTTCTCTTGCACCTCGGATAAATACTTAGGACAATTCCTCTTCCAGTGTCCAATCTGACCACAATGGTGACACCCATCATCTTTAGAGACCTGCACCTTTTTAGCTGGAGGGGTTTGCTTAGGCTTGGAAGAATAAACAACAGCTTGCTTATTTTTACTAGTCTTTGCAATCTTGCCCTTAGCTTGTAGCGGTTGCTTTTTCTTCTTTTTCTGGGCCTGACCACCACCAATCGCAAGGATTTGGTTGTCTTTCACCTTATTCTTGGAAATGCTCTTTTCGAATTCCACTAGCATAGCATGGAGTTAGTTAATTGACTTTTTCATACCCTGCATATTATAGCTGCGTGTAAACTCATCAAACTCCGGTGAAAGAGAATTGAGGACAATGCTTACAGCCACAGGGTCATGATATGAGTATTGCATTCTATCCAAGCGATCAAACAAGCTTTTCATGACTAGAACATGAGTCCCCACTGGTGTTCCAGATACATGTTTACATGCATGTACAAATCGAATCAAGTCATTTAGCTCAACGCCGGCTTGTTTCTCATACAATGCACTCAGCTCAGTGATCATCTGATCGGGCCATTTATTCTCGAATTGCTTACATAACTCAGGAGTCATACTGCTAAGCATGAGACAAGCAACTTCATTGTGAACCTTATAAGTTGCCTTATACTGATCATGCTCTGCTTGAGAAGCAGTGGCATTTGGCTCAGCGATCATAGGTGTAGTAACGATATCAAGTCTTTCCATCACTCTTAGAATAATTCTCAGTGATCGATACCAATCGTTAAAGTTTGGTCTAGAAAGCTTATTGCTTCTTAACGCTGTTTTGGTTTCATTTAAAATCTCATCGGTAGTAGATTTTTGTGTCATTTCTACAAAACAGAAAGAAAGTTCTTGTTAGTACTTTCGACATATAATATCTTAATAGAAATGTAAAACCCATGGTTTACTTTCCATTAAGTCTAAGATCCAAATGACATATCACCGTTCCATCAGTTGATCTGCTAGGAACTAAATGATACTCAAAAGGTAAGTGACGTTCAGTAATTGCATTTACCGATGCAATTCCTAGATTATGAGACTTAATGTCATGGCTCGATCAAGCATCAAAATGGTGATCATGACATTAATCATGTTTCGTCGCATCTTATTGCCATCGGCGTTTACAGTCTCACTGCATAACCTGATTTAAGTCGTCCAACTGAAGACTGCAGATAGATCACCACCGTCTCACGATGAGAGGTAATCCACCTTGGATACCCTTCACCCACGTCTCACGCAGAATGACGAGCAAGTACAAGTTGTCTAAGCAATATGGATAGCAATATTACTTAATTCCATGGGTGACAAAATATTTAAGTACAAAGAGGCATGCATACAACTTCGTTACATAATTTTGGTGTTTTAAACACTAAACGGTTTTATTACTGGTTTTTAAACGTGTTTCTATGATTGCCTAATTCTTATACACCAGGTGTATATAATAAGTAAACGTACCATCGTCATCATAAAACCCTTTCGGTAGCTCTACAAAAGGTACGACCAGGAAAGCATGTGAGGGTAGGGGATGACAAAGCATCACTTAAAACCTGACCTCATTTGGAGTAGAATACATCCGCATAACTTTCCTAGACATCGTCCTTTATGTAGGTGAGCCTAGTTGGGAATTACACACTGAGGATGTGCATTTAATTATGAATTACCAATCACACGTTTTATTAAATCCGTTACATAATTCTTTAGTCACATTAAAAATTTATTTTTTCAAAACCATTTGATAAAAATAATAACATGAAATAAAGAATTGATCTACGCAACAAATTTGGTGAGCCCTAAAACAAAAGTCTCTATGGTCATTGTTCACATATTAATTAACTCCCGTTTCTAAGGAAACGGTCCACATACATCCGTTCAAATAAACAAGTTTGGATTGCGTAAGCTATCAATATGTGAACAATTCATATATCAAATAAACCACACATAACCTTTTTATTAATCCAAAATCTTTAGGTGTCGCACATAATCAATTAACAATTAATATTATGTCAATAATTCAATTTTAATTTTCATAACAATATCAAAATATCTAATTATGTCCATAAAGTTATGCATGTAACTTTACAAACATAATTTGTATAAAAATTAAATATGACAAAAAAATAACAATTATAAACATCAAATATAGATTGGTTTCAAATTAACTCCTTAATTTTATAAACATAAAGGTTTAAACTAATTACGTTTTAACTTTTAACCAACTAGTTTTTAACAATTTAACTAAACCTTTATATTATTTTGTAATCGAAAAAGACAAAAAAATAATAATCACTTATTATGGTTTGACTTTTATGTCAATACAATAATTCCTTGTTGGGGTTTTTTTTCTTTCTTGCCAACGAAACCCAAGAAAACAACAACCACTTTTGTTTTATATTACAAGTGTCCATGCATTTATAAAACAAGAAATATGTTTTTCCTTTATTTGCTATTTCGTCGAACGAATAGGCTTTGAATGAAAAATTTTTTTTTTATTAAACCAACCTTTAATCCCTCACAATTTTTGATGTTTTAAATCCAAAATAAAAATTAACCTATGTTTTGGCTGATACCACTATAGGTAAACAACTAGAATCATATTGTCAAACAATACATGCAGCGGAAAAACAGGATCACATAGGAATAATTAAATTGGATAAGTAGTACCTTATTGCCTTGAATTATTTGCAAGAAAAACTTAAGATCTAAGAACAAGATCTTCCTTTGTTCACGTACACGACACCGTCTTTATCGATATGCTTGTATGCTAGTACTTGCCCTTTCACAAAACCACACAACCTTTTTGTGTCTCTTTGTTTGCCGTACAAACACAAAACCAAACAAAAACCCTTTTGGGTGGCTTTTGTTTTTGACGTAAAACCAAAGAAAGAGAGAGAGGATTTTTTGTGTATTTTTTGTAAGGATTAACCCTAACCCTAATCTATAAAGGTGTATTTATAGATAGGTAAAACTTGGTCCCTAAGTTTATTATTTACACAATAATCCCTCTAGTTACTTAATTATTAATTTTAACTTTTAACTTTAATAATTAATAACTTTAGGCACATTTTAGCAATATCTCAATGTCGATGTGTGCGTTCCCAAATGCTCACACATTTACGGACACATATTTGATAAAATCATTCAAATAGCAACAGAAAAGTGAAAAGATTCATTTAATTTATAAAATGTACAAATATATCAAACCGTTCCATAGGCTAAAAAAATCATCGATATTGCAACCTAGTAGTCGGATGTTCTGGTATTCTCATAAGAGGTGACAAGTACGAATGTCATTTGGAAAACATAGTGACTAGGCTAGGGAAATGGTCGTACATGTGCGTAAAACGAAGACTCGTCTTTGTCACGTAATATTAACAAAAATACTTTCTTCGTTTACCCGTTTAGAGGACTATACGTCTATCTTTGATATTTTAGTGACTTTATACTTGCATTTTACTAAGTGAGTTTATTATTAATTGTATTTTTTTCCATGTGTGTAAAAAAACAGGTAGATTTTTAATATATTTTGTGTGTAAATACAAAAATTTGTCTTATTTCGTACGGGCAAAGTATATCTGTCACGAGCCACACCCGTGCTTCTGTTTCATTTTATTTTTCTTCATCATCCTCTTCTTTCCTTCCTTTCTTTCTTTCTTTCTTTCTTATGAAATCATAACAAATTAGGGTTTTTAAAAATCCACCAAATTTCGAATTCAAATTACGTACAAATGAGAGATTCAAATTTAGATCTGTTCGATCCTAGAACGGCGGTCATGGACTCCACTTACTCGCCGGAAAACGTTCACGGCCACGGAGACTTTGGCTTTGCGTTTAATGATAGCAATTTCTCCGATCGTGTTCTTCGTATTGAAATCGTTTCGGAACCGCCCGAGTCTACAATCGATGGTGACGGTTGTACCAGCTTAGCTGATTGGGCTAGAAATCGAAAACGACGTCGTGAAGATGTTAAAAAGGAAAATGGTCAGTTTTCTTTTTTTGGATACGTATATTTTAATCATTATTCTGAAAATTTAGCTACAGTTCTGTGTATATGTTGTATGCGTATACATGCATTTAATCTTTTATTTATTGTTTCGAAAGAATGACATGAATTTAGGTATAATTTGGGCATATACTCCCTATCTTTTGTTTTTCATATAAAAAAATAGGTTAATCCGTTGGCTTTCCTTATTGTTTGTGAGTAATTTAATCTGGGTGTCAACATGTTAAAATGTGTAATGTTAGGTCAAAGATGTAGCTTTTGCTGAGTCTTAGTAGTTCAGAACATAGCTGAAGAAAGATTTAGTCAAGAGCTTTATATTTTTTTGTTATGTGTCTGAACTATAGAATAGAATAGTAAAAGATACAAGAATTCCATTTTTCTTATGTTTTTTTCAGAATGTAGTGAATAATTAGGAAACGGCTGAATAGAATCACAGCAAGTTAGGAACACATCGTCACATTGCATCTTCATAAATAATTTGTTGGAAAATGTTAGTAAATGCAATGGCCAATATTGCCCAACTCTATTAAAAAATTCATCTACAACATCTCTGGGGGTGGAAATCTCACATTATACCCTCTCACAAGTGCAATCATTGTGTGCTTAATTTATTTGCCATTATGTATTAAGAACTCCATCTAAAGTCATAGCTTTTGTTGTGGCGAGTCATGATGGTAGCCAAGTGCCAAAGCATTGTGTCGTCCATAGTCCATACAACGACCAGCCAATAAGGGTGTTCAAGCATGTCTTAATAACATATGCATACATTAAACAATCGGTACAATGAATTTAGAGACGATTATATCGTCATTTAAGTGTCAAAGACAGATTGATTAACCAAAGAACAAGCTAGCAAGTGTCATGACAATAACATCATATATCATAGGTTCAGTGGAATATAGAATTAGAATTCTGAAAACAGTATTGTTTAGTATCACACTGAAGAAGATAACAATGTCCCAGACTCACAGGCAGTAACTTGTCTACTGGCAACATGATTTTAAGGCTTAAATTTCCAAATCAGAATATTTGTGTGTTAAGTGGTGTTCATTGCTTTGGTTCTGGTATGGATAGGCAGAGAAGGTAACAGGTGAGCACACACAGAACTATGTTTATCTCACTGAATCTAACACGAAGGGACAAAGAGTAATAACAATATATATAAGAACGATAAGAGAAAGAAAAAAATTGGAAGAAGAAAATGACTTGATTATTTGGTTTCTATTGTACTGTGTACTACTCAAAATGTAAGTTTTCTTAATTTAAGTATATTTATTGGGCTACACATGGTCCATTCTTGGATGATAAATTGTCACCAACACCATAACAACCTTAGTATCTGGCACTAGAATCCTTTCTTGCTTACGTCTGAAGTGATTACACATACATACTTTGATTACTATTTACTGTATATTAATAATATTCTAATTTTGGCATTCAGCGTAATCCTTTTAAAAGCATTTTTGAATGTCTTCTTTTGTTTGTCATTTTTTTGATTATGCTATATCGTGTATCTTTTATTAATTCCATATGAGCATATGAATATATGATACAATTTGAGCAACTTTTATTTCAAGGTATAAGACAAGATCTGATCATATCTGTTCTAGCCTCTCCGTTTACAAAATGGCGTTGCGGGTTATTGTAGTTATTTTGAATCACCACACTCATTTGTCTGCAATATGTTTTACTGTGTTATGTCTTTTCCATATATTGATTTATTATCTTATATAGACATCATTAGTGTCCTGAATAGTATGACGCCCGCTAGATGACTGCTCTGCATGCTTCAGCATTCTGCTTGTAAATTTGCATAATCTTATCGTATATCATATATCCTATGCATGAACATGTTCCTATTGACTTTAACGATGTTTTTTAATGCTCACAGTTATAGACATAGATATTGCTGCTGGGTATCCGGAGGAACAAGTTCTCAATCAACCTGATCATATTCCTGATGACGGCGTGGACACTGAAAATCAGGATGAAGAACCTGCAGCAATGATTGAAGAGTCACCATCAGGTATTCATCACTTATTATCATACGGGATCATTGCTGATATGCTACTAATAATCACTATTCTCAAATCAAATGTTTACCTTACATTTAATTGCTGATTGTCATTCTGTCCTAAATAAAATGTCCCTACTAATATAGCTTGTACTCTATCGGATGAAGGTGCAAAGGACAATGATTCAAGCTGGGGCATGGAGTGTTCGACAGTTGTAAGAGTTAAAACATTACATATTAGCTCTCCTATATTAGCAGCAAGAAGTCCATTTTTCTACAAGGTAGTGTCACATTGTTCAGGTGGATTTATTTTCTGTATTTCAATTAATTAGTAATATCAGGTTTCCTGGTATATTTTACATGCAGCTTTTTTCAAATGGAATGAGAGAGTCAGAACAGCGCCATGTAAACTTGCGAATCAACGCCTCAGGTTTGTTAATCATTTTGAGCTTCCCTTACATTGTAATATTGTATTATTAATAATAGTTTATTAATTATCCATTTTGTTCTTTACTTTTGGTTTTTGAACAGAGGAAGCAGCCCTCATGGAACTGTTGAACTTTATGTACAGCAATACCTTGACAGCAACTACTGCCCCTGCTCTGCTTGATGTACTGATGGCTGCTGACAAATTTGAGGTTGCTTCATGCATGAGATATTGCAGCCGATTATTGAGAAATCTGCCTATGACACCTGAATCAGCACTACTTTATCTCGATCTTCCTTCTAGTGTTTTAATGGCTGAAGCGGTTCAGCCATTGACTGATGCCGCCAAGCAGTTCCTTGCTGTCCGCTACAAGGATATAACCAAGTAAGCTTCCTATCTCAACTACACAAATTCTTGATAATAACTGAATAGTCTAAGAATACCCCCTGTAATTTCAAAAGGGTGGAGCTTCCATACCAAAATTCATCACGTCAATATATTTTGTTACAATTGGCAGGTTTCAAGATGAGGTTCTTAACTTGCCACTTGCTGGGGTGGAGGCTATTTTGTCTAGTGATGATCTCCAGGTGGCATCTGAGGATGCAGTTTACGACTTTGTCCTGAAGTGGGTACGGATTCAGTACCCTAAGGTAGAGGACCGCCGTGTAATTCTAGCGACCCGTCTTGCACAGTTTATCCGCTTCCCTTACATGACATGCAGAAAGCTCCGAAAGGTCATGACTTGCAATGACTTTGACCATGATTTCGCCCAGAAGGCCGTCGTAGAAGCACTCTTCTTCAAGGCTGAGACCCCTCACAAGCAGCGGACATATGTTGGTGATGAAAACTCAAACCTTTACCATCGTTTCGTGGAACGGGCCTACAAGTACCGGCCTGTGAAGGTGGTTGAATTTGAACAGCCACGTCCGCAGTGTGTGGTGTACTTGGATCTGAAACGTGACGAGTGTGCAAGTTTGTTTCCATCAGGACGGGTCTATTCTCAAGCATTTCATTTGGGTGGACAAGGGTTTTTCTTGTCCGCCCACTGTAACATGGATCAACAAAGCTCCTTTCACTGCTTCGGGCTTTTCTTGGGTATGCAGGAAAAAGGGTCGGTTTCTTTTGCAGTTGACTACGAATTTGCTGCGAGGTCAAGGCCAATGGAAGAGTATGCTAGCAAATATAAAGGGAATTACACTTTTACCGGTGGAAAGGCTGTTGGGTACCGCAACTTGTTTGCGATTCCGTGGACGTCATTTATTGGGGAAGATAGTGTTTACTTCATTGATGGCATTTTGCATCTTAGGGCCGAGCTTACAATTAGGCACTGAAACTAACAAGTAACAATCGCTGCTGCTACAAAGGTACAAATGTTTTGTTAAAGAAGTGGTGGTAACTTAACTGATAATGCTGATTTGAGAATTGAATGAGGAAATGTATATCGGGATCCTGGATTTAGTTTTTTTGTTTCTTACTTGGTTGTGTCAGTTAGAGGTTATGATATATGAATTATGACTTGTTGGGTAAAATCGTTTTTGTTGTAAATGAAATTGAGTTTACTACAGTTCCACCTTTTATTTCAACTCTGGAACGTGATAGAAACCATCCTTATTGATTAGGCTTTTTGCTACCAGTAATACAATAGTTTCATTAAGAACGTCAGGCTCCAGTCTTGTAAGTTTTAACAAGATCGTACCAGAACGGAACAACAGAAAAGAACCAAATCAAATGAAGGTGGTTTTTGTTTGTTTTACTTGATGGTTACTTATCATATCTGGTTGGTCATTTATGGTTATTTTCTACTGTATAATGTAATATCGAAGTATTTACCGGATAAGTTAGTAGTGTTAAGTTCGAAATATTGGAGATAATCAAGTGTATCCATATAAACAGTCAAACATCATAATGTGTTGAAATACATACTTTATTCCATATAAGACCTCTATACATGCCTTTTATATCATACAGAAATGAAAAGCCAAAAAGATAAATACACTTGAAACTACCCTGTCTATATCTCTGTGATCTTCTTCTTGATTGACTCTATGTTTGTGCTCAATTCTTTCCTGCTTGACTGAAATTCACAATTTAAATTCCCAAGGTGGCGAAATTAGTTATAAGTGTGATCTCAGGCCTAAAAAAATCAATGCAGAATACATGAAAATTGCAGTGAAACAAGTTGGAAAAAGGAAGAAACGCTTGTACACATAACTGTAAGGTGAATGGTAGTACTATTTTCGAGATAAAAAAAAAACTTAAGAACGAAATCAAATTTCGATATCCTAAGAAGGTTAAGTGACAAATTAGCAGTTTGGCTGCTATTATCTTGTTGATTAGTTTGAAAAATACATCATATGACATCCACACATGGTAAAAAAGATATTTATTTTTCGCACACGTTAAGGTCTGTCATTTGGTACAACAGCAAATACGAGTTAACTTGTAAGCTGTAACGAAGTTATATACACAATGGTTAGAAACTAACTCGTTTATCTGTCGAGCACAATCTTACCTCAAAGAGAAGATATCTGTAGACAAACCATCCAGAATATCCAACTCCTACCAACTCCATGATATATGGAAGCTGATGTTGTATCATTAGATAGGAAACGAAAATATACATATCAGCTAAATCAAAGTCACACAAAGATGTAATTTTTTTTGTTTCTTTTTCAAGTAGATAACTTACCAATGGAAATTTGTTGATAGCGCCAATAATAACCGAAGATAGCCAAATAGCAAAAGCTCCTCCTGTTCCGTAGATTATAACTATTGGCTTGTTTTCAACTGCATCCCACTATGAAACAACAAAAACAAGATTTTGCAGCACAAATAAGCCTCATGAGGCACAACAACGTTTGAACCTAAAGACAGAATCAAATACCATTATTTACAATAAAATGTCTACCTTTTTCTTTAGATCGTCGAACAACTCATCTGTATCGATGGAGGATGATGCATCTTCTGACGCCTTGACATGGAACTGACACAACCTTCTCGACTCTAGCATTCGATCACGAAACAGTACTGAGATTAAACACTTGCCCAGCATTACATGAACCCAAAATGCACAAATCTCATGGTCCATTAAACAACATCGAGGTTTAAGTCACTTTATTTTTCAGTTTTTCTTAATACGTCATAACATCTGCTTGACACCAAATTAATCCCTCTAATTTTCTCCCTTAAGAGCACTTTTTACTACCTAATCCTTCCTCTTTAGTCTTTTGTTGCAAACCAATCATCTTTTTATGAAATGCTATTATGGAAAACCTTAACAAAAATGCATGTAGCATTAATTAATTGGGTCTTGCTATAGATACCCCAATGGCCCACTTTTTTCCATTTTTTACCCCCCATCTAATTAATCACATCTGTACTGAACTGGGACTGAAACTGAGACCGATTTTAAATAAAACTGGACTGAAAAAGGACTGCACGCAAATCAAATGGGCCAGGGGTATCCCAGTAATTTTGGGGGTGGCTTTAGAAAACCCCTAATTAATTAAGTTCTCTTTTTACTGTACTTAATATAGTACACTAGTAAAAAAAGGTAGTCATTGCTAACCTGATATCAATTAAACTTAACATGATACCATACATAACCAAAAAGATTAAAAAAAATAAAAAATGAACATTACCCGAAACCAGTTTGATGGAAGCCGGAAATGGCCGAGGTGGGAGGTTGGGTAAGGTGGTACAACCGAAAGTGGCGGTGACAGTTGGTGGTCGAGTTAACATGACGGCAGTACACGCCATTGAAGTGGTGGTTGCTGCCGTCGTAAACATTAGTCGATGAACGCAAAAAAGAATGAAATAAAATGAAGATTCCGAATATTATGAATTGATGATGATGATGATCCTATATTTTTCTCATCCACACTTGCCTGCTATACTTTTTGTTATATTTTTGTTTTTTTTTTTTAAGGAAAGAAGACAAATAGATAAAATGTTGTGTGTGGTGTGACACGTTCATATACTAAACTTCATGATCGCATGTTTACCAATTTTTATCTTCACAATGCAATGCAACAATTGGTAGGTTCCTATTATAATGTATACTTTTTAAGTTTTAAATACATCAAACTATTAATATTACTCTCTCCGTCTAATTTAATTGTCCACTACTAAAATACACACCGTTTTAAAAAAGTACATTGACTGATGATTGTGTCAACCAATAGTAATATTTACCCACTAAATCGCTTTTTGATTGGTTAAAATCAAAAGTGGACAATAATTTTAAAACATACCAAAATGAAATATTGAACAATTAAATTGGGACGGACGGCATAATAAGAAGCCCCTCTGTTTGTACATTAAATTATTTTGATATGGATAATAAGAAAAATATATATATATTAAAGAACGTCGATTATCACCGTATGCAATAATTAAATGCTACTATTTGATTTTAAAGTACATATCAAAACATTGATGTAATAAATCAATTTAGATTATTTTCAAGAAAAAAAAAAAATCTATTTAGATTAGAAAAATGTTAATAAGTAAGGTATTAAAAAGGTATGTTAATATTCAAAAAATTTAGGCTTTTTAAACTATAAGATTCTTGTAAGTATATTTTTTTCATTAGAAAGAAACAATAAAAGTAAATGTCAACCTTTATTAATTGTCTTTTTTGATATAAAAGTATGTTTGACCAAAAATCACACTAAACAAAAAGAAAATGTGTAAAACAAATTCATATGATGCATGAATAATTCATAATTTTAGATGCAACTTTTGAATATATGTATGTGTCTTTTGGACAGTTTGATTAATGTTTACGTGAAGGGTGCGCGGGTGCGCGACGGGTTAGTGTAGACATGTATTATTAACATGGAAAATGATAATAACAACGGTGCCAAAGGCTTTTCATAAGACAATTAGACATGAATCAATACTTGTACACGTATAAAAAATAATAGTAACAATGTTTTCTTGAATATTGGTTAAAAATACCATTAATTTATGCATAAAGAATTTTTCTTAGTGCTTGAAGGACTGTGAGTAATAAAATCCTTTTTAACATATATGTTTTTTTTACTCTTCTTTGAGATATTAGCCTAGCATTGGTTTCCACTTTCCAGAGATATTTTAATTGGGCCAACTAAGATCGTTTAAGCTGTAGATGGGCTAAAATAGTGAATGGAGTATTACGTTTTGCTTATGGCTAGGCCCAACTACTTGGTTGAGTTAATTTTGCCCATCCCACTTATGACTTATATGAATATATGATACCAACTTACCAAACCAAGGGCCGTTTAAAATTGCATTTTGGAGAAAATTATCTAATTATTTATTGCGTTTCTGATAACGACATGATTTTTCAAGACGTTTTAAGAGTAATAATGCGCCAAACATCCTCTAAAACAGTAATAATCTCTAACATACAGTTTTGTTAAAGAAATGAAAACCACGAATATTTTGGGTGACTAGAATTGAAACATTTAACAAAAAATGTAATCTATATCACGTCAACTTGATGTTCAAACTTCGCAAAGGAGTGGTACGTGATTGCCCTTGTCTTCGATATTCAACTCGATGTTCAATTGAATACTGAAATTTAACACGTGTACGAATTAAAGAGGAGTTGTTTAATGTTCAATTCGGAATTTAAATGGGCCCATAAAAATGATTTTGATCCAATCAAATAAAACAGTTGAACACATCATCTATCTTATCTAATAAAGGGGAGTTCCGCTGATGTCATGAAGCTGACTTGGCGAGTCATGAGGTAGTAGTTGATGCTTACGTGTCAAGCTGTGGTTAACCCACTGATGTCACCAATACATCATCATCTTAATTTTAAAAAAGAAATAAAAAGGCAATGAATTAATGCCATTAATATTTTCCGTTATTAATTCTCATAATTTTAGAAATATTAATTAATTAGATCGATTATTCATTGTTATTTCCTAAGCTATCTTGCTGCCTCTGCTATTAGCATTAAATGGGATTTTTCACGCTTAGGCGTTCGATTGGTTGCAGTAAATGGGATTGTGTAAAATGTTTTAAATTAATTATTTATGTTGTTTCCTAAGCCCAACCATGCGTATTTTCTAAATAGGTATGCAAATAGATACGGAGTACAATATTAAATAGCTTGTGGGAGAAGATATGTATTGGGAATAAAAATCTTTGAACGCATCTTTCTTTTTACTGGATTCTCATTATCCAAGATTTTAAATTTAAACCAATTACTAATTCATGCTTCATGTGTATCTCTTCTACATATGTATTTTCTAACTTATCTCTAGAGACTCCCAAAACCACCATCAACCGGATTCACCACTCGCCGCCATCGGAATTAACCACCGAAGACCACCACCAATAATTGGCCGCCATATTTTTTTTCTGTTTCTGCCAAACCCGCCTCCTCATGTGCCAATGTAAAACGATTGTTCTTCCTTTCCCGCTCCATCTTTTTCAACCGATGGCTGTGAAGTGTGTAGCTGAACGCCTGTGACCTCTTGGAGTACGTAGATCTGAGAAATATAAGAATGACATTATAACACGAGTTCACTTACGACGTAGATAGCCGGTCTCACTTTACACATGTAGAAGCGTACTGATAACGACGACGGTGAAGTGTATAGTCAAATATAGATGCCTCGCCGGAGTAGATCAGAGAAAGAAAGTCGTGGGGTATAGCATGTACAATGGCGAACAAGTACGTGTTTGAAAATTTTCGAAACGTTTTCGGTGGGTTTAATGGATTAAAGAGGCATCTACATAGCATTTTAACGGGGGTTTCTTTGTAGGTGAGAAGGTGAGATGAACACTGATGAAAGAGGAGAAGTGAGATGACAGCGATTTTTGGAAATAATAAAAAAAATAAAAGAGACGTACAGAGGATATATGAGTGATCGGTAGAAGAGAACACGGGTACGATAATATTTTTGTGAAATATTCATTTGTAGTTTATTAGTATAATTTTGTTACAGGCGACAATATGATCTCTTTCTAGACAGTTGCTAATTTAAATGAGCATTTGCCTTCACCAATTTCATGGAAGAATTATTTTCCTTTTCCTCCTTTCACATCCGGTTTCCGTCACCATCATGAAGATCTCACTGGAAAAAACGCAGTCCTGGAAATGTATCCACCGCCGCTTTTTTCCTCATAAGCATCCGAAAATCACCACTTAGAAACCACTTAAAAACATCCACCGCTGTTATCTTGATATGCTTTGTAAGTTTTTTTACCGCTGTTATGTTGATATGCTTTGTAACAAATACATTAATCATTTTTTGAAGATCTTAAATACGTTATTCAATTAGCTCAAGATATGTTGCAAAGCATAGACTAGGTTTGTGTATATCAATTTATGATTAATTAGTGTTTTAATTAGTTTATGAATGTTGTGATGTAACCCTCATTAGTTTGCCTTTTTCTTTTATCAGCTAATAGGATTGATTTAATTTTTAATTTTTTCTTTTTTATGTTATATATATGCATTTCATAGATACTCCGTATTAGCGTTATAAATTGTGGATGATGAAGTTTGAATATCATCATATTGTTATTTTTCGTTATATACATTGCAGTTTTTAAAATTACTCTACGCTTGAAATGCACTAGAAATATGAATTGTTGGATTAATCGGGTTCGTTCACTGTTTACGGATCGGTCAGGGAGAAACGTTGCATGAATTCAACAAATTCAATGTACAATAAGGAATTTACTTTAACATTTTAATATGTTTGCTTTTGCTTTATTGACTAAGTTTTTGGTGGAGAATAAAAATGAGATTGGGTGTCATGATTATTATTAGAAGAATATTTCAAGCGGGGCTTCTTATCTTTGTCGGTACATTCTTCACCTTTTTCATTGTTGTGTTAATGTTTCTTTTTGTTCGATTCTTAATTGAGACTTATATTCATCATAAGTTCATTTCTCTTCTCCGAGATTAACACCTTTTGAGTTTGTATGATTAATTTGTGCAGCTTTTGGAGGTATGTATCTGAGTTCAAGATGTTGATTGTGTTAAGACGTTACTCAAGAAATATGGCGTTTTTTCTCTGGGCAACTTAAGTAATTATTTCCATTAATTCGTTTTTTAGATGAACACCAAGTGTTTGACAAAATTCCTCAATGAAATTCTTTGAAGTTATTTACATTATTTATTACATTTTGTATATACATGCTGATTTGTTTAAATGTGTTGTGTAATTGCTTTCTAGGTCATTTTAGCATTGATTTTTGTTACTAATCATGTCTTCTGTTGGTAACTATGATGAAGTCATGAATTGTTATTTGGAAGATGATGGTTGTTCTATTAGCTTCATGCTTTCGGTTTAATTTGATGTAACCTTCATTGAGGTTTAATCTACTGTAAACTTCCCTAAACTATGTGCACCTCCGTGTTTTTTTTTTTTAATATTCGTGTTTGAAAGCATATGTCGATACTTCATTTTGTGACGTTTTCATAATCAAGGTGTTTTAGGTTAGTCAATTTGCATATTCTTGCAATTGTGGATTAATAATAAGAAAGATCCTGTTTTAAAGTTTTAATGCAAAGAATCTTAGCATATTGGCACTTAATATTTTTTGTTGTGTTATACTAATGTAAACTTTTGGTCTTATACTTTAGCATTATAGGTGCATTTGGAATCATAGTTGTGTTGTATGTTGTACTATAGGTAAGGTCAAAGATTTTGAAGAGGTAAAGAAAAACAAGTACATAATGAAAGAAATCAAGACATTTAAGTTTTGGTTGATGGATCTAAGTTTGCAGAGCCACTTTTGTCTGAATAAATCAATTGATTTTCATAGAGCTTTGTGGAGTTCTTAATGTTTATTTACGGCACTATCTGGCTAGCGGAGTTAGGATATATCAAATATCAATCAAGAAAACTATTACAAACATAATAATTAATATGAACATATAAAAAGTTTTATATTAAGGAATTTTAATTTAACTTTAATTGTAGTTCTCTAATAAAATCCCGTGTTTTCACGGGTCTTAAAACTAGTTCAAAGTTAAACTTTGCTATTGAATGCCGGATTTGAACATCGATCTGGTATGGTGAATATTGGGATCCGGCTTTCAAGTTACTGAACACTGACTGTTGCCTTTATTCGAACGTCAGAATTCGACATTCAAATTGTAGAACGCTGACTATAATCTTTCTTCGTTCCGTGTGCTCTAATGACGAAATATATCACAGATAATAGACGTCATGGGATGGCCAATCAAAGATTAGATAGATGTGAGCACTAATTAATTAAAGTCCACATCATCCGGACCACCAGCATAACATGCCTCCAAGACACGTCATTCCTTGCAATAATGTTGCCGGTATCGTGGAAAGATTGAAAGAATTATGCTACGAATCACTAAAAAGTTTATAAGATTTTAAATTCGGTTTACAAAATAGTATATGACATTCAGTAATCTACTTTATCTTTGTCTTTATTATTTTTTTATAGTCCTACAAATTAAATTTCGAGCTTAATATACAATTACGTAAACCTACTTCTCTTTAATTATTATCTTGCAAATTATAAATTAAAAATAACACTAATATATATGTATGATTTTACATGATAACGAGGATGTCGTAAAAATATATATAACCTTACAAGTTTTCAATAAGTTTTTTTTTTTTTTGGTTGGACTTTTGTGTAGTAGTTTTGATAAGGGTGTTGATTTGTACACCACCAAAAATTAACCGTTCACCACTAAAGGCCTAAAGCTGCTTTACAGTGTTGTACAGTGCAACACGATGATACATAAAAATTGTGTATGACTAATATTTGGTGGTGTACAAATCACCACCATTTTGATAATATACATGTAGCCCACGGAGGAGGATCGGTTGTGTGTAAGTGGCACCAACCAATCAAGGCCATGTGAAAATATGATGCCATTATACATAGGGGTGTTCAAATGGATGGATCGGTTCAAAACCGATCCGTATACATGAATCCAAATGGATTATGGTTTTGAAAATATGAATCCGATCCGTTCAAACAAATTCAAATACCGAACCAATCCATCCGAATTATTATTTGGATGGATCGGTTTGGTTTTTGGATATCCAAACACATACATAAATACGGAGTATATTCAATATCTACTAAATATATGTTAGATATTATAATAAAATTATACAAGATAGATAGTTCTCATTTGCATCTCCCAGTACATATACATGTGTGTGTAATATAATACTGGTAGTAAACAATTTTGTAAACTATAAACTGCCTATTTTATTTAGATATTTATAGAATATTAATAATTTAGTAAACTATATTGTATGTTCATCTATATATATAATGTTTGAAAAATATATATTTATTTGTTATTTGTTTTTTTTGGATAATCCGGTTTGTAATTTACAAACCAAAACCAATCCGTGATTCAAAATAATAAGTTTGGTTTTGATCCGAGCCGATCCAAAAATCCAATTATCCAAACCATATGCTCCGATCCGAGTTATCCAATTGGATAATCCAGTTTTATCCGAACTGTGAACATCCCTAATTATACATGCCTATAAGAAAAAAAAAAAAACAATGTGGGTAAAAAAAAAACAATTCTCTCTCAGAGTTGAACTAACGGCTCTATTAGAAAGTAAAATTAGCAATTTTTACATGAATTTTCAAGTGAATGAGATTGGTTGAGTGGTCTCACTTGGAGATGAGGTGGGGACTAGTCTAAGAAACTTTCACTTAAATTGCCAAGCCTCTTGTGATAACGCTCTTTACGAATTGCGTTTAACGTCCCTCTATGACTTTCTTTATCGGCACCTCGAGTCGGTAGCCCGATTAAGATAGAAAGAAAAGCAATGCAATGGGTTGCGAATACTTGAGATTATAATCTCATAGGCTGGAATCTTTTGATATTGGGAAACACGTGGATCCTATAATGGGGAAGTAAGGGTGCTCCGATGCTGAATGTGCAATGTACTATATATGGCTACGATTGTTTTTTAGTGATGGTGACTTTAACTTGTCAAACAACCAAACGTTAGACACGATGTGAGGAGTGGTTAATTAATCAAAAGAGTTGATGTATACAACAAAAAAAGTTATTCATACACTAAACTGTACAACTGTTTCTGCTTATAGTACAACTACACTATAGCATAATTTGTTGTATGAATAACTTTTTTTTGTGGTATTTATCAACTCCCAATTAAGGGTGTGTTTGGTACGATGATTATAGAGGATTTTAAGAGATTGAGCTTGTAATTTTTATCAATCTCAATTTCCCATCAACATTTACAGAAAAAAGAATTTTTAAAAATTCATTTTTAGAGAAGCTTTTTAAAGTAGCTTGGAAAATAATCTTCAGTTTTATCTTTAACTCCAACTAGTTGTTGCCAAACACATCATAGTTGTTACAAAACACACCCTAATTGAAAGATAATCTCCAGTTACCGTCACAATCTTCAGCTTCAATTTATTGTTACCAAACAAATTCCTACTTATTATGTGTATTAATTTTGAAATAAAACTCTCCTTGCATTTACCACACATCAATATTTGCTTACCTCAAATAAATGTCACTAAAATACTTTTTTTTTTTTTTTTTTTGAAATTGTATTTTGCAATTACTTATTTAGCTACGGACATTGTTTATCAAAACACATTTATTTATTTTGGTAATCAAATTAGAGAAATAAATGAGAGTTAAGTTGATTATATAAAATTTATTTGGTTTGAAATAACACAATTGATAAAGATGGCCTCAAATATACTTTTCCTAATAACAAATTATAACTACATTTGTTCGTTAACTATGGGATGGGATGTATAACAGTACTTTAAATTGTTATTTGAAGTAAAATGTTTTACAACTACTTAATACTCCCTCCTTCACAATTCTCTAGTCACTTTTCTTTTTTGTGATGTTTCAATTTTTTATACACTTTCAAAAATTGATGGGTATGATCAACATATTCATTTAAGGCACTTAATGTATAGATATAATGTAAAAAAGTGTGAAAAAGTTTAGGGGTCAAAGTGTCATTTCATTGAAAAGTAAAGTTTACAATACTACGTTTTGAAACTGTGATTTTTTGGACAATAAATTTAGCTAGGGGTAGCATGATATTACTTTTACTCCTTGTTGTGTCATATTATACAACTTTTTGAGTGATCCGTAAAAGGTGTAAATTGGCGGTAACACCCTGATACCGTGTGTCTTTGGCACCAGTCATTGTCCACCCCACAAGGATGACTCCGGACAACTCCCCTGACACAGTAGAAACGCCTGAAGTTGGAATGAACATTTTTGAGTGGTGATTTGTACATAACTAAATTCTATATATATCATAGTAGTGGATTATATAATACTTTAAAGTATAATGGATTATTAGAATATAGTGATGTATAAAAATGCTCATCATTTTCAAGTAAACGTGTAATAAAAGCTCTTTACAATTGTTGATACTATTACCTTTACATGAACTTTATGAGTAGGATATTGGATGTCACATTCTTCAAATTTAATGCTTTTATACGGATCCCTTTTTCTCTAAGATAGCATAGTTTACTCTATGTTTATGTACTCTAATATTATCGATTGAGTTGATTAACCAAAAGTCATAGACGACAAAATTGACGATGGGTACGTTTGCTTATTATTGTGAGACGATAACATGTAAGAGCAGCAAATGATGGCCAGCCTAGCTGGTTTGATGCAGTGGAGTTTTACCCACAAGGCCCAGGTTCGAGCCTCGCTCGGAACCTTGTGGGGTTTTTCCTTCTGGAAGCAGTAGGGGATAGTGACCTCGCCAGCGCATCGAGTCCACTAGCTTGCCTAGTGGCCGTAACCGTCCGGGATCACTCTACTGCCTTTCAATAAAACATGTAAGAGCAAAGGGGGTGGGATGTTTTAAAATGTTCTGAACAAAATTCTTGTCCTAAAATGTTGTTCAACAGTGTCCTCTTACACCGTGTCAATGTTTTCGACAGCGGTTATCACAGTGTTCTTGCACAAAGACCTCCCACGAAAAGTGCTTTTGTTTTTTTCTTACTCCCTCACACACAATCATTTAACAAATAAAACATTATTCTCAGAACACTATAAACTCAACATTCTTCGTACTCCCACTTTTTCAACAAATAAAAAATACTTCTTGAAACACAGCTTCAATCTTATTGACAGACATCAATTTCCCCTTTTTTTTGTCTTTGAAATGGTTACATTTTAATTAAATACATTATTTTTCTCTATTTTTCGTATGAAAATTATTTTCTAAAATGGCTAGGGATGAGCGTGGGATTGCACAGGTACCGAACAGGTTGATACCAATTTTCTTTTGGGCCCTAAAGTGCAATATCGGACCGTTTAAAGTGAGATGGTACCGGTACAGTTCCGGTACTAATACGGGTAAAAGTGGTACTTGTTGGGTTTCTATTCCCTAACTAGATTATCATAACGCAGCAGAATAACTATAATTTAATAATCTAAGGCAATTAGGAAACTAAAACCCTATGAGATCTTTAACTTTAATAAATAGTGCAATAAACAAATTGGATAAATAAGGAAATACACTAACCTTGAAGAAAACCACTTTTTTACGCACAGACCAACTAGCAAAGCTTCGTTACTTGGAGGCAAGTACCCAAAGTAGAATACCTCTAATGCTTTACACCCAAAAACCCAAGAGAAAGTCGAATATTTGAAACCCTTGAAAATTCGTAACTGATCAGATGTATTATGAAGGTATAGGATGCCCCTATTTATAGTGGAAGAAGAAATCCCAAGGTTTGCTGGATTCGACATCCAACCGGCGGTTGGATTGACTTCCTGCCCAAGAACCCGGATTCTGACCCGCGTTCTCCACCGCCTTAGAAACCCTAGATCCAACCGGCGGTTGGATTCGGTTTCTGGAATCTTCCGCCTTTATTTAATTACTTTTGATTTCTATTAATAAACCAAACAATTAAATATAATATTATTACCAATTAATATTATTGCTTCATCTTTCTCTTGACTGTTCATTGAGGGCAACCCAAAAAGGACTTTACTTTTAATGATAGTCTTACCAATTAGTTATGATATTGGACACTATTCCAACAGTCTCCTACTTGGACAAATCATCAACTATTATTGGTTTAAGTCTCTATATCATTAACTAAGTAAAGAGTGTCATCCAATGCTACTGCCGAACTCTGAATCATATCTTAGAGTCAGCCCTTTAGATTAGTGATCAACTATTCCTTTGTTTCTACTGATATCGTATGAATCGAGACATGGATTTTAATCAATCTCAAGATTCATTTATGTTTTCTGATCTCCGATTATTTTTGACTTATATGAGACTACTGACTTTGTGTACATCAACTTAGTCCCGGCTAGGCCTAGCACTTTAAAGTCAAACTTTAATCATTAGATGACCCATGATATCGCTTTTCCGTTTAGGCAAAAGGAACAAATAAATTTCGCATACACAATACTAGTTAACTCATCATGTTGTACCTAGTGTATCCTTTATAACTGGCATTTACGCACATCGTTTGAATAAACTAAAGTATAACAGACTTGAAAAACTAGAAACTCAATGTATCTCCATTTTAAGAATAGAGAATATTATCATCTTAAAATCACTCGTGATTTAATCCATGAAGTGATCTCTTTAAGTGCGGGTTTCTCCTATACTTAAATCTCCATTAAGTACTCATAAGTGTTGCAGCATTCTCCATGCCATGTTTAATCTCCATAGATAATCTACTAACACTCCATGACAGTCTTAATTCACCACATACTTCCTATAGTGTGATCGACTGAAGAGGTTTGAGTAAAATCAATTACTCGGGAAGTGATTTCTAAACATGCAAAAGTGAAACACAACGACAGACAATAGTAAATGGTAGAACTCCTTTCAATAAATAAATCTCCATTATTTAATCACCAAGTCTATAACAATTTCCATCATTGTTTATAATGTTTTAGAATTCAAACTAACAACTAAAACTTTACATTATCTCTTAAACCTATGCTCCTAGCATGTTCATCGTGTTTGGACTTTCCTAGTGGCTTCGTGAATGGATCAGCTGGATTTTCCTCTGATCTTATGCTCTTCACAATCACGTGTCCTTCTTCTATTTTGCTTCGAACGAAATGGTATTTCCTTTCAATGTGCTTTGACTTTCCATGATCATTGGGTTCTCTACTCAAAGCTACTGCACTTTCATTATAACAGAATATAGCAATAGGATCTTGTACTGTTGGAACAACTCCAAGATCTCCAATGAAATTCCTCACATAGCTTCCTTTGCATCTTCACTAGCCGCAATATACTCAGACTCGCATGTGGAGTCTGCCACTGTATCTTGCTTGGAACTTTTCCGTGTCACCGCTCCCCCATTTAGTAGAATACCTAACCAGACTGTGAACGACAATCATCTCTGTCTGTTTGGAAACTAGCGTCACTATAACCCGTTACTCTAAGTTCCTCTTCTTCATCATAAACTAAGAACCTGTCTTTAGTATTTCTCAAATACTTGATAATGTTATTTACAACTGTCCAATGACCTTCACTAGGATTCTGCTGATGTCGACTCACTAAGCTCAAAACAAATGAGACATCAGGTCTTGTACATATCATGGCATACATGATCGATTCTATTGCCGAAGCATATGGGATTTGACTCATTCTTTCCAATTCTCGCTCAGACTTTGGACAAAGATCCTTACTGATCTTTATGCCATGATGTAAGGGTAGGTTCCCTTTCTTAGAATTATCCATATTGAATCTTTTCAAAATTTTATCTAAGTATGTATCCTGGCTGAGTCCTATGAGACGTTTTGACCTATCTCGATAAATCTTTATATCAAGGATATATGCTGCATCTTAAAGATCTTTCATAGCGAAAGACTTTCCCAACCAGTCTTTTACACCTTGTAAAGTTGGGATATCATTTCCTATGAGCAGTATATCATCCACATATAACACTAAGAATACTACAATGCTTCCACTGAACTTGACATATATATATGACTCATCTTCGCTTCTAGAAAAACCAAACTCTTTAGAAACAAAGATTCCAGCTATGAGATGCTTGTTTAAGTCCATAAATGGCCTTTTCAAGCTTACACATTCTATTAGGATACTTTGCATTTTCAAAACCTTCCGGTTGTGCCATGAACACATCCCCTGTCAGTTTCCCGTTAAGGAAATTGGTTTTGACATCCATCTGCCAAATTTCATAATCATGAAATGCAGCTATAGCTAGCATTATCCTAACTGACTTAATCTTAGCTACTGGTGAGAAGGTTTCCTCATAATCAATCCCATGGGTTTGAGTATAGCCCTTTGCTACCAACCTAGCTTTATAAGTGTGTACCTTCCCATCCATGTCTATTTTCTTCTTGAAGATCCACTTACAACCCACCGTCTTAAGACCGGTCAACCAAATTTCAAACTTGGTTGCCATACATAGACTGAATTTCACTTTTCATAGCTTCCTTCCACTTAGCAGCCTCAGGGCCTGCCATCGCTTCCTTGTAGTTAGCAGGTTCATCTAATTCACCCAGTGTACTATCACTTATCTTATCCTCTTCTTCTATTTGGTAACTGTCATGCCCCCGTCCGTCGGTCGGGTTTTTACCCCGAATCGTTGCTCCGACCGCAACAGAGGCGACGAGCAGAGAAGTTTTAAAAATTTATATTTGCTGGGCTCAAACTATGCAAGCTACCTACCTTGTGGGTAAGGCGGCAAGTATAACTCGAGTGTCGTCCAAAATCGGAACGAATTGAATTGAATTGGAACCTACCAAAGATAACTTGACAATAAGATGGGTTTAAAACAAGGTAGGTATGGGTTTTGGTTTTATCTAATCTAACCTAAAGACAGAAATTAAAGTGCAGAAAAGTAAACGAGAATATAAGCAGCAGGTAGAGAGTGATTGCTGAAACTTCGACGATTAGGGTTTTGGGATGATATTATATTGATGATAGGTGATTACTCTGGTTAAGAATCTTCTAAACAGTCGGTGTAAACACTAGGACCCTACGTCTAGGTGTAACCCTAAAGCATATGTCACTGAATCCTAGGCTATCCTGATTCTGATCAGATGGGACTGTCTTCAGACCCACCTCACCGTCTCTTTCGGAGACCAAGCGACCCTCTGAATGGGGTTAAGGAATAAGGCGATAGTCCACAACACTGACTTTTCTTAACACCTATGTCTATCCAATTTTAACAGAGTGATACTGGTTGTATGCTGAATAAGTTAAACTATCGGTTAAGTACAGTTTAGGGGTTTTAAGCATCTGGGAACACAGCCGGCATCCTTGCTTTCATTTCCTAACTCATGTTTTATCTGTTTTAGTTCTAATACTTCCATCATGGATTAGACCCTCCTTTGCCATCAGTCGTTCATCCCTAGGCATGCGTACAGTGTATAGTGACCTTATTTTCCACAGTACTCTAACCCTAGGTATATCTACGGTGTTTTAAAGACCTATTATATCTTTACACAGCTTTATAACCAGAGGTAGTGTAACGGTGTACTATAGCATTTTCACGTCTTAACAAGACCTAGACCCGTGTCTGGAAGGGTTGCTTCCAGGTAATCCACGGTGAGATAGTCCACCGGCATTTCCTTGGCTTCCACGTATTTGTACTCTATCAGCGGTATTTCCAACGCTATACCAAGTATTCTGACGTGTTATGGCGATCTCACAGTTTCATACAAACAGGAGATAACTGTGTATTCGTAGTTAGGGTTGATCAGATCCTATCCTAAGGCAACAGTCACGTGAGAGACCAGAAAGGGTGATTAATTAAGTCTACATCCAGGATAAGTCTAAACATGTATGCAGCATAACAACTACCGATCATATATAAGATATATTATTTAAACATCATCCCTAATCCTAATATCTACATTTCAACAATCACATATTAATCTAGCTAATCAGCATGGCAACAATCATAAATCGTACTGAAATAATATGCAAAGTAAACATTATAACAGTAAGAAAGTAAGATAATATCACCGGATTAGAAGAGTAATACTGAGGATTACAACAGTCTGACTTGAATAACCTTGCTACAGCTTGATTACCCAATTACAACTTTCCTCTAGCTCTAACCGCTAACTTATATCTCTCTAGTTCTCCTCTAACTCCTAAGAGTAGTGCTAGAGAGAGAAACTAGAGAGAGAACTAATTACAAGAACAATTCTCCTCTAACTCCTAAGAGTAGTGTTAGAGAGAGAAAGTAGAGAGAGAAAGAGAAGTATGTGAAATGAGAGGTGTGTTGAAATGGTGGAATGAATGAGGTATTTATAGGAGAAGCTAGTTGATCTTGGTACAAGTCTTGAAGCAAGAAATACAAGCATCCAAGCTGCATACGGGACCATCGGACCAAGGGGGGGGGGGGGGGGGGGGGCAAACGGCACCTCACAAGCCACCAGACCCCGTATACGGCACCCCAAGGGCCGTATACAGCACCTAGGGTACCGTATACGGTACCTAGGGCCAAGGGGGGGGGGGGGGTTGGTGCTTGGTTTGGCCTCCGCTTGTTTCTCGGTTGCTTGGTTCGTCCGTATCTTCTTCGTTTGGGCTCCGATTTGCTTGATTCTTGCACCGTTGGATTCGTTTTTACGTTACGCTTCTAATGACACTGAGTTTGCCAAATTTGGAAGTGTTTGACTTTTGCGTGTTCCGGATGACGATCGGCGGACTTCTAGACTGCACATCTTCTTCGTTCTTCACCCGTTTCTCTTGATTCTTTCACCACCGATCTTGGATTTTCCTATTGAATCATAAAATATGCATTAAGATCTACTTTGATAGGATAATCAAGAATGGAATATTTAAGGTGATTGTTTTTGCCTCGGTTTGCGTGCAAAATGGATGTTTTTACTGATTTTTGTAGCAACGCCCGTATTTAGACTACCTTGGTGATTTTTGATGATAAATGATTGTTTTGAAATGTTTTCACCAAAGAATAGTCCAAAAAGTGCGGAAATAAGTACTTAAAAACATGACTTTTTGGGTCACATCAAGTATCCCACACTTAAGCGTTGCTTATCCTCAAGCAACACTCAGTTGTGTCCCTGTGAAAACATTTTATAGATTTTAGGTGAGTTAGAGCACCTCCAAAAAGTTACCACTTTGTCATATGGAAAATTATTCAGAGAACATAGGGAAAGCTAAGATGATCCTTTCAAAAATAAGTATTGACTTTCCCAGGCATACTTTCCAAATATCGTGATCTTGGAGTATACATGACTAGGCGATCTCACTAAAGGTGGTCACTCAATTCACTCAGAGTGTATCGGGTGTCCTATCAATCTAGCACAATCGAAATCGCTCAAATAGCCTGTCATGTAGCACTCATCATCATAAGCTTGGTCGAGAGTCGGATCTCCACCACTTAGGAAGAGGACGGCGCTAATTATCCCAAGACATTCGAGGGGTTGTAGTGTTTGTGAGGGTTGAGGGGTATGGATAGTGGTGATTTTTGGTTATAAGGGGTTGCTTATCATGGGCATTCTAAGAATCATGAAAAACTTATTGTAGAACGGAGAAGATAGCTACTCGTATTTCATTGAATCTTTCTTTGAAAGATTGATACTCTGAAGCACTTTAGCTTTATTTTATTTTCTTTTCTTTATTTTTCTGCTTTTTATTTTCTTTTCTTTCTTCAGAACTTCTTTGCCAGAGAACTTCCAAGGATATTTTTGATTTTCTTTCGGAAATCTCTTCTTTCTTATTACAAACTTCTTCGAGTCTTTTCTTCTGGTGTCAATTTTTCGCACCCTTGATTTTCTAATTTTGGTGAACACGGAGGAGTAGATCAATTCAGAAAGAGATTCTTCAAGATGTTTTTCATAACCTTAGAAATTCCAAGATAAGTTGTTGGGAATTTAGGAAAAGTGGTTAAAGATATAGGGTTTTGAAGAAACGAAAGGTTTAGGCTCAAAGGGTTTTTCTAGGCGGATCATCGATACTAAAAATGAGTATCGGAAGGGTTTTGGGCTTGAAAAGGCATGTAAGAATGGGTTAAATCCTAAGGAATGTCGAGATCATCTAATTGCACCTATACCGCGTATGGTACTCTCCAATGTGGTCTCGAAACGTATGTCAGGAACAAGTTCTAATTTTAGAGATACTAGCATCGGCACACACAAGAAATGAACAATGTAGCATTTAAAATGAATGCTTTTAAGGCTCAAAACCTCACTGCAAATTTGGGTTTGTATGTGCCTAGCCATGCTCCTTAGATTGTTAATACTTATTTAAGAAATTTCTACCTTAATTTCCCTAATATTCTTGAATAACTAACTCATATTGGAACTGGTTCCTCTTTGAAAGATATCGTAACTCAAAAATAGTAGAGCTAATCGGACGATTCAGCTCATACTTTATTATTTTTGTTTAAAAAGTTTTGAAAATTTTGAAATTTTGAGGAACATTTTCTGAGTAAAGCTATTTGGACATTAAAATCTGTGAAACATCTAATTCAAGGTATTCTATACCTGCTATCCCACACTTAGAGGAACATTGTCCCTAATGTTCTCTTGAGTTGAGATTATATTTGAAAATATAATCCCACACTTAGAGTTTGAACATATAGAAAATGTTTCTCAAGTGTTTGGTTTGGGCTGGAATCCCACACTTAGTGATAAGTTTAGGATAGAGTATATATTACTTTGCATTCCTAAGCTAACAAAATGAATCAATGTAAACGAGGTGAAAGGTAAGAAACTCCCCAGATGACGATTTATCGTTTAGAGGCGAAAGCTGAGGATTCGAAGATCTTCATTAAGAGTGATTCAGCTCCGCATGTCCTATTCTGGTGCACAGCGCTTCTCATTCATGCTTAGCTAAGAGTCGACCCATAATGTAAGTGGAAATTATTATTAGTGAATTTCACACTTTTGTGATTTAATATTTGGAGACGATTCTTGCTAAGATGTCTTGGAGTGTGGGTTGAGATCCCACACTTAGATCTTTGAAGAGTTTGCGGTGCATGTGCGAGTTTCAGAAGAAGATAAACCGAAGCTCCTCTCCTGAGATGTGTGTAAGTTCCGTGGTCTGCAGTTGTGAATTCCTTGGTTGTCTGCCTTTTGACATCACGGTTCTTTTTTTCTTGAACGCTCGTCATCTCGTGCGGGCTCATTTTTCATTCATCACACATTCAATCACTTATTCTAAAATAAAGAAACAAACATAATAAGTAACTACGATAAACATAATAATAAAGCTCAACCATAAAGGTCGAGAAATATCCAAAAAGTTCAACCAAGTGCAAGATAGAGGTCACTGTAATCAATACAATACAGAAGTCAGTGATATGAAATATGAATCATAAGATAAGTAGTCTAGAATGGAGGATCCTCTGCTGGTATGTCATCAGGTTGAGCTGGAGGTCCTGCAACTGACTGCTGTCCGCTAGATACTCTCTGCTCATCTGGAGGTAGTAGTCCTCTCTGAATCAATATCTGCCTGAGAGTCATCGCTGGAAGTGCCATCATATCATCATAACCCTGTGCGAGCATGTCCGCAGTGGTAACACCTGCCGTCTGTAACATATCAAGGTAGAGCTGCCTGAGAGTGCTCTTAGTAGGAACCTGATCTGAGAAGATGGGGCCCAAATCCAAGTAAGGGCCGATGCTACCAGTGAACAATGCATCGGTACCAATGTAGAGCAGATCTGGTCTGTATGATGTGCTAGCCTCTGGATGCTGATCATGGGTCGGAATGGGTACAGTCGGATGAGGCAATGATGCCTGCTGACGGGCTGGTGATGGTTTGTGTACTGAGTAGACTCTGGCTATATCAAATGTGGATCTGTGAGTGGGTAATGGTGCGGAGTAGGTGGTGGGTGTGGGTGGGCGTCTATATGGATGTGGTGGCTGAGTGGAGGTATGTGGATGTGGTGGAGGAAAGGTGGTGTATGGGCGAGTGGTGGTGTATGGGTGAGTGGTGGTATGGGTAGTGGGTGGAGGTGGTGGTCCACATCTATATAAGAAGTGATCAGGCTCAGGAGTACCATGTGTCCTAGCTATTAGAACCTGCTGATCACGGATAACCTGTAAAGCATGTAATAGATAGTACTGAGTAAGAGGAGTGACCGGATCCGTGTGATGCACAACGGCCTGTGTAGGTAGTACTGATGTGTCTGCTCCTCGTGATGTCTCAGGTATCTCTGCTGCAACTGGTCTCTGTGGCTGGGGACCAACATCTCTATCCTCTGTAGCCACGCGCTTCCTGGTCATGAAGCATCCAGGAATGGGCTGCCGAGTCTGATACCATAAGCACTGTCTCTCAGGTCCCTCATCAATGATCCTGACCAACTTACATTACTCTAGATCAAACGGCTGCGAGCTAGCGTGATGGGTGTAATCCTCACGGTGACGGTCAGTGAGAATCCCCATGCCGACTAACAATCTCGTGATAATGGCTCCCATGAATACGTGTCGTCTATCCTCTCTCTTCTCCTTTGTGACACCCGGTCAAAATAACCCAAAATTAGCACCTAATTTAAACTTTTAAAACACGTAATTACATACGTGTCAATACTCAAGTACACAAGTATTATATATATGTATATATATAAACCGAAACAATTAATTAATAATCGCAAATACACGAATTTAACAAAAAGTAGAAACTCAAAATGAAAGCGAGCGAAAAACATTTTTAAACAAAGTATTATTATTAAGAATAATAACTACGTACTCCGTTTGAAATTTAAATACCTTTTTTATACCGAAAACTATCCGTACATTTTAAGTAAAACAAAGATATATTTTTATATCTCTTTAAAAGTATTTTTATAAAATACTTTGATTGAAAACGTATACGATTACATTTTTAGAAATTTATCATTCTAAAAGATTACACTATTTAACGATCGGGTACGTAAACACGGGTCGGAAAACACCTACCCACCTCAATAATTGAGGCCGGTTATATTACCCGACCTCAATTATTTTCACACACACACACACACATTCTCTGATCTCTTTCTCTTCCTCTGCTCTCTCTCGATGCATCTCAAATTCATCAACAACAATAACAAACAACAACACAACAGCATAATCATCATCATCGCCTTCATCTTAATCATCATCATCATCATCGGATCATCCTCATCATCATCACCAACCGTTTCGTTTTCAAATTTGTAAGGAACCATTCCGTTTTCCTTTTAATTTCATGTTTATAATACATTATATTACATGTATTAGCTTTGTATTAAGTTGTTGTAAGCGGAAATAGGATTTAGAACTGGTTTTGTATGTTTTCTGCACGAACAGACTCGAACCAGACCTCGGAATACAGCGTATTCAAGGGAATACGGCGTATTCCCGCCCAGAAAACATTTTTACCCCGCGCCTCCTCGGAATACGGCGTATTCAAGGGAATACGGCGTATTCCCCTTCGAAACCAATGAATACGGCGTATTCAGACCAATACGGCGTATTCCCTATTAAACCATTGAATACGGCGTATTCAAACGAATACGGCGGATTCCCCCTTTATATTTCACGATCCAACGGATCAATAAACTAGCCCTGCGAATTCTAGCTAAAACAGAACAAATAAATTTTCGAAAACTTCGACGATTTAACGACTCAAAACAGGGTAGCTTCTCGATGAAAATTTTATTATAACGGATTGGGCTCAAATTCGCTCGGTCATTCAAAAACAACCAAATGGTCAAAGCTAAGTACCTTAGCCTAGCCAGTTTTAGGCCATCCGGGGTCGTCTAGGGGTCGAAAATGGCATATTTCGGTTTTCGGACTCGTGCCAAATTTTGTAACTTATGAAATAAAGAGTAACGGATATAATGAAACTTCAAATGTAATACAATTCGAATACATTGAACGTAATTAACTTAACAAACAACTAAACAAACGAATTATTATGCGTACTCTTACAAACATACAATCTTGCGTGTTTAGGACATTAGGAGGTTACTGTTGGAATACGCACGCACATTAGGATTGCTTGCTCATCAGGTGAGTCTCACTGCCCCTTTTTACCGTTTTCACTTTGGGGGAGGTGCATCACTTGTTTACTGAATATATTGTTTACAAAATATATTTGTTACTGCTATTGTTTGTTTACTGTGTGTAATTGTTTACTAAAATTTCTCGAAATACTAATACAAGTACAAATGTATTGTTTTACCGACTTTAATACCAGTACAAAATGTATTATTTTACAAACTATAATACAAGTACAAAATGTATTATTTTACTGATTTGAATACAAATACAAAATGTATTATTTTACAAACTATAATACAAGTACAAAATGTATTATTTTACTGATTTGAATACAAATACAAAATGTATTATTTTACAAACTATAATACAAGTACATAATGTATTATTTTACTGATTTGAATACAAATACAAAATGTATTATTTTACAAACTATAATACAAGTACAAAATGTATTATTTTACTGATTTGAATACAAATACAAAATGTATTATTTTACAAACTATAATACAAGTACAAAATGTATTATTTTACTGATTTGAATACAAGTACAAAATGTATTATTTTACCGACTTTAATACAAATACAAAATGAATTATTTTACAAACTATAATACAAGTACAAAATGTATTATTTTACTGATTTGAATACAAGTACAAAATATATTATTTTACCGACTTTAATACAAATACAAAATGTATTAATTACCGACGTATTGCCTTACTGAACTGCATGAGTTTCTATTTAATCCAATGAAGTCCTCTGAATTATAGTCGTCAGTTATACGATAAGCGCGAATTTTAGTATATGGATCCATATGGGACTGACAATCCCCGCCTGGTGTGGTAGCTCCACCACGAACCACACTAGTATAAACAGGCGTTTCTTATTCGTTTTATATGAATGATTTTGGATTAGCATTCACGGGGGCAAAATTACTGACGTGTTAAGCTTCGACTATAATGGCTCATGGCATGGCAATAAATTGACAAACTATACCGACTTTACTATGTTTGTGAAATACTATTTTACTAAATTACTACTGTTGTACAATTATACTTTTATGTTTTACTGATGTTAAATGATTTACTTACTGATTTACTCAAACTGTTTATTACTGTATACTATAAACCTGTGAGATTCACCAACCTTTTGGTTGACCTTTTTAGTGATGTATTCTCAGGTACTCAGCAACAGTAGGAATGGCCTACAGGATAAGCTAGCTATCACGAGTCGCATGCATCCATTTAGACATGAAGATTTTCTTGCATTATATTTTGTATAATGGTTATGTATTAAAATCTTCTGAAATCATTTTGCGAACTCACTACTATGTTTCAAACTTATGACTTAAACTTTGTACTACTTTTGAAAACTTATGTAATGTAATGTATTTCTAAAACGTCTCATTTAGAGTCGTTTGCTTGTATTTTGGTGTTTTGATATTTGATTAGTGGCACCCAAAACTCGCTTCCGCAAAGCATTAAATTTGGGGTGTCACAGATTGGTATCAGAGCCTAAGGTTATAGCGAACTAGGTTGCATTTAGTGGGCCTAGACTATGACCGTTAGGCAGTATTCCTCATTAGATATAACTGGTTCAGGGATTTCGTCATACAAGTTTAATTCAACATAGCCTGATCAACTATGTACAATTAAATGAAGATGATGTAAGATCTGAAAGGGGTTATGTTGAACAGGAATGCACTAGTTGACTCTGACCACGAGAGAACCGTGACTTGTACTTGTTCTGTGATAGACACAACTAGGTGGATAATAAGTGTATATAGGTTACACCTATATGATTAGGCTTATTAAGACCCTCTGATATTTAGTAACACACTCACTGTACAAACACACTTTAGAATAGGCCTGTGGTAAGTTGATTGAGTCAGGAAAATAGTACCGGGATGTGCCCTGGCAGAGAGGGTCATCTCTTCGAAATAAACTTACCTAGGTAGAGATTAAGAACTTCAATACTTTATTCAGCACGAACTGGTCATCAGAGGACCGTCCTTCTCTCACTTATCATATTTAACATCCGAATTCCAACTTTCTATAAGTATACAAATCTTTTCTTACATCCCTATCACATTCCGCATAACTTCTGATATCTGTTCGGATGTAATATCCCCGACAGCTCTGTAACACTCAAAATCTTGTAATCTTTTGAACTCGCATGTTAAATGATTACAATCTTCATTATTCTATACCGTTGATTGTCACTTGTGTTGTAATATATTACTGTTATATATACAACTATGATGATCATACTCTTACACAAAAACTCACATTTTTCCTGGCTGTTATTGAAGGAACATGCCACCGAAAAGACAAACTTTCAGCGCGGCTGAACTCGCACGATTTGTTTCTCAAGGAGTGGCCGAAGCTCTAGCTACTCGATCTTCACCGTCTGTGAACGATGCTCCTGTTGCTAAACCCTGCAGCTACAATGATTTTCTCAAGTGCAAACCTCTAAACTTCAAGGGCACAGAAGGTGCCATTGGATTGGTCAGGTGGTTTGAAAGGATGGAGTCAGTCTTTAGGATCAGTAACTGCTCGGAAGACTGCCAAGTTAAGTATGCCACCTGTACATTTCTGGAAAGTGCTCTGACATGGTGGAACTCGTATATTCAGTCTGTGGGAATTGATGCTGCATATGGAATCCCATGGGAAGAACTGAAAAGGATGCTAAGGGATGAGTACTGTCCCAATGAGGAACTCCAGAGGCTGGAAGATGAGTTCTGGCACTTGACAGTTCAGGGAAACGACATCATCGGCTATACAACCCGATTTCAGCAGCTCGCTCTTCTCTGCCCATCTATGGTAGATCCTGAACGTAAGCGGATTGAGAGGTACATCCGTGGACTCCCGAAGGATATTCAAGGGAATGTTACTTCGTCAAAACCTGGAACTATTCAGAGTGCTATTCGTATGGCACATGAGCTTATGGCGCAAGTTGTCAGGCGCGAGACACCTGTAACACCTACTGGAAACTCTGGCAAGCGTAAGTGGGAAGGAAACCCCACCACCTCCAACAAAAAGGTTGATGCTGTTAAAACCTACCCAACTGGCTCGGGCGACAAGAAGGAATATAAGGGAAGCAAACCCTTTTGCTCAAAATGTAGCCTTCATCATGATGGTGCGTGTCCATGCACCAAATGCAAGAGATTCGGGCATCTGGCCAAGGATTGCAAGACAACTGCAACTGGTACCAACACTTCTGCACCTAAGACTTGTTATGAGTGCAATGGTACCGGGCATTTCAGGAAGGATTGCCCCCAACTGAAAAACAAAAATAACAACCCTGCTCGAGGGAGAGCCTACGTACTCCGTGCTAGGGAAGACCCAAACCCGAGGCTTGCTGACCTGCTCAATGATGGTACATTCGTTTATAAATGACTCTACTATCTCCGTATTTACTTTGGAAAAATCTTATATACTGCTTAACTATTCCTGTGTATTTCTTAGATTCTAAGTACAAGATAGAATTGAGAATTGACAAACTACTCTAGGTCATTAGTGCCATCATCCATTCCTAGGAATGTACAATTCGTACTTACTTGAATTGTTTTATATTGTGATGAATATGACCTGATTGTGTGATATGAAATACTATGTGCTTTAGTAGTGAGTGAGAATAACTACCAAAAATGTGACCTTGACACGAAACATCTAACTGTAGGAAATGACTAAGCACGCTGCTAACAACTACACGTCGGATGACGATCAGCTCAGTGAGGAGCATGTGATGTTTCCCTACCTCCTCACTTTGGATAGCGAGTTGAGGCTAGAAACTGGGGAGGCGTCAGATGAAATGATGCCGGTAAAGGAAACTGAGAGACAACTGACTGAATCAGCAACAGAAGCTGCATTGACTTTCACTGAAGGAACTACCAGGACAGCTCAACCAAAATATGTCCCTAACCCCACCATCAATAACACTGCTACTACCGCTCTGCTTGATACACCCACTCCTAGTAACATAGGCACAGAAGTTTTTCACTTCTTTAAGGAAACCCTTGAATTGTTTCGAAAACAGCTGACTGAAGCCAGGGGAGACATCATCGAACTATGACAAATTGCTTATCAGAGCGAAAGGCGCGCCCACGAATACGAACTGCGCATGCTGACAATGGAAAACAGCTTAAGACAGTCGATGCTACTTTACCCGACTATTCAAAATGTGAATGTCTTAGTTGACAGCTCAACACCTCAAGTGACTCAGCATGATAACTCTGCTGAGGAGAACACTGAGTTAAGAATGATGAATTGTAAGAGGAATTTGGAAGAAATTCCCATCTACAATCCTACTGTACCCCAGACAAAGAAAGCAAAAACAGTTAATACTTACAAAGGAAACCTACCCTTCTGCGCTCTATGCAACCGACACCACAAAGGATCTTGTATCGCGCCCTGCAGCCGATGCAATGTGTTTGGACACCAAGTTGAGAACTGCAAGTTCCCTCCTAAGGGCAAAGATTCTAAAGCATTGAAGGTTTGCTTTAAGTGTGGAACTAATGGACACTATAAAACTAATTGCCCACTACTGGCTGATGAGAGTGTAAACAGTGAAGAAAAGAACTCTCGAGGAGAAGTCCTGACAAGCAATGTCAGTGAGACTAAGTTTAATCCAAACAACACTAAGGGTACGCTTCCACGTAACAACTTAGTTCTATACGAGACTAATAGAATTTTACTCATACTATGACAACACTGACCATTACCGACTGCCTGTATACAGAATGCTGTGGTAGAGCTTACTTGTTGTTCGAATACTTTTATGTTTCCCTAGATTCTAAGTGCACGAAAGGATTAGGGAAAGAGGTCAATTTAGATTCTGTAGTTTCTTTAAGAGACGATGTTTAGCTTGCATAAGTATTGGGATAATAAATCCTACATTGTTTATACCGGAAGACATAAGACATACCGGTTGATATTTTTATGTAAACAATGGGTCACATCCCATATAGAGCTAATGTAGGCTGAATCATTTAGTTTCTATAGGAGACTGATAGAGTCTAGTTTACACTATGATACCACTGTCCGCTACAAACTGTATGGACATAGAGAAATTACTACTTTAATTGAGGCTACTAGTACAAAGTGTAGCTACACCTTAGTGACTGACTGACCTTGTCCTACCGACAAAATGGTCAACTACTTTACAACACACTTCCTCTATTCCTTTAATGGCCAGTAGGGCATTAGCTTAACAAGGGGAGGGAGGTAATATTAGAATGAGGTTATAGCACTCACAGTAGACTCACACACTTACTTAGAAAATGCACAGACAATTACTACACACAAATTTCGGGACGAAATTCTCCTAACAAGGGGAGAATGTGACACCCGGTCAAAATAACCCAAAATTAGCACCTAATTTAAACTTTTAAAACACGTAATTACATACGTGTCAATACTCAAGTACACAAGTATTATATATATGTATATATATAAACCGAAACGATTAATTAATAATCGCAAATACACGAATTTAACAAAACGTAGAAACTCAAAATGAAAGCGAGCGAAAAACATTTTTAAACAAAGTATTATTATTAAGAATAATAACTACGTACTCCGTTTGAAATTTAAATACCTTTTTGATACTGAAAACTATCCGTACATTTTAAGTAAAACAAAGATATATTTTTATATCTCTTTAAAAGTATTTTTATAAAATACTTTGATTGAAAACGTATACGATTACATTTTTAGAAATTTATCATTCTAAAAGATTACACTATTTAACGATCGGGTATGCAAACACGGGTCGAAAAACACCTACCCACCTCAATAATTGAGGCCGGTTATATTACCCGACCTCAATTATTTTCACACACACACACACATTCTCTGATCTCTTTCTCTTCCTCCGCTCTCTCTCGATCCATCTCAAATTCATCAACAACAATAACAAACAACAACACAACAGCATAATCATCATCATCGCCTTCATCTTAATCATCATCATCATCATCGGATCATCCTCATCATCATCACCAACCGTTTCGTTTTCAAATTTGTAAGGAACCATTCCGTTTTCCTTTTAATTTCATGTTTATAATACATTATATTACATGTATTAGCTTTGTATTAAGTTGTTGTAAGCGGAAATAGGATTTAGAACTGGTTTTGTATGTTTTCTGCACGAACAGACTCGAACCAGACCTCGGAATACGGCGTATTCAAGGGAATACGGCGTATTCCCGCCCAGAAAACATTTTTACCCCGCGCCTCCTCGGAATACGGCGTATTCAAGGGAATACGGCGTATTCCCCTTCGAAACCAATGAATACGGCGTATTCCCTTTTAAACCATTGAATACGGCGTATTCAAACGAATACGGCGGATTCCCCCTTTATATTTCATAATCCAACGGATCAATAAACTAGCCCTGCGAATTCTAGCTAAAACAGAACAAATAAATTTTCGAAAACTTCGACGATTTAACGACTCAAAACAGGGTAGCTTCTCGATGAAAATTTTATTATAACGGATTGGGCTCAAATTCGCTCGGTCATTCAAAAACAACCAAATGGTCAAAGCTAAGTACCTTAGCCTAGCCAGTTTTAGGCCATCCGGGGTCGTCTAGGGGTCGAAAATGGCATATTTCGGTTTTCGGACTCGTGCCAAATTTTGTAACTTATGAAATAAAGAGTAACGGATATAATGAAACTTCAAATGTAATACAATTCGAATACATTGAACGTAATTAACTTAACAAACAACTAAACAAACGAATTATTATGCGTACTCTTACAAACATACAATCTTGCGTGTTTAGGACATTAGGAGGTTACTGTTGGAATACGCACGCACATTAGGATTGCTTGCTCATCAGGTGAGTCTCACTGCCCCTTTTTACCGTTTTCACTTTGGGGGAGGTGCATCACTTGTTTACTGAATATATTGTTTACAAAATATATTTGTTACTGCTATTGTTTGTTTACTGTGTGTAATTGTTTACTAAAATTTCTCGAAATACTAATACAAGTACAAATGTATTGTTTTACCGACTTTAATACCAGTACAAAATGTATTATTTTACAAACTATAATACAAGTACAAAATGTATTATTTTACTGATTTGAATACAAATACAAAATGTATTATTTTACAAACTATAATACAAGTACAAAATGTATTATTTTACTGATTTGAATACAAATACAAAATGTATTATTTTACAAACTATAATACAAGTACAAAATGTATTATTTTACTGATTTGAATACAAGTACAAAATGTATTATTTTACCGACTTTAATACAAATACAAAATGTATTATTTTACAAACTATAATACAAGTACAAAATGTATTATTTTACTGATTTGAATACAAGTACAAAATATATTATTTTACCGACTTTAATACAAATACAAAATGTATTAATTACCGACGTATTGCCTTACTGAACTGCATGAGTTTCTATTTAATCCAATGAAGTCCTCTGAATTATAGTCGTCAGTTATACGATAAGCGCGAATTTTAGTATATGGATCCATATGGGACTGACAATCCCCGCCTGGTGTGGTAGCTCCACCACGAACCGCACTAGTATAAACAGGCGTTTCTTATTCGTTTTATATGAATGATTTTGGATTAGCATTCACGGGGGCAAAATTACTGACGTGTTAAGCTTCGACTATAATGGCTCATGGCATGGCAATAAATTGACAAACTATACCGACTATACTATGTTTGTGAAATACTATTTTACTAAATTACTACTGTTGTACAATTATACTTTAATGTTTTACTGATATTAAATGATTTACTTACTGATTTACTCAAACTGTTTATTACTGTATACTATAAACCTGTGAGATTCACCAACCTTTTGGTTGACCTTTTTAGTGATGTATTCTCAGGTACTCAGCAACAGTAGGAATGGCCTACAGGATAAGCTAGCTATCACGAGTCGCATGCATCCATTTAGACATGAAGATTTTCTTGCATTATATTTTGTATAATGGTTATGTATTAAAATCTTCTGAAATCATTTTGCGAACTCACTACTATGTTTCAAACTTATGACTTAAACTTTGTACTACTTTTGAAAACTTATGTAATGTAATGTATTTCTAAAACGTCTCATTTAGAGTCGTTTGCTTGTACTTTGGTGTTTTGATATTTGATTAGTGGCACCCAAAACTCGCTTCCTCAAAGCATTAAATTGGGGGTGTCACATCCTTCCACAATCTATCCGCTATGATGTATGCGACATTTAGGTTCTACTTCCTTATGATCGCATCCATGAACTTAAGCTCCTCTGATGTAGCAGGTCCAGCATCTCTCTTCCCAAAGATAGTACAGCACATGAGCTTGTGAAGAATGTGATGAACTGGTTGGGTCATGAGTGAAGCTTTCACTCCACTCCTGAAGGTTATCCCTGTCAATCCTCTCCATATCTCCTTATGATCCTGTGACGGTAAACTGGAGATAGACTGGAAACTGCTGGTGAACCAATCAGAACTGGCCTGAGACTGTGTGTAAAGGCCAAGGTATACTCCGAAATCTCCAACTGTCATATGATATTTCTTCCCACGATACCGAAAAGTGATCTTCTTCTTATCAGTGATCTCCAATCTCTCTCGGAACTCGTAAGTCATCATAAACTCAGTGACGACCTCTCGGTATATAGCCTCATCAATGGAGAAAAGATGCAAAAATGCAGCATGTTCCTCGCCATCTTTATCATACTTAATCAAATCTTCCAACTCATCCCTAATACCCAAGCGTCTCATATCCGGCCACATGATGACTCTGTTTGACCCTAAGTATCGTCCCATCCATTTCTCAATATCGTCCATATTCTCGGGGGATGAAGCAAGCTTCCTCAACGAAGGGTTTGATAGATCCATCTGTTGACAAGGAAATGAGATGCATAAGTAATAACAAATTGCTAAGTTCATTTCCAAATTTTAAACAAAAATTGGAAATGTAGGCTTTAAAATATGAATAAATCCGCAATTTATTTTAAACCAAACCTAGGCTTAACCAATCCTCAATCCGCAATTTTCGCAACCATAAGTGTCTAACCTATTCCAAGGGTACTAAAGCAACAATAATACTAGTGTTTAATCCAAGTAAGCTAGTCATTTCAAACAACTAGCAAATATTTTTACTTTCATTCATGGCAACTTAATCTAAGTGAGCTTAACCATGTAATTACCTCAAATATATCAAGTGAACCAAAAAGAGCATAAACTAATTTATTTATGCAAATACCATATGGTTAAAGACACGTGTTAACTTGTTCGGTTAATAACTTTGCAAGATTTAAAGATTTTGATAAATGAATGACGGTAGCTTACGTGTGATGGTCATATTAAAAATATTCAACACTTTATTAATTAAGGTGGTGAATAATTAAAATATTCAAGGACCAAAAGCTAACTAAGGATTTATTGAAAATCTAAGAAACTTGCCATGATTTAATTAACACAAGTACCATTTTAAAAATTGAATATTTAAAATAAAGCATGATACTTGGTTAATTTTTAATCACAACGTGCTTACTTTAACCTTCAATAATCCTAAAGATCATTCAAAATAAACTAGCAATCATGTAAACATGTTTATCAAATCATACTAAGCATGAATTAATCAAAATAAGTCAAAATAAACTACTAGTTACCAAAAGTCAACAAATCTAGCAACTTTGACAACTTAAAGTCAACACTTGAAGATCAAAGTAACAAATTATCAAGTAATCTACTCAATCAAGCATGTAATCATGTTAAGAAACTATGCAAGAACACTTTTGAACCATAAAACACAAGTTTTCACCATGGATTTCATAGATCAAAAGTTGAAACCCTAACTTTTAAAAAGTTAATGAAATTTAAAGATTTGAGTTAGGAATTACCTTGCAAGTGATGAAATGATGTTATGTATGCAAGAGAGATGATAAAATGAAGAACTTGAAGCTTTAAATCATCAAAAATGGTGGAGAAATGGAGGTTTTAGAAATGGTGATGGAGGGTGATGGAGGCCGTAGGTTTTGGGGAAGAGGAAGGAGAGAAAATTTTGACTTTTTGACCTTTTGTTTGTTAGTGAATCCCTTCCTCTTGGTTTAAATACGTTTCGATTTAAAATGCGAAAGATGCGATACGTACGATTGGTTTTCGAAAGGTTTTAAGATTTTTAATAAAGTAACAAAAAGTAAATACGAATCTTTATAAAAATTGTATCTTAAATTGCGTGCGAAAAATTCTTTGCGTTTAAATTAAAATGAGTTTATTAAAAACGAAACAATATTTTTGTGTGCTTTAAACTTTAAAACAAATCATAATTAATTTACCAAAATTTTAAAATTAAAACTTTGTTAAATTTTTCTGAAAAGTTCGAACTTACGCAAATTGTGCGAGTTTAAAGTTTAAAGTTTAAAGGACGTTTTCTTGATTTTTAAACGAAAGCTTTAAAACGAAAAATTAATTCAAACTAAAATTAATACTAACTAATATTAATTAACCTAGATAGGCTTGGGGTGCCTCCCAAGAGCGCTTTGTTAAAGACGAAAGCTCGTCCATATCAGACTTACTGTTTTACCGGATAGTGTCCGAGATGACACTGTTGGGTACGGTTGATGCTTTGGATAGAGACAAGGTATAGCGGGAAATAAACGTACCTCGGAGAGCTCGGATGACATAGTAAACTAAATCAGCAGGATTAATGAAATACCGTTCAAATTCTGTTAAGAATTCTCGTTCTTCCTGACTGAGTTGTAACAATGCATCGACAAAAAGATTAAATTCCCGTTTCACCTTTTTCTGGTTTGAAATGCCATCCCTAAATCCTGTATCTAGATAAGACAGATCATAGAGCAGTTTTGAAAGTAAATCCACAAATTCCGTTTCCTCAGAAGAATCGGGATTTCCGTAAGTAGTGTGAACTGCTTGCGAAAGCTCTTCGATATAAATCTTCTGTTGGTTAGTAAACGGGAATTTGGTTTTTTGGAATAACTGGATTAGCTGGATATGGATCTGTTTCCTTTTTGCAAAGAAAACAGCGTCCATAGCTTCCTCAGCTGATTCGGGAAAAATAGCTCTAAGCTCATTAATTAAATAAGTAGCAGGATCAACAAAGAATGGAATATCTGCAAGAATCATGTCAGACTTGATAGGGCTTCTTTCTATCCAAAATTCAAGCTCGTCAATCAGGAACGCAACATAACGATTAATCCTAGGTTGTGAATCAGAGGGATAATCGGTGCTGGCAAGTAAATCCATTAAAAGATCTAATTCTGATTTTAACAATAGCTCGTCTTTTCTACTGTGTTTAGCACGAAGAAGTCTAATAATCCTATCAATCTCAACAAAGGTCTTTCTCTGCTCAAATGTAAATGGAAAATCAGATATCTTAAGATATTTCAGAAAGTTGGCATGGATATCTATCCTCCTATTGGGCTTGAGAGAATTTCCTAAGTGATGGTCTGTTTCTGATTTGGGTAGATGATTCCTAGATTCAGTGTTTAATCGGGTTGGTGTTTCTATCCTAAGTTCACTCTCAACCTGATATTGGAGACACTCTTCCTCAACAACACTTGAATAAAGTGTAGTGGGGTGGGCTCGCAAAATATCTGGGAGATCGTACTCAAAGTATTCATCTAAACAATGAAGACGTTCATTCAAATCCATCCAAGGCATGGGTGGATAGAAGAACACTTCGATTCCAAATGGTTCATCATCAGGTAAAATAGCAGGTCTAATATAGTGTGGATACCTAGACAAGATTGACAGAATCTCAGGGTCAAGTGTGGGTTGACCACTTAAAGCAACAGTAACAGAAGCTGGAATCTTCTGCTGAGATTCATCAAAACCTAAGTCTAAGCTCGGTATTTTTGGGCTCTCAACTTCATGGTTAACACAGATCTCTTTAACGTCAAAGGAGTTTGTCTCATACTCTGAACAAACAAAGAGTTCTGCATCTACCAAAGCCGTCATCTCATTCATCATCATTTGATTGAGAGAAGAGATGGGGTTTGAAGGAGAATTAGGTTTTTTCATTTTCTAATTTTTATGTATTTTCTAGGGTTTTAGAACTAAATTATCTAAGCAATTAACTTCCTAAGTAATGATAAGCTTAGGGAAGGATCTCCTAAAGTTAATTATCTAAGGCAGAATTCAACTCTTGACGAAACCGATCCCCGGCAGCGGCGCCAAAAACTTGTCGTGCCCCCGTCCGTCGGTCGGGTTTTTACCCCGAATCGTTGCTCCTACCGCAACAGAGGCAATGAGCAGAGAAGTTTTAAAAATTTATATTTGCTGGGCTCAAACTATGCAAGCTACCTACCTTGTGGGTAAGGCGGCAAGTATAACTCGAGTGTCGTCCAAAATCGGAACGAATTGAATTGAATTGGAACCTACCAAAGATAACTTGACAATAGGATGGGTTTAAAACAAGGTAGGTATGGGTTTTGGTTTTATCTAATCTAACCTAAAGACAGAAATTAAAGTGCAGAAAAGTAAACGAGAATATAAGCAGCAGGTAGAGAGTGATTGCTGAAACTTCGACGATTAGGGTTTCGGGATGATATTATATTGATGATAGGTGATTACTCTGGTTAAGAATCTTCTAAACAGTCGGTGTAAACACTAGGACCCTAAGACTAGGTGTAACCCTAAAGCATATGTCACTGAATCCTAGGCTATCCTGATTCTGATCAGATGGGACTGTCTTCAGACCCACCTCACCGTCTCTTTCGGAGACCAAGCGACCCTCTGAATGGGGTTAAGGAATAAGGCGACAGTCCACAACACTGACTTTTCTTAACACCTATGTCTATCCAATTTTAACAGAGTGATACTGGTTGTATGCTGAATAAGTTAAACTATCGGTTAAGTAGAGTTTAGGGGTTTTAAGCATCTGGGAACACAGTCGGCATCCTTGCTTTCATTTCCTAACTCATGTTTTATCTGTTTTAGTTCTAATACTTCCGTCATGGATTAGACCCTCCTTTGCCATCAGTCGTTCATCCCTAGGCATGCGTACAGTGTATAGTGACCTTATTTTCCACAGTACTCTAACCCTAGGTATATCTACGGTGTTTTAAAGACCTATTATATCTTTACACAGCTTTATAACCAGAGGTAGTTTAACGGTGTACTATAGCATTTTCACGGCTTAACAAGACCTAGACCCGTGTCTGGAAGGGTTGCTTCCAGGTAATCCACGGTGAGATAGTCCATCGGCATTTCCTTGGCTTCCACGTATTTGTACTCTACCAGCGGTATTTCCAACGCTATACCAAGTATTCTGACGTGTTATGGCGATCTCACAGTTTCATACAAACAGGAGATAACTGTGTATTCGTAGTTAGGGTTGATCAGATCCTATCCTAAGGCAACAGTCACGTGAGAGACCAGAAAGGGTGATTAATTAAGTCTACATCCAGGATAAGTCTAAACATGTATGCAGCATAACAACTACCGATCATATATAAGATATATTATTTAAACATCATCCCTAATCCTAACATCTACATTTCAACAATCACATATTAATCTAGCTAATCAGCATGGCAACAATCATAAATCGTACTGAAATAATATGCAAAGTAAACATTATAACAGTAAGAAAGTAAGATAATATCACCGGATTAGAAGAGTAATACTGAGGATTACAATAGTCTGACTTGAATAACCTTGCTACAGCTTGATTACCCAATTACAACTTTCCTCTAGCTCTAACCGCTAACTTATATCTCTCTAGTTCTCCTCTAACTCCTAAGAGTAGTGCTAGAGAGAGAAACTAGAGAGAGAACTAATTACAAGAACAATTCTCCTCTAACTCCTAAGAGTAGTGTTAGAGAGAGAAAGTAGAGAGAGAAAGAGAAGTATGTGAAATGAGAGGTGTGTTGAAATGGTGGAATGAATGAGGTATTTATAGGAGAAGCTAGTTGATCTTGGTACAAGTCTTGAAGCAAGAAATACAAGCATCCAAGCTGCATACGGGACCATCGGACCAAGGGGGGGGGGGGGCAAACGGCACCTCACAAGCCACCAGACCCCGTATACGGCACCCCAAGGGCCGTATACAGCACCTAGGGTACCGTATACGGTACCTAGGGCCAAGGGGGGGGGGGGGGTTGGTGCTTGGTTTGGCCTCCGCTTGTTTCTCGGTTGCTTGGTTCGTCCGTATCTTCTTCGTTTGGGCTCCGATTTGCTTGATTCTTGCACCGTTGGATTCGTTTTTACGTTACGCTTCTAATGACACTGAGTTTGCCAAATTTGGAAGTGTTTGACTTTTGCGTGTTCCGGATGACGATCGGCGGACTTCTAGACTGCACATCTTCTTCGTTCTTCACCCGTTTCTCTTGATTCTTTCACCACCGATCTTGGATTTTCCTATTGAATCATAAAATATGCATTAAGATCTACTTTGATAGGATAATCAAGAATGGAATATTTAAGGTGATTGTTTTTGCCTCGGTTTGCGTGCAAAATGGATGTTTTTACTGATTTTTGTAGCAACGCCCGTATTTAGACTACCTTGGTGATTTTTGATGATAAATGATTGTTTTGAAATGTTTTCACCAAAGAATAGTCCAAAAAGTGCAGAAATATGTACTTAAAAACATGACTTTTTGGGTCACATCAGTAACCATAATAGAACTGAGGAGGATTGCTAACTCTATTAGATCTGCGAACGGGTAAGGATATGTCTTCATGTTCAACAAGTGTCTCCACCTCTTGTTGAATTTCAGTGTTTATTATAGGTTCTTCATCGGAAGACTATTGAATTTCTTCAAGATCAATCTTACTCCCACTGTCCTCTTTAGATATCATTTCTCTCTCAAGGAACACTCCTCTTCGAGCTACAAAAACCACATTATCCTTGGGTCTGTAGAACAAATATCCAAATGACTCTTTTCAGATCTGAAGTCTAGTTTGTCCTGAGTTTCTCGTCTAACGAAAACTTCACAACCCCAGATTTTGATGTGACCAAGAGAAGGACGTTTTCCCTTCCACATTTCATACGGTGTCTTTGAAACTTTCTTAGTGGCTATTTGATTTAAGATATGGGCGGCTGTTTCTAATGCGTAACCCCATAAGCTTATTGGAAGTGTTGCCCGACTCATCATAAATCGAACCATGTCTAACAAAGTTCTATTTCTCCTCTCAGCAACTCCATTAAGCTGTGGTGTTCTAGGAGGAGTTAATTGTGAAACTATTCCACAGTCTATAAGATGATCGAGAAACTCGATACTAAGGTATTCTCCTCCCCTTTCGGATCGGAGCACCTTTATCTTTCTGCCCAGTTGGTTCTCTACTTCATGTTGATACCTTTTGAAAATTTCAAATGTATCCAACTTATGTTTAATCAAATAAACATATCCATATCTACTGAAGTCATCAGTAGATGTAATGTAGTAGCGATTTCAATCTTTTATAGCGCATCGGAATGGTCCACATACATCTGTATGTACCAAGTCCAATAGTCCTTCACCTATTTCACACGATCCCGTGAATGGTGATTTAGTCATCTTGCCCAGTTAACAAGATTCGCATACATCATTTGACTTGAGGTCGAATGACTCCAACACTTCATCCTTTTGGAGTTGGGCGATGCGTTTCTTGTTTATGTGCCTAAGACGATAATGCCACAATTTGGATTTATCAAGCTCATTAGATAAACCAACATTTAAAATAACATTGCTAACACATTCAACATTTTCATATATGCCTTTGCAAGGAGAAGCTTTAAAAATAAAACAATCATTTAAATCAACCAAAATATTACCATTCTCATTTTCAAACGAAAACCGATAACCATCCTTAAACAAAGCATTAAATGAAAGAATGTTTCTAGTCATTTATGACGAATAATAGCAATTATTTAAATCTATCCTAACTCCAGAATTCAGCATGAGCTCAAATCTTCCAATCTTCATCACATGCACAATTCCTTTGTTTCCCATAACTAATTTGAGCTCTTCATGCTTCACACTTCTACTTTCCTTTAGCCCCTGCAATACAGTGCAAATGTGATTACCACACCCTGTATCCAGAACCCACGAATTAGAAGTTGTAGTATTATGGAGTTCTGTTAGTGTCCCTTATCTCTGATCTAGGATGATAGAAGTAATTGATTACAAGGCGGAAACAAGTAATCAAACTAAACAAACACAATATCAAACCGAAACAAATAATCAAAGAATATTAGCTTGATATATTGAACTATAAACGATTAGAATCGATTACAGAGAGTTTTAGTCGACAAATGGTGCTAGGGTTTTGTCAACCTTAGCCTGAAACCCGTAGGTTTGTATTTATACTAAAACGAAATCGGCAGACCTGCGACACTTGGCCAGTGACGCAGGTGGCCGCCTTCATGCGTCACTTACCTAAGTGTCGCTATGCGACACTAAGGCAAGTGTCGCCTAACATAGAAACTTAATCAAAATCATTTCTAATCTATACAGACTCTAGACCAACTGACTGACACATAATGTACCAACAAACTCCCCCTTGTCAGCAACTTGGTCTTCAAAAAAAACTTCAAAATTCTTAATCTTCAGAAATCTTCAATTAAGCCCAACCTGGTGGAAATACTCCACCAGCATGAATACCAACCTTCAAACAAATCTCGACCACCTTTTCAAACTTTGAAACCTCTTCTTGATCATATCGATCATAATCCATCTTGCATTTGTGAAGAGCTTTCAAATCGTTCTTTGTAAGATTAATAAGGCTGATCGGATCAAACACACGAAGAGTCTTTCCATAATTTGCTGGTAAATGCCATTCACCCTTAGCAATATTCGGATCTTCATCAGAAAGATATTCAATAACCGCTTCTTGAGTAACAGTGTCATACCACCAATATTGTAATCGCTTGAGAAAATTTAGTGGCAGAGACTGTAGTGGCACAGTTTTCAGACTAACAGCTGGAGGATAATGATATTTAAAAATCGGTTCCCGAGTTCTTGGATCTATCTTCTTCTTGTAAGAATAGCGAACTCCCAGCTATGGTCTAATCCACAGATATTTCTTGCTATATATATCTCTTCTCAAAATCTTTTGAAACATGTTACCACGAAAATCATCTGTGTGATTAACAATGTTCAGCTGAGCAATGCGATTCAACTCTTCCTTTGGCAATGTACTAATACAATTGAATCGAGGCCTGAAATACTGTACGTCATCTCTTCTTTTGATTAGAATAAGAAAGTTGTCAGCATCGAATTTCTAACTTTTGATCAAACCTGTCAATTCACCTCTAACTTGATAGGTTTTACATGTCTTCAAATCAGGTTTAATCCTTCGAAACATAGAAGGACCTGAGGACGTTGAAGGTTGTTCTTGTTCTGGAACTGAATGAGAAGAAGATTCAGGAACAGATTCATCAGCGGGTTGTTCCTGAGTAGTATTCGTTGAAGGCTCTTTCTCATCTTCAGAAGAATCTGACTCAAGTGCATCAAAATCAAATGGTTGAACCGGTTTCCTTTGTACCGGTTCTGGTTCTCGTTTAGGCGCCGGTTCTTGATTTGGATTATCCATATATTCTTCATCCGTCACTGGAACCTCTGCATCCATTTCAATGTCATTCGGATCAATTGATCTATCTTCTTCATCTACCGGATTTATCAAACTTTGCAAATACGTGAGATTGACATTTGAATAATCAACCGCAATTGGTCTCGGTTGTCCTGGAACATCAACAAAATAATCCAAAGCAATATTTTCATTGATAGCAGAATCTTGTACATTTTCAGGTTCTGGGGGAGGTGTTACATTTGTTTCCAAGGTACGCTGACCTACCTCCCCCGAAACAATAGTAACAGACTCCAACTCTAGCAACCTAGACTCGAGTCCTGTCAGTTGAAGCTTCAAATCATCAACCTGAGCTGCCTGGATCTCCAAATCTTTGATTTGCGCAGCCTGAGCTTCAACTACTGCAGCTTGATCGTCAAAACGTTTAGTCAACTGCTCCATCTGAGCAAGAAGCTGCTGAAGCGATGCAGGCGAAGGCTGTTGTGGTTGTCGTTGTTGTTGTGGATGTTGCTGACTAGGTTCTTGAAGAACAATTCCTGTTCTCTGGCGTTTTCTTAGCGGTAGATCAGCATAAGAAGGAGAAGACCCAGCTGGTCGCTTCCCAGTATTCGGAGGTACATGAACCCTCCCTTCAGATATCCTTCTCAAAATACGCTTAAAGCGTCTAGGATCAACCAACTGAATAGCATCCAAAGTATTTGGAGGAGGCACATCACCCTCAGAGTCGGGTGGTGTGGGTCCACCATCATCATCATCTTCAGCCTCAACATGCTCAACATTTTCTATATCGTTCAAGTCCTGAGCAACTTCATTCTCAACCAAATCCTCTTCATTGACCGGTGGGGGAACAACATCCTCAAAACCATCATTGGGCGGCGTAACATAGTTTTCGTTGACTATGTGCCGGAAAAGATCACGATCCGGTAACACCGCAGAATCCTTAGGCGGCAGCTTGCAATCATTGAAGACCCTCAAAAGCATCGGCGTTGGGAGCAACAACGATCACTGGTCAGGAGCAATTCCTAAGTCCATATCATTCAGAATCAGCTGCAGAAACCGTGGATACAGCAACCATTTATCCTTCCCAGCGCGTACATTCTCAACCGTATGCCCGAAGATATAACCACTGAAGTTGTATGGCTTGTTATACACCAGAGCCAACATCAAAGACAGAGTGGAATAACTTGCAGCATCGTAACCACCCTTTCTCGGAGATATACAGACAATAACAATATGGCAGAGATAACGCCAAACCCTGCAGAGATAAGGTTTCCTAAAATCAGACAATTGATCCGCTGGATAACCCATCCTCCGAAGACCACCGAATATGAAAGTTGTCTTGAATTGAGTAGGCTTGGTGTGCGTGTCATTGAATTGAAGAACACGACGAACAGTATCCTCTGTGATCTCAATCTGCTTACCAAACATAGTAGATACAATTCTCGGCACATCATTCACCGTTCGGATAAGCGCATGATCATAAAATTCCTCGATCTGATTCATTTAAACTAGAGTAGATGCTGTGATAGCATAATGAGTTCTTGTGAGTAGACTCAAGAAAAGCCGCGATATTATGACGAGTATTAGTTCGTCGATAATAATTATGGAGATCTGCCATCTGTAACTAAAGTACATAAAAGAAAACAAGAAATATCGTTACAGAATAAGCTCGAATATAACGACAAATAAAATTAAAATGTAAATTCTGATTTTATGGCATCACTTAGGAAGTGACGCATGTAACAATAGCGTCACTCAGAGAGTGCCGCATGGTACAGTGAAGTGAAATCAGAAATCACATGAAGCGTCACTTGAGGTAAGTGACACTAACAAGGAGTCACTTGTGTAAGTGACATTGCCATAATATGCGTTATTCGATACGACACTAAGACAGTGTCGGTATAAAAGCAAGCGTCATTTAAGGCATCAGTTAACAAGTGACGGTAAAACCCAAGCATCACTATCAGAGTCACTTGAGGGAGTGACGCATAGAAGGGTGTCACTCAGAAGAGTGACGGTATAAGTGACGGAAAGAATACCAAATTACAAAATAGCGTCACTTACTGGAAGTGACGCATGAAGTGACGCAACGATGAAGATCTTCGCGTCACTGTTCATACCCAGAAATCACGACGAACGAAATAGGGGTTTTTGCAAAACGAGTTAACCAAAAGATGCGCATTATAAAAAAGAGTAATACACACCTAATTTTAACACAAAACAATAAGGTATAAAGCCCCAATTCTTCGGATTTCAAAAAACCCTAAAACCCGTAACCCTAATTAACTATTAAAGCATGAATATGTAATGAAAGGAGTTAAAAGTTATACCAATAGGAGCGTATAAGTGAGGAGAACAAGAATCAAATGGCCGATTGCACGAACAAAGCTTGAAATCCACAAACAGATCGAAAATCAACGACAGTCTAAGTGACGCCTGCACGAACGGAAGTGACGCTATGTCAGAGTAAGTGACGGATATTGAATAGTGTAAGTGATGAATAGTAGTGTCGGTCGAAGGGGTATTTATACCGAAACCCTAATACGCGTCACTTAACCCGGCACTTGAGACGTCTCTTGTAGCGTCACTAGTAGCGTCACTTAGTAAGTGACGCATATGGTCACTTAGAGAAAAAATTTCGAAATTTTGTCGATCTTTTGGGTTTCAATTTTGGAACTCAAACTTGAAAGTAATTGTAACTTGGTTATAACACAAAATAAAACTTAAAAATAAACTAATCTAACAAATAAGTAACGCAAAATTACAAATACACATTCTTTTTGGTGACGGAGTTGTTTAAGTCTGGTAGAGGATCATATCGGAATAGCATGCAATTATTAGAAATAGTAAGTGTTATTTCGATCATCAGTATATTTGTCCACTTTAAATTTACTTGGCACACTTAAAACACCTTTTATAAAAGTTATTTCAAGATGATTATTGGTATTGTTTGTCCACCTAAACATGTGATATCCGTGTCTGTGAGCTAACCTTTTATTGTTAGTATAAATATTTCACCGTGGTTCTCACCATAGACATACCCCTGTAACCCAGACATGAACATAGTTTCCAAATTTAGAAAGAATATAAGAGGATCGATTTTAAGAATCAAGCCAGCGGTGACAGGACTGTACTTACGTACAACAGAGCAACATACACTTGATTCAGGTATAAGCAAAACTGATCGCAGTCAAACCAAACTTGATTTATTCAATTGGAGACCTTGATCAGTATCTTAGAATTTAAGACTTTGCAAGTACATTGACTCACGTTTGCTTAGTTTTGAGATTATACTGAATTGAGACCAGGTCTGCACTTACGTACAACAGAGGAAACAATCAGTATACTCCCCCAAAAGATCTCAGATATACGATCCAAAAATAGAAGTATGTCAAGCTACGCTAAGGAATTAAGACTTAGAGTCGTACATTACAAGGTGTTTACCACAAGATCATAGACATGTATTTAAGTTACTTCTTAATAACCCAGAGACCGGTGTGTAACATGCCTACCAATACATCGTATGATGAAGCTAATTTTTATAAAAAACTGTTTTAAATATGTCAGATAAACCTACTGACACATCCAATATAAACCTTATAATTCCATTTGTGCATGTCACCCGATGTACTATCATATCTTAAGTTGTTTACAGACACAACTCAATGTCTATTTAAAATGTAGCAACCATGCATTTCTTTTATACTAAAGAGTATAAAGAGTGGTTGTTGCCTTTTTTTTTTAAAAAAAATAAAAGCACACATAAAAGCAATTAAATATACAAAAATTAACTTTCCAAGTACAAAATCACTTTTTATTTAAAAAGAACGTTAAACCAATCATATTGATCAGTTCATCAAATCGAGCACGTGAAAAAGCTTTTGTGAATAGGTCGGCGTTTTGCTTAACGGTGTCTATATGGACAAGGTCTATCAGGTGTTTTTCATAGCAATCCCGTATAAAGTGGAACCTAAGTTCTATGTGTTTAGTCTTAGAGTGCTGTACGGGATTGCGTGTGATAGATATGGCAGCAGTGTTATCTATATGAATAGGAGTCATAGTAAGAAGTAACCCGTAATCGCGTAGTTGATGTTGAATCCAAAGAACTTGGGCATAGCATCTCGCAGCAGCTACATACTCAGCCTCTCCTGTAGAAAGAGAAACCGTAGTCTGTTTCTTGCACTGCCAAGAGACCAAACGCGATCCAAGAAATTGACATCCCCCAGTAGTTGACTTCTTACCAGTATTACAGCCGCCATGATCAGAATCCGAATAGGCAGTAAGAGCGAATGTTTTCTCATTTGAATACCATAGACCAATAGTAGGTCTAACTTTGAGATAACCAAAAATTCGCTTTACCTCCTTCATATGAGACACCTTGGGCTTAGCCTGATAGCGTGAGCAGATTGACATGGCAAACACAATGTCCGGTCTAGAGGCAGTCAGATACATAAGAGAATCTATCATAGAACGACAGTCCTTTTCTTTGCAATCCTCTTCGTCCTCAGCAGGTCTAAGATTGTGATTAAGCTCGATAGGAGTTCCATAGGTTTTACAATTGAGCAAGTCATACCTAGTCAACATGTCATTGACATATTTTGACTGATGAATATAGATATCTTTAGCAAGTTGCTCAAATTGTACACCTAAAAAGAATGTGAGCTCCCCCATCGCACTCATCTCAAATTCAGACTTCATGATTTGCTCGAAGTTCTTACACATTGCCTCATTTGTAGAACCGAAGATGATATCATCCACGTAAACCTGCACGAGTAACATATCTTCTCTATCCCCAGACTGTTCTCTAAGGATGAATAGCGTGCTATTAATGTTGCCCCTAACGAAACCATGTTTTATCATATGAGTAGTAAGCAGCTCATACCAAAGCCTCGGAGCTTGATGAAGACCATATAACGCCTTGTTTAATTTGCATACGTATTCCGGATGCACAGGGTCTTTGATATCGCGTAAACAGTCACGTTTTTTATTACCGATATCTCTCTCATTCTGGAGCAATACTTGGCATTTGGACTCAAACAACGCATAAATCAGTGATAATATACTAAGAAGATCAAAACAAGGTTGCACGAGCAAAATCAAGCAAAACGGCCGAAAAACGAAGATTCCACGCACGATTAAAGATTCAAGATGTCAAAATGAGATTTCAAGGCAAAAGAGCCCATCACCAACATTCATCTTACCCAAGATGTTCTTTTTCAAATTACGAATCCAACAGAAGAAGAATCAACAAAAACGGATGAAGAATGAAGATTCTACGCACATCGGAAGATTCAAATGATTCGTACGACACATCTAAAGTTCAGAGAAATGTTTTTGGGATATCTTTTCATCAAAGTCTTCGTTTTTGAATTATGAATCCAACAAAAAAAGAATCGACTCAAACGGACGCATAACGAAGAAAACACGCATGAATCGAGAAACGAGACAAAAGGCGACGAACCGGGGCGGGGTAGTGCCAGCCGCCGCCGGCCACCATCACACCGCCGCCGGCCATGTAGCGCCTGCCTACTTCCCCCCATCCCGATTCCGCTTTTTGGTCCTTTTGTGTACCCGGTGCTAGGCCTTTACGCGTTTTTCCGTACCCGGTGCCACACCTTTACACCCTTTTTCGTACCCGAGGCCACTAACTTTTTCACTTTTCCACCTAGTGCTAATGTGAGCCTCCAATGGCTAAAATGCACCAAGGATCTCCTATAAATAGGGACCTTAGGCCTCATTTGAACACACACCAAGATATACCTACATATCTACACAAATACTCTTCTTTATCTTTATTTCTTTGTAATCGTAATTGTAATTCTTCCAAGTTAATTAGACTAGCTAATTAACTAGTAAAGGAAGATTTGTACGGAGGTGCTCCGGGACGCATATTCTAGCTACGAGTTATTGTACTACTTTCCAGGTGTTAATCTATCTTTCGTATTTAAATATGCTTGTTTTCTTTTCTTTAATAAATTTAAATATGCATGCTAGAACTACCATGATTAGCTAAATAACTCAATTGTCTGCTATGATAGTCGTTTAGGAAGTATTAAATATGTGACTATGTGGTATGTTATGAAATTGCGGATGGTTTACATTACAAATAGATATAGGAATTAAATCTTTATCGTTTATCTGCCCAACTCATGTTGTGACTAAAACCTTATCAAAAAATGAACGTAGCTAACTCTTAGGGTAATGGTCACTTAGTTATACTATGTTAGATTGAATCATTGAGCTCGGCATGGCCGGTGTTCTCTAGACCACAATAGGATCCAAGAGACACGGAACATGGGAGTAGAGGTAGATTAAGATTAAATTAATATAGATGATATTTTTGAGACAGCTTTCGAAATATCCTCGACTTAGATAATACCTTTGAATGCTTATGTTAAACTATTGCTTTGATCGTCTTATTGCATGTTCTTGTTTGATTGTTGCCTTAGGATCATCATAATAGTGAAATATAAACGGCATTAATTATCGTGAAATAATATGACGGCCCCTATTCGACTGTTCTTTGATATAGTACCGGAAACGCTCACGGCGGAGTACAAACGTACGGAAGTCAAGAACGACCGAAGGTAGTTATATTATGAATTGAATAACAAACGTATTACTTAAGTTTCTATGTGTAGTATAAATCATCCCTGAGTAATGTTGATAACTCGTACGAATAAGTGATGACATGTTATCCGGCCACCTAGACTAGTTAGCCCAACCTATTCCGGTGGGGGTAGCCCTCGTTCATCTGATTGTTTATTCAACAAACTATGCCATGATTCGGGCATCTCTGACGACCGAGATTGGGGAATAGGATTCGAGGTTAACTGTCGGATAACGTGGGTATACATTTGAGAGAACTTTCGGTGCATACTTTAATATATTTTGCAATCCACGTGACATTCTATTTGCCTAATTGTGGACAACTCCGCGTTAGCCCGATAGAAGGACTGTAGTAATAGCTCACGACAACTTACGAACTTATCTTCATTAGAACTCCCCATGTTTAACCACTTTTAAACCACGTCATAGTGGACAATCGCTTTAATTGCTGAACGCCCGAAGTAACCTCCACCTTTTAATTTAATTTAGTTTAGAAAACCCAAAACCAAAACCAACTCTTTCAAAACCTAGTTAAACGCATAAAAGTTTCTAAAACCCCTAGTTTCAATTTGTCGCGCTTTGAAGAACGATCCTAGGTCATACTTGTCCTTTGCTAGCCCCTTTGATTAGCATAATAAGTAACCCTAGGCCCCAGCCTTATAAATTTAAAACCCACTGCTGTGCCACGTCACCATTAGAAATTCCAACGACCGGTGCGTGACGCAACAAGTTTTTTTTGGCGCCGCTGCCGGGGAGCGTCGGTAACCGATTTTTGGATTTAGTAACTTTAACTGTTTAACGATCCTTTTGAAAGATTAACATCGATCAAAGTTACCTTTTTGTAATTAGGATTAGTTTAATTAATTTTAATCAACCATGTCAACACCTTATTTTAATTGGACCAACCCCACACCAAATGAGTCTTTAACCCAACTTTTAGCTGTTTCCTCACCTACAAGCCACTTACTTTCCTCAAATCAATCTTTATCAGATTTTATGTTTGAACAAAATGTTATTAACAAAAGAGTTATTGGTTTTCAAGGTAACATTGACGCCATGATAAAAATTTCAGAAAAATTAATTTCTAACATGGAATCCATTTTGAAAAACTTAAGTTTTATTGAGGAAAGTACGTCGGTAATCACTAACGACACTACTCATTTACCAAGTGATGATGTGTTAATCGTAACTAGAGGAGGAAAAGTGACCAAAGTTGATCCACCACCAGATAATACCCCCGAAAACACTTCTATGCCTACACCTACACCTAGTGATAATGTGTCAATTGACATCCCTGTCACAATACCTGACCCATCACCAGATAAGACTCCAGATAACATACCTCGAACTAGAATACCTTATCCTGGTAGACTTAAAAAGGAAAAGCAAGAAGCCCAATTCGGTAAATATCTGGACATATTCAAAAGCCTGCACTTAAGTGTTAGACTATTAGATGCTTTAGTAGAAATGCCCTCGTGTGCTAAATTTTTCAAAGAACTCCTTTTAAACAAAGAGAAACTTAGGCAAATAGTTAGTTTACCCTTGAATGCTGAATGTTCATTAATTGTACAACGTGGTCTCCCACCTAAACTAGGCGATACTGGACGTTTTACTATACCCTGTTTCCTCCAAGGAATTCAAGTTAGTAACGCCTTAGCAGACCTAGGTGCTAGTGTTAATCTTATGCCTTATTCCCTCTACAAGAAATTAGGATTAGATGACCTATTACCTACTATCATGACTATCCAATTAGCTGACAGATCAGTTAAACTCCCTCGTGGAATTGCTGAGGATGTCATGGTCAAAGTCGATAAGTTCGTTTTTCCAGTAGACTTTATTGTCATGGACATAGAGGAAGACACCCACATCCCGCTCATCCTAGGCAGACCATTCCTAAATACTGCCAAGGCTGTAGTTGATGTTAACGAAAAATCTTTAAAACTGAGAGCTGGGAAAGAGGAGGTCATCTTTAATGTCGATCGATTAATGAAGCAACCTCTGGAAGAAGACCTCGGTCTGTGTGATAACTTGCAGGACATTTTTGATGAACATCTCCACGAAGTACTCGCGCTATCTAGCCAGGATCCGATACCCAATACTATAATCACCGTTCGGAAGCTGTATAATGAGGACCCTGGGCTGCATTCCGCAATCGCTTCGCCAACAACATCCGACGAACTGCTATTTTCGCTGTTTGAAAAGAAATCACCTCACACCAATGGCAAAACAATCGTTGTTCCATTAGGATGCGGTACCCCGATACCTTGGCTAAAGAGAGATAAACTCGTATCCAATGAACCAAACCCATTCCCTTCGATTAAAGAAATCCTTGATTCATTCAAAGGAATGAGTATTGAACCCCCATCGTTTGAACTACAATTAGCCAACCAACCTGCACCACTATCATTTCCAAACCCTAAAATCACCATAAACCAATCTTCATTCGCTCAATTTCAAGAATTCCAATTCACTGACGACGGAGAAATCATCATCACCAGAAATGACGAAGTCTCCTCATCCTCAGTCAACAAATACGAGCTGAAGACGAACGAATTCTCAAACAAAACCGAGTGGGTTGAAATAGCATCAATCTCCACATCTGAACCCGAGACAGATGAAGCACCATTCCAAGCTGAATATGAAAAGCTAAATAGAGACGAGATAGCGCGAATGAAGCCATCTGTTGAAGAACCACCAAACCTTGAATTGAAAGAACTACCACCTCACCTTGAATACGCTTACCTCCAAGGAACATCATAACTCCCGGTGATAATATCAAAAGAGTTAAAACCCGAGGAGAAAGCTCAACTCATCGATGTTCTGAAATCGCATAAGAAGGCAATTGCTTGGAAAATTTCCGACATCCAAGGGATTAGTCCGAAATATTGCACGCACAAGATCCGCATGGAGAACGATTTCAAACCATCCATACAAAGGCAAAGGAGGGTAAATCCTAAGATCCAGGACGTGGTTAAGCAAGAGGTTATCAAACTCTTAGATGCTGGATTAATCTACCCAATATATGACTCGCCTTGGGTTAGCCCTGTCCAAGTCGTACCAAAGAAGGGAGGAATGACGGTCATTACAAACGAAGAAAATGAGCTTATACCAACTCGGACAGTTACCGGTTGGAGGGTTTGCATCGATTACCGGAAGTTAAACGAAGCAACTCGCAAGGATCACTTTCCGCTTCCGTTTATTGACCAAATGCTCAAAAGGCTATCCGGAAATGAATTCTATTGTTTTCTCGACGGTTTTTCCGGGTATTTCCAAATCCCGCTCGATCCGAAGGACCAAGAGAAGACAACGTTCACATGCCCCTACGGAACATTAATGTACCGTCGAATGCCGTTTGGATTATGCAACGCACCTGCAACTTTTCAAAGATGCATGGTTGCAATGCATGGAAGTCTTCATGGACGATTTCTCTGTCTTTGGAGACTCTTTCGCATCATGTATATCTAACCTTGATAGAATGCTCGCCAAGTGTGAAGAATCAAATCTCGTATTAAACTGGGAAAAGTGTCACTTTATGGTGAAGGGAGGAATAGTTTTAGGACACCGAATATCAAAGTCCGGGATCGAAGTAGACAAAGCAAAAGTTGAAACCATTTCCAAACTTCCACCACCAACCAACGTCAAGGCCATTCGAAGCTTTCTAGGACATGCTGGGTTCTACCGCCGTTTCATCAAGGACTTCTCCAAGATCTCTCGACCTATCACCCACCTCCTAGGAAAAGACATCAAGTTCGTGTTTGACGAGAACTGTACGAAAGCTTTCAACTACCTGAAGAAGGAGCTAACTAATGCACCGATCATGGTCGCTCCGGATTGGAGCCTACCATTTGAAATCATGTGCGACGCTAGTGACTTCGCAGTTGGGGCAGTTCTAGGTCAAAGGAAGGATAATCACTTTCGACCAATCTATTACGCTAGCAAAACACTTACAGATGCTCAAGAGAATTACACAACTACAGAGAAGGAGCTGCTAGCCGTAGTATTTGCCTTTGACAAATTTAGATCCTACCTAATATTGTCCAAAACGATAGTATACACGGATCACTCGGCGCTGAAATACCTCTTCAAGAAGCAAGACGCAAAGCCTAGGCTGTTACGATGGATTCTACTCCTACAAGAATTCGACATTGAGATAAAAGATAAGAAAGGAGCAGAAAATGTCGCCGCAGATCATCTAAGTTGACTTGAAAATCCATCAATGGAACAACTTGCAGAAAGAGATATTAAAGATCGATTTCTAGAAGAGCAGTTAATGAGTTTAGGAGAACAAATGCAAGGTTCGCAATTCATTGACGACCCTTGGTTTGCAGACATTGCCAATTTCGTAGTTGGAGGGATCACAAGAAAAGGGATGATCTCATCGCGAAGAAAAAAATTCTTCCGCGACGTCAAGCATTACTTTTGGGATGATCCATACTTGTTCAAAGTCTGTCCCGACCAAATAGTAAGAAGATGTGTCGATGGGAAAGAAGCCGAACACATACTCCACCAAAGCCATCACGGACCTACCGGAGGACATCATGCAGCAAATCTGACATCAAAGAAAGTCTACGACTCAGGATTCTACTGGCCCACCATTTTCAGAGATGCACAAGACTTGGTGAAACGCTGCGATATTTGCCAAAGGTTTGGAAATATCACAACGCGTAACGAAATGCCGTTAACGAATATCCAAGCATGTGAAATATTTGACATATGGGGATTAGACTTCATGGGACCATTTCCGAAATCTTACAGAAAAGAATACATTCTAGTAGCTGTCGATTACGTATCCAGATGGGCTGAAGCTCAAGCCTTTCCAACAAATGACTCAAGAGTCGTAACCAAGTTCTTAAAACAGCTGTTCTGTCGGTTTGGAACACCTCGAGCGATCATCAGTGATCGAGGCACGCACTTTTGCAATACTCAGTTTATGAAATTATTGCAACAATATGGTGTTACCCACAAAACCTGTACGGCCTATCACCCGCAGACGAATGGGCAAGCAGAGATTACAAACCGAGCACTAAAAAGGATCTTGGAACGAACAGTTGGTCAACACAAGGAAAGATGGGTAGATAAGCTAGATGATGCTCTATGGGCGTTCCGGACAGCTTATAAAACACCATTAGGAACAACTCCCTATAGGCTCATTTATGGAAAAGCGTGTCATCTCCCGATTGAACTCGAATACAAAGCTTACTGGGCACTGAAGAACTGTAGTTTAGATCCTACGATAACGGGAAGTCACCGGAGAATGCAACTAAACGAACTAACAGAGCTAAGGGATCAAGCTTACGAAAGTTCCTACAAATTTAAGGAAAGAACCAAATTGCTCCATGATTCCAAGCTCCGAACCACACGCTTCAATCCAGGTGATAAAGTTCTACTTTTCAACTCCCGATTTAAAAAGTTTTCCGGTAAGTTCAAAACACGATGGAGAGGTCCTTTTACAATCTCTAAAGTATTTCCTTATGGTGCCATCGAACTCGAGGCCCCAGATGGAAATTTCAAAGTAAACGGTCACCGATTAAAACACTACGTGGAAGACTTCCCCTCAACTGAGGAAGTCTACAACTACGAATCATCTTAATAGAATAGTAGCTATAAAAGAGTCAAGCTACGAGACTCGATAAACAAAGCAATCTTGGGAGGCATTCCAAGCCTATCTTATGTTTTTAGCATTAATTTTCCTTTACTGTTGTGTTTAAGCTAATCCATTTTTCTATGCAGTACCTCACCGTATGAAAGACTGATGATCTTAGACCATTAACCTTTTATATTTTGCAGGATGAGTTCGCAGTCAGACAGAGCACGAGCCCCCCAGTCAGAGACGCTCGCGTGCCATGCATCACTCCCGGAGTTCATCACCGGGTAGTAGCATGATGACGACCAGAGGATCCCAGTCACCACCCCCTAGTCTGGATGAGATCTCGGCAAATTTGGTGGATGTGCACGTTCAGGAGTCATTCCTGTTACGTCCCATCCGTACCAGGTTACCTGCATCTCACCAACCAGCGGGACAGACCGCAGGGACTTCCAGAGTACCCATCTTTGAGCATGGGGTTACTACTGCAGACCATGCTGTCACTTGGTCTATACTGAGGACCCTTGAGGTCCAGCACGCTGCCATTTCTGAGATCCACACTGCTTTGGGCCTTACCTCTACATCTGTGTGCCCCTTTTAGATGGGACCTGATCCCGCTCCGCACATTCCACCATGGGATTTATTCCCATCTTGGAGCTTGACTGCGCAGGACCATCCCACTTTTATGGCCCCACTAGAGGAGGAGGCTGCTGCACTAGACGCTTGGATCTAGGATCCAGAGGATGGCACTGCATCTCCTGTCTACACCATCGAGGAGTCAGCATCTCCTACATCGATCGTGGAAAACACGATCTTTATGGATGATGACTTCACCGACTGGGAGGCGCTCTATGCTGACAGAGATTAGCTGTTTTAGTGTTTTATTTATGTTTATGTATTAACTTGTGTTAACATTTGTGTTTTATAAAGGATGTGTATTATGCAGAATTCAAAGTAGGATTTGCGGAACAAGTTCATTTTTAATGAGCCTGGTCCATTTCCAGCAAAATTCACACACGTGAATCTGGTCCATTAAATCCAGTGGCATCACATGCAGCATAAGGAAGTATTTCTTCTAACCTTATTTTGCTTGAACCACACAAAATTTTTAAGTAAAACTCTAAGTGTGGGATTATTACTCACAAACAGAGAATGACTTCGAAAATATTGATCCTTATTCAAAAATCTAAGTGTGGGATTAACCTAACTTAAAGGCAGAACATTAGGGACAATGTTCTTTTAAGTGTGGGATAGCAGTAGTATTCACTACTGTATTGCAACATAAACTTTTGATCAAACTTTTTAGCAAAAACTCATATTTTCAGCAAAAATTTACAAAATTTTTCATGGGAAACCCAAAAAGGGTATTTTCGGTCAACAAAAATCCGAAAGGTTTGGCAAATCGACCACGACTAGCAAAACCCTTTGATAAACTTTCAAACTAAGTTTCAAACAAGCGATCGCATGACTAGGCACAAAACCACCAAAAATGAGTGAGGAATCTTGAGCCATATAAAAGCATTCACCTTTAATGCTTCACTTTGTCGTTTGTGAGTGTGCCGATCTATGCATTTTTGAGTTAGAACTTGTTCGAAGAATGCATTTCGAAATCACAAAAATGAGCGTCATACGTGACGAAGGTGCAATTCGAGGATCTTGACATTCCCTAGGATAAAACCCTCTCGTGAAACCCCCATTTTCAAGCCTAACCCTGCCAATGCCTATTTTCAGCATTGAAGATCATTTAGAAAACCTATTGAGCCTTAGCCTTTTCGTTTCGAATACTAACTTCAAAAACCAACCCTTTCTTTACATCTCTTGGCCATAGCCTAAGTTTCTGTTCTGTCAGCAAAATCACAGCAAGAGACAAAACTCTAGAAGGAATCCCCAAAGGAACAAGAATATCATCCACAAAAGGACTCCAAAGGAAGCATGAACAAAGCTGCCAAAGAAATCAAAAGCTACAAGACCCAAGGATCATTTAAAGCCGAGGAAAAGGTTATTCAAAGAAGAAAAAGTTTCGAAAAGAAGGCTGTCAAAGAGAGAAATCCAAAAAGAGGTACCATCTAAAAACGTCAAAGACAAGTCATCACAGGCAACTCTTAGGCTATATTAAACTCTCAATTAAACCACATACCAAAACCCTTACTCCATACACCATATTCACCCTCTCACGAATGTCAAGGGATAATCAGCACCGTCCTCATTTAGGTATTATAGATTTGGTTCTCAATCAAGCTTATGACAATGGAAGGGCTACATGACTGGCCCTGAGTGATTTAGAAGTTAGGAAACCCGATACACTTAAGTGAATTGAGTGACCACCTGTGAGGGCCCCAATCATGTATATCTTACATTATGAAGATTGAAAAGAAAGCTTGCTAGAACCAAAAGTTTGGGGGAACATCAAAGGATGGAACCTCGTCCGAAATCTTTTTACCAACCCTGTAGGAATCAAAGTTCTCCGGAATACGAAGACACCCTTCCAGCCTTTCACTTGCTGAAGTTTGCTTGAGGACAAGCAAAACTCTAAGTGTGGGATACTTGATATCGCGTAAAAAGTCACGTTTTTACTACCGATATCTCTCTCATTCTGAAGCAATACTTGGCATTCGGACTCAAACAACGCACAAATCAGTGATAATACACTAAGAAAGTCAAAACAAGGTTGCACGAGCAAAATCAAGCAAAACGACCGAAAAACGAAGATTCCACGCACGATTAAAGATTCAAGACATCAAAACGAGATTTCAAGGCAAAAGAGCCCATCACCAATATCCATCTTACCCAAGATGTTCGTTTTCAAATTACGAATCCAACAGAAGAAGAATCAACAAAAACGGATGAAGAATGAAGATTCTACGTACATCGGAAGATTCAAACGATTCGTACGACACATCTAAAGTTCAGAGACATGTTTTTGGGATATCTTTTCATCAAAGTCTTCATTTTTGAATTACGAATCCAACAAAAAATAATTGACTCAAACGGACACATAACGAAGAAAACACGCACGAATCGAGAAACGAGACAAAAGGCGACGAACCGGGGCGGGGTAGTGCCAGCCGCCGCCGGCCACCATCACACCGCCGCCGGCCATGTGTTGGGCGGCGCCTGCCTACTTCCCCCCATCCCGATTCCGCTTTTTGGTCCTTTTGTGTACCCGGTACAAGGCCTTTACGCGTTTTTCCGTACCCGGTGCCACACCTTTACACCCTTTTTCGTACCCGAGGCCACTAACTTTTTCACTTTTCCACCTAGTGCTAATGTGAGCCTCCAATGGCTAAAATGCACCAAGGATCTCCTATAAATAGGGACCTTAGGCCTCATTTGAACACACACCAAGATATACCTACATATCTACACAAATACTCTTCTTTATCTTTATTTCTTTGTAATCGTAATTGTAATTCTTCCAAGTTAATTAGACTAGCTAATTAACTAGTAAAGAAATATTTGTATGGAGGTGCTCCGGGACGCATATTCTAGCTACGAGTTATTGTACTTCTTTCCAGGTGTTAATCTATCTTTCATATTTAAATATGCTTGTTTTCTTTTCTTTAATAAATTTAAATATGCATGCTAGAACTACCATGATTAGCTAAATAACTCAATTGTCTGCTATGATAGTCGTTTAGGAAGTATTAAATATGTGACTATGTGGTATGTTATGAAATTGCGGATGGTTTACATTACAAATAGATATAGGAATTAAATCTTTATCGTTTATCTGCCCAACTCATGTTGTGACTAAAACCTTATCCAAAAATTAACGTAGCTAACTCATAGGGTAATGGTCACTTAGTTATACTATGTTAGATTTAATTGATGTGTACGTGACAGCGTCTAGTTTTATTATTTATAAAGTACGGAAATATCAATTACTACTATCACACAACCAGGCAAGAATACCCGATCAGAAATAGTATAGCTCATGATAAGTCCAGGTCGAACACTAGGAAAGGGATTAAAAGTAATAATAATCTTGTAAATTACAGAACCAAGGGGGTTACGCTTTAGTTCCGTATGAACATAAGATTTATAAAATAGTAAATCAAAATAAATAAACTAAATAAAACTAAACAAAACTTAAAAATAAAATAAACACTAATGTACAATATGGAAGGAACATATAGCATGTAATAATTCACCTTAGATTCATACATCCTGACACATTCACACGTTAATTATCTAGTTGTGATTTCTTTTATATCAACTTAACCCAAATTCTTCAATGAAATTAAGTTGAATGTGAATTAGCCAACGTTTCGGGTCCAACTAATTCCTATAATCTAGAGTGCTCCCTAGATTATGCCTTAAGGATTCACGATCTATTATAATTATCCTGTGGTATGAATTCTTCAACAATACCTACTAATAATTACTTATTAGTCTTGTTCATCTTAGGGATATTGATTACTAATTCTTAACCTATCAGACTCAACGTATTTAGCAATAACTATAAACCTAAGTCCATAATTATCAATGATTACTATAATCAAAGGAACTCAATCTCAATGATCCTAATAACCACGTTAAGCAAGCAATCAATACAGCACCAATAAACAAGGATTCACGAATAACATAATAGTCTTCAACCAAATAACTCAACAAACGTGCAAATGAAATCAATCAATAATCATAATCTAAGATTTATTAAAACAAAACTAAATGTAACAATTCATCAAATAAGAACAGATCATAATATTAAATACTAAATTCTTCAATAATATTTAATAAAAGATTCAAACCAAATGACGAATCACTCGAAGATTAGTTGAAATGGATCCAACCATCACTTCTCGTGCCTCCAAAATGTACCTACGACCTAAAAATATAAAAACCTAAACCTAAAAATGAAATAAAATCGTATTTACAAAGTATATTATGTGTAAAAGTGTATATAAAACGTCTGCCAAGGTCTGGCTTTTATAGTTGAAAATCAGGTCATTTGACCGCCGGCCAAGAGCCTTAGCCGCCGATCAGCCTTAACTTTACACGGTAACAAACCGCGTTGCCACCGCCTTCCATGTTTAGCACTTAGCCGCCGGTCACCATGCTTAGCCGCCAGCTAAACTTCATTTCCAGAGGTTTGACCTAGCGGGCTTGGACTTATCTTGTGGGCCTCTTCACTTATCCTTTTGGGCTTCTTAAATCCGAATTAAAACATCTTCATGGCCCGATTCTTCATTTCTTTGTTATTTCCTTCGGCTCACACGATTCTTTTCAAAAATGCATCTTTTATATCATTATTCGACTGTTTTTCGTTCCTTTTTCCATAAACGCTTCATTTACACACCTAATTGCAAATATGAACGAAATCAATATATAATCTTAATTAAATGCAATAAAAACATCCAAGATTAGGGGTAAAATACTACTAAAATATAGTACTTTTGAGCGTTTATCATTAATCATTGAGCTTGGGATGGCCGGTGTTCTCTAGACCACAATAAGATCCAAGAGACACGGAACATGGGAGTAGAGGTAGATTAAGATTAAATTAATATAGATGATATTTTTGAGACAGCTTTCGAAATATCCTCGACTTAGATAATACCTTTGAATGCTTATGTTAAACTATTGCTTTGATCGTCTTATTGCATGTTCTTGTTTGATTGTTGCCTTAGGATCATCATAATAGTGAAATATAAACGGCATTAATTATCGTGAAATAATATGACGGCCCCTATTCGACTGTTCTTTGATATAGTACTAGAAACGCTCACGGCTGAGTACAAACGTACGGAAGTCAAGAACGACCGAAGGTAGTTATATTATGAATCGAATAACAAACGTATTACTTAAGTTTCTATGTGTAGTATAAATCATCCCTGTTTTGTTGCATCCCTGAGTAATGTTGATAACTCGTACGAATAAGTGATGACATGTTATCCGGCCACCTAGACCAGTTAGCCCAACCTATTCCGGTGGGGGTAACCCTCGTTCATCTGATTGTTTATTCAACAAACTATGCCATGATTCGGGCATCTCTGACGACCGAGATTGGGGAATAGGATTCGAGGTTAACTGTCGGATAACGTGGGTATACATTTGAGAGAACTTTCGGTGCATACTTTAATATATTTTGCAATCCACGTGACATTCTATTTTCCTAATTGTGGACAACTCCGCGTTAGCCCGATAGAAGGACTGTAGTAATAGCTCACGACAACTTACAAACTTATCTTCTTTAGAACTCCCCATGTTTAACCACTTTTAAACCACATCATAGTAGACAATCGCTTTAATTGCTGAACGCCCGAAGTAACCTCCACCTTTTAATTTAATTTAGTTTAATTTAGTTTAGAAAACCCAAAACCAAAACCAACTCTTTCAAAACCTAGTTAAACACATAAAAGTTTCTAAAACCCCTAGATTTCAATTTGTCGCGCTTTGAAGAACGATCCTAGGTCATACTTGTCCTTTGCTAGCCCCTTTGATTAGCATAATAAGTAACCCTAGGCCCCAGCCTTATAAATTTAAAACCCACTGCTGTGCCACGTCACCATCAGAAATTCCAACGACCGGTGCGTGACGCAACAGTCTTCAAAACCTGGAGGCTGCTTAACATACACATCAGTATCCACTTGTCCATACAGAAAAGCACTTTTTACATCCAGTTGATTAACGCGAAATCCTTTGAAGGAGGCGTATGCTAGGAAAATACGAATTGACTCCAATCGAGCAACATGAGCAAATACTTCATCATAGTCCAAACCTTCAATTTGACTGAAGCCTTGAACTACCAAACGTGCTTTGTTACGAATCACGATGCTCCAATCATCCATCTTATTTCGATATACCCAACGAGTGCCAGTCAGGTGGGCACCCTTGGGTAACGGAACTATTTCCCAAACTTGCAACTTCTTGAATTGCTGTAGTTCCTCTTGCATGGCCTCGACCCAGGATGGGTCTTTTAAGGCCTCTTCAACCTTCTTTGGTTCGATTTGAGATAGATGACATAAACTTATGTTAGCGACAAGACTCAAAAGTTGCTGAGTTGGAGTCTGTTTCACTTGATGTCATTTTTGAACTGCAGCATGAGGATCACCAATAATATTTTCAATGGGATGATCCTTATGTACACGAGTCACTAGAATCGTATCCAGCACAAGATCCAGCTCCAAGTTGTTTAATCACCCTCAGTTGCTGGAACAGTTTTTGACTCAGGAACAGTGGACCTTTCGGTTGCCTCATCTTCTCCTTCATGAGTATAGAAATGAGAGTAGTCTATCGCTTCTTCTACCTCTTCCTCTTCCTCTAAAGTAGGCATGTTTGGATCAAATGGAAGTTCCTTTGTATAGATACCTTTTGAAGTAGAAGGTTCATCCGAAGAGGGTGTAGTGGGTGATGGTTTAGTTGTAGTTGTTGGTGAAGGTGTAGATGTAGATGTAGATGCGGGTGTTGGAGTAGGTGTTGGAGTGGGTATTGAGGCGGATATTGATTCGGGTATAGATTCTGGTGTTGGGTCAGATGGTTTAGAGGAAGGATCGGGTGTTTCTTGAGAAAAACCGATTTCATGAAGTAGGGTGACCAATTCTTCCACATGTTCTTCTTCCGGTATGTTGAAAGAATTAAAGACATCTTCATAATTGAAAAACCAATCCGGACCCGTTCCCTGAGGAGGATCCGTGTAGCGTAGACATTTGACTTAAAAGTGCTCCTCTATCCTGTTTGTTGACTTGTTAAAGACTCTTTTATTTGGAGAATTGATGGAGTATCTAAGGAAAATTCCCTCAGTAGCCTTATCACCAAACTTAGAGACTTTATCCTTAGTGATCATAATCAAACACGGACACCCAAATGGTTCTACAAACTGCAGATTTGGCTTACGATTATTAAACAACTCATAGCAAGTTTTATTCTTTTTTCTTAACCGTAAGGACCCGATTCAGAACATAACAGGCCGTGTTAACAGCCTCGGCCCAGAAAATTATGGGTAGCTTGGAGTCAGCTAACATCGTTCTGGCCGTCTCGATGATTGTTCTGTTCTTGCGTTCAGCAACCTCATTCTGTTATGGAGTTCTTGGAGCACTAAATTGATGTTCAATCCCTTTAGAAGCACAGTACATCTCGAGAGTTGAGTTCCTGAATTTCGTTCCATTATCGCTTCGCAGTCTCTTGATACTTAAGCCGCTTAAGTTAGCCAACTTATCAAACAAATACACTAAGATCTCAGCAGCTTCATCCTTTGATGCAAGAAAATACACCCAAGAAAATCGTGAGTAATCATCAGTAATTACCAAACAATACGATTTTCCACCAATACTCCATGTGGATATCGGCCCAAACAAATTCATATGTAATAGCTCCAACGGTGCAGCACTGGAATTCACTGACTTAGACTTATGGGACATCTTATGAAACTTTCCTTTGTGACAAGAGATACAGTCATCCTTCAGAGCAAATTACTGTTTTGTTACCTCAAGCACAAGATCATTTTTGGTCAGAAAATTCATTTTACGGAAATGAATGTGTCCCATTCGTCTATGCCAAAGCAGTGAATCCTTTTCTGAAGCCTTAGACAAGAGACATGTATACTCATTTGTTGTCTCAACAGTTCTCATATCCAAAATGTATGTGTCATTTTTTCTTGGTGCTCTCAGCAACACCCATTCTTCAGGAATGACATATCCAGGCTTCAAAATAACACATTTTGTTTTCGTGAACGATGTTGTTTAATCCTTATCACAAACCTGTGAAACACTTAACAAATTATGTGTAAGCTGTTCCACATAATTCACATTCTCAAAGCTAACATTTCCATTAGTTAGCGTTCCACGTCCAGTAATCATACCACCAGTATCTCCCGCAAATGCAACATATCCCCCATTTAATGGTTGAACATCAGTCAGAAGGGACACATTGCCAGTCATGTGTCGCGAGCAACCACTATCCATATACCATTCACTATTCTTAACCTGTTCAGACTGCTGCAACACAAAAGAGGAGAATATTAGTGAGAAACGGAGACCCAAGCCTTTACAGACTTAGGTCTTCCAGAGTCATCAACAATAATCACATCAGACAAAATTTTATTTTTAAACAAATCAGAATTTTCATCTGATGTGTTGTTGTTGACAACAAAAGAGTCAACATTGAACTCTTTTCATTTCCAAACTTTTGATGGTTTGGAGGGAGGTTTTTGAGTGATGTTGAGCTTTGGTTTTGGAAAAGGTATTTGCTCAGCATTACTCTTCTTCTCAACAGGTTTGGGAGAGTTTGCATAATGCCTAGGTGGTGAATGAGAAACAGTTTTTCTAAAAACAATTGTTCTAGGCATATCTCTCCCAAAATGCCGATTTTAGAGTTTTGGACAATCACAAATCAAATGCCCCTGTCTCTTACAGTAGAAACAAGAACGTTGTTCAACAAACTGTTGAGGCTGAGGATTGACAGAGAAAGATTTAAAAGGAGTAGCACTTTCAAAACATGTGCACTGATGTGTACAAGCTTTTGCAGGTGCATGCACAGGTTGAGAACTTAAAGGTTTTTCATTTGAGGTTCTTTTCAAAATTTTCACAGGAGTCTGTGATACAGTTTGAGAAGTTGTTTTTAGAACCTATTCTTTACCTTTTCTTGATTGTTCCTTAATTACAGGTTCATTTTGCAAAATTACCGTTTCAGGTTTAATCTCAACCTTTGCAGCCTTTCCATATTCTTGTTCTGTTATATCCTTAATCTCAATTTCCTCCTTAAACAAAACTGGAGGGGAAGTAGTAGGCTTAACAAAAGCAGGTAAAGGGTACTCTGCCTTTTTGGCTTTCTCCTTTACTTGTTTTTTTGGAACTAACTGAAGCATCATTGTTAGTACTTGTCTTTGCTTCTTTATCAGTTTTTGTATCTGCCTTTGATGCGCAGGCAGGTACAAAATCTTTGGGGCCTTCTTTAACAGGCATAGGACAGAAATTAGTAGGAGGTGGAACTGATTTATAACCTAGTCCAGCTTTACTTTTTGTATATGTCCGTTGTTTGCTAATGATTTCATCAAAGATAGTAGAAGTTGTTGAATAATTTGAGATTTTACGATTCAGATCTACGACCTCAGCCTGTGAGTCAGCAAGTTCTTTATTTAATAAGGAAATTTCCTTAAGGTAGCTATTGATAGCATCTTGCTGACTAAAGAATTTGGCTTTATAGGTCTGAGTATCTAATTTATAAGCCTCAAGTTTTTGATCAAAAAGTTTTTCATTAGCTTTCAAATACTTGTTTGACTCCATTAGTTTTTCTACTTTTTCTCTCAAATTAGCATTATCGACTTTATAACTTTCTAAAGAAGTAGACAATTGTATGCATGAAGTACAAGAGAAAGGTTCATCATTAACCTCATGAATGATATGAGCCATGAGTCCGAGCTGATATTGCTCAGCTTGTGCTGACCAATCAGTGTTTGTAGGCTCGAACACTACTAGAGCATCAGAAGCTCCAGTCTTCGGTACTTCCTTTTCCGGAGTCTTGGGTGGAGATGGTTTAGTGATACCTGAATGTGGCATCTTAGGTTTCTCACATTCTCGGGCGAAATGTCCCAAGTTCTGACAATTATAACAACGAACCTTGCTCTTATCAAAACCAAATCCAGATTTACCAGCTCCTTCCAAACTCTTGCATCCAGTTCTTTGCAAGAACTTCTGCACCCTCCTAGTAAGCATAGCTATATTCCAATTAAGATCCATTTGCTCAAGATCATCGTCATCTAATTGAGCATAATCCTCTTTGGTCATTTGCAGTGTAGTATTTGGTTGTGAAATCAAATCCTTATAGGAACTCAGAAAAGCTGTGTAAATAGCAGCTTGTTCCTCAATAGCTGGTGAAATAGGAGTTTGCTGAGATTGTAAACCTTATGAAGTTCCAGCTGAATAAACTGATGAGTGAACCCCAGTGGAGTTTGGTTGTGAAGTTATATCTGACACAAAGGCCATTCCACCATAGGTTTTCCCTGAATTTACCTTTCCACCATAAAGAGATGGATCTTGAACAAAACCTCCTGACTTGCACTCTTTCTTCTTTAACTCCATAGCGTGTGCCTGGAGTATCCCAATCAAGTCATCTAACTTCATCGTACTCAACTCTTCACTTTCTTTCAAAAATTGGACTTCAATTTCCCAGGCCTTTGGCAGTGCATCCAGAAGCTTCTTGTTAACCTCACTTTCAGTAAAGGTATAACCACCTTCAGTCAATTCACTCACCACTTGTGAGTATCGAGTAAACAATCCAGATGCAGTTTCATTTGGAAGAATATCAAAAAGGTCATATTGCTTCTTGATTAGTTCCAGCTTAGCCTCCTTGTACTTCTCATTGCCACCACATCTGGTTTCAATAGCCTTCCAGAGATCATATGTTATTTCATGATGCTTGAATAACCTTAAGACATCCTGAGTTAAACACATACAAATAGCTGAATGTGCTTTACGTTCAATATCGTACTCCTTACGTTCTTCGAGAGTCATTGCCTTATAGGTCTTGGCTGGAGGGACTCCTCTATAGTTTCCCTCGGCAACTGGTTTCTCATACCGTTCCGTTAGAGGGCCCCACAGTTCAGGACGATGAAAGTCTACATATTGTTCGAATCTAGATCTCCAGTAAGCATAGTCCAGGTCAGCTGAGAACATAGGAGGTTTATTGCTGCTTCCCACATCATTATTTTGTTTAAGCATGTCACGGATATTTTGTAGATTATCTCTCTCTTGAGCCATATAGAGATGCCTGAAATATAGACTTAAACACAAAAACAAAAAGCTGATTAGCAATAAAAGGCGACACTAGGTTAGTGTCGCACTGAAGTGTCACAAAGACTAGCGACACTGAGTTAAGTGGCGCTAATAAGTGACGCACAAACTTAAATGCCAACACTAGAGATTAGTGTCGTACAGACAGATAAGTGACGCACCCAAGTGTCGGACTTGAGTGACGCAAAGTACCAACTGGCATCACTAATGGCAAGTGACGCGTAACACACAAGTGTCGTTAATGAGTGACGCACTTGAGTGTCGGAATAGTACTAACTGGCGTCACTAGAAGCAAGTGATGCGTAACACACAAGTGTCGTTAATAAGTGACGCACTTGAATGTCGGTAAATACCTAATTGAACCTTACAGAGTGTCACACGAAGTGTCGCCCAAGTGTCGCTTGTAGTGACGCAACGAGTGACGCTAAAACGGCTATAACACCCAAAAACCCTAAAAATCGAATTTTCGTAAACCTAACGAAAATTCTTCAATCCCAAACGAACGAAACCTGTAAATCTTGATTCAAAACGTCTGATTAGCACCCAATTGATCCAAAAACCTTGATCTTTCTTGATTTTCTTCACGAACCGAACCGAAAACACACTAATACGTGCTCGAAACTTCAATCAATCCACCAAGGGCTCTGATACTAGTTGTTAGTGTCCCTTATCTCAGATCTAGGATGATAGAAGTAATTGATTACAAGGCGGAAACAAGTAATCAAACTAAACAAACACTATATCAAACCGAAACAAATAATCAAAGAATATTAGCTTGATATATTGAACTATAAATGATTAGAATCAATTACAGAGAGTTTTAGTCGACAAATGGTGTTAGGGTTTCGTCAACCTTAGCCTGAAACCCGTAGGTTTGTATTTATACTAAAACAAAATCGACAGACCTGCGACACTTAGCCAGTGACGCAGGTGGCCGCCTTCATGCGTCACTTACCTAAGTGTCGCTATGCGACACTAAGGCAAGTGTCGCCTAACACAGAAACTTAATCAAAATCATTTCTAATCTATACAGACTCTAGACCAACTGACTGACACATAATGTACCAACAAGTTCGATCATAAACACACCTGAGTGAATACTCTTTTCGACCTTTCCGTCTTCAAGGTCCTTCAGGTACTTTGGGCAGCTACGCTTCCAATGCCCCTTTGTGTTGCAGTAGAAGCACACTGCTTCCTTTGGGTCATTTACATGTGCAATCTAAAAATCAGTCCTTTTCCCACGAACGGACTTTCCATTAGTAGTCTTTCTTTTCCAATTGGAATTTGACCTTTTGTGACACCTTCCAAATTAGGGCTATTACTAGTGCCTAATCACTGTATAATTACATATAATTAGTTTAGTGTTAGGCTAATTATGTGTATCATTTGGTATATTATATATACACGCGTATGCGATTTGTTTAAATCGTACGAATTCGGGTCGGATAAATATCCGACAACACAAAATACGGACGTTGGTGAAACGATTATTAAATAATATGAAATTATTTAATAACATTACTATTTACTGGATATTATTTTGATAATATAACACATGCATTACGTTTCATTAAAACGTGACCGAACGCGGCGAAAACGCGTGAAACGCGCCTGACAAATGAATTAAACTCAAGTTATATCTTTATAACTCATTATTAAATATTTTGATAAAATACTTCAAGTGAAAATATCCCGATTACACGCGTATAAATAAAACGTTTAAAAACGTTACACAGTTTAAATAAACGTACAAATCGCAACCGACAACCGAACGGAAACTGAAACATATTTTAATAACTTAAAAGGAATTATTTTGAGTAAAACTTTTATTAAAAATATCGTGTTCTAAATTGTTAACAAAACGTGTTAAATTAAACGTTACGCGAGTAAATAAACGTACAAACGAACGGGTAAATGAGCACCGCGCGTAACGTAACTTTGGGAAAATGATTTAAATATCACATGGGGTGGGACCCACCCCCCAAATTGCAGGAAAATCTGCAAAGGAGTATGGGATCCCATACCCTTACACTCCCCCCCTCATTTCTTTCCAACCCATACCTCACTAATCACTTTCTCTTTCACCTCTCTCTCTAAAAATCTCTCCCCTCTCTCTTCATATGATTTCCAGCTGGTTATCCAACTCAAGAACAACCTCCATCATCCACCATTCCACCACCACGATCCGCCATAGCACCACCTTGTTGGAAACTCAAGAAACGTACGAAACGATCGCGTTAGCTTCTCCTACCCCTTCTCAGTTGTATAACACTTGTAAGCACATCATTTATCTTGTATTTTACTCTTAACATGTTTATAATCACGTTCTAGTACTCCCTCAACAATAAAATATTCAATATATAAACCGAAACGCGATTTAAAACTCTAAAACATGTGTTTGATTTTTCTGTCCAGAAAATAACTCTACTTCAATGATTTTTATAAAAATCATTTCTCCATGAAATGGACGTTTCTTAAGTCACAAATTAAGTTCAAGAAGTTATCTTTCCAACAAAATTAGTCTCATGAAATTTTGACTCCGTTTACTACTCATAAACATTTTTCTCCGAAGACATATCAACACTATTCCGGCGGCCAGAAAACTTCACCCACTTCTCGAGCCTATATCTTGAGTTCTAGACCTCGAAAACATATGAGGCTTTAGCCTAAATCTCAAAAAATGTGTTAACAGCAAAAAGTTCTTGTATAGAAACTCCTAGAAATACACGGATTTGGCTAGAAAAATAGATATGTACACTTGTATCTGGATTGGTCAAAACTGGACCTCAGGGGATTTACGATTTTATTTAACTGATTAAACGATGCCTAAAAATCATAGAAAAATTTCGTAAAATACCTGAGACATAGTAGAACACCTATGATTTTTCTCGGAATTTATTGCGTACTTTAACTGGGCGAAAACGAGACCCGAAGCGGACCAAAAAACTGTAAATACACCCTTAGAGACTGATGTGGTAACAACTTTAAAAACGACACCTTCGAGCTAACCATAAAACGTAATGATAATTTTTATAAGCTTTAAATACATATTTAAGAATTCCCTAAAAGTTTCTGGTCAAACCGAGCACGTTTGACCAAGTCAACGAAAACGAGCCCTAAAACGATAAACACAAACCAACATTGTCGCATTCACTACGACAATGCTTCTGTCGCATGTATACTCTCGCACACCCATAGATTGTCGCACATTTGTACACTCGATTCATAACTGCTAGCCTCATAACCGACTGTCGCATATCCCATTTGTCTCAAACTCAAGACTGTCTCATAAATAGTGTTTCGAGACTGTCTCATAAATAGTGTTTCGAGACTGTCTCATGAATAGTGTTTTCCCGATTGTCTCATAAATAGTAAACGATTGATTGTCTCATAAACAGTAAACGTCGATTGTCTCAAAAACCTGATTGTCTCATAAATAGTAATTCCCGAGACCGTCTCATGAATAGTGATCAAGACTATCTCATGAATAGTGTTTTTGATTGTCTCATGAATAGTGTTTCGTAATTGTCTCATGAATAGTGTTCAACACTTATTTCTCATAACTAACGTTCCAACAGACAATATCACGATATACTTGATTTAACGCAAATGAAAAAATACAATCTTTAGAAAAACTCGGAAACACTTAACATATACTTTTATAAATATACAACGAAACATAACAATAATAATACTTTGGATTATTATTACAAACCGTCACCAACGGGACGTACACAATTGTCGCGCTCCTATCGGTCGGTCGGATTTGACTCCGGTCGTTATTCCAACAGCAATAGAGGCGGCGGACAGTGAGTTTTAAATTTATATGAGCTGGGGCTCAAACTATAAGTACTACCTACCTTGGGAGCAAGTAGTAAGTATAACTCGAGGTCGTTCTTAAATCGGAGCGAATTGAAATGAAGCGAATCACCAAAGATTATGGTCGCTAATAGGATAGGGATAGGTAGATAGATTTTTGATTGATTTGGTTTTCTAATTTTCCTAAGTGCAGTATAGTAAATAACAGAGATAAGAGATAGGGAATAAGCAGACAGGTAGAGATGTGATTGCTGAAACTTGGATAATTAGGGTTTCGGGATGATGTTCATTATAAAATTGATTGGAGATTTACCAGATAAAAAGCAGACATACTTTCGGTGTAAATGCTAGGACCCTACGTTCAGGTGAAACCCTAGAAACATATGTCACTGGAATCCTAGGTTATCATGATTCTGATCAGATCAAGCTGTTTTCAAACCCCCCTGAACTTTTGCTTGAATAAGACAAAGTCACCCTTGATTTATCTAGGGAGCAGGCATAAGGCAACAGACCGCAATTGTATTTACTGACCTTTCTTAACACCTAATCGTCTATTTATTTTTATCAAGGAAAATACTGATTGTATCCTATGTATGTTAAACTATTGGTCTGATTAGGGTTTTGCATGTCTAGGTATTATAATTGACACTACCCTGTGTTGTATCTGTTGAAGCACATACTTAACCATCGTAAATATAGACCCTCCTTTACATTCAGGCGTTCATCGCTAGGAATAATCACGGTGTACAGGGCAATTAGGCATTTCCACAGTGTGCCAAACCCTAGATGTACTAACGGTGTACTGGGCATTTAAGCATTTCCACAGTGTTCCAGATCTTAGGTGTACTGACGGTGTACAGTGCAACAAGCATTTCCACAGCTTTGATTCCTAGACCACAGTTCTAGAAGGGTCACTTTTAGGTAATCCACGATGAAACAATCCATGGCATTTCCTTAGCTTCCACGTATTTGTACTCCACACGAGGTGTTTCCAACGCTATGCGAAGTACCGTGCCTTTTAAAGGAAAGTTCATAGTTTCATACTGTAACTGGAGATAACTGCATATTCATAGTATTAGGGTTGATCAGATCCTATCCTAGGGCAACAGTCACGTGAAAGTCTGGAAAGGGTGATGAGAGACTAGATCTATATTCAGGATAAGCTTAACCAGATGCATAGCATAACAATTTCCAATCGTATAAATGAAATATTAATTTAACATCATCCCTACTCCTAATATCTACATTTGAACAATCACAATATTAAACTACTCTATAAACATGGCAATATGTAGAATACAAACTGAAATAACATAAAGCACAAGCATTATAACAGTAAGTAAAGTTTAGATATCACCGGGAATACAGTAGTGTATGTAACACCCCCAAATTTATCGAGTTGCGGAAGCATACATTGGGTGTTACTAATCAATATACAAAGCACAAGATTAATAGTAAACGACCTCTAAATGAGACGTTTCGAAAAGGTTTCATAAATAATAATCGTTTGAAAACCGTAGGTTTTCGTATACAAAATGTAATTCCCTAGAGTCCACGCGTATAGCGGGAGATTCTATTACATAACCATAGTTACAAAAGATAATGCCAAAGAATCTCCGTTAAATGCAGTTTGTAAATCATGCGACTCTAGCTAGTAATCCTGGAGTAATCCTACTCCGTAAGTGTACCTGAGATACAAAGCTAGAAAGTGTCAACCAAAAAGGTTGGTGAATCTCACAGGTTTAGTAATAAGTAAGTGTTATGAACCACAAGTATGTACCCGTATTGCTATCAAGCAAAGTAAGTAAATCAGTTAACCAGTACAGTGCCATGAGCTCATAAGTTGAAGCTTAACCGTGTAGTGTGAATATATCACGTACCCCCGTGAGTGCTATCCGCACACTCATATGTAACAAATACTAATATGTCTGTTTCTACGTGTAAATCAGTACGTGGTGGCGCTACCACCCCAGACAGGGATTGTCAGTCCCAAATGGATCCATCTACTAGTACTCGCGCTTAAGACCATAACTAACAACTTACGATTAGGAGGCTTTCAGTGGATAAAAGTAACTCATGCGTTTGTTTGTAATCAGTAATGTTTTCAGTTCAGTACATTGTGTTCATACGTAAAACAGTTGCTAAGTATCTCACCCCAAAGTATAAAACAGTAAAAGTGGGGCTGTAAGACTCACCTGAGTCGAGCAGTGGTAAATAGCAAGTAGTAGTAAAGCAAGTAGGTTCTCCGAACCCGTAACCTTCTAGTGCCTAAACACGTAAGGTTAAGTAAGTAGATGTCTCGCAAGACCATCTAGGCTAGTTGTTCATACAACCCGTTGTGTTTAACTGTTGGTTTGTTCGCGTTTGTATCAAAAGATATACGGCCCGTTGGTGATTTGTTATAATTACAGTTTATCATTTATAACGCAATTTAGTACAATTGTAATAGAAAGTATGTTCTATGATGTTTGTTAAGTCGTATGGTATAAGTATTGGAAGTTGTATAAGTTCGACACTTAGTGTAAAAAGAGTTGAAAAGCTGCTGTTTTATGCGACACTTATATGCGTCACTTAGGTTGGTCATGCGGCACTGAGGCAGTGTCGGGTTAAGTGTCGGGTAGCCAGATCATGCGTCACTAACGAAGTGTCGTGAGTCATAGTATGCGTCACTTAAGAAGTGACGGGTTCCGTAACAATAGCGGCACTCAAGCAGTGTCGTAAAAATAGATATTTCCAGGTTTTGGGCGTCACTTAGGGAGTGACGTGTAGAATAGCGACACTAAAGAAGTGTCGGGTAAATTACTAAGGCGGCACTAAGTAAGTGTCGTTAGGTAGTGTCGAGTAACCGAGATGGCGGCACTATGGAAGTGTCGGTATTAGGATAGATGCGTCCCTAGACTAGTGTCGTATAAGAAGTGTCGGTATTAGGCTGAGGGCGTCACTAAGCTAGTGTCGGTATAAGTATCAGTTCGATTATAGGCGTCACTACTGAAGTGTCGTAATTGGAGTGTCGGTAAAGGTTCTGCGTCACTAATGAAGTGTCGGTATTAGTTTTATGCGGCACTCAGCAAGTGTCGCACGAAGTGTCGCATATCTGGGTTCGTCTATGCGACACTATCGGCTGATCGACGGATTTCGAGCCAAAAACATGTTTTCGGGTTTCCGTTTGGTCTGATTCTTTTACCCAACCCTCATATGAACATATTAAGCCTATTTAAACCATAAACTAGTAAAAATGATCAAAAACGAGAGATGTCGGGATTTGTCGGAAACTTACAAAGTGTCGGATTGAAAATCCGAAAAGATAGGATGATAGATCGTCGCGAGGTGAACGTTTTCTTCCAAAGGGATGAGATGATCCGAGTTCGTTTGGTGGTGTGATTTGGTGATTTAAGTGGATGGTGGAAAGTTATTAGTTGAGAGAAAAGGTGAGAGAAGAGAGAGAGTTAAAGAAAGAAAATGAAAAGGAAAGGGAAATGGTGGAGGTTAAATCCCCACCATTTTCAGTCCGCGCACTGCGCCCCCGTGCGGTGTTCGTTTGCTCGGTCGTTTAACGTTAAATAATTATTTTACATTTTTAAATGGTAGGTTTTAAATACAAATAATTACGCGACATTTTTATTTAATTATTTTACAAATAAGTTTGAATACTTTTGTTTTTAAATCGTGTAAACTTTGATCGAGCGATACGAGATAATTACTAATTAGTATAAAATAGCGTTTCGGTCATAATTGCGTTATTTCAGTTTATCAACATTTGTTCACCAACGTCCGTAATAGCCGAATAGAATTTCATTCTATTTAAGTTGCGTACGATTTAAGCCAAATCGCAAGGTTGCATATAATTACCAACATATAATCCGATACATAAATTAGCCTAACACAGAACTAATTACATGTATTTACAAACAATTAGGCACTAATTCTAGTCCTAATTTGCCGGTTGTTACATTCTCCCCTTGTTAAAAGAATTTCGTCCCGAAATTAGCTCGATTGCACAGTCGGTGCGTTGTCTGGGAAGAGATGTGGGTATTTCTGTCGCATTTGGTCTTCCCGTTCCCAGGTGAATTCAGGACCACGTCTAGAATTCCACCTGACTTTTACGATGGGAATACGACTCTGTTTTAGTTGTTTGACCTCGCGGTCCAGGATTTCCATAGGTTCCTCGACAAAATGAAGTTTATCATCGATTTGAATTTCGTCGAGCGGTATAATCAGTGTCTCGTCAGACAGACATTTCTTCAGATTAGAAATGTGGAATGTGTTGTGAACGCTGCTAAGCTCAGCAGGAAGTTGCAGGCGGTATGCCACTGGACCAATCTTTTCAAGGATTTCGAATGGTCCGATGTATCTAGGATTTAGTTTGCCTCGTTTTCCGAATCGAATGACACCTTTCCACGGTGCCACTTTGAGAAGTACCTTGTCCCCTACTTGGAACTCAAGGTGTTTGCGCCTCACGTCAGCATAGCTTTTCTGACGATCACGCGCGGCTTTTAGTCGGTTTTGTATGCCGACGATCTTTTCAGTTGTTTCATGTATGATTTCTGGACCGGTGAGTTGTGTATCCCCCACCTCAGTCCAACAGATAGGTGACCGGCACTTACGACCGTACAGTGCCTCGAAGGGTGCAGCCTTTATGCTGGTGTGATAACTGTTGTTGTACGAGAACTCGCACAACGGTAAGTGATTTTCCCAGTTTTTACCGAAGTCAACTACGCAGGCTCGTAGCATGTCTTCCAGTGTTTGTATGGTCCGTTCGCTCTGGCCATCGGTTTGAGGATGGTAAGCCGTACTCATATCCAGTCGAGTACCGAGAGATTTTTGCAGTGATTGCCAGAAGCGAGAAGTAAATCGAGCATCTCGGTCGGAGATGATTGAGATGGGCACACCGTGTCTTGACACGATCTCTTTCAGGTAGATCCGTGTCAAACGTTCCATTTTATCAGTTTCCTTGATGGCTAGGAAATGAGCAGATTTAGTGAGTCGGTCAACGATCACCCAAATGGTATCGCAACCGTTAGGAGTTTTCGGGAGTTTAGTAATGAAATCCATGGTGATCTGCTCCCATTTCCATTGTGGTATTTCGGGTTGTTGTAGCAAACCGGAAGGTTTCTGGTGTTCAGTTTTAACTTTGGAACAAGTAAGACACTTGCCAACGTAGGTTGCAATGTCAGATTTCATGTTGGGCCACCAGTACATTTCCTTGATGCCGTGATACATTTTGTCGGCACCGGGGTGTATAGAGTATTTAGACTTGTGAGCTTCATTCATCACCAAGTCTCGAAGGTTCCCAAAACTTGGTAACCAGATTCGATTTGAGAAGTATTTGGCCCCGTTAGATTTGGTTTCAAATTGTTTGTTCATGCCCCGCAAGGCCTCGTTTATCAAGTTTTCTGGTTTGAGTGCTTCGAGTTGAGCGGTGAGAGTTTGATTGATGAGATCGTTGTGAATGGTCATACCGAGAGCTCGAACTCGAAGTGGTTTCACTCGTTCTTTTCGGCTTAAGGCATCGGCGACAACATTCGCCTTGCCTGGATGATAGCGAATTTCGCAATCGTAATCAGTGAGTAACTCGACCCATCGACGTTGCCTCATGTTGAGATCCTTTTGATCGAAGATATGTTGGAGACTTTTATGGTCAGTAAAGATTGTACACTTGGTACCGTATAAGTAGTGTCTCCAGATTTTTAAAGCGAATACAACAGCCCCTAACTCTAGGTCATGAGTTGTGTAATTCTTTTCGTGGACCTTGAGTTATCGAGAGGCGTAAGCGATGACCTTGTCTCGTTGCATCAGCACGCAACCAAGACCTTGGTGTGAAGCATCACAGTATACCACGAAGTCATCGTTGCCTTCGGGTAACGATAAGATAGGTGCACTGTAGAGTTTCTGTTTTAGTAGTTGAAAAGCTGACTCCTGTTTGTCAGTCCAATCGAACTTCTTTTCTTTCTGAGTCAGTGCAGTGAGAGGTAGGGCTATTTTTGAAAAATTCTGAATGAATCGCCTGTAGTATCCGGCGAGTCCTAAGAATTGGCGTACCTCGGTCGGTGTAGTAGGTGCTTGCCAACCCTTGATAGCCTCGATTTTTGAAGGATCGACATGAATCCCTTGATTGTCAATGACGTGTCCAAGGAATTGGACGGTTTGCATCCAGAACTCACACTTAGAGAATTTGGCGTATAACTCTTCGTGTTTGAGCAGCTCTAGGATAGTTTTCAGGTGTTGCGCGTGTTCTTGTTCAGTGCGCGAGTAAATCAAGATGTCATCGATAAAGACGATAACAAACTTGTCAAGGTAAGGTTTGCACACTCGATTCATAAGGTCCATGAATACAGCCGGTGCGTTGGTTAAGCCGAATGGCATCACTTGGAATTCATAATGCCCGTAGCGAGTTCGGAAAGCTGTTTTAGGAATATCTTCATCACGAACTCGGAGTTGGTGATAACCCGACCGTAGATCAATTTTTGAATAAAAACTCGACCCCTGAAGTTGGTCAAACAGGTCATCAATGCGAGGAAGTGGGTAACGGTTCTTGACAGTTAATTTGTTGAGTTCACGGTAGTCGATGCACATGCGGAAAGAACCGTCTTTCTTTTTCACAAACAGGACCGGAGCTCCCCAAGGTGAGGAACTTGGTCGAATAAATCCCTTGTCCAGGAGTTCCTGTAACTGAGTAGACAACTCCTGAAGTTCGGATGTGGCTAGTCGGTAAGGGGCTCGTGCCACGGGTGCTGCGCCGGGCACAAGATCAATAGAGAATTCGACTTGTCTAGTTGGCGGTAGGCCAGGCAAGTCCTCAGGAAAGACTTCTGGAAAGTCTCGAACAATAGGCACATCCTCAAGTCGCTTCTCCACCGACTTTTTCTCCATAACGTGTGCGAGGATTGCCTGGTACCCTTTTCTCAAGTATTTTCGGGTTTTCATGCAAGAAATGATATTTATTCTCGTCCCACCGGTCTCCCCTTGTATGCTCAAAGTTCCCCCGGTGACGAGAGGAATGCGTACAATTTTCTCAAAACAAACGATTTCGGCTCGGTGCTTGGACAACCAATCCATACCGACGATGATGTCAAAGCTGCCGATTTCGACAGGTATCAAGTCAATTGAAAAGAGCTCGTTAGCTAGGTTCAAAGTACAATCAGGTATCACACTGTCGGCCTCAATAAGTTTTCCGTTTGCCAATTCTACAGTGTACTTAGAATCTAAGGCGATAGGTGTGGTGTCAAGTAGTGGATAAAACTCATCAGAAATAAAGCTCTTATCAGCACCAGTATCAAATAATACAGATGCAGTCAAGTTGTTGAGAAGAAACGTACCCGTGACCACATTCGGGTCTTGACGGGCTTCTCCAGATTTCAGCACAAAAGCTCTTCCTCGAGCATTGTTGTTATTCCTGTTGTTGTTGTTGTTCAGCTTCGGGCAGTCTTTCTTGAAATGCCCCGTACCGTTGCACCCATAACAAGTCTTTGGTGCCGAGGTGTTGGTGTCAGTGGTGTTTGATCTACAATCCTTAGCCAAGTGTCCAAATCTCTTACACTTGCTACAGGGACACGAACCATGGTGGTGTCGTTGGCACTTTGAGCAATAGGGCTTGGTTCCCTTGTACGCTCCCTTGTCATCAGAATTGGAGGTGTAGGCTTTAATGGTTTCAGGTTTCTTGGTTTGGTGGTTGTTGTGGTTGTCGGACCATTTTCTTTTATTGCTGTTGGAGGATGGAGTGGGTGGTTCTGGGTCCTCGTTCATAGCTAGAAGTTCATGGGCCAACCGAATGGCACCATGAAGAGTGGTCTGGTTTGATGAGGCGACATTTCCCCGGACGGGTTCCGGGAGGCCGCGGATGTATTTCTTAATCTTGTCGGGCCCAGTACCTGCCATAGCTGGGCGAAGGACGGTGAGTTGTTGGAATCTGGTGGTGTATCCAACGATATCAGTTCCTTGCACTTTTAAATTCCAGAACTCTTAGTCCAACTTGTGGAGTTGTTCGGACGGGCAATACTCATCAGTGAGCATTTTCTTCAGGTCCTCCCAAGGGAGTAGATAAGCGGTGTCAATCCCCACGGACTGGGTATAGGAATTCCACCACGAGAGGGCACCATCTTCGAGGGTGCAGGTGGAGAATTTGACCTTGTCGTCCTCCGCACATTTGCTGATGCGGAAAACGGATTCCATCTTTTCGAACCATCTGATAAGTCCGATGGCTCCTTCGGTCCCCTTGAAGCTCAAGGGTTTGCAGTTTTGAAAATCCTTGTATGAACAAGGTTTAGCAGCAGAGGTCTCAGCGGCATCGCTGTTTCTTGTGGAGTTTGGTGGAGTATTTCGAGCCAAGGCCTCAGTAACAGCCTGGGTTATGGGTGACGTGATCTGAGCATCAGTATAAGGTCTTGACTTTGGCGGCATGACTCTTTAATAAAAGAAATGAAGATACATGAGATTTTGTAAGAAATTGTATTTATTTCAGATGTACATGTATATAGGTGGTAATACATAACATCATAATGAAAAGAATTATGGCAATTAACATGAGTCGAAACAGCAAGGAATTTTTAATAGGTAATACGAGTTCAAAGGTTACATCCTACGGATGTGTTACAAAAGATGTCGGGAATTGTTACATCCGACTGGAACATAGAGTAGTGCTTAGATAGTTACTAGATTACAGGATAGTTTACAAAACAAAGACTAAGCTAGTCTTAACGTAGGTTAATCTGCTCCATCATTTCGATGAGACGATCCACAGTATTTGCAAGTCTGCTGGCTTGTCGAGCATTATCTTCAGCTAATGCTAGTCGCTGTACCAATCCACGGGTATATTCTTCCGTTTCCCGTGAGCGTTGTTCACACTCATCAAGTCTGTGTTTCAAAAGAGCGGTTTCCACGCTTATCTCCACCACTTTGTTGAAAAGAACGTCTACATTATTAATGGTGGTTTCGTGATCCTCAGAGACTTGTTCGATGCGTTCAAGTGATGTAAGTCTCCAGTTTTCGTTTGTTTCCTGCAACACGACATCCATGGTGCGAAGTCGTTGCTCATGTCGGTTCACCCTAGCAGCTAAGGCCGGCAAGGTGAAGTGAGTGGGGTACGGGCCAGCTCGAGGCAACCTGTTGTTCCTCCTTGCTACCCTTGGGTTCTGCGACCCGGATTGAGAACGAGATGAATCGGATGGGATGTTTGCCATTTCTGAGACAAAGCGTTAGTAAGATTGAGGCCTATATTCATATAGTTCCTATATAATATAGCCTATTGAGTGTCTAGCATAAACATGTTTAAGTCTCGGTTCTCTCGAAGTCAGAGTCTTCTATTGTACCCTGTTCAGCCATAACCCCTTTCAGATCTTACACCATCTTTGCTTAATTGTACATAGTTGATCAGGCTATGTTAAATTAAACTCGTATGATGTAATCACTGAACCGGTTATACCTAATAAGGGATACTGCCTAATGGTCATAGTCTAGGCTCACTAAATGCAACCTAGTTCACTACAACCTTAGGCTCTGATACCAATCTGTAACACCCCCAAATTTACCGAGTTGCGGAAGCATACATTGGGTGTTACTAATCAATATACAAATCACAAGATTAATAGTAAACGACCTCTAAATGAGACGTTTCGAAAAGGTTTCATAAATAATAATCGTTTGAAAACCGTAGGTTTTCGTATACAAAATGTAATTCCCTAGAGTCCACGCGTATAGCGGGAGATTCTATTACATAACCATAGTTACAAAAGATAATGCCAAAGAATCTCCGTTAAATGCAGTTTGTAAATCATGCGACTCTAGCTAGTAATCCTGGAGTAATCCTACTCCGTAAGTGTACCTGAGATACAAAGCTAGAAAGTGTCAACCAAAAAGGTTGGTGAATCTCACAGGTTTAGTAATAAGTAAGTGTTATGAACCACAAGTATGTACCCGTATTGCTATCAAGCAAAGTAAGTAAATCAGTTAACCAGTACAGTGCCATGAGCTCATAAGTTGAAGCTTAACCGTGTAGTGTGAATATATCACGTACCCCCGTGAGTGCTATCCGCACACTCATATGTAACAAATACTAATATGTCTGTTTCTACGTGTAAATCAGTACGTGGTGGCGCTACCACCCCAGACAGGGATTGTCAGTCCCAAATGGATCCATCTACTAGTACTCGCGCTTAAGACCATAACTAGCAACTTACGATTAGGAGGCTTTCAGTGGATAAAAGTAACTCATGCGTTTGTTTGTAATCAGTAATGTTTTCAGTTCAGTACATTGTGTTCATACGTAAAACAGTTGCTAAGTATCTCACCCCAAAGTATAAAACAGTAAAAGTGGGGCTGTAAGACTCACCTGAGTCGAGCAGTGGTAAATAGCAAGTAGTAGTAAAGCAAGTAGGTTCTCCGAACCCGTAACCTTCTAGTGCCTAAACACGTAAGGTTAAGTAAGTAGATGTCTCGCAAGACCATCTAGGCTAGTTGTTCATACAACCCGTTGTGTTTAACTGTTGGTTTGTTCACGTTTGTATCAAAAGATATACGGCCCGTTGGTGATTTGTTATAATTACAGTTTATCATTTATAACGCAATTTAGTACAATTGTAATAGAAAGTATGTTCTATGATGTTTGTTAAGTCGTATGGTATAAGTATTGGAAGTTGTATAAGTTCGACACTTAGTGTAAAAAGAGTTGAAAAGCTGCTGTTTTATGCGACACTTATATGCGTCACTTAGGTTGGTCATGCGGCACTGAGGCAGTGTCGGGTTAAGTGTCGGGTAGCCAGATCATGCGTCACTAACGAAGTGTCGTGAGTCATAGTATGCGTCACTTAAGAAGTGACGGGTTCCGTAACAATAGCGGCACTCAAGCAGTGTCGTAAAAATAGATATTTCCAGGTTTTGGGCGTCACTTAGGGAGTGACGTGTAGAATAGCGACACTAAAGAAGTGTCGGGTAAATTACTAAGGCGGCACTAAGTAAGTGTCGTTAGGTAGTGTCGAGTAACCGAGATGGCGGCACTATGGAAGTGTCGGTATTAGGATAGATGCGTCCCTAGACTAGTGTCGTATAAGAAGTGTCGGTATTAGGCTGAGGGCGTCACTAAGCTAGTGTCAGTATAAGTATCAGTTCGATTATAGGCGTCACTACTGAAGTGTCGTAATTGGAGTGTCGGTAAAGGTTCTGCGTCACTAATGAAGTGTCGGTATTAGTTTTATGCGGCACTCAGCAAGTGTCGCACGAAGTGTCGCATATCTGGGTTCGTCTATGCGACACTATCGGCTGATCGACGGATTTCGAGCCAAAAACATGTTTTCGGGTTTCCGTTTGGTCTGATTCTTTTACCCAACCCTCATATGAACATATTAAGCCTATTTAAACCATAAACTAGTAAAAATGATCAAAAACGAGAGATGTCGGGATTTGTCGGAAACTTACAAAGTGTCGGATTGAAAATCCGAAAAGATAGGATGATAGATCGTCGCGAGGTGAACGTTTTCTTCCAAAGGGATGAGATGATCCGAGTTCGTTTGGTGGTGTGATTTGGTGATTTAAGTGGATGGTGGAAAGTTATTAGTTGAGAGAAAAGGTGAGAGAAGAGAGAGAGTTAAAGAAAGAAAATGAAAAGGAAAGGGAAATGGTGGAGGTTAAATCCCCACCATTTTCAGTCCGCGCACTGCGCCCCCGTGCGGTGTTCGTTTGCTCGGTCGTTTAACGTTAAATAATTATTTTACATTTTTAAATGGTAGGTTTTAAATACAAATAATTACGCGACATTTTTATTTAATTATTTTACAAATAAGTTTGAATACTTTTGTTTTTAAATCGTGTAAACTTTGATCGAGCGATACGAGATAATTACTAATTAGTATAAAATAGCGTTTCGGTCATAATTGCGTTATTTCAGTTTATCAACATTTGTTCACCAACGTCCGTAATAGCCGAATAGAATTTCATTCTATTTAAGTTGCGTACGATTTAAGCCAAATCGCAAGGTTGCATATAATTACCAACATATAATCCGATACATAAATTAGCCTAACACAGAACTAATTACATGTATTTACAAAGAATTAGGCACTAATTCTAGTCCTAATTTGCCGGTTGTTACAGTGTAATACTGAGGATTACAAATAGTCTGAACTTGAAAAACTCGTTACAACAAGATTACCAAGCTAAACCTTCCTCTAGACTCGAACCGTAAGCTCAACCCTAACCTTTCTCCTCTAACTCCTAAGAGTAGTGTTAGAGAGAGAAAGTAGAGAGAGAAAGTGAAAGAAAGAGAGAAATTAGAAAAGTGTGAGAATGTGAAAGTGTGTTTTTTGGTGTGTAAAATGAGGAGGGGTGACCCTCTATTTATAGGCAAAGCTAAAAATCACACGTACAACTCGCGAAACAGCACGTACAAGCAAACGAAGCAGCATACGGGGTCAGGGGGCCGTATACAGCCTTGGTAGGGCCGTATACGGTGTATAAAAGGCCGTATACGGTCTGTATAGGTCCGTATACGGTTCCCTAGGCCGTATACGGCTTCCGTCTGATTTCGTCCGTCGCTTAAAATGCGCGTATCTCCTTCGCTATGCGTCCGTTTGACCTGATTCTTTCGCCTGTGTCTTCGTAATTCCGTTACGCTTCTAATGATGCCAACTTCACTGAAATTGGATGTGTATAGCTTAAGCATAGCCGAAATGACTTTATAGGGTCTGATACCGCTCAGTCTTCTCCGTTCTTTATCCGATTTGCATGATTCTTGATTTTCCCGTCTCAATTTTACCTGTTTTATCATATGATGAAGTTAGAATGTGATCTACATAAGGTAAATGAGGCGGGAGGATTTTGTGCACGTTTATTCGCCCTAATTCGCTTGTTATTTGGACGTTTTAGGTGATTTTTGCAACAATGCCTATATTTAGACCACTTTAGTGAATTTTAGTAAATAATGATCATTTTGGAATGTTTTCACTAAAGATACGTCCAAAAAGTGCGGAATATTGCCCTTAAAAACATGAATATTTGAGTCACATCAAGTTATCCCACACTTAGGCGTTGCTTGTCCTCAAGCAACACTCAGTTAGAAAAACATTTATTTTTGGTTTTTAAGGGTGAGTCAAAATAATTTCAAAATGATACCACTTCTAATATGACTAAGACTGTTTAAGAATAAGGGAAAGGATAAGATGATCCTTTCAGAAGCAAGAATCAATTATCATCAAGCATACTACCAATCCTCGTGATCTTGGAGTACACATGACTAGGCGATCTCACTAAAGGTGGTCACTCAATTCACTCAAAGTGTATCGGGTTTCCTAACAATCTAGAACAAATGAAATCGCTCAAATAAGCTAGTCATGCAGCACTCATCGTCATAAGCTTGGTCGAGAATCGGATCTCCACCACTTTGGTGAGGACGGTGCTAACTATCCCAAGACATTCAACGGGTGGTAGTGTTTGGTGAGGTTTAAGGGTACGGGTAGTGGTATATGTTTTGTTGTTGGGGTTTGACTCATCTTAAAACTCAAAGATAGTGAAAAACTTTATTTCAGAACGGAACGGAGGATTTTGTAGCTGCTCGTCTTCTATCGAATTTTCCTTGAGAAGGTGATACTTGAAGCACTCAACTTTATTTGATGGAACTATTTCTTTTTCTTTTCTTGATTTTCTACTTTTTATTTTTCTTTTCTTCTTCAGAACTTCTTTGCCAGAGAATTTCTAAGGATATTTTAAGTTGATTCCTTCAGAAATCCTTTTCAGAATTATGATCTTTGATCTTGAACTTCAATTACTTTTATCGTGCCAATTTTTCGCACTTTTGTCCTTTAGAGTACACAGAAGAGGAAGACTTTGGAGCATAATTGAAGAGGATATTCTAAAAGATGTTTTTCACGACCTTAGAAATTCTAAGATAAGCTTTTGGGAATTTTGGGTGAGTAGGGGTTTAGTACGAGGGTTTTTTATGAAACGAAAGGTTTAGGCTCAACAGGGTTTACTAGGCGGATCATCAATACTGAAAATAAGTATCGGAAGGGTTTTGGGCTTGAAGAGATATGTAAGAATTGGGTTTAAATCCTAAGGAATGTCAAGGTCATCTAGATGCACCTATACCGCGTACGGTACACACCAATGCGGTCTCGAAACGTATGTCTGGAGCAAGTTCTAATTCTGAGATGCAAGCATCGGCACACACAAGAAATGAAAGTGAAGCATTAAGGATGAATGCTTTTAGGCTCAAGATACCTCACTACAAAATAGGGTTGTATGTGCCTAGCCATGCTCCTTTTTGATTATTGTTTCTTGCTCGAGAAATTTCTACCTTATTTTCCTTATATTCCAAAATACCTTACTCATATTTTGAGAATGATTCTTTTCGAAAGTATTTAACTCAAAAACTTAGAGTTAGTTTCACAATCTAACTCATAATTTTTAATTTTTTGAAAGAATTTTTTTATTTTTTTGAAAAAATTTATTTGAAAAAGTTCGTTTTTGGGGAAACATTTTCTGAGTAATGCTATTTTGGACATAAAAATCGCCTAAAATTATCCAAGGTATTCTATACCTAGCTATCCCACACTTAGTGGAACATTGTCCCTAATGTTCTCTTGAGTTGAGTTTTTACTGGAGGTAAAATCCCAAACTTAGAGTTTGAACATGTAAGAAAATGTTTCTTAAGTGTTAAATTTGGGGTTGAATCCCACACTTAGTGATAAGCTCAGGATAGGGTATAGATTATAACAAGCTAACAAGACAGAATATATGTGATCATGAAATGGATAGAGGGTTAAGAAACTCCCCAGATAACGTTTGAACATTTTGAAGCCTATGAAATTTTGTAGGAAAGAGAGAGTCGAAGCGAGCTTTCTACTACATTCTTCTTGAAGATCAGTAAGCTTCAATTGGGTTATCTGGTGTCATGTATCCAATGTTATCAGAAATCAACTTCAATTCTTTTAAGTAGGGATCCTTATGGTGTAGAATCCCATACTTTAGGTTTTGAAGAAGTTGGAGTGATTTCGATAAGTATTTGTAATGTGGGAAGTGATCCCACACTTAGTTCTTTAAAGTGCTTGGATACGAAGAAGTTTTGAGAAGAATGAGACCCCTCCATGAGATGTTGAATGTTCCGCAGTCTGCAAATATTGAAAGTTGGTTCGGGTTGCCTTTTGACTTCACGGATTTTCTTCTTGAAAGTGCGCCATCTCGCCTATTTTCACGTTTCATTCATCACAACATTTCTACTTATTTGACAGAAAGAAAATAAAACATAATAAGTAATAGCATAATGTAAATAAGGATAGAGTGATCAACCAACTAGTGGCTGATATAAATAAGTTCCAAAAGTAAGGTCCAATAGTAGCCAAACAAACACAAGATAATAATAGTAATAATGTCTGAAACCAAAGTCAAGTGATGCAAATGGGGCAGGTCTATGAGGCTGGGGATCCCTGATCAGGTATGTCATCATGCTGAGTAGGGGCTGGTGCTGTGGATGGTCCTACGACTGACTGCTGGCCACTCGACACTCTCTGTCCTTCTTCAGCAGTGATAAGCTTGTGCTGAATCAAAATATCTCTGAGTGTAGCTGCCGGCAGCTTCATCGGATCTGTAATACCCCACTGTAGCAGAATGTCTGATGTGATCTTGGCATCCTCAAGTAGTTTCATATAGGCCTGACGAAGCATGGTCTCGGTGGGCACATCTGAAGAAGAGATCGGTCCAAGGTTTAGTAACATCCTGGAAGTGTCAAAAGATAGAGCATCCGTGCCCAAATAGACTGTGTCAGCACGGTAAGATCTATTGGCGACAGGCTGGGTAGGATGAGAAATCACAGGTGCAGAAATCACTGGCTGAACTACTGGTATCTCGGTCTCAACTGACTGGACCTGCTCTGGTACTGGTGTGGTCCGGATAGCGGGTGATGGTGTATGGGTGGTATGTGATGGGATGGATGGATGTGGTGGTGCTATGGCTGGTGGTGGTGGACCGCATCGGTACATGTAAGGCTCCGGGTCAGGAATACCAAGTCTCCTGGAAATCAACAGCTGGTGGGAATGGCTAACCTGAAGAGCATGCAAAAGATAATACCGTGTCAGCAAGGTCACTGGATCTGTGTAGTGAACAATAGCCTGAGCTGGTGGCTCGGCTGTCTCAGCTCCTCCATGCGGGACACTAGCATGAGTAGTAGGTGCTCGGCTCTATCAGATGGGCCATCCTCAGTATCTGCAGCAGGTGAGGATCCTCTAACTCGCTTTCCAGGGAGACGACATCCTGGAATGATATGTTTGGTGTTCTTCCATAGGCACTGCTTCTGCTTATCTACCTCAACGAGATGGATCAACTTGCAGTATTCCAAGTTGAGTGGCAAAGAACGAGAACAAACAGTAAACTCCTCAGTGTGGGCCTCGGTCAACAACCCCATACCATACAGCAATCTATTAATAATCGACCCCATGAACATGTGCTTATCCAAGTCTGTCTCATCCCAAAGTCTCTCAGCGATCAAGAAAGCAACATTCAGATTCTTTCCTCCTATGATTGCTTCCATGAATTTCAACTCTTCAGCACTCACAGCTCCACCTTCCTTCTTTCTAAATATAGAACATGCTAGCAACTTGTGAAGGATGTGATGAACCGGCTTGATGAAAGTGGATGACTTAACACAGCTCCTAAAGTTTGATCCTGCTAAATCCATCCAAATATCCTTATGGTTCCTGTTTGGTAGGCTGGAGATGTCTTGAACACTGTTTCTGAACCATGCAGAGTTGACCTGAGACTCTGTATATAAACCAAGATACACTCCCAAGTCGGCAACTGAGATATGATGAATTTGTTCCTGAAACCTGAATGAAATCTTTCTTTTGTCGGATACGCTCATTTTTGGATTCAGCTGGTAAGTCATCATGAATTCTGTCACTACTTCTCGGTATGCATACTCATCTATATCGAAGAGACGGAGAAGGGCATTGTTTACTTGACCATCGGTCTCATACATCAACAAACTTTTCAATTCATCCCTGATTCCAAGCTTAATCATATCTTTCCATATCACATAACGATTACTGCCGACCGGTCGCTGCAACCACTAGCGAATGAGTGACCTATTCTTTGAAGATTTGGCCAAGTAGTTGAGTGAAGGCGGGCAAGTATTCATCTGAGACAAAAGAAAAGAAAAGATTAAACCATAATAGTGGTATATTAATGGATATGCTAAAGTGTTTCCAGAATTTCAGAAAAAATTGGAAATGTAGGCTTTAGAAATGGGCATATCCAGAAATTTTAAAATTGCTAAACCTAACCGCAACCAATCACAAATCAACAATTTCTTATTAGCCTATGTCTAATCAAGGGAAAGTGGCACAAAGCTCCAAATTTCTAGCATAATCAAAGTAAGTATATAAGTACCTAAGTCAATTATCCCAAGGACTAAAAACTTAAACACTTTACGCTTATGGTTAATCAATTCAAATGAGCTTAATACTTTGAATGAATCCAAGGTCATATAATTACCTCAAGTGAATCAATTAATCACAAAATGACATATTACCAATTTAATATGCAATCCATCTTTCCGCAATTTTCAAAAGACATAAAGCTCAATTACATGATTCCGAGCAAAGAATGGAAGCAAACTCATTTGACAAAATGGCAAATTTTTTAGAAAATGGCATTTTTGTTGATTCCATTTCAAAGTGTCATACACTTTATTAATTAAAGTGATGAACTTTAGAAATGATTAAATGAACCGAAGCTTGTTTTGACAATCTTGTAAGCTTTTAAGTTTAGAAAAGTCATAAACATGGTTTTAAAAATAAAAGTTTTAAGTGAAAATGATGTTTATGATGGTTTTATCAAAAAATTAGCTTACTTTAATTACCAAAAACTAGTTTAGCCATTTTCTAATTGCAAACGATCAATCAAAGCATGTTAACCTATCATATTTAAGCATAATTCAATCAACAAAAGTTAACATAAGCAATTAATCAACCAAAAAGTCAAACTAGCCATAGTTCATCCAAAAAGTCAACACTTTAATCTTCAAACTTGCAATTAAGCTTACAAATCACTAGATTATGTTTGTAATCATGTTAAGCATCAAGATAAGCATGGAATAACACTAAAGATTGCAACTTTTAACCATGAAATCTATGAAAATGAGTTACAAGCCCTAATTTTTAAAGTTTCATGAAAATCACAAAATTAGGTCAAGGATTACCTTAAACTTGATGTAGTTATGTTGTGGATGCAAGAAGGATCATAAAATGATGAATTTTGAGCTTGGAATCATGCAAAATGGTGAAGAAATGAAGATTTGAGGATGGAGGTGGTGATGGCCGACGGTTTGGGGGAGAGAAAAGGGGAAGAATATGAAGTTTGAGTGATTTTGTCTTATGTGGTGGCTAAAAAGTCCCTTTTATACCCTTTCAAATGCGTGCGATTTAAAATTCGCGAAAGATACGAAACATACAAGTAAAATTTTAAAGTTTAAAAATTTTTAATAAAATAATTTTAAAAAGTATGTTCGTAATTTTCTGAATCTTTACGTGCAGTCTGAAAAGATATTGCGAGTCGTACGCGAAATCGTATACGTTTTTATTTAAAACAAGACAATCTTTTTGTGTTCTTTAAAATCCAAGACAAATTCAAAATTAATTTTTCAAAATTTAAAAATAAACTTTTTCGAACTTTCTGAAAATGTCTGAAATTCGTTACTGTGTTGTGCGAATTTGAATTTTAAAAGAACGTTTTCTTGTGTTTTTAAATGAAAGCTTTTAAATTTAATAATTAACCACTAATATTACTTATCCTAAATACTTAAAATACAACTAAATTAACTAAAGTTTGGGTTGCCTCCCAAAAAGCGCTTGGTTAAAGTCGGTAGCTCGACTTTTGGACAAATTTATTGAGTATTGCCCAAGAGCAATTTTTTTAGTGAATTTGGTGCTCTTGGTTGAAGGAAAGTGTAGCGAGGAATAAAGTCACAAGTGAGAATCTTAATGACAGAATCAACTAGGTCTGCGAGATGTAATGAGAATCGTTCGTACTCAGTGAGAAACATACGTTCCTTTTTGCCTAAATCTAGAAGATTGTCAATAAACTTGTTAAATTCCTTTCTAACTTTCTTAGGGTTTGAAATTCCGTTTTGTGATCCGTCATCTATATTGTTTAAGTCATGAAGAAGCATTCCTAGGGTTTGTTGAAATTCCCATTCTTCTCTCGAATCGGGATCTCCGGTGGTAGTGTGAACTGACTCCGTGATTTCTTCGATTAAAGATGTTTGTGAAACAGTGAAAGGAAATTTTGACTGAGCAAATAACAAAGTGAGTGAGAAGTTAATATCCTTCCTTCCAGCAAAGAAAGCAGCTTCCATGTTATCATCAGTGGCTCCAGGGAATATTTCTAACAACTTGTTGATCATGTAAGTAGCAGGGTCAACGAAGAATGGAATTTTATCAGAAATGACGAGAGATATAGCGGGATCTTTGCTGATCCAGAACTCAAGCTCATAAATCATAGCCGCAACATAACGATTAATTAGGGTTTGGGAAACCGGTTGATAATCGGTGCAGGCGAATAGGTCCATTCGTAGGTCTATTTCTGATTTAAGCTTTAGTTCTTGCTCTCGATAATGTGTGAAGATACCTTCCTCCTTTTGATTTGGAAGATGGTGGAGAATACCAACCTGTTTCTTTATCCTACGAGCGACTTCTCTTTGTTCAACCAAAAAAGGAAAGTCAGATGTTTTGAGTTGTCTAGCAAATACCCGACAAACATCCAATCTCCTATCAGGATCAAAAGAGTTACCTACGTAGCGGATATTTTCTTCAGGTTTGATTGGTAGAGTCCTATCAACAACACGATAGATGGTGTACTCAGGTTCGGGTACAAGGTTAAAAAAGATAGGTGATTTTGGAGGGTATTCGTAAACTTCTTCATTCCATGGTGGAAGACGTTCGTCAATGGGTGGAAAACGAAAGGGTTGAAGATGTTCAGAGTTACTCTCGACAAAACCAGATGAAGTAGGGAATTGAAAGAAGTTTTCTAAGGAATATGAAATCTCAGGAGCAGGTATAACCTGATAGCTTAGAATGCTAGATGCAGAAGTTGAGATCTTCTGATGAGAATCATGGGTTCCTAAGTCAAGGTCTAAGAATTGCCCTAAAGTTCTAGATTCATCGTCTGAATTAGCGGAGATATCTTCGGAGGAGGATAAAGATGAAGAGTAGACGTCAGATTCCAACTCTCGTTCTAAGCAGGCGAAGAACTCGGCTTCATCCATGGCCATCATTTCTTCGGACGTCTTGAGGGTGAGTGGAGAAATGGGGCTAGACGGAAATGAATCATCGAAAGATGTTTTTGTATTTTTCATTTTTTCAATTTAACTAAATTAAACTATCTAAATTATTCTAAAGAAAGCAAATAACTACCAACTAAGTTTGAGAAAACCTAATTGGAAAGGATCTCCTAAAAGCTAGAATATCTAAGGCGGCTTCAAATCGTAACGCTCTACGATCCCCGGCAGCGGCGCCAAAAACTTGTCGCGCTCCTATCGGTCGGTCGGATTTGACTCCGGTCGTTGTTCCAACAGCAATAGAGGCGGCGGACAGTGAGTTTTAAATTTATATGAGCTGGGGCTCAAACTATAAGTACTACCTACCTTGGGAGCAAGCAGTAAGTATAACTCGATGTCGTTCTTAAATCGGAGCAAATTGAAATGAAGCGAATCACCAAAGATTATGGTCGCTAATAGGTAGGGATAGGTAGATAGATTTTTGATTGATTTGGTTTTCTAATTTTCCTAAGTGCAGTAAAGTAAATAACAGAGATAAGAGATAGGGAATAAGCTGACAGGTAGAGATGTGATTGCTGAAACTTGGATAATTAGAGTTTCGGGATGATGTTCATTATAAAATTGATTGGAGATTTACCAGATAAAAAGCAGACATACTTTCGGTGTAAACGCTAGGACCCTACGTTCAGGTGAAACCCTAGAAACATATGTCACTGGAATCCTAGGTTATCATGATTCTGATCAGATCAAGCTGTTTTCAAACCCCCTTGAACTTTTGCTTGAATAAGAAATAGTCACCCTTGATTTATCTAGGGAGCAGGCATAAGGCAACAGACCGCAATTGTATTTACTGACCTTTCTTAACACCTAATCGTCTATTTACTTTTATCATGGCAAATACTGATTGTATCCTATGTATGTTAAACTATTGGTCTGATTAGGGTTTTGCATGTCTAGGTATTATAATTGACACTACCCTGTGTTGTATCTGTTGAAGCACATACTTAACCATCGTAAATATAGATCCTCCTTTACATTCAGGCGTTCATCCCTAGGAATAATCACGGTGTACAGGGAAATTAGGCATTTCCACAGTGTGCCAAACCCTAGATGTACTAACGGTGTACTGGGCATTTAAGCATTTCCACAGTGTTCCAGATCTTAGGTGTACTGACGGTGTACAGTGCAACAAGCATTTCCACAGCTTTGATTCCTAGACCACAGTTCTAGAAGGGTCACTTCTAGGTAATCCACGATGAAACAATCCATGGCATTTCCTTAGCTTCCACGTATTTGTACTCCACACGAGGTGTTTCCAACGCTATACGAAGTACCGTGCCTTTTAAAGGAAAGTTCATAGTTTCATACTGTAACTGGAGATAACTGCATATTCATAGTATTAGGGTTGATCAGATCCTATCCTAGGGCAACAGTCACGTGAAAGTCTGGAAAGGGTGATGAGAGACTAGATCTATATTCAGGATAAGCTTAACCAGATGCATAGCAAAACAATTTCCAATCGTATAAATGAAATATTAATTTAACATCATCCCTACTCCTAATATCTACATTTCAACAATCACAATATTAAACTACTCTATAAACATGGCAATATGTAGAATACAAACTGAAATAACATAAAGCACAAGCATTATAACAGTAAGTAAAGTTTAGATATCACCGGGAATACAGTAGTGTAATACTGAGGATTACAAATAGTCTGAACTTGAAAAACTCGTTACAACAAGATTACCAAGCTAAACCTTCCTCTAGACTCGAACCGTAAGCTCAACCCTAACCTTTCTCCTCTAACTCCTAAGAGTAGTGTTAGAGAGAGAAAGTAGAGAGAGAAAGTGAAAGAAAGAGAGAAATTAGAAAAGTGTGAGAATGTGAAAGTGTGTTTTTTGGTGTGAAAAATGAGGAGGGGTGACCCTCTATTTATAGGCAAAGCTAAAAATCACACGTACAACTCGCGAAACAGCACGTACAAGCAAACGAAGCAGCATACGGGGTCAGGGGGCCGTATACGGCCTTGGTAGGGCCGTATACGGTGTATAAAAGGCCGTATATGGTCTGTTTAGGGCCGTATACGGTTCCCTAGGCTGTATACGGTCTGTATAGGGCCGTATACGGTTCCCTAGGCCGTATACGGCTTCCGTCTGATTTCGTCCGTTGCTTAAAACGCGCGTATCTCCTTCATTATGCGTCTGTTTGACCTGATTCTTTCGCCTGTGTCTTCGTAATTCTGTTACGCTTCTAATGATGCCAACTTCACTTAAATTGGATGTGTATAGCTTAAGCTAGCTGAAATGACTTTATAGGGTCTGATACCGCTCAGTCTTCTCCGTTCTTTATCCGATTTGCATGATTCTTGATTTTCCCGTCTCGATTTTACCTGTTTTATCATATGATGAAGTTAGAATGTGATCTAAATAAGGTAAATGAGGCCGGAGGATTTTGTGCACGTTTATTCGCCCTAATTCGCTTGTTATTTGGACGTTTTAGGTGATTTTTGCAACAACGCCTATATTTAGACCACTTTAGTGAATTTTAGTAAATAATGATCATTTTGGAATGTTTTCACTAAAGATACGTCCAAAAAGTGCGGAATATTGCCCTTAAAAACATGACTATTTGAGTCACATCAACAATTATAAACTAAAAACACAAACGATTACAATAATACAAAAAAACATTTGGACATTAACTAGTTGAGTGGACAACTAGCAGGAATGATCTTTTTAGACATTCACTCACATACAACCTTATATGCTTGGGGCATTAAAAGGTTACGGATTGTTCATATCGGATATACGTTTATTGATTTAAACGCTTGCCTTCAGACTTATGTGAGTCTTACAGCCTCATTTTTACCGTTTTACTGCTTTTATACTTTGGGGTTAGATACAAATGCTTAACTATTTTCATGAACACAAGTAGTCGGTTATTTTTACACAATTGCATGAGTTGTTTTCATAATCCACTAAAAGTCCTCATCACACATGGTTGGTTAATTGCGATAGCGCGAGTACTAGAGAATAGATCTATTTTGGGAATGACGCCCCCGTCCGGGTTACTAGCTATAACCACGTCAAACGGGCGCTTTAGTATTTGTCATAAAGGTGTTTCGGATTAGACACCTCCGGGAGGCACAAGACGGGTTAGGCTTTGAACCGTGGGCTCATGGAAATCGGAAACATTAATTTGTTTATTTTATTTGCTTGGTTGCAAATCACTGATAAATCTTGTGTATCATAACTATGTTTTACTACTAAACCTGTGAGATTCACCAACCTTTTGGTTGACCTTTTAGCGTTGTATTCTCAGGTACTCAGCAACAGTAGGGTTGCCCACATGATATGCTTGCTAGCTCGAGTCGCATGCATTACGTATTTGGAGATTTTCTTACATTACTATTTGTAATAACTGTTATGTATTAGAATCTTCAGGATCTTGATTTTGCAAACTCGCACTGATGTAAACTTTGATTTTATCAATATAACTACTTTTGTACTATTTTCAAAACGTCTCATGTAGAGTCATTTGTTTTACCTTTGTGCTGTGATTACTTGATTAGTCACGCCCCAATGATTGCTTCCACTGAACAGTGAATTTGGAGGTGCGACACTTTTTCATTTTCTTTGCACTTTGACCAATATTCAACACATTAGCTACTAAGCCAGAGGACACATCATCTTTCTTGATTCCTTGCTCAACAGTTTGCAATAAATTATGGAGTTCCATTATTGAGCCCTATCTCTCATTCATATTCATCTGATATGACATTACAAACTAATTGTAGACAGCTGGCAGACTGGACACAATTATGGCAATGGAAAACTCTGTATCAAACATCATATTTAATGATTCCAACCTATCAAAGTACACTTTCATCTCCAAGTCAAAAGCACAGATAGAAGCTCCGGGTTTGGGTTTGCAAGCCATGAGGGACTTAACCACATCAAGGCGTTATTTGCTTGCCTTGGCCTGAAACATTTCTTTTAGATGTTGGTTCATTTCATAAGCCCATGTACTCTCAAAAGTCTTTTCCAATTCAGGGCTCATGGAGGATGCCATGATGCATGATACTTTATTCGCATCATCATAATATTTCCGGTGTGCATCAATCTCCTCTTGGGTCGACTCATCATCAATTACGGGAATCTGCTCATCGAGAACATACTCCTTGTTCTCGTACCTTAGGGTAAACCTGAGGTTTCGCATCCAGTCCATATAGTTTGGACCGGTTAATCTTTCCCTCCTAAGAACTGAGAGTAGTGAGAAGTTTGGGTTATTTACGGTATTGGGGACGGGAGGATTTGCACCATTTACATTTGTCATCTATGAGATAAACAGTTTTAGTTAGTTTGAATATTCTTTAATTAATTACCCAATTTACTAAATTAAGGCTAGGATCCATATTTTCAGTTTTATGAAAAGAGTCGCCGTAATCATATAACTAAATTACTTTTGTCTATTTCATTTCTATGAAACTCCTAGATCTTTGAGATTCATTAATTCCTATCAATGGCATGTTAATCTTGGTTATGCTCATCTACTATTCATGACTGGTATGCCGAGGATCATGAACAAGATGGTGAATTAACCATGCAAACCCCGTGTGATCCCCGGCTCGAGTACGCTCTAGAATCGCGAGTCTCACATCACCTCTCACTTATGTCCTCATATTAATGTGCCGGTAAACCACACACGCTCCATTAACAGTTCATACGAGAGATGTGCGGATTTTATGGGTTAGCATACTATTCATTATTTCATATAGCTAAAACAGGATTTTGTTTTAGTACTTTAAGTCTACTTTTAATCTTGACATCATCCTATCAAAAGTCCTCGGTAGCTCCATCAAACGCACAAAGAAGCGGAGAAGCAGGTCAGTGCGAAACATATTTAAAACCTGTTCTTTAGGGAATCAAAGCGACCCGCCTTATACCTCTCTTATAGTTTGTTCACTATGGGTGAGCCGATTTATCAATTAACTGATGATGTATTTAGATTTTAATTATACATATATATAAATCATATTATACATATAATATCTCTTGAAGTTTAGGGTTCTATTTTAAACCTTTTAGAATTGAGTGGTCTATTTTAAACAATTTAAAATATTAGTATCTAAATTGTAAATTCTCATTACCTATTTAGATAATTCTTTTTTCTCAATTTATATTTACCTACATAATATTGCAGATAATTGTATGCTACTATTTATCAAGCTATGGCTCTGATACCACTGTTGGGTTTTCTATTCCCTAACTAGATTATCATAACGCAGCGGAATAACAATAATTTAATAATCTAAGGCAATTAGGAAACTAAAACCCTAAGGGATCCTTAACTTTAATAAATAGTGCAATAAACAAATTGGATAAATAAGGAAATACACTAACCTTGAAGAAAACCACTTTCTTACACGCAGACCAACTAGCAGAGTTTCGTTACTTGAAGGTAAGTACCCAAAGTAGAATGCCTCTAATGCTTCACACCAAAAAACCCAAGAAAAAGTCGAATTTTCGAAACCCTTGAATTTTCGTAACCGATCAGATGTATTATGAAGGTATAGGATGCCCCTATTTATAGTAGAAGAAGAAATCCCAAGGTTTACTGGATTCGACATCAAACCAGTGGTTGGACCTTCCAACTGGTGGTTGGATTGACTTCCTGCCCAAGAACCCGGATTCTGACCCTCGTTCTCCACCGCCTTAGAAACCCTAGATCCAACCGGCGGTTGGACCTTCCAACCGACGGTTGGATTCGGTTTCTGGAATCTATAGCCTTTATTTAATTACTTTGATTTATATTAATAAACTATTAATAAACCAAACAATTAAATATAATATTAATACCAATTAATATTATTGCTTCATCTTTCTCTTAACTGTTCATTGAGGGAAACCCAAAAAGGACTTTACTTTTAATGATAGTCTTACCAATTATTTATGATATTAGACACTATTCCAACAGTACTATACCGCTTTGGTACCAAAACAATAATAGAATAATAAGTAAACATATCTACGTATTTTGTACTCGATAAAATTCAAAGAAGATAAATATCAATGAATCTTAAATAAAAAAATTCATCATTAAGTGACACAGATGGATAGTGACGAAGAAACGAAGAAATCTTAAATATAATATATGATTAACCTTTATGATGTCATCAATTAAATAAAGTTTCAATTGATCAATTGAGTCCTTCAATTTACTAGAATTTAAAATTAACACCTTCAAATTTCTCAATTTTCTAAAAGGAATTTTCAACATAATTATCAACGATTTCTATAAAATAAATGATTCAAATAACTTTAGTATATAATTTTGAGTTAAGTTAAAAATTAATATTTTTAAATTGACAACTCTTAACTATTAGAACATCCTTATATGCTAATAATCATTAAAGATATTTTTTTTCGCTTCTTATTATCAACCTTTTTCCCTATCAGATTTTTTTTGTCAACTAAACAACCAGATCTATTATTTGGAATCAATATATGATTACTGATTATATTGCTTAAGAATAGATTTAATCATAAATAATTTAGTTTCAAGCACCATTGAAAATTCTAAGTAAGATAAAATGTTAGAATTTGATCGTATATATATATTTCATACTTATACAAATGAAATAAAAGTTTAACGTCCCGTGTGTATGCACGGGTTTAAAAGCTAGTACATATATATACAACTACATTATTGTACCATGTTAACTAATTTGGTAATGACACAAGTCACAATTGTTAGCTTTATATTAACAAGCAATATGTTTAGAATTCGATTTAACTAGGGTGCTAAGAACGTGATTGTTTGTGTGCAAAAGAGTACTAGCTAGACTTCTATAAATTTACAATTGTATTCATACGTGAGGGTCTAACTCTAACTTTATACTTCTTAATCACCAAAAAATATATATATTTTTTTATATTCATAGACATATCATATGATTATAGAAATGATGTTTCAAATATATCTTTTTAAAATATAGAAAGAACCTACCAACCTATAACTAAAAAAACATGTACATTTCGGATATGGTACCAAAGCGGGAAAAGTAGGATATGCCGGTTCTGAACCGGTTGGTACCGGTTATCTTTTTGGTTCTAAATTGAGTACTGCATACTGGATCTTTTGAAGTCGATTGTGTAACACCCAGTTTTCGGGTCTGGAATTAAATAGTATTTTAATATGTTTTAAAATGGTTTATTTGAAAATAAACAAGTAAAAGAGCCTCAGGTTTTATTGTGATTAGTAAAATGTTACTTGTTTTAAAAAGTTGAAGTTGACGGTAAAATAAAATATTTTGACTCGCGGGTATTTTCAGGTTCCAGACAATAGGCTAGGAAGGGGTATAATTTATACATAATAATAAGATGGAGGCGGTGGTGACCGACTTATATTTTCTTAATTCTTCACCTTCTCAATTGTTCCAAGAACTCTTCCAAAATTTCTTTAAATCAATTCCATGAAATCAAAGGAAAATTAACAAATAGCTTGTGTGGATTCAAGTTTAAGGAAATCAGATTATCTTCATTACTATCATCATCTTGTTCTTCATTTAGTGTAAGTTTCTTGTTAAATCATGTATGAGATTTCTTTGGATTATTAAGGTTAATGATAGAAATAAGGAATTGAAGCTTGAAATGATTGTATGATGATTAATTGATAGTATATGATGATGATATGAAGCTATTATGAAAGATTTGTTATGTTCTTCAAGAATAATTGGGTAAAAGTGGTTGATGATTATTTTAGAGTTTGATGGATTAAGAATATATATGATGAATTGAAGATGGATACATGTTAGATGATGTTACTTGATGTTTATATGTGTTTATTGAAGTTATTTGAGGTATAAAAATTGATTATAGCAGCTGGGTTTTAGGTTTTTGGGGTTTAAGTTCGGAGCTGGGAATTTGCAGAAAGTTATAGGCATCTGGGTCTGGGAAGGATAGCCTATCGGCTATGCTTCAGCCTATCGGCTATGTTTAGCCTATCGGCTTAAATAGAACAAACTGATTTCAGCATTTTAAAATAGTCATAAAAGATGAACCGTAACTCCAATTTTTATGTTCTTTATATCGTTGAAAAGGTAAAAGAGTCTACTTTATGATGGTTATATCGTTGGAGTCTAAATAGAAAAGGAATTAATAAAGGAGTTTTGGAACTATGGTTTGGTTTAGCTAGTATGGTTAATATTGTATCTTTATGTTATATATTGGAATAATGTTGTATAAATTTTGATACAAGTATCTGACTTGTGTTATTTTGTTGTATTCTCAGATATGGAGAAGACTCGGTAATATTAGACCACCGAGTGGATGGCTGTGGTTACGGTGAGTGGGATAATGATCCTCAGTTCAACCCAGTTGTAACAGGCTCAGTTACAACGGGTGACAGTTGTGGTTATTGGTTGTTGATTGTTGTTAGTTGTTGCTATGATTATTGATTGATTAGTTATATGAGAAAATGGGATTGGGTTATTAAAGTTGATATAATGATTGGGTTGGGTAAATGAGACATATTAATATTGAAGTGGGTTTGAGTTGAATAAGATATTTGCGGGATGATGAGTTATTGATATGATTATTATTGTAGTTGATATTGTTGTTAATTAAATTGTTATTTGAGTTTAGTTGAACCAGTTGTGCCAGTTGTTCAGTTGATATTCCATAACTGCATATGATATGCATTTATGTGACTAGTTGATGACATGATTCGGAGTGAGGTCAACAATGGTTGGGTTTGGTTACTACTGTGTAGCTGTCTAGGTTTCTTGGATACACATAGTTGAAGATTAACCTATTCAGTGAAGGTAGTAATTAGACTATCGGTAGATCACTGAGAATAACATACAGTGGTCGTGGTTTCTGAGAATAGCATACAGGAACCGCCGGTCCTCATGTACTTATGTGCTTATGTGATTTGGAGGTTCTTGTGATAGTATACCAAGAACATCAGTTTGATTTGAGTATGTGTTTAGTTGTTGTAGTTGGTTTGTTATTTCTGGTTTGAATTGTAGATTGTAATATCACTCACTTAGCAATAAGCTAACCCCTCGTTGTTGAACATTTTGCAGAGATATGATTGGGATATGGTTCGGGATTTGGGATTCTAGAATGGAATGTTTGACAACTGCTATGGATACTCTGATGATTTTGGGAAATAAAAGTTTTGAAGTTTAATGTAACATCAGACATTGTTTAGATGATTTTTTAATAAAGTGTTTTTATAATTGAAGGTTTTGAAAGGTTGTACTTTTGGTAAATAATGAAAGTTTTTATCGGGACCGCTTCCGAGGAGTTTTAATATGTAAATTATGTTTGTATGAAAGAGTAGGGTCTTACATATTGGTACCATTTCGGTACGGTACAAGTACGGGATCAAAAATTCAGGTACGAATGCTCACCCTGAATATGCAATACGTATTTGATTTGATTTAATATGGTGGGGTCGGTTGCCACATAAGTCACATGACTATAGATTGGTTGGCTAGATATTGATGATTCGTACTGTATCCAAAATAGAATTTGTGGATTCTTAGTTCGCTCCTCATACTTATCCCAGTCAGTTATAGAGTTTATAGCCCTTGTACAGTGGCGGATGTGTTTGTGTTTAAGGGTATGCACTTGCATACCCTTGAGTTCTTATGTGTAGTGCAAAAAAATATTTTTTTCATATGTTCTTTTTAGAGTTTCTTGAAAATGCATACCCTAAAAAAAGGAGGTGAACACCCTGTACTTTATTTTAGACATTGTAATTATATAGCAAGTGACAACAACTAAACTATGGCTATTTTACTATAACTAGCTTGTTATTACTCTCTCCGTTTCACTTATATTGTTCACTAACTTTTTTTGTTATATTATACCTTTATATTCAATACAAATTTGACTGAAATTATTTTTAAAAAATAATGAATGAGAGTATTAAATTAATGTAGAATAGAGAAATTACTTATTTTTAATTTTTTATAGTTAATTTTTGTAAGTGAGCAATCTTTTTGGAACAAACAAAAATAGTAAGGTATACAATATAAATGGGACAGAGAGAATTAATTAATCCATATCCTAGTGTACAATGTTACAATTTTGTTACTATTTTTATTAGCCGGACTTTGAATATCTATATTGGACGTATTTAAGTTTTGTAACCATATTTTTATATGTTTTTGGTTGTGTTTCCTACATATAACTTTTTCTTTTTTAGATTTATACATACAATATATATTAAGTTGAATGCTTACAATGAAGTTTTTAGAACTTAATAAATATAATAGAAATTTTAAAAAATCGTCTCATAGGATAGTAAAATGTGTAAAGTTTGATAGATTTTGAAACGATAAATGTTCAATTTTATACTAATTTATCGTATAATTAATAGTTTTCAAAAATTAGGACTGCGAATGTAAATTTGTTTTATAAATCTGGAAGTTGTAGCTAAAACCAATTCGATACTAGGTGTTTGGTTCTTATAAAGCGATTAATTTTGATTAACTAGCTTTAAAAAATTATAACCAAAAACTTGAAAAAAATAATCGAAACTCTATCCGGTAAACACATCTAACTTTCCGGAAAAAAAACAACTTAAAAAATCCATCCATTCTAGCTAGTTATTTTATGCATACCCAACCCTACATTCCTAGATCCGCCACTGCCCTTGTACTACTTCACTTAATTAGTTAAAACAACACAAATATGTTCCCCTTTTAAAGTTTTTCTCTTTGGGGCAATTTCATATATGTCACTGGAAAAATGAAAAATTGCATATATATCTAAAACACGCTTTAGAGGTATTATACATCATGCACTAAAAATTGCATGTATTTCGGATATATATATATATATATATATATATATATATATATATATATATATATATATATATATATATAATTCTCCCTTTTTGGCAGGGTTAATGACATGTTTAATTCATGTTGAATTCAGCCTAAAAATGTTAATGTCAACATAGCTTGAAGTTATGTTTATTTAATTTCTATACAATGTGTGTAAATAAAGTCAAGTCTAACGTAGAAAATTTGTATGCATCATTGATCATCTAAAGATGTGAATGTTGAAGAATTTGGTGAAATAAGGGTTAATGTTAAATCCGGATATTTCTACGAGTCGCATATGAAAATCACTTTGTAAAAATGATATTTCGACCCTAAGCGATGTCCGATGCGACACCCGGCAAATTAGGGTATTTATTATATCAAACTTAGACGTTAATCACTAGTATTCGATACGTATTAATACCAAATACTTAAAACTTTTATATATAATTATATAAAAGCACGCGATTGTTTCAAATCACACGTAAATGAATCGGATAATATCCGACAACACAAAATACGGACGTTGGTGAAACACTTATTAAATAATATTAAAATTATTTAATAACATTATTATTTACTTTATATTATGTTTATAATATAACAAACACGTACGTTTTGCTTAAAACGTGACCGAACGTGACGAAAACGCGAGAGACGTGCCCGACAGACGAAACACGTTCAAGTTATATTTTTATAACTCAAAACTAAGTATTTTGATAAAATACTTCAAGTAAAAATATCGCGATTACAAGCAATCAAATAAAACGTTTAAAAACGTTACACGATTCAAATAAACGTACAATTCGCGACTGACAACCGAACGAAGCCCAAAATATATTTTATCAACTTAAAATATATTATTTTGAGTAAAACTTTTACTAAAAATATCGTGTTTTAAATCATTAACGAAACGTAACATATTACACGTTACGCGATTAAACGAACGGTTAAACGACCGGGTAAACGAGCACCGTACGAGGCGCAACTTTGGGGAACAATTTAACACACCCACATGGGGGTAGGACCCACCCGAAAACAGCTGAGAACCAGCCCCATTCCCTCTCCCTAATTTTGTGGATCTTGTTCCCATTTCATTCACTCCACCTCCCATTCTTTCCCTCTCTTCTCACTCTGCTCTCTCCCTTTCTTTCTCTCCCTCCCTTGGATGTTTTCAGCAGCCAAGAACAGCCACCAACACCACCATATCACCATCACAAACTACCACACCACCACCATCTCGTTCTTGAAGAAAAACGAAGAAAAAGCTTGGTTATCGCCTCCTCTTTACATTTCGATCCTAGATATATTCTTAATTCTCTTGTAAGGATTCTTTCTCTTTGGCTTGTTTTACTTGTAACACATATATAAACATGATCTAGTGCTCACTCAACCATAAAATGTCCAAAATATAAACCCAAACGCATTTTTTAAACTCGACATATGAACTTAACGTTTTATGTAATGTATTTTCAAACGTCCCGTATAGAGTCGTTCATTGTACCTTTGTGTTTGATTACCTTGATTAGTCGCACCCAATATATGCTTCCGCTAAACAGTGAATTTGGGGGTGCGACATCCGAGTTTCACGAAATTCACTTGGAATAATATGCATAGTTTTTTTTTTTTTTTTTTTAATGAACAACAAAGCGATTTTATTTGAAAGAGCACACCCAAAATAGGAGAGAAGCAAAGCAACAAAGAGATATTAGGCTCAAAGGAGAGCACCAAACAAAAACAAACAACTAAGGAAAAAACCAAAATAAACACAACACCTAACAACTTCACACTAGATGAAGCAACCCAGATAAAAAATTACATCCTTGAGAAAATCTCATTCGAACTATTAATCCAGTTCTTCCAGTCAAGCCCATGTTTGGAGCACCTCTGAGCAATCCAATTTAATGAGACACGTTAAATCAGTGGGAAAATGTCTTCAAACCAAATTAAATAAAACTTGATCTGAAGCAGAGTGAAGAAACTTGATCTGGAGCAGAGTGATAAAACACATAGATTGATTATGTTTTTGCACCAAAATTCGTAATCCCATTTGTATATGTGTGTGTAATTGTGTTTGATGAATTGCAGAAATAAAAGACAACTAAAAGTGACGGTTTTCCGAACAGCTTTCATAAACTGTTTTTTAACGTTCATTGAATCTAGTAGGGGTGTTCATCGGTTCGGTTTTCGGTTTCCTCGGTTTATTTGGTTCGTGTTCCTCGGTTTTGAAATTTTTTTGAGCAAAACCGAAAACCGAATTCACATGTAGAAACCGAAACCGAACCAAAAACCGAATTCGAATTCGGTTCGGTTTCGGTTAAAACCGAAAATTTTAATTTTTTTTATTTTTTTTAAGTTAATCGGTTTTGACTCGTAATTTTTCATGTGTTAGGGTTTTACCATAATTGAAAATTAAAAACGTGAAGTTAATTTAAGGTTTAAATGTAAATATACTTGTTTATAAATTCTCAATATCACACATATGCTACATATATTAATAATTTACTATATTATTAATTTGAATTCGGTTTTGAATTCGGTTTTCGGTTAAACCGAATTCAAAAATTCAAAACCGAAAACCGAACCGAAAACCGAATTCAAAAACCAAAACCGAACCGAAACCGAACCGAAAACCGAATTTGAATTCGGTTCGGTTTTTTCCGGTTTTAATTCGGTTCGGTTTTCGGATTAAACGGTTTCAAACCAAATATTGAACACCCCTAGAATCTTGACATTTTTTTCCAATAATAAGGTCCATTTCGTTGAGGTTTCAGGACGCTGCCCTGAACCCTGCAAAGACTCTGCCCCTTGGACCCTACAAGGTGGCGCGACCCACTTGACCCCCATAACTTTGATTGAGTCCAATATTTAGTAACTTAGTCGAATATGCATTCCGCATCACCTACCTCATGTATACTAATCCGTTAATGCATTAAAATATTCAAATAGTGAATGTATATTCTATAACTCGTTTAGATGATAATTCATACCCAACATTTTAAGGTGATATCCATACTCGAGTTTGTAACGTACTTTTAAAAAATTATAATTATAATAGTAAGTTATAAAATGTAAAATAACAACAATACTTAGTATGCCGCCATTGGCCACGTAACCTCGTTGTTATAGTCGACTATTTAAGCTTAAATCTAGTTTACTACTGAGTTAATTCTTAATTTCTTAACCACTTTTAGTCACATTTGAATCCTTCTCATTTGATCATTTTTTATTTGGATCTCATCTAATGTGACATATAAAAGGATCATGCATGAACACTTGTAGGTACTTATGTCCAATAAGAATAATCATACATATACTAGAAAATGTGCAAATTATTTGTTTGTTAACCTAAATATAAGATGATCAGATGTAATATGTATAATAGTATCAACGTCTACATCATCATAAAATAAAATGAAATGAAGACGTAAAACTTACTTAAGAGGTAAAATAAGTTAAAGGGACTACATAAAGCTACCCCCATTTTCCCTATTTTCCCCATCTCCTACCCCTCCCACCCGTCTAATCAATCACATCATGTTTTTTTTATTTTACTTTCTGCGTATATCCCATCTTTTTCTAATTCCTACCCCCTGGTTAGTCTAAATTGAAACTGATTCTGTACTGAACTGAGACCGATCTTAAATAAAACTGGACTGAAAAAGCACAGGACGGGGACCGAAGTTGGCCAGGGGTATCCCCTGTAATCCTAGAGGTGGCTTTATAATTTCCCTAAGTTAAAATAAATATAATCAAATGGAAAATGATTGGTATGCCTAAATTTATAGGATTAATTTTAGACCTAAATATGTGATTGATGGGTTTGAAAAATTGATTGGATGAGATTAAGAGAGAGAAAAAAGGCAACCAATCAGAAAGTTAGACCTGTTTTTAGGCTTACGTAACTAGGCCTATTTAGCATTACTCCAATTAGGGATGGCAATGGATCGGATATGGATCGGATGATGCCATATCCACATCCATATCCATTTAAATATTTTCGTCCACATCCATATCCATATCCATATCCATATCCATTTAATTTCAATTCATCCATCCATATCCATATCCGATGGATTAAGCGGGTTAATGGATGCCCATTGGATATTCAGAAAATGTTTAAAAAAACTAACAAATATTGTAACCAAAAGATATATATAACATTACATAAAAAAAATATAGTTACAAGAACGTTTAATCATTGTCTTTAATGAAACATAATTTGTTACAATTACAAGTAAACATATATGTTGACAAATGTAAATGTGTAATCTCTATGTTTATCGGCTAATCTCACATGTCATAATTGTCATCTATCGTGTATTGTGACTTTACTATATGATCGAAAATAAAATGTGGCTCGACCTGATATATTTATGCATTTGAATTTACTATATAAATCTATAATACAAAAAAAAAATATCAAATATAACATTATATATTTTAAATTTATGACTTTATATAATCAATAACATCATAATAGTTTATGGGTTTTATGTATGTGGACATATAACTTTATGTGATATGCATGTATATGTATATGTGTATGTATATGTATATGTTTATGTATTTCGGGTGATAATGGATATATCCATGGGTGATAAACTGTCATCTATATCCGATCCACTAATCATCCACATCCATATCCATATTCACTATTCATCCATTTAGATCGTTCAAATCCACCATTAAGTGGATGGATCAGATGGATATCCGAGGGATCGAATCACCGTTGCCATCCCTAACTCCAATCAAATTCGTGGCAAAACCAAAAAGACTTAGAAAGTAGTTGTTGTGATTAGATAAAGTAAAATAATGAAAGGGCCCAAGCGTAATTTGGACACATTAGCCAGCACGTTAATGAATGGGCCAGCTCAATCAGCACCTAGTTCACGGCACTTCCACGTGTGTCTACTGTCGACTTTTGATTTTTTACGTATTTTATTTAATTAAAATTACTTCAAATTAACTTGTTTTATCTTTAGCGGAGGATCCAAGAGTAAAGTCTTATTCGACGAGATAAAGATGACATGTTTTTACTGTATTTTAAAATAAATTTTTTTATAATTTATGATAACTACTATATTTTAACAACACTGCATATTAACGACAATACATATTATATCTATAAGTTTCATTATATTTCAACTTATCTATAAGTTTCATTATATTTCAACATCACTGTATGTTAACACTTTTAATGTTTGTCCAAATATGCGGTATAATAGACCTTCTCCTCCTAAACCTCATAGAGAAATGATAAGATCATTAAAAACTAAAATTTTTTTACCGATATATATCGGTAACCAGTGGGATGAAGTAAGAGAGTCACGAAGAAGAAAAGAGAATTTGATATGATTGATCCATCTCACATTATTTTGTGTGTTTTCTTTTGTAAAATTTATGTGATTGTAGCATTTATCTTAACCTTACCATTTATCTTTTCACGTAAACTTGTAATATAATATATAATATAATAATAATAATACTAATACTAATACTACTACTAATAATAATAATAATAATAATAATAATAAATAAATAAATAAATACTTAAAGACACGATCCATTGGTCCACATAGTTTATTAATCGTATAATCCGGGAACACGTGTCTGATGACGTGGATGCTGCATTGTCTCCCTTTTTCTCTCTTTCCATTCTGCAAAAAGCTCCCCACTTTCTTCCTTCTTCCCTCCCTCCATTTTTTTTATAGAGAAAGAGAAAAAAAAAAAAAAAAATGCAGCAGAATTCTTCTTCGTAAAACAACTCAGGTATCCTTTATTATCTATTAATTCTAACTTTTATGTTCTTTCATGTCTCCAATTTAATTTTATAATCATTATCGATATTTTCTTTTTTAAATTTTTATTCGGAAGTTCAAAGTGTTTTTTTTTTCTTCCATCAATTTATGGTTTATGCTGTTGATTTTTCATCGTTTTAGCTAGAATTATTATTTCTGAATTAGTTCGTACGTATAGGTTTTAATGAAAGTATATACTTACAGAGAATTCGCAATTGAGAATTGGGGGAAAACTCAATTGATGTAAATCGTTCAATTAAAATCTCTCTGAATTTAGAAAATTATGCAAAACGTTTTGTTTATGGCTTCCTGTTTTGGTAGCTGAACGTATATTTGTAGAGGTTTTCATTGTTTTCTACGTGTACGGATTTTTAAATTTTTTTACAAATATATACACATAAAAACCTACTGACTTTGAATAAAAACGCCGATTTTTCCTAATTGAAGTGTTTAACTATTTAATAAATATATTTGGAATGCAATTAGTTACTAGGTTTGCTGGGTTGTTGTTAAATCTGGATCAGGAAGGACAATTATGGTCTGTAACTTTTTGTGTTTGTATGTATTTCATGGTTTAGGTTAAGAATTAAGATTGATAGTTTTGTAAAGTAATAACTTACTGATATGGGGGAAGTAATTGAAGTTGGAATCGATACTACCTAAAAAGTTAGCTCGGTTTCCTTTACGAAACGAATGAATGTAACAGATTTTTCAGTGAAACAAACTTGACGGATTTAGGGATGTATGAGGCTTTAGTGATTACCAAGTCCTAATCTTAGGAAATGTTTTCTTGAATGGGAAAATGATACATTTATATAAGATCAATGATAATTATTTGTATTTATTTACTTAATTAATAATTTTATGGCGGTGACTGTGGTATGTGTGTCACCGTGTCGGCGCAAACGGCGCCTTACATATCACAAATATGAGCTCATTTACAATTATAGCCTTACTGATGCGTATGGATTTTTCTGTTTATTAGCATTAATTTTGTTCGATCTTATTGTAATATCATTGTGTATTTATTTATATACTTCACCCATCCTATTGCAGTTTGTTGAGCAAATATATAGCAAGACAAGTTTTTTTTTTTTATAGCTGAACGTGACCCAGATCTTCGTTGAATCGGTTTACTGTGTTTACTCATGGGGAGCTGTGAAGAAGCAAAGGATTGTAACTCCGAAGAAACATCTTCACCTCCTCCGGTAAGATGCAAAAGCAAAACATCTACTCAATTACTCATATCTGGTTCTATGTTTAGACATTAGATCTTGTGGGTGGAGAAACATGTGTTGATTGGGCTGAATGTGCAACAAGTCAGATTGGTAGGTCAATTGGGTGTCTATTCTAAAATACTTCAAAAAGGTTCACGGGTCAAATGGGTTGGCACAGTTGGTTAACTTGGTGAGTCCAAACACGTTTAGTATTTCTCTATATTCGTGTATGTGTAAATATACGTAGACACACATACACAAAAGCAAGTTATCAGTAAAAATGGCAATCCACTTTTATGTATATTATGATAACGAATTAGAATATCAAGTCAATTTCCAAAAAGTTACTATACATATGTGTTCTATCATAACTGATACATTGTACATTAATTATTTTTAGATTAATAGACGATTCGATTAACCTTTTACATGTCATATTCAAACGTATTGTGATCATATAGTTCATATCTTTTTTTCCACGTTGTATGAATTTATGCCACGTCATACGTTTTATACAATGCCATAAGGTTATTTACCATTTCAGATGGCTATCTACCAATGTTTGTCGTGTAGTACTATCTCGTACCATTTCATCCTGTTTTGTACCATTTTTGTTTAGTGATCTTATCAAAGGATTATGTATTATCTTTTATGTCTCAAGTAATGTGTAAGTTTTTTTCCGCTTATGGAATTCTATTACATTTACCTTTTACAGGAGCAGCAGCAAAACGGTCATTTATATCATGAGTGGGCGGCCATGCAGGTTTTTTTCATTACAAATTCATGCTATTTTAATTTGAGGTCTTGAACCAATGAAATTCAATCACACAACTAACATTCAATTCTGCAGGCTTATTATGGCCCCAGAATGATTGTCCCACCACCATACTTTGGCTCAGCTGTCTCATCTGGTCATCCTCCTCATCCTCCTCCACCTTTTATGTGGGGTCCAATGCAGGTATAGTACCACACTGTCGCTAATCCATAATTATGTTGGAACTTACATTAAGAATGTAAGCATGCTGACCTATTCTTGTACTCATGGTTCAGCATATGATGCCACCTTATGCTGCAATGTATCCGCATGGAGGCGTTTACGCACATCCAGGGGTCACTGTTGTAAGTCCTAATGACATTTCTATCTGATTGTAGCTCGTAAGCATTAGCATTAGCATGTGCATAGCATAGACCTCATATTGAACTCGTATTTGTATCATGCAGGCGGCTACTCCTGTGCATAGTGATTCTCCTGCCAAGTCATCAGGGAATTCGGATCGAGGCTTGATTAAGAAGTTGAAAGGATTTAATGGGTTGGAAATGTCAATAGGGAACGGAAATGGAGGCGGTGCTGAAAATGGATTGTCTGATAGGTATGTCATATATTTTGTATCTTTGTATAATATAGCGTTGATAGATTGATTTAGATTCTGTAATGTTTTAAACAGTGGAGAGACGGAAGGTTCTAGTGAGGGAAGTGATGGGAATACAGCAGAGGTAAGAAGCACAACTTTACCATCGTTGCTAATGCCATGCAAATGATTCTTAAAGCCTATATAATGTTACTTTCAGGGAGCTAAAAATGGTCGGAAAAGGAGTCGTGGAGGATCATCTAATAGTTGTAAGTAACATTCTCACTTCATTAAATATATATACCAGTTAGGGGTTATGAATATCTGTGCTGAACGCTTGTACCACCAGCTGAAGTTGGCAAGTCTGAGCAGCATAAGAAGGTAACAGGTATTACTGTTACTCCCGGAAAGATGGCTATATCTTTTGACTCAGGAACTGAGCTCGAGCTTAAGAAGTCCCCTGCTGCTGCTAACATGACCATGGAGTCCGGCACTATGATGCTTCAGGTCCGTAGTGTAGGTCCTACTTATCGTTGTTATATCAGACATAGATTTTAAGTGTCAGAATGATTACCATGAAGCGTTCATCTTTAAATTTCAATTCTGATTTTGGACGATGTGATGTATGTCCAGAATGAGCGAGAACTAAAGAGGGAGAAAAGAAAGCAGTCAAACAGAGAATCTGCCAGGAGGTCGAGATTAAGGAAACAGGTAAAAGGAACTCTTCTTATTCTATCATCTGAATCGTACATGAAAGTATGGAAAAGCCATATTATGTTTGTGGGTTTTCGAAGTAAACAATACGTTCATTCTGGTTTTATTTGGAAACACTTGGTATCTATAGAAATGGTACACTACAGTCATTTGTCCCGAATTTGGCATAATGTCTGACTGGATGTGCACGGTGCATGTTGTTCCCTGTAAAAGTAATATTGTTAAGGAATTTAAATCACAATCACTAAAGTTTTGTTCAAATATTGAGCCATAATCACCAAAATAGGGGTTTAGCATGTAGGGTATGTATCTTACTATTTCCAACAGCTTCAGTGAAACAGCCGACTGACATGCATGACTAATATATATATAGAGTTTCTGTTTGAATAATATTTTCAAATTTCCAATACACAGTCTGAAAGTGAAGAACTCGCTACCACAGTTGAATCCCTCATTAAAGAAAATTTGGAGCTTAAGTCAGATCTCAACCAGTTAACTGTTAATTCAGCAAATCTGAAGCTTCAAAATGCTAAACTACTGGTATTGATGCAAATTTTATACTCTCCTCTTATTGCAAAGTTCATCCATCTCTTGTAACTTGCAAACATGTTCTTCACAAACTGCATAAAGATGTACATTGTTTTTTTAGGGAAAGAACTTGCAAATTCGTATTGTTTTTAAACTTAACTGGAGCAATTTGAAATCAGCTTAACGACAGGAAAAATTCGACATAGTCACACTGTCACAGTCATCAACACGTGATCTGTCACTTCATTTGATTGGTCGATTACCCTGAATCAGAACTTTTGAAAGTTAGTTACCTTAAATCAAGCATTTTGAAAGTGCATTGTTTATCGCTGAAAACAAACTTCATTACTGGAAATGGAAATCAGCCTGAAATTTGTATGAAATTTGTCCTATTCTTTTTTAAATTAAAAGTCTCCAAGACAAATCTTATGTCTCTGTTTTGTCATTAAAATTAAACTGATGGCATTGACCTGGATTCACAAGATCTCTTTACTTTGTGGTTATTGAGGGTATGTTTAGACATTTTCATACACAATTGCAATGGTTATTTAAAATGTGATTCTTTGATTACAGGAAAAACTTAAGAAATCACAACTTAATGAATCTCCAGAAGAGCCAAGTTCCGACAAAAAGGATTTGTCGCTGAGCACTGCTAACCTCCTCTCTAGAGTCAATAACGGTGCTGGTTCTGTTGTTGGTGAAGCCACCAGCTCTGGTTCGGGTGCACCGCTGCGTCAACTTTTGGATGCTAGCCCCAGGGCTGATGCTGTTGCTGCTGGCTAACCCTCAACTAGTACCCCTTACTTTATAAACAAAATTTTTTCAAGTGAATTGTGTAACTTCGGCATATTTGTGACCGAAATTAGGTTAACAGTAAGTAGATAATATGAATTTATCCCAGATAGGTACCTTAAGGTTTAGAATTTGGTCTCGTTGGAGTCTAAGTTTCTGCAGCCAACTGAAATGCGTTTTTAGTTTCAGAGTCTGCTTACCTATAGCTTGCTGTAATTACCTGATCCGTGGACCGTGTATACATGGTTTTCTTATATATAAGATGTGATGTTTGGATCATTTAACTTGTGGTTCTTATGTTTCCCACCATAGATATAAAGATTTTGATTGATTATTGATCCTACAAACTTTGGAGCACAGGTGTTTTAAGCCATGGCCATGACCATTAAACTTTAAACGTTTGATATAAATCACAAACCAAGTCTTTTGAGTAGAAAGGTGTAAGATATTATTAAGGGTTTATTGACTTAAAACGTAGTAAACTTTATGCTTTCTTACTATGATGTGTAGTAATTTTTTAAAGTGTTATTGTATGTATTGAAGTTTTAAAAACGTCTATTGTATATATTTGACTTACCATTGCATGTATAGAACTTACAAAAATTGTCTATGTATGTATAAAAAATAGTCAAAATGCATATAATAGGTGTTTTTTAATCAACGGTAAATTAAATAAATTTTTTTTCAACCAGTGTTACATAAAATAAAATAAAATGAAATGAAAATTATAATATTAGAAAGGACAAATTCTCGAGACCATGCATCGGACGGGTTAATAGTAGTATTTATTCAGTATAGAAATAAAGATATATTTGTCAGTTTTGTAGATTATCGAGACTTGGATATATAAATACTGTATTTATTTACTGAATAATCTACAAAACACCATATTAACTTCTTCAGTAAATGTGTTCACATTTTTTAGCAGCTGGGTCCGGAAGTCGTTTTCCTCATCAAACTGCAAACATTCAAAAGGCCCCTCAAGAAATTCAAAATATACTAGTACCGTATATAGATTCCAGAATCTCTGAATCCTTATATTTTTGGTCCATTTAAACATCATGATATTAGCTCAATTTTAGACAAACCCATTTAGTAAAGAAGTAAACTTAATTTGCATATGAACTTCATTTCTTGATAGCAGCTAATTTTTTGAAGCAGGTTTTACATCTCCAACCAAAAAATGTAAGTGATCACTTATCTTCTATCTTATGTTACACAATGATTCAATGTGATACTTTTAATCTTGATAATTAAATGCTGGTTATATCCTCAGAAGGGTATTGTTTGGAATTCAATATTACATTCTGTATTATGACTCCTTTTTTTTTTTTTTTTTTTTTTTTTTTTTTTTTTTTTTTAATTATGAGTTTATTGAATTCAAAGTTTATCTTGGTATGTTAGTTTCACTGTGGTAAAAAGATTTGGATACAATTTTGGGTCAAAGTTTTAGGGATTTTACAGCTCTTGATTTGGTAATATGGGATGCATATATGTCAAGTTTTTTAATGATTGGTATTTTTATTGTGATATCAGATTTGGAATCAAGAAATTGGTTATTTTTCATAAAAGAAAGATTCCATCAATGGAAGTGTTGTATGCTTTAACTAATTTTGTTGTTCACTACATGTGTTGTTTACTACTTTTATGCTTCACTTGAAATTTTATCTTGACTTATAGGTAGGAGTTCATCAGTAGCTTGCCAAAATGGTACCACTTTTCAATTTTAGGAAGTAATTTGTTGTTTGTAAGAAGAGGGGTGGATTGGGAAAGAATTGAATTAAGTAGTTGGGATTCACAAGTTTAAAAAGGGTGTCTTTGTTTCACAAGAAATATGACGCAAGTAGTTGTGCAAAATTTGTGACACTTGTCACCACCTCTCACATGATGTCGACATTTATCACGCGCAAAACGTTTGATTAGGGTTTATAAAAAGGCATTAAGTGAAGGGTTAAGAGAATTGTGTATTTTCGGAGAAAAATGGGGCAGCCTGCGGCCGCCGTATGGGACTCTGAGGTTGCTACTGCAATGGTAAAAGACTGCAATGGCATCGATCAAATCGTGCTTCAAAATCAAGATGGCGCATCGGCTAAGGTTTCATCATAATCTTAAATTCTAATATCTATTATTTGATGACTTACCCTTTAGTTGCAATTGTCAATTGAGAAATTTTGCATGAAAGAAATGGTTTGTTTCTAAGTTTAGAATTGTTTACTGAATCATAAACAATCGGTTTCCAGGTCAGCTTGCATGGAGGGCAGGTCATTTCATGGAAGAATAACCGAGGCGAAGAGCTCTTGTTTACAAGTAGTAAGGTGGTGTGCTATCCCTTTCAATTGAACTCTGTTATTTTATAGCATTCGCAGGATATATAATTCTTACCATGTCTAAAAATTTCAATTTAATCTATTTCTGTAAGTGAACTGATCGTACTGATAACAGTGACTTGTAGACTTGAAGGTTTAGATCTATTGAATTGTGTTCTTTAATTCTTGCAACTCTTTTAGGGGTGTTTAGATGGGCGTCTAGAGTCGCAATAATTTTGTTTTTAAGCGTTTGACATAAAACAGATACTGATTATGATTTTTTGATAACTTTTTCGGTCAAATTAACCAAATTTGAAGAAACGTGTAAGCTGGAAAACTGATTAACAAAGAGGATTCTTTGATTTCAGATTTTAGTACTCCTCATTTACTATAAAGGTGACGTTTTGGATTATTAGTCAAGTGTCCAAACTACCCTCGAGTAATGGACTAAGAAAAAGTACCATCAATGGCTTGTGATGATGAAAAGGGAGTGTTGCAATACTGAATATTCAGATTATATATGGAACAGAGCACCTTGATACATATTTATTTCAAAAAAATTTCAGGTAAACGTAAAGGACCCAAAAGCAATCCGAGGAGGTATTCCAATCTGTTTTCCTCAGGTAAGTCTACAAATCATGTAAAAATCCATGAGCTATATGCTAAAAGTATTGAGCATACTTTACTGTGCTTTACCTGTAACTCATTGTGTAGTTTGGTAGCTGTGGTTCACTTGAGCAACATGGATTTGCAAGAAACAAAATCTGGACTGTTGATGAAGATCCTCCATCACTGTCTGCTAAAGATTCCAACAGGAAATCATTCATTGATTTGCTACTAAAACCATCTGAGGAAGACCTCAAGTTTTGGCCTCACAGGTTTAGCCTCAATCTTGTTAAACAATTTTTCATTTTTATAGTTCATTTGATCATCAGTGACTTGCAACATTTTTTTCTTTTCTTGTTATCGTTTTTATTTATATGTTACATAATATAATATATATGGCTGATTGAGTTCATATTTTTTTCAGCTTTGAACTCCGTCTTAGAGTCTGCCTTGGAGTGGATGGTAACCTGACCTTGATATCACGTGTGAGGAACACTAATGGGAAGCCTTTTAGTTTCTCATTTGCTTTTCACACATATCTATCTGTTTCTGACATCAGGTATTATGCACACTGTTGTGAGCTTTTTGATTCAGAAGTTTTCGACATTGACTTTGACTATAATTTGTTCTTGATTACCAGTGAAGTGAGGATTGAAGGGCTGGAAACAATGGATTACTTTGACAACCTGTCTGAAAGAGAACGCTTTACTGAACAGGGAGATGCTATTACCTTTGAAGCCGAGGTAATCATAGAAGTGGTAATTTCGGCCCATATATGGGTTAACGGGTCAATTTGGGTGAATTTTTGCCTCTAACGGGTCAAATTGGTGCGTTTTAAAAAATATAGTGGGTGAAAATGGAAATCTCCAGTGGGTTGAACAGGTCAAGCAAGTCAAACAGGTAGAAAGTCACCCACAATGTATTCAAAATGTATAAAAAAGATCATAAGTTGTGTTACTTCATAAACATGATCATCATTATGATAAAATACTTCTCTTAATCATTTCTATAATTTAGATAAAAAGTGGTCCGGCCAGTTTTGACTCGTTTCCCCACCCACCTGACCCGCGCAGCTTGCAGTAGCTGTTAAATCTCTGCTGCTATGGCTCCAAAACTGAATATGGAATTTCCATATTTCAGTTGGCGTTTTAAGTATCTATGTGGGTTGCACAGAATTATGTTAGCGTTAGATGATCGTGATTAGATTTATGTGACAAGGTTCATATTGGTTGTTTGTTGTGTCCTTTATTTATTTCAGTTTGAGCGTGTGTATCTTAGATCACCAAATTTTGTTGCTGTAATTGATCATGAAAAAAGGCGCACGTTTGTCATAAGAAAGGAAGGGCTGCCAGATGTTGGTAAGATTGCTTATAAGTTTCTTTTGATTTCCAGAGTCAACCACGAATCATTTGTTGACTTTGTAGTACATTTTTTGTATAGTGGTGTGGAATCCTTGGGAGAAGAAGTCAAAAGCAATGGCAGATATGGGATACAACGAATACAGGAAGATGGTTTGTGTCGATGGTGCAGTGATTGAGAAACCGATTACTTTGAAGCCAGGTGAAAAATGGCTGGGTCGCTTGGAGATCAGTTTGGTGAATTCAAGTTTTTGCAGCGAGGGTCTCTGTTTTTAAGTTGAGATGCCTTCAAAAGTTATAATCTTCTTCTCTATATTTTGGTTGTTCTAGGATCTTGTGCTTTTTAGTTTTATAAAGCAAGAAGATCAACTTTTTTTTGAAGTTTTCAGTTGGACCTTGAATGCTACCCTTAGATCACTGGCATAGTTAGTACTGAGATCCAACCGAGGACATGACTATGGATCCCGTAAGGTTGGGTGAATCTGAATGAATTTGTGGTCATTTTCTTCATAGATAGTTTCTGCATATTTCATCAAGAACTTCAGTTTTCTAATCTATAACAACACATTACTTTCAATTATTTATTGTTTATAAATCATTATAACGTACCTGAATTTGTGTTTTTGGAGGTGACAAAGTAGTTAGGATGAGAGATAGATAGATGTGTCGAAAATGATGTCGTAACAAAACAAGTAGTTGTTGACACGGGTCAAAACAGATTGGGTTGGGTTGACAAAAAGCGGTTTTCAACTCGTATTTTTTTTTTACGTTATATATATAATCATCAGATTTTATAGTCAAACTTATATGGTTCTAATAATAATCTAGTTAAATGATTTTGAGCTATTCAACCACTTGACGACTTTACCCTTCTGAGTTTTAATAACAGTTCTAAGCCCCCTAAGGGATGTTGCTAAGAGTTGAGTTTTCATTACCAGTTTGTTTTCATCTGATTATAATCATGTTAGCACCTCCTCTTTTTAGAGATCATCATCCAACCAAAATCATTCGTTATGTTTAGGGCAGTTGTTAACAACAATTGTTGCTGTTTTCTTTTATCTATTCTTTGTACAATACTCGTTTGACCCGTTTCTTATAGAACATAACCTTCGACTCATTCGTAAGTAAAAGACGTCAATATTACCAACCTTTACACGCAATGTGATGTCTGTATGTTTCACACACATTATTTTCAAGCTCCAAAGCCAAAAGGTGATTGCCCTAGTTAGAGAACACAGATTAATGATGATATAAAGACAGATGGCAAGTTTCATTTAGGTTTCACCAAATCAAATACACTAGATTTCAAAACACACAAAGTTTCAAATTTACCACGTAAGCATCCTACATATGTTGACAAGTTGCTTAACGTTCAACCCAAAACAACAAATAAGTCAACAAAGCACTTGCAATCATGTTTCTTCTTGTGATGCATCCCACCTGAGTCTTACTACTTAAGCGGTTCGTCGATAGAGATGGTCCCACAGGTTGGCCTTCTTCTAATGCTTTAGCTTTAAAATTATAATGGGGAATTTGATGAGTTCAACAAAATCATTTAACACTTCCCGAAGATTAAGCTATACACCACGCCGATTTTCTAGTTCTTTTGTGTTTTCTATCAATACCTACAAATCATTAATAAACTTCATAAGTATCATAACAAATGAAAGTAGACTGAAAATATAAAGAAATGAAAACGAAAACGAAAACAACAAGTTGGTAAGTCTTCTTACTTCTCGGATGTAATTTGCCACTGCTTTGCAGCCTTCTGTTGCAAGTTGCATGACATTTTCAAAGATATCCATGGGCAACTTGGCATCCATCTGCCAAAAACAAACTAGAACTATAATGATGGCCGATCAAGTGTTACTCAATAATCAAACATCGACAGAATGCCAAATTTTATATAATTTGAAAATAAGCATCAACCACCAACTCAAAAGATGCATAACCTGAAGAAGAGTCACTTTGTCCAACTTAGGTAGAATTCCTACAGTAACATCAGGTCCACCAGCACTGTCTTCCACGTAATTTAGATCTGTTGATTTAAAAAAAAAAAAATTATTAAGTCATGGCAAGGAAAGTAAGCATGAAGTTAATTGAAGGATATGCCCTTACCAAGCAGAGGAGTATTTAAATATCCAGCGCTACATGAGGTAACAAGATCACGCATTGGAATCCCAGCATCTGCAAGGGCTAAAGTTGCAGCATTTATGCAAGCAGACCTCGTTCCTGAATATTAAAAATACACATACATATATTAAAGCTGTGTAAAAAAGATTAGATTTGTTTATTGTTATCGGCTAAAAAGTGTTTCCTGTTACCTCCGTCTGCTTGAAGAACTTGGACAAAAATGTCAATCTGGGAACGGGGCATTAGGTGTGTCAGTATGCATGCTTCCATTGTTTGGCGAATAACCAAAGAGATCTCTGTTGATCTCCTGCATATCATAAGATTAAATGTTATCCATAAATATAATCATAAACTATACATGGTTAAACATTCAAACATGTATGCGTTAACTCATAATTAATATAAAAATAAATTAGAAATCATCATAATTATGCAAACAAATGATACAAACCTGTCACCCTTTGGTTTTCTCATGCGATCTCCTGTACTAAAATTAGCCATCGTATACTCGCACCTTATCTGCCAAAAGTTTTCTAATAACAATATTATGGTCCGGGTCTCACTCATGTAAAAAAAAATAGTATAACAAGTGAAGTTAGCTCTTTACCAATGCCTTATCATTAATCTGTTGACCCCTGTGTTGGACCTATATAAAAGAAAGATTAAAGATTATATAACACATTTTATCCAGCACATAATCATCATACTATACATACCTTTTTATATAACAATAATGCATATAGCAGATATAACAGTAATCTAATCTAATTTAACCAATTAACTAATTTCACAAACTTGTAACAATTCTATTATCACTAACCTACATTATCATACTCAAAAACCATAATGCTACTGTCACAAATTAACCTAAAGTATATATATATATAGATAAGGGTACCTCTCTAGGACCATATACTGCAGCAATAACTTTAGTGTTGCCCATTTCAAAAACAGCTGACCTACCATCAATTACAATAAATCAATGTATTTAAAATTTAATCAAACTTCAGTATAAACAAATTATACTATTACTCCTAAGATACAATATAAAATACCCATCAGCTTTAGATATAGTGCCAATTTCTGCTCTCAGCTGTCTCATCTGACATCAAAACAAAAAGCACACAAAATTTAAAAATTACATATAAAATTATGAATCAAATTAGATAAAATCGGATGAAAGCTTGAAAATTTAGGAAAGATTGAGAACCTCCATAGGACGACGACCATCTAAACGAAGTCCTTCAGGGCTCACGTACTCCATTTTTGCTGATACAAAAAAGCTCTGTTTTTGCGTGTGTTTGTGTTTTTGTGAGAGAGAAAAATAAATATTTTCAGGGCTTGGATAAAAAACGGAGCCCTAAAATAATCCATGAAATAATGGGCTTAATGTGTGGGTCTCTATGCTATTCCAAAATCCCATAAGGCCCATAATATCATAGATCATAGATGTACGTTTTTGGTTTTCATTAAATAAAAAAAAGAAATTAATTGAAAATATAGTTAATGTTCACGATAGCGTCACTATATGTGAAAAAAAAAAAAAAAAAAAACAAAAACAATGTTCACGTTTTTCTGTTTTAACTCTGTTCCATGTACCATTATACATCGTCCATCCCATAATAAGCGTGCATAGTCAGATTACACGAAGTTTAAGAAAAAACATAATCTATTGTGTAATAGAAAAATGGTAATCTTATTCTTAGTTATATAAATCAGTTGATTAAAAAAGTAAATTTTGAGTAAATTGATAAAGTTAGTGTATTACTTTTAGATGGATATACTTATTTTAGAACACGCTAAAATAAAAAAGTGAACAGACGAGTAACATTTTTATCGTCCAAAGGATGTTTTCCAAAAAGGTTGCAGTCTCATTGATTGACACTCCTTGTAATTGACAAGATACTAACATGCCATAGATAAAATCTAAACTATTACTTCAACTAATCACAAACACAATTAAAGGAATTATATACAAATTTTATTACACAAAGGTAGAACCTGTATGGATATGTTCTATCCATTGTAGAATGATTTGATTTGCCTAAACAATAATAAATCCCAAACATTACAAAATCTTTGAAGTTTAAACGAAGGAAATTAATCAAATTCCATAAATGAGAACCTACATCAGTATGCATGTTCGTAAGTAGGATCCACCATTCCCATACCATTTCCTTCATCTGTCAGCAGACTGTCTGGGTCCTGTAACATACATGAAGTTTTTAGCGTAAACGGGCCAATATGTACAAAGGATTTGAATACTTTATGCATACCTCCAGTCCCCATTTTATGTAATCCGGGGACTCGCAAGCCTTATATTCGTCCACCAAACTGTCAAGTATGTCTTTAGACTCGTCAAATTCTGAAAGATCGTTGTCCTGCAAAAGGTTCAAAGAAGCGAAAGTTTATGAATATCAAGTTATACAAACACATTCGATTCTTAAATATCACAACTTTATACGGGCCAATTTCATAAATTGGTGCTAACTATCTTTGGTCTGAATTGGGTTTTGGGTAACACATTATACCTGCACACACCTTATAAACTTTTTTAAATGTTTAAGTTTTTCAAGTCAAAATTTCGGAATGTTGGTTACCTTTTTATGGGAGAAAACAAAGATGGTTACCCTTTTATGCAACTTGCTTTTCTTATATAAGGAAATGAGCAGTAATAACTTACAGCAAACATCGGGAAACTCTTGTATCTGTCGAGGAAAGCTTGTCTTTTTCTCAAGAGAGAATACTGACTCAAACACTTGGAAAATAGATGGCGTATTCCAGTGTAACTTGCTAGCATGAGGCCACTCACCTAAGGTTATAAAATGTATGTATCAATTATAAATCATCCTGATTACCTATCAAAAATACCATCTTTGTAGGATATATGAAGTCTCACCCTGTGGGAAGTTTTAACATAAGGAGACTTCCTTGAGAGAGCGACCTGAATGCTGGCAGGGGCCCATTCGATGAAGTTTACTAGCTTTCTTTCACGTATTCTCTGCAAACTTTCATGAACCTAAAGAGATAACCAAAAACTGTCAGAAAGCATATCGAGGACTTTATCCTTTATCCATGAAAGTTCATATTCGTAAAGAAGCAGTTAAAGTGTGTTAGCTTACTGAATCACAAATACAACATGTAAATTGTACTCACCTTAGTGGGATCAACTTCTCCCTGAATAATGTTCAATATTGATATGTATTTCGCTAGACTAGCTTGCTTCGTTCTAGCATTACAAGACACCATCATGTTTTTTGTCTGCATAAAAACAACACGATTTCTTAAGGTGAGTGAATTAATTTCCTAGGTCTCAACTGTTGTATTGCTTAAATGCAAAAAAGAACACTAAATGATGAAAAGTTAGCACCTTTAAGCAATTTCAAGTATTTATGTTGCTTTAAAACAACTATTACAAAATGGTCAGAATTGCTTACTCGGTGCAACTTTGACATGTTTTGTTCGCAAAAGAATAGGTAAATTGTATTATAGGTTAACCAAGTTTATTCAAATCTTTATGTCAGACAACCTGTTTTTGTACCTAAAAATACCATCAAAATTTTCGATTCAAGTAATCTTCCAAGTTAACCATTTTACAGGTGTCTTGTCAAGACAAAACCAACGGGTCAAAGTTACCAACGCATAAGCTGCCATGTCAACATTTTGACAGGGTAACCGAGTCAGATTATATTTGAAAGTTGATTACTGAAATCAAATGTTCTAAAACTTTAATGGAGAATTTTGACCAAATAGCATGAAACCACAAGAAATTCATTTGCTCCTTATAGATAAAAAATGCCAAATTTAGGTTTCATCAACAAAATTAGCTAGTTTACAGTTCTTGCCTGAAGAAGTCTTCTCATCACATCCAGCACTGTGGTTTTACGAATCAGATTAGCCTGCCAAAATCAATGTTATAAAACGCATCTTTAAACGTCATTAGCATTCTATAGCAAAATAACATTAATGTAAAGATCTTACCTGACGGTCAACAGTTAGAGGTGTATATCCTGCCATAAGAAAATGACACCTCGGTGTCGGGATTAATGAAGCAAGAAGGCCAACCAAATCATTATTCATGTAACCAGGGTAACGCAGAGTGGTTGTACTAGCCGCCATAACAGTAGAAACTAGAGAATTTGTCTCAGAAACAGTAGGATTCTGTATGTGAAAACGCTCTACTGCAATTCTGTTTAGTGCAGTGTTATCAAGAACCACAACACAGTCAGCATTTAACGTAAGACGTTTGAGAGTCAAAAGAGAATTGTAAGGCTGAACCACCACATCACTTGTCTCGTTCTGGTTCGGGAAAACACTATATGTTTGAACAAGTTTTTTGCTGTAGTGATCATTCAAAGTCTCAAGTATATATGAACCCATCCCTACATAAAAATATAGAAATCATCTAAAATATTTCATTTCTATAGTACATATTAATCAAAGATACAAACAAAAGTAAATGCTAGAACCTGAGCCTGTCCCTCCTGCAATTGAATGACATAAAACGAACCCTTCAAGACTATCGCTTCCATCTGCTTCTCGATCAATCATGTCCATTAAGTCCTCCTCAAAATGCTTACCCTATATAAATAGATATAACAATTTTTTAAGACTTAATGTGATCATAAAAATAGTAAATTTATTTGGATTAGAATAATATTTTACTTGATCATATCCACTGGCCCAATTGTTGCCTGCACCACCTCCATCAGAAGATATAAAAACATTCTCTTGATTATAAAGATCTCTATATTCACCAGTTTGTATTCCATTAATCACTCTCGGCTCCAAATCCATAAGCAAAGCTCGCGGTATGTAATGTTGATCATCAGCTTGATAGAAAAATACATCTTTTCTGTCACCACCACCTCCCTTCAATCAACAATACCAAACTGTTAACAATATTATTATATAAAAGGATTTTGCATAGATTAGTTTATAAGTACTTTATGTTTTATTACTTGTAACTTGTTTAAGGGCACTATAGTAATTAATCATGTAAGATGGTTAGGGTATAAATAAGTCTCTTAACCCTAACCATCACTGATCTTTAGCTAAACTTTTCTCCTGCGCTTTCATATCAATACAACAGCCGTATCATCGTTTTTCATCTCTATTCTCAATACGATTCATCAATAGTTCGATTAGATCGATTTCAATTGGTATCAGAGCAAGGTTATCGACTATTGATTTGAATCTATCAAACGATTTTGAAAAACAACTACAGATTGTTCAAGATTGATGTTTTTGAGTAATTAGGGTTTGAAGTTTTGGTTCGATTACTCTTGATCGAATAAGTGTTTGGAAAATTCGTCCGTACGGATTGATCTCCTCAACATAGCGAATCTTTTGATACTAATATCATATATTTTTGTTGAGTTTGATTTTGGATCTAATATAGATCAAAAGCTGCGATCGTGATTGTGTTCTTATAGAGTTTACAACACAATATGTAGCTGGTTACCTCTGGTTACCAAAGTATTACGCCAAACACAAGTTATTACGCTAAGTCAGATTCGATTGGACATTGTATTACACCAAATGGTCTTGTAACCAAGCAAAGGTAATACGCCAAATGGTCTTGTAACCAAGATATTACGCCAGTTTTTCCTAAGTCCAAACTATTACGCCAAGCCTTGATTTTCAACCTGTTACGCCAAAATTTGTAACCAGAAAGTGTCCTACGCCAAAAGATAAGGATTGTCAGACTTGTGACACTTGTATTACGCCAAGTTTGCAAGTGTATTACACCAGATTCCCAAGCTGTTACACCAGTCTCCTACGCCAGTTTTCAGTCAAGTTTAATACGTTGTATTACACCAGATTTTGTGACAAACAAGTCTATTACGTCAGTTTTGCCTAAGTCTATTACGCCAGATTTGAGAGAGCAAAGATATTATGTCAACTTGTCTATTACACCAACTAGTGTATTACACCAACTAGTGTATTACTCCTGATTTTGTGACAAGCCGTTCTATTACACCATCCACACCAACCAGTGTATTACACCAACAACTAGTTTATTACACCAGATTTTGAGAACGGGCTAAGTGTAAATCTTGAATTGACTTTAAGATGTCTCGTGAAACGTTGTCAATTGGGTCTGAATCTGCATCAGAACTTGAGGTACTTGCTTTCAATGAAGATCAGTTAATTCTCATAAAAAGTAAAATGAACTCATATCAGGAAAAGATTGATTTGGAAAAATCTAGAGTTGCTAAACTAGAAAAAGAGGTTGCTAGTAATGTTAGGGCTGTAGAAACTGTGATGAGGGAAAAGGCTATTCAAGAAAATCAACTCCTATTTTATAAAAGGAAACATGAATCATTTATTTCGGAACAAGAAAAACTGACAACTCGAATTTCTGAATTAAAAAGGAACTTTGAGGAATCGGAACGTTTGCAAAGAGTGTGTACTTTGAAAAACAGCTATGTTTTAACTGAAAATGTTAAAATTTATGCTCGAATCAAAGAACTTGAAGAAAAGTTTCTTAAAAGAGGCCAAACTGATCAAACGATTTTTCTCAATAAACCTAAGGAAATCAAGTATTTTAATCCTAGGGAAGGTTTGGGATTTGACAATCCTTGCTATTTACAGAAAGCAATTTCTAACATAGCACCTTTGTATGCTAAAGAATACATGGGTCGGGGTGTACAAATGAATTTTATGAAACTAACCAATGACGGAGAAGAAATTGAAACATTCAATAGGGCAAGAGAAGACAAAGCTCAATTTTCATTTAATTATGAGGAATTAAACAAGAGTTATGGTGATCGAAAAATCCCACTTTCAGATGACTATTTCCCAAGTTATCCAAAACCGGAATTTGAAACAACTGATAAACCTTCTTCAAATGAAGTTGTTCAACAAGTGGTAGCTGCTAAGGTTTACATTCCAAACTTGGTTTTGGAAAATAAAATCATTGAATTAGAAAAACAAATTACCACTCAAATAAACGATTTTGAAAAGGAACGAGCTAATCTCTTAAGCACTATTGAACAACTCAATAGTTCCTCTTCGTCTTCTCAACCACACCCGCTGTCAAAATCCCAATTGGAACTAGATTTTGGTAAAGCTATGGATTCAAAGGGATCTTTTGATGATGATTTAATTCAAAAGTTTAAACCAAAAGATTCCAAGTCTAAGTCTACATCTCAAAAGGAACAAGGGTTTGATAATTTTTCAACCTCTGAGAAACCGCAAGTGTCCAAAGCAGCAAAACCACATGTGAATGTTCCAAAGAAGATTTACACGGATAAATCTTCTAACCCATTTTCGAAAAAGATTTCTCAGTTTACCAATTATTCTTTGCAAAAGAATAAGAGGTATTCTAATAAGTCACAATTAAATGGAACATTCACACCTCAAAAGAATTTTGATATTCCCGATGCATATGGTTCAAAGGTTTCAAAGGAATTGGTTTCACGATTTCTGAAGCAAATAAAAGTTTGGAAACCGAAGCAAAGTTCTTCTGGGAAATCTTCTCAAACCAAATCTTTCAAATATTCGAGATCGAGAATGTTTGAACTTGCGCCACAAAAGTCTTTTTATCCGGTGCAAAGACGAAATGATTTTGTAACCGCCACTTCCAAAAGATTTCAATCACCGTTGATTCCACAAACTTTATTTCGAAAAGAAACACCGAGTTTCAACTCAAAGTGGAGTTCAATGTCAGTACTTCAAATAGACACAACTTACAACTGGTTTTCAAAGTTTTCAAAACCCATTGGCACCGTGCTTAAATGGGTTCCCAAAGTTGTGGTCTAGTTTCAAAATCTATGGCTTTGTACATTTCAGTACAAAACCCGCCCTTTAATGAATGAGCTCAAAGGAAAGATTGAACTTTTCAATGAAAAGTTTCATGTTTAGAAAACAGATTTTTCAATGTTCAAGGTCGAGCTCCCATCATTACTCTTTTGAAGAAAAAGTATGATATCTTTGAGGGGGAGCTCGCACAATTGCAAAATATGTATCTTTTCATAATATTTATGCATATGTTAAGGGGAATTGTTTTTACAAGGCTAAAACTTTCAAGTGTTCAAATTTTTTATCTATTCAAAACACTTTGGATGTTTTTCAAATCATTTTTGGTTTTATCATGTCGGAGAAATCTCATCGAAGGAATCCAACCAACGACTTTAAATCACAATGATTTGATATCATGATCAACTCATGATCATATTTGGCAAATGCTGAAATCTGCATAGAGTGTTATAGTATACAATCATCTCCTACGATCCACCAAAGCCGGTTAGATCTACCCCAGGAGCCACCTACCAAAACTAGGATGCGAGGGTCTTTTAGGTCTAGGTGAGCAGGATCATGTATCAGGGGATCTTGATTAGTGTGTGATGAGATAAAATTTTGAGAGGGGTGATGGAGAATGGGGTGCAAATCAGCATAAACATCAAAATGCCAACATTGCGTGACAAGTTCACCAATGACTGAAATGAGGGAGGAGTTGAAAAATATGTGAGGTTGAGTGAGGAGTGTGTGACAGGGTTAAAAGAAAACGAAAACCCTTCCTAAAATACTAAATCTCCGGGTTACCACATAATCTATCAGTTTTCATACGTTGATTTCTGGTATTGAAGAAGACATCATGGACCCAGTGATGCAATGCACATTACCCTCCTTGCCACTCAAGTACTTCTTAAAAAGTTCTTGTTTCAATTCTCACGGAGACTTAGCACATACTCTATTAACTTCTCATTTGGAGAATGTTGATATTGAAATATGAGGACAGTTAGCTCCAGTCCTCGACTTCATTTTTTGCACTTATAGAGTCTAGATCCTATTGTGTTAAAAACACATCTTTAGGAAACAGGTGTTCTTATACACTACATGTCTTTGTGACATCTTTGCAAGTTTTTGTGACTTTGCCGGAACATTCATAGTGATATCTATATATAGGTATTCCACGATGATTGAATGGAAATCCTACCAATGCTATTATCAAAGCCAACATTGAAAGTAGGTCACTCTGATTCAGTTGATGTGTTAACTGGTAATCTATGTGTTCCAGGAGTTAGTAATTTCAGGAATGTGTTTTTCAGAAATTACAAACAACTTTTCTTTGTTTACTCAGTGAATTGTTATATTACCCGGTTCTTAACAATATTCATGTTTTATCGAATTTTTATGATCATTTTCCGCATCATTATCTCTAGATAATTGATTTGATCATAATATTTATCAAATTCATGAATTTTGGTTCACATTTCATGGTGCTTGTTGAAGATTCAACATTTCACGAAAAAAAAAAATTGGTTGGTGAGGATGATCATTGGTTAAGGAGAGATTGTTAGGTTCTTCTATTTTTTTCAACACCTTGGATTATAGAAGATTCATGATGCTCATGATAAGTCACAAGCATCATGAGGGGGAGAGAAGGGGAGAATTTGTAGATGAAGAGAAAAGATCCAAATGGTTGAAGATTGTGTTCATAAGTAAAGGTTAGAAAGAACAAGAGGTTGGAAAAGTTTAAAGAAGTGTGCTGAAAGAGAAGAGCTTAAAGTTTAAATCAACAAGAGTTACAGAAAGTGAAGTAATGTTTGAAAGTGATCGAATGTGTAAAGAGCGATTGAGAGAGGTCTTGGAAACCTGTGAAGGTTGAAAAGCCCGAGGTTTCAGGAGATCATTTGGAAGAAGAAAAGATGAAATCTGCTTAACAAATGTTGTAGTGTTTAAAGAAAGATATAGGGGTTCAATGAATGACGGGAAGGCGAAGTCATTGTGTTGGAAAGTTACAAAGTATTTCAATGACGATATTCAGTGTCTTTCTACATGGTTGAAGATAGTTATTGGTTTGAGGGGGAGCAGATTCAAAGGATGATAAAGAAAGACTGATCAAACTTCAGAAGAAGAGTATCAGTTTGAGGGGGAGCAGTGAAAGTTGATCAAGCTCTTAAAGATGAAATATCAGTTTGAGAAGGAGCCTGAGGATAAAGAGTTAAAAGATGTTTTCAATGGCAACAATTTTTTTTGGAGTATACTTTCAAAATAAAGTTCATTTATAGTATGCTTTTAGAGTATGAGCTTCAAAGAAAATAATTTCAACATTCGTTCAAGCAAAAGAGTTGTCGTTCATGAACAAGAACAAGAATTGTCTTCAAGAATTCCTTCAAGAATCAAAGTCAAAGAATTGAACAAGTGCTCGGGCTTTGTACTGATATCTATGCTAAATCCTAGGGGGAGATTGTTAACAATATTATTATATAAAAGGATTTTGCATAGATTAGTTTATAAGTACTTTATGTTTTATTACTTGTAACTTGTTTAAGGGCACTATAGTAATTAATCATGTAAGATGGTTAGGGTATAAATAAGTCTCTTAACCCTAACCATCACTGATCTTTGGCTAAACTTTTCTCCTGTTCTTTCATATCAATACAACAGCCGTATCATCGTTTTTCATCTCTATTCTCAATACGATTCATCAATAGTTCGATTAGATCGATTTCACAAACACATCATTATTATTATCATTAGTAATCATAAAAATACATATATCCTGATGTAACATTTAATCGATGGCAATTATACTTTAAAATGTTGTACGTATGGAACTATCTGTTTAACTAAGTCCATTTTCGACGTACGTATTTGATGCCATTGTACAAATATGTATATAGCATAATGTTTTAGTAACTGGACTAATAAGGTACTGATGAAAATATATAACACATTAACGACATGATGCAAAACAAGCTGTTACAGTAAGAATGAAACATGATTATATATAACCTGAGTAGCGTAATCTTCGAGAATGCCGTCTTTAGAGATGCCATGTTCAAGACAAAGTTGTTTCCAGAACTCCATTCCGATCTGATTCCCACATTGACCTACTTGTAATGTTATGATCTCACGTGGCATTTTTACGTTTTCCTGTTCAAGATGGTTTTTGGGCTTTTATAATTCCTGAGTCGAACGGAAATTTAAGGTGAAACCGGCGATGATGAGATCGACTGAAAAAACTGTGTTTATGGGGGAAAATGGAAGTGATGAATACCTTTTCTTTAGGAGTTTTTGTTTCCAAAAGAAATATAAAAATAATACTTACATTTTTTATTAATAAAATGAACACATAAAATAAAAATCGTTTATTGTTAATCAAATTGTGGTATGTGATCCATTTATGCCATTAAATTAAATTAAATTAAGTTTATGTAGCATTCTCTCCTAATCTATAATGTATTTAGTATTCATTGAATAATAAGTTACATAATAAGGTCAAAAGCTCTATATATGTTTCTCCTACAACGGTTACGATGACCTCATAGAGTATACTTCGATTGATTGATTACTAATATTTCAAAAGTAAATTAGTTTTTCATCAACTACAAAGTAATTCTTTACAGTGGTAATTTATTTTTCTCTTTCATTTTGAGGGCGCAAAATTCCTAAAGTTTCATTATTAACTTTGAAAAAAATTACTCCGTATATTTTTCGTAATTATAGAGTTCTTACGGGAGCGACTACCCCTCACTGGCTCACTCAGTGACATCATGTGTGAAGCACGCAGATGTGCCTAGAAGGTATTGTACATTATAAATTGACAGTATATAATATTGTAATGTACATGGAAAGAAGTGTAGAAATTAGAACAATGTAGAATGGTATAATTTATAGAGGTGTCAAAATGAATGGGTCGGGTCGGATCAGGTCACGAGTCTAGATGGTTTTGGGTCTAAATGGATCCGGGTCTAGATGGGTCATTTAGAAGGATGGGTCTAAACGGGTCCGGGTCAAATGGGTCTCAGGTCGGGTCGGGTCATCGGTTTCACCAAAAATTTTTTTTTATTTGAGTGAAAAATGAAAAAAATGAAATGAGGTGAAAAAAAAAAAAATTACCCGTTAGACCCGTCTAAACCCGTTGGTTAATTGTTACATAATTAGATGTTATATTGAAAAACCCATTTAGACCCATCCAAAAAATGGGGAGGAGACCCAACAAACCCACCCCCTCCTAAAAATTAACCAAATTGACCCAAAATTAACCAATGGGTCTAAAATTGACACCTCTAAGTATAAACCGGAGTATAAAGTTTTGCAATGGTACTATACATTATAGCCTTATAGGCTAGGTTGGGTTGGGTTGGGCTGGGCTGAGCAGGCAGAAGGTGGCAAAAGTGCTAAACGAATGAATGATTGCGGGCTGAAATCACAACGGGCTTGGATCACAATGGAGAATGGTATAAACTATAAAGCTTTTGCAAACGAGCCCAATAAAATTGTGTATCTAATATCTCATTAAACAGTCGATTATTAATTAATAATAACTAATAATCTAATCTAATCTAAATATTAATAAAAAACTTTGTTAAGCTAATTTAAAAAAAATGTCAAACTTAACTTTAAAATGGTATTTAATGCAAAATATGTCGATAGGAGAAATTTTTATATATCATTATAAACTCACCTATTTAAATCAACTTCATCTAAAAAAATTTGTCAAACTTAACTTTAAAACGGTATTTAATGCAAAACATGTCGATAAATTTTTATATTGAGTCATGATACTTGTATCTTGTGTGTAAGGATATGATGATGCTCCAATACATTAAATTGAAAAAAGAATTAAGTTATTGAGGGGAAGGTTATTGTAGAAACATTTTTTTATGGTAAGAAAATTTTATCCTCTTTAATATTAGACCGATTAAAAAAAATAAAAAATGTATGATACACAAATTAAAGTTGTGTATCACAGCCTTTTATGTGTGATAGTGTGATAGACACTAAATTTTTTATGATGTGTATCACATATTTTTTTTAAAAAATTCCCATATTAAAGAACACACAATTCTAAGAATTTTGATATAAATTTTTTTTATCAAAAACATAATTTAATCTTAAAGTTAAAAATAAAAATGTTCGTTCCTACCATTCCCACCATAACAAGTGTTCCTACTTGAACCTTCCCCTGTAAAGATAATATGTTTAATAGGTAAAAAAAAGTTCTTTAACTAGAGCTTTGAAGGGGTTCTTAATGTTTGTTTACGGCCCTATCGAGTTAGGGGAGTTGGGATATCTCAATCAAGAAAACTATTACAAACATAATAATAGATTAATATAAACACATAACAGTTTATTTGAAGGAATCATCATACTTACATAATCTAACTTTAATTTTTAATGTATTGGTCATTTATCAAACCCGTGTATACACGGATCAATAATCTAGTTTGAGACTTATTGCATAGTCAAGAATTATGAATCAAATCAAGGGTTAAAGTTAGATGGATTAACAAAATTAAGGGTGTAGATTATTTCGATGTGGGACTCAAATCAAGAAGACTATGTAATTTAGTCTTTCTTATAATAATATATAGAGAATAGAGATAGAGATAGAGATTGTGGTATGTGATCCATTTATGCCATTAAATTAAATTAAACTTTATAGTAGTAAGTTTATATAGCATTCTCTCCTAATCTATAATGTATTTAGTATTCATTGAATAATAAGTTACATAATAAGGTCAAAAGCTCTATATATGTTTATCGGGGAGGGTTATTATAGAATCATTCCTTATGGTAGGAATCATATGGATGACTTTTTTCATTTTTAATTTCAACATAGGTATATTTTTTGCAAAAATAATTATGTCAAAATTATTAAAATTTTATCTTCTTTGATATTAGATCGATTTAAAAAAAATAAAAAATATATGATACACAACTTTAATTTGTGTATCATATATTTTTTATTTTTTTAAAATCGATCTCATGTTAAAGAACATAAAATTCTAATAATTTTGACATAAATTTAAAAATAAAAATGTTCTTTCCTACCGTTCTCACCATAAGAAGTGTTTCTATTTGAACCTTCCTCTATTTGTTTATCTCCTACAATGGTTACGATGACCTCATAGAGTATACTTCGATTGATTGATTCCTAATATAAACTATAAACTATAAATCACAACGGGCTTGGATCACAATGGAGAATGGTATAAACTATAAAGCTTTTGCAAACGAGCCCAATAAAATTGTGTAGCTAATATTAGGGGTGACAATTTGGGTTGGGTCGAGTTGACTCGTTCGTATTATCGAGTTGGCGGGTCAGAAGTAGTCGACTCAAACCCGACCTGATTTTCTAATCGGGTTGAGTTTTTCAACCCAACCCAACCCTGACCCAACCCAGTTTACCCATTTTTTAAAATTAGATCGAAATATTTTCGAGTCACTTTTAGTTAACAGGTCAATTTCGAGTCAAATAGGTCAACCTATAAATTTATAATTCTTCATTAATAAGCATAAAAGTATTTATAAATACCAAAAAATATCATATTACCTAATATGTTTACTAAAATCGAATAGTATAACATCATTAAACACTTTGATCTATTAAATTAAAACAAACATTTGAATTTTTAACTACATTTATGATTTATTCGGCTTGTCGGGTCAACCCAAAAACCCACTGGGTGACCCGAACCCAACCCAAAAAAATACCAGGTTGGCGTGTTTCGGGTTGACGGGTCCGTGGGTCAAAAAATCTCGACCTAACCTGCTTATTTTCGAGTCGGATTTCGGGTCGTGTCGGAAAATTGCCAGCCCTAGCTAATATCTCATTAAACAGTCGATTAATAATAATAATAATAATAATTATTATTATAATATAAATTCTTTAAAAATAATAAACATAAACATTAGACACTAACTTTTACATGTTAATAGTTTACGGACAATTACAAACGGTAAAAAAAACATTACTTTTACCCAATTTTCACTACTTTTACGATTAAAAGTTATTTTACGATAATTTATTATGATATTATGATTTAAAAAACATGCCCTTTCATAGAAAATTTAAATTAATAACGGTGATGTAGATAATTCATATATCACTAATATAAACAATGATCATTCTCCCACAAATGTAAATTAAAGTCAAAATCAGTGATCATGTGTTTAGTTGCGTCTCCATTTAGTTTTTAATTTTTTATTTTTTAAGATGACATAACAAAATTATTATATTATAGAGTTGTAATATAATGACTAGCGTGCGATAATAGTCATAAACATATATTAACGACAGAAGTACGTATTAAAAGCACAATAATAATGTGTTTACCGTTTAGTTATAAAAAAAATATAAAATGAAGAGGCTTTCTATGAAAGGGCTTTCTATGTTTAGGTTATCCGAGAGGACGAACATTTTTACTTAGATACTAGCATGAAACCCGCGCAAAGCAGCGGACACTACACATAAACACGTTAAAGTTGATGTATAAATATTTATCATATTAGTCGTTGTGGCTAGATTTTTACTAACCTTTGCAGGATCCTTATTAGCATCAAAAGTACACCGCGCAGGTATGAAAGTCATTTATATTTTATATTCGTAACTTAGGATAATGGTAGTTTATAAGTCTGTTTTCAGGATCACTGATATTATTAAGGATCCTGGATATATTTTGGTTATTTATCTTACAGGATCCTAGTCAGGATATATTTGTCTAACATATTCTTGCAGGATACTGAACGAGGAGGATCCTTAAGTGAGGATCCTAAGTATATTCTGGAGTATGCATAACTCAGGATCCTGGACCTGTATTAGTTCAGGATCATGAGTTGATTAACGTGTTTATTTTTCTTAAGTGTTGACCAGGTCTTGGGAGAAACGCGTTAATGAGATATGCTCTGGATTATGTGACAAGGCTTTGATACAATTTGGAGAAGACAAAGTCTCATGCACGTGCGGAATAGAGTCAAAAGAGACGTTGGTGGTCTTCGTCATTCCTCGGAGGATCCCTGATATTTGGGAATTATTGTTATACGCTCTTACTATTTAAACGAGGCTTGGGTGATCGATTAGGTTAAAGAATAGGGCTTAGTGTCTGGGAATGTATCAAACTTTCACCAAATCTCTATTGTGTGTATCCAACTTACAAAACTCAATATTAATGCACTCAACTTGTAAAAACCCTTATATTGATGTACTTTGATGATGTGTCACGCACATAGCATGCCACATGGCACAAGGAGAGAGTGACCCGTCATCAAAGTACATCAATATAAGGGTTTTTACAAGTTAAGTACATTAATATTGAGTTTCGTAAGTTGGATACACACAATAGAGATTTGGTGAAAGTTTGATACATTCCCAGACACTAAGGCCTAAAGAATATTCACTACTCACACCTGCAAGTCACATAAACACTCTGTTATTTCTTCATTTTACGATCATTTCACCAACACTTAGCTAGATTCACACACAATCACTTAGCCGATCATCCTTGTGCTCTTACTTTGTAATTCATTACTTTTATTTTTATAAGATTTATAAAGGCAAGGATCGTTTGATCCTTCCCGAGGTTTTGTGCCGGCGATCAACCTTGATCAAGGGCTTTCCTCGTACATCATCGTGTCAATTTTACTTACTTTACTTTAATTGCATTTTACATACATTATTGCCATTAAATCGCAATCATTTTCAATCTGTTATTAAATTTTGATAGAAAAACATTTGTTCAACAAGGATCCACGGATTCAATTGAACATTTTCAACACAAAACATTTACTTACTAATAGAGGTAATCGTGTTTCTATGTAATTATCTTGAGAGTAATTCATACACCTGACCTCACAAACTAATTTTTGATCACTTAATTGCTTTAGTAATTTTTGACCAAAACAATTTGGCGCCCACCGTGGGGCAATTGGTGTTTTGCTTAATCAAACTTTTGTTAAGATCCTTGTTGAGTCATCTTTTTCAAAGATTTCTGTCGAAAATGTCGAGCCAAGGACGATCTACATCATCTACCATGCCATCATCATCTTCTGCTAGAACCACTCTCCCTCCTGCTCCACCTCCCACTTCATCTCAGCAACAGCCACAGAATGTCTATACAAGGCTACCGTCGGCTGGATCCACATTTTTGGGGGCTGGATTCTTATCGGATCCAGACCCTGTTATGATTGCTAACCGGGATATTGTGTCTATGTTTACGCAGGTAAGAGAGCAGCTTCAACGAGTGGAGAGAAGCAACGAAATCCTGAGAAAGGATGTGGAGGACATGAGAGCTAGGAGCAATGTTCCGATTTCTCAAGTCACTACTCCTATCCGAAGCAGGATCCTTGATTTTGGCACTCCTTCATCCATGGAACATCAAGGAGACTTTGTTTCCATGCAAGGGAGCGCTAGGATCCCAGATCCAATCTATGCTACTGGAGTTTCTACGTCAAGGGGTCTACAATATAATCCAGGATCCTCATACAGGACTCCTGATGGCGGTAACATGTTTAATAATTTTACTTCTAATAACACTGTTGGGACTAACAATTTTCAGGATCCTGGAGTTAGCCCTGTAATGGCGAGAGAAATATAGAAATTGAAGGATATGATATCAAGCGTCCCCGGAGTTGTACAACCAATTCCAGAAGTTGCTCCAACGGCGCACAGGATCTCAAGATTTGCACCACCTATTTGTGATGCTGAGATCCCAAAGAGGTTTCAAACACCCAATATGAAGCTGTATGATGGAACGACGGATCCTGAAGAGCACATTGCACAATATAGGGAGATGATGGAAATCATCCCAATTCCTTCTGACCTTAAGGAAGCATGCTTATGCAAGGGCTTTGGCTCCACTCTCACAGGATCCGCACTAAAATGGCTATTGAACGTTCCTCCCTACTCTATTACTTCATTTGCTCATTTGGTTAATTTATTTAATAATCAATTCTCCTGCAGTAGAACATTTGAAAAACTAACTACTGATTTATATAGAATTGTCCAAAAAACTAATGAGTCTCTTCGAGATTTTGTAGGAAGGTTCGGGAGAGAATCCTTGAACATACCCAATTTGGATATGCCTACTACTGTACAAGCCTTTAAGATGGGGATCAAAAGGGATTCCCCATTTTATGAGGATCTTGTTATGAATCCTTGCAGGAACCTTGATGAAGTCAGAAATAGAGCTTTGAGGTTCATCAGATTGGAAGAGGACGCGATGATACAGAAGAGAGTGGATACTCAATCAGCATATGATAGACCCAACAGGAAATAAAATTCATCTTCATTCAATCAAACAGGAATAAGCCTTATTCCAGAAATGAGGATCGTCGCGTGAATGCTATTGATGAAGATGACGATGAATATCCTAAAATAGCTGATTATAATTTTTCTGTAGATACAACAGATATATTGTGTGCCATGCAGGATCTAGGGGACAAGGCAAGATGGCCAAAGAAGAATGATAAACCCTACGCGTGGAAGGATAAGTCTAAGTGGTGTGCTTACCATGAGGATTTCGGCCACACAACTGAGAATTGCATAGCTCTCCGGAAAGAGATTAGTCATTTGCTCAACAAAGGATACTTGAAGGATCTGCTTGGAAAAAAGAAGGATCACGCGAAGGATCATGACAGAGTTCAGGATCCTGAACCTCAGGATAATCGCAGGATCCTTACCAGAGCAGGATCCCCACCTTCAGATGCCAAGGTAATCAATTTTATTTCTGGTGGTTCTGACATATGTGGTACTTCTTATTCCGCAGCTAAGAGGCACGCAAGGGAGTCCAAGTCAGATAAATCATATAAACCTACAAGAACTTCCATGAAGAAAGACGAAAGGATAATAGCATTTGATGAGGACGATTTAGAAGATGTTCAGGATCCTCACCATGACGGTTTGATTATTACTCTCTATGTCGCCAATCATTTTATGCGAAGGATCCTGATTGATGGGGGAAGCTCAGTCAATATCATCCGTCTAGAAACTTTGAAAATAATGGGTATTCCAGAGTCGGAGATCACCTCGAGATCCACTGTGTTGGTAGGATTCAGTGGATAAGTGAAGAACACAGTTGGTGATATCAAGTTGCCGATCTACATTGAGGGGGTGAACTCCATTCAAAAGTTTTGCGTTATGGATTGTCTGTCAAGCTATAACATTATCCTAGGGAGACCCTGGTTGCATGATATGAAGGCAGTACCCTCAACATATCATCAATGCGTCAAATTACCAACTCCATGGGGAGTGGTTAAGATCAGTAGTGACCAACAAGAAGCAAAGGATTGCTATACAACATCGATGAAACCTGCTACCAAGCCTCCGTCAGCATAGCAATTAAAGAGCAAGGCATGGGATGTCCTGGATACGAAGGAGCAGGACGTCAAAGAAATGCCGCTGAGCTTGAAGGATCCTGAAGAAAAGGTGCTTATAGGATCAAGCATCCCAGAAAACCTAGAGCAGGATCTGATGAAATTCTTGAATCAGAGGAGATCGACCTTTGCCTGGAAACCAGAGGATATGACAGGTATATCTAAGGATGTTATAACTCATAAACTTGGAATTGATAATAGTTTCAGGCCGGTTCAACAAAAGAGAAGAAAATTTGCACCGGAAAGGAATGCTATTATCCAGGCCGATGTTGAAAGATTACTTGCTGCTGGCATGATAAGGGAAGTAAAGTTTCCAAGATGGTTGGCAAACGTGGTAGTGGTACAAAAGAAGAATGGAAAATGGAGAGTGTGTGTGGACTATACGGATCTCAATAAAGCCTGCCCGAAGGATCCTTTTCCATTGCCCCATATAGATTCAATGGTGGATGCTACGGCTGGGCATGAGATCCTAACCTTTATGGATGCTTCATCAGGATTTCAACAAATTCAGATGGAACCTTCAGACCAGGAAGACACAGCCTTCATAACCCTCACAGGTATATATTGTTATATTGCCATGCCCTTTGGTCTTAAAAATGCAGGTGCAACGTATCAAAGGCTAGTCAATATGATGTTCAAAGACCAATTGGGAAGCATAATGGAAGTATACATTGACGATATGGTAGTAAAGTCAAAGAAAGCTGAGGATCATCTTCAGGATCTCAAGATGGCGTTTGATATCTTGGATCAGTACAATATGAAGCTCAATCCTGCTAAATGTCACTTTGGAGTGGGGGCAGGAAAGTTCTTAGGATACATGGTGACCAAGAGAGGAATAGAAGCCAGTCCAGAGCAGATTAAAGCTATTATGAACTTGAAATCTCCGTCGAGTCCAAAGGATATACAAAGGTTGACAGGAAGGATAGCAGCTTTGAACCGTTTTATTTCAAGATCCTCAGACAGATGCAAAGAATTCTATGATATCCTAAAGAAGAATAAAAAGTTCGAATGGGGAGAAAAGCATGAAGTTGCGTTTAGAGAATTGAAGGATTATTTGTCAACAACTCCTTTATTGATGAAGACTGAGAATGGCGAACCACTTTTTCTCTATTTGTCGGTGTCTAGGAATGCTGTAAGTGCAGTGCTCGTGAAGGATCATGAAGGTCAGCAACATCCTGTTTACTATGTAAGTAAAAGTCTACTAGATGCTGAAACCAGGTATTCTCATCTCGAAAAACTTATACTTGCATTAGTCATGGCATCAACTAAGCTTAGGCATTATTTTGAGACACATCCCATACATGTTAAAACTAATTATCCAATTAAAAATGTTATGAGAAAACCAGAAATGTCAGGACGATTAGCAAAATGGTCTGTTAAATTAAGCGCATATAACTTGATTTATGAACCTAGGAATGCAATTAAATCTCAAGCCTTAGCGGATTTTATTGCTGACTTTACTAGTGATCTCCAAAATGAAGTAGATTTAGAAGTGCAAGAACTAAACCAAATTAGTGAAAGATGGACATTATATACTGATGGTGCCTCTAATGTAAAAGGAACTGGATTAGGAATTGTATTAAAGTCACCGCAAGGTGATATCATGCCTCAAGCCATAAGATGTGAATTTCAAGCTACAAATAATGAGGCAGAATATGAAGCATTAATTGCGGGATTACAATTAGCTAAGGATATTGGAATAAAATACTTAAACGTGTATGTTGATTCCTTGTTAATTGCTAATCATTATAATGGATCTTATACTGTGAAAGTAGATAGATTAGCCTTGTATTTGGAGATTGTTAAGGATCTTGCAGGTAGCTTCGAGGTCTTTGAAATCCAACAGGTACCACGTGAAGATAATACTGAGGCGGATGCTTTGGCAAATCTGGGGTCAAGCTTAAGGATCCCACCGGATGTCAAAATACCAATTATACATATTGCAACACCCGCTATAGCTGATAAGGATCACAACGAAGAGAAAGTCTGTGATGTTGAGGATCCTCAGCCTGGAGATAACTTGAATGCATCAGGTTCTGGGGGCAAGTCAGGATCATGGATGCAACCAATTATGGAATATTTACAACACGATGTGATCCCTAAGGATGAAAACAATCCCAAAGCTTTCAGGTTAAAGGTATCTCGTTTTACTATTGAAAATGGTATATTGTATAAAAAATCACTTGCAGGACCATTATTGCGATGCCTTGAGGATCCTGAAGCAAAAGCAGTTCTCAACGATATACATGAAGGCGATTGTGGGAATCATTCTGGGGGCAGACCATTATTTTCAAAAGTTTTAAGGACAGGATACTTCTGGCCTACAATGAAGAAGGATTCCATGGATTTTGCTCGCAAATGTGATGCTTGTCAAAGACACGGGAACATTCATCATCAACCGGCAGAACCGATGCATCCAATTATCTCACCATGGCCGTTTATGAAATGGGGAATGGACATTGTTGGAAAACTACCTGTTGCTCCTGGTGGAAAAGTGTTTATGCTTGCAATGACGGATTATTTCTCAAAATGGATTGAAGCTGAAGCATTTGTTCAAGTAAAGGAAAATGATGTAATATCATTCATCAAGAGAAATATCCTCACAAGGTTTGGGATCCCGGCAGAAATAGTGTGTGACAATGGATCTCAATTTATTGGAAAAAGAACAACTAATTTTTGTGAAAGTTGGGGAATCAAGATGATAACTTCAACTCCAGTCCATCCTCAAGCTAATGGACAAGCAGAATCTAGCAATAAAATTATAATCAACAATCTGAAGAAGAGGCTGGATGCTAAGAAAGGGGTTGAAGAATTGCCTTTTGTTTTATGGGCTGATAGGATCACTGAAAAGGAGGCAACTAAGCAAACTCCTTTTGCTTTGGTGTTTGGATCTGAGGCTGTGATCCCGATAGAAATGGTGATCCCAACGGCAAGATCCCGGATGCAAACTTTGGAAGCAAACAAGGAAGCATTGATTCAGGATCTGGACACTGTGGACGGGATAAGGGATCGTGCTAAATTCAGGATTGCAGCATACCAACATAGGATTTCAAGATCCTACAACAAGAATGTCAGGATAAGAAGGTTTCGAGTAGGAGATTTGGTATTAAGGAAAGTATTTCAAAATACTAAGAATCCTGCAGAAGGAAAACTAGCACCAAAGTGGGAAGGTCCATATTTGATAGATTCGGATGCTGGAAAGGGGGCATATTGGTTGGCCAATATGGATGGTGAACTGCTTCCGAGATCCTGGAATGCCATTCATTTGAAGCTCTATCATATGTAAGTTGAATATTTCTGTTCAACGTATGAGGTACTCTTATGATCCTTAATTTTTCATTAATTTTATTTTCTAATATATATATGTATGTGTGTATTATAATTATATATATATGCATGAAAGTTAATTATGATTATTATTCTCATTGAATACCCTACTGACTTAAACATCGGAGGGGTGTTAGGTAAACTAACACCCACCTTTACCCAAGATTTTGTATTTGTTGTAGTTCATATACTTAAGGATCATGGAATGAATATTAGGGGTTGGCCACCTCTCCTCCGTTAAGGATCCCAGCGATCCTCTAAGGTTTAGAGGTTTCCGTACGGATAAACACCTCTCTACGAAAAGGGTTTTGACACCTCGCCAGGAGCGCACGATGTTTGATTATAGTGCCACGGTTAGGGAATCGGTGATGCCTCTGGTACCCGACAACTTCATTTCCATTGGCCTATAGATCAAACGCTAACGAATGTCGATACTGATGTGCACTATACGTATCGATCTAAGGTTTGTGTCATTTTCACGTCACTCTAAGGTTTGTATTGTTTTCACATTACTCAATTGGTTAGGCATTTTCATGTCTCAAATGGCGTAGCCCAAGTACATAAGGCTTGTAATGACTTCTCATTACGTAATACGCACGGTTTGTAATGTTTTCACATTACCCAACGATTTGGCATTTACATGTCACTTTTATAGTTTGCATAAACTACCTAATGGTTATAATGTTTTCACATTATCAAATTTTCGTTGGTTAAGTCTAATAAACGATTTTATTAGCTCTAATGTTTTCATGATTGTCAAAACTGTTTTGATCTAAGGATCGCAAAATCTTTTTAAAAGATTACAACATTTTTTCGAAAATAAATTGTTTTCACAATTGTTTGACAAATTTACAAACATTTTCGTGTTACAGGAATCTGCAAAGTGTTTTAAGATCCTGGAATCTCAGCATCCTAAACTTGAGATTATGTCAAAACCAATTAAGGATCCTTAAATCTGAGGATCCTAAACTTAAGATTATTTCAGATCCTGTTCAGGATCCTTGAAGTTTATGAAGCTTATAATGTTGAGAAAATCTTCTCATTATCCTGGATGTATTCTGAGGGAATCTCCTCAGGATCCTGTTTCTGAATTATTGTCAAAGCAAATATCTACATTGAGGGAATCTCTTCAGTATCTTAAAGGCACAAGGCATTTGTAATATCCTAATATTATTGACATCAAAAGAATTCAGGATTGCTCATCCCGAATTAAGGTTCAAAGGTGCAGGAAATTAGAAATGTCTTGTGGCCAACACAAACCACATTCAAAAAACAACCATGGTTGACTGCACCGAGTCAACCTCGCCCCGATTGAAATTGTTTAAGTACAATCACAGCCCTTAAAAATTAAACATTAAAATGAAGACTGGGCTCCGGCTAGTCATATGCCTTCCTCGCCAACTGTGTTGCTTTCTTCTGCTGGTATGGGTTCCTTCAGAGTCTCCTTCGCTGGCTCAGGATCATCCATCTCCACGTCATCGACTTGGATTGCTGTTTTTTGAGGAGACACCTTAGAAGCTTTGAGAGCCTTGCCACTACTACCATCCAAAAGGTCCCCCATTCCTGGATTCTCACTTTTTAGCTTTGCCAACTTATCTTGCCAAGCTTCAAGGTTCCAAAAAGATATGTCCAAACCCCTGGCACTAGCTTCAGATGCCATGAGGATCCTAGCCTTGAGTACAGCAGCAGTGGCGTCCTTCTTAACAGCAGCAATCATGACCTCCCGCTCTTCATCAATTCTTTTCTGAGCATCCATATCCTTTTGAGCGACATAAGCTTCGGCACCCTTTACCTCTTTCCTCAAGGAGGCTATCTTTTGAGCAGCAGATTCCGCAGCAACAGCAGCAGATTCCGCGGCAACAGCAGCCGATTTCTTCATGCTCTCAATCGTCTCTTCTTTTTCTTTATAACGTGTTATGGCTTGTTCCATAGCCTGGATAGAACAAATGTTAATAAATGTGCAGGAAAAGGAATTTGATTGTGGAGTTAAATAGGTTAAATGGAATATACCTGCTTAAATTCCAGAATGGGTTCATCAGGATCCTCAGAGATGACAGCTTTCCTTTTCTTGACGGTTGACCTGGTGCGTGGATTAGGGTTTTTTTGCCTTGCTAGGTTCAGGGGCTGATTTCTCCACTTTGATCGGTGTATCCTCATCATCAATGTCCGATAAGGAGAAATAAGATGCTGCTTAAGAAAGAAAAATAAATTGTCGTATAAATATGAGATAAGTATTTCCAAGAAGGGGATTTGAAATTTACCTGTTGAAGTAGGAGTAGTTTTCTCGGTCTTCATGACTTCTGATAAAGAAGGAGGTGAAAATGTTCTGACACTCTCAGGAATTTGAAGAAAATTTTAAATCAACTCCTCTGTATCAAAAAGAGGAGAAGCCAAATTTTCAAAGGTAGCTGCAAGAGAAACTGAACAAATTAGAGATAAAGATACATGTGAAATTGAATCCTAAGGTAATTTCAACCCTACCCTTTGTGAGCCAATAAGTGGGGATCAATTCTTCGTCAGGAAGGGATCTGCGATCAACGAAGAAGAATCTCTCTTTCCAGTTGGGATTATTTTGAGTGGCGCAAAGAACGAGATGTTTACGTTTGGGCTTGATTTTAAAGAGAAAGTAATTCGAACCGTGTGATCGAAGATGGTAGGTTTGGGCTACTTCAGGAATTCCAAGATGAGTATGATGAGATTTATTGACGGAATGAATGACGAACAGGGTGCGCCAAATCATAGGCATTGTTTGTGAATAGCATAATCTAGTCATGCCGAAGAAATCGCTAAAAATCTCCGGGAATGGATATCTTAGTCCTAGAGTAAAGGGAAACTCAGGGAAACATATCCATCGATCCGATCGATGATCAGCATGGAGACTAGGATCATGAGGTCGGAAAATGGCGTTTTTAGGAAAGGCGCTCTTAAGTTTTTCTAAGTCGGGACCGGATAATGAAGTTGAAACAGGTTCGGAGATCATTTTCTGATCAGTGAATTCGGGAAGGTCACTTCTAGTTACATGTTTCATAATTAACGAAAAACGAAAGAGAAGAGAGAAAGGTGATACCTGAAAACGTGTGGAGAAGAAAGCGGAGTGGAGGTTAAGTGTGATATGATGTGCGTTAGGATAGCTATAAGTATCCGGGCACAGTTATCAGTGCAACTACCTAACAACGATTTAAGCGGTTAACTTGGGAAGTTATAACGTTTTAGGATCCTTAAAAACGTTATAACTTCGGGGGCAATTGTTGTGGCTAGATTTTTACTAACCTTTGCAGGATCCTTATTAGCATCATAAGTACACCGCGCAGGTATGAAAGTCATTTATATTTTATATCCGTACCTTAGGATAATGGTAGTTTATAAGTCTGTTTTCAGGATCACTGATATTATTAAGGATCCTGGATATATTTTGGTTATTTATCTTACAGGATCCTAGTCAGGATATATTTGTCTAACATATTCTTGCAGGATACTGAACGAGGAGGATCCTTAAGTGAGGATCCTAAGTATATTCTGGAGTATGCATAAATCAGGATCCTGGACCTGTATTAGTTCAGGATCATGAGTTGATTAACGTGTTTATTTTTCTTAAGTGTTGACCAGGTCTTGGGAGAAACGCGTTAATGAGATATGCTCTGGATTATGTGACAAGGCTTTGATACGATTTGGAGAAGACAAAGTCTCATGCACGTGCGGAATAGAGTCAAAAGAGACGTTGGTGGTCTTCGTCATTCCTCGGAGGATCCCTGATATTTCGGAATTATTGTTATACGCTCTTACTATTTAAACGAGGCTTGGGTGATCAATTAGGTTAACGAATATTCACTACTCACACCTGCAAGTCACATAAACACTCTGTTATTTCTTCATTTTACGATCATTTCACCAACACTTAGCTAGATTCACACACAATCACTTAGCCGATCATCCTTGTGCTCTTACTTTGTAATTCATTACTTTTATTTTTATAAGATTTATAAAGGCAAGGATCGTTTGATCCTTCCCGAGGTTTTGTGCCGGCGATCAACCTTGATCAAGGGCTTTCCTCGTACATCATCGTGTCAATTTTACTTACTTTACTTTAATCGCATTTTACATACATTATTGCCATTAAATCGCAATCATTTTCAATCTGTTATTAAATTTTGATAGAAAAACATTTGTTCAACAAGGATCCACGGATTCAATTAAACATTTTCAACACAAAACATTTGCTTACTAATAGAGGTAATCGTGTTTCTACGTAATTATCTTGAGAGTAATTCATACACCTGACCTCACAAACTAATTTTTGATCACTTAATTGCTTTAGTAATTTTTGACCAAAACATTAGTAATGTATTATTCAAGTCTTTTTATTCCATGTATACATACGTTAATTTGTATTAAACTTCATGTTACATAAGTTATTTTAACTTTTTCATTATTTTGTGCTACATTCCTTTATTATTTGATATTTGATTTTAGTTGACTTGACTTATATAAGATAATTTGATTATGAAATGTCAAGTTGTTAGGAGGGTATGTTATTAATCATAATAGTGTTTTAACAATTAGAATTAATAGGGGCAATTTAGTCACTTCAATTTTTTTAAGAGTTGTAAGATTCAACAATAGAGATGTTTTATATATGAAATATAGATATAGATATGCGGATTAACCGGGTATCATGTAACCGTTTTCGACCTTTTCTATGGCTACTGCAAGATAATGAAATTTGAACCTGAGATCTAATGTGAAAATATCACGATATCAACAGTCTATCTTGTCATGATTTTTTAGTTATTGAAATTCGTTTTAATTCTTTGAATATTTCTATATACTATCTATAATACATCTTCATATTTTATCTTCGCCTTTTTTAATTAGATCTTTTTTCAATTGAAATATAGTTATTTGAAAGAGGATCTTCTTCTCTACTTGTAATGTCTTTCTCTATTGTTATATCAAGGAATTTTTTGCGAAGAAAGTTAAAAAAAGGAAAAAAGGAATTGAAATATCAAAATTGCCCTTAACTCATTTACATACTTTCATTAATAAAGAATTATTTCATATTAACAATTTACAAATAGAGTAGAGTTCAAATGAGTACATCAATTTTGAGTGAGAATAGGAGAATCAATTTCAACCATTCATTTTCATCAAATACCCATTTCCCCCACATTTTTGAAACTCAAATATCTCACAAACGGTAAGTCGAAAAATCATGAAAATTGCACCATAAAATTCAGCGTTTTCTCCTCTTCGATTTGCCATCACTCAAGGCGTACTTTTGACAACATTTTTTTTTTCATTTTTTGGTGGGTTTTACAAATTAGTAACACATGTGTTAGTGATTAGTTGTACATTTGATTTGTGTTAGGGTTAGGGCTTAGGGCTAGGGTTTAGGATTTAGGGTTAGGGTTTAACAGGGTTTAGGGTTAGGGTTTAGCAGGGTTTAGGGGTTAAGGTTTAGTATGATTTAGGGTTTAGAGTTTTGTAAAGCGTTTAGGGTTTAGGGGTTGGGGTTTAGGTGTTATGGTTTAGGGTTTAGGGTTGGGGGTTTGGGGTTTTAGGCTGAAACCTAAACCCCCATCCCTAAACCCTAAACCCCAACCCCTAAACTCTAAACGCAACACTTTAACACATGTGTTAGTAAATGTGAAACCCACAAAAAAAGATTGAAAAAAAAACTCGTTGAAAGTATACCTTGAGGGACGGCAAATCGAAGAGGAGAAAATGCTGAATTTAATGGTGCAATTTCATAATTTTTTGATTTGTTGTTTGTGAGATAATTGATGTTGGGGTAAATGTGTTTTGTACATTTGGAATATTCTCTTTGTACACATGACACAATATCATTGGTTCTCTCATTCTCACACAAATTTCTATTCTCATTTGAACCCACCCTTTACAAATATTACTAATTTACTAAACACATAACACATGTAATATTAAATACTCTGATTAATGATCATTGTTTGAAAAGTATGCAAACTTTGCCTATAATAAGTCATTATCAATTGAACACTATATTGTTATATTAAAGTAAAAATAATAATCCTTCTTGTCATATAACGTTTAGGTAGATTAAGGTTTAATGAATGAATTGAAGGATATTTCTTTCTGGTAGGTAGGGGCGATACCAAAAAAAATTTTCAAGTGGGGGCAAAATTTTGAGATGTTCATTACGTTCGATTTCGATCTTTTATGTTAATTTTTACCTTAGTACATAAATATTAAAATAAATTTACTTTGGTACCAACCTGATCTAACTATACACGAACCAGATGTAATTTAAGTTCTCTCCTAAAAGTCACGTTGAAATAGTAGTTAAGTTTTGTTAATTTGTCTCTCTTTTAGATTTTACCTTTTCTATTTCTTCAAGTATGAGATATAATGATTATGGATTTTTTTTTTTTGCTCTTGTAGGAATCTCTGCATGCTTAGATTTGAGAATAATAGCAAAAATGTCACCATCTAAAGGCATAAAATTTGATAATTGTCTTCGTATAATAATGCTAGCTTTTAGAGTAAATTGATAAAGCTCGGAAATATAAACAAAAAGACCGGAGAAAGAGGTCGAATAAAATTGCTAGCAAAATGGAAAACAAATGGCAAACATGAAAGAAGCTAGTTGGACTTGAGCACCTGACCTTTGGTATCCAAAGATACAAGTGAACCACTAAGCTATGGGGGCAATTTATAAACTGTAATACCCACCTTAGGGGTCTAGTGGTATTCTGGTAAATTCCTAACTTTAAATTTTTATTTAATGTGTTAGGAATAATTTTATATTATTATGCTTATTTGTGAATGTTTGGTAAAAGACCTAATGACTTATTGTGACTGATAAATAAATTGTTATTTTAAATTTATATGGATGAAGGTAAAATAAAATTGTTGGAATCGCAAATGATTTTTAGGTTCTAGACAATAGGTTTAGAAGGGAACAAATTTTAAATGGTATACTGAGTCGGTTGAAAGGGGGCCGACTTAAATTTCTCAACTTTCCCAAATTCGGTTATCTTCTTCCATATACAAAACCAAACACAGAGAGAAAACAGAAAGAAAAGATAGAAAGGGATTTAAAGAAAGAATTGGGTTCTGGGTTTGGATTCAACATCAGTATCATCATCATCATCATCATCTTAATTCTTCCTTATTGATTGTAAGTATATCTTTGTTCTATTAATCTATAAATTTTGATTTTGGTTGAACTTGTATGAGATATTGAATTAATGAGAATGGGAACTTGAAATAGATGATAATAGATGTATTAGTAACTGACTAGAACCCGAATTTGATGTTATTTGGGTTGGAATTGTGATTCTGGTATGCTGGAAAACAGGATACAGGTCTAGATGAACTTAGGATCGCGACGCGATCATGTGTACTTCGCGACGCGATCGCATGTTAACTGAAAGTACGCGATCGCGTATAATCGTGCAGGATCGCGTGTTTTTGTTTGCAAATTTTAAAAGTGCGTAAGTGTTAGTGATACCTTTAGTGACTTAAAATTTGACAAATTTTCATTATACATGGATTGGGCTGAAATTCGCATGGTCACTCGAAAACGACCCAATGATCAAGGATCTTTATAAATAAGCCTAGGCGGTTTTAGGCCTTTCGGGGTCGTTTAGGGGCTAAAAATGGCATTTTTCAGTTTTTGAACTTCGTTTCGGGACTTTTTGATTACATTCCGGATTGGACTTTTGTTTTCTTAGACCTCAGGGATTATTTGCTTGAGTAAATATGTTATGATGATAATTTGAAACTAGATAATTGAGTAAATGGTTATATAAATTGATTTGTGATAAATTGATTTAAACTGTTAGTTGTAAAGTAATATGACTATTGTTTACAACCCGGTAATTGTTTGTTATTTTGATACTATGTATTAAAATGAGTTATATGTTATGGGACGAGTTACTAACTCATTATTTATTTGTATTCTCAGACACGGAGAAGACTCAGTAATATTAGACTTTTGAGTTAACGGCTGAGGTAACGGTGAGTGGATATGTAATCATCAGTGTGATTTAGTTGTAACAATTTTGGTTACAACGGGTAAGCGTAGTACTACTATTGATAGACTTTTTAGTCTGCCATGACGATTATGGATTATGTGATTATGTGATACATAGCTATTGGGTATTATGTGATATAGAGGTCAACACTGGTTGGGCTTTGTGACAACCGTCAAATTAGGACTAGTAATTAATGCCTAATCAACTGATTGATGTATCGATATATATATTGTTGAATATATACAATTATGCGATTTGATTAAATCGTACACATCTCAAATCGAATGTAATTCGGTTCAAATAATACGGACGTTGGTGAACAATTTTATTAAATAATATAACATTATTTAGTAACACAATTATATCCAAAAATATTATTTTGATAATATTTAGTACCAATTTCGTATCGTACAATTAAAGGTCTACGCGATTAAAATATTAAACGCGCAAACAATCCAAATAAAGTTAAGTTATATTTTATAACTCAAATATTAAGTATTTGATGAGATACTTCAAGTGAAATATCGAATAATTATTAGTATTTTAAATCATGTATTTAAATGCGTAAAATAATAATTAAACGTTTAAACGACCGGGAAAACGAACACCGAACGGAGCGCGAACACAGGGACCAAAATTTGGGACACACCCACATGGGGTGGGCCCCACAAAAATCGGCCAAAAAGAGGGGAACCCCTCCCCACTCCTCATTTTCACTTTTCATCCAAAATCACCATCTCTCTCTCTCTCTCTCTCTCTTTTACTCTCTCATTTCCACCACCACACCACCACCACTTTCAACCACCAATTAGCACCGCCAAACGACAATAAATCACCACACTTGTTTGGAGAAAAAGAACCACGACATCACGATCTACATTCCCATCTTTTCGGTTTCTCCCGGCGTTAACTTGTAAGATTCCCGACAAATCCTGAAAACTCTTAAATTTCATTTATTTTACTTGAAAGTTGTTTATTTAAGCTTAAAATGTCCAAATATGGGTTGGGTAAAAGAATTGGACCAAACGGAAGCCGGAAAACTCATTTTTTAACTCAAAATTTCCAAATCAGACCTAAGTGTCGCACGGCCAGATCCAGTATAGCGTCACTTCCTTAAGTGACGCATTAAGTGTCGCTAAAAGCCCTAATTTTGCGTCACTTGCCTAAGTGCCGCTAAAAGCCTTCTTTTTCCGTCACTTCTTAAGTGTCTCGAATTTCATACCATCACTCGAACCCGATACTTGCTTAAGTGTCGCCCCGAAATCGATTTGCAATCTAACGACACACCGACACTCATACCCGACACTTGCCTAAGTGTCGCCCCTTATGCGTCACTTCTCCAAGTGACGCTACTGATACAGAAATCACTATTTTATGCGACACTTCTTGAGTGTCGCCTATACCTTTAAGTGTCGCATTAAGTGACGCTAAAAACAGAAAGTTTACGAACTATTTTTATACCAAGTGTCGAACTTGTATAACCTTAAACATTTATACGACACGACTTCTAAAACACATTGGAACATACTTTTAAGTATAACACATCGAAATCATAATGATAATGTTGAGATTATTATTACGAACAATCACCAATGGGCCGTACATGTTTTCAAAACTCAATCAAATCAACCAAATCGTAGTAAGTTGGACATTCTAGTTGGACCAACAACTACAAAGGTAGTCTTTATAGATACCTACTTGTGTTAATAACAATCGCGTGTCGTGGACACCCTCAGGTTACAAGTCTTCGGACAACGATACTCGACTAATCAACTCAAGTTTACAAAGTTGTAATAACGCAAGTACAATCAAATCAAATACTACATGAGATGTTTTTAACTAATCAATTTAAAGCCCTCCACAAGCATAGTTTGGTAATACATCTGTAGTGTAAATGTTAGTATATGATATCATATAGGAATGACAATCCTCGCCCGGGTTAGCAAGCACTAACTGGTCAAACGGACGTATTAGCATTTGGGTAGACGAGTGTAGATTAGGCACTCGTAGGAGGCATCTCGATCGGAATTCCTTCATTGGACCCGACCCTCAAGTTAAGCTCAGACTATGTGCTCATGGCTGTATAACTTTTATTTTGCTTTATTACAACTTAAATTCAATTAAATCTTGCGATTCATACTATATGTTTTGACATACAAACCTGTGAGCTCACCAGCGTTTCGCTGACCCATTTTAGCATGTATCACATGTACTCAGCAGTAAGTTGGACTGCCCTCAGGATTACTGTAGCTCGAGTCAGCATGCAGATATTAGAGATTTCCTTGCATTAATATATTTTGTAAAAGTATTTATGTATTGGAATCTCTCATTTTCAGAACACGAGCTATGTATAGCTTCAAATGTTGTAAACATTTCTTATATCAATATATTTTGTTAAACGACGCATATAGAGTCGTTTACTATATATCTTTGTGCTGTGATTACTTGATTAGTCGCGCCCCGACCCGAACCGCTTCCGCATCATAATTTGGGGGTGCGACAGATTGGTATCAGAGCCTAAGATTTTAGTGAACTAGGTTGCATTAGTGGGCCTAGACTATGACCGTTAGGCAGTATTTCCCTATTAGACATGAATGGTTCAGGAATTACAGCATTTGACTTTAATTTAACATAGCCTGATCAACTATGTACAATTAAGGAAAGATGATGTAAGGTCTGAAACGATTATGTTGAACAGGAATACACTAGTTGACTCTGACCTTGAGAGAACCGGGACTCAAACATGTCTGTGCTAGACACCCAATAGGCTATTATGTGATACTAAGTATACATAGATAGGCCTCACTCGCGTACAACATCTTAGGCTATATTGTATATGTACTATATGAATATAGGCCTCATTCTCTCTAACGCTTTGTCTCAGAAATGGCAAAAGCACCACCAAATTTGTCACGCTCTCAAACAAGGTCACAAAACTCAAGGGTAGCTAGGAGGAACACTGGGTTGCCTCGAGCTAGCCCATAACCCACACAAAACCCACTCAATAACCAGTCCCTGAGACAAGCAACAACTAGCCAATGGAGATGGTTATCAAATCGACTCAATACTTGGAGGGACGAGGAAGGAATCCTACTCCCTGCCTCAAATGGAGAATTTTCCAATATGGAAGTCTCTTCTTATACTCAAGAACCTGCTCACTTCACTCTACATGTCTTAGCTGCCAGGGTACACCGTCATGAGCAACGACTCCGCGATATGGATATTGAACTACAGGAAACTGATAAGCATCAAATAGATAGTATATTTTATAGTAATTTATCCCTATATTTATATACATTTTAATGCATTTATATGATTTTAGATACTTATTTTGTTAATATTTGCAGGAATGTATTTTAATTAAAGATTGAAGAAAAAGGAACGAGAACAAGTCCAAAACTGAAGAAAATGAAGAAATGAAGAAGTTGGAGCTTAAACCTTAAAGAATTGAAGACTTAAATAATAATATTGAAGAATTGGGCCAAAATGAAGATTAAAAGCCGTGAGTGAAAAGAAGAAAGCCCAAAGTAAAGCCCAACCCGAGATTAGAAGATTATGGAATTGAAGCTCAACCGGCGGTTGAATATATTTAATCAAAGGCGGTTCCAGACGCGGAGTTGGAATATGATACAAATTGATCCAACCGGCGGTTGGGAAGTCCAACCGGCGGTTGGACTGGCGGTTTTGAAAACTATAAATAGAGGCCTAGTGTAGGTTTAACCATATACGATTCTGAGAATACAAAGTCGAATATTAGGGTTTAAGGTCGACTTGAGGTGCGAATTTGGAGGCTAAGGATCTAGGGTTTGAAGGTTTTTAACCCTAGGAAAAGCTGGTTCGACAATTGGTTCGGTTTCTTTATCCTTGTAACTTTAATAACCTTATTGAGTTAATTTATGGATATTGTTTATTTGATTTAATTGTGAATTAGTTTTTCGTTATAACTATTTGAATGAATGTTTATTGAGTTTATTATATGAATTTATGTTTATGTTGGAACTATATTATTGAATGTTTATTATACAAGAATTGTCTATATTATAATATATTAATTATTGTTCTTGACATAGTTAACTAATTTATATAAAACGAGGATGACCATATTAAGTTTTTATAAATTAAGTGATTGTGTTTATGTCTTGATCTTAACCTTATGCGATAGACGAAGAATATAATTCATTGATATAAAGTAATATTGTGATTCACGCCATACCGATGAAATTATATTAATAAACTGCTGATAGATCTTAATAATTAGTGATACTTTGCGTAACCTTATGATTGTGTTGCTATGATGAAGATTAGCTTAAGCCTAAGTAATTTTCTACATTAGTAATTCACCAATAATAATAGCCAACAAGCAAATAGACATAAGTAAATATAATAAGTTTAATAAATAATAGTTTGAATAATTATAATCTTCTACCCAATTGAATATTCTTAAGTTGTTCCTGAAACTTATCTATTAGAATCTGTATCAATTATAAATATGTTCGTTCGGAACTAAAACGTCCCCCTTATCTTGTATATTATTGTAAATAATTGTAATTAGGAGTAAATAGATAATTAGTTATAAATTAGAATCACGTTCCCTGTGTTCGAACTTGGACTTACTTATAAAGCTATATTATACGAACAGGTTAATACTTGCCTGAATTGTGTGATAGTATTATTTAGTATTTCCTTAAATTAAAACTTGTAATTATAATTGCCTATACTTAGCACACATCAGAAACTAACGAGAATTGGAGACTCACATCACTCGAACGTATCAATCAAGTCTCTGAGGATCACGACAATACCGTTAACCACATGGACATCCTCCGCAACCAAATGGAAGAAACCATCGAAACCATAGAGGTCGTCCACAACCAAGTGATTGGTAATCGAAACAAAATCTCCGTCCTGCAATCAAGGTTGAATCAGTGCGAGACACGTCTAAGGGAAACCGAAGACGCCCTCCGAATGGTTAGCAGACTTGCAGAATCTGTGGACCATCTCACCGCACTACTACCACAACTCAATCTACGTCAGAATTAGCTTAGGCTGAATCTGTACTCTATTACGCTTTCGTAGGACCTATGTAATTCGACCGGATGTAACAATTCCCAGTAACTTTGTAAAAACATCCAAGTCTGTAACTTTTGGAACTTGTGACTCGAAATTGTCTATCATCTTTTGGGATTCGTAATATCAATTGACAATTCCACTCGATTATTCTACATTATTGATTTTTACATTGTGATGTTGTATATTACCGCTTTTATATATATACATCTGTTGTAATTATCACTCTGGTACAATTTCTCATGTACCCTTTGTTTATTTCTTGAAGAATCATGCCGCCAAAGAAGAAAACTTACAGTGATGCTGAACTTAATGCCATAATCTCTCGAGCTGTAGCCGATGCCTTGGCTGCTCGAGACTCACAACAAACCAGCGATCAAACTGTCAATACCACTCCTGTGGTTAAACCCTGTTCATACAAAGATTTTCTTAGTTGCAAACCATTGAGTTTCAAGGGCACGGAAGGTGCCATTGGACTGATCCGATGGATGGAACGTATTGAATTTGTCTTTAGTCTATACAATTGCGCCGAAGACAGCAAAGTCAAGTTTGCTACCTACACCTTTCAGGAAGGTGTCCTTACCTGGTGGAACACCTATACTAGTGCCGTGGGAATCGAGACCGCAAATCGATTGCCCTGGGCAGACCTGAGGAAAATGTTGAAGGATGAGTATTGCCCGAACGAAGAACTTCAACGTTTGGAAGAAGAATTCTGGAATCTAAGGGTACAGGGCACCGACATCATCAATTACACCACCAAATTCCAACAACTTGCCCTCCTCTGCCCGTCTATGGTAGACCCGGAGGAGAAACGCATTAAGAGGTATATCCGCGGACTCCCGAAAAATATCCAGGGGAACGTCGCCTCATCCAAGCCAACCACAATCCAAAGTGCCATCCGGCTTGCACATGAACTCATGGCAATGATTGTCAGCCGTGAGGCATCCACCACACCTTCCAACAACAAACGCAAATTTTTTGAACACCCCAGTCAACTAGACAAGAAACCCAACACCATCCAGGCATACACCTCCAACTTTGAACCCAAACGTGGGTATACTGGGAACAAACCCTATTGTTCCAAGTGTAACCGCCACCATGATGGTCCGTGTAATACCCCTTGCAACAACTGTAAGAGGTACGAACATCTGACAAGGGACTGTCGATCCCTCAAAACCAACAACAACTCTTCCAGCAACAACACCAAACAGCCCAGATCTTGTTACGAATGTGGAGACACCGGACATTTCAGAAATGAATGTCCTAAACTGAAGAACAAGGGCAACAACAACAACAACAACGCAAGAGGTAGAGCCTTTGTGACACCCCGCAATTTCGATACAATTGCGTACACTAAACACTTGCATTTTTAGGCTAATTCCCTACTTAAGTGAATTCACAACTATTTTAGAGGTAAGTCTAGCAAGGCCCAACTAGTTAATACGCGTAGTATTATACATTTCGTAATTAGTTGTAATTACGTACAAAACATTTGGAACAAACTCTACAAAAATATACGACTTTGGTGAAAACATTTCTATAAATAACTTAAATCTATTTTTAGTAGTTATTTATTCTATATTATTATTTTAATTTAATAATATACGAAAAACTTATACGTTTTGGTTAAAACGTCTCTAACTCAACGAAAACGCGCGAATCAAATTCGACAACCAAACGAAAGTCAATAAATATTTTGACAAATTAAAATAAAGTATTTTAATAATACTTCAATGAAAATTTATCCCAAAAATATCGCTAATTTAAACGACTCAAAAAAACGTTACGCGATTTAACGTTTTAACACGAAAATAATGAGTAAACGACCAAAATACGTAACACAGTTTGAGAATCAAAATTTAATCACAAAACCCCCACCAAATGGGCTCCATAGGCTGGGCCCCCCACCATGTGGTCACCTCCTTTTTACCCATTAAGAATTCATGCAAGAACATGCAACATTTACTCATTTCACTCATTTCATCTTACACTCCTCTTAAATCTCTCTCCTTTCTCTCTAGAACCACTCCTTCTCTCTCTACATTTATGGAGATCAGCCCAAATCACCACCTTACAACCACCTCCACCACCACAACAAACCACCATAACCCATCACAAAGCCACCAACCACCACCACTTAATTTCTACACCTTTTTGCAAGGATTTAAGTTCTACAACTTCTTCTTCTCCTCATCTCATCTCTATTGTAAGGAACATTTATCTTCTTCTAAATACTCTCATTTACATGTATTAATGTTCACTCAACAAGTATATTAACCAAACCATGCTTAAAAATCGTTTACTTAACTCAAAGTTCATGAAAAAGTCTATTTTACTTTCTGTCCAGAATATAACACGAAATGAACCAGGTCATAACTTACTTATTTCTTAATGAAATTGGACGTTTTTATAGTTTAAAATCAAGTTCAGGAAATAAGCTTTCCAACCCCGCAAACCTCATATTTTTCTGAATTGGTTTAGTATTTTTAATAATTTTGTGAGAATACATAGATAATCTGTCCTGTGAAGTCAGAATGTTTAGTCTTAACGTTTTGGCCATATCTCGAGTTATACAACTCCAAATGACTTGAAACCACCGCCAAAAGTTCACAAATTTAGTTATCTACAAATGTTGTACTGATCACTTTTCTCTAAAAAGTTGTAGATTTTGCCCAAAAATTAAATCTTCATGCATGTATCTAGATTGGTCAACTGTTGGACCTCAGAGGACACATGTAATTATTAAAAATACTTAGACTTCTCTAAAATTACTGTAAAAATTACTTAAGGTAGATAACATATGGGGAAACAACTGGTAATTTTTTTGGATTTGTTTACGGACTGTATATTTTTAGAAAAATCTGACAAGTTGATGTATTTTCTGGAAAATGTAAAAGTGGACTGATTTTGGGTAACTTATGAAACCGACACTTATGGACTTGCTATTAAGGGAAAGACTAATTTTTTTATAACCCATGAACATATTTAGGTTTGGGTAAAAGTATCGGGTCAAACCGAGAAGGCTTGACGGAGTCAACAAAAACTGGGTTCGGTTTCGAAAATGTCAAAATTTCTATTTTTAAATACTTACTATTTTTGGAAAGATTTGTAAACAAAACGGGTTTGGATGACTTATAAAGTGACTTTGACCAAAAACAAGACTTGAAAACATAAAGCGAACGAAAAACCGACACTTAGAACATTTGGACCAAAATTGAAACTTTATTCTCACTAAGTATTCAACTTGCGTAACAACCGATAACGACATACAAACACAACTCGATGACTATAACACCCCTTGTTTTATAAAACATTTAAGTATAATTTATCGGAAGCGTTATCCCAAACAAACATTAATAGTTACAACAAATAAATTTCAACAATTTTAAATCATCATTTACCAACAAGGTGTTATATGAAAACAAAGGACAACTCTTATTTATAAACTTTAATTATCAGAGTTTCGCCATGCTGTCAAACATTCCATCCATTCCTACTTCTTGCCCTCCCGGAAATAAGTCCATAGCCTGCAAGAAGTGTTAATATGGGGGATTAGCATTACGCTAAGTGAGCAGATAACTAATCAACAGCCTAACTTAGCTCAACAACTTTGGGTACAACACTCAACACTAAACAAGCAAGTACACAATATAACACATCAACTAATCAACAGCACCATAATGAGGATCGGCGGCTCTGGGGATAACCATAAACCCGGGTGGCTCCCCAAGAACACTTATCCAACCTATCCGTATGGCCATACGGACGAGACCGATATCTAGTGGTTATCCTACTCAGATACGGTTCAATACACACAACAAATGAAGTAAATCCCTGTATCATTCACACGATAACCAACTAGCCCAACCAACCATTCAACAACTCGTTGGCCTCATTAACAACTGATGCCCGAAGGCCAAATAAATCAGGCGATCAAGTAATCAACAAGTCACATATTCAACTAGTCAACATATCAATAGTATTATTACTATCAACATAATCATCAATGCAACTAATAAAGTAATAACACGTTACTTGTTGTAACCAAACTTGTTACAACCAAGTTACGCTGAGGATTAGAGATCCACTCACCGACCACCTCAGGCATCCACTCAGTAGTCTAGTATCACTGAGCCTTCTACACATCTGAGAATATAATAGAATAACACAAGTTAGTTATTTATCTTAATCATTTTAACATTGCTCCAAAAGATTACCAATAAACTTAATGTATTCAAGTCATATGAATTAACATTATAACACCCCTCATTTCAGAAACCATTATTATAATGGTTTAACTCGGAAGCGAAAGTCCGAAACGTATTTCATAAATACGTTACATAAAATTTCACTTAAACTTTTTCAAAATATAATACATGTCTCTTTTAGAATACTATTACAATTATAATATACATAAATCTTTAAAACAAGGTGTTATGAAATTCAAACTTCTCTATTATCAAAAATATATCAGAGTAGAGCGTAGTCAGACATTCTTTCAACAACCATGACTTCCTGCCCATCCCAAAGTAACCCAAACTGATAACCTGCAGGAAGTGGATAACAACAGGATTAGCGTAAAGCTAAGTGAGACAAAACCGTAATCGATAGCATAACTTAGCTACAACAACCTTGTTTACAACAATTTATAGTAAACAACGATAATCACAATATATCGATGGTTCTTGGGGAAACCTTCAGCCAAGGATGCCAACAGTAAACACAAAATATCAATGAGATAACATCTCAATACAAAGTCACATAATTTCAATGAGGATCGGTGGTTCTTGAGGTATCACCTTCTCAAAGAACACTTACCGTCAATCTGTAAGGCCAATACAGAATAGACCGATAGTATGGTACTAATTTCATACGACCTAATCTCCTATTAACGATGAGTACAAGGGGATTCCTGTCGTCCTCAATAGTAGCCAAACCCAACTAACTATTTGACCTCAATACTGATGCCCGAAGGTCAAATAAGTCACGTGATCACATATTCACATATTCATCAAGTCACACATCAGACTAATCAATATATCAACGGTATTATTACTAACAACTGCAATCATTATGGCAATTAAAACAGTAATAATACGTTACTTGTTGTAACCAAACCTGTTACAACTAAATCATACTGAGGGTTACAGGTTCCACTCACCGTTACCTTAGTCGTCCTGCTCAGTAGTCTAACGTCACTGAGCCTTCTGTTTATCTGAAAACACAATAAAGTAACTCAAGTCAGTTGCGTATTTCAAACTGATAGTACTTATTTTAATATTAGCATTATTCAAGCTATCATATCATATTTTATCTATAAGTACTATTTACATGGGTAATTACCCATTCCAATTACTCAATTACAATTTAGATCATCATATACGTATCAACTATTTCAATTATTCAATCATGATTAATATTATCATTTTACTTAAATATCACCATGAGTGTCAAACTCATATATTATATAACCTATTTCCAATGTCATTCAATACCTTATATAAGGTATGTATATATATTTTCCATTTCACAAGTCATAATGTCAATTATAACTTACTTAACTCGAACCTTTATTTACCTCATGGTCAAATCCCACTTAATCATCTCATATGTCCATGATTATCTCATATTAGGATTTTATGCAATGACCATGTACTAATCACATAACATCATATTACAATGATTATTAAGTTAACATATCAATTTTAATCTTTCAATTATATAGTTCAATGTAACACTTAGATTTCACCATTAATGGGACTTACAATTGTTCCCATCACATAGTAAACTATGTAATTATAACCATTTCCAAGTACATATCACAAATCATATATTTCTGAAGGGTTATTTAGACTTAGGATACAATAATCATCTAACCATGTTAATATATAACTCATAAGCAACTCTTTTATAACATATATATTAACAATGAAATGGTTTTTAATTTAACAAATTAAACGTGAGTTAAAGGGGGAGGCCACCGGCTTGGCCTGAAGGCCGCCGGCCTGGTGACTTTGGACAGCAGCAGTAGCTGCAGCTAGGGCAGCAGCAGCAGCTGCGAAAGACAGCAGCAGTAGTAGCGTAGCACAACTAAAACGCTGCAGCAAAAAGCATAACCAAATCTGACTTTTATTCCTTAATTCAACTAATAACCATTACAATAAGGATCCTGAGTTCATTTTAATATCATGTATCACCAAAAACTTTGTCTTTAATTCAAGATTCATACCAATCTAATAATAATAATAATAATAATAATAATAATAATAATAATAATAATAATAATAATAATAATAATAATAATAATAATAATAATAATAATAATAATAATAATAATAATAATAATCCCTTTTTACTAACCATCAGTATATGAGGTTCCTATGATTTATCACATCTATTGGCATGATATACTAACAAATTATCAAACTTGAAATAGTATAAACATGTTTAAAATTCAAGTCATAGAAAAAGGTAGGGACGCCGGGTTCATCACAAAAGCCACCGGACTTTTTAAATCTCAAGCAAACAAAAGCTAAACGCGTATTAAAAGCTACGGAAGTAGCCGGTCTCCCACATGGGGCCGCCGACCTTTTCTTGGTTTCAAATAAGACCGCCGGCTAGCCACCTAGGGCCGCCGACCTCATGGTCTAAAACAGCAGTAGCAGCTATCGAGTAGGAGCAGCAGCAGGTACATATCCAAGCCATGGGTATTCACTTTCCAGTTACCAAATCGATCAAATGGGGTTTCTAAGGTTATATAACCATCGAGTATTACCGCATAATACTAAACCCATATAATCCAATTCAATTAAATCCCAATTACAATTTCAAGCACATAAATATTTTAAAGCTTAAAATCAGAGCTTTTGATAAAATCAATTCAAGCTTCAAGATTATGTTCTAATAGTATGGCTACATCGACAAGCTTTATCAAAATTTCAACTAATAACTTATAATCATCATTTCAACTTTAATTTCATGCTCAACCATATTTTAACCAAGCTCTTAAAAGTTTAGAACACTTACTGTTTAAAAGATAGAGTGATCGATGATGATGATTGAGTTGGCACTAGTAAGAATCAAAGCCCCACAACTCTCTTTTCTTTTAATTTTTGTTTCTTTACTACTGTGTTTTGTTGGAACAAAGAGAAAGGGTTAAACAATTATTAAAATATAGGGGATGATAAAGTCGGTTCATCCCCCACCGCCACTGCTATCCTTTTTAATTAATTTATCCCTTCTAAACCTATTGTCTGGAACCTCAAAATCATTTCGGGATTCCAAGACTTTTTTTTTTTTTTTTTTTATAACTTTATAAATTTAAAACATTTAATATTTCACTTGTCACAATAACTCATGTGACTTTTAACCCAATACTTACTAATTAAATAATTAAATGACATTGGGAATTATAATTTATTACTAGGCCAATTTTGGGGATGTTACAAATCTACCCCCCTTAAAAAGATTTCGTTTCCGAAATCTCATCTTACACAATTAATACAACAAATTTCTAAGCTAGATCAAGGTGAAGCTAGCTTAAACTCAACCAAGGTTTCTATTAACTTAATTTCATCTCAAGTAAACAATCAACTAAATAACTGGTTTCTAACCTCATTCTAACTTTTACCTTTCTAGATAGAACTCGAATTCACTTACTTTCAATCCGCATTATCATTCCAGGTCTAGAATCATTTCAATTGCAGAATCCCTCGTAAACTAACCATACCATTACTGATTTTCAGATAATCCCTTTTTAATTCATCATTTATTTAAAACCCCCCCAATAAATCTCTTTCTATATCATAATGTTCTTTAGGTCAACAAAGAACTCTCAGCAAACGACAAGGAAGTCCTTTAATCCTCTAATTTCATTCAACAATCCAGTCTCTGTCAATTCAAAATCCATCAATGTTGTCAATTCAAAATCCATCAATGTTCTCATGTAATCCTCAAAGTCAAGGCAATGTCTAACATAGACAATATTCTGGTTTTACATGATTCCATTGCTATTGATCCAGCATAGGCTATATCATATGTCATATGATCTCAAACATATCCAGGATAAATCCACTATTTCCAAGATAACTTTTGTTAAGGTATCTCAACTTCATTTTAATGTCAATTCCACATTATCCATCATAAGTTTCATGTCATGGTTAGTATAAAATCTCTCATGTGGTTCACCTTGCCAACCACAACCCATTCCAGCAAAAGGCACATCATTATATATCACAAACTTCAAATCCATCGAATAACATCAAATTCGAGTCTAATATACAAGATATAATAATGATCCAATACTCTCGGAGAACTTCTCAATTTCAGAGAAATTGCAGAAACAATTCAATTCATCACATCCTCAATTTTAGATGAATCCACTTAATTTCATGTTTATAATTAGCAGGTTCCTCCATGGAATCTTTCAAACCCAAATTTCACGCATGAAATTTAACGCAAAACTTCCAGATCAAATTCATGTTCAAGTCCATCACGACTCAGAATCAATCATCATTAAAAACAACAAGTCTCACCCAGACTTCATATAAGTATCCAACTTCATCAACTTTATTTAATTCACAGTTCACAGGTCAATCCCATGAGTGCAATCAATATTTCAAAATTTGAACTGTCGAATCCGAAATTCGCATAGACAATTTTTAATATACGATACTCATTTTCCAGAATTCCAAGAATCGGTCTCAAATCCATCTCATGCTCAGTTTTTTTTTTTTTTAATTAATAGTCCTAATCATCAACACGATATAGGAACTAATGTATCAATACTATCTCTATTGCAATGGAAACAATTTCACATCAAGTTCACAGTAAACTTATCACAGAATAAACAACCCATCAACAGTAAAAATAATCAGTAATACCTGTAATGTCGTCATCTATCTCGACAGTTCCTTCAAGTGCTGTCTGAAAAGCTTTACCAGCTCTTGAAGAAGGGTTCTTTCTCTTATGACTAGAAGATAACGATCCCCGACCAAACCCGATCCATGTCTAACCGCCTCCTGACATTCCTTTGCCCGATGTTCTTTCTTCTCGTTATAGAAATCTGGCCATCGAATAGATTCTTTCTGCTGAGGTGTCAAGGCTGTGGTAACTGAATCCCACTAAACCATAGCCTGTCCTTTGAGAAGTTGCACTGCATAAAGAACTTTCGTATCCTCCTCACAACGGCAAACTTTAAACTTTCTGTTTTTGCTAAGGCTATAGAATCACTGGAACCCGATAGTCAAAAGGTCCAGAAGCTGAAAAATGACATTGAAGCAGATGTCTGATGTGTAGATACCAAATACAGTTTTTGTAGCTGAGAAGGCTGTTGAGATACTCCAATTTCTGTCTGTCGTTTATATCCTCAATACTTTATTCTTTAATTGCTTCAAATAATCATTTCTGTCTGTTTCTTCACTCGCAAAAACCGAAGTACCATTATATACAGGTCTATCATTCTGAGTGTCAGAAGTAGGAAAATCAGTCCCGGAGGCATCATTAGGGTTAAAGGTCGGTTGCTCGTTATCTGCCATCTCTGTAATCACAACAGCAACTTGAAACTCGTTAATCGTTAGTACCTACCTACTAACCGATTCATTTACTATGCTAAATCCCAAACTCAAGAATGTTTAACTCAACAAAATCAATATTTGGGTTTGAACACTTTCAATGCTCAATTCACCCAAATCTACGCTCTGATACCAACTTATAACACCCCTCATTTCAGAAACCATTATTATAATGGTTTAACTCGGAAGCGCAAGTCCGAAACGTATTTCATAAATACGTTACATAAAATTTCACTTAAACTTTTTCAAAATATAATACATGTCTCTTTTAGAATACTATTACAATTATAATATACATAAATCTTTAAAACAAGGTGTTATGAAATTCAAACTTCTCTATTATCAAAAATATATCAGAGTAGAGCGTAGTCAGACATTCTTTCAACAACCATGACTTCCTGCCCATCCCAAAGTAACCCAAACTGATAACCTGCAGGAAGTGGATAACAACGGGATTAGCGTAAAGCTAAGTGAGACAAAACCGTAATCGATAGCATAACTTAGCTACAACAACCTTGTTTACAACAATTTATAGTAAACAACGATAATCACAATATATCGATGGTTCTTGGGGAAACCTTCAGCCAAGGATGCCAACAGTAAACACAAAATATCAATGAGATAACATCTCAATACAAAGTCACATAATTTCAATGAGGATCGGTGGTTCTTGAGGTATCACCTTCTCAAAGAACACTTACCGTCAATCTGTAAGGCCAATACAGAATAGACCGATAGTATGGTACTAATTTCATACGACCTAATCTCCTATTAACGATGAGTACAAGGGGATTCCTGTCGTCCTCAATAGTAGCCAAACCCAACTAACTATTTGACCTCAATACTGATGCCCGAAGGTCAAATAAGTCACGTGATCACATATTCACATATTCATCAAGTCACACATCAGACTAATCAATATATCAACGGTATTATTACTAACAACTGCAATCATTATGGCAATTAAAACAGTAATAATACGTTACTTGTTGTAACCAAACCTGTTACAACTAAATCATACTGAGGGTTACAGGTTCCACTCACCGTTACCTTAGTCGTCCTGCTCAGTAGTCTAACGTCACTGAGCCTTCTGTTTATCTGAAAACACAATAAAGTAACTCAAGTCAGTTGCGTATTTCAAACTGATAGTACTTATTTTAATATTAGCATTATTCAAGCTATCATATCATATTTTATCTATAAGTACTATTTACATGGGTAATTACCCATTCCAATTACTCAATTACAATTTAGATCATCATATACGTATCAACTATTTCAATTATTCAATCATGATTAATATTATCATTTTACTTAAATATCACCATGAGTGTCAAACTCATATATTATATAACCTATTTCCAATGTCATTCAATACCTTATATAAGGTATGTATATATATTTTCCATTTCACAAGTCATAATGTCAATTATAACTTACTTAACTCGAACCTTTATTTACCTCATGGTCAAATCCCACTTAATCATCTCATATGTCCATGATTATCTCATATTAGGATTTTATGCAATGACCATGTACTAATCACATAACATCATATTACAATGATTATTAAGTTAACATATCAATTTTAATCATTCAATTATATAGTTCATGTAACACTTAGATTTCACCATTAATGGGACTTACAATTGTTCCCATCACATAGTAAACTATGTAATTATAACCATTTCCAAGTACATATCACAAATCATATATTTCTGAAGGGTTATTTAGACTTAGGATACAATAATCATCTAACCATGTTAATATATAACTCATAAGCAACTCTTTTATAACATATATATTAACAATGAAATGGTTTTTAATTTAACAAATTAAACGTGAGTTAAAGGGGGAGGCCACCGGCTTGGCCTGAAGGCCGCCGGCCTGGTGACTTTGGACAGCAGCAGTAGCTGCAGCTAGGGCAGCAACAGCAGCTGCGAAAGACAGCAGCAGTAGTAGCGTAGCACAACTAAAACGCTGCAGCAAAAAGCATAACCAAATCTGACTTTTATTCCTTAATTCAACTAATAACCATTACAATAAGGATCCTGAGTTCATTTTAATATCATGTATCACCAAAAACTTTGTCTTTAATTCAAGATTCATACCAATCTAATAATAATAATAATAATAATAATAATAATAATAATAATAATAATAATAATAATAATAATAATAATAATAATAATAATAATAATAATAATAATAATAATAATCCCTTTTTACTAACCATCAGTATATGAGGTTCCTATGATTTATCACATCTATTGGCATGATATACTAACAAATTATCAAACTTGAAATAGTATAAACATGTTTAAAATTCAAGTCATAGAAAAAGGAAGGGACGCCGGGTTCATCACAAAAGCCACCGGACTTTTTAAATCTCAAGCAAACAAAAGCTAAACGCGTATTAAAAGCTACGGAAGCAGCCGGTCTCCCACATGGGGCCGCCAACCTTTTCTTGGTTTCAAATAAGACCGCCGGCTAGCCACCTAGGGCCGCCGACCTCATGGTCTAAAACAGCAGTAGCAGCTATCGAGTAGGAGCAGCAGCAGGTACATATCCAAGCCATGGGTATTCACTTTCCAGTTACCAAATCGATCAAATGGGGTTTCTAAGGTTATATAACCATCGAGTATTACCACATAATACTAAACCCATATAATCCAATTCAATTAAATCCCAATTACAATTTCAAGCACATAAATATTTTAAAGCTTAAAATCAGAGCTTTTGATAAAATCGATTCAAGCTTCAAGATTATGTTCTAATATTATGGCTACATCGACAAGCTTCATCAAAATTTCAACTAATAACTTATAATCATCATTTCAACTTTAATTTCATGCTCAACCATATTTTAACCAAGCTCTTAAAAGTTTAGAACACTTACTGTTTAAAAGATAGAGTGATCGATGATGATGATTGAGTTGGCACTAGTAAGAATCAAAGCCCCACAACTCTCTTTTCTTTTAATTTTTGTTTCTTTACTACTGTGTTTTGTTGGAACAAAGAGAAAGGGTTAAACAATTATTAAAATATAGGGGATGATAAAGTCGGTTCATCCCCCACCGCCACTGCTATCCTTTTTAATTAATTTATCCCTTCTAAACCTATTGTCTGGAACCTCAAAATCATTTCGCGATTCCAAGACTTTTTTTTTTTATAACTTTATAAATTTAAAACATCTAATATTTCACTTGTCACAATAACTCATGTGACTTTTAACCCAATACTTACTAATTAAATAATTAAATGACATTGGGAATTATAATTTATTACTAGGCCAATTTTGGGGATGTTACAAACATAATCATCATAATTCTCAATATCAAATTCTTACTCCTCGAATTATCCACTAATCATGATTAATATCGTAATGATCAACTATACATCAATTTATTCCAAAAGTATGAATTATCACTTTTAATATCCTTAATTCACCATCACTTATTGAATTATGATAATTATAATCACCTTATTACCTTAATTCACTTTAATAATTGTTAACTAACAAAATCACACCATTAACAAGATTAATAGCTTCCAAAATCAACAATCCATCAAACCCTTTATGACACCTAATCCTTTTACTCACTTCCACCTTAGGGCTTAGTTTATAATCATAATTTAAGTATTAACTAACCTTCTTAACATGATTACAAACTTATAATTCATGAATACTCACTAATTAATATGTATTAACACCAAAACATTATCATTTTATCATAACCCATTTTAATCATAAGCTCTACAACATAATCAATCCACTTTTAAGTTGAATCAAAGTTACTAACATCTTTATTAGTACTTAGTAACACTATTTTAACTAATATTAAACTTTAATTTCATATCATCATCATAGTTTCATCACATCACCCATGATAATTATGATAATCCACATAACTCACAAGAACATTAATCAATTTTACCAACCCTAGCTTCCTTAATGTTAATCATCATCATTAATAAGCTCAAACAACCTTAATTTCGGATTATTATCCATAACAACACAAACCCCAAATTTTAGGTTTTCATATTTCAAGCAATTGAGACTTACCACATGATTAAATGAACTAAAGGAAGATAATCCATGTGTTTTTGAAGCTTGAATTCGTGTTTGAGATCTTCGATTTGGTGATTCCCCATAGATTTAGGGTTTGATGTTTCCTTGTATGTATGTATATATGATCGTATGTATGTATGTATGTAAGGATATATGTAAAGAAACAACCGACTTAATATTTTGGTAGTATACTAGAAGTGTTTAATTTCATTCCCCGTACTTTTCATTGTCTGGAACTTAAAAATCATTTACGGGGAACCATTATTTTATTTTACCGTCAACTAAATAAAATTAAAACCATTAATAATTTATTAGTCACAATAAATTATTTGACTCTTTTACCCATTTATTTTCAACTAGCACAACGAAATTATTTTCTGACACATTTTAATAATAATTCACAGTCAGAAAATATTTAATACTACTAGACCCGAAAACTGGGTGTTACAACTCTCCCCTCCTTAAAGAGATTTCATCCTCGAAATCTGATCACACCTAATCAATTTATTGAAATAAGATCACTTACTCACTCCCCTTTCAATTTACTAATACTATAGCTCCCATACACTTCTAATCACATATTTACTCATTATTACATGCACACGAAAGGTGTACAAGTTAAAATAACTTACATATATATACAACCATCATGCATACTCTTAATTACATAAAGTCAATGTGTATACATTTCAAATCTACTTACACCAATATGTATTATTTTATCAACTCACACACCACCAGGGTGTATTTCAATTAAACTCACTCAAACACATATATTGTGTCTTAATTTTGTTATCACAAATTACACTATCCAGCAACAAGGGCAAGTCATATTATATGTACACAATTTCAATTCTTTCTTTATGCACATAACCACATGCACATGTTTCTATATATTCCAATGCACAAGCATTACTCCTACATCCTGTCTCTGATAAGTTTAAATGACCACTTACATGACCAGTCATACTTAGTCATCTAACAATTTAAAACACGTAATCACCAGTAGTCAAAGTAACACATATCCATGTGAACATTTCAACTTTACACTATTCACAACAAGTGATATTGCATACCACAACATGCACATTAACAATAAATGTTCAGCTCAATTTACAACTAGCAATTTAGCTAACAACTTGCTAGAAATTTTCACTTTTGCAACTAGCTGATTACAACTTTACAACTTGTAATTATAAATACAACTTGATTATATGAAACTCTTATTCGAAAAGAATCACAATTCATATAATCATAATCACATGTAGAATAAACAATAAGCAGTATGTAGAGGTCAATTCTTATGGTTAAAACTACTATTATATAATCAACTAGCATCCTATTACACCAATTTGGATGCTAAGACAACACCTGCTAATACCATGTATCATCATCAATGGTGTTTCAATAACACAAGGTGCTGTCATTAATCATCTATTCAACAATATTAATACAAAGTATTCACAGTCAACTGACTTCTACTTTGCTTAAATCATCTTTTAATGTTTACTATAGTAATGCATCATATATATACACATCACTTGTGCAGTACCACATTAGTAACAACAACTTAGTGGTTTATCACTCTTTCATTTTAGTCCATCATTGACTATTTCTCAACTACAGGTCAACATATCTTACCTGTTATTTTAAAACCACTTAACTTTATATGGTACTTAGTAGCCTCAACAACTCCATGTGAAATGGCATAATATAAATACGTTGGCCAGACGTCGTCATATTATGTCATTTACACTTCATTCTCATGCAACTTCATACCATTTATCTTCAAAGTCATTAATCTTTACTCTCACATATATCGTAACAGTGATATCAACAATTTACACAATTATAACAACCTGTAATAGCCAGTATATCCCCAATTATTAACTTGCCACTATTTTCAACTTATCACTTTTAATATGGACTACTCATATTATCATGTATATATTAACAATATAAGCATACTACACCAATGTCTGACACGAATACATCAATCAACTTCTTTATTGCCTGATTCCATATTAAGTCACTATTTACATCTCTTACTACTTATGGTACATTGAGTACCAAACACTTCGTCAATGCTAAGTGTCTTATTCAACCTATTTTCATCAATTTATACACCTTTAGTTGATTAACAAATAAGCATTTCATGTTCAACTATCTCATATATATACCAGTTCATGCACTTGTATCACAATTTTCTTAAAATACTCAATTCAAAACTTTATAATACCCTAAGTGATTCAATTTCTTTATGACATCTCAATTTATCCACATAATATAGTTCACATTGTTCCATAATCAATGTTTACTAACCCTTGTTAGTAACAATCAACAATACCATTTACTGGTATACTTTACAGTTAAATAAACCGTCTACAACCGACTCATACACAATGAACCATATAGACCTCTTAAAACAAGTTTTAATATTGCATATAGTCACAGGAATGATCTCTGGGCTCAATGAAACAAAAGCCCAATACAAAACGTAGGCTAGAAGTTCGAAATAAGATTCGAAAAACAATAAAACGCGATTTTCGGGCCCCAAACGGCCCCGAAGTGCTTAAAACTGACAGAGCTCATGGCAAAGCCATGAGCTTTGACCGTTGGACCTTTTTTGAGTGGACATGTAAATTTCGTCTTAATCTGACACCGAAATTTTCTAAGGGAAATCTCTACGTCAAATATTATGTCGAACGTCGAAAAAAGTAAAAAATATTTTATATCCTGAAAATGCCACAAACCGTCGGCTGGGCTACATGAGCCGCCGGCTACCCGAGTCGAGACGCCGGCTAACACCAACTTTTAGCAAACATAACAAAAGTGCGTTTTAAAGCCAAAAGAAGCCGCCGGCTTGGGGCATCCAGCCGCCGGTTTGGACCTCCAGCCGCCGGCTATGACCTCCAGCCGCCGGGTCCCCTGTCTGCACAGCAGACTGAACATCTTAGTGCAAAAATGCGAATTTCAAACGCGCATATCTCACAAACCGTAAAGAATTAGGTCATGAAATTTTGCAGGCACCTACACTATGCCAAAATAAAACTTTCCCTTTTTACACTTTTTAAATTTTCACATTTTACGAGAAAACGGACGTGTAACTCATTTTAGGCCATTTCCGACCATTTTAGTGGGCACGCCATATTCCAAATGGCTTGGTTTCAGACTTCAACCCTTTACCAACATGTTTCTATATATATTTAAGACGTGTGGGCATATTCATCACCCCCATATACCCTTCCTATCGTATTTTCACTCGTTGACCCGTTTAGGGGTCCAATTGGGCACTTTTTAAGAAAATAACCACATTGACTACCCAAATCATTTTCATCACCTTTTACTACTATCTTTATGACTTAAAGTCACTTTAACATTCTTTTTAATCAGACCACTACTCATTTTAACATTTTAAGTGACCCATTTGGGCACTTCAACAACCCGTTTGGGTTTCAACCCATGTATCCACCATTTCTTTACCCATTTCACATTCGTTTGACTATTCTAAGTCAAACTAACCCCGTTTCACTATTGGTATCGTATTATCCCCTTAAAACACCAATTTCACAAAAGTTCATCATATATAGACCAATTTCAACAGATTTTCAAATTTGACTTTTCACAAACTCGTCAACACCCAATTAGACTCGTTGACCACTTTGACTTTCTCACTACACTACTTTTAATATAAAGATCATAATTCAAACCATTCATGATCAATGTTAAACACATAGACATTTAGCCACATTCATTACTTTATAACACAACTATCATCAAGTTTGACACAACCACATTCACTTTGACCTTTCCAAGTCAAATGCACACCTTCCATTCAATAGGCACTTTCTAATTTGGATAACCACACAACTCCAAACTTATTAGTTGGGATATATCAACATCTCATTAATTTCACGAGTCATATTAATATAATTTATCATATATCAAATTAACAAAGATCTATAATCACACATACTTTATTTTCATATTGTAGATACCTTTAATTTCCCCTAACACAACTATTACATCTTAGTCAACAATATATCTACACAGTTTCAACACTTTCTCCAAAATTTCAATTTCCTTCATAATTACTCGTAAATATTCACATCCTCACATTACAAGTAACTATCACCAATAATTCAGTTTACTCTACTAACAAGCAAAGTAAATAATTCAAGTTTATTGATATTCACCAAGTTTATCGAGAATTACTTGGCATATCTAGGTCCACGTGTATTGAGGAATCATTGAGAATACCAGACGGTTCCTCATGTTCCTCCGTCTCTGCAACCAAAACAACACTATTGCATCTTGTTATAGGTTAGTACTCATTCAATAACAACTTTCTCATGCAACCACTAATCCCCACCCCTGGAATGTTTGACATGACATATATCAGAGTTTGGGATTGAACATCTTATAATGTACAATTCACCCAAACTCACACTCTGATACCAACTTATAACACCCCTTGTTTTATAAAACATTTAAGTATAATTTATCGGAAGCGTTATCCCAAACAAACATTAATAGTTACAACAAATAAATTTCAACAATTTTAAATCATCATTTACCAACAAGGTGTTATATGAAAACAAAGGACAACTCTTATTTATAAACTTTAATTATCAGAGTTTCGCCATGCTGTCAAACATTCCATCCATTCCTACTTCTTGCCCTCCCGGAAATAAGTCCATAGCCTGCAAGAAGTGTTAATGTGGGGGATTAGCATTACGCTAAGTGAGCAGATAACTAATCAACAGCATAACTTAGCTCAACAACTTTGGGTACAACACTTAACACTAAACAAGCAAGTACACAATACAACTCATCAACTAATCAACAACACCATAATGAGGATCGGCGGCTCTGGGGATAACCATAAACCCGGGTGGCTCCCCAAGAACACTTATCCAACCTATCCGTATGGCTATACGGACGAGACCGATATCTAGTGGTTATCCTACTCAGATACGGTTCAATACACACAACAAATGAAGTAAATCCCTGTATCATTCACACGATAACCAACTAGCCCAACCAACCATTCAACAACTCGTTGGCCTCATTAACAACTGATGCCCGAAGGCCAAATAAATCAGGTGATCAAGTAATCAACAAGTCACATATTCAACTAGTCAACATATCAACAGTATTATTACTATCAACATAATCATCAATGCAACTAATAAAGTAATAACACGTTACTTGTTGTAACCAAACTTGTTACAACCAAGTTACGCTGAGGATTAGAGATCCACTCACCGACCACCTCAGGCATCCACTCAGTAGTCTAGTATCACTGAGCCTTCTGCACATCTGAGAATATAATAGAATAACACAAGTTAGTTATTTATCTCAATCATTTTAACATTGCTCCAAAAGATTACCAATAAACTCAATGTATTCAAGTCATATGAATTAACATAATCATCATAATTCTCAATATCAAATTCTTACTCCTCGAATTATCCACTAATCATGATTAATATCGTAATGATCAACTATACATCAATTTATTCCAAAAGTATGAATTATCACTTTTAATATCCTTAATTCACCATCACTTATTGAATTATGATAATTATAATCACCTTATTACCTTAATTCACTTTAATAATTGTTAACTAACAAAATCACACCATTAACAAGATTAATAGCTTCCAAAATCAACAATCCATCAAACCCTTTATGACACCTAATCCTTTTACTCACTTCCACCTTAGGGCTTAGTTTATAATCATAATTTAAGTATTAACTAACCTTCTTAACATGATTACAAACTTATAATTCATGAATACTCACTAATTAATATGTATTAACACCAAAACATTATCATTTTATCATAACCCATTTTAATCATAAGCTCTACAACATAATCAATCCACTTTTAAGTTGAATCAAAGTTACTAACATCTTTATTAGTACTTAGTAACACTATTTTAACTAATATTAAACTTTAATTTCATATCATCATCATAGTTTCATCACATCACCCATGATAATTATGATAATCCACATAACTCACAAGAACATTAATCAATTTTACCAACCCTAGCTTCCTTAATGTTAATCATCATCATTAATAAGCTCAAACAACCTTAATTTCGGATTATTATCCATAACAACACAAACCCCAAATTTTAGGTTTTCATATTTCAAGCAATTGAGACTTACCACATGATTAAATGAACTAAAGGAAGATAATCCATGTGTTTTTGAAGCTTGAATTCGTGTTTGATATCTTCGATTTGGTGATTCCTCATAGATTTAGGGTTTGATGTTTCCTTGTATGTATGTATATATGATCGTATGTATGTATGTATGTGTAACATCCCCAAATCGGGCCTAGGAGAAAAAGGTATTTTCTCTAAATTATTTATGCCATTTAAATAATTACCTGAGTTTGATTGTAAATTTAATATGTAAGTGAGCCTCAGGAAATATTGTGACTAGTGAAATATTATTTGTTTTAGATAATTTTAGGTAACGGTAAAATAAAATAATTTTCTCGCATTTGAAATCAAGGTTCCAGACAATAGATTTAACACGGGTATAATTTATACCCAAAGATTGCTGAGTCATAACCACAGGTCGACACCTGTGGCTTCAGGGTATTAACTCCCCATTTCTTCCATATTGTCATTCTTCTCCTTTCAAAGAAATTTTTGATATCAAACAATACATCTGATTTCTTCAATTCAAGACTATGATCTTGAATCCATAGTGTTCTTCATCTTCTTCTTCATCATCAAAGAATTGTAAGTGTATAATGCTCATTTTCATACATAAGCTTGAAATGTTGAATTAGGTCAAATTAATGATGGAATGGAGTAAGTTATACTTGAATATGTTTTGTGTAGTGATTATAAACTGAATTCTTGATTTATTAGGTTAAATTTCTTGTGTTTCATACTATATTTGAATGAATGTGGGTTTGGTTGAAATTTGGGTAAAATGATGATGCATGTATGGATTTTTATGTTAGATGTTATTGTTTATTGTTACATTATGTTCATAGATGATATTGTGGTCAAATATGGGTAAAAGTTTGAGTACATAACTGAACTTGATCGATTTTGAATTTGTAGTTCGTAGTTGTAAGTTGCAGGTCTGTTTGGAGCTGAAACGCTTTGAAACGCGATCCCACAACTTGACCTGGATCGCGTTCATTAGTTCTAAACTGGATCCTTCGTGTTTTGGTCATGTAAACGCGATCCTGACCCTTAACCCGGATCGCGTTCCTCTGTGGTTTTTGGTAACAGAAAATTTTGTGAAGGGAAACGCGATCCCGAACCCCTGACCCGGATCGCGTTGCTCAGTGTTATTTGGTAACCGAAAGTTTTCTTCTTGGGAACGCGATCCCACTACCTTTAGCTGGATCGCGTTTGTCTTTGTTATTTTGACGAATTTGATGTTTTGTGAAATTGTTAGAATTCAATACTTATATCATTTATCCATTGATATTTCTTGATTATTGATGTAAGTATTTAAAAATAGATATAATTTGAATTTTGAGGCAAGTTATTAACTTGTGTTTTTATTGTGTTTACAGAGACACCGAAGACTCAATAAAATAAGACTTTTGAGTTAGAGACTGAAACTGACAGGTGAGTGGACTGGTTCTCACAATTTAATCTTGGTGTTAACAGTTAGTTGCATCAATTTTTAAGTTGCTTGTATTGACTGATTTATCATTTCGATAATGATAGGATTGTTGATTAAAGTTGCGGTTTGGTAGATTGATTGTTTGCTAGTGAATAATTCCATGATGGGTTGGAATGATAGAGGTCAATTTTGGGTTTAGTTGCTATAGGTTAATCCTTATGGGTCGGATGAACATTCGTTGTGAATTGATCCATATTGGTTAAAGATAGCAATAAACTATCGGTAAAAATCTCTGTATTGGCCTGCAGTTGATTATTAAGTGTTCTTGGAGTGCCACCGCGGACTGAGGGTATCTCAAGAACCACCGATCCTCTGTTTGATTGTTTATTTAGATGATTGTTGTGAATTGATTGTTATACTAAGTTAGATTGTTAGACTTAGTTCATTCACTTAGCTTTGTGCTAATTCCCCACCTACTCTTGCAGGTTAACTTTTGGGATATGATTAGGCAATGGTGTTGATTTGAAGAAATGTTTGACAATGGGAACTCTGATCGTTTTGGATAAATCATGTTTGTTAATATAACACCCAGTTATTGTATCAGCGTTGTAATTTTACTTAATACTCATAAACTTGTAATGTTTTGGTATGACTGAATGCCGTATATATAATGTTATATCTATCTTGGTATGAATGGGATTTACGCTTCCGAAATAAAAAAAAAAAAAAAAAAATATATATATGTCTTAAATCGTGGGGTGTTATAAGTTGGTATCAGAGCATAAGTTTAGGCGAATTGAATATTTAAAGTGTTCAATCCTAAACTTAGTCATGTTGGTCAAACATTTCTTGTGGTGGGGATTAGTTATGATAGTTGATTTGGTTAGTTGCTAGTACTAACAATTAACGAATGTTGAGATGTGATGTGATTTCAGATATGGCGAATAATGAACCACCTTCCCATACTCTCAATGATACTTCGCGGACAGATGCACCACCAGAGAATCAAGGTCATAATGGTACATCTATTTTAGCCGGTGGAGAAACCGAGACTGATCAAGAGTATATTATGAGATTGGAGAATAGAGTGTTGGAACTTCAGAGAGAACAGGCTGGATCTTTTCAACATCCAGTTTCTACTCGTCCGCATATTGTGACTAATGTTCCACCCATTGTGTCTTCTACACGGATTCCAGTATCTATACCTTTTGCTTCGCAACAGCAACAACAGGGTTATGCTTATCAGACTTCGGGTCCTTTTCCTTCGACTGGTTATTCTAGTTATCAAGTACCTATTCCACCTTTCCAACAGTTGAAGAAAGGTTGTTCTCTTAAAACCTTTATGTCATGCAATCCTTCAGTATATTCTGGAAGTACCGATCCTACGGTCACTCTTGACTGGCTTCGTGATGTTGAGAGAAAGTTAAATGTATGTCATTGTGAGGAGGAGGATAAGGTACCTTATGCGGTTCAGTTGTTAAAGGGTCAAGCCATGTCATGGTGGGATTCGATAACCGCTCCATTAACTCCACAACAGTTGAATGATATAAGATGGTCAGATTTTCATGCTGAGATTTGCAAGCAATTTTGCTCGGAGTATAATCTTTCCAGGATTAGGCAAGAGTTTCTTGACTTACAAAAGACTGATCAAATGACGATTGATGAATTAATTAAGCAGTTTTCAGATAAATTGCGGTTTGTGCAACAGTGGGTTCCAACTGACCGGACCAAAATTGATCACTTTGTGAAAACATTACCTCCTGATTACCGTACCACAGTGAGACTAGCAGGTTCACTTCCTCAAGCTTATGATTTAGCTCGTTCGGTTGATGGGGATATAATGGCTAAAAGAATGTTGAATAAAGAAAGGTATTCACAGAAAAACAAAGGAGATTCTTCGAGTAAACAGAAAGGACAAGGTAGTCAACAAAACAGGAGATCAAATTCTGGTATTCCAATGGATAGTAACTATTGTAATAGATGTCGAGCTAGACATAATGGTCCTTGTACTCCCCAGACATCTAGATGTGTTAAGTGTGGAATTTTTGGTCACGCTGCAAAGGATTGTACCTACCCAAATAGCGTGTGTTGGAATTGCCATAAAGAAGGGCATCGTGCAGGGGATTGTCCTGAGGCGAAGAGACAGAGTATGGGTACGGGTAAAGGTTCGTCATCCTCTGGTCAAAAGAGGAAAAATCCACCAGTAGCTGCTAGCCGAGCTTTCCGAATGACAGTTGATGATGCTATCACCACTGAAGATGTCATCACTGGTACATTTCTCATAAATTCTATACCAGCTCGTGTATTGTTTGATTCTGGTGCCAATTGTTCGTTTATATCTGTGAACTTTTGTGATAGACTGAAATTGATCCCCTCTTTGATTGTTAAACCTTTAGAAGTTGAAATTGCTGACGGTAAATTAGTTCCTGTTACCACATCGGTAGCTGGAGCTAGTATACTTATTGAGGGTCATAATTTCTTAGTCTCCTTTTTGTTAATGCCAATTCCTAGTTTCGATGTAGTTATTGGTATGGATTGGTTAAGTTTGAATAAGGCCAACATTGATTGTCATAAAAAGATTATAAGAATTCCGATTTCTGATGGGTCATACGTCATGGCTCGAGGAGAACGAGTAAAGGGTAGTCTACCATTGATTTCCTTGTTGAAAGCTAGGAAATCTCTATCTAAGGGATGTGATTCTTATTTGGCATATGTGATAGATAGCAAGTTAGAAAAGAAATCTTTGACAAATTTTCCGGTGGTTTCTGAATACCCGGAAGTTTTTCCGGATGAATTGCCTGGTTTACCCCCTGTAAGAGATGTAGAATTTCAGATTGATTTGATTCCTGGTTCGACTCCTGTAGCTAAGTCTCCTTATAGATTAGCTCCTTCTGAAATCCGTGAGATGATGGGTCAAATTCAGGAACTGTTAGATAAAGGGTTTATTCGACCGAGTTTTTCCCCGTGGGGTGCTCCGGTATTGTTTGTTAAGAAAAAGGATGGTACTCTTCGAATGTGTATTGATTATAGAGAGCTCAATAAAAGAACAGTGAAAAACAAATATCCATTGCCCAGAATTGATGAGTTATTTGATCAGTTACAGGGATCATCCTATTTTTCTAAGATCGATTTGAGATCCGGTTATCATCAGGTACGAGTTCGCGAGGAAGATGTTCCTAAGACTGCTTTTCGTACCCGTTATGGTCATTACGAGTTTTTAGTTATGCCTTTTGGATTGACTAATGCTCCTGCTATTTTTATGGACTTAATGAATCGTGTATGTAGACCTTTTCTAGACAAGTTTGTGATTGTATTTATTGACGATATCTTGATTTATTCTAAGTCTGAGGCTGAACATGAACATCATTTAAGATTGATTCTTGAGATGTTGAAAAGAGAGCATCTTTTTGCAAAATTTTCCAAGTGTGAATTTTGGCTTCGAGAGGTACAGTTTCTTGGTCATATTATTTGTAAAGATGGAGTCAAAGTGGATCCTTCTAAAGTGGAAGCCGTTATGAATTGGAATGCTCCTAAAACTCCTTCTGAGATTAAAAGTTTCCTAGGTTTAGCGGGTTATTATCGAAAATTTATCAAGGATTTCTCCAAAATTGCTGGCCCGTTAACCAAGCTAACTAGGAAGGATATTAAATTTCAGTGGGGAGATCAACAAGAAACATCTTTTCAGACTCTTAAACAGTTGTTATGTCAGGCGCCAGTGTTAGCATTACCTGATGGTTCAGAGGGTTTTGTGGTTTATTGTGATGCTTCTCATGCTGGTTTGGGTGCTGTCTTAATGCAACATGATCGTGTTATTGCTTACGCTTCTCGCCAGCTTAAAACTCATGAAAGAAATTACCCCACACACGATTTAGAGCTTGCAGCTGTGGTATTTGCGTTGAAAATCTGGAGACACTATTTGTACGGAACCAAATGTGTCGTATGCACGGATCATAAAAGCCTCCAGTACATGTTTTCTCAGAAGGAACTCAATATGAGACAGCGCCGATGGTTGGAATTGATTAAGGATTATGACTGTGAAATCCGATATCATCCGGGTAAAGCTAATGTGGTTGCCGATGCTTTAAGCCGAAATGTACCTTCCGATCGAATTTATTTTATGCGTTTGGAAATATCTTCTGATTTGATTTCCCAGTTAAAAGCTGCACAGTTAGAGGCATTGTTGGATCAAAATTTAAAATCTGAGATTTTGTTGAAACGGAAAGATTTATTGATTGATGATTCTCGAGGATTGAAAACTTTCCAGTCTCGGGTTTGGGTTCCATTGATTGGGGGACTTCGGGATTTGATATTGTCGGAAGCACACAAATCAAGGTTATCTGTTCATCCAGGGAGTACGAAAATGTACAATGATTTGAAACCATTGTATTGGTGGCCAACTATGAAAACTGATGTTGCTCGAATGGTGGAGACTTGTCATGTATGTTCCCAGGTTAAAGCAGAACATCAGAAGCCCTATGGTTCATTGAAACAGTTAGATATTCCGGAATGGAAATGGGAGCACATTACTATGGATTTCGTTACCAAATTTCCCCGCACTCAGAAAGGTAATGACATGATTTGGGTAATAGTTGATAGATTAACCAAGAGTGCACATTTTCTAGCCACCAGTGAGACAGCATCGTTGACTCGACTTGCTCAATTGTACATTCATGAGATTGTTGTTAGACATGGTATTCCTTTATCCATTGTTTCCGATAGAGATTCCAGGTTTGTTTCTGGTTTTTGGCAGAGTTTGCAACGTGAATTAGGTACTAGGGTAAATCTTAGTACAGCTTATCATCCTCAGACAGACGGGCAGTCGGAGCGTACTATTCAGACACTCGAGGATATGTTGAGAGCTTGTGTACTTGAGTATGGCGGTTCTTGGGATTCACACTTACCATTGATAGAGTTTGCTTATAACAATTCTTATCATTCTAGCATTGGTATGCCGCCGTATGAGATGTTGTATGGGCGACGTTGTCGAACACCTACATGTTGGTTAGAAGCGGGAGAAAAGCAGTTTGCGGGTCCCGATATAGTTCAACTTACAGCTGACAAGGTAAAGATTGCTCGTGAGAAACTGAAAGCAGCACGTGATAGACAGAAACAGTATGCTGACCCACGTAGACGACCTGTTGTTTTTGTTGAAGGGGAACTTGTATATTTAAAGGTTTCTCCGTGGAAGGGTGTTATTAGATTTGGTAAACGTGGGAAGTTAGCTCCTCGGTATATTGGCCCATTTAGAATCCGTCAGGTGATTAATGAACAATCAGTTTCTTTAGATCTTCCGCCTGAATTAGCTGGTATTCACGATACATTTAATGTTTGTTATTTAAGAAAGTGCAATGTGGAGGATCAATCCCAAATCCTTCCTTTGCAAGATCTTCGGGTTGACTCAAGTAAGAAATTGGTAGAAGAACCTGTCGAGCTTTTAGATAGGAAAGTGACCAAATTACGTAGAAAAGAAATTCCTATGGTTTTGGTTAAGTGGAAACATAGTTTGGGTGCGGATCTCACTTGGGAAACGGAGGAGAGTATGCGGAGTAGATATCCTAATTTATTTGTGTCTAGTTAGATTTCGGGACGAAATCTTTCTAAGGAGGGGTGATTTGTAACATCCCCAAATCGGGCCTAGGAGAAAAAGGTATTTTCTCTAAATTATTTATGCCATTTAAATAATTACCTGAGTTTGATTGTAAATTTAATATGTAAGTGAGCCTCAGGAAATATTGTGACTAGTGAAATATTATTTGTTTTAGATAATTTTAGGTAACGGTAAAATAAAATAATTTTCTCGCATTTGAAATCAAGGTTCCAGACAATAGATTTAACACGGGTATAATTTATACCCAAAGATTGCTGAGTCATAACCACAGGTCGACACCTGTGGCTTCAGGGTATTAACTCCCCATTTCTTCCATATTGTCATTCTTCTCCTTTCAAAGAAATTTTTGATATCAAACAATACATCTGATTTCTTCAATTCAAGACTATGATCTTGAATCCATAGTGTTCTTCATCTTCTTCTTCATCATCAAAGAATTGTAAGTGTATAATGCTCATTTTCATACATAAGCTTGAAATGTTGAATTAGGTCAAATTAATGATGGAATGGAGTAAGTTATACTTGAATATGTTTTGTGTAGTGATTATAAACTGAATTCTTGATTTATTAGGTTAAATTTCTTGTGTTTCATACTATATTTGAATGAATGTGGGTTTGGTTGAAATTTGGGTAAAATGATGATGCATGTATGGATTTTTATGTTAGATGTTATTGTTTATTGTTACATTATGTTCATAGATGATATTGTGGTCAAATATGGGTAAAAGTTTGAGTACATAACTGAACTTGATCGATTTTGAATTTGTAGTTCGTAGTTGTAAGTTGCAGGTCTGTTTGGAGCTGAAACGCTTTGAAACGCGATCCCACAACTTGACCTGGATCGCGTTCATTAGTTCTAAACTGGATCCTTCGTGTTTTGGTCATGTAAACGCGATCCTGACCCTTAACCCGGATCGCGTTCCTCTGTGGTTTTTGGTAACAGAAAATTTTGTGAAGGGAAACGCGATCCCGAACCCCTGACCCGGATCGCGTTGCTCAGTGTTATTTGGTAACCGAAAGTTTTCTTCTTGGGAACGCGATCCCACTACCTTTAGCTGGATCGCGTTTGTCTTTGTTATTTTGACGAATTTGATGTTTTGTGAAATTGTTAGAATTCAATACTTATATCATTTATCCATTGATATTTCTTGATTATTGATGTAAGTATTTAAAAATAGATATAATTTGAATTTTGAGGCAAGTTATTAACTTGTGTTTTTATTGTGTTTACAGAGACACCGAAGACTCAATAAAATAAGACTTTTGAGTTAGAGACTGAAACTGACAGGTGAGTGGACTGGTTCTCACAATTTAATCTTGGTGTTAACAGTTAGTTGCATCAATTTTTAAGTTGCTTGTATTGACTGATTTATCATTTCGATAATGATAGGATTGTTGATTAAAGTTGCGGTTTGGTAGATTGATTGTTTGCTAGTGAATAATTCCATGATGGGTTGGAATGATAGAGGTCAATTTTGGGTTTAGTTGCTATAGGTTAATCCTTATGGGTCGGATGAACATTCGTTGTGAATTGATCCATATTGGTTAAAGATAGCAATAAACTATCGGTAAAAATCTCTGTATTGGCCTGCAGTTGATTATTAAGTGTTCTTGGAGTGCCACCGCGGACTGAGGGTATCTCAAGAACCACCGATCCTCTGTTTGATTGTTTATTTAGATGATTGTTGTGAATTGATTGTTATACTAAGTTAGATTGTTAGACTTAGTTCATTCACTTAGCTTTGTGCTAATTCCCCACCTACTCTTGCAGGTTAACTTTTGGGATATGATTAGGCAATGGTGTTGATTTGAAGAAATGTTTGACAATGGGAACTCTGATCGTTTTGGATAAATCATGTTTGTTAATATAACACCCAGTTATTGTATCAGCGTTGTAATTTTACTTAATACTCATAAACTTGTAATGTTTTGGTATGACTGAATGCCGTATATATAATGTTATATCTATCTTGGTATGAATGGGATTTACGCTTCCGAAATAAAAAAAAAAAAAAAAAAAAAATATATATGTCTTAAATCGTGGGGTGTTATAGTATGTATGTATGTATGTATGTATGTATGTATGTATGTAAGGATATATGTAAAGAAACAACCGACTTAATATTTTGGTAGTATACTAGAAGTGTTTAATTTCATTCCCCGTACTTTTCATTGTATGGAACTTAAAAATCATTTACGGGGAACCATTATTTTATTTTACCGTCAAATAAATAAAATTAAAACCATTAATAATTTATTAGTCACAATAAATTATTTGACTCTTTTTCCCATTTATTTTCAACTAGCACAACGAAATTATTTTCTGACACATTTTAATAATAATTCACAGTCAGAAAATATTTAATACTACTAGACCCGAAAACTGGGTGTTACAACTCTCCCCTCCTTAAAGAGATTTCATCCTCGAAATCTGATCACACCTAATCAATTTATTGAAATAAGATCACTTACTCACTCCCCTTTCAATTTACTAATACTATAGCTCCTATACACTTCTAATCACATATTTACTCATTATTACATGCGCACGAAAGGTGTACAAGTTAAAATAACTTACATATATATACAACCGTCATGCATACTCTTAATTACATAAAGTCAATGTGTATACATTTCAAATCTACTTACACCAATATGTATTATTTTATCAACTCACACACCACCAGGGTGTATTTCAATTAAACTCACTCAAACACATATATTGTGTCTTAATTTTGTTATCACAAATTACACTATCCAGCAACAAGGGCAAGTCATAGTATATGTACACAATTTCAATTCTTTCTTTATGCACATAACCACATGCACATGTTTCTATATATTCCAATGCACAAGCATTACTCCTACATCCTGTCTCTGATAAGTTTAAATGACCACTTACATGACCAGTCATACTTAGTCATCTAACAATTTAAAACACGTAATCACCAGTAGTCAAAGTAACATATATCCATGTGAACATTTCAACTTTACACTATTCACAACAAGTGATATTGCATACCACAACATGCACATTAACAATAAATGTTCAGCTCAATTTACAACTAGCAATTTAGCTAACAACTTGCTAGAAATTTTCACTTTTGCAACTAGCTGATTACAACTTTACAACTTGTAATTATAAATACAACTTGATTATATGAAACTCTTATTCGAAAAGAATCACAATTCATATAATCATAATCACATGTAGAATAAACAATAAGCAGTATGTAGAGGTCAATTCTTATGGTTAAAACTACTATTATATAATCAACTAGCATCCTATTACACCAATTTGGATGCTAAGACAACACCTGTTAATACCATGTATCATCATCAATGGTATTTCAATAACACAAGATGCTGTCATTAATCATCTATTCAACAATATTAACACAAAGTATTCACAGTCAACTGACTTCTACTTTGCTTAAATCATCTTTTAATGTTTACTATAGTAATGCATCATATATATACACATCACTTGTGCAGTACCACATTAGTAACAACAACTTAGTGGTTTATCACTCTTTCATTTTAGTCCATCATTGACTATTTCTCAACTACAGGTCAACATATCTTACCTGTTATTTTAAAACCACTTAACTTTATATGGTACTTAGTAGCCTCAACAACTCCATGTGAAATGGCATAATATAAATACGTTGGCCAGACGTCGTCATATTATGTCATTTACACTTCATTCTCATGCAACTTCATACCATTTATCTTCAAAGTCATTAATCTTTACTCTCACATATATCATAACAGTGATATCAACAATTTACACAATTATAACAACCTGTAATAGCCAGTATATCCCCAATTATTAACTTGCCACTATTTTCAACTTATCACTTTTAATATGGACTACTCATATTATCATGTATATATTAACAATATAAGCATACTACACCAATGTCTGACACGAATACATCAATCAACTTCTTTATTGCCTGATTCCATATTAAGTCACTATTTACATCTCTTACTACTTATGGTACATTGAGTACCAAACACTTCGTCAATGCTAAGTGTCTTATTCAACCTATTTTCATCAATTTATACACCTTTAGTTGATTTACAAATAAGCATTTCATGTTCAACTATCTCATATATATACCAGTTCATGCACTTGTATCACAATTTTCTTAAAATACTCAATTCAAAACTTTATAATACCCTAAGTGATTCAATTTCTTTATCACATCTCAATTTATCCACATAATATAGTTCACATTGTACCATAATCAATGTTTACTAACCCTTGTTAGTAACAATCAACAATACCATTTACTGGTATACTTTGCAGTTAAATAAACCGTCTATAACCGACTCATACACAATGAACCATATAGACCTCTTAAAACAAGTTTTAATATTGCATATAGTCACAGGAATGATCTCTGGGCTCAATGAAACAAAAGCCCAATACAAAACGTAGGCTAGAAGTTCGAAATAAGATTCGAAAAACAATAAAACGCGATTTTCGAGCCCCAAACGGCCCCGAAGTGCCGAAAACGGACAGGGCTCATGGCAAAGCCATGAGCTTTGACCGTTGGACCTTTTTTGAGTGGACATGTAAATTTCGTCTTAATCTGACACCGAAATTTTCTAACGGAAATCTCTACGTCAAATATTATGTCGAACGTCGAAAAACGTAAAAAATATTTTATATCCTGAAAATGCCACAAACCTCCGGCTGGGCTACATGAGCCGCCGGCTACCCGAGTCGAGACGCCGGCTAACACCAATTTTTAGCAAACATAACAAAAGTGCGTTTTAAAGCCAAAAGAAGCCGCCGGCTTGGGGCATCCAGCCGCCGGTTTCCGGCTATGACCTCCAACCGCCGGGTCCCCTGTCTGCACAGCAGACTGAACATCTTAGTGCAAAAATGCGAATTTCAAACGCGCATATCTCACAAACCGTAAAGAGTTAGGTCATGAAATTTTGCAGGCACCTACACTATGCCAAAATAAAACTTTCCCTTTTTACACTTTTTAAATTTTCACATTTTACGAGAAAACGGACGTGTAACTCATTTTAGGCCATTTCCGACCATTTTAGTGGACACGCCATATTCCAAATGGCTTGGTTTCAGAATTCAACCCTTTACCAACATGTTTCTATATATATTTAAGATATGTGGGCATATTCATCACCCCCATATACCCTTCCTATCGTATTTTCACTCGTTGACCCGTTTAGGGGTCCAATTGGGCACTTTTTAAGAAAATAACCACATTGACTACCCAAATCATTTTCATCACCTTTTACTACTATCTTTATGACTTAAAGTCACTTTAACATTCTTTTTAATCAGACCACTACTCATTTTAACATTTTAAGTGACCCATTTGGGCACTTCAACAACCCGTTTGGGTTTCAACCCATGTATCCACCATTTCTTTACCCATTTCACATTCGTTTGACTATTCTAAGTCAAACTAACCCCGTTTCACTATTGGTATCGTATTATCCCCTTAAAACACCAATTTCACAAAAGTTCATCATATATAGACCAATTTCAACAGATTTTCAAATTTGACTTTTCACAAACTCGTCAACACCCAATTAGACTCGTTGACCACTTTGACTTTCTCACTACACTACTTTTAATATAAAGATCATAATTCAAACCATTCATGATCAATGTTAAACACATAGACATTTAGCCACATTCATTACTTTATAACACAACTATCATCAAGTTTGACATAACCACATTCACTTTGACCTTTCCAAGTCAAATGCACACCTTCCATTCAATAGGCACATTCTAATTTGGATAACAACACAACTCCAAACTTATTTTATTTTACCGTCAACTAAATAAAATTAAAACCATTAATAATTTATTAGTCACAATAAATTATTTGACTCTTTTACCCATTTATTTTCAACTAGTACAACGAAATTATTTTCAGACACATTTTAATAATAATTCACAGTCAGAAAATATTTAATACTACTAGACCCGAAAACTGGGTGTTACAATAACACATAATATATACTATTGCAAAGTATACAACAAAACAAACCTAATAGTAATGTTTTTTAAGAATTATTATTACAAACTTTCACCAACGAGGCGTACACGTTTATTTTTAAAAACAAAACACAATTGGAGATACTAGTTGAGTGGACACTAGCATGGATAGTCTATAGAGATATCCACTTATTTAAACTTGTAATCTCATACGTTTAGGACGTTAGAGACCCTACCTGGACTTACGCTTTGCTAGCTCTCACGCATTTAGCTCACGAGGTGAGTTCACAGCCCCTACCTTTTTACTGTTTTACTGCTTTTTAAATAGGGTGAAAAACATAGCCAACTCTTTTGCTACATGTGCAATTATTATATAATTGATTTTATGCTTTTATACAAATTTTTTTTATTGTGTTCATACTATACAATTATTGTTTATGAAATAGCGTTTTCATACTATAAAATGTTACATTTGTGCAAACTAACTTGTGAACTTACCGGAGAACGACCGGTACTAACTGTGAACTCGCCAGAGAACGACCGGTGCTAACTTGTTGACTTACCGGAGAACGACCGGTACTAACTGTGAACTCGCCGGAGAACGACCGGTACTAACTTGTGAACTTACCGGAGAACGACCGGTACTAACTGTGAACTCGCCGGAGAACGACCGGTGCTAACTTGTGAACTTACCGGAGAACGATCGGTACTAACTGTGAACTCGCCGGAGAACGACCGGTGCTAACTTGTGAAACATATCTTAAATTTATACTTTGGGGGACATCCGAACTAAACATATATTTGGATAACATTCCAACGCAAACACTATTTGACTTTTGTGTTAACAATTTATAAACTATTTGGTACAATGAACTACACTTATAAAACCTATGAATTCACTCAACATTGTTGTTGACTTTTTACTATGTTTTTCAGGGAATTAGCTACGCATATAAGACTGCATGCATATGGAACTAGGAGACCCGCAACGAAATAGGATGACATCTTAACTATGTACTGTTCAGCAATAATTATACGCTCTGATGCATGAATGTCCATTGTTGATGTCGGCGCCCCCGCTCGATCTAATGCTTCCGCAATCATCTGATAAACTATAATTAATGAATTTGGGGGTGCGACAGCCTTCGTTCTCAACTCTGGGGACGCCCGTCAAGACCCGAATGTGGTCTCAGGTACGTTCCTCCTCAACAACTTATCTGCTTCTGTTCTATTTGATACTGGTGCCGATAGAAGCTTTATTTCTGATGAATTTTATCCACTGCTTGACATCACACCTATTGCTCTAGATGTTAAGTACACTGTAGAATTAGCGAATGGTAAACTTATAGAAACCAATAGTGTGATACCTAATTGCACTTTAAACCTAGCCAACGAATCCTTCTCAATCGATCTTATGCCTGTTGAAATTGGAAGTTTCGATGTCATCATTGGTATGGACTGGTTGTCGAAACATCACGCTGAAATCATTTGTTATGACAAAGTCGTTCGCATTCCTCTCGCCGCCGGTAGAACTTTGGTCATACAGGGGGAGACCGGTGGGACGAGACTAAACCTCATCTCCTGTTTGAAAACTCAAAAATTTCCGAGAAAGGGTTATTCGGCAATCCTCGCGCACATCATGGAGAAAAAGTCGGAGGAGAAGCGACTTGAAGATGTGCCCATCGTTCGAAACTTTCAAGAAGTCTTTCCCGAAGAACTGTCTGGTCTACCACCACTAAGACAGGTTGAGTTCTCAATCGATCTCGTGCCAGGTGCTGCACCTGTGGCCCGAGCACCATACCGCGTAGCTCCATCCGAACTTCAGGAGTTGTCCACCCGATTACAAGAACTCCTGGAAAGAGGATTCATTAGGCCGAATTCTTCACCTTGGGGAGCTCCAGTCTTATTCGTGAAAAAGAAAAACGGCTCATTCAGAATGTGTATCGACTACCAAGAGTTGAACAAGTTAACCGTCAAGAACCGATATCCACTTCCCTGTATCGATGACCTGTTTGACCAACTGCAAGGGTCGAGTTTTTATTCAAAGATCGATCTTCGATCAGGTTATCACCAACTGCGTGTTCGCGACACCGATATCCCAAAAACTGCTTTCAGAACCCGTTATGGGCATTACGAATTCCAGGTGATGCCATTAGGTCTAACCAACGCACCGGCTGTATTCATGGACCTTATGAATCGGGTGTGCAAACCTTACCTCGACAAGTTTGTCATTGTCTTCATTGACGACATTCTCATCTACTCGCGCAACGAACAAGAGCACGCGCAACATTTCAAAACCATCCTAGAACTACTTAGACACGAGGAGCTGTACGCAAAATTTTCAAAGTGTGAGTTCTGGATGCAAACCGTTCAATTCCTTGGTCATGTTATCGATAGTCAAGGAATTCATGTTGATCAGTCAAAAATCGAGGCTATCAAGTGCTGGCAAGCACTAACAACTCCAACTGAAGTACGGCAATTCTTAGGACTTGCTGGGTACTATCGGCGATTCATTGAAAACTTCTCGAAATGTTGGGACATAGATTGTGACAACAGATCTAGCTTGAAATAGGACTGGTGTAATTATTATTATGTTTGTACATTGGTTTGGATTTGTAAATGCATATTCGTTTTGTTATTAATATTTAGTATTAAAGATAGATGAAATATGTTTTTAGTATATACGTTTTATGCGAGACGAGTCGAGATCTCAGGTCACTGCGAGATGAGAACTGAACTCGTTTTACATAAGTCTGGCGAGCCGAGTCCTGAGTTGGGCTTGGGCTGCGAGTTGGACCGAACTCGCAGGCCCATGCGAGCCGAGACGAACTGACGTATAAATTGTTTTTCACGGATGAAAAACATAACAACTTTTGGCATTTATTCTGATCTGCGAATTCACAAAACCCAGAGAAAACTTATACCTAACGGCTAGACTTTGACGTATTATTCGTTTAAAGTTAAGCTTTATAAACGCAATTACGAACGTATTCGTTACTAGTAAGATAACACCGTATTGAGGGATTCCGCACCTTAATACTACAGATAACGAAGTTATCGATCCAAGAACTAGGGACTTACATCTGGTATCAGAGCTTTCGGGCTAAATAGAGTGTGTTCGTGAGTTTTAGTGTTATTGCGTTTTTGATTCGGGTCGTTTTTACGTGCTTTCTTGCAATACTAACGATAAAAATCATTCTCTGGACGTTTTAGGGTTTGTTTACGATCGGAATTCTCAGTTTCAGTCGTAAAAATATCTTAAACATTCGTTTTCGGGTTTAACAGCCGTTTCGCGAGTCGAGATTAGGGTTCCAGCTTCGCCTGCGAACCGAGTTGAACTAGCGAGTCGAACTGAGGCTTGCGAGTCGAACCGAGATCCCTCGCGAATCCAAATCACTTGCGAATCGACATCTTTAGTAATCCGAACTGAGGCTTGCGAATCGACGTATTCTGCGAGTCGAGCTGAGATTGCGAGTTGAGCTGAGTCTTGCGAGTTGAGTTTTCTGAATTCGCTGAAACAGTTTTACTTTACGTTTTTAAGATGTATGACTTAAGTAGAATGATCGAGATGGATCACGAGGTGGGAAAATCAAACGTTCCACCTAAGTTGTTAAGGATCGAAGATTACTACAATTGGAAGGACAGATTTGAATCTTACTGTAGATTCCATGACCTGTCAATCTGGATGTGTATCAAGAGTGGATACACCGCACCTACTCAAATTGTTCAAAATGCCACTGTGGTTCTTACCTATCCAAACATGAGTGATCAACAGAAGGAAGCTTACAGAAATGAAAATAAAGCACATTAATGCATAAAGATGTGTCTTCCTAAAGAAATCGCTCATCAACTGAAGTCTTTTCATACTACTAGGATGCTCTGGGAAGCTCTAGAGAAAAGAGGTGAGGGAAGTCCACAGGTGAGAGCTGGCAAGAGGAGTCTTCTTAAAAAGCAGTTTACTATGTTTAAAGCTTTAAAAGGAGAAGATCTTGATGCCTATGTCACGCGTTTCTACCATCTGCTAAGTGAACTGGAATACCATGAGATTGTTGAAGAAGAAGTAGCTAAAACCGACAAGTTTCTTGAGGGTTTGCCTTCTAAATGGGAAATGTATGGCGTTATGATTAAGGATAATGAAACCAGGTATTCTACTATGACCTTAGAGCAAGTCATTGACAAGCTGAAAGGTTATGATTTCTCCAGAAAGTCAAGAGATAGTGATTCTGATCAGGTTCAGAACCCTGGGTTGTATCATGGAAAGTCAAATCTTTCTACTGCGTCCTCTAGTTCGACAACTGCACTGTTAGTTGGTGATACTGGTGAAAATGGAGAAATGATTACTGAAGATCTATGCTTTATTTCCTCCTCTAGTGATGAGACAAAGGGAAAGAATTCTGAGAAGTCACCTCAAGAACATCAGAAGATGCCAATGAGTGTGAAATCTGCTGAACAGCAATTGTCTGTTCTTGCTTCCTTTGTGGCATCATATGAGAATTACATAGAGGGAAAGATCAATGATCCTGTTCTATTTGACGAGGATTATGAGCAGATAGATCCGGATTATGTTGAGGAATTGGAACTTCAAGAGATGTTAGCATTGGTTTCAAGAAAAGTTAAAAATTTCCTCAAGAGAACTGGTAGAAAGGTGTTGGGCAATAGATCAGGGTTTGATAAAACCAAGGTCAGATGCTTTAACTGTCAGGGTATTGGTCATTTTGCTAGAGAATGCCAAAGACCTAAAGTAGAAGCACAAGGAAAACAAGGTTCGGGAAGTACTCTTGCTTCCAAAGCCTTAGTGGTGAAGCAGTTGGATGGCTCTTATGATTGGAAAGCTCATTCTGAGGAAGCTTTGATGGCCGAGATTGAAGAGACAGCTGCTGGATCAATGTCATATATGCCCACTGATATGGAACAGAGAGTAGATGTGCCTGAGTCTGAAGTGAAGGCAAGTGATGATGACGTGCTATATATGGATTCAATTCCAGATATGAGTCCTGAAGAATTCGTGGCACGCATGGCTGAAGTACAAACTGACAAGAAGAAGGTATGTTTAGATATTCTTAATCTTGCTGATGTTTGTTACTTAGTTACTGATTTACAATCTCAGAATAGTGTTTTAACTGTGTCAAATAGCAATCTGTCATCACAATTAAATGTGGATAAGGAATCCTATAAGACTGTTAGATCTGAACTTGATCAAGCTATTATGGATATTCGTAGATTAAGTGATGATAAACAGGCCTTAAAAGATAAAATTAAGTCTGATGCTTCGGATAGAACAAAGCTTAGAGATACCATAAGTGAAAAATCTGTTGTCATAGATGGTCTCTATATGAATATCAAAGACTTAAATGAGACAATTGCTAGTAAGGATCAGGAAATAGTGAACCTTAACTTAAGGTTAATTGAGCAAAACCGTAAACTTGAGAACCATAGGACATCTCAAATGGATAAAATGTTATATGCTCAACGTAGTGTAAAGGACAAGACTGGGTTAGGTTACAATGATGTATCCCCTCCTTTTAATGCCAATTACACTCCTATTCCTAAAGATTCTGAAATGACTGAAGTTAATCCTGAGGTTTCAGTAACTAATGACCATGAATAGTCAGAGGCACAGAAGGATGTTATTAAGAACCCTTCATCAGATAATAGTAAGGTTTCTCATTTCACCAAAATACAATTTGTATCGGGTGGAGTGATTAACGATGCTAAGACTAATGATAAGGTTAATAAAGAACAAATACCTGAACCTTTAGTGCCTAAGACTCCGAGTAATAATGAAAAATTTCCTAAATCACGCAAGCAGATGTCATGCTTCAAGTGTCGCCAAAAGGGACACGTGGCTTCGTGTTGTCCTAACAAAAAGCCTGAAACACCACATAAGCTTGTGATTGATGAAAAGACACAGACTGACTCTAGTATGACTGTAGATAGGTTAGATACCAAACCTAAGTTAGGTAATAAACCTGTTAACATTCTTAAAAGAGACGGTAAACATAGTGTCTCCCCACCTAAACCTAAACGGCCATATACTCAAAGTGATAATTCTGTCTATAAGACTAGAGATGTGACACCGTCGAGGTTTAGAACTCCAAGTAGAGGCCATAGTCATTATGAGAGTGGTACTACTTCGCGATCACATGAGTTTAATTATAATTATCATAATAGAACTCATAATTATGTGCCTAGGAGGTTATCCTCAAATTCACCTCTTAAGGCTGATCGTCCACAATCTCAAGCTACTTCGAAAGTAACCAAAGCTCCTGATGGGAAGGATGGTTATTTTAAAGAGCTTAAGTTTGTTGATGATAAGGGACAAACCAAGACCGTAATGGCTTGGGTCCCTCTTGATAACTATCGTATTTTGTGTTACGTGCAGGAGCATGCTGTGAACAAGGACAGCTGGTGGTATGTAGACAGTGGATGCTCAAGGCACATGACCGGAGAAAGAAGTCTACTAAAGGACTTCAAGGAGAGTCTCAAGCAAAAAGTAAATTTTGCAGGAGATAAAGGAGGAGTAATTTCGGGAAAAGGAAAAGTTTCAAATGGAACTTTGACTCTTGAGGATGTGAACTATGTTGAAGAACTAACTCACAACCTAGTGAGTGTTTCCCAAGTTTGTGATAAAGGTCATCCAGTTTATTTCAATGAAAAGGAGGCCTTAGTCCTGAAGCCAGGATTCAAAATTCCTGATAAATGGATATTGATGAGGGCTCCAAGGAAGAAGGACATCTATGCTATCAACATGGGTGTTCCTAACTCTTCAATGGTGTCTACATGTTTATTATCCAAGGCTTCGGAAACAGACGCATTGTTATGGCGTAGGAGAATGGCACATCTGAACTGGAGAAAGATGAATTATATAACCAAAAATGGTTTGGTTCTAGGTGTACCACAAAAACGTTTCGAGTCTGAAGATAAGTGTGTTCCTTGCATGAAAGGAAAGCAACACAAGAAACCACACAGACCTAAGACTGAAAACTCAATCTCCTCTCCATTTGAATTTCTACATATGGATCTCTTCGGCCCTATAAGCAAGAGAAGTCTAGGTGGCAAATGGTACTGTTTGGTTGTCACAGATGACTATTCTAGATTCTCGTGGGTATTCTTTTTGGGATCAAAGGATGAAACTCCTGGAATTCTGTAACACCCCGCAATTTTGAATACAATTAGGTACACTAAACATTTATATTTTAGGCTAATTCCCTACTTAAGTGAATTCACAACAAATTTTAGAGGTAAGTCTAGCAAAGCCCAACTAGTTAATACGCGTAGTATTACATATTTCGTAATTAGTATAATTACGTACAAAACATTCGGAATGAACCCGACAAAAATACGGACGTTGGTGAAAACATTTCTATAAATAACTTAAATCTATTTTTAGTAGTTATTTATACTATATTATTATTTTAATATAATAATACACGAAAAACCTAGACGTTTTAATTAAAACGTAACAAACTTGGAGAAAACGCGCGAATCGCATTCGGCAACGAAACGAAACTCAATAAATATTTCGGTAACCCAAAATAAAGTATTTTAACAATACTTCAATGGAAAAATATCCCAAACATATCGTTAATTAAAACTACGCAAAATAACGTTAGGCGATTTAACTTTTTAACGAAAATAACGAGGAATGACCACAATACGTAACACAGACTGAGACTGAGAATTAAATCACAAACTCATGAGATGGGACCCCCAAAAACCTGCCACCACCCCCCTCCCCCTCTCCCATTTCATGCAAAAAGTCATCATTTCCATTCCCCCATATCCCACTCAAGCTTCATGCATTTTTCATTTCACAAGATCCTCTTTCACCAATACTCTCCACCCTCTCTCTAAACCCTCCTTCTCTCTCTATTTTCTGAAGAAAAACAGCCCCAACCACCTCCCTACAACCACCATAAACCACCTTGACACCACCAAGAACCACCACACAAATATCCATCTTATTGCAAAGGGTTTTCAAGATTTCAACACTACAAGATCATCTCATTACACTTGTGCCATCAAATCCTCCATAACACCATTGTGAGGATCCTTTTCTTTATCTTTATACTCTTATAACATGTTAATAAACTCACTCAACAAGTATTATGTCCATACATTGCACACAAATCGTTTTTCTTAACATAAAACTCAATATAATGATACTTTAACTTTCTGTCCAGAAAGTTTATGCTACTTCCACGATTTTTATAAAAATCATTTCTTCATGAAAATGGATATTTTTATAGTCTATAATCAAGTTCAGGAAGTAACCTTTCAAATCCCATAAGCCTCTTATTTTTCTGAGCTCATTTACTATTTTTAATAATTTGTATAAGAACACATATACAATTTGCCCAGAAATGTCAGAAACTTTGGTCTTATGGTTTTGGCCATATCTTGAGCTATACAACTCCAAATGACTTGAAACCACCATAAAATCTCACAATCTTTGTTAGCTACAATTATTGTTCTGATGACTTTTTCCTAAAAACGTATAGATTTTTCCCAAAAGCTCAATCTTCATGCATGTGTCCAGATTGGTCAACTGTTAGACCTCAGAGGACACATGTAATTTTTAAAAATACTTAGACTCCTCTAAAATTCATGGAAAAATTACTGGAAGTATATAACATATAGGGAAACAACTGGTAATTTTTTTGGAATTGTTTACGGAATGTAGATTTTTAGAATAATTCGACAAATAGGTACATTTTCTAGAAAATATAAAGTGTGGACTGATTTTAGTAGCTAATAAAAACCGATACTTGTGGACTTACTATAAATGGACAAACTAACTTATTATGGTCCATGAACATATCTAAGGCTTGGGTAAAAGTTTCGGGTCAAACCGAGAAGGTTTGACCGAGTCAACAAAAACGGGGTTCGGTTTCGAAAACGTCAAACTTTCTATTTTTAAAAACTTACTAATTTTGGAAACTTGTAAAAAAAGTGGGTTTGAGTGACTTATTAAGTGCCTTAGACCAAAAATGAGGCTTATAAACATAACCCGAACGAAAAATGACATTTATATTTGAATCGAGACGTAAATCGCAAGACGTTGACACTAAGTATTAAATTCGCGTGATAACCGATAACCACATACGATAACATGTGATATATAATAATGTAAAGTGTACAATGAACAAACTTGATAGTAATATCTTTTAAGAATTATTATTACAAAATTTCACCAACGGGTCGTACACGTTTATTTTCAAAAACAAAATACAATTGGACATACTAGTTGAGTGGACATTAGCATGGATAGTCTATAGAGATATCCACTTACTTAAACTTGTAATCTCATACGTTTAGGACGTTAGAGACCCTACCTGGACTTACGCTTTGCTAGCTCTCACGCATTTAGCTCACGAGGTGAGTTCACAGCCCCTACCTTTTTACTGTTTTACTGCTTTTTAAATAGGGGTGAAAAACATAGCAAACTCTTTTGCTACATGTGCAATTATTATATAATTGATTTTATGCTTTTATACAAATTGTTTATGATTGTGTTCATACTATACAACTATTGTTTATGAAATAGCGTTTTCATACTATAAACTGTTACATTTGTGTAAACTAATTGGTGAACTTACCGGAGAACGACCGGTACTAACTGTGAACTCGCCGGAGAATGACCGGTGCTAACTTGTGAACTTACCGGAGAACGACCGGTACTAACTGTGAACTCGCCGGAGAACGACCGGTGCTAACTTGTGAACTTACCGGAGAACGACCGGTACTAACTGTGAACTCGCCGGAGAACGACCAGTGCTAACTTGTGAACTTACCGGAGAACGACCGGTACTAACTGTGAACTCGCCGGAGAACGACCGGTGCTAACTTGTGAACTAACCGGAGAACGACCGGTACTGTTTTGAAAATCACTGGAGAACGACCAGCAAAGTATTTTAAACTGTATTTTGGGCATACATCCCAACTAAACGATATTTTGAAATAGGATACATACTTTCCTACAAATACCTTTGAAATAGGATACGTACTTTCCTACAAATACTTTTGGATAGGATACATACTTTCCAACAATTACTTATAGGATACTTACTTTCCTACAAACTCTTATAAACGAAACTCATTTGACTTTTAGGTCAACGTTTTACAATGAACTTGGTTTATCCACTTATTAAACATAAAACCTGTGAATTCACTCAACAACCATGTTGACTTTTTACTATGTTTTTCAGGGAATTAGCTGCGCATATAAGACTGCATGCATATGGAACTAGGAGACCCACGACAAAATAGGATGACATCTTAACTACTGTTCAGCAATAATCATACGCTCTGATGCATGAATGTCCAATGTTGACGTCGGCGCCCCCGCTCGATCTAATGCTTTCGCAATCATCTGATAAACTGTAATTAACGAATTTGGGGGTGCGACAAATTCTATTTGAGTTCTTTGATCTAGTAGAGAATGTCTATAAAAAGAGAGTGAAGCGTATTCGTAGTGACAATGGAACAGAGTTCAAGAATTCAACGTTGAATATCTATTGCTTAAGCAAAGGGATATTACATCAATTCAGTGCACCTTATGAACCTCAACAGAATGGTGTTGCTGAAAGGAAAAATAGGACGTTGATTGAAGCTGCAAGAACAATGCTTGCTGATTCAAAGCTTCCGGTCATCTTTTGGGCAGAAGCAGTGAATACAGCATGTTATGTTCTTAATAGAGTTCTTACGGTTAAGAGACATAACAAGACTTGTTATGAACTTTTGAACAATAAGAAACCTAACTTAAAGGGGTTTGAACCCTTTGGAGTTTCATGCACCATATTAAAGTCTGGAGATCAAGCAAAATTTGGTGAGAAGGCTGACGAAGGATTTTTCCTAGGTTATATGCCAAATTCGCCAAACAAGAGAGTCTTTAATAAAGTCACAGGACGTTTGGAGGTAGTTTATAATATTGAGGTTACGAGCTACTCACCGGATGTTCATAAGGGATTAGATTGGCAATTTGATTATTCTGATCTTTTTGCATCATTTAAAGTTCCTATTAGTGACTATGTCAGTGATTCAGAGATAGCTGAACATTTATTGTTTGAAGATGGGAATATTGGTCCCGCTTCAACATCAAGTGTTAAGCAGTCTAGAATTAAGACTAATGTTGACTCAGATAAAGCTTCCACAAGTGAGTCACAACAACCTTCAGAGGATAAGTCTCAAGAAACAGAAGATCTTGATGATCTTACTACAAAGTTTGATGATATACTTACTCCTTTGAAACACTTAAGGATATCTTCTGCTCGAATGAAAGATGTACCTGCATTGGAAGAGATTGGTACTAATTTACGAGATGATATACCAGTTGAACCAGTTACTACAACTAGAACGAGTAAGAATCATCCCGTTGAAAACATCATCAGTGATATTAATACTCCGGTTCAAACTAGGCATCAATCCAGAGCTAGTACGTCTGAGAATTCAGAATACCAAAGCTTGTAACTGCAACGAAAGAGACAGGGATTCCTAATCAATGTCTATATTCATGCTTTATCTCACAAGTCGAGCCTAAAAATGTTCAAATGGCTTTAAAAGAAAGCTCGTGGGTAGAAGCAATGCAAGAAGAACTATCTCAGTTCTCTAAATTACAAGTATGGGAGTTGGTTGACCTACCAAAGGGAGAATATCCAATTGGAACTAGATGGGTATTTAAGTGCAAGAGAGATGATAAAGGAATCGTTACTCGCAATAAAGCTCGTCTAGTAGTTCAAGGTTTTAATCAACAAGAAGGTATAGATTACAATGAAGTGTTTGCACCAGTTGCTAGGCTAGAAGCAATTAGAGTATTCTTAGCATTTGCATCATATTTTGGTATAAAAGTGTATCAGTTGGATGTTAAGAGTGCCTTTTTGTATGGCAAAGTGGAAGAATTGGTGTATGTTTCACAACTGCCAGGGTTTGCTGATCCTGAGTATCCAGATAGAGTATATCGTTTGAATAAGGCTCTATATGGATTACATCAAGCACCTAGGGCATGGTATGGAACACTATCAATGTATCTACTTGAGAATGGATTTACAAGAGGATCGATTGATAGTACACTGTTTGTGAAGTGGAAAAAGAAAGACTTTCTTCTCGTACAAGTTTACGTTGATGACATTATTTTTGGATCATCTGATGATAAGATGTGTCAAGAATTCGAACAAGTTATGAGAAAAAGGTTTGAAATGTCTGCAATGGGAGAGTTGAATTTCTTCTTAGGATTACAAGTTGATCAAAAGAAGGATGGATTCTTTATTCATCAATCTAAATATACATATGAGCTATTAGAACGCTTCAAGATGGATGAAAGTAAGGTCTACAATACTCCAATTCCAGTCAATCATGGACTAGGTCCAGATACAACGAGTGATGGCGATGTGGATCCAACTCTTTATAGAGCCATGATCGGATCACTAATGTATCTAACAGCCTCTAGGCTTGACATAATGTTTGCTGTTTGTTTATGCGCAAGATATCAGGCTAATCCGAAAGAGTCACACATGCAAGCTGTTAAACGAATCTTTCGTTACCTCAAAGGGAAACCTAAGCTGGGTCTTTGGTATCCGATTGATGGAGACTTAGATCTCGTAGCTTATACTAATTCGGATTATGGAGGATGCAATCAGAATAGGAAATCTACGACCGAAGGATGTCAATTCCTAGGAGGTAGATTAGTATCCTGGCAGTGCAAGAAGCAAACCTCGGTAGCCATTTCTACATGTGAAGCTGAGTATGTTGCAGCTGGCAGCTGTTGCTCTCAAGTCCTTTGGATTCAACAGCAACTGCGGGATTACAGGTTAAATATAACCAATACTCCTATGATGATTGATAACGAATCTACTATGTCGATCACCAATAATCCGGTGAAGCACAGTAAAACTAAGCATATTGATATTCGACATCATTTTATTAGAGATTGTGCTGAGAAAAAGTTGATAAAGTTAGTTAAGGTTCCATCATTGGATAACTTAGCATACTTATACACAAAGGCGTTCGACAGAGCAAGATTTGAGACGTTGGTTGAACTAAATGGAATGAGAAATCCAGAGTGATTAGTCTTCCAAGGGTATTTTTGTAATAGTTAGTATTTCTGTGTTCATTTAAAAAAAAAGGGGGGGGGGGGGGGGGGGGCGTATGGCATTCATTTGCTTGTTACCTAAGGGGAATCGCCTTCATTTAAGTTTTTATTTGCAAAAACTAAGGGAAATGATAGTATATTAGGAGAATAAGCTTCACAATAATAAGCTTAAGTCCTAAGTATGATATGGTAGTAGGTTCAAATAAAGTTGCTTTAGAACTACAGCGGTTCTATCAGGTATGTGTTTATATTTATTTGATTATACACCTATATCCACAAGTTATAATTTGTCTAGTTTTAGTGAAAACTTTAGATGGCTTCATCATATGATGTACTGGTAGGAAAATTATATGAAATTTTCCAAGCTTTAAGAAGGTAATTAATTACTTGATTGTTATCTTGTGTTACTATTCTATGATGTATGACATTAAGTCTTAATTGTTGAACGATGGTATTACCATACACTGTTATCATGCATTTTAATTTGAAGTGACAAATAGTAGCAATATGGGTATTAACTTAATTACTGGTAACTTTGTTGTACTAAGTACAGAACTGAAACCTTTAATTAAATTAATATTCTCAAATATATTTTGAATTATGCTAGAAGGGATCTTCTGTTGTACTACGTACAGACTTAGATAACATAGCATCTTCAAAGTATGTCTGATATTTGTTTAACCTTAAAAATTCAAGTGTATGTTATATGTTTCGAAAAGATACATCATTTAGTAACCGCTACCTTGAAATTTAATGATGCAGTGTTATGAGTTTTACTTGAATTCTTCAGTATGTCATATAATAGGAAACACTTGATAATATTCATACTAACAATAAAGTGTTTGCTTAGAAAATTGAGTATGATTTGTTTATGTGGATCATAATACCGGTAATCGTCTTGGACTATCTATAAAAATATTCACTTTATGTAAGTAATGCAGTTATTAATTATGCTATGTGGATAAAGGTACCTAAGATATAGTTTTATAAATATAAATGTATAAATGATAAATTTAGTTGTAATTTTATAGTAATTTACTTGAATTTCATGAGGTATGTATACTACCAATCTGCTTAGACTTTTAAATATATAATTAATTGCTTACTCTTACTAATATGATCCCTAAGCAGATAAAATCTTATTTAGTTTGTATATTTACTTTGTTTTGAGTGATTAATAAAATGGTACTTGATACCAAAGTTTATATAATTGTGTTTTTATCTTATTTTTACTTGTTTTTAATTTAAGTTTTTGTGTTTATTAGGCTTTACCCTTCGGAATTAAATTATACTGAATATTTTTGAGTTGAACAAAGATAACAAATACAAGTGAAAAATAATTTTATTTTAGACTTGTATAAATAATGGGTTTTATTTATACTTGTATTAAAATTCGCGCTTTTATTTATTCCTGCGAGTCGACTTGCGGATCCGCTTGACATTTCGCGAATCGGTCACAAAAGTATAAAGGGGGTCAAACGAGTCAAGCCAACCCACCGAACCCACAAACTTCGCGAGTTCAGTCAAACTTGGCGAATCCACGTACAGGCGAAACGAGGCGAAACTTTGTTTTCGTTTGATTTCAATTTTTAGAGTACGGGAACGAGTTTTTCAATCCGTAACTATTGTACATCTTGTTGCGCACATTTTGAGGTATATAACAACGGATTTCACCGTTTAAATTGCACGAAATCGAAGATTTTTTGAACTTAGGGTTTCGGTTTGAAGTTTAAACGATTCACATAGTTTTACGATGTTATTGGACATGAATCTTTAGGGTTTATGTTAAACGAACATCAATGAACGTAAATAAATCAATAGATCACGTTAAAATCAACGGATTAATCGATTTTGAAAACAAACTCGCGACGGCTGTTCATCGAACGAGTTGACACTTCGATTCAACTCGCAGCGAGTTGACTAGTGGATCGACATGATTAGCGAGTTCACTTAAATAGCGAGTTGATAAGTAAAGCGAGTTGATAAGTAAAGCGAGTTGATAAACGAAGTGAGTTGATAAGCAAAACGAGTTGATCTCGATTCGCTTAGTTGTCTTATGCGAGTCCAGTACTTAGATAAATTTTATTAGTTATATAAATGTTAAGACTTTTTAAGTAATAATTTTTATATAATGGATTTAAATTAGACTTAAGACTTATTAGTTATAAGGTAAATTTTTATATACGACTTGAGACTATTTTGTAACAAGTTATATATAATTTCAATTTTAAACTAAGATGTTTGATGAATCCCGATTCATAATACGTTATAGTTTAAAGATTGTTAATCGTGCATTAAAATTATATCTGTTGTTTGTGTTTATTTTACAGATATGGCGAGAGCATTTGACAAGGGCCACAATGTTTTGGTGGATCTGAACCTTGAAGCCAAGCGGGCTGATAGGGTTGCCGATATTCTTCGTTTTCTTGCACGATCACGTATTCGATACGCCATTACGGCCAATCCTCCTATCTCTCAGGCGATACTGAACGATTTCTGGACGGATATTGTATATGACGAATCTGTCAATCCACCAGAGATTCGAGCAACGGTTAGCGGCCAACCTGTTACGTTTTCGGCTGGAAATCTCCGTGAGATTCTGCAGCTAGGTACAGAAGAACAGGAGAATGGGGATATTAAGTACCCAATGGATTTTATAGAGGGTGCTATAGGACGTATGGGGTATACAGGTGATAGACGTGGACGTCAGTTCCAGAAACCTCTGGTTATTGGTCAGTGGAGGTTTCTCTGGCACGTGATGAATATCGTTTTTGCCGCAAAGAAGGGTGGATTTGATGAGTTGAGCCCTGCGATTTTATCGGCTGCACTGTCACTGGTTTATAATAAACCATACAGTTTTTGTGATTATCTTTTCGGTGAGATTGCGAAACAGATATCGGGATCTGTTAGATCAAGATTTTTGATCCACCCGAGGTTTTGTATGTTGATTATCCGTGCACGTCTACCGGATTTGGCTATACCAGAACCACATCTAGTGGTTAATACGATTGATCATCGTGGGTATAACGCCATGTTCATGCAGACGGTTAGGAAAGAGGGAGTGGTGAAACCTGAGATAAGACCACTCCTTGGGTATATAATTGACCCAAACTACGTTACGCCACCAAATCATGGTTGGTTGGATGTGGTTGCTCCTGCTGCTGCTGTTCCAGATCCTGCTGATGCTGCTGATGTTGTACCTGATTCTGTAGCTGAGGAGGTTCAACCTGAAGATCCACAGGGGCTCCTTGAGGATGTTCTTATTCAGGTTGGTCAGGTTGATCAGCAAGTGAATCAAGAGGTTGCTGCACAGGTTGTGCAAGAGGTTTTGGAGCATAATGATGATGCGACAAATCCATTGCTCCAGGATATTGATAGTTATTTTGCACCACCTGAGGTAATATTTTATTTATATAATAATATAGATGCTTAGTTGATAGATTGTTTTTATTAATCATAGATGCATAATATTATTATATAATGATTATGATATAGATATTTAGTTAATTGGATATTATTTCTGATTTTAAAATATAAATATCATTAAACGAACAGGAAGCTGAAGCTGAGGCTGCAAACCCAGAAGTTGTATTACTTGAGGGGGAGCAGATACAGCTTGATAGATCAGTTGTTGTACCGACTGAGGTATTATATCTGATTAATCTTAAATATATAGAACTTGTATGATAGAGCTTACGCTAATCATAAATGTTTAATATATTCAAAATTTAGGATCCTGTTAGATCATCTAGAGGTCGTGATGGTGAGACGGCTTCTGATGATGATTCTAAGAATACATCTTCTCCTCCTCCATCTGCTTCTGAAAAGAAGAGGAAGGGTAAGAGTGTTATGGAGGAAGATATTGAGGAGATTGATGCTCAATTGATGAAGCGTCCGAGAACGCTAACTATTCGAGAAGGTTAGTATTGATTATAAAAGTTAAATAATCTTAACTTGTTGTTTATCAGGAGTTAAACTGAGACAGTTAATTATGTATACAGTTGCTCAGGATACACCACAGGTGGAGAAGGATACACCGGTGGTTTCTGAACAGATGTCTGTACCGCTTCAGGTATGAGATATAAGTTCTATAACTATGAGTGTTATGCAATTAATTAGAGTTTGAGACAGAGTAATCTGTAACAATAACTGATTTTGATCGTGTTTAACTTTACAGCATGAGGTTGCTGATCTAGTTCGTGCGGCAAAATTTCCGACGAATAAAGCAGCTAGATTTGCGACAAACTTGCTTACGCAAGCTTTGTCTCAACCTCATACACCGCTGACCGGAGACTGGCATATAGAGTCTCTTACACCGCCTGGACCTAGAACGATACCTGTTACTCCGATGACTGATGCTGAAAGGATTACATCCTTAGAGTCTAGGGTAAAGGATTTAGAGAAGCTTACTTCTCAGATTCCAGAGCTGGTGTCGAATAATCTTCTTCTTGCTCAGCAGATACTCAAGCAGAGTCAATCTTACAATCTGCTGATGAAGACTCATGAGACTTTGCTTGCGGACTTCAATGTGCAGAGACTGAAGTTATCTTCTTTGGAGAGTCTGGTCTTGAGATCGCATTCAGGACAGTCTACTCAGGGGGAGATATTGGTATATCTAGAGTCTTGCAGAGAAAATGAGCTGAAGAGGAAGAGAGATTCTGACAAAGACGATGATCCCAATGCACCAGAAGGTGGTGAGCAGACTGGTCCTTCAAAGACTGGTGAGCAAGCTATGATTCAGGGGGAGTCTGATGGAAATGCTGGTGCTAGTGGTTCGGGAGCGGGTACAAGTGCAGATAAGACTGTATCGGGTGATACTGAAGCTGGTAAGATAGCTTAGTATTATCATAGTACTGTAATATTTGTAATAGTTTGTAGTGAACAAATGTAAACTTAATATTATTGTGTAAATATATTCGGCTTAGGATTATTATTATTTTAAGTAAAATATGTTTGATGTACTTTAAGTTTATATAATTATGTTAAGATAAAATAGTGATCGAAAGACTTCCGACTCATTGAGTAGTCGAGCGGCGTGTTCCGATTAGTTTCGGCGGTCAAAATTTTATAATAACATATGCATTTTAGACTTGAGAGTTTGTATACTGACAAGTTAAAAATGTATTAGTATTAACTAGACAAATGATATATAATTTAAAGGTTAACTTGATAATGAATTAGATCAATTAACACTTGGAAATTATATAAGGTAATTAATAGTAAATTTAAATGTTTGGTGATTATTCACAATGCATTAGAATTTAAAATTAATTAATATTTGTTAAATAGACTTAAGAGATTTTGGATTGATTAAGGGTAATCAATAAAAGATTTTATAAGTTATTTGTAAATTGCGTTAAAATATACAAAAGAATTAATAAAGAAATTCTTAGGTTGATTCAGGGAAATCGATAAGAGAATTTTAATTATTAATATTGATTTGTATTTGTGGTTTTCTCTTAGGATTGGAAATGCTTGATCTATCTGATTCGGAAGATGATATTTTTGATGAGATAGATGAAGACATTGATTTTGATCTTGAGGATGGAGAATTTCTACCACATACTGATTGGACTGCTGTATCTGAGATTGTGCAAGACATTGGTGTAGATCCAGATGCAAATATTGATGAACACCATGTGAGCCCATCTAGGACAGAAGTTATTATTGAAAATGAACAAGGTCCAATGATTGTCGATGTAGATGAAGAAATCGATGACTCAACCGATTCTGAAAAAGATGAAACTTTGATTCCTACCGAGAATCCTGCTGTTTTTCTTAGGAAACTTCCAAAACAGAAGAAGAAAAAGATTGGAGTTTCAGAAGTTGATATTACGGGAAAACGTGTTCCTCGTAAAGGGATTGTTGGATGGTACTTTGACTCTGAGCTGAAGCTTTTTGCTATTAAAAGGTTTGATGGAGTTCAATATTTTGAGCGAAAGCTTGCAGTATTTAGTTCCTTACCACGTTATGAGATACGTGACTTGGCTAGATTGGAGATAAATAATCCGAGTAATGATGATTATGCTCATCGTGTTGAACGAATAATCAGAATTGAAGTTGGTACAAATAAGTTTGTTCAGATTAAGCCAAGAAAGGGAAAGACTGTGAAACTACAAGAGAAAAGTCAAAGAACTGGAAGAAGAAGAAGGAAAAAGATTTATCCAGCTGTTAGATGCATACAGCAAATTCCACTGAAGACAATGCCATAGGATATTTTGGGAAATATGAAGAGTTGGCACGTGGATTCAGGAACTGGAGAAGCTGTTATGGTTGAAGCTGATGATGAGGTTGAAGGTGGTGAAAGGGAAATCTTCAGAGTTTATGATCATCGACACCTGAAGAATATGTCGAGAAATGATCTGTTAAAGTTAAACGAGAACAGAATTTTGACGACTATTGAATGGGCTGATTTAGCAAGAGATTATCAGTTGATGGTTAAAACTTGTATCAAGATGAAAATTTACGCAGGTAGTAAGATTTACAAATGAAGACCAAAGACAGCGTGAAGATAAAGACGCTAGAACTATTGTCAAGGGGGAGTCTGTTGGGACTGGTGTAATTATTATTATGTTTGTACATTGGTTTGGATTTGTAAATGCATATTCGTTTTGTTATTAATATTTAGTATTAAAGATAGACGAAATATGTTTTTAGTATATACGTTTTATGCGAGACGAGTCGAGATCTCAGGTCACTGCGAGATGAGAACTGAACTCGTTTTACATAAGTCTGGCGAGCCGAGTCCTGAGTTGGGCTTGGGCTGCGAGTTGGACCGAACTCGCAGGCCCATGCGAGCCGAGACGAACTGACGTATAAATTGTTTTTCACGGATGAAAAACATAACAACTTTTGGCATTTATTCTGATCTGCGAATTCACAAAACCCAGAGAAAACTTATACCTAACGGCTAGACTTTGACGTATTATTCGTTTAAAGTTAAGCTTTATAAACGCAATTACGAACGTATTCGTTACTAGTAAGATAACACCGTATTGAGGGATTCCGCACCTTAATACTACAGATAACGAAGTTATCGATCCTAGAACTAGGGACTTACACGAAAATAGCCCAACCACTCACAACACTGACTCAGAAAGACAAAAGGTTCGATTGGACTGATAAACAAGAGTCAGCATTTCAACTTCTGAAACAAAAGCTTTGCAGTGCTCCTATTCTATCATTACCCGAAGGCACCGATGACTTTGTGGTATACTGCGATGCTTCCCACCAAGGTCTCGGTTGCGTGCTAATGCAACGAGACAATGTCATTGCCTACGCCTCTCGACAACTCAAAATCCACGAAAAGAACTACACCACTCATGATCTCGAACTTGGAGCTGTTGAGTTTGCACTTAAAATCTGGAGATATTATCTCTACGGCACTAAGTGCACAATCTTTACCGATTAAAAAGTCTCCAACACATATTCGATCAGAAGGATCTCAACATGAGGCAACGTCGATGGGTCGAGTTGCTTACCGATTACGATTGCGAAATCAAATACCATCCAGGGAAGGCAAATGTTGTTGCTGATGCCCTCAGTCGAAAAGAACGATCGAAACCACTTCGAGTCCGAGCCCTGAGTATGACTATTCATAACGATCTAAACATTCAGATACTCACCGCTCAACTCGAAGCCTTAAAACCCGATAACATCAAAAACGAAGCCTTGCGGGGCATGGATAAACAGTTTGAAATCAAACCTAACGGAGTTAGGTACTTCTCTAATCTAATATGGTTACCTAGTTTTGGGAACTTGCGAGACTTGGTGATGAATGAAGCTCACAATTCCAAATATTCTATTCATCCGGGATCCGAAAAAATGTATCATGGCATCAAGAAATTTTATTGGTGGCCAAACATTAAAGTCGAAATCGCCACATACGTCAGCAAGTGTCTTACTTGCTCGAAAGTCAAAGCTGAATATCAAAAACCTTCTGGTTTACTCCAACAACCCGCCTCAATGGAAATGGGAACAAATCGCAATGGATTTTATAACCAAATTACCCAAGTCATCGAGCGGTTGCGATACCATCTGGGTGATCGTTGATCGTCTTACGAAATCTACTCATTTCCTTGCGATCAAGGAAACCGACAAAATGGAACGCCTCACTCAAATCTATCTGAGGGAAATCCTAACCCGACACGGCGTCCCAATCTCGATGATCTCCGATAGGGATAGTCGCTTCACATCTCACTTTTTGCAATCACTTCAGAAATCATTGGGTACCCGTCTTGATATGAGTACCGCATACCACCCTCAAACCGACGGCCAAAGTGAACGAACGATACAAACACTGGAAGACATGCTACGAGCTTGCGTAGTTGATTTCGGTGCAAACTAGGAAAAATATCTACCGTTGTGCGAATTTTCGTATAACAACAGTTATCACACCAGCATTAAGGCGGCACCTTTCGAGGCACTGTACGGTCCTAAGTGCCGCTCACCTATTTGTTGGACCGAAGTGAGAGACAGTCAACTCACTGGATCTGAGCTCATACACGAAACCACCGAAAAGACTTTCAAAATCCAAAACAAACTCAAGGCCGCACGTGATCGTCAGAAAAGTTATGCTGACGTGAGACGCAAACCGCTCGAGTTCCAAGTTGGGGATCGAGTAGTACTCAAAGTTTCACCTTGGAAAGGTGTCATTCGTTTCGGTAAATGCGGAAAACTGAACCCCAGATACATTGGACCATTCGAGATCCTCGAGAGGATAGGTCCGGTGGCATATCGATTGCAGCTGCCCTCGGAACTCAGCAGCGTGCACCCCACCTTTCATATTTCTAACTTGAAGAAATGTCTGTCTGATGAGACACTGATTATTCCACTCGATGAAATTCGTATTGATGACAAATTTCACTTTGTTGAAGAACCCGCCGAAATCATGGACCGAGAGGTCAAACAACTCAAACAAAGTCGTATTCCCATCGTTAAGGTCAGGTGGAATTCGCGGCGTGGTCCGGAATTCACTTGGGAACGAGAATACAGTTGTTCTATATTTTTAAGTCTGATAACATCATCCTCTAGTTGCAACAGATAATCCTCTTGACTAGTTTCTTCCTGATTAACCTGTGAAGTACCAGCCTGCCCCTGATTATCATTCTGAGTATCCGAAGGTGGAACAACATTGTTGATCGGGTTCTCGTTATCTGCCATGCCTGTACTCAAAACCAAAACCACAACTTGCAATTTGTTAATCGTTAGTATTCACTATACTAACCAATCCCCAATCCCATAGCTAATCCCTAACACCGACTAGATTTGGGATTGAACATTTACAAATCCCCAATTCACCCAAACCTATGCTCTGATACCAACTTGTAAGACCCCGATTTTTCAAACAACATTTTATATATTATCAACTTTAAGAAGCGTGTCCCAAAACTTATATATTCGATATTTACAAAACCAAACATTTAATACTTACAACACGTGCCAAAATAAAACTTTCTAAGTTTATATAATTACAAACCATAATACTAAAACCGGGTGTTATAAAAACCTTTTTAAACATATCTATTAACAAAAGTCAGAGTGTGCACAATCCTAGTCAAACATCCCGTCAACATCTAGCACCCGTTCATCAACTAACCAAAATCTGCAAAACATTTAACAACGAGGGATTAGCTCACGCTAAGTGAATGGAACCATAACCAACGGTTCAATCCATTCATAACAAGTCTTACAACAAAATAAACTTAAACACATAAGCACATAAGTACATGAGGACCGGCGGTTCCTGTATGCTATTCTCAAAAACCACGACCACTGTATGCTATTCTCAGTGATCTACCGATAGTCTGATTACTACCTTCACTGAATAGGTTATTCTTCAACTATGTGTATCCAAGAAACCTAAACAGCTACACAGTAGTAACCAAACCCAACCATTGTTGACCTCACTCCGACTCATCTCAACAACTTGTCACATAAGGCATAGTATATGCAATTATGGAAAATCAACTGAACAACTTTTACAACTGGATCAATCAAACTCAATCAATATAATCAACAACTGAATAACTAAAATTAACATGGCAATAACTACAACTTAAATTATCTTGGTTTACCCGTTGTAACCTAACCCGTTACAACTGGGTTGAACCGAGGATTACAGTAACCACTCACCGATATCTGAACTTCTGAACTCAGTGATCTAATGTTACTGAGTTGCTGCCCGCTTATCTGGAATTACAAACAACAACAACGAGTCAGTAATAATTCAACGCCATTATTCATAATATAAACATATAATTCCAACTCAATTCATAATCTCTTTTAACATAGCATTATCAAACCAAATTTATGTCATCTTTAAATTTATTAAACATCTATCAAATATCCCTATTGATATCACAGAAGTCATCTACCATATACTATTTCTTTAACTAATTCAAAAAAAAACAAACTGTTCCTGTTCAGCTAACAATCGCGTCGCAATTCCCCCTGAATCGCATCGCGATTTGACACAAATCGCGTCAACATATATAACCCATCGCGTCGCGATTGTGGTCTGTACAACAGACCCTGAACCTGTTACTTCATCAGCTCCGAAATTCATACCAAATATCACATAACCCAGATTTATATTCGAATTTCAGTTGTAAATAACCATAAGTATATTACAACAACAAACAATCATCATCCAACTTAATCATAACATACATCAATTATTCAACTTAGTTTATGACCTAAATCACTATATGCAACTATAACTTGAAAACATGAGCAAAGCTTTCCATATTATCATCATGAAATCAGTAAGGAGTATTACACACATACCATTTAACTTCAATTTCATACAAATCACTAACCCTAGACTTTCAATCAAAATCATATTATTGCATAAACACATAAAAATACTTACAAAATGATTCAACAAGATGAGATGATAAGCAAGATGGATATAATCTTCTTTCAAGTAATAAGAGTTCAAATCACAATTTAGATGGTTTATTTCCTTTGATTTGATGATAATTTGATAAAAACATTAGAGAGAAACTGAGTTAGGTGATTAAGAGGTGGAAGGTGATTATGTGTCAAACGATATGATGATGTGTCGACTCATCTATTTTTAATCCCACTAGCACTTCAAACACAGTATAATTATTATACCCCATATAACTCTATTGTCTGGAACCTGAAAATACCCGCGAGTCAAAACATTTTATTTTACCGTCAACTTTATTTATTTAAAACAAGTAACATTTTACTAGTCACAATAAAACCTGAGACTCTTTTACTTGTTTATTTTCAAATAAACCATTTTAAAACTTAATAAAATACAATTTATTTTCGGGTCCAGAAACCGGGTGTTACATCATGGATGTATAACTTTTATTTTGCTTTATTGCAACTTAAATTCAATAAAATCTTGCGGTTCATACTATATGTTTTGACATACAAACCTTTGAGCTCACCAGCGTTTCGCTGACCCATTTTAGCATGTATCACAGGTACTCAGCAGTAAGTTGGACTGCCCTCAGGATTACTATAGCTCGAGTCAGCATGCAGATATTAGAGATTTCCATGCATTAATATATTTTGTAAAAGTATTTATGTATTGGAATCTCTCATTTTCAGAACACGAGCTATGTATAGCTTCAAATGTTGTAAACATTTCTTATATCAATATATTTTGTTAAAACGACGCATATAGAGTTGTTTACTATATATCTTTGTACTGTGATTACTTGATTAGTCGCGCCCCGACCCGAACCGCTTCCGCATCATAATTTGGGGGTGCGACAGGCTTGGTTGCTATTATTGGGCCGGCTGGGGTTCCTTGTACATATCGTTAATAGGAATCTGTGTCGTGTGAAGATAGCAACAAGCTATCGGTTAACCTCTGTTTTGGCTAGTAGTTGGTTTTAAGTGTTCTCGGAGGGCCACCGCGGCATGAGGGTCCTCGGGAACCACCGATCTTCTGTGGGGTTATGTGTTTACGATGCTTTGCTGTAAACAGATTTGTTATGCTAAGTTGAGCTGTTGGTTATTTATTCACTCACTTAGCCTTGTGCTAATCCCACCACCCTACTTCTTGCAGGTTATGATTTTGATATAATGGGCTGGACAAGAAGCTTTGTTTGGGACGGAATGTTTGACCAGGCTTTACTCTGATATTTGTTTTGGGATGAGTCCAAGTTGTGTTTTGAATTATATAACATCCAAATTAGATATACTGTGTGTAACACCCTCAAATCTCGGGTTGCGGAAGCGGTCGGGTCGGGTGTTACCAAATTAAATATCACAGCATAAGATATAAAATGAACGACTCTAAATGAGACATTTGAAAATAGTTATTACATTTCCAAAATAAAAGTTAAAATAGTTGCGAGATTGTAGTAAATTCCCAATACATAATTTGAAAATACAAAGTAAATGCAGAGTAGTCCCAATGTTTGAAAATATGCGACTCGAGCTAGCCAAATCTTGTAGAAATCCTAATCCTGCTGGGCACCTGAGAACACATGCTAAAACGAGTTAGCTATAAAGCTGGTGAGTTCATAGGTGTAAACATAAAGTATAAAACCTTGTATGTTTAGAAAAATAGTCCAGAATCCACGATTCTGCTTTGTATTAAGTTGAAGTTGTAATCACCAATGTGTATACGCTAGTCGAGGTATCTAATACCTAAGTAATAGTGGTATGTACTCAAGTACATATTAATTGAGGCATTCCGAGCCTGGATACCTATATGGTATTAAGTGAAATAAACCAATGCGAGGCAAAACCTGCCTGAGTATAGTCCAAGTAAATGTATGACCACGTCATATGATGTTGAGTAATAATCGGCATGCCTACCTGGCATGTAGTGTTGCCTCCGGTAACGTAAATTAAGCCAACGATCTCGAGTATAAGCTCGTCGATCCGTTGCTGAGTATGAGTAACCGTGCAGTCCCGCAGAACTACAATAGAGTATTTAATCAAATACTGAGCTAACGACCTCGCGTGAAATCTCACCGACCCGTTAACTGTTATGGATCACGAGCGTAAGCCCGCCCATCCGTGAGTGTATCGCTTTACCGCGAATATGTCCTTGTGCCCACTGCAATACCGTGGCATCGTTTTGTGCCCACTTTACCGTGGCATCGTTGTGTGTCCCTTCTGGAACATCGTCCGCATTGCCCGCAAGCAAAGTATGTAATTGAGCCGGCTGTACAACGACAAGCCTGACTGGTGAAATGTAGAGCCAGCTGTACTACGACAGACCTAGCTAAGTAAATGAGAGCCAGCCGTACTACGACGCGCCTGACTTGAGTAGTGTGTTTGTATGTATGTATGCCAATATGCATATGTAAATCGTAAGAAGCACCAAGTGCTTGATATCGTGTATGGGTATATATATATACATATATACATATATTAGTCAAATCTACAAACACAAGTAACAGTGTATCATGCCACGCATGAAGTAATATATTGTATCTAAATATATATGTACAATACTTAGATATAAATTGTAACACATTGAGCCTAGGTATGAACAGTCATCACCTAGTTGGTTTGTATTAGTATAAAGAGCCTATACAAACGTATGTTACTATTGTATACTCCTAGCCTTAAGCCTAGCAAGTATATTTGGGGTCTCGGGAAAATGTTCACCTAAGAACAATTTCCATTCTAAGGATCATGGAGTGTGTCAACAGTTTTAGCTCCTAAAAGGAAAACTAATCCTGTAAAAGTCTAGTCGTTATCCAGTGTATGTAGAACTAACCAGTTCTAGTATAGTGATAGTATTGTCCCGTGACAATATGGTCAATGGATAGTGATAACTTAATCAATTTATGTAATGGTAATTGTTTTCCAACAATCTAACTGTGTACGGTTGTAACCTATCAAGGTTAAGTATTGATACTATCTCTGTAACATCCTCTCCAGTGGCCTGGTATTTTTCTATTTAAATTAAGTATTTAACTGTTTTAGAAATTATTTGATATAATTGTTTAATTGTGAAATTTGGTAGAATAGGTCTCAGGACTTATTGTGATTAGTGAAATGTTGCTTGTTTTAATATATTAAAGTTGACGGTATAATAAAATAAATTTCTCGCAGTTGATTTTTAGGTTCCAGGCAATAGATTTAAAGCGGGTATAAAATACCCAATGTTTTAAGTCGGCTTTGAATAAGGGCCGACCTTTATTTTGGAGATCACTTTACCAAATTTTATGTTTCTTTCTCATTTCATTCAAAGAAAACTTATAAACCTAGCTAGTTCAATCTAATTGCAATCATCAAAGTTGAGTAGTGAATTGAAGTTGTGATTGTGTGATCATAAGGCCATCATCATCTTGCTAGTATCATCTTCTTCATTAGAAAGGTAATTGAGCTATTTACATGAACTAGGTTAAATAGAAAATTGAAGAATTGATTGATTACTTGAGTTTGAATGATGATTACTTGTTATATATGATGATATGTGATGATTTATAACTAGTTAATTACATCGAATCCAAGTTCTTGAGCTATAATTGAGGTTAGATGTAAACCTAATTAGAATTCATGATTTTGGTGTGAATTTAGTGTAATTGAATGTTATTGTTGTTGGTTAATGTTATATAGGTGTAGTAGGATGGTATTTGATGTTAAAAACGTGCCTAAGTCGAATTGTAACTGGAACTTAGTGATTTGATGAAGTTTGGTTGAGCTGAAATGTAGTTGCAGGTATGTACCTGAGCTGAAACGCAGCTCAACGCGATCCCAGTCTCAAGTCCGGATCGCGTTCCCTAGTTATAAAATGTCCCAGTCGAGATTTGGCCTTGGAAACGCGATCCTGGCCAAATATCCGGATCGCGTTTGCTAGTGTTTTTCGGTTACAGAACTTTTTCTACTGAAGAACGCGATCCCACCATGCCTAGTCTGGATCGCGTTTGTATGTTTAATTCTGATGGAATTCTGCAAATTTCAAAAATGTATAAGTGTTTATAAGGTGGTGTTTTTAGTGGCACTTTTTATTTCATATACCTATAGTGGCACTTAAGGGGTATTTTAGTGGCACTTTTTGACTGAAAAATATGTTATAACGTGAACATTTTAAATGAGTTACGGGACTTAACAAAGATGTTTTGAGTCAAGTGAGTATTGTATATGAAATGCTTTTAGTGGCACTTATTGGATGCTATAGTGGCATTTTTATAAAAATGCCCATTTTGATATTTACAAATTATGAGGCAAAGTACTAATGTGTGTTGGTTGTTAATTCTCAGATCCTCCAAAAGATAAGTAACACCTGGAATCCGAGTTTGTGGCTACCGAGGTATCGGTGAGTGGATTCGAAACTCACCATTTGATTTAGTTGTAATCATTCGATTACAACGGGTAATTGTAGATATGATTATAGAGTTGTTTAATCATTATTGTTGATTGTATCACTATGTGCTATGTATGATCTTTTGATATTGGTTGCCAATGAGGTCGACAAGTTGATGAACTGTTGGTTGGGTTAGTTGGTTATCGTGTGAATGATACAGGGATATGCTTCATATGTTATGTGTATGGAACTGTATCTGAGTAGGATAACCACTAGCTATCGGTCTCGTCCGTATGGCCATACGGATATGGTTGGATAAGAGTTCTTGGGGAGCCGCCAGGGTATTATGGTTATCCCCAGAACCACCGATCCTCATTATTAAGTTGTTGTTGATTGTTGTAGTTTATGGTTATGCTAAGTTGAATGTTGGGTGTTGAACTCTCTCACTTAGCTATGTGCTAATCCCTCATCTTTACTTCCTGCAGATTTTGTAGTTTAATGGATAGCAGGAATGGGATGCTTTTGGTGCAAGGACAGTTTGACAGCAAGCTACTCTGATCCTTTTTGTACTAAACTAGTTGGTTTTACATAATACCCCAACCTATGTAATCTTTGGAACTGTTTCAAGTCAGTGTGACTTTAACTCATAAACTAGTTATGTAAAGTTATAAAGTTGTTTAAATTTCTACGCTTCCGTGTTCTTAATATAATATTGCTATATCAAATGAGGGGTGTTATAAGTTGGTATCAGAGCGTGGTTTTGGGTTAATTGAGCATTGAAGAATGTTCAATCCCAAAACTGGAGCATGGTATGTCAAACTTTTCTGATTATGGGATTTAGCATTGTTGATAATTGTTAGTAGATAGGTACTAACGATTAACAGATTTCAAGTGTTGTGTTGATTTCAGAAATGGCAGATAATGAGCAACCGACCACCAACCCCAATAATGCTTCCCGGATTGAAGCTCCGCCTTTTGAAACTAATACTGAGCAACATGATCATGATGGTGTTTCTCATGCAGTTGGAGAAGAAGCAAATAGGGATGAGTATATACACGAAATGGAGGATGAGTTGATAATTCTTAGAGAATTTAAGAAGAAAGCTGAGGAAGATGCAGCTAGACTACCTGCTCAACAACAAACTTCTGTTTTTGGTGCTATTCCATCTTCTCAAGCTAGTAAGGTGTGTTCCTTTAAAACTTTCATGTCTAGTAAGCCACTGGTGTTCCATGGAAGTACAAATCCAACTGTGACCTTAAATTGGTTAAGAGATATGGAACGCAAATTTAGTATGACTCGTTGTGAGGAAGAATCCAAGGTTATGTTCACTGTCCAGTGCATGAAAGATGAAGCAATGGTTTGGTGGGATTCAGTGACAGGTCATTTAACCGAACAACAGAAGGACTCTATCCAATGGAAAGATTTTCACCAAGCAGTGTGTAATCAATATTGTTCCGACTTTGATATGGCACGGATTAGGAGAGAATTTGTGAATCTCCAGTTGAAAGATAATATGAACATTGATGATTTAATAGCCCAATTTACAGAAAAGCTTCGGTTTGTTCAACATTGGGTTCCTGATGATAAAACTCGAATTGAACAGTTTGTGGATACCTTACCTCATAACTACCGTACTACTGTAAGGTTGGCTAATAGTTTATCACATGCTTTTAATCTTGCACGATCGGTTGACAGTGATATTAGAGGTTTTCGTGAAGCACGATCTAGAGACAATTCTGCAAAGTCTAGAGCTGATTCTTCTAACAAAGGAAAATCAAGTTCTCAGGGCAGTCGACAGAGTAAGAAGTATGTTAGTAAAAGTGGTTCGTCGGGCAGTTCTAACTGGTGTGGTTCGTGTAGATCTAGGCATGATGGGCCTTGTACTGTGCAAACGAATAAATGTTTGAAATGTGGAGAACTGGGCCATGAGATAAAGAGTTGTCGGTATCCAAATTTTGTGTGTTGGTCTTGCAAGAAGGAGGGGCATCGAGTGGGTCAATGTCCGGAGGCGGGGAAGTCGGGGTCTGGTTCGGTTGGGAGCTCTGCATCTACCGGTCAGAAGCGTAAAAACCCTCCACCAGCAACCAGTAGAGCTTTTCAGATGACAGTCGATGAGGCTGTGCACACCGAAGATGTTATAACTGGTACATTTCTTATAAACTCTGTACCGGCGCGTGTGTTGTTTGATTCGGGTGCTAATTGTACTTTCATATCTGTGAATTTCTGTGACAAGTTGAATTTAGTACCTACTGTAATAACAAAGCCTGTAGAAGTAGAAATTGTTAGTGGTAAGTTGGTTCCTGTTACCACCTCGGTAACTGGAGCTAACATTGTGATTGATGACCAGACTTTCCCTATTTCTTTCTTGTTGATGCCAATCCCTAGTTTTGATGTGATAATTGGTATGGATTGGTTGAGTCAGAATAAAGCTAGCATTGATTGTCATCAGAAGTTGATTAGGATCCCAATCTCTGAAGAGTCACATGTTGTGGCTCGAGGAGAACGGGATAGTTTGGTCTTTCCTTTGATTTCTATGATGAAGGCTAGGAAGTCGTTGTCCAAAGGTTGTGAATCATATCTAGCCTATGTAGTTGATGCCAAACTTAAAAAGAAGACTGTTTTCGATGTTCCGGTAGTTTGTGAATATCCAGAGGTGTTCCCTGATGAATTACCTGGTTTACCACCAGTTAGGGAAGTAGAATACCGTATTGATCTTGTTACTGGCTCGTCGCCTATCGCCAAAGCTCCCTATAGGTTAGCTCCATCTGAAATCCGTGAGATGATGAATCAGATACAGGAATTGTTGGATAAAGGTTTCATTAGACCTAGTGCTTCGCCGTGGGGTGCACCGGTGTTATTTGTGAAAAAGAAAGACGGGTCTTTTCGTATGTGTATCGATTATAGAGAACTGAACAAGAGAACAATAAAGAATAAATACCCTCTGCCCAGAATAGATGACTTATTTGATCAGTTGCTGGGTTCTTCAGATTATTCTAAAATTGATCTAAGGTCGGGTTACCACCAGGTTCGTGTTCGTTATGAAGATATTTCTAAAACTGCTTTTCGTACCAGGTATGGTCACTATGAATTCCTGGTTATGCCTTTTGGTTTGACGAATGCACCTGCAGTGTTTATGGACTTAATGAACCGTGTTTGTCGACCTTTCTTGGATAAATTTGTTATTGTCTTCATAGATGATATTCTTGTATATTCGAAATCTGAGGCTGAGCATGCTATGCATTTAAGACTGATTCTAGAAACGTTGAAACGAGAACAGCTTTATGCCAAGTTTTCTAAATGTGAGTTTTGGATTAGGGAAGTGCAATTTTTGGGCCATGTAATTTGTAATGATGGTGTGAAAGTGGATCCATTGAAAGTTGAGGCCATGATGAATTGGAACGCCCCAAAATCTGCTTCTGAAATAAAGAGTTTTCTGGGTTTGGCGGGTTATTACCGGAAATTCATAAAAGACTTCTCTAAACTTGCCGGTCCGTTAACTAAATTGACACGAAAAGATGAAAAGTTTATGTGGACTGATCAACAGGAACATGCTTTCCAGACTTTAAAGCAAATGTTATGTCAAGCTCCTGTTTTAGCCTTACCAGATGGTACAGATGATTTTGTAGTTTACTGTGATGCTTCTTATTCTGGTTTCGGATGTGTACTTATGCAAAGGGATAGAGTTATCGCCTATGCTTCTCGACAGTTGAAACCACATGAACGGAACTATCCAACACATGACTTGGAACTTGCAGCGGTTGTATTTGCCTTAAAGCTTTGGAGACACTACTTATATGGTACTAGATGTGTTGTTTGTACTGACCATAAGAGTCTGCAGTATATGTTTTCTCAGAAAGAGTTGAATATGCGACAGAGGCGGTGGTTAGAGTTAATCAAGGATTATGACTGTGAAATTAAATACCACCCAGGCAAAGCTAATGTGGTCGCTGATGCTTTAAGTCGAAAGGGTACTTCTGATCGAATTTATTACTTAAGAGTGGATGTTTCTTCTGACTTGATTTCTCAGATTAAAGTTGCACAAATAGAAGCATTGAAAGATTTTAATTTGAAATCCGAAGTCATGTTGAAAAGAAAAGATGAATTGGTGGAAGATTCGAGAGGATTACTAACTTATCAATCTCGAGTATGGATTCCTTTACTTGGTAATATTCGTGATTTGATTTTGAATGAGGCACATAAGTCTAGACTATCTATTCATCCTGGAAGTACTCGGATGTATAATGATTTGAAACCGTTGTACTGGTGGCCTACGATGAAAACGGACATTGCTAGATTTGTTGGTACTTGTCATATTTGTGCCCAAGTTAAAGCTGAGCATCAAAAGCCGTACGGATCATTGAAACAGTTGGAAATTCCCGAGTGGAAATGGGAACATATAACGATGGATTTCGTGACTAAACTTCCTCGCACTAATCGAGGTAATGACATGGTTTGGGTCATAGTTGATCGGTTGACTAAAAGCGCGCATTTTCTTGCTACTAGCGAATCTGCCTCATTGACTAAGCTTGCTCAATTGTACATAAATGAAATTGTCACTAGACATGGTATACCTTTGTCAATTGTGTCAGACCGAGATTCTCGTTTTGTTTCTCGTTTTTGGCAAGGTTTGCAACAAGAATTGGGTACACGTGTAAATCTTAGCACAGCTTATCACCCTCAGACAGACGGTCAGTCAGAACGCACAATTCAAACTTTAGAGGATATGCTTCGTGCTTGCATTTTGGAATACGGAGGTTCATGGGATTCACATCTCCCATTGGTTGAATTTAATTATAACAATTCGTATCATTCCAGTATCGGTATGCCTCCGTATGAAATGTTGTATGGTCGACGTTGTAGAACACCGACATGTTGGTTGGAAGCCGGTGAGAAACAGTTTGCTGGACCCGACATTGTACAGATGACAGCTGACAAAGTTGCAATTGCACGTGAAAAGTTGAAAGCTGCTCGTGACCGACAGAAACAGTATGCAGATCCGAAAAGGCGACCAGTTGTATTTTCCGAAGGTGAATTGGTTTACCTCAAAGTCTCTCCATGGAAGGGTGTAATCCGTTTTGGAAAACGTGGAAAATTGGCACCTAGATATATCGGTCCATTCAAAATTCGTCAAATTGTAAATGAGCAGTCTGTTTCATTAGATCTCCCACCTGAACTTGCTGGTATTCATGACACCTTTAATGTGTGTTATCTAAGAAGATGCAATGTTGAAGATCAGTCGCAAATTCTTCCTTTGCAGGATCTAAAAGTTGATCAAACTCAGAAATTGGTTGAAGAACCTGTTGAAGTCCTAGATAGGAAGGTTACTAAACTTAGGAAGAAACAAATTCCTATGGTACTAGTAAAGTGGCGACATAGTTTAGGTCCTAATTTGACCTGGGAGACTGAGGAGTTGATGAAATCCAGATATCCTGGATTATTTGTTGATGTTGAGATTTCGGGGACGAAATCTCTTTAAGGAGGGGAGATTTGTAACATCCTCTCCAGTGGCCTGGTATTTTTCTATTTAAATTAAGTATTTAACTGTTTTAGAAATTATTTGATATAATTGTTTAATTGTGAAATTTGGTAGAATAGGTCTCAGGACTTATTGTGATTAGTGAAATGTTGCTTGTTTTAATATATTAAAGTTGACGGTATAATAAAATAAATTTCTCGCAGTTGATTTTTAGGTTCCAGTCAATAGATTTAAAGCGGGTATAAAATACCCAATGTTTTAAGTCGGCTTTGAATAAGGGCCGACCTTTATTTTGGAGATCACTTTACCAAATTTTATGTTTCTTTCTCATTTCATTCAAAGAAAACTTATAAACCTAGCTAGTTCAATCTAATTGCAATCATCAAAGTTGAGTAGTGAATTGAAGTTGTGATTGTGTGATCATAAGGCCATCATCATCTTGCTAGTATCATCTTCTTCATTAGAAAGGTAATTGAGCTATTTTCATGAACTAGGTTAAATAGAAAATTGAAGAATTGATTGATTACTTGAGTTTGAATGATGATTACTTGTTATATATGATGATATGTGATGATTTATAACTAGTTAATTACATCGAATCCAAGTTCTTGAGCTATAATTGAGGTTAGATGTAAACCTAATTAGAATTCATGATTTTGGTGTGAATTTAGTGTAATTGAATGTTATTGTTGTTGGTTAATGTTATATAGGTGTAGTAGGATGGTATTTGATGTTAAAAACGTGCCTAAGTCGAATTGTAACTGGAACTTAGTGATTTGATGAAGTTTGGTTGAGCTGAAATGTAGTTGCAGGTCTGTACCTGAGCTGAAACGCAGCTCAACGCGATCCCAGTCTCAAGTCCGGATCGCGTTCCCTAGTTATAAAATGTCCCAGTCGAGATTTGGCCTTGGAAACGCGATCCTGGCCAAATATCCGGATCGCGTTTGCTAGTGTTTTTCGGTTACAGAACTTTTTCTACTGAAGAACGCGATCCCACCATGCCTAGTCTGGATCGCGTTTGTATGTTTAATTCTGATGGAATTCTGCAAATTTCAAAAATGCATAAGTGTTTATAAGGTGGTGTTTTTAGTGGCACTTTTTATTTCATATACCTATAGTGGCACTTAAGGGGTATTTTAGTGGCACTTTTTGACTGAAAAATATGTTATAACGTGAACATTTTAAATGAGTTACGGGACTTAACAAAGATGTTTTGAGTCAAGTGAGTATTGTATATGAAATGCTTTTAGTGGCACTTATTGGATGCTATAGTGACATTTTTATAAAAATGCCCATTTTGATATTTACAAATTATGAGGCAAAGTACTAATGTGTGTTGGTTGTTAATTCTCAGATCCTCCAAAAGATAAGTAACACTTGGAATCCGAGTTTGTGGCTACCGAGGTATCGGTGAGTGGATTCGAAACTCACCATTTGATTTAGTTGTAATCATTCGATTACAACGGGTAATTGTAGATATGATTATAGAGTTGTTTAATCATTATTGTTGATTGTATCACTATGTGCTATGTATGATCTTTTGGTATTGGTTGCCAATGAGGTCGACAAGTTGATGAACTGTTGGTTGGGTTAGTTGGTTATCGTGTGAATGATACAAGGATATGCTTCATATGTTGTGTGTATGGAACTGTATCTGAGTAGGATAACCACTAGCTATCGGTCTCGTCCGTATGGCCATACTGATATGGTTGGATAAGAGTTCTTGGGGAGCCGCCCGGGTATTATGGTTATCCCCAGAACCACCGATCCTCATTATTAAGTTGTTGTTGATTGTTGTAGTTTATGGTTATGCTAAGTTGAATGTTGGGTGTTGAACTCTCTCACTTAGCTATGTGCTAATCCCTCATCTTTACTTCCTACAGATTTTGTAGTTTAATGGATAGCAGGAATGGGATGCTTTTGGTGCAAGGACAGTTTGACAGCAAGCTACTCTGATCCTTTTTGTACTAAACTAGTTGGTTTTATATAATACCCCAACCTATGTAATCTTTGGAACTGTTTCAAGTCAGTGTGACTTTAACTCATAAACTAGTTATGTAAAGTTATAAAGTTGTTTAAATTTCTACGCTTCCGTGTTCTTAATATAATATTGCTATATCAAATGAGGGATGTTATAATCTCAAACAGTATGGTAGGTGTAATTCCTAAGTATTACACATTCGTATTACATACAGTAATATAAATAATTGTGAATTATAAAAGTTAATTTATATAATTCGAAAACAGTTATTGAGCATGTGTTTCACCCCGAAAACAGTAAAACAGTTGAAAGAGTGGGGCTATGAAACTCACCTGTGAGTTGTCAGCGATCCTACGATACGTGTGTTGTCCGGATGATAACCTCCTAGTGTCCTAAACACGTGAGGTCATATAAGTACGAGATCAAATAGTCTGACCAAGTAAGTCGTTCGAATGTTTGTTTGTCGCTTGGTTTTAAAGACCGTGTACGGGGGTTCGGGGGCAGCGCCCCTGATAGCGGGGTCCAAGGGGTGGCAACCCCTGGCGGGGTCCAAGGGGCAGAGCCCCTGGTTGGGGTCGAGCTGCCAAGTCAGCTTGGAAAATTTTTATTTCTATTATGTTGCTGTAGTGAAAACGCTCTGAAATTCCATTTCGGAGGAAAATTAGGTGGTAAAATCTGAGTTCAACACTTAGTGAAATAATAGTTTTGTTTTCTGTTTTTAGCGACACTTGGCTAGTGTCGCTATGGCGACACTTGGCTAGTGTCGCTATGGCGACACTTAGTTTTAGTTGGCGACACTGGGATAGTGTCGCTGGTTCCACATAGTTAAGGATTTTGGCGACACTTGGTTAGTGTCGCTATAGGCGACACTTCACAATTTTGGCGTCACTAAGGTAGTGTCGCTACAGGTAAATCTGATTAAGTAATTTAGCGACACTTAAGTAGTGTCGCTATAAGGGTGACACTTGGCATAGCGACACTTAGGTAGTGTCGCTAGTACTGTTTTTGGCACACTAGCGACACTCACGACTGTTCGCCGGAGTTTGAGCCGAAAACGGGTTTTCCGGACACTTTTTGGTCCAAATCTTTTACCCAACCCATATTGGGACATTTTAAGCTTATAGAAACGATAAAAAGTCGAAAACAATGAAAATCGGAGTGTTTCGAGATTTTGTCGGAAACTTCAAGTTTACGCCGGAGAAATCCGAAAAGGTAGAAACGTAGATCGTGATGAGGTGAATCTTTTCTTCCAAATGAGTTTTGAAATCCGAGGTCGTTTAAGGGTGTTATTTTGCAATTGTTTGTGGTGGTGGTGGTTTGGGGTTTTGAGAGAAAAAGAGAAAGAAAGAAGAAAGAAAGAAATGAGAAGTGAGGTGGGGGGTGGTGACCTCACCTCCTTTTTGGGCTGATTTTGATTCCCCGTGTATGCGCTCCGTGCGGTGTTCGTTCTCCCAATCGTTATATAAATTTAATGTTTTAAATTTATAATTTTGTTTATATAATTTCGTAAATATTTTAAATATAAATATTTCATTTGAATTACAAAACGTAACTTGGTTATAATGGTTTATAAAAATATAATTATTCAGAGTTTAAATCGGGCGCGAAAATTGACTTTTTAACCGGGTGTTACACTGTGGTTTTGAAATAGTATGACTTTGTTTACATAATATTTTATGTAAATTGATAAGGTATGTTTGACCTACGCTTCCGATGTATAGTATATTATATAAAAAAATGGTTGTAAAATTTGAGGTGTTTTATAAACTTTTACACTTAATATATATCATGTACCAACTAGAGAAATCCTTGTGTAGGCCCAAACTGCCCCAAGTTGGCACCGCCACTACGAGTAGGACATTTCTTATTACTAAATATACTATCAGCCGAAGTGGTCGGTGCCGTTTTGTGCTTTACCCCATGTCGTTTTCTACTGTTCACAAGGGGTATTTTCGTTTTTTTTTTTTTTTTTTTTTTTTTTTTTTTTTTTTTTTTTGCGGTTAACAACAACAAAGTTAGCTTCTGTCGACTTCATCATGCTACTTCTAAAAATTGAATATTGCAAATCGATAGATATATGCTAATGCGGTTTGGTAGTGGTAATGGAGCTTTGGTAGTGGTTGATGGCGGTTTGCTTGTGGTGGTGGCGGTGTCGTGGTCATGATGGTTTGGTGGCGGCGATTTGGTTGTGGTGGTGACGATGTGGTGGTGGTGGTGGTGGTGGTTGAAAATAATAGAAGTCTTATATATTTGTTGTTTATTAATTTTTTTACCGGTGAAACAGGCCAACGGTGGTGTCGGTGGAAGAAGATGTGGAGATTGAATTGTCGTGGTCGTCGGTAGTGGCCGTGGTTGCGGCGGAAGTGGTAGGGAAACGGCATAGTTTTGGGGGTTCAATATGAGAAAAGAGAGATTTGTGGTTTAACCATAACAAACGCCCGTCACCGCCACTTACCGTTGGTCACCGTCGGTCACCGCCACCACAAAACATTGCCGGAAAAATCAAAACGATGGCCTCTGAGGATATATAATCAAAGAACGTGAAATAGTTGTAAAAAATTGAAATTTTTGCTACTAACTTAGGTGTTGGCTTTAATCAAATGGAAAATAATAAATAAAATGTTGATGATATGGATGATTTTTGTTTGGTTTCTTTCTAAGGTTTATATTTAGATCTTGGTTTTTGATGAATGGAAGTTCATAGTGGTTATGTATGATTTTCATATTCTTTTTGTGTGTGAAGTGTTGAACTAAATGAAAGAATGGGAGAGATAGTACAACAGGTTTGATGTGGGTAATGTGAGGGGGAAAGAACATTTCTATTATAAAAAAAGTAAGAAAGATACCAATTATGGTTTTACAAAACCGGTGACCATTTTGATGGTTTTACTTTTACATTAGTAGGATCACTTATATTAAAATGAATTAAATAATCAGATCAAATATGTGTGAAAAAGGTTGGATGTGCCTTCCACGTTTTGGTATTTACACCATGTAGAGATGAGCAAAACAGTCTAAGACTAAAACTGGTTCTGAACCGGACTGGGACCGGTCCTATAAAAACTGGACCGGGAAAAAGACTGGACTGGTCCTAGGACTGTCTGACAGTCCTAATTCAGTCCTACTTTTCAGTCAGAAGACTGGTTAAAAACTGGACTGAAATCAGTTTAAACTGGTTAAAGACTGAAACTGGTTTAAAACTGGCAAAAAGACTGAAATGTATTATAAGCTATTTATATTTATTTATTGTTTATTAACTTTTTTCTTTCCTTATAAAATTTAAATTTAGGTCAAATTGTATTTGATACATTTTTATTTCTTTATTTATAAACTTTTATTTATTTTCACATCAACAATTTCAATTATATACATTTTAATTTAATCATACTTCACATTTATTGATTTTTTCTATTGGTTTTAAAATTTTATTGTAACTATTGACAAAATTATCGACCATGAAAAAAAAGACTGGAAATGACTGAAACTGGACTGGGACTGGACTGAAATTCTAAGAAAAACTGGCAAAACTGACAAAAAACTGGACTGAAACTGGACCAGTCCTAGAAAAGACTGGTTTTTAATTTTCTGTTAAAAAACTGAACTTTTTTGAACTGGACTGAAAACCAGTTTTATCTGGTCTTTGCTCATCTCTAACACCATGTACTAAAGTAGTAGAGTAGTTTACATCTGTCACTTATTTAACAGCATTTTTTTTTACATTTTTATGTTTCTACGTAGAATTCTCAGGTACTAAATTTATAATATGCATTTGAACTATTTTAGTCAACTGTAGTAGCTATTTTGAATTGGGAGTTGATAAGTATAACAAAAAAAATGATTCTTACACCACAGTGTACAATAGTTTCTGCATATAGTACAAGTACACCATTGCATTATTTTGATGTTTGAATCATTTTTGTTGTTGTATTTATCAGCTCCCTTTTGAATTTTGTATTTTAAGAGATGAAATTAGTTTTCTTGATATTTGAAAGACGATGCTCTAAATTTGAAAGACGATGCTCTAATCGTTATGCGGTGTCTTTCATCCAGATAATGAAACTTTTTACATATTTATTTATTTATTTACTTATTTATTGTTTATATAATAGGTATTATATGATACTTTTATATATTTAAAAAAATAAAGAGTTTGTTAACTGTATCATCAAAAATTATGATTAATTTTTCATGTGTAATAACATCCTTAACTTAAAGATCATCATTTATATTAATCTTATAGTTACTTTAAATTTAATAGAAAGAATAAGGACGGATAGGGAATTAAGTTTATACGGAGTGAATTTTTATTTGTTATTTACAAAAACTTTATAATAATATATGTAAGAATTGTGGTTAGCAAATATATCGATTCAATAGGTAACATTATAAGAATAACATTACATTGTTAGAGACAAATATATAATTTGTTTAACAAAACTATAAATTTTGGTGGCATTTTAAACATAAATGGTCATGGTCATTATTGAAAGTTGAAATAATGTGAAAATGTATCAATTATTAATGTGTTTGAGCCAAATATATTTAAGAGAAAACATAAACTTTTTTTCTCGGTGTGTCGTTGAGTGTTGAACGTGTTTTTTCAACACCCACTGGGACTCGAATTCCTGAATGTCCACTCCACGATTAATTAAATGTTTAGTCATCACTTTCATAATTACATAGTATAGCATAACTTTTACTGTCAACATACATGTATTGTACCAATCTAATCCCGCAGCGAAGCGCGGGTAAGCCACTTCCCTTGTTTAGACTCAAATGTGCGTAGTCTAAGGTATTAAATTATTGTTTTTGAACTTTTCATTTGTCAAGAGGTTTGAACCTAGGGATGTCAAAAATGTTCGAATCCGAAAATCCGACCTGACTGTAATTGGATTCGGGAAAATTGGATTGGACTATTCGGTTAATCGAATCCAAATAACCTATTTTCGGCCCTTTTTTTAATATTAAAAAAAATCCAATTCGGTTAATCGAATCCAAATAAACCGAATCCGAGTAACCCGAATCTTATTTGGATTGGATTACGGATATATAATTTTGATTTTGGTTGATCCGAATAACCCAAATAACCCGAAGACTGTACTAAATAGAGAAATATAGCTTTTATATATATGTTATTTTATATACAATCAACATATACATCACTTATAATGATTTATATAAAGCTATTAGTATTGTATTGTTAAGGTTAAGATTATGTTAAAGACGTGAAAGTTTAAGATATTCTCTTATTTGGATAAAAGCATAATATCCGAATCCGAACCAATCCAAACTGAATCCGAATAACCTGAAACCGAATAATCCCAATCTTATACGGTTTGGTTTACGGATAAATTATAAACTTGAATAACCCGACCCGAATAACCCAAACAGTTTATCCGAGCAACACCCATATTTTAACCTACTTCGTGTGAGAAATCATGATGACTTATGTCACCTTGGTGATGATTAGATTATGATTAAAGTGACTAAATGAGAAGCACAAATTCTTAAAAAATATACAAATAACTACAAAAACATTATGTATATAAGAGTATAACATATATTCATATAATCATAATTGCTTGTAAAATTATTTAAAATATATGTCCTCAAATTTTCTTGATAAATTACATATGTGTTTCATGTACTCGAAAAGTGTTATTATAGTTAATTTCACATTCCTACAAAGATTGTCCTTATTTGAACATTTCATACGTAAATAACTGTAACTTTAACCTCTCCAACCTTTTCTCTATAATTCAAACAAATACGAATATTTCACATGTAAATGAAGTTAATCATCATGTACACAATCTTATGATTTTTATTGTTATAATAAATCCTTTAAGATTTCACTTAAACATTTCACAACATATCATGTATCATCACATGGAAAATATGGGGTTATATGAGCCGAAATCAATTTGTTTCTTAAAAAGGTATATTGTATTTTCTAGTTGACTTAAAAGTATAAAATTGTAGTTCCATTTAATGTCAATAAAAGTTGACATATATCGTCCGTCCTTTTGGATATTAATTAGGAAATCATTTGACCATTTCAATTAAAGCATATGTTAATTTATGTGTATACATATGGTACACAAAATTAACCTATTGAAAAAATGTCAATTCTGAAAATATTGGACGATTAGGTTTAGTTAGGATGTGTTTGGACTTTGGAGACATGGTCTGTAACAACCACCAAATTAGGGCTAGTATTAGCGCCTAACTCTTTGTTAATACATGTAATTAGTTCTGTATTAGGCTAATTTATGTATCAGATTATATGTTGGTTAATATATACAACTTTGCGATTTGATTAAATCGTACGCAACTTAAATAGAATGAAATTCTATTCGGTTAACACGGACGTTGGTGGACAAATGTTTATAAACTAAAATAACGCAATTATGACCGAAACGCTATTTTTATGATAATTAATAATTACCTCGTATCACTCGATCAAAGTTTACCCGATTTAAAAACAAAGGTATTCAAACTTATTTGTAAAATATTTGAATAGAAATGTCGCGTAATTATTTGTATTTAAAACCTACCATTTAAGATGTAAAATAATTATTTAACGTTTAAACGACGGAGAAAACGAACACCGCACGAAGCACGGGGGACGGGAGCTGAAAATGAGGCTTCCACCTACATCATCACCTCCCACCCTTTCTTTTCATTAATTCTCTTTTCTTTCTCTCTCTTCTTTTCTTTCTCTCTAATCACCAAACCCACCACCACCATCAAAACCACCAAATACTACCACTAAACGCAACCGAATCCACTTGACCGTTTAGAAGAAAACGTTCACCATCACACGATCTACAACTTCATCTTTTCGGATTTTCAATCCGACACTTTGTAAGTTTCCGACAAATCCCGACATCTCTCGTTTTTGATCATTTTTACTAATTTATGGTTTAAATAGGCTTAATATGTTCATATAAGGGTTGGGTAAAAGATTTGGACCCAACGGAAACCGGAAAACTCGTTTTCGACAAAAATTCCGGCCATCAGACCGCTACGTCGCATTTGGCCAGGGGCCTCTGCGACGTCGCGGCCTACGTCGCATAAAAACCTCAACGTCGCATTAGCGACGCTGCCTCCTACGTCGCATTGATTTGCGAAGGTCGCATCATGCGACGTACATGCCCACGTCGCACCCGACGTCGCACCTGACGTCGCACCCGACGTCGCACCTGACGTCGCACCCTACGTCGCACGCTACGTCGCACATGACAGAACCTTGAAAAGTCAGATTTTACTAAGTGTCGAACTTACACAACTTCAAATACTTATGTCATACGACTTAACAAATGTCATAGAACATACTTTCTATTACAATTACACTAAATTGCGTTATAAATGATCAACTTTAATTATAACAAATCACCAACGGGCCGTCCACTTTGATACAAACGAGAACGAACCAACATTACACACAACGGGTTGTATGAACAACTAGCCTAGATGGTCTTGCGAGACATCTACTTACTTAACCTTACGTGTTTAGGCACTAGAAGGTTACGGGTTCGGAGAACCTACTTGCTTTACTACTACTTGCTAGTTACCACTGCTCGACTCAGGTGAGTCTTACAGCCCCACTTTTACTGTTTTATACTTTGGGGTGAGATACCTAGCAACTGTTTTACGCATGAACACAATGTACTGAACTGAAAACATTACTGATTACAAACACACGCATGAGTTACTTTTATCCACTGAAAGCCTCCTTATCGTAAGTTGTTAGTTATGGTCTTAAGCGCGAGTACTAGTAAATGGATCCATTTGGGACTGACAATCCCTGTCTGGGGTGGTAGCGCCACCACGTACTGATTTACACGTAGAAACAGACATATTAGTATTTGTTACATATGAGTGTGCGGATAGCACTCACGGGGGTACGTGATTTATTTCACACTACACGGTTAAGCTTCAACTTATGAGCTCATGGCACTGTACTGATAAACTGATTTACTTACTTTGCTGGATAGCAATACGGGTACATACTTGTGGTTCATGACACCTACTTATTACTAAACCTGTGAGATTCACCAACCTTTTTGGTTGACACTTTTTAGCTTTGTATCTCAGGTACACTCACGGAGTAGGATCACTCCAGGATTTCTAGCTAGAGTCGCATGATTTCCAAACTGCATTTAACGGAGATTCCTTAGCATTATCTTTTGTAACTATGGTTATGTAATAGAATCTCCCGCCACATACGCGGACTCTAGGCTTACATACTTTTGTAACGAAAACCTACGGTTTTCAAACGATTATTAATTATGAAATGTAACTATTTTACAAACGTCTCATTTAGAGGTCGTTTACTATAAATCTTGTGCTTTGTATATTGATTAGTAACACCCAATGTATGCTTCCGCAACTCGTTAAACTTGGGGGTGTTACAGATTGGTATCAGAGCCTAAGGTTGTAGTGAACTAGGTTGCATTTAGTGAGCCTAGACTATGACCATTAGGCAGTATCCCTTATTAAGTATAACCGGTTCAGTGATTACATCATACGAGTTTAATTTAACATAGCCTGATCAACTATGTACAATTAAGCGAAAATGATGTAAGATCTGAAAGGGGTTATGGCTGAACAGGGTACAATAGAAGACTCTGACTTCGAGAGAACCGAGACTTAAACATGTTTATGCTAGACACTCAATAGGCTATATTATATAGGGACTATATGAATATAGGCCTCAATCTTACTAACGCTTTGTCTCAGAAATGGCAAACATCCCATCCGATTCATCTCGTTCTCAATCCGGGTCGCAGAACCCAAGGGTAGCAAGGAGGAACAACAGGTTACCTCGAGCTGGCCCGTACTCCACTCACTTCACCTTGCCGGCTCTAGCTGCTAGGGTGAACCAACACGAGCAACGACTTCGCACCATGGATGTCGTGTTGCAGGAAACAAACGAAAACTGGAGACTTACAGCACTTGAGCGCATCGAACAAGTCTCTGAGAATCACGAAACCACCGTTACAAATGTGGACATTCTTCTCAACAGAGTGGTGGAGATAAGCGTGGAAACCACTCTTTTGAAACACAGACTTGAGGAGTGTGAACAACGCTCACAGGAAACGGAAGAATATACCCGCGGATTGGTACAGCGACTATCATTAGCAGAAGACAACGCCCGACAAGCTAGCAGGCTTGCAAACACTGTGGACCGTCTTGTCACGATGATGGAACAAATTAATCTACGTTAAAACTAGTGTAGTCTTTATCCTGTAATCTAGTAACTGTCTAAGCACTACTTTATGTTTCAGTCGGATGTGATAATTCCCGACACCTTTTGTAATACATCCGTAGGATGTAACCTTTGAGCTAGCATCATCTATCAAATATTTCTTGTTGTTCAACTCATATTAATTGTCATTTTCCATATTGATGTTATGTATTACCACCTTTATACATGTACATCTGAAATACATACAACCTTCTTGCAAAAATCTCATGTATCTTCATTTCTTTTATTGAAGAGTCATGCCGCCAAAGTCAAGACCTTACACGGATGCCCAGATTACCTCCCTCATAACCCAGGCTGTTACTGAAGCCTTAGCTCGGAATACTCCACCAGGTTCCACAAGAAACAGCGATGCCGCTGAAACCTCTGCTGCTAAACCTTGTTCATACAAGGATTTTCAAAACTGCAAACCCTTGAGCTTCAAGGGGATTGAAGGAGCCATCGGACTTATCAGATGGTTCGAAAAGATGGAATCAGTTTTCCGCATCAGCAAATGTGCGGAAGACGACAAGGTCAAATTCTCCACCTGCACCCTTGAAGATGGTGCCCTCTCGTGGTGGAATTCCTATACCCAGTCTGTGGGTATTGACACCGCTTACCTACTCCCTTGGGAGGACCTGAAGAAAATGCTCACTGATGAGTATTGCCCGTCCGAACAACTTCACAAGCTGGACGAAGAGTTCTGGAACTTAAAAGTACAAGGAACTGATATCGTCGGATACACCACCCGATTCCAACAACTTACTGTTCTTCGCCCAGCTATGGCAGGTACTGGGCCCGACAAGATTAAGAAATACATCCGCGGCCTCCCGGAACCTGTCCGGGGAAATGTCGCCTCATCAAACCAAACCACCCTTCACGGCGCCATTCGGTTGGCCCATGAACTTCTAGCCATGAACGAGGACCCAGAACCACCCACTCCATCCTCCAACAACAACAATAAAAGAAAATGGTCCGACAACCACAACAACCACCAAACCAAGAAACCTGAAACCATTAAAGCCTACACCTCCAATACTGATGACAAGGGAGCATACAAGGGAACCAAGCCCTACTGCTCCAAGTGCCAACGACACCACTTTGGTTCGTGTCCCTGTAGCAAGTGTAAGAGATTTGGACACTTGGCTAAGGACTGTAGATCAAACACCACTGACACCAACACCTCGGCACCAAAGACTTGTTATGGGTGCAACGGAACGGGGCATTTCAAGAAAGACTGCCCGAAGCTGAACAACAACAACAACAGGAACAATAACAATGCTCGAGGAAGAGCTTTTGTACTGAAATCTGGGGAAGCCCGTCAAGACCCGAATGTGGTCACGGGTACGTTTCTTCTCAACAACTTGACTGCATCTGTATTATTCGATACTGGTGCTGATAAGAGCTTTATTTCCGACGAATTTTATCCACTACTTGACACTACACCTATTGCCTTAGATTCTAAGTACACAATAGAATTGGCAAACGGAAAACTTATTGAGGCCGACAGTGTGATACCTAATTGCACCCTGAACTTAGATAACGAGCTCTTTCCCATTGACTTGATACCTGTCGAAATCGGCAGCTTTGACATCATCGTCGGTATGGATTGGTTGTCCAAACACCGAGCCGAAATCGTTTGTTTCGAGAAAATTGTACGCATTCCTCTCGTCACCGGTGGAACTTTGAGCATACAAGGGGAGACCGGTGGGACGAGAATAAACATCATTTCTTGCATGAAAACCCGAAAATACTTAAGAAAAGGGTATCAGGCAATCCTCGCACACGTTATGGAGAAAAAGTCGGTGGAGAAGCGACTTGAGGATGTGCCTATTGTTCGAGACTTCCCAGAAGTCTTTCCTGAAGACTTGCCTGGCCTACCGCCAACTAGACAAGTCGAATTTTTTATTGATCTTGTGCCAGGTGCAGCACCCGTGGCACGAGCCCCTTACCGACTAGCCCCATCCGAACTTCAGGAGTTATCTACTCAATTACAGGAACTCCTGGACAAGGGATTCATTCGACCAAGTTCCTCACCTTGGGGAGCTCCGGTCCTGTTTGTGAAAAAGAAAGACGGTTCTTTCCGCATGTGCATCGACTACCGTGAACTCAACAAATTAACTGTCAAGAACCGTTACCCACTTCCTCGCATCGATGACCTGTTTGACCAACTTCAGGGATCGAGTTTTTATTCAAAGATCGATCTACGGTCAGGTTATCATCAACTCCGAGTTCGTGACGATGACATTCCAAAAACAGCTTTCCGAACTCGCTACGGGCATTATGAATTCCAAGTGATGCCATTCGGCTTAACCAACGCACCGGCTGTGTTCATGGACCTTATGAACCGGGTGTGCAAACCTTACCTTGACAAGTTTGTTATCGTCTTCATCGATGACATCTTGATTTACTCGCGCACTGAACAAGAACACGCGCAACACCTGAAAACCATCCTAGAGCTGCTCAAACACGAAGAGTTATACGCCAAATTCTCTAAGTGTGAGTTCTGGATGCAAACCGTTCAATTCCTTGGACACGTCATTGATAATCAAGGAATTCATGTCGATCCTTCGAAGATCGAGGCTATCAAATGTTGGCAAGCACCTACAACACCGACCGAGGTACGCCAATTCTTAGGACTCGCCGGATACTACAGGCGGTTCATTGAGAATTTTTCGAAAATAGCCCTACCTCTCACTGCACTGACTCAAAAAGAAAAGAAGTTCGATTGGACTGACAAACAGGAGTCGGCTTTTCAACTACTAAAACAAAAACTCTGCAGTGCACCTATCTTATCTTTACCCGAAGGCAACGATGACTTCGTGGTATACTGTGATGCTTCACACCTAGGTCTTGGTTGCGTGCTGATGCAACGAGACAAGGTCATCGCTTACGCCTCTCGACAACTCAAGGTCCACGAAAAGAATTACACAACTCATGACCTAGAGTTGGGGGCTGTTGTATTCGCTCTAAAAATCTGGAGACACTACTTATACGGTACCAAGTGTACAATCTTTACTGACCATAAAAGTCTCCAACATATCTTCGATCAAAAGGATCTCAACATGAGGCAACGTCGATGGGTCGAGTTGCTCACTGATTACGATTGCGAAATTCGCTATCATCCAGGTAAGGCGAATGTTGTCGCCGATGCCTTAAGCCGAAAAGAACGAGTGAAACCACTTCGAGTTCGAGCTTTCGGTATGACCATTCACAACGACCTCATCAATCAAACTCTCACTGCTCAACTCGAAGCACTCAAACCAGAAAACTTGATAAACGAGGCCTTGCGGGGCATGGACAAACAATTTGAAACCAAACCTAACGGGGCCAAATACTTCTCGAATCGAATCTGGTTACCAAGTTTTGGGAACCTGCGAGACTTGGTGATGGATGAAGCTCACAAGTCTAAATACTCTATACACCCTGGTGCCGACAAAATGTATCACGGCATCAAGGAAATGTACTGGTGGCCCAACATGAAATCTGACATTGCAACCTATGTTGGCAAGTGTCTTACTTGTTCTAAGGTTAAAGCTGAACACCAGAAGCCTTCCGGTTTGCTACAACAACCCGAAATACCACAATGGAAATGGGAGCAGATCACCATGGATTTCATTACTAAACTCCCGAAAACTTCTAGCGGTTGCGATACCATTTGGGTGATCGTCGACCGACTCACTAAATCTGCTCATTTCCTAGCCATCAAGGAAACTGATAAGATGGAACGTTTGACACGGATCTACCTGAAAGAGATCGTGTCAAGACACGGCGTGCCCATCTCAATCATCTCCGACCGAGACGCTCGGTTTACTTCTCGCTTCTGGCAATCACTGCAGAAATCTCTTGGTACTCGTCTGGATATGAGTACGGCTTACCATCCTCAAACCGATGGCCAGAGCGAACGAACCATACAAACACTGGAAGACATGCTACGAGCCTGCGTAGTTGACTTCGGTAAAAACTGGGAAAACCACTTGCCGTTGTGCGAGTTTTCGTACAACAACAGTTATCACACCAGCATAAAGGCTGCACCCTTCGAGGCACTGTACGGTCGTAAGTGCCGATCACCTATCTGTTGGACTGAGGTGGGGGATACACAACTCACCGGTCCAGAAATCATACATGAAACAACTGAAAAGATCGTCGGCATACAAAACCGACTAAAAGCCGCGCGTGATCGTCAGAAAAGCTATGCTGACGTGAGACGCAAACACCTTGAGTTCCAAGTAGGGGACAAGGTACTTCTCAAAGTGGCACCGTGGAAAGGTGTCATTCGATTCGGAAAACGAGGCAAACTAAATCCTAGATACATCGGGCCATTCGAAATCCTTGAAAAAATTGGTCCAGTGGCATACCGCCTGCAACTTCCTGCTGAGCTTAGCAGCGTTCACAACACATTCCACATTTCTAATCTGAAGAAATGTCTGTCTGATGAGACACTGATTATACCGCTCGACGAAATTCAGATCGATGATAAACTTCATTTTGTCGAGGAACCTATGGAAATAATGGACCGCGAGGTCAAACAACTAAAACAGAGTCGTATTCCCATCGTTAAAGTCAGGTGGAATTCTAGGCGTGGCCCGGAGTTCACCTGGGAACGGGAAGACCAAATACGACAGAAATACCCACATCTCTTCCCAGACAATGCACCGACAGTGCAAACGAGCTAATTTCGGGACGAAATTCTTTTAACAAGGGGAGAATGTAACAACCACCAAATTAGGGCTAGTATTAGCGCCTAACTCTTTGTTAATACATGTAATTAGTTCTGTATTAGGCTAATTTATGTATCAGATTATATGTTGGTTAATATATACAACTTTGCGATTTGATTAAATCGTACGCAACTTAAATAGAATGAAATTCTATTCGGTTAACACGGACGTTGGTGGACAAATGTTTATAAACTAAAATAACGCAATTATGACCGAAACGCTATTTTTATGATAATTAATAATTACCTCGTATCACTCGATCAAAGTTTACCCGATTTAAAAACAAAGGTATTCAAACTTATTTGTAAAATATTTGAATAGAAATGTCGCGTAATTATTTGTATTTAAAACCTACCATTTAAGATGTAAAATAATTATTTAACGTTTAAACGACGGAGAAAACGAACACCGCACGAAGCACGGGGGACGGGAGCTGAAAATGAGGCTTCCACCTACATCATCACCTCCCACCCTTTCTTTTCATTAATTCTCTTTTCTTTCTCTCTCTTCTTTTCTTTCTCTCTAATCACCAAACCCACCACCACCATCAAAACCACCAAATACTACCACTAAACGCAACCGAATCCACTTGACCGTTTAGAAGAAAACGTTCACCATCACACGATCTACAACTTCATCTTTTCGGATTTTCAATCCGACACTTTGTAAGTTTCCGACAAATCCCGACATCTCTCGTTTTTGATCATTTTTACTAATTTATGGTTTAAATAGGCTTAATATGTTCATATAAGGGTTGGGTAAAAGATTTGGACCCAACGGAAACCGGAAAACTCGTTTTCGACAAAAATTCCGGCCATCAGACCGCTACGTCGCATTTGGCCAGGGGCCTCTGCGACGTCGCGGCCTACGTCGCATAAAAACCTCAACGTCGCATTAGCGACGCTGCCTCCTACGTCGCATTGATTTGCGAAGGTCGCATCATGCGACGTACATGCCCACGTCGCACCCGACGTCGCACCTGACGTCGCACCCGACGTCGCACCTGACGTCGCACCCTACGTCGCACGCTACGTCGCACATGACAGAACCTTGAAAAGTCAGATTTTACTAAGTGTCGAACTTACACAACTTCAAATACTTATGTCATACGACTTAACAAACGTCATAGAACATACTTTCTATTACAATTACACTAAATTGCGTTATAAATGATAAACTTTAATTATAACAAATCACCAACGGGCCGTCCACTTTGATACAAACGAGAACGAACCAACATTACACACAACGGGTTGTATGAACAACTAGCCTAGATGGTCTTGCGAGACATCTACTTACTTAACCTTACGTGTTTAGGCACTAGAAGGTTACGGGTTCGGAGAACCTACTTGCTTTACTACTACTTGCTAGTTACCACTGCTCGACTCAGGTGAGTCTTACAGCCCCACTTTTACTGTTTTATACTTTGGGGTGAGATACCTAGCAACTGTTTTACGCATGAACACAATGTACTGAACTGAAAACATTACTGATTACAAACACACGCATGAGTTACTTTTATCCACTGAAAGCCTCCTTATCGTAAGTTGTTAGTTATGGTCTTAAGCGCGAGTACTAGTAAATGGATCCATTTGGGACTGACAATCCCTGTCTGGGGTGGTAGCGCCACCACGTACTGATTTACACGTAGAAACAGACATATTAGTATTTGTTACATATGAGTGTGCGGATAGCACTCACGGGGGTACGTGATTTATTTCACACTACACGGTTAAGCTTCAACTTATGAGCTCATGGCACTGTACTGATAAACTGATTTACTTACTTTGCTGGATAGCAATACGGGTACATACTTGTGGTTCATGACACCTACTTATTACTAAACCTGTGAGATTCACCAACCTTTTTGGTTGACACTTTTTAGCTTTGTATCTCAGGTACACTCACGGAGTAGGATCACTCCAGGATTTCTAGCTAGAGTCGCATGATTTCCAAACTGCATTTAACGGAGATTCCTTAGCATTATCTTTTGTAACTATGGTTATGTAATAGAATCTCCCGCCACATACGCGGACTCTAGGCTTACATACTTCTGTAACGAAAACCTACGGTTTTCAAACGATTATTAATTATGAAATGTAACTATTTTACAAACGTCTCATTTAGAGGTCGTTTACTATAAATCTTGTGCTTTGTATATTGATTAGTAACACCCAATGTATGCTTCCGCAACTCGTTAAACTTGGGGGTGTTACATGGTCCATCGGTAGCCATAATTTGTTTCTCCGTCCTTGCACAAGTCTTACTAAATTTATTCGACATGTGATTCATATTAAAGTTTAACATAATCACATTATTACGACTTTTACAAGATATTATTCCCTCCGTCCCAAATTTATATAAGATGTTAGATTAGATATGATTATAGGGCCCAGACGCGATTTTAAGCTTAGGGTCCATTACGATTTAATTAGGTTAGCTATATATAGTCGATCTAAAATATGTTATACGTATGGGTATTCTATATTTTAACAATTTATTATTCACAGATAAAAATCACGTATTTTAAGAAACATACTTATTACACTTTACGTTTTGATAAGATTATAGTTTTACCCTTAACTTTTCGCATGCATTTATGGGTCATACTTACACATTAGAGGTAATGAAGTAAATTTAGTAAATTATATCCAACTATTTTCAAAAGTGGTTAAGTAAATTGGGAAAACCAAGAAAGGAAACCGATCTATAAATTTGGAACGGATAAAGTAAATTTTAAAAAATTATAAAGTGTGACACCCCGCAAATTTAAACGTAATCATTAACGCTAAACATTTGCACTTTAGGCTAATTCCCTACTTTGAGTGAATTCACAACTACTTTTAGAGGTAAGTCTAGCAAAGCCCAACTAGTTAATACGCGTAGTATTACATTTCGTAATCTGTTGTAATTAGGTACTTAAACAATTGGAACAAACGCGACAAAAATATACGACTGTTGGTGAACAAAATTATTTGATAAAACGAAAGTTATTAAATAACGTTAACGTATAATAAATATTATGTCGATAATATTTACAAATTATTTCGTAACGCAAAACGTTTATTTCGTAAACTAAAATGAAACAAAAGTTAAAATTTTATAAACTTAATTAAATTATTCCATAAAATATTTCCAACCAAAAATATAAATGAATATGTAATTAAAAATGTATCGTTTAAAATATTTAAATAATTAACGATCGAGTAAACGAACACGGGTTAAATACCACAAACTTGGAACAAATTCCCCTTCTCATTTTGGGAGGCCAAAATCAGCCACCAACACCCCACCCAACCCCCCTTTCCCTTCTCATTTCTTTCATTCACATCTCTCTCTCTCTTCACCTCCAATTCTCTCTCAATCTTATCTCTAAAAATTCACCAAAAATCATCAAAATCATCATAAACAACAACAAAATCGGACCACTAGCAACCACAAAAACGCTTCATCATCATCATCTTCAAAGGATCTAGCTCAAGAACACCATTTTCATCATCTTCATCTTCATCCACCTAACTTTCGGATTTCACCCGATTTGGTATGAAAACTCACTTTTCCTTTCACTTTTACTTCATCATAATAGTTTACAAACATGTTACAAAGTCAATATATGAAAGATCTAAACGTTTGTGGGTTAAAAATCTCGATTTTCGGATGAACAGACCGTAACGTCGCATTAGTCCCAGGCGATTTGCGACGTCCCACACAACGTCCCATGCGACGTCCCACGCGACGTCCCACACAACGTCCCATGCGACGTCCCACGCGACGTCCCACACAACGTCCCATGGGACGTCCCACGCGACGTCCCAAACAACGACCCATGCGACGTCCCACGCGACGTCCCACACAACGTCCCATACGACGTCCAAGCGACGTCCCACACAACGTCCCATACGACGTCCCACGCGACGTCCCACACAACGTCCCACGCGACGTCCCACGCGACGTCCCACACAACGTCCCACGCGACGTCCCACTTGACGTCCCACACAACGTCGCAAGTTTCAGAACCTTATAACAATACTTTGAAAAAATTTTTTTTACAAAACCATCACCAACGAGTCGTACGAATTTACAAATAAACAATGATCTTTCATGGATGAACGAGTAACATGGTTTGGATTATTATCCAACCACTTATACGACTATTTCCTACGTTTAGGACGTGAGTGACTTACCCGGACTACGCTTTGCTAGCGCTTACACATTTCTAATTAACTCAACAGGTGAGTTCACAGCCCCTACTTTTACGGTTTTAACTGCTTTTGAACAAGGGTGGAAAACATAGTCAACTGTTTTACTTATTGCCATAACTGCTTTTACTTATATGATTGTTTATCATACTTGTTTACTCGAACGATTGGAGTACTTTGAACTATTAAACTATTGAACAAACTGGTGTTTATGAAATAACATTTTCGTACTGCAAACGACTGTAAAAATTCTCTCTCAATCTTATCTCTAAAAATTCACCAAAAATCATCAAAATCAACATAAACAACAACAAAATCGGACCACTAGCAACCACAAAAACGCTTCATCATCATCATCTTCAAAGGATCTAGCTCAAGAACACCATTTTCATCATCTTCATCTTCATCTTCATCCACCTAACTTTCGGATTTCACCCGATTTGGTATGAAAACTCACTTTTCTTTCACTTTTACTTCATCATAATAGTTTACAAACATGTTACAAGTCAATATATGAAAGATCTAAACGTTTTTGGGTTAAAAATCTCGATTTTCCGATGAACAGACCGTAACGTCGCATTAGTCCCAGGCGATTTGCGACGTCCCACACAACGTCCCATGCGACGTCCCACACAACGTCCCATACGACGTCCCACGCGACGTCCCACACAACGTCCCACGCGACGTCCCACTTGACGTCCCACACAACGTCGCAAGTTTCAGAACCTTATAACAATACTTTGAAATTTTTTTTTTTACAAAACCATCACTAACGAGTCGTACGAATTTACAAATAAACAATGATCTTTCATGGATGAACGAGTAACATGGTTTGGATTATTATCCAACCACTTATACGACTATTTCCTACATTTAGGACGTGAGTGACTTACCCGGACTACGCTTTGCTAGCGCTTACACATTTCTAATTAACTCAACAGGTGAGTTCACAGCCCCTACTTTTACGGTTTTAACTGCTTTTGAACAGGGGTGGAAAACATAGTCAACTGTTTTACTTATTGCCATAACTGCTTTTACTTATATGATTGTTTATCATACTTGTTTACTCGAACGATTGGAGTACTTTGAACTATTAAACTATTGAACAAACTGGTGTTTATGAAATAACATTTTCGTACTGCAAACGACTGTAAACCTTTAAACTTGTTTGGTATACCGGAGAACGACCGGTACTTTTATATAAACGCTGGAGAACGACCAGCTACGTATTTTAGTGCCAGAGAACGACTGGCCAAGGGACGGGAGAACGACCCGTGCGTCTTGGATGGGAGAACGACCCATGCGTTTGTTGGACGGGAGAACGACCCGTGCGTAACTAGACCGGAGAACGACCGGTAAACTGTTTTATTTGGACGGGAGAACGACCCGTGCGTATTTGGTAGGAGAACGACCGGTACTATTTGTAAACCGCTGGAAAACGACCAGCACGTGCTTTAAACTGACATTTTGGATAACATCCCACATAAACTAAATTTTGAGCGAACAACCCACTAAACTTGTATTTGGATAACATTCCACAAAGCATTACGTGACTATTATGGCAACTACTATTTGTGAACGTATTTGAATTGACAACTGTGCTTACAAACTTGTTACAACTATTGCAAACATGAAACCTGTGAATTCACTCAACCTAGTTGTTGACTTTTACTATGTTTTTCAGGGAATTAGCAGCACGTAAGATCCGCCCGCCCATGGAACTCTAGGCGACCCGTGAAGCTTTAGGATGCCAACTTTTTGACAACTGGATTTCTTTTGTATAACTAAAGATGTTTTAGTCATATTTACGAAATCTACTTTTATAAACTTGATAACTTTTTGTAACTTACGATTGGATAAATCGTAAAACTTGTAACTATTACATTTGGCATCTTAATATAGTATGTTCTGTTGTAATCAAAAGCTCTGATACGTATGCATGCTTTGTTATTGTGGCACCCCCGTACTCAAACTAAATGTTTCCGCTAATCTAAATCAACGAATTTGGGGGTGTTACAGATTGGTATCAGAGCCAATGGTTATAGCGAACTAGGAAACTTTAGGTGACTTAGAGACCTAGAGACCTAGACTATATCCTTGGCTAGAACGCACGTGCATACACACATTTGCATACCTATAACTATCGTTATGATACATCGATACGCGTGATCTATTCATCACATTCGACTCGTTCATTTTACTCCGATCTCATGTGAACCGGATCGTGTCAAGCGGTTGATGAAAAGAAGTATGTATTTAGCATCATATAATGACGCCTGGCCAACGTGATTATATTATACTAAGTACATATGGGTGTTTCATAGTCGTAAGATACGTGATGGGAATCCCGTCAAACTTTCTCAAACACCCGATAACTAAAATATGTGAAACTTCATTCCTCACATACTTTTCATTGGCATTGACTTCTGCATCTTTTCATCGCAGAACGTCGTCATGCCGCCCAAACGAAGAAATACTCGAAACAGTCGACGAAATGTTCCTCCTCCACCTCCGCCTCCAGAAACAACCGAGCAAATAATCGAACGCCGCGTGGCTGAAGCCATCGTTCAATACGAGGCCAGCCGCAATCGTGAAAACCTAACCAACAATAGCGGAGCCACTCCAGTCAACAGCGAAACCCCAACCAATACCTAGCAAGGGTGTTCCTACAAAACCTTCCAGTCTTGTAAACCCAGCACCTTCACCGGGACCGAAGGGGCCATCGGCCTAGTCCACTGGATTGAGAAAATGGAATCGGTGATCGATATCAGCAACTGCGCCACCGACAAAATCGTGAAGTACGCCACGTGTACCTTAGCTGACAAAGCGTTAACCTGGTGGAACGCTCAGGTCCAGATTATTGGACGCCCAGCTGCTTACTCTATGACCTAGGGAACTCTGAAACAGATGCTGATGGAGGAATTTTGCCCTCCCAACGATATGCAGAAACTTGAAACCGAACTCTGGAACATTCAGATGACCGGCGCTGACATCACCGGTTACACGACCAGGTTCCAGGAACTTGCACGCCTGGTACCCCACATGGTGACCCCCGAGAGCAAACGAATCGAGCGTTACAACAAGGGCTTGGCCCCACAGATCCGAGGCATGGTTATGTCCTCCAAACCAGCTACCTTTAGGAGCGCAGTGGATCTGGCTCAAAGCTTAACCGACGACGCCATTCTGATCGGCACTTTGAAAGTTACCTCGGGGAAAACTGAACCTACCCTTACTGATGCGGGCGACTCTGGAAACAATAAGCGGAAATGGAACAACGAGGGCAATGACCGCTAGGGTCAACAAAACAGGAACCCGGGAAACGCCCGAGCCTACGCAGCAATCACCAACCCTGGACCCAAAACCTATCTTGGCAACAAACCGAAATGTGACAAGTGCGGGAAGCACCACACAGGCGAATGCGCCTTCTGTTAAGACTGCAGAAACTGGGGTCATTTGGCCCAAAACTGTAAAACCAACCCTCTTCCTCGAACAAATGCGTGCTTCGAGTGCGGTGAATCCGGACACTATCGAAACCAATGTCCAAAACTGAACAACAACCAGAACAACCCCGGGAACAACAATCAGAACAACAACAACCACATCGCAACCATCCCACCGGGTCGTAGCCGCGCATACATCCTTCGGGCTCCGGAAACAGTTGCGGACCTCGGCTAACACGGTATGTTTTAACAGCTGTCGCTACGATTTAACATTTCTTTTATTCGGATACCGATTCAAACATAACGCTTGGTAAACTTTGACCACGAAACGAAACACACAACTTATTGAACTATGCCGCGAGCATACTCAAACCGATTGAACTTTTATGGCAACAAATGAGCGCCACGCAAACTATTATTATTGTTAACGACATGACTTTTCGAAGAACATACGCCGCGGGCGATCCGACTTGACTTTTAAATCTCGGGACGAGATTTCTCTAACATGGGGAGAATGTGACACCCCGCAAATTTAAACGTAATCATTAACACTAAACATTTGCACTTTAGGCTAATTCCCTACTTTGAGTGAATTCACAACTACTTTTAGAGGTAAGTCTAGCAAAGCCCAACTAGTTAATACGCGTAGTATTACATTTCACAATCTATTGTAATTAGGTACTTAAACAATTGGAACAAACGCGACAAAAATATACGACTGTTGGTGAACAAAATTATTTGATAAAACGAAAGTTATTAAATAACGTTAACGTATAATAAATATTATGTCGATAATATTTACAAATTATTTCGTAACGCAAAACGTTTATTTCGTAAACTAAAATGAAACAAAAGTTAAAATTTTATAAACTTAATTAAATTATTCCATAAAATATTTCCAACCAAAAATATAAATGAATATGTAATTAAAAATGTATCATTTAAAATATTTAAATAATTAACGATCGAGTAAACGAACACGGGTTAAATACCACAAACTTGGAACAAATTCCCCTTCTCATTTTGGGAGGCCAAAATCAGCCACCAACACCCCACCCAACCCCCCTTTCCCTTCTCATTTCTTTCATTCACATCTCTCTCTCTTCACCTCCAATTCTCTCTCAATCTTATCTCTAAAAATTCACCAAAAATCATCAAAATCAACATAAACAACAACAAAATCGGACCACTAGCAACCACAAAAACGCTTCATCATCATCATCTTCAAAGGATCTAGCTCAAGAACACCATTTTCATCATCTTCATCTTCATCCACCTAACTTTCGGATTTCACCCGATTTGGTATGAAAACTCACTTTTCTTTCACTTTTACTTCATCATAATAGTTTACAAACATGTTACAAGTCAATATATGAAAGATCTAAACGTTTTTGGGTTAAAAATCTCGATTTTCCGATGAACAGACCGTAACGTCGCATTAGTCCCAGGCGATTTGCGACGTCCCACACAACGTCCCATGCGACGTCCCACACAACGTCCCATACGACGTCCCACGCGACGTCCCACACAACGTCCCACGCGACGTCCCACGCGACGTCCCACACAACGTCGCAAGTTTCAGAGCCTTATAACAATACTTTGAAATTTTTTTTTTTACAAAACCATCACTAACGAGTCGTACGAATTTACAAATAAACAATGATCTTTCATGGATGAACGAGTAACATGGTTTGGATTATTATCCAACCACTTATACGACTATTTCCTACGTTTAGGACGTGAGTGACTTACCCGGACTACGCTTTGCTAGCGCTTACACATTTCTAATTAACTCAACAGGTGAGTTCACAGCCCCTACTTTTACGGTTTTAACTGCTTTTGAACAGGGGTGGAAAACATAGTCAACTGTTTTACTTATTGCCATAACTGCTTTTACTTATATGATTGTTTATCATACTTGTTTACTCGAACGATTGGAGTACTTTGAACTATTAAACTATTGAACAAACTGGTGTTTATGAAATAACATTTTCGTACTGCAAACGACTGTAAACCTTTAAACTTGTTTGGTATACCAGAGAACGACCGGTACTTTTATATAAACGCTGGAGAACGACCAGCTACGTATTTTAGTGCCAGAGAACGACTGGCCAAGGGACGGGAGAACGACCCGTGCGTCTTGGATGGGAGAACGACCCATGCGTTTGTTGGACGGGAGAACGACCCGTGCGTAACTAGACCGGAGAACGACCGGTAAACTGTTTTATTTGGACGGGAGAACGACCCGTGCGTATTTGGCCGGAGAACGACCGGTACTATTTGTAAACCGCTGGAAAACGACCAGCACGTGCTTTAAACTGACATTTTGGATAACATCCCACGTAAACTAAATTTTGAGCGAACAACCCACTAAACTTGTATTTGGATAACATTCCACAAAGCATTACGTGACTATTATGGCAACTACTATTTGTGAACGTATTTGAATTGACAACTGTGCTTACAAACTTGTTACAACTATTGCAAACATGAAACCTGTGAATTCACTCAACCTAGTTGTTGACTTTTACTATGTTTTTCAGGGAATTAGCAGCACGTAAGATCCGCCCGCCCATGGAACTCTAGGCGACCCGTGAAGCTTTAGGATGCCAACTTTTTGACAACTGGATTTCTTTTGTATAACTAAAGTTGTTTTAGTCATATTTACGATATCTACTTTTGTAAACTTGATAACTTTTTGTAACTTACGATTGGATAAATCGTAAAACTTGTAACTATTACATTTGGCATCTTAATATAGTATGTTCTGTTGTAATCATAAGCTCTGATACGTATGCATGCTTTGTTATTGTGGCACCCCCGTACTCAAACTAAATGCTTCCGCTAATCTAAATCAACGAATTTGGGGGTGTTACATAAAGATATTTATATTAATTAATGCGTAAGTGTAAATTCTTTTTAGCTTCACAACCATATATTCTTTGTTAAATAATTTGAAAGTTTTTTTTTTTTTTTTTAAATAATCAACTACTCCGTAATATCTTTTTCCAAGTAATGATTTATAGTTATAAAAATAATATTTATGTCATATAAATTTGGGGTTGACTTTGTTGTAGAAGTAGTAGTAACAAATTAAGTAGCTAGCGGCTTGATGTCGCATCAATCAAATCAAACTACTCATATAAATAAATGGTCACGTAAACAAGGGGTGGAGGGATGATCGAGCAACAAACAACATTTTATCCCGGCGCCCGCAAAACAGTCGGTATATAGCACGTGCCATGCTGTCACTTTTATCCAAACTACAATACGATGATGTGCTCTTTGATTTACCATGTCTGTATAGATTTTCAGTGATTTTTTAAATTTTCATAAAAGCAATATATATTTTTATATTAAATTAATAATGCTCCATTTGTTTCAAATACAAATACAAAAGATACGCAGTTTTAAAAAAATAATTATTATTACAATGTATTTTTGTGAAATATGACAGTTTTACTTTTATTTTTAACTTACATTCTTATGTCCACATACTTTTGAAAGTAGACAATTAATTTGAAACGTTCAAAAATGAGCGTAAACTATTAATATGGGAAGGATGAAGTACATTGGTGTTGACCAATCAAGATTTGTATTTGTTACATTATTGGTCCTCAAACTCTCCCATTGATACAAGATTAGCCCCTACTTCAAAGCTAATTTCCCTAAACTCCTAAAGTAATTAACTATAATAATTTATATAAGTTATCATCATCATAAGAGATTAACAGTTATATTCAGTGGTCTATATATTCTTCTTAATAATTAAATTAAGGTGTAAAACTATATATTAACAATATTGTGTATTACTAACCAAAAGCAACATAATAAAAATAAGTGTCATTTTCAATAACTTTTTCTTCCACTAACACTAACACTCACCCTACTTCATCTTCATCCAGCTTAAATATGATTTGGGATATGAATATATGACCATCATCAAATAAGAAGTAAATTTTTAGATTAATTCATCAATTTAAAGTTATGATTCATATATATTTGCTGTTGTTTTAAATCATTTAATTTTTGTTTGATCATTATTGCATGTATACTCAAAATTCTGGATCAAAATTATAAATTGAAACTTGGTTTTATAATATTTTGAATTCGTTTTGATATGAAAATTCGTTAGGCTAGAAAAAAACAAAACATTTAGGTCTTGTGGTAAGAAGAAAAACATAAAGTTTAAACTTACATATATTCACATATAAATAATAAATATACATTTGAATTTACATGTGAAGAAATACATTTCATAGATATGATATAATTCACATATAGAAGACAAAATTATACATAAATGGATTCAATATGCATGTATTTAAATAATACTCGTAACTATCAATAGTAGCATGATTTGGTTTTTGCATATTTATAGTAAGTATTCATATAAAAATTATGAGAAGTGACGTTAATTATATAATTTGCTTCCTAACTTTTATAAAGTAGTAATTAACTTTAATTTCAAAGTTAATTTAAAGATAGTAAATTAATTAGAAAGTAACAATCTTAATTGGGACCAACCCTTTACGGCTTCTATCTTTAATCTCCTCTTTGTGAGGTACCATCGTGTGTGTTACGTGGGTATGCATTTGGGCATAATTGCGATTTATTTTCCTTAGTCCTTATCTTAATATGCGTTAAAATATACGTAGCTTTTATAAAGAACGTAATTAAATTAATTTTCCATTAAAAAATGTTTAAATTCTTCTTTTGTATAGAAATTGGTTTAAACCTTTTATTAATAATTGTTAAATAATAGATTTTTCATCTAGTTGTTAATATAATGAAGTATTCGTATGACTTTATTTTGAAAGGACGATGACCTAGCCAAACTATGGTGTGTTTAGCAACAAACTAGTCGAAATTGTAGTTGTAGATCCTAATAGCGAGGATTATTTTCATAATCCAATTGAAAATGATTTTATTTTAGGGGATTTTAGGAGAATCTAATTCTTCATCATTTTCATGTTACCAGATCTTATTCTGGGAGGGATCATTAAAACTATAATCTCAATTTTTTTAAAGCCCTAAAACTTAATTCACCAAACACAACTATAAGTGTCATGTTTTTACTCTACATTCAAACTTTGGATTTAAAACGTGATTTTAGTATTGCTTAAATTTTTGCATTTTTTTCTAAAGAAGATGCTGATATTGTTTGTTTGCTTTCCAATAACGACAATAATAAAGGTAAAGTAAACAGTTAATATCTAATAATTTGAAGTCAAGCAAATGGTTCAAATTTTGCGACACTAGCTCCTGAGTCCTGACTAATAGAATAATATATATATATAGGGTAGTGATCAAGAGGGAAATGCCTTTTTGGGGGGAAGGGGGGAAGCGTTAGTATGCATCAAGAAGCATATTACAATTATCAATCAAAACGTCAACAAAAAATTATTTTTATTGGTAAATAGTAATCAAAATCGATGCTATAAAGAATATTTTAACGAATGAAGTTCATTTTTAAGTCATAACATTAATTGATGAATATTTATTTAATAAATTGTTAATACGCAGTGTGATGCATATTAACTAATATGCATCGCGATGCATATTAAAATTTCACATTATTTGAAAGATATTTTTATTGTTAATATGCATCACAATGCATATTAACTAATATGCACCGCGATGCATATTAACGGATTTGGATCTAATATTCATAAATCGATGATGTAACTTGAAGAAAGAATTTATCAAGGAAGCTTAACATTCATAGCATCGATTCTGATTAACATTTACTAAATTTCAGTTTGCTTTTTTCGAGATTTGTATGGGTGAAGGTAATATGCTTCCTGATGCATACTAACGCTTTCCCCTTTCCCCAAAGAATGCACTTCCCTCTGGATCATTCCAATATATATATATATATAGTTAGTGCCATATGTCGTATAAAGTGCTACTATTTTACTTGGTATGATGCTTAGATCATGAATTCATGATATATAGGAAATAATTTTGGCTCTAAGTTAAGCTTAAAAGAACAGCTATTCAAGGAGGCATTCAAGTTCTAGTTAGATATTTTCCCAAATCGGGTTTATACTTTGACAATATATCTAACTTCACACGTTAATACCATTCAACTTCGAAACCTCATATATTTGTGGACGTTTTAAAACTGTCTATTATTTAACTTAATTACTATTGTATTGTATAAGACTCATTATTGTATGTTTAGTACTTACAAAAAAAATGTCAATTTATGTAGCCGAAACATGGAATAGTCAAGTTTGAAATTCTAGTAAATATAATAGAAGGTTTCGAAGTTATGCACTAGTAAAAATGTAAACTTTGATATACAGTATGAAACTAGCTATAAACCCTTCCGAAATGGGCAAGTTTTATGTTCAACGACATTCTCCCTTCAAAGATTTTGATTTTTCATTAATTGGTTAGCTATTCAAGGATACATTTTTTTTTTTTTTTGGCGAAATAATACTAATATATAGATTAATTGAAACTTGTGTTACACGTGAAATAGGAAAGACATCGTTCCTATTCAAGGATACATACATGCATATTAAATACGAGAGTTAATTATTCCTCTAGGTCAAGAAACTAATTGTTTGTCTGAAGTTAAAGAATCGTTTGAGCGTCCTCTTTTATATTGTTCTCGATCTCTTAAGATAAGCTAGCTATCTCGACATCATTTAAATGACGGAACATACTTTGGACGATCATTCTTTATGCGTTGTCAGAGTTTTCAATCGAGTGGAATCAGGTATTTGCATCGCAGATAGTAAGTTTTGAGGACTAGCTTCTACGTCTGCATACAATCTAGGCAATACGAAATTCGAGGAACAAAATGTTTTTGAGAAGGACTTCTCACGTTGCGCGGCATTGCTTCGTAGTACTAAAACTATTTTTATGGACTTCTACTTCACGATTGTGTCAAAACTGAAAAGTAACTAATTAATACCACATTTGGTTAACCCGACCATGTAGACGTTAATTCATGAATCTTCTTCTTAGCTTCAACTGGTACCCAGTTTTGTAAATGATCATGGGTGCAAGTGATATGCCATGTTAACAAATATTAAATCTCATCTTTTTCGCCAACTAAGAAATAGGTGCCAATATTAGGGTTTTACGGGGCACACGTTAATGTACGATTAATGAAGTTGAAATTTCTTTAAATATTAACATTTGTATTTAATATACATTAATTCAATCTTATAATTACCTTTTTCTTTATATATTAATTGAAAATTCTGATATTTGAGGAAATTACAGATTCATTAATTGCACGTGTGACACTGCGTATACGTTAGCAAAACCCCAAATATTATTAGACGTTCAAAAAGGTTATATAGTGGTCGGGTACTCGGGTGTTGTAGAAAAGGTATATATATATATAAAATATATATTTCGTGTAGTGGACAATGAACGATAAATATTGGAGTAATAATATTAAATTGATTTAAGTGGATACCTTGTTAGTGAGTGTTGACCAAGTAACTCGGTTGAGGTTGTAGTCAAAACTTTGATCAAGTTTCAATTCCAAAGAAAAAGGAAACACAAATGGAGAAACCATTTCGTTCATCATCATCATCTATATATGTGACGTGGGTCCTTATATTCATCGTAATTAAATTGCACATTCAACCAAGTCAATGTACTCGAGTTGCTTGGGATTTGTTTAATTATGCATGCGGGTTGGGATAGTTATGGGTATTTAATTACCTTATTGATGCTATACACGTATGCTAGTGTTGAGTTTGTTATGATGATTGTTTTTGTTGTTGCTTGTTAATTTCATTGTATTGATATATTGAATTATGTTGCTACCTTGATACTACGATTGTAGGTATTGTAGTTGTTATTTTCGTTATACGTACTAATCAGTACTCATGCTATGATGAGTTTCTTAGAGGGGAGTGATTCGTACACCACCAATTTTTTGTCGTACACCACCAAACATGCTTTATAGTGTTATACAGTACAACACCCTATAGCATGTTTGGTGGTGTACGAATCATCACCATTTGTTAAAACGGTTGAGTAGTGGTGGTGGTGGTGGTCATGTTTGGTGGTGTACGAATCATCGCCATTTGTTAAAACGTTTGAGTAGTGGTGGTGGTGGTGGTGGTGGTGGTGGTGTTTCCTCCTCCCTTTTCTGCTCACTCGTAGGGGTCCGGACCCCACAAAGGGGGAGTAGTAGTAGTAGTAGTAGGTGGTGGTGGTGGTGGTGGTGGTGGTGGTGATGGTAGTGGTGGTGGTGGTGGTAGTAGTAGTGGTGGTGTGGTGGTAGTAGTAGTGGTGGTGGTGGTAGTGGTGGTAGTAGTGGTGGTGGTAGTAGTGGTGGTTGTGGTGGTGGTGGTGGTAGTGGTGGTGGTGGTGGTGGTGGTGGTAGTAGTGGTAGTGGTGGTAGTAGTGGTAGTGGTAGTGGTAGGGGTGGTGGTAGGGGGGGTGGTAGTGGTAGTGGTGGTGGTAGTAGTAGTGGTAGTGGTAGGGGTGGTGGTAGGGGTGGTAGTAGGGGTGGTAGTAGTAGGGGTGGTAGTAGTAGGGGTGGTAGTAGGGGTGTTCAAAATATTCCGAAATCGGAAAACCGAACCGTAAACCGGTTGAATTGAACCAAATTTAGGTTGACCGAACCGAATTTTTTTCATTTTTCGATTTCGGTTAACCGAACCGAGTTTTTTACGGTTTTTCGGTTTCGGTTCATGATTTTCGGTTTCGGTTCATGATTTCGGTTTCGAGTTTTTTTACGGTTTGTCGTTGTTGTTGATATGTTGAATTGAGTTGCTATGTTGATTAGAACACTAGAATCTTAATTTGCATGATGCTTAGGATGCACTCACAAATTAGGGGACCTAAATGTGTTGAAGTTGATGAAAGATAAATGAGAGTTGAGTTAAATAACTTTAACAAAATAATGAGGCATAGAGATATCTCGAATGAATCCCGAGAGGGTTTCATAGTGACTTATCGTGAGGTGGTCACACTATCGGCGGACATATGATATTCTAGACACAATCATGTTGCCATTGTCGATATAGGCGATAGTAGGTTTCCGGCCCCCAATTGGTTTTCCAAGACTCATGGTTTCAACCCCAGAGTGATTGCCGGACTAGTGGACTAACCCTACATGAATTGACAGATAAGTTGAAAGGCGTAAACAAAAGATGAAAGTTGAAATATGAATAGCAGGCACGGCTTTTAGGACTTGGATGTTGATTCTTGTCATGCTACTTGATGTTGTTGTTGCATTGTTGCTTATTGTTGTCATTTTATCAATTATTGTTGTTGTCATGGCGATCATTATTGTTGGCGCAGGTTTTTGTTGAATTGATAATTTAAGATGTATTTTGTTGACTAATGGTTTTACCTGGTGCTTTATATTTTAACACATTATGCTTACTCAACTTTATAAGCTGACACTTGTTTTCTACTTGCCAATTGTGTACTCGCAGGTTAGGGAACTTAGGAGATGGTGATGAGCGAGGCGGGTAATTGAGCTTACTCAAATTTAAAACCTTAGCTCATTAATGAGACTTCTATTGGCTGCATTTAAGTTAGACGTTTATTATTGGGTTTTCATTTATACTGTGTTTTGGTATGACAACGTAACACTTTAGTTGTTTTGAAATAAACGTGATTTTGTTTATTTTATATATATCGTTGGGACGTTTTTTCTCATAACTCTGATTGTTTTAATGTAACACCCACCCTAGGGGTCTAGTGGTAACCGGTAATTTCTTGACTTTAAAGTTATTATTTATTGTGTTAGTATAAATTTTATATTCTTATTATGTTAATTGTGAAAAATTAGGTAATAGACCAAATAACGTATTGTGACAGGTAAATACTTGTTTGTTTTAAATATATACAGTTAACGGTAAAATAAAATTGTTGGAATCGTAAATGGTTTTAGGTTCCAGACAATAGGTCTAGAAGGGGATTAAATTTTAAAGGAATAGTTGGGGTCGGTTTGGTAATAGCCGACCTATTTCTAATCTTTCCCCAAATTTCCTCATTTGGCTAACTCTTTTCACTCAAGCTAAAAACACACCAAGCAATCATAAACAAGAAATTAGCAACATCAAGGCTGTGATTCTTGCTCTAGCATCTGATTTCATCATCATCTTCATCATCTTGTTCACTATATTGATTGTAAGTTGTGTTCTTGTTCTAACCTAAAAGTGATGATTTGCTCAAACTTGTATAGGTTATGAATTGATGTTGGAAATTATGTTGTTAAAGTTATATGATGCATATATGATGTTAAATTAGCTATTAGTCGCAACAGAATTTGAGTTTGTTGTTATTTTGGGTTAGATTTCGAATTTGAGTTGCTGCAGTAGGTGCAGGTCGCAGAAACCATCATGGTCGCGACGCGACCTTTGTAAATCGCGAAACGATTTGTAGAAAACGCGACACGATTCTTGTGTTCAATGGCAACGCGATTCGTGCTGATTAGCAGCGCGATTTCACCCTTTTTGCGACGCGATTTGAAGCTTTTTGCGACGCGATTATTAAGCTTAACAGCCCAGATTCAATTTTTCCTGTTTGATCTTTGTATGCTAATTGTATATTGTTTATATATTATAGGTATACTATTATATGATGTTTAAACAGGAGTGTATTTCACATATATATATATATATATATATATATATATATATATATATATATATATATATATATATGATGAACTTAGAACTAAGTGACGGAGTTGTTCATTACTTAAGTTAGTGTAATGAGAAATGGTAAATGATACTTGCAACTTAGTTAGTATTATTAGACTAATACTTGTGACTTCGGTTCTTGTTCGTTCCGATGACTTACTAAAGACTAACATGTGGTGTTGGCGACCTTATTATAGTTTAAGTACATGCGTTGCTTACTTGTCTAATATTATGTACTTATGTTAAGTTATAATAATTTGAAGTAAGTTACTAATTTATTATTCTATTATATTCTCAGATCAGCAGAAGACTCAGTAATATAAGATTTCTAAGATTTGTGGACTGAGACAATCAGATGAGTGGATCTGTAATCCTCAGTGTGATTTAGTTGTAACAATTTTGGTTACAACGGGTAAACGTAGTTTTACTGTTTATAGACTGTTTAGTCTGACATGATGCCATGATGATTATGGATTATGTGATTTATTCAGAGGTCAACGTGGGTTGGGCTTGATTGCTATTGTTTAGCCGACGGGGGTTCCTGGTACATATCTTTAATGGGAACCTATGTCGTGTGGGGGAATAGCAATAAGCTATTGGTTAACTGCTGTATTGGCCTGCAGTTGGGTTTTAAGTGTTTCTTGGGGCCACCGCGGCATGAGGGTGCCTCAAGGACCACCGATCCTCTTTGAAGCTGATTGGTTATGATTATTTGCTGTAGACAAGTTTGTTATGCTAAGTTAGACTGTTGGTTATACATTCTCTCACTTAGCCTTGTACTAATCCCACCACCCTACTTCTTGCAGGTTATGTTTTGATATAACATGTTGGGGGCAAGAAGCTTTTGTGTTGATGGAATGTTTGAAGACCTAGATACTCTGATAATGTTTTGATAACTTACTGTTGTGTTTTGTATTATATAACACCTGGTCTAATATATTTTGGTTGTGAATGGTATAACTATTATGTTTTATATGAGTAATGTAAAATATAATGTAATGTTTTGACCTACACTTCCGATATGTTATAAAAAAAAATTGTTCTAAAAATAGGGGGTGTTATATTTAAGAAGTTTTTGACAACCCGCATTTTTAAATTTAGGGTGTTACAAACCTTTGCCTTGTGTCATTTTGATTTTTGAACATCCAATTTTTACTCATGTCAAGCTATATGTTGCATTTAAAAAGTTAAAAGTAAAAGTTATGTTATTACTTATTTTCATTTTCAATGATAATTGCACATTATAAGTTAAGAACACTAATTCAATAAGCTACTTACAAATAAACATATAACTGTATTTTATAAACGACCGTATTTTAAAATTTTTTTATAAAATAGTAAACTGATATCGCTCATTTTGTATACATTTATCTCTCGCGATATCATTGTTTTTGTACTTGTTTTTAGTCAATTTCATGAACTATCGATACTTAATATATTAGAAATTGATTTCAGGTACAATTGTTGAAGAAATGGTGAAAGAAGCTCAAGTGGTAAAGGTTCAGAGTCAAATTCTGGAAACATTTGAAAAACGAAGGAAAAATCACCTTACGCGATTGGGTACGCGATCGCGTAGGTCCTCCCCAATCGCATAGGTTTCAAAGAAATCACTCCAGAGGTTCTCCAGTACAAATACGTGTATGCGTAAATGGTATGCGTTTATATGAAAATAGAGGTTACGCGATCGCGTAAGTAGTACCAGATCGCGTAGGTTTCAAAGAAAACACGACGGAGAGTTTCATGAAGAAGGTACACGATCGCGTGAAGAATAAGTGGATCGTGTATGAAGACTGTGTACGCAATCGCGTACTGATCACCAGGATCGAGTACATGGGCGGCCTGTGCAGCTTTTCTGATTAAATATAAATACGAATTTAATAAGTTTGTAACTGATGTCGTGTAAACGGGGCTTTAGTTTTAAAATGGAAAATACCTAACTTACTACACACAACACATGCAAGAATACCTGATCATATATAGTATAGTTTAGTAAGTCCGAGTCAAACACAGGGAACGGATGTCAATATTAACAAATTGGAAATTGCTACAATTAATTAAAGCAGTAAATATAGGGGACGTTTTAGTTCCGATCGAACAAATGAGTAACAATTATAAAAGAAATGATTTATTAAATAAAACTTAATTATTAAAATGAAGAAATAATAAAATAACTTAATTAAAATAAAAGATTAAATTCAAATGGTAAAAGAAGTACAATTGCTTAGACTAGTTTCCTCAGAATCCGATTATCACTTTATTGAATTGCTAATGTATGAACTTCATTGTGACATGACAAATGTATCAACCATCTTTGCAGGATTAATTGATTAAACACAATTCAGAAAGATATAAAGTTGTTTTCAACCCGCTAACAGTTCAATTTAACGTTATCCACCAAATTGCATTATGAATTATAACTACACCGTTTATATGATTTATCCTTATAACTTGAATCAACAAAGTCTATAACTATTACTAGTTATCACATTCATTGCCAATTCTTAACAATAATTGATCCTAGCCTATCAAACTCAATCTATTTAGTGATAATCATCAATTAAAACTAACAATCATCAATAATGATCAATCAATAGAGAACTCAATCATAAATCAATGGATCATCACGCTAGGTTATCATCAAAGTTCAACAATTAAACATGGATCTTCGGATAAACATATAAACATTCATGAAATTCAATATTAACTAGCAATTCAACAATCAAATCATCATCCAAGTATTATCATCTAAGCAATTGTATGAAAAACTTAGCCACTCATATTATCACAGAAAATCAGAATCTTAAACATCTCAATATTCATAATCAAATGAAAGAAAGAAACGTATTCGAACCGAAATATCGAAATAACGATTGAACGAATGAGAGTCTTTGATTCCTCTTGCTCTTTTCTCCTTCAAAAGCTCCAGAAAATGGTTTATTAAATGAAGAAATCGACTGGAGAAAAGAATGTGAAATGGTAGCCTCAAAATGAGAGCAAAACGAAGTATTTAGGGTTTCTGCCGAATCAATCCATACGCCATATGGAATTCCATACGCCGTATGGATTAAAAAGCCCATGGGTCTGACCCGCGTATTCTGGCGGCCCGGCTCACTTCATCCATACGCCGTATGGATTCCATACGCCGTATGGATCAGAATTTCCAACTTTTTCACCAGCGACCACCATTCTTCAACTTTTCTTATTTTTAACTTATTTTCTTCAATTCTCGCACGTTTTCAGCTTCTTTTCCGATTCAAGCTCCAGAAAATTCCTAAATGCAAATATGAACGAATTGAGTATCGAATTCAAATCAAATGCATAAGAAATTAATCAAACTAATGGGTAATTAGTACTATAAAATAGCACATTTTGGCGTTCATCAAACATCCCCCACTTGAATCCTACTTGTCCTCAAGTAGACTAGTAACTCAAAAATTCAAAACTTTAAATATGAACGGCAAACAATGCAGAAAAGGACTTACAAACTACACAGCATTCGGCAAACCAAATTTTTATCTTAAAATCGATTCTACCTTAAAACTCAGCAATCAAGAAACTCTACATGGGAAGCCATTCTAACATATTATTATTACACATAAAAGATAAATCACTCAGATTACCGATATTGCTGTCCACTTAAACAATCTAAATTTCAGAAATTGAGCTCAACTTATTATTATTCTAGCAGGCCTTACCCCTGATTTTCTATAGCAAAATACTCTCATAAAAATAACGTGTCATAATTCTCCAAATAATGATCATCCAAATAAATCAATCATTTTTCAAACCAAGACATTGGTGACAGGTCTGTACCTCAGTACAACAGAGCGACATAACTTGGCTTTGGTTTTTCAATTTATGAGTCTTTTGTACTCATTTATTTTTATCTATTTTGATATCAAATATACTGACAGAAACCAGGTCTGTACTTTCGTACAACAGAGGAGACAACACCCAGTATATTCCCAAATGATGATTATTAGGATCCCAAAATTATGGATTATAACACGCTATCATACAAGAATTAAGACTAGGGTCATACCTTGCTAAAAGATCCTCATAGGATAAATCCCTACTTAATTCATTACATTTCTTACTAGCTCAATAACCTTCATATAGATTGCCTATCGATACATCATAAAATGAACTATCTAATATTTAAAAATTAAATTTATTTCATTCTTTGCATTCCCAAAATGTGTTACAAGATTGCTAAACTTTACATAGAAAACAATTTTTAAAACAAAAATTTAGGTTGAAAAATGACTAACACGTAGAATGCCTCTTAACCTCAATATTTTTCAATAGCTACCATTCATAAGTTAAGGACAATTAGACTTCTTTTCCCCCATCCCCCACTTAGAAATATGCAATGTCCTCATTGCAAAACTAAATAAAAATAAAGGGAATAGAAAAGAAGTGAAACAGAAAACTCCCCTGATTTGAAGGCAATTTGCTTGAAGGACTTCATTCAGAAATAAAATACAACAGCACACTTCCGTAGGCAACACGATTGCATTTAGCACATGCAATAAGCCTTTAAACCCCTCGGTATCCCGAGTGGACGAGTTGTAGTCTCGTGAGGGTTTCCAGAGAACACACCCACAAAGTTCAAACCTGAAAACAAAACAATAAAACAAAATACAAATTAACAAAATAACGGGTTGTCTCCTGAAAGCGCTTTTGTTTATCACGTCGGTAAGCTCGACATCTTACTTCACCACTTAATTCAAATCCATCTCCAAATCACGTTTGGAGTCCCTTATATCACCATAATACTTCTTTACTCTATTTCCATTGACTTTGAAGGTTTTTCCAGAATATCCTTGCAAATCAACAGCTCCAAACGGATAAACCTTGTCAACAACAAAAGGGCCAGTCCAGCGTGTCTTTAACTTTCCTGGAAACAAATGTAATCTAGAACTATACAATAGAACTTTATCACCTTTCTCGAATGTATGGTTCGACTTAAGACGGGCATCATGCCATTTCTTAGTTCGCTCCTTGAACAATCTCGAATTGTCATAAGCATTTATTCTTAATTCATCCAACTCATTTAACTGTTCCATTCTTTCCTTTCCAGCTAACTTCTCATCAAGATTGCACTTCTGTAAAGCCCAATATGCTTTATGCTCTAACTCAAAAGGCAAATGACAAGCTTTTCCATAAACAAGGCGATAAGGCGTTGTTCCAACTGACGACTTAAATGCTGTTCGTGCCGCCCATAATGCATCATCCAACTTGTATGACCAATTCTTAGGGTTTCCTTCAACTGAACGCTCTAAAATACGCTTCAACCCTCTATTAGTCACTTCCACTTGACCACTCGTCTGTGGATGATAAGCAGTTGAAAACTTATGTCTAACTCCGTTCTTTCGCAGCACTTTTTCCAATTGCAGATTTGTGAAATGTGTCCCTCGATCACTAATTAAAGCTTTTGGTGCTCCAAAGCGCGAAAATAATTGTTTAAGAAAATTCACCACAACGCGAGCATCATTCGTGGGTAATACTTTTGCTTTGGCCCACTTAGAAACATAATCCACAGCCACAATGATGTATTTGTTTTCATTGCTAGGTGGAAACGGGCCCATAAAGTCTATCCCCCAGACATCAAAAATCTCATTTACCATAATTGGATTTTGCAACATTTCATCCTTCTTTGAGATTCTCCCAGTACGTTGGCAGGCATCGCATTCCTTCACATACTTGAATGCATCCTTGTAAACTGTTGGCCAATAAAAACCTGCCTCAAACACTTTCCTTGCAGTGTAATTTGGACCATGATGTCCTCCAGCCGGACCATCATGACAGTGCTCTAACATTATGTCGCATTCCCCTCCAGCTACACATCGTCGGATAATTCCATCAGCACACTGTCGGAACATATATGGGTCTTCCCAAAAGTAATATCGTAAAGATGAGAAAAACCTCTTTCTTTGGTTAAAGTCCAATCCGGATGGAAGAGTCTTTGTAACTAGAAAGTTTGCAATATCAGCGAACCATGGAAATTTATTCAGAATTGCTTTCAACAAGCTTTCATCAGGAAACTTATCTCGAATTTCCGTTTCATCCAACTTATCCAATTCTGGATTTTCCAGTCTTGACAGATGATCTGCAGCCAGATTTTCTGCTCCCTTCTTATCACGAATCTCAATGTCAAACTCTTGCAATAACAAAATCCATCGCAACAACCTTGGTTTTGCATCTTGTTTTCCAAACAAGTATCTTAATGCAGAGTGATCGGTAAAACAACAGTTTTTGACAGGACCAGGTAAGAGCGAAACTTATCAAACGCAAAAACAACAGCAAGCAATTCCTTTTTAGTCGTAGTGTAATTCTCCTGTGCACTCGTCAAAGTCTTGCTTGCGTAATAAATAGGCTGAAACTTCTTATCAACCCTCTAACCTAAAACTGCTCCTACAGCGTAATCACTGGCATCACACATCAATTCAAATGGAAGATCCCAATTCGGACTTATCATAATTGGTGCGGATACCAATTTCTCCTTTAAAATCTTGAACGCATCCTGGCACTCTTTTGAAAACTCGAACTTAGCTTCCTTTTCCAACAACTTGTTCATAGGACGTGCTATCTTTGAAAAATCCTTGATGAATCTTCTATAGAACCCAGCATGTCCTAAGAAACTCCGTATTCCTTTAACATTTGTTGGATGAGGTAGCTTTGCTATGGCCTCAATCTTTGCTTGATCAACTTCAATACCAGCTCTTGAAATTTTATGCCCCAACACAACTCCTTCTCGTACCATGAAATGACACTTTTCCCAATTTAAAACGAGATTGGAACTCTCACACCTTTGCAACATCCTCTTCAGATTCATCAGACACTTATCAAAAGAATCCCCAAACACAGAGAAGTCATCCATGAATATTTCCATGCTGTCTTCTACCATATCATGGAATATTGCCATCATGCACCGTTGAAATGTGGCGGGTGCGTAACATAGACCAAAAGGCATTCTCCGATAAGCGAAAGTTCCGAATGGGCAGGTGAAAGTAGTCTTATCTTGATCATTTGCATCGATTGGGATTTGGAAGTACCCGGAGAATCCGTCTAGAAAGCAATAATACTCTTTTCCAGCTAGACGTTCGAGCATCTGATCAATGAATGGCAAGGGAAAGTGATCCTTGCGTGTCTCATCATTTAGGTTTCTATAATCGATACAGACCCTCCATCCAGTAACAGTTCTTGTGGGAATTAACTCATTCCTCTCATTCGCAACCACTGTCATACCTCCTTTTTTTGGCACAACATGAATGGGGCTGACCCATGGACTATCAGAAATCGGGTATATCAATCCAGAGTCAAGCAATTTTATGATTTCCTTCCTCACAACATCCGTAACCTTAGGATTTAATCGTCTTAATGGTTGTACAACTGGTTTGAAATCAGATTCCATAAGGATCTTGTGCGTACAATATGATGGGCTAATTCCCTTGATGTCACCGATCGTCCATGCTATAGCATGCTTATGTTCCTTCAGAACTTTTAGTAGACTTTCTTTTTCGTTTGCTGATAGCTTGGATGAAATGATAACTGGCAAATCCGACTCTCCTTGTAGGTATGCATATTCCAAATGGGTCGGTAAATCTTTCAATTCTAACCTTGGTGGTTCTTCAAAAGAAGATTTACATGCCAATACCTCTTCTCGTGAACAGGGAATCCCATGCATAGTGATGCGAGTCTCTTTCTTGACTAAAATACCATCAGTCTCAACCGATTCTTCATTCTCAGTCGGCTGATCACCTTCTAATTCCTCATCACTCTCGAACTCTAACTCCTCAAGCATTTTATCGAATTCTTCAATATCTCTAATTGCTTCTATGCTTCCCGTCCATCCTTCCAGAATCATGGGATCTAGATCTTCATCTTCCATGAGACTTTGAAGGAACTCCTCATCATCAGTCATTTCTCTGGCACTCACAAAGTAGCAAGTATCATCAACTGCAGCAGGATATCGCATTGATTTGTTGACATCAAACACTACTTCATCGTCTCCTAACCTCAGAGTGATTTTTCTATCATAAACATCAATCAATGCCCTTGCAGTGGCTAGAAAAGGTCTTCCCAAAATGATAGGTACCTTTTTATCTTCAACCATGTCCAGAATGATGAAATCACACGGAAAAACAAACCTATCCACCTTAACTAGCACCTTCTCTACCATACCCCTAGGATATTGAACTGAACGATCTGCTAACTCAATGCACATTCTAATTGGCTTTGGTTCCCCTAACTTAAGTCTGGCATACATAGTATAAGGCATTATTGATATGCTTGCCCCCAAGTCAGCCAGTGCATGAGTAAGGTCTAAACTTCCAATCAGACAAGGAAGGGTAATACTCCCAGGGTCTTTCACTTTCGGTGGAAGTTTATTTTGCATAACTGCTGAACATCTCTCGTTCATTGTCACCGTGGTTGCCTCCATCAGTTTGCTCTTATTAGTTAAAAGTTCCTTCAGATACTTTGCATACTTTGGCATTTGAGCAATGGCTTCCACGAATGGGATGTTAATGTGTAGTTGCTTCAGATTCTCTAGGAACTGGTGGTATTGAGCATCATCTTTCCCTCTTCTCAAAGCTGCTGGATAAGGTGGCGGCGGTGCATGATCCTTAGCATATTGCTTATCTCTTGCAATTTGTTCAGCCTCAGTGTCCACCTTGGGACTTTCCACAACTTCTACTTCCTTCTCTTTTTGCGGTAGGGGTTGAGAAACAGGTTTCTTCTTTGGAATGGGGTCTTCAAAACCCTTTCCACTCCGGGTGATCACTGCTTTCGCCTGATCCCGTGGGTTGGTCTCAGTGTATCCAGGTAGGGTCCTAGGGAATCTTTCTTGAAGAACTTTGGCTATGTTGGAAACATCCCCTTCAACCTGCTTAATCGCAGCTCCTTGGTTTCTCAATGCAGCGTCGGTGGCATCCATCCTTTGTCCAGAGCTCGTAATGAATTTCTCATTGGAAGTGAGAAACTTACCCATCATTTCTTCTAAATTAGCTTGCTTGTCTGAAGATGATGCACCTGGCTGCTCCTTGGTGAAAAATCCAGGTTGAGTTTGGCGAAACGGTCGCCCTCCATCTTGGTATGGTCTTCTGAAAAAGTTTCCACCGCCCTGACGATATGGTGCTTGAGCTTCTCCATACTTGACTTCCTCAGTCTGTTCTCCCATTCGCATCTCGGGGCAATCCTTCACTAAATGGCTTCCTCCACAGTTGTCGCATCCCACTTGGATAGCATGGACAGTCTCAGTAACCTTCTTGATATCTCTGCCCATGTTGTCTAGCTTAGCGATGATGGCTGCAAATCCATCGTCATCATTCACATACCTCTTTCGCCTAGAAGTGCCATCATCCCATAACTAAGAGTGTTTCGCTTGGTCGCGAATGGCAGTCAAAGCATCACGAGGAACCTTCTTGGGAATAGGCCCTTGGGAATCCAGTTGCTGTCTCGTGGCGCGATCCACTCCTTTATAGAAAATACTCACGACTTGCTGATCGTTCAGGTCGGGCTGCGGGCACTTATGCATCAGGTCCTTATATCTCTCCCAAGCTTGGTGTAGTGACTCATCCATTTCCTGCTTGAAATTTCTGATCTCGTCAATCATCTTTGAAGTTTTGGAAGGAGGACAATACATCTTTAGAAACTTCGTGCGAAGGTCTTCCCATGTGGTTATGGATCCAGCTGGCTCGTTTTGAACCCATCTCTTAGCAGCTCCCTTGAGCGTGATTGGGAATACCCTGAGCATAACTTGATCGCGTGTGATGTTAGGAACGTTGAACATATCGGCTATCTCAACGATTTTCTCCACATGATCATTAGCATCCTCCCTTTCTTCTCCTCGGAAAGGATTCTCCCTAAGCTCCTTGAGGAACTGTCCCTTGATTTCAAACTCCACATCTTGTGCAATCGCTGGCCTTACTACTCCAGTGCCACGGTCATTACGCATCCGACTCGAATACTCTTCGAGCGTTATGTTGGCGATATCTTCTGCCATTGTTTTATCTGGTTGATCGTTAAAAAGAAATCGTAGGCACTCTCCAAAATCGCTTTCTAAATACGAACGGTAGTTCCTAGTTCGTGGGGTAAAAAGGTTATTGGTTAACGATGAGTTCGGTGGTGCTGAAGCGGCGCGTCTTCTTTGATGGAATATACGTTCGGGTTCTTCAAAAGGGTCAGTTGGGTTTGGAATAGTCGAGCTGGTCATAAACTCCCGTATCGTACCTGGAAAATCAGCAGAACAGGCTACCTGACTACCCTAACTTATAACTAATAGTGAAAAAGAAATTAACTAATAAAGCAACAAATAAATAATAAATTAACTAAAAATTATAAACAAAAGACAACTTCCAATTTATTTAATTGAAACAAACCGCTCCCCGGCAGCGACTCCAAAAACTTGATGTCGTGTAAACGGGGCTTTAGTTTTAAAATGGAAAATACCTGACTTACTACACACAACACAGGCAAGAATACCTGATCATATATAGTATAGTTTAGTAAGTCCGAGTCGAACACAAGGAACGGATGTCAATATTAACAAATTGGAAATTGCTACAATTAATTAAAGCAGTAAATATGGGGGACGTTTTAGTTCCGATCGAACAAATGAGTAACAATTATAAAAGAAATGATTTATTAAATAAAACTTAATTATTAAAATGAAGAAATAATAAAATAACTTAATTAAAATAAAAGATTAAATTCAAATGGTAAAATAATTACAATTGCTTAGACTAGTTTCCTCAGAATCCGATTATCACTTTATTGAATTGCTAATGTATGAACTTCATTGTGACATGACAAATGTATCAACCATCTTTCCAGGATTAATTGATTAAACACAATTCAGAAAGATATAAAGTTGTTTTCAACCCGCTAACGGTTCAATTTAACGTTATCCACCAAATTGCATTATGAATTATAACTACACTGTTTATATGATTTATCCTTATAACTTGAATCAACAAAGTCTATAACTATTACTAGTTATCACATTCATTGCCAATTCTTAACAATAATTGATCCTAGCCTATCAAACTCAATCTATTTAGTGATAATCATCAATTAAAACCAACAATCATCAATAATGATCAATCAATAGAGAACTCAATCATAAATCAATGGATCATCACGCTAGGTTATCATCAAAGTTCAACAATTAAACATGGATCTTCGGATAAACATATAAACATTCATGAAATTCAATATTAACTAGCAATTCAACAATCAAATCATCATCCAAGTATTATCATCTAAGCAATTGTATGAAAAACTTAACCACTCATATTATCACAGAAAATCAGAATCTTAAACATCTCAATATTCATAATCAAATGAAAGAAAGAAACGTATTCGAACCGAAATATCGAAATAACGATTGAACGAATGAAAGTCTTTGATTCCTCTTGCTCTTTTCTCCTTCAAAAGCTCCAGAAAATGGTTTATTAAATGAAGAAATCGACTGGAGAAAAGAATGTGAAGTGGTAGCCTCAAAATGAGAGCAAAATGAAGTATTTAGGGTTTCTGCCGAATTAATCCATACGCCGTATGGAATTCCATACGCCGTATAGATTAAAAAGCCCATGGGTCTGACCCGCGTATTCTGGCGGCCCGGCTCACTTCATCCATACACCGTATGGATTCCATACGCCGTATGGATCAGAATTTCCAACTTTTTCACCAGCGACCACCATTCTTCAACTTTTCTTATTTTTAACTTATTTTCTTCAATTCTCGCACGTTTTCAGCTTTTTTTTCCGATTCAAGCTCCAGAAAATTCCTAAATGCAAATATGAACGAATTGAGTATCGAATTCAAATCAAATGCATAAGAAATTAATCAAACTAATGGGTAATTAGTACTATAAAATAGCACATTTTGGCGTTCATCAGTAACCTAACTTTGGATACTCTAACTTGTGGCTATGAATTTCTTAAGCTTTATTAAAGGTTTTCCATCATTTTTGAAGATCTATTATTCTTGTTAAGCTTTCGGTTACGAAGATCAATCATTCAATCATTGTAATCACTCGGTTAACATTCTTTATTTGTATAATCATGTTTTCTTCGATTTCAATTATTGATCAACTTGTTTGTTCTAACTTAATTATGAGTAGCTAAATCCATATATAACACTTGCTTGGATGAAATAACTAATGATTAGGGGTGTAATCCTTTGAGTTTATGTTGATTTAATTTACGTTTAAGCGAGAACCTTACGTATTTGAGTTTTATTACTAGTTCAAACTTATTTGGGGAATAATTAAATATTTGTAGCGAATGTTTGTCACTTAGTAAATCATTTTAAATTATTTGTCTATGAATAATTGACCTTTGATTGCGGACGCAGATTAGGAATAAGTTAGACACTTAAAATTAACCGTGTAAGATAGTGATTTTGGCGAACGTCTTCCACTGGATTAAATTGTAAGTTGGTAAATTGAATGTAAGGTGTAGGAAAAGTGACCACTAATTCTAGCTTAATATATAACTTGGTTTTAACAAACACCCTGAAGTCATTAGTGAAATAATCCAAGTGGGTGTTGTTTTTAATATCAGATAAATTTAATTCTAAACTGATTTTTCAGAATCCACTTTCCCATAATTTAAGTTAAAGTAGTTTGTTAAGCAACGTGACAATTCGGTTACAAAACCCCCCACATTTAAATACTTGTTTAGATTAATTACATTTCAATTACAACTCTTGAATTCACATTCCCGGTGGATCGAATTTGGACTTACTGTAGCTATATTATACTCGATAGGGTATACTTGTCTGGTTGTGTAATAGTTAAGTCACGATATTTCTTTGTTTAATTTTATAACTAGATTTTACACATCATAAACGCTTTAATATAAACATGACATAACAACACTTTAATAATAACTTTGATCCCATGGATGTTAATATGTCCTTCCGAAAAATAAATATCATTTAAGTTATTCGTTGGCAGTATGTTTCGCGATGACAATTAACTCAAGCCAATGACAATCTTTGTCTCATGTCATTTTGATTCTTCAAAATCCAATTTTTACCATGTTAAAGTATATGATGCATTTAAAAAGTTAAAAGTAAAAGTTATGTTATTACTTATTTTCATTTTCAATTTATAATCGAACCTTTTAAGTTAACAACTCTAATTTAATATGCTACTTACAAATAAATAGTATATAACTGTATTTTATAAATGATCGTGATCGCACGGGCTCAAAGCCTAGTTATATATATAAAAGTATAAAATATATTCATATAATCATAATTGCTTATAAAATTATTAAAAATATGTTCTGAAAATTTCTTGATAAATTACGTATGTGTTTCATATAATCATAATTGCTTATAAAATTATTTGAACATTTCATACGTAGATAACCCTAACTTTAGCCTCTTAAACCTTTTTCTATATATGGATAATACACAGATAGGTCACTATACTTTACGAAAATGTTCATCTGGGTTACTAAACTTTAAAAATGTTCAATTAGATCCCTGTACTTGTGGATTGTTGTCACCCCGCCTATTTTGCTTAATTTCGGTTAAAAAAAATAGTGACCCAATTGAACATGTTAAATAAACGGCGTCATTTTGGCTATAACAACTATCTTTAAAGTTTGGTAACCTAATTGAACATTTTTATAAGTACAGTAACCCAATTGAACATTTTTAAAGTTTAGTAACCTAGTTGGATATTTTCGTAAAGTATAGTGACCTATTTGTGTATTATTCCTTCTATATAATTCGAACATCTACGAATATTCACATGTAAATGAAGTTAATTATCAGATACACAATCTTGTGATTTTTATTATTATAAATCTTTTTGGATTTGAACATTTCACAACATATCACGTATCATCACATGGAAAATATGGGGATATATGAGCCGAAATCAATTCACCACATACATGTTTCTTGAAAAAGTATATTAAAACTATACGATTTGTTGTTTTATAAATGTCATAACAAGTTGACATAAATCCGTCCTTCTTTTGGATATTAACTAGGAGATGATTTGACCGTTTCAATTAAAGCATATGATTAAAGCATATGTTAATTTATGTGTATGTACACAAAATTATATATAAAAAAAATTTCAATTATGAAAATATTGGACGATATATAAGGTTTAATTAGGATGTGTTTGGACTTTGGAGACATGGTCCATCGTTACCGGTAGCCATTATTTGTTTCTCCGTCCTTGCACAAGTCTTACTAAATTCATTCCACATGTCATTGAAATATATGTAATCACATTATGACTTTTGCAAGATATTTTATTTTCTTATAATATATAGATATTCATTAATATTAGTGCTTAAATGTAAATTCTTTTTAGCTTCATAGCCATATTTATGGTTTCTATAAATAATCAACTTTGAATATAAATCAAATGAAAGTTATTAAAAAAAAATCATTGTTTTATAAATAGATATAGGTTAATTTAATTGATGTTCATTTATTTGATAATCATTGAACAAATAACTATGTCATTCCATGTGATGATACGAGATTCTAACTACTTAGGTTGTTTGATTCATAGAATTCAACAGAATTCGGTGGAATTGGAATCTCAATTTCATTCCATGAAGGTATTTAGTTCATAATTGAATCAATTTTGGAAGTCTTAACATTCTCTACTCAAAATAACTCACAATCCTTGTAATTCTAATTTCCTTTGATAAATTTCAGTTCTATCGAAAACATTTTGCGAACCAAACACACCGCAAAACATATATTCATTATCTCTTAAAAGACATGTTAACAATGGGTTTTTATTCTAATTTTCGTCTAATAAAACTTTAAATTTCCCTAAATTGATAAACGCTTGAGACCTAGGAGTATTTTTAAAAGCTCTTCATAATTTTAAAATATAGTATAAGAGATAGCACCAAAGGGCCTTTAGCTTAGCGGTATCGTGGTTCCCTTTCAACCATGAGGTTGGGGATTCAAGTCCATGGATAGACATGTATATATTCGCTGAATGATGTATATATTTGTGGTAGTGTGTGTGAGTATTTGCCAATAAAAAAAGTACAAGAGATAGCCGACTTATTTTATAATCTTTCCAAGTAATGATTTAGTTATGAAAATCATATTTATTTATGTCGTATAAATTTGGTGTTGACTTTTGGTGTTGTAGTATAACAAATTAAGTAGCTAGCGGCTTGATGTTGCATCAATTAACTACTCATATAAATGGTCACGTAAACAAGAGGGGGATGGATGATCGAGCAACTTTATCCCTGCGCCCGCAAAACAGTCGGTATATAGTACGTGCCATCCAAACTACAATACGATGATGTTCTTTTGTCAACCTCTTTGATTTCCAAGTCTTTAGATTTTTAGTGATTTTTTAATTTTCATAAAAGCAATATATATTTTTAATAATACTCTTTCCGTTCCAAATATTATAAAAAACACGCTAAACTTTAAGTAATTAACTACATTCTTATGACATACGTATAGATTAGGGTTAACTAGTAAAAGACCCGCGCAATGCGGCGGAATCTTATACGTAAAAGACATTGATAGTTGATGACAACTATAGTAGTAACGACTATGATGAACCAAGAAAGCAGTGGTGATTGAGGGAAAGAATATTTGTACATGACATCTATGAGACTATGACGTAATTTAGAACCTATAAGTTCCAACAAAATAGTGTTCAAGTTGATCGTCTATATAAAAAAAATGAAACACTTTATGTATGAACATTGAAATATTGCATTGTAAATAAGATTAAAGAAAACCAATGTAACAATAAATATAATCGTGACACTAAGTGGTCGAATACTGTATCTACTGTTGTAAATAATCAAAATATCAAATAACTTGAAAAAATAATACTAAAAAATAGGTCGAAACATACGAAATGACAATCATTCACCACCACACTATCAGCTTTAGGTGTCGCCTAAAACTTCTCGATACACGACATTGGAGGTGTAAACTCCGTCTTCAGTAAATTTTTTGGCAGGCTTTACTAATACTTTAGAAGCCGGATTAGTGTTGTGACACCCGTCAAATTAGGACTAGTTATTAGGTCCTAATCATTTTGTAATACATGTAATTAGTGTTATATTATGCTAATTGTATGTATCATTATGTATATTGTTATATATATATACACGCGTACGCGATTGAATTTAATCGTGCATTTTATTCTATCGGACGGATTCCGACTCTTTTATACGGATGTTGGTGAACCCAATTTATTAAATAATATGAAATTATTTGATAAACATATTTATTTCTAAATATTATTTCGATGATATCACATAAGTAGTTCGTATCGCATAAAATGCTCAAACGCGATCAAAAACGCGCGAAACACGTCCGACAATCGAATAAAAGTCAAAATATATTTTGATAAGTAAAATATATTATTTTGGGTAGGATTAGCATTTAAAACATCGCATTTCAAACCGATGACAAAAACGTTCAATTAAAACGTCACGTGATTTAATAACCGGAAACACGAACCCGCGAACGATACCGACACACCAACCAAACATTTTAATAAATGTTATCAAGTAATATTGAGTATTATTTCATCACAAAACATCGGAAATCTATTTGTTATTTAAAATGTGTACGTATAACGTATAAAATATAACGAACGTTTAAACGACCGGAGAAACGAACACCGCACGGAGCGCAAACTCGGGAATAAAAATGGGAGACACCACCACTAGGGTGGGGGCCCCCTTGAGCCGGCCTAGCCACCCCAAAAATGGGGGAACTTGCCCCTTTGACCCATCACCAACAAAACACCTTCTTTTGTCCTCAAAACCCTTATTCATGTTTCACCTCCCTCTCTCTACTTTCCCTCACTAAAAACACCTCTCTCCCTCCTCTCTTCCTCACCACCCATGGTATAACACCCTTCAATTTCTGAACCATTTTTTTTTTTTATAACCGGAAGCGAAAGTCCAACAAACATTAATAATTTTTACATTGTATAATACTCATACAAAGTCAATCTATTTCAAAACATAATTTATCATTTTGGTGTTACATAATTCGAAAGACAACCATGATTTATAAAATAAAAGATCAGAGTAACATCTAGTCGTCAAATATTCCATCTAGTCAACAGCTCCTTATTCATCCCATAATCTAATCATATCCTGCAAGGAGTGGTAATGTGGGGGATTAGCTCAATGCTAAGTGAATGAACCAATAGCCTACAGGGCAACCTAGCATAGCAAATCTGTTACAACTAAGCATAGCATAATAAACGAGTTTACAGCAACAGCATCATAAACACAACACATTGTTTACAGCATATAGCATCGTAAACACATAATTCAAGAGGATCGGCGGTCCTTGAGGCGCCCTCATGCCCGGGTGGCCCTCCAAGCAACCTTACACCAACTGCAGGCCAATACAGTGGTAAACCGATAGCTTAGGTACTATTTACCCACACAACACAGTATTCCTATAACCAACCGTGTACAAGGACCTGTGTTGGCAACTCAATAGTATCCTTAAGCCCATACCATGTTGACCTCCAATAAAGCACATATGCCCAAAGGCCAGATATCACAAAATCTATATCTATCAAGGCAACATGTCAATCAACAGTCTATAAACAGTAAGACCACGTTTACACGTTGTAACCAAATCTGTTACAACTAAGTTATGCTGAAGGTTACAGGTCCACTCACCAATACCTCCGCCGTCCACTCAGTAGTCTAATGTCACTGAGTCTTCTCCATATCTATGAACATTATAAACAATGAGTTAGTAATTAATTCATATCTTATAACTCATTTAACTTAATAATGGCAAGCTAGGATAAATCAACAAGTTATAACAACTCCTTTTATGATTACACCATTACCTCAATACTTGATGTCACTATTATCAATAATCAAGTGGTAATTAATTAACATACAATTTCACAAGTAATTAAGTTCAATACTTGCAATCATATTAACAACAATTATCAATTATATATCACAACATAAGCTTAGAAACCTTCCTTCTTACTTTACTCAATTGTATCAAAATTTGATATATGTGATTCCATCAACTTAATCACATTTCATCATCAATAACCTACAATAGCATGATCGTTAACAACTAACAACAACTATATTTATTAACTCAAGCTTAAGAGCTTCGATTCTTAAATTACACCTTAAGTTCAAGACTTTCTTCATGAACATATATCAACTTCATCAATTCAAAGTTAGACTTAAGTTCTAATCATAAATTAAACACAATTTAACAAGTCTAACATAACCACAAGCTTCAATTCATGTTAATCATGCTAATTCCATCAATTACCCAAAAACCCATTTTGATTACAACTTATATAACATGATTAATTTACTTCTAGGTTAAATTAAGATTACTAACCATCTTATAAACACTTATTAACACTACCTTAACCAATTTTAAACTCTAATTTCGGATTAAAGTCATTAACCCATCAAAATCATCATAAACCCTAAGAATCACCATAGATTTATAATCTTAAGCTTGAATCTTGTTAGTAATCAGCCATAACAAGCTTAACTAACAACAATTTCACAAAACCAACCCTTAATTTCGAATTAAACTCGCCAATTAGCAAAAACCCCAAAACCCCAATTTCTAGGTTATGAAAAATGAAGAACATGTGATCATACCTTGTTCTTGATGATTAAGGAAGCTTGAATCCGAATTTACAAGCTCCAATTTGATGTTAAAGTTTCATGAAATTGATTTAGGATTTCTTGAAGGTATGTATGCATGTACGTATGTGTGTATATGTGTGGGAATAAAAACCGACCCATCCCATAGAGTATACCATATAAGTGTTAATTTTCATTCCCCGTATTTATTATTGTCTGGAACTTAAAAACCATTTGCGGGGAAATACAATTTTATTTTACCGTCAACTAAATTAATTGAAAACATGTAATATTTTACTATCCACAATAAGTCATTTAACCGTTTGACCGATTATTTTCAATATCCAAATAATATAAATCATTTATGACACAATTTAAATAATTAAATTAAATGTAGAAATTACCGATTTCAACTAGGCCCAAAACGAGGATGTTACAAATCTCTCCCCCTTAAAGAGATTTCGTCCTCGAAATCTAATCGCACCCAGTAACCTATTGTAATAGAATCACATAAACAATAACTAGTGTTTGTCCCTAACCTTGGATCTTACGGCACCGAGTCAATCTAATCGCTAGCGGAAATAACAATTAGATCACTAACCAATCACACGAATAATCAAACACAAAGAATACGAATCAAAACGTTGTTTATTCGATTATAGTCAATCAGATTACAGAGATTTCGACTAATGGTGTTTAGGGTTTCGTCAACCCTAAAACAGAAAACATAAAACGAATTTATACAAAATCTGGCACCTGCGACGTCGCACGCTACGTCGCAGGCCCAAAACCTGACGTCGCACCTGCGACGTTGCACGCTACGTCGCAGGAGTCAGGAATGCTAATTCTAATTACAAACTACGAGCTAGACCAACTGACAGACACTAAACATGTACTAACAACTAGCATATGCACAAACAACGTGTGTGTACATTTAGCCTAAGTATCTATGCATCCACATAAACACTAAACGAGTACTCATTATAATATACTTACATGGGTATATTTTATTTTATCTACTTACACGTCACCAGCATGTATTTCAATTGAGTTCACCAAGCCCATACTTGGAGCTTTTAAATCTATTTATTTTGCTATCATAAAATACACATATCATTCATTACTTCATCAAGCAAATTGTGAATACAGACACCACTAGGTTTTATGAAACCCTTTTACTTATCCATATAAACACTTTGGATCACACAAACATTTAAAATAAATGAATAACATAATCATTTATTTTAATCTTAATCAGAAAACTAGCGACATGCTAGGATCTTTAAACCAATTATAAATACTTACATTCCTTCTTTTTAACAAAACAACAACAGTGTTTATAAAACTACAATGCTCATCTCCGCAATGAGAATTTAATTCAGATTATGCTAGCAATTAACCACATACATCATCCTTAATGATGAAATATTAATAACCTAAACCATCACAACTATATATCTTAAGGTCAGTTTTATCAATTGAAACACTCACTAGTACAAAATGAGGCTTTGGTCACACATGCTCGAAATCAGATTGTCACACATTCGAACATTTGTGTGACTATAGGTACGAAAATAAAATTCACGTTATTATTTAGTCACACACGTTCGAACATTTATGTGGCGAAAGGGATCTGCTATTTTTTTGCTGATTAGTTAGTCACATATGAATTTTGAATGCGTGACAAATGAAGAGTAAGTTCGATGAATTAGTCACATTATACAAATTAAACGTGGCGAATCTTTGTCACACTCTTAAACACTGTGACCAAATGCCACCGTATGGTCACATGAAGCAATTGTTAATGTGACTAAATTATGTAGTCAAGTTTGTCACACATAATACAAGTGTAACCAAAATCAGGAACATATGGTCACATAACTTTTTATGTGACCATATGTGCAGTGTTTGTTAGAATGTGGAAAAGCTAGTGGTCACACATATTGCTTTACAATAGCCACACCATTTCACAAATATGTAACCAAATGATGTTTATGGTCACGTTTAAGTTGATTTTATGTGACGAATATATTCACAACAGTCACTTGTGAAATATTCATGTGGCTATTTTTTAGAGCCAAAATTGACATCAATTATCACTAAGTTTTATATTGGTCACATACAATGTTATTTTGTGTGTCTAAATCATATGCCACTATATGGTCACTTGAAGTAACTGTTTATGTGACTAAATCATGTAGTCGAGTTTGTCACACATGGTTTCAGTGTAGCCAAAATCAGGTACATATGGTCACACATATTGCTTTACAATAGCCACACCATTTCACAAATGTGTAACCAAATGATGTTTATGGTCACGTTTAAGTCATAGAAATTAAGATACAAATACAAATAATCATTGTTTATGTCATAGAAATTAAGATACAAATAAACATTCCATAAAATAATTAAAAAGTAATTTACAAAGCTAATGTATTACAATTATATAGCTAGTGTTCCGGCATGACATGGTGCGGTCACTTGGATTTTATAACAATACCTCCACTGTCGGTTCGATAGTAATCATCTCGTGATTCATTACCCAAGTCACGTGGATCCACCCGTGGCAAAATGTTATCATTGTGCGGGTGAATGATGGTACTAAATTCCTCATCGATTTCATCATATGTATCTCTGTAATTCTTGGGAGGTGTGTTCAAGACAATATAATTTCTACTTGCCTGGTCTTTCACATAAAACACTTGTCGTGCTTGTGAGGCTAATATGAACGGATCAACCTTGTGGCCTAAATTATTCAGGTCAACCAATGTATAACCAAGCTTAGTATCGCGTTTGACCACACCATTCCGATGGTTAACCCAATCACATTTGAAAATAGGGAGTTGCCTGAAACGGTAATCTAGTACCCATATCTCTTGCAAAACCCCATAATACAATTTGCGTCTTGTGGTTGCTACTCCTTTGGATATGTGCATATCTTCTGTCACAACACTAACCCCACTGTTTTGGTTAACGTTGCCTTCAGTACATTTAGTACGAAATGTATACCCATTGATGTTGTATGCACTGTATTTCACTATGGTGGCGCGTGGTCCATGTGAAATCCACCTTACGGTTTCTGATACAGTTTCTTTGGAGATAGCTAATTCTCTGGCAACCTGAATATCATTACAAGTGTATAAAAATGAGCTTCAAATTGAAGGTTCAACAAACAAGCAGTTACAAAAAATAATTAATTACCTCTTCGCGTAACCAGGTACCAAAAGATATAATGTGCTCATTCTGCAGCAACGCTTTTCGCATACCCGGGTTTTGTGTATCTAAAACCTGCTTGTGTCGCCTGAAACAAGGTGTCTGCTTATTATGTTTGTTGCAACAATTTAAGTACTAAACAGACATGTGTTAGTAATACTTACTTGATATAGGGTAGAATTTCATCTGTGTTTTGTATTACATACAAATGCGCTTTCTGAAGGAGTTCTGCAGAAACACCACTTGATTTGCCTGCCGACAGTGGCTTTCCGTCCTCATTGTTTTCATCAGTTTCATGTTCATCATGTGGGATACCGATAGTTTTCATGGATTTTTTATATTCTGCGAAAAACTCTATTGTTTCTTCTGCAATAGTCTCCTCAGCAATGCATCCTTCTGGTTTATTTCTGTTTCGAACATGTCCTTTAATAACCTTCATACAGCGTTCGAAGGGATACATCCAACGAAAGCATACCGGACCACATAATCTTACCTCCCTAGTTAGGTGCACAGTCAAATGGACTATAATATCAAAAATGACGGAGGAAAGAACTTTTCGAGCAGGCAGAGTGTGACACAAAGTTCTTCTTGCATCTTATCTAGTTCATCCAATACTATTTCCTTGCTACATATCGATTTAAAAAAAAACAAAACCTGATGATAGCATATTGTGTGGGTTGGTCCATGATTGACCGTATTGCAATGGGCAAAAACTCTTGCATTAGCATGTGATAGTCATGTGATTTAAGGCCGATGAGCTTCCTGTCTTTTAGGCTGACTAAAGATGAGAAATTTGAACAATAGCCTTGAGGTACTCTGATGTTGTATAACGTTTCACAAAAGATGTCTTTCTCGGCATTCGTTAATGTGTAACTTGCTGGAGGTAGTATTGTTTTGTCTCCTTCTTTCCTAGCAAACAACTCTGGTTTATCTATCCCCAACTCTTTCATATCCAATCGAGCATTCTCTCCATCTTTCGTCTTTCCTGGAACATTTAGCAAAGTTCCGACTAGACTCTCACCAACATTCTTTTCTATATGCATGAAATCAATACAATGGTTAACTTCATTATGCCTCCAATACTTAAGCTTTCGATACCAAATGTTGAATTTCTTCCAGTACGCATCACCTTGATCTATCTGTCTTGAACTGCCATCTTGAGTTCCTCTTTTCCTTTTGTGCTTTTGTATCTTCCCACCTATGCCTCTCGCATCTTTCTGGTTTCCTGATGCCTTATTGTTTGGTCGGTTAATCATTCCCCACTTATTTTCAATATGTTTGACCTCGTTGTATATTTCTTCCCCAGTCATTGGAATTGGAGACGGGCGGAATTCTTGTTGTCCATTGAACGTCTTCCGTTGCTTTCTGAACGCGTGTGTATATGGTAGATATCTTCTGTGACCAACATAACTCTGCTTGGATGACGCAGGAAGTCTAACACAATTTGTTTGTTTCCCACATACTACACAACCTTTGTATCCACTGGTTGGGCAGCCACATAAAGTACCGAGTGCAGGGTAATCATTTATTGTCCATAACACAACCGCACGTAGATTAAAGACTTCTTTCGTGGAAGCATCATATGTGTCAACCCCTTTCTCGAATAAGGTTTGCAGATCATCAACCAACGGTTCCAAAAAAACATCGATATCATTTCCCGGGTATCCAGGGATCAACACAGAAAGCGATATAAACTTTCTTTTCATACACAACTATGGAGGAAGGTTGTAAATGACAGTTAAAACTGGCCACACACTGTGATGCATATTTCCTCTATTGACGTCAACCCCATCAGCCGATATTCCTAGCCTTAGATTTCTTGGATCGTTTGCAATTTCCGGAAATTCTGTATCTATGGTACGCCATGCCTGTGAATCTGCAGGGTGACGTAACACACCATCTGTTTCCCTCCTAGTCGCGTGCCATCTTATTTCTTCGGCAATATGTTCTATCCTAAAGAGTCGTTTCAATCTTGGTATTATTGGAAAATACCACATTACCTTTGCTGGAATTTTATCTTTCACTTTATTTGTCTTCTGATCCAGCTTCCACCTTGATGTCCCACAAGTTCTACACACAGTCGATTCCTCATCGTCTTTCCAGTAAAGAAGGCAATTGTTTATACATACATCTATCTTTTGGTATCCTGACCCCATTAATTTCAAAAAAAATTTTGCCTGGTAAGTATTTTCCGGCAATTCATTATCATCAGGTAGCATCTTTTTTAACAATCCCAGTAGTTCAGTAAAGAACTTATCAGAACAACCATACTTACTTTTCAAGTTTAGTAGTTGAACAATTGCTGACAACTTTGTGAACAGACATTCTTTGTAAAGCGGCTTCTCTGCATCTGAAAGTAGTCCATGAAACTTGAGTTGGTCATCCGGATCCTCATCATCAAAGTTATCGTTTGCAGCATTAACCATTTCAACTATTTCTGGGGCATCTGTTGCAATGTCTGTATCATAAACCGTTTGCTGGGTGTCAACAAAATCTGTTGCACCATTGTGATGATGTTCCACGGCACTAGATGATGAATCATCCTTTTCTCTATGTTTAGTCCACTTTGTGTAGTTTATATCAATGCCATTACTGAATAAATGGAAATGCACTTCCTCCACTGTACGCACTACATGGTTTAAACATTTGGTACATGGACATGGGATCTTAACATGTTGTTTATTTACTAGAGGGTCGATGTTAGTCGTCTTCTCCAAGTTGCATACCGCGTAATCAATAAATGATTTTACTCCATCTATATAACGTTTGTTCAACCTGCTTGTTCCCACCCAAGACTTGTCCATTGGAGGGTTTGAATCTTAGATTAGTTGTGTACGGCGTGTTGTTTTCTAAATAATTAGGGTTTTAATTAAGTAAATTAGGGGAATTATAGAAAACTGATCACCTTCAAACACTTTAAAATGAATACTTTACATAGATATTAACAAAAAGAACTTGGGCTTGAGTGGTTTCAGTGTGTTGAGTGAAGGTATATGAAGGCTACCATGTAAACCTGTGTTCGAATCTAGGCTGATGCAGTTTTTTTTTATTTTAGTTTCATTGATTAATACAACTTATCCTAAGTTTCATTTCATCATTTATTGAATAATTCCTAAGTTTAATAATGAAATATATGATATATGATATTACCAATATTATCCTAAGTTTCATTTCATCATTTATTGAATCATAGAACTTATCCTAAGTTTAATAATGAAACATATGATTTAATTCCTAAGTTTAATAATGAAACATATGATATACGATATTACCAATATCACGTACGCCACTATTAAACTTAGGGAGCGTTTGGTTCGGGATTTTCAAATCCTAGGATTTCAAATACCAAAGGATTTGAAATGATAGAGGATTTAAAATTATAGGATTTAAAATCCTTTTACATGTTTGGTTCAAGTATTTCTGCCAAGGATTTGAAAGATGAAATATGATAAAAGACAAGGCTATCCCTGATCGACATTTCTTGTTTGATTTCTTCTTCTTTTATGTTAATATTTATAATAATAAATAACAATTATCATATAGTTCTGCACAAAATCGTTTACGAACTATGAATCGGTTTTACAATTTACCACTAAAACCAAAAAATAGATACTTATATCATATACTTCTTCAACAATACTCGTCTTCACTGTAAATCAATAATTACCTCCGAAAAACTTGTAAAATACAAAATTAAATGTTCTTGATCGAAGGGATCTATGGTGTAATAGGATAGGAAACTTAAAGTGTAGTTGATTGAAAAACCCAGCAAGAATTTCATAAGAAAAGAAATTTGTAAAATGAAATTAGAAATAATAAGTAATTAAAATATGATTTTAAGGCAAATAAAGTAGAAAATCCTGGGGAAGATTGGAAGAGGCACATGGATGGAGAAGATGTATGTTAAAGAGAGAGTGCAACAATGGGAAAGATGTGTTAAGAAGAGTTGATAAGGGTATTTTTGTCCATGAAGCTTCTGTGTCCACGGGATTTGAAATCCCTAACATATTCAAAGGATTTAGAATTCCTTTATTCATGGGATTTTAGAATTCTTTTGCATTTAAAATCCTTGAACCAAACATAGGATTTCAAAGGAATTGAATTTAAAATCCCACCAAATCCCACAAAATCCCACGAACCAAACGCCCCCTTAGGATATAATTATTTCATCATTTATTGAATCATAGAACTTATCCTAAGTTTAATAATAAATTAATATATGATATATGATATTACAAATATCACGTACGCCACTATTAAACTTAGGATATAATTATTTCATCATTTATTTATCGAACCATAGAACTTATCCTAAGTTTAATAATGAAATATATGATATATGATATTACCAATATCACGTACGCCACTATTAAACTTAGGATATAATTATTTCATCATTAATTGAATCATAGAACTTATCCTAAGTTTAATAATGAATCAATATATGATATATGATATTACCAATATCACGTACGCCACTATTAAACTTAGGATATAATTATTTCATCATTTATTATCGAATCATAGAACTTATCCTAAGTTTAATAATGAAATATATGATATATGATATTACCAATATCACGTACGCCACTATTAAACTTATGATATAATTATTTCATCATTTATTGATCGAATCATAGAACTTATCCTAAGTTTAATAATGAAATATATGATATATGATATTACCAATATCACGTACGCCACTATTAAACTTAGGATATAATTATTTCATCATTTATTTATCGAATCATAGAACTTATCCTAAGTTTAATATTGAAATATATTATATATGATATTACCAATATCACGTACGCCACTATTAAACTTAGGATATTATTATTTCATCATTTATTGAATCATAGAACTTATCCTAAGTTTAATAATGAAATATATGATATATGATATTACCAATATCACGTACGCCACTATTAAACTTAGGATATAATTATTTCATAATTTATTTATCGAATCATAGAACTTATCCTAAGTTTAATAATGAAAAATATATGATATATGATATTACCAATATCACGTACGCCACTATTAAACTTAGGATATAATTATTTCATCATTTATTTATCGAATCATAGAACTTATCCTAAGTTTAATAATGAAATATATGATATATGATATTACCAATATCACATACGCCACTATTAAACTTAGGATATAATTATTTCATCATTTATTTATCGAATCATAGAACTTATCCTAAGTTTAATAATGAAATATATGATATATGATATTACCAATATCACGTACGCCACTATTAAACTTAGGATATAATTATTTCATCATTTATTTATCGAATCATAGAACTTATCCTAAGTTTAATAATGAAATATATGATATATGATATTACCAATATCACGTACGCCACTATTAAACTTAGGATATAATTATTTCATCATTTATTGAATCATAGAACTTATCCTAAGTTTAATAATGAAATATATGATATATGATATTACCAATATCACGTACGCCACTATTAAACTTAGGATATAATTATTTCATCATTTATTGATCGAATCATAGAACTTATCCTAAGTTTAATAATGAAATATATGATATATGATATTACCAATATCACGTACGCCACTATTAAACTTAGGATATAATTATTTCATCATTTATTGAATCATATAACTTATCCTAAGTTTAATAATGAAATATATGATATATGATATATGATATTTCACCATTTATTGAACAATAACACTTATCCTAAGTTTTGTATCAAGTATACAAATAAATTATCTTGTTACCATATATGTAGACGTCTAAATATATACAATAAACGTGTTACTGACATAAATACCCTTACTAAAAGAATAAGAAGCCTATTATTTTTTTAGGGTATTTCCGTAATTGACTGTAAGACCAAAAATTGTGGCCTGTGGTCATTACGCATCATCACCAGGCGTTTCAGTTCCCGGCGCACCAACTTCCAAAATACTTGAAACAGAGCATAACCAAAACTACAAGCAAGATCAAATTCATGGATTTCCAACTTGCATAGAAACGCCGACTAAGCATGGAACACGGGTTGTCGCTTTCTGATCTTCCGGACGATGTGATCGCAAAGATATTAGCGCATTTGGGGGCTTCGAGTGCAATCGACGTTTTCAAGTGCAAGACGCTGTAAGTTTACAAACCCTCGTTCACATTATAGATTCAACTTAAATAACACTGCGTTTGCCTATTTTAGCGATTCATTAAGTAGAATTTTAAATAACCGTATCGCATCTATATATTAGGGCTCATCAGATTTAAATTGTATCCAATCTTAAATTTTAGTTTTTAAGAAATTACCATTTATGAGGGATTTACTTTGGTTTCCTGATTGCCTACATTTTAGTTGCAAAGCCTTTGCACGAGCAGGGGAAAAAGATGAGGTGTATGTGAGGATGGAAGTTGATTCCATCTTTTCACTTAGGTTTCACTTTCTTAAGTTTGAGCTGCTAGCACAATTGAGGGAAAAGGGAAACCAGAACATGTTGTTTAGAGATGGAGTGATACGTCTTATCTTCCAATCAATTTAATTTTTTGATGCATGGTACTCTGTTACATACATATTTATATTTGTTTTGTGTGCTAAACAGGTGAAGGTGTTTTATGTTGGCGATGAGCCGGCTGGAAAGGGAATGCTGCAGCAGGCAGTGAAGTTGGGACAAAGTGACGCTACACTTGTCCTTGGTATGATGCTGATGGCAGAAGGTGGAGAAAGTATAGCAGAAGCAAGGCGTCTCTTGAATGACCAATACACAAAGGCAGCAAGGCGTAGGGGTGTGGTAGAAAGTGTGACCAAGGTTAGTAGACTGTTGTCTGATCACGCGCGATTAACCCACAGGGAATTACCTGTCTGCCTTAGTTGTACACACCACCATGCATCCAGGGTTAGATTAATCGATGCGTGGTTGAATAGGCGTGAATGGCTGATTTGTTGTAACGTTTGTTTGTGGGACGCGTGTTACCTCAAGTTTGCAGCCATTTGGGATTAGAATTAAAATTAGGCAGTTACTTGGTACAATTTAATTTGGTAATTATGTACATACTTTTTGCTGTTAAATATATATATATATATATATATATATATATATATATATGTTGATTTGAATTCGTGTGTTTGTTGGTACAATTTGTTATTTATTTTGCTACTCAATTTAAATCCAAAACTGGTTGTATCAAATTCGTGTGTATGTTGATTTGAATTCGTGTGTATGTTGATTTGAATTCGTTGGTTTGAAATCAAAACTGATTGTATCAGAGTGTGTATGGATATAGTAGTTAATGGATGCAACAACTAAATGTAGAGCTAAGATTTAAGAATATAGTAGTTACAAAATGTATAGTTAACAGGATGATGGTGTGTAGAGCTAAATTTCAAAAATACCATACTTACCAAATGTATAGATATCTATAATCTATAATCTTAATCCCTTATATATAAAGGGTTTTGGCTTTTTCCTTAATAGCTTACAATAGAGATATCGGAATTTACTATTTTACCCTTTTCTCACTTAATAATTGTAGTCAAATTTATATTTAGAAATGATTCATTTTCGATTTACATATATAATTTTGCTTATTTATTTTTTTATATTTGTTTGGATCTATTTTAATTAGTTATGGTGTTCCTAAATCAAATACCAATTAAATATGCAAGGGGTATTGGATATACACATTTCATTGTAATTTAGCATCATGGTTAGACACCGTTGTCTCCTATGTACATCTCGGTTATCATCTTTACTTTCTCAGTATTGTTAGCCACTGGCCACCATCATCGTTTCATATGGCTTTAGTTCCGCTGCACCGCCGCAAAGTGCGGGAAATGTACTAGTTACTTATAAACCATGTCCATTGTTGATACTTAAAAGTCTTAAAAAATAAATATTCCCAAAATGCCCCTATTACATTAATAATTATCTACGATAGCTTCTATATTAAAAAGAACCAAATCATATTCAATACAATAAATTACTATACTTTAATTTAGTAAGTACCTATTATAATTAATTATCACAATTATATTTATGCAAGTTTTTTAATACATTAAACTATTGATAAGGGTATAATAAGGAAGTATAGATGTTTCACATTAAATTATAACATGATCATTTTACAAAAAAAAAAAAAAAAAAAAAATGAAACATGCAAAACTTGAACACGCGACCAGCAGACAACTTTATCCACCACCTTTACCACTAATCTATATGAATCGCTTTTGTTATATTTCATAAAATAAATATAAAACAATAGAACAAGTTTATTGCTTTTCTTTGGTTTTTTTTTCGAGCCAAATTTTTGGCTGAAAAATTTTAAATTTAAAATTAGTGAAAATTTTTAAATTAGTCGTGACCATTTACCTTCCTAAAAATTCGATAATTACAGTTAATGCCTACAAACCACAACCCAAACACTCATTAATCGGTTTTTACACAATTATTCCGATCTAAATTAAACACTAACCAAAACATTATCTCTTACTACTCTCTCCTAAACAACTAAAGATTCATGGATAAAGCAGCCGATATTAATGTTTATCATGGCAACGACGAAGATAAGAGGTATGAATCAGAGGAGTATGATTCATCTTCCGATGAAGAACATGATGCCCATGAAAACACCGATTCAACAATCAAAATAGTTCCTCCAAGGGGCATCACCAGGCTAGCTAAGTTTCGCAACAAGTTTAACAAACCTGGTGCATCAAAACTCAATGTAGCCTTCGATTCAATGGGCAGGCTCACAGGGGATAACAGTGCAGTGTTTGCAAGTTTCTTGGGAGACATGGTGCGTGAGCATATAGGCTTAAAAATTCTTACATGGAAGAAGGTCGATCCAGAATCAAGAGCAAAACTTTGGGATGAAATCACAGCAAGTTTTAAACACTGATCAGATCCCTTTAGTTTCCTTTATAATTTATCAAAAAATTAATACTGAGAATACACTATAGATACATATTATATATGCAAGTACATATATTTAATTAATTTGTTAATGTTAAAAAACTACATTAGATTGCTGTTAAACAGACTCGTTATATATACATCTAGTATTTGTAATCTGTTTGCTATCTAGTATATATATTGATCGTGGTAACCTAATTAGATAAAGAAGTTTTGTTACAATTATAGTTTCAGTTTCTGATCCACTTGAGTATTCTAATGTTGCAGCGATATTTTGTCCTTGAGGAGACATACAAAGGGAAAATAATGTATCGTCTAGGTGGGTATCTACGGACTTTCAGAAGTAAATTGAGGGACAAGTACATCCTGCCTAACCTAGACACACCTGCAAAACTAAAAGAAGTCCCATTTAAATACAGTTCAATTGTCAAATCCGCGGAATGGGACGCATTCGTAGAGTATACGAGCACGGGAAATTACCAGGTTAGTGATGGTCATTTATATTTAAATCCATACATAATATAGCTTTCATATGCTTTGAGTTTGCAAATTTATGCCTAAATTAAACTAATTAATTATCATTTTGTTCTTCTGTAACTAAGCGCAAGTCACATGTAGCAAAAGAGGCGCGCTCCAAGTCTCTTTATCCACATACAATGGGACGTGGTGGATACACATATGTGAAAAAGAAAATGGTACGGTACTTACATTTACAAAGCGAATGTTTCTTTCTAATTTACTACATGTATATATAATAAGTCTTAAATGTAATTAGTTTCTGTTTTTTATTGTCTAAGTTAATATATTCCTTGGTTTAACTTTAATTACATGCATGTGTATTTGATGATTATAAGATCGAAGATAAAGTTATTGAACAACATGAAGAACCCCCACGTGCTCTGTTGTGGGTGAAAGGAAGGGTAAACAAACAAGGGGTATTTCGAGACAACACAACCAAAGATAAGGCAAATGCAGTAGTAAGCATTTTGACATGAAGTTTTCCATTTATAAATTCATGTTTATTTTGCATTAAACACATTAATTGCTTGATCAAATCTTTACTGCAGGAAGCCGCCGAGGAGCAGATCAAAGCTGGAACCTTAAAGGTTGACAATGGCGACGGATTGACAGAGGTGCTTGGTCCCGAAAAATCTGGATATGCCAGAGGAGTGGGAGGCGGAGTGACAGTCAAGACGTATTTTAATCTACCCTGAAACAGAAAAGCATACGATGATGCGAGATTCAAAGCACTTGAAGCGGAACTTGCAGCTGAGAAACGTAAAAATGAAGACAAAGATAAATTAGTGTCGCCGTTGTCCAGCCAAGTGACAGATACACAGTCAATGGTTATCGAACTTAAGAGTCGGTTGGATGCATTGACACCTACAGTACCAGCATTACCGGAAAGGTTTTCATTGTTTTACTTATGCATACATTTTATTCTTTAATAACATGGTTGCTGTCAAATGTATTTCTTAATTTATATTGCAGGTGTCGTCTCCTACCGTGGATATAGCTACCCATCCTGATCAGGAGGGCGGAAATACTGCCTTAAGTGATGTTGTTTGTGGGAAGGATGACAGGTCTCGTAAGTCTAATTATGGACTTGCAAGTTTGGAAAAGCCAACAGAATCAAGTGTAAGTGTTAAAACATTAGAGTTAATTTGATTTAAGTATTTCTCACTGTGGTTTAATAATTTTACATATTACATACTTGATATTTACCGAGTATTATATAGGAAATTTGTTATAAATCTGTTGAGCAGTCAAACAGGCCGCAAGATTCACAAGATGACAACACGTCCCAACGACCAACACAGTCGGAATCGCAAAAGAATCCGCCTCCAACAACACCGCAGGTGGAGGTAATGTAATCCTAAATGTTCATATATTATTCAGTTTAATCAAATTACAATGCATACACACACACACACACATATACATATATATATATATACACACACACACGTAATAATTGTTGTTATATTATTTTCTTTAGTTTTACAAGTATAAATTGTGGCACTTAAAGAAGGCAAACGTCATTGCGTTGGGTACTGTCTGGGTGTCAAATGAAAAAATGAAGCTTCATAACAGAACACTTCCAAACGATTGCTACAAAGTGTCTGTTGATAAATCGTTAGTGGATACTGCTTTTATTCCGGACAAAGCAAACAATGGTGTCAAAACAGTTAAGGATGTAGAAGGTGGTTATTGTGCGTGGCCAAAGGATCAAGTGATTATTGATGAGGAGGTACATATATAGTACACGTTTTTATATATCTTACTACTGATACATATAGTTCTTCAATTTATTTAGATTTTGATACATATGCGCCGCCTTGTTTCTTGTACAGGTAACACCACCACCTACTTATCTACAAAATTCAGCTGATCATGATGAGAACATAACTGTACGAGATATATCAAAGAAAAGGCGCAAATCTTTTGTGTCTAGTGATTCCATGGTAAAGCAAGCGAAGACCAAACTGATCAAGAGTAAAAAGTCGTTACAACTGTGATGTTAGTAATTAGTCGATTTTGATCATGTACATTCCGATCCAACTTTTACAATATTAATTAATTATGTACATTCCAATTTTTATTTGTGGTGTTATATATACTAATTCAAATTGTTACACATCTATTTGAATTTTTATATGTGACTAAAAGATGCATAAACGTAATATGGTCACACATTGTGACCACTGTTTGTTACATAAGTTGTGTGTGACTGAATAGTGCAAAACGCCACACAAAATACAAATCAGGTGGCCATTGGGTGAGCATATGGTCACACTTATTATCACCTACGGCCACTTTTGGTTTAATTTTATGTGATCAAATCCCATAATAAATCACTACTTGTGTGACTAAATGATACAAATCGTCACACAAACATGAAAATAAAGTGGCCATTGGATGGACAATAGTCACACAAAATACAAGTTTACTTTACATTACAGAGCATATGGTCACACTTATTATCACCTACGGCCACTTTTGGTTTAATTTTATGTGACCAAATCCCATAATAAATCACTACTTGTGTGACTAAATGATACAAATCGTCACACAAACATGAAAATAAAGTGGCCATTGGATAGACAATAGTCACACAAAATACAAGTTTACTTGACATTAAAGAGCATATGGTCACACTTATTATCACCTACGGCCACTATTGGTTTAATTTTATGTGACCAAATCCCATAGTAAATCACTACTTGTGTGACTAAATGATACAAATCGTCACACAAACATGAAAATAAAGTGGCCATTGGATGGACAATAGTCACACAAAATACAAGTTTACTTGACATTACAGGGCATATGGTCACACTTATTATCACCTACGGCCACTTTTGGTTTAATTTTATGTGACCAAATCCCATAATAAATCACTACTTGTGTGACTAAATGATACAAATCGTCACACAAACATGAAAATAAAGTGGCCATTGGATGGACAATAGTCACACAAAATACAAGTTTACTTGACATTACAGAGCATATGGTCACACTTATTATCACCTATGGCCACTTTTGGTTTAATTTTATGTGACCAAATCCCATAATAAATCACTACTTGTGTGACTAAATGATACAAATCGTCACACAAACATGAAAATAAAGTGGCCATTTGATGGACAATAGTCACACAAAATACAAGTTTACTTGACATTACAGAGCATATGGTCACACTTATTATCACCTACGGCCACTTTTGGTTTAATTTTATGTGACCAAATCCCATAGTAAATCACTACTTGTGTGACTAAATGATACAAATCGTCACACAAACATGAAAATAAAGTGGCCATTGGATGGACAATAGTCACACAAAATACAAGTTTACTTGACCTTACAGAGCATATGGTCACACTTATTATCACCTACGGCCACTTTTGGTTTAATTTTATGTGACCAAATCCCATAATAAATCACTACTTGTGTGACTAAATGATACAAATCGTCACACAAACATGAAAATAAAGTGGCCATTGGATGGACAATAGTCACACTAAATACAAGTTTACTTGACATTACAGAGCATATGGTCACACTTATTATCACCTACGGCCACTTTTGGTTTAATTTTATGTGACCAAATCCCATAATAAATCACTACTTGTGTGACTAAATGATACAAATCGTCACACAAACATGAAAATAAAGTGGCCATTGGATGGACAATAGTCACACAAAATACAAGTTTACTTGACATTACAGAGCATATGGTCACACTTATTATCACCTACGGCCACTTTTGGTTTAATTTTATGTGACCAAATCCCATAATAAATCACTACTTGTGTGACTAAATGATACAAATCGTCACACAAACATGAAAATAAAGTGGCCATTGGATGGACAATAGTCACACAAAATACAAGTTTACTTGACATTACAGAGCATATGGTCACACTTATTATCACCTATGGCCACTTTTGGTTTAATTTTATGTGACCAAATCCCATAATAAATCACTACTTGTGTGACTAAATGATACAAATCGTCACACAAACATGAAAATAAAGTGGCCATTGGATGGACAATAGTCACACAAAATACAAGTTTACTTGACATTACAGAGCATATGGTCACACTTATTATCACCTACGGCCACTTTTGGTTTAATTTTATGTGACCAAATCCCATAGTAAATCACTACTTGTGTGACTAAATGATACAAATCGTCACACAAACATGAAAATAAAGTGGCCATTGGATGGACAATAGTCACACAAAATACAAGTTTACTTGACATTACAGAGCATATGGTCACACTTATTATCACCTACGGCCACTTTTGGTTTAATTTTATGTGACCAAATCCCATAGTAAATCACTACTTGTGTGACTAAATGATACAAATCGTCACACAAACATGAAAATAAAGTGGCCATTGGATGGACAAGAGTCACACAAAATACATGTTTTACTTGACATTAATGAGCATATGGTCACACAAAATACAAGTTTACCTTATTTTAAAGATCATATGGTCACACTTATTAACACTTTTGGTCACATTTGGCTTAAATTTATGTAACCAATTCCCAAAATAAAGAACTCGTTGTGTGACTAAATGTTACAAATGGTCACACAAACATACAACTCAAGTGACCATTGGATGGAAAATAGTCACACAAAATACACTTTCACTTGATTTTAAAGAGCTTATGGTCACACATTTTATGGTTTTGGTTACTCTTTTTAAATGGATACGGCCACTAACCAGCTAGTGTGACCGTATGGACCCCTTTGGTGGCGCGACCTTTAGTCACACACAAGGTGAAAAAATGAGTGTGACCATATGGTTTTAGTCACGCTTTTCTGGCGTGACCAAATCGCAGATCTGTACTAGTGACTACCTGCTCATGTAAAGTCCATTACCTACATGTGTTTCAAACCATACTACTATAATCTCACCTTTAAAAGCAAGGTAAAAGTCAATTTCCTATGATTAAAATCATAATCTACAAAATCACATAGCACCAATCTCATCAGATAATTGCTATTATGCATCAATGGGTACTTGCTATCTCAGCACACGTACCACATTATCAAAATGTGCTAATTAATCACTCGCACATATTCAACAATATCCACCTATTTAATCCATTTTAGTCGACCTCTACTTAAACTTATATCATCACATAACTTTTTCAAATTGTAATGTATCACTTGGATTAATACATATGGAGGGGATTAAAGTATCCCAAAATGTTCGCTTGGGGTACTAAAGTTTATGATTTGACAAAACTATAACCCAACTTTTAAAACCTCCCCCAAGTGGAAAATGAGCTGATAAAGAGTCATCAATTTGAACAATTTTATAAACTTTGATTATTGTTGTAAACATTTTAATAAACTTTAGTTATCCTTGTAAATATATTAATAAACTTTAGTTACCCTTAAACACAATACATATAGTTAACTCATATTTTTGTCAAATCATAAACTTTAGTACCCCAAGCGAACATTTTGGGATACTTTAATCCCCTCCGTGTGTATTAACCCGTATCACTTCATCTATTCATTGGATATACAACAACACGTATAATTACATGTAATTCGCACATAATGATAATAAAATTATCAATTTGTCAATTTAACGCTTATTTCATAGACTATTTCGTCTTTCTCATAGGCACACTTTCATATATTTTCTAATCAATAGGCTATCCGGCTATGGTAGACCTTACCAAGCCTTTATTATCATGAACTAATAATCACGTACTCATCTTAACAAGTAGTATAAACAGTTCAAATTTTTCTTTTACAACGTTTCCACATTAAACACTAGTTAAATAGTTTACTACCACCTTATTTTAGCCAGTCAATGACTATTTCATAACTACAGGTCAACATATATTACCTGTTATTTTAAAATCATTTAACTTTATCTGGTACTTATTGCCTCAACAACTCCATGTGAAATGGCATAATATGAATACGTTGGCCATACGTCGTTATATTATGTCAATCATACTTTATTCTCAGGCCACTTCATACCATTGATCTCCCAAAATTTATTAGCCTTTACCCTTACCTATATCATAACAATGATATCAACCATTTGCTCAATTATAACAACCCGTAGTTGCAGGTATATCATCAAGTATTAGTTTGCTACCGTTTTCAATGTATCATTTGAATGTACATTACACATATCATCAAGTTTATATAAACAACACAGACATTCAACACCTCTTTTTATTATATCATTAACTCCGGTGTAATGTCTAACACCATTATTTCACTCAACTTCTTTATTACCTGATTCAAGGTCTTTTACTAATTACATCACTTAATATTAATAGTACATTTGGTACTAAACACTTCATCCATACTAAGTGTAATATTCAACGTATTTTCTCCAATCTATACTTCTTTAGTTGTAATATAAGTAAACATTTCATATCACACATGCACATTATTACTCTACTGTTAAATATCAATAAGTATAGACTTATATATTCCTTTCAAACTCTACAAATACTTATTTTAACCATTTCTAATATTTTAGATGATTCAATTACTTCATTCTATCTCACTTAGTCCATATAACTCAAGAATTTAATCACCAACAACAATAGTTAGCCACAATCGACAATACAACGAATACACAGCTTGAAAATAACTTATATTCAATAAAATATGAGGACCTCTTAAAACAAGTTATAATATCATATTTAGTCATAGGAATGATTCCTGGGCTCGAAAAAACAAGAACCCAATACAAAACATAAGTCAAAAGTTCAAAATAAGGTCCGAAAAACAGTAAAATGCCATTTTCAGACCCCAAACGACCCTGAAGTGCCCAAAACTGCCAGGGCTCAGGGCAAAGCGAAGTGCTTTGACCGTTGGGCCGTTTCCGAGTGACCCTGTAAATTTTGTTTTAATCGGACACCGAAATTTTATAGCGTAAAATTCTACGTCAAGCGTAACTATGAACGTCGTAAAAAAAAATTTTTTACTAACGCAATCCGAGGGAATAGGTTCAGGATCGCGTTCCCTAGTTAAAACCCTTCTGTAACCAAATTAGTCATACAAACGCGATCCGGAAAAACCAAGCGAGATCGCGTTCCCAAGAGAAAACGCATCCGATCACGAAATATACACGCAAACGCGATCCTGGAAATTTTGCTGGGATCGCGTTCCCAAGCACAAAAGTAGACTGTGATGAAAATACACGTACGAACGCAATCCAGAAAAACTTGTTGGGATCGCGTTCCCAAGTGAAAATCTGAATTTCAGCAAAACTCGCATTTTTAGCCAATTTCAATCGCATATAACTTTTTACTCGTTTAGAGTTAGACTCTAAAATTTTGCAGGCACGTCCACTATGCCAAAATGAAACTTTCCCTTTTTACACTTTTTCAATTTACACATTTTACGAGAAAACGGACGTACGACTCATTTTTGACCATTTTAGACCATTTTGGTTGACACCTTAGATTCCAAATGACTTAGTTTCCGACTTCCACCCTTTGCCAACATGTTTCTATATACATTTTTGACGTGTGGGCATATTCGTCACCTACAAACACTCATTCTACATTGTTTTTGACTCCTTGACCCGTTAGGGGTCCAAATAGACATTTTTACCAATTTCATTCATAATGACAACATTAACACTTTCAATCCACATTTTATCTATACTTATGACTTTAAGTCACTTTAAAAGTCATCATACACAAACTACATCAAGTTTTAGCCGTTTTTATCACTAAGTGACCCATTTGGGCACCTACATGACCCGTTTGGGTTTATGACCATATAATCACTATTCTATCGCCCATTCCACATGCCTTTGACTAATTTAAGTCAAACCAAACCATTATCACTATTGGTGGCATAACATAACCTTAAATCACCAATTTCACATATTACCATTATATTTACACAATTAAAACAAGTACTCAACATTAATCTTTCCTTAAACTTGTCAATACATATAAGAGCTCGTTGACCACTTTGACTTCTTACAATACCACCTTTAATACAAAATCATAATTTAATCGAAATCATGACCAATGCTAAGCACATAAACATCTAACTATATTTATCTCTTTTAATATAGTCATTACTCGATTTGACTTTACCCCATTCAACTTTGACTTTTCAAGTCAAACACACACTTTCCAATCAATGAACCACTTTCCAATTTAAACCACAACATGACTTAAAACATCTTACTTGGGGTATACCAACACCTCATTAATTTCCTTATGGAAAGTCATTTCAATTTAATCTATCAAGATTTACTACTAAGCACATAATCAACTATGCTAAACACATAGGCAAAATCAACTTACTCATAAATGAGAAATCATATCAATCTAATTCAATTTACTTTACTAATCATAGTCATCATAGCAAGTAAACAGTTTAAACTTATTTAATTTAAACAAGCTTATAGAGAATTACCTGATGCTTTTACACCAACGAACATAGAGGAAACATTGAGAATACCAGTCGGTTACTCATGTTCCTCCTTCTCTGCAACCAACACACAATCTCACATCTTGTTAAGCGTTAGTACATGTGACACCCGTCAAATTAGGACTAGTAATTAGTGCCTAATCAATTTTTAATACATGTAATTAGTTCTGTGTTAGGCTAATTAATGTATCAATATATATGTTGTTGAATATATACAAGAATACGTTTTAATTAAATCGTACAAGTTTCAAACCGAACGTGTTTCGATCAATTAAATACGGACGTTGATGAACAATTAAATTTAAATAATACAATGTTATTTAAAGATACACTTAGATCCAAAAAATATTATTTTATAATATTTCGTGCACAATTCATAACATACCATCGATGATTACGCGATTAAAATGTTAAGCACACAAACAAACAAAACAAGTTAACGTTATATTTTATGACGCAATCATTAAGTATTTGATGAATACTGCAACAAAAGTATTGAATAATTGTTCATATTTTAAAACGTACAAATAAACGTAAATAAAACCATTTACACGTTCAAACAATCGGGAAAACGAACACCGTACGGATCGCGACTACACGGAGCAAAATTTGGTGAAGCCCACACTTGGTGGACCCCACCAAAACCGGCCAAGGTGAGGGTCATCACCCCCTCACCTCTTTTCTCCTTATCATTCTCATTTTCCCACTCTCTTTCTTCTTTCTCTTTTCTCTCAAAAACAACCCACACCAAAAATCACTAAATCATCAAAATAAATATACAAAACGACCTCGGATCATCAAGATTTTTAAAGATTAACGACCACCACGCAACGATCTACACTTCCATCTTTTCGGATTTCCATTTCGCCACTTTGTAAGTTTCCGACAAAATCCCGAAACCTCTCGTCTTAGCTTATTTTTACGTATTGATGGTTTATCTAAGTGTATATATGTCTATTACAAAAGGGAAAACACGATTTTATAGCTTAAATATGAGTTAGATTTGAGTTTTTGGTGGGAAAATCTCGACAGTCGCTGGGTACTGGGCTGGTGTTTATCTTTGCGACACAAGCCTTGTGTCGCATGTTGTGTCGTATAAAACCCTTTGTGTCGTATTTTGTGTCGTAAAAACTCAGTTATGTCGGACCTTTTGCGACACAATATTGTGTCGTACCTTATGTCGCAAATACCATGCGCCACAATCATTATGTCGCTGTTAAATCAGCGTTATTCGCTTATGCGACACAACCCTTGTATCGCTAAGCTCTTGTGTCGCACTTCTATGCGACACAACCCTTGTGTCGCATGACAAACTTTTATGTCGCATATTGTGTCGCATAAAACAGAATGTTTAAAATCTCATATTTTCACCAAGTGTTGGATTTGTAAAACCTTAAACTTTCAAACTACATGACTTCGGAAATACATCGGTACATACGATACAAGCATAATACTTCGGAAAACAAGATAATAACGTTGAGAATTTCATTACAAAACAATCACCAACGGGCCGTACACGTTTTCAAATATACAAGTCAATCAACCAAATCGTAGTAATTTGGACAAGTCAATCAACCAAATCAGGGTAATTTGGACAAACAACTACAAAGGTAGTCTTTCGAGATGCCTAAACAATTAATAACCATCGCGTGTCATGGACACCTTCAGGTTACAAGTCTTCGGACATCAATACAAGTCAAGCCAAATCAAGTTTATTTGTTTAAACGCTCCAAGACTCAGGTGAGTCTCATGGCCCCTACTTTACTGCTTTTCAATCAGGGGTGTGATATTATTGCTCGTTTTGTTTTACAAGTTGAACGCAAGTACAAATCAAATCAAATACTACATGAGTTTCAAGCTAATCAATTTAAAGCCCTCCATAGCATAGTCTGGTAATACGTAGTAGCGTGAATGTTAGTATATGATATCATATAGGATTGACAATCCTCGTCCGGGTTAGCACGCACTAACTGGTTAAACGGACGTATTAGCATTTGGGAAGACGAGTGTGGATTAGGCACTCGTAGGAGGCATTTCAAGTTAGGTTTCCTTAAGTGGGCCTGACAACTCAAGTTAAGCTCAGACTATGTGCTCATGGCTGTATAACTTTTATTTTGCTTAATTGCTTTATAAATTCAATTATAAATCTTGCGGTTCATACAAATATGTGTTGACATACAAACCTGTGAGCTCATCAGCGTTTCGCTGACCCATTTTAGCATGTATCACAGGTAACCAGCAGTAGGTTGGACTGCTCAATCAAGGCAAATTAGCTCGAGTCAGCATGCAAACAAATCAGAGATTTAGCTGCATTATTATATTTTGTATAGATTAATTATGTACTTAAATCTCTCAATTTCAACCGGGCTAATGTAACTATATTTTTGATGTAAACGTTTGTTTTTATCAATACAAGTTCAAAACGACGCATATAGTGGTCGTTCATTATACCTTGCGTGCTTTGTATATTGATTAGTAACACCCAATTCGTGCTTCCGCTAAACAATAAATTTGGGGGTGTTACAGATTGGTATCAGAGCCTAAGGTTATAGTGAACTAGGTTGCATTTAGTGGGCCTAGACTATGACCGTTAGGCAGTATTTCCTTATTAGGCATGATTGGTTCAGGAATTTCAGCATACGACTTTAATTTAACATAGCATGATCAACTATGTACAATTAAAGAAAGATGATGTAAGGTCTGTAGTAGTTATGTTGAACGGGAATACACTAGTTGACTCTGACCTCGAGAGAACCGAGACTCAAACATGTCTATGTTAGACACCTTAGGCTATTATGTAATATATATATATATATATATATATATATATATATATATATATATATATATATATATATATATATATATATATACACACATAGATAGGCCTTGTTACAATCTTAGGCTATATTATATATGTATTATATGAATATATGCCTCATTCTTTCTAACGCTTTGTCTCAGAATGGCAAACACACCACCCGGTTCATCACATTCTTATCCGTACGAATCACAAACCTCAAGGATAGCTAGGAGGGACACCAGGTCGCCTCGGGCTAGCCCATATTCAACTCACCCCACTCTACCGGACTTAGCCACTAGGGTACATCACCACGAACGACGACTTAACGCTATGGATATCGAACTCCAAGAAACTCGCGAAAACTGGAGACTCACAGCTATGGAACGAATCGAGCAAGTCTCTGAAGGTCACGAGCACACTGTCAACACCGTGAACACTCTTCAAAATCAAGTGGAAGAAACAATCGAAACCATGGAGGTTATCCACAACCAAGTGATTGGCAACCGAAATGAAATCTCTGTCCTACAATCAAGGCTGCATCAGTGCGAGACACGTCTAAGGGAAACCGAGGACGCCCTCCGAACGGCCAACAGACTCACAGAGTCTGTGGCCCATCTCAACGCACTGCTGCCACAACTCAACTCACGTCAGAATTAGCTTAGGCTGAATCTGTACCCTAATATGCTTTCGTAGGACCTATGTAATTCGACCGGATGTAACAATTCCCGGTACTTTTGTAAAACATCTAATCCTGTAACTTTTGGAACTTGTAACTCGGAATTGTCTATTATCTTTTGAACTCGTAATATCAATTGACAATTCCCCTTGATTATTCTACACTGTTGATTCTTACATTGTGACGTCGGATGTTATAGCTTTTATATATATACATCTGTTGAAATTTTCGTTCTGGTGCAATTTCTTATGTACCTTTTGTTTCTTTCTTGAAGAATCATGCCGCCCAAGAAGAAAAGTTACAGTGATGCGGAAATCAATGCTATCGTTTCTCGAGCTGTGGCCGATGCCTTGGCTGCTCGGGACTTGCCTCGAAACTCCCGAATTACTGGTGAAGCTCCCAGTAATACCCCTGTCATCAAGTCTTGTTCTTACAAGGACTTTCTCAGCTGCAAACCACTATACTTCAAGGGCACGGAAGGTGCCATTGGGCTGATCCGTTGGATAGAACGGATGGAATCTGTTTTCAACCTCTGCAACTGTGCAGAGGATAATAAAGTCAAGTTCGCTGCATACACCTTTCAGGAAGGTGCTCTTACATGGTGGAACACACACGCCAACTCTGTGGGCATCGAAATAGCAAATCAGCTTCCTTGGGCTGAACTGAAGAAAAAGCTCAGGGAGAAGTATTGTCCCAAAGAGGAACTGCATCGTCTGGAGGAAGAATTCTGGCACTTGACAGTGCAGGGGATCGACATTGCTGGATATACCACCAAATTCCAGCAATTTGCGCTGTTATGCCCGAGTTTGGTGGAACTGAAATCAAAAGGCATCAAAAGATACATCCGCGGCCTCCCAGAGAGCATCCAGGGAAATGTCACTTCATCCAAGCCAACCACTACTGAAAGTGCTATTCGACTGGCACACGAACTCATGGCACTGGTTGTCAGCCGTGAGACATCCAACACTTCCCCTTCCAACAACAACAAACGCAAATCATCTGAACCCCACAACAACCAAAACGAAAAGCCCAATACCATCCAAGTGTACAACACCAATTCCGAACCCAAACGCGCCTACACTGGGGACAGGCCATACTGTTCCAAATGCAACTACCACCACCATGGTCCATGCAAGTCTCCCTGCAACAACTGCAGGAAGTACGGGCATTCCTTCAAGGATTACAGAGCTCCCAAACCCAACAACAACACCCAACAACCCAAATCCTGTTATGAATGTGGAGAGACTGGACACTTCAGAGATGCGTGTCCTAAACGGAAGAACAACAACAACAACGTAAAAGGAAGGGCTTTGGTTCTCAACTCCGGGGATGCCCGTCAGGACCCGAATGTGGTCACGGGTATGTTCCTCCTCAACAACTTAACTGTTTCTGTTCTATTTGATACTGGTGCTGATAGAAGCTTTATATCTAATGAGTTTTGCCCACTACTTGACATCACTCCCGTCGCCTTAGATGTTAAGTACACCGTAGAACTTGCAAATGGTAAACTCATAGAAACCGATAGTGTGATATCTAATTGCACTTTAACCCTAGCCGACGAAACCTTCTCCATTGACCTTATGCCTGTTGAAATAGGAAGTTTCGACGTCATCATTGGTATGGACTGGTTGTCCAAACACCGCGCTGAAATCGTCTACTACGACAAGGTCGTTCAAATCCCTCTCGCCACCGGTAGAACTTTGGTCATACAGGGGGAGACCGGTGGGACGAGACTAAACATCATCTCTTGTTTGAAAACCTGAAAATTTATGAGAAAGGGTTACCCAGCAATCCTCGCTCACATCATGGAGAAACAGTCGGAGGAGAAGCGACTTGAGGATGTGCCAATCGTTCGAGACTTTCCAGAAGTCTTTCCCGAAGAACTGCCTGGTCTACCCCCGCCAACACAGGTTGAGTTCTCAATCGATCTCGTGCCTGGTGCTGCACCTGTGGCCCGAGCACCATACCGTTCGAGCACCATACCGTTTAGCACCATCTGAACTTCAGGAGTTGTCCACCCAATTACAGGAACTCTTGGAAAGAGGATTCATTAGGCCGAGTTCCTCACCTTGGGGTGCTCCGGTCCTATTCATCAAAAAGAAATATGCTTCTTTCAGAATGTGCATCGACTATCGAGAGTTAAACAAATTGACCGTCAAGAACCGTTATCCACTTCCACGCATCGATGACCTGTTTGACCAACTTCAGGGATCGAGTTGTTATTCAAAGATTGATCTTCGATCAGGTTATCATCAATTGCGTGTTCGCGACACCGATATCCTTAAAACTGCTTTCAGAACCCGTTACGGACATTACGAATTCCAAGTGATGCCATTCGGTCTAACCAATGCACCGGCTGTATTCATGGACCTTATGAATCGGGTGTGCAAGCCTTATCTTGACAAGTTCGTCATTGTCTTCTTTGACGACATCCTCATATACTCGCGAAACGAACAGGAACATGCGCATCATCTCAAAACCATCCTAGAACTACTTAGACACGAGGAGTTGTATGCTAAATTTTCTAAGTGTGAGTTCTGGATACAAACCGTTCAATTCCTTGGTCATGTTATCGATAGTCAAGGAATCCATGTTGATCCATCAAAAATCGAGGCTATCAAAAATTGGCAATCGCCGACAACTCCAACAGAAGTACGGCAGTTTTTAGGACTGGCCGGCTACTATCGACGATTCATCGAGAATTTCTCAAAAATAGCGTTGCCACTCACGACACTGACTTAAAAACACAAAAAGTTCGACTGGACTGAAAAACAAGAGTCAGGATTTCAACTTCTGAAACAAAAGCTTTGCAGTGCTCCAATCTTATCGTTACCCGAAGGCACCGATGACTTCGTGGTATACTGCGATGCTTCACATCAAGGTCTCGGTTGTGTGTTGATGCAACGAGACAAGGTCATTGCTTATGCCTCACGACAACTCAAGGTTCACGAAAAGAACTACACCACTCATGACCTCGAATTCGGAGCAGTTGTCTTTGCTCTCAAAATCTGGAGACATTATCTTTACGGCACTAAGTGCACAATCTTCACCGACCACAAAAATCTCCAACACATATTCGATCAAAAGGATCTCAACATGAGGCAACGTCGTTGGGTCGAGTTGCTTACCGATTACGACTGCGAAATCAAATACCATCCAGGGAAGGCAAATGTTGTGCCGACGCCCTCAGTCGAAAGGAACGATCGAAACCACTTCGAGTCCGAGCCCTCAGCATGACAATTCATAACGATCTGAACATTCAGATTCTCACTGCTCAACTCGAAGCTTTGAAACCTGATAACATAAAAAACGAAGCCTTGCGAGGCATGGACAAACAATTTGAAATCAAACCTAACGGAGTTAGGTGTTTCTCAAACCGAATCTGGTTGCCTACTTTTGGGAACCTGCTAGACTTGGTGATGGATGAAGCTCATAAGTCCAAATATTCTATTCATCCGGGATCCGACAAAATGTATCACGGTATCAAGGATTTCTATTGGTGGCCGAACATGAAAGCCGAAATCGCCACGTATGTTAGCAAGTGTCTTACTTGCTCGAAAGTCAAAGCCGAATATCAAAAACCTTCTGGTTTACTTCAACAGCCCGACATTCCTGAATGGAAATGGGAACAAATCGCCATGGATTTCATAACCAAACTACCCAAGTCATCGAGTGGTTGCGATACCATTTGGGTGATCGTCGACCGTCTCACCAAATCTGCTCATTTTCTGGCAATCAAGGAAACCGATAAAATGGAACGCCTCACACGAATTTACATCAAGGAAATCATTTCTCGACACGGTGTTCCAATCTCAATTATCTCTGATAGGGACAGTCGTTTCACATCTCACTTTTGGCAATCACTTCAAAAATCCTTGGGTACCCGTCTCGATATGAGTACCGCATACCATCCTCAAACCGACGGTCAAAGTGAACGAACAATTCAAACACTTGAGGATATGCTACGAGCCTGCGTAGTTGACTTCGGTGTAAACTGGGAACAACACCTACCATTGTGCGAGTTTTCGTACAACAACAGCTACCATACTAGTATTGGCGCTGCACCATTCGAGGCACTGTACGGTCGTAAGTGCCGATCACCTATCTGTTGGACCGAAGTTGGGGATAGCCAACTCACGGGTCCGGAAATCATTCACGAAACAACCGAGAAAATCTTCGAGATTCAAAACAAACTCAAAGCCGCACGTGATCGTCAGAAAAGTTATGCTGACGTGAGACGCAAACCACTCGAGTTCCAGGTTGGGGATCGAGTACTACTCAAAGTATCTCCTTGGAAAGGCGTAATTCGATTTGGCAAATGAGGGAGGTTAAATCCCAGATACATTGGACCATTCGAGATCCTCGAGAGGATTGGTCCAGTGGCATATCGATTGCAGCTGCCATCCGAACTCAGCAGCGTGCATCCCACTTTTCACATTTCAAACTTAAAGAAGTGTCTGTCTTATGAGACACTTATCATTCCACTCGATGAAATTCGGGTTGACGACAAGCTTCACTTCGTTGAAGAACCCGCCGAAATCATGGACCGTGAGGTCAAACAACTCAAACAAAGTCATATTCCCATCGTCAAAGTTAGGTGGAATTCGCGGCGCGGTCCGGAATTCACCTGGGAACGGGAAGATCAAATGAGACTCAAGTATCCTCAGTTGTTTGCTGACGCTACTTCAAACATGACTCCAAACTAAATTTCGGGACGAAATTCTTCTAACAGAGGGAGAATGTGACACCCGTCAAATTAGGACTAGTAATTAGTGCCTAATCAAGTTTTAATACATGTAATTAGTTCTGTGTTAGGCTAATTAATGTATCAATATATATGTTGTTGAATATATACAACAATACGATTTAATTAAATCGTACAAGTTTCAAACCGAACGTGTTTCGATCAATTAAATACGGACGTTGGTGAACAATTAAATTTAAATAATACAATGTTATTTAAAGATACACTTAGATCCAAAAAAATATTATTTTATAATATTTCGTGCACAATTCATAACATACCATCGATGATTACGCGATTAAAATGTTAAGCACACAAACAAACAAAACAAGTTAACGTTATATTTTATGACGCAATCATTAAGTATTTGATGAATACTGCAACAAAAGTATTGAATAATTGTTCATATTTTTAAACGTACAAATAAACGTAAATAAAACCATTTAAACGTTCAAACAATCGGGAAAACGAACACCGTACGGAGCGCGACTACACGGAGCAAAATTTGGTGAAGCCCACACTTGGTGGACCCCACCAAAACCGGCCAAGGTGAGGGTCATCACCCCCTCACCTCCTTTCTCCTTATCATTCTCATTTTCCCACTCTCTTTCTTCTTTCTCTTTTCTCTCAAAAACAAACCACACCAAAAATCACTAAATCATCAAAATAAACATACAAAACGACCTCGGATCATCAAGATTTTTAGAGATTAACGACCACCACACAACGATCTACACTTCCATCTTTTCAGATTTCCATTTCGCCACTTTGTAAGTTTCCGACAAAATCCCGAAACCTCTAGTCTTAGCTTATTTTACGTATTGATGGTTTATTTAAGTGTATATATGTCTATTACAAAAGGGAAAACACGATTTTATAGCTTAAATATGAGTTAGATTTGAGTTTTTGGTGGGAAAATCTCGACAGTCGCTGGGTACTAGGCTGGTTTTCATCTTTGCGATACAAGCCTTGTGTCGCATGTTGTGTCGTATAAAACCCTTTGTGTCGTATTTTGTGTTGTAAAAACTCAGTTATGTCGAACCTTTTGTGACACAATATTGTGTCGTACCTTATGTCGCAAATACCATGCGACACAATCATTATGTCGCTGTTAAATCAGCATTATTCGCTTATGCGACACAACCCTTGTGTCGCTAAGCTCTTGTGTCTCACTTCTATGCGACACAACCCTTGTGTGCATTGACAAACTTTTATGTCGCATATTGTGTCGCATAAAACAGAATGTTTAAAAACTCAGATTTTCACCAAGTGTTGGATTTGTAAAACCTTAAACTTTCAAACTACATGACTTCGGAAATACATTGGTACATACGATACAAGCATAATACTTCGGAAAACAAGATAATAACGTTGAGAATTTCATTACAAAACAATCACCAACGGGCCGTACACGTTTTCAAATATACAAGTCAATCAACCAAATCGTAGTAATTTGGACAAGTCAATCAACCAAATCAGGGTAATTTGGACAAACAACTACAAAGGTAGTCTTTCGAGATGCCTAAACAATTAATAACCATCGCGTGTCATGGACACCTTCCGGTTACAAGTCTTCGGACATCAATACAAGTCAAGCCAAATCAAGTTTATTTGTTTAAACGCTCCAAGACTCAGGTGAGTCTCATGGCCCCTACTTTACTGCTTTTCAATCAGGGGTGTGATATTATTGCTCGTTTTGTTTTACAAGTTGAACGCAAGTACAAATCAAATCAAATACTACATGAGTTTCAAGCTAATCAATTTAAAGCCCTCCATAGCATAGTCTGGTAATACGTAGTAGCGTGAATGTTAGTATATGATATCATATAGGATTGACAATCCTCGTCCGGGTTAGCACGCACTAACTGGTCAAACGGACGTATTAGCATTTGGGAAGACGAGTGTGGATTAGGCACTCGTAGGAGGCATTTCAAGTTAGGTTTCCTTAAGTGGGCCTGACAACTCAAGTTAAGCTCAGACTATGTGCTCATGGCTGTATAACTTTTATTTTGCTTAATTGCTTTATAAATTCAATTATAAATCTTGCGGTTCATACAAATATGTGTTGACATACAAACCTGTGAGCTCACCAGCGTTTCGCTGACCCATTTTAGCATGTATCACAGGTAACCAGCAGTAGGTTGGACTGCTCAATCAAGGCAAATTAGCTCGAGTCAGCATGCAAACAAATCAGAGATTTAGCTGCATTATTATATTTTGTATAGATTAATTATGTACTTAAATCTCTCAATTTCAACCGGGCTAATGTAACTATATTTTTGATGTAAACGTTTGTTTTTATCAATACAAGTTCAAAACAACGCATATAGTGGTCGTTCATTATACCTTGCGTGCTTTGTATATTGATTAGTAACACCCAATTCGTGCTTCCGCTAAACAATAAATTTGGGGGTGTTACGGTACATATCCTACTACCCAATTCTCATGCAACAACTAACCCCACATTTTGGAATGTTTGACTTGACACAATTTCAAATTTAGGATTGAACACCATAAAATGTTCAATTCACCCAAACCGATGCTCTGATACCAATTTATAACACCCTTCAATTTCTGAACCATTTTTTTTTATTTATAACCGGAAGCGAAAGTCCAACAAACATTAATAATTTTTACATTTTATAATACTCATATAAAGTCAATCTATTTCAAAACATAATTTATCATTTGGGTGTTACATAATTCGAAAGACAACCATGATTTATAAAATTAAAGATCAGAGTAACATCTAATCGTCAAACATTCCATCCAGTCAACAGCTCCTTATTCATCCCATAATCTAATCATATCCTGCAAGGAGTGGTAATGTGGGGGATTAGCTCAATGGTAAGTGAATGAACCAATAGCCTACAGGGCAACCTAGCATAGCAAACTTGTTACAACTAAGCGTAGCATAATAAACGAGTTTACAGCAACAGCATCATAAACACAACACATTGTTTACAGCATATAGCATCGTAAACACATAATTCAAGAGGATCGGCGGTCCTTGAGGCGCCCTCGTGCCCAGGTGGCCCTCCGAGCAACCTTACACCAACTGCAGGCCAATACAGTAGTAAACCGATAGCTTAGGTACTATTTACCCACACAACACAGTATTCCTATAACCAACCGTGTACAAGGACTTGTGTTGGTAACTCAATAGTATCCTTAAGCCCAAACCATGTTGACCTCCAATAAAGCACATATGCCCAAAGGCCAGATATCACAAAATCTATATCTATCAAGGCAACATGTCAATCAACAATCTATAAACAGTAAAACCACGTCTACCCATTGTAACCAAATCTGTTACAACTAAGTTACGCTGAAGGTTACAGGTCCACTCACCAATACCTCCGCCGTCCACTCGGTAGTCTAATGTCACTGAGTCTTCTCCATATCTATGAACATTATAAACAATGAGTTAGTAATTAATTCATATCTTATAACTCATTTAACTTAATAATGGCAAGCTAGGATAAATCAACAAGTTATAACAACTCCTTTTATGATTACACCATTACCTCAATACTTGATTAACTATTATCAATAATCAAGTGGTAATTAATTAACATACAATTTCACAAGTAATTAAGTTCAATACTTGCAATCATATTAACAACAATTATCAATTATGTATCACAACATAAGCTTAGAAACCTTCCTTCTTACTTTACTCAATTGTATCAAAATTTGATATATGTGATTCCATCAAATTAATCACATTTCATCATCAATAACCTACAATAGCATGATCGTTAACAACTAACAACAACTATATTTATTAACTCAAGCTTAAGAGCTTCGATTCTTAAATTACGCCTTAAGTTCAAGACTTTCTTCATGAACATATATCAACTTCATCAATTCAAAGTTAGACTTAAGTTCTAATCATAAATTAAACACAATTTAACAAGTCTAACATAACCACAAGCTTCAATTCATGTTAATCATGCTAATTCCATCAATTACCCAAAAATCCATTTTGATTACAACTTATATAACATGATTAATTCACTTCTAGGTTAAATTAAGATTACTAACCATCTTATAAACACTTATTAACACTACCTTAACCAATTTTAATTCTAATTTCGGATTAAAGTCATTAACCCATCAAAATCATCATAAACCCTAAGAATCACCATAGATTTATAATCTTAAGCTTGAATCTTGTTAGTAATCAACCATAACAAGCTTAACTAACAACAATTTCACAAAACCAACCCTTAATTTCGGATTAAACTCACCAATTAGCAAAAACCCCAAAACCCCAATTTCTAGGTTATGAAAAATGAAGAACATGTGATCATACCTTGTTCTTGATGATTAAGGAAGCTTGAATCCGAATTTATAAGCTCCAATTTGATGTTAAAGTTTCATGAAATTGATTTAGGGTTTCTTGAAGGTATGTATGCATGTACGTATGTGTGTATATGTGTGGGAATAAAAACCGACCCATCCCATAGAGTATACCATATAAGTGTTAATTTTCATTCCCCGTATTTATTATTGTCTGGAACTTAAAAACCATTTGCGGGGAAATACAATTTTATTTTACCGTCAACTAAATTAATTTAAAATATGTAATATTTTACTATCCACAATAAGTCATTTAACCGTTTGACCGATTATTTTCAATGCCCAAATAATATAAATCATTTATGACACAATTTAAATAATTAAATAAAATGAAGAAATTACCGATTTCAACTAGGCCCAAAACGAGGATGTTACACATGGCTCACCACCACCACCCTTACACCACCATCATCCACCACCTTTTATCTTGAAGAAACACGAGGAAAAGCAAGGAAGAAGAAGCAAGAGGTGGAATCTAGCTCATCTCACTCATCTCACTCATCCCTCCCTCTAGATTTCAATTTTTGGTAAGATCTACCACTTCTCTCCCTCTAGATCTTCATGCTTTACATAGATCTACATGTTAGTAAGTTCATCTAACAAGAAAATGTCCAAAATATGTAACCAAACTCGTTTTATACATATATATATGCTTAAACAGTTTTCTGATCAGGAAAATACACCTCACGAAAATTACTATAACTTGAGTTCTAGGTTGAATAAACACATGAATGTTATACCGAAATCTTCGATTGAAGTCGACTACAAAAAGTTCTTCTTTGACCACTTTCAGAAATTCACGGATTTTCGTGTATAAGCAGATCTTTGAGTGGTACACATTTTTGGACCAAATCTGACCACCTTCTCTTTTCATTTTTATTTGACCTACTAAATGGAACCTTAAATTCTTGGAAAAATTAGGTAAGATACTAGATATATACGTGCTCATCTGTGATTTTTGGTTTGAATTGATCCGGAGTAGAAAGTGTCGAAACCGTGTGTTGAATCGGGTTAAAAATCTGGAAAGTGTAAGTGTTTAAGGATTTGAAATGCGTTTTAAAAACCGACACCTCGGGTTAGCCACGACACGAACCGAAAATTTTTACGAACTTATTTAATCATTTTAAGGGTTGGGTAAAAGTTCCGGTTCAAACCAAAGTCGTTGACCACGTTTTCGAATGAGCCAAGACCATCACAACCTCTTGTGTCGCATGTGGCATGGGGCCATTGCGACACAAGCCACTATGTCGCAAAAACCAACTATGTCGCAATCTGTGACACAACGATTACGTCGCAAATGAATTTCTATGTCGCATGGTGCGACAAAAACCCTTATGTCGCAAAAACTTATCGATGTCGCATACTGCGACACAACATCTTATGTCGCATTAAATTGCGAATGTCGCACGGAGCGACACAAACCCATGTGTCGCTGACTAATCCAATGTCGCAAAATGCGACCCAAATCACAGTGTCGCAATTATTCCAAATTTAAATTTCCGATACGTTTTCACCAATGCAATATAAGCAGAAATAAAAAATTTTCGAGCTGACCTGGCATCTCGACCCCAGCCAGGGGCTCTGCCCCTTGGACCCCGCCATGGCTTGCCACCCCTGGAACCCCGCTACCAGGGGCGTTGCCCCCGGACCCCCGTCATCCGAAAACTCTTTTATACTAAGTATATAATACTTATACGATTCAACATGGAAACATACGAAACACACCCTACAAGTATGACTACAACATAATAATAATACTTACAATTATTACTACAAAACTCAACTCACCAACGGGCCGTACATATTTTCAAAACTCAAACTAATCAATCAAAACAAACTATTGGACATTACTAGTTAGATGAACAACTAGCATAGATGGTCTGTTGAGACATCTACTTATACATTATAATCTTGCGCGTTTTGAACGACCGACAGGTTACAGTCTGCGGACATCACATCATTGCTTGTAGCAACATATATACATCAGACTCAGGTGAGTCTCATAGCCCCTCATTTTACTATTTTAAACCCAGGGGTGGGAATACATGCTCTACTTTTTTTTACATGTGAACACGAGTACTAAACCTCGCTATATTCTGCATGAGCTGTTTTCTAATCTTTTTAAAAGTCCTCTACGATCATAGTTTGGTAATACTTTTGTAGCGTGAATGTTAGTGTATGGTACTATATGGGATTGACAATCCCCGTCCGGGTCAGCAAGCACTGACTGGTCAAACGGACGCATTATCATTTGTTCATACGAGTGTAGATTAGGCACTCGCAGGGAGGCACCCTCGATCAGACACTTGATTGTGATCCTGACACCCCAGTCAAGCTCAGACTATGACCTCATGGCAGACATATACATCATTTGATTCATTTCAAATACTTATTATTAAATCTTGTGGTTCACACATTACTTTATCATTATACAAACCTGTGAGCTCACCAGCTTTTTAGCTGACCTTTTAGCATGTGTTCTCAGGTACCCAGCAGTAGTAGATCTACTCACCCAGGATGCCCATTAACTCGAGTCATCATGCACACATCAGGAGATTGTTATGCATTACTACATTTTGTAACCTAGTTATGCCACAGAATCTCTAAACATTGTAATAATGGGCTTTTGTAACTATTACAACTTTGTAAAACTTTTACATTATATTAATGTGATTTGTAAACGACGCATATAGAGTCGTTCATTATATACCTTGAGTGTTCTGATTATCTCGATTAGTCGCACCAGCAGTATGCTTCCGCAAATCATAAATTTCGGGGTGCGACAAGTGTAAATGATCGGTGCAATGACATTAGAAGCATTCGCGGCTAGTTGTTGGATCATCGGTGGCATAATCGGAGCAGTGACATTGGTATTTTGAGTGTTCATGGTGGTATTGTTATTCATAGTGCCAATATTTGTAACTTATTTATAGTGCCAAAATCGATGTTTTAATAGAGAAAGTATGTGATACAAATTTGACAATGTAATTTGCTTGAGAAAAATATGGAAACACGTTTTGTCATTTTGACATTTTGTACATTTTACTTAAATATGCAAATACAATTGAATTATAAATGGTAACAGTTAACGGTAATTGATTATGCGTACAATATTTATAATTTAAGTTGACAAATTTGATGAGTTGTTAGTGTGGTATATTGTATCCATAATTATATAAATGGCAAGAGTAAACGACAATTGACCATGAGTTTAGCAATTCAAATTCAAAATTGTTTAAAAATAAACAAATGAAAGAAGTCGACTATGTTATATCATTCCTTGATTTGAATATGGGGTAGGGGTAGTATTGTCTTTTCCATATGTTGAGTATCAAATTAAGACTAAAGAGTGAAAATGCATTATATGTAAAGAAGATTATCAATTTTATATAATAATCAAATTAACGTATTATAGTAATATTTATAGATATTAAAAGGCCTTTTGATCTAGTGGTATAAAAGCTTATGTAACATATGTATATGTATATGATATTCGTGGTTGTATTAGTATGGTAGCTAGATTATAGGTTTGTTTCTCTAGATTGAAAATATAAATATCTATGGTTCTAGTGTTGTACTTACTATTATTCGTGATTGTATACCCTTGTTCTAAAAAATATATAAATATTAATATAAATTTATTTATAAATTAGCAAAAGCCTCCAAATCGCACGTTCAATCCTTTCAGTTTTGACATCTATATCTATCTATATAAATTAGAATATTATCCGCGCAATGCGGTGGCAAAAAAAAAAAAAAACTTGTAGTGATGCTTATTCATGGACATGTAAACTTTAAATAAAATTTGAAAATTATAGTATTATACCATTTAATTACTTTATTTTATAAGTTATGATTTGAATGATAACCCAACCCCAACCACCACCAACACCCCCCCCCCCCCCCCCCCACCTCCACCCCCCACCCACACCCCCCACCCACACACCCACACCCACACAAAACACTTTAATATATCGGGTTAAGTTTGGTTTACGGTTTGGATCAACGGGCGACTCGTGAACCTTTTATTTTTGTAATAAAAAAAATACTCAAACCTATTAACCCGTTTGTCATATTAGTAAATTTTGACTTGTTAGTCGTTCACCATAGTTCGGGTTTAGGTTGATAACTTTTGACCCTCAAATCCGAACCAATTAACTCAAAAAACTTCAACCATTTCAATTTATTGACCATATTTCGTGCATATAAGTTGGGGTTAACTGGTTAAGCTACCAACTCGGAAATTATTTTTTCCATAATGTGAGTTTAGGTTAAATAGTTTTGACCTGCAAATCTAAACCCCCTAATCTGATTCGACTTGAATTAACACAAATTTTAGAAATATTAACTTACAAATTTAATTGAAAATGTAGAATAATAATTTCAATTATTTGTTTAAGATTATAAGTTTCTAACTATTTATTAATTATATTTAAGTATCAGATGATGATAATAAATAATATTTTTATCTTAGTTACTTATATTTATAAATTAGTTTTTGCTAAATATATCATTTGAGTTATAATATTATTAGCAATGAATGTAAATATTAATTTTTTAGCTTTCAATGTAAGTACATTCAGCATAAATGTTTGTACTCTATGTTACACTCCTTTTAATATTTATGTAACTTCCATCACTATAGAAAAAATAAATAAATATTAAGTTATATATTTTGTAATTGAAATTATTTATGACATATTAATTTTATAGTAATAAATTGCATTTAATATATGTTAATCAAAGTAAAAAGGGCAAATCTTTTTAAGACATTTATTACCTCAAACCTTTTATATATTAGTATAGATATACCAATTACTAAATAGCCTATTGATAAGGGCAGCCCATGACTTCCTACATGTTATGGGTTCGAATCTTGCCATGAGTATTATTTATCATAAAGGTACCTACCACCAATGAAGCCCATGACCCACAACGTTAATGCTTAATCGGTGCGAGTTTTGGCTCGGACGTTGTCGTATATGTGATGAAGGTGATTTACCTGGTGATGTTGGACCTTGTGAGGGTTCGGTCGTGCTCCATTGAAATATGGAGTGGCTCCAGTGGGTGGCTCAAATACCCATTATTAATATAGATATATAAAATTTAATTAATTATATTCTTCTACTTATTGAAGTGAATTACAAAAGACGGGACAAATGGAACACATTGGTGTTGGCCTATATCGCGGAACTTTTCCATTGGTATAAAAATATCCACTCCTACAAAGCTAATTTCCCTACAGTAATTAACTTATAATAATAATTTTATATCTTATCATCATCATAAGATAATAAGTTAATAACATTTTTATTCAGTGGTCTATATATTACTCTTAATAATAAAATTAAGGTGTAAAACTATATAAACATTGTATATTACTAACTAATTAGCAACATAATAAAAACAAATTCGTTTCTTTTTTTCTTCAACTAACACTCACCCTACTTCATCTTCAACCAGCTTAAATATGATTTGGGATATGAATATATGACCATCATTAAATAAGAAATAAATTTTTAGATTAATTCATCAATTTGAAGTTATGATTCATATACACTTTTGTTTTAAATTATTTAATTTTTACTTGATCATTATTGCTTAAGTTTACACAAAATTCTGGATCAAAATTATAAATTGAAACTTGGGGTCATCATATTTTGAATTCGCTTAATATGAAAAGTCGTTAGGCTACATGAAAACAAAACATATAGGTCTAGCTTGTGGTAAGAACAAAAAAATTAAGTTAAAACTTAAATATATTCACATGTAAATATACATTTGAATTTACATGTGAAGAAATACATTTCACAAATATGATATAATTCACATACAGAAGACATAATTATACATAAATGGATTCAATATGCATGTATTTATATAAAAACTATCAATAGTATCATGATTTCGTTTTTGCATATTTATAGTAAGTATTCATACAAAAAAAATTTTTTTTTTTTAAAGGCAGTTGTGGAATCACTGACGGACCTTTGGTCCACCCGTTCATCTTCCACAAGCGGTTACTCCCCGATATGAGAACCGCTCCATAGTTCGAAATCTCGGCGACGCTCTCAAGGGAATGCTCTCCCATGTCTTAGATGGGTATCGCGCCGCGGAGTCTCCCCTCCCCCAGGTGAAATGTCACAGGCGAGATTCGAACTCATCACCTCCAGGAAGAAACCACTATAGTGGAAAACTCCCTGACCATTGGTCTAAGACCCCAATGGAATTTATATGTCCTCTCTTGGGTTTGAACCCATGACCACTTGGTTAAAATCCAAGTTGCTCAACCACTTGAGCATAATTCTCATACAAAAATTATGAGAAGTGACCTTAATTATATAATTTGCTTCCTAACTTTTAGAAAGTGATTAACTTTAATTTCAAAGTTAATTTAAAGGTAGTAAATTAATTAGAAAGTAAGCGATCTTAAGGATAATTCTATTTGCACACCCTTGAATTCCTGGTTGCATACCCCCGTCAAATCAATTAAATATTTTGTTTTTTTGTTTTTGTCTATTTTCGTCTTTTAGTCTTTTTAATTATTTATAGAGTAGAATAAAATTTTTTATAAAAATGTATTTGTTTATAAATTATAAATCTTTTTAATAGAAAAACTTCATTAAAATGTTTTTCTTTATAAAATGTCTTAAAAACGTTTTTTTATAAAGAAAATGAAAAATGATTTGATAGTTAGGAATTTTGATAAAAAAAAAAACAAAAAAAAAGGACAGTTTGATGTGGTAGAAGTGTACAATTAGGAAATAAAGATGTGCAAACAGTATGCCCCCGATCTTAATTGGGGCCAACCCTTTACGGCTTCTATCTTTAATCATTCATTTTCTTCTTTGTGAGGTTCCATCATGTGTTACGTGGGTATGCATTTGGCCCCAATTGCGATCGGGGGCATACTATCTTTAATCATTCATTTTCCTCTTTGTAAGGTTCCATCATGTGTTACGTGGGTATGCATTTGGGCACAATTGCGATCTCTTTTCCTTAGTCCTTATCTTAATATGCGTTAAAATATACGTAGTTTTTATAAAGAATGTAATTAAATAAATTTTTTATTAAAAAATTTATAAATTCCTCTTTTGTATTGAAATGGTTTTTACTCTTATTAATAATTATTAAATAATTAATGATTTCATCTTTTTGTTAATATAACGAAGTTTAAATTCGCATGACTTTATTTTGAAAGGACAATGTATGTCACATTTCTAATAAACAACCTAGCTAAACTATGGTGTGTTTAGCAACAAACTAGTCGAAATTGTAGTTGTAGATTGTAATAGCGAGGATTATTTTAGAATCCACTTAAAAATGCTTTTATTTTAGGGGATTCCATGAGAATCTAATTCTTTATCATTTTCATGTTACCAAATCTTATTCGTAAGGGTGGGATACCATTAAAAGTTTAAAACTATAATCTCAATTGTTTTAAATCCCTAAAAACCCCTACACTAAACACAACTATAAATGTCATCATGTTTTAGTGTTTACTCTACATTCAAACTTTGGATTCAAAACGTGATTTTAGTATTGCTTAACTTTTTGCATTTTTTTGTAAAAAAGATGCTGATATTGTTAGTTTGCTTTCCAATAATTACAATAATAAAGGTAAAGCAAACAGTTAATATATGATATGATAATCTGAAGTCAAGCAAATGGTTCAAAGTTTGCGAAACTAGCTCCTGAGTAGACTATGTTGGAAACGTGAACCAAAAGTAATGGCATTTAATTTGCTTCATTAGGATAACTACAAGAATTTTGATATCCTAGTTATTCTCCAATTATACTTCTACCTCTATAAATAAAAAGGGGTCCATGCACATGCCATACCCATCCATTCGTACGATTACCTTTTCTGCGAATTCAATCCCAGTTTACATACGTACGAATTTCTTTCTTCCATATATTTTAATCCCTATTTGTTTAGATTAGGAGTGTTCTTCAGAATTATTTAGCGGGTCGTTGCTCGTGATTTTTCCTCCCATTAAATTGGGGGTTTTCACGTAAATCGTTTGTGTTCTTTATATACTTTCGTTACGATATTATTTGGTTGATTGTTGTTCGGGTTTAATCTTTGCTTCCGCACACGCTTTATATCCTACAGACTAATATATAGTTAGTGCCATATGTCGTATAAAGTGCTACTATCTTACTTGGTATGATGCTTAGATCATGAATTCATGATATATAGGAAACAATTTTGGCTTCAAGTTAAACTTAAAAGAACAGCTATTCAAGGAGGCATTCAAGTTCTAGTTAAGTATGTTCCCAAATAGGGTTTATAATTTGACAATATATCCAACTTTAAACGTTAATACGCATTCAACTTCGAAACCTCAAATTATATGTGGACGTTTTAAAACTGACTATTATTTAACTTGATTACTATTGTATTGTATAAGACTCATCATTGTATGTTTAGAACTTACAAAAAAAATGTCAATTTATGTAGCCTAAACATGGAATAGTCAAGTTTGAAATTCTAATAAATATAATAGAAGGTTTCGAAGTTATGCACTAGTAAAAATGTAAACTTCGATACAGTATGAAACTAGCTATAAACCCTTCCGAAATGGGCAAGTTTTATGTGCAACGACATTCTCCCTTCAAAGATTTTGATTTTTCATTAATTGGTTAGCTATTCAAGGATACATACATGCATGCATATTAAATACGAGAGTTAATTATTCCTCTAGGTCAAGAAACTAATTGTTTGTCTGAAGTTAAAGAATCGTTTGAGCGTCCTCTTTTATATTGTTCTCGATCTTTTAAGATAAGCTAGCTAGGTCATACTTTGGACGATCATTCTTTATTCGTTGTCAGAGTTTTCAATCGAGTGGAATCAGGTATTTGCATCGCAGATAGTAAGTTTTGATAGGGTTGTTCATAGTTCGGATAAAACTGGATTATCTAATTGGATAACACGGATCGGACCATATGGTTTGGATAATTAGATTTTTGGATCGGCTCGGATTAAAACCACACTTATTATTTTGGATCACATATTGATTTTGGTTAGTATATTACAAACCGGATTATCCAAAAAAAACCAAATAACAAATAAATATCTATTTTTCAAACATTATATATATGCATGCACATACAAATTAGTTTGCTAAATTATTAATATTCTACAAATATCCAAATATAATAGGTAGTTTATATTTTACAAAATTGTTTACTTATATATGTAAGAAATTTATAGTTTCGTTTTGCATTTTACTAATATATGACACACACATGTATATGTATTGGGAGGTTCAAATAAGAACCATCCATTTTGTATAATATTATTATATAATATCTAACATATTTTTATTAGATATTATATATATTTATATATGAGTTTGGTTATCCAAAAACCAAACTGATACATCCAAATAATAATTCGGATGAATTGATTCGGTTTTTTAATTTGTTTGGACGGATCGGATTAATATTTTCGAAACCAATATTCATTTGGATTCGTATACGGATTGGTTTTGAACCGATCTATCCATTTGAACACCCCTAAGTTTTGAGGACTAGCTTCTACGTCTGCATATATACAATCTAGACAATACGAAATTCGAGGAACAAAGTGTTTTTGAGAAGGACTTCTCACGTTGCGCAGCATTGCTTCATAGTACTAAAACTATTTTTATGGACTTCTACTTCACGATTGTGTCAAAACTGAAAAGTAACCAATTAATACCACATTTGGTTAACCCGACCATGTTGACGTATTTCATGAATCTTCTTCTTAGCTTCAACTGGTACCCAGTTTTGTAAATGATCATGGGTGCAAGTCCTATGCCATGTTAACAGATATTAAATCTCATCTTTTTCGCCAACTAAGAAATAGGTGCAAATATTAGGGTTTTACTAACGTGTGCCCAGGGCACACGTTAATGTACAATTAATGAAGTTGAAATTTCCTTAAATATTAACATTTGCATTTAATATACATTAATTCAATCTTATAATTACCTTTTTTCTTCGTATATTAATTGAAAATTTTGATATTTAAGGAAATCACAGATTCATTAATTGCACTTTCACGTGTGCCACGGGATAAACGTTAGCAAAACCCCAAATATTATTAGACATTCAAAAAGGTTATATAGTGGTCTCGGGTACTCGGGTGTTGTAGAAAAGGTATATATCTATAATATATCTCGTGTAGTGGACAATAATGAACGATAAATGGAGTAATAATATTAAATTGATTTAAGTGGATACCTAGTTAGTGAGTGTTGACCAAGTAACTCGGTTGAGGTTGTAGTCAAAACTTTGATCAAGTTGCGATTCCAAAGAAAAAGGAAACACAAATGGAGAAACCATTTCGTTCATCATCATCATCTATATATGTGACGTGGGTCCTTATATTCATCATATATAGATAGCATATATAAAATAAATAATGGACTCGTAATATCTAATATTTGTACCGTATTTTAAGATAAAGAGAACACTAAACGGATCGTTTTTGCAGTTTTCGTTTTCTTATGCATCGTTCCTAATGAAAAATGATTTCGGTGTACGTTCAATTTCGTATGCAAGTTTTCGCCGTACGTTTATTTGATATAAACTTTTGATCAATTCCGTATTTTATACATGATCAGACCGTAAACGACCATATATAGTGACCTTTTTATACTCTTAGCAGATAAAAGATTGAGGGTAAGAATTAGGAACCTTGGATTGGTATCCTTTTGTTAACTGAATGGCGTTTTTTTTTCTTCTTTTCAAACTTTATAAAATAATTTGGATTTAGATGAATGATTAATTAGAAAAGAAAGCGAAATAGAAGAATTATTTAAAACCATTGGTGTAACCTGCACTTGATGTCAAATTAACCCTCGGAAAAACTAAACACTACAAGAATCTGGACCATTAGCTACGATAAAAAACGTCGCTAAAGCCCCATATATCGTCGCTATTACCCTATTCCGACGATATATCGTCGCTAGAGGAACTTCGCTAAAGCCTCGCATCTGTTTCTCTTTACCGACGATTTTGGGACCTTTAGCGACGATATGAGGGCAACCTTGTGATTTTTGGTGGCCTTTAGCGACGATTTGGATCGTCGCTAAATCTTTTCGTCGTTTTATCTCATTTTTCTTGTAGTGAAAGCTTCTTATAATATGGGTACACGTATATTTATATATTTAAGCCTTTAATAATAATCATCAGGACTATCGTTGTTATTATTTTAAATCATCATATCTATAATAATATATAATTTATTTATAAACAAAATATATAGTATGTTTTTTACTTTTTTATATATATACTAGTTTTGTACCTGTACGATGCACGACAATCCTTAAAAAAATTCAGCAGATGTGGAAAGTATATGATGTGTAAAATCGTACCTTTAAAATGTAATAAATACTATCAATTATTGTTACACAATTAGGAAACTAGACCTATCGCGTAGCAAATAGCTAATAGTAAGTATTCAAGTTCGTTTCCACAGGGAACAGTGTTTATTTAAGAAATTAACTACTATTAATTAATCTAGATAGGAGGTTTTTAAGTGATTTGTTTTGCAACTCGCGTTGCGAGTAAGTAAGAAAACAAGAGAAATAATTAGAATAGCAATTCACTTAAATTTGAATAACAGTTGGATAAAAGGTATTCACTTGGACTCGTTCCCCCTAGTTCATGAATTGTTTGTTAAAGCCAATTACAACTATCGTTTCATCTAGTGACACTACAAATCTCCGTCGAGTATTATAGCCTATTAGTTATTAGAATTAACCTAACTGTCGTTAAGCTAATAACAACCTAACCAATTCACCAATTATTACTATTGAATTACAAATCAATTTAAAGCCTTACGGTCGTAAAACTAAAGCTATACTGGTGTCCCGCATATAACTTCACAATCATCAAGTCTTAGTCGTTGTTCTTAAATTAACCAATATATCTATTAATTATCTCAATCACTCAATTGTGTCAAATAATCAAGCATAAGTTATCAATAATTATCAACTGTCGTTGACAAGTTAATAACCCACGTGTAAGAGCAAGAAACTAGACTCAAATAATCATGGTTCTTCAATTGATCATAAATCAAAGTAATTAACAATAGCTAAATTCAAAGGATTAACAATCCATGAATAGGGTTCACATCATCCAAGCAAATATTAAGAAGATTAGCCCATTATACTGGTGAAAAACATCAAAGAAACAATCAAAGAGAAAGAATTCATAATTTTGTTCAAAGTATAAATCAAACCGATGATTCTAATGTTTGGTGATGTTATGATCTTCAATCCTTGAGTTATAATGGTGGAAAAGTGAAGAACAATCCTCTGGAAGCTCTCCAAAATCGCCCCAATTCGCAACAAGTAAAAGTCGCCCCTAAATTTAGGGTTTAAATTTGTATTTATAGGTTGCAAGGTCGGACAGACTTCGCAAAGCGAAGTAATTCCATCGCAGCACCATGGTCTGAAGTTTCTGAGATGGCTGCGCCAAGTAATTTCATCGCAACGCCATACCTTGGCTGTCAGAACTTAGCAATGCCAAATAATTCCATTGCAACGCCAAAACTGAATCTCATCAAAACTTCAACAATTCACTTGTGATTACTTTGAACTCAACACTTGTTCCAATTAAGCTCTAAATCGCTCCTTTTAACTCCATCTTGCCTTGTACTTGCTCTTGATCACTGAATACATATAACAAATATGATAAGTACCGAAAGTTCTAACTATTCAATGATAAATACGAACAAAATATAAGATATTACGAGGGAAAACATGTACAATTAACGCAATATCAAATTCCCCCACACTTGAACTTTGCTTGTCCTCAAGCAAACTATCAATTAGGAAATCAAAAACTACTCCTCTTGCTTTAACAAACGGTGACAAGGGTTTTCAAAAATGGCACTAACAATAATCACATAAGCAATCACGCTAGCACATAGTATATAATTATTATAAAACCCAGATTGATCTATCAAGCCTGAAAGCATGACTTAGCACCTCGCAATAGAAAATGTGTTTAAATCACTCAACTCTCAATCTATTCTAAAATTGGAATGGAATATATAAACACTCAATAAGCCAAGTCGTGATGCATTGTTACCATAGGCTTGCAAAAGGATCTAATCTCCACCGACTGGCGTAGGCACCAGGTGTATTATCAAAAGAGGTATTTTATTAAGGTTGTAATGTACAGGCTAAGGTTAAAGGGTATGGAATGGGATAATTTACAAGTGGTTGAAATGCAAACAAAAATCTGAACATTTAAAGCAAATAACACAAAGTTGCTAGCTGCTTTTCCCAAGATTCTACAACTATGAAACGACCAACTTTCACTTACATCAACTTCTATTCTTCACACCTTTAAATCCTTTCAAACTTCGTGCAATTACAAGTGTACACAATTAACAGTACACAAACTGAATTCCGTTAAGCAGCCCAGTCGTATTAATTCATTTTTTATATTTTTTTTTTTGACTACTTTTGCCCTACATAACGGTCGGTTAACATTTAAATTCACGTGACTATTACATCACGCCTTAGAAGATAAACCATTTAGAGCAATAGTAACCACCCCGCAACAACTTCCAATCACCAACAAAATTAACAGCAACTAGCAACTTAATGAAAACCATTCAGAATTTTGTTTACGGAAAAAAGAAAGATAAAAGGGTAAATGTCTAAGTATTTAAATGGTTATATACAAGGAATTAGGTTAAGGTGCAACATGGTTAACTAGGGTATCTAGCACTAAAAATGAGTGCTACAAGGGTTATTAAGGGAATTAACTAACCAATGCGATTAGCTAATAAAATAAAAGGAAAAAAAGGCTAAAGCAAAGTGGTTGAATCCTAAATGCCTCTTTATCATGCGAATACACCAAAACCACATGTATGTGGCCCCTCTGCGATCTTGAAATGCATCAACTAGAGCAAGTTCTAGAACAAATTACAAACACCGGCACACTCATAGCAAACGAAAGATTAGCACTAAAAATGAGTGCTTCTAATAAGGTGCAAAATATCTCACATATTTAATAGTGGAGCTAAAAGTGTGTTAGTCATGCAATTCACCCAATGAGGTTGCTCTCAAGTAAAAAAAAAACTTATGCAAGAGGGGAGATTAATAGTTACTTATCCTAATAAAAAATTATTCCTGACATGTCAAAGTAACCTACCTCCTAAGGACAAGTATCAATCAAAATCCTAAAATATGTTACTACTTCTTGGCCGATTATTGAAGTTCGTACCGATCGATTGATAAAATCAAGATCAATAACAGATTCGATAATAAGCTAGAGAGATAATAACCTATTAAAGAATTTCGATTGAGCAAAAATTCAAGTGAAAATAACCCCTCCCCCACACTTAAGATGTGCAATGCCCTCATTGCACAAAACAAGAAAATCCGAATAAAGCGGGGAACATGGAAGAAAAAAAGAACGAGAACTTCCCCGGGGTTATTAGCAACAAGTGACTAAAATTAGCTTGCGAAAGATCTTCATTAAAAGCATCTACAGTGTATGCGAGCAAGATATGTGTAATACATCTGCGTCACAACAAACATGTTAAACTCAAAGGTATCGCAACGCGATCGGTTAAGAACGCGCCACGATAAGGGAGACAAAAGTCTCATGATTACCTAAATTTATTAAACTAATAATAACCAAAACTTTAACTAAAGAAAACTATTATTAAAACAAAAGAAAATAGAACTAAAAAGAAAAGAAAAAGATTTTTTTTTTTCTATTTTTATTTGCAGCAATGGCGTTGCCACAAAATTCCATCGCAACTCGAAAATTTATTTTTGTTATTTTTCTTTCAGCAATGGCGTTGCTACCAAATTACTTCACAACGCTAACAGCTTTCTGTGACAATTTTGCAAGTGGCTCAAGGAACCCAAAATGTTTTGTGTGTTTGATCACGTTGCCATTAAATTTCATAGCTTTGCGAAGTTTCCTAGTTGAAAAATTAGGAAACTTTCAAGCTACAAATCGATTTAACTTCAACCTAACAACTTCGTGCAACACCATTTCTGAATTACCTGCATTCTAAACAAAAAAAATTGAATTTGAACTAAACAATGAATTATACAATTACAAACACTAGAACAAAATTGTGATTTCGTTACACCAAAAAAGTGTGACGATATGCATATAGTCACACTTGGTTTTTTAACGTAGGTGTGACGAAAGGTCGAGCGACCATAGGTTACATATGGTGACATTAGCGAGTTAGTTGCTGTATCCATTTAAAATCAGTAACCAAAACCATAAAATGTGTGACTAATTATGTACAAGTTTATTTTGGTTGAATCAGTTTTAGTGACCGTAAACACTTTATCGTCACACGAGCGGTTTTTGAGAGTAGCTATTGTTCATCCTTTGGCTACATGAATATATAATACATGTGGCATTTGCGATTATTTAGTCACACAACCAATGTATTTTTAGGGATTTAGTCACATACAATTAAGCAAAAAGTGGCCAAAACTGTTAATGAGTGTGACCATATGATTGGTAAAATCAAATAAGTGTGTATTTTGTGTGACTATTGTCCGTCCTTTGGCCACATGAATATATAATGTATGTGGCCTTTACGATGATTTAGTCACACAACAATTATTTTTTTGGGTGATTTAGTCACATACAATTAATCACAAAGTGGCAAAAAGTTTTAATAAGTGTGACCATATACTTTTTAAAGACAAGTAAATGTGTTTATTGTGTGACTATTGTTCATCCAATGGCCACATAAATTTTATGTTTCTGTGACGTTTTGTAATATTTAGTCACACAACGTTTTTTTTTTTTTTTTTTTTCCTTTTTTTTTTGGGGGGGGGGGGGGGGGGGGGGTGGGGGGGGTGAATTTGTCACATAGAATTAAGCAAAAAGTGGCCAAAAGTGTTAATCAGTGTGGCGATATGCTTTTTAAAGTGAAGTAAATGTGTATTTTGTGTGACAATTGTTCATTTAATGGCCACATGAATTTTATGTTTGTGTAGCGTTTTGTAATATTTAGTCACACAATGCATGTTTTTTATAGGGATCTAGTCACATACAATTAAGCAATAAGTGGCTAAAAGTTTTAATAAGTGTGACTATATGTTTTTTAAAGACAAGTAAATGTGTTTTTTGTGTAACTATTGTGTATCCAATGGCCACATGAATTTTATGTTTGCATGGCGTTTTGTAATATTTAGTCACACAAGGCATGTTTTTTTTTTTTTGATTTAGTCACATACAATTAAGCAAAAAATTGCCAAAAGTGATAATAAGTGTAGCCATATGCTTTTTAAAGTAATGTAAATGTGTATTTTGTGTGACAATTGTTTATTCAATGGCCACATGAATTTTATATTTGTGTAACGTTTTGTAATATTCAGTCACACAAGGTATGTTTTTAATAGGGATCTAGTCACATACAATGAAGCAATAAGTAGCCAAAAGTTTTAATAAGTGTAACCATATGCTTTTTAAAGACAAGTAAATGTGTTTTTTGTGTGACTATTGTGTATCAAATGGCCACATGAATTTTTTGTTTGTGTGACGTTTTGTAATATTTAGTCACACAACAAATTAAGCAAATAGTGACCAAAAGTGTTAATAGTGTGACCATATTATGTAAGTAAATCTTTTAGCCACATTTAAGAAATAAATAATTTGTGTCACAATATGAATTTCATATATATGTATGTATATATGTATATACATATATGTATATATGTAGTTGCAATATATAACAAAGCATAAGAAAATACACAAAACAAATTCAAACAAAACAAAATTGAAATGTCATAACTAAACCAAATATATAGCTGATCGAATGTCGTACATAAAAAAATGCTAAAATAACCATGATCTATAAATTAAAAAATCACAAATTTTAAGACTTTTGACTCTTCAAGTTGGGCCTCGCTTGCTTTTGCACGCTATCACGATAGATAAATTTGCGCTTTTTTGGCATTTAGGTGCAACTTTGTTCTAACCAACCTTTGGTATAGAAGTTGGTGGTGTTACCTGTACGAAACAAAAGCCAAATGTATCAAACATTAAATTAAATATGAAGAATAGGCTTATAAAACACATGTATTTACCTTTTCATCAAAAACCACTTGATTCTTTGGCCAAGCAACAAAACTACCTACTACATCCTTAACTGTTTTGAAACCATTATTTCTTACGTCCTGTATGCATGCTGCATCCACTAACGATTCTTCAATTGACACTTTGTAGCAATCATTTGGGAGTTTTTTGCTATGAAGCATTTGTTTTCCATCTGACTTGTATACGGTACCCAAAGCAATAATACTTGATTTCTTTAAGTGCCACAATCTACACTTAAATTCCTAAAAAAAATTGATTTTTGGCTTATATGCATCTGAAACTAATTAAAGTAAAGAAATTATAAACATGTTGAAATACATACTTGTGGTAGTAGTAATGGAGACACATTTTCGTTTGATCTGGACTCTGGACGTGGATATGCGTTTTGTTGTGATTCTGACGTTTTGTAAGATCCAACAGGGTAACGAATTTCTTATATATATATATAAAACGCTGTAAATAAGTCATGTATGTAAAATTCAAAAATCACAGGGGGTATTTGATTAAGCTACAGGTACTTGATTAAGTCATTTAGGTGCATTCTCATGTGGAACGTCCGGCAGTTCTTAAGAGATACAAGTATACAACCATACTACCATGACAATAAGTCTTGTTTACCTACGGTTACCTACATGTAGTTGATTAAGCTAACAAATATGTAATGTAACATAAACTTAAATGCCTAACTAACTTATAATTACAGTTGATTACAATGCATTAAACTGTTAGCGTGAAGAATTCGGTGTGAATTCAATTTATTTGAGCACAGTTGACTATACAGTTTACTGGGTAATTTGTAGCTGAAGTAGATGTTTTATTACTTACCATTGTTTCCATTTCATTTTCCGAAGTTGCAAGTCCAGTAGACTTCTGAATGCTCGCATCCTTCTCACATCCAACAACACTTAACGAAAATTCAATCAGAAATTGTAGTGTAAACTATCAAGGCCAAGCTAGTAACCAGTTCATCGCATACAGAGATATAGAGAGACGATGACACCTTTGGAGCAAGAACAAACATTGATTATAGAGTCAGCGCACACAGAAAGGAAGATGTGTCTACAAGCTAATATCAACATGTGTGTACACCTAATAACAAGCATTAGCAGACATTATAAATATAAGAAAAACAAAGTGATAACAATTAGCTTGTTTACTAGTGGATGTATAACTAGAATAATTGAGTTCTTACTTGCTCGTCAACAACTTGGGCTGAAAATGACTCTCCTTACAGATCGATATGCTGAAGGAGACCAACTCGAACAGCCCTGTCATTAGAATCATAAAGTTTTACAGTTGTCATTATAATCAATCACCTTAAAGGTCCAACATGGGAACTATGCTATTTCTTTAAGACTGTAACCTGTTTTGACAATCACCCAACAACGAAGTTAAAAGTATGTATTTTGAATCATTTCAATTCCCACGTGAAGTATTATGTAAAAGTCATTAAAGGACCCATTATAAAGCTCTAATGATGGCAAAAAAAGCATATGAAACAGTGTTTGAGTAACATTTCTCTTTGGTTCTGATCTACAACATATAGGATTTGTTGCTTTAGATCTCAGCAGCCATCCAACTTCATACTATAAAGGAACAAATTGAGAAATTCTATTACAAACTAAAACTACATCAGGCTGCTAGAATACGATTATCCAAAAGCAATGAATACAATATTGTAATTGACCAATGTACCTTAAACTGTAATATTAGCATTCAGCTTCCATTTCAGACCCATTGCATGGAAAACTGCCCATGTGGAGTGGAAACGGAAACCTGAAATCAAGTAAGTTTAACAAGATTATGTAAATTCTGGGGTGGATCAAGCTGTCATTATCGTGAAGGTCTGAACTACAAAGTACTCCAATAAAAATAAATTGACTAGTGAAGTAAATATAAGAGGGGATTACTTCAAGGGCAAAGTATGTTACCTGCAATGTTTTTTGTAAATTTTATCTTTATGTGTATCCATGCATTTCTATCCTCCTAAAAGTAATTAGGGACATACTAATTTAAGAAAGTACCTCGTATATCATTCCATAATCGATAAGAAAACTAAAGTAATCTCAGTTCATGCCAATCGATAATAAGACTATTTGAAGTCCATCCTCATGTGATAAGATCCATAAAAGCATAGCAGCTATATGTGCATTTCGTGCAGCAAGTTTTGATTAATGTTCACTTTTGGCACCTGTACTGCTGTACCTTGAAGCAGAAAATTGTTAAACCGGCAGCTTATTCTAGCTAGACACTGGTTTAGCTAGAATGTGGTCATATTAAACGGGCATATTAAATGTGGTCATTTATTAGCCAGAGTAAAAAAAAAAACCAAAACTGCAAAATATAACGTGAAGCACAGATTAACTATTTAATTTAGCGGGAAACTTACCATCTTCTCAGAAACACTTTAAGATGGTACCTAAATAGACAGAGGTGCATGCCATAGCCCATATGAAGAGCGTTATTATTACATATCTAGTGAATGTAGTTCTTGTACATATAACATCATAAAATAAGGATGGTTGGAATCACCTAACTTATAAGTTATAACATACTATCAGTTATTATGAACGTATGCACACGCACAAAAAAGATTAAATTTTCTATTTGGTCATATGACACTCAAATGTCAACTGCAAACTCTTTGGACATTCTCTTCTATGCTAAATTTATATTTATCACAAAAAAACATAATGTTACGTCAAAGTTTTAGGTTGAACATTTGATATCGAAAGCTTATCATGGTCACTGACCACCAATTCCTTACTCAGGAAAAACAAAAAGATGACTGGAACTAGAAACAAGAGTGCAACAGTAGTAACTGTTCCAAAAATCTTATAAGCTGCAAATTCGTGTAACGAAATTATTGCATAATTTAATTAGATTCGAGACTAATACGAGTTATCAAATAACAAGCAGAATAATTGAATCTATATAATTAGAATTAGGTTAACAACATTTTGCACTATTTATCATATATATTACTAACATTTAACGAACATATATATAATGCAACCATATAAAACCAGATTCACGCCAAAATCAATTCATTACTAGCAATCAGAAGCAAAGTAATTAAGGACAATACCTCAGGTGCCATCGGATTCTCGCGTCGGCATAGATATTGAGCAGCCACTTCAGGTAACCGATTCAGACATCGAAAAGCATAATTACTATACGGAAATCAGAAACGGTTACGATGCTGAAAAACAGCCGGAAAATAATCCGGCAACAGCATTTTCGGACTAACGATAACGTTCGGATTAGGTTTCCGGCGACATAGGTGAAGATACAGCGGACTGGATGATCGTAAACCACGGCATAGAATCAGAAAACATAACGACGGCACGGATTCGATTTTGAACGATTTTGAATCGTTAATTGCGGAAAGAATACGGATTCGATTTTGAATCGATATCGAGTGATTGTTGTAGTTGTTGATTGTGTTACTAGGGTTTCAACGAAATTTACAAGTGTGAGATTTTGTGGAAGTCAGAATGTATATGTCCAGGGTGTAGATCGGCACAAAAGAACTTGGGGGTTAAAAAAGACGTGGGGTAAATAGAGTTTAAACTGTTCCGTATATAATATAAAATATTATTTTATTTTATTATTTATAAAAAAAAAAAATTACAATTAAATTGAGTTTCAAAGTTTACGAATAAGATTACTCCGAGATAACTTTAAAGTTAAAGATAAGTAGTCTGAATACATAAACTAAAATTTAATTCCGTAACCAATAACATTAATCTCAAATTTCAGTGATGCAATTTTTCGTGACTAACTGCTATAAATACAATGACAACTAATTTCATCACTGCCTATCGTATTATTTGTCTCTAATTGTTACCAAATATGTTTGATAAGTAATTAGATACTCGATCAGTGGTGGTGGTGCTGCTACAATGGAAGGAACGAGAGGTGGTGGGTGGCGATTAAGAGGACAAATGAGAGATGAGTTTGAGAGATCTGTGGCAAACAGAGATAAAAAGGGGGCGGGATAATTCGGGGGAAATGAAATTTTGGTACCTTTAACATCATAAATATTTGAATGTGTGGCCGTTTAATTTAGGCTATAAATTAATTTTATCCCAAGTTAAATAGTGTCATATGTGATATTGACAATGTTATATATCATATATTTCATTATTAAACTTAAGATAATGTCATATACTCCAAAATGATGAATTAATTTAATCCTAAGGTTAATAGTGGCATATGTGATATTGGTAATGTCATATATCATATATTCCATTATTAAACTTAGGATAATGTCATATATTTCAAAATGATGAATTAATTTTATCCTAAGTTTAATAGTGGCATATGTGATATTGGTAATGTCATATATCATATATTTCATTATTAAACTTATGATAATGTCATATATTCCAAAATAATGAATTAATTTGTCGCACCCCCAAATTATGATGCGGAAGCGGGTCGGTTCGGGGCGCGACTAATCAATACACAAAGCACCAGATTACATAATGAACGACCACTACATGCGTCGTTTGATAAAATACATGGATATTATAAAAGTTTTACACTGTTATAACATAGTTTACAAAAGCTCCTGAGTTCGATTGATAGAGATTCTATGGCATAACTAAATTTTACAAAATATAGTAATGCATGACAATCTCTTGATGTCTGAATGTGACTCGAGCTAATGGGCATCTTGAGTGGCAGACCTACTGCTGCTGATCACCTGTGATACATGCTAAAATGGGTCAGCGAAAACGCTGGTGAGCTCACAGGTTTGTATGTCAACACATATTTGTATGAACCGCAAGATTTAATGATAATTGAATTTAAAATGCAATTAAGCAAAATAAAAGTTATACAGCCATGAGCACATAGTTTGAGCTTAACTCGAGATGTCAGGTCCACATTTAAGGTATCCTGAGCGAGGTGCCTCCTACGAGTGCCTAATCAAACACTCGTCTACACAAATATTAATACATCCGTTTTACCAGTTAGTGCGTGCTAACCCGGATGAGGCTGGTCAAACCTATATGGATCCATATACTAATATTCACGCTACTACGTATTACCAAACTATGCTGATGGAGGGCTTTAAAAATGATTAGAGAAAATAACTCATGCAGTATTCGATTTAATGATACTTGCGTTCATATTGTAAAACAAAACATGCAATGGATCACACCCCTGAGAAAATATATTTAAAAAGGGGCTATGAGACTCACCTGAGCCTATGAGATGTTACTAAGCACAATTGATGATTCACAATGATTTGATGTCGTTACAACGACTGAACCTGCAGGGCGTCTTAGACGCGCAAGGTTTTGATAAATGATTAGATTATTGAAACCTGCCGGGCGTATTGAACGCGCAAGGTTTAATTGATTAGATGACTCTACGGACCATCTATGCTAGTTATCCCATTAACTAGTTATGACCAAACACTTTGGTTAATGATTATGTTTGAGTTTGTGAAAATGTTTACGGCCCATTGGTGATTGATTGAAATAATAATTCTTCAATTATTATTACTACTTTCATTTGTTGTGAACTTATAAAAGCATATTTGAAGTGTTTAAATATTGTATCGTATAAGTATGAAATATGTCGCGATGTCAGACACTTAGTGTAAACCTTTAGTTTTAAGTTTAAGGAAAAACGGAGGTCTGAAAACTAAAATATGCCATTTTGGACCCCTAGATGACTCCGGATGGCCTAAAACTGACTAGGCTAAGGTACTTAGCCTTGTCCATTGGGTTGTTTTTGAATGACCGAGCGAATTTGAGCCCAATCCGTTACAATAAATTTTTCATCGAGAAGCTACCCTGTTTTAACTTGTTAAATCGTCGACGTTTTCGAAAATTTACTTGTTCTGTTTTAGCTAGAATTCGCAGGGCTAGTTTATTGATCCGTTGGATCAGGAAATATAACGGGGGAATCCGCCGTATTCATTTGAATACGCCGTATTGGTGGCTTTTGTGGGGAATACGCCGTATTCATTTGAATACGACCGTATTCATGAAAAATAGAGGGAATACGCCGGATTCCCATGAATCCGACCGTATTCATGGCAAACAACGGGAATACGCCGTATTCCATTGAATACGCCGTGTTCATGTTTTCTGGGCGGGAATACGCCGGATTCCCGTGAATCCGACCGTATTCCGAGGTCTGGTTCGAGTCTGTCTTGGCCAAAATCACCCAAACCCATATCTAATCCGAAATCAACAATCAATCATCTAATCTAACATCACTACATGATAATATATGCTATTTACAAACGAAATTACAAAGTTTAAGTTAACAATTTCCTTACAATTAATTTGACGAACGGATGATGATGATAATGGTGATGAAGAACACGAAGATGATGATGGTTTGATGTTGTTGCTGCAGATTGTTGTTGTTGTTGTTAGATTGTTGTTGTTGTTTGAAAATGAGAACCGAGAGGGAGAGAACGAGATTGAGAGAATGAAGAAGAAAATGAAATGAAAACAAAGGGTGGGTTTAGTTTGTTCATCCGGCTCCAATTATTGGAGTCGGTTGGGCTCCCATTCGTGGTACAAAATACCCGTGTTTTTGTACCCGATCGAAAAGTAGTAAAATGTTTTAATTCGATAAATTCCTATAATTGATATCGTACGTATTTTAATCGAAGTATTTTAATAAAAATACTTTTAATGAGATATAAAAATATATCTTTGCTTTATCTTTCTGAGACGGACACGATTTAATTGATTTCGTCGCGTTTAAGTAAAAAGGTATAAAACGAAATATGTTTTGTTTTATCTAATGTAAATAATAATTAATATCTCCGATAATAATACATTATTTATATGTTTTGTTGCGAATGTTTTACATTAGTACGATACGAATACTTTATATATTATCAAAATAATATATAATAAATATGTAGATATTAAATAATCATTCGGTATTACTTAATATTTGATTTTCACCAATGCCGTATAAATGAATCGGAAATTTGGCCGATTTGAAAATGAATGATTAAATATAATCGTGAACTGATATATATTCAACAATATATACATTGATACATACAATTAGCCTAATACATAGCACTAATTACATGTATTTCTAAATGATTAGGAACTACAAACTAGTCCTAATTTGACGGGTGTCACATAATTTTATCCTAAGTTTAATAGTGGCATATGTGATATTGGTAACGTCATATATCATATATTCTATTATTAAACTTATGATAATGTCATATATTCCAAAATGATTAATTAATTTTATCCTAAGTTTAATAGTAGCATATGTGATATTGGTAACGTCATATATCATATATTCCATTATTAAACTTATGATAATGTCATATATTCCAAAATGATTAATTAATTTTATCCTAAGTTTAATAGTGGCATATGTGATATTGGTAACGTCATATATCATATATTCCATTATTAAACTTAGGATAATGTCATGGGTTCCAAAATGATGAATTAATTTTATCCTAAGTTTAATAGTGGCATATGTAATATTGGTAACGCCATATATCATATATTCTATTATTAAACTTATGATAATGTCATATATTACAAAATGATTAATTAATTTTATCCTAAGGTTAATAGTGGTATATGTGATATTGGTAACGTCTTATATCAAATATTCCATTTTTAAACTTATGATAATATCATATATTCCAAAAGCTATGAATTAATTTTATCCTAAGTTTAATAGTGTCATATGTGATATTGGCAATGTCATATATCATATATTTCATTATTAAACTTAGGATAATGTCATATACTCCAAAATGATGAATTAATTTTATCCTAAGGTTAATAGTGGCATATGAAATATTGGTAACATCATATATCATATATTCCATTATTAAACTTATGATAATGTCATATATTCCAAAATGATTAATTAATTTTATCCTAAGTTTAATAGTGGCATATGTGATATTTGTAATGTTATATATCTTATATTCCATTATTAAACTTAGGATAATTTCATATATTCCAAAATGATTAATTAATTTTATCCTAAGTTTAATAGTGGCATATGTGATATTTGTAACGTCATATATCATATATTCCATTATTAAAGTTATAATAATATCATATATTTCCAAAATGATGAATTAATTTTATCCTTAGTTTAATAGTGACATATGTGACATAATTAATGGTGTATATCATATATTTCATTATTAAACTTATGATAAGTTCATGTATTCCAAATTGATTAACTAATTTTATATTAAGTTTAATAGTGTCATCTATATATATATATATATATATATATATATATATATATATATATATATATATATATATATCATAATTTAAATAGAAGTCAAATGAAACAAAAAGAAAAAAAAAACCCTGCTAGAGCCAAGATTCGAACACAGGTTTAACAGGTAGCCACCATATTGTTTTACACAACTCAAGGAAACCACTCAAGCACAAAGTCTTTTTGTTCATTTTTCTGTAATGTATTCATTATAAATTTTAATTGTTATTTTATATAATTCCCCTAATTTTATTAATTGAGCGGTTATTTATAATTTCAAACTAACACTCAATGTGACTAATATCAAACTTAATGATAATCGTTTTTGCCCATTTTTGCTCTAAAGAATAGTCACATGAATATTTCACAACGTGACTGTTGTGAATATATTCGTCACATATAATCACCTAAAATGTGGCCATAAACATCATTTAGCTACACATTTGTAAAATGGTGTGGCTATTATCATAAAGCCATATAGTCACATGATCGTGCTACAAATTAATGTGACTATACGGATTAGCTTTTCACATTCTAACACACACTGCACTTTAGACAGACATAATAAGTTATATGACCATATGTACATGCTTTTGGCTACACCGCAATCATGTGTGACAAACTCGACTACATGATTTAGTCACATATACAATTATTTCATGTGACCATATAGTGGCATATAATTTAGACACACAAACTAACACTCAATGTGACTAATGTAAAATTTAATGATAATCGTTGTTGCCCTTTTAGGCTCTAAAGAATAGCCACATGAATATTTCACAACGTGACTGTTGTGAATATATTCGTCACATATAATCACCTAACATGTGGCCATAAACATCATTTAGCTACACATTTGTGAAATGGTGTGGCTATTATAAAGCCATATAGTCATATGATCATGCTATAAATTAATGTGACTATACGGATTAGTTTTTCACATTCTAACCCACACTAAACTTTAGACACACATACTAAGTTATGTGACCATACGTACCTGATTTTGGCTACACTGAAATCATGTGTGATAAACTCGACTACATGATTTAGTCACATAAACAATTACTTCATGTGACCATATAGTGGCATTTGGTCACAGTGTTCAAGTGTGTGACATAGATTTGTCACATTATATGTGTGTAACGTGACTAATGCTTCGAACTTACTCTTCATTTGTCACGCGTTCCAAATTCATATGTGACTAAATAATCAGCAAAAAAATGGCAGTTCCCTTTAGCCACATAAATGTTCGAAGGTGTAGCAAATACATTTCAGAATGGTCACACGATTGGAGTTCAGATGTGACCAACTAATGACGTGAATTTTATTTTGGTATCTTTAGTCACACATAATTTCTAATGTGTGACGATTTGATTTCGAGCATGTGTGACCAAAGCCCAGTTTTGTACTAGTGAAATGCATATTGATTAACGATCTTCCTTCATATTAGATTCTCTTTCAAACCACCGTTTCCTTTCCAATCATACTCACTTGGGAGAAAATTATCCTTTGTTTCCTCATTCCTATAAAACATCTCCCCATTAAGAGTAGCAATGTGAACATGAACACTCCAATTATATTTCAGTGGCTTGTTGATTAACCGAACGATTTCACAATATCTCCTTAAAAAACACCACATGCCACATCAAAAGATGAAGGGATAACTATCTTCATGTCTCCAGGATCGTCTTCGAGATCAGAGTTGTCCAAATCTACATAGTTTGTAATGCACTTATCCGGTGGCCAATTTCTCCCAATGCCTCTCATCACATCAACCTTTAACTCCATAACATCTTCCAATAATGAAATATATTTCGAACCTATACATAAAGAGTCGGGTGGTTCTTCAAAGTAGCTTAGTCGAGGACACTCACTACTCTTTTCCAACATTGCAACCCGATCTTTCTCAAGTAACATATCCATTAGCTCATGCACAATATTCAACTCCTTGATACCACAAACGGAAAAAGATACAAGTAACCTCCTTGATATGTCATCGGGCGGTTTTGGCTCATCCAAAAATACAAACTCAGAATTACATGGCAAACAATTAGATTTCATGCCCGTTGATGATTCCTCAAGTGAAGTCGTGATCTGCATTCGATCATCATCCCTTAACTTAATAAATTCCCTATTCAAATGAGGTAATATTTCGGTGCTAAACAATCCAGTGTCTCCAACCTCAAATAACTCCTCATCACCTACTCTATATGGTACAAGTTTGCCACTATCTAGATACAAATTTTCAAATTCTACATTTAGGAACAAATCATCTCCAACTCCATTCTTCACGCGCTCATTTAATTCATCATCACTAATTCCCAGTAGTTCCTGTAACTCCTTTATATCAGCATCATAATCAATAATGACATCCTTAGTAAAAGATGCGGCATCATAAGAATCGGGAGGTGTCATTATTTGATTTTCCAAAACAACCTCGGTCTTATCCGCATTCAATTCTTGAAGATACGAAATAATTGGCTTGTGCTCATCCACAATAGATGATACAACTCGTAAATCATAAACTTCAAAATTAGGCATGATAGAAATCTCCTCAACTTCATCATCCGAGTCTTCCCAACCCGAATCTCCTATCATTTCAAGCTCAATCTTGTGTAAATCTTGCAAAACGTCTTTTAAAGTTACGTGTGGGTATTCCCTAACCACATCCTCTTCATCCTCGCATGTTTCACATACAAGCTCATCCTGAAAAAAAAGATTAGAAGAATTTTCAAAATAAACGTTAGCATCAAAATCTTGAACCTCACTAGCTCCAATATCGTTCACTTGCTCGTTTGTAATGCTCAATGTCTCATATGAACTCTCACTAGCTTTAATATGATCCCAAGGCCTCAATCGGTAGGGTTGGTCATCTCTAAAATTCCCATTACATTTGTAACTACCCTTTTGGTAACCACCTTGTAATATCATGGGGACATCATCATCGTCGTTCTTCGTGTACCTTTTGTGCAATATCATCGGCATATCATCATCATCACTCTTACAAATGAAACCATGGTAATATTGATAACCCGTGTAGTAAGACATTGCTAATAAAAAAAAACTGCTAAGAACACAAAAACTAAAAGAGGTAAAATATAACTACTCTACACAATATAAAGAAAAAACAAATAACTAAAAATAATCAAAGTAACTTTCTCGAAAGAATCCAAGAAAGGATCGATTAACTAAAAGTAAACTAAAATCTTAAATGAAAGCACCGTTCCCTGGCAGCGGCGCCAAAAAGTTGATGTGTAAAATCGTACCTTTAAAATGTAATAAATACTATCAATTATTGTTACACAATTAGGAAACTAGACCTATCGCGTAGCAAATAGCTAATAGTAAGTATTCAAGTTCGTTTCCACAGGGAACAGTGTTTATTTAAGAAATTAACTACTATTAATTAATCTAGACAGGAGGTTTTTAAGTGATTTGTTTTGCAACTCGCGTTGCGAGTAAGTAAGAAAACAAGAGAAATAATTAGAATAGCAATTAACTTAAATTTGAATAACAGCTGGATAAAAGGTATTCACTTGGACTCGTTCCCCCTAGTTCATGAATTGTTTGTTAAAGCCAATTACAACTATCGTTTCATCTAGTGACACTACAAATCTCCGTCGAGTATTATAGCCTATTAGTTATTAGAATTAACCTAACTGTCGTTAAGCTAATAACAACCTAACCAATTCACCAATTATTACTATTGAATTACAAATCAATTTAAAGCCTTACTGTCGTAAAACTAAAGCTATACTGGTGTCCCGCATATAACTTCACAATCATCAAGTCTTAGTCATTGTTCTTAAATTAACCAATATATCTATTAATTATCTCAATCACTCAATTGTGTCAAATAATCAAGCATAAGTTATCAATAATTATCAACTGTCGTTGACAAGTTAATAACCCACGTGTAAGAGCAAGAAACTAGACTCAAATAATCATGGTTCTTCAATTGATCATAAATCAAAGTAATTAACAATAGCTAAATTCAAAGGATTAACAATCCATGAATAGGGTTCACATCATCCAAGCAAATATTAAGAAGATTAGCCCATTATACGGGTGAAAAACATCAAAGAAACAATCAAAGAGAAAGAATTCATAATTTTGTTCAAAGTATAAATCAAACCGATGATTCTAATGTTTGGTGATGTTATGATCTTCAATCCTTGAGTTATAATGGTGGAAAAGTGAAGAACAAGCCTCTGGAAGCTCTCCAAAATCGCCCCAATTCGCAACAAGTAAAAGCCGCCCCTAAATTTAGGGTTTAAATTCGTATTTATAGGTTGCAAGGTCGGCCAGACTTCGCAAAGCGAAGTAATTCCATCGCAGCACCATGGTCTGAAGTTTCTGAGATGGCTGTGCCAAGTAATTTCATCGCAACGCCATACCTTGGCTGTCAGAACTTAGCAATGCCAAATAATTCCATTGCAACGCCAAAACTGAATCTCATCAAAACTTCAACAATTCACTTGTGATTACTTTGAACTCAACACTTGTTCCAATTAAGCTCTAAATCGCTCCTTTTAACTCCATCTTGCCTTGTACTTGCTCTTGATCACTGAATACATATAACAAATATGATAAGTACCGAAAGTTCTAACTATTCAATGATAAATACGAACAAAATATAAGATATTACGAGGGAAAACATGTACAATTAACGCAATATCAGTATACATTTATGAGTTACCGACCAAATCAATCATTGAAGAAACAGCATCAAAATATCTCTAATTATGTATTCGCCTGTTTCACGTTAACAACAAAATCATCATTCATGAAACATTATGCGTAACTAAATTCGTAATAAAGTAACTGATGCGTGTGAAGCGCGTCTTGTTTTATAATTTATAAATGGAAATACCGAATAAATACTTTTCACACAACCAGGCAAGAAAACCCGATCGAATGTAAGTATAGACTTGGTAAGTCCGAGTCGAACACGAGGAACGGATGTCAATATTAAATAAATTGGAAATTAATACAAACAATAAAAACAGTAAATATCGGGAGGCGTTTTAGTTCCGATCGAACAATTGACTAACAATTATGAAAAGTGATTGATTGAATAAAACTTAAAAGAAAATAATTAATAAACAATTATTCAAATAAAGACTTAATTCAGATAATAGAAGAAATGTATTTGCTTGGATTACTTTCCTTAGATTCCGGAAATCATTTTATTGATTTGCTAACTTATAGATTTATTGGTGATTTGACAAATGTTACCAATCTTCTTTACGAGATAAATTGATATAAACACAATTAAGAAAGACACAAGGTTGTTTTCAACACGCTAACAGTTCAATTTAACGTTGCCCACCAAATTGTATTCTAGATTAAACCAACACCATTTATGTGATTTATTCTTTTGACTTGAATCAACAAAGTCTACAACTATTACTAGTTATCTTGTTCATCAATGATCATTATCAATTATTAACCCTAACCTGTCAAACTCAATATATTCAGCAACAATCGTCAATTGAAATCAACAATTATCAATAATCTTATAATTAAAAGGAAATCAATCTCAATTAACCATAAAACCACGTTAGGTAATTTCTAATAACCATTCAATAACCAAGGATCATCAAATAAACACATAAACTTTCAATAAATCGAATTAAATCCGCAAATCAATAATCAATCCATAATCTAAGTATCATTATCCAAGCAAATACAATTAAAGTTTAGCCAACCATATTGCTACAGAAAATCAGAATTGAAACCGAAATCACAATCATAATCAAATGAAATAGAATAGCGTATTCAAACCGAGAAACCGAAGAATTGATTGAACGAGTGAAAACCTTTGATTCTCTAAGCTTCTAATCCTTCAAAAAGCTCCCAAAATGAGGGAAAAACCTCCTCTGGTCGTTTTTAATCGTATTCGGTTTTTTGTATTGAAGTTATGAAGTGAAAACCCTAAAATCGGACTTAAAATGCTGAAAAAGTCATCTATACGGCGTATGGATTCCATACGGCGTATGGATGTAAAAGCCCATCAGTCTCGGCCCGCGATTTCAAGTTTTGGCCCAGTTTTCAATCCATACGGCGTATGGACATCCATACGCCGTATGGATGCATTTTCAGAAAAAGTACCAAAAACGAAAGTTGTAGCCCTCTGAGTTAGCTAAATTCTCCAAGTTGAATCACCTCAATCGGAGTTCGTATGAAGAAGTTATGGCCAAAATACTAACAGCGCGCAGAAAACTCAGCATTTAACTTTTCTTCCATTTTCAGCTCATCTTTCATTCTTTTTCCGATTTGAGCTTCACATACAACTTCAATCAAATCCAATCTTTCATATCTTCACTCTTTTAGCTTATTTTCTTTATGATTTAGCTCGTTTTCTGTTCCTTTTTGATCCAAGCTCCGAATTAACTCCTAAATGCAAATATGAATGAAATAAGTATCTTATTCATATAAAATGCATTAAAAACCTATCAAACAAGGGGGTAATTAGTACTATAAAATAGCACATTTTGGCATTCATCAAACATCCCCCACTTGAATCCTACTTGTCCTCAAGTAGACCATCAGTTGAAAATTCAAAACTTTAAATATGAACGGCAAACAAAAGTGCAAAAGGACTTACATACTACACAACATTCGGCAAACCAAATTGCTAACTTAAAATTGATTATACCTTAAAGCTTAGCAATCAAGAAACTCTCTAGGGAAAACAACTTCTAATACATTATTATTATGCATAAAAGATAATTCACTTAGATTACCGATATTGTTGTCCACTTAAACAATCTAAACTTCAGAAATTGAGCTTAACTCATTATTATTCTAGCAGGTTTTATCCTAGATTCACAGATAGCAAAATACTCTTATACCAATAACGTGTCACAATTCTCCAAATAATGAACATCCAAATAAATCAATCATTTTTCAAACCAAGACATTGGTGACAGGTGTGTACCTCAGTACAACAGAGCGACATAACTTGGCTTTGGTTTTTCAATTTATGAGTCCTTTGTACTCTTCTTTATTTTCTTTAATTTTCAAATATACTGACGGAAACCAGGTCTGTACTTTCGTACAACAGAGGAGACAACACCCAGTATATTCCCAAATGATGATAATTAGGATCCCAAAATTATGGATTATAACACGCTATCATATGAGAATTAAGATTATCATACCTTGCTAAAAGATCCTCATAGGATAAATCCCTACCTAATGCATTAAATTTCTTAATAGCTCAACAACCTTCATATAGATTGCCTATCGATACATCACAAGATGAACTATCTAATATTTAAAAATTATATTCATTTCATTCTTTGCATTCCCAAAATATGTTACCAGATTCGCTAAACTTTAACGCAGAAAACAATTTTAAAAGAAAAATTTGGGCTGAAAAATGACTAACATGTAGACTGCCCTTTAGCTTTAAAATTTGCCAATATTTACCATTCATATCTTAAGGACAAATAGACTTACTTCTTTTCCCCCATCCCCCACTTAAAAGTATGCAATGTCCCCATTGCAAAAGAAAGCAATAATATAGGGAATAGAAAAGAAGTGAAACAGAAAAACTCCCCTGATTAAGAAGAAAAATTCATGAATGAACTGATTCTGAAATAAAATACAACAGCACACTTCCGTAGGCATCACGGTTGCATTTAGCGTATGCAACAAGCCTTTAAACCTCTCAGCATCCTGAGTGGACGAGTTGTAGTCTCGTGAGGGTTTCCAGGGAACATACCCACAAAGTTCAAACCTGCAAACAAAAACAACAAAACAAAATAACAAAATGACAGAATAACGGGCTGTCTCCCGAAAGCGCTTTTGTTTATCACGTCGGCAAGCTCGACATCTTGCTCCACAACTTAACTCAATTTCATCTCCAAATCACGCTTGGAGTCCCTTGCATTACCATAGTATCTCTTCAAACGACTTCCATTAACCTTAAAAGTTTTTCCAGAATGACCTTGCAGATCAACAGCACCAAAATGATAAACCTTTTCAACTATAAAAGGTCCTGTCCAACGAGTCTTCAACTTTCCAGGGAATAATTGCAGACGAGAACTGTATAGGAGAACCTTATCACCTTTTTCAAATAAACAATTTGATTTAAAGCGTGAATCATGCCATTTCTTGGTGCGCTCCATATATAGTCGAGCGTTAACATAAGCATTCATCCATAACACTTTCTTCAATTGTGCATTCGTAAAATGTGTTTCACTGTCACTGATCAAAACCTTCGGCGTACCAAATCGTGAAAACAAATGTTTAAGGAACTTCACCACAACCCATGCATCTTTTATAGGTAGTGCCTTTGCCTTCAACATCTTTCGTGATGTGTAATTAGGTCCCTTATGCCCTCTAGTAGGACCATTGTGACAATGACTTAGAATTCTTGCGCATTCTTCTCCATGAACACACCTTCTTGCAATATCATCAGCACACGGCAGGTCGGAATCCCCTTGTAAATTTGCATATTCAAGGTGAGTCGGCAGCTCTTTCAATTCTAACTTGGGTGGCTCTTCAAAAGAGGATTTAACCACCGACACCTCGGCTCTCAAACATGGGACACCATGCGTAAAAATTTGCGTCTCCGTTTTGATCGAGATTCCATTTGTCAAGATTGACTCTTTACTCTCCTTTAGCTTGACGCCCTCATTCTCTAACTCCTCATCGCAAGTTGTCTCTATCTCCTCAGGCAATTTGTCGAATTCTTCGATGTCACGGATTTCCTCGAGGCTTCCCTTCCATCCTTCAAGAATCATTGGGTTTAAATCTACGTCATCCTCAGATAATTCTCTCATGCTAGCAAAGTAACAAGTCTCATCCACTGATTCTGGATATTGCATAGATTCATTCATATTAAATACAACCTTCTCATCCCCCAATCTCATGGTTATTTTCCTATCAAAAACATCGATCAATGCTCTGGAAATGGCAAGGAAGGGTCTACCTAGAATAATAGGCACCTTAGGATCCTCTACCATGTCAAGAATCACAAAGTCACAGGGAAATACAAACTTATCAACCTTGACTAGAACGTTCTCAACCATCCCTCTGGGGTATTGAACAGAGTGATCAGCCAACTCGATGCACATTTGGATGGATTTAGGTTCTCTTAGCCCAAGTCTAGCGTACATAGTATAAGGCATAATAGATATGCTAGCCCCAAGATCCGCTAGTGCATTCGCAATGTCCAAATTACCAATTCGACAGGGTATAGTGATACTTCCTGGATCCTTCATTTTTGGTGGCAACTTGTTTTGCATCATGGCTGAGCATCGCTCATTCATCATTACTGTGGTTGCTTCTGCCAACTTGCTCTTATTAGTCAAGAGCTCCTTCAAGTATTTCACATACTTAGGCATTTGGGCAATGGCTTCCACAAACGGAATGTTGATGTGAAGCTGCTTCAGATTCTCTAGAAATTGATGATAATGAGCTTCATATTTTCCTCTCCTCATCAAAGCTGCTGGGTAAGGTGGTGGTGGCGCATGATCCTTCGCATATTGCTTATCCCTAGCAAATTGATCAGCTTTTGTGTCCACCTTAGAATTTCTGGCAACCTCAACTTCCTTCTCCTTTTCAGGCAAAAGCTTCGACACATGATTCTTTTGAAACTTAAGGTTTTCATGAACCTTTCCACTTCTGGTAGTCACTACCTTTGCATGATCTCGTGGGTTGGTTTCGGTGCATCCTGGTAAAGTTCCCGGGGGTCTCTCTTGGAGAACTCTAGCTATGCTGGAAATGGTTCTCTCAATTTGCTTGATCGCCGCTCCTTGATTCCGAACTAATGCTTCAATGGCGTCCATCCGCTGTCCAGACTTAGCAATGAAATTCTCGTTAGCGATCAAAAACTGCCCCATCATTTCTTCCAAATTGGGTTTCTTGTCAGGGAAGGTTTCCGATGGTTGTTCCCTAGTGAAAAACTCTGGCTGAGCCTGGCTGAACTGGCGACCTCCTTCCTGGTATGGTCTTGGGAAAAATTCCCCTCTGTCTTGGCAATAGGTCTCGTGAGTTTCCACATATTTAACTTCCTCTCTCACTCTTCCAGAATTCATTTCGGAACAATCCTTGACAAAATGCGTTCCTCCACAGTTGTCACACCCTACTTGGATTGCATGGACAGTCTCGGTCACCTTTTTTATGTCTCTTCCCATGCTGTCCAGCTTGGCAGTTATGACGGCGAGTCCATCGTCATTGCTAATTGACCTCTTTCTCCTAGAGGTATCATCATCCCATAACCGAGAATGCTTTGCTTGGTCGCGTATAGCAGCTAAGGCGTCCCTAGGAATCTTCTTCGGAATATGTCCTTGAGCATCTAATTGCTGTCTTGTAGCACGATCCACTCCCATGTAGAATACCATTATAATTTGCTGGTCGTTTAGGTCGTGCTGTGGACATTTATGCATCAAGTCATGGTACCTTTCCCACGCTTCGTGTAGCGACTCATCAACTTCTTGCTTGAAATTCCTAATCTCGTTGATCATCTTCGACGTTTTGGATGGCGGGCAGTACATCTTGAGAAACTTCGTGCGGAGATCTTCCCACGTGGTGATGGATCCAGCTGGTTCATTAATAATCCATCTTTTCGCGGCTCCCTTGAGTGTTCTTGGGAACACTCGGAGCATGACTTGATCGCATGTAATGTTAGGGATGCTGAACATATCGGCAATCTCCTCGATCTTTTCCACGTGCTCGTTAGCATCTTCTCTCTCCTCTCCTCGAAATGGGTTTTCCCTAAGCTCCTTTAGAAATTGTCCCTTTATCTCGAACTTAACATTTTCTGCAATTGCGGGCCTCAATACTCCTGAGCCAAGGTCGCTACGTCTTCTGCTCGAATATTCCTCGAGAGTCATGTTGGCGATGTCGTCTGCCATTTCTAAATCTGGTTCCGATTGATCGATGGGTGGTTCAAAGAGAGATCGTAAATATTCTCTAAAATCGTCCTCCAAATACGAATGGTAGAACAAGACTCTTAAATACAAAACAACTAAACAATTAATCCCTAAACACAAAATAATTCAAATAGACAGGTAAACAAAATTAAATTAAAACTAATAATTTACAGAAAACAAATTCCAATTTATCAAATTGAATCAAACCGCTCCCCGGCAGCGGCGCCAAAAACTTGATGCGTGTGAAAGCGCGTCTTGTTTTATAATTTATAAATGGAAATACCGAATAAATACTTTTCACACAACCAGGCAAGAAAACCCGATCGAATGTAAGTATAGACTTGGTAAGTCCGAGTCGAACACGAGGAACGGATGTCAATATTAAATAAATTGGAAATTAATACAAACAATAAAAACAGTAAATATCGGGAGGCGTTTTAGTTCCGATCGAACAATTGACTAACAATTATGAAAAGTGATTGATTGAATAAAACTTAAAAGAAAATAATTAATAAACAATTATTCAAATAAAGACTTAATTCAGATAATAGAAGAAATGCATTTGCTTGGATTACTTTCCTTAGATTCCGGAAATCATTTTATTGATTTGCTAACTTATAGATTTATTGGTGATTTGACAAATGTTACCAATCTTCTTTACGAGATAAATTGATATAAACACAATTAAGAAAGACACAAGGTTGTTTTCAACACGCTAACAGTTCAATTTAACGTTGCCCACCAAATTGTATTCTAGATTAAACCAACACCATTTATGTGATTTATTCTTTTGACTTGAATCAACAAAGTCTACAACTATTACTAGTTATCTTGTTCATCAATGATCATTATCAATTATTAACCCTAACCTGTCAAACTCAATATATTCAGCAACAATCGTCAATTGAAATCAACAATTATCAATAATCTTATAATTAAAAGGAAATCAATCTCAATTAACCATAAAACCACGTTAGGTAATTTCTAATAACCATTCAATAACCAAGGATCATCAAATAAACACATAAACTTTCAATAAATCGAATTAAATCCGCAAATCAATAATCAATCCATAATCTAAGTATCATTATCCAAGCAAATACAATTAAAGTTTAGCCAACCATATTGCTACAGAAAATCAGAATTGAAACCGAAATCACAATCATAATCAAATGAAATAGAATAGCGTATTCAAACCGAGAAACCGAAGAATTGATTGAACGAGTAAAAACCTTTGATTCTCTAAGCTTCTAATCCTTCAAAAAGCTCCCAAAATGAGGGAAAAACCTCCTCTGGTCGTTTTTAATCGTATTCGGTTTTTTGTATTGAAGTTATGAAGTGAAAACCCTAAAATCGGACTTAAAATGCTGAAAAAGTCATCTATACGGCGTATGGATTCCATACGGCGTATGGATGTAAAAGCCCATCAGTCTCGGCCCGCGATTTCAAGTTTTGGCCCAGTTTTCAATCCATACGGCGTATGGACATCCATACGCCGTATGGATGCATTTTCAGAAAAAGTACCAAAAACGAAAGTTGTAGCCCTCTGAGTTAACTAAATTCTCCAAGTTGAATCACCTCAATCGGAGTTCGTATGAAGAAGTTATGGCCAAAATACTAACAGCGCGCAGAAAACTCAGTATTTAACTTTTCTTCCATTTTCAGCTCATGTTTCATTCTTTTTCCGATTTGAGTTTCACATACAACTTCAATCAAATCCAATCTTTCATATCTTCACTCTTTTAGCTTATTTTCTTTATGATTTAGCTCGTTTTCTGTTCCTTTTTGATCCAAGCTCCGAATTAACTCCTAAATGCAAATATGAACGAAATAAGTATCTTATTCATATAAAATGCATTAAAAACCTATCAAACAAGGGGGTAATTAGTACTATAAAATAGCACATTTTGGCGTTCATCAGTAACTAAATATATTGCTATGATTAGCAACAATGGCGGATTCGGGAATATGAAATTAGGGTATGCACTAAGTAGCATATTCATGAACAAAATTACATGAAAATTCAATAAAAAAATTTTCCAGATTGAGTCTGCTCCTAATCGATATTGGAGTAATGCTACATTGACCTACTTAGATTATCCTAAAAATAAGCCTAACGAATTGATTGGTTGATGCAGTTTCTCTCTCCTAATCTTATTAGTTGAACTTGACACATATCGGTCTCACATGTTGAGGCCTAGTTTAGGTCTACCTAATTAGGCCTATCTATCATTTTCCCGCTGAGTTTTGTTAACTTTGGTGTGCTTTCAATTTAACTTGATATCTAAAAAAATGTCTATACTCCGTATATAACATGTAACCAATTTTAGATATTTCATGTAGATTCATGCATGATTTGGTTGTATTTAGTGGAAATTTAATAAAATTTTGTTTTTTTCTAATGAATTAACTAATTCTAAATTAATTGTGGAATTTAATTAAAGGCATACTTAACCCTAGAGAGATGAGTCACCATCTTTCTAGAAGAAACAAAAGAACTTGACTCACCAGTCATCATCTCCATTCTTAGTTCTAAGTAAAAATTAAAGGGTCTGATGCTGTATTTGTTTTGGATTGATTTTAATTTTCACTGTATTCTCACTAGGTATGCACTCTAAAGAAAGTTCACAAAGAAAACCAAAATAAATATTTTTATACACTTCAGTTAGGAGTACAAGGGTATGCACGTGCATACCCTTAGCATGAACAAGTTCGCCACTGATTAGCAATCGTATATTAGGTTCCTTATTTACATGTTTCACCTTAAAAACAAAATCATCTTCCACAACATGTTGTAACGATATAAAAATTCAATCGAAAATCAGTAATGGCACAATCTAAATAAGACCCATAAAATAAACAGTATACTATTGTGATAAATAATCATACCTTATTCAATCTGAGTTTGGTTGTATTAGATAAACAACAAATTTTATACCCATTGGAAGAATAATGATATAGGCAAACATGCATCAACTTAAAATAAACAAAATATAGTTCCTAATTAAAAACAACCAAAAAGACCACATAATAAGTATGGTGACGAAATAAAAATTGATTTTCCTACGCAAAATTTTAGACATTGTAAGCTGACGATGGATTTTTTCTTTATAGTAATAGCAATTTGATGACTTCAAGGAAAACTATGCAATACGAAAATTTAGAGGCCTACATGCATCCGGATGATTTTAGAACTAATTTATTTTATTAATTATTATTAATAGTTAATGTATTCAAATATCGTATTAAATATATCATATTTATCCTAATCTAATCTAATCTAATCTAATCTAATTAGCTAATTAAAATTAATAAGAAATTGCCACATGTCAAGACAAGATGGCCCAAAGTCCCGAACGATGCAAGACAGCTCTACAGCTACTACTTCCCACGTGAATCAGGGCCTTTTTTATTTTATACTCCTAGACTCCTAGTATATTTTTTGTTCTAATTTAAGAATATACGTGGTATCAATATTATTAATTTTGTATTCTTATTTGGAATAAGTATTTGTATTTTTTTTCCAATAACACCAACTATTAGGTACCTACATAATTATATTTCTATAATATAATCACACGAAACATAGTTTTTAATTGACTTTGACAAATTAATCATTGAAAATTGCAAAAAACAAGCTAAGAGAACATGACCATAAATAATTTCTTTAAATTCAAGAAAATAATATCGAAACTCCCAAGGACATGTTTAGTTACGAAAAATTTTAGTAATACTTTTTTCAAAAAAATTTTAAGAAAGCTGAAAAACTAAAAAAATATGTTCAAGTCAGGGTTTTATGGGAAATTATCAAAGAAAATAAAATCTATTATTTATTATTTATGCCCTTTCTACATTTTCTATTAAAATTATGAAAACTCCATCATTTACATTTGAACACATTTCTGAATTTTTACTAGTTTCGAAGGACACAATTCTTTTAGAAAAGGAGAAAACAAAAAATGAAGATATTTTTATGTAAAACGCGCCGTAAAAGGCTATATTTAAGAATGATTTTTTATATTTGAAATTCTTGAATTTTTTTATAATTAGAGATTATAATGAAATAAGCATATGTGAAGAGACGGTCAATGAGAGGTAGGAACATTGCACACAATACGTTCACAACTTAAAACTTGTTCATCATAGATTCATAGTTAAAGGTGGTTTAATTTATCGGGTAATGGCGATTTGTGCATCCATTGTTTTTATATTTTGGTGCTACATTTAAAATGGTGCATCATATAATTCATGTTATTTTTGAACTTATACATTTTTATGAACATATGATTTGTTAGTTTTCTTTAAAATCGTTTTAGAAAAGTAGAAAAAACATAAAACGAAATCATGCAAACGATCTAGTTAAACAGGGATTATATGTGATTTTGACTGATATTTATCTTTGAGCTAAACTGTCCTTAATAAGAAAGATTGACAGATGACAATAGTTAAAAATGAAAATATTGTTAACAAAAAGGTTTAAAATATAAGAAGAATGCTAACAAAAAGTCTATAATCCTTAGGGCTATGATTAAATATATTTAAAACTTTAAACTAATTAAATACAAAGTATGAACGTTCTTTTTTCATATCAACTTTCCTTTTTTAAATGTGGTAAGAGTATTTATTTATGGTAACTATGAGTTATAAGTTACAATTATAGAATTAAGTAAAAAATAATATTTTTAATCATCACCGTAAGAGCTAAGTAAGTAAGTAGCATTTTTCAAGTTGGAAACACAAAAGTTTATCTTGCGTTTGTTTTATGGAATTCAACGGAATTCGATGGAATTGAAATCTTAATTTCATTCCACAAACATGTTTGGTTCACAAATGAATTGAGCTGTAAGTTATCAAATTCCCTCGTTCAAAGGAATTCACATTCCATGAAATTACTTTGATGAATTTCAATTATATAAAAAAAAAATCGCGAACCAAACGCAACGTTAGAGTGTTAAAACATTGTTATCCAAACTTTAAATAAGTAACTGTTACTTCCTAGATTTTTATATCATGGGTATGTTTGGCCAGAATGGGCTAGAGTTAGTTGGAGCTGAAGTTGAATTCTGTGACTGAAGTTAGGGCTTCTATTCAGAAGCTACTTTAAAAAACTATTTGTTAAAGAGCTTCCGTAGACTTATTTTTTCGATAGCCCTATTTTTGTTGTATTGTTAAACAAGGTTTATGAGTTGGAGCTTATTAAAGTAGAAACTCAAGCCCATAAAAACCATCAGAAGTCCCGTGCCAAACACAACCTAAGTACATGGGTTTTTCAATACACAACCTAAGTACATGGATTAATATACATGTAGGGTATCAAACTTTCACAAATTGTTATATTTAGGGAACAATCTATTTTTTGTAACAAAAAGATAACTTAGCTTTTAAGACTTGTTATATAGTGAAAAATGAAATCGATTAGCAACATTTTGATTCATCTTTTTGAACAATTTTATAAAGTTTGGCTATTCTAAAACACATTTTATACAGTTTAGTTATCCCTACACACATTACATATAGTCAAGGTTGATTTAAGTAAACAAAATATGTTCATTCCTTAAATTGAACATTTTGTAAAAGTTTGATACCCTTGTGGTCTATTAACCCTTTTTTACATATAAAAACGGTGCATTGTAATTGGTCCCGAAATCGCTAAATATTTAAGCATATCTTTTTGTTTGTCCTTTTATGCTTAGCCTCCTCTTGCAGTTTATCATTGTTTATTTTATTGGCGGAATGCTGGATAAATAATTTTAAGCTTATATATTAACTTAAGTTACTGTAATTTCTTGTTTTTCGTGGAAATAGATGTGTTTGTCGTTTGTAATGGAAAAACAACCAATATTGATTAGGTCGGGGAATTGATTTTAAAGATATAAAATGGTCAAGATTTCAGTAATTTAATCTGTTAAAAAATGAACTTCGATTAATTTATTGTCTTTGATAACTTGATTGTTGATGATTAACTCGCGTTTATATCCGTGTTATGCCGTAATGCTTACGTCGGTTTGGGACTGACGTGCCTTGGCCCAACCGACACCATTGACACCAACGCCTCATTTGGTTTCATCGGTTTAGAAGGTCGGATATCCGACGAGTGAATCGACAAAGAAAAATTATTATTTTTTTATATTTTTATTTTATAGAAATAAAAGTATATTACTAAATGTGAAGTTAGAAATTCTAAGTGTTCCGTCACTTTTGACAATGTTGCGTCAGTTTTGAAGAAAGATAATGTGACACTAAGCAGATAGCCTAATTTTTCGGTTTTCATGTCATGATATGGAGTAATCTTACTAATTTTTGCCCGCATTTGATTAGTAACTAGCTACTAGTATTACGCTCATGATAAATTAGTTAAGATTATATTATACTAGTATTACATCTATACCCCTTATAAACCATTTCCTCATTTTTGCTTAAAAACTTATCAAAAGGGATATCAGAAAAACCCAAAATACCCCTAACACTAAAACCAATTGCAGCTGTATTCTCTCTTTCCTTGCCCCTCTAGCTACCTTTGAAGAAATCAAATCAAATTAGTCTAAAAAAGGTAAGCACTATATATATTGTTTCTATTTTTACCCATTAAACAATTCAGAATAGATCTCTTGATTTATGAGACATTGCATCCTTCACTACACTTCAATTCAACTTCTCACTCATTCTTTATCCTATATATCTTTTTTATATACTTTACATATATATTTTTTAGGATAATTACTACCATAAACTTCTTTGTAACTTTTTGAAAATGGAGAAACAATCTAAATGAATACAACCATGTATCACCATGCCGATCATTATTGTTGTTTACTGTCATATTTTTTCAGTTTATTACCGCCATATTGCGCGGGTATTGGACTAGTTGATAATGATCAATTCGGTAACTAGTACCGTCGTTTACAAAAACTAAATTTTCCATTAAACAAAACTTGAACGATAGAAAAATTATTTAAAATCTAATAAACAAAAAAGCATTTATAGCCCAACATGTATTAACTGGATCCTGAATCATACATGCCACTCACCCTACGTGTTTTGTCATAAAATATTAAATACAGGATAATGTATATATATAGTATATAAAATAAAATAATAATATTTAGATATACAAAGATATGATTAATGATATTAAATTGGGATAATTATTTAACAGCATAAAACCAAAAGTTCCAGACATTTTATGAGGAAAAAGTTATCTTTATAGACAAAAATACACAGTTTCCAATTATTATCATTATAACATATAACATTATTAAATAAAATACTAATGTATTCTATAAGTGGAAAGAATACAATTTATGACAGAATATATTACAATAAATTTTGTTGGTACCACTAAATTTTGTGATAATAATATATATGCTCACAGGGGCGATTTTAGGGTGGGGCAGGGTAGGCATCCGTCCCCACCAAGTTGTTACGAGTCAAGAAAAATTTTATAGGTTTTGGTATAATATGCATATTGACCCATAACTAATAAACACAAAACAGTTTAAATGATTACATTATTTGTGTATTTAGCCTAGTGGTGGAGAAATGGGTCTTGCGTTCAAGATGTCTAAAATTCAACCCCTCTTTATTGTATCTTTTTATCCTTTTTTAATACCCTAGCTTGTTGCATCAACTTTATTTTTTTTATCATTTCTAATTATGTCCATGTAATTAAGAATTTGAATTTGATCTTGAACTCTCTTTACTTTGGTTCAACTACTATAGTTTTGATTAAACCGGAAAAAAAAATTGAGCCGATGACCCATACTCTATGCACACTATAAAATTTTCCTCCCATTAGATTTTTTTTGGAACCGCACTTGTATGCTCATACACATTATTACATATACATACATACAAAAAGCCTATATATATGACCCTTGTTCTTAAAGTATCTTCCATTGCTCATCTTGTGCTCCATTACTCATTTCTTCCTAAATCAAACCACAAAGGTAATAACATCAAATCTTTCTCTCTCTCTTTTTAGAACCTACTCAAATAATAGTCAGCTGTGTGATTAACCATTGTCTACTGTGTGTTTGTGTGTTAATCATATTCAGCAGAAAAAGACAGATTCTTTGAGAGGTTTTTTAGATTTGTGTTTGTAAAACAGATTTTACTTTCATAAAAGTGTTTTCCAACATTATCTGTTAAAGTTGTCTTTTCAAATTTATGTCATTTTGAAGTGATACTCGATTTATTGTTTGGTGTTTGTAACTTCTACCGACTAATTATATATATTTTTAAGATTATCATCATACTCGCCTTCAGAAAAATTGAAGTTGTTCTTCAAAATTGTTGTCATTTTGAAGAGATACTCGGTTTACTGTTCGGTGTTTGTATCTTTTAGCATCTAGTTACGTATATATGTTAATATATCACAATTATATTTATGGTTAGTTAAAAAAGTAAATAAAAGTAGTTCTTCAAGTTTGCTGTTTAATAAACATGTATGTATCAATATCTTTCTCACAATAACTCTGTTTGTTATCAATACATCATCATGATACTATTATTGGAGCTTCATACCAAAGGGCCTATGACCTAGCAGTATGTGGGGAACCTTTCAACCTAATGGTTGTGGATTCAGGCCTCGTGGGAGGCAATTTGTAAATATTCGTGGTTGTATATAATGATCGTGAGTAGGTAGTGTAGGTTTGACTTTCTAAATAAAAAAAAATTATTGGAGCTGCATGTATAATCTGTTATTGTACTTTATTATTTAATGAATTTATGAATTGTAGATTCTCTTATATGAATCTAAGCTCTCTGATTTTTAGGTAACCATTTTAAAAGATCCGGGTCCTGAACAAAAAAATTAGAGGTGACAATTTGAGACCCATGGGTCTAGTTGGGTTTTTTTAATTTTTATAGATGGGTCTAGTTGGGTAATTAAAATAAGGCTTAAGTATATCATTATTACCTATTGGGTCATAATGAGTAATAATGATATACTTAAGCTTTTTTTTAATTACCCAATTAGACCAATCTATAAAGATTTGAAAACCCAACTAGACCCATGGGTCTTAAATTGACACCTCTAATAAAAATCAATATTAACGGATATAAATATTTTATAGTCAATGACTCCTTATTTCATCGTACTTCAGTAAAAGCCAATAAGGTTCAATTCATTGTACCTAAAAATGTTTAAAAACACCATGGGGTAGAAACAATTTTTACCCATTATTTATAAGCCATTATTTTCATTTATTATACTTTTAGTCATTTTCATTAGATTAAAACATTAAAATATGCATTTTAGGTAATATGTCATTAAGTCTTGTAACCTTGTGTCCTTGATATTATATTTTTTTAACCGCACTAAATATGCATAAATCTATGTCCCAACATGACCCACTAAATAAAAGTCACTGTAATTCTTGGTAACTCTTTGTTGACTCAACTGTCAACTGCATTATTAAGACAGTGACATCAAGAAACAATCTTTTTTTAGTGTGGTATGCAAATATATATGTCCCCATATCATATATAGTGTTATCATTTTCATTAAAATGACAATTTCCATTCTACCACTCAATTGCAGGATCAAGAAAATGGAGAACAGTATATTATTTGATTCAGAACAAGTGATTGCAGAATTTGAATCAATAACAAAAGATGCAAAAAGGGTTCAAATTGAAACATTAAAAAGAATCTTGAAAGAAAATGATGAAGCAGAATACTTGAAAAAATGGAATCTTGATGGCAGATTTGATCCTCAAAGTTATAGTACCTGTGTTCCTGTTGTTACCCATAAAGATCTTGAGCCTTATATTCGAAAAATTGCTGATGGTGCATCTTACCCTGTTCTTACTGGAAAACCAATCACTACAATAACATTAAGGTACATAGTTCGGTTAATCGATATCATATATACTCCGGTTTTTCGGTTTTTAGTAAGTTAACAAATGATTTGTTTATGTTCATAGTTCCGGGACTACTCAAGGCAAGCCAAAATTTGTACCTTACAATGATGAACTGACCGAAACGACTATGCAAATTTACCGGACCTCTTTTGCTTTCAGGAACAGGTACTTTTATGAAACAGTATAGTTAATATCTAAAAGTGCAACATCTGCATTAATATGACTTTTGGGGATTATCAAAATCTTACTAAACAGTAGAGTTTTCGTTCGACGACATATTTAATCAGCAGTAGGAACTGTATACAGTGTATAGGATATGAAAACAAGCTTATTAGAACTCAAATATAGTTTTGTATCACAATCTTCATTAGTACGACAAGAAGTTTACCAGCAGATAGTATAATTTGACAGGGAATATCATTCGTGTAGCAAACAACACAGATAGTTAGGTATGGAAGGTATAAATGAATGGCCCGTTTATATATTGTTTAAATAGTTTAAGAAACAGATACATACATAATGTTTACTTTTTAAGCCTTTGCTGCACATATATACGTTGTTGTCTCTTGACAGCATATTTGATATCCTATATTCTTTATATTATTCAGCAATATTCTTTTCTTTAGATTGTTTCTGCTCAACAAGAGTCCTAATAATATTAGTTTGATGTCATTGTTTTTAGGGCATTTCCAATTGGAAGTGGAAAAGCTTTAAGTTTCATCTTTGGAAGCAAACAATTCACCACCAAAGGTGGTTTACTAGCTGGAACCGCGACTACGAATGTGTATCGTAGCTCACAATTCAAGAAAACGATGCAGGCAATGCAAACCCCGTGTTGTAGCCCGGATGAAGTCATATTCGGGCCTGATTTTCATCAATCTTTGTATTGTCATCTTTTATGTGGGCTCATTTTCCATGAAGAAATTCAAGTCATATCGTCCACATTCGCCCACAGCATCGTTCATTCGTTTAGGACCTTCGAGCTGGTCTGGGAAGAACTCTGTTCCAACATTAGAACCGGTGTTTTATCAGCCCGAATCACAGCTCCATCTATCCAAACCGCTATGGCCAAGGTTCTGAGCCCGAACCCTGAATTGGCTGACAAGATTTACAAAAGGTGTCTAGGTTTAACCGACTGGAGCGGGTTAATTCCTGAACTGTTTCCTAACTGTAAGTACATTTATGGGATTATGACTGGGTCAATGGAACCGTATTTGGGAAAGTTACGCCATTATGCTGGTGGAGTACGATTGTTGAGTGCCGATTACGGGTCATCTGAAGGGTGGATTGGAGCAAATGTCAACCCGACTCTGCCACCTGAAATGACCACTTTCGCCGTGCTTCCTAATATTGGGTATTTTGAATTCTTACCTTTGGGAGAGGTTGATATGGCTAGCCCGATTGAGCCCAAACCCGTTGGTTTGACCGATGTCCAAATTGGTGAAGAATACGAGGTTGTGGTCACAAACTTTGCGGGTTTGTATCGATACAGGCTAGGTGACGTAGTTAAGGTTATCGGGTTCCATAACGCGACCCCAGAACTCCAGTTTGTTTGTAGAAGTAAGCTCATGCTAACTATAAATATCGACAAAAACACTGAAAAAGATCTACAGCTTTCGGTTGAGGCAGCTGCAAAACTTTTAACGGCCGAGAAACTCGAAGTCCTTGACTTCACGAGCCATGTGGATCTGAGCACCGAGCCGGGGCATTACGTGATCTTTTGGGAAATTAATGGGGAGGCAAGTGATGCTCTTTTAAAAGAATGTTGTAACTGTTTGGACAAGTCATTTGTTGATGCAGGCTATGTGAGCTCGAGAAAAGTCAATGCGATTGGGCCTCTCGAGCTCCGGGTTTTGCGGAGAGGAACGTTTCAGAAGATTCTGGACCATTATGTCGGGTTAGGGTCTGCGTTGAACCAGTTCAAGACACCGCGGTGCGTGGGTCTGACTAACCAAACAGTATTGCAAATACTTTGCAACAATGTTGCAAAGAGTTACATTAGTAGTTCTTTTGGTTGATATATTTTGTTGTGCAACTTTGTTATAGTAGTTTTGGCTTGGTTTTGTTGAAATAATGTTTTTATTTTTATATATTTGTGTATAAAAAATGTTTCTTGTTATGGTTATAACATACTTATGTTTACATGTAAGCAATGTGAAAATGATGAAATAAACCAATTCTATATAGATTGAAATGACATTTTTGTTTAATGTTTTATTTGCATGATTATATCAAAAAATTGCAATAGTTATTATTATAGGTAGATTGAGACTAATGATGGTATTGAAAATGACTTGACCTTGTTGGTCATTTATGTAAAAAAATACAAACTTTATATAAAGTTATTTGATTTAATAATTATAATTGTTGAATACCTAAATTAACTATTTGCATTCGTTCCAAATTTATTGTCTATAGATAAAAAAAAATATGCAATTTAAGAAATACAACTATTGCACTCTACTTTTTATAAGATAATAAATTTTTTTAACATCTTTTCAAATCATATTTAGACCACTCCCAACAGTGCTTTCGTCAGTTCTTTCTTCCCTTGTGCCAGCTCAGTGCCACGTCAGCACAACCAAAACTGACGATTGACGAAAGACTGACAAAGCACTGCCAACGGTCCTTTCTTCCTTTACATTTCTGGGACCCACTAACTATTAATTTAATTAATTCAAGACAAACTAAATAAAAACTATTTCAATAATAATCTAAAACATTACATTAATAAATAAAAACATTACATTAATAAAATAAAACGTAATACTAAAAATAAAAATTACAATAATATAAACCTACGATTACGATAATAAAAATAAAACGTTACAATACTAAAAATAAAAATTACAATAATAAAAACCTACGATTACGATAATAAAAATAAAACGTTACAATAAAAATAAAATACGAATCTAGTCACTATCGGAGAACCCATGTTGTCGCGCATCGGCCTCGAACATCGTTTTGAAATCGTCTTGATACTTCTTGATCACATTTTGCCTAGTTTCTTCAAACATTGCAAGTTCGCGTTGTCCCCAATGTGGCGATATTGATTTTTGGATAAATTTCCACTATTTGAGCACCATTTTTTGCCGAGTCGCCTCTTGAATAGTTTTCAAAGTTTCTTGTGCGGCTCGTGCGGATTCCAAAATGGCCTCGCAGGTTGCGTGCTCGAATTCCTTGAAGATGTCGCGTCCGATGACCCCGAACTTCGTTGACTTTTCCGACTTGTGTCGCGGCCGGGTGGACGCCGAATTTGTTCGTTTTGAAATAACCGTTCCATATTGTTTGCAAGGTCGCTCGAATTCGGGTTATCATCCCTGGCTAAATTAATTGAAACTTGCGTTTCTTGGAACGAACGTTTGTTGTACAATAAACCGTGGTCGGAATAGAACTTCGGGATATCTTTAAGTACGTGAAACGCAACTTCGTAAATAAAGCTCCTTTCCACTTGTTGTTTGAAGTGTTCCTTTGCCGCATTCATAACGTCCTCGTCTCGGAGCCCGCTTGCCCAAGGCTCGTTGTACTTTTTGTAGATGCCGATAAATTTCTTGACGTCGGTTCGAATTTTATTCCATTTACCGGTTAGTTGATTTTTTGTACGCTTCACATCAACTAATGGATTGTAGTCTTTGACAATTTTGTTCCAAATTTGTGAATCGGATTGCGAATTCCGTCAACATGATTTTGGAAATTGTCGATCCACCGCTCGGTGAATGTTTTGACCTCAATTAAATTCCGTCCACCGCACTAGAATTGTGTATGGAAATATAGTTATTTTGTAGCGTGTTAAAAGGTAAGGTGAATGGTGTATTTATATAGGATTAGGGGTTAAAAAAATAAAAAAAAAATTGATTTTTTTTTTGTAACGGATTTATAGCCGGGTTTTTTTTTCCAACGGTTCAATTTCAAAAAAATTCATAATAAAAACAAAAGATGTGGGCCCCACCTCCACCCTTTCCCCTTCTTCAGTTTGGCGATGAAACTCCACCGACGAAACAATCGACGAGGCCGTGCCATCGGCGTCGGCTCGTCGGCCTTTCGTCGGTTTGGAAGCGACGAAATCGATGGCACCAGCCTTACATTTTTGAAATAATCAAATAAGTTTACTTAATTATACTCATCTATTTCTGAAAGTAAAAGGTTAAATTAGAAAACAATTGAAAAAGGAAATGTGTTCTGTAAATTTTTGATTGAGGGATTAATTAACTGACTAGGCTTAGCTTTTAGTGGATGCTTCACTTATGCTTTGTGAGTTGTACTTCCATCTTCTCACCATCCCACTTGGTCACTAGCAAATATCTCATGTATGTCTTAATATATTATAAAATAGTTTCACAAAATAAAAATGATGGGCAAAATGTGTATTTATATAATAAGATGAATATTATATTTTCTATATATTACATAAAGTCATAAACTTTTTTTTTTTTGGGTAAAGGGTTTACACCCGGCAAAATATGGTAAATTGATTTTGTCGGCTACGTACCCCCCCTGGTTGTCCTAAGGTCGGCAACCTACCCTCTAAAGTTCCAATGTATGCATTCAAGTTGTAAAGTTTGTATCGATGTAGGTAAGATGGTAACTTGTGTCAGAACAACGGGTTAAATTGATGACGTGGATGATTTACAAAAGTGACATGTGGTCTGACCTTGGAACAAACAGGGTGGGTAGATAGCATACATTGGAACTTTAGAGGGTAAGTTGCCGACCTTGGAACAAACAGGGTGGGTAGATAGCGTACATTGGAACTTTAGATGGTAGGTTGCCGACCTTGGGACAACCAGGGGGGTACCTAACCGACAAAATCAATTTACCCGGCAAAATATTACTCCAAAATAAACGTTTAAGTACAAAGGGTGTGATTGAATCCCACACCTCAGCCTGTTACATAGCCCGTTACATAGGCAAATGATACTACATAACAAGACACAACCACTTCCAAGCCAACAGGAACAACTAGCTAGCTACGGCTAATCTCTCTGTAAAGTCATAAACTTTTACATATGAGAAAAAGAAAAAGTGACTGTAAAGTATTATTTAGAGATTAAAAGATTAAACTCATTGACAAATTAAATAAGTAGATTGGCACGATCATTAGCATTCGATCTTTGACTCTTTTTGGTTGGTAAATTTGTATTATTCAAGTAGAAATTAAGGAAGATAACAAAAGCAATACAACGACTACATTGTCTATTTTATCCCACAATTTCTCAATTCTTCAAGACTAATTCTTTTCTGAATCTGAAACAAAACTCCCAAAAACCTGCCGATTGCCAGTCTTCTAATAAGTCGAAACCAACGCTTTAAACAAAGATTCTCAAACCCGCCCACCAGATTTGATCGCGTAACAACTCTAAAAGTGAATTCTGAAATTCTATTAGGACATCAACTTGTAACTTATACAATGCTCATTTTCAATCAAGTGACTATAGAAACATCTAATGTTAGCTCTCAGATAGCCATTTTGGTCAAATCATCCATTTTCACGTTCGTCTTTACACCCAAACCTCTAAGACTATCGACCATTGCAGGTATATCTTCTTGCAAACCAGCAGCCAAAGCCTGAAAAAAGAAGTTAGATCTTATAATGTCACTAGCAAAAAAGAGTCAGCTTCTCAAGTGTAATATGATGTTACCATTTTGTCCTCATCTTTTCGATTCTTTATAACCTCCAAAGGCCATTCGCTAACGAGCTTCTCAAGCTCTGCCATTATGTCTGCTTTTTTTGCCTCCGGAAATGTCTGTCATCAAGTAATAAAGGGTGTAAAACTTATCCAAAGGGATTATAAGTTTAACCAAATAATTCACCCTAAATGCAGCCATGGATAAGATGTGATAACTTTGAACCGATAATTTTACCTGAGTGATGACTTGAATTATTGAAGCTGATTCTTCAGGCTTACGTTCAAGCAATAACCCCTGCAAAAAAGTTGAACGGTTAATATAACACAACATATGAAATAAAGAAATCAGAAGAAGGTAGAGGGATCTTAATGATTAATACCTTAGCACACGAAAAACAGCTACCAATGGTGTGTGTTTTCATCACTTCCGATCTCAACTTCTCAACCTTCCACAAATTATCAACATCTCCTTTAAAAAAAACAAATGGCAATCGTATTAGATAGACTTACTTACGCAACCATGTCTTATATTCGAGGTTTACAATTATAACATCGCTAAGGGTGAAAGTGTCAAAGGTGATTTTTCTAAAAGTGGTCGAGACATCAGATACAGATGCCAAAGAAATAGTATCAATGATTCTATTATAGCCTATATTTATTTGAAGTGACAGCTGAGCATAGATGTTTTCAAGATGTCGATAAAAACGAACTGAATAAAAGTAAATACCTAGTTTGGCAGCAAATGTCATCCAAGTATCAAATGAAGTTCGTCTCAATTTAACTCCAGCCTTGACGAATCGTTTTGCATACTTACACATCAACTCCCAACTACCAGTGTTGTAGCAAATGCTGACAGAAAATTAGGCAATATGTTGATAACAACATCAGTCAAATAAATCAGATTTCATCCGTTTTATCGTTTATACCATTTTCTCTATTAGTTGGGTCTCATTTTTATATCTACTCTGCATGGGAACCCACATTAACATCTTCATTTCTTTTCACACCATGGGCCCCAAAAGATATATGAGATGACCAAAACAACACATAACAATGGCTGTGGTGTGTGAAGTAATCTGTGTGGTGTAAAAATCACCTCCCTACAAAAATTTGGCAATTTTTGACCAATTTAGCTAAAATAGGTAGATTCCGGGAGTTTTACTGTATCTCCAAATGGGTGAGTTTTCATAACTTAAACCAAAAAGGAAACTGGTCAAATGAGTCAGAAACCACTCGAAGTGTATTCAAATGCTTATAACATCCTAAACAGCTTTGTTCGCAGAAAAAAATAAAATCCAATCCAAACTAAAACAAGAAACTGAGCAAGTTAATAAACATCATTTAAGAAAAAAAGAGTTTTATTTGACAAACAATAAAGCAAGATATAACAAGACCAAGAATTATATGCTCGTTTCTTCACAAACTAATTGCCTTAAATGAAAGAATGTGCTATGCACAATTATGAGAACCTAAAAAGAAAGAAGACAACATTAAAAGTCTGAATTGCAAAAAGGCATAAATTAAGTAATTAAGATACCTAAAAATGATATCTGCAGTACCAGGTTGCAGAGGCACATCGTTTGCTTTCAAGAGTTTCATTACATCCACCATGAGATTAACATCATTGTGTTGCTTAGCGTACAACTGCAACAGCAGGATATCAATTCTTAAAAATGCCCATTAAAAGCAAGTGCAGACCGAATTTTTTTAATAGGACTTAAAAGAAATAAATTACCAGTATATTATGAGCAGATGCAACACTAGGAGTTAAACCATACACATTGTGCTTCCACAAAGTCTTCTTGCCTGTTGTAGACATGAAAAAGGATTTAGGTCCCTATTGGTTTGCCAACTTAAAGGTATCAATTTACGAATCTCATTCAGATGGTACTAAGAATTAAAGATATAATTCTGTCTTGTTTATTTTATATATTGGAAAATGAGGAATGAAAAAAATGATGTAAACGAGTGGAAAATTGGAAATTTCATTTGGGTACTTAGTTTTCTTTCATTATCCATTTTCTGGTCTTCTTCTCATTTAGTTGGATCACAAGAATGCGACCCACAATCACTTGTTAATTCTCATTGCATTATAAAAGTGGGACCCGAGAAGGGAAAATGTCAAATGGCCCAAATGAAACTACGGAAAAAATATATATATCATACCAAAGTCGATAGCTTCTACTCGGACACATGCCTTAGATACTTCCCGGCAAAGATTGTCGTTGAAATTTTCAAAAATTCGAAGATTTGATAGTCTCTGCAATTGAAACAAGTTGAATACAATAAATGACCTTTACCTCAAATATAAATTTGTATGGCTATATAATGAATATTATGGAAATAAAAATTCAAATAGTCATAAAGAGCAACAAGATTAAAACTAACAAATCTCCGAAGGTTCTCCAAGACGTTAAATAGAAGCTTGATGTCTTCACGATTGTCACATTTTTCAATGAGGGTCCACAACCAATTGTTTGGTGGTGCTGTTCTTTGATCAATCACGGATTTGATGAGTGTATCATGCAATTCCTTAGCAGCCTCTGCAGTGAACCAAATAAACAGCTCTAAACATTTTTTTTTTCATTTTTTTATACCATATTTTTAGAGAAAATTCTGAACCTAATAATTAGAGGTAGCAATAACGACCTAAATACTTATGAATGGATCAATTGGATTGTGTCTAGATCAATTTTCTAAAAGCTTCTTCTCTAGCAGGCGATTTGGCCCATTTTATCTTTATTTCAAACAGTTTAGATAGAAAATATTTAGCCAGAAGGATAACACCGTAACGGGTTAAACGATTTAAAACTTGCAGTCATTTTGATGCATACAACCTCCTAAATTGTTATAGTCAAAGATTTAGATTATCATTGTTATAACTGTAATCCGCATAAATTAATTCATCAAAAACAAAATTATAAAAAATAATAAGAAAGCCAAAGAAACGAGAGCCAGCAACCCGTTTCAACCTGAACCCACTTTGATTCGTTACAGTTTTACACAACCAACCCATGTTGTCACCTGTAGTAATAATGCAGTTTACATAACTACCTGTGGGATCAACTTCTATTGAACTCGCGTCTGAAGAATATAATGCCCTTGACAACATCATCAGGGATGAAGGATGTTGAGAGTTGCGTTCTAGATCGTTAAATGCATATGGGACAAGACTTTCATTGGTGATTCCTGTACATATCACGGATTAGATCTTGTTCAGTTGTTGGTCTCTCAAAAGAATACAAATTAGATTACAGTCCTGTCTGATGAAGTACATATGTTGTTGATAAAAGGTGTATTTGTTTGAATGCAATATTTTTCCCCTTTAAAACTATTACAATGTACAGATAACATCAAATAGTAGTTATCCCAAATATTAGACTCATAGTCAACGACTTATGTAAATCATGTGTCTGGTCAAACGTTGCATTTATTTAGACAGAAAAGTAAGGTGGAGTTTGTTTATGACATAATGGGCTGATAGTCTTATTTTTTTAGTCATATAGGGATATATGTTTCAGAAGTATTCATATAGATAGGGACTTATTTGGTAAGTCACTAGGGATATGTGAACTCTACTAAGTATCATACTTAGTACACTAGAACCAATTATATTTCATAACCACCCCGACAAAGCCAGTATCCATACAGATTTCTGTGCCCCAGGTACCTATATCTTTTTGGCTAAATGTTATTCATTTAAACAATCGTCATTCATTCAAACAATCAAATTTCAGTTTTTCTATGTTAAGAAGCATAACAGAGCATGCATAGGATACTATGATGTGTCAGGATTCGGGAATGAAAATACCATCTTCATATATATACATGTGGAGACATTAAAAGTGGATAGCAATTCAACATACTTTCATCTAAATTGTCAAGAGATGATAGTATGAAAACCATAATTCTATATTGGGAAAAACACAGCCAAAATAAAAATAAATAATGGACATATTGGTTCAAGGTGTCAAAAAATGATGAAGTTGCATAGATCTTCCACATAATGAAAATCAAAACGTAGGTGCCATAACCAAGTCTAGAGTCACAGATCAACATTGAGATACAATGAAAAGATAGAAGATAAAATAGTTTGAGCCAACCTGCATTGCCACCAAACTTTAACGAAGTATGATAAGAACATGCAGATAAGTTTTTGACTGGCCTCAACTGCGAGTGCTGCCTTGACACCTATAAGAGAAACAGAGTTTGAGATGGCTTTTATCAGATAATTTCAACGACCAAAAGTTATGTTATTATACAATCAACCATGTCATCATAGATATATAACTAGTCCTTTTGCTATGTAGTAAAATTGTCATATACTCTACATTCGGTAGACTTCTTTTTGGACACTATTGCACAACAATCTTTCTGCTTGTGATAACGCTGTAATCTTTTTTAGGTCGAAATTTATAGGTCCCATCGAGTGAATACAAAATTTGGGGTGATCGGCCTTCACTGATAACTCTAGAGAAGGTACAACAGTAGATTAAACATATCATTTCCCTTTGTATATTCTATTAGGTTGATTAAAACTTAAATTACAGCTCATAAAGGAGCGTCTGAGTGTGTCAAATTGCATTAAAATTTGTTGTTATCATTCAACACTCACATTACTCTATTTCTATAAAGATATTTAAGTGTTCAATTTAACACACTGCTTTAATATTTTAACAAAAAAAAAAAAAAAATCAAAACTGAAATCAATAGATCAAAAAGCGATACTTTCTACGTAATCCACACTAATTTGATAACCCCTGATTATATTATCTTGAATTTTAAGATAAACCTCTACTAAAACCCTTTTTTTCTGGGTAATTTCACACACCAACATTTGAGCTAATTAAAACAAGTAATTAGTTACCAGATGGGTAGCTAAATTAGGGTTCATATAACAATATAAGCAATACCAAGTCAACATGAATCTGACAGAAAAATGCACAGATTAAAATATACAAGATCACACAAGAATTGATCTTTTTCAGAAGATTTATGGGAAGTTAACAAACCTGTAGCAGAAGGCGCCTGAAACCCATTTCGTTTGAGATTAAACCCAACAAGAATCTTGATTGTATTTGGCACCTTTCTGCAAAACCAAAAAGATTAAATTGTGTTCTGCTGGTGCTCGGTTCATCGAAGGGGAAAGACACCGGCTGGTGCATTCACTGGAACAATATTGGGCCTTGAAGCCTAATGATGGCCCAGATAACTTTTTATAAAAATAAAGGGTTTTACCTTAAAGCCCAGTGTTAAAAACAAAATATCCTAAAAACAATTTACATTTTTGTTGTTGAAAGTCGGAGTAGTTTTTTATTAAAAAATAAAATAAAAAGAAAGAAAGAAAAAAGATGAACTTTAAAAAGTATATAGAAAATACAATGGGTAAAGTAAAAAGGGACAAATGTATTTTGAGGGGAAGGGGTAGACGATCTCAGCCGTTGATTTCTGTAATTGATGACTCATGTTTGCTTCATTTTAACAACATTGCATCTTACGTAAAATGCAGTATGTACGTAAAATGCAACGTTAAGAATTTAGGCAATTAATCACATAAATTAACGATTGAGATTGTCTACTCTTTTTTATTGTTAAAATGTAGTTGGTCCTCTAAACACAGAATAAATAGGTGATAGGTTAGAAATAAAGCAATGTGAAATTGTAGTTCTTGAATAATATAGGCAATTCACTTTATATTTAGACAAAAAGCTTGTCACTGTCATCCTAGGTCTAGAATTTCTCCGATACTAGGGTTTGGTGTGTTTGACAATAACTGGCTGAAGCTGGAGTTTGTGGTTAGAGCTGGGGCTTGGATTCTATTCAAATGCCACTTCAAAAAGTTGCTTGTTTAAGGGCTTATTATTTCAAGAAGCCCCATTTTTGTTGTGCAACGAAACAAAATTTATAGGCCGGGCTTACTAAAAGTAGAAGCTCAAGTCCTAAATGAAAACCCGTGCCAAACACACCCCGTATAGTATTCTTGTAATTATTGATTTCCATGGTTTATCATATATCTTCTTAAATTAAAAAAAAATGTAAAAAAAAAAAAAAATGAATCCAAATCTTTATCAATAAAAAGCATATATACTACGTGTTACAAATATTTTAATTACATTATCTATTAGGGAAATGTGAATATGGTGCTGTTGGGCACCCAAGCTTAGATGATAAACTAGATAACGATATCGTTTAACCCTTAAAAAAAATTATAAATATTTAAATAAAATAACAACTAAACTTCTTCCTCCTATCATATCCATATCCCTACACCCACGTCTCCATCTTTTCCTCTAATCACGATAGATTGTGTTCACTAACTATTTTCAGTCGTACTTTCGATATTGATTGGAATCACCGAAGTGTCTCTGAATTCGATCGTTGCAAGTTGCAATTAAAACAAAACTTGCAACAGGTAACAACTCAGATAAATCCATTCAATCGATTCGAACTTTTTGTAAAGCGATTACTAAGGTTTTATGATTAGCTGATCGATTAAATTATGATCTATCGATCAATTCGTTGATTGAAAGATCAAAGTGTGCTGCTGCGCTGTATTTGGATATGATAGGAGGAGGAAGTTTAGTTTTAATTTAATTTAATTTTTTTAAGGGTTAAACGATGTCGTTATCTAGTTTGTCATCTAAGCTTGGGTGCCCAACAATACCATATTCACATTTCCCTATCTATTATATTCGAAACTAGGAGAAAAGTTCAAGGAAGTACAAGAATTTTCGGAAGTATGGAAGAACCAATGAGAATACTCCACATGTACAAAGAGAATGCTCAACATGTACAAAACTCATTTACCCCCAACATCAATTATCTCACAAACGACAAATCGAAAAATTATGAAAATTGCACCATAAAATTCAGCGTTTTCTCCTCTTCGATTTGCCGTCTCTCAAGGCATACTTTCAATGATTTTTTTTTCGTTTTTTTGGTGGGTTTTATAAATTATTAACAAATATGTTAGTGCTTGGTTGTACATTTAATTGAGGGTTAGGGTTTAGTGTTTAGAAGGGTTTAGGGTTTAGTGTTTAGAATAGTTTATGGTTTAGTGTTTAGAAGGGTTTAGGGTTTAGTAAGATTTAGGGTTTAGAGTTTTGTAAAGCGTTTATGGTTTAGAGTTTGGGGTTTAGGGTTGGGGTTTAGGGTTTTTGCCAAAACCCTAAACCCCAACCATAAACGCTCTACTCTAACACATGTGTTATAAAATGTGAAACCCAACAAAAAAGAAGAAAAAAAACTCGTCGAAAGTATGCCTTGAAGGACGGCAAATCGAAGAGGAGAAAACGCTGAATTTTATGGTGCAATTTTCATAATTTTTCGATTTGTCGTTTGTGAGATAATTGATGTTGAAGGTAAATGTGTTTTGTACTTGTGGAACATTCTCTTTATAGACATGACATAATATCATTGGTACTACCATTCTTTAGAAAAATTTTGTACTCTGATGATCTCATCTCTCGAAACTAATAAATAAGTTGAAAGCATGATCTAAATTTGTAGAACATTAATAACTAAACACTTCTTATGATATCATCCTGACATCATATCCTATATGTATATATACAGTTTTAAAAGAAGTTATTGATAACTAAAGTTAATAGGCGGTAGTAGTTGGCTTCCATTTTGAGAAGAGAAAAAAAAGAGAGAACTATTTGTCTATTTCCTCATGTTTGATAAAGTCAAGTTTAAATCACATTTGGAATAAGTCAAAATTCTTCCATGAGTTGAATAGAGGAAAAAGTCTCCCCCGAAAAAAGATTATTGCATGGTTTATAGTCGGGTTAATTGCTTTAAAATGTAATTAATCAATGTCTGATTTGTAGCGTGTATTCAATTACTCGAGCGTATATTGTGTGTAAAAACTTTTTGACATGTCACCCATATAAGGTGACATTGTCATCCGTAACTCATCATCAATATAAATACAATATCAATAAATAACAGTTTTATAACTCAATATACACTCGAATAGTTTGATCCAAACTACGAATGTCAGACTTTAATTAATTGCATTTATATGTACTTAACCTTTTATGATCAATTTCGACTCTTTCAATGAGTACTAATATATGTGATGTTATCATATACGAAAAATACATTTACCAAGTTTGAATACAATATATAATCGTGTATGGAGTTATTTGTGCAACGTGCACAAAGAAAAACATGCTAACTTTGTTCCATCCCACACCGTACATCAGTACTTTAGGCCACTGTTTTTTTCTATATAAAATATTCTGACCACCAATAATATATTGTGCAACCATTGCATTTAATAAGTCAGTGCAGCTTATTTTAATATACTAGAAATTTTTCAAAAAATATGGGTTTTGTACACAATAATTTTTTTGGCGATGTATAAATAATCACTCTTTTGCTATTACTGATACCAGCAAAACAAGAAAATATATACAAGCAGCAATGGAAGTTATTTAATTTGGCCTTTTAGGGCATTATTGTCATCAACACGGGAAAATCACAAAAATGATCACATCATCATACCTTATTTAACAAACTAATCCTTTGACCAAGCTTTTTAACAAAATAATCCACCAATTGGCGCCGGATCGGCGCCCCCGACGCCCCACCATTATTTAATTCGTTTTTAAACATTTAAGTCAAAAAATTGATGGGCCCGGCGCCCCTCGGATGTCACATCGGCGCCCCACCCTCTCACACATGTCACCATCGGCGCCCACCCCTCACACATGTCCCATCGGCGCCACCCCTCACACATGTCACATCGGCGCCCCACCCTCTCACACATGTCACCATCGGCGCCCCAGGCGCCAATTGGTGGATTATTTTGTTAAAAACCTTGATCAAAGGATTGGTTTGTTAAATGAGGTGTGATGATGGGATCATTTTTGTGATTTTCCCCATCAACACCAATTCATCAATATTTATGTCACATGTCACTGCTCTAAGGTTGACCTTTTAACCTAATGTTTCAGTAGTTATGTCAAACTTCAGGGGCTGCCTATGTAATTACAGCAAACTTAAATTAATTGTCCACAATACATACAACGATATCTCACCAAGAAATAAATATACGTAAATAGTTGGTCAAGATAGAGACATAACTTGGTGATTCTGTTATTTTTTAAACTTGTGTTGCTATCATTTTATTTTCTTATGGCTTTTCAAATATTGCTTTTCTAATTTTTGGTGAATTACTTACTTGTCATAGAGTTTAGACTTTTAACGCGTGTTTAGTTACCACAAGTCACCTCACTTTTTAAGAGAACTTTCTTAAAAAAAAATGAAAAATTAGAAAACTTGTTCATTCGACTTTTCTAAAAAGCTTTCTTAAAAAAAGAAAAAATTCCTATTTTCCTTTTTGTAACTTGAAAACTACTTTTTATTGTTCTCTAGGTTTCCATCTATACAATATTTTGAATAATATTAAAACTCATGCCTCACATTTGAACGCATTTTTTTAAAAAAAAATTCATTGTTTTTATAGAGAAATGAAATACTACTCATTTCCTAAAAAAATATTAGAAAAATAAAGAAAATTTTTCATAACTAAACGCACCCTTAACTTCTTACGAAATATTGTGAGTCGGAGTTGTTTTCTCGAAGAGTGAAAAAAAAAAAAAGTAAAAATGAACTAATTAGTCGATCAATTCACCTTAGTTAGGTTGTTTTATTTGCCTTTAAAAAAAAAAGGTTGTTTTATTTGGGTTTTGTTAACAGATGTTTGGACATGTATAAAACAGTTGTACCTTAACAAAAATCAAGGGGGACAAATTAAAATTCAGGGGACAGAGAATATGTTATTATCAGAGTACATGTATTTATGCATGATCTAACGTCTTAACGGAAGCCCTTAGGGCTCGCGTTATCTATTTCTTTTTCTTTTTTTCATACTATATTATGCCATCTTTTTCATGTTATTGTGATTTTTAAGTTTGTTATCCGTTAGAGCATCTATGATATCAATAATAAATGAATTTTATTACACTACTTTATTGTTAAACTGTATTAAAAAAACGTACATGTCGTTCAATCTTGAAATCAAATCTTCATATTAAATATGGTACGTGTTAAGAAGATGGATACGCATATTTTCTTTTATCATTTGTGTAGAGTAACGTTCGAATCACTACAAGATATTTTGGTGGGTATGGAGCAACTAATCAGATACCTCCATTTATACGGGTATAAAAGTCATTTAATAAAACATCTGTGACAACCCGTACTTTAGGGTATTAATTTACCCTAACCTTTGCTTGTAATTACTTGTATTTAGTATGTAATAGGACTAAGTACTTGTAATATAACGTATATTGAATATACACCTCTACGTAATAAATTGATATTACGCGATTTGCTCGGATGGAATCCGAAACACCCGACCGTTGGTGAACCTTTACATATGACTTGTAAATCTATTTTTGTGATAGAATAGTTGTTATTTACTTTGTATTATTATTTTGAAATAACATACGCGAGAAAACTAATACGTTTTAACTAAAACGTAACAAATACGAGAAAATGCGCGAATCGAGCCCGACACCCGAACGAAACCCAAAATATATTTTGGTAACTCAAAATAATTTGTTTAGGAGTATTTGGTCATCCCAAATATCACCTACGTATTAATGATGTACATGAAAAGTCAAATGATCACGATTACATTTTAACACGTGTGTTTAACGTTTAATCGACTAACGAACGTAAACCGATTCGAGGAACGAGATTCACGCGTCCAACCCAAGATGGGCTGAGCCCCCTCTCGACCCAGGCCACAGCCCAAACCGGCCCAAAAAGGAGCCCAAACTCAGCCCTAAGTATATATATGTAAGTTTCACCCTTTAATCCTCATTTACTCACCACATAAACACACACACTAATCTTATCATCTTTTTCTTTTCCTCTCTGCTACCTCCAACGATTTCCAGCCCCAAAACCCCCATCCTCACCTTCATCCACGTTTTCCTAGAGCCACCAAGCTCAGCCACCACCATTTACACCCTTCTACCATCGAGTTTTAGCAAGGAGAAGCCGAAGAACTCAGCAACAGCCTCCTTTCGTCTCTTTCGACTTTAGATCAGTTTACTTTTGGTATAAATCCATTCTTCCTCTTTAAATTTACTTGTAACATACTTATATACATGCTAGAACTTCGTTTTGCTAGTTATATGTCCAAGATCCATGTTAAAAACCGAAAAACAAAGCTATTAACCAATGGGTAATAGCATTAACCACTGGACAATATTTTAGATCGGTTTAGATCGAGCATAACGAGACCATTTCTTGATGAAATCTAACGTTTCTTAACCCTAAATTCAAGTTTAAAGTGTCTAGTTTCTGAATCTGTAAACCTCACGAATTTTGGAGATCATTTACTATTTTTAAGAAATGTTTTAAAAGTACATATACAGACTGAAACACTCTGACCAGAAAGTTTAACCAGATTCAAAATGGAATATCTCGACTTGTGGTTCGAAATAATGGGTGAAACCAGTGGAAAAAGATCACAAATTTTATAAGCTTTCCAAATCCTACTTGCACTTTGTGTGAAGTTTTGTAAAACTTGAGATATGACCAAATCTTTGAAAATATGTCACTGAAATATAGCTGCTGGACCCATTGTGCTTTACAAATTTATTTCTCGACTTGTGTTTGGTTTTAGACTTAATAAAAACATGTTTTGGAAACCCAAGACATAGGATAATATGTGTGAATTTTCTCAGAATCGATTGTCACCATTTCGGTTGTTAAAACGCATAGACAAATTCGTATAATTTTGGGAAAACACAAATAAATGGACTTTTTCATATTCGGTTTAAAAACGACACTTGTGGGTCACCAAAGGTCACGAAACTTGTTTACTATAAGTTTTATAACATAATAGAAGTCGTGTAAAAGTTTCGGGTCAAACCAAGCATTTTTGACCAAAGACATGAAAAGGAAAACATTAACAGCCCGATCCTGCGACACTTAAACTAAGTGTCGCCAACCACACAGTCTTAACAACTACTTACTCAGGATTATGCTACTTTGTAAACGCCTACTCTGTAACGTTTTGACTATGATTTGAACAACTAAATGGCCATGAATTGACTGCTTTTAGACGCAACTTAGACCTTGTTATGTCTACTTTTAAATCAACGATTTGATTTCCAACTAATTTATAATGCAAGACGTGCTTGCAACGAACTTTTCCCCATCGACCTCATACCCATCGAGATCGAAAGTTTCGACATCATCGTTGGTATGGATTGGTTATCCAAACACCGCGCCGAAATTGTTTGCTATGAGAAATTCGTTCGTATTCCTCTCATCACCGGTGGAACTTTGATCAAAAAAAGGGGAGACCGATGGGATGAGAATAAACATCAAATCCTGTATGAAAACTAAGAAATATCTGAGAAAATGATATCAGGCAATCCTCGCACACGTAACAGAGAAGAAGTCGGAGGAGAAGCGACTTAAAGATGTGCCTATCGTTCGAGACTTCCCTGGAGTCTTTCCTGAAGATTTGTCTGGCCTTCCACCGCCCAGACAAGTCGAATTCCAAATCGACCTTGTGCCCGGAGCTGCACCCGTGGCATGAGCCCCTTATCGATTAGCCCCTTCCAGGTTGCAGGAGTTGTCTACCCAATTACAGGAACTCCTGGACAAGGGATTTATTCGACCAAGTTCCTCACCTTGGGGAGCTCCGGTCCTTTTCGTGAAAAAGAAAGATGGTTCTTTCAGGATGTGTATTGATTACCGAGAACTAAACAAACTCACTGTGAAGAATCGATATCCACTTCCCCGAATCGATGACTTATTCGACCAACTCCAAGGGTCAAGCTTTTATCCCAAAATCGACCTGCGCTCAGGTTATCATCAGTTGAGAGTTCGAGACGATGACATATGGAAAACCGCATTCCGAACTCGTTACGGACATTACGAATTCCAGGTTATGCCTTTTGGCTTAACCAACGCACCGGATGTATTCATGGATCTTATGAATCGGGTGTGCAAACCTTATCTTGACAAATTTGTCATCGTGTTCATAGACGATATTCTGATTTACTCCCGTAACGAGGCAGAACACAAACAACATTTGGAAATCATTCTCGAATTACTCAGAAAGGAAGAACTATATGCCAAATTTTCTAAATGCGAATTCTAGATTCGTACCGTATAATTCCTTGGTCACATCATCGACAGCCAAGGTATTCACGTAGATCCAGCAAAGATCGAGGCAATCAAGTGCTAGCAAGCACCTACCACGCCAACTGAAGTTCGCCAATTCCTAGGCCTCGCTGGATACTATCGCCGATTCATCGAAAATTTCTCAAAGATAGCTCAACCCTTGACTATCTTGACTCAGAAAGAAAAACAATTCGATTGGACTGACAAACAAGAGTCAGCTTTCCAACTCCTGAAACAAAAACTCTGCAGTGCACCAATCTTGTCCTTACCCGAAGGCAACGATGACTTCATGGTATACTGTGATGCTTCACACCAAGGTCTCGGTTGCGTGCTGATGCAACGAGACAAAGTTATTGTTTACGCCTCTCGCCAACTCAAAATTCACGAAAAGAATTACACGACTCATGACTTAGAGTTAGGAGCCGTTGTATTTGCTCTCAAAATCTGGAGACATTACTTATACGGTACCAAGTGTACTATCTTTACCGACCACAAAAGTCTCCAACACATCTTCGATCAAAAGGATCTAAACATGAGGCAACGTCGATGGGTCGAGTTGCTTACCGATTACGATTGCGAGATTCGCTATCATCCGGGCAAGGCAAATGTTGTTGCCGATGCCGTCAGCCGAAAAGAACGAGTGAAACCACTTCGGGTTCGAGCACTCGGTATGACCATTCATAACCACCTCACCACTCAAATTCTTACCGCTCAACTCGAAGCACTCAAAGATGAAAACATGAAAAACGAGGCCTTGCGAGGCATGGATAAACAATTCGAAACCAAACCTGACGGGGCCAAATACTTCTCGAACAGAATCTGGTTACCAAGTTTTGGAAACCTGCGGGATTTAGTGATAGACGAAGCTCACAAATCTCGATACTCCATACATCCTGGAGCCGACAAGATGTATCACGGCATCAAGGAGTTGTATTGGTGGCCCAGCATGAAAGCCGACATTGCTACTTATGTTAGCAAGTGTCTTACTTGCTTGAAAGCCAAAGCCGAGTACCAGAAACCTTCGGGTTTGTTACAACAACCCGCAATGCCCCAATGGAAATGGGAACAGATTTCCATGGATTTCATTACTAAATTACCGAAAACACTAAACGGTTGCGATACCATTTGGGTGATCGTAGATCGTCTTATCAAATCTGCTCACTTCCTACCAATTAAGGAAACCGACAAGATGGAACGTCTAACCCGAATCTGCCTGAAAGAGATTGTTTGTTGACACGGCGTACCCATCTTGATTATCTCTGATAGAGATAGCCGTTTTACTTCTCGCTTTTGGCAGTCTTTACAAAAATCTCTTGGTACTCGTTTGGATATGAGTACTGCTTATCACCCACAAACCGATGGCCAAAGCGAACGGACGATTCAAACACTGGAGGATATGCTACGAGCTTGCGTAGTTGACTTCGGTACCTCGTGGGAAAACCACTTACCGTTGCGCGAGTTTTCGTACAACAATAGTTATCATACCAGCATTAAGGCTGCGCCGTTTGAGGCACTATACGGACGAAAGTGCCGTTCACCTATCTGTTGGACTGAGGTGGGAGATAGCAAACTCACCGGTCCTGAAATCATTCACGAGACAACCGAAAAGATCGTAAGCATTCAAAACCGGCTGAAAGCCGCACGTGATCGTCAGAAAAATTATGCTGACGTGGGACGCAAACACCTCGAGTTTGAGGTCGGGGACAAAGTATTACTCAAAGTATCACCTTGGAAAGGTGTCATTCGTTTCGGTAAACGCGGGAAATTAAATCCCAGATACATCGGACCATTCGAAATCCTTGAAAGGATTGGTCCCGTGGCATACCGCCTACAATTACCTGCTGAGCTTAGCAGCGTGCATAGCACCTTCCACATTTCTAATCTTAAGAAATGTCTGTCGGATGAGACACTGAATATACCGCTCGACGAAATCCGCATCGATGATAAACTTCATTTCGTCGAGGAACCCGTTGAAATCATGGACCGAGAGGTCAAACGTTTGAAACAGAGTCGCATTCCTATTGTTAAAATCCGTTGGAATTCTAGGTGTGGCCCTGAATTCACCTGGGAACGAGAAGATCAGATACGCGAGAAATACCCACACCTCTTCTCGGACCCCACTCAGACTCCAACCACAAGTTAATTTCGGGACGAAATTTCTTTAACAAGGGTAGAATGTGACAACCCGTACTTTAGGGTATTAATTTACCCTAACCTTTGCTTGAAATTACTTGTATTTAGTATGTAATAGGACTAAGTACTTGTAATATAACGTATATTGAATATACACCTCTACGTAATAAATTGATATTACGCGATTTGCTCGGATGGAATTCGAAACACCCGGCCGTTGGTGAACCTTTACATATGACTTGTAAATCTATTTTTGTGATAGAATAGTTTTTATTTACTTTGTATTATTATTTTGAAATAACATACGCGAGAAACTAATACGTTTTAACTAAAACGTAACAAATACGAGAAAATGCGCGAATCGAGCCCGACACCCGAACGAAACCCAAAATATATTTTGATAACGCAAAATAATTTGTTTAGGAGTATTTGGTCAGCCCAAATATCACCTATGTATTAATGATGTACATGAAAAGTCAAATGATCACGATTACATTTTAACACGTGTGTTTAACGTTTAACCGACTAACGAACGTAAACCGATTCGAGGAACGAGATTCACGAGTCCAACCCAAGATGGGCTGAGCCCCCTCTCGACCCAGGCCACATCCCAAACCGGCCCAAAAAGGAGCCCAAACTCAGCCCTAAGTATATATATGTAAGTTTCACCCTTTAATCCTCATTTACTCACCACATAAACACACACACTAATCTTATCATCTTTTTCTTTTCCTCTCTGCTACCTCCAATGATTTCCAGCCCCAAAACCCCCATCCTCACCTTCATCCACGTTTTCCTAGAGCCACCAAGCTCAGCCACCACCATTTACACCCTTCTACCATCGAGTTTTAGCAAGGAGAAGCCGAAGAACTCAGCATCAGCCTCCTTTCGTCTCTTTCGACTTTAGATCAGTTTACTTTTGGTATAAATCCATTATTCCTCTTTAAATTTACTTGTAACATACTTATATACATGCTAGAACTTCGTTTTGCTAGTTATATGTCCAAGATCCATGTTAAAAACCGAAAAACAAAGCTATTAACCAATGGGTAATAGCATTAACCACTGGACAATATTTTAGATCGGTTTAGATCGAGCATAACGAGACCATTTCTTGATGAAATCTAACGTTTCTTAACCCTAAATTCAAGTTTAAAGTGTCTAGTTTCTGAATCTGTAAACCTCACGAATTTTGGAGATCATTTACTATTTTTAAGAAATGTTTTAAAAGTACATATACAGACTGAAACACTCTGACCAGAAAGTTTAACCAGATTCAAAATGGAATATCTCGACTTGTGGTTCGAAATAATGGGTGAAACCAGTGGAAAAAGATCACAAATTTTATAAGCTTTCCAAATCCTACTTGCACTTTGTGTGAAGTTTTGTAAAACTTGAGATATGACCAAATCTTTGAAAATATGTCACTGAAATATAGCTGCTGGACCCATTGTGCTTTACAAATTTATTTCTCGACTTGTGTTTGGTTTTTATAACGCCCCTCATTTTATAAGTCAATATTATATTAATAAACCGGAAGCGTAGTAATTTAAAATACATCATTTCATTTATTGCACCATATTTAATTTAATTAAACAGTTCATAGTTAAGTCATACTAGTTCAAAACTATTAAATCACATCTTAAATGGGGCATTATATAAAACCCAACTCGTTTAGTACAAAACATTATCAGAGTAGCAAGCTGTCAAGACATTCCCAGCTCCTAGAGCATCAACTTCCTGCTACCCATCTATCCAAAATATAATCTGCAGGAAGTAGAGAAGAGGGATTAGCACATAGCTAAGTGAATGAGTTCATCACACAACATCCAACTTAGCATAATCACCTAATTACACCAAACAACACAATAATGAAGATCGGCAGCTATGGGGATAACCAATAACCCGGGTGGCTCCCTAAGAACACTTATCCAACCTATCTGTATGGCCATAACGGACGATACCGATAGCTAGTGGTTATCCTACTCAGATACAGTTCAATACACACAACAAATGAAGTAAATCCCTGTATCATTCACACGATAACCAACTAGCCCAACCTGTAACACCCCCAAATTTAGCGATTTGCGGAAGCATACATTGGGTGTTACTAATCAATATACAAAGCACAAGATTAATAGTAAACGACCTCTAAATGAGACGTTTGTAAAATAGTTACATTTCATAATTAATAATCGTTTGAAAACCGTAGGTTTTCGTATACAAAACGTAATTCCCTAGAGCCCACGCGTATAGCGGGAGATTCTATTACATCACCATAGTTACAAAAAATAATGCCAAAGAATCTCCGTTAAATGCAGTTTGTAAATCATGCGACTCTAGCTAGTAATCCTGGAGTGATCCTACTCCGTAAGTGTACCTGAGATACAAAGCTAAAAAGTGTCAACCAAAAAGGTTGGTGAATCTCACAGGTTTAGTAATAAGTAGGTGTTATGAACCACAAGTATGTACCCGTATTGCTATCAAGCAAAGTAAGTAAATCAGTAAACCAGTACAGTGCCATGAGCTCATAAGTTGAAGCTTAACCGTGTAGTGTGAATATATCACGTACCCCCGTGAGTGCTATCCGCACACTCATATGTAACAAATACTAATATGTCTGTTTCTACGTGTAAATCAGTACGTGGTGGCGCTACCACCCCAGACAGGGATTGTCAGTCCCAAATGGATCCATCTATTAGTAATCGCGCTTAAGTCCATAACTAACAACTTACGATTAGGAGGCTTTCAGTGGATAAAAGTAACTCATGCGTTTGTTTGTAATCAGTAATGTTTTCAGTTCAGTACATTGTGTTCATACGTAAAACAGTTGCTAAGTATCTCACCCCAAAGTATAAAACAGTAAAAGTGGGGCTGTAAGACTCACCTGAGTCGAGCAGTGGTAAATAGCAAGTAGTAGTAAAGCAAGTAGGTTCTCCGAACCCGTAACCTTCTAGTGCCTAAACACGTAAGGTTAAGTAAGTAGATGTCTCGCAAGACCATCTAGGCTAGTTGTTCATACAACCCGTTGTGTTTAAATGTTGGTTTGTTCGCGTTCGTATCAAAGTATACGGCCCGTTGGTGATTTGTTATATTTAAAGTTTATCATTCAATACGCAAATTAGAGTAATTGTAATAGGAAAGTATGTTTTATTATGATTGTTAGGTCGTATCGTATAAGGATTTGAGGTTGTAAAAGTTCGACACTTAGTGAAAATGTGAGTTTTCAAGGTTCTGGTTTGTGCGACGTCGCATGCGACGTTGCAAGCGACGTAAGGTGCGACGTAGGCAGGTACGTCGCATGATGCGACCTTCGCAAATCAATGCGACGTAGGGGGCGACGTCGCTAATGCGACGTTGGTTCAGTTTGCGACGTTAAAGTCTACGTCGCTACGTGCGACGTCCGCAAGTTAATGCGACGTAAAGGGCTGCGTCGCTAGTGCGACGTTGAGGTTTTTGTGCGACGTAGGTCGCGACGTCGCAGAGGCCCCTGGCCAGGTTCGACGTAGCGGTCTGATGGCCGGAAATTTAGTCGAAAACGAGTTTTCCGGTTTCCGTTGGGTCCAAATCTTTTACCCAACCCTTATATGAACATAATAAGCCTATTTAAACCATAAACTAGTAAAAATGATCAAAAACGAGAGATGTCGGGATTTGTCGGAAACTTACAAAGTGTCGGATTGAAAATCCGAAAAGATAGGAATGTAGATCGGGTAGTGGTGAACGTTTTCTTCCAAAGGAGAGGTGTGATCCAAGCTCGTTTTGTACGTTTATTTGTCGATTTTGTGAGGTTTTTGGAGTTGGTGGTGATGAGAGAAAAAGAAAGAAAGGGAAAGAAGAGAGAGAGTGAGAATTGGTGAAATGAGGGAAAAGAGAGAAAAGGTGGGGGTTTTGATGAAAGCCCCCATTTTTTCAGTCCACGCGCTGTGCTCCGTGCGGTGTTCGTTTCCTCCGTCGTTTAAACGTTAAATATCCATTTTACGCGTTTAATTATTTTTATAAAATTACAAATCTTGTTAAATAATTTATTTAAATTATTTCTTAAATCTTTAACAGTTTAAATTAAATTTAATTACTTTCGTCTTTAAATCGCGTAAGTTTTAATCGTGAAATACGAGGCAGTTACTAATTGTTATAAAATAGCATTTCGGTCATAGTTGCGTTATTTTAGTTTATAAACCTTTGTTCACCAACGTCCGTTTTTAACCGAATAGAATTTCATTCTATTTAAGTTGTGTACGATTTAAGCCAAATCGCAAAGTTGTATATATATTCACCAATATATAATCCGATACATAAATTAGCCTAACACAAAACTAATTACATGTATTTACAAAGAATTAGGCACTAATTCTAGTCCTAAATTTGCCGGTTGTTACACAACCAACCATTCAACAACTCGTTGACCTCATTAACAACTGATGCCCGAAGGCCACACATTGCACATTGAGTAATAATCAACAAGGTATATTAAATAAGCAACAACAATATATCAACGCTTAATAGTTGTAATCCAATGATTACAACTAAGTTCAATGGTGAGTTCCGAATCCACTCACCAATACCTTCGTCTTTACCAACTCAGATTCCAGGTGCTACTTTGTCTTTTAGAGGATCTGAGGATCAACATCATAAACAAGTTAGTAATTGAAATCATCAACATATAACTCATATCAACTAATCACATTAGGGATTTAACACCACTATTATCTAAGTTATAAGTCCCACTCGTGTGTTACCAATCATTATATAACACGTATCAACTAATTAACATTAAGTTATAGCAAGTAATTACAAAGAGTGGAACTGGTCATTTAGCCGCCGGCTAAGACCATAAGCCGCCGGCTAAACACACAAAGCCACCGGCTTCCACATCCAGCCGCCGGTTCCCAACCCTGGGACGTCGGCTCTAAGGCATTTTGAGCAACCGGAAACAAAATGCGTTTTAAAGCCATTTTTACCCGCCGGCTATGGTCTTTGACCCGCCGGTCTAAGTCCTTTAGCCGCCGGCCTCCCTACCCAAACCCTGTTAGCCGCCGGCTAGGCTTCTAAGCCGTCGGCTTGATCATCAAAACAGCAGCAGCAGCAGCTGCTCAAAAACTATGCACGAACTTTATACTCAAAATCTTCATTTTCGCATACTAAATCGCACAACCTACATAATCGACACTCAAATAGCATCCTATTACTTCTAACTAACATTCAACAACAACAACATCATCAAATTACCTAATCTACACCTCAAAATCATAAAACATATTAAGTTTTTAACTAACTTTAATCATAGCTCAAGAACATGGATTTTATCCATATAACTAGTCAAGAACCATCACATATCATCATATATCACAAGTATTTATCATATGTGTAACATCCTCTTCGGTAGCCTGGTATTTTTTCTATTTTCAATTGTGTATTTAATAGTTTTAAATAATTTTGCGATAAAATTGTTTAATGGTGAAATTTGGTAAATTAAGTTTCAGGACTTATTGTGTTTAGTAAAATGTTGCTTGAATTAAATTATTGAAGTTGACGGAACAGTAATATAAATTTCTCGCAATCGATATTTAGGTGCCAGACAATAGATTTAGAACGGGTATAAAATACCCATTGTTTGAGATCGGTTAAATGATGGGCCGATCCCTTTTTGGGATCACTTTACCAATTTCCATTTCATTTCATCTCTTCCCTTTCCAAACAAATAAACCCTAACCTAAATCCTATAGTGAAATCATCAAACTAATAAGTGATTGGAGATTGTAATCTGCTAGTATCATCATCATCTAGCTTGTTCATCTTGTTCTTCCTCCTCTTTGTAAGTGATTTTTAGTTTATGAACTCAATTTTAGAATAAGTGATGAAATTGATGAATTGAATGATTCTTGTAAGTTATATAGTGATTGTTTGTGATATATGATGATACGTGACGATTATTAACTAGTTATAAGCATCGAATTCATGTTTGATGAGCTTGAATATTGAAAATGGAGTTAAAGTTCGTTCAGGTCTGTTCTTGAGCTGAAGAACAGATGAACGCGATCCTGGCTATGGTTCCGGATCGCGTTCCCTTGTTGTAAACGACCTATTCGAGTTTTTGGCCTTTGAAACGCGATCCAGGCCAAGCATCCGGATCGCGTTTGCTAGTGTTTTTCGGTGACAGAATTTTTCATAAGGACGAACGCGATCCAGCCCTGAATAGTCAGGATCGCGTTTGCATGTTTAATCTTGATGGATTTTTCAAATTTCACCAAAATGCATGTGTTTAGAAGGTGGTGTTTATAGTGGCACTTAATGAATGCTATTGTGGCATTTTACAAAAATGCTCATTTTGATATTTACAAATTATGAGGCAAAGTACTAACTTATGTTGATTATTGATTCTCAGATCCTCCGAAAGATAAGTGATCTCTGGAATCAGAGATTTTGAAGGCAAAGGTATCGATGAGTGGATTCAAAACTTACCGTTTGGCTTAGTTGTAATCATTTGATTATAACGGGTAAACGTAGACTTGATTATTGAGTTGATTAGTTGTTATTGTTGATCATATGCCTATATGTGCTTTGTGTGGCCTTTGTGTATTGTTGTTAATGAGGTCAACGAGTTGATGAACTGTTGGTTGGGCTAGTGTGTTGTTGTGTGAATGGTACAGGGATGTACTTCATTTGTTGTGTGTGCTGAACTGTACCTAAGTATAATAAACACTAGCTATCGGTCTCGTCCGTTATGGCCATACGGATATGTTTGGATAAGTGATCTTGGGGAGCCGCCCGGGTACTAAGGTTATCCCCGGATCCGCCGATCCTCATTAAGTTGTTGTTGACTGTTGTGTTTGCGAATATTTGTTGTAGTTAATTGGTTTAGCTAAGTTGAATGTTGAGTGTTGGATTTACTCACTTAGCTATGTGCTAACCCCTCGTTGTTACTTCCTGCAGACTTTTGTTTAGTGCATGCGGGTGGGAAGCAGGAAGCTCAAACCTTGGAAACATGGAATGTTTGATATCCAAGCTACTCTGATTATTTTTGTAACGACTCAGTTTAGTTTATATAATACCCCGACATGCTAGTCTTTTGAACAAGTTTTAAATCGTAGTAACTTAATCATCTAAACTGTTTTGATAGTTTTGGAAAAATATGAAATGAAGTATTGTGTTTTATTTACTTACGCTTCCGTATTATCTACAATATTATTACTGTGGAATGAGGGGTGTTATAAATTGGTATCAGAGCATAGTTTTGGGATAATTGTTCATTGTTGAATGATCAATCCCAAAACTCGAGCGTGATATATCAAACATTCTTGAGTATGGGATTAGTATTGGGTGAAGGTAGTTAGCATTTAGATGCTAACGATTAACAGAAGTTTAAGTGTTGTGTTGAATTTCAGAAATGGCAGATAACGAACCACCGACCACCAACCCCAACAATGCCTCCAGGATCGTCGCTCCTCAATTTGGGACTCATACTGAGCAACACGATCATAATGGTACTTCTCAACCAACCGGACAACAATCTAACCGAGATGAGTATATTCATGAGATGGAAGACGAGTTGGTATTCCTTAGGGAATTTAAGAGGAAAGCTGAGGAAGCTGCGACTAGACAGTTATTTCAGCAAGCCCCAGTCTTTGGTTCTGGTTCATCAACTCGATCAGAAAAGAAGTGTTCATACAAGACTTTTATGGCTAGTCGACCCCCGGAATTTCAAGGAAGTAAAAATCCTACGGTAACTTTGAATTGGCTTAGGGATATGGAACGCAAATTTGATGTGACTTGCTGTGATGAGGAACTTAAAGTCAAATATGCGGTTCAATGCATGAAGGATGATGCGATGGTTTGGTGGGATTCTGTTACCGGACACTTGCCGCAACAACAAAAGGAATCTATTAATTGGACTCAATTTCATCAGGCGGTTCGTAACCAATACTGTTCGGATTTTGATATTGCTAGGATTCGAAGAGAGTTTGTGAATCTTCGATTAAAGGATGACATGACTATTGATGAATTGATTTCACAGTTTACGGATAAGCTTAGGTTCGTGCAACAATGGGTTCCGGATGAGAAAACTCAAATTGAACAATTTGTGGATGCTTTACCGGATAACTACCGTACGGTTGTGAGATTGGCTAAGGATTTATCGCATGCTTTTAACCTCGCGCGGTCTGCCGATAGTGATTTGAGAGGTTTGAGATTATGGCAAGGAAAGGATACAAGTTTTTCTAAGGCAAGAACTGAATCGTCGGGTAGGAATAAATCTAAGTGGCAAGGGAATCGACAAGGTGGTAAGAAATTTGTTGGAAGAAGTAGTTCTTCGGGAAGTTATAATAGTTCCAACTGGTGTAGTTCGTGTAGATCTCGGCATGATGGTCCGTGTACGGCTAAGACAAACAAATGTATGAAGTGTGGTGAATTGGGTCATGAGATAAAAAGTTGCCGGTATCCAAATTTTGTTTGTTGGACTTGTAAGAAGGAAGGACATAAGGTTGGTCAATGTCCGGAGGCAAGGTCGACGGGGTCGGGTTCGGTCGGGAGTTCGGGATCTTCCGGTCAGAAAAGAAAGAACCCTCCTCCAGCAACTAGTAGGGCTTTTCAGATGACGGTTGATGAGGCCGTGCGTACTGAAGATGTTATCACGGGTACATTTCTTATAAACTCTGTACCTGCACGTGTATTGTTTGATTCGGGTGCTAATTGTACATTCATTTCTGTGCAATTTTGTGATAAGTTGAAATTAGCCCCTACTGTGATAACAAAGCCTATAGAAGTAGAAATAGTTAGTGGTAAGTTAGTTCCTGTTACCACTTCGGTGACTGGAGCTAATATTACTATTGATGATCACGTTTTTCCTATTTCCTTCTTGTTGATGCCAATCCCTAGTTTCGATGTAATAATTGGTATGGATTGGTTGAGTCAGAATAAGGCTAGTATTGATTGTCACCAGAAGTTGGTTAGGATCCCAATCTCCGAAGGGTCATATGTTGTGGCTCGAGGAGAACGGGATGGTGTAGCTATTCCTTTGATTTCTTTGATGAAAGCTAGGAAGTCATTGTCAAAAGGTTGTGAGTCATTCCTAGCCTATGTAGTCGATGCCAAATTAGAAAGGAAAACTGTTTCAGATGTTCCGGTTGTTAGTGAATACCCCGATGTGTTTCCCGATGAATTGCCTGGGTTACCACCAGTTAGGGAAGTAGAATTCGGAATTGATCTTGTTCCGGGATCGTCGCCGATTGCTAAAGCTCCCTATAGATTAGCTCCTTCGGAGATCCGTGAAATGATGAATCAGATTCAGGAATTGTTGGATAAAGGTTTTATCAGACCTAGTTCCTCGCCGTGGGGTGCACCAGTGTTATTCGTGAAAAAGAAAGACGGGTCGTTGCGCATGTGTATCGATTATAGAGAGTTGAACAAGAGAACGGTAAAGAATAAGTACCCTCTCCCCAGAATAGATGACTTATTTGATCAGTTACAGGGTTCTTCGGTATACTCCAAAATTGATTTGAGGTCGGGTTATCATCAGGTCCGTGTGCGTGAACAAGATATACCTAAAACTGCTTTCCGAACCCGGTATGGGCATTATGAATTTCTGGTTATGCCTTTTGGTTTAACAAATGCACCAGCGGTATTTATGGATTTGATGAATCGGGTGTGTCGACCATTCTTGGATCAATTTGTGATTGTTTTCATTGATGACATACTTATTTATTCGAAATCTGAAAATGAGCATGCTATGCATTTGAGATTGGTTCTTGAAACATTGAGACGAGAACAGTTGTATGCAAAGTTTTCCAAATGTGAATTCTGGATTAGAGAAGTTCAGTTTTTAGGTCATATAATTTGTCGAGATGGTGTGAAAGTGGATCCATCAAAGGTTACAGCTGTGATGAATTGGAATGCGCCGAAATCTGTTTCTGAGATAAGGAGTTTTCTTGGGTTAGCGGGATATTATCGAAAGTTTATCAAGGATTTTTCTAAGATAGCCGGTCCGTTAACCAAACTAACCCGTAAAGAGGAGAAGTATGTGTGGACTGATCAACAGGAGCAAGCTTTTCAGACATTGAAACAATTGTTGTGTCAGACACCGATTTTAGCATTACCAGAAGGTACTGATGATTTTGTGGTTTATTGCGACGCTTCATATTCGGGTTTGGGTTGTGTCTTAATGCAAAGGGATAGAGTTATCGCTTATGCTTCTCGACAGTTGAAACCACATGAGAAGAATTATCCTACGCATGATTTAGAACTCGCAGCAGTTGTATTTGCCCTAAAACTTTGGAGACATTATTTATATGGGACTAGATGTGTTGTTTGTACTGATCACAAGAGTTTGCAATATGTGTTTTCCCAGAAAGAATTGAATATGCGACAGAGACGATGGTTGGAATTGATAAAAGATTATGATTGTGAAATTAGATACCATCCGGGCAAAGCTAATGTGGTCGCCGATGCGTTAAGTCGAAAGAATACTCCTGATCGAGCTTTCTATGTAAAGGTGAATGTTTCCTCGGATTTGATTGATCAAATTAAAGTTGTACAACTTGAAGCATTGAAAGATCATAATCTGAAATCTGAAATCATGTTAAAACGCAAGAACGAATTAGTTGTTGATTCAAGGGGATTAAAGACTTATCAGTCTCATGTTTGGATTCCTTCTATTGGTGGTATACGGGATTTGATTTTGAATGAAGCTCATAAGTCACGAATGTCTATTCATCCGGGTAGTACTCGAATGTATAATGATTTGAAACCGTTGTATTGGTGGCCAACGATGAAAACCGACATTGCAAAGTTTGTGGGATCTTGTCATATTTGTGCTCAGGTCAAAGCGGAACATCAAAAGCCGTATGGGTCGTTAAAACAGTTGGAAATACCCGAGTGGAAATGGGATCATATAACTATGGATTTTGTGACTAAGCTACCGCGTACTGCTCGAGGCAATGATATGATTTGGGTTATAGTGGATCGATTGACAAAGAGCGCGCATTTTCTTGCTACAAGTGAAACAGCATCGTTGACTAAACTTGCTCAAATGTATGTTAACGAGATCGTTTCCAGACATGGTATTCCCTTATCGATTGTGTCAGATAGAGATACTCGTTTTGCTTCTCGTTTTTGGAAAAGTCTGCAACAAGAGTTGGGTACACGTGTAAATCTTAGCACAGCGTATCATCCTCAGACCGATGGTCAGTCAGAACGTACGATTCAAACTTTAGAGGATATGCTTCGTGCTTGCATTCTGGAATATGGAGGTTCATGGGATCCACATCTCCCATTGGTTGAGTTTACTTATAACAATTCGTACCATTCAAGTATTGGGATGCCTCCGTATGAAATGTTGTATGGTCGTCGTTGTCGCACACCTACTTGTTGGTTAGAGGCAGGTGAGAAACAGTTTGCTGGACCCGACATTGTACAAATAACCGCTGATAAAGTAGCTATTGCACGTGAGAAGTTGAAAGCCGCAAGGGATAGACATAAACGGTATGCGGATCCTAAAAGACGACCGGTTGTATTTTCCGAAGGTGAATTAGTGTATCTTAAAGTTTCTCCGTGGAAAGGTGTGATTAGATTCGGAAAACGTGGAAAGTTGGCGCCTAGGTACATTGGTCCATTCAAGATTCGACAAGTTGTAAATGATCAGTCAATGGCAATGGATCTTCCTCCAGAGCTCTCTGGTATTCATGATACGTTTAATGTATGTTACTTGAGAAAGTGTAATATAGAGGATCAGTCACAAATTCTTCCATTGCAAGATTTAAAGGTTGATCTAACCCAGAAGTTAGTAGAGGAACCAGTTGAAATTGTAGACCGAAAGATTACCAAACTTAGGAAGAAACAAATCCCTATGGTACTAGTAAAATGGAGACATAGTTTAGGTTCCGACCTAACTTGGGAGACTGAGGAGTCGATGAAATCCAGATATCCTGGATTGTTGGATAGGGCTAAGATTTCGGGGACGAAATCTCCTTAAGGAGGGGAGATTTGTAACATCCTCTTCGGTAGCCTGGTATTTTTTCTATTTTCAATTGTGTATTTAATAGTTTTAAATAATTTTGCGATAAAATTGTTTAATGGTGAAATTTGGTAAATTAAGTTTCAGGACTTATTGTGTTTAGTAAAATGTTGCTTGAATTAAATTATTGAAGTTGACGGAACAGTAATATAAATTTCTCGCAATCGATATTTAGGTGCCAGACAATAGATTTAGAACGGGTATAAAATACCCATTGTTTGAGATCGGTTAAATGATGGGCCGATCCCTTTTTGGGATCACTTTACCAATTTCCATTTCATTTCATCTCTTCCCTTTCCAAACAAATAAACCCTAACCTAAATCCTATAGTGAAATCATCAAACTAATAAGTGATTGGAGATTGTAATCTGCTAGTATCATCATCATCTAGCTTGTTCATCTTGTTCTTCCTCCTCTTTGTAAGTGATTTTTAGTTTATGAACTCAATTTTAGAATAAGTGATGAAATTGATGAATTGAATGATTCTTGTAAGTTATATAGTGATTGTTTGTGATATATGATGATACGTGACGATTATTAACTAGTTATAAGCATCGAATTCATGTTTGATGAGCTTGAATATTGAAAATGGAGTTAAAGTTCGTTCAGGTCTGTTCTTGAGCTGAAGAACAGATGAACGCGATCCTGGCTATGGTTCCGGATCGCGTTCCCTTGTTGTAAACGACCTATTCGAGTTTTTGGCCTTTGAAACGCGATCCAGGCCAAGCATCCGGATCGGGTTTGCTAGTGTTTTTCGGTGACAGAATTTTTCATAAGGACGAACGCGATCCAGCCCTGAATAGTCAGGATCGCGTTTGCATGTTTAATCTTGATGGATTTTTCAAATTTCACCAAAATGCATGTGTTTAGAAGGTGGTGTTTATAGTGGCACTTAATGAATGCTATTGTGGCATTTTACAAAAATGCTCATTTTGATATTTACAAATTATGAGGCAAAGTACTAACTTATGTTGATTATTGATTCTCAGATCCTCCGAAAGATAAGTGATCTCTGGAATCAGAGATTTTGAAGGCAAAGGTATCGATGAGTGGATTCAAAACTTACCGTTTGGCTTAGTTGTAATCATTTGATTATAACGGGTAAACGTAGACTTGATTATTGAGTTGATTAGTTGTTATTGTTGATCATATGCCTATATGTGCTTTGTGTGGCCTTTGTGTATTGTTGTTAATGAGGTCAACGAGTTGATGAACTGTTGGTTGGGCTAGTGTGTTGTTGTGTGAATGGTACAGGGATGTACTTCATTTGTTGTGTGTGCTGAACTGTACCTAAGTATAATAAACACTAGCTATCGGTCTCGTCCGTTATGGCCATACGGATATGTTTGGATAAGTGATCTTGGGGAGCCGCCCGGGTACTAAGGTTATCCCCGGATCCGCCGATCCTCATTAAGTTGTTGTTGACTGTTGTGTTTGCGAATATTTGTTGTAGTTAATTGGTTTAGCTAAGTTGAATGTTGAGTGTTGGATTTACTCACTTAGCTATGTGCTAACCCCTCGTTGTTACTTCCTGCAGACTTTTGTTTAGTGCATGCGGGTGGGTAGCAGGAAGCTCAAACCTTGGAAACATGGAATGTTTGATATTCAAGCTACTCTGATTATTTTTGTAACGACTCAGTTTAGTTTATATAATACCCCGACATGCTAGTCTTTTGAACAAGTTTTAAATCGTAGTAACTTAATCATCTAAACTGTTTTGATAGTTTTGGAAAAATATGAAATGAAGTATTGTGTTTTATTTACTTACGCTTCCGTATTATCTACAATATTATTACTGTGGAATGAGGGGTGTTATAATATGTAACTCAAGAATCAAATCTGTTCATCAAATCTCATCAAATCTAACACATGAGTTTAAGATATAAAAACTTACTTACAATAGATAGATGAACAAGATGGTGGAAGCTAGATGATGATGATGCTTGCTAGGATTCACAACTTCAATTTACACTTTCCAATTTGATGATCAAACTTTGATTTTAGGTTAGGGTTTATGTTTTACTCTTGAAATGAAATGGAAAGGAAATTGGTAAAGTGATCAATAAAAGGGATCGGCCCTTTATTTAGCCGACCTAACACATTGGGTATTTTATACCCGTTCTAAATCTATTGTCTGGAACTTAGAACCAGTTTGCGAGAAATTTATTTTATTGTACCGTCAACTTTAATAAATTAATCCAAGCAACATTTTATTAACCACAATAAGTCCTAAGACCTATTTCAATAAGTTTCACAAATACGCAATTTATAACAATTAAATTCCTAAAATAATTACTTACTCAAATAAAATAGAGAAATACCAGGCCATTGGAGAGGATGTTACAGTTTTAGACTTAATAAAAATATGTTTTGGAAACCCAAGACATAGGATAATATGTGTGAATTTTCTCAGAATCGATTGTCACCATTTCGGTTGTTAAAACGCATAGACAAATTCGTGTAATTTTGGGAAAACACAAATAAATGGACGTTTTCATATTCGGTTTAAAAACGACACTTGTGGGTCACCAAAGGTCACGAAACTTGTTTACTATAAGTTTTATAACATAATAGAAGTCGTGTAAAAGTTTCGGGTCAAACCAAGCATTTTTGACCAAAGACATGAAAAGGAAAACCTTAACAGCCCGATCCTGCGACACTTAAACTAAGTGTCGCCAACCACACTTTGCGGCACTAGCTCAAGTGCCGTAGCTTTGCCAAATCATCTTACTCAGCGACACTTACTCGAGTGCCGCACCAACCAAATGTCGCTACATGCGACACTAACCTCGAGTGTCGCCATAAATTAAAAATTACACAGCATGCGTCACTAGCTTAAGTGCCGCTACCACCACCTACGACACTACCTTGAGTGTCGCCAATAATCTGAAACATACCATGTAACAACCGCCAAATTAGGACTAGTAATTAGTGCCTAATTCTCTGTCAATACATGTAATTAGTTCCATGTTAGGCTAATTAATGTATCGGATTTTATATATTGATGAATATATACGGTTTTGCGATTTGATTAAATCGTACACACTTTAAATCGAATGGAATTCGATTCAAACTAATACGGACGTTGGTGAACAAATTTATAAAGTAATACAATGTTAGTAAATAAAGCAAATTTTTCCCAAAAAGTATCTTGTAATATTTAATAATTAATTAACGTCTCACGACTTAAAAACAACAAACGCGCAAACTAATTTAAATTACGTTTTAAAGTCCACTTTTAAGCTTTTGGTAAAATAATTCAAATGGAAACACTTAATAAATACTTTTATTTTAAAATAAATAACTAACGCGATAAACAAATATTTAAACGATTAAATACCGGGGGAAAACGAACACCACACGGAGCACGGAACGGAGACTGGGTGAGGTGAGGCTTTCACCAACACCCCACCTCCCCTCCATTTTCTTTCTCATTCTTTCTCTCACTCTCTTTCTTTCTTCCTCCTTTTCTCTCCAAAAATCACCATCACTACCAACCTCACAAAAACGCAAAATAACACACCAAAACGCACTCGAATCATGCCACCACTTTGGAATAAAAGAACCACGGCATCACGATCTACATTCCTATCTTTCCGGAATTTCATTTCGGCATTTTGTAAGTTCCGACAAATTCTCGAAACCTCTCGGTTTCACTTATTTTTGACTTATGGTTGTTTATTTACACTTGTAATGTCCATATATGGGTTGGGTAAAAGTATTAGGTCGAACGGTGGCCGGAAAACTCGTTTTCGGCCCAAAATCCGGCGATCAGTTGGAAGTGTCGCTAGTGTGCCAAAAACAGTACTAGCGACACTAGCTAAGTGTCGCTATGTCAAGTGTCGCCCCTATAGCGACACTACCCAAGTGTCGCTGAATTACTTCACCAGATTTATCTTAGCGACACTCCCTCAGTGACGCCAAAATTCGTAAGTGTCGCCTATAGCGACACTAATCAAGTGTCACCAATTTATAAAAATCGGAAATCTAGCGACACTCATCAAGTGTCGCCTAACTAGTGTCGCCTATAGCGACACTAGCCAAGTGTCGCCAAAAACAGGGAGTTGTCAAATTATTTTTACACCAAGTGTTAAACTTGTACAACTTCAAATACTTAAACAATACGAATTTATCAAACATAAACCAAAATAGGAAAGTCAAAGTTACTGTAGAAAAGTCAAATTTACTGTAGCAACACTGTAGCAAATTGGAGAATTTCACTATTCATATCCACACCTTTAAGATTTTATTACTATCGTTCACCAACGGGCCACGTTAAAATACAAGCTTACGAACAAACGATAACGAACCAACATTTGGACACAACGAGTTGTATGAACAACTAGCCTAGATGATCTTACGGTACATCTACTTACTTAACTTTATATGTTTAGGCATTTGAAGGTTACGGGTTCGGAGAACCTACGGACTGATATCATTTACTCGTTTATTTGTATAAACGTAACTTGCAAAGACTCAGGTGAGTCTTACAGCCCCACTTTTACTGTTTTACTTACGGGGTGAGATACATGCTACTGTTTTTCTTGAACACAAGTACTAAACTGCTTATTATACCAAACGGAATTGCATGAGTTATTTACTATTTACAGAAGTCTCTCCATCATATATCGTTAGTTATGGACTTAAGCGCGAACACCAGTTAATGGATCCATTAGGGAAATGACCCTCGCCACCCGGGGTAGTAGCGCTACCACGAACCGTTATGTATAAACGGGCGACTATTATTCGTTACTTATGCTTGCTCAGTTACGAGCATGTCACGGGAGCAAACTATTACTTATGGGTTAAGCTTCGATTATGAGCCTCATGGCAACGGTATAACTTATTTACTTTACATTTGCTGGATTTGCAAATACTTGATTTACGCCTGCGGGCACTACTGATGAAATCTTGTGTTCAAAACTGATATTACTTACAAACCTGTGAGATTCACCAACATTCGTGTTGACCTTTTAGCATGTATTCTCAGGTACTCATATGGAGTAGGATTTCTCCAGGACATAGCCAGAGTCGCATGATTTCAACTAAACTGCATTAACGGAGATTCTTAGCATTATCTTTTGTACATGTTGATTATGTAATAGAATCTCCCGCCATACGCGTGGACTCTAGGGAACTATTTTTGTATACGAAAACATTAAGTTTTCAAACATATATTTCTATGAAATCGTTTTACAACGTCTCATTTAGAGGTCGTTTACTGTATATCTTGTGCTTTGTATATTGATTAGTAACACCCAAGTATGCTTCCGCAAATCATTAAATTTGGGGGTGTTACATACCACTTAGCGACACTGACCTCAGTGTCGCCAATAATACCGAAGTGTCGCCAAGAGTGTCGCCTAAAACAGACTGTTCATAACTATGTTTTCACACTAAGTCTCGATCTCGCGCAACATATACTAAACTATTACACGATACTACTCGAACATGCAAAACATATACTTATAAAAGTATACAATGAAACAATACGGAACCTAATAATAATGTCTTCGGGAATTATTATTACATGCTTAAACATTCACCAACGGGCCACAAACGTTTTTAATTAAACAAACGAATAACTACTTGGACATAACTAGTTGAAGTGGACAACTAGCATGAATGGTCTTTCAAGACATTCACTTATACATACAACCTTATATGCTTAGGCATTAGAAGGTTGCGGGTTCGGAGAACCTACTAGCTGATTTACTTTGGATACTCGTTTGATTGCAAACGTAGCTTGCTTACTTGACTCAGGTGAGTCTTACAGCCCCACTTTTACTGTTTTACATACGGGGTGAGATACATTGCTTACTTTTCTTGAACACAAGTACGAACTATTCATTTTACTATACGGGGTTGCATGAGTTACTTACTTTCTACTGAAGTCTCTCCATCATAGATCGTTAGTTATGGACTTAAGCGCGAACACTAGTTAATGGATCCATTAGGGAAATGACCCTCCCCGCCCGGGGTAGTAGCGCTACCACGAACCGTACTGTATAAACGGGCGATTATTATTCGTTACTTATGCTTGCTCAGTTACGAGCATGTCACGGGAGCAACTTATCACTTACGGGTTAAGCTTCGATTATGAGCCTCATGGCAACGGTATAACTTACATATTTTACATTTGCAGGATTGCAAATACTTGATTTACGCCTGCGGGCACAACTGATGAAATTTTGTGTTCAAAAACTGATATTACTTACAAACCTGTGAGATTCACCAACATTCGTGTTGACCTTTTAGCATGTATTCTCAGGTACCCAGACGGAGTAGGATTACTCCACGACATAGCTAGAGTCACATGATTTCAACTAAATTGCATTAACGGAGATTCTCAGCATTATCTTTTGTACATTTTGATTATGTAATAGAATCTCCCGCTACACGCGTGGACTCTAGGGAACTACATTTTGTATACGAAAACATTGAGTTTTCAAACATTTATTTCATGTGAAATCGTTTTACAACGTCTCATTTAGAGGTCGTTTGCTGTATATCTTGTGCTTTGTATATTGATTAGTAACACCCAAGTATGCTTCCGCAAATCATTAATTTGGGGGTGTTACAACATCCACTTTCTCTAACGTTTTTAGAAATTAAATATCTCAAAAATGGCTAAGTGAAAATTTATAAAAATTGCACCATAAAAATAAGCATTTTTTCTCTTCAATTAAACATTTCACATAATATACTTTTGACGAACTTTTCTTTTATCGTTTTTTTGGTGGGTTTTGAACTAATACCAACGACTATCACATATGATAGTAAATTTATAAAAAAGTACACAATATCACATGTGATAGTAAATTGTACAATTTGAAAACTTACCAAAAAATGAAGAAAAAAAAATCGAAAGCATATCATGTGAAATGTCAAATCGAAGAGAAAAAAATGCTGACTTTTATGGTGCACTTTTTATAAATTTTCACCCAACCTTTTTTGAGATATTTAATTTTTAATAATATGTGAAAACGTGAGGTTTTGATGAAAATAAATGACTGACAGTAATTTCTCCATATTTTCTCACCAAAATTCTCATTTGAACTGTTGAACCCAACTCGACGGATGTAATATCAAACAAATTTTTATGTTAATGGATGGCGTTTAAACTATAAGTATATATACTTTATAAGAACTCAGCTCGTTCGTGTTCAATATATAGGGTTGATGATATTTCCACCATGGAAATTGATAAATCCACCACAACAGTGCATCTACTATGTGTACAATACAACAACTTAATGCATTATTATGGTGGATTTATCAATTTTCATGGTGAAAATATCAACACCCATTATTTAGATATGGCACACATTTCCGATGGTTGCCTAATTCGCGGTCTCCTTATACTCGAACGAACCCCCAAATTCCCTGCCTTTGACACTTCTTCATGCATCAGCCACTACAAAAGCATAGATCAAGCATCATTTTTTGCATGTGAATGATCGAAAATATATTTATCCTATATAACCTTTAAGCTATAAGCCAATGTCGACAATCTTGATTCTTGGTGTTCCAACAACTTCGATCTAAAAATTGAATCCACCTATTCAACCCTAACATGGGTCACAATCATCCTTCCTCATTTTGTCGAACCTCTCAATCTATGGTTCAATTAAGGTGTGACACCAGTTTTTGTATATGGAATTTAGAGAATTTTCTTTTAGGTGTTCATATTATTGTAACTTTTCTTATAACGCATGACTAGTCTCACCAAAGAAAAGAGCTAAGAGGGCTATGTAAGCATTCTTCATCGTCACATGATGATAATAATTTGAAGGGGATGACTAGTTCCCACTAAATAAAAATGCAAAGTTTCCACTTATACAAAATCATCACGTGGCTTAATGATTGGCATTTTAATATCTTCACAAAATGTCTCATGTTCAAACCTTACTGACTCATACATCATGGGTGACAAGAAAAAAGGGTTAAAAATGATCAAAGAAATCCGGTAAAGATGGATTTATCTGAGCAACTATATTTGTCATCTCCGAATAATCTAAACATAGAAAAACCTTATCAGTTATCCGTTTTCTAGTCAAATACATGATCCGATAAATAAACATTAGAATAATCAAGTATCTAAAATACTAGGGGTGTTCAATATTTGGTTTGAAATCGTTTAATCCGAAAACCGAACCGAATTAAAACTGAAAAAAACGAACCGAATTTAAATTCGGTTTTCAGTTCGGTTTTGGTTTTCGAATTCGGTTTTCGATTGGATTTTTGAATTCGGTTAAACCGAAAACGAATTCAAATTAATAATATATTAAATTATTAATATATGTAGGGTATGTTTGGCCCAACTAGCTGGTAGCTGGAGCTTGTAGCTGGAGCTGGTAGCTGGTAGCTGGAGCAAGTAGCTTGTGGCTGGAGCTGGTAGCTGGTAGCTTTTGGTAATATTTGTGTTTGGCAAAGTAGCTGGAGCTTGTAGCTTATGAATGTAAAATGACATAAAATGACAAATATATTAATTTTAAAAATGATATATAATTACACGGAGGGTATTTATGTAATTTCACTTTCCATAAGCTACAAGCTACTTCCATAAGCTACTTCAAGTAGCTTATGGTTTTGAAGCTTATGAAAATCATAAGCTACTTATAAGCTACTCAGCCAAACAGAGCTTATGAAAACTATAAGCTATAAGCTACAAGCTACAAGCTCTCATAAGCCGTTAAAAATGGCGTGCCAAACATAGCCGTAGTATATGTGTAATATTTAAAAATTTTAAATAAGCATTACATTTAAACCTTAAAATAACTTCACGTCTTTCACTTTCAACTCTGGTGAAACCCTAACACACTAAAAATTACAAGTCGAAACCGATTAACTTCTAAAAAATAATAATGACTTTTTCGATTTTAACCGAAACCGAACCGAATTCGAAGTCGGTTTCGGTTCGGTTTCCAAATGTGAATTCGGTTTTCGGTTCGGTTTTGCTCAATAAGAAATTAAAACCGAACAACTCGAACTGAATAAACCGAGGAAATCGAAAACGGAACCGATGAACACCTTTATAAAATACCTTTTCATATTAATCCAGAGACAATTGTTGGTTACAATCAATCTTACTAACATTTTGTAATGATGATTGATATATCCGCCACCCATTTTGATAAATACACCACAATCATGCATTAACAGACTGTACTGTATAACCTATTAATGCATGATTGTGATGGATTTATCAAAATGAGTGGTGGATATATGATCACCCTTTTGTAATGAATATTTAAAGACTTGTACATCTGTATTTAAAGCCAACGAAGCAATATTTATTGCTTCAATAAGCATCAAAAAAGGACTAGTTTTTTTCCTTCTAAAATCACATAAAAATTCACTCATTATCTATTTATCGTAAGTATATTATTAAATGATTGTTAAATCTATTTAAATGGGTCAATTAAGAGTTTCTTAAATAAGAATGACACATCTTGTATCTTGTATCTTAAAACACACACAAGAGGGTTCCACTTTTGCAATAACCCAACAAACTTAAATAACATACTCCAATTAGTTAATTACATAACATCAAGGGGTAGTTACAAAACATTTGCAACCCCCAAGGGATTGCAGTAAAAAGTACAAGTCTTTGCTACTTTAAGGCTGACTGCCTGAGTTGTCTTTTGATTTTTAACCTCTTCTCGTTTCCCCTTTTCTCCTTGGAATTATTATACTCTTTCTTCACAAGACTCCTCAATTTCTCTTTTTTGTCCATGTAAGATTTTATGGGTTTCAACTCATTTCACTCGTTATTCCCCAAATCAGAATCTTTTCACTTGTTTCTGCAATACCCACCATATCTATCTCTATAGTTGTATCTTCTTGCATACTCAACTCTGGGTCAATAAGTTTTGCAAATAAAGATAATTTGAGCTAAAAATGTCTGAAAGTCCAGCTAAAGTTAGGTTAGTTCGCTGCCCAAAATGTGAAAATTTGCTTCCTGAGGTTACTGATTACGCAGTTTATCAGTGTGGTGGTTGTGGTGCTGTTCTTCGTGGTAAAGTTTTAATCTTTTATACTTTTTTATCTGATTTGTTTCAAGAAACTTAGATGGGTGTTCATGAATGTATGATTTGTTGTCTTTTTTTGTGTTTATATGTGATGGGTTAATGGTTAAATGATTTGGGTATGGCTGATCTTGTGATAAAAATGTGATCTTTTTGGAAGTGTTTTGATGGGGTTTTGTGAAAAAAATGTAGTTTTGTTTGTTTGTTGTGTTTGCTTGTGATTTGGGGTCAAATTACTGTCATTTTGTGAGAAATTTGAGATGGGGTTTGTTTAAAAATGTTACATTGAATTGCCTGGTAATATCCTCAGAAATCAGTATCCTCTCATTGTTGACTTGGTTCTATATGAAGGGGTTTTTTATTTTTGTTTCTTGTAGCAGTCAAAATCAAGGTTGTGTGTGGTTATGAATTAACTTAAGTTGGTGTTGGTGACTTTTTTATTTTAAATCATTTTATTTCATTGTCGTTTTTGATTCCTTTCATATAATATTTACTTGTGATTAGGTCAAAATCCTGTGTGATATACTGTTTAGGGTTGAACTGTTCTTCATATTTTGTAGTTCTTTTAAAATCTTGGTAATTGAATATTGATTTACAGCAGGGACTAAACATATTGAATCCGGTATGTCTTCGGAGAAATCGGGTGATGAAAGTGATGTGATTTCAAACAAAGATTCTAAAGAATCAGTGAATCTTGATTCTTCTAATAGAAGTGTTAAGAAAATGAGTTTAGGGTCTGAAAATGGAGTAAAATCTAATGGAAGTTCTGGTAGAAGACATGAGGGAGACGATGATAAAAGCATAGACTTTGAAGAACCAAGGCCCTTCACAGGAAATAACAGAACCTGTTCACGAAGATCTGTTCAAAGCTCGAATTGGAGATATCAGGAAACCAATCTTCAAGAGGGTTCATCAAGTTACCATTATGGACCTCGCCATGAATATGCTGAGCTTGTTCAAAACACAAACGCTGTAGAGGTTGAAGATGATCAAGATGAACTCTTACGAAAATTGGATGAACTTAAAGAACAGATTGTTCGGTCCCGTGATAAATCTAAAGAAAAAGTTCCAACGCATCATCATATCCCATCTTATATTGAGGCCCCTCCTTATGCAAATATGCATCATAAGAGTCATTCTTTATTGCCTACTTCAAATCAAGTTCCAGTCTTTACTGACCCTTTTAGGTCACATAATCATAGAAGAAATCCGATTATGCCTTTTGACCAAAATCCATATCATCCCTACTATTCCGGTGGGCAATATGTTAGCAACGAAATGACGGATCATAGGCAATTTCACCACCCGTCTTGTTCTTGTATGGTTTGCTACAATAAACACCAACAAGTACAACCTCCGCCACCACCAGCTCCGCTGCCGCCTGTTATGCAAAACGATCCAGTTTTCTACAACCATGAATACAATCGCCGTTTCTCCAATCTTTCTATGAACTCTCATCATAGTGGTGAATCTCACACGCGATGGTCAAATGATCTTCGCCGTCCGCCAAGGGGAATCTTAGCCGCCGGCGGAAGGCGGTGCCGTCCTGTGGCTGGCGGTTCTCCATTTGTGGCATGTTGTAAATGTTACGAATTGCTTCAAGTACCTAAAAAGAATACAAAGAAAATGAGATGTGCAGCGTGCTCTGCGGTGATGTTGCTTTCGATTGTCAACAAACGACTCGTTCTTTCTGTGTATACTGAAACAAATAAAGATACTGAGAAGTCAAAAGAACGTAAGACTCATGGAAACTCAAAATGGGGTGGTGGCACTGAATTTTCCTCCGAGGATTATGATAACTCGGGAAATTATGACTTTGAGTCAATGGATAAATTGCCGTTAGGAGGCCGTAGTTTGACTTCCCACAAATCTGCTCTTTCTTTCACATCAGAAGAGGAAGTAAAAGTTAATATTATTGAAGACACAAAATTTGTTGATGTAGCGGTGAATGCTAATAAACCGTCTCCACCGCCTTCAGGTTCACCTCTTCAAGATCATTTTGACTATTCAACAAAATATAATCGAGCAGGAAAAGGAAATGTTAGCAGGAGGTCAGATATGGAAATAGCGACTAATTTGGGGTCCCATGGAAGTGCAATGAAAGATGGTGCAGTAGCAAGTGAGATTGAGATTTCATCTAATGAATATGGTGTCAACACAGGCACTTCCCAAGAATCTGGGGATGCAATTAGGGAGACAGATCAACAAAAAGGATTTGTAGGTAAGATAAAGAAAAGCTTCAGGGAGTTCTCGAGGTCTAGTCAACATGTTGACCAGGTTACAGTCAATGTGACGGTCAACGGGCATCCTATACCAGATCGATTGGTCAAGAAGGCAGAAAATCTTGCTGGGCCTATACAGCCCGGTGATTACTGGTTAGAACTTATTATCCTTGCAACTAGTAGAAGTAAATATAACTAAGTACGCATGTATCCTGATCATTTTTTTTATCTTCTGATTTAGGTATGATTTGAGAGCTGGATTCTGGGGTATAATGGGTGGCCCTTGTCGTGGCATTATTCCGGTAAATTTCTTGATCATTGATACGTTGTTTTGAACTCCCATTTGAATTGTAATCCGATTACAATATCCAAATAATAATAGTTGCAGTTATGATGACTATCTTTCTCCGATGAAGGAGTAGAGGTGGCAACTCCAGCTCATTTATATGAAAGAGAGTCGGTCTTTATCTTGTTTGTTATTGATGATGGGTACTCAATGATCAGTTGTAGGTATTAGCTAAAAATGGATTGGGTTGAAATGTTGAATGGTCTAGCGACTTGAGTTACATGGATCAAAAGTTGCCTAATGTGTTTTCAAATGCTTACAAGTTTACAACCATTATCTTATCATTTTATAAGATATAGTTTTGTATATTTATACATTAATAATCTACAAACTACAAAACAGGATTAAAAAAACATTGACACGCATGCACTTAAAAAGTACCCAATTTCCTTTTGGTCCTTCCTAAAAACACCTTCCCTTTTAACCCATATTTTTAGAGATAATAGACTATAACTGAAATCCAAAAATTGGATTTTAGAGTTTGAAGAGTTTTTCAAAAATTAAAAAGAAAAAAGCAAAAGTTACCTGCCACAATGCAACCTCTAGTCTATACTATTGCAAATTTCATGAGAACTAATATAAGTCCTAGCTAGTACAGCTGTAAATATAGACACATTGCTGAGACAATGTAAACATGTTTTCTAACTTGTAAGCTTATTGTATATTCTCGCAACTAATGTAAAATGTATTTGGTTTGGTAGCCATTCATTGAGGAATTCCACTATCCAATGCCTGAAAAATGTGCGGATGGAAACACGAATGTTTTTGTGAATGGGAGAGAACTTCATCAAAGAGATTTGGATTTGCTTGCAAGTAGAGGCCTCCCAACAGATACAGATAGATCGTATGTCATTGAGATCTCAGGGAGAGTGCTTGATGAGGACTCGGGTCAAGAGCTTGAAGGCCTTGGTAAACTTGCCCCAACGTAAGTCCCCCCACAATTACTTGTGTTGTGTACATCACGTGTCCATTTCAACATTATCATTACTAGGCTAATGTTATTGCATATGTAAATAGTTATGTTATGTTACTTTGGGGTAAATTATGGGAATATAGTTTTAATTTATTTGTTATAAAACAACATAGGTTGGACTTAAGTTGAGGTGGCAATATTGACATTTTACTTCGAATGAGTCACTATGTTTTTATCTCAAAAGGTGTGAAAGGGTATATAAAAAAGGTTAATTAAAATAAGGAAACACGTCAAATAAGTGAAATACTGAAATGTCGTCCAAAACATATTGCAATTGCATAAAACATAACAAAAAGTTCAAAACGTTTTGCGACTAATGAACATACAAATTTGAAAATATAGACCTTAAGTGTTGCAGTTCATGTCAACGCACATAATACCCACTTTGACCCATCACCCAAGTTGCAGATTTGCCACTTTTATGCGCAAACAATACATACATACATAATCAGTCTGCTGCTTAAGACGGGTTGTTTGGGCATAGAGTGAACATGGGGTACTAGAACTAGTCTTGGTCCATTTCTTGCAGGGAGAAAACGTAGTGAATAACCATATAAAACTTAGTGCTAATCCTTGTGTTGTTGCTGTTGTGGTATTGACAGAGTGGAGCGCAAGAAGCATGGATTTGGGATGAAGCCTCCCAGAACAGCTGCTGTATAATGGAAACATTTTGGACAATCATATTGTGTTGTTAGACATCGGGTCAATTCTTTGTGATGATGAATAGCTTAGCGTGGTGTATGTGACATGAACGTCGTGTAGGAGGTTTGTTAGTTTTTCTTTATTGGAAGATTTGTTATTTACGGGTTTAAATTCGATTTTGAAGGTGCACTTGATAAGTGCTTTTATGTGTTTTTTCTATGTATATATGAAAGTTTGCACATTAAAATTCAGTTAGTATTGTGTGGGTTTGAATGAGTGAATATGAATATTAAACATGTACTTTTTGTAGCAATGATTTTGATGGCATATATTATATATTATTATTATTATTTCAAATTAAAGTTAGTTATGAATTAGCCGGCAAGAATAGACCTCAGTTTAGTGATTGGGAGGTGATAAATACTCCGAACAAAATTACATGGGTCGTCCATGTGGTTTACGAAAAATTACACTGGTCGTCCCTACAAGTTTTTTTTGACACTGGTTGTCCTTGTGGTTGCAAGATGTTTCACTGGTAGTCCCTATCACTAACGGACGTTAACCAATTCCGTTAAAAACCATCATGTGCACGGCATGTGAGGGTATTTGGGTAATTTCTGACACCCTGATATTTACTTCTCCTTTTATGTCCTCCTCCTCCATCCTCTTTGTTTCTTTTCCCTTCATCATCAGTTCATCACCATCACAACCTGTAACACTGCCGCCATCCACCACAACCATCTCCGTGACATCAATTCCGCCATCCACCACCACCACCTCTGGAACCTCAATTACGTCGCCATCCACCACCACCACCTTTGTTAACTCTGAATCAACACCCACAAATCGAAACCACCATTTGCGATCAAAGTTCACGGGCTCACCGATCAAAGAAGACCACCGCCACTAACCACCACTAACCACCACTCAATTTTGTTTAAACCACCTCCACCTGAAAGCTCCTGTTATAACCACCAAAATCAGCGGCGGCCGGATATGTCTCCACATTACCGAATCTCCATCGTTTTTCAAACCCACAAGCAAATCCGGCGGCGGTAGATTGGATATGACGGAGGTCGCGAGTTACCGGATCTGAGGTTACGATCTTCTTCGCCGTCGTTCGAATTGAAATTCTTAAACAAAAGGTGAATTCAGTTTGATATTTTCACACTTATTTCTCTAGTAACTATAATAAATTCATGTGTATATTATAGGTTCATTGATCGATCGTGTAAACAGATGTCTGTCTGTAAAAAAAAATAATTATTTTTTATTGTTCAAATTTTGCACTGCTTTCAATGTGTGATTTCAGCTCCATTAGTTGATTTTACAGTTAATATATATATAATTATATATACACTGATGTTTATCCGTTTGTTTTAATTTCTATGTGAATTCAATTGAATTCTGTGTATAACTTTATTTGTAGGCTTTAAAGATGCAGTTCACGTACTTTTGATTTATGGCTTGTGTAAATATGTTATTTGATTTATGTATGTTATGGTTTATGTGTTTTCTTTTTCATGGGTTATGAACAAGCAGCAGCAGCAGGTAATAAGTGGAGGACGGGGATAATAAGATAACAAAGTAGAGGGTATTTTGATCATTTCACATTTATTTATCATCACATGCCGTGCACATGACGGGTTTTAACGGAGTTGGTTAACGCACATTAGTGATAGGGACTGCCAGTGAAACATCTTGCAGCCATAGGGATGACCGTTGTAAAAAAAAACTTGTAGGGACGACCAGTGTAATTTTTCACGGACCACAGTGACGACCCGTGTAATTTTTTCACAATTTAATTTAAACACCAAAATTATGCTATGATAGGTTGTACTGTGAGCTGTAAATGTTGTATGGTGCGTCGTAGTAAACACTTTTTGTGTTGTATCTATCAAGTCCCTTAATGATTTACTACTCCATTTGATGTTGACTTTTCAACTATATATTCCATATTAAACGTTTCTATTTATCAATAATTTTAATGATCTTACTAAGATCCCTCTTCTACTTCTGAAATAGATGAGCGATTTTAATTTTAATTTTATTTTCAAAAACAACCACCTTACACACATAATAAATATATGTACAAACTACACATATATATGTGATTGTCTCTCACGAAACTCGAACCTCGTAGATTCATCATAGCCTCATAGGCACGTACAATGCAAAACCAAAGGCCATTTGATGAAACCAGCTTGTGATAAGTTAACAAAATAAACTGATATACAGTATGTGATGCAAATGTTACAGTATTATTTTTGTTACGAGTCATGTCAGTTTCTTATTAAGGAAATGTTTCTTCTGGTTCAAACTGATGATAAAAGGCAGATTTTATGCACCTAATGGACAGAATTTCAAAAATATGACTAACAAAGAGAAAATAGTAAAGAAACTTTCTATTGCTGGACTCATTAAGTCATTGTATCAAGTCTATAGTCGTGCGACACAGTATTTTTATATCGTTTGCGAGTTTAGTACTCCATTCTTATGAATACAATGAAATTATGACCACCAGATCCTGAATACATTGAGCCTTGATCACTACCAAAGTACCAATTTCATATAAACAAAACCAAATTAACATTGATTAACTAGCTATTGCGGAGTAGTTACCACTTATATTGAAAGACATTGAAAGGAAATTGATTTTTAGATTTAAATTGGTATGCCTAAAATTAGACCTACAAATTTGATTGGTTAATGTGAGAAATTGATTAGTAAAATTTAGGAGAGAGAAAAAGTTTAACCAATCAGAAATTTAAATCCATTTATAGGTTTGTGTAAGTAGTCATGTTTAGCATTACTCGATTGGCCCTAAAAATTTTAATCACTATATATGAATTTTATTGTTATTCAATTTTTATGTATACATATAGAGAGTAATGAACTAATAATGATGTATATATAGACTTATTTAAATATCGATACATATTTATAAAGTGGTACTAACTCATTTGTTGATTGATACATTTTCTCACTTTTGTTCTTTTACATTCCCTTTGTTATGTATCATGCTTATTATAGCGTTATACTTATTTAATGAGGTCTGTCACCCATTTCTCATAAAAAAAAATAATAAAAAATGAATAGTAGTCCCTCCGTCTCACTCCAAGCGTCATCCTTGTTATTTTGGGTTGTCTCAAATAAGTGGTCACTTCCATGTTTCAAAGAATCGAAAGAGACTTTAGTGAGTATATATGTTATTTGATTGGTGAAAAGTAGAGTTAGTGGGGAATCTTAAAACTGTATGCAAAGTCAGAGTGGACACTTTGACGGGGACGGGGGAATAATTAATTGTAAAGTAAAACTTTAGTCCCCAATAATGGACCAATGACCTAGCGGTATCGTGGTGACCCTTCAACCATGAAGTTGTGGGTTCAAGTCCGGTGGTGGACATATATTCGTGAAAAAAACTATACATATTCGTGGTAGATAGGTATATTTTCATCTCAAAATAGCTTAAGCCACCTGTTGCTACAGAGAAATCTGCAACAGTACTTCAAGGTGATTTCTGAATGAGGTCGAAGGGCAGGGCCCTCCGACTTTCGGATGAGAGTGATATAATCCTCCGACTTTCGGATAAGAGTGATGCAACCCTCCGACTTTCGGATGAAGAGATGTACACCTTAGATTGAACCTAATCCTGCAAAACGAAAGCACCGTGAGTCTCGTCAAGAAGGAGAAGGGAATTTCCCCTCTTGACCAACCTCCGGCGTGAGAATAAGTATGAGGCTTCGACAACAGAGCAAAAGTAGTGAGAGTGCAATAAATGAGAATTGAATGAATACCTTTGTGTTAGTTGAGGAGTATTTATAGTGCTCTGAGTTGTGTCTCTAATCTATTTTCGGTAAATAGATTTAACGCTTTCGGTCAAACCAGAATTGGTTGTGTCCGTTTTGATGTATGTCTCTGAAATAACTATTTCCCAAGTTTACGAATCTTGCCTTCGTATCAGTGCGATTTTAATTACTTTACTTTTGGGTTTAGGGCCCTTCCATCAACTGATTTTTGGGGAGCCTTCCAATCTTCCATCATTTTGAATAATATAGCCCTGCCATCTTCTCATATGGCTTATGAAATTTAGTAGGCCCTTCCATCAACTGACTTTTGGGGAGCCCTCCCATCTTCCATCATTTTGAACAATATAGCCCTGCCATCTTCTCTTATGACTTATGGAAGTTAGTATTTTTGGAAGTATGGCCCTGCCATCTTCCCATATTTGAAACTTGTATGCTTTTGGCTTTTACCTTAGCCGAAAGGTGCTAGGTACGTCATCAGCCCCTCAATCTAGTTTGATGTGTTTATTAAGACGTCGAACTAGATTTAAAAATTATTTTCGTTGGCGATTCCCATATTGGTGACCATAGGGTTTTATCCTTTGGTTTGTACGCCTTCGATAATTGTGTATGGAATAAATAGAAACTTTACTTTTGGATGGCTCCAAATGTTGCTACAGAGAAATCTGCAACAGTGCTTCGAGGTGATTTCTGAATGAGGTCGAAGGGCAGGGCCCTCCGACTTTCGGATGAGAGTGATATAATCCTCCGACTTTCGGATAAGAGTGATGCAACCCTCCGACTTTCGGATGAAGAGATGTACACCTTAGATTGAACCTAATCTTGCAAAACGAAAGCACCGTGAGTCTCGTCAAGAAGGAGAAGGGAATTTCCCCTCTTGACCAACCTCCGGCGTGAGAATAAGTATGGGGCTTCGACAACAGAGCAAAAGTAGTGAGAGTGCAATAAATGAGAATTGAATGAATACCTTTGTGTTAGTTGAGGAGTATTTATAGTGCTCTGAGTTGTGTCTCTAATCTATTTTCGTTAAATAGATTTAAAGCTTTCGGTCAAACCAGAATTGGTTGTGTCCGTTTTGATGTATGTCTCTGAAATAACTATTTCCCAAGTTTACGAATCTTGCCTCCGTATCAGTGCGATTTTAATTACTTTACTTTTGGGTTTAGGGCCCTTCCATCAACTGATTTTTGGGGAGCCCTCCAATCTTCCATCATTTTGAATAATATAGCCCTGCCATCTTCTCATATGGCTTATGGAATTTAGTAGGCCCTTCCATCAACTGACTTTTGAGGAGCCCTCCCATCTTCCATCATTTTGAACAATATAGCCCTGCCATCTTCTCTTATGACTTATGGAAGTTAGTATTTTTGGAAGTATGACCCTGCCATCTTCCCATATTTGAAACTTGTATGCTTTTGGCTTTTACCTTAGCCGAAAGGTGCTAGGTACGTCATCACCACCTTTTAATACAACTCTACCCTTAATTACACACACACTTAATTCTTTGTGACAGATATATCGAGCTCCAAGTTCAAAGAAAATGAAGTTTAATAGCACTCAACTAATAATATCATTGAATCAAAAGCATAATCATTTGTTTGTTAAGATTGCTATTTGTTTGCTAGTGCTACCATTTGCTTATCGTTTTTGTAATTTCTCAAGTTTGATTCACATTTCCACCTACCTCATTGTTGGTGATCACGACTACAACTTGCCGTCATCGATGATGTCAGACTCTCCGACCAATTTCCGATTAATAACACTACCAAAATTGACCAATTAAGGTATCAAACTATTGCTCACATGCACGTTTACTGTTTCTCCTTTACTTACTCATCAAAAGTTGATATTGCCATAGAATTACAATCAAATGTTAGTATTTCATATACGCATGTAAGTTGATAAATGTTAATGTTATAACAAATGTGTAGAATCAATCGATTAATGAAACAACTAATATTGTACATTGACTTCGATTTTTCTATGTTGATGTTAAGTGATTAGTAACATGCATGTAAGATAGGTCCGGTTTCTTTCTTATAATTTTGGATAGAGTGTTCAATTACAACTTTATTCAAGTTTAGGATTTTGACAACTTAATTTTTTAATAATAATATTATATTAATAATAAAAAATATAAAAAAATGATATAACTATAATAAGATGAAAGAACAAGAATAATAGATATGGAGGAAGAGAGAAATATTATTCAGTGATTGGTATTAAATGAATACAATGACAAGTATATATAGGGATTAAACAAAACCCTAATAGACTAATAGCTAGATGGTGGGCTATCCATAAGCCCATGGGTTAAGCCCATGGATTTCACAACACTCCCTCTTGGATAGTCACCATTTATAATACGCTATAGACTGCCTCGTTAAAAACCTTATCAAGAAAAACCCAATGGGATAAAAACTTGATGAAGGGAAAAAGAGTGCAGTGCAAATATACTCCCCCTGAGTTTAATGTATATCCTTCAAACGTCGAATACCGATCTTACGAATTAGCTGCTCAAAAACTTGTCGGTAATGATTTTGTGAATAAGTTGGCCAAATTTTTGCTTGATCAGACTCGATAAACATCAATGACTCCATCTTATTGTATATCATACGTTGAGAAGAACTTCGGTGAAATATGTTTAGTTCTGTCTTCTTTGATGTACCCTTCTTTGATTTGAGCTAATACACCTCACATTGTCCTCATATAAAATGTCGAATTTCCTTGATTGTTTTGAGACCACATTCTTGTTGGATGTGTTGAATCGTTGATCTTGAGTAGACACTTCTCGATCGGATTTAAGAAACTCAATAAATTTAGCAATATTTGACGACTTCCAAGAAATTGTAGTGTCTCCACAGGTGAAAACATATCATATTTTTGACCTTATGTGGATCAGACAAATACCCGCGAATCCAAATTTAGCTTTTTCTTTGTGTAAAATAATCCCATATCATGGGTACCACAAAGATAACACAATATGAGATTGATTGCAATGTATAAAAGTGTATTAAACCCCAAGTGGACTTAGATATTATAATGATATGTTCATCATTTTCTTTGGGGTGGAATGAATCCATAAACATATCTAGATAGATAATATTTTGAAGGTATGGACATCCATTTCACATTAGTGTACATTACTCCCCCTTGGATGTCAATTGTTTTGATGATTATGCCTCGTTAAAACCTTACTAGATAAAACCCGATGTGACAAAAGTCTAGTTAAGGAAAAAGAGTACATAATTCTTTTAATATGTTAGGGGATGTTGCCTCATTAAAAACCTTGCCAGGAAAACACAGTGGGACAAAACCATGGTCAAAGGAAAAAAAATTGCAACATTTATTATCTCCTCCTAATAATCACATCACTTGTGAATTTATTGACAGTTAATATCATCTCATCAAAATTAAAGAGCAAAAACTAACTTTTATGAGATACGTCATGGATCCATCATTGTTGATGTATTCATCAAGTTGAAAAATGTTTTATATTTATGCAAGACAATGAGTGTTCTCTCATAAGTTATCTCGCCAAAAATGTGACGTAAATGATTTTCAACTATTTTATGAATAGTGAGAAATATCAATGTCTAATGATATCTGTCATCCTTTGGGGGTTAGAAGGATTAAAATAATTACTACATCAATCCACGATAAAAGTTTATCTTTACAAGACATTTCTTTTATATTCAATTATGAATATTCATTCGCCTTTAGAATCTTGTAAAAAGTTCAAAGGATGTATGAATTGCAAAATACTCATAAAAGATGTATATACAATATGGGCTAAAATGTTCATTTAATAAAGAATCTATCATGCCCAAATTGATATAAGGACTTATTTGATTCGACAGTGTCCTCGAGAGCCCTTTATGAAAAGCATGAGGCATTATAAATAGTGAAACATGCCTTTATCAGATCTTCCCAATCATTTGATATAAGATCTTATTCAAATTGAATAAATGGTGTTCTCAATTAAGAACCTTTATATAAAGCATGAGGCTGTTTAAAGTGGAAGCATCTTTAAGCATTTTATATCCTTGAGGGATCCAAAATACAAATGAGCTATACTTGTGAGTTATCATATAGCAAAGAGCCTTAGTATCAATACTCTAGCCTTATATCTCATAGCTTCATACTCATTGGGAAGTTGAGTAAAGACCAGCCATACAATAGGCTTTACATTGTTATGAAATGGACTATAAGTCCAAAAATCTCGTATGAAGAGATTTCATAAATTTAGTGCGCATTTTTATATTGGCCAAATAATATTTGCAATTCTTTGCAAAAATAATTTCATGATCCTCAATCACAATAGCTAGCGCTATATTATAACAATAGTATCATCGACATCGATTTCATTTATATCGATTCCACGTTGTTCTAGACATGATATCATTTATTGAGATCTCTTCCTTTGTCGGGTACCATAGGTTCTGATAGAACCTTCATGTCTAATTTCGTTAGATTGAATTGGGGTCTTTAGTTCCTCAATTTGACCATCTAAATAACTTGTTCCTTTTTTTTCAAGGATAATTTGGAATCGACTTTTTTTTATCACGTTTCACGTGCCATAGGCTTATTAGCCATTTTAATAGGAGCATCAACAACTTATAATTCAAACAAATATGTCTGAAAATTATCAAATTTTAATTATCATTTGAACTTTGAGTTCATACTTGATACTATGAGGATCAATATTATGTATTGATAATTCATTTTCAGTATAAGCTGTTTTAAATCTCCCCTTTTGGTCTCATAGTTGTGCGTTATGAGTGAGCATATATCGTACAAACAAATAAAATATCTATGATATATCTTTTTCAGGACCAAAAATCAATTATAAGGAGGGAGAAATCTATTTCCATTGGCAGGATGCGAACTCACATCATTGCATCTATATTAATATGGCCCCATAGCATTGTTGCTCTCATAATAGATGTTGATTTGCAATCAACTAAGCCTTTTAACAAAAGCAGTTTACGTATGAACTAATATACGTTCAACACTTATTACAATCAACTGGAAACGTTGATGTATTTAAACAATATATACGTTCACCGACATTATCAAAACAAAGTTTGATATTCTGAAATATGTGCTCGTAATCTCATTAACCGAGTTACTTAGTCACGCAAACTTTAGGTTGAGATTTTCATGACCATTTAGACAATGCATCGATTTAAAAATTCTAAATGGTTCATTATATGGATATATGAAATACCCGCTTGTTGATTTCAGAACTTTTAAGGGATTGAGTCCCAACAATAGTACGTATAAATTTTTCTTGAGAGCAATACATGTAAAATTATTATGTCAAGGAAACTTGAGGTTCCATTATACATTTCGCATCATGATTGACTCGGGATGGTCTCACCGGTCTTGCCACTTAATGTAATAGTCATGGTACATTAAACATGAAGTTTATGGCCATATGTGCTTCAATTGCAAGCTAGTTTTATTTTATAATCAAAGCCATATAATATGACTTATAATCAAAGCCATAATATTGCAACATGAGGTGCATCTAGTTAAAGCATTAATTGCTTTTGATGGTAAAAACCTTTCTTCTAGGTTTTAACATAAAACGGGTCTTTCACCGTTAAATATTTTCTTTTGAGTCCTCATTTAGATGAAGAATATCATTGATTTATCATGGTCATATAAGAGACCTTATTTGTCAAGATAGATCATTCTTCAAAATTATTCGAAGTAAAATAGATTTTAAGATAAAAAGTCCATATGAAATATGGAGATAATTGTTAATAGAGACGTCAAAATAAGTGAATTTTAATTTTTATAAGATCTAAAATTGTAACTAAAAAAAATAAAAATATATATTAATCTACATTTGACAAAGACATGTAAACGAAAATAGCATTTCTTAGTCATTAAACGGTGTCACATAGTTTTACTTTACAATCCACTATTTGAATAAAAGAGGATATATAACTTGTTAGATAACTTTGAAAAGAAAATAAAATGGATGAAGATGGGCAAAGTATATTTGATTAAATGAAATGGGTTTATATTTGTATAACATACATCTTTATTAAATAAAAGATATGTCATACATATATATGGACAAATCATTAAGTCTGTACATTTTGAACGAGATATATTAATACAAACGTTTGACTATAATATGTAATCATAATGGAACTTGAGGTTCTAAATAATGACATACAATTTTGATTATCTCTTTTTTTTTTCATCGTAGATTTTATAGATCTTATCAATATATAACAATAATCATGTGGTTAAAGATCATTATATTGTGGATCTTAATGATCTTTATATATAAATATGTTACAATAACATGAGGTTATTGAAATCATTATAGATCTTAAGGATCTTATAAATATATAAAACAATAACAATAACTTGAGGTTATGTTAATTTTTAATTATCTTGTAAAGATAATAGTAGATCATGATGATCTTTGAAACAATAACATGATGTTATGTTTATTTTAATCCTCTTGAAGAGTTCATGTTGGGACATAGAGTGTGACAACAGATCTAGCTTGAAATAGGACTAGTGTAATTATTATTGTTCTTTTATATTGGTTTGGATTTGTAAAAGAATATTTGTTTTGTTAGTGATATTCGTTAAACATATTGTTTTGTTAAGTTAGATGAATAATTAAATACAAAATAAATAATAGACGTTTGATGCGTAGCGAGTCGAGATCTCAGGTCGCAGCGAGTCGAGCTGTGAGGTGAGATCTGAACTCGCGTAGATTGAGTTTGGCGAGCCGAGTCACTGGGCTGACTTGGGCTGCGAGTTGGACCGAACTCTCAGGCCCATGCGAGCCGAGCCGAGACAAAATATAAAAGGTTTTTCAATCGTGAAAAACCTTAACACTTTTGATACTTTTACATTCTGCGATTCCAGAAAACCAGAGAAAACATAACCTACGACTAGGTTTTGACGATTTATCGTTTAAAGCTAAGTCTTACTAAACGCAATACGAACATATTCGTTGTTAGTAAGATAACACCGTATTGAGGGATTCCGCACCTTAATACTACAGATAACGAAGTTATCGATCCTAAAACTAGGGGACTTACATCTGGTATCAGAGCTTTCGGGCTAAATACGAGTGTGTTCATAAGTTTTAGTGTTATTGCGTTTTTGATTCGGGTCGTTTTTACGTGCATTCTTGCAATACTAACGATCAAAATCATTCTCTGGACATTTTAGGGTTTGTTTACAGCCGAAATTTTAAGTTTCAGTCGTAAAAATACCTTAAAAATTCGTTTTCGGGTTTAACAGCCGTTTCGCGAGTCGAGATTAGGGTTCCAGCGTCGCCTGCGAACCGAGTTGAACTAGCAAGTCGAACTGAGGCTTGCGAGTCGAACCGAGATCCCTCGCGAATCGACATCACTTGCGAATCGACATCTTTAGCAATCCGAACTGAGGCTTGCGAATCGACGAAATTCTGCGAGTCGAGCTGAGATTGCGAGTTGAGCTGAGTCTTGCGAGTCGAGTTTTCTGAATTCGCTGAAACAGTTTAATTTTACGTTTTAAGATGTCTGACTTAAGTAGAATGATCGAAATGGACCACGAGGTGGGAAAGTCAAACGTTCAACCTAAGTTGTTAAGAATCGAGGATTACTACAATTGGAAGGACAAATTTGAATCTTACTGTAGATTCCATGACCTGTCAATCTGGATGTGTATCAAGAGTGGATACACCCCACCTACTCAAACTGTTCAAAATGCTACTGTGGTTCTTACCTATGCAAACATGAGTGATCAAGAGAAGGAAGCTTACAGAAATGAAAATAAATCACATTCTTGCATAAAGATGTGTCTTCCTAAAGAGTTTGCTCATCAACTGAAATCTTTTCATACTGCTAGAACGCTCTGGGAAGCTCTAGAGAAAAAAGGTGAAGGAAGTCCACAAGTAAGAGCTGGCAAGAGGAGTCTTCTTAAAAAGCAGTTTACTATGTTTAAAGCTTTAAAAGGAGAAGATCTTGATGCCTATGTCACACGTTTCTACCATCTACTAAGTGAATTAGAATACCATGAGATTGTTGAAGAAGAAGTATCTAAAACCGACAAGTTTCTTGAGGGTTTGCCTTCTAAATGGGAAATGTATGGCGTTATGATTAAGGATAACGAAACTAGGTATTCTACAATGACCTTAGAGCAAGTCATTGACAAGCTGAAAGGTTATGATTTCTCCAAGAAGTCAAGAGATAGTGATTCTGATCAGGTTCAGAACCCTGGGTTGTATCATGGAAAGTCAAGTCTTTCGACTGCGTCATCTAGTTCGACCACTGCACTGTTAGTTGGTGATACTAGTGAAAATGGAGAAATGATTACTGAAGATCTGTGTTTTATTTCCTCCTCTGGTGATGAGACAAAGGGAAAGAATTCTGAGAAGTTACCTCAAGAGCATCAAAAGATGCCGATGAGTGTGAAATCTGCTGAACAGCAACTGTCTGTTCTTGCTTTCTTTGTGGCATCATATGAGAACTACATAGAGGGAAAGATCAATGATCCTATTCTGTTTGATGAGGATTATGAGCAGATAGACTCTGATTATCTTGAGGAATTGGAGCTTCAAGATCAACTTGCGTTGATTTCTAGAAAGGTGAAGAATTTCCTCAAGAGAACTGGTAGAAAGGTGTTGGGCAATAGATCAGGGTTTGACAAAACCAAGGTCAGATGCTTTAACTGTCAGGGTATTGGTCATTTTGCTAGAGAATGCCAAAGACCTAAAGTAGAAGCACAAGGAAAACAAGGTTCGGGAAGTACTCTCGCTTCCAAAGCCTTAGTGGTGAAGCAGTTGGATGGCTCGTATGATTGGCAAGCTCATTCTGATGAAGCCTTGATGGCCGAGATCGAAGAAACAACTGCTGGATCAGTGTCCTACATGCCCACTGATATGGAACAGAGAGTAGAGGTGCCTAAGTCTGAAGTGAAGGCAAGTGATGATGACGTGCTATATATGGATTCAGCTCCAGATATGAGTCCTGAGGAATTCGTGGCACGCATGGCTGAATTACAAACTGACAAGAAGAAGGTATGTTTAGATATTCTTAATCTTGCTGATGTTTGTTACTTAGTTACTGATTTACAATCTCAGAATAGTGTCTTAACTGTGTCAAATAGCAATTTGTCATCTCAATTGAATATGGATAAGGAATCCTATAAGACTGTTAGATCTGAACTTGATCAAGCCATTATGGATATTCGTAGATTAAGTGATGATAAACATGTCTTAAAAGATAAAATTAAGTCCGATGCTTCGGATAGAACAAAATTTAGAGATACCATAAGTGAAAAATCTGTGATCATAGATGGTCTCTATATGAATATTAAAGACTTAAATGAGACAATTGCTAGTAAGGATCAGGAAATAGTGAACCTTAACTTAAGGTTAATTGAGCAAAACCGTAAACTTGAGAACTATAGGACATCTCAAATGGATAAAATGTTGATTGCTCAACGTAGTGTAAAGGACAAGACTGGGTTAGGTTACAATGATGTATCCCCGCCTTTTAATGCCAATTACACTCCTATTCCTGAAGATTCTGAGATGACTGAAGTTAATCCTGAGATTTCAGTAGCTGATAAACCTGAACAGTCAGAGGCACAAAAAGATGTTATTAAGAACGTATCATTAGGTAATGGCAAGGCTTCTCAGTTCACCAAAATACAGTTTGTATCGGGTGGAGTGATTAATGATGCTAAGACTGATGATAAAGTTGATAACGAACAGCTTAAACCTTTAGTGCCTAAGACTCCGGATGAGAAAGCAAAAGTGAGCAAATCACGCAAGCAGATGTCATGTTTCAAGTGTCATCAAAAGGGACACGTGGCTTCGTGTTGTCCTAACAAAAAGCCTGAAACACCACATAAGCTTGTGATGGATGAAAAGACACAGACCGACTCTAGTATGACTGTAGACGGGTTAGATACCAAACCTAAGTTAGGTAATAAACCTGTTAACATTCTTAAAAGAGATGGTAAGCATAGTATCTCCCCACCTAAACCTAAACCTAAACGGCCATATACTCAAAGTGATAATTCTGTCCATAAGTATAGGGATGTGACTCCGTCGAGGTTTAGAACTCCAAGTAGAGGCCATAGTCATTATGAGAATGGTACTACTTCACGATCACATGAGTTTAATTATAATTATCATAATAGAGCTCATAATTATGTGCCTAAGAGGTTCTCCTCAAACTCACCTCTTAAGGCTGATCGTCCACAAACTCAAGCTACTTCGAAAGTAACCAAAGCTCCTGATGGGAAGGATGGTTATTTTAAAGAGCTTAAGTTTGTTGATGATAAGGGACAAACCAAGACCGTAATGGCTTGGGTCCCTCTTGATAACTGATCGTATTTTGTGTTATGTGCAGGAGCATGCTGTGAACAAGGACAACTGGTGGTATGTAGACAGTGGATGCTCAAGGCACATGACCGGAGAAAGAAGTCTGTTGAAGGACTTCAAGGATAGTCTCAAGCAAAAAGTAAACTTTGCAGGAGATAAAGGAGGAGTAATTTCGGGAAAAGGAAAAGTTTCAAATGGAACTTTGACTCTTGAGGATGTGAACTACGTTGAAGAACTAACTCACAATCTAGTGAGTGTTTCCCAAGTCTGTGATAAAGGTCACCCAGTTTATTTTAATAAAAAGGAGGCCTTAGTCCTGAAGCCAGGTTTTAAAATTCCTGATGAATGGATATTGATGAGGGCGCCAAGGAAGAAGGACATCTATGCTATCAACATGGGTGTTCCTAACTCTTCAATGGTGTCTACATGTTTATTATCCAAGGCTTCGGAAACAGACGCATTATTATGGCATAGGAGAATGGCACACCTGAACTGGAGAAAGATGAATTATATAACCAAAAATGGTTTAGTTCTAGGTGTACCACAAAAACGTTTCGAGTCTGAGGATAAGTGTGTTCCTTGCATGAAAGGAAAGCAGCACAAGAAACCACACAGACCTAAGACTGAAAACTCTATCTCTTCGCCATTTGAATTGCTACATATGGATCTCTTCGGCCCTATAAGCAAGAGAAGTATAGGTGGCAAATGGTACTGTTTGGTTGTCACAGATGATTATTCTAGATTCTCATGGGTATTCTTTTTGGGATCAAAGGATGAGACTCCTGGAATTCTAATTGAGTTCTTTGATCTAGTAGAGAATGTCTATAAAAAGAGAGTTAAGCGTATTCGTAGTGACAATGGAACAGAGTTCAAGAATTCAATGTTGAATATCTATTGCTTAAGCAAAGGGATATTACATCAATTCAGTGCACCTTATGAACCTCAACAGAATGGTGTTGCTGAAAGGAAAAATAGGACGTTGATTGAAGCTGCAAGAACAATGCTTGCTGATTCAAAGCTTCCGGTCATTTTTTGGGCAGAAGCAGTGAATACAGCATGTTATGTTCTTAATAGAGTTCTTACGGTTAAGAGACATAACAAGACTTGTTATGAGCTTTTGAATAATAAGAAACCTAACTTAAAAGGGTTTGAACCCTTTGGAGTTTCATGCACCATATTAAAGACTGGACATCAAGCTAAATTTGGTGAGAATGCTGACGAAGGATTTTTCCTAGGTTATATGCCCAATTTGCCAAACAAGAGAGTCTTTAATAAAGTCACAGGACGTTTGGAGGTAGTTTATAATATTGAGGTTACGAGCTACTCACCTGATGTTCATAAGGGCTTAGATTGGCAATTTGATTATTCTGATCTTTTTGCATCATTTAAAGTTCCTATTAGTGACTATGTCAGTGATTCAGAGATAGCTGAACATTTATTGTTTGAAGATGAGAATATTGGTTCCGCTTCAACATCAAATGTTAAGCAATCTGGAATTAAGACTAATGCTGACTCAGATAAAACTTCCACAAGTGAGTCACAACAACCTTCAGAGGATAAGTCTCAAGAAACAGAAGATCCTGATGATCTTTCTACAAAGTTTGATGATATACTTACTCCTTTGAAACATTTAAGGATATCTTCAGCACGTACGGAAGATGTACCTGATTTGGAAGAGATTGGTACTAATTTGGAAGATGAGATACCGGTTGAACCAGTTACTACAACTAGAACGAATAAGAATCATCCCGTTGAAAACATCATCAGTAATATTAATACTCCGGTTCAAACTAGGCATCAATCCAGAACTAGTACGTCTGAGAATTCGGAATACCAAAGCTTGTATACTGCAATGAAAGAGACAGGGATTGCTAATCAATGTCTATATTCATGCTTTATCTCACAAGTTGAGCCGAAAAATGTTCAAATGGCTTTAAAAGAAAGTTCGTGGGTAGAAGCAATGCAAGAAGAACTATCTCAGTTCTCTAAATTACAAGTATGGGAGTTGGTTGACCTACCAAAAGGAGAATATCCAATTGGAACTAGATGGGTATTTAAGTGCAAGAGAGATGATAAAGGAATCGTTACTCGCAATAAAGCTCGTCTGGTAGTTCAAGGTTTTAATCAACAAGAAGGTATAGATTACAATGAAGTGTTTGCACTAGTTGCTAGGCTAGAAGCAATTAGAGTATTCTTAGCATTCGCATCTTATTTTGGTATAAAAGTGTATCAGTTGGATGTTAAGAGTGCCTTTTTGTATGGCAAAGTGGAAGAATTGGTGTATGTTTCACAACCGCCAGGGTTTGCTGATCCTGAGTATCCAGATAGAGTATATCGTTTGAATAAGGCTCTATATGGATTACATCAAGCACCTAGGGCATGGTATGGAACACTATCAACGTATCTACTTGAGAATGGATTTACAAGAGGATCGATTGATAGTACACTGTTTGTGAAATGGAAAAAGAAAGACTTTCTTCTCGTGCAAGTTTATGTTGATGACATTATCTTTGGATCATCTGATGAAAAGATGTGTCAAGAATTTGAGAAAGTCATGAGAAAAAGGTTTGAAATGTCTGCAATGGGAGAGTTAAATTTCTTCTTAGGATTACAAGTTGATCAAAAGAAGGATGGATTCTTTATTCATCAATCTAAATATACATATGAGCTATTAGAACGCTTCAAGATGGATGAAAGTAAGATCTACTATACTCCAATTCCAGTCAATCATGGACTAGGTCCAGATACATCGAGTGATAGTGATGTGGATCCAACTCTTTATAGAGCCATGATCGGATCACTAATGTATCTTACAGCCTCTCGGCCTGACATAATGTTTGCTGTTTGTTTATGCGCAAGATATCAGGCTAATCCGAAAGAGTCACACATGCAAGCTGTTAAACGAATCTTTCGTTACCTCAAAGGGAAACCTAAGCTGGGTCTTTGGTATCCGATTGATGGAGACTTAGATCTCGTAGCTTATACTGATTCGGATTATGGAGGATGCAATCAGAATAGGAAATCTACGACCGGAGGATGTCAATTCCTAGGAGGTAGATTAGTATCCTGGCAGTGCAAGAAGCAAACCTCGGTAGCCATTTCTACATGTGAAGCTGAGTATGTTGCAGCTGGCAGCTGTTGCTCACAAGTTCTTTGGATTCAACAGCAACTACGGGATTACGGGTTAAATATAACCAATACTCCTATGATGATTGATAACGAATCTACTGTGTCGATCACCAATAATCCGGTGAAGCACAGTAAAACTAAGCATATTGATATTCGACATCATTTAATTAGAGATTGTGCTGAAAAGAAATTGATAAAGTTAGTTAAGGTTCCATCATTGGATAACTTAGCAGATTTATACACAAAGGCGTTCGACAGAGCAAGATTTGAGACGTTGGTTCAACTAAACGGAATGAGAAATCCAGAGTGATTAGTCTTCCAAGGGCATTTTTGTAATAGTTAGTATTTCTGTGTTCATTAAAAAAAAAAAAAAAAAAAAAAAAAAAAAGGCGTATGGCATTCATTTGCTTGTTACCTAAGGGGAATCGCCTTCATTTAAATTTTTATTTGCAAAAACTAAGGGAAATGATAGTACATTAGGAGAATAAGCTTCACAATAATAAGCTTAAGTCCTAAGTATGATATGGTAGTAGGTTCAAATAAAGTTGCTTTAGAACTACAGCGGTTCTATCATGTATGTATTTATATTTTTTTGATTATACACCTATATCCACAAGTTATAATTTGTTTATTTATATTAAAACTTTAGATGGCTTCATCATATGATATACTGGTAGGCAAATTATATGAACTTTTCTAAGCCTTAAGAAATTAATTAACTACTTGTTTATTATTTTGTGTTACTATTCTATGATGTATGACATTAAGTCTTAATTGTTGAATGATGGTATTGCCATACACTGTTATCATACATATTAATTTGAATTGACAAATAGTAGCAATATGGGTATTAACTTAATTACTGGTAACTTTGTTGTACTAAGTACAGAACTGAAACCTTTAATTAAATCAATATTCTCAAATATATTTTGAATTATGCTAGAAGGGATCTTCTGTTGTACTACGTACAGACTTAGATAACATAGCATATTCAAAGTATGTTTGATATTTGTCTAACCTTAAAAAAAAAAAAAAAAAAATTCAAGTGTATGTTATATGTTTCGAAAAGATACATCATTTAGTAACCGCTACCTTGAAAATTTAATGATGCAGTGTTATGTGTTTTACTTGAATTCTTCAGTATATCATATAATAGGGAGCACTTGATAATACTCATACTAACAATAAAGAGTTTGCTTAGAAAATTGAGTCTAATTTGTTTATGTGGATCATAATACCGGTAATCGTCTTGAACTATCTATAATTAAAATATTCACTTTATGTGAGTAATGCATTTATTAATTATGCTATGTGGATAAAGCTACCTAAGATATAGTTTTATAAATATAAATGTATAAATGATAAGTTTAGTTGTAATTTTACAGTGATTTACTTGAATTTCATGAGGTATGTATACTACCAATCTGCTTAGACTTTTTAATATATAATTAATTACTTATTCTTACTAATATGATCCCTAAGCAGATAAAATCTTATTTACTTTGTATATTTACTTTGTTTCAAATAATTAATAAAATGGTACTTAATACCAAAGTTTATATAGTTGTATTTTTATCTTATTTTTATTTGTTTTTAAATTTTTATGTTTATCTGAATTTACCCTTCGGAATTAAATTATACTGTATATTTTTGAGTTGAACAACGTGACAAATACAAGTGAAAATTAATCATAATTTAGACTTGTAAAATATCGGGTTTTTATTTATACTTAGCATTAAATTCGCGTTTTTAATTGTTTCTACGAGTTGGCATCAACTTGCGAGTCCACTTAAATCTCGCGAATCGGATATGTAGTATAAAGGGGGTCAAACGAGTCAAACCAGCCCACCGAACCCACACAAATCTCGCGAGTTCACTAAACTTTGCGAATCCGTCAAAAAGGCGAAACGAGGCGATTTATAGTTTTCGTTTGATTTCGATTTTACGAGTACGGGAACGAGTTTTTGAATCTGTAGATTATATTCAAGACTTCTTTGCGAACATTTTGAGGTATAATACAATGGATTTCACCGTTTAAATTGCACGAAATCGAAGTTTTAATAAACTTAGGGTTTCGGTTTATAATTCGAACGATTCACGTATATTAAAGGACTATTAGAACACGAATCCTTGTGGTTTATGTTAAATGGATGTTAATAAACGTAAATTAATCGGTAGATCATGTTAAAATCAACAGATGAATCGATTTTAATTGAAAATTCGCGACGGCAGTTCATCAAACGAGTTGACATTGTGGATCAACTCGCAGCGAATCCATGAGATTAGCGAGTTGACTAGATAGCTGCTTGATAAGTTTAGCGAGTTGACAACTTTAGCGAGTTGATAACTTTAGTGAGTTGATGAGTATAGCGAGTTGATAAGCAAAACGAGTTGAACTCAACTCGTTAGGCCAGTTTATGCGAGTCCAGTACTTAAATTTTTTTTTTTAAAATAGTGATATAAATGTTAAGATTTTTTTAAGTAATAACTTTTATATAATTAATTTAAATTAGACTTAAGACTTTTAGTTATAAGTTAAATTTTTATATACGACTTGAGACTAATTATGTAACAAGTTATATATAATTTCAATTTTAAACTAAGATGTTTGATGAATCTCGATTCATAATACGTAATAGTTTAAATATTTTTAATCGTGCATTAAATTATATCTGTTGTTTGTGTTTACTTTACAGATATGGCTAAAGCATTTGATAAGGGTCACAACGTTTTGGTTGATCTGAACCTTGAGGCTAAGCGGGCTGATAGGGTTGCTGATATTCTACGTTTTCTAGCACGATCACGCATTAGATACGCCATTACGGCCAATCCTCCTATTTCTCAGGCTATACTGAATGATTTCTGGACAGATATAGTATATGACGAATCTGTCAACCCGCCAGAGATTAGAGCTACAGTTAGTGGTCAGCCTGTTACATTTTCAGCTGGAAATCTTCGTGAGATTTTGCAGCTTGGTACAATAGAACAGGAGAATGGGGATATTGAGTATCCTATGGATTTTATTGAGGGTGCTATCGGTCGTATGGGTTATAGCGGAGACAGACGCGGACGTCAGTTCCAGAAGCCTCTGGTCATTGGTCAGTGGAGGTTTCTCTGGCACGTGATGAATATAGTTTTCGCAGCGAAGAAAGGTGGCTTTGATGAGTTGAGCCCTGCGATTCTATCGGCTGCACTGTCACTGGTTTATAATAAACCATACAGTTTTTGTGATTATATTTTTGGTGAGATTGCGAAACAGATATCGGGGTCTGTTAGATCAAGATTTTTGGTTTATCCGCGATTTTGCATGCTGATTATCCGTGCACGTCTACCGGATTTGGCTATACCTGAACCACATCTAGTGGTTAATACGATTGACCATCGTGGGTATAATGCCATGTTTATGCAGACAGTTAGGAAGGAATGAGTGGTGAAACCGGAAGTTAGACCACTTTTCGGGTATATTGTTGATCCGAACTACGTTGCACCGCCAAATCACGGGTGGTTGGACGTTGTTCCTGCTGTTGCTGCTGATGCTGATGTTGTACCGGAACCTGCAGCTGAGGACACTCAACCTGAAAATCCACAAGGGCTCCTTGAGGATGTTCTTATTCAGGTTGGTCAGGTTGATCAGCAGGTGAATCAAGATGTTGCTGCACAGGTTGTGCAAGAGGTTTTGGAGCAGAATGATGATGCGACAAATCCTTTGCTTCAAGACATTGAGAGTTATTTAGCACCACCTGAGGTAATCTTTTATTTATGTAATAATATAGATGCTTAGTTGATAGATTGTTTTATTAATCATAGATGCATAATATTATTATATAATGATTCTGATATTAGATATTTAGTATATTGGATATTATTTCTGATTTTAAAATATAAATATCATTATACGAACAGGAAGCTGAAGCTGAGGCTGCAAATCCCGAAGTTATATTAGTTGAGGATGAGTAGATACAGCTTGATAGATCAGTTGAAGTACCGACTGAGGTATTATATCTGATTAATCTTAAATATATAGAACTTGTATGATAGAGCTTATGCTAATCATAAATGTTTAATATATTTAAACTTTAGGATCCTGTTAGATCATCTAGAGGTCGTGATGGTGAGACGGCTTCAGATGAAAATTCTGATAATACACCTTCTCCTCCTCCATCTGCTTCTGAAAGGAAGAGAAAAGGAAAAGATATTCTGGAGGAAGGTACTGAGGAAGTTGAGATTCCTTTGATTAAGCGTCCGAGAACGCTTATTATTCGAGAAGGTTAGTATTGATTATAAAAGTTAATTAATCTTAACTTGTTGTTTATCAGGAGTTGAACTGAGACAGTTAATTCTGTATACAGTTGCTCAGGATACACCACAGGTGGAGATGGATGCACCGGTGGTTACTGAATCGATATCTTTACCGCTTCAGGTATGAGATATAAGTTCTATAACTATGAGTGTTATGCAATTAATTAGAGTTTGAGACAGAGTAATCTGTAACAATAACTGATTTTAATTGTGTTTAACTTTACAGCATGAGGTTGCTGATCTAGTTCGTGGAGCTAATTTTCCAACGAACAAAACAGCTAGATTTGCGACAAGTTTGCTTACGCAAGCTTTGTCTCAACCTCATACACCGCTTACCAGAGACTGGCATATTGAGTCTCTTACACCGCCTGGACCAAGAACGATACCTGTTACTCCGACGACTGATGCTGAAAGGATTACATCCTTAGAGTCTAGGGTAAAGGATTTAGAGAAGCTTACTTCTCAGATTCCAGAGCTGGTGTCGAGCAATCTTCTTCTTTCTCAGCAGACTCTCAAGCAGAGTGAATCGTACAATCTGTTGATGAATACTCATGAGACTTTGCTTGCGGACTTCAATGTACAGAGACTGAAGTTATCTTCTTTGGAGAGTCTGGTCTTGAGATCACATTCAGGACAGTCTACTCAGGGGGAGATATTGGTATATCTGGAGTCTTGCAGAGAGGATGAGCTGAAGAGGAAGAGAGATCAAGACAAGGACGATGATCCCAATGCACCGAGTGGTGAGCAGACTGGTCCTTCAAAGACTGGTGAGCAAGCTACTATTCAGGGGGAGTCTGGTGCTGGTGCTAGTGGTTCTGGAGTGGATACAAGTGCAGATAAGACTGTACCGAGTGATACTGAAGCTGGTAAGATAGCTTAGTATTATCATAGTACTGTAATATTTGTAATAGTTTGTAGTGAACAAATGTAAACTTAATTATTGTGTAAATATATTTGGCTTAGGGTTATTATTATTTTAAGTAAAATATGTTTGGTAATTTAAGTTTATATAATTATGTTAAGATAAAATAGTGATCGAAAGACTTCCGACTCTTTGAATAGTCGAGCGGCGTGTTCCGATTAATATCGGCGGTCAAAATTTTATGATAACATATGCATTTTAGATTTGATTATGGACTTAAGACCGTAAGGTATATAAGTAATTAACAAGTTAAAAATGTATTCGTATTAACTAGACAAATGATATATAATTTAAAGGTTAAATTGATAATGAATGAGATCAATTAACACTTGGAAATTATATAAGGTAATTAATAGTAAATTTAAATGTTTGGTGATTATTCACAATGCATTAGAATTTAAAATTAATTAATATTTGTTAAGTAGACTTAAGAAATTTTGAATTGATTCAGGGTAATCAATAAAAGATTTTATAAGTTGTATGTAAATTGCGTTTATATGTTAGGTTAAAATATACAAAAGAATTAATAAAGAAATTCTTAGATTGGTTCAGGGAAATCAATGAAGAATTTGAATTATTAATATATTTGTATTTATGTTTTTCTCTAGGAATGGAAATGCTTAATCTATCTGATTCGGAAGATGATATTTTTGATGAGATAGATGAAGATATTGATTATGATCTTGAGGATGGAGAATTCCAACCACCTACAGATTGGACTGCTGTACCTGAGAATGTGCAAGACATGGGTGTAGATCTAGATGCAAACATTGATGAACACCATGTGAGCCCATCTAGGACAGAAGTTGTTATTGAAAATGAACAAGGTCCAACAATTGTCGATATAGATGAAGATATTGATGATTCAACCTCTGATAAAGAAGAAGAAGTTCTTGTTCAAACCAAGAATCCTGCTGTTGTACTTAGGAAACTTCCAAAGAAAAAGAAGAAGATTGGAATTTCTGAAGTTGATGTTACGAAAAAGCGTGTACCACGTAAAGGGATTATTGGTTGGTACTTTGACTCAGAACTAAAGCTTTTTGCGATCAAAAGGTTTGACGGAGTTCAATATTTTGAGCGAAAGCTTGCAGTTTTTAGTTCTCTACCACGTTATGAAATACGTGATTTGGCTAGATTAGAGATTAACAACCCAAGTCGTGATGATTATGCTGATCGTGTTGAAAGAATCATTAGACATGAGGTTGGTACGAATAAGTTTGTTCAGATTAAGCCAAGAAAGGGAAAAACTGTGAAACTACAAGAGAGAAGTCAAAGAACAGGAAGAAGAAGAAGAAGGAAGAAGATATATCCAGCTGTTAGATGCATACAGCAGATTCCACTGAAGACAATGCCACAAGATATTCTGGGTAATATGAAGAGATGGCATGTAGATTCAGGAACAGGAGAAGCTGTTATGGTTGAAGCTGATGATGAGGTTGACGGTGGTGAAAGAGAAATCTTCAGAGTCTATGACCATCGACACCTAATGAACATGTCGAAGAAAGATTTGATTAAGTTGAATGAAAATAGAATCTTGACGACAGATGCATGGGGTGATTTAGGACGAGATTATCAGATGATGGTTAAGACGTGTATCAAGATGAAGATTTACGCAGGCAGTAAGATTTACAAATGAAGACCAAAGACAAGCGTGAAGATAAAGACGCTAGAGCTATTGTCAAGGGGGAGTCTGTTGGGACATAGAGTGTGACAACAGATCTAGCTTGAAATAGGACTAGTGTAATTATTATTGTTTTTGTATATTGGTTTGGATTTGTAAAAGAATATTTGTTTTGTTAGTGATATTCGTTAAACATATTGTTTTGTTAAGTTAGACGAATAATTAAATACAAAATAAATAATAGACGTTTGATGCGTAGCGAGTCGAGATCTCAGGTCGCAGCGAGTCGAGCTGTGAGGTGAGATCTGAACTCGCGTAGATTGAGTTTGGCGAGCCGAGTCACTGGGCTGACTTGGGCTGCGAGTTGGACCGAACTCTCAGGCCCATGCGAGCCGAGCCGAGACAAAATATAAAAGGTTTTTCAATCGTGAAAAACCTTAACACTTTTGATACTTTTACATTCTGCGATTCCAGAAAACCAGAGAAAACATAACCTACGACTAGGTTTTGACGATTTATCGTTTAAAGCTAAGTCTTACTAAACGCAATACGAACATATTCGTTGTTAGTAAGATAACACCGTATTGAGGGATTCCGCACCTTAATACTACAGATAACGAAGTTATCGATCCTAAAACTAGGGGACTTACAGTTCATAATACATAGATCATGATGATCTTAAGAAAAAAAAATACTGTATGACAATAACATGATGTTATATAATTTGATTCTCGTTAGAAAATCATAATAGAATGGTTTAAATCATAACTTGAGGTTATGATATCACTATTTTCTTTATGTAATCACAATAGAACATTGATTGTTCTTGTAAATCACAAAAGAGTTTTATGGAATTAATAAAAAAAAATTATAGAGCGATAAATAGATTAAGAAAATTTGATATTAGGAATCACGTCACATAAGTATTTCGTGATCATTAAAAGAAAAAATCTAATCTTTTATAACTTTTTAATCTTTCACATAATTGTAGCACATATACATTAATAATTGCAATCATCAATTAAGTAAATATAAACATTCATTCGTTAAAATATATATGCAAGGATACATGCACATCCGATTCACAAGACACGTATTATATCTACTTTTGAAATTCATGCTAAATTTGCCATGTAACTAACTACTTCATAAAACACATCCGATTGAAGAAGCATATATAATACGGTTATAAAGAAACATGAGTTAAAAGTTTTAGGCCGTACCTCAAACTTGATAGTCAATTAGGGTAGAGACTCGTGCTGATAACGTATTATAAGATGAAAGAACAAGAATAATAGATATGGAGGAAGAGAGAAATATTATTCAGATTGGTATTAAATGAATACAATGACAAGTATATATAGGGATTAAACAAAACCCTAATAGACTAATAGCTAGATGGTGGACTATCCATAAGCCCATGAGTTAAGCCCATGGATTTCACAACAATATATATTAACTATTACTACTTACTAATTACTAATATAATCGGTTATCACACAATTTTTATTTTTTATTATTATTATTATTATTATTATTATTATTATTATTATTATTATTACTAGTTGAAGACCCGCGACAACACGGGATTACAACATTTGATTTTGTGAGATATATTTCTAATTAAAATAAAAGAGCTATTTATTTGTATTTTTCAAATTAAAAGTTATATATATTATGCGGGATTACTTGAATTTTATGATATTAGTGACATTATTTTGTTAACCATGTATTCATATTATAATAAATTTTAGTACACTTAACACCAAAAAGTGGACTTAACACGAATAGTAAGCTAATATATTATGAAATTTTATATAACACATGATAGCATAGACTAATATATCATGAAATTTGATACAACACATAATAGCACCTACATGAATATTATGCAAGATAAATACTTATATAATCAATAGAAAATTTACATATCCATGGACTTGCAAGACAAATGTATAGTGACCAAATGAAGGAAGTATCAAATGTTGGTTGAAATAATGGAAAAGATAATATTGTTGGGTATCTACAAAAAGAATGAGCGGTAAAAAACAAAGCAAGAAACCCAACAAACTGATCTCATAATCAGAGAATCAATACGCCAAAATTGGAGTAAATCAATGTCCAAAACAGCTGTAGGTAAATGTAACAAAATTACTAAATAAAATATGTACAAATAAAAACAGTTCTATTTCAACAAATAGTAGAGAGTAAATAAGCAAAAAAAGTAGCATACCTTGTTCTCTTGAATCGAAATTGAACACGGTCCTCAAAGCATCTACCAGCAACACCAAATCAAAATAATTTAGCAGCTTACTGATGTCCCTTTTCAGTTATGTGCAATGTTAATGAATTGTGCTTTTATATAATGTGTAATGTTTACTACATTAATGAATTAGACAAATAGTGTAATAATCACCAGAAGTCTTATGCTTTTTGTACTTCATAATCCTATGACGTAAAACTTAATAATTTAATGGCTAGTGAAGACCATTATAGTGCGTCATCGTATTAAAATTCGAAAAGACAGAGAGGAAGTGATTCATAGGCATAAGGCTCTATTTGTCCTTTTAAGATTGATTAAATAAATACTTTAAACCCATATGAAAATTTAGGAGATTGTACAAAGGAATGCATTATTTGCATTATTTGATCGATTGGTGAAGGTTAATTGAATATGTGCTTAGTTTTAGTTGTAGTGTTTGTTCTTGATTTTAAGTATGTTGTATAATCGGATAAATAAAATTAGGATTACATTAAATTATCATAACATGAAGGCCCAAGAATGACAAAATAATGACAAATACTTTAATTTCAAAGAGATTAAATCTTGAATTAAGAAACAACATCAGTATATACAAAGAAAAAGGTAAGCGTAAGCTATTCATTGGTTAGTTCATGACAAGAGGACATCCAAGTCATATAAACATTGACATTGCCGGCAATTTACTCACCCACTTGACTACCAAACCCCTACAATTTGAATTCAAAAATCAGAAAACGCCAAAATCCTAATTGTGTTACACATAGGTACAATCGAAAACTACTCTAATCAAAAAATCAACATTATATGTGTGTGTATGTAAGTTTACCTGTGATCACCCAAATCAAAATCAGTAGATGTAACATCGTTGTCAAAGGATCCATCTGATTTCGATTGAATCAGTGATGCTAACAATTGCTATTATTAACTGAAAACGAAACCCTAGATTGATACCCCAATTGTTATTTTTTTTATTCTTCGATACGTATATGACATAACTGAAAATATAATAAAAATAAAGAAAAAATAATTTAACGTTGTGGGCTTGTGAATGGGGTTACGATTTACGAATAAGAAATTACTTGATTGCCGGAAGATATCACCGGGCGTGGTTACAAAAGGATTGCCCAATCTTCCAATTATTTTGCATATTACTTAACTTGTCTAGGCAAAGAGATAGTAGAAGAGCAAATTCACAAATTATTGTTGGTTAATGAATTTAAAAAAGTGTATGGCAAAACAATATCATTACCTGCAAAAAGTCATGTATAACATAAACATAGTCGTGAAGCTTTGGTAGGGGTTGGGTTGAGGAGGTTTGTTTTTGTAGAATGACCGTTTTTTTTTTGAGATAGAGGAGTAAAAATAGAAAAATATTTATTTTATTATAAATTAATATAAATATAAATATATTTGGATATTTATTATGGGTTTAATAGATAGATACCTTTTTGGAAACAATACGTTTAATTAATTTAATTACGGTGTGATATAATATAAAATTTAAATAGTTATTATTATTAATTTAAATATAAAAGGGCATTAAGTGTAACAATCATTAAATTAATTTTAATCGTTGGATCAAGATGGAAAAAAGCAATTAAGGGTTGAGATTATCCCAAACTATTTTGCTTTAAGTATAGATTATAGATTATTACGTTCTCATATAATATAATTATAATATAGTATAGTATTATTATATTATATGGTAATATGGTAATATATTCTCATATATAATATTATTAAGTTTTATATATATTTGTTATATAATACTGTACCATCTTATTAACTAGTAATAATTATTAATTATTATACAGTAATTTTTTATTTTATTTGATAGTCCCGTACACGTATAGATCTGATCGGATCGCTTAATCAATGAATAACAAACGATAATGATTCACGAACACAAACGATTTTCTATATAATCTTTTGTATATATTCACAATTGAATAATAAAGATTACATACACAAACACAAACTCGATTTTCTCCTCTCCTCTTTCTCAAATTCGGCTCTCTCTCTCTAGGGTTTGATCAACCCTCAAATGAACTCTAACACTTCTATTTATATCAACCCTAATGGACCATGCGACATTGGGCTCAATGTCGCAGGCCCAGACCCTTGCGACGTCTGACCCAACGTCGCAGGCCCAATTACAATGACACCATTCTATGTATATTCTATAATTACAGACTCGAATATACACACTAAACACTTACATACGCAGACTAATTGACTTTGACAATTACAATAGTTTGACCAACTGATTGACACACAAAATGCACCAACAAACTCCCCCTTGTCAGCAGCTTGGTCAAATAAGTCTTCAATTAGTCTTCATCAACAAACTCTTTCATGTCTCTGACAATCAGAAACTCCCCCTTTGAGATAGCATGGTCTTCCAAGAAATCTTGATGTCCAAATTCATGTGACTGACACAAATTTATCATACAATAAGATCTTCAAACTCTGTGACCATCTCTCAATCATCAGCAGCTTCTCCGATAGAATTATCTTCACAATCTTTGGAGAATAACCGACATCCTTTGCATCTTCAATATTTGACTTTAACAAGATATGTGATATTGAAGAAAATAACATAGAAATAAAATTTTTTTGAATTTTTCTTTATAAATGAAAAGTAAAGAACGAAGATTAAAATAACATTGGGGATAGGATTGTTTTAAGTCTGCTTAGGGATCATATCAGGCCAACATGCAATTATTAGCAAATAGTAAGTGTTATCTCGATTACCAGTATAATTGTCCACTTTAAATTTACTTAGCACATTTAATACACCTAGTATAAAAATTATTTCAAGACGATTGCTGGTATTGTTTTTCCACTTAAACATGTTACATCCGTGTCTGCGAGCTAACCTTTTATTATTAGTATGAATATTTCACCGTGGTCCCCACCATAGACATACCCCTTTAACCTAGACATGAACATAGTTTCCAAATTTAGAAAGAATATAAGAGGATCAATTTTAAGAATCAAGCCAGCGGTGACAGGTCTGTACTTGTGTACAACAGAGCGACATACACTTGATTCAGGTTTAAGCAAAACCGATCGCAGTCAAACCACACTTGATTTATTCAATTGGCGACCTTGATCAGTACCTTAAATTTAAGACTTTGCAAGTTCATTGACTCACGTTTGCTTAGTTTTGAGAATATGCTGAATTGAGACCAGGTCTGTACTTACGTACAACAGAGGAAACAACCAACATACTCCCCCAAAAGATCTCAGATAATCAATCCAAAATCAGAAGTATGTCAAGCTATGCTAAGGAATTAAGACATAGAGTCATACATCACATGGTGTTTACCATAGGTTCATAGACATGTATTAGATTTACTTCTTAACATCCCAGAGACCGGTGTGTATCATGCCTACCAATACATCATATGATGAAGATAATTTTCATAAAAACTGTATTAAGTATGCTAGATAAACCTACTGATACATCAAGGATAAACCTTAAAATTTCCATTTTGTGCATGTTCCCCGATGTACTATCATATCCCAAGTTGTTTTACAGACACACAATCCAACATCTTTTCAAGAATTAAGAATCTTGATGTTCACATTTCTGAATTAAATAATCAGAATTTTTAATATTCAAAATTACTCCCCCTGAACAGCAAATTCTTATATCCAATCCAAAAATACTCCCCTTAAACATTAAACATATTTTTGTATTTTTTTTAATTGAATAAATTTCGCAACATTGCATTTCTTTAATACTAAAAAGTATAAAGAATGACTGTTGCACTAATAATTTAATTTAAAAAATTTCAAAATCACATATCAAGTCAAATCAAATCCTTTTAACGCTTTTACCACCTCGAAACTTCAATATACTCATCCAAATCACAACTCATCACACATAACCACCATGACAAAATCTTTCAAAAATGTCCACATCCTTGCAGTCACTAAAAATATTAGCTATTAAAACCTGACTGCACCACCTTAGTACTTATGGGACACCCAAGCCTTGATAGACTTAGGTTGTCCATGATCATCCATAACCATCACATCAATGAGTTTATGATATTTTAAAATCTCAGAGGATTTCATTGATGTGTTGTTTGTGGATTTGGGTTTCCAAACCTTTGTAGGTTCAGATGAGTTATTTTCAACAATGTTGTGCTGTTGAACTTGAGATTTACTAGGCACAACTTTGTTTACTCTAGCCACGGGTTTTGAAGAAGAGGATGCATATCTTGATATAGGCGAATACGAAGCACGCCTAGAAAACGATTTTGAATAAGAATTCCTAAAGGAGGAAGTTCTTGGCATCCCTCTACCAAACCTATCTAGGGATAATAACCGACAATCCCTAATTATATGTCCTTGTTGTCCACAATGGAAACAAGAACGTCGTTCAATGTACGACCTATTCCAATGATTACCCACAAAAGGTTGAGGTGGAGAATGAACTGTAGGAAGCTTAGAAGATGAGGCATTTACAGGACGTGAACACTTATGTGTACACGTTGATGTAGAAGCCTCAGAAGTTGAACAAGTTGATGTTGAAGGTTGTTCACTTTTAGATTTTATATTTGAATCCTTCATTTGATGTTGAACTCTTTTGGATTCATTTTCAACCTTGTTTTTACCCTTTGTAGTTGAAACCTTTACAGTTTCATTGGTAAGTATATGATTTTCTGGCTTTACATTAACTTTTTCAACTTTGATTTCAGCCTCTTCCGGTAGATCCTCTATCCCAACACCCTCCTCTACACTAACTGGAGGTGTACTATCAGACTTAACAAAAGTAGGCAAGGGATACTCTGTCCGTTTAGTTTTCTCCTTTGCCTGCCTTTTGGGATTGGATGTAGCTTCTTTAGACTTTGTAGCTGGCCATGATGAGTAGTCAGCCACAAGTTCTTCGGTGCCTTCCTTAACAGGCCGAGGATAGTGATTAGTAGGAGGTGGAACTGAGTTATACCCTATTCCAGCCTTACTACTTGTATTTGTCCTCTGCTTGTCAACAATTTCATCGAAGATTTTATGAGAGTTTGAGAAACTTGTGATTCCTTTTTTAAAAGAGTCAGACTCAGACTTTAGCTCAGAAAGTTCTTTATTTAACAACTCAATTTCTGTTAAATAGCTCTTAATGGCATCTTGTTGACTGAAAACTTTAGCTTTATATTTCTCAGTGTCAAACTTATGAGCCTCAACTTCCTTTTCATAAAGTATTTCATTAGCTTTTAGAAACTTATTTGACTCAGTGAGTTTCTCGACCTTTTCTCTCAAGTCTACATAGTCTATTTGAAAACATTTCAAAGAAGCTTCCAATTTAATACATGATATGCAAGTAAAAGGTTTTTCAGATTCTGTTTCTACCTCATGTATCTTTGCCAAGAACGCACTGTGTTGAACCTTTTCTTGAGTCGAACTTGAATCAAACATTCCCTGAGAATACACTGTCATCGCCTGTGATGTTGTGTTATTCTCAGGAGTCTTGGGAGCTGAAGGCGTAGTGAATCCAGATGCAGGATATTTTTCCTTATCACATTCCTTAGCGAAATGTCCATGAGTTTGACAAATTTTGCACTTCACCTTGCTTTTATTAAAACCAAGACCTGTATCACCATCATCATCCAGGTCCTTTTTGCCCGTTCTCTGAAGAAATTTCTTTGTCCTTTGGGTTATCATGGCCATGCTCCATTTGATGTCCATTTGCTCGAGATCATCAGAATCGATCTGTTCAAAGTCTTCCTCAGTAAGCTGTAGAGTACTGGCCTTCTTTGAAAGGAAAGTCTCATAAGAGTTAAGGAAAGCTGCAAAGATTGTAGCATGATCCTCAGTAGCCTTTGAAGGAGCTGTATGATCTGTATGAGAAGTATAGGAAGCATATGAAGTGCTAGTAGAAGTAGATGCTGCTAAGTTGGAAGTAGATCTGAAAGTATCATTTAGACTAGGAATTTGAATATTATCCTCTGACTTCTTTTCCTTTTGATCGTAAGCCGCTATAAGAGCATCCCATAATCCTATAGAAGTTGTTTGATCTTTAAATTTATTAATCACAACTTCTGGCAAGCACTTGGTAATCATCTCATACGCTCTATTGTCTTTATCAAACTCTGCTCGTTCCTTGACTGACATTTGTGCTCTTGACTTAAGCACCCCATCGAGTCTTGGTTGCTCATATCGATCAATGGTGTTAAACCAATTCCACAGATTTGGATCTTTGTATTCAATGAAATTGCATAACTTAATCTTCCAACTCGCAAAATCACTATAGAACAAAGATGTAGAATGAGACACTTTGTTACCAAAAGCCATTTACGAATTTTCCCTCCAAAATTGAATTCGAAAATTTCAAAAACCGACAGAGTGTAGCGAAACTTTTCCGACACTAAAGCTAAGCTATTTTAAGCTTAAAAACAAAATTTGAAATTACAAAATTTTCGCGTTTTTCCCGCCAAAATTTCGTCCGAAAACGTCAAAAACTGGCCAGGTAAAATGAAACTTTTTCCAGACTAAAATTGAACAGTTTTAAGCCTATACAAAAAATTTGAAAACGCAAAAATTTTTCGGAGTTTCCCGCCAAAAAACTTTTTTTTTTTTTTTTTTTACGAATCTAGAACCAGGGTAATGTCGCAGAAAAAATTAGCAGAAGCCTGATGACTCAATTAAGAATCGAAAATGAGACGTAGTGTATAATGTCGCAATCCAACGTCGCTAGTAACGTCGCAGAAACAAGCGACGTCGCAACCTACGTCGCAGTAACCACTTAAGGTCAAAATAACGACGTCGCTAACGAATTCGCAACTTTACGTCGCAAAGACTAATTAAAGTCAAAATAGCGACGTCGCTGATGACGTCGCAACAGTACGTCGCACAGACTAATTAAAGTCCAAATCACTAACGTCGCATGCGACGTCGCAGCTGAGGTCGCAGGTAACGTCGCAGAACGCGTTGAGCTGCGGCCACAAACCCTAAAAACGAAGATTTTAACCCTAAACGAAAACCACGTGCGAAGATCGACGAAAACCTTCAACTTTCCCAGTAATATTGATCGAAAACCTATAAAAACATAAAACAAACGTAATAATCACGAAAACACAATGAATATCACATCCTTTTAATCTCAAACTCGATCCGTTAAGCCAAAACGAGCACTTTCTGCTCTGATACCAGTTGTTTGTCCCGTACACGTATAGATCTGATCGGATCGCTTAATCAATGAATAACAAACGATAATGATTCACGAACACAAACGATTTTCTATATAATCTTTTGTATATATTCACAATTGAATAATAAAGATTACATACACAAACACAAACTCGATTTTCTCCTCTCCTCTCTCTCAAATTCGGCTCTCTCTCTCTAGGGTTTGATCAACCCTCAAATGAAATCTAACACTTCTATTTATATCAACCCTAATGGACCATGCGACATTGGGCTCAATGTCGCAGGCCCAGACCCTTGCGACGTCTGACCCAACGTCGCAGGTCCAATTACAATGACACCATTCTATGTATATTCTATAATTACAGACTCGAATATACACACTAAACACCTACATACGCAGACTAATTGACTTTGACAATTACAATAGTTTGACCAACTGATTGACACACAAAATGCACCAACATTATTACATCTATAAAAATTGTTTGTTTATTTATTTATTTGTTTTTTGTTTTTTTAATTTTTTATTTTATTTTAGTTTACAGTTTCTAAATAAAACGTTATGGCCATATACCATAGTATATTAGTATTTGTCGTTTTGGACTAGTATTTAATTGAGGTTACATGAAAATTCTAGGCCCAAGTAAACATTTGGGTTGGGCCTCATACATTTGGTCCATTTGGACACTTGGTTTAACACTTACATTTTTATATTATATGTTTTGATAATAATTTAAAGGGAGCTTAAGAGCTGTCAATAAGAATTTAAAATACGAATTAATACTTGTACTAATTTCAAACATCAAATTCTTTAAACAAAATAATATACAACTTCTAATCATTATAGCCTAACATATGCAGGTCTACTAGTATTGTGAAAGTCATTGTAGCAATCTTTATACTAATAATCTAGGTTCCATAGAAGAATGTGATTTTTCACTGGAGAATGGGTTAGGGACCCAACTGGTCCACGGTACACAAACTACAGTTGCACAACCATGGACCAGAATCAAAACTGTCTGAAGAACAGGTGGTCTGATTCTGACTACCTCTACTGGCGGTGGAGCCCGTTCGACTGCAGTTTACCTGTATTTGACCCTAAAAAGTTTCTTCACTTCATGAGAAACAAAGCAATGGCTTTCATGGGTGATTCAATCTCACGCAACCACGTGCAGTCGCTGTTTTGTATTCTTTCTCAGGTACAAATCTTTCGATCCTATTAAGTTGTGAAACATTGCACTGTCTTCTTATTAATGTCGAATAGACTATAGAGTTAACAACTTATAACTCGTAGAGATGACAATTTAGACTAATTTAGTCATAGATACAAAAAGTGTTTCTGGTTTCGGGCCTACCCAATTTGATCAAAAAAGTACTCACTTTGAATCGAACTTGTTGCCTAGCCTGATCGTCCTGCCCATATTGCCACATGCCCACATCTAACTTATAATGTGCTTCCAGGTTGAAGAAGCGGTCGAGGTGTACCATGATGAGGCATACAGTAGCAAATGATGGTACTTTGAGTCACACAATTTCACGCTTTTGCAGATTTGGTCACCTTTTCTTACAAAAGCAAATATATTCAAGGACAAAGACGGGCATTCCCCAGATGCAATTGAGGTTCATCTAGATGAGCCCGACTTGGTTTGGGTTAATGAGTTAAATAACTTCAATTACATCATGATTGCTGGCGATAAATGGTTTTTGAAACGCGCGGTATGCTATGAAAACAATACGATAACTGGGTGTCATAACTGCAACCAAGAGAACGTGTTAGAGGTTGCGCAAGATGACGCTTATCGAAAAGCAATCAGTACAGTTCTCGACTTCATCACGAGATCAAACCACGAAGTGCATGTATTTTTCCGGACTATAATACCCGACCACTTTGAAAATGGGTCATGGAACACGGGAGGATATTGTAACAGAATGGTCCCAATTAAAAACGGAGAGATTGAAATGAATGCTATGGATACAATCATGAGAGATATCGATTTAGAAGAATTTGAGAAAGCATAAAAGGGTATGAACGGGTCGATTTTGAGATTGTTTGATGCAACCCGTTTGTCGTTACTGAGACCTGACGGGCACCCTGGCCCGTGTAGCGAGCTCCATCCATTTGAGGGGAAAGATAGAAAAGCGAAAGTTCAATATGATTGTTTGCATTGGTGCTTCATGCTTGCCCGGCCCGATTGACTCATGGAATGACTTGACGATGAGCTTATTGAACCATGGTTAATTGATGAACATAAAATAATTAATTGACCAATATTCTCATACTCTCATTATTAAGCTCAATATCCAGAAATGTTATTACATATTAATCAAATGAATTAAATTTATAAGCTAAAACTTTTGCAACACGGTCGGTGGAGGATATTGGCATGTGCAGTATGTGCCGTTGCACAGGGCCCCCAAAATGTGTGGGCCCCCAAATTTTACGAGGGTTGCTATAATTAGTACAAGTTCAATGCAGACAAAAAAAACTATTTTAATACTTAAAAAAAGATTCGAACAATACAAAGAGTATGAAAAACTTTTGGTTTTTTGTTTACTTCTAACAAGTTGCACTCTTTTGATTACAAGAGTCTTAGTTCGTATCGTAGTGATCTTGAAAAAGCTCTCGTGAAGAGTGGACAATTTGATATTGATGGAAACGAACTCTATGTGGTGTTAAGATTACTTAAAAATTTCTTGCCTTGTGCCAATATGGGACCTATTGATATTCTAAATTATCTGAAACGGGGCGATTGCTTTTATAATGCGATTATTGCATATAGAGTATTGTTGACTATTCCCATTATCCCATAACTGTAGCAACAGCGGAAACAAGATTTTCGAAACTTAAGTTGTTGAAGTCATATTTGCATTCTAGAATGTCACAAGAGAGGCTTAATGGATTGGCAATGATAGCAATTGAGAATGCTCTACTAAAGAGTATTGATTATAAAGGTTTAATCAACAATTTTGCTTCGAAGAATGCTCGGAGAATAGATCTTTTTAAAGAAGAATGAAAATTGTTAGTTTTTCCGAATCGTTAGATTATGACTTCGTATTTTTGTAAGTTTATATAATTGTCGTAATATTAGTGCATTTTTCTATATATATGTTTGATTTTTTTTTTTCGATTCGGAGCCTCATTTTTTATATCGCACGGGGCCTCCCGAATTCATTTGCCAGCCCTGAACACGGTCAAGATCATGTCCTTTGACATTCAGAATGTTAAATTTTAATTTTACTGCTTTTAAAATTGTCTATTATACAGTAACATTTAATTTACTGCTTTTGTAATTTGTACTAAAGTTTTTACTTCATAGGGAAAACTCTAGTGTTTGTTAGACTAAAACGTAAAACCTTTTGAAACAAATGAGATGAGGATAATATTCCGAACTTTGCATCTTAAACAATCTTTCTTTCATCATCATCCAAATTAATGACGTATTATCTAACTAACGTCTGAATCATACTTTTTTTCATCATAAAAGAAACATCGAGTAAAGTTAGACTTATAATTAGTTGATGATTAGATATGATTATTACGTCCAACCTCTCAAAACTTATGTCATGCTGAGATCAGCATGCTTAGAAAAAGATCAATACTTGTATTAAGAGTTCAAAACTTGTATTTTTTTAATTTAATTTTTTTAACGGCAAACCTACTCTCTACAAACACATGAAGAAAAAAAAAAGTTGTGTTATTCTATAATTATAGTAAAAATATGACAATAACCCATTTTCCTTATTCTTGTGAATAACAAGTTAATACAATTTTCCTAACCGGGCCATTGGTGAGTGTGGAGTGTATGATGAGTATTACCTTCCACATATTGTTCTTAGAGCGGGACGTGTTGGATGATCAGCATTGCCAATTATTAACACAATCAGGGGGCGGAGCCAGGAAATTCAACTGGAGGGGGCAAAAAAATTACTCCGTATTTTTATATTTTTCATAGTTTTGTGGGGCTGTAAATTTTTAAAATGTCATTAACACCTTGAATTTTTTTTATAAGTAATTTATAAATTCTTGTGATGGCGACTGCCTATGCTGCCCCCGTCATGTCTTCGCCCCTGAACATTCAACGATTGACATTACTATGTAAACCAGAAGAACCTAATGTCAATAGTGCAACAAACAAAAAGGGTATTTGACCTACCGTGAAAGGTATGAGAGGAACTCGTCATCTTAATACTTGTGAGTTCAAATTTCGATTGAGACACTTACGTGTGATTGTAAATAACATGTGATATACATTTTTCATTTTACAAATTTGGTTGTAATTTATTTATAATATCAAAATTGTTATATTAAATTGCCACTTTGTTTCTATCTAAAAATCTTCATCTTTTTTGTTTAACATATATAATCTAGCTTTTAACTTGTTCTAAATTTGAGGTTCTTGATGTCTCTTCTGTCACCATCCTCTGGAAAAATGTTGACAAGACTTGAGTATTTTATTGTTTAAGATTATGCAAGAAAGCAAATACAAAAATGATGCAACTACTTCCATTCTTAGTGGTCCAAATCTATTGGACGGTCTATCAAAACTTTCATACGTGCCATTCATAAGCATCTTAAGATATTGTGGTCTTTAATAGCGAAGTCTAGATGATTCAAATGTGAAGTTGTGAACTACTAATATGTAATAATTTTAGTTAGTATTAATAGTTTATTGTGGGATTGTTTCCTAATGGAGTATTTGTTTGAAAGTTAAAAATGAATATTTTTTTTTTATAGTCCATGACAGAAGCATTGCGTCTGAACTGACATACTTCACCAACCAATATCTAAGCTTTCTTGCCTAAAATTTCTCTCATGAAAAATGTATGCATGTAGTGGAGGGTGAATTAACATATTAGAACACTTCTATGAGTTATCAACAATTGAAAGGCACAACTACACCTCTACTAATTAACTTTTTACAATTATGCACATTTGTAACTGATCCTGAGTTCTGAAGAGTGGTTATTTGTTAATGAAATTAGTAAAAATGATAGGTGCGAAAAGTGGTCATTAATAAAAATGAACGCGCTTTTAGGAGGACGTGATACACTGAGAACAATGTGGAGCCGGAATGGAGTTTCACACCGGCACCCACATTAAAGGGGAGTAGTTCACACCCAGATTTCAGTAGTGTAGTGATTCCAGAAAAGAAAAGAAAAAAGAAACTCGAAGAATTCTTCCACCCAGCATTGAGGAGTCCATACTAGTTCATCAATGCCGGTTCCACACCGATGAGGAAGAAACCAAGGGAAAAATGCAATCCACTCCCGGTGTTCTTACTAATTATGAATTGCGGAAAGTGGTCATGTACATATAGTGTAATTGGATCTAACCAACTATTGATGAATCAAAGTAAGAACAAGAACGAAAAACGATGATACGACTGTTTATTGATAGAACGTGCAGGAGAATGATTACAGCCAAAAGCTTTTTATGATGGTTAGGGTTAAGAAACTTATTTATACTCTAATCATCTTACATGATATATTACCAAAGTGCCCTTTAAGCAAGTAACAAGAAATAAAGCATAAACTACAAGTTATCTATGCAAATCTATATCTATACACCATTATAAAGCATTTAAGTGTTTTGCTTAATGCCTTAAAAAAGTAAGATTGGAAATGACTTCTATGCCCCTCAAATATTAATTGCACATCCCATAATCAAGTAGGTTCCTAAATATATAAAATTAACATTCAACTAATTTACAACACATATAACACTAAATGTGAATTTAGGTATTAGAAAGGGAGATGTCGTGTGAATTGATTCATATCATATGAATAACAAATAACCTAAATTGATATATGTTCACCCGCTTATAACTATCAGCCGCTTTGCGCGGGTTATTTACTAGTCGTATATAATATATCTAACAATCTCCCCCTAGGATTTAGTATAGACTTCAGTAGGTGCTTGATATTGTCTTTTATTCTGATAAATCTTTGAAGCTTAAATGCTGTGAATCTTTAGTAAGCTAAGACAACGTTGAAGTGCACTTTTTTTTTTATGACATCTCAGCTTTAGTCTTTGATTTGATTCTTGAAGCATTCTTGAAGACTAATCCTCTCTTTTTCATCAACGACAATTCTTTTGCTTGAACGAATGTTAAAATGATTATCTTTGAAGCTCATACTCTGAAAGCATACTACGAATTAACTTTATCTTGAATGAATATTTAAAAAATGTTGTTGTCGTTGAACACATCTTTTAACTCTTTGAACTCAAGCTCCCCCTCAAACGGATATTCATCTTCTAGAGCTTGATCAGCTTTCAAATCCGCTCCCCCCAAACTGATACTCTTCTCTAGGAGTTTGATTTGTTTTTCTTTTTCATCCTTTGAATCTTCTCCCCCTCAAACCAATAAATATTCTCAACCATGTAGAAAGACACTAAGTATCGCCATTGAAATACTTTGAAAGTTTCTAAAACGATGACATCTTCATTGAACCCTCGTATCATTCTTTAAACACTTGACAACATTTGTTGAGCAGATTTCATCTTTTCTTCTTTCAATTCATCTCCTGAAACCTCGGGCTTTTCAACCTTCATGGATTAACTTCAATTTCATCTTTCTTTTCATCATTTTACTCAAACTTAACTCTCAATTTGTTCAATCTTTTCTTCACTTTCAATATCCTCAATCTTCAAAACATTAGATCATCTAAACTCTTTTCTTTTAGCACACTTCCTTAGGCTTTGTCCAACATTGTTATTTTCATTTCTAACCTTTACTCAATCTTCAAACACTAGATCTTCAAACTCTAGATCTCTTCTCCCAACTATCTTCAAACAATATATCATTTCTCCCCCTCATGATGATTATGATTTATCATGAGCATCATGAACCTAGTGTAATCCAAGGTGTTTGCAGACTAGACGATCCTAACGATCTTTCCTTCCATCTCTTCCTGATACTAACTAACATGTATCAACTTTCATCAACATTCTCCTTTGAACGTTAAATCTTCATGATAGCATCAAATAATACTATATTTATATAACAAATTCCTTAGTTTTTATAAATTTTGATTACACTTTTATGATTTTAGATACTGATTTGATTGATATTTTCAGAAAAGTGTTTTATATTAAAGATTGAAGAAAAGAACGGAAAAAAGAAGAAAATGAAGAAAATGAAGTTAAAATTAAAAGAAAGGAAGATTCGGGCTTTAAGTAAAGACCAAGTTCGTATTTAAGTAAATTTGGGCCAAAGAAGAAGAATAATCCAAGTTGTAATAAGGTTTAAAACCCAAAATAAAGAAGAAGCCCGGATTGAAGATTGTTCTGGAATTTCATTTAGCCGGCGGCTAAACTCATTAGCCGACGGTTAAAACTTATTTATGGAAGGCGGTTGAAGACGCGGGTTGAAGCCGGATTTCGTGGGTACCCGACCGACGGCCAAACTATTTAGTCGGTGACTTAAGTCTCGAATCTACAAGTATAAATAGAGGCCTAAACCAGACGTCTTGAGATACGAAATTATAAACCCTAAGTTGGTTTTAAAGGTTAAGAGGTCGATTGAGGAGCGATTTGAAGGCTAGGAAGCTAGGGTTTGAAGATTTTCAACCCTAACGAAGACTCGTTCGGTTTATTTGGTTTGATTCTTATCTTTTCTATATTCTATGTGTGATAACATGTTTATAGATATGGTTTTTAATTATTGCATTAAACATGAGCTAGTATTTTAATTGTATTTACTTAGATGAATGATTATTGAATGAAGGTTTAAAGATATGTTTATGTTGATTTACAATTATGAATGATTATTAAGTTTATTCAAAAGATCCATATTATTTATATATATGTTTGATTGTTACTTGACGTGGTTGATTATCTTTACTAGGCCTGGTTTAGGTTAATCAATTATCTGCAATTAAGTAATTTATTAATTAATTGTGGCAAGACTTTGTAATGATACTTGGTTAAGAGAATGACAATTGATAGCTAATAAGTGATATGAATTATTAATATGTAATTTAACATCAACGGGTAATTCGAAGTTGTTAGAATAAATCTTAATAGTTTGTGAAAGTTTTAATTGAATAAGGTTTAGGTTAATAATGCACGCAAGAGTAATTTCTGGTGTTATTCAATAGAATCTAGTATTAAGCTAAAACTTATTATGATTAGTAACCATAATAGGAGCTAGTTATATTTGTTTAATTCACATAATTAAAGAAAAACAGTTCAATAAACATATCTGAAAACCTGAATTTAATAATAACTAATCTAAGTAAATACATGTTTCTCTATTCCTGATAATTATCTGAAATTACTTTTATCATTTTCAATTGTCTTTATTTCGTTATCAATTAAATTGTTCGTACGGAACTAAAACGCCACCCCTTTTATCTGTAATTTAATTTTTTATAATTTAAGATTAACCATTTTAATTACGTTTTCCCGGTATACGACTCGGACTTACTTTAAAAGCTATATTATACGAACGGGTATTCTTGTCTGTATTGTGTTATAGTTAATTCTAGGATTTCCAATCATTAAAAACTTGTTATTATTTTATATTGTAACTTAACACACACCAAATTTTTGGCGCCGCTGCCGGGGAAGCGGTAAATTAAAAGGTTTTAATCTTGTAAATTTTTGTACATTGATAATCAATCGAAAAATCGGCTCACCTATTGTAAATACAACACAACAGAGGTATAAGGAGGGTCGCTCTGCTTCCCGAAAGAAGTAGGTTTTTAATAAGCTTCGCGCTGACCTACTTCTCCGCTTCTGTGTATGATCAGTGGAGCTACCGAGGACTTTTAATTAGCTTTGTAAATCAATTTTTATTGGAATTTTTTTTAAGTTAGTTTTTATTTTCTACTCTTTTCTTTTTCTTTTAGTTTTACAGGTATGTATCAAACCATGAATAATATTCCTGTGATTTTTCAAAACTCGAGAAACTATCATATGAATGAGAATATTGCTAACATGACAATTGAGGAGTACATGAATAAATTTCCTGATGACATTTTCACAAGTTTATCTCATCCATCGATTGTGAAAGCTAAGCAATCTATGGGGACGTCAAGTAAAGAATCGGAAGAACCCGAAGCTATTGGCCACAGTCAAGGAGATTCCATTTTACAACTTGAGGAGATGATTCAAACAGATAAGTGTTCTCAATTCTCTGAATTATTATTTTCTAACGAAATTTTTAGTGAAATTAAACAGGAAGAAGATATGGAGATAGATTGGATGCCTTTGTTAAGATTTAATTACTATGATTCTGATGAGGAAATACTCTCGTTACTTGATTGTAATGAAGAGGAAATCCTTGAATTGAGAAACCGAGATGAGGTTATGCCAGAAGATGAATTAGTGGCTACTATGGATACAACTATTGATTACACTTCATCATTATACCCAGAGGTTGAACAATTAAAGGAAAATGATCAAACAATGGTAAGGATTGGAGATGAAATCGGAAACAGATTTTGCGGTAATCAGACATCAACCAGCAGTTGGATTAAAACTCAGCCGACGATTGAAGTATTTATAAGCACGAGTTCATTGTTTTACAAATATGAAGATCCTTTTTGGCAATTCGATCGTAAGGAAAGTTTCTCACAAATTTTGGAAATTCATGGAGTATCTCGGACCAAACAGTTACCTGCTTTACACGATAAGTATTTCTATTCTTTCATTATAATAAATTTAAATTTAATGAATATTTATCAATATAACCATCCATGCTTACTATTAAGTGTGGGGAAAGTCATCAGATTTTCAGGTAAGTAAGGTTGGAGTCAAGCTAGTGACTCGAACAAAAACAAGCGCTTCTCGGGAGGCAACCCGTGCTTGTATATTTTTTATAATTATTAGGTAAATTTGGTTTTAGTTTTAGTACGTTGTATTTTTAGTTTATTTTAGATAGGTAGAAGGAACCATAATTACTGCCACTAGTTTAATTTAAAATAGGTTTGGGCTAACTTGTTGAGCTTTAATGATAAGGGAACTAAAATGGGCCTAATATTTTTTATTCGAAATTTTTAATCACAAGTGGGCCGGAGGAATTGGTTTGGTCCAATAGTATCTAGGCCAAACCTAATCGGCGGTTGCATTTAGCAACTGGCGATTGGTACTTTTTCGTGAAGATTTTCACTTAGTATTCTTAACAAACCACTAACACAAAACCTGCATCAATTTCATATCTATTTTTGCTTACATTTTTTTTTCCTAAATCCATTTCAAGGTGTAAACATTTAACTTTATATTTGGGTAATTTTCAATTAAAATTTTTGCGTTAAGTTTCTGTAAAGATCATTATTAGAGTACTATAGTAATGATATTAAATTGATTCTTAATTAGAAAATTATTGGTTGAAAAATTGGATTTAATTAATACTTGAGTTTAGGGGTTTTGTTTGTTTTAATGGAATAAATTATGTTTTAGAAATCCGATTAGGAAAAGAGTTTGGGCTTACACTATTAATGTATAAGCATAGGATATAAAATATGGGCTTCCAAATAATATTTAGTTTATCCAGGCTTAATAAATTTTCATAAAGACCGTTTTGTTATGTATTGAGTCTAGTAATACACTTTTTCACAAAAACCAAATAAAACCAATATAATTAATCTTAGAATAAATTGGTACTAATTGTGCTTAAAATTCTTCAACTATTTTACTTAATCCAAGGTATGATTATAAATTATGAAGTGCTTGCATTTATGTGTTAGGGTTTCATATTTTAAGTATGTCTAATTACGAAATTGTTATATTTAGTTTCTGAGAAATTTGTTGTTTAGGGTTTATTCTAATAATGTAATTTCTCTTAAATTGATTATAATATTGGCAATTCTTAGTTAGAGATTCGGATTAGGTGATACGTAAATTTTTGGGGTTTTTAATTTAGAACTTATTTATGATAATATAGACTGTTTAGCTTATAATATGTTTGATAACATAATTTTCATAATAAGTTAAGATCTTACATTTAGTTAACCCCAGTGGAAGATTTTAAGCGTTTGAGTGGCAAGTTACTATAGGTGTAATGATTTAGTAAATCTAAGTTCAGATTTTAATTTGAGAAGTTGGAGCTACATTGAATTTATTTTTTAAGAGAAGGGTTAGTTATAGCAATAGGAATATTTTGTATAGCCCATATAAGTAGGATTTTTAATTTGGTGAACTTACACAACTAGCCCAGGAGAGATGATAGTAATTAGTAGCATATGGTTATGTGTTTCTTTCCTATCTTTAATATTTTCATTTTTTGTTCTTACTTTAGTTTTTATTTTTATTTAGATTATTTAAGTTTTGTTTTATTTTTATCTGGTACATTTAATTTGTTTGCTTGTTTATTTTTATTTTAGAATATTCTTTCCACTTTTCGAAATTGGGGAATAGTTCAGCTGATTAATGCATTAATTTTTGGAAAATTATGAACTTTGGATCTGCAGTTTTTAAAAAACGATTTTATCCCTATTTTTCACCTAACTCACTTGTTTTCTTCTTCTTCCTATCAAACGGCTGCTACAACTCCGACCACCCATCACTAATTTCGAAAGTTTTTCATCTTTTCGCCACTCTAATCTTGTTTTCATGGCACCAAAGGTATGGATTAACATGTTTTCACTCTTAATTTGTGATTTTAATTCTCACATTACTTTACATGTGGGTTTTGCAATTGCTAAGTGTGGGGGTGTTCAATCTTGTGCTTTTTGTGTAGGTGATGACGTTTATATGTTAGATATCCTATTTGCACCATGATTTTGTGTTTACTTGCATAGATTGATGAATTTGTGAGATTAGGGTTTATGTGAATTTGGGGATCCGAATTTTTGATGATGATATATGCTTTTAATTGTTGAAAATACATGATATCTTTATCACTTTGCTTGTAATTGCTTATTTTATGATTAGTTTCATAATGTAAATGCGATATTTAGTGATTAGGGTTCATGTCAATTTGGGGGTTTCGAATTTGTATGATGATTGTTGTTGGTAGTCGTTGGATATGCATGATTTAAATGTTACCATGCTTTTCATGGCTTCATTTGTGAGTTAATTCATGACTTGGGCTTAATTGTGTAACTAAAATTCATGTCAACTTTAGGTGGATGATGTTGTTGATTGTTCTTGTCATTTTATTTTTCCTAAATATAGTCATTGGTTGTAAGACATTGCTTGAAATAGTTTATATGTTTCATACTATGATTATTGATAGTTGAATGAAATGATGAACTTGCTTGGAATGTAGGTACATTGTATGAATTACTATGTGTCCGTGATTGTAAGACTAGCTTGACTAGGATGATGTTGATTGGACATTATGTTAAGTTTGGTTTAGTTTAATATTGGGCTACATATTGTTTGTACATTGGTAGAGTTTAAATTGTGGTTTCAAACGTGTTGGGCATGCTTGGTTATGGTGTTTTGGTGAATTGCTTTATTGCTATACTTGTTTGGGACAAGATTAATTGTTTGGGGGAGGTTATGATTTTGACATATTATCGCTCATTTTTGCATGCGAGACATGTTTATGATTACGACTAACGCTAACCATTGTTTTGTGCAATATTGTGTTTCTCTATAGATTTTTCGCAGCCAAGAAAGGGACGCAAAACCAATACTTCAAAACGTGCTGCTGAAACCTCAACTTCTGCTCTACAAGATGAGGAGGAATTGGTCCGACCTGACCCGGACAGTGTTGAAGCCGTTTTAATTCCGGAAAATATTCACCCTTGGCTTCGGTTTGATCGCAATTGGGTACTCTTTAACCAATATTCCCGAAATCTGTACTTTGTGATGCAAAAGCAGTTTGAATTGGCACGCTATGTGGATTGGGAGCCACTTGAGACTATTGGTTTAGCCGGTCAGATTCGGGAGCTTCTCACCCAATATTTTGAGCATCAAGGACACCTATATCATTTCACCGACTGGGAGAGACTGTTTGCTATCCGGGTGCCCGGCTACAAGGAGTTATGCTACGAGTTTCACGCTACTCTTGGGTTTAAACATAATCCCGAATCAGTTAATGACCGTACTTTCATGAGGTTTAGATTGGGTGGACAGCCGAGGTCTATGTCAATGAAGGAGTTGGCTACATGTTTGGGGATCTATACACTGGAAGAACTTTCTTACGACTGCTTTGATCATTATCTATGGTCCGGTGCTCGGGTTCTTGAAACCCACACATTTATAGAAGATGATTTCTGGGAGGAGCTTAGTGAGAAAGACTATTCGCCTAGTGGGGTATCACACAAGGACATGCACGATGTTCGGATCCGGATCATTCATCGGTTTATAGCACATACCCTCCAGAATCGCAGGGAGAACAGAGAAAAGATTACCCAAGCAGACCTTTGGTACTTGAGACAAATCAGAGAACGGATTAATGTGAACATTCCTTACGGTGTTGGGTCCTATTTGAGTGTTTCTTCTGCTGGGGTTAAAGGAAAAAGCCCGATTTCTGGTGGGCATTTCGTCACATTGATTGCACGATCGTTTGATATTAACTTTGGGCCTAATTCGGGGTTGACTTTGATCGATGCGCCACAAAAGAGCCTGGGCTACCTGATGTATAATGCGACCGAGGCGGTGGCTAAGGGTAAGAAAGGACGCTATATTCCATTTCCTGACCAGCCGGCACCAGAGGAGCACCAACTGTAACAACCGCCAAATTAGGGCTAGTATTAGCGCCTAATTCTTTGTTAATACATGTAATTAGTTCTGTGTTAGGCTAATTTATGTATCGGATTATATGTTGGTAAATATATACAACTTTGCGATTTGATTAAATCGTACGCAACTTAAATAGAATGAAATTCTATTCGGTTAATACGGACGTTGGTGAACAAATGTTTAAAAACTAAAAATAACGCAATTATAACCAAAATGCTATTTTATAACAAATAGTAATTATCTCATATCACCCGATAAAAACTTACGCGAATTTAAAAACAAAAGTGACTAAATTTAATTTAAACTATTAAAGATTTACGGAAATAATTTAGGTAAATTATTTAACAAGATCCGTGATTTTATAAATATAATTAAACGCGTAAAATAAATATTTAACGCCTAAACGACGGAGAAAACGAACACCGCGCGGAGCGCGAGGGGAGACCGAAAATGGGAGGATAAAACCTCCCACTTCTTTTCTTTCTTCCCACTTTCCATTTTCCTTCTCTCTCTCTTCTTTTCTTTCTCTCTAATCACCAACCACACCACCACCCAAAATACTACCAAAATCGACAAATAAACGTACTAAACGAGCTTGGATCACACCTCTCCTTTGGAAGAAAACGTTCACCATCACACGATCTACATTCCTATCTTTTCGGATTTTCAATCCGACACTTTGTAAGTTTCCGACAAATCCCGACATCTCTCGTTTTTGATCATTTTTACTAGTTTATGGTTTAAATAGGCTTAATATGTTCATATAAGGGTTGGGTAAAAGATTTGGACCCAACGGAAACCCGGAAACTCGTTTTCGACTAGATTTCCGGCCATCAGACCGCAACGTCGCACCTGGCCAGGGGCCTCTGCGACGTCGCGACCTACGTCGCACAAAAATCTCAACGTCGCACTAGCGACGCAGCCTATTACGTCGCATTAACTTGCGGACGTCGCACGTAGCGACGTAGACTTTAACGTCGCAAACCGAACCAACGTCGCATTAGCGACGTCGCCCCCTACGTCGCATTGATTTGTGAAGGTCGCATCATGCGACGTACCTGCCTACGTCGCACCTTACGTCGCTTGCAACGTCGCATGCGACGTCGCACAAACCAGAACCTTGAAAACTCACATTTTCACTAAGTGTCGAACTTTTACAACCTCAAATCCTTATACGATACGACCTAACAATCATAATAAAACATACTTTCCTATTACAATTACTCTAATTTGCGTATTGAATGATAAACTTCAAATATAACAAATCACCAACGGGCCGTATACTTTGATACGAACGCGAACAAACCAACATTTAAACACAACGGGTTGTATGAACAACTAGCCTAGATGGTCTTGCGAGACATCTACTTACTTAACCTTACGTGTTTAGGCACTAGAAGGTTATGGGTTCGGAGAACCTACTTGCTTTACTACTACTTGCTATTTACCACTGCTCGACTCAGGTGAGTCTTACAACCCCACTTTTACTGTTTTATACTTGGGGTGAGATACTTAGCAACTGTTTTACGTATGAACACAATGTACTGAACTGAAAACATTACTGATTACAAACAAACGCATGAGTTACTTTTATCCACTGAAAGCCTCCTAATCGTAAGTTGTTAGTTATGGACTTAAGCGCGATTACTAATAGATGGATCCATTTGGGACTGACAATCCCTGTCTGGGGTGGTAGCGCCACCACGTACTGATTTACACGTAGAAACAGACATATTAGTATTTGTTACATATGAGTGTGCGGATAGCACTCACGGGGGTACGTGATATATTCACACTACAAGGTTAAGCTTCAACTTATGAGCTCATGGCACTGTACTGGTTTACTGATTTACTTACTTTGCTTGATAGCAATACGGGTACATACTTGTGGTTCATAACACCTACTTATTACTAAACCTGTGAGATTCACCAACCTTTTTGGTTGACACTTTTTAGCTTTGTATCTCAGGTACACTTACGGAGTAGGATCACTCCAGGATTACTAGCTAGAGTCGCATGATTTACAAACTGCATTTAACAGAGATTCTTTGGCATTATCTTTTGTAACTATGGTGATGTAATAGAATCTCCCGCTATACGCGTGGGCTCTAGGGAATTACATTTTGTATACGAAAACCTACGGTTTTCAAACGATTATTAATTATGAAATGTAACTATTTTACAAACGTCTCATTTAGAGGTCGTTTACTATTAATCTTGTGCTTTGTATATTGATTAGTAACACCCAATGTATGCTTCCGCAAATCGCTAAATTTGGGGGTGTTACAGATTGGTATCAGAGCCTAAGGTTATAGTGAACTAGGTTGCATTTAGTGGGCCTAGACTATGACCGTTAGGCAGTATTTCCTTACTAGGCATGATTGGTTCAGGAATTACATCATACGACTTTAATTTAACATAGCCTGATCAACTATGTACAATTAAGAAAAGATGATGTAAGGTCTGAAATGGTTATGTTGAGCCGGAATACATTAGTGACTCTGATATCGAGAGAACCGAGACTTAAACATGTTTATGCTAGACACTCAATAGGCTATATTATATAGGAACTATATGAATATAGGCCTTAATCTTACTAACGCTTTGTCTCAGAAATGGCAAATATCCCATCCAATTCATCTCGTTCTCAATCCGGGTCGCAGAACCCAAGGGTAGCAAGGAGGAACAACAGGTTGCCTCGAGCTGGCCCGTACTCTACCCACTTCACCTTACCGACGGTGAACCAACACGAGCAACGACTTCGCACCATGGATGTCGTGTTGCAGGAAACAAACGAAAACTGGAGACTTACATCACTGGAGCGCATCGAACAAGTCTCTGAGGATCACGAAACCACCGTTAATAATGTGGACGTTCTTTTCAACAAAGTGGTGGAGATAAGCGTGGAAACCGCTCTTTTGAAACACAGACTTGATGAGTGTGAACAACGCTCACGGGAAACGGAAGACTCTAACCGCGGATTGGTACAGCGACTAGCATTAGCTGAAGACAATGCTCGACAAGCCAGCAGACTTGCAAATACTGTGGATCGTCTCATCGAAATGATGGAGCAGATTAACCTACGTTAAGACTAGCGTAGTCTTCGTTTTGTAAACTATCCTGTAATCTAGTAACTATCTAAGCACTACTCTATGTTTCAGTCGGATGTAACAATTCCCGACATCTTTTGTAATACATCCGTAGGATGTAACCTTTGAACTCGTATCATCTATCAAATATTTCTTGATGTTTCGACTCATATTAATTGCCATAATTCTTTTCATATTGATGTTATGTATTACCACCTTTATACATGTACATCTGAAATAAATGCAACTTTCTTACAAAATCTCATGTATCTTCATTTCTTTTATTGAAGAATCATGCCGCCAAAGTCAAGACCTTACACTGATGCTCAGATCACGTCTCTCATAACCCAGGCTGTTACTGAAGCCTTGGCTCGGAATACTCCACCTAACTCCACAAGAAGCAGCGATGCCGCTGAAACCTCTGCTGCTAAACCTTGTTCATACAAGGATTTTCAAAACTGCAAACCCTTGAGCTTCAAGGGAACCGAAGGAGCCATCGGACTTATCAGATGGTTCGAAAAGATGGAATCTGTTTTCCGCATCAGCAAATGTGCGGAAGACGACAAGGTCAAATTCTCCACCTGCACCCTCGAAGATGGTGCCCTCTCGTGGTGGAATTCCTATACCCAGTCCGTGGGGATTGACACCGCTTATCTACTCCCTTGGGAGGATCTAAAGAAAATGCTCACGGATGAGTATTGCCCGTCCGAACAACTTCACAAGCTGGACGAAGAGTTCTGGAACTTAAAAGTGCAAGGAACTGATATCGTTGCATACACCACCAGATTCCAACAACTCACCGTCCTTCGCCCAGCTATGGCAGGTACTGGGCCTGACAAGATTAAGAAATACATCCGCGGCCTCCCGGAACCCGTCCGGGGAAATGTCGCCTCATCAAACCAAACCACCCTTCACGGTGCCATTCGGTTGGCCCATGAACTTCTAGCCATGAACGAGGACCCAGAACCACCCACTCCATCCTCCAATGACAATAAAAGAAAATGGTCCGACAACCACAACAACCACCAAACCAAGAAACCTGAGACCATTAAAGCCTACACCTCCAGTTCTGATGACAAGGGAGCGTACAAGGGAACCAAGCCCTATTGCTCAAAGTGCCAATGACACCACTATGGTTCGTGTCCCTGTAGCAAGTGTAAGAGATTTGGACACTTGGCTAAGGACTGTAGATCAAAAACCACTGACACCAACACCTCTGCACCAAAGACTTGTTATGGGTGCAACGGTACGGGGCATTTCAAGAAAGACTGCCCGAAACTGAACAACAACAACAACAAGAACAACAACAATGCTCGAGGAAGAGCTTTTGTGCTGAAATCTGGGGAAGCCCGTCAAGACCCGAATGTGGTCACGGGTACGTTCCTTCTCAACAACTTGACTGCATCTGTATTATTTGATACTGGTGCTGATAAGAGCTTTATTTCTGATGAGTTTTATCCACTACTTGACACCACACCTATTGCCTTAGATTCTAAGTACACGGTAGGATTGGCAAACGGAAAACTTATTGAGGCCGACAGGGTGATACCTAATTGCACTCTAAACTTAGCTAACGAGCTCTTTTCCATTGACTTGATACCTGTCGAAATCGGCAGCTTTGACCTCATCGTCGGTATGGATTGGTTGTCCAAGCACCGAGCCGAAATCGTTTGCTTTGAGAAAATTGTACGCATTCCTCTCGTCACCGGTGGAACTTTGAGCATACAAGGGGAGACCGGTGGGACGAGAATAAATATCATTTCTTGCATGAAAACCCGAAAATACTTGAGGAAAGGGTACCAGGCAATCCTCGCACACGTTATGGAGAAAAAGTCGGTGGAGAAGCGACTTGAGGATGTGCCTATCGTTCGAGACTTCCCAGAAGTCTTTCCTGAAGACTTGCCTGGCCTACCGCCAACTAGACAAGTCGAATTCTCTATTGATCTTGTGCCCGGTGCAGCACCCGTGGCACGAGCCCCTTACCGACTAGCCCCATCCGAACTTCAGGAGTTGTCTACTCAGTTACAGGAACTCCTGGACAAGGGATTTATTCGACCAAGTTCCTCACCTTGGGGAGCTCCGGTCCTGTTTGTGAAAAAGAAAGACGGTTCTTTCCGCATGTGCATCGACTACCGAGAACTCAACAAATTAACTGTCAAGAACCGTTACCCACTTCCTCGCATTGATGACCTGTTTGACCAACTTCAGGGGTCGAGTTTTTATTCAAAAATCGATCTACGGTCAGGTTATCACCAACTCCGAGTTCGTGATGAAGATATTCCAAAAACGGCTTTCCGAACTCGCTACGGGCATTATGAATTCCAAGTGATGCCATTCGGCTTAACCAACGCACCGGCTGTATTCATGGACCTTATGAATCGGGTGTGCAAACCTTACCTTGACAAGTTTGTTATCGTCTTTATCGATGACATCTTGATTTACTCGCGCACTGAACAAGAACACGCGCAACACCTGAAAACTATCCTAGAGCTGCTCAAACACGAAGAGTTATACGCCAAATTCTCTAAGTGTGAGTTCTGGATGCAAACCGTTCAATTCCTTGGACACGTCATTGACAATCAAGGGATTCATGTCGATCCTTCAAAAATTGAGGCTATCAAGTGTTGGCAAGCACCTACTACACCGACCGAGGTACGCCAATTCTTAGGACTCGCCGGATACTACAGGCGGTTCATTGAGAATTTTTCGAAAATAGCCCTACCTCTCACTGCACTGACTCAAAAAGAAAAGAAGTTCGATTGGACTGACAAACAGGAGTCAGCTTTCCAGCTACTAAAACAGAAACTCTGCAGTGCACCTATCTTATCTTTACCCGAAGGCAACGATGACTTCGTGGTATACTGTGATGCTTCACACCAAGGTCTTGGTTGCGTGTTGATGCAACGAGACAAGGTCATCGCTTACGCCTCTCGACAACTCAAGGTCCACGAAAAGAATTACACAACTCATGACCTAGAGTTGGGGGCTGTTGTATTCGCTCTAAAAATCTGGAGACACTACTTATACGGTACCAAGTGTACAATCTTTACTGACCATAAAAGTCTCCAACATATCTTCGATCAAAAGGATCTCAACATGAGGCAACGTCGATGGGTCGAGTTGCTTACTGATTACGATTGCGAAATTCGCTATCATCCAGGCAAGGCGAATGTTGTCGCCGATGCCTTAAGCCGAAAAGAACGAGTGAAACCACTTCGAGTTCGAGCTCTCGGTATGACCATTCACAACGACCTCATCAATCAAACTCTCACCGCTCAACTCGAAGCACTCAAACCAGAAAACTTGATAAACGAGGCCTTGCGAGGCATGGACAAACAATTTGAAACCAAACCTAACGGGGCCAAATACTTCTCGAATCGAATCTGGTTACCAAGTTTTGGGAACCTTCGAGACTTGGTGATGAATGAAGCTCACAAGTCAAAATACTCTATACACCCCGGTGCCGACAAAATGTATCACGGCATCAAGGAAATGTATTGGTGGCCCAACATGAAATCTGACATTGCAACCTATGTTGGCAAGTGTCTTACTTGTTCCAAAGTTAAAGTTGAACACCAGAAACCCTCCGGTTTGCTACAACAACCTGAAATACCACAATGGAAATGGGAGCAGATCACCATGGATTTCATTACTAAACTCCCGAAAACTTCTAACGGTTGCGATACCATTTGGGTGATCGTTGACCGACTCACTAAATCTGCTCATTTCCTAGCCATCAACGAAACTGATAAGATGGAACGCTTGACACGGATCTACCTGAAAGAGATCGTATCAAGACACGGCGTGCCCATCTCAATCATCTCCGACCGAGATGCTCGATTCACTTCTCGCTTCTGGCAGTCACTGCAAAAATCTCTTGGTACTCGTCTGGATATGAGTACGGCTTACCATCCTCAAACCGACGGCCAGAGCGAACGAACCATACAAACACTGGAAGACATGCTACGAGCCTGCGTAGTTGACTTCGGTAAAAACTGGGAAAATCACTTACCGTTGTGCGAGTTCTCGTACAACAACAGTTATCACACCAGCATAAAGGCTGCACCCTTCGAGGCACTATACGGTCGTAAGTGCCGGTCACCTATCTGTTGGACTGAGGTGGGGGATACACAACTCACCGGTCCAGAAATCATACATGAAACAACTGAAAAGATTGTCGGCATACAAAACCGACTAAAAGCCGCGCGTGATCGTCAGAAAAGCTATGCTGACGTGAGACGCAAACACCTTGAGTTCCAAGTAGGGGACAAGATACTTCTCAAAGTGGCACCGTGGAAAGGTGTCATTCGATTCGGAAAATGAGGCAAACTAAATCCTAGATACATCGGACCATTCGAAATCCTTGAAAAGATTGGTCCAGTGGCATACCGCCTGCAACTTCCTGCTGAGCTTAGCAGCGTTCACAACACATTCCACATTTCTAATCTGAAGAAATGTCTGTCTGATGAGACACTGATTATACCGCTCGACGAAATTCAAATCGATGATAAACTTCATTTTGTCGAGGAACCTATGGAAATCATGGACCGCGAGGTCAAATAACTAAAACAGAGTCGTATTCCCATTGTAAAAGTCAGGTGGAATTCTAGACGTGGTCCTGAATTCACCTGGGAAAGGGAAGACCAAATGTGACAGAAATACCCACATCTCTTCCCAGACAACACACCGACCGTGTAATCGAGCTAATTTCGGGACGAAATTCTTTTAACAAGGGGAGAATGTAACAACCGCCAAATTAGGGCTAGTATTAGCGCCTAATTCTTTGTTAATACATGTAATTAGTTCTGTGTTAGGCTAATTTATGTATCGGATTATATGTTGGTAAATATATACAACTTTGCGATTTGATTAAATCGTACGCAACTTAAATAGAATGAAATTCTATTCGGTTAATACGGACGTTGGTGAACAAATGTTTAAAAACTAAAAATAACGCAATTATAACCAAAATGCTATTTTATAACAAATAGTAATTATCTCGTATCACCCGATAAAAACTTACGCGATTTAAAAACAAAAGTGACTAAATTTAATTTAAACTATTAAAGATTTACGGAAATAATTTAGGTAAATTATTTAACAAGATCCGTGATTTTATAAATATAATTAAACGCGTAAAATAAATATTTAACGCCTAAACGACGGAGAAAACGAACACCGCGCGGAGCGCGAAGGGAGACCGAAAATGGGAGGATAAAACCTCCCACTTCTTTTCTTTCTTCCCACTTTCCATTTTCCTTCTCTCTCTCTTCTTTTCTTTCTCTCTAATCACCAACCACACCACCACCCAAAATACTACCAAAATCGACAAATAAACGTACTAAACGAGCTTGGATCACACCTCTCCTTTGGAAGAAAACGTTCACCATCACACGATCTACATTCCTATCTTTTCGGATTTTCAATCCGACACTTTGTAAGTTTCCGACAAATCCCGACATCTCTCGTTTTTGATCATTTTTACTAGTTTATGGTTTAAATAGGCTTAATATGTTCATATAAGGGTTGGGTAAAAGATTTGGACCCAACGGAAACCCGGAAACTCGTTTTCGACTAGATTTCCGGCCATCAGACCGCAACATCGCACCTGGCCAGGGGCCTCTGCGACGTCGCGACCTACGTCGCACAAAAATCTCAACGTCGCACTAGCGACGCAGCCTATTACGTCGCATTAACTTGCGGACGTCGCACGTAGCGACGTAGACTTTAACGTCGCAAACCGAACCAACGTCGCATTAGCGACGTCGCCCCCTACGTCGCATTGATTTGCGAAGGTCGCATCATGCGACGTACCTGCCTACGTCGCACCTTACGTCGCTTGCAACGTCGCATGCGACGTCGCACAAACCAGAACCTTGAAAACTCACATTTTCACTAAGTGTCGAACTTTTACAACCTCAAATCCTTATACGATACGACCTAACAATCATAATAAAACATACTTTCCTATTACAATTACTCTAATTTGCGTATTGAATGATAAACTTCAAATATAACAAATCACCAACGGGCCGTATACTTTGATACGAATGCGAACAAACCAACATTTAAACACAACGGGTTGTATGAACAACTAGCCTAGATGGTCTTGCGAGACATCTACTTACTTAACCTTACGTGTTTAGGCACTAGAAGGTTACGGGTTCGGAGAACCTACTTGCTTTACTACTACTTGCTATTTACCACTGCTCGACTCAGGTGAGTCTTACAGCCCCACTTTCACTGTTTTATACTTGGGGTGAGATACTTAGCAACTGTTTTACGTATGAACACAATGTACTGAACTGAAAACATTACTGATTACAAACAAACGCATGAGTTACTTTTATCCACTGAAAGCCTCCTAATCGTAAGTTGTTAGTTATGGACTTAAGCGCGATTACTAATAGATGGATCCATTTGGGACTGACAATCCCTGTCTGGGGTGGTAGCGCCACCACGTACTAATTTACACGTAGAAACAGACATATTAGTATTTGTTACATATGAGTGTGCGGATAGCACTCACGGGGGTACGTGATATATTCATACTACAAGGTTAAGCTTCAACTTATGAGCTCATGGCACTGTACTGGTTTACTGATTTACTTACTTTGCTTGATAGCAATACGGGTACATACTTGTGGTTCATAACACCTACTTATTACTAAACCTGTGAGATTCACCAACCTTTTTGGTTGACACTTTTTAGCTTTGTATCTCAGGTACACTTACGGAGTAGGATCACTCCAGGATTACTAGCTAGAGTCGCATGATTTACAAACTGCATTTAACGGAGATTCTTTGGCATTATCTTTTGTAACTATGGTGATGTAATAGAATCTCCCGCTATACGCGTGGGCTCTAGGGAATTACATTTTGTATACGAAAACCTACGGTTTTCAAACGATTATTAATTATGAAATGTAACTATTTTACAAACGTCTCATTTAGAGGTCGTTTACTATTAATCTTGTGCTTTGTATATTGATTAGTAACACCCAATGTATGCTTCCGCAAATCGCTAAATTTGGGGGTGTTACACCAACAATCTCCTCGCCAAGATAGGGAACAAGAAGATGAACCGGTGCAAGGGAATGTTCAAGCCCAACCATCTCTTTTTGATCTTATGCAGGGAATTGGAAGAATTGAAGTGGGTCATAATGCATTTCGGGATGATTTCAACGACTTTAGGCATGAGATGGGTTACCGGATGGGAAACCTCGAGTACCGCACTGATTGGACTGTTGGTAATCTCAACTGGATGGCCGAGCAACAAGGCTATCAAACCACTTATGCCGAGCCTTTATACCAATGGGGTACACCTGAGTCCCGCGCCCAGCCACCCCCTGTTTATGATCATGATGCTGCATTGGCGGAAGCTCAGCGTCAACACCAGGAAGAGTATGACAGGCAGTTGCAGCAGGAGCAGAGGTATCATAATGCTCCTTCAGATCATCAGAGCTGGGATCCATGGACCCAGCCCGGCGACCATCAGGGCGGTTCTCCGGGACCAAGTTCAGGGGGTTAGGGATGGCCCTATTAGTTTGCTCGTTGCCCCATTTTCAAACATTATCATCACTATCTTTATGTTTCCATTAAGAGTGCCTACGTGCCTCAGTCGTTAGACATTTTTATTTCATGACTTGCTACTTATCTTAGTTGGTTTTTGGAACTATTTGACTCGACGGACATTTGGGTGCCGTTTTGCACAATGTCACTCGAGTTCAAACCTTCTATGTTTGCTTTCTTTTTAGGTAATTGATTAAAGTTCTAGCTTTTATGGATGTCGGAATCGTGCGCCGGCTGGCAATAAGTTCAGCAAATGCACTCGCTCATCAAACAAACCCCCGGGGAAGTTCTCGTTCCCTTTGCCCCTTCGCGCTCATTCTTATATACTATTTTTGCATTGAGGGCAATGCAAATCTCAAGTGTGGGGAGGGTTAACTTCACTTGAATCTTGTTCCTAGTATATTGTTGTTTTATAGCCACTTATTAGGTCTGTTATTGATCTTGGATTTTCCAATTGAACTTTACGAATTCTAATAACGGGTTATGGAATGGTAGTATGCTAGGAATTTGCTTGTCCTTATTAAATTAATTGCTTTGAAATGTGTTAGTTAAAATCTATTAAAAGTGATTTAATCTTCCCCCTTGCAACTAACCTTTTGAGATGTGTCATAAAAAGCAACCTAATAGGGTGAATTGCATGACTAGCACACTTGTAGCCACCACTATGAAAATTGTGAGAAATTTGAGCCTATATGAGAAAAACACTTACCTTTAGTGTTATATTGATTGATTGCTATGAGTGTGCCGGTGATTGTAGTTTGTTCTAGAACTTGCCCTAGTGATGCATTTTGAGACCGCTGTGGGATCACAGAAATGTGATATAGGTGGGGTCGAAGACGAGGAGGTGTTCTTAGGAATTTTTGATCTTATTTTGATTTAAAACCATTTATATCCAGTCCACCCAGGTCGCTAGCACTCATCTTTAGTGCTGAGAAACCCGTAGACACTTCCACATACACTCCACTCAAAATGTTAGCCTTATTTTTGTGTAGTCAATTCCCGAACCATCTACTTTTCTAGGATGTTGCCTAATTGGAATTTTACTGAGTTTTATCCATGTGTGACTTAAATCGTTTTGAAATGGGATTCTAGTGTTAAATTCTGTAATTAAGTTGTGTAAAATGGAGATTGTTTGAATGTCAAGTTAAATAATTGAAGTTGAGCGCAATTGAATGATTGGAAATTAACTGTTGAGCTTAATGTTTTAGATTGGGTAATTGTAGTCAACTAAATGGCCTTTGAATTCCTGAACAAGTAGTTCCCGAGGGGTTTTTTACACCTAGTCACCGAAGGTCTTTATCCGGTCTAGGATGGTTGGTCCGAAAGTTCGCTACACAGGGTTCATAGAAAGTCATAGAATGCAATTATTCCAATCAATAGTGTAAATCAATTTGAGTTATTTGTTAGCAATTGTTGAGTAATAAATTGTAAGTGAAAGTGAATTGTAATATGAATTGATTTGGCATGAAAAATCCCAATTTTTATTACTGTCACATGCTTAAACCAATAGGTAACATTTCCACATTTCTCACGGGTCTTGACTATCATTTTTCACAAATTATTGTGTCTATCATACCTTATTCTATAATTAGCCTACATTTGTTACAACACATGTTAGAATGCCTCCTTTGAGATCTCACTTGGTGCTCACGCCAAGTCGGTGGAGATTTGATCCTTTTGCAAGCCTATGGTAACAACGCATCGCGACTTGGCTTGATTGAGTGTTACATTGCTTACTTCCTTACCCTGTAGTTCTATAGGTTGAGAGTGAGTGATTAAACACTTATCCTTATGTGAGGTGCTAGGTCGTGCATTCGAACTTGACAAACTAAAACATCTCGAGTTTCTAAAGCTTATACATATGTTGCTAGCCTAATTGCCTCGGTAGTTAGTGTTAGCATTATTTTGGTAAACTTGTTCTTCACTTCAACATGTTGCAAGTGTGGGTAATGAAATGATGAATAACGGTTTGCTTGAGGACAAGCAAAGTTCAAGTGTGGGGATATTTGATATCGCTCATTTTGTATAAGTTTATCTTTAGCGATATCATTGTTTTTGCATTTATTTTAAGTGGACTTTATGAACTTTTGGTACTTATTTAGCTTAAATTGAATAACAGGCGTCAATATTGAAGAATCGTCGTGTGGACTGCATTTTGGTTATGATTCGAGCAAGTTTGTAAAGTGTTGAAGTCTTGAGCTTAAAACTGGTCTGCTGGAAAACAGGTTGAAGCCGCCGGCTTGTATGGAGAAGCCGCCGGTTTGAGATGATTTGTTGAAGCCGCCGACTAGTCTAAAGAAGCCGCCGTTTTGTTTGAATTTTGTGAAGCCGCCGGCTTAGTAGGCGGCAGATCACTTTTTCTTAGAAAAGTACCCTTTTTCACTTTGCATCTCACCAACTTTTGATCACACAAAAAACACACACGAAAACCAGTCACTAGGAGGCGATTTTGAGGTTTTGAAGGTTTTCTTTCATTTTCTTGAAGATTTCCTTTCATGTAGCATCTCTCGGTTACTAACAAACATCATCTCATCCTTGTTAGAACTCGGTTTGCATTTTTATCTAAATATAATCATGTTTTCCTTGGTTTCTTTGATGGTTTGTGTGTATGATGATTTGATGATGATGGTTGGCTAGATTTTGTTATACTTGCTTGAATGAACTAGTTAGTGACTAGGGGTGTATATTTTGGTGTTTGATTTATGCTTTGAGTTTAAGATTCATCCATAAATTTGTATGTAACTAGTTGATGTGGTTAAACTTGTCGGTATTTTGACTAAACAACTATAGCGAATGTTTGTTGTTTAATAAAAATATTTGTCATTTGTATGAAATGTATGAATGAATCTATTTTCGCGAATGTGAAAATTATTACAAGTAAAGCTAGTTAACTAGTATGATTTGAGTTGGCGAATTTGGCGAATGTCATTCGTTTGGATGAATCATAAACTCTTTTAACTTGAACTTGTGTTTAATCAACTACTTGTGTATTTGAGCTTGATGTCAATTAATTAACTTGTTTGATAATTTGCTAATAGTTATAGCGAACGTTTTCTATCTAGTGAATTGTTGTCAACTTTTTGTCTATAAATTGTTGAACTTGATTGCGGATGTGGTTTTGGAATGGGTTAACAAGTTAAGCTCAAATGTGCAAGTGAGGTAGCTATGGCGAATGTCCGTTACTTGATTAAATCATGGGTTTATAAATTGAAGTTGAATCATATATTAGGTGATGGCGAATGTTAAGCCTAGGTTTGATGGAAAATTGTTTGCATAGAATAACCGGTTTTAACTTTACACCCCGAAATCACTAACGATCTAATCCAAGCAAGTATAGTTTTAATATTTGAAAGTTCTAAATCAATCACTTTGACTTTTAAGAGTCCACTTGCCTAGTTTAAGTTAAATATTGTAGTTTTAAGCATTGTGACAATTCGGTCACACAACCAACCACATTTTACTTTCTCTCTTTAAATTGCTCACACTTACATTGATCATCCAATCTAGTTCCCTGTGTTCGAACCCGAACTTACCAAACTATACTACCACTCGACAGGGTCCACTGCCCGGTTGTGTCTTAGTCTAGCTCGGTACTTTTTTTGGTTTACTAAACAACGATAAATTTTAAGACTAGATATAGCACATAAGGGGAAAGTCATCAGATTTTCAGGTAAGTAAGGTTGGAGTCAAGCTAGTGACTCGAACAAAAACAAGCGCTTCTCGGGAGGCAACCCGTGCTTGTATATTTTTTATAATTATTAGGTAAATTTGGTTTTAGTTTTAGTACGCTGTATTTTTAGTTTATTTTAGATAGGTAGAAGGAACCATAATTACTGCCACTAGTTTAATTTAAAATAGGTTTGGGCTAACTTGTTGAGCTTTAATGATAAGGGAACTAAAATGGGCCTAATATTTTTTATTCAAAATTTTTAATCACAAGTGGGCCGGAGGAATTGGTTTGGTCCAATAGTATCTAGGCCAAACCTAATCGGCGGTTGCATTTAGCAACTGGCGATTGGTACTTTTTCGTGAAGATTTTCACTTAGTATTCTTATCAAACCACTAACACAAAACCTGCACCAATTTCATATCTATTTTTGCTTACATTTTTTTTTCCTAAATCCATTTCAAGGTGTAAACATTTAACTTTATATTTGGGTAATTTTCAATTAAAATTTTTGCGTTAAGTTTCTGTAAAGATCATTATTAGAGTACTATAGTAATGATATTATGCTTAAATTGATTCTTAATTAGAAAAGTTATTGGTTGAAAAATTGGATTTAATTAATACTTGAGTTTAGGGGTTTTGTTTGTTTTAATGGAATAAATTATGTTTTAGAAATCCGATTAGGAAAAGAGTTTGGGCTTACACTATTAATGTATAAACATAGGATATAAAATATGGGCTTCCAAATAATATTTAGTTTATCTAGGCTTAATGAAATTTCATAAAGACCGTTTTGTTATGTATTGAGTCTAGTAATACACTTTTTCACAAAAACCAAATAAAACCAATATAATTAATCTTAGAATAAATTGGTACTAATTGTGCTTAAAATTCTTCAACTATTTTACTTAATCCAAGGTATGATTATAAATTATGAAGTGCTTGCATTTATGTGTTAGGGTTTCATATTTTAAGTATGTCTAATTACGAAATTGTTATATTTAGTTTCTGAGAAATTTGTTGTTTAGGGTTTATTCTAATAATGTAATTTCTCTTAAATTGATTATAATATTGGCAATTCTTAGTTAGAGATTCGGATTAGGTGATACGTAAATTTTTGGGGTTTTTAATTTAGAACTTATTTATGATAATACAGACTGTTTAGCTTATAATATGTTTGATAACATAATTTTCATAATAAGTTAAGATCTTACATTTAGTTAACCCCAGTGAAAGATTTTAAGCGTTTGAGTGGCAAGTTACTATAGGTGTAATGATTTAGTAAATCTAAGTTCAGATTTTAATTTGAGAAGTTGGAGCTACATTGAATTTATTTTTTAAGAGAAGGGTTAGTTATAGCAATAGGAATATTTTGTATAGCCCATATAAGTAGGATTTTTAATTTGGTGAACTTACACAACTAGCCCAGGAGAGATGATAGTAATTAGTAGCATATGGTTATGTGTTTCTTTCCTATCTTTAATATTTTCATTTTTTGTTCTTACTTTAGTTTTTATTTTTATTTAGATTATTTAAGTTTTGTTTTATTTTTATCTGGTACATTTAATTTGTTTGCTTGTTTATTTTTATTTTAGAATATTCTTTCCACTTTTCGAAGTTGGGGAATAGTTCAGATGATTAATGCATTAATTTTTGGAAAATTATGAACTTTGTGGGTGTGTTCCCTGGAAACCCTCACGAGACTATAACTCGTCCACTCGGGATACCGGGGGGTTTAAAGGCTTATTGCACATGCTAAAAGCAATCGTGATTAAGTACGAAAGTGTGTGCTGTTGAATATTTTTAAATAAAGATCACGTAAACCAATACGTTGAACTACAGATTACGAAGATAAACCATTACGCTGAACCAAATCAAGATAATCGCTTCTAAGTCAGGGGAGTATTTCGTTCTAATTTCTTTTCTTCCTTTTTCCTACTTTATTTTATATTGTTTATATACAATGAGGACATTGTATAATTTAAGTGTGGGGAAAGGGTCGGTAGAAAAGAAATATTATTTAAGTTTTACTTTTGTTTACTTGTCCTATTATATAATAAAATTTTTATAAATTTTCATCAAATTTAAAATTTTAAGTTAATAACTAAGTATTTATTAGTTAGAATACTTTTGTTAAAAGTTTTATTTTGTATTTAAAAGTTTAGACTTTAACATGGATTAACTGTTTTGTACATATAACGTAAGCTACTTAATAATAAGTGATATATAGTTACATGATATGATGTACTAATAGGCAATCTATATAAGGATTTCTGAATTTTAAGAAATTAAATAAATAACTTGTATGTTATTTTATGTTACATATTATGATGTATGACATAAAAAGTCTTAATTCTTAGATTTATTATGCAATAATTTTATACGTCTTTATACTTATGTGAAAATATTTGGGGGTCTACTAATTGTTTCCTCTATTTTACGTAAGTACAGACCTGGTCTCTAATTAGTATTCTTAAATAAAGCAAAAAGAAAGAAAATCTTTCAAATTAAATTATAAATTAATCAAACTATGTCGCTTTGTTGTACGGCTGTACAGACCTGTCACCGCGGGTTTGATTAAATGTAAAATTGCTTTACCTGAATTAAGTTATGTCACTCTGTTGCACGTCAATGCAGACCTGTCACCAATGTCTTGATTTTTCAAAATGGATTTCATGTATTTATTTGGAATAAAAAAGAAAATTGCATAATTAAGTTTAAGAGTATATCATATGTGGAAATCATAAGTAATTTACATACTAACAATAAAGGTGAATTCAGAAATATAAGTATAGATTGTTTAAAGTGGATAAATATAATAGTAATTATTCATGAGCTATATATTACACCAACAATAATAATTTTTATTTGTACTTTATAGTTATCCATGTTAATTAAATTGTTTAAAGTTTTAACTTATGAAACAGATTTTTAATTTGAGTATTTTGATTCTTAAATATTAGTTTGATGCTTATCAATTTTAAATTATGAACGTATTCTACTTGAGGAAAGTCAGAACTTAAGTGTGAGGATATTAGATAGCATCAAATTATACTATATTTAAATTACAAATTCCTTAGTTTTTATACTACGCTTTTATGATTTTAGATACTGATTTGATTTATATTTGCAGAAAAGTGTTTTATATTAAAGATTAAAGAAAAAAACGGAAAAGAGAATAAAATGAAGTTAAAATTAAAAGAAAGGAAGATTCGGGCTTTAAGTGAAGACCAAGTTCATATTTAAGTAAATTTGGGCCAAAGAAGAAGAATAATCCAAGTTATAATAAGGTTAAAAACCCAAAATAAAGAAGAAGCCCGGATTGAAGATTGTTCTGGAATTTCATTTAGCCGGCGGCTAAACTCATTAGCCGACGGTTAAAACTTATTTATGGAAGGCGGTTGAAGACGCGGGTTGAAGCCGGATTTCGTGGGTAAAAAGTTAACCTGACAGGCGGTCAAACTATTTAGCCGGCGGCTTAAGTCTCGAATCTACAAGTATAAATAGAGGCCTAAACCAGACGTTTTGAGATACGAAATTATAAACCCTAAGTCGGTTTTAAAGGTTAAGAAGTCGATTGAGGAGCGATTTGAAGGCTAGGAAGCTAGGGTTTAAAGGTTTTCAACCCTAACGAAGACTCGTTCGGTTTATTTGGTTTGATTCTTATTTTTTCTATATTCTATGTGTGATAACATGTTTATAGATCTGGTTTTTATTGCATTAAACATGAGCTAGTATTCTAATTGTATTTACTTAGATGAATGATTATTGAATGAAGGTTTAAAAATATGTTTATGTTGATTTACAATTATGAATGATTATTAAGTTTATTCAAAAGATTCATATTATTTATATATGTGTTTGATTGTTACTTGACGTGGTTGATTATCTTTACTAGGCCTAGTTTAGGTTAATCAATTATCTGCAATTAAGTAATTTATTAATTAATTGTGGCAAGACTTTGTAATGATACTTGGTTAAGAGAATGACAATTGATAGCTAATAAGTGATATGAATTATTAATATGTAATTTAACAGCAACGGGTAATTCGAAGTTGTTAGAATATATATTAATAGTTTGTGAAAGTTTTAATTGAATAAGGTTTAGGTTGATAATGCACGCAAGAGTAATTTCTGGTGTTATTCAATAGAATCTAGTATTAAGCTAAAACTTATTATGATTAGTAACCATAATAGGTGCTAGTTATATTTGTTTAATTCCTATAATTGATGAAAAACAGTTCAATAAACATATCTGAAAACCTGAATTTAATAATAACTAATCTAAGTAAATACATGTTTCTCTATTCCTGATAATTATCTGAAATTACTTTTATCATTTTCAATTGTCTTTATTTCATTATCAATTAAATTGTTCGCACTGAACTAAAACGCCACCCCTTTTATCTTTAATTTAATTGTTTATAATTTGAGATTAACCATTTTCATTACGTTTTCCCATTGTTCGACTCGGACTTACTTTAAAAGCTATATTATACGAACGGGTATTCTTGCATGTATTGTATTATAGTTAATTCTAGTATTTCCAATCATTTAAAACTTGTTATTATTTTATATTGTAACTTAACACACAACACTTCAATAAGGGTCAAATTTCACAATCAAATCATTATCTCATGATAATGATGCAGAAGATGATTATAAAACTAAGTGACCTGGTAAGACAACAATTCGCTTAAGTAAATAAGGAAAAGTTGTTTGTGATTTCCAAAAAAAAAATTTGGAAGTCACTAACTCCTGGATCACAGAGATTACTAGTTTACACATCAATTGAATCATGAGATAAATCATTTAAGTGACCTACTTTCAATGTTGGCATTGATGAAAGCATTGGTAGAATTTCCATTCAATCATTGTGGTATATCTATATTAGATATCACAATGAATGTTCCGGCAAAGTCAAAAAGACTTGCAAGAATGTCACAAAGACATGTAGTGTATAAGAACACTTTTGTGCTAAAGATGTGCTTTTAACACATAAGGATCTAGACTTGATAAGTGCAAGAAATGAAGTCGGGGACTGGAGCTGATTGTCCTCCTGTTTCAATTTCGACAAACTGAAAATGAGAATTTGATAGAGTATGTGCTAAGTCTATGTGGGAATCACGGACCTTTTAAGAAATACTTGAGTGGCTAGGAGGATAATGTGCATTACATCACTGGGTCCATGATGCTTATCCAATACCAGAAATCAACGTATGAAATCTGATAGATTATATGGTAACCTGGAGATTTAGTAGTTTAGGAAGGGTTTTATTTTTCTTTTAACCCTGTCACACATTCCTCACTCAACCTCACATATTTTTCAACTCCTCCCTCATTTCAGTCATTGGTGATCTTGTCATGCAATGTTGGCATTTTGAAGTTTATGCTGATCTGCACCTCAATATTCGTCACCCCTCTCACATTTTTATCACCTAGACCTATATGACCCTTGAATCCTAAATTGTGGTAGGTGCTCCTAGGGTAGATCCAACCGGCTCTGGTGGATCGTAGGAGATGTTTGTAATCTATAACACTTTGTGCAGTATTCAGCATTTGCCAAAATTGATCATTAATTTAATCTTCTCATCTTGTTGATGTGAGTGAATGTCTTCGGTTTGATGCCTTCGATTAGATTTCTCAGATATGATAAGAAATAAAATCATTTGAAAAACATCCAAAGTGTTTGAATAGATCAAAGATTTGAACACTTGGATATTTAGTCCAGTAAAAACACTCCCCCTTAACATATGCATTGATATTATTAAAAGGGACATACGAAGGTGAGATTTACTTTTGTTGTGAAATTTAGTGAGCTCCCCCTAAAAAATATCATACTTGTATGATGGGAGCTCGATCTCAGACATTTTAAGTATTTTTTCAAAACATTGAAACTTTTTCCTCAAAAAGTTGAATCTTTCATTTGAGTACAGTCAATTAAAACGGGTCTGAACTGAAGTGTTCAGAAGCCTTTACTTTTGAAACTAGACCACAACTTTGGGAACCCATTTAAACACGGTGCCAATGGGTTTTGAAAACTTTGAAAATATATGAGTAAGAAAATAAGTTGATCTCCTATTGTCCAGTTTTTTTTTTTTTTTTTTTTTTTTTTGTCAGTTTGAGATCAAAACATTCCGTGTTCCTAAATTTTCGAATAACGAATGCTACATAACTCTTGTAGAATAAGTAGCTACTACTTTGTGGCCAACTTATCAAGAAACATACTTGTTTCCCATGTGATATGTTGCACTATGTTTGTATTAACAAAATTGTGTTATTTGTTATTAGTCATGGACCAAACAAAGGATTAGTGCACGTATCTTGTGTTACAATTTCTAAAAGATGCAAATTTCATTGGAGCACTACACAGTCTAGAATCCGAGTCGGGGGTTTACCTTGATCAGAACCATGTTGAAAACCTGGTTACCAAGGGCGTTTGGACTCAGTTTGAATCTTATTTAAGTGGTTTTGATTTGATAGTTCTGGTGATACTGAGTCAAGGCGTTTATTATTTGAGATAAAAAAGTAAAGGGTGTATGAGTCTTTACATAAAGGGAACATGATCAAGCAGTACTCATCGTGTGTAAGGAAATGAGAGATTTTGAGACGTTATGTTACAAAAGTGTCCTGGAAAACATTTGTCAAAGTAGATGCTAATTTTAGGGAGCACGAGTTTTTCCTTAGATATGTTGACGTAGATACATCAAGCTTCAAAAACATCATCGTCTATCCAAGAAGTGCCATTTACCTGATATTGATCCTAAAAGGCTCAATAAAATCATCAATCAAAGCTTAAGATGGCAACACTTGTCTTGCCCGAATCCAAATGCTCCTCGAATTGCCACAACAATATTAACGGATCACACTTATAGGCCACCCAAAGAAGTACCTTCAAGGGTAGTCCTCCGTCCGACTTTTAGGCCGCTTGGATATGGACTTTTTGGTCTAACCTCTACTGTTCTCAATGCTGAAGCCCCATCGTATGTCTTGTGACATGATCAAGGTGTTGTAAGTATCGTAAGGAACCTTCCTAACAAAGTTATGTTCTTCAAAAGTGTGGGCTCCATTGTTTCATCCCTCGATTTTCATCCAGTATATGTAGATTTGCTAGAAATTGGAACAAGGATTGTAAAGTTATTTGTTTGGAGAGTTGGTTGCAAATGTTGGGAGATGCATGTCAACTTCACACCAATACTGGCCCAACTTGTTCATCGGGTTTTCTGGCTGCTTTAAGCAATGGACTGAATGCTATTGTAAATCGTGTAGTTTGGAATCATGATGGAAAATTTTTAGGTGTCGTTTACTCCAAGCATCAGGTGCGAATAAATGACTACGATCATGCTGTTTGCGTAGTTGAGATGGACGTCAATGAGAGAAACGTAATTGATCTTACTGTTTTCCTTCAAAACACAAGGGAGTTGATTTTAACATGCGGTGTTGATACCCTTGTTAAGATTTGGGATTCCGCTACTGGTTAACTATTAGTCTCACGTGAAGGTCATTCACGACCGGTTCACTTGGTATGCGTCCTTCAAAAGCAAGCTATAAGCATTATATATTCAATAGATGGGTTAGCGACAATGTTTTGAAAATCGGACCGGAAATCCAACCGGTAGACTTACTAGTTTACTGGTTCAACCAGCCGGGCCGGTTCCACCGCTTTCAAAAATCAGAAGATATATGTAATATATATATATATATATATATATATATATATGTGTGTGTACATATATGTATATATATATGTATATATATATAGGGGCAAGTTCGACCGAGAACAAAAAAAATATACAGAACTGCGAGAACTAATCTGAACCATTGATCAAATTAAATTTAGTTAATTTAATTAAATAATAATTATTAATTATAAAGGGCAAATTAGTAAACTTTACTTATTTCAAATATACTCAGTTCCATAATTTTTGCCCACATTAATTATATTCTTTCTATACACGTTAGTCCTCCGTATCCTTTTTGTTTCCGCCAAGTCATTCATCCTAGGCCATTTTTCCCTGCCATCGATCAGTTTTTAAAAATGAAAACTGTGAAAAGTATTGTGCACATATGAATACATTATATTTTTATAAATAATTACATATATTTGAATTTTGAGTTGTATATATTAAATTGTGAACAAGTGATGAACATGCACATATGAACACATTCACTTCTAAATATGAACAACTGAACAAGTCATGAATATGCACATATGAACACATTCATACATCCATATCCCAGCCTATTGTATAATTTTCAGTTACGAGTACCAGTCACGAGTACGTGTTTATACGTGAACAACTTCATTTTTAAGAACTTGTTTGTAGATGTACACATATGAGCACAAAAAGCTTAGCTTCAATTAATATATCACTAGCATGTTCATCATCATCGGTCGTATGTCATGACCCTAAATTATATTCACGTGTGCACATGTGAACAAACTACTTTCTTTCCATTCGTGTTCGCGCACACACACATCCTTGTATATATAGAGAGACCGAGAAATGACAGGGCAGAGTAAAAAGGAAAAAAAGACAAATCAACATGGTGGTGGCGCGGTGGTTCAGCGGTGCTTGGATATGATGGAGCGGCGTTCAAATAACATACGATCAGACTTGTCGGCGATGATGGGAAGATTTAAATCAAATCCGGATTTGTTTGTGATAGTACGTGGTATCACGTATAAAAAATATGGTTGTATCATTGTATGGTTGCTAATTATTTATCCGGCGATGAGAGGAGATAGAGGTCTGAGATAAAGTGTATAAATTGGAACCAAATTTCACGTTGTTCCCATAAATGTGGTGGCTGTTTTATTTTTGGTTTGTAATGATATGACTAAAATGCCCTTTATTCTTTATTAAATACCACATACTTTTCACTATAATTACCAAGATGCCATCACCATTTTCATCCATAGATCAGAATATTTAAAGGCCCAGATTGATTCTCGCAGTTCTCCCCTTTTTCTTAGTTCTCGTTTGAACTTTTGAATATATATATATATATATATATATATATATATATATATATATATATATGGTAGTGATCTAGAGGGAAGTGCAAAAAATGAGGGAAGGGGAAAGTATATCATAACCATTAATTTTATAAAGTCTATAATAATTAGTGTAGGGTGCATCCATGTGATTACCTCAATAATAATTAAAACTCATTTACCTCCAAAACAAATTATCTCACAAACGACAAGTCGAAAAATTATGAAAATTGCACTATAAAATTCAGCATTTTCTCCTCTTCGATTTAAGATCCCTCAAGGCATACTTTCGACGAGTTTATTATTTTTTCGTTTTTTGGTGGCTTTACATATTACTAACACATATGTTAATGACTTAGTGTTGCGTTTAGGGTTTAGTGTTTAGGGTTTAGGGTTTTGGGAAGTTGGGCATCCACAACTTTTGTTTGTGGCAGATGCCGGTGGATTACAGCATTCACCTATTGTGCGGCTCAATAGAGCTGGGACACTATTGGATGTATCGGCTGCAGATGACGGCATGAAAGTACTTGCACATGAAGTGGTCGAAATCAGCACACCTTAGGCTGTGTTTTTGAGTCACAATATCTGAAAACTAGTGTCTTTCGCATCATAACTCGTGCAGATTATAAGTTTTGTAGTGTAGTTACAAAATTATCGGTGCAACGCTCATATTACATATATTATATTAGATTCTTTTGATTTGTAATTATGTTATGCTTCAGCAGTATACTTGAGATCTCTCTAGTTAGGGGATGAGTGATGCACCTGAAAATATATTATGGCTAACTGCTTCATTTTTGCATTAAAATGGTTAGTACAAACCATTGGGAGATTTACATGTATATCCTTGCAAACAATCATAATTACATGTATATCCTTATAAATTTTATATTACATTAATCTCCTTTGAAAACTAACTAATACTCATATATATCCAAATATATAATTTACTTGTAATCAATAATATAACTCTTTTAATAAATCAGCTAATGACTCTTTTACCCTTTTATTCACTAAGAAACAAAGTTCATTCTCAAATCAGAACACCGACAAATGTTTGAAAATCTCAACGACCTTCAATTTACAACTATTAATTTTATTTTTTTGAATATAATAAATGCAATTGTTATAAGGTGTGTTTCCGATTAATCTTTGGATGACTAAAGTCATACATATGGATACCAAGAATTTATATTATATACAATTGTTGTAAAATATGGTTGATCGATGATGATTATGACCTGGACGTTTTGATAATTGTTGGTGGTTTCAAACCCTCCCTTTTCTTCACATAATCAATCGACTATTTTATTTTGGTTCTATATTAAAATTTAAAACCCTACTTTATCTTGCAATTGAAGGTCACTTTTGAAACTAACTCTTTAGTAATCTACTAATGTACTTCATTTCACATAAAAATGATGACCCAAATGAGATGGTGGTTAATTATGGTTGCGTGGTGGACAATGATGGATAGAAGGGTAGTTCTATTCATGAGGAAGAACATGTTTTCTTGAAGATTAGAGTATATTTTAAATAATATTATATTAGTTGAGGGTAAAAAAGTCAGGTTAGTTATTACTTAATGTTTTGTTAATGTTTTTATAATTTAAAAGCATTTTATTATAATTATTTTATTTATTTGGATATATATGAGTATTATGTAATTTTAAAGGATATTGATATAATATTAAATACTAGAAGGATATACATGTAATTACGAATGTTTGAAAGGATATAGATGTAAATCTCCTAAAACCGTTTGTAAGTTGTGTCTATTTCAAGTACTGACATTGAACTTCATTTGAGTTGAAACTCGGTGTTTCGTTTTAAAATGAATCTCGTAGAGTCAACGGTGATTAAAATCTTTTGGGAACTGAGGTTACAAAATCATTTCGTATTTGCAACGGATAAGAAGCGTTTTGTGGTGTAAGTTCAAACATTTTCGATCTCGAATATTTGAAAGATTTTGTTTGAGAAGATCTCCCAGTAACACCTTGCTTCGGTTTCCAAAATTTTGTTTGCTTTTAAAATCGTGAAACCGAGTCCTTTGAAACATTTGAACCATATGGATCGGGAAGATCAAAATTCTTTCGAGGTGTGAATGTTCCATTTGATTGTAATTTATTAGAATACCTCTTATTCTTTTGAAAAGAATAATTAGTAAACTAAGAAACTTTTTTCGAAAATGGTTTAGAAGATTTATCCGTATAAATTGAGTGACTTCAACTTTTTTTCCGTATATTGCAAAGAATAATTCGAGTGACTTCAACTTGGATGTCTCATATTCCCAACGACGAAGCTCTTTGACTTCAGTTTGAAGCGTTCGAATAAAGTCATGCAAACTGCTTGCGGTCATTTCATCTATATACGGACGACGGTAAGTAGTCATGTAATATCTACTTTCTACAGAGCACCCCTTTTTTAAAACTCTATCGGTTTCATAATCAAATTTTAACTTTTCGTCACCCCATTGATTTTCATCCCAAAATCTGTTCAATATTTCTTGAAACTCTATCAGTTGGTTCTCCATGAAAACTACGTGTTTTTGAATATTGGTGTCATTGATGAACGAAGAAACCGACTTAGCTCTCCGAGGTCCGTCGCTCGTCATTGTAGAAAGCTTTTACTTGAAAAGATCTTGAAAAGTTCAAAAATTAAGGATCACCATAACACTTTTCGTTCAAAAATGTTTTTATTCAATCAAACTTGGAATCAAGCCGAAAACGTTTTACCTTTCCGCTCGGTGATTTTGTATTTTTCAAAAGTTTTATCAAAAATAAAATATTTTTGTATTTATTAAAACCTTTTTAAGAAAAATGAAGTTTAAAAATAAAAACTAATTTTGACAAACTAAAGAATAAAACAATGTGGAAAAATAAAAACTAATTTGTAAACTTAAACAAAAATTTTAAAGGTGAGGTTCCATGAGGAGTAAAAGTGAGGGAAGTGAGAGAAGCCAATGAGGAGGTAACTTCCTTAAACAAAAATTTTCGGGTTTTCAACATTTTTTCTGTTGTTGTTTTACCTCACATTGTTACATTTAAATACAATTTTCTACATAGTATTACAAATAAACATTTATGTGATGCACCATATTTATATCTTGAATAAAAAAAATTGATATAACAAAATTATAACTGAAATGCATCGTAAAATTAAAATTTTGATACACCATAATTTATAACTATGATGCACCAAGATTTATACACTAATGATATTTATCGTATATCTAAAAGTCGAAGCGTCATATTTTATAACTATGATGCATCACATTTTATAATTATGATGCACAATATTTTATAACTATGATGCACCACTTTTTAATTCAATAATGATGTAATAATAATAAATAAATAAATAAAACACGGAAAAAAAATTAAAAAGGTGAAAAAATGAGAATAGTGGAGAAATGTGAAAGGTAAAGAAATGAAGAAAGTGAAGAAATGGAAGAGGACACTTGTCATCTCCATATTTGTTTCTCTCACTTCTTTCCTAAAACCCCTTCCTGACAAGAAAGAACCCGTATCAATTTTTATAAAATAAAATTCAAAATATAGACACTAAACTTAATTTGTAATGTAATATGACAAATTGACAACTTTTGGTCCCACTTGTTTGATCCGTTTCTTAAACACGTGACCCGAATTGTACTTTTCTATTTGTGATCCAATGATCCGTTTGCACTTTATAACCCGCTTCTGTTTTTTCTTCTTGACCCGAGAACAACCCATCGTGAGCACCATTAGCTGATCCATAACCGATTAACCGAATTAACTGAACCAAATTGACCGACCCAAACTAATAACCGACGTTTCGATTTTGAATTTCCAATTAACCGACTAATTTGGGTCGGTTATGGTTAACCAACCATAACCGACCCAAATTAACCGACATTAACCGAACCGCCTAATTATATGTATGTATTAGTTTTTCATAAATATATATAGTTATATACACTTAAATGCACGTATTTATAAATGTAATACAATTTAAACAAATATGTATGAAGGCACGAGATTTCATTTATAACAAAATTAAAACGTATCTCTATTTCTCTCAAACGTTAGTGGTATAATCATTCATAATTTGTTTTGAGGTGTTACACGTACATTTAAAATGTCGTTTAACGACTTTTAGAAACGCCGATATTAACAATAGATAGCGGTAAAATAAGCAAAAGTGAGATGTTTTATTTACTTTATAAGGTTTTTTTCTTTCACCATCATGTTGCATTTTGTCTTTTTAGATGGTTAACCGTTAAGCGACCCATAACCGTCAAATTAACCGATAGACGGTTAACCGTTAACCGATGGATTTGATTTCTTATTAACCGACATGGCGGTTATGGTTAGTTTTTTCTATTAACCGACTCATAACTGACCCATGCTCACCCCTGCATAATACCAAGCTTGGCGTAATATAAAGTGGTGTAATACATCTGGGAAAAAAAATAGCACAAATCACAAAGTAGACAAGAGTTGGCGTATTCTCCATCTACAATGTAGCGTATTACTTCAAGTCGCCAACCATGAATTCGATCAATAATTTCGAGTGAATCGAAACGTGTTTTGAAGATCAATTGTGATGTAATACGATCACATGAAGCTATTGTACTGATTTCATGAACAAATTCAATGTAGTTTGTGATCGAATTGAATCGGTTTCAATCACGATGAACCATAACCGTTTCGATGAAAAATCGATTTCAAACTCGCAATTTGAATGAAAATAAAGAGTGATTGTTGATCGATTCTTTGTTAGATCAATGGTTAGAAGCTATTTGATGGATTAATTGCATGAAAAACACTTGACTTCGCAAATTCAACGATCACAGCATCCTGAACGTTCCAAATACCCGATCAAATTCTTCTCCATTGGCGTAATACACAAAGTAGCGTAATAAACTTGATAAATCGAATGGCGAAATACGCTATGATGTGGCGTAATACGCTATATAATGTATCACAGATTGATAGCGTATACGCTAATTATAAGGCGTAGTAGATGATCCCCTCGAAAATGGCGTAGTAAAAATGTCGTAACAAAATGGACACTTGCGTATTAGCTTGTATGATAGACTGAATATAGCGTAATAGGATGGTCTACTAAACAAAAACTAGCGTATTATCTTGTACGAGCTTGGTTAATTTGGCGTAATAGAAAACTGGTAATGATACTTAGCGTATTGGCTTGTGCAAAATGGCGTAATACGAGCACAGTTGCAAGTTTGGTGTAATACTCTTGTAAGTGGTTACAAGTTTGGCGTAATGCAGTGGTTTTGGCGTAATAGCAACAAGAATGTAAAAGGGAGTGATTTTTTCCCATAATGTGAGATCTCATTAGAGAACATATATATACACGTACAATACACAAAGCCCTACTAAACTATACATGATGGGCCAAAGCCATTGGGTTGAGAATACAAAATACAGAACTGAGAACTATACTATACAATATATATAATATGTTATACAACAAGGTCTACTAATATGCCCCCGCAGTTTGAGCGGGGGAGCTACGGACGCTCAAACTGGATCGAAAATCTACAAAGAGAGGATACGGGAGTCCTTTGGTGAAGATGTCTGCGTACTGATAACGAGACAGTACATGGAGAACACGAACATCGCCGGCTGCAACCTTATCGCGAACAAAATGTATATTAATCTCAATGTGCTTCGTGCGCTGGTGTTGTACAGGGTTGGCAGACATGTAAACAGCACTCATGTTATCACAATACACCAAAGTAGCAGTGAATAGCAGCATATGAAGCTCACGACGGAGGTTGCGAATCCAAGCCGTTTCGGCGACCACATTCGCAACCCCACAGTATTCTGCCTCGACACTAGATCGGGACAAGGTATTCTGACGTTTGGACGACCACGTCAAAATGTTATCCCCTAGAAATACGCAGTATCCAGAAGTAGATCGCCTGGTGGCTGGACAACCAGCCCAGTCTGCATCCGTGTAGGCAGTGAGCTGAGAGGTGGGTGACTGATACAGCTGTAGACTAAGATCAGTGGTACCGCGTACGTATATGAGAACTCGCTTGAGAGCGTTGAGGTGCTGCTCTCGGGGGTCATGCATGTAAAGACATAGCTGTTGAACAGCATAAGATAGATCCGGTCTAGTAAAAGTGAGATATTGAAGAGCTCCAGCGAGACTGCGGTACTGAGTGGGATCAGCAACAGGTGTGCCTTCTGGTCCAAGCTTCTTCTCACTGTCAATGGGGGTTCTGCATGGGTTACAATTGAGCGTATGGGCCCGCTCAAGTATTTCAGTAGCATACTTGGACTGTGAGAGAAACAGATTAGATGATGTGCGAACAGAGGAGATGCCAAGGAAATAGTTAAGCGGGCCAATATCCGTCATAGCAAATTCATCATGAAGGGAAGAGATGATATGCTGAAGAAGTGTCGGAGAAGAGGCCGTGAGAATAATATCATCCAAATAAAGGAGCAGGTACGCAAGCTCGGCTCCCCGTCTGAATATAAACAGTGAGGAGTCTGTTTTGCTGTGATGAAAACCGAATCGTGTAGCATAGCTAGTGAAGCGCTGAAACCAAGCACGGGGAGCCTGTTTGTGGCCATAAAGGGACTTCTGCAAATGGCAGACATAATCAGGATGAACTTGATCAGTGAATCCGGGCGGTTGGTGCATGTAGACAGTCTCAGAAAGATGACCGTGAAGAAAAGCATTCTTCACATCGAGCTGATGTATAGGCCATTGGCGAGAGACTGCTAAGCTGAGAACAGTCCTTATGGTAGCCGGCTTGACAACCGGGCTAAAAGTCTCATCGCAGTCGATGCCGGGTTGTTGACTATGGCCATTAGCACCAAGCTGGGCTTTATACCGGCTTAAGGATCCATCGGCATTAAATTTGTGTTTAAATAGCCACATAGACCTCACAATGTTAACATTAGGTGGACACGGAACAAGAACCCACGTACCATTTTTAAGTAAAGCATTAAATTCGTCTTTCATAGCATTTTGCCAATCCGGATTTTGAAGAGCTTGAGTGTGATATTTTGGAATTGCGGAAGGGGTAGTGACATGAAGATTTAGTCGTTTTGTTGGTTTGGTTGTGTCGTCTTGAGAACGAGTGACCATTGGGTGGCGAGAGGTGGTGTTGGGTTGTGGATGGCTAGATGGTGATGTAGAGGGCTGATGGGCCTGATCTAGTGGACCGTGGGCTGTGGAGATAGGGTCAGTAGCGAGAGGGGCCTGGTGGGATTGTGGAGATGGAGAGATGGGCTGAATTGTGGGGTTAGGCCGAGAGGAGGTGGATTGTGAGGATTGGTCAGAATGATTAGTAAGTGAGGAGGTAGTGGTGTTATTGGTATTGTTGGGACTTGAAGTTAGAAGTTTGAGAGAGATCTGTGAAGGAGCAGTGTCATGTTCAAGAAAATTATAAAATGGAGGAGATGTGGGTGTCATTGAACTGAATGTAAAAACCGATTCATCAAAGTTAACGTGTCGTGAGATTATTATTTTGTTTGTGGAAAGATTGAGACATCTATAGCCGCGATGGTTGGTTGGGTATCCTAAAAATACACATGGTGTTGATCTAGGTTGTAATTTATGGGTTGTGTGTATGTAAGGGTAACAAAGACAACCGAAGGTACGTAAGTGTTTGTAAGTTGGTGTTTTGTTAAAAAGTTTTGTGAATGGTATTTCATTTTTAATAGCTGATGATGGTAGAATATTTAGAAGATGAGTTGCCATAAAAAGTGCCTCGGCCCAATATTGAGGGGGTAGATGTGCTTGGAATAATAAAGTGCGTATGAAGTTATTTATGGTTCGAATCATTCTTTCAGATTTACCATTTTGTTGTGATGTTTTGGGACATGAAAAACGGAATTGAATTCCATTATTTTGGAAAAGGGTGTGTTGTTGAGAGTTATCAAATTCGCCCCCGTGATCACATTGAAATGCTTTAATTTCTTTATTAAATTGAGTTTTCACATATGCACGAAATTGTAAGAATTTATTAAACGCATCAGATTTCTTTTTAAGCGGATAAACCCAAATAGAATGAGAGAAATGATCTAAGAAAATGACATAATATTGAAATCCACCAACACTCGGAATTGGAGAAGACCACAAATCCGAATGAACAATATCAAAGATGTTTGCAACAACTGAAGTAGAAAGATAAAAAGGATGTCTAATATGCTTTCCAAGTTGGCAAGCATGACACAAAGTTGAAGACTTCTCTTTATTACCATAAATTAAATTATTAGAAACTAAAAAACGTAACACGTCATCTCCGGGATGCCCGAGTCTTCGGTGCCATGTAGACTGACTTGATGACAAAAGAGCTGTAGGTGTGTTGGTGGATGTGCAGAAAGGATAAAGATCTCCGGTGCTATTACATCGGAGGAGCGGTTGATGAGTCCGATAATCCTTCACAGAAAAACCAAATTCATCAAATTCAATACTACATTTATTATCGCGAGTGAATTGCCGTACGGAAATAAAATTTTTATATATTTTGGGTGTGACCATTACGTTTTGTAGATATAAGGGACGACGAAGAGATGGCAAAATGCTACGACCAGTGTTGGTGACGGGGATAGAAGCCCCGTTACCAACAAAGATAGACTGAATTAATCTTTTATTAAAAATAGTCATGAGATTACCTGTATCCGCGGATAGGTGAGATGTAGCTCCGGTATCCATGTACCAACCGGAGTCCTCATTGTTATCTGCACGCCTAAAACTCATGGTGTTGAATGCTTGTGGAAGTGTGGTGGCTTGATCAACATGCGTACCATACTCCCAATGGCCCATGCTAGAACCTGGCCGAGGTGTTGACCCACCATAAACTGAGTATTGGGCCTGATTTGGGCCTGACCCGAGAATCCCAGCGCCCGTTGGACCAAAAGAGTGGGCTGCAGCAGAAACATTACTTGTGGTAGGAGGTGGGCCGACCCACTATGGCCTAGGAGTGGGACTGCTGTATTGGGCCTGAGGAGTCCAAGCCCACTGTTGGGCCGAGTGATTTGGTGCAGACCATTCCATGCATAGTGTTGTGTCCCATAATTGTTAGCAGGCTGTCTACTTGCCTTACTATGAACAAACCGGCATCTCTCTCCATGAGTGCACCGCCCTTTCTGAAAATTTCTGCACAATTCACGAGAACCACGAGCATTGTTTGATTGTTGTCCATTGGTACCACGGCTGGAGGAGTTTCCAGCCACCAAAACAGTGGGTGACGAGGTGTTGTCACGCGAGGCAGAGTGTTTGTTTTTACGGTTCAATCGGGATTCTTTAACCAAAAGCATGGAGCGTGTATCGAGAAGGGTGGGACGTTTGGTGCTGTGACGAATGATACTTGTAACGTGCTCGTACTTATCATGTAAACCATTAATGGCGTACATAACCAAAGTTTTCTCTTCAATCGGGTTATCAATATTAGCCAAAAGATCTGCAATTACCTTGATCTTTTTGAAGTACTCTGAGATGGACAGACCACTAAGGTCCATTGAACAAAGTTCGTTCTCGAGTTCCAATGCCCTTGCTTCTTTATTATCGTGAAAAATATCTTTGAGACTTTTCCACACACTTGCGGCTGTAACATTTTTCTTCAAGACGGTTTGGAGAAGAGAAGTAGAAAGAGTGCCATAGATCTAAACCTTGATCAAGGAATCAGTCTTCTTCCATTTTGGATCCGTAGCAGCAGCACTAGTGTCGGTGTCTTCAAGTTGTTTTAGGAGACCAAAACTTTCACAGTGAGTCACAAATAACTCACTCCATGCATCATAGTTCAGTTGATCAAGGTCAAGGACAAGAGGTACGTGTGTTTTGATGTTGGTTACACCGAAAGGTTTCTCGGTGTTATTGGTTGGTGGAGAATTAGATTCGACTGCCATGGAGGTTAGGGTTTGTGAGACGCAGAAGGAGAGACGAGATAAGAGAGATGAAGGAGATTAGGAAATAGCGTGATAGATGGGAGAGTTTGTTAGGGAATTAATTCACCTCTCTGATACCATAAAAGGGAGTGATTTTTCCCATAATGTGAGATCTCATTAGAGAACATATATATACACGTACAATACACAAAGCCCTACTAAACTATACATGATGGGCCAAAGCCATTGGACTGAGAATACAAAATACAGAACTGAGAACTATACTATACAATATATATAATATGTTATACAACAAGGTCTACTAATTGAATGGCGTAATACACCAAAATATATAGCGTAATAGATTTGACAATGGTGTATTAGCTTATTAAACCCCAGGAAAATTCAGATGCGATTTAAATTTGAATTAAACACAATCACCACGAAAGTATATGTATTAATAGCATCAACAGATTCGTGATGTTGAGGAGAGCAATCTGTACGGAAGAAATTTCCAAACCCTTCTTCAATTTACAGTAATCGACCAAAAAGTCCATACTTATGCACAAAACCATAATTACTCAAAAACACATATAATTGTTCAATCTGTTATTGTTTTTCAAAAACGTTTGATTAATTCACATCAATAGTCGATAACGAGGCTCTGATACCAATTGTAATTCGATCTAACCAACTATTGATCAATCAAAGTAAGAACACGATTAAAAAGCTATGATACGACTGTGTGTCGGAGAATGATTATAGCCAAAATGTTTATATGATGGTTAGGTTTAAGAGACTTATTTATACCCTAACCATCTTACATGATAAATTACTAAAGTGCCCTTTAAACAAGTAACAAGAAATAAAGCATAAACTACTAGTTATCCAAATCCTATATAATATATCTAACATAGTAACATACAGTACATATGACCACCCACCTTATGGTCTATATGGTTATATCTAACATATACTACATATGACTATTAGTGGACATTGTAGCCCGGATATGTTAGCCCATTGAGTATCGAGAGGGTCCAACCCATTATTAGATTAGGGCTTCATATTCTCCTACATATATTTGTATTGTGACTTTGAAATATTCAAGCAGAAATAATACATTATAATATAGTATCATAGCCTACCTAAAGTTAACCCTAATCGATCTTCTTTCTCTTCCGATTCTTACCTCCGGTGTACGTTACCTAAATTCTAAGGTTTGTCGGTTCTATTTACTTCGTAATTCACAGTCGACTCTATTCTATTAATTATTGTTTTATTGATTCTGAGTTTCTGACATACACAATTCGATTTCACCCTCCTTACTTTTTTGCCATTTGTTACCAATAGCAATTAAAATTCCTATCGTTCTAGTATGCTCCTTGTCGATTATTTGTTTGTGGAAGCCACCTTTCTGATACCCCCATTTACAAGTGTTACAATTCAAAGTTTATAATGATATTTGTTAATTTATTTGCCGATCTTCATGTTTAATTACATTCGGTAAATATATTAATAATATTGTTAAGGCTTTTCAAGATAAAAAATGGTACCTAGATACAGGGGCTACTTCTCATCTTTCATCAAATATTGATAATCTTCAATCCTTTCATATTAATAGAAATTCCCAGTCGGTTATTGTAGGTAATGGATCTTACATACCCGTTACTTATACTGGTCATGCACAAATTCCCAATTCCTATCGTCCTCTTCATCTTAAAAATGTACTTATCACTCCCAATATAATTAAAAATTTAGTTTCAGTTCGCAAGCTTACCATCGATAATTAAATTTCTATTGATTTTGACCCATATGGTTTCACTGTGAGGGATTACCATACCCGACAAACCCTTCTTCGTTGTGACAGTACTAGTGATCTATATCCCCTGCATGTTGCAGCTTCAGCGTTTGTTTCAATTTCAAATAGTCATTCTCTCTTGCACCAAAGACTTGGTCACCCCGGTGACTCGGTCCTCCAAACTCTTGCTTCACATGGTCATATTTCTTATAATAAACAAAGCACCCCTACCTTGTGTCGTGCATGTCAGTTAGGAAAGCAAACTAGCTAGACTTCCTTTCTATCGATCTGTGTCTGTAGTCACCTCTCCTTTTGACATTGTTCATTCTAATCTTTGGACATCTCCTATCTCTAGTATTAGTGGATTCAAATACTATATTCTTTTTCTAGACCACTTCTCCCACTTCCTCTGGGTCTATGCATTACGTACAAAATCTGACGCTCATCTAAATTTTTACATTTTCGTGCATTTGTGAACACTCAATTTAATCATGAAATAAAATATTTTCAATGCAATCATGGTGGCGAATTTGACAATAACCACCTACATGATTTGTTTGCCAAACATGGTATTCAGTTTCGTTTCTTATGCCCCCGTACCTCTCAGCAAAATGGCAAATCTGAACGCATGATTCGTACCATCAATAACGTTGTACTTTCTCTTCTCTTTCAAGCTCGCCTTCCACCTGAGTATTGGGTCGAAGCACTTCTTATGGCTACGACTCTACTTAACCTCCTCCCATCCACATCTATCAACAATGACATCCCATACACCAAACTGTTCAATAAACCAACCTCTTACTCTCATCTTCGCACATTTGGATGCCTTTGTTATCCTTATGCATTCCCTTCTCATAAACTTGCTCCGCGCACCACACCATCTATCTTTCTTGGGTACCCTGTTGATCACCGTGGTTATCGATGTCTTGATCTGCACACCAATAAAATTATCATTTCTCATCACGTTACGTTTGATGAGTCTGTCTTTCCATTCGGTTCCATGACTCCGACTAAATCTCCTTCCTATCAATTTTTAGACACTAATCTTGACCCCTCCCATATCGCTTTGCGCCTTCTCACCACACCCGTTTCTTCCCAACAACCTGAAAGTCAAACCACAACTCAAGCTCCAACTCCACCACCGCCTCCAACTCCACCACCACCTCCAACTCCTACACCTCCACCATCATCCAACGATGTTGCGCCTCAACACCCCATGATCACACGTTTCAAAGTTGGAATTGTGAAACCCATTGATAGACTCAATCTTCATATCACCACTATCTCTCCTATCCCTCGATCTCCTTTTCATGCTCTGAAAGACCCCAACTGGAAACATGCTATGTGTGATGAGTATAATGCTCTGATTCAGAATAATACTTGGGTCCTGGTTCCCCGTCCTCCAAATGTCAACATTGTGCGCTCCATGTGGTTGTATAAACACAAATTTCATGATGATGGTTCATTAAGTCGTTACAAAGCGCGACTTGTTGCTAATGGTCGCAATCAGCAATAGGGTATTTATTGACTGTGATGAGACCTTTAGTCCAGTTGTTAAACCGGCCACTATCCGTACAGTTCTCAGTCTTGCAGTATCTCGACAGTGGCCTGTTCACCAGCTTCATCTTCAGCCCTTCTACAACTGGATGTGAAGAATGCTTTTCTTAATGGTCATTTGTTTGAAACAGTTTATATGCATCAGCCACCCGGTTTCTCCGATTCTCAGCACCCTAATCATGTTTGTCTTTTGAAGAAATCTCTATATGGTCTCAAACAAGCCCCTCGTGCGTGGTTTCAGTGCTTTGCAAGTTATGCCACTCGTGTTGGTTTTCAACATAGCAGATGCGATTCATCTTTATTTATATTCAGACGTAGTTCAGAGATTGCCTACCTATTGCTTTATGTGGACGACATTGTTCTTACAGCTTCATCTTCAGCCCTTCTACAACGAGTGATATCTTCTCTTCATAAGGAATTTGCTATGACTGACCTTGGCCCTCTCAACTACTTTTAAGGCATCTCGGTTCTTCGCAACACCACAGGGATGTTTCTTTCTCAGAAAAGTATGCTACTGAAATTCTTGAGCGTGCACATATGCTCAATTGCAACCCATGTAAAACTCCTGTCAATACTCAGACTAAGCTGGGCCCTAATGGTCCACCTGTTACCGACCCGACTTTGTATCGTAGTCTTGCAGGGGCTCTACAGTACCTTACATTCACAAGACCAGACTTGACCTACGCAGTTCAGCAGCTATGTCTCTTTATGCATGATCCCCGTGAACCTCACTTTTCTGCTTTAAAACGTGTTCTTCGCTATATCCGTGGAACGATTGATCATGGCCTACAATTGTATGCTTCAAACACGACCCAACTCACGGCTTACTCTGATGCCGATTGGGCTGGGTGTCCTAGGACACGTAGGTCCACCTCAGGCTATTGTGTGTTTCTTGGTGATAACTTATTGTCTTGGTCCTCAAAAAGACAACACGTCATTTCTCGTTCTAGTGCTGAAGCTGAGTATCGTGGAGTCGCTAATGTTGTTGTTGAGACTGCCTGAATTCGTAATCTTCTTCGAGAACTTCATACACCTCTTTTTACAGCCACTATAGTCTATTGTGATAATGTCAGTGCAGTATATATGTCATCCAATCCCGTGCAACATCAACGCACGAAACACATTGAGATTGACATTCACTTTGTTCGTGACAAAGTGGCCACATGAGAGGTTCGTGTTCTTCATGTTCCGTCTCGTTATCAGTATGCCGATCTCTTCACCAAAGGTCTTCCTTCTTCATTGTTCTCCGAGTTTCGATCCAGTTTGAGCGTTCGAAGACCTCCCGCTCCAACTGCTGGGGAATGTTAGTGGACACTGTAGCCCAGATATGTTAGCCCATTGAGTATCGAGAGGGTCCGGCCCATTATTAGATTAGGGCTTCATATTCTGCTATATATATTTGTATTGTGACTTTGAAATATTCAAGCAGAAATAATACATTATAATAATGACCACCCACCTTGTGGTCCATATGGTTCATCCTCTATTGAATTGTTGGTACCACTGATGTAGCTAGAATTTCTTTATTTGAATCAACAACCCTTTATTAACATTTATATTACTTTATTTATAGATATATATGTGGTCTTTGTTAAGTTGAAGATTGCTAACAAGAGTTTTTGTGTTCTGTTACAAGAATTTAATAAACAAACTTTCAAGAATATACCATGATAAATAAAAGTTTCTTACAAGTTACAAAATTACAAGTATTTAATTTAATAAACAAAACTAGTACTACTTGTCACTTCATTTGTGGGAACAACCATGGTACAAGATATTTCGATACTTTTGTTTTTTTGATAAAACTGAACATTTTATATGCGAACACAACCCATAGATACACGTGGCTAAAAACATAACATAAAATTTTTGCTTATATATACATCACACTCAGCCCTTCATTCATCATCAACCTTTTCACATATTTCTTCACCATCATTTCTCCAATTCTTATGGAGAAACCACCACATATTGCTATTGTACCTAGCCCAGGGATGGGTCACCTCATTCCATTGGTTGAATTTGCTAAAAGACTTGCAAACTTACACAATTTGTCTTCAACTTTCATCATCCCAAATGATGGACCTTTATCCAATTCTCAATATGCTTTTCTTGATTCACTCCCTAATCCTATAAACTATGTCCTCCTCCCTCCTGTAAACTTTGATGATTTGCCTCAAGATGCCAAAATCGAGACCCGAATTACTCTCATGGTGACCCGTTCTAACCCTTCTCTTCGTGAAGCCTTTAAGTCCATGATTTCGGATAAAAAGATTGTTGCTTTATTTGTTGATCTCTTTGGCACAGATGCTTTTGATGTTGCCATTGAATTTGGTGTCCCTCGTTATATTTTCTTCCCGGCATCAGCAATGACTTTATCTCTTTTGCTTCATTTGCCAAAACTTGATCAAATGGTTTCTTGCGAGTATAAGGACTTACCCGACCCGATTCACATACCAGGTTGCATACCAATTCATGGTAAGGACCTTGTTGACCCGCTTCAAGACAGGACTGATGATGCATACAAAAGAGTTCTGCATAATGCAAAGAGGTATACGATGGCTAATGGCATAGTGGTAAATAGCTTCAAGGAGTTAGAAGGTGGCGCAATTGAAGCATTACAACAAGAGCAACCCGGCAAACCACCAATTTACCCCGTTGGGCCGCTGATACAAAACGGGTCAGTTGAGTCAACAAGTAGAGATGTAAGCGATTCGAACTGTTTGAAGTGGTTAGATGGACAACCAAGTAGCTCTGTGTTGTACATATGTTTTGGGAGTGGTGGGACCCTTTCTTCTCATCAAGTGAATGAATTAGCCATGGGTTTGGAGTTGAGTGGGCAAAGATTCCTATGGGTAGTTAGAACCCCAAATGACAAAATAGCTAATGCCACATACTTCAATTCCAATGGAAAAAGGGACAGCTTCGACTTTTTACCAAACGGGTTCTTAGAAAGAACCAAGAATCATGGGCTAGTGGTGCTCTCATGGGCACCACAAGCACAAATCTTGAGTCATGGCTCAACAGGTGGGTTTTTGACTCATTGTGGTTGGAACTCGGTTCTTGAAGCTGTAGTCCAAGGAGTACCAATGATTGTTTGGCCACTTTATGCAGAACAAAAGATGAACGCGTTAATGTTGACCGAGGGTTTACAAGTTGCATTAAGGGCTAAGATGAACGAAAGTGGAGTTGTGGATCGTTTAGAAATCGCTTGTGTTGTTAAGGGTTTGTTGGAAGGAGAAGAAGGAGAAGCAATTCGAAATAGGATTCAAAAGCTTCAAGATGTGGCTGTGAATGCGCTTAGCAAAGATGGTTGTTCTACAAAAACACTGCATCATTTAGCTTCCACCTTATTAGACAAAGTTTAGTTTGTGTATATAGTTATCGTCTAAATTTAGTTTTAGTTTCTGTACTATGTCAATTAGCTGCAGAGGGTATATGTATGATCACTACTATGAATATAGCCCAAGAAAAAAGAAAAAAAAAGTATATCGAGTTGCATAGCTTGTTTGTAAAAAAACTATTACGATCATGTAATATGTCCTACATACATCATGTCCCATAGTCAATAACCGAAAATTCAAACCGATTGTCGCTCTTTTAATTATTAATTTCTGATAGGGGATATGTAGATATGTGCAGAAAAAACTTCACAATATTAGACAACATCTTGTATGGTGAACAAAAAGATCAAAAATAACAAACTATATATGTGCTGAAAAATACATACATTGATATGCTAAAAAAACACTTTTTAAGCTTGGGTCGTGTATGACTCTTTGTTTACTGTACAACGTATGATTTACCTACACAAAGCATGATACAGATTTATACTTCTTTAATATTTCTATATATTTCGTATCTTATTCAATTTCGTAGAAAGTGTTGGATATTTGGTTAAGGGTGATATTACTTTCATGTAAAATAAGGGTAAGGCACTTTCTGAGGAGAGCTGCATTTTAATGGGATGGAGAGCGTGTGGTGTTAGCCGTTGATCATTGTGATCAACGATCCACATTCGTTACATCTTAACAACATTCGTTACATCTTAACAACACCGTATTTTACGTAAAGTGAAGTAATGTGAATGTGATCCCATGAATCAAAGGATGACATGGTCATACTCAAATCAATAAGGAAAAGTAATTTGGATCAGGCCATGTACGTTGCCTTGATGCTTATAAACTTGGACACACTTGAAGTTAATGGGCCAGGGCCCAGATATTAAACAATTACAGTATTATTACTCATTTACACTTTTTTGGAAAATGAAATGCTCCATCGTTTCAAAGTTACAATTACTACGTTACATGCAAATAGAACCAATGAACTTGTATCAAATTGTAGATTTATAGATAAGGGTGGATGATATTTATTTTTTCATATTTTTCGAAGAAAAATGTTCGATGACCCTACTTACATGTACCAGACGTTATACTTAAATATGTTATAGTTACATATATTAAAATGATTTGGTGAATATAAAGAGAGAATAAATAAAATTCACGTGTCAAAACCGGTATGATTAAGATTTAAGTACAAATTTGAACTCTTGTTTTTTTTGGCATACTTTGTATTGCTCTTTATGAAATGATCACGTGACACATTTGTATTAGAAATTACAAGTGGTGTGGTTGTATGGTCACACTCACACCACCACCGAACCACATAATTACTTTCGGAATGTTCAAATCTTTGTAATGTCTTGGCATATGCCATCCACTGAAAACAAGCAAATACCATGTGGGTGATGTCAAATAAAAAAAATAGTAATATAAAAAAAATAATGGGAATCGATAGGGATGTCGTGAATAATAGCAATATAATGTATCTATAAATCTAGGGGAAAATCACAGATTTGATCCGTTTACCAACCCATTTTTAACAAAGTAATCCGTTGACTTTCATTTTTCACAAACTAATCCACCGATTGGCGCCGCCCCGGCGCCCCTGACACAACCCACCACCCAAATAATGCCACGTGTACGAGGATTTCGCAAAAAAAAAAACCAAACTGGCGCCCCATGCAATTTTTGGCGCCCCCCCCCCCCCCCCCCCCCCCCTCTCTCTTCATTTTGCATGTGATCGGCACCAATCAACCAAAATAAAAATAAAAAACGGCGCCCCACCCCTATTTTTTTGCAGGTGATCGGCGCCCCCCTTTGTTTCCTTGGCGCCAATGGGTTTTTTTTTTTTTGCTAAATCCTCGTACACGTGGCATTATTTGGGTGGTGGGTTGTGTCAGGGGCGCCGGGGCGGCGCCAATCGGTGGATTAGTTTGTGAAAAATGAAAATCAACGGATTACTTTGTTAAAAATGGGTTGGTAAACGGATCAAATCTGTGATTTTCCCTAAATCTAGAGTTTTTTATTTATTTAAAATTATAATTAATACATTTACGATTTGCATTTTATTCCTTGGAACTTTCTTTTTAATTTTGATGTATTAATTAAAAATTTTCATTATAAAGAAAACTTCAAGTATAATAAATGCATTATATTTCTCTTAATGACAGCTCAAAGTCTCTAAGAGATGTCATTATCGATTCCCAAAAATTAAAATAAAAAACTAGAACTTATAACATTTGTCTAATAATTTTTTTACAATTTACTTTAGTTAGTTTACCTTACCTACCAAATTTTTTTTAAAAATAATAATTATAATTAATTCAATAATTTTAAACATACAAGTATGCAAAGAAAATTTTTATTTAAAGTCGTGATTTCAACGCCACCTTTTATCGAGTCACTATTTCAGAAGGACCAAACCCACTATAAAATATTTGGTCAAAATAAAGCTCTTCATAATGAAAGTTGGTAACCCGCGCAATGCGGCGGTAGTTCTAGAAAATATAATGGTGGTCGGCAATAATAATTGACGTAACAAAATATAATTATATTAGCATAGGTTACTACTCCATTTTTTCTTTCTTTTAGCCTATATTTCAATTTAATTTATAATCTATAGAATCATAAGATTTATGATACGAATATTATTACTTTAATAGTGATAGAAAACAATTTTGATTATTTAAATTTAAGTTTTTACTAAATGTACAAACAATTCAAAACTATATTATACATCAAAATCTGATTGAACAAATTTAATCAAACGGCTAACTTTATTTTATTAAGAGAAGAAAGTAGGTGTAAATTGATTTGATTATGTTAACTTCTATATTTATATAATTAGTTATAGGGTATTAATGTAATTTCCGATATCCCCATTTTAAACATTAAGCCAAAATGACTAAATGCATAATAAGAGTTTCAGATAAGATTTAAGATAAGATTTAAGATTAAGATACGATTGGCGTAACCCCTACAAATTACGTAGTAATACATTAAGCAGGATTCGAACCTTAAACATCCTCACATGTGAGAGTGAATAAAAATATATTTTGTACCCATCTAATAAACACACACACAAAAAAATTATAACAAGTGTTCTATTTATTCGTTATCTATGTTTATGCATAGCGTTTGGTGCTCGAATATAGAATTATAACCTTTTCAACCTGGATTAAGTTTTCTTATTTGAATCTGTAATCTTACCACTATAAGTGATCAAGCATTCGGGGAATGATTGAGTGCAGAGTGATGAAATAAAGGATGGACAAACTCGTTACTCTCCGATTAACGTGAATAACCCTCAACCGAAAAGTTTTTTCCGATAAAGGGTGGTAAGAGCAGTCCGATATGGGTGACTGACAAATGTTGTGATTTTCTTTTGAAGGTGATGGATGTTTTTTTGGAAGTGATAAGTGATTTTCCTGTGTGTGTTGATGGAACCAAGTGTGATCTATTTATAGCTGCTTTCCTTGGCACGTTCCTAAGTGTAGGAACGTGATGGTATGGGTGTAACCGCCTTACGAATGAGTCTAACAGTTGAGCAGGTCCAGATAACCTCCATGTGCCGATGTATAATGATAATCCTCTGTGCCGAGGTCCTCGCCAGGTACAAAGTGTCGAGGGTTTAATTATGTTATGACATTATGAGCTGAGGTATTGTCGATGAAAGTATATTTCATCTGGGTAGAGGTATATCAATAATAAGCATTTGAATTCAACATGCTAACTTATATAATCCAATTAAGTTTTTCCAACACTAATAACCCTGACCATGATAAGGTTCGGGTCGGATCGTATTCCAGTCGGGTCGATTTTTTTTACACCCCCTACATTGGCCTTTTGATGTATAAATAATTTGTTACTGTATGATGGAGACACTACATACCTACAAATTGCCCCCTCAAGAATGAAAGAGACATCATTAATAGACCACCAAATAAAATTGCGATGGGCCTCAAAAGCTCAAAATATATACTCCCTCCGTCCCAAATTGTTTGTCCACTATACTATTTATGTTTGTCCCAAAATTATTGACCACTTCTAAAAATAAATATGCATTAATGATTAGATTTCCCATATTACCCTTAACTTTAAAACTACACATACTTCAAAGAAAACAATTTAATTAATGATTGAGGGTTAAAGTTGTCATTATACCAAGGTCAAACCTGCATTTAATGTGATTTTCTTAATATGTGTGTTTTCAACTATGTGACAAACAATTTGGGACGGAGGGAGTACTAGAATTTGCATTGTACATTGTGCATAAAACGTTGTGAATACCCAAGATTTGGAAATTACACTGACCTATAAAAAAGTCACCCTCTATGTTTACCGGAAAATGAGATATAGGAAACAAAGGGTACAACCTATTTAAGCTTAGTAGCCAACGTGCAATAGGGCAAGCCTTAGACCAAACTTCCAGCCTTTGCATATTGTTAGATCTTGCACTTGGAACTTTAAGTATATAATGTGGCTGACCCAAAAAATTTAGTGTGTGTCACAAAAAATTTAGAACTCACTTCACTTATTAGTTTATTAAGTTTTTTTACACAGTTAAGTGCACCACCTAGATATGAGTGGTAACACTCCTAGAAAATCAACAACTTTTTAACTAATTTTACACTAAGTCAGCTTAAGTGACTGGTCTCACGTGCCACCGTTGACTATAATGTGAGTCCGGAACTGCATTCACAGCATAATAATCGATTTATCAAATTTTTCCCAAAAATACCATATAGTTTCTTAAGATGTGTGACAATTAATACTTTGTTAAAACTACAAATTAAAAAGCAAATACCATATAGTACTATACCAGTGTTTATTCAAGAATATGGACCAGACTAGATTGTTCATTTCTTTTTGTGCATTAGCAAAAATGATCTTTTGCACATGCAATGTTTGATCAAAATAACCATAAACATGTTGACGTAAGAAATTCAGCTTGATCACACAAGATGTACCAAATGTATCATAATCTCTCGTGTAACATAGAATCTGCAAGAAAAACGCAATTAAATGGGACCACAAGAACCCCCAAAAATACACATAAAATCCTTACGGTTTCAATAACGACCCATTTTGGTGAACATTAAGGCGAGATTTCAAGCCTGGGCTCAAAGCAGAACCCAGAAAACAGTTGAAGCGGAAACCTCTTAGTCACCGGACATTTTTGAGACCATCTCCATTGGTTCTTTTTCAAATCGAACACCAAAAGTGCTGGTGCACCGTAGCTTTGAATGAAGATCAAGTCATCGGTCCCACTACTAGCAAAAACATCGTCAAGCTCACCAAACCCTTGAAAGAACTTGTGTGGCATTCGGGCCACTTCTTGCCATTCCTTTGTGTTCTCAAGAGCCCAAATCCTGATCCCCGTGATGATATCTTGACGATCCTGTTTCCCGATTCCACCCACCATCACTAAAGTCCCTTTCAGGTTCATCAACCGCCCACAAGTAAGAGGGCACGGGACCGAAATGAAACCCCGTGTCAGCAAATTACGAACTGATGATCGACTTGAGAGATCATAACTCACCAGCCCGTGTCGGTTTTCTTGAAACGAGCCCGTGGAGTAAATCAAGAAATACAAAACCCCGTTACATATCACACTCTCGTCACCACCTCGCCATCCTGTCAACATCTCACTCACCGTTGTCGTCCACATCATTGTCACTGAGTCGTACACATGGATCGAAAGGTCCCACTGGAAGTAATTTTCTGGGACTTGTCTAGATTTCACAACAGTCACAGTGTAGTTTGTTGACCGGTCAACCGACATCGAGAGTGCACTATAGTCGCAAAACCTCAAACCAGGGGGCTCATGGAGGCGGAAACAACATTTAGTGATGAGATTACACACGTAAAGCTCGCTCCTACTATCATTATCCATGAAACAAACTAAACCATATGATGATGCTATGAACCATCTCGAGGTTTTCACCATGTACGGCAGCTCAATTCCGTACCATTTTCTTAAAATGGGATCATACGCATATCCAATCGGTTCATCTGAGCTCGTAAACATGAAATACCACGGTTTTTGTGAGGATGTGGGTGAAATGTTCCATAAAAACCGTCTTGAATTCACAATTTCATGCCATCTTTTACACACACAACCGACCCTAAAGACACTTGCAACTGGGAGAAAAGCTAATATCCGCTCTAACAAATCATCAGGCAGGATCAAATCGACAGAAATCACAGGTGAATTGTCCTTGTTATCCTCATCATTAGCCTCAGAAAACACACCAAAGTCCCCATTGTCTTTAGAATTATCATCTACACAGTGACTAACCCATGATGTTTCCCCTCTCATAATCAACAAGATCTAAACAAACCTGACCAAGAAATAGAAGTCAAATTAAGTCAAACAAAAGTCAAAATTCTTCTACAGTTTTTTAAGTTTTTAGCAAATCAAGATCAAAACCAGCTAATAACTTCAAATCAGATGAAATAGAAGCAGTTAGTAAGGAACCTAGGAAAAATTCCCAACTTATTCAGCATGAACAGAAATTTAGTATACATAAACAGAACAAACTATTGGTTTTAAGAAACTGGATTTTTTGCATGTATGCAAAGGACAAAAATGAGTTTAAATCACGGAAACAGATTCTTCGCATATATGTATACAAAATAATATATGGCATACAAAGACATCTAAGAGCATATTCTTGACAATGATAATAAAAGAAACTGCAAAGCAGAGTCACTTTCAAGACCCAACAAATACACTATTATCAAACAATATTTTTAGATCACTTAAATCTGTTTTTTAGCTGTGAAGATATCAAGAAAATGAACAAGAAAAGATGCCCACAACAAAAATTATAATTTTGATTAAACTTTATGAAAACTGAATATGGTTCTTCAAGATTTTTACCCAGGTGAACATAACCCAGAAACGAGTAAATGTGATGATTATTATATTTTGAGATAAAATTAAAATAGTTTGAAAATTAAACCCTAAAAATGGGATTTAAAAGAGGGGAAATCAGAATAAAAACCATATGATGATATAATAATAAAAGTTAGGTAAAGTACTAATAAGAGCAGATATAGCTATCAATCAAACATCAATAAAAGCTATCTTAATTCTTAAATCTAAATATAATACACCAATCATATTCTAAAAGAACATACAACAACTTGGAATCTCCTAAATAAACAATTATGACACATATAAATACTTCGAAGTAATAGAGTAGAAAATGATTCAAGAATATACCTTTTTTTGAAGGCTGATAATTCTTAGGTTTCTATTTGAACACCTAAATCCAAATGGGTACTTCAAGATTAGTGAAAAAAATGAAGCTTTGAAGAAGGGTAATGAAGGGAACCCTCCATTAAAATGCAAAATTGTAAACAAAAGAAGGAACAAGATGAAAAGGGTGTCTCACTGTTTTGAGATTGATAAAAAAAGAGAAATAGAAAATGGGTCTGGAAGCATATCTCTTTCTTGATTGTTCTTCATCAAAACAGAAAATAAAGTTGATGTATTTAGGGGTTATTTGTGTCTTTTGGGTAATAAAAACAGGGGGTAGTGGAGTGTAACCAAGAAAGGCTACTCTCTCTGTGTGTGTGTGAGAATGGTGGATGGAGAGGGGTTTGAAATGTGTGTTTTATTTTAATGGGGAAGTGGGATGAAGAGAAGACAACTCTTTTGGGATTTAGCAAAATACAAACAAAATCAAATGCTTCTTATGTTTGTCCTCTGAGAATGGTATTATCCTTTGGTATAAAAATTGTTTTATTGGAGTACAATTCTAGAAAAATATATTGTTTGGTTTTGTTTATACCTTATTTCATGAATGGTCAAAAAAGGTTATACGCCAAATCCATACGGGTCATAATCCTTGTTGTAGAGTAAACTAAGTATTTTGGTTTTTAGTAACAGTATTTCCATATGTTAAAACCTCTAGATTTTTAACTCTACCTATGAAATCGTATTATGAAATAGTAAATAGTTGGATACGGTAAAAATGAAAGTTTGACGTGTCATAAATTTGTAATAGAGTGAGTATTCAGGTTGGATCGGGTTGACGAGTCAAAATTGATCATCGCGAACTCAATAGTCAACCCGATTTAATTTTTCGGTTGAGTATTTCAATTCAACTCAAGACCTATTAATCCGAAATGCATATTTTCTTGTCAAATTGATCAATCTATCTATTATAAATATATAGCTAATTATTAATAAGCATTAAAGGGTTCCAATACCCCAAAAGAATTTTAAAAGTCATTCTATCAATCAATTTATAAACTAATTACCTCTAAAATGATTCGGGTTGACCGGTCAACTCAAAAACTCAATGGGTGACCTAAACTGAAAACTATCAGGTTCACGGGTTGACACCAATATACAGTCTTGTATCGAATTTCAAATCATGTCTGAAATTACCAAGTTTTTTAAAGACGCGAGCATGATTTTATACACATATTCTTTTATACTTATCACCACACGTACGCCATTTTTTCTCCAAAATAAATAAGCCAATTAATAGAATGAGATAAAATATTATTTTTGTGAAATTCTATAGGGACATACATTATTATTATTATTATTATTATTATTATTATTATTATTATTATTATTATTATTATTATTATTATTATTATTATTATTATTATTATTATTATCACTATTCTTTTCGTGCCAATTTATAATATCCATCTTACTATTTATAAGAGTAAAATTGATATTTTTATTAAATTATCATAAATTTAAATATTTTTTCTTGTGGAACATTCCTTTGAGATGAGGGAAGTACTATTATTGTTACAATTTTGAAGCCAATTTTTAATCAACTTTTTTACGAAAAACAAGGAATTAGATTAAATAAATTCTTCAACAATCTTGAACAAGACAATTACAATTAAAATACATGGAAAAAGAAACTTATCGACATAGTCCGCAAACAATAATTTGGATTTTGGACTAGCAACAAATTACAAAGAACGTATTATGCAACTACTAGAGAGTCTTGAAAAATTGCATCAATAATCTTCTTTTTGCATCATGAATAAGAGACCTTGATTGGTTAAGCTACACATGAAATTGATGGGTATATCATAACTTGAATGTCGAAGTCCATAAGAAAACTTTCGATTTAATGTTTATGAATTGTTGATTCCAAACATAAATAATTTTCATTGATAACCGCCTGTAACACCCGCGAAATTCACTGTTTTGCGGAAGCATAGTTTGGGGTGTTACTAATCAAATATCACAGCACAAAGATAAAGCAAACGACATCTATATGCAACGTTTGTAAATTAGTTACATTCCATAGATATAATGTTTGAAAACTTAGTGTTTTCGTATACAAAATGTAATTTCCCCTAGAGTCCACGCGTATAGCGGGAGATTCTATTACATAATCGTAATGTACAAAAGATAATGCTAAGAATCTCCGTTAATGCAGTTGTGTTGAAATCATGCGACTCTAGCTAAAATCCTGGAGTAATCCTACTCCATCCGGGTACCTGAGAAAACATGCTAAAAAGTGTCAACCAAAAGGTTGGTGAATCTCACAGGTTTGTAAATAATATCGGCTTTGAACACGAGATTTCATTAGTAATGCCCGTAGGCGTAAAATCAGCCATTGCAATCCAGCAATCGTAAAATCAGTATTTGCAATCCAGCAAATGTAAATAAGTAAGTTTATACCGTTGCCATGAGGCTCATAATCGAAGCTTAACCCGTAAGTAATAAGTTTGCTCCCGTGACATGCTCGTAGTTGAGCAAGCATCAGTAACGAATAAGTAGTCACCCGTTTCTACGTGAAAATCAGTACGTGGCAGCGCTACTGCCCCGGGTGGGGAGGGTCATTTCCCTAATGGATCCATTAACTAGTGTTCGCGCTTAAGTCCATAACTAACGATATATGATGGAGAGACTTCTGTAAGTAGTAAATAACTCATGCAATTCCGTTTGGTATAGTAAGCAGTTTAGTACTTGTGTTCAAGAAAAGTAAGCAATGTATCTCACCCCGTATGTAAAACAGTAAAAGTGGGGCTGTAAGACTCACCTGAGTCTTGTAGTAATCAGTTGCAATTAGCAAGTAGTAAGTAAAGCAAGTAGGTTCTCTGAACCCGTAACCTTCAAATGCCTAATCATATGAAGTTATGTAAGTATGCGTCTCATGAGACGTTTCGTTTAGTTGTACACAACTAGTATATCCAGTGTTTGTCCGTATGTTTGTAATTGTTTGTTTGTTGGAAAAACATGTTTGGGCCCGTTGGTGACGGTTTGTAGCAAAATTTCTAAAATGTTGACTTTGCTACAGTAAATTGCTACAGTACTGCTACAGTAAAATTTGACTTTTTTGTACAGTAACTTTGACTTTAAAATTCTGGTTTTCTGTGTTTTTGCGACACAATCTGCGACACTAAAGTTTGGTATGCGACACAGTGGTTGTGTCGCATAGGAATGCGACACAAGAGCTCTGCGACACAGTGGTTGTGTCGCAAAAGCTTGCGATGCTAATTTAATAGCGACATAAGGGTTGTGTCGCATAAAAGTGCGACACAATAGTGCGACATAACGTACGACACAAAATACGACACTAAATGGTTTATGCGACATAGCATGCGACACAAACGTTGTGTCGCAAAGATGAACTTCAGCCCAGAAACTTTCGGGTTTCGTGATTTTCCGACCAAAAACGCAAATCTAATCCATTTTTTAGCTATAAAATCGTGTTTTCTTCTTGTATTAGGTTATAACTATGTTGTGTACACATCAAAACATCAAAACATTACACCAAATTGAATAGATCTAAGATTTTAGAAAATTCTTACTTTTGCAAATCGAGCTAGATGGAGGATGAGATGATGAAAACGGTCTTGATATTCTTGCTCCACTCGTGATGGTGCTACCGAATATGTAATTTTCGTGGTCGAGTTTTGATTCCGAAAATTTGGTAGTATTTTGAGGTTGAGAGAGTTTATGTGTGTGTGTATTTTGGAAGTAATAAAAATGAAAGAAGAAATGAGGAGTGGGAAGGGTGTTGGCTGATCCAAGAGACAAGGGAGGGGAAAACATCCCTCAAAACACGGTATTTACTCCGTGTCCTAATCGATTAATCGTTTGTTTTTAGTATTTAACCAAACAGTTATATTTTTAAAATGTAACTGGAGTATTTAAATAAAAATACATTGAAATTAATAATAAAAACATTTGTCGCAATATTTTAATTATTAAGTCGCGTTTATTACGTTTTGTTGCGTTAGTTAAAATGTCGTCGCGATGATATATAAATAATGCTCGTTCGGTTGCGTATTTTATATAACAAAATACTTTCTCATTATTTAAGTAAATTTTTGTCACCAACGTCCAAGTAAACTGTGTCGGACTCCGTCCGGTTAATTCGCACGATTTATCCAAATCGCGTAAGTACACACACACATATATATAAATCACCTTATATATATATATACAAATAGAGCCTGTAATTAGTCCTATTACATACTAATTACAACTAGTTACAAACAATTAGGCATAATTAATTATTCTAATTATGCAGGTGTTACACCGCCTCATTCATGACTAACCAAATTGAGTCAATTGACCACATAATACATGGCCCAACGAGACACTAAAACTTTCTAGCCTTCAAACCCATCCCTAAACATTTAAACATTAAATAGCAAAACAGTAAGGTTCAAATGAGTACACCAATTTTGAGTGAGAATGAGGGAACCAACAGATTTCTGCCATGTGTCACTTTATTCTCTCTCCTCCACACTTTATTCTCTCTCCTCCACATTTTTAAAAATTAAATATCTCACAAACGGTAAGTCGAAAAATCATAAAAATTGCACCATAAAATTCAGCGTTTTCTCCTCTTCGATTTGCCGTCCCTCAAGGCATACTTTTGACAACTTTTTTTTTTCTCATTTTTTGGTGGGTTTCACAAATTAGTAACACATGTGTTAGTGATTAGTTGTACATTTAATTTGTGGTTAAGGTTAGGGTTTAGGTTTAGGTTTAGGGTTTAGTAGGGTTTATGGTTTAGGGTTTATAAGGGTTTAGGGTTTAGAAGGGGTTCAAGGTTTAGGGTTTAGAAAGATTTAGGGTTTAGCGTTTTGTAAATCGTTTAGGGTTTAGAGTTTGGGGTTTAGGGGTTAGGGTTTAGGGTTTAGGGTTTGAGGTTTGGGGTTTCGGGGGAGAAACCCCAAACCTCAAACCCTAACCCCTAAACCCTAACCCCTAAACCCCAAACCCTAAACCCTAAATGCAACACTTTAACACATGTGTTAGTAAATGTGAAACCCACCAAAAAAATGAAAAAAAAAAACTTTTCGAAAGTATGTCTTGAGGGACGGCAAATCGAAGAGGAGAAAACGACGAATTTAATGGTGCAATTTTCATAATTTTTCGATTTGTCGTTTGTGAGATAATTGATGTTGGGGGTAAATGGGTTTTGTACATGTGGAACATTCTCTTTGTACACATGGCTTGATATCATTGGTTCCCTCATTCTCACACAAATTCCTATTCTCATTTGAACCCTACCCAATAGCAAAATAGTGTACATATATATATCTGGAAAAAAAAAACTCGTCGAAAGTATGCCTTAATGGACGGCAAATCGAAGAGGATCAAACGCTGAATCTAATGGTGCAATTTTCATAATTTTTCGATTTGTCGTTTGTGAGATATTTAACTTAAGGGGTAAATGAGTTTTGTATTCTCTTTGTACACATGGCACCATATCATTGGTTCCTCTATTCTCACACAAATTTTTAGTCTCATTTGAACCTTACCCTATAGGTTGAATCGTGGACATTTTAATGTTATTATTGAAGATAAGAGAGATAAATAGCGAAATACAAGTGTTAAAAAATACATTGTTAGACACATATTTTGATGTATATCTTCAGGTCTATATGATGTTAAAATCTTTGTGATATGTTATAGATTGCTTATCCAAATTTTTATCTTTTCATTTTTTATTTATTTTTTATTTTAAAAGGAGTAGGACACAAATGCGTCGCGATGAAGCTTACAAATAGGGATGTAACTATGTTAAAACTTAAAAGGTTCATTTGATAGGCTCATTTAATAGGCTCTACGACTATTGCTATCAACTTGGCTTTTGTCCATGTGCACAAAAAGGTTGCAAATCAAAAATTGGTGGTTTGTGCCACATTGCAAAAGGAATTAAATAATGGTGTCCTACTCATTCATACTTTGCCATTTCTACAGTATTCTACCTTTTCAGTTTTCACCATATTTTATTGGATTTATGTATCGTTTAGGATTATAAGATCAGATGCATATTGAGAAGAATATGTTACATATAATTTTAGTTTTTTACTTTTGTAATCAGCTCAATTTTGCAACTCTACATTTTATATAAAAAGCAGTGTTGTTAAGATTCAACAAATCTAAATCATTAATTACAAAAATCAATCAATAAAACCGTCTGTCCCTTTTTCCATAAAATGTAACTACCCCTCGTGATCTTACAAATATTATATAGCTGGAGGTGGGTTCATTGGAGAATAACAAATAATTGAAGAATAAAGGAACCGATAGGAAGTCTTCATTTCAATTGAGTAGGGAGGGATATGATTGTCATTTTAGTTAAAATCCTTTTTCACCAACACTCTTTAAATTTAAATATCTTATAAACGACAAGTCAAATAATTATAAAAGTTGCACCATAAAAATAAGTTTTTTTTCTCTTCGATTTAAGATCTCACGTGATATACTTTCGACCATTTTTTATCATTTTTTTTATGGGTTTTATAACTGCACACAATTAAATCACATGTGATTTAACATGAAATTTAACTTTTGCACATGATTAGTAGTAAATTTTACTTCACATGTGATACAACTAATCTTTTGTAACACCCCCGAAATTCACTGTTTTGCGGAAGCATAGTTTGGGGTGTTACTAATCAATATACAAAGCACAAGATATACAGCAAACGACCTCTAAATGAGACGTTTCGTAAATTAGTTACATTCCATAGATATAATGTTTGAAAACTTAGTGTTTTCGTATACAAAATGTAGTTTCCCCTAGAGTCCACGCGTATAGCGGGAGATTCTATTACATAACCGTAATATACAAAAGACAATGCTAAGAATCTCCGTTAATGCAGTTGTGTTGAAATCATGCGACTCTAGCTAAAATCCTGGAGTAATCCTACTCCATCCGGGTACCTGAGAAAACATGCTAACAAGTGTCAACCAAAAGGTTGGTGAATCTCACAGGTTTGTAAGTAATATCGGCTTTGAACACGAGATTTCATTAGTAGTGCCCGTAGACGTAAAATCAGCCATTGCAATCCAGCAATCGTAAAATCAGTATTTGCAATCCAGCAAATGTAAATAAATAAGTTTATACCGTTGCCATGAGGCTCATAATCGAAGCTTACCCCGTAAATAATATGTTTGCTCCCGTGACATGCTCGTAAGTGAGCAAGCATCAGTAACGAATAAGTTGTCACCCGTTTATACGTGTAAATCGGTACGTGGCAGCGCTACTGCCCCGGGTGGGGAGGGTCATTTCCCTAATGGATCCATTAACTACTGTTCGCGCTTAAGTCCATAACTAACGATATATGATGGAGAGACTTCTGTTTGTAAGTAACTCATGCAATTTCGTTTGGTATAGTAAACAGTTTAGTACTTGTGTTCAAGGAAAAAGTAGTAGCATGTATCTCCCCCAATAAGATAAAACAGTAAAAGTGGGGCCGTAAGACTCACCTGAGTCTTTGCAAGTACGTTTATATCAATAAACGAGTAAATAATATCAACCGTAGGTTCTCCGAACCCGTAACCTTCAAATGCCTAAACATATAAAGTTAAGTAAGTAGACGTCTCGCAAGACCATCTAGGATAGTTGTTTACACAACTCATTATATCCAAGTGTTTGTTTAGTAATCCGTTTGTAGTTTGAAAACAAATATGGCCCGTTGGTGACGGTTTGTAAAAATGATTCAAAGTGTTATCATTTATAACGCAATTTAGTGTGATTGTAATAGAAAGTATGTTCTATGACGTTTGTTCAGTCGTATGACATAAGTATTTGAAGTTGTGTAAGTTCGACACTTAGTAAAATCTGACTTTTCAAGGTTCTGGTTTGTGCGACGTAGCATGCGACGTAGCATGCGACGTAGGGTGCGACGTAGGGAGGTACGTCGCATGATGCGACCTTCGCAAATCAATGCGACGTAGGAGGCGACGTTAAAGTCTACGTCGCTATGTGCGACGTCCGCAAGTTAATGCGACGTAATAGGCTGCGTCGCTAGTGCGACGTTGGGATTTTTGTGCGACGTAGGCCGCGACGTCGCTAAGTGCGACGTTGGCCACTTAATGCGACGTTAGGGCTGACGTCGCTATATGCGACGTTGCGAGGGGTATTGCGACGTAGTGGCCTACGTCGCAGGTAGCCCGTCGTCTCTGCGACGTTGCGGTCTGATCGGACAATGGTGGCCGGAAAATCGGTCGAAAAGCTTCCGTTTGGTCCAAATCTTTTACCCAACCCATTTTTGGACATTTTAAGCATATATAAACCATAAAAACGTAAAAATGAGTAAAAACGGAGAGTTTCGGGTTTTGTCGGAAACTTACAAAATGTCGGATCGAAAATCCGAAAAGATGGAAAGGTAGATCGGGATGCCGTGGTTCTTTTATTCCAAAGGGGTGGTATGATCCGGTGTCGTTTCGTGTTGTTATTTTTCGATTTATGGTGATGGTGGTGGTTTTTAAATTAGAGAGAAAAAGAGAGAAAGAAAGAGAAAGAAATGAGAAAATGAAAAGAAAAAGAAAAGGAGGTGGGAGGTTAAGCCTCCCATTTTCAGTCCGCGCCTCCGCGCTCCGTGCGGTGTTCGTTTTCTCCGTCGTTTAAACTTTAAATCAAGTAGTTATATTTTTAAAAGGTGACGGGAATATTTTAATGAAATACCTTGAAATTAATTATAAAAACGTTCGTCGAAGTATTAAAATTCTTAACTCGCGTTTAATACGTATTCGTTAAATTATTTAAAATGTCGTCGCGATATTATAAATAATGTTTGTTCGCTGTGTATTTTATATAATAAAATACGTTCTCATTATTTAGGTAAGTTTCTGTCACCAACGTCAAAATAATTGTGTCGGACTCCGTCCGGTTAATTCGCAAGATTTATCCAAATCGCGTAAGTACACACACATATATATAAATCACCTTTTATATATATACAAATAGAGACTGTAATTAGTCCTATTACATACTAATTACAACTAGTTACAAACAATTAGGCATAATTAATTATCCTAATGATGCGGGTGTTACATTCTCCCCTTGTTAAAGAAATTTCGTCCCGAAATTAGCCTGAATGCACGGACGGTGCGTTATCTGGGAAGAGATGTGGATATTTCTGTCGCATTTGGTCTTCCCGTTCCCAGGTGAACTCAGGGCCGCGCCTAGAATTCCACCTGACTTTTACTATGGGAATACGACTCTGTTTCAATTGCTTGACCTCTCGGTCCATGATTTCCAAAGGTTTCTCGACGAAATGAAGTTTATCATCGATTTGAATTTCGTCGAGCGGTATAATCAGCGTCTCGTCAGACAGACATTTCTTCAAGTTAGAAATGTGGAATGTGTTGTGTACGCTGCTAAGTTCAGCAGGAAGTTGTAGGCGATATGCCACTGGACCAATCCTTTCAAGGATTTCGAATGGTCCGATATATCTAGGATTTAGTTTGCCTCGTTTCCCGAATCGAATAACACCTTTCCACGGTGCCACTTTGAGAAGTACCTTGTCCCCTACCTGGAACTCAAGGTGTTTGCGTCTCACGTCAGCATAGCTTTTCTGACGATCACGTGCGGCTTTCAGCCGGTTTTGAATACCAATGATTTTCTCAGTAGTTTCTTGAATGATATCTGGACCCGTGAGTTGGGAATCTCCTAACTCAGTCCAACAGATAGGTGATCGGCACTTACGTCCGTAAAGTGCCTCGAAGGGTGCAGCCTTTATGCTGGTATGATAACTGTTGTTGTACGAGAACTCGCACAACGGTAAGTGATTTTCCCAAGAAGTACCGAAGTCAACTACGCAGGCTCGTAGCATATCCTCCAGTGTTTGAATAGTTCGCTCGCTTTGGCCATCGGTTTGCGGGTGATAAGCAGTACTCATATCCAGACGAGTACCAAGAGATTTCTGTAGTGATTGCCAAAAGTTAGAAGTAAAACGGCTGTCCCTATCTGAGATGATCGAGATAGGTACCCCGTGTCGCGAGATGATTTCTTTAACGTAGATGCGAGTCAGACGCTCCATCTTGTCGGTTTCCTTGATGGCCAGAAAATGAGCAGATTTCGTGAGACGGTCCACGATCACCCAAATGGTATCGCAACCACTCGAAGTTTTTGGTAGTTTGGTAATGAAGTCCATGGAAATCTGTTCCCATTTCCATTGAGGAATTTCAGGTTGTTGGAGCAACCCAGAGGGTCTTTGGTGTTCGGTCTTTACTTTGGAACAGGTTAGGCATTTACTGACGTACAAGGCGATGTCAGCTTTCATGTTAGGCCACCAATACAACCCTTTGACGTCATGATACATCTTGTCAGATCCAGGATGTATTGAGTATCGAGATTTGTGAGCTTCAGCCATCACCAAATCTCGAAAGTTTCCGAATTTGGGTAACCACACCCGGTTAGAGAAGTATCGAGTTCCATCGGGTTTGATTTCGAATTGTTTATCCAAGCCTCGCAAGGCTTCATTTTTCAAGTTTTCATCGTTGAGTGCTTCAAGTTGAGCGGTAAGGATTTGAGCAGGAAGCTCGTTACGAATTGTCATAGAAAGTGCTCGGACTCGAAGGGGTTTCACTCGTTCTTTTCGGCTTAAGGCGTCAGCAACTACGTTAGCCTTGCCCGGATGATATTTGATCTCGCAGTCGTAGTCACTAAGTAACTCAACCCAGCGACGTTGTCTCATGTTTAGATCTTTCTGATCGAATATGTGTTGGAGACTTTTGTGATCGGTAAAGATAGTGCTTTTCGTACCGTAGAGATAATGTCTCCAGATTTTCAATGCGAAGACCACAGCACCTAACTCGAGGTCGTGGGTCGTATAGTTTTTCTCGTGGATTTTCAGTTGTCGTGAGGCATAGGCAATGACTTTTTCCCGTTGCATCAACACACAACCAAGTCCTTGGTGTGAGGCGTCGCAGTAAACTACGAAATCGTCGGTGCCCTCGGGTAAGGACAAGATTGGTGCACTGCAAAGTTTGTTTTTCAATAGCTGGAAGGCTGACTCCTGTTTATTCGTCCAATCGAACTTCTTATCCTTCTGAGTTAGTGTGGTTAGGGGAACAGCTATTCTTGAAAAGTTTTCGATGAATCGGCGGTAATAACCAGCAAGACCTAAGAATTGTCTCACTTCGGTTGGAGTGGTCGGTGACTCCCAGCCCTTGATTGCTTCAATCTTGGCGGGATCAACATGAATTCCTTGGCTGTCAATCACGTGCCCGAGGAATTGAACGGTTCGAATCCAGAACTCACACTTAGAGAATTTGGCATATAACTCTTCGTGTTTCAGAAGTCCAAGAATGGTTTTCAGATGTTGAGCATGTTCCTGTTCGTTGCACGAGTAAATCAGTATATCGTCGATGAACACAATGACGAATTTGTCAAGATATGGTTTGCACACCCGATTCATAAGGTCCATGAATACGGCCGGTGCGTTGGTCAACCCGAATGGCATCACTTGGAATTCGTAATGCCCATAACGAGTTCGGAAAGCTGTCTTTGGGATATCATTGTCACGGACTCGGAGTTGATGATAACCCGACCGTAGATCAATCTTTGAGTAAACACTCGATCCCTGGAGTTGGTCGAACAGGTCATCGATTCTAGGAAGTGGGTACCGATTCTTTATGGTTAGCTTATTCAGCTCTCGGTAGTCGATACACATGCGGAAAGATCCATCTTTCTTTTTCACGAATAAGACCGGAGCTCCCCAAGGTGAGGAACTTGGTCGAATGAATCCTCTGTCCAGGAGTTCCTGTAGTTGGTTAGACAACTCCTGCATTTCGGATGGTGCTAACCGGTAAGGGGCTCGTGCCACGGGTGCAGCTCCGGGCACAAGTTCGATTTGGAATTCAACTTGTCTAGGTGGCGGAAGTCCGGGCAAGTCTTCAGGAAAGACTTCCGGGAAATCCCGCACGATCGGAACATCCTCAAGTCGCTTCTCCTCCGACTTCTTCTCCGTTACATGTGCGAGGATGGCTTGATACCCTTTTCGTAGATATTTTCTAGTTTTCAGACAGGAGACAATATTCAGAGTCCGTCTGCCGGTCTCCCCTTGTAGGACTAAGGTTCCACCGGAGACAAGAGGTATGCGAACGAGTTTGTCATGACAGATGATTTCAGCTCGGTGCTTGGATAACCAATCCATACCGACAATAATATCGAAGCTGCCGATCTCGACAGGGATTAAATCAATGGGAAACGTTTCGTTCGTGAGGTTAAGTGTACAGTTGTGTATGATACTATCAGTCTCAATCAGTTTGCCATTAGCTAATTCAACAATGTATTTAGTATCTAAGGCAGTGGGAGTTATATCAAGTAAAGGGCTAAATTTCTCAGAAATGAAGCTTCTATCGGCACCGGTATCAAATAACACAGAAGCAGTAAGGTCGTTGAGAAGAAACGTACCCGTCACGACGTTCGGGTCTTGTCTGGCTTCCCCAGCCTTGATAACGAATGATCTGCCGCGAGCAGGGTTGTTGTTGTTTTTCAGCTTTGGGCAATCTTTCTTGAAATGCCCTGTATTTCCGCACCCAAAGCAGGCCTTTGGTGCATTAGTGTTGGGGGTAGAAATGTTGATTCGGCAATCCTTGGCTAGATGCCCGAACCGTTTGCAGTTGGAGCAAGGGCAAGAACCGTCATGATGGCGGTTGCATTTGGAACAGTAGGGCTTGTTCCCGCTGTACCCTTTCTTTTCCGAAGTTCCAGATGTATAAGCCTTAATGTACTCAGGCTTTTTGTTGAAGGTTTGGTTGGATGAGTTGGGGTTACCTTCCCACTTGCGTTTGTTGTTTGCAGATGGGGTTGAAGTTGTACCACGGCGAACAGAATTTGCCGTTAGTTCATGGGCCATACGGATGGCGCTCTGAATAGTACCCGGTTTGGAAGAAGTTACCAGGTCTTGGAGTCTCTCAGGAAGACCATCAACAAATTTCTCGATCCTCTTGTACTCAGGATCGACCATGGTTGGGCACAGAAGTGCCAGTTGGTGGAAACGGTTGGTGTATCCGGTGATGTCATCACCCTGCATCTTGTGGTTCCAGAATTCCACTTCTAGTTGTTTCAGTTCATCCCTGGGGCAATACTCGCCCCTCAACATCTTCTTCAACTCCTCCCACGGGAGTTGGTAAGCAGTAGCAACACTCACAGTCTGGGCATAGGTGTTCCACCAGGTGAGTGCGGTGTCAGTAAAAGTACTAACGGAGAACTTAACTTTGTCTCCTTCCGCACAGTTGCAGATCAGAAATACGGATTCGACTTTCTCGATCCAGCGTACTAGACCGATAGCTCCTTCAGTACCTGCAAAGTTTAGAGGTTTGCAGTTCTGAAAGTCTTTGTATGAACAGGGTTTAGCAGTAGTGGTTTCAGCGGCATCGCTGTTCCTCGAGGAATTTGGTGGAGTATTCCGAGCCAAGGCTTCAGTAACAGCCTGGGTTATAAGGGAAGTAATCTGGGCATCGGTGTATGGTCGTGTCTTTGGCGGCATGATTCTTCAATAAAAGAAATGAAGATACATGAGATTTTGTATGAGCTGGTAATTGTCACAGATGTACATGTATAAAAGCAGTAATACATAACATCAACATGGAAAATGACAATTAATGTGAGTTGAGATAACAAAGGATATCTGATAGATAAAGTGAGTTCAAAAGTTACATCCTACAGAGATATTACAAAAGGTGTCGGGAATTGTTACATCCGACTAGTTTATAGAGTAGTGCTAGATAGTCAAAAGATTACGAGATAGATTACAAGACAAAGACTACACTAGTTTTCCTGTAGATTAATTTGCTCCATCAGCGTGACAAGGCGGTCCACGGTTTCTGCTAGTCTGTTGGTTTGCCTGGCGTTGTCTTCCACCAAGGCCAGTCGTTGTGCTAGTGTTCGAGAGTGATCCTCGGTCTCCTGTGAACGTTGTTCACATTCCTCTAGTCGGTTTCTTACAAGTTCATCCGCACCTAATTCGGCGGTCATTGAATCCTGAATTATGCTTACAGAGAGGTTGGTATCCTCTTGTTCTCGCTGGAGTTGGGATATGTGATCAAGTGCCTGGCGAAGCAGGTAGGTCATTCGAAGTTGTTCCCGTTCGAGATGTTCGAGCCTTTGCTCCTGACGGTGAAGTTGGGTAGCCAATACTGGCAACGTGAGATGTGCCGAGTTCTGAGAGTTATGTACAGGATAAGGGCTGGTTCGAGGTGACCTTGTGTTCCTCCTGGCTACTCGTGGGTTCCGTGACCCATGTGAGTGAGAGTGTGACGGATTAGGTGGTGTGTTTGCCATTCCTGTGGCAGAATGTAAGTAAGACGAGGCTAATATATATACATATATCATATCCAGCCTATTGTCTAGCACGTATCAAGTAATGGTCCGGTTCTCTCGTGGTCAGAGTCAACTAACGTATCCTCGTTCAACATAATCATTTCAGACCTTACATCATCTTTCCTTAATTGTACATAGTTGATCAGGCTATGTTAAATTAAAGTCGTATGCTGTAATTTCTAAACCAGTCATGTCTAATAAGAGAATACTGCCTAACGGTCATAGTCTAGGCCCACTAAATGCAACCTAGTTCACTATAACCTTAGGCTCTGATACCAATCTGTAACACCCCCGAAATTCACTGTTTTGCGGAAGCATAGTTTGGGGTGTTACTAATCAATATACAAAGCACAAGATATACAGCAAACGACCTCTAAATGAGACGTTTCGTAAATTAGTTACATTCCATAGATATAATGTTTGAAAACTTAGTGTTTTCGTATACAAAATGTAGTTTCCCCTAGAGTCCACGCGTATAGCGGGAGATTCTATTACATAACCGTAATATACAAAAGACAATGCTAAGAATCTCCGTTAATGCAGTTGTGTTGAAATCATGCGACTCTAGCTAAAATCCTGGAGTAATCCTACTCCATCCGGGTACCTGAGAAAACATGCTAACAAGTGTCAACCAAAAGGTTGGTGAATCTCACAGGTTTGTAAGTAATATCGGCTTTGAACACGAGATTTCATTAGTAGTGCCCGTAGACGTAAAATCAGCCATTGCAATCCAGCAATCGTAAAATCAGTATTTGCAATCCAGCAAATGTAAATAAATAAGTTTATACCGTTGCCATGAGGCTCATAATCGAAGCTTAACCCGTAAATAATATGTTTGCTCCCGTGACATGCTCGTAAGTGAGCAAGCATCAGTAACGAATAAGTTGTCACCCGTTTATACGTGTAAATCGGTACGTGGCAGCGCTACTGCCCCGGGTGGGGAGGGTCATTTCCCTAATGGATCCATTAACTACTGTTCGCGCTTAAGTCCATAACTAACGATATATGATGGAGAGACTTCTGTTTGTAAGTAACTCATGCAATTTCGTTTGGTATAGTAAACAGTTTAGTACTTGTGTTCAAGGAAAAAGTAGTAGCATGTATCTCCCCCAATAAGATAAAACAGTAAAAGTGGGGCCGTAAGACTCACCTGAGTCTTTGCAAGTACGTTTATATCAATAAACGAGTAAATAATATCAACCGTAGGTTCTCCGAACCCGTAACCTTTAAATGCCTAAACATATAAAGTTAAGTAAGTAGACGTCTCGCAAGACCATCTAGGATAGTTGTTTACACAACTCATTATATCCAAGTGTTTGTTTAGTAATCCGTTTGTAGTTTGAAAACAAATATGGCCCGTTGGTGACGGTTTGTAAAAATGATTCAAAGTGTTATCATTTATAACGCAATTTAGTGTGATTGTAATAGAAAGTATGTTCTATGACGTTTGTTCAGTCGTATGACATAAGTATTTGAAGTTGTGTAAGTTCGACACTTAGTAAAATCTGACTTTTCAAGGTTCTGGTTTGTGCGACGTAGCATGCGACGTAGCATGCGACGTAGGGTGCGACGTAGGGAGGTACGTCGCATGATGCGACCTTCGCAAATCAATGCGACGTAGGAGGCGACGTTAAAGTCTACGTCGCTATGTGCGACGTCCGCAAGTTAATGCGACGTAATAGGCTGCGTCGCTAGTGCGACGTTGGGATTTTTGTGCGACGTAGGCCGCGACGTCGCTAAGTGCGACGTTGGCCACTTAATGCGACGTTAGGGCTGACGTCGCTATATGCGACGTTGCGAGGGGTATTGCGACGTAGTGGCCTACGTCGCAGGTAGCCCGTCGTCTCTGCGACGTTGCGGTCTGATCGGACAATGGTGGCCGGAAAATCGGTCGAAAAGCTTCCGTTTGGTCCAAATCTTTTACCCAACCCATTTTTGGACATTTTAAGCATATATAAACCATAAAAACGTAAAAATGAGTAAAAACGGAGAGTTTCGGGTTTTGTCGGAAACTTACAAAATGTCGGATCGAAAATCCGAAAAGATGGAAAGGTAGATCGGGATGCCGTGGTTCTTTTATTCCAAAGGGGTGGTATGATCCGGTGTCGTTTCGTGTTGTTATTTTTCGATTTATGGTGATGGTGGTGGTTTTTAAATTAGAGAGAAAAAGAGAGAAAGAAAGAGAAAGAAATGAGAAAATGAAAAGAAAAAGAAAAGGAGGTGGGAGGTTAAGCCTCCCATTTTCAGTCCGCGCCTCCGCGCTCCGTGCGGTGTTCGTTTTCTCCGTCGTTTAAACTTTAAATCAAGTAGTTATATTTTTAAAAGGTGACGGGAATATTTTAATGAAATACCTTGAAATTAATTATAAAAACGTTCGTCGAAGTATTAAAATTCTTAACTCGCGTTTAATACGTATTCGTTAAATTATTTAAAATGTCGTCGCGATATTATAAATAATGTTTGTTCGCTGTGTATTTTATATAATAAAATACGTTCTCATTATTTAGGTAAGTTTCTGTCACCAACGTCAAAATAATTGTGTCGGACTCCGTCCGGTTAATTCGCACGATTTATCCAAATCGCGTAAGTACACACACATATATATAAATCACCTTTTATATATATACAAATAGAGACTGTAATTAGTCCTATTACATACTAATTACAACTAGTTACAAACAATTAGGCATAATTAATTATCCTAATGATGCGGGTGTTACATCTTTTAGTCATATTAATAATTTAAGATATTCATTGTTAAACGTTGACAAATTTATGCTGATGATAGTTATGATTTGAAATTTACATACGATGACGCTATAATCACATGTGATTATAACCGATATTCTTTTCTCAATTTTCTAATTATCAAGTAAAATTATTCATTTGTGATTATAACTGCTACTTTGAAGTTTGCATGTGATAAGTGCAACATCACATGTGATCAAGCACAAAACAATAATAGTTATGACTTATGATAACATGTGATTTTGGTTGTAATCACATACGATATCAGTTGTAATAACGTATGATTAAATAAATATTAGTTTAAAAACATATAAGTGTTTATTCGCATGTGATTATAATCACGTGTGATTGAAAATAGAATAATAATAGCTGGAATTACATGTGATTTTTGAACATATAATTCTGAAACATAAAAAATCATGTGTGATTGAACATCAAAAAATAATAATTACTTATAATTGCTACTAATTTTGTTATCTTACTGTGTTATTGATAAATTAAGATCATTTACAAAAACATAGAGAGTATAAATTTACCATAACTTTAAATTCCAACCCACTCACTCATGCTACTCTCCACTAGGTGATCCACGATTGAAAAAAGCACATGTCAAAAATGATAAAAGTACCCCCATTCCTTAATATTAGATACACGGGACATATTTTAGTCAGCAAACCCAATTAAATATGATCATCGATCTTAATGATCCAATGAATGAGATTCATTCGTCCGTTCCTTATTTTTTTAGTAGTCCTTAGTGAACTTTCATCTACATAGCTGTTCTATTTGTATTTTTATGATAAACACTTACACTCACTTTCTTGTGTAAGTCGAGTTGGAACTAAAAGATATCGTATTACATAATCGAAGAACTTTTATTTTTTTATTGGTGGAAGATCATAACGGAACATCTCGAATGAGGAGAAGGATGGACGAACTGAACAATGAACATGATATATTCTAAGACAAAACTGTTTGTGATCTACATTAGATTCACTTCATTATATATATATATATATATATATATATATATATAACCTAAACTATATAAATGCAACCTAATTAATTAAGTAGTAATATCATGACCTATGCACACAAAACATAACGTTTACAAAAGAAATATGATCCAATGGACATCTCTTAAGGCATCGACAACAAGTAAACAATAATGGTATTCCAAAATCGGAAATACACCTATTTGCTTCGTCAACAATACTTATGGTAATGATTCGAAAAGCATAATATAAAACTAAACATTAAAGGCTTTACATAATTAAGATCTTAAAAGGGTTGAAAGGGTGATCTCATGGCCAATATAATTAAGAAACTAAATCAGTAATTAGCCAATGCAATTAACATAATGATATTATTAAAGAATATTTGTTAAAAGTTGTGGTTGGTGTGTAACCCCACTATGAACCAAGTTTGTAACTTTCCAGCAATGCCAACTTTTGGACATATGAACTCATGACTCATGTCTCACCATTTGGATTTTAAAAATAATTTTAACAAAGTTAGATAAAAGCGTTATATATAAATTATTAAATTAAATAGTGAAATTGCTTACTAGTGATTCTAAGAGATTTTATATGTAAATGTATTATAATATTGATAAAACAAAAATATACTCAATTTTTTTTTGTTTTCTATGTGTATTAGAGCAATATTTCTATCTTAGAATTACTTCCATAAAATACTGTACTGGTTTTACTTTCATGTAATTAAGGGTTGTCTAAGCTCCTGTTGGAGTCAACATTTGTACATACTAATTTTCTTTTGGATCTAATACCATCTTTGATTTTCCGAAAAAAGAAAAACGCCTTCAAAAGTTGCGACTTGCCATAACACTAAGGAGTGGCTATGGATGTGCTTCTCGGACACGACTTTATATTCAACCATCACGTTTTTTGGTTCACGTAGTCAGCAAGAAGATTGAAAATAATCAGTTTGTGTCTCTTGGTACATGTTGCCGGTAAAAGATAATGGGTGTGTTTGGAAGAGGGGGCTTTTAGGAGCTTTTGGAGGCTTGAGCTTCTATTTTTTATAAGCCCCAGTTATAAGACTTGCTTGGCAACATAAAAAAATGAGGTTTTTTGAAAAAATAAACCTACATAAGCCCTTAAACAAGAAGTTTTTTAAGTTACTTTTGAATAGAAGCCCAAAGTTCAACTCCAGCCACAAGCCCCAACTCCAGTCCGTTGTTACCAAACGTACACACCGAATGTGACATCATCAACCATAGAATCTAATGTTTTTAGATCAATCAAAATTTGCTATCGAAACATAAAGTTATAGTGATTACCCGTATGATTTATGGACCACAAATAGCATTATTTATTCCATCTTAATAATAAATTATATATATATATGTGTGTGTATATATATATATATATATATATATATGATACATCTTTATTATGTCATCATTCTAATTAAATTTCAATTTATTAATTGAGTCAATTAATTTTAATAAATATTAAAATAAGATCTTTAACTTATTAAATTTTTTTTAATCGACTACTCACTTACATAAAAAAAAATTAATTCATTAATTAAAACACTATATAAATCGATTTGTAATGCTTCTATTTTCAATTCACCGAGTAGGAATAAAATTACTTGAAAATTTTAATATAGACTTAAAATAATTAATTTTTTTCGCTAATTTGGTTTAAAAAACTTTTAATTTTGTAATCTCTACTTATATAAATTCATCTACATAAAGTAATATTATCATGAATCCAACTAAATACTTAATATTCAAAGTAACTTTCACACTTTATTATTAGAAACAAGATACTAAATATGAAATTTTAAATGAAAAATCAACGACCCATGTATATACACGGGTTTAAAGTGTAGTAATATACTCCGTAATATGGTATAACAAAGGTTACAAAGGTAAGAGTGTTTAGGCTTACGAGAAGTCCAATCAGAAGTAACCATACATGCCACATCACATCTAAGGAGTACGATTTAACTAATAAAAATATAAAAAATAAAAATATGAAGTCAACTCTGTGGAACCGTGAATGGTGGTTAACCACAAGCTATACGGGTCTACCATACACTGTAGTACTGTACTAATGCTCTTTAGGGGCGGCACAGCGGCTACTAGGGTGGAATGCAGAGTAACAGCCCACCGTCATCTTGTTTTAATTTTTAAATTTTTTTTTTTATATTGGTTTTATAATAATTATTATATTTATTTTATTAATTGAGATACTCCGTAATAATTATCAAGGGTCGAAAATTGAGTAGTTAGTAGTATTAATTAAATTAAGCTCGTCATGTAGCTGTCGGTAGAATAGGACAATAATAGGTGTAGCCATCTCAGTGCGCCGCCTCACAGGCTCACACTCACCGATACTTAATTGGGCTGATAAACGAATATTAATGGGCTTAATGTTGGGCCAGTAAAGATGTTGCAAGTCTATTTTGTCGAATATACAAATACAATACTGATACGATGCTTTCAAATTGTATTTTCAGGCATTCAGCCGAGGAAAGATGTTATATATGAAGTCAAGATACCGCATGTAAGATTCTGCATTTTATGGTCTCTGTCTTATTATGCTAGCGTTTAGATTTTGCACATAGAGTAAGGTTCAAATGAGTACATTAATTTTGAGTGAGAATGAGGGAACCAACAGATTTCTGCCATGTGTCACTTTATTCTCTCTCCTCCACACTTTATTCTCTCTCCTCCACATTTTTAAAAATTAAATATCTCACAAACGGTAAGTCGAAAAATCATGAAAATTGCACCATAAAATTCAGCGTTTTCTCCTCTTCGATTTGCCGTCCCTCAAGGCATACTTTTGACAACTTTTTTTTTTCTCATTTTTTGGTGGGTTTCACAAATTAGTAACACATGTGTTAGTGATTAGTTGTACATTTAATTTGTGGTTAAGGTTAGGGTTTAGGGTCATGTTTAGGGTTTAGTAGGGTTTATGGTTTAGGGTTTATAAGGGTTTAGGGTTTAGAAGGGGTTCAAGGTTTAGAAAGATTTAGGGTTTAGCGTTTTGTAAAGCGTTTAGGGTTTAGGGTTTGGGGGTTAGGGTTTAGGGTTTAGGGTTTGAGGTTTGGGGTTTCGGGGAGAAACCCCAAACCTCACACCCTAAACCCTAACCCCTAAACCCCAAACCCTAAACCCTAAACGCAACACTTTAACACATGTGTTAGTAAATGTGAAACCCACCCAAAAAATGAAAAAAAAAAAACTTTTCGAAAGTATGTCTTGAGGGACGGCAAATCGAAGAGGAGAAAACGACGAATTTAATGGTGCAATTTTCATAATTTTTCGATTTGTCGTTTGTGAGATAATTGATGTTGGGGGTAAATGGGTATTGTACATGTGGAACATTCTCTTTGTACACATGGCTTGATATCATTGGTTCCCTCATTCTCACACAAATTCCTATTCTCATTTGAACCCTACCCTTTGCACATATTATGGTGTGGAAGTTGAAAAATATGGTCAAGTATTGTAGTTAGAGTTTACGAGTCAAACAAGTAAACTTGAACAATGACTCATATAAGGCCATAAACAGCATTGCTTCACTCCAAGATCATCATTCCTAAATGATACGCGTACTATCTTAACTATTAACTTGACAGACATTCAACTTATACTCGTTCATACGTTACAAGCGACAAGAAGATGCCTCGTTCTCTTGATATATATAAGGTAATAACTAATAACAATGAGGAGTAGTGGAATACAAAAAATGATCTTTTCCATGTTAAAGTAGGAGGTTGATGAACCAAATACAACATAATCCAAACTTTGCCCTTTAAAATTCGAATACCACTTGCTATAAGTAAATCTTCCAAGACATAGCTCTTTATTCTTTCGTTAGTTGCAATAAGTACCAAGTATCACCCATTCACCGTTATTGGTTAAACTTTCGAATTCAATATCACTGCCGAAGTTTATATAATTGAATTTTATGTCGTTACGAGAAACGGTTGAACAAAAGTTGATTTTAGTAAACGAACATGTTCAATATGAATTCCAATAAACTGTCATACAACAACTAAAGAACTAATTACTAAAACAAATGAAAATGTAAACTTATTCCTATAACTCAATCAATTAGACCACATAAACACAAAAAATGAACATTTGATCCATAAAGGTCAAATCGGTAATTTGGCCATCCAGATTCTGTAACAAACAATTAACTAACCACCAAAGATTAAATCTCAACCGTTAAATCTTCCTCCCGTGAAATCCAGCTAACGCCAACAGATTCTGATCCGACGGACAAAAACTAAACCTCCTTTGTAGCATCAACCCACACAGCAATCCTCCACCGTCCGATTTCACTTCTTTCTTTCCCGCCGTTTGACTAGTCAACCTCACGCCGTTAACCTCCTTAAACGCCGCCGTACTCACTGACGATGAAGACGACGTCGTCGACTCATTCCCATCGGAAAAATCCACCTGATCACCGATCGGAAAATCACACGATTCCGCTTCAGACGATCGCTCGCTCCGTTTCGATCCGTTACGGCTGAGAACCGTCGGATGCCATGACATCCGTCGTTCACGGCGGCGTTGCCGTTGCAGTTGTTTATCTTCGTTTTCACTTTCACCGATCAGGTCTCGAAAACAAACCGCTGACATTCCATTAAACGCCGCAAAATCAGAACTCTCGTAAACCGTCGCCGCGATATTCAACACGCCGTGAACTCTCCCCGACGGCCGACGGATGTGAACGGCCGAAAACGCCGGAGTACCGATAACCGCTCCGGTCTTCGATGACGTAAGCGAACTGGAACTCAACAAGTAGCGCACATTACCGATTAGGTAATCTCTGATGTAACCGCAAGCGTAAATTTCGAATTGAACTGCTGACGTGTCACCGTAGATGAAATGTGGTGAAACACGGAAAATGAATTTCTCGTTCCACGTAGGATTTTCGCCGCCGACGGTGTCCAGGTGGCTACGAAGCTTGGCGGTTGGATCAACCCAAGCGATGGCGTAAGTGTGGACACGGCGCATTTTAGCAGATGGTGGGATTTTTAAATCTTGTGCTGAGATCAAGTTAATCTCTAGAATTCTTGTATCTGACATGATGATGATGATGTGTAGATTGATCTCCCTCTCGCGAAAAATGTGAGTGAATTCAGGTGTTGTTGATGATAGAATGATTTCAACGTGAAATTGAGATCAATTTGGGTTTTGATGAAATTAATTCTTGAACGTTTGAAGATTGATCGAGAATTGAGAGGGAGATGGGGGGTTTCAGTTTGAGTATGATGAGAATTTATACTCTTAACTACAAAATTACTTTAAAGCCCCTTTGGGCTTTGGTTAGCAAATTGGCCCGTTTACGGCAAAAAAGTGAGCATGTTTACCTAATTATTATACATAATCTTTATTTAATAATAATAATATTATTATAAGTTTGTTATTATTATAAATTAATTATGCTAATAAATTTGATGTAACGGCTATAAGGACATGCTCTTGAGTTTTTTATGTAAAAAAAGAAGACGAGAATGAAATATAAGACGATGGTAAAGAAAAGAAAATGAAAAACTTTTGCGATCACAAATTAGAAAGAAAATAAGGAAAATCTATATTTATCGTGTTCACAAGTTATAAAGAAATGGAAAAGAGTGACATTTCAAAACTAGTTTACATTTCCATCATTTCATTTCTTGTGCAATAATGGAGAGAAAGTTTGAAGAGAAAAGATGTCAAATTCTACTCCTATTTCTCTTCTTTTATGTCCAAAAAAAACTATGTAACTCAATCTATTTTTATTCTTTCTGATTTTGTTCTCTTCTTTAGAAAAATTGACTTAGGGAGGGGACCTAATACTATAATCAATTGAGACACACAAATTGACGAACTCAATTGACATTCTTTTTTATCCCCCGGGATGGTAGCATAGTGATAGGAAAATTAAGTATAAAAGTGGAGGTCACGAGTTCAAATTTCATTCCCATGTTCCTTTAATCGTGGATTACTCGATTTACTACTCCCATACTGACCGTGAAACTAGTCAGTGAGGGATCACAAAAGGTCAATTTACCCTTTTTTTATCCATACGTATTTTTAGTAGAACTAACATAAGTTTACAACAACTGAGAAGTCCTACTTGAAACAAAGTATAATGCACACTCTAATCGTTATAAATTGGTTATTAAAATCATAGCATTTATTTACTCTTTGTAAAACTGTAAAACTATCATTTTCATGTTATTATTATTATTATATTTAATTTTATAATTTATAATATTTACTCCCTCCGTCCCATTTCTATTGTCCATTATTTCCATTTTGGGTGTACCAAATTAATTGTCCACTTCCATAAATAGAAAGTTTAAGGAAATGACAAAAAAATAGGTAAAAAGTAGAGGGTAAAACTGTCATTTTATCAAAAAGTAAGAGAGAGATAGTTATATTTTCTTAAACTGCGTGTCTTTTTGTCTGGTGACAATAAAATTGGGACGGAGGGAGTATTATTTATGTACACATGGGCTTTGTAGAGGGGTATAATCGTCTTTTAAACCCTATGACGGTACCCGAAATAACGTTTTTATCTTATATGGGGTTTTAGGGTTTGCAATAACAATAAAACACCCTCAATCAAGCTTTTAGGGTTTAGTAACAAACACAAAAATGGGGAGAGCTAAAAAGGGTCCAAAATTCGCAGTAATGAAGAAAGTAGTCTCGCATAAAGCAATCAAACAGTAAATCATCCTATATCCCTCTTTTAATTTGCATTATCAACATTTACATCTCATCAATTTATGTTAATTTATCTATTTATTTTTGTCAGATATAAAGAAGAGGTTTTAAACCCGAATAGAAAGGACTTAACAAAAGAAAACCTCCCCAGAAACGTGTAAGTCTGCAATTCATTGATTTCCTTATATATTTGTGTATCTATCAGTATATGATGATTTGTGATTTGCAGACCTTATGTATCATCTGCTCTGTTCTTTTCGTACAATACGGCACTTGGACCGCCTTATCAAGTCTTGGTTGATACTAATTTCATCAATTTCTCAATCCAAAATAAAGTAAGATTTGCTTGATATAATATTAACTGCACATTTCAGTGTTTTTAATGGTCTTCACACTATATGTTAATTCAGAAGTACCATATATGCTCGGTTTATTATCTATTTGTAATGGTAATTGGATTATTATGATGTTTATTTATTTAATGTTGTTTGATGTAGTTGGACTTGGAGAAGGGAATGATGGACTGCTTATACGCAAAATGTAAGTTTAAGCTCAATTATTTATTTTTTAGAATAATAGGGATATTAATTGGTGATGTATTTTTGGTTTGGCCCGATAGGGCCGTTCTCATTGAAACTGAATAAGCAACTGAATGGGCTTCCCCCAAACTGAGTAACCTGCTATACAAACTTGATTGAGCTGCTTTTGCTTGTTCAGATTTCAGACCAAATAACTTTTTTAAGACATGTACCATGCTCTGTTACTTACAAGCAGAATTACATTATTTTGCTATTGTTACAAGCCAGTTACAGAAGCTGCTTTTGCTAATGATACAAACCATAATTTACCGAATAACTGTGGTAATGTTACTTTAACATGACTACAGAAGCTTAAACAGTTGTTTACAACACTTACCTGACTTTTGTGAGTTAGAAGGAAGTAAGGAACCGCTTCTATTTGTGTTTTTACCTTGAGCATTGAATCTATAACAGAAGTAGTCATGGTATGTGATGTATGGCGCCGTGATGTAAGTTAAACAGTTATTGGAACATATTATATCCTATCTGGGTGGACCCGGTGATTTTAATGCAAGACGGAGGCAGAACTGAATAACCAAACCAGGGAACCTGCACCATACTTGGATTGGTAGCTATTTTGGTTATTGTACAATACAATCTAAATCATCACCTCAGTCTTCAGATCGAGAATGACCTTACTAGTAGATCAACCATAAGTTTATTAGACCTAAAATATAGAACAATAGGTATGGTAGAGATGTCTTAATATGCATATATTAGGAATGGAAGATATCTGAGCCTACTTCAATCTAAATACATGCATCGCCTTTTTGCTGGAACTTGGAGCCAAGTTTCTTCATTACAGGGGATCTGGATTTTTCTTTGCTTTACTTGTGTAGGTAGCCACATTTCACCATTTGGAATAAATAATAGGCATTTGTACAATAGGTATCGACTTCTTTTTGGCCCTGTTCCAGATCAAAGCAGCTGTTTTTACATGGACTTTAATCTCTACAAGATGGTGATGGCACTCTGGGACATATTACATTTATTTGTCATATAGTGCATCACCTTTTTTTTAACATAATATTAGGTGATAAATATGCAAAGTCTTTTCCCATTAGTAATTGTTACAAGCTACTGATATTGGTGGTTTTGGCTCACAGTACTTTCATATTACTTTTTTTAAGGGACATACTATATATTCAACTAATAACCAAAAAATTTTAGTAGTATGTTCTTTATTTCAGGAGAGATAGACTACTCTACTTTTAGTCCGAATGGTATCCATGTATTATGTGCTTACAACCTTATTTCGTGGACATGTTGGTACACAACCTTTTTGGTTCTTAATTAATATTAGTTCTTTATTTTTTCTCAAGGCACTCCGTGTATTACCGATTGTGTGATGGCTGAACTTGAGAAGCTTGGTCAGAAATATCGTGTTGCTTTGAGGTAAGCGGCCTTTTATTTACCTGGAACTATATGCTGTACTCTATTAGGTGATATCGTATTTTCTTCTCACGTATGACATATCAAATGATCATGTAGTTCCTTCAACAGCATCATTTTGATTTAGCTTGGTTTGTATTTCATTTCCGACTGGAGTCGGAGAATGCTATATTCATAACGAGATCAAATTAGATATATTGAAATACCTGAGCAGCATGTTGATTTACATTATTTTCTGATTATCTGTATTTTCTTTATATCTTTGCTTTATTGCTTAAACAGAATTGCCAAGGATCCTAGATTTGAAAGGCTTCCCTGCACTCACAAAGGAACGTACGCTGATGACTGCATTGTTGAAAGAGTTACTATGGTAATACTTAAATAACTTTATATAATTTCCGAAAACTGATTTTTAAATTATATTGAACCTTATCATCTCCTACAATGAAAACAGCACAAGTGTTATATGGTAGCAACATGTGATAGAGATTTTAAGCGTAGGATTCGCAAGGTTCGATGTCTTTTTAGCGTTTATTATCTTCTTTTTTTCTTTGTTGCTGTCTTAAACCTTTCATAATTTTGAGCCAGCATATTTTGCATTTTGGTTATCAGATACCTGGTGTGCCAATTATGTATATCACCCAGCACAAATACTCCATCGAGAGATTGCCTGAAGCAACAATGGGTGGAGGTAGGCTACTGACCAAGCACCATTTCAACTACTTGCAAACAATTTTCAGACTCTTCTTTATCAATCTAACGATTGTTTCCCCCTTGTTCTCATTGCAGCTCCAAGAATATGACATGGTGAGGTGTTGTTGCATGTTACCAGTGATGAACTTTATGCTAGCTGAAGAACAGATCTTGTAGAAACGGCTTAGTGCTACTATTACAACCGTGTATTGCTCTCCAAGAATGTTATACCGTTTTCTAGTTTTGTTTACGGCTTGTCTTATGACACAATGATTAGATGAAAATGGGAATATGACATTGTTGCATGTTGTCATTGTACTTCAACAAGCAAAGTAGTGTTCAAGAAGTTTGTTTTTAAATACATGTTTTTGTTCATATGATCCATTTACATTTCATGTTGAATGTTATTAGAAGTTGCAAGATGGGCGGGTCGGGTAGATTGTATGACAGGCACAATAATAGGTTTTGGTCTGACAGGGGGCGGTTTTCTGTACTGGTCAAAATGAGCGACTGTCTTTAGTTTTGTACATATCTAACGGATTTGTCACAACACTTTTACTAACATAATCTTAGTCTTTAAAACAATGTGAAGCGTACGCTTTAAAATTTGATTTTGGATAGTTTTTAACTCATTCGATATGATCATTTTTTGTATTGCCCCTTTTGTTGCTTGAATGACTGTTTATAAAGCACCACTCAAAATCTCAAATAGACCAACTTATAAGTAAATAAGTAAACACGTTAAAAGCCTATGAAACTACTTAAATGTACAGGCATGGGGGCTCATTGACTAGTAAATTGGCGCATGAAAGTTGGTAGAATATGAAAGTTGTCAAATGGAGCTTGTTACCTTTTCATATGGCTTACATATGGGTTAATTGTCAAGCAAGGTCTACAACTGAAAAGTTGCTTCTAATTTGAAGAAATAAAATAATAGTTGTCAGAGTAGGAATTAAGAGTAATTACGTAGTACTAATTACAACACATTTAGTATACATTTAAGGTAATGTACTAACATTTGAACATCATCCAAGATTTGATGCAATTTTACGTACAGACACACCTTGGATTACTCCTTTTACACAACAAAAGAATTCTATCAATTACAAAAAGAATCCAAAGACTATAAATTTTCACAAAGAATATGAAACTACATCATCTACCCAAAAAATATATGCTATCTAAGAAGCTTTGCTGCTTCCACGGTTGAGTCTGAGTTATTTACTATCGCCTCATCATCAGGTGGCGGTTTAACATACTTCCCTATAACCTTCTGGTGAGTGCGGTTTTTAATCCTCTGGATCTTGTCTTTACTTTTCTGCTTTTGTTTCTCTTTTTGACGCCTCATTTGACTTCTTTCTTTCTCATACATTCCTTGCCAGAATACCTCACCGGTTGAAGGCCATAACCACCGTTGTTTAGGGTGGTCTGAGTCAGCTTCTTCAGCAAGATCTTCATCCATGGCTTTTAGGGTGTTGTAATTGAACCATTTGATCCACATCTTGCCTCTTCGGCTTTTAAAGCTGTGTTGTTCTTGGATTGTTCCGGTTGTAGGGTCTATGTACACCATTCGTCTTGCACTGTGGTATGCCCATACGTTTACAAGTAGCTCAAGAACACGTGTATAGCAATGCTTGTCCTGCAAAACACAATATGAAACCATTCAAACCAAACACCCAAATGAATTGAACTGGTTGACAAAGAAGTTTTATACATTAGTGCATAAAATAATTCTATCTCAACAAGAATCTGATCTATTGTATAAAACATATTAGGTATACACTAATAGTGCACTGTGGATGACTTTTGATCAGTTCAACCCATGCAACCCATTTCCTTTTTGCTTTTTAAAACCATTTAGCCCGTAAGAGATTAAATATAATCTGAGTTGGTGCATCCAAAGGTAAATGGGTTGAAATTGCCACCTCTAATAATGAGTAAAAGAAAACTTACCTTCGATAAACTTAGGTAGCAGAGACCACTTTGATGATGCTCATCGTAAACTTGTGCATCCAATGCGTCCACAAACATTCTGCAAATATTAGTGACAACATTAATTCTAGTTTATTACTAGTATGTAAAACAGAAGGGGAATCCTTTAAGCTGTTCAGTTCCGTTTCTTTCTAAAACAATAAAAGTCAATAAAAAAAGATCATACAAACCTTGAAAACATAACGAACTCTACGAATGACTTGGTTGGCATAGACCAGCTATTCATGACAGACCATGAATCTCCATCCATAGGCATCGGAGGAAGTGAGGTCGAGTTGTCCTTCAATCCATACATTTTCTTGAGAGCTTCAGAGAATGCTAACCTAGTACAAATCAAATATTTTGTCATTGTGGAAGGGTATTTTAGACATTGGATTATTAATCAAACATTTTGCATCACATGATATTAAGTAAGCATTCATAAATGCATAGTGTTATACTGTTATCTTTATACACATATATAATTAGTTACACAACATTCTCTTGATTTGTCAATATCGAATACCACGTAATATTTTAGACATTTAATGAACCATTTTCCTAAAATAAAGTGCCTAATGGAGCGAACTCTGAATTCAGCCAAAGAAATATGCATGAATGTAACAAGAATTGTAGAGCCTTACTTGCAATTACCCGCGTTTATAGCATCACAGAATGTCCAAAAATCTTGCTGCATCGGGTTTCTTGGATCTTTATCCATTTGAACCCAAAAATACAGAGCATCACCATGCTTGTGCGCTTGAATGTCGTCTAATAAAGCAGTCTCAGCAGTCTTTGACAAAGAAGCCTGTTTTTGTTCCAAAAAATTTTAATTGTTAGATTTAGAATAAAAGAACTTTCGTGGTGTACTAATTATACCAAAAAGGCAACATTTGTCTCACAAATAGTTTAAATAAAATCTTTTACCAAAATTACCTTCAATATACACAAAAAAAGAAGAAATTTTGTGAACCCAAATCAACATACAGATTATTTTACATATTGAGGCTGACCATGAGAAAATGTCAATTTAGAAACCTTTTGAAAATTTTGAAGCAAACAGTGAAACCTTCAAGGAAACTAGGAGGGAATGTACATGCCTTCTTAGCTGTAGCTCTCCATGATGAGAACCCTATCCAAGCATTCTTGTGTACACGGTCAATACGATTAGCAATCGAGAAAAATGCTCCAAAATCGCCAAGGGCATCACGGTAATAAGGTATGCTTAGAAGAGGAAGACGGGAAGGTGCATCGATATCATCGGTTTTTGATCTTCGACCTTTAGTTGACTACAATATTATCAACAGAAACCAAGTTCAGTTATAAACATAGGGCACTACAAACACATCAAATTATTTACAACCCGATTTGTCTTGCAAATATAGCCCAAACTTTCTCAAATTAAGACTAACACTATGTGTCAACGGGTCGGTGGCAAAAGAAGAAAATGCTTAAACTTTAAATTAGAGGTTGCAAAACGGGCGGGATGGACTAATTGAGTAACCAGTCAAACAGAGAAACTTCATGACCAGGTCAAAATGAGTATGCTCGGGTTGAGACGACCAACAAACGTCTTTTTGTCTTCTCTTCCCTTGAATTAGACAAAAAATTAATGCCTTTATAATGATTGGGAAATGTGTATTACTGCAACAATGATCTAATTAGGAAATGTATCATATATATTCTGTATACATCTTGGGCGAGTTTCAACCCATTTTCATTTTAAGAATTTTTTTAATATTATCCCTTTGACCCATTAAAGGAAAAGTAGAGCCCACATTGACCCATTTACCATAAATGCATGGAACTTAACACCTCTACTTTACAATACAGTGAACTGTCTCACCAGTCCAAGACCACGATAAAGAGGGCCACGGTGCAAAAAAGGCCAAGCTCCTTGACCAAAGTAAGGTTCATAGATGCATAATGGTTGACCAGTCCTTTCAAGTTCTCCATCATCCCTCTCATGCAAATCATTTCTATACCGATCAGCCTTCTTTGCACTTCGATATACGTCGTCCCATGTTCCCCTTCGTTGCTCACTTCTGTCTCTCAACTACAAAAATTTACAACAGAAATTAGAAGGTCTAAACATTATAATTTATTAGTTTCCAAATGGAGGATCTGTAATTCAATATGGATTTCCCATATACAAAGTAATCCCCTAAGAACATTCCAAAATATTCAGAAACATCTTAAGTAACCAATATGCCTATTATTCGAGATGGAAAATGGGCAAGTTGGGAGAAGGGTCAAAACGGATTCGTGTCAAGACAGATAACGTCAGGTTGGGCTGACCGACAAACACTTATCCAATAAATTATTTGAATCTTACAAATACATACGCTAATATGATTACACAACTCAACTAGTACGAAGATTGGTAAAGGGGATGAAACGACTGATGGATTTCAAACTCCACGGAAACCATTCAAGGGACTTGTGGTTGATAGTACAAAGAAAGTGGTTGGTGCACCTCCTAAAAAGGTGTTTGTCCCTAAAAAAAAGACAACGGAGGTTGCTGAGACAACAACTTCTAATTCGTTTGGGCTCTTTCTAAGGAAGATATGATAGTTGACAATAATGTTTCTTTGATTCGGAAGAAGGGTAACCAACATGAGGATAGCGGGAAGAAAGTGGATTTTAGTGCACATACTGCGGTTCACATATTTGATATGGCTGATGAGGATGAGGATGATGATGTGGATGATGAAGATGAAATTCTTAATCCTTTAGATAGTGAGATGGCTGATTTCATGAGTATTCATGATAGGAAAGGTGGTAGGAAGAAATGAGTCTTGTGGTTGTTGTTTGATTTATATTTGAGTCAAATTTTGTTTAGTGGATGTGTCCTTATTATGTAGTCTTTTTGCCTATGTAACGGGCTGTGGTGTGGGATTCACTCACATCCATTGTACTTAAATGTTTTTGGGAATATATTCACCGGGTAATTCTACCCTTTACCCAAAAAAAAAACTAGTACGAAGATTTTCGAACTTCGTTTGAGTTTTGATGAAGTGATCTAAGAAGTCTTTATATATCGCATACACCTTAGACGACTTTCAGACTAATTGACCACTTTGACTTCATTTCAGTTAAATCCTTTGACTTACCCATATATCCAGTTGAAGATTAGCATACCCCAACATGAATCATTTTCTCTCTTTCAATATATTCAAATAAATGGACTGTCTTTTAATTTGGGTCCATAAGATCCTTGTAAAAAAGGTATGTAGCATTATTTATCAAAATTTTGATAAGGGAAAGAAATCTCTTCATTACCTCGCTATCTTCTCTTCTCTTCTTAGCTATTGCTGTCTGAATGCTTTTCTCTTCTTCCCATATACTATACAAAAACGTGTCATTCGTCTGGATAACAGCAGAACTCTCTTTTAGAGTACGATTCCACCGACTCTCAATCTTGTGTAAGAAATTGTAAATCCTCGAAGTTCTATTTACATATTTTTGATCTGCAATAGCTTCAAAATACTGCCACTGCCACTCCGTTTTGATATTTGAAGGAATTTCTGACACTGACCTGGGAGATGCAACTTCTGAAGGAAGGTTGAGAATGTTTTCAATCAACGAAGCATAACCTTCAACAGATTCCAAAACCATCATGTTTTTTGCAGTATGTCTTCCCATTGATGCTATATTCCGAGCTAGAGATGATAATCTTCCTTTTGACACCAATTGCAGCATAATTTGGGTTAAAGCCTTTATTTTCTCTTTAGGAAAAAGGTAGCCATTGACCTTATCATCAACCTGGAATATGTTATGGAAGCATTAATATTCAAATACACAAATATAAATCAAATCATATGCCAGATACATGAAAGACTGCAGTTTATAGAAGCGTACATATTTCTTGATTATTGACACATCAGGAGCTATTATTGGTTTCTCAAAGCACATTGCTTTTAGTAGGATGTCGGGAAAAGTTTGTTCTTCAAGAAACGACCCGTATATCACAACATCAGTGTTGCTTAAAACTTTGTACACATCATCATCCACGGCAGCATGACTTACAGTACCACTTGGGTAGTTCAAGTTTAAAGCAATTTCCTAAGAAAAGTATGGACATCAAGTTAGCATGAACTATAAACCAGAAAAATCAACAATCCAAAATTACAAATTTTCCACATCTTTGCCATGAGATCAACCACTTCAATTTAGCTAGTTATATGTCCCATAAAAGTTTCTACTCTTCCTATTTTCTGCAAAAAAATTTATTTATTATAGTTACATATTTGCGATTTGTCATCACCCATCAGGTCCATAAGAATATAAGATGCTCTCAATTTGATTTGTGAAGAGTTTTTTAGGCATTTAACAAACACTGAAGCATTTATAGATCATAATTTCCATGTTTTACAAGACTGGAGGAGTACCAAGAAAGTTAAACTAAGTTTCAGGGAAAAAAAATTATACCTTGAGAGCAGCAGTGTAATTACTCGTCATGTCTTGACTCAAGATTATGATCCTAAGCTGAGGACTTGAACTGTCATCAGTAGGAAACTCTGCTAAAAGTGGTGATAAAGCCTGTAGAACAAGTGCATGTTCCACCCATAATCCTTTATACAGAAACTGACTTCCTGTTATAGCAATAACAAAATCACGAGCCCCAATGTTCATATTCACACGCACACCTTCTTCATGAACAGTCATCAAATTATCCAATTTGCACGCCCCCGACGGAGACCCAGGTATAACAAAGTAGTTTCCAGCATCAAATGCAGAATAATACATCTGAAGAATGAATTAAAAATCAAAAACAGGTTCTAATAAAAAATTATAATAATTGAACTTTTAAATTAGAAAAAATGTGTCATAATATCTACCGGAAGTGCATGGTTGGGGAAGACAACAACTGTAGCTCGATTAAAGGCAGATTTCCAATCATCAATTATCTGAGTTTGTCCATTCGAGACGTAACTTTTAAAACGAGTAGCGAGTGCTTTTTCATGGATGGTCCATATAAGTGGTAACGATTTGAAAGGTTCCTGTAAAAGGCTGTAACAACTAAATTTAGTAAGTCAATGAAAATTTATTGAGTTTATGTATATTCATCATGTTTCTGAAATAATTTGATAATGAAGATTGATATGATAAAATTTGGTAAACTTACCCTGAAATGACATCTTTTGCTTCAAGAGAATTGACAAGTATGGCATCATAGCTGCAAAGAACACGCGAAATTATAAATGAATACATCAAATTACCATTGAACATCTTAAATCAGATACCATCACATTTTATTATTTCTATAGGGATTAATTCTTATTTTTGAGCTAGTTAAACGTGAGAATTAAATACAATCATACTTTAGCCAGTCAATTATAATCTTTGTATCACCATTAGCTTCCACAATATTGACCGGAGTACCAATATTTTTCCAAACAGCATGCACGGGACCGTCTTCAAGCGAGTAAACCTGCACAAATGTTAATTATAAGCAACAATATATACAGAATCTCTTAAGACTTCATACATCAGTTATGTGAAGCAACTATAATTATGCCCCAAAATCTCACATAAGCAAACATCAACAGAGATGATTAACGAATAAAACCGCAAGTTTTGAACTTCGAATGCTGATACTACTTACATAAGTGACAAAGATAAGGGCAGCTAATCTTAATAAGACCTTAATCTCAACAATATTCTAAACATTCTCAATTACGTGGAGTTCAAACTTTCAAATATAAAATTCATAGCAATGAAAGTAGCCCCAATCCCCCTGAACAAAAATTACCTCAATTTCATAGCCAATTGCTTTCAAAGCAGCTGCAACAGTGATCATCAATAATTGCTGTGGATCAACCAACAGATCTGCAAAGAGCTACAAAAGGGAACTAATAAAACTCGATATCAAAATTAACCCAAATCTAAATACAATTAAGAATATGATTTCCTTCAAAGAAAGAGTAAGAATTTAACCAAATTACTAAAACAAATACTTACAAAAGCCAGCTGAGGTTTTCTATGCCCAAATCTAACTACTTTTCTAGAACCTCCAGAAGCCAAATTGTTAACATCTTTGATGTCTTTATTGAATTTAAGCAAAAGCCTTGTGGGCTCAAACTTAACACCTTCACCAAAATCCAATCCACCAATTTCTTGAAAAAAATGCTTCAGCTCACCTTCAAAGTTATCATCTTTTTGTTTCAAGAAATCACCACTAACTTTTTCCAAAGTTGAAAGTGGCAAAAACATTTGAAACACAAACATAAAGAAGATGAAAACAGCCATTGCAGAAATCCATTGCAAGTAATCTAACTTCTTTAAAACCATAAATCTTGCAAATTTTGATCTGGGTCTTTGCACAAATGAACCATTTCTCTCATTTCTTGATAAGGATTTGAGTAAAGGATCTCTTTTTATTGGCAACACTCCATTTTCAAGAGAACCCATTTACATTCCCACCAATAATAATAATTTCCTCAATTGAATTCCCACAAAATCACATACCTAATCCAAATCAGGATAGTGGGACTAAACCCATATTTATTTATTAAAACAAAGAACCAAAAAGGACTTAAATTTATGGAGTACTAAATAAGATTTCTTGGAAAAGGGTTAAGACAAAAATAATTAAAAAGTTTTGCTTTTTTTGCTAAAAAATTGAGACTAAATCACCATCCAAAGTGTAGTGATTAGTGATGATTTGAAGTAATAATAAGAATATTGTTTGTTTTCTTTCATTTTTTGGTGTATTTTATAAAGAGACTCATTAAAGAAACCAAAGAGATGCCTGTGACTAGTGAGTTGTTTCTTTTAGTGATAAAGAACAGCTCAGAAGCTTTTTTTTAGAGATAAAGAGATAAAATATTATATAAAATTTATTCTTTCTTAATTTTTTTTTTTTATCTTTTTGTCCATGCGCGGCTGCTATATATATCTCCCATCTACTGTATTGTTTATTTGTTTTCGATTTTAGATTATTATTGGCTAATACGATTTTAAATTGCTTATTTGATTATTTGTAAGAGGCTACAAAATAAGTTTCAATTTTTTAGCTTATTTACTTATAAGCAATAAGCAAGAAGCTCAACAAATAAGTTCCCCCAAACACCACCGAAATGTGTTGATCTTAAGTTAGAGACTACTTCGTATTAAAATGTTAATATGTTTTAGAAATCGTGGCTAATATATATGGTTGATGACTTGATGGTTCTAGATTTATAATGTGAGAAAAATCAACATCGTCTAATTTAATTGTATGTTAATATGATGCTCATATAGGGCTGTTATTCGAATTGAGTTTTTACGTTGTCCCGACTCGTTTGAAAATTTTCATCTAACAAAATATCGGTTGAGAGTGAAATTCAAGTTGGTACACAACTAAAATAGATCCGAATTGGCCGAAATCAATTTTCTGTATTTCATAATTATTAATTTAATTTCTCTAGAAAAACAAACCTAACTGTATACGTAGATAACTTTCACATAACTTGAATGGACGATTTCTTTGCTAAATAGATCCTTATACCACTAGACAAAAACCCTTTTGATAATTGGAACCATCCGATTGACATATTTTATTAATCACACAATTCAGTGATCGGTGTCAAATCTTTCTATAAATTGCTTTTTTTCCTCTTTAGTCAATTAAGACGAATTATTGTTTGAACGTCGCATTTCCTAGATTGCATACATATGAATCTCTATAAATTTTCGAGTCCAACTGCAATCACATCTAAAGAATTTATATGTAGATGTTTGTATATGCAAAATTAGTCCTTGCAAGATTTAATGCATTTACAATCTATGAAAGCTAGAGCTCTTTGGATAAGTTAAAATCAAACGTCGTATAAATGTATGTATTTGCTTTATATTGCATTGAAACAATTAAATGGTGCGACTCATCCCGTGTAATCAATAATGAATATTTTAATATGTGTTATAATTAAATATTTACTTACATATACTCCCTATTTAGCAAATAACGTAACTTATAAGTTATACCCTTAATTTAATGCGCATGCGGTATGTCGTTACCAAAGTATTTAACTGATAAATTATATGGAGTGAAATCAGAGGGCTGATTTGTATTTTATAGAGAACTAGGGTCAGACGATTTTAGCCGTTAATGTTATAAGATTAACTGTCCAAATTTACTAATACTATGCGCATAGTAAAATGCAGTATTTTTAAGATGCATTAATTCTAGATCATTAATCACATATAAACGAACGACTAAGATTACTTGCTCCAATTTTCCTTAAAATACAGCTACCTTTCGTAACTTTATCCTTATAAAATATTTTTTTTATATCTCAATAAATATAGCATGTGAGATTAACATAACTCGAATCAACTCAATTTTAAGCAAATCGATCCAAATATCAACTTTTGGGAACACAATAACATTGACATAATAATAATAATAATAATATAAAATCATCATACACTTTCTGTTTGTGTGATATCCATTTAAGATTTTGCATTATTTTCACGTGCGAGTGTTTAAAGAAAATGAAAAAAAAAAAAAAAGAAAAAAAAAAAGAAATAGTCAAGTGACATTGGAAATGTAATACAAGCATTTTATGGCTGGATGTAATGGTGTTATATTTATTGTCGGTTCTAATGTCATACTCCGTATGTCACATGGTCACATGGGACCCCTTGTTTATCAAACATTTTTCAACCACAATAATTGTTTTGAATGCAATCAAAATAAATAAAAATAGACCACCTCATTTGTTTGTTATTGACATTTGACAAGGAGTTTTGAAGAACTTTGGCCAACAAAACATAGAGGTTTTGTTAAATTAATTTACTATTTTAAATAGTTTGTTGGATTTGATTATATGTACACAATACATATAAAATCATAAGCATACATGACAACAAAATAATTGGTAAGTTTGGCGACATTTAGCTGGAGCTGCAGGTAGAGCTCGTGGGGTGATTGGAGCTCGTGAGTAGAGATGAGGAAGCCCTTTAAAAAATTATAAAACCTACATGAAAATGCAAACTTTTATAGTAAGAGCTTTTAAGGACTTGCTTTTCATAGAACACAACTAGCTTCTTGAAAGATGATTATTTCTTTAAGGTTATGAAGTAAAAATTTAAATCCCTGAAATCTTCAAAAATCTAATATATTGTCTTTATAGCTACCATACAAATAGACTTGGTATTGGTCGCTATCATTGCGGCTTTAACTCAGTGGTATCATTCCCCTAGCACAAACGTCCTCGTGAGTCGTGAAAGGGAGGGCTTTTGTGAAATAGGTTAGGTGTTCAATCTCTACTCCCCGCGATTTTACAGGAAATAGCTGAACATTGCTTGAGGTGTGGTCCTTGGGGAAGGGTCGCATCGGATCCAAAGATTCCGGGTTAAGGTTGCCCGTGTAAACAACCTTTTGTGAGACTTGGTATTGGTCGCTACTTGCTTAGTTGCTTGTAGCCTTGTAATCTTGTACGACAAAAACCTTTGAAGGTATTATTGGGCCACCAACCTTTTGTTTGTTTTTAAGGTATTATTAACAACAAATCGTATTGTAAGAGCATGTCATCCTCGTGAGAAGTTAAATACTGTGTTTTTAGAGTTAGCCCAATAAGTTCGAATTATAAGCTATTTCGGGAAAAACCAGTACTCGGCAAATTACAATCCAATACGTACTTGGTATACATTTTAAACTTTTTTGGTACCAATACGGTAGGGATGGTACCATATGGGCATGTTTTGTACTAATTTACAATTATAATTATGTAAGAGCACAAAGAGTGAAAATAGCGTGGGATAGGTAGCTCTCCATGCGTGGAGAGCCACAAGCCCGCAACAATGTGTACACAACGTCGTGAAAGCTGAGTTGAATGTTCCTTCTTCCTTTGCTTATTTTTTCTTTTTTTAACCATGCTGCCATTTGAGTTCTTCAACTAGATCGATTAACCCTAAGTTGAGACAAGGTTTTGGTTGTACTAGTTTACAAACTATTACTACTACAGTACTACTACCTTCAGTACCTTGGTTTATTATTGGCCTTCTTATTTTTTTTTCGCCTACACAAGTATTGGGCCTTTTAATCCAGAAATTTGTTCTCGTGATGCTCACCACTCACCGGTCACCAATTCTCCAATAGTTGTTGAATTTAATTTTGTAACGTTTAATGCTTGAAAGTAAATAATCATTTCTTTTAACATTAATATTACACAAGTTGTAACGTTAACATTACTTATTTTTATCCACATTAATTATTGCGACTCTTAAATTTGAATGTTGAAATGTCGTCGACTTCCGTTGAATTGTTTTGAAAACATTTTTTGTGAGCATGACTGTTAATATTTGAAAGGAAAGTAAAAATAAAACCGTACAATATACACGTTTGTATCTGACTAGGTGAATGACCCGTGACAACGCAGGTTTTTTTATTTTTTGTTTTTGTATTTTTTGTTTTTATAGAATTTGAAACTACGATAATGCAAATCACAAATAAATCCGATTGTGTATGTAGATTTTTCAAAGGCAACCTAATCTCTCTTCTCTTATAAAAGATGAGGTTAATTACTTAATCTCCTCCTAAATCAACATTCTACCACTAATCACCACCATTCAATGGCTTAATCCCTTTAATGATAACCCTTGATTGTCACTAAGCCAATGATTTATTAATCTTCAAATTTTTAGACCCCTTTCTTCCAGATATGCCTTCATTATGCACGTACCCATCCCTTCCCCCTTTTTTTTGTTGAAAACAATCCGAATTAGAAACCAGAACATCTCATCGATTCAAAACAAAATACTCGTCAGGAGTCCCCAATTGACTTAATCGACTCTTACCCGCATATTGCCCTCAGTCAATCGTACGAAGATTTCAACGATTCGTGTGGATCATATTGCAGCGATTCTATCCAACAACAAATCAAAATTCGCATTCGTAACTCACGCTCCTGGATCTGAGGGTACAATATATGTATCCTTATTTGAGTCTCCATTTGTTCATCATGAACACTAGGTTTTGTAGTTTTGGTTTATTATGAATTGATCCAAAATTAGGGTTCATAGGTTAATGAGAAAGTAAATATTTTGATCTACATATGATTTTATTGATGTTCTAATTTTTATTGATCGACGATTTATTGGTTTGAATCAAGACGTTCCTCGTATTGTTTATCTGTCACATACTTTTTTCCTGTCAGAATCCTTCTTTGAATACATTGGTTCTTCACCGAAATTGGTCAGCACATACAATATGTGCTGATAGTAGATCGAGGTACCGATCTTTATCATGTGTCATACATAATAATTTATTACATTACATATGTTATATAATGCTATTGTTTTCAATTTCCCAGTTTGAGAATATTGGTCGTTCTTACCCATGCAGGTACTTCCATGCGCTATGACTCATCACATAAAAGAGGCCAACAGAAATCATCGACAATATGACTCTGTCTCAATTAGTTATTGTATGCCTCAAAGATAATTCATGGAATCAATTCGAGTGAATAAGATGGAGAATTCATATGATATTTATTATCATGGCATCAACACTGCATACAAGTAATGCTTTCAATAGTCGCCAATTGGTATTGCCGATATATTAACGCGAAGATATCCATTTTAGTTTCGTTTTTTTGTTTCAATAAATATGCAATCCAATAATCCACTAAGTTTTTTATTTTATTTTTTGGGTTAGGCTGCATTGTGGAGCCAAAACAATGAAATCTTTCCATCACACATTAGCTGTTTGATCCTTATCTCAGTGTGTTCTCTAAATTTGCGTATGATATTAGAGTTTCATGTCTCTCAAATTACTTTGAAAGTTACTCATATTTGCTGATGATGTTTACTTGATATGTGAAGGTTTTCTAGGTTGGATTGCAAATTTTGGTTTGTTGAGGTTTGTATTCTTTAAATTCATTTACATCTTAATCGTTTCTTATTCTCTATTAATTTATTTCGTTCATATTGGTGATATAATTCGTTTGGTGTATTTCATGCATTACAATTAGATAAAAAAGAACTTTATTCAAATATATCGTACATGTTTTGTAAATGTAAGTTGTGGTATATATATATATATACACACAAGGTCACTTGGTCTTTGATGTTCCAACCAATTTCTTTTTTGGTGTGAATCCTTTCAAAAACACTTCAATTACGTTCACAACCCGAAGATGATGATGCGGTTGGTAATATATTAATTGCAAACTTCTGAAGTTTTGGATAATCTCCACCACACAATTTTCACCGCTCATCTATAAAATAAATGATTAGCAAAACAATAAATGTCATCATAAGATAACAATTTATTAGTTACATATAAACTGAAATCTAACCGGGACAAGTAACATGACGAGATGCAATGACACTACTCCCACAAAAAAAAGGTTCCTTCACTATCACGAAACTTTCCTAATGCCAAAGCAAGATCTAAAAGCTCACGACCTTCATAATATTTCTCAACCATATCAAGAATACCTTTAAACACCTCTTTCTTAGCACAAATGTTGCCATGATCATACTGAAAAGTTGGATTTAACCAATAAATTATAAGCCGCACAATGAATACTTGTCCGCAACATCCTATCACAACGATCGTTGATTTATGTCTATGTAAGATTTGTATAGGTTTTTCTTCCCCAAAAATAATTCCTTAATCCCTCTCCTAGCCCGATACATACCTTCGTAAACATAACCCAGTGCCAGTTTCTTATCCGAATCACATAAAGGCAAAAGCTTCAACAAAGGAGTCATCGTTTTCACCGCTGACGTAACGTAAAAAGTCATGTTTTTACGTACATTATTCTGCACTTATTGGGCTTATATTTGGTGAAAACCTCTTAAAACCATCATTATTTACTAAAAATCACAAAAGCAGTCCAATCATAGGCGTTGATGCAAAATCACCAAAAACATCCGAATAACATGCAAAATGAGGCAAATACAATCACCTTAAATTTTCCATTTTTAATTATCTTATGGAAATAGATCTTAGTTCATATTTTATAATTCCATAGGAAAATACACGACCGGAGGTGAAAGAATCAAGCGAAACTGATGAAAGACAGAGAAGATATGCAGTCTAGAAGATAACCGACGGTCCTCCAGAACACGCAAAAGCTATAGACCTCCAAATTTAGAAAACTTAGTGTCATTAGAAGCGTAACGTAAAAATGGATCCAATGGCACAAGAATCAAGCGAATCGGGCTTAAAACGAAGAAGATACGGGCGAAACAAGCAACGAACAGAGCAAGCGGAAGACAAAGGCAACCAACCCACCTAGGGACCGTATACGGCCTTTAAGGTGCCATATACGGCACCCTAGCTGCCTTTTGCCTCTTGTTTTGCCTTGGTAAATGGCCCCAAGTGCCATATGACACCCTCCTCCCCCCCCCCCCCCCCCCCCCCCCCCCCCCGGTATGCCTGAGACCCCCCGTTTGCGCTTTAGAGCTTGTTCTTTGTGCTTCAAGACTTGTGCAAGGGCTTTCCTCCTTCAACTATAAATACTACCTCATTCTCACCATTTACACACACCTCTCATTCTCCATTTCTCTCTAAATTACTCTCTCTATCTCTCTACTTTCTCTCTCTAGTTAAATTAGTTTGTTAGTTTTAGGTTAGATCTTGGTTAATATTTAACCAAGACTAAAGGAGGGTAGTTTTTGTAATAGTGTTGAAGTCTTGGAGGGTCTCTTTTGTAATATTGTTCGTGATATTTCGGAGCCATGTCCGTGTAATCTTTCAGCATCTATTCAATCTACGCATTACTTACGGTTATTTCTATCCTTATCTTTCATAATGTTGCATGCTATTGTTATATTAGATTTAGGATATATTGCCATGATTTGTGAGTAGATTAGCTATTGTGTTGTTATAATGTAGTTAGCTTGTTAATATTTGGGGTGATGCTACTTTAATATACGATTGAAAACTCGGTGTACTGATTAACTATACATTTATGATTTCAAACTAAACTATCACCTTTCCTCCAATGAACGTGGTTAGAACCTTTATGACAAGGAGTCGAGAACCTTGTTCAGATGGTCACTACCTATCTATGTTTACCAAAATAAACATGGTCTGATTTTGTAACTAGTGGAAATACTATTCAACATATCGTATAGTACACCGTGAATTAATCAGGGATTTGTTGGGATTGAATTATAAAGTGAACGGGTTGTTTAGCTATCATAGATGGTTTTACTATAATACAAGCTTAGTGTTGATGCATTTTGTGTGTCAGTCAGTTGGTCAAACTATTGTAATTGTCAAAGTCAATTAGTCTACGAATGTATAGTGTTTAGAGTGTGTATTCGAGTCTGTAAATGAAATATACATAGAATGGTGACATTGTAATTGGGCCTGCGACGACATGGGCTACGTCGCATTGGGCCTGGCCTGCGACGTTGGGCCTAACGTCGCAGGGCCCATTAGGTCGATATAAATAGTGAGTTACAAGTCAGATTTAGGGTTGGACATAGTGAAGAGAGTGTGTGCCGTTTTTGGTGTGAGAGAGGCAGAGAAATCGTGTTTGGTGATTGTAACGATTATACTTCAATTGTCAATATACAGAAAACGTTATAGAATCGTTTGTGTTCGTGATTCATTATATTGATTGTTTATCATTCCGCAATAGCAATCGATCAAACGATCCGATCAGATCTTAGAAGTGTTCGGGACTATCAACTGGTATCAAAGCCGTAGAATCAAGGATTCGTCGGTTTCGGATCGTTATTTTGAACGTTTTTGGTTTGATTCGCAAAGGTTTAATTGATTAATCTTTGTTTCTGAGTTAGTTTGCTTGAAGAAATCGATTTCTGGAATTGTTTTTGGGTTATTTCGACGTTTGGATTTCGAAATTTCGTTAGGGTTTCGAAAATTTTCGATTTTTGGGGTTTTTGGTCGCTGCAGCCCGACTGTGCGACGTAGCCTGCGACGTCAGCTGCGACGTCAGCTGCGACGTCGCGTGCGACGTAGTGATTTGGACTTTAATTAGTCCGTGCGACGTACCGTTGCGACGTACCGTTGCGACGTCATCCGCGACGTCGCTATTTTGACTTTAATTAGTCTTTGCGACGTAGGTTGCGACGTCGCTAGGCTCTGCGATGTTGGACTGCGACGTAGGACGCTACGTCGCATTTTCGATTCTTAATTGAGTCATCGGACTTCTGCGACGTTGCTATTTTTCTCCGACATTAACATCGTTCTAGATTCGTAAAAAAAAAAAAAAAAAAAAAAAAAAAAAAAAAAAAAAAAAAAAAAAAAAAAAAAAAGTTTTTTGGCGGGAATCTCCGGAAAAATTTTGCGTTTTCAAATTTTTTTCCATAGGCTTAAAAGTGTTCAATTTTAGTCTGGAAAAAGTTTCATTTTACCCGGCCAGTTTTTGACGTTTTCGGACGAAATTTTGGCGGGAAAAACGCGAAAAATTTTGTAATTTCAAATTTTGTTTTTAGGCTTAGAATTGCTTCATTTTAGTGTCGGAAAAGTTTCGCTATACTCGGGTAGTCGTCAAAATTATTCGAATTCAGTATTGGAGGGAAAAGTCGCAAGAGGCCAAATACCTTTCTGGTTTGAAAATGTCTTCTAAAGCTCATATGCGTTGCTATAGTGGAGCTGTTAGTGAGATTGAACCCCCCATGCTTACAGATGATACTGATTATGCTACATGGAGATTTGAGTTCGAAGCCTTTATGTCTGAAAATGATCCAGATATGTGGAACTCATTGGTTGAAAGATATGAAAGACCAGTAGTTGGAACAAAGAATTTAAGAGTATCACCACAAAAGTCTTACATTGGCATGACACTAGAGGAAAGAAAAGCATTCGATACCGAAAGGAGAACTTATTCAACAATTGTCAAATGCTTATCAAAGGAAGTTCAACAAATGTTTAAACATTATGTTATTGCATACGACCTCTGGCATGCAATTGAAACACGATGTGGTGGATATGAAAAATATAGGAGAAATAGAGTGGAACTTGTCAAGAAACAGTTTGACACATTTGATTTACTATCAAATGAATCTTTAGAAGCACTCTTCAAAAGATATTCCCAACTCGTAGATGAAGTGGCTGATGGAGGAATAGTACTTAATAATGGAGAGGTAAATAAGAAGCTATTACGGGCATTACCTAAGGACTGGGCTACCAATGTGGAGATTTTGGAACAAGATCCAGAAATTGAAATCATGGATTTGGAAGAACTCATCAGAAAGTTACAGGCTGATGCTCTTGACATGAAGAAGAAAGAAAAGATGTCAGCGGCTTCCACTCAAAATCCTAGTCTCAATGAAACTTCCAGATCTAATTCCAAGTCAGCTACATCTCCTTCTGGTAGCACTTCATATGCTTCCTATACTTCTCAAACAGCTCCTTCACAGGCTACTGAGGATCATGCTACAATCTTTGCAGCTTTCCTCAATTCGTATGAGAATTTTCTTTCCAAGAAGGCTAGTACTCTGCAGCTCACTGAGGAAGACTTTGAACAGATCGACTCTGATGATCTCGAGCAAATGGACATCAAATGGAGCATGGCCATGATAACCCAAAGAACCAAGAAGTTTCTTCAAAGAACGGGTAGAAAAGACCTGGATGATGATGGTGATACAGGTCTTGGTTTTAATAAAAGCAAAGTGAAATGCAAGAACTGTCAGAGTTATGGACACTTTGCTAAGGAGTGTGAAAAAGAAAGATATCCATCATCTGGTTTCACTACACCTTCAGCTCCCAAGACTCCAGAGAAAGATTCAACATCACAGGCGTTGGTGGTGTTTAATCAGGGAGTGTTTGATTTTAGTGCACTTCAAGGAAAGGTTCAACACAGTGCGCTTTTGGCAAAGATACATGCGGTACATGATGAACCTAAGGTACCCATAAACTGTGTTTCTTGTTTAACATTGACTGAATCTCTTAAGAATTATCAATATGACAATTTAGAGTTGCGAGAAAAAGTTGTTAAACTCACCGAGTCAAATAAGTTTCTAAAAGCTAATGAAATACTTTATGAAAAGGAAGTTGAGGCTCATAAGTTTGACACTGAGAAATATAAAGCTAAAGTTTTCAGTCAACAAGATGCCATTAACAGCTATCTTAAAGAAATGGAACTTTTGAATAAAGAACTTTCTGAGCTAAAGTCTGAGTCTGACAATTTTAAAAAGGGAATCACGAATTTCTCAAATTCTCATAAACTCTTCGATGAAATGGTTGACAAGATGAGGACAGATAAAAGTAAAGCGGGACTTGGGTATCCACCTCCCACTAACTATTATCCTAAGCCTGTTAAGGAAGGGATCGAAGAGGTAGTAGCTGACTACTCGTCTTGGTCAGCTACCAAAGATAAAGAAGCTAAGCCTAAGAGGCAGGGAAAGGAGAAAACCAATCGGACAGAGTATCCTTTGCCCACTTTTGTTAAGTCTGATAATTCACCTCCAGTTCGTGTTGAGGAGGTCGTTGAGGTAGAAGATATACCTGAAGAGTCTACCATTAAGGTTGAGAAAATAAATGTCAAACCTGAAAATTTCATCATTACAACTGAAAATGATGATTGTTTTACATGCAAAGGCAAAGCTAAGGTTGACAATGAATCCTCAAAAGTTGAAGTTGATAAATCTGAAAAGAATAAACCTTCAAAATCAACTAACTCAACCTCAGGAACATCTACTTCAACATGTTCTCCTAAGAGTGCATGTTCAACAAATGTTCCTGGTCATAGACCTTCTGTGTACTGTCCTCCACCGAAACGATTTGAGGGAACTCATTGGAATCAATCTTATGTTGAGAGACGTTCTTGTTTTCGTTGTGGTCAACAGGGACATATAATTAGGGATTGTCGGTTATTATCCCTAGATAGGTTTGGTAGAGGGATGCCAAGAACTTCCTCCTTTAGGAATTCTTATTCAAAATCGTTTTCTAGGCGTGCTTCGTATTCGCCTATATCAAGATATGCATCCTCTTCTCCAAAACCCATGGCTAGAGTAAACAAAGTTGTGCCTAGTAAACCTCAAGTTCAACAGCACAACATTGTTGAAAACAACTCATCTGAACCTACAAAGGTTTGGAAACCCAAATCCACAGACAACGCATCAACGAAATCTTCTGAGTTTTTAAAATATCATAAACTCATTGATGTGCTGGTTATGGATGACCATGGACAACCCAAGTCTATCAAGGCTTGGGTATCCCATAAGTACTAACGTTTAATTGTTTGTGGTGGTGCAGTCAGGTTTTAATAGCTAATATTTTTAGTGACTGCAAGGATGTGAACATTTTTGAAAGATTTTGTCATGGTGGTTATGTGTGATGAGTTGTGATTTGGACGAGTTTATTGAAGTTTCGAGGTGGTAAAAGCGTTAAAAGGATTTGATTTGACTTGATATGTGATTTTGAAACTTTTATTTTAAATTAAATTATTAGTGCAACAGCCATTCTTTATACTTTTTAGTATTAAAGAAATGCAATGTTGCGAAATTTATTCAATTAAAAAATTACAAAAATATGTTTAATGTTTAAGGGGAGTATTTTTTGGATTGGATATAAGAATTTGCTGTTCAGGGGGAGTAATTCTGAATATTAAAAATTCTGATTATTTAATTCAGAAATGTGAATAGCAAGATTCTTAAGTCTTGAAAAGATGTTGGATTGTGTGTCTGTAAAACAACTTGGGATATGATAGTACATCGGGTGACATGCATAAAAATGGAAATTTTAAGGTTTATGTTGGATGTGTCAGTAGGTTTATCTGGTATATTTAACACATCTTTTATAAACATTAGCTTCATTATATGATGTATTGGTAGGCATGGTACACACCGGTTTGTGAGTGAGTAAGAAGTAATAATAAAACTTGTCTATTACTTTGTGAAAAATGTTATATGATGTATGACATAAGTCTTAATTGATAAATGGAAGTACTATCATACACTGTCATAATTATGTAAATGTAAAATGGGCATATAGTGATAATATGATTATTCGCCTAACTAATGGTGACTATTGTTGTACTCACGTACAGACCTGAATCCATTAGTTATGCAAATAGTCTCAAACTTGTTATGTTCATACTAAGGGACCCTCTGTTGTACTAAGTACAGATCTGGGGCCACTAGTATCTTCATAGTCGGTTTGATGTATGCCTAAATATAAATATCAAGTGTATGTTACGAGAAAACCGAGATAAACTTGGTCTTGTAATCTCTACCTTGTGTGAATATGCAGTGTTTGTTTTACTGAAGTTTATCAGTATATCATATAATAGGTTTCTCAAAATTAATATTCATACTAACAATAAAGGTTAGCTCACAGATACGGATGTAACATGTTTAAGTGGACAAACAATACCGATGATCGTCTTGAACTAATTTTTATAAAAGGTGCTTTAAATATGTCAAGTAAATTTAAAGTGGACAAATATACTGATGATCGAAATAACACTTACTATTTGCTAATAATTGCATGTTGGCCTGATATGATCCCTAAGCAGACTTAAAACAATCCGATCCCCAAATTTATTTTAATCTTTGTTATTTACTTTTCCTTTAAAAAGAAAATACAAAAAGATTTTATTTCTATGTTATTTTCTTCAAACATCACATATCTTGTTAAAGTCAAATATAGAAGATGTAAAGGATGTCGGTTATTCTCCAAAGATTGTGAAGATAATTCTATCGGAGAAGCTGCTGATGATTGAGAGATGGTCACTGAGTTTGAAGATCTTATTGTATGATAAATTTGTGTCAGTCACATGAATTTGGACATCAAGATTTCTTGGAAGACCATGCTATCTCTAAGGGGGAGTTTCTGATTGTTGAAGACATGAAAGAGTTTGTTGATGAAGACTAATTGAAGACTTCTTTGACCAAGCTGATGACAAGGGGGAGTTTGTTGATGCATTTTGTGTGTCAGTCAGTTGGTCAAACTATTGTAATTGTCAAAGTCAATTAGTCTACGAATGTATAGTGTTTAGAGTGTGTATTCGAGTCTGTAAATGAAATATACATAGAATGGTGACATTGTAATTGGGCCTGCGACGACATGGGCTACGTCGCATTGGGCCTGGCCTGCGACGTTGGGCCTAACGTCGCAGGGCCCATTAGGTCGATATAAATAGTGAGTTACAAGTCAGATTTAGGGTTGGACATAGTGAAGAGAGTGTGTGCCGTTTTTGGTGTGAGAGAGGCAGAGAAATCGTGTTTGGTGATTGTAACGATTATACTTCAATTGTCAATATACAGAAAACGTTATAGAATCGTTTGTGTTCGTGATTCATTATATTGATTGTTTATCATTCCGCAATAGCAATCGATCAAACGATCCGATCAGATCTTAGAAGTGTTCGGGACTATCACTTAGATATATTGAGTTCAGATAGCCGTAAAGTATGTGATACTAGGAAAGCCCTAAAACGTCCGAGTATCCGGTATAGCATTGGAACCACCATTGGTGAAGTACAAATACGTGGAAGCCGAGGAAAGGCCGTAGGCTGTACACTGTATTACATCCTGGTGTAGTCTGTGATCCAGGAAAGACCGTAAAATAGGTGAATACACGGTATAGCGTTGGAAACACCTTCGGTGGAGTACAAATACGTGAAAGCTGTGGAAAACCCTAAAGGTTGAAGACTGTATCAAAGCCGAATAACGCTGAACTCAATCATAATCATTTGTGTATAAGTTAACAGTCACCACCTGTCTTAAATCTTAAATGTCTTGCCCAACTTAGAGTCGTTGTATGTGTTAAAGAAATGTCAGTGGATAAAATGCGGACTGTCGCCCTATTCTTGCACCCCATCTGGAGGGTCATTTAGTCTCATTAAGAGACGGTGAGGAGGGTTTCAAGGCAGTCCGATCTGACCAGACTCTTGATAGCCTAGTACTCAGTGACATACTGATCAGTTCATCTGATCAGTAGGGTGCTAGTGTTTACACTACAAGATATCTATGTGAAAGCAAGATACAAATCTTTAAAGGACGTTTTCAAATATTAAAACCCGAATACAGCATCACCTCACGTATAAGCTAACGAAGTCATAACAAGCACTCTCCTTCATAACTGATTTAAAGCTACTTTTTATTTACTGTTTTATTTAGTTTAATTTTAATTAGGACCTAAGTATAAACCACCACTCGAAAGTATTTTGAAACCCATCGCTAAACTGAACTGTTCATCTCGACAAGTCGTTTCACAATATGATCAACTCTTTAGAACGACCCTAGGTCATACTACTGCTATACAACTTTAGTAAAACTTAGGTCCCCAGCATTTTATAAATTTAAAACTTACTACACTGTCGTGCATCTCGGTTGGCTAGACCAACGACCGGGTGAAAATCCGACCGATCGCTAGGTGCGCGACAAGTTTTTGATGCCACTACCGGGGAAGTTGATCGTAAGACTGTGAGGCGTCCCGGCAAACTTTCTATTTAGTGATACCCGTAGTTTAGATTTCTCTCTCGTAACCACCGACAATTCCTTCCCACAATCCACAACGATATTCGACTAGATCATCCGGATCTGAACCTCTCATTTTCGTACCCGATCCTGAGTCGATTATCCGTACCATCCGCAAAGAAAGACGTTCCCGTTTTCCACAAATGGCCGTTCGTGTTACTCTCGCCGACAGCACCAAACCATCCATCGAAGGACGAGGAGGACCTATTAGCTATCCCGTGATCGACGGAGCATCTTTCAAACTCAAATACCACATCGTCCAACTCATCAAGGACAACTGTCAATTTTATGGACTACCCCATGAGGATCGTAACTACCACATCAACAAATTCATTCAAATCTCCAACTCGTATAAGCAGAATGGGGTTGAGCAGAACATAGTCCGCTTGTACATGTTCCCATTTTCTCTCGCTTTACATGCTTTGATCTGGTTCGAGGAACTTGATACCGGCTCAATCATCTCATGGGAGGACATGGGAAACAAATTCCTTACCAAATACTTCCCTCCGTCCAAACAAACCAAGGCTAAGAATGACATCGCGAACTTTTCACAAGTTCACGATGAATCTATCTACTCAGCCAGGGAGCGATTCAAGAGTTTGCTGAATAAATGTCCCAACCACCAAATGACGAAGACTGACAAAGTGCGTACGTTCTATCATGGTCTCGCTCCAAACCAACACATTACTTTCGATGCTGCTGCTCAAGGTAGCATTATGCTACTCACCGAAGATGAGGCTTAGGATTTGATCTAAAATATGACGATGCACCATCATGACTGGAATACCGATGAACAATCCTCATCATCGGCACCGTTAGCAGTCTCCAATCCTGCACAAACTGAGATGGTCAAATGTTTGGCAGAACGGATCGCAACCCTAACAAGACAAATCGGAGAGATGAAAAAGCAACCTCAGCAGGTCCACCAAATCCAATCCTTTCAGAATCATACCAATCCATATCCTACCCAAGGATTCCAAGTTGCGTACAAGGACCCTGCCGTCTACTATGCCCAAAATCATCCACCTGGCTTTGCTCTAACCTTTCCACCGAATGGTAGACCTATCCAATACCCACCTTGGAACAACCAACCACCTCAACAATTCGAAAATCAACCTAGATACCCATCTTACCCACAACAAACCCAACTTGCCTATAACCAACCATGTTCACCCAACAGGCCTTCACCTGCCACAATCCAACCTCGTGAACTTGTGACACCAAATTCAGACGATGCCATTATACAATTCATGTAAAGGGTTATAGATAGACAAGACCAGGATGATCTCCGCATGACGAACCGACTGAATAACCTTGAGAATCAAATTAGTCAATTGGCTCAACGTCTTGATACTCGTCCCCAAGGATCTCTACCGAGCAACACTGTTCACAACCCACACGTTGAGGAGGCCAAGACTCTGAACTCCACGGATACTCAGAAGGCACCGAGCCATTCTGATGTTTCTTCTCCAGTGAAGATCCCTTCTCCTGTCCCGACGACAGTTGAGACTCAATCCGTGCATACCCCTACTCAAGAAGTTCGTGTCCCCTTCCCAAATCGTATCGGAAAAAGATTTAACGCTAAATCTTTCAAACTCGACGGAAAATTCTTTGACACCGTGTCTAGAATCCCTTCCGGCTCAAAATACATCTGACACATGCTGGCTACTAAGGAAAAGGTACCCGAAGTACCTAAAATCTCTCTCAACGCTGAATGCTCAGCAGTCATTCAAAATTTCCTTCCGGAAAAACTAGGAGACACGGGCCGTTTCAGCTTGCCCTGTTCCATCTATCACTCAGGCACGATACGCTCCTTGGCCGATCTTGGAGCTAGCATCAATCTCATGCCCTACTCACTCTACTCCCGACTGAAAATAGGACCACTGCAACCCACCAAGATGAGTGTCCAGCTTGCCGATCAAACAATCTGATATCCTAGAGGCATAGCTGAAAACATCATTGTTAATGTTGATAGGTTCTGGTTTCCCATCGACTTCGTAGTGATGGATATACAGGAAGACATCAATATATCCATTATCCTAGGAAGTTCTTTTATGAATACTGCTCGTGCTATTATTGATGTTTACTCGCAGACTATCAGCCTTAGAGCACTTGGACAGACTATTGCATTCAGAATCAAACAGGTTGATGAACTTCTCGCAGAGCAAGCAGAAATATATGCAATCTCAATGGGCAGAGTTACTTCAGACGATGACACTTCTGACTCAGAACTATCAGATACTTACGTACCTGATGAACACACTTGCCTCATATCATCAACAGAAGAGTCAGAGTCAGAAGAAGAGATGGGAGATTCCGAGCCAGATGAGTCAGAACCGGAAAAAATGGAGGCATCCGAAAAAGAAATGGAAGAAGACCCCGAAGAAGAAGAGGAGGACTTATACCAATCCACTCCACCGCATCGCTGCTTACCTGATTCTCACTTTCCGACAGCAGAGATCATGTAGATCGAGGATAATGAAAATACAATATCTCTGTCAGATAACGAATTAGATGATGATCCACCCACTGATGAACCACATGATGCAGGATTCGGCATAACTATGGAAAGGCTTATAGCCTATGTTATAGATCCTTCTAAGCCTCTTATCTCGCCTCGACTCGACGCTCTGCTAAATATCGAGAAGACTATCGCTTTATCAAAACAACACCCAGAGCTTAGAGATAAACTCCATATGAAGATCTCAGCCTACAAAGCTTCTCGATTACCGGAGCTGTATTCAAAGGAACCCTCCCGAAGGATTCAAACCTTTGACGCATCTGCGCCCCGAACTCAATTCGAATATGGAGGAACCTCTGAATCTAGCCGAGATACTGATTCTCAGGAGGAGAGAGACATAGAGACGCATTCTTCGCAACCGATATCTCAAATTATATAGACGACACCCAGCCGCCATCTGATGGTGTTGAGTTCCCTGATTCCCAGGCTAGGGACACTCCATCCACAGAGAGTGACGAGGATGATGTCATCTACACTGACATTCTAGTAGATATCCAGTCTATCCATCTTCCTACGCCTCCTGCTGATCCACCTTCTCCAGAAATTCCAATCATCACCAACCATGAGGAAATGATAAGTGCTATCGAAGAATTCGAAAATGACATACCTACTATATAACACCCCAATATTTGAAAATCATTTTTTTTATATACATTGAAAGCGCGAGTCCCAAACACACATTTCTAATATACATAACGCTATAATATATCAAAACATAACATATCAGTCCGGATGTTATTTAATACAAAATACAGTTTTAGGTTATCAAAATATATCAGATTAAGGTCTTCAAACATTCCATTCCTGAATTATACTTCTTGCGCCAACCCTTTATATCCAGAAATAAACCTGCAAGAAGTAGTGTGGGGGAATTAGCACGAAGCTAAGTAAGTCAACCTGTCACTATCAGTACAACTCAGCATAACAGTACCGATTAACAGCAAATAACACATAGACACAACATCACCAAGAGGATCGGTGGTCCTTGTGACGTCCACAAACCCGGGAGACGCACCAAGCAACACTTATAACCACTGCAGGCCAATACAGTGGTATTACCGATAACTGTTTGCTACCTTTAACCAACATAAGCTCCATTCACAACACATGTTCACAATTCCTATGCTGGCTAACCTGTAGCAATCCCAGTTCAACAATTGTTGACCTCCAAATCACCAAATGCCCGAAGGCGACTCATCACTTATTACACGTGTATTTTATCAATCAATAATCAACAATAATAAACTATGTTCACTTGTTGTAACCAAATATGTTACAACCAAATCACACTGAGAGTACAAGTACACTTACCGTTACCTCAGTCGCCCACTCAGAAGTTTAATATAACCGAGTCTTCTTCGTGTCTGAGAATCACAGCAGAACAACGAGTTAATAACTTGTCTCAAGTTTATATAACACAAATCATAATATATATATATACTATTAAAGTAATAAATGGGACATTAACCATAATGCTAATCATATTGAATAACACCTAAATACCACCCTTACTTGCATCCCATTAACTTTATTTACATCAGATAATGTATCATATAATTTACTCCTTACTAATTTAAATATAATATATCATCATTATCATATGGAAGAAAGTAATATATATATATATATAAGCACACATGTACTTTAATAGTTAATATAGTTTATTATTATATCATATACTGCATATGCTATCCACGTAAGAACCAGGAATTAAAATCCAGCCCATACGCGATCCACCAGACACATTTGGATCGCGTTTCAGTGTTTATTCTCACCTGCTTTCTATAACAAAACCCAGACTGCGAGTCCTCGTTCATCTAACATCAAACCTAAATATTTAACCCATCTAATTTATTTCTAATATCTAATAACTTCATATAGATATTTTATAACAAAATTTAGACTTCAATCTCATGTATTTAATTCATGAATCCAAACCAATAATCGACTCAAAATTTGATATCAATCGAATATTTAACTTATAATCATCATATCATAGCATGCTGATATTATCTATACAATATACAATTAGTATACAATGATCAAACAAGATATATTGAAGCTAGGCTATTAAACTAAAATCACGTCTCCAAGAAGGTGGAATCGCGTCGCTACACTCATATAATCACGTTGCCATACTAACACTACAATCGCGTCGCATTATTTGGTGAATCACGTCGCGATTATCTATAATTCGCGTCGCGATTTGCAAGTTTTCTGCAAACCCAGAACTTGCCACTGTACATCTCCGAATTCATACCCAACATAACAAAATTTCAGCTTATGTTATAACTAAAGTAACAAGCAGCATCAAACAAGCATGTTATAGCATCTAAGGACTTTAAGGAACATCCATTCAATATTAATTACATACAAACTCTTATCTATTTCAACAAATTAATTTCATGGATACCTACAAAATATAAACCCTGCACTTATAATCAATTCAAGGTTTAAGAATCAACTAGTAACTTCTTCGTTAACATCATATAACAACAATCAATTTCAATTCAGTTTATAAAAGATTATCCATATAATTTCCATTCAATCAATACACCAAGTTTATGAAGACTAAAAATAAATACTTACATATTCAAGAAGGAAAGTAAGAATCAAGATGATTATGGTGCAAGGATTAAATGAAAACTTCGATGAATTTCTTTCTAATTTAACTACTAACTCTTGTGTGTGTTTATTTTATGAACTAAAAGTGTAAAGAGCTTTTGAGAAAGTGATAGAAGAATAGGTCGGCTCCCACCAACTAAACCGACCTAATTTTAATTATTTTACACCCCTTCCAAACCTATTGTCTGGAACCTAAAACCATTTCACGAAACCAATACTTTTTATTTTACCGACAACTCTATCTATTTAAAAAGAACATTATTTTACTAGTCACAATAATTATTCGACCCTTTACCTAGTTTCTCACAATTAAAATAAATAATATAAAATTATTTTCCAACACATTAATTTATGATGTAAAATCAGTAAAATACTACTAGGCCCTAATAACGGGTGTTACAAATCTCTCCCCCTTAAAAGATTTCGTCCTCGAAATCTAATTGCATTTAGTAATCTAAAATAGTGCAATCACATAACATCCACAAGGGTCAGTGAATAAACCGGTTTACACTTGAAACACAATGACCATAATCCACAATTAATATCACTTCCAATCTCATGATAATCCATACGCTCGAGTTATTACACAATTCGACACTCCATCAATATAATAATTTCAAATCTTTATGCAATCCTTGATTGAACAACCAACCAACACTTAGAAGTTCCAGTTTAAGTCACATTTCGAGAATTTCAAATCAACTGAACTTCGCATACAATTAAACAATCTTTAATCCTCTATAAAATTTTCCAGAATTCAGATCATAATCCATCGACTTCTCAAGCTGAATAGCTTTCTTTCAAACCACTAAGTTTGAAAGGACTTTCAAACACTTATGATAAATTCCATTACAAACTCTTCATAATATCATTATCTAGTAATATCCGCACAAAAAAAAAAAAATTTAATCAAATTCCATCGTTAGTATTCCAATACAATTTCAACCACTCACAGGAGTGTCATATTCAGTCTCATGACAATCCATCATTATAATATTTTCAAATCATGATGTACTTGTTAGTGATCTAGAAAGAACACACAATTTCTGTCTTAATTTAAAATCTCCTCACAAGGACTTTCAATCACTAATTCTAACATAAGTTGGAAAATCTTTAATCCACTATATTCATTTATAAGTTTTATCCATCAATATCTCAAGTAAAACAGCTACACTCTGTAAAAATTCCCAAACACATAAGATAACTTTTATCATAAATCCTTTGCAAAGTAAGACATCTACAGCAACATTGTCCTTTCTAAATGATATCGAATCCCACAATTAAATCTCTATAAATTTTAATCATCCAAATCGATGTATATTAAACTCCTTTATGATAGCATATACTGAAGATATTTCTGATCCATATAGTTGCTGTAATAAGTACCATTCAAACAGTGTCTCCATATTCTCAACACAAGCAACAGCTACAATTTTCAAGTTATGGTTATAATACTCCCTCTCATATAGATTAGGCTATAACGAAGTGAATCAATAATTCAATATTGTTATATCAAATACAGTCTAATCTCACAAAATGTATCACAATGCATCTTAAGTCATCAGGCCCCTCAAATAGTACTAAAACAAGAATCTGACACAAAGGCTGTCTCAAAATAAGAAAAGTCGTTTTCTGTTATTTACTTCACAATTTATCTTAGATAACTATTATTCTCCGAACATTCTAGAATCAATTTAATTCATTATAATCTCAACTTAGATAAATCCCCTTTAGCCCCGTTCTATCAGATAACTTATCTCACAATACCTAGATATAATAAAACAATTAACTCCAAATCATATAAATACATACTAGTATAGAGTTAATACGAAAATACCTATAATGGTGTCATCTTTCCCAACAGCCTTATCAACTGTTATCTGAAAAGTTTCGTCAGCTACTGATGGCGGACTCTTCCGCTTATGACCAGAAGATGATGACGCCCCGACCAATCCTGATCCTTGTCTTATCTTCTCCGGACATTTTCCCGCCTGATGTCCCTTTTGTTGACAATTCCAACATACATTCTCAGGAAAAATACAATCCTTGGCCTTATGTCCAAACAAACCACATTGCTTACACCTAATAGTCTGAGAAGTGCACCGTCCTGTATGTCGAGATTTACATTTATTACACCAAGGAAATGGATCATCCAGATTACTACTAAGATTGGATCCTTCATTCTGCTTATTCTGAGCCCGAAAATTATTATCCACTGTACGGGCTAAATCAAAAGCCTGAGTAAGAGAACTTGCTAACCTCACAATATTGCAATAATTGGATGGTAACTTTCTAACAAAATGTTCCACTTTCGTTTCATCATCTGGGGTCCACAACTGCACATATCTCAATTTCTCTAAAAATTGAGTGATAAACTCATCAATCGACATCTGATCTGTCATAAATAACTCCAGGAACTCCCGTCTAATACCTGACATATCAAGCTCAGAATTAAACTGGTTACAAATCTCGATATAAAAATCTGACCATCTAATGGATGCTTTCTGTTGCGGTGTCAAAATAGCTGTAATCGAATTCCACCAAATCAATGCCTGATCTTTCAAAAGTTGGGTAGCATAAAGAACCTTAACTTCCTCCTCACATTGACAAACTTCAAATTTCCTCTCGATATCCCGTAACCAATCCACAGTAGCTAAAGAGCTTGAACTCCCATGATATTCCAAAGGTTTACTAGATATAAATGTCTTAAATTGTCACACCCCCAAAATCGGTAATCGTGTTTAATGATAGTTTAGCGGAAGCATTATCATTTATTAGCGGAAGCATATGTGTATTAGTTAAACAGCGGGGGCGCTGACGTTTGCAGTATGCATTCATTTTATCAGAGCTTATGATCATTGCAAAACAGTAATTAAGATGCCATTAATATAAAAGTATTTACAAAAACTACGACTTGTCAAGTCGTAGAAGTAAAGTGTTGTAAAAATACATTTGTCCCAAAAGTGGCATCCTAATTCGTCGAGGGTAACTTACGTCCTTTATGCATGCATCAGTACCTGAGTCCTAATTCCCTGAAAAATATAGTAAAACGTCAACATTGAATGTTGAGTGAATTCACAGGTTTTAGTTTTTAGTGGTCAAACCAAGTTATGAATAAATCATTCATTTACAGTGAAACATAAAGTTTATAAGTTTAGTAGGAAATACAAGTTATTCTAGTTAAAGAAAACATTTCCTATATAAAGTAAGAATGTCATTCTTACTACAAGTAATTAGTTGTGTAGGAAACACAAGTTTAATCATAAACATTTCCTCATAAGTAGTTGCAGGAAACAAGGGTTTAGCTAATCAAAGCAAACATTTCCTATCAGTTGTATAACTTCAAATAAGTAATCTCAGGAAAGTACCATTTCCAAACTAAGTTTGTAGTTTAAGAATCGTTGTTAATACAAGTAAATCGTTAAAGTAGGAAACCAGGTCTATTCAAATATGATAAACATTTCCTAAATAATTTGTAAGAAATACAAGTTTATCCAATCAAGGAAAATATTTCTATAAAAATTAAGAGTTAGAAATACTAGTTTATCCAATCAAGGAAAACATTTCTAAAAATAGTTATGCGTTTAGAAACACTAGTTTATCCAATCAAGGAAAACATTTCTAAAAATAGTTATGCGTTTAGAAACACTAGTTTATCCAATCAAGGAAAACATTTCTAAAAATAGTTATGCGTTTAGAAACACTAGTTTATCCAATCAAGGAAAACATTTCTAAAAATAGTTATGCGTTTAGGAACACTAGTTTATCCAATCAAGGAAAACATTTCTAAAATACAGCAATCATGTAGGAACACCTATCCTATTAGTTACCATAGGAAATACAAGTTTAACATTCAAGTAAACATTTCCATTCAAGTCGATTACAGGAAACACAGGTTTATAAATCAAATAAACATTTCCATTTAAGTTGATTACAGGAAACACAGGTTTATAAATCAAATAAACATTTCCATTTAAAAGTGTTCGCAGGAAATACAAGTTTAACAGCTAAGTAAACATTTCCAGTTCAATAGTGACAGGAAAATCAGGTTTAACGGTCAAGTAAACATTTTTCAACAGATAGTTGTCAGGAACACAAGTTTAGCAATAAAGCAAACGTTCCAAAATAATTGTTTCAGGAAACACATGTTTAACAATTAAGTAAACATTTCCCTATAAAAGTAGTTGTGTAGGAACACCTGTCCTAATCAGTTATCACAGGGAATATCCTTCCCAAAACAGTAGTTGAGTAGTTAAGTGGAAATATAGACTATGATCCCTCTAAGGTGAGCGACACCTTTAAAGTTAAAGTACGACTCCTAGTACTATAACCAATCCATGACTAGTTGTGTTTTTGCCGCAGTAACAATCTAAGTATACACTCCTCGTTACGACTGCCGTCGTGTGGTTGGAATGACCAACGAGTTATGTTTCCTGGGAGGGTTGTCAAATCGATAGTACTATCTGTATACTCAGTGGCTAGAGTCACCTAGCTAATGGTTATAGGTTGTAAGCACTGGGACTTATGTGCACTACAACTACCTCTCGTAAACCTAGGATCGTACCAAGATGCGTTGTCTTATTCCCAAAGAGTTGTGAAATCGTTTCATATAGTTAACAGTTAATTTATAAAGCATAAAGCATTTATACAAATCAATTTGATATAAAAGCATGTCAAGCAATTATATAAACAAGTAGCATGTAATAGCAAGTAGTTCTATGTTTTTCACCCCTGATTTTAAAAGCATTTAAAACAAGTAAAAGGTAGGGGCTGTGAACTCACTGGTTGCAAGTCTTCAGCTAGTAACACACAGTAGTCCAAATACGTCCCTCAAATACCTAGACGCAAATAAGTATACTTTATATAAGTATTCGACTACTAGTTAAGTTAAAACGTTTATACAATTTTAGTTGTTGGTGATAATTGCGTTGAAATGGTCGTTGCGTGTAAGTATATATTTATATATACTTATTAGTTGAATATATATATTCTTATATATATTACTTGTCGTCGTATGTATATACCTTATTCATTTACTAATGTCGTGTATATATACATATATATAGTTCTTATCATTGTCGTTTTTATAACCTCGTAACACAAGTGTTGTAATCCATATGTATATATATAAATTAGAGTCGCCAGAATATATACATAAAATGATCGTTGTATATATAAATTTGTGGTTGTTCACAATTATATAACAAATTGTATATTCGATTAACTCGTCACCTATATATATATATCTCGATATAAGTTTGCGTTTTAAAGTTTGCGACCCATTGGGCTTTGGCACAAAATGTTCGGCCCACTAACTAAACCCATTTAATTTAACCCAATAACGAGGCCCATTAGATACGGTCCAAACAGCACGGCCCGATTAATATGGCCCAATTATAAAAATAATAGTTTTGGCCCATTTAATAAATATGGCCCGGCCCATTTGATTTGTTTTGGCCCAATAACATTTTAATGATTCACGGCCCAATCCCAATCTAGCCCAATATATTTTCGGTCCAAAAGTTTTAATGTTTAATATTTGTCGGTTTACGTTTATCGTTTGTGGCTCGTTTGTATCGACTTGGTCAAACGTGCTCGGTTTGACCCGAAACTTTTACACTTAAAATCGTATCATATATGAACCCGTAAAAAGTAGTTTTCACATATTATATCAAACTCGAAGTGTCTCGTTATCGTTCGCGGGAACACAAAACAGTCCCGGGCAGCTTGTTTTTAGGCTTTTCGGTCTACTTTCAAGCTTGGTTTCGGGGGTCAAAACTTATCGATGGAATCCAAAATTTTTACACGATGTTCCCACATATATCACCTACTTCCAGTATTATTTTCATGATTTTTGAACATCCACAATATTTTAAAAAAAATCGTGATCATGGCTGTCTGGAAATTCGTTTTTAATGGTTAAGTTTTACGAATTAGTTACTAGATCATAATCAGTGCATTTTCAACCAAAACGTTCTTCATGAAAGTTGTTCATAACATAAATACGAAGATTTTCCAAGTGGTCTCATGTCCTAATTCAACTCACACGATTTTATATAATTTTTCTACGGTCAGGACAGAATCTGTCCAGAAATTCGATTTCACCAAAGTTAAGTTTTCTTTAGTTTTAGTTGTACTTTTATGCAAGATCTTTAACGATATAAACTTATAACATGTTAATATACAAGAAACATGAAAAATTAGTTTGAGTATAGTGATCCTTACAAGCTAGAAAAGGCAAGGAATGAAGAAGCTATAAGGTGATGTTGTTGAAGCTAGTCCTCCTCCACTTCCTTGCAACTTATGGTGGTGTTTTTAAGTGGATTGTGGTTGGTGGTTTGGGCTGTTTTTCCAGCCGTGGAATATGGGAGAAAGGAGAGGAAAAGAAAAGTTTAAAGTGTAGGTGAATATGGGTGAAATAGGTGAGTGTGAAATGTGTATGTGTGTTGTGTAAGCTAAACCAAAAGTCAAGAAGTATGGGTGTGGTTTGGTCGTTTTTGTCAAAGGAATGGCATGGCCATTTAAAAGTTTGGTCTCCTCATTATTTGTTAGATATTTAAGCAATTAAGCCGTTAATCGCGTGTACATTTAAGCGGTTATGTGCTAGTTAGTTTTCGTTTTAGTTAACGGTCAATACACGTAAATTTATTAATTTCGAAGTATTATTTCAAATACTTTATTTTAAGTTTACAAAAATAGAGTTTTTAACTCGTTTGGTTGTCAGGTTTGTTTTGCGTACATTAGTCGCGTAAGTTAAGTTATATAATAAATGTATAAACGTTAAATTTTAAACATTATGCTTTTATGTTTAGCATAATATTTCAATGTAAATAACTACTATAAAAATAGCTTTATGTTATTTATAAGTTTTTGTATCACCAACGTACGTATTTAGTTTGTCGAGTTCGATACGTTCATTTAGTACAGTAATTATATATTATAACTACTATTTAACTAATACGATTCGTATCACATAATAAGTTTTGTTAAACTTATCACACAAGGATAGTTTTGAATTCACTAATCACGGATTTACTCTAGGTAATGCATGTAATTAGGTAAAGGTTAGTACCCTAATTGGAGGATTGTCACATTCTCCCCCGTTAGCGAAATCTCGTCCCGAGATTTAATTTGAGTTACTCGTGACCGTCGCTTGTTCGAACAGGTGCAGGTACTTCTTTCTCATTTCATCTTCGCGTTTCACCTAAAGATGATCCCATGCGTTTAGTTTACTTGGGAACGCGCTTCGAGTTCCAACGAACTTTGCCTAGTTTAATCCGACTACTTTGTAGCTTTTGTATTTTCGAGTCAGATACTTCGATTGGTTCCTCCAAAAAGTTGAGTCGTGAGTCGGTGTAGACTTCGTCGGGAGGTATAATTAACGTCTCGTAGGAAAGACACTTCTTAAGGTTACTAATGTGAAAAGCGTCATGAATGTTGCTAAGCTCTTGCGGTAGTTTGAGCTTATAGGCTACAGGACCAATCCTAGCAAGGATTTCAAACGGTCCTATCTATCGTGGGTTTAGTTTCCCTCGTTTTCCAAAACGTGCTATCCCTTTCCAAGGTGATATTTTGAGTAGGACTTTGTTACTTACTTGAAACTCTAAGGGTTTTTCGACGGTTATTAGCGTAACACTTTTGTCGGTCACGCATCGTTTTCAGTCGTGCTAGTACTTGTGGTAATTTATCGGTCATCTCCTGGACCATTTCAGGTCCTGATAGTTGTCTGTCACCCAATTCTACCTAACAGAGTGGTGATCGGTACTTGCGTCCATACAACTCTTCAAACGGTGCCATTTGTATACTGGTGTGATAACTGTTGTTGTAAGAAAACTTTGCTAGTGGGAGATAAGTATCCCAATTTCCTCCAAAGTCAATCACACATGCTCTTAATAAGTTCTCGAGCGTTTGAATCGTTCGTTCACTCTGGCCATCGGTTTATGGATGATAGGCCGTACTCATGTCAAGTCGAGTACCTAAAGCCTGTTGAAGCGTTTGCCAGAAACGAGATGTGTATCTGCTATCTCTATCAGATATAATCGACAGTGGCACACCGTGCCGAGAAACGACTTCTTTGATTTATATCTATCCCAGTTTCTCTAGTTTGTCAGTCTCTTTGAAAGCAATGAAGTGGGTTGATTTCGTCAGTCTATCGACAATCACCCATATTGAATCAACTCCAGTTGATGTCTTTGGTAGCTTTGTGATGAAATCCATCATTATGTGCTCCCATTTCCATTGTGGCATCTCTGGTTGTTGCAAAAGTCCTGAAGGTTTTTGATATTCAACCTTGACCTTTGAACAAGTTAGACATTTGCTGACATAAGTAGCGATGTCTTTCTTCATGTTAGGCCACCAATAGAAACCTTTCACGTCTTGGTACATCTTATCTGCACCAGGATGAATTGAGTAGTTGGACTTGTGAGCTTCGTCCATAATCAGCGTGCGTAGTTCATCATCGCACTGTACCCAAATTCGATTCATGAAGTATAGAACTCCATTCTCTTTGTTCTCTAGCTATCTTTCCACCCCCTTCAGGGATTCGTCTTTCATGCGCTCAGCGGTGAAAGCTATGCGTTGTGCTTCACGAATTTGAGTAATGAGACTCGAGTGGATTGCCAATACCAAAGCTCGAACTCTGCGGGTTTAATGCTCTCCTTACGACTAAGGGCATCCGCTACTACATTAGCCTTGTCCGGATGATATTTGATCTCACAGTTGTAATCGTTTAGCAATTCGACCCAATGTCGTTGTCTCATGTTGAGTTCTTTCTAGTCGAAATATGTGTTGTAGACTCTTGTGGTCGGTGAGATCATACACTTTGCACCATATAGGTAGTGTCTCGAGATCTTGGGTGCAAAAACGACTGCTCCCAACTCTAAGTCATGAGTTGTATAATTCTTCTCGTGAATCTTCAATTGACGAGATGCATAAGCAATAACTTTGTCGTTTTGCATGATGACGCAACCTAATTCTTGATGTGAGGCATCGCAATAAACGATGAAGTTCTCTGTTCCCTCAGGTAATGATAGGATTTGGTGCGGTACTCAACTTTTGTTTCAATGGTCGGAAGGCGTTCTCTTGTTTCTCTCCCCATTCGGATTTCTTATCCTTATACGTTAAGGTGGTGAGTGACTAAGCTATCTTCAAGAAGTTTTCGATAAACCTACTGTAATAGCCAGCCAGACCAAGAAATTGTCGAAGTTCTGTGGGAGTTTCCGGTGCTTTCCATTTCTTAATTGCCTCTATTTTGGACGGGTCCACATGAATTTCCTTGTTGTTGATCACGTGACTTAGGAAATGAACCTCTCTAATCCAAAATTCGCATTTGGAGAACTTAGCATACAGCTTCTCGTCCTCAAATAGTTGGAGATTAAGTGTCAAGTGTTGTTCGTGATCCTCTTGCTTTTCGAGTAAATCAACATGTCATCAATGAGCACAATAACAAACTTATCTAGATAAGGTTTGTACACTCGGTTCATGAGATCTATGAATACTGCAGGCGTGTTAGTCAATCCAATGGCATGACTAGTAACTCATAATGACCATAATGAGTCTTAAACGCGGTATTTGGTACATCCTCTTCTCGTACCTTCAGTTGATGATAACCAGAATGTAGGTTGATCTTCGAGTAGTAACTCGATCCTTGCAGCTGATCAAATAGATCATCTTTGCGTGGCAAAGGATATCTGTTCTTGATCATTGCCTTGTTCCACTCATGGTAGTCAATGCACATCCGCATGGATTCATCCTTCTTCTTGACAAACAAAACCGAAGCTCCCCAAGGTGAAAAGCTTGGTCGGATGAATCCTAAGTCTAGAAGCTCCTGCAACTGTGTAGACAGTTCTTGCATTTCTGATGGAGCTTAGACGATAAGGTGAGCAAGCGATTGGTGCGACTCTAGGCACCAGATCGATGCGAAATTCGACTTGTCACGGAGATGGTAATCTTGGAAGATCATCAGGAAAACACTCCCGGATAGTCTTGCACTATGAGTATGTTGTTTATGCGTCGTTCCTCGGTTTTCTTTTCTACAACCTGTGCCAAAATGTTAGATACCTCTTTCGGAGATATTTACTGGCTTTTAAGCAAGCAATCATCCTTACGGCACTCTATCTCTTATCTCTTTGTACCACCAAAGTCTCTTCTCTGTCGATAATGGTAGACGTACCAATTTATCAAAACAGAAATCTCTGCAAAATTGCTCGTCAACTAGTCCACCCCGACTATGATGTCGAAATTTCTCAACCTTACCGATAGCAAGTCTATTTCGAAGAGATGTCCCTCTAACGTTAGGGCATATTCCGGTACTATTTTTCCTGATTCGATCAACTTACCATCGGTTAGTTCTATAATGTACTTGTTATCCAACATACGGAATTCAATGTCTAAGAGTGGTCTAACTTCACAAGACATAAACTCAAATTGATATCCTAATCAATATCATAGGGGCATAATGTTGTTGTTGCTGAAGTTGTTGAGTTTTGGGCACTGGTTTCGGTAGTGGTTTTGGGTCACCACACTCGAAACACCCATTGCTTTGTCACCCATCATTGGCTCTGGTAGGAAGGTTGGTTCGACGATATTGGGTTCGATGACCCTACTGCTCGCAGTTACCACTGAGAGTACACTCTTCATTATGGCGTCTCTCACCTTTCCCAAGCTTTTTCCTTTAGTTGGGTTTCCATCAAGCATTTCGGTTATCCTTCATGGCGTTGTTGTGAGTACGAATCGCCTCGTGTCCGGTAATAGTTTCAGTTACTCCTTAATAAATGATTTCTCATATTTCTTCAATCGTGGGTAGTGTGTCGTTTAGTCAATCGTTCCCAATGTTTCGTTGCTAATTTATTGAATGAATAAGGAAGGGTTATTGTTATCCCTATTACTCATCTTACGATTTTGAAACACCCATATGTACCTAGTATAATATAATCATGTAACATCCTCGAAATGGACCTAGTTGTTTATATATTATTTCTTGATTTAAATATGTATTTAAACGTGTTTGGAAATAATATTGTTTGAAATAATTGGAATAGGAGTCGAATATTCCAATGTGATAAGTAAATTATTAATTGTTGTAAATTAATATAGCTGACGGTGCAATAAAATGTTTGAACTCGCAAATGGTTTTCGGGTTCCAGACAATAGATTGAGATGGGGTATTAAATTATACCCGTATATTGAAGGCGGTTTAAGTTGAACCGACTATTTATTTAACTTTCCCTTTTTGGAAAGTTTATTTCAATTCTTCAAATCCTCTCAAAAACCTTATGAAACTCAAATCAAAACCATAAATTGAATCTGGAGCTGTGATCTTGAGTTAGTTTCATTATAATCATGGTGTTCTTCATTCAAATTTGTAAGTAAGTTTGATTTAATTTGATTATGATTGAAATATTAGAAATTATTGATTTGATGTGAAATCAATGTTAGAAACATGCTAGAAGTGTTACATATTGATTACCTGAGGTTTCTAGTGGTTTAAATCGATTTGAAATCGAGTTTTGAGTGTTTTGGGTTAAAACCCGTAGGTTAGGGTTTGATCAGGGATGAAGATGAGCTGAAAAAGGCTCAAACGCGATCCCAGAACCCTAGCCAGGATCGCGTTCGTTAGTTATAAAAGGAAGCGGACGAGTTTTGTTCTTGGGAACGCGATCCCAAGAATTTGTCCGGATCGCGTTGCCAAGTGTAAAACGGTGACAGAACTTTTTCTGAGGGTGAACGCGATCCAGCCATTACTACCCGGATCGCGTTTGCATGAGAAAAAGTTTGAAGGATTTTGCAAATTTTGAAAATGCATAAGTGTTTAGAAGGTAGTGTTTTTAGCGACACTTGAAATTGACAAATTTTCATTAACTCGGATTGGGTTGAAATTTACATGGTCACTCGAAAACGGCCCACTGATCAAAGCTATATACTATAGCCTAGTCAGTTTTTGGACATTCGGGGTCGTTTAGGGGTCGAAAATGGCATTTTACAGTTTTTGGCCCTTAATTCGGGACTTTTTGATTATGTTCCGAATTGAACTTTTGTTGCTATGATCTTAGGGATCACTTGATACATGTAATTATGTTATGATTGTGTAACGATGTTAATTACATAAGTATTATCAGTTGATACAAGTTACTAACTTATTGTTTAATTGATTGTATTCTCAGATGTGGAGAAGGCTCAGTAATATTAGACTTCTGAGCTTGCGGCTGAGGTAGTCGGTGAGTGGATCTGTAACCTCAGTGTGATTTAGTTGTAATGATTTGATTTACAACCAGTAATTTATAGTATTACTTTGATATGATACATCTGTAGAGATATCTTGCCATGATAGTTTAAGTAGTTGCTTACTTGGCTGATTGTGCTAGTATGTAAGATTTTGAGGTCAACTTGATTTGGTGGTTGGACTTGTTGTTGTTGTAGACGACAGGAGATCTCGGAAACTTGAAATGTTGGTTTAGAGATCTAGGTCGTGTGTGATTGACAACAAGTTATCGGTAGTTCTGTATGGGCCAATACAGATGATTGATAAGAGTTCCTTGAGTACCAAACCGGTATTAGGGTGTCTCAGGGACCACCGATCCTCATGATGTTGCGTGTATGATATTGATTGGATGTTGAGTGATTGATTGATTTTCTGTTTATTGTTAATTGATGTAAACAGATTGTTATGCTAGGTTGGACTGTTGCTTATAGTTTCATTCACTTAGCTTTATGCTAACTCCACCACAGTTCTTCCTGCAGGTTAAAATAGATGGGACATATTGGGCAGGGCAGGAGGTTGTTGGACTGGATGGAATGTTTGACAGGCTGTTACTCTGATGTTATTTGGATAACTAAAGAGATATTTTGAATTATATAACACCGAGTTTGTTGAAATGTCATGTAATAAGTTTGAAAAAGTTTATTGACATTTTGAGTACATTGATAGTATGTTTTAAATATACGCTTCCGAGTCGCCATTATTATATAAATTGTTTGAAATGAAACGAGGAGTGTTATAAATCACGTTGGCCAGGCGTCATTATATGATGCTAAATACATACTTCTTTTCATCACCGCTTAACACGATCAGGTTTGTACTAAATCAATACAATAGTTACGGATATAGATGTGAGTGATTCCAAGAAGGCAAGCAGTGAAGACGTACCTACTAGAGTGTTCATCTAAAGTGTGATGGGATTTACTATATATAGATATACCCATTGGTCAGAAGTGTTAACCTAATATAGTGTAGGCACAATCTGCCATTCATAGGTATAACTGAGATAAGATAAGTACGTTCCTACAGTTACTATCATATAGTCATCATCCTGCTGACCTCAGCTACACTATCTGCCACTCGAGCACGCTCTTTTAGCGTCTGTACTCGGGCACAGGTAGCATGGGTATTCTTGAGTTTCTTAAGAGGTAGTACTTTCAGTAGTTTCCTCAACATGTTCGTTGTTTCATCTACGCCAGGCATTGTATTGGACATTGAAGCAATTATAGTTGTTAAGTTTTCGTTGACAAATGCAGCATCGACGACATAGTTGTGCTAGGACGGTTCCTCGTCGGAGTCGATCACGTATATAGGACGTTCGTTATTCACACTCGTAATATATTTAGTAACTACGAAGTGAACTAGAGTTATGCAATGTATGAATGCATGAGTGTTCTAGCCAAGGCTATAGTCTAGGTCTCTAAGGCTTTCAAGTTGCTTAAAGACTTCTAGTTCGCTATAACCAATGGCTCTGATACCAAGTCTGTCACACCCCCAAAATCGGTAATCGTGTTTAATGATAGTTTAGCGGAAGCATTATCATTTATTAGCGGAAGCATATGTGTATTAGTTAAACAGCGGGGGCGCTGACGTTTGCAGTATGCATTCATTTTATCAGAGCTTATGATCATTGCAAAACAGTAATTAAGATGCCATTAATATAAAAGTATTTACAAAAACTACGACTTGTCAAGTCGTAGAAGTAAAGTGTTGTAAAAATACATTTGTCCCAAAAGTGGCATCCTAATTCGTCGAGGGTAACTTACGTCCTTTATGCATGCATCAGTACCTGAGTCCTAATTCCCTGAAAAATATAGTAAAACGTCAACATTGAATGTTGAGTGAATTCACAGGTTTTAGTTTTTAGTGGTCAAACCAAGTTATGAATAAATCATTCATTTACAGTGAAACATAAAGTTTATAAGTTTAGTAGGAAATACAAGTTATTCTAGTTAAAGAAAACATTTCCTATATAAAGTAAGAATGTCATTCTTACTACAAGTAATTAGTTGTGTAGGAAACACAAGTTTAATCATAAACATTTCCTCATAAGTAGTTGCAGGAAACAAGGGTTTAGCTAATCAAAGCAAACATTTCCTATCAGTTGTATAACTTCAAATAAGTAATCTCAGGAAAGTACCATTTCCAAACTAAGTTTGTAGTTTAAGAATCGTTGTTAATACAAGTAAATCGTTAAAGTAGGAAACCAGGTCTATTCAAATATGATAAACATTTCCTAAATAATTTGTAAGAAATACAAGTTTATCCAATCAAGGAAAATATTTCTATAAAAATTAAGAGTTAGAAATACTAGTTTATCCAATCAAGGAAAACATTTCTAAAAATAGTTATGCGTTTAGAAACACTAGTTTATCCAATCAAGGAAAACATTTCTAAAAATAGTTATGCGTTTAGAAACACTAGTTTATCCAATCAAGGAAAACATTTCTAAAAATAGTTATGCGTTTAGAAACACTAGTTTATCCAATCAAGGAAAACATTTCTAAAAATAGTTATGCGTTTAGGAACACTAGTTTATCCAATCAAGGAAAACATTTCTAAAATACAGCAATCATGTAGGAACACCTATCCTATTAGTTACCATAGGAAATACAAGTTTAACATTCAAGTAAACATTTCCATTCAAGTCGATTACAGGAAACACAGGTTTATAAATCAAATAAACATTTCCATTTAAGTTGATTACAGGAAACACAGGTTTATAAATCAAATAAACATTTCCATTTAAAAGTGTTCGCAGGAAATACAAGTTTAACAGCTAAGTAAACATTTCCAGTTCAATAGTGACAGGAAAATCAGGTTTAACGGTCAAGTAAACATTTTTCAACAGATAGTTGTCAGGAACACAAGTTTAGCAATAAAGCAAACGTTCCAAAATAATTGTTTCAGGAAACACATGTTTAACAATTAAGTAAACATTTCCCTATAAAAGTAGTTGTGTAGGAACACCTGTCCTAATCAGTTATCACAGGGAATATCCTTCCCAAAACAGTAGTTGAGTAGTTAAGTGGAAATATAGACTATGATCCCTCTAAGGTGAGCGACACCTTTAAAGTTAAAGTACGACTCCTAGTACTATAACCAATCCATGACTAGTTGTGTTTTTGCCGCAGTAACAATCTAAGTATACACTCCTCGTTACGACTGCCGTCGTGTGGTTGGAATGACCAACGAGTTATGTTTCCTGGGAGGGTTGTCAAATCGATAGTACTATCTGTATACTCAGTGGCTAGAGTCACCTAGCTAATGGTTATAGGTTGTAAGCACTGGGACTTATGTGCACTACAACTACCTCTCGTAAACCTAGGATCGTACCAAGATGCGTTGTCTTATTCCCAAAGAGTTGTGAAATCGTTTCATATAGTTAACAGTTAATTTATAAAGCATAAAGCATTTATACAAATCAATTTGATATAAAAGCATGTCAAGCAATTATATAAACAAGTAGCATGTAATAGCAAGTAGTTCTATGTTTTTCACCCCTGATTTTAAAAGCATTTAAAATAAGTAAAAGGTAGGGGCTGTGAACTCACTGGTTGCAAGTCTTCAGCTAGTAACACACAGTAGTCCAAATACGTCCCTCAAATACCTAGACGCAAATAAGTATACTTTATATAAGTATTCGACTACTAGTTAAGTTAAAACGTTTATACAATTTTAGTTGTTGGTGATAATTGCGTTGAAATGGTCGTTGCGTGTAAGTATATATTTATATATACTTATTAGTTGAATATATATATTCTTATATATATTACTTGTCGTCGTATGTATATACCTTATTCATTTACTAATGTCGTGTATATATACATATATATAGTTCTTATCATTGTCGTTTTTATAACCTCGTAACACAAGTGTTGTAATCCATATGTATATATATAAATTAGAGTCGCCAGAATATATACATAAAATGATCGTTGTATATATAAATTTGTGGTTGTTCACAATTATATAACAAATTGTATATTCGATTAACTCGTCACCTATATATATATATATATCTCGATATAAGTTTGCGTTTTAAAGTTTGCGACCCATTGGGCTTTGGCACAAAATGTTCGGCCCACTAACTAAACCCATTTAATTTAACCCAATAACGAGGCCCATTAGATACGGTCCAAACAGCACGGCCCGATTAATATGGCCCAATTATAAAAATAATAGTTTTGGCCCATTTAATAAATATGGCCCGGCCCATTTGATTTGTTTTGGCCCAATAACATTTTAATGATTCACGGCCCAATCCCAATCTAGCCCAATATATTTTCGGTCCAAAAGTTTTAATGTTTAATATTTGTCGGTTTACGTTTATCGTTTGTGGCTCGTTTGTATCGACTTGGTCAAACGTGCTCGGTTTGACCCGAAACTTTTACACTTAAAATCGTATCATATATGAACCCGTAAAAAGTAGTTTTCACATATTATATCAAACTCGAAGTGTCTCGTTATCGTTCGCGGGAACACAAAACAGTCCCGGGCAGCTTGTTTTTAGGCTTTTCGGTCTACTTTCAAGCTTGGTTTCGGGGGTCAAAACTTATCGATGGAATCCAAAATTTTTACACGATGTTCCCACATATATCACCTACTTCCAGTATTATTTTCATGATTTTTGAACATCCACAATATTTTAAAAAAAATCGTGATCATGGCTGTCTGGAAATTCGTTTTTAATGGTTAAGTTTTACGAATTAGTTACTAGATCATAATCAGTGCATTTTCAACCAAAACGTTCTTCATGAAAGTTGTTCATAACATAAATACGAAGATTTTCCAAGTGGTCTTATGTCCTAATTCAACTCACACGATTTTATATAATTTTTCTACGGTCAGGACAGAATCTGTCCAGAAATTCGATTTCACCAAAGTTAAGTTTTCTTTAGTTTTAGTTGTACTTTTATGCAAGATCTTTAACGATATAAACTTATAACATGTTAATATACAAGAAACATGAAAAATTAGTTTGAGTATAGTGATCCTTACAAGCTAGAAAAGGCAAGGAATGAAGAAGCTATAAGGTGATGTTGTTGAAGCTAGTCCTCCTCCACTTCCTTGCAACTTATGGTGGTGTTTTTAAGTGGATTGTGGTTGGTGGTTTGGGCTGTTTTTCCAGCCGTGGAATATGGGAGAAAGGAGAGGAAAAGAAAAGTTTAAAGTGTAGGTGAATATGGGTGAAATAGGTGAGTGTGAAATGTGTATGTGTGTTGTGTAAGCTAAACCAAAAGTCAAGAAGTATGGGTGTGGTTTGGTCGTTTTTGTCAAAGGAATGGCATGGCCATTTAAAAGTTTGGTCTCCTCATTATTTGTTAGATATTTAAGCAATTAAGCCGTTAATCGCGTGTACATTTAAGCGGTTATGTGCTAGTTAGTTTTCGTTTTAGTTAACGGTCAATACACGTAAATTTATTAATTTCGAAGTATTATTTCAAATACTTTATTTTAAGTTTACAAAAATAGAGTTTTTAACTCGTTTGGTTGTCGGGTTTGTTTTGCGTACATTAGTCGCGTAAGTTAAGTTATATAATAAATGTATAAACGTTAAATTTTAAACATTATGCTTTTATGTTTAGCATAATATTTCAATGTAAATAACTACTATAAAAATAGCTTTATGTTATTTATAAGTTTTTGTATCACCAACGTACGTATTTAGTTTGTCGAGTTCGATACGTTCATTTAGTACAGTAATTATATATTATAACTACTATTTAACTAATACGACTCGTATCACATAATAAGTTTTGTTAAACTTATCACACAAGGATAGTTTTGAATTCACTAATCAGGGATTTACTCTAGGTAATGCATGTAATTAGGTAAAGGTTAGTACCCTAATTGGAGGATTGTCACATAAATGAACAAACCTTTCTCCGTTGATGTGTTAACGATAAAGACATAGGTGTTTGATAATCATAAGATCTCATAGTAGGATGCTGTAATTGGGCTGATTGTTGAGAAGACTCTAACTGTTACATTCTCTGTTTAAATTCTCTAAGTCCCTGTAATTCACTTTGTAACAGAAATATATATCCGTCCCTGTTTGTATCCTCATTAGCTGGAAAAGACTTACTAGACTGATTATGTCTCTCTGCAAGTATCTCTGTAGGTAGGGCATCCCGTCTAAGAGAACTGTTGAAGGAACTGGTCGGTTTCTCAGGTTCTGTCATATCTGTACTCAAAACAACAACTCATAACCTGTTAATCGTTAGTGCCTAGCATACTAACTAAATCTCATACAATAGCTAAACCCCACTCCATGGAATGTTTGACCGACACAAGTTAGATTTGGGATTGAACACCTTACAATGTCCAATTCACCCAAACATAGGCTCTGATACCAACTTATAACACCCCAATATTTGAAAATCATTTTTTTTATATACATTGAAAGCGCGAGTCCCAAACACACATTTCTAATATACATAACGCTATAATATATCAAAACATAACATATCAGTCCGGATGTTATTTAATACAAAATACAGTTTTAGGTTATCAAAATATATCAGATTAAGGTCTTCAAACATTCCATTCCTGAATTATACTTCTTGCGCCAACCCTTTATATCCAGAAATAAACCTGCAAGAAGTAGTGTGGGGGAATTAGCACGAAGCTAAGTAAGTCAACCTGTCACTATCAGTACAACTCAGCATAACAGTACCGATTAACAGCAAATAACACATAGACACAACATCACCAAGAGGATCGGTGGTCCTTGTGACGTCCACAGACCCGGGAGACGCACCAAGCAACACTTATAACCACTGCAGGCCAATACAGTGGTATTACCGATAACTGTTTGCTACCTTTAACCAACATAAGCTCCATTCACAACACATGTTCACAATTCCTATGATGGCTAACCTGTAGCAATCCCAGTTCAACAATTGTTGACCTCCAAATCACCAAATGCCCGAAGGCGACTCATCACTTATTACACGTGTATTTTATCAATCAATAATCAACAATAATAAACTATGTTCACTTGTTGTAACCAAATATGTTACAACCAAATCACACTGAGAGTACAAGTACACTTACCGTTACCTCAGTCGCCCACTCAGAAGTTTAATATAACCGAGTCTTCTTCGTGTCTGAGAATCACAGCAGAACAACGAGTTAATAACTTGTCTCAAGTTTATATAACACAAATCATAATATATATATATATATACTATTAAAGTAATAAATGGGACATTAACCATAATGCTAATCATATTGAATAACACCTAAATACCACCCTTACTTGCATCCCATTAACTTTATTTACATCAGATAATGTATCATATAATTTACTCCTTACTAATTTAAATATAATATATCATCATTATCATATGGAAGAAAGTAATATATATATATATATATATATATATATATATATATATATATATATATATATATATATATATATAAAAGCACACATGTACTTTAATAGTTAATATAGTTTATTATTATATCATATACTGCATATGCTATCCACGTAAGAACCAGGAATTAAAATCCAGCCCATACGCGATCCACCAGACACATTTGGATCGCGTTTCAGTGTTGATTCTCACCTGCTTTCTATAACAAAACCCAGACTGCGAGTCCTCGTTCATCTAACATCAAACCTAAATATTTAACCCATCTAATTTATTTCTAATATCTAATAACTTCATATAGATATTTTATAACAAAATTTAGACTTCAATCTCATGTATTTAATTCATGAATCCAAACCAATAATCGACTCAAAATTTGATATCAATCGAATATTTAACTTATAATCATCATATCATAGCATGCTGATATTATCTATACAATATACAATTAGTATACAATGATCAAACAAGATATATTGAAGCTAGGCTATTAAACTAAAATCACGTCTCCAAGAAGGTGGAATCGCGTCGCTACACTCATATAATCACGTTGCCATACTAACACTACAATCGCGTCGCATTATTTGGTGAATCACGTCGCGATTATCTATAATTCGCGTCGCGATTTGCAAGTTTTCTGCAAACCCAGAACTTGCCACTGTACATCTCCGAATTCATACCCAACATAACAAAATTTCAGCTTATGTTATAACTAAAGTAACAAGCAACATCAAACAAGCATGTTATAGCATCTAAGGACTTTAAGGAACATCCATTCAATATTAATTACATACAAACTCTTATCTATTTCAACAAATTAATTTCATGGATACCTACAAAATATAAACCCTGCACTTATAATCAATTCAAGGTTTAAGAATCAACTAGTAACTTCTTCGTTAACATCATATAACAACAATCAATTTCAATTCAGTTTATAAAAGATTATCCATATAATTTCCATTCAATCAATACACCAAGTTTATGAAGACTAAAAATAAATACTTACATATTCAAGAAGGAAAGTAAGAATCAAGATGATTATGGTGCAAGGATTAAATGAAAACTTCGATGAATTTCTTTCTAATTTAACTACTAACTCTTGTGTGTGTTTATTTTATGAACTAAAAGTGTAAAGAGCTTTTGAGAAAGTGATAGAAGAATAGGTCGGCTCCCACCAACTAAACCGACCTAATTTTAATTATTTTACACCCCTTCCAAACCTATTGTCTGGAACCTAAAACCATTTCACGAAACCAATACTTTTTATTTTACCGACAACTCTATCTATTTAAAAAGAACATTATTTTACTAGTCACAATAATTATTCGACCCTTTACCTAGTTTCTCACAATTAAAATAAATAATATAAAATTATTTTCCAACACATTAATTTATGATGTAAAATCAGTAAAATACTACTAGGCCCTAATAACGGGTGTTACATACTATGACCAACATTATCATTAACTCTACCAACAATTACACTCCACGTCAACAAGCCCTGATGGAGGAAATCATAGCCGAGTCTGAGGTCAACCAAGCTAGCAATTCCCAAGATTACAGATTCTTCCACAACCGTCTCAATGCTTTCGCTGAAGATCTCGCTGCTCAGCTACTGCAAGAACAACATGATGCTGAACCAACACCTGAAGAGCTGGAGTTCTTTGAGGAGCAGAAAAGCACATACAGGATGATCTGTGACACTCTGATCAGATCCGCATTTACATATTACGCCGAACAAAGTGAGTTTCTACACTCATATCGTGGAAATATGTACCATGCTACTGGGAACCCTGATGCAGATGCTGATATTTGACTGATGAATGATCTTCGGGGGATACTTAACTCCATGGCTAGGAATGACCACATTGACGAGACTTCTCCTCACAGGTTCTACATAGACTGAACTATTGAGTACCATGCTAACAAGATTGCCCACGATCTCGAGTATGTGAGTTCTGATGAAAGGACGCGTGACATCCCTTCCTCCATACCTGAAGGTTCGATGGTTAACATCATGAACTTCCTCACTGATCGGATCCAAGAAATCTTCGCTGAGGATCATCCGGAGGAGCATGGGCTAATATTTAACCATGGTTTACGTGAGATATATGATATAGTATGCAACACCTTTCGAAATTATGATCTCACGTTCACCAGTTATCAAACCCGACTCATCCAGGATATTCATGATTCTATTCGAGAAATCAGAGGAAATTCCAGCATAGCAGATCACGATACTCTACACCTCCAGTTTCTCGGATTCATGGACTCATTCAGACAGCAATATCCTCAGAGAGAAATTATTGAATCTGATGGATTCTCTGTAGTTTATTCCCGTGGCACTATCTCCAGCACAATCAAAGACATTACTTGGGATCTTCTACACACATGCAAAGAGTTACTGAGCAACATCTTCAAAGTTTCCCTATCTTTGCATCAGAGATTCCAAACATCGTTCATGTCATTGCTCGCCACTTTCTGAGGATCTATCCACGCAACCCCAGGGTTCCACTTCTGAGCACTTCCGGCCCTGTAGGTTCCAGCACCAACTAGACTGGAGGAAGGCAAAGTCTAGCTCTCGACTCTAACAGCAATGCTTCTCGGGAGGCAACCTGTGAAATAAGACGTAGATTAGAGAAGATGTGTTGACAAATAAATAAGATCTCTGACTATCCTTTACACTTGGATAAGCCCAAATGTTTTCAAAACATATTCTGAAAGACAGCTCGTTTTGCAAACAAACCACTCGCCTCTGAAAATAGGAAATCAATTATTTTTAAATGACAAATAATTCATATGTTTCGAGCATTTGAGGTACTTGCATACTACTTTTATGCATTATGCTCGAACTCGTTTAAAAACACATGTTTTATAAAACTGATTTGTAGTAGAAAATATCTTTTCAAATTCTGAGACGGTGATTTCTCTTTTCATTTGCAAAAATAACATCGAGTTTGTAAAAAAATGGTTTCATCCAACGTGTTCATGCTTACGAGATCTATTCACGAGAATGAGAAGAGTTGAAGAAATGAAGAAATAATAGCAAGTCGCTTGAAACCAAGGAACGTAGAAGAAGATCTTGGCAACATTTTCCTTCTGCAACTTCATATTTTCAGCTTCAATGCCACTCACTATCTGGGGAGTATCTATTCCTTTTTATCTATTTTATATTGATTCATATTATTTTGCTTTGTTAGTTTGTTAATAAAGGTGGTCTATACTCTATCCTAAGCTTATCACTAAGTGTGGGATTCCAGCCCAAAACAAACACTTGAAAAACATTTTCTTACATGTTCAAACTCTAAGTGTGGGATTTTGCTTCTAGCAAAAACTCTACTCAAGAGAACATTAGGGACAATGTTCCTCTAAGTGTGGGATAACAGGTATAGAATACCTTGGATTGTTTTTATGATTTTTAGTCCAAAAATAGCAAAATCAGAAAATGTTCCTCAAATTTTAAAAATTTTTCAAATTATTTTTCAAATTATTTTTCAATAAAATCTAAAAACAGGAGTTTAATCATCTGATTAACTCGAAATTTTTGAGTTTTAATATTTTTCAAGAGAAGTCATTTTCAAAATATAAGAAAGTTACTTTTAAAATCTAGGGAAAATAAGGCAGGAATTGCTTAAGCAAGAAATGATAATCCAAGAGAAGCATGACTAGTTACATACAACCCATTTGCAGTGAGGTATCTTGAGGCTAATAGTATTCATCTTTAATGCTTCACTATTTCATTTCTTGTGTGTGCCAATGCATGTAATTCTGAATTAGAACTTGCTCTTGACATATGCTTCGAGACCATATTGGTGAGTACCGTATGCGATATAGGTGTAACTAGATGACCTTGACATTCCCTAGGACTTAACCCACTTTTTAGCCTTCTCTTTCAAGCCCAAAACCCTTCCGATGCTCATTATTAGTATCGATGATCCGCTTAGTAAACCTTGTTGAGCCTAAACCTTTCGTTTCATAAAAACCCACATATTTAAACCCCACTTTCCCAAAATATCCCCAAAATATATCTTAGAATTTTCGAGGTTATGAAAAACGCATTTTAGAACATCCCTTCAAATTGTCCCACTTTCTCGTGTTCTCCAAAAAAGAAAAAAGAAATATCCTTGGCGCGAAAAAATTGGCACCACGAAAAGACTCGAAGAAGAAAGATGAGAAGAAGGATTTCTAAAAACACAATAATCCTTGGAAATTCTCTGGCAAAGAAGTTATGAAAGAAAAAAAAAAGAGAAAAATAGAAAATTAGAAAAGAAAAAAAAAGAAAAAAAAAGAAAAAAAAAGAGAAAAGAAAAATAGTTCCGAAAATAAAGCTTAGCGCTTCAAAGTATCGCCCTGCAAGAAAGATCCGATAGAAGACAAATAGCTATCTCTCCCTTCCGTTTCTAAATAAAGTTTTTCATGAATCCTAAGATAAGCAACACCCTTACAACCAAAATTTTCACTATCCATACCCCTTAACCCTCACAAACATTATAACCCTCTTTGAATGTCTTGGGATAATTAGCACCGTCCTCACCTAAGTGGTGGAGATCCGATTCTAGATCAAGCTTATGACGATGAGTACTGCATGACTGGCTTATTTGAGCGATTTCTTTTGATTAGAATGATAGGTAGCCCGATACACGTTGAGTGAATTGAGCGACCACCTTTGTGAGATCGCCTGGTCATGTATACTCCAAGATCACGAGATTTGGAAGTATGCTTTAAGAGAGTTATTTCTTGTTTCTGAAAGGATTATCTTATCTTCCCCAATGCTTTTAAAATAATCTGCTTATATTAGGAAATGATGACTTTTGGAAATATTCAGACTCACCCAAACCAAACTTAAAAATATTTTATGAGGGCATTGGTGATGTTGCTTAAGGACAAGCAACGCTTAAGTGTGAGATACTTGATGTAACGTAAAAAGTCATGTTTTTACGTACATTATTCTGCACTTATTAGGCTTATATTTGGTGAAAACATCTTAAAACCATCATTATTTACTAAAAATCACAAAAGCAGTCCAATCATAGGCGTTGCTGCAAAATCACCAAAAACATCCAAATAACACGTAAAACGAGGCAAATACAATCACCTTAAATATTCCGTTCTTAATTATCTTATGGAAATATATCTTAATTCTTATTTTATAATTCCATAAGAAAATACAAGACCGGAGGTGAAAGAATCAAGCGAAACGGATGAACGACGGAGAAGATATGCAGTCTAGAAGATAACCGACGGTCCTACGGAACAAGCAAAAGCTATACACCTCCAAATTTTGAAAACTTAGTGTCACTAGAAGCGTAACGGAAAACCGGATCCAACGGCGCAAGAATCAAGCGAATCGGGTTTAAAACGAAGAAGATACGGGCGAAACAAGCAACGAATAGAGTAAGCGGAAGACAAAGGTAACCAACCCCCCCTAGGTGCCGTTTGCCTCTTGTTTTGCCTTGGTAAGTGGCCCCAAGTGCCATTTGACCCCCCTGTATGCTTGAGACCCCCCGTTTGCGCTTTAGAGCTTGTTCTTTATGCTTCAAGACTTGTGCAAGGGCTTTCCTTCTACAACTATAAATACTACCTCATTCTCACCATTTACACACACTTCTCATTCTCCATTTCTCTCTAAATTGCTCTCTCTACTTTCTCTCTAGCTCTAGTTAAATTAGTTAGTTAGTTTTAGGTTAGATCTTGGTTAATATTTAACCAAGACTAACGGAGGGTAGTTTTTGTAATAGTGTTGAAGTCTTGGAGGGTCCCTTTTGTAATATTGTTCGGGATATTTCGGAGCCCTGTCCGTGTAATCCTTTAGCATCTATTCAATCTACGCATTACTTACGGTTATTTCTATCATTATCTTTCATAATGTTGCATGCTATTGTTATGTTATATTGATGATATATTGCCATGATTCGTGAGTAGATTAACTATTGTATTTGTTATGATGTAGTTAGCTTGTTAATATTTGGGGTGATGCTACTTTAATATACGATTGAAAACTCGGTGTACTGATTTACTATACATTTATGATTTCAAACTAAACTATCGCCTTTCCTCCAATGAACGTGGTTAGAACCTTTATGACAAGGAGTCGCGAAACTTGTTCAGATGGTCACTACCTATCTATGTTTACCAAAGTAAACATGGTCTGATTTTGTAACTAGTGGAAATACTGTTCAACCAATCGTATAGTACACCGTGAATTAATCAGGGATTTGTTGGGATTGAATTATAAAGTGAACGGGTTGTTTAGCTATCATAGATGGTTTTACTATAATACAAGCTTAGATATATTGAGTTCAGATAGCCGTAAAGTATGTGATACAGGGAAAGCCCTAAAACGTCCGAGTATCCGGTATAGCGTTGGAACCACCATTGGTGAAGTACAAATACGTGGAAGCCAAGGAAAGGCCGTAGGCTGTACAATGTGTTGCATCCTGGTGTAGTCTGTGATCTAGGAAAGACCGTAAAACGGGTGAATGCATGGTATAGCGCTGGAAACACCTTCGGTGGAGTACAAATACGTGGAAGCTGTGGAAAACCTTATAGGTTGAAGACTGTATCACAGTCGAATAACGCTGAACTCAATCATAACCATTAGTGTATAAGTTGACAGTCACCACCTATCTTAAATCTTAAATGCTTTGCCTAGCTTAGAGTCATTTTATGTGTTAAAGAAAGGTCAGTGGATAAATTACGGACTGTCGTCCTATTCCAGCACCCCATCTGGAGGGTTACTTAGTCTCATTAAGAGATAGTGAGGAGGGTTTCAACGCAGTCCGATCTGACCAAACTCTTGATAGCCTAGTGCTCAGTGACATACTGATCAGTTCATCTGATCAGTAGAGTGCTAATGTTTACACTACAAGATATCTACGTGAAAGCAAGATACAAATCTTTAAAGGACGTTTTCAAATATTAAAACCCTAATACAGCATCACCCCACGTATAAGCTAACGAAGTCATAACAAGCACTCTTCTCCATAACTGATTTAAACCTACTTTTTATTTACTGTTTTATTTAGTTTAATTTTAATTAGGACCTAAGTATAAACCCCCACTCAAAAGTATTTTAAAACCCATCGCTAAACTGAATTGTTCGTCTCGACCAGTCGTTTCACAATACGATCAACTCTTTAGAACGACCCTATGTTATACTACTGCTATACAGCTTTAGTAAAACTTAGGTCCCCAGCCTTTTATAAATGTACAACTTACTACACCGTCGTGCATCTCGGTTGGCCGGACCAATGACCGGGTGAAAACCCGACCGACCGCTGGGTGCGCGACAACCGCAATTAAAGAATTGTTACCAACAGTATCATTCATAATAATTTGTCAACACTCACCCGCATTTTTCACTAATATCATCTTCTTAACTTCACTAGATATGACCATAGCTAGTAAATGATCTTTATGGTTAACCAAACTTTTCAATGCAATGAATGTGGTAGTAAAACGGGTAGCACCTGGACGGATGATTTATGTCCAACCCGGTCTTTTTCTCGACCAATTCAACGGCCACTTATGATTGTAGATAAAATAAGTAACCTTAGATGCAAGTGTGGCGAGTAAAGGTTACACTTATAAACCGCCTACTTATTTTGAACATGTAGTGAATAAAGTTGCGAGTACAGGTTACGGTTACAAACCGCCTAATTATCATGCTATGAGGATTAACTTGTTAGCAAAGTTATATCCAATATAAAAATATAACACCCCTCGTTTCATTATAAACAATAATATAATAATTGCGACTCGAAAGCGTATATTTAAAAACATTCTATCAATGTACTCAAAATGTCAGTAAACTTTTTCAAATCAAATACGTGACATCTCAACAACTCGGTGTTATATAATTCAAAACATTTCTATGGCTATTAAATTAACATCAGAGTACAGCCTGTCAAACATTCCATCCAGTCAAAACACTTCCTGCCCTGCCCAATATGTCCCATCTATTTCAACCTGCAGGAAGAACTGTGGTGGGGTTAGCATAAAGCTAAGTGAATGAAACTATAAGCAACAGTACAACCTAGCATAATAATCTGTTTACATCAAATAACAATAAACAGAAAATCAATCATTCACTCGACATCCAATCAATGTCAAGCTACACCAATCAAACATTATCAATCGTCATGAGAATCGGTGGCTCCTGAGATACCCTAATACCGGTTTGGAAATCAAGGAACTCTTATCAATCATCTGTATTGGCCTATACAGAATTACCGATAACCAGTTGTTAATCACACACGACCTAGATCTCTAAACCAACATTTCAAGTTTCAAGATCTCCTGTCGTCTACAATAACAACCAAGTCCAACTGTCAAGTCAAGTTGACCTCAAAATCTTACATACTAGCTCAAACAGTCAATTAAGCAACTAGTTAAACTATCATGGCAAGATATCTCAACAATTACATTCTATCAAAGTAATACTATAATTACTTGCTGTAAATCAAATCATTACAACTAAATCACACTGAGGTTACAGATCCACTCACCGACTACCTCAGCCGCCAGCTCAGAAGTCTAATATTACTGAGCCTTCTCCACATCTGAGAATACAATCAATTAAACAATAAGTTAGTAACTTGTCTCAACTGATAATACTTAGGTAATTAATATCGTTACACAATCATAACATAATTACATGAATCCAATGATCTCTAAGATCACAGCAAACAAAAGTTCAATTCGGAACAAAATCAAAAAGTCCCGAAATAAGGTCCAAAAACTGTAAAATGCCATTTTCGACCCCTAAACGACCCCGAATGTCCAAAAACTGACTAGGCTATAATATATAGCTTTGATCAGTGGGCCGTTTTCGAGTGACCATGTAAATTTCAGTCCAATCGGAGTTTAAAGACAATTTGTCAATTTTTCCGTGGCAAAAATCACTACTAAACACTTATGCACTTTTGAAATTTTACAAAAAGTACCGACAAACGCGATCCAGAAAACAATGGTGGGATCGCGTTCCTCTTTGTAAAATCATTCTGTGACAAATTATAACTAAGCAACGCGATCCGGACAAATTCTTGGGATCGCGTTCCCAAGAACAAAACTCGTCCGATTCCTTTTATAACTAACGAACGCGATCCTGGCTAGGGTTCTAGGATCGCGTTTGAGCGTCTTTCAGCTCAGCTTCATCCCTGTAATTGCCCAGCTCCGAATTCAAAACCATTTTTGATAAATCAAGCTTATCAAACTCAGTTCTAATGTTATAAACAACTCAATTAACTTCATATAATCATCATGTAATACTTATAACTTGTTCCTAACATCCAATTCTTCCAATTTATCAATTCACCCAAATTTCAATCGAAATCAAATTCTTAAATACTCAAGAACACTTACTGATTGAAGAATCTACTGATGATAATCTGTCCATGGTGAAGTTTCACGAGAATCACAACTTCCTGATTTGATTTCTAATTTGATTTGGAGGTTTTCTGAGAGTTTCTGTGAGTTTTAAAATGAAAATGAATAACTTTCCTAAATAGGAAAGTACATATATAGTCGGCATCACATAAACCGCCTTCAATATACGGGTATAATTTAATACCCCATCTCAATATATAGTCTGGAACCCGAAAACCATTTGCGAGTCCAAACATTTTATTGTACCGTCAACTATATTAATTTACAACAATTAATAATTCACTTATCACATTGGAATATTCGACTCCTATTCCAATTATTTCACTAATTCAAACAATATTATTTCCAAACACATTTAAATACTAATTTAAATCAAGAAATAATATAACACAACTAGGTCCATTTCGAGGATGTTACAAAAAAGGTGGTTTGAACATGAAAGACTAAGTGACCTGTTTGTAACCGTAGCCTAGACTCACCACACTTGCATCCATGGTTACTGTTTTTATCTATAATCACAAGTGGCCCGACCGGGTTGGACATAAATCATAGGGGCTACCCGTTTTGCTACCACATTCATTGAACAGAAAAGTTGAGTTAACCATAAAGATGATTTGCAAGCTATGGTCGTATCTAGTGAGTTTAGGAAGATACTGAAAGTGAAAAATGCGGGTGAGTGTAAACTAATGGTCATGAATGATACTTTTGGTAACAATTCTTTGATTGCGGTAAAAATGGTGATTCCTTTGTTGAAGCTTTTGCGTTTATGTGATTCGAATAAAAAACCGACATCATTTATGAAGGTATGTATCTGGCTAGGAGAGGGATTAAGGAATTATTTAAGAGATAGAAAGAACTACACAAGCATTACATAGACATAATCAACAATCGTTGTGATAGGATGTTGCACACAAGTATTCATTGTGTGGCTTACTAGTTAAATCCAGCTTTTCAGTATGATCATGACAACATTTGTGCTAAGAAAGATGTGTTAAAAGTGTTCTTATGGTTGAGAAATATTCTAAAGGTTAGGAGCTTTTAGATCTTACTTTGGCATTAGGAAAGTTTCGTGATAGTGATGGAACCTTTGGTATGAGTAGTGTCATTGCATCTCGTCATGTTAGTCGTCCTAGTAAGATTTCAGTTTAAACGTTGTTGATATGTTGTTATGTTATGATGGAATTTATTGTTTTGGTAACCCTTTATTTTATAAATGAGTGGTGGAAATTGTTTGGGGAAGATTATCCAAAACTTCAAAAGTTTGCAACTAAACAATTAAGTCAAACCGCATCATCTTCGGGTTGTGAATGCAATTGGAGTGTTTTTGAAAGATTACACCAAAAAGTAGAATAGGTTGGAACATCAAAGACTAAGTGACCTTATATATATTCACTACAACTTGTGTTTACAAAACAGGTATGATATATTTGAATAAAGTTTTTTAATCTAATTGTGTAGATGCAAGATTCTTTATGGTGAAAGATGAGAGATGGTCTCAAATTTGGAGAAGGAGGGGAAGGCCGAATTCACTGGATTTTAGGAACAAATTTGAATGTGTATAATGCAGTGTTGTTATAATGCAGTCAAATTTAATAGGTGTAAAATGCAATGTTCTGTTTGTAAAATGCAGTGAATTCGGGCGACAATTTTTTCTTAAAATGCAGTGACTTCTGTTAGGAAATGACCACGTAAAATAAATGCATGTCCGGAAAATGTTTAAGCCTACGGGGTCACACGTATAGACACTTATGCTCAATATAATTAGTTGATATATATGTGAGATATATTGATTAATGCTTTCACGTTTATTGAATGGAATATTCTAGAAGCTCGATCCAACCGCCGATTGGATGTGTCAACCGCCGGTTGAACTCGAATATGGTAAGGCGGTGGAACACGCGGGTCGTGGAATGGATACTTGGGTCAAAAGACATCCCAACCGGCTGTTGGGAAGTTCAACCGGCGGTTGGAGGTCGGCTCCAGCAAGTATAAATAAAGGGTTAGCCTCAGCCTTAAACCATACGATTTCTTTAAAGCTTAATTCGATCTTAGGGTTAAGATTGCGAATTAAAGTGCTACTTAGGAGCTAGAAAGCTAGGGTTTGAAGGTTTTCAACCCTAACGAAGATATGTTCTTGTGTGGTTCGACCAAAGAAGAAAAGCACAAGGGTTGTGGGTATTGTGAATGGCGTACTAGCATACCTATTGAGTTGCTGTCGTGTGTGCGATCGTATAGAGGTTTTACTTTAAACCTTAATAGTTTATCTGGAGCTCTCCTAAAAGGTACATGATTCTTTTTTTAACTAATTATATATACGTGCTTATTCGCTTCCGTAATTGTGTAACAATATGATTATCTGTATGCTATACTATAACAGTGGTATCAGAGCCACACGTATGTGTTATAATTAGTTAGATCTGTTAAACATTAAATTTGGTGGGGTTAAGTTGTTTGATTCGATTAATAGCAAAGAAAATTGTTTTGGTTGTCCTGAGATTAAAGTCGGATAACAAAGAAGGTCAAAAATTTCGTTTCAACCGGCGGTTGGATGTTCCGATCGGCGGTGGTACAACGAAACTAGGGTTTTACAGTCGTGATAAAGGAATAACGAATTACGATTCCAACCGGCGGTTGGAACTTGAAACCCTAATTTTGGTTAAATTGTTAAAACTTGAAAAATCCCATCAGAAATTTAATGGTTTATATAATAACATTGTTAATGTAAATTGTTTGTTATTATTAATGTACTTTTAATTAGCAAAGAAGAGGTATCCATGAAATTCATACATAATTGTCATGGATATCACTTTGATAGTTGATGCGTGTGAAAGCGCGTCTTGTTTTATAATTTATAACTGAAAATACCCTATTAATACTATCACACAACCAGGCAAGAATACCCGATCGGAATAGTATAGCTATAGTAAGTCCAGGTCGAACTCAGGAACACAAGAATGGTGGTTTATTAATTAAAATAATAAATAACTATTAACTAAGAAAACAGTAAATAAAGGGGGACGTTTTAGTTCCGTGCGAACAATTGTTGTAAAACAATAAATGAAAATAATTAAACTAAATAAAACTTAAATAAAAGAAATAAATAAATAAAACAATAGGAAGGAATAAGCAATTGTGTAGTAACTCCACTCAGATTCATATATCCCGATTGATTGCATATTGATTATTCAATTGTGATTTCTTTTATATCAACTTAATACCGAATTCTTCAATGATTATAAGTTGAAAATGAATTAGCCAACGTTCCGGGTCCAACTAATCCCTACAATTTAAGGTTTCCCTAAATTGTGCATTAAGCATTCACGATCTATTATAATTCACCCTCGCGGTACGAATTCTTCAACAATACCTATTAATAATCTCTTATTAACTTATTCGTTTTAGGTTATTAACTTTACTTTCTTAACCTATCAGACTCAACATATTTAGCAGTGATTAAATAAACCTAGATTCACTAATCATCAATAATTAATAACACTAAAGGAACTCAATCTCATTAATATTATTAACCACGTTAAGAAGTAAAAGCTAATAAGCACCAACAACTAAGGTTACACGGGGAATATAATAATCTTCAATCAAATAACTTAGCCAATATGCAATATAATCATAATCTAAGTTTCACTACTACACAAATACTAAATATCAATTCATCATACGATATGCATAAAACAAAATATTCAATATCAAAAACATAATTGTAATTGAATTAAATAAAAAGTAGATACAAACCAAATGATGAATCACTTGAAGATGAGTTGAAATGGATTCAACCTTTAATTCTTGTGCCTCCAAAATAAACCTAAAAGTCTAACTCTAAAAACCCTAATATTAAAAATAAGAAAATGTCTATATGTCGTCGAACTCTACAAAAAGTGTGTAATGGAAATATATTTATAACTGGTAGGCGCAGGTTGCTTTCATACTCCCTACCCAATTTTTCATTGCTAGCCGACTTACACACAACAACTTGGGCCGCCATTCTTGATGGATTTGGGCTGGCCGAATGGCCTTGTTTTGGCCCAACTGCTTCTCGAATCTTCTGCCAAGATTTAGCCCAACTCCTTTAATCACTCGGCCCATTTATTTATTTGACTTGGGCCAAGCTTTTTGACTTCCTGCGCAGCCCAACTTCTCAAATCTTCACGTGCATCATCATTTTTAGACTGTGACTTGAGCCATGGTTTCTTGTCTTCATATGTGTGAGTGTGTCTGCCACCAAAAACAAAAGATTATCATTATTATTATATTTACTATTAAGTTTTTATTTTATTATTATATTTACTTAACGTTAGTAGATATGATCATATGATCATTTATTTATTTAGTATATTATTATTACTATATTCCTACTACTAAATGTTTATTTAATATTAATATTAACTTTATTACTAATACTAATTACTAATATTTATATTATTTAACTCACACTAATTATTTGGTCCAACTCGTAAACTCCAATAAATATACAATCTAACTATTTTTGCTCAACTCTTTTAACTTTTCGAACTCAAATATTTACAAACTTTATTTATTTTCTCACTCTTTTAACCACTTTGTCCCAATCATATTTATATACAACTAACTTTTATACAAAACCTACTTTATTTGATCTATTTTTAACTCATTTTTGTTCTTTACTAATTTAAGCTCTATTTCTACCTACTTTGTAAATATGAACGAAATACCTCTATTTTATTAAGTAATTGTAATAAAAGTATACACAAATTAGGGAATATTAGTATATAAATATAGTACTATTTGATGCTATCAAATATCCCCACACTTAAGTTCTGCTTGTCCTCAAGTAGAATACATTTTCATCATCTAAAACTGATAAGCATCAAACTAATATTTAAGAATCAAAATACTCAAATTAAAAATCTGTTTCATAATTTAAAACTTTAAACAATTTAATTAACATGGATAACTATAAAGTACAAATAAAAATTATTATTATTAGTGCAACATATAGTCCATGAATGATTACTAATATACTTATCCACTTTAAACAATCTATACTCATATCTCTGAATACACATTTATTGTTAATATGTATATTACTTATGATTTTCACATATGATATATTCTTAAACTTAATCATGCAATTTACTTCTATATTCAAAATAAATATATGAAATCTATTTTTAAGAATAAAGACATTGGTAACAGGTCTGCATTTTCATGCAACAAAGCGACATAACTTGATTCAGGTTTAAGCAAAACCAGACTTGGTCAAACCATTTTGGCGACCTCATTAGGTATCTTTTATTTTTAAGACTTTTCAAGTACTTTTGACTTGTGTTTGCTTAATTTTTTCATATAAGTATAAAGACATATAAAATTATTGCATGGTAAATCTAGGAATTAAGACTTTTATGTCATACATCATATTATGTACCATAAAATAATATACAAGTTATTTTATTAATTTCTTAAAATTCAGAAATCTTCATATAGATTGCCTATTAGTATATCATATCATGTAACTATATATCACTCATTATTAAGTTTCTTACATTATATGTACAAAACAGTTAATCCATATTAAAATCTAAACTTTTAAATAACAAACAAAACTTTTAACAAAAATATTCTAACTAATAAATACCTAGTTTTTAACTCAAAAATTTTAAATTTGATGAAAATTTAACAAAATTATAATATAAGGACAAGTAAACAAATGTAAAATAATATTTCTTTTCTACCGACCCCATCCCCACACTTAAATTATACAATGTCCTCATTGTATATAAACATATAAAAATAAAGTGAGAAAGGGAAGAAAAGAAATTAGAACGAAAAACTCCCCTGAATATGGCGCGATTATCTTGATCTGGTTCGGCGTAATGGGGCATCTTCCGATCTTTATTCAAAAATGATACAACATCCACACTTTCGTAGTTAATCACGATTGCATTTAGCATATGCAATAAGCCTTTAAACCCCTCGGTATCGCAAGTGGACGAGTTATAGTCTCGTGAGGGTTTCCAGGGAACACACCCACAAAGTTCTTCCAAAAATTCAAATTTTATCTGAATTGGTTGCCAACTTCAAAAAGTAGCAAAGAATATTAAACTTATAAAAATAAACTACCAAACGGAAAATAAAAATTATACATAATGTACAAGCACGGGTTGCCTCCCGAGAAGCGCTTGTTTTTGTTCGAGTCACTAGCTTGACTCCAACCTTACTTACCAAAAAATCTCTTGACTTTCCCCACACTTAAAAGTAAGCATGGATGGTAATATCGATAAATATTCATTAAATGTAAATTTATTATAATGAAAGAATAGAAATACTTATCGTTTATGGCAGGCATTGATCCATTCCTTAATGCTCCATGATTTTCCAAAAGTTGAGAGAAACTTTCCTTCCGATCGAATTGCCAAAAAGGATCTTCATATTGGTAAAACAACGAACTTATGCTTACAGACACTTCAACTGTTGGTTGCGTCGGCTCAACCACCAATTGAACTTCAACTGGTTCGGTTGCTATCTGATTACCGCAAGTTTTGTTTTCGATTTCTTCTTCAATCCTTACCATTGTTCGATCACCTTCTTCCAATAGTTCAACCTCCGGATGCAATGACAGAGTTTCATCAATAGTTGGATCCATAATAGCTACTAATTCTTCTTCTGCCATAACCCCATCTTGGTTTCTTAATTCAAGAATTTCCTCATCATCACAATTAAGTAGCGAGAGTATTTCCTCATCAGAATCATAGTGATCAAATTTTGGCAAAGGCAACCAATCTACCTCCATATCTTCTTCCTGTTTAATTTCACTAAAAATTTTGTTAGAAAATAAGGAGTCAGAGGATTGAGAATACTTATCTGTTTGATTTATCTCTTCAAGTTGTTGAATGGAATCTCCTTGACTGTGGCCAATAGTCTTCGTTTCTTCCACTCTTTCACTTGATGTCTCCATAGATTGCGTAGCTTTCACAATCACTGGTTGAGATAAACTTTTAACAGTATCTTTCTTAAGCTTTGGAAAAATTGATCCTTCATTGTACTTTCTATTCAAAGCAGCTGGATAAGGAGGCGGAGGTGTGTACTTTTTAACAAATTCTTCCGATAAAGGTGAAGGCTTATATTTTTTTAAATTTGGTTTTGCCTTATATCCTCCATCTTTTGGTTTGTCAAAATTTTCCACCTTGTCGCTTTCCATATCCTTCACAATTAGATCCTTATTCCAATATGCTATCATCTCATCTAAAGATTGCTTCAATTCCTCTTTAGTCAACATGCGAACGTTTCTCGAGTTATGAAAATTCACAGGAACATTATTCATGTTCTGAGACATACCTGTCTAAATAAAACAAAAAGAAAAAGAGTAGAAAAGAAAATAAAATAAAATAAAAACTTTTTTTTTTTTTAACTAAAATAAATTTCCAATTTAAATAATAAACAACACCGTTCCCCGGTAGAACAAAAGTACAACCGGTTAAGTGTTCCCCGGCAGAATAGTTCAACAAGTTAAGAGTCCCCGGCAGCGGCGCCAAAAACTTGATGCGTGTGAAAGCGCGTCTTGTTTTATAATTTATAACTGAAAATACCCTATTAATACTATCACACAACCAGGCAAGAATACCCGATCGGAATAGTATAGCTATAGTAAGTCAAGGTCGAACTCAGGAACACAAGAATGGTGGTTTATTAATTAAAATAATAAATAACTATTAACTAAGAAAACAGTAAATAAAGGGGGACGTTTTAGTTCCGTGCGAACAATTGTTGTAAAACAATAAATGAAAATAATTAAACTAAATAAAACTTAAATAAAAGAAATAAATAAATAAAACAATAGGAAGGAATAAGCAATTGTGTAGTAACTCCACTCAGATTCATATATCCCGATTGATTGCATATTGATTATTCAATTGTGATTTCTTTTATATCAACTTAATACCGAATTCTTCAATGATTATAAGTTGAAAATGAATTAGCCAACGTTCCGGGTCCAACTAATCCCTACAATTTAAGGTTTCCCTAAATTGTGCATTAAGCATTCACGATCTATTATAATTCACCCTCGCGGTACGAATTCTTCAACAATACCTATTAATAATCTCTTATTAACTTATTCGTTTTAGGTTATTAACTTTACTTTCTTAACCTATCAGACTCAACATATTTAGCAATGATTAAATAAACCTAGATTCACTAATCATCAATAATTAATAACACTAAAGGAACTCAATCTCATTAATATTATTAACCACGTTAAGAAGTAAAAGCTAATAAGCACCAACAACTAAGGTTACACGGGGAATATAATAATCTTCAATCAAATAACTTAGCCAATATGCAATATAATCATAATCTAAGTTTCACTACTACACAAATACTAAATATCAATTCATCATACGATATGCATAAAACAAAATATTCAATATCAAAAACATAATTGTAATTGAATTAAATAAAAAGTAGATACAAACCAAATGATGAATCACTTGAAGATGAGTTGAAATGGATTCAACCTTTAATTCTTGTGCCTCCAAAATAAACCTAAAAGTCTAACTCTAAAAACCCTAATATTAAAAATAAGAAAATGTCTATCTGTCGTCGAACTCTACAAAAAGTGTGTAATGGAAATATATTTATAACTGGTAGGCGCAGGTTGCTTTCATACTCCCTACCCAATTTTTCATTGCTAGCCGACTTACACACAACAACTTGGGCCGCCATTCTTGATGGATTTGGGCTCGCCGAATGGCCTTGTTTTGGCCCAACTGCTTCTCGAATCTTCTGCCAAGATTTAGCCCAACTCCTTTAATCACTCGGCCCATTTATTTATTTGACTTGGGCCAAGCTTTTTGACTTCCTGCGCAGCCCAACTTCTCAAATCTTCACGTGCATCATCATTTTTAGACTGTGACTTGAGCCATGGTTTCTTGTCTTCATATGTGTGAGTGTGTCTGCCACCAAAAACAAAAGATTATCATTATTATTATATTTACTATTAAGTTTTTATTTTATTATTATATTTACTTAACGTTAGTAGATATGATCATATGATCATTTATTTATTTAGTATATTATTATTACTATATTCCTACTACTAAATGTTTATTTAATATTAATATTAACTTTATTACTAATACTAATTACTAATATTTATATTATTTAACTCACACTAATTATTTGGTCCAACTCGTAAACTCCAATAAATATACAATCTAACTATTTTTGCTCAACTCTTTTAACTTTTTGAACTCAAATATTTACAAACTTTATTTATTTTCTCACTCTTTTAACCACTTTGTCCCAATCATATTTATATACAACTAACTTTTATACAAAACCAACTTTATTTGATCTATTTTTAACTCATTTTTGTTCTTTACTAATTTAAGCTCTATTTCTACCTACTTTGTAAATATGAACGAAATACCTCTATTTTATTAAGTAATTGTAATAAAAGTATACACAAACTAGGGAATATTAGTATATAAATATAGTACTATTTGATGCTATCAATAGTAATTGTTAATAGTATTAACTTGTTTAAATTGTTAATTGAAAATGTGTCCCTAGTTGGCCATATTTCAAATGTTGCATGAACATTAATTGTTAATTGATTAGTAGTTTATAATTTGCTTAATTATTGTAACTTGTGAGGCAAAATGGTTTTATGAAAAATAAACTGACTAATAACTATGAAATTAGATTTATTATTTCCTTGCAAATCTTATTGTCAATTAGGGTTGGGCTCACATACCGTAATTTTCTCCCACGACGAGGTTTGCAAGTTAATAATTTGTTTTGAACCACGATTAGGAGCTTGTATAAGAGAGGTATCTTCGGCTTGGTGTCTAAGATGACGGGTTGGATGAAATGATGTAAAGATCCTAGCCCCTCCTCTGGGCTCTTCATGGCCTCTCTTGTACATGGCCGAAAAGGTTTAAAGCATGTTGAATCGTCAATTTTAATAAAAGTGCAATCTCTAATTTAATATAGACATCTTGACGCAAGTTAATAAGTAAATTAACTGGAATTTTTTTATTAAAATCTATGATACGAAGATGTGTGCATGCTTCTTCGTACATATTTGATACACATTATCAAATTAATTACCCAATTAAATTAAGTCATTTGCCATCCAATTTGTAAGAACACTTGTACTTGCTTTTTGCTCTGCATGAGACGTAGGTGAATTGTATCCAAGGTAAATTACCACTCATCGTGAGACGGTGGTGGACTATTTACAGTTCTTAATTGGACGACTTAAAGCGAGTTAAGCAGTGAGATCCTTAAGTGTAACAACCCCAAAATTAGGGTAAATTTAAAATTTTCCTAATTACGTGTTTACTACTTGTATTTAATATGAAATAGGATTAAATACATTACTTACTTACTATATATATGAGTGATATATATATATACACGTATACGATTCGGTACAAAATATGGACGTTGGTGACAAACTTTTAGAATAATGTGGATTTATCCAAACAAACATTATTTACTTTAATATATTACGAAAATATATTACACGATTATACGTTTTGTTAAAACGTAACTTTACGCGACGAAAGTACACGAAACGCGCCCGACATGTGAAATAAACTTAAGTTATATTTTTATAACATCATAATAAGTATTTTGATTAAATACTTCGGTTAAAAATATCGCGATTACACGCGTACGGTTAACACGTTTAAAAATGTTACACGATACGAATAAACGCACGATTCGCGACCGACGACCAAACGAAATCTCGAATATTATTTTAGTAACTTATAATATGTTATTTGAGTAAAACTTGTACTTATAACATTGGGTTTTAAATCGTTAACAAAACGTAATATATAAAACGTTATACGATTAACTAAACCGCAAAACGAACGGGTAAACGAACACGGGACAATACGCAAACTTGAGAAATAATTTAATCACACCCAACTAGTGGGTGGGACCCACGAAATATTCAGCCAAAAAGAGAGGGATGGCTTCCCATAATCTTTGACTTCTCTTGGTTACTTACACAATCCAACCCCCTCACTCTTTCAATCATCCACTCCTTCACTCCAACTCCCTCACTTTTTCTATCTTCTTCTTGGAGAAGAACCACGACCAGGGCAGCCCCAAACCACCCACAAATCACCACAAAAACACCCCATTCAAGCCTTGGATTGCTAGGGTCATTTGGAAGAAAACGTGCACCTCACCGAGCTCTACACATCCATCTTTCTCGTTTGCTCATACGACTAGTAAGGACCTCAAACTTTTCTTGGTTATGTTTTATAATGTTTATTAACATGTTTAGTTGCTTGCTTAACAAAGAGATTGTGGCACCCCCCAAATTAAATGATTTGCGGAAGCTTGATTTGGGTGCCACTAATCAATATACAAAGCACAAAGATAATAATGAACGACCACTATATGCGTCGTTTTAAACTTGTATTAATAAAGTGAACGTTTACATCAAAAATAATATAGCACTAGCTCGGTTCCTGAAATTGAGAGATTACATGGCATAATTACTTTTACAAAATATAATAATGCAGTCCAATCTCTAATTGTATGTATGCTGACTCGAGCTAGAAATCCCTGCTTGTGCAGTCAACCTACTGCTGGGTACCTGTGATATATACTAAAATGGGTCAGCGAAAACGCTGGTGAGCTCACAGGTTTGTATGTCAATGTATAGTTGTTAGAACCGCAAGATTTATAATGAATTTAAAATGCAATTAAGCAAAATAAAAGTTATACTGTCCATGAGCACATAGTCTGAGCTTAACTGATTTGTCAGGCCCAATTAAGGAAACCTAACTGATTTGCCTCCTACGAGTGCCTAATCAACACTCGTCTTCCCAAATGCTAATACATCCGTTTGACCGATTAGTGCGTGCTAACCCGGATGAGGATTGTCAATCCCATATGATATCATATACTAACATTCACGCTATAAAATACTAGAGACTATGCTTATGGAGGACTTTAAATTGATTAGCTTGAAACTCATGTAGTATTTGAAGTTGTCACTTGCGTTCTACTTGTAAAACAAAATGATGCAGTAATATCACACCCCTGGTAAAAGTAGTGAAAATGGGGCTATGAAACTCACCTGATTCCTGATGTGTTTAACTTAATAAACTTGAAGTAATTAGCAGTGTGTTGATGTCCAAAGACTTGAAACCTGAATGTGTTCACGACACTTGATTGTTATTAATTGTACTGGTATCTCGAAAGACTACCTTGTAGTTGTTATACAACTATATATATATGTCCAAATTTCTACGATTTGGTTGATTGAATTGTTACAAGTTACTACGACTTGTTTGATTTTGAAGTATGTTTTGAAAACGCGTACGGCCCGTTGGTGACGGATTTGAAATAATAAACCTTAAGTATTATTATCTTGTAATTGGCGTTTTGCACTTGAAAATGTGTCCCAAAGTGTTTTATAAGTCGTATCGTATAAGGGTTTGAGGTTATATAGTTCCGACACTTAGTGAAATTGAGATTTGAAAACCTGCTGTTTTATGCGACATAACAATGCGACACAAAAAGGGTTATGCGACACAAGTGTTGTGTCGCATAGGAGTGCGACACAAAGTCCATACGACACAAGGGTTGTGTCGCATGGATGCGAAATGCTGATTCAACAGCGACATAGTGATTGTGTCGTATGGGGTATGCGACATAGTGGTTGTGTCGCAGAACTGGCGACACAAAATATCTGGTACGACATAAGGTACGACACAAGGGAATTTATGCGACATAAAGGCTAAAATACGACACAACATGCGACACAATGCTTGTGTCGCATGGATGAACACCAGCCCAGAAATCCGGCTGTCACGACTTTTTCCGGCCAAAAATCCGTTTTAAACCCGTTTTTAAGCTATGAAATCATGTTCTATACATTGTAATGGACATATATATGTTATCTAAACAACCGCAAGTGAAAAATACTAAGAATCGAGAGATTTCGGGATTTTGTCGGAAACTTACAATTTGCCGAAATGAAAATCCGGAAAGATAGCGTTGTAGATCGTCGCGAGGTGGTCGTGAATCTCTAAAAATATTTGTGATTCGGTCGCGTTTCGTGGTAGTATTTTGCGATTTGGTGAGTTTTGGTGGTTTGTTTGTTTAGAGGGGAAAGAAAAGAGAGAGGGAGGAATGGGAAATGAAATGAAGAAAATGAAAGGTGGAGGTGGGGTTTATCCCCACTTTCGCCCCGCGTCCCGTGTGGTGTTCGTTTGCTCCGTCGTTTAAACGTTAAATAATTATTTTGAACATTAATTGGTACATTTTAAATACAAATTATTACGCGATATTTTATTTAGTTATTTTACAAATAAGTTTATATTTGAGTTATAAATGTAAGTTGGTTTATTTAGTTTTGCGCGTTTTTAACATTTTAAATTGTGAAATTTCTGTTTGTACGATACCGATAAATACGAAGTATTATTATAATAATATTTTTGACATAACAACGTTATTTAATAAAATTTGTCACCAACGTCCATATTTATTGTATTGAAATTCATTCGATTTGAAATTCGTACGATTTAAACAAATCGCATAATTGTAGATATATATTCAACAATATATAATGATTGATACATTAATTAGCCTAACACAGAACTAATTACATGTATTAAAACTTGATTAGGCACTAAATTCTAGTCCTAAATTGACGGTTGTCACATTCTCCCCCTGTTAGGAGAATTTCGTCCCGAAATTTATGTTGAAGTCGCGTTTGATGTTGAGTCAGTGAAGAGTTGAGGATACTTGAGTCGCATTTGGTCTTCCCGTTCCCAGGTAAATTCCGGACCGCGCCGCGAATTCCACCTAACCTTGACAATGGGAATACGACTTTGTTTAAGTTGTTTGACCTCACGGTCCATGATTTCAGCGGGTTCCTCAACAAAGTGAAGTTTTTCGTCAACTCGAATTTCATCGAGTGGAATGATAAGTGTCTCATCAGACAGACACTTCTTCAGATTTGAAACATGAAATGTGGGATGCACGCTGCTGAGTTCGGATGGCAGCTGCAATCGATATGCCACTGGACCAATCTTTTCGAGGATCTCGAATGGTCCAATGTATCTGGGATTTAACTTCCCTCGTTTGCCAAATCGGATTACGCCTTTCCAAGGCGATACTTTGAGTAGAACTCGATCCCCAACCTGGAACTCGAGTGGCTTGCGTCTCACATCAGCATAACTTTTCTGACGATCACGCGCGGCTTTGAGTTTGTTTTGAATTTCTACGATTCTCTCGGTCGTCTCGTGAATGATTTCTGGACCCGTGAGTTGGCTATCCCCAACTTCGGTCCAACAGATAGGTGAACGGCACTTACGACCGTACAGTGCCTCGAAGGGAGCAGCTTTGATGCTGGTATGATAACTGTTGTTGTACGAGAACTCGCACAATGGTAGATGTTTTTCCCAGTTTACACCGAAGTCTACTACGCAGGCCCGTAGCATGTCTTCCAGTGTTTGAATGGTTCGTTCACTTTGGCCGTCGGTTTGAGGATGGTATGCGGTACTCATATCCAGTCGAGTACCCAGAGATTTTTGAAGTGATTGCCAAAATTGTGAAGTGAAACGACTATCTCTATCGGAGATAATGGAGATTGGAACACCGTGTTTGGTCACGATTTCTTTCAGATAAATGTTGGTGAGGCGTTCCATTTTGTCGGATTCCTTGATTGCTAGGAAGTGAGCAGACTTGGTGAGACGATCCACGATCACCCAAATGGTATCGCAACCGTTCGAGGATCGAGGTAGTTTGGTTATGAAGTCCATGGCAATTTGTTCCCATTTCCATTCAGGAAGACTGGGTTGTTGAAGTAAACCAGAAGGTTTTTGATATTCGATTTTGACTTTGGAGCAAGTAAGGCACTTGCTGACATAGGTGGCGATTTCAGATTTCATGTTTGGCCACCAGTAAAAGTCCTTGATACCGTGGTACATTTTATCGGATCCCGGATGGATAGAGTATTTGGACTTGTGAGCTTCATCCATCACTAAGTCTCGTAGGTTCCCGAATTTAGGCAACCAGATTCGGTTTGAGAAATACCTAATCCCGTTAGGTCTGATTTCAAGCTGTTCATCCATGCCCCGCAAGGCTTCATCTTTGACATGTTCGGGTTTTAAGGCTTCGAGTTGAGCAGTGAGAATTTGAATGTTTAAATTGTTGTGAATGGTCATACTGAGGGCTCGAACCCGAAGTGGTTTCACCCGCTCTTTTCGACTGAGGGCGTCAGCAACAACATTTGCTTTGCCTGGATGATATTTGAGTTCACAGTCGTAATCGGTAAGCAACTCGACCCATCGACGTTGCCTCATGTTGAGATCCTTCTGATCGAATATGTGTTGAAGGCTTTTATGGTCGGTGAAAATTGTACATCTGGTACCGTAAAGGTAATGTCTCCAGATTTTGAGGGCAAAAACGACAGCTCCTAGCTCGAGGTCGTGGGTGGTGTAATTCTTTTCATGAATCTTGAGCTGTCGGGAAGCATAAGTTATGACTTTGTCTCGTTGCATGAGCACACAACCGAGACCTTGATGAGAAGCATCGCAGTATACCACGAAGTCATCGGTGCCTTCAGGTAAAGATAGGATAGGAGCACTGCAAAGCTTTTGTTTTAAGAGTTGGAATGCCGACTCTTGTTTATCAGTCCAGTCAAACTTTTTGTCTTTCTGGGTCAGAGTCGTGAGTGGTATGGCTATCTTGGAGAAATTTTCAATGAAGCGTCGATAGTACCCGGCAAGTCCCAAAAACTGCCGTACTTCGGTTGGAGTGGTTGGCGATTGCCAATCTTTGATAGCCTCGATTTTTGACGGGTCAACGTGAATCCCCTGACTGTCAATCACGTGGCCAAGGAATTGAACGGTTTTGATCCAGAACTCACACTTAGAGAACTTGGCATAGAGCTCCTCGTGTTTAAGCAGTTCAAGGATGGTTTTGAGGTGTTGCGCGTGTTCTTCTTTGTTTCGTGAATATATAAGGATGTCGTCGATGAAGACAATGACAAATTTGTCAAGATAAGGCTTGCACACCCGATTCATAAGATCCATGAATACCGCCGGTGCGTTGGTTAGGCCGAATGGCATCACTTGGAATTCGTAATGCCCATAACGGGTTCTGAAAGCGGTTTTTGGAATATCGGCATCGCGAACACGCAATTGGTGATAACCGGATCGGAGATCAATCTTTGAATAACAACTCGACCCTTGAAGTTGGTCGAACAAATCATCGATTCGAGGGAGTGGATACCGGTTCTTGACAGTTAACTTGTTCAACTCTCGATAGTCGATACACATTCGAAAAGAACCATCTTTCTTCTTAACAAATAGGACCGGAGCTCCCCAAGGTGAAGAACTCGGCCTGATAAACCCTCGTTCCAGGAGTTCCTGTAACTGGGTGGACAACTCCTGAAGTTTGGACGGAGCTAAACGGTATGGTGCTCGGGCCACAGGCGCAGCACCGGGTACAAGATCGATTGAGAACTCAACCTGTCTTGGTGGTGGTAGACCAGGTAGTTCTTCAGGAAAGACTTCTGGAAAGTCTCGAACAATTGGAACATCCTCAGGTCGCTTCTCCTCCGACTTTTTCTCCATGATGTGCGCGAGGATTGCAGGATAACCCTTTCTCAGAAATTTTCGGGTTTTTAAACAAGATATGAGGTTGAGCCTCGTCCCTCCGGTCTCCCCCTGTATGACTAGGGTTCTACCGACAGTGAGAGGTATGCGAACAATTTTGTCGTAGCAGATGATTTCGGCTCGATGTTTGGACAACCAGTCCATGCCTACGATGACATCGAAACTTCCTATCTCAATAGGCATAAGATCTATGGGGAAGGTTTCGTCGGCTAGATTTAAAGTGCAATTAGGTATCACACTATCGGTTTCTATCAGCTTGCCATTTGCTAGCTCTACGGTGTACTTAACATCTAAAGCAACAGGTGTAATGTCAAGTAGAGGGCAAAATTCATCGGAAATAAAACTCCTATCGGCACCAGTATCAAACAGAATGGAAGCAGTTAAATTGTTGAGGAGGAACATACCCGTGACCACATTCGGGTCCAGACGGGCGTCCCCTGAGTTGATCACGAAAGCAGTACTTTTGGCGTTGTTGTTGTTGCGGGAGTTGTTGTTGTTGTTGCCCTTATTCTTCAACTTTGGGCAAGAATCCCTGAAGTGTCCTGGGTTTCCACATTCATAGCAGGACCTAGGTTGTCGGGTATTTCTGTCAGAGGGGTTGTTGTTGGATTTGGGGGATCGGCAATCCTTAGTCAAATGTCCTTGCCTCCTGCAGTTGTTGCAAGGAGTACCGCACTGACCAAAATGATGGTAGTTACACTTGGGACAATAAGGTCTGCCCCCGGTGTAGCTGTGGGTGGTTTCAGAGTTGGAGGTGTAGACTTGGATGGCGTTGTTTTTCTTGTTTGAGTGGTGGTGGTGTTCAGTGGATTTGCGTTTGTTGGAGGATGAGGTGTTGGAGGTCTCACGGCTGACAACTAGGGCCATGAGTTCGTGGGCCAATCGAATGGCACTCTCAGTAGTGGTTGGTTTGGATGAGGCGACGTTTCCCTGGATGTTCTCGGGGAGTCCACGAATGTATTTCTTGATGCCCTTACTTTCTGGTTCGACCAAACCCGGGCATAATAAGGCAAACTGCTGAAACTTGGTGGTATAATCAGCGACATCATTTCCCTGCACCTCCAGATGCCAGAATTCTTCTTCCAGCCTGTGCAATTCCTCTTCAGGACAGTATTTCTCTGTCAGTTTCTTCTTCAGTTCGGCCCAAGGAAGTCGGTTTGCAACCTCAAGGCCTACAGAGTTTGCGTGGGTTTTCCACCACGTGGATGCACCTTCCTGAAAGGTGTAAACAGCGAATTTGACCTTGTTGTTCTCAGTGCAGTCGCAGAGACTGAAAACAGATTCCATGCGCTCAATCCAACGGATCAAGCCAATGGCACCTTCCGTGCCCTTGAAGTATAGTGGTTTACAGCTAAGGAAATCCTTATAGGAGCAGGGTTTGGGTGGTGGAGTATTGGTTGCGGTGTCCTCACTAGTGGGTGGTGTTCGGGTAGCCAAGGCTTCAGTCACACTGCGGGCAATTATTCCCGCGATCTCAGCTTCGCTAAGGGTAATTTGACGACGTGGAGGCATGATGCTGAGTAAGAAAGAACAAGGAAATGAAATAAGATACTAGTCCGAGTATGATGAACTAGTGATGTGTTTGTCATTCCGAGACAAAACGTTTGAAAGAAAGAGGCCTATAATCATATAATATAATATAATATAGCCTAAAGTTGTAATGAGGTCTATTCATGTAAATATATGTATATCACATAATAACCTATTGAGTGTCTAGCACAGAAGTGTTTTTTTTTTTTTTTTGAGTCCCGTTTCTCTCGAGGTCAGAGTCAACTAATGCATTCCTGTTCAACATAGCTCTTTCAGATTTCACATCATCTTTCTTTAATTGTACATAGTTGATCAGGCTATGTTAAATTAAAGTCGTGTGATGTAATCCCTGAACTAGTCATAACTAATAAGGAATACTGCCTAACGGTCATAGTCTAGGCCCACTAAATGCAACCTAGTTCACTATAACCTTAGGCTCTGATACCAATCTGTGGCACCCCCCAAATTAAATGATTTGCGGAAGCTTGATTTGGGTGCCACTAATCAATATACAAAGCACAAAGATAATAATGAACGACCACTATATGCGTCGTTTTAAACTTGTATTAATAAAGTGAACGTTTACATCAAAAATAATATAGCACTAGCTCGGTTCCTGAAATTGAGAGATTACATGGCATAATTACTTTTACAAAATATAATAATGCAGTCCAATCTCTAATTGTATGTATGCTGACTCGAGCTAGAAATCCCTGCTTGTGCAGTCAACCTACTGCTGGGTACCTGTGATATATACTAAAATGGGTCAGCGAAAACGCTGGTGAGCTCACAGGTTTGTATGTCAATGTATAGTTGTTAGAACCGCAAGGTTTATAATGAATTTAAAATGCAATTAAGCAAAATAAAAGTTATACTGTCCATGAGCACATAGTCTGAGCTTAACTGATTTGTCAGGCCCAATTAAGGAAACCTAACTGATTTGCCTCCTACGAGTGCCTAATCAACACTCGTCTTCCCAAATGCTAATACATCCGTTTGACCGATTAGTGCGTGCTAACCCGGATGAGGATTGTCAATCCCATATGATATCATATACTAACATTCACGCTATAAAATACTAGAGACTATGCTTATGGAGGACTTTAAATTGATTAGCTTGAAACTCATGTAGTATTTGAAGTTGTCACTTGCGTTCTACTTGTAAAACAAAATGATGCAGTAATATCACACCCCTGGTAAAAGTAGTGAAAATGGGGCTATGAAACTCACCTGATTCCTGATGTGTTTAACTTAATAAACTTGAAGTAATTAGCAGTGTGTTGATGTCCAAAGACTTGAAACCTGAATGTGTTCACGACACTTGATTGTTATTAATTGTACTGGTATCTCGAAAGACTACCTTGTAGTTGTTATACAACTATATATATATGTCCAAATTTCTACGATTTGGTTGATTGAATTGTTACAAGTTACTACGACTTGTTTGATTTTGAAGTATGTTTTGAAAACGCGTACGGCCCGTTGGTGACGGATTTGAAATAATAAACCTTAAGTATTATTATCTTGTAATTGGCGTTTTGCACTTGAAAATGTGTCCCAAAGTGTTTTATAAGTCGTATCGTATAAGGGTTTGAGGTTATATAGTTCCGACACTTAGTGAAATTGAGATTTGAAAACCTGCTGTTTTATGCGACATAACAATGCGACACAAAAAGGGTTATGCGACACAAGTGTTGTGTCGCATAGGAGTGCGACACAAAGTCCATACGACACAAGGGTTGTGTCGCATGGATGCGAAATGCTGATTCAACAGCGACATAGTGATTGTGTCGTATGGGGTATGCGACATAGTGGTTGTGTCGCAGAACTGGCGACACAAAATATCTGGTACGACATAAGGTACGACACAAGGGAATTTATGCGACATAAAGGCTAAAATACGACACAACATGCGACACAATGCTTGTGTCGCATGGATGAACACCAGCCCAGAAATCCGGCTGTCACGACTTTTTCCGGCCAAAAATCCGTTTTAAACCCGTTTTTAAGCTATGAAATCATGTTCTATACATTGTAATGGACATATATATGTTATCTAAACAACCGCAAGTGAAAAATACTAAGAATCGAGAGATTTCGGGATTTTGTCGGAAACTTACAATTTGCCGAAATGAAAATCCGGAAAGATAGCGTTGTAGATCGTCGCGAGGTGGTCGTGAATCTCTAAAAATATTTGTGATTCGGTCGCGTTTCGTGGTAGTATTTTGCGATTTGGTGAGTTTTGGTGGTTTGTTTGTTTAGAGGGGAAAGAAAAGAGAGAGGGAGGAATGGGAAATGAAATGAAGAAAATGAAAGGTGGAGGTGGGGTTTATCCCCACTTTCGCCCCGCGTCCCGTGTGGTGTTCGTTTGCTCCGTCGTTTAAACGTTAAATAATTATTTTGAACATTAATTGGTACATTTTAAATACAAATTATTACGCGATATTTTATTTAGTTATTTTACAAATAAGTTTATATTTGAGTTATAAATGTAAGTTGGTTTATTTAGTTTTGCGCGTTTTTAACATTTTAAATTGTGAAATTTCTGTTTGTACGATACCGATAAATACGAAGTATTATTATAATAATATTTTTGACATAACAACGTTATTTAATAAAATTTGTCACCAACGTCCATATTTATTGTATTGAAATTCATTCGATTTGAAATTCGTACGATTTAAACAAATCGCATAATTGTAGATATATATTCAACAATATATAATGATTGATACATTAATTAGCCTAACACAGAACTAATTACATGTATTAAAACTTGATTAGGCACTAAATTCTAGTCCTAAATTGACGGTTGTCACAGAGATGTCCAAATCTAAACTTGAAACACGTTTTTGTAAACATATATATGTACACAGTTTTCTGCCCAGAAAAACGACCTCACGAAAACAACCATAACTCGAGTTGTAGACTAAATAAACGGGTGAGACCACTTGGAAAAGTTTGGTATTTTCGTCGTGAACAAAAAGTTCTTCTTTAGCTACCTCCAGAAATACACCCATTATCGTCTATTACTTGATCTTCGGACATATCACTGTTTTGGCCGGAATTTGCATATATCATTTCTTAATTTTTGTTAAAAATAGTAGATGGACACTAAAGTTCTCGGGAAAATAAAGAAATGATCTAGAGACATAGGAGAACAGTTGGTAATTTTTGCGGGACTTTATTCGGACTAACCGTTAGAGAAAACGAGGGTTTCGTTGAGACCAAAAACTGGAAAACCTTAACCCGGGGACTGTTTTGGTATATTTATAAAACCGACCCTTCGAGACGACCACAAAACGTAACGACAATTTTATAAGGCTTATTTAACATAGTTAGGGCTTCCCTAAAAGTTTCGGGTCAAACCGGAGTCGTTTGACCACAAACCCGAGCCTTGAATTCAAACAGATTGCTAGTGTCGCTAGAGGACCAAATCCTATAGCGACACTAAACAAGTGACGCATAGTTACTACTGATTGACGTCACCCGACACTTGCCCTTAGTGACGCACTAAATCTAATACCCGACACTAGCTGAGTGACGCATACTTTAGTGACGCTTAAACAACCGACACTTGACAAGTGTCGCCATACAATTTAAACCGTCACTTATACCGACACTTATACCGTCACTGACCTCAGTGACGCTACCTTAATGCAAGTGACGCATCTAGTGACGCTAATATCACGATACTTACTGAACTATGCGGCACTACCTAAGTGTCGCCTAAACTGTGAAGTGTCGCATGGAGTGACGCATGAAACAGAACCTTGGAAAATACTTTTACACTAAGTATTGAATACATACAACAACCGAACATTATACAATGGTACTTATACAATACATATACATAGTAATGTATACATGAACTACTTCACTCATACAACGACACTTGAAAACATTACGAGATCACACTCGCACGAGCTTACACTCGAACAATGTTTACACGTCGCATTACAAATACTCAACTTATGTATATACTTACAAGGTATACAAACGCGATGAATTACATAATAATAATAGTTGGATTATTATTACACCTCCGTCACCAACGGGCCACACTTATTTACAAAACAATTACAAACGTACAAACAAATACTTGGACATTTCCTAGTTGAGTGGACAACTAGCATGGGTGATCCTTCGGGACACCAACCTACTTATTACTTACTGAACCTTGTGCGTGTTAGGACGCCAAGGGTTGCTAGTACAGAGTACTACACTTGCTTGACTTACTGCATCATCTGCTAGACTCAGGTGAGTCTCACGGCCCCACTTTTTACTGCTTTTACATCGGGGGAGATGCATTACTTGCTTTACATGAACACACATACTTACTTGCTGCCAACGATTTACAAACTTTGCTGAATTACGGATATGCCAATTGCATGAGTTTACGACTAATCCACTGAAAGCCTCCTTAATCATAGTTGTTAGTTATGGAATAAGCGCGAGTTTTAGTATATGGATCCATATGGGACTGACAATCCCCGCCCGGGGTAGCACGCACTACCACGAACCGTACTGTATAAACGGGCGTTTCTTACTCGTTTCGGATGTTTTGGATTAACATTCACGGGGGTACTATATTTACTGTACGTTAAGCTTCAACTATGGTGGCTCATGGCAAGGGTATCAAACGGTTAGCATGACCTGCAACCACCCACTTATTAACGGTTAGCAAGACCTGCAACCACCACATACATAATGGCTAGCAAATGATTTACAACTACTACTTGTGTGTTCAAACTGTTTATTTATAAACCTGTGAGATTCACCAACCTTTTGGTTGACCGTTTTAGTAATGCTTCTCAGGTACACAGCATCAGTAGGGATGCCCAGCAGGATAAGCTCATTTAGCTCGAGTCGCATGCATTTACAAGCTTGGAGATTTTATTACATTACTTTTGTACTAGTTGTTATGTATTAGAATCTCTAGGAATTTATACGAAACTCGAGCTTGTATTTTGAACTACTTATGTATTAATGTAATAACTTTTCGAACGTCTCATTTAGAGTCGTTCACTGTATCCTTTGTGCTTGTGATTATTGATTAGTAACACCCAAAACTCGCTTCCGCAAACCATTAAATTTGGGGGTGTTACAGATTGGTATCAGAGCCTAAGGTTATAGTGAACTAGGTTGCATTAGTGGGCCTAGACTATGACCGTTAGGCAGTATTTGCTGTTAAGTGTGATTGGTTCAAGAGTTACGTCATACAAGTTTAATTTAACATAGCTTGATCAACTATGTACAATTAAATAAAGATGATGTAAGGCTTGAAATGGTTATGCTGGAATAGGAATACATTAGTTGACTCTGACCTCAAGAGAAACCGGGACTCATAATTGTTGTGCTAGACACTCATAAGACTATTATGTGATATATGTATGTATACATAGATAGTCATCTCTCAAGCACTGTACGCTAGTCTATTATATATTATATATATATAGGCACTCACATTATTCAAATATCTTGTCATAGAGATGGCAACACACACTCACCGAAACAGCTTCTATTTCATCCCACTCTCGACAACATCTATTGTGATCACGAAACTCATAGGTAGCTAGGAGGACCACCGAGTCACTTCGAGCGAGACCTTACCCAACTCAAAACAATTCAAATAACCAGGCTAGTTAGCACGTAGTTGCTAGTCAGTAGAGATGGTTATTCAACCCCTCTTGATTGTTCTATAATGTTGATTGTCATTTTGTGATGTTGTATATTACCGCATTTGTATATGTACATCTATGATAATCATCATTTATGGACAATCTCTCACGAACCTTATCCTTCTAATCTCAGGAAAATCATGCCGCCAAAGTCAAGGACTTACACTGATGCCCAGATGGCATCTATCATCTCTCAGGCTGTGACTGAAGCCTTGGCGCGACATTCGTCATCGACCCCCGAAAGGCATAGTGATACTGCCAATACCCCTCCCACTGCCAAGCCTTGTACCTACAAGGACTTTCACAACTGCAAACCTCTGAACTTTGCAGGTACTGAAGGAGCTATCGGTCTAATCCGCTGGATCGAGAAAGCCGAATCCGTATTTCTCACTTGCAACTGTGCGGAGGGAGACAAGGTTAAATTCTCCGTCAGCACTTTTTCTGACACCGTTCTCACATGGTGGAACACTTATGCCCAGACAGTGGGTATTGAAAATGCTTACAAACTCCCATGGGTGGAGTTGAAGGAGATGTTGAGAGGCGAGTACTGCCCCAGGGACGAATTAAAAAAGCTGGAGTTAGAATTCTACAATCACAAGATGCAGGGTGATGACATCACCGGTTACACCAACCGCTTTCACCAACTGGCACTCCTGTGCCCATCAATGGTCGATCCTGAGTACAAGAGGATCGAGAAATACGTCGATGGACTCCCTGAACGTCTACAAGACCTGGTGACTTCATCCAAACCGGGTAACATTCAGAACGCCATTCGCATGGCACATGAACTGACGGCAAACTCTGTTCGCCGTGGCCCAACTCCTACCCCGTCTGCAGCCAAACGCAAATGGGAAGCAACTTCAAACTCCTCCAACCTGATTTCTGACAAAAAGCCTACAACAGTCGATACCAACGACTCGAAGGCTTACAAGGGAAAGAAGCCTTACTGTTCCAAATGCAGTATGCATCATCATGGCTCCTGTCCCTGCACCAACTGCAAGAAATTCGGGCATCTAGCCAAAGACTGCCGAAACAACCCTGCTAGTACCGATATTGCTGCACCCAGGACCTGCTATGAGTGCAACGGTACCGGGCACTTCAGGAAGGACTGCCCAAAGGTAAAAGCGGGAACCAACTTCGCAAAAGGAAGAGCTTATGTGATTAACGCTAGGGAGGATGACCCGAACCCGAGACTATGCGATTTACTCAACCCGGGTACGCACATTGTTAGATTACCCGAAACTGTTTAACAACTTATGCACATTGCTTTACGTTCTATGTACTCTCCTAGATCCTAAGTACACAATAGGGTTAGGAAACTACCGACTACTTGAATCCCGACGACGCAGCTCGTATTGCACTTTATTTACGATAAACAAACTTCCTTCCCAGACACCTCACACTGGTTGAGACCGGGAACACGCACCTTTTTCATTCGAATCTCAAACTGACCATGTCCTGTGGACAAATGGTCAATACTTTTCCCAACATCCCAACCGAGACCAATTAGGACTTCAAACAAATTTCGGGACGAAATTTTCATAACAATGGGAGAATGTAACAACCCCAAAATTAGGGTAAATTTAAAATTTTCCTAATTACGTGTTTACTACTTGTATTTAATATGAAATAGGATTAAATACATTACTTACTTACTATATATATGAGTGATATATATATATACACGTATACGATTCGGTACAAAATATGGACGTTGGTGACAAACTTTTAGAATAATGTGGATTTATCCAAACAAACATTATTTACTTTAATATATTACGAAAATATATTACACGATTATACGTTTTGTTAAAACGTAACTTTACGCGACGAAAGTACACGAAACGCGCCCGACATGTGAAATAAACTTAAGTTATATTTTTATAACATCATAATAAGTATTTTGATTAAATACTTCGGTTAAAAATATCGCGATTACATGCGTACGGTTAACACGTTTAAAAATGTTACACGATACGAATAAACGCACGATTCGCGACCGACGACCAAACGAAATCTCGAATATTATTTTAGTAACTTATAATATGTTATTTGAGTATAACTTGTACTTATAACATTGGGTTTTAAATCGTTAACAAAACGTAATATATAAAACGTTATACGATTAACTAAACCGCAAAACGAACGGGTAAACGAACACGGGACAATACGCAAACTTGAGAAATAATTTAATCACACCCAACTAGTGGGTGGGACCCACGAAATATTCAGCCAAAAAGAGAGGGATGGCTTCCCATAATCTTTGACTTCTCTTGGTTACTTACACAATCCAACCCCCTCACTCTTTCAATCATCCACTCCTTCACTCCAACTCCCTCACTTTTTCTCTCTTCTTCTTGGAGAAGAACCACGACCAGGGCAGCCCCAAACCACCCACAAATCACCACAAAAACACCCCATTCAAGCCTTGGATTGCTAGGGTCATTTGGAAGAAAACGTGCACCTCACCGAGCTCTACACATCCATCTTTCTCGTTTGCTCATACGACTAGTAAGGACCTCAAACTTTTCTTGGTTATGTTTTATAATGTTTATTAACATGTTTAGTTGCTTGCTTAACAAAGAGATGTCCAAATCTAAACTTGAAACACGTTTTTGTAAACATATATATGTACACAGTTTTCTGCCCAGAAAAACGACCTCACGAAAACAACCATAACTCGAGTTGTAGACTAAATAAACGGGTGAGACCACTTGGAAAAGTTTGGTATTTTCGTCGTGAACAAAAAGTTCTTCTTTAGCTACCTCCAGAAATACACCCATTATCGGCTATTACTTGATCTTCGGACATATCACTGTTTTGGCCGGAATTTGCATATATCATTTCTTAATTTTTGTTAAAAATAGTAGATGGACACTAAAGTTCTCGGGAAAATAAAGAAATGATCTAGAGACATAGGAGAACAGTTGGTAATTTTTGCGGGACTTTATTCGGACTAACCGTTAGAGAAAACGAGGGTTTCGTTGAGACCAAAAACTGGAAAACCTTAACCCGGGGACTGTTTTGGTATATTTATAAAACCGACCCTTCGAGACGACCACAAAACGTAACGACAATTTTATAAGGCTTATTTAACATAGTTAGGGCTTCCCTAAAAGTTTCGGGTCAAACCGGAGTCGTTTGACCACAAACCCGAGCCTTGAATTCAAACAGATTGCTAGTGTCGCTAGAGGACCAAATCCTATAGCGACACTAAACAAGTGACGCATAGTTACTACTGATTGACGTCACCCGACACTTGCCCTTAGTGACGCACTAAATCTAATACCCGACACTAGCTGAGTGACGCATACTTTAGTGACGCTTAAACAACCGACACTTGACAAGTGTCGCCATACAATTTAAACCGTCACTTATACCGACACTTATACCGTCACTGACCTCAGTGACGCTACCTTAATGCAAGTGACGCATCTAGTGACGCTAATATCACGATACTTACTGAACTATGCGGCACTACCTAAGTGTCGCCTAAACTGTGAAGTGTCGCATGGAGTGACGCATGAAACAGAACCTTGGAAAATACTTTTACACTAAGTATTGAATACATACAACAACCGAACATTATACAATGGTACTTATACAATACATATACATAGTAATGTATACATGAACTACTTCACTCATACAACGACACTTGAAAACATTACGAGATCACACTCGCACGAGCTTACACTCGAACAATGTTTACACGTCGCATTACAAATACTCAACTTATGTATATACTTACAAGGTATACAAACGCGATGAATTACATAATAATAATAGTTGGATTATTATTACACCTCCGTCACCAACGGGCCACACTTATTTACAAAACAATTACAAACGTACAAACAAATACTTGGACATTTCCTAGTTGAGTGGACAACTAGCATGGGTGATCCTTCGGGACACCAACCTACTTATTACTTACTGAACCTTGTGCGTGTTAGGACGCCAAGGGTTGCTAGTACAGAGTACTACACTTGCTTGACTTACTGCATCATCTGCTAGACTCAGGTGAGTCTCACGGCCCCACTTTTTACTGCTTTTACATCGGGGGAGATGCATTACTTGCTTTACATGAACACACATACTTACTTGCTGCCAACGATTTACAAACTTTGCTGAATTACGGATATGCCAATTGCATGAGTTTACGACTAATCCACTGAAAGCCTCCTTAATCATAGTTGTTAGTTATGGAATAAGCGCGAGTTTTAGTATATGGATCCATATGGGACTGACAATCCCCGCCCGGGGTAGCACGCACTACCACGAACCGTACTGTATAAACGGGCGTTTCTTACTCGTTTCGGATGTTTTGGATTAACATTCACGGGGGTACTATATTTACTGTACGTTAAGCTTCAACTATGATGGCTCATGGCAAGGGTATCAAACGGTTAGCATGACCTGCAACCACCCACTTATTAACGGTTAGCAAGACCTGCAACCACCACATACATAATGGCTAGAAAATGATTTACAACTACTACTTGTGTGTTCAAACTGTTTATTTATAAACCTGTGAGATTCACCAACCTTTTGGTTGACCGTTTTAGTAATGCTTCTCAGGTACACAGCATCAGTAGGGATGCCCAGCAGGATAAGCTCATTTAGCTCGAGTCGCATGCATTTACAAGCTTGGAGATTTTATTACATTACTTTTGTACTAGTTGTTATGTATTAGAATCTCTAGGAATTTATACGAAACTCGAGCTTGTATTTTGAACTACTTATGTATTAATGTAATAACTTTTCGAACGTCTCATTTAGAGTCGTTCACTGTATCCTTTGTGCTTGTGATTATTGATTAGTAACACCCAAAACTCGCTTCCGCAAACCATTAAATTTGGGGGTGTTACAGATTGGTATCAGAGCCTAAGGTTATAGTGAACTAGGTTGCATTAGTGGGCCTAGACTATGACCGTTAGGCAGTATTTGCTGTTAAGTGTGATTGGTTCAAGAGTTACGTCATACAAGTTTAATTTAACATAGCTTGATCAACTATGTACAATTAAATAAAGATGATGTAAGGCTTGAAATGGTTATGCTGGAATAGGAATACATTAGTTGACTCTGACCTCGAGAGAAACCGGGACTCATAATTGTTGTGCTAGACACTCATAAGACTATTATGTGATATATGTATGTATACATAGATAGTCATCTCTCAAGCACTGTACGCTAGTCTATTATATATTATATATATATAGGCACTCACATTATTCAAATATCTTGTCATAGAGATGGCAACACACACTCACCGAAACAGCTTCTATTTCATCCCACTCTCGACAACATCTATTGTGATCACGAAACTCATAGGTAGCTAGGAGGACCACCGAGTCACTTCGAGCGAGACCTTACCCAACTCAAAACAATTCAAATAACCAGGCTAGTTAGCACGTAGTTGCTAGTCAGTAGAGATGGTTATTCAACCCCTCTTGATTGTTCTATAATGTTGATTGTCATTTTGTGATGTTGTATATTACCGCATTTGTATATGTACATCTATGATAATCATCATTTATGGACAATCTCTCACGAACCTTATCCTTCTAATCTCAGGAAAATCATGCCGCCAAAGTCAAGGACTTACACTGATGCCCAGATGGCATCTATCATCTCTCAGGCTGTGACTGAAGCCTTGGCGCGACATTCGTCATCGACCCCCGAAAGGCATAGTGATACTGCCAATACCCCTCCCACTGCCAAGCCTTGTACCTACAAGGACTTTCACAACTGCAAACCTCTGAACTTTGCAGGTACTGAAGGAGCTATCGGTCTAATCCGCTGGATCGAGAAAGCCGAATCCGTATTTCTCACTTGCAACTGTGCGGAGGGAGACAAGGTTAAATTCTCCGTCAGCACTTTTTCTGACACCGTTCTCACATGGTGGAACACTTATGCCCAGACAGTGGGTATTGAAAATGCTTACAAACTCCCATGGGTGGAGTTGAAGGAGATGTTGAGAGGCGAGTACTGCCCCAGGGACGAATTAAAAAAGCTGGAGTTAGAATTCTACAATCACAAGATGCAGGGTGATGACATCACCGGTTACACCAACCGCTTTCACCAACTGGCACTCCTGTGCCCATCAATGGTCGATCCTGAGTACAAGAGGATCGAGAAATACGTCGATGGACTCCCTGAACGTCTACAAGACCTGGTGACTTCATCCAAACCGGGTAACATTCAGAACGCCATTCGCATGGCACATGAACTGACGGCAAACTCTGTTCGCCGTGGCCCAACTCCTACCCCGTCTGCAGCCAAACGCAAATGGGAAGCAACTTCAAACTCCTCCAACCTGATTTCTGACAAAAAGCCTACAACAGTCGATACCAACGACTCGAAGGCTTACAAGGGAAAGAAGCCTTACTGTTCCAAATGCAGTATGCATCATCATGGCTCCTGTCCCTGCACCAACTGCAAGAAATTCGGGCATCTAGCCAAAGACTGCCGAAACAACCCTGCTAGTACCGATATTGCTGCACCCAGGACCTGCTATGAGTGCAACGGTACCGGGCACTTCAGGAAGGACTGCCCAAAGGTAAAAGCGGGAACCAACTTCGCAAAAGGAAGAGCTTATGTGATTAACGCTAGGGAGGATGACCCGAACCCGAGACTATGCGATTTACTCAACCCGGGTACGCACATTGTTAGATTACCCGAAACTGTTTAACAACTTATGCACATTGCTTTACGTTCTATGTACTCTCCTAGATCCTAAGTACACAATAGGGTTAGGAAACTACCGACTACTTGAATCCCGACGACGCAGCTCGTATTGCACTTTATTTACGATAAACAAACTTCCTTCCCAGACACCTCACACTGGTTGAGACCGGGAACACGCACCTTTTTCATTCGAATCTCAAACTGACCATGTCCTGTGGACAAATGGTCAATACTTTTCCCAACATCCCAACCGAGACCAATTAGGACTTCAAACAAATTTCGGGACGAAATTTTCATAACAATGGGAGAATGTAACAACCCCAAAATTAGGGTAAATTTAAAATTTTCCTAATTACGTGTTTACTACTTGTATTTAATATGAAATAGGATTAAATACATTACTTACTTACTATATATATGAGTGATATATATATATACACGTATACGATTCGGTACAAAATATGGACGTTGGTGACAAACTTTTAGAATAATGTGGATTTATCCAAACAAACATTATTTACTTTAATATATTACGAAAATATATTACACGATTATACGTTTTGTTAAAACGTAACTTTACGCGACGAAAGTACACGAAACGCGCCCGACATGTGAAATAAACTTAAGTTATATTTTTATAACATCATAATAAGTATTTTGATTAAATACTTCGGTTAAAAATATCGCGATTACATGCGTACGGTTAACACGTTTAAAAATGTTACACGATACGAATAAACGCACGATTCGCGACCGACGACCAAACGAAATCTCGAATATTATTTTAGTAACTTATAATATGTTATTTGAGTATAACTTGTACTTATAACATTGGGTTTTAAATCGTTAACAAAACGTAATATATAAAACGTTATACGATTAACTAAACCGCAAAACGAACGGGTAAACGAACACGGGACAATACGCAAACTTGAGAAATAATTTAATCACACCCAACTAGTGGGTGGGACCCACGAAATATTCAGCCAAAAAGAGAGGGATGGCTTCCCATAATCTTTGACTTCTCTTGGTTACTTACACAATCCAACCCCCTCACTCTTTCAATCATCCACTCCTTCACTCCAACTCCCTCACTTTTTCTCTCTTCTTCTTGGAGAAGAACCACGACCAGGGCAGCCCCAAACCACCCACAAATCACCACAAAAACACCCCATTCAAGCCTTGGATTGCTAGGGTCATTTGGAAGAAAACGTGCACCTCACCGAGCTCTACACATCCATCTTTCTCGTTTGCTCATACGACTAGTAAGGACCTCAAACTTTTCTTGGTTATGTTTTATAATGTTTATTAACATGTTTAGTTGCTTGCTTAACAAAGAGATGTCCAAATCTAAACTTGAAACACGTTTTTGTAAACATATATATGTACACAGTTTTCTGCCCAGAAAAACGACCTCACGAAAACAACCATAACTCGAGTTGTAGACTAAATAAACGGGTGAGACCACTTGGAAAAGTTTGGTATTTTCGTCGTGAACAAAAAGTTCTTCTTTAGCTACCTCCAGAAATACACCCATTATCGGCTATTACTTGATCTTCGGACATATCACTGTTTTGGCCGGAATTTGCATATATCATTTCTTAATTTTTGTTAAAAATAGTAGATGGACACTAAAGTTCTCGGGAAAATAAAGAAATGATCTAGAGACATAGGAGAACAGTTGGTAATTTTTGCGGGACTTTATTCGGACTAACCGTTAGAGAAAACGAGGGTTTCGTTGAGACCAAAAACTGGAAAACCTTAACCCGGGGACTGTTTTGGTATATTTATAAAACCGACCCTTCGAGACGACCACAAAACGTAACGACAATTTTATAAGGCTTATTTAACATAGTTAGGGCTTCCCTAAAAGTTTCGGGTCAAACCGGAGTCGTTTGACCACAAACCCGAGCCTTGAATTCAAACAGATTGCTAGTGTCGCTAGAGGACCAAATCCTATAGCGACACTAAACAAGTGACGCATAGTTACTACTGATTGACGTCACCCGACACTTGCCCTTAGTGACGCACTAAATCTAATACCCGACACTAGCTGAGTGACGCATACTTTAGTGACGCTTAAACAACCGACACTTGACAAGTGTCGCCATACAATTTAAACCGTCACTTATACCGACACTTATACCGTCACTGACCTCAGTGACGCTACCTTAATGCAAGTGACGCATCTAGTGACGCTAATATCACGATACTTACTGAACTATGCGGCACTACCTAAGTGTCGCCTAAACTGTGAAGTGTCGCATGGAGTGACGCATGAAACAGAACCTTGGAAAATACTTTTACACTAAGTATTGAATACATACAACAACCGAACATTATACAATGGTACTTATACAATACATATACATAGTAATGTATACATGAACTACTTCACTCATACAACGACACTTGAAAACATTACGAGATCACACTCGCACGAGCTTACACTCGAACAATGTTTACACGTCGCATTACAAATACTCAACTTATGTATATACTTACAAGGTATACAAACGCGATGAATTACATAATAATAATAGTTGGATTATTATTACACCTCCGTCACCAACGGGCCACACTTATTTACAAAACAATTACAAACGTACAAACAAATACTTGGACATTTCCTAGTTGAGTGGACAACTAGCATGGGTGATCCTTCGGGACACCAACCTACTTATTACTTACTGAACCTTGTGCGTGTTAGGACGCCAAGGGTTGCTAGTACAGAGTACTACACTTGCTTGACTTACTGCATCATCTGCTAGACTCAGGTGAGTCTCACGGCCCCACTTTTTACTGCTTTTACATCGGGGGAGATGCATTACTTGCTTTACATGAACACACATACTTACTTGCTGCCAACGATTTACAAACTTTGCTGAATTACGGATATGCCAATTGCATGAGTTTACGACTAATCCACTGAAAGCCTCCTTAATCATAGTTGTTAGTTATGGAATAAGCGCGAGTTTTAGTATATGGATCCATATGGGACTGACAATCCCCGCCCGGGGTAGCACGCACTACCACGAACCGTACTGTATAAACGGGCGTTTCTTACTCGTTTCGGATGTTTTGGATTAACATTCACGGGGGTACTATATTTACTGTACGTTAAGCTTCAACTATGGTGGCTCATGGCAAGGGTATCAAACGGTTAGCATGACCTGCAACCACCCACTTATTAACGGTTAGCAAGACCTGCAACCACCACATACATAATGGCTAGCAAATGATTTACAACTACTACTTGTGTGTTCAAACTGTTTATTTATAAACCTGTGAGATTCACCAACCTTTTGGTTGACCGTTTTAGTAATGCTTCTCAGGTACACAGCATCAGTAGGGATGCCCAGCAGGATAAGCTCATTTAGCTAGAGTCGCATGCATTTACAAGCTTGGAGATTTTATTACATTACTTTTGTACTAGTTGTTATGTATTAGAATCTCTAGGAATTTATACGAAACTCGAGCTTGTATTTTGAACTACTTATGTATTAATGTAATAACTTTTCGAACGTCTCATTTAGAGTCGTTCACTGTATCCTTTGTGCTTGTGATTATTGATTAGTAACACCCAAAACTCGCTTCCGCAAACCATTAAATTTGGGGGTGTTACATTAAGCCCGTGGCATAAGATAGGATGAAACATGCTTAATGAAACTTACTTCTTGATCACTAAGTACACATTAAGTCCCATAATTTCTAGGAATTGCACTTGTAATGCAATTATTGATCGTCACTTACCTTTTGAATACACTATTGCTAGCAGATCAACTGATGTGATGGTGGTATGTCAAGTAGGATCCTAGACTTAAGGAAATTAATTGCTTTATATATATAAGCATTCGGGTATTTAATTTTCCTTAAGTATTTATCATCGAAAATACTAAATTTGAACTTTTATCTATTGTAGATGGCAAATCCTGCACCGAACTTGAATTATTCGGCTTTCAGGCAGATGCTAGAAAGAGAAAAAATTTCTGGAGGAAATTTCAATGATTGGTTTCGTCAATTAAGAATTGTCCTTCGTGCTGTAAAGAAAACTGATGTCATTGAACAGCCATTGGGACCTGCTCCTGCTGCTAATGCTCCTGCTGAGGAATTGGCAGCTTGGAATGCTCTTTATGATCGTCATAATGAAGTTGCTTGTTTGATGCTCGGCAGCATGACTCCCGAACTTCAAAAGCAATTTGAAAGTTACAGCCCACTTGATATGATAACAGAGCTTAGATTGATGTTTGAGAAACAAGCTGGAGTTGAGCTATTCGATTTGATCCAATCATTCCATGCTTGCAAACATGAAGCAGGGACACCAGTTAGCTCTCACGTTCTAAAAATGAAGAGCTATCTGGATCAATTGGAAAGACTTCAGTATGCTTATCCTCTGCCTATTGCTGTTGGCATGATTCTCAATTCCATTTCAAAGGATTTTGAGGGATTTGTGCGCAACTACAATATGCACAACATGGGAAAAACAGTTGCTGAACTCCATGCCATGCTCATTGAATATGAGAAGGGTCTTTCAAAGAAACCGGCTGCCCCACAAGTCCTTGCGATTAGAAGTGGCAAGATCCAGAAAGACAATAAACCGCAAACTAAGGGAAAGACTAAAGGCAAGGGAAAGCAAGGTGCTTATGTCCCTAAACCTAAGAAAAACCCTCCAACAAAGAAAGAGCATCCGACTAAGGATGATGCGTGTCACCACTGCAAGGAAGTGGGGCACTGGAGGAGGAATTGTCCTGCCTATCTTGCTAAGTTGATGAAGAAAAAGAAGCAAGCCGGCCAGACCGGTGTCACACCCCGTCTAAAGCGGAAACAACGGGGTACGACTGTGATAGGATCATAACACATCATTATAAAGAATTCTATATGAAATACAATATCCAATGTGTCATGATGCCATTAACATGAATAACGGTTCATGTCGTGCATACATTTCAACGATGAATTTAAAAAAACTTACAAACAAACGTACACTACAATGTTAAGGCGAAACAAGCCTTCACGAATAACCTCAATGAAGTACCACAAGTCTTGAATAATTTCTTAATGCAACCCTAAAGGTCCACTAAGTTCTCTTGTTCACTGCTTTAAGTCCACTAGTATAACCTGAAAAGATATGCTCAAAAACGTCAACACAAATGTTGGTGAGTTTCGTAGGTTTGAAACGAAACACCACGAGATAAAACATTTTGCTGTGATAATAATAGTTTAGGACAATGCATATGAAAAGGTACACAAGTGATATAACATAACTAACCATCTCACAAAGCTGTCATCACCCCACGAAGGAGTATGACCCAAACAACAACTCAAATGGCAGTAGCTACTCCAACAATGGCTTTAATGCATACAAAAGTACGCATCAGGTAATCACTCCTAAGGGAGCAATGCCTTGCAAACAAACGTGGCTTTAATGCATACAAAAGTACACATCAGGTAATCACTCCTAAGAGAGCAATGCCTTGTAAAATAAATCCAACAACCAATGCACATAATCACAGTGTTACACATTTCAAGCATATGTCCAAAAATAGAAATAAACACGTTCACAGCATGAAAAACCATTTATAAAACACGAGCATACTTTTCCCCCAATTTAAAATAAGTAAATGAAAACGGGGCCACGAAAACTCACCTTAAGAATCAAAGTAAGTATTGCCCTCAAAAGAATCCACCAAACACAAACGCAAATCTACAAATAAACATATACATATAGGTTACAACCTAGACAATACTATGTTCTTCCATTGTATCCCAAGTCCAAATCACCTCTACTAAGTTTCCTCACAACCAAACCTCATGTGTCTTTACAAAAATCAACCCCATTATGAAATTCAGATTCTGTCCAGAATTTTGTACCACTTCATGAATTTTTAAACATGACTTAATTAAATCATTTGACTTTAAAATTTTTACCAATGACACTTCAACGTGTTAAGAACAACCTGTAATTTTTCCAGAACTTATTTCAATATTTTACTATTTTTAAAAATTCATCAAAGTAATCTGCTCTGTAATAATAACGATTTCTGAGTACACAAAAGTTACAATTTATTTAAAATACTTAAAACTTACAAAGATTATAATATTTTTTCAGAAAATAATTAACACTTTAAAAATACCTTAGTAAAAATTTAAAGACTCAATTATTAGCTTAACCTACGTTTCAAAAATCGACAAGTCAATCAAAATCAGGAACCGAAAAACTCAGAATTGACACTTGATTTTGTAAAATCGTTTTGACCTACTTATACTCAATATTTAGCCATAAAACCAACGCCATTTGAAAGTAGACTCAAAATAATTAAGTTTAGACTCCCGTTTCATCGAAAATCATTACGAAATGACTGAGTTACGGGCTTCCCAAACCGAAGACACAATCTGGTCAGATTAGGGTTTATGTGTAACCAACCCTAATCGATTGTCTAAACAACCCAAACCGCAATCATAATCATATATCTCATTTCCAACAACTTTTTAAATGATTTTACTTATATCCTAATGATTTAAATCACTAGGAATACAATGGAATCGAACCGAAAATAACCGACAATGAACGAAATAATCGAAATATGTTTGATTGAATGATTCGGAATGGATTAATTCCAATTACGAGTAATCACCCGATTCGCACCCTTAGAATCTGTAAATAACAAGAATACATACATTTGGAATTCATAATATGATCGAACGAAACGTGTAGAAAGGTTACAGAATCAAAATCTTACCACCGAACCTTGAACGAGTGTTTTCGATTGATCAATATGAGTAGGAATCAATCCCTTGAGTATTTCGGGACTTAGAATTTCGTAAATAGGGTTTGGGAGAGTAAAAAGCCGACTGGAAATCGTATAATAGGGTTTGTAACTCGTTTTTGAGGTTAAAATACGCTTATATACGAATCTGGACCGCCATAGGATCGCGTCGCGATTAGGGGTGAATCGCGTCGCTATTTGGGGTAAATCGCGTCACTATTTATGGCAAATCGCGCCTCCATTAGCCCCAAATCGCGTCACAGTATTCAGCCAAAGTTTCATTTACGTTTTGCTTCATAACTTCTTCGTTACACGTCAGATTGAGTTGATTCTTTTTGCGTTGGATTCGTTTTTCAAAAACGAAGACTTTGATGTAAATTAATCTAAAAAATAAGTAGTTTCACAAAAATGAGTTTCTACGGTTTGAACTACGATAACGGTTTGGTGACGATTGTCACAACCGGAACCTCAGGTATCTTCACTATAGAATTATATTCTTTCTCTAATTCAAAATTATGGGTATATGACACTGGTTGTGGTACTCACATCAGTAATACCTCACAGGGACTTAGAGTAAAGAAGAAGCTGAAACATGGGGCTCTCTACTTGTACGTGGGTAATGGTTTACGTGCAGCTGTAGAAGCCATTGGAAGTTTTGACTTAGTTCTTCCTTCGGGCTTAATTATTGTATTAGACAATTGTCATTATGCACCTACTATTACTAGAGGTGTTGTTTCAGTTTCACTTTTGAAAGATAATGGATTTATAAATGCTTTTAATGATTATGGGATTTCAGTTTCTAAGAATAATGTTCATTATTTTAATGCTATTCCTTATGATGGTATTTATGAAATTGATATACATGATCGTGTTTCAAAAGATAATTCTATGTATTCTGTTAGCAACAAAAGATCCAAGCCTAACTTGGACTCTACCTATCTTTGGCATTGCCGTCTTGCACACATAGGAAAGAAACGCATTGAAAGGCTTCAGCGTGAAGGGCTTTTAAAACCAAATGATGATGGATCCTTTGACAAATGTGTATCTTGTGTTTCTAGCAAGATGACAAAGAAACCCTTTCCGCATCAAATGCAAAGGGCTAAAGATCTACTTGGAATCATACATACGGATGTTTGTGGTCCATTTAGACATGTGTCAAGACAAGGTGATAGCTACTTCATCACTTTTACTGATGATTTCAGTCGTTATGGTTATGTTTACTTGCTTAAACATAAACATGAAGTCTTTGAAACATTTAAAGTGTTTAAGAATGAAGTAGAAAATCAACTCGGTAAGACCATCAAGATCCTTCGTTCGGATCGAGGTGGTGAATACTTAAGCCATGAGTTTAAGGATTATCTGGAAGCGTGTGGAATTTTCCAACAGCTTACTCCTCCATACACACCACAACATAATGAGTATCGGAGAGGAGAAATCGAACCCTGTTAGACATGGTGAGATCCATGATGAACCTTACTACTCTCCCATTATCATTTTGGGATTATGCTCTAGAATCTATTGTACGCATTTTGAATATGGTTTCAACAAGAAGGTGGATAAGACACCATATGAATTATGGCATGGGAGAGTCCCTAATTTGTCTTACTTAAAGGTCTGGGGTTGTGAGGCGCTTGTGAAGCGGGATACGCCTGACAAACTCGAGCAAAGATCTATTAGGTGCATCTTTGTAGGATACCCAAAGGAAACAATGGGTTACTACTTCTACATTCCTTCTGAAAACACTGTTAAAGTTGCAAGATATCCTGAGTTCTTTGAGAAGAATCTCAAGAAAATAGTGGGAGGGTTGTAGAACTTGATGAGACTCAAGAGGAAGATGCATCACCTTCAACAAACACTAGCGAACATCAACTTGGGGGGAAAAGTATTCAAAGTGTTGAACCTCAAGTCGATGTTGTTCCAATTTGTAGATCCGCAAGGATAAAAAGTGCTCAAGAGAAATTGTATCTAAATGTAGAATCTGAAGAGTACTTGTTAGGGGATCTTAATGAACCGCCTAATTTTAAAGCTGCATTATCAGATCCAGAATCTGCAAAATGGCTTGAAGCTGCGAATGTGGAAATGAGATCCATGAAAGATAATCAAGTTTGGCGCTTGGTTGATCTTCCACCTAATGCTAAAATCGTTGGGTGTAAATGGCTCTTCAAAAAGAAGACCGACATGGATGGAAATGTACACACCTATAAAGCTCGTCTCGTAGCGAAGGGTTATACTCAAATCTACGGAGGTGACTATGATGAAACCTTCTCTCCTGTAGCGGACATAAGGGCTATTAGGATTCTCTTAGCCATAGCTGCGTACTATGACTATGAGATTTGGCAAATGGATGTCAAGACTGCCTTCTTGAATGGTTACTTAGACGAGGATGTCTATATGGTTCAACCTGAAGGTTTTATTGATCCAAAACATCCCAGCAAAGTACGCAAGCTTCAAAGGTCCATTTACAGACTAAAGCAAGCATCAAGAAGCTGGAACAAGAGGATTGATGAGGAAATAAAAAAGTTTGGATTTACTCAAAACCCTGATGAGCCATGTGTATATCACAAAGCTAGTGGGAGTAATGTTACTTTCCTTGTCTTATATGTTGATGACATATTGATCATAGGAAATCACATTCCAATGTTACAAGATGTAAAATCCTACCTTGGAAAGTGTTTCGCTATGAAAGACTTGGGAGAAGCAGCATTCATTCTTGGAATCAAGATCTATAGAGATAGAACTAAGCGGTTAATTGGACTAAGTCAAAGTGCTTATATTGATAAGATCTTAAAGAGATTTAGGATGGAGAATTCTAAGCGTGGAAATGTACCAATGTTTGAAAGACTTGACTTAAATAGCAAACAATATGCTTCTACACCCGAGGAGGTGGAGCGTATGCAAAGGGTTCCTTATGCTTCGGCTGTTGGATCTATTATGTATGCGGTTAGATGCACTAGACCTGATGTGACGTTCGCACAGAACATAACCAGCCGTTTTCAACAGAATCCAGGTGAATGTCACTGGACTGCTATGAAAAATATTCTCAAGTACGTGAGAGCTACTAGAGATATGTTCCTAGTTTATGGTGGAAATCCTGAAGCTGAGCTCAAAGTGACTGGATACTGTGATGCTGGATTTCAAACCGATAGAGACGATATGAAGTCTCAGACAGGATACGTCTTCGTATTGAATGGAGGCGCAGTGGATTGGAAGTGCAAAAAGCAATCCACAACTGCCATGTCTGCAACAGAATCAGAGTACATAGCATCTTTGGAAGCTGCGATAGAAGCTGTCTGGATTAGAAAATTTATTTCTGGGCTTGACGTGGTACCCACAAATAAAAACCCCATAGAGTTGTACTGCGATAACTCAGGAGAAATTATCATTGCCAATGAACCTGGAGTTCAGAAAGGGGCCAGACATTATCCTAGGAGATATCACTATGTTCGAGAGCGGATCGAATTAAGTGAAATCAATCTACTCAAAGTTCACACAGATGATAATCTAGCTGATCCATTTACGAAGGCTTTACCCAAGATAAAGCTTAATCAACATGCCGAGGGCATAGGACTTCGTTATGCTAGTTATTTCATGTAACTCTGTATTTAGTATTTGGATAAAGGATGTAGAACAATTATTATGTAATAAATGAATTAAAGTACCTGGTATGTTTGCTTTCATTTGATAATTAATTGTATCCTATATTTGCATGTTTAAATCCTTGAATAATTCTTAAATTATTCTAAAATGTCCATTATCGATTAACTATGTGGGAACATAGTTAAGCTAAGATATTTTGAGTGATTGGTATGGATTGTCCCTCCAAACTCACATGGTATTCATGAGATGCATATCGGACTACCCCAATTGATAAGTTATTACTTTATGGATCTGCGTCATTAAGTGAAACTTGAAAATGATTGCTTTACTTATCCTTAGACTTGAGATGCAAGTAGGTTTTGCATGTATGTATTGCATTTTCTTGATATAGTTCTAGCTATTCTGAATAAGGAAGTAATAAAGGGCTATTTTCAGAAATGTAGTGAAGTACATGACTGACACGTGTAGTCAAGAAAGGATTTGTTCCTTCAACTATCTGTTGAAGTATGATACCACTGGGCCCCTCATTAGAATTAATTAAGATGTTTGTACGGCCGTACCCAAATGAATTCCAGATGTGTCTCGATTGATTTGGTAATCTTAAATTGATTAAAGGAATGAGAAACATAATCGTTGATTTATGGAATGACATTGATCCATATCCAAAATTAACAAAGGTATCTGAAACAAAGGGATAGTAAATGCTAAAATCATTTTACTTGAGAAGCTTGATTATACTTTAAGAAACTATACTTAAACATTTCTGGGAGCATTGGCGTGTTGCTAGACGCTTACCAATGTTATTGCATTTATTATGACATGATCAAGTGGGAGCTGTTAGGAAATGACCACGTAAAATAAATGCATGTCCGGAAAATGTTTAAGCCTACAGGGTCCCACATATAGACACTTATGCTCAATATAATTAGTTGATATATATGAGAGATATATTGATTAATGCGTTCACATTTATTGAATGGAATATTCTAGAAGCTTGATCCAACCGTCGGTTGGATGTGTCAACCGCCGGTTGGAATCGAATATGGTAAGGCGGTGGAACACGCGGGTCGTGGAGTGGATACTTGGGTCAAAAGACAACCCAACCGGCAGTTGAGAAGCTCAACCGGCGGTTGGAGGTCGGCTCCAGCAAGTATAAATAGAAGCTTAGCCTCAGCCTTAAACCATACGATTTCTTTAAATCTTAATTCGATCTTAGGGTTAAGATTGCGAATTAAAGTGCTACTCAGGAGCTAGAAAGCTAGGGTTTGAAGGTTTTCAACCCTAACGAAGATCTGTTCTTGTGTGGTTCGACCAAAGAAGAAAAGCACAAGGGTTGTGGGTATTGTGAATGGCGTACTAGCATACCTATTGAGTTGCTGTCGTGTATGCGATCGTAGAGAGGTTTTACTTTAAACCTTAATAATTTATCTGGAGCTCTGCTAAAATGTACATGATTCTTTTCTTAACTAATTATATATACGTGCTTATTCGCTTCCGCAATTGTGTGATAATATGATTATCTGTATGCTATACTATAACAACTTCAACCTTCTCCTCCTTCCCCTCATTTGAGGTCTTCCCCTCAGACCCTTAGCCATTCTTTTTTACGTGTTATCATTTTTTGTGAATGTTTTTATAGGCTTAAGAATTACTTGTTTTATTTCATTTATTGATTGTCTACTTTTCTCTCCCTCCTAATGTAGTTTTCTCTCTCCCTCTCTCTCTCTCTCTCTCTCCCGAACATCCAAAACACCATCAATCTTTTAAACTGCATTTTGCTCTCTGACGAAAAAATTAGAGCTCGCCACCACCACCACTAAATCCGTCATCTTTTTGCGAACCCAGCCAAACAAGTTTCACCGGCATCAATCATCTCACGCGCCGCCACTGAAGACTGCCGGATTTTTTATTTTTGGTACTTTTGGTCTTATTTTCTAGCGAGTATCACACAACTCCGAGCTCATGACGAAGTCTACACCAGATCCACCGTTGTTACCGCCTCCAACAGCCGCTGGTTGATCGGAATTTGATACATTCTGGCTGAGTTTGGCCTTTTAACCCAATTACACACTTCCATACTTTTATATAAATTATATATACACAATATAACATAAAATAAACTGAATTAACAGACAAAATCATATTAATACAAATTACAAACTTAAAACTTATTAACCAGACTATATACATTTAAAAAATATATATTTCATAGCTAAAATATTATATATTTTCAATTCTAAACTTATATACACATTATACATAACACATCGTCAATTTTAACATTTTTAAATAAGTGGATAATCATATAAAGTGTCACTTTTGGTAAAAATAAAATAAAATAAGAGAACTCTTACCATATTAGGCCTTAAGGTTTATACTACATAACTACATCTTTAATTGTACTTTGATTATCTTATTGTGTTTGTGCTTCCTTATTGTAGCTTTTACCTAGACTAGATAGATCCTATATGGTTACTTGAGGTCATGTTCTTCTACCTTAGGGGCGGGTAGGGCTAGAGGGCTAAGGCGATCAGATAGATGTGTGAGGTATATTAGGACTAGAGTAGGTAGCTGGAATGTAGGAACTTTGCGGGGTAAGTCTATGGAGCTTGTTGCATCTTTGATTAAGAGAAAGGTTGATATTGCGTGCTTTCAAGAGACCAAATGGATGGGTCCAGGCACATTAGGGTTAAACGGATACAAACTTTGGTACTCAGGAGCAAGGACCGCGCGAAACGGAGTTGGAGTCATTATTGCGCCGCACCTTAAGGACAAGGTGGTTCATGTGGATAGATGTAGCGATAGGATTATGGCGGTAAGGCTGGTGATTGAGGAGGAGACTTTCACAGTCATCAGCACTTACGCACCACAAGCGGGTCTAGGGGAGGAGGAAAAGAGGAGATTCTGGGAATCGCTAGATGAGCTTGTGAGGCCGTGCCCTGTCGACCAAAGGCTGATCATAGGGGGTGACTTGAACGGACATATAGAAGCGGAAGCTGAGGGATACTCGGGAGTCCATGGCGGCTCTGGGTATGGAGCGAGGAATTAAGAAGGACGTACGATTCTAGAGTTTGCTATAGCGCACGACCTGGTGGTCGCAAAGTCTTTCTTCAAGAAGAGGGATGCGCACCTAGTCACTTTCCAGAGCGGGGGTCACGATACGCAGATTGACTATCTCCTGGTTCGCAAAGAATACTTTAGGGCTTGCAATGACTGCAAGGTTCTCCCAGTTGAGACTGGTTACTCCCAACACAGATTGTTGGTCATGGACATGACCATACGTAGGAGGGCACACAAGGGTGTGGTGATAGTAAAACCATGGATCTTGTGGAAAAACCTAAATGGAGATGCAGCTGAGACCTTTAGAGTAATGGTTATAGAAAGAGTGCCCGAGGAGGTGGAGGACAAAACCCACAATGACGCGGATCGTATGTGGAACATCCTTGCAGACACCATCAGAGGGGCAGCCAAGGATTCTCTAGGTGTTGCTGTCGGGACCTCAAAAGCGCATAGAGACCGTAGGGAGTCATGGTGGCTTAGTGATGAGGTCCAAACCTAAGTAGCTTTGAAACAGATCCGGTTCAAGGAGCTCATCTCACTTCGGGATGGAGTAGTAGCAGATATAACTATGGCAAAAGAGAAGTATAAGGAAGCCAAAAAAGAGGCAAAGAAAGCTGTTGCTCAAGCAAAAGAAAAAGCATACGAAGCTCTGTACAGGAAACTGGAATCCAAAGAGGGAGCAAACGGCATTTTCAAGATTGCTAAAGCTAGGGAACGAAAAAAAAGAGATGTAGAAAACATCAAATATATAAAAAATGAGTGTGGACAAACTATAGTTGAAACGCCCTGAAATTTATATATATATATATATATATATATATATATATATATATATATATATATATATATATATATATATATATATGTAATTCAAAACTCATATTTGTCGAATCATAATAAGATAACCTTTAAAACTATAACCAGCGTCTTAACTCCTTTGACTTTACAAAGTAAAATATATATATGTAAACGTTAAAATTCAACAAACTTCTCATTTCTTCAACTTTAAACACAATTTCATATTAAACTGGGCGACTTATACAAGTATCATCGTAACGATAATTTAAAAGAAGGAGAAGCTTTTCTAACCATATAGAAATTCTCCAATCCACGCTATGTAACACCCCCAAATTTGATGATTTGCGGAAGCTTGATTTGGGTGTTACTAATCAATAACAAAGCACAAAGATAAATAGCAAACGACTCTATATGCGTCGTTTTAACAAAATATATTGATAACTGAAATGTTTACAACATTTAAAGCTTTACATAGCTCGAGTTAAATAAAATGAGATTTCAGTACATAAGAACTTATACAAAATATACTAATGCAAGAAAATCTCAATCGTCTGTATGCTGACTCGAGCTAAATCCTGAAGCAGAAACATCCTACTGCTGGGTACCTGCGATATATGCTAAAAGGTCAGCTATAAAGCTGGTGAGCTCACAGGTTTGAAATCAAGTAATATCGTATGAACCGCAAGATTTAAATAATGAATTGCATCCAGCAATTAAATAATGAATTGCAGCCAGCAATTAAATAATGAATTGCATCCAGCAATTTAATGATAATCATCGTGTATACAGCCATGAGCACATAGTTGAGCTTAACTCGAGGGCCGGGTCCCCTATAGAGAATTCCGGGCGAGGTGCCTCCACGAATGCCTAATCCACATTCGTCTTCCCAAATATTAGTACGTCCGTTTACCCGGTTAGTGCTTGCTAACCCGAACGAGGAGGGTCAATCCTATATGGTACCATATACTAATATTCACGCTACAACGTATTAACAACTATGCTGACGGAGGACTTTAAAATGATTAGTTTCGAAAAACTCATGTAGTATATGAAAAGTTGGTACTTGCGTTCACATGTTAAAAGTTGAGCAGTATATCACACCCCTGAGTAAAACAGTAAAAAGAGGGGCTATGAGACTCACCTGAGTCTGAATGCGTTTAAACAAACGTAAGTCGATTAGCCGAGTATGAAGTCCAAAGACTTGTAACCTGAGGGTGTCCACGACACGCGATGGTTATAATCATGATTGGGTATCTCAACAGATCACCCTTGTAGTTGTTCGTTCAACTATAATGTCCAAATCTCCACTATTTGGTTGATACGTTTAAGTGTTTGAAAAGTGTACGGCCCGTTGGTGACGGATTTGTAATAATAATCTCAATTATTATTATTTTGATCTCGTGGCGTTTTACTTGAAAAAGTGTTTTGATTGTGTTTTAGAAGCCGTTACGAAATCTAAGTACGGGGGTCCGGGGGCAGCGCCCCTGGTAGCGGGGTCCAAGGGGCGGCAGCCCCTGGCGGGGTCCAAGGGGCAGAGCCCCTGGCTGGGGTCGAGCTGCCAGGTCAGCTTGGAAAATTTTTATTTCTACTATATTGCTTTAACGAAAAACGCATCTGGAACCGAATTTAGGTAAAATCGAGTGATAAATTTCGACTCTCGACACTTAGTAAAAATCTATGTTTTTGAGGTTCTGATTTGTGCGACGTAGGGTGCGACGTCGCAGGTAGGATTGCGACGTAGAGCATGACGTCGCTAAAGGCGACGTTTCGCAATTTAATGCGACGTAGGGTGCTACGTCGCTAATGCGACGTAGGTGATTTCTGCGACGTAGGGGCTTGCGTCGCTAAGTGCGACGTGGCGAGGTATTGGCGACGTTAAGGCTGACGTCGCTATATGCGACGTCGCAATTTAATGCGACGTTGTGACTGACGTCGCACTATGCGACGTCACGAGGTGTTTTGCGACGTAGAGGCTGACGTCGCATAAATTCCGGGCCAAATGCGACGTAGCGGTCTGTTGGCCGGAAAATGGGTCGAAAACGAGTTTTTCGGTTTCCGTTCGGTCCAAAACTTTTACCCAACCCTTATTTGAATATTATAAGTCGATACAAACCGCAAACAAGTAAAAACACTTAAAAACGAGAGGTGTCGGAAACTTACAAATCGCCGAAATGAAATTTCGGAAAGATAGAAAGATAGATCGTGTCGCGGTGGTCGTGAATCTCTAAAAATCTTGAAGATCCGAAGTCGTTTGATATGTTTATTTTGCGTTTTTGTGAGATTTTTGAAGGTGGGGGTGGTTGGTGGAGTTGAGAGAAAAGAAAGGAGAAGGAGAAAGAGAGATGAGAAAGTGAGAAAAAGAGAGTGGGAAATGGGAGGTTATCCTCCCATTTTTCGCCCCGCGTTCCCGCTCCGTGCGGTGTTCGTTTGCTCCGTCGTTTCAACGTTAATTAATTATTTTAAATATTAAATGGTACGTTTTAAATACAAATTATTACGTGATATTTTATTTAATTATTTTACAAATAAGTTTACGTTTGAGTTAATAATGTACGTTGGTTTATTTAGTTTGCGCGTTTTACATTTTAAATTGTATAATTTCTGATTGTATGATACGAACGAATACGAAATATTATAATAATAATATTTTTGACATAACAACGTTATTTAATAAAATTTGTCACCAACGTCCATATTAAATTTGAATCGAAATACATCCGATTTAAATCGCGTACGATTTAATCAAATCGCATATTCGTCTATATTCAACAATATATATATTTCGATACATTAATTAGCCTAACCAGGAACTAATTACATGTATTAACATTCGATTAGGCACTAATCTCTAGTCCTAATTTGGCGGGTGTTACATTCTCCCCCTGTTAGAAGAATTTCGTCCCGAAATTTAGCTCAAAGTCGTGTTTGATGTGGAATCAGTGAAAAGTTGAGGATATTTGAGTCGCATTTGGTCTTCCCGTTCCCAAGTGAATTCCGGACCACGCCGCGAATTCCATCTGACCTTGACGATGGGAATACGACTTTGTTTCAGTTGTTTGACCTCACGGTCCATAATTTCAGCGGGTTCCTCAACGAAGTGAAGTTTATCGTCAACACGAATTTCATCTAATGGAATGATAAGTGTCTCATCAGACAGACACTTCTTCAGATTTGAAATATGAAAAGTAGGGTGCACGCTGCTGAGTTCGGATGGCAGCTGCAATCGATAAGCTACGGGGCCAATCCATTCGAGGATCTCAAAAGGCCCGATGTACCGGGGATTCAACTTCCCGCGTTTGCCAAAACGGATGACGCCTTTCCAAGGCGATACTTTTAAGAGAACTCGATCCCCAACTTGGAACTCGAGTGGTTTGCGTCTCACGTCAGCATAACTTTTCTGACGATCACGTGCGGTTTTGAGTCTGTTTTGGATTTCCACAATTTTCTCAGTGGTGGCGTGAATGAGTTCAGGACCAGTGAGCTGACTATCTCCCACCTCAGTCCAACAGATCGGTGATCGGCACTTACGACCGTACAGTGCCTCAAAAGGTGCAGCCTTAATGCTGGCGTGATAACTGTTATTGTACGAAAATTCGCACAACGGTAAATGTCTTTCCCAGTTTGTACCGAAATCAACTACGCAGGCTCGTAGCATGTCTTCCAGTGTTTGAATGGTTCGTTCACTTTGGCCATCGGTTTGAGGATGGTACGCGGTACTCATATCGAGACGGGTACCCAATGCTTTCTGCAGTGATTGCCAAAAGTGAGAAGTGAAACGGGCATCTCTGTCAGAGATGATTGAGACTGGAACACCGTGATGAGAAACGATTTCCTTGATGTAGATTTGTGTAAGGCGTTCCATTTTATCGTTTTCCTTGATTGCCAGGAAATGAGCAGATTTAGTGAGGCGGTCAACGATCACCCAAATGGTATCGCAACCGTTCGACGACTTGGGTAGTTTGGTTATGAAATCCATGGCAATTTGTTCCCATTTCCATTCAGGGATTTCAGGTTGCTGGAGTAAACCAGGCGGTTTCTGATGTTCGGTTTTGACTTTCGAGCAAGTAAGACACTTGCTGACATAAGTGGCGATTTCGGCTTTCATGTTTGGCCACCAGTAGAATTCCTTGATGCCGTGGTACATCTTATCGGATCCGGGATGAATAGAATATTTAGACTTGTGAGCTTCGTCCATCACCAAGCCTCTTAGGTTCCCAAAACTGGGCAACCAGATTCGGTTTGAGAAATACCTAATCCCGTTAGGTCTGATTTCGAATTGTTTGTCAATGCCCCGCAAGGCTTCATTTTTGATGTTTTAGGATTTCAGGGCTTCGATCTGAGCGGTATGAATTTGAATGGTAAGATCGTTGTGAATGGTCATACTGAGGGCTCGGACTCGAAGTGGTTTAGGTCGTTCCTTTCGACTGAGGGCATCAGCTACAACATTAGCCTTCCCTGGATGGTACTTGATCTCGCAATCGTAATCGGTAAGCAACTCGACCCAACGACGTTGCCTCATATTGAGATCCTTCTGATCGAAGATATGTTGGAGACTTTTGTGGTCGGTAAAGATAGTGCACTTAGTGCCGTAGAGATAATGTCTCCAGATTTTGAGAGCAAAAACGACAGCTCCAAGCTCGAGATCATGAGTGGTGTAGTTCTTTTCGTGAATTTTTAGCTGTCGTGAGGCATAAGCAATGACCTTGTCTCGTTGCATCAGCACGCAACCAAGACCTTGGTGAGAAGCATCACAGTATACCACGAAGTCATCGGTGCCTTCGGGTAGTGAAAGAATTGGAGCACTGCAAAGCTTTTGTTTCAGAAGTTGGAACGCTGACTCTTGTTTCTCGGTCCAATCGAACCTTTTGTCCTTCTGAGTCAGTACCGTGAGTGATTGAGCTATTTTGGAGAAGTTTTCGATAAATCGTCGATAATACCCAGCAAGACCCAAAAATTGTCGTACTTCAGTTGCAGAGGTGGGTGCTTGCCAGTCTTTGATAGCCTCGATCTTTGATGGGTCCACGTGAATTCCCTGACTGTCGATCACGTGACCAAGAAATTGAACGGTTTGAATCCAGAACTCACACTTAGAGAATTTAGCGTAAAGCTCCTCGCGTCTAAGTAGTTCAAGGATGGTTCTGAGGTGTTGCGCATGTTCTTGCTCGTTGCGCGAGTAAATGAGTATGTCATCGATAAAGACAATGACAAACTTATCGAGGTAAGGTTTGCACACCCGGTTCATGAGGTCCATGAATACAGCCGGTGCGTTGGTTAGACCAAAGGGCATCACTTGGAATTCGTAGTGCCCGTAACGAGTTCTGAAGGCAGTTTTTGGAATATCGGTGTCGCGAACTCGTAACTGATGATAACCTGATCGCAGATCGATTTTTGAGTAGAAACTTGAACCCTGAAGTTGGTCGAATAGATCATCAATGCGAGGAAGTGGATAACGGTTCTTGACGGTCAATTTATTCAACTCTCGATAGTCGATGCACATTCGGAATGAACCGTCCTTCTTTTTGACAAATAAGACCGGAGCTCCCCAAGGTGAAGAACTCGGTCTAATGAATCCTCGATCCAGCAGTTCCTGTAACTGAGAGGACAACTCCTGAAGTTCGGATGGGGCTAAACGGTATGGTGCGCGGGCCACCGGTGCGGCACCCGGCACGAGATCGATTGAGAACTCAACCTGTCTAGGCGGAGGTAGACCAGGTAGTTCTTCCGGAAAGACTTCGGGAAAGTCTCTAACAATCGGCACATCCTCAAGTCGCTTCTCCTCTGACTTCTTCTCGGTGATGTGTGCAAGTATCGCAGGGTAACCCTTTCTCAGAAATTTTCGGGTTTTTAAGCAGGAGATTATATTGAGTCCCGTCCCACCGGTCTCCCCCTGTATGATCAAGGTTCCACCGACAGCGAGTAGGATACGGACGATCTTATCGTGACAAACGATTTCAGCTCGATGTTTGGACAACCAGTCCATTCCAATAATGACGTCGAAACTGCCGATTTCAATGGGTATAAGATCGATCGAAAAGGTCTCGTCAGCTAGGTTTAAAGTGCAATTAGGTATCACACTGGTGGTTTCTACAAGTTTTCCATTGGCTAGCTCTATAGTGTACTTAACATCTAAGGCAACAGGAGTGATGTCAAGTAATGGGCAAAAATCATCGGAGATAAAGCTTCTATCAGCACCAGTATCAAATAGAACAGAAGCAGTTAAGTTGTTGAGGAGGAACATACCCGAGACCACATTCGGGTCCTGGCGGGCGTCCCCAGATTTGATGACGAAAGCTCTGCTGCGAGTGTTGTTGTTGTTGTTGTTGCGGTTGTTGTTGTTGTTGTTCTTCAGTTTTGGGCACGAGTCCCTGAAATGCCCAGGTTTCCCACACTCAAAGCATACTTTGGGTGGTCTGGTGTTGTTGTTGGAATTGTTGTTGGCAGGTGAGCGGCAATCTTTGGTGAGGTGGCCGTACCTCTTGCAGTTGTTGCAAAAGGGACCACAGGAACCCTCATGGTGTCGGCTGCACTTGGGACAATATGGTTTGCTCCCAGTGTAACCCCGGATGATATCAGTGGTGGTGTTGTAGGCTTTGATAGTATCGGGTTTCTTGTTTTGTTGGTTGGAGTGGTTGTTGTGGTAGTCAGACCACTTGCGTTTGTTGTTTTGGGAGGATGAAGTGGGTGGTTCAGAATCTTGGCTCATAGACATCAGGTCTTGGGCCAATGAGATTGCACCGTCAATGGTGGTTGGTTTGGAAGAGATGACGTGTCCCCGAACAAAATCAGGGAGACCAAGGGCGTACTTCCTGATTTTATCAGGTTCAGTGCTTACCATAGCTGGGCGGAGGGCAGCTAGTTGTTGAAACCTGGTGGTATAACCATCGATGTCACCACCCTGAACCTTTAAGTTCCAGAACTCCTCATCCAGCTTTTGGAGTTTGGCGATAGAGCAGTACTTGGCAGTGAGTTTGGCTTTCAATTCCTCCCAAGTGATTTGGTAGGCAATGTCAGCACCCACTGATTGGGTATATGAATTCCACCAAGAGTGGGCATCATCTTCAAGAGAGCAGGTGGCGAAGTTTACTTTGTCGTTCTCCGCGCATTTGCTGACACGGAAAACAGTTTCCATTTTCTCGAACCATCTGATTAGTCCGATGGCTCCTTCAGAACCCTTGAAACTCGAGGGTTTGCAGCTTTGAAAGTCCTTGTAAGAACAAGGTTTGGTGGTAGAGGTTCCAGCGGTATCGCTGTTTCTTGTGGAGTTTGGTGGGGTATTCCGAGCTAAGGCTTCAGTAACAGCCTGGGTTATGAGTGAGGTAATCTGTGCATCGGTGTAAGGTCTGGTCTTTGGCGGCATGATTCTTCAATAAAAGAAATGAAGATACATGAGATTTTGCAAAAAAAGTTGTATTTATCACAGATGTACATGTATAAGAGCAGTAATACATAACATCAACAGGAATAATGGCAATTAATATGAGTCGAAAACAGCAAGAATACTTGATAGATGATACGAGTTTAAAGGTTACATCCTACAGATGTATTACAAAAGATGTCGGGAATTGTTACATCCGACCGAATTATAGAATAGCGCGTAGATAGTTACTAGATTACAGGGTAGATTACAAGACAAAGACTACACTAGTCTTAACGTAGATTAATTTGTTCCATCATCGTGACAAGACGGTCCACAGTGTTTGCAAGCCTGCTAGCTTGTCGGGCGTTGTCTTCTGCTAGTGCAAGTCGTTGTGTTAGTCCACGCGCATATTCTTCTGCCTCAAGTGAGCGTTGCACACATTCATCCATCCTTTGTTGCAGAAGGGCATTTTCCACCCTTATTTCTATTATTTGATTACGAAGGATATCCATGTTGTTGTTAGTGGTTTCAAGATCTTCGGAGACTTGTTCTATGCGTTCGAGGGATGTAAGTCTCCAGTTTTCGTTTGTTTCCTGCAACACGACATCCATGGTGCGAAGTCGCTGCTCGTGTTGATTTACCCTAGCAGTTAAAGCCGGTAAGGCGATGTGAGTGGGATACGGGCCAGCTCGAGGCAACCTGTTGTTCCTCCTTGCTACCCTTGGGTTCTGCGACCCGGATGGAGAACGAGATGAATTTGATGGGATGTTTGCCATTTCTGAGACAAAGCGTTAGTAAGATTGAGGCCTATATTCATATAGCTCCTATATAATATAGCCTATTGAGTGTCTAGCATAAACATGTTTGAGTCTCGGTTCTCTCGAGGTCAGAGTCTTCTATTGTATCCTGTTCAGCCATAACTACTTTCAGATCTTACATCATCTTTGCTTAATTGTACATAGTTGATCAGGCTATGTTAAATTAAACTCGTATGCTGTAATCCCTGAACCAGTCATACCTAATAAGGAATACTGCCTAATGGTCATAGTCTAGGCTCACTAAATGCAACCTAGTTCACTATAACCTTAGGCTCTGATACCAATCTGTAACACCCCCAAATTTGATGATTTGCGGAAGCTTGATTTGGGTGTTACTAATCAATAACAAAGCACAAAGATAAATAGCAAACGACTCTATATGCGTCGTTTTAACAAAATATATTGATAACTGAAATGTTTACAACATTTAAAGCTTTACATAGCTCGAGTTAAATAAAATGAGATTTCAGTACATAAGAACTTATACAAAATATACTAATGCAAGAAAATCTCAATCGTCTGTATGCTGACTCGAGCTAAATCCTGAAGCAGAAACATCCTACTGCTGGGTACCTGCGATATATGCTAAAAGGTCAGCTATAAAGCTGGTGAGCTCACAGGTTTGAAATCAAGTAATATCGTATGAACCGCAAGATTTAAATAATGAATTGCATCCAGCAATTAAATAATGAATTGCATCCAGCAATTAAATAATGAATTGCATCCAGCAATTTAATGATAATCATCGTGTATACAGCCATGAGCACATAGTTGAGCTTAACTCGAGGGCCGGGTCCCCTATAGAGAATTCCGGGCGAGGTGCCTCCACGAATGCCTAATCCACATTCGTCTTCCCAAATATTAGTACGTCCGTTTACCCGGTTAGTGCTTGCTAACCCGAACGAGGAGGGTCAATCCTATATGGTACCATATACTAATATTCACGCTACAACGTATTAACAACTATGCTGACGGAGGACTTTAAAATGATTAGTTTCGAAAAACTCATGTAGTATATGAAAAGTTGGTACTTGCGTTCACATGTTAAAAGTTGAGCAGTATATCACACCCCTGAGTAAAACAGTAAAAAGAGGGGCTATGAGACTCACCTGAGTCTGAATGCGTTTAAACAAACGTAAGTCGATTAGCCGAGTATGAAGTCCAAAGACTTGTAACCTGAGGGTGTCCACGACACGCGATGGTTATAATCATGATTGGGTATCTCAACAGATCACCCTTGTAGTTGTTCGTTCAACTATAATGTCCAAATCTCCACTATTTGGTTGATACGTTTAAGTGTTTGAAAAGTGTACGGCCCGTTGGTGACGGATTTGTAATAATAATCTCAATTATTACTATTTTGATCTCGTGGCGTTTTACTTGAAAAAGTGTTTTGATTGTGTTTTAGAAGCCGTTACGAAATCTAAGTACGGGGGTCCGGGGGCAGCGCCCCTGGTAGCGGGGTCCAAGGGGCGGCAGCCCCTGGCGGGGTCCAAGGGGCAGAGCCCCTGGCTGGGGTCGAGCTGCCAGGTCAGCTTGGAAAATTTTTATTTCTACTATATTGCTTTAACGAAAAACGCATCTGGAACCGAATTTAGGTAAAATCGAGTGATAAATTTCGACTCTCGACACTTAGTAAAAATCTATGTTTTTGAGGTTCTGATTTGTGCGACGTAGGGTGCGACGTCGCAGGTAGGATTGCGACGTAGAGCATGACGTCGCTAAAGGCGACGTTTCGCAATTTAATGCGACGTAGGGTGCTACGTCGCTAATGCGACGTAGGTGATTTCTGCGACGTAGGGGCTTGCGTCGCTAAGTGCGACGTGGCGAGGTATTGGCGACGTTAAGGCTGACGTCGCTATATGCGACGTCGCAATTTAATGCGACGTTGTGACTGACGTCGCACTATGCGACGTCACGAGGTGTTTTGCGACGTAGAGGCTGACGTCGCATAAATTCCGGGCCAAATGCGACGTAGCGGTCTGTTGGCCGGAAAATGGGTCGAAAACGAGTTTTTCGGTTTCCGTTCGGTCCAAAACTTTTACCCAACCCTTATTTGAACATTATAAGTCGATACAAACCGCAAACAAGTAAAAACACTTAAAAACGAGAGGTGTCGGAAACTTACAAATCGCCGAAATGAAATTTCGGAAAGATAGAAAGATAGATCGTGTCGCGGTGGTCGTGAATCTCTAAAAATCTTGAAGATCCGAAGTCGTTTGATATGTTTATTTTGCGTTTTTGTGAGATTTTTGAAGGTGGGCGTGGTTGGTGGAGTTGAGAGAAAAGAAAGGAGAAGGAGAAAGAGAGATGAGAAAGTGAGAAAAAGAGAGTGGGAAATGGGAGGTTATCCTCCCATTTTTCGCCCCGCGTTCCCGCTCCGTGCGGTGTTCGTTTGCTCCGTCGTTTCAACGTTAATTAATTATTTTAAATATTAAATGGTACGTTTTAAATACAAATTATTACGTGATATTTTATTTAATTATTTTACAAATAAGTTTACGTTTGAGTTAATAATGTAAGTTGGTTTATTTAGTTTGCGCGTTTTACATTTTAAATTGTATAATTTCTGATTGTATGATACGAACGAATACGAAATATTATAATAATAATATTTTTGACATAACAACGTTATTTAATAAAATTTGTCACCAACGTCCATATTAAATTTGAATCGAAATACATCCGATTTAAATCGCGTACGATTTAATCAAATCGCATATTCGTCTATATTCAACAATATATATATTTCGATACATTAATTAGCCTAACCAGGAACTAATTACATGTATTAACATTCGATTAGGCACTAATCTCTAGTCCTAATTTGGCGGGTGTTACACGCTATCTTTAAACAACCCTACGTTATCCATCATGCATTTTTGGTTCAACCAAACCATACCTACAATAAAAAACAACTGGACGGGGTAAGCTAATACATAGTGAGAAATATGAACAATTAAATAAGTAATGCACATTCACATTGACACGTATCACACATCACATTACACGTTTACTTATACACATAACCGTGGAGCAGTTGTAGAGATCATACTGAACCTTTCCAATTAGTATCATACCACGACGGTATGCATACTAAAACATCATCTGTACTGTTAAGGATCCTTAACCATCTGAACATCATCGAGCTAGTGTCATGATCACTACTCGGCTATACCATACCCAACTACTCATTTGCATGAGAAGTGGAAAACATAACATAGCCACATGCAAAGCACGCCCTTACACATACATAACCACGTGCAAAGCACGCCCTTATCTGTAACCTTTCATCTGTCTTACATGTGATCTCTACAATGCCCAATTCACATAATTCACATTTCAACAATTTCTAACATATCCGATCAATTACCACTTATCCGCATGTCGTATCATAACAACTTTAAAACATATAACAATCTAAAATATAATAATTTACAGCTATAAACTAGCACACAATAAAGTTCACATAATACTTCACCTAATTGTGTAAACCTCTTGCTTGGAAGCAATCCGGTATTACACAATCATTACTCATTTAATTACCCATATTACTCACCTTGGCCTTTTCTGAAAATATGCAACTTAATACAAAGCTCGTGGGTATCACGTCTTGAACCACCTATTACATAGCACGTAAACATAACAACATATTCAATAACTAACAATCATAGTAATAATCACTAATCATAACCATACATCTATCACCCATTGGATAGATTAAGTTTAACTCTTAATTCAGATGACATAACAACAACAAAAATTTAGAAATCTCATATAACTCATCACTATTAATTTACCCATTTAATACAATTTCGACCCGTTTGACTTTCAACATTTTATTAATCACAACTTTGTCAACTTAATTCAAGCATCTCCATGATTATGTAAATAATCACTTAATCTATCAAATTACACTTCTCAATTCATCATTACAAGTTAACTTCCATTTTACACCTTACTACTTTTCATTAATTACTTTTACAACACTTTTCATATACTTTATAAAGCTGGACAACTGCTACTTAACCCCTGTATTCAATCGACTTAAGATCAGTTCTGGGAACCAAGGCCTTAACCAACAGAAAGTATACTTTCCCACCTTTCCAACTATATAAGACACATAAAAAATGAAGCTACGGTTTATTACTTATGACCATTTCAAAATGACCATTTTTCTGCATATAAGCTGTCCAACAAAACGAGTTTTCATCAAAAACGTATCAAATTGACTCCAAAATGTATAAGACACTTTCAATTATTCACACCAACACAAATAACACTTTTGGGACTGATTTTACAAGTCTACTTCATTACTAGAATCTCTATATTAAATCACATCATTCAAACACTCATGTTTTGCTCAACTTTCTGGATAGTCTGTAGCACTTTTAATATTTGACCCACTTAAACTCATCTTCAGCTTTTGAGATTAACTTTTCTGGAAAATAGACTCGTACACCTTTCTAACTACTCCAACTTCACTAAAATACGATTTACGGTTATTTAGTTATGATTTATTGAAAACAGTCAATTTTCTGCACTACAAGCTGTCCAACTACGAATTTTTACCAAAAACATGTCAATTCCACTCAAGCATACTCAAAACACTTTTATTGATTAACTGTATCTCAAATAACATCTTTGGGTTAACCTCAACAAGATTAAACATTCAATTCAACCATTTTTACTACTCAATTTTCATGACTTTTACTCATTAAACTCATTAACACCTATCATAATCAAAACTCCATAATTCAACTCACAACATACCATCAATCAAACTAGTAATTAACCACTTTTCTCTATCAAATTCTTATGCATATGATTAAACCAACCTTCTTTTAACCACAATATCACATTAACATCAATATAGCTCATCTCTTTTATCTCAAAATCATTAAAAATTAACTCACTAACAACTTAACAACAAATATATAACAATCTAACACTCAATAATACATCTTTCAAAGAATCTCAAGTTAGGGTTCATACCTAAAACCACCATTAAATCTCAAATTGAAGGTTAAAGGGTATTGTTCTTACCTTAGATGATGATGAAAACAAGTTAGGCTTGAAAGCATAGGATTTTGGCTTCAATTTTGTGGATTGTGTTTGGTTCTCTTCTTCCTCTCGTTCCTGTCGCCCCTCTCACGTACAAAACCAGACAAATATGGTTTATTCCAGATTTAATTAATTAAATGATGTTTAATTTAGATAGTTACTCTTTACCCCCTACAAGTTTCCCTTATTTACAATATAACCAATATACTCTTTTATTCCTTACCACTTAAGTCCCATTTCCATAAAAATAATCTAATAATAAATAAACTGATAATACAAATAATAAATCTATTCTTTTCATTTAAAGTGAGAACTTATAAAATTTGGGGTGTTACAATAGTGAAAGAGGAGGAAATTAAAAAAAGATGGAAAGAGTATTTCTCAACCATTTTTAACGAAATCGGAGGATTCGAGAGCACAATGATAGGACAACAATTTTAAAACAACTATTTCTGCACGAGGATTAGACTGGAAGAAGTAAGGTCGGCCCTACGAAAGATGGGGAGACGGAAAGCTGTAGGGCCTGACCACATCCTTATAGAGGCGTGGCGGTGCCTTGGAGATGATGGAGTGAGGTGGCTTACAAATCTTTTCAACAAGACGTTTAAAAGTGCTAAAATGCCAGAAGAATGGAGACTCAGCGAGATTATTCCAATCTACAAGAACAAGGGTGATGCACAAATCTGCAGCAACTATAGAGGTATCAAGCTACTTAGCCATACTATGAAGTTATGGGAGCGAGTGATTGAGACTAGACTTCGATGTGAGACAAAGGTGTATGAGAACCAATTTGGTTTTATGCCAGGACGTTCTTCAATCGAGGCGATATACATTATTAGAACCCTTATGGAGAAGTATAGGGATAAGCAAAGAAACCTACACATGGCTTTCTTAGACCTGGAGAAAGCCTATGATAGCGTGCCGAGAGAGTTAATCTGGAGAACCCTAAATGATAAAGCTACCCCGGGTAGATACATTAGAGCTATTCGCGATATGTACGAAGGGGCAAAGACGTGTGTAAGGACACCTGTGGGAAACACTGAGTTTTTCCCAATAGAATTAGGCCTTCATCGGGGATCTGCCCTTAGCCCATACCTTTTTGCCCTAATCCTGGATGAGTTGTCGTGTTAGATACAAGAGTGCATCATGTGGTGCATGATTTTTGCAGATGATATTGTTCTGGTTTCCGAAACCAAGGATGGGCTAAATAGTATGATGGAGCAATAGAGGGTGGTCCTTGAAGACCAAGGTTTAAGAATCAGTCGACAAAAAACCGAATACCTACAGTGCAATTTCGACAAAAACGAGGACGAGCAGAATGATGGAGTGGACATCCGCATTGGGGACCAGATCCTACACTCACAGGAGTCTTTCAGATACCTGGGCTCGGTGTTACACAGTCTAGGGACGAGCGACGAGGACGTGACTCACCGAATAAAGGTAGGTTGGTTGAAGTGGAGAGCAGCGACATGCGTCATGTGTGACAAGAAAGTCCCTCGTAAACTGAAAGGGAAATTTTATAAGGTCGCAATAAGACCTGCTATGTTGTATGGTTCAGAGTGTTGGCCGATGACTAAGGCGCAAGAAAGGAGGATGGAAGTGGCGGAAATGAGGATGCTAAGATGGACATATGGTAAAACCATGTTAGACATGATACCAAATGAAGTTTTTAGGGCGGAGTTAGAAGTCACGAGCATCACAAATAAGTTACGAGAAGGAAGATTAAGATGGTTTGGACATGTTAGGAGGAGACCTATCACGGCGCCAGTTAGAAGAGTGGAAGCTCTCATTGTTGATGGCTAAAGGAGAAGGGGGTAGACCTAGACGTAAGTAGGAGGATAAACTGAAGATCGACATGAAGGAGCTTCTCTTGACCGAGGACATGACCTCTGATAGAAAATTGTGGAGGAGTAGAATTAGGACGGATGAGTAGAGTATCTTAGATAGAGTAATATATGTAGCTTCTATAGAGATATTTATATTAAATAGTATGTAGGGGTATCTAGGTAGATTCGGTATAGATGTATATAGTGTTTCCAGGCATATGGATACCATCTAATATAAGGGTGTGGGTGTTTAAGGTTGATAATAGCTATTTATTACGGTGTTATATTATTGTATAGAGAGATAAATGGCTTATCTATTTTGGGGGGCTTATTAGACGGATAGAATACGTATGTCGTTTAGGTCGCTATATATATATATATATATATATATATATATATATATATATATATATATATATCCACATATATTTATATTATTTGTACATATATTGATATATATTTATATTATATATATTGTATATCTTTGCTTTAGTTTTTGGTATATAATCATGTATTTTATATATATAGGTATTATATATGTATATATTTTATATATCTTTATTTATTATATTGTTTATACTGCTTATAGCTACTAGGACCAATATTTAATTTTACTGTTACTATTATTATACTAGTATATTTGTTATTATCTAGTACCATTTACTGTTACTGTTATTATTGTTCTTATTATTATTATTACTATTATTATTATTATTATTATCATCATCCTTTTGTGCTTTTATTCATACGGGTCTGTCGGAGGTCTCTCTTGAAGCAGTCTCTCTACCTTTGGGTAGGGGTATGACTGTCTACATTTTACCTCTCCCATACCCCACCCTAGGCGGGATTGGGTAGTGTTGTTGTTGTTGTTGTTGTGTTTTTATAGGCTTAAATTTGATAAGATATCTTTCGACCCAATTGATTATGAATGTATTGATGAAGATATGGAATGTTGGGTTGTTGAGAAGAGCCGGATGGAAAGCTTGACTTTATTGAATTCCAAAATACGCTTGGTGAACAAGAGCAAGAACCTACTCATCAAACGCAAGGTTTCATATTACATATAAGTGGTATCATTTTGAGTTTATTGTTAGTCTATTACGTTACATTAACAGTTCTTATTTGATATTATATAAATAAGAAAGTGATTTTGGTCTAGTTGACTAGTTTGAAGATGATACTGAATTTCATTTACTTAGTGAGACTGAACTTGATGCATATAACACTCCTATGCCTTGATGGAAAGGTATTTATATACCAACTTTATACACTGTTTAGATTCATCGTTATGTACTTGTATGTAAATTTTTTTGTTTGATGTTGCAGGATATAAATATGATGATGTTGTGGTGATTTGGATTGATGTAATTTGGATAAATATTGATGTGTTTGAACTTTTAATTGAGACTTGTATTCATGTTAAACTATTTAAGGTTTAGTTATGTAATGCCATTTACTCGTTATGAAGTCTGAAACTTGTATTCATTTTGGATTGTATGATTTTGGTATTGTAGTATTATTTTACATGTATTTGTATTTGTGGTGTATTTTAATTTTAAGCAATGTTAATTTAAAACATGTTTTATGTGATATAATTGCTCCCCACGTTCTGCACTAATCTGGATGAACCGGCCGGTCCGATCATAACCGGAGCTTCCTCTTGTTCGATTAAAAAACATGTTTTCAAAACAATGATCAATTTCAGGTTGTCTAAGATTGGTTGGGTAGCTTACAAACCTCTCGTGACTGCTACATCTAGTATTCACCATACTTCATGTATCTCAATTCAAACGTTGTAAAGGCCATCTCTCAATGGGTAGCAGGTAGCTTACCTCATTGCGATAGAGATGAGCTAATCGCAGTGGAACATATTGCAGTATTGGCTTGAAGGTTGGCTAAAAGGGGACATACTACTGTGGTTTGTGTGTATACACTTGGTTGATGACAGCATTGAAGATGCTACCTGGGAAATACCTTATAACGAGTAGTTTCTAACCCGCACGTTGTAGCGGAACAAAATATTATATTAGTTTATGAAATAATTTGATATATATGTAACTTAAAAGTCAGTATTCCGTATTTGATCAAATTCAGATATTTGAATAATTTAAGGAACCATATATGAACGAAACTTTATGTTCACTGGTCAATTATTAAATTTGGCAAGAAAATAAAAGTACCTTAAATGTTTAGAGGCTTTACCTTTAATGTGAAGTATTTTGGTTTAATTTATTGATTAAATAATTAATTTAAAATTGTTTAGAAGATATATAAGTAGTTTAATTTATATGACTTTTATATCATATCCATATAAAAGAATTTCAAAATATTTTTTTGCATTCTTTAATCTTCTCTCACATCCACTCACCTATACACCCATAATTAGCTCATTTTACGCAACCTCTTGTTGATCATGAAAAAATTTCTTACAATACTTTTATAAATATTATACTATATTCTATTAGATTGCTTGTATTTTAGAGTGAGGTATATTAAAACAAACAAAAAATGCAGTGAAGGTAAAGAGATGAAATGTTATGTATATGTTACAAATTTATAATAAAGAAAATGAACAGAGAAAACAATGCCTAAAAAGGTGATTAGTCATTTACTATTTATTCAATAATAGCAGTTAAACTAATTCCTCAAATATGAAGCTAAAAGTTATAGAAATTTTTACTCCATACCATGTATCTCATGATCAAACTTTGAATATATATTGTATAGATTTTCTCATATTTACATTACATATCTATCAATTCACTTAAATTGTACTTTTTTTATAATCCGATGAACACATCTAAATTGTATTTTTATTTTTTTTTTGTCAAATCGAGTTAAGTGGTTACTAGTATAATTATTGTTTTTCTCTTAGTGACTCATCTATACTAAGCTAATAGTGTACTTGATATCAACCGATTTATCATTTTATTAAAAAAAATTGTAATTAATGATAAAATTTTTTGACACCTATGTTAAATAAAACACATCTAATTGTATGTTTATGTCAAATCGAGTTAAGTGATTAATTAAAAGATAATACATTGATTAATTGAGTGTTTTGAAAGTTGGGTAAATTGATTTTGTCGGCTATGTACCCCCTGTTTGTCCCAAGGTCGGCAACTTACCCTCTAAAGTTCCAATGTATGCTATCTAACCTTATATTATGTGCTAGAATCTCTTAAAAATTAAGTTTTACCATTTCGGGCTTTTAATTGCTTACTGAGCAGCCATGTGTCAGACCACGTGTCACATTTAGTAATCGTCCACGTCATAAATTTAACCCATTGTTCCGGTCACAAGTTACCATCTTACCTACATCGATACAAACTTTACCACTTGAATGCAGACATTGGAACTTTAGAAGGTAAGTTGCCGACCTTGGGACAAACATGGGGTTTACATAGCCGACAAAATCAATTTACCTTTTGAAAGTTTTATTGAGGCAAAGTACATGAAATTTACAAAATGTACACTTTAAATATTATAGATAAAATATAGTAATTTATAATTTTTGTTTTTGTATGGTAGAATAAAACATTCAAAATTATAAACTAAAAATATTTTTTATGTTTATTTATGTTTTAGTTTTTCTTATTTTCAGAAAAAAAAAAAAAAAAAAAAAAACTTTTTTCCACTATTCATACAATAGTAACTCTTATTCACCTCCCGGTGAATATAGAGTTTTCCAAAGCCGCTCGATTTCCAGATTTCAAGCTCAATCCTTGAGGACAAGGATCTTAAGGGGGATGGATTGCTACAATATAAATAAATGATGATGTGAGCTGCACAAGGTTGTGTCAACCAATAAAAGTCTAAAAGAGGGAGGAACTAGTCACGTACTCAACATGCAAGTCACATGGTCAATTAGCTACAGGAATGAGTCGTTAGAGTATTAAAGGTCGTTTTGATAGAGGGGAAAGCCAGTTTAAGTTTGTTGTAACATCCCCCATATGAATTTGTTTTTCATTTCAATTGAAAACTCTCAAGTCATAATCTATTACAACTTCGTACCATTATCCTTTAGCAACCCAAATAGGTCTCTACTTCAACGAACTTCGCCTAGTTTCTAGTTTTTATATATCATCCTTAAAATTATTAACCATGTGTCCATGGTAGTTTATCTTAATATAATTATTCCCTTCAAGAAAGACAAAGTACATATAACTAACCAAGTTACTGATATTTACACTAATCACAATTCTGCGTGAACTTAACTACATCAATTTGTCGACTCCTAAAGTTGGGCATTTATATGTTGTAGCATTTGAAGAGGGAGTAGTATTGAATGGCTCTTTTGGAAACTTGAATAAAAAAACTGAATACTATAAAAGAACAAAATAACCATGACGTTTTGACAGAACTGAGACACCAGGTTTATCATAACAGAGATTTCCTGATTCAATGTTTGAATGAATACATAGCATGCAGCAAATAATCTACATTCAAAGAGCCATGAAATTTCGGGGCATCTTTGAGCATCTCCTTATATGAAAAACTAATTAATGGACTATCTGAGAACATGCGTATTTGTTGCAATTGGCCTTCTATTTAACTGATAACTCACCAAAAAAAAATTCAACAATGATGACGTAAATGATCCGCTGTTGCTAGCATTTAAATTCATCTGCTATTAGCGGCGGGATAAAGCTGCAACCTTGAAGTGTTTGCTCAAAGATATGTCCCACTCTAAGTAATTTTTCCTGCAGTTGAGATAGTAATCATGTTAAATCCAATATAACTATCAAAATCTTGATTTCATGGTAAAGAACATGAGTATAGAAAACATAGTATCAAGAAAATAATTCCACCTCATCAAAGGCAGCACCAATTATTTGAAAGCCAACAGGAAGTCTAGATGTTCCATTTTGAACAAACCCACATGGCAAAACCAATGCTGGCAATCCAGCTAAATTCACATTCACCTGCAAATAATATACAAGTATCTAGAGTTATACTATTAAAAAGAAGGAAATTGGAATTAATAACTAAGCCTATAAGGACTTACAGTCATGATATCCCCAGCATACATTGCCAGCGGATCGTTTTTCTTTTCACCTGTAAATATTCAGTTGACAAAAATATAAGTAGTCATTAGAAAATCTTACCCAGACATCAAGAAAAGTTGAAAATTAAGGCAAATTACTAATTTTGTATGCCGCAGATGGAGCTGCGGGTGAAATGAGAATATCATGTTCATCTAGTGCTGCCTTGAAGCTTTTCTGGACTACTGTCCTCACCTAAACCACCACATAATCATGATCAACGTAGCAATAAACATCATGAAGACTTATTGGAAAGATAAGCATAGTTTAGATATAAAAAATTGGGAGATACCTGCTGAGCTCGCTTGTAATAAGCATCGTAATAACCAGCTGAAAGGGCATATGTCCCCATCAAAATTCTTCTTTTTACCTGCAAAATATTATTATTTCATTTTTTGTTAAACAACCAGCACAAAATGCGGTCTGGTAAAACTTATGAAGCAATCTTATCAACTGCAATACATGCTAAAATCTTCAGTTTTGTTCACACCTCTGGACCAAAACCATTAGCACGAGAACCCCCATAAAGGGAACTCAGCTCATCAGAAACAATTGGGTTACCATACCTGCATTTGAAGGAAGACAAAAGAATTTTATTAAAATGGTGCAAGCCCTGGTATTGATATGTAGGTTATAGCTTCATGTCCGTTTAAGATTTCCGAAGGGAATGCTAATTTCCAAAAATTATTTTACAAACTAATAATGGCTACTAAGTGCAAAAATATCAAAAATTCACATATTTAACAAATTTGCTTCTAAGAACCCAAAAGTGAACATTACCTAATACCATCATATCGAGACAAGTTTGAAGAAGATTCTGATGAAGCAAGGACATAATAAGCTGGTAATCCGAGTGAGAAAGATGGCAATGAAACCTGTAATCGATTATCAAATGGAAAAAAAAAAAATGTCACTAATTTTAATTTTATTTAGGATAGCCTTATGGATATTAGGATGAAAATAGAATGACAACCTCTGTCACGGTAGATCCTAACTCTTCCAGATGAGAAATAGCACCACGAATTGATGAAACAACCTCCTGATCAACTCCATCCCCAAGAGTTTCACGAATTACACCAACTCGTAGTCCTTTTAAAGGCTGTGATTCAAAATAATCTTTGGCAATAAACTGCGACGTGAAGTCATTAACCTCCTGCAACACAGATTTTTGCAATATGGTTAGGAAAAGACATTTCTACGTTAAAAATCAAAGAACTTCATCAAACCGCAGATCATCACTTAATTATTGAAATTAACAGCAAAAATTATGTATCTAGGCCAATTTCTTAAATTGTTCTTAACAGAATTATTGATAGTGGATGCTCTGCACTCAGATTCAGTACTAGTTTTATGAGACACGTAGCAATATATACTAAACAATGCAAGAACACATCCTTGTTTTGGTCTAGTGATATTCGTTGTTATAGTGGTTGTCATATACATGGCCTATCGCGTATATGTACTCTATCTATCATGCATAGAGTTAGATTGAGTATTATGTGGCATGCCACATCCTTGTGCACGTAACACTTTTATTCTGATATATAAAATTTGCCGGGGTATATCCCCTTTTCCCATAAACAATGCAAGAACAAAATGCATAAACAAGGGTACAATACATGAAGAGGGTGCTTGGAATTGTGTTTTGAAAGTAATTATCTAATTGTTGCAATTTGAAGTCCCATATATCGGTTTTCAGTGTTGGGATATACTATTATGCTTCTGGTCAAATAATCAGTTTCAAACCAGTTGCAACAGAACTCATAAGATCTAATTACCTATCTATACCATTTAACCTAATTGGATATACTTTGACTCCTATTTCACACAGCATCTCCATTTTTCACCCAAAAAAAAACAAACAAAAAGCAGATGATTCATACCCGCTTGCTACTAGTGGCATCAAGATTGTCATGACCACAAATTGTTTGTAGGAGAATTCCAGCATCAGCAACTGATGAGCCAAAACATCCAATAACATCTAATGATGATGCATACGCCACCAGCCCATATCGTGAAACACAACCATACGTTGGCTTTAGTCCTACAACACCACAAAACGAAGCCGGTTGTCTCACACTTCCACCAGTATCACTTCCCAATGACACTACACACTGCCTAGCAGAAACAGCTGCCGCTGAGCCCCCGGATGAACCCCCTGGTACACATTCAAGATTCCATGGATTTGCAGTAACCTATTGAGTAGCAAACATGCATTTACCAAACCATATTTGGTAACCAAGCTAGACAGAACATACATAAAGATTATAAACTGGTAGAGCTGCAATTGTCAACCCAGTAAATCTGGTAAGGGTCGAAAACTGTCCGATCCCATCCAGGTCGGCTCGAAAGCCTCATGCCCCAAAAAAGCATTACCTAATAATAACTAGTGTGTCAGATATAAAGAATATCTTAATATAATAAAGATTTTAATTTTTGCAAAAATAAGTTATTACTAGGTTTGAACAGATTACAAAAAACGGGCGGTTCGGGCAAATAGGTAACAGGTCAAAACGCATGCTTTTTGTACGATCAAAATAGGTCGGTGGGGTTGACCAGAAAACATTTTGTCCACCGTTTTAACATTCTCCATATACCATTTGTTATATGCTTACTTACAAATAATATAACATTACATTGAAAATCTAATACTTTTGGAATTGACATAGGTGCGGTTAACAACACATAAGTTATGTGCCTCAAATGGAAGGTAAATAAAGAAAGTTACATTTTTTTACCCATTGAACTTTTCTAAAAACACACAGTTAGCCCCACGTTTGAGTTCGCTGCACCTAAGTACTCGTGTAATTTGCTATACGAATCATTCCTCCAATACCTTAAATAAAAACAATCGAACCAGTTGTATTTCATACATCCTTTTGACACATTATCCATAAAAAACATAGCTCAAATCGACCCAAAACCCTAACTGGAACATCTATTTCGTCAAGGCAAAAATAGCGCAATTTGTTGCACTAAAATAGTGCACACATTGGAGATGTTCTAAGTTCAAAAAACTCAAAATATGGAACCAAAATCACAATGCACAACAATAGGACTCTGTGTTCAAGTTGTGGTAGCATTTTACTTTTTTTTGCAACAAAATTGAGCATCCAGTCCTATTATTATGCAATATCATCTTCAGTTAAGCTTTCTTTAGATCTTATGTTACCTTTTTCTGAAATTTGTCCATTCCATTATTCACCCTAACTACATATCACTATAAAAAAACACACATCACATTGCACACATGACTTAAAAACTATATAAAATACAATATGCTATAAGCACTTAAAATACACAATCCCACTAAACCCTAACCTGATAAGCTGATCCTTCAGTAGTACTCCCCATACCAAATTCATCCAAATTAGTTTTCCCAACAACAATTCCACCACTTTCTTTCACCTTCCTAACCGCCGTCGCATCGTACGGCGGCCGATAATTCTCCAACAATTTCGATCCGGCTGTGGACGGCATGTCAGCCGTACAAATGTTGTCTTTGACAGCAACAAAGACTCCAGCAAGTGGACCCACATTCTCATTTCGGTCAATCTTCCGGTCAATTTCATCAGCTTCGTTTAATACGGTTTCTGAGACGTGAAGGAAGGATTTGAGATGTGGGTCGGTTAGTCGGATACGGGTTAAGAATTCTTCAGCGTATTGGCGGGTGGTTTTTTCGCGGGAAAGGATTGATTTTTGGATTGTTTGGATTTGGGAAGTGCCGTGAAATGATTTGGTGGGGTTATGGAGTGGTTTTGAACGACGGTAATGGCGGAGGAAGATGCAAGGGTTTTGGATTGAAGATAGCATTTTTGGTGAGGGAGAGGGAGTATGTGTCACCAAGTAGGCTTGAACAAAACCCAGAACCCGAACCGGGTCCTGGTCAACGAGTGGAAGCTGGTTTTTGACCCAACCCGACCCGAACCCGACCCGATTTCAAGGGCGGAAAACCAAACCCTATAGTAACCGGATCCTATCGGTTTGGAACCGGTTCGGGTCGAAAACCCGGTTTCAAACCGATTTGCCAGTACCCGCCGAATAGTGCTCTTACCGGCCGGGTAGCTCACGATCCCGCCGGCTAAAACCCGATCCAGCCGGGTGAATTTCATTTAACCTTCACAGAAACAAACTCATTTTTAAATCTCCTTTTACCCGCCTGTTTCAATGTTTACCAGCCGGGTAAAATGGTATATCAGTCGGGTAATCAACAAGGCAGCCGGGTAGTTCATAGCCTGCAGACTTTTAAGAAAAAATACAAAATCTGCACACGCATAACTTTTAAGTCGTAAATAGTTAGAACCTGAAATTTTGCAGGCACCTCCACTATGACATAATAAAACTTTCTCTTTTTACACTTTTCCAAATTTCACGTTAACGAAGAATTCGGACGTGTGACTAGTTTATGGTCATTTCGGACACTTTTGGTGATCAAACCAAATCACAAACGACTCACATTCAGACTTCCACTTTTTACCAACATATTTTAACATACATTTGACACCTAAGCCAATAGCAACAAGCTACATACTTACACCATGGCTCGTTTTGACATAACCACACTTTCATGACCCATTTGGGCACCTTGTGACCCATTTACCATAACAACAACACTTTGACTTATTTAATTACATTTTCACATATACTTGACCATTTCAAGGTAGTTGACTTTTAAAACTGGAAACATAACTTCATAATTCTTCAAAATCTTCATAAAAATAACAAAGTCTTCAACTTAAAACATCATTTAGGAATGGAAACATAACTTAACAATTACTTAAAACAAAGTCAACTTAACAATTACTTATAACAAAGTCTTCTAAATCTTCATAAAAATATTCTTGAAACAAATAGGTCTTCATACTTCTTCAAAATATTCAAGTTTTATTAATCTTCAAGTATTCTAACATCTTCAAATGCATAGTCTTCATTCTTCAAAGGTCGAAATCTTCATCGGTGGTAGCCTCTCGCGAAGCTTCATCTAGAGCAATTTCTTCATCGGAAAGTGATATTGTCATACCCGCTTGCACCTCGATATCGTGTATATCTCCTTCGTATTCCATTTCACCTTCAAGACTTGAAATGTGTTGTATACGTTCCGCGGCGTCTAAGTGATCCTTTAAGCAAATGCACATCTCTAATGTGGCCGGTGTGAGTCTTGTTCTTCGTATAGATAGTACCCTGCCACTAAGAGAAAAAGCGGATTCCGAAGCTACCGTAAAAGCTTGGACGGTTAGTAAATCTCGGGCCATGATGGTTAGAACGGGAAATTGAGATTCCCTCCCTTTCCACCAAGCCAAAATATCGAATTGTGCGAATTCATCGGGTTGTATAGTGTTTAAAAAATCGGTTCCGGTATATCTCCCATATTCGCTAGTGGTCGTTTGATTTCCATCACCCCTTGCCCGTTTATGGTTTTCTTGTCTTAAACTATTATATAAGTTAATCATTGGATCGCGAGAAGAAGATGAACCAAACATTGCTAAAGCCGAACTAAAAGAAGCATTTGTTGAAGCATATTTTTTAAAATAATGACCAAATAAATCTATAAAACATTTGTTAAAATGGTCTTTTGTATTTTGTGAAAAAAATGGGTCCTCGTCATTCAATTCCAAATCGTTACAAATGTTATCGATAAGCAATTCCACCCCGGAAACGTTTAAACATGGGTTTATTGCGGCGACACAACTAATTACCGGTAGCATTTCTTTAAAATATTTTCTTAGTTTTTCTTTCATATGAGACACCATTATTGCGTATGCATTACCAACAAATTCGTATTCGCTTAGTTTTGAACACATTAAAAAGATTTGGTTAAGTACCAAATGAATCGTGAGATAATTTACACCCGATAACAAAGTAGTTGCGGTTTTAAAAAGTTTGAGCAATTCGATTATCTTTTCAATAATATCCCAATATTCGGTTGGAAATTCGTTAGCATAACCCCTTTGGACAAGTTGTAAATGAAAAGCTTGTAAAGTCTCGCGTTGGCGTAAACCACATACAAACATGTTGTAAGTCGAATTCCATCTTACGGGCATGTCCCAATTAGGGGTTAAAAAGATGAAATCCGTTTCCTTACACAATCTCATATAAAGTTTGTATCTAGCCTTACCCTTACAACATATATCTTGTAACATATTTTTATACGCGTCTTTTACTACACTTATTTGTTGAACCGCTAATCCGTCTTGCACAACCAAGTTAATGATGTGTGCAACACATCTACTATGGTAGAAAATGCCTTTCAAAGGTGGGTTGTATTTTAGTATTAATTTTTGAACGGCGTTTGTGTTATTACTCGCGTTATCAAACGAGATAGAAAAAACCTTTTGTTCTAATTTAAACATTTTCATTACATCTCGTAACATGCAAAATAAATTTTGACCCGTGTGAGGATAGTCAAAGTTTTCATAAGCAATGGTACGTTTCATCATTTGCCAAGTTGCGGGATCAACCCAATGCGCAGTAACACAAACGTACGAACCGGGCAAACCATGAGGAGCCTACCAAACATCGGTTGTTAATGATACACTTGTAGTTAAGTTTTCAAAACCGGTTATTAGTTGAATTTTAGCGTTTTTCCACAATTTAAGTGCATCACGTCTAAGAGTAAGACGACTTACATGATTATATCGAAGTTGAAGAGTATTTTGAATGACCTTAGTAAGCCGAGGGTTGTCGAAGTGGTTGAACGGCAAAGCTTCTTGAATCACAAAGCCGGCAAATGCTTCTTGACACCGCTCCGCTTGGTATGTAAAAATACCTCCATCCCGTGACATTGTTGCTTGACCCTCCTCCGTATTAGTTTTGTTTACATTACAATACTTTGAAGTATGTTTACTCAACGTTGTGTTGGAGTCGGATTTCAAAAAACTCCCACATCGTTTACAATGTGCGTTAGTCGAACCATCCGACAACAACACTTTGTTAAAATTACACCAAATCTCCGAATTACGTTTTGTTTGCAAAACTTGAACAATAGTTGGTGCATTTGACGCATTTGATGACAACACAATCGTTAGTTGAAGAACTTTGAGTTGCTATTTTGAGAGCGTTTTGAGAGAATGAGAGTAATGTTTTGAGAGTTTCGTACGTAAATCGTAAGCGTTTTGAGTATTTTGAGACTAGAATAAGTGTATTTGAGTGTTGTAACTAACCCAAACCCAAGGTATCTATTTATACTAATTTTAGGATGGCAAAATGGTAAAAAAAAAAACCCAAAAAAATGGCTAGAAAATCAAAACAAACGGCTAGTGAAAAAACCGGGTACAAACCAGGTATTGAAACCGGGTTTTGTACCCGACCCGGGTAGGAACCGGGTTGTACCCGATTTCAAACGGCTATATGCTTACCCGGTTAGGTACCCGCCGGGTACTCAGAAAACCCGAACCAAGTATAGTCAAACCGGGTTTTGACCGGGTCGGGTTTTCGAGTATTCGCCGGGTCGGTTTTAAAAACCGGTTTTTTTTTACATCTTTATCACCAAGTGCAATAAAAGGTTTGTTTGGCGAAAATTTTAGGAGATTAGGAGGGATGCTTAACTTGTAATTTTAATAATTTCAATCTCATAAAATTAGAATTTTTGTTTGACCTAAAATGAAAAGTAGGGATTCTTCATAAAATATTCTCTTCAAACATAATCTTTTAAAAACTATCTTATTTTGAAAATCTTTATCTTTATCTCCTACTTATTAAATTAGTATATTACCCTTGTTTTAAATATTAAATACTTAGGGGTGCTTGATTGAGAGTGGTAATGCTAATGGGAAAGGTTAGGGAAACACTAAAGGAATGCAATGACCATTCCTTAGTATTTTCATTACTATTGATTGTGCTTGGTTCAATCATTGAATTGTTTAAATATATAGATGTGAGAAACTATTGAAAAATGTCATATATTTATAAATAAATATTAATATTAGTATATTACTATTACTATACTTAATTATAATATAAATAAAACATATATAATAAATAATATTGACATTAATTAATATTTATATATAACTACAAGTATTGATGTACATGATGCATGATATATGCTTCTGATTATGTTCGAGTAATTTAATAGAGTGTGTTTTTTTTCTCAAGAAAAAGAATATAGATCACAAATATTATTATTGTTAACGTTAATATGTGTTAATTAAGATTTTTGGATTAATATAACTTTCTGTTTATGCAGCAAAGTAATAATAATGATATTATGCTAATATATAATATATGCAATAAATAATAATAATTATTATTATTATAAGTACAAATATATATGTTGTGTATATCACTACGTATATAATCATTTTTTAGTGGAAGGTGGAAGTTAGAGAATATTAAGGCGGTTAAGATCGTATAACTAGGTAATGGATTACCATAACCCTCAATTTGTTGGGGAATGGGGTATTACCTATTAGTGGGTAATCAATACTCACATTAAATTAAACCAAACACTTCTTTTATAATCATTACTATTATTTACCTCTAATAACCCTCAACCAAGCCGCCCCTATATATACAATAGATCTAATTTAAACTAAGAGCTCATCGAGTACTTCATCTGGTCCCATATAGCATCCTTCTTCTAACGAGTCTAAGTGAACTGAGATATACACGTACATGCATAAACCTAGAGACTTAGTGAATTCGTGTGTTTGTATACAAATTATCACACACAATATGCAAGTTACTTTAAATCACCAACTTTGTCAATAAATTACTTATACATATCCTGCACAAAAGAAAATTATCTTTATCATTATTAAAAACATATTGAATATGATTTCTTTGGAAAAAAAAACACTTACAAAACCTTTATAACACCCCTCATTCTGAACATCAATATTATATGATTTTACTCGGAAGCGTATATTAAAAACATACTTTACCATTATACATAATGGAAACGTACATAACTTTTTCAAAATATGATACATCATATAGTTTAAAGTTATTAAAACACTGTACACATATTACACAAACGGGGTATTATATAATTCCAAACTTAGTTTATAACAAAACTATATCAGAGTTAGCAGAGCAGTCAAACATCCCTTGCTTTCAAAGCATCACTTCCTGATCACCCCATAATTAACAAAACCTGCAGGAAGTAAAATGAGGGATTAGCACGAAGCTAAGTGAATGAACTTGTCACACACAATTCAACTTAGCATAATCATTTGTTTACACCAAATAACCGTAAACATATACATATTTCAATGAGGATCGGTGGCTCTTGAGATACCATAATACCCGGGTGGCTCTCCAAGAACACTTACCATCAATCTGTAAGGCCAATACAGAATAGACCGATAGCTAATGGTTATTACAATCAAACACATGTTTTACACACAATGAATGAATCAAGACCCTGTGTAATTCACACAATAACCAACTAGCCCAACTAACCAATTGACCTCAATACCATTGATACACAGAGGCCACATAGCACGTAGATATATAATTAATAACACAGACTAATCAGTCTACTAAACATATATACGTTTACTTGTTGTAACTAAACAGTTACAACTAAATCAAAAGGTGAGTTTCAAATCCACTCACCGATACCTCTGACGTCTCCACACTCAGGATCATTATATCACTGAGTCTTAGGTTGATCTGAAACAGAGAATCAAACATAAATTAGTAACTCGTTTCATAATCATTATCATAGCATATTTATCCAATCAGGTAATCCTTGAAGTCTAGGCAAACAAAAGCTCAATCAAAATGAAATAAGAAAATCCTAAAATGACATTTAACAACTGAAAAATGCCATTTTCGACCCCTAGATGACCCCGAATGGCCAAAAACTACCTAGGTTCTTAAATCAGAGCCTTGATCATTGGGCCGTTTCCGAGTGACCATGCGAATTTCAGCTCAATCTGAATTAATATAAAAATTTGTAAATTATCAGTCACTAAAGGTGTTAGGAGCACTTGTGCACTTTTGATATTTGCGACACAAAAACTTTAAAAATCTCAATTCGCAGAGCCAACTCGGTTCGCAGTAACTCAACTCGCAACATTTCAGGTCGATTCGCACAGCGAGTCAACTCGCTTCGCAGCAAGAACTGGGTTCGCAGAAGCTCATCTCGATTCGCGACATTTCAACTCGCTTCGCGAGACGAACTGAATTCTGCAAGTTTCGCTGCTGTTTTCATAAAAACTCGAATTTAACACAAACAAACTCAGTTTCAGGTTCCTAAATGCATCTAACACTTCAGGTAATCATTATAACATCGAAACCAAGCTTCAATTCTGAGTATAACTCAATAACTCCTAAAAATCCATTCTTAAAACTAAAACCCAAACTCACTTTTGGATGAAAGATTGATAAGATGATGTTGATAATAGGCCTGATGTTGTAGAATCAAACTCACAGCATCTAACTAGTTTGGTTTTCAATTTGATATGGTTTCATGGAGTTTGCAAAATTTCAAGAATAAGAAATGGAAGAAAGTTTGAGAACCTATGGATTTTAAAGTCGGTTCACAAACCGACTCACATATTAAGTGGTATAATTTTATACCCGTTCGAAATCTATTGTCTGGAACCCGAAAACCATTTGCGAGAATAATTATTTTATTTTACCGTCAACTACAAAAGCTTAAAAGAACTAATATTTCACTATTCACAATAAATCATGGGACCTATTTATTTAAGTTTCACAGTAAAACAAATAATATCAGGTAATTCCTAAAACAATTAAATAATCAATTAAATAGAGGAATTACCAGACCCATAAGGAGGATGTTACAACCTTTGACGGCATGTTAGGTATATCCAATGATAATGCACACTCGAATGGATGATAGATCCGGAGCACATACTAAGTTGTTTTGAAAATTGGATAGGCACAGTCAAACAGGATCTGCTCACCTCAGCATCTTGTTCAATGAAGTTGAATAGTCGTAACCCATATAAACAGCAAAAATGTGTTAAAACTCTTTTAATTTGATATCCAAAACACACGTACACACACAATATATATATATATATATATATATATATATATATATATATATATATATATACCTCATGTTTAATCTTTTGAAATCATCCTGTAACATTTGGTAGTTAATGGATTTAGCAAATGTCGAAGGTGACTGCGGTAAATTAGTTCGATAGTTGACATTCATATAGTATATAAGCATATTGTAAAAACATTTTAGTGTATTCTAACTGTAAAGTAAATATGAATAAAAAAATTAGATACAACTGACCATGCTTAAACTTGATGACCATTACTTGTAATCGTCTTCACTTTCTTGATGTAACGCCTCATTGGCGGTCACAACAATAAATTTGTGACTTGTAGTCCCCAAGTAACTTTTTGATACAATTACTTTCAAAAGTATTTAACTCGTGTTGACAACTGTTGTTCACAAACAAAAAGAAAAAAGGAGATTAGTGTTAGTTAAAGTAAGTGTTTATGGTTCAGGTTTATGCTCACAGGTTTGTGTTTTTAAACATTAGTTTGGTCCTGTATTGGTCTTCTTTCGACTCTACTCAATAGAAGATTCTCCAAAGGTTTATCAATTGAATAAAATGTGTAAGATTCTCTCAATCTTTGATACTCCTCCAAAAACATATCGTTTCAAAATTTGATGAAAGTTTAAAAGTTAATAACCAAATCACTTATAGCTTCTAGCTTTGGACCATCTTTCTGGAAAAGAGAAAGCTTCAAAAATATAATAAATAAATAAATTAAAACTTGAAAAATGTCGCACCCCCAAATTATGATGCGGAAGCGGTTCGGGTCGGAGCGCGACTAATACGGCAATCACAGCACATAAGATATAATGAACGACCACTACATGCGTCGTTTTACAACTTGTATTGATTAAACAAAAGTTTACATCAAAAAGATAGTTTACATTAGCTCGTTTGAAATTGAGAGATTTAATTACATAGTTAATTTATACAAAATATAATAATGCAGCTAAATCTCTGATAGTTTGCATGCTGACTCGAGCTAATGAATCCTGATTGGGCAGTCCAACCTACTGCTGAGTACCTGTGATACATGCTAAAATGGGTCAGCGAAACGCTGGTGAGCTCACAGGTTTGTATGTCAACACATATTTGAATGAACCGCAAGATTTAATGAAATTTAAATGCAATTAAGCAAAATAAAAGTTATACAGCCATGAGCACATAGTCTGAGCTTAACTTGAGGGTCGGGTCCAATTAAGGAATTCCGATCGAGGTGCCTCCTACGAGTGCCTAATCCACACTCGTCTACCCAAATGCTAATACGTCCGTTTGACCAGTTAGTGCTTGCTAACCCGGACGAGGATTGTCAATCCTATATGATATCATATACTAACATTCACGCTACAGATGTATTACCAAACTATGTTGTGGAGGGGCTTTAAATTGATTAGTGAAAACAACTCATGTAGTATTTGATTTCGAATGGTACTTGCGTTCATATTGTAAAACAAAACGAGCAATGATATCACACACCCTGAGTAAAACAGTAAAAGAGGGGCCATGAGACTCACCTGAGTCTTGAGAGTTTAAATTAATAAACTTGGTTTGATTAGCCGAGTAGTGATGTCCGAAGACTTGTAACCTGAGGGCGTCCAAGACGCGCGATGGTTAATATAAGTAGGTATCTCAAAAGATCACCTATGTTAGTAAATCACACAACTAGTAATATCCAAATACATTTGGTTTGTTTGTTTGTTTGCATTTTGAAAACATGTACGGCCCGTGATATCGCGTAAAAAGTCATGTTTTTACTACCGATATCTCTCTCATTCTGGAACTGATGTGACGCAAAAAGTCATGTTTTTAAGTACGATATTCCGCACTTTTTGGGCACATCTTTAGTGAAAACAATCCAAAACAATCATTATTTACTAAAATTCACTAAAGTGCCCTAAAAGTAGACGTTGTTGCAAAAATCACTAAAATCATCCAAATAACGAGCAAAACAAAGCGAATAAACAACAACCAATTCTCACACCCTCATTTACCTTATTATAAGCACATTCTAACCTTATGATATGATGTAATAGGTAAAAACGAGACGGGAGAATCAAGAATCATGCAAATTGGATAAAGAACGAAGGAGATACGGCTTCTACAGATCGTTAAAAGTCATTCCAAACATGCTTGAGCTACACACATCCAATTTATGTGATATTGGTACCATTAGATGTGTAACGGAATTACGAAGCTGTGGACGAAAGAATCAGGTCAAACGGACTTGTAACGAAGGAGATACGCGCGTTTTAAGCAACGAACGAAATCAGACGGAGACCGTATACGGCCCTATGAAGGCCGTATACGGCCCATCATGCCCCATATGCTGCCCGTTTGTGCTTCGTTTGCTTGTACGTTGGTGCTTCGCGACTTGTACGGCTGATTTGGAGCTTTGCCTATAAATAGAGGGTCACCTCTCCACATTTTCACACACCATTCTTCATTCCACTCATTTCCTCACTCTCACTTTCTCTCTCACACACACTCTCTCTCTCTCTACTCTCTCTCTCTTCTTTTTCTCTCTCTAGAATTAGGGTTATCATCAGTTAGTTCTCGGTTAATATTTAACTGGGACTAACGGAGGGACTACTTTTGTAATAGCGTAGGGAATAGTTCAGGGGCTTATTTGTAATATTTGTGAAGATATTGCGGAGCTTCTGCTTGTACTCTCTCTCTAACGTTTATTCAATCTACGCTTTCTTAACGGTTACTTCTTTCCTTATCTATTATAATGATGATTGCTATTGTTATTATGCGTAGTGAGTAGTTATATTGTGTGTTTGTTGTGATGTAGTTAGTCGTTAATTGGGATGATGTCATTATGAAACAACGGAAGTAACGTTATACGGCTTTCATTTGTATAGCGCCGGAAACATCACTAATGTGTGAAGTACGGAACGTGGAAGCTATGAAAGTCGTGGGCACAATCTGTTGTGGATTAATGTTCCAAACTATTTTATCTTATAAATGAAAACTCGGTGCTTTGATTACGCGTTCCATCTATGATTTTAAACCGCATATTCAACTAACGCCTTTCCACCAATAAACATGGTTAAAACCTTTTGATAAGACGTCATATCGGGGGTAATTAATTATCTGTGTTTTAGTTTTAAAGCTGTGGAAATACTTTATACGTATTGTACACCGTGACTAAACTCCGGATTAAATATCTGTGTTTAAATAACATGGTCTGGTTTTGAAGCCGTGGAAATGCTGTTTTAAACAAGTATTGTACACTGTGAATAAACTAGGGATTTATTGGTTAAATATAAGTGAGGGCTGGTTTAAATCATAAATGGAGAATTTCTAAGCTAAAATACAAACTCAGTTTATGAATCCAGAAAGGAAGACTTGGAATCATCTAGTAATCCAAATTTGTCTATCACCTCTGGATTCTACAAAACCATTGATGGAAAGTAATCAAACACCAACCAAGTCTTAAACCTAAATGTTTTATTCAATTGAGTATCACTGTGGTGTTAAGAACGGTCGGACCGTTAGTGGGTCTGTTACTCTATGCATGCGCCCAGGAATCTTCGTATTCCAGAAAAGGGTCACTGTTCCGTAACAGGGCAGTGTTGAGAGTTGAGCAGCCTCCTCCGATCAGAATCACGATAGCCTAGTTACTCAGTGACATACTGATTGAGCAATCAATCAGTAGGGTGCTAGTGCTTACACCACAAATACTTAAGACAAATAAAATACAAATCTTTAGAAAGACGTTTTCATAACTTAAACTAAAACATCATCCCAATGCAAGGCTAACGAAGTCACAACAAACACCCCCTCTATCCTGACTGCTATCCCTTTATTTTATTCTCATAGTTTAATTAGTAGTATAATTTAGAAAACAAACAAAAACAAACCTCCAACTGCTTTCAAAACAACCTTCACTAGCTAGATTCGGACATCTTGATTTCTCTGTTTCACAATACCGTTGGTTTTGAAGAACGACCCTAGGTCATACTTTCTGCTATACATCTTTAGGTGACATAGCACTAGTAAACTTAGGCCCCAGCATTTTACAAATTTAAAACTCCACTGACACGTCGCCAGTAGTCGGTGCAACGACAGGTTAATTCCTAACCGACCGCTGGTGGTGCGTCAGGAACGATTCTTGGCATTTTAACTCAAATATAGCACAAATCAATAGTATTATTCCAATATGGTCAAAACAAGGTTGCACGATGAAAATCAAGCAAAACGGATCAAAAACGAAGATTCCACACACGTTTGAAGATTCAAGGCATCAAAACGAGATTTTAAGACAAAAGTGCCCATCACTAACACCCATCTCATCCAAGATGTTCGTTTTCAAATTACGAATCCAACAGAAGAAGAATCAACAAAAACGGACGAAGAATGAGGATTCTACGTACGCCGGAAGATCGAAACGATTCGTACGAAACATCTAAAGATGGGAGACATATTTTTGGGATATCTTTGCATCAAAGTCTTAGTTTTTAAATTACAAATCAAACGCAAAAAGAATCGACGAAAATGGACGTATAACGAAGAAGATACGCGCGAATTAAGAAACGAAGCAAAAGACGACGAACGGGGCGAGCGGCCGCCGCCCAGCTGCCACCAGGCGCCGGCCAACCCTCCCCTGCACCGGTTTCCTCTTTTGGCAAGTTTGCGTACCTGGTGCACCACCTTTCCGCGTTGTACAGTACCCGGTGCGCCTACTTTCCGCGTTGTACAGTACCCGGTGCACCTTTTTACCCACATTGCGCTAATGTGCACCCCTTGATGCTAATGTGAGCCAAACCTCTCCTATAAATAGAGGGCATGAGGCTTCATTTCAACTTGCACCATATGCACACACATTAAGCATATTTCTTTCTTTCTTCTCTCTAGTTTCTAGTTTTATTCTTTCTTTTATTTTTCTTTCCACTTTCTCTCTCTAAGTTAATTAATTTAGTGAGAGATAAGTAGGGGATTAATTATGTAGTAGTTAGTAGTAGCTAGCTTAGCAATGTAACGCTTTGGAATATTCGGAAGTAATATAAGCATCGTTTTGCTCGCAATAGTTACGGGTAATATCTATCATTTTCTTTTATTAATTAATTGTAATGTTCTTGTTTGATGTTTATGATTTATTAATATTAGAAATGTCTATCGCCATGATATGCGAGTAGTTGCTTATATGTTTGCCATGATTTAGATAGTTATAATGGGATGATATTAAATATTGTGAAGTAATGTGACGGCCCCTATTCGACTGTTCTCGGATATAGTGCTGGAAACGCTTTATGCGGAGTACAAATGTACGTAAGTCTGAGAACGACCGAAGGTAGTTGCATTATGGATTAATACTATAAAAGTGCTAAATAAATTTCTGTTTATAGTTTAATTATAACTTTATGAACGAATGATGGCATGTTTGGCCAACCGCTTATGACCAGACTGCCCCAACTTATTCCGGTAGGGTAAAACCTGTTTATGTGACTATTTATTCAATAGACCATGCCATGATACGGACATCTCTGATGACCGAGATTGGGGAATAGGATTCGAGGGTAGTTGTTAGCCGATGTGTTCAGTACATTTGGGAGAACTTCCGGTGTATTGTAATTGTTTGTGTTTACTATCCATGTGACATATCTTCTATCTGATTGCGGACAACTCTATGTTAGTTAGCTGATAGGATCGTAAAAACAACTCATTCCAACATAGTTTAATATTATAAAAAGAGACTTATATGAATGGGAATTATTATACTTTGTTATTGTTTAAATATATGACACATGACCTAATTTATGGAGTACCCTTTCCAGTTATCCACGTGACTGCAACCTAGATATTAGGGAGTCAGGAACCTTAATTGTGGTAAGTAGTTATCTGTGCCCATGACATGCAATAAGTAAGACACAATGAAACCACTCATTGTATATATTAGATTTACATTTCTGCACTGCTTTACATTTAGTTAGTTTAGAGTGTCACCCTCACTGTCAATTACTCTTGACCGCATGTTAGACGTAAGAACCCGTGGAACTACCCTGTAAAGTACACTGTCTAGTACTGAAAGGCATGGTCCTCATATGAAACATGTTTTAAACAACCTGTGAATAATCTGGAGATGTATAACTGTTTGAAAAGGAGAGGTCTAGGTCATAAATCAAAAGTAATTGGAGCTTAAGAAAAGTATTAACAAGGTCTAGTGAGGAAAGTCCAAGTGATTTAGATATATCAACCTCCTAGACTTTACATATTTGACTCTTTAAACATAACAAGTAATAATTAGTTACACTATTAGAAGAACGAGAGATAAGCTTAGGTGTTAAGAACGGTCGGACCTATGAGACGATATGCTGCTTTATTCATGTACCTCGGTTAATCACCAAAATAGGTTGCTTATCTTTCAACTAGGTAAGTATTGGAAGTTTAGCGTATTACTCCGATCAGAATCACGATAACCTAGTTCCTAGTGACATGCCAATGGGAATTTAATTGGTAGGGTTCTAGTGTTTACACCAAAGTCTGTCAATATATTAATCTGAAAGTTTCCCCATCATAAACACCATCCCAATATTATGCTATCCCAAGTCATGGTAAACCACGTATTCCTTATCCTTAGTTGTTCCTTATATGCTAGCTAGCTCATTTTAGTTTTATTGCCTTAGTTATTTTAATCAGATAAAAACCAAACAAAACCAACTATCTGAACCCAATCTTGAGGACTGAATTATCCAAACGAGCTCCGTTTCAAATTCTACCGTCTGGAGATGACCCTGATCATCCTTACCACGTACTAGTATCAGGTACTTGTGCCTAGTACCAGTAGGTAGTTCGGAGGTTTAGGCCCCGAGAAAAATAAATTTTAAAACACCCTGATCGCACCCTCGGTCGTTACAACAACGCCAACGACACCGACGACTGAGGGCGCATCAAGTTTTTGGCGCCATTGCCGGGGACGGTAGTATGATTTGGAGCCTGTTTAGATAAGTTAGTTTTTAAGAGATCCTTTTGACTGGGACTCACCATCCTTATCAGAAGTTACATTTTGCACGTAGTTTAGCGTAGTTAGGATTGCCTTAGTATTACTTTAGATTAAGTTCCCTTCTCACCCCCAACTTTAATTCTGAAACCTTCTCCCTATGCCACCTGTTATTGACCCTTGGGATATGTTAAATCAATGGGAACGATTAGATCAAATGCAAAGTCTTGTTAATTCAATCGAAAATAGATGTAGGATGTGCGGTAATACCCACTTAGATGGAGAATGCCAAAGCCAAAGTATGATGTTTTCGGATAACATAGGGTACTTAGATCCTCAAATACAATATCAATATGACCCCCATGCTACCCAACCACATCCATACAAACCTTTTTATCCCCAACCATTCGAAAGCTACCCACACTCACCTCACCCTGTAAGTGTACCACAACCCTACGAGAACCTTGACTCGAGAGATATGCCTTTAGCCTGTCCCAGCAGTAATGTTGCTTTCTCACCTCCTTCCGAATCACTTGAAGAAATGATTAGAGAACAAGAGGACATACTTAGAAGTCAAACTTATAATATGTATAAATTTTCTACTGAACTACCAACACAAGCCCAAGAGAGTAGTGAGGAGAGTAGGAATCAAGCTGGAGCCAAATCTAGGATACAGAAAGTTGAGAGACGCACACACACCACATCTAGCACACCAGATACAGACTTACATTTTCATGAGTTCGGTTTCAATATCCCTTCGACTCCCACACCAACCCAATCTTCTAAACCTACAATTTCACCTATTCCCGACCTATCAGTGTCAAAGATCGACGGAGGGTTTGTTCTAGAAGAACTTTCCGAACCACTGCAACTCAAAACTTCCGGCCTGAGTGACGAGGATGACAAAGTAGACGAAGAGATCGAGATGGAAAGCCCGAATTTGGAGATTTACATAGAAGACTCGGATTCACATGTACTGAAGGAATACATACCGACTCTGAGTAGTGAACTCATTCAAACTGATATGGTTGAACACGTCCCACAACCAGTTGTTGTTGACTGTATCCCAAAAATCCCTTTGATTGATTCACTTCCTGATCTAATTGACTCCACTAGTACCTTAGAGGAGACAAACACCCAAGTATTTGATGATAATGTTGCTACAAGATTGGAGACACTAATGGACATTGTCCCACCTCCATGCCCAGAGTACAACGTTATCATCCAACCAAAGGCTTTAGGAAGCAAGGTGGGTTTTGCATCAAGAGCACCCTACAAACCATCTCCCCCTTACATAATGACGTACACATCATGGAGTGATGAGGAACTCTTTGACCAACCCGAACAACCCAAAACTCAAGAGGTAGAAAAAGTCGAGAGCTTTGTTTTACCTCAAATAAAACAAATCACTCACTTTACCATGCCTCTTCCACTGATTGGACATACCCTGACCATAGTCCACTTTAATCCCCTAGGTATGTACCAATACTTCCGCTTGTATCTACTGATGGATGCAAAGGAGCCCCCTAGATTTCCTGAGAAATAGGTTTGGAGTCAAGCTAGTGACTCGAACAAAAACAAGCGCTTCTCGGGAGGCAACCCCTGTCTAACATAGGATTATCAGTAGTAGTTAAAGTAGTTTAAGTAGTGAACTAACCCCAATAAGTAGAAATGAAACCCTAAAATGAATGTTCCAAGTTTTCTATCTTTATGAACAAAAATGGATGGTTTGCGAAATTACTTCGTTAAAGGTCAAATTTTTGTCAAACCTTAATACTTCCTACTCCCAGTCGTTTGGAATTTATTGCAACATCTATTTTTCACCATTTTCTAAAGTTCTTGTTATCCCTTTCACTCACAAAAATGGAAACCTACTAGGAGTTAGGAGCCTTAGTCATTCTAAACACCCACTGACATGTTTCGAGCATTTGAGGTACTTACATATATTATTGTGAACATACATGAGATACTAATGCTTAATCTGATAACATGATTTGTATGCCAATATGTGTATTATGCTCGAACTCGTTTAAAAATATGTGCTTTGGATATCTTTATACTTGGCTACCTGATTCAACTGATAATACTGGTATTCCCATGTCTGCTATTTGTGTTGAGGTGAAATTATAGGCAACTAACACTTTTTGTGTAAGATTAAAATCAAAGTCATACACTGGTTTGTTTCATCTACAAAGCACTCACTTTGATAGGTTCTTCGTAAACCAGTGAATTTATGATTTGGAGGATAATCACTTGTTTGTTAGATCATGTTTATTTGATCTACTTGTAATAGACAGGGACTGATGCCTATGGATAAAGAATCTTTAAAGATAATGGAAAGACGACAAGAGGAGCTTACAGTTCATTGAGTATGAGAATCTTTGGAGCATTGCTTTGTAGGGGACAAGTGATGACACTTCTAGATATGAAGATGATTTCTAGTTGTCTAAGACTAATTCATCAAGTTGACCAACTCAATACTCATCATATGTGCCCACAAATTCCAAGTCCTATAGCTAAACCTTGCCACATAATGGAACCCTAAACCATCATCACCATCATCACCATATCCACCCACATTCACCCATCCATCCACCCCTTCACACATACAATCATCACCCTCAGGGACTATTCATACAAAGGAATAGATACAGAGACAATTTGGAAACTGGAGATCTCAGTCGATAAAAGAACAACATCAGATTCATTACATCAGTAGTCGACAAAAGATCTCGGGTCATAAAGATTCATGGTCAATGGATTCAACACTTTCAGATCATTAGGAGCGGTTGAGTTACAGCAGCGGCTCTTGAAGATTAGGATCTTTGTCCATTAACCTCTATCCAACATTCGGTGTTTAATGATTAATTATGCTTATGTCCGGAGGGCGACATCACTTCATTTTCTGCAATCTATCCTTTAGTTCTTAGTTATTTTCATAAGAAAACTGGTTGAGATATTGAAGAAAGGTTATACTGTTGGAGCTCGAGTTCAATACATGAAGGCTGATGCCGACCAAGTTCAGAAAATAGTGGAGCTGACACAGTCAACCACTCATATCCTCAGCTCACAGTCATAGGGGAGTTCTGCGTTCCTTTCTCTAGTTTATCTATCTGTTTTTGAAAGATTATATCGACCTATATCCCATTCCAAACACTAAGTGTGGGATCCTTAGAAACCACAAAATACTAAGAGGTATTTTCCATAATTAGTAGAAATTCTAAGTGTGGGATACTTCGACAAGAGGTGTTCAATGCATAAATTCGAACATTAGGGACAATGTTCCTCTAAGTGTGGGATATACGGTCTGCAACCGCAAGTTTAACCTCTTGTCCGTAAAATAAACAATATTTTCATTAAAAAGGCTAAAAATGGATAAATTTTCAAAATTTTAGGTTTCAAAAACATCGTTCTTTAGAAATCCTATCTTTCAGAACTATGAATTATAGCAAGAAACGAGTTTTAACAAAGAAACAAAATTGTTTACTTAGAATAAGATACAGATGAAAAGGGCAACACATGGCTAGGCACACAGACCAAAACATTCGATTCGTGAGGTTTGAGCCCATAATTAGCATTCATCTTTAAAATGCTTCACTTTTCGTTTCATGTGTGCGCCGATGTATGCATTTGAATTAGAACTTGCTCTTGTAATGCATTTCGAGATCACATCGATGAGTGCCACACGTGGCATAGGTACAACCTATCTTGATAGTTTCTAAGGAATCCAAAACACCTTTCCACCATCAAACATCCACCCACTCAACACCCACTCTTCACACCTAATAAAGATCTCCTGTCATTTATCCCGAACCTACAGAAGTCTCATCAACCCACAAACCTTCGGAGACACTCCCAAATTCCTAAGACCTTTGCAAGAAAAGCCAACATAACCTTAAATCATTAGAAACCTTCCAAGCCACGAAGTACATTATTAAGATCGGCAGAGTAGAAGAAAAGAAATCGAAAGAATCACGCCGGCACAATCATGAAAAGGGCCAAGAGAAATGAAGAATAAAAAAAAGGGCTATGTAGTCCTTTCAAAAAGCTAAGGAATTTCAAAGAAAAGCTTCAAGAAAATATAAGGAAAACCATCACACCCCTCACCACTTACCTTCTTCAAACCAAAAACCCGATTTCTTCCAAGATATCTTAAAAGGTTAGTATCGTCTTCATCGAAAGTGATGGAGATTTGATTCTCGATCAAGCCTATGACGAGAATGCTGCATGACTGGCTATCCGAGTGATTGACACTAGTAAGTAGGAAACTCTAAACACTTGAGTGATTTGAGTGACCCACTTGTGAGGATTTCCTAGTCATGATCACCATATAAGTTGTCCGAAGAAGGTATCAAGTTCTATAAACCCTTAGTTTCCAGTAAAAAAAAAAAAAAACTCTTTCATAACCATAGTTTTATATTTTCTGAAAATAGTATTTCTAGCAACTGATGCAATTAGAATCCTTCCAGAAGCTTTTTATGAATGAGTTTGCTTGAGGACAAGCAAAGTTCTAAGTGTGGGATACTTGATACCGCGTAAAAAGTCATGTTTTTACTACCGATATCTCTCTCATTCTGGAACTATTCTTGGCATTTTAACTCAAATATAGCACAAATCAATAGTATTATGCCAAGATGGTCAAAACAAGGTTGCACGATGAAAATCAAGCAAAACGGATGAAAAACGAAGATTCTACACACGTTTGAAGATTCAAGGCATCAAAATGAGATTTCAAGACAAAAGTGCCCATCACTAACACCCATCTCATCCAAGATGTTCGTTTTCAAATTACGAATCCAACAGAAGAAGAATCAACAAAAACGGACGAAGAATGAGGATTCTACGTACGCCGGAAGATCCAAATGATCCGTACGAAACATCTAAAGATGGGAGACATGTTTTTGGGATATCTTTGCATCAAAATATTCGTTTTTGAATTACAAATCCAACGCAAAAAGAATCGACGAAAACAGACGTATAACGAAGAAGATACGCGCGAATTAAGAAACGAAGCAAAAGATGACGAACGGGGGGGGGGGGGGGGGGGGGGCGGCCGCCACCAGCCGCCGGCCAGCAGCCACCAGGAGCCGCCCAGCTGCCACCAGGCGCCGGCCAACCCTCCCCTACACTGGTTTCCTCTTTTGGCAAGTTTGCGTACCTGGTGCACCACATTTCCGCGTTGTACAGTACCCAGTGCGCCTACTTTCCGCGTTGTACAGTACCCGGTGCACCTTTTTACCCACATTGCGCTAATGTGCACCCCTTGATGCTAATGTGAGCCAAACCTCTCCTATAAATAGAGGGCATGAGGCTTCATTTCAACTTGCACCATATGCACACACATTAAGCATATTTCTTTCTTTCTTCTCTCTAGTTTCTAGTTTTATTCTTTCTTTTATTTTTCTTTCCACTTTCTCTCTCTAAGTTAATTAATTTAGTGAGAGATAAGTAGGGGATTAATTATGTAGTAGTTAGTAGTAGCTAGCTTAGCAATGTAACGCTTTGGAATATTCGGAAGTAATATAAGCATCGTTTTGCTCGCAATAATTAAGGTTATATCTATCATTTTCTTTTATTAATTAATTGTAATGTTCTTGTTTGATGTTTATGATTTATTAATATTAGAAATGTCTATTGTCATGATATGCGAGTAGTTGCTTATATGTTTGCCATGATTTAGATAGTTATAATGGGATGATATTAAATATTGTGAAGTAATGTGACGGCCCCTATTCGACTGTTCTCGGATATAGTGCTAGAAACGCTTTATTCGGAGTACAAATGTACGTAAGTCTGAGAACGATCGAAGGTAGTTGCATTATGGATTAATACTATAAAAGTGCTAAATAAATTTCTGTTTATAGTTTAATTATAACATTAAGAACGAATGATGGCATGTTTGGCCAACCGCTTATGACCAGACTGCCCCAACTTATTCCGGTAGGGTAAAACCTGTTTATGTGACTATTTATTCAATAGACCATGCCATGATACAGACATCTCTGACGACCGAGATTGGGGAATAGGATTCGAGGGTAGTTGTTAGCCGATGTGTTCAGTACATTTGGGAGAACTTCCAGTGTATTGTAATTGTTTGTGTTTACTATCCATGTGACATATCTTCTATCTGATTGCGGACAACTCTACGTTAGTTAGTTGATAGGATCGTAAAAACAACTCATTCCAACATAGTTTAATATTATAAAAAGAGACTTATATGAATGGGAATTATTATACTTTGTTATTGTTTAAATATATGACACCTGACCTAATTTATGGAGTACCCTTTCCAGTTATCCACGTGACTGCAACCTAGATATTAGGGAGTCAGGAACCTTAATTGTGGTAAGTAGTTATCTATGCCCATGACATGCAATAAGTAAGACACAATGAAACAACTCGTTGTATATATTAGATTTACATTTCTGCACTGCTTTACATTTAGTTAGTTTAGAGTGTCACCCTCACTGTCAATTACTCTTAACCGCATGTTAGACGTAAGAACCCGTGGAACTACCCTGTAAAGTACACTGTCTAGTACTGAAAGGCATGGTCCTCATATGAAACATGTTTTAAACAACCTGTGAATAATCTGGAGATGTATAACTGTTTGAAAAGGAGAGGTCTAGGTCATAAATCAAAAGTAATTGGAGCTTAAGAAAAGTATTAACAAGGTCTAGTGAGGAAAGTCCAAGTGATTTAGATATATCAACCTCCTAGACTTTACATATTTGACTCTTTAAACATAACAAGTAATAATTAGTTACACTATTAGAAGAACGAGAGATAAGCTTAGGTGTTAAGAACGGTCGGACCTATGAGACGATATGCTGCTTTATTCATGTACCTCGGTTAATCACCAAAATAGGTTGCTTATCTTTCAACTAGGTAAGTATTGGAAGTTTAGCGTATTGCTCCGATCAGAATCACGATAACCTAGTTCCTAGTGACATGCCAATGGGAATTTAATTGGTAGGGTTCTAGTGTTTACACCAAAGTCTGTCAATCTATTAATCTGAAAGTGTCCCCATCATAAACACCATCCCGATATTATGCTATCCCAAGTCATGGTAAACCACGTCTTCCTTATCCTTAGTTGTTCCTTATATGCTAGCTAGCTCATTTTAGTTTTATTGCCTTAGTTATTTTAATCAGATAAAAACCAAACAAAACCAACTATCTGAACCCAATCTTGAGGACTGAATTATCCAAACGAGCTCCGTTTCAAATTCGACCATATGGAGACGACCTTGATCATCCTTACCACGTACTAGTATCAGGTACTTGTGCCTAGTACCAGTAGGTAGTTCGGAGGTTTAGGCCCCGAGCAAAATAAATTTTAAAACACCCTGATCGCACCCTCGGTCGTTACAACAACACCAACGACACCGACGGCTGAGGGCGCATCAGCCCGTTGGTGACGGTTTGTAATAGTAATCTCAAAGCATTATTATTACATGTTTCGTGGTGTTGTATATTTATCAAAGTATATGTTATGTGTTTCCAAGGTTTTCCAACAATGGCGTGTTACTATTTATCCAACAATAGCGGGTACTATTCATGAGACAATAAGATTGTCGGGGTTTACTATTCATGAGACAATAGCGATCACTATTCATGAGACAATAACGATCACTATTCATGAGACAATAGCGATTTTGAGACGGTTTCAAGTATGAAAGTATTAGTTTTTGCGACAATGATGCTACGACAATTGAGTTTTATACGACAATAGTTATTACGACAAAAGTGATGCGACAATAGGGTTTCGGTTACTGTTCATGCGACAATCATGATTCCGACAATAGGGCAATGCGACAAAGGATTCTCGGAATACTTGTAACACCTGCATAATTAGGATAATTAATTATGCCTAATTGTTTGTAACTAGTTGTAATTAGTATGTAATAGGACTAATTACATGCTCTATTTGTATATATATATAAGGTGATTATATATATGTGTGTGTACTTACGCGATTTGGATAAATCGTACGAATTAACCGGACGGAGTCCGACACAGTTTATTTGAACGTTGGTGACAGAAATTTACTTAAATAATCAGAACGTATTTTGTTATATAAAATACGCAACTGAACGAACATTATTTACATATTATTGCGACAACATTTAAATAATGCAACAAAACGTAATAAACGCGAGTTAGTAATTTAGATACTGCGACAAATGTTTCTATTATTAATTTCAAGGTATTTTTATTTAAATACTCTAGTTACATTTTAAAAATGTAAACGTTTGGTTAAATATTAAAAACGAGTAATAAAACAATTAGGACACGGAGTCAACACTGTGTTTTGGGAAGTATTTTCCCCCTCCTTCCTCCTTTGGATCAGCCAACTCCAACCCCCACCCACTTCTCTTTTTCATTTTCATTATCACTAAAAACACACACACCTCAAAAACTCTCTCAACTCCAATCTACACTAAATTTTTGGAATACAAACCGACACACGAAATTTACATATTCGGAATCACCATCACGAATGGAGCAAGAATATCAAGACCGTTTTCATCATCTCATCCTCCATTTAGCTCGATTTGCAAAAGTAAGAAATTTCTAAAATCTTAGATCTACTCAATTTGGTGTAATGTTTTGATGTTTTTATGTGTACACAACTTAGATATAACCTAATACATGAAGAATACACGATTTTATAGCTCGAAAATGGGTTAGATTTGCGTTTTTGGTCGAAAATTCTTGAAACCCGAAAGTTTCTGGGCTGGTGTTCATACATGCGACACAAGCCTTGTGTCGCATGCTGTGTCGCATAAACCCGTTTGTGTCGCACCTTGTGTCGTACCAATCCTTTAGTGTCGTAACCTTTGCGACACAATATTGTGTCGCACTCTATGTCGCATACTATGTCGTATTTAATACGACACAACCGTTCTGTCGCTATTGAATTAGCATCGCAAGCTTTTTGCGACACAACCACTGTGTCGCAGAGCTATTGTGTCGCATCCTTCATGCGACACAACCCTTGTGTCGCATACAAATCCTTGTGTCGCAGCTTATGTCGTAGAAAACAGAAAACTTGGAAATTTTAAAGGATTTTCACTATAGAAAAGTCAAAGTTACTGTAGCAAAAAGTCAAATTTTACTGTAGCAATTCACTGTAGCACATTTACTGTAGCAAAGTCAACATTTTAGAATTTTTGCTACAAACCGTCACCAACGGGCCAAACATGTTTTCCAACAAACAAACAATTACAAACATACGGACAAACACTGGATATACTAGTTGTGTACAACTAAACGAAACGTCTCGTGAGACGCATACTTACATAACTTCATATGATTAGGCATTTGAAGGTTACGGGTTCAGAGAACCTACTTGCTTTACTTACTACTTGCTAATTGCAACTGATTACTACAAGACTCAGGTGAGTCTTACGGCCCCACTTTTACTGTTTTATCTTATTGGGGGAGATACATGCTACTGATTTTCTTGAACACAAGTACTAAACTGTTTACTATACCAAACGAAATTGCATGAGTTTACTTACAAACAGAAGTCTCTCCATCATATATCGTTAGTTATGGACTTAAGCGCGAACACTAGTTAATGGATCCATTAGGGAAATGACCCTCCCCACCCGGGGCAGTAGCGCTGCCACGTACTGATTTACACGTAGAAACGGGTGACTACTTATTCGTTACTGATGCTTGCTCAATTACGAGCATGTCACGGGAGCAAACTTATTACTTACGGGTTAAGCTTCGATTATGAGCCTCATGGCAACGGTATAAACTTACTTATTTACATTTGCTGGATTGCGAATACTGGTTTTACGATTGCTGGATTGCAATTATTGATATTACGCCTGAGGGCATTACTGATGAAAGCTCGTGTTCAAAGCTGATATTACTTACAAACCTGTGAGATTCACCAACCTTTTGGTTGACACTTTTTAGCATGTTTTCTCAGGTACCCGGATGGAGTAGGATTACTCCAGGATTTTAGCTAGAGTCGCATGATTTCAACACAACTGCATTAACGGAGATTCTTAGCATTATCTTTTGTATATTACGATTATGTAATAGAATCTCCCGCTATACGCGTGGACTCTAGGGGAAACTACATTTTGTATACGAAAACACTAAGTTTTCAAACATTATATCTATGGAATGTAACTAATTTACAAACGTTGCATATAGATGTCGTTTACTTTATCTTTGTGCTGTGATATTTGATTAGTAACACCCCAAACTATGCTTCCACAAAACGGTGAATTTCGGGGGTGTTACAGATTGGTATCAGAGCCTAAGGTTATAGTGAACTAGGTTGCATTTAGTGGGCCTAGACTATGACCGTTAGGCAGTATTCTCATATTAGACATGACTGGTTCAGGAATTACAGCATACGACTTTAATTTAACATAGCCTGATCAACTATGTACAATTAAGGAAAGATGATGTAAGGTCTGAAATGAATATGTTGAACGGGGATACGTTAGTTGACTCTGACCACGAGAGAACCGGACCATTACTTGATACGTGCTAGACACTAGGCTGGATATGATATATGTATATATATTAGCCTCGTCTTACTTACACTCTGCCACAGGAATGGCAAACATACCACCTAATCCGTCACACTCTCACTCACATGGGTCACGGAACCCACGAGAAGCCAGGAGGAACACAAGGTCACCTCAAACCAGCCCCTATCCTGTTCATAACTCTCAGAACTCGGCACACCTCACGATGCCAGTGTTGGCTACCCAACTTCACCGTCAGGAGCAAAGGCTCGAAAGTCTCGAACGGGAACAACACCGAATGACCTACCTGCTTCGCCAAGCACTTGATCACATATCCCAACTCCAGCGAGAACAAGAGGATACCAACCTCTCTGTAAGCATAATTCAGGATTCAATGACCGCCGAATTAGGTGCGGATGAACTTGTACGAAACCGACTAGAGGAATGTGAACAGCGTTCACAGGAGACTGAGGATCACTCTCGAACACTAGCACAACGACTGGCCTTGGTGGAAGACAACGCCAGGCAAACCAACAGACTAGCAGAAACCGTGGACCGCCTTGTCGCGCTGATGGAACAAATTAATCTACATGAAGACTAGTGTAGTCTTTGTCTTGTAATCTATCTCGTAATCTTTTGACTATCTAGCAATACTCTATAAACTAGTCGGATGTAACAATTCCCGACACCTTTTGTAATATCTCTGTAGGATGTAACCTTTGAACTCACATTATCTATCAAATTTCCCTTGATATTTCAACTCATAATAATTGTCATTTTTCCATGTTGATGTTATGTATTACTGCTTTTATACATGTACATCTGTGACAATTACAAGTTCCTACAAAATCTCATGTATCTTCATTTCTTTTATTGAAGAATCATGCCGCCAAAGACAAGACCATACACCGATGCCCAGATTACCTCCCTTATAACCCAGGCGGTTACTGAAGCCTTGGCTCGGAATACTCCACCAAATTCCACGAGGAACAGCGATGCCGCTGAAACCCCTACTGCTAAACCCTGTTCATACAAAGACTTTCAGAACTGCAAACCTCTAAACTTTGCAGGTACTGAGGGAGCTATCGGTCTAGTACGCTGGATCGAGAAAGTCGAATCCGTATTTCTGATCTGCAACTGTGCGGAAGGAGACAAAGTTAAGTTCTCCGTTAGTACTTTTACTGACACCGCACTCACCTGGTGGAACACCTATGCCCAGACTGTGGGTGTTGCTAATGCTTACAAACTCCCGTGGGAGGAGTTGGAGGAGATGTTGAGGGGCGAGTACTGCCCCAGGGATGAATTGAAACAGCTGGAAATGGAATTCTGGAACCACAAGATGCAGGGTGATGACATCACCGGTTATACCAACCGTTTCCACCAACTGGCACTTCTGTGCCCAACCATGGTCGATCCTGAGTACAAGAGGATCGAGAAATTCGTTGATGGACTTCCCGAGAGACTACAGGACCTGGTGACTTCATCCAAACCGGGTACTATTCAGAGCGCCATCCGTATGGCCCATGAACTAACGGCAAATTCTGTCCGCCGTGGCACAACTTCAACCCCATCTGCAAACAACAAACGCAAGTGGGAAGGTAACCCCAACTCATCCAACCAAACCTCCAACAAAAAGCCTGAGTACATTAAGGCTTATTCATTGGGGACTTCAGAAAAGAAAGGGTACAGCGGGAACAAGCCTTACTGTTCCAAATGCAGCCGCCATCATGACGGTTCTTGCCCTTGCTCCAACTGCAAACGGTTCGGGCATCTAGCCAAGGATTGCCGAACCAACATTTCTACCCCCAACACCAATGCACCAAAGGCCTGCTTTGGGTGCGGAAATTCAGGGCACTTCAAGAAAGATTGCCCAAAGCTGAAAAACAACAACAACCCTGCTCGTGGTAGAGCATTCGTTATCAAGGCTGGGGAAGCCAGACAAGACCCGAATGTCGTGACGGGTACGTTCCTTCTCAACGACCTTACTGCTTCTGTATTATTTGATACCGGTGCCGATAGAAGCTTCATTTCTGAGAAATTTAGCCCTTTACTTGATATAACTCCCACTGCCTTAGATGCTAAATACATTGTAGAATTAGCTAACGGCAAACTGATTGAGACTGATAGCATCATACACAACTGTACACTTAACCTCACGAACGAAACGTTTTCCATTGATTTAATCCCTGTCGAGATCGGCAGCTTCGATATTATTGTCGGTATGGATTGGTTATCCAAGCACCGAGCTGAAATCATATGTCATGACAAACTCGTTCGCATACCTCTTGTCTCCGGTGAACCTTAGTCCTACAAGGGGAGACCGGCAGACGAAATCTGAATATTGTCTCCTGTCTGAAAACTAGGAAATACCTACGAATAGGGTATCAAGCCATCCTTGCACATGTAACGGAGAAGAAGTCGGAGGAGAAGCGACTTGAAGATGTTCCGATCGTGCGGGATTTCCCGGAAGTCTTTCCTGAAGACTTGCCCGGACTTCCGCCACCTAGACAAGTTGAATTTCAAATCGAACTTGTGCCTGGAGCTGCACCTGTGGCACGAGCCCCTTACCGTTTAGCACCATCCGAAATGCAGGAGTTGTCTAACCAACTACAGGAACTCCTGGACAGAGGATTCATTCGACCAAGTTCCTCGCCTTGGGGAGCTCCGGTCTTATTCGTGAAAAAGAAAGATGGATCTTTCCGCATGTGTATCGACTACCGAGAGCTGAATAAGCTAACCATAAAGAATCGGTACCCACTTCCTAGAATCGATGACCTGTTTGACCAACTCCAGGGATCGAGTGTTTACTCAAAGATTGATCTACGGTCGGGTTATCATCAACTCCGAGTCCGTGGCAATGATATCCCAAAGACAGCTTTCCGAACTCGTTATGGGCATTACGAATTCCAAGTGATGCCATTCGGGTTGACCAACGCACCGGCCGTATTCATGGACCTTATGAATCAGGTGTGCAAACCATATCTTGACAAATTCGTCATTGTGTTCATCGATGATATCCTGATTTACTCTCGCAACGAGCAGGAACATGCTCAACATCTGAAAACCATTCTAGGACTTCTGAAACACGAAGAGTTATATGCCAAATTCTCTAAGTGTGAGTTCTGGATTCGGACCGTTCAATTCCTCTGGCACGTGATTGACAGCCAGGGAATTCATGTTGATCCCGCCAAGATTGAAGCAATCAAGGGCTGGGAGTCACCGACCACTCCAACCGAAGTGAGACAATTCTTAGGTCTTGCTGGTTATTACCGCCGATTCATCGAAAACTTTTCAAGAATAGTTGTTCCCCTAACCACACTGACTCAGAAAGATAAGAAGTTTGATTGGACTGATAAACAAGAGTCAGCTTTCCAACTATTGAAAAACAAACTTTGCAGTGCACCGATCTTGTCCTTACCCGAGGGCACCGACGATTTCGTAGTTTACTGCGACGCCTCACACCAAGGACTTGGTTGTGTGTTGATGCAACGGGAAAAAGTCATTGCCTATGCCTCACGACAACTAAAAATCCACGAGAAAAACTATACGACCCACGACCTCGAGTTAGGTGCTGTGGTCTTCGCATTGAAAATCTGGAGACATTATCTCTACGGTACGAAAAGCACTATCTTCACTGATCACAAAAGTCTCCAACACATATTTGATCAGAAGGATCTAAACATGAGGCAACGTCGCTGGGTTGAGTTACTTAGTGACTACGACTGCGAGATCAAATACCATCCGGGCAAAGCTAACGTAGTTGCCGATGCCTTAAGCCGAAAAGAACGAGTGAAACCCCTTCGAGTCCGAGCACTTTCTATGACAATTCGTAACGAGCTTCCTACTCAAATCCTTACCGCTCAACTTGAAGCACTCAACGATGAAAACTTGAAAAATGAAGCCTTGCGAGGCTTGGATAAACAATTCGAAATCAAACCCGATGGAACTCGATACTTCTCTAACCGGGTGTGGATACCCAAACTCGGAAACTTGCGAGATTTGGTGATGGCTGAAGCTCACAAATCTCGATACTCTATACATCCTGGTTCTGATAAGATGTATCATGACGTCAAAGGGTTGTATTGGTGGCCTAACATGAAAGCTGGCATCGCCTTGTACGTCAGTAAATGCCTAACCTGTTCCAAAGTCAAGGCCGAACACCAAAGACCCTCGGGGTTGCTCCAACAACCTGAAATTCCGCAATGGAAATGGGAACAGATTTCCATGGACTTCATTACCAAACTACCAAAAACTTCGAGTGGTTGCGATACCATTTGGGTGATCGTGGACCGTCTCACGAAATCTGCTCATTTTCTGGCCATCAAGGAAACCGACAAGATGGAGCGTCTGACTCGCATCTACATCAAAGAAATCATCTCGCGACACGGTGTACCTATCTCAATCATCTCGGATAGGGACAGCCGTTTTACTTCTAACTTTTGGCAATCGCTACAGAAATCTCTTGGTACTCGTCTGGATATGAGTACTGCTTATCACCCACAAACCGATGGCCAAAGCGAGCGAACCATTCAAACACTGGAGGATATGCTACGAGCCTGCGTAGTTGACTTCGGTACTTCTTGGGAAAATCACTTACCGTTGTGCGAGTTCTCGTACAACAACAGTTATCATACCAGCATAAAGGCTGCACCCTTCGAGGCACTTTACGGGCGTAAGTGCCGATCACCTATCTGTTGGACTGAGTTAGGAGATTCCCAACTCACGGGTCCAGAAATCATCATGAAACTACCGAGAAAATCATCGGTATTCAAAACCGGCTGAAAGCCGCACGTGATCGTCAGAAAAGCTATGCTGACGTGAGACGCAAACACCTTGAGTTCCAGGTAGGGGACAAGGTACTTCTCAAAGTGGCACCGTGGAAAGGTGTTATTCGATTCGGAAAACGAGGCAAACTAAATCCTATATACATCGGACCATTCGAAATCCTTGAAAGGATTGGTCCAGTGGCATACCGCCTACAACTTCCTGCTGAACTTAGCAGCGTACACAACACATTCCACATTTCTAACTTGAAGAAATGTCTGTCTGACGAGACATTGATTATACCGCTCGACGAAATTCAAATCGATAATAAACTTCATTTTGTCGAGGAACCTATGGAAATCATGGACCGCGAGGTCAAACGATTGAAACAGAGTCGTATTCCCATCGTAAAAGTCAGGTGGAATTCTAGGCGCGGCCCTGAGTTCACCTGGGAACGGGAAGACCAAATGCGACAGAAATACCCACATCTCTTCCCAGATAACGCACCGTCCGTGCACTCAAGCTAATTTCGGGACGAAATTTCTTTAACAAGGGGAGAATGTAACGCCTGCATAATTAGGATAATTAATTATGCCTAATTGTTTGTAACTAGTTGTAATTAGTATGTAATAGGACTAATTACAGGCTCTATTTGTATATATATATAAGGTGATTATATATATATGTGTGTACTTACGCGATTTGGATAAATCGTACGAATTAACCGGACGGAGTCCGACACAGTTTATTTGAACGTTGGTGACAGAAATTTACTTAAATAATCAGAACGTATTTTGTTATATAAAATACGCAACTGAACGAACATTATTTACATATTATTGCGACGACATTTAAATAATGCAACAAAACGTAATAAACGCGAGTTAGTAATTTAGATACTGCGACAAATGTTTCTATTATTAATTTCAAGGTATTTTTATTTAAATACTCTAGTTACATTTTAAAAATGTAAACGTTTGGTTAAATATTAAAAACGAGTAATTAAACAATTAGGACACGGAGTCAACACTGTGTTTTGGGGAGTATTTTCCCCCTCCTCCCTCCTTTGGATCAGCCAACTCCAACCCCCACCCACTTCTCTTTTTCATTTTCATTATCACTAAAAACACACACACCTCAAAAACTCTCTCAACTCCAATCTACACTAAATTTTTGGAATACAAACCGACACACGAAATTTACATATTCGGAATCACCATCACGAGTGGAGCAAGAATATCAAGACCGTTTTCATCATCTCATCCTCCATTTAGCTCGATTTGCAAAAGTAAGAAATTTCTAAAATCTTAGATCTACTCAATTTGGTGTAATGTTTTGATGTTTTGATGTGTACACAACTTAGATATAACCTAATACATGAAGAATACACGATTTTATAGCTCGAAAATGGGTTAGATTTGCGTTTTTGTCGAAAATTCTTGAAACCCGAAAGTTTCTGGGCTGGTGTTCATACATGCGACACAAGCCTTGTGTCGCATGCTGTGTCGCATAAACCCGTTTGTGTCGCACCTTGTGTCGTACCAATCCTTTAGTGTCGTAACCTTTGCGACACAATATTGTGTCGCACTCTATGTCGCATACTATGTCGTATTTAATACGACACAACCGTTCTGTCGCTATTGAATTAGCATCGCAAGCTTTTTGCGACACAACCACTGTGTCGCAGAGCTATTGTGTCGCATCCTTCATGCGACACAACCCTTGTGTCGCATACAAATCCTTGTGTTGCAGCTTATGTCGCAGAAAACAGAAAACTTGGAAATTTTAAAGGATTTTCACTATAGAAAAGTCAAAGTTACTGTAGCAAAAAGTCAAATTTTACTGTAGCAATTCACTGTAGCACATTTACTGTAGCAAAGTCAACATTTTAGAATTTTTGCTACAAACCGTCACCAACGGGCCAAACATGTTTTCCAACAAACAAACAATTACAAACATACGGACAAACATTGGATATACTAGTTGTGTACAACTAAACGAAACGTCTCGTGAGACGCATACTTACATAACTTCATATGATTAGGCATTTGAAGGTTACGGGTTCAGAGAACCTACTTGCTTTACTTACTACTTGCTAATTGCAACTGATTACTACAAGACTCAGGTGAGTCTTACGGCCCCACTTTTACTGTTTTATCTTATTGGGGGAGATACATGCTACTGATTTTCTTGAACACAAGTACTAAACTGTTTACTATACCAAACGAAATTGCATGAGTTTACTTACAAACAGAAGTCTCTCCATCATATATCGTTAGTTATGGACTTAAGCGCGAACACTAGTTAATGGATCCATTAGGGAAATGACCCTCCCCACCCGGGGCAGTAGCGCTGCCACGTACTGATTTACACGTAGAAACGGGTGACTACTTATTCGTTACTGATGCTTGCTCAATTACGAGCATGTCACGGGAGCAAACTTATTACTTACGGGTTAAGCTTCGATTATGAGCCTCATGGCAACGGTATAAACTTACTTATTTACATTTGCTGGATTGCGAATACTGGTTTTACGATTGCTGGATTGCAATTATTGATATTACGCCTGAGGGCATTACTGATGAAAGCTCGTGTTCAAAGCTGATATTACTTACAAACCTGTGAGATTCACCAACCTTTTGGTTGACACTTTTTAGCATGTTTTCTCAGGTACCCGGATGGAGTAGGATTACTCCAGGATTTTAGCTAGAGTCGCATGATTTCAACACAACTGCATTAACGGAGATTCTTAGCATTATCTTTTGTATATTACGATTATGTAATAGAATCTCCCGCTATACGCGTGGACTCTAGGGGAAACTACATTTTGTATACGAAAACACTAAGTTTTCAAACATTATATCTATGGAATGTAACTAATTTACAAACGTTGCATATTGATGTCGTTTACTTTATCTTTGTGCTGTGATATTTGATTAGTAACACCCCAAACTATGCTTCCGCAAAACGGTGAATTTCGGGGGTGTTACAATACTGTTCATGCGACTATGGTATTGTCGCAGGTCTGAGATTTCCGATTTCGTTTAAGTGTTCGTTTTCGTTGACTTGGTCAAACGTGTTCGGTTTGACTAGAAACTTTTAAAGAAGTCTTAAATATGTTTAATAAGTTTTAGAAAATTGTCGTTACGTTTTATGGTTGACCCGAAGTGTCGGTTTTGTAAAATGACTAAAACAGTCCCTAAGCTTAATAGTTCCAGATTTTTATCTCGATTGAGCTCTCGATTTGGCCCGTTTTTATTCCGAATCAAGCCTAACTAAAAATCAAACATATTCTCCTAGGTGTCGAGTTTATTTCTGCACTTTATGGTAATTTTATATCTTCGTTTACTATTTTTAACAAAAATAAACATGAGGAGTGGTCAGATTTGGTTTGGAAGTGAGTTCAGTCCAAAGATCCTATTTTTACACTTATGTCCGTGGGTTTTCAAGTCGGGCCATAGAAGAACTTTTTGTACATAACAAAATTATCAAGATTTCCCAAGTGGTCTCACACGTTTTTGAGGTCTAGAACTCGAGATATGGCCTCGAGAAGTTACTGAAAGTTTCTGTCCGCCGGAACAGTAGTTCTATGTCACCGGAGAAAATTATTTTAAAATAGCAAACTAAGTCGAAATGTTACGAAACAAATTTTTTTAGAAACCTTACTTCTTTTAATACATTTTAGGATTAAGAAACATCTATTTTCATGTAAAAATGAATTTTATAAAAATCTCTGAAGTTAGAACAGAATCTGGACAGGAAGATTAAGCTCCAGATTTCGAGTTTTTAAAATGCGATTTGACTTATGTTTTGGATATTTTCTAGTCATATGAACATACTAACATGCTAATAAACTTAATCCAAGTAATTCTAGAAAAAGAAACAAGATCCTTACAAGAAGATCACAGATCTAGAGCCGAGGTGCGAAGAGGATGCGAGAACCGAGCTTTTCCTTTGATTTCCTTCAAGATCCAAGTTGTAGATGATGGTGGTTTGTGGTGGTGGGCTGGAAAACGACCAGAGGAGAGGGGGGAGAGGATGGAGAGCGTTGGTGTGTGTGTTTTAGAGAGAGAGTGTAGTGAGAGAGTGTGGAGACATGAATGAGGGAAATGGTGATGATGTTTGTGGTTTAATCTTTCAACAACAAGATCCACAAATTGTGGATCTTGTTCTTGGAACTGAAAATCAGTGGGGTGTGGGTCCCACAAGGTGGTGATATCTCCAAATTTTGTTCCCCGGGTTTGTGCTCCTTGCGGTGTTCGTTTCCCCGGTCGTTTAAACGTTAATTCGTACGTTAAACGTTATACGTACGTGTTCACAATGGCATTCGAATTTTGATATTTTTAAATTGAAGTATTGTTTATAATACTTGGAAAACATTTCTAAAAATGTTTGGTTATAGTGTCGGTACTGATTTGCGGTTTCGAGTTTCGGTTGTTTAGTCGCGTAATGTTTAGATTATACGTTTTTATTAATGATTTGAATTACGATGTTTTAAATAAATGATTTCCATCCAAAATAATATATTTTAAATTTATAAAATATATTTTGACGTTTATTCGATTGTTGGGCGCGTTTCACGCGTTTTCGGTTGCTTCTGAGCATTTTATACGATACGAAATACTTACGTGATATTATCGAAATAATATTTAGAAACAAATATGTTTATTAAATAATTTCATATTATTTAATAAATTGAGTTCACCAACGTCCGTATTATTGTATTGGGATCCGCCCGATATGAAAATGCACGATTCAAATAAATCGCGTACGTGTATATATTCTCAAATATATATAATGATACACATAATTAGCCTATTACAAAACTAATTACACGTATTACAAAGTGATTAGGACCTAATATTTGCCCTAATTTGTCGGGTGTCACAAAAAAACATCCATTTAATGCATATGAAGTTAACAAAGGTCGAAAATGTACATACATTCTTGATATGAGAAAGAGATCCGTATCTGAAAGCCTCGTTCTGTTGCATGCATGATAAAGGTTTCTATTTACCACCAATTGTCTGATCTTGAACATTAAACTTTATAATAATTTCTGTCATTAATTTGAGGTATGTATGTAGTCCATATATTCATGATATATCAGTTGATGAGATCACAAATTGCATTTCTTGATATAAAATAATGAAACAGCTACATTAGATTATGATGTTTTCCTTTTTCGTTTTGCATTCTCAATCACTTTGCAGCCTCAGCTCGTGGAATTTAATATATGGCACTCAAAGAAAATCATCAAGAGATGAATGTTCAAAGCTTGAATTTGGACATAATATGCACCCTTCCTCAAGACATAACTGAAAAAATTCTGAGTCTTTTGCCAATCAGAGATCTAATGCCAACAAGCATTTTGTCAAGGAAGTGGAGGTTATTACGACCCAAGAATAAAATTATTATTTCACATTAATTGTTATTATACAGTCAAATGTACAGCTAATATATTTTCTGTATTATAGTCTAGTCTAATATAGCAAGTACCTAATTTAGCTCCTAAATTGTCTCCTGGTTAAATGTACATCTCGGCTATATAGCCTCCCTCTGTAAATCGATTTATACAATAATAAAAATACATCTTCACAGAAACCCTAATACCACTATATGGTATCAGAGCAGCAATTGCTCTAAAGAGCCGATCCTCCACTGTTCTTCTTCTTTTGCGCTTCTAATGGCATCAAAAACCACAATTCAGATCACGGCTGCAACACACTTTCCGATCAAACTCACCGCCAACAACTTCCCAGTTTGGCGCCGTCAAGTGGAATCAACCCTAATCGGGCTTGAACTCGATACGTTCATCATTTGCAATCAACAGCCGCCAAAACAATTTCTCGATGACAAAGATGGTCCTAAGCGGAATCCGGCATATCTCTCCTGGTATCGTCAAGATCAAATAATAATCAGTGCCATCCTCGGCTACTGCTCAGACTCAATTCAACCCCTAATCGCATCAGCTACTACCTCACGGGATGCCTAGGAACGACTCAATGCCAGCTTTGCTAGTGCGTCTAGGTCTCGGGTCATCTCTCTCAAGTCTAAACTTGTCAAAAATCCAAAAGGTACCCGTTCAATAGCTGAATATCTTCAGGATATGCGAGCTCTTGCTGATGATTTAGCGCTTGCACAAAGCCCTGTTACAGAAGAAGACTTACTAGTTCATATCTTATCACAGCTTGGTGATGAATATGGCACCATTGTTGCTGCTATCAAAGTGCGTGAAACACCACTATCTTATTCGGAATTATTTGACAAACTCACTGATTTTGAGCGAGCTCTTAAAGAGCAAACTACAACCAATGAACCTGTGATAACCACTGCCAATTACACTGCAAGACAGTCCAACAGACAATCAGGGCGATCAGATGGTTTCAACCAGCACCGTAGTACTAACAATCGCTTCTCCAATTACCAACGTAGACAAAACAATCGTCCTCAATGGCCTTCTTCTTCAGCTTCTGGAGGAAATTGACAAAACAGGTAGAATTCCTTCTGTGAGTTCTGTAATATTCCAGGCCATATGACTCGTGATTGTCGCCAGTTAGCTCGGTTCTTACGAGAAAACAACGTCACCATCAACACAACCCCGTCAAATGCTTCAGTAGCCAATGTCACAACATCTGGCCCACCCTCCGTTTCACCAACCTGGCTCTTTGATAGCGGTGCTTCCAACCATGTCACTGGTGATCGTTCCACACTCCAAAATGTCTCGGACTATGGCGGACCCGATGAAATCATTCTCGGGAACGGTAATAGTCTAAAATTTTCACACGTTGGTTCTAAACACATTGACACACCACTCAAAACTCTAAATTTACCCAATGTGTTATGTGTTCCACATTTACAAAGGAACCTTATTTCAGTAGCTAAATTATGCAAGACTAACCGGGTTTCTGTTGAATTTTTTCCCTCTTATTTTTTTGTGAAGGATCTTGGCATGGGGGCGCGTCTAATGCGGGGGGAGAACTTTGAAGATGTCTACTTTGCCACGCTACCATCCACATTGCACCTGAATGTTACCACCAAAGCTTCATCTCTTCAGTGGCATCATGTAACACCCCCAAATTTAATGATTTGCGGAAGCATACTTGGGTGTTACTAATCAATATACAAAGCACAAGATATACAGTAAACGACCTCTAAATGAGACGTTGTAAAACGATTTCATAAAAATAAATGTTTGAAAACTTAATGTTTTTGTATACAAAATGTAGTTTCCTAGAGTCCACGCGTATGGCGGGAGATTCTATTACATAATCAACATGTACAAAAGATAATGCTGAGAATCTCCGTTAATGCAGTTTAGTTGAAATCATGCGACTCTAGCTATGTCCCGAAGTAATCCTACTCCGTCTGTGTACCTGAGAATACATGCTAAAAGGGTCAACACGAATGTTGGTGAATCTCACAGGTTGGTAAGTAATATCAGTTTTGAACACAAGATTTTATCAGTAGTGCCCGCAGGCATAAATCAAGTATTTGCAAATCCAGCAAATGTAAAGTAAATAAGTTATACCGTTGCCATGAGGCTCATAATCTAAGCTTAACCCGTAAGTAATAATTTTCTCCCGTGACATGCTCATAACTGAGCAAGCATAAGTAACGAATAATAGTCGCCCGTTTATACAGAACGGTTCGTGGTAGCGCTACTACCCCGGGCGGGGAGGGTCACTTCCCTAATGGATCCATTAACTAGTGTTCGCGCTTAAGTCAATAACTAACGATATATGATGGAGAGACTTCAGTAGAAAGTAAGTAACTCATGCAATCCCGTATAGTAAAATGAATAGTTCGTACTTGTGTTCAAGAAAAGTAAGCATGTATCTCACCCCGTATGTAAAACAGTAAAAGTGGGGCTGTAAGACTCACCTGAGCCGAGTAGTAAGCAGTAGCAAATATCAAGTAGTAAGTAAAGCAAGTAGGTTCTCCGAACCCGTAACCTTCAAGTGCCTAAACACGTAAGGTTATGTAAGTATATGTCTCGCAAGACGTTTCGTTTAGTTGTACACAACTAGTATGCCCGATGTTGGTTTAAGTATTCGTAATCGTTTGTCTTTAGAAAACATGTTTGACCCGTTGGTGACGGTTTGTAATAACAGTCCAAAGTGTTATCATTATATGTATCGTTGAATCAGGTTTCGTTATTTGTAAGTGTTCGACACTTAGTGTGAAAAGTATTTACAACATCTAATGACGGGGGTCCGGGGGCAGCGCCCCTGGTAGCGGGGTCCAAGGGGAAGCAGCCCCTGGCGGGGTCCAAGGGGCAGAGCCCCTGGTTGGGGTCGAGCTGCCAAGTCAGCTTGGAAAATTTTTATTCCTACCACTTTTCTTTAGTGAAAACGTATCCGAAATTTGAATTTGGAGTAAAATTAGGTGGTAAAATCTTGGTTCCGACACTTAGTAAAAATCTGAGTTTTCAAGGTTCTGTTTTATGCGACGTTGGGTGCGACGTTGCAGGTCCTAACTGCGATGTTGAGCATGGCGTCGCTATGTGCGACTTTCGCAATTTAATGCGACGTTGTGGGTGGCGTCTCTATGTGCGACGTTGGCCAATTAAGGCGACGTAAGTGGTGACGTCGCTATATGCGACGTTGTGATGGGTTTTTGCGACATTGTGGCTGACGTCGCAATCAGGCCAAGCCAAATGCGACGTCGGGGTCTGTTACGATTCCGGTGGCCGGAAAAACGGCCGAGCGGCTTCCGTTTGGTCCAAATCTTTTACCCAACCCATTTTTGGACATTTTAAGCATATATAAACCATAAAAATGTAAAAATGAGTAAAAACGGAGAGTTTCGGGTTTTGTCGGAAACTTACAAAATGTCGGATCGAAAATCCGAAAAGATGGAAAGGTAGATCGTGATGCCGTGGTTCTTTTATTCCAAAGGAGTGGTATGATCCGGTGTCGTTTCATGTTGTTATTTTGCGATTTATGGTGATGGTGGAGGTTTTAATTTAGAGAGAAAAGGGAGGAAGAAAGAGAAAGAAATGAGAAAATGAGAAAATGAAAAGAAAAGAAAAGGAGGTGGGAGGTTAAGCCTCCCATTTTCAGTCCGCGCCTCCGCGCTCCGTGCGGTGTTCGTTTCCTCCGTCGTTTAAGCGTTAAATATTTATTTTTGCGCGTTAATTATTCATTTTAAATACGAATTTTTGTTAAATAATTTACTTGAATTATTTTGTCAAACCTTTAAATAAGTTTATGTATTTTGTTGTTAAATCGCGCGTTAACTATTTTAATCGTGTAAACGTTTATTTGTACAATATAATACACACTTGAAATATTGTCAAAATAATACTTGGAAAATGATCGCGTTATTGAACAAAATGTTTCACCAACGTCCGTATTAATTGAACAGAATTACATTCGATTTAAATTGCGTACGATTTAACCAAATCACATATTCGTATATATTCATCAATATATAATTCGACACATTAATTAGCCTAACACAGAACTAATTACTTGTATTAACATAAGATTACGCACTAATTACAAGTCCTAATTTGGCGGTTGTTACACATCATACCTGTGGCCATCCATCCACCAAAGTTTTCAAGTCCCTTCTTTCAAACGTAGGACTTAATTTCAATCTTTTTGATATGCATTGTCCATCTTGTTCAATTAATAAAAGTCATAAGTTGCCTTTTGGCTCCAATTCATTTATTGTTACGAAACCATTACAACTGATATATTCTGATGTGTGGGGTCCTGTACAACTTTCCATTGATCACTTCACTTATTATGTCATTTTTGTGGACTATTTCTCAAAATATGTATGGATCTATCCAATGAAGAAGAAATCTGATGTTGCCACTTTATTTCCCCAGTTCAAGCTACTAGTTGAAAAATTCTTCCAAACCCCACTTGTATCTATCTTCACAGACAATGGTGGAGAATACCTAGGTCTTCTGCCTTTCCTAAAAGCACATTGTATTTCTCACTACACCACTCCACCTCATACACCTGAACAAAATGGTGTCACTGAACGACGCCATAGACACATAGTTGAAACGGGTCTAGCTCTCCTGCGTCACGCCAAACTTCCCTTAAACTTCTGGTCACATGCCTTTCAAACCGCAGCCTATTTAATCAATAGGCTACCAACACCTATTCTTAACAACCACACTCCTTATCAACATCTCTTTAGTCAACCCCCTAACTACACCAAACTTAAACCTTTTGGTTGTTTGTGTTATCCATGGCTGCGACCTTACACCACCTCCAAACTTCAACCACGATCTACTCCCTGTCTCTTCCTTGGATATTCCACCTCCAAATCAGCCTACAAATGTTATGACCCAACCACTCATCGGTTGTATCACTCCCGCCATGTTCAGTTTGTTGAAAATCAATTCCCTTCCCAAACCAACTTCACTAATCTCTTACCTACACCTGATGATTTCCTCATGACCCGTACATCATCATCTCAACCGCACTTCATTCCTCAATCACATTCAAACACCACTGACGCTAATACTACCACTTCAACCCACACCCCGTCATCCCCTTCACACACCACCGATACTACTACTACTACTACTACCACTTCTCCCATTTGTCATCCTTCGTCTTCCAAACCTGCTTCAACACCACTCAAAACTCCTACCTTTCGTCTAACCTACTCCCGGCGCAAAACAAGGCCAGTATCACCTACACCACAACCTACCCCTACACCACCCCCTCTCCCTCTCCTACCTCACCATCACAATACCCAACCCAACATCCATCCTCCTCCACTACTGCCTCCCCTAATGCATCTCCCACTGATTCCAACTTCACACCAAATAACGATTCCACCTCTTCTTCTCCTGTCACTCCCACACCCCTTCCAACCCCCCAACCTGTGCGCACCAGAAAACAAAACTCCAAATACTTCAATGACTCATTCATCAACACCACAACCCTTCACCCAATTCCTGCTACTATTGAACCCCATACACATCACCAAGCCCTCAAAGACCCCAAATGGCGCCAAGCAATGGATCAAGAATTCAATGCCCTCATGCAGAATGGGACTTGGGAGTTAGTACCACATGCCAACCACAACCCAATTGGATGTAAATGGGTTTTTCGGGTTAAACGCAATCCAGATGGTACAATTTCAAAATACAAGGCCCGTTTGGTTGCTAAAGGCTTCCTACAACAGTATGGAGAGGACTACTTTGATACTTTCAGTCCAGTTGCCAAACCCGTAACCATTCGATTCATTCTATCTCTAGCCCTTTCTCACAACTGGACTCTACGCCAGCTAGATGTGAACAATGCATTCTTTCATGGAACTCTCCATGAGAATGTCTTCATGACCCAACCACCGGGATTCATTCATCCTCAATTTCCCTCGCATGTTTGCAAACTCCGAAAATCCCTCTATGGCTTGAAACAAGCACCAAGGGCATGGTACATGGAATTGACTTCTTTCCTTCTAACTTGTGGCTTTCGAAAATCACGAGCTGATGCATCTCTTTTTATCTATAATCATGATCATATCTTGTGCTATTTTATGGTATATGTTGATGATATCGTTCTCACATGTAATAACAATGCCTTTCTTGAACATTTCATCAGCACCTTGGCAACTCGTTTCTCCATCAAAGATTTGGGCCCCATTCACCATTTTCTTGGCATTGAAGTTATCCCTACCACTAACGGTCTGTTCCTATCCCAACACCGTCACATCCAAGATCTCCTAACTCAATTTCGCATGGATGGTGCTAAGGATGTGGCTACTCCACTACACTCTTCTATAGTTCTCAACCCCATGGATGGGTCCCCAAGTGTCGATCCGACACCATATCGGAAGCTGGTGGGTTCCTTGCAATACTTAGCCTTCACAAGGCCTGATGTATCCTTTGCTAGGGATGAGCTTGGTACCATACCGGTACCGAACCGGTACCAACCGGTTGGTACCGATTTTTTTTTTGTCCCAAATCAAAAACCAAATACCGTACCATTTGTATCGGTTGGTACCGGTTCGGTACCGGTCCGGCGCGGTTCCTGTTCGGTTTAGGTATTTTGGTGTGCATAGTACCAACCGGTACCAAACCGGTACCGACCGGTTGGTACCGGGTTTTTTTTTGCCCCAAATCAAAAACCGAATACCGTACCATTTGTAACGGTCGGTACCGGTTCGGTACCGGTCCGGTTCGGTACCGGTTCGGTTTCAGTATTTCGGTTTTTTTGCTCATCCCTATCCTTTGCTGTTAATCGGTTAGCTCAATTTATGCATTCTCCTTCTGAGATTCATTGGCAGGCTTTAAAACGGGTGTTACGCTATCTAAAGGGTACAATACATCATGGGTTATATCTTAAACGAGGTTCCCCGCTTCATCTATAAGCCTTCTCTGATTCTGATTGGGGAGGTATCTCAAATGGAGGCCGTTCTACCACTGCTTACATCCTTTATCTGGGATCCAACATTATTTCATGGAAATCAGCTCGTCAAAAATCTGTCTCTCGGTCCTCCACTGAAGCAGAATATAAAGCTTTAGCAAATGCAGCAGCTGAAGTGTCATGGGTTCAAAACTTACTCACTGACCTTGGTGTCAAACAGTCCTCACCGCCTACACTTTTCTGTGATAACACAGGTGCCACTTATTTATGTGCTAATCCAGTTTATCACTCTCGCATGAAGCACGTGGCCTTGGACTATCATTTTGTACGGGAGAAAGTAGCTGATGGCTCCTTGAAAGTTCTTCACATAAACTCAAATGATCAGCTTGCAGATGCACTCACCAAGCCCCTTAGCCGAAGCACGTTTCTTCGATTGCGTTCCAAGATTGGAGTCTCCGATGGATCCTCCATCTTGCGGGGGCGTATTACGACCCAAGAATAAAATTATTATTTCACATTAATTGTTATTATACAGTCAAATGTACAGCTAATATATTTCCTGTATTATAGTCTAGTCTAATATAGCAAGTACCTAATTTAGCTCCTAAATTGTCTCTTGGTTAAATGTACATCTCGGCTATATAGCCTCCCTCTGTAAATCGATTTATACAATAATAAAAATACATCTTCACAGAAACCCTAATACCACTATAGAGGTATCGTTGGGCGGATATTCCTCTACTTATACTTGATGATGAAGGAATATTTGGTCATATAAAATTTGAAGTATCATCTTTCATAGAAAAATACATGAAGCGTAAGCTTGCTACCAATGTCATTTTGCAAGTTTTGCAGCTACGCACGAGTCCTTTAATAGAATTTACCTTGTCAATTGAACTTGATTAATTGGTTTATGAGTTGGATATTATAATTCTTCATCTTTCAAGGAGCAATACATCTCGTATTAGAACTTGAACGTTGTCAATTGAACTTGAACGTTGTGTTCTTTCAAGGATTAGAACGCGTACATCTCGTAAACTGTAAATTTGAGCCTTCTAAAACATTCAGTGGATTTACTAGGTTGAGATACTTGTTCCTTGATAATGTTGAGATCTCTACCACGATGCTTAAGCGTTTCCTCACCAAATGCCCGCTAATTGAGGAGTTTTGTTTGGTAAAGTCCATCGTAATATATACCACTTTGTAAACTTCAAATTTCCAAATATAAGCCTTATATTTTGATGCAGTTTGGAGATCAAAACGATTTTACAAGAGGAAACAGGTTCACATTTGTTGAGTTATTTGAGTGTTTGCCTTCAGTTGTGACTTTGGCAATATCAGAGTATCATATGAAGGTGATATTTAAGTTATGTGTGTGTGTGTGTATATATATATATATATATATATATATATATATATATATATATATATATATAAATATATATATATATGAATGGGATTCTGTGAAAACAAATGGATAAAAAAACGGTGAAAACAGATCTCAGCCCTTGATCTAATCTACCTTATATATATATATATATGTAAAAAAGGTGGAGATAAAAAACGATGAAGAAAAAAATGTTCATATTTGATAATTTATGTGAAGTAAAAAGAAAAAGAAAGGTTCACACACAAAAAAGTATTTTCTGTGAAAAAAAAAAAAAATAAAGTCAAATCCCTAAACAAAAAAATTAAGACTCACAATTGAAAAACTTAAAAACTTTATGTGAACCCAAAACAAAAAAATAAGGTTCACAATTGAAAATGTTAAAAACTTTCTGTGAACCTAAAAATATTAAGGTTCACAATTGTAAAAGTTAAAAACTTTACGTGAACAAAAAAACAATTAAGGTTCACAATTACAAAAGTAAAAAAAATTATGTAAACCAATTTTTTTTTTTTAGGTTCACAATTAAAAAAGTTATAAACTTTCTGTGAACCCAAACAAAAAAATTAAGCTTCTCAATTAGAAAAGTAAAAACGATTTTATGAACAAAAAAAAAAAAAGCTTCACAGTTAGAAATTTTTAAAATTTTATGTGAAAAAAAAAAAATTAAGATTCACTATAAACAAAACTTAAAAAAAATTTGTGAAAAAAAAAGAGTTAAGCTTCACAAAAATTTTAAATTAAAAGAGTTAAAAACTTTGTGTGAAGCAAAAAAAAAAATTAAGGTTCATGATGAAAATTTATGTGAAACAAAAAAAATATAAGGGTTCTCAATTAAAAAGATATGTGAAACAAATAAAAAAAAAGTTCACAACTTAAAAAAATTGAAAAGCAAAAAGTGTTTTCATCGTTTTTTTTATCTCCACCCTTTTACATACATATATATATATATATATAAAGTAGATTAGAAGCAGAAGTGAAACTGAGAAGCTTTAACTTTTGATTCTATACTTGTCCCACATCGGCCACTCCTTGAAATATGAAAAGTTACCACCCCTTATAAATATGACACCCACAACTCAAGGCAAACATTCTTAAATGATTCCTGATGTTTTTTATGGTTTCATTTTGTGGGCTTGAGTCTTTGTTAAAAGGATGTTAAAGCCCAAGTACAGATTTATAGTACACAACTCTTAATGACTCAGCTTTCGGTTAATAACCGACTTAACCGAAAATCCAACCCGACAGAATTGTTTTAACCGAAACCGACCCATCTATTAACCGAGATAATTCGGTTATCAAATTTTCTTAACCGACAGTTCCGTTAGCTAAATTTTGTTTTTTTGTTAAAAAGTATTTTGCCACGGTTGGTATGCCACATATATAACGCCCTCTGTTTGGGTGTGTGCTTAGACCATTCGCAATCGTAACATCCGAACACCCATTTTTCAGGCGTCACATCAACATAAAACCACAACATCATTTTCAGCACTAGCAATGGTAACACCAAAACGTCCATCTTTTGCCCCCGGAATCCACTAACTAAATTTAATTTTCATTTATTTAACAAACATATACATTTTAATTAATTAAAATACAATACAATACTTAAATAAATAGACTTAATAAAATAAAAATTACTTAATTTAAAAACGTTACAATCCTAAAAATAAAAAGTAATAATGTTACAATCTGGAAAAATAAAAATACAATAAATTAAAGTTTGCGATTTAGTCCTAAAAATAAAAAAAATACAATTAACAAATAATTAAACTACTCGATCGTCATCCTCGTTGTCTTCATCTTCGGCTTCATAGAACTCCCGAAACTCTTTCCGAATCGTTTTCTTCATTCTCCGATATGCCGCAAGGTCTTCCGGATCCGTGATGTTCGAGGTGTTGAGTGTAAGAAATTTAACACCTTGCTTAGTGGTCCGAGCTGGGTGTGTTTGGTTGCATATTCGGATTGTGAATTGAGGGAGAGCTACTCGAGCCGGGTGCGTTTGATGTTCCGAATAACATTAAGTTGGTGTATGACATGTTTTCCGGATTTGGGGTTTGAATTGAGTTGGAATTGGGGTTTGAATTTGGAGAAGACATTGTTGGTGATGAAAGTATTTTTGGTTTGTGAAAAGTGTTTAGAAAGTGAGATGGTGATGTGTTTTTGGTTTGTTGGTGATGAAAGTGAGAATTGTTGTGTGAAAAGTGTTTAGGAAGTATGTGTATATATATAGCTGTTAGTATAGAGTATTTGAAAAAAATAATTTTTTTTTCCAACTTTTGGCCTTAAACGGTCATTTTATATATATATTTTGCTTCTCGTAGCCGTTGGAAGGTAAAAAAGAAGTTTTTTTTTTGTTTACATTAAAACGTCGAAGAAAAAGGGAAAGGAAAAAGCTCGTGGGCCCACCACTATGCCCGTTCATCGTTTGTCGATCCCCGCACAACGCCAGCCCGAGAACGTCGCGATGCGGGCGTTCTGAACCGGAAAACGCCCCAACTAAGGGCGCGTTACGAATGGTCTTAACGGCACAACATGAACTTTCTTCTACCCTTTGTTTGATCGAAAGCTCCCCAAATTTGAAAAAGATATATCTTAGAGTAATATTCCTTTTCATCTGACATGGTAATAGTTCTTTAATTATTCTTTTGACTTGTTTTCTGACTTGTTTTGTATTAGGTTGTACTCGTAATATTGAGCACACGTTGTGGGCATATATTACAACGTTCCCAACAAATCCTTGTCCCAGAACACTGTTGCAGAGTGTCCTCCAACACCGTCACAATATTCTGGACAGTGTTCTTGCACAATGTCTAGATATGGACGCTGCTTTTGGATTTTTGTTTTCTTTTCTTTATTTGTTCCCCTCACACATAACCATTTAACAAATAAAAAAATAATTCTCAGAACACTGTAAACTCAACATCTTTCACACCACACTTTTTCAACAACAACATTCCCGTAAAGACACTGTTAAAAACAGTGTCACCACACCTCGTGCTCCATCATGAGCACACTTCCATGGATTCTGTTGATCTCCAAGACTGTGCAGGCTTCAAGTTGAATCATCTTGAGATATTGCAGGTAGTTTTTTTCAGTAACTCAGCTATCGAGAGGGAATTATTTAAGCTTGCCATGGCTAACTCACCTCTGCTAAAAAAAGTGGACATAGTACCTTTTGACACTAATATTTCCATTGAAGAAGAACTGAGTATTCGTAAAGACTTGCAATCATTTCTGCGGGCATCACATGCAGCAAAATTTGTCATTAAGCGTGACGAAACTCTGCTATGAAAACTATTATTTGGGGAAGCCAAGTACATAGTTGTCTTAAAGACTACCTAGGAGCATACAGAGATTCAGAGCACCTTGCTTTCATGAACTATTGCCAACTTTATTATATGTCAACTAGCTTAATTTCTGTTTACCAGTCATTTTGTAAGACCGAATATTAGATCGGAAAAAGTTGGATTTTTTTTTTAATAGTATATGCAGTATGCTGTAGTAGATCAATTATAAGCAAATGGTGCAGGGAAACATATTGTGGAATGAAGATAAGGCAGTTTCGATCTACTTTGGCTCTAGCATTTGTGTATGCATTGGCCAAATAACGTACTGTTCAGTATCTGTAGTAGGATTGTAAGGTTTCCTATAGAGGCTAGAGCCATTTTTTGCTTTGATTTTTGGTTAAAAAGTTCCAAATGCATGTAAATCAGAATCTTTAAAATAGATATTAGATATTGATATGTGAATATGAAAAGATTAGCCCAATCTGTATAGTTGTTGATTTGTTATTGTTACCTAAGACTACTAAGGTTTTGTATATATCAGCAATTAAAATTCAAAAGTTCATGATTAATAACCCTTCTTTATGTTTCAATCTTGTGAGATTTTGGTTCTTAAGCATAGGGTCGATCTAATATTAAAGTTTCGGAATTTTAGTTAAATACAATTCACTTGTGAAAAGAAGATAACTGTATGAATATATATGTGAAAGTTGGAATCTTTATGGGACCTCCAAGAATGGAAAGCACAGTTCTGTCTTCTTGGCATGGATGAAGTATTTGTTTTAGAGAGAGCAATTCAACTCATTTACTTACGAGTGAATCAATCTGATTATAGTTATATTTTTAACGGGTCAAATGGGTAATTAAAATATACTAATAGCTTAGAAGGAAACGGGTTGAGAGTCACCCAAATTGTATTTTTCAAAGTATAAGACCTCCTAAAATCATTTACTTCAATAACTAGCTTACTATTGAAATAATATGGTTTTTCATATACGATAAACTATTTGGTTACTACTGCAACTATACCATTTATTATGCACAAAAGTTTTTTACAGTCAACCAGCTAACCCGGCCCGACCCAACCATCCCATTTCGCTACATCTAGTTTGTATTTCTGTTGAGATGAAGACCAGCAATCATTTATACAGGCATATGCTTGAAAAGTGAGAATTTTGTAGTCGATCATACATTCACCACTTATTTCTATAACCAAAACTTTAATAATAAGATATAATTAAATAAATTGAGAGTATAAAGATTTAATTTCATTTACAAAACCATGGATAGAGAAAGGAGCGCCAAATTTCTTTTACATTACCACACCCATTTCTAGGGATGAGCTTGGTACCATACCGGTACCGAACCAGTACCAACCGGTTGGTACCGATTTTTTTTTTTGTACCAAATAAAAAACCGAATACCGTACCATTTGTATCGGTTGGTACCGGTTCGGTACCGGTCCGGTGCGGTTTAGGTATTTTGGTGTGCATAGTACCAACCGGTACCGAACCGGTATCGACCGGTTGGTACCGGGTTTTTTTTTGCCCCAAATCAAAAACCGAATACCGTACCATTTGTAACGGTCGGTACCGGTTCGGTACCGGTCCGGTTCGGTTTCAGTATTTCAGTTTTTTTGCTCATCCCTACCCATTTCCCCTTCTTACAGAATTTCAAAATGTATATTAATATTAAATTAGATATAACCGAAATTTAGTTTAATTTAAAACAATAAATAATTATTATTTCGAAAACTACAAGCACAACACTACCTTTTTTTTCTTTTTTTTTCTTTTTTTTTTTTAATATCAACCAGCCTTCTTGTTATCAGTGATTTTGTAGAGGATAAAAAGATCATTCTTTTTTTACAGAATTAATCCCGTTATAACTGAAAAGCTCCATCTGCAAAACGGATTCTTACTACTAGTTACTAGTATATAAACAAACACTTGATCACAATTTTTAAAATCTAGTTTGACCCACCACCCAGAAAGTCAAAGCATCAATCTTGATTCCAATCATCAACTTGCATGAGTTCTCTCTTCATCTTGAACAAAGATTGCTGTTCTCAGGTGATTAAAGTTCTTCCATTTTCAGGGTTATTCTGTCGCTTCTTTATTCGATTTCGTTGTAATTTCATGGGAGTAATACAAATACAACTTTAATTTCTTGATTTGACCCATTCTCAGAAAGTCAAAGCCATCTACATTGATTCGAACTCAACTAGAGTTCTCTGTTCATCTGGAAAGGATACTGCTATTGCATGAGTTCTCTCTTCATCTTGAACAAGATTGCTGTTCTCAGGTGATTAAAGTTCTTCCATTTTCACGATTATTCCATCAGTTCTTGATTCAATTTCGTTGTACTTTTATTGGATTATCACAAATACATTATACAAATCAAGTTCATATCAAGAATTTGGAAAGTATATCATAAAATGTATGTGTATACGCGGCGTCTCTGTTCTGAGTTTATGTTTTCTTGATCAAATTTGTGTTGATGTTCTCTGATTCCTGATTAAAGTACCATTTTTTGTTTCTCAAAATTTACAAAGATAACTCAGACAGCATGCATGCATGGTCAACTTTTTAGGGTTTTTTGATAATTCAAAAAGATTTCTCTAATTCAATATTTCTCAGTTTCGAGTGTATGTTTTCTTGATTGAATCTTTGTTAAAGTTATAGAAAATGTGTTTTCTTGATTAAATCTTGTTAATGTTTTCTACAGACATTGGATCAGAATTCTGAACTTCATTTCTTGATTTGACCCATTCTTAGAAAGTCAAAACCATCTACATTCATTCGAACTCAACTTGAGTTCTCTGTTCATCTGGAAAGGAAACTGCTATTTCCAGGTAATGATCTACTGTTTATTTGATTCTGTTAAGTTTTTTCGTAAATTTAATAGTAGTTTTATTAGATTAAAACAAATCATGAATTTGTAATACAAGTTATTAAACGTAAATGTGTGTGTGTATATATATATATATATATACATTCGTGTGTTATCAAATTTAAAAGTGTGTGTTTTCAATCAACAAGTTCAGATAAGTTATAAGTGTGTGTTTTCTTGATTAAATTCCTAGAAGAAACTTTGGAAGCAGGATTAATCGTTACGGTTCTTGATTAAGAAAAAAACAACTTTCTTTTATGATTAGATTCACTAAAAGACGTTCCTTTTTTTGTAGGACCAAATCTTACTAGCATTTCGGTGGTGAAGCTAAAGAAGCACGGATCATGGACAGCGTGGTATTTGTGACTGTTAAAGATCCATGGATGGCTAAACTACACAGTCATAAGTTCATGATACATCGGTTTTTGGTACAAATGAGACAAACATCTGGAACACAAACAATTGCAGACATCCACAGCTGGATTGGTTCCCATGAACCTGATCCCCATGAAATGGACAAACGTGGGGCACGATTCTTTACATTCCCAGAATGTGCAGGTTCTTTCATATGGATCCCGAGGAAAAATGATATGGCTAACGTTACAGTTCAAGAGATTATTGAAAAGTTGCATGATCATCTCACCTACAAGTTATTTCCCAAGAATTCAGAGTTTAATAGAGGCGTTAACGTTGAAGTAGGATCAGGGCGTGGTGATGAATTGAGGAGATTACTGGAAGAGGTACCAAAGGACACACTTAGTTACTTTCAACATGATTGGGAGAAGAAAGTTTAGGGTGGCACAAGAATGAAATGGAGGTAAACTTGCATGTGAAGACATATATGATCATATATATTTCGGTTTTTGAAATGAAGGTGTTAAGACGTATGGTGTCAAACTGTTGATCTAGGAAGTTTAGGGTAGTAGTGAATGTTACGAAGAAGTTATGTTGATGATAGTAAATGAGTTGAAATGTTATAGCAAATGTTTAGTTTAAAGATTTTGTGTTGGGTGACGTTATGACTAGCTTTTACAATGTAGATCTAACCGTGAAGCAGATATGAATATATGTAGATTTACATTTCCATTCCTTTAATCTGTTTAGTAATCTTGCTGTCTTTTTATTGCTTTTATGTGTGGATGATTATTGGGAATATATATACCTCCTACTTATGTGAGGGATGTTTTGTAACAGTTTTAATGGCAATGGATCTTGGGTCCTGTGTTGTAAGAGTAGACAAAAAAAAAAAAAACAGGTTGCTCTGTAGATGACTTTTAAACAACTAAATGATAAAAGGAAAAGTAATTGTAGAGTGTATTCAAATGCATATTCAGGAAACATATTAATATTCAGTAATGGAACAGATTCCATGTTTCAGCAACTACAATCAATATGCCAAAAACAAATTTACAAATAAAAATACATAAAATAGAAATAGCCGAAGAACGAACATCATCTTCTTACTGCTCAAAGCCTAGTACCAAGAAAAGAATCTGAATTTCTTGCACAATGAGCTATTGAAACAACAGATACCGCAATGTGAAAAGTACTCAGCCATGGGTGTTAAAAGCTTCCCAAAGTAAATTCTGTGGGGCCGGGTTAGTAAGATCTCGAGCCTGTAGAGCTGCTGTCCTAAGTGTCTTAAGTGTCGTCACATTTGCATCATAGAACGATAAACTGGTATAAGGCAGATTATGTTTCTTGCAAAGTTCTTTCACAATAGGAGAAATCGACCTCAAGTGTGTCCTAGGCAGCCTAGGAAACAAATGGTGCTCAAGTTGAAACTGTAAACCACCAAAGAACCAATCCATATAGGAAGAACATGAAATATCAATGGTCCCACTCGTTTGTTTCTCAAACCAATCATTCCCTGTTGGACGGCCCACATAAACATCTGCAGCAAAATGGTTCAACGTGAACTGAACATGTTGAATACCGGTAACACAAAAGCTGACCAACACAAATGCCACCCGCTCTGGCCAATTTGGTAAGCACGAAACAAGTAGAGGAAACCAAGTCCAGAAAATTAGGGTTCCGAGAATATTTAAACCTCTGTCAGGAATCTTTCTTTTTGAAATCAGCAAAAGAATCGTTTGCAGGTAGAGGTTGACCCGGGCCACACACATGATCGGGTAATATGAGTAATGTTGGTAGCTCACAAAGAATCGAGCCAATGGGTCAAATGTCAATTGTCGGCCGTAGAAAACGGATTGTAACGAGTTAAAAAGCTTAGATGAAACAGCTAACATGGGTAAATGTTGGAGGTCGGGATCGTAATCAAGGCTATTGCAAGAAATGTGATGGGCGTTATGCGTCCACTTCCACCATGCGATGCTGATCCCTGTTATACAGTTCCCGATAAAGATTCCGGCAAATTTGTTCCACCCACGGGTCGCCATCATTTGGTAATGACCCGCATCATGACCCAAATAAGCAATTTGCATCCATGCTAATCCCAACAATGCGCCCGCCAGCATATGAACCCAGAAACTGTTTGAGTATAATACACCATAGACACAAGTGGAAAGCAGCAATGACACAAAACACAGTGAGTAAATTACACCGTGACCTTTCTTCTCAAACATCCCGGCTTTTGCAAACTCGGAAGCCAGCTTCCGATAGTCTTTAGAAACTTCTGAAACTTTGTAATCTTTTAAATGATACCCAGTGAAGAGTTTGTCAAGGTGTTTCCATGCAGTCCCAGGATGAAATGCAATGAATGCATCGGTTACATCCTGGCCCGCAAGGTTTAGAAGAGGAATATCGCCACCCGGGTGCTCTTTAGCCCATTCTGTAACGTTGTATACTTTGCCCTGGATTGAAATCCAAAGGTCACTAGGCTTGTTATGCTTTATTAACTCTTCAGATGTTATGTACTTCTTTCCATCAGCCATTGAATTCATTACTGAAAAGGAGAAAAATGTCTGTAAAATTAGCCTTAAACAAGATTCGTATGCTTGAAGATAAGATGTAAAGACTTATATAGATTAGTTTGGAAGAAACATGTGCTTGATATGAAAATGATTCGCTACGTATTAGATTGACTTTGTTTGTTAGAGGTGCATAACATGTTCATTCATGCCTCAACTGTATTACATCAGCAAAAGGTAAATGGTCCTCCAGCCTATTAATGTGCAACACACATTCTCTTATGAAATCATATGGACTGTATATATGCTACTCCATATCACATAGTACAATGTTACATGAAACCATATAGAATGAATAAGTATGCACAGCAACTGTTACAATCAGTCTATCACAAACACATGAACTTGTGTAATTAATTTCAGTATATCACAGTAGAAAGCTATCAATTTATCTATTATTATTATTATTATTATTAATTATTAATAGACATAAGTCCACAAAAGAGGCATGTTTAGGGGACTCAGTGGAATTATCAAAGCCTAAAACACAAACTAAGCTCTATTTACTTAAAATAATGGACAAATAATATATATTCCAAAAAGATACTCTCATCTGGACAAGCAATAATGGGAACATGTGCATATCTTATAATAAAGCTAAATTGACGCGTAATTAGATATTTTCGCAGGCCTGGAAGTCATAAGCCGGACAAAATCATTTAAGTATAATATTATTAATTATTAATATTGATAACAAGAAACAGCAAAGCTTTGAAAAGGACCTATTCAAACAAAGTTTTCTAGAAGTTAAACATGATCATATCATATACCTTAATTAGCTAATTAATTGTCTTAATGAGACTGGATCAATTTTCCAAAAGTAGAAAAAAACTCTAAAGAACAAAAACAAAATAGCATCAAGACTCAGTTTTGATAAATACAATAATACCACTTTGCGACGGAATATCTAATGTATTTTAGCAATAAAGATAAAATTAAATGTTATACATTGTAAACACAGCTATAGGATCATCTCCTTCATATCATACAAAAACTATTCGATCAAGATTAACGCCACTCTATCAAACAGCCAAGATAAACCTGAGGTGTGATGAAAAAAAAAAAAAAAAATCCTAACTTTAAAGACAAACTTGTAGTAGTTAAGAAAAATATCTTGTAAATGCTTTCTTATATCCCAAAATATTGGTACAGCTAAACCACCTGCTTTTCATCATATTAAGAGGGTGTTTGGCTCCGCGGTAAGCTTTTAGCTTATAGCGGTAGCTTACAGCTCCAGATTTGGGGCTTTTTAGCTTTTAGCTTTTTAACCCTTTAAAACCCCTAAAAGCTCCATACATCCAAACACTAAAATAGAGCTTTTTAACGTTAACTTACAGCAAAAGCTAAAAAGCTCCTCCTTACCGCTCCCCCAAACACCCCCTAATATTGCATTTTCCAGTCACAAAAAATTATTAATATAAATTTATTATCTTCAATGATTCAATTATTAATAAATTCAGATTCAAATTACTTAATTTCCTACTGAAGAAAATATCAATATTCATCCGTAATCAAGGGGGGGAAATGCTAATAAAAAGTTCTATCGGATCTCGATTACGAGTCCGGATCCAGATCCGACCCGACATAAACATACAGAATTCAGTAAGCTTTGCAGCTCAATAACCCAACATTGCTAAACCGACGTTAAGATATGATTAACAAGCTAATCATCCTAGCTGAATTCGATAACTTTGCTAATTAGACGACCATAAAACAATTTAAAAATGCAAAATCGACGATTAACATGTAAAGTAAAAAATTAAAGTTTTAACCTTTAGTGAAGGAAATGGAAGGAGAAACGATGGTCGGATCTTCAGACACCATTCGGATCCTGATCCGAAAACCCTAATTAGCAGCGCTGAATTTGTAATGTGGAGCGCGATGAGAAATTGGGAGAATGTGTTTTTGTATTCGTACGGATTTGAATGAAATTGATGATGAAAATGTGAATGTGTTTTGGGGGTTTTTGAACCCTAACGGTAAAATGGGGGATATATATATACAGGATACAGGAAGGAAGTACCGATGGTTATAATAATCTGGGGGAGAAAGAATCAACGGTGGAGATTAAACGGCGCACGGATATTTTGAGGAGGATAGCGCGTAATGTAAACGTAGCGTATAATAATTCCTTTTTTCTTTGCAATTTGTATATCTGAAATTCTGAACATATACAGCCTTCCCACGTACTAAAATTAACAGCACATTGGCTTCCAATAACTAAACAAATAAAATATGATTTGATCATTGATAGTTATATTATTAATAAAACATACTATGATATTAGAAATTTGATACGAACCTAGACTTATAAGCAACTAACCAATCCCATACGAACCTAGCTCATACTAGACCTATATCAATCTCTTAAGCCCAAGTGTAGAACTCACTCACAAAAGATAGCTTTAAGGAGGAGGGGACACCTAAACTTATAAGCAACCAACCAATCTCATAGTTGGCCGATGTGGAATCGTAACAAAATTACATATAAAACGATCATACTAAAGTACAACGATGCAAAGGCTAAATCATAAGCTAAATGCCCGATCACATAACCAGGGACGGGACCATGTAGAAGGTAGGGGTAGCAGTTGCTACGGGTCCATTCCAATACGAAGTGTAATTTTCTTATGAAAAATAGCAATTTTAGTTGTATTCTTTGTTTCTGCTATGGGTTTCAAAAAAATGAGATAACATTGCTACGGGTCTTTTTAAATTCTGAATTTGCCAATGCACATAACTTGACCCAAACCTTACATTATAAACAAACGATCATACAACTTTATTTTAAACCCTACGTCATACCAAAATTTGAACATCCATATAGACAGTTTTAAATAATTAATGAAAGATATATAGTTATAGTTATTATCATTATCAATTCATTAATATCTCTATATACAAAATATAACAATTTTAAATAGCTCATTATAAAAGACAAATTTTAAAGATTTCAGATTGAAAACACAAATTACTACTCATGAGTAAGGTTTAAATGAGTACACCAACTTTGAGTGAGAATGAGGGAATCAACAGATTTCTGTCATGTGTCACTTTATTCTTTCTCCTCCACATTTTTTAAAATTAAATATCTCACAAACGGTAAGTCGAAAAATCATGAAAATTGCACCATAAAATTCAGCGTTTTCTTCTCTTCGATTTGCCGTCCCTTAAGGCATACTTTCGACAACTTTTTTTTTCTTCCATTTTTTGGTGGGTTTTACAAATTAGTAACACATGTGTTAGTGATTGGTTATACATTTAATTTGTGGTTAAGGCTAGGGTTTAGAGTTAGGGTTAGGCTTTAGTAGGAAGGGTTTAAGGTTTAGGGTTTAGTATGATTTAGGGTTTAGAGTTTTGTAAAGCGTTTAGGGTTTGGGGTTTAGGGTTTAGGGTTTGAGGTGTGGGGTTTCGGGGAAAAACCCCAAACCTCAAACCCTAACCCCTAAACCCCAAACCCTAAACCCTAAACGCAACACTTTAACACATGTGTTAGTAAATGTGAAACTCATCAAAAAAGATAAAAAAAAAAAAAAAAACTCGTAGAAAGTATGTCTTGAGGGACGGCAAATCGAAGAGGATAAAACGCTGAATTTAATGGTGCAATTTTCATAATTTTTCGATTTGTCGTTTGTGAGATAATTGATGTTGGGGGTAAATGGATTTTGTACATGTGGAGCATTCTCTTTGTACACATGACACAATATCATTGGTTCCCTCATTCTCACACAAATTTCTATTCTTATTTGAACCCCACCCTACTACTCATATGATTATATAAATAACCAGTTAAGTGAATATAAAATTATGAATTTTGTTTCATGCGTTGTCCACAAAATTTCATTGTAAGCAATAAATTTTGTCATGGTTGCATATCATGTTTTTTTTTTTAATTTTCGATTAATTATGTGTGATAGTTAATCAATGGTACTAAATATATTTTGAATGGTTATTTGGAAAGGGAGATGATAAATACAACCTATAATTTGTTTCACACACCAAAAATATGCTTTTGCATACTTGTACAGTAAGCTAAAACTGTTATACTGTGTGTTGCACAAGGTTGAAAAATTCGTAAGTCGAGGATTAGTCGGTCGGGACATTTTACGGACTAGTCGAGACTAGTCGGGATTAGTCGGAGACTAGTCGGATCTTGACTTTTGTTGACTTTTTATACATATAAGTAATAAATGTCAAAATCATGTGTAAATATATAAGGAATCTTATATATTTTAAAGTCAAGGGACCTATATGTATTTTTTTTTGTACTTTTTCTTGAAAATGTAAACTCTTTCTCCCTCTTGTGTCCTTTCCCATATCTGATTTTCTTTTTTGTCCTATTACTCTCTCGTTCATCTTCTCATCTTTTAGATCTAGGTTTCATCATCACTCACCTCATTCTACCACCTTTTTATTTATTTTCTCTCATATTTAGCAACAAAAAGTAATGGAGAAACACACTCAAGCCATTGATTGAACGATTTTGACCGCTCTTTACCGACGTTGATCGCTGTTGGCTGGCTTGACCGGCGTTGACCGTTTTTTTGACCGTTTTGGTCATGGATTAGTCGGCACCCCTCTTGGGAAGACTAGTCGGGGACTAGTCGGGGACTAATCCCGTTTTTTTCAACCATGGTGTTGCATGAAACAATTTTCATGTTGTATTTATCAACTCCCACTTGGAAATATCAGTAAGTAATGTCAATAGATAGAACTTTTTGAGGGGAGCGCTTATTTGAGGGGCAAAAGGGATAGCATATCTCCTCATTTTAGCTATTGATTTTTTTTATCGACGGTCTAAATTCACTGCATTTAAAACATAAAAAAAATACACTAAATATAAAGTGAAATGCGGTACTTTAAAATGCAGTGAATGTAGTCGTTGATTAAAGAAATCAATGGCAGTAAATGAATTTGTCCCTCTTGCTCCTCAATTGAGGGATATTCCTATAATCCCACACCCTAAAAGAATCTTAATTAGTATGGAACCAATTTTTTTTTTTTTTTTAAGAAAGCATACCATACCATAGAAACAAAACATCGAATCGAATTTGAATATCAAGTTACCATCTACGAGGTTAAAATACCAATTAACCCACGTCAAAGAAAATAATGCTTATCACGTGTTAAGTAGATCAATCTTGTATGGTCAGAGACGAAGCTGAAACAGTTATTGAGCAAATTCGTACTCTAGTCTAGTATTGTTTGTATAAAAAATAAGCCGATTCATAGCTACTCTAATGTCGACAAGGAAGGAAATGAGATCTTGCCTTCAACTTTGAGTAGGATGTTCCTACCGCGAAGCAAGGTCTATTTTTTTGGTGGCAGCTAAGAATGAGAAGTTATATTGATATTTGCACAAAATTTACATTAATACTATAGAGTAAGGTTCAAATGAGTACAACATTTTTTAGTGAGAATGAAGGAACCAACCAGAATATGCCATGTGTCACTTTTTTCTCTTTCCTTCACATTTTTAAAAATTAAATATTTCTCAAACGGTAAGTCGAAAAATCATAAAAATTGCACCATAATAATCAGCGTTTTATTCTCTTCAATTAGAGATGTGACAAGGTATACTTTCGACGAACTTTTTTTTTTCGTTTTTCGGTGGGTTTTGAAAACAACTAACACATGTGTTACCGTTGAGTAACACATGTGTTACCGTCGAATAGTAGGTTTTGAAAACAACTAGCACATGTGTTACCGATGAAGTAACACATGTGTTACCGACGAGTAACACATGTGTTACCGGCGAATAACACATGTGTTACCGGCGAGTAACACATGTGATACCAGTTACTAATACATGTGTTACTAATTTTGTACCATTTACAAAACCCAAAAAAAAAAAAATTTGTCGAAAGTATGCCTTGAGCGACGGCAAATCGAAGAGGATAAAACGCTGAAAAATATGGTGCAATTTTCATTATTTTTTGACTTATCGTTTGTGAGATATTTGATTTTAAAAAACAAAGGGGAAAATGGGTTATTGTGACACGTGACGCATTATGAGTAGTTCCTCCATTCTCACACAAAAATTCATTCTCATTTGAACCTTACCCTAATACTATATTAAAATCTACAAAAGAGAAAATTAAGTAATATCAGAAGGGACGCTTTATATACACCAAAAAAAGTTATCGATCATATTTAGTTTTACCCACTTAATGGAAAGGTAATAAATACAACACTTAAATTGCGAAACGGAGTATACTTAATTTGACTATAACGTTTTTTATTTAGTATAACCGATGAAGACATTGTTTATTATAAATAACATTTTCAAAGGGTTTGAGCATTCTGGATGCTCTAAAATACTATGTGCGTAATTATGATTCTCAAATAAATTTTTGCGCGTATTGTTTGATACAATTTTCTGTTAATACCAAGCGCGTTTTCAAAGTTTAATCAGAGCAATAGAACATGTATTTCACTAAATTGTTTGGCTGTTGACATACGAGAAATATAACTCATGAATTGTTTAACTATATGAAAAAATGCGACTTAGTCTATGCCGTTACTAAAAGGTCCAATACTAGTCCCAACATTGATCCATACAAACATGAAAAAATGAGACTTAGTCCATGCCGTTACTAATAGGTCCAATACTAGACCCAACATTGACCCATGCAAACATGTTGAATTATAATCAATCTCGTAAAATAATGGGTATTGTTAACGACAGCCTTAAGAGCTGTCAATAAACAATTTAGACACGCATAAAATAATTGTACTTCAACAAAAATTTAGGTGGGGTCAACTAAAAGTCAGGAGCCATGATATTTATTATGATAAGAGTACAAATGTTAAGTCACGTGTTATAGTCTTATTGACAGCCCTATTTTTCAAAAATAATACATTACATATTTACCCAACGATCTATCTATCTATCTATCTATCTATATAATTAAAGCAAAATAACATGGATCAATCTAGACCGTAGATTGGGTTCCATCCAGTAAGATCCTACGGCTAAAATATATCCTATAACAATTTTCATATTTTAAAAAGTGTACCACAACTTCAGAGAATTAACACTTTCAGTACTTCCCTAATTATTTTCAGTCCTTATAGTTTAATACCATGACATTTTAATCGGTAATTTATAAATAAATCCTAAATATTTGAAAGATTTATCTATATTGATTAATAACATGATTTTTTTTTTATCAAAAGCATGACACTAAAAACTGGTCGTTCATATTGCTGTACAACCTTATATATGATGAAGACGTTAAAGTCGTAACTAAAATATTTTATGTTTTCAAGTCAAAGACCATGTATATTATTTCTTTATTTTATTTTATATGTGTAAATTTTTTTATCAAATATGTTTGATAGTGAACAATGCAAAGATCTAACGTTCCACAATAAGTCTCTTTATATCGATTAGTCTATTTCTTTTTTCTCATATAACATTTTGTACATTATATTTCTTTTAGATTTAATTGTTAACTTTTAAAACTCAAATGTACTAGCATGCACTGTCGCGGATCAATAAACTAGTATATATATATATATATATATATATATATATATATATATATATATATATATAAGAAAACACCACAAGAACATTCCATTTCCTTTTGAAATAGACGTAGTTATATTATTATTACTTAACTTATGGTGTTAATAACTTGATTAATATAATTCTGTGTGACAGCGATAAAAGTTTGTCAAACTGATCCATTAAATTTTAAATTGATATATATATGTGACATACTATAGGTTTTATAACATGGGTGTGGTTCTAGGAAGAAGCCAAAAAAGGAGAGAAGGGTACGGAAGAGTGATCTTAGCCATCAATTTCAAAATTAGATATAATCTACGGATCAAAATGACGCGGTGTCAATTTTGTAATTAATACCAACTTTTATGGTAGGGACTGTTGGGCAGTTTGGTCCCCAAACCTGCAAAGCGTCAAATCATTTTGACTATTGTACGTCCCTCCAAAAAACCATAACACACAAACAACCATCACACAACCGTCTCTCTCAAATCTTTAAAATTTGGGGCAATTTTCATTGCATATAAACACTAGATTTCAAAATCAGAGAAATTACGCGCGTTTTGATCGATTCAAGATTGTTTGTAAAAACTGTTATTTTAACATTGACAAAAAATGTGCATCACAAAGTAAAGCTGGTATATCACATTGTAAAACGGTGCATCAAAGAGTAAAAATATGATGTATTACAGAGTAAAAAAATGGTGCATCATAGAAGATATTAAGGTTCATCATAATAGATAGAAAGGTGAAAAAAGATGGTACATCACATTGTAAAAAATGGTGCATCAAAGAGTAAAAACATGATGCTGTACAGAGAAAATGGTGCATCATAGCAGATATTAATGTTCATCATAATAGATAAAAAGGTGCATCACAGCTTTAAATTAAAATCAAATCATAAAACAATAATGTACTACTCGTCTCTCACAGAAATGAACAAAAACATCAACAACCAACAATATCCTTGATAACAACTCCACGCATTGCTTGATTCTTCAATAGCCTTGGCCTTCTTCTTTTTCCCATTACCATCACACCCCCTCAAGTCCACATTACCTGGAGAAGATGAATCCTCAATTACAGGAGTCGAAAACACATCGAAATTGACATGATTGACGGATGAACGAATCAACAATAGCTTCAATTTTAAGTTTCGCAAACGACGATAAAACCCTAAACAAGCGAATACGTTGTGATATAGCAAACGAATGAAGATAAAATCGATCAAGATACGATATAGATCGAATATATTTATCCAAATCCCTATACAATCAAAGATAATGACGAGATTGTTTAGAGAGAATATCTAAGACGATTTTGAGACGAGTTAGGGTTTACAACGAAGAAGGGGGGAAAATTGGGCAGTTATTTAGGGCAGGAAGATTTTTACAATTAAAAAAATATTTTAATTTATTTTCCACATGTCAGCCTCTTAGTGGCTTCTCTCACTTACGTCCAAAAACTTCCTTCCGTACTAGAACCAGTATCTTATAACATTTAGAAAGATATTAATAAGGATAATCATAATGTATTTAAAAGTTATATATTATGTATATGAAAGTTTAGAAAATGCTTAGTGTAAGCCTTTATCTAAGCTATCAATACTAACATTTTTATACAAATATAATAGTAGGTAAATTAGACATTCTAGAAAGTCTCATAATACAATTAATAGAGCTTATAAAATTAAAATACATCATTCTTTACTACTCCCTCCGTCCCAATTTAATAGTCCACTATTTCTATTTTGGGATGTCCCAAATTAATTGTCCATTACCAAATATAGAAAGGTAACATGATTCTTTTTACTATATTGTCCCTACTTTAAAAATTAAATTACAAAAGTGAAAGGAAGTTCAAATTAATTGGTTAGGGTAAGAATGTCATTGTGCAAAAAGTAAGTAATAATTATTGTGTTTATCTTAAACTGAGTGTAGTTCTGTCTGGGGACAATTAAATTGGAACGGAGGGAGTATTAAATTAGGGCTTGATTAGCCTAATCCAAAACCTAATCAACTCCTATTGTCTAATCTGGGCCCTTAGATGGCAAAGACAAATGAATAATAGCCTTTGATCGTCGATTAGTGTTCCGATTTGCCAATAATTAAGCCCACCTATTACTTAATTACTATATTACCCTTAACCTACCTATTACCTAATAAACACATAAAAAAATAGTTTACCCATGTTTTATTTCTTTTCATTCAAACGTAGAAAAAACACAGAACATGCGCTCATCTTCTTGAATTCAAATTCGAAATCCAAACAAAATACATAAGATCCAATCCATTTATGCAGGGTACAGAGATTATTCTACACCTTCCATGAAATTCGTTTGTTCCATCTATCACCACAAGGTATAATTATGATTTAACCTTCCATGAAATTCGTTTTCTTCGTCATCACCACAAGATATAGCGATTTCTTTCTTGATTTCATCTAAAATTATGGTTTATTTGATCGATATAGAAAATGAATATGACTTTACAAATGATTGTATGTCATTGCAATAAATTCTAGATTCAAATTGAGTAACAGAAACGAGAGTTACCATAACAGATTAATTTTCAAAACTTTCCTTCTCTCCCATTTTTTCCTTTATTTTCTCCCTTGCAGTCTCGGTGTATGTATAGCAGTCTACGCGATGAAGAAATCTCGACCTTTTTTGTCTACATCACGCATCTTTGTTCTCCGACTTCGTAGGAGATATTGTGGTTAAATATATGAATCGATTTGAATTTCTTCCTTCGATCAATTTTTCATCTATCACCACAAGGTATTCAGACTACTATTTTTGATTTGAACTAAATTTAGGATTAATAGAATATATTGTGCAAATAATTTTATTCCTTCTACTAATTTTGATTTTTTCTCATAATTATTGCCCTTGGGATTGAAATACGATTAAGGTTGAACACTAATGATGTTTTTGTTGTCCGAAACATAGTTTAATCCGGCTTCAGTAGATAAAAAGGGTTACTAAATTGTATGTTTGGTGAGTTTCAGATTCAAGTAGTCTGTGTCTAGCCTTGGCTAGGATGCTTGGTTTTATGATCACACGCAATATAGTAATGTAGCCTTCAAGCTCTTGTGAATTCTGAATTAAAATCGTGTCTTGGTTGTTTGATAACAGGTGTTTCATGAAACGCTAAACAAGCGTTCGAGAAAATGCCTCGGTTAGTAGTTTTTTTAGTTGTCATCAATAGGTTAGCGAGAAGCTTTATGATGGAGAACACAAGGAATTTGTAAACTTTATGAAGGCACTCAAGTCTAATGCCATGAAGATTAGCCATGTTATTCAGTCCACTATTACTTTTCTTTTTCTGCCTCGGATAGATTTCCTCTCCGCCAAGGTATAGAGTGTTCAAAAGTAAAGGTTTGAAAAATGGGCAGGTTGGGTACTGGGTCATTACAGTGGGGTTAACCCAAAGCCCATTTACTTAAAAAAACTAAATTTGATTATGATAATTATTGTGTAAAATATGCTATAACTTTTTTTTTTTCTTGCTGGGTGTACATGTCTTATATCTGTGGCCAATTTATCTCATTTTATAATTTTTATTTTTTAGAAAATAGCAGAGAACTTGAATATGTCGAGAAAAAAGTTACGAATGCAATGGGGGTACTAATAGTCTTTGACAGAATTGTACATTAAAATCCGGTGATGCTAATAATACATTTGAGGTTTATGTGTAGTCTCTTAATATTGTGTGGTGCATCTTAATGTTCATTATTATATAAAATCATGTGATACCATTTGATTTTCCTTTTAAGTATTTGTGCTGATTCAAACCACTTTATTTGAATAAGAAGTCAACATTTGAGTCTATTTTGTTCACATGAACCAAAGTTGTTAAATTTAAGTACATATTTGTTGTCAAATCCATCCACAATTTTTTTCTAAGGTAAATGGGTCAGAGAAGATGTTGGTTTGGGTTCTGATGGTTGCCCTTTTAGTGGGTGTTTAAAAGTTGTTATTTCACAATGATATGTATATATAGAACGTGTTTTATGCTATTGAAAATACATGGGAGCGTGATGGGTTCATAGGGGCTGAATATATATGGGTCAATCAATGGGTTTTATGTATATACAATTTGATCTTTTTAGGACAAGATTAAGCAACATCAACCATCAACCATCATGTTAAAATCTTAACAAACACCGTGTTAGGGTCGGGATTAATACAAGCAGTCAGTCAAGGTATAAGGTTTATTGACCAATTTTTTTTATTATAGCAGTAAGTCTTTAAGCAGTATAATGTGTATGATGAAATGTTTGTGATAATTGTTGCTATAGAAGTTTCAACTGTATAGAAACTTATCATACACGAATGTGGGTGTGGTGAAAAAAATGTCAGTATGAATAATGAAGGAACGTTCCAAATCGGAACTGGTAAAATGAAATATGAAGGTTCATTTGTTTTGTACATCTTTATGATAAAGGTGTACTTACAACTCTTATGAGATATTGGTTCTAAAGTAGCAGATTGTAAGTGTAATATCCATCTTAAGGATCTAAGGGTATTTTGGTAATTTTCTTAGCTTTAAATTGTTATTTAATATGTTAGGAAATTTGTGCTCAATTTGAGTAATTGTGACTAGTAAATTATTATTTGTTTTAACTTTTTATAGTTAACGGTAAAATAAAATTATTGGAATCGTAAATTGTTTCTAGGTTCCAGACAATAGGTGGAACGGGGACTGGTTTTAAGTGGATACGGAGTCGGTTAAATTCTGGGTCGACCTATATCAACTTTCCTAAAATGGAAAGTTAGTTCATTTTCATTGAACTTCAAATCAAAACCTAAGAACTTACAAACCAAAAGTTGGCAATCAAACTTTGATTGAGAGCTGAGATTTGATCTTGTATCTATATCATTTCATCACCATCAACTTGTAAGTTTAAGTTTAATTCTTGAAATTTCATAATTTGATTTGAATTAAATTGATATATGATTTTGAATGATGTTAAAAGTGTTATTGAGGCTATAAATAGTTATTGTAATCGTTTGTTGAAGTATTATGCATCAGAAACTGAGTTTGGTAGTTATTATATGAAAATCGGGTGCTGGGTTTTGGACCAGATCGCACAGGTCTGGAAGATGACCTTACCCGCGGGTAAGACCCGTACCCGGCAGGTAGCCTTGCTTAATGGGTAATCCGGCGGGTAAAATCTATCCGGCGGATAGACATAGTATAAATTGTAACCACGAAATGGACTTGGTTTGGTCTTGGGCTTACCCGGCGGGTAACCCCTCCTACCCAGCGGGTACCCGTTTGGTTAGGCTGATCCATGTTTAAGTTTTAAATATGATGGTTTTTGTGTATCATGATTATTAAACCATGTTTCTAGTGATCTTTGCTTAAGTTGTATGCTTATATTATATAAGTATTGTATATGATTAAGTTATGTAATACTTATTGGTCATAGTTATACACTTAATATCAAGTGATACTCCAATTATTAAATGAGTACTAATTTGTATTCGGTTGTGTTTTCAGATCAACCAAAGACTCAGTAAAATAAGACCTCTAAGTTTGGATCTTGAGATATTCAGGTGAGTGGACTTGTGACTCTCAGTGTAAATTGGTGTAATATATTTAGTTACTAATAGTAAACCTGGTTATGATGTTTATAGATTGTTAGTCGAATTTAACACGTGTGATTATGTGATACTTGGCCTTTGAGGCATGATGTGATGGGAGGTCAACTATTGTTGGACTTGATTGCTATAGGTTAGTCAACGTGGGAATAGTGAACATATGTTGTGAATGGATCCTATGTTGATTGAAGATAGCAATGAGTTATCGGTAAAACCACTGCGTGGCCTGTAGTTGGTTATAAGTGTTACTTGGAGGACCACCGCGGCAATGAGGGTTCCTCAAGGACCACCGATCCTCTAAGATGATTATGTGTTTACCATTATTTGTTGTAAACAGATTGTTAAGTTGAGTTAGACTGTTATTTACTTGTCTATTCACTTAACTTCGTGTTAATCCCACCACTAAACTCTTGCAGGTTATGTTTGATATGTTTTGGACAAGAAGTTATGTTTGGAAGAATGTTTGACGATGTTGTACTCTGATAATGTTTTAAACTTATGTTGTGCTATGTTTTGAAAGGTTCTATAACACCCATTTGCTGTATAATGTTTAATACATTGTAATTTTGTTATGTATTGGTTATGTCATGTAAATTAATAATATAAGGATTCGTTCTTCCGATTATAATATATATATATATATATATATATATATATATATATATATATATATATATATATATATATATATATATATATGACTTCAAATGAGGGGTGTTATAGTAAATATGTTCTTCATATGTTTTCAGGGTTATCAATATGGCCATGAACTGGGCTCAACACAAAATCTACTTGTCTGATGCCATTTTTGGGCTACACATGTGACATGTTAGACTCAAATGTGAGTGTTATTTGTTAAGTCTCTTAATTTGCTATCTTACAGTTTTTCTGTTCAACTGATATATTTTACATACCAACGTAACTTCTGCATTTAATATTTGAGGTCTTTAGAAGTAGATCTCACTCTAGAATTTTAATGGTCAAACAACAAGTTTGCGTTATAAATTATATATTATTAAGTCACTGAATCATAGATAACACATTAGTTTTATTTCAGTTTGCAGTTTGATTTCGGGTAATATTTTCCTTACTTATGAGGTACTTATCCTCTTAATAATTACCACAGTAATAAAAAGTAGAGGTTGTATAAGCGGTAGTCGTTTGAGTATTATTAGTACGAGTTAAACAGATCATTATGGGCTAAAATGAGCTGAAAGACCTAATTAAATTTTTTTGTACCCAAATGGGTCAGTTGGGGTTGTATTGTATTCATAACGGGTCAAGTATTGAACGACTACAGTCAGGTCAATAAATGACCCATAAGATTTGTTTTGTTCTTATTATAGTAACTATTAGCTATTTATTTGTCAAGTATATTATTTCAAATTTGTGATTATAAGTGATCGTGCTACTCACATTTGATTTAAAAGTCAATCTTTTGAAGTTGTCTCTGTAGTTAGTGAGTCTTGCTGGATACTACTAAAATTTGACTATGGTATGAATAGTATAATAGTGTTCGCTATAATTGTATATGTTTGATATTGTGAACCATTCATAAGTGTGTATGTTTCTATATGTTTATACTGCATATTTAATTCTTTTTTGGGTTCTTGAAAGATGTAGTGGGTCGAGTTTTCCATATTCTGCGTGAGAATTATCCCATGAGAATTATCCAGAGGTTGCTGGAGATAGGCGAAGAATGTCATGAGGGCAACACATGTTCTTCATGAAGGGACTAGAAAGACAGTCTTTGCTAGCTTATGGTTCTTGGAAAATCATACATATATAATCACTAAAGTTCATGGTGCATATTTAATTCTTTTTTGGGTATTTGAAAGATTGTACTATTTATCCATTATGTTAAAATAATGCAAATTGCTCCTTTTATTACTACAAGATTATGTTGCTGCAAGGGTTTAAAGATGTTGGAAAGCCTATTGATGGTTGTACGGGGTTGATTTGTGTCTGTTTACCGGTTCATTAGTTTTAAATGGATATCGTCATAATTAGGAAATGCAGGCAAGTGTATCAGGTCAAGCCAACCTTATATCAGTCAGGTTGTAAATTTAATGCGGTACAACTTATCTATAACTAATTAGATATCAGTCAGGTTGATGAACTGCAATTATCCATGCCAACAGAGACCTTATCAAAAGATTGCAGAAGATGGTCATAGTCATCCATTCGGAAAATATAGCCTCGGGAAGTTTCTGGAATGATTATTCCTCTCTTTGCAAGGAATTAGGTGAATGACTTATAGAATCAGATCTGAATGTACAATATCACTGGAATAAAAATGTGAATGACTTATAGAATCATAAATTGTATGTTGTATTGACTTTATCTTAACACCACTTGCAGGTTCCATTGCAAGTAGTAGCACCACTTACTCACAAGAGCTTGAACGGAGTGAAACTTAGTTTATTTGACGATCACCGACTGTCAATACATGCCAATCAAATTTCTTTGTAAATTATGGCTCAATACTGCACGAAACTGGCTCAACATGCTCCAAAAGTGAGTTCTCACATATGATTACCTTTACATTTTATTGACATATATATGTATCAATTTTTATCCATTTACTTATGATTTGGACGACATTAAATTTCTTATTGTTATAAGTTTTGTGAAGTGTCAAATTTTTTTAAAAAAAAAAAAAAAAAAAAAAAACTGCAAGGAAATGGCTCAAATGGGTCGAAGAGGGGCACAAGTGACCCATATTTATTTTTTCATGCATAAAACGTCCTAAAACAGTCTAATCAAAAATTATAGTATTATTGGAATTATACGATTTTTGTATCATATTTTACTTAGGTTTGAGAGAAAAAGTGTTTCGGGTCAACGAGTACAAAAGCCCCGTTTTGAGGTGTAATCGAACTGGGCCAATCTGAACACCTTTTAGATTATGTTGTAATCAAGATGCTATAAAAATTGGGTACCATGGTGATGTCAGGCAAATCTGTACTGTATTCACTTTGAAGCGAGAATGGTTTTGGTTCATATGATGCCCATAACTTTGCATTTGCAAACCAACCATAGGATGGCTCTGGTATAATATTTCACTTCTCACCTGAATGGGATTTACTTGGCACTTTCCATGACTGGTGAGTTATTGATGCTATTTTTTGGTGGCAATTGTGACCCATTTACCTAATACTGGGTCAATTTTGATTGTGCTTTTTCTCTAAATAACATAAAACATATGGTAAAAGAAAGCGAATCAGATTGGTTGCCGAAAGTTTGCCCAAAGTGTTGGTGCATAAAGTTGCTACATCATTAAATTTTGCTTGGGATATGTATAAAATGTCTGTGCTAATTCTCTTACCTCTTAGGCTCCTTTTAGCTTGGGTCAGATTGTTTGTCATGTTATGATTGTGGAAACATTATGTTGCTATGCTCATATATAAATGTTACAGGTGGCAATATGGGTGGGTCAAATTGCCTAACAATTGGGGGATTAAAGCAGGGTCTTTTTTAGAGATTTAGTTAACATCATGAGGTAATATTGTTTTACATTCTAAATATAAGATGGGCCGGTCAATGGTCTATGGGTGAAGCTTACATTCTTTGACAGTCTTAATTAAGTTGACGATCATTCTTTCTGTGTTGTCATTTTAATTTTGTTACTGACATATCAAATGGTCTTTCTATATGTACAAGGGAACTGATGCAACACAATTTGTTAAAGGAACACGAAGAAAGGAAGAGACCAATGATAAGTCAGAATCGCTGCAATAGTTTTGGTGTAAAGTGATTTTTTGAAACTTCATATCTCTCATTGGTTCATCTTACCTCATCCGGTAATATATAGAGCCTCCTACATATTCCTTATTTACTTTGAATTTCAAGAAATACTTATTTGGATTGTAGTTTATATGATTGACATAATATCATTAGGAAGTTAAAGCTATGATGTTAAAAGAATCTATTATATCAGCATCTTCAAGTGGGTCACGGGAAGATTTAAAAAGATGTCTTTTTATTATGCTTGATTTATTTAAATTAATTTTGTTTTTGCCATAACGATGAATTAAAAGTGTCTGAATGAAATTAACATTTAAGTTAGGATGATCAATACCAAAGGTAGTACATGTTACGCTGCTGTCGTTACGCAACAATAACAATGGGTTTTGAATTTATAATAGTCGGGTGGAGCCTAATCCTCCGTACTACCTACTAATACTAGGTACGAATACCTGATATAAGTATGCGGTAAGGATGATCCAAGGTCGTTCCTCACGATGGAGGAATTGAAATAGAGCTAGTTCTGATAAGTCAGTAATTAAGCTAGGGTTGAATAGACTGGTAGTTGATTTGGTGTTTTATCTATTTATCTAATTAAGCTAAAACTAAGAAAGCATAAAAGTAAAATGGAGGGTAGTGCTTGCTATGACTTCATTAGCTTATGCATGGGGTGATGCCTAGGGTTTAAGTGTGAAAACGTCTTTTAAATATTTGTGTCTTACTTTCGCCTAAGTGTTCGTAGTGTAAACACTAACACCCTACTGTCTGATTTCTCAGACAGTATGTCACTGAATTGTTAGGTTACGGTGATTCTGATCAGAGGAGGCTGCTCAACTCTTCAACATTTTCCGTATGATGGAATATTGACCCTTCTTGGAATAATATTCCTGGGTGCATGAGATAGAGTAACAGACCCACTAAAGTTCTGACCGTTCTTAACACTACGATGACACAAAGATTATGTAAGGCATTTAAGATTAAGACTGGGTTTGGTGACTGCTAAACTTTACATTAATGGTCATTGTCTATGTGGTTCAACCAGGATGTGACACAGTCTTCAAACTACGACAGTTCCTTAGCTTCCACGTATTTATACTCCACTCGAGATGTTTCCAACGCTATACGAAGTATTGTGCCATTTTACGGTCTTTCCGGAATCATATACTTTATGGTCACTCCAGACTAGTTTAACTAAGTTTGTATTAAAGCTTTACCATCTATGATATAAACCAGCCCTCACTACATTCTCAATAAATCCCTGATTGATTCACGGTGTACTCTACAAAAGGTTTAAACAGTATTTCCACAGCTACACAATTCAGACCATATTAGTTGTTTGATTTGAAAACACAGATAGGTAGTGAACGGTTGATCAAGGTACATGACTCCTTGTCATACAGGTTCTAACCACGTTTATTAAAGGAAAGACGTTTAGGTTTAGAAACTCATAAATGTAAAGTTAATAGTACACTGGTTTTCAACTATTTATTAAAGTAACATCACCCCCAATACACAAACTAACTACATCATAACAAGCACAAGGTAACTACTCCCTACGCATGACAAACAATCCTAAATCTAGCATAGCAACAATAATAACAATCATCATTATGAGAGATAAGGAAAGAGATAACCGTATGTAATGCGTAGATAGAATAATGTTGAAAGAATACACGAGCGTAACCTCCGCAATATCTTCAAAAATATTACAAATAAGCCCCTCGAAATATCCCTAACACTATTACAAGAGTAGCCCCTCCGTTAATCTTGGTTAAATATTAACCAAGACTAACTTACAACTAACCCTAATTCTAACCTAGAGAAAGAAAACTAGAGAGAGAGAGAAACTAGAGAGAGAGAGAGGGAAAGAATGAAATGGAGTTGAGAGGTGAAGAGGTGTGTTGAAATGAGAAATGAGGCCCTCTATTTATAGGCATGGCATGTGATCACTCGTACAAGCTCCAAAGGCCAAAATACAAGCCACATAAACACCCGGGAGCACCCATGGCCGTACACGACCATGCCAGAGCCGTACACGGCCTCTATCAAGCCTTACATGGCTATAAACAATCCATACATGGCCTTCCCCAAGCCGTACACGGCCATATGGGGGGCCGTGTGATGTTTTCGGCTTTTCCTCGTTGCTTAAATCGCACGTATCTTCTTCGTTTCTTGTTCGTTTGCTCTGATTCTTTCACCTACGATCTCGTAATGCCTTTACGCTTCGAATGATGCTAATTTGGTAGAAATTGTAGGTGTATAGCCCAGGTATGTGCGGAATACATTTCGTGGTCTTCGGATGCATTGATCGGCTTGTAACTTTCTCGTCTTTGATCCAAATTGAGCTTTCTCTATATCCACGCTCTCATAATCTCCATAGCTATAAAATAAGATAAGTTTGAGGCCTTGGTATGGATTTTATAGTATATTTGAAGTGTTGCTCAATTCGGTGCCTATTTCGGTCAGTTTTCCGACCTTTTTGCATGATATTCGAAAGACCGACAAGTTTATACCTTTCTAACAAAAGTTGGTTAATAATTATGATTTTAAGATGTATTTGTTAGAAAAGAGCTAAATATGGGACAAATAATGTACGTAAAAACGTGACCTTTTGGGATACATCAGTACATTAATGCAGTAATAAAAGCAGGGGTATTGAAATATGAGTTATACCATGTCACATATACTTTGTCTTCCCGTTAGTGAATATATTGGATCTCATAATGTGTTTTTGTGCATTTGTTATTGTTCCCCACAACTCACACCTCTTGAAAAGCTAGATAAAAAGCATTTTGCAAAAGGTGCACAAAGACCTCAACAGAATGGTGTGGTTGCTACTCAACATCTAGATGAGGATTCGAAAGAAATTGCACTCATGGAGGCCAAATTATAGAAGTTATGTGAGCTGCTCTCATATGTAGGTTTTTCAAAAATATATTTTGTTATGTCATTTTCCTATTGGAGTAATAAATGATTAGTCATTTCTAATAACTTGTGGTTGTTTTATGCTTATTGAAATCAGTGTACTTAATAACTGTACTAATTTCATAATCTGGAGTTTAGTTTCTATGATGTCTCTCTTTTAAAAGTTGAAAAGTGACATTTTTTGACATGCAGATCAATGTTTTTCTAGGAATAACTGATAAGAGGCCAGGTAAATTTCATGACTTGGCATCTCTATTCCATGTTAGCTCTACAACTCACTTTTCATTGCCTAATGGATCCCGTTTTAGGGCTTCTATGATCTGTTTATCCATATCAAGTGATAAGGAATATCGATAGTTATTGGTCCTTTTATATTTGTACGGTTTCATAATATAGTCTATGCTAAAAATCTGACCCTCTTTTTTTCCCTCTAAGGTAATCAATCAGCTTAGGAGATTAGATAAATGTCTCCTTGTCACCATCAAAATCTATAGACCGCCTTTCAACTAATGTCTACTGAAAGTACTTGTAAGAGCTATGTGTTTGTAGCTCTTTCTGGATAGCTGCCGAAGGTGATGATTCCGTTCCTGGTGGTTGCCATCAATTTGTTTACGGGTAGAATTTGGATAAATGATTTGGTTGATAACATTACCTTTTCACATGCCAAAATGTTTTATATATAAAAATTTCCAAATGTTTCAAAGTTTCTATGTTATTTTTATTTTCTATACTTAGATATGTCTATCCTTTAGTATGATACACTCTGTTGGTTTTATGAACATGTGGGAAAGTGGGCGAGTTTGGCTGAGCTAGGTAGAATGGGTATGATTTATTGATTATCGAGTATGTTGTAAAGCCGTAGATGATTGATTTCTCACATAGCATTTTACCGGTATGCATAGAGCCTAGAACCTATATAAATGGGAATGTCATCCGAGCCACTTTCTGAGTTCCTACTGTTGTTGTATGTTGGTTTCATGAGTTATGTATTGATCGGTGAATTCAGGACTCTTATGAGTTAATTGCGTTTTGCTCAGTTGATGGATTTCTATGTTTACTATATCTCTTTACTTGAACTAACTAGAATGAGGGTAACTATTCTTGTGATTTTCTAATACATCAATCCCTTTACTTAAGAGTATTGGTTGTTCTGGCTTGGTGCATATGTATATGCTTGACGCGCCACCAACCGTCACACGTCGTCAACGCGATCGTATGGCAGCACGTCGGTGGAAGTTTTAAAATTTATATTTTGCTGGGGACCTAAGTTCTACTAGAGCTGTTGTAACACCCCCAAATTAATGATTTGCGGAAGCATACTTGGGTGTTACTAATCAATATACAAAGCACAAGATATACAGCAAACGACTTCTAAATGAGACGTTGTAAAACGATTTCATATGAAATAAATGTTTGAAAACTCAATGTTTTCGTATACAAAATGTAGTTCCCTAGAGTCCACGCGTGTAGCGGGAGATTCTATTACATAATCAAAATGTACAAAAGATAATGCTGAGAATCTCCGTTAATGCAATTTAGTTGAAATCATGCGACTCTAGCTATGTCGTGGAGTAATCCTACTCCGTCTGGGTACCTGAGAATACATGCTAAAAGGTCAACACGAATGTTGGTGAATCTCACAGGTTTGTATGTACTAATAGTTTTTGAACACAAGATTTCATCAGTTGTGCCCGCAGGCGTAAATCAAGTATTTGCAATCCTGCAAATGTAAAATATGTAAGTTATACCGTTGCCATGAGGCTCATAATCGAAGCTTAACCCGTAAGTGATAAGTTGCTCCCGTGACATGCTCGTAACTGAGCAAACATAAGTAACGAATAATAGTCGCCCGTTTATACAGTACGGTTCGTGGTAGCGCTACTACCCCGGGCGGGGAGGGTCATTTCCCTAGTGGATCCATTAACTAGTGTTCGTGCTTAAGTCCATAACTAACGATATATGATGGAGAGACTTTAGTAGAAAGTAAGTAACTCATGCAATCCCGTATAGTAAAATGAATAGTTCGTACTTGTGTTCAAGAAAAGTAAGCAATGTATCTCACCCCGTATGTAAAACAGTAAAAGTGGGGCTGTAAGATTCACCTGAGTCTTGAAGCGTTTAATCAATAAACGTGAGTTGATTAGCCGATTAGTGAGGGTCCGAAGACTCGTAACCTGAGGGTGTCCATGACACGCGATGGTTATAACATAAGAAGGTATCTTAATAGACTACCTTGTAGTTGTTCGTCCAACTAGAATGTCCAAATTACCTTTGGTTGATTCGTTTGTGGTTTAAAAATGTGTACGGCCCGTTGGTGACGGTTTTTGATGATATTGATAGTTTCTGAGTTTATTTCATGGTATTTAATCAAAGTGGGGGAATTGGGTACGGGGGTCCGGGGGCAGCGCCCCTGGTAGCGGGGTCCAAGGGGTGGCCACCCCTGGCGGGGTCCAAGGGGCAGAGCCCCTGGTTGGGGTTGAGCTGCCAAGTCAGCTTGGAAAATTTTTATTCCTGCTACTTTCCTTTAGTGAAAACGTATCCGAAATTTGAATTTGGAGTGAAATTAGGTGGTAAAATCTTGGTTCCAACACTTAGTAAAAGTATGAGTTTTCAGGGTTCTGTTTTATGCGACGTCGCATGCGGCGTAAGGTGCGATGTGGGCGTGTACGTCGCATTATGCGACCTTCGCAATTTATTGCGACGTAGGGTGTTGCGTCGCTAATGCGACGTGGGTTCAGTTTGCGACGTTAAGGTCTGCGTCGCTACGTGCGACATTCGCAATTTAATGCGACGTAATAGGCTGCGTCGCTAATGCGACGTGGGTTTGGTTTGTGCGACGTAAGTCGCTGCGTCGCAGAGGCCCCAGGCCAGATGCGACGTTACGCGACTGATCGGAATTTACCCCCAAAAACACGTTTTTCGGCCACCATTCGACTTAATATTTTTACCCAAACCTTCTAGGGACATTACAAGCTAAAACAAACAACTAACAAGTAAAAGTACTAAAAAATGAGAGGTTTCGGGATTTTGTCGGAAACTTACAAAGTGTCGGATTGAAAATCTGAAAAGATAGGAAGGTAGATCGTGATGCGGTGAGTCTTTTATTCAAAACAAGCTTGATGATTCGGGTGCGTTTTATGTTGTTATTTTGATGATTTGTTAGATGGTGGTGATGGAGATTTTTGAGAGAAAAAGAGGGGAAAGAGAGAGAAAGGAAAAGATGGAAATGAGGAGGTGAAAAGGGGTGGAAGGGTTTTGATGAAAGCTTCATTTTTCAGTCTCCGTTCAGCGCTCCGTGTGGTGTTCGTTTTCTCCGTTGTTTAAGCGTTAAATATTTATTTTATGTGTTAATTATCCATTTTAAAATACGAATTTTTGTTAAATAATCTAATTGAATTATTTTACCAAACCTTTAAATAGATTTGTGTGTTTTGTTTTTATGTTACGTAAGTTTTAGTTGTACGAAACGGGACAAATTTTGGAAATATTATTTAAATGTCAGTTCGGATCCAGTAACATTTTTAAATTACGTTTCAAGCTTTAATATAAAATGTTTCACCAACGTCCGTATTTATTGAACCGATTTACATCGATTTAAATTGCGTACGATTTAATCAAATCGCATATTCGTATATATTCAACAATATATTTCGATACATTAATTAGCCTAACACAGAACTAATTACATGTATTAACATAGAATTAGGCACTAATTACTAGTCCTAATTTGGCGGGTGTTACAGCTGTATAGCTGAAGTATGACTTAGGGTCTTTCTAAAGAGTTAATCGTATTGGGAAACGACTTGTCGGGACATACAGTTCAAATTAGCGATGGTTTGAAAATAGTTTTTAGTGGGGGTTTTATACTTAGGTCCGTAATTAGAATTAAAACTAATTAAAGCAGTAAATAAAAGCGGTAGGTTGAATCAGTATAGGGGGACTTGTGTTTGTTATGACTTCGTTAGCTTTTATGTGGGGTGATGCTGTATTGGGGTTTTATATTTGAAAATGTCTTTTAAGATTTGTGTCTTGCGTTCACGTAGATACCTTGTGATGTAAACACTAGTACCCTACTGATCAGATAAACCAACCAGTATGTCACTGAGTACTAGGCTGTCAAGATTCTGATCAGATCGCACTGTCTTGAAACCCCCCTCACCGTCTCTTATGATGAGACCAAGTGACCCTCTAGATGGGGTGCAGGAATAAGGCGACAGTCCGCAATTTATCCACTGATCTTTCGTAACACAGATAAAGATATCTAAGCTAGGCGAGACATTTAAGATTTAAGATAGGTGGTGACTGATTAACAAATACATTAATGGTTGTGATTGAGTTCAAAGATATTCGGCTGTGATACAGTCTTTAACCCACAGAGTTTTCCACAGTTACATAGTGTACTTACCCGTATTACGGTCTTTCCTGGATCACAGACTATGCCAGGATGTAACACAGTATACAGCCTTCGACCTTTCCGTAGTTTGTACGTGTTTGTAGTCCACCATAGTTGTTTCCAATGTTAAACCGGATACTCAGTCGTATTAGGGCTTTAACTGGGCTACATACTTTACAGCCATCTGAACTCAATATATCTAAGCTTGTATTACAGTAAAACCATCTATGATAGCTAAACAACCCGTTCACTTTGAAATCCCAAACCAATAAATCCCTGATTAATTCACAGTGTACTATACGATAGGTAGACAGTATTTCCATTGCTTCAAAATCAGACCATGTTATTTTAAGAAAACATAGACAGGTAGTGACCGTTTGACTAAGGGTCGCGAGTCCTTGATATAAAGGTTCTAACCACGTTTATTGGAGGAAAGGCGATAGTTTAGTTTAAAATCATAAATGTATAGTTAACAGTACACCGGTTTTCAATATTTAACAATTGGGATCATTATTCCACAACGGATTGTGCCCACGACTTTCATAGCTTCCACGTTCCGTACTACACACATTCATGATGTTTCCGGCGCTATACAAATGAAAGCCGTATAACGTTACCTCCGTTGTTTCATAACGATGTTATCCCAATTGTATTTAAAGTAGCATCACCCAAAGTATTAACAAGCTAACTACATCATAACAAACACAATAGCTAATCTACTCACTAATCATGGCAATGTATCCTAAATCAAACATAATAGTAGCATGCAACATTATGAAAGATAAGGATAGAAATAACCGAAAGTAATGCGTAGATTGAATAGTAGCTGAAAGATTACACGGACAGAGCTCCGAAATATCTCGAACAATATTACAAAGGAGATCCTCCAAGAATTCCAACTCTATTACAAAAGCTACCCTATTAATTCTCCTCTAACTCCTAAGAGTAGTGCTAGAGAGAGAAACTAATTATCCTAACTAATTCTCCTCTAACTCCTAAGAGTTGTGCTAGAGAGATAATGAAAACAAGAGAGAGAATGAGGTGTGAGGTGTGTCGTGCCACCAGCAGTCACGGTCGTTTTCGCAACTGACAGCAGCACGACGGGTTTAGTTTAAAAATTTATATTTTGCTGGTGACCTAAGTTCTACTAGAGCTGTATAGCTGAAGTATGACCTAGGGTCGTTCTAAAGAGTTAATCGTATTGGGAAACGACTTGTCGGGACGAACAGTTCAAATTAGCGATGGTTTGAAAATAGTTTTTTAAGTGGGGTTTTATACTTAGGTCCTAATAAAATTTAAACTAATTAAAAACAGTAAATAAAAGCAGTAGGTTGAATCAGTATAGGGGGCTTGTGTTTGTTATGACTTCGTTAGCTTTTACGTGGGGTGATGCTGTATTTGGGGTTTTATATTTGAAAACGTCTTTTAAGATTTGTGTCTTGCGTTCACGTAGATACCTTGTGGTGTAAACACTAGCACCCTACTGATCAGGTCAACCGATCAGTATGTCACTGAGTACTAGGCTGTCAGGATTCTGATAAGATCGGACTGTCTTGAAACCCTCCTCACCGTCTCTTGTGATGAGACTAGGTGACCCTCCAGATGGGGTGCAGGAATAAGGTGACAGTCCGCAATTTATCCACTGATCTTTCTTAACACAGACAAAGATATCTAAGCTAGGCGAGGCTTTTAAGATTTAAGACAGGTGGTGACTGATTAACATATACATTAATGGTCGTGATTGAGTTCAGAGATATTCGGCTATGATACAGTCTTCAACCAACAGAGCTTTTCACAGTTACATAGTGTATTCACTCGTATTACGGTCTTTCCTGGATCACAGACTTAGCCAGGATGTAACACAGTATACAGCCTTCGACCTTTCCGTAGTTTGTACGTATTTTGTATTCCACCATAGGTGTTTCCAATGTTAAACCGGATACTCAGTCGTATTAGGGCTTTAACTGGATTACATACTTTTCAGCCATCTGAACTCAATATATCTAAGCTTGTATTACAGTAAAACCATCTATGATAGCTAAACATCCCGTTCACTTTAATGATTCAATCCCAATAAATCCCTGATTAATTCACGGTGTACTATACGATAGTTTAAACAGTATTTCCACTTGTTACAAAATCAGACCATGTTTATTTTGGAAAACATAGATAGGTAGTGACCGTCTGAACAAGGTTAGCTACTCCTTGTCATAAAGGTTCTAACCACGTTTATTGGAGGAAAGGCGAAAGTTTAGTTTAAAATCATAAATGTATAATTAACAGTACACCGGTTTTCAATATTTAACAATTGGGATCATTATTCCACAACGGATTGTGCCCACGACTTTCATAGCTTCCACGTTCCGTACTACACACATTCGTGATATTTCCGGCGCTATACAAATGAAAGCCGTATAACGTTACCTCCGTTGTTTCATAACGATGTTATCCCAATTGTATATAAAGCAGCATCACCCCGAATATTAAAAAGCTAACTACATCATAACAAACACAATAGCTAATCTACTCACTAATCATGGCAATGTATCCTAAATCAAACATAATAATAGCATGCAACATTATGAAAGATAAGGATAGAAATAACTAAAAGTAATGCGTAGATTGAATAGTAGCTGAAAGATTACACGGACAGAGCTCCGAAATATCCCGAGCAATATTACAAAGGAGATTCTCCAAGAATTCCAACTCTATTACAAAAGCTACCCTACTAATCCTCCTCTAACTCCTAAGAGTAGTGCTAGAGAGAGGATGCTAATTACCTACTAATTCTCCTCTAACTCCTAAGAGTAGTGCTAGAAAGAGAATGCTAACCTAATTCTAGAGAGAGAAATGAGAGAAATGAGATGAGAGGTGTGTTTTGAAATGAATGAGGAGGCTTGGTATTTATAGGAGAATGAGGTGAAGCCTGTACAAGTCACAAAGCATGAAGAACAAGCACCAAAGCGCATACGGGGGGTACTGGACCAAGGGGGGTCAAACGGCACCTCACAAGGCAAAAGGCCCCGTATACGGCACCCTTGGTGTAGGGGGGGGGGGGGGGGTTGGTGCTCCATTTGGCCTCCGCTGATTCCTCGGTTGCTTGGTTCGTCCGTATCTTCTTCGTTTGGGCTCCGATTTGCTTGATTCTTGCGCCGTTGGCTTCGTTTTTCCGTTACGCTTCTAATGACACTAAGTTTGCCAAATTTGGAAGTGTTTGACTTTTGCATGTTCCGGATGACGATCGGCGAGCTTCCAGCTGTGTATCTTCTCCGTCTTTCGTCCGTTTCTTCTGATTCTTTCACCTCTGGTCTTGGATTTTCCTATGGAATCATAAAATATGAATTAAGATCTAATTCCATAAGTAAATTAAGAAGGGAATATTTAAGGTGACATTATTTGCCTCGTTTTGCGTGATAAACGGATGTTTTTGGTGATTTTAATAGCAATGCCTATAATTGGACCACTTTGGTGATTTTAAGTAAATAATAGATGTTTTAAGATGATTTCACCAAATATAAGTCCAATAAGTGCAGAATAATGTGCCTAAAAATATGACTTTTTAGGTCACATCAAGTATCCCACACTTAGACGTTGCTTGTCCTCAAGCAACACCTCCATGCCTCGTGAAAAAGATATTTTTTAAAAAATATGGTTTTGGGGTGAGTCAGAATATTTCTAAAAGTCATCATTTTCTCATATTCATATATTTGCTCTAAAAACATCAGGAAAGATAAGATAATCATTTCAGAAACAAGTAATGACTCTCTTTAAGCATACTTCCAAATCTCGTGATCTTGGAGTATACATGACCAGGCGATCTCACTAAGGTGGTCACTCAATTCACTCAAGAGTGTTTCGGGTTTCCTAATATTCTAAACAAAGAAATCGCTCAATTAGCCAGTCATGCAGTACTCATCGTCATAAGCTTGATCGAGAATCGGATCTCCACCGCTTAGGTGAGAACGATGCTAATTATCCTAAGACATTCAGGGGTTGTAATGTTTGTGAGGGTTAAGGGGTATGGATAGTGGAAATTTTGGGTGTAAGGGTGTTGCTTATCTCCTAAGGTCACGAAAAACTTAATTTAGAAACGGATGAAAGTAAAGTTGCTTTTGTCTTCTATCGGATCTTCTTCTTTTAGGGCGATATTTCGAAGTACTAGCTTTATTTTCTTTTATTTTTTTCTATTTTCTTTTTCTGATTTTCTCTTTTTTTTTTCTTTTTTTTTTTTTTTTTCAGAACTTCTTTGCCAGAGAACTTCCAAGGATTATTAAATGCAGAAATCCTTCTTCTCATATTTCTTCTTCGAGTCTTTTCATGGTGTCAATTTTTTACACCAAGGATATTTCTTTTTTGGAGAACACGAGAGAGTAAGACAATTTGAAGGGATGTTTCTAAAAAGCGTTCCTCATATCCTCAGAAATTCTAGGATAAGTTTAGGGATATTTGGGAAAGTAGGGGTTTAAAAATTTGGGTTTTATGAAACGAAAAGGATAGGCTCAACAGGGTTTACTAAGTGGATCATCGATGCTAAAAATGAGCATCGGAAAGGGTTTTGGGCTTGAAAGAGAAGGCTAAAAAGTGGGTTAAATCCTAAGGAATGTCAAGGTCATCTAATTGCACCTGTACCGCGTACGGTACTCACCAATATGGTCTCGAAGCGTATGTCAAGAGCAAGTTCTAATTCAGATATACATGCATCGGCACACACAAGAAATGAACAATGTAGCATTAAAATGAATGCTTTTAAGGCTCAAGTCCTCACTGCAAATGGGTTGCATGTGCCTAGTCATGTTCTTATTAGATTATCATTTCTTGCTTAAGCAATTATTAACTTATTTTCCTTAGATTTTAAAACAACTTATTTATATTTTGAAAATGACTTCTCTTAAAAACATTAAGACTCAAAAATTCAGAGTTAATCGGATGATTAAACTCGTTTTCCTTTTGAAAAAGGGTTTTGAAAATTGAAAAATTTTGAAAAATTTAGAGGAACATTTTCTGTGTTAACTATTTTGAACTAAAATCATAAAAACAAACCAAGGTATTCTATACCTGCTATCCCACACTTAGAGTTTGAACATGTAAGAAAGTGTTTCTCAAGTGTTTTGTTTGGGCTGGAATCCCACACTTAGTGATAAGTTTAGGATAGAGTATAGACTACTTTTATTATCACATTAACAAAACAAATAAACATGAATCAAGATAAAACAGATAAAAGAGGAAAGGATCAGATACTCCCCTGATAGCGAGCCACGTTGAAGCTGAAAGTCTGAATTTGCTGAAGAGAGATGTTGCCAGGATCTTCTTCGGCATTGATCGGCTTCAAGCTGCTTGCTATAATTTCCTCATTTCTTCAATTCATCTCATTCTCGTGAAGAGATCTCGTAAGTGTGAACACGTTGAATAAAACCCTTTTTACAAAATCGGTGTTGTTTTTGCAAATGAGAAAGAAATCACCGTCTCAGAATTTGAAAAGATATTTTCTACTTCAAATCAGTTTTATAAAACATGTGTTTTTAAACGAGTTTGAGCATAATGCATAAAAGTAGTACGCAAGTACCTCAAAGGCTCGAAACATATGAATTATTAGGTTATTTCAAAATGATTTCCTATTTTCTGAGACGAGTGGTTTATTTGCAAAACGAGTTGTATTTCAGAGTATGTTTTAAAACATTTTGGGCTCATCCAAGTGTGAAGGATAGTCGGAGATCTACCTCATTTACCAATACTCTACTTTCTTCTACGTCTTATTCCATGGGTTGCCTCCCAAGAAGCGCTGCTTTTAAAGTCGAGAGCCTGACTTTATTTCACGGGTTGCCTCCCGAGAAGCGCTGCTTTTAGAGTCGAGAGCCTGACTTTGCCTTCCTTTAGTCTAGTTGGAGCTGGAACCTCCAGGGTCGGAAGTGCTCAGAAGTGGAACCCTGGGATTACGGGGATAGATGACGTTTGGACTCTTAGATGCAAAGAAGGGGACACTTTGCACAGTAACTCCTTGCATGTGCAGAAGATCCCAGATAATGTCCTTTATAGATCTAGGGATAGTTCTATTGGGATCAACTGCAGAGAATCCATTTAATTCCATCATTTCTTGCTTGGGGTGTTGCTTTGATAAAACAAGAGGTTGTGAGGGGTCTATGATCGAGGCTATTAGCCTTTCCATATTTATGCCAAATCCTGCATCATGTGATTCATCAGTTGGTAGATTATCATCAGGTAAGTGGTGATGCGGTAATGCGGACTGGTATATATCCTCCTCTACTTCCTCGAGTTCTTCTTTCATTTCTTCTTGTTCTGACTTTGATTCTTCTGTTGATGATATAAGACAAGTATGTTTCTCTGATACATATATGTCTGGTGGTTCTGAATCAGAAGTATCGTCATCTGAAGTAATCCTGCCCATTGAGATTGCATATATTTCTGCTTGCTCTGCGAGTAGTTCATCAGCCTGGTTGATTCTGAATGCAATAGTCTGTCCATATGCTCTAAGGCTGATAGTCTGCGAGTAAACATCAATAACAGCACGAGCAGTATTCATGAAAGGCCTTCCTAGGATAATGGGTATATCGATATCTTCCTGTATATCCATCACTACAAAGTCAGTAGGGAACCAAAACTTGTCAACCTTAACCATAACATTCTCAGCTATGCCCCTAGGATATCGAGTTGTTTGATCGGCAAGCTGGACGCTCATCTTAGTGGGTTTCAGAGGTCCTAGTTCAAGTCTAGAGTAGAGTGAGTAGGGCATGAGGTTGATGCTAGCTCCAAGATCGGCCAAGGAGTGTATCGTGCCCGAGTGATAGATGGAACAGGGCAAAGTGAAGCGGCCCGTGTCTCCTAGTTTTTCCGGAAGGGAATTCTGAATGACGGCTGAGCATTCGGCGTTGAGAGAGATTTTAGGTACTTCGGGTACCTTTTCTTTAGTAGCCAGCATTCGTCGGATGTATTTAGAGCCGGAAGGGATTCTAGACACGGTGTCTAAGAATTTTCCATCGAGTTTGAAAGATTTGGCGTTAAACCTTTTTCCGGTACGATTTGGGAAGGGGACTCGAACTTCCTGAGTAGGGGTAGGTACGGATTGAGTCTCGACTGTCATCGGGACAGGAGTAGGGTTCTTCACCGGAGAAGAAACATTAGAGTTGCTCGGTGCCCTCTGAGTATCCGTGGAGTTCAAAGTCTTAGCCTCCGTAATGTGTGGATTGTGAACGGTGTTGCTAGGTAAGGATCCTTGGGGTCGAGTATCGAGACGCTGAGCTAACTTGTTTTCAAGGCTCTTTATGAGGATATCAGTTTGGTCTTGTTTAGCCATAACCCTTTGTATGAGTTGCATCATCATGTTGTCTGAATTAGTGATTGGTGTGGCAAGTTCACGAGGTTGGATTGTGTCGGGTGAAGGTTTGTTGGGTAAAAATGGTTGGTTGTAGGTAAGTTGGGGTTGTTGTGAGTATTGGATAGGTCTAGTTGGTGGAGAGGTTTGAGCAAAGCCAGGTGGATGATTTTGGGCTTAGTAGATGGCAGGGTCCTCGTACGCAACCTGATATGGGTTGGTATGATTCCGAAAGGATTGGATTTGGTGGACCTGCTGAGGTTGCTGTTTCATCTCTCCGATTTGTCTCGTTAGGATTGCGATCTGTTCTGCCATACATTTGACCATCTCAGTTTGTGCTGGATTGGAGACCGCCATCGGCGATTGTTCTTCGGTATTCCAGTCATGATGTTGCATCGTCATATTTTCGATCAATTCCCAAGCCTCATCTGCGGTGCATAGCATAATACTTCCTTGAGCAGCAGCGTCAAGAGTGATGCGATGATTTGGGTCAAGACCGTTATAGAACGTGTACAGTTTTTCAGTCTTTGTCATTTGATGTTCTCGAAACTTCCTCAGTAAACTCCTGAATCGCTCCCATGCTGAGTAGATTGATTCACCGTGAGCTTGTTTGAAGTTTGCGATGTCATTGTTTGCTTTGGTCTGTTTGGACGGAGGAAAGTATTTTGCAAGAAACTTGTTACCCATATCCGTCCATGAGGTAATTGAGCCGGTCTCAAGTTCCTCAAACCAAGAAAGAGAACGAGAAGCGAGAGAGTAGGGGAACAAATATAAGCGGACTATATCTTGCTCAACCCCGTTCTGCTTATATGAGTTTGAGACGTGAATGAATTTGTCAATGTGGGCGTTAGGATCCTCATGGGGTAGACCATGGAATTGACATTGGTCTTTGATGAGTTGAATGGTGTTGTATTTGAGTTCGAAAGATGCTCCGTCTATCTCAGGGTAGCTGATCGGTCCTCCTCGTCCTTCGATTGATGGTTTGGTGCTGTCAGCGAGAGTAACACGAGCGGCCATTTGTGGAAAACGGGAACGTCTTTCTTTGCGGATGGTACGGATAATCGACTCAGGATCGGGTACGAAAATGAGAGGTTCAGATCCGGATGATCTGGTCGAATATCGTTGTGGATTGTGGGAAAATTTTTTCGGTGGTTACGAGAGAGAAATCTAATCTACGGGTATCACTAAAGAGAAAGTTCGTCGGGACGCCTCAGAATCTTACGATTAACTTCCCCGGCAACGGCGCCAAAAACTTGTCGCGCCACCAGCAGTCACGGTCGTTTTCGCAACTGACAGCAGCACGACGGGTTTAGTTTAAAAATTTATATTTTGCTGGGGACCTAAGTTCTACTAGAGCTGTATAGCTGAAGTATGACCTAGGGTCGTTGTTGATGCAATTTGTGTGTCTGTCAGTTGGTCTAGCTCGTAGTTTGTTTTGTTATTATATTTGTGTTTCCTGACTCCTGCGACGTTGTCTGTAACGTCGCAGGTGCGACGTCAGGTTTTGGGCCTGCGACGTAGTTAACGTCGCATGGGCTTGGGCCTGCGACGTCATGTGCGACGTCGCAGGTGCCAGTTTTTGTATAAAAACATTTTTGCGTTTTCTGTTTAGGGTTGACGAAACCCTAAACGCCATTTGTCGAAATCTCTGTAAAGCTAGTCGATCATAATCAATATAATACGTTTCGTTTGATAATTATTGCGTATTGATTATTTGTGTGATTGTGTGATTAGGCAATTGTTGTTTCCGCCATCAATTGATTGACTCGGTTCGTATAGATCCTAGTATAGGGACAAACAACTGGTATCAGAGCAGAAAGTGCTCGTTTTCGGCGTAACGGATCGAGTTCGGGATTAAAGGACGTGATACTCATATTATATTGTGATTATTACGTTTGTTTTTGTGTTTTTACAGGTTTTCGATCAAGGTTACTGGGAATATTGAAGGTTTTCATCGATATTTGTTCGTGGTTTTTGATTAGGGTTAAAATTTTTCGTTTTCTAGGGTTTTTGGCCGCAGCAGCACGTTTTGCGACGTTACCTGCGACTTCACTTGCGACGTCGCTTGCGACGTTATTGATTTTGACTTTAAGTAGTCTTTGCGACGTAAAGTTGCGACGTCGTTAACGACGTTGTTATTTTGACCTTAAGTGGTTCTGCGACGTCTTTCTGCGACGTACTTCGGTTTTTGCGACGTCTTCTGCGACGTATATCTCAACGTCGCTTATTTCGATTCTTAATTGAATCATTGGCTTTTGCGACGTCACTCTTGCCGTCGCATCAATATTCTGCGACGTTTCTCTCAACGTCGCTAGTTTCAGATTATCTGTTTTAGTTCAAGTATAATAAATGGCTGCCTATAAGGAAGATATTAGAGGACTTAGGGAAATGATAAAGCAAAGTAATGATATTGGTTCAAGTAATAAACCTCCTCTATTTACAGCAGACATGGATTATGTATACTGGAGAGACCGTGTTGAACAATACATTGACTTTCACTGTCCAGAATTATGGGGACCATTACGTGAGCGTTATGTACCTCCATTAGCTGAAGGGGAATACCGTGGTATTCGTCCTACTAAGACTTATAAAGCTATGACTCCTGAGGAGAAGAAAGATTTTGATACTGAGAGAAAGTCATTTTCGATGATTAAAATGTGTTTAACCAAAGATGTTCTATGGCTTTTCAGAACTCATGAAACAGCATTTGATTTATGGAAGGCAATTGAAACTCGTTGTGGTGGAAATGATAAGTATAAGGAAGCCAAGCTCGAACTAGTTAAGAAACAGTACGATATCTTTGACATTCTTCCTGATGAAGACACAACTTCTTTATTCACTAGGTACTCACAGTTAGTTGGTGAGTTGTTTGAAGGAGGTTATAATTTTCCTCTAATTGAAGTCAATAAGAAGCTACTGGATGTGTTACCGAGTTCTTGGGATGTTAAAGTTCAATTTTTAAAAGAAAATGAAGAACTTGCAACCATGTCTTTGGATACGTTGATAGGGAATCTTCAAGCTCACGCAATGGAGATTAAGAAGAAAGAAACAAGGTCTGGTGCTGCTGTTCAGAATCCTAGTGTGTATGGTGTTCAACTCAACTCTGGAAAGGCTTATGGATCTGGAGTAGCCTTCGTGACAAATACAAATGCTTCATCAACCTCTTCTTCTTCTAACGGTGGGCTTCATTCTGTTTTCCTGTCTGGACCTTCTTCAGGTCAACAAATTCAACAGGTTCAAGTCTCACCTGCTATTCAGGAGCAAGCTACCATTTACACAGCTTTCTTAAGCTCATACAAGGATTTGGTTACTCAACAGAATCTTACTTTGGAGTTGACTAAGGAAGACTATGCTCATCTTGATGAAGATGATTTGGAGCAAATGGATCTAACTTGGAATGTGGCAATGATCACCCGAAGAATTCAAAAGTTTTTGCAGAGGACAGGGCGTAAAAGCTTGGAAGGTGACGGGAAAACTGGCTTCGGATTCAATAAGAGTAAGGTCCGGTGTTACAATTGTCAAAACTTGGGTCACTTCGCCAGGGAATGCGAGAAACCCAAAATGCCAGCATCGGGATTCACAACACCTTCTACTCCTCCAAAGACCAAAGAAATGGAAGTTACCAAGAAAGGGACTGCTGATAATGCCCTGATTGTTTTTGAGCCCACAAATCAAGATTGGACGGCTGTCTCTGAGCAATACCAATAGTGTTTGATGTCTCACATTGTGAATGAGGTACCTGATGAACCATTAAATTGTATCTCATGCATTAAGTTAACTGAATCTCTAAAGGCATATCAGAATGACACCGTAGAGTTGAGGAAAAAGAATGAAAAACTATCAAATATTTTTTTAAAAGCTAATGAGAAACTTTATGAAAAACATCTTGAGGCTCATCGGTTAGATACTCAGAAATATAAATCTAAGGTTTTTAGTTAAGAAGATGCCATTAAAATCTATCTTGTTGAAATTGAACTGCTAAAGAAAGAACTTATAGATTTAAAAACTGAGTATGAGAATTATAAGAGTAAAATCTTAGGTTCAAATTCCTCAACGGTTGTCTTTAATGAAATTCTTAGCAAGCATGGAACTAGTGGGAAAAAGAATGCGGGATTGGGATATCACTCAGTCCCACATCCTACTACTCACTATCCCCTGCCTGTTACGGAAGGCTTTGAAGAGATTCCAGTTGATTGGTCAAAGCTTTACGGTATAAAAGCTAAAGATGCTAAAGAGACCAAACACAACAAACCGGCAAAGGTGAAAACCAAGCGGCCAGAGTACCCCTTGCCAACGTTTGTTAAGTCTGTGAATGAATCTCCTGTTAGTGTTGAGGAGAGTGTTGAGCAAAAGAATGAATCTCCAATCTGTTTTGAGGAGATTGTTGAGATTGAGGACATTACGGATCAGGAGTATCCTGAAGTTAAGAAAGTTGAAGTTAAACCTGAAAAAGTGATTCCAAAAGTTGAACCTGAAATTAAGGTTCAACCAAATAAGGGAAAAGCCAAGGTTTTAAATTCGAAACAACAAACTTTACAGTCACCTGTAAAGATTTTGCAACATAAAATAGTAAATGAAAGAGTTTCGTATGATAAACCTTCTACTTCAACCTCTCAACCAAAACAAACACTTTCTAAGACGTGTACACAATGTTCATGTTCTAGAAATGTTTCTCCATCTCCTGTGGTAATTCCTCAGCCTCAACCGTTTGATGAGACTCGTTCTTGTTTCTAAGGCAAGAGACAAGGACATTTAATTCGTGAATGTCCCAAGCTGTCAAATCAGCGCTATGGGAGAGAGATGCCTAGGACATCTGTTTATAGAAATTCTTTTTCAAAATCTCCACCTAGGCGTTACTCAAACTCTCCCAAGCCTGTTTTGAAGCCAAGTAATGTTGAGCAAAAACCTTTGCCAATTCAAAAGCCCCACATTACTTCTAATCTTATTTCCGAATCTTCTAAAGTTTGGAAACGAAAAGAGTCTGATATTGACTCTTCAGTCGTCAACAATAACACATCAGATAAAAATTCTAATTTGTTTAAAGATAAAATCCTATCTGACGTGCTTATTGTTGATGACCACGGTCGACCTAAGTCTGTAAAGGCTTGGGTCACCGTTTCTCACTAATCTCCTTTCGTTTGTGTGTTGCAGCAGTCAGAACGTGTTAAAGATAGTGAATGGTATTTGGATAGCGGCTGCTCGCGACATATGACAGGCGATGTATCTCTTCTTGTGGATATTAAACCATACGCAGGAGAATATGTTGCCTTTGCTGGAGATACTGGAGGAACCATTTCAGGAAGAGGAACGCTAACTAACGGCAATGTTAGTTTTGAAAATGTGAACTACGTGGAACAGCTTACGCACAATTTGCTAAGTGTTTCACAGGTCTGTGATAAGGATTATACCACTGCGTTCACAAAGACGGAGTGCGTAATACTGAAGCCTGGGTATGTCATTCCAGAAGAATGGGTGTTGCTGAGAGCACCAAGAAAGAATGACACATACATTTTGAACATGAGAACTGTTGAGACTTCGAATGAATATACATGTCTCTTGTCTAAGGCTTCTGAAAAGGATTCACTGCTTTGGCACAGACGAATGGGACACATTCATTTCCGAAAAATGAATTTCTTGACTAAAAATGATCTAGTGCTAGGAGTTCCAAAACAGTCATTCGCTCTAAAGGATGATTGTATTTCTTGCCAAAAAGGAAAGCTACGTAAGAAGTCCCATAAGTCTAAGCAGGTGAATTCCATAAATGCACCATTGGAACTACTGCATATGGATCTTTTCGGTCCAGTCTCTACAAAGAGCATTGGTGGTCGGTCTTACTGCTTGGTAGTTACTGATGACTACTCAAGGTTTTCGTGGGTTTACTTTTTGACCACAAAGGGGGAGACTCCTGATATTCTGGTGTATTTGTTGGACAAGTTGGCAAATCTGTGCAACTTAAAGGTGAAAAGGATACGAAGCGACAATGGAACTGAATTCAAGAACTCAACTCTCGAATTGTTTTGTGCTACAAGAGGTATTGAGCATCAATTTAGTGCTCCGAGGACTCCACAACAGAATGGAGTCGCAGAAAGAAAGAACAGAACAATCATCGAGACAGCTCGGACTATGTTAGCTGACTCCAAGTTACCAATCATCTTCTAGGCTGAGGCGGTAAATACTGCCTGTTATGTTCTGAATAGAGTGCTTTCGGTTAAGAAAAAGAATAAGACGTGTTATGAACTTTTCAATAACCGTAAGCCAAATCTGCAGTTTCTAGAACCATTTGGGTGTCCATGCATGATCATGATTACAAAAAATAAGGTCTCTAAGTTTGGTGATAAAGCTGTTGAAGGGATTTTTCTTGGATATTCAGTCAACTCTCCGAACAAAAGAGTCTACAACAAATCAACGAATCAGATTGAGGAACATTTTGAAGTGAAATGTTTAAGGTATACGAAACCTCCTCAAGGAACGGGTCCGGATTGGTTTTTCAACTATGGAAACCTCTTCAACTCTTTCAATATTCCGGAAGAAGATGATACGGAAGAATTGGTTTCTATACTTCATGGACTTGATCTTACTCAAGATACACCTGTTAATAAACCATCCAACCCATCTCCCAATGCAACACCCGCACCTCCACCAACTAATCCTACACCTTCACAACCAACACCCACACCATCACAAACAACACCCACACCACCACAAACAACAACCAAACTACCACCATCTACACCATCTACACCTACACCATCTCCTACTCCACCATCTTCGGTTGCTCCTTCTAAAACAGTTTATAACTACACAAAGGAGCTTCCATATGATCCAAACATGCCTCCTTTAGAGGAAACTCAAGAAGAAGATGAAGTTGAAGAAACAATGGCCTACTCTCACTTATATACTCCTGAAGATGAAGAAGAAGAAGAAGAGTTAGCCTTTCCTGAGTCTGCTGCTACTCCCGAAACTGAGGGAGATTTGAACAATCTGGGTGTGGATCTTGTGCCAAGCGCCATACCAGAAACTCGTATACATAAGGATCACCCCATTGATAATATCATTGGTGATCCTCATGCATCTGTTCAAACACGACAACAAGCAAAGCAGACTTCAACTCAGCAGCTTTTGGGACTTATAGCTCATATCGATTCATGTCATTTGTCTCAAATTGAACCTAAAAAGGTTGAACAAGCCTTAAAAGATCCATCTTGGGTCGAGGCTATGCAGGAGGAACTACAGCAAATAAACAAGATGAATGTTTGAGAAATTGTTCCTCTACCCAAGGGTGCTCATTTGACGGGTACTCGTTGGGTTTACCGTAACAAAATGGATGATCGTGGGGCGGTTATTCGAAATAAAGCCCGTCTGGTAGTTCAAGGTTATAGTCAACTAGAGGGTATTGACTATGATGAAGTTTTCGCTCCTGTCGCCCGTTTGGAATCAATTAGAATTTTTCTAGCCTATGCTTCTTTTAAAGGATTCTGCGTGTATCAACTTGACGTAAAGTGTGCTTTTCTATACGGAGATGTAGACGCAGTGATTTATGTGTGTCAGCCTCCTGGTTTCGAAGATCCAAAGCATCCTAATCATGTTTGCAAGCTGAAGAAAGCTTTGTATGGTCTTCATCAATCTCCTCGACTTTGGTATGAGAGACTTGCCAAGTACTTGCTGAAAATTGGTTTTGATAGAGGACAGATTGATAGCACGCTTTTCATCAAAAGGGAATGAGCGGATTTATTACTTGTGCAGGTCTATGTGGACGACATAATATTTGGATCAACTAATGATCAGTTGTGCAAGGATTTTGAAAGACTGATGAAATATGAGTTTGAAATGAGTGCTATGGGGGAACTCACGTTCTTTCTGGGACTACAGGTCGAGCAATCTGACAATGAAATTTATATACACCAGTCAAAATATGTCACTGACATGTTAAAGCGGTATGAATTGCTCGATTGTAAACACTACGGCACTCCAATTGAAGTGAAACACAATCTTGGACCTAATGAGGATGACGAAGATTGCAAGGAGAAAGACTATCGCTCAATGATAGGCTCTCTCATGTACCTGACTGCCTCAAGACCAGATATAGTGTTTGCCGTTTCACTCTGCTCTCGATTTCAAGCAAATCCGAAGGTGTCTCATATGAAGGCAGTAAAACGCATTTTTGGATATCTCGCTTTTAGGCCAACTCTGGGTCTATGGTATTCAAACGAGAAGAACTTCGAGTTAACTGCCTATTCGGATTCGGATCTTGGTGGCTGCAAGATAGATATGAATTCAACAACTGGAGGATGTCAGTTCCTTGGATCGCGTTTAGTTTCTTGGCAGTGCAAAAAGCAGACTGCGGTTGCTATTTCCACAGCTGAGGCCGAGTATGTTGCTGCTGCAAGTTGCTGTTCTCAGGTCCTTTGGATTCAGCACCAGCTGCGCGATTACGGGTTCAATCTCTCTATGACTCCTATTTACATTGATAATACAGCTGCTATATCTATAACACACAATCCCGTACAGCACTCTAAGACCAAACATATCGAACTTAGGTTCCACTTTATACGGGATTGCTTTGAGAAACACCTTATAGATGTCGTACATATAGAAACCCTTAAGCAGTGTGCGGACCTTTTCACAAAAGCCTTTTTGCGATCATGTTTTAGTGAACTGGTCAACATGATATGTTTAAGGTTCTTTCAATCAAAATAGTGATTTGTGACTTGGATTTTTAAGTTTTTTTTTTAATAAAAAAAAAAAAAAAAAAAAATTTCGCAACAGCCACTCTTTATACTCTTTAGTATTAAAGAAAACGCAACGTTGCGACATTTTTAAAATAGACGTTGAAGTTGTGTCTGTAAACAACTCGGGATATGATAGTACATCGGGTGACATGCACAAAATGGAATTTTAAGTTTTATCTTGGATGTGTCAGTAGGTTTATCTGACACACTTAAAACAGTTTCTATCTAAATTATCTTCATCATACGATGTGTTGGTAGGCATGATACACACCGACCTCTGAGATATTAAGAAGTAATTTAAATACATGTCTATGATCCTGTGGTAAACACCTTGTGATGTACGACTCTAAGTCTTAATTCCTTAGCGTAGCTTGACATACTTCTATTTTTGGATCGTATATCTGAGATCTTTTGGGGGAGTATGCTGATTGTTTCCTCTATTGTACATAAGTGCAGACCTGGTCTCATTTCAGCTTACTCTCAAAACTAAGCAAACGTAAGTCAATGTACTTGCAAAGTCTTAAATTCTAAGATACTGATCAAGGTCGCCAATTGAATAAAAACAAGTTTGGTTTGACTGCGATCGGTTTTGCTTAAACCTGAATCAAGTGTATGTTGCTCTGTTGTACGCAAGTACAAACCTGTCACCGCTGGCTTGATTCTTAAAATTGATTCTCTTATATTCTTTCTGAATTTGGAAACTATGTTCATGTCTGGGTTACAGGGGTATATCTATGGTGGGGACCACGGTGAAATATTCATACTAACAATAAAAGGTTAACTCACAGACACGGATGTAACATGTTTAGGTGGACAAACAATACCAATAATCGTCTTGAAATAACTTTTATAAAATGTGTTTTAAATGTGCCACGTAAATTTAAAGTGGACAAAAATACTGATGATCGAAATAACACTTACTATTCCTAATAATTGCATGTTATTTCGATATGATCCCTAATCAGACAAAACAACTCCGTCACCAAAAATAGAGTGTTAGTAGCTTTACTCAATTTTTTTTAATTTTTAATTTTATTTTTATTTTGTATTTTATTCTATGTTCTTTTTCCAAGTCACTAGTCATTTGAATATTATTTGCTAAATAAAATTACGTGTTAACTGTTTTGAAAATTCAAAATCGACTCAAGTTACATCCTAACTGATTTATGCGACGTCATCCTTGCCGTCGCTAGCGACGTCCCACACTACGTCGCAATTAGGGTTAGACTATATATAGTCTCAACCGCGACGTAACTCGTCACACTATTTCATACTCACTAGCGACGTAGCGTGCGACGTGAGATCTGGCGATTGCGACGTAGCGACTTTTCGTGCATTTTTGGTTCGTTTGTGATTGTGAGCCGTTTTCTTTCCGATCCATTCACGTAGTCTTGTTCTACTCGTTATTCCGCACACTTAGGTACCAATCTTACCATTTTCACCGTGTATTTTAGCTTTAATCGTTAAATGGATATTGCGGGTTTTAGGGTTCTCGGTTTGGGTTGAATTAGTTATGTAATCGTGATCTAAACATCGTATAATTTATGTTTTCGTGATCACCATTCGTTGCCGCACCGTGTAGTGCGTTTGATTTTGAAAAACCCCAAATTTCGAATCTTAGGGTTTCTGGGTTTCTGGGTTTGCGCTTGAATGTTCATCAGTGCGACGTCGGTTGCGACATCGTAGCCTTCGTCGCATTATCATTTAATTGTCTGCGCCGTCGCATTTTCTGCGACGTCCTGAGCGACGTCTTACTTTACGTCGCACCATTTTGATAATGTGATTAAATTCACAATTAATAGCAAAATGCGACGTCCCCTTTAAAGTCGCTCGAATTATGTGCGACTTCACGGGCTACGTCGCTATTGTTATTATTCTGATTTTCTGCGACGTCCTTTACTACGTCGCTATCTGACATGCGACGTTGTTAACAACGTCGCCACTTACAGAAAAAGTGACATTTTTGTTACAAACCAAATGTTGCGTTTTTCTGACTGTTAAATTCTGTCCAGCAATGGCGGGCGATTTCTTTCAGTTCCTCGCTGAATGAGAAAGACTGTGTTCACTGCTTCTGCCCAAAGAGTGTCACTACTCGCCCCTCCTCTGCTAGAAGGATTATCTTCCAGTCGTGGATTCTTTTGTGCTTTCTGGTGATCAAGCGCCTAAAAGCTACTATCTGGTCACTTAGATATGACCATTTTTGTCTCAGTTGGCTAATGATCCGGTGGGATTCTCTCCTTGTCCTGAATCTTGGTTTTATGGTCTGGAGGAATTCCTTCACTATCCTGGATCTTTGCCTTCTGGTCTGGTGGGATACCATCCTTGTCTTGGATTTTGGCCTGACCTTGTCTTGGATTTTGGCTGTATTTGTGTAACCGAGATCTTTGGTCTAGGTTTAGGTTTAGGGTTTAGGGTTTAGGATTTGATATGTTTATTTGTAACTATGTACTTATTTAACATATCAATGAAACATTTTATTTGTGACAAGTTTGGTATATTTTGTTCATTCTAACGTTTTTCGAGAATATATATTATGTTTCTGTTTTGCAGATATGGCTTTAGCATTTGAGGCGCGTCACAATACTGCTGCTTATCTTGATGGTACTTCCGATAAGGCGGCACCATATCGTCAAATGATTGAATTTTTGAGACGTTCGAGGGTATTTCATGCCATTGCTGACAACACGGTTGTTTTTGGGAATATGATAAATCCATTTTGGAAGAACGCCACCGTTATTACTGATAACAACGTTCGACGGTTGGTTTCCACTGTTCTTAACACTGAGATCACTATTACTGAACAGAGCATTAGGGAACTTCTTCAGCTAAACGATCAACCAGATATGCCTGTTAGCTATGAGCCAAGTTTTGTTGCAGGGGCTATGCAACGAATTGGATATCCTGGCATTCCCAATGATCAATACAGAAAAGCGAATCTAACACGTGTTTGGAGATATTTGATGCACGTTGTTATTGTCTGTTTGGGAAATCGAAAAGGTGGTACGGATAGGATGAGCAGGAGTTTGGCTTCTGCTATGTTAGCTTTGGTCTACAACAAGCCTTTCAACGTTTCTGGTTTTATATTCAAGGCCATGGTAGATAATGCAAATGCCGGAGATCAGAAATGGATCTTATATCCGCGTTTTATTCAGCTTCACATCAATTGCCATCATCCAGCTCTTCAGGCACTGGGTGATAATGATCAGAGACTGAAGATTTCACCAATGCAGAATCGGATCTTCACTGTTTGTGCTGGTTTTGAAAAAGGGGTTCAGGCGCCACCAGATGTTGCTTTATTTGGTGCTATTGTGAATGAGAATTATGTGCCACCTCCGGAACCTCAGTACATGGATGTTCCAGCTCCACAGCAACCGCAGCAACCACTTGTGAACATCCCTGTTCAAGCTGCGGGGGAGAATGTGGATGCTCTCTTGGAAAACATTGAGCAATTTGGGCATGTTGACTCGGACAATTCAGCATCTCATGACACTGTTGAGAGTTCTGATTCTGAAGCTACAGCAACTGTAGGTCCTGAGGATGGTGGTCCGACGCCTGAGCATTCGGACGGTACAGATCCGCACCCCTCAGAGATGGAAAATATCAGGATTACCGATTCATTCCGATATTTGAGAATTCAGCGTCGGATTAGGGCAGGACGTAAGTTTGTTCCTCCTCGGGATACTGGGAAACGTACTCGAGGTGACGATGATTCTGAAGATGTAACTTATCGACCTAGTCGTCGTGTTTGTCGTTCTTCATCAGCAAGAGCTCCAGTCAACCCGTCGCCGCAAGATGATTTTGCGATTCAACCGACTCCAGCATTCATGCAAAAGATGATGGATGATATCTTGAGGATGCAGCAAAGGATGAAAGCTCAAGATGAAAAGATTGCTGAGCAAGCTGCGCTGATTGAGGTTCAAGCTAAGGAGCTTGAGGAAACAAAGCTCAGGGTTAATGTTTTGGAGGCTAGGTCTAGTGCCTCGGGGGAGATTGGGTTAGGGGGCCCAAATGTAGAGTCACTAGGACCTGAAAATGTAACTCCCACTCCTGTAATTGAAAATATTAATGAACCTATTCCTCGTTTGGATTACTTTTGTGTTGATGATATTCCAAGACAGCCAAGACCGCTAGCCGTTGACTACTCATTTGCTGATTTATCGTTTATTCAGAGAATGGCCAGTGGAGTTGGTTCTGAGGAAGAATCTGAGAATGCTTTTGATAACGATGATGATGTTTCAATTGAAGAAGAACAGTTAGATTCAGATGAAGTTTATGATGATGCACAATCTGAGGAAGTTTATGATGGTGCACCGATTATAGAATCTGACTCGAGTGAAGATGAGAGGCCTGCTAAAGTTCAATGTGGAGAATCAAGTTCTGCTAACGCCTGCTCAAGAATCGACATCAACTCCAGCTCAAGAGACACAGGCACCGGACTCAGCAGCTCAAGATTCTACGGATATTCCAAGGAAATACACTGCTGAAGAAAAGAAAGAAAGAAACAAGCAATGGTGGCCTAAGGGACGAAATCCAGTTCCTATTCCAGTTAAATGTCAAGTTTACCGGGTTAGTCGAAATTACACCGGAGTTATTAAAAGCTGGAAGTGTCAGAGAAATCTGTTTATGATTAAGAGAGAGGATGGAGTTCAGTACTTCAAAATGCGTTTTGATCGATTAAGCACGTTGCCAAAAGGAGAGATTAATCGATTAGCTCAGCTTAAATTGATTAATCCGTTCGAGAATGATTATGCCGATTTTATTCAGAGGAACTTACGTCGAGAAGTTTTATCGAAGAAATATTCCAAGTTGAAACCAATGTTGGGTACTCGATATACGTTCAAAAGGAAAATTGATCCAGTTACCAGGAAGTCTATGGTTAAAGTTTACTATCCGCCAGCTAACTGTTTAACTGAGATACCTCTGGAACCAGTTCCTTATTATTTTCTGCGAAGACTTGTTAAATGGGAACTCGATTCACAAACTGGTGAAGCGGTTATAACTTTTGTACCAGATTCAGAACCGTGGCCAGAAGTTGGAGGTATTTGGAATTTGAGACAATCAACGTTTAGATTGTATGATCCGATGAGTTTGATTAACTTTCATGAAAAAGATTTGAGAAAACTCTATGATGATCGGATTCGTGTTGGTCAGAAGAATGAGTTTAACAAACGTTTGGCCGAACAATTCTACAAAGTTGTTACTGTTTGTGTAACTCATGGAATTCATGCTGACGGACAATTTCCTGCGGGCTGGGTTTAGATGATGAAACTTTTTGAAGACCAAGCTGAAGACACGGGGGAGTTTGTTGATGCAATTTGTGTGTCTGTCAGTTGGTCTAGCTCGTAGTTTGTTTTGTTATTATATTTGTGTTTCATGACTCCTGCGACGTTGTCTGTAACGTCGCAGGTGCGACGTCAGGTTTTGGGCCTGCGACGTAGTTAACGTCGCATGGGCTTGGGCCTGCGACGTCGTGTGCGACGTCGCAGGTGCCAGTTTTTGTATAAAAACGTTTTTGCGTTTTCTGTTTAGGGTTGACGAAACCCTAAACGCCATTTGTCGAAATCTCTGTAAAGCTAGTCGATCATAATCAATATAATACGTTTCGTTTGATAATTATTGCGTATTGATTATTTGTGTGATTGTGTGATTAGTCAATTGTTGTTTCCGCCATCAATTGATTGCCTCGGTTCGTATAGATCCTAGTATAGGGACAAACAGTCGTTCTAAAGAGTTAATCGTATTGGGAAACGACTTGTCGGGACGAACAGTTCAAATTAGCGATGGTTTGAAAATAGTTTTTTAAGTGGGGTTTTATACTTAGGTCCTAATTAAATTTAAACTAATTAAAAACAGTAAATAAAAGCAGTAGGTTGAGTCAGTATAGGGGGGCTTGTGTTTGTTATGACTTCGTTAGCTTTTACGTGGGGTGATGCTGTATTTGGGGTTTTATATTTGAAAACGTCTTTTAAGATTTGTGTCTTGCGTTCACGTAGATACCTTGTGGTGTAAACACTAGCACCCTACTTATCAGGTCAACCGATCAGTATGTCACTGAGTACTAGGCTGTCAGGATTCTGATCAGATCGGACTGTCTTGAAACCCTCCTCACCGTCTCTTGTGATGAGACTAGGTGACCCTCCAGATGGGGTGCAGGAATAAGGCGACAGTCCGCAATTTATCCACTGATCTTTCTTAACACAGACAAAGATATCTAAGCTAGGCGAGACATTTAAGATTTAAGACAGGTGGTGACTGATTAACATATACATTAATGGTCGTGATTGAGTTCAGAGATATTCGGCTGTGATACAGTCTTCAACCAACAGAGCTTTTCACAGTTACATAGTGTATTCACTCGTATTACGGTCTTTCCTGGATCACAAACTTAGCCAGGATGTAACACAGTATACAGCCTTCGACCTTTCTGTAGTTTGTACGTATTTTGTATTCCACCATAGGTGTTTCCAATGTTAAACCGGATACTCAGTCGTATTAGGGCTTTAACTGGATTACATACTTTTCAGCCATCTGAACTCAATATATCTAAGCTTGTATTACAGTAAAACCATCTATGATAGCTAAACATCCCGTTCACTTTAATGATTCAATCCCAATAAATCCCTGATTAATTCACGGTGTACTATACGATAGTTTAAACGGTATTTCCACTTGTTACAAAATCAGACCATGTTTATTTTGGAAAACATAGATAGGTAGTGACCGTCTGAACAAGGTTAGCTACTCCTTGTCATAAAGGTTCTAACCACGTTTATTGGAGGAAAGGCGAAAGTTTAGTTTAAAATCATAAATGTATAATTAACAGTACACCGGTTTTCAATATTTAACAATTGGGATCATTATTCCACAACGGATTGTGCCCACGACTTTCATAGCTTCCACGTTCCGTACTACACACATTCGTGATGTTTCCGGCGCTATACAAATGAAAGCCGTATAATGTTACCTCCGTTGTTTCATAACGATGTTATCCCAATTGTATATAAAGCAACATCACCCCGAATATTAAAAAGCTAACTACATCATAACAAACACAATAGCTAATCTACTCACTAATCATGGCAATGTATCCTAAATCAAACATAATAATAGCATGCAACATTATGAAAGATAAGGATAGAAATAACCAAAAGTAATGCGTAGATTGAATAGTAGCTGAAAGATTACACGGACAGAGCTCCGAAATATCCCGAGCAATATTACAAAGGAGATCCTCCAAGAATTCCAACTCTATTACAAAAGCTACCCTACTAATCCTCCTCTAACTCCTAAGAGTAGTGCTAGAGAGATGATGCTAATTACCTACTAATTCTCCTCTAACTCCTAAGAGTAGTGCTAGAGAGAGAATGCTAACCTAATTCTAGAGAGAGAAATGAGAGAAATGAGATGAGAGGTGTGTTTTGAAATGAATGAGGAGGCTTGGTATTTATAAGAGAATGAGGTGAAGCCTGTACAAGTCACAAAGCATGAAGAACAAGCACCAAAGCGCATACGGGGGGTACTGGACCAAGGGGGGGTCAAACGGCACCTCACAAGGCAAAAGGCCCCGTATACGGCACCCTTGGTGTAAGGGGGGGGGGGGGTTGGTGCTCCATTTGGCCTCAGCTGATTCCTCGGTTGCTTGGTTCGTCCGTATCTTCTTCGTTTGGGCTCCGATTTGCTTGATTCTTGCGCCGTTGGCTTCGTTTTTCCGTTACGCTTCTAATGACACTGAGTTTGCCAAATTTGAAAGTGTTTGACTTTTGCGTGTTCCGGATGACGATCGGCGAGCTTCCAGACTGTGTATCTTCTCCGTCTTTCGTCCGTTTCTTCTGATTCTTTCACCTCCGGTCTTGGATTTCCCTATGGAATCATAAAATATGAATTAAGATCTAATTCCATAAGTAAATTAAGAAGGGAATATTTAAGGTGACATTATTTGCCTCGTTTTGCGTGATAAACGGATGTTTTTGGTGATTTTAACAGCAATGCCTATAATTGGACCACTTTGGTGATTTTAAGTAAATAAAAGATGTTTTAAGATGATTTCACCAAATATAAGTCCAATAAGTGCAGAATAATGTGCCTAAAAACATGACTTTTTAGGTCACATCAAGGTGTGTGAAAATGAGAAATGGAGGTTAGTATTTATAGGGATAGGGTGAAAGCCTTGGTACAAGTCTTGAAGCATCAAATACAAGCATCTAAGCAGCATACGGGGCAAGCGGACCAAGGGGGGACAAACGGCACCCAACAAGGCAAACAACCCCGTATACGGCACCCCAAGGGCTGTATACGGCACCTAGGGTACCGTATACGGTACCTAGGTGTCCAGGGGGGTTGGTGCTCCATTTGGCCTCCATTGATTTCTCGGTTGCTTGGTTCGTCCGTATCTTCTTCATTTGGAGTCCGATTTGCTTAATTCTTGCGCCGTTGGCTTCGTTTTTCCGTTACGCTTCTAATGACTCTAAGTTTGCCAAATTTGGAAGTGTTTGACCTTTTGCGTGTTCCGGATGACGATCGGCGAGCTTCCAGACTGCACATCTTATCCGTCTTTCGTCCGTTTCTTCTGATTCTTTCACCTCCGGTCTTGGATTTCCCTATGGAATTATAAAATATGAATTAAGATCTAATTCAATAAGTAAATTAAGAAGGGAATATTTAAGGTGACATTATTTGCCTCGTTTTGCGTGATAAAAGGATGTTTTTGGTGATTTTAACAGCAACGCCCATAATTAGACTACTTTGGTGATTTTAAGTAAATAATAGATGTTTTAAAATGTTTAGACCAAATATAAGTCCAATAAGTGCAGAATAATGTGCCTAAAGACATGACTTTTTAGGTCACATCAAGTATCCCACACTTAGACGTTGCTTGTCCTCAAGCAACACATCCATGCCTCGTGAAAAAGATATTTTAAAAATCTGGTTTTGGGGTGAGTCAGGATATTTCTAAAAGTCATCATTTTCTCATATTCATATATTTGCTCTAAGAACATCAGGAAAGATAAGATAATCATTTCAGAAACAAGTAATGACTCTTTTTAAGCATACTTCTAAATCTCGTGATCTTGGAGTATACATGACCAGGCGATCTCACTAAAGTGGTCACTCAATTCACTCAAGAGTGTTTCGGGTTTCCTAATATTCTAAACAAAGAAATCGCTCAATTAGCCAGTCATGCCATACTCATCGTCATAAGCTTGATCGAGAATCGGATCTCCACCACTTAGGTGAGAACGATGCTAATTATCCCAAGACATTCAGGGGTTGTAATGCTTGTGAGGGTTAAGGGGTATGGATAGTGGATATTTTGGGTGTAAGGGTGTTGCTTATCTTGGGATTCCTAAGGTCACGAAAAACTTAATTTAGAAACGGATGAAAGTAAAGTAGCTTTTGTCTTCTATCGGATCTTCTTCTTTTAGAGCGATACTTCAAAGTACTAGCTTTATTTTCTTTTATTTTTTTCTCTCTTTTTTTTTCAGAACTTCTTTACCAGAGAACTTCCAAGGATTATTAAATGTAGAAATCCTTCTTCTTATCTTTCTTCTTCAAGTCTTTTCATGGTGTCAATTTTTCACACCAAGGATATTTCTTTTTCGGAGAACACGAGAGAGTAAGACAAATTGAAGGGATGTTTCTAAAAAGCGTTCTTCATAACCTTAGAAATTCTAGGATAAGTTTAGGGATATTTGGGAAAGTAGGGGTTTAAACATGTGGGTTTTATGAAACGAAAAGGTTTAGGCTCAACAGGGTTTACTAAGTGGATCATCGATGCTAAAAATGAGCATCGGAAAGGGTTTTGGGCTTGAAAGAGAAGGCTAAAAAGTGGGTTAAATCCTAAGGAATGTCAAGGTCATCTAATTGCATCTATACCGCGTACGACACTCTCCAATGTGGTCTCGAAGCGTATGTCAAGAGCAAGTTCTAATTCAGATATACATGCATCGGCACACACAAGAAATGAACAATGTAGCATTAAAAATGAATGCTTTTAAGGCTCAAGTCCTCACTGCAAAATAGGTTGTATGTGCCTAGTCATGTTCTTATTAGATTATCATTTCTTGCTTAAGCAATTATTAACTTATTTTCCTTAGATTTTAAAACAACTTATTCACATTTTGAAAATGACTTCTCTTAAAAACATAAGACTCAAAAATTCAGAGTTAATCAGGGGATTAAACTCGTTTTTGTTTTGAAAAAGTTTTGAAATTTGAAGAATTTTGAAAATTTTGAGGAACATCTTATGTGTTAACTATTTTGAACTAAAGTCATAAAAACAAACTGTTGGTACATGTTAGTGTGTCTGTCAGTTGGTCTAGCTCGTAGTTTGAGTTTGTAATAGTTTTGAGTTTCCTGACTCCTGCGACGTTGTCTGTAACGTCGCAGGTGCGACGTCAGGGTTTTGGGCTTGCGACGTTGTTAACGTCGCATGGGCTTGGGCCTGCGACGTTGAGTGCGACGTCGCAGGTACCAGAGTTTGTATAAAAACGTTTTTCGTTTTCAGTTTTAGGGTTGACGAAACCCTAAACATAATCAGTCGAAATCTCTGTAATCTAATCGGTTATAAGCAATAAACGAACGTTTGGTTTGCATATTATTGTGTTTGATTGCTTGCTTATTTGTGTTTGTGATCTAATCATTGATTCCGCAAGTGATTGGGTTAACTCGTTCTGTCAAGATCCGCGTTACGGGACTATCAACTGGTATCAAAGCCGAAAGTGCTCGTTTTTGGCATATCGGATCAAGTTTTGGATTGATAAAGGTAGTATTCATATTGTTTTGTGAGTATTACGTTTGTTATTTGTGATTACAGGTTTTCGATTGTGGTCTCTGGGATTCTTGTGAGGGATTTCGGTATTTTGGTTCGAGGAACTCGTTTTAGGGTTAAAATTTTCATTTTTAAGGTTTCTGGCCGCAGCTCAGTTCGTTACAGCGACGTTGCTTGCGACATCATCTGCGACGTCTCCTGCGACGTTATCAATTTTGACCTAATTTGGTCTCTGCGACGTTAGTTGCGACTTCGTTAGCGACGTCGTTATTTTGACCTTAAGTGGTTTTGCGACATTGTGTTGCGACGTCTTGTTGCGACGTAGTGTGATTTTGCGACGTCTTCTGCGACGTAAATATCAACGTCGTTTGTTTCTGATTCTTAATTGAATCCTTCGCGTTTGCGACGTTACTTACGCCGTCGCATAAGCAAGGTGTGACGTTATTTACAACGTCGCAAGTTTCAGATTGTTTTTGCTAGTTTTGTTTAAGGATACTACAATGTCGGATAAGGAAACTATTCAAAGCATTAGGGAAATGATTAAACAGGGTAACGATGTTGGAACCAGTAGTAAACCTCCCGTTTTTACTGCTGATTTGGACTATACATACTGGAGATCACGATTTGAGCAGTATATCGATTTTCATTGTCCGGAATTATGGGGTCCACTTACTGAAAGATATGTAAGACCATTAGCTGAGGGAAACTATCGTGGCGTTCCTCCAGCTAAAACTTATAAGGCTATGACTGTAACACCCTCAAATTTCGGTTTGCGGAAGCGATCGGGTCGGGTGTTACCAAATTAAATATCACAGCATAAGATACATAATGAACGACTCTAAATGAGACGTTTGAAAATAATTATACATTTACCAAATAGAACGTTTACAACGTTATAAGTTTATTAAAATTTTCAAATACATAATTTGAAAATACAAAAGTAAATGCAGAGTTGTCCCAAATGTTTGAAATCATGCGACTCGAGCTAGCATAATCTTGTAGTAATCCCTAATCCTGCTGGGCACCTGAGAACACATGCTAAAACAGGTCAGCTATAAAGCTGGTGAGTTCATAGGTTTGTTAGCTGAAAACATAAAGTATAAATTTTGTATGTTTTGAGAAGTTGTTCAGAATCCACGATTCTGATTTGTAGCAAATTGTAGATGTAATTACCAATGTGTAATTCGAAAGTTTAGGTATCTAATACCTAATCAATTGTAGTCCGTACCTAAGTACACAATAATTGAGGCATACCGAGCCTGAATACCTATCTGGTATGAGTAAGTGTATAACGGGAGGCAATACCTGCCTAAGTTGTAACCAAATAACTGTATGACCACGTCATATGATAGTAAGTAACTGTAGTCCCGTAGAACTATGATTTAATATATGAGGTGTTGCATCCAGCAACAAATGTTTGTAGATCCGCAGATCTATGTTTGAATGTTTAGTGTGACACTCCTCCAAATTAGGTATATAATTATACTTAATACATGCATTTCTTACGCTAATTCCCTACATTTGTTTTAAACTAAACCGATGATGTGATGTCAGTCTAGCGAGCCCTAAACAATAATACAAAAAGAATTACATAATACGTAGTTATTTATAAATTACGTACGAACGTATCGGAGCGAAGCCGACAAATAAATGACAAAAGTTTCGTGATACAAAAATAATTAATAATATAATTATTAATTACGAGTATTTATATATCTATAACACATAGATATAAAGGTCTAATTTTACGTTTAACATAAAACGTATTATAACACGAACAGAAACAATTCTAAAACGCGCATACGACGTCGAATCATAAAAATGCAAATTTTCTCGTTCATTTGGAAGAAGTTAGAACATTACTTCAAAATATGAAATCCTAAATCTACTGAAAATTGGCGCTCAATTAACTGCGCGCAGTAAAATGTACAAAAATGTACAACTATCAAAAATAATGAAAACCTCATTATTATGAAAACATATTACGAACCAGGAGAGCATCTACAAAATAAAAATATAAAATGTTAAATTTTATATTGCTATAATTATACCCGTACTCGAGATTGGTGGGACAAAAATCCCACCAACCTACAATAATGCATCAGACAGTTTGGTTTTTAAACCATACTCCCTCCCCATTTCTTCTGTGATCATCGACACCCACACATCACCACCAATTTCTTGCTACTTTGTTCTTTTCATTTCTTTGATCTGGAGGAACTCAAACAAGATCAGTAACAGCAGCAGTAGATAGTAGAACAACAAAGCCAGGAACAAGATCATCTCCATCATCATTCCATCGCCATTATCATCATCTTTGTAAAAGTAAGAACTTAAAATCTTTGAGTTTTATGTTTACATTTCGTTATATACCTTGTTTAAACATCATAATCTAGCTATATAACATACAAAACTTGAGATTTGAAGCTTTGATCTTGAAATTGGTTTTTGAAACCAAACTTTGAATCCAAAAATCTAACCACGAAAACTTGTTAAAAACGTGATATTAAGTTGTTAAAATTTTGTACTATGATGATATAAACATTTGGTGTTGATGTATAAACGATTTGGAACCAAGAAAATCGGATTGTGTCTTGCCCTGCTCGAACAGGGCCTGGAACTGACATGAATCCGGCGGATTCATGTAGAATCCGGCGGATTCCCCTATGAAACTCGCACACCCCGTAAACGGTTTAAACATCTGTGAACGAGTAAAAGACACGATCGAATCCGGCGGATTCACCTGAATCCGGCGGATTCCCAAGCTTCTTATGAACGTTTTTGAACACAAAAGAATCCGGCGAATTCAACTAAATCCGGCGGATTCAACTAAATCCGGCGGATTCACTTAATATTGACCCGACCCGGCTGTTTGACCCGAAGATCCGGCAACACCTTATCCACTAACGAGAATCCGGCGGATTCAAATAGAATCCGGCGGATTCACCTACTGGGCTGCAGATTGGGCCTAAGTCGCGAACTGGGCTGGGCTGGGCTTTGAACTGGGCTTCGTGTTTTGGGCCGAATGATTAATGGATTATACGTTAAATAAGTACATTATTGCTAATGGGCCAACAAATCGGGCCGAGCCTAACACACTACAAAACATACGACATTATAAAACGAGACAAACTATGATTGCGGACTTATGACAAATGAATGTGACGTACGATGGGACTAAAACGAGATTACAATTTGGAAACAAACAAACGAAAGCGAGTTTTGGAAACCTAAACAACAAACGATTAATATATACGAGAATATATATTCAACTATATAAGTATATATGTATATATGCTTACACATTTTGGACTATTCGACAAACAAACATAACTTGGGAAAATATTATTTATTTTCAAACAACAATCATCAACGACATACACAAACTTAAGAAATTGATAATTTCTTCAAACAAACGAACTATTAACGTAAGTCTAATATAGTACTTATAGTTAATACATTATTGTGTATAGGTTGACTACGTTTGGGCTACGCTATCTTATCTCGCTAGCATTCACATCCGAGCACTCACAGTGAGTTCACAAACCCCTTTTCACTGTTTTAATGCTTTTAAAACTCGGGGTGGAAAACATAGAAATCGTATGTATAACTGCATGCGACAACTGCTTTAAATACTGTATGTATTTACTTGATTGTTTATGAAAGGGTATTTCATACGTGACTGTTTGTGAAAGGGTATTTCACACAACTACTTGAACTATGATTTATGAAATGTTTTCATACTATTTTGGGAATTTAGACAACGAATCTTGGTACAGATCTAGGCTGAACGATGTAGTGCATAAAAGACCTTATGGCTACAGACTATAACCATTAGCTAGGTGACTCTAGCCACTGAGTATACGGATAGTACTATCGCCGTGACGACCCTCCTACGGATTGGGGAGCGTATACTTAATTGTCCAGCATGGCAAACAACAACAGATTAGGGTTGTGGTTTGGTTATAGGGTTAGATCGGGTTACCTTACTTGACAGGTTTAGCTCACCTTTCAAGGGATCACCGTCTAAATATTCCCACTAAACTAATGATTAGGAAAGGATTTCCTACGTACACTGATTTGGAAATGTTAATCTTTATTTAGGTTAACTTGTGTTTCCTACTGATAACTGATTTGGGAAATGTTATTTGTTAATAACTTGTGTTTCCTACTACAACTACAACTGATTTGGGAAATGTTATTTGTTAATAACTTGTGTTTCCTACTTGACAAACAACACTTATTTGGAAATGTTATTCTTAAATGTTTAACTTGTGTTTCCTACATAACGAACAAACTTGTGAATTCACTCAACAATTTTGTTGACGTTTTACTTTATGTTTTTCAGGGAATTAGCAGCGTAAGTAAGATCTGCATGCATTATCAGGACGGACTACCCTGGACTTGTTAGGATGCCACTACTTTTGGGACACATGGATTTCCTCTGTATAACTGCAACTACTGCAGTCATACCTATGAAATCTACTTTTGATATTATGTATTTTATGAAATACTGATTTCAACTACTACTATTACTGTTACCACTTTTCAAGTGGTAACCTTTTGTAAAACTTTAACTAATGGCATCTTAATCTATATTCGTTCTGCGATAATCATATGCTCTGAGTATGTATGTAACTGTCGGTTGTTATTACTGCTCGCAGCCCCGCCACGTCACTAAGCTTCCGCAAATCACTCTAGGTAATTGTAATTACCGTTTGGCGGGGTGTGACATTTAGCGTGTCCGTTTATCCGATTAGCATAAGCTAACCCGGACATGAATTGAGCTAACGGCCTCGCGTGGCAGCACCACCGATCCGTTAACTTATTGTGAATCCCGAGTATAACTCGCTGATCCATTGATTGAAGTTTCGTCCACTGCAATACCGTGGTTTCGTTTTGTGCCCACTTTACCGTGGCATCGTTTGGTGCCCGCTGCAATACCGCGGCATCGTTTTTGGAATTGCTCGCAGCAATTTGTGATTGAGCCGGCAGTACAACGACATGCCCGACTAAGTTGTTTGAGAGCCAGCAGTACTCGACATGCCTGACTAAGTAGATCGTATAATAGTATGTAGATATTCATCAGGTGACACCCCCACGGTTGGATTACATCCTGGGCCGGGGGACCATCCCTGGTTGGATTACATCCTGAGCCAGAGTCGTCACCAGTTGAGTTGTATTGATATAAGAAGTCTGTATTAACGTGTGATGCATATTGTATACCCCTAGTCTAAAGCCTAGCAAGTATATATAACGAGATCTTGGAAAAATGTTCACTTAAGTTCAGTTCCCATTTTAGTGATAATGAAGTGTGTCGACAGTTTCGGTTCCCAAAGAATAACTAAAACATGTACAGTATAGATGTTGTCTAGTGTAGGTAGAACTAACTAGTTCTAATGTATTCGATGATATTGTCCCGTGACAATATGGACAAAAGATTGTGATAACTAAATCAAGTTATGTGTTGGTAATCGTTTTCCAACGACCTAACCGGGTACGATTGCAACCTATCTAGGTTAAGTATTGATATTGTTCTAAAACAATATTACGGGTGTAATTCCTAAGTATTACACATTTCGTATTACATACAGTAATATAAATAGTTGTAAATTATAAACGGTTGTTAATATGATTTGAAAACAGTAATTGAGCATGTGTTTCACCCCGAAAATAGTAAAACAGTTGAAAGAGTGGGGCTATGAAACTCACCTGTGAGTTGTTAGCGATACGATGATACGCGCGTCGTCCGAATGGTAACCTTCTAGTGTCCTAAACACGTGAGGTTATATAGGTATGAGACAAATCAGTTTGTCTAAACGAGTTGTTCATGTATGCATTTGTTGTTGAAGTCTGGGAATGGTGTACGGGGGTCCGGGGGCAGCGCCCCTGGTAGCGGGGTCCAAGGGGTGGCAACCCCTGGCGGGGTCCAAGGGGCAGAGCCCCTGGCTGGGGTCGAGCTGCCAGGTCAGCTTGGAAAAATTTTATTTCTACTACTTTGCTTTAAAGAAAATGCAATCGAAATCCAAATTCGGGTAAAATCGAGTGGTAAAATTTGGTTGTCAATACTTAGTGAAAAACATAGGTTTTTAAGGTTCTGCGATGTCAGATGCGACGTCAGCTGCGACGTCAGAGTCCTGCGTCGCTATGTGCGACATTCGCAAGTCAATGCGACGTAAAAGCTTGCGTCGCTAAATGCGACGTTGAGGTTTTGTGTGACGTTGGCTGCGACGTTAACTGCGACGTCGCAGCACTGTTTTTGGTCCCTGCGACGTAACGGACTGATCGCCGGAGTTTGAGCCGAAAACGAGTTTTCCGGCCTCCGTTGAGTCCGATTCTTTTACCCAACCCATAATTAAGTATTTTAAGCTTATCTAAACCGCAAACAAGCAAAATAACAAAGTTTTGAGAGATTTCGAGAATTGTCGGAAACTTACAAATCCGCGCGAGGAGAATCCGAAAAGATAGGAGTGTAGATCGTTGCGTGGTGATCGTTTTTCCCTAAAGGAGCTTCGAGATTGGAGGTCGTTTAGTGGTGTTAAATGGCGGATTTAGGTGGCGGTGGTGTGGTGTTAGAGTGAGAGATGAGAGAAAAGTTAGAGAAGAGAGAGAGTGAAAGAGGTGGAAATGAGAAAAGGGGAGGAGGTTTCCTCCTTTTTGACTGCCTCGGTGGAGACACCGTCTCCCAAATTGCAGTACAAAATACCCGTGTATTTGTACTCGATCGAAATTTAAAATAGCATTTTAAATTCTAAAATTTATTTATTGTATCTCGAAATGTTTCCTAGTGAAAGTATTTTGTATGAATACTTTATTGAAAATTTAGCTTTATGTTTGTTCCTGCGTTGTCCCAACTGAATAAAATCGTGTGTTAAACTCAAAACGGATGAAATTTTCGAGTGTCTAATATTTTCCCAAACATGTAACATTTATTTGAAGTTTAAATTTGGCGCGAAAGTTGACTTTTTGACTGGGTGTTACAATGACTCCTGAGGAACGTAAGGAGTATGATACTGAACGCAAATGTCTTTCAGCAATAAAGATGGCCTTAACTCCAGATGTTTTGCGCATGTTCAAACAACATGATATTGCCTACGATCTGTGGAATGCAATTGAGCTTCGTTGCGGTGGTAATGAGAAATACAAGGAGGCGAAGTTAGAGTTGATCAAGAAACAATTCGATCTCTTTGATATTGCGCCTAATGAGACCATGACTAGTTTGTTCACTAGATACACACAGCTTGTGGGTGATTTGCTTGAAGGTGGTTATACCTTTACAGAATTAGAAATTAATAAGAAGCTTTTGGATGCACTACCCAAAGATTGGGATGTCAAGGTACAGATGTTAAAGGATAATCAAGAGTTGGCTACGTGGAAGTTGGATGAGTTAGTTGGGATACTCCAAGCACATGCTGTAACAACCGGCAAATTAGGACTAGAATTAGTGCCTAATTCTTCGTTAATACATGTAATTAGTTCTGTGTTAGGCTAATTTATGTATCGAATTATATATATTGTTGAATATATATACAAAAATGCGATTTGGTTAAATCGTACGCAGTTTAAATCGAATGTATTTCGATTCAATTTAATACGGACGTTGGTGACCAATTTTATTAAATAACGCTTTGATGTCAAAAATATTATTATAATAATATTTCGTATTCATTCGTGTTGTACAATCAGAACCTTACACAATTTAAAAGGTTAAAACGCGCAACTAAATAAATTAACGTACATTTTATAACTAAAATATAAATTAAACTGTAAAATATTTAAATAGAATATCGCGTAATAAGTTGTATTTTAAAACGTACCAATTAATATATAAAATGATTATTTAACGTTTAAACGACGGAGCAAACGAACACCACCCGGAGCGAGAACGCGGAGCGAAAATGGGAGATAACCTCCCATTCTCCACCTTTTCTTCTCATTTCATTTTTCTCTCTCTCTCTCTCTTTCACCCTTTTCTCTCAAATCCACCAACTAACCACAAAACCCACAACCTCACAAAAACGACAAATAAACATACTAAACGACCTTGGATCTCATCATCTCTTTGGAAGAAAACGACCACCGCAACACGATCTACCTTCCTATCTTTTCGGATTTTCAATCCGACACTTTGTAAGTTTCCGACAAATCCCGACATCTCTCGTTTTTGATCATTTTTACTTGTTTATGGTTTATAATGTCTTGATATGTCCAAAAATGGGTTGGGTAAAAGATTTAGACCGAATGGAAACCGGAAAACTCGTTTTCGGCACATTTTCCGGCCAACAGACCGCGACGTCGCATTTGGACCCAGATCCATGCGACGTCAGCCTCAACGTCGCACAACCCCTCGTAACGTCGCATTGTGCGACGTCAGTCACAACGTCGCATTAAGTTGCGACGTCGCGTATAGCGACGCCATGCTCAACGTCGCAGTCAGGATCTGCGACGTCGCACCCGACGTCGCACCCGACGTCGCACCCGACGTCGCACCCGATGTCGCACCCGACGTCGCACCCGACGTCGCACCCGACGTCGCACCCGACGTCACACCCAACGTCGCACAAAACAGAACTTTGAAAACTCAGATTTTTACTAAGTGTCGGAATCAAGATTTTAACACCTGATTTTACCCAAATTCGGATCCAGATGCGTTTTTCGTCAAAGCAATATAGTAGAAATAAAAATTTTCCAAGCTGACCTGGCAGCTCGACCCCAGCCAGGGGCTCTGCCCCTTGGACCCCGCCAGGGGCTGCCGCTATAACACCACAAGTTTCAAGAGACATTTTTTTTTTTTTAACATATATCGGAAGCGATTAAATACAAATCATGCATTATAGATTGCGTATGACATAATTCCCAAAACACAATCTATACCTGCATGATAAGTTGATACAATAACTACATCAGTTACAACATTAAGTTAGGTGTTATTTAAATTCCAAAACATAAGTTTATAAACGACTACATGTCGTATAGTCAGAGTAGGCAGTCAAACATTCTTCAAACTAACTTCTTGCCCACCCACATCAAAAGTAATCTGCAAGAAGTGAGGAGAGGGATTAGCACGAAGCTAAGTGAATAGATCACAACTATCAATCTAAACTATCATAGCAATTGATCACCACAAAGCATCATAACAAATACATCAAAGAGGATCGGTGGTCCTTGAGGTACCCTCATGCCGCGGTGGTTCCCCAAGTAACACTTATAACCACTGAAGGCCAAACAGTGGTCTTACCGATAGTTTAGTACCATTACTACATACGACATGATTTCAATAAACAACACATGTACAAAGTCATCATGTCGTCCAAAGTAACAGTATCCAAACCCAATATCATATTGACCCCTGACAAGATAGCACATTCCATAATCATCATGGCAAAATGTACTGATTCAATATATATATAACTGTAAAACCACGTTTACCCGTTGTAACCGGATTGTTACAACTAATTCAGAAAGAGAGTCAATGATCCACTCACCCTTACTGACAATGTCACCACTCAGAGATCTAGTCTCACTGAGTCTTCGCTTTATCTGAAAATACGACCAACCCGAATTAGTCTCACATTCAAGTTCACTATGATATAATCATGTATATAGTGTCATATAAGAATATCTACTATACTATTACTACAAGGCGATTAACACGAATGCATAAGTCACAGATTAACAAATTTGTCATTTTTACAACATGCAAACGCGATCCGGGTGAGAGTAGGCTGGATCGCGTTCCAATGTACAAAAAGTTCTGTTACCGTTTTTCACTATCAAACGCGATCCTGAAGATGTGCCGGGATCGCGTTCCAAAGAACAAACTCAACTCAACACGGATTTACACTAACTAACGCGATCCGAACTTAAGGGGCGGGATCGCGTTTCAAAGAAGGATTCAGGTCGGAGACAAATTTACACAATGGAACGCGATCCTGGCCTGATGCCTGGATCGCGTTTGTCACCCTTCCAGCGACAAAACCCAGGTTCAAGAACACTTCAGCTCGACCTAATTCTTAATTTCACCAAATAAAAGATGTAATACACAAATATTGACATACAATAACCTCAAAGATCATCATGTAACATGTTATAACAACAAATAACTATCATCAAACTCAAATCCATACTTGATCACACTTTTAACCTAATTACTTCAAACCCCAATTCATAAACATATATTCAAAGCAATTTTAAACTTACAATCGATGTAATAGCAAGGAAGATGATGATGATGATAAGTGTTAACCACGAATCCAAGCTCTAATCGATTGCTCAAGGTTTTCTCCTTTTGATTTCACCTCAAACTCACTATATGTGTGTGTGTTCTTTTACTTGGAATAAATGAGGAACCAAATAAAATGGAAAGGGAGAGGTGGGAAATAAACCGATCCACCAACTAAAGGTGAGTATAAGTTGATACCAAATTATACCCGCTCTAAACCTATTGTCTGGAACCTAAAAAATCATTTACGTGAAAATATATTTTATTATACCTTCAACTATAATAATTTAAAACAAGTAATAATTCATGCATCACAATAAGTTATTTGACCAATGGACATATTTATTTCAATTTGGCAATAATACTAATTATTTCTAAATTTAATTAAATAATCAAATGGATTAAGTAAATTTACCAAAATCCTCCTAGGCCAGTAATGAGGATGTTACAGCCGCCCCTTGGACCCCGCTACCAGGGGCGCTGCCCCCGGACCCCCGTCATTAAATGTTGTAAATACTTTTCACACTAAGTGTTGAACACTTACAAATAACGAAACCTGATTCAACGATACAAATAATGATAACACTTTGAATCATTATTACGAACCGTCACCAACGGGCCATACTTGTTTTCAAACTACAAACGGATTACTAAACAAACACTTGGACATAACGAGTTGTGTAGACAACTAGCCTAGATGGTCTTGCGAGACATCTACTTACTTAACTTTATATGTTTAGGCATTTAAAGGTTACGGGTTCGGAGAACCAGCTGTTGATATTATTTACTCGTTTATTGATATAAACGCACTTGCAAAGACTCAGGTGAGTCTTACGGCCCCACTTTTACTGTTTTAACTTATTGGGGGAGATACATGCTACTGATTTTTCTTGAACACAAGTACTAAACTGTTTACTATACCAAACGGAATTGCATGAGTTACTTGCTATTTACTGAAGTCTCTCTATCATATATCGTTAGTTATGTACTTAAGCGCGAACAGTAGTTAATGGATCCATTAGGGAAATGACCCTCCCCGCCCGGGGTAGTAGCGCTACCACGAACCGTTATGTATAAACGGGTGACTATTATTTCGTTACTTATGCTTGCTCAATTTCGAGCATGTCACGGGAGCAACTGATTATTTACGGGTTAAGCTTCGATTATGAGCCTCATGGCAACGGTATAACTTGATTTTTTTACTTTTGCGAGATTTGCAAATACTTGATATACGCCTACGGGCACTACTGATGAAATCTTGTGTTCAAACGGATTATTTACTGATAAACCTGTGAGATTCACCAACCTTTTGGTTGACCCTTTTTAACATGTATTCTCAGGTACACTTACGGAGTAGGATCACTCCAGGATTACTAGCTAGAGTCGCATGATTTCCAAACTGCATTTAACGGAGATTCTTTGGCATTATCTTTTGTAACTATGGTTATGTAATAGAATCTCCCGCCACATACGCGGACTCTAGGCTTACATATTTTTGTAAAGAAAACTATATGTTTTCAAACGATTTAATTATGAAATGTAATTATTTTACAAAACGTCTCATTTAGAGGTCGTTTGCTGTATATCTTGTGCTTTGTATATTGATTAGTAACACCCAAGTATGCTTCCGCAAATCATTAAATTTGGGGGTGTTACACATGCTATGGAGTTGAAGAAGAAATAATGTAAAAGTGGGGGTTTTGTACAAATTCCATCTTTGTATGGTGGTAAAATTAGTTCTGGAAATACTCCTGGTGTATTGGCGTTTATGTCAGACATCACTTCTCAACCAAGCTCCACTGGTGGCTACTCATCAGTCTATTCTGCTGGCACTTCACAAGGTGCACAGATTCCTCTTTCACCGGCCATCGAAGAACAGGCTGCTATCTATACAGCTTTTCTTAGTTCTTATAAACATCTGGTGTCACAGCCAAACACCACTCTGGAATTGACAAAGGAGGATTACGGCCAGCTGGATGATGATGATCTCGAACAGATGGATTTAAATTGGAACATCACCATGATCACGAGAAGGGTACAGAAATTCTTGCAAAGAACTGGACGCAAGAGTTTGGAAGGAGCTGGTAAATCTGGCTTTGGTTTTGATAAGAGCAAGGTTCGTTGCTACAACTGCCAGAACTTGGGACACTTTGCCCGAGCATGTGAGAAACCAAAGATGCCACCATCAGGTCTCACTAAACCATCTCCTCCCAAGACTCCTGAGAAAGATGTACCGAAGACTGGAACGTATGATGCTTTGATTGTGATCGAGCCTACTAGTCTGGTCTGGAGCGCTCAAGCTCAGTAGTATCAACAATGTTTAATGGCTCACATCACACCTGAGGTACATAAAGAACCTTGAAGAACCTGTTACTTGTTTATCTTGTATTAAATTGGAAACTTCTTTAAAAGTGTTTTTCAAATAGACAATATGAACTTGAGAGAAAAGGTCGAGAAACTTACTGAGTCAAATAAGTTTCTAAAAGGAAATGAAAGACTTTATGATAAGCAGATTGAAGCTTATAAGTTAGATACTCAAACCTTTAAAGCAAAAGTCTTTAGTCAACAAGATGCAATTAAAAGCTATTTAACAGAAATTGATTTGTTGAATAAAGAACTTTCTGAATTAAAGTCTCAGTATGTGAGTTTCAATAAAAAAAATCTCAAGTTTCTCAGAGTCTCGTGATGTTTTTGATGAAATCGTTAACAAGCAGAGGACAAATACAAGTAGTAAGGCAGGACTAGGGTATAACTCAGTCCCACCTCCTACCAATCACTATCCTCTGCCTGTTAAGGAAGGCACCGAAGAACTTGTGGCTGACTACTCATCATGGCCAGCTACAAATTCTAAAGAAGTGAAATCCAATCCCAAAAGGCAGGCAAAGGAGAAAACTAAACGGCCAGAGTATCCCTTGCCTACTTTTGTTAAGTCTGAGAGTACACCTCCAGTTAGTTTTGAGGAGGTCGTTAAGATTGAGGATATTACCGAACAGGAGTATCCAAAGATCAAGAAGGTTGAAGTTAAACCTGAAATTTTGCAAACTGAACCATTTAAGGTTCAAAAGGAAAAAGAAAAGGTTTTAAATGAGAACATTCAAAGTTTACAGACACCTTTAAAGATTTTAAAACGAAGTTTAAATGTTAATAATGATAAAGTTTCTCATAACAAACCTTCTACTTCAACCAATAAACCTGAGAAAGCACCACTTAAAACGTGTACACATTGTGCATGTTCAAGGAATGCTTCTCCTCCTCCTCCGGTATATCCTCAGTCTTAACCATTTGTTGAGATGCGTTCCTGATTCTATTGCAAGAAACAGGGACATTTAATCCGTGACTGTCCAAAGCTCTCTAACTAGCGTTATGGGAGAGAAATGCCTAGAACTTCTTTTTATAAGAATTCGTTTTTACAATCCCCACCTAGGCGTTATTCTAGCTCTCCCAAGCCGGTTAAGAAGCAAAGTGATGTTGAGCAAAATCCTTTGCCAAAACAGAAGCCCGACATTACTTCCAAACCAATTTCCGAACCATCTAAGGTTTGGAAAAGAAAAGAGTCTGCTGTTGACTCTAAAGTCGTCAACAATAACCCATCAGATGAAAATTCTGATTTGTTAAAAAATAAAATTCTGTCTGATGTGATTATTGTTGATGACTCCGGTGTACCTAAGTCTGTAAAGGCTTGGGTCACCGTTTCTCACTAATCTCCTTATTTGTGTGTGTTGCAGCAGTCTGAACGTGTGAGAGATAGTAAATGGTATTTAGACAGTGGCTGTTCGCGACACATGACTGGCGATGTGTCTCTTCTTGTGGATATTAAACCATTTGCAGGAGGATATGTTGCCTTTGCTGGAGATACAAGAGGAACTATTACTTATGGGACTTTTGTGGAGTTTGCCATTGTGGCAAGAAATACAGTCATCTTTTAAAGAAAAAGACTGTTTTGGAACTCCATTCACCAAATCATTCTTTAAGGCCTCTTCAACGTCTTTCGAGTATATATTATGTTTTGTTTTTCAGATATGGTGTTAGCATTTGAACCACGACATAACACGGCCGCCTTTTTAGATGATACCTCCGATAAGGCCGCGCCGTTTCGACAAATGATCGCATTTTTACGTCGTTCAAGGATTTTTCATGCTATCTCTGACAATGCGGTTGCTTTTGGGAATTTGATAAATCCTTTCTGGCGAAACGTCAATGTTGTCAATGAAAACAACGTCAACCGGTTGGTCTCTACAGTTCTTGGTACCGAGATTACAATTACTGAGCAGAGCATTCGGGAACTCTTCCAGCTAAATGATCAACCAAAAATGCCTGTCAACTTTGATCCAAATTTTATAGCTGGCGCGATGCAAAGAATTGGATATCCGGGCATTCCTGCAAACCAATACCGCAAAGCCAATCTGACGCGGGTTTGGAGATACTTGATGCATATTTTCATTGTTTGCTTGGGAAACCAGAAAGCGGGTACGGATGGGATGAGCATGAGTCTAGCTTCTGCTATGCTTGCTTTGGTCTACAACAAGCCGTTCAACTATTCTGGATTTATTTTCAAGGCTATGGTAGACAACGCAAACGCTGGGAATCAGAAATGGTTGTTATATCCTTGTTTTATTCAGCTTCATATCAATCGTCATCATCCAGCACTTATGGCACAAGGTGATGTAGATAATATATTGAAGATATCACCGATGATGAACCGCATTTTCGCAGTCTGTTCAGCTTATGAGAAAAGGGTTCAAGCACGACCGGATATTCCCTTATTCGGTGCAATTCTCGATGAAAATTACGTGCCGCCTCCAGATCCACAGTATATGGATGCCCCTGCACTACAGCAACCGCAGCAACCACTTGTGAATATACCTGTTCATGCTGCGGGGGAGCCTGTTGATGCTATTTTGGAAAATATTGAACAGTTTGGACATGTTGAGGATGTCCCGGAAGATTCAGATTCTCACAACACTGTTGAGGGATCTGATTCTGAAGATGTGGCTGTTCAACAACCAGACGATGGCGGAGAAACTCCTTCGGATTCTGACGGTGCCGTACCGCACCATTCTCAGATGGAAAGAATTCGACGACAGAATCCACGGCAGTATCAGCGAATCAAACGCCGATTGAAATAGGGGAGAGTTCATGTTCCAAAGAATACTGGCAAGCGTATTCGAGACGGTGATGATCCCGAGGATGCAGACTTTGAGCCTCGTCACCGCCGTTCTCGTCAATCTACTTCTACTAGAACTCCAGTGATTCCTCCGCCTCAGCAAACCTTGGATGTCGAACCTACTCCTGCATATTTGCAGAAAATGATGGCTGATATGCTGAAGTTGCAGCAGCAGATGCAGAAACAGGCTGAGAAACATGCAACCCAAGCTGCGATCATTGAGACACAAGCTACTCAGATTAAGGAGCTGAGAAAAGGGTTAATGTGTTAGAAGGCAGGTTAATTGCCTCCAGGGAGTCTGGGTCTGGGGTACCCAATGTTGAGTCAATTGAACCTGAGTCTGTAAACCCCAACCTTGTACTTGAAGCTGAAATTAATGAAAATGTACCCCGTTTGGATTATTTCTCTGTTAATGATATTCCAGGACAGCCGAGACCGCTGACCGTTGACTACTCATTCGCTGATTTATCATTTATCCAAAGAATGGCTAACGGAGCTGGTCCTGAGACGGATTCAGAATATGTGTTTGATATGGATGATGAGGTTTTGGTTGAAGATGAAAAGTTAGATTCTGATGAAGAGTATGATGATGCTCCGTTTATTGAGACGGATTCAAGTGAAGATGAGGGTCCTGCAAAAGCCTCTCGTGGAGAATCCAGTACTTCTCATGCAGGGACAGCTCTAGAGTCTACAACAGAAGAACATCCAGCTCCAGAGGAACTGGAAAAAGAATCTGAGACTCCTGCACCAGAAACTGCTAAGAAAAAGGAAACTGCTGAAGAAAAGAAAGAAAGAAATAAGCAGTGGTGGCCTCGTGGAAGAAATGCTACTCCTATACCTGTAAAGTGTCAGTTTTACAAAGTTCGTGGAGATTAAAAGGGGGTGATAAAGAGTTGGAAAGTTGAAAAGAGATTGTTTATGATTAAGAGGTTAGATGGTATTCAGTATTTCAAGCTTAGATTCAAGAAATTGAGTACCTTGCCTAAAGGAGAGATCAACAGATTAGCTCAATTAAATTTGATTAATCGTGTTGATAACAATTATGCTGATTATATTCAGAGAACCTTACGTCGAGAAGTTCAAACCAAGAAGTACAACAAGTTAAAACCGACATTCGGTACGCAGTATTCTTATAAGAAGAAATTGGATCCAGCTACAGGGCGACCGATTGTTAAAGTTTATTATCCGCCAGCTGACTGCGTGATTGATATACCTCTAGAGTCAGTTCCCTATTATTTTCTTCGCAGATTTGTTAAGTGGGAACTAGATCCACATACTGGTGAAGCGGTGATTACTTTTGTTCCAGATACAGAGCCGTGGCCAGAAGTTGGAGGTATTTGGAATCTGAGACAAGCTACTTTCAGAGTATTTGATCCGATGAGTTTAATAAATCTTCATGAAAAGGACTTGCGTAAACTCTATGATAATCGGATTCGAGTAAATAGAAACAATGAGTTTAACTCACGTTTAGCTGATCAATTCTACAGAGTTGTTACCGTTTGTGTAACTCATGGAATTCACGCAGATGGACAGTTTCCTGCGGGCTGGGTTTAATTGAAGAAATCTTTGAAGACCAAGCTGAAGACACGGGGGAGTTTGTTGGTACATGTTAGTGTGTCTGTCAGTTGGTCTAGCTCGTAGTTTGAGTTTGTAATAGTTTTGAGTTTCCTGACTCCTGCGACGTTGTCTTTAACGTCGCAGGTGCAACGTCAGGGTTTTAGGCTTGCGACGTTGTTAACGTCGCATGGGCCTGGGCCTGCGACGTTGAGTGCGACGTCACAGGTACCAGAGTTTGTATAAAAACGTTTTTCGTTTTCAATTTTAGGGTTGACGAAACCCTAAACATAATCAGTCGAAATCTCTGTAATCTAATCGGTTATAAGCAATAAACGAACGTTTGGTTTGCATATTATTGTGTTTGATTGCTTGCTTATTTGTGTTTGTGATCTAATCATTGATTCCGCAAGTGATTGGGTTAACTCGTTCTGTCAAGATCCGCGTTACGGGACTATCACAAACCAAGGTATTCTATACCTGCTATCCCACACTTAGAGGAACATTGTCCCTAATGTTCTCTTGAGTTGAGATTGTTAAATCCCACACTTAGAGTTTGAACATGAAAGAAAATGTTTCTCAAGTGTTTTGTTTGGGCTGGAATCCCACACTTAGTGATAAGTTTAGGATAGAGTATAGACTACTTTTATTATCATACTAATAAAACAAATAAACATAAATCATGATAAAACAGATAAAAGAAGAAAGGATCAGATACTCCCCAGATAGCGAGCCACGTTGAAGCTGAAAGTCTGAATTTGCTGAAGAGAGATGTTACCAGGATCTTCTTCGGCATTGATCGGCTTCAAGCTGCTTGCTATTATTTCCTCATTTCTTCAACTTATCTCATTCTCGTGAAGAGATCTCGTAAGTGTGAACATGTTGGATAAAACCCTTATTACAAACTCGGTGTTTGTTTTTGCAAATGAAAAAGAAATCATTGTCTCAGATTTTGAAAGATGTTTTCTACTACAAATCAATTTTTATAAATCATGTGTTTTTAAACGAGTTCGAGCATAATGCATAAAAGTAGTATGCAAGTACCTCAAAGGCTCGAAACATAAGACTCGTTTGTCATTTTTAAAATGATTTTCCTTTTCATCCGAGAACAGTGGTTTATTTGCAAAATGAGTTGTATTTAGAAGATGTTTTGTATAACAGTTGGGTTATTCCAAGTGTGAAGGATAGTCGGAGATCTACTTCATTTCTCTCTCTTATTTTTACCTACGATTATTCCATGGGTTGCCTCCCAAGAAGCGCTGTTTTTAAAGTCGAGAGCCTGACTTTATTTCACGGGTTGCCTCCCGAGAAGCGCTGCTTTTAGAGTCGAGAGCTTGACTTTGCCTTCCTTCAGTCTAGTTGGAGCTGGAACCTCCAGGGTCGGAAGTGCTCAGAAGTGGAACCCTAGGATTACGTGGATTGATTCTCAGAAAGTGGCGAGTGATGGGTTGGATGACGTTTGGAATCTCATATGCAAAGAAAGGGAATTGCTCAGTAACTCTTTGCATGTGCAGAAGATCCCAGATAATGTCCTTTATAGCTCTAGAGGTAGCTCTATTGGGATCAACTGCAGAGAATCCATCTAATTCCATCATTTCTCGTTTGGGGTGTTGCTTTGATAAAACAAGAGTTGTGAGGGGTCTATGATCGAGGCTATTAGCCTTTCCATAGTTATGCCAAATCCTGCATCATGTGATTCATCAGTTGGTAGATTATCATTAGGTAAGTGGTGATGCGGTGGTGTGGACTGGTATATATCCTCCTCTACTTCCTCAAGTTCTTCTTGTTCTGACTTGTCTGGCTTGGAATCTCCCATCTCTTCTTCTGACTTTGATTCTTCTGTTGATGATATAAGACAAGTGTGTTTATCTGATACGTATATGTCTGGTGGTTCTGAATCAGAAGTATCGTCATCTGAAGTAATCCTGCCCATTGAGATTGCATATATTTCTGCCTACTCCGCGAGTAGTTCATCAGCCTGGTTGATTCTGAATGCAATAGTCTGTCCATGTGCTCTAAGGCTGATAGTCTGCGAGTAAACATCAATAATAGCACGAGCAGTATTCATGAAAGGCCTTCCTAGGATAATGGGTATATTGATATCTTCCTGTATATCCATCACTACAAAGTCAGTAGGGAACCAAAACCTGTCAACCTTAACCATAACATTCTCAGCTATGCCCCTAGGATATCGAGTTGTTTGATCGGCAAGCTGGACGCTCATCTTAGTGGGTTGCAGAGGTCCTAGTTCAAGTCTAGAGTAGAGTGAGTAGGGCATGAGGTTGATACTAGCTCCAAGATCAGCCAAGGAGTGTATCGTGCCCGAGTGATAGATGGAACAGGGCAAAGTGAAGCGGCCCGTGTCTCCTAGTTTTTCCGGAAGGGAATTCTGAATGATGGCTGAGCATTCGGCGTTGAGAGAGATTTTAGGTACTTCGGGTACCTTTTCTTTAGTAGCCAGCATACGTCGGATGTATTTAGAGCCGGAAGGGATTCTAGACACGGTGTCTAAGAATTTTCCGTCGAGTTTGAAATATTTTGCGTTAAACCTTTTTCCGATACGATTTAGGAAGGGGACTCGAACTTCCTGAGTAGGGGTAGGTATGGATTGAGTCTCGACTGTCATCGGGACAGGAGTAGGGTTCTTCACCGGAGAAGAAACATTAGAGCGGCTCGGTGCCCTCTGAGTATCCGTGGAGTTCAAAGTCTTAGCCTCCGCAATGTGTGGATTGTGAACGGTGTTGCTAGGTAAGGATCCTTGGGCTAACTTACCAATTTGATTCTCAAGGCTATTCAGACGGTTCGTAAGGAGGAGGTTAGTCTGGTCTTGCCTAGCCATAAACCCTTGAATGAGTTGTATAAGGGTGTCGTTTGAACTAGTGACTGGTGTGGCAGGTTCATGAGGTTGGATTGTGCCAGGTGAAGGTCTGTTGGGTGAGAATGGTTGGTTGTAGGTAAGTTGGGGTTGTTGTAGGTAAGATGGGTATTGGATAGGTCTAGTTGATGGAGAGGTTTGAGCAAAGCCAGGTGGATGATTTTGGGCGTAGTAGATGGCAGGGTCCTCATACGCAACCTGATATGGGTTGGCACAATTCTGAAAGGATTGGGTTTGGTGGACCTGCTGAGGTTGCTGTTTCATTTCTCCGATTTGTCTCGTTAGGATTGCGATCTGTTCTGCCATACATTTGACCATCTCAGTTTGTGCTGGATTGGAGACTGCCATCGGTAATTGTTCATCGGTATTCCAGTCATGATCGTTCATCGTCATATTTTCGATCAATTCCCAAGCCTCATCTGCGGTGCGTAGCATAATACTTCCTTGAGCAGCAGCGTCAAGAGTGATGCTATGATTTGGTTTTAGACCGTTATAGAACGTGTACAGTTTTTCATTCTTTGTCATTTGATGTTCCGAAATTTCCTCAGTAAACTCCTGAATCGCTCCCATGCTGAGTAGATTGATTCACCGTGAGCTTGTTTGAAGTTTGCGATGTCATTCTTTGTTTTGGTCTGTTTGGACGGAGGAAAGTATTTTGCAAGAAACTTGTTACCCATATCCGTCCATGAGGTGATTGAGCCGGTCTCAAGTTCCTCAAACCAAGAAAGAGCATGAGAAGCGAGAGAGTAGAGGAACAAGTATAAGCGGACTATATTCTGATCAACCCTGTTCTACTTATACAAGTTGGAGACGTGAATGAATTTGTCAATGTGGGCATTAGGATCCTCATGGGGTAGACCATGGAATTGACATTGGTCTTTGATGAGTTGTACAGTGTTGTATTTGAGTTCGAAAGATGCACCGTCTATCACAGGGTAGCTGATCGGTCCTCCTCGTCCTTCGATTGATGGTTTGGTGCTGTCAGTGAGAGTAACACGAGCGGCCATTTGTGGAAAACGGGAACGTCTTTCTTTGCGGATGGTACGGATAATCGACTCAGGATTGGGTACGAAAATGAGAGGTTCAGATCCGGATGATCTGGTTGAATATCGTTGTGGATTGTGGTAAAAAATTTTCGGTGGTTACGAGAGAGAAATCCAATCTACGGGTATCACTAAAGAGAAAGTTCGTCGGGACGCCTCAGAATCTTACGATTAACTTCCCCGGCAGCGGCGCCAAAAACTTGACGCGCCACCAACCGTCACGCGTCGTCAACGCGACCGTATGGCAGCACGTCGGTGGAAGTTTTAAAATTTATATTTTGCTGGGGACCTAAGTTCTACTAGAGCTGTATAGCTGAAGTATGACCTAGGGTCGTTCTAAAGAGTTAATCGTATTGGGAAACGACTTGTCGGGACAAACAGTTCAAATTAGCGATGGTTTGAAAATAGTTTTAAGTGGGGGTTTTATACTTAGGTCCGTAATTAAAATTAAAACTAATTAAAGCAGTAAATAAAAGTGGTAGGTTGAATCAGTATAGGGGGACTTGTGTTTGTTATGACTTCGTTAGCTTTTACGTGGGGTGATGCTGTATTGGGGTTTTATATTTGAAAACGTCTTTTAAGATTTGTGTCTTGCGTTCACGTAGATACCTTGTGGTGTAAACACTAGTACCCTACTTATCAGATAAACCAACCAGTATGTCACTGAGTACTAGGCTGTCAAGATTCTGATCAGATCGGACTGTCTTGAAACCCCCCTCACCGTCTCTTATGATGAGACCAAGTGACCCTCCAGATGGGGTGCAGGAATAAGGCGACAGTCCGCAATTTATCCACTGATCTTTCTTAACACAGACAAAGATATCTAAGCTAGGCGAGGCATTTAAGATTTAAGACAGGTGGTGACTGATTAACAAATACATCAATGGTTGTGATTGAGTTCAGAGATCTTCGGCTGTGATACAGTCTTCAACCCACAGAGTTTTCCACAGTTACATAGTGTACTTACCCGTATTACGGTCTTTCCTAGATCACAGACTATGCCAGGATGTAACACAGTATACAGCCTTCGACCTTTCCGTAGTTTGTACGTGTTTGTATTCCACCATAGGTGTTTCCAACGTTAAACCGGATACTCAGTCGTATTAGGGCTTTAACTGGGCTACATACTTTACAGCCATCTGAACTCAATATATCTAAGCTTGTATTACAGTAAAACCATCTATGATAGCTAAACAACCCGTTCACTTTGAAATCCCAAACCAATAAATCCCTGATTAATTCACAGTGTACTATACAATAGGTAGACAGTATTTCCATTGCTTCAAAATCAGACCATGTTATTATAAGAAAACATAGATAGGTAGTGACCTTTTGACTAAAGGTCGCGAGTCATTGACATAAAGGTTCTAACCACGTTTATTGGAGGAAAGGCGATAGTTTAGTCTAAAATCATAAATGTATAGTTAACAGTACACCGGTTTTCAATATTTAACAATTGGGATCATTATTCCACAACGGATTGTGCCCACGACTTTCATAGCTTCCACGTTCCGTACTACACACATTCGTGATGTTTCCGGCGCTATACAAATTAAAGCCGTATAACGTTACCTCCGTTGTTTCATAACGATGTTATCCCAATTGTATTTAAAGTAGCATCACCCAAAGTATTAACAAGCTAACTACATCATAACAAACACAATAGCTAATCTACTCACTAATCATGGCAATGTATCCTAAATCAAACATAATAGTAGCATGCAACATTATGAAAGATAAGGATAGAAATAACCGAAAGTAATGCGTAGATTGAATAGTAGCTGAAAGATTACACGGACAGAGCTCCGAAATATCTCGAACAATATTACAAAGGAGATCCTCCAAGAATTCCAACTCTATTACAAAAGCTACCATATTAATTCTCCTATAACTCCTAAGAGTAGTGCTAGAGAGAGAAACTAATTATCCTAACTACTTCTCCTCTAACTCCTAAGAGTAGTGCTAGAGAGAGAATGAAAAATAGAGAGAGAATGAGGTGTGAGGTGTGTGAAAATGAGAAATGGAGGTTAGTATTTATAGGGAGAGGGTGAAAGCCTTGGTACAAGTCTTGAAGCATCAAATACAAGCATCAAAATAACATACGGGGCAAGCGGACCAAGGGGGGGCAAACGGCACCCAACAAGGCAAACAACCCCGTATACGGCACCCCAAGGGCCGTATACGGCACCTAGGGTACCGTATACGGTACCTAGGTGTCCAGGGGGGTTGGTGCTCCATTTGGCATCCATTGATTTCTCGGTTGCTTGGTTCGTCCGTATCTTCTTCGTTTGGAGTCCGATTTGCTTGATTCTTGCGCCGTTGGCTTCGTTCTTCCGTTATGCTTCTAATGACACTAAGTTTTCCAAATTTGTAAGTGTTTGACTTTTGCGTGTTCCGGATGACGATCGACGAGCTTCCAGACTGCACATCTTATCCGTCTTTCGTCCGTTTCTTCTGATTCTTTCACCTCCGGTCTTGGATTTCCCTATGGAATTATAAAATATGATATAAGATCTAATTCCATAAGTAAATTAAGAAGGGAATATTTAAGGTGACATTATTTGCCTCGTTTTGCGTGATAAACGGATGTTTTTGATGATTTTAACAGCAACGCCCATAATTAGACTACTTTGGTGATTTTAAGTAAATAATAGATGTTTTAAGATGTTTACACCAAATATAAGTTCAATAAGTGCAGAATAATGTGCCTAAAAACGTGACTTTTTAGGTCACATCAATGCTCTATGAGAGCAATCAGTTGTGCATATATTGCCTTGCTTCTATCTCATATACATGCTGCAAATTGTTTAACTTTTTTCAGAGTCAAAGGTCTTTTTTTTGGAAGATGAGCTAGTAGAGTATTATAGTATGGATGGAGTCACAAGTTTTCAAGCCATGGTCATTATTACAATGGGAATATAAAGTGAGATGTTGATCTATTCATTTTTTTATTATAGTAGGGATGGAAGATGTTTTTCTACTTACGATTGAATTGCTTCTTCCATTTTGATTAAGCTAACATATTGATGATGCCTCACCTTTAGCTGGATTAATTGTTACCCCCGTTGCCTTCTCACTTAAATGGAAGAGCGAATCACCTCCAAATGTTCATAGTGGTGGCCAAACTTCTTCTAAATCGGCTGATGCTATAGCTTCTTTGAAGATATCAGGATGGAAGACGTTAGACTGCTCTTTTTTTGGTGTGTGTCTGGTCCAACTATGCTATTGGTTTGTCTTTTTTTTTTGTTCAATAAGAACGTGCAAATTGATTCTGCACGAATGTTTCATGTTTGCAACATCTTCTTTCTTTTTCTTAATGACTTACATATTATCTCTTAAGTATGGTTTGCTTGGTTTTGAACAATTGATGTAGGGCTCCTGATCTCCATGAGTACCTTTGAAAATTTATTTTTCATTATATCTCTATTTCTTCATCATAGAATAGTTTCTTATTGTATTCAAAATATGGATCCCAACATTGATCATTCTGTTTCATGACTCATATTTATATGTTATTTATATGTGGTAATAGTCTTTTAATAGTCTTGGACCGCTGTAGCCGAAAACCTCATTTTAATTAGGATAATAATCTATTTCTGCATATTCGACCCATTCTCCATCAAAAAGTTAATATGGTGGATATGTCACAAAAGTTTGTTGCATTTACTTGAACCGTTCAATTGCATTATCTTTTAGCTCTAACAACTTGCCATCTAATCACCTCCAAAATAAATGACATGTTTGAACTACTTAAGTGAGCATCTCCAATGTATACACTATCGGTACCTTTTTGCACTAAATTAGTGCAAAAGTGTAAAAAAACTTGCTCCAATGTATGCACTAAACACTGCACAATTATAGTGCAGTGGCAAATAGTGTTTAGTGCTGCACCAAATATAGTGTTACACTAAACTTTGCACTAAACACTATTCACATTAAATAATAATATTTATAATAATTAAAATATATTTATATGATGTATTGAGTATAAATTTGTCATTAATATTTTTAACATTACTACTTATCAAAGAAACTTCTTAATTTTCAGAAAAAATCCATTTATATTTTCAAAAAATTTAAATATAATGATCGTTATTACATATCATATTATATTTTAATAGTTATATAAAAGTTTAAATAGTATATTATTGAGTTGTGTATTTTTTATCAATAAAAAATAATTTAGTGTAACACATTGGATCAACCTTTTTTTAGTGCAAACATATATTCTTTAAAGATTCTATTTTTGCACTAAAATAGTGCATACATTGGAGATGATTGTCATCTTGATTGTATGAGTAAAGATGAAAATGACAATTACTGTCAAATGAAATGTATCAGTACGTTTGAGAATCTATTATTGAAAAAACATATTTCACTGCATTGTCACTTCAATCAAATTGAAAAGAGATACAACTAGCATTCGACTATATTACAGTTCTTTATATTGACAATTTTTAGTCATTACTAAATTTTGTTAACTTCACTATGTGTAGGCTGATTCTCTTCGGGAGAAAACCTTATTAGAAATTCATGAGATATAGACAACACGATAATCCATAGCTAGCTATAGCAGACTACTTTGCATGGCTTTAGGCTGTCAGTACTTTATGGGTTGCAATACCGCACGGAGCGCAGCCAACATAATGTGAACATGTTGATCTTCCAGTAAATGCCGAATACTATTCATGTTTTTCATTTATGTACTTAGATTCATGCAGTTTTGCTAATAAGATCGCAACAAGTGTAACATAATCACATACAAATTAACGTTTGTAAACTAATAATAATTTGAAAAAAGTATAATGATCTCACTCGCAAATTTTGCGGGTTATGATCTAGTTTATATATATAAAACAAAGATTTTTAAACAATTCTTACCTATGCCACATCAACTTATTACCTAAAATAACCAATGCTAACAATTTAGGAAAAAAAATTACACATGCCACATCAATTGTTACCTTAATTATCCTTATATATTTTTTTTAAATACTTATATAAAATTAACTCATTAGATTAATAAAAATAAATATTGAAAATGTTGCTTACTAATTATACAAATCGTATGTATTCTGATGTGCGCTAATCGAGTTATAAAAAGACAAGAAATAATGACAAAGTTAGGGACTAGAAGACAAGTAGGCAAGTATACCTAATCGAGTTATAGTATAGCTTTGGTAAGATCCAAGTTTCGTTCCACAGGGACGGATAGTATATTTTCGTGAGCTTGAATGAACAAATAATTAAACAAGTATAAAGCAAGTAAAAATGGGGAGTTTGTTGCCTTTTAATGACAGACAGTCGAGGAAAATGTTATTTAGTTTTTTCAATTTAAATAAAGCAAATAAAGATAGTTGTATTCCAAAAAGGGGAGAATGCTCATTTAGACTCTAGTCCTCTAGTTATCGGATACAAGGTTTATGGATGTAATCGGAAGTATTATACTAGAAGTCACAAATTGGGCCACTTGTTGTCATAAAAGGTGCATAATGCAAAGTACTTTGACATTGTAAACATCTAAACTATAACTTGCAAATTCAATGGATAGTATGATTTAATCGAATGACCTACGGTTAATAGAGCCAATAATCACATAGAATGTCTTCAAATATGATTCACCAATATCTCAAACAATCACAATCCAATTCAATTCCCTTTAATCTTTTAATTAAAATCATATCATTGATATAAACAAATAATCATTGTAAAAGTTATCACTAATCACAACAATCATTCATTCATTAAACGGATCATGGCATTGAAAATATCAATCGTTCGATGATTAAACATAAAATCCAAGTACAACACTCCAATCACTAAACCAATCCAATAACTAGAGTTTTCAAGTCTAAATGAACATGAGAAATTTAGCCCATGATGATGGGCTCAACCAAAGAAACAATCAAAGGCATGGAAATGTTCAACATCGAGTAAAAAAGATTGACTTAGGATGTCTCCAAAAGTCCTCAAGATCAGAGAAAATCAGCTAAGGTTTCAAGCATAAGTGATTGGAAAGTCAAAAGGTCTTTTATATAGGTAGCTGATCTAGGCACTTCTCGCCTCTAGAAGTGCTGTTTGGAGTCGAGAACAGGTGACAGGAATCCTGGAAGTGCTTCTCGCCTCCAAGGAGAGGTCTTCTCGTCTCCAAGAACATTATTTTTCTTAAATTCTTCTTTTTCGTATCTAAAAATGCGGGATCTTCAGCATTTCTTCATTCCTCCTTGATTATGGACCTGAAAGCAATATTATACCAATTAAGTACCGAAAGTTCACGTAAATGCTTTCAAACATGTGAAAACGGACTCGATATTGCATGTAAAAATATGTATGAATGATTCAATATCATATTCTTAAACTTATATGTGATGTGACTATTTAACTACAAATTAGGAATTCAAGTTTTTTTTATTTTAATTATAACGTCTAAATTTGTTCATGTTAGTTCAAACATATCCAAACCAAATTTTAATTGTATTTGTAATGAAATTGAAGTCAGCAACTCCACAGCCAACGTCTTTTACAAATAAGTTTTGCAACATATGTAGTTTTCAACTTTTCATACTTTGACTTATACTATTTTAATTATTACTTTGTATAGAACTTAGAAATTCGTTGTTATTTTTCTACATAGTTTGGTTTATGTTAATACTTATTTCATTTTCAATTATAATTGCACATTATAAGTTAACAATATTAATTTATTAGGCTACTTACAAATAATCATATAACTGTATTTTTAAAATGATACTAATTCATTAGGCTACTTACAAATAATCATATAACAGTATTTTTATAAATGATTGTGCATCACACAGTCTTAAAGCCTGGTATGTATATAAATCACGTTTTTTAAAACAAATTTTACATATGCCACATCACTTATTTCCTTAAATAATAATATGTTAACAATTGAAAAAATTCTTACACATGTCACATGTATCGATTGTTACTTTGATTAACGTTATAAAATAAATAAAAAATTAATTATTTAAAATGCTTATATAAAGTTAGTTCATTAATAAAGATAAATCTCAAAAGTATATGCATACATGTAATATAGTTTACAAATCGTATGTATGCATTCTTAAATTTATATGTGATGTGAATATTAAATGCAAATTACGAATTGAAGTTTTTAATTATAATTATACCGCCTAAATTTGTACATGTTAATTCAACGATATTTAAATTGTGATTGTAAAGATATTGTTAATTTGTTATCAAACATAAAATATAACTAGAAAAATGGTCGCATATTTTATGTATGTATCTTAAGAGATTATGACAATTAACCTCATGAAATATATTTTGTCATTTAGTTTAAAATTTTAAATTCATACATATGTTTATTGCATCTTCATTTTAATGTCTCTTTATGCTGGTTATTGTATGTCAAAGTCTAAGTTTTTATTAGCACTTCGAAATTTGTTGCTTCCTTTATAGTTTGGTCATCTTATTAATCATATTCATTTTTAATAATATTTTTACAATTAAGTCGACAACATTATATTTACAAATTATACTATGTATTTTTAAAACGGTCGTGCATCGCATGGACTATATACCTAATTGTGATATATAAAAAGAAAATTTGAACGTCCCTTTAACTAAAAAAAAAAAGGTTTGCCACTTGAGATGATGTATCTTTATTTATGTAAAAAAAAAGTAACGACGTTCTGTCGTCATTTAAAAATAGTATTTATACAAAATTATTAGTACTCCATTAATGCGTAGATTAAAAATATCTTTAATCACCATTAAATTTAAATGAATTAAATTAAATTATTATATAACAAACATGCAATAATATCTACCAATAATACAAAGAAAGACTCTTTTTTACTGTGGATGGGCTTAGAAATTTACATGTCATCAGTAAATAGTTTGTGACTGTACACCTCCCTTGCTCTATACGTATAAGCTCAACCACCATCCCTAAGCCATGACCCACTCCTTTTTAGTCCTCTCTTCTGCACCCCACCTAACATAATCCCATGCCCATTTACTTTTTGGTTGCTTCTTTCACCTTGTTGCTTCATTTTTCACCAAAAAATATGCATTATACTCTACAAGTTATATGAGCTTTGAAGATTTTTTACTCTCATCTCTTTTAGTTGAGGTTTCATGTAACATTTGTTGAGATTTGATTAAATGATGTATCCGTTTGTTGTCACTGTTTTCTCTTCGACTTAAATGATATGTGTCGCACCCCCAAATTTACGATGCGGAAGCGGTTCGGGTCAGGGCGCGACTAATTTCATATCACAGCACATAAGATATAATGAACGACCACTATATGCGTCGTTTTGAACTTGTATTGATAAAAACAAAAGTTTACATCAAAATAATGTTTACATTAGCTCAGTTTCTGAAATTGAGAGATTTACATCACATAATTACTTTATACAAAATATAATAATGCAATTAAATCTCTGATTGTATGAATGCTGACTCGAGCTAATGATTCCTGCTTGGGCAGTCCAACCTACTGCTGTGTACCTGTGATACATGCTAAAATGGGTCAGCGAAACGCTGGTGAGCTCACAGGTTTATATGTCAACACATATTTGTATGAACTGCAAGATTTAATTGAATTTAAAATGCAATTAAGCAAAATAAAAGTTATACAGCCATGAGCACATAGTCTGAGCTTAACTTGAGTGTCAGATCCAATTAAGGAAACCCAACTGATGTGCCTCCTACGAGTGCCTAATCTACATTCGTCTTTCCAAATGCTAATACGTCCGTTTGACCAGTTAGTGCGTGCTAACCCGGACGAGGATTGTCAATCCCATATGATATCATATACTAACATTCACGCTACAAATGTATTACCAGACTATGCTATGGAGGGCTTTAGTGATTAGTTGAAAACAACTCATGTAGTATTTGATTGATTTGTACTTGCGTTCAACATGTAAATAAAACGAGCAATGTAATCACACCCCTGATTGAAAAGCAGTAAAATAGGGGCTATGAGACTCACCTGAGCCTTGAGTGTTTATCGAAATAAACTTAAATTGATTAGCTGTGAATTGATGTCCGAAGACTTGTTACCTGAGGGCATCCAAAACGCGCGATGGTTATTAATTGAATAGGTATCTTAAAAGACAACCTTTGTAGTTGTTCGTTCATCTATAATGTCCAAATTACTATGATTTGGTTGATTAACTTGTCTAAATTACTACGATTTGGTTGATTGACTTGAGTATTTGAAAACGTGTACGGCCAGTTGGTGACTGTTTGTAATAGAAATCTTAATCTTATCATTTTGATTTTTGAAGTGTTATACAAGTTTGACACCTGGTGAAATGCATTTACAAACTCTAAGTGACGGGGGTCCGGGGGCAGCGCCCCTGGTTAGCGGGGTTCTAGGGGTGGCAACCCCTGGCGGGGTCCAAGGGGCTGGCCCCTGGCTGGGGTCGAGATGCCAGGTCAGCTCGAAAATTTTTTATTTCTATCGTATTGTTATAGTGAAAAACACATCTAAGATTTGAATTTGGGTAAAATCAAGTGATAAATTTCAGTCCTCGACACTTAGTAAAATCTGAGTTTTCTAGGTTCTGTCATCTGCGACATTGTATGCGACGTAGGTTGTTATGTCGCAGGTCATGACTACGACATTGATCTTAGCGTCGCTATGCGCGACATCCGCAATTTAATGCGACGGTGGGGGTTGCGTCGCTATATGCGACATTGTTGGTTCTTGCGACGTAAAGGTCTGTGTTGCTATGTGCGACGTTAGCCATTTAAGGCGACATTGAAACTGATGTCGCACCATGTGACATCGTGAGGTATGTTGCGACATTGAGGCTGATGTCGCAATGTCGCTGGGACAGATGCGACATCGGCGTCTGATCAGGTCCCGGTGGCCGGAAAAACTGCCGGACGACTTCCGTTTGGTCCGAAACTTTTACCCAACCCATATGTGGACATTTTAAGTATGGAGAAACAATAAACAAACGAAAATATGCTAAATCGAAAGGTTTCGAGCTTTTGTCGGAAACTTACGCGGTGGCGATTCAAAATTCCGAAAAGATGAAGTTGTAGATCATTGTTCCGTGATCGTTTTCTTCCAAACGGGTGTGAAGATTTGAGGTTGTTTGGTGGTAGTTTTTAAGGAAATTAGGAGGTGATGGTGGTTTGTGTTTTGAGAGAAAATGGAGAAGGAGAGAGAGATGGAGATGGTGAGAAATGGGGAAAAGGGTGGGGTCCCCCCCTGGGCAGATTTTTCGGTGGGACCCATCGGAGTGTGGGTTTCCATCTTTAATTTCTGTGTACGCGTTCCGTGTGGTGTTCGTTTTTCCGATCGTTTAAACGTTAAATAATTATTTTATTCGTTTAAATATACGTTTTAAAATACAATTAATTACTCGGTATTTTTTTTGTTGAAGTATTTTATTAAATACTTAATTATTGAGTTATAACAATTTATAGCTTAACTTGGTTTCAATTAGTTTGCGCGTTAAATATTTTAATCACGTTGACGTTATTTGTACGATACGAATTTGAATTGAAATATTATCAAAATAATATTTTGCATATAATAGCATTATTAAATAATGGTATTTTATTTAATACAATTGTTCACCAACGTCCGTATTAATTGAGTCGAATTACATTCGTTTTAAATTTCGTACGATTTAATCAAATCGCATACTTGTATATATTCAATAATATATATTACTTGATACACAAATTAGTCTAACACAGAACTAATTACATGTATTAAAACTTGATTAGGCACTAATCACTAGTCCTAATTTGACGGGTGTCACAATATGGTTTGCTTTTTTTCTTTTTTGTTGTAGTATCTTTCATCAATCGGCTGAACCAGGTATGTATCTTCATGGTGAATGGATGTTCTATCAAAAGCATGTATCTATATGTATATATAGATTTAAGTTCATATAGTTTGTGCTTGTAATGTTTCTGATTGTCTATTATTTATGATTTTTTACTTGAAAGATAAACATATCATGTCTGTTTTGTTTGTTAGGTGTCAAGTATGATCACTTTTCAGATCACATGGAGATAAAAATCAAGGTTCATCCTCTCGAATAAACCCAATCTCATTTTAATGTACCAATATGATATATAATTTGGATGATCGAGTTAGTTCCAATGTCATTTTCATCTAGATTTTTTTATTAGTTTTGCTTAGCAGAGTAATATTAGATTTTAACCTTCTCTAATATGTAATGTAAACAAGAAACAAAAAAGCATGCTAAATTTGAATTGCTTGGTTCTTTTAAATTTACTGGAAAGTTTTTTTAGACTGTGATGTACTGATGATGTATAATATGAAGTTTTTAGCTCAAAATTTCGTTTCAAATTCCTTCCCATTCTTAATCTCATCCGTACTAGAGTTAGAACTAATCTAAACAACATGAATATGTTACCTATGTACTAGTAGGAATATTGAAAATATGATTATTTTATAAATTTTCTTGGGACTAATTAAATAAACTATTAGAATGTATGTTATAACTTTTCTAAGTACTCTTTATATATATACGATGGATATTAATTCCAATATAGAACATTTAATACGATGTTGGTTGTGTTGCTTCGTTACATAAACTAGCATGGGCATGTCATTTGTGTAAAATACCTAATCTAATAGCTTGATTAGATAAAATTAATTGCGTAAATGAACATTGTGTAAAATATCAGAAGGTGTATACAATTAAGATGTTACAACAATGATTTTGGATAATTGGTACACCACGTACTATAACATAAATGACATGTTAATGAGTTTACAGAGTTGACACATTTCTTTATATTACTATTGCTTAATTTGGTTTGGAACTCTATTGGGATTGATTTAATTCAAGTTAATTTGGTGCAGCTGGACTTGGATTTGTTAAACTAATCAAAATGGGCTAGGCGATTGGAAATCCTTGAAGATTGATATAGGTGGAAATGATAAAGCAAAAGCTCATAACTTATGTTCTAATTGTGTGAATAGAAGATGGACTAAAGATAGAAAGATATTATTTGAAAAATTGAACGCTGCTAATTGAGGGAAAGTGTGTAATTTGACTCATTTTAGTCAAACAGTGCAGGAAGTTCAAAAAGCAAGTCATGGGGAGTGCTATAAAACTGGTGGATGTACAAATGGAAAATAAAACGGGTCATGAGATGAAGGTCAAGCAGGAGCATAATGCATGGATCAAAATTACAGATTTGCTAAAGTATTTCGAAGAAACTTTTGAGAACTACTGAGTAGTTAACTTCTAGATGTCAAACTAAAGTTTCAAATTGCATTAATAGCTGGTATATATAGTCATAGAGAATTAGAGATACTATGGGTGCGTTTAGTTACAGAAAATTCCTCACTTTTCTAGAAAAATTTTCTAAGAAAACAAGAAAATTAGAAAACGTGTTCAAATTCGAGTTTTCTAAAAAAAAATTATGTGAAAGGAAAATCCTTGTTTTCTTTTTGATAACTACAAAGTTGAAAACTACTTTTGATGGTTTTCTAAGTTTTTTTATCTCTAATCTTCCTTGGAAAAGGAAAACTCCATCCCTTGCAACTAAACACGTTTTCTAGATCTTTCATTTATCTCTAGAGAGGTAAAACACTTCTCATTCTCCAGAGAAATGGAAAAAGAAAAATGGAGAAATTTTTCTGTAACTAAACGCGCCCTATATATGTTTTTTTCACGATAATTTTGATGGTAGTTTAATAGTTTGCGCTGTATTTGCTTGGAATGTGCACTAATCATTCCCTTTGGGCATAGCCAAATTAACAAAGACATAATCATGCATGGTCATATAATGCCTCCACTTTAGATCTTATACCTCCATTGTCAAGTGCAACAAGCCTCACTTATCAAAGAAAATACGCTCGACCCTTTTCAATGGCGATAGTCATGATATGAGTATTTTACTTAAAGTTCTATTGGAAAAAAGTATATCCAGCTTTAGAACCTACGTCAAGTTGCTCTTCATCACAACACATTGAAAGATGTGAATCAATATAACTTTAGATGAGGTAAGCATGTTTGCTTATAAATTTTAGGTATGGTGGCATATACTTGCTATTGGACAAGTTCTCAAAGTTAAATTTGAGGAATCCAGAGACTAATAGTTGTATGTGGATACTCCATAAAACCATAGATAAGTTAGTTTGTTTCCCATAGATGTCACAATGTGTAATATGCAGTATCATCCTAAATATATTGTATTTTATTGAAGCACCTTATAGGCTTTTGTTGTGATCGATTATATTTATACCATTTTTAAATCATCATGGGATGGGATGTGCTGCAGCCTGAAAAACTTCGTAACTAATATTTTTTTTTTTTTATATTATTTAAAAAAGACTTTGCCTTCTTCCCAAATTTCATCTTTCCCACCCTCTTCATCTCTCCATAAATTGAAAAAACCCAGTAAATTGGGCATCACGTTTCATTCATAAAAAGTAATAGACCCGTCCTTTTGGTTTCCATAAACCCTTTTTTATTCTCTCTCTACACGCACTTATTCTTGTTTGATTTTGTGTTTTTTTTTTTAATATTTTCTAGCTACTACCAAACCCTCACTCTCACACTCACTGATCGAATCAAACCATGTTCCGAAGCCGACCTTCGTTTCCGGCGAACCATCACCGGCGACGGGATCGACCTCCGCCGTGTTCACCGCCGTCTCACGTCACTCACCGCCGCCCGAATTTCGTTATCGAACTTCGGTCGTTGAACAACGATCACAACAGTTACAACCGTCATGAAATCGTGACTCTTATGGAGAAATTCAATTACCGGCCTGATGATTTGATTATCCTGAAAACAGGTGTTGTTGCTGCTAGGTTTTTTTACCAGCAGTGGTCTAATGCACTTGATTCAGTTGTGTACCTGTGGGGAGTTTTGTTATCTGGATCTCTTTCGTTTATGCCGAAACTGGTGCAGAATTTGGTGGTGCCTTCTGATACTGAGGAGTTCAATTCACGGCTTAGGGTCCTGTTCAGAGAACGAGTGGTAGGGTTTTTGCAAGGGGAATTGGTGAAGAATTGGGAGAAGAAGCTGGATACGGTTTCGAATGAGATTGGTAAGTTAGAGTTGTCGTTAAGGAAGCCGAAACTGTTGAAGGAACATATGGAGATATCGCAAAAAAAGGATGGGCTCGTAAGTGAGAAGAGGTTGATTATGAGGAGGATTAGAGAGTTTAATTGTGGAATGGAATGTATACTTGATTATCTTGATGGGAAGGTGTTTGATAGCGGTGATGTTAAGGTGTTAATGTTGAAAGGTAAATTTGATTGGAACAAGATTTATTGGATGATAAAGAGGGAGTGCAGGAGGCTCGATGATGGGTTGCCTATTTATGCGGATCGTAAGGACATTCTTTGGCAGATACATTGCCAGCAGGTTGTTTCTTTGAACTATTCTTAGCATACATTGTTCTAAATCTGTATACTTTACTAACAGTATGCCTATTACCTGCTAGGAATCAGTTTGTAGTGTAAGAAAGCACATGAGTGTTTGATTCTGATTTTGAAATTAAAATTAAACATACCCTTTAATCCTTTTAAAAAAATGCAATTATTGGTTCTTACAAGGTTTAATGTATTTCTCGTGATTACTTGGGTCCAAGAGAACTAGTGTTATACCCGGGCGGTGCCCCGGGTGCACAATCACACAAAAACATAGAGTTAGCTTCAACAGCCAAAGGAGCAACACCTAAAATTAAATGGGTCAACACACAAAAAAGACGGTCAGTGAGACCAAGAAGTCCAGGCAAGAAAGCACACAAACACTCGTGAACACAATATGATATGATTTGAAATCGCTGAAATATTTGACATCGTACATTAGTTGCAACCCGGACCATGTAGCACACAAACTGTCTTCCCATCCCGCTTACATGTTAACTCTGCTGACCCGGCCAATTAACCACACGAGCAGGCTTTGTAGAACCATCTGATCTGTTTAAGATTAAATGCTAATAGTGGCAAAATGTATAAGAACCAAATATAATGGATGACATAAATGGATGGGTCGGGTAACATGTCAGAATGGGGACAGGTCAGAATGGATTCTTTCTAAAATCGTCCCAGCCTGATCATTTTGCAACCTCTAAACTATACGTAAGTATATATGTACAGACGTACGTATATTCTGATTCTGACCCAGTACATTAGCTAACATGACCCGACCCGACCCATCCATGTTTGACACTTCTAATACATATTTATATAAAATTCTATGTGTTTTGTCATGTGTATATGTATAGAATGACCCGGACCCGTTTAAACCATAACAAAATTTGACCCGCGACTGAAATTGAGCTGCTCATACTGATATGAGGGAACCTATTTGACTGACGACCCAATTGAGATGGTTTTAAATACACATTTTCACCTCGTGACCTGACCCATCCATTATGTCTTTCGTAAGTTGGTTATCCAAATATAAAGGCGAATAGAAACATAATTCTGAAGTTGGTTATTCAAATTTCACGTTCATAAATGTCTTTTTCAGTCTCAACTCGATAATCATAAAATTATTGGTAGAGTAGAAGACCACCATAATGATCATGTACTACTTGAAAAAAAAGTTCGAAAAAAATGATTTGAAAACATTTATGAAGATCAACCCCAATATCCAAATTCCATCATGATTACTAATAAATGTAGAACATAGCAATCCAAATAATCTGTATGCAACTACTAATGGACATTCAGGCGTCTCATACAACTATAATAATATAAATAATTTGAAACTATGAACAAAATATGAAACATATTTAATTAGCACCTTAGCTCAGTTGGTTATCAAACCCATATGGGTCTGCAAAATATGATGCATGCTCTGCTGCAGAAGGAATAGCAACACAACCTTGAGTGGAGAAAAAATCTTCCCTGATACAAAATTGTATAGTTACCTAAAATAAGAAGTAAGTTAGGTATAAGTATGTTTGCGATACTTAGCTGTTTTGACATTAAACCCGAGCAGAATGTTCATAGCTTATCAAAACCATATATAGGTACCTTATATCATACTTACATTGCTTAATTTTCTTATTTGTTTTGGATCTCTTGCAGGTAATGGTGTTGATTGGTGAAACCGGTTCCGGAAAAAGCACACAGCTGGTTCAGTTCCTGACTGATGCAGGAGTGGCTGCTGACAAGTCAATAGTTTGCACTCAGCCACGTAAACTTGCTGCTCTGTCATTAGCAAGTCGAGTACAGGAAGAAACCCGTGGGTGCTACGAGAATAATTCGGTTGTTTGTTCTTCAAGCTATTCATCTCATAATGAATTAGATTCGAAGGTAATTTACATGACAGATCACTGCTTACTTCAGCACTACATGAACGACAAGGATTTTTCTTGGGTTTCTTGCATTATTATTGACGAGGCACACGAACGAAGCTTAAACACCGATCTTCTTTTGGCATTAATCAAGGATTTACTTCATCGAAGGTCAGAGCTTAGGCTTATTATAATGTCTGCAACAGCCGATGCAGAACAACTTTCTAAATATTTTTTCGGTTGTGGTTCGTATCATGTAGTGGGCAGAACTTTTCCTGTCGATATCAAGTACATTCCTGAAATATCTAATGTTTCCTGTGACTCATATGTTTCTGATGTGGTAAGAAGGGTGGGTGAGATTCATAAAATGGAGGAAGAAGGGACCATTCTTGCTTTCTTGACTTCTCAAATGGAGGTTGAATGGGCGTGTGAACAGTTTAAAGTGCCATCAGCCGTTGCATTACCTTTACATGGAAGATTATCGCATGAAGAACAGTATCGTGTGTATTTAGATTATCCCAACAAGCGGAAAGTTATATTTTCTACTAATCTAGCCGAGACATCATTGACTATTCCTGGAGTCAAATTTGTAGTTGACTCCGGGATGGTCAAAGAGAGTCGGTTTGAACCCGGTACTGGGATGAATGTTCTTAGAGTTTGCAAAATCAGTCAAAGTTCAGCTAACCAGCGTGCGGGTCGGGCTGGAAGAACCGAACCGGGAAAATGTTATCGGCTCTATGGTGAGAGCGATTTCCGATCCATGCCTTCTCATCAAGAACCTGAAATCCGTAGGGTAAATCTCGGTATTGCAGCTCTTAGAATTCTCGCTCTCGGAATTCTTAATATCGAGGAGTTCGATTTCATTGATGCACCTAGCAATGCAGCTATCGAGACTGCTCTCAAGAATCTTATTCAATTGGGAGCCGTTGTACTTGAACATGGTTTACATAAGTTAACAACAGATGGTAGGATGTTGGTGAAATTAGGAATCGAGCCTCGTCTTGGTAAAATGATTCTGAAATGCTTTGAAAACCGTTTGGGCAGGGAGGGAATTGCTCTTGCTGCGGTTATGGCAAATTCCAGCAGTATATTTTGCCGAGTTGGTAAAGAGGAAGAAAAGCATAAATCTGATTGTCTAAAAGTGCAATTCTGCCATCAGGGTGGTGATTTATTCACTTTGCTTTCAGTCTACATGAAATGGGAACGTGTTCCCCGCGATAAAAGAAGTCAATGGTGCTGGGATAATAGCATAAATGCAAAATCTATGCGTAGATGCGAAGAAGCAGTGCATGAAATGGAAAATTGTCTTCAACATGAGCTCAATATCATTATCCCCACTTATTGGCGGTGGAATCCAGAAGTGGTTACCGAATATGATAAAGTTCTCAGAGATGTTATTCTCTCTGCCTTAGCCGATAATATAGCAATGTATTCTGGAAATGATTATCTTGGCTATGAAGTGGCATCAACGGGAGCTCATGTTCAATTGCATCCTTCGTGTTCATTACTGATATTCGGTGAAAAACCAAATTGGGTAGTATTTGGAGAAATAATTGCAATGCCCAATCAGTACTTGGTGTGTGTTACTTCTATCGATCTTGAATCTTTGCAAACCCTTTCCCCCCCTCCATTTGATATTTCACAGATCGACAGTCGGAAACTGCAAGTACAGGTGTTACCTGGCTTTGGGACTACATTATTGAAAAGGTTTTGTGGGAAGTCAAACTCCAGTCTGAAACATCTTCTTTCACACATCAAGGATACTGTTAAAGATGACCGGATTAGGCTTGAAGTTTCTGTTGACTTAAATGAAATCAGCTTATTTGCATCATCTGAAAACATGGGACAGGTTTCAGAAATTGTGAATTCTGTGTTGGAGCGTGAAGGAAATTGGTTAAGAAATGAGTGCCTGGAGAAATTTTTGTTTCCTGGGAGATACCCTCCTGTAGCTCTATTTGGCGCTGGTGCTGAAATAAAGCATCTGGAACTAGACAAAAGATGTCTTACGGTTGATATATTTCTTCATGGTCCAAATGATGTTGAGGAGAAGGAACTTCTCTCTTTTTTAGAGAAACAAACAGCTGGTGATATTTGTGCAGTCCATAGGCTTAATGGGATTGGTCAAGACAATGAAAAGTGGGGCCGGGTAACATTTCTCACCCCTGAAGCTGCTGAAAAAGCTACAAAGTTGAGTCCAGTTGACTTTAATGGTGCTTCGCTGAAAGTTGCTCCCACTAGAAGCACATATGGAGGTGAAAATAAGTTTTTGTCATTTCCTGCTGTCAAAGCAAAAGTATCATGGCCACGAAGGCGGAATAGGGGGTTTGCATTTGTGAAGTGTAATCAAGATGATGTCTTCGCTATGGTTGAAGATTTTTCAAATGTGTTAATAGGGGAGAAGTTTGTGCACTGCAGACCGAGCTTGAAGTCTACAGATAGTGTCATGTTAACTAATCTTGATACGGATCTCTTTGAGGCTGAACTCTTTGATGCATTAAATAAAGCAACCAATAGGAAAATTGTTGACCTTTTTCTTCCCCGGGCTGTTGCCGTAGAGAATCCGCCATTAATGGCTCTTGAAGAAGCACTTTTGAGAGAGGTCAGCTCATTTATGCCAGCAGGGAATTCCAAGAATGAATGTGTCCGTGTTCACATTTTTCCTTCTGAACCGATGGATTATATCATGAAAGCTGAAATTAGTTTTGATGAAAGTTTGCATCTGGAGGCAGCAAAAGCTCTGGAGCAGATTGATGGAAAAGCATTGATGGGATGCCAGCCATGGCAGAAGATTAAATGTCAGCAGCAGTTTAATAGCAGTGTTTCATGCCCTGCATCTGTCTACATGGTTATAAAGGAGCAACTGCATGCTTTACTGAAAACTCTCAAGCTTCGAAAAGGTATTTTACTACATTTTCTTGCTAGCATTTATTTAGTGCAAATTAGTGAATTCCAATTATTCACAAATCTAAAAAATTGTGTTGATGGTGAAGTAAGGGCCTATAAGTCATATAACAGTCGGTGATGGAATCTTAATTAGTTTAGGTAAATTAGAGATGGCAATTTTACCGCATATCTGAGAGTTGGCTCCACCTCACCAACCTGTTTTGACCTTTACCCATTTGACCTACTATCCAAATTTTTTTTATGGCTTGAGCTTAAAGTATTCAAAACCTCCGTGTCTGCCTTTGACCTTAACTCATCTGATCCCTTTTATGTTGAGCCAAGTCACTAATATCGTCTAATAATCATAAAATTTTCTTTGTAGGAGCTGAGTTCTTTTTTGACAGGAACGAGAATGGGTCTTATCGTGTTAAGATATCTGCCAAGGCTACAAAAATTATGGCAGAATCAAGAAGACCTCTGGAACAGCTCATGAATGGAAGGACCATAATTGACGATCGGCTCACTCCACCAGTTATACAACTTATCTTTTCTCGAGAAGGATTTTTCCTTCAGAAGTCTATTCAACGTGAGACGGGCACGTACTTTCTTTTTGACAGACATAACCATAGTGTCAGAGTGTTTGGTCCTTTGAACAAGCTGGATGTAGCCCAGCAGAAGTTGGTTCAGTCTCTTGTGGCTCTACACGAGAACAAACAGCTTGATGTATGTCTTAGAGGACCTTCATTACCACCTGATCTGATGAAAAGAGTGGTAGAGAAGTTTGGACCTGCGCTTGACGGGCTCAAGGAAAGATTCCCAGGATCAGATTTTACTCTGAATACACGACACCATATCATCTCCATTCGGGGTAGCAAAGAACTGAGGCAAAACGTTGAAGAAACAATACACGAGATTGTGAGGACCACAAGCTTCACCTCTTGTAAAAGTGAAAAATCCTCCTGTCCCATATGTCTCTGTGATGTCGAGGATGGTTACCACCTGGAAAGCTGTAACCATGAGTTTTGCAGGGCGTGTTTAGTAGAACAATGTGAATCAGCAATCAAGAACCCTGGGAACAGTTTTCCAATCCGCTGTGCCCATGAGGGTTGTGGGGCCATGATCTTAGTAGTCGACCTCAAAGCACTGTTGTCAACCGATAAGCTAGATGAACTTTTCCGGGCATCTGTAGGGTCGTTTGTGGACTCTAGCTGTGGGAAGTATCGGTTTTGCCCTTCACCCGACTGTCCATCAGTTTATCAAGTGGCAGAAAGTGGGGATCCCGGGAGACCGTTTGCGTGTGGGGCGTGTTCTGTGGAGACATGTACTAACTGTCACCTGGAATACCATCCGTTTTTATCTTGTGAAATGTACAAGGAGTTTAAAAGAGATCCCGATTTATCATTGAAGGAGTGGATGAAGGGGAAAGAAGATGTAAGGCACTGTCCTGTTTGTAGGTTCACCATAGAGAAGATTGATGGGTGCAACCATATCGAGTGTAGGTGTGGGGTTCATATTTGCTGGGTGTGCCTTGAACATTTTAAGAGCAGTGAAGAATGCTATGCACATTTGAGGTCAATACATCATGCAATTGTTTAGTATTAGTAAACTAGTATTTAAAAGTTTTCCATTTTCATATAGATATATTTTGTATATATACAAACACATGTAAATATCCACTCATCTCTACTTAATCATCTAATGGTCCATTGTATAGTATTATTGTGAGATTATTTTACCATGCCTCTTTTTTATCTTATTTCACATCATTAAATGAAAGTTTAAGCTTGATGCTGTGTTCGGCCCAGTTCTGAGTTCAAGTTGATTATTGTGTAAGATTTTTTAGCTGTTTGTAACAATTTATTTTGGGTTATCAAGGTGTTTAAGAGAAATCAATGTGTTACTTTCTAAATGATTCTTCTGAAAACCCTATTTTCACCAATCCATTCTTCTGAATTTTTATTACTTTCTTGCCTTTTTACATTATTATGTGTTAGCCATAAACTAAAAAGAAAATCGAATTACAATCGTCTCCTTTTTCAGGGGGTGATTTCTGGCAGATTTGTTGAGCAATTTCTTGTCGATCATCGCTGATTCACTGTAAGCTCCATCTTTTCCTGGGTTCTGAAGTAATGGTCTCGATTTGGTTATCGCTGGATAAGATTATTAATCAAGTATATATATGTAATTCATTTACCTGGTAGTCCTCCGGTTAAACTTAATTTGCAAGATTTAGTTCAAATTGGTGATAAGTAGTTTTACTTTTTGTTGCCTGTTAGGAGTATATTTGGTGGTGGGGGATTGAGTGAGCCCGTGCTGCGTCGTACTAATTCCGTTGGAGGTGGTTATCATTCGTTCTCGGGGAGGGATTCGAGTGGGAAGAAGAGTTGGCGTGGGAATAGTTATGGTTATGATGATAATGATGAGTTTGATGATGATGGTGGTGGTGTCGCTCCTAAGAAGATTAGATGGGTTGGTGGTGGTTCTGGTTAGTAATTTTTGAGTTTTTGGATTGATAAATTATTAATGTTTTCATCATCATCCTCTTCATTTTTTATTCATACATCAGTTCTTTTTTTTTTTTTTAATTATGTTTGACTTTTATTTTTTCCTGAATCAATAAATGATTATTAATAATAGGTTCCAGAAGAAATATGAGAGTAGCGATGACGTGAAAGAGAGGTACTCGATTTTTGTTCAAAGTCTAGACAAGATTAAATCGCATAATAGCAATTTAGAATGTCATTTATCGTGTTCTTTATAGATATAGATTCAACTGTATTGTATTTGTAGGGTTTTTTTAGTGGAACATGTGTTTTTATCGATATTAATGATAAGGAGTTTCAAAGTTTTGATCTTTTTATGTTTTATGATTTGATCAATTATCTTACTTTACTACTAATTTGTAATACAAACCATAATGCAGCTGTCTGCATTTGACCCCACTAAAAAGAAGGTTGTCATGCAAGATCCAACTAATGATTTCGTGGAAGAGTTAGCTGAGAAAACGGAGAGCTTATATGGTAATTAGTTTCATAACTACTATATTACAAATTTATATATGTATGTGTCTTCATGTGGTTAATCATTCGCAAGATCCTTATTTCAATATTATAATCAAGGCCGTGCTTGATATGCTGTATCTGATGGCGCTTAACCCACTTTTACTGGTTTGAAAAAGAAGAAGAAGAAACAGGTTAGACACTAAGAAGTTGGTGGATAAATTTTTCATGAGATTACCCGACATACTATTCTTTATAGTTAGAGACATATCTTCTGGATGAAGATAAAGAGAATGGCGGTAAAGAAATAGACAGTAAGCAATTATGCTATTATTTTATCGTTATCCATAAAAGATTTTTCTCTAAAATGCATGCTAATATGACATGCTTGTGTTGTGTAGATCCTATTGTAGAAAACAAGCAAGCAGAAGGAATTGTTTTGGAAGAAGGACTTCCATGGGAAGATCGTGACTACAAATATGAAGAGGTACGTATAATTTTTATAATATGGTATATACAATTATTGTTTTGTATTTTCTAGCTATTTCGATTGGATACATACATTAAATTTTTGGATTCAATTTCGAACACCAACATGAAAAAAATCGTGTTTGAGTAGGCAGAGTATGGCGATCAACAAAGATGACCGTCACTATTTTGTTGAATATAACATAAACACTGTATTTTTATTTCTTTGATTGATTTACATGTGATCTGATCCAATTTTGTTGTTCCCGCACATCATGTTGGATCTAGCTTCAGATTCAAGTGGTTTAGGTTTAGTTTAGGGGATGTGTTAACTGCTAAACATGTATTCATGAATTCGTTACAGAGATGGGTCTTCATGTAGTTGCCTTGCCGGAATATGGCCGGAAACTGCTGCTGTGTCGGAGCTGTGCACCGAAAAGCACCGGAACAACTGCTGTAAGTTTGAGTTTTATTATTTTTTCATGTCTATTTAATAATTTATTATTAAATGCAATAAATAATAGCATCAATTTTTTGCATTTTGAAAAATGTTTCGTTAAATGTTTTCAATTTGAGAATGTGTTGGCAATTTGGCATCAATAGTTGGTGTTGCCGAAAGATTCGGAAAGTGTTACATGCGAGAGGCTTTTAATTGATGGTTCATTTATGTAGTGAAATCAACTTTTGGGTCATAATTCATGCTCTTTTAGGCCGGATAGAAAAATCAGATTTGAAAAAAATTTGTGAATCGAATATTTGATAAATTCATGTTGGTTTCTTATTCATTTAAGAACTATTTTCATTATGGATTGAGAAGTCTTTAATAGTAGTAGCATTTAAACCATGTAGTCATTCCAATAATCTTTGATCAATAAGATTCTGATATTGTTTTGTTTACTTCTAACAGAGTAGTTCGACTACAGTTGTTTGATTCAGTAGCAGTAGTGGAAAATGGTCAAAAGGTTACTCATTTTATCATATTAATGCATTAGTATTTTCATATACTTTACATGTTTATATGTAGATCTTTATATGTGCCAGCTATATGTGCAAAAGCAAGAATGGGCCATATTAATGTAAAATAAAAGTGCCATGTCTTAGTGCTTAGAAGGGATCAAGCCTTTAGGTGCTTCCCTACTCTACTGCTGTGATTTTGAATTGGGTAAACAATCGCATGGGCTTGATGATCATGCACTTCTCACTAGCCAATCAGTTTGTTTTCATATAGTCTTCAACCTTTCATTACATTTTTTTAGGGCATCCACTTTCTGTTTGATCTTGATTATACTGAATATGTATGATGCAGTTAGTGTAAGTGAACGCTTTATGACTAACAAGATTATTAGTGCATTTTTTAATGATGACCTGATGGGTTTATCAATAAGGTTTGTAATATTCCACCTATTCAATTATCAGGTTTCACAACTCTATCTCATATGATATTTCAGTTCATGTTCGCAAATATCGATTCTTTTACATATCCATATTGGGTAAGGCGATTTCTTATTTCAATTTATGGATTTGTATGTAGGAATATTTTTTTTAAGTTTTCTAATTTTGAAATATCGTAATAGATTGAAAATTACAAGTCGTCGATGTTGTTCGATGATTATTTATATTTCTGACTCTACATATATTTTTGCTGGATTGTTAGGGGTACAAAGGCTACAAGCTTCTTGACCGGTATCTTTTTAATTATGCCTATTTATGTTTCTTTTTCTTTATTTTGGGAATCGTATAGGTAATTAATTAGTCAAGCATATATGTGAATTCAATAAATGGTAATGTTTTGAAGTATTGCATTGTATGTACAAATACATGTTTTGGCCTTGACCAATTATGATAATTATCAATCCCGACCTGCTCATTTTGCTATCTTTGTTACTTTATTATTCATTACTATTATTTAAGATACTTGCATGTCGTTTTTATTTTACACTGAATTTTCTTAAATAAGACCCATTTTGTTTCCCCGCAATGTAAATTAGAATGCGACTTCGGCTAAGGGTACAAGACAGCACAGGAACATTGTCAGTGGTTTTGTTTGACAGGCATATCCCTAGGGGTGTCATTGGGTCGGGTTAATCGGGTTTCGGGTTATTCGAGTCGGGTTATTCGGTTTTTCAAGTTTATAATCTAACCCGTAACTCGATTCAAATTAGGTCGGGTTATTTAGATTCGGGTTGGGTTCGGGTTATCCATATAAACCCGAATAAGATGATATTCTAAATTTTCGCATCTTGAACAAAACTTAAATATTACAAAGGGACACTAATAGTTTATATAGACCATCATAAGTAACTTATATGTATATAATATATGGATGTATTCATATAAATCATAATAAACTTATACATATAAAGTTATATATGTATATTATATAACTTATGTGCTTATTCGGGTATTCGGGTTACCCAAATTGTGAAATATTTATCCGAAACCCGATTCAAATAAGACTCAGGTTATTCAAATTCGGGTGGCCAAATAAGCTTCGAATTCGGGTTATTCAGGTTTGGGTTCGGGTTAGTTATTCGGGTTCGGTTATTTGTGACACCCCTATATCCCAAGGTTATTCAAACGTGGTGTGAGCTACTTTGAGTCCAAAATGATACCTGTAAGTTTTAAACATTCCTATCAGTTTAGCTCTTCTGTTATATATTGATTACTTAAATTAAATCAGTCCCCAAATTTTAGAACAGACTAAGGAAACACAAGACTTCCCATAAGAGTCTGACACACTCCTTCAGAAAAGCTTTGCCTTGAAGATTCAAATATCTAAATTCAATCTAAAGAATAACTACCCTGCATACAACGTTCACCGCATGACTAACGAATCTTTAGTGATCAACTACATTAAAGAGAAACTTCAAGAAGTAGGAGTTGATGTTGGACCCGATGACGGAGAGAACAATGCAGCTGGACATACTGGTACCAATGATTCTGTCAATGAAGTCACTCATGAAGAAGACGAATCTGCACAAGTAAGTTCAAATGATATTATAATAATATAATCATTATACATAGCTAAATCAATATAAAGTTATAAACCAAACAATTACCCATTGTTTAACTATTTGTATAGGTGATTTATGATGCTGAAGCCTTGAATGGAGGGGACAACTACCCTCCAACAATGAACTACTAACACATAAGCCCATTACATGAAAATTCTAAATGGAAACTTGCAGATGTGTTTGACTGTGATGACTTTATACCCGCACATTCTACCAAGCAAGTTTCAAAGGGAATATCTGAAATGCAAAGTTTGAAGATTCCGAAATTGGATAAGCCGTAACGACAGTCATTGGATGACTCCCATCTATCAAGTAGTTTAGATAATTTAATTTTAAATAAGTAGCAACATTAGAGAAATCACTACACTTAATTGGATGCTCCGTTTTGTCCAATTTAAGATATTTGTTTGGTATTTGCTACTGTATTAGACAGTTTGTTGGATGGTATCATTCGTACTTGAACTTGCCATCCAACTGTTTAGTTATTTAATTTTTTGGTTTGGGTTGTTTATTTGGATTACTATTTAGTATTTTTAATAATAATGAAAGATGGGTTTTAGAATTTATATTACTACATGACTCAGTGGCTTTCATTTATTGTTAACCTTTCCCTTGCATGGTGTTATTTTGATACCTGCTTCTGGTATGTTATTGTTACTCGCTTCTGATATGATATATGGAATTAGTTTAAGTGTCATACTAACAATCGTGCAAGCAATGTAATCTAGAACAATGCATTTATCACAACAGTCATCGTTTAAGAATATATATATATATAAGTTTTTTTTAATGAAGTTAGCAAATGGGTGATTAGAGCTACAACTAAATAAAAGATATGCCTGAGATTCAAACTCTGAGAAATCAAAAGAAAGAATATACAAATGGTGTAATTTGGGTAGCTTAGAATAAATTAAATTTGCTCGGGTATGTTTTCAGTAGCATATGAATTGAATCTTGAAGACGTATCATATCGCATCAATCAAACATTATAGTAAAAGTCTTTACTTGATGTGAGTATCATACTACTAGTATTATTCATCAGAGTAATATAGTTGTGTTTATAACCTTTATATTTAATCAAACAATAAGGTGACCACCCGCGATAACATGGGCTTCGATATTTAATTTTGTAAATTATGTAATTAAAAATTTGAAGTCAAATAAACCTGTACCTGGAAACATACTTTTATATAGATATAATCGCCAACCAATAACATCTTAAATACTCCATAACTCATTTTTTGATACGGTTCGGTTTACAAAGAGTTGTTTTCTTTATTTTGTGTTATATGTGTTTTATTAACCATACAGAAAATGTTGCGAATACAAAATGGATTTTTTAACTATACTTACAAATGTACAAAACAAACTATCCAAGAATATATATACATTCAAATATTTAAACCCGTGTATACACACGGGTGTTAATTGTTTAATTAAAAAAAATGTCTTAATATTTAAACCCGTTGTCGCGGGTCTTGTATCTAGTATACATATAAAGTATAAACTTAACCTTCTACATTAATCTTAACAAAAATAGTAGTACGTATTTCATGGAAACTTCCTTTTGCTTAGCCCACAAGTATATATATAGGGTAAATTCGGCTAACTAGCTTATTGGAGCTTATTGGAGCTTGAGCTTATTTTTTCTAAAACAAGCTTTGTTTGGCAAACAAGCTTATAGGAGCTTATGAATAGTATTAAGCTCTGGAAAATTACGCTGGTGCTAGTAGCGTTTTAAACAAGCTAGGAGCTTATGAATAGTATTAAGCTCTAGAAATTACAATATTACCCTTGATATATTAGTAAATAAGCTCCATCATTTAATAAGCTCCATCCTTTTATGTAATTTTACATTTTTCAGCTCCAGCTCCAGCTAGTGTACCAAACACCTTTCTAAATTAATAAGCTCCTATAAAATAAGCTCCAGCTTCCAGCTCCAGCTACCAGCTCCAGCTTCAAGCTCCAGCTAGTTTTACCAAACACACCCATAGACTACTTCACTAAGGCAAACCGATATAAGTCATATCGTTCTTTTGTCAATTGTAAAAGTGAACTACGAGTTGGACTGACTTTGACCTTTTATATAAGTAACCCAATGAGCACGAATTTAGCTCTAAAAGTAATTCAATTGTTGTTCAAAGATCCTCTTTGGTTAATGGTTTCATTTTAAGATAAGGGTTTAACACAAATTACTTTTTGTGGGGATCTCAAATGCATTTATATATGTACTAAATGATCTGGAACCGTCGAAAGCGATAAACCAAACCGGGGCCATATCAAAACCGGACCAACCCGAAGCACACTGGTTCGGTTCTCGGTCCGATTCGTTTCTAGAACCGGTAATAACGCTTTGGACCATCAAAACTGACTCAATAGGAATGCATACATATAGAATTGATATATGTTTTAATATTGATAGAAATAGAGATTGAATTATATTATCAGATTTATTAAAATTGTAATTATAATTATAAATAGATATGTTTAATTAATTGGGTTTTTATTTTATATAATGTCGATTGTTGAACATATGCACGTTTTATACACCTCTTGTTTTTTTAAATTATAAATACTTACATATATATCTTACGATTGAACTGCGAAAACGCTTTAGTTTATAATTATTAAACAATTTTAAGGTTTATATATAAATTGATAAGTACACGCTCTTAGACATCTTATTCTTTATAGCATATATGAACGTATATTATTTGGTTCATGATTTTTAACCAAAATTGCAAGAACCGAACCGATACTAGACCAGAGCCGAATTACATGGTGAGGTTCTTGGACCACGTAGAACACTTGCTAGGTTTGACTCTTCAAATGATCCAATTCAAAAGAAGTTGGCTCAAATTATCGCCATAACTTCGTCAGTTAAACAGGTCCACTATATATTTTTGTTGAGTATGTTGCAAATTCGAATAAGATGATAATTTCACATATATGTATTTATATTTATATATAATTTACTACTCATACTATATTACATTGGAAAATGATTGGTAGGCCTAAAAATGTAAGTCTAAATACAAACCTAATATTATGATTGGTAGATGAGAAAAATTGATTGGATGAGATTAGGAGAGAGAATAAATTCAACCAATCAGAAAAGTAGGTCTATTTTTAGGTCTATGCATTTTCCGTGTTAGGTGCTCGACTAGTATGCACAATTTGCCTTGAAAACGTTCATTCGAGTACTTTGTTGCACCGTTGTAGCGTTAATGTTGTCGGAGAGCGTCCAATATACAACATACGAAGGTGAATACTGAATATTACCAAGTATGAATTCATAATTAACCAACCCAACCCAACCCAACCCAAAAGGACATCATTATATATCTAAAATTTAATCACATGTTCTTCACTTTGTCTTCAATACAATACTTGGCGACGTGGAAATGGAAGCAATATAAGTAAAATATTTCCGTCATTAAGCGCTCTAATCATACATCCTTTCTATGCCTGACAGACGGGTAACACATGCTGTTGGTGAACTCAATTTACCGTTATAGTTTGTTGTCATTTGGTTTGCGGTTCATCAGACCGGTTTGGTTCGGTTTTAGCACTTTGCACATGTCTGGTGCTTATCGGTTGAGGAAGAGCTAAGGATGTCTAGGGACTTAATACCGTGCATCACCTTCGACCAAGTTTATCATTGGACGTCGAGATACTTTCTATAATATCCTTCAAGCCTAAATATTAGACTAGAGTTTATATATGTTACGAACATTTTACTTGAAGCCTCAGACCTTATTTGTAGAAAACACTTGAGCCTTTCAGGCTTGGGTCTAGTCTCTCTAGACCCAGTCTTGGTAGCATCATCATTATGCTCGTCGACGTTGAAATATTAAAAAAATCATTGTTTGATTTTAAACCTGTATTTTCTTCTTGTAATAACATATAAATTTAAATACATCCCCTAGCTAAAATATGTCACAAAAAATCTATAGGTAATGTAAATATTAAAATAAAATACTTGTTAACGTTTTTAAAATGATTGTAAGATTAATGTTTGATAAGTTGATAACTAACACTTAAAATAATAAATAACATCAAAAGGAAAGATCGGAAATTTGTAACCATTTTAATGAATCAGATTATGCAAATACCCTTCTTATTCACATTTAACAACTTATTAACCATTTAATTTCACCACTAATTTGATTATGTTAATAACTATGAAACTGACACACTAATTAATTGGTTCATTAGGCTAGTAGGAAAAAAACAATTACAATATGCAGTACTTAGCTTAATGTTACGTAGTAATAAGGAATAATATTAATAATAAATAATGTAGAAAGTGAAATAGGAGCAAATAAATGACCATGATATAACCATATAATAACCTATCAAATAGCACCAATTTTTGTTTATATATCAAATTATGTATGTATATATTTTGATTTTTGGATATTTATAGTTACGAACTCTTTCAATGATTATTATTATAGTTCCAATTATATAGAATTATACCTACTATTTATTCTTCAAATTTATAGATGGCATGCATAATCGTATGGCATGGATAACCCAATGCCCTTAGAATGACGTGTGTGTGTGTATATATATATATATATATATATATATATATATATATATATATATATATATATATATATATATATATATATATATATATATATATAGGGGAGAGTTCAAAAGGGAAACAATTTTCTAGGGGAAGGAGGGAAGTGTAATATTCATCACGGAGCATCTTAACCTTGCCAATACAAATATCATAGATAAAAGTTATTTTAATCGTATATAGTAATCAAAATCGATGCTATAAAGAATATATTCTCAGATGAAATTCAATATTAAGTCATAACATTAGTTTATGAATATTTATTTAATGAAACATTAATATTCATCGTGGTGAATGTTAAATTTAGCGTTTTCTCCTTGAGGGACGGCAAATCGAAGAGGAGAAAACGCTACTCTTAAATAGTAAAACCCACCAGAAAATGAAAAAAAAATTGTCAAAAGTATGCCTTGAGGGACGGCAAATCGAAGAGGAGAAAACGCTGAATTTTATGGTGCAATTTTCATGATTTTTCGACTTACCGTTTGTGAGATATTTGAGTCTCAAAAATGTGGGAAAATGGGTATTTGATGAAAAGGAGTGGTTGAGATTGATTCCCTTATTCTCACTCAAAATTGATATACTCATTTGAACTCTACTCCGTAGTAATTAAAACAATATCAGTTTTATACAGTTTGTTGCTTAATGAAATTCGTAAGTCATCGAGAATTGGAGGGAAAGTCAAAGGGTTACTTCCTAGAAGGTCTATTTCACTATTTTGTCAACTTTGGTTCGTGGGTATGGCAAAAAGACACCAAAAATACAAGTTGCGTCTATGATAAAATACACATTTTTATTTTTGTCATTTCAAGTAGACGAGTAACTATATTCGAACAAATTGTAAACTTATTATACTGAATACGTGAAAAAATTATGGGATGATTTTCGTAAATCAATCTAAATCACATAGACCATTTATGGAATTTACTTAACTCCACCTATACAAGATTTGGCATTTTCACATAATAATATACTCTGACCGAAGTTTTTGTTTGGTACGTATTTGGAAGCCTAGCATATACGAGTATAGTTTTAATTAAAAATGTTCACTTTGTTTTATAACTAAAAACGCATCCTGATATTTTTATGATTATAAAAAAAAAAAAAAAGGGAATGAAATGCACATTAGCGATTCTATAACAAAAACACGTCAAAAAAAAAATCCAATCATTTATCAATTTTATAATTTTGCACACATCATTCCCAAATGTCTCTTGAAAATATCAAAACCTATTTTTTTTTTCAATAAATAAAAACTTTAAAAGGCCAAGCTGGCCCCGCTATTTCCACTATATTAATGTTTTATACATATTCATATGTCAAAAAATATAACATTCTAATTTCTTGAAGAGCCATGGAAACCTCTCAACCTCTTACCATAGAAAGCTTCTCTTACTCTTGGTTAATTAACCAAAAACCGTCTCTCGATCACATATTCGACGATCATAACGACTACAATGAAGAAGGGAACACAAATTCGGTTGTGAATTCACCAAAATCTGCTGAAGAATCCCAAAACTTTTGTTTCATTCTTCCAAACGATTCGAAGCTTGTTGATGCAGATGAAATCTTTTTGGATGGACGTATTCTTCCTAAATCGGTTCATCAATTGACACTATATTCATGTCCCGCTACACCACTAGTTCATTTTCCTCCTAAGAGTCCATCTAAGTATACGAAAAAATGTAGTCAGCTTATAGCAAATTGGCGAGCTTCGTCTAAAAGGGTATTTGGAAAGTGTTTTAGCTATCTCGTATGGCGAAAAAATTCAAGAATTATTGATAGTTCAAGGAATTCGGTTTGTTTGTCGTCTTCTACGATTACAAATAACCAAATGAATACGAGAATTGAGGTTTACAAGACGACCACATTCCGTAGAACAAGAAGTTGGAGCCACAATTCAACAAGTGCAACTCATTTTTCGTGTTCGAAAAATAAATCGTGTGATTATAGTGAAGGATCAGTTGATGAGGCCATTGTTCATTGCAAAAGATCATTTGGTATGTCTTTTTCTTCGTATTATTATTATATTATATTTATTTATTTTTACCATGACCGTCTCGTTAATTTTAGGTACCCTGTGTCACACAAAAATAATAGGCCCTTTACAAGTTAGAGAAGATTTTGAAAATTGGTCTTCTTCCCCAAACAAACATGTGACCAAATATCCTCAATTGAAACACATACATAAAACTTGATTTTTTGTTTTACATTCAATAATTATCGAATTTAGCATCATAAAAGTTCGTTTAATGAGATTGAAAAGTACAAAAATCATCCTACTTACAGCTTAAAACTTGATAATTTGGGCCCTAAAAAAAAATCGAGGCCCTGTGCAATAGCTCAACTTGCACACCCTCAAATCCGCCTCTGATTTTTACATATTATAATGTATTTTTGGGCTGTAAAATACTTATGTCATGTCAATTTGTTATTTTTACATGCAGAAAAGTGAAGAAGGAAGCAAACGAATCCTTTTCTACCAACAAGGATCCAAGATATAAAGTGTCATTATTTGTTTAGAAGATTATGTGAAATCTAACTTGAAATTAATTATTAATTAGGATATTACTTAGATGTAATATAATATATACCGAGTACACGACGATGAAGAATATTTTTTATATCACTTGTTGATGTTTTAGGCAAATTGCATAGGGTTAATTGTTTCGTTATGTATTAAACTTTACATTTTTTACTATTGTATGACTCGAAATTTGAAAACTTTTATTGTATGTATTAAACTTGTAAATATCGTCCATTGTATGTATACTTTCTTTTTTGGGTAAGGCTAAAATTGGAAAGTTTCCGTTTTTGTCAATGTCAAAAAAGGAAAGTGTGCATACAATAGATGATATTTACATGTTCAATACATACAATAAAAGTTTTCAAAGTGACTCATACAATAGTAAAAAGTGTAAATTATAACACATTACGAATGAATAAACCCAATTGCATAATTGTTTTGGCTTTTGTCAACGTGTATATTAAATGCTAGCAATTACCCGCATAAAGTAGCCGGAAATCATTTTGTACTATTTTCGCTATAAAAACAAGAGAAGATAAAAAAAAAAAAAATTAATATATGGGCATTTATTGATTTGGGTGATGTGTTTTATGCATTCTTCGATTTATGTTATCAAGTATATGAGAAGTGGCCATTAATCAAACTATCGTGGATTCAAGACTCATTAGAAACAATTGCAAATATTGTAAGGTAGGTTGTAGATTTGACTCTCTAAACACACAAAAAAAAAAAAAAAAAAAAAATCTTGTATTTTTTACTTTGTTTTACACAATTTTGTTACAATCTACGTTATTATAAAACTTTCAGGGAAAACACAAATGTTTGGTCCTCCAACTTTTAACACTTTCACAACTAATTCTTTTTTATATTTTTCATTAAACATAAGACGAGTACAAGGAGTATATGACTTAGAAGCGTTCATATTTGTTAGATATGTCGATAAAATCAGTCATATAATTTAGGGTTTATTATTTCGTCATGTATTAAACTTTATACTTTTTACTATTGTATGCGATATACTTTCATTTGTTCTATTGTATGTAGTGAACTTGTAAATATAGTCTACTGTATGTATCATTTCCTTTTTGGGTAAGGCCGAAAAAGGAAACTTTCCTATTTGGGTCTTATTCAAAAAGGACATTTTACATACAATAGACTATATTTACAAGTTCAATACATACAATAGAAGTTTTCAAAGTTCAACTCATGCAATGATAAAAAGTGTAAAGTTTAATGCATAACAAAATTATAAACCCTATAATTTATTGACCTTTACAACTATACAGATATTAATTTCATTCTACAATTGCGAAAAGGTTTTCTTAGACCACCTGCAACGCAGGCGTTGTGGCCCAGCTGGACGGCGAGAACGCCCCAGAACGCCGGCAACGGGGCGTTCTGGGTGAAAGTGAAGCGGGGCGTTGAGCAAGAAAGAACGGGGCGTGTTTGGGGTGTACAAGTGGGGCCCACGAATATTTAATTGTTTTTGATGTATCCGTTGGGGAAGAAAACAAAAAAAAAAAATGTTTTTTTTTTTTTAAAAAATCTAGCCGTTTTCAACGGCTTTTTTTGAAAAAATAATTTTTTTTTTTGTTTTTAATATTTCTCACCTATATATATACATACTCTATTTAACACTTTTTCACACATCAAATTCATCAAACTCTCTCTCATTTCATACAAAATTCAAAAATGGATTCACTAAATTTTATTTTGGAGTCGGATTCGGAAGACGAAATGCTTTTGCAAGTTTTACAAGCTTTGGAAGAAAAAGAAGAAGAAAACAATGAAGCCGAGTCTAGCTCTAGTTCGAGACCACCCCGGAATCGAATTTACATTGAAAGAGATCGCGAAGGTGCTCAAGAACGTTTATGGAACGACTACTTTTCTGAAAACCCAAAGTACCCGGCAAACCTGTTCAAACGTCGTTTTCGTATGCGTCGGGAATTATTTTGCCGAATCGTACAAGGTATTTCCGAATACTCTATTCAACCAATTCCCGAGTTCTTTGTTTATTTTAAGCAAAAGTCGGATGCACTGGGTAGGCTTGGTTTTACCGCGCTACAAAAGTGCACCGCCGCCATACGCCAATTGGCTTATGGAATGTCTGGCGATTTGTTCGATGAATACTTACAAATGGGTGAACGCACGTCAAACGATTGCGTTAACAACTTTTGTAAGTGTATATTCGACTTATATTCTCGAGAGTATTTGAGGAAGCCGACTGCCAATGATATTGCTCGGCTTTACAGAGGTCATGAGCAGAAACATGGTTTTAAGGGAATGCTTGGGTCCATTGATTGTATGCATTGGCAATGGAAAAATTGTCCCAATGCATGGAAAGGTCAGTACACTAGGGGTGATCACGGGCACCCGACCATTATGCTTGAAGCGGTTGCTTCATATGACATGTGGATATGGCATGCATTCTTTGGCATGGCGGGTTCAAACAACGATATTAATGTTTTAAACGCGTCTCCGTTGTTTGATTCCATCAAAAATGATACCGGTCCACCCGCATCCTTTAATGTCAATGGACATCCCTACACAAAAGGTTATTATCTAGCCGATGGTATTTATCCGGATTGGTGTACACTTATCAAAGCCTATCACTCTCCTACTGATGAGAAACGAGCCAAGTTCAAGAGGTTTCAGGAAAGTGCAAGAAAAGATGTCGAAAGGGCATTCGGTGTACTTCAAGGCAGGTTTGCAATTTTGAAGATTGCGGGACGAGCTATGAGTGTGAACAAGTTGCGAAGACAATTGTACACTTGTGTCATATTGCACAACATGATCCAAGAAGATAACGGCTTTGTGATTTCTGCTATCGAACAAGAGATGATTGATGATCCCGCTAACCGGCCTCGTCGGGATTTTAGCCAACGATTAAAGGATAGAGAAGCGCGAATAAAGGAAATACGTGACAAACAAGTGCATGACCAATTGCAGTACGATCTCACCGAGCACATTTGGACGCTTCCACCTAACTTCCGCAGCATACCGTTACCTCCAGCTTGATTATTGTATTGTATTGTACTATTTAATTTTCAACTGTCTCGTATTTTAGTTTGAACTTTTAGTTTAGTTTTAGTGTGGTTTGTTTAAATTATTGTATTTTTAATTTCTAGGAACGTAAACGTTTTAGTTTTGTAATTTTAATTTTTTAGAATCGTAACTTTATTTTTAATAAAAATGTAACGTTTTAGTTTTATTGTTATTGAATTAGTTTTTAATTATTAAATTATAGTTTAGTTTAATTAAAAAGAAAATTTTGTTTCTTTTTAAAAAAATTCAAAATTAAAAGAAAATGGTGGGGCCAAAGGGGGATGATGGGCGTTCTGGGGCGTTCTGAGTTTACCACTGCATGTGCTGACTAGGAGTTGACGCTGATGTGGCACTGAGAATGCCCCATGATGGGCAGCACCATTGCAAATGGTCTTAGAGAATTAAAAACCTTTTAGTCTGTGTCTTTTTTGCTTCTGTCCAGCAGGAGAGAGAGTGAGACGATGATATGATGGAGCTAGAAAGTTTTTTTCTTTTTTCTTAATGTGTATGTGTGTATATATAATAAAGTATAGTAAGGTTCAAATGAGTACACCAATTTTGAGTGAGAATGAGGGAACTTATAGATTTCTGCCATGTGTCACTTTATTCTCTCTCCTCCATATTTTTAAAAACTAAATATCTCACAAACGGTAAGTCGAAAAATCATGAAAATTGCACCATAAAATTCAGCGTTTTCTCCTCTTCGATTTGCCGTCGCTCAAGGCATACTTTTGACAACTTTTTTTTCTTCCATTTTTTGGTGAGTTTTACAAATTAGTAACACATTGTTAGTGATTGGTTGTACATTTAATTTGTGGTTAAGGTTAGGGTTTAGGGTTAGTGTAACACCCAGTTTCGGGGTCTAGAAATAAATAGTATTTTATTAAGATTTTAAATGATTATTTAAAATAGATGGGTAAAAGAGTCTCAGGTTTTATTGTGATTAATAAAATTTTACTTGTTTTAAATAGTGGAACCTGACGGTAAAATAAAATATTTTTGTCTCGCGAGTATTTTCGGGTTCCAGACAATAGGGTTAGAAGGGGTATTAAAATTATACCCAAAAAGTAAGGCGGTTTGGGAGGAGCTGACCTCCTTTTTATTTTCTTTCCCAAATTCTTATTACTTCTCATTTTTTTTACAAAAATAAAACCTAAAACCCTATTCAAAGTTTGAATCAAACTTATGAGCTATGATTGAGGCTGTGATTTGATCTAAACATCTTCATCATCTTCATAATTCTATCATCATCATCATCACCTAAGTTTCACCAAGTTGTAAGTGTTATTGATTTTATATGAACTTGATTTGAGTGATTTTGATTGAAATCATTTTTGTAATGTTATTTGGTGTTAGATGAAGTTTGTTGATGCTTATTGTAACATCCTCGAAATGGACCTAGTTGTTTTATATTATTTCTTGATTTAAATAAGCATTTAAATGTGTTTGGAAATAATATTATTTGAAATAGTTGAAATAATTGGAATATGAGTCGAATATTCCAATGTGATAAGTAAATTATTAATTGTTGTAAATTAATATAGTCGACGGTACAATAAAATGTTTGGACTCGCAAATGGTTTTCGGGTTCCAGACAATAGATTGAGATGGGGTATTAAATTATACCCGTATAATTGAAGGCGGTTTGTTGAGTCGGCATATATATCACTTTCCCTTTTAGGAAAGTTTATTTCATTTCATTCTTTGAATTCAATCAAACCAAAACTCACAGAAAACTTTAAATCAAAAGTAGAAACCGAATTTGGAGCTGTAATTCTGATTAGTTTCATCATAATCATCATGTTCTTCATTCAAAATTGTAAGTAAGTTTGATTGATTTTTGATTATGTTTGAAATCTTAGAGATTATTGATTTGAGGTGAAATTTGATGTTAGAAACTAGTTATAATCATTACATGATGTTTATGTAATGTTATTTGTGGTATATAACGGTTAGAAATCGAGTTTTGAGTGATTTGGGTATTAAACCCGTGGGTTAGGGGTTTAACAGATCGCAGATGGCTGGGACGAAGGGTGTACCCGGCGGGTACAACCCTTACCCGACGGGTAGTGTGACCTGATGGGGAAACCGGCTGCTAATCACTTGACCCGGCGGCTTCTCCAGTGTTTAAAACGCAATAGTGTTCTGTTACCATATTTTGTAAATTACCAGATGGGTTCGTTGGGTACCCGGCTGCTTGACCTGACTACCCGGCGGGTAGTAATGGTACCCGGCGGGTACTATGTGCCTTTGTGTGTTTTGAGTTGTGAACCTTAAATGGTGAGGAGACTTGTTCTAGCCTAAATAACTTGTATTTAGGTAACAAGTTGTGTGTTATTTAAATACTCGTAATGTTGATTTTGTATATCAGTTTTAAACTGAGTTACTGACTTGATATTCTGTTGTATTCTCATTTCAACAGAAGACTCGGTGATATTAGACTACTGAGTTGACGACTGAGGTAACGGTGAGTGGATCTGTAACCTCAGTGTGATTTAGTTGTAATGATTTGGTTACAACAAGTAATTATAGTATTACTTTGATAGGATGTATTTGTTTGAGATATTTTGCCATGTTAGTTTGGTTGTTTGCTTACTTGGCTGTTTGAGCTAGTATGTAAGATTCTGAGGTCAACTTGACTTGATGGTTGGACTTGGTTGCTATTGTAGACGACAGTAGATCTTAGAACTTGAAAAGTTGGTTCAAAGATCTAGGTCGAGTGTGATTAACAACTGATCATCGGTAATTCTGTATAGGCCAATACAGATGATTGATAAGTGTTCCTTGAGTACCAAATCGGTATTAGGGTGTCTCAGGAGCCACCGGTCCTCATGACGATTGATAACGCTTGATTGGAAGTTGCTTGATTGAATGATTGGCTGATTGATTTTCTGTTTATTGTTATTTGATGTAAACAGACTATTATGCTAAGTTGGACTGTTGTTTATAGTTTCATTCACTTAGCTTTATGCTAACCCCATCACAGTTCTTCCTGCAGGATAAAATAGATGGGACATATTAGGCAGGGCAGGAAGTGTTTGGAGTTGAAGGAATGTTTGACAGGCTTTTACTCTGATGTTATTTTGATAACTATAGAAATGTTTTGAATTATATAACACTGAGTTTGTTGAAATGTCATGTATTAAATTTGAAAAAGTTTATTGACATTGTAAAGACATGGATTGTATGTTTGAAATCTACGCTTCCGAGTCATATATTATTATTATAATTGTTTTTAGAAACAAGGGGTGTTATAAGTTGGTATCAGAGCAATAGTTTGAGCGAATTGGACATGATAGGATGTTCAATCCTAAACTTTGATTGAGTTGAGTCAAACATTCCAGTAGGTGTGGGTTTAGTTGTTGTGTGAGAAAGTAGTTAGTTGAATATGTACTAACCATTAACAAGTTGTGAAGTTGTTGTTTGATTGCAGAGATAGAGGAATATGAGAACCTGATGGATATTTTCATTGATTCCTCAACATTCGTTGGCTTAAGATTGTCAGGTAATCTTCGATAAGCCTATGTTAATTTAAATTTGCTTGAACTGTTTACTTTGTTATGATAAGTAAGCATTGTTGTGAAGTTAATTGAGTCAGACTGATATGATTCCCCAGTTTTGAGTCAACTAATGATTGTTATATGTTGACATAAGGATAGAAGTACTAAATGAGATGTTCATTGTTGTGATTATTTCTGATTGAATTGAGAATGCAGAAATGTGTTTGAGTAAGTAGACAAAGAGTGAATTAAAGTTTTAACAGAAGTGACGTTGGAACCTAAAAGTGTCTATATAGGTGAGACAAAATAATTGATAGTATTATATTGGTAAGGTGGGATTTAAATCCTTGTTAAGGAATGTTGTGTCATTTGAATTGAGAATGACTGCTATTGGAGAAAATATGTGCTTATGTGGCTATATGATATGTTTTGACTATAGCTAAACACTTGACTTAAATCAAGACTGATAGGTTTAAGAGAAATGTAGAGTATGATAAGGTGAAATTGATTGTGGAAGTGATAGATCTTTCTGGTCAATTGAGAATTAATAAATGAAATATTTTATAGTAACATAATTGAGTAGACTTGTTGTGACATTGATGCTTGATAGTATAGCATATGTCAAAGTGATGATAATTAATTAAGATGTGTCCTGAATTTTGGAGTAAATAGGGATATTAATTAGTATAAATGATTAAGTGTGACTTAAATAGTCAAAGAATTGTAAATTAGTACATGATATGGTGTTTTGTACTTATTATTGGTAATAAATTATACGTGTTTGGAATTACACGTGATGTAATTGTGTTAGAGAAAGTTAACAAGGTATGAAGTACTGAAACTTTGATGATAGGTTATCATGTGTTTAGGGTTTCAGATAAGTTGATATACTGAGTAATTCAGTTGTTGAAAACCAGAACATTGTGTGAATATGTGTTTAAGTGAGAGTAAATCACATGGATAATCATAATGTAGAGTGGCCTAAGAATGGATTGTGAAGAGCATAATCTTGCAACGCCTGATCACCGTTGTTATATTATGTTGTGTCACATGAACTTGTTGAGGCTACTAGGTATAAAAGAAACGTAATGTGATTTTGGAAATGGAGTATGATAGTGTGCTAAACTGTTTAGTTGTTGTTTTGCTATAAAAACAGTCAGTTTGTAGAGTTGTGACATTTAGACTGTAAAGGTGCCAGTGTAAACAATAATTGTCATTGATTGAGGTTTTGATGATAAACCTAATTGACTAATTTGATTTTGTTGAAAATGTAATTGTGACTGATTGTGTTAGATTACCTATAGGTGGATTTGATAGTGTTTAAATGAATCACTATGTTGTATCTGGCTTGTATGAAGCCAAGGTTGAGATATGATGATATTATCTTGCTTAAGGAATTTCTAGTATTATTAAATGTAATAATGTGAAGTCTATGTTTGAAAGTAAACATACAATATGAAATGGCTTGTATGGAGCCCAGATTTATGTAAGATGACCTTGTCCTTGTAAAGGATTGATAAGATTATTGAAAGTAATAATTTAAAATATATGTTTGAAAGTAAACATATAAGATGAAATGGTTTGTTGGGAGTTAATATTGATGGTATGTTAACTTTGAAGGTCAAACCATGAATAGAGAATTGTGTATAAAATTAATTGCTTGTGATTGGTTTGAATTGAGTCAAACTTGAGAAAAGCAGTTAGAAAATTTTATTGATTGGTTGATTGAAATCAAAGTTGACATATAGTCAACTGTGTGTGTTGAAATAGTCTAACATAGATTGAAATGTTATGATTGTGTGGAATATGATTGAATTCCTAGATTGATTAAATTATGTTGAAATGGGTCATTTAAGATCCAAAGGAGATAGATGAATTGTTTAAGTTTGTGAAACTTGATTATTACTTAAAGCTAGTATTAAGTAATTGAAATATTGTTAAGTGTAATTGAGAATTCAGTTAAATAATATTGGATATTTGAGCTGAATATATGTTAAGGAATTATACAGATGTGAAGTCATTGTATGATATGACAGTTATAATTTGTTGAAAGGTGCAAATTAAGTCACATTGATTAGAGTTGTGATAAGATAATCTTATCAGTGTGTGAGGTTTGTGATGATAGTCTGGATCTGGGTAAGAATGTGAGATGAGAATTAATTGAAAGTTATTATTAATAGTTGCATAGGTTGATTTGTACCTCATGATGAGTTATTTAAGTATTGAAAGAATAGAATGGATTCTTTAGTTATTTGTTGATTGTATACAAATGAAGTAAGTGATAAAGTGGTAAAGTGTGATTAGATCCAAATAAGAAATGATATGAAAGTATATCAGGATGTAAATCGTGTTAAAGGTTTAGTTGATCCTTGTTTGATAAATTGAGGAATATGAATTGGAAAGTTGTTCATATTTTGAGAAATTAGGTATGTGTGTATAGTTGAATGTGTTGAAGTAAGGGAAACCTTGAAATCAATAGATGATGATTGTTTTCATCAAACTTTCCTTGTAAGTTTAAACTGAATTGTTTAAGTTATATACGATTTGATATGTATATAAATGAAACATAGAATTGTTGAATTGTAAATGTTCCATGTCCTGTGGTATGGATATGTGATGATTAGTAGTAATATGAAGGCTTGGTAAAGACTTTAACAGTCTGAATGGCCTATTATATAGAATTAAATGGAATTGAGGTGTACGTGTCCATTTTAGAAAGTTACTTGAAATTGTGCCATAGGTTATGTGGAAGTCAGTTAATTGTGATTAACTTGATGTAGATTTTGTTGTAAATGTGTTGAAAAGTAGCACATTGTGATATAGTGATATTGTGATACTTGAATTGTAGTATCATAATATAGATTAATGTTGGCTTAGTTGCTATATTGATGGGATGTAGTACTAAGTGATTATGTGATTAAAGTTGTATAAATACTAATTGCTAGTGATTAAGAAGTTGATATAATCAAGTAGTAGCTTGGAAATTTAAGAATTTGAATTGAAATAACTGATTCTTAAGAATAGATTCTTGATGTTTTACCAGTTTAAGTAATATATAAATTCTAACTTGTTGGTTAGTTAGGATTTGAAGATAAATAGTAAGTATTGATAGGCGTACTGAAATGTATAATCACTAGTGTTGTGATTATTGGAAGTGTTATTGTTGTTGTTAACAATTGATAGGTTGTAATGAAAGGAATTACAAGTGGAAATAAGTCAATGTAGAGGTTGGTTGAATGTAGGTAATGTTTGATTTTGGTACTTTTGTTGATTGAGCAAAGTACTTGTTGATTGTAGTCTTACCTACTGAGTTCGACCTCTGCTTTGCTTATTAAGGTGATATGAATCTGGATTACTTTTAAGTAAAGGATTTCATATAGTTGTAGTGATATGTGAACATTATATGTTGTTCAAAAGAGTAGGTATGAAACTTTTGAATGAAAAGTTGACCTAGATTTGAAGTTTAAATCTCTGACAGTAGAGATGTAAGGTTATTATTAGACTGATTGTTAATCGTGAGCTGAATTATATTTCAGTGTTACTAGATGTATGTGATTTTACAACCACTATTGTTGTGATATCGTTACTGCTGTTTTGTTGTTAACAGAGATGAATAGTGAGAGTAGGTTAGAGATTTTAGCATATTGCTAATTTCTGATTGTACAGAACTATTAAGTGATTGTAGGTTTCAATTGTTGTTTAATTGATAGTGAATTCACTTGTTAAAATAAGTGTTTATTCTAAAGGATATATTTGATTGATGATATTGGATGAATGCACTATATGTGTGCGTAGGAAAAGATAGAAGCCTGTTCATGAGAACATGTGAATGTGGAAAGAATCGAACCGATCTAAGGATAGTTGTAAGTTGCTATTGAGCATTAATGTATGCTAAGAGGTATGTGATTATATCACATTAGTTAGATTGATTGAGGTTAGATTTCGGGGACGAAATCTCTTTAAGGGGCGGAGAGTTGTAACATCCTCGAAATGGACCTAGTTGTTTTATATTATTTCTTGATTTAAATAAGCATTTAAATGTGTTTGGAAATTATATTATTTGAAATAGTTGAAATAATTGGAATATGAGTCGAATATTCCAATGTGATAAGTAAATTATTAATTGTTGTAAATTAATATAGTCGACGGTACAATAAAATGTTTGGACTCGCAAATGGTTTTCGGGTTCTAGACAATAGATTGAGATGGGGTATTAAATTATACCCATATAATTGAAGGCGGTTTGTTGAGTCGGCATATATATCACTTTCCCTTTTAGGAAAGTTTATTTCATTTCATTCTTTGAATTCAATCAAACCAAAACTCACAGAAAACTTTAAATCAAAAGTAGAAACCGAATTTGGAGCTGTAATTCTGATTAGTTTCATCATAATCATCACGTTCTTCATTCAAAATTGTAAGTAAGTTTGATTGATTTTTGATTATGTTTGAAATCTTAGAGATTATTGATTTGAGGTGAAATTTGATGTTAGAAACTAGTTATAATCATTACATGATGTTTATGTAATGTTATTTGTGGTATATAACGGTTAGAAATCGAGTTTTGAGTGATTTGGGTATTAAACCCGTGGGTTATGGGTTTAACAGATCGCAGATGGCTGGGATGAAGGGTGTACCCGGCGGGTACAACCCTTACCCGGCGGGTAGTGTGACCTGATGGGGAAACCGGCTGCTAATCACTTGACCCGGCGGCTTCTCCAGTGTTTAAAATGCAATAGTGTTCTGTTACCATATTTTGTAAATTACCAAATGGGTTCGTTGGGTACCCGGCTGCTTGACCTGACTACCCGGCGGGTAGTAATGGTACCCGGCGGGTACTATGTGTCTTTGTGTGTTTTGAGTTGTGAACCTTAAATGGTGAGGAGACTTGTTCTAGCCTAAATAACTTGTATTTAGGTAACAAGTTGTGTGTTATTTAAATACTCGTAATGTTGATTTTGTATATCAGTTTTAAACTGAGTTACTGACTTGATATTCTGTTGTATTCTCATTTCAACAGAAGACTCAGTGATATTAGACTACTGAGTGGACGACTGAGGTAACGGTGAGTGGATCTGTAACCTCAGTGTGATTTAGTTGTAATGATTTGGTTACAACAAGTAATTATAGTATTACTTTGATAGGATGTATTTGTTTGAGATATCTTGCCATGTTAGTTTGGTTGTTTGCTTACTTGGCTGTTTGAGCTAGTATGTAAGATTTTGAGGTCAACTTGACTTGATGGTTGGACTTGGTTGTTATTGTAGACGACAGGAGATCTTAGAACTTGAAAAGTTGGTTCAAAGATCTAGGTCGTGTGTGATTAACAACTGGTCATCGGTAATTCTGTATAGGCCAATACAGATGATTGATAAGTGTTCCTTGAGTACCAAACCGGTATTAGGGTGTCTCAGGAGCCACAGGTCCTCATGACGATTGATAACGCTTGATTGGAAGTTGCTTGATTGAATGATTGGCTGATTGATTTTCTGTTTATTGTTATTTGATGTAAGCAGATTATTATGCTAAGTTGGACTGTTATTTATAGTTTCATTCACTTAGCTTTATGCTAACTCCACCACAGTTCTTCCTGCAGGATAAAATAGATGGGACATATTAGGCAGGGCAGGAAGTGTTTGGAGTTGAAGGAATGTTTGACAGGCTTTTACTCTGATGTTATTTTGATAACTATAGAAATCTTTTGAATTATATAACACCGAGTTTGTTGAAATGTCATGTATTAAATTTGAAAAAGTTTATTGACATTGTAAAGACATGGATTGTATGTTTGAAATCTACGCTTCCGAGTCATATATTATTATTATAATTGTTTTTAGAAACAAGGGGTGTTATACTTATTAGGCATTAGAAACCTTGTTAATTCGATTAGAAGATGGGTTTGTATGTTTTGTGGATTGAAACCTCGGATTAGGGTTTTACAGCAAGTTGCAGGTCATTTTAGGCGTTGAAACGCGATCCCAGCCATGAACCAGGATCGCGTTCCTTAGTTATAAATTGTCTCAGTCGATTTTGGTCTTACGAACGCGATCCAGCCCTCGTTTCCGGATCGCGTTTCCAAGTGTAAAACGGTTACAGAATCTTTTCTAATGAGGAACGCGATCCCACCACATTGATCCGGATCGCGTTTGCATGAATAAATTTGATAAGTTTTGCAAATTTTGAAAACGCGTAAGTGTTTTCAGGGTAGCGACTAGGTGGTTTGGGATGAGATTCACATGTTCACTCGGAAACGGCCCAATGATCAAAACTATATTCTAATAGCCTAGGCGGTTTTTGGCCATTCGGGGTCATTTAAGGGTCAAAAATGACATTTTTCAGTTTTTAAACGTCATATCAGGACTTTCTGATTTAATTTTTGATTGAACTTTTGTTTGCCTAGACTTCAGGGATTATCAGATTTGATAAATATGCTATGATAACGATTATGAGATGAGTTACTGACTTGTTATTAATTATGTTCTCAGATAAGCAAAAGGAAACTCAGTGATATAAGACAACTGAGTTCAGAGACTAGAATTTTGGTGAGTGGTTAATGTAATCCTCGATTTAACCCAGTTGTAACGGGTTCGGTTACAATGGGTAAACCATGATAGATTTAGTTATGTTCAGTTATAGTTATTATTCATATTATTTCTAGTTGGTTAGTTCTTGGTTATGATGATTAGTTGATTGATTCAGTTTGATTGATACAGTTGTTCAGTATTTAGTTGTTGTTCCATAACTGCATATGATATGCCTTTATGTGACAAGTTGTTGAGATGAATCGGAGTGAGGTCAACAATGGTTGGGTTTGATTACTATTGTGTAGTTGTCTGGGTTTCTTGGATATACATAGTTGATAATTAACCTATGTCAGCGAAGGTAGTAATCAAGCTATCGGTAAATCACTGTGATAGTATACCAGTGATTGCAGGTGACTGTGATAGTATACCAGGAGCCGCCGATCCTCATGTACTTATGTGCTTATGTGTTTAAGTTTTTTTTGTTGTAAGACTTGTTATGATTGGATTGAACCGATGGTTACGGTTCCATTCACTTAGCGTGAGCTAATCCCTCGTTGTTAAATGTTTTGCAGATTTTGGTTAGTTGAAGTAGATCGTGATATAATGGTTGACTGGATGTTTGACTAGATCATCGCGCGCTCTGACTTTGTTAAAATTATGTTTTGAATACTTTTCATAACACCCGGTCGTTGGTTTAAGTTTTTGTAATTATATAAGTTAGTAGAAGTTTCTTTTGGCACGTTTTGTAAATATCGAATATATATGTTTTGGGACACGCTTTTAATGTATATACTATAATATGTTTGTATTTAAAGAATGGGGTGTTTTAGTTAGGGTATAGTAGGGTTTAGGGTTTAGTAGGGTTTAGGGTTTAAGGTTTAGGGTTTAGTATGATTTAGGGTTTAGAGTTTTGTAAAGGGTTTAAGGTTTGGGGTTTTGGGGTTAGGGTTTAGGGTTTGAGGTTTGGGGTTTTTCCCCCGAAACCCCAAACCTCAAACCATAAACCCTAAACCTTAACCCCAAAATCCCAAACCCTAAACCCTAAACACAACACTTTAAGACATGTGTTAGTAAATGTGAAACCCACCAAAAAAATGAAAAAAAAATTTTCATCAAAAGTATGCCTTGAGGTACGGCAAATCGAAGAGGGGAAAACGCTGAATTTAATGGTGCAATTTTCATAATTTTTGGATTTGTCATTTGTGAGATAATTGATGTTGAGGGTAAATGGGTTTTGTACATGTGGAACATTCTCTTTGTACACATGGCTTGATATCATTGGTTCCTCATTCTCACACAAATTTCTATTCTCATTTGAACCATACCCTAATAAAGTATACTTGTTTTATGACCCGTGAAAACACGGGTTTAACAACGAATAAAATTATAAAATAACATAAATTAATATCATTCTAAGTATTAAATATAAAGTATAGTATTAAAAGAAGATATAAGTGTGTAAAATAAATGATTAAATGAAAATTGAAATGATGTAAAAAATAGACCTGAAGACAAATATTGATGCAAGCGTTTCCAAATTTGTTACTTTTGAACTAAAAAGATATATGTTCATAATTACTTTTTGCATGCCAACGTTGGGAAATGAAAAAAAATTTAAATATTAACCAATAAGGCTTTAATTAAATTGTAATTTATAAATATTATTTATAATATGAAGAAAACGTTTGATATTCCCTACAGATTTATGAATGTGACGTGTGGATAGGAGAAAATCAAGGGAAAGTGAAAAGTTTTTAGCTTATAGATAGCAACAATATTATGGGAAAAGTAAAAAGATATATGTTCATAATTACTTTTTGCATGCCAACGTTTGGAAATGGAAACAAATTTAAATATTAACCAATAAGGCTTTAATTAAATTGTAATTTATAAATATTATTTATAATATGAAGAAAACGTTTGATATTCCCTACAGATTTATGAATGTGACGTGTGGATAGGAGAAAATCAAGGGAAAGTGACAAGTTTTTAGCTTATAGATAGCAACAATATTATGGAAAAAGTAAAAAGATATATGTTCAAAATTACTTTTTACATGCCAACGTTAGGAAATGAAAACAAATTTAAATATTAACCAATAAGGCTTTAATTTAATTGTAATTTATAAATATTATTTATAATATGAAGAAAACGTTTGATATTCCCTACAGATTTATGAATGTGGCGTGTGGATAGGAGAAAATCAAGGGAAAGTGAAAAGTTTTTAGCTTATAGATAGCAACAATATTATGGGAAAAGTAAAAAGATATATGTTCATAATTATTTTTTGCATGCCAACGTTGGGAAATGGAAACAAATTTAAATATTAACCAATAAGGCTTTAATTTAAGTGTAATTTATAAATATTATTTATAATATGAAGAAAACGTTTGATATTCCCTCAGATTTATGAATGTGGCGTGTGGATAGGAGAAAATCAAGGGAAAGTGAAAAGTTTTTAGCTTATAGATAGCAACAATATTATGGGAAAAGTAAAATGATATATGTTCATAATTACTTTTTGCATGCCAACGTTGGAAAATGGAAACAAATTTAAATATTAACCAATAAGGCTTTAATTTAATTGTAATTTATAAATATTATTTATAATATGAAGAAAACGTTTGATATTCCCTACAGATTTATGAATGTGGCGTGTGGATAGGAGAAAATCAAGGGAAAGTGAAAAGTTTTTAGCTTATAGATAACAACAATATTTTGGGAAAAATATAAAGATATATGTTCATAATTACTTTTTGCATGCCAACGTTGGGAAATGGAAACAAATTTAAATATTAACCAATAAGGCTTTAATTTAATTGTAATTTATAAATATTATTTATAATATGAAGAAAACGTTTGATATTCCCTACAGATTTATGAATGTGACGTGTGGATAGGAGAAAATCAAGGGAAAGTGAAAAGTTTTTAGCTTATAGATAGCAACAATATTATGGGAAAAGTAAAAAATATATGTTCATAATTACTTTTTGCATGCCAACGTTGGGAAATGGAAACAAATTTAAATATTAACCAATAAGGCTTTAATTTAATTGTAATTTAATTGCAAATTCATTATTTAGAACCTTGAATAATCCGTTTTTTAGTTTTAAAAAAGAAATAAGTTGAAAATAATACTACATGATGACATCAGCGGATTAATGTGGGCATGACACGTAAGCGTATAAGGTTGCTTCAATTGGTGCCAAATCAGATTCATGACGTCAGCGCATCCCTCCTTTAGTAGATAGAATAGATTGATTTCAATTCTTCACTCATTCATGTTATTATAGGGAACGATCTAATCATCTTAACATAGTATCTAACAACTAAATATTCTCTAGCAATTATCGCTATTAAAAAAAAAAAAGATTATCCCATATAACAATAAGTCAATCGAGAATAAAAGTTTTGCCAATTGCTAAATTCCTTCGAGTACACAAACATGCACGGGTGATCACCATTTGCAGCATGGTACATGACTACACGGCTTGATTAAATTTACATTATTCAATTCAATTATTAGTTTAATCAATTATATTTGCTAATTAAATAATAAGTTTAGTAATTCTTCTAGTAAACTTTACATCCTAACCCACATATTATATATATATATATATATATATATATATATCTACAATTTACTTAATTCTTGAGATAAATTACAATTCTAGAACGGCAAAACATAAAATCCTCTCGTACCAAATCCTCTCGTACCGATAGGACAAAGACCCTTTCGTATACAACCCATTACTTAATTCTTGTAACTTTCATTACTTATTTCTCATTTATAACCATTTTCATTACCTTATGTTGATTGATGCAAATGACTAACTGAAAATTTTCTATATTTCTTTGATATGTTAACATAAAAATATTTGATATTAGATATATGGTATAAGTTGGAGGAATTAATAATCCTATATAAATATGAATTGGACAATAAAAACTTAAAAAATTGAACATGCACGGATGATTACCATTTGAAGCATGACCCATGCCTTATTCTATTATTATTGTCGATACAATCGTCCTTTGAAATCGGCGAGTGGCAAGAGTTGAATTGTTAATAAAATAATAAATAATAAATTAATAATACTATTATTATTTTATTTTATTAACAAATAATACGACATTAACCTGTTATCTTTTCTTCCATAAATACACAACATGACATCAACCTGTTTCCTCCAAAAAGGCTTGATTAGCATCATTTTTAGTGTAACATTTGTCGACCTAATTTATACATTTTTTGTAATAATGTAATGGGTTGTATACGAAAGGGTCTTTGTCCTGTCGGTACGAGATGATTTTATGTTTTGCCGTTCTAGAATTGTAATTTGTCTCAAGAATTAAGTAAATGAAAAACTTATTAAAAAAAAAACTCAAAACGATCATATGAACGATCATCAATAATATGCGCACTTTTGGTAATCTACAATTCTAGAATGTACAAGCTTCAATGTTATGAATTATGGTCCTTACAGACAATCCTACGATCTTGTGCCCAAAACGATATATATGATCTTGGATCAATCCCCCTATTTTCGAAGATCGACATTGTAAGAGCCTAAGGTTCATACGAGTATAATCACGATTTTGACAACTATGGTTTAAATCATCTTAGATGACTTTCGTGTGTCAGTTTGTTGATAATTTCATCTTTGCTTGATTATATACATTGTTAAAATCGTCACCCAAAAATGAGTATACATCTACAATCATTTTCCTAATGTAAAATCTTTATATATTTGAACGATGAGTTTGTACCGATTCATAACGTCATATTTATCAGGCTAAGAATCAATACCCGTATGAAACAAAATCTACGGTGTACTATAACATTCAAAAATGTATGTCACCATATACAACATTTGTTGTGTTGAGACTTATCACCGCAACAAAAGATCATCAAACAGAAAAAAACAAACGAACATAAACAATAACAAATCTTTTTTATATAACAAAGTTCTTAAGCCTAGAGTAAAAAAATCATGAGACCCTTGAGCCGCTTAAATACGATTAAAGCTAAATCATTGTATGTAAAAGATATATTACAAGATTGAACATGCATATCAACAATATTGAATATTATTACAATAATTATAACCGTATGTGGTGTTCGATATCATTGAATAATTAATCGGAGACTCGATAAACATGCATGGATATATAACTTAATTACATACGTGCTCTATTCTCTCTCCATCTACTCACATTGAATCTCTAACATATTACTTACAGGTAGAACTTGTACCTCATTTTCTCTATTGGGACACATTGCTTGATCATCTTAATACCATGAAGACTTTCAAGAAATTAACCACCCTGATCAACTTGTCAACGTTAAACTTATGCCATTTACACAGCTTTTACGTACGATTAATTGGAAGATATATGTTGATTTAAAATATGAACTCGTGACAATTAGTTTTCATGAAAAAACCTCAATTATTCATAATCGATATTTCATGTATGGGTTAGGATCCTTAGATGATGGACTGATCAACATAAGAGGCTAAATTACCCGACAAAAACAAAACTAGCCAGATAAGTTAAATTTCGAAAAGGGTGATGATCCGTACACCACCAAAAATGATTCAGTAACAGAGAATTTTTACAAAATGATGTGGGTCAATAGTAATAAGAGTGAGAAGCAAGGGAGAGACATAAAATGTGTTTTTGATAATGTGTTTTTTATTGGTCCATCTCATATTCTCATGCTCCACATCATTTCGTAAAGTTTTATTTGTAAATTTTAGGTGATTAAAGCAGTTTTCCTAAATTCTCCTCTAAATTAAAACCGTAAAGCTAGCTTATTTATATTGTTGAAAGAACATGTCCTCTCATATTAATCAATATATCCTACACGATTATAGAAAGCAAATATAAGTTTGGACACTTTTAAATTAGATATAGATACGTAGGTTTAAGCGCTTAAAAACAAAGGATTATTCTAAGTAATTTTAAAATCATAATTTACGATGTTATATACCTTAATTTTAGTCAATTTGATAAAATCAAACAATCCTAGTGGCTTATTGAATGAGTGGTGATTTGTATATCACCATTATTTTATTCATGCAACACCAAACTTGCTTTATGGTGTTGTATTGTACAACACTATAAAGTAGAAAAGTGATGTGTCAATAAAAAATGATAGTATACAAATCACCACCATGATTCAATATTTGATGATATCACAAACCGTTTCCTACATCTAATTTAATTTGGTTTAGTTTAATATAATTTAAGCTTTAAGATATAAGACGTCCAATGCTTCATATATTTCCTTCTACCTTTTTAATTAATAATTTTCGCAAAAAAATATATTTTTATAATACGTACAATGCTCATTTGGTACTTGCATAGTTGCATACTTGATCACACCGGCCATCTCCTTTTTTAACACGTGACGACAAATTTGTTTTTTTGTACTTTATGAAATAATTTCCACAAGAAAAACCTAGATGTCTTTAGAATGTTAATTTGTTGTGAACATCGGTACCAGATTATAACACGTCTATCTTCAACCTAGTGTGTTATCTAGCTAATTCATTCCTTAGTCACATGGTCTTGTTTTCTTCTCTTGTTTTCTTATGCATGTTAGATAGTTGATAAGTTTAATTTGTACGTTATTTTTTTGATAAAAACTACGTATGTTTTTAACAGGGTTAAGTACGCTAAAATGTAATTAACTAAGGTCTGACATTCATAGTGTGTATCCAACTATTCGGGCATACATTGTGTGTAAGAAACTTGTTATTTGATACCATTGTATGTATTTTACGATATTTTTTCCACGTGTCATCTATATAGGGTGCCACGTGGCATCCTTACAAGTTGACACGTCACGGAAATACATACAATGGAACAAAATTACAAGTTTGTTACTCACAATGTACGCACGAATATGTTGAAAGTTATTGAATACCTAATCTATCTATATGATCACGAGTTACTAATGATCATTGATTAATAAGAAAATTTCAAAATACTCAATAATTGTGCATTGATATGTGAATTCTGACATATGTCGTGTACGTACATAAAACTAATGATATATGATCGATCAATTTGTTTCGACGTGTATGTCTAATAAGTGACTACTCATGCATATTATGTTGGTTTGCGTGATCAATTTAACTTATGAGAGTGACTTGCACACTAGTTATTATAGTCATGTCATCGAATGTGTTTTGTGATATTGTACATTGTACATTACAACATCTTAAAGCATATTTAGTGAGGTGAGAATCAGTGGCGGATGTATATGTTAGTGAGGGTATGCACGTGCATACCCTTGGGGCAAATTTAGTAGTGTAAAAAAGTTGATTTTTGATGATGTTTATAGAATTTTATAACCAAGTGCGTACCTTGAAAAATTGTGTGCATACCCACTTAAGAAAATAGATAAACTTAATACTCATTTGTAACGTACATTCAAAAGAGTCACCATAATTGTATAATATTTGCATTTAGAGTAGCTCCATGCTCAAATTAACTACTCGTTTTACATATATAGTGAAGATTAACACAAAAAAACTAATATTAGAACATTTTTTTCTTAAAATTAAATTTTGTTCACTTCAAGTTCTTCTCTGATGGTATTCTTCACCAAATTAATCACCTCTTCGTTGCTCACCGACATACAATCCAGCCTCCCTAGCAGCCTCACTTTGCCCGTCGATGTTGTGTCCCCTCTGTCGTCCGACTTTCATGGCTTGCTTACGGCTCTCTATGCATCCTCTCAAGTCTTACCTCTCGGCCTCTGTCATAATTTGCATTAGACTTGTATATGGTTTAGTGTTCATTATTATTTGTTGATACAATTCTTGAAACTTATAATTAACATAGTTACTATCTAACATTCTAAGATAGGTCAATTGAAAGAGTATACGTGACGTTTAAAGGCTCCTTGATCTTGTGATATTGAGTTAGATAATAGGTAACTGAACAGATTCACGAAACGAGTTGAGAAACCGACCCCAAAAATTTGACCCAAGAAAAACCGTACAATTTTGTACATAATAGTTTTACACTAAGTTGTGCATACCCCCATGACAATTTTCTAAATCCGCCACTGGTAAGAATAAAAGTTGGTTGTATAAATATGGTCACCTCACTACAAGAAAATTGGCCTATAGTGACGAAAATTTAGTGACAACTTTTATTTATGTCACTATCCGTTCAACTTAGTGACAAGAAAAATAAGTCGACACTAATTAGTGATGATTCTAACGATTGTCATTAATTATCCCTAAAATCAATGTCAAACGCATTCGGTTAAAGTTAGAGACAAAAATTAGTGACAGAAAGATGCCTTGTCACAATAATATGATAGTTAGTGACGAAATTTGTTTGCCACCAAGTATAAACTATAAACGTTAGTCACGAGTAATTGCGTCACTAATGTGAGTAGTATATTGTTGGCTACTTCAAATGAATAATAAATAAATCACAAAATATGTTTGTTAGATGAAAAACGAACTACATACTGTAAATCAGTAGATTATAATGTTCAAAATTTTGATTTTGTCTGTCTACTTTATTAGCTAAAAATAAACAAACCCTTTATATATGGGATAAATTTTTGATTATAAATCCCAAAAACACGCATAACCCCATTCTTAGTTATGTTTACCGAGATTTTAAAAAGAAAAATAGCGCGGATCTAGATCCGACCCGGCATATTTTTAGGGACAAAATATGTTTTAAGCCTAATCGTCTCCACTTTCCTGCTCGTTATTGTGCCCTAATTTAACTATTTTGTTCACAAATACAAGATCACCAGTAGAGTTATCGGCAATCGTATTCATAGATTTAAGAACAAAAATTAAGTTAACAACAATCAACACGATATGAAGTCGGAATCTCATTGTTCGTTCCTTCGCTGATGAAAACGACGATCGGGATTGACTTATATGCCGGTGAGATTCCTTGATTTGATCGAGGATTTTTTTCGATGCTTGATATGTGTATACTGTATATACTCGATCTCCAATTAAAGGTTCGATCACCTCTAATTTTTCTTTCTTCATGTATTCGCTTTAACTTCCTGATTTACGAATCTGTATTGGAATTACAGTTTTATTGTTTTCAAAATGAATCTATTTTCATTTACAATTAGCTAATTATTGACTTAGTTGTTTTGATTTTATGATATGGTTTTAGTTTCGTAGCTCTTGAGTGTATAGTTATATAATTCTGAAATCTGTATATTGATTGAAGACAAGGTATTCGATGAAATGTTAAGCTAAAAATTGACTTTGAATTTATTTTTTCGTGTGCATACCAGGCGTTTGAAGAAATGCTCGAGTAAAAGTTGACCTTTCTAGTTAACTATAAAATCATTTTACCGCTATGAAATGCTATAAAGTTTTGGGATTCGGTTTTTTAGTAAGTATGCATCAAGTTGTTATACGGCTTACGGATGAGAGTTAAAGGAAATTCATACTGTACATGTCATTGTAACATTGCATATATTCATGCATGACTATAATTAGGTGTGCTTATATTTTTTTATAAATTTAGTCTTATGTTTGGATATATACTTTTCTAGGACTGTAATAGCACGATGTAGGTTACCTACTTGAAAAGTCCCATTTGGATTGTGTCACACTGGTGTGAATTGGTTCAAGATGATTATGGTATGGTGAAAGTTTCACCTCAGCCTACACAACCACTTGTTGCTTCTTCAGGTGAGTTAACTTTGTGTAATTGGCTTACATAATTAACATTGAGATCCAAAGATATTGGATCATACCGTAGCTTTGGGCTTTTAAACGTTACATTTTTTACATTAATCCATGAAAGCTTTACAGTACAGTTCCAAAATGAAATGGGAGGTGGTTTCTAAGTTAATATAATTGAATAAAAGTATAAAAGTCACAGAGGACCTGAAAACAAGATGCTTATATAGAGATACCTACTTCTTTAAGTCTCAAGTTTTATTTTCATATTTGTTAGGTTATTATGTTTATTAATGTGTGCTCCTTTGTTCAGATTATCAAATAGCTGAGCATTTGGACAGAGCCTTCTCAGATCACTTAAATTTACAAACATATCTTGACGGATTGGATGTATGCTCATCAAATTCGGTACTATTCGCCTCTTTCCAGCCCAAAGAACAAGTTTTATACTGATTTGATTAATATTTTTTTACTTTGAAAAATGTGCATACATCCAATCCAGTTGTAATTTCTAAGCCAGAGGTAACTGCTTTTCTTTATATTTTGTACGTTTACTGTATTCAAATTAGCTTAAAGCTCAAACACTATAAGAAATATACTTTTTCGTAGTGGAATGTGAAGCAAAGCAGCTTTGGATTATCTCAGTTTCTGTAAATCGATAATGGTATATATCGAGTAGATTCTTGTTTTTCTTATTACGAGCAGGTTCAGATGTTGTTAGCATGAAACACAACACTGATTGCGTTGACAGCGGTTATGTTATTAGTTTGAACAAGAATGGGTAAACCAGCCTATTGTTAGCAAGGAAGGCCCTCTGGTATTTGCAAGTTACTTTTAGGAAGTACTTCTTCCTTCTTTCCATGTTAATTACCCTTTTATTTAGGAGCCTTTTAATAAGTTAATAAATCAGTTAATAACATGTAGGTGCTTAAAGGTGCTGTGTGGATGTGCTTCAGGCTACTATTTAGGCTCAAAGCCACTGTAAAACTACTTTAAACTCCTAACTCTGTCATCGATAACTCCAAGTTGCCCAAGTAAGCATAACGATAATTTAGTGATGATCCGGCATCTTAATGTAATTATTAATCAAAACTGCCCTTAGTTCTATAGCTTTGCCTTGTTAATTTCACAAGGATAATTTTGGCAGCCCCTGATGTTTATGTCAGATCAAATAATTTAGTAGTATTTCATTTATTTTTGTTAATTCTAATTTTTCTTTTATGTACACACTCACATACACATGTAATATTGGTTATTGATTGGTGAAGGAGCTTGAAGGTTACATGAGAGCAGAAGACATCTTGGATTCATCTTGAAAGCTAGGCATTTCTAGCATAACCGGGTAGAGGATAAAGACATAGTACATGTAGGATCATCGATTATTTCTTTGTTGTCAACAGTTCAACCTTTTTATGAAGTTTAGTCATTTTTTTTCTCAAGTGTAAGCATCAAAGACTAGAATTGTGACATATGTTGGTACATTGCGAGAGTTTGATCCAATTTTCATGGGTTAATGAAATCGATATTTTCTATACATTAATCGTTATAATTTACTGTCGTTTAATATTTAATTAATATAATTGCAAAATAGGTTTATAGAAATACATGCATTTATGTTTGGGATATCATGTCACTAGTGACGGAATTTTTTTGACACATCATCAATTAGTGATGTATTTAGTGCTCAGTGATTTATGTCACTAATCTTATCAATCAGTGACGTATTTGATGCTTTTTATTGTTCGTCACTAATCTGATTAATTAGTGATGAATTTTCTTAGTTAGTGACACATTTTTGTGACAAATATGTTCGTCACAAATATAGTGACGTTTTTTGTTCCGTGACTAATTAGTGATGACTTTGACATTCCGTGTCTAATTCAGGTTTGTGACGGACCTATAGTGACAAAAAGTGACGACTTAATTTTCGTCACTAATATGCTTTAGTGACGAATATTTGACCTATAGTGACGAAAATTGACATGTCACTATAGCCCTTTTTTTCTTGTAGTGCCTACTAACTTAAATGTGTCATCATCCGACTTGAATTGTCCAAACTCTAAACTATCGACATCCATCTGAATTACAACTCATGACTATCGAATCCGAGATGACACCTTGGTTGTTTGCGCTTTAGTCGCAATGCAACTTTTTGGTGAAAGGATCACTTATGTTTTTTTTTTGCTTTGGGTTGTTCACATTGTAGTATTGTACCACGTTTTGATACACACAAGGTTTTAAATGCCTCCACGTTGCGAAGGGGCTTATAAATACACTCGTGGAAAGTATTATGAATTTATGATCATCTTGAAGTCCTTTTTATAAAATCTTTTGTTCGAAATATTTAATCACCAATCATCAATTAATATATGCTTACTACATTTGTTAATAGAGATGGGATCATTTTTGTAGAGTATGGAAGAACCACTAAAACCCATATAAAACCCATTTACCCCTTAACTTAAATATCTCACAAATGATAAATCGAAAAATTATGAAAATTGCACCATTAGATTCAACGTTTGATCATCTTCGATTTGCCGTCCTTCAAGGCATACTTTCGACGAATTTTTTTTTTTTCATTTTTTGGTGGGTTTAACACTTTACTAACATATGTGTTAAAGTGTTGTATTTAGGGTTTAAGGTTTGGGGTTTATAGTTTAGGGTTTGGGGTTCGGTGTTTAGGGTTTTTGCCAAAACCCTAAACACCAAACCCCCAAACCCCAAACCCTAAATGCTTTACGAAACTCTAAACTCTAAATCTTACTAAACCCTAAACCCTATTAAACCCTAAACCCTATACTTAAATTAAATGTTTAACCAGATATTAACATGTGTTAGCAATTTGTAAAACCCTCCAAAAAACATGGAAAAAAAATCGTCGAAAGTATGTCTTAATGGACGGCAAATCGAAGAGGATCAAACGCTGAATCTAATGGTGCAATTTTCATAATTTTTCGATTTATCGTTTGTGAGATATTTAAGTTAGGGGTAAATGGGTTTTGTATGAGTTTTGTACACATGACACCATTTTAGTGGTTCTTCCATACTCTACAAAAATGTTATACTTATTTGATCCCATCTCAACTTACATAATTACCACAAATGCTACTTCTTTTAAAATTCTTACTAATAGTATAAATTAAATTATTGATGAGGAAGCTTTATATGAAAAGTATTTATTTAAAAAGAGTTATGTAGTTATAATAAAAATTACTTAAGTGTCCTTTTTATAATTATGATAAATTGTTCTTTTAGTTAGTCACTTAACTATATAAGATAATATGTATTTAACAATTGAATAAATAAAATAATAAAAATTCTTTTACTTAATGATTCTAATAACAAGAATACAAGATGATAACATCTAGGATTAATAATGTTTTAACCACTGAACTTTCAATTTGTTTCCATTTTAATCATTCAACTTTTTTTAAAATATTTTAACCACTCAACTTAGGGTCAATAATGGTTTAATATCTGAACTTTCAATTTGTTTTCGTTTTAACCACTCAACTTTGTTTTAAACGTTTTAACCACTCAACTTATGAGTTGATCATACTTTTAACCACTAAAGTTCATTTGCCCATTTTAAAAAACCCTTTCGTTAACTTATAATGAAAGTTTAGATCGGGATATATAAACTTTAAACTGATTTTTTTATCGACCAAGGTTGTCAAGATAGAGATCTTACCTAGGATCGTTTTTGTCTTCACAAGATCAAAATCGTAAGATCAAATCGGGATCGTAAGATCTTACGATTTCGATTTGAGCATAGATCTTACGATGTCGATCCGATCCGGTCTTACTTAACATGAATATAAGTTAAGAAAATATAAATTAGTTAATTTTTTGTTCAATAAATGTTTAATAGGTTTATTATTTAATTAATTACTACATGTAAAACTATTCATAGTTTATCACGTGAAAATCTATATCTTTAATTACACATATAGTAATCTAAGTCGTTATGATAAATATGAATTGATGCTATGATGTTTAAATTATAAAAGTTTATTTAATTTGTCATGCAATTAATCTTTTATATGCATTATAATACACATTTATGAGATCATAATCGAAATCGTAAGATCTTACGATCCCGATTTGATCTTACGATTTCGATCTTGTGAAGACAAAAACAATCGTAGGTAAGATCTCTATCTTGACAACCTTGGTCGATAAAAAAATCAGTTCAAAGTTTATATATCCCGATCTAAACTTTCATTATAAGTTAACAAAAGGGTTTTTTCAAATGAGCAAATGAACTTTAGTGGTTAAAGTATGGTCAACTCATAAGTTGAGTGGTTAAAACGTTTAAAACAAAGTTGAGCTGTTAAAATGAAAACAAATTGAAAGTTCAGAAATTAAACCATTATTGACCCTAAGTTGAGTGGTTAAAACATTTTAAAAAAAGTTGAATGGTTAAAACGGAAACAAATTGAAAGTTCAGTGGTTAAAACATTATTAACCCTAACATCTACTACATCTAAACAAACTTCTTTCAATTACCTCATGTCATCATTCACTTGTTGTTAAAAAATGAACTAAGATAAGTTTAATACTACTAAACAATAAATTAAAATATCATATGTATTTGCTTAACCGTATGGTCATTGTTTTTTTTTTTTTTTTTTTTTTTTTTTGTATTTTTCAGAGTAAAGGAAAAGGCATTATATATATTATTATTATTGTATTAATTATTATTTATTAATTATTATTATTATTATTATTATTATTATTATTATTATTATTATTATTATTATTATTATTACTAGTTTAAGACCCGCAAAATTTGCGGGATGACATATTTATTTGTTTCACAAATGTAATACTCCCTCTGTCCCATATCTATTGTCCACTATTCCTTTTTGAGTCGTCCCAATTTAATTGTCCACTTCCATAAATGGAAAAGAATAATGAGATAAATTTCATTTATGCCCCTACTTTATATATGTAAGACAAAAATGTATGTAAAAAGTAAAGGGTAAAATTATATTGTTACCAAAAAGTAAGAGAGATGGTGATGTTTTTCTTAAACTGCGTGTTTTTTGTCTGGGGACAATAAAATTGGGACGGAGGGAGTAAGTGTTTTTATGCTTGTGGGATATAGTGTGATGTGTTTAACGAACGTAATAGTTAGTTTTGTTGCTTTATACTTTTCTACACTCCAAGCTTTAAATCTTCATTGTAAATCTCATTCAAGCACTACTATTAACACTCCCTCTCTTGCCCATACATTAAACCACGTAGATTCATTTTTTATTCCCCTTGCAACAATAATATCATTTCTTCTTTGTTTTACCAGTTTGACTTCAATTAGTCTAAACATACCAATCTCTAGCTAGGACCACAACAACAAAACTATTTTATTGAGTGAATAATTCCGTTGTGACTCAATACTCAAAACAAATCCTCTAGTGCCATGAACATCTCTAATGTTAGTTGTATACCAAAAGTTTGGTTCTTAACTTTCATTTTTGTAATTAACTCGTGTAGGATTTTTGTCACAAGCAAATGTCGTTCATGTATGTAAAGATGTATATATAACTGAACTTTAGAAGTCGGTGCAATCACATGGTAAACCCTTGAGATTTTCTAACCTTATTAATATACCGATAACACAACTGACAAAGTGGTTTTCTTTGATGATGGAGTTATCAAGTCAACTAATTACTATATGAGGAAAGGTGGGGAAGCCATTTAACGGGTCAAATAGCCATAATGTGGGGGTCAAACCTGGCCATCTCTCAGGTTAGGCTGACCCACAAGCCCCTTTTTGGTTCAACTTTTATACTTCTTTCATAGGATGCCTTAGGATAACTCTTAACCCATTTTCTTGGCTAAATTTTTGTATTTTGACCCATTTGAGATAAAACACAATCCAGTCAACTATTTGATCCTTTAAATGTATGAGCAAAGACTACCACCATAAAATATATTATCTTTAGTCATACAAATAAATTGCCCATGTTACAAGCCTAAAAGAATGCTAGAAAATCACATAAAGATCACCTATCATTGCACCATTGTACATATTTGCATAGGATTTTTCACAAGTCAGAATCTCATATATATGCATACGCATGCAGTGAAAATGTCATTTAACAAGATAAATCTTGAACTGTAGAAAAATAATTGGGTAAAAGATAAGGCATCATGATATGTAATAGCCTTGCAATTTAGGGCGTGAAGATGCCTTCATGTTCATCAGAAGATTGTCACGCTTCAGATAAAAATGGACAATGTTTTTTGAGCTCAAATAAACCATTCCAAGGGTCGTGTCCATTACAGTTATAAGCCTCTTGCAGCTATTAGGATGCCTAAAAATAAAATAGAGAAGTAAGAAACAGGTTAACCATCTAAAACTAATGAGTATTGACTACACTATATACCACATCTATATGCGTGCATACATGCACAAATAAAGCATATACTCGGTATTTAAATATCAATCCTTTAGCTTAGAGGTTCCAATACTTACCATGTTAATTTAAAACATGTCGGTCCATGTTATAATTTCTATCTAAGTGATCAACGGGTAAAAGAAAAAGCATAGCCTAAAAGAAAACGGGTGTTTAAAAGTCATCCAAAGTATTTTTAAAGCATTAAGGGTACTAAAGCAATGTACTTAAATGATACAGAATATTATTAAAAATGATATAAGTTTTAGACTCAACAGGAATTTGGATTATTGGACAAAAATTGTTTCGGTTAACAGAATCAGACCCAACGACCCAACCATTTTGCCAACTGTTCTTAAATTTTGAATTTCTATACAAAAAAAAAATTGTTACTCCCCCTGCCAAAGATGTTATATGAAGAAACAATTACCTGGTTTAACAAAAGTAAGCTATGCGCGTCTTTGTATAGAGTATAATATTTGGCCCAATTACACATGCAAAATAGCACCAATATATGCGTACTTACCGAACTGCCATTTGATGGGTTTTTTCCTTCATTCTTGCAGCTTTCACAACTTTCGCGATAGTAGAAAGAATTTACAATGTTAAATATTGTTGATATATTCCCTTTATAAGTTTGGAAGCCCTATATAAGTTAGTTAGATCCAATTACATATATGAGATATATGTAGAAAATGAAAAGCAGGTGTCCTATGTGAGACTAGCAAAAAGGAATAAAGGAGCTCACATATATTTCATTAGTATGATATCTGGATCAATTAACTCACAGATAATCATATGATAGTTTTAGGGGGCATGTGAGTCTATGACCTAGTTTATGTTCATTTCGGCCATTTCTTTGAAGATGGGCATATATAACAGTAATAGTAGGCAGTAAGATAGCTGATGGGGTTTGAATCCTGATTTGTTAGGCTTTTGCGGCTCCTTTTGGTGGCCTGGAAGAAAGCTTTCAAGTATGATCCAAGATAATAACTATCGTCAAAAATGATAATAATTGACGCCATAATTAAATTTATCACGGAAGTGCATGTCTAAATTGAATTAAAAACATCATAACTTCATAATTTATCTAAGTTGTTCATGAAAATGCAAGTTTCTATTACTCTTTGCCAACTGAAAATATTTTCTCCCGTTATTACACAAATAAAACCTCTTTTTTGTGGACCTATTGACCAGATTGGTTCCAACATAAAACCATGTGGTTTTCGTACATCTATTAAATAAGGGTCATCAATGGACTCTTATTAAGGACTCTAATTTCGTTCAATATCAATGGTAAAAAAAATGATGACCATCTCAACATAGGTATTTATGGATTAGTGTTTTCGTTTATATTGTTACACTAACTGTTAAAAAATAGTACAGAAACAGGTGAAATGGGTTGAAAGTCACATGAACCGTCCATTTTTCTACATAAAGGAAAACGTAAAATTGCTAAACTGAACTGGACCACCAGCTACCAGCATACCAGCAAGTCTTCTTCTGGTTTATATGTCAACATAAGCGTTTCTCGATCTTGAACATAAATCGCCAAATATATAAATACCATTTTATAACAAAGTACAATGTGAAGTTCATTGGTCTTTAACACTTGATTATGAGTACTAAATATACACTCACAAATGGTTTTCGACCAGCAGCCAACCGTGGTGCCTCTCTTATGCATTCTTCCATTGTCGTAAGAAAGGATTCTTGACGCTGGAATGCATTAAGTAAATGGTATTACCTAAAGTGTAACATCCTCGAAATGGACCTAGTTGTTTTATATTATTTCTTGATTTAAATAAGCATTTAAATGTGTTTGGAAATAATATTATTTGAAATAGTTGAAATAATTGGAATAGGAGTCGAATATTCCAATGTGACAAGTAAAATATTAATTGTTGTAAATTAATATAGTTGACGGAACAATAAAATGTTTGGACTCGCAAATGGTTTTTGGGTTCCAGACAATAGATTGAGAAGGGGTATTAAATTATACCCGTTTAGTTGTAGTCAGTTGTTTGAGCCGACCTATATTAACTTCCCTTTTTAGGAAAGTTTGTTATTTCATTTTCTTTCCTAAACCTAAAACCCTAAGGAAACCTAAACTAAATTGAAATCAAACTATGGTTGTGATTATGAGCTGAGAATTGAGTTGATTTCATCAGCTTCATCATCTGATTTTTAGTTCTTCAATCAAGTGGTAATTGTTCTTGAATTTAGTTTGATTGATTTTGATTGAAAACATGTAATTGATGTTAGAAACTTGTTAGAACTATTACATGATGTGTATGTGAAGTTATTTGTTGTTTAAAACTGTTACAAATGAAGTTTTGGTGATTTTTGTTTAAATTCTCGAGTCTGGGTTTTGATCAGATCGTTCAGGTCAGGGACGAAGGTTGAATCCGGCGGATTCAATTGAATCCGGCGGATTCGGGTTGGTTATGGGAATCCGGCGGATTGAATAGGAATCCGGCGGATTGAATAGGAATCCGGCGGATTGGGAACCGGATTGGTTAATAATGTGCTGATCATGAGTTGAAACTGAAACACCATTGAATCCGGCGGATTCAAAGGGAATCCGGCGGATTCCCCTGGCTGTCAATGGTTGTTTCGGTGTTTGTCAAATTAAGTAAATTTCTTAAGGGTACTTGTGGTATTGTACTGTAATATGTTTGAAGCATGTTAGACTTTCAACAATTAGATAATTTAGTTGTACTCCTGGTGTGATTACTTATGTACTGTTGTAATTTACATAAGTATTATTCAGTGATGACAAGTTACTAACTTGTGATATTCTGTTGTGTTTTCAGATACACAGAGGACTCAGTGATATTAGACTACTGAGTGGAGGCCTGAGGTATTCGGTGAGTGGATCTGTAACCTCAGTGTGATTTAGTTGTAATGATTTGGTTACAACAAGTAATTATAGTATTACTTTGATAGAATGTATTTGTTTGAGATATCTTGCCATGTTAGTTTGGTTGTTTGCTTACTTGGCTGTTTGAGCTAGTATGTAAGATTCTGAGGTCAACTTGACTTGATGGTTGGACTTAGTTGTTATTGTAGACGACAGGAGATCTTGAAACTTGAAATGTTGGTTTAGAGATCTAGGTCGTGTGTGATTAACAACTGGTTATCGGTAATTCTGTATAGGCCAATACAGATAGAGTTCCTTGAGTACCAAACCGGTATTAGGTGTAACACCCGCCAAATTAGGACTAGTAATTAGTGCCTAATCATACGTTAATACATGTAATTAGTTCTGTGTTAGGCTAATTAATGTATCGAATTATATATATTGTTGAATATATACGAAAATGCGATTTGGTTAAATCGTACGCAACTTAAATCGAATGTATGTCGATTCAATTTAATACGGACGTTGGTGACCAATTTTATTAAATAACGCTTTTATGTCAAAAATATTATTATGATAATATTTCGTATTCATTCGTATCGTACAAACAGAACTTACACAATATAAAATATTAAAACGCGCAACCTAAATAAACACACTTACATTATATAACTCAAATATAAATTGATTTGTAAAGTATTTAAATAAAATATCGCGTAATAAATTATATTTTAAAACTTACCACTTAATATGTAAAATAATTAATTAACGTTTAAACGACGGAGTAAACGAACACCGCACGGAATACGAACGCGGGACGAAAATGGGGCTCCAAAACCCCACTCCCCTCCCACTTTCTTCTCACTTTCTCTTTTTCCCCTCTCTCCTCTCTTTCTTTTTTCTCTCAAACAAATCACCACCAACATCACACTAAATCGCCAAAAACTAGCATCAAACGACTTCGGATCTTCAAGATTTTTAGAGATTCACGACCACCACGCAACGATCTATCTTTCTATCTTTCCGAAATTTCATTTCGGCGATTTGTAAGTTTCCGACACAACTTCGAAAACTCTCGTTTCTAAGTATTATCACTTGCTAGTTGTTTGTATAACCTTATAATGTCCTAAAATGGGTTGGGTAAAAATATTAGGCTGATCGATGGCCGGAAAATGCGTTTTTGAAGTTGAAACTCCGATCAGATCCCGTACGTCGCATTTGGCCTGGAGCAAATGCGACGCAGCGACTTACGTCGCACGAATCCTCGACGTCGCATATAGCGACGCAGCCTATTACGTCGCATTGACTTGCGAATGTCGCACATAGCGACGCAGACCTTAACGTCGCCAACTTAACCAACGTCGCATTAGCGACGCAGAACCCTACGTCGCATTGAATTGCGAACGTCGCAAAATGCGACGCAAGCACCCAACGTCGCACCCAACGTCGCACAAACCAGAAAACTCAGATTTTTACTAAGTGTCGAGACCTAAAATTTTAACACCTGATTTTACCCAAATTCGGATCCAGATGCGTTTTTCGTCAAAGCAATATAGTAGAAATAAAAATTTTCCAAGCTGACCTGGCAGCTCGACCCCAGCCAGGGGCTCTGCCCCTTGGACCCCGCCAGGGGCTGCCGCCCCTTGGACCCCGCTACCAGGGGCGCTGCCCCCGGACCCCCGTACTTAGATTCCGTAACGACTTTTAAAACACAATCAAAATACATTTTTCAAGTAAAACGCCACGATATCAAAATAATAATAGTTGAGATTATTATTACAAATCCGTCACCAACGGGCCGTACATATTTTCAAACATTCGAATCAATCAACCAAATGTAATTTGGACATTATAGTTGAATGAACAACTACAAGGGTGATCTTTTGAGATACCCAATCATGATTATAACCATCGCGTGTCGTGGACACCCTCAGGTTACAAGTCTTTGGACTTCATACTCGGCTAATCAACTTACGTTTGTTTAAACGCTTTCAGACTCAGGTGAGTCTCATAGCCCCTCTTTTTACTGTTTTACTCAGGGGTGTGATATATTGCTCAACTTTTAACATGTGAACGCAAGTACCAACTTTTCATATACTACATGAGTTTTTAGAAACTAATCATTTTAAAGTCCTCCGTCAGCATAGTTGTTAATACGTTGTAGCGTGAATATTAGTATATGGTACCATATAGGATTGACCCACCTCGTCCGGGTTAGCAAGCACTAACCGGGTAAACGGACGTACTAATATTTGGGAAGATGAATGTTGATTAGGCATTCGTGGAGGCACCTCGCCCGGAATTCTCTATAGGGGACCCGGCCCTCGAGTTAAGCTCAACTATGTGCTCATGGCTGTATACACGATGACTATCATTTAATTGCTGGATGCAATTCATTATTTAATTGCTGGATGCAATTCATTATTTAAATCTTGCGGTTCATACTATATTAACTGATTTCAAACCTGTGAGTTCACCGGCTTTCTAGCTGACCTTTTAGCATATATCGCAGGTACCAAGCAGTAGGATGTTTCTGCTTCAGGACTTTAGCTCGAGTCAGCATACAGACGATTGAGATTTTCTTGCATTAGTATATTTTTGTACAAGTACTTATGTACTGAAATCTCATTTTATTTAAACTCGAGCTATGTAAAGCTTTAAATGATGTAAACATTTCAATTATCAATATATTTTGTTAAAACGACGCATATAGAGTCGTTTACTATATATCTTTGTGCTTTGTTATTGATTAGTAACACCCAAATCAAGCTTCCGCAAATCATTAAATTTGGGGGTGTTACAGATTGGTATCAGAGACTAAGGTTATAGTGAACTAGGTTGCATTTAGTGAGCCTAGACTATGACCATTAGGCGGTATTCCTTATTAGGTATAACTGGTTCGGTGATTACATCATACGAGTTTAATTTAACATAGCCTGATCAACTATGTACAATTAAGCAAAGATGATGTAAGATCTGAAAGTAGTTATGGCCGAACAGGGTACGATAGAAGACTCTGACCTCGAGAGAACCGAGACTTAAACATGTTTATGCTAGACACTTAATAGGCTATATTATAAAGGGATTATATGAATATAGGCCTCAATCTTACTAACGCTTTATCTCAGAAATGGCAAACATCCCACCCAATTCATCGCGCTCTCAATCCGGGTTGCAGAACCCAAGGGTAGCAAGGAGGAACAACAGGTTACCTCGAGCTGGCCCGTACCCCACTCACTTCACCTTGCCGGCCTTAGCCGCTAGGGTGAACCAACACGAGCAGCGACTTCGCACCATGGATGTCGTGCTGCAGGAAACGAACGAAAACTGGAGACTTACATCCCTTGAACGCATCGAACAAGTCTTCGACGACCTTGAAACCACAAACAACAACATGGATGTCCTTCGCAACCAAGTAATAGAAATTAGCGTGGAAAATGCCCTTCTACGTCAAAGGATGGAAGAATGTGAACAGCGTTCACATGAAGCAGAAGAGTATGCCCGTGGACTAACACAACGACTGGCACTAGCAGAAGATAACGCCCGTCAAGCTAGCAGACTTGCAAACACTGTGGACCGTCTTGTCACGATGATGGAACAAATTAATCTACGTTAAGACTAGTGTAGTCTTTGTCTTGTAATCTATCCTGTAATCTAGTAACTATCTACGCGCTACTCTAAAATTCGGTCGGATGTAACAATTCCCGACGCCTTTTGTAATAACTCTGTAGAATGTAACCTTTGAACTCATATTAGCTATCAAATATTCCTTGTTGTTCAACTCATATTAATTGTCATTTTTCCATGTTGATGTCATGTATTACTGCTTTTATACATATACATCTATAACAAATACAACTTTCCTACGAAATCTCATGTATCTTCATTTCTTTTATTGAAGAATCATGCCGCCAAAGTCAAGACCATACACCGATGCTCAGCTTACATCGCTTATAACCCAGGCTGTTACTGAAGCCTTGGCTCGGAATACCCCACAAAACTCCACCAGAAACAGCGATGCCGCTGAAACCACTACTGCTAAACCTTGTTCTTACAAGGACTTTCAAAAATGCAAACCCTCCAGCTTCAAGGGTTCTGAAGGAGCCATCGGACTTATCAGATGGTTCGAGAAAATGGAAACTGTTTTCCGTGTCAGCAAATGCGCGGAGAACGACAAAGTAAACTTCGCCACCTGCTCTCTTGAAGATGATGCCCACTCTTGGTGGAATTCATATACCCAATCAGTGGGTGCTGACACTGCCTACCAACTCTCTTGGGAGGACTTGAAAGCAAAACTCACTGCCAAATACTGCTCTATCGCCAAACTCCAAAAGCTGGACGAGGAGTTCTGGAACCTAAAGGTTCAGGGTGGTGATATCGATGGTTATACCACCAGATTCCAGCAACTCGCTGCCCTCCGCCCTGCCATGGTAAGCACAGAACCTGATAAAATCAGGAAGTACATCCTTGGCCTTCCTGAGCCTGTTCGGGGGCATGTTGCCTCTTCCAACCAAACCACCATTGACGGTGCAATTCTATTGGCCCAAGACCTGATGTCCATGAGCCAAGATTCTGAACCACCCACTTCATCCTCTCAAAACAACAAACGAAAGTGGTCTGACTACCACAACAACCACTCCAACCAACAAAACAAGAAACCCGACACCATCAAAGCCTACAACACCACCACTGACATCACACGGGGCTACACTGGGAACAAACCTTATTGTTCCAAGTGCAGTCGCCACCATGAAGGTTCCTGTGGTCCCTTTTGCAACAATTGCAAGAGGTACGGCCATCTCACCAAAGACTGCAATTCTCCTGCCAACAACAACTCCAACAACAACACCAGACCACCCAAAGTCTGCTTTGAGTGTGGGAAACCCGGGCACTTCAGGGACACGTGCCCCAAGCTGAAGAATAACAGCAACAACAACAACAACCGTAACAACAGCAACAACAACACCCGAAGCAGAGCCTTCGTCATCAAATCTGGGGACGCCCGCCAAGACCCAAATGTGGTCTCGGATATGTTCCTCCTCAACAACTTAAATGTTTCTGTTCTATTTGATACTGGTGCTGATAGAAGCTTTATCTCTGATGACTTTTGCCCACTACTTGACATCAATCCTGTTGCCTTAGATGTTAAGTACACTGTAGAGCTAGCAAATGGGGAACTTATAGAAACCGATAGTGTGATACCTAATTGCACTTTAAACCTAGCTGATGAAACCTTTTCAATCGATCTTGTACCCGTTGAAATCGGAAGTTTCGACATTATCATTGGAATGGACTGGTTGTCCAAACACCGAGCTGAAATCATTTGTTACGATAAGATCGTCCGCATTCCACTCACTGCCGGTGGAACCTTGATCATACAGGGGGAGACCGGTGGGACGGGACTCAATATCATCTCTTGTTTAAAAACCCAAAAATTTCTGAGAAAGGGTTACCCTGCAATACTCGCACACATCACAGAGAAGAAGTCGAAGGAGAAGCGACTTGAGGATGTGCCGATTGTTAGAGACTTTCCCGAAGTCTTTCCGGAAGAACTACCTGGTTTACCTCCACCTAGACAGGTTGAGTTCTCAATTGATCTCGTGCCGGGTGCCGCACCGGTGGCCCGTGCACCGTACCGTTTAGCCCCATCCGAACTTCAGGAGTTGTCCTCTCAGTTACAGGAACTTCTGGATAGAGGATTCATTAGGCCGAGTTCTTCGCCTTGGGGAGCTCCGGTCTTATTTGTTAAAAAGAAGGACGGTTCATTCCGAATGTGCATCGACTACCGAGAGTTGAACAAATTGACCGTCAAGAACCGTTATCCACTTCCTCGCATTGATGATTTATTCGACCAACTTCAGGGTTCAAGTTTCTACTCAAAAATCGACCTGCGATCAGGCTATCACCAGTTACGAGTTCGCGACACCGATATTCCAAAAACTGCTTTCAGAACTCGTTACGGGCACTACGAATTCCAAGTGATGCCCTTTGGCCTAACCAACGCACCGGCTGTATTCATGGACCTTATGAACCGGGTGTGCAAACCTTACCTCGACAAGTTTGTCATTGTTTTTATCGACGACATACTCATTTACTCGCGCAACGAGCAAGAACATGCGCAACACCTCAAAACCATCCTTGAACTACTTAGACACGAGGAGCTGTATGCAAAATTCTCTAAGTGTGAGTTCTGGATCCAAACTGTTCAATTCCTTGGTCACGTGATCGACAGTCAGGGAATTCACGTTGACCCATCAAAAATCAAGGCTATCAAAGACTGGCAAGCACCCACCTCTGCAACTGAAGTACGACAATTCTTGGGTCTTGCTGGGTACTATCGGCGATTTATCGAAAATTTCTCCAAAATAGCTCAACCACTCACGGTACTGACTCAGAAGGACAAAAGGTTCGATTGGACCGATAAACAAGAGTCAGCGTTCCAACTTCTGAAACAAAAGCTTTGCAGTGCTCCAATTCTATCCTTACCCGAAGGCACTGATGACTTCGTGGTATACTGCGATGCTTCCCATCAAGGTCTCGGTTGTGTACTGATGCAACGAGACAAAGTCATTGCCTATGCCTCACGACAGCTGAAAATTCATGAAAAGAACTACACCACTCATGATCTCGAACTTGGAGCTGTCGTTTTTGCTCTCAAAATCTGGAGACATTATCTCTACGGCACTAAGTGCACAATCTTTACCAATCACTAAAGTCTCCAACATATATTCGATCAGAAGGATCTCAACATGAGGCAACGTCGATGGGTCGAGTTGCTTACCGATTACGATTGCGAGATCAAGTATCATCCAGGGAAGGCTAATGTTGTAGCCGATGCCCTCAGTCGAAAGGAACGATTAAAACCTCTTCGAGTCCAAGCCCTCAGTATGACCATTCACAACGATCTTACCATTCAAATTCATACCGCTCAGATGAAGCCTTACGGGGTATTGACAAACAATTCAAAATCAGACCTAACGGGATTAGGTATTTCTCAAACCGAATTTGGTTGCCTAGTTTTGGGAACCTACGAGACTTGGTGATGGATGAAGCTCACAAGTCTAAATATTCTATCCATCCGGGATACGATAAGATGTACCACGGCATCAAGGAATTTTATTGGTGGCCGAACATGAAAGCCGAAATCGCTACTTACGTCAGCAAGTGCCTTACTTGCTCAAAAGTCAAAACCGAACATCAAAAACCTCCTGTTTTACTCCAACAACCTGAAATCCCTGAATGGAAATGGGAACAAATTGCCATGGATTTCATAACCAAACTACCCAAGTCGGCGAGCGGTTGCGATACCATTTGGGTGATCGTCGATCGTCTCACCAAATCTGCTCACTTCCTGGCAATCAAAGAAAACGATAAAATAGAACGCCTTGCACAAATCTACATTAAAGAAATCGTTTCTCATCACGGTGTTCCAATCTCGATCATCTCTGACAGAGATGCCCGTTTCACTTCTCGTTTTTGGCAATCGCTTCAAAAAGCTTTGGGTACTCGTCTTGATATGAGTACTGCATACCATCCTCAAACCGACGGCCAAAGTGAACGAACCATCCAAACCCTGGAAGATATGTTACGCGCCTGCGTAGTTGATTTTGGTACAAACTGGGAAAGACACCTACCGTTGTGCGAATTCTCGTACAATAACAGCTATCACGCCAGCATTAAGGCTGCACCTTTTGAGGCACTGTACGATCGTAAGTGCCGATCACCGATCTATTGGACTGAAGTGGGAGATAGTCAACTCACTGGTCCTGAACTCATACACGCCACCACTGAGAAAATTGTGGAAATCCAAAACCGACTCGAAGCCGCACGTGATCGTCAGAAAAGTTATGCTGACGTGAGACGCAAACCACTCGAGTTCCAAGTTAGGGATCGAGTACTCTTAAAAGTATCGCCTTGGAAAGGCGTCATCCGTTTTGGCAAACGCGGGAAGTTAAATCCCAGGTACATCGGGCCTTTTGAGATCCTCGAACGGATTGGCCCCGTAGCTTATCGATTGCAGCTGCCATCCGAACTCAGCAGCGTGCACCCCACTTTTCATATCTCAAATTTGAAGAAGTGTCTGTATGATGAGACACTTATTATTCCACTAGATGAAATTCGTGTTGACGATAAACTTCACTTCGTTGAGGAACCCGCTGAAATTATGGACCGTGAGGTCAAACAACTGAAACAAAGTCGTATTCCCATCGTCAAGGTCAGATGGAATTCGCGGCGCGGTCCGGAATTCACCTGGGAACGGGAAGACCAAATGCGACTCAAATATCCTCAACTTTTCACTGATTCTACATCAAACACGACCTTGAGCTAAATTTCGGGACGAAATTCTTCTAACAGGGGGAGAATGTAACACCCGCCAAATTAGGACTAGTAATTAGTGCCTAATCATATGTTAATACATGTAATTAGTTCTGTGTTAGGCTAATTAATGTATCGAATTATATATATTGTTGAATATATACGAAAATGCGATTTGGTTAAATCGTACGCAACTTAAATCGAATGTATGTCGATTCAATTTAATACGGACGTTGGTGACCAATTTTATTAAATAACACTTTTATGTCAAAAATATTATTATGATAATATTTCGTATTCATTCGTATCGTACAAACAGAACTTACACAATATAAAATATTAAAACGCGCAACCTAAATAAACACACTTACATTATATAACTCAAATATAAATTGATTTGTAAAGTATTTAAATAAAATATCGCGTAATAAATTGTATTTTAAAACTTACCACTTAATATGTAAAATAATTAATTAACGTTTAAACGACGGAGTAAACGAACACCGCACGGAACACGAACGCGGGACGAAAATGGGGCTCCAAAACCCCACTCCCCTCCCACTTTCTTCTCACTTTCTCTTTTTCCCCTCTCTCCTCTCTTTCTTTTTTCTCTCAAACAAATCACCACCAACATCACACTAAATCGCCAAAAACTAGCATCAAACGACTTCGGATCTTCAAGATTTTTAGAGATTCACGACCACCACGCAACGATCTATCTTTCTATCTTTCCGAAATTTCATTTCGGCGATTTGTAAGTTTCCGACACAACTTCGAAAACTCTCGTTTCTAAGTATTATCACTTGCTAGTTGTTTGTATAACCTTATAATGTCCTAAAATGGGTTGGGTAAAAATATTAGGCTGATCGATGGCCGGAAAATGCGTTTTTGAAGTTGAAACTCCGATCAGATCCCGTACGTCGCATTTGGCCTGGAGCAAATGCGACGCAGCGACTTACGTCGCACGAATCCTCGACGTCGCATATAGCGACGCAGCCTATTACGTCGCATTGACTTGCGAATGTCGCACATAGCGACGCAGACCTTAACGTCGCCAACTTAACCAACGTCGCATTAGCGACGCAGAACCCTACGTCGCATTGAATTGCGAACGTCGCAAAATGCGACGCAAGCACCCAACGTCGCACAAACCAGAAAACTCAGATTTTTACTAAGTGTCGAGACCTAAAATTTTAACACCTGATTTTACCCAAATTCGGATCCAGATGCGTTTTTCGTCAAAGCAATATAGTAGAAATAAAAATTTTCCAAGCTGACCTGGCAGCTCGACCCCAGCCAGGGGCTCTGCCCCTTGGACCCCGCCAGGGGCTGCCGCCCCTTGGACCCCGCTACCAGGGGCGCTGCCCCCGGACCCCCGTACTTAGATTCCGTAACGACTTTTAAAACACAATCAAAATACATTTTTCAAGTAAAACGCCACGATATCAAAATAATAATAGTTGAGATTATTATTACAAATCCGTCACCAACGGGCCGTACATATTTTCAAACATTCGAATCAATCAACCAAATGTAATTTGGACATTATAGTTGAATGAACAACTACAAGGGTGATCTTTTGAGATACCCAATCATGATTATAACCATCGCGTGTCGTGGACACCCTCAGGTTACAAGTCTTTGGACTTCATACTCGGCTAATCAACTTACGTTTGTTTAAACGCTTTCAGACTCAGGTGAGTCTCATAGCCCCTCTTTTTACTGTTTTACTCAGGGGTGTGATATATTGCTCAACTTTTAACATGTGAACGCAAGTACCAACTTTTCATATACTACATGAGTTTTTAGAAACTAATCATTTTAAAGTCCTCCGTCAGCATAGTTGTTAATACGTTGTAGCGTGAATATTAGTATATGGTACCATATAGGATTGACCCACCTCGTCCGGGTTAGCAAGCACTAACCGGGTAAACGGACGTACTAATATTTGGGAAGATGAATGTTGATTAGGCATTCGTGGAGGCACCTCGCCCGGAATTCTCTATAGGGGACCCGGCCCTCGAGTTAAGCTCAACTATGTGCTCATGGCTGTATACACGATGACTATCATTTAATTGCTGGATGCAATTCATTATTTAATTGCTGGATGCAATTCATTATTTAAATCTTGCGGTTCATACTATATTAACTGATTTCAAACCTGTGAGTTCACCGGCTTTCTAGCTGACCTTTTAGCATATATCGCAGGTACCAAGCAGTAGGATGTTTCTGCTTCAGGACTTTAGCTCGAGTCAGCATACAGACGATTGAGATTTTCTTGCATTAGTATATTTTTGTACAAGTACTTATGTACTGAAATCTCATTTTATTTAAACTCGAGCTATGTAAAGCTTTAAATGATGTAAACATTTCAATTATCAATATATTTTGTTAAAACGACGCATATAGAGTCGTTTACTATATATCTTTGTGCTTTGTTATTGATTAGTAACACCCAAATCAAGCTTCCGCAAATCATTAAATTTGGGGGTGTTACATTAGGGTATCTCAGGAGCCACCGGTCCTCATGACGATTGATAACGCTTGATTGGAAGTTGCTTGATTGAATGATTGGTTGATTGATTTTCTGTTTATTGTTATTTGATGTAAACAGATTATTATGCTAAGTTGGACTGTTGTTTATAGTTTCATTCACTTAGCTTTATGCTAACCCCACCACAGTTCTTCCTGCATGATAAAATAGATGGGACATATTAGACAGGGCAGGAAGTGTTTGGAATTGAAGGAATGTTTGACAGGCTTTTACTCTGATGTTATTTTGATAACTATAGAAATGTTTTTAATTATATAACACCGAGTTTGTTGAAATGTCATGTATTAAATTTGAAAAAGTTTATTGACATTGTAAAGACATGGATAGTATGTTTGAAATCTACGCTTCCGAGTCGTTATTATTATTATAATCGATTAAAGTAACGAGGGGTGTTATAAGTTGGTATCAGAGCAATAGTTTGGGTGAATTGAGCATGATAGAATGTTCAATCCTAAACTTTGATTGAGTTGAGTCAAACATTCCAGTGGGTGTAGGTTTAGTTGATTAGTGAATGTGTGAGAAAGTGATTAGTTGGATATGTACTAACCCTTAACAAGTTGTGAAGTTGTTGTTTGATTGCAGAGACGGAGGAATATGAGAACCTGATGGGTATTCTCATTGATTCCTCAACACTCGTGGGCTTAAGATTGTCAGGTAATCTTCGATAAGCCTGTGTTAATTTAAATTAACTTGAATTGTTTACTCTGTTATGTTGAGTAAGCTTTGTTATGAAGTTAATTGAGTCAGACTGATATGATTCCCCTGTTTTGAGTCAACTAATGATTGTTATATGTTGACATGAGGATAGAATTACTAAATGAGATGCTTATTGTTGCTCATTGTTGTTAGTATTTCTGATTGAATTGAAAATGCAGAAATATGTTTAAGTAGACAGAGAGTTGATTAAGGTTTTAACAGAATTGATGTTAGGACCTAAGGATTGTATTTATTGGTGAGACAAGATAATTGATAGTATTATATTAGTGAGGTATGACTTGAATCCTAGTTAAGGAATGTAGTGTCATTTGACTTGAGAATGACTGCTATTTGAGAAAACATGTGTTTATGTGACTATATGATATGTTTGGACTATAGTTAAACACTTGATTTAAACCAGGATGGATAGGTTTATGAGACACGTAGAGTATGATAATGTGAAATTGATTTGGGAAGTGATAGATCTTTCTGATCAATTGTGAAATAATAGATGAAATGTTTTATAGTAACCTGATTGAGTAGGCTTGTTGTGACATTGATGCTTGATAGTATAACATATGTCAATTTGATGATAGTTAATTAAGATGTGTCCTGAATTTTGAAGTAAATAAGGACATTGTTCAGCATAAATGGTTGAATATGTAAGTAGTAAGCTGATTTTGAGTATGTATCAGCTGTTAGAAACTATTAAATGGATTTTAATTGGTTTAAAATCATGAAGTATTTAATATATATATATGAGATAAGATTAAATCACATGGATAATTATAATGTAGAGTAGCCTGAGAATGGATTGTGAAGAACATAATCTTGCAACGCCTGATCACCGTTGTTATATTATGTTGTGTCACATGAATTTGTTGAGGCTACTTGGTATAAAAGAAATGTAATGTGATTTTGGAAAATTGAGTATGAAAGTATGCTAAGTTGTTTAATAGTTGTTTGGATAAGAAAACAATCAGTTGATAGAACTGTGGCAGTTAAACGGTAAGGTGCGAGTGTAAATATATTTGTCATTGATAGTTGTTTTGATGATAAACATAAATGATAAATGTGATTTTGTTGAAAATATAGTAGTAACTGATTGTGTTAAATTGACCATAGGCGGAATCGATAGTGTTTAAATGAATCACTATGTTGTAAATGGCTTGTATGAAGCCAAGATTAATGTAGGTTGTTTCTGTCCTTGTGAAGGATTGATAAGATTATTTAATGTAATAATTTAAATAATATGTTTGAAAGTAAACATATAATATGAAATGGTTTGTTGGGAGTTAACTTGATGGTATGTTAACTTTGAAGGTCAAACCATGAATAGAGAATTGTGTATAAAATTTATTGCTTGTGATTGGTTTGAGGTTGGGTCAAACTTGAGAAAAGCAATTAGAGAATTTTAGTGATTGATTGATTGAAATTGAAGTTGACAAGTAGTCAACTGTGTGTGTGTTGAAATAGTCTAACATAGATTGTAATGTTATGATTTTGTGGAATAGGATTGAATTCCTTGATTGGTCAAAACATGTTGAAATGGGTCATTTAAGATTCAAAGGAGATAGATGAATTATTTAAGTTTGTGAAACTTGATTATTACTTAAAGCTAGTATTAAGTAATTGAAATATTGTTAAGTGTAATTGAGTATTCAGTTAAGTAATATGGGATATTTGAGCTGAATATATATTAAGGAATTATACAGATGTGAAGTCATTGTATAATATGACAGTTATAATTTGTTGAAAGGTGCAAATTAAGTCACATTGATTAGAGTTGTGATAAGATAATCTTACCAGTGTGTGAGACTTGTGATGATAGTCTGGATCTGGGTAAGAATGTGAGATGAGAATTAATTGAAAGTTATTACTAATAGTTGCATAGGTTGATTTGTACCTCATGATGAGTTATTTAAGTGTTGAAAGAATTGAATGGATTCTTTAGTTATTTATTGATTGTATACAAATGAAGTAATTGATAAAGTAGTAAAGTGGGATTAGATCCAAATAAGAAATGATATGAAAGTATATCAGGATGTAAATCGTGTTAAAGGTTTAGTTGATCCTTGTTTGATAAATTGAGGAATATGAATTGAAAAGTTGTTCATATTTTGAGAAATTATGTATGTGTGTATAGTTGAATGTGTTGAAGTAAAGGAAACCTTGAAATCAGTAGGTGATGATTGTTTTCAGTAAACTTTTCTTGTAAAGTTTAGATTGAACTGTTTAAGTTATATACGAGTTGATAAGTATATAGTGAAACATAGAGTTGTTGATATGTAATTGTTCCATGTCCTGTGGTATGGATATGTGATGATTAGTAGTAATATGAAGGCTTGAAAAAGACTTTAACAGTCTGAATGGCCTATTATATAGAATTAAATGGAATTGAGGTGTACGTGTCCATTTTAGAAAGTTACTTGAAATTGTGCCATAGGTTATGTGGAAGTCAGTTAATTGTGATTAACTTAATGTAGATTTTGTTGGAAATGTGTTGAAAAGTAGCACATTGTGATATTGTGATACTTGAATTGTAGTATCATAATATAGATTAATGTTGGCTTAGTTGCTATATTGATGGGATATAGTACTAAGTGATTATGTGATTAAAGTTGTATAAATTCTAATTGCTAGTGATTAAGAAGTTGATATAAGCAAGTAGTAGCTTGAAATTTAAGAATTTGAATTGAAATAACTGATTGTTAAGAATAGATTCTTGATGTTTTACCAGTTTAAGTAATATATAAATTCTGACTTGATGGTTAGTTAGGATTTGAAGATAAATAGTAAGTATTGATAGGCGTACTGAAATGTATAATCACTAGTGTTGTGATTATTCGATGTGTTATTGTTGTTGTTAACAATTGATAGGTTGTAATGAAAGGAATTACAAGTGGAAATAAGTCAATGTAGAGGTTGGTTGAATGTAGGTAATGTTTGATTTTGGTACTTTTGTTGATTGAGCAAAGTACTTGTTGATTGTAAGTCTTACTTACTGAGTTTGACCTCTGCTTTGCTTATTAAGGTGATATGAATCCGGATTACTTTTAAGTAAAGGATTTTGTATAGTGGTAGTGATATGTGAACATTATATGTTGTTCAAGAGAGTAAGGTATGAAACTTTTGGATGAAAAGTTGACCTAGATTTGAAGTTTAAATCTCTGACAGTAGAGATGTGAGGTTATTATTAGACTGATTGTTAATCGTGAGCTGAATTATATTTTAGTGTTGTTAAGTGTGTTGTGGATCTATAACCATTGTTATTGTTATTGTTGCTGCTGTTTTGTTGTTAACAGAGATGAATAGTGAGAATAGGTTAAAGATTTTAGCACATTGCTAATTTCTGATTACACAGACCTATTAAGTGATGCTAGCTTTCACTTATTGTTGCTTGTTAAAGTAAGTGTAATTGAGTGAGTTCTAAATATTTATCTGATTGATGATAAAGGATTTAGATAAATAGTAGTTCATATGAAATATTGGATGGATGCACTGTATATGTGCGTAGGAAAAGACAGAAGCATGTTCATGGGAACATGTGAATGTGGAAAGAATCGAACCAATCTAAGTATAGTTGTAAGTTGCTATTGAAGATTAAAGTATGCTAAGATGTATGTGATTACATCACATTAGTCAGATTGAGTGAGGATAGATTTCGGGGACGAAATCTCTTTAAGGGGGGGAGAGTTGTAACATCCTCGAAATGGACCTAGTTGTTTTATATTATTTCTTGATTTAAATAAGCATTTAAATGTGTTTGGAAATAATATTATTTGAAATAGTTGAAATAATTGGAATAGGAGTCGAATATTTCAATGTGACAAGTAAAATATTAATTGTTGTAAATTAATATAGTTGACGGAACAATAAAATGTTTGGACTCGCAAATGGTTTTTGGGTTCCAGACAATAAATTGAGAAGGGGTATTAAATTATACCCGTTTAGTTGTAGTCGGTTGTTTGAGCCGACCTATATTAACTTCCCCTTTTATGAAAGTTTGTTATTTCATTTTCTTTCCTAAACCTAAAACCCTAAGGAAACCTAAACTAAATTGAAATCAAACTATGGTTGTGATTATGAGCTGAGAATTGAGTTGATTTCATCAGCTTCATCATCTGATTTTTAGTTCTTCAATCAAGTGGTAATTGTTCTTGAATTTAGTTTGATTGATTTTGATTGAAAACATGTAATTGATGTTAGAAACTTGTTAGAACTATTACATGATGTGTATGTGAAGTTATTTGTTGTTTAAAACTGTTACAAATGAAGTTTTGGTGATTTTTGTTTAAATTCTCGGGTCTGGGTTTTGATCAGATCGTTCAGGTCAGGGACGAAGGTTGAATCCGGCGGATTCAATTGAATCCGGCGGATTCGGGTTGGTTATGGGAATCCGGAGGATTGAATAGGAATCCGGCGGATTGAATAGGAATCCGGCGGATTGGGAACCGGATTGGTTAATAATGTGCTGATCATGAGTTGAAACTGAAACACCATTGAATCCGGCGGATTCAAAGGGAATCCGGCGGATTCCCCTGGCTGTCAATGGTTGTTTCGGTGTTTGTCAAATTAAGTAAATTTCTTAAGGGTACTTGTGGTATTGTACTGTAATATGTTTGAAGCATGTTAGACTTTCAACAATTAGATAATTTAGTTGTACTCCTGGTGTGATTACTTATGTAGTGTTGTAATTTACATAAGTATTATTCAGTGATGACAAGTTACTAACTTGTGATATTCTGTTGTGTTTTCAGATACACAGAGGACTCAGTGATATTAGACTACTGAGTGGAGGCCTGAGGTATTCGGTGAGTGGATCTGTAACCTCAGTGTGATTTAGTTGTAATGATTTGGTTACAACAAGTAATTATAGTATTACTTTGATAGAATGTATTTGTTTGAGATATCTTGCCATGTTAGTTTGGTTGTTTGCTTACTTGGCTGTTTGAGCTAGTATGTAACATTCTGAGGTCAACTTGACTTGATGGTTGGACTTGGTTGTTATTGTAGACGACATGAGATCTTGAAACTTGAAATGTTGGTTTAGAGATCTAGGTCGTGTGTGATTAACAACTGGTTATCGGTAATTCTGTATAGGCCAATACAGATAGAGTTCCTTGAGTACCAAACCGGTATTAGGGTATCTCAGGAGCCACCGGTCCTCATGACGATTGATAACGCTTGATTGGAAGTTGCTTGATTGAATGATTGGTTGATTGATTTTCTGTTTATTGTTATTTGATGTAAACAGATTATTATGCTAAGTTGGACTGTTGTTTATAGTTTCATTCACTTAGCTTTATTTTAACCCCACCACAGTTCTTCCTGCAGGATAAAATAGATGGGACATATTAGACAGGGCAGGAAGTGTTTGGAATTGAAGGAATGTTTGACAGGCTTTTACTCTGATGTTATTTTGATAACTATAGAAATGTTTTTAATTATATAACACCGAGTTTGTTGAAATGTCATGTATTAAATTTGAAAAAGTTTATTGACATTGTAAAGACATGGATAGTATGTTTGAAATCTACGCTTCCGAGTCGTTATTATTATTATAATCGATTAAAGTAACGAGGGGTGTTATATAAAGCATTACAAAAATAGATACACACAATAGTATAATGAACATTTAGTTGGTCTTTCCCATAGCCATCACAAGTTGAGAAAAACTGGCAAATATGATTGCGACACCTAATTTATACATTTCAGTTAGCAGTAGCGTAAAAATACAAATAATACATAATGTTCAGAATTCCTTAGAATGGCAATGGACCATAACGTATAGCTTCAACACAAAGATCAGAGTTCAAGTTATTGGAAGATCAAGAAGTAACAGCTAACTCAATTGTGATTATAAATATATAAAACCGTATAAAGCACTAATCTTCATGCTGTTACACATGAAGTTCAAACACATTGTTAATCATTAGTATAGATTAATGTTAAAATAATGTATATTTTTGATCATATATAGCACAATAGATATTTGGAAAAAGGTCTAAAATTTTGGACAAGAAATGCTTCGGGTCTACTCAACCCATTCCAGTCCGTGTCACCATGTATAGACATACACTTATTTTAACTCAACCAATGTTAACATGAAAGGAGTATATATGTTAGTAGAGTAAACCATAACAGTCACAACAACCAATCCAAGAGAATATCCTGGTATTGAATATCGCACGAGTGCAACTGATGTCAAAAAAAGACTAAAGTTAGAAACGAAATGGAACATCGTAAACATGCATTATAGGAAAAGTACTCTATGAAGCAAGCGAACCAGATTTATGCTAATTGGGCAGGGCGGTAATGCATAATTCATAAAGTGCATCAGCAAGGGGGTACTTGTTGCTATTGCTAATTTGTAGAATGGAAACCATACAAGCGGCCCTAGCAAAAACATGGAGCATGAGAACATACTACTTCCGTATGCTTACTACTCTGAAAGGCTTCCTTTGCAGTAATCTAATTCAGGAAGGCGAAACGAAAATCGAGTACATAAAGATAAAAATGAAAGTGAATCCGACCACAAGCTCATAAAGATCGATTCTATTGAGGACACCAAAATTGATTAATTTAACTTTCATTAAACCTATATATAAAATATAACAGCAAAACAATATCATATAATTACATTGCCAATGTAATTATATAAATATCAACATAACCGGAATTAATCAATGCAAAGTTAATACAGAGCAATCATATGCATTTAAGACAAAATGCAAATTTTTCGTTCAGGTATTTTATCAAACACTTAGTATGCATAACAATTTTCAATACTTTTCAAGTAATTCAAATAAATAATCTGTGAAAAAAATAAAAACTTATATTCAAACTAACATATAAAAGTATTGGATATAACATCTTAAACGTAAGAAACAATACCGATTATGAGACAACCATACGAGGCTGCAATTGTTCAAGAATCAAGATGAAAGTAAACCCTACTCACTTGACCTGAAGCTAATAAAAGATAGATTGTGATGATTTTAACATACTAATTTCGCATTGGAGATAAAAATCAAACTAATCACATTAACATCAAATTATATAGCAAATCTTCACATGCTCAATATGTATAACCTGATTTGGCCATTGGACCGAAGGAGATGCAACAAAATTATTAAGTTCCATGAACCGAAACCATTGTTTTGATTTTATGTAGAAAGAAAAAACAGCTAGTTTTAAGGAGAAAAGCAAACCATAACTGTTTTGATAGGTTTTAAAGTGGGTGTTTGTAATTTCAAAGGAGTTAAAATAATTGTATATGAATCGCAATCATAGCTCATACAAGCAAGAATTTAGAAGGTTTACTGTATATCAAAATTTAGAGATCGTAATCATACCTGCATAAACTTTCTCAAAAATAAAGAACTCTGCAAATTAGGGTTTGTGAGTGAACCATGCGAACAAAATTAAAAAGTTTATGGTGCGTACTGAATTGAGAATTAATCAGTATTTTTTTGAATATAAGTTGATTTAGCTTCTAGGAGAAGCTGTTGATTTGCTTTTAATTTGAATAAACCTACATTAATTAGGAGGGTATATTAGTATTTTATTACACAATTAATAAGCTAAATGATGTCATGTATTGATCTAAGGGTTGGTTAAAGAATGATTAGCTTGAAATTAATGGATATGATTATTTAAAGGTTTTTCTTATATATATTAATATAGACTATTATTATTATACTTCCTCCGTCCCGATTCTATTGTCCAGTATTCCTTTTTGGGATGTCCCAATTTAATTGTCCACTTCCATAAATAGATAAGAATAATGAGATAAAGTTCATTTTTGCCCCTAATTTATATATGTAAGACAAAAAGATAGATAAAAAGTAAAGGGTAAAACTGTCTTCTTACCAAAAAGTACGAGAGATGGTGATGTTTTCTTAAACTGCGTGTTTTTTGTCTAGGGACAACAAAATTGGGACGGAGGGAGTAGTTATTAAAAGTGAACGCGCCCCAAGCTACGATTGAGTATATATTGATATGTATCTAAATTTATAAAATAATCTATTGCGATTATAACCACCTTCATATGTCATTCATTTATGTATTACTACTAGTTAATGGTCGGAAACGGTCACTGGATAACCCGGTTAGGCCGCGTACATCTTAGTAAAATTACTCGTCCTCCCCGGATAATCTGAACAGGGAAAACCTCATCCGTAAACCTCGTTTTTAGTATTATTTTACTACAAAATGTAAAAAAGTATAGAAATCATATTTAAAAGGACATATGAGGGTATTAATATTTATAATATTTGTTGAAAAACAATTGAAAACAAAATTAATTTGGTGAAGTAGGCAAAAATTATATTATTGTCAGAAGTGGGATTTGAACCCACGCCCTCTCTCGAAGACCAGAACTTGAGTCTGGCGCCTTAGACCACTCGGCCATCCTGACTTTTTGGTTAGTTTTATTGAGTTAATTAATATAACTCGTTTTCTCATACTGTCTTTCAACAATCGTTAGGGTTTATCATCTATCGATGGCTGGAAACCTCACAATCGCACGATTTATTCGTAGTTCATGAATGATCGAATCGTTTACTGAGTTTATAATTATATTTTTATATTCGTTTTGAATGATAGAATCGTTTACTGATTTTATAATTATATTTCGATATTCGATTTGAATCGTATTGCAGGTAATTAATCGGCTGTATAATGCAACCCGCGATATGAAATTAAAGTAATAGTGTTTTATTATTATTATTATCATGATTCTTTGATGTGTTTTGCAGTAAATTCTGTATGAATATGATGATGAGACCGATAAATCCACCTCAATTTCATCCGGTTGCACCGGCTCCATGGTTGCCACCAGTGCCGCCGGTGACTAGTGGTTTTTGGAACGCAACTAATGTTCAAGGAACCCTAAAGGAACTACAAAACACTATTGATCTTGCAGAATCAATGTGAGCGACTTTAACATTATAATTATTATTGTGATGATAATAATGTTTTAGACATTAATAAATTGTAACTTAATTCTAACATGAACTTAAATCGAAATGCTTTCTATGTTTTGAACAAGGTAGGATCATAATAATGTAGGAATTAGATATGACCTTGTAGGGAGAAAGAGTTAGAGATGCTTATTGCCATGAAAAGTAGCGAGGGGCTTTTCGAAGGGACGGAGTGCAATTCAAATGAAAGTGTAATCGGAAGGTTTTCGAATTTTCTAGAGAAGAATAGGATGACGTTGGATACTCAAGAGAAAATTTCGCTTGAAGCAGCAAATGGTTTAATAGTAAAGTTGAAGAATGAGCTTGAGCCATTTAAGGTTGTAACTGATGATAAAACACCATGGGAGGAGAAGTCTGCAGCAGTGAGATTATCAAATAAAATCCAGAAGCATAAAAGAAACAAATTGTGGCGGAAAAGAAAGAGACGACGCATTGGAGAAGTGTTGGCTAAGGTAGTACCTGCATTTGGAATTTCTTCTACTTACGTATGAGCATCTAGAATAGTGATGCTTGTGCTTACCTAGTTTCTGGTTACTTACTAGGAGCGTGAACGGTTTGACCAAGCTGACCAAGAAGCTGATGAATGGAGGGCTAGGGAGATCGCAAAGGAAATCGCAAAGCGTAAGGTAATACTCAAATAGTGTGCCTCTACTCTTTACGAGTGATATCTGTGAATTGTTCTGTTCCTTTCAATTAGTTGATCTGCCTTTTGTGCTCTATCGAGTTTTCAATGATGAAATATCATAAGATGGAGGCATTCCATCATCTATTTTAGTATCTCACTTACTATACATGTATGATGTATTAATTTCACTTATTCTATGTGACTATGCCCAACTAAATTGGAACTAGTGTTATACCCGGGCGGATGTTATTCGTAACAGAAAAAACTATTTGAACATACTTCATAGCCCATCTCTATTACAGTGAACCCGCTAAAAAAGTTGAAATTAATATACAATATCAGAATCAGAGAGACCCCCTGATACTTGGAACCCACTTCATAGCCTCCATCTATGCCCCTTCTTTGCTTCCATCTGCAATTAAATTAACCAACTCCACATCGTCGAGTCACTATAGTTGATAGAAAATTAGAAACCATTAAGAGTAATAAAACATAATGAAGAGGTCGGTTCAACCCATTTTGACCCGCTGGAAAGACCCATTTTGACAGAACCCTTAGACAGAATATGATATGGCGGCTCACTTCAACCCGTTTCAATTAATACTTAGTATTTACATATATTTTCCTTGACCCGATGCTCAAAGTCTCAAACCAACCGACCACCCCTGAAAACCAAAAAATAGACCTCTATGATGTTTCAGTTTGACCCAAGTTCATTTAAGAGTGATAGTAGTCCTCACAGTTAGGATCAGAATCAGTCACTTTGACTTCATCCTTAGGAAATAGATTAACATTATTGGTATGACAAGTTATTATATTTAGGAACAAACGTATACGAATCAAATCATGTCCAATGTAGAAAATGATAAGTACCATAGCATGTAACACAAAACATAATAAAATAACATTGTTTTTCCAATATGAGGTTGGAACATTCATAGTGGCTTAACAATATAGCTAAGAAAACGATTAAAACAACATAAACGGACAAGACACATAAACAAACTGGGAAACCTAAGGTACAAAAGTATATAACAAAACAACACCTAACATAAAAAACAAACTTCTCCAATTGCTAAAAATTGTCCAGCTGTCTAGACATCTTCCTTATCTGAAGACTCATCAATAAGGCAATATGGGCGGTGGCGGGTGAGAAACAACTGAGACCCTCTTCCTGTTTATACAGATTGGTTCATTATCATCATCATCATTACCCCCAGACACTGAAGAAGGACCGATGACATCACCTTAAGGAACATCAGCAGGGGCAGTTTCCAAATAAGAGAAAACATGAATTGGGTTAGAAATAAGAAAAGATTGACATTAGTAAGAAACATGCAAGTCAGAAGATGGGTCAGGCTCAGTATATGCAATAACCTCGTCATCTGAAAGTTTAACAACTTTATCCCAATTCCAGTTTTCTTAGCGTTGCTTACTCTCTTATCACTTAATGTCTTAATGAAATCACCAATATGAAAAGAAATTAAAAACAGAAATGCATATATACTTGGTAGAGTAAACAAATAAATTGAAAAGCCAAATCAGTAACCAACAAACCCCATTCTAATCAGAATCCCAGTCATAATCTTGGTAATCAACATCATACATTAGTGGCCACTGAACTTGATGCACCCGTCTTAGTAGTATGAGCATTGGAGACTTCCTTAGTAAAGTCCAACTTATAACGTCAAAAATAAATTGAAAAGTCACACGGCAAAGTAAAGAGTGAGTCAATACACATAATAACCCATTATAGATATACAAATTGCGGGAAAACCATCTAGTGAACTGTTATACCAACGTTTGTTCGCTTGAAGCGTCATGTACAGCAACAACTGCGGCTTTACCATCAAGTGTGATTTCCGGTTGTCATGTTGCATCACTGATTTGTGTCTACTTTGATATGACGTTAACCTTGTTTTTCTGAAACATTCAAGGAAGGAGTCAATTTGTATAAGATAATCAAGGCATTGATTACCATTAAATGGTATAAATTGAGAGATAATGTAAAGAAGATAACTTAATTTCAACCTCCATAGTGACCGCGGATGTTTAATATTGAGGAACTCTGCAATACTCCGTAGTATTCTGGTGTTGTGATCGAAAATTATGAACAGGGGATACATATTTACAGCGGTAATCAATGGCAGACACGATCATATACATTGTTTTGATTGGCTATGGTGACGGTTGGAATGATCATGGGCTGGTGATGCTATTTTATTTTTCAGGTGGAAAAAATGTGGTGCAAAGAGTCGATAACCGTTGTGTAACTGCAGAGGTTTTAGATCATAGGTAACCAACCCGATGGACAAGATTAAAAGTCAACTAAAATGTAGGGATGAGATTGAAAGTCAAATTGACTGAGCGCTGTCCATATAGTATAGTAATTAGAAACCGGCATTATCATCATTCAACAATGAACATGTGACATGTCTACTTTTATTGCCCAGATAAATGTTAAATTTGCTTTACCTTGTTGCAGTTGATCCTTGAATGCAATGGAAAGTATTTGGAACGCTAAATTGTTAATTATACCTTTTCTCTTATCTTTAGCTTACACTCCACATTTCCATTAGTGTACTGTTATAAAGCATTATTAAAATTGGGGCAATCTTGTTTGCAGGTTGAGAAGATGAAGGAAATTGCAAAGCAAAAGGCTAAAGAGGAGCGAAGGAAATTAGAATCAGAGGTGATAATATTGGAGTTTACAGTATTAATATATCTAATATTTATTCGAGGTTGCTAGCTCCCGTTGTTTTATTATATGAAATGCACTCAAGTTAAATGTTCGATTGCTATATTTCAGCTGGAGCTAGTGTTGATTGTGGAGAAATTGCAAGAATTACGCTCCATCAGGATCCAGAGATTAACAAAGCAAGGTCTGTCTATCACCTAACCAGTAATTTACGTGTAAATGTCATTTATCTAATAAGTAGTTATCGTAATGGATGTATGATAAGTTCATTTCACTTGACCTATGCTTTTGGTATTATAATCATGCAGGTCACTTTCTGCCAGAGGAGGACAACAAATTTCTTGAGAGAATTCGTGCTGCAGTTGAGGAAGAGGAGCGCCAAGCAATGGTGGCTGCCGACACAGGTGCCGCTAAGGATGCCATTGCAACTGCTGAGGAATCTAGGAATGTAACAGGTGCACATGAAGTTCAATTTAATGTGAAAGATGGAAATAAGATAAGTCAGGAGAAGATAACCGAGGCTGAAGCAAAAGGAGGCTCAATTGCAGCCATAGATATGGAATCTGGGAAACAAGAACCAAAAGTTGCGGGTTCTAGCAGAGGATACGATTATTCAGCAAACTTACCCCTTGAATTTTATCATTATTATCATGGAAGTAGTACTGATATGGGGACACTAATCGAGGCGAGTTGTTTATTAATTCTTTATTTTTTACTTTTGCAAACATTGTCAAAGTTTTCTACAATATGATTTTGCCGTTTGAGCTAGAAATCCAACTTTGGGTCAGTTGGTCTGTGTGATTTCTGGTACTTATTTCTGTGAAACTATACAACTGTTTATTCAATCGCAGTGAATATATAATCTGTTCTTGCTTCCGGCAGAAACCAATTGATTTAATATGATTATATATTCTTACATGCAGGTCAGACGAACATGGGATGCATATATAAGACCTGGAGGAAGGTTAGCATATTATATTGCTCATACCGTTTGAAGCACCTTCTCTAGATTATGAAATGGTCTAGAAAACATGAAGTATAGAGACTGTTGTTATAAAAATAATCGTCTTCGTTACATATTAGATCAGCATGCTCCTTGCAAGTTTATATTTTGTCTAGGTTTATGCTAAACTAATATATTTTGTATAGGTTTATGCTAAACTATGTTTCTACGTATAACTCTAGTTGTTTGATTAGATATTGATTTAAAGCGACTTTTTTTTGCAGTCGGATACCAGGTCATTGGGTTCAACCACCCCCACCAGCTGATGAAGTATGGGCATCCTACCTTGTGAAACCTCAATGAGCTTTCAAGTTGGCCACATAAGCGATTTAAAGTTCATAGTGGCTGCTGCATTATGGTATGTTTGTTCTATGCTTTTGCAAGTGCCACTTTTTATATGCAGTTTTAAGTGTTGATGCTCATTCACTTCCTCTGCTGAAGACATCACTGAATATCCATGATTCACCATTATATTAGGTTTTGGTATAATATTACTTGATATGATACTCGGTACTTATATGAGCTTGATCTTGAAACTAACCTTTACAATTTGTATTCTCCACATCTTTCTATCTATGAACACTTGTGTGGTAAGTACTCCATGTGTTCATGAAATTTGCAAATGTTGTTACAATACCTAATTCCTATTTCCCGATTTGCTTAATCAAAAATTGTAGATGCTGTATATTAGTCTCAGAGATTCTTGTATTTTGTTGTCACAACTCGGAAATATGTTTGTTTACCATTGTGTAAATGAGTAATTCGCTTTTGGCCAAGGACTAAGGTGCCTAACGTGTGCCACCACTCTTTCTTCTCAGCCATACACTAATGTTTATAGAAATTAGGCATAGACACATTTTCCTTTGATAAGCATTGGCAGTTAAAAGTAATCTGTATTTTTAGTGGAAAGTAGGACAGTGTGCAAACAACAGTCAGAATATGAGATATGGTTGCATAAATCCTGGTCTAACAATAAAATGCATAACTGTAACCAGTTTCTGATTAATAGCTAAGTGGCTAAATACCTCCTAAGACCAGATTGAGAAGAAAGAATAGAAAGAAACTCTTATGGACTACGATGTCATCAATATATTGTAATGATTGTCAATCGATAAATATGTAACTTTAGAAAGCAGTGAAGTTTTTTATGGAACCCAAGATCGAAAGTAGACAAGTACTCCGTAGTTTATTGCGGTTTAACTTTCTATTTGATCACACAGGGATGAAACACATATTCCTCGTTAGGGAATGACCGTATTTTGTAATTTCAAGCCGACCTCATATGAAGGGAGCTCGTGCTCTTAGTGTTCACTCATATCTCCTGCATACGTTAAGTCGTCAACTAAATGCAAATGCAAGTGTGTTATTCCGTTGTACAAAGATTCCAGTTCACATGATCATCTTCCAACAACAGATATTCGCCATCATGAAGAAGTAACTGCAGGAGGTGTCTACGATGTATCTAGTGGACTTGCTCCCGAACATGAAAATTAACACATGAACCATTGCCTTTAGAGGTTGAATCTAACTCGCAATGTTTAAGATAGCATGAGTGGTAATATCAAGTTGTAGCAATTTTGCTGAACTATACAACATTGCCAGTATGTTATTTTGTTATCTATCAATGTTTTATTTTGTTACTTTGCTATTTATACATGTAATTGAACTGAAAGAGTACGTTACTGGAAACGAAAGTTAAAATCGTCGCTAATCTATATAGTTTCTCTTTAAACTACCATAATTAGTAAGCACTTCATGAGATCAGAAACACTGGATCTTAATCATATGCTCTAAATTCTAACAAGATTATGAAATTTAAAACTGTAAAGAATTTGTTTTCTGTGTAATAAAAGCTCAAATACAATCTAGATTTACATAAGTATCAAACTAAACAACATATCATCAATCAAAACTTAATTAAATAAACTAAATTGATCAATTCATAACACTTAACAACAATCATTGAAACCTAAGCACCAGATCTGGTGCTGTTCCATTACCTCCGGCGGCGACCGTCGGAGTACTGCGACAACGGAACAACTTCTGCTAACGGAGTCGACAACGGCGTCGGAAGCGGCGAGCTCCGGCAAACAGGACAACTGGCATTCAGCTTCAACCAAGCATCAACACACGTCAAATGAAAACAATGTTTACAATCAGGTAACATTCTCATCATTTCATCTTGTTTATATTCACATAAACATATCGCACAAACTGAATCATCAGTAATTCCTTTAGTAAACGGAAACTTAGGGTAAGAATTGATAACAGCTTGATCTAATGCAACAACGACGACGTTTTGATCGTTATTGTTACTATTACTATCTTCGTCGATGAAGATGATGCTAGGTAGGATTGCGCCGGTGTCAAAATTAGGGTTACGTTGACGTTGATTGTGACGGTGACGGAAACAGATGTAGGAAGCGAGAAGGAGAGATGAGAAAAGGACTAGGAAACCGAATGCAATGGCGATTGCGTAACCAAGACCTAGGTTAGTGATGTAGTAATGTGTGGCGGTAGGGAGTGGTGGTGATTGGAAGCTGGACATGGTGGTTGTTGGTGGTGGTCCATTTGGAAAGCAGAGGATGATGAATGAAGAAGGTAGTTGGGGGTTTTAGAAGGTGGTGAAGGTAGTTGGGTTGATGAGATGAAGTAATTGAGTGAATTAAAGAAAATAGAGATATTATATTCAATTGATATTTTGTCATATAATTAATAGAGATATTAATTATATTTTTAATAGAGATATTATATTTTTAATTGGTATTCAAAGTTATTAACTACCTAAACTAACCAGAGGATTAAAACTTGACGGATTTCCTATTCCTACCCTACTTTTGTGTACTATCAAACGTAAAGGGAGGTAAACCGATCTCTAGCGATTTCTCACCGACCGATCTTACGGTCAACATGAGAAAGAAAAATAGTGTAACTCACGATTAAAGGGACATGAGACGGGATTTGAACCCGTAAGTTTGTGACCTCCATTTTATGTTGTATGTCTCCTACCGCTAGACTACTATCGCGGGATATCAAAAGTAAAGGACTAAAGATACTATTGGTTTGTCATGTGAAAAAATGGGTATTTGGGCCATCCACTGGAGCCGCTCCATATTTCAATGGAGCACGACCGAACCCCCCACAAGGTCCAACATCGCTAGGTAAATCATCTCCATCACATATACCACAACGTCCGAGCCGAAACTCGTACCGATTAAACATTTATACGTTATAAATATAATTTCATTTTTATTCTTTTTTTAGGTGATTTAATAAGTTTATGTATTACTTCATCCGTCTCAATGCAAGTATCTGATATTTTAAGTTTTTTCAAATAACTATTTAGTTTCATGTTACAATCAATTAAAAAAAATTAGTATGATGCTGCTTGTTTATTTTGGAGTGAAAATGGACGCTTTCAAAAAAAGGTCAGGACTTTCACATGGATAGCAGCAAGATTCAAGTATTTGGACATCTCATGGAATCAATGGGCAAGGGCAGAGGTGAGGCCCATTTAATTTACTGCTGCTGCTGTTGCCTGTTGGTGGATTGGATGATGCTGCTTGTTTATTTTGGAGTGAAGCTGGTCCCTGCTTGCTTGGTTCGTTTGGGTGGTGCTGTATGGCTCCGGGTGATCTTGGAATTAAATTTGGTATTCTTGTTTGATGATTAGCCTTTATTTGTAGTAAGATGTTTGCTGTAGCCTGTAGGTCATGTATGAACTATGAAGTACGTTTTGGGTAGTTCTGGTCCCTAAATTACACCTTGTAGTTTGGGTGCTGTGTTTTGTTGTTTGAACAATTGTATCCTCAATCCTTGTTTTTGGTAATGGTTTATTTGTCTACTGCTTTAAAAAAAAAAATTAAAAAAATTTAGTGGGCAGATGTGTTATTTGATTGTTGAATAGTGTAATTAGTAAAAATTTCTAGAATATGCATAGTAAAAGGGAACACTTTAATTCAACCGAGACCGAGATTAAGGGAGTATTTTTTTAGTTGAATAATTGTAGATCATTTTATGTATAGTGCATAATTCATATGCCGTTGATAAATTTGAAGCTTCATGATGCGTTAAAAGAAGACAAAAAGAAACATAAGAGTCAAGACATACAATGAAGTGTTTGTTTGATTGTGATAATTGTCAACAAGACAAATAGTTTGTTCCCATGTTACGGGTCAACGCCATCCATGATCCATCTTTCGATCTGTTGTTCACTGACAAGAAGTAATATTTACTCATAGTTTAAAACAAAGTATAGTTGGCAAACATAAGGGCCGGATCACGTGGCATTGTGATTGCGTTAAAGGAATCGGATCAGTTTGTAACAGATTAGTTAACACTTTATATAATACTACTGTTAGGGGTTCAAATGAGAATGAGAATTTGTATGAAAATGAGGGAACCAATGATATTGTGCCATGTATACAAAGAGAAGGTTCCAAATGTACAAAACCCATTTACCCTCAACATCAATTATCTCACAAACGACAAATCAAAAAATTATGAAAATTGCACCATTAAATTCAGCGATTTCTCCTCTTCGATTTGCCATCCCTCAAGGCATACTTTCGACGAGTTTTTTTCCATTTTTTTTTGGTGGGTTTCACATTTACTAACACATGCTCTAAACCCTAAATCATACTAAACCCTAAACCATGCTAAACCCTAACCCTAAACCATGCTAAACCCTAACCTTAAATCCTAAACCCTAAACCCTAGCTCTAAACCCTAACCCTAACCACAAATCAAATGTACAACCAATCACTAACACATGTGTTACTAATTTGTAAAACCCATCAAAAAATGGAGAAAAAAAAAAGTTGTCAAAAGTATGCTTTGATGGACGACAAATCGAAGAGGAGAAAACGCTGAATTTTATGGTGCAATTTTCATGATTTTTCGACTTACCGTTTGTGAGATATTTGAGTTTTAAAAATGTGGGGAAATGGGTATTTGATGAAAATGAGGGGTTGAGATTGATTCCCCTATTCTCACTCAAAATTGATGTACTCATTTGAACTCTACTCTATAAAGTTTTGGTCGATTGGAGAAATAGTGAATTATGTTACTGTTTCGTCTTTATGTTATCTTCATGGTTGATGTGACCCACAATTGTCTCTCCTTAGTTCATGTTTGGAATCAAGTAAATATGCTCGTTATACGCAGGTAGCTTTCAAATATGAAGAAAGTCTAAAAATGTAACATCCCATACCGCCTTCCGTCGGTTAGGGCCCAATACCGTCTAGGACAATGTATGGGGAGGTTAGATGTAGACGGCCTTACCCCTACCCTAAGGTAGAGAGGCTGCTTCCAGTTCTACCTAAAGGTAGAAAGGACCTCCGGCCTTTTTGCGGGGATGGGATTCTATCTCCTTTTATTATGGAAAGATTATGGTGATTTTCACCCATATAAAAATTTTCTAATATGTGCCTTAAGGCAGATATTAAGAGCATTAAATAGGAACAATATTCTTCTTGAAAATATAACTATACATTAATTTTGTTGTATCTTTTATTTGTTTCAAATTTACCCCTTCTTCATCTATATGATTAATTAAATTGGTAAGTAAAATATATATAATTTTAAAATTAACATAACAGATATTATGAAAAAAGAAAAGAAAAGTAAAATATTTATTTTATAAACTTAGTATGAGTCAATTACTACTAGTATATTGAATGTTGAGCATTGGTACGACACTACCTCACAGTTCTTGTATATTGACAAAGGTGGCCACACAAGCTCATAGAAAAATTAATTATTTGATGTAATAATAATATATAAATTAGTAAACTAGCGAGTATAAAAGTTAGTTAATCAATACCAGAAGAAAGCCCGCGCAATGCAGCGAACAATACTTTTTGTTCGATGATGTGTTGAACTATATATTTTTAATTAAGTTAATGTACGTTAAAAGATAGCAATATGGTATTTGAAAAAAACAATTAAAGCGAGAACATGATGGATGATAAGATTGAAAATATTAGTTTTATGTTGAACGTGTTATGTTTCACTACTTCAATGTGTGATTCAAATTGTTACGATTGTTTATATTAATGTGTTGATGAATCCAATTCTCACTGATATTTATATCTGAAACGCCCTGAAAACTTGTGGATTTTTTTTTAAAATTGAATTATACTTGTCATAACTGATCGTACGTGACTTTTAAAACTTGTACAAGATAAATTGTACCTCTGCTGGACTCAGAACTACACATCACAAAAACTGTGAAATAAAAGAGGTCTCTAAAGTACTACTAAAACTTATGCATTTTCAGATTTTACACCAAAAACCACAAGTACCCGCCGGGGTACTAGGTTACCCGCTGGGTAACCATGCCCAAAACACAACTCTCGGACTGAAAAACAGGTATACACATCAAATAAACTAGGATGAAACATAGGATTCGGTGGATGATTCGGCATCATTTATTAATTGCGTATATAACGGTAGCCCTTCCTAAATAGTTTTTGAGTAGGCTGGGAAAGAAAGAAGAAATGATAGAGCGAAATGGGTTGGTTGCCCAAAGGGCTATCTGATCTGATCATGGGGGGATAGCACAAGAACCAATTTTGTGATACCCGGTCCACTTACCCGCCGGATACCTGCTTACCCGCCGGGTAGGGATGTTACCTGCCAGGTAACACCCTATTCCAGTAGACCTTAGCCCTGTTCAAAACTCTGCACATTTTAATACCAAAATATGAATTTCAAACGCGCATAACTTTTAACTCGATTAGAGTTAGACTCTGAAATTTTGCAAGCACCTCTACTATGCAAAAATGAAACTTTCTCTTTTTACACTTTTTCAAAATACGCATTTAATTAAAATCTGGACTGAAATCCATTTTTGGACCATTTCGGCACTTTTTTCTTGACATGTCATAAAACAACCCACTGGGTTTCTAATCTTCACACTTTACCAACACTTTCTAACATACTTTTGATACTTAAGCCAATAGCAACAAGAGTCATACTTATACCATGACTTGTTTTGACGCTTTGACCCAATTACTATCCATTTGGACACTTCTGACCCGTTTCTCATTTCAAGAACACTTTGACTCTTTCACTTACATCTTTCACTCACACACTTGACCATTTCTACATAATTGATTATAGGTCAACATTAAAGTCAACGAAAACTTTATTTTCAACACTTTACCCTATTCCATTTCTTTACCATTTATGACACATACTTTACTACTAATCATATCTTTCTTTTTTCCACTTTGACTTCGCTAGGTCAAAGGCATACATCATAAATCTTTAACCACTTTACACTTTAACTAATTCGTGTCATAAAACTCATTTTTGGGCGATTTACACAATGGCTAATCATAACGATAATTTAAAAGAATAAGAAGCTTATCTAACCATAAAGCAAGCTCCTTATCCACGCTATCTTCTTGCAACCAACATCTTTTCCTGCTATTCATTTGGTTCAACCGAAGCAAGCACCTATAACATAAAACACTGTACAGGGTAAGCATAAAGCTTAGTGAGTACATAAGCAATTAAATGACTAATTTACAAAACTAATCAACCTATAGCAAATATCAATAATACATATTTGCATAAACCAACACTACTGAGAAATCAGGACACCAAATCTTTCACTGATCGAATCTGCTTTCATCTTTCTGTTGGGCACATATGATGCAACATCTGATCATCTGATTACAACTGTAGCTAAATTAAATTAGATACTCTAATCACACTAGCTAACCTAAGTTAACTAGTCTAATCGCAATAGCTAACATGAGTTAGCTAATCTAGTCACAATAGCTAACCTTGGTTAGCTAATCTAATTGCTACAATAGCTAACATAAATTAGCAAATCTGATCATCTGTTATCATTGAACAACTACTTTCAACTAATCATCACATCTTTCAATTATTACAATTAAAAAACAATTAACTAATCAATCTAATCATAATCCTAGCTAATATACATTAACTGTTCTAATCACAACTAATCTTTACTATTCATATTTCACATCTTTCCATGCTAATCAACAAGTTACTAATCAATCTAATTAACAACTAACACCAATGATTAACAACAATCATTAAAATAAAGTATAACTAATCACTTTCATTGATTATATGAACCTCTTGCACTTATGCAATCCGAAATGTAACATCCTGTTTCTGGGCCTGGAAATAAATCGTATTTTTATAAGTTTGGTTGGTTTATTTAAGAATAAACAAGTAAAAGAGCCTCAGTTTTATTGTGACTAATAAAATATCGTTTGTTTTAAATAAACAAAGTTGACAGTAAAATAAAAGTATTTTGACTTACGGGTATTTTCGGGTTCCAGACAATAGGTTAAAAAGAGGTATAATTTTTACTAATAATAAAAGTTAGGGGCGGTGGAGGTGCCGACCTAACTTCTTTCATTTTCCAATTTTATTTTGATCTCTCTCATTTCACTCACACACAACTTTAAATCAAAAGAGAAATTGAAAGGATGAATTGCCTTGTGACCTTGTTATGATTTCTTTATCATCCTCCTCATCATAATCTACTACTAGTGATTGTAAGTGTTCTTGGTGTTCTTGAGCTTATTATATAGAAATTTAGGTAATAAAGTGAATACTTGTTCTTGTATAAATTAAAGCTAGAAATTGGTACTAACATGATTATAGGATGATAATATGCTATATACTTGTTAATTAGTGAAGATTTGATGATAGAATTAGTTTGTGTTCTTCATTTGAATGGATTGAGTTAGGGTTTGGTGATTTTGTTGATTTGATGATGATGATGATGATGCATGCTTGAATTTGATAATAGAATAGTTGTTTGATGATATATAATGTTTGTAGTTGATGTTTGTTGTTGATTACTTGAGAAATTCGTGTTTATAAGCTGATTTTGTGGTAAATGGGGTTTTGGTTCGTGTTGTGTTCTTGCTGAAAGTGCAGGTCGTTTTTGAACTAGCAAACGCGATCCCGGCCATGTCTCCGGATCGCGTTCCTTAGTTATAAAATGGCGCAGTCGAGTTTTGGTCATACGAACGCGATCCAGCCCCTTGTTCCGGATCGCGTTGCCAAGTGTATTTCGGTGACAGAACTTTTTCTTAAGGTGAACGCGATCCAGCCCCTATAGTCCGGATCGCGTTTGCATGAATAATTTTGACAAGTTGTGTAAATTTTGAAAATGCGTAAGTCTTTTCAGGGTCACGGTTATGTAACAATTTCATTAACTCGGTTTGGGATGAGATTCACATGTTCACTCGGAAACGGCCCAATGATCAAAACTATATTCTAATAGCCTAGGCGGTTTTTGGCCATTCGGGGTCATTTAAGGGTCGAAAATGACATTTTACAGTTTTTAAACATTAGTTCGGGATTTTTAATTTCAATTCTGATTGAACTTTTGTTTACTTAGACTTTATAGATTACTTGATTTGATAAATATGTTATGATGATGATTATGAGACGAGTTATTGACTTGTTATCTTTGTGTTCTCAGATAAGCGGGCGGCCACTCAGTAAGATTAGACCACTGAGTTGGTGATCAGACGATAATATTCGGTGAGTGGAATTGTAGTCCTCGGTTCAACCCGGTTGTAACGAGTTCGGTTACGACGGGTAAACCAGGATAGTTTATATCAGTAGATTGTTGTTATTAGTCATACTGGTACCAGTTTTATTTGTTTATGTTGCTGGATATATGAGTTGTTGTGTGATTATTATTCATTGCTTGGTTGATAACAGTTGTTGAACTGTTGTTAGTTGTTGGTTACTATTGCATTGTTGCTTGCAATATGGTTGATTTCAGAGGTCAACATTGGTTGGTTGGGTTTGGGTACTATTGTGTATCTGTCTAGGTTTCTTTGATACACATAGTTGAGAATAAACCTAGTCAGTGAAGGTAGTACTCAGGCTATCGGTAGATCACTGAGAATAGCATACAGTGGTCGTGGTTTTTGGGTTGGTTGTATACCAGGAACCGCCGGTCCTCTTGACGCTATGTGCTTATGTGTTTTACTTGTTGTAGTTTATCTTGTTGTAAGACTTGTTATGAATGGGTTGAACCGTCGGTTACGGTTCCATTCACTTAGCAATAAGCTAATCCCTCGTTGTTTAATGTTTTGCAGATTGTGGTTAGTTGATGTAGATGTTCGGGGTGTAGATGATGACGGGAAGTTTGACTAAGCTTGACGCAACTCTGATCTTTTGTAGTTGTCTTTTGGAAACGTTTTATATAAGGCTCGTTTTGTGTTCATATGGGTTGTGTTAATATAGATTGTAATTACTTAACTAATGTTGTCATATTTTTTGGTCGTCGTTAAACTTGGAAGCATTGTAAGTCGGTAAATGTTTTGTTTTGGGGGACTTGCGCTTCCGATTTTGAAATATAATATTCTAATGATATGTTTTGGTTTGAAAACATTAAAATATGTAGTTGGAAAAAGGTCGGGTCTTACACGAAACACAACCAATACTCATTTAATCCATATGTCACTCACCTTTGCCTCTCAAGCAATGCACCACTTTATCATTTGATTATGAAATCATTTATTTGAGCACCTATCATAGAACACATAAATATAACTTCTTTAGCAACTACTAATCATCATAATCAATTAATCAAATCGTTAACCCATCACCCATTTGGGTTAATTAAACTAAACTTTCAATCAACTAATCATTCTTTCATCATTACTATCATATTATATCAATTCTTTCAACTACTAATCACTTGAGTTATCATTAACTCATGAAACCATAATCACCTCTATTTAAACTAATCAAATTCATCTTTCATATTCATAATCAACCTTTAATTCAAACACTTTTCATGAACATACTAACTCAAGGTTTAGTTATCAAACTTTCTACTTCAATTCTTGTTCTATCATCATAATCATACTCTATTAACACCATTAGTAACATTTTTAAGCTTGTTACATAACTTCTCAAGGATTTAGCAAAACCCTTGAAATTACTCAAGAACAAAAATCATGAATTCATCACTTTGATTATGTAATATGGTTACTAATGATCATAAGAACACTAACTAACATCAATTCGATTGATTTCTAACCTCAATTTCGAATTAAAACTAAATAATCAACAAAAACCACTTTTTAGGTTTAGAACATGAAGAAATTCAACTTACTTGAGGTTAAAGATGATCAAAGGATGATGATTCTGATTTCTCTAGCTTGAATTAAGGATTTAGAAACTAATTTTGAATATTGATTCTTGGTTCTTACGTTTCTTACTTCCTTCTTTTGTCTCTGGAACTTTTTAGAGTAAATATTGATACGTACGTACATATGTGTAGGGAATAGATAAGTATATGTGTTAAATTATTCCCCGTAATTATCATTGTTTGGAACTTAAAAACCGACTACAATTATTATTATTTTATATCTCTTAAAACAATTATTTTTGCTTTTACCAAAATAATACTTTTGGATGTTGGGGTGTTACAACTCTCCCCCACTTATCTTATTCGTGTCCTCACGAATGTCATTCTTATCTGCTCAACCTTATCACTTTCTCTACTTGTGCGGAAGCGTTCACTTACTCTAATATGCTTCTTTACTCAATAGTTCCAGACATATACATATACTATTCAGGCTTAACTTTTCACATTTATCTCAGCTATACATGTATATCTGTTCAATCTCATAACTTTTCAGCTATACACATAATGTAGCTAACATTATTACATAAACAACTAATCAACTTTATCACTTAACAATCTGATCAATTATTGCACATAACTATAATCATACTACTGAAATAACTTATGCACAAAATGCATACTGCTTTATTAACTTACTTACATCTATTATGCCTTCAACTCACTCAATTCATTCTATCTACTAATCACTATTCACTGTTTACTACTGACTATTCATTATTCATTATTCACTGTTCACTGGCACAGAGTGCAGTATCAAGCACAAGGTGTAATACTAACTACTGTCAATTTCTACTAAATCAATCTTTCAATTTAACAACTGATGCACTTAACATTCTTTATACTACTCAGACAACTTATGTATACAAATACATATTTTCAATTCTTTCCACATGCACACTTAAAGATGTGCATTCAACTGTCTTTACCTGTGCACATACACTATACATATACTTTATTCTCTCGAATCACATGACTCCTTACTTAAGCCATTTAACTAATCACTTAAATAGTTTAAAACGTGAAATTACTTGAAACAATCTTTACCATTTGAAACTAGCAATATGCTAGAATCTTTACACTATAACAACTGCTTTTATCTTTCTACTAGTTTACATGGCTAGGTGAAACCTCTTACACGGGTGTAATCCGGAATCACATAACCCTTACTTATTTGGTTTCACTTACACAGTGAATTAACTTATCATCTAACATAAAGAATATTACTTTCATTCTTTCGCTACTCGTATATACACATCTATTCATCGATATAACTAATATAAATTAGCTAATCTAATCACATTTTTAGCCAACATAAGTTAGCCAACTAATCATGAACATAGCCAACCTTGGTTAGCCATACTAATCACATCATAGCTAACATAAGTTAGCCATTCTAATCGGTTAGACTTCTTTCATAATCCTTTCATATCTTTAACTGCTAATTACTATTATCACAACTAATCATATAAGCTAAATTGCCAATACATTATACGATTAAATAAATCTCTTGCTCGGAAGCAATCCGAATCACTCAATCATCATTTAATTACTTTCATTATGTTCACAACTATCATTCTTTCAATATACAATACTTTGTACATCTTGAAATTTCCTCCCCCACCTTAGGGGTTTAAACACTTTCTGTAATCATATACTATTCTTTTGTTACCTTCTAATCACTTTTACTCTTACAATTACATTTACTTCTCCCATTCACATGGGGATCATATAAACATTCTGCTTCTAGTCTTGATATTGTAACCATAATTACATCACTACTAAATCTGTACCGATTATATTAAACTACTCACAATGTATAAATATAACGTATTTAATAACTATGGAGCCAAAGAACATGGGTAGGTATAAAATTATTATATGGTACCTGTCACCGCGCCTCATGACTCCCTTTTCTAATTCCATTCTCTGCTATATCTTTCAAACTAAAACACTGTTCATTATAAAAGATTAATACTTTATCAACTTTCTACTTTTCTTTTTGATTACAATAGTAATCATATAACAACTAAATTTAGTTTGAACATTCTGACCCAAATTAACTTTCCATAAACTTATTCACTTACTATCTCACTTCTACTCCCACCAAAGTTAACCATCACTGATCCCATTTTCTATTTAACAGGTACGAATCACCCGTGTGTCTTAATATAATAAAACCACATTGGCCAGGCGTCTTTCCATTATATCAGTCTCACACTTCTATTCATTACTGTCAAATATACACTGGTTTGAGCGTGGCTAAACTTTGATATCATATAAGCTGAACAATCATAAAACACTTTAGTCTGCACAATAAGAAATCATGAAGATTTCAACTGAACACACAAAACTGAAGCTAACCTGATGTATAAAAAGATCAAATGTCTGAACTAACCTGATGCATCCCTTCTACTGTACCACAGCTCCTTATGATACATCTTATAATGCTCCATGCCACTAAAACATTAATAATTCTTCTTTTAAGATGCCCACCCTCATTTATTTCAGTTTCTTGGTCCTTAGCTTTAGTGGCAGTGTTACAGAAACTCGATGTTCAGTAATCAGTATTGTATAAGGTTTCATGCCGTTCAGTTGGGCTAACAATCGCCACATCATGTTCACAAATATTAGTCCCCTACATTTAAAACTCTATATGAGATAATGAGATCAAAATCAGTCACACATGGGATCACAACACAAATATTTTCAAGATAAGAGAGAGAACCTGAGTTGAAACGCAAAAATTATGAGCCAGCTGTGTCTGCAAAGTAACATTGATGAGGGCACTATAAAACACACATCATTAAGATTCATATAAATCCCAGTATGTAATATGCTTAATAATCTCACCTGAATTCCTCAAAAGTTTAAGTAATTTATAGAGTTTGAATACCACCTTGCCATATTCAAAAACAATTGTTAATCCACCACAACTATCATATTTGCATATATAGATGAATCAAGTAAGTTGATACATAAAAGCCTTTCTCTATGTCACAAAGGATAACATGATACAATTGTTTCAAGTTGTATAGCTCTACATTATAATAGATAAGCAGTTGAAAAAATGCAAGTTAATATGGTGCATACGTTATTGTGCCATTCATCGAATTTCAATAGCGTAGTTCATCAAGCACCTATACAAAGAAAAAAGCAGTATACCTCTATTCATGTGTTGATTCAATGATGGTAAATATTGTACAATCCTCCATCTTCTTCAATTATGTAATTGCAATCAAAGCCAGATTAGGTTAGCAATGAAAATAAAAATATAAATAATTTAAAAAAAACATAATTCTCTTTATCCATTGAAGCATATTATCAAGCACTTGGTGTGCATAAACATACTATCATTAAGTGCTAAACTGCTAATTACAACTACGATTTATTTAATGAAAAAAGCCTGATAAAAAAAACGATCCATTTAAGTCCCAGGCACATATAACACTTTTATATACAATCAACAATTCAACAATTATACATATGATAAGTGAAATTAAAATTGATAAACTTACAACTTTTTTCAACCATATCAGAATCGGAACTATTAGATAGTGATTTTCGAGTGGTTCTCTATTACTGGCTCATGGATGTGATGATTATGGATGATAGTGGACAACCCAAGTTTATCAAGGCTTGGGTGTCCCATAAACTCTAATGTTTGATTGTTTGTGGTGATGCAGTCAGGTTCTTGTTAACTAATACTTTGTAGTGACTGCAAGTATGTGGATATTGTTGGAAGGTTGTTTTCAAGGTAGTAATGTGTGATGCTTCGCGATTGGATGAATGAAGTTTTTGAAGTTTCGAGGTGGTAAAAGTGTTAAAAGGATTTGAGTTGACTTGATATGTGATTTTGAAACTTTAATTTAAACATTATCTTTTGTTTGTTAGTTAATGCAACAGTCATTCTTTGTACTTTTTAGTATTAAAGAAATACAATGTTGCGAAAATACAAAAATACATATTTTGAAGTTTGGAGTTTAGACCGTTCTATTTGTTTCAACTAATATGGAGATATAATATATTAAAAAATTTGATAAATATTTATTTATTAAATGTTGCATTATATTTTATTGTTTGGTACGTTTTTTTCTCCTTTTTATTTGGATTGTTTTATTCTTATTTTCGATTAGTACGTTTCTTTTGGAAGTTTTATTCCTGTTTTTTTTTTTTTGTTTTATTTCCCATATTGATCACCTTGCTTATTATTTTTATATTATATTTAATTTTTATATTACGATTTTTAAGTGCTTTTTTTATTTACGTTTTCTTTTCCTTTTTTTTTTTCTAGGATTACTTTGTTCAATTTTATATTTTATATATATATATATATATATATATATATATATATATATATATATATATATATGTAATGACGAATTTGATTATTATTATTATTATTATTATTATTATTATTATTATTATTATTATTATTATTATTATTATTGGTATGTATACGTACTACTCCTTTAAAATAGTTATCATTCATAACTTAATAGAGTAAATTTTTCTTATTTATATCAAGATATAGTAATTCTACTTAATGAATGGTTATGGTGCAATACCTGTTTCTTATCTCATATTTTTGGGCAGATAATGGCCACTCTGTAAAAAGCAAATTGGCCAACACTATAGGTCAATGTATATATGTACTTGAGTACTAAAGCATCATTTATCAATTTGGTAGTCATTTCTTTTTAGATGGGAATGGGTTTAAGACAACCACAATGAGGCTTGGGGCAGATGTTTTGGTGTTTAGCCTTTGCCCAGGATGGTAGAAGGTATAATTTAACTCAGAATTGATTTATGCAAAGTATTGGGATGATATCATACACTTTTTTACTGGTAACTGGAAAGGAAGATATTTCGGTTCCAATGGTAAGACATCTAAAATTGTTACTTTGTGGGAGGTTGGTTATGAGTATTGGGTATAGGTAACGGATAAGGTAATCAATAAATTTGTAATACTTTTTAGTAACATCTAATAAAGCTAAAATATCAAACATAAAATTTTAAGGTTCATATACACCGTTCTTGATAATAACTCCTTAGTAGTAACCAAGCAGTATAGTAATGGAATGATTATACTTATTAACATTCCTTTGCATTCCCTTTATATTACCCTTTCCCGTAACCGAATTTGAACCACGCACCCCCTTTATCTATATGCAAGATGATGCTTTGGTACAAGTTTCCAAGAAGCGAAACTATATTCAAATTTCATGTTTATTTTCATTTGAATTTAGATTGATTCTGAGAAAAGGGGAGAAGAGTGGGAAATGATGGCACGATATTTGCATGCTGACTCGACAACTAACATGGAGACACTATACAAGTGAGTTTATTTTACCTACTTACAGGTGGTGCAGATACTGTGTGTCACACCCCCTAATTCGGGTTGCGGAAGTGAATCGGGTCGGGGCGTGACTAATCAATAACCAAAGCACAAGATATATAGTAAACGACTCTAAATGAGACGTTTTAGAAAATATATTGCAATACAGTATATTACATAAGTTTTCAAAAGTAATAAGTCATAAAGATACATCATTAGTGAGTTCGCAAATTGGTTCTAAAGATTTTAGTTACATAATCATAGTACAAAAGATAATGCCAGTAAAATCTTCATAAGTGTGTATGCATGCGACTCGTAATAGCTTAGCATATAAGTAGATCCTGCTGGGTATCCCTACTCAAGCTGCGTACCTGAGAATGCATCACTAAAAAGGTCAACCAAAAGGTTGGTGAATCTCACAGGTTTATAGTAAGTAACAGTTTTGAACACATCAAGTAGTAAAAGTAAGTAATGATTGCACGTATGCAATAGTACGATATACATTGCCATGAGCACCATAGTTGAAGCTTAACAGTAAGTAAGTAATTGCCCTTGTGAATGCTAATCCAAAAACATTCATATGAAACGAGTAGAAAACACTTGTTTATACGAGTACGGTTCGTGGTGGCGCTACCACCCCAGGTGGGGATTGTCAGTCCCAAATGGATCCATATACTAAAACTCGCGCTTAAGTCCATAACTAACAACTATGATTAAAGGGACTTCATTGGATTAAGTAAAACCCATGCAATCGATATACCAGTAAATCAGTAAGTAAATCAAGTAAGTAAGTACATGTGTTCGAGTAAAACAAGTAATGCATCTCCCCCAAAACAGTAAAACGGTAAAAAGGGGCCGTGAGACTCACCTGAGTCTAGCAGTAAATCAAACAGTGCGGTTCTCCGAACCCGTGACCTCTAGCGTCCTAAATGCATAAGGTTAAGTAAGTAAATGGATATCTTAAAGATTATCCATACTAGTTATCCACTCAACTAGTTAATGTCCAATGTTTGTTTGTATATCTGTAATTGTCTGTATTTGTAGTATGTAATCGTTTGCGTCTTTAGTATGTATTAATGTGTACGGCCCGTTGGTGACGGTTCATGATAATAATTCAAGTATTATTATATGTTTGATTGTATACTTGTAAAGTATATTCCGTATATTCATAATCCGTATTATGTGATGAAATCATTATCCGTATATTCCGCGTGTGTTTAAAGTGTATACTTATCGAAGTATAGATATATAAGTATAACTCGCTTATCCGTATATTATACCGTATATATATATATATATATGTTGTCATTTTTATTCAAAGTTCACAAATAAAATCATCAAAGTTCATTCTTGGTCTGAAATCTTATCGTTCCTCAAGTCGGCTCGCATTTATCGTTTTGGGCTCGTTTTTGTTGACTTGGTCAAATGGACTCGGTTTGACCCGAAACTTTTAGAGTAGTCTTAAATATGTTAAATAAGTCTATTAAAATTATCGGTTCGTGTTGGGGTTAGCCCGAAGTGTCAGTTTTTAGAGGAACTTCAAAACAACCCTTTTTGTTAGGTTTTCGGTTTTGTCGGTTTGGTTCGCCTCTAGCTTTCAATGGTTTCTAGTCCGAGTCGTGTTCAACAAAAATTACCAGATGTTCTAATAGGTCTCTAGTACTTTACTTAATTTTCCCAAAAATCATAGTGTCCATTTAGTTAGCTAAATAAAATTCGAAAGGTGTCGGGTCCAAAATCCGGCCAAAACAGTACCAGCTGTACAAATCGCATTTTCTATAAAAATGGGTGTATTTCTGGAAAAAATGTAAAACATGAAAGTTGTAGTTCTCTTTCATACGAAAATTTCGGTATGTGTTTCGTTGTCTAATTCAAAGTACACGATTTTATATATTCCGTGAGGACACAGAATCTGTCCGGATTATGTTATATAGATATATGTGTTTCAAAACGAGTTTCAAAAGGTTATTTGGACATAATCTAGTCAAGTGAGCAAGCTAATATGTATATAAACATAATCTATCATCTTACATACATATATAACTCATACATGTAAAGTTAAATAAAGAATTTGGTTACAAATTTACTTACAAAAATTTGATGACATGAGATTAGTAAGTTGATGATGATGATATAACACTTGTTTTGCTTCCTGATATTTTACTCACTGCCTTTAGTTTGATTTAATGAAGAAAAAGAAAAAAATTGAATATGAAAGGAAGAATTGAAATGAATTGAAAAAGATCAGTGAAGTGAAGTAGTAGTCATCAAGGAATGGGTTTAAAAACAGTATGTCTCCTCAATTATTGATGGTTGGTTGACAAATTTTGATACATTAATTTCGAGTACGGGTATAATTATAGCAGTATAAAATATAACATTTTATATTTTTATTTTGTAGATGTTTTTCTGGTTCGTTATTTAAATTTAGAATAATGAGATTTTCATTATTTTAGACTGTTGTACAAATTTGTACATTTTACTGCGCATCCAATTGGGTGCCAAATTTCAGTTAAATTATGATTTCATATTTTGAGGTAATGTTCCAAATACTAAATTATGAATGACAAAAATAACACTTTTGTTATTTTTGACTTTTAGGCACGTTTTATAATTGTTTATGTTCGTGTATAACGTTTTATATATAACCGTATATCTAACGTGTTTTATCTCCATATTATAATTGTAAGAATGCTCGTAATTAATAATTTTATTTTTAATTATTTTGTGTCACAAACTTTTGTATTTATTTTGTCGAATTCGTTCTGATACGTTTGTACGTAACTTTAAATAATTACGTATATATTTATTCGATTACTTTTGTTTTAGTTCATACCGGGTATGAATATTTAAAGTTTAAATTTAGACCAAATTTTGGGTCATTTTTGACCGGGTGTCACATTCTCCCCTTGTTAGCAGAATTTCGTCCCGAAATTCATTGGTAGTAACTATCAGGGTGTCGAAGTAATAGTCTGTGTATATTCTAAGGAAGTGTGTGTGTTGACTATGAGTGATATAACCTCAATCTAATGTTACCTTCCTCCCCTTGTTATGCTAATGCCTTACTGGCCATTAAAGGAATAGAGGAACTGTGTTGTAATGTAATTGACCATTCTGTCGGTAAGACAAGGTCAGTCGATCATTCAAGGTGTAGCTACGTTTGCACTAGTAGCCTAAAGTAAAGTAGTAATCTTTCACTATATTCATACAGCTCATAACGGGCAGTAGTGTCGTAACATAACTTAGACTCTATCAGTTTTATATAGAAACGAGAGGGTTTAGCATAAATTAATCTTATCTGGGATGTTACCTAGTACATAAAAGTTAACCGGCACGTTTTTCGGTATAAGACGGTATAGGATATGTTAAAACTATTCACATGTGCTAAACTTCATTTCATATATAGAAACTATAGATCTAAATTGTCATTTTTCCCTAACCCTATTGTGCACTTAGAATATAGGGTAAACATAATAAGTATCATGTAGCAAGCAAAGTTTATCAAGTAAGTAGTATGAAAGCAGTTAGGTTGATAGCGAGTAACCATACTCGCGTCCTCATTCGGTCTTGGTTGATTTTGTTCTTATAAAAGTAAGGAGGTCATTGTATACTGTGTAATTTTGTCGACCATCCAGAGGTTGAAATTTGTATAAAGTTTTGTACTATAAGTAAGTTTACACGGTTTCGAAATTTTTGAAAATTTTATAAAACATTTCGTAAGAAATTTAGTAACATGTTTGCTTGAAATATATTTGTTAGAAAATTATGATGGTGAAAGTCGGTTGAAAACTTTGAAGTATGATGAAAACTTGAGTCGATAAATGGTTTAGTTGAAATCCTTGTCAGCGGCAAAGTTTTGAAATTTTGTTTAACAAAAATTGTTCAGAAACAGAAGTTATGAAAAGTTTCGGGGTAAAAGCATGTTGAAATTTATGATAAGTTTTCGAGAATTTTGTAATATCTTGGACCAATATTTGTCCGGATGAAAATGATGTTACTAGTAATGGTATGAAAGGATGTGAGATAAAGTTTTCCTCAAAGGTGTATGATATCCGGCGGAATAGGTTGTCAGCTCTAATGATCCTACGAAATAAGTAACGGAAGCCTATACAACGATAGCCTAAGTATACATATTTCAATTGTTAACTATGGCGGTGAAAGAATGTCGCGGATGTCACGATGAGAAAGTCGGCTGTACTATAACGGGTGTGCTACCAAGTATCCTACGCCTATTATTATATATCACATATAATAACTCATAGCTTGTTCATACAGGTATGTACCATATATATTTACATATATGTATATATATCCGCCTAGTTGGGTCTAGCATAGACAAGAATGAGTCCCGGTTCTCTCATGGTCAGAGTCAACTATTGCATTCCTGTTCAACATGACCATTTCAGATCTCACATCATCTTCATTTAATTGTACATAGTTGATCAGGTTATGTTAAATTAAACTTGTATGATGTAATCCCTGAACCAGTCATACCTAATAAGGAATACTACCTAACGGTCATAGTCTAGGCCTACTACATGCAACCTAGTTCACTATAACCTTAGGCTCTGATACCAATCTGTCACACCCCCTAATTCGGGTTGCGGAAGTGAATCGGGTCGGGGCGTGACTAATCAATAACCAAAGCACAAGATATATAGTAAACGACTCTAAATGAGACGTTTTAGAAAATACATTGCAATACAGTATATTACATAAGTTTTCAAAAGTAATAAGTCATAAAGATACATCATTAGTGAGTTCGCAAATTGGTTCTAAAGATTTTAGTTACATAATCATAGTACAAAAGATAATGCCAGTAAAATCTTCATAAGTGTGTATGCATGCGACTCGTACTAGCTTAGCATATAAGTAGATCCTGCTGGGTATCCCTACTCAAGCTGCGTACCTGAGAATGCATCACTAAAAAGGTCACCAAAAGGTTGGTGAATCTCACAGGTTTATAGTAAGTAACAGTTTTGAACACATCAAGTAGTAAAAGTAAGTAATGATTGCACGTATGCAATAGTTTCGATATACATTGCCATGAGCACCATAGTTGAAGCTTAACAGTAAGTAAGTAATTGCCCTTGTGAATGCTAATCCAAAAACATTCATATGAAACGAGTAGAAAACACTTGTTTATACGAGTACGGTTCGTGGTGGCGCTACCACCCCAGGTGGGGATTGTCAGTCCCAAATGGATCCATATACTAAAACTCGCGCTTAAGTCCATAACTAACAACTATAATTAAAGGGACTTCATTGGATTAAGTAAAACCCATGCAATCGATATACCAGTAAATCAGTAAGTAAATCAAGTAAGTAAGTACATGTGTTCGAGTAAAACAAGTAATGCATCTCCCCCAAAACAGTAAAACGGTAAAAAGGGGCCGTGAGACTCACCTGAGTCTAGCAGTAAATCAAACAGTGCGGTTCTCCGAACCCGTGACCTCTAGCGTCCTAAACGCATAAGGTTAAGTAAGTAAATGGATATCTTAAAGATTATCCATACTAGTTATCCACTCAACTAGTTAATGTCCAATGTTTGTTTGTATATCTGTAATTGTCTGTATTTGTAGTATGTAATCGTTTGCATCTTTAGTATGTATTAATGTGTACGGCCCGTTGGTGACGGTTCATGATAATAATTCAAGTATTATTATATGTTTGATTGTATACTTGTAAAGTATATTCCGTATATTCATAATCCGTATTATGTGATGAAATCATTATCCGTATATTCCGCGTGTGTTTAAAGTGTATACTTATCGAAGTATAGATATATAAGTATAACTCGCTTATCCGTATATTATACCGTATATATATATATGTTGTCATTTTTATTCAAAGTTCACAAATAAAATCATCAAAGTTCATTCTTGGTCTGAAATCATATCGTTCCTCAAGTCGGCTCGCATTTATCGTTTTGGGCTCGTTTTTGTTGACTTGGTCAAATGGACTCGGTTTGACCCGAAACTTTTAGAGTAGTCTTAAATATGTTAAATAAGTCTATTAAAATTATCAGTTCGTGTTGGGGTTAGCCCGAAGTGTCAGTTTTTAGAGGAACTTCAAAACAACCCTTTTTGTTAGGTTTTCGGTTTTGTCGGTTTGGTTCGCCTCTAGCTTTCAATGGTTTCTAGTCCGAGTCGTGTTCAACAAAAATTACCAGATGTTTTAATAGGTCTCTAGTACTTTACTTAATTTTCCCAAAAATCATAGTGTCCATTTAGTTAGCTAAATAAAATTCGAAAGGTGTCGGGTCCAAAATCCGGCCAAAACAGTACCAGCTGTACAAATCGCATTTTCTATAAAAATGGGTGTATTTCTGGAAAAAATGTAAAACATGAAAGTTGTAGTTATCTTTCATACGAAAATTTCGGTATGTGTTTCGTTGTCTAATTCAAAGTACACGATTTTATATATTCCGTGAGGACACAGAATCTGTCCGGATTATGTTATATAGATATATGTGTTTCAAAACGAGTTTCAAAAGGTTATTTGGACATAATCTAGTCAAGTGAGCAAGCTAACATGTATATAAACATAATCTATCATCTTACATACATATATAACTCATACATGTATAGTTAAATAAAGAATTTGGTTACAAATTTACTTACAAAAATTTGATGACATGAGATTAGTAAGTTGATGATGATGATATAGCACTTGTTTTGCTTCCTGATATTTTACTCACTGCCTTTAGTTTGATTTAATGAAGAAAAAGAAAAAAATTGAATATGAAAGGAAGAATTGAAATGAATTGAAAAAGATCAGTGAAGTGAAGTAGTAGTCATCGAGGAATGAGTTTAAAAACAGTATGTCTCCTCAATTATTGATGGTTGGTTGACAAATTTTGATACATTAATTTCGAGTACGGGTATAATTATAGCAGTATAAAATATAACATTTTATATTTTTATTTTGTAGATGTTTTTCTGGTTCGTTATTTAAATTTAGAATAATGAGATTTTCATTATTTTAGACTGTTGTACAAATTTGTACATTTTACTGCGCATCCAATTGGGTGCCAAATTTCAGTTAAATTATGATTTCATATTTTGAGGTAATGTTCCAAATACTAAAACATGAATGACAAAAATAACACTTTTGTTATTTTTGACTTTTAGGCACGTTTTATAATTGTTTATGTTCGTGTATAACGTTTTATATATAACCGTATATCTAACGTGTTTTATCTCCATATTATAATTGTAAGAATGCTCGTAATTAATAATTTTATTTTTAATTATTTTGTGTCACAAACTTTTGTATTTATTTTGTCGAATTCGTTCCGATACGTTTGTACGTAACTTTAAATAATTACGTATATATTTATTCGATTACTTTTGTTTTAGTTCATACCGGGTATGAATATTTAAAGTTTAAATTTAGACCAAATTTTGGGTCATTTTTGACCGGGTGTCACACTGTGTCAGTGTGTTGAATTTAAATGGTGAACTAAACCTACTAAACTAATATTTGAACCACAATTCAACCCTAAAATTAGTTGGTTTCCTAACTATCATCTATCAGAAATGAAGTGGAAGCACTTGATCAGCAAAAAGAAAGGTATATTTGACACTAGCCATACTCTAAATTGCTTTACAGAAAACTTTGTGGTTTATATGCTTATTCAGAGGAAATACCCCAGCTCCAGCATTAATTAAGTAATCTTGCTGAAAAAAGTGATTTTATTTATGAGAATTATAAAAGAAGCATCTGAAATGCTTCCTCTCGGGTTTTTATTAAAGTTATATAATCGTGGTTTGTATTTCTTCCCCATGTAATTTCTTAACAACCTAAGAAAAGAGGTATATAATCAAACATTTATTTTTGTGGGTCTGATGTGAAAGAAAATTGATACTACATGGTTTCTCTTCTTTAAGACTCATTTCTACGGGATTTTTAGAGCAAGCAGATTTAGAATATACATTATGTGAATTTATCATATTTGTACGTTTCTCCTTACAAGAACTCATCTGGAGCTACCTCTGTGATTCTGATTGAATTATAACTTACTAAAGTTGACTATACTGTGTGACTAACTCGTGACGCCTTACCCAGACCATACTACCATTTAATTCAATGTTTTGGGAAGGTGCTTTGCAGTTACGGGAATGGCATTATAGGCCTACATATTACATTTCAACATCTATAACGAATACTTAAAAATAAGATGTGTTGGATGATATGTTTGTGCTTTTTTATAAAATTGACGAGGTTTTGCCAACTATATTACGTGCTATCTGCTGCTAAAAATTTGCAGGCCTCCCAATTGTCATTAGTTATAGCACCAATTTCAGATACAATTTTTGCGAAGATGAAATAGTTGTGTAAATGCAAAAGAATTTGGATGCAAGTCTACTGTAGTACTGATGCATATATTTAAAACTTTTTATTATATCCAAATGTCCATTCTAACTTTCATCTCTATTTTTTTCACTTCTTTTATGTATCATGCTATATTATTACGTTAGAACTTGGAACATGTTTGTACACTGAATAAGGTAATTTCTTTGGTTGTTAGGATTATAATCATAATGATATGTGTAATCGGGATTCATACCACAATATATCGATTTTTAAAAACTTTGAGATTGTTACAATGGTTTGCTCTATGGACTTGCAGGTTGTTACTGATGATGGTGGAATGAGAGTAAAGGGTTATTGAACATAGGTTAAAAAAAGGGGTGGTCAGGTAATTTATTTAGATGTTTAATCATTATCATTGCAACTACTGTTTAAAATGATAATTTCACCTCCAAATAGTTTTTTAATGAGAAGTAGAATCTGCTTATTGATACCACCATGAAAACTTTGGAACTAATGTTACTGTTTTGCAAGGTTGAAGATCCAACTGATATTAAATCTTGAGCTGTGGAAGTGGAGATGGATATGATCGTTAGATTATTGTTTATGATATTGTGGATGTAAACAGAATATGCTTTGAAAGCTGTTAAAGCAGCTGGAGTGACCTCAAATGAAGTTCGAGGTAAAGACTCCGTGTGTGTTGTGACAGAGAAGAAAGTTTTGATGAGTGTATGCTTACGTTCTATAATTTTAGGGGAAAAATTGTTTTTGTTGTAGCTTTTATGTATATTTTTGAAAGATGATTCAGGACAAACCTTTGGATCCAAATAGCATTACGTATCTGTTTTCCGTTACGAAGTTCTTGGATTGTTGGCTACTGGAACTACAAGGTTATTCTTCATTGATTTTGAAGAAATATAAATATTATTTATAGGTTTGATGGTTTTCTTTTTCATTTTTGGAGCGATCATGTTATAATGAACACAAGTTCGAAGAATCATGACACACGTTTTAGTGGTATATTGTTGTCTTGGTGCTGCTTTTTGAATTTATATCTTGTGGAAATGGAAGTATTGTGTTTTGTTTGTAGGTTGAACAAATAGCAAAGGCACATTCGAACCTAGAATTAAGTAGCTGAACCTACATTGTTGGGTCATGAACCAAATTTTAACCTATAGTACGTGCAACATGTTATTCGAGCAGATGCATCCCGTGATTTTTTTCAATTTTTTTTTATCTATATCAAGAACTACATTGATTATTAATTGATATGCTTGGTTGTACATCTAAAGGTTCGTACTTGTCATATGAAAGTGCATATGGATGATGTTTTATTTATATTTTTGAAAGGAACATTTTGTTACTCATGATATATGGACTCTTGCGCTACAAAAATCTCGAGAGAAAGGAAAAGCTTCGTAAAGCAAAGTTGTCAAAGTTTTGGATGTGATTCAATTGTCTATAATTTCCACAAACTTGCAGACTATTTCTATATATTTTACATTATAAATCATTTAAATTGAAGCACGCCGATGTATTAGGCTATTAGCACATATTGAGACTTGAGAGTGATATACGGCCGTGAACTTGATACAAAGAGTCTTTGGTGAAACCCTCAACCCTAACCCCTAAACCCCAAACCCTAAACCCTAAAAGCGATACTTTAATAAATGTGTCAGTAAATGTGAAACCCACCAAAAAAGATGGAAAAAAAACTCGTCGAAAGTATGCCTTGAAGGACGGCAAATCGAAGAGAAGAAAACGCTGAATTTAATGGTGCAATTTTCATAATTTTTTTATTTGTCGTTTGTGACATAGTTGATGTTGGGGGGTAAATGGATTTTGTACATATGGAGCATTCTCTTTGTACACATGACACAATATCATTGATTTCCTCGATCTCACACAAATTCCTATTCTCATTTGAACTCCACTCAAACTTTATAATTAGAATATGTAGTGTAAAAGGAAATCAGGAAACCACACTTGGGCATATACAAAAAAAGTTAAGAACTAAAAAATTGAAGAAAAAGACAAACAGAAAACAGGCATCAAAGAAAAGAAAAAGTACGTGGGATCAGTCAGAAGGAAAAATAAGGAAAAAAGGAAAAAAACATGTTGGATCCGCTTATATATATTTTTCTTCCACACGTTTTCTTTGATTGTACTCCGTATTTTTTTTTTTTTTTACTTTTGAAGATTTGGACGAAGAAAAAAAAAAGCGAACCGTGCATGGGTATAAAGAATCGTTTATTTTTCATATATATATATATATATAAGGAAAGTTCAAAAAAAAAAGGTAAAAAAATGGAGAATGGAGGAACCAATAGGATTGTTCCATTTCAAAAACCAATTTTCACCATTTTTTTCAAAGTTAAATATCTCACAAACTGTATGTCTATAAATTATAAAAATTACATATTCGGAATCAGGGTGTTTTTTTCTTCGATTCTAGATCCAACAAGATATACTTTTGACAATTTTGTTTTTCATTTTTATTGGGTTTTAATGTGAAATCACATGTGATTTAACACTAAAAAAATATCACACCCGCTTATATTTCCGATTAAACTTTAAATTCAAATCACTAATGATTTAAAGAGATTAAAACATGAAAAACTAAATTGTAATCACATGCGATGAAATATCAAAGTATTAATCACATTTGATTAAAGAGTAATAAAATACGAATTTTTAAATCATTGACTATACCTATATAATTAAGTAAAAATCAAGTTGAAATCATACATGAATTATCATATATTAGTAAATTTCTCATCAAATATCAGTTTTTAGATGAAAATCATATGTGATTATATACAAAATCATATGTGATTATATAACAAATCACATGTGATTAAATGTATAAATAACAATCACATGTGATTTTTAATGCTAACAAATGCAATTTTTAATTTTTTATTTATAACTATAAATGTGGATGAATATTAAGTTGTAATCACGTGTTAAATAACATATACTATGAATAAATAATCGTGAACAAATTTTTTATTTTTCATCATAAATCATATGTGATTATATTGTAGAATTGGGTAAAAAAAACTAAAGAAAAAAAAAATTCATCGAAAGTATAGCTTATGACATCTCTAATCGAAGAGAAAAAGACGCTGGTTCCGAATATATAATTTTTATAATTTATGGACTTACGGTTTGTGAGATAATTAACCATGGGGGTAAAAATATAATTAGGTTTTGTAGACAAATGGAGCAATCCTTTTGGTTCTCTCATTCTCTACTTTTTTTGCATTCTTAAAAGAACCCACCTCATATATATATATATATATATATATATATATATATATATATATATATATATATATATATAGATTTTATTTGTAACATTGTAAATTCGTATCAACAACAAAAATAATACTAAAACGGTTAACCTGATCGCATATAACCACGTCAATTCCTCGTGTCGATTTATTTATTTTTCGTATTTACTTTATTCATTTTTTGATTTGTGTTGGTGCAATTATTGAATTGCTTGTGTTGTTTGGTTCCTAAATTCCTAACAAGAACTTTTCGGCTTCTAAACTTTTTGAAAAAATGAAGCAAAAACTAAATGAAGTGAAGCACCAACTTTGAACTTTTTGAAAAATGAAGAAAAGCCAAATGAAGTGGAGCACCAACTTTGATTCCATTTTAATTAGTCAAGCATGCGTTTTAAACTTTTAAGGTGTGTTTGGCACCAACATTTTTGTGGGATTCTTAGGGATGGAGATTTTTAATTTTAGAATCCTCATCTACAATCCTTGTTTGGCACATACAAAAATTTGGGATTCTTGAAAAAACAATCCCCAAACTAGAAGGAGATGGGGATTATTTTAGAAGCTACTTTCAAGAGCTTCTAAAATAATCTCCATCTCCATCCACATCTCCATCTCCATCTAATGCTTCCAAACACACCCTTAATGTTTTATTACCAACGAGACTTTGAACAACATTCTTATGTAGTGCTTTTCCCTTTCTCTGTTTGTTTTCAAATTGTCTCCCTACACGTTTGCCGCTGTTTTCTAATTAATAAATACTATGATTTTAGAAAAACTAATTAATTAGTATCATATCATATCATATTTTGCTTATAAAAAGCCTACTACTGAACTGAAGATCATTGCGATCATAAGCTTGATAAAAATGAAGTCTAAGCAACCAATAATTTGCATCTCTTATATTGCATTGCTCTTTTCTGGTCTTGTTATACTTCTGTATACCACTATCATCTCAGCTTCCAATATCGGAAATGAGACCGATCAGCTAGCCTTGTTATCGTTCAAGTCGCTTATCACCCAAGATTCAAATGGAGCTCTAACCTCATGGAACACTTGCTTTCATTTCTGTGATTGGAGTGGTGTTTCATGTGGCAAGAAACACAAAAGAGTGACAGTCATAAACCTCGAGTCGCAAGGCTTGACAGGTTCTCTGTCTCCTCATGTAGGGAACCTCAGTTTCCTTATCGAATTAAAGCTCTCGAACAACAGCTTTGAAGGAACCATCCCAAATGAACTTGGTCATCTATCCAGGTTACGTCTCCTTTTTTTGCAACAAAACGGATTCAGTGGAGTCATTCCAACTAACTTGTCTAGTTGCTTTATGTAACACCCCCGAAATTCACTGTTTTGCGGAAGCATAGTTTGGGGTGTTACTAATCAAATATCACAGCACAAAGATAAAGTAAACGACATCTATATGCAACGTTTGTAAATTAGTTACATTCCATAGATATATTGTTTGAAAACTTAGTGTTTTCGTATACAAAAATGTAGTTTCCCTAGAGTCCGCGCGTGTAGCGGGAGATTCTATTACATAATCAAAATATACAAAAGATAATGCTAAGAATCTCCGTTAATGCAGTTATGTTGAAATCATGCGACTCTAGCTAAAATCCTGGAGTAATCCTACTCCATCCGAGTACCTGAGAAAACATGCTAAAAAGTGTCAACCAAAAGGTTGGTGAATCTCACAGGTTTGTAAGTAATATCAGCTTTGAACACGAGATTTCATCAGTAATGCCCGCAGGCGTAAAATCAGCAATTTCAATCTAGAAATCGTAAACCAGTATTTGCAATCCCGCAAATGTAAGTAAGTAAGTTTATACCGTTGCCATGAGGCTCATAATCGAAGCTTAACCCGTAAGTAATAAGTTTGCTCCCGTGACATGCTCGTAAATGAGCAAGCATCAGTAACGAATATTTAGTCACCCGTTTCTACGTGTAAATCGGTACGTGGCAGCGCTACTGCCCCGAGCGGGGAGGGTCATTTCCCTAATGGATCCATTAACTAGTGTTCGCGCTTAAGTCCATAACTAACGATATATGATGGAGAGACTTCTGTAAATAGTAAACAACTCATGCAATTCCGTTTGGTATAGTAAGCAGTTTAGTACTTGTGTTCAAGAAAAATCAGTAGCATGTATCTCCCCCAATAAGATAAAACAGTAAAAGTGGGGCCGTAAGACTCACCTGAGTCTTATAGTAATCAGTTGCAATTAGCAAGTAGTAAGTAAAGCAAGTAGGTTCTCGGAACCCGTAACCTTCAAATGCCTAATCATATGAAGTTATGTAAGTATGCGTCTCACGAGACGTTTCGTTTAGTTGTACACAACTAGTATATCCAGTGTTTGTCCGTATGTTTGTAATTGTTTGTTTGTTGGAAAACATGTTTGGCCCGTTGGTGACGGTTTGTAGCAAAAATTCTAAAATGTTGACTTTGCTACAGTAAATGTGCTACAGTGAATTGCTACAGTAAAATTTAACTTTTTGCTACAGTAACTTTGACTTTTCTATAGTGAAAATCCTTTAAAATTTCCAAGTTTTCTGTTTTCTACGACATAAGCTGCGACACAAGGATTTGTATGCGACACAAGGGTTGTGTCGCATGAAGGATGCGACACAAGAGCTCTGCGACACAGTGGTTGTGTCGCAAAAAGCTTGCGATGCTAATTCAATAGCGACAGAAAGGTTGTGTCGTATAAAATACGACATAGTATGCGACATAGAGTGCGACACAATATTGTGTCGCAAAGGTTACGTCACTAAAGGATTGGTACGACACAAGGTGCGACACAAACGGGTTTATGCGACACAGCATGCGACACAAGGCTTGTGTCGCATGTATGAACACCAGCCCAGAAACTTTCGGGTTTCAAGAATTTCCGACCAAAAACGCAAATCTAACCCATCTTTGAGCTATAAAATCGTGTATTCTTCATGTATTAGGTTATATCTAAGTTGTGTACACATCAAAACATCAAAACATTACACCAATTTGAATAGATCTAAGATTTTAGGAATTTCTTACTTTTGTAAATCGAGCCAAACGGAGGATGAAATGATGAAAACGGTCTTGATATTCTTGCTCCACTCGTGATGGTGATTCCGAATATGTAATTTTCGTGGGTCGGTTTGTATTGCGAAATTTTGGTGTGGTTTTTGGTTGAGAGTGTTTGTGGTTGATGTGTGTGTTTGGGATGATGAAAATGAAAGAGGAAATTAGGGTGGGGGTGGGGTTGATGGCTGATCCACCAAGAAAGGAGGGGGAAATACTCCCCAAAACATCGTGTTGACTCCGTGTCCTAATCGTTTAATCACTAGTTTTTAATATTTAACCAAACGTTTATATTTTTAAAACGTAACTGGAGTATTTAAATAAAAATACCTTGAAATTAATAATAAAAACATTTGTCGAAGTATTTAAATTATTAGTTCGCGTTTATTACGTTTTGTTGCATTATTTAAATGTCGTCGCAATAATATGTACATAATGTTCGTTCAGTTGCGTATTTTATATAACAAAATACATTCTTATTATCTAAGTAAATTTCTGTCACCAACGTCCAAATAACTATGTCGGACTACGTCCGGTTAATTCGCACGATTCATCCGAATCGCGTAAGTACACACACATATATATATAAATCACCTTATATATATATATACAAATAGAGTCTGCAATTAGTCCTATTACATACTAATTACATCTAGTTACAATTAATTATGCGTAATTAATTACCCTAATTTAGCAGGTGTTACACTTTAACCTTGAAGAGATTAGCTTAGGCTTTAATAAGCTAGCCGGAAGCTTACCAAAAGAAATGAGTTTCCACTCGAAACTTAACTATGCTGGTATTCATTATAACAATCTAACAGGTGGAATCCCACCTTCTTGGGGGAATATTACATCGATGGAAGTATTCTCTGCTGGCGATAATTCATTCGGTGGGACCATTCCAGACACTTTAAGTCGTTGGACAAGCTTACAACGATTTTACGTTGGTGCTTGTAACTTATCTGGTACCATTCCTCAATGGATTTATAATCTCTCGCTTCTTTCTCATATTTCAGTGGCAGAAAACCATTTTCTAGGTAGTATTCCTCTGTCCATAGGTACAATGCTAATTATACCTAATCTTGTGAACCTTCAATTAAGATCTAACCAAATGACTGGAATTCTTCCACCCTCTATCTAACTTATCAAAATTATCAGTTCTCGAATTAAATGATAACAGATTTAGTGGGAAGGTGAGTGTGGACTTCGGAAATTTAAGAAATCTTGTTTACATATCCTTAAGTTTAAACCTCTATGGTAGTGGAGAAGCTGATGAAATGAATTTTATTGATTCTATGCAAAACTGCAGCCTATTAGAGACACTAGGCTTAGGAGGAAATAAATTTTACGGAGTAGTACCGAAATCAATCTGTTATCTTTCTCAACAACTCCTACAACTAGAATTAGGAGGAAATAAATTTTACGAAGACATCCCATCAAGTATAGGTGACCTAACTGGCTTGACCTTTTTAAATTTAGATAATAATCTGTTCACAGGAAAAATCCCCTCTACCATTGGTAAGCTTCAAAACCTACAACTTGCTGATCTGTCGCAAAACCAATTATCAGGGCCAATTCCAGATGAAATCGGGAACTTATCATTGTTGACTTTACTTTTTTTAAGTTCCAACAGATTGGAAGGGCTTATTCCTTCGAGCCTGAGGAATTATCATAAGCTTTTGCAGTTGTCCCTAGATGATAATAAACTTAGTGGTGAGATACCAAAACAAATTCTTCAGCTTTCATCTTTGTCAATAATCTTGAATCTTTCTCAAAACAGCCTATTTGGTTCACTTCCAATAGAAGTTGGAGATCTCAATATGCTGAACGAATTAGATTTGTCTCATAATAATATATCGGGTAACATTCCTACCAGTCTTGGTGGTTGTACTAGTCTTTTGTCGTTATCACTTGAAGGAAACTTATTTCAAGGCATAATACCAACATCATTAAGTTCCTTGAAAGGATTGGTTGATCTTGATCTTTCTAATAATAATTTATCTGGTCAAATTCCTCAATTTTTGGAAGAGTTCAAATTACAACATATGGACATGTCCTTTAATAACTTAGAAGGGCAAGTACCCACTAAAGGAGTTTTTTCCAATGCAAGTTCATTCTCAATCTTGGGGAATAGTAGGCTTTGTGGTGGCTTGGTTGAACTTGGGTTGCCCAAGTGCAAAGAGAATGGGAAACACAAACGAAAGTTTCCATTGTATGTAATAGGCATTTTGATTGGCTCCACTCTTTTGGGAGTATTATGTTTCGTGTACATTTTGTATAAGAAGAAAAGAAAGAGCCAAGAGTCTCAATCATCAATGAACGAACGATTCTTAAAAGTATCGTACAATCAACTTCTCAAAGCTACCGACAGCTTCTCTGAAGCCAATTTGATTGGTGAGGGTGGATCCAGCTCTATTTATAAAGGATCCCTCGATCATGATGATAATTTTATTGCAGTCAAAGTGTTGCGACTTCAGAATCGAGGAGCTCTTAAAAGTTTTATAGCAGAGTGTGAAGCATGGCGGAGTATTCGACACAGGAATTTGTTGAAGATTATAACTTCGTGTTCAAGTGTTGACTTTCAAGGCAATGATTTCAAGGCTATTGTCTATGAGTACATGCCCAAGGGTAGTTTATATGATTGGTTGCATTCAAGTGAAAGTACGTCTAGACTCAACCTTCTTCAAAGAATAAAAATTCTTATTGATGTCGCATCGGCACTTGATTATCTTCACAATCAGTGCTCAACAACCATTATTCACGGAGACCTAAAGCCTAGCAACATTCTACTTGATGATGATATGGTGGCCCATGTTGGGGACTTTGGTTTAGCTCGATTTCTTGGCACCGATTCAAGCCAAAATAACTCAACCGGGGTTAGAGGAACAATTGGTTATGCTCCTCCTGGTACAATTTTTGTATTCCCATATGTGATATTTACTTACACTATTACCTTATTCTATAGTAATTTTAAAACTGCAGAGTATGGTATTGGGAGTCAAATGACAAGTAATGGAGATGTGTACAGCTTTGGAATAGTATTATTGGAGGTGCTGACCGGGAAAAAGCTGACAGATGAAATCTTTAACGAAGACCTTAGCCTTCATAAATTTGCTTATGAGGCCTTGTCAGACCATGTAATCGATGTTATTGATGGTGATTTAATTGTTATTCAAACTACAGAAGCAAATGCAAAGAAAATGGAGGAATGCTTTGCTTCAACTGTCAAGATTGGAGTATTGTGCTCTGTGGATTCCCCACCGCAGAGGATGAATATCGAAAATGTTGTGCATGAGTTGCTGCGTATTCTGAATGTGCTTCAACATATTTGAGATTTGATATTCTCTCCTTTTACTTGCCACGGCAGAAAATATGTAGATTGATTATTTGCATAAGTGTGTTTACATGTGCTTACAAATGTTGTTCAATTTGTTGGTCATATTGTATATGCATTTTTTTTATTTTTTTATTATTACTTTTTTTTTTTTGCAAAAACAAATATATATTAATTAGAAACTTCAACAAAGTTGAAGGAACAAACATTGGCTAACATAGAGTAAACTACTAGATCAAGAACTTAAAATCTTGACAATCAATAAAAGTAAAACTATAATAACCCGACTAAAAGTATAAAAGAAATAATATTGTCTAACAATAATGATAGTCAGTGGATTAATATACAGAGTATAATGAGAATTGTGTATTAATAATCATCAATTAAAATTCCTTCAATAGTCTAACAGTAATCATATTACTCGTATAGAATAGGTACAAATAATATGTAGTGCAATATATAAATAAGTATAAGTTGAATAAATAATTTCTTATGGACAGATTGGCAACTTTTGAAACGAAGAAAAATCATGACTTAAATGAATGAGGGGTGAGGGTTGACTTAAATGAATGAGGGGTGAGGGTTCAAGCTTTCATTTGAACCAACTTTTAAATTATAATAACCTAACAATATCATAGCATATACACATTCAGATTCATATGCAATATTTAATTTACCACCAACATCACATTCAAGCACTTTATAAACATAATAATGCATAAAGCAAACCTCAATAATTGATCTGCAAAACACAATGGAATAATGGGTCATAAATTCCAAATCGTGTTTTAAAAGGGAATGGAATGGTTATATATACTTAGAATACATTACTTCATTCCATAATAATCTTCCACCCATAATAATCTTCCACCAAAGACCAGAAATAAAAAAAAAAAAAAAAAAAAAAAAAAATTCTACAGTTTTATTGATGAGTGTACACGGAGAGCAAAAGAAGAGAGACTGGAAAACTCAAACGCGAACGACAACTTTTTGTGTTTAGGTCGGTGCTAATTCAACATGTTATTACTTCTTACTAAATCTTGTAAATCAACATGTTGTTACTTCTTACTAATCATCTGGAGTTTATAATTATGATTGAAACAAACCGAAATCGCCGTTTTCGATATCGGAAATTCATCTTTTAAAATGTGCACTTCTTGATGAATCAAAATATAAATTAGGCATTGTACGTTTGCAGAAAGTTATACTTAAACGTTTATGTGATTACTTAACACTAAACTAATCAATAATCAAAGAAGTAAGGGAATCATCAATTTTCTGGACGTACGAATACGAGTGAATGAGATGAATGGATTTTTATGAATTTACATTATAACCCCTGAACTAAATACAGTGTTACAAAATAAATAAGTAGAATACTATAATTACGTTTTCCCCTAATGGACTTATGTTTTGCTAAAACAATCAATAACTATGTTGAATATGCATTTAGGCACATGTGAAACATAATTTCTTTCTAAACAGATATACTATAATTATTAAAATGTGACTACTATTTTATAAGCTTAATAAGAATTCAACTTTAACTTAAACACTTATTAGTTAAATAAAACAGAGAACGTAAATATTCATATAAACTACTCCATATAAACAATTACTTTGAAATGGAACATGGGATATTGGGAGAAAAAGAAGAAGTAAGCTTTGTAAAATATTCTAAGTTAGTTAAATTATTTTATGTACACATTGTGGAGGATTATGGAGCATCTTTTTGATCTTTAGATATTAATTCACTTATACAGGTATGGTTGTCCGTACTCTCTTTCAGCGTTATCTTTTATCCTTGTGGTTCAGTTGATATCTTGATATATGTGACACCCGTCAAATTAGGACTAGTGATTAGTACCTAATCAACTGTTAATACATGTAATTAGTTTTGTGTTAGGCTAATTAATGTATCAATCAATATATATATATATATATATATATATATATATATATATATATATATATATATATATATATATATATATTGTTGAATATATATACAAGTATTATGCGATTTGATTAAATCGTACAAGTTCAAATCGAATGTAATTCGGTTCAATTAAATACGGACGTTGGTGAACAACTTTATTAAATAGTACAGTATTATTTAGTAACACAATTATATCCAAAATATTGTCTTATAATATTACGTACTCAATTCGTATCGTACAACAACGCGCAAACAAACAAAACAAGTTAACGTTATATTTTATAACGCAATCATTAAGTATTTCATAAAATACTTCAGCAAAAGTATTGGGTAATGATTCGTATTTTTTTTAAATAATTAATTAAACGTTTTAAACGATCGGGAAAACGAACACCGCACGGAGCGCGAATGCACGGGATTAGAAGTGGAGACCCACACTCCGATGGGCCCCCATCGAAAATCTGCCCAAAAGTGGGATCCCCTCCCCACTTTTCTTCCATAATCACAATCATCATCTCTCTCCTTCTTCCTTTTTCTCTCAAATAACCAAACCAAACCACCACCTTAAATCACCAAATAACACCCTAAATCGTCATCAAATCATCAAGATTTTTACAAAAACGGAACCACCACGCTACGATCTACAATCCTATCTTTCAGGATTTTCATTCTGACACTTTGTAAGTTTCCGACAAAATCCCGAAACCTCTCGTATTAGCTTATTTTTACATGTTTACGGGTTATTTGGGTTTATATATGTCCATTACAAAAGGTAAACCACGATTTTATAGCTTAAAAATGGGTTAGATTTGAGTTTTGGGTCGAAAATTATCGATAGTCGCTGGGTTCTGTTTTGATGTTCATCTTTGCGACACAAGCCTTGTGTCGCAGGTTGTGTCGTATAAAACCCTTTGTGTCGTATCTTGTGTCGTATAAACCCAGTTATGTCGGATCCTCTACGACACAATATTATGTCGTATCTTATGTCGCAAATACCATGCGACACAATCATTATGTCGCTGTTGAATCAGCATTGTACGCTTATGCGACACAACCCTCGCTAAGCTCATTGTGTCGCACCTCTATGCGACACAACCCTTGTGTCGCATAATCAACCTTATGTCGCATATTGTGTCGCATAAAACAGAATGTTTAAAAACTCAGATTTTTACTAAGTGTCGAGACCTGGAATTTGTCACTTGATTTTACCTAAATTCAAATCCCAGATGCGTTTTTCACCAAAGCAATATAGTAGAAATAAAAATTTTCCAAGCTGACTTGGCAGCTCGACCCCAACCAGGGGCTCTGCCCCTTGGACCCCGCCAGGGGCTGCCGCCCCTTGGACCCCACTACCAGGGGCGCTGCCCCCGGACCCCCGTACTTAGATTCCGTAAGTACATTTCTCACCAAGTGTCAAACTTGTACAACTTCAAAACTCTTATGCGATACAACTTTTCAAACATAATGGAATTTGCTTTTCAAGTATAACGCTTCGAAATCAATGTGATAACATCAAAACTATTATTACAATTAATCACCAACGGGTCGTACACGTTTTCAAACATACAATTCAATCAACCAAATCGTAGTAATTTGGACAAGTCAATCAACCAAATCGGGGTAATTTGGACAAACAACTACAAAGGTAGTCTTTCGAGATGCCTAAACAATTAATAACCATCGCGTGTCATGGACACCTTCAGGTTACAAGTCTTCGGACCACACTTCAAGGCAAATCAATTCAAGTTATTAATTCAAACTTTCAAGACTCAGGTGAGTCTCATGGCCCCTATTTTACTGCTTTACAATCAGGGGTGTGATATTATTGCTCGTTTTGTTTTACAAGTTGAACGCAAGTGCACATCAAATCAAATACTACATGAGTTTCAAGCTAATCAATTTAAAGCCCTCCATAGCATAGTCTGGTAATACGTAGTAGCGTGAATGTTAGTATATGATATCATATAGGATTGACAATCCTCGTCCGGGTTAGCATGCACTAACTGGTCAAACGGACGTATTAGCATTTAGGAAGACGAGTGTAGATTAGGCACTCGTAGGAGGCATTTCAAGTTAGGTTTCCTTAAGTGGGCCTGACAACTCAAGTTAAGCTCAGACTATGTGCTCATGGCTGTATAACTTTTATTTTGCTTAATTGCTTTATAAATACAATTATAAATCTTGCTGTTCATACAAATATGTGTTGACATACAAACCTGTGAGCTCACCAGCGTTTCGCTGACCCATTTTAGCATGTATCACAGGTGACCAGCAGTAGGTTGGACTGCTCAAGTAAGGAATCAATTAGCTCGAGTCATCATGCAAACAATCAGAGATTTAGTTGCATTATTATATTTTGTATAGATTAATTATGTACTTAAATCTCTCAATTTCAAGCCGAGCTAATGTAAACAATATTTTTGATGTAAACTTTTGTTTTATCAATACAAGTCCAAAACGACGCATATAGTGGTCGTTCATTATATATCTTCGTGCTGTGATTATTGATTCGTAACACCTAAAACGTGCTTCCGCTAAACAATAAATTTGGGGGTGTTACAATATACTTGTGTGATCCGATTCCCCTATTTGAGCTAATTAAATTGGATTGAGTTAAAGTGTTATTTGAGATTTGATAAATTGTGGAAACTTTTGAGAAACTTGCGTGAAAAATGAATTTTTTGGAAAACTCGGGGAACTCATTGTTGCGCGCTATTTTTGGATTCATTTGATTTATGTTCCATATGCATGGTGGACATACTCTGGTATGTGGTTGGTTTATATTTTCACTGTGCAACCATAGAACCCTAGATTTTGTAGACAGGAGATAAGTATACCAAGTCAGCTTCTTGTGGAGGACCACAGGGGCGTCATTGCGGCACCAATTACGTCGCACTAACCGTGGCAGTGGGATTAGTCCACGACGTCTCCCCTTTGTTGATATTATGTGATTGTGTGATTATGTTTGTGGAGAGCTTTTGATTTATGCTCGCAGGAGAGCTTTTTGATTATTTGGGAGGCTTATGGATGCATCCTAGGCTATGTTATGTTATGATATGATATGATCTGTGTAGAGCGGTCGCGTAGTGTAGTGCCATATATATCTTCCGATTAGGGGATACGTACACCTGGAGTCGCGACCAATGTGTTATTGCGAGATATGATTCGATATGATATATTGTGAGATATGATATTTGGCACCGGTGTTGTGCAGTTTGAATATTTTGTTTGTAGGTACTCGGTATAATATAAACCAACCCCTCATTGCTTCAGCCTTTATTTCATTTGTTACTGTGGTGTAAGGGTGGTGTTACTCGAAGGGTGAATTTTGAAAAATTAAATTATTTATTTCCTTTCATTCCCATTTTAAAAATATTATTACTGTTACTGTTTATTTCTGTCTACATCCGCGCACTGAGCTCAGCCGAAATTTTCTTTTCCTGCGGCAGGTACTCCGGGTAATATGAGATGAGTGCGAGAGCTTCAAGACTTGGACTTGCCTTAGAGACTACCATTACTTTAGTTGGACTTTTGTATACATTGTCCTTTATCTATTACAACAATTTATTAGTACGTTTATTTTTTAGCAATAAATGTAACCTCCCGTTTCGTTATCGGGACGGGGGTGTTACAAAAACACTACTTGAAAACATTGAAAACCGAAGGAATATCTTCTCATGATATAACCCATGCATGACCTAAATGAAAAGAACAAATTAAACCATTGATAGCTAGTGCTCTCTAAAACTCGATATACACTCGACATTGCCACTTCCTGCATCACTGAAATACATAATTGAACAAGACACTTTATAACAACATCCCCATAGGAGCGACAAACTTTAAACCCGGCCATGACGATAAAATACGACAATAATAACACATCCATCCTTGAGTACCAAAATGAATGACTACTTGAGATTTCATACTATCATGGCTAGCTAATTCGGATTATACTTCCATTTTTTGCTCACATCCTTAAGATCTAGCTCTTGTTGATTCCTTTTTGTACCCGGCCATGTCATGCATAAATTCCGGAAATGTTTGCTTTTTCAACTTCTTTTTGTTGCCTATCACTATTGCTTTTGATTTACCCGATTAAAATGGGTTACGTTATGGTAACGAGGTCCTTGCAATTCGTTTTCAGGGATGATTGATCCGAATATTCAAATAAAAAAAGATTGTTTTTTTTCAAATCTTTTAATTATATTTTCAAATCGAACATATAGACATTTATAACTATTTAAATGATGAATTTAACATTATATAAGTATAAATATATGTATAAACAATCAAATTTTGATTTTTTGGATCTAACATACTAAACGTTTTCTACCTACACAATAGTTTTGTTTTTAAACATATAAACAAAATTCATTTATGTCTCCAAATAATAATGAAGTTTTATGTGTGCTCACTCAAAGTCACACCCATGCTTTTTTTGGCTTACCAAATAATAATAAAGTTTAGTAAATGTTCAATAAAAGTCACTCATACTTCTTTTGTTTCGATTTAATCACTTCACTTTCATTAAGTGTTCATATATTGTAAAATTAATTTAATTTTGTGAAATAAATGGCTGACATGTATTTTTTTTTAAAAATAAAAAGTCTGACATGGAATCATAAATACTTTATAGCACTAACATGCAAAATATACCATTGCAAAATGTTAAATGGGAAGCATATATGTTCAAAAAGGTTTCATTGGGAGCCCTTGTTACGTACGAATGGATTGCAAACGTTATTTCAAGGAAATAATCCAAAATCCTCGTATGAGTCTAAGAGCAAGGTGTGACACCCGACAAATTGGGGCTAGTAATTAGTTCCTAATCATCTAATTAATACATGTAATTAGTGCTATGATAGGCTAATTGTATGTATCATTATATATTTTGGAATATATACACGTACGCGATCTGATTAAATCGTGCATTTTCATATCAGATGGATTCCGACACAACACAATACTGATGTTGGTGAACAAAATTATTAAATAATATGAAATTATTTAATGAACTTATCATTTATTAAATATTATGTTGATAATATTTAACACGTACTTCATATCGTATAAAACCTACCGTACGCGACAAGAACGCGCGATTCGCGCCCGACAAACGAAATGACCTCAAGTTTTATTTTTATAACTTAAAACAAAGTATTTTGATAAAACACTTCCATTAAAAATATCGCGAATCGAATCGAAAACGAAATCATATATAAATAACGTATAACGTCTAAAATAACGTTTAAACGACCGGGGAAACGAGTACCGCACGGAGCGGAAATTGGGGAACAAGATTTAGGAGACCCACACCTTGGTGGGCCCCCCTTAAAAACGTCTAGCCACCCCCATGTTTTGGGGGTTATGTTCTTCTTTGACCACAAAACACAAACAAGATCCTCAAATCACTCATTCAATCACCTCCCATTTCCTCTCTCTAAAACACAAACTCTCCCTCTTTTTCTCTCACTAAAACCGGCCCTCAAGGCCACCACCATAAATCTCCATCATCCACCATTCACCACCACTCGATTCTTGAAGAAAATCGAAGACAAAAGCAAGAAAACGAAGCTCTTGGTACTCCCATCTCATTTCCGACACTAGATCACCATTTTCTTTGTAAGGAATCATTTTCTCTCACTAGAATTACTTGCTTTATGTTTATATACATGTTATGTAGTCCATCCAACTAGAATATGTCCAAACAAAGTGTTAAAAATCGTTTTTCATAAACACAAACACATAACAGTTTTCTGTCCTTAAAAACCGTCTCACCATTTCGACTATATCTCGATTTTTAGGTCGAATAAATACATGAAACTTATGCTAAAATCTTCGTATGTTCGTTGACTACAACTTTCATGTTGAACATCTTCTTTAAAAATACACGGATTCTCACAGAAAAATTGATTTGCTCAAGACAGTCAGTTTTGGCCGAAAATGGAACACACTTGCTTCTCGATTTTATTTACCTAACTAAACGACCTCTAAAATTCTCGGAAAAATTTGGTAAAATACTATAGATGTAGGTGAACATGCTTGATTTTTCCCATGAATTATTTCGACTTAAAGGTTGGTTAAAACGAGACCCGAAACGAGTCCAAAATTCTGGAAAACATAACCAAGGACTGTTTTGTACACATTTTAAAACCGACACTTCGGGCTAACTCCGAGACGAATCAATAATTATCGTATGCTCTATGAGCTAATCTAAGACTTGTGTAAAAGTTTCGGGTCAAACCGAAGTCGTTTGACTACGTTCCCGACACTTGGACCTTTGATCAGCCCCTTGTGTCGCTTTTGGCCCAATGCCATTGCGACACACGCCATTATATCGCAACAATTACCTATGTCGCAACCTGCGACACAATATTTATGTCGCAAACGATTCCGAATGTCGCATATAGCGACACAAAGCTTTATGTCGTAAAACTTATTATTGTCACATACTGCAACATAGTACCTCTATGTCGCATTAAATTGCGAATGCCGCATGGTGCGACACAAACCTTTGTGTCACTAACTCATCAAACGTCGCAGAATGCGACACAAATCGCAGTGTCGCAATATTCACAAATTTAAATCTCCGATGCATTTTTATTAAAGCAAAATATACACAAATCACAGCTCGACCCCAGCCAGGGGCTCTGCCCCTTGGACCCCGCCCGAGGTTGCCACTCCTTGGACCCCGCCACCAGGGGCGCTGTCCCCAGACCCCCGTCGTTCAAAAGCTTAAGAAAACTTATAATTATTTTCACATTAAGTGAAAAATTTTCATACCCTCGAATACTTATACGATACGACATCTAAATACACGAAATATACTTTATAAGTATAACGTAACAACATAAAGATAGTTACACTTTGGAATTATTATTACAAAAACTCACCAATGGGTCGTACATGTTTTCAAAACATAATCAATTAAACCAAATTATTTGGACATTACTAGTTGAATGGACAACTAGCATATGTAATCTTTTGAGATACCAACTCATCATCATAACCTTGCGCGTTTAGGACGCCCGGCAGGTTACATTTGTGTGGACGACATCATTTCCTTGTGACATCATTACTTGCTGTTAGTAAACACTTCAGACTCAGGTGAGTCTCATAGCCCCGCATTTTACTGTTTTTACTCCCGGGGTGGGAATACATGCTCTATTTGTTTTACATGTGAACACAAGTACTAAACCTCGCTATATTCTGCATGAGTTATTTGCTAATCATTTTAAAGCCCTCCACGATCATAGTTTGGTAATACTTTTGTAGCGTGAATGTTAGTGTATGGTACTATATGAGATTGACAATCTCCGTCCGGGTTGGAAGCCCCAACTGGTCAAACGGACGCATTATCATTTGTTCATACGAGTGTAGATTAGGCACTCGCAGGGAAGCACCCTCGATCGGGCACTTGATTGTGATCCCGAAACCTCAGTTAAGCTTAGACTATGACCTCATGACAGTAATATACACATTATTTAATTGGTTTCAAATCATTATATAAAATATTGTGGTTCATACATTATGTTTATTCATACAAACCTGTGAGCTCACTAGCTTTTAGCTGACCTTTTAGCATGTATTCTCAGGTACTTAGCAGTAGTAGGTCTACTCAGGATTAGATAGCTCGAGTCGCATACAGACATCAGGAGATTCCCCTGCATTTCTACATTTTGTAAAACTAGATATGCCTTAGAATCTCTTACATTTGGCTTACGAGCTTTTGTAACTATTACAACATTGTAAAACTTTTATATCATCAATGTAATTTGTAGACGACGCATATAGAGTCGTTCATTATATCTTATGTGTTGTGATTACCGTATTAGTCGCGCCCCGACCCGATTCGCTTCCGCACAGTAAATTTGAGGGTGCAACACAAGGCAAGTTGGTATCATAAGGAAATTCAACATCAAAGTGATCCCAGTCATTGCCGGAAAACTTTATAAACTTTGATTTTGGTATTGTTGTTGTACAGCTATCATTGTCATTTCTTGATTTTAAATGTGTAAATTATGTGCTCAAATAATGAGCTACTCATTCTAATAACCTATGTATAGTGATGTTATCATATTAATTAATTAATACTATACACATCTATAATGCATACCATGTGTAATGAAATAAATAATTAGTTATTCAGTATTAATTATGTTTATATACGTACGTGATGGTGATTTGGAAATCAAAAACAGTTATATTTCCACATCAGCCTATTTGTTAATTATAAAAATCCATGTCAGCAATGTAAATCATGATAATTACTCCGTAATATTTTTTCACAATATGTGAACATTTTACAAAAGTTGAGTGGTTAAATCAAGACAATGAAACTTTAGTGATTAAATCAAGTGAATAAATGTATGAGTGACTTTGAATGAAAACTTTTGAAACTTCATTATTATTTGATGTTTTTAACCCATTTAATATACATATTTATATTAAATTTATCAACTCCAAGATTTAGATTATAATATATATTTTTGTAACATAATAAGTAATATAAATCCATAATCATATCTAACATCTAACACTATTATAAAGGATTTATGTTATTTCTTTGATGACTTACTACATTAAAGATACGAATATACCCTTTTATTCATTAAATCACTTGAATATTTTAGTGATATGTCATTCAGTATCTATGGTATAGAATTGTTGATTGAGTGTAATTTAATATGTATATATTTTATTTTTGATATTCAGGAAATAAATAACAATATAAAATTAATATTGAAACTAATCTAGAATTGTTGACTGTACTTGTTATAAAATATATAAATGATGAATATAAGTTAAGTTGGTCAACATAATCTAACATTTTAATTTTTCTTTTCTTTTTTTTTCAATTTAATTCTATTTTTGGCACAATTCATATGTAATTAGAAATTGCCACACTGTGTTTTAACACTTACTATTTTAATACAGATATGATATGTTAACTTTCAAAAGTAAGTTTAAAAATATGATTTTTCTATCAACCATGATAGATTAATACGATTTGTATGTATAAGCGACCGCTACATTGCGCGGGTATGCATCTATATACAAAACTTGTTTTCGGATATCCGGATTAACCAAAATCTTAAAATTCACTACCAAATACCTGAAAATTCTGATACCCGGGTTTCAAATACTCGAATTTTTGAATAATTTTGGATCGCATACTTGGGTATTTGGGTATCGGATTACAATAGATATGTTTTAAACACTTCTGTATGTTGTAATTGAGATTTTGAATTTCATTTTGTTACCTACTTTTATTTATTTTAAACATATCAAAATGTAAATTTAAGTAAGTTGTTTCGATTCACATTAAGCTAGATTATAAGTTATTTTAATTATAATATAATTAAAAACCATTCAAACAAACAAACCAAATCAAATATTATTTTTAAATCAACTTGTAAAACTAATCTAGTTTGTTTAGAACATTATCAAAAATTCAAAATACTCAAGCTGGAATATAATCCGGCTTGCATTAACTAGTCGACATGCTTATTTTAACAATTAAAATTAAAATTGAAATATAGAAGTAAATTCAAAGACTCACATGGAGAGCAACAGGTGGAATATATATATATATATAACGGGATCAAAAAAGAAAAAAATTAGGTGGAGAAGAGGGAGAAGCAATATAATTCAGTATTTTTATTACTATGATTCATTTTTTTATTATCATAATTCAAGTAATAAAAAGTTGAATTATAGTAATAAAAATACCGAATCATATTGCTTCTCCCTCTTCTCCACCTAAATTTCTTCTCCATGAAACCCAATCAAATATATATATATATATATATATATATATATATATATATATATATATATATATATTGGAAAAGTGTAGTCAATCAATTAATATGTGTTATGTCTTAACCCGGTTAACAAGTGTTGTTCGTTGCTTCAAAAACCTTTCTCTTTCTTTATATTATTCAGAAACCACAATCTTGTTTTAAAAGTGGGTCCATATTTACATACCCCTTTTTGTACTTTTTCCCATTTTCTACCCCCCTCACCCATCTAATCAGTCACATCATACTCATTTTTTTTTATTTTCTGGGTATACCTCATCTTTTTCTAATTCCTACCCTCTATTTAGTGTAAAAGTGAAACTGATTCTGTACTGAACTGGACCGATCTTAGATAAAACTGAACTGGAAAAGGACCAGACGGGAACTAGAGATGGGCCAGGGGGTATCCCCTGTAATTTGAGGGGTGTCTTTATAATTCCCCTTAAAAGTTTACCTCCCCCCCCCCCCCCCCCCCCCCCCCCCCTAACCGTTTGATGAAATGCCTGAACCATGGTTTCACTCATTACAACCTCAAATGTACATGGTTTGATCTATCATGTTTCTTCACCTGGGTTTGGAACCAATTTCAAGATTAACTCACCACCAACCGCGTTAATGTTGGTGAAAAGAGAGAGCTTTTTGGGGTGTAAAGATTTCAAGAAAACGAGAACAACGAGTGGGATTTTGTGTAAAGGGTCATTGGATAATGAAGCAGAATTAGATTTAGAGAAAGAGATTTTGGAGTTTATGAAGAGTTCGAAGAACCCGAATGATTTCCCAACCAAGAAATAATTGTTGGAGGGTGGTCGAAGTGATTTAGTTGATGCCATTATCAAGAAAGGTGGTTGGCTTTCATTAGGATGGGATGATAATGATGAAAATGGAAGAAACAACAAGGAATTTGACGAGATTAGGGATATAGATACAGAAACTATAAGTATATCTCAACAAAATAATGATCAGGTTAACTCTTCTTTGAATTCTTACAGTTCATCATTTCATCAATTTGCATCACCCTCTGCACTTCTGCAGGGGTGTATGTACTCTATATTAACATGAGTCTAAGACCCACTTTGTATCACAGATTTCTTAATAAAGCATCTATAAATTTATGATGGACCCATCTTAAAAATAATTGTGGACCCATGTTAAATGAGTAAATTATTTCTTTAGGTATATTCTCTCCATACCATTTAAATTACTCAAAAAAGGTACAGATTAGTACGGAAAAGTACAGAATGTAAGAAAGAGTGATTGAATAAAGTACAGAAAAGTTAATTTAAAAATAAATAAATAAATGGTATGAAGAGTAGGAACCTTTCTTTAACATACATGGACATAATGATATTTGCTCAAGTCGCCACCGTAAATGCATAGACTTAACACATATGATCAATAGGTCGGGGATTCGAATTCGTTCCTCAGCATGTGTATGTGATTTGTGGACGGATGATTTACCTGGCGTTGATGCTCCATTGCTCCTTGGGAGTGGGGTGTACGCGTACCATTGAAATATGGTAGGGGTCAGAATATCACTCCAAATTACCATTTTTTTTATTTTATCAAACGTATATTTGATTGTTAAAAACTTGTACGTAGTAGTAAATTTCCTTGAAGAATATATATATACAGTGGAATTATACTTACATAAATGTTTAATAAGTATGAACACTTAGATCAATCAACTAGCTAGGCATCAACGATATTATGACCTTTTTACAAACTTTTAGTAGATTTTTGATACATAAGTGAGATCACTCTTACCAAGTTAACGTGATATTATTTGTATCTATTGCTTTGTAAAAATTCAAATGACTTCAAATAATTTTATGGGGATAAACTAATAAAAATGTTAGGATCAATATCCAACCCGACCTGATCAACTATTTAACCCATATGCTTCGGACATCTATTCGTTTAAAGAAAATTGGACCCATGTTAATTTTCATCCTAAATTCGCCATTGACCCTCTGGTAGATCAATGTAAGATTTCATTATTCTATTTTCAATATTTAAACGCCTTGCATACTTTTATCTAAGGCTAAGTATTCGTGTCTGGTTCAGGTTTGTGTGTTGACTGTTAATGAGTTCATATATCCCAACACTAATCCTGAACCGTTTAATAATCACGTGGAAAAGTTCAACCTTAATTTGGATACTTTAATCACATGTTTTAGTCTGTTATGATACAAACTAGAATAAAAAAAGGACACCGGATACCAAAAATCATACTCATACAAGGTTAGAATTGGAGCTTGTCTGCGTTGTCGGTTATCAACGTGGTGCAAGAAAAGGTTAGAGTTGGAATATTATGTGGGTATATGATAAATTGGGCCATAAGCATAAGCGAGGCATAAGATACTTTTAGCCTAGGGCACGTGATAGATATTAAGACGTAAACATAACTATCTTACCATGACATTTTTGTGATTCCTGGACAAATGAAAATGAACTAATAATATATAGTAATATTTATTTTTTAGTTGTGTTTTTTATAAGGTTGGCGGGTTGCAAAAAGGTCAGGGAGATCAACCCTAATTGTGTTGGAAAATGACCACGTCAAATAAACGCATGTTCGGAAATATTTAAGCCTACGAGGTCACACGTGTTAACACGTAGATACCGCTTATTTAACCAAGTTAGGTTAACTGTAATAACTAGTTGAGTTATATAATTAATTTGTGATCATTTAATAAATATTATTAAATTATAAGGTTCAAGGTGAATTGTTATTAGGACTAAAATGTTACTTCTAATTACTTAAAGGATTATAATTAATTAATAATAAAAGGTTATTATTATTTTAATTATAAACAAAAAACTTTATGATTAGAGTTCAAATGAGTACATCAATTTTGAGTGAGAATGAGAGAACCAATGATATTGTGCCATGTGTACAAAGAGAATGTTCCACGTACAAAACCCATTTACCCCTAACATCAATTATCTCACAAACGACAAATCGAAAAATCATGAAAATTGCACCTTAAAATTCAGCGTTTTCTCCTATTCGATTTGCCGTCCTTCAAGGCATATTTTTGACAACTTTTTTTTTTTTTTTTTTTTTTTTTTCATTTTTTGGTGGGTTTTATAAATTAGTAACACATGTGTTAGTGATTGGTTATACATTTGATTTGTGGTTAGGGTTAGGGTTTAGGGCTAGGGTTTAGGGTTTAGGATTTAGGGTTAGAGTTTAGAAGGGTTTAGAGTTAGGGTTTAGCAGGGTTTAGAGTTTAGGGTTTAGTATGATTTAGGGTTTAATTATTACCTAACACAATTCTCTCTCAATCGAATTTTTTTCAAAAGTATACTATTTTTAGAAACAATTATGAGAAATATGTGGTTTTTGAAACCACTTTTAAAAATAGTGAAATCGGGTTTCTCACACCCGGCTTCTAACCCGACTCACTGACAAGTTTTACCTTATATTGGAAATTGTAGGAACCGGGTAATCTAAACCTGTTCTACGGTTCTAGCAAGGAAAAAATTTACAAGGACTCTCCTGCAAATATATTAAACTTCTATCTTACAATAAAAGATCGATTATAAGATAGAGTAAATCTTGATTTGGAGATTTGGGATGGGAAAATGACGTACCATATCATTTATTTGTTATCTTTTTTTCATTTAGTTTTGGAATATGATTATAGGTTTGTAGGACTAAATATAAACCTAAAGATGTGATTAGTATGTTTGAAAAATTAATTGGATGGCTTTAAGAGAGAAAAAAATTCAACCAATCAGAAAATTAGACTTACGGTTAGGCCTATGGATATTTAGCATTACTCGTAAGTATCCCTAAATATATTTACTTGATGCATCTACGAGAAAGTTTATCAACAATCAAACATTTTTTCTTAAAACTAGTTAGATACGTATGATTTTCATATATAGCAAATTTAAGATCTACCAAATCAAATAAAATTGAAAAAAAGTTTAATCTATTGTATTAATTTGTACGGAGTATATTAATACTATGATTAATAATGGTTTGATCCTCAAAGTTTTACATTTTTTTCGTTTTAACCGCTTACGTTTTTTTCTCATGATTTAATACTCGAAGTTTCAAAATTTTTGAGGTTTAACCCTAAAATTTGATTATATACTTAAAAAATGTGATGGTTTAATCATCAATTTTTTTTTAGTTTAACCATCCAACTTTCAAAAATCTAATGATCTAACCCTTTGAAAGGTTCAATTAATAACTCAATACAAACTTTGATGGATTAAATCATGAGAAAAAAAATTGAGTGGTTAAAATGAAAAAAAAAAAAAGAAGAAGTAAAAATTTGAGGATTAAACCATTATCAAATTTTATAACTATATATATAGGTTCAAATGAGAACCAACTAAAAGTTGAGAACCTTGAGAACTACTAGATTACATGTTTGTTCACATGTGATTAACTTCAATCATATGTGAACATCGATGTACATTTAATTGATAAAGAAAAAAGTTAAAAAATCCTAAAATTATATCGAAAAACACAAAAAACAAATATACGTTCACATTTGAACGGATAATGTGAACAAATAAGTAAAACGTGTTTTAAGACGTAATTTTAGGATTTTTTGTCATTTTTTTCTTTCTCAAGCTAACCTAAATCAATGTTCACATGTGAATGAAGTTAATCACATGTAAACAAACACGTTATCTAGTAGTTCTCAAGGTTCTCAACTTTTAGTTGGTTCTCATTTGAACCTAACCCATATATATATATATATATATATATATATATATATATATATATATATATATATATATATAAAATACTAAACCCTAAACCTTAACCTTAAACCTTGCTAAACCCTAACCTCAAATCCTAAACCCTAGCCCTAAGCCCTAACCCTAATCACAAATTAAATGTACAACAAATCACTAACACATGTGTTACTAATTTGTAAAACCCACCAAAAAATGAAGAAAAAAAAAGTTGTCAAAAGTATGCCTTGAGGGATAGCAAATCGAAGAGGAGAAAACGCTGAATTTTATGGTGCAATTTTCATGATTTTTCGACTTACCGTTTGTGAGATATTTGAGTTTCAAAAATGTGGGGGAAATGGGTATTTGATGAAAATGAGTGGTTGAGATTGATTCCCCTATTCTCACTCAAAATTGATGTACTCATTTGAACTCTTCTCTAATACTACTATGTAGTTAGGATTTCTTATTATTTGCATAATTTAATGAATTGAAAGCTCACTTTTATTATTCAACAGTGTTGATTCACGAATGAATTGATTTAAAAGTTATCAAGTTCCTTCACTCAAAATAATTTACATCCCTTGATGAATTATAGTTTTACCAAAAACATTTTACGAATTAAATGCATAAGATGTTTTTATGGTTGAATATTAAATCATGCTACTAGTTTTTCTTTTATTATATTCATTATATCTATACTATCTATTAATGGACACTATGGCTGACATCATGAAGCTGACATGGCCCCATCTTAGGTAGGTATTGATGCTGAGGTGGCATCACCAGATTTCTAAGCTGGTGTAAGTATGACGTCATAAATGGGGATGAAAAATGGCCTAAAAGATTTTTATTCAATATTTAATGCTGGTATGCATAACAATAATACTTCGTAGCATTTCTGCTCGCCTTCTTTTACAATCTATTACTCCGTATTTGATTGGGTACACTACTACCAACATCATGCCTCTTTCTACCATTGGCTTATTGTGAACATGCATCTTGAAAACTAAAAATATTAGACAGCACGCTTCTTATCCCATACAACCAATATTTCAAATTTATCATCTCAGACCTCTTCATCTATCTCTCTATTCATCCATTGAAAATTCTCCAACCATCTCCATCTTTCTCTACGGGTTTTGATTTTGTAATTTTAATTTTTAAGTTTGTAGGGTAGGTTGATTTCATAACTCAATTCCATGTCGAAAATATTTCATCTACAAATCAGATTCAGTCCGTTTTCATCTACGATGGATGTGAAGTTGATGATCATACTAAAAAGTCCGTTTCCGTCATATCTATTCTTGGTTCAATTCTTAACTATTAGCTCACTGATCAATACGTGAATATGCACTTCTTATTTATACTATATAATGGAGTGTTTTATCTTTTGAAGCTATACGTTGCTTTACAAACGGGAAGCTGATTTGACGTAAAAAGTCATGTTTTTGCGTACTTAATTCCCACCTTTTTAGCCCCAAAATGGATGAAAACATTAAAAATCAATACTTTTTCACCATAATTCATTACCAAGGCTAAAAACAAGGCGTTGCTTCAAAAATCAAGTAAAAAGGCCAAATAACGTACAAAATAGAGCATAAACGATACGGTCACGTTCTACAAGCACTTTTTAAGTATTTTACCTCAAAATTGTCATTTGATTATCTCATTATGATCTTCAGGTAAATACGAACGCGTGCATATAAAGAACGTTGAAAACGGACCAAGAACGAAGAAGATATGGCCAAACGAATTACGATCCAGCACGCAAGACTTACGATCCAGTGCACAAGATAACGACCAGGGCTACACCACCCCATAAGGGCCGTATACCCCCCCTTAGGGGCCGTATACCCCCCTTACAGGGCCGTATACCCCCCTTTTTGGGGTGGTATACCCCCTTCTAGGGGTGGTATACCCCCTCTATGGTGCCGGATTTGCCCCATTTGCTACCGAATACGCCCTATTTGCTACCGAATACGCCCCTTTTAAGGTGGTATACCCCCTTTATGGTGTCGAATTTCATAGCTAGGGGGTGTATTTCAGTGTTAAATTGGGAGCGAGGGTGTTGAGTGTAAATTTGTAATTTGTATGCCTATAAATAGAGGCCTTAACCTCCTCATTTCTCATCCCTCATTTTCCATTCTCTTTTCTTTCTCTTACTAGAATAGTTAGTAGCTTTCTCTCTCTAGCACTACTCTTAGGAGTTAGAGGAGAAATAGTAGGTAGGTTCTCTCTCTAGTCTCTCTCTCTCTAGCTTCTCTCTCTAGGGAACTAGTGGGAAGATTAGAAGAGAACCCTTTCTTTAAAATAGCTATGTAATTTAATTAGTAGAGGCTAGCGGTTGTAATGCTTGGATATTAATCGAAGAAATACAAGCTGTTATTCTGTTCGCATTACATATCGGTATTATCTATCCTTTCTATTATTAATTCGTTATAATGTTCTTGTTTGATGTTTGTGACATATTAATGATACAAAAATGTTTATTGGTATGCTTTGTGATTAGCTACGTTGCTTGTATGTTTGCCATGATTTAAATAGTAGTGATGATGTTAATCTAAATATACAATTGGGATGATACCAAATAACGGAGGTAACGTTATACGGCTTTCATTTGTATAGCGGCGGAAACATCACGAATGTGTGGAATACGGAACGTGGAAGCTATGAAAGTCGTGGGCACAATCCATTGTGGAAATATTATTCCCAATTGTTATAATCTAAAAACTATGTCTGTTTAACTTTTCATCTATGATTATAAACTATTCATCAAACTATCGCCTTTCCTCCAATAAACGTGGTTAAAACTCTGAAAGATAAGGCGTCGCAAACCTTGTTCTGAGAGTAATTAATTATTTGTGCTATCTATGCATGGTCTGATTTCGAAGCTTTGGAAATACCGTCAAACTAATGTATAGTACAACGTGAATAAATCAGGGATTTATTGGGTAATATTAAGTGAGGGCTGGGTTTATATCATAGATGGGTACGCTTTAATACAAACTGAGTTTAAACGGGTTCAGAGTGATCCGAATGTGCAACATGTGTGGAACACCGTAAAACGTCCTATTACTTAGTATAATGCTGGAACCACCTCTGGTGTAGTACAAACGCATGGAAGCTACGGAACGGCCGTCGGTGTATACACCCTAACTTGCATTAGTGCGCGAGGCATGGAATGCCGTAAAACGACCTAGTACCTCGTGTAAGTGTCGGAACCTTCCCTCTAGAACGGTTCCCGTACACCCAAGCTATGGAACGGACGTCGGTGTATACATTCTGAGCAGCACTGGGTCATCCACTGGCTCTGAACCTAACAAACCATCGATGAAAAGTTAACAGACACTTTCCGAAATAGGTCTTAAATGCTCTATTTGAATTAGAATACTTTATGGTATCAAAGAAAGGTCAGAAATTAAATATCGGTCTGTTACCTTATTCATGCGCCCAGGAGTTAACTCCAAGATGGGTCACTAGTCTTCACAGACAGTGTTGGGGGTAGAGCAGCCTGATCTGATCAGAATCGTGATAACCTAGTACTCAGTGACATGCTATCAGGGGAACCAAATAGTAGGGTGCTAGTGTTTACACCATAAAGTACCTAAAACATTAGAACACAAATACTTAGAAAGAACGTTTTAAAATCCAAACCTCATCTAAGCTATCCTAAATCATGGTGAACCTCGTCTTTGTTATCCTTAAGTGTTACATATCTGCTAGCCTCCCTTTACTTTTATGCTTTCTTAGTTTATAGTAGTTTAAATATATAAAAACCAAAAACAATTACCCTCCAATCTATCAAAACCCTAGCTTAATTACTAAGTTATCCGAACGAGCTCTGTTTCAATTCTACCGTCGTGAGGAATGACCCTGGATCATCCTTACCGCATACTAGTATCAGGTATTCGTACCTAGTAATAGTGGGTAGTTCGGAAGGTTTTGGCTCCCCCCGACTATTATAAATTTAAAACTACCATCTGGTGCAGCCGCCTAGCGGAGAGGTCCGCAACGACAGGAAGCGATTCCTGAACCGGCCGCTGGGCGCGCATCAAGTTTTTGGCGCCGCTGCCGGGGACGGTAGTACGATTCAGAGCTTGTTTAGACAAATCTAGTTTTTAAGCGATCCTTTTTGACTTGGATTCACCGTCCTTGTCAGAAGTTACTTTCTGCCCGTACATTAGCGTAGTTAGATTAAAATTAGCGTAGCTTAGAATAACTTCCCTCCATACTACAACTTTAATTCTAAAAACTTTCTTCTTGTACGTGTTGTCTTTACTAATAACTTGCAAATGGCTACTCCACAACAACTAAGTGATCAATTAGATGGTCTTGCTAAATCAATCCTAGATAGACGTAGGAGTGATGCCCACATAGATAACGAATGTCAAATGTATGGTATGACTTATTCGGATAACATAGGGTATTTAGATCCTCAATCACAATACCAAAATAACCCTTATGCTATCCAACAATCTCAATACCAAACTTGCTATCCTGAACCATTCAATGTCTACCCACACTCATCTCACCCTGTACTCGAACCACAATTGTATGAAAGTTCTAACTTGAGAGATATGCCCACCGCTTATCTCGGCAGTTATGCTACTCTTTTACCTTCTTACAACCCACTTAAACAATTAATGAAAGAACAAGAAGACATGCTTAGATGATGTACTGATAAGCTGTCTGAAATGCAAACACTAGTCCAAGTAGGAAGTAAGGAAATTAGGGATCAAGTCACAACTGACCATAGGCTGCAGGAAAATGAGAGGCACCCACACACCACATCTACACTTAAGAAAGACTTTTATTCTCATGAGTCCGGTTGCAAAACTCCTTCAAATCCTATACCTACCCAATCTTCTAAATCCTCACTTCCGCCCATTCTTAACCTATCTACGTCCGAGACCAACAAAGAGTTCATTCTAGAAGAACTCTCCGAACCACTGCAACTCGAAACTACTGGCCAGGGTGACGAGTATGATGAGGTAGACGAAGAGATAGAGATAGATGTCCCGGAGGTGGAAATTTACACAGAAGACCCAGCTTCAGAAGGACAGGAGGAATACGAACCATTTCTGAGAAGTGATTTCATTCCAACTCAAACTGATGTAGTTGACAACATCCTGCAACAAGTTGTGGTTGACAATGTCCCAACTATCTTTTCGAATGAATCACTCCCTGATCTAATAGACTTTTTCACTATCTTAGAGGAACCAAGCCCCCAAGTAATCGATGAGAATGTTACTACAAGATTGGAGACGTTAATGGACTTTGTCCCACCTCCATACCCAAAGTATGATATTCTCATCAAACCAAAGACCATAGGAAGCAAGGTGGGTTCTGCGTCATGGTTTCCCTTCAAACTATCTCTCCACAATATAATGTCTTTTACATCATGGAGAGGTGAGGATTCCTTTGACCAACCCATTCTGTCAATCCAACCCAAGGAGGTATTAGATGTTGAGAGACCTGTTATACCTCCAGTAGAACAATTCCCTCACTTCGAACCATCTCCTTATATTGGACATACCCTACCCGTAACTTTCCTTAAACTCTTAGGTATGACCAATATTACCACTTGTGTCTACTAATGGATGCAAGGAAACCCCTAGGATTTCCTGAGAAATAGTGATAGAGTCAAGCTAGTGACTCGAACAAAAATAAGCGCTACTCGGGAGGCAACCCGTGTCTAACATAGTTTTGGTAATAGTTATTAAGTATTATGCTAACCCAATAAGTAGAAAATGAAACCCTATAATGAATGTTCCAAGTTTTCTTTATTTTTATGAACAAATAGGATGGTTTGCAAAATTACTTCATTAAAAGTTAAATTTTTGTCAAACCTTAAAACTTCCTACTCCACTTGTTTAAACTTTATTGCAAAATTCAGTTTTCACCATTATTTAAAAATTAAAGTTCTTAGTATCCCTTTCACTCACATGGAGACCTACTAAGAGTTAGGAGCCTTAGTCATCTTACATACCCACTGGCATGTTTCGAGCATTTGAGGTACTTACATATATTTATGTAAACATACATGAAATACTAACGCTTAATATGATATCATGATATGTATGTCAATATGTGTGTTATGCTCGAATTCGTTTTAAAAATGTGTGCTTTGGATATCTATATACTTGGCTACCTGATTCAACTGATAATACTAGTATTTCCATATCTGCTACGGTGATGCTTTGGGCAACTAACGCTTTTAAGTGTGAGATTAGACTCCAAGTCGTACACTGGTTTGTTTTATCTTCAAAGTATTCACTTTGATAGTTTTTTGCAAACCAGTGAATCTTTGATTTGGAGGATAATCACTTGTTTGTTAGATCACGTTTGCTTGTTCTACTTGTACAAATGCCTAACAAACAGGGAATGATGCCTATGGATGAAGAATATTTGAGAATAATGGAAAGACAACAAGGGGAGCTTATAGTTCATTAAGATTGGAACACTTTTGAGCATTGCTTTGCAGGGGAAGAGATGGCGCTTTCAGACACGTATATGATTTCTAGTTAATCAAGGAGAGGCTTACACTCTGCCAGTATCCGGAGGACGCCATCACTTCGCTTTATTTTCTACAATCTATCCAAGTCGAGCTCTCGACTATAACAGCAGCGCTTCTCGGGAGGCAACCCCGTGCAATAAGACGTGTGGATGATTGTGAATGAATAAGTGAAGTAAATCTCTGAATATCCTTCACACTTGGATATACCTCAAAAAATATTTCAAAATATTTCAAGTAACAACTCAACTTTGCAAAATCACTTGTCTTAGATAAATAGGAAACACTTTTCAAAAAATTAGTTCATATGTTTCGAGCATTCAAGGTACTTGCATACTACTTTTATGCATTATGCTCGAACTCGTTTAAAAACATATGTTCTACAAAATGATTTGTAATAGAAAACATCTTTTCATTCTGAAACAGTGATGCATTTTCATTGCAAAAATATGGAGTTAAAAGGTATATCCAACGTGTTCACACTTAAGAGATTGATTCACAAATGATGGTTGAAATGGAAGGCAAGGTCCTTATTTAAAGGCAAAGCCCCCTAAAAGCTGAATAATCCTCAAGCAAGTTGACGCAAATAAAGACTTTTCTTCTTCTCGGCACATATTCAGATCTTCAGCTTTAGCTATTTGGGGAGTTTCTTCATCCTTTCTCTGTTTTTATCTTTTTGCTCTACGTAGTACTGTTAACTAATAAAAGTAATCTATACCATATTCTAAAGCTTATCACTAAGTGTGGGATTCCAGCCCAAAACAAACACTTGAGAAACATTTTCTTACATGTTCAAACTCTAAGTGTGGTATTTTACTTCCAGTAAAATCTCCACTGAAGAGAACATTAGGGGCAATGTTCCTCTAAGTGTGGGATAGCGGTATAGAATACCGTAGATAGATTTTTTATGTCCAAATAGCAACTCAGAAAATGTTCCTCACTTTAAAATTTGATCAAAATTTTTCAAAATTTTTGCGTAAAACAAAGAAAAGCATGAGCTATACTTCGACAGTAGATAGCTACTCATTCAGTTAGCTCTGCTTTTTCTTTGAATTTTAATATTTCTAAGATGGACCGTTTTGAATATGAGTAAGTTATTTTGGAAAATAGTATAAATAAGGTAGGAATTTCTCAAATTAAGAAATGATAATCTTAGGGGCAGCGCATGACTAAGCACATACAACCCATATTAATTGCAGTGAGGTATCTTGAGCCTATAAAGCATTCATTTTAAATGCTTCACTATTCATTTGTTGTGTGTGCCGATGTATGCATTTCTGAATTAGAACTTGCTCCTGGTATGCATTTCGAGACCATATTGGTGAGTACCGTACGCGGTATAGGTGCAATTAGATGATCTTGATGTTCCCTAGGAAATAAACCCATTTTCTCATATCTCTTCAAGCCTAACCCAGCCGATACTCACTTTTAGTATCTATGATCCGCCTAGTAAACCCTGTTGAGCCTTAACCTTTTCGTTTCTTGAAAACCCTTTATTAAAACCCCATCCACCTCCATACCCACCAAAAATATTATCTTGGAATTTTTAAATTTTTGAAAAAATGTTATTTAGGTATTCTTTTTGCTTTCACTCAAAAATCACAAATTTCGTGTTTTACTTAAAATATCTCGTGTGCGTTTCCATGATCAAAATCTCAAAAAGATCGAGAAAGTCTAAAGGTGTGAAAAATTGACACCAAGTAAAATTCGAAATGTCAAAAGATTGAAAAACGAAGATAAGAAAGGATCTCAAAAGGAAGTAAGAAAGAAAAATAAAAATCCCTTAGAAATTCCTTGGCAAAGGAATTCTAAGCCAAAAATAGAAATAAAGCTAAGTGCTTCAAATCTCTCAAAAACCCCGATCTCTGAAAAATATATGTTGAGTCACTGGTCGCTGACCATGATGAAGTCGCTGGTCGCTGACTAACTCAACTGTTCACTACTCGATGAAGAAATGGATTGTATCGAAGCTGCTGTTGCTGATAATAAGTTTCGCTGAGCGTCATTCATTCTACTTGATATGCTGAGGAAGAATAAAGCTCAACTTGGTGTGTCGCTGATCAACGTCAGTGAGAGCTTTACTTCTTCAAATCAATAAAGGCAAAAGTCACTGCCAGAATAACAGCTAGTCACTGAAGATCTCTAGTTCAAGTCATTCTACAAGAGCATGTTAGCTCGCAGTGAGTGAGGAGGATTACTGCATCTTCAGGGACTATTCAATAAAGCCTCTCAATCATCAAGTACAGAAAGTACTGTACTTATCTATACATCAGCAAGAATGTTCCAACTTGAAGCATGTCCGAAAGACTACGTGGCAGCAATTGATTGGTTTTAAGGTAACGAGATATTTGCGGTAACAGAATTGAGACCCGCAGAATGTCGGTTCATCAGAGATCAAGCCAATCAAGCAGCGACACGTGTCATTCCAAGATCCTATTTTATAGGCGATATTTTAGGAACTCTTGTAGTATAAATAGTTCAGTGTTTTGTACTGTAGAGGCTAGTCGTTCAATCGTACTTATCACTTGTGTGTCAGTGATTAGTTTGTCTAGAGTACGTATTAACGATCCAGCGAGTGAACAGTCAGCGTGTTTGTCCACTGCTGTTCATCTCATTTGTAATAGATTAGCTAAGTGTTTGAATTGGATTAACTTTGGTTAATCCATTCCGCATTCAACACTTGTGAATTGTATGATCAATATAATTCATCATTTTAGCTATCGTTACTTTGTTGCTTTGATATTGTCATATCTATAATCTGTTATACTGTGTTACTATTGTTTATACTCTGTTTCTGTGAATCAATTTAAAACTCATCAATTAACTTAGCTAAAATCTGAAATAGTTTTAAATTGTATTCAACCCCCCTTCTACAATTAAACTTTACACTTGCGATTCCAATTCACTAAACAATAGTGAATTACGGGACTATCAATTGGTATCAGAGCAGAGTTGGTTTAAATTCAATTAACCAGGTCTGCAATGGAATCAGTAAAGTACAGTTGTGTTGACTCTGATTATCAGAAGGGAAATGGTTCTACAACCAAACCTCCAGCTTTTGATCCATCAAGGATTGAAACTTGGATGTCCCGAATGATGATGTTTTTAGACCTAATTGACGACCGTCTCTGTTATACAATAACCAATGGTCCCCACATTCCAACCACAATTGTTCCTGTTGTCATGGCTACAGCTACTACTCCTGCTATACCAGAAATGGTTGTGTCCAAAAGAGAGGAACAATGGTCGGATGAGGATAGACGATTGGTTAGATTGGATAAACAAGCTAAAATCTACATAGGCATGGCACTTCCGGATGAAGTGTTCGAATCAATCAGGCTTTGTAGAACTGCTAAAGACATGTGGGATACCCTTAGGAATATATATATTAGAACTCCTGATATTATTCGCTGCAGGGAAGTCAATCTCACTTGCCAGTATGAGTTGTTTGCAATGGAACCAAATGAATCTTTGTCTTCTACTTACACCAGATACCAGTCACTGATGAACAAAATGGAAAAGGCTGGTATAGGTAAGGAACAGAGATTTGTTGTTGAGAAGTTTCTTGAGTTGCTGCCAAGAAAAATCTGGGGAACCATTGCCACGTGTACCAGACAGAGGAATGATTATTCAGTTCTTAATCTCACTCAAGTCTATGGTATTTTGCTCAACTGGGAGCAGTCAGAAAACCAAGCTGATCAGAGTGAGCATATTCGTGCTACTCTTGGAAGTCACTAGATATCCAATGCCCTTGTAGCAGAGCTTGAAGAAATCGATCAGAGACAGAAGTCAAAAGTGTCTAAGAAAAGCTCGAAGTCACTGATAGCTGAAGAAGAAGGTGGTCAAGATGAAGAACAGTCAGAGTACGAATATGATGAAGGACTGGAGAAGCTTGAAAAAGATATGGCCATGATGGTTGCTAATTTCAGAAGGAACACCAGATCAAAAAGATTCGCTGGTGCTCCATCATCTGATAAATTTCAATCCAAAGGTGAATGCTACAAGTGTGGCAAACCTGGTCATTTTGCAGCTGAATGTAGATCAAAGTCAGTAAACCAAGTTCCTGAACCAGTGCCAGACTTCAGAAATGATAAGTATAACAAGTACAAGGAAAAGTACAAGAAACTGAAGGCATTGGCTAAATCTGGAAAGAAGAAGGGAAAAGGTTTCGTCGCTGAAGAAGGTTCATTTAGTGACTCTGACTCCTCATCATCAGATGAAGAAGAAGCAATGATTTGTTTAGATAAGGAGTACTGTCTGATGGCTGATGACGCTGAACTTCTTGAAGACATCAAAGAAGTCACTCCTAAGTGTTCAGCGTCTGAATGGGATCCTGAAACTCTTTACAAGGTGCATTGTTTTAAAACATATACAGCTGCTGAAAAAGATAATGTCTTTGAGTATTTGATAGTTGACTTATCAAATGCTCATGATATTCAGCGAGGGCAGAAACGTAAAATCAGTGACTTACAATCCAAACTTAATAACCAAAATGAAAATGAGTAAAAAAGGAAGAAATTAAAATTGGATCTTGATGCACAAACTTATGCAAATCAAGTATGTGTTCAAGAAAAGGTAAAATTTGAGACACAATTTCAACAACTTAAAAAGGTCATGGAATTTTGGTGTAAGTCAAATGATAAGGTCAATCAATGTGTAAATAATCAAATTCCAAAACAAGTTAAAGCTATTTTGGGAGGAGATTATGAATACGCTGCATCCCTCGCTGACTCAACAATGGTTGACCATGTTTTTGATCCCAAGGGTAATTTTTCAGAAGCTGTATTTGAACCCATCTCAATCTTCAGTGAGCCACGACCAAACTATTTTATTAAAAGCAAGTTGGTCACTGAAGATACTAATGTCTTGAATAGTAATGATGAGATAAATGTTTTGAAAACTGTCAAATCATCAGTAACTTCACATCTCATCAAAACTATTGCTGAAAATCAAATAATGATCAACAACTTCACTGACACTGTGTCTGTCACTGAATCAACTTCTATCAGTGACCTCAAGTCAAAGATGCAAGAAGTAAAAATCAGCAAGAAAAGTTGCTTGATTGTGTCAGATCAGCAACTTAAAACAAAGAAAGTAAAAAAGGCCGCTTATGGAAACAAAAAGTGTTATAAATGTGGCAACAGGCAACATGTGTCATCTGAATGTTCCTCTACACCTTTTCAAAAATAGAAAATCATCAGTGAACAATCAGATTCTGTTTATTCAAATCAGTGGAAGCCCAACCCAAGGCTTGGCCACTATGAACCTATCTCCGGATGGGTTCATCAATTGGACTAATCATATTCCTAAATGATAAACTTCAATAAATAATTGAACTTTCTGAGTTTCTGTATTTATTGCTGTTTTATCATTTTTTAAAAAAAAAATATATATATATATATAATAATAATTTGACTATTAAAATATAACTTTAGAAACGCATAGTCACTGATACCGTTACTACTAAAACTTTAGAGGTAACACTCAGTTTACTATGCTTATCTAACTTTATAATTTATATAGTCACATGAGTATTTATTATGTTTCTATATTAGTTTTATATCAATGAATTATTTCTCTCCTAAACTGATCTTGTTAGTATTCTAAGTTGTAACTTGATCAGTGAAGGATAATCTAATGATATGTTATACAACTTATATACAACACAATCTATACTCATGTTTCTTAGAGTTTTTATTATAAGTATTCAAGAATGGTAAGAATATTTTATATCTACACAGTGACCACATCTCTATGATTTATTCAGTATTCTGTCGCGACTCCTATCGGTCAGACGGATTTTAATCCGGTCGTTGTTCCAACAGCAATAGAAGCGGCAAACAGTGAGTTTTAAATTTGTAGAGCAGGGGAATCCTAAGTTGTATACTACTGACAGACCTAAAAGGGCAGCAAGTGGTATGTATGACTCAGGTGTCGTTCTTCAAACTACAACGAGCATGGGAGTCTAGGAAGTTTTATTATCTTTGGAGATTCAGCTAGAGTTTTTAAAAGTTTTTGGATAGGTTTGGTTTTTATACTAAATACTAATTTAAATAAAGAAAATAAAACTAAAGAGGTTTGTACGAAGACTCGGTCAACAGAGGATAAGCGAGTGTTTACTATGATTTCGTTAAATGTTATTGATGAATAGTCAAGGGTAAGGCTACTAGATGTGATGACTAATCCGGAAAGGATAGAAACATAATTAATGCAAAGTATTGTACCTACGACCGTTCCGCGGCTTCCATACGTTTGTACTCCACCAATTGGTGTTTCCAGCACTATACCGAGTAATGGGGCGTTTTACGGTTTTTCCGTTACATTAATTAGGGTTCCACATTACTCTCGCAGATTTCCTATATCCTAATGAGCTACAACTACGAGCCTATTAAACATCTAACGTAGAGTTGTCCGCAATCAGATAAATAACATGTCACGTGGATAGCAGTTATAGAAGTCAAATACACCGGAAGTTCTCCCAAATGTACAGACCAATTTATCCGACGACTATCCTCGAATCCTGGTCCCCAGTCACAGTCATCAGAGATGTCTGTATCGTAGCGTGAATTGTTGATTGAACAAGAACACGAACGGGGATAATCCCGCGGACCAAGTTGGGATAATCGGGCTAACGATCAGTTAAATTGTTCAACATTACAGATATAAATCATCACAACTATTCCATGCATGTTAATCTACTGTATAAACCAATATTCTGTGTCTGAAAACCTAATTATACAGTTACTGATATGAACCAGGAGGATAACTCTAGCATGCATCATTCCTAAGGCAACAATCAAACAAGAACATGCGATAGGGTAACACATAACAGAACACCGTAATCCTAGCATAGCAGATAACCAATAATCAGATCATAGATATCCCGAAAGTTCTCTCAAAGATATATAACAGATAAACATGAATCTAACCTATCTCTAATCCTACGCTCCGTGTCTCTTATGATTTGTTTCAACCTAGAGAACACAGCCATACCAAGTTCATTGATCATCAAGTATAGAATAGGTGGAGAACATACCACTAGCAATTGGCCAGGTTCTAGCAGGAAGCTTCTAACCACAGCATAGGTTGGATAGATAAACATTCGAGATTCAGTTTACGAGTTCATACACAGTTTAAAGTAACACGGGCAGAGTAACAGCATGGCATAAACATATTGACCATTCTAACATAACTACATCATAGTAAACACAAAGAAATGTCTAGCCTAACATTATATATCTAGCATACAATCCTAAACAAGCATAAACAAAGCAACACATGTTTAAAACTGGAAAGTAAGAGATATATAAATAGAACCTGATACGAATTTATTACAAACAGATCTTCGCAAATACAATGTCTTGGAGTGACTCCGTACAAAAGCTAAAAGCTACCTCTACCTAACTATCTCTCTAACTAGCTCAATTCTAGAGAGAGAAAATTCTCTAGAGAGAGAAACTAGAGAGAGAGTGATGTGTGTGAGAGAGAAAGTGTAGGGAGAGAATGAAAATGAGAAAAGATGGTATGAATGAAGTGTTGGGGATGTCCACTATTTATAGGCAATTCATCAAATCGCACGTACAACTCACGAAGCAACACGTACAAGCAAACGAAGCACGATATGGGGTAGGGGGCCGTATATGTAACACCCCCAATTTCGTTTAGCGGAAGAATTTAGTTTGAGTACGGGGGTGCCACAATAACAGAGCATGCATACGTATCAGAGCTTATGATTACAACAGAACATAATATATGAAGATGCCAAAAGTATTAATTACAAAGTTTACGATTCATCGAATCGTACAAGTTAAAAGTAATAAGTTTACAAAAGTAGATTTCTGAAATATGACTAAAACATTTCAGTTATACTAAAGAAATCCATGTGTTTCCAAAAGTTGGCATCCTAAACTTCACGGGTCGCCTAATTCTCCATGTGTGTTGGCGATTCTTATATGCGCAGCTAATTCCCTGAAAAACATAGTAAAAGTCAACAACTAGGTTGAGTGAATTCACAGGTTTCATGTTTGCAATCGTAGAGTCGAGTTGTAAGCACAGTTGTTATCCAAATACGTACACAATTAGTATTGCCATAATAGTCGAGAATACGTTTAATGGAATGTAATCCAAATACAAGTTTAGTGGGTTGTTCGCCCAAAGTTTAGTTTACGTGGGATGTTACCCAAAACAGATACGTGGGATGTTACCCAAAATGTCAGTTTAAAACACGTGCTGGTCGTTTTCCAGCGGTTTACAAACAGTACCGGTCGTTCTCCGGCCAAATACGCACGGGTCGTTCTCCCGTTCAAATAAAACAGTTTACCCGTCGTTCTCCGGTCTAGTTACGCACGGGTCGTTCTCCCGTCCAACAAACGCATGGGTCGTTCTCCCATCCAAGACGCACGGGTCATTCTCCCGTCCCTTGGCCAGTCGTTCTCTAGCACTAAAATACGTAGCTGGTCGTTATCCAGCATTTCCATAAAAGTACCGGTCGTCCTCCGGTATACCAAACAAGTTTAAAGGTTTACAGTCGTTTGCAAAACAGTTTACCGGTCGTTCTCCGGTCTAGTTAAAACAGTTTATCGAATAAGTTATCCCATTTGTTCAGTGTGTCAATGTGAAAATGTTATTTCATAAACACCAGGTTGTTCAATAGTTCAAAGTACTCTAATTGTTCGAGCAAACAAGTATAATAAACAATCATATAAGTAAAAGCAGTTATGGCAATAAGTAAAACAGTTGACTATGTTTTCCACCCCTGTTCAAAAGCAGTTAAATCAGTAAAAGTAGGGGCTGTGAACTCACCTGTTGAGTTAAGTAGTTGTGCGAGTGCTAGCAAACCTAAGCCCAAGTACAGTCCGAGATCTCCTAACGTCCTAAACGTACGAGATTTAATAAGTATGTGGATGTCTAAACTAATCATCCATGCTAGTGTTTGTACAACCAAGTTATGTTCAAAGTGTTTGTTAAACGTTTACGTTTGTATTTCGTTGTTGGTGAAAATGTATACGACTCGTTGGTGATAGTTTGAAATCATAATTTCAATAAAATAGCGTGTCTGTAATGTTTGTAAAGTTCACATATAGCATTATATGTACGTATTCGTTATCGGTTAAGTTCGACACTTAGTCTGAAAATAGTTTGTAAAGTTTCTGTTTTCTGCGACATAATATGCGACACAATGGTTGTGTCGCATGGTACGACACAATTCTGCGACACAAGGGTTGTGTCGTAGAGATTTGAGGTGCCGAGTCAACAGCGACATAAAGCATATTGTGTCTCATGGGTTTTGCGACATAAGGTACGACATAATCGTTGTGTCGTATGGATACGACATAAGATGGTTTGGTACGACACAATTGTTGTGTCGTATGGTTTCTGCGACACAGTATGCGACACAATGGTTGTGTCGCATAGATGAACACTCAGACAGTCAACAGCGACTGTCGAGCTTTTCCGACCAAAAACCCGATCCAAACGCATTTTCAGGCTATAAAATCATGTTTTCTTTGTAGTTTAGGTTATAACTAAGTATATTAAACACTAATATGAAAGAAAACTTCAAAATCTAAAGATTTGCGGGATTTGTCGGAAACTTACGAGTGTCGGATTTGAGATCCGCAAAGGTAGAAAGATAGATCGTGTTGCCGTGATCGTTTTTCTCTATTTTGTTTGATGATTCGGCGTCGTTTGAGGGTAGTTTGGTGGTGTTTTTGTGGTGGTTTTGGTTGGTGGTGGTGTTTGTTTAGAGAGAAAAGAGAGAGATGAGAGAGAAGAGAAAGATGGAGAATGAGAATGATGGAGGTGGGGAGGTGGGTTTTGTTCCCCATTTCCCGTCTCCGTGTTTGCGCTCCGTGTTTGTTTACCCGCTCGTTAAATGTTACATTATTTTAACTGATACATTTTTAATTACATATTTCATTATATTTTTAATTAGGATCTTTTTATGAAACCAAATTAATTAATTTAGTGACAAAATTTTAAACTCCGTTTTATTTTAATTATAAAATTTTACGTTTTATGTTATCAAATGATATGTAAATATTATCGACATAATATTTAATTGTTAATGACGTTATTTAATAATTTCGTTTTATTAAATAAATTCGTTCACCAATAGTCGTATATTTTGTTGCTTTTGTTTTCAAATTGTTTCGTACATAATTTTAACAATTTATGAATCGTAATACTACGCGTATTAACTAGTTGGGCTTTGCTAGACTTACCTCTAAAATGCGTTGTGAATTCACTCGAGTAGAGAATTAGCCTAATAATGCAAGTGATTATCGTTAATAATTGTGTATAAATTTGCGGAGTGTTACACTCTCCCCTCGTTAGAGAAATCTCGTCCCGAGATTTAAAATCAAGTCGGATCGTCCGCGGCGTATGTTCTCCGAATAAGTCACGTCGTCAATAATAATACCAATTTGCGTGGCGCTTAATTGTTGCCAGAAAAGTTTTAACGATTTAGTATACTCGCGGTATAGTTTAAATAGTTATGCGTTCGATAATGGTCGAAGTTTACCAAGCGTTAGGTTTGAATAGACATTCAAATGAAACGTATGTTAAATCGTAGCCACAGCTGTTAAGACATACCGTTTTAGCCGAGGTCCGCAACTGTTTCCGGAGCCCGGAGGATGTATGCGCGGCTACGACCCGGTGGGATGGTTGCGATGCGGTTGTTGTTGTTCTGATTATTGTTCCCGGTGTTATTCTGGTTGTTGTTCAGTCGTGGACATTGATTTCGAAAGTGTCCGGATTCACCGCACTCGAAGCACGCATTTGTTCGAGGAAGAGGGTTGGTTTTACAGTTTTGGGCCAAATGACCCCAGTTTCTGCAGTCTTGGCAGAAGGCGCATTCGCCTGTGTGGTGCTTCCCGCACTTGTCACATTTCGGTTTGTTGCCAAGATAGGTTTTGGGTCCAGGGTTGGTGATTGCAGCGTAGGCTCAGGCGTTTCCCGGGTTCCTGTTTTGTTGACCCTGACGGTCGTTACCCTCGTTGTTCCATTTGCGTTTATTGTTTCCAGAGTCGCCCGCATCAGTACGGGTGGGTTCAGTTTTCCCCGAAGTAGTTTTCAGAGTGCCGATCAGAATGGCATCGTCGGTTAAGCTTTGAGCCAGGTCCACTGCGCTCCTAAAGGTAGCTGGTTTGGAGGACATAACCATGCCTCGGATCTATGGGGCCAAGCCCTTGTTGTAACGCTCGATACGTTTGCTTTCAGGAGTCACCATGTGAGGTACCAAACGTGCCAGTTCTTGAAACCGGGTTGTGTATCCAGAAATGTCAGCACCGATCATTTGAACGTTCCAGAGTTCGGTTTCAAGTTTCTGCATCTCGTTGGGAGGGCAAAATTCCTCCATCATCATCTGTTTCAGAGTTTCCCAGGTCATGGAGTGAGCAGCTGGGCGTCCAATAATCTGGACCTGAGCGTTCCACCATGTTAACGCTTTGTCAGCTAGTGTGCAGGTGGCGTATTTCACTATTTTGTCAGTGGCGTAGTCGTTGATGTCGATCACCGATTCCATTTTCTCGATCCAGTGGACCAGGCCAATGGCCCCTTCAGTCCCGGTGAAGGTACTCGGTTTGCAGGCTTGGAATGTTTTGTATGAACACCCCTGCTGGGTATTTGTCGGTGTCTCACTGTTAACGGGAGTGGCTCCACTGTTATGTACCACGTGTTCACGGTTTCGGCTTGCCTCGTATTGAGCGATGGCTTCAGCCACGCGGCGTTCGATTATTTGCTCGGTTGTTTTGACGATAGGAGGTGTATTTGTTTGGCAACTGTTGCGAGTCTTTCTTTGTTTAGGCGGCATGCTGACGTTCTGCGAGGAAGGAAATGCAGAAGTCAATGCCAATGAAAGGGATGTGAAGGATAAAAATTTCACATAGTTCAGTTATCGAGTATTTGAGGAGAAATGACAGGATCCCCATCACGTATCTCACAACTATGAAACACCCATATGTACTTAGTATAATATAATCACGTTGGCCAGGCGTCATTATATGATGCTAAATACATACTTCTTTTCATCAACCGTTTAACACGATCCGGTTCACATGAGCTCTGAGTACAATGAACGAGTCGAATGTGGTGAACAGTTCACGCGTATCGAGGTATCGTAATGATAGTTTAGATGTATGTAAATGTGTGTATGCACGTGCGTTCTAGCCAAGGCTATAGTCTAGGTCTCTAGGTCTCTAAATCACCTAAAGTTTCCTAGTTCGCTATAACCATTGGCTCTGATACCAATCTGTAACACCCCCAATTTCGTTTAGCGGAAGCATTTAGTTTGAGTACGGGGGTGCCACAATAACAGAGCATGCATACGTATCAGAGCTTATGATTACAATAGAACATAATATATTAAGATGCCAAAAGTATTAATTACAAAGTTTACGATTCATCGAATCGTACAAGTTAAAAGTAATAAGTTTACAAAAGTAGATTTCTGAAATATGACTAAAACATTTCAGTTATACTAAAGAAATCCATGTGTTTCCAAAAGTTGGCATCCTAAACTTCACGGGTCGCCTAATTCTCCATGTGTGTTGGCGATTCTTATATGCGCAGCTAATTCCCTGAAAAACATAGTAAAAGTCAACAACTAGGTTGAGTGAATTCACAGGTTTCATGTTTGCAATCGTAGAGTCGAGTTGTAAGCACAGTTGTTATCCAAATACGTACACAATTAGTATTGCCATAATAGTCGAGAATACGTTTAGTGGAATGTAATCCAAATACAAGTTTAGTGGGTTGTTCGCCCAAAGTTTAGTTTACGTGGGATGTTACCCAAAACAGATACGTGGGATGTTACCCAAAATATCTGTTTAAAACACGTGCTAGTCGTTTTCCAGCGGTTTACAAACAGTACCGGTCGTTCTCCGGCCAAATACGCACGGGTCGTTCTCCCGTTCAAATAAAACAGTTTACCGGTCGTTCTCCGGTCTAGTTACGCACGGGTCGTTCTCCCGTCCAACAAACGCATGGGTCGTTCTCCCATCCAAGACGCACGGGTCATTCTCCCATCCCTTGGCCAATCGTTCTCTAGCACTAAAATACGTAGCTGGTCGTTCTCCAGCATTTCCATAAAAGTACCGGTCGTCCTCCGGTATACCAAACAAGTTTAAAGGTTTACAGTCGTTTGCAAAACAGTTTACCGGTCGTTCTCCGGTCTAGTTAAAACAGTTTATCGAATAAGTTATCCCATTTGTTCAGTGTGTCAATGTGAAAATGTTATTTCATAAACACCAGGTTGTTCAATAGTTCAAAGTACTCTAATTGTTCGAGCAAACAAGTATAATAAACAATCATATAAGTAAAAGCAGTTATGGCAATAAGTAAAACAGTTGACTATGTTTTCCACCCCTGTTCAAAAGCAGTTAAATCAGTAAAAGTAGGGGCTGTGAACTCACCTGTTGAGTTAAGTAGTTGTGCGAGTGCTAGCAAACCTAAGCCCAAGTACAGTCCGAGATCTCCTAACGTCCTAAACGTACGAGATTTAATAAGTATGTGGATGTCTAAACTAATCATCCATGCTAGTGTTTGTACAACCAAGTTATGTTCAAAGTGTTTGTTAAACGTTTACGTTTGTATTTTGTTGTTGGTGAAAATGTATACGACTCGTTGGTGATAGTTTGAAATCATAATTTCAATAAAATAGCGTGTCTGTAATGTTTGTAAAGTTCACATATAGCATTGTATGTACGTATTCGTTATCGGTTAAGTTCGACACTTAGTCTGAAAATAGTTTGTAAAGTTTCTGTTTTCTACGACACAATATGCGACACAATGGTTGTGTCGCATGGTACGACACAATTCTGCGACACAAGGGTTGTGTCGCAGAGATTTGAGGTGCTGAGTCAACCGCGAGATAAAGCATATTGTGTCGCATGGGTTTTGCGACATAAGGTACGACATAATCGTTGTGTCGTATGGATACGACATAAGATGGTTTGGTACGACACAATTGTTGTGTCGTATGGTTTCTGCGACACAGTATGCGACACAATGGTTGTGTCGCATAGATGAACACTCAGACAGTCAACAGCGACTGTCGAGCTTTTCCGACCAAAAACCCGATCCAAATGCATTTTCAGGCTATAAAATCATGTTTTCTTTGTAGTTTAGGTTATAACTAAGTATATTAAACACTAATATGAAAGAAAACTTCAAAATCTAAAGATTTGCGGGATTTGTCGAAAACTTACGAGTGTCGGATTTGAGATCCGCAAAGGTAGAAAGATAGATTGTGTTGCCGTGATCGTTTTTCTCTATTTTGTTTGATGATTCGGCGTCGTTTGAGGGTAGTTTGGTGGTGTTTTTGTGGTGGTTTTGGTTGGTGGTGGTGTTTGTTTAGAGAGAAAAGAGAGAGATGAGAGAGAAGAGAAAGATGGAGAATGAGAATGGTGGAGGTGGGGAGGTGGGTTTTGTTCCCCATTTCTCGTCTCCGTGTTTGCGCTCCGTGTTTGTTTACCCGCTCGTTAAATGTTACATTATTTTAACTGATACATTTTTAATTACATATTTCATTATATTTTTAATTAGGATTTAATTAATTTAGTGACAAAATTTTAAACTCCGTTTTATTTTAATTATAAAATTTTACGTTTTATGTTATCAAATGATATGTAAATATTATCGACATAATATTTAATTGTTAATGACGTTATTTAATAATTTCGTTTTATTAAATAAATTTGTTCACCAATAGTCGTATATTTCGTTGCTTTTGTTTTCAAATTGTTTCGTACATAATTTTAACAATTTATGAATCGTAATACTACGCGTATTAACTAGTTGGGCTTTGCTAGACTTACCTCTAAAATGCGTTGTGAATTCACTCGAGTAGGGAATTAGCCTAATAATGCAAGTGATTATCGTTAATAATTGTGTATAAATTTGCGGAGTGTTACAGTATACGGCCTTGCAGGGGCCGTTTACGGTGTATAGTAGGCCGTATACGGTCTTACAAGGGCCGTATACGGTGCCTGAGGCCGTATACGGTCTCCGTCTGATTTCGTTCGTTGCTTAAAACGTCCGTATCTCCTTCGTTATGCGTCCGTTTGACTCGATTCTTTCGCCTGTGGTTTCGTAATTCCGTTACGCTTTTAATGATGCCAATTTCACAGAAATTGGATGTGTAGAGCTTAGGCGTAGCCGAAATGACTTTTAATGGCTCTGAAAGCGTAGTGGTTTCTCCGTCCTTTGTCCGTTTCACTTGATTCCATATTTTTCCGTCTCGATTTTACCTATACAACAGATGGTAGAAGTTAGGAGGTGTGCCTTGACAGGAAAATGAGGTCGGAGGAATCGGCTTGTATTAAAATGCTGTGTTTTGTGCATTTTCAGAGTGTATTCAGTGATTTTTACCACAACGTCTACTTTTGAACCACTTTAGTGTATTTTAGTAAATAATCAATGTTTAGGAATGTTTTCACTAAAGAAAGGTTCAAAATGTGAGGAATAAAGCTTCTAAAAACATGACTTTTTACGTCACATCAAGTTATCCCACACTTAGACGTTGCTTGTCCTCAAGCAACAACTCTCTGAAAAATATTTTTAGGTCATGTTTTTAGGGGCGAGTCAGAGAATATGTTTCGAGATTAGCATTTCCTCATATAAGCAAGTTACTTCTAAAAGTGTGGAGGAGGATAAGATGATCCTTCCATAAACAAGAAGAGATTCTCTTAGGCGTACATCCAAATCTCATGATCTTGGAGTACACATGACTAGGCGATCTCACTATAGGTGGTCACTCAATTCACTTAAAGTGTATCGGGTTTCCTATCAATCTAGCTCAAATGAAATCGCTCAAAATAGCCAGTCATTCTGCACTCATCGTCATAGGCTTGATCGAGAATCGGATCTCCACCACTTAGGTGAGGACGGTGCTAATTATCTCAAGACATTCAGAGGGTTGTAGTGTTGGGTGAGGGTGAAGGGTATGGATAGCGGTTTGTGAGGGTGTTTAGCTTATCCTAGAATCACTGAGATCATGAACAACTTTATTTAGAACGGAGAGGGACGGAGAGTTGGTAGCTGTTTCAGCTTTTGTCGGATTTTCCATGAAGAGCTATGCTTTTGAAACTTTCAGCTTTATTTGCGGAGCTATTTTCTTTTCTTTTCTTTTTTCTTCTTTTGTCTTTTCTTTTTCTTTTCTTCAGAATTTCTTTTAGAGAATTTCCAAGGAATTTATATTTTGAATCCTTTAGAAATCTTTTCCTCTATCTTGATCATTTTGATTCTTTTCCAGGTGCTAATTTTTCCCGCACCATCGTCCTTCCAGCTCTCTTGTGTGCTAATTTTCCCGCACCATTTGTTGAGAAGCTTGATTTTGGAGAATGCGGATGAGTAGGATAATTTGAAACAGATATTCTAAAAGGGTGTTCTTCATAACCTCAGAAATTCCAAGATAAGTTTGGGGGGTAATTTTGGGAAGTGGGTGAAAATCTGGGTTTTGAAGAAACGAAAGGTTTAGGCTCAACAGGGTATACTAGGCGGATCTTCGATACTAAAAATGAGCATCGGAAAGGGTTTTGGGCTTGAAAAGATATGTAAGAAATGGGTTAAGTCCTAAGGAATGTCAAGGTCATTTAATTGCACCTATACCGCGTACGGTACACACCAATATGGTCTCGAAGCGTATGTCAAGAGCAAGTTCTAATTCAGAGATACAGACATCGGCACACACACAAGAATTGAAAGTGAAGCATTAAAGATGAATGCTTTTAAGCTCAAGATACCTCACTGCAAAGGGTTGTATGTGTCTAGTCATGCTCCTTTGATTATTACTTCTTGCTTAAGCAATTTCTACCTTATTTCCTTTAGGCTTTTAGAAATATCATACTTATATTTTGAAAATGGTTTCTCTCAGTAGTATTTGAGACTCAAAAACTGAGTTAGACTCATTAATTTTGAAAAAATTTGACCTTATTTTTGAAAAATTTTGAGAGAAAGATTGCTATTGGACATAAAAATCACCATTTAAGGTATTCTATACCGACCATCCCACACTTAGAGGAACATTGTCCCTAATGTTCTCTTGAGTAGAGATTTTACTAGTAAAATCCCACACTTAGAGTTTGAACATGTAAGTAGATGTTTCTCAAGTGTTCAATTTGGGTTGGAATCCCACACTTAGTGATAAGTTTAGGATGAGGCACAGAAATTAAACGCACTAACATAGGCATAATAAACATAATTGAAACGGGGAGAAAGGAACAGAGAGACTCCCCATTTGTGTTTACTGGAATAAACCAGGTTTGTGCAGGAGTGGTGCTAGTGAATTGCTGGATTTAAAGGACCAGGCTCGTTTAAGATCATCCATTCCACACAAAGCTGAATTCTGCAATAAACCATGACACACATATCACAGTATCTCATCTAGGTAGCAGGTCTAAAGCGTAAGTACAGGGTCATAATACAGAAAGTAAATAATAAAGATAGAATCTAGTAATCATCAAGTAGGTCGTCAGTGTCAGGATCAAACTCTGCCTCAGCATCCCTGTCGAAAACAAAAGTCGGAGATGGGATGGAAAAATCCATAGTAGCCATAGCTAGACTCACAATCTCGTCAGAGGAAGTGACAGAAGTGTGAGCATCAAAATTAGCCAGAAGCTGCTCTGTGAGGCTGTGATCTGGTGATGCAAATCCTGTGGGCAATGCTGGATCAGGATCAGCAGCTGCAGTAGTGGGGCTAGTGGAAGGTTCGGCAGTAGAGACAACAGGTAGATCCGCAGGAGGAAAGAAGGACCATGGAGGTCGAGATGGTCCTGGATCTGGGCCAAGCCTGTAGGGAATGGCATCAGGTCTCGGAATCTCAAGCTGCTCACAGATAGAGGACATGATGTCATGCTGGATGGAGAGTGTCCGGAAGAGGGCCCACAAAGCAGGTGGGTCAGCCGTAGTGATACCGTACTCGAAAGTGGGTACGGGGGCTGGCAAAGGTGATGAGGGCCTCTCATCGGGCAACTCCTCGTGAGTGATCGGGACATCAGTCAGGTCCTCCTCAGTGATAGTCAGCATAGCCGCTCTCTATGCTCTGCGTCTATGGGGTCTGTGTCGTCTGCGTGGTCTCGCAGCTACGTGATCAGCGTCAACAGCGTCCATCCTGAAACAAGATAAAATAAACAGGTAATGCTAACAGTGATAGTCAATACTTATCTCAGATTTTACAATTCGAAGTCAGATAAGTGGCAAGCCTGCAATTTTATTAGTTCAGAGACAACCATACTTAATAAAAATAAACTAAGAAATAAAATGACAGAAATAAAGATAGGCTTGGGGTGCCTCCCAAGAGCGCTTGTTTTACGAGTCTCTAGCTTGACTCTTTGTACCTTTCTGTCGACTCACGGTGGTTCAAAGATAAAGGCATCTTCCCTGATGGGAAAGTCTTCGAAGTAATGCTTTAAGCGATGACCATTAACCTTAAAATTACCTTCTGGTGCCTTGAGTTCGACTGCACCGTAAGGAAATACCTTTGATACTATGAATGGTCCGCTCCACCTGATCCTAAACTTGCCAGAGAATTTCTTGAAACGCGAGTTGAAAAGCAACACTTTATCTCCTGTTTTGAATCGTGAGGGCCTCAGCTTAGCATCGTGAATTTTCTTAGTTCGTTTCTTGAAGCTTAACGAACTGTCATATGCCTGATCCCCTAGTTCGGCTAACTCGTTCAACTGCATTCGTCTATTTGCTCCAGCTGTAGAAATATCTAAGTTGCAGTTCTTCAAAGCCCAGTATGCTTTATATTCCAGCTCAATTGGTAGATGACATGCCTTGCCATAAACTAGACGATACGGTGTGGTTCCTAATGGTGTTTTATAGGCGGTTCTAAATGCCCACAATGCATCATCTAATTTTTCAGCCCATTTGTACCCATGATTACCAACAGTTCTTTCCAAGATTCTTTTCAAAGCTCGATTTGTTGCCTCAGCTTGCCCATTTGTCTGGGGGTGATAAGCTGTTGACGTCTTGTGAGTGACACCATACTGTTGCAGAACTTTCATGAATTGAACGTTGCAAAAGTGTGTACCACGATCACTGATTATTGCTTTTGGAGTCCCAAATCGACTGAATAGCTTTTTGAGAAATTTGGTTACCACTTTGGCGTCATTTGTTGGGAGAGCTTGGGCTTCGGCCCACCTGGAGACATAGTCGACTGCAACCAAGATGTACTCTTTACCGTTAGATTTAGGGAATGGTCCCATGAAATCTAATCCCCATATATCGAAGATTTCTACGGCCTGGATGTTTGTGAGTGGCATTTCATTCCGGGCTGTTATATTGCCTTGTCTTTGGCAGATATCGCAGCGTCTCACCAGATCGTATGCATCTCGAAATATGGTTGGCCAGAAAAAGCCGGCATTGTACACTTTTCTTGCGGTCATGTTGGTACCGTGATGTCCTCCAGTAGGTCCATGGTGGCTTTGGTGTAAGATGTGTTCTGCCTCTTTCCCATCAACGCATCTTCTAATGATTTGATCAGGGCAAACCTTAAAGAGGAAAGGGTTGTCCTAATAGTAATATTTTATATCGCGGAAGAATTTTTGTCTTCGAGAGGTTGGCATTCCTTTAGGTACAACTTTTCCTACCAAATAATTGGCATAGTCAGCATACCAGGGATCATTTGTAGATCGTGACCCTTGATGGTATCTACCAATATGCATGAGTTATTCTTCTGGAAACTGGTCTTGAATGTCTTTTTCGTGCAACTTATCCATTGAAGGATTCTCTAATCGGCTGAGATGGTCCGCCGCGACGTTTTCTGCTCCTTTTTTGTTTTTGATCTCGATGTCGAATTCTTGAAGGAGTAGAATCCATCGTAGAAGGCGAGGTTTAGCATCTTGCTTCTTAAAAAGATATTTCAGAGCTGAGTGATCTGTATAGACAATAGTTTTGGACAAGATTAGATAAGAACGAAATTTATCAAAAGCAAATACTACCGCTAGCAGCTCTTTTTCTGTAGTTGTATAATTTTCTTGGGCGTCAGTGAGCGTTTTGCTGGCGTAGTATATTGGTTGAAACTGTTTCTCCTTCCGCTGTCCCAGAACTGCTCCGACAGCGAAATCACTGGCGTCGCACATGATTTCAAATGGGAGACTCCAGTCTGGAGCAACCATGATTGGTGCATGAACAAGCAGATCTTTCAGATGATCGAATGCCTTGAGACATTCGTCTGTAAAGACAAACGGAGTATCCTTTTCGAGGAGATGAGTCATAGGTCGGGATATCTTAGAGAAATCTTTGATAAAGCGACGGTAGAACCCGGCGTGTCTTAGAAAACTGCGGATGGCTTTGACAGAGGTGGGTGGTGGAAGTTTTGAGATAGTCTCGACTTTTGCTTTGTCAACTTCAATTCCAGCTTTGGATATACGGTGTCCTAAAACTATGCCTTCTTTTACCATGAAATGACATTTTTCCCAATTCAGAACTAGGTTCGATTCTTCACATCGGGTGAGCATCTTGTTCAAGTTAGAAAGACAAGTGGTGAACGAATCTCCGAAAACCGAAAAATCATCCATGAACACTTCCATGCATTGTTCAATCATGTCATGAAAGATTGCTACCATGCATCTTTGAAATGTCGCCGGTGCATTACATAAGCCAAACGGCATACGTCGGTAGGCAAAGGTTCCGTATGGACAGGTGAACGTTGTCTTTTCTTGGTCCTTTGGATCGAGAGGTATCTGAAAATAGCCTGAGAAACCATCGAGGAAGCAATAGAATTCGTTTCCTGACAATCTTTCAAGCATCTGATCAATGAACGGTAGAGGGAAGTGATCTTTGCGTGTAGCTTCATTTAGTTTCCGATAGTCGATACATACCCTCCAACCGGTGACGGTTCGTGTTGGAATCAACTCGTTGTCTTCGTTAGCGATGACCGTCATGCCTCCTTTCTTTGGGACGACTTGAACTGGACTGACCCATGGGGAATCTGAAATAGGGTAAATTAAACCAGCATCCAAGAGTTTGATAACCTCCTTTTTCACCACGTCTTGAATCTTCGGGTTAACTCTCCTTTGCCTTTGAATGGAAGGCCTGAAGTCATTTTCCATTAAGATCTTGTGAGTGCAGTAATTTGGGCTGATTCCCTGTATGTCAGAGATCTTCCATGCAATCGCTTTCTTATGTGACTTTAGAACCTTAATGAGTAGTGCTTTCTCCTCAGGTTTCAGATCTTTGGATATGATAACTGGTAAGTGTGAAGTTCCTTCGAAAAAAGCATATTCAAGGTGTGAGGGAAGTTCCTTTAGCTCCAATTCGGGTGGTTCTTCTGTGGAAGGCTTCATCCTGGCAATCTCGTCTCTTTTAAGCTCATCGTATGTTGTCTGATAATCTGACTCAACTGCAGGTGCCTCTGGAATGTCGGCTGATGCTATTTCAACCCATTATGTATTGTTGCAAAGCTCATCTTTTCTCGGCTCATATTTTACTTGGGAAGATTGAGAGATTGCATTATCTTTAGTGATTATTTCCATGTTGTCCTTTGTGGATGCAAATCTCTGAAGCTGAGCTGAAGAAGATGTGGTAAAAGTAATCTCTGGTTTCAAGTTTTCACAACTTTCAGAAAGTTGCGGATCGGATAGTTTAAGCATTGACTTCATTTCCTTGAGAGTCTTCAGAATTTCTTCTTTTGAGAGAGATGAATCAGGAACTGCAGAATTAGGGCTTCTTCTCAAGAGAGTGACCGGAGTGCCTTGTCCAAGTGGTACAACAGTGATAAATCTGTTGGGCTGTAAGTTGGAATTCTTTAAAGGTAATATCACTTCCTTTGATGCAATGGATGGATCCGAGATAACTGAGCATAGACCCGCACCTTCTTCACAGATTTTCCTTGTTGTGATGACAGTGTTTGGAAGGGGATTAATGCTGCTTACTGCGAGGATTTCTTCCAAGTGTTCTTCAATTATTTCCTGCATAGAATCTACAAGACCAAGGTCTTCTCCCATATGAAGTTTCATTAGTTTATCGACATTGAAGGTGACTTCCTCAGTTCCCACTCTAAGTTTTAAAGATTTTTCATTCACGTCAATGACGGCCTTGGCAGTATTTAGGAAAGGTCTACCAAGGATGAGTGGTACCTGAGCGTCTTCCTCAATATCCGTAACAACAAAATCAACAGGAAAGACGAATTTATCAACACGCACCATAATATCTTCAGCAATTCCTCGAGGGAGTTTAACTGATCTATCAGCTAATTGGATGGTCATACGGGTTGGTAAAAGTTCGCTTAATCCTAGTTTCCTATAAAGCGAGTATGGCATAAGGTTTACACTAGCTCCTAAGTCAGCTAAGGCGTTACTTATTTGAACATCCTGAAGGTAACAAGGAATAGTGAAACGGCCAGTGTCTCCTAACTTTGGGGGCAGTCCTTGTTGCATAATTAAAGAGCATTCTGCGTCTAAGGGCAAGTTAACTATTTGTCTGAGTTTTTCTTTGTTGGATATAAGTTCTTTAAAGAATTTGGCACAACTAGGCATTTCAACTAAAGCATCTAATAATCGAACGTTTAAGTGTAGGCTTTTGAACATCTCTAGATATTTTCCAAACTGGGCTTCTTGTTTCTCTTTCTTAAGCCTACCAGGGAAAGGTATACGTGTTGGTTTAACTACTTCTGGGGCTTTGGAAGATTCTGGTTCAGGAGAGGTGACAGGAGTGTCAACATGTACTGAATCAGTGGGTAGAGAAGAACTAGAAGGTTCGTCTGAAGGAATATCTTCTGATTTCTCATTCTTAGTCTCTTTTCCGCCTCTAGTGACAACAAGGATATCATCATAATCATAAGATGAATGACGAATAGCTTTGCTAATCGCTTCTTCTCTTTGCTTCTCCTCAACTTTTAAAAACAATCTTTTAACATTATCCTCCATGTTTTTAATTAAATCGTTTGAAATTCTGAGCAAATAATCAATTTGGTTTTGAAAATCAACAATTTGTTTGTTTTTATTATTTTGCTTAACCATGAAGTTATTGAAAATCGTATTGTTTAGACGAGAAGACATTTGGGAAGAAGTAGAGGGTGTAGAGGGAACTAAAAAACGAGAGATAGGTTGTTTGGATAACCGCTGAGTGAAAGATTTTGAATGAATGATTTGATCAGTGGCTCCAGATGTGGCGAGAACATCTTCCTTGGGCTTCGAGTGTTGCTTCTTAGATTTGGAAGAGTCTTGCATATCCTTAACAACTTTAGAGATGGATTCGAGTTTAGCTTTTAAAGTGTCGAACGCTTGAGTATAAGTATCTTTGTCTTCCGAGGTTGATTCATCAAACTCCAAGTCATGTTGGTGCATCGTTATCGTCTCAATCAACTTCCAGGCTTCTTCTGAAGTATGTAGCATGAAATTTCCGGATGAAGCAGCATCGAGGGTTTGTTGGTGATGAGGATTCAGACTGTTGTAGAATGTGCAGACCAGATTCGTTTCAGCCAACTGATGATTCAGACATCTTCCAAGCAGATTCTTAAAGCGTTCCCAAGCTGAGCTTAATGATTCAGTAGTTCCTTGACGAAAGTTAATGATTTCATTTTTGAGCTTGGTTTGTAGGGACGGAGGGAAAAACTTAGCTAAGAACTTAGTAGCCATCTCCTCCCATGTATGAATCGAATTGGGTTCGAGTTCATAAAACCATGTCTGAGCTCGGAAAGCTAAAGAATAAGGAAACAGGTGAAGTCGGATGACTTTGACACTGGATCCGGTTTGTTCGAAAGAGTCGGAAAGGTTGATGAACTTGTTAAGATGGGCGTTTGGATTTTCAACCGAAAGACCATGAAACTGACACTGTGATTTAAGTAACTTAATGAAGTGTGGTCTGATTTCAATGGTTTCGTCGGTTGGTGATACGATTGGTCCTCCTCGTCCCTCTAGCAGTGGTTGGGTTGATGAGGCGAGAGTGATACGATTTGCCATAACTTGTTTTTAGAAGAAAATAGGGTTTTGGAAGGGATAGGTTTAACTAAGGACGGGAAATTAAAAACTAACTAACCTAGGGATAAAAACTGTAACTTCCGGATGATATTGATCTTCCGTAAGGATCGCTAAATAACAGAGATAACAAAATTTTTAAAATCGGTCGTTGTAGTCCCCGGCAGCGGCGCCAAAAACTTGTCGCGACTCCTATCGGTCGGACGGATTTTAATCCGGTCGTTGTTCCAACAGCAATAGAAGCGGCAAACAGTGAGTTTTAAATTTGTAGAGCAGGGGAATCCTAAGTTGTATACTACTGACAAACCTAAAAGGGCAGCAAGTGGTATGTATGACTCAGGTGTCGTTCTTCAAACTACAACGGGCATGGGAGTCTAGGAAGTTTTATTATCTTTGGAGATTCAGCTAGAGTTTTTAAAAGTTTTTGGATAGGTTTGGTTTTTATACTAAATACTAATTTAAATAAAGAAAATAAAACTAAAGAGGTTTGTACGGAGACTCGGTCAACAGAGGATAAGCGAGTGTTTACTATGATTTCGTTAAATGTTATTGATGAATAGTCAAGGGTAAGGCTACTAGATGTGATGACTAATCCGGAAAGGATAGAAACATAATTAATGCAAAGTATTGTACCTACGACCGTTCCGCGGCTTCCATACGTTTGTACTCCACCAATTGGTGTTTCCAGCACTATACCGAGTAATAGGGCGTTTTACAGTTTTTCCGTTACATTAATTAGGGTTCCACATTACTCTCGCAGATTTCCTGTATCCTAATGAGCTACAACTACGAGCCTATTCAATATCTAACGTAGAGTTGTCCGCAATCAGATAAATAACATGTCACGTGGATAGCAGTTATAGAAGTCAAATACACCGGAAGTTCTCCCAAATGTACAGACCAATTTATCCGACGACTATCCTCGAATCCTGGTCCCCAGTCACAGTCATCAGAGATGTCTGTATCGTAGCGTGAATTGTTGATTGAACAAGAACATGAACGGGGATAATCCCGCGGACCAAGTTGGTATAATCGGGCTAACGATCAGTTAAATTGTTCAGCATTACAGATATAAATCATCACAACTATTCCATGCATGTTAATCTACTGTATAAACCAATATTCTGTGTCTGAAAACCTAATTATACAGTTACTGATATGAACTAGGAGGATAACTCTAGCATGCATCATTTCTAAGGCAACAATCAAACAAGAACATGCGATAGGGTAACACATAACGGAACACCGTAATCCTAGCATAGCAGATAACCAATAATCAGATCATAGATATCCCGAAAGTTCTCTCAAAGATATATAACAGATAAACATGAATCTAACCTATCTCTAATCCTACGCTCCGTGTCTCTTATGATTTGTTTCAACCTAGAGAACACAGCCATACCAAGTTCATTGATCATCAAGTATAGAATAGGTAGAGAACGTACCACTAGCAATTGGCCAGGTTCTAGCTGGAAGCTTCTAACCACAGCATAGGTTGGATAGATAAACATTCGAGATTCAGTTTACGAGTTCATACACAGTTTAAAGTAACACGGGCAGAGTAACAGCATGGCATAAACATATTGACCATTCTAACATAACTACATCATAGTAAACACAAAGAAATGTCTAGCCTAACATTATATATCTAGCATACAATCCTAAACAAGCATAAACAAAGCAACACATGTTTAAAACTGGAAAGTAAGAGATATATAAATAGAACCTGATACGAATTTATTACAGACAGATCTTCGCAAATACAATGTCTTGGAGTGACTCCGTACAAAAGCTAAAAGCTACCTCTACCTAACTATCTCTCTAACTAGCTCAATTCTAGAGAGAGAAAATTCTCTAGAGAGAGAAACTAGAGAGAGAGTGATGTGTGTGAGAGAGAAAGTGTAGGGAGAGAATGAAAATGAGAAAAGATGGTATGAATGAAGTGTTGGGGATGTCCACTATTTATAGGCAAACCATCAAATCGCACGTACAACTCACGAAGCATCACGTACAAGCAAACGAAGCACGATATGGGGTAGGGGGGCCATATACGGCCTTGCAGGGGCCGTATACGGTGTATAGTAGGCCGTATACGGTCTTACAAGGGCCGTATACGGTGCCTGAGGCCGTATACGGTCTCCGTCTGATTTCGTTCGTTGCTTAAAACGTCCGTATCTCCTTCGTTATGCGTCCGTTTGACTCGATTCTTTCGCCTGTGGTTTCGTAATTCCGTTACGCTTCTAATGATGCCAATATCACAGAAATTGGATGTGTAGAGCTTAGGCGTAGCCGAAATGACTTTTAATGGCTCTGAAAGCGTAGTGGTTTCTCCGTCCTTTGCCCGTTTCACTTGATTCCAGATTTTTCCGTCTCGATTTTACCTATACAACAGATGGTAGAAGTTAGAAGGTGTGCCTTGATAGGAAAATGAGGTCGGAGGAATCGGCTTGTATTAAAATGCTGTGTTTTGTGCATTTTCAGAGTGTATTCAGTGATTTTTACCACAAAATCTACTTTTGAACCACTTTAGTGTATTTTAGCAAATAATCAATGTTTTGGAATGTTTTCACTAAAGAAAGGTTCAAAATGTGAGGATTAAAGCTTCTAAAAACATGACTTTTTACGTCACATCATATTCTAAGTTGTGTTTAAATTAGCGAGACTACATCCCTGTCAAAATAAAAGAATACTTTTATTACTCTTGAATATTTATTTCTTTTTGGTGGATAATCAATTTATTGATTATATGCATCAGTGACTCCCTGATGTATCATTTAATGGTGATTAATCGACAAACATTCGTTATATTTAATACATTTTGTATTTAATTTAACGAATTTCAAATTAAATAATTTTTGGTACAACGAAAATATCGCGCGCTTCTGACATTCTCTCTCCTACGTCAGCGCACTTTTCTGGCTTACCACTCCCATCACCATTAATGCCACCACTCTCAACCATCATAACCCCCTATGCCTTTACCGATTCCACCACGACCATCCACGTCGCCACACTCTCGTTCACATGATCATTAGAAAAGTGTAATCTATTTAAATTCACAAATCAGTGACTCGTCACTATTACACTTTCCTAATTTTCAAAACCCCTGTTTTCCAAAAACCCTAAATCAAAGGCGAAAACAAATTTTCCAAAGGATCTGTAATATCTAAATCAAAATTTTTCAATAATACATACATAGCTTCTACAGAGATTAAAGCTCTTCGAGCCTTTGCAGTAAGTGAAGATTCTGTCATTACAGTTCCTAAATCAAACTATTTGGGTAATCTCTCTTGCCCTAAATCAGAGTATGCGGAGGTAATATACTTTTTGAAAAACCATTTTATTCTCCCTACTCTCACATTATCACCTGGAGAAATGAATCCAGAATGGTTGAGTGAGTTCTGGTATACCTGCACTCACTCAATCGTTAATAATTCTTCACAACTTAAAGGATTCATTCATAACGGTGGTCAAGAAATAATTATTTCTGCCCACACCATTCGTACCATTTTACAACTCCCTGAGCATGATACTTACGACCCACTGCCTGACAAGGAAGATGCCAAAGGAGGCATAGTGAATCTCACTGGGATTAACTGCAAATACTCTACAGATAGCAGTGGAAATCGTAAGTACTCTACTGTTCATAAATCTAAAATGGATGGTGTGTGGAATGCCCTATTTTCAAACTTTATCCAGTCTTTGGGCACAAAAACAGGGAGTTATGATCAATTCAACGCTCTAGAAGCACAAATAAGCTGGTCACTGGTCAACTCCTTAAAAGTTGACTATGCAAGTGTGATCTTTGATGATATTGTTTTAAGAATCTGTGAACCTACCAGAGCAAAATATGTTTCCTATCCTAGGTTTCTCTCACTTGTTTTTATAAAGATCAGTTCAAAGCATATGATAGGGTTTCTTTTAAAGGTTTTGAACCCACTCTGATAGGGAAACAAATTTTCAGTAAAAATGCAACTGTGCTTCTCCCTGGTTTCATGAAACCAAAGGGGATACTTGCACCCCAGCCTTTACAAACTGTACATCCGTCTGCTTCTGCCCCCCTCCCCATCGATCACGTCACTGACCACACTCCCAGTGACTACTGCTGATCAGCCACCAAAACAAAAACCACCAACTGCTCCAAAGAAAATCAAGTTAAAGTCCCTGACATCAAAGGATCAGGGACAGAGTCAGAAAAAGACGTCTAAGGACGCCAAGAGTGAAGCAGCGACTGAACGTTCAGTCCCTGCGGGCACTCTTGATCAACCTGAGCCTAAAGCTGCTTCACTGGACTTACAAAAGTCCAGTGACTCTAAAAAGGGAAACCTACAGACAACTACAATGGCTCAACCCATTGTTAGTAATGATTCGGGTGCAACCCACACCCTCTTATCGAGTCAACCCATCAGCCACTCATTATTCTCACAAAAGGATAATGTTTCAGTCAAAGGGCAAGTGACATCAGTGGGTGATAACACACCCATAGCTGATGTCACATCACTGGCTACAGACCTGGGCCAACTCTCATCTTTCACTGCACCAACTGACAATGTCTCTCCCCAGTCACAGGGAGAGATACAGGTTGCTATCTCTGTTTCTGATGATCCATCAGCCAAAACACAAGCTGATGATGTTGAAGAAGCCTAGCCTATGGACACATCTAAATCCTCATCTGATAAGGATCAGCAACATCGATCCTATAGTTTTATTCTTCCAAAGGTGAATCAGCAACCAGATGATACTGATGTTTCATCTCTACCCTTCTCCACTGTTCCTCTTGCTGATACCATAACCTCACCCATCCAGGAATTAGATGCAATGTCTCTTTCCAGTGACAACATCTCTCAACATGCTGATGATCAACCATCTCAACCAGAAGTTGAAATCCAATCTCAATCACAACCAATACCACCAATCTCCCCTGTTACTCAAAAATCACCATCAACCAACAAAGCATCAACCTCCATCATCTCACCAACAGATAAACTGCTGCTTGACTACATTTCCTCTTCTCAGCAACAAATTCGAATGCTTACTGAGGATAGGGAGTCACTAACAGGCCAACTAGCTGATCTCACTAGTAAAGTTCACTCTCTTGCAGCAGTATATGAACCCATTCCTTCCTGGAGTGAGTCGATCAGTGAAAAGGTTAAAACAATTGCTAATGCTGAAATTGATCATTATCAACTTATGGAAACTCATGCTAAATCACTCTCTGAGCTCTCCACTTTCACCAGCGTCTACCTCAAAACTCATGATGAAGCAATATCCTCTCTCACTTGAAACCAAAAAGAGATGGCATCTTCTATTGTGGACTATATCATTCATACTGACAAAGTTATGAAAGAAATTCCAAAGATGGTCGGCAATCAGGAAAACACTATCAAAGGCTTAGAAACTATGCATACTGATCATAAGAAAATCTGTAACCGACTTGCTGAGATTATCAATTTCGTTCATGAGGCAGAGGGGGAGAATAAAGAAGATGATGAAAGTGATGATGCTGAGAATAAAAGTAATGATGAAAGTGAAAATGATGATGATGATGATGATAATGATGGTAATGATGGAAACAACGATGATGAAAAGAAGGATGATGAAAATGGTAATGAGAAAGAAAGTAAGGATGATGAGACTGATACTAAAGACACTGGCATTGAGGAGAAGAAAAATGAAGGGGACGCTGATGATAAGAAAGAAGAAGACACTGATGATCAGATGGAAGATCAGCAACCAATCTCTTCTGCTCTGAATAAAAGAAAAAGGACCAGCAAGTCTCCCACATCAGAGTCCATTCCTTCCAAAAAGATAATCTTCTCTGAGGAAGAAATATCAGCCACCATGTACAATCTCAAAACCATCATGGAGCAACCTAAATCTTTATCAAAAACGCCTCATACAGATATTGTCATATCTGAGGCATCACCAGCAAGAGCAATCATACCACCAACAACAATTCCACCAGCAACAATCCAACCAACAGCAACAACACAACCATCAATAACACAACCATCAATAACACAACCATCAACAACACAACCATCAATAACACAACCAGCAATAGCAATCACAACAACAACTTCACCAGCTACTACAATCACAACTCCACCAACAACAATTCCAGCAACAACAACTTCACCAGCTACCACAACCACAACAGTAACAACACAGATCACCCTCTCAATCCCCACTGTCATTACACCAACAGAAGCAACAACCACAACAACTTATCACCACTCACAACCAGAGATCACAGATCCAGATTCTTCTATTCCTGCTCATCTTTTGTCATCAGTTTTAACTTCAGAAAGTCCTCATCCCGAAGAAACTGAAAATCAGCGAATAGAAAGAAAAATAAGAGAAAGACAGAAGCATGAGAGGGAGATGCTCTTAAAATTTCAAGCTGAGCAAGATGCAAAAGAAGAAGAAGAGAGGAAAAGAAAGTTGAAAGAACAATCTGATTCTGACAGAGCTTATCTGTTGAAACTGAGTGGAGATGAAGCCATACAAAGAGAAAGAGAAATCTTCTTAAAGAAACAGCAAGAAGATGAAGATTTTAGGCTGTCTAAACTCCTTCAAGATGTTGAAGAATCTGATCTTCAACAAGAGCTTTGTGCAGATAAAAAGGGCAGCAAGTTAAAAAAGAAAGGGGGAGCAAAGACAACAACAGATAAAATGTTGGATGAAATTGACAGGAAGAAATATGCTGTCAGAATGACTGGAAGATCAAATCCTGCTCCTATCACCAAAGTCAACTTGAAAAAGCCTAAGAACAAATCACAAGCTCAGCTACTTATCCACAGAGGAATGGAGACTCAAGCAATTAATCTCGATCAAGTCTGCAAATTACATAGAGAAGAATGGAATGAAATCAGACTTGCTATCAGTCACTCCTCAAGTGCTGCAAAAGAAGAAGTCTTGACTGAGATTGACAGGCTGTTCAAGAAAATGGTGGATCTGCAGCTACTTAGACCAGAAGACACTATCATATTTTGTGAGGAGATAGTGCAGCCACCAAGTCCAAGGTATAGGTCAGGTACCAACAGAATCATCAGAGTTCCAAATACCAGAACTCTAAATCTATCCATTCCTGATGGAGTGCCAAGAATTGAAGGCACTGAAGTTACTGAATGAGAGAAAGGAATTGTCTACAGAGACTTAATGGAAAGTTGTGTTTCCAAAGAGAATCAGAACTTGAAAAGATAGACCATGAGCAACTTGTACATCTCATCAGAGTAGTCAGTGTGCTTTCCAAGGACTCAGTGATGAGAAAGGCAATTCTAGAAGAAGGGCTTGCTAGACAGTACAGATACCTGCCATCCAGTGAAAAATATGAATTGCAGAATGAGCTGGGCATCGTAAAAGAAGAAGAAGTTTGGGGCTGTTTAAATTGAATCTTGTAATAGATTAGGTTTATTGTAACTAAAATTACTTTATGTTTACAGTTAAATGAAATCTAATATTTCTTTTGAGAAAACCAAAGTGCAAAACTCAGATCATATCAAAAGAATCCAAAAAGAAAAATGAATGGATCAAAGTGTAAGTCACTGAATGTTTAAAATCTTAAACACTGACTATAAACTTTTCTCAGCAACTAGTTTGTCTAGGGAGCTTCAATCACAATCATTTAGGGGGAGATTGTTGAGTCACTGGTCGCTGACCATGATGAAGTCGCTGGTCGCTGACTAACTCAACTGTTCACTACTCGATGAAGAAATGGAATGTATCGAAGCTGCTGTAGCTGATAATAAGTTTCGCTGAGCGTCATTCATTCTACTTGATATGCTGAGGAAGAATAAAGCTCAACTTGGTGTGTCGCTGTCAGCGAGAGCTTTACTTCTTCAAATCAATAAAGGCAAAAGTCACTGCCAGAATAACAGCTAGTCACTGAAGATCTCTAGTTCAAGTCATTCTACAAGAGCATGTTAGCTCGCAGTGAGTGAGGAGGATTACTGCATCTTCAGGGACTATTCAATAAAGCCTCTCAATCATCAAGTACAGAAAGTACTGTACTTATCTATACATCAGCAAGAGTGTTCCAACTTGAAGCATGTCCGAAAGACTACGTGGCAGCGATTGATTGGTTTTAAGGTAACGATATATTTGCGGTAACAGAATTGGGACCCGCAGAATGTCGGTTCATCAGAGATCAAGCCAATCAAGCAGCGATACGTGTCATTCCAAGATCCTATTTTATAGGCGATATTTTAGGAACTCTTGTAGTATAAATAGTTCAGTGTTTTGTACTGTAGAGGCTAGTCGTTCAATCGTACTTATCACTTGTGTGTCAGTGATTAGTTTGTCTAGAGTACGTATTAATGATCCAGCGAGTGAACAGTCAGCGTGTTTGTCCACTGTTGTTCATCTCATTTGTAATAGATTAGCTAAGTGTTTGAATTGGATTAACTTTGGTTAATCCATTCCGCATTCAACACTTGTAAATTGTATGATCAATATAATTCATCATTTTAGCTATCGTTACTTTGTTGCTTTGATATTGTCATATCTATAATCTGTTATACTGTGTTACTATTGTTTATACTCTGTTTATGTGAATCAATTTAAAACTCATCAATTAACTTAGCTAAAATCTGAAATAGTTTTAAATTGTATTCAACCCCCCATTCTACAATTAAACTTTACACTTGCGATTCCAATTCACTAAACAATAGTGAATTACGGGACTATCAATATATATTCCGTGTGTTTTCAAAAAGATAGAAGTCAAAATAGCTATCTTTTCCTCCTTACCGTTATCCGTTTCCGTTTTCATTAAAAAGCGTATCTAAATAAAAATTTTCTTGAGTTTAAAAGTCCTAAGATAAGCATACCCTTTAAACTTAAAAATACCCATTATCCATACCTTTTAACCCTCACTTCACACTACAACCCAATGAATGTCTTGGGATAATTAGCACCGTCCTCACCTAAGTGGTGGAGATTTGATTCTCGATCAAGCCTATGACGATGAATGCTGCATGACTGGCTTTTGAGCGATTTCGTTTGTTTAGAATGATAGGAAACCCGATACACTTTTGAGTGAATTGAGTGACCACCTGGTGAGATTGCCTAAGTCATGTGTATGCCAAAGATCACGAGAATCAGAAGCATGCCTAAAGATATTCATTTTTTAATTCGGGAACAATTATCTTATTTATCTCAATTTTCTGAAACAGGTTGCTCATATGAAGAATAGTTGTTCTAAGAAATATTTTAATTCGCAAAAATTGGACTTTAAACATCTTTTTAAGTGAGGATAGTTGAAGTGTTGCTTGAGGACAAGCAACGTCTAAGTGTAGGATATTTGATTTGACGTAAAAAGTCACGTTTTTGCGTACTTAATTCCCACCTTTTTAGCCCCAAAATGGATGAAAACATTCAAAATTAATACTTTTTCACCATAATTCATTACTAAGGCTAAAAATAAGGCGTTGCTTTAAAAATCAAGTAAAAAGGCCAAATAACGTACAAAATAGAGCATAAACGATACGGTCATGTTCTACAAGCACTTTTTAAGTATTTTACCTCAAAATTTTCATTTGATTATCTCATTATGATCTTCAGGTAAATACGAACGCGTGCATATAAAGAACGTTGAAAACGGACCAAGAACGAAGAAGATATGGCCAAACGAATTACGATCCAGCACGCAAGACTTACGATCCAGTGCACAAGACAACGACCAGGGCTACACCACCCCGTAAGGGCCGTATACCCCCCCCCCCCCTAGGGCCGTATACCCCCTTACAGGGCCGTATACCCCCCTTTTTTGGGGTGGTATACCCCCTTCTAGGGGTGGTATACCCCCTCTATGGTGTCGTATTCGCCCCGTTTGCTACCGAATATGCCCTATTTGCTACCGAATACGCCCCTTTTAAGGTGGTATACCCCTTTTATGGTGTCAAATTTCATAGATAGGGGGTGTATTTTAGTGTTAAATTGGGAGCGAGGGTGTTGAGTGTAAATTTGTAATTTGTATGCCTATAAATAGAGGCCTTAACCTCCTCATTTCTCATCCCTTATTTTCCATTCTCTTTTCTTTCTCTCACTAGAATAGTTAGTAGCTTTCTCTCTCTAGCACTACTCTTAGGAGTTAGAGGAGAAATAGTAGGTAGGTTCTCTCTCTAGTCTCTCTCTCTAGCTTCTCTCTCTAGGGAACTAGTGGGAAGATTAGAAGAGAACCCTTTCTTTAAAATAGCTATGTAATTTAATTAGTAGAGGCTAGCGGTTGTAATGCTTGGATATTAATCGAAGAAATACAAGTTGTTATTCTGTTCGCATTACATATCGGTATTATCTATCCATTCAATTATTAATTCGTTATAATGTTCTTGTTTGATGTTTGTGACCTATTAATGATACAAAAATGTTTATTGGTATGCTTTGTGATTAGCTACGTTGCTTGTATGTTTGCCATGATTTAAATAGTAGTGATGATGTTAATCTAAATATACAATTGGGATGATACCAAACAACGGAGGTAACGTTATACGGCTTTCATTTGTATAGCGGCGGAAACATCACGAATGTGTGGAATACGGAACATGGAAGCTATGAAAGTCGTGGGCACAATCCATTGTGGAAATATTATTCCCAATTGTTATAATCTAAAAACTATGTCTGTTTAACTTTTCATCTATGATTATAAACTATTCATCAAACTATCGCCTTTCCTCCAATAAACGTGGTTAAAACTCTGAAAGACAAGGCGTCGCAAACCTTTATCTGAGAGTAATTAATTATTTGTGCTATCTATGCATGGTCTGATTTCGAAGCTTTGGAAATACCGTCAAACTAATGTATAGTACAACGTGAATAAATCAGGGATTTATTGGGTAATATTAAGTGAGGGCTGGGTTTATATCATAGATGGGTACGCTTTAATACAAACTGAGTTTAAACGGGTTCAGAGTGATCCGAATGTGCAACATGTGTGGAACACCGTAAAACGTCCTATTACTTAGTATAATGCTGGAACCACCTCTGATGTAGTACAAACGCATGGAAGCTACGGAACGGCCGTCGGTGTATACACCCTAACTTGCATTAGTGCGCGAGGCATGGAATGCCGTAAAACGACCTAGTACCTCGTGTAAGTGTCGGAACCTTCCCTCTAGAACGGTTCCCGTACACCCAAGCTATGGAACGACCGTCGGTGTATACATTCTGAGCAGCACTGGGTCATCCACCGGCTCTGAACCTAACAAACCATCGATGAAAAGTTAACAGACACTTTCCGAAATAGGTCTTAAATGCTCTATTTGAATTAGAATACTTTATGGTATCAAAGAAAGGTCAGAAATTAAATATCGGTCTGTTACCTTATTCATGCGCCCATGAGTTAACTCCAAGATGGGTCACTAGTCTTCACAGACAGTGTTGGGGGTAGAGCAGCATGATCTGATCAGAATCGTGATAACCTAGTACTCAGTGACATGCTATCAGGGGAACCAAATAGTAGGGTGCTAGTGTTTACACCATAAAGTACCTAAAACATTAGAACATAAATACTTAGAAAGAACGTTTTAAAATCCAAACATCATCTACGCTATCCTAAATCATGGTGAACCTCGTCTTTGTTATCCTTAAGTGTTACATATCTGCTAGCCTCCCTTTACTTTTATGCTTTCTTAGTTTATAGTAGTTTGAATATATAAAAACCAAAAACAATTACCCTCCAATCTATCAAAACCCTAGCTTAATTACTAAGTTATCCGAACGAGCTCTGTTTCAATTCTACCGTCGTGAGGAACGACCCTGGATCATCCTTACCGCATACTAGTATCAGGTATTCGTACCTAGTAATAGTGGGTAGTTCGGAAGGTTTTGGCTCCCCCGACTATTATAAATTTAAAACTACCATCTGGTGCAGCCGCCTAGCGGAGAGGTCCGCAATGACAGGAAGCGATTCCTGAACCGACCGCTGGACGCGCATCAGAAGCTACTAATGTTTATTACAATATTTGTTTCCTTTGCTCTTTCTTCTTCTTTGTGTTACAAAACTATATATTAGTCAATATCATTAGATTGAGATGAACTTCATGTTTGATTGTTGAACGCCTACCAGATCATGAATTGCATAATTGAGTTTTTTTTTTTTAGAAAATTAGAAGCTTTTGGTGATCTGTATTAAAAGTTTATATTATTTTTTTTTCTCTATGGTATAGTACTTCGTATGAGATGAACTTCGTATGATTAAAAGGTATGATTTTTTGAGTAAAGTAATCCATGTTTCATGATGAATGAAGTTCAGATGAATGCTATGTTTGTTTAGTTGACACCTTCATGATGCACATCAAGTGTTTGATGAAATGCATAAGTGTTCTTTCCACAGATTTTGTTTAACCTTTAGGTCTGGATTTGTATTATAGCTGTAACTTCCTTTGAGTTAGTAGATGTATATTTAGATTTGTAAAGAAACTACAAATATATGAAGAATAATAAAAGGTATTGTGGCCATCATAATTTCAACCTTAAACATTTCAGCATTAACTAAATGTTTATTGATGTACACCAGTAATGTGATCTATGCTAAAAATGTGTGTGAAACATTCTATTTTATTAATGATGATGCTTATTGTGTTTAATCTGCTTACATGAACATTGAGTTCAATTTTGTGTTTTGTGCCACTACAGTGATGTTTATGCTTTGCTATTATACATGGTGCATTGTTGGGTCTTCTATCTTTGGCAATTAAATGATATCTCTTGGTCAAGGAGTCTCAAAGGTTGTGTTTTTTACAAAAATAGCTCTACTTTTTACTTGGTATTGTATATTGTGATGTTACTAAAATGACCAATATGCAGTCACCTATCTCATACGAAGTATTTCTCAGGTTGCTACTGCAGAGTTATTTCAATCAGAATTATTAGGGGAAGAGTAACAATCACAAGCTCTTAGTCTAGATGTGAAAAGGTTGAAGCATGCCACTTTCACGACTTTCAAGTGAAGAAGGTAATACTGCTTTGTCCTTTTACATGGATATTTTATTAATCAGCTTTGTATCGAAGACTCTTTTCTCATTTTTATCATGGGGAAGTTAGTTATCTAATTTTTACTACATCTCTGCAGTATTATGCAAATGTGCAACTATTGTTTAGCTTTTCTTGACCATAATAATGCACTTGGCTTCTTATACAACCAGGGATCTATCATTGTTGGCTGCTACATAGACCTTTCCCAGAGCCTTGGCATATTGGATACAGTGGTAGACCTGGTGCTTCCACATATCTCACTGGTGTGCATGACCATAAAGTTTTATGATGGAATATGGTATATCTATATTTAGCCGCATTCTAACATATCTTTCCTATTCGGTTCATTTGGTTGTGATTGTGACTTGGAATTTTTTGTCATTTTTCTTTGCATGTAGTAAGTTTAGCCATAAAGTGGTTTGATAGTGTAACTGATAGTGACTCGGAATTTGTTAAGGTGAGAACAAATATTCTGCCAACTTAAAATTCATTAGTTGCGTAAGTATATATTCCTTTATTTTGATATCTTTGACTTTAGTTTGTGATTTTTCTTTAACCAGTCTGTTTACTATCAATCAATTATCTATATACTATTGTTGAGTTATGGGTGCTGACTGCCGAAGATCTTCGTTTTTAATGTTTAAAATTCATTTCTCCTTTATGATTGCAGGTGTTTATATGATCTGTGATGGTCCTTTGCTGTCACATGGGCAATATCTTGGAACGGTGACGCTGTGTTCCGCCTTTTCGGTTCTTCTTTTATCAATTAAAGTGTGTATCTTCACTGTCAATTCACAACTCGAGGCTGAAGTTTCATCTTCTCCTTCAAGACAAATGCTTCATTTAAAGAAGTCATGGGGGATGCCTGTGCTGTTTCTGTCGTCTGTGATTTTCGCTCTTGGACATACTGTTATTGCTTATCGCGTAAGATGCAGAGCACGAAGGAAGCATATGCTTCACCGAATTGATCATGAATCAGTATGTCTACCTACCGATACATTATGTGCACATGTTTCTCTGCTATTTGATATGGCATTTGAATGTCTTTTGGCATTATTGAATATTTGAATCGAAAGGCATAGAGTAAGTTAATACGGAGTAATAGATTATAAAACAATGTCCGTAGCTTATTGTATTGTTCATAGTACAATAGGTCAAGACTTTAAATTTTCCTCTAGACTTATGAATCTGATTATGTTTGCATACTGAATTACTTATGAACCTACTATGTTCTAGAATATGCTCCATGCATTCTGCGATTTATTTATTGGGTCCTGAAAACAATTTTAGCTTGATTCCTAATATTATTTTCAATTTGTAGGTTCTTTCAAGCAAGCTATTATTTTCATCCGGGTACACTAAAGTCCCACGATCTCCAACTCCTACCGCTGGTAGAACTCCATAAAGTGATAGTGAAATCAGATGGAAACCCATGGGTCATGGTCGCAATGATGGTGAACTCCCGGTTCGATTACTAGCCGATGTGGACAGTCTATTTATGGATAGTTGTATATTCATTTGACGATAGATGTGTTGGTTAAATTTTAGTCTACATGAGTTTTAATAAATTTTTGGTTCTTTGTTTTCATTGTGTGGTGTGGTTCTTTCACAGGTTTCAAAATAAGCGCGTATGTAGATACATTAGTTAGACTCATATAGGTCAACTTTCTATCTGTAAATTAGATATTTCAAGTTTGGAATTATGCATGGTTCTTAAGTCCAAAGATGACTCAAAATGAAGCTAAGTGGATTGGCTAAGTCTTGCCGTTCTCATAACTCATACATATATTTACTTAATTAGTTCGATAATACTTTGTATGGTGTTCGATAAATTAGTTATGATTTCTAAAAGCTTATTAATTTGCATAGTTAATGATGAAAGACCTGAATGGTTTGGTTTCATACTTTGAGTCTCCTTTGAACTCTAAATCTGACTTCAAACTATGATGAAGCTGATCATTTATGAATTCTATGTATGTATTTAGTAAAGAATAAACAGCTTGGTTATATTGAATTACATATATGAGCTACTTTAGCAACCATATTTTCATCATGTACAAATTACAAATGGCATAGCTAGAAAAACCCGGATCAATAGTTCAGCATATGTAGAAATTTAATGCCAACTGATAGGTAATGTAAGATATTGTGTTCTTTATAAAGTTATAAGTTTGAATGTAAATGTAAATTATAAGCTCCTTATTGAATAGTACAACTCTTTTAGTAGACTTTTGGGTCACCAATAAAATTTTATAGTCAACGCTTACAATATAATCTAGCTTACAAAAGTTAACTAATGCTATTATGATAGATATTTTGAATCATCACTAAATTGACTATAATTAATCAAATAATACAAAATATGTGTTTCGTAATACTTATGTTAACATATGTTATAGTTACAAAAAATTCTCAAATAATTTTATTACTTAGATTTTTTTTTTCAAACCCGTATTATCACGGGTCATAAAACTAGTTATTATATTAGTTAGTACTTCATAAGCAATAAAGGCATACAACCAAATTCAATGTTATGGCTATTGCCTCCATAAATCAAATACAAAGTATAAATATGAGAAATACAAGTAGTCAAAGATGCATTTATAAAAATTTAATATAGCTGCTTGGTTGTACTTGGAAAGACGCTATTTTCTTGAGAAACCATTTAATGCATACGACTTAATTGTCACAAAATCATTTAAAAAAAAAAAAAAATTTGGCAAAAAACATAAATTAAATTAAAAACTCTAAATCAACAAGAGTTGTGGAGTATATAAAAACATATCTCATCTCATAAATTCTATATATACATACACTGTTTTTATTGTTCACATCCATATATAATCATCAACCATATACATAATACAAAATGATTTTATACGAACAATAATGTTGACTAAAATCTATAGTTTGACTTTTCTCTTACACTTCTGGTCTTCAATTGCTCGACTAGTGATGTTGACTTTCATAGTGCAATTCATCCTCACAGTCACATGTTTCTTAATAAAACTCAAAAACTTGACCCTACCACCAACTCTTGTGTAACTGCTCATGGATAATAACCCTGTACTCAAATCATTTTGCAATTCAGGGCTTCCCAATAGACTATCAACAATTATGTCGATGGTAATGTTCATTCTATCCGTCCGTCGGGCCTTCGACTGCCCTGGCGGCCCTCGTGCTTCCCCTATTACCGCCCCGTGGTAGTAGAGGCTAGTTGTCGTATTCTTGTACCTGTATCAATACAAATATATATCGTACCAAGTATATTAAATTTTGATCCAACAATTTTGTTTTGAAGGGACAAATATACTCCGTATTATATATGATGTATAGTTATGTAATAACGTGTACCTGTATAAGAGTTTGCTTATTGTTCAGAAAAAAATGTATGATTATGTAATAACGAAGTTAGTATTCACTACAAGAAAAATCACCATTAGTGATAAAACTGATTTCGTCACTAACATTATAAAAATTGGTCACTAACTATTTTTGTGACAAAATTAAGGTGGTCACTTTTTGTCACTATAGGTCCGTCACTGTAGAGACCAAAGGTGAAATGTCGTCACTTTGATGACGAAGCTTCAGCTGAAATTGTCACTGAAATGTCGTCACTAGACAATTTTGTGACGACTTTCAGTTTTGCGTGACTAATTAGTGACAAGATTCTGGATCGTCACAAAATAGTTTGTCACTAAAGCCTATTTTTCTTGTAGTGATTAGCCTGGGCTTTATGTATGATCATTGGGCAAACATGTACAACAAATATATAGTCGAGAATACCTATAACCCTAAAGCCGGCCAAGTGTCCAACGGAAACTAATGGGCTAACGATTACGATAACTACACGTGATTACGTAACTATTACTATTGAATGAGGTCTGAATGAGGTCTATGCATAAAAATGTATCATTGAAAATGGAAATATATTAATTGCTAACCTGAAAGATGCAAAATTCGGATTTTTAACTGATATATCTGCTGTTAAAGACATGTTGGTTCCGGGTCGTGGGATGGTGCCATTAACCAAATCAATATTGTCAACTGTAACACCATTCATCTTGATCTCGGGATCTTTAACCTTAAAGATTGTAAATATCAAGGTCACAGCTACTACAACCGAGAGGACTACGATAGCCAACATACAACCACACAACTTGATGTATTTATTTCGACGAGTGGTTTTCTTTAAGACGGTCTCTTCATCGTCACTGCTGCTATGTTGGCGATTGGTGGCTGGAGCTAGTGGTCTCACTTGCTCTTCGGCCATGATTAGATTACTAAGGTGTGTGAGAGTTTAGAGTTAATTTGGGATTTATTAATTATCATGCATCTAGCTAGTTTTTTATACTTGTACAAACTTCATGCTAGTTTTTTGACTTTTGGTTTCATATGTAGAGTCAAACATGTTATTTCTATGGCTTGAAAATTGATATTATTTGAAAAGGAAATTGATAATGATGAAAGCAGGTGTTTATGTATTTTAACTTTTTAAGTACATATTTGGTGTGAAACCATGACATATTTGTATGATGCATATTTGAAGATATAATTTAAAACGATTTAAACTTCAAATCTACAGCAAAATTGGCGACATGGAATTAGAACACGTTAAACTTTGACCTTTTAAGATTTGCAGCAATTTTTATGATTCTTAAAGTCAAAAACATGGACAATAAGGCATTACTGATCAATACTACAAAGAAACTTTTCACATCTAGTCCTCTAAAATATAAGATGATACTACGTGTACAACACTAAAACTTAACAGTACGTAGTGGTGTGTGTAGCTATCAAGTTTAAACTACAATATACATGAGTTTGTGTGTGCGTATTAATGTGAAAGAGAGAAGAAAATTGTGAAAACAAAAACAATCATGTCAGTATAATTGTTTTTCTTTAAAAGGCAACCCTACAATCACACACATGCAATTACCCACGGCCTCCCGATTAATAGGTTCTTCTCATACCGCTAGACCAAAACCCCTTTGATGTCACGTAAACATAAATATATTTCATAATTATTGAAATTGTCTGTAGAGTACTGGCACATAATTTTGTTTGGTATTATTAGTGATAGTATTTGTATGGAGAACATTTAATTTGACCGTTAACTAAAGTCATTGAGGATTAATAAATACATGGTAGGTGTGTGTTTGTTGGTAGTTAGCGAAATTTGTACCATAAGTGCAGTGGTCCATTAGTTATATCTTTGACTTTATGACCAATAACTCTGATATTAAGTTTTAACTTTTAAGAGCGATGAAGGAATGAAGAGTGTAGTGAGACTGCTGATAACAATATCATATCATTGTAGTTTGGTGGGTCAAATGATTTGGCTGCTAATCAACTTGGATCAGGTTTAAACATGAAGTACAAGGAAAAAGATGGATTTAGTTCAAGTGATTCTAGCAATCGCGAGACAAAAACTTCAGTTTTCGATGACTCGAGCTTATGGTTTGTGTTTACAAAAAGAGTTTAGACTTATCTCCATGAATGGTGAAGATGAAAAATCAATAACAATGTCCAACATCTTTTTTAAGCTCATGCACATACACTAATACCCTTTCTCACTTTTGTATGGAGTATGGACAAGGTAATTGTTGTTGTAATCAAATAAAGGAAACAAACACTAACAAGATTTCTAGAACTTGGCCCAAAAAGTTGAGCCCAAACCGAGAAATGGACCCGTTGAATACTTGAAGCCTTGAAGGTACTTAATTGTAGACAAACACATGATTTAAGCCCAAGTTCATAAATATGGATAGTACTAATCAGTCCTTCAACGGTATTTTTACGTTGCATCATTATTTTCATTATTACATATATCATCCTTCTGAATTCAAGTAAATATACACTAAAACATTGTTAACCCAAACTTATAAAACGTACACAAGTATATATATTATCATACGAATCACGATCCGATTCATGTCGCTCTCTTATATTTCATATTTAAACCGTAGTAGTAGATCCTCCTCCGCCAAATAAACTTGATAGCGTAGGGAGTTTGATCTCGCCACAACTATTTACCGGAATGTTTATGTTACCAACAACCGGGAGATCAACGGTGAGAATAATATTGAGTTCGTAGTCTATGTCCCAGTCCGCACCAATGTCCTTCACTAAGCTCACTAACACGTTATGTGGCACCTTAACCCCCACATCTAGCATTGTATCGTCATTCGCCTTCAGCGAACCAGGGTCCGGGATTGTGCCTTCAGCAATCACCCTAAAAACAAATATATTCACGTGAAGTGATCGATTTTTTAATAAACGTGACAAAATATACATACTTTAAGACGATATTTTAAACGTAACACATGAAATAGTTATCATCTTTTAATCATTGAGATGATCATCAGTATATTTTGTTCTTAAACACAAACTTATTCACATCAATACATTTTTATGTTTATTTTTGTAACTAGCAAATCGTCATAATTTGTTATATCATTGACGAAGATGATTTTTTTTTTCCTTTTTTCTCTCTTTTTCTTTTGAAAAAAGGCAATAAAGTACGGCTGCACCTACGCATATCACGAATACATACAATTTATTCACGAATATCTGCAATAATTCAAATCAGAACTTGAATTCACAACCTCAAAGTTATTAGGTTACCTCAAAACCGTTAGGCTAATAATCCTTTGATATTTGAAGACGATTATTATACAATGATTAGAATATGGATATAAAAAAATGATGATTGATCACGAAGCAACATATAAGATCTCGCACACACAAATAAAAATAAAAATTAAAAAAATAACCTGCCAGCGCTTTTGAAAGTATAGGAGATCTCGCAAATGGGAATAGGAGTGCTGTAAGGATTGGAAACGTTGACGTCAGCTTTATACGTGATGCAATCACAGGCGACGTTTTTGAGATCCACGTTTTTAACGGTGGCTTCCGGTTTCTTCATGTTTGCCACCTTTTCTGCCACAAATTCCTTCGCCTTATCCACCAATCCAGCCATTTTCAGTTCGATGATTATGAACCACGTTCGATATTATGATCAGAATTAAAATTAATCCGTTTTGGCTTTGATTACAACAAAATTAAAAGCGATCCAGGAGATATATATTGTATATATACTCCAATATATATATGCATGCTTAAACGTTAATTTTGGGATGATATATGATCCGTGGGTGGGCAGTGTGACATGGGGTGACACGTGATTAGACACGTGTTGTGTTCATACTTTTCGTACTACAGATTCATCTCCTATGATCGCGGTTTTCCGCGTTACGCTACGTACTCGATCGTTTTATTTATTTATTATTGTTATCATTACTGATTTTGTTCTGAATTATTATTTGTCCATTTACGGCAAAATACGCACTATCAGAAAAAATAATTATATACATTGTAGCTTTATTTATTATGACAATTTTATCCTTACTTTTAATTCACATTTCTACGAGGCTCCTCCCAACCCAGCTCGTCGGCTCCCGTCGGTGAGCAACCGATGAACCGACAGGGATGGCACCACATTGTCGGTTGCCTCCGTCGGTTTTGAGCTTCGGTAAACCGAAGTCCAATCGGTTTGTTTTTTTTTTCCTTTTTCTTTTGTGTGTATAAAATGAATGGTAAATTGATAAATGCGGGACCCAAAAATTAAAGTGACGGAGTAGGGATGGGAGTGGTCAGTCAGTTTCAGTCAGTTTTTGAAAAAACTGACGTGACGCTGATGTGGCGCTGAGGTGGCTCTGTCAGTTTCAGTCAGTTTGTTTTAGGGTTGAGAGTGGCCTGACATACAGGAGTATAACATATGGGTACTATACAAAGTTTAGTTGATATTACCCTTAGATTTTTGGAAGTAGACAAAGGCAACGTAAACTATAAAAAAGAAACCACATGAGTAATAATAATAATAATAATAATAATAATAATAATAATAATAATAATAATAATAATAATAATAATAATAATAATAATAATAATAATAATAATAATTTTTTATTTTTATTTTTATTTTTTTCCATTTATGTCTCACATTAAGTCATACTCCATAGTCCATATAACCATGTGGCAGGTAATATTGGTTCTTATTTAGACAAATGGATTAATGTTCGTGAATGTTTGTTACTCTATTTTAAAACTTATCCGCAAAGAATGAATTTTAGACCCACACATAATATGAACTATTCTCCTTGATCGATTATCTGATATCCAAAATGCCAATAAAATGTGACCCACAATCAATCAATTTCAGGTAAATGATTGCTTCTTGTCAAATAGCTACATAAAGATTTTTAGAGTGTACGGATCTGAAATTTTGATAACAACAAAACGATTTGCAACACTAATCACCAACTCGGGTTTTCTTATTATTTTTCTTTCTTCGCGTAGGAAAGGTAAATTTATAAATAAGAGCCCTTTACGCAACTAGCTTCTACTACTTATTAGCCAATTAAAGTAATTCAAGTTGAGATTATTACATAAATTTGTTCATTAACAACCTTACTCTCTTCACAGAAAGTTCGTTAATGTCGTTAATCAAGCAGGCCCATATGACACGCACTTGATGAAGGCCCAATCCACTTACAAGTCGGTTTAATTCAACAAGCATTTCAGACTCTAGGAAATGCCAGCTATAGGATTAGGTAGACAAGAACAAAAAAACCGGTTATTAAAACCGACCCGGCCCAAACCCGAAAAACCGACCCGGTAAGAACCGGGTATAACCCAACCCGGTTCGGGTTTTTTCACTACCCGGCGGGTAGGGAACCGGTTTGAGGTTTTGGATTTCAAAATCGGGTTGGACCCGGGTTGAATACGGGTCGGGTTGGAAAACCCAAAAAAACCCCGGTAAAAACCCGGTTGAAATAGGCCAAAAAACCCCGGCCGGTTCGGGTCGGGTAGGTCAACTACCCGGTTTTCATTTTGTTGACCAAAAACCCGGTTTGGGTAACGGGTCGGGTCGGGTTGTGCAAAAAACCCAGTTTGTTCACGCCTAGCTATAGGAGCTCACATGGATTTTGATCAAGCTTAGATTTGGGTCAAACTCGAGTACACGTAGATATAGCTTGAAGAAGATAATTAAAACAAATATATTATTATGTGCATAAAATAATAGGATTTATTACTTACTCAAATAACCATCATGAGAGATACCGACCTAATTATAATACTCCCTCCGTCCCATAATTATCGTACTTTATGAAACTCTTAAAATAAATTTCCTCAAATTCTATAGACAAAAAGTAGCCCATTTTAAGCGTAACTAAGAAACTCAAACAGAAAAAATCTAGTCTGAATTATTCATGTTGAATTAATAATGTCAAAAGAGTGGCTTTTTACCATTTAACAATCCCATCAAATGATCCAAAACATGATGATCAGCTGCACCATCATGGAGACCAGAGTGCATGTATTCATTAGTTACCCACATTCTAATCCCCCTTATCTCTGCAGCTGTCTCCATTGCAAGATTGAAGTTAACAAACATATCTTCATAATTAACTGCAGCAGCAACAGGTACCTACCAAGTATTTCAAACAGATCGATCATCAACTCTAATACACAAAAGATTTTACAAATGAGAGATAAGTAAATAATCAGTAATACAAGATAAAAAAGTATAGTACTACGAAAAACGAGTTCAGATAACTTTTTACTGATATACCGTGTTATTATTCAGTGCTGTTTTGTTGTATAGAGGAGGCCAATCCTTCTTTTCAGCCAACAAATTAGCTGCTTCTTTAAACGGTTTCAATGCATGAACTTCATCAAACATCCATGGGAACACCATCTGCATAAACCAAAGGGTAGAATTCTCAAATGCCTTTGAACTTATATAGTATATTGTAATCATTTTTATATGTTTATTACCTCCCCTGTGAGCAAAAAACATCGGCCTTCTTTAGAAGCCTTTAACGCATCAAGTTTTTGTTCATGTATATCCCTTACTCTGTGAGCAGCCCACCGTGATGCAGCTCCCTTCAAGTTACAATCAATTGATGATCGAATAAATACCGGATATATTTAGAAACATGCATTCATAAAACGGCTAGGAGTTTTATTATGGACCCACCTGACAATATATAGACTCATGCATAAGAGCATATAATGGATTTGTATCAAAAGACAGCGACTTCTCAAACTGCATATTTGTGAGATATCAGCAAAAGCATATTTACAGATATAAAAAAGATGGAAATAGAAGAAAGAGCAGTCTTACCGCATTCAAGAAGTAATAGCTTATTTGCTTCTTTGCTCCGGGAACTATTACAGGATCCCATACTCTTTCAAGCCTATACAAAGAACGAAACAACAAATAATTAATTTATAAAGCAGCATATTTTTGAATTATAACTATGCAACATCTCACATCTGGGTAAAGTTTTCAAGCAAAACCTTAGGGAAACATCCATTTTTGTCTTCAAGGAATGTCTTTAGTGTTAGCTAGACCTTTTAGATATCTAAAAATGGGTTAATTGCTTACAAAGATTACCAATTTTGGTTTCAGTCTCAAAACATTTCATTTTAGGATATAACTTTTCAATGTAAATGAATTAGCAGTAGCTTTGAAAACACCGTCTTTTGCTTTGACATGGAAACGATTAACTGGTTACCAGATAAAGTCTAAATCTTATAATGGTTTGAATGGGTGAAACAAATTTGGTTACCTTAAATAGAAATTGAACCAAAGTTGGTGAGGTTTTTATGCATTTCACCCTTTGATTAACAGTCAAGCACCTTATTAAAGCTATATGATCAGAGTGAAACGTCTCATAAATATATTAGGACAAAGAAAAGTAATTATGAATAGAAGTGAGTGAATGATGGCATACAAGTAGTGCAAGCGCTTGAACCCCGTGCTAGACCTTAAGCCTGTAATATGCCACCAGACGGGAGAGGAACCTATAAAACATACACAGCATACTATGATAAACCAAGGGATTAATCACATTTTAAACAACTTGGTATCAGGATTTTGAATAAAACTCCTCACCCCGCCTCCTTTGGACTTTGCCAAATGAGTTAGAACATCACGAATGATCTTAACATCTTGAGGGTATTTCTTATAATATTTCTTATTCTGGGTGATGATCCGACCCATGCAAGCATTGTACACAGTCGCTGCCGTGCATCCATCTCCAATTTGTGGGATTCCACCAGTCAAATAAACTTCTTCCAGCCCTTCTGGTGCAAAACTCAGGTAAGTCACTCCACAAAAGCCACCAAAACCCTATGCAAGAAAATAACAAGTTGTCAATGTATAGCATACACTATAATGCAAATTATTGGATAAAAGGGTAACGCAAAATAACACACTATATTTGCAGCAAAAAAAAAAAAAAAAGCTTTAACTTTCAAAATCTGATAAAAAGACTCGATGATGATGACATTGCAACCAATGTGTCAAAACTTTGACCACGTTGAGTTTTTCCGTTGTGGCCTCAAAGCTGGTTAAATAAGAAGCTTATCCAAAATGAACTTTTAGAAAGTTTGTGCCTTTTTGTGGAGGCGAACAAAGTGTGTACCTAAAGAAATCTGACCATAGTTTTTTAACCTTTTTATGCAATTTGTCACTCTGAATACATATAAAACATCCAAGGGACTGGCCTAACACCCTAGCGACGTCGAGGTGACCTTACAACTTCGAGGTTGTGGGTTCAATTCTTGCTTTGGACATATCACATATGTATATATTCATGGTAATTGTGTGTGCCTTTATGAAAAAATAAAATATACAAATAGTTCATACAAAAACAAGAGCAGATTTCATACCTGACCCAGGACCTTCCAAGGACCCTCATCGGGAACAAGTGCCTTTCTAATATATTCAGCATCATTCACAATATTATCTGCTCGAAAGAATTTCAAGTAGTCAACCAACTCTTGTGCAGACTTCATTTGTAGCATAGATGATGTTGTTAGAGGAGTTGACAACCCTGTTCCTCGCTGCATTTAGCACATCAGTCATCAGACAACAATAAACAAACTAACAAACATAGTAAGGTGTCCTTGTATAGTGAAAAAAACAAAAGGATAGTACAAAAGATAGTAAAAAAAACAAACCTAATCCATGAGAATAACACGATGTTCTTCGCATGCTTTACGCAGTCACCCGCTTGATTCAGTCGGCCTTGGTGCCTCGTAACCTGGTCCACCTTGTAGGAATAGCAAGTGTGGCATACACTACAACAAAATGGGCTTTTTAGGACCTTTTTCTAGGACACTTTTAAAATAGGCGTCCTAATAAGCAATATAATAGGACACTATACGCTTTTTGTCATATTATTGTGGAACTTAATAGGACACCTAACATATTGGTCATATTATATTAGTTTATAGGACATTTATTCATTTGGGTCTTATTATTATAGGGGCCTAATAGGACACTTGATATAAGAGTCTTATCAATTTCGAGTTTAAAAGGACGCTTATTCGTTTGGTCTTATTATGTAGAAGCCCTAATAGGACACTTTACATTATAGGACGCTTAGTTGTTAAAGTCGTAATGTAAAATTTGTCTCACAACTATAGCACATTTAATCTTCGCCAACAACACCCATCGTTTTAGTCATCAAATACGTATTAGGAGTCATGAGTAGCAAGTATACAACTAATATATGAAAATATGTAGATCAGCCTTACTTGGAGTAAACACACATAAAAAAAGATTTCGATTTCTAAAGACATGTATATGCTATAATTTATTTTCTTGCTTACATTTGATCATTCTTGTAGTCAATTTATGACAAAAGTAACCAACAACTTACATTTTTGTAATCAAATAGTTATAAGATATAAAAATATAAGCACTTATCTTTTTCACTAGAGACATTTATTGCCAAAAAGGTAATAAAAAGATATGCACACCAAGGGAATCGAACCCCCGACCATTATATAGTAAATAACAATTTAAACCAAATGAGCTACTTGGTATCTTGTTACATTACACGAAAATCAGATATAAATATTCACTTTGAAATTAAGGCCTAGGCTTGTCCCAGCGAGGATATCTTAACCCTAACGGCCCATGTAACGATTATTTCCCTCCATCTTCCCCACGAAATCAATTTTGTTCTTAGCATATGCATCTTCTCCATTGGTTCTGTACATTGGAAAATCTGCGTTAATTTCAACTATAAATCTCAAGGTGAGACTTTCTTCTTTTCTAATTAGATTGCAATTTTTATAATTCAATTTTAGATCAGATGATGGTGATAACATCAGAGAGTGATTTTACATTGAGTTATATCAAGTAATTTGAATTATGGTGGTGGGTTTTTTCTAATCGATTAGGTAACTAGTTGGTTAACCGGCCACCCCAAGATGTGAAACTAGTGAGGTTTGAACCTGAGACCTAGTGTGAGGATATCAATACGTCAACCACGGGCCACCTAGGTGACGGTTGTTGCCATTGCTTTAGTTGAAGTTACTTTAATTTGATAACAGGAATATGTTTTTGTTATTGTGGTTGTTAGGGAGTATGTAACTAATGCCTAATGGAATTTGAGCTTTAGGATAGTTAGTTTGTTATGTCGCCAATGCTTAAGTTGAAGTCCCATTTTGATATTACAAATGTGTTTTGTTATGTGGTTGTTGTTAAGGAGTATGTAACGATTCTTTTATGTATTTGAATATGCAATGTGTTTGCTGTGTTTGGCTTTTTTTACATGTGTATCTGAAACGATGTAAGTCTCTTTGGAGTATACATGACTCATTCTTGTATTATGTTGATGGCCTATTTGTATTATGTTGATGGCCTATTCATTACATGTGATGATAGAAAAGGGGTTGTTGCAGTCAATTTTTCTACTGGAGATGAGTTTAAAACTTCAAGACTTTTGAAAAAGCAAAAATTATATTATTTAGGAGTATAGAACAGTAGCTTAGAACCCATTTCAAAAACTCATGTAGCTTCACTTTGTGCCCATTTATAGTGAGTGCCTACGATTACAAAAGCAGTAGTTTGTTGAAACGCCTCACTGTTAGAAAGATGGGCTGAAACATTTTTTGAAACCCATTTATCAGCAGCCTTCATGCTATTAGCCATAGTAGCAAGCATGTCATTAGGAATACCAACCATGACTTCAATTCCAGACTTACTTAGAGCTCTTAATGCCCCATAATCTATATCAAAAAAGCTTTACTTTTTGGATCCCATTTTCCACCAACATTTTCACTACTGTTTCTGGAGACAGGGGATGAGATGACTATGTCCCCCAATTAGCCCCAATTCCATTCACCGATTCCATCCAAAAAAGAATGGAATCAACAGAAGTATTACACAAACTGGTTAAACCCTTGTTGGGTTCTTCATAGATTATGCTCAAATTTGAACAAGAAGTAGATAAGGTTTGAAAAAAGCAACTCTTATCAAAGCAAGTAAAGTCTGAATGATAGATACCTCTGTCTTGAGTGTGTGTACTTCTATTACTAAGGTGATCATATGACTTCCAGTTTTGTACATGACAGATCTATTTTAAGAGTACTAATTTTCTCAACGGCATTTACAAAACTCAATCCAGCCCCCTGTTTTCTCTATTTTAATTTTCTCTTTTATGAAAATTAAAATATGCTTTAATTGGGTTTGCTGAATGTATGTATTTGTTCCTGGCTTAATTACCCACTCATTACTTACTTTCTGATATTTGATGCAAAATGAGCACAATTTTTTAGCATTATGAATGTGTTATCTATTTTTATGTGCCGACTTTCTGTAATTTATTTTATCAAGGGTCAAGATGGATGACAGTTGGATGTCGTTATCAAGAGTGACTACTGAATACGAAAAGGGATTGGATGAGTTTCTTGATCTTATGTTTGCCAAGGAGAGTTTAAGTGGGGAGATTTTATGTCCATGCATTAAATGTGGTAATGAAGTATGGGTCAATCGAGAGGAGGCCAGGATACATCTTATATGTAAAGGTTTTATTAAAGGCTATAAAATTTCACCTTCGATTACCAAACACTCTGTTTCTCCTTTTGATACAGTAGATGACATGCAAGGATTGGTGGGTGATGTGTTTTGCATCTCTGATGAGAACAGGGCAGAAATGGAAGCAGGCATAGAAGAAGAAAATTGTGATACACCAAATGCACACGCAAAGAAGTTTTATAAAGTTCTGGAAGATGCAAAGCAAGAACTATATCCAGGGTGTACAAAATTTTCGGTTCTCTCTTTTATTGTTAGGTTGTTTCATAGTAAGTGTATAGGCAAATGCAATGATCAAGGTTTTAGCGTAATGCTTGATACATTAAGGGAGGCTTTTCCGGACGCTTTAATACCCAAGTCATTTTATGAACTGAAGAAGATTATAAGAGACTTGGGACTTGGTTATGAGAGAATCGATGCGTGTCCTAATGATTGTATGTTGTACTGGAAAGACAACATTATGAAAACTGAATGTGATGTTTGCCATACATCAAGGTATGTACAAGATCAGAATGATCAGGAATGTCGATCAACCGGAACACATAGCAGTACGAAGACTGCAGCAAAAGTTTTGCGTTACTTTCCACTCAAACCAAGGTTACAAAGGCTATACATGTCATCAAAAACGGCCACTTCCATGAGGTGGCATGCAGAGAGTCGCACGAAAGACGGTTACCTAAGACACCCTGCAGATTCCCCAGCTTGGAAAACATTTGATTTCAAGTATCCTGAGTTTGCTAAGGAGCCTCGTAATGTAAGACTTGGTTTAGCTAGTGATGGGTTTAACCCTTTTCGAACAATGAGTACTACTCATAGTACATGGCCTGTCGTATTAATGCCATATAATCTACCACCATGGATGTGCATGAAACAACCTTATTTCATGTTATCTACACTTATTCCTGGCCCATCGGCTCCCGGGAATAATATAGATGTCTATTTAGAACCTTTAGTGGATGAGCTTAAAGAGTTGTGGGAAGTTGGAGTAGAGACTTATGACGCATCAACAAAGAATAATTTTCAAATGCGTGCCTCTTTGTTATGGACTATAAGCGACTTTCCTGCTTATGCAAATTTATCAGGATGGAGCACTAAAGGTCAACTTGCATGTCCATGTTGTCATAAGCATACAAAATCAAAACGATTAAAGCATGGGAGAAAATTTTGTTACATGGGGCATCGTCGATTCTTGCCTACTAAACATGCTTTTCGTAAGGATAAGAAGTCTTTTGATGGCACCGAAGAATATGAGAAGGCACCTCCCCGGTTGATAGGGTCAGATGTACTTCACGAGCTAAATGGATATGAAATTAAATTTGGAAAGCTAGTGAAGGATAACCCAGATCTACCATATAATTGGAAGAAAAGAAGTGTTTTTTTTGAGTTGCCATACTGGAAAAATAACCTGCTACGCCACAATCTAGACGTGATGCATATTGAAAAGAATATCTGTGATAGTATAATTGGAACGTTGCTGAATCTAGATGGAAAGACCAAAGATCATATCAAAGCGCGTCGTGATTTGAAAGAAATGAATATAAGATCTGAACTTCACCCGCAAGATCGAGATAGTAACAAAGTGTACCTACCTCCAGCTTGTTTCTCAATGCAGAAAAGTGAGAAGGACATATTTTGTGGTGTATTAAAAAGGGTGAAAGTTCCCGATGGTTATGCAGCTAATATATCGCGATGTGTACAGCTTAAACCTCCTAAAATTTTTGGGCTTAAAAGCCATGATAATCATATCTTGATGCAGCAGTTACTTTCACTAGCCTTGCGGAAAGTGTTACCTAAGCATGTGCGTTCCACTATCATGAAATTGTGCCATTACTTTAGACAACTATGCTCTAAAGTTCTCAACCCTCATGATTTGGTTCGAATGGAAAATGAGATTGGGAAAACTCTTTGTGACCTAGAGAGGATTTTTCCACCATCATTCTTTGATGTCATGATTCATCTTTCTGTTCATCTTGCTTCGGAGGCCAAAGTAGCTGGACCAGTTCATTACCGTTGGATGTATCCCATCGAGAGGTATGTATTTACATTTCTGTTAGTAATTATTAATAGTTATTATTATATCTTACTTTAATTTTTTATCGCTTAGGTATTTGGCTACATTAAAATCTTATGTGCGGAATAAGAGTAAGCCCGAGGGTTCAATTGCAGAAGGGTATTTGGTTGAAGAGTGTATGTCGTTTTGCTCATTGTACTTATCTCCTGATATTGAGACTAGGCATAACAGAGCAAGCCGGAATTATGATGATGGTGGTTGTGCTGATGTTTTACCCATCTTTTCAATGCCGGGTCGTCCTGTGGGTACTTCGGAGATTAAAACCCTCGACCTTGAGACATTAACTAAAGCACATACCTATGTGCTATTCAATTGTAGCAAAGTTGATGAATTTATCAAGTAAGGTTTAAAAGTATGAATTTCATTACTTCTGATATTGTTATTATTATTATTATTATTATTGCTGTTACATTAAATTTTATCATGACAGTGAACATCTCCAGATTGTTCGTAATCGAAATCGACGATTACGTGAGCATGACGTTCAACGTATTCATAGTGAAAATTTTGAATCATGGTTTCAAGATCAAGTAAGTAATGATCAAAATTGTTGAAGCATTGAAAAGTTTTATCTATTTGATGAATATATGAAAATCTAATACATCTTACCTGAATATAGGTTGAGGAGCTAGATGTAAGAGGGGATCATAGGATCACCGAAGAACTAAGGGATCTAGCAAGTGGTCCCACTGAGTCTGTGAAATATTATAAGGGATTTATCATTAATGGATTTCGATTTCATACAAAAGGTCTTGAAAGAAACAGGAAGACACAAAATAGTGGAGTTATGCTTGACGCCATGACAAATAGCTTCTCCAGTTCTAGGGATAGCAATCCTATTATGGGAGATGTAACTTATTATGGCATTTTAAATGAAATCATTGAGTTGGAATATGCTATTGACAAAAAGGTAGTGTTGTTCAATTGTGATTGGATCTCAAATGGTAGTAGGAAAAAAGTAGATGAGCATGGGTTTACTCTACTCAATTTTCGAGGCTTAAAGCCTCATCATGAGCCTTTTATACTAGCTAGTCAAGCGCAACAAGTATTTTACGTTGAGGACCCCGTTGAGAAAGGGTGGCATGTTGTGATCAAGACAACCGCTCGAGATACTTATGACATGAGTGAACAAACATGTCTGGATGATGTTGAATCATATTTGCAGAGTGATGCATCTATATGTCCCCAAGATGATGAAAATATGGAGATTGACCTGATTAGAGAGGGTTTTAGTGGAACACTCGTTGACAGCGATACCCAGGTTCTAGATGGAGATGGAGATGAAGATCAAGCATAAGCCATTTCTTGATTTTTGTTGATTGGACTGCTCATAAATCTCAGGTTTGTTTTTCAAATTTATATGTTTTGAGTTTTCTTAAGTTTTCAAGATCAAATAATCATGACTCAAATACCTAGCAAGTAGCAATGTTCGAATTGAAGCTTTTTATCTATATAATCAAGTCTTACTATGACGTTTCCCTAATCTTATAGTATTTTTGAATAAATGCAGGTATCTGCTGGTTCTGGCTGTAATATCTCACGCATTAGTTCATATAGAGAATTTATAATCTGGTCAGTTATCTTTTTTATTTCTGTAGTATATGATTATGTAGATCCGTAAACACCCTATTTTTTTTTTATCTTTTTTCAATATAGATTGCTCATATATGTTAAGTTTTTGTACTAGGATGAATGTTGTAGATCCATAAACACCCTATCCATTCTTGGCATTTATATTGTCGATATGTTTTGCTAATGTAGTAGCACGTATGCTTTACTTCTGTTTCTTTTGTTCGGCTTGTTGGTCTTCCCACTGCCTTTAGAGGTTGCAAAATGGATGGGTAGACTAATATTTAAAATGAGATTGTGTCAAACATGTGTGACTCATAATGGGTTGGGGTTGGTTTAAGTGTCTAACCAGCACTCCTTCACTTACTTTTTTATGAAGATATCTCTATATTTGAATGTCTTTAAAACTTGCTTTGATTTTGCCTTAGATATTTATGTTCTTTCTGTGAACTCTATGTAAAATTGGCGTTCTATTACTGTATTACATATGCAGAGTTCACACCCAGTTTGTGGGTTTATCTAATTTCATGTTCATTTGTAGGCAAATGGAACCATTAAACTGACTGATATTGGTATATTAAAAGCCTACAGATGGCCCTTATAACTTCTGTACATGTTTCTCAGTTTGTAAGTAAATTATTGTCATTCTTAGCGTAATTAATTTAAGAGACGTGTATTTACTGAAATGTGGGTTTTGGGAATATAAATATGAGTTAGATCAATTATATTGCTTCATTTGTTACCAAAATCTAGGGGTGACGACTTGTCAGGGCTTGAAACCCGACACAAAATGGACATGGTAGGGTTAGGTTAACCTGCTAACTTGCCAATGCAAATGTATGGTCATTTTTAGGTAGAAAATTTTTTAATTGGGTCGACCTGACAAGCATGTTAATTGTCTCTTAGCTTGGATTTCACATTGAGTACCATCTGTGAGAACAACACACTTACCTTGCCCTTATTCATTGTGCAAAGCATGCATCAAATATTGTAGGTTGATCCAATAAATATGGGTTATATTGTATGGCTTAACATTAACTATTCCTGTATATTTTCTTCTGTGTTTGATCGTAGAGATGAACTTATTTATAGCTTTCTAATGGCATCTTTATGTGTACGTCTTGATGTATTTGTTTAATTTTTTCAGTTAACGAATTGATAGTTGAAGACTCTTGGTCAGACCTTTCAAGTATTCTCCTCTTAATACGTTGTTGGTAAAGTGGCAAAATGGGTAAGCCAATGAGCCCATCAATGATTTTGTAACGAGACATGGCTGTGCTTCGGAACTGGTATAACCAAATGAAGAACAACATTGCTATTTGAAAGCGGCAAAAATTATATCAAGATATAAACAAGAGGAGCATAGGTTGCAGCATGTTCAAGTAACTATATTGGTTGGGGTTAATTTGTTTAAGCATATTCTGTCATTTCCACATGTTACTTTTACCTCCGGTTTACATTGCTTAACATTGTTTGGTTATAATAGAATGTTGTACAAAAAATTACACTTGCTAATCGTTTAAATAATTTAACATGTTTTCTTAAACCTGGTACACTCGTAGTATGTGGTTATTAATTTGTTGTAAACATCAGGTTAAATACATGTTCTTGGTATTTAATTTTTAAGAAGCATAATAGTATCAATTCTTTTTTGTTCCTAATATAAACATCCGATCGAGCTATCCAAATTAGGTTCCCAGGGCACCGCCCAGGTATTAGACTAGTTGTAATGATTGGGGACAACCGTAAACTGTTGCAATTTTAAGATCAAAATGCTTTACTGCAGTTTGACTATTCCGGGTCAAATACCATATATACTATTTTATTATTCTTGAATTTTGGAATCTCATAGATGTTGCTTAGGGGGTTACAAGGAGGATTAAAGGCATAAGAGGATAAAAAGAACATTGGAATTGAATAAAGATCTTTGGGCAGTTGGAGAATTTGTAATGTTGTTCAGTTTGACTTTATAAGTCAAACGATACATGGGAAAATGATGAAAGTTGATTATAGATTTGGTAAACATTAAAGAAAGATATAATGGACTGAACTCGAATCAATTTTCCTAGTTCAGTTTCTGCGCAGTCTCATTTTGTTATTGTTCAAGCATTGGTTTAATACTCATTACTTCTTTTAATCTTTTTTGATATACAAATTATCATGTTTAAGTTGCTCTTTGTGAAATTGAGCTCGATAAACTTGTTTCATAGATCGATCTCGATCTCAAACTTGCATAAGCTCATTTATGCTTAAAAAAGTCTTCGCTTCAAAATATATAATCCTTATAGAGTACAATTCTTTGACTCGTTCAACCAAAAATTAAATGAGATTTCAAACGAGCCGAGTCACATATTATTATTTAGCTTGAGTCGTGTAACTAATCAAGCATCAATATCCGCTCAAGTACAACTCAAACTCAAATATCGTCATTCTCGGAATCGAACTATATAGCTCGTTATTTTCTCACATCGTTTACACCCATACTAGTCATCATTAGTGTCGTAGCACTTAATGTACACATCCTTTCACTTTAAGTTATAAAATATGACCACCTTCAGCATCACCATTGTAGCACATTTGGGGATAAGTGTTTACACCAAATACATTAAAACTTATACTATAACATATACGGCAAAATTCATAAAAGGTGAGCAAGAAACACTTAAAAGCTCAATAAATGGGACATCAGATGATATTGAACAATAATAGGGTTACATATTGTAGATTATATTCTTATCGGATTTTGATATAATCATATTCTTTTACATGGTTTTTAACTAATTATCTTAAATGAGTTGTGCTGAGCCGAGCTCGAGATCTACACTTTCATTTATAGCCTTAAGTTGCTCGTTATGATTTTGAGCCTCGATAGCCTTTTTCATAGGTCGATCTAGAGCTCGTATAAGCTTATCTATATTTGATTCATGGTTTCAAATCTAATTTGTTACATTTTCTCAAAGGTTTAGAATATGTAATATTTATATAGAGTAGGCTCGTTTGACTTGTTCAACTAGAGTAAAAAGCTTAGTCAACTAAAAACTAAACCAGTTTTGGAACAAGCCGAGTCACATACTATTAATTTTGGTGTGATTGTTGTCATTCTTTGTGCCTAATATGAAGAAATATCTTTTTCTGTAAATTATTATGATAATTTAGTCATTAAAATATCGAAACGTCTGGATAACTTTGTTGGGTGTTTAATGATCTACATTTGAGAATTCTTATTTAAGTTGATCAACATTTAATTTTTTTTTTCTCTTATATAAAGTTTGGATGTTTCAAACATTACTAATGAGTAATAAACTTTACATAGATTATAGATAATGGATCTTTAAATGTCATTATTGACTTTATAATTTCTAAAAAGAAAAAGGAGTTTATTACTGTACAATGCTATAACTAAAAAAAGAAAAGATTGAGGACCTGTTTTGTAAATAGATGCAAGTCATTAAATTAAATTGGGGCTTACAGATCGAGTTGCAATCAAACCCGCCACATATAATTTCAGGAAAATTAAATTTCGCGCCATCGAAAATCATGGCTCCACGTTGTTCAAGCAAGTTAAGGATGCGGTTTACTAATGAAATCTCGTTCATTCTAATCATTTCAGTTGCAATATCGCTTCAAAAATTGAAGGTAACCCTCAACTTTGTCTACAAGAGTCAGGTACCAATATTCAAAAATTAAATTGGGCTTTTACTTTAATATAGAAGATTGATAGTATAATCTTGTTTATTGAGTTTGGTTGAAGAATTGATTTCTCGATCTGTCATATATCATTTGCTTAGCAATGAATTTTTGCATTAGGGCTTGCTTGTTCATCTTAACTGTTGAAATAAATCTCCATTAGAATAGTATGTATATATGTCAAGTGAATATAATTATCGTTGTAATTACATATGCAATCGGTATTCACTAGTTGTGTTTTGCAATAACATCAAATGAATATACCTTTTTGTGGGAATCAATATTTGGACTCATTATCTGTGTTACTTGAAGAAATTAGAGTTGGTACATTCATGATTAGTAATCTAGTTGTAATAAAGCTGGTGTTTTATTGTAATATTGATTTGTAAAAGCTTAATATTTAGGTTGTTGATATATGGCTATTGTAGTTTTACTTGTTACATGTCAGTCATAACTTTACATTAGGCATGAGACAATAGGTGGGTCGGGTGGTTTTGGTAATAAGTGAAGCCAGTTTATTAACGAACGCATGTATTTTCAGTATGGGCTAGTTTGATTTTGTGCCACTGTGACATAATGTGAAGTCTTTATTCATTCATTTAAAGTTTATGGACAATGAATGTTCTAAATGTTTCTTTTATTTCATGGATTTTGTAGCTTAATCCATTTGACCCACTAGAGATGGAACATAATCCAATTTGATCTATTTGTCTCTAAAAGAGTAGAAATTGTCGCTGCTAATATATATGTAACTTATAAGTCGATTAATACTTTTGGTTGCTTTTTATCTCATTTAGGTGGCCATTGTTGTTTGGGATTTTGCTGTTTGTAACTTTTGTTCTCAATAATTAACGATTTTCAGACTGAAATGGATGAGTAGTTTTAACTGATCTATGTAGTTGTAATTAATGTATCCTTGTTAATCTCAGTCTCTTTTCTATTTTTGAATTGTTTTTCATAGTTAATTATATTGATTATTTATAAATTATATTCTAGGGATGTCTTCAAGGACGGCTATTGACAGTAGCAGCCATCTAGATGAGGAAGATGAAAGTAACTTGCTCCCCATCCATGCTAATGATGATCCGGGTATCTGTATGTTATTTAATAATTTTTGGTGGGTATTCGCAGCTCGCAGGGGATGAGCCTTATAGACAATGAAACATCATTCCCAATTAAACCCGTAGATCTTGAAGTTGTGTTTTCAAATTCACCCATTTGTACCAGTTTAGATAATTAAAGCAGTCCCAACAGATCCAATATTCCTTATTAATTTCTTATTCTTTTACTATAAAATATATTTTTGTAGGAGAAAGGAGTGTACGGAGAAGAGTAAGGGGTCCAACTTGCATGAGTAAACTCCATGACATAACCGAACCTATCAAGGTCCAATTTAATGAATACGGGCAACCAGTTGATCCGAAAACAACTAGTCAACTAACCCATTTCATGGGATCTGTTGCTAGGGGTGGAAAGTACTGCCCAATTTACAAACCATGGCCTAAAGTTAGTGCTAAAAAGAAACAACGGTTGCTAAATCACTTGAAGGTACTTAACTACTTACAATAGTAAATGCATTTTTAAATGGGTAAGATATTTGTTTACTCATGTAACTAGTTTCTTCCTTTTTAGACAAAGTTTGATCTTCCTGCAAGTTCTAATGACTGGATCTTAGCATCATTTGGAAAGAAAGTGAGAAACTGGAGAGCAAGACTCAAAGAATACTATGATCCAAATCTGCCACTACAAGAGCAACTGAAGTCTAAGCCAACACGAGTTCACAAAAAACATTGGAAGAGACTGATTAAGCTTTGGAATAAAAAATCGTCTAAGGTATTAACTAATTTTTAAAATTTTGTGAACAAGGTATGGCAATAGTTGTTTCACTTACAAATAGAAAAGCCTTTTCTATCCTGATTTTGATTCTTCACTTGTCCACATTAGAAACTCAGTCAAAAGAATAAGGAAAATAGGGCGAAAAAGAAGATGGTTCAAGTAACTGGAAAAAAAAGTTACGCGAGAGTCCGTGAAGAACTGAAGGTAATTTGATATAAAAATGTTGCTACTTTGTATATCTCTATTATAGCCTTTTACTGTAGTATGTATATATATTTTTGAGTATACAATTTTTGGTGAAACAGGCATCTTCACCGGGATGTGAACCAAGTAGAATGGAGATGTTCCGTGCCTGCTTTTCTAAAGATGGCATTACAAAGAACGAAGAAGCTGCAGATGCAATTGTATATTCCTTATATATATTTCTATCACATATATGTTTTCTGATTACATCCTTTTAATTCATTACTATTAAAGCATCACATGCCATTACATTATTCACATGTTTATAATAAAATTTCCTTCTTACATATGGAGTAACTTTAAGTTGTCGTAAATTATATTTTTGATACAGGAAGATATGCAAGAAAAAAGGTCACAACTTCCAGAGGGTTCAATTGATAAGCCAGGGCCGGAAGATACATTTTCCAAAGTTATGGGCAATGATCGGAATGGTTTGGCACGTATGTTTGGGTTAGGTGTGCGTGCTGCTGATGTTTGGGGTGTCAATCCGAGTCGTTCAGCTTGTATTAAAGAGAACATTCAATTGAAGTCTGAAAAAGAACAACTTATTGCTGAAGTGGCTCAGTTAAAAGCCAAGGAATCAGAGAGGAGGGAAGGGTCGAGCGAACATAGTTTTAACGACTCAAGTGTCCCTTTACGGGTTTGTGTTTGATTTATGTAATCTTATTGATTTAGGTGTTCATGTTGATTGATCTATACATGTTTACTTGAGTATAATTGTTATGCTGATTGAAACTGTAATTTATAGGTTGGTGCAGAAGTTTACCTTCGTAGTATTATAAACCCTTCTGAGACTGTGGCTAGAGGTAGGATCAAGAGCTTGGACCCGAATGAGGAAGTTGGGGGTGAACAAATCGGACCAGGATGGTGTGAAGTTAATGTTCAAGTTGCAATCAAGAGATGTGAACGTTTGGTGAGACCACACGACTTACTAATCACAATTGAAGATGCTGTTGGTGCAACTACCGCGTGGCCTTGTACACTCATCTCGGTATGTCAATCTTGTTAACCTCTATTTTGATGTTATATAAAATAAGGATTGATTCTTCATATGCGATTAGTAACTCGTGCTCAGCTGCATGGATTTATAAGCCTTTTCTAATTGTTTTGTTACCCCTTCAACTAAGTGCTAGTATTGTACATGGCTCAATATGATATTGAGTTGCAATAAGTGGTTTAATGTGGTTTGTTTTGTGTTTAAGTCTTGCGTTTTCTTTGTTAACTTTTACTTTTGAACTGTTTTAAGTAATTTTAGATAGAAAAAGATTGAGATATGGGTTTATAATCTCAATCAACTTTTGAAATCTCTCGGAGTTTCATTAGGTTGATATTATCTAAGTTTATGACTTCAGTTCATCTCTTTGATAGTGGCAAAAGTTTATGGAATTAGGCAGATTACTAGAAGGATTAGGTAGGATAATAAGTCATCCTCCCAATTAGTGACTGTTGAAAACCTTTAAAAACTACATAGAAAGTGCAACGCCCGCCTATAAGCCACATATAGTTGTTGCAAACCATTAAAAGCTACAACAATAAGTTGTTGGAGACCCACATAAACTACTGTAAGCCCACCAATATCCGTAAAATAATACTCAGTAAACGTATCTAGTACACCCACAGAAACTATATTCACATAAACTCGAGGCCAACTTCTCTACTGTTGACTTTTGCCTAATTGGTTGTGCAACAATTTTTTCATCTGCTACACTTTCTCAAAATGGTTCCAAAACTTCGTCAAGATTCCTAAGCATACTTGAATTTGCATATGTGATTGCTAGCCACTGCAAAAACCAACATGATAATTATTGTATATTAACTTTACACTTATGTACATTTTGTTTGATTGTAGATGGTGCCTCCGGATGATGCATGAAGACTCAACCATGTTTCAAGCTTTGATGGTAGGCGGTGCCTCTGGATGATGCATGAAGACTTAAAATTATGTTTCTAGCTTCTTATTTTTTGTTTTGTGTGTGCTTGTTACTTTTGAATTGTCAAGTTATCCTTAGTAGACTTTGTTTGAAATGATGTTATCTTTTATTAGGTTGAACCTTTTTGTTATGGAATGATTTCTATGAATTATAATCGAGTTTGTTAAGTTCCTTCTATTTATTGATGCAGTTTGGCTCATACAATGTAGTTAATACACAATTATCGTTAACTAGTCCAATAAAACGAAATAAATGTCCTATAGTATGTTTTATTAGGACGTTATTGATACTATTCAATTAAATTTATAGGACCAAATGTGTCGTTATAGGATCAAATGAGTATAAAAAATTGGTCCTAACAAAGATATTTGCATTAGGACCCCTTTTTTTGGTCCTCATACCACTATTAATGCAACACATGATTTCGTCCTAATAGATTTCTTAGGACGTTTACGTGTGTCTCAAAACATGATAATATGTAACTATGTATCATACTTTAAAACATCAAAAAACGTCCTATTATGTACTTTGTTGGGACGCTACTTGTGTCGTATTAGACTTTTTGTGGGACCTATAAAAATGTCACATAAAATATATTAGGACGCCTTACACTTATTACAACGCCCTTACATGAGACGCTTGAATTTTGGTCCTATTAGCTAAAAGGTCCCATAAAGTCACATTTTGGGACACTAACTGGTGTCGTCTAAGTACGTTTTTGTTGTAGTGATAGCTTGATCTACCTTTCCAACTGCACCATACGACGATAATATCAACGAAAATGACATACTACAAATAATTAAAATTTTTGCTTCTTATTATAAAACTTAAAACAACATGAAAAACTTGACATCCTAACTATCTCTAAAATTGGTTTTCTAGATCTAACAAAGTACACTCATAATCAAAATACGGAGTATATTATTATTCAACAAGTTTTTCATTGAAAATATAAAAGTGTGGGTAGAGCTTTATTGTCATAACATAGCAATATACTTTTATCTTTGATCCGTTTCTATTGTATTTCATTTATCGCTATTGTATATACCCGAAAGAGTTTTATGCTAGCCTGGCAGCCATATAATTAAACTGCCTGGTCGGTAACTCGGTAAGTAAGTTATAAGAAATCAGATAAGTACAATGCACTACAAAAGTAAGGCCATTTACTTACTGTAACTTTTAATTACTGAACAAGACAAAAGTCATTAAAAGTCTTGCTCTATGCTATAATTACACAACGTACACTAGGTAAAACCAAGTCTAAAAATATTAACGCAACGATTTGGCGGACACCCTCATTTGTTCAATTATTATTATCGAACTCCCTCAATTATTATTATCGAACTCCCTCATTTTCCTAATTCTCTTTCACCGCCTTGCTAGGGTTTCGTCTTCACCGGCGTTTGCTACAGCTCCGCCGTAGGTTGCTAGGGCTCCGCCATCACCGTCTATGGCTCCGCCGTCTCTTGCAAGAGCTTCCTTGTCGTCGAGACCTTTTAACTTCGCTGTCCCTATCGCTATCGTCGGAGCTTTCTAGTTCTCTGTCATCGCTCGATTAGGTTAGATTGTGTATGTACTTGATTGTAGTTACGTTTTTGTTCAATTATTGAATTGTGTGACGGTTTAATTTAAATATATTTGTTTTGCCCTAATTCTGAGTTGTGTGAAGGTATGATATTATAATTGATACATACACACTTCCAGCTATGTATTTTAACTTGTATCTATAGGTTTGATTGAATTATATTACTTTTTCCCTAATTGTTTGACTGAGTTAGTTTTGAAATTGTAGGTATAGTGATTGAATTCAATAGCTACTCAACTTCAGGTATGTATCTATACTTGTTTATCTAGGATATATTTGATTATTGAATTCAATAGCTACTCAACTTCAGGTACATATGTTAATCAAACACCACTGTCTATTCTTATACTTATGCATTATTGTATGTCTTCTTTTATCAGTTAATGAATATGTAATAGATTTGATGAGACTACATTCTCTTACTTAATCAAGTTTTTATATATAAACTTGATTACTTGTTCAATACTTGATTGGTGGTGGCAAGCATGAATGATTTTTCCTGGCTGCTAAGTGCTAACATTATATCTTAATCACTATTTGGTTCATGACACAACGACCTGTCTATTTTCTTCTACAGTCATCTGTACGGAAAGTGAATCTATCGGACTGCAAAGGTATCACACTGATTTGTTCGTTTAAAGATAGAAAAACGTCTAGTGATATAGCATTTGAATACTGAAACTGATACTGTTGGTCTACTTAATTACTTCCAGATCGAAGCCCTGCATAAAATGGATGATACAGGGAAGTTTTAACTTCCAGATTGAAGCCCTGCATAAAATGGATGATACTTATTTTGGGGAAGGTTTAACATTTTGTTTTTGCACTTTGAACCTGCTGCTATCTATGCTATTCAATCAATCAGAGTATTGTGTTCATTTGAGCCTCTCATCTTTATCAAATTTTAGTCTGAATAATTATAAGAAATACATTATACTTGTCGATCATTTTAGCAACTTCTAGAGTTATACTTGTGTAGTTGTGTATGTGTTACACACTACAAAATTAATGCCTTATACTGATTGACGTATTTCCTGACTGACACACATTGTGAAATTGATAGATGAGTATAATTGTGAAAGATATTGGTGTTTGTTGTAGTTATGAACTTAAAACATTGCAGATAGTAGGTAAGAAGTCGATGAGATGCAAGTCTGCTTTCATATGCAACCTTATTACTCTATAAGGTAGTATTTTAGTGTATATTGAATTTTCATCATTGATTACTATCTCAATCACTTGTATTTTCATCAACTCAATTACTCATAATTATAAATAAAAAGTTGTTTAGAATTATTTAGAAGATAATCCCTTTGAAACTAATAAGTGTGAAGTGGAATGACTTTTGGGATGAATTATACATTGTTGGTGCCATCTCTAGTGCAACTTCTTATCTTGAACTTGCCATTTTTTCTAGGCTAGACGGAGGACTAGATGTAAATGCATGACTGTTTACTAAAACAGAGGATAACAAGACCTATAAATTAGGATGTTATGCATGACAAAATTGATTTCTCTGCATAAATGGGCACACATGACTTATATGTAAAGAATATTTTTATTATCATTTGGATCTAATTCTTATGTATTTTGGTCTTATCACAAGATCTTTATATCTTTATATAGCACAGAAATTTGCAGGCTACCTTGAGGTAAGGTTTCATATTCCCGGTTGAGAATTGGATCTATAAGTACACTCGGGGTTCTGGCTGTGTTTTAGTTAGTATTAACATAGGCGTTTCTTGGACTTTCAGGATCTTGATGCTTCAAAGGGTAGGATATTCATCAACTCGGAAGGCCATATGTGTTAACTAGGTAGATGTTTCTGTCTTTAACTGGGACCACTCTCACCGCAGACACCATAGAATGTGTTTATTTAACTTCCAACAGGGCCTTGCTAGTTTGAGATGGGTTCAGGATGAGGTTCATACTTCTAAGTTCTAAATTAGTGGTACCAATTTGAAGGCAATACTCAATCTTAGACACAAATAAGCGACTACCACCCAGTTATTCAATGTTGTTGCATGCTGATATGTAAATTTATTTTATATATTGTTTTTTTTTTTGCAGATCTTGAGTAAATATTTTGATGGAGCTGCATTGGAGCATAGATTTTGAAAATCTTTTTTTTTTTCTTGTCCCTCTGTTATATTAGATGTGTGTTTTTAAGGTTCAGAAATTTGACACTTGTGTATTGTGAAGTTTGGACATGTTTTGAGAAATAAAGTACTCTATATTTGCATAGTGAGATATTTTAATTATTTTGGAATATTAATTGTAATTGAGTCAGTATGTACGAAAATTTAGAAACCTTTCAGAATATGAAGATTGTACAGCAGAACCTTTAAACTAGCATAAACCTTTAATGACTGAAGATTGAGTGAGTAAAGCATGTATATCACAGCTAAATAGTAGTTTCTGAACCACTTTTACTCACTTATATTTTAGTCACTAATTGTTTTGGACTTAGACTCACTGAATACTTTTAGTCAGATTAGACTTTTAGTGATGACTTTGTTACTGACTCTTTTTTCTTAAGTAGGAGTAGCCTTTTAGACCTTTACTGACTGTTTTTATATCTTTAGTGACACTTTATTTCAGTCAGTAAATGGCATTTATCTTGTAGTGATGACATAATTCAAATGGTTGATAAAAAAAAAAAAACAAAGTAAACGGAAACTGAATTAATTACTGGCAACGACTTCGCGAGCAAAAATGGAGATATGAGTGGAATAAGGTTGAGAATAATCAAGTGGGACATTGAAGTGATGATCTCGAAGACTGAGTTCCGGAACAGAATACCATTCTCCAGTCACAGATGGCTCATAAACTCTAATGGTGCCGCAGAAAAACGATCTTATGGACAAAGAGTGTTTTAAGTGCACAAGTTTAATGGGAGGTGTTATTGGTTTTACATTTTAATAATCGATGAGAATAACGAAACAAAAAAAGTGATAACATCTTTGGATTCTTAGGAAATACTATTTATTTTGTTATCATCAAAATTCAGGTATATATATGACACATAAGGAACTATAATCGCGTTATTGATGGAGCTTGGAAGAAAAGAAATGTTAAAACCATGCATAATGGATATCAGCCTGATAAGTAGGCGGCTCGATCATGCTAACTTAATCTAATTTATCCTCTAATAAAATGAAGTATTTTGCAAGAAAGAGTAAAAGAGAGAGATGCCATGCATCCTACATCACAACTTTTTTCTAATAGCAAAAACCAGTTAAGTTTTGCTAGTGGGAAAAAATAAAAATGTTTATAACCATGAACCAATGCAGCAAAGCAGCCACTTGATTAATAGGTGGGGTGATACACCGGTGATCTACCTAACCCAGAAGGCATGAATAATGCAATGATATTGTTAGATAGAGTATAGGGGTTGAACCCCTAACCTTGTGCTTATTTGTGGCTAAGATGCCCCCATTATCAACTGGGTTACGTACAATTAACTTTGTATTACTCAAAAGATCATGTTCTTCTCATTATAATTACTTTCATTAGAAGAACAAAATAATTTATGTACCATTCATTATCAAACCTTTTAAACTTAATTTGAAAATTTTCATGACTACCGTTTGAAACACCTATATTTCTTTTATAAATTTTTATACTTTCTCAATCTATATTTCTGAACTACACAAATCATTAGACACATTTATAATTTCATTTTAACAAATACTTTCATAAAAAAAAGCACGTAGCCTTATAAAATGACACACCATCATCACCTTATAGTTTGAAAAAAAAAAAAAAAAACTTCAAAATTTCTTACCTTTTTTATTTTTTATGTTTTATAAAAATGTTTTTAACTTTTATTTCTTCCAACTATTTCAACATACATATAACTTTATTTTTATGATTTCTCTTTAAATTGACCCAAAAAGACACTGAACAATATTAAGGATCTTTTGGATCAGGATATAGGATCAGATCAGCGACCCCTATATGAGGAGTAGGAGGGGAAGAAATAATTTCATCCATTGATTTCTTCAATCAACGGTCCAGATTTACTGCATTTTACTTCAAATTTACTACATCTTATGTTACGTTTAAAATGCAGTTAATCTGAACCGTTGATCGAAAAAATCAATGAGTGAGATGGGAAGTTGGCTGCCACTTCTACCCGTGTAAACCTTACCATTGGATTTTTACTTTAGTTATTCATTTTAAACACACTATAGCTGTTTAAGAAATGACAAATTGCAGCAAGTTTTTACGTTTTTGGGAATATTAAAAGAACGGTCGATTTTCTTTGTTTAAATGCCAAGTTGATATCATCATTGTATATGAGTACTAGAACCAATGATATACACTCAAATCCAAAAGCCTAGGAGTTATGAAAAGGAAATTCGAATTAACGCAAGACATACACTTATCCACAATAATCCTTTACTAAAAAAATACATCAAAACAGCATTTAAACTTTAAGCACTTGCATCAAACTTAAGAACTCTCAGACCCTAAAGATCATCTGCTTCTAGAATCAAAGATAGTGAAGTCAAATCATCAACATAAATCATTTTATCATGCAAACAAAACCATTAATCATAATTCCCAATTTTCAACAACCATTTAGTTTAGTAAGATTAGAAGTGGCAAGCTTCAAATCATCAAAAGTTTCATATGCAGTAGGAACCATGTCATACCATGAACCCGACTATACAAGAACCATGGATTCAGAAACAGAAAGACTAAAACTTAAACTAAACCAAATTCTTTCCTCTTTCGCTCCATTAGGCTCCAAACTTCATCAATAAGATAAACAATCTTCAAACCGGCTAACCCACCATTATCTTCAACATGGAAACAACAATAGAATGTCAGAATCTGATACGTTGGTTTGGTCAGCAAATAATAAATAATAATAGTCAACACATGTTTTTAATTGTTTCTCAGCATTTTCTGCACATTTATTGACTTTCAGTACTGTTTTACTATCATATTCATCAGAGATGGTCCACTATTAAAACATATCCAAAGGAGTAGAAGTGGCAATCTTATAGATTACCTTTTGTAGGTTAGGGAGTATAAATGGAGGTTTTGCATTGACCCGTGGGCCAGTTGAACCAATCACTAAATTATTAGCAAATAGACAAGACTGACTAAGGTTTAATAGGTTTCAGGTTCAGCTGTCGCATGTGCTATTAAAGGGTAACACTAGGTGGTCGAAAAGGCGCATGTGCTATTTAAAGGATACACTCATTGGTCGAAAGGTTTGATCTGTCAGGATGAGAGAAACATGAGCGTTTTTATTAGATACGTGAGCCAGACAGACCACATGTACAAAAGTACTGACAGATAAGGGAATTTGAAATAAGAGACCAGAATTACCTTCACTGCTAGACAGGGCCCAGGTGATCTCCTTCCAACCCGACAACTGCCTGGAACTCCTTCTGAGCCTCCATGTACTTAACCCCAATCACGACACACCTCACAGTCACATCCTTCTCGATTCTCGAACCTGTCTTCAAGTTATGAAAACATGGGCTTTCCGCAGGCTGATATTGGTAATTGGTCATCTTTTGGTTGGAAAGATAGAGGTTCTCGATAGGCCCACATCTCATGAAAACCCCATGCTTTAGAATCTTGTGGACGACTCCCTCCACGACCTCTCCCCGGAAGACCTTGAAGCTCAAGCAAGTGAAGCTGACCGGAAATAACACATCACCAGAGTGTTCTCTTACCTTCCCTTCTCCAATTTTATCCAAATTGGTAACCGCTAGAAGGTACCCATGGTCTTTGGTTGCCCTTTTGGCTGAGAAATCGTCCAATAAACGAACCAGTATCGCCTTCTGTAACATCAAGCCCTTGATGTCAAGATTCTCGGCCGGTATGACCACATTCCAGTTCAACTGTACCTTGAGAAACATTACCTGTCAATGAAAATATGAAAACCATATTAGGACTTAATTGGATTTTCGTCGCCCAATATAGAAACAAAACAGCATGCTATAACTTTAATCATACTCATGTGAAAGCAGCAAATACACAAACATACTGATCACTGGAATAAATTTCAGGCTATTTTCATTCAAAGATGTATTTTTATATCAATCTATCCCTTCTTATCAACCTCAGTATCATATCTAATCATCAAACAGGGTTTATAAATAATCAACATTATTTCTCAAGTAAAACGTTTCAAGCCACTATTAGCATGTGCCTAATGAAATGCCTTGAACCCAAAGGTTACGGTGCAGTTGGACAGTAGTAGACAAGACTGCTTAGACCAAATTCAAAATGTAGTTTTCATAACTGCATATGTATACTTTAGTCATGTAAGTTGCATATAACAAGTTATGTTCTAAAAAAACATCAGCATCAGCACCTTTGTCTATATAGCATTACAGTCAGTCAGTCATTCACGATGTTAGAAGCCAGAAGAGAACCATCATCACATACATGCATGCACAAAGGATACTTACTGACAGTCTGATACTAAATGGAAACAGATAGATACATTAAAGAGCAGTAACGATTAACACATGTCAGAAACAAATAAGATGCCAAGTTATTGTATTTGTTTTGACCATTAAACTATCATTACATCAAGAAGTGTTACTGGTAGTGGTGGGGGCTGTTTTTAAAGTTGAAATGATCAACAGTTTCTGATAATAAGATCAAGTGGTCCTCATAAATTTCCTTCTGACCTACCCTGTTTAACGCTTTCCCTTGTTTACATCTAGTCTATCATTTAGCAGATTCATATCATTCATCTTTTCTAATTATACCAAATGACCATGAAACTTAGCATACTAACCTTCAGCTAATTGCTTAACCCTTAACTAACTGGAAGTCACATAATCATCATCATCCAAAACAGAAAATAGACATATCCCCCAAATAACATGAACAAACCCTAATTTAAATGATTATGAACCAAACAAAATCAGAAAAATTACACAAATCTATACAAAACACTTACTCAAGCACATTATTTATACTTTTTAAAAGCGTTGAACAAAAATGTAGATTCTAAAACCCTAATTGTCACACCCCCTAATTCGGGTTGCGGAAGCGAATCGGGTCGAGGCGTGACTAATCAATAACCAAAGCACAAGATATATAGTAAACGACTCTAAATGAGACGTTTTAGAAAATACATTGAAATACAGTACATTACATGAGTTTTCAAAAGTAATAAGTTATAACAAATACATTATTAGTGAGTTCGCAAATCGATTCTAAAGATTTTAAATACATAATCCTACTACAAAAGATAATGCCAGTAAAATCTTCATTAGTATGTGTGCATGCGACTCGTACTAGCTTAGCATATAAGTAGATCCTGCTGGGCCATCCTAATCTTGCTGCGTACCTGAGAATGCATCACTAAAACGGTCAACCAAAAGGTTGGTGAATCTCACAGGTTTATAGTAAGAACAGTTTTGAACACATCAAGTAGTATAAGTAAGTAAACATTGCACAGTTGCAATAGTTTCGGTATACATTGCCATGAGCACCATAGTCGAAGCTTAACAGTAAGTAAGTAATTGCCCTCGTGAATGCTAATCCAAAAACATTCATATGAAACGAGTAGAAAACACCTGTTTATACGAGTACTGTTCGTGGTGGCGCTACCACCCCAGGTGGGGATTGTCAGTCCCATATGGATCCATATACTAAAACTCGCGCTTAAGTCCATAACTAACAACTATGATTAAAGGGACTTCATTGGATTAAGTAAAACCCATGCAATCGATATACCAGTAAATCGGTAAGTAAATCAAGTAAGTAAGTTCATGTGTTCGAGTAAAACAAGCAATGCATCTCCCCCAAAATAGTAAAACAATAAAAAGGGGCCGTGAGACTCACTGGTTGCAAGTCTTCAGCTAATAATACGCAGTAGTCCGAATGTGCCTCTCAAATACCTAGACACAATTAAATATACTTTACATAAGTATATGGACTAATCGTTAAGTTGAAATGTTTATAACATTTTAGTGTTGGTTTCAATTGCATTGAAATAGTTGTTGCGTATAAGTATATATTTACATATACTTATTAGTTGAATATATATATATTCTAATATATATATTATGTGTCGTCGTCTTTTATATATATATATATATATATATATATATATATATATATATATATATACCTATATATATAACATTCGTAACGTTATCAATCTCGTTCGTCTCGTTAGTTAATAACCCGTTTAAGTTGCGTTTTTAAGTTCGCAACCCATTGGGCTTTGGCCCAAATAGCTTGGCCCGATTACAATAATTTACTCACTTTTGGCCCAATCTAATATAATCCAAAAGTTTAGGCCCGTTAACGTTTAAAAGTCGGCCCATTATAAATATGTAAGTTTTTGGCCCAATCTAATTTAATAAATTTGTCCCATTAGTAAATTTCAAGCCCAATAATCCTTTTGAATCCATTTATAGTTTTAGCCCAAAATTTTCGGCCCAATTCCAACCAATCCGTCAGGTCCATTAAAAAAAATATGAAATCACAACATGTCACAAGGCTGGATCGAACCTGTGACCTTAGCTTCCTGCACCCAGCGCCTAATCACCAGGCTACCTTATTCTTATTTGATTTAAGTACTAAATATATACTTATATGTATCTAATCACCCGTCTACCTTATTCTTATTTGATTTAAGTACTAAATATATACTTATATGTATTTATAAAGTTGTTAGTCAAAAGATGGAAATAAATTAAAACAGTGCATAGGGATTGAACCCTTGACCTTTCGCTTAACACCTCAAGTCCTTACCAGTAGGCTACACGCCTACTTTTGTTATATGTTGTAAATATGTATATATATATAACAGGTAATTTCGAAAAATATATGAAATTAAAACTGATCATGGGACTCGAACCCATGACCTTTCCATTCAATCCCAAGGTCTTAATGTAACACCCCGCAAATTTAAACGTGATTATTAACGTTAATCACTTGCATTATTTGTAACACCCCCAAATTTACGGTTTAGCGGAAGCAAGCTTTGGGGTGCTACTAATCAAGTAATCAAGCACAAGGTTACAGTAAACGACTCTATATGAGACGTTTGAAAACATTATATTAATTTAATAAGTATTACAAAATACATAGCTCAAGTTCGAATAATATCTAGTGATTCTAACACATAACATCTATTACAAAAGTCATGTAGAAAATCTCCAAGAGTGTGAATGCATGCGACTCGAGCTAAAAAGTAGTCCTGCTGGGCGATCCCTACTGTTGCTGTGTACCTGAGAATGCATCACTAAAAGGTCAACCAAAAGGTTGGTGAATCTCACAGGTTTGTAGTAAATAATCAATTGAACACATTCAGTGATAAAAGTATTTGTACAGTTTAACCAAGTAGTAAGTAATGACTGCACGAATGCAATCGGGTTGATATACATTGCCATGAGCATCATAGTCGAAGCTTAACACGTCAGTAAAGTACAATCAAGTACAAGTAATTTGCCCCCGTGAGTGCTAATCCAAAAACACTCATAAGTAACGAGTAAGAAACGCCCGTTTATACAGTACGGTTCGTGGTAGTGCGTGCTACCCCGGGCGGGGATTGTCAGTCCCATATGGATCCATATACTAAAACTCGCGCTTATCCTATAATTAACAACTATGATTCAGAGGCCTTCAGTGGATTAATCGTAACTCATGCAATTTAGTATATCAGTAAGTCTGTAAGTCTGTCTGGTTTGTATAGTATGTAAAGTCTGTACATGTGTTCAAGTAAAACAAGTAATGCATCTCACCCCTGAGTAAAAACAGTAAAATAGGGGATGTGAGACTCACCTGAGCCTAGTAAGTATGTCTGGGAAATCAAACAAGTAACGCGGATGTAAGTCCGTAGATCGGTTCTCAGAACCCTGCAACCTTCTGGCGTCCGAAACGCACAAGGTCGTAAGTAAACAAGTAAATAAGTTGGTGTCTTGAAAGATCACCCATGCTAGTTGTCCACTCAACTAGTTAATGTCCAATGTTTGTTTGTTCAGTATTTCGTTTGTAGTTTGAAAACAAGTATGGCCCGTTGGTGACGGTTTTGTAATAATAATCCAAGTATTATTATTATATATCTCGTTGTGTCGTATCCTTGTAAGGTATATTTGTAAGTCAGTCATTTGTATCGCGATGTGAAAGTGTTTTTCGAAAGTAGGTTCGAGCGAGTGCACGCTCGTATAAGTGTGAGTGATCTCATATGTATGTAGTGTATACTTTTCAAAGTATAAGTGTTTGTATGTCTCGGTATTATCATATAAAGTTCGGTTTTCGTATGCATTCAACACTTAGTGTAAAAAGTATTTACAAGTTCCTGGATGACGGGGGTCCGGGGGCAGCGCCACTGGTAGCGGGGTCCAAGGGGCGGCAGCCCCTGGCGGGGTCCAAGGGGCAGAGCCCCTGGCTGGGGTCGAGCTGCCAGGTCAGCTTGGAAATTTTTTATTTCTACTATATTGCTTTATCGAAAATGCATTTGAAATCTAATTTCGTTGTAAAATCAAGTGATAAATTTTAGTTCATATTAGTGCTTTTATTATTGAATTCGGGTTCGGAAGACAAAGTGGGCTGCGAACCGAGCTGGGAGAACTCGACTCGCTGGCCAACTCGACTCGCAGGTCAACTCGACTCGCGGGTCAACTCGACTCGCGGGTCAGTTCGGTTCACAGAGCAACTCGACTCGCAAGTCAACTTCTACTCGCAGGTCAACTCGACTCGTAGGTCAACTCGCGGGTCAGTTCGGTTCGTAGGTGATTCAGATTCGCAGGATGACTTCGCGAGTCGAATCTCGACTCGCCTCGTTGGACGAACAGATCTCGACTCGCGAGATGAACTGTCAGCGATTTTTAGATGAGTTTTGATTTTTAAAGCATTTTCAACGGAATTTTCGGGCATAATCTTGTTGAGTGGACTCATAAACATGTAAATAAACGTTTCTCAAGTAATTAAAAGAGTTCTAGAGCTCCATACCAAGAAATCGAAAATGGGGAAAATGAGGATGGAGATGGTGATGATGATCCTTATGCTTGTGTTTTGATGATGATGATGAACGATTATGATGATGATGATTCCGACGGTGGTGGTGGTTCGGCGGTGGTGTGGTGGTGGCTCTTGGAGCCGTTTTGTAGAGAGAGAAAGGGGAAGAGTTTTTGTTTTTAGAGAGAGAGATGGAAGATGAGAATGAGGTGGGTGTGGGTGTAGAAAGGGAGAAAAAGGGAGAAGGTGGGGTTGGGTCCGCGGGTCCGGGCGACCCATTTGGGTCTCGGCTCGCGTGGTTGTGTTTCCGAATTTTGTATCACAAGTTGTAGTCGGTTAAATCCCGTAGCTGTTTAATTGTTATTTCACGTTATATGTTAAAGTGTACCCGAAATATTTGTAGTCAAAGTATTTTATCAAAATGCTTTATCTCGAGTTATAAGTTTATAAAAATACAATTTAGTTATAATTCGCTTGTCAAGGTGCGTTTTGCGCGGTTTCGTCACGTAGGATATGTTTTTATCAATAAGTAATACTTGTAATACATTCTCAAAATGTATTAATGTAAATAACGTTTGTTTGGATAATTCCACATTATTTATAAATTTGTCACCAACGTCCCTATTTGTTAATGTCGGACTTCGTCCGGTCCATCCGTGTACGATTTGTTCAAGTAGTATACGTGTATATATATATATATATATACAATCATCATATATATATATAATTTATTAAGTACTGTACTTAGTCCTATTTCGTACTAAATACACGTAATAAGCACATGATTAGGCACAGTAATGATAGCCTAAATTGCCGGGTGTTACATTATTAGGCTAATTCCCTACTTGAGTGAATTCACAACACATTTTAGAGGTAAGTCTAGCAAAGCCCAACTAGATAATACGCGTAGTATTACGTATTCGTAATTAGTTGTAATTACGTACTGAACAATCTGAAAACAAACGCGACAAACATATACGACTGTTGGTGAACAAAACTATTTAATAAAACGAAATTATTAAATTACGTCGTAAACAATTAAATATTATGTCGATAATATGTACATATCATTTTATAACGTAAAACGTAAATTTGTATAATTAAAATAAAACAAAGTTAAAAATCTTATAACTTAATTGAATAAATTTCATAAAAAGATCCTAATTAAAACTAAGATGAAATATGTAATTAAAAATGTATTAGTTAAAATAATGTAACATTTAACGATCGGGAAAACAAACACGGAACGCAAACGCAGGAGATGAAAAGTGGAACAAAACCACCATCCACCTCCTCCTTTTCTTTCATTTCCACTCTTTCATTTCTCTCTCTTCATTCTTTTTCTCTCATCTTTCTCTCTCTCTAAACTTAACCAAAAACCACACTAATTACACCAAAACTACACCAAAAACGCGCCGAATCTTCCAACAAAATAGAGGAAAACGATCACGGCAACACGATCTATCTTTCTACCTTTTCGGATTTCAAATCCGCCACTCGTAAGTTTCCGACAAATCCCGTAAATTCTTTGATTTTGAAGTTTTCTTTCATATTAGTGTTTAATATACTTGTATTAACCCATACAACAAAGAAAACACGATTTTATAGCTTAAAAATACGTTTGGATTTGGGTTTTAATCGGAAAAATCGCGACAGCCTAAGTTTCTGGGCTGGTGTTCATCTATGCGACACAACGACTGTGTCGCATACTATGTCGCAGAAACCATACGACACAACGATTGTGTCGTACCAAACCATTTTATGTCGTATCCATACGACACAACGATTATGTCGTACCTTATGTCGCAAAACCCATGCGACACAACGCTTTATGTCGCTGTTGACTCAGCACCTCAAATCTCTGCGACACAACCCTTGTGTCGCAGAATTGTGTCGTACCATGCGACACAACCATTGTGTCGCATATTGTGTCGCAGAAAACAGAAACTTTACAAACTATTTTCACACTAAGTGTCGAACTTAACCGATAACGAATACGTACATACAATGCTATATGTGAACTTTACAAACATTACAGACACGCTATTTTATTGAAATTATGATTTCAAACTATCACCAACGAGTCGTATACATTTTCACCAACAACGAAATACAAACGTAAACGTTTAACAAACACTTTGAACATAACTTGGTTGTACAAACACTAGCATGGATGATTAGCTTAGACATCCACAATACTTATTAAATCTCGTACGTTTAGGACGTTAGGAGATCTCGGACTGTACTTGGGCTTAGGTTTGCTAGCACTCGCACAACAACTTAACTCAACAGGTGAGTTCACAGCCCCTACTTTTACTGATTTAACTGTTTTTGAACAGGGGTGGAAAACATAGTCAACTGTTTAAACTATTTAACTGTTTTATAAATTGCCATAACTGCCTTTACTGATATGATTGTCTATCATACGTGTTTTACTCGAACTATTAGAGTACTTTGAACTATTGAACTGTTGTGCAAACTTTGTTTATGAAATAACATTTTCATACTATAAGCCAACCAAACGTGATGAATTATTCGACAAACTGTTTTAACTAGACCGGGGAACGACCGGTAAACTGTTTTGAATTGGCCGGAGAACGACCGGCACTATTGTGAAAACGCTGGAGAACGACTAGCAACGTATTTTAGTGCCAGAGAACGACTGGCCACAGGACGGGAGAACGACCCGTGCGTCTTTGGATGGGAGAACGACCCATGCGTATTGACCGGAGAACGACCGGTACTGTGTTTCGCTGGAGAACGACCAGCAGTGTTTGGACGGGAGAACGACCCGTGCGTATTAAACTGTTTTATTTGAACGGGAGAACGACCCGTGCGTATTTGACCGGAGAACGACCGGTACTGTTTGTAAAACGCTGGAGAACGACCAGCACGTGTTTTTAAACTGACATTTTGGGTAACATCCCACGTATCTGTTTTGGGTAACATCCCACGTAAACTAAACATTAGGCAAACAACCCACTAAACTTGTATTTGGATTACACTCCACTAAACGTATTCTCGACTATTATGGCAATACTATTTGTGAACGTATTTGGATAACAACTGTGCTTACAAACTTGGTTCAACTATTGCAAACATGAAACCTGTGAATTCACTCAACCTAGTTGTTGACTTTTACTATGTTTTTCAGGGAATTAGCTGCGCATATAAGAATCGCCAACACACATGGAGAATTAGGCGACCCGTGAAGTTTAGGATGCCAACTTTTGGAAACAACTGGATTTCTTTAGTATAACTGATTGTTTTAGTCATATTTCAGAAATCTACTTTTGTAAACTTATTACTTTTAACTTGTACGATTTGATGAATCGTAAACTTTGTAATTAATACTTTTGGCATCTTATTATATTATGTTCTGTTGTTGTTAGTCCCTGTTTAACTTAATAAACAATCTTACGTAATAAGCCTTGAATATATTATTGAGAAGTTGCGGAATCACACTCAATAATATTAAGAAGATCAATGAATATTAATTAATATGATGAACACAATAATATACCGAAAGCTTCAATCTTATTAATGATATAAGACGAATACACTTGATGTATTAGGGTTACAGAAAACCTTGAAGCTACGCAATTAACCTTAACCTATCTAGGTCTAAAGGATCTCTATTTATATCACATAGAGTCCTATACAATCTCCTACATATATGGAATATAATAACTTCCATAACTGACTCAAACTTATCACAAAATCATAAACAGTTGAAACTACCATTCTGAAGTAAACAGTTGTAACTGTTACACATTCAGTGGTAACTGCTTCAATTGTAATATAAGACTAAGTACAAATATATAATCAGTGTTAACTGTTTCATATATAACTAACAGTTACAAATACATAAGCAGTTTTAACTACTTACAGACACATAACTATCAGTTGTAATCTATCTTCAATCAGTTGTAACACTAGTCTTCTCGTCGGTTTTCTTCTATCAGTTGTAACTTCGTAAAGACAGTTTTAACCTTCAAAACAAACAGTTTTAATCACTTATACTCTGTCTTCATCAACAACTTCAATTCAGACCTGAAACAGTTTTGACCCAACAATCTCCCCCTAAACTTAATCTGTCCTTCACAGCATTAAGTTTCTTCTAATCCTCCATTATAAGCTTCACAAAATTCTTTCAAAACTGTTAGTCTTTTCTTCTCTTCCTCCTATCAATCTCCTCCTTCTTATGAATCTGATTTAACACCATATATACCAATTCCAGAGCTACATCATCTAAAACTGCAGCTTGTAGCCTTGCATTTCTCAAGCCCATCAAAAATCTCAGATTTATATCATAAAATCTATCTGTCAATAGCCACATAAACACTGCATCCTCCATAACAATCTGATGTTCTCCAGGTTTGGCATGATAAATCCAATTTCTGACCTTGCTAAAAGTAGCAAACTGAAATGGAAACTCTTCTGGCTCAAACATAGCCTTAATCCAATGCCATGTAACTTTTTCAACCAGATTATCAAACCTTTTCAAATCTAAATTCTTTTCCATCCCAATCTCATACATTCTCACCAAATCAGTCCTACTGATCCTCTTTATCAAATCCCTAAAAGATCTCCACCAAGATACATTTCCATCTGCTCTTTCAACTTTAATCTTGTGAATCTTAACAGGATTGACAAATTGCTCAATAGACCAATCAATGATACCAGGTAATTCAACATTAATTACCTCAGATTCCATAGGCTGTAACAGGATAAACTCCTTCAATTCATCAATATTCCTTTCTCTATCAGGAATTTCATCTAACTCTCTCTTCTTTCTTTCAAGTTCATCTTTCTTCCTCTTCTCAGCTTCTATCTTTTCTCTTTTTTCCTTTTCTTCCTTTTCTTTCAATTTCCTTTCTTTTTCAGCCTTTTTTCTTTCCTTTTCAGCTTCTATCTTTTCTCTTTCTTTCTTTTCAATCACATCAGGATTCAAATCATCCTTATCCCATAACTCCTGCAATCTCTCTAAACTCATCTGTTTCAATGCATTCAAAGGAATATACCCACCTTTCAGCTTTGCAATTAAATTCTTCTTCATTTGAGCTTTTGTTGGTGGTTTTGCAGCCTTTTTCTTTCTTGCTTCTTCTGCTTTCTTTTTCTTAACCTGATCAACAAGATATTCAATATCATCCTGTCTCTGTTCTTTCAGCAAATATTCATCCCATTCTGCCACTTGCTCTTTTGTCATTTTCACAAACTTTCCTTCCTCAATCTCAACATCAATCAATCCCTCTGCATTTAGCTCAGCCTGTAACCTTTGAGCATATTCAGTATCATGAGCAGTTACTTCTGGTGGCACTGGTTTTTGCTTTTTCTTCTTTGGTTCTTCTACCAGTTTTCCCTTGCCCTTATCTTTTGGATCAATCTTTGGCAATTCTTTCTGTTTAACAGGAGCAGCAGCAGGTTCTCTAATCTGAAATCCAGGCAAAGATGGTTGTTGTGTAGATTTCTTCTTTGGAGTTTCAACCTTCTTTCCTGTTCCAGTCATCTTAGCAGTCTTAACTGGAATGCTCTTCTTCCTAGTCTTTTCAACTTGTTGAGCATCAGTTTTTACTTCTTCTTTTTCCACTGCTATCTCTGGTTTACTCACCTCATCACCATCATCACCATCAATTTTTAACTCCTCAGTCTTTTCATCCAAATTAACCTCTACAGTCTGCTCCACTGACCCAACAACCTCAGTATGTTCAGAATTATTTTCATCTGCCACTGGGTCATTCATCTCTGTTTCCACTGTCTCATACACTGACTCATTAATCTCTGGCTCTGTAGGTGGTGTTGGAGGTGTATGCACAAATTCATCATCCACTGGTTGTTCCATTTCAATCTCTTCATCAACTTTGTCATCATCAAACACAACCTTATCCTCCTTGTTCATCTTATCACCCAAATTTGTCCAGACCTTCTCCCCCTTTTTGAAAGCATTTTGTGGAAACTGATAAGCATCCTCAGGTTCAGAAGTATCATGAACCACATATTTCCTTCCTTTCTTCAAACATTTAATAACAATCTTCTCCAACTTCTGCACTCTCCTCTGCAACTGAGTGATAATATCATCCTTAGCCTTATTCTTCTTCCTCTCCTTTACAAACTCAGCCCATACATAATCAACCATTTTCGTCAATTCCAAGTTAGTTCTAGCCTCAACACCTTCAGGATGTGAATCCTTTGGTGAATCATTGACATCATCAAACTCTGACTCATGCCTAGCATGATCATCAAAGTCCCCTTGATTCTTGGTACTGGGACCACTAGGATCATCTACAGGTGTAGAATCATGTCCATGTGTTGCCTCTGATGGGGTCTTATTAATGTTACTTCTATCCTGCTCTGCCAGTGGGCTAGAAGCAGTAGAAGCAGCCCTCTCAGAATGATCATCCTCCTCCTCATTGATCATCTGCTGTGATGAATCATTTGACTGAGACACCTGAGCAGCAGCAGCCTCAGATGCCTGTGTTCTAGCCTTTTTGGCTTTAGTAGATTTAGCTGTTTTGGTCCCTTGTTTTCTTTTATTACCCCCAACTACTGTGGGTTGAGAAGTGGTGGGTGGAACCATTCTCTCAGTAGTTGGTTCAGCATCAGTTGGTGGTACTGATGCTGTGGTGGAAGGTGCAGGAAGCATTGTAGAGAATAATGCTGTAACCTTCCCAGAAAATTTAGTATGTCTCTTCATATTTACAAAAACTTTTGGTTTAAAAGAGACAATACCAATAACTTTCTCAAGTGCAGTTAAGTTAGAAATTTGTTCATTTAAGAACAACTGCACAAAACGTGGATACATCAAAAATTTAATCTTTGGCTGCTCAATGTTTCTAAGCATACCAGAAAATATCAGATTTGAAAAATTAAACCTTTGACCATCTGCAAGACAAGCAATTGCATAAGCAATGTTGCTTCCAAACTGCTCAAAAGATGATCTCTTAGATGATAAGCAGTGTAAAATCGTATGTATTAAAAACCTCCACTGATGAGAAAATAAGGTTTTCTGAAAAGTAAAAACTTCAAAAGAACCCTCATAACCCATCAATCGTAAAGTATTATACATAACCGTATCATCTAAAGAAGTTATACCTGCCTCATCATCTAGTTGTAATGAAGCTCTAACAGTAGCTTCTGTAACTACAACACGTGTATCCATAACTTCTGAAACGATTCTTTTAATCCCCTGTTCCTCTTCTATTGATGCATTTAACCAGAAATTGTTGATATGATCGTGAGATATCCTGGGTGCTACAGTGAGAGCATGACGAATATGTGAAGCACGAAGGAAATCAATGATTTCCACATACTCGTTTGCCTCCGCAGGTTTCATTAAGAATGCAATCATATTGTGATCTTTTCCAATCGGTAGTTGAACAGTAGACGAAGTCGATGCCATGATAAGAAATCAAGTAATCGAGAAGAATCGAAGATGATTTTATAGAATTGAGAATCGATAAGACTTAGCGCAGTTGTTTGTATGTGTAATTTTGAAAGCGTAATGAGAAACCCTAAGTGTTGAGAGTTAAGTACTGAAATTAAATCAGTTGTAAGCCCTAATTTGATCAGATCCCCAATTACAACTAAAACAGTGTTAATTAAGTAAAATAACACGTTCAGTGATAATTGTGAAAATAACCATCAGTGGTAATCAACACTTGGTTTCTCAAATGCATCATTTACATAATAAAGCTAGCAGTGCTAACTTGTACAAGCAGTACCAACCGACCAAGGCAGTGCTAACTTAATACAAGTAGTACTTCAGTTCTAGCAAAATCATATAAACAAAGCAGTGGTTGATGTTTTTTTTTTTTTTTTTTTTTTTTTTACCAAAAATTAAACTCCACAAGCAGTAAAACTTCATAAACACCTGCATAAGTTAGACTCCAAGACATAGCAATATAACCTGCAGTGGTAATTCCAAACAATAATACAAGTATACAGTGTTAACGATACACCAACAGTGGTGAAGTGATTATTACCACTGTTTATACTAAAAGTAGGAAACAGTGATAACAAAACACAATACACACAATCAGTGTTTAATTAACAAATCAGTATTAACCCAATATTGAAATCACAGTAGATATTATTCACAGAAAGCAGTGATAAGAAAAATAACTTATGACAAATTAATCATTCCAATACTAGTAACCAAGAATGTGAATCTGCCTACATCAAAAGCTTTTGTAAACAGATCAGCAAACTGATTATCAGTATGAACTTTCAAAATTTGAATAAGTCTTTTCTCATTACAATCTCTAATGAAATGATATCTGATTTCAATGTGCTTTGTTTTAGAATGTTTAACTGGGTTATTAATAATACTGATTGCAGAGCTATTATCAATAAAAATAGGAGTATTAAGAAAGGTAAAACCATAATCTAGCATCTGATTCTGAATCCATAGCACTTGAGCACAGCAACTTGCAGCTGCTACATATTCTGCCTCTGCTGTAGATGTAGATACAGTGGTTTGTTTCTTGCATTGCCATGAAACCAATCTTTCTCCCAAAAATTGACAACCTCCTGATGTAGATTTCGTGTCCAGATTAGCTCCTCCATAATCACTATCTGTGTAAGCTATCAGATCAAAGGAAGTAAACGTTGGATACCAAAGGCCCAATTTTGGTTGACCCTTTAAATATTTAAATTTTCTTTTGACTGCAAGAAGATGTGACAGCTTTGGATTAGCTTGAAATCTAGCACATAAGCACACAGCAAACATGATGTCAGGCCTTGATGAAGTGAGATACATAAGAGACCCGATCATTGATCTGTAAAGATGTTCATCCACACTTTCCCCCTCAAGATCTGCATGTAATTTCTTGTTTGTCTCCACTGGTGTGCTTGGTACTTTAGCATCTTTGTACCCAAACCGATCCAGTATATCATTAACATACTTACTTTGATGAATAAAGATTCCTTCGTTTTGTTGCTTTACTTGCAGCCCCAAGAAAAATGTTAATTCCCCCATGGAGCTCATCTTGAACTTTTCATGCATCAATGATTCAAACTCCTTGCAAAGACTATCCTTTGTTGAACCAAAAATGATATCATCTACATAGACTTGAACCAATAGTATATCATTCTTAATTCTTTTAGTAAACAAAGTTTTATTTATTGCACCCCTTTTGAATCCATTCTGCAACAGATAATCTGAAAAAGTATCATACCAGGCTCTAGGTGCTTGATGTAAGCCACAAAGAGCTTTATCCAGTTTGAAAACTTTGTCAGGAAACTTAGAATCTTCAAACCCTGGTGGTTGACAAACATATACCTCTTCCTGTATAGTGCCATACAGAAAAGCACTCTTAACATCCATCTGATACACAATGAATCCCTTAAATGAAGCATAAGCCAAAAACAATCTAATAGCCTCTATTCTTGCAACAGGTGCAAAAACCTCATCATAATCAATCCCCTCTTCTTGTGAATACCCCTGTGCAACGAATCTAGCCTTGTTTTTGATCACTATACCTCTTTCATCTTTCTTGTTTTTGAAAATCCATTTAGTACCAATTGCTCTCTTCCCTTTAGGCAAATCAACCAATGTCCAGACTTCTTGAATCTTAAACTGAAGCAACTCTTCTTGCATAGCTTCAATCCAGCTAGGATCTCTCAAAGCTTCAGTAACCTTCTTTGGTTCTGTTTGAGACAGAAAACAAGCAAACAAAGAAGTATTAACAGCTTCTGTATCAAGATTTACTTCTTTCTCATTTGCTGAAGCTTCAAACACCTGACTTTGATTTCTTGTTTTAACAGCAGATTCAATATCTCCTATTACATTCTCAAGTGGATGATCTTTATGAGTAATGTATTTAGATGCTGCTGTTTCTTGAATCCTCTCCTCCAAGTTGGTAAAATTCCCTTCTTGTCCAGACTCACTACTTGACACTTCTCTTGCAATTCTCTTTGACACAGGAGTAGAGCTCATCAAATGTAGATAATTCAATTGTTCCTGCTCCTTGTCAAGATGCTTTGTTGGTGTCTAATCAACATTCACACTTGCCTTTGTATACTTCTGTACTGAACTCATATCACTGTCTTCTGTACTGTCTTCAATAACAGGTCTATCAGAATCATCAACATGAGAAAATGATGTTTCATCTGATTTTCCTGTTTCCACATCCTGTGATGTCTTTGGTTGATCAGTATCAAACACTTCTGGGGGATCAGGAGACCAAATTGGAAATAATATATATTCCAATGAATCCTTTTTCATTCCAGCTGATATTCCTGAGTCTGACCTACCTTCTCCATCACCTGTTCCTGTATTTGTACCTGCACTTGTACCTGCACTAGTATCCACATTTGTATATCTAAAAGCAGTATTAAGTGCATCAATATCAAACAGTGATTCAGGACCTTTTCCCTCAGGATTAACAGTGTTTTCATTAAAAGTGATGTGCATTGATTCTTCTATGATTCTGGTCCTTTGATTGAATACCCTATAAGATTTACTTTGAATAGAATAACCAACAAATATCCCCTCATCAGCCTTACTCTGAAACTTACCTAAGTGATCTTTGGTATTTAAGATTGTACAAGGACACCCAAAAGATTTTAAGAAACTAACCAAAGGCTTTCTCTTAAATAACAGTTCATATGGTGTCTTGTTATGAGGCTTAACAACTAATACTCTATTCTGAACATAGCAAGCTGTGCTAACTGCCTCTGCCCAAAAAGACATAGGTAGCTTTGCATCAGATAGCATGGTTCTAGCAGCCTCAATCAGTGTCCTATTCCTCCTTTCAGCTACTCCATTTTGTTGAGGAGTTCTAGGTGCACTAAATTCTCTCTTAATACCTTTAACTTCACAGAATTTATCCATCTCATGATTTTTAAATTCTGTTCCATTATCACTTCTGATGATCTTTACTCTTTTATCCAATTGATTTTCCATCTTAGTTATAAATGATCTAAGTATTTCACCTGTCTCATCCTTTGTCCTAAGAAAGAAAACCCATGTAAATCTAGTATAATCATCAATAATCACAAGACAGTAAGACTTTTTCCCCATACTACTTATACTGGTTGGTCCAAATAAGTCCATATGCAATAAGTGTAAGGGTGTGCTATTTGTGTTCACAGATTTGGACTTAAATGAGGATTTGTGTTGCTTTCCCTTTTGACAAGAAACACAATGATCATCACATGAATAGACCTTTTCAGGCAAACCTCTAACAAGCTTGTTTTTGACAAGTTTATTAATGGTTTTGAAATTCATGTGACACATCCTCCTATGCCACAGTTCAGATTCATTCACACTTGCTCTAGAAATAAGACAGTTTAAATCAGGTTGAGGTGTCATATTTACTAAGTCACACTTATATACATTATCTTGCCTTGGAATTCTCATCAAAATCATGTTTTCTGGTATTTTGAATTCCTTGGACAAGATAAGGCATTCAGTGTCAGTAAAAAGAACTGGGTTCTTTTTATCTGTGATTTGACTCACACTTAGTAAATTATACCTCAGTTGTTCCACAAAATAAACATTATCAAAACTTAGCTTTTCACTCTGAACTGTTCCTTTCCCTGTGATCCTTCCTCCTTTTGGATTACTTCCAAAAGCTACATATCCACCATCAAAAGATTTGAAATCCTGCAGCTTTTCTTTGTCTCCAGTCATGTGCCTTGAGCATCCACTATCAATATGCCATAAGCTCTTTGGCTTGCCCTGCACAAACAGTCAAAAAGAGAATTAATTTCTCTTGGGAACCCAAACCAATTTGGCTTTGGGTTTCCCATGTGCATTCACATATTCAACTTTCTTGAAGATTATTGATTGTGAAGCACTGTTGGTATTTGGATCTGTTAATTTATCAGACTTAATAGGTGTCCAAATCCAACTTATTTTAGACTTAACAGAGTTCTTTGGCTTAACAGTTTTAACTGTTTTACCAAACGAAGAGTCAGTGTTAATTTTGTTAACACTGTTTTTGTATTTGGTTACCACTGTTTTAGTCTTTAAACTTTTGGCTAAATTTGTTATTACTGCTGCAGTAGATTTACCTGTAACAGTGTTTAACATGGTAGCCTTTGAGTTTATCTTCTGAACTCTGGCAGTATGATCAACTTTTGATTGAAAATTTTGTTTGTTACTCATATTTGCTTTTGTCCATGACTGTTTTCTAATCCTTTGAATATTCTCAGGATTATGATAGCAGTCATATTGAAGATGACCCATTTTTCCACATATAAAGCAAGACATTTCTTTAATCACGGTAACATTATTACCCAGTTTTTGTGAAACCATTTGATTCCAATTTCTTTGATTACCTCTGGGTTTTTGATTTTGAAAATTCTGTGAAGAAGAAGTACTTGCTTTACATGTACAATTAACACAGTTATTCACAACAGATTTAACAACAGGTTTAGTAACTGAATTAACTGTATTACTAACATATCCTAACCCATGTTTAGATTTGTTAGTATTCAAGCTCACCTTCTCTAAGTCCAGTTTAACCTTTTCCTTAAACATTTTCTTACCCTCTTCTAGTTTATCAGTTTTAAGATTAGAAACTAGATCAGTAATTACTCTCCTCACATTCTCACATGTTGATTCAGACTTAGATGATTCAGATTTCACACTCTTCTCACTATCAGATGTCCTATCACTCTGATCATCTTCTTCAGTCCAGTCACTAACTTCACCTTCTACAAACAGTTCATCATCAGATAAACTTTTAATTGGATCAGCCTTTTTAACCTCATTTACCATTCCTCTTTTAAGTGAATTTATATCAATTTCACTTTTAGGAGGAAAGTAGGTGTGATTATAAGGTGGAGGTACATTATTGTACCCTAATCCAGTCTTAAGTTTATCATGAATCTGTGAATTAATAAGTTTATTTACACTCTTTGAAGCATGTTCTAATTTACTTACATCAAGCCTTATACTATCTCTTTCACATGTGACCTCAGTAAGTTTCTTAGATAACAACTCAACTTTATCTTTAAAAGTGTCTCTCTCCCACCTAGCATATTCAATGTCATATTTAAACTGTGTTGCATTGACTTCATATGCCTTTATTTGATTTTCCAGATTTTCAATGACTGCTATGGTGTGTTTACTTTTGATTTCCCATTGTTTTAGTTCCTCACACACTTTTATATTATGATCTCTGTAGTGTTTAACAGTTTGTTTACAAACAGCAGAACATAATTTATTTTGTACCTCAGAAGGAACTTCTGACTTTTTGTCAGATTCTGCAATGGCCATGAGACATTGATTCTTCACAACATGCTCTTCTTGATCACTCCAGTCCCATCCACATCCATCCATAGACACCAAAGCATTTGCTGAAGCCTCCTGAATTGGAATGTTTCTTGTCTGTGTTCCAGTGCTTCCATATCTCTGACCATTACTATTCTGCTCTTGCCTAGGGTTTCTGCATTCTCTGGCAAAATGTCCCATCTTGTGACAGTAGAAACACTCAATCTTGCTCTTATCAAACCAATTAGCATCATTCCTCTTGTATGCAAAGTTATTCCTACCAGTCCTCTGCATGAACCTTTTTGCTCTCTGAGTAATTAATGCAATTTGCCACTTGATGTCCATCTCCTCTAGATCATCACCATCAAATTGTTCCAGATCTTCATTAGTAAGTGAAGAATTCACATTACTTGCAAAAAAAGATTCTAATATCTGATCATTAGAACTATTTGATGATGATCTTGCTCCCCCTGAAACATAAGTAGAACCCATTTGACTTGATTCTATCTTTGTTCCAGCCATAGACATAAAAGCAGCATTATGACTATATCCAGTTGCTTGCTTCTTACTTTCCACCTCAGACTCAAAGTTCCTCAGATCATTGTATATATCTTCTAGTTCCTTAACTTCAATGTCTGAACTCTGCCTCAATCCAACAGTATAGATTGTCCATTCATCACCTAATGATCTTAAGAACTTTCTGTTAAGATCTTCTTTGTCAATCTTAACCTTGTGATTTTCCAATTCTCCAACTAATTTAGTAAACCTATCAAAGGTTTGAGTTAGAGTTTCAGTTTTCACATGACTAAAATTTTCAAATTGTTGCTTTAACAGAGATCTTTTATTCTTTTTGGTGTTATCATTACCACCAAACCTCTTCTCAATCGCCTCCATTAGTACCTTGGGAACTTTACAATTATCAAATCTGCTCTGATGCTCATTCGGAATGGATAGCAACAGAGTACTAAGTGCCTTGTACTCAGTAGATCTGATTTTCCTCTCTGCTTCAGATGTTGGTGGTGCTCTTGGTTGCTTTACTCCATCACCATCAAGCGTTACTGGAATACCATTAACAACAACTTCCCACATCTGATAATCCGTGAGAAGCATATATTGCCTGATTCTGACCTTCCATAGGTCAAACTCATCAGGTTTAAGCATTGGAATCTTTGTAGCTTGAATTCCTTCATTACCTTCAGTCGCCATTGAAATCAAAACTTAATATCTGAACTAAAACTCAAATACTAATACTAATAATCCCAGATCTTCCTATCTTCAAAGCTTCACAAGCTCTGATACCACTTTGTTAGTCCCTGTTTAACTTAATAAACAATCTTACGTAATAAGCCTTGAATATATTATTGAGAAGTTGCGGAATCACACTCAATAATATTAAGAAGATCAATGAATATTAATTAATATGATGAACACAATAATGTACCGAAAGCTTCAATCTTATTAATGATATAAGACGAATACACTTGATGTATTAGGGTTACAGAAAACCTTGAAGCTGCGCAATTAACCTTAACCTATCTAGGTCTAAAGGATCTCTATTTATATCACATAGAGTCCTATACAATCTCCTACATATATGGAATATAATAACTTCCATAACTGACTCAAACTTATCACAAAATCATAAACAGTTGAAACTACCATTCTGAAGTAAACAGTTGTAACTGTTACACATTCAGTGGTAACTGCTTCAATTGTAATATAAGACTAAGTACAAATATATAATCAGTGTTAACTGTTTCATATATAACTAACAGTTACAAATACATAAGCAGTTTTAACTACTTACAGACACATAACTATCAGTTGTAATCTATCTTCAATCAGTTGTAACACTAGTCTTCTCGTCGGTTTTCTTCTATCAGTTGTAACTTCGTAAAGACAGTTTTAACCTTCAAAACAAACAGTTTTAATCACTTATACTCTGTCTTCATCAACAACTTCAATTCAGACCTGAAACAGTTTTGACCCAACAGTTGTAATCATATGCTCTGATACGTATGCATGCCTTGTTGTTGTGGCACCCTCGTACTTAAACTAAAATGCTTCCGCTAAACAAAACAGACGAATTTGAGGGTGTTATAGATTGGTATCAGAGCCAATGGTTATAGCGAACTAGGAAACTTTAGGTGACTTAGATACCTAGAGACCTAGACTATAGCCTTGGCTAGAACGCACGCGCATACACGCATATACATACATCTAAACTATCGTTACGATACCTCTATACGCGTGAACTGTTCACCACATTCGACTCGTTCATTGTACTCAGATCTCATGTGAACCGGATCGTGTTAAACGGATGATGAAAAAAAGTATGTATTTAGCATCATATAATGACGCCTGGCCAACGTGATTATATTATACTAAGTACATATGGGTGTTTCATAGTCGTGAGATATGTGATGGGGATCTTGTTATTTCTTCTCAAATATTCGATAACTAAAACTATGTGAAACTTTATTCTTCACATCTTTTCATTGGCATTGACTTCTGCATTTCATTACTCGCAGAACGTCAGCATGCCGCCTAAACAAAGAAAGACCCGCAACAGTCGCCAAACAAACACACCTCCTGTCGTCGAAACAACCGAACAAATCATTGAACGCCGCGTGGCTGAAGCTATTGCTCAGTACGAGGCCAGCCGAAATCGAGACAACGTGGCAAACAACAGTGGAGTCACACCTGTCAACAGCGAAACCCCGGCAAATACCCAACAGGGGTGTTCATACAAAACCTTCCAATCTTGCAAACCCAACACCTTCACCGGGACCGAAGGGGCCATTGGCCTGGTCCACTGGATTGAAAAGATGGAATCAGTCATCGATATCAACGACTGCGCCACTGACAAGATCGTGAAGTACGCCACGTGTACCTTAGCTGACAAAGCGTTAACCTGGTGGAACGCTCAGGTCCAGATTATTGGACACCCAGCTGCTTACTCTATGACCTGGGGAACTCTGAAACAGATGCTGATGGAGGAATTTTGCCCTCCCAACGAGATGCAGAAACTTGAAACCGAACTCTGGAACGTTCAAATGATCGGTGCTGACATTTCTGGATACACAACCCGGTTTCAAGAACTGGCACGTTTGGTACCTCACATGGTGACTCCTGAAAGCAAACGTATCGAGCGTTACAACAAGGGCTTGGCCCCACAGATCCGAGGCATGGTTATGTCCTCCAAACCAGCTACCTTTAGGAGCGCAGTGGATCTTGCTCAAAGCTTAACCGATGACGCCATTCTGATCGGCACTTTGAAAGCTACCTCGGGGAAAACTGAACCTACCCGTACTGATGCGGGCGACTCTGGAAACAATAAGCGGAAATGGAACAACGAGGGCAATGACCGCCAGGGTCAACAAAACAGGAACCCGGGAAACGCCCGAGCCTACGCAGCAATCACCAACCCTGGACCCAAAACCTATCTTGGCAACAAACCGAAATGTGACAAGTGCGGGAAGCACCACACAGGCGAATGCGCCTTCTGCTAAGAATGCAGAAACTGGGGTCATTTGGCCCAAAACTGTAAAACCAACCCTCTTCCTCGAACAAATGCGTGCTTCGAGTGCGGTGAATCCGGACACTTTCGAAATCAATGTCCACGACTGAACAACAACCAGAACAACACCGGGAACAATAATAAGAACAACAACAACCGCATCGCAACCATCCCACCGGGTCGTAGCCGCGCATACATCCTCCGTGCACCGGAAACGGTTGCGGACCTCGGCTAGCACGGTATGTCTTAACAGCCGTTGCTACGATTTAACATTTCTGTCATTCGAATGTCTATTCGAACATAACCCTTGGTAAACTTTGACCACGAAACGAAACACACAACTTATTGAACTATGCCGCGAGCATACTTAAACTGATTTAACTTCTATGGCAACAATTGAACGCCACGCAAACTATTGTAATTGTTAACAACATGACTTATCGGAGAACATACGTCGCGGGCGATCCGACTTGATTTTAAATCTCGGGAAGAGATTTCTCTAACATGGGGAGAATGTAACACCCCGCAAATTTAAACGCGATTATTAACGTTAATCACTTGCATTATTAGGCTAATTCCCTACTTGAGTGAATTCACAACACATTTTAGAGGTAAGTCTAGCAAAGCCCAACTAGATAATACGCGTAGTATTACGTATTCGTAATTAGTTGTAATTACGTACTGAACAATCTGAAAACAAACGCGACAAACATATACGACTGTTGGTGAACAAAACTATTTAATAAAACGAAATTATTAAATAACGTCGTAAACAATTAAATATTATGTCGATAATATGTACATATCATTTTATAACGTAAAACGTAAATTTGTATCATTAAAATAAAACAAAGTTAAAAATCTTATAACTTAATTGAATAAATTTCATAAAAAGATCCTAATTAAAAATAAGATGAAATATGTAATTAAAAATGTATTAGTTAAAATAATGTAACATTTAACGATCGGGTAAACAAACACGGAACGCAAACGCAGGAGATGAAAAGTGGAACAAAACCACCATCCACCTCCTCCTTTTCTTTCATTTCCACTCTTTCATTTCTCTCTCTTCATTCTTTTTCTCTCATCTTTCTCTCTCTCTAAACTTAACCAAAAACCACACTAATTACACCAAAACTACACCAAAAACGCGCCGAATCTTCCAACAAAATAGAGGAAAACGATCACGGCAACACGATCTATCTTTCTACCTTTTCGGATTTCAAATCCGCCACTCGTAAGTTTCCGACAAATCCCGTAAATTCTTTGATTTTGAAGTTTTCTTTCATATTAGTGTTTAATATACTTGTATTAACCCATACAACAAAGAAAACACGATTTTATAGCTTAAAAATACGTTTGGATTTGGGTTTTAATCGGAAAAATCGCGACAGCCTAAGTTTCTGGGCTGGTGTTCATCTATGCGACACAACGACTGTGTCGCATACTGTGTCGCAGAAACCATACGACACAACGATTGTGTCGTACCAAATCATTTTATGTCGTATCCATACGACACAACGATTATGTCGTACCTTATGTCGCAAAACCCATGCGACACAACGCTTTATGTCGCTGTTGACTCAGCACCTCAAATCTCTGCGACACAACCCTTGTGTCGCAGAATTGTGTCGTACCATGCGACACAACCATTGTGTCGCATATTGTGTCGCAGAAAACAGAAACTTTACAAACTATTTTCACACTAAGTGTCGAACTTAACCGATAACGAATACGTACATACAATGCTATATGTGAAATTTACAAACATTACAGACACGCTATTTTATTGAAATTATGATTTCAAACTATCACCAACGAGTCGTATACATTTTCACCAACAACGAAATACAAACGTAAACGTTTAACAAACACTTTGAACATAACTTGGTTGTACAAACACTAGCATGGATGATTAGCTTAGACATCCACAATACTTATTAAATCTCGTACGTTTAGGACGTTAGGAGATCTCGGACTGTACTTGGGCTTAGGTTTGCTAGCACTCGCACAACAACTTAACTCAACAGGTGAGTTCACAGCCCCTACTTTTACTGATTTAACTGTTTTTGAACAGGGGTGGAAAACATAGTCAACTGTTTAAACTATTTAACTGTTTTATAAATTGCCATAACTGCCTTTACTGATATGATTGTCTATCATACGTGTTTTACTCGAACTATTAGAGTACTTTGAACTATTGAACTGTTGTGCGAACTTTGTTTATGAAATAACATTTTCATACTATAAGCCAACCAAACGTGATGAATTATTCGACAAACTGTTTTAACTAGACCGGGGAACGACCGGTAAACTGTTTTGAATTGGCCGGAGAACGACCGGCACTATTGTGAAAACGCTGGAGAACGACCAGCAACGTATTTTAGTGCCAGAGAACGACTGGCCACAGGATGGGAGAACGACCCGTGCGTCATTGGATGGGAGAATGACCCATGCGTATTGACCGGAGAACGACCGGTACTGTGTTTCGCTGGAGAACAACCAGCAGTGTTTGGACGGGAGAACGACCCGTGCGTATTAAACTGTTTTATTTGAACGGGAGAACGACCCGTGCGTATTTGACCGGAGAACGACCGGTACTGTTTGTAAAACGCTGGAGAACGACCAGCACGTGTTTTTAAACTGACATTTTGGGTAACATCCCACGTATCTGTTTTGGGTAACATCCCACGTAAACTAAACATTGGGCAAACAACCCACTAAACTTGTATTTGGATTACACTCCACTAAACGTATTCTCGACTGTTATGGCAATACTATTTGTGAACGTATTTGGATAACAACTGTGCTTACAAACTTGGTTCAACTATTGCAAACATGAAACCTGTGAATTCACTCAACCTAGTTGTTGACTTTTACTATGTTTTTCAGGGAATTAGCTGCGCATATAAGAATCGCCAACACACATGGAGAATTAGGCGACCCGTGAAGTTTAGGATGCCAACTTTTGAAAACAACTGGATTTCTTTAGTATAACTGAATGTTTTAGTCATATTTCAGAAATCTACTTTTGTAAACTTATTACTTTTAACTTGTACGATTCGATGAATCGTAAACTTTGTAATTAATACTTTTGGCATCTTATTATATTATGTTCTGTTGTAATCATATGCTCTGATACGTATGCATGCCTTGTTGTTGTGGCACCCCCGTACTTAAACTAAAATGCTTCCACTAAACAAAACAAACGAATTTGGGGGTGTTACACTTAACCACTAGACTAACCTCATTTCTTTCTTCATAATCTACTTAACATATATATATATATATATATATATATATATATATATATATATATATATATATATATATATATATATATATAGAAGTGTTAGAAATTTTCGAAAAATTTGTTTTATTCACAACCAAAGAACCGTAACTTATGTGATCATACATGTCCACAATTTTCGGTTTTAATCCGTTTTTATTTTAACATGATCAATCAACATAATATGATATATATACCTATTATAACAAGTTTTAACAACATTATGACAACAATCATTAACCAAATTTCATAAATTAAAGAATTTATATAAATGAAATAAAAATGGTAAAATCCTCACAATGGGTTCAAGATGAAGGTGGTGATGATTCTGAGATGATTCGAAGATGATTATGATGATAATGACGAGATGTAGATGATTAAGGCACCATTTTTGTTAGTTGTTTAAGGTGTTTGAAAGTTCGGATATGATATTGATGGTGATGAAAGTATGAAGGAGATGATGAGATGAAGGTTAAAATGGTTCCTGCTCCTCTCCTTGGTCTGCCTCTGCTCGACGAAAATCACAGAGAAAAGAAAGTTTGGTGTGCTCCAATAATTCAAAGGATGTGTGTGTGATCAAGTGTATGTGAGGAGGGAGTTATATAAAAATGAATTTTTAGTTCATAATTTCAAAGGGGAGTAAGGTGTGTACATGATTTTTTCGAACAGATATTTTGGGTGTAGATATTGGGTAGGTTTTTAACCCGTTAATTTCGAGTACGGGTATAATTATAGCACTATAAAAATAATATTTTATATTTTTATTTTGTAGATGTTCTCCTGGTTCGTTATTTAAAATTAGAATAATGAGATTCTCATTATTTCAGACTGTTGTACATTTGGTACAAATGTTAATGCGAGTACCCAATTGGGTGCCAAATTTCAGTCGAATTACGAACTCATATTTTGGGGTAATGTTCTAAATACTTTCAGATTAATGAGAAAATAGGATTTTTATAATTTTGACCTTTTGGGTACGTTTTACAATTGTTTCTGTTCGTGCATAATATGTTTTATATAAAACGTATATCTAACTTGTTTTATCTGAATATTATAAATTTAATAATACTCGTAATTAATAATTTCATTATTAATTAATTTTTTTTGTGTCACCAACTTTTGTATTTTAGATTTCGCGTTCTGTCAGATTCGTTTATATGCGATTATTCAATAATCGATCCAGGTGATATATTTATATATATAATTCTTGTAGACTTTGGTATTGCGTGTATATAATACACGAATTAAAAGTTCAAATTCAGGGCGAATTTTGGGTCATTTTTGACCGGGTGTCACATTCTCCCCTGGTTAGGAGAATTTCGTCCCGAAATTCTTTGATAGTAATTATCAGGGTGTCGAAGTAATAGCCTGTGCATATTCTAAGGAAGTGTGTGTGTTGGCTATGAGTGATATAACCTCAATCTAATGTTAACTTCCTCCCCTTGTTAGGCTAATGCCCTACTAGCCTTTAAAGGAATAGAGGAAGTGTGTTGTAATGTAATTTGGCCATTTTGTTGGTAAGACAAGGTCAGTGGATCATTCAAGGTGTAGCTACGTTTATAACAGTAGCCTAAAGTAAAGTAGTAATCTTTCACTGTATTCATACAGCTTATAACGGGCAGTAGTGTCGTAACATAACTTAGACTCTATCAGTTTCATATAGAAACGAGAGGGTTTAGCATAAATTAATCTTACCTGGGATGTTACCCAGTATATAAAAGTTAACCGGCACGTTTTCCGGTATAAGACGGTATAGGATATGTTATTCCTATACATATGAGCTAAACCTCATCTCATATAGAAACCATTAGAAACTAAATTATCATTTTTCCCTAACCCTATTGTGCACTTAGAATCCAGGGAAAACATACAAGGTATCAAGAAGCAAGTAAAACCTATCAAGTAAGTAGTATAAAGGCAGTCAGGTTATGTATGAGTGACCATACCCGAGTTGAGCAAGTCAATAAGTCTCGGGTCCTGATCGTCCTCCTTAGTTTTGAGTACATAGAACCTACCTCTAGCAGGGTTGTTTTTCAGCTTTGGGCAGTCCCTCTTGAAATGCCCGGTACCATTGCACTCATAGCAGGTCTTGCTTATTGAAGTGTCGGTACCAGTGGAGTTTGCTTTGCAGTCTTTGGTTAGGTGTCCAAATCGCTTGCATTTGGTGCAAGGACATAGACCATCATGATGAAGCTTGCACTTAGAGCAATAGGGCTTGCTTCCTTTATACCCTACCTTTTCATCAGACTCAGATGCGTTGGCCTTAGCAGTTGTAGGTTTCTTGTTAGTTTGGCTCTGGTTTCCAGGGTTTCCATCAACTTTCCTCTTGTTGTCTCCAGAGCTGTTTCCAGAATTTTTGTCGCCAGCTATTCCTTGGCGAACTATTTGTGCCATCAACTTGTGTGCCATACGCACAGTGCCATGAAATGTGGGAGCATCGGACGAGGTAACCATTCTTTGAATTCGTGGAGGAAGTTCCTAGACATAGCGCTCAATTCGCTTGGATTCCGTATCAACCATAGATGGGCACAGGTGTGCTAGCTGATTGAATCGAGAAGTGTAGCCAGCAATGTCATTCCCTTGAGTGGTGAGATTCCAGAATTCCGCGTCGAGCTGTTGAATTTCATCCCTAGGACAATACTCATCCTTGAGCATTTTCTTCAGCTCATCCCAAGGAGTTTCCAGAGCAATGTCTTGGCCCACAGAGTCAGCATAAGTGTTTCACCATGTCAGAGCATCATCCATGAAAGTGTAGGTGGAGAACTTAACCTTACTGTCCTCAGCGCAGTTGCAGATGCGAAAGACTGCCTCTGTCTTTTCCAGCCATCGTAATAACCCAATGGCACCTTCAGTGCCGTTGAAGTTCAGAGGCTTGCAGCTAAGGAAGTCTTTGTAGGTGCAAGGTTTTACCACAGTGGTACTTGGTGGTGTTTCAGCGCCGTCAGATCGTCATCGCTCAGCACTTAATGCGTAAGCAACCAGTTGATCAACCTGAGCTTGAGTGTATTTTTGGTGTCGTGGAGGCATGTTCCTTCAATGAAGATAAGGGACATGTCAGAGTTTGGTGTAAGAATATGATCATCGTAGTTGCATATATAACAGTAATATATTACAACACAAATGACAATCAATGGCGTAGAATAATGAAGATTGTAATCATTTAACATGCGAGTTCAAAGGATTACAAGAATTAGAGTTTTACAAGAGGTGTCGGGGATATTATTTCCGTACAGATATCAGTGGTTATGCGAAATGTGATAGAAAGATAGGAAAAGATTTTGTACTTAGAGGAATTCTGAATCCGAATGTTAATCATGGTGGGTGAGTAAACGATGGGTCCTCTGATAACCAATTCGTGCAGAATGAAGTGTCCAAGTTTTTAACTCTACCTAGGTAAGCCTATTTCGAAGAGATGACCCTTGAAACCAGGGCACATCTCGGTACTATTTTCCTGACTCGATCAACTTACCGTTGGCGAGTTCTAAGGCGTATATGAACAATAAGTTCGTTACCAAGTATCGGAGGATATTAATAGATCTAACCATATATGTATAACCTATAAATACGTATTATCCACCTAGTCGTGTCTAACGCAAAACAAGTACAAGTCAAGGTTCTCTCGTGGTCAGAGTCAACTAGTGCATTCCTGTTCAACATAACCCCTTTCAGAGTTCACATCATCTTCATTTAATTGTACATAGTTGATCAGGCTATGTTAAATTAAACTTGAATGATGAAATCCCTGAACCAGTTATATCTAATGAGGAATACTGCCTAACGGTCATAGTCTAGGCCCACTACATGCAACCTAATTCACTATAACCTTAGGCTCTGATACCAATCTGTCACACCCCCTAATTCGGGTTGCGAAAGCGAATCGGGTCGGGGCGTGACTAATCAATAACCAAAGCACAAGATATATAGTAAACGACTCTAAATGAGACGTTTTAGAAAATACATTGAAATACAGTACATTACATGAGTTTTCAAAAGTAATAAGTTATAACAAATACATTATTAGTGAGTTCGCAAATCGATTCTAAAGATTTTAAATACATAATCCTAGTACAAAAGATAATGCCAGTAAAATCTTCATTAGTATGTATGCATGCGACTCGTACTAGCTTAGCATATAAGTAGATCCTGCTGGGCCATCCTAATCTTGCTGCGTACCTGAGAATGCATCACTAAAACGGTCAACCAAAAGGTTAGTGAATCTCACAGGTTTATAGTAAGAACAGTTTTGAACACATAAAGTAGTATAAGTAAGTAAATATTGCACAGTTGCAATAGTTTCGGTATACATTGCCATGAGCACCATAGTCGAAGCTTAACAGTAAGTAAGTAATTGCCCTCGTGAATGCTAATCCAAAAACATTCATATGAAACGAGTAGAAAACACCTGTTTATACGAGTACTGTTCGTGGTGGCGCTACCACCCCAGGTGGGGATTGTCAGTCCCATATGGATCCAAATACTAAAACTCGCGCTTAAGTCCATAACTAACAACTATGATTAAAGGGACTTCATTGGATTAAGTAAAACCCATGCAATCGATATACCAGTAAATCGGTAAGTAAATCAAGTAAGTAAGTTCATGTGTTCGAGTAAAACAAGCAATGCATCTCCCCCAAAATAGTAAAACAATAAAAAGGGGCCGTGAGACTCACTGGTTGCAAGTCTTCAACTAATAATACGCAGTAGTCCGAATGTGCCTCTCAAATACCTAGACACAATTAAATATACTTTACATAAGTATATGGACTAATCGTTAAGTTGAAATGTTTATAACATTTTAGTGTTGGTTTCAATTGCGTTGAAATAGTTGTTGCGTATAAGTATATATTTACATATACTTATTAGTTGAATATATATATATTCTAATATATATATTATGTGTCGTCGTCTTTTATATATATATATATATATATATATATATATATATATATATATATATATATATATATATATATATATATATATATATATATACCTATATATATAACATTCGTAACGTTATCAATCTCGTTCGTCTCGTTAGATAATAACCCGTTTAAGTTGCGTTTTTAAGTTCGCAACCCATTGGGCTTTGGCCCAAATAGCTTGGCCCGATTACAATAATTTACTCACTTTTGGCCCAATCTAATATAATCCAAAAGTTTAGGCCCGTTAACGTTTAAAAGTCGGCCCATTATAAATATGTAAGTTTTTGGCCCAATCTAATTTAATAAATTTGTCCCATTAGTAAATTTCAAGCCCAATAATCCTTTTGAATCCATTTATAGTTTTAGCCCAAAATTTTCGGCCCAATTACAACCAATCCGTCAGGTCCATTAAAAAAAAATATGAAATCACAACATGTCACAAGGCTGGATCGAACCTGTGACCTTAGCTTCCTGCACCGAGCTCCTAATCACCAGGCTACCTTATTCTTATTTGATTTAAGTACTAAATATATACTTATATGTATCTAATCACCAGGATACCTTATTCTTATTTGATTTAAGTACTAAATATATACTTATATGTATTTATAAAGCTGTTAGTCAAAAGATGGAAATAAATTAAAACGGTGCATAGGGATTGAACCCTTGACCTTTCGCTTAACACCTCAAGTCCTTACTAGTAGGCTACACGCCTACTTTTGTTATATGTTGTAAATATGTATATATATATAACAGGTAATTTCGAAAAATATATGAAATTAAAACTGATCATGGGACTCGAACCCATGACCTTTCCATTCAATCCCAAGGTCTTAACCACTAGACTAACCTCATTTCTTTCTTCATAATCTACTTAACATATGTATATATATATATATATATATATATATAGAAGTGTTAGAAATTTTCGAAAAATTTGTTTTATTCACAACCAAAGAACCGTAACTTATGTGATCATACATGTCCACAATTTTCGGTTTTAATCCGTTTTTATTTTAACATGATCAATCAACATAATATGATATATATACCTATTATAACAAGTTTTAACAACATTATTACAACAATCATTAACCAAATTTCATAAATTAAAGAATTTATATAAATGAAATAAAAATGGTAAAATCCTCACAATGGGTTCAAGATGAAGGTGGTGATGATTCTGAGATGATTCGAAGATGATTATGATGATAATGACGAGATGTAGATGATTACGGCACCATTTTTGTTAGTTGTTTAAGGTGTTTGAAAGTTTGGATATGATATTGTTGGTGATGAAAGTATGAAGGAGATGATTAGATGAAGGTTAAAATGGTTCCTGCTCCTCTCCTTGGTCTGCCTCTGCTCGACGAAAATCACAGAGAAAAGAAAGTTTGGTGTGCTCCAATAATTCAAAGGATGTGTGTGTGATCAAGTGTATGTGAGGAGGGAGTTATATAAAAATGAATTTTTAGTTCATAATTTCAAAGGGGAGTAAGGTGTGTACATGATTTTGTCGAACAGATATTTTGGGTGTAGATATTGGGTAGGTTTTTAACCAGTTAATTTCGAGTACGGGTATAATTATAGCACTATAAAAATAATATTTTATATTTTTATTTTGTAGATGTTCTCCTGGTTCGTTATTTAAAATTAGAATAATGAGATTCTCATTATTTCAGACTGTTGTACATTTGGTACAAATGTTAATGCGAGTACCCAATTGGGTGCCAAATTTCAGTCGAATTACGAACTCATATTTTGGGGTAATGTTCTAAATACTTTCAGATTAATGAGAAAATAGGATTTTTATAATTTTGACCTTTTGGGTACGTTTTACAATTGTTTCTGTTCGTGCATAATATGTTTTATATAAAACGTATATCTAACTTGTTTTATCTGAATATTATAAATTTAATAACACTCGTAATTAATAATTTCATTATTAATTAATTTTTTTTTGTGTCACCAACCTTTGTATTTTAGATTTCGCGTTCTGTCAGATTCGTTTATATGCGATTATTCAATAATCGATCCAGGTGATATATATATATTTTTATATATAATTCTTGTAGACTTTGGTATTGCGTGTATATAATACAAGAATTAAAAGTTCAAATTCAGAGCGAATTTTGGGTCATTTTTGACCGGGTGTCACACTAATAATCTCAACTACAACACAAACTTACAATCGGAGCAGTATTTAAACGGAGACTTACTAAAAATGATCAACAGAACACACATGCAAATCAATATCCTACACAATACCTAACTACATGATAAAATCAGTAAAAAGTAAAAATTAATCATTGCCCTAATTTAATAAGATAATGAAAGAGCGTACATATTAGGGGAAATTGAAGGTAAAAAACGAACCAGATGAGAGAAATATACTTACGAAGGTTGTTGTGTAGGTGTGCTTTTTTAATTAATCGGCAACTGCGTGTGTAATTTGGGGGTTCACGAATTGCTAGTAGTAAGCACTAAGCAGTGGAGGGTTTAGTACAGCAGCAGCAGCGTCACGGACATACGTGGGTTTTGATTATATTTTTATTTTATTTTTTTATTTTAATTATTTGTTTATTTATGAACGAGTGAACTCGATGCTTTTACAAGGTGTGTCAATTAATGTTGATGCAAAATCCTTTTTTTTTTGTACTATTTATTATTTAAAATAAAAAAAAATGTCAGATAAAATAGAATCGTCTAATAATGTTATATGTAAAATCCTTTTTTTATTTATGTTACTAAATTTGTCACACCTCATACAATGTTCATTGTTTTTTGTGAAATCACGAGTAGTTGGGATTGAACTCATAACCTATTTTTCAAAAGTTCTCTATTTCACGACTCACGATAATGTTTGCGCGGGAGAAATTGTACACATTATATGCTTAGAGGTGATAATCAATAATAATCAAGATGTTGAATCACAAGGTAGACGGCTCGGGAATGTTTGTACCTTGCAAGATATATTAACTAAAGCATCCCAAGCGTGTTGAGCCGTGGTGTCGGGTCGAAATATGGTGTAACACCCCCAAATTCACTGTTTAGCGGAAGCAAGTTTTGGGGTGCTACTAATCAAATATCACAGCACAAAGATTCAGTAAACGACATCTATATGCAACGTTTGTAAATTAGTTACATTCACATAGATATAATGTTTGAAAACTTAATGTTTTCGTATACCAAATGTAATTTCCTGAAGTCCACGCGTATGGCGGGAGATTCTATTACATAATCAACATATACAAAAGATAATGCTGAGAATCTCCGTTAATGCAGTTTATTTGAAATCATGCGACTCTAGCTATGTCCTGGAGTAATCCTACTCCGTCGGGGTACCTGAGAAAACATGCTAAAAGGGTCAACACGAATGTTGGTGAATCTCACAGGTTTGTAAGTAATATCAGTTTTGAACACGAGATTTCATCAGTAGTGCCCGCAGGCGTAAAATCAGTAATTGCAATCCAGCAATCGTAAAACCAGTATTTGCAATCCAGCAAATGTAAGTAAGTAAGTTATACCGTTGCCATGAGGCTCATAATCGAAGCTTAACCCGTAATTAATAAGTTTGCTCCCGTGACATGCTCGTAAATGAGCAAGCATCAGTAACGAATAATTAGTCACCCGTTTCTACGTGTAAATCAGTACGTGGCAGCGCTACTGCCCCGGGCGGGGAGGGTCATTTCCCTAATGGATCCATTAACTAGTGTTCGCGCTTAAGTCCATAACTAACGATATATGATGGAGAGACTTCTGTAAATAGTAGATAACTCATGCAATTCCGTTTGGTATAGAAAGCAGTTTAGTACTTGTGTTCAAGAAAAACCAGTAGCATGTATCTCCCCCAAATAAGATAAACAGTAAAAGTGGGGCCGTAAGACTCACATGAGTCTTGAAATAAGCCGTAGCAAATAGCAAATAGCAAGTAGTAAATATAGCAAGTAGGTTCTCCGAACCCGTAACCTTCAAATGCCTAATCATATGAAGTTATGTAAGTATGTGTCTCGCGAGACGTTTCGTTTAGTTGTACACAACTAGTATATCCAATGTTTGTCCGTATGTCTGTAATTGTTTGTTTGTTGGAAAACATGTTTGGCCCGTTGGTGATTTAGTTGAAATGTTAACCTCGACATATATATATTTGTTTGGAGTATTATGCTTGAAAAAAATGTTTCAATGTCCCTTAGATGTTATATTGTATAATCGTTTGAAGTCCCAAATGTTTAACACTTAAGTTGGAATTAAATTGTAAAACTGCTGTGTTTTGCGACACAATATGCGACACAAAAGTTTGTCATGCGACACAAGGGTTGTGTCGCGGACGTCATGCGACACAAGGATACGACACAAGGACTGTGTCGCATCGGATACGATATGCTAATTTAATAGCGACATAGTGGTTGTGTCGTATAAAAATACGACATAATATGCGACATAGAGTGCGACACAATATTGTGTCGCAAAAGTTACGACACTAAAGGTTTGGTACGACACAAGATGCGACATAACAGGCTTTATGCGACATAGTATGCGACATAAGGCTTGTGTCGCATTGATGAACACCAACCCAGAAACCCAGAAACTGACGCGATTTTACGATCCAAAACCCAAATCTAACGTATTTTTAGGCTGTAAAATCATGTTCTAATCATACATATGGACAATACTAAGTTTTGTAAACATTATAACATCCAAACATTACACCAAAATGAATAGATCTAGGAATTTAGATATTTTCTTACAATTGCAAATCGAGACCGAAGGAGGAAGAAAACGAGTATGGTGCCTTTGCAAATCTTGTTCCTTGTTTGTTGGTGATTCCGAAAATATAATTTTCGTGGGTCGATTTGTAGATCCGAATTTTTGGTGAAGATTTTAGAGAGAGTTTAAATGGTGTGTGTGTGTGTTTTGTTTTGAAGAAAATGAAAGAGAAAGGTGGGGGTGGCTGGTGGAAAGGGAAAAGGAGGGGAAAACATCCCTCAAAACACGGTATTTACTCCGTGTCCTAATCGATTAATCGTTTGTTTTTAGTATTTAACCAAACAGTTATATTTTTAAAATGTAACTGGAGTATTTAAATAAAAATACCTTGAAATTAATAATAAAAACATTTGTCGAAATATTTAAATTATTAATTCGCGTTTAATACGTTTTTGCTAAAATATTCGTAATGTTGTCGCGCTAATATGATAGTGTCCGTTTAAAGTATATTTATACCGTAAAATACGTTCTCATTATTTAAGTAAGTTTTGTCACCAACGTCCAAGTAAAATGTATCGGACTCCGTCCGGTTAATTCGTACAATTCATCCAAATCGCGTAAGTACACACATATATATAAATCACCTTATATATACAAATAGAGTCTGTAATTAGTCCTATTACATACTAATTACAACTAGTTACAAATAATTAGGCATAATTAATTATCCTAATTAGGCAGGTGTTACATTCTCCCCACGTTAAAGAAATTTCGTCCCGAAATTAGCTCAAGTGTACGGACGGTGCTTTGTTTGGGAAGTGATGTGGGTATTTCTGTCGCATTTGGTCTTCCCGTTCCCAGGTGAATTCAGGACCACGTCTAGAATTCCACCTGACTTTTACGATGGGAATACGACTCTGTTTCAATCGCTTGACCTCGCGGTCTATGATTTCCATAGGTTCCTCGACAAAATGAAGTTTATCATTGATTTGGATTTCGTCGAGCGGTACTATCAGTGTCTCGTCAGACAGACACTTCTTCAGGTTAGAAATGTGAAAAGTGTTGTGAACGCTGCTAAGCTCAGCAGGAAGTTGCAGGCGGTATGCCACTGGACCAATCCTTTCAAGGATTTCGAATGGTCCGATGTATCTAGGGTTTAGTTTGCCACTGGACCAATCCTTTCAAGGAAGTTGCAGGCGGTATGCCACTGGACCAATCCCTTCAATTGCCAAAAGTTAGAAGTAAAACGGCTGTCCCTATCCGAGATGATCGAGATAGGTACACCGTGTCGCGAGATGATTTCTTTGACGTAGATGCGAGTCAGACGCTCCATCTTGTCGGTTTCCTTGATGGCCAGAAAATGAGCAGATTTTGTGAGACGGTCCACAATCACCCAAATGGTATCGCAACCGCTCGAAGTTTTTGGTAATTTGGTAATGAAGTCCATGGAAATTTGCTCCCATTTCCATTGAGGAATTTCAGGCTGTTGGAGCAATCCCGAGGGTCTTTGGTGTTCGGCCTTGACTTTGGAACAGGTTAAGCATTTACTGACGTACAGGGCGATGTCAACTTTCATGTTAGGCCACCAATACAACCCTTTGACGTCGTGATACATCTTGTCAGAACCGGGATGTATAGAGTATCGAGATTTGTGAGCTTCAGCCATCACCAAATCTCGCAAGTTTCCGAATTTGGGTAACCACACCCGGTTATAAAAGTATCGAGTCCCATCGGGTTTGATTTCGAATTGTTTATCCAAGCCTCGTAAGGCTTCATTTTTCAGGTTTACATCGCTGAGTGCTTCAAGTTGAGCGGTAAGGATTTGAGCAGGGAGCTCGTTACGAATTGTCATGGAAAGTGCTCGGACTCGAAGGGGTTTCACTCGTTCTTTTCGGCTTAAGGCATTGGCAACTACGTTAGCCTTGCCCGGATGGTATTTGATCTCGCAGTCGTAGTCACTAAGTAACTCAACCCAACGACGTTGCCTCATGTTTAGATCCTTCTGATCGAATATGTGTTGGAGACTTTTGTGATCGGTAAAGATAGTGCTTTTCGTACCGTAGAGATAATGTCTCCAGATTTTCAATGCGAAGACCACGGCACCTAACTCGAGGTCGTGGGTCGTATAGTTTTTCTCGTGGATTTTTAGTTGTCGTGAGGCATAGGCGATGACTTTTTCCCGTTGCATTAACACGCAACCAAGTCCTTGGTGTGAGGCGTCGCAATAAACTACGAAATCGTCGGTGCCCTCGGGTAAGGACAAGATTGGTGCACTGCAAAGTTTGTGTTTCAATAGCTGGAAAGCTGACTCTTGTTTATCAGTCCAATCGAACTTCTTATCTTTCTGAGTCAGTGTTGTTAAGGGAACAGCTATTCTTGAAAAGTTTTCAATGAATCGGCGGTAATAACCAGCAAGACCTAAGAATTGTCTCACTTCGGTTGGAGTGGTCGGTGACTCCCAGCCCTTGATTGCTTCAATCTTGGCGGGATCAACAATAATTCCCTGGCTGTCAATCACGTGTCCAAGGAATTGAACGGTTCGAATCCAGAACTCACACTTAGAGAATTTGGCATATAACTCTTCGTGTCTAAGGAGTCCTAGAATGGTTTTCAGATGTTGAGCATGTTCCTGTTCATCGCGAGAGTAAATCAGGATATCATCGATGAACACAATGACGAATTTGTCAAGATATGGTTTGCACACCCGATTCATAAGGTCCATGAATACGGCCGGTGCGTTGGTTAAACCGAATGGCATCACTTGGAATTCGTAATGCCCGTAACGAGTTCGGAAAGCTGTCTTTGGGATATCATTGTCGCGGACTCGGAGTTGATGATAACCTGACCGTAGATCAATCTTTGAGTAAACACTCGATCCCTGGAGCTGGTCAAATAGGTCATCGATTCTAGGAAGCGGGTACCGATTCTTTATGGTTAGCTTATTCAGCTCTCGGTAGTCGATACACATGCGGAAGGATCCATCTTTCTTTTCACGAATAAGACCGGAGCTCCCCGAGGAGAGGAACTTGGTCGAATAAATCCTCTGTCCAAGAGTTCCTGTAGTTGGTTAGACAACTCCTGCATTTCGGATGGTGCTAGACTGTAAGGGGCTCGTGCCACGGGTGCAGCTCCGGGCACAAGTTCGATTTGAAATTCAACTTGTCTAGGTGGCGGAAGTCCGGGCAAGTCTTCAGGAAAGACTTCCGGGAAATCCCGCACGATTGGAACATCCTCAAGTCGCTTCTCCTCCGACTTCTTCTCCGTTACATGTGCGAGGATGGCTTGATACCCTTTTCGTAGATATTTTCTAGTTTTGAGGCAGGATACAATATTCAGATTTCGTCTGTCGGTCTCCCCTTGTAGGACTAAGGTTCCACCGGAGACAAGAGGTATGCGAACGAGTTTGTCATGACAGATGATTTTAGCTCGGTGCTCGGATAACCAATCCATACCGACAATAATATCGAAGCTGCCGATTTCGACAGGGATTAAATCAATGGGAAACGTTTCGTTCGTAAGGTTAAGTGTACAGTTGCGTATGATGCTATCAGTCTCAATCAGTTTGCCGTTAGCTAGTTCTACAATGTATTTAGCATCTAAGGCAGTGGGAGTAATATCAAGTAAAGGGCTAAACTTCTCAGAAATGAAGCTTCTATCGGCACCAGTATCAAATAATACAGAAACAGTAAGGTCGTTGAGAAGGAACGTACCCGTCATGACATTCGGGTCTTGTCTGGCTTCCCCAGTCTTGATAACGAATGCTCTGCCGCGAGCAGGGTTGTTGTTGTTTTTCAGCTTTGGGCAATCTTTCTTGAAATGCCCTGAATTTCCGCACCCAAAGCAGGCCTTTGGTGCATTAGTGTTGGGGGTAGGAACATTGGTCCGGCAATCCTTGGCTAGATGCCCGAACCGTTTGCAGTTGGAGCAAGGGCAAGAACCGTCATGATGGCGGTTGCATTTGGGACAGTAAGGCTTGTTCCCGCTGTACCCTTTCTTTTCGGTAGTCCCCGATGAATAAGCCTTAACAAACTCAGGCTTTTTGTTGGAGGTTTGGTTGGATGAGTTGGGGTTCCCTTCCCACTTACGTTTGTTGTTTGCAGATGGGGTTGAAGTTGTGCCACGGCGGACAGAATTTGCCGTTAGCTCATGAGCCATACGAATGGCGCTCTGAATAGTACCCGGTTTGGATGAAGTCACTAGGTCTTGGAGTCTCTCGGGAAGTCCATCGACGTATTTCTCGATCCTCTTGTACTCAGGATCGACCATAGTTGGGCACAGAAGTGCCAGTTGGTGGAAACGGTTGGTGTACCCGGTGATATCATCACCTTGCATCTTGTGGTTCCAGAATTCCAATTCTAGCTGTTTCAATTCATCCCTGGGGCAGTACTCGCCCCTCAACATCTCTTTCAGCTCCTCCCATGGGAGCTTGTAAGAATTAGCAATACCCACAGTCTGGGCATAGGTGTTCCACCAGGTAAGAGCGGTATCAGTGAAAGTACTAACGGAGAACTTAACCTTGTCTCCCTCCGCACAGTTGCAGATAAGAAATACAGATTCGACTTTCTCGATCCAGCATACTAGACCGATAGCTCCCTCAGTACCTGCAAAGTTCAGAGGTTTGCAGTTCTGGAAGTCTTTGTAAGAACAGGGTTTGGGTTGTGGTCCATTAGTAGCTGTATCTTCGCTACCAGGAGTTGATGTTCGGGTGGCTAGGGCTTGGGCCACACTACGGGCAATCAGACCCGCAATTTCGGCTTCACTGAGGGTGATCTGTCGACGAGGAGGCATGATGCTGAACAAGAAAAGAACAAGGAAAGAGGAATAAGATATTTGCATGAAATTATGATATGTCACAAGTGTAAATGATGAGATACACGATAACGGTACGAAGTGACAATCACATTTCATTTAGATAAACAAGTTGAATACAAGGTACGGGTTTCCAAAAGATTACAGAGTAATAGTAGTACAAAAGTGCCGGGAATTGTTACATCCGGTTGAATTACATAGGACCTAATAAAGTAGTTAGCTGGTCACAAGTTACAGACTGATCTAATCTTGATGCAGATTAATCTGTTCCATCAGCGCAACAAGGCGGTCCACGGTTTCTGCTAGTCTGTTGGTTTGCCTGGCATTGTCTTCAACCAAGGCCAGTCGTTGTACTAGTGCTCGAGAGTGCTCCTCAGCCTCTCGTGAACGCTGTTCACATTCCTCTAGTCGGTTTCTGGTGAGTTCATCCGCACCTAATTCAGCGGTCATTGAATCCTGAATTATGCTTACAGAGAGGTTGGTATCCTCTTGTTCTCGCTGGAGTTGGGATATGTGATCAAGTGCTTGGCGAAGCAGGTAGGTCATTCGGTGTTGTTCCCGTTCGAGATTTTCGAGCCTTTGCTCCTGACGGCGGAGTTGGGTAGCCAACACTGGCACCGTGAGATGTGCCGAGTTCTGAGAGTTATGAACAGGATATGGGCTGTTTCGAGGTGACCTTGTGTTCCTCCTGGCTACTCGTGGGTTTCGTGACCCATGTGAGTGAGAGTGTGACGGATTAGGTGGTGTGTTTGCCATTCCTGTGGCAGAGTGTAAGTAAGACGAGGCTAATATATATAAGTATATAATATCCAGCCTAGTGTCTAGCACGTATCAAGTAATGGTCCGGTTCTCTCGTGGTCAGGGTCAACTAACGCATTCCTGTTCAACATAACCATTTCAGACCTCACATCATCTTTCCTTAATTGTACATAGTTGATCATGCTATGTTAAATTAAAGTCGTATGATGTAATTCCTGAACCAATCATGCCTAGTAGGGAAATACTGCCTAATGGTCATAGTCTAGGCCCACTAAATGCAACATAGTTCACTATAACCTTAGGCTCTGATACCAATCTGTAACACCCCCAAATTCACTGTTTAGCGGAAGCAAGTTTTGGGGTGCTACTAATCAAATATTACAGCACAAAGATACAGTAAACGACATCTATATGCAACGTTTGTAAATTAGTTACATTCCCATAGATATAATGTTTGAAAACTTAATGTTTTCGTATACCAAATGTAATTTCCTAGAGTCCACGCGTATGGCGGGAGATTCTATTACATAATCAACATAAACAAAAGATAATGCTGAGAATCTCCGTTAATGCAGTTTAGTTGAAATCATGCGACTCTAGCTATGTCCTGGAGTAATCCTACTCCGCCGGGGTACCTGAGAAAAGATGTTAAAAGGGTCAACACGAATGTTGGTGAATCTCACAGGTTTGTAAGTAATATCAGTTTTGAACACGAGATTTCATCAGTAGTGCCCGCAGGCGTAAAATCAGTAATTGCAATCCAGCAATCGTAAAACCAGTATTTGCAATCCAGCAAATGTAAGTAAGTAAGTTATACCGTTGCCATGAGGCTCATAATCGAAGCTTAACCCGTAATTAATAAGTTTGCTCCCGTGACATGCTCGTAAATGAGCAAGCATCAGTAACGAATAATTAGTCACCCGTTTCTACGTGTAAATCAGTACATGGCAGCGCTACTGCCCCGGGCGGGGAGGGTCATTTCCCTAATGGATCCATTAACTAGTGTTCGCGCTTAAGTCCATAACTAACGATATATGATGGAGAGACTTCTGTAAATAGTAGATAACTCATGCAATTCCGTTTGGTATAGAAAGCAGTTTAGTACTTGTGTTCAAGAAAAACCAGTAGCATGTATCTCCCCCAAATAAGATAAACAGTAAAAGTGTGGCCGTAAGACTCACCTGAGTCTTGAAATAAGCCGTAGCAAATAGCAAATAGCAAGTAGTAAATATAGCAAGTAGGTTCTCCGAACCCGTAACCTTCAAATGCCTAATCATATGAAGTTATGTAAGTATGTGTCTCGCGAGACGTTTCGTTTAGTTGTACACAACTAGTATATCCAATGTTTGTCCGTATGTCTGTAATTGTTTGTTTGTTGGAAAACATGTTTGGCCCGTTGGTGATTTAGTTGAAATGTTAATCTCGACATATATATATTTGTTTGGAGTATTATGCTTGAAAAACATGTTTCAATGTCCCTTAGATGTTATATTGTATAATCGTTTGAAGTCCCAAATGTTTAACACTTAAGTTGGAATTAAATTGTAAAACTGCTGTGTTTTGCGACACAATATGCGACACAAAAGTTTGTCATGCGACACAAGGGTTGTGTCGCGGACGTCATGCGACACAAGGATACGACACAAGGACTGTGTCGCATCGGATACGATATGCTAATTTAATAGCGACATAGTGGTTGTGTCGTATAAAAATACGACATAATATGCGACATAGAGTGCGACACAGTATTGTGTCGCAAAAGTTACTACACTAAAGGTTTGGTACGACACAAGATGCGACATAACAGGCTTTATGCGACATAGTATGCGACATAAGGCTTGTGTCGCATTGATGAACACCAACCCAGAAACTGACGCGATTTTACGATCCAAAACCCAAATCTAACGTATTTTTAGGCTGTAAAATCATGTTCTAATCATACATATGGACAATACTAAGTTTTGTAAACATTATAACATCCAAACATTACACCAAAATGAATAGATCTAGGAATTTAGATATTTTTCTTACAATTGCAAATCGAGACCGAAGGAGGAAGAAAACGAGTATGGTGCCTTTGCAAATCTTGTTCCTTGTTTGTTGGTGATTCCGAAAATATAATTTTCGTGGGTCGATTTGTAGATCCGAATTTTTGGTGAAGATTTTAGAGAGAGTTTAAATGGTGTGTGTGTGTTTTGTTTTGAAGAAAATGAAAGAGAAAGGTGGGGGTGAGGTGGTGTTGGCTGGTGGAAAGGGAAAAGGAGGGGAAAACATCCCTCAAAACACGGTATTTACTCCGTGTCCTAATCGATTAATCGTTTGTTTTTAGTATTTAACCAAACAGTTATATTTTTAAAATGTAATTGGAGTATTTAAATAAAAATACCTTGAAATTAATAATAAAAACATTTGTCGAAATATTTAAATTATTAATTCGCGTTTAATACGTTTTTGCTAAAATATTCGTAATGTTGTCGCGCTAATATGATAGTGTCCGTTTAAAGTATATTTATACCGTAAAATACGTTCTCATTATTTAAGTAAGTTTTGTCACTAACGTCTAAGTAAAGTGTATCGGACTCCGTCCGGTTAATTCGTACAATTCATCCAAATCGCGTAAGTACACACATATATATAAATCACCTTATATATTCAAATAGAGTCTGTAATTAGTCCTATTACATACTAATTACAACTAGTTACAAATAATTAGGCATAATTAATTATCCTAATTAGGCAGGTGTTACATATGGTATGGGGAAGAGCATTAGAGATTGTTCCATATATCTGTCAAAAGACAATGGCAACGATGCAGAACAAAGTTCGGTACCAGAAACTTTTTCGGGTTGTTTGTCTGGTAGAGAGGAAGACGGTTTTAATTTGAGAGAAATGTTGCGTTTGATCCTCTTCGATTTGCTGTCCATCAATGCATACTTTCGAAGAATTTTTTTTTCACGTTTTTTGATGGGTTTTACAATTTACTAACACATGTGTTAAAGTGTTGCGTTTAGGGTTTGGGGTTTAGGGGTTAGGGTTTATGGTTTAGGGTTTGGGTTTCGGGGTTTCTCCTGAAACCCCAAAACCCAAACCCTAAACCTTAAACCCTAACCCCTAAACCCCAAACCCTAAACCCTAAACACTTTATATAACTCTAAACCCCTAAACCCTACTAAACCCTAAACCTATTAAACCCTAAACCCTAATAAATCATAAACCCTAATCCCTAAACTCTATACTTAAATTAAATATTTAACCAAATATTAACACATGTGTTAGTGACGCGCCACCAACCGTCACGCGTCGTCAACGCGACCGTATGGCAGCACGTCAATGTGGAAGTTTTAAAATTTATATTTTGCTGGGGACCTAAGTTCTACTAGAGCTGTATAGCTGAAGTATGACCTAGGGTCGTTCTAAAGAGTTAACCGTATAGTGAAACGACTTGTCGAGACGAAAGTTCAAATTAGCGATGGTTTGAAAATAGTTTTGAGTGGGGGTTTTATACTTAGGTCCGTAATTAAAATTAAAAACTAATTAAAGCAGTAAATAAAAGCAGTAGGTTGAATCAGTATAGGGGAACTTGTGTTTGTTATGACTTCATTAGCTTTTACGTGGGGTGATGCTGTATTGGGGTTTTATATTTGAAAACGTCTTTTAAGATTTGTGTCTTGCGTTCACGTAGATACCTTGTGGTGTAAACACTAGTACCCTACTGATCAGATAAACCAACCAATATGTCACTGAGTACTAGGCTGTCAAGATTCTGATCAGATCGGACTGTCTTGAAACCCCCCTCACCGTCTCTTATGATGAGACCAAGTGACCCTCCAGATGGGGTGCAGGAATAAGGCGACAGTCCGCAATTTATCCACTGATCTTTCTTAACACAGACAAAGATATCTAAGCTAGGCGAGGCATTTAAGATTTAAGATAGGTGGTGACTGATTAACATATACATTAATGGTCGTGATTGAGTTCAGAGATATTCGGTTGTGATACAGTCTTCAACCAACAGAGCTTTTCACAGTTACATAGTGTATTCACTCGTATTCCGGTCTTTCCTGGATCACAGACTTAGCCAGGATGTAACACAGTATACAGCCTTCGACCTTTCCGTAGTTTGTACGTGTTTGTATTCCACCATAGGTGTTTCCAACGTTAAACCGGATACTCAGTCGTATTAGAGCTTTAACTGGGCTACATACTTTACAGCCATCTGAACTCAATATATCTAAGCTTGTATTACAGTAAAACCATCTATGATAGCTAAACAACCCGTTCACTTAATAATCCCAAACCAATAAATCCCTGATTAATTCACAGTGTACTATACGATAGACAGTATTTCCATTGCTTCAAAATCAGACCATGTTATTTTAAGAAAACATAGATAGGTAGTGACCGTTTGACTAAGGGTCGCGAGTCCTTGACATAAAGGTTCTAACCACGTTTATTGGAGGAAAGGCGTTAGTTTAGTTTAAAATCATAAATGTATAGTTAACAGTGCACCGGTTTTCAATATTTAACAATTGGGATCATTATTCCACAACAGATTATGCCCACGACTTTCATAGCTTCCACGTTCCGTACTACACACATTCGTGATGATTCCGGCGCTATACAAATGAAATCCGTATAACGTTACCTCCGTTGTTTCATAACGATGTTATCCCAATTGTATTTAAAATAGCATCACCCAAAGTATTAACAAGCTAACTACATCATAACAAACACAATAGCTAATCTACTCACTAATCATGGCAATGTATCCTAAATCAAACATAATAATAGCACGCAACATTATGAAAGATAAGGATAGAAATAACAAAAAGTAATGCGTAGATTGAATAGCAGTTGAAAGGTTACACGGACAGAGCTCCAAAATATCTTGAGCAATATTACAAAGGAGATCCTCCAAGAGTTCCAACTCTATTACAAAAGCTACCCTACTAATCCTCCTCTAACTCCTAAGAGTAGTGCTAGAGAGAGGACGCTAATTTCCTACTAATTCTCCTTTAACTCCTAAGAGTAGTGCTAGAGAGAGAATGCTAACCTAATTCTAGAGAGAGAATGAGAATGGGATGAGAAGTGTGTGGTGTGTCAAAATGAGAAATGGAGGTGGCTATTTATAGGGAAAGTAGGAAAGCCTTGGTACAAGCCTTAAAGCATCAAATACAAGCATCAAAGCAGCATACGGGACAAGCGGACCAAGGGGGGGGGGTCAAACGGCACCTCACAAGGCAAACACCCCCGTATACGGAACCCATAGGGCCATATACGGCACCTAGGGTACCGTATACGGTACCTAGGTGTCCAGGGGGGGGGTTGGTGCTCCGTTTGGCCTCCGCTGATTCCTCGGTTGCTTGGTTCGTCCATATCTTCTTCGTTTGGGCTCCGATTTGCTTGATTCTTGCGCCGTTGGCTTTGTTTTTCCGTTACGCTTCTAATGGCACTGAGTTTGCCAATTTTGGAGGTGTTTAACTTTTGCGTGTTCCGGATGACGATCGGCGAGCTTCCAGACTTTGTATCTTCTCCGTCTTTCGTCCGTTTCTTCTGATCCTTTCACCTCCGGTCTAAGATTTCCCTATGGAATCATAAAACATGAATTAAGATCTGATTCCGTAAGTAAATTAAGAAGGGAATATTTAAGGTGACATTATTTGCCTCGTTTTGCGTGATAAACGGATGTTCTTGGTGATTTTAACAGCAACGCCCATAATTAGACCACTTTGGTGATTTTAAGTAAATAATTGATGTTTTAAGATGATTTCACCAAATATAAGTCCAATAAGTGCAGAATAATGTGCCTAAAAACATGACTTTTTAGGTCACATCAGTTAGCAATTAGTAAAACCCACCAAAAAAATATGAAAAAAAAAAATTCATCGAAAGTATGCCTTGATGGACGGCAAATCGAAGAGTATCAAACGCTGAATCTAATGGTGCAATTTTCATAATTTTTTGATTTGTCGTTTGTGAGATATTTAAGTTAGGGGGTAAATGGGTTTTTAACATGTGGGTATTCTCTTTGTACACATGGCACCCTTCCATTGGTACTTCCATTATTTCTAAAATCCTTGTACTCTCCTGATCTTTTTTCTAATTAGTTAATGGTAAATAAAGCTCAATGATATTATATATATATATATATATATATATATATATATATATATATATATATATATATATATATATATATATATATATTGCACGGTCCACTCTCAAAAATGTAGGTATTGATTTTTACAATGTTACATGTACATTTTATATTATGAATTACCTTTTTTTTTTTACCATTCAAATAGATATATAGATTTATAAAGTGAAAACGTTTGCTCAAATATAGAATAGAGTGTAAAAAAGATACACTCTATCAAAAATGGTAATTAATTAGAATGTAGATATATATATATATATATATATATATATATATATATATATATATATATATATATATATATATTATATTCTTATATGTTTGAAAATTGAAACATAAATATGGATTGCGAAAGTGAAAACGTTTGCTAAAAGAGCGATCTTGTAAACGAAGAAGTAAAGAGAAATACATACTGGAAAAACAAATGATCTTAGTGAGGTTTAAAAAAGTTAATGTTAATTTTTGCAATGTTACATATATATTATTTATAAGGATGAAGCTTGATCGAAATGGAAATTTTTTAAATCATGTATTCTCCAATACTATCTTCATGAATAATATTTTTGATAAGTGTGTTTGGTCATAACGTTAACTTTAACGATGTATTGATTTAATGGTTCTATGATTTTCAATTTGAATAATATATTGATTTTCGGTTTCTACTTACCGTTTAGCGTACCTTAACATTTTGATGGGGAAGTACTACTACGATTGGCATGATGAAAAATCTTTCATATATGCTATGTAAGATAGATTTGAGTTCTATTTTTGATTTATGATGTTTACATAACAATAACAAATGGAGAATTTTAAGTAAGAAAGGAAGTGAAATTCCTAAGTGGACAAAGCAAAAAAAAATGTTTATATATCAATTTGTGAATCCTGATTCAAATGATCATGTGATCTATGCATTTTATTTAAAAATGTTTATGTTTTTACAAATGAAGCATACGAATGTATTTTATTTATTTATATATTATATAGATATATAAATAATTATGATTTATGCATATAGAATGATTATGAGTATAGTTAACAAAAGAGCTAAAAAGTAGTTGATCTAAATTTTTTATTTTTGTAGTGAGTGTATATGTCTAATTTAATGTTATGAATGGCTACAACATATTTTGAGTACTACTATCCATACCAATTATTTTTTTAAAATTATATTTTCTGTACCTTTTCTGTACTTTATTCCACCACTTTTACTTTTCATTGTATACTTTTTCCCTTTTTTTATTTAAAAAATGGTATAGTGAGTAGAAACAATTGGTATGAAGAGCAAAAGCTCATATTTTATGGGTGTTAAGATTACAATTAAGATTAAAGAATATTTGAGAAAAATTAAGGATAGAAGATTACGAGGACACATGTCACCTTGTGAGGTGATGATGTGTCATCTTAACAATGAAAGTGTTCTTTTTATATAAAACTAAAATAATAATAATAATGATAATGATTAGTGACAAAAATATATTTGTATTTATATTGTTTAACTATCATAAACGTTTTTCAATTATAGGTGTAGTCAATTTGTGTCTCAATTTCAAAAATTTCATTCATCTTTTAGTCAAACACGAACTTTGAAAAGAAAAAGGTAATTTGGAGGGTACCGTCCCACTCGCAAGTAGCATAAACGCCGAACAAATTACTTGTTCACAAATCACCCAAATATGTTGAGGCACATATTTGAAACCCTAACCTATAGGTCATACATGTAGAATCTGAACGTTTGCGGTGGCGGTACCATTTGAGCAATGTCCAATTGTGTGAAAATAATATATATGTAACATTGTAAAAATCTAACAATAGCTTTTTTAATTGTGAATCTTTTGGAGCGTGGGCCGTGCATCGTACGACGTAAGTATTTCCTAGTCATTACTATATAAGGACATCAAATTGTCTTCAAAATTTGAAACATAATACTCTAAAAATTTGACATTTAATGCTCTACAAATTTGACACATCATCATAATCAGTTCTAATATTATATTTATTTTACTACTTACAAATCAAGTCTAACCTTTTGAAATATAACCACTAATTCCATTAACAAAACAAATATTATGATAATCACTAATTTGTCTTCAAAATTTGACACATAATACTCTAAAAACTTGACATCTAATGCTCTACAAATTTGACACATCATCATAATCATTTCTAATATTATATTTATTTACTACTTACAAATCAAGTCTAACCTTTTGAAATATAACCACTAATTCCATTAACAAAACAAATATTATATGATAATCACTACACCAAAACTATATCAAATCTCGTATTTCAACTAATAGACTTCTTTAAAACATTTCAATTGCACTTTCAAATAATGCTTTAAAATTTTAACACATCATGATATAGTTCTAAAATTTTCTTTACTATCTACAACTAAATTTCATTTAAAAATTAATCATTAGTTCCATTTACAAAACATTTTTTTTGTGTAAAAACATCAAAGTAATAATACGTAACACTATCAAGCGCAAGAACAATTCAACATGTGAAAGTGCTCATGAGACCGCCTCTCTTATCTTATCTAACGACCGAAGAACATTGTTTATCAAGAAGGTTTGTAGAACTCTAACCATACAAATAAGTATATATCCATTGTGCCGATCTCACATAACATCCATGATATACGCTACCTGAAATATCTCATGTATGTAATGTCATTTCAGGTAAAACTATCACCCCCAACCCACCGTATTATACCTTAGTCGATATCGTGTCATAAGTGTGAAAAGTTGCAAGTCTTAAAGACCTCCATCCGATCTTATATGGAGGACTAAAGAATCCCCTTTGTTGTGAAGTTAAATGCATTACACTGCGTACAACAATCTGCTGTCTATATTAGTTAAAGACCATAATAACAGATTGTCCAAGAACATGTTTAGTCCACTATGTAAACTAAATCATCTAATTGCTTGGGGTAACTTCATTATATAGGTTAATGCACATATTTATCTCATTCTCCAAATACATATCGTTATAGCTTTGCCCGTCATCACTAAACATGTAATACTCTTAACACCAACTAACGTTCGTGGGGGGCTGTGCATTGCACAACCTTTGCGTTTACTAGTATATATATATATATATATATATATATATATATATATATATATATATATATATATATATAAAGAAAACCTTATGCTTTCTTTGTTTGACACATCATCATCAGTATCTTTCTTTTTTTCTTGTTTTTAAAAAAAAAAAAAATTTCAATAATTATTTAGAAAAAAGTTAATATTATTAGATTACTTTCTTTGTTTTTGTTTTTAATATCTTTGCTTGACACATCATCATCATCATTATCTTTCTTTTTTTTTAATTGTTTTTTTTTTTTTAATTTTCAAGAATTACTTTCTTTGTTTTTGTTTTTAATATAAATTTTTTTAAAAAATTCTTCTTACATGTACATCATACTCTCTTTTTTTCCCTCTATTCTAAATCAAAGTTAATTTTATTTTTATTTTTTTTTAAAAAACTCTTCTTACAAGTTATAACATTACGAAAAATATTTTTTAATATAACCTAAAGACTCAACCATATTAGTATACATATTATAACAAATGAAACTACATATAATTTGATGTGCAAAATCTAGTTATAAAATTTATCGTTGAAAAGTAACAAGAAAGTACCGTGCTAGACCAAAACACAACCGGGCAGTGGACCCTATCGTGTAGTAGTATAGTTTGGTAAGTTCGGGTTCGAACACAGGGAACTTAGTTTACACAATCAAAATAAGTGTGAGCAATTTAGAAAATAAAGTAAAAATGGTGGTTTTGTGACCGAGTTGTCACGATGCTTAAAACTACAATCTTTAAACTAAACTAGGAAAGTGGACTCTTAAGAGTCAAAGTAGTCGTTTGGAAACTTTCGTATAATTAAAACAATACTTGCTTGGACTATTTCACTAATGATTTCGGGGTGTGAAGTTATAACCGGTTAAATATATGCCAAAGTAACATCCATCAAACATAAGCTTAACGTTCGCTAAGACCAAATGTTCAACTTCAATTAACAAACCTATGATTTAATATAATAACGGACATTCGCCATGGTTACCACTTGCACATTCTAGCTTAAATCAATTAACCCATTCCAAAACTACATCCACAATTTTGTTAAATCATCTATAGACAAACAATCAATGGCAATTTACTATGTAGAAAACGTTCGCTATATCTATTAGTAAATCACCAAATAAGTTAAACCATTAAATTCAAGCTCAAACACACAAGGTTCTTCGATTAAACATAAATTAAGATTCTATGATTTTACAATTCATCCACACGAAAAACCTTCGCTATAATCGCTAACTTATATGTATTTAGCTCATTAGTGTTACTTATACCAAAGTTTGCTTCCACAATTTATGGTTCATTCATACATGACATACAAATGATAGGTTTTTTTAATAAGCAACAAACGTTCACTATAATTGCTTAGCTAAATTACCACAAGTACAACAACAAGCTAGTTACATATAAATTAATGGATGAATCATAAACTCAAAGCATAAATCTCACACCAAAATATACACCCCTAATCAACTAGCTAGTTCATCCAAGCAAGCATATAAAATCTAGCCACTAATCATCATCACAACAAGATAAACACATATAATGAGTGAAATCAAAGGAAACATAGTTATAATCGAATAAAGATGCAAACCGAGTGATTACAATGTTTGGATGATGATTCGTTATTACCACAAGATGTAAGATGATGGAAACTCTTAAAGATGATGAAAATGTGCTTTAAAAACCCAAAAATCGCCCTTTTTTGGTGGCTGATTCGTGTGTGTATGATGATAAAAAGGTTGGTGAGATCCAAAAGAGAAAAGTGCTTTTCTAGTACAAAAGTTGTTGGCCGCCCAAAGAACCCGGCTGATTTGGTTCTCCAGCCGGCGGGTTCTTAACAAGATGCAGAACCCGGCTGATCCTCCTTTTAAGCCAGCGGCTTCTGCTTGATTTCCAGCAAACTACCATTTAAACACAAGACTTCAACACTCTTCACACAAAGCTTGAATATTCACCATAATGTAATCCTAACTTCGTTTCTTCATGTTGGCACCTACAAATCAATTTAAGCAAAATAAGTACCAAAAGTTCATAAAGTTAACATAAAACGAATGCAAAAAATAATGATATCTCTAAAGATAGACATGTACAAAATGAGCGATATCAAATATCCCCACACTTGAACTTTGCTTGTCCTCAAGCAAAAACGTCATTTACAATTTCACAACCTCCTCTTTCATTTTCAGAAATGGAGATTAGGCTTATCAAAACAATACTAACATCAACCACCAAAGTAATCATGCTAGCAACATTATAAACTTAGAAAAAACCTGAGATGATATATTTGTCAAGCCCGAATGCACGACCTAGCACCTCACAATAGGATAAGTGTTTAATCACCCACTCTCGACCTATAAAACTACAGGGTAAGGATATAAATGATGTACACTCAATCAAGCCAAGTCGTGATGCACTGTTACCATAGGCTTGTAAAAGGATCAAATCTCCACCATCTTGGCGTGAGCACCAAGTGAGATCTCGGAAGAGGTATTCTAAACATGTGTTGCATAAGTGTAGGCTAATATGGAATGGGTATGATAGACACAAAAATTGGTGAAAACGGTAGTCAAGACCCGTGAAAAATGTGGAAATGTTGCCTAATGGTTTAAACATGTGACAGTGGTAAAACTTAGGATTCTCATGCCAAATCAATTCAAATTATTCCTAGTTCTCACTTACAACTTATATTCAATAATTTCACACAAATAACTCAAATTGATTTACATATTTGATTGGAATAATTGCATTCTATGACTTTCTATGAATCCTATGTAACGAACTTTCGGACCAACCATCCTAGACCGGATAAAGGCCTTCGGTGGCTAAGTGTAGAACACCCCTAGGGAACTACTTGTTCAGGAATTCAAAGGCCATTTAGTTGACTACAATTACCCAATCTTAAACATTAAGCTTTAAAGGTTAACCTCCATTAATTTAATTGCTTTCAACTTCAATCATTTGACTTTAACATTAAAATAATTTCCATTTCATGCAACTTCAATTATAGAATTTAATACTAGAATCCCATTCCAAAACGATTTAAGTCACATTTAGATAAAACTCATTAAAAATTCCAACTAAGCAACATCTTAGAAAAGTAAATGGTTCGGGAATCGACTACACAAAAATGAGGCTAATATTTTAGTGGAATGAATGTGGAAGTTTTCTAAGGGTTTCTTAGCACTAAAAATGAGTGCTAACGACCTAGGTGAACTGGATGTAAATTGGTGTAAAACAGAAAATAGGATCCAAAATAGTTAAGATTCCTTGACCGATTAGCAAATTCGTACAATCTATAAAAGATCAAGCACAAACTCAATAATTGGTTAGAAAGTCAAAACTACAAGGATTAAGCTCCAATCCTAAGAATACCTCCTCGTCTTCGACCCCACCTATATCACATTTCTGTGATCCCACAGCGGTCTCAAAATGCATCACTAGGACAAATTCTAGAACAAACTACAATCACCAGCACACTCATAGCAATAAAAAATATAACACTAAGGATAAGTGTTTTTCAATTTAGGCTCAATATTTCTCACAATTTATAGTGGAGGCTACAAATGTGCTAGTCATGCAATTCACCCTATTAGGTTGCTTTTATGACACATCTCGTAAAATTATGTTGCAAGAGGGAAAGATTAAATTACTTTCAATAGATTTTTAACCAACACATTTCAAAGCAATTAATCTTACAAGGACAAGCACATTCCTAGCAAACTATCGTTCCCCGACCCTTTATTAAAATTTGCAAAAGTCTATTGGACCCAAGATCAATAACAGACCTAATAAGTGACCAATGGCCCGTTAATAGGATTCGTAAAGTTCAATTGGAAACCCAATAGACTTCACAAACCCAATAAAAGGTAAGAAACAATAATTTACTAGAAATGGAATTCAAGTGAATTTAACCCTCCCTACACTTGAGACTTGCATTGCCCTCAATGCAAAAACAGCATATAAGTATGAGTGCGAAGGGTCAAAAAGAACGAGAACTTCCCCGGGGGTATGTTTGTCGAGTGAGTGCATTCGCTGACTTTATTGCCAGCCGGCGCACGTGTTCCAAATCCATACAAGCAAGAACTTTTAGCCAAAACCTAAACAGGAATAAAAATAAACATAGAGTATTGCATTTGAGTGACATTGTACAAAACAGTACCCGAATGTCATTCAAAGCAAGAAGTTCAAAATACTAGCAAAGATGAGTACTAAAACATAAAATAAATTGTCTAACAAGTGAGGCACGCAGGCACTCCAAATAAAAGTCTTAATAATAATAATGTCTAATAAGGCGCGACAGTGATCAAACTAGAAGGACCATCCCCCGGAACTGGGTCCCTAAGAGCCGTCCTGATGATCGCGAGGCTGTGGCCATGGATCCCAGCTTTGAAAACCGGAAGGAGCATCGCGATACATCTGTTCCTGCTGCAATTGCCTCTCGTATTCTTCTTGGTGCAGGCGATGAGCTTCCTCCAATGCAGCATCATGATCATACACAGGGTGTAGGTGGCTGCGGGACTCTGAAGTACCCCATTGGTATAAAGGTGCGGCTCCGATGGTCTGGTAACCCTGCTGCTCAGCTAACCAGTTGAGGTTGTGGGTGTTCCATGCAGACTGATACTCGATGTTGCCAATCCTGTAGTCCATTTGGTGTTGCCAAGTGTTCATCTCATTCCTCCACTCAGTCACCTCCCCTCTGAATTCATTTTGGTGGACTTGTAACCTATCTACACCCTGCATAATATCAAGAAGAGATGGCAGTGTAGCACCTTGTTCTGGTTCCTGTTGCTGTTGTGCTCGAGCTCGCCCTCGCTGTGGTGGTTGAGGCTGTTGTTGTTGGTCTTCAGGCTTCTCCACATACTGAATATAATTCTTTCCATCCTTAGCAACCGCTTTCGTAGCATAGTACATGGGATAACCAACCGATTTTTGAGTGCCCATAACCTGAGTCAAAGTGCTGAAGTCAACTCTGAACAATCGTGCAATTAAAGTGATGAAATGAGCTCCACTAATTGGGCTCTTATCCTTCAATCCTCTGGCGAATTCAAGTAACTAGCCACACGATAGGGAATGTTTATGTGGATCCTCTCCCTGATTTGCCTCAAGTACCAAATGTCGCTCAAAGTAATCTTCTCAGTATTCTCACGCCTATTTGCGATAGTGTGAGCCAAAAATCGGTGAATGACATGAAGCCAAACATCATTCATATCCGTATGAGATACTCCACTTGCCAAAAACTCTTTCTCACTGAGTTCCTCCCAGAAGTCACCCTCAATGAAATCATGTGTGTCTTGGACCCTAGCTCCGGACCACAAATAGTCATCAAAGAAATCGTAGGAAAGTTCTTGAGGTGTGTAAATGCCTAAATAGATTGCCAACTCTTTCATAGATAAACCCCTAGATAATCCCCCTAATCGAAATCTCATGAATTCTCGATCATCGATAGTTGTTAGCTGTTGTTGCATGACGAGAGTCAAGTGAAACTCAAAGCACAACTCACGATACACGGGTACCTGTATTTGAAATAATTTCTCCCATTCCGTGAAGTGATAATCGTGACCCATAAACTCATAATGTTGCACTAGAAGTTCCCGAATAGGCCCAGCTAACCCTGCAGCCTCCAGAGGAGCCCAATCCACATATCTTGACAATTCAAAATTCTTTTTCATTAAGTAGTACAGACTGCGAGCATAATCGTTGTACCGCACCCAATTTTGGTCAAATTGTAAGAATGGGTGAACATTTGGAGATATCAAGAGGGCTTCTGCACATTCTGGCTCGACGTGGAGGAGTTCTTCCTCATCTTGCAAGGTGTTGGTGGAGGTGTCAGCAGCTCTTTTGGAAGTGTTGGTCTTTCGCGACTTTCGAGATGTAGATGCATTCTGCAAAAACACATAAGAGAAACACCATATTGTACCAAACAAATGTTAACGTTAGTAAAAATCTCAGCCATGTACAAAATGAGCGATCTTGATGTCTAAAAATTAAAACTTTCACCTTAACACTCAATCAATTAAAACAAACTTGGTAACAAGTAGTGCAATCCTTTTAAATGAACACGTTGTCAGAAGATTTTATCAACACATTTCAAGTCTAACATGCTCACAATTACTAACTCAACCAATGTTCAAATAATGTGTAGTCCAATATTAAACTAAACCAAACTTAAAATAATGCCTAATTAACATCATCCTAGTTAAGCTAGTCTTACAATCACAATTACATATTAATTCATACAATGTACCTACATCCCAAGCAAATTTATCATTTTCATTCAACTTTCAATAATCATAGTATCAAACATATACTTGAATAATGATAAAGCAAACGCATAAACTATTTTCAAGCAATGTCTTACAACCAATAATCATATCTAGCAAACAAAAATGACCAAAACATGCATCATTATCATCTTCCTCAAGTTAATCATGGCTTTTTATTACACAATTAGGTACAAGTTATGAATCAACTCACAAATCAAGCAATGAAAAGCATGGTAACAGAAAATCATGTATTTCCAACAACTACAAACACCTATCATCATCATAATTCGGAATACCCAATTTCACATAAACCCTAATTCACAAAATTCATCAAATAATGCAAATAAACACAATTTCATGGAGGGAATGAGTTATCTAGCATGTATACATCTCCAATAACATGAAAAGTACAAGATCAAACATCCCCACACTTATCAATTGCAAAACTCACATGTAGAGTAATGTGAGAAATAAAATCGCAAATCACAAGTGAAAAGATGTTAATCCATACCTTAGGAGCCATTGGAACAAGAATTAGTAGATGAAAGAGTGATAAATTTTGAAAATTTTGATAGGGTTTTCGAAATAGTAGCAGCCGGTTGAGAGGAAAAAGAAGAATGATTGGGGTTAGGTGAGAAAAATGGTGAAAATCTCGTTTTAAAAACTGCAGATCCAACCAGGACCCAGCGGCGAATAGTCGTGAACAAAAAACCCGTACCCGGAACCGAACCCGGAAAAAAACCCGGAACCGAACCCGAAAAAAACCGATTTTTTTGAACCCGGTTCGGGTTTTTTTCGTACTTTGCGGGTAGGGACCCGGGTTGGGTTTTTGAAATTCAAAATCGGGTTGGGACCGGGTACACTACGGGTCGGGTTGGAAAACCCGGTATAAAACCCGAAAAAACCCGGTTTAAAAAACGGTTTTCGTGGGTCAAAAACCTAGTTCGGGTCGGGTAGGTTAACAACCCGGTTCTCATCCTTTGACCTAGTACCCGGTTCGGGTTACGGGTACGGGTCGGGTAGGCCCAATATTAGGTTTTGTTCACGCCTAGCGGCTAAGGTATCGGACCCGGTGGGTCATGTCGGGTTGGGCGCGGGTTGGCCCCCGGGTCAAAGTGTATTCGGGTCGTGTGGGTTTGAACAAGCCGGCGGGTGAACAAACAATCAGGCGGGTTCTAGTATGTAACACCCCCAAAATTCACTGTTTTGCGGAAGCATAGTTTGGGGTGTTACTAATCAAATATCACAGCACAAAGATAAAGCAAACGACATCTATATGCAACGCTTGTAAATTAGTTACATTCCATAGATATAATGTTTGAAAACTTAGTGTTTTCGTATACAAAATGTAGTTTCCCCTAGAGTGCACGCGTATAGCGGGAGATTCTATTACATAATCGTAATATACAAAAGATAATGCTAAGAATCTCCGTTAATGCAGTTGTATTGAAATCATGCGACTCTAGCTAAAATCCTGGAGTAATTCTACTCCATCCGGGTACCTGAGAAAACATGCTAAAAAGTGTCAACCAAAAGGTTGGTGAATCTCACAGGTTTGTAAGTAATATCAGCTTTGAACACGAGATTTCATTAGTAATCCCCGCAGGCGTAAAATCAGCAATTTCAGTCCAGAAATCGTAAACCAGTATTTGCAATCCCGCAAATGTAAGTAAGTAAGTTTATACCGTTGCCATGAGGCTCATAATCGAAGCTTAACCCGTAAGTAATAAGTTTGCTCCCGTGACATGCTCGTAATTGAGCAAGCATCAGTAACGAATAATTAGTCACCCGTTTCTACGTGTAAATCAGTACGTGGCAGCGCTACTGCCCCGGGTGGGGAGGGTCATTTCCCTAATGGATCCATTAACTAGTGTTCGCGCTTAAGTCCATAACTAACGATATATGATGGAGAGACTTCTGTAAATAGTAAATAACTCATGCAATTCCGTTTGGTATAGTAAGCAGTTTTAGTACTTGTGTTCAAGAAAAGTAAGCAATGTATCTCACCCCGTATGTAAAACAGTAAAAGTGGGGCTGTAAGACTCACCTGAGTCGAGTAGTAAGCAGTAGCAAAGGGTAGGTAGTATGTAGGTTCTCCGAACCCGTAACCTTTAAATGCCTAAACATATAAAGTAAGTAAGTAGATGTCTCGCAAGACCATCTAGGCTAGTTGTCTACACAACTCGTCATGTCCAAAGTTGGTTCGTTATCGTTTGTTTTCAGAAAACATGGTTGGCCCATTGGTGACGGTTTGTATTAGTAATAGTCAAAGTATTATCATTGCGTTTGAAACATTTTGTACTGAAACGACGGGGGTCCGGGGGCAGCGCCCCTGGTTGCGGGGTTCCAAGGGGTGGCAACCCCTTGGCGGGGTCCAAGGGGCAGAGCCCCTGGTCGGGGTCGAGCTGCCGAGTCAGCTCGGAGGGAAAAATGCACATTTTCTACATAGTTTTAGTGAAAATCTCTTTAAAAATTCCGATTTCTGCGACGTTGGGTGCTACGTCGCAGATCCTGACTGCGACGTTGAGCATGACGTCGCTATGTGCGACTTTCGCAATTTAATGCGACGTTGTGGGTGGCGTCGCTATACGCGACGTCGCAACTTAATGCGACTTTGTGACTGACGTCGCACCATGCGACGTTACGAGGGGTTGTGCGACGTCGAGGCTGACGTCGCATGAATCTGTGTACAAATGCGACGTCGCGGTCTGTTGGCTGGAAAACGTGCCGAAAACGAGTTTTCTGGTTTCCGTTCGGTCCAAATCTTTTACCCAACCCATATTAGGACATTTTAAGCCTATAGAAACTATAAACTAGTAAAAATGATAAAAAACGAGAGATGTCGGGATTTGTCGGAAACTTACGAGGTGTCGGATTGAAAATCCGAAAAGATAGGATGATAGATCGTGAAGTGGTGGTGCTTTTCTTCCAAATGACCGAGTAAAACCGAGTGCGTTTTGAGGTAGTATTTTGTGAATTTGATGAGTTGGTGGTGGTGATTAATTTGAGAGAGAAAAGGGAGGAAGAAAGAGAAAGAGTGGAGAAAGTGAGGAGAAAGAGAGTAAGAGTGGGAGGTTAACCTCCCACTTTCAGTCTGCGCCTCCGCGCTCCGTGCGGTGTTCGTTTCCTCCGTCGTTTAAACGTTAAATCAAGCAGTTATATTTTTAAAAGGTGACGGGAATATTTTAATGAAATACCTTGAAATTAATTATAAAAACATTTGTCGAAGTATTAAAATTCTTAACTCGCGTTTAATACGTATTCGTTAAATTATTTAAAATGTCGTCGCGATATTATAAATAATGTTTGTTCGCTGTGTATTTTATATAATAAAATACGTTCTCATTATTTAGGTAAGTTTCTGTCACCAACGTCCAAGTAACTGTGTCGGACTCCGTCCGGTTAATTCGTACGATTAATCCAAATCGCGTAAGTACACTCATATATATATATAAATCACCTTATATATATACAAATAGAGTCTGCAATTAGTCCTATTACATACTAATTACAACTAGTTACAACTAATTAGGCATAATTAATTATCCTAATTTAGCAGGTGTTACATTCTCCCCTTGTTAAAGAAATTTCGTCCCGAAATTAGCTTGAGTGCACGGACGGTGCGTTGTCTGGGAAGAGATGTGGGTATTTCTGTCGCATTTGGTCTTCCCGTTCCCAGGTGAACTCAGGGCCGCGCCTAGAATTCCACCTGACTTTTACAATTGGAATACGACTCTGTTTCAATTGCTTGACCTCTCGGTCCATGATTTCCATAGGTTCCTTGACAAAATGAAGCTTATCATCGATTTGAATTTCGTCGAGCGGTATAATCAGTGTCTCGTCAGACAGACATTTCTTCAAGTTAGAAATGTGGAAGGTGTTGTGAACGCTGCTAAGCTCAGCAGGGAGTTGCAGGCGGTATGCCACGGAACCAATCATTTCAAGGATTTCGAATGGTCCGATGTATCTAGGGTTTAGTTTGCCTCGCTTTCCGAATCGAATGACACCCTTCCATGGTGCCACTTTGAGAAGTACCTTGTCCCCTATCTGGAACTCAAGGTGTTTGCGTCTCACGTCAGCATAGCTTTTCTGACGATCATGTGCGGCTTTCAGCCGGTTTTGAATACAAACGATTTTCTCAGTAGTTTCTTGAATGATATCTGGACCCGTGAGTTGGGAATCTCCTAACTCAGTCCAACAGATAGGTGATCGGCACTTACGCCCGTAAAGTGCCTCGAAGGGTGCAGCCTTTATGCTGGTATGGTAACTGTTGTTGTACGAGAACTCGCACAACGGTAAATGATTTTCCCAAGAAGTACCGAAGTCAACTACGCAGGCTCGTAGCATATCCTCCAGTGTTTGAATAGTTCGCTTGCTTTGGCCATCGGTTTGCGGGTGATAAGCAGTACTCATATCCAGACGAGTACCAAGAGATTTCTGTAGTGATTGCCAAAAGTTAGAAGTGAAACGGCTGTCCCTATCCGAGATGATCGAGATAGGTACACCGTGTCGCGAGATGATTTCTTTGACGTAGATGCGAGTCAGACGCTCCATCTTGTCGGTTTCCTTGATGGCCAGAAAATGAGCAGATTTCGTGAGACGGTCCACGATCACCCAAATGGTATCGCAACCACTCGAAGTTTTTGGTAGTTTGGTAATGAAGTCCATGGAAATCTATTCCCATTTCCATTGAGGAATTTCAGGTTGTTGGAGCAACCCCGAGGGTCTTTGGTGTTCGGCCTTGACTTTGGAACAGGTTAGGCATTTACTGACGTACAAGGCGATGTCAGCTTTCATGTTAGGCCACCAATACAACCCTTTGACGTCGTGATACATCTTGTCAGAACCAGGATGTATAGAGTATCGAGATTTGTGAGCTTCAGCCATCACCAAATCTCGCAAGTTTCCGAATTTGGGTAACCACACCCGGTTAGAGAAGTATCGAGTTCCATCGGGTTTGATTTCGAATTGTTTATCCAAGCCTCGCAAGGCTTCATTTTTCAAGTTTTCATCGTTGAGTGCTTCAAGTTGAGCGGTAAGGATTTGAGCAGGAAGCTCGTTACAAATTGTCATAGAAAGTGCCCGGACTCGAAGGGGTTTCACTCGTTCTTTTCGGCTTAAGGCATCGGCAACTACGTTAGCCTTGCCCGGATGGTATTTGATCTCGCAGTCGTAGTCACTAAGTAACTCAACCCAGCGACGTTGCCTCATGTTTAGATCTTTTTGATCGAATATGTGTTGGAGACTTTTGTGATCGGTAAAGATGGTGCTTTTCGTACCGTAGAGGTAATGTCTCCAGATTTTCAATGCGAAGACCACAGCACCTAACTCGAGGTCGTGGGTTGTATAGTTTTTCTCGTGAATTTTTAGTTGTCGTGAGGCATAGGCAATGACTTTTTCCCGTTGCATCAACACACAACCAAGTCCTTGGTGTGAGGCGTCGCAGTAAACTACGAAATCGTCGGTGCCCTCGGGTAAGGACAAGATTGGTGCACTGCAAAGTTTGTTTTTCAATAGCTGGAAGGCTGACTCCTGTTTATCCGTCCAATCGAACTTCTTATCTTTCTGAGTCAGTGTGGTTAGGGGAACAGCTATTCTTGAAAAGTTTTCGATGAATCGGCGGTAATAACCAGCAAGACCTAAGAATTGTCTCACTTCGGTTGGAGTGGTCGGTGACTCCCAGCCCTTGATTGCTTCAATCTTGGCGGGGTCAACATGAATTCCTTGGCTGTCAATCACGTGCCCGAGGAATTGAACGGTTCGAATCCAGAACTCACACTTAGAGAATTTGGCATATAACTCTTCGTGTTTCAGCAGTCCTAGAATGGTTTTCAGATGTTGAGCATGTTCCTGCTCGTTGCGAGAGTAAATCAGAATATCATCGATGAACACAATGACGAATTTGTCAAGATATGGTTTGCACACCCGATTCATAAGGTCCATGAATACGGCCGGTGCGTTGGTCAACCCGAATGGCATCACTTGGAATTCGTAATGCCCATAACGAGTTCGGAAAGCTGTCTTTGGGATATCATTGTCACGGACTCGGAGTTGATGATAACCTGACCGTAGATCAATCTTTGAGTAAACACTCGATCCCTGGAGCTGGTCAAATAGGTCATCGATTCTAGGAAGTGGGTACCGATTCTTTATGGTTAGCTTATTCAGCTCTCGGTAATCGATACACATGCGGAAAGATCCATCTTTCTTTTTCACGAATAAGACCGGAGCTCCCCAAGGCGAGGAACTTGGTCGAATGAATCCTCTGTCCAAGAGTTCCTGTAGTAGGTTAGACAACTCCTGCATTTCGGATGGTGCTAAACGGTAAGGGGCTCGTGCTACGGTTGCAGCTCCGGGCACAAGTTCGATTTGAAATTCAACTTGTCTAGGTGGTGGAAGTCCGGGCAAGTCTTCAGGAAAGACTTCCGGGAAATCCCGCACGATTGGAACATCCTCAAGTCGCTTCTCCTCCGACTTCTTCTCCGTTACATGTGCGAGGATGGCTTGATACCCTTTTCGTAGATATTTTCTAGTTTTCAGACAGGATACAATATTCAGATTCCGTCTGCCGGTCTCCCCTTGTAGGACTAAGGTTCCACCGGAGACAAGAGGTATGCGAACGAGTTTGTCATGACAGATGATTTCAGCTCGGTGCTTGGACAACCAATCCATACCGACAATAATATCGAAGCTGCCGATCTCGACAGGGATCAAATCAATGGGAAACGTTTCGTTCGTGAGGTTAAGTGTACAGTTGTGTATGATGCTATCAGTCTCAATCAGTTTGCCGTTAGCTAATTCTACAATGTATTTAGCATCTAAGGCAGTGGGAGTAATATCAAGTAAAGGGCTAAACTTCTCAGAAATGAAGCTTCTATCGGCACCGGTATCAAATAACACAGAAGCAGTAAGGTCGTTGAGAAGGAACGTACCCGTCATGACATTCGGGTCTTGTCTGGCTTCCCCAGCCTTGATAACGAATGATCTGCGGCGAGCAGGGTTGTTGTTGTTGTTTTTCAGCTTTGGGCAATCTTTCTTGAAATGCCCTGTATTTCCGCACCCAAAGCAGGCCTTTGGTGCATTGGTGTTGGGGGTAGGAATATTGGTCCGGCAATCCTTGGCTAGATGCCCGAACCGTTTGCAGTTGGAGCAAGGGCAAGAACCGTCATGATGGCGGCTGCAATTGGAACAGTATGGTTTGTTCCCGCTGTACCCTTTCTTTTCCGAAGTTCCCGATGAATAAGCCTTAATGTACTCAGGCTTTTTGTTGGAGGTTTGGTTGGATGAGTTGGGGTTTCCTTCCCACTTGCGTTTGTTGTTTGCAGATGGGTTTGAAGTTGTGCCACGGCGGACAGAATTTGCCGTTAGTTCATGGGCCATACGGATGGCGCTCTGAATAGTACCCGGTTTGGAAGAAGTTACCAGGTCCTGTAGTCTCTCGGGAAGTCCATCAACGAATTTCTCGATCCTCTTGTACTCAGGATCGACCATGGATGGGCACAGAAGTGCCAGTTGGTGGAAACGGTTTGTGTATCCGGTGATGTCATCACCCTGCATCTTGTGGTTCCAAAATTCCATTTCCAGCTGTTTCAATTCATCCCTGGGCAGTACTCGCCCCTCAACATTTCTTTCAACTCCTCCCACGGGAGTTGGTAAGCAGTAGCAACACTCACAGTCTGGGCATAAGTGTTCCACCAGGTGAGTGTGGTGTCAGTAAAAGTACTAACGGAGAACTTAACCTTGTCTCCTTCCGCACAGTTGCAGATCAGAAATACAGACTCAACTTTCTCGATCCAGCGTACTAGACCGATAGCTCCCTCAGTACCTGCAAAGTTTAGAGGTTTGCAGTTCTGGAAGTCCTTGTAAGAACAAGGTTTAGCAGCAGGGGTTTCAGCGGCATCGCTGTTCCTCGTGGAACTTGGTGGAGTATTCCAAGCCAAGGCTTCAATAACAGCCTGAGTTATAAGGGAGGTAATCTGGGCATCTGTGTATGGTCTTGTCTTTGGCGGCATGATTCTTCAATAAAAGAAATGAAGATACATGAGATTTTGTAGGAACTTGTAATTGTCACAGATGTACATGTATAAAAGCAGTAATACATAACATCAACATGGAATATGACAATTAATGTGAGTTGAAATAACAAGGAAAGTTTGATAGATAATGTGAGTTCAAAGGTTACATCCTACAGAGATATTACAAAAGGTGTCGGGAATTGTTACATCCGACTAGTTTATAGAGTAGCGCTAGATAGTCATTAGATTACGAGATAGATTACAAAACAAAGACTACACTAGTCTTCCTGTAGATTAATTTGTTCCATCAGCGCGACAAGGCGGTCCACGGTTTCTGCTAGTCTGTTTGTTTGCTTGGCGTTGTCTTCCACCAAGGCCAGTCATTGTGTTAGTGCTCGAGAGTGATCCTCAGTCTCCTGTGAACGCTGTTCACATTCCTCTAGTCGGTTTCTTACAAGTTCATCCGCACCTAATTCGGCGGTCATGGAATCCTGAATTATGCTTACAGAGATGTTGGTATCCTCTTGTTCTCGCTGGAGTTGGGATATGTGATCAAGTGCTTGGCGAAGCAGGTAGGTCATTCGGTGTTGTTCCCGTTCGAGACTTTTGAGCCTTTGCTCTTGACGGCGGAATTGGGTAGCCAACACTGGCAACGTGAGATGTGCCGAGTCCTAAGAGTTATGAACAGGATAGGGGCTGTTTCGAGGCGACCTTGTGTTCCTCCTGGCTACTCGTGGGTTCCGTGACCCATGTGAGTGAGAGTGTGACGGATTAGGTGGTGTGTTTGCCATTCCTGTGGCAGAGTGTAAGTAAGACGAGGCTAATATATATATACATATATCATATCCAGCCTAGTGTCTAGCACGTATCAAGTAATGGTCCGGTTCTCTCGTGGTCAGAGTCAACTAACGTATCCCCGTTCAACATAATCATTTCAGATCTTACATCATCTTTCCTTAATTGTACACAGTTGATCAGGCTATGTTAAATTAAAGTCGTATGCTGTAATTCCTGAACCAGTCATGTCTAATAAGAGAATACCGCCTAACGGTCATAGTCTAGGCCCACTAAATGCAACCTAGTTCACTATAACCTTAGGCTCTGATACCAATCTGTAACACCCCCAAAATTCACTGTTTTGCGGAAGCATAGTTTGGGGTGTTACTAATCAAATATCACAGCACAAAGATAAAGCAAACGACATCTATATGCAACGCTTGTAAATTAGTTACATTCCATAGATATAATGTTTGAAAACTTAGTGTTTTCGTATACAAAATGTAGTTTCCCCTAGAGTCCACGCGTATAGCGGGAGATTCTATTACATAATCGTAATATACAAAAGATAATGCTAAGAATCTCCGTTAATGCAGTTGTATTGAAATCATGCGACTCTAGCTAAAATCCAGGAGTAATCCTACTCCATCCGGGTACCTGAGAAAACATGCTAAAAAGTGTCAACCAAAAGGTTGGTGAATCTCACAGGTTTGTAAGTAATATCAGCTTTGAACACGAGATTTCATCAGTAATCCCCGCAGGCGTAAAATCAGCAATTTCAGTCCAGAAATCGTAAACCAGTATTTGCAATCCCGCAAATGTAAGTAAGTAACCGTTGCCATGAGGCTCATAATCGAAGCTTAACCCGTAAGTAATAAGTTTGCTCCCGTGACATGCTCGTAATTGAGCAAGCATCAGTAACGAATAATTAGTCACCCGTTTCTACGTGTAAATCAGTACGTGGCAGCGCTACTGCCCCGGGTGGGGAGGGTCATTTCCTTAATGGATCCATTAACTAGTGTTCGCGCTTAAGTCCATAACTAACGATATATGATGGAGAGACTTCTGTAAATAGTAAATAACTCATGCAATTCCGTTTGGTATAGTAAGCAGTTTTAGTACTTGTGTTCAAGAAAAGTAAGCAATGTATCTCACCCCGTATGTAAAACAGTAAAAGTGGGGCTGTAAGACTCACCTGAGTCGAGTAGTAAGCAGTAGCAAAGGGTAGGTAGTATGTAGGTTCTCCGAACCCGTAACCTTTAAATGCCTAAACATATAAAGTAAGTAAGTAGATGTCTCGCAAGACCATCTAGGCTAGTTGTCTACACAACTCGTCATGTCCAAAGTTGGTTCGTTATCGTTTGTTTTCAGAAAACATGGTTGGCCCATTGGTGACGGTTTGTATTAGTAATAGTCAAAGTATTATCATTGCGTTTGAAACATTTTGTACTGAAACGACGGGGGTCCGGGGGCAGCGCCCCTGGTTGCGGGGTTCCAAGGGGTGGCAACCCCTTGGCGGGGTCCAAGGGGCAGAGCCCCTGGTCGGGGTCGAGCTGCCGAGTCAGCTCGGAGGGAAAAATGCACATTTTCTACATAGTTTTAGTGAAAATCTCTTTAAAAATTCCGATTTCTGCGACGTTGGGTGCTACGTCGCAGATCCTGACTGCGACGTTGAGCATGACGTCGCTATGTGCGACTTTCGCAATTTAATGCGACGTTGTGGGTGGCGTCGCTATACGCGACGTCGCAACTTAATGCGACTTTGTGACTGACGTCGCACCATGCGACGTTACGAGGGGTTGTGCGACGTCGAGGCTGACGTCGCATGAATCTGTGTACAAATGCGACGTCGCGGTCTGTTGGCTGGAAAACGTGCCGAAAACGAGTTTTCTGGTTTCCGTTCGGTCCAAATCTTTTACCCAACCCATATTAGGACATTTTAAGCCTATAGAAACTATAAACTAGTAAAAATGATAAAAAACGAAAGATGTCGGGATTTGTCGGAAACTTACGAGGTGTCGGATTGAAAATCCGAAAAGATAGGATGATAGATCGTGAAGTGGTGGTGCTTTTCTTCCAAATGACCGAGTAAAACCGAGTGCGTTTTGAGGTAGTATTTTGTGAATTTGATGAGTTGGTGGTGGTGATTAATTTGAGAGAGAAAAGGGAGGAAGAAAGAGAAAGAGTGGAGAAAGTGAGGAGTAAGAGAGTAAGAGTGGGAGGTTAACCTCCCACTTTCAGTCTGCGCCTCCGCGCTCCGTGCGGTGTTCGTTTCCTCCGTCGTTTAAACGTTAAATCAAGCAGTTATATTTTTAAAAGGTGACGGGAATATTTTAATGAAATACCTTGAAATTAATTATAAAAACATTTGTCGAAGTATTAAAATTCTTAACTCGCGTTTAATACGTATTCGTTAAATTATTTAAAATGTCGTCGCGATATTATAAATAATGTTTGTTCGCTGTGTATTTTATATAATAAAATACGTTCTCATTATTTAGGTAAGTTTCTGTCACCAACGTCCAAGTAACTGTGTCGGACTCCGTCCGGTTAATTCGTACGATTAATCCAAATCGCGTAAGTACACTCATATATATATATATAAATCACCTTATATATATACAAATAGAGTCTGCAATTAGTCCTATTACATACTAATTACAACTAGTTACAACTAATTAGGCATAATTAATTATCCTAATTTAGCAGGTGTTACATAGTATCACCCGGGTGCTGATTTGACAAGCAGCCGGCTCACAGAGGCTTCATATAGACGAACCCTTCTGTTACCGACTGATGTGTGATTTTGTAAATCACCCAGCATTTTGCCCTTCCAACCCGGCTGCTTAGGAGTTATAACCCAGCGGCTTAGAAAATCGACCCGGCGGCTCCTTTGATTTCTAAACCCGGACGTTTTGTGGATCAAGCAGCCGGTTGATTTGTCAAACCCGGCTGCTCCTTTGGTGACCCGGCGGCTCCTACAGGCTCCATACGAACGAAGCCTTCTGTTACCACCTAATCATGGATTCGTTAAATCACCCGGCGGTTTGTTCATTGACCCGGCTGCTTAGGAGTTATAACCCGGCGAGTCATATGATGACCCGGCTGATTCTATTCCGTTTTCAAAAATAACTAAAACATTTTTTTTTCAAAGGATAATAATAATAATAATAACAATACTAATAAAGAAATACTCAAAGGATACAAGAAAATGGGCTAACCCATTTGGTGCCTATTTATTAACGAGTCGAAAGCTTGACTCGACCCCGGATTCATTTGTTCTTGGGGTAAACCGCGAGCTCTTCCCACTCGCTCTTGGAGTCCTCTTCATGATATAACTTTAAATGATGCCCATTTACAATGAAACTTCCACCATCCTCCTTGAGAAGCTCAACATACCCGGAAGGGAAACCATATTTAACCGTATAAGGACCGGTCCAACGTGGTTTGAACTTAGGTTGCTTCAATTTGAACCAAGATTGGAATAAAAGAACTTTGTCACCGGCTTTGAATTCTTTCCTAATTTTCAACTTCCGGTCATGCAACACCTTTGTTCGTTCCTTGTAAAGACGTGAGTTTTCATAAGCTTGCAATCTAAGCTCATCTAACTCATGGAGTTGCAACATCCTTTTCTCACCCGATTCAAGCAAATCCATATTGTAATTCTTGAGCGCCCAATACGCTTTGTGTTCAACTTCAAGTGGTAGATGGCAAGTCTTTCCATAAAGCAACCGGTATGGTGTTGTGCCAATGGGTGTTTTGTAGGCGGTTCGAAACGCCCATAATGCATTTTCCAATTTCTTTGCCCATATAGCCCGGTTATTCCCGACCGTCTTCTCAAGAATCTGTTTTAAAGCCCGGTTGGTGTTTTCAACTTGACCACTTGTTTGGGGGTTGTAAGAAGTCGAAAATCGGTGGTTGACCCCATATCTTTTGAGCACTTTTTCGAGTTGTTGGTTAGCAAAATGACTTCCCCTATCACTTATCAAAGCCTTGGATATCCCAAATCGGCAAAACAAGCTTTTCAAAAAATCGATCACAACTCTAGCATCATTCTTTGGTAAAGCTTTAGCTTCCGCCCATTTTGACACATAATCTACCGCGACCAAAATGTACTCATTCTTAAATGATGGCGGGAATGGACCCATGTAATCGATGCCCCACACGTCAAACACTTCACACACTTGTATGCCATGTTGAGGCATTTCATCACGTTTTGAGATGTTTCCGGTTCTTTGGCAAGCATCACAAGTTCGGCATAAAGTGTTTGCCTCTTTGAAAATTGTCAGCCAATAGAAACCCGCATCAAACACCTTCTTTGCGGTTACCGACGGCCCATAATGACCTCACGTGGTCCCATGATGACATGCATCCAAGATTTCCCTAGTCTCTCCACCGGAAACACACCTCCTTATCATGCCATCTGCACACACCCGGAACAAATTTAGTTCTTCCCAAAAATAGTGTTTTAAATTCGAAAAGAATTTGCTCTTCTCTTGATGGCTCATCCCTTTTCTCAATACGCCCCCAACCAAGTAATTAGCAAAATCGGCAAACCATGGTGCCTCATCCTCCTTCTCCGTCTCATCACCTACCTGCAAAAGAAACTCCTCGGGAAAGGAATCATCAATGTTAGTATCGCCTTGCTTGTCAAGATTTGGATTTTCCAATCTTGACAAGTGGTCGGCGGCAAGGTTCTTGGCCCCCTTTTTGTCCTTAATCTTAATGTCAAATTCTTGTAAGAGAAGAATCGAACGAATGAGGCGGGGCTTAGCATCTTGTTTTGCAAAAAGATACTTGAGGGCCGAATGGTCGGTAAAAACAACGGTCTTGGATAACACAAGATATTGCCTAAATTTGTCAAAGGCAAACACCACGGCAAGCAATTCCTTTTAGGTTGTGGTGTAGTTTTGTTGGGCTCCATTCAAGGTCTTACTAGCAAAATAGATTGGTTTAAAATGGTTGTCCACTCTTTGTCCTAGGACGGCTCCTAAGGCAAAGTCGCTAGCATCACACATCAATTCAAATGGTTTGGACCAATCGGGAGAAACTATGATGGGTGATTTGGTCAATTGGTCTTTCAACATGTCAAAGGCACTCAAACATGGTCCATCAAACACAAAAGGTGTGTCTTTTTCAAGTAACTTAGTCATAGGTCGGGTGATTTTAGAAAAATCCTTAATGAACCTACGATAGAACCCGGCATGACCTAAGAAACTTCTAATGCCTTTCACATTGGTCGGTGGAGGTAATTTAGCAATGACATCAATTTTAGCCATATCAACCTCAATACCTAAACCCGACACCTTGTGCCCCAACACAATACCCTCTTTTATCATAAAATGGCATTTTCCCAATTTAAGACTAAATGGGTCTTTTCGCACCTCTCAAGCATCTTGTCCAAGTTGGACAAACATAATTCAAACGAGTTTCCAAACACGGAAAAGTCATCCATGAAAACTTCCATGGGGGTCTCAACCATGTCGTGAAAAATGGCGATCATGCACCTTTGAAAGGTGGTCGGGGCATTGCATAGCCCGAAAGGCATTCGCCGGTAGGCATAGGTTCCAAATGGGCAAGTGAAAGTGGTTTTCTCTTGATCTTCGGGGTCTATGGGGATTTGAAAATATCCCGAGAACCCATCAAGAAAACAATAAAATTCATTCCCCGCAAGTCTTTCAAGCATTTGGTCAATAAAGGGCAAGGGAAAGTGGTCTTTACAGGTGGCGTCATTTAATTTTCTATAGTCAATGCACACACCCCACCCGGTCACGGTTCTAGTTGGAATCAATTCATCACGGTCATTAGTAACAACCGTCATACCCCCTTCTTCGGTACACAATGCACCGGGCTAACCCATTAGCTATCGGATATGGGGTAAATGATACCCGTATCAAGCAACTTGACAACCTCTTTCTTGACGACATCCTTCATATTCGGGTTAAGCCTCCGTTGCCTTTGAACAACGGGTTTTGCCTCATCTAAAAAGTTTATTTTGTGTTTGCAAAATGAGGGGCTTATTCCGGGTATGTTGGATGTACGCCAAGCAAAGGCGCCTTTGTGAGCTTTCAACACATCTAATAACATGCATTTTTCAAAGTTTTCAAGAGTGGAAGAAATTACAATGGGCAATAGGTTCTCCTCATGAAGATATGCATATTCCAAGTGGCTAGGTAGAGGTTTCATCTCCAAATCTCTAGGTGGATCCTCCAACGAAGTCTTGATCCTCATCCCATCATCATTGGTGAGCTCTTCAAAAGTGACATCCTCTTCTTGCTCCTCCTCATCTAATGCATCTCTCATGCTCATTACCAACTCTTCTTCGGTCATTCTTTCATCATTTGATTCAATCAAGTCAAGAAGTTCCGATTCCATTCCAAGTAGACCTTGCAATTCTTCATCCACCGCTTCATCTATAACATCAATTCTAAAACAAAAATCGTCAGTAGAATTAGGATGCTTCATGGCCTTATCGACCGTGAAAGCAATCCTTTCTTGTCCTACTCCTAAAGTCAATTTTTTGTTTTTAACTTGGATGATAGCATCTGCGGTGTGCAAAAATGGTCTTCCTAAAATCAAGGGCACTTTACTATCCTCCTCCATTTCCAGGATCACAAAATCGACCGGGAATGTAAATTGGCCAAATTATATCATCATGTTTTCCGCAATCCCAACGGGATATTGGAATGACCTATCGGCAAGTCTTATGCTCATACGTGTGGGTGTTAAGGATCCTAGGGCTAACTTAGCATACAAGGAATAGGGCATCAAGTTAATACTTGCGCCCAAATCCGCAAGAGCATCACAAGTTATGATTTTACCCAAGGTGCATGAAATGATGAAACTCCCGGGATCTCCAAGCTTTGGTGGAATTTGGTTTTGAACTAGTGTCGAGCATTCCTCATTCAAGAACATAGCCGATGCCTCCGACAATTTGTCTTTGTTGCTCACCAAATCCTTGATGAACTTGGCATAATTTGGCATCCCGGCTAACACATCAACCAAAGGCACGTTGATCCGAATGCCTTTGATCATATCCACAAACTTTCCATATTGAGCCGCAATCTTTTCTTTCCTTATCCGTTGAGGATAAGGGATTTTCGGCTTGTATGCCTTCACAACCGGTGTAGGTGACACCGGTGTAACCGTTGGTGGAGATGCATCAACATTCTCTTCAATCAATTCCTCCTCCTCATCCTGCAAAATAGGGTTAGAAACATTTTTGTCTTTGGTTTGAGGTGGTGGAAGTTCCTTCTCGCTCCTTGTAATGATAGCATTTACATGCTCGTTTCTTGCGGGTGGTGGTTGGTATGGCTTTGATCCGCTACTAGAAGAGGTTTGTCTTGGGTTTTGTTGGGTGTTGCTTGGTAGGCCACCGGTTGGCCTACTACTTTGTCCCTCCGACAACCTATCCATCTTTCGCTCTAAGTCTTGTATGGATGCTTATTGATTCTTTTGGCCTTGCTCCATACTAAGCCTTATGTTGGTCATTTGGGCCTTTAACCGTTCGGTAGAAGTGTCTTGTTTAGCCATCAACTCCTTCATCATTTGTTCCATGGGTGACATTGTTGGTTCTTGTTTTTGAACCGGAGGTGGATTGTTGTCTCTTGACGAGCTTTGGTTTTGGTTTTGGGGTTGATTGTAGCTTTGATTTTGGCCTTGGTTATAGCCTTGGTTCGGTCTAGAAAAACGATTACCTTGGTTGTAACCTCCTCCTTGGTAACCCCCCGAACTCCTATTTTGGTAACCACCCCGTTGGAAGTTGTTTTGTTGAAGATAGTTCACATCTTCCTCATCACCCATAATCGGTTGGTCATCTTGCATGCAATGCACCGTGGCATGATTACCCCCACACTTTCCGCATCCATCTCTAAGCTCTTTCAACTCACCCTTTAAAGTCTTGAATTGTGAATCAAACTTTGAAGATAATGCTTTCAATTCTTTCATCATCGCCGAAATATCCGAGCTTCCACTTCCACTACTACCTTCCGCAAAGGCAACATGCTTTCTAACCGGCTTTCCTCCCTTGTCTTTTGCCCAATTCAAGCTTTGAGTAACCTTATCTTCAAGCACTTTCCAAGCTTCATTCGGTGTCTTGTAAAGAAACAAGCCTCCTCCGGAGGCATCAAGGACATTAGCCGATTCAATGTCAAGTCCATTGTAAAACAACGTGATAATCTCCGCCTTTGATAGCCCATGCACATGACAATTCCTCAACATTTCCTTCAACCTAGACCATGCTTCTACCAAAGTCTCTCCCTCTTGTTGCTTAAAAGCTCGAATTTCATTCAACAATCTTTCAGTCAAAGCCGGAGGATAGTACCGACTAATAAAAGCTTCCCTCATTCGTCCCATGTCCTAATGGTATTGGGCTCTAGCTCTTGATACCAAATCTTGGCCTCACCACATAAGGACATCGGAAAAGTCCTTAACCAAATCACCTCATCCATATTCGGCCCATATTTAAAGTACTCCCCAATCTCTAGAAAACTTGCTATGTGTTTATGTGGATCGGCCCGCACTCTACCATCGAATTGGGTATCCTTGATGAGTTGCATATGATGCCCCTTTAATGAGAAATTGTTGTTCTCGATATTTTGCCTTTGAATGGCCGACTCGGGTGTAGGTGCCACGGTCCTTGTTCTTGACCAAATAGGGGTATCATCCTCATCCGCCATGTCGTCCTCAATTACAATAACTTCTTCCTCTTCGTGTTGTGATTCAACTTCGTCTTCAAATGTTTCCTCAACAAGGATGTGTCCCGAAGATGTTTCCGTATCCGTGTGACTACTAGTGGACTCCGTCGGTTTATTCTTTGATTTCTTCTTTCGTTCCTTTTTAGTGGCTTTCTCCGGATCGGACAATGGACTTAGAAGCTCTTTACCCGAGTTCCTCGTGCTCATCCACCACCAAATCAAACCTGTAAGAACACAAAAGAAAAAACCATAAAATGCACCGGCGCAACACAAACAAAAATAACTTTCCAAGAATAAATTCCAAGAAATGATCAATTAATCACACTTAATTCAAAATCTAAAAACAGGTTCCCCGGCAGCGGCGCCAAAACTTGATATGCAAAATCTAGTTATAAAATTTATCATTGAAAAGTAAACAAGAAAGTACCGTGCTAGACCAAAACACAACCGGGCAGTGGACCCTATCGTGTAGTAGTATAGTTTGGTAAGTTCGGGTTTGAACACAGGGAACTTAGTTTAGACAATCAAGATAAGTGTGAGCAATTTAGAAAATAAAGTAAAAATGGTGGTTTTGTGACTGAGTTGTCACGATGCTTAAAACTACAATCTTTAAACTAAACTAGGCAAGTGGACTCTTAAGAGTCAAAGTAGTCGTTTGGAAACTTTCGTATAATAAAAACAATACTTGCTTGGACTATTTCACTAATGATTTCGGGGTGTGAAGTTATAACCGGTTAAATGTATGCTAAAGTAACATCTATCAAACATAAGTTTAACGTTCGCTAAGACCAAATGTTCAACTTCAATTAACAAACCTATGATTTAATCTAATAACGGACATTCGCCTTGGTTACCACTTGCACATTATAGCTTAAATCATTTAACCCATTCCAAAACTACATCCGCAATTTTGTTCAATCATCTATAGACAAACAATCAATGGCAATTTACTAGGTAGAAAACGTTCGCTATATCTATTAGTAAATCACCAAATAAGTTAAACCATTAAATTCAAGCTCAAACACACAAGGTTCTTCGATTAAACATAAATTAAGATTCTATGAGTTTACAATTCATCCACACGAAAAACCTTCGCTATAATCGCTAACTTATATGTATTTAGCTCATTAGTGTTACTTATACCAAAGTTTGCTTCCACAATTTATGGTTCATTCATACATGACATACAAATGATAGGTATTTTTAATAAGCAACAAACGTTCGCTATAATTGCTTAGCTAAAATACCACAAGTACAACAACAACAAACTAGTTACATATAAATTAATGGATGAATCATAAACTCAAAGCATAAATCTCACACCAAAATATACACCCCTAATCAACTAGCTAGTTCATCCAAGCAAGCATATAAAATCTAGCCACTAATCATCATCATAACAAGATAAACACATATAATGAGTGAAATCAAAGGAAACATAGTTATAATCGAATAAAGATGCAAACCGAGTGATTACAATGTTTGGATGATGATTCGTTATTACCACAAGATGTAAGATGATGGAAACTCTTAAAGATGATGAAAATGTGCTTCAAAAACCCTAAAATCGCCCTTTTTGGTGGCTGGTTCGTGTGTGTATGATGATAAAAAGGTTGGTGAGATCCAAAAGAGAAAGGGCTTTTCTAGTACAAAAGTTGTTGGCCGCCCAAAGAACCCGGCTGATTTAGTTCTCCAGCCGGCGGGTTCTCAACAAGATGCAGAACCCGGCTGATCCTCCTTTTAAGCCGGCGGCTTCTGCTTGATTTCCAGCAAACCACCATTTAAGCACAAGACTTCAACACTCTTCACACAAAGCTTGAATATTCACCCAAATGTAATCCTAACTTCGTTTCTTCATGTTGGCACCTACAAATCAATTTAAGCAAAATAAGTACCAAAAGTAGATAAAGTTAACATAAAACGAATGTAAAAAATAATGATATCGCTAAAGATAGACATGTACAAAATGAGCGATATCATAACTCTAATCGAAATTCGATGTAAAACTTCAATCTCGCTAGATTTCATAAATTCATTTGAAAATTATAAGCCTTTACATGTCTAAAACTTAACCGTAATCAAGTATACCAACAAACTTTGTTGATTATTTATGCATGTAAAAATTGGTGCTTTAAATTATAAGTATGAGAAGATATTTATAGGTTATATGATGAACATGGTATTTTGATATTTCTCACCATACATGTTTTGCTAACGGAAGCCCTTAGTGCTCTCTTTAATAAAATCTTAAATGCATAAATGATTGTACATTCCACCGAAATTCAGGGGTCAACATAAATTGAGGAGGAGACATGAAGTTTGTTATGCTCTTGGTACAATTTTATATGCATATCTTAAAGTCTTAATGAAAGACATAATAGCTTTTGTTATCATTTTCCTAGACAAAATATACATAAATAAACTCTTTCCTGTAATTACACAAGATATACTGATTAACTTAACATTACATTTACATTTTATTACAAGATATGCATTAATTTTGTAAGATTATATCCATATAACGCTATAAAACAATACCGTCAACAAAAGTAGACGTGGGCTGTGCATCGCACAACCCTTATTCCTTACTAGTGTATTATAAATAGCGTTTGTAATGAAATATATAATGATGTACAGGGTTTTATTGTTCAAGATATTTCTTATGTACGTACATAATAGATCTACTAAATTACCAAAATGTTCTCATATACATAACAGATCAACTAAATTACCAAAATGAGAAATGTTAGTTGCTTCAATAAATTTTCCATAAGGAGGTACTACTTTATGCACGAAAATAACTTGTGCCCACCATTCATTATGTCTAACAAGAAGTCAAGAATGGCTCTACTGATATCGCTTAGATCATACATATTTTATAACACGATATCCTCATACTTAGGGAGGAAATATTGACTTAATCCGTGAATTTGATTTCATTATTTTGAATTTCGAGCTTGAGGTGTGGCTAAGATGAAATTGTGGTGGTTTTTCAATGAAACTGAATAAATCATGGAACAAAACACTCACCTAGCCATAAAGTTTCAAACTTTCTAATTTTTTATAAAATCTTTTATAAGTAAGATGTTTTTAAATCAATTTATATCATTAAAGTTTAAAACTTTATTGTGAACCACTTAAAATTCAACAAGTTATTGACATAATTGTACTAATGTTAGTATGCCGAAGACAAAACACTTACCTAGCCATAAAGTTTCAAACTTTCTTGTTTTTTATAAAATCTTTTATTGGTAAGATGTTTTTAGTAAAGTTTAAAGCTTTATTGTGAAACCCTTAAAATTCAAGAAGTTGTCGAGGAGAACATAATAATACATAGCTATGTATTTGATATTTGCATAGCCATGTACCCCCTTATAATCCAAGATCTTGTTTACGCGAAACTGTAGCTATGTATTTCCATTTTACATAGTTATGTAACATGCTTATGGAAAGTTGTTCCAGCTCAGAAATTCACATAGATATGCTCATGCACATGTCCATGCTTTTCAGACTTCAACTAAAGCCAAAGTTGCTCAACATTTCACGTAGCCATCCTTTCAATTTTTACAGTCACAGTTTAAATAACCACTCGAGTGTCACACAAGCATAACCATGCTTTCATATTTTAAATAGTTACGTAAAAAGTGCAGATTGCACCTATGTAAAGAGACAAAAATAGGGCTTCAAATAATTAATTTCACACCACCTCTCACTAAAACGGCTGGAGCTCCTCTAGGGCGATTTTAGGGTTTGAGTGGAAAATTTTACAAGATCAAGGAAGGAGATAAGAAGATCATTACATCATTGCTTGATTCAATACCCATTTAGGTTTATTCTTCCATTTACTTGAGACACTTAACATTTATTAAGCTAATAACAAATTCTTCAAAACGTAAGTATGCTGAAGATTCCATGGCTACTTAACAATAAAGCTTCAACCTTTATAACATTTTATAAAGTCTTTTTTAAATATGCAGTTTCTAAATAACTTTTTATCATTGAAGTTTAAAACTTTTTTGTATGACATTTAAGATTTATCAATTTAATAACTCAATTTTACATATGTGAGTACGATGAAGATTTGATAGCTACTTAGCAAAAAAGTTTCAAACAACGAGAACATTTCTATGTTTAGATCTTTTGTTAGTTATGTTATGATGAATACTAGTGGCTAAATCTTCTTGTATTTGCTTAAACAATTGATTTCCCCTTATTTTAATGAAGTTTATGTTAATTTGGTTGTTGGGCGTTCATCAATTTCATGTATGTTTGACTTTTTAAGAGTTTGACTTATTTTGTCAAAGATAAAATCCACTAGTGAACTTTCTTAACATTAGAAGCGGAATCACTAGGTGTTAAGGGGTGTGTTAATGATTATTTGGTTAAAGGTAATTATTGCAAGAGTATAAAACGAGAAATTGTAATTGGGGTTACTTGGTAATTTGGGTTAAGCAATTGATTAACACATAAAGGAGAACTCCTATGTGTAGTTACTAAGTCAATGTTTTTTCACTAAGTTGTTAACTCTAAGAATATTGGAGAACTCCGTACTTAAGTTACAATAAGATGAAGATTCACAAGTTCAAGTCGTATTTGGAATTGGTAAGCAACCGAGCTTAATAGATAATTTAAGGTAATTGGAAACACTAGAGAACTCTATACTAGTTTCCTTAACTGAGTAATATTAAAATCACACAGACTTACGAGTTTAATTCGTTTCACCATGAATCCAGAGCCAAACCGCCTAGTTTACATTTTTTTTGCTTTAGAAGTTGAAACAACACACTTTTTTTGCTTTTCAAGTTTGTGTTCGGTTTATGATCCTGTTTCTGCCAGAATTGGTACCCGAACAGTTAGAATCAGCACATGTATCAGTTCCACGGGTCCTAACTTCTCCCCATGAACACCCTTAGCGCCTTCACTAACTTTACATAAATTCTTCTTAAAGCTGAACACTTTGCTACACTTCCACCCCAAAATGATAACAGATCATAAGATCCTTAATTAGGACCTCAAGGAGAAAGCACCTGAACAGCTGAACATATCTAAAATAATATGGAGGATACAAGCACCTCCATATTCAAGTGCTAGATCAATATTAAATTGCTAAGGTGAAGATGCAGGACCTTATGAACTCTATAAATGGATATCCACAAATTCTATGGTAAAAAAGTCACCCAATTGAGTGTCAAAAACTATTTAACCACTAGAAACTGACAGGAAAAATCTAGTTAGGGCCTTGAATGTCAAAAGAGTGGCTTTTTACCATTTAACAATCCCATTAAATGATCCAGAACATGAGTCGCGCCATCACGAAGACCAGAATGCATGTATTCATTAGTCACCCACAGCCTAATGCCCGCTATCTCTGCAGCTGTCTTCATCGCAATGTTGAAGTTAACAAACATATCTTCATAATAAACAGCAGCAGCAACAGGTACCTAGAAAGCATTTCAAAAAAAGATCATCATATTCAAAAGAAAGAAGAAAAAACAAACTAGAGAGAAATCTTCTTATCAATCTTAAGTGCTAAAAGAGGATAATGAATAGACACTCGTAAATCTCTTGTGCTTCCACGACCCTATTTCTCCGTGGTTTTCCCGCTCAACTATAGTTTTGCAATTTCTCTCTCAATAAACTGCTATTCAATATATTTCTAATGGCCTTACTTCTTTGGAATTTTTAAATGGTCGTCAAAGTATAGGGCAGGGGTAAAGGGTAATTTTATTAATAGAGAACTGAAAATATGTAATAAGAACATCATAGCACTTATCCAACTTACAATATACTTATAGTGTGGCTTAATGGGAGGTTCAAGGGTATGGTGATTTTTTATGTGACTTGCATTAGATAACTTATGAAGTGGCAAAATGGGCAGCTCTGTGAAATGGGTCAAAGTTTAAATCTTGAGGTCAGGGGTGATTTAATCCAACTTGCATTACATAACTTATGAAGGCAACTTGGTTGGGACAGGGGTATGGGTCAAAGAATGTATGTTTGAGGACAGGGTGACTTTTCAATAGCAATTACCCGACTTGCATAGTTGCATTAGATAACTTATTAAGTGGGCAAATGGGTGGGTTGGCGGTATGGATCAAAACTATACATTCTTGGCAGGGGTGATTTTATGTATTCAGAACTGGAAAAATGTACCAAGCATTTCATACCAATAATCTGACTCGCATTACATAACTTACATGTAGTTTTGACAGATTATAAAGGTACTATAATAAGTATTCAACTCATACTACAAACCAGAGGTGTCTGGATTGGAGGGTTGGACACTTAGGGTTACTGATCACATCCTTATGTTTGTTTGTTGGCAACTTACCATAGGTGGCAAACTGGCCAGATCGGGTCGGTTGGTAAATTTTAATGACAATTTTTGTTCCTAACCCATTTTTAACCTTATTGTTCCAAGGGAAGAAAATAACTCATGGTTGTAGGTAAAAAGGAGGGTTTATGCTGTGAAAGCGGACAATCTGGACTTCTTATTTCTAGGTGGAGAGAATACTTTATACGATTAAAGTTTAGATTGAATTGTTCTTCTAATTGGTATACAAGCTGGGTTAATCAATTGGAATTATAGAATATGCTTCAATATTGGTTACCTATCTTTGTTTATCAATTGTAGCAAGCACATTTCCTTATTCTTGACTTCAAATGCTTTTCATTTGATGTTTACTATTATGCATACTCATTCTATGCCTACCATCAATTACATTGTAAAGCATAAAATTGTTAACATATTACACATTTCACACGTTAGTCATTCCTTACAACAACAACAACACTACCCAATCCCGCCGAGGGCGGGGTATGGGCAGGGGCGGAGCCAGGATTTAGAGATAGGGGGGGCTTACTCCATAATTGAATATCAACGATAAAAATTTCATCCGCACATAATAACAATGTATTATTATTAGGAAAGCAATAAACAACGATAACAATTCTAAATAGGAAAAATGTACGAGTTCTAGTAAAATATAAGTTTGCCAAAACTAATCTTCAAGAAATTAGCTAAATTTTTGCCCATGCCGCTCCATTTTCTCATTCAGGTACCTATCAATAGTAATGAAATTGTTAAAGCATTAGCATAAGTAAAATATTGATAAAAACATACACTCAAAAGGTAAGTTCGTTAAAATTTGTACCTTAGGCATTTGAAGTCGAACGCGTCTACGTTTCTTTGAAGCGAAATCATCTATTATCTCATCCGTAGAAAATGTGTCTGCAATATCCCTCTCAATGTAAAGAATCAAACAACTTTTAAGAAATTCATCACTCATGCTGCTACGAAGTCTTGTTTTCACAATTTTCATGGCTGAGAAAGCTCTTTCACTTGTTGCGGTTGAAACCGGAAGTGTTAATATAAGACGAATCAATCTATCAAGCATGGGATACACTTCCGACCTCTCAGTTTCTTGTAGACCTCTACATAACTCGGCAACCGTACGAACCTTTTTTAACTCTGGATGATTAGGTACATCTAGCTCATAATGTTGCAACTCAAGTTTTAGCTGGATATTTTCTTGCTCTGTAAAGTCCGAAGGATAGAACGTCTTTGCCAATTTACATATATCATTTTTATTGAAGGGCTTTCTTGGGTCTAAAGCAACACTGAGTCGAAGAAGTTCTGTTACAGACTCATTGAATCTGGAGTTCAACTCTTGCAACTGACTATCAATAGCAGCAATGAACACATCAACTCGATAATGATGTTCGACAGTTACATTGTCTTTTTTTGAACGAGACCGAACTATATCTTTGTAAGTCCGCGTCATTTTAGGAACTCGAATGCTATTATCCTGACAAAAGGTAACAACTTTATCCAAAAGTGATTGCCATCCTTGATCTCTTAGATTTTGAATTAACCTCTTTGTTGTGGAAACCAAGCTCAAAGCGTTAACTATATCTTGAGATTTACGTTGAAAAGCTTGACAAAGCTTATCAGTTTTTCTCATTATCTTCTTCATCAAATGCATAACGATAACAAAATCAAATGACAATAAATGTGTAAGAGCGAAAGAAGCATCACCTTTTTGAGAAGTAGTAGACCCATTAATAGCAATGTCACGTAGCACTATAATTGCAGGACCGTACAATTTCAACAAGCTACGTATTGATCGATAATGTGAACTCCATCTTGTATCTCCGGGTCTTTGCAAACTTTGGATCTGGTTAGCTCCTTTGCCACTCTCAAGCTCTCCAATTTCAGCCAAATGTGCAATTTCATTAATCTGAGCATCTTGTAACTGATCGTGACGCTTGGAAGAAGAATCAATGACATTAATAATGAAGTTCAAATTCTTAAAAAACTTGTGCACTTCAACCACCTCTTTAGATGCCGCAACTAAAGCGAGTTGCAACTGATGAGCAAAACAATGTATATAATACGCATAAGGGCATTCGTTCAACATTAAAGCTTGTAACCCGTTCCATTCTCCACGCATGTTACTAGCTCCATCGTATCCTTGACCTCGAATATCTTGAACATCAAGCTTATGAAAAGACAAAGAAGACAAGATTTCATTTTTTAAAGTCAAGGCGGTAGTATCTTTGACATGAACCAAGTCTAAAAATCTTTCTTTAACATACCCATCTCGATCAACAAATCTCACAACAATTGCCATTTGCTCTTTTTTAGATTCATCTCGAGACTCGTCAACTATCAAACAAAATTTTGCCGTCCCAATTTCATCACGAATCGATCGTTGTACATTTCTAGAAAAAATATGCAAAATTTCTTTCTGGACATCTGGTGAAGTATACTTTGCATTTTGAGGAGCATTATCCAACACAACTTTCTCAACTTCCTTGTTATAAGAAGCGATAAACTTTATCAATTCAAGAAAATTTCCTTGATTCTTCGAATCAGGTCGCTCATCATGGCCTCTAAGAGCACAAGCTTGCATTGTTAGCCATTTACATATATCAACGGAAGTTCTCACCCGCAACCTATTATCAATGATCTCTTGAGTTGTTTGTTTCTCTATCACATGCTCTATATGAGATAATTCATTTTTTAAATCTTCATAACATCTCACAGAAAAATTATGAGCCGAAGCTGGAGTTTTACCTTCATGTTTGACAAAAGGACAATCTTTACCACAATTAACTTTTTTCCAATTACTAAACCCTAGCTTGGTGAATGTATCAGAACCAACTCGCCCAATAGGCTTCTTATTAAAAAGGTAACATGGAAAACAATATGCAGCATTTGTTTTCTCTGAATATTCTAACCACCAAAATCTACTAAACCAAGCTTCTTGAAAGCTTCGTTTACTACTCTTTGAACCACTAGCACTTTGAGCATACTTTGACTTACGGATTTGGTAAGGTCCAAGTTTAATATATTCTCGTCTGATCTCGTCACGTTGGTTAATTGGATAATCCATGATTGAAGGTCGTAAGCCGGGATCTCGAACTAATGAATCCAACTTTAACTCCCCTAAATTTGACGTATCATAGTTTTCAGTTTCAACTCTAGGAGACTCTTCCATAATAGTATCATCATCCGCGTGTGGTTGTGCGTTAACATCTTCCATAACATTATTTTCTTCTTGTTGTGATTGGTGATCAACGTTTGTGCGCTGAAAAAAATCATGAATTGTTCTCTTTGGAGGCATTGTTCTCTTTGGTGCCATGATTTAACCTAAGATCATATAATAAAATCTTATTATAAAACAATCCTCTAACTTCCTCGAACAAAAATAAGATTAATACTAAAAACAAATCAATATAATAACATATTTCATCTTATCAATAATACAAAGTAACCATATTTATTTATTAACATAAAAATCTAAAATAGATAGTAAATAAGTATTCGGTTATAATCAACTCATTTAAGGGTTCCGACTAAGCACTATGATTAAAATACATTAACTCAAATCATTTAAAAAAGGAAAAAAATTAAAAGAAGAAGGAATTAAATAGAACCTGAATTTGATGACATGAGGGAACCGACTAAGCACTATCTCAGTTTTTTTCTTTTCGTACGAATCAGGTTTAAGGGTTCTCATCTAAATAATTATGGGCTGGGCTATTAAAGATTCACTGCATTGGGCTATTTGTTGAAAATAAAGTAGTAGTACAAAGTTTACATAACTGAGATAGGGGGGGCTGGATAATATTTTTTGGATTTGGGCTACTAATAATTCACACTAATTGGGCCAGTTGGGGGAGGCAAAGCACCCCCTGGCATCCCTATTCCCTCCGCTACTGGGTATGGGGGAAGTAGGATGTAGACAGTCATACCCTTACCCGAAGGTAACGAGATTGCTTCCCGAAAGACCTCCGGCACAAAATATGATATAAACTAATACAAAAGGTAATAATAATAATAATACCAATAATAATAATAATAATACTTCATAGTAGACATTAATAATACAGGTGATAATAGTAATCCTAAAACTACTAGTAGAACAACTATTGGTTTTATTAATAATACGTTAGTCATTCCTTCTTTACTTTAAAAATCAAATTATTTACCGTACAATATCCTTCCAACGCACTTACATTGGATACTGGTAGAATGATTATTATAATAACAAATCAATATAATGCGACTATCATTTCTATTTTTGACACCCTTTTAGAGATGGTGGCTGATAATGCCACAGGTACAATTACTAGTACACAGGGAAATATAGTGTAAATGCTTTTGTCCTTATGTGGTTTTACCTGTGGCAACATCAATTTTGCCTGTGGCAAAATCAAGGCCCTTTAGAGATACCTAGTACTCGGGCCATAATATTGTACCAAATACACATATTCTTACACATTTCAAAAGTACAATATCCTTTCAACGCATTTACATTGGATACTGGTGAATGGTTATTATAATAACAGATCAAGATGATGCGCCAATCATTTCTATTTTTTGACACCCTTTTAGAGATACCTAGTACTCAGGCTATTGTATAAAATACACACACATTCTTTAGCACTTTAGTAAAACACTTTTTAAGACTAATACTTCTAAAAATCTACACATCTTCCTTAGTACAACCGTGCATTGCACAGGTACGAGCTAGTAGTAAAAACATAATACAAGTACAGAACTACAAAAAACATAATCAGATAACTTTTTTTAGACATTAGAACATAGACAAATTAAGCATACCTTGTTATTATTGAGTGCTGTTTTGTTATATAGAGGAGGCCAATCCTCCTTCTCAGCTAACAAATTAGCTGCTTCTTTAAACGGTCTCGATGCATGAATTTCATCAAACATCCACGGGAACACCATCTGCATAACGAAAAGGGTATAATAGTCAAATGCCTTTGAATATAAATATGTCAGAATAAACGTGTGTGTTACTTACCTCTCCTGTGAGCAAAACACATCGGCCTTCTTTAGCAGCCTTTACCGCATCAAGCTTATTTTCATGTTCTTCCCTTACTCTGTGTGCAGCCCACCGTGATGCAGCTCCCTTCATGTTACAATCAATTGATGATCAAGTAAATACGGAATATATTTACAAACATGCATTCATTAAACGGCTAGGAGTTTCTTTTATGGACCCACCTGACAATATATAGACTCATGCATAAGAGCATATAATGGATTTGTATCAAAAGACAGCCACTTCTCAAACTGCACATGTGTGAGATGTCAGCAAATGGATATTTACTGATATAAAATAATAGGAATAGAGGAAATGTGGTCTTACGGCATTCAAAAAGTAGTAGCTGATCTGCTTCTTTGCTCCAGGAACTATTACAGGATCCCATACTCTCTCAAACCTAAGCAAAGATCACAAAATCGATCAATTTTTAGACTAACATTTGATGGTATGTATCCTTCGTCCAAAATAAATGCAACATCTCCCTTTTGGACAAGATGTCAAAAAAGGTTTACTAGCCCACTGGCAATCGTTAAACATAAATAGGTAACACTGATTTTATTCTATACTGATAATTTCCTAATTGTGGGGCAAATTAGATATTTAATTAATGGACTAATTGCCCAAAGAGATAACCAACTTTGTTATCATTCATTAAAAACCCAACAATTGTTAAAAGTCCAGTTTAAGGTATACATGTTACAAGGTCATAAATGCTGCATGGATATGATGATCTGGTTACCTCATAGCAAAGTTGAAAATTACCTAAAATCTAAATCTGTTGAAACTTTGATGGTTAAACAAATTTGACCTGAAATAGAAGTTGATTCAAAGTTATTACGTTTTTAGGCAATTAACGCTTTGATTCATAGTTAAACACTTTATTCAAGCTATATAGGTGACTCAAACATTGCATTTATCTTTGGACAGACGAGAGTATTTATCAATCGAAGTGAGTAGATGATGGCATACAAGTAGTGCAAGCGCTCGAACCCCATGCTAGACCCTAAACCCGTCAAGCCAAGGAGCTGCAGCCCCCTGGGGGTCAATATACCACCAGATGGGAGAGGAACCTATAAAACACATACATTATAAGGTGAGAGACCAAGGGAATCTATAACATTTTTGAAACACCTAGTATCAAAATTGCTTATAAATCTCCTCACCCCGCCTCCTTCAGACTCTGCCAAATGAGCTACAACATCACGAATGATCTCAATGTCTTGAGGGTATCTCTTGTAGTATTTTTCATTCTGGGTGACAATTGGACCGATGCAAGCATTGTACACAGTCTCTGCTGTGCATCCATCTCCAATTGGCGGAATTCCACCAGTCAAGTAGACTTCTTTCAGCCCTTGTGGCGCAAAACTCAGGTACGTCACTCCACAAAAGCCACCATAACTCTATGCAAGAGGATAAACAGCTGTCAATGTATAGTGTACACGTTGATGCAATAACCTCCTCTTGCTAAATATGAAATCATTGCATATAAGGGTAACACAAGATTACACACTATATTCACACAAAAAAAAGCTCAAACTTGATGAAAGGCCAATATGACAAATGTCATGTCAGTAACTTTGACCATGTTGACTTTTTCAGATGTAGCCTGAAATCTGGTTAACTTACAAGATTATCCAAAGTAGCACTTAAAAAAGGTTGTGCATTTTTGTGGATGCAAATAGATAGTGTTTCCGTAAATGAAAATCGACCAACGTTTTTCAAACCTTTTGATGCAATTTGTCACGCTAAATACAAATACAAATACCAAAAAAAAAAGTTTTTATACCTGACCCAGAACCTTCCAAGGGTCCTCATTGGGAACAAGTTGTTTTCTAATAAATTCAGCATCATTCACAATATTATCTGCTCGAAAGCATTTCAAGTAGTCAACCAACTCTTGTGCAGACTTCATTTGTTGCATAGAAGACGTTGTTAGTGGAGTTGACAACCCTGTTCCTCGCTGCATTTTAGCACATTAGAAAACATCAAACAAGATAACAATTATAGTAATGTGTCTACATATTGGGAAAACTACAAAAAAGTTACAACAAAATGCAGTGTAAAAAGCAGACCTGGTCCAAGAGAATAACTCGATGTTCTTCGCATGCTTTACTCAACCACCCGCTTGATTCCGTAGGCCTTGGTGCCTCAAAACCTGGCCCACCTTGTAAAAATAAAAGGTACGGCATGGCTTGATCTTCCCTTCCAACTGCACAACGAAAACAACATATATAAGTGAAGTTTTCACAAAGCACACTCAAACTTAACATCACAGCTGTCACTCTTAAAATTAGTTTTCTAGCTTTCACAAAGCAGACTCAAACTAAAATTTCCAATAACCAACAAGTTTTTAGTTAACATTTATATAAAATCAACCTTTTAAATGCAAAAACAATAGAATTGTGAGATTAATGTAATCTATTTGGGAATGTAGTTTAAGTAAGATCAGTAGAGCAAATGTGAAATAATAGCACTATACTTACACCTTTGTTTCCGGTAATTATACCATTTTTTGGGTTCAAGCAGGGGCGGAGCCAGGAATTCTCACTAGTGGGGCGGAAAAAAATTATATAACTTTTTCTATAATGTTGTGGGGGCGGAAAAAAATTATATAACTTCTTCTATAATGCTGTGGGGGCGAAAGTCATAAAAATTCGTTAATACCTTTATAATTTCTATTTTTTTACGAAATTTGAAAGTTCTAGTGGGGGCGGCTGCCTACGCTGCCTCCGCCCTGTCTCCGCCTCTGGGTTCAAGTATATGACCAAAATGTATAAAACTTTACCGTGTATGGATCCAACTTTATAGTATGTATCAAATTTTCAAGAAATTCAAATTCTAAAGAAGGAATAAAATTAGAAGTTACCGGCAACGGCTTCGCGAGCGAAAAGGGAGATATGAGGGGATTGGGAACGAGAATAATCAAGTGGGACAGTGAAGTGATGATCTCGAAGACGGAGTTCGGGAACGGAGTACCATTCTCCGGTCACGTGTTTACTTTCAGGTTCCATGGCAGCGGTGAAGCTAAACCCGGAAAAGGTTCTTGTAGTAGGGAAAGAAGTGGGTTTAAAGTTGGGAATAAGATTTTGTTGTTTAATGGGAATTGTTGGTGTTATTAATAATGATGATGATGATAAGGTAAAGGTATGATGAATTTGATGAGAGTAACGAAACAAGAGTTGCGATGTTAAGGAAAGTGATTGCATCCTGAACTCCAAGGAAAATACGTGTTTGTTCTTTTTGTTGTTACTTTATATTTGGATTATCCTTATCGTTAATATATAAACTATTACTCCCTCAGTCCCGGTTTAATAGTCCATTATTTCGAATATGAAATGTCCCAAATTAATTGTCCATTATCAAATATAGAAAGGTAACATCATTCTTTTTACTATATTGTTCATACGTGAAAGGATGTTCAAATTAATTGGTTAAGGGTAAAAATATCATTATGCAAAAAGTAAGTAATAATTATTGTGTTTATCTTAAACTGCGTGTAGTTCTGTCTGGAGACAATTAAATTGGGACGGAGGGAGTACTATTTACTATCTAATTATATAAAAAACACTATATGATGTCATCAAATATCTAATTAGTCAATAAATTTTTTTAATTTTATTCAATTAGTTAAAATTTAGGATACGATGATGTCATTAATTAACTAATAATAATATTCATTTATTTTTATTATAAAATATAATTTGTATTTATATGTAATTATTATCGTTATATATTTATATATGAATCCCAATCTAATGTTAATTCCTACTTCCAACTATACTACCAACTATAGATAATCTAAATATTTATCAACGTAAATCATTTAAATAATAAAATTTATAAAAGTTGTTCACATAATCTTCATCTATATATGTAAGTTTGATATGAATATATATTTTTAACATTTTATTTATTTTATCAAAGTTATGACCGGCTACCATAAACGTATTTAAAACATCAAATTTATTGTTCAATTTATCTTATAAGACCGTACACATGGGTTTTAAAACTATTACAATAATATACTACACTATACTATAACATATGTTATATTATTTACAATATATCTTAATTATTTTATAGGAAACGGGTTATGACATCATCAAATAAATCAGATTCAATTAATCAATTACGAGATTTTCAGATATACTGGTACGTTTCAAATCTATGCCCAATTGTAACACCATAAACATTCATTCATGTAATAGGATACTAACTCTGTATCTGAATCTTAGTTACAATCAATTCAAATTTAAATAGATAATATATAAATGAATTCCTCATACAAAACCAATTTCTTCATTTGATATATTAAAAACTAACGTCTCTTAATAACGATAGAATTTTATCATACACTTCGTACTTTATCAGCTTAATTATAAAAAATAAAATATACATTTGACGGGTCGTGTGTATACACGGGTTTGAGGACTAGACCTTATTAAACCCGTGTATACACACGGGGCGTTCTCTTTTAGTATGATGTTATAATAGATATTCAAGTCTTCGGTAAATGGGTGAAAAGTTGATAAATGAGTGATATGATATATTTTGTTTTATAAAATTTAGTATATACTTGCAATAATTAATTTTAATATTAATATTTAATTATAAAACTAAGAATCCCATGTTGGCATTAGTGAATTATATAACTATCCTACTTTAAACACAATTAGAACATGGTTAATCTTTGGAGTATTTTATTTGTATTTTATTAAATAATTAATTATTATTTATGATGTCATGGTTTCCTTAATTTTAGCCAATTTAATAAAATTAAGCAATTTGATTGGCTAATTAAATTTTTGATGACATCATTAAGAGTTTCTTATATATAATTTAACATTACTAGCAGAATGCCCGCGGTAAAAAAATTTATAGTTTCACGTTCATTGGATATGTAATATGCAAAACATAATTAACATCTATACTACGATACACTACGATATTTTTATTTTAAGGAAAAATATTAACTCTTTACCTTTTTTTATTTTGAAAAAAGTTAGAATATGTAACACACACATATATAAAAGAAACGTCGTTAAAAACCCGATGCTCGGGTTGCGAGTTGTGTCATTTTCATTTTCTATCCTCTCAAATTAAACCCGTCAAACAAATACAACCAGAATTCATATCAAATTAGTTTGTAAATTATGAATCACATAAGAATTAGAGAATATGATTAGTTAATACTATCTTTGATGAAATTGTGATTTTGGGTTGTCCCAAATAAGTGTCCACTTTTATTTAACAACCAATCATAATAAACTTTAGTGGGTATAGATGTTATTTGATTGGTAAAAAGTGGAGTTAGTGGAAAATCATAAAACTGTGTGCATAGTAAAAGTGGATACTTTGATTTGGACGGAGGAAGTAATGATTATTCTTTATATAGGTATATAGGTATATATATATATATATATATATGTATTTGTATTTCAAAGTTGAAGATAATTAGATGTGATAGTTACATTATTAGATTTAATTTTTATTTATATTCATGATCATATTCATGATCGAATTGTGAGTTAGTCTAAAGATGATATATTAATATAATATGTAAGATTAAGATTAAGATTGAATAAACCAATATTATATTATCTTACTTACTATATACTAATTGACACTAAGGCTGACATCATGTAGCTGATGTGTCCCCTTCTAAGAATGATTTTTGTGCTGACGTGGCTAATCCGGATTACTTCGCTTAAGTATGCATGACATCAGCAAGAAAACTGATCAAGCATTTTAATTTTTAATTTTTATTAATACTACAAACCTGCTGTCATTATATTTTGTGAGTTCCTAAGCCTTGCATGTCTGCATTAAAATAATTACTTTAACCATGCTTATTGTTAGCCATTGGTTACCCGCATCTTTATTTTGTGAGTTCCAATACATCAAGCCTCTTCAGGCATCTAATTGGTTTTCTCCTATCAATACCACCGCCATCCTCTTCCAATTGAATTTGAACCGATAAATCCACTTCCAATATGTTTTGAATTCAAAAAGGAACAGTGTGCTCCTAAACAATGCTACTCGATTCATATGGCTTCATTTACCTTGGTCTTTCTTTTCTCAGGTTTTGAAATCTACATCATCGTCATTCTAAAATCTTCAAATTCGATTTTTAATTTGAATTCGATTTCAGCTTGAAAGGTAAGAAATTAATTCTTTCAGTTTTCTTCTATTCAAATTTAGTTGGGATTTTTTAGGGTGTTAATATAAGAGTCGATTAAACAGTTTGGTTGTGATTTTTAGGGTGTAAATCGATGATTTTGTATTTAGGATTGTACGTTTAATCTTATCCTAGATTTCATATTTTGTGGGGTTCATTCGTCTAGATGAGCTTTTTTTTTCCTCTGTTCCTATTTTTAGTTTTTACAGTAGTTGCAGTTGTATATGTGGTTTAACTTTTGATTTTGATTGCATTTTTGTTTAGGTTTTGACAGTGAGTAGAAGGTATGTAAACAAGTTTATTGCTTTATATGCATATCAAGTGTTTGATGAAATGCCTAAATGAATAACTAGGACTTTCTTTAGCACATAGTTGATAGAAGTGTATTTATATTTGTTATCAGTTGGATTCGTATGAGGCTATGCTTGAACTTCTCATAATAGGTTTGGCTACTACTCACTATTGATTAAATTTTACGTCTTTTGGTGTACGGAGATGAATTTGCTTCTATTAGAAAAGGACAGTGCATATTGGATGTTAAATCAACAAAACAAGATGTCGTATTAGGACTCTAATATACACCAGGTAGTATCATTTTCAGTTTTAAATATATGTTTATTTATTCTAATTGCTTAGTAGGCATTATCCTTACAAGTCATATGAAGAAAGTGTGTTTTTAAAAAATATGTTAGGAAAAGGGTTTTGCTTTCAGTCTCCTCTCTCCACTAACTTTTTTTGTTGTTATGATTTATGCAGGTTTTATATTCAATGTTTGAAACTTTATTCAGTTGTACTTGCGCTTGATATAATGGTGAGAAAAATACATGTATGATTTACCTTGCTGGTCTACATCAGCCAAAATCATTGTTGATGTTGCACTGTCCTTTTAAGGCGGTTAAGGTTCGTGTTCAAACACAACCTGGATTTGCTAAGGGTTTGTCAGATGGCCTTCCAAAGATTGTCAAAGCTAAAGGTGTTGCAGGGTATGACCACTATATCGATTAACATGAATATGATCCAAGATAATTGCCCTTTTACTTTCTTAAATCATTTTATATTTAATCGCACAGGCTATACCAGGGCTTAACTCCTCTATGGGGACGACAAATTCCATGTGAGTTAATAATTGTTGAATTTTGTGATTGGCATATATATTAAGCGTTAAGAATAGTTGCTAAGGAATACCTTAATTTTCAGATACCATGATGAAGTTTGCATCTTTTGAGACAATCGTGGACTTGATGTGCAAGCATATCATTCCAACACCAAAAGAACAATGTAAAGACAATTTTCAACTTGGAGTGAGCTTTGCTGGTGGTTATGTGGCAGGAATATTCTGTGTGGTCATTTCTCATCCAGCTGATAATTTGGTATCTTTCCTTAACAACACGCCAGGTACAACTGTTGGAGATGTAAGTATATTCATGTTCTTCATTAGCCTACTTTCCAACAAGGGTGATAATTAGAGTTGGCAATTTCATCTATTTATTATCTATTTTTAAATGGGTCGATTTGGGTTATTTCTCATCATAAATGGGTCAAACAAATATAATGTAATGAACTAAAATGAAAACAGGTCAGATGCGTTAAAGGTTGTTTCCAGTGACTACTAAAGTATTTTACTCAAATGTTGTATTATTATTAGACTTGCTACCAAGATAGAAAGAAAACTGAACTTCGGTGAAAATGTGTTTGGGTCAACACAGAGTGTTCCAACCCCTGACCTGTTTATGAACAGAATCAGCAACACATTCTATCATTTTAAATGATCATTATAAACATAAGCTATCTTTACATGTAAGATTCACATCATCTGTGACATGCGTATTGCAGGCTGTCAACAAGCTAGGTTTGTGGGGTCTCAGCACTCGTGGTCTTCCTCTACGTATCTTTATGTTTGGAACTCTTACAGGAGTACAATGGGGTATCTATGACGCTATCACAGTTTTTGTTGGGCTGTAAGTAATTTACTCCTATAAAACATATTCCAAAATCATATATTTATAGAATTTTGTGAATGAAAACCGAATTTCTTCTCTGACCCGCTTTCCGTTATCTCTTTAGGCCAAATACTGGTGGTGCTCCACCTGCTGCTGCAAAGTAAATCACCAGGCTCGCCAAAATATAGCGACTTTATATCTTAGAGCAAAAAACGCTATACGTTCAATATGTAACGGATACTGTTAGGAAAGTGATGCTTACTATGTTAGCTTAAACACATTATCTCCAATATTCGATTCTTAGAGAGAAAATATATTGTGTTGTGGTTGTAGGAGGGATGTAAAATGAATTGGGCACATAAAAGTTTTGGTTGAGGTGGAATCGGATAGGATGCTGTTGTGGTTGCTACTGTAAATAGATCACTAGCTACTGCAAATAGATCACTAGCAGTGAATGAGAGGGTGTACAAGGATTATTGGAAAAGTTCAAAGTGTGTGGCAATTGTGTATGTATGTCAGTATGTGATATGCATGAAATATGTATATAGTTATTGGGGTTGTAATTGATGTTGTAGTTAAGTTGGTGTGACTATAAATATATATATGCAATAATCATATTAAAGAGTTTAAAGAATTCAAGAATTTATATTAAAGAGTTTTTAAAAATGAATTTTAAAGAGTTGCAGTGAGTGTAAATATGTATATCCAATAGTGATGGTACGAGTTTGGGATTGGGAATTTGTATACGGATGCTCATCCCAGTATGAAATGGAATAGTATACAATTTTATACATACAAGTTTCATCTGAACTCATTATACTTAAAAATTATATCAAGTATAATCATATATTACATTAAACTTAAAAATTATATCAAGTACAAGCATAAAATAGATCATTTAACAAACCCGTGTTGTCACGGGTCATAAAACTAGTTATTATATATATATGATTAAATAAACATATATGCCGTGAGTTATTTTATTAATTATTATATACTCCATATACTTGATAAGATTAAACAAAAAAATATTGCATATATCTAAAAATTGGTGTGATTTTTTTTTATAAGTTTTATCTAATTAGAATTTTTAGTGGGTTAAAGAGATTTGATTGGTTAATTGAAAATTGAGAGATTTGATTTTTAGCAAAAATTGAAGGTAGACAAGTTTTCTTTTATTATTATTTAGATTAGATTTAGATACCCTCATCAGGCGAGCCTTGACTATTCCTTTTGAATAGTATTTTTTGTTTTGTAGTGAATTTAATTGAATAAATATATACAATACATATGTTAAAAGACTAACAAATAAGGTTTCAGATTGAATGGTTGAGGCCCCTATTGTCAAGCGTTTGGTTTTGCGTTCGATTCATAGTCACTACATTCTTTTTTTAATTTTGAGGCCTACAAGGGCATAAAAGTTAAGGATACTTTAACATTCTCTTTATTTGTATTAAATAAATGAATAAATCATATTTACTAAAATATGTTTGTTTTAAATAAAAAATATAACCTAAATATTCTTATTAAATTCCAAAGTTTTTACTTTCATTAATATTTTGATCATTATATTGTTCGGATTATTAACATTTAAACATATTTGTCACTATCGCATATAAAAACATCATGAAAAAACTTATCAACCACACCCGCAGCGAAGCGCGGCAGCCAATCCTCGTATAATATCAATGGGCGAGGCAAAAACACTATTCATAACAGTATTTTCGCTTCCGCCCCCTACATATTCAATTAATATTACTTTAAAATCTCATCTTTAATTATAGTTTTTACCCCTACATATTCAACTAATATTTAATTTAAACCTTCATCTTTAATTATATTACATATTTTACTTCTTACATATTGAATTAATGTTTAATTCAAATACTCATCTTTAAATTACATATCAATAATTTTTTAACTTTGCTAACTCTTATCATAATTAGGAATTACTAAATTAATATATATATTTACTATTATACATATACTCAACGGACGATGTGTTTTTACTGTTCATAAACAATTTTCACTTCCGCCCCCTTTACTTTTAACTAATATTTAATTTAGATTGTCATCTTTAACGATATTACAAATTATAATTTTTTTTATTTTTGTTATTCTAATAAAGTAAACTTTTTTTTTTATTTTCTTTTAGTAGTTGATTAGATATACTTTTTTGAAAGTGAAAGAGATTCTATAGGTACTTTTTTCATCTCCCATCCATTAGCCTTTTTATCCCATATATTTTTTTCTGATAATTCTAATTTCTCTCATTTGTAAAATCTTACATGTAGGTGTTTCACCCTTTTATCTTGACCTAGGTGATTGTGATCAGGTGTGTGTCTTTTGTAAGGCACTATTCTGGTACAGCGAACGCTTACAAAAGTCTGTCAAAGCAAACGTTTACTATAATCGATATTGTGGTGGAGGAAAAGTTGTCTTACCGGCTGAACCAGACACTCCTAAGTACATGAGGGATCTGTACAAATGTAAGCATTTCTTAGACAACATTAGGGCATATAACCAGATGTTTAACATGACTTCGTTTGGTGCTCACGTCGACGAGTCAATTAACAATGGAAAAGGACCATATATATTCAAAATTTCAGGTCAAATTCATCATTGGATTGGATCGTTATGCCTAACTGAAGGAGATCCACCAAGGTTCTTACAGTTATATATTTATGATACTGAAAATGAGGTAGGTAATAGAATGCATCACTTTGGTGGTTTAGATTCTGGTAATTTAAACTCTGAAATAGTTGTAGGACTAATTAGTTTCTTGAATCAACATAATGAATTGGTTAAGTTGTTCCGAACGGAAAGGGATAAGTGTAATGAGATAGATGTGCCAGAATTCAAGATTAGATTATACAGTGTGGTTGGAGCTCGACAATATGAGTTACCGACTTCTGATACACTTGGAGCTATAGTGTTTGAGAGTGGTCGAAAAGGTGAAACAGATTACGACTTAATAATTGACTTAAAGGATGGAATGCCCCAAAGAATTAACAAGTTACATCCATCATATATGTCGCTTCAGTTTCCCTTGATGTTTATAAACGGCCAACCAGGTTATCATACGACGATGAAATTAATTGATTTTAGTGGTACTCGATCTGAGGAAAGCAAGAGGTTAACAATGAACATGTATTATAGTTATCAACTCCATGATCGATTCAACTCTTATAGTTTGTTGCTAAGAGGGGGCAGGTTATTCCAACAATATGTGGTTACTGCTTATTGTAGTATAGAACTAACCAGAATGGATCTTAAATATAATATAGGAAGCGGATTTAAGACATTCAATTGAAGTCCAATTAAGCAATCAGAATTCAATATTTTATTCTTTTATTATTATTTAATAATAATTTTATTTGTTTTTTAATTTAATTAATTTTAAAAAACAACGATCTATCCTTAATATTATTAATTAATTTAAATATAATATCCATAAAGAAATATAATTACCAACAACGACGACCACAATCACAATTAATTATTCAATAATTAAAAAGGTGATACAATAATTAAAAAAGCCCGTAGCCACTCTCTTTATAAGGAACCATTTTATATATTATTTTATTATTATTATTATTATTTATATTATTTATATTATGTATTTTTTAAATCTAATTATTAATGTAATAAAGCAACGCACGAGTTACATGAGCTTTCATAACTTTAGTAGGCTTACAAAATTATCTATTGTTAATTTAATTTATTTTATTATTATTAAATTTAATTTATTTTTAATTATCTTGATGTATACGTTCCTATTAATAAACTACCTAATTTGTTGTTTCATATTAAAACTAAAAATTTTATTAATTAATGATAAACTAAACAATAAATATTCCCGGATTCTATCTAAATTCATACCAATCACATCTCTCTATTTTCTTTAATTATACCAACTAAAAAAAATTATAAAACAAAAAAATATTTGTAATTAAAGAATCTGTATATGATTAGCATAGTACATAGGACTCATCCTTTGATAAAACTCATCAAATACTTTTTAAATTGATCTACTTTTTTCAATATATATCAACTGATCAACAACATGATAATCATGGGTTTGGAACAAAGATAAAGTAATGGATACATACAAGAAGCTGACTTAGAGAAACAACAAAAAAACCCTTTCCCTAATCTTTTCAAGCTCATCTTCCCCAAAATGCTTAATTAGTGTTGAAAATTTACTACGTACACCCTTTTATTTTAATGAGTACCTAAAATATTCAGACCTCAAACAATATTACATAATCTTAACTCATAAAAATGTTCTAACTTATCATATATAATATAAGAATATTGATGAAATAATAATAAAAAATTCATCGGGCCGTGTATATACACGGGTTGTAGGACTAGTTATATAAGAAACAAACAAAGTGATATCAGAAATGAATATCTATCTGGATTATATGATGCAATTATGCGAGGTGATCATGATGGGTTTGATGTTGGAACCAGAACTATCTTGCCCGCTTCTTTCACTGGAGGACCACGATACATGTATAGCCATTACTTTGATGCTTTAGCTATCTGTCGTGACCGTGGAAATCCACAATTTTTCATTACATTCACATGTAATGTAAAATGGCCAGAGATCAGAAGGTGTATGAAACCATTTTCCGGTCTGACACCATCAGACAGGGCTAGAGCTGGCAAAATGGGCGGGTTGGGTGGGTATGGGCTACGGGCTAAAACGGGCGCGGGTATAAACGGGCTCGGGTCTAATTGGACGCGGGTTTAAACGGGTGCGGGTCTAAATGGACTTTTTAAAATTTTCATTAAAAAAATGTTCTAATTCACTAAAATATATATATCTTCTAAAATAAGTTTTACATTTTAACTATATAATATAAAAAATATAACATGATGATCAACGATTTAGATCCATTCATGATTTGAGTTTTACCCAATTAAGCCCATTCCTAAAATTTCTCTAGTCCATAAGAGCCCAAACTTTATATCATTATACCCAGAATCACCAAAATGTGGAACAAATGGGCAGAATTTGCCAGCACTAAACAGGGCTAATACTGTAGTTCGAGTCTTCGAAAGGAAAGTTCAATAATTTGTCAAGTTCCTTAAGGAAAAAAAACCTTTCGGATCCGTAACAGCAGGTAACAGGTTATTTTAGAACTTTCAATTCTATTGTATTAACCTATCAGCTCTATGCATTAACATTTCATTGAATTTTTTTTTCATATCATATGCGTTTGTAGTAACAACTTCAACTCAAATATATATTTATAAAGGCGTTGACTCAGATTATGCTTTCAGAGGCTGGTCTATTTGAACCCGTTCAATATATTAAATTACTCTTCAAATGTACTGAAATACATGAACAAACACATACTCATAATATAAGAGGTGCTTTCATATATTATTCATTTATGCCACTTATTTCTTCTTTGGCAGTTTTATACACAATTGAGTTTCAAAAGCGAGGGCTTCCACATTGCCATACATTGGTGTGGGTGAAACCAACCACTAAATTACAACATGCTGAAGACGTTGACCAATTTATTTCAGCAGAGTTACCTGATCAAGCCTTAGACCCACATGGATACAAAGTGGTTTCCGAAATGATGGTGCATGGGCCTTGTGGATTACTTAATCCTGATGTCGTATGTATGCAAGAGGGGATTTGTAGCAAAAAGTTTCCAAAGAAATTCAATGACAAAACTTTTTTTGACAAAGATGGCTATGTCCATTATCGGAGAAGAGATACTGGCGTTTACACAATTAAACGAGAAAGGCAGTTAGACAACGCTTATATTGTTCCATATAATCGGCTGTTGTGTCTCACCTTCCAAGCTCACATTAACGTGGAGTACTGTGGCTGGACAATGCTAATTAAGTACCTATTTAAGTACATCTCCAAGGGTGCAGATCGTGTTGTTGCGCATATTACAAGAGCAGTTGGCGATCCATCTCCATTAAGTGGTCAAACAAAAATACACGTCAACGAAATTCAAAATTTTGTCGATGCACGTTATATCTGTCCACACGAGGCCTGTTGGAGAATCTTTAATTTTGATATACATCATAGAGAACCAGCAGTGCAGATTTTTGCAGTTCATATGGAAGACATGCAACGAATGAGTTTCAGAGCTACTGAACCACTGAAAGCCGTTGTTAATAATGATGCAAGGAAAATGACTACACTTACTGAATGGTTAACGTTTAATTGCAGCACTGATGAGGGTCACCACTTGACATATTTGGATTTCCCATTACAATTTGTATGGTATGCAAATGAAAAGAGGTGGTCAGCTAGATACAACCTAGATAGACCATCCATTGGGCGATTGACATACATACATCCAAGCTTTGGGGAGGTGTTCTATCTCAGAATGTTATTGTGCCATCAAAAAGGTTGTAAATCCTTTGTTGACATACGAACTGCGAATGGTAGAATTAATCCAACATATCGTGCTACATGTGAAGCTTTGGGTTTACTCGGTGATGATAAAGAATGGACTACTGCTCTACAAGAATCTTCCCTTCCAGCAACATCAGCAGAATTACGATTGCTGTTTGCTCATATTCTAATGTTCTGTGAGGTGGCTGACCCACTAAGCCTTTGGAAAAAAAATTGGAGGCAAATAACCGATGATATTCCGGGAAGAATCTCTGCGTCACTTCATATCCAAAATCTACACGTTAACAGTCCGGATATGGAGGTTTACGTGTTATATGAATTGGAGGTAATTCTTAACAGCTGTGCTAAATCTGTGAAGGATTTTGGTTTACCCTTTCCACCACAACATTTACTAAATCAGTTGAAAAAGAGATTGTTAATGGAGGAAAAAAATTATGATAGAGAAGTATTGATGAAAGAACGATGTGTCTTTGAGTCAAAGCTAAACAAAGAGCAGAAGTATATATATGACAAGATTATAAACGCTTCAGCAAACAACAAACAAAACCTAATATTTGTATATGGTCACGGCGGCACCGGAAAGACTTTTCTTTGGAAAACAATAATAACTACATTACGCTCTGAAGGGAAAATCGTCTTAGCGGTAGCATCTTCTGGGATAGCCTCTTTGCTTCTTCCATCAGGTCGAACAGCGCATTCTCGATTCAACTTGTCACTTGATCTAACAGACGAGTCAATGTGTAGAATCAAAAAGGGAACACATATGGCTAATTTATTAGCTTCAACTGACCTTATAGTTTGGGATGAAGCCCCAATGAATCACCGTCGATGCTTTGAAACGTTAGACAGGACTCTCAAAGATATCCTCAATACTCCAGATACTTTATTTGGAGGGAAATCAGTAATGTTAGGTGGAGATTTCAGGCAAACTCTTCCGGTTAAAAAAGGAGCCCCTAAAACTGAGATAGTAGCTGCATCTATTGTTGAGTCAGATTTGTGGCCACACTTCAAAATCTACATCCTAAAGCAAAATATGAGGGTCTTGCAAATAAATCTAAATGAAAGTGATAAGACAGTTGCAACTGCATTTTCTTCGTGGTTGCTCGATGTCGGGGATGGGAAAATTGGTCAGCCCGATCAATTAGATCCACAAAATGCATCATGGATCGAAATCCCAAGCAGATACTGCATTCCAGATGATAAAAATGGACTATCGGAACTAATCAAGTTCATTTATGATAAAGAAACACTTCAAAACCCAACTGCTCAACAGCTACAGCAAAAGGTTATAGTTTGCCCGAAAAATGACACAGCTGACCTCATAAATTCAGATGTTTTACTGATGCTTCAGGGTGACACCACAACTTATTTGAGCTCTGATGGAGCGACACCTTTTGGTAACGATGGTGGGGAAACAGAGCTGTTATATCCTGTGGAATATTTAAATACTCTCAACTTCCCAGGTTTGCCACCTCATCAACTTGACCTTAAAATCGGAGCACCGATCATGCTTCTCAGAAATGTCAATTTAGTTGGTGGATTGTGCAATGGCACAAGGATGATTGTGACACAATTGCTAAGTAGCGCTATTGAGGCAAAAATTATTACATGCATGAGAGTTGGAGAAAGAGTTTATATTCCAAGAATGGTTATCATCAATAAAGACTCAACGCTACCATTTGTCCTCCGAAGAAAACAATTCCCGGTGAAACTTTGCTATGCTATTACAATAAACAAAAGTCAAGGGCAATCTCTAAACAAAATAGCGATATACTTACCAGAACCTATATTTGGACAAGGACAATTATATGTTGCTTTATCAAGGGCGACGACACCCTCCGGCTTAAAAATACTTATCAAACAACAAGAAGGTCAACCGAAAAATGCTACCAAAAACATTGTTTATAAAGATTTTCTGTCATAAATTGCTAGCATGCAGCTTTAGATCACTTTATATATATTCAGTTCTACAAATCTATCAGTAGCACATATATAATTCCCCTGCATATTTACTACCTGGTATGATTCACGTGATCAATTACAAAGATGCATTTATTCTTACATCTAATGAGCCTAAAACCCATATAATAAAACCTTTTTGTTTGTCTCAGGTAGGATGGAGATTTGATGTTTCAGGCTGTCATCAAGGACGATAGGCAGCTGTTGGGTTGACCAGCTGCTAACGACAATTACTGCTATAATAGAGATGGAATTATTGTAGCAACAGTTGTATATAACAAATGTATGGTTGTATTTTCTCCTGCTAGGATTTTACAATAACTACTACGTATTATTTAAGTTAACGTTAACACTTAACAATGTATACACGCTGCGAAGCGCGTGCCACATCCCTTGTATCAATCACAAAATGGGCGACCCCTTATTACTATTCATAACCAAATTTCGTTTCCACCCCCTTCATTTTCAACTAGTATTTAATTTAGACCCTTCTCTTTAATAATATTACAAATTATAAATTCTTTTTAATTTGCTAACTCTTATCGTATTTAGCAATATATTACATACAGAAATACTTATGATTCTTAAAGTTAACTCACTAAGTAGATACTTTTATCATGTTTACAATTTTTAATTAGCTTACAATTTTTAATTAAAAAATATATACTTCTGGGATCAATGCAAATCATGTCATAAGCAATTTTCGCTTCCGCCCCCTTCATTTTCAACTAATCTTAAATTTAGACCCTCATCTTTAATGATATTACAAATTATAAATTCCTTTTACTTTGCTAACTCTTATCGTACTTAACAATATATTACATACAAAAATACTTATAATTCTTAAAATTAACTCGCTAAATCCTTTTATCATGAGAATAGTTTTAAATTAAAAAATATATATTTTTGGAATCAATGCAGATCATATAAAACTATTATTAAGTTGTTAAATTTAAAGTCAAATTTACATATTTTGGTTTTTAGAATTGACTAGATAAACCTTAAACTTTAAATCTTTCAAATTAACACATTTTTTTAGTTTACTAATTCTTTCCATAATTAGCAACCTATTACACACTTATTAACTCATTAGGTATATCCTTTTATTACATTTACAATTCCTAACTAAATCATATATTTTTTGAATTAATGCAAAGTTTAAGTTTTACAAATTAACACAGTAGCTAATTTAATCCTTTTGTTATATTACTGTATCGTCAAATATCTAAAATATACTCACTGACTAATGAATATTTACTTTTTATAAGCGAGATTTTTATTCAAGTTCTAGATTGTATTTTAGTTATATATACTTATAATTATAATAGACTACGTAATATGATTTCTGGTCAACATAAATATAGATAGTTGTATAATGACTAAAACCATATAAATTTGTATCGTAAGGTAATACTAAATATTCATAACCTATCATATTATGAGCTCCGCAGCGTAGCGCGGCTTTAATACCTAGTATAATATCAATTGGCGAGGCAAAAACACTGTTCATAACAGTATTTTCGCTTCCGCCCCTACATATTCAATTAATGTTACTTTAAACCCTCATCTTTAATTATAGTTTATTAGTTTTTACCCTTACATATTCAACTAATATTTAATATAAACATTCATCTTTAATCATATTACATATTTTACCTCCTACATATTTAATTAATGTTTAATTCAAACACTCATCTTTAAACATGTTACATATCAATAATTTTTTAACTTTGCTAACTCTTATCACAATTAGGAATTACTAAATTACTATATGTATTTACTATTATACATATACTCAATGGGCGAGGTGTTTTTACTGTTCATAGTGGGCGAGGTGTTTTTACTATTAATAAACAATTTTCACTTCCGCCCCTTTACTTTCAACTAATATTTAATTTAGATCTTCATATTTAATAATATTACAAATTATAATTTTTTTTTATTTTGTTATTCTAATAAAGTGAACTTTTTTTTTTATTTTCTTTTAGTAGTTGATTAGATATACTCCTTCCGTCCCATTTAAAATGTCCACTTTGACTTTGCATATAGTTTTAGGATTCTCCACTAACTACATTTTTCACCAATCAAATATTAAATCTACCCACTAAAGTCTTTTAAATTGGTTAAATATTACAGTGGACACTTATAATGGAACATCACAAAATAGTAATGTGGACATTTTAAATGGGACAGATGTAGTAGTATATCACTGTAATGAAATATTTTGCTATTCATATTAAACATGTTAAATGATCGCCGAATTCTTTTTTTCAAATTATATCGCATTCTTTTTTTCAAATTATATTGCAGCGGAGCGCAAGCAATAATCCTTGTTATTATCATTATTGTGTATGTTTTTTCGGTTTAATTGTTTTTCTAAATTCTAAATACGAGTAGATGATAGTGACTTACAACAAAATCATTGTGTCTTTTTAATATTTTTTTTATTTCGTTTGGTTATCCTCCGGTAGGATGTTCTCTTTTGGTCTAAACAAAAGAGTAAATTTCATAAATAGTCCATGTGATTTTTATTGATTTACAAAAATCGTCAATATATTTCTATTTTCATTTTTCCAGTCCAATAAATTTACGTTTTACTTCAAATTTGTCAATTCTCCACCTAGAATGACTAAAGTACGCTATCTCTTATCATTTTAGGATAGTCAGGATCTAAACACTAAAGGGTACTATTATGTTATAAATGTTTATTACTATTATATTATAATTTAGACGAGATGTATTAATGTTATCAAACTATTAGTAAATAAACAAGTAGTGAATCTTAACGAATATATTATTTAATGTTCGCGAACATAGATGAACGAACGAGACCTATGTTCATGTTCGTTGATCATTAAACTAACACAATTTTTTGTCCATGTTCATTTATATAACAAAGCGAAGAAATATAAATGAACTTTTAATCAAAGAGTTAGAGAATTATTCGCGATGTTTTAAGAACCGGTTCAACCGGTTGAACCGCATTTTTCATAAATTTTGGCCTAAAATTAACCGGTTTTTTGCAATCTTTGACTAGTCAGTGAGCCGTTCGGACCATTGGTTGGACCGGGTTGAATCGGGAACCGGATTTTTATATGGTGTACACCACCGCCTTTTGCCAATAACAACCAAACTTAAAACAAAAGGAGGCGTACGTTTTTTTTCTGTTACCAAATCAGATCTTCAGCCTCAAAAAGGTAAAAACACTAAACCTAACCCTAAACCCTAGCTCCAAACACACGATACAAACAAAATCCGACCAATTGCTCGCTGCTCCGGCCACCTCCAGCCACCTCCAGCCACCTGAGGCCACCTCTGGCCACCTGTGTCCATCGCGTTCTTCTGAATCCGGCTCAAGGTTTGTGATTTTTTGTTATGTACATATTTGAGTAATTGTTTGTTTAAAAGTGTATGATTCTTTCATGTATGTATTATGTATATGTAATTATGTGAGTAATTGTTTGTTTAAAGACGGCAAGTGGTGTTGGCTGCTTTTTTATGTGTGTCGAATCTGATTAAGTTGGATACATGATCATGTTATGGAATGGTTGAGTCTGTGCATGGATGCTGTGATGGTTTTTGATTGCATAGAAACTGGGAGATATTTCAAATGTATAAAATACTTAGGTTTCACTTGTATTTGCAGTAGTGGGTCATGGATGTATGTGTATTATGATGTACTGCATCGGATGGAATTTTTGGCCTAAAAAGTATGGTGTGTGCATATTGGAAGCAGGGTCTAATTGACTAACTCTGTTATTGAAGGCATATGTCATGTTGGAGATTGGAGTGGAATGGTGTGTTGCTGTATTGTTGTATATATTATAAATATAAATAAATAATATGCCTTTATGTAACACCCCCAAATTTAATGATTTGCGGAAGCATACTTGGGTGTTACTAATCAATATACAAAGCACAAGATATACAGTAAACGACCTCTAAATGAGACGTCGTAAAACCATTTCATAGAAATATATGTTTGAAAAACTTAATGTTTTCGTATACAAAAATAGTTCCCTAGAGTCCACGCGTATGGCGGGAGATTCTATTACATAATCAACATGTACAAAAGATAATGCTGAGAATCTCCGTTAAATGCAGTTTAGTTGAAATCATGCGACTCTGGCTATGTCCTGGAGAAATCCTACTCCATATGAGTACATGAGAATACATGCTAAAAGGGTCAACACGAATGTTGGTGAATCTCACAGGTTTGTAAGTAATATCAGTTTTGAACACAAGATTTCATCAGTAGTGCCCGCAGGCGTAAATCAAGTATTTGCAAATCCAGCAAATCTAAAGTAAATAAGTTATACCGTTGCCATGAGGCTCATAATCGAAGCTTAACCCGTAAGTAATAAGTTGCACCCGTGACATGCTCGTAACTGAGCAAGCATAAGTAACGAAATAATAATCGCCCGTTTATACAGAACGGTTCGTGGTAGCGCTACTACCCCGGGCGGGGAGGGTCATTTCCCTAATGGATCCATTAACTAGTGTTCGCGCTTAAATCCATAACTAACGATATATGATGGAGAGACTTCTGTAAGTAGTAAACAACTCATGCAATTCCGTTTGGTATAGTAAACAGTTTTAGTACTTGTGTTCAAGAAAAGTAAGCAATGTATCTCACCCCGTATGTAAAACAGTAAAAGTGGGGCTGTAAGACTCACCTGAGTCGAGTAGTAAGCGATGGAAATCAGTAAGTAGTGAGTAGGTTCTCCGAACCCGTAACCTTTAAATGCCTAAACATATAAAGTCAAGTAAGTAGATGTCTCGCAAGACCATCTAGTCTAGTTGTCTACACAACTCGTTATGTCCAATGTTGTTTCGTTATTGTTTGTTCTTAGAAAACATGGTTGGCCCGTTGGTGACGGTTTGTATTAATAGTCTTGATGTTATCACATTGATTTTGAAGTGTTATACTTGAAAAGTATATTCCATTATGTTTGAAAAGTTGTATCATATAAGCGTTTCGAAGTCGTACAAGTTTGACACTTGATGAGAAATGTGCTTACGGAATCTAAGTACGGGGGTCCGGGGGCAGCGCCCCTGGCGGGGTCCAAGGGGCTAGCCCCTGGCTGGGGTCGAGATGACAGGTCAGCTCGAAAATTTTTTATTTCTACTATATTGCTTTGGTGAAAAACGCATCTGGGATCTGAATTTGGGTAAAATCGAGTGATAAATTTCGAGTCTCGACACTTAGTAAAAATCTGTGTTTTTGAGGTTCTGGTTTGTGCGACGTTGGGTGCGACGTCGCAGATCCTGACTGCGACATTGAGCATGACGTCGCTATGTGCGACTTTCGCAATTTAATGCGACGTTGTACGTGGCGTCGCTATAGGCGACGCTGTTGATTTCTGCGACGTAAGGGTTTGCGTCGCTAAGTGCGACGTCCGCCAGTTTGGGCGACGTTGAGGATGATGTCGCTTTATGCGACGTGGAGATTTTTGTGCGATGTAGGTCGCGACGTCGCAGAGGCCCCTGGCCAGGTGCGACGTTGCGGTCTGATGGCCGAAAATTTAGTCGAAAACGAGTTTCCCGGTTTCCGTTGGGTCCAAATCTTTTACCCAACCCAAAAATGGACATAACAAGCCATTATAAACCATAAACAAGTAAAAATGATCAAAAACGAGAGATGTCGGGATTTGTCGGAAACTTACAAAGTGTCGGATTGAAAATCCGAAAAGATAGGATGATAGATCGTGAAGTGGTGGTGCTTTTCTTCCAAATGACCGAGTAAAACCGAGTGCGTTTTGAGGTAGTATTTTGTAAATTTAATGAGGTGGTGGTGGTGTTTAATTTGAGAGAGAAAAGGAGAAAGAAAGAGAAAGAGTAGAGAAAGTGAGGAGAAAGAGAGTGAGAGTGGGAGGTTAACCTCCCATTTTCAGTCCACGCCTCCGCGCTCCGTGCGGTGTTCGTTTCCTCCGTCGTTTAAATGTACAGTATTTATTTTGCACGTTAATTATTCATTTAATAATACAAATTTTGTTAAGTTATTTAATTGAATTATTTTTCTAAAACTTTAAATAAATTTTTGGGTAGTTTGTTTTTAAGTCGCGAAATTTCAATTGTACGAAATAGGACATATTGCGAGTATTATTAAAATGTTATTCCGGATGTCATATTGTTTTTAAATAATGTTTTATGCTTAAATTAAAATGTTTCACCAACGTCCGTATTTACCGAATCGAATTGCACTCAATTCTTGAAACTGTGTACTATCAAATCCAACCGCGTAATCGTATATATTCACCAAAGTATATTTTGATACATTAATTAGCCTAACACAGAACTAATTACATGTATTTACAGAGAATTAGGCACTAATTACTAGTCCTAATTTGGCGGTTGTTACACTTTAGGAGGCTGTAACTTATTTATGTAGTTGATATAGTTGTGATGCAATAGTTGTAGTTATTTGAAAGGATGTAAAGCTGTAAATATCTTTGGTGATTAACAAATTTTGTCTCTTTTTCTAAAAAAATGAGTATGATTTGTTTGAACTTTGATGTTGAACTATTAAATATTTAGATTAAGAATGTTGTTTACTCGTTTAGTGTCACACCCCGACTAAAGCGGAAACAACGGAATGCAACGTACGACTAGATCAAAACACATTGATATAAAATAAATTCACTAAATGAAATTCAAAAAAATGTTATGATACCGATTCACAACGTTACAAATACAATCGTTCACATAACAAAATCTCAAATGCACTCTAACAGTCTCGCTAAGCCACATTAGTCTCAGCTCTTGGATTACTAGCTTCACCTGAAAAGAAATGCTCTAAAACGTCAACACATGGTTGGTGAGTTCGTAGGTTTTTAAATAAACAATTTATCAAGTCATATTCGTTTTGTTAAAACACATGAGTGCAATGTATACAATGTATAATAATACAATGTTCAAGAAATCATACGTTACCCACGTTACAAATAAGTTACACGTTTCAACGTTTCAAATAAAATACACGTTCAACGTTACACAAACCAACATCAACATTTCGTTACATCCTACGTTTCTACGTTCCATCGTTTCTAAGTAGTCTTACCTCAGAGGTGGATCTCCCACATGTGCAAGACCACAACGTTTCTATCATCGTTCCACACAAAATAACCACATACAAAAGCTATGCTCTATTCACGTTATCGTTCCAAACAAACAAATAAAGCACATTAAACTATACATGTATTTCATAGCAACTCATGATCAAAAGCAAGAACAAAGATTGTTTTCATAGCGATAAAACAATTTAAAATATCTGAGCATTCTTTTCCCCCAAAATGTTAAAAATATAAATGAAAAAGGGGCCACGAAACTCACCTGAATAACGAGTTTAAAGCAAGTCATGTATCACACACAGCCGCAGTGAACTATAAACGTCCTATAATATAAAGGAATTGTTCATGAGTTATGTATCTTACAAATTATGTATACGAGTCGAGTCAAGGGTTCCTATATGTTTATGTCCATCTCATGTTTATATGTATATGATATAGTTCCCACAATTTTCCAAATGAACTAAGTCCTATAGTTACTCAAGCTTATTTCTACACATTGCTAGTGATAACCATTCCAATTCAAATTTTTCATAACTATTCACCAGCACGTTATCAAGATTCCTTATCTAACCCAAACTTAGAAAATATTTTATAAACCATGCTACATAGACATCACTCATCAAAATGTTAATTTAAAAGAATTAAGAAAACAAGACTACAATTTAAACAATTTATACTTTAAAACATATTAATTTAACAAATACATTTAAGTAAAATCATTTTATTAATTAAATTTAAGATTATGAAAATAAAAGTTTTATACAGAAAATTTCATGTCTTAACATAATTTAAAAATCTCAAAGTAATCAAAAAGTAATTATTTCATTCAATTCAAACTAACCAAAGTTATCAGAATATTCATAATACACTGTAGCAGCTTACTAAATAATTTTTTATAAAATCATCTATTTAGTTTCAGAGCCCGAAACCACGCAAGTCTAGGTAAAACATCGAGATCTACAACGTTTTAGTTTTGGCCGAATCCTGAAAATGACTCCAACTAGGTCAAAACGGCCTCCAAAGTCGGCTGTAACAATTCAATCAGAATCCAAAATTCATTCGTATAACTAGGTTTTACGGACTATGTCTTTAACTAAGGTTAAATTATACCATCGACTCGTGATTACATCCAGGTCTGGAATTATAAAGAATTGAATAATATTAGTTTATGATTTTATACGAATAGATATCATATGATCGAATAGAATGTCGAAAACTTACCAACGAAACCGAAACAAAATCAATACCGTTTGCTAGACTTGAATAGATGATTAACCCTTTTGATTTGATGTTGTTTGGGGGTGAAAAAGGCTGAGAAAGAGAGGGAGAGTCGTTTCTAGGGTTTTGAGTGAGTTTTAATGAGAAAGGATTGTGAGCATGTATGATTTGTTTTGAGAAAAATCTTCCTTGCTCCCTAATACAAGCCTTGGACGAATTTCTAAATGGTATTATGGGGTGAAATATGTAAATGTTGTAGCTCAAGGAGTTTAGAGATCATGGGCTTTGGATTCAAGTCATTTGGAGTCCGGATGAGAGAGTTATGGCCCAAACCGTGAAACTTCGCAGAAATTCTGCTTTTATCTTATTAACGTGTGATATGTTTTTACTTAGCTTATTATTATTATTGCATTGTAATTGTTAATAGTATTATTATTTATAAATTACCTATTATTATATTTTGTTTATCATACTTCGCACATTCTCTTAAGTTTTGAAATTATGAACGCATTTACTTTTTGCCTTGTATCTTTTTCGTTACACATCCGATTGCGATGATTCTTTTTGCAATGGATTCGATCTTTGAAAACGAAGACTTTGATGTAAAGAAATCCATGTGATGAGTCTTAACACAAAAAATGAGTTTTTACGGCTTGAACTACCATTACGGTTTGGTGACGGTTGTCACAGTATCCCCCGTTTAGGGAATTTCATCCCGAAATTCAATCGAAATTATTATTGAAAACGTTATTATGGAATAGATATGGTTTTTGAGTTTCTTATGATCCTCTCGTTCCTAAGTTGTAACACCCTCAAATTTCGGTTTGCGGAAGCGATCGGGTCGGGTGTTACCAAATTAAATATCACAGCATAAGATACATAATGAACGACTCTAAATGAGACGTTTGAAAATAATTATACATTTATGAAATTTAAGTATTTACAAGTTGCGAGTTCGCATAAAAGTAATATTACATTCTACTAGTACTGAGTAAATGCAATAAATATCCTGAGTATTGAAAACATGCGACTCGAGCTAGAATCCTGTAGTCCAATCCTACTACAGCAGTGTACCTGAGAATGCACACTAAAAGGGTCAGCTGAAAAGCTGGTGAGTTCACAAGTAATTTGTAGAAACAAGTAGTTCGAGTAATAAATGTTTCATTCAGAAATATCAATCAAGTTTAGCAGTTTAAATAACAACAGTTGCCCCTCGAGGCAGTTATAAGTAATTTATGGTAAGCAGGTGAACCTAATCCATAGGTTTCTAGTCAAATAAAGGGGACCAATCCCCATCCTGTGTGTCATCCGGTAAGATATTGCTACCTGGCAATATGTATACGAGAGTAGCGTAAGGTGACTATCTGTCGTGCTACTGGCCGAAAGCAATCAAGCAAGAAGGTCCTTAGGCGATCGGTATTGCTCCCCGGCAATACGGTACGGATAGTTTGTACGGTTTCAAGTATTAGTACTACGGTTACTAATAGGTCACGATGCCACCTGGCATGAAAGGTTGCACCCCGGCAACGTGATCAAGTTATCTGTTTTGTGATTGTGTCATATCGGTACGGTTTGTGATTACAGTCAAGTGAGCAAAAGCTCGTTATTTCCTGAGTCTCCGACTCGTAAGCATCTAGTAATCACCTACAGTGATGGTAATCGGTTCACAATTACGGTCAAATGAGCAAAAGCTCATAATTTCCCTGAATCTCCGACTCGTAAGCATCTAGTAATCACCTACAGTGATGTAATGATTATCCCCCAAGGGAAGTGTCAAGTTATGTCCCGCAGGACCACGTTTCAGTAAATTAACCAGTTATAGAGCCAACGACCCCGACCGTAATAATTCGTAGGTCCGTTGCTGGAAGTAAGTAAAGCATAAGTCCATATGCTGGAATGAGTAACCGTGCAGTCCCGCAGGACTACGATAGAGCATGAATCCACATGCTGAGCCAACGACCCCGACCGTAGTAATTCGTAGGTCCGTTGCTGAATGTAAGTAAAGCATAAATCCATATGCTGAGTATGAGCATCCAGCTCGTAAGTAGGTTGTACCACCCACCGTGGTATCGTGAGCAATCCAGCTCGCAAATAAGTTGTACCACCCACCGTGGTATCGTGAGCTCGTTTGTAAATCCGTAATACCAATCACATTGGTATCGTGTTTGTACCACCCACCGTGGCATCGTTTTGCTTCACATATAGTGACAGCGTCCGTTATTCTCCCGCAGGAGATGCAAGTAATCGTTTTGGCAGTACACGACATGCCGAAAGTAAGTTTAGCCCCAAAGCTAGTAAAATGTTACAGGCACTCAACAGTACCTCAAGTTGTTACGTAATTCACAGTAGTATATCATACTAAGAAATGTAGGAGCGTCACCTAGATGTAAGGGATAATCGTAATCAATAGGTAGGTACGTATCTACGTCACCTAGTTTGCCTGAAGTAATGTGTAACGTCTAAGTCACTTAACTGTAGGGAAGTACTTTCAGTACTTAGTTAAAGTCATCTGTTAGTTCATAAAGATAGTCATCACTGAACTAGCAAGTCGGTGCCTCTAGTTGGTATTCACAAGTCCACTAGTCATTACTAGTAATTAGCAAGTCACTGATGTAGTGAGGCATTTATTTCCTAGATATTATATGTAATATAATTCTAGGTGTTACTAACACAGTCATACTTAATATCCCCAATTATGGTCAAATGGTTCGTAGCTGTCGCGGTCTAGCACCGTTACCATAAACTATAGTAAAACGTTTGTAATGGTTTGAACAGTTGAAAGTAGTAAAACAGGAGTATGCATTCCCACCCCGAAATCAGTTGGAAAAACAGTGAAAGATTGGGGTGATGAACTCACCTGAGGAGCTAGCGTCCTAGCGTAACGAGTCGTGCCAAGTGAAATCTCCTAATGTCCTAAACATGAGAGATTTCGTACGTTTGTAAGTGCGGTTCGTTATGGATGGTTCGTAATAATAATTCATATTATTATTAGGTTTGAGTTTTCGTATACTTCATAAAGTATATTTGTTTTGGAGTACAAGTCGTATCGTATTTAAATTGTCTTTTGAAAACGTTTTCCGACACTTAGAAAGATTTGGCTAATTTCTGTTTTCTGCGACATAACATGCGACACAAAAATAGTTCATGCGACACAAGGGTTGTGTCGCATGGTGCGACACAGAAGTTCTGCGACACAGTGGTTGTGTCGCATAATGCGTGTGATGCTAAATCAATAGCGACATAAGGGTTGTGTCGCATGGAGTCTGCGACACAAGGATACGACATAAGGGTTGTGTCGCATGAGTAATTCATGCGACACAGTATGCGACACAAGGATTGTGTCGCACTGAAGAACAGCAGCCCAGAAACCTTCGGGTTTCGCGTTTTTCCGGCCAAAATCGCAAATCTAACGCATTTTCAAGCTGTAAAATCATGTTTTCTTTGTTGTTTAGGTTATAACTAAGTTGTGTAAACATTATTACACCCAAACATTACACCAAAATGATTAAATCTAAATATTTAGGAATTTCTTACAATTGCGAATCGAGGCCAAACGAGGAAGAAAACGAGGGTCTCGTCTTTGTTAATGTTGTTCCTCTCTTGATGGTGATTCCGAAAATGTATGGTGATGGTGGTGGTGGTGATCGGCCGGCGGTGGTGGTGTTTGGTGGTGATTATTTTTAGAGAGAAAAATGAGGTGGAGAAGATGATGAAAATGAGATGAAATGGGAAGAGGGTTGGGTTTTGTCCAACACAGATCCCCAGTGCGCGGACTGTGGTCTCCAACCACAGTACAAAATACCCGTGTTTTATTTGTCCAGTCATAATATAAAATAAAATCTTATTTATATTATTTAAAAATGTTTTCTAATGAAAGTATTTTATAAAAATACTAATTGGGAATAAAAGTTAAATCGTTTATTTGAAGTTTAAATTCAGCGCGAAAATTGACTTTTTGACGAGGTGTTACATAAGTGATTTCGAATTCTCGCCTAGCGTTATATCGTATCCTTACCGGTTATATGACAAAGTGTTGTTTTAAAGTCCATCTCGATTTTATTCCGCTACACATTACTATGTTTCGTTTGTGTGACACCATAAGAGACTCACCACTTGATTATGTATCTCTAACTCCGTTTGCTCTATTCATTCCTTCGATTAATAGGTCATCGAACCTATTGGTTAAACGTATAATACAAATTCGTTCGGTCCATTAGGAAGGTAAAACATATTGGTGTTTGTAAACGGTGCGTTCTCAACATCTAAAAGACTATTTCTTGATTCCATATCCCATGGATACCACCGGCGCAATTGTTGGACCGACAGGCATAACCACATCGAGTCCTAAACGTCGTCTTTGATATAGCTTCTTTGTGATACCTCAACTGAATTTATAGTCTGTTTGAAGGTTGATTTGTTTGTACACCTATGCGAACCTTCAAGTTGAATTAACAAGTCGTCGTTTCTAGAGATAGGACATCGGTTCTACGTCGTGCATGTTATGGAAATTTTAACAACTAATGGTTTTCACCGAAATAGGTTTCCTATATGTCGAGGGGTAGGTAAATCAACTAGATTTTTGGGAAAGTCTCAAGGAAAATTTGTTGACAATCCGAATATCTCCGAGTTTAAATTTATCAGTTCTATGCCCACCTAAGTTACTTACGGTTCTCCATCGGGTTGATCTTCACGGCCTAGAGTATCTCACTCCTTCAAAGTGAAACGCAGTTGTGACACCCCCAAAATTAAGCTTTGCGGAAGCGAGTTTTGGGTGCCACTAATCATATATCAAACACCAAGATTAATAGCAAACGACTCTAAATGAGACGTTTTAGAAAATACATTACATTACAAAAGTAATAGAAGTAAAATCTCCAAGTATGTATGCATGCGACTCAAGCTATCAAGCAGTCCTGCGGGCCATCACTACTATTGACGCGTACCTGAGAATGCATCACTAAAAGCGTCAACCAAAAGGTTGGTGAATCTCACAGGTTTGTAGCAAATAGTAACAAAAAGTTTGGTAAAACCACAGTAAGTAAGTAGCATTTACAAACAGTAATTCAGCGAGTAAGAATCAATTACACAATGTAATTCGGTAAGTAAGCATCAATTACATACAAGTAATTTAGTAAGAAGTATCAATTACACTAAGGTAATTAAGTAAGTAAGTATCCAATTACACACAGGTAATTAAGTAAGTAATTTCAATTACGCCCAGGTAATTATGTAAGTAAGTAATCCATCATTGTAGTAAGGTCGGTCTATCTTGCCATGAGCCATCATAGTCGAAGCTTAACGTACGTAATTGTGCCCCTCGTGAGTACTAATCCAAAAACACTCATATGAAAAACGAGTAGAAAACGCCCATTTATACGAGTACGGTTCGTGGTGGCGCTACCACCCTGAGCGGGGATTGTCAGTCCCATATGGATCCATATACTAAAACTCGCGCTTATCCGATAATTAACAACTATGACTTCAGAGGCCTTCATTGGATTAACGTAAACTCATGCAATTTGATATACCAGTAAGTAGTAAATTCGGTATCGTAGTAGTACAGCAAGTTTGTAAGTTCATACAGTAGCACAGTAGTAAATCAGTAGTGTAGTAAAACAGTGAATCACTTTGTTTGTAAAATAGCATAGTATCAGTATCACAGTAAAACAGCGACTCACTTCGTTTGTAAGGTGGTAAGTATCAGTATCGTAGTAAAACAGTGAGTCACTAGGTTTGTACAGTAGTACAGTAGTACATCGGTAAAATAGTAAGTTCATGGAGTAGTAACTCCGTAAAGTAGTAAACCTCAAAGGTCGTAAAGTAGAAATCAGTAAGTTTGTAAATCAGTAAAGCATTTTGTTTGTAATTTTGCAACATAGTAAGTACCAGTAAGTAATCAATACATTTTATACATGTATTCAAGTAAAACAAGTAATGCATCTCCCCCAAAATAGTAAAACATTAAAAAAAATGGGGTTGTGAGACTCACCTGAAGAGCAAGCAATCCTAAAGTGCGCGTGTGTACCAACATAATCTCCTAATGTCCTATACACGCGATATTATATAATTGTAAGTGTACGTTTAATAAATCATTCGTTGCACGTAAGTATATATATCGATATACTTATTAGTTGAATATATATATTCTTATATATATTACTTGTCGTCCTTGAATATATGTATATATATACATATAATTGTAGTTGTCTTTTCAAAAACATAATTTGTTTGTTACGAATGTTGATTTCGTATATATATATATATATATATATATATATATATATATATATATATATATATATATATATATATATATATATATATATATATAGTTATCGTAAATTTATACATATACGTATATACATACCAAAACATAGTTTGTATAAAAGTATTTTTATCCATTCTAAATGTTTTCCATATCATTTAGTGACTCTCTATATAGTTACTACGCGTTATGCACCTAGTTCAAACCATTATGCACCTAGTTTTCGATTATGCACCTAGTTTTTCCATTATGCACCTAGTTTTCCATTATGCACCTAGTGTAAATTAGGGTCCTCGAGATCCGCCGGATCATGGCCGGATCAAGTAAAAATGCAGATCCGCCGGATCATGGCCGGATCAAGTAAAAATGCAGGTTTTGGACTGATCCGCCGGATCATGGCTTGATCCGCCGGATCTGGGCATTTTTCAGGCTCTGTTCGTATCAAAAACACAGGATAATGATGAGGAAACAATCTATTGGATATAATTCATTTATAGAACACAAATACATGTTTATAAGCTATATAAACTCAAAAGTTAGAGAAAAAGTGAAAGATTTCCTTACAATTTTGAAAACGAAACGTATGGTGATGATGAGGATCACGATGATGATGATGATCAAGGAGCTAGATGATGATGATGATGATTGTTACTGATGTTGTTGTTGTTCTTGTGGTTGTTGAATTGAGAGGGAACGAGAGAGAGCAGAGAAAGAGATCGAGTATGTGTGTGTGTGTTACATTATTGGGGGTCGGTTGATATAACCGGCCTCCAATAATTGAGGGTTGGTAGTATTTTTTCGCCCTGTGTTCGCGTACCCGATCGTTATGTAGTATAATCTTTTAAAATGATAAATTTCTAAAAATATAATCGTACATGTTTTTAATTGAAATATTTTAAAAAAATGTTTTTACGGAGATATAAAATTGTATCTTTGTTTTACTTAAAACATACGGATAGTTTTATGTGTTCAAAATGTATTTAAATAATTTTCTGAGTATAGTAATATTATATCTATCAATAATATTTCTGTAACACCCCCAAATTTGGTTGATTTGCGGAAGCACGATTTGGGTGTTACTAATCAATAACAAAGCACAAAGATATATAGTAAACGACTCTATATGCGTCGTTTTAACAAAATATATTGATATTGAAATGTTTACAACATTTATAGCTTTACATAGCTCGAGTTTAAATAAAAGGAGATTTCAGTACATAAATACTTGTACAAAATATACTAATGCAAGAAAATCTCAACGTCTGTATGCTGACTCGAGCTAGAAGTCCTGAAGCAGAAACAACCTACTGCTTGGTACCTGCGATACATGCTAAATGGGTCAGCTAAAGCTGGTGAGCTCACATGTTTGAAATCAAGTAATATAGTATGAACCGCAAGATTTAAATAATTGAATTGCATCCAGCAATTGATAATGTATATGTATACAACCATGAGCACATAGTTGAGCTTAACTCGAGGGCCGGGTCCCCTATAGAGAATTCCGGGCGAGGTGCCTCCACGAATGCCTAATCAACATTCGTCTTCCCAAATATTAGTACGCCCGTTTACCCGGTTAGTGCTTGCTAACCCGAACGAGGAGGGTCAATCCTATATGGTACCATATACTAATATTCACGCTACAACGTATTAACAACTATGCTGACGGAGGACTTTAAATGATTAGTTGTGAAAAACTCATGTAGTATATGAAAATGCTTGTACTTGCGTTCACATGTTAAAATTGAGCAATATATCACACCCCTGAGTAAAACAGTAAAAAGAGGGGCTATGAGACTCACTTGAGTCGTTGAGTTTATGAAAATAAACTGAGAATGATTAGCCGAGAATCGAAGTCCAAAGACTTGTAACCTGAGGGTGTCCACGACACGCGATGGTTATAATATGCGAAGGTATCTAATAAGACTACCTTGTAGTTGTTCGTCCAACTATAATGTCCAAATGTTCCCAATTCGGTGGATAGTTTAAGTGTTTGAAAACGCGTACGGCCCGTTGGTGATTATTGGTAATAATGATCTTGACGTTATTTTGTTAGTTTCAAAGTGTTATACAAGTTTGATGTTTGGTGTGAAATATGTCTACGAAATCTAAGTACTGGGGTCCGGGGGCAGCGCCCCTGGTAGCGGGGTCCAAGGGGCAGAGCCCCTGGCTGGGGTCGAGCTGCCAGGTCAGCTTAGAAAATTTTTATTTCTACTATATTGCTTTGACGAAAAACGCATCTGGATCCGAATTTGGGTAAAATCAGGTGTTAAAATTTTAGGTCTCGACACTTGGTAAAAATCTGAGTTTTCAAGTCCTGGTTTGTGCGACGTTAGGTGTGACGTCGCAGGTAAGGATTGCGACGTTGAGAATGACGTTGCTAAAGGCGACGATTCGCAATTTAATGCGACGTTAAGGATGATGTCGCTATACGCGACGTTGTTGATTCTAGCGACGTAGTAGGTGACGTCGCTATGTGCAACTTCGCAATTCAATGCGACGTTATGTGCGACGTCGCTAAGGCGACGTTATTGATTTCTGTGCGATGTTGTACGCGACGTCGCACAGGCTCCAGGCCAGATGCGACGTTACGGGCTGTTGGCCGGATTTTGTGTCGAAAACGAGTTTCCCGGCCACCGTTCGGTCCAATATTTTTACCCAACCCAAATATGGACATTTTAAGTGTATACAAACAACCACAAGTCGAAAATAATGGAAATCGAAGAGTTTCGAGAATTGTCGGAAACTTACAAAGTGCCGGATCAAAAATCCGAAAAGATAGGATGATAGATCGGGATGCCGTGGTCGTTCTTTTCCAAAGGAGTAGTATGTTTCGCATGCGTTTAATGGTAGTATTTGGTGTTTAAATGAGGATTGTGGAGGTGGTGGTGATTAGAGAGAAAAGAAAGAGAGAGAAAAGAGAAAGAGAGAGTGAGATAAGAAGGAATGAGAAAAAGAGGAGGGAGTTGGGGGTTTAACCTCCAACTTTCAGTCTCCGCAATTGCGGTCCGTGCGGTGTTCGTTTTCTCCGTTGTTCAAACGTTAAATAATTATTTTACATATTAATTGGTAAGTTTTTAAAATACAAACTTATTACGCGATATTTTATTTAAATATTTTACTAATCAATTTATATTTGAGTTATAAAATGTAAGTTAGTTTGCGCGTTAAATATTTTAAATTGTGCAAGTTCTGTTTGTACGATACAAATGTAATTCGAGTATTATTAAAATAATACTTTTAACATAACAGTGTTACCTAATAAAATTGGTCACCAACGTCCGTATTTATGGAACCGAAATACATTCGATTTAAATTGCGTACGATTTAATCCAATCGCATTTTCGTATATATTCAACAATATATAAAATTCGATACATTAATTAGCCTAACACAGAACTAATTACATGTATTAACATATGATTAGGCACTAAATACTAGTCCTAATTTGGCGGGTGTTACATTCTCTCCCTGTTAGGAGAATTTCGTCCCGAAATTTAGCTCGAGGTCGCGTTTGATGTTGAAGCAGCGAATAACTGAGGATACTTGAGTCGCATTTAGTCTTCCCGTTCCCAAGTGAATTCCGGACCACGCCGCGAATTCCACCTGACCTTAACAATGGGGATACGACTTTGTTTGAGTTGTTTGACCTCACGGTCTATGATTTCAGCAGGTTCCTCAACAAAATGAAGTTTGTTATCGACGCGAATCTCGTCAAGTGGTATGATAAGTGTCTCATTGGACAGGCATTTCTTTAGGTTAGAAATGTGGAAGGTGGGGTGCACACTGCTGAGTTCAGATGGCAGCTGCAACCGATATGCTACGGGGCCAATCCGTTCGAGGATCTCAAAAGGCCCGATGTACCTGGGATTTAACTTCCCGCGTTTGCCAAAACGGATGACGCCTTTCCAAGGCGATACTTTTAAGAGTACTCGATCCCCAACTTGGAACTCGAGTGGTTTGCGTCTCACGTCAGCATAACTTTTCTGACGATCACGTGCGACCTTGAGTCGGTTTTGGATTTCCACAATTTTCTCAGTGGTGGCGTGTATGAGTTCAGGACCAGTGAGTTGACTATCTCCCACTTCAGTCCAACAGATCGGTGATCAGCACTTACGACCGTACAGTGCCTCAAAAGGTGCAGCCTTAATGCTGGCGTGATAGCTGTTATTGTACGAGAATTCGCACAACGGTAGATGTCTTTCCCAGTTAGTACCGAAATCAACTACGCAGGCGCGTAGCATATCTTCAAGTGTCTGAATGGTTCGTTCACTTTGGCCATCGGTTTGAGGATGGTACGCGGTGCTCATGTCGAGACGAGTACCCAATGCTTTTTGAAGTGATTGCCAAAAGCGAGAAGTGAAGTGGGCATCTCTGTCAGAGATGATCGAGATTGGAACGCCGTGTTGAGAAACGATTTCTTTGATGTAGATTTGTGCAAGGCGCTCCATTTTGTCGTTTTCCTTGATTGCCAGGAAATGAGCAGATTTGGTGAGACGATCGACGATCACCCAAATGGTATCGCAACCGCTCGACGACTTGGATAGTTTGATTATGAAATCCATGACAATTTGTTACCATTTCCATTCAGGGATATCGGGTTGTTGAAGTAAGCCAGAAGGCTTTTGATGTTCGGTTTTGACTTTTGAGCAAGTAAGGCACTTGCTGACGTAAGTGGCGATTTCGGCTTTCATGTTCGGCCACCAATAAAATTCCTTGATGCCGTGGTACATCTTATCGGATCCCAGATGGATAGAATATTTAGACTTGTGAGCTTCATCCATCACCAAGTCTCGTAGGTTCCCGAAACTAGGCAACCAGATTCGGTTTGAGAAATACCTAATCCCGTTAGATTTGGTTTCAAATTGTTTGTCAATACCCCATAAGGCTTCGTTTTTGATGTTTTCAGGTTTCAGGGCTTCGATCTGAGCGGTATGAATCTGAATGGTAAGATCGTTGTGAATGGTCATACTGAGGGCTCGGACTCGAAGTGGTTTTGGTCGTTCCTTTCGACTGAGGGCATCAGCTACAACATTAGCCTTCCCTGGATGGTACTTGATCTCGCAATCGTAATCGGTAAGCAACTCAACCCATCGGCGTTGCCTCATATTGAGATCCTTCTGATCGAATATATGTTGGAGACTTTTATGATCGGTAAAGATGGTGCACTTAGTGCCGTAGAGATAATGTCTCCAGATTTTGAGAGCAAAAACGACAGCTCCAAGTTCGAGATCATGAGTGGTGTAGTTCTTTTCGTGAATTTTCAGCTGTCGTGAGGCATATGCAATGACTTTGTCTCGTTGCATTAGCACACAACCGAGACCTTGGTGAGAAGCATCGCAGTATACCACGAAGTCATCGGTGCCTTCGGGTAACGATAGAATGGAGCACTGCAAAGCTTTTGTTTTAGAAGTTGGAACGCTGACTCTTGTTTATCAGTCCAATCGAACTTCTTGTCTTTCTGAGTCAGTACCGTGAGTGGTAGGGCTATTTTGGAGAAATTTTCAATGAATCGCCGGTAGTACCCAGCAAGACCCAAGAATTGACGTACTTCAGTTGCAGTGGTGGGTGCTTGCCAGTCTTTGATACCCTCGATTTTTGATAGGTCAACGTGAATTCCCTGACTGTCGATCACGTGACCAAGGAATTGAACTGTTTTTATCCAGAACTCACACTTAGAGAATTTGGCGTAAAGCTCCTCGTGTCTAAGTAGTTCTAGAATGGTTTTGAGGTGTTGCGCATGTTCTTGCTCGTTGCGCGAGTAAATGAGTATGTCATCGATAAAGACAATGACAAACTTGTCGAGGTAAGGTTTACACACCCGATTCATAAGATCCATGAATACAGCCGGTGCATTGGTTAGACCGAATGGCATTACCTGAAATTCGTAATGCCCATAACGGGTTCTGAAAGCAGTTTTCGGGATGTCGGCATCGCGAACACGTAATTGATGATAACCCGATCGAAGATCGATCTTTGAATAGAAGCTCGACCCTTGTAGTTGATCGAACAGGTCATCGATTCGTGGAAGTGGATAACGGTTTTTGACGGTCAACTTGTTCAACTCTCGGTAGTCGATGCACATTCTGAATGAACCGTCCTTCTTTTTAACAAATAAGACCGGAGCTCCCCAAGGCGAAGAACTCGGTCTGATGAATCCTCTATTCAGGAGTTCCTGTAACTGGGTGCACAGCTCCTGAAGTTCCGATGGGGCTAAACGGTATGGTGCTCAGGCCACAGGTGCAGCACCTGGCACGAGATCGATTGAGAACTCAACCTGTCTTTGTGGTGGTAGACCAGGTAGTTCTTCGGGAAAGACTTCTGGAAAGTCTCTAACAATAGGCACATCCTCAAGTCGCTTCTCCTCCGACTTTTTCTCCGTGATATGTGCGAGGATTGCAGGGTAACCCTTTCTCAGAAATTTTCGGGTTTTTAAGCAAGAGATGATATTGAGTCTCGTCCCGCCAGTCTCCTCCTGTATGATCAAGGTTCTACCGACAGCGAGTGGAATACGGACGATCTTATCGTAACAAACGATTTCAGCTCGGTGTTTGGACAACCAGTCCATTCCAATGATGACGTCGAAACTTCCAATTTCAATGGGTACAAGATCGATCGAAAAGGTTTCGTCAGCTAGGTTTAAAGTGCAAATTGGAATCACACTATTGGTTTCTATAAGTTTCCCATTTGCTAGCTCTACAGTGTACTTAACATCTAAGGCAATAGGAGTGATGTCAAGTAATGGGTAAAAGTCATCGGAGATAAAGCTTCTATCAGCACTAGTATCAAATAGAACAGAAGCAGTTAAGTTGTTGAGGAGGAACATACCCGAGACCACATTCGGGTCTTGGCGGGCGTCCCCGGATTTGATGATGAAGGCTCTGCTTCGGGTGTTGTTGTTGTTGCTGTTGCGGTTGTTGTTGTTGTTGTTGTTCTTCAGCTTTGGGCACGTGTCCCTGAAGTGCCCGGGGTTTCCACACTCAAAGCAGACATTGGGTGGCCTAGTGTTGTTAGGGTTGTTGTTGGTAGGGGAACGGCAATCCTGGGTGAGGTGACCATACCTCTTGCAATTGTTGCAAAAGGAGCCACAAGAACCTTCGTGGTGGCGGCTGCACTTGGAACAATAGGGTTTGCTCCCAGTGTAGCCCCGTTTGATGTCTGTGGTGGTGTTGTAGGCTTTGATGGTGTCGGGTTTCTTGTTTTGTTGGTTTGGGTGATTGTTGTGGTAGTCAGACCATTTCCTTTTGTTGTTGTGAGAGGATGAAGTGAGTGGTTCAGAATCTTGGCTCATTTCCATCAGGTCTTGGGCCAGTAGGATTGCACCGTCAATGGTGGTTTGGTTAGAAGAGGCGACGTGCCCCCGAACAGGCTCAGGAAGACCAAGAATGTACTTCCTGATTTTATCAGGTTCTGTGCTTACCATGGCTGGGCGGAGGGCAGCGAGTTGCTAGAACCTGGTGGTATAACCATCGATATCACCACCCTGAACCTTTAGGTTCCAGAACTCCTCGTCCAGCTTTTGGAGTTTGTCGATCGAACAGTACTTGGCGGTGAGTTTTGCTTTCAAGTCCACCCAAGAGAGTTGGTAGGCAGTGTCAGCACCCACTGACTGGGAATATGAGTTCCACCAAGAGTGGGCATCATCCTCGAGGGAGCAGGTAGCGAAGTTAACTTTGTCGTTCTCCGCGCATTTGCTGACACGAAAAACAGTTTCCATCTTTTCGAACCATCTGATTAGTCCGATGGCTCCTTCAGTACCCTTGAAGCTTGAGGGTTTGCAGCTCTGAAAGTCCTTGTAAGAACAAGGTTTAGTAGCAGGGGTTTCAGTGGCATCGCTGTTTCTCGCGGAATTTTATGGAGTATTCCGAGCCAAAGCTTCAGTCACAGCCTGGGTTATGAGTGACGTAAGCTGAGCATCGGTGTATGGTCTTGTCTTTGGCGGCATGATTCTTCAATAAAAGAAATGAAGATACATGAGATTTTGTAAGAAAGTTGTATTTATCTCAGATGTACATGTATAAAGGCGGTAATACATAACATCAATATGAAAAAGGATTATGGCAATTAATATGAGTTGAAACAGCAAGGAATATTTGATAGATAGTACAAGTTCAAAGGTTACATCCTACGGAGTTATTACAAAAGGTGTCGGGAATTGTTACATCCGACTAATTTATAGAGTAGCGCTAGATAGTCATTAGATTACGAGATAGTTTACAAGACAAAGACTACACTAGTCTTAACGTAGATTAATCTGCTCCATCATTTCAATGAGACGATCCACTGTATTTGCAAGTCTGCTGGCCTGTCGGGCATTGTCTTCAGCCAAGGCCAGTCGTTGAACCAAACTGCCAATGTATTCATCTGATACCCGTGAGCGTTGTTCACACTCATCTAGTCTGTGTTTCAAAAGAGCGGTTTCCACGCTTATCTCCACCACTTTGTTGAAAAGAACGTCTACATTATTAACGGTGGTTTCGTGATCCTCGGAGACTTGTTCGATGCGTTCGAGAGATGTAAGTCTCCAGTTTTCGTTCGTTTCCTGCAACACGACATCCATGGTGCGAAGTCGCTGTTCGTGTTGGTTCACCCTAGCGGCTAAGGCCGGCAAGGTGAAGTGAGTGGGGTACGGGCCAGCTCGAGGCAACCTGGCGTTCCTCCTTGCTACCCTTGGGTTCTGCGACCCGGATTGAGAGCGCGATGAATTGGGTGAGATGTTTGCCATTTCTGAGACAAAACGTTAGTAAGAGTGAGGCCTATATTCATATAGTTCCTATATAATATAGCCTATTGAGTGTCTAGCATAAACAAGTTTAAGTCTCGGTCCTCTCGAGGTCAGAGTCTTCTATTGTACCCTGTTCAGCCATAACTACTTTCAGATCTTACATCATCTTTGCTTAATTGTACATAGTTGATCAGGCTATGTTAAATTAAACTCGTATGATGTAATCACTGAACCAGTTATACCTAATAAGGAATACTGCCTAATGGTCATAGTCTAGGCCCACTAAATGCAACCTAGTTCACTATAACCTTAGGCTCTGATACCAATCTGTAACACCCCCAAATTTGGTTGATTTGCGGAAGCACGATTTTGGTGTTACTAATCAATAACAAAGCACAAAGATATATAGTAAACGACTCTATATGCGTCGTTTTAACAAAATATATTGATATTGAAATGTTTACAACATTTATAGCTTTACATAGCTCGAGTTTAAATAAAAGGAGATTTCAGTACATAAGTACTTGTACAAAATATACTAATGCAAGAAAATCTCAACGTCTGTATGCTGACTCGAGCTAGAAGTCCTGAAGCAGAAACAACCTACTGCTTGGTACCTGCGATACATGCTAAATGGGTCAGCTAAAGCTGGTGAGCTCACAGGTTTGAAATCATGTAATATAGTATGAACCTCAAGATTTAAATAATTGAATTGCATCCAGCAATTGATAATGTATATGTATACAGCCATGAGCACATAGTTGAGCTTAACTCGAGGGCCGGGTCCCCTATAGAGAATTCCGGGCGAGGTGCCTCCACGAATGCCTAATCAACATTCGTCTTCCCAAATATTAGTACGTCCGTTTACCCGGTTAGTGCTTGCTAACCCGAACGAGGAGGGTCAATCCTATATGGTACCATATACTAATATTCACGCTACAACGTATTAACAACTATGCTGACGGAGGACTTTAAATGATTAGTTGTGAAAAACTCATGTAGTATATGAAAATGCTTGTACTTGCGTTCATATGTTAAAATTGAGCAATATATCACACCCCTGAGTAAAACAGTAAAAAGAGGGGCTATGAGACTCACCTGAGTCGTTGAGTTTATGAAAATAAACTGAGAATGATTAGCCGAGAATCGAAGTCCAAAGACTTGTAACCTGAGGGTGTCCACGACACGCGATGGTTATAATATGCGAAGGTATCTAATAAGACTACCTTGTAGTTGTTCGTCCAACTATAATGTCCAAATGTTCCCAATTCGGTGGATAGTTTAAGTGTTTGAAAACGCGTACGGCCCGTTGGTGATTATTGGTAATAATGATCTTGACGTTATTTTGTTAGTTTTAAAGTGTTATACAAGTTTGATGTTTGGTGTGAAATATGTCTACGAAATCTAAGTACGGGGGTCCGGGGGCAGCGCCCCTGGTAGCGGGGTCCAAGGGGCAGAGCCCCTGGCTGGGGTCGAGCTGCCAAGTCAGCTTGGAAAATTTTTATTTCTACTATATTGCTTTGACGAAAAACGCATCTGGATCCGAATTTGGGTAAAATCAGGTGTTAAAATTTTAGGTCTCGACACTTGGTAAAAATCTGAGTTTTCAAGTCCTGGTTTGTGCGACGTTAGGTGTGACGTCGCAGGTAAGGATTGCGACGTTGAGCATGACGTCGCTAAAGGCGACGTTTCGCAATTTAATGCGACGTTAAGGATGATGTCGCTATACGCGACGTTGTTGATTCTAGCGACGTAGTAGGCGACGTCGCTATGTGCAACTTCGCAATTCAATGCGACGTTATGTGCGACGTCGCTAAGGCGACGTTATTGATTTCTGTGCAACGTTATACGCGACGTCGCAAAGGCTCCAGGCCAGATGCGACGTTACGGGCTGTTGGCCGGATTTTGTGTCGAAAACGAGTTTCCCGGCCACCGTTCGGTCCAATATTTTTTCCCAACCCAAATATGGACATTTTAAGTGTATACAAACAACCACAAGTCGAAAATAATGGAAATCGAAGAGTTTCGAGAATTGTCGGAAACTTACAAAGTGTCGGATCAAAAATCTGAAAAGATAGGATGATAGATCGGGATGCCGTGGTCGTTCTTTTCCAAAGGAGTAGTATGTTTCGCGTGCGTTTAATGGTAGTATTTGGTGTTTAAATGAGGATTGTGGAGGTGGTGGTGATTAGAGAGAAAAGAAAGAGAGAGAAAAGAGAAAGAGAGAGTGGGATAAGAAGGAATGAGAAAAAGAGGAGGGAGTTGGGGGTTTAACCTCCAACTTTCAGTCTCCGCAATTGCGGTCCGTGCGGTGTTCGTTTTCTCCGTCGTTCAAACGTTAAATAATTATTTTACATATTAATTGGTAAGTTTTTAAAATACAAACTTATTATGCGATATTTTATTTAAATATTTTACTAATCAATTTATATTTGAGTTATAAAATGTAAGTTAGTTTGCGCGTTAAATATTTTAAATTGTGCAAGTTCTGTTTGTACGATACAAATGTAATTTGAGTATTATTAAAATAATACTTTTAACATAACAGTGTTACCTAATAAAATTGGTCACCAACGTCCGTATTTATGGAACCGAAATACATTCGATTTAAATCGTATACATTCGATTTAAAATTCGATACATTAATTAGCCTAACACAGAACTAATTACATGTATTAACATATGATTAGGCACTAAATACTAGTCCTAATTTGGCGGGTGTTACAATTTCGGTTAGGGATGTTTTGTACTCACTTTTGTTTCGCAGTCTCTGAGTACTTTCAGAGTGCTCGAGAATGATTTTAGTAATCGCTTAACGTTATATATATATATATATGCTTATATATATATAATATTCGAATTAAAAAGTTTAAATTCGGACGAAAATTTGGGTCATTTTTTACTGGGTGTCACAGCAGTCCACCTTCTATAAACACGTCATCTCAGCCAATTTCTCTCGAATACAGTCAAGGCTCTCATGCACGATAATATGTTAAGACCCACAAAGTGTCCTTCTAACACTAGGGTACTCTCCTGAATAATCTTAATTGCTTCTACAAATATCTCGTTTACCAATTTAACTTCATAATTTAACGTTCAAGAATACTAGGTTTCACATTGATAAGGATACAAATTTAAAAAGGACAGGGCTGCAATTGGTCACTAACGTTGAATGATACAGTAGTAAAAGGATCATTTCACGAACACGTACCCGTTGCAGCATTCGAGGTCGGACGCGTTTTATTTATTTTGAATTTTTTTTTTGGGATGGTAATAAAATTTATTTATTTATTTATTTATTACTGCAGTTTATTTTACGAAATTACGTGTTCCAAAACATAGAGAGTTCCAAAACATAGAGAATTTCAAAACGATATAAATTATTTTGGGTACCAAAGATTTTAGTAAGAGAATTTTGAGGCATCATTTAATAAACTAATTGATCGCGGATGGTTAGATATTTTAGTTGATAAGACAATTCAATATGTAGGCTTATCCTTCTTCTTCATTCAAACCCCTTTTTCAGTAAGTAGTATAGATAATCGGGGTTGGTTGAGTTTAAGAATTATTACAAAGTTTTTGGATTTACCAATACATCAACTAATGGTGTTCATAATAGGACCCTTAGGAAAAGGTTTGATCGATCCGGGTTGCAATCGTTATATTGGCAGAGAATATGGTGTAGGTATGTTTTAGGTTGACTCAAATTCTTACAGAAGTTGTAGCCAACTAGTTTAAAAACTAAGATTAGAATACTTGTTAAGAATGATCTTATTTAGTTACATTTGTAATGTAGCATGAGGGATTGGAGCCTTTATCATATAGAGGTGAAGTTGCCAAGCAATACGGATAGTTGAATGTATGACCAAAAGATATTAAGATCCTGGACTAACTTGCAAAAAGGGATTAGAAAATTTCGTTGCGAGAAGGTAAAAGTGACCAAGTAAGTGAATGCATCACTGACTAGAAAGGCAAAGACTATCGCGTGATACGTGGTTGTCATTTGAAGTTTCCAAGGAAAATTAAGATATAAATATGCCCTAATTTGGTTTCGCTGAGTATTAATTTATTAGAGTTTTGCATGGTTATTCATTAGTGAATTATTATCTACATTTATTAGTCTTACGATACGTATTCTATGTCTTAGAATGACGTTTACTTACTACAAGATTTACGCTATCATAGTTACCACATTCTGCTACCGTCACATTTCACGTTTAGCATTTCGAGTAGGACGCCTTGGCGGCATGTTTACTACGATTTCGAGTACGTATGACTTTAGAATAGATGAGCAGTTTGGATAGTGTTATATGTATGCGCCAAGGATCATGAGTTCGGAACAAATAGAGTTGAGATTTTACGTCGTCACGCGACTTTGAAGGTGACCCATTAGACACTCGAATATGGTCATATAAACACATATATGTCGTGATACATTCACAATTACGTCGGCCGTCATAATTGTTAGGGTATCCTTTCATATATGTACTTATTACCAGATCCTATATCACAATGTTCAACCTTGTTCCTACATATTCAAATCTAAGAGTGGCCTGAATTTTTAAGTGAATAGTACTATGATCGATATAGCACCGATATATGACATTAATGATCCCGCACCATTAAGCCTACATAACCCTCTCGGGTACGCGGGTACGTGCGAAACCACCAACGGAGCATACCTTGCTCAAGAATCGAAATACGAGTGGGTACACGTCGTCTATGTAGCAAATAAGTATATATCCTAGCAGATAGTACATCTCATGACAATTAAGTTCATATCGTTTCGTACAAGTACACACCATAGCAACTAATGACATGTTTCAAATAAGCACACATCATTTTGATAGCAAACATCGTTTCAATTAAATACGCATCGTTTTGAATAAGTACATATCGTTTCAAATGAATACACATCGTTTCAATAAGTACACACGTCGTTCAAATAAATACGTATCGTTTCACGTAAACATACATCGTTTCAAATAAGTACATCTCGTTTCATGCACAGGTAGCTCCTAGCATAGCTTCTATATGAAGGGTCCTAGGTTATAGTATAGGTCAATCCACCTAATTCTCTATAACCAATGTCTCTAATACCAATCTGTCACACCCCGTCTAAAGCGAAAACAACGGAATGCAACGTACGACTAGATCATAACACATTGATATAAAAGAAATTCACTAAATGAAATTCAACAAAATGTTATGATACCGCTTCACAACGTTACAAATACAATCGTTCACGTAACCAAATCTCAAATGCACTCTAACAGTCTCGCTAAGCCACATTAGTCTCAGCTCTTGGATTACTAGCTTCACCTGAAAAGAAATGCTCTAAAACGTCAACACATGGTTGGTGAGTTCGTAGGTTTTTAAATAAACAATTTATCAAGTCATATTCGTTTTGTTAAAACACATGAGTGCAATGTATACAATGTATAATAATACAATGTTCAAGAAATCACACGTTACCCACGTTACAAATAAGTTACACGTTTCAACATTTCAAATAAAATACACGTTCAACGTTACACAAACCAACATCAACATTCCGTTACATCCTACGTTTCTACGTTCCTACGTTTCTACGTTCCATCGTTTCTAAGTAGTCTTACCTCAGAGGTGGGATCTCCCACATGTGCAAGACCACAACGTTTCTATCATCGTTCCACACAAAATAACCACATACAAAAGCTATGCTCTATTCACGTTATCGTTCCAAACAAACAAACAATGCACATTAAACTATACATGTATTTCATAGCAACTCATGATTAAAAGCAAGAACAAAGATTGTTTCCATAGCGATAAAACAATTTAAAGTATCTGAGCATTCTTTTCCCCCAAAATGTTAAAAATATAAATGAAAAAGGGCCACGAAACTCACCTGAATAACGAGTTTAAAGCAAGTCATGTATCACACACAACCGCAGTGAACTATAAACGTCCTATAATATAAAGGAATTGTTCATGAGTTATGTATCTTACAAATTATGTACACGAGTCGAGTCAAGGGTTCCTATATGTTTATGTCCATCTCATGTTTATATTTATATGATATAGTTCCCACAATTTTCCTAATGAACTAAGTCCTATAGTTACTCAAGCTTATGTCTACACATTGCTAGTGATAACCATTCCAATTCAAAATTTTCATAACTATTCACCAGCACGTTATCAAGATTCCTTATCTAACCCAAACTTAGAAAATATTTTATAAACCATGCTACATAGACATCACTCATCAAAATGTTAATTTAAAAGAATTAAGAAAACAAGACTACAATTTAAACAATTTATACTTTAAAACTTATTAATTTAACAAATACATTTAAGTAAAATCATTTTATTAATTAAATTTAAGATTATGAAAATAAAAGTTTTATACAGAAAATTTCATGTCTTAACATAATTTAAAAATCTCAAAGTAATCAAAAAGTAATTATTTCATTCAATTCAAACTAACCAAAGTTATCAGAATATTCATAATACACTGTAGCAGCTTACTAAATAATTTTTTATAAAATCATATGTTTAGTTTCAGAGGCCGAAACCTCACAAGTCTAGGTAAAACATCGAGATCTACAACTTTTTAGTTTTGGCCGAATCCTGAAAATGACTCCAACTAGGTCAAAACGGCCTCCAAAGTCGGCTGTAACAATTTAATCAGAATCCAAAATTTATTCGTATAACTAGGTTTTACGGACTATGTCTTTAACTAAGGTCAAATCATACCATCGACTCGTGATTACATCCAGGTCTGGAATTATAAAGAATTGAATAATATTAGTTTATGATTTTATACGAATAGATATCATATGATCGAATCGAATGTCGAAAACTTACCAACGAAACCGAAACAAAATCAATACCGTTTGCTAGACTTGAATAGATGATTAACCCTTTTGATTTGATGTTGTTTGGGGGTGAAAAAGGTTGAGAAAGAAAGGGAGAGTCGTTTCTAGGGTTTTGAGTGAGTTTTAATGAGAAAGGATTGTGAGCATGTATGATTTGTTTTGAGAAAAATCTTCCTTGCTCCCTAATACAAGCCTTGAACGAATTTCTAAATGGTATTATGGGCTAAAATCTGTAAATGTTGTAGCCCAAGGAGTTTAGAGATCATGGGCTTTGGATTCAAGTCATTTGGAGTCCGAATGAGAGAGTTATGGCCCAAACCGTGAAACTTCGCAGAAATTCAGCTTTTATCTTATTGACGTGTGATATGTTTTTACTTAGCTTATTATTATTATTGCATTGTAATTGTTAATAGTATTATTATTTATAAATTACCTATTATTATATTTTGTTTATCATACTTCGCACATTCTCTTAAGTTTCGAAATTATGAACGCATTTACGTTTTGCCTTGTATTTTTTTCGTTACACATCCGATTGCGATGATTCTTTTTGCATTGGATTCGATCTTTGAAAACGAAGACTTTGATGTAAAGAAATCCATGTGATGAGTCTTAACACAAAAAATGAGTTTTTACGGCTTGAACTACGATTACGGTTTGGTGACGGTTGTCACATTTAGTTTGAAATATGTGTTCATGATAGATTGTATGGTTTATGGAACATTTATAGGGTTGTTGGATTGCTAAGAATGTTGTTGAATGGTTGTTAGATCTTTGGATTGTTACGTTGTTTGGTGGATATGATTTTGTATGTCTTTACCTCATGTATATATTATGTTTTCAAGGTTTTTAACAATTTCGGGTTCTAAAACAATAGTTTATTCGCTAAACGTTATACAGTATTCCTTTAAATGTCTTCTTAGAGCACGAGGTGTGCTAAGAGCACACGGAGTGGTGACGGCCTAAGTACAGTGTTCTGGGTGAGAATCTTGTGGTGAGGATTTTGTGGAGTGATAACAGTGTTCTGGACAATGTTCTGCAATTTTTTATTATTTGTTTGATTTATTTTTTAATGATGATAATTGTATAATTTAACATATAAAAAACAAAATAAATAAAAACAAAACAAGATCGCAAATCTTCATTTTGCTTTTCCCTTGGTACACCCGTGAACCATGAATCAACAAAAGTCTATACACATTAAAATACAAATAAAGTAAAAACAAAAAATCATGTCAAAAGGCATCCGAACAAAAACAAAAAAAGAAGAAGAAAAAGTTAAAAAAATAATAAAAAAAGAAAGATTTTGTCGTTGATCAGCGTCGGAACAAGGATTCTGTGCCATGAACGCCGTCCAGAACGCCGTCGGGAACGGCGTCGCGGACTGGCTGAACGCTGTCCCACGGCGTTCTGAGACGAAAACGCCGATAATAATTAATCCACTCCGTTTGCTCTAATACGTGGCATCGGTGTTCTCCATTGAGAACACTGAACTTCGGTGTTCTCCCACACCCCACCGGTATTCTCGTCGGTGTTCTCACATATTTTTGTTGCCACCGTTCTTATAGAGACATTGAAGAGTTCAGTGTTCCAGCTTTTTTCCCCGCACCACAAAATCATAACTTTCAACATTCTACACCACATCATGTGCTCTTAGTGTTTTAAGCACCACTCACCTAATCTCAGTCGACATGACGCCACCCAACCGCTTTATCATCCAACGACACTCATAATCGTTGTATTTATTCTTACACGTTTCTTGACACATATCTATCAAAATCAACCATGGCTGCTACACTCTTCACCAAACTCTCAAAAACATGTTCAACAACCCACAAACATTTCAAAACCATCCGTAACATGAGCAACATCCCAGAAAACACCGTTTACGGTGGCCCAAAACCCCAAAACCATGATCAAAGAGTCACGTTAACCACCCTACGAACTAAACACAGAAAAGGGGAACCCATAACCATGGTGACCGCTTACGATTACCCATCTGCAGTTCATTTAGATACTGCCGGAATTGATATTGCACTCGTCGGAGATTCTGCTTCCATGGTGGTTCACGGTCATGATACCACGTTACCGATTACGTTGGATGAAATGTTGATGCATTGTAGGTCTGTTGCTAGAGGTGCTAAAAGGCCGTTACTTGTTGGGGATCTTGCTTTTGGTACTTATGAATCCAGTTCTCAACAGGTATATTTATTTATATACGTTAATTTTGTTTTCTTAATTATAGAGAATGGTTAATGTTTGACTATGGGTTGTGAAATGCATGTTTGACTTTTGAGGTCAAAGAGGAGATTATGATATATTGGAATTGAGTCAGAGGTGTAATTGTTTAAAAGGGGAAAGATTAATGATGGAAACAGACAGATGCTAATAGGTTAAAAAGTTTAGGATTTAGTCTTTAATAATCATGTGTCAAGATGAGGTTTACATAAATCCAAAGTTAGGATATTGAATGACCATATTTTTGTTTTCCTTATACATTTGTGGTAATATTGCTGATTTGTGTTAAGCTGCAGTGTAATTTCTACATTGGAATGTGTTCTAAGCGATTAGATCTTTTGAGTATATATACTAATATATAATATAATCAAATGCTAATGAGTTAACATTAAAGCGTTGATCTTTAATAGTTATGTGTCAAGATATGTCTTAAACAATCCTGTTTCTGATCCAGAAACTACAAAATTATGGTTTTGTTTTGCTAATTATGCTAAATCTTTATGTTTACTAATTATAGTGTTCGTTCGTGTATTTACAGTATATATATTGGATGACTGTTAAAAATTTCATTTATTAAATGAATGCTTTATGTATGCTAGTGTAGTATATAATATTGCAATTTTGGTTATGAGCAGGCAGTTGATACAGCAGTCAGGGTATTAAAAGAAGGAGGAATGGATGCAATCAAGTTGGAAGGTGGTGCACCATCTAGAATTTCAGCTGCAAAACACATTGTTGAAGCCGGAATTGCAGTTATGGGTCATGTGGGGCTGACCCCTCAAGCTATTAGCGTTCTTGGTGGATTTAGACCTCAAGGGAGGAATGTTCTCAGTGCAGTCAAGGTGCGCCCATACTTCTGAGTTCAAATGTATGGCTTCTTTTCTCCAAAATTGAAGTGGTTTTGTTTTTTTCACAAATTGTAACGCTTTTTCTGCATTTGTAGAATCTGTTCGGTAGAACCTTTTGTCAATTTCCTAGGATGAGAAAGTCCATGTTTGTCCTTAAAAGCCGATCCGTACAAACTTTTGGGGCCTATAGAAGTTATTGGTCAAGTTAAGAAATTGATGTGTATCTGTTATATATGCTACAATTAGACATCAAATGTTGCAGTCCCATTGTTTCTTTAGAACAGATGTTTTATTTGGGTTTAAGTCACATGTTTACCTTTCAAGTTTCAAAATTTGTGTGTATGTTATAAACTTTATAGCCAATCCTTGCTGTCAGTAAAAAAGTTTGCTAAAGGTAGAAGAATCCATATCAATTTTGAAGCCTGAAAAGTGCATGTTTGACTTCAAAAGTTAAACTGTTACCTGTTTATATTACTGTGAACATATTAGTCATTGTTAAATCACATGAGATTATTATCTGTTCTGCAGGTTGTAGAGACGGCACTAGCATTACAAGAAGCGGGGTGTTTCTCAGTTGTTCTTGAATGTGTGCCTGCACCGGTGGCTGCAGCTGCTACATCCGTTCTTAGTATACCCACCATTGGTATTGGGGCTGGCCCGTTTTGCAGTGGACAGGTCTCAATCGCATAGCTTCTCTTGATAATTAATTTTTTCGGATTATAAACCCTAGTCACGTTACTATATAGTAAATAGTAAGGAAATGGTTACAACATCTAGTGATAACCAAAAATGTTCCTCACTGTTATCCTATAATTAATGCAGGTCCTTGTTTACCATGATCTTTTGGGAATGATGCAGCATCCACATCATGCAAAGGTTAGTGACAGGATATTGATTGGCTTTACACTATGTGTGCCATGAATTCATCAGAAAGTCCATTTTGACAAGTTTTCAGGATAAAAGTTTGTTTTTAAAGGGTATATTAATATCATATTTTTCCCAAGCATTTTCTGATTTTGTATTTTGTCAAACATTACTGTTGCAGTTATTAGAAATCTCTCGAGTTACAATTTTGTATTTACTCATTGTCATCACTACAATATTACATAACAGTTGGTATTGAATTGATATTTATGTTATTTTTCCTGTCATAGTGTCTAGGCAGACATTGCGATGGTTTTTACTTTTAGGAAGTTCTGAAGTTAGAAAACAACTTTCCATCGTTTGATTTGGGCACACAAGATGCCCTAGTTTTTTTTTTTTTTTTTATTGTATGGAAGGGTATTTCAGACATACAATTAATAGTCCATGATTTTCCCTACAAAGGATATTCCATGGTTCATGAAAATTACTTTCTCCAATTTTTAGAAGTTTCCAAGTTATGATTATGGGCTTGTCTATTAGATAAAGGTATCAGTTTGGCTTTAAAAACTCATTTTCTCATTATTAAATAGTATGAATCAAGCATGTTGTGCAAGAGTTCCCATTTTAGAAAGAAAATATGCTAGTTGTGCCTAAAATGTATCCTAAATGTATGCCTAAACCATCAAATGGTCGACACTTGTGTTAGTCATTTTCTCTGTTCTCGTGTTAATCCGTTTCTCAATCTCCTTGTTAGGCACATTTTTGGTCATACTTTTTAGGACTACGTAGCATTACTCGAAAGAAAGCTCTCAACTTCTGTTTAACTATTTCCCCTAATCATTATATTATTGACGACATTGATATGGGCATTTAAATTATATTTCTCTTTTTTTGTATTTATTTAAGGGTATACTAGACCACTTAAACGACTTGATAAAGATACTGCTGCTATGCACCAATATACAGGTTACCCCAAAGTTCTGTAAGCAGTTTGCTCAAGTAGGAGAAGTGATCAACAAAGCTTTATCCGAATATAAACAAGAAGTTGAAAACCGCTCATTTCCAGGGACAATACACAGCCCTTATAAAATCAATCCAGCAGAGGTTGATGGATTTTTAAAAGAATTGCAAAAGATGGGATTGGATAAAGCTGCATCTGCGGCGGCAGAAGCGGCTGAGAATTCTGAATCAGGTAACAAGATTCAAACTGCAGAATATGCAAATTGATGATAATTTAGGAGTCTTTAGGTTTACAGTCTGAGTTTTGAGTTTAGAATGCCAATTTTGAGGAGTTGCAGGTAGATACAACAATAATGTAACCATCATTATGTGTACGAATGAAATTATGAGTTGGTCTCTTTGTAACAAGCAATTAGGATAGAAAAATGAGACAGATAAAATAAAAGTAATGATAGGCTATTTGTCCACCATCATTATGTGTGTAACTGTCTGCCTGTTTTGTGTTTATATATATTGGTTTCGGTTCAACCTTTGATGACCTATAATGTAATGGAAGGGACTGTGACAAAATGGGTGGGTTCAGGTAATTAGTTACAGTTTTCATAAAGATGTGAGGTGCCCAACCATGTTCTTAGAAAACAATACTATACAATTATTTCATTCACATTGCTTCTGATTTGAAGAATAACACCTAAAGATGGCAATCTCAAAAGAGTTAGATTCATTCTTATTACATTTATGGTACATAAATAGAATCAGGAGACAATGATATCATTTGCAGAAGACTTGAATTCGAAAATGTTTCTTCAAGACCTGCAGGTCCCCTTCTACTTCCAACATGATTAATACTCTCTTTCGTCACATGAACCAACTCTCTTGCTACATCGTTCATCTCCAACCTCCCATCACCGCCGCCAAATAATAAGCACCGTGTAGCAACATCCGCCACTATCCCCATCTGCTCTTTTCTATATGTCGGTTGTTCATGGTAATACAACATTGGGTCCACCACCTCTTCTAACTTTCCATTTCTAATCTTCCGTAACGCCACTGTCGCCAACTCCACTGACTTCCCACCTGCTAAAATCTCCAAAAGCACCACACCAATACCATAAACGTCGTTTTTGTTTGAGAAAGGACCATTGGAACTGCACCCGTCTGAACCGTGGTCCAATAACTCGAACCCGACTAGTTTTACAGACATGTCGTGGTCTAACAAGACACCCAGATTCAAGACCGTGGTGAAACACAGGAGGAAAGATTTCAGTTTGTAAGTTTGCGAGTACGCTTGCTAATTGGGCAGAGATTGTCAGTCGGTTTTGCCAATCAATCCCCATTTTCCCATCGACTCCTGCTTGAAGTAAATTTAGTTCGAGTGTACCATTTCCATGATTCTCGTAGACCACCAGTGGAGTGTAACCCGAGTCAATTGAGCAGCCCAGGATTCGAGCCATGTTTGTGTGGGTAACTTCTGATAGGATTTTGACACGTGATAGGACTTGAATGAGGTCGGTTTCAGTTCTACAGTGTACCTTGTAGACAGCTACTTCTAGTCCGTCTCTGAGGACGCCTGCATAGATGGTGCTTCCTTCACCTACGTTGACCAGTTTTTGGTCATCTGAGAATCCGTTAGTGGCTTGTTCTAGTTCGGTGTGAGTAAATAGACGAGTTCTACGTCCTTTGCGAAATGAAACACTGCTTTGGCTGCGAGTTTGATCTAGATCAGCGGTTCCTAGCTTGGTTTGTCGTTTCAACAAACAGAAGAGTCCGATCAATGTGGCGATCGACAGGCCTAATGCGAGAATTCCTGTTTGTTGAACAAGAGAAAATTAATTTAATCAGTAATCAAATGGTGTATGATCTCCAGCCAGTGGTGGAGTTAGGAAAGGACTAAATAGATGCAGCTGACTCATCGGATTATAACTACAGAGTGTTGATACAAAATTATTCTGGGCTTCTGGTTACGATACTTGCTGACTTGCTGTGTGACGGGTCAAAATCAGTTCTAGACGAGTTGACATGTCAAATAGTTTCTGTCCATTTTTAGAATATAAAACTTAGGCATTATAGAGTAGAAACTTTCACAATGTTTCATATGTTCCCATTTTGCTGAACTTTTTTATTTCACCCGTTTGAGACAAAATGCAACGGTTAGTCAAAACTCTTGCAGTCTAGTATGATTGCTACTTAGTAGTGGGTCGAAACATACATTTCATTGGTGGGACGAGGTACGTCCAGCAGCAAGCATTAGTTTACCGTGACCATGTTCCTTAGGATAACAAGCCTTGCCATACACTTCTACTCCAGCCTTGAGGCAATCTATACACATAAGTTGAAAACATTCTGATTAATACTTAATTAATATCTATAATTACAAACTACAGACCACTCTAATAACAAAGGAAGAACATCTACCAAAATCTTTCAGTTTTAAGTATCAGGATAGAACATCAGCTAAGAAGCTATAGGTACAAGTCTGTCATTATAAAAAGCATATATCAAACATTACATGATAGAAGGACTCACATTTCAAGCAACCACTCCCCTTAGCAAATCCGTCGCCTATAAATCCATCAACACATTTGCACCTCATACCCAATATCACAGAACTTGCATTAACACTATAAGCATTCAAATCGCACGTTCCTTTGATTATATCACTTGGTAACTCCCATTCTAACTTAATGCCACGCTTTATCTCACCATTATTAGAACCCAAACCTGCACCTGAACCAACCCAAGAAGAAAATCCCTTGCATCCAAACTCCTCAAACACATCAAAACCATCGCCCACTTGCCAAACACCACCACGATCTTCCAATAGCAAGTAACAACACCCGCTACTCGTGAAGGTCGTGGTGGTGTTAGCATCATGACATCCACCACAATCACTCCTACACAACGACGAATCCCCACACCCATACAAACCAACCAAATTTTCTTTCGCTATACCAAAATAATCATTCGCTTGAAACCTAAACGACTTCAAATCATAGTAACTTCGACATGATGAAGAATAACGAACCGTATCATTTGGAAAATCCACTAACAACCCGCCACCATCATTGAAAAATTGAAGAACTTGGTACCTATACAATCCAATCTTAATAAACAACGAAGTCGAATTAAAACAAGAAAGACGAAATGCATCCGAAAGTAACTCCCCACAATTAGAACCATTGTCAAGACGAAACGGGTAAGGTATCGAGTCAAAGCTTCCACATTTTTCTTGTGGGTAGCTATGACTTACAACTTGTGACACCACAAGTAGTAAAAAAATTATGATCATAACTATATTGTTAAAGAACATCAAGAAGATACTAGCACTATATGCATCATGTTATAAATACATGATATAGCTTAGTGACACGTATATATAAATAAAGGTTGAAAAAGTCGGAAGTCGGGGGTGAGTCGGTCGGGACCTCCGAAGGACTAGTCGGGACTAGTCGGGGATTAGTCGGGGACTAGTCGGATTTGACTTTTGTTGACTTTTTATACATTTAAATAATAAATATTAAAATTATGTCTAAATATAGATATATTTTAAAAATAAAAGGTTAAAATGTAACTTTTTTTTAACTTTTTCTAACTTTTTCTTGAAAACTTTTTCTTCTCTCTCCTTTTCCCTTTATTCTTCCAGATCTAAATATGGTATCTCTTGTTCTTCTCCATCATCTTCTTCTTCATCTTTCATTTTCTTCATCTTCATCACATCTTTCTCCATTCTATCACTTATTCATCTATTTTCTTTCATATTTAGCAACAAAAAACAAAGGAGAAACACATTCAAGCCATAAACCGAGCATTTCTGACCCGTTGACCACCGTTGACCGGCGTTGACCGACTTTCTGGAGCGACTTTGCCTGGTCGAGTCGGAGTACTCACAGATCCCGACTAATCGCCGACTAGTCGGCCTGGTCGGCCGACTTTTACAACCTTGATATAAATATATATGTCTGTATGATTGAAGTGGAGATCGATGATGTTATTGGAAGGGGAGATGGAGGGTTCTTGGGAGCAAGGGAAATGGAGAAAGTTGGTCTAGAGAATGGGGTACCAAATTGCATCGGTGATGGGGTTTTATCGCCAGATGAGCCTTGAGGACACATTTATTCATAACTTTATGTGTATATTTTCCATTGGATTTGAGGCTATAATCTTCGAGATTCGGTTTATTTTCAGAATTTTGGAATGTTATCACTTATTAAACTTATCATCACTATTATGAGGAGGTGTGAACGCGCAATTATATATATACAACTATAAGCCAGTTATTATTGTTATAACTTTCAAATATTTAATTAGTAGTACATGCAAGTATATTTTGTGTACATTTTGATCCAAAAGCTATATGTTTAGTACTAATATTTCGCATACATTTATATATGTTGAATCGTGGTGATGTAAGAAGGTAACGATCATCAAAGCGGTTTAGTGATTGACTTCTGATATCCTCAAAAAAGATCCGAGGTTCAAACCTCCTCAGTAGTTGCACATATTTAAGGTGGTCAGAGAATAGGTCGAAAACGATCACGAGATTATTTTAGTTGATATTTTATCAGAAACGATTAGAGATTCATTAGTTTCCTAGATGTTAGCTTCAAACTTCTATCCATCAATGAAAAGGAGAGATTCAAAGTTTACATTTTGACATGAAACCAAGGAAACATTATTAGATGATTGGTTCACTAGGATAAGCCGATTGAAAAGTACTCGTGATTTTCAAATTATTTCGAGACTAGCTGGCCCATGCAATTCATTCCCCCTAGAGTTGCACATCCAAACCGGGTTTTAAAACCCGACCCGATTATAACCCGAAAACCGAACTGGTCAAAACTGGTTTTTACCAAAAGCGGTTCGGTTTTTACCCAACCCGCCGTTCCAAACCGGTTTGCCATTTTACCATTGGGAACCGGGTTAGGACCAGATTCTCCAAACCGATTTTCCAAAACCGGTTAAAACCGGGTCTTTTTTAGCCGTTAGAAAACGGGTATTTGGTCCATATAGCCGTTTTTTTGCCATTTTAATTACCATTTTGCCATCCTTATTCAACTATATATAGAAGCTTTGATTTAGTTTCAATCACAACAATCTTCTTCTCATTCTTATATACAAAAACTCAAAAATGCATACAATATTCTCGGTTCTCAAATGGCAAATCAATCTTCTTCCACTTCCCATGGTGTTGGTTCTACAAGTGCACCACCGGTGTGTGGTTTATACGACAAAGTGTTGATGTCGGATGGTACGACTAAGGCACATTGTAAACGTTGTCGAAAATTCTTAAAAGCCGACTCAAACTCAACGTTGAAAAATCATAATGAAAAGCATTGTGAGGGACTCAAAGGTAATCCGGAAGCAAGTGGTCAAGCTTTTATGTCACAAGATGGAACTATTTTTGCATACGATCCGGAACGGTGTCGAGAAGCTTTTGCGGGTTTTGTAATTCAAGAAGCTATGCCGTTCAACCACTTCGACAACCCTCGGCTTACTAGGGTGATTCAAAATACTCTTCAACCGCGATATAATCATGTAAGTCGTACTACTCTTAAACGTGATGCCCTTAAATTGTGGAAAGAAGCTAAAAAACAACTAAAAATCGTTTTAAAAACTTAAATACAAGTGTATCATTAACAACCGATGTTTGGTCGGCTCCTCATGGTTTGCCCGGTTCGTACCTTTGTGTTACCGCACATTGGGTTGATCCCGTAACTTGGCAAATGATGAAACGTACCATTGCTTTTGAAGACTTTGAGTATCCTCACACGGGTCAAAACTTATTTTACATGTTACGATATGTAATTAAAACGTTTAAATTGGAAGAAAATGTTTTTTCAGTCTCCTTTAACAACGCGAGTAACAATACACTCGCCGTTACAATACAAAATCGGGTTGAACCCGAACCGAATTTTAAATCATATAATTAATGATCCAATAAATCTATATATAGTTGAATAAGGATGACAAAATGGTAATTAAAATGGCAAAAAAGGGCTATATGGACCAAATACCCGTTTTTTAACGGCTAAAAAAAATAGGTTTTGGAAAACCGGGTTGGAGAAACCGGTCCTAACCTGGTTTCCATCGGTAAAATGGCAAACCGGTTTGAAACCGGCGGGTTGGGTAAAAACCGAACCGGTTTTGACCGGTTCGGTTTTCGGGTTATAATCGGGTCGGGTTTTTTAAACCCGGTTTGGATGTGCACCTCTATTTTCCATTACTAATTCATTTTAAAGCTGACTTTAATACTCCAACTTTTTTAGTTTTTATAACTAAGATATACGTAAATGTCGATTTCATTAAGCTCTTTAAAGTTTTCTTTCTAAATTGTGGTCATTGTTGTATATATTGTAATATGTGAGATATAAAACATATAATTACCGGTAAAAAGATATGAAAATTGTGTTCTTAATTAAAAATTATCTTTTTAACATCTTTTTAAATAATTAACATCTAACGCATGAATTCATAAAGTACGGACTAGTAAATAATGAAAAGAAAATTGGTGATTGGAACTAGGCCCGACAATGGATAGTTTCTGATCCAGATCTGATTTATTGGATCAAAAAATGTGATCCATCAATCCAATTAATAATCCAATAAGTCGATCCAAATATACAATTATACATCCGAATCGATCCATTTGGAAAAATCAAAATCAAAACAATAATAATACAAGTTTGAGTCAAATCATTATCAATTTATCATATATATATATATATATATATATAGGATCCGGTTCAATTGAGAACCAAAAAAATTGCGAGAACCGTGAGAACCACTAGATTGCATGCTTGTTCACATGTAATTAACTTGATTCACATGTGAACATTGATATAGGTTAGATTGGGAAAAAAAAATTAGAAAAATCCTTAAATTATAGCGAAAAACGCAAAAAATCAAATTTATGTTCATAGACATCACTAACGATGGGAAGTCAACCTCCTATACGTTCCTACATCCTCATATATGCCAATCACATGTCTCCGAAAAGGAGAGTAATTATCATCTTTTTACCAATCACTTCACCGAGTAGTTTGCATTTCATAGTGACAAACGATTCTTCCTAGCTCCATATAACCACCAAAAGTATGATTTATTTATATCAAATAATTAAGATATATATATATATATATATATATATATATAGTGTGCAGTAACCATTGGATCCTCTTTGTTCTCGACCCTGTCAGTCATATTGACTTCATCATAGATTCCTCAAAGAGTTTTAAAGTTAAGGAAAATTATCCTTTTGTTGCTCGGGTGGACGGGTAAGAATTTTTCCGCACATACACATGTACACACAAACTCATATATATATATATATATATATATATATATATATATATATATATATATATATATATTGACACATGTTATACATGAATGTTTTTAGATTCAATTGTATTAATAAATAACATATTTTTTAGGAGTGACGTGTGGATCTGATTGAGAATGGATTGTGTTGAACCGTCCCTAACAAGATTCTAATTGAGAATGTGGTTATTATGTTATCAAGAATATGTCTATATTGGTAACGGGGATGTAAGAAAGAAGTCCAACTGATGTAAGTTTATTTAATTAACTTTAAAGTAAAAAATTAAATATACATATATTATATGATTTTATAAGTTAACGTACGTACATAAATTGAATTTGCAAGCATGTTTAATGGTTATATAGGTTTGGAAAAAAATAGAAAGTCATCACGTTATTCAAGCAAGTAGTTGGAGGAAATAGTATATGAAGGCATTAGTAGGGGTTTGCCTCAGTTTACCTCTATAATTATTGAACCGCGGTTTATATACTGTAGTTGGATACCGATGTATATATTGCACACACACACACACACACATATATATATATATATATATATATATATATATATATATATTTACATATATTTTTGCATATTTTTGAATATATACTAGCTAGCTAGAAATTGGTAATTGCAGGGATTTTGGTTACTACATTGTGATAATTGCAGGGATTTTGAAGACTGCAATTTGGAAATTGGTAAAATTGCAGGAATATATGGCTACTGAAATTTTGGCAGAAAATTTGATATAAATAACTATATTAATATTAAAGCGGTTAGCTGTAACCCACCGATAATAAAATTGATAATTTTTTTAATTTTTTTCTGTGAATTAAATATTAAAAAAGCGGTTCGATAATCACGCCATATCATATATAAACAATAACCTATTTAAATAATAATTGAAAAGATTACCGCCATAAACAAACTAACAAAATTGCCATACTATATCATAAAAGATTAGGCTAACACCCACTTTTATTAGATAAAACACCCGCCTTAAATGACCTTAAATGCGTGTGCAGGTATCAAAAATAAACCGCCCTCAAGCTTTATTCAACCGCCTTGAATATGTTTTTATTTAAAGCGGTTTTAACCGCCTCTAAATAAGTTTTTATTTTAAACATTGCTCGCATAGATGGCGGGCCATTCACCATTCGTAATGGGCTTTTTCACCGCCCGTAATGTGCATTTTTGTAGTAGTGAAAAAAACACAAACATACAAGTAGAGCTTTTAAAAAATTCGGGCCCCCTTAATTTTAAATCCCGGCTCCACCCTTTCTTATCATAATTATCGAAAAGATAATTGTGTTACTAGAATACCGTCCGGGTCTTACACTATTAGTTTTATAATACATTGATCTACCAATAGTTAAGATGCTAACAAAAAAGCATGCATTCGAAACAATTTCACTATTTTCGTCGAAAGACAATATGTCGATATTCAATTACAAGAGTTGTAATAGTTTAATTGTCCGATTTTGCTTTCGCTGCGTAACATGTGTTTAAATCGTAAATTTTGAATGGGAGTACATATTTATACAGAACTTGTGACTTGTACTTGTAATGTTGTGAATCACGACTATAAACTTTCATATTGTTAAAGTTGTGAATCATTGATGCACAATTGTAAATCATACTTAGAAATACAACTATATACTTGGGGTGATTAGTAAATGTGTAGTAAAGAACTATGACTAGTCCCCGTTAAGGATTGCAACACCAAAGAGGAAACTATCTGTCAACAATGAGTCATCACCATTGTAGGTTATAGCTATATATTTTGGGAGATTATAATAAGCGTGCAGGATATAACTATGACTGGTCGCTGTCAAAGATTGCAACACTAAAGAGGAAAGTATCTGTCAATAATGAGTCGGCACTATCGTAGGTTATGGCTATCAGGCTATGCAGCATGTTCTGTTTCTGTTGCAGTGTGTAATTTGTACATTAAATAAACACCTTAGAAGCATGGATATTATAATGCAAAGAAAACTAAATTACACTACATGCATTTGCTTTTGGGTTAATTATTTGGTTATGTATCTAACTTTCCCTTTTTTACCATTGTATGTAACAAACTTTCAAAACATCTATTGTATTCAATGAACTTCTAAAAAATGCTATTGTATGTAACAAACTTTCAAAACATCTATTGTATTCAATGAACTTGTAAAAAATCTCTATTTTATGTAGCGGGTTACCATGTGTACATGCCAAACTCAAAATGGCTCTTTAACATTGGTTTGTGGAGGCACGAGCAAACTTGAGCAAATCATTGACTACCGCACCATACGATAGCGATTTTTTACAAGTTTATTGCATACAATAGATGTTTTGAAAGTTTGTTACATACAATAGCATTTTTTACAAGTTTATTACATACAATAGATGTTTTGAAAGTTTGTTACATACAATAGTAAAAAGTGCAAAGTTAAATACATAACCAAACAATTAACCCTTTGCTTTTCAAATTAGAAAGAGGAAAGTTAAGTTACAGAGGGATATTTCATGCTAAACCCATGACTCTTGAAACATAAATCCCTAACTAACATATGTTCTTCAACATTTCACTCCTCTAGCTTCTTTCTCCATCCGGCTTAATTTCTTCAACATTTCACTCTAGCTTTTTTCTCCATCTTCTTCCATACAAACAAGACAACCCAAACAACTGCCAACATGATCAACTTCTGGCCTATTTTACCCGCAGAATCACGTGATCAACTTAAGGAGAAGCTAACCTCGCTTGAAAACGCACTTCGCGAGGCCACTGATAGTAAAAATCTAGTGCCTCTTCATCTTGCAGCTGCTGCTGTCGGTGCGGCTTTACATGCCGCCGTTGATGACGGAAGTTTAAAGCTTAAAGAAGCTGCTGAAAGCCTTGATCACAGTCTTAAGAAAGCCACCACTTCAAACAGCTTGCCACTTTATGCTGCGGCGGGTATTATTGTTACCGCCATCAAAGTCGCTGTTGATGCCGGGAAGTCACCTATTCAAGAAACCATTACTGATGTTGAAAAAGCTTTGCATGCAGCTGTTTCCGTCGTAGATGCGGTCATTCACGCAGCTCGTAAAGCGTCATTGGAAGGTGCCGTTGCTGATGTTTCTGTGGCTACCACAAGTGCTGCCGGTGAATTTTCTCAGGCCACCGTGTTTGTTACCAGTTTTCCATTTCGTGTAGCTGCGGCGGTAGTTACTGCTGCGATCGAAACATTTGTTACAATGTAGAAGTATTGTATACTTTATGTTACTATTGTAAATACTCAAACTTCAGGGACTTAAGTGTAACTTATTAGTTAGAGTTTGTTAGTGATTAGTTAATAGCAGTTAACGATAGTTAGTTGTATATAATACTGTATGATTTTCATTACCAGTGTATCTTTCATAATCAATGAAAACTTAAGCTTCGATTACTCTTCCGTGTTCATATGGTATCAGAGCTCAGCTCAATTACGATTCTCTTTTGACCTAATCGATTGAATTATATCATCGATCGATTTAATCAATCAATTCGATTGATTATTCATCGCGATTTACACTCAATTTGAAAAATTAGGGTTTCTAATTTTCAACTTTCTTAAATCGCAAAAATGGCGATTCCTGAACCAAATCCTCAGCTGAATGCTTCGAATTCATCAAATTTGGTGAATGACCCGTTGTACATTGCCAGTTCTGATCATCCTGGAATGGTTTTAACAAATACGGCGTTTAATGGAAGCAATTACATCGGCTGGAGTCGAACAATCAAAATGGCGCTTGGAGCAAAGTTAAAATTAGGGTTTATCGATGGTACATGCTTGAAACCAACTGCTGATGACTCTAATTTGCAGCGCTGGATTCGTTGTGACTATATGGTGATATGTTGGATCTTGAATTCGATGGTGAGTGAACTTTCTGAGGCTTTCATCTATGCTCAGTCTGCACAAGAATTATGGAAGGAAATTGCAGAGAGATACGGTCAAAGCAATGGACCACTTATCTACCATTTGGAACGAGAATTAAACAAGATTACTCAAGGTAATCAAACTGTGGCTGCTTATTTCAATAAGTTGAAAAGGTGTTGGGATGAATTACATAATCTCAATGGCGTTCCAGTTTGTACTTGTGGAAAAATGAATGAATGTTCTTGTGGATTGATTGCTAAATTCCTAGAAATTGATAGTAGGTCCAAATTGGTTCAATTCTTGATGAAATTGAATGATGATTATGAGTCTGTGAGGGGCCAAATACTGTCTATGGATCCTTTGCCAAATGTAAATAGGGCTTATTACATTGTTCAACAAGTTGAAAAACAAAAACAAGTAACTAGCCATTCTTTTGAACCCACTGCATTCTTTGCAAATGCTGGAAATAAGTCCACTAACAATCTTGGAAGAAAGGATAGTAGAGCCATTAAGTCTGATGTTAGGACTGGTGATAAAAGGTTTTGTACCTATTGTAAGGAGGATGGTCATCTTTCTGATCAATGTTTTGAGAAAATTGGATACCCGGATTGGTACAAAGGGAAAAAGGCAAAGAAATTCCCTAAAGTAGCTGCAAATGTGACTGCATCCTTTGAGCAGGGTACTCCATTTGATTTGGAATCTAAGAATGAAGTTCAAATTAATAGTAGCACTTATGGCAACCATGGGTTTGATCAGAAGCTGGTATCTGCAGTTTGCCAAGAGATGATGAAAATGTTTCATGGCAAAGGGCAGTTGAATGATCATAACTCTGCTTCTTGTTCTCATTCAGGTATACGCTCATTCCTCACTTGTTGTTATGCAAATGCTTCTGCATTATCTTGTCATTCTGGAATCAATTTTAAGGATAGTTGGATCATAGATACTGGTGCTTCCGACCATATGTCACCAAACTTGAACCTCTTCCATTCTGTTCAAACACTTAAAAAGCCAATTTTTGTTAAATTGCCTGATAAAAGATTTAGAGCAGTAACAACTATTGGCCATGTACAACTAAATCCATCCTTGACTCTATTCAATGTTTTCTACATACCTGAATTTGAATTTAACTTGATTTCTGTTGGAAAGGTAGTTAAGTCTCATTCTTTGGTAGCTAAATTCTATCCAACATGTTGTGTGTTTCAGGACCCTTCAACTAACCATACTGTTGCAGTAGGGGAAGGGTCTGGATGTTTATACACATGCAAGGCATCTTCTGAAGTCCCTAAAGATCCTTTTCCTTCTGGTGTATCTCCTTTTCATGTTGTCAATTCTGTCAATGTTTCTACTACTTGCAATACTTGTAATAATGTAGTTTAAAAGACTTCTGTTAATCTTGATACTTTCCATGCCAGATTGGGACATACATCATTGTCTAAAATGATGCATTTGAATGATTGTAAACCATTGAATGTTTCTTCTCTTGATTGTGAAACTTGTGTTTTAGCCAAACATCATAGATCACCTTTTACAAGGAGTTCTATTTCTACTTCATTTCCTTTTGAACTTATCCATGTAGACCTTTGGGGTCCATATAAAACTGCTTCTTTGAATGGATCACATTACTTTTTCACCATTGTTGATGATAAAAGTAGGGCTACTTGGACATATTTAGTTCATCATAAAGACCAAATTTTGACTATTCTGTCCAACTTTGTTGCATACACAGAAAATCACTTTCATGTTACTCCTAAGTTTCTTAGATCAGACAATGGTACTGAAATTGTCAATAAGAAAGTTGTTGATAAATTACATTCCAAAGGTATTATTCATCATAAATCCATAGTTTATACTTCACAACAGAATGGGGTAGTAGAGAGAAAGCATAGACATCTTTTAGAGACTGCTAGAGCTTTAAAGATTCATGCTGGTTTTCCTAATTCTTTTTGGGGTGAATGTATTCTTACAGCTACTTATTTGATAAATAAAATGTCAATGCAACATTTGGCATGGAAATCTCCTTTTGAAATTCTTCACAATAAACCTCCTTGTTATGCACATTTAAAAACAGTTGGATGTTTATGTTATGCTGCTATTAATAAACCCAACAAAGATAAATTTGCTCCAAAGTCAATCAAATGTGTGCTTCTTGGTTATCCACCAGGCCAAAAAGGGTATAGGTTATATGATTTAACATCTCATACTATTTTTCATAGCAGAGATGTTATTTTTCAAGAAACTATTTTCCCATTCAAAACTCCTATTCCTAAATCATCACCTACTTCTACTCCTTCATTTCCAGTATCCATTGATGAGGATTTAGACATTCTCAATTCTTCAAATGGTTCTCATAATTCTGCTATTCCTTCCTGTTCTGATTCTGATTCACATGATACTTATTCTCCTTCTGCTCCTCACATTGATTCTCCTGTTTCTAATTCAACTCCTTCTATTCCTGTTGCTCCTCAAAATATTCCTTCCTCTTCAGCACCTATTACTTTAAGAAGATCAACTAGGTCCACAACTAGACCTGCATGGCTACAAGACTTTGTTGATCCTCTTAAGTCTAAACAATCTAAGGTTCAATATCCTTTGTTTACCAGTACATACATTGCCACTATACCTGAAAATCATGTTGCTTTCTTAGCAAATGTTTTTGCTCATTCTGAACCCACATCTTATCATCAAGCTTCTCAAAATCCTCAATGGGTAGAAGCCATGAACAAAGAGCTTCTTGCTTTAGAAGCAAATGATACATGGACTTTAACCTCTTTACCTGCTGGTCATAAGGCCATTACCTCCAAATGGGTGTATAAAACCAAGTTTAATCCTGATGGAACAGTGGAAAGATTGAAAGCCAGGTTAGTGGTCAGGGGTTTTAATCAAAAAGAAGGACTTGATTACAAACACACTTTCTCTCCAGTAGCTAAAATTGCTACTGTTAGGGTGTTAATTGCTTTGGCTACTGCTAAGTCTTGGCCATTGCACCAATTGGACATCAACAATGCCTTCTTGCATGGGTATATTGATGAGGAAATCTACATGTATCCACCAGAGGGCTACTTTAAGGCTGCACCTAATCAAGTTTGTAAGCTTAAAAGATCACTTTATGGTCTTAAACAGGCATCCAGGCAATGGAATTTAGAATTCTCAAAGTTCTTAATTGGTCTTGGTTTCATTCAATCCAAGCATGATTATTCCCTCTTTGTTAGGAATCAAGATGGTGTGTTTATAGCAGCTTTGGTCTATGTAGATGATGTCCTTATCACAGGTACTTGTGATGCTACCATACAATCCATTAAAGCTGCTCTTGATGATAAATTTACCATTAAAGATTTGGGATTAGCCAAATATTTCTTAGGTATTGAGTTGTGTCGAACTTCTACTGGCACACATCTCAATCAAAGGAAGTACATTGTTGATTTACTTCATGATGCTGGTCTGACAGGATGTAAACCTGTTGATTTTCCCTTGCCTCAGAACTTACACATTTCTTTGCACAAAGGAGATCCTCTTTCAAGTCCTGATTCATATAGGAGGTTGGTTGGTAGATTGTTATACTTAACAATTACTAGACCTGATATATCTTACTCTGTACAACACTTAAGTCAGTTTGTTTCCTCTCCTAAATCTCCTCATATGCAAGCAGCATTACACCTACTTAGATACCTCAAAGGTACTGTTTCAAAGGGTTTATTTTACCCCATTCAACCAAATTTGCAGCTCACTGGTTTTACAGATGCAGATTGGGGGGCTTGTTTAATGACTAGGAAATCCCTCACAGGTTATTGTATTTTCCTTGGTATCTTGGAAAACCAAGAAACAACCCACAGTTTCGAGATCATCAACTGAGGCAGAATATCGTAGTATGGCTGCCACAACGTGTGAATTATTATGGCTGAGTTACTTGTTAAAGGACTTACATGTTCCTGTGCGTTTACCAGTCACTTTGTTCTATGATAACAAGTCTGCACAGCAAATCGCAGCAAATCCTTGTTTCCATGATCGGACTAAACACATGGAAATTGATGTTCACTTCACTCGGGTTAAGGTTCAAGACGGGTTTTTGCAAACAGCTTTTATTCCTTCTCACCAACAATTAGCAGATCTTATGACAAAGGCTTTAAACAAGCTGCAGCATTCTCATCTTTCACACAAGTTGGGACTTTCAGATCCTCCAACTTGAGGGGGGGATGTAGAAGTATTGTATACTTTATGTTACTATTGTAAATACTCAAACTTCAGGGACTTAAGTGTAACTTATTAGTTAGAGTTTGTTAGTGATTAGTTAATAGCAGTTAACGATAGTTAGTTGTATATAATACTGTATGATTTTCATTACCAGTGTATCTTTCATAATCAATGAAAACTTAAGCTTCGATTACTCTTCCGCGTTCATACATGTGATGAAAAATCGAATCTTTTGATCATCGAAAACGCTGCTATTAAAGCTATCGAAGCTGCTTCTTCCGCGGATACGCCCCTGAAAGCGGCCTCAGACGCTTTCAAAGTCCATATCGAGGGGAGTTATATTGCTCCAGCTGCTCCAGACGAACATATGGTATGTATATATCCCACGTCAAGCTTACATATATCTGCTAACTTATAAAAGATATTTAATGTTACGATTAATTATTTTTTTTATACAAATTAACTTGGCTTGTTTTGGGTTTGTCACTTGTTGGTGGGATTCTCATTTTTAACAAATTTGTAGTGTTTACAAAAAAATAACTTTAAATCTTATACAATAAATTGTTTGAAGTTTTAAGATGGATTTTCAAATTGTAAACTAGATGGAGAATCTCAAGGTGTGGCTTTGATTACACCCCTATCCACAAAAAGGTGAATCTCACAAAAAAGGAAAGAAAAATAAATTAGATATAAAGATGTTGGAGCCAAGTAGCCAACACAATCCAAGACGAATGTGATTATGAATGATCGATCGATCATCTAAAAACCTAACCTGATTGCTGAAAATGAGGACGTACGCTACCAATAAATGGATGAGATTAAAAACCCTATACTAACAATCAAATATAATATGTGATCTGATCGAAACATGATCATGATTTACATCTTAAATAGTCACTATATCTAACTAAACCCATATATCTAACTATATCCTCATCCGGAGTCAATGAATTAACGGAACATGTCATAGTCAAAATATCTTAGTTAATCTAGATACAAGTCTTTTCACTTATTAGAGATACAAAACACACACGGAGGCTAGCTAGCTAACGAAAATGAGTTCCTAAACAGGTGGACTTACTTAATAGTATGGCTGAGACGGTTAGCTACATGCAACAAAATGCTTCATCATCATCATCGAGGTTATACGACTTTATGATCCAAGCATTGGCTTGGACATGGGAGCTTAACAAGTTGGTCAAGAGGTACCCGGATGATCAAAATCTTCATCATGTTGTAGAGAAAGTGGCGGAGGTGAAAGTTCTTATACTTTACTCTAATTATTCGTGTTGCTTTAAATTAATTTTTTAACCCGAATTACAAATTTTTATTTACTTCAGGCTGTGAGTAAAATGCACCAAGCTATTAATGAGAGGGGTGAGAAATTGTAAAAGTATCGAGGATCGATCGAAGATATACTAATTTAAAATTAAGTAGTTTAATTATTCCTTTCTTGATTAAGGACAGTTATTGACTCATGTTGCATGTAGAACTATGTTTATTTTTTTTCTTATCAACAATCTATGACTCGTGGTGTAAAATTCAAAACCAACTTGCATGGGAAGATCCAATTCAGAAGTAGGGGTTAATTGGTAAATTCAGAAGTTGGTAAAACCAACTTGCATGATGGGTTTGAGTGTTGCTTGTATTGTGTTGCTTTTGATACCATCTGATTTGCCTCAGGTAGTTGGTATTTGTATTGTTCTGTAGTGGTTGATGCTGGTGTTTCTTTTGTGTGTGGTGTTTTAGGGAGTCCTAAATTACTTCTTGTAATTTAGGTCTGATTGTTTCTTATGTTTGGTTTTGGTTGTTTTGGTGATGTTGCACTCTTGTATTTTTTGGTTTAGTAATGGTATTGTCTGCAGATTTCAAAAAAATTGGTAAATTCTTATCTTTCATAATTTGCTAATTGCTGTTAATTTACCATCTTGATTTTAAATTCCTTAAAGGGGTTTTTGCCCCCACGGTTTGATATTCTGCCCGGGTCCACCACTTAGTAATTAGTATTGTTGGATAACGTATTTGTCAAGTCTTTTAGTGTATATTTTGTTGTAGGGCAGAATTGTGCTTCTTTAATTAGAACAAGTAACGTATAACCATGATTCATTATCGTCTATAATTTAAGAGTAAATTGATTGAATGGTCCTTGTAGTTTAGAAGCATTTTTATTGGTTAGTCTTTGTGTTTTTTTCTGGTTAAATGGACAATTAAAAACTTAAAAGTTGTTGTATCTCTACCCAAAATACGCTCAACAAATCTATTTTGTTCGGTGAGAAGAGGGTATTTTAGTCATGTTTGTTACAGAGACCATTCATGTAATTTACTCATATCTTGAACTCTATAGTTTTTGACCTTAAATAGTACATTTCATGCAACTTAAATCCCTACTATTTCCAATTTGTACTTAAATCATATTATGTCGTTGTATGTGCGATATTTCCTTGCTTATAACTAGGTGAAGGACCCGTGACAACGCGGGCTTCATATATATTTTTTTTAATCTAATCTTGATTGTTATTAGATATGTAATCACGAGTGAAGTGCAGGCATAATAGAATATTAATCAGGGTTTATTGTTTCGTTGTGTATTTAACTTTACACATTTTACTATTGTAAGAATCGAACTAAACTTTTATTAAATGTATTGAACTTACAAATATAATTTATTATATGAAAAATTACCTTTTCAGATAATGCACAATGATTGGTTTCCTTCCTTAACAAAAACAAAAAAGGGTTTCAATTTATTAACACTTTGAATCATCCCAATAAAGTTCGAGGTGATTTTTTATATAATAGGAGGCATGTACCACTTTTAATTGTATTCAAGGAAAACGTTTGGCTTATATTGGGTTGGGTGTGCGACTTAACTTTCAAAAAATTAATGGGATGTTGAAGGATGTTAATTAAAATGATATTATTTGGCCAGAGGGGTAAAATTTACAATACATTAAAATTAAAAGAAGTGGAATAATGAATTAAATGGGGACATGGAAGTTGAATAATAGATTATATAATGAATAAAGATATATGTATCTTATCATCGAAGTTGAAATATTGATAACATAGAATAAAACTATAAATAATCATCATCAATTTCATGTCTAAGCTAGTGAGCAGATTTTATTAGTGCTTTGATGGCCTTCAAGATTTTGTCCATGATTTTTTTGATTTCATCTTCAACAATTCCATCTTTTGGGACGTTCACTTTAAGGCAATCGATAAAACGTTCAAAAGATTGTATTGATCTACAAATCAATCGGAAACTTATATTATTCAATATATTTGATAATGAGAACATAATAATAATAAAAAAATATGTATTCAATAATATAAAATAATTTCAGTACCTTGAAAACTATTAGGAGTTTCATCATCATCGAACTCATGGTCTTGAAGAGGTAAGAGTGGAGCATTTTTTTTAGTCCATCGGGGAATAGAGGTGGTGTTTGAATGGAATGAAAGGTGAGAATATTATGATTATAATTATAAAATTATAAATAGGGTTGGGTGGGATTAGTATATATTAAGAAAAAAGATAATATATTGCACTTTTAGATAAATACAAATTCGTTAACGGAGGCCTTTATTTTTTATTTTTTTCATCGATAATACGGTAGGATTTGTTCCCATTTGATGGGCCGATCTTATTGTTTTACTTTGATAACTTAATTAGTCGTTTATTAATCTTTATACTAATAATAATAATTATTATTATAATTATTATTATTATTATATTAAATATTTAATTAATAAATTTATGTACGAGGGAAGTGGATATGTTTTCCTTTTTCTGGGAATGTTTCATTATTTATTCCGGATCTTTTTACCTTTTTTTTAAGAGTTGTTAAAAAAATAAAAAGTTAATTTTTTCCTGTATAATTATAATTATTTATAATAATCTATTCTTCTATCTATCTATCTATCTATCTATCTATCTATCTTTATTTATTTTTTTATATATTAAAAGAAAAATCTTGAGAGAATAAAGACCATTAGATGGAGATTAACAATTAAGATCTAACCCTTAATTTATTTCATGACATCTTTAATCCTATTATTATGTGACTAAAAGACTAATTTACCCATCTATATTTACAATATACACCCTTCAATATTTACAATATAAATCCTCCGTTTTTCCTTTAATTTCAAATATTTTATAATTTATTATTTCTTCTATAATTCAAACGCTTCCTACAATCTTTTTTATTTTATTTTTTCTAAAAAAAACCTCAATAAGACTGTCTCCATTGGTGAACCTTTAGAAGGGTCGGTCACCAAAATATTAATAAAGAAATAAAACCTCACCAACCAACCCCTTGGTTAGTCGGATTTGGTCCCGAGAGGTTGTGGATTATTTTATTTTTTGGGTTGGTTTTGAGTTGTACTTTGTGTTATAAATCTTATACTATGGTTGTAAAAAAAAGGTTTAAGATGGGTTGCTAATGGTAGTGTAAAGTTGGGTTTAGTTTGGTTGGATAGGTGGAAGAGAGAAATTAATTTTTTAATAGATAGTTGGGTTGGTTTTGTTTGTGAATGGGGATAGTCTAAGTTATTTTCAATTCCAAAAAATTTATAACTTCATTGCATCGCCGAGTGATTTAAATTCTTATAGGACCTACTATTTTGAATCTTTTTATCAATATCTAATTTACAAATCTTGGATCGTGGATGCCAACGGGTCGGGTTCTGGCAGATTTTAGTGTATTTGTACCCATACTACCGCCTTTTTTGAATTCTTTTATCAATTATTTATTTTATTTTTTCTGAAAAAAACCCCAATAAGTTATTTTCAATTCCAAAAATTTCATAACTTCATTCCATCGCCCAGTGATTTAAATTCTTATACGACCTACTATTTTGAATCTTTTTATCAATTTCTAATTTAGAATTCTTGGATCATTAATGCCAACGGGTCGAGTTCCAGCGGATTTTACTGTATCTGTACTCATACTACCGCATTTTTAAATTTTTTTATCAATTATTTATTTTATTTTTTCTGAAAAAAACCCCTAGTAAGTTATTTTCAATTTTAAAAAATTCATAACTTCATTCCATCGTCCAGTGATTTAAATTCTTATACGACCTACTATTTTGAATCTTTTTATCAATTTCTAATTTACAATTCTTGGATCATGGATTCCAACTGGTCGGGTTCCGGTGGATTTTAATGTATTTGTACCCATACTTTTTATCAATTTCTAATTTACAATGCTTAGATTATAGATGCCAACGGGTTGATTTCCAGTGGGTTTTACTGTATCTATACACATACCGGTTTAGAATATTTGTTCTGATACCCGGCCTCATACCTGTTGGGTACCCAATCAGTATTACCCATCAATTTTTCATATTTATTCGCGGGTTTCGATTATCCTCATGTATGTAACTTTGGTGAAACAAAAAAAATTTAGTTATTGAAAATACGACGTAAATTTAAAACACGGAAAAAAACGATACCGAATTACAAGATTTGAAATCTTAAAGCTAACAATTTAACTTTTTAATTAACTAATTCAAAGTTTCGGTGCATGATATAGTATTATAGTATTATTATTAAAGAACAATACAAATACAAAAAAGGAAGTGGTATCATGCACAATATTATCAATAATTAATTAATTAATTTACTCATTTGCCACTAATTTCTCTATATCTCGATTTACATCCCTAAAATAATTTACCATTTAATCTTCTAAGGCTGTGTTAACGTCATTCGGGTCAGTAGAGCCTGCATTTGAGTTGACAACCTCACCAACCAACCCCTTGGTTAGTCGGATTTGGTCCCGAGAGGTTGTGGATTATTTTATTTTTTGGGTTGGTTTTGAGTTGTACTTTGTGTTATAAATCTTATACTATGGTTGTAAAAAAAAGGTTTAAGATGGGTTGCTAATGGGAGTGTAAAGTTGGGTTTAGTTTGGTTGGATAGGTGGAAGAGAGAAATTAATTTTTTAATAGATAGTTGGGTTGGTTTTGTTTGTGAATGGGGATAGTCTAAGCTATTTTCAATTCCAAAAAATTTATAACTTCATTGCATCGCCGAGTGATTTAAATTCTTATAGGACCAACTATTTTGAATCTTTTTATCAATATCTAATTTACAAATCTTGGATCATGGATGCCAACGGGTCGGGTTCTGGCAGATTTTAGTGTATTTGTACCCATACTACCGCCTTTTTTGAATTCTTTTATCAATTATTTATTTTATTTTTTGTGAAAAAAACCCCAATAAGTTATTTTCAATTCCAAAAATTTCATAACTTCATTCCATCGCCCAGTGATTTAAATTCTTATACGACCTACTATTTTGAATCTTTTTATCAATTTCTAATTTAGAATTCTTGGATCATTAATGCCAACGGGTCGAGTTCCAGCGGATTTTACTGTATTTGTACTCATACTACCGCATTTTTAAATTTTTTTATCAATTATTTATTTTATTTTTTCTGAAAAAAACCCCAATAAGTTATTATCACTTTTAAAAAATTCATAACTTCATTCCATCGTCCAGTGATTTAAATTCTTATACGACCTACTATTTTGAATCTTTTTATCAATTTCTAATTTACAATTCTTGAATCATGGATTCCAACTGGTCGGGTTCCGGTGGATTTTAATGTAATTGTACCCATACTTTTTATCAATTTCTAATTTACAATGGTTAGATTATAGATGCCAACGGGTTGATTTCCAGCGGGTTTTACTGTATCTATACACATACCGGTTTAGAATATTTGTTCTGATACCCGGCCTCATACCTGTTGGGTACCCAATCAGTATTACCCATCAATTTTTCATAAACGATACCAAAATACCATAACCTATGTATATTCAAGATTTCAAATCTTAAAGCTAACAATTTAACTTTTAATTAACTAATTCAAAGTTTTGGTACGTTCAAGACAACGAACAATTTCATGTTCTCATATCCTATAAAATTAAAATGTAATAATCATGAAAATTCAAATATAATAACGTATGGTATAAGGTTCACCAGTTGATGTGTACACAATCTTTTATATATAATTTTTTTGTATATATTGTATATAAAACTCAAAATAAAAATTACAATTATACAGCTATGTATACAGGTTATATTAAGATAAGATAATATAAAATGTATAAATGTGGTATTGAGTAAAAGCCAATTAAGGTTCACCTCATAGACTTTTAAAAAAACTTAAAATAAGATATCAAATTAATAAATTAAATATAGAGATACGGCCTAAAGAAACAAAATATATGTATGTATTTCTATCTATCTATCTATCTATCTATTCTATAAGAAAAATCTTGGAAGGATAATAGCCATTAGATGGAAATCAACAATAAAGATCCAACATTTAATTTGATTAATGACGTACTTAATCCCATTTTTTGTGTGATTATAGACTAATATACCCTTCTATATTTACAATATACACCCTTCTATATTTACAATATTAATCCTTTGTTTTTCCCTTAGTTGTAGATAACTCCTCCAAATATTTAGTTAATAACTACTTCATTATATTTTCCATAACTCAAACTATTCCTACAATCTACTTTATTTTTTTCCTAAAAAAATCCCCGAAACATTATTTTCCAGTTCCAAAAAATTCATGGTTTCATTCCATGACTCAGTGATTTAAATTCCTATACGATCACTTTTTTTGAATTCTTTTATAAATTTCTAATTTCTAATTCTTGGATTAGGGTTGACAACGGGTTGGGTTCGGCAGGTTTTAGTGTATATGTGCCCATTCCCCAGTAGAATATTCGTACCCATACCCGGCTCAATACTCGATGGGTACCTAATTAGTATTATCCATCGGTTTTTCGGTCATATTCGCGGGTTTCAGTTATCCCCATTATGTAACTTTGGCCAAACAAAAAAAATTGTTTAGTTATTAAAATACGATGCAAATTTGAAACACGGCAAAAAAACGAAACTAAAATACCATAAAGGCATAAACTATAGTATATTCAAGATTTCAAATCTTAAAGCATAGATTTAATTAACTAATTCAAAGTTTCGGTACGTTCAAAATAACGAACAATTTCATGTTTTCATAGCATAAAATATTAAAACGTGAAGTAATAATCGTGGAAATCCAAATATAAAAGCGTATGATAGATTTGAAATCTTAAAGCTAACAATTTAACTTTTTAATTAACTAATTCAAAGTTTCGGTGCATGATATAGTATTATAGTATTATTATTAAAGAACAATACAAATACAAAAAAGGAAGTGGTATCATGCACAATATTATCAATAATTAATTAATTAATTTACTCATTTGCCACTAATTTCTCTATATCTCGATTTACATCCCTAAAATAATTTACCATTTAATCTTCTAAGGCTGTGTTAACGTCATTCGGGTCAGTAGAGCCTGCATTTGAGTTGTCGTGTTTTGTCATCTTTTGTCAAAGTTAAAAAGATAAAGTAATGCATTATAAGTTGTTGATTTAAATTACAGAGAGTAACTTTAGATGGACGAAAACCACCAATGCACTGCAAAGAGCGTTATTTTTTAAGTACAAAATAGTATTTACCTGCTGAACCGGTAAATTTGCTTATTTGAAAAAATATATCCATACGATTTTAAATAATATAGTATTATTAAATATCAATGCAAATAACAAAGTGATATCATACACAATATTATCCCTATTAATTAATTTATTTATTTGGACTCATCAATCCAACATCTATCACAATTCAAATCCATACTACATTTTTCATTTAAAATTAAAACAATACAAACCAATGTACCGTACACCAACACCAAAACACTTATTAAATCCATATAACACATCCATATAAGATATATCATAAAGTCAACCCGCAAATTTTGCGGGTCTTAATCTAGTCATTATTATAAGGGTGTAAATTGTAATTAGGAGAGTTTAATCTTAATCGTTAAATCTTAATGGTAAACTCATTGAAGGGTCAAGAATCCTTCATGAGATTTTGTTTTAATTATATATATATATATATATATATATATATATATATATATATATATATATATATATAAAATATAAAATATATATGTATATATCTATATCTATATATAGTTATTATATAAGGAAAGCCTATTACTTTGAGATGAAACATTAAGATGCCATGTGTCATTGGATTTTTTAATATTAATCTTTTTAATCCTTTTATTGTTAAACTTATTATTTAATAATAAATGATATATAACCTAAAATAATTTACTAAAACATGAATACATCCTAATGTTATAATCTTAATCTTTGTCACATTTCAAGCTTAAAATTAACTTTAATATACATCTTAACCTTATATCTTAGCATTTGCAAACCTTAAAGAAATATTAAAAATAACCTTTAAACTTAAGATGATTTGTGATAGTTTCATTTATAGGTAAAGTATCTGGAAATGCAACTAACTTGTACCAAATCTCTATTGTGTGTACCCAACTTACGTATGCTATTTTTAATGCAACCAACTTTCAAAAAATGTCTATTGTGTGTAACTTGATGACGTGGCGAGCTCATGTCACTCTATCCTACGCCACGTGGCACGCTCAGAGCTCGCCACGTCATCAAGTTACACACAATAGACATTTTTTGAAAGTTGGTTGCATTAAAAATAACATACGTAAGTTGGGTACACACAATAGAGATTTGGTACAAGTTAGTTGCATTTCCAGATACTTTACCCTTCATTTATTATCACATCCCTTATATTATATGTATCATATTTGATTTAAGATGATTTTGTCATTTGTTTCTAAATTTCTTTGATTTCAAAATTGCTTTTCTCCTTATCATTTTAACATATCGTCGGTTATGAATTATTATTTGATCTTTGTAGTATAATTTTTATCTTCTTCTTTTTAATAACTTTATGTCTACTAATCAAATACCAGTTCTAAAGATAATATACATATAATATTGAAATATTCAAAATTAACGCGATTGGGCGGGGCTGTGCATCGCACAGCCGAAATATTTACTAGTGTGTATATATATATATATATATATATATATATATATATATATATATATAAAAGATTCTCAGATTGGTAACCATATGAAAAGCCTATGGAGAGCGCTTTTTAAAAAGGTCTTGATGTCAAAGGTTTTATTATCAAACTCTCATATAGACCGCTACCAAATCCGTTCTTGATAGCATCATGTAATTATATTGAATACTATCGGCCACAACTTGAGGTACCTACGGTATCAGCAAAATATGTTTACTACTATTGAGTCAAATAACCTTTTTTCATGTCTGACTCAACAGTAATAAACATGTACTCCGTATATAATATAACAAGAATATAACGAGCATATATGTTTCGTGACATATTGTTAATCCACAATACATGTAGTTAGTCGCATGGCCGGTGTTGAACTTTTTGGTGCCCGCGAAACGATACAAATGCGCAAAATTTTCTTAAACAAATAACACTTGACTTTTAAGGGTTTGAAACCTATTCAAACTATGCATCTTCTTCCTACTCATCTAAAATACTTTTTAGGGCACTCCCATCGGGCAATCGGTTGGAAGTGATTACCAAGTGATGAGAGGGTATAATCGGTTCCTCGTCACTTCCTCTTTTAATCGCTTAACCGATTTGTAATCGGTTTAAAAATGTGGAGCCGCGTACGTTTTTTTGTTTAGTGAATAATAATGGTTGTATATTGGTAAATGTGGAACCCAAAATATGAAGTGATTAGTTATTGATGGCAGTGGGTAATAGGTTTTAAATTAATTAGTGGAATGCTAATATGACACTGATGTGGCAGTAGTGATGAAGAAGTTCGGCATCAACTATATACTTTTTACAATAAGTTGTTTGAAATCTCGATCGATCGATAGCTCGTCTCACACAATTATTTCAACTAGTGGCCTATAGCATCTGTTATAGCCATGGAAAGAGTTGTATTGGATCATTCTCCTATTCTCCTTAAGTTGGGCTCTCTGAGTTTGGTCCACGGCCTTTTATATCCATGGACTATTGGTTGGATTTTCCTGAGTTAGAAAGTCTGGTGGGCCGTGGGTGTAAATTTGTAATATTGAGACTCTCAATTTGAGAGTTTGTTTAATTTGTCCATAAAGTTTTTAGAGTCGAATATTGAAAACTTTCATGTATCGAATATTGAAAACTTTCATGTATGTATGTAACTTGTAAATATGATCTGTTGTATGTATTATTCCTTTTTTGGCCTTACCTAAAAAGGAAATAATAAATACAATAAACCATATTTACAAGTTCACTACATACAATATGTCGAATACAATAGTAAAAAGTATAAAATTATCTACATAACGAAGCAATAAACCCTCTGAGAAATTGAAAGCGAGAGGGTACAAATTGTTAGCTAACGTTTTACTTCGTCTTCTTCTCAAACTTCAAAATTTTCAAAGCCTAGCCTCTATGGTGAATTTGACGATTCTTCCTTGATCTTCTTCTCGTACAGCTGCTGCTCCTGTTTTACTCCGCGTAAGTCATCTCAGGATCTGTTGTTGCTCCATCTCCTCATAAGTAAACATGTTGCTTCGGTTTTTGTGTTTCAATAGATGATGATATTCACGTCAATTGATGTCCATATCAGTGATTAACTCCATGGAATTAATGCGCGCACAAAACCCAGTAAACTTTTTACGAAGCATGATTGCAGCTATGACGGTGTCCATGGGGACTTTGAACATACTCGACACTATGGTTCGGTAGTAACGAGTGGCTGCAACAAGTTATTTTGGTTGCGATAGAATTTTGCAGCTTGTGTTTTGATAGATGATTTACTCATAATTTAAGACTTTAACATATTTAATACTTTGATTTGAAGCATTATTATTAGAGATACAAAAATAATTACTATTGCTACTTATTATCCCTTATTATCAATTCACCAAGTGAATTGAGTAATTATCATGATATTTTAAACATGTTCTCATGATATAATCATATGTAAAGAGAAAATGATATTCCCCTTGATAAGTTTAAGTACAGGTTCAAAATCATATGTGATCAATAAACTTTTGTTTTTTCTTAAAAATCAAAAATCAATTGGGTGTAATCAAGTTTATTAAAGCTCAATAAAATATCTCTATGTGATTGTGATTATAATTGTAATCAAATGTAAATTTGAAAACCTTATTTATACTTAGAGGTGAGTCGAATGTAGAATTGTAAAAAAATAAAGAACAGAAGAATCAATAGAATTGCTCCATTATTTTTTAAACCCAATTTTCACTCGAATTTTCAAAATCAAATATTTCACAAACGCCTTGACTATAAATTATAAAAATTACATATTCGGAACGTCTTTTTCTATTCGATTAGAAATCCCACAACTTATAATTTGACAATTTTTTTCCATTCTACCGGGGCTTAGAAAATGCGACTTATATAATCACACGTGATTTATGATGAAAATATATCATTGGTAAACAATTATTCATCAATGGTGGATGTTAACTCATACATGATTACAACTTAATATTCATCCACACATAAATAACTATAAAAAAGGTTTTAATAATGATTCGTTCACCGTCAAAACGACATGTGATTATTGATTTGAGGTTTAATCACATGTGTTTTCAATTGACAAATGGCAAAGAAATTCTCCTATATATCATGATATGATACATTGAAAGGCTTATCATAATATTATCATGAAAAATGATAAAATGAGATTTTAATGAGAATCTCAAAGGCATTAATCTTTTAATTTAATTTAAATATTTGTCTCCACTCTCCCCCAAATATCATAGTATCATACCATATATATACATATATATAAAATTTATTCCCCAAACTTTTTTCTTCTCTATTTATCAATAACTTCTTTTTTTCTAGCTTCTTCTCTTTAAGTAGTACTGATACAAGTAGAAAGTTTTTTTTTTTTTTTTTAAAGCAAGTTTCATAATATGTAAATATATAAATACCAACACTTACGACTACCTAATGGTTGTTTATGTTATCATCACATATAACATCACAAATCACACATATTATATATATATATATATATATAGTTTTGGGATCTAAAAAGAAGATTAATTTTGTGAAGAAGAAGGAGAAAGAATCATGACCAATCATTTTAATTTTAGGTCAAAGGGTATATTAGTCATTTGTAATTTGATTATTTTAATTTAAAATCATGTAATTTAATTACATAAATATGGGCGGTTATCATGTAGCACGATGGAGTCTCCAATATTTTAGGAAACTTTCAAAAAATATCTTGACATTTCATTTCATTCTCAGTTTTAATTTGATATCCTTGTAATTCTTATTATTCATCGAAAAAGAGTTTTCATCGATGCATATCCAATATTTGTGCATAGTTTAATACAATCAGTAACATCTAAAACGATTTTTTTGATCGAAGTCTTGAGTTATATTGAACATGCACAGTTCTAACCCTACCATCAATCGTCAAATAGGTTTTACAATGATTCGACTATATTACTGATTGGATCGCTGTCTGTTATAGCGTGTCTTGTGATTTATCGAACCTTAGCTGTCTGTTATTTGTACTTAAATACCTGATCCGGACCCACCAATGCAGCATCGGCAAAACAGAACACATCACTAGCGTTAGTCATGCAAATAGTTTTGTACGAGTGAATGACATAAGTCGACAACATAACACTGCTAATGCCGACAAATGATCTAAAGACAAATTACGTGCATCAATTCCCAACGGTCAACGGATGTAAGTAAAAACAATGGTATATAAAAGCTAGAAAACAAATACGTTTAACATTAAAAACATATTCTGTCTCAGGTCCTTTACTCAAAATTCCATAACAATAAATAACGAATACCAAATTACAAAGTTTTAACACAGTTTAATTTTCCAAACATCGCCAGTCGTTCATATCTTACTTGTTCAACACGCTCAGCTATACCTGCCAGGAAATCGGGGGTAAGTGTAGCATGATGCTTTGCTTCAAGCTTTACGTATAAAGCTTTAGAGTTCAACTCATATGTCAATATCCTCGTTGCGTATTTCCTACGCAAATCATCTAATTGTGCATGCTGCCTGTCATTCTCTTGTCTTATATAACACCCTTCTCGAAATACAAGGCTATTTTTTTTTCTTAAAAACATATCGGAAGCGCATGATTAATAGAAATCAATAGATTGCATACATACATTTCAAATAGCAATTCACTTACATACAAACCTTAAAACTAGGTTATCCTAATCATTACACACATTAAGTTTAGGTGTTATAGAAATCTAAATATGTTGTTAAATCATTAACGCATTATCCATTTCAGAGTGAGCTTGTCAAACATTCCATTCCATATATACTTCTTGCCCACCCACATACAAAAGTAAACCTGCAAGAAGTAATGAGGGAGTTAGCACGAAGCTAAGTGAATAGATCCCAAGCTATCAATCTAATTCAGCTTAACAAATGCCTACAACCAAGTAATGCACAAGCAACATAGAAGGATCGGTGGTCCTTGAGGTACCCTTATGCCGCGGATGGTTCCCCAAGTAACACTTAAAACCAACTGACGGCCAAATCAGAGGTTAAACCGATAGTTTAGTACTATTACTACATACGACGCAATATCAGTGTCCAACACATGTACAAGGCACTTGCGAAGTCCTAGTAATAGTACCCAAACCCAACACATTAGTTGACCACCAAATCAAATAGTCCACAACTATCATAGCACGTTGGACGCCAATAATCAATCAAGGGTTAGCCATCATGGCAATATAATATTAAAGCAATTATTGCAATAAACCAAGTTTACCCTTTGTAACCATGATGTTACAACTAACTTAGACCGAAAGTCCAAGATCCACTCACCCTTGAAGATCACCGTCTCCACTCAATGGTCTAATATTATTGAGTCTACACCATATCTAAGAACACAATATAAATAATGAGTTAGTAATTAATTCATAACATATAACTCATTTAATCTAATAATTCCTAACTACAAATAATCACCAAGTTATAACAACTCTAACATAACCACAAGCTTCAATTTCAAGTTAATCAATTAAACCCATAACTATCCATATGATTACACTTCAAATTCTTCATTTTTAAACTAGGATTAAGGTTATAATCCACATATAAGCATCAACTAACTATCATGCAAGTATTTCAAGCTTCAATTCATGTTAATCATGCTAATTCCATCAATTACCCAAAAACCCATTTTGATTACAACTTATCTATCATGGTTAATTCACTTCTAGGTTAAATTAAGATTACTAACCATCTTATAAACACTTATTAACACCACCTTAACCAATTTCATACTTTAATTTCGGATTAAAGTCATTAACCCATCAAAATCATCATAAACCCCAAGAATCACCATAGATTTATAATCTTAAGCTTGAATCTTGTTAGTAATCAACCATAACAAGCTTAACTAACAACAATTTCACAAAACCAACCCTCAATTTCGGATTAAACTCACCAATTATCAAAAAACCCAAAAACCCCAATTTCTAGGTTATGGAAAATGAAGAACATGTGATCATACCTTGTTCTTGATGATTGAGGAAGCTTGAATCCGAATTTACAAGCTCCAATTTGATGTTAAAGAGTGATTTAGTGATTAGGGTTTCTTGGTGTATGTATGCATGTACGTATGTGTGTATGTGAGAAATAAAAGACCGACTCAAATAATTGAAGTTATCATATAAGTGTTAAATTTTATTCCCCGTAATTATTATTGTTTGGAACTTAAAAACCATTTGCGGGGAAATACAGTTTTATTTTTCCGTCAACTAAATTAATTTAAAACATGTAATATTTTACTATTCACAATAAGTCATTTAACTGTTTGACCAATTATTTTCAATGCCCAAATAATATAAATTATTTATAACACAATTTAAATAATTAATTAAAATAGAGAAATTACCGATTTCTACTAGGCCCAAAACGAGGATGTTACATCTTAGTCCTGCGTCAAACTTCCCCATTGCTTTGAACATCTCCATGTGCCGCATCACAAACACACCACAATCGATCCCATTCATCCTTGTTTGCCACTCCAACGTCAGTCTACATGGAACAAAATGTTTAAGATGTTTGCACCTCTTTTGATTCGTGTTTGCTAAATACGAACAAAACCGATCTCGTTGAAATTGGGAAAAAAAGTCTCATAAGGCAATCAGCATATATGCATGTCGTATCATTGAAAGCTACATGTATTTGCCACTAAACTCACAATTAAACATACCAAAATTTCATTTATATTTTTGTAATAGGTACTAGCTGCTACACGATCCGCTAAATTATCAAGCACAAAAATATGCCCACTTTCAAGGTTGAAGACAAACAACCCAGAAATGGCCACGATTCAAAATTGGAAAGAAAACCTAAACAACAAAAAACTTGTTAGATAAATGTATAATAACTAAAAATTAACAATGTAAATATCATTGTTTACAATGTATTACCAGCCCATAGTCGGTAAAATCCCCAATATTGTATCGTGCAACACAATCATTCAGGTTTTCCGCAAAAAAACTTATTCCGTTTGAGCAAATCCGTTGAAGAATCCATACAAATTGGAGTCTGAAGAAATAAACAGCAAAAGGCTAACAGCCATCAAATAGCCAACAACGATTCAGCAGAAAAACCACTATGATTCGGATTTTAGCAAGTGTGATTCAGCTGTTATTTAAGGTTGCAAATGTGTACTCTATATACGATTCAGAATCTAACACTAGGCAAAATAGACGTTAGCCTGACTATCAACGTATATGATTCAACAAAGAAACAACAACACCTTAGCAGCAACACATATGTGATTCAGCTTTTACACACTTATGAGTAACCTTTTATTTAGGTGGCTAACATATATTATCACTATGCGCCACATGCTAAACATATTATGTCTACCTAAATTTTCCTTACAAATGGGCAACATAGTTGACATAACATCAATTGATAGGATTCACCAAAGAAATAACAACGATTCAGCATGGACACAACTATGATTCAGCTAATTTTAAGGAGAGCAAATATAGATTCCAATACCGCTTCACATTATAAATCTATTATGCAGCATCCAATTTTACTTACCAATATGCCAGTGCACATAAAAGCATTTGGCTTCCGATCCTTTCCAAGGGTAAATTGGTAATACCAAGATCCAACACGTGTTGAAAACCGATTCTCCTCACAGTAGCCTTTTGTTTTTCTGTTAATTTAGGAAGCAACTCTAATATAACATTAGGTGGGTTCCTAATATTAACAGACCTCAACCTAGGTTTTCCCACTTTTGTTTTACCCTTGACGTGTACTATTTTACTATCTGCTCCTCTTTTACGCTTATCACGCCTAACTTCCATTACCGGGGTTGGCATAAAATCATCATCTGACGCACGGTCATTAATTTGGATGTTACCTGAATCATGTAAACAATACATCAAACATAAGAAGAAGTCAAACAAAACATTTATCTTCAAGCATGCTAGAACAAAAAACACATTGTTATGCACTTTACAAAATTAACAGGGCTTACAACAAGTTCAGTAAACCGTTAATCGTAAACTGTTTATTTATACTCAACCCGGGTTGTCAATTCACTTCTTTCGACACTGCATCGACCTATTAAACCTTTGATTCAGCTACACAAAAGGTTCTACGTGCTTTCGCCAAACACATGATACAGTGCCACCTATCATAACATGCCGGCTGCAAACAACTATGTTTAACAAGCAACTACTACCCACATAATGAGTCGATGGCTATAGCTTTCGATTCAGCAGTGCTAGTATAAATCACATTTTCATGTTTATTTTAATTTTCATGCCACCTACATAGTGTATCAAAGTATATGATGTACTCCACCAAAACTATTATACATGGTACGATATGATGCGACAACAGTAGTAGATAAAAAAAAAACCTAAATTGTAATTCTCACGCAACTATGGTGCTGATGCGTTTTTGTACCACACTGATTCTGTAACTACACAGTTTGATTCAGTGGTACTGATATAAGTCACGAGACACATTTACTCTGATTAACATGTCTTCTACCATATATAATCGACTAAACTACACAACTCTACTATCGATTGTACTTTGCACCATTTTATATAGACTTACATCACATCCTTTCAATAATTTACTCGGCAAATAACGTTTACTACGTCAAACAAACATCAACATTACACACCCTCTGAAAAACAACTCGTGAATTCCATCTATCATTCACTGAATCGATGGCTCAAACACTTGATTCAGATAAACAATAATCAATCACATTTATTGCTTTGTTTGATTCAATCTGAACTAACCTACTACACCACTACCCCATATAATCACAGATTTTTTTCTTTCAAAAAAACCCTAAACAGATGTGCCCCCAAACAAATAAAACATTCAAATCAGGTATACAAAATAATCGTGACTACCTTTTACTTTCGATTGCTTCATCTTCCGTGATTTCTGAGCATCGCGTTTCATCATCCCAAGAACACGAAACGAACTGCTATTTCGGTCCCCTTGATTCATTAACTATTCAACGTTTCCGTTTAAAAAAGGGAAAAAAGTGAAGATCGGTTGGGTAGCAGTGGTCGATTGAAGAATCACATATAGGGTTTTTGTTTTTTGGGTGACGCAGGTTTGAGAAGAAAGCGAAGAGTTTCAATTGAGAGGTTTGCATGGAAACCGATCGAAAGTTAATTCCTAATTAAATTGATATTGTTTCCTTTTTTAACATTAGAACGAATGGACAATTTTGCCCCCACCCCTTCACAAATCCCATCCGAAATTTTAAGATTCGCCTTGACTCATCTCATCCGTTGATTCAACCATCTGAAGGTCAGAATTCCTTCTCCAATTTCTCCACTTTGAAAACCTTCTCCCTTGATCCCAATCCTATATAGTTATATATATATATATATATATATATATATATATATATATATATATAGAGAGAGAGAGAGAGAGACGAAAGTTCATTGAAGAATAACAAATAATTGAAGAATGGAGGAATCATTCTACACCTTTAGATCAATAAAATCAATGGACAATAATCATTCTCCCATCTTTATAACTTTTAAAACACCGTAAGTTAATTATAAGGGTCAGGGGCAATTTCATCCTTGCACATATTTTTACACCTTCCATCTCTTTTCTTCCATCTCCTTTATCCAGAATCGATACAAAGTTCAATTCTTCAAAATTGTAATCGTTTTGGAACCCTAACTCAAAATTATTTATGGTGATTCATCAATTTCTCATTGTTGATCTTTGATTCTTCGCTATCTGATGGTTACTCGTTGCAGGTAGCCTATGATTCCTCAATTCTTAGTCTTCTTTTGATGCTGATACAAAAAAGAAATTGTGGTATGGTTTGGCTTACTCTTTGTTCACAAATTTGATTTCTTTGTTTGATATTTATTGGTTGCTACTACGTAATGGAGATGATAGTTGTAATCTGTGGAGATTTGGTAGACAATAGTTATTGATTTACAATGAGATTATGAATGCAAACCAACTGTTTGATATTTTGCTTCAAAACATGCTAACTTTACTTTACAATAACGAATGTACATGAGTTCTCCTTTTGGGGCTTTCTTGGTTGCTCAATTTGTAAATGGATTTATGATTAGCAATTTACCTTTTTCAATTTCCTATTTTTTTTATATTCCTTTACATCTTACTATTTTTGTATCAGATAACAAAATTAATTGTCATTTATGCAAATTGGGTTGGGATTGGGTGGAGTTATATGGTTGTATAGCATTGTATATTGTATTCTACATATCATACTTGACCTCGTCAAACTAGATGACATTGATGCTTCATCTCTTATTTTATGACTTGATTGTAAGATAGTCACATGCATTTAATGTGTTTTTGAATTATTTGTAAAATTGATTTCACAACTAAAGTTGCGTCAAATGCAGCTAAAGATTCAAATGAATGCGACTCTATCGTTGATCGTTTGAGTAACATGAATCGGAAGGCATTGAAGGGTGTAGGCCTGTGCAAAGTGCTAGAACCGTCCCTAACCGAACCGAACCGCGAACCGTGAAACTACAAATATAAGAACCGAGAACCGTACCGTTGAGAAGCGGTCCGGTATGGAACGGTACGGTTCCGGTACGGTTTGCCGGTTCTCACGGTTCAAACCGTGTTTTACACACCCTACCTGTGCAAAGTGCTAGAACCGGCCCGAACCGAACCGAACCGAACCGCGAACCGTGAAACTGCAAATATAAGAACCGAGAACCGTCCCATTGAGAAGCGGTCCGGTATGGGACGGTACGGTTTCGGTACGGTTTTCCGGTTCTCACGGTTCGAACCGTGTTTTGCACACCCCCCTACAAGGGTGATAAAAAGTATTCCAAAGAAGGGGTTGAGAAGATCATCAAGGACGCTATCCATAATCGTAAAGAGAAGTTTAAATGAATGTAACGTAGTAGATTGTTAGTAGTTTGGGTGTAAAACTTACACCAGTTACTTTTGTTGGTTACAACACATGTGATTTTTAGTATATGTTGTACGTGAATATCACATGTGCTTTGTTATGCTTTTGCTACTTCTTTGTTGACTTTCAGCTTACACTTGTGATATTGACTTTTGTGATGACACTTGTAGTACAAATGTCATTTGGATGCTTGTTGGTTGTTACATGTTTTGGATCAAATATGGATGATATGTTTGTCACTTATCTCTGGTGTTCTTTAATTTCATTTTGTTATTTTTGCCAAGTCACATGTGATTTTTATTGTACAAAATATATATAACCGACAATCAATTTTATCAATCAAGGAAAAGGAAAATAAATTTGAATGAACAAACAATCTGTATTCATTCACCCTTTTATTATCATTTTTGTCATTAAATCTTTGAGTAGATATCATCTATGGATAACATCATATGTGAATTTTTACAATATCACATGTGATTTTTATACTATATCATTTATTTATTGAGTATTAAACGTAAAATTACATGTGAAGTTGTATGTAAAATTACATGTGATTTTTAGTGTCATAATATGTTTATGTGAATTGTAGATAAAATCACATGTGATTTACATCTACAATGACACATGATTATTACCAAGTGCTTGTAATTTTGATTACATGTCAATTTTACATACGTATAGAGAAAATTGCCCGTTTCGTCCCTGTTTTTGTTCAAAAAATCACTGGGAGTCCCTCAATTCAATAAATGCCACTAGCAGTCCCTGTATTTGTCATTTTCGCTCACTAGTCGTCCCTCTTAACGAACTTCGTTAGTTTTGTCCGTTAAGTCAAGTGAAATGACCGAAATACCCTTCATCTTCTTCTTCCTCACAAAGCCCTCTTTGTTCACTCCATCATCACTGCACCTCAATATTGACACTGTTCTACCTTAAAAAACCTAAATCCACTATCAACTCTATCTTCCTTAACAAAACAAACAATGCTCTAGATTAGATCTTTATTTCAATCCACCCACCAATTGTCAATCATTATCGGTAAAGCTTAAATATAAATATATATACATCAAACTAGTAAAGATATAAACAAATATATATATCTGTATTTCAATCCCCGCCTGCGCCACCCACATCCACCGCCCCACCGCCATCCACCACATCTCCACCGGCGCCACCCACTTCAAGAAATAGTCCACCGTATCTTCCGGGAAGATCTACGCCTTCTCCACCGGCGAAATCCTTAGTCGATCCACCGATTAAACCTCGAAACCTTCCAGATTTGTTCAGAGATTCGACCGATTTTTTTTCTAGGGCTGCAATGGTGGTTCTGTTGGTGGTAGCTGTGGGATAATCATGGTGGCGTTGGTGATGGTGAAGTGAGAATTAGGGTTTGAATAAAGGATTTCGATTTCGTATATATATATTTTTATTGTATACGATATATAAAGAAATAGATACACATTTCCGGTCACCTCTCCTGCAATTTCCGACGAACTCTATCGCAATTTCCGACGACCTCTATCACCACCTGCATCGCAAATTCTTGAAACCCTAATCAATAATCACTGCCTTCTCCTTTCCATTCGTCACCTCATCACCGTCGTTGTTCATCTAATACTCCGGCCAGTTTACAAATTCCGTTCATTTCGCCAAACAGCATATCGTCATAGAAAAGCATCATATTGTCGGAGTAAAATTAATGGCGGCGGCCATGGAGATTAGATCATTGAATCGGGGTTTTAATCGGACTTGATTCCGGTTGGTTTGGCTTTCGATCTACGGATCTGTTTTTTAGTTTGGATTTAGATTCAAAGAAAATAAAGATTTTTTGATGAGAGTGTATTTGGATCTGCATATTGGGTGCTTTGTTTTGCTGGTATTCGTATGTTATTGATCTATATAATATGCAAGTTTGCTTTCAATGGATGAAAGTGTACTTTAATGTGTAGCATTTTATAAGAAGAATAATAAGAAGAAAAAAACGTGGGTTTTGGGATGGTGTTAGACTTTGGATCTGGTTTATATATATCTATATGTGTGTTAGTGATCTATCCATTCATAGATGGATTAATATGCAGTAGGATTCTCCAATTTGGTGATGGCAGTTTGTGGTTTGAATGGGGAGTAAAATTAGGATTTCATAAAAAAAGCAGGTACTATGTTTGTTAAGGAAGATAAAGGGTATTTCGGTCATTTCACTTGAATTAACGGACAAAACTAACGAAGTTCGTTAAGAGGGACGACTACTGAGCGAAAATGACAAATACAGGGACTGCTAGTGGCATTTATTGAATTGAGGGACTCCCGGTAATTTTTTGGACAAACACAGGGACGAAACGGGCAATTTTCTCATACGTATATTACAAATCACATTTTATTATGTAATTGTACCTACAATCACATGTGATTTTATTTGTAGGTGGAAGTATTAAACATCACATATGATTATTCATAAATCACATAAGTTTTTACCTAATATCACATGTGATTATTCATAAATCACATGAGTTTTTACCAAAAATCACATGTGATTTTACATATAATCACATGTGATTATTCATAATCAAATGTGATTTTACTTGAAATCACATGTGATTTTACTTGAAATCACATATGATTATTCATAAACTACATGTTATCATTGTTGAATCACTATTAAAAATTATTCATAATAACAATTATGCTACCACATAAACTATTGAAATGAAATAAACATTTATCCATTACTTTATTCAAGTATAATATATGATTATATCTAAAATCACATGTGATTTTAGCTAGCTATGAAGAATCAACAAGTCCTACGTATGAGTTTACTTTGGTGAGAAGCTTTTGCCTTTGCATTCGTCATGGCTTCTGGTTTTGTTACCTTCTTTTAGTCTCGCATATTGACCTTTTTTGTGCGTTTTATTTCAAATGCTAAGACATCATTTTTCCGTAACTTTGAATACATTTTTCAAGTGAATCAAATACTTTTCCCGCACTTGTTTATAACTCTCTTATAGATTTGGTATCCAAAACCTCAATCCAACAGTGTCTTAATCTCTTAGCCGTAGTTAAATTCAACTTAAACTATACAATCTGAACCAAAATAGAATGTTGAAAAGTACAAACGATAGTATATATTATCAATCATACTTTCTTTATAGAATTGTTCTACATCAATACATTCAATGATGTCTTAAAGCATGAATCGATTTCGAATTACACATTTATCACCTGTGATTTCATAAAAAAGAAAATTGTGTTTTTTTCCAATTCGTTCATGATCGCAATCAAGTTGATACTCATGAATGTTTGTGATGACAATAACGTGTTTCAAATGACGTTTTAAAGCATGAATTATGTTCGAATTAAACATTCATCATTAGTGATTTCCTAGAAAAATAAAAATCACGTTTTTCTACGATTTGATTTAGGTTGCAATTAAATTGATACTGATGAATACTGATGAATGTTTCTGATGATAATCATGTGATTTGAATGAAGTTGTAAAGCATCAATCTCGTTTGACTTACACCTTCATAAGCTTTAATTTCTTTAAAATGAAAATCACCTCTGAATTTCACCTTCACGATCGCAATCAAATTAATACTGATGAATGTTTCTGATGTTGATCTTGTGATTCGAATTATGTTATAAAGCATCAATCGCGTTCGAATTTCATGTTCATCAGCTTCAATTTCATAAAAAGAAAAAAATCGCGTTTTTGTTCGGTTCGACCTGGATCGCGATAAAATAATAACGATGAATGTTTCTAATCATGTTCATGTGATTCTAATGATGTATGAAAACATGATTCGTGTTTGAATTTGTACAAATCACATGTTAATTTTGGAGACGATTATCGAATTTGAGAGAAAGGTAGAAACCCAATTTTTTTGGGGAAGAACGTGATGTGCAGATGATGTATTTTGTCTTTATTTTGTTATGTTAATTTATGAAATGTAAAATGACAATTAGGTTAGTGATGCATCAATTACCTAATTGCCCCTAATTAAAACAAATTCAAAATTGACGTAATAAAGCATTTAATTAAGAATTTCAATTATTTAAATAACAATTAATTTTTTGACTTTCCATGGATATAAACCGGCTAGATGTTAAACCTTTTACAAATTCAAAAACATGGTAGGCCTTAAATAACTTTAACTTATTTACATTTAAAATATTCATATTTTATTTAGAAAGAGTTAATTATTATTTTGTATTGCGTATTTTATTTACAAAGATCTAATTATTATTTTGTAAATACATATGCATGCGGATACAGTGAGAGAGAACACAATCAAAAAGTTGAATGAAATACTTACAACTAGACAATCAGCACATGCGTTACTAGCAATGAATGACTACTTCGCGAGACTAAATGCACTAAGCACTCTTTGGAATGCACGGCCAAGACAATAAAATGTTTAACATTGAAAATATCGTTGAATCATCGCATCAAACAATGTTCAATGACATTTTTGCTTGGTATTGTGGTTTTCAGTCATTTATTAGCACTAAGATTTTAAGTCATGTCGTAAGTTAATGTTTAGTGAAACCAATAGCTTAGTTGTTTAGAAGCTTCATGTCAATATATTTGAAGCAATACATAATTCATTACTTTATAAATCATCTATAAACATTTTCTTCCTTTACCCCTGCGAATCTCGCATGTTATATTTTAGTATATGTTAAAATATTATAAATATAGCCTTTCATTTGTATATAAATTATAAAGAAAAAAAATTGAGTAGATATTTTTAATAAAGAGTGAGGTTCAAATGAGAATGAGCATTTGTGTGAGAATAGGGGAATCAATCTCAACCACTCATTTTCATCAAATACCTATTTCCCCGACATTTTTGAAACTTAAATATCTCACAAACGGTATGTCAGAAAATTATAAAGACTGCACCATAAAATTAAGAGTTTTCTCCTCTTCGATTTAAAATCCTACAAGCTATACTTTCGATAATTTTTTTCCATCTTTTGTTAGGTTTACAAATTACTACCACATGTGTTTCTGTTGCGTTTAGGGGTTAGGGTTTAGGGTTTCGGGACTAAACATTAAACCTCAAACCCTAAACCCTAACCCCTAAACGCTTTACGAAACTCTAAACCCTAAAGCATACTATACCCTAACCCTTCTAAACCCTAAACCCTAAACCATGTTAAACCCTAAACCATAAATCCTGCTAAACCCTAAACCCTAAACCATGCTAAACCTTAAACCATAAATCCTGCTAAACCCTAAACCCTGCTAAACCCTAAACCCTAACTGCAAATCAAATGTACAACCAATCACTAACACATGTGTTACTAGTTTGTAAAACCCACCAAAAATGGGAAAAAAATATGTCAAAAGTATGCCTTGAGGGACGGTAAATCGAAGAAAAGAAAACTCTGAATTTTATGGTGCAATTTTCATAATTTTTCAACTTGTCGTTTGTCAGATATTTAAGTTTCAAAAATGTGAGAGAAAATGATATTTGATGAAAATGAGTGGTTAAGATTGATTTCCCTATTATCACTCAAAATTGTTGTACTCATTTGAACTCCAATCTATTAGCATATACAACATTTGCATATAAGACATCATGTATTTATATAAGTTTAAAATCAATTGTACTTAAGCTATAAATGATCTACCATGGTATATATATGATATGATCGATTAACCGGTTGCATTGCAACCGGCAAATAAATCCTTGTTTATAATCAACTTTTTAGTTATTGTATTTTCCGTGTGTTTGAAAATTACTTTTCTATAAATGTATAGAGGAAAGTTCATTGAAGAACACTAAAAAAATGAAGAATGGGATAATGAATCTCCATCCTTGGATCAACTCAATCAATGGTCTACATTAATTACTTAGAAATCTGATTTAAAAATAAGTTGCTGTTTAAAATTGGGTGGAGGGGCATCCCTGTCTTTTCCATTATGCACTTATAATAACGTGAAGGGCTTTAATTATTTGTTCTGCAGGTTCTGCTTCTACTCACACTATCTTCAAACTCACTCCCATGACCGGTGAACTTTCCGGTGACCTTGAGCAACATCGTCTCTGGAGCTAGATCTTGATCTTCACCTTCATCTCACTTATAATCATCCTTATAATCTAGCTCCTCCATTCAATTTTATCATTGTGTTCACCTATTTGATTTTATCTTCGATTTTGTCTTTGATTTATTATCGTTATCATAGCCGTGAACCGTCGTTGCGGTCATAAGCCTCCACCGCTGTTATTGTCATCGTCGATTCAGTTTATCCTCATGTTTATTGATTCAATTTTATCTTTAAGTTATCACTGTTATCATCACCATCAATCGTCGCCATAGCCGTGGTCATAAACCTCCATTGTATGTGATGTCATCATCAGCTTTGTCATCACTTTCGTGATGAACCTCCGATGCTCAAAGGTTAGTTTGTTATTATGCGATTACTAGAAAGTAGAAATCATGATAAAATCATACATGATTCTATGATTTAATTGTTGATATCCATATCAAAGTTTGCAATTGCTCTGTTTTGTTAATTACGTATCGATGTGTATCTAAGTTCTAAAATTTCGAAGGAACCTTTTGATCAAATTTGCGTAATTGAATCTTGAATGTTTTGGTTGAATTCTTGTATGTTCTTTGTTGGTAATTGATGTTCAATGGAAAATGATACTGATTATGAACTCAACTTTGAGAAACTTGATAATGCACATAAGGTGTTTGATAAAATGTCACTTACTAAATCACATGTGATTTTTTATTATTAATGATTCTGACAAATACTCTGCATTTTAATAGTTCAATTCGATTCGATGATAGTTATGCTTGATTTCTTATAACATAATTTAATAGTTAAGAATAACAAAAATGGCAAAATGAATGAGATGCAAGAGAGAGAAAAGATTGAGAGCAATTAAAAGAGATATGGTTGCACAATTATATGATAAGATTGATGAAGCTAAGTACGCTTGTAACACCTCGTCAAAAAGTCAATTTTCGCGCTGAATTTAAACTTCAAATAAACGATTTAACTTTTATTCCCAATTAGTATTTTTATAAAATACTTTCATTAGAAAACATTTTTAAATAATATAAATAAGATTTTATTTTATATTATGACTGGACAAATAAAACACGGGTATTTTGTACTGTGGTTGGAGACCACAGTCCGCGCACTGGGGATCTGTGTTGGACAAAACCCAACCCTCTTCCCATTTCATCTCATTTTCATCATCTTCTCCACCTCATTTTTCTCTCTAAAAATAATCACCACCAAACACCACCACCGCCGGCCGATCACCACCACCACCATCACCATATATTTTCGGAATCACCATCAAGAGAGGAACAACATTAACAAAGACGACACCCTCATTTTCTTCCTCGTTTGGCCTCGATTCGCAATTGTAAGAAATTCCTAAATATTTAGATTTAATCATTTTGGTGTAATGTTTGGGTGTAATAATGTTTACACAACTTAGTTATAACCTAAACAACAAAGAAAACATGATTTTACAGCTTGAAAATGCGTTAGATTTGCGATTTTGGCCGGAAAAAACGCGAAACCCGAAGGTTTCTGGGCTGCTGTTCTTCAGTGCGACACAATCCTTGTGTCGCATACTGTGTCGCATGAATTACTCATGCGACACAACCCTTATGTCGTATCCTTGTGTCGCAGACTCCATGCGACACAACCCTTATGTCGCTATTGATTTAGCATCACACGCATTATGCGACACAACCACTGTGTCGCAGAACTTCTGTGTCGCACCATGCGACACAACCCTTGTGTCGCATGAACTATTTTTGTGTCGCATGTTATGTCGCAGAAAACAGAAATTAGCCAAATCTTTCTAAGTGTCGGAAAACGTTTTCAAAAGACAATTTAAATACGATACGACTTGTACTCCAAAACAAATATACTTTATGAAGTATACGAAAACTCAAACCTAATAATAATATGAATTATTATTACGAACCATCCATAACGAACCGCACTTACAAACGTACGAAATCTCTCGTGTTTAGGACATTAGGAGATTTCACTTGGCACGACTCGTTACGCTAGGACGCTAGCTCCTCAGGTGAGTTCATCACCCCACTCTTTCACTGTTTTTCCAACTGATTTCGGGGTGGGAATGCATACTCCTGTTTTACTACTTTCAACTGTTCAAACCGTTACAAACGTTTTACTATAGTTTATGGTAACGGTGCTAGACCGCGACATCTACGAACTATTTGACCATACTTGGGGATATTAAGTATGACTGTGTTAGTAACACCTAGAATTATATTACATATAATATCTAGGAAATAAATGCCTCACTACATCAGTGATTTGCTAATTACTAGTAATGACTAGTGGACTTGTGAATACCAACTAGAGGCACCGACTTGCTAGTTCAGTGATGACTATCTTTATGAACTAACAGATGACTTTAACTAAGTACTGAAAGTACTTCCCTACAGTTAAGTGACTTAGACGTTACACATTACTTCAGGCAAACTAGGTGACGTAGATACGTACCTACCTATTGATTACGATTATCCCTTACATCTAGGTGACGCTCCTACATTTCTTAGTATGATATACTACTGTGAATTACGTAACAACTTGAGGTACTGTTGAGTGCCTGTAACATTTTACTAGCTTTGGGGCTAAACTTACTTTCGGCATGTCGTGTACTGCCAAAACGATTACTTGCATCTACTGCGGGAGAATAACGGACGCTGTCACTATATGTGAAGCAAAACGATGCCACGGTGGGTGGTACAAACACGATACCAATGTGATTGGCATTACGGATTTACAAACGAGCTCACGATACCACGGTGGGTGGTACAACTTATTTGCGAGCTGGATTGCTCACGATACCACGGTGGGTGGTACAACCTACTTACGAGCTGGATGCTCATACTCAGCATATGGATTTATGCTTTACTTACATTCAGCAACGGACCTACGAATTACTACGGTCGGGGTCGTTGGCTCAGCATGTGGATTCATGCTCTATCGTAGTCCTGCGGGACTGCACGGTTACTCATTCCAGCATATGGACTTATGCTTTACTTACTTCCAGCAACGGACCTACGAATTATTACGGTCGGGGTCGTTGGCTCTATAACTGGTTAATTTACTGAAACGTGGTCCTGCGGGACATAACTTGACACTTCCCTTGGGGGATAATCATTACATCACTGTAGGTGATTACTAGATGCTTACGAGTCGGAGACTCAGGAAATTATGAGCTTTTGCTCATTTGACCGTAATTGTGAACCCATTACCATCACTGTAGGTGATTAATAGATGCTTACGAGTCGGAGACTCAGGAAATAACAAGCTTTTGCTCACTTGACTGTAATCACAAACCGTACCGATATGACACAATCACAAAACAGATAACTTGATCATGTTGCCGGGGTGCAACCTTTCATGCCAGGTGGCATCGTGACCTATTAGTAACCGTAGTACTAATACTTGAAATCGTACAAACTATCCGTACCGTATTGCCGGGGAGCAATACCGATCGCCTAAGGACTTTCTTGCTTGATTGCTTTCGGCCAGTAGCACGACAGATAGTCACCTTACGCTACTCTCGTATACATATTGCCAGGTAGCAATATCTTACCGGATAACACACAGGATGGGGTCCATGGGGATTGGTCCCCTTTATTTGACTAGAAACCTATGGATTAGGTTCACCTGCTTACCATAAATTACTTATAACTGCCTCGAGGGGCAACTGTTGTTATTTAAACTGCTAAACTTGATTGATATTTCTGAATGAAACATTTATTACTCGAACTACTTGTTTCTACAAATTACTTGTGAACTCACCAGCTTTTCAGCTGACCCTTTTAGTGTGCATTCTCAGGTACACTGCTGTAGTAGGATTGGACTACAGGATTCTAGCTCGAGTCGCATGTTTTCAATACTCAGGATATTTATTGCATTTACTCAGTACTAGTAGAATGTAATATTACTTTTATGCGAACTCGCAACTTGTAAATACTTAAATTTCATAAATGTATAACTATTTTCAAACGTCTCATTTAGAGTCGTTCATTATGTATCTTATGCTGTGATATTTAATTTGGTAACACCCGACCCGATCGCTTCCGCAAACCGAAATTTGAGGGTGTTACAGATTGGTATCAGAGCCTAAGGTTGTAGTGAACTAGGTTGCATTTAGTGAGCCTAGACTATGACCATTAGGCAGTATTCCTCATTAGGTATGACTAGTTCAAGGATTACATTATACGAACTTAATTTAACATAGCGTAGCTAACTATGTACAATTAAGCAAAGATGATGTAAGATCTGAAAGGAGTTATATTGAAAGGGAATGCAGTAGTTGACTCTGATTGTTATTTGCTACTTGCTAGACACCTTAGGCTATTATATGTACTGTAGGTATATATGAATAGGCCTTACGTGTATACTATTCCTGCATATCTATATACCGGTAGGTATGATTATACCTGACATCATTCCGCTGTACAAACTGATACACACTTTCGAAGTGGCATATCGCCAGCTTCCCAACCTTTACGACTTGATCTCAAAACTTTGACCAGGTTGGTAACGACTGACTGGTATTACGAGAGATGCTCGTAATGACTAAGTCCACGAATTACTTTCAAACTTACTATCGGCCTGAGGGCCATACTTGGATAACATGTGGCACGTGGTGCTGCATCGTGCTTTGGGCACAATACTACTCCAGCACGTGGTGCTGCAACTACACAGTATGTTTATACTGCATTCGGCACGATGGTGCTACACTCACAGTACAGGGGTACTGCAACTACGGTGCCGCGGGCACTACATTACGGCACGTGGTGCTGCGTTTCATAGTACTTTGTACTACAATCATAATATATTACGGTGCTTCGGGCACTACATTTTGGCACGTTGTGCTACACCCAGGCTCGATGAGCTACTATCCAATATGCATGTGGACTTGTTATAGTTACATGTACGACTTATATATACATATACACTTACTTAACTGGGCATGAGATGCCACACCTGATTCTTTACTACTGCGCACTTATACTTGTATAGTTACGTGTACATCACATATGTATATACGACTACTCTACTGGACACGAGGCGTCCCACTCGATTTCTTTGCGTAGGAACCCTTGCTATAGGCACTTGTACACTTATACGCATACGCAATTTCCTTAGTGGGCACTAAGTGCCAAACCACGACTACTCAGGCATGTGATGCCTCATTCGGTGAATACACTCTAATTTATTGGGATTACATTTATAGTACTTTAGTACTACATTATAGTCTGATAGACTACGACGATACCCTAGTTCTGGTCGAACTACATATAATACACAACTAGGTCGTTAGTACGACTACACATTTAAAATTTCAAAGTCCGAGGACTTTCATACAGACACCTTAAGTGGTTTCTGGATCATTATCACTTTATATCCGTGGGCAACGGTGTAATATCGATTTACGTATACATCTGTAATAATCACAATTCCTGAATAAGGAATCTCACGACTGTTGTTTCATTCTTGTTTAAGAATCATGCCACGTGGACGACAAACGTACACTCAAACAGAACGCGACCAATACGCGGAGCAAAGAGTAGCTGAAGCTCTGGCTGCACAAAACCTAACGCGCCTCTGCACCTATAAAGAATTTATAAACTGTAACCCGCCAATCTTTGTTGGTACCGAAGGGGCTGTCGGACTGATCCAATGGATCGAAAGGATGGAAGCTGTTTTCCGCATTTGCAACTGCCCCGATGGATACAAAGTTAAATACTCCACCTACACTCTTCGAGATAATGCTCTAACCTGGTGGAATACTCACGTCCACACCGTAGGGGTCGACACCGCCTATGAACTTTCGTGGGAGGAACTGAAACAACTGATGAGGGACGAATATTGTCCTAGCGAGGAACTACACCGACTCGAGAATGAACTCTGGTATCTTACCATGAAAAACAACGACATCATGACCTATACCAATCGTTTTCACCGACTAGCACTCTTTTGCCCATCACTAGTAAACCCAGAAAGCAAACGAATCGAAAAATACATCGAAGGACTTCCAACACAAATAGCGGGCATGGTTACCTCCTCTAAACCCAACACTATTCGCGACGCCGTTCGCATGGCCCATAACCTCATGGCGCGGGTGATTCAACGCGGAACCCTCCCAACTGAACACCATACACAAAGGTGGAATGGCGATTCCAGCACTAGTCATAATCCAACAAATCAACCCGAACCCTTGAAATCTTACCCTTCTGAATACAAAGGAAAGCGGGGCTATGCGGGGGATAAACCCTTCTGTCACAGCTGTAAACGTCATCACTCTGGCCCTTGTGGCTCACCTTGCGAGAGATGTCAAAGATTCGGACACCAAATCTGGGACTGTAGAGTTCCTGCCAACCCCGACAAACAACAAACGTGTTTCAAATGTAACACTCCTGGACATTTCAAGAAAGATTGCCCAAATCAGAAACGAAAAATCCTCATGATCAACTCCGGGAGGACCGGACGAAACCGCGACAATATCACGGGTATGTCCCTATCCAATACAAAAATTTCAAATCAAACACAACGTTTCGATCGGCGGGAAAGCCGATTCCAAAATGATACCGATTACATAAATTAATACCGACTACACGAATTAAGCCAAACTTAAAAGCTAGAGTTGCTTTCAGCAGACTAACCGACTGAAAGTATACAAAACACTCAGTCCTGATAGGACTACTCCTCGAACAGTCAAGTGGTGACAACTATCTAGTCCCGTAGGGACTATAATGCAAACGGTCCCTTAGTGACTACGACTCAACGATAACTTGAACAAAACCATATAGTCAGGATGTGACTACAACGATAAACCGCGACACAGTCATGGATTGACTACCCTTCAACCCCGTTATAAGACATGATATGTCTAAAACCTACTCGACAAACAACATGTACGTACATTGCTCCCCAGACCTCACATGACCACGACATCACTTTTAAATTTCGGGACGAAATTTTCTTAACAGGGGGAGAATGTAACACCTCGTCAAAAAGTCAATTTTCGCGCTGAATTTAAACTTCAAATAAACGATTTAACTTTTATTCCCAATTAGTATTTTTATAAAATACTTTCATTAGAAAACATTTTTAAATAATATAAATAAGATTTTATTTTATATTATGACTGGACAAATAAAACACGGGTATTTTGTACTGTGGTTGGAGACCACAGTCCGCGCACTGGGGATCTGTGTTGGACAAAACCCAACCCTCTTCCCATTTCATCTCATTTTCATCATCTTCTCCACCTCATTTTTCTCTCTAAAAATAATCACCACCAAACACCACCACCGCCGGCCGATCACCACCACCACCATCACCATACATTTTCGGAATCACCATCAAGAGAGGAACAACATTAACAAAGACGACACCCACGTTTTCTTCCTCGTTTGGCCTCGATTCGCAATTGTAAGAAATTCTTAAATATTTAGATTTAATCATTTTGGTGTAATGTTTGGGTGTAATAATGTTTACACAACTTAGTTATAACCTAAACAACAAAGAAAACACGATTTTACAGCTTGAAAATGCGTTAGATTTGCGATTTTGGCCGGAAAAACGCGAAACCCGAAGGTTTCTGGGCTGCTGTTCTTCAGTGCGACACAATCCTTGTGTCGCATACTGTGTCGCATGAATTACTCATGCGACACAACCCTTATGTCGTATCCTTGTGTCGCAGACTCCATGCGACACAACCCTTATGTCGCTATTGATTTAGCATCACACGCATTATGCGACACAACCACTGTGTCGCAGAACTTCTGTGTCGCACCATGCGACACAACCCTTGTGTCGCATGAACTATTTTTGTGTTGCATGTTATGTCGCAGAAAACAGAAATTAGCCAAATCTTTCTAAGTGTCGGAAAACGTTTTCAAAAGACAATTTAAATACGATACGACTTGTACTCCAAAACAAATAGACTTTATGAAGTATACGAAAACTCAAACCTAATAATAATATGAATTATTATTACGAACCATCCATAACGAACCGCACTTACAAACGTACGAAATCTCTCGTGTTTAGGACATTAGGAGATTTCACTTGGCACGACTCGTTACGCTAGGACGCTAGCTCCTCAGGTGAGTTCATCACCCCACTCTTTCACTGTTTTTCCAACTGATTTCGGGGTGGGAATGCATACTCCTATTTTACTACTTTCAACTGTTCAAACCGTTACAAACGTTTTACTATAGTTTATGGTAACGGTGCTAGACCGCGACAGCTACGAACTATTTGACCATACTTGGGGATATTAAGTATGACTGTGTTAGTAACACCTAGAATTATATTACATATAATATCTAGGAAATAAATGCCTCACTACATCAGTGACTTGCTAATTACTAGTAATGACTAGTGGACTTGTGAATACCAACTAGAGGCACCGACTTGCTAGTTCAGTGATGACTATCTTTATGAACTAACAGATGACTTTAACTAAGTACTGAAAGTACTTCCCTACAGTTAAGTGACTTAGACGTTACACATTACTTCAGGCAAACTAGGTGACGTAGATACGTACCTACCTATTGATTACGATTATCCCTTACATCTAAGTGACGCTCCTACATTTCTTAGTATGATATACTACTGTGAATTACGTAACAACTTGAGGTATTGTTGAGTGCCTGTAACATTTTACTAGCTTTGGGGCTAAACTTACTTTCGGCATGTCGTGTACTGCCAAAACGATTACTTGCATCTCCTGCGGGAGAATAACGGACGCTGTCACTATATGTGAAGCAAAACGATGCCACGGTGGGTGGTACAAACACGATACCAATGTGATTGGTATTACGGATTTACAAACGAGCTCACGATACCACGGTGGGTGGTACAACTTATTTGCGAGCTGGATTGCTCACGATACCACGGTGGGTGGTACAACCTACTTACGAGCTGGATGCTCATACTCAGCATATGGATTTATGCTTTACTTACATTCAGCAACGGACCTACGAATTACTACGGTCGGGGTCGTTGGCTCAGCATGTGGATTCATGCTCTATCGTAGTCCTGCGGGACTGCACGGTTACTCATTCCAGCATATGGACTTATGCTTTACTTACTTCCAGCAACGGACCTACGAATTATTACGGTCGGGGTCATTGGCTCTATAACTGGTTAATTTACTGAAACGTGGTCCTGCGGGACATAACTTGACACTTCCCTTGGGGGATAATCATTACATCACTGTAGGTGATTACTAGATGCTTACGAGTCGGAGACTCAGGAAATTATGAGCTTTTGCTCATTTGACCGTAATTGTGAACCCATTACCATCACTGTAGGTGATTACTAGATGCTTACGAGTCGGAGACTCAGGAAATAACGAGCTTTTGCTCACTTGACTGTAATCACAAACCGTACCGATATGACACAATCACAAAACAGATAACTTGATCACGTTGCCGGGGTGCAACCTTTCATGCCAGGTGGCATCGTGACCTATTAGTAACCGTAGTACTAATACTTGAAACCGTACAAACTATCCGTACCGTATTGCCGGGGAGCAATACCGATCGCCTAAGGACTTTCTTGCTTGATTGCTTTCGGCCAGTAGCACGACAGATAGTCACCTTACGCTACTCTCGTATACATATTGCCAGGTAGCAATATCTTACCGGATAACACACAGGATGGGGTCCATGGGGATTGGTCCCCTTTATTTGACTAGAAACCTATGGATTAGGTTCACCTGCTTACCATAAATTACTTATAACTGCCTCGAGGGGCAACTGTTGTTATTTAAACTGCTAAACTTGATTGATATTTCTGAATGAAACATTTATTACTCGAACTACTTGTTTCTACAAATTACTTGTGAACTCACCAGCTTTTCAGCTGACCCTTTTAGTGTGCATTCTCAGGTACACTGCTGTAGTAGGATTGGACTACAGGATTCTAGCTCGAGTCGCATGTTTTCAATACTCAGGATATTTATTGCATTTACTCAGTACTAGTAGAATGTAATATTACTTTTATGCGAACTCGCAACTTGTAAATACTTAAATTTCATAAATGTATAACTATTTTCAAACGTCTCATTTAGAGTTGTTCATTATGTATCTTATGCTGTGATATTTAATTTGGTAACACCCGACCCGATCGCTTCCGCAAACCGAAATTTGAGGGTGTTACAACGCTGCTCTTGAAGCTGCTCTTAACGCTCCTAAACTCCATGTCCACACCTGACCCGACGAATTAATCACTTCCATGGATGCTTCCACCTCCAACGCTGATATAGGTACAACACCTTCTTTAATTATCATCAGTTTGTTTATTTATCAATATTTTATTTCTTTTTCTGTTCATTTTTTACCGAATTAAAAAGTTAATTATGTTATATTTTTATAAATTTATAGGCTAGGGTTTATATCTTTTGTGATGATACATATCTATATGTATGTGTTTGTTGGAAGATACTGCTTGCACTAAAAAATTGGATTTGAATATGTTAATGGATAATTTTATTTGAGTAACGTATTTAGGAACTGAGGACCTTGTATAATCAAAGATTCAGATAGCTGTTTTTTAATTTCGGTTTTACTATTTATTTAGATCATAAGGTGTGTTGTAAGTGCCCTTTTTGATCAGAATGAATGCTAGCTGTTGTGTTTGCTTTAGGAGGAAAAGAAATTTCAATTCTTGGGGTCAGTTGATTTGTAGGTGTTTGTTATTCTATTATTAGGTGTGTATGTTTTCATGTTTTAGATATTTGTTGCTTATATTTTGTTTGTCTGTTAATGTTGTGTGATATGGCAGATGTGGAGATGGATGAAGGTAACAAAAAGTCGTTGAAACCTATAGGAAGGAAGATGAAAAAGAAACTGCAACTGAGCAAAAAGAATTACCGAGGTAAGGGAAGGATCAGGAAGAAGAACATTTAGTTCCCATTTAAAATGGTGCTCTCTAATGCAAATTTTTTTAATATGGCTGATCAAGAATCAAGCTGCCAACTGGGCTCTTTCTAGTTGTTATTACAGTCTTCAGTATGATTATTATTATGCAAAGTGAAGCTCAAGTCAAGATGTCAAGTTATGTACAGTTCAGTTATGTTTCAAGGGTCTGTATCATCTCACAATGTATTACTTTGGGAATTTTCTTAATCTCTTTATCAATATATTATCTTGTTTTTCGCCAAATTTTTTTTTACAAAGGCATTAATAGCATATGCAGTAAAGCAAGATTTGTAGAATGTGAAAAATAGGGGAATGGTTAGGTGGAGAAGAAAAAGAAGCATGTGTATCTTTTGTTGCATTACTCTTGACCTCTAATTATTTGAGTATTTTAACAAAAATCACATGTGATTTTACATATAATCACATAAGTTTTTACACCCTAAAATCACATGTGATTTTACCTAAAATCACATGTGATTTTACATATAATCACATAAGTTTTTACACCCTAAAATCACATGTGATTTTACCTAAAATCACATGTGATTTTACATATAATCACACAAGTTTTTACTTAAAATTACATATGATTATTCATTAACCACATGAGTTTTTACTTAAAATCAGATGTGATTTTACATATAATCACATGAGTTTTTACCCTAAAATCACATGTGATTTTATATATAATCACATGTGATTATTCATAATCAAATGTGATTTTACCTAAAATCACATGTGATTTTACCTACCTAAAATCACATGTGATTTTACATATAATCTCGTAAGTTTTTACTTAAAATCATATATGATTATTCATTAACCACATGAGTTTTTACTTAAAATCAGATGTGATTTTACATATAATCACATGAGTTTTTGTTGATACATGTTTGTGTGTCTATCAGTTGGTCTATTGAGTTGTAAGTGTCGTTAGTTAGTTTTATTAGAAAAGTCATTTTCTGTATTAGCGACACTTAAGTTTAGCATTAGGCGACACTTGCCCTAGTGACGCATAGCGACACTTAGGTAAGTGACGCATGAGGGCGGCGACATGCGACACTTCCCAAGTGACGCATGTCTGCCGATTTTGTTAGTATAAATTGAAACCTACGGGTTTTTGGCTAGGGTTGACGAAACCCTAGCACCATTTGTCGACTAGGCACTTCTGTAAACAGTTTCAATACGTTTTACATTTTCTGAGTTGTAAGTGTCGTTAGTTAGTTTTATTAGAAAAGTCATTTTCTGTATTAGCGACACTTAAGTTTAGCATTAGGCGACACTTGCCCTAGTGACGCATAGCGACACTTAGGTAAGTGACGCATGAGGGCGGCGACATGCGACACTTCCCAAGTGACGCATGTCTGCCGATTTTGTTAGTATAAATTGAAACCTACGGGTTTTTGGCTAGGGTTGACGAAACCCTAGCACCATTTGTCGACTAGGCACTTCTGTAAACAGTTTCAATACGTTTTACAAGCTAATATACTCGTTTACTTTGATTAATCATTGTTTCGGTTTGAGTTTATTACTTGTTTGTGTAATTGATTGATTCCGCCAATCTATTACTTTCGATCAACACTCAGATCCACATCCAGGGGGCACTCTCAACTGGTATCAGAGCCTCGGAGTTGATTTGATCGACGTGTGTACGTGTATTGAAGTGTTTTCGTTTCGATTTTGTGAAGATCAAAGTCATTCTAGCAAGATTAGGATCGATTTGGTGCTATTACTGTGTTTTGAGTAAAGATTTACAGGTTTCGTACGATTGGGACTCAAGAATTTTCGTTAGGTTTACGAAAATTCGATTTTTAGGGTTTTTGGGTGTTCACAGCCGTTTCTGCGTCACTCAGAGCGTCACTTCGACACTTTGTGCGGCACTTCGAGCGACACTTCTGTAAGGAACAATTAGGGTTTTTACGACACTCAAGTGCGTCACTTAGTAACGTCACTTGAGTATTATACGTCACTTACATAAGTGACTCCTACTGTTCAATCCGACACTCTTCTGCGTCATTTGATACGACACTTGTGTGTCATCCGTCACTTACTGCTAGTGACGCATTATTACTGTGAGTCACTGAAAGCGTCACTTACCTTAGTGACGCCTGTTATTGCTAAGCGACACTCAAGTCCGTCACTTGAGTACGTCACTTACGCGTTTATAAGACACTAATCTCTAGTGTCGTTCTGTTTGTTTACCCGTCACTCTTTGCGACACTAAGGTGCGTCACTTACCAAGTGACGCCTTTGTTACTAATCAGCTTCCAAGTTTTTTTTTAAGTTGATTTTTCAGGTACGCTTCAATGTCTGATAAGGAAGATATTAGAGGAATCAGAGAGATGCTCAGACAGAGCAATGATATTGGCTCCAGTAATAAACCTCCGTTCTTTGGACCAGATTTAGATTATGTGTATTGGAGAGATAGATATGAACAGTATATTGATTTCCACTGTCCTGAACTGTGGAGACCTTTAAAAGAACGATATGTTGCTCCAGTGGCTGAAGGAAATTATCGTGGTGTTCCTCCAGCTAAAACATATAATGCTATGTCACCTCAAGAGAAAAAGGAGTATGAAACAGAAAGAAAGGCTCATTCTTCTATCTGTATGTGTTTGCCTAAGGATGTTATGAGACTCTTTAAATCTCATGACACAACTTATGATCTGTGGAAGGCAATTGAGACAAGATGCGGAGGAAATGAAAAGTACAAGGAGGCTAAGCTAGAATTAATCAAAAAGCAGTATGATTTATTTGACATGATTCCAAATGAGCTGACTTCCAGTCTATTCACTCGATACTCACATCTGGTTAGTGAGTTAAATGAAGGAGGATACAATCTTCCTGCACTTGAGGTAAACAAGAAGTTGCTGGACGTGTTGCCAAGTGCTTGGGATGTGAAAGTCCAATTTTTAAAAGAAAATCCAGAATTACAGAGGATGACTTTGGATCAATTGATAGGTATTCTACAAGCTCATGCGATGGAATTGAAGAAGAAAGAATGTAAGTCAGGTGGATCTGTACAGAATGCCACAACTGGTGGAGTTGGTCTAGTCAATTCTGGCAAGAGTTACGGTGGAGTAGCATTTATAACGGATACTAATTCATCTTCTGCTTCTTCGGGAGTTCATCATACAGCTTATCTTTCTGGAACATCTCAAGGAAATCAACAACAGGCTTCAGTTTCACCAGCAATACAAGAGCAAGCTGCAATTTATACAGCTTTTCTGAGCTCTTACAAAGATTTGGTTACTCAACCAAATACAACTTTGGAACTGATCAAGGAAGATTACGGCCAATTGGATGAAGATGATCTAGAACAGATGGACTTGAATTGGAACATTGCTATGATAACAAGAAGGGTTCAAAAATTCTTGCAACGAACTGGACGCAAGAGTTTAGAAGGCAATGGGAAGTCAGGATTTGGTTTTGATAAAAGCAAGGTCCGTTGTTATAACTGCCAGAATTTGGGTCATTTCGCTAGGGAATGCGAGAAACCCAAGATGCCACCGTCGGGCCTTACTAAACCTGATCCTCCAAAAACGAAAGAAGAGGGCAAGACGTTAGTTGTGGACAATGCTTTGGTGGTTTTTGAGCCAACTACTCATGACTGGAATGCAGAGGCTACAAAGTTTCAACAGTGTCTCATGGCTCATATTACACCTGAGGTACAAAATGAATCACCTGAACCTTTAAACTGTATCTCATGCATTAATCTAACTGAATCTCTAGAGGCTTTTCAAAAGGATAACCAAGAGTTGCGAGATAAAGTTGCAAAACTTAATGAGTCAAATAAGTTTTTGAAAGAAAATGAAAAACTCTATGAAAAACATATTGAAGCTCATAAGTTAGATACTCAAACTTATAAAGCTAAAGTTTTTAGTCAACAGGATGCAATTAAAAGTTATCTTACTGAAATTGAACTGTTAAACAAAGAGCTTTCAGACTTAAAAAGTGAGTATGGTAATTATCAAGATAAAGTCTTAGGGTCAACTTCTGCGACAATGATCTTTAATGAAATTATTAGCAATCATAAGCAGGATAGGAAAAGTAAAGGAGGAAAAGGAATAGGTTTTGTTGAAATAGCACCTCCTACTACTTATACTCCTTTACCTGTTAAGGAAGGCCTTGATGAAATTCCAGTTGATTATGCTAAGTTGTTGGGTATAAAGGGTAAAGTGGCTAAATCCAACAAACAGGAGAAGGAGAAAACCACGAGGCCAGAGTATCCCACTCCTAAGTTTGTTAAGCCACTGAATAAATCTCCTGTTAGTGCTGAGGAGATTGTTGAGGAAAAGGATGCATCTCCAGTTTGTTTTGAGGAGATCGTTGAGATTGAGGATATTACGGATCAGGAGTATCCTGAAGTTAAGAGAGTTGAAGTTAAACCTGAAAAGGAAATTTCAAAAGTTGAACCTGAAATTAAGGTTCAAACAAATAAGGGTAAAGCCAAGGTTTTAAACACAAAACAACAAACTTTACAGTCACCTGTAAAGATTTTGCAACGAAAATTAGTAAATGAAAAAGTTTTGTATGATAAACCTTCAACTTCGACCTCTCAACCTAAGCAAACATTTTCTAAGACATGTACTCAATGTTCATGTTCTAGAAATGTTTCTCCACATCCTGTGGTAATACCTCAGCCTCAACCGTTAGTTGAGACTCGTTCTTGTTTCTACTGCAAGAAACAAGGACATTTGATCCGTGACTGTCCCAAGCTGTCAAATCAGCGCTATGGGAGAGAAATGCCTAGGACATCAGTTTATAGAAATTCTTTTTCAAAATCTTCACCTAGGCATTACTCAAAGTCTCCCAAGCCTGTTCTGAAGCTAAGTAATGTTGAGCAAAAACCTTTGCCAATTCAAAAGCCCAACATTATTTCTGATATCAATTCCGAACCTTCAAAAGTTTGGAAACGAAAAGAGTCTGATGTTGACTCTTCAGTCGTCAACAATAACACTTCAGATAAAAATTCTAATTTGTTTAAAGATAAAGTCCTATCTGATGTGCTTATTGTTGATGACCATGGAAGACCTAAGTCTGTAAAGGCTTGGGTCTCCGTTTCTCACTAATCTCTTTCTTTGATGTGTTGCAGCAGTCGGAACGTGTGAAGGATAGTTTATGGTATATGGATAGTGGCTGCTCGCGACACATGACTGGCGATGTGTCTCTTCTGACGGATATTAAACCATACTCGGGAGGATACGTTGCTTTCGCGGGAGATTCAGGAGGAACGATTTCGGGAAAGGGAACGCTAACAAATGGAAAAGTTAGCTTTGAAAATGTGAATTATGTGGCTGAGCTGACTCACAACTTGCTGAGCGTTTCACAAGTTTGTGACAAGGATTACACCACTTTATTCACAAAGACGGAATGTGTAATATTGAAGCCGGGGTATGTCATTCCTGAGGATTGGGTATTGATGCGTGCACCTAGAAAGAATGACACCTATGTGATGAATATGCGAACTGTGGAGACTACAAGTGACTATACTTGTCTTCTTTCAAAGGCTTCAGAAAAGGAATCACTCCTTTGGCACAGACGGATGGGACATATTCATTTCCGTAAAATGAATTTTCTGATTAATAATGATTTAGTGAGGGGAGTTCCAAAACAGTCATTTGCTTTACAAGATGACTGTGTTTCTTGTCACAAAGGAAAACTCCACAAGAAGTCCCACAAGTCTAAGGTTGTGAATTCTATTGCAGCTCCGTTGGAACTACTGCATATGGATCTGTTCGGTCCAGTTTCAACAAAGAGCATTGGTGGTCGGTCTTACTGCTTGGTAGTTACTGATGACTACTCAAGGTTTTCGTGGGTATATTTCTTGACTACAAAAGGGGAAACTCCTGAGATTCTGGTGTATTTGTTGGACAAGTTGGCAAATCTGTGCAACTTGAAGGTGAAACGGATACGAAGCGACAATGGAACTGAATTCAAGAACTCAACTCTCGAATTGTTTTGTGCTACAAGAGGAATCGAGCATCAATTCAGTGCTCCAAGGACTCCACAACAGAATGGAGTTGCAGAAAGAAAGAACAGGACAATTATAGAGACAGCTCGAACCATGTTAGCTGACTCCAAATTACCAATCATCTTCTGGGCTGAGGCAGTTAATACTGCCTGTTATGTTCTCAACAGAGTGCTCACGGTTAAGAAAAAGAACAAGACGTGTTATGAACTTTTCAATAACCGTAAGCCAAACCTTCAGTTCTTAGAACCATTTGGGTGTCCATGCATGATCATGATTACAAAAGATAAGGTCTCTAAGTTTGGTGACAAAGCTGTTGAAGGGATTTTTCTTGGATATTCAGTCAATTCTCCGAACAAAAGAGTCTTTAACAAATCAACGAATCAGATTGAGGAACAGTTTGAAGTAAAATGTTTAAGGTATACGGAACCTCCTCAAGGAACAGGTCCGGATTGGTTCTTCAACTATGGAAATCTCTTTGACTCTTTCAAAATTCCTGATGTTGATGAAACGGAAGAGTTAGTTTCCATGCTACATGGACTTGATTTTTCTCAAGATACACCAGTTAGTAAACCATCCGACCCATCTCCTAATGCAACACCCGAACCACCACCAACTGATACTACACCAATTGATACTACACCCACACCACCATCAACAACACCTACTCCGACATCTACTTCTCGGGTTACACCATCGAAAGATGCTCCTTCTACCTCTAAAACAGTGTATAACTACACCAAGGAGCTTCCGTATGATCCAAACATGCCATCATTAGAGGAAGGGGGAGAGGATGAGGTAAGTGATGAGGGAGAGGAAGCAGAAAATATGAATTATTCTCATTTATTTTCTCAAGGAGATGAAGATGATGATGCTTCTCCGAATATTTCTGCAAATGAGGGAGATCTGAGTAATCTGGAACAGAATCTTGTGCCAGATCAAATTCCAGTGACTCGGATACATAAGGATCACCCCATTGATAATATCATTGGTGATCCTCATGCAAAGGTTCAAACAAGACATCAAGCGAAACAGACTGATACTGAACAACTTTCGGGTCTGGTGGCTAATGTTAATTCATGTTATCTTTCGCAGAATGAACCTAAGAAAGTTGAAGAGGCCTTAAAAGATCCATCCTGGATCGAGGCCATGCAAGAGGAACTACAACAATTTGAAAAGTTGCAAGTCTGGGAAGTAGTTCCCTTACCCAAGGGTGCCCACTTGACTGGCACTCGTTGGGTTTTTCGTAATAAGATGGATGATAGGGGCGTTGTAATTCGCAATAAAGCACGTCTAGTAGTTCAAGGCTTCAGTCAAATTGAGGGGTTGGACTATGATGATGTATTTGCCCCTGTTGCTCGATTGGAATCCATACGCATTTTTCTGGCATACGCGTCCTTCAAGGGATTTCGCGTCAATCAACTTGATGTGAAAAGTGCGTTTCTGTATGGAAAGGTTGACAACGATGTGTACGTTAAGCAGCCTCCTGGTTTTGAAGACCCTGCGCATCCTGAATACGTTTGTAAATTGAACAAGGCGTTGTATGGTCTTCACCAAGCACCGAGACTTTGGTACGAGAGGCTAACTACACATCTGATTAAGCATGGTTTTGTGAGAGGGAACATCGATAGCACGCTATTTATTCTTCGTGAACAGTCAGAGGATAGGGAAGATTTGCTACTTGTGCAGGTTTACGTGGATGATATTATCTTCGGGTCTACCAATGAGGCAATGTGTAAGAACTTTGAGAAAATCATGAAGTCTGAGTTTGAGATGAGCGCAATGGGGGAGCTCACTTTCTTTTTAGGTGTACAAGTTGAGCAGCTTGCAAAAGGTATTTATATACATCAGTCAAAATATGTCAATGACATGTTGACTAGGTATGACCTGCTCACTTGTAAAACCTATGGGACTCCCATTGAGCTTAATCACAATCTCAAGCTTGCTGAGGAAGATGAAGATTGCAAGGAGAGGGACTATCGTTCAATGATAGGTTCTCTTATGTATTTGACTGCCTCAAGACCGGATATTGTATTTGCCGTGTCGATTTGCTCACGTTATCAGGCTAAACCAAAGGTGTCACATATGAAGGCAGTAAAGCGAATTTTTGGTTATCTCAGAGCTAGACCTACCCTTGGTCTTTGGTATTCAAATGAGAAGACTTTCGCTCTCACAGCCTATTCAGATTCGGATCATGGAGGTTGCAGTATCGATAAGAAGTCTACAACGGGTGGATGTCAGTTTCTGGGATCGCGTTTGGTCTCGTGGCAGTGCAAGAAGCAAACTACAGTCTCTCTTTCTACAGCAGAGGCTGAGTATGTTGCTGCCGCTAGTTGCTGTGCTCAAGTTCTCTGGATTCAGCACCAATTACGCGATTACGGGTTACTTCTTACTATGACTCCCATTCACATAGATAACACTGCTGCTATTTCTATCACACGCAATCCCGTACAGCACTCTAAGACAAAACATATTGAACTTAGGTTCCACTTCATACGGGATTGCTATGAAAAACACTTGATAGACTTGGTCCACATAGACACCCTTAAACAAAATGCTGACCTATTCACCAAAGCCTTTTCACGTGCTCGATTTGATGAACTGGTCAACATGATCGGTTTAAGATTCTTTGGGTCTAAAAAGTAATGTGTGACTTGGATAGTTAACGTTATTTGCTTTTATGTGTGTTTATTAAAAAAAAAAAAAAAAAAAAAAAAAAAAAAAAAAAAAAAAAAACAATTGCAACAGCCACTCTTTATACTCTTTAGTATCAAAGAAAACGCAAGGTTGCTACATTTTTAAAATAGACGTTGAAGTTGTGTCTGTAAACAACTTGGGATATGATAGTACATCGGGTGACATGCACAAAATGGAATTTTAAGGTTTATCTTGGATGTGTCAGTAGATTTATCTGACACACTTAAAACAGTTTTTATCTAAATTATCTTCATCACACGATGTATTGGTAGGCATGGTACACACCGGTCTCTGAGGCATTAAGAAGTAATTTACATACATGTCTATGATCATGTGGTAAACACCTTGTGATGTACGACTTTAAGTCTTAATTCCTTAGCATAGCTTGACATACTTCTATTTTTGGATCGTATATCTGAGATCTTTTGGGGGAGTATGCTGATTGTTTCCTCTGTTGTACGAAAGTGCAGACCTGGTCTCAATTCAGCTTACTCTCAAAACTAAGCAAACGTAAGTCAATGCACTTGCAAAGTCTTAAATTTAAGATACTACACAAGGTCGCCACAAATTTGGTTTGACTGCGTTTAGTTTTGCTTATACCTGAATCAAGTTATGTTGCTCTGTTGTACGCAAGTACAGACCTGTCACCGCTGGCTTGATTCTTAAAATTGATTCTCTTATATTCCTTCTAAAATTGGAAACTATGTTCATGTCTAAGTTATTGGGGTATATCTATGGTGGGGACCATGGTGCAATATTCATTCTAACAATAAAAGGTTACCTCACAGACACGGATGTAACATGTTTAGGTGGACAAACAATACCAATAATTGTCTTGAAATAATTTTTATACAAGGTGTTTTAAATGTGCCAAGTAAATTTAAAGTGGACAAATATACTGATGATCGAAATAACACTTACCATTCCTAATAATTGCATGTTATTCCGATATGATCCCTAACCAGACTTAATCAACTCCGTCACCAAAAAGAATGTATTTAGTTTGGATTTATTTATTTATTTTTTATTTATTTTTTATTTATTTTTTAACCAAGTCACATTTACTGTCAAATTGAGCACTCAGCAAAAGATCGATAAAATTTTAAAATTTTTCAAAAACTGTCGATATGCGTCACTTCATAAGTGACGCTCATAGTGACGCATACAAGTGACGCTTTAAGAGTCGTTCTAAGTGACGCTGATTAGAGTTTTGGTATAAATAGTCCGTATCCGGCACTTATTTCTACCACCAACACTATTCACTACGCGTCACTTCCACTTTCCTTGCGTCACTTCTCTCGTCGCTGCGTCACTTCGACTGTTCTTGCTTTTCGATCGATCTACGGCTTTCTGTGTATTTTGCGTGCAATCGGCCTCCGTTACCTTGTTCATCTCACTCATACGCATCATTAGGTACCGTTTTTATCTATTATAATTGCGTATCCATGATTTAATCGCCGATTGAAGTTTCGGGTTTTTAGGGTTTATGTAATCACGATTATTGGGGATTGTTTTGTTATTGTTTTGTGTTAATAAACGGTGTGTTTTAATCGTTTTTACTTGCCGCATCGTTTGGTTAACTCGTTTTCAAAAAACCCCAAATTTGGTTCGTCGTGATTACCGGGCTTGAACAGTGACACGATGATCTTCATCGTTGCGTCACTTCAAGCGTCACTTCCTTAAGTGACGCTTAATTGTAATTTCGTATGTTAAAGTGTCACTTCCACAAGTGACGCCTTAAACCGTCACTTTGTTGAGTGACGCCTTTATGCGTCACTCCCACATCATACTTACCGAGTGACGTTTTTGATCCGTCACTTCCATAACTGACGCTGTCAGTGCCGCTTCAACTAACCGTCACTTTTTAAATGACGCATACCCGTCACTTGTTAAGTACCACTTGAATGATACATGTTACGGCAACGTCACTTACACCAATGACGCTTTGAATGCGTCACTTACCTTAAGTGACGCATCCTTCTGATTTCTGATTTTCATACGGCACTCCTTAAGTGTCGGCTGTCTTACGTGCGTCACTTCTTCAGTGACGCTATAAAATCAGATTTTTCGATTATGTTTTTGAGCTTATTCTGTAACGATTTTTCGTGTTCTTGTCTGGATTATAGTTACAGATGGAGCATCTTCATGATTATTATCGTCGCACAAACACCAGGCACAACATTGTTGCATTTTTGGAATCTACGCATAAGAACTCATTGCCTTTTCGGCCGATGATCGAGTTTCTTAGACGTTCGAGGATTCATTACGCTATTACAGCTTCAGTACCAGTGTATATGAATCAAATCGAGGAGTTTTATGACCATGCATTTATCAGAACAGAGAACGATACTCCGCGGATTGTGACCATGATGTTTGGTCGTGAGATTCAGATTGCACAGGATTCAGTTCGCCGTGTTTTGCAGTTTGATGATGCAAACGATATGCCGACCGTTTTTGAGACCACTTTTATCTACGGGGGTCTTCAGAGATTGGGTTATCCGGCTGATCAGCTTACTGATTTTCGTAAACAGTATCTCTGTCGGGTTTGGAGATACTTGGCTCACATTGTAATTGTGTGTTTATCTCCGCGAAAAGGAGGATACGATGCTGCAAGTCACATGACTTTGTCTCTGATACTGGCGTTAGTTTATAACAAGCCGTATAACTTCAGCGGTTATATTTTCGGGAATATGGTTGATAATGTTCGCGCTGGAAAAGAAAAATGGCTGTTATATCCTCGGTTTGTTCAGCTGTTGTTAAATGATTTGAATTTGGGAATAGCTCCGGATCTACGATCGTTACTATTTCCAACGCCCATGATGTTACGTGTTTTCAATGACTGTAAGCTGCCACCAAAAGATTCTCAGATCTTACCTGATCGTGAGTTATTTGGGCACATAGTAAACGAAAACTATGTCGCGCCGCCTGGGGATGGTTATGAGGATGTTGTTGTTCCTCCGGTCAATGAGGCAGATTTAGTTGATGCTGCTGTAGCTCAAGATTTGGAGGATATTGAGCAAGTTGGAGAGGTTCCAGCTGAGGAATCTGATGGTGGTCTTACACCACCTGATTCTCCGGGTGATGTACCACCTCAGGATGCATTGGATGGAATACAGTTGGCTGATCCTCGACGCTTTAAGCGTATTTTGAGAAGGATTTCTGCGGGGCGTGTTCATGTACCGCCTAATCTTGGAAAGCGACCAGCTGGGTCTTCTCCGTCTTATGCTAATTTACCATTGAGAAGACGCCAGCGAACAGGAATTACCATTCAGGAACCTGGTCACCAAGATCAACAACAACAACAACAACCGCCGACTGCGATGCTTCAGCAGTTACTTGATCAGATAACTCAGATGAACAAGCGTTTTGATGATCAGGCTGCCGTGATTGAAGCTCAAGCTGCTCAAATAAAAGATTTGGAGATAAAAGCAGCTCATGTGCAGGAATTGCAGCTAGAATTGAAAGATGTGCAGTCTAGGTTGTTAGAATTGGAAGCGGTTACTGTTGTTTCGGGGGAGGAAGGTCAGAGAACCTTAGAAACAAATGTAACCCCTCCCCCAGAATCCGAAAATGTAAATCCAGATTCTATTAATGAAAACATTGCTTTGGATTATTTCGTTGATGTTCCAGGACAACCGAGACCCATTTCGGTTGATTATTCGAATGTTAATCTCACATACATTCAGAGTTTGATAAATCCGGATGATGAAGAAGATAAATCAGTTGATCCGGATGATATAGAGATGGATGCTGAGGTTCCAGGGTCAGACGAAGAATATTTAGTTAATCCTCATCAGGAACCAGCACCTGAGCGAGAATCGGAACCAGTTCAGAAACAACCGGCTCAACCGTATGATTTTGATGCACCGATCATTGAGTCCGATGATTCTGATGATGACCAAGAGCCTCAAACAGATACTACTCAGGAACAACCAACTGCTGAATCTGTTCCTGAACAAGCGCAACCGTCTACATCTTCAGAGCGCCCGATGTTTCGAAAGCTCAAGCCTGAATTGAAGATTTGCAAAACATATCAGGTTCGAGGTGATTTGACTGGATTAATCAGAAGTTGGAAGTTTGATGAAGTCAACTTTCTGATTCTTATTAAGCGAAGAGATGGAGTACAGTATTTTCGACCGAGATTTAATTGTATTAGCACGCTGCCGAAGGAAGAATTGAATCGTCTTGCTCAACTGAACATTGTTAACCACACTGATGATTTTCGTGGTAACATGTTTCAGAAGATTCTTAGAAAAGATATCTACAGCAAGAAGTATTTGTGGGTTAGACCAGAGCTGGGAGTTCGTTATTCATACAAGAAAAAGTTGGATTCAAGAACTCAGCAACCGATTGTGAAGTATCATTATCCTCCAGCTGCTAGTCAGAAAACTGTGCCTTTGCAGTCATTACCACTTGATTTTCTGAAAAGATTACGATATTGGTGGTTTGATTCTGTTACTCAAGAAGCAGTCATTGAATATCTTTCTGTTGAAGATCCAGTGATTGAGAAGGGTAATTGGAGTTTATCTGCAAAATATGGAAGAACTCTTCGTGTTTTTGATCCGATCAGCCTTATCAATTTGACGAAGAAAGATTTGAAAGCTCTTCACAAAAGTAAGATGGAGTATCATCGTTATGATCAAGAAGAAGCTTCAAAGTTCGAGAAGGTGGTCGAGATTTGTGTTCGAGTGGGTATTCATGCTGGTGGAGTGTTTCCACCAGGTTGGGTTTAAACTGAAGATGTTTTTGAAGACCAAGCTGAAGACACGGGGGAGTTTGTTGATACATGTTTGTGTGTCTATCAGTTGGTCTATTGAGTTGTAAGTGTCGTTAGTTAGTTTTATTAGAAAAGTCATTTTCTGTATTAGCGACACTTAAGTTTAGCATTAGGCGACACTTGCCCTAGTGACGCATAGCGACACTTAGGTAAGTGACGCATGAGGGCGGCGACATGCGACACTTCCCAAGTGACGCATGTCTGCCGATTTTGTTAGTATAAATTGAAACCTACGGGTTTTTGGCTAGGGTTGACGAAACCCTAGCACCATTTGTCGACTAGGCACTTCTGTAAACAGTTTCAATACGTTTTACAAGCTAATATACTCGTTTACTTTGATTAATCATTGTTTCGGTTTGAGTTTATTACTTGTTTGTGTAATTGATTGATTCCGCCAATCTATTACTTTCGATCAACACTCAGATCCACATCCAGGGGGCACTCTCAGTTTTACCCTAAAATCACATGTGATTTTACATATAATCACATGAGTTATCACATGTGATTTTATATATAATCACATGAGTTTTTACCTAAAATCACATGTGATTATTCATAATCATATGTGATTTTACCTGAAATCACATGTGATTTTACCTATAATCAAAAAACACATGTGATTTTACGAAAAATCACAAGTGATTTTATTAACACAATTACATGTGACAATGTCTTAGTGTAACATAATTGTATATACAGTCACGTGTGATTTACTTTAACAATTCATATTTTTTATTTTTATGAATTTGTTTCGCCTTCATCAAAACTAACATCAAAATTGGACAAGTTTGTTCATGTGCTATTTATACTTACAAATCTATTACAACCGGCCATATTGATATCATGTGATGTTTGCTTTTTGTATAAGTGTATCTAAACGCTAAGACTTTTATACATATAACAAATCTTTGACATTGATTTATCTACATGAATATAATAACATCACATAATGTTGGTTAAACCACTTTTAGAATCATTCGCAATAACAACTATGTCGTCACACAAAAATTATTGAAACGAAATTAACATTTATCCATGATTTTATTCACATATGATCTCATTCTTTAGCCTCTTCTGTGTAACTAGCCTAACATAAAATCCAGAGAGATATCCATACATTCCATACATAATTAATCCATCTTCAAGAGTATCAAAAGCTTTCCCAACCACTGGTCTTACACTCTTATCTTCAACATATGGCACCCATAATCTTGTTCCACCAGAAGTTCCAACCTCAATTTCAGTGTCGTATTCGGATTCGTTACTTGATTATGAACCTGTAACAAAAACATTTTGCATGAATCACTTATGATTGTATTAAGAGTCAAAAATCACATAGTCACATGTGATTTTAATTTATCAATCTTTACTTTTTTCACCTTCTTCAAAACAAATATCAGAGTTGTAAAGGTTTTTTTCATCTTTTGTTTCTTCATGCAACTCCATGTCAACCATATAATGTTCTGCATAAACTATACTATCAAAAATCACATATGATAGTGCATATTAGTCACATGTGATACTTATACATAATCACATATGATTTGATGTTTCAATCAAATGTAATTCAGATGTAATTTTTCAAAAAAAAAATTAAAAATCACGTCCTTTAACAATCCGATCATGATCGTCATAAAAATGACAGTGATTGATATGTTGCTAATTGTGATCATATTGTTCGAATTACGTTTTCGAACATGATTCATGCTCTAATTACGTGATCATCAGATGTGAAGTAATGAAAAAAAATTAAAAATCGCTTCTTTAACAATCCGATCATGATCTTCATGAAATTGACAGTGATTGACTTTGCTATTCGTTATCATGTTGCTCGAATTAAGTTTTGGAACATGATTCACACTCGAATTACATGATCATCAGATGTGAAGTAATAGAAAAAAATTAAAAATCACGTTTTTAACAATGCGATTGTATCTTCAAGAAATTGATAGTGATTGATGTAGCTAATAGTTATCATGTTGTTCGAATTACGTTTTTGGAACATGATTCACCTGTATTTTTGCTGATTGAAGTTGAATTTGCAGAAACCCTAACTTCCAGAGTGTTTTGGGGAAGAACATGAATGAGCAGCTGTAATTATTTATATTTTCTGTTTGTGTTTTGTTGATTTCATAAATGACGAAAATACCCCTCCATACTTAAATTAAAAGTTGCAATGTGATTGGTTCCCTCATTCTCTAGATATTTAGCATACTTCAAAGAACCCACCTCTAAATGTATAACTACAATTCTATTTAATTTTTGAAATTTGAATATCTATAAAATGGTATATACATGTAGACAAGTGATATTAGATAGTACGATAATGTGTAAGTGTAAATAAGTTGAAGAGTTGAATGACCTACGAGACTTTTATATTAAAAGATTAAAAAGCTTATGTGGAGTGCTTTGAACTCTATAAAGTTCAATGCATTGGAGATGCTCGAATGACTTGGACTCAAATGGCAGAAAAAGACACACGTGTAATGATTCTTTGGTTATTCAAGAAGTGGAGATGGCAGATGCACTTGAAAGTCGAAACGTTTCGTTGCTTGGGTTGAAGTTGTAGACATTAACGTTTGATTTAGCTTTGTATGATGTTTGGTTTGTAATTGTAAACTAATGCTGTTTGGGTTAGTATTTGAAAAATGAAAATAATTTGTGGTTGGACTAATTTGATGTATATAGCTTCAATCGTTTAGCATATTTTAATAACCAGTATCGCTTAGTTGAAAACATATCTAAAGAGGGCTAGGACTTTTAAGACTAGCGACATGAGGCAATTAAAATGGTGATATCTACAAAAATTAGCGATAGATCTAGCGTCCAAAATGTGTTGTCGTGAAATACCTAGCGTCACAGATAGCGTCTTTCATAACAACATTTCGAAAATTAGCGTCATAAGTAACGACCTCAATAAAGATGTCGCTGCAAAATTGGCGACATATTATGAAAATTCGCGACTATAGTCGCCATTTTTGCGACGTATATTTTGATGTCATTAAATCTGCGACTTTTCTATACCAACATGTCACTAGATGTCTCAACGCATGTCGCTAGCCCAAAAAAGTCGCTAAGCGTCGCTGAACGAGTCACTAAACAACTTTTTTCTATTAGTGATGGTGACGCCAACACTGTGAAAAGAGCTGGAAAGTCATGCCTTTTATTATTTATTTCTTGTACTTGTAGTTTTTAGTATGCTTTTACAAGTCTATTCCCTAATATGTGAAAGAAATAATATGTTATACTCACATATTTCATTTCAAAGAGGGCCAAGATTAGAGTTTAATATGAAGATTGCGGATAGAGATCAAGGCTATAGGAAAATTAAAAATATTCAAGATAAACTTAAATGTTAGGGGATTTAGTTTTCTAATAGGATTTAGTTTTCTATTTGTACATATCTCTAAGACGCTATGAAAATAAAACATTATTAGGAGATATTCATTTTTTTTTACCCAGAGTAAAACCTGATCTTATAACTTGAGATCGTCTCCTCATGTATCACCAAGGCTATTCTTAATCGATTAGTACATATGTGTTGAAATAAATTTTTTTCGTATTCTTAATTATTACAAATTTTATATTTTAATCTTTTATTATTTGGTAATAAACGGGTCCTACAACATGAGTTTGACATTTATATTTTCTCCACACTTGAGTACGTTTAAGTCTTTGCTAAAAGAAAAGGAAAAAATAAGTACTAGACAAAGTAAAATATATCCCCATTTTTTTAGAATCACCAATATTTTTATAAACTAATTAGTCCAAGATTTGATCATTTGGAACAACACCACTTTCGGCCAAATTTTAGATTAATCACGTCACATCACATCACATTTAACATAAAATATATATAGGAGATAACAAACAATTTCATCTGTGGCAAAATAAAAAATTCATAGAAAAATCATGGGAAAAACAAATCTGAAAGTCGAGTTTGGATTCATAATTCGAGGTAAATTCTTTGAATTAGTGGTTTATGCATGGTTAGATACTTAGATAGGGAAGTAATATGATTTTTGGTTTAATTTTTGTCTCTAGTCTTACGTGTAAGATTGTTAAGAAAACTGATCTTGTACGTACCGGTTGCTTTAATAGGTCGAGACCCCCAATTCGGTGAGCTAATTAGTTGTAAAAAGTAAAATTAATGAGTAATGACATTGGATCATTCTTCAGTGTTTTAAAAACCGAGCCTCGGATTGACCCGGTTTGAGAAATGATCCAGTTACATACTTTTCGAATAATGATCGGACTATCTATCTATCTATCTATCTATTCTTATAAAACAAAATTTTTTAATTACCTATAAGAACATGTTATTTTAGTTAATGGTGGTATGTCATTAATTTATAAAAGGTTTTGAATTAATCTCAATTTTAAAGCATGCTTCATAACTTTTCATATATCAACTAATTTAATGTGATTTTAATAATAGTAACAATAAAATAATAATAATAATTATCATTATTATAATTATAATAAATAATAAATTAATATATTAAAAAGTATTGACTCGTAATAATCATCATCACTTAAACCATTTATTTCAGGTTAATACTAGTCGATGGTGTAGTTGTAAAAGTTTTGCAATATTTGTGACTTATAACATTTTCCATGATATATTTGTATGTATAAAATTTTAAAATTTATTGTTTTCTATGTCTTTTAGTCTATAATAATAATAATAATAATAATAATAACTACTTTATATTATTAGTAATAAAAATTTACAAATTCAAACGACAATACTAATATCTGATGTCCATCACACGAGCTTAAAAAATAAGGTTTTCTATAACTTATGCGTACATTTCTTTGTCTTCTATTTAACTCTTACAATCCATATGTGTCACATAATCAAATTTTTAAAATTTTTAATTATTTTTATTTATACCACATATCTTTAGCCTGCTATTTTTTTCTGAATAATCAAATCATGTTATTGATGAAAATATCTTCTTATAAATGTTAAGTTAAACAACCTATTTGCTATTAATTCGATTTCTAAAATAGTTATATTTTATTTGAATATTAACCAATTTCTTAATTATATTTTCATTTCAAAGCATTTAATAGCATTACATTTCACACACCTATATTCAAATTCATTATTTCATGCCAATAATTTAATTTACTCGTATAACATAGAGTACATAATCAATAGAGTATAAAATTCGTATCCAATTCAAATCACAAATATACCGCAAAATGTATGATACATTTTCTCGAGAGTTACAAAATAAATCATCCAAAGATATATATGCAAGTATTACTACATATCATTTAGCCAAGTATGATAATAATTAACACTTTAAACTCAATCATCTTTTCTCCATTAATTAGCAACCTTAAATTATATCCACGTTGACGTATGTTTCACAATAATCAATTATATATATATATATATATATATATATATATATATATATATATATATATAGGGGAGATCATGAGGGAAGGAGGAAAATGAGGGAAGGAGGGAAGCAATTTTAAGCCACAAATCCCGGTCAATGCAAAAGTCAACGCGGTGACATTTTTGTAAATAACTTAAAATCACCTCCCAGGCTCGTAAACATGCATTTCAAAAGCATGTTAATCAAAATCAAATTTTCAGCACGTTAACATGCATTTCAAAAGCATGTTAATCAAAGTTACAATTTAAACATTCATTTAAGGTGAACATTAGCTCATATTGTTATTATTATATAATAACTCATATTCATTATAAATGCATGTTAACATCTCATTGAATTTTTAACATTCATTCATGATGAATATTAACTTATATCATGCTGATGAACATCATAACATTCATTTATAATGCATATAAGCTCATATATATTGGGATACATTGATTAATGTTATTTTTAACGTTCAACGTGTATATTAACTTATATAAGGTAAAAAACAACAAAAATGAATGTTTAAGAATCTTTATTGTAATTTTGATTAAAATGATTCACAAATGCATGTTAACCTTCTGAAATTTACATTTTTGAAATTCAATGATGAATGGCGATTATAATACAATTAATTTCTCGTTTATAAGTTTTGAATTACGAAATTCGTTTAATTTTATTGTTTTTATTGAAAAATAAAATATTTTACAAAAACCCAAAAGTTAAACCCAAACTTTAATATTTTTGATGAATATGTATAACGAGGAATTGATGATCTAAAAGAACGCGATTGATGAATTCGAAATTTTATAATGTTTCTGATTGATGAATAAATGAAAAGCATACTTTAATTTGGGTTTTTTGACAAAAAATGGTGAAGTGTGCAGGAAAAAAATGGAGAGAAAATGGGTGGCTGAGAGTTGCTTATCTCCTTCCCTCAAATTTAGTACTTCCCTTTTGATCCTTCCCCTATATATATATATATAGTCTAAGGATCGGATCAGAACCAAACTAGTGGTTAGAACCGTGAGAGCTATGTTCTGCATCTAATTTCAAAGATGCATTTTACATTCTCTATCTAATTATATCACAAAAATTAGATGGAAGACCTAGTTCTTACGATTCTCACCATTAACTGGTTCTCATCGGATCCATACCCTGTTTGTTTAAAGTGAAAATATAAATAATGTGAACTTCAGTTTCTATTCATAGTTTAGTTTTATTATTAATCTCTCTTCTTATTTTTTATTCACATGAGTTCCTAATTCCTACCGCGTGAAGGTTTATTTTGTTCAAATTACAACATATTTGAAGTAGTGATCTTGTTTACCTTTTATTGCATTATCTTTTTATTAGTTTACATAAGTTATTGTAAACTCTGAATGTTAAAAGTATATGTTCATCTTTTTATAAAGTTATGTGAACATTAACAAAAACATTACTTCACAATTGTCGTTAACGAATTTGTTTTTAAAATTAAAAAAAAATTACATTTTAAAAGCAAACCCGAAGTTTCATTTATTTATGAAAGCGTCACCAACATTTTTCTAAGTTGTCTATAACTATAAAAATGTTACTTTCATTTTATACCTTTAATTTTAAATGAATAATTCAAATGTGTTCTCACGTAAAAATAATGTATTGTCACATACTTTCGACTATACTTAAACACATAATAACCTTTTTGATGAATATATTCTTCACATACTACTAGGCAAGAAAACCTTTTTACATTTAAAACTTACTACCATTTATAAATGGTTAGTTTTTAATTTTGTAACACTGCATATAATACTTCATTCGTTTCAAAATTAGTGTCCACCCTTTATTTTACAACAACAACAACAATATCCACTCCCATATCTACAAGATCCACTTTTCATTTTAGTTTGTCGTAAGTGTCCACTTTTAAAAATAATATATTAAATTTATCATTTAACCCTCAATGTACTATTATCAAAATTGGTACACGGAAATATGTGCTAAAAGTAAGGGTAAATGTGTCGTATTTACTATCTATTAATGTAACTTTTTAAACTTCATAAAAACTAATTGTGAACACTTAATTTGAGACGGAAAGAGTAGTATTTTCGATCGGTATACTTAATTACATTTGCTTGGTAATAAACCCCCGTTGTTGTAAGTGTCAAAAAAGAAGATTTTGCAGTTACTACACTACCATATTTATATGCTTTACATTCCAATTAAGTTGCAGACTTGTGAAATCGAACTCTGGGAAGGAAGAGACATATATATAATGGAAGTTGAATGCTCACACTTGGATAGGATTAGCATCCTTCCTAAAAGCATAATTGCACATTTACTAACTCTGATGCCGATCGGAGATGCATTAAGGACGAGTATCTTGTCAAAGAAGTGGAGGTATAAATGGGCTAGCATTCCTAAACTTTATATTGATCACCGAATGTTTAGAAGTGCATATACAATCATATTTGTACCAGAGAAGATTAGACTTACTAATGCTATCTTTCACATTTTGCTGCTACACAAGAGCCCGCTACTCGAGTTTACTTGGATTATTTACCTAAACATGTCTTTCGAGATCGATCAGATACTTCTTTATCTTTCAAGAAACAATACTTTGCAACTTCTTTCCTTAGCCAATTGTGCATCTTACCACTACAAGCTACCAAACTCTTTTTTTTCATTTCAAAAATTAGAACTTTTAGCTCTCAAAAAGTGTGCTTTTAAGCCTCCTTTGACTTTCAAGTCATTTAGTACCTTGAAGTGCCTATGCTTTGACAATGTTGAGATCACTACAAAGTCTCTTAAGCGTATGCTCACCAACTGTCCACAACTTGAGGAATTATATTTGGTATGCATGGTTGATACATTATATTTGCTTATACATGAAGCTCCATTGAGTTAATTAATAATTAAGATGTTTTGTGACATAAACATACGTTGATCAATGCAGTTTGGAAAGAAAGAAGATGGAGAAAATAGAAGTATTGCACAAGAAGACAAGTTAACTTTTGTTGAATTGTTTAAATCTGTGCCATTACTCAAGACTTTTGCAATTGAAAAGTATTGCATGGAGGTACGTAGTATCTCAAAGTATTACATTGATATAATATTACCTATAAGCTAGTATATAACAATACTATATGTGCATGCTAAATCTTGTTTTCGTATTATGTGAAATGAAGCACTTTGATACACTAGATATGCCACCGAAGCTCCCAATTTCACTAGTCCATCTCAAGACTCTCTGTTTGGGTGTGTCATTTATGGAGAAAGATGAGCTTTTGCTGGTCTTTTGCTTTATCAAGAGCTCCCCAAATTTAACCAACTTTACTCTAGAGGTGAAATTATATTTCAATGACATATACTATATGATATATGATAATATATATATATATATATTTCAATTCTCTCTATAAGTTTTGACATGTTTTTTACGTGATATACATTTTATTATAGAATGAACAACGATCACATGATTCTCAATCAATTTCTATGGATTCTTTTGATCTCCAAGAGCGCTCGAACTTCAAATTGGATCATCTTTATAAGCTCGAGATGGAAAAGTTCAGTAACTTATCTATTGAGATAGATTTTGTGAAGCTGATCGTGACTCAAGCACCCGTGTTAAAGAAAGTACGAATAGAGCTTAATGAAAACTTTTCGGTTGACGAAGAACTAAAGATATTTAAAGACGACCCATTTCCACATGCACCACCTTCTGTAAAATTCGTGGTTGAACGCCAAAAAACTTCCTTATGATTACTTTCACAGTGACAGTGTCACTTGATTGATTGTCTTAAAGATCTAATATGGTTGGATCATCAAAATAAAGCACATTGGCTTTGTGAAGTGTTTTAAACGTGTTGTTTTGCGTTCTACCTTTCTTGGCGATAATGAATACTACTCCATTTCAATATTACTGAAGTCCGCATGGTTACCTTTATCAGCCGTTAAATAATTATTTTACTAATTAATGTAGCACTAGCGCAACATAAAATACTTTATTACTAAAAGTAGAAATTTTAAAAGTGGTGTGTGTCATCAAATAGAAATTTGAAAAGTCAAAATGAACCTGTATGTAAGAAGAGTCAAAATATTTCTAGCTAGGACCCTAACAGTTTTTTCAAATTATACCTCGTTACTCAACGTCTAAAATGAATTGTCTAATTCCAAAAATAGAAGGGTATAATATATTACATTATTTTAGATGTATGTCACAAAAATGTGGATAAAATTATCATAATACACATAAAATTGCCATTTGGGACAAATATGTAGAAACGTTAATAACTCCGTAGAGACGTGACAATAGTTTATCAGTAGAATAGTTTATGTATATATATACAAACTTAATTATTAATGTAAATCGTTAATAATTAATGTACTTACCGTGTTATTTTAGCTTAATAATAAAACATAGATCGACAATGCAATTTGGATATGAGATCATATCCTAGCTAGCTATTGACGTGGTCGGCACACGCAAGCAATTAAACTTTGACTCTAATCATGAAAGTTGAATTTCTTAATTATTTTTTTTTTCTTTCTTAAACAGTAACACACTAATGCTTACATTTCTCACGCATGCATGCCTATATATATCTCTCGATCTCCATCTTTTAATTTGTTCTTTCTTCATTGTATATTGAGAAAACCAACTTTGTTTACTAAAAATTTCATAAGAATTAAGCACTACTCATACAAGCTAATTAATATGGTGTCTATGAGGGAAAATTACGAAAGTAGCCTTTGTCAAAGATTGCAACAAGTGATCGATCAACATGGACAAAATTCAGCTTACTTTGATGGATGGAAAGCTTATGATCAAGATCCATTTCATCCTACTCAAAACCCTAATTAATGGTGTTATCCAAATGGGCTTAGCAGAGAACTAGGTTAACTTTTTTTCTTTTATTTTTTGAATTAACTATACATATATATGAAAGATTATATGCTTAATATTAACATAAATAAATGTCAAATCCAGCTTCACATGAACACCGCAGGGTCATACCGATGAGCACAACCGAACAAGTAGTGTGATACTATAAAAGATATTTGATATCGTTCACTTATGAAAAATAAATTAAGTTGGTCAAACACGATTTGAACATTTATTAGTATAAATAATTAAGTGTAATTATTTATTTAATAAAAGAATTTATTTATAATTAGTTTTGTAAATAAATTAGTTAGTTTAATTATTATTAAACTACGAGGTTTTAATTGCAAATTTATAAGTTTGGGTTAAGTTTAATTAGTTATCAAACTTAAGGGATTAAAAGAGAATTTATTTAACTTGTTGAACAAGTTGGTTTACAAGTATAAATAAGGGCCTATGGGTTCTTTATTTTGTTGTTAAATACCTTAACATTCTCTCCCTCTCCTCTCCCTCTCTTGTGCGGACCGGCCCCAACCAAGCCGAAGCCGAAAGTCGGCCGAACCCTTCCCAAGGGTTTTAGTCCGTGATTCGATCACGTACTCGTGCTAGGTTTTAGTACACACTTAGGTTACTACCAACCGTTCGATCGTGAATCAAAGGCGGATACCTAACGTATCCGCGTAGTAGCCGAATTCAAGAAAGAAGAAGGAAGATCAAGATAAGTCCACTCGTACTTTGGCAACGAGTAGAAGATTGAAGATCTTGCCGAGCAATCAATGTAAGAATGTTTATTCTTAACAAATTAATTATGTGTAATTAATTTCGTACATGTTTTATTATGAAAATTATAGATCTTGGCTAAAGGGTTTTATTTAATGAGATTAAATGTTTTTATAAGCTTCCGCGTATTAATTGTATTAAAATGTTAATAAAGATTAAATTTTGTAATGTACAATTCTATTAAAAACCCTTCAATATATTCTCATGAATATATGTGCGCAATATATAGATCGAAATCTATATATAAAACCCGTTGGAAATTAAATATTTCATTTTTTTTTTGCAGCTTTCGGTTGATTTAATTGAGAATTGGATCGTGAATAACCCAAAATCATCAACTGTACCACTCAAGGAGTCAAACATTTTAAAGATATTGCAAATTTTCATGATTATCATGGCTTACCGCCAGAGTTTCGAAAGGTAAATGACTAGCCAGAGATGCATGAAATTATATGTCAACTTTATATTCTAAGTTCATACCATCATCTAGAAAAGATATTACCATATAATCTTATCAAAAAGAATAGTAAATTAATGTACGTCATATATCGAATCAAATTTGATTTTTAATAATACATTCAAACTAGTATTATACCCGGACGCTGCCCAGTTAAATGGCTGGCACACAAACGTTAATATGGTAAAGTTCACGAAAGCAATATTTTGGCTTTGAACTACAAAAATAACTTGATTGGATTAGACGGGTCACATGTAACCAAGTATATTGTCAGATATTTTGCCTTCATATTAATTAGTAGTTCTACTATAAGATATATACATCTTTTACCTGGTTTAGATTGTTAATTTTATTAGTTTAAATTAGCTATATAAATAAATAAAAATGGATCAATTAGCATTTCAAAAAATTAATATTAACTAATTGAATAATTAAAATTATTTATATAAATAATAAATAATAAAAAGGTATCCTGGGGACAATATTGGGCCTCCAATTTTAAATATTGGGCCTGGAAAATTTAGAACATGGAGTGTAGTTGTAACCTGGCTAAAACTGAATATGACTCAAAATAACAGAAAAGATGGAATAAGCTAGAACGGTTGTGAACGGTTATGACTACCCTATAACCATATACATGGTAAATTATAAACTATAATAATGATAATGATACTACAAAACTTGAATCTTAAAAAAATATATATTTGCAAATATATATATTTGAAAATATAAATAACCAAAAGAATTTATAATCGCCCGCGTTGCCGGGTCTTGTATATAGTTGATATTATATGAATAATGTAAATCGTTGGTTTTATATTAATGAAAATAATTGTTGATAAAATAAAAAAAAACACAGTTGCTTTCTTGCTCGTGTACGCCGTAAGGATAATATATAGTGAATTGCTTCTCTTTCGTTAAATGACCAAAAATAGAAACTGTGCACAACCCAAAGGACTAATTTCGTAAGATAACAAAAATCATATGATAAAGAAATAACACCCAAAAATTTATATTTATATAAATAATAAAAAAGGGATCCTGCCATCCTGGGGACTATTTGATCTTAATTAAGACATAGATTTATTTCTTTGGTTATATGTATGATAAATGAAAGTTTAGATATGTATGTCACAAGTCTTAAAGTCATGTGCACGAACTCTAATACTATAATACATTTTATTTGATTACATCCTGAAATACTCCATTTTGGATGAGACCAACTAGTCAACCTAAGCTAGTTATCAAATGACTTGGTTAACCTCAAGTTTAAGAATTCCAGATATAGGCATATAGCTACAAAATTGACAACCTGAATTTATGATTAGCAAGTCCTTGACTACTTTGTTAAGTCAATGTTGACTTTTAGACTATTTGGTTAGAATTGATTTCAGTATTGACAAATAATTTAAGGGAAATTAAAAAAAATGCCACATTTTTTTTAACTATATATCGATTTGCCCCCGAAAAAAAAAAATTGACGATATACCACCTGAATAAGCAAAATCAAATTTGCTTTTGCGAGCCTGTGATTTGCTTTTGCGATCCGTTCACAATTGCGAGCCGTTGCCGAGTAAACCATGCCATAGCAAAAGCAAATATGCGATTTGCGATTTGCCTATGCCCGACAAATACTTGCTGTTTGCCTAGTTCCCGAGCCGTGATCGAGCCGTTTGCCTATGCCCGCCATCGCAAATCGCAAATTTGCGATTTGCGATTTGCCTATGCCCGAGAAATACTTGCCGTTTGCCCAGTTCCCGAGCCGTGACCCTTTCGTTTGCCTAGTTCCCGAGAAAAAGCTGCTATCGCAAATCGCAAATTTGCGATTTGCAATTTGCCTATGCCTTAAAAACACTTGCGATATCCGAATTGCATAGTTTAATAGGTAAATGAGTATTTGTCGGGCATAGGCAAATCGCAAATCGCATATTTGCTTTTGCTATGGCATGGTTTACTCGGCAACGGCTCGCAATTGTGAACGGATCGCAAAAGCAAATCACGGGCTCGCAAAAGCAAATTTGCTTTTGCTTATTCAGGTGGTATATCGTCAATTTTTTTTTAGGGGGCAAATCGATATATAGTTAAAAAAAAATGTGGCATTTTTTTTAATTTCCCATAATTTAATTCTTTGGGTCATCTATCCTACTTACTGATCAAAGGGTAATTTACAATGATAACTTACAGTTAAATTTGATAGTTATGCGAAATTTTGATATACAGGTTGATTGTTGACTTTTGTAGACAAATTTGACCTTTTGTTTTCTTCTTTTTCGTGGGGTTTTTTTTTATTTTCCTTCCAGATTTGATAGAGATCTAAGGTGGAGAACATGAGTGCAACTAGTTCCAATAATATGCAACAGTGCAAATGATTTCAAGATCACCCAAGAAGCACTTGAATCAGCCTATGAAAAAGCAATTGAGGCCAAAATAAAAGTCAAGGGCTTGATATTACCAGCATTTCCCATAAACTCAACATCCTTGTCAATACTAAAATGGAAGTCTATCATGTCCACTTCAACATCTTCTATTGTGTAATCTTCATCAACAATATAATAATTGACATTCTCATCATCCCCATCTTCATTATCACTCAGACTACCCTCTTCTTGGTTTTGATCAACATCTTCATAGTAAAAAAATGGCTCAAAATCATTGTCTACTGCATCACCATATTTAGTGTCGTCATTAATATACTCTGGTTCACTCACATTTGGTTGACTTGCACTCACATTTGGTTGACTCACATGTGGCTGACTTGCACTAACCAGTGTTTTAAAAACCGGTTTTTTTCATCCAACCGGTTTTCTTCCCGATTCCGATTTAATCCGGTTGAACCGGACCTCTGTCCGGTCGAACCGCTTATTTTATACTACATATATCGAACCGGATTTGTGTCAGTTTCCGGTTAAACCGGTTTAACCGGACCGATTCAACCGGTTTTTAAAACATTGACACTAACATTTGGTTCACTTTCACTCACAATTGGGTCACTGCCACTCACATTCCATTCAAGTTGAAGTTTCTTCTTGGCACTAGGCAGCTTATGACCAAATTTTGTCCCCTTTTGACCATTTGTACTCTCACTCTGTTGTGGCACATCATCCTCAAGTTCCTGTATTACTACCTTATTTTTATTTGAAATGTATTTGCTTGTGATGGAACTTTTTTCATGTTCAATATACACACAATTCTCCTTACGCCTTCCCACATACTGACTCATATTATGAATATCTATATCAGTCCTTAAAGGTTCCAACCCATAATCTAAAATGGTAAATGGTCTTTAAAAATGGTAAACCATAACACTGAAACCATCATACCCTAAATCCTCCATTATATCATTAATCTCAAGCACATAAAAAGTGTCAATATCAATGGCATCAACATAAGTAACTTTACCATTTACGTACCTCCTCCCTGGTGGATCCGTATAAACCCCACCATGATGCAGCTTAATCGTAAAATTGAGATGGATAATGAACTGTGACATCAAAATTTTACAAATTTCAGTTAAACACACATTTTCATTCAAAATACACACAATAATACTACAGTTACAATGGATTGCTCGTACCGTATAGTGTCTCCAAATCATATTCTTCATTTGCTTTTCGTATAGTATATAACTTCGACACCATTGTTGAGATTCGATTATTGTGCGCGATAACCTAGGTTTTTGCTATTCGATTTGGTAAAGTAAACATGGTCGATTCATCGGGCGCCAAACGGAAAGATTTTGTGGGGTAGAGGGCGGTAGTTGGAGTATTAATTGCAAAAGGGTGTGAGAAATTACCGAAATACCCTCACATGTCGTGCACGTGATGGGTTTTAGCGGTGTTGGCTAACGTCCGTTAGTGATAGGTACTGCCAGTGAAATATCATGGGACCGGGATGACCAATGTCAAAAAAAAAAACTTGCAGGGACGACCAATGATTTTTGGCTAACCATAGGGACGACCCGTGTTATTTTATCTTTTGAAAAACTTATACTTACAATATAATAATGGTTTCAATAATTTTGTTTAGGAAAATACTATTTGTAATCTATAAGGCTATGTATAAGGTTTCAACTTCCATTAAAAATCGTCTAACTTTTTTCAAGAATAAGAGAAGACAGTGTTTTTTCATCAGCGCTTTGGTTATTTAACCGCTATAAAATCGTCTATGTAGTTAAACAGTCAACATAGTTAGCAAAATAGTTTTGTTTATAAGAGTTTAGATTAACTAATTGTTCTTCGGGTATTCCTGAAAACGAATTGGTTCTGAGAAATTAATTTGAAAATTTTAATTTAGTTGTACTTTAATCATATGTTTAAATGAAAAATTACTCCCCAGAAACAATAGCGTATATAAAAATGTAGTTACTGTTTTTAGCACCACACACCTAATTTCAATCTACATGACGCCGCCCAACCGCTTTATCACTCCAAACAACGCCCATCATCGTCGTGTATTTATTTATTTATTTATTTACACGTTTCGCTACACTCATCAATCAAAATCTACAATGGCTGCTTCTCTCGTCACCAAACTCTCAAAAACATGTTCAACAACTCACAAACATTTCAAAACCATCCGTAACATGAGCAACATCCCTGAAAACACCATTTACGGTGGCCCTAAACCCCAAAACCATGATCAAAGAGTCACTTTAACCACCTTACGAACTAAACACAGAAAAGGGGAACCAATAACCATGGTGACTGCTTACGATTACCCATCTGCGGTTCATTTAGATACCGCTGGAATTGATATTGCACACGTCGGAGATTCTGCTTCCATGGTGGTTCACGGTCATGATACCACGTTACCGATTACGCTGGATGAAATGTTGATGCATTGTAGGTCTGTTGCTAGAGGTGCTAAAAGGCCTTTACTTGTTGGGGATCTTGCTTTTGGTACTTATGAATCCAGTTCTCAACAGGTATATATATTTATGTGATAATCTTGTTTTCTTAATTATAGATTATGGTTTAAGTTTAACTGAGGGTTGTGAAATGCATGTTTGACTTTTGAGGTCAAAGAGGAGATTATGATATATTGGAATTGAGTCAGAGGTGTAATTTACAGACAGATGCTAATGAGTAAAAAAGTTAAAGGATTTTGTCTTTAATTTATCATGTGTCAAGGTGAGGTTTACATAAATCCAAAGGTAGGATATTGAATGACCAATAATTTTGTTTTTCTTATACATTTGTATTAAAATTGATGTTTTGTTTAAAACTGTAGTGTAATGTAATGTAATTTCTTGTATCTTGTTTGAAAAAAAATGGTTACTTACCTACGATCATGAGGGTTGAGCTTCAAAATTAAGTCAAAAGGGAACAATGTTGGCAGGAGGTGGTTGAAAGGAGTAAAGCATTGCCAAGTTTTGCTTCTATTTTGTCCTTGTCTTATTTTCATTATTGTAATAGTTTCAGTTTTATTTTCCTATGTATGTTTGGATCTGCAATTTCTAATGGAAGTTTTTGATGTTAAAAAAAAACAATTAGATCTTTGAGTATATACTTATACTAATATAGATATAATCAAATACTAATGAGTTGACGTTAAAGCTTTGATCTTTAATAGTTATTTGTCAAGGATAAATCTTGAAACATCCTAATTCTGAACCAGAAAATACAAAATTATGGTTTTCGTTCAAGTATTTACATCATATTATTGGATGATTGTTGTTGAGAAATTTCATCTCTTAAATGTTTGCTTACTGTGTGCTATCTTAGTATATAATATTGCAATTTTGGTTATGAGCAGGCTGTTGATACTGCAGTCAGGGTATTAAAAGAAGGATGTTGGGTCAAAACTGATCTGGGTTGAATTTGTTATTGGTGAGAAGACTATCAAGTACAAGTGATTAAAACTGTTTGTGTTAAAGCTAAAACTGTCTTCACAAAGTTTCCACTGATAGAAGAAATCTGAAGAGAAGACAAGAGGTTATAACTGCTTGAAGATTGATTTCAACTGATAGTTATAAGTGTGTAAGTAGTTAACTGCTTATGTAATTGTAACTGTTAGTTATATGTGTAGCAGTTAACACTGATTATGTATTTGTACTTGGTCTTATATTACAATTGAAGCAGTTACCACTGATTGTATAATAGTTTCAACTGTTAGCTTCAGTTTAGTAGTTATAACTGTTTATGATATTGTGATAAGTTTGAGTCGATTATGGAAGTTATTCTATTTCATATTAGTAGGAGATTGTATAGGACTCTATGTATTATAAATAGAGATCCCTTAGACCTAGATAGGTAGGTTAATTTTGCACAGCTTCAAGGTTTTCTGTAACCCTAATACATCAAGTGTATTCGTCTTATATCATTAATAAGATTGAAGCTTTCGATATTAATTGTGTTCTTAAAGTTAATATTCTTGATCTTCTAAATATTATTGAGCGTGATTCTGCAACTACTCAATGATATGTTCAAAGCTTATTATTATTGATTGTTTAGTAAGTTAAACAGGGACTAACAAAGTGGTATCAGAGCTTGTGAAGCTTTGAATACAGGAAGATCTGGTATTATTTGTGTCATTAATTGAGGTTTAGTTTTCTAATTAAGTTTTAATTTTAATGGCGACTGAAAGTAATGAAGGAACTCAAGCAACAAAGATTCCAATGCTCAAACCTGATGAGTTTGACCTATGGAAGGTCAGATTCAGGCAGTTAATGCTTCTCACAGATTATCAGATGTGGGAAGTTGTTGTCAATGGTATTCCAGTAACTCTTGATGGTGATGGTGTAAAGCAACCAAGACCACCACCAACATCAGATGCAGAAAAAAAAATCAGATCTACAGAATACAAGGCTCTTAGCACACTGCTGCTATCCATTCCTAATGAGCATCTGAGTAGGTTTGAATCTTGTGAGGATCCCAAGGTTCTGATAGAGGCAATTGAGAAAAGGTTTGGTGGTAATGATAACACCAAAAAGAATAAAAGATCTTTGTTAAAACAACAATTTGAAAATTTTAGCCATGTGAAAACTGAAACTCTAACTCAAACCTTTGATAGGTTTACTAAATTAGTTGGAGAATTGGAAAATCACAAGGTTAAAATTGACAAAGAAGATCTGAACAAGAAGTTCTTAAGATCATTAGGTGATGAATGGACAATCTACACTATTGGATTGAGACAGAGTACAGATATAGAGACCAAGGAGTTAGAAGACATATACAATGATCTGAGGAACTTTGAACCTGAAGTAGAAAGTAAGAAGCAAGCATCTGGGTATAGTCACAATGCTGCTTTTATGTCGATGGGTGGAGCAAAAGCAGAGTCAAGTCAAAAAGGCTCTACTTATGTCTCTGGAGGAAGTGGATCATCACAGAATAGTACCAATGATCAGATTTTGGAATCATTCTTTGTTAGTAATGTGAATTCTTCACTTACTAATGAAGATTTGGAACAGTTTGATGGTGATGATCTAGAGGATATGGATATTAAGTAGCAGATTGCTTTAATTACTCAGAGAGCAAAAAGGTTTACGCAGAGGACTGGAAGAAACAACTTTGCGTACAAAATGTAACACCCTCAAATTTCGGGTTGCGGAAGCGGTCGGGTCGGGTGTTATTAAATTAAATATCACAGCATAAGATACATAATGAACGACTCTAAATGAGATGTTTGAAAATAGTTATGACATTTCCAAAATAAAGGTTTTACATAGCTACGAGATTGTAGTAAATTCCAAATACATAATTTGAAAATACAATGTAAATGCAAGATGGTCCCAATGTTTGAAAATATGCGACTCGAGCTAGCCAAATCTTGTAGTGATCCTAATCCTGCTGGGCACCTGAGAACACATGCTAAAACGAGTCAGCTATAAAGCTGGTGAGTTCATAGGATGGTTAGTTGAAAACATAAAGTATAAAACCTTGTATGTTTAGAAAAATAGTTCAGAATCCACGATTCTGATTTGTATTAAGTTGAAGTTGTAATCACCAATGTGTATACGTTAGTCGAGGTATCTAATACCTAAGTAATAGTGGTATGTACCCAAGTACATATTAATTGAGGCATTTCGAGCCTGGATACCTATTTGGTATTAAGTAAACCTATCAATGTGAGGCAATGCATGCGTAAGTTGAAATCAAGTAGTTGTATGACCCCGTCATATAATGTTGTGTAATGATTGGTATGCCACCTGGCATAACAGGTTGTTTTTAGTAATGTAATTGTAGTCCCTCGGACTATGATTGATTTGTTGAGTGTGTTCGTTTACCCAGCTAGCATAAGCTAACCCGAACATGTTTGAGCTAACGGCCTCGCGTGAAAACTCACCGACCCATTAACTAATGTGTGTGGATGATGAGCCTAAGCCCGTCCATCCATCGATTGTATTGTACTTGTGCCCACTGCAATACCGTGGCATCGTTTTGTGCCCACTTTAACGTGGCATTGTTTGGTGCCCACTGCAATACCGTGGCATCGTTTTGTGCCTAAACAGGCATCGATCGCATTGCTCGAAAGCAAAGTATGTAATTGAGCCGGCTGTACTACGACAAGCCCGACTGGTGAAATGTAGAGCCAGCTGTACTACGACAGACCTAGCTAAGTAAATGAGAACCAGCCGTACTACGACGCGCCTGACTTGAGTAGTTGTATTTGCATAAGTGTATGTATACTAATATACATAAATAATATTGAAGATAGCACCCAGTGCTTAAGATAATATACGAGCAGGTATATATATATATATATATATATATATATATATATATATATATATATATATGTTTGTCGAATCAGTAAGCACATGTAACAATCATGCCACGCATGAAAATAATTGATTGTACCGAAATATGTATAAACAAATACTTAGATAGTAAGTAGTACATTGAACCTAGGTATGAACACTCATCACCTAGTTGAGTTGTATTAGTATAAGAAATCTATACTAACGTATGATACTATTGTATACTCCTAGCCTTAAGCCTAGCAAGTATATTGGAGTCTCGGGAAAATGTTCACCTAAGTACAATTTCCATTCTAATGATTATGGAGTGTGTCGACAGTTTTTAGTTCATAAAAGGAAAACTAATCCTGTAAAAGTCTAGTCGTTGTCATGTGGGTGGAACTAACCAGTCCTAGTATAGTAATAGTCTTGTCCCGCGACAATATGGTCATTTGATAGTGATAACTTGGTCGAGTTATGTATTGGTAATGGTTTTCCCACCATCTAACAGTGTACGATTGCAACCTATCTCGATTAGGTATTGATATTGTTCCAAAACAATATGATGGGTGTAATTCCTACGTATTACACATTTGTATTACATAACAGTAATATAAGTAAGTGTGAATTATAAAAGTTTATTAATATAATTTGAAAACAGTTGTTGAGCATGTGTTTCACCCCGAAAACAGTAAAACAGTTGAAAGAATGGGGCTATGAAACTCACCTGTGAGTTGTTAGCGATTCTACGATACGCACGTCGTCTGATAGGTAACCTCCTAGTGTCCTAAACACGTGAGGTCATATAAGTATGAGACAAATCAGTTTGTCTAAGCGAGCGGTGTAATTATCTATTTGTCATTCAGGTTTGGAAACCGTGTACGGGGGTTCGGGGGTAGCGCCCCTGATAGCAGGGTCCAAGGGTGGCAACCCCTGGCGGGGTCCAAGGGGCAGAGCCCCTGGTTGGGGTCGAGCTGCCAAGTCAGCTTGGAAAATTTTTATTTCTACTACATTGCTTTAATGAAAACGCACCAGAAATCCAAGTTCGTAGTAAAATCAAGTGGTAAAATTTGGTTCCGACCCTTAGTGAAAATCATAGATTTTTAAGGTTCTGTGACCTGCGACGTTAGAGCTTCTGTCGCAGTGCGATTGTACTGCGACGTTGTAGTCTACGTCGCTATATGCGACGTCAGGGTCTAGTGCGACGTAAGGGTCGACGTCGCTATATGCGACGTTCGCAATTTCATGCGACATTGTGACTGACGTCGCACCAGGCGACGTCATAATATTTGCGACGTTGAGCTGCGATGTTGGCAACGTCGCAGCACTATTTTTGGACCAGATGCGACGTTGTCGTCTGTTCGACGATTTCAAGATCCAAATCGAGTTTTGGCTCGATTTTTGGGTGTGTTGATGTTATGGAAAGCTTCTAGCATGTATTTTGAAGTAATCTAAGTAATTTATAGAAAGAGAAGCGATTTCTAGAGAGAGAGTGAGTAAATCCTTACTTTTTGATAAAAATGGAGATGAAGAGGATGGTGAGGAAGATGATGATGATGCGGCTATTGTTGTTGTTCCTGATGATGATGATGATGATTCCGAAATGATGATGATGATGTTGTTGTTGTTGATTATTGTTGTTGTTGTTGGTTGTTGGTGAAAGAAAGAAAAGAGAGAAAGAGATGGGCGAAAAAGAAGAAGAAAAGATGGGAATGAGATGAAATGAGGAGGGGATTTGGGTTTTTGTTAAAACTCAGATCCCTAACTCGTGGACTGTGGTCTCCAACCACAGTACAAAATGCCCGTGTTTTTGTATCCGATCGTAAATTAAATTAAAATAAAATTTTAAATTCTAAAGTTTATTTATGTTCTTTCGAAATGTTTTTGAACCAGAATATTTTATAAAAGTATTATTTTGGAACTTAAAGTTTAATACGTTGTTTTCGCGAGGTTTCAGACAGTTAGGATGCGTTTTAAATTAAAACGACTTACATTTTCGATTACTTGGTTATAATTGCATATAATAATACAATCATTTAAAGTTTAAATTTGGCACGAAAATTGTCTTTTTGACCGGGTTTTACATTCTCCCCTTGTTAAGAAAATTTCGTCCTGAAATTTCGTGTGAAGTCGTGGTCGCGCGGAGTCTGGGGAGCAATGTTCGTACGAGAGGTTTGTCGAATAGATTGTAGACATACCACGTCTATGACGGAGTTGAAGAGCAGTCAATCCATGACTGTGTCGCGGTTTATTATCGTAGTCACATCCTGACTATTTCGTTTGTTCAAATCGTAGTTATATTATAGTTATAAGGTAATCGTTTACGGGATTGTCCGTCCGGGACTAGATGGTTGTCACTAGGTGACCGCTTAACGAATAGTCCTATCAGAACTAAATGATTGGTGAACGTTCAGTTGGTCCAGTCTGCTAAAAGCAAACTTTGAGTTTTACGTTGTCCTAGGCTAACTAGCCCTACGATGCACTCGGCATTAAGTAAATAGAAGTGTGATCGGGAATGAGAAGTACACATTCAGTGTAAATTAAAGTCGAAGTGTTATGTTTTCGAGGAAGAACGTACTTACATTATTGTTGGGGATTTGTTCGGTTCATTCAGAGCCGATCAGGTGAATTTTGCGTTTCTTTGGGCAGTCCTTCTTGTAGTGTCCTGGTTCCTTACATTTGAAGCATACCCTTTTTGAGTCGGGGTTGGCAGGAACTCTGCAACTCCAGATTTTGTGTCCATATCGTTGGCATCTTTCACAAGGTAGACCACACGAACCATCATGATGACGTTTACAGCCGTGACAAAATGGTTTATTCCCCGCATAACCTCGCTTTTCCTTAGGTTCGGTGGCGTAGGACCTCAAGGGTTCGGGTTGGTTTGTTGGGTCATGACTAGTGCTGGAATCTCCATTCCATTTCCTTTGATTGTTTTCAGTTGCAGGTGTTCCATGTCGAACCACCTGTGCCATGAGTCTTTGGGCCATACGAATAGCCTCTTCAATAGTAGCGGGTTTGGAGGCGGTGACCATTCCCTCAATTTGCATCGGAAGTCCACCGATGTACCTTTTGATTTGTTGGATCTCAGGGTTTACTATGGTTGGGCAAAGGTGAGCTAGTTGCTGAAAACGGTTGGTGTATGTCTCGATGTCGTTGTCTTTTACGGTGAGGTGCCAAAGTTCGTCCTCAAGTTTGTGGAGTACCTTGCTGGGGCAGTACTTGTCCCTCATGATTCGTTTCAGCTCCTCACACGGGAGTTCGTGTGCGGTGTCGATCCCTACAGTTCGGGCGTGGAAATTCCACCAGGTAGAGGCATAATCCTGGAGGGTGTATGTGGCGTACATGACCTTGTAGTCATCGGGACAATTGCAAATGTAGAATATAAATTCCATCTTCTCGAACCATCGGATTAATCCGACAGCCCCTTAAGTTCCGACGAAGTTTGGTGGTTCGCACCTCAGGAAGTCCTTAAAGTGCAAGATTTTACTTGGTTCCGAGCAGCGAGAGCCTCAGCCACTCTTTGATCAGCGAATTGGTCACGCTCAGCTTGAGTAAATGTTTGTCGTCTAGGCGGCATGATTCTTGAATAAGAATGAAACGACAAGGTGTGAGATCTTTATTCAAAGATGATGATTATTACAGTGACATGAATAGTTCACTTGAGTTCTTAAATGAGTGATACGGGATCCTATGATCCTTGATGTTGAAGTTTTGATATCGCGTGTGGCAGTCATATTTCTGCCCTTTTTGTGGTGTTGTCACAACAGTTTAAGTATCTGTTGTCGAGTTAACCTTGGTTAAATTGTCATGTTTCCATGTTTTTCGAGAGTTGTGACCAATTAGGTTGGAGTTTTGATGAGTAGTCGTAATAACGACTAAATTGTGTTTTAATGTAGTCAACCAGACTATGTTGTTGTGAGTAGTCCTACGGACTATAGTGTAGTACTAGGATACTATACGGCCATTAATGCCCGTGAATGTGACACCTACAGTGCCCTATGTGGTGTTGAAGCGGGGTCCACCAGCACAACCCATGTGTGTGGTGACATCATTGTGTATTTATCGATTGAGGCATTATATGCCTAAGTGGTCGTATATACATATATGGTGTACACATAACTATTCAAGTATATGTGCGTAATAAGAGTCAGGTGTGGCACCTCGTGCCCAATCAAGTAAGTGCATATGTATATATAATTCGTACATGTAACTATAACAAGTCTACATGTATATTGAAAGTAGCTCATCGTGCGTGGGTGTAGCACAGCGTGCCAAATTGTAATGCCTGAAGCACAGTAATGCATTATAGTTGTAGTACAAAAGTACCATGAAACGCAGCACCACGTGCCGTAATGTAATGCCCGCGGCACCGTAATTGCAGTACCCATGTACCGTGAGTGTGGCACCAACATGTCATGATTTGTAGTATCGACATACTATGAGGATTGCACTAACGTGCCCAAATTACGGTATCAACATACCGTGTGATTGCAGCACCACGTGCAATGTGTTGTTTGATTGTAGCTCCAAGGCTAAAATGTGTTGAAGTTCGAATTTCCCAATTGTAGTACAAAGGCTAAAATGTAGGTGCTAAGGCACCACAGTATTAAATTGATTGATCTAAATGATCCAGTTGTGATTGGGATAATTAATTTGTTGTGGACTTAGTCAACACTAATCCAATTGTGACCAGCACGGTCAAAGGTGAAAGATTCGTTGGTTTGTCTTAAATTTAGTGAATGTTTAGCATGTGCGGGTTTCCATTCCCGTTGATAACGTTTGTACCTTCTTCCCGAGGTAGTATCGAGTCATGATGGTGAGGAAGACATCGACGTGCCTCTTCGCGAGTATATGATGGTACAGCGGAAATTGTGTTATATATACTCAGTATATATATATAGATACATAGAAGTAGTACACATGTAAGGCCTATTCATATATACCTACAGTACATATAATAGCCTAGGGTGTCTAGCACAATACAATCAGAGTCAACTAGTGCATTCCCGACTTCAGTATAACCCCTTTCAGATGTCACATCATCTTCATTTAATTGTACATAGTTAGCTACGCTATGTTAAATTAAACTCGTATGATGTAATCCCTGAACCAGTCATACCTAACGAGGAATACTGCCTAACGGTCATAGTCTTGGCCCACTAAATGCAACCTAACGAGGAATACTGACTAAGTAATAGTGGTATGTACCCAAGTACATATTAATTGAGGCATTTCGAGCCTGGATACCTATTTGGTATTAGGTAAACCTATCAATGTGAGGCAATGCATGCCTAAGTTGAAATCAAGTAGTTGTATGACCCCGTCATATAATGTTGTGTAATGATTGGTATGCCACCTGGCATAACAGGTTGTTTTTAGTAATGTAATTGTAGTCCCTCGGACTACGATTGATTTGTTGAGTGTGTTCGTTTACCCAGCTAGCATAAGCTAACCCGAACATGTTTGAGCTAACGGCCTCACGTGAAAACTCACCGACCCGTTAACTAATGTGTGTGGATGATGAGCCTAAGCCCGTCCATCCATCGATTGTATTGTACTTGTGCCCACTGCAATACCGTGGCATCGTTTTGTGCCCACTTTACCGTGGCATCGTTTGGTGCCCACTGCAATACCGTGGCATCGTTTTGTGCCTAAACAGGCATCGATCGCATTGCTCGAAAGCAAAGTATGTAATTGAGCCGGCTATACTACGACAAGCCCGACTGGTGAAATGTAGAGCCAGCTGTACTACGACAGACCTAGCTAAGTAAATGAGAGCCAGCCGTACTACGACGCGCCTGACTTGAGTAGTTGTATTTGCATAAGTGTATGTATACTAATATACATAAATAATATTGAAGATAGCACCCAGTGCTTAAGATAATATACGAGCAGGTATATATATATATATATATATATATATATATATATATATATATATATATATATTTATGTGTGTGTGTGTGTGTGTGTGTGTGTGTGTGTGTTTGTCGAATCAGTAAGCACATGTAACAATCATGCCACGCATGAAAATAATTGATTGTACCGAAATATGTATAAACAAATACTTAGATAGTAAGTAGTTCATTGAACCTAGGTATGAACACTCATCACCTAGTTGAGTTGTATTAGTATAAGAAATCTATACTAATGTATGATACTATTGTATACTCCTATCCTTAAGACTAGCAAGTATATTGGAGTCTCGGGAAAATATTCACCTAAGTACAATTTCCATTCTAATGATTATGGAGTGTGTCGACAGTTTTTAGTTCATAAAAGGAAAACTAATCCTGTAAAAGTCTAGTCGTTGTCATGTGGGTGGAACTAACCAGTCCTAGTATAGTAATAGTCTTGTCCCGCGACAATATGGTCATTTGATAGTGATAACTTGGTCGAGTTATGTATTGGTAATGGTTTTCCCACCATCTAACAGTGTACGATTGCAACCTATCTCGATTAGGTATTGATATTGTTCCAAAACAATATGATGGGTGTAATTCCTACGTATTACACATTTGTATTACATAACAGTAATATAAGTAAGTGTGAATTATAAAAGTTTATTAATATAATTCGAAAACAGTTGTTGAGCATGTGTTTCACCCCGAAAACAGTAAAACAGTTGAAAGAATGGGGCTATGAAACTCACCTGTGAGTTGTTAGCGATTCTACGATACGCGCGTCGTCCGATAGGTAACCTCCTAGTGTCCTAAACAAGTGAGGTCATATAAGTATGAGACAAATCAGTTTGTCTAAGCGAGTGGTGTAATTATCTATTTGTCATTCAGGTTTGGAAACCGTGTACGGGGGTTCGGGGGCAGCGCCCCTGATAGCAGGATCCAAGGGGTGGCAACCCCTGGTTGGGGTCGAGCTGCCAAGTCAGCTTGAAAAATTTTTATTTCTACTACATTGCTTTAATGAAAACGCACCCGAAATCCAAATTCGTAGTAAAATCAAGTGGTAAAATTTGGTTCCGACACTTAGTGAAAATCATAGATTTTTAAGGTTCTGTGACCTGCGACGTTGGGTGCGACGTTGGGGCTTCTATCGCAGTGCGATTGTACTGTGACGTTTTAGTCTACATCGCTATATGCGACGTCAGGGTCTAGTGCGACGTAAGGGTCGACGTCGCTATATGCGACGTTCGCAATTTCATGCGACGTTGTGACTGACGTCGCACCAGGCGACGTCATAATATTTGCGACGTTGAGCTGCGACGTTGGCAACGTCGCAACACTGTTTTTGGGCCAAATGCGACGTTGTCGTCTGTTCGACGATTTCAAGATCCAAATCGAGTTTTGGCTCGATTTTTGGGTGTGTTGATGTTATGGAAAGCTTCTAGCATGTATTTTGAAGTAATCTAAGTAATTTATAGAAAGAGAAGCGATTTCTAGAGAGAGAGAGTGAGTAAATCCTTACTTTTTGATAAAAATGGAGATGAAGAGGATGGTGAGGAAGATGATGATGATGCGGCTGTTGTTGTTGTTCCTGATGATGATGATTCCGAAATGATGATGATGATGTTGTTGTTGTTGATTATTGTTGTTGTTGTTGGTTGTTGGTGAAAGAAAGAAAAGAGAGAAAGAGATGGGTGAAAAAGAAGAAGAAAAGATGGGAATGAGATGAAATGAGGAGGGGATTTGGGTTTTTGTTAAAACTCAGATCCCTAACTCGTGGACTGTGGTCTCCAACCACAGTACAAAATGCCCGTATTTTTGTATCCGATCGTAAATTAAATTAAAATAATATTTTAAATTCTAAAATTTATTTATGTTCTTTCGAAATGTTTTTGAACCAGAATATTTTATAAAAGTATTATTTTGGAACTTAAAGTTTAATACGTTGTTTTCGCGAGGTTTCAGACAGTTAGGATGCGTTTTAAATTAAAACGACTTACATTTTCGATTACTTGGTTATAATTGCATATAATAATACAATCATTTAAAGTTTAAATTTGGCGCGGAAATTGACTTTTTGACCGGGTGTTACACAAAAGGAATGATGCAAGTTGGTTTGATAAGAGTAAGATAGAATGCTTCAACTGTCACAAGATGGGACACTTTGCGAGGGAATGTAGAAGCCCAAAGCAAGAACAGACTGCCAGTGGGGATGGTCAAAGAGTTGGAAGCAATGAAACTCAATCAAGGAACATACCAATTCAGGGTGCTTCATCAAATGCTTTGGTTTCTATGGATGGCTGTGGATGGAACTGGAGTGATCAAGAAGAACATGTCGTGAAGAATCAATGTCTCATGGCCATTGCTGAATCTGACAAAAAGTCAGAGGTTCCTTCTGAGGTACAAAATAAATTATGCTCTGCTGTTTGTAAACAAACTGTTAAACATTACAGGGATCATAATATAAAAGTGTGTGAGGAATTAAAACAGTGGGAAATTAAAAGTAAACACACTATAGCAGCCATTGGAAATCAGGAAAATCAAATAAAGGCATATGAAGTCAATGCAACCCAGTTTAAATATGACATTGAATATGCTAGATGGGAGAGAGACACTTTTAAAGATAAAGTAGAGTTGTTATCTAAGAAACTTACTGAGGTCACATGTGAGAGAGATAGCATAAGACTTGATGTAAGTAAATTAGAACATGCATCTAAGAGTGTCGATAAACTTATCAATTCACAGATTTATGATAAACTTAAGACTGGATTAGGGTACAATAATGTTCCTCCACCTTATAATCACACATACTTTCCTCCTAATAGTGAAATTGATATCAATTCACTTAAAGAAGGAATGAAAGATGAGGTTAAAAAGGCTGATCCAATCAAAAGTTTATCTGATGATGTGATGTTTGTTGAAGGTGAAGTTAGTGATTGGACTGAAGAAGATGATCAGAGTGATAGAACATCTGAAAGTGAAAAGAGTGTAAAATCTGAATCATCTAAGTCTGAGTCATCATGTGAAGATGTAAAGAGAGTAATTACTGGTCTAGTTTCTGAGCTTAAAACTGATAAACTAGAAGAGGGTAAGAAAATATTTAGGGAAAAGGCTAAACAGGCCTTAGAAAACATGAGCTTGAGTACTAACAAATCTAAACATGGGCTAGGATATGTTAGTAATACAGGTAATTCAGTTAATGGTGTTGATAAAATTGATGTGAATAACTGTGTTAATTGCAACTGTAAAGCAAATACTTCTTTTTCACAAAATTTTCAAAATAAGAAACCCAGAGGTAATCAAAGAAATTGGAATCAAATGATTTCACAGAAACTGGGTAATAATGTAACTGTGATAAAAGAAAAGGCTTGCTTTATATGTGGAAAAATGGGTCATCTTCAATATGACTGTTATCATAATCCTGAGAATGTTCAAAGGATTAGAAAACAGCCATGGCCAAAAGCAAATATGATTAACAAACAAAATTTTCAATCTAATGTTAATCATACTGCCAGAGTTCAGAAGATACACTCAAAGGCTAACACGTTAAACACTGTTTTAGGTAAATATACTGTAGCAGTAATAACAAACTTAGCCAAAAGTAAAAAGACAAAAACAGTGGTAACAAATTATCAAAACAGTGTTAACAAAATTAACACTGATTCTTCATATGGAAAAACAGTTAAAACTGTTAAGCCAAACACCATTGTTAAGTCTAAAATCAGTTGGATTTGGACACCTATTAAGTCTGATAAACTAACAGGTCCAGATACCAATAGTGCATCACAATCAATAATCTTCAAGAAAGTTGATTATGTGAATGCACAAGGGAAACCCAAAGCCAAATTGGTTTGGGTTCCCAAGAGAAATTAATTCTCTTTTTGATTGTTTGTGCAGGGAAAGCCAAAGAGCTTATGGCATATTGATAGTGGATGATCAAGGCACATGACTAGAGACAAAGAAAAGCTACAGGATTTCAAATCTTTTGATGGTGGATATGTAGCTTTTGGAAGCAATCCCAAAGGAGAAAGAATCACAGGCAAAGGAACAGTTCAGAGTGAAAAGCTAAGTTTTGATAATGTTTATTTTGTTGAACAACTGAGGTATAATTTGCTAAGTGTGAGTCAAATCACAGATAAAAAGAACCCAGTTCATTTTACTGACACTGAATGCCTCATCTTGTCCAAGGAATTCAGGATTTCAGAAAACATAATTTTAATGAGAATTCCAAGGCAAGATAATGTATATAAGTGTGACTTAGCAAATATGACACCTCAACCCGATTTAAACTGTCTTATTTCCAAAGCAAGTTTGAATGAATCTGAATTGTGGCATAGAAGGATGTGTCACATGAATTACAAAACCATTAATAAAATTGTCAAAAACAAGTTTGTTAGAGGTTTGCCTGAAAAGGTTTATTCATGTGATGATCATTGTGTTTCTTGTCAAAAGGGAAAGCAACACAAATCCTCTTTTAAGTCCAAAACTGTGAATACAAACTGCACACCCTTACACTTATTGCATATGGACTTATTCGGACCAACCAGTATAAGTAGTATGGGGAAAAGATCTTATTGTCTTGTGATTATTGATGATTTTACTAGATTTACATGGGTTTTCTTTCTTAGGACAAAAGATGAGACAGGTGAAATACTTAGATCATTTATAACTAAGATGGAAAATCAATAGGACAAAATGGAGTAGCTGAAAGGAGGAATAAGACACTGATTGAGGCTGCTAGAACCATGTTATCTGATGCAAAGCTACCTATGTCTTTCTGGGCAGAGGCAGTTAGCACAGCTTGCTATGTTCAGAATAGGGTATTAGTTGTTAAGCCTCATAACAAGACACCATATGAATTGCTGTTTAAAAGAAAACCATTGGTTAGTTTCTTAAAATCTTTTGGGTGTCCTTGTACCATCTTAAATACCAAAGATCACTTAGGAAAGGGAGATCAAGGCAGATGAGGGTATATTTGTTGGTTACTCTATTCAAAGTAAGTCTTATAGGGTATTCAATCAAAGGACCAGGATAATAGAAGAGTCAATGAACATCACTTTTAATGAAAACACTGTTAATCCTGATGGAAAAGGTCATGAGTCATTGTTTGATATTAATGCACTTAACACTGCTTTTAGATATACAAATGTAGATTCTAGTGCAGGTACAAATGCAGGTACAGGTGTTGGAGAAGGTACAGCAGAATCAGGAATGCCAGCTGGAAAGAAGAATGATTCATTGGAGTATATTTTATTTCCAATTTGGTCTCCTGATCCCCCAGAAGTGTTTGAATCTGATCAATTAAAGTCATCACAGAGTTCAGAATCAGAAAAACTAGATGAAACACCATTTACTCATGTTGATGATTCTGATAGACCAATTCTGGAAGATAGTGAAGAAGAAAGTGAGACGAGTCCATCACAGAAGTTTTCAAAAGTAGATGAGAATGTTGAGCAGACACCAACAAAGCAACTTGAGAAGGAGCAGGATCAGATGAATTATTTGCATTTAATGAGCACTACTCCATTGTCAAAGAGAATTTCAAGAGAAGTGTCAAGTGAAGGGTCTGGATAGGATGGAAATTATACCAATTTGGAGGTGGAGATACTAGAAACAGCAACATCTAAGTACACTACTCATAAATATCATCCACTTGAGAATGTAATAGGAGATATTGAATCGGATGTTAAAACAAGAAATCAAAGTCAAGTGCTTGAAGCTCCAGCCAATGAGGAAGAGGTAAATCTAGATACAGAAGTAGTCAACACTTCTTTGTTTGCTTATTTTCTGTCTCAAATAGAACCAAAGAAGGTCACTGAAGCATTGAAGGATCCGAGTTGGATTGAAGCTATGCAAGAGGAATTGCTTCAGTTTAAGATACAAGAAGTCTGGACATTGGTTGATTTTCCTAAAGGAAAGAGGGCAATTGGTACTAAGTGGATTTTCAAAAACAAGAAAGATGAAAAAGGTATAGTGATCAAAAACAAGGCTAGATTGGTTGCACAGGGATATTCACAAGAAGAGGGTATTGATTATGATGAAGTTTTTGCACCTGTTGCAAGAATAGAGGCAATCAGATTATTTTTGGCTTATGCTTCATTCAAGGGATTTATTGTTTATCAGATGGATGTCAAGAGTGCTTTTCTGTATGGCACTATACAAGAAGAGGTTTATGTATGCCAACCACCAGGGTTTGAAGATTCCAAATTTCCTGATAAAGTTTTCAAACTGGAAAAAGCTCTATATGGCTTACATCAAGCACCTAGAGCCTGGTATGAGACTTTCTCAGATTATCTGCTGATAAAACCTTGTTCACTAAATGAATTAAGAATGATATCCTACTAGTTCAAGTCTATGTAGATGATATTATTTTTGGTTCAACAAGGGATACTCTTTGCAAGGAGTTTGAATCACTGATGCATGAGAAGTTTAAGATGAGCTCTATAGGAGAATTAACATTCTTCTTGGGGTTACAAGTGAAGCAGCAGAAGGAAGGAATCTTTATACATCAGAGTAAGTATGTGAATGATATACTGGATCGGTTTGGGTACAAAGATGCAAAGGTAGCAAGCACACCAGTGAAAACACACAAGAAACTACATGCAGACCTTGAGGGTGAGAGTGTAGATGAACATCTCTACAGATCAATGATTGGGTCTCTTATGTATCTCACTTCATCAAGACCTGACATCATGTTTGCAGTGTGCTTGTGTGCAAGATTTCAAGCTAATCCAAAGCTATCACACCTTCATGCAGTCAAAAGAATCTTTAGATATTTAAAGGGTCAACCTAAATTGGGCCTTTGGTATCCAAAGCTTACTTCTTTTGATCTGATAGCTTATACAGACAGTGATTATGGAGGAGCTAATCTGGATAGGAAATCTACATCAGGAGGTTGTCAATTTTTGGGAGATAGATTGGTTTCATGGCAATGCAAGAAACAAACTAATGTATCTACATCTATAGCAGAAGCAGAATATGTGGCTGCTGCAAGTTGCTGTGCACAGGTGCTATGGATTCAAAATCAGATGTTAGATTACGGTTTTACCTTTCTTAATACTCCTATTGTGACACCCGACAATTTAGGGTTACTAATTAACCTATATGAAACTCTAAATTACTTGTATTTAGTTTGTATTAGGCTAAATATTTGTAATTTCATATGTATTTGAATACACAATTACGTGATTATGTGTTTAACTGTAATTATGCAAAGCGATCGAACGGATTCCGACACAAAATATGACGTTGGTGAAAACATTTATATAAATAACTTAAATCTATTTTGTAAGTCCCCTAGTTCTAGGATCGATAACTTCGTTATCTGTAGTATTAAGGTGCGGAATCCCTCAATACAGTGTTATCTTACTAACAACGAATATGTTCGTAATTGCGTTTATAAAGCTTAACTTTAAACGAATAATACATCAAAGCCTAGCCGTTAGGTTTAAGTTTTCTCTGGTTTGTCGAGTTTGCAGATCAGAAAAATGCCAAAAGTGTTAACGATTTTCTAAGAGAAAATCGTTTATATAATCTGTCTTGGCTCGGCTCGCATGGGCCGACGAGTTCAGCCCAACTCGCAGCCCAAGTCCATTAACTCGGCTCGCCAGACACTTCATGTGGATCCAGTTCTCATCTCGCCTCGTTAGGCTCGCAACCTGAGAACTCAACTCGCAGCAAACGTATATATATTTATTTCGTATTTAACATTCGTCTAACTTAGCACAATAATATGTTTAACGAATATTACTAACAAAACAAATATTTATTTACAAATCTAAACCAATGTACAAACGTAATAATAATTACACCAGTCCTATTTCAAGCTAGATCTGTTGTCACACTCTATGTTCCAACAGACTCCCCCTTGACAATAGCTCTAGCGTCTTTATCTTCACGCTGTCTTTGGTCTTCATTTGTAAATCTTACTGCCTGCGTAAATCTTCATCTTGATACAAGTTTTAACCATCAACTGATAATCTCTTGCTAAATCAGCCCATTCAATAGTCGTCAAAATTCTGTTCTCATTCAACTTTAACAGATCCTTTCTCGACATATTCATCAGGTGTCGATGATCATACACTCTGAAGATTTCTCTTTCACCACCTTCAACCTCATCATCAGCTTCAACCATAACAGCTTCTCCAGTTCCTGAATCCACGTGCCAACTCTTCATATTTCCCAGAATATCCTGAGGCATTGTCTTCAGTGGAATCTGCTGTATGCATCTAACAGCTGGATAAATCTTTTTCCTTCTTCTTCTTCCAGTTCTTTGACTTATCTCTTGTCATAACGTGGTAGAGAACTAAAAACTGCAAGCTTTCTTTCAAAATATTGAACCCCGTCATATCTTTTGATCGCAAAAAGCTTCAGCTCAGAGTCAAAGTACCATCCAACAATCCCTTTACGAGGAACACGTTTTCCTGTAATATCAACTTCTGAAACTCCAATCTTCTTCTTCTGCTTTGGAAGTTTCCTAAGAAAAACAGCAGGATTCTTGGTAGGAATCAAAGTTTCATCTTTTTCAGAATCGGTTGAGTCATCGATTTCTTCATCTACATCGACAACCATTGGACCTTGTTCATTTTCAATAATAACTTCTGTCCTAGATGGGCTCACATGGTGTTCATCTATATTTGCATCTGGATCTACACCAATGTCTTGCACAATCTCAGGTACAGCAGTCCAATCAGTAGGTGGTAGAAATTCTCCATCCTCAAGATCAAAATCAATGTCTTCATCTATCTCATAAAAAATGTCATCTTCCGAATCAGATAGATCTAGCATTTCCAATCCTAAGAGAAAACCACAAATACAAATCAATTAATAATTAAAACTCTCTTATCGATTTCCCTGAATCAACCTAAGAATTTCTTTATTAATTCTTTTGTATATTTTAACGCAATTTACAAATAACTTATAAAATCTTTTATTGATTACCCTGAATCAATCCAAAATCTCTTAAGTCTACTTAACAAATATTAATTAATTTTAAATTCTAATGCATTGTGAATAATCACCAAACATTTAAATTTACCATTAATTACCTTATATAATTTCCAAGAGTTAATTGATCTCATTCATTATCAATTTAACCTTTAAATTATATATCATTTGTCTAGTTAATACGAATACATTTTTAACTTGTTAATTACTTATATACCTTACGGTCTTAAGTCCATAATCAAATCTAAAATGCATATGTTATTATAAAATTTTAACCGCCGAAATTAATCGGAACACGCCGCTCGACTACTCAATGAGTCGGAAGTCTTTCGATCACTATTTTATCTTAACATAATTATATAAACTTAAATTACATCAAACATATTTTACTTAAAATAATAATAACCCTAATCCGAATATATTTACACAATAAATTAAGTTTACATTTGTTCACTACAAACTATTACAAATATTACAGTACTATGATAATACTAAGCTATCTTACCAGCTTCAGTATCACCCGGTACAGTCTTATCTGCACTTGTACTCACTCCAGAACCACTAGCACCAGCACCAGACTCCCCCTGAGTTGTAGCTTGCTCACCAGTCTTTGAAGGACCAGTCTGCTCACCACTCGGTGCATTGGGATCATCGTCTTTGTCTGAATCTCTCTTTCTCTTCAGCTCATTTTCTCTGCAAGACTCCAGATATACCAATATCTCACCCTGAGTAGACTGTCCTGAATGCGATCTCAAGACCAAACTCTCCAAAGAAGATAACTTCAGTCTCTGTACATTGAAGTCCACAAGCAAAGTCTCATGAGTCTTCATCAGCAGATTGTAAGATTGACTCTGCTTGAGAATCTGCTGAGAAAGAAGAAGATTGCTCGACACCAGCTCTGGAATCTGAGAAGTAAGCTTCTCTAAATCCTTTACCCTAGACTCTAAGGATGTAATCCTTTCAGCATCAGTCGTCGGAGTAACAGGTATCGTTCTTGGTCCAGGCGGTATAAGAGACTCAATATGCCAGTCTCTGGTCAGCGGTGTATGAGGTTGAGACAAAGCCTGCGTAAGCAAGTTTGTCGCAAATCTAGCTGCTTTGTTCGTCGGAAAATTAGCTCCACGAACTAGATCAGCAACCTCATGCTGTAAAGTTAAACACAATTAAAATCAATTATTGTTACAGATTACTTTGTCTCAAAACTCTAATTAATCGCATTACACTCATAGTTATAGAACTTATATCTCATAGCTGAAGCGGTACAGACATCTGTTCAGAAACCACCGGTGCATCCATCTCCACCTGTGGTGTATCTTGAGCAACTGTATACAGAATTAACTGTCTCAGTTTAACTCCTGATAAACAACAAGTTAAGATTATTTAACTTTTATAATCAATACTAACCTTCTCGAATAGTTAGCGTTCTCGGACGCTTCATCGAAGGAATCTCAACTTCCTCAGTACCTTCCTCCAGAATATCATTTCCTTTTCTCTTCCTTTCAGAGATAGACGGAGAAGGAGAAGGTGTATTCTCAGAATCTTCATCTGAAGCCGTCTCACCATCACGACCTCTAGATGATCTAACAGGATCCTAAATATTGAATATATTAAACATTTATGATTAGCATAAGCTCTATCATACAAGTTCTATATATTTAAGATTAATCAGATATAATACCTCAGTCGGTACAACAACTGATTCATCTAGCTGTATCTGCTCCCCCTCAAGTAATACAACTTCTGGGTTTGCAGCCTCAGCTTCAGCTTCCTGTTCGTGTAATGATATTTATATTTTAAAATCAGAAATAATATCCAATTAACTAAATATCTAATATCAGAATCATTATATAATAATATTATGCATCTATGATTAATAAAACAATCTATCAACTAAGCATCTATATTATTATATAAATAAAATGTTACCTCAGATGGTGCAAAATAACTATCAATATCCTGAAGCAAAGGATTCGTTGCATCATCATTCTGCTCCAAAACCTCTTGCACAACTTGTGCAGCAACCTCTTGGTTCACTTGCTGATCAACCTGACCAACCTGAATAAGAACATCCTCAAGGAGCCCTTGTGGATCTTTAGGTTGAGCTTCCTCAGCTACAGGTTCCGGTACAACATCAGCATCAGCAGGAGCAGCAGCAGCAGCAGGAGCAACGTCTAACCACCCATGATTTGGCGGTGCAACGTAGTTCGGGTCAATAATATACCCAAATAGTGGTCTAACTTCAGGTTTCACCACTTCTTCCTTCCTGACCGTCTGCATGAACATGGCATTATACCCACGATGATCAATCATATTAACCACTAGATGTGGTTCTGGTATAGCCAAATCCGGTAGACGTGCACGGATAATCAGCATGCAAAATCGCGGGTAAACCAAAAATCTTGATCTAACAGACCCCGATATCTGTTTCGCAATCTCACCAAAAAGATAATCACAAAAACTGTATGGTTTATTATAAACCAGTGACAGTGCAGCCGATAGAATCGCAGGGCTCAACTCATCAAATCCACCCTTTTTCGCTGCGAAAACTATATTCGTCACGTGCCAGAGAAACCTCCACTGACCAATGACCAGAGGTTTCTGGAACTGACGTCCACGTCTATCTCCCGTATAACCCATACGGCCTATAGCTCCCTCAATAAAATCCATAGGATACTCAATATCCCCGTTCTCCTGTTCTACTGTACCTAGCTGCAAAATCTCACGAAGATTACCAGCCGAAAACGTAACAGGTTGACCACTAACCGTAGCTCGAATCTCTGGCAGGTTGACAGATTCGTCATATACTATATCCGTTCAGAAATTGTTCAGTATAGCCTGAGAGATAGGAGGATTGGCCATATAATGGCGTATCTAATCCGTGATCTTGCAAGAAAACGAAGAATATCAGCAACCCTGTCAGCCCGCTTGGCTTCAAGGTTCAGATCCACCAAAATATTGTGGCCCTTGTCAAATGCTCTAGCCATATCTGTAAAATAAACACAAACAACAGATATATTTTTAATGCACGATTAAGAATCTTTAAACTATAACGTATTATGAATCGAGATTCATCAAACATCTTAGTTTAAAATTGAAATTATATATAACTTGTTACAAAAATAGTCTCAAGTCGTATATAAAAATTTAACTTATAACTAAAAAGTCTTAAGTCTAATTTAAATCCATTATATAAAAGTTATTAAAAAAAATCTTAACATTTTATATAACTACTTAAAAATAAAATTTATGTAAGTCCTGGACTCGCATAAACTGGCTAAGCGAATCGAGATCAACTCGTTTCGCTTATCAACTCGCTTCACTCATCAACTCGCTACATTGATCAACTCGCTAAACTTATCAAGCGTCTATTGAAGTGAACTCGCTAATCTCATCGATTCGCTAGTCAACTCGCTGCGAGTTGATTCAAAACGTCAACTCGTTCGATGAACTGCCGTCGCGAATTTGTTTTCAAAATCAATTAATCTTGTAATTTTAACATGATCTATCGATTGATTCACGTTCATTAATGTTCGTTTAACATAAACCCTAAAGATCTATGTCCAATAACATCGTAATCGACGCAAATCGTTTAGTTTATAACCCGAAACCCTAAGTTTATAAAAACTTCTTTTTCTCGTTATTTACACGGTGAAATCCATAGTATTATACCTCAAAATGTTCGTAAATTGAAGATGTATAAAGTCTACGGATTGAAAAACTCGTTCCCGTACTATAAAAATCGAAATCAAGCGAAGAGTAAATATCGCCTCGTTTCGCCTGTTTGACGGATTCGCAAGCTTTACTGAACTCGCGAAGTGTGTGGGTTCGGTGGGTTGGCTTGACTCGTTTGACCCCCTTTATACTTTGTATCCGATTCGCGAGATTTCAAGCGGATCCGCAAGTTGACTTAGTCAACTCGCAGGATTATATTAAAACGCAAATTTAATTCTAAGTATAAATAAAACCCGATATTTTACAAGTCTAAAATAAAATTATTTTTCACTTGTATTTGTTACGTTTGTTCAACTCAAAAATATTCAGTATTATTTAATTCCGAAGGGTAAAACCTAATAAACACAAAAACTTAAATTTAAAAATTAATAAACATACGATAAAAATACAACTATATAAACATGGGTATCAAGTACCATTTTATTAATCACTTGATCAAAACAAAATATATAAACAAAATGAATAAGAATTTATCTGCTTAGGGATCATATTAGAAAGAATAAGTAATTAAGTATATTTAAAAGTCTAAGCAGATTGGTAGTATACATACCTCATGAAATTCAAATAAATTACTAAAAAAGTACAACTAAATTCATCATTGATACATTTATATTTATAAAACTATATCTTAGGTACCTTTATCCACATAGCATAATTAATAAATGCATTACTCACATAAAGTTAATATTTAATTATAGACAGTTCAAGACGATTACCGGTATTATGATCCACAAAAACAAATTATACTCAATTTTCTAAGCAAACACTTTATTGTTAGTATGAGTATTATCAAGTGCTTCCTATTATATGACATACTGAAGAATTTCAAGTAAAACTCATAACACTGCATCATTAAATTTCAAGGTAGCGGTTACTAAATGATGTATCTTTTCGAAACATATAACATACACTTGAATTTTTAAGGTTAGACAAATATCAAACATACTTTGAATATGCTATGTTATCCAAGTCTGTACTTAGTACAACAGAAGATCCCGTCTAGCATAATTCAAAATATATTTGAGAATATTAATTTAATTAAAGGTTTCAGTTCTGTACTTAGTACAACAAAGTTACCAGTAATTAAGTTAATACCCATATTGCTACTATTTATCACTTCAAATTAAAATGCATGATAACAGTGTATGGTAATACCATCATTCAACATTTAAGACTTATGTCATACATCATAGAATAGTAACACAAAATAATAAACAAGTAGTTAATTAACTTCTTAAGACTTAGAAAATGTCATATAATTTGCCTACCAGTACATCATATGATGAAGCCATCTAAAGTTTTTACTAAAAATAGACACATTATAACTTGTGGATATAGGTGTATAATCAAATAAATATAAACACATACCTGATAGAACCGCTGTAGTTCTAAAGCAACTTTATTTGAACCTACTTACCATATCATACTTAGGACTTAAGCTTATTATTATGAAGCTTATTCTCCTAATGTACTATCATTTCCCTTAGTTTGCAAATAAAAACTTAAATGAATTTCAAAGAATATTTTGTTTATATTCTTTAATGAAGGCGATTCCCCTTAGGTAACAAGCAAATGAATGCCATACGCCTTTTTTATTTTTTTATTTTTTTTATTTTTTAAATGAACACAGAAATACTAACTATTACAAAAATACCCTTGGAAGACTAATCACTCTGGATTTCTCATTCTGTTTAGTTGAACCAACGTCTCAAATCTTGCTCTGTCGAACGCCTTTGTGTATAAGTCTGCTAAGTTATCCAATGATGGAACCTTAACTAACTTTATCAATTTCTTTTCAGCACAATCTCTAATAAAATGATGTCGTATATCAATATGCTTAGTTTTACTGTGCTTCACCGGATTATTGATGATCGACATAGTGGATTCGTTATCAATCATCATAGGAGTATTGGTTATATTTAACCCGTAATCCCGCAGTTGCTGTTGAATCCAAAGTACTTGCGAGCAACAGCTGCCAGCTGCAACATACTCAGCTTCACATATAGAAATGGCTACCGAGGTTTGCTTCTTGCACTGCCAGGATACTAATCTACCTCCTAGGAATTGACATCCTCCGGTCGTAGATTTCCTATTCTGATTGCATCCTCCGTAATCCGAATCAGTATAAGCTATGAGATCTAAGTCTCCATCAATCGGATACCAAAGACCCAGCTTAGGTTTCCCTTTGAGGTAACGAAAGATTCGTTTAACAGCTTGCATGTGTGACTCTTTCGGATTAGCATGATATCTTGCGCATAAACAGACAGCAAACATTATGTCAGGCCTAGAGGCTGTAAGATACATTAGTGATCCGATCATGGCTCTATAAAGAGTTGGATCCACATCGCTATCACTCGATGTATCTGGACTTAGTCCATGATTGACTGGAATTGGAGTATTGTAGACCTTACTTTCATCCATCTTGAAGCGTTCTAATAGCTCATATGTATATTTAGATTGATGAATAAAGAATCCATCATTCTTTTGATCAACTTGTAATCCTAAGAAGAAATTCAACTCTCCCATTGCAGACATTTCGAACCTTTTCCTCATAACTTTCTCAAATTCTTGACACATCTTTTCATCAGATGATCCGAAGATAATGTCATCAACATAAACTTGCACGAGAAGAAAGTCTTTCTTTTCCACTTCACAAACAGTGTACTATCAATCGATCCTCTTGTAAATCCATTCTCAAGTAGATACGTTGATAGTGTTCCATACCATGCCCTAGGTGCTTGATGTAATCCATATAGAGACTTATTCAAACGATATACTCTATCTGGATACTCAGGATCAGCAAACCCTGGCGGTTGTGAAACATACACCAATTCTTCCACTTTGCCATACAAAAAGGCACTCTTAACATCCAACTGATACACTTTTATACCAAAATAAGATGCGAATGCTAAGAACACTCTAATTGCTTCTAGCCTAGCAACTGGTGCAAACACTTCATTGTAGTAAATACCTTCTTGTTGATTAAAACCTTGAATCACCAGACGAGCTTTATTGCGAGTAACGATTCCTTTATCATCTCTCTTGCACTTAAATACCCATCTAGTTCCAATTGGATATTCTCCCTTTGGTAGGTCAACCAACTCCCATACTTGTAATTTAGAAAACTGAGATAGTTCTTCTTGCATTGCTTCTACCCATGAGCTTTCTTTTAAAGCAATTTGAACATTTTTAGGCTCGACTTGTGAGATAAAGCATGAATATAGACATTGATTAGGAATCCCTGTCTCTTTCATTGCAGTATACAAGCTTTGGTATTCTAAGTTCTCAGACGTACTAGCTCTGGATTGATGCCTAGTTTGAACCAGAGTATTGATATCACCGATGATGTTTTCAACGGGATGATTCTTACTCGTTCTAGTTGTAGTAACTGGTTCAACCGGTATCTCATCTTCCAAATTAGTACCAATCTCTTCCAATTCAGGTACATCTTCCGTACGAGCAGAAGATATCCTTAAGTGTTTCAAAGGAGTAAGTATATCATCAAACTTTGTAGAAAGATCATCAAGATCTTCTGTTTCTTGAGACTTATCCTCTGAAGGTTGTTGTGACTCACTTGTGGAAGCTTTATCTGAGTCAACATTAGTCTTAATTCCAGACTGCTTAACACTTGATGTTGAAGCGGGACCAATATTCTCATCTTCAAACAATAAATGTTCAGCTATCTCTGAATCACTGACATAGTCACTAATAGGAACTTTAAATGATGCAAAGAGATCAGAATAATCAAATTGCCAATCTAAGCCCTTATGAACATCAGGTGAGTAGCTCGTAACCTCAATATTATAAACTACCTCCAAACGTCCTGTGACTTTATTAAAGACTCTCTTGTTTGGCAAATTGGGCATATAACCTAGGAAAAATCCTTCGTCAGCCTTCTCACCAAATTTTGCTTGATGTCCAGTCTTTAATATGGTGCATGAAACTCCAAAGGGTTCAAACCCTTTTAAGTTTGGTTTCTTATTGTTTAAAAGCTCATAACAAGTCTTGTTATGTCTTTTAACCGTAAGAACTCTATTGAGAACATAACATGCTGTATTCACTGCTTCTGCCCAAAAGATGACCGGAAGCTTTGAATCAGCAAGCATTGTTCTTGCAGCTTCAATCAACGTCCTATTTTTCCTTTCAGCAACATCATTCTGTTGAGGTTCATAAGGTGCACTGAATTGATGTAATATCCCTTTGCTTAAGCAATAGATATTAAACGTTGAATTCTTAAATTCTGTTCCATTGTCACTACGAATACGCTTAACTCTCTTTTTATAGACATTCTCTACTAGATCAAAGAACTCAATTAGAATTCCAGGAGTCTCATCCTTTGATCCCAAAAAGAATACCCATGAGAATCTAGAATAATCATCTGTGACAACCAAACAGTACCATTTGCCACCTAGACTTCTCTTGCTTATAGGGCCGAAGAGGTCCATATGTAGCAATTCAAATGGCGAGGAGATAGAGTTTTCAGTCTTAGGTCTGTGTGGTTTCTTGTGCTGCTTTCCTTTCATGCAAGGAACACACTTATCCTCAGACTCGAAACGTTTTTGTGGTACACCTAGAACCAAACCATTTTTGGTTATATAATTCATCTTTCTCCAGTTCAGGTGTGCCATTCTCCTATGCCATAATAATGCGTCTGTTTCCGAAGCCTTGGATAATAAACATGTAGACACCATTGAAGAGTTAGGAACACCCATGTTGATAGCATAGATGTCTTTCTTCCTTGGCGCCCTCATCAATATCCATTTATCATGAATTTTGAAACCTGGCTTCAGGACTAAGGCCTCCTTTTCATTAAAGTAAACTGGATGACCTTTATCACAGACTTGGGAAACACTTACTAGGTTGTGAGTTAGTTCTTCAACATAGTTCACATCCTCAAGAGTCAAAGTTCCATTTGAAACTTTTCCTTTTCCCGAATTACTCCTCCTTTATCTCCTGCAAAATTTACTTTTTGCTTGAGACTATCCTTGAAGTCCTTCAGTAGACTTCTTTCTCCGGTCATGTGCCTCGAGCATCCACTGTCTACATACCACCAGCTGTCCTTGTTCACAGTATGCTCCTGCACATAACACAAAATACGATCAGTTATCAAGAGGGACCCAAGCCATTACGGTCTTGGTTTGTCCCTTATCATCAACAAACTTAAGCTCTTTAAAATAACCATCCTTCCCATCAGGAGCTTTGGTTACTTTCGAAGTAGCTTTAGTTTGTGGACAATCAGCCTTAAGAGGTGAATTTGAGGAGAACCTCTTAGGCACATAATTATGAGCTCTATTATGATAATTATAATTAAACTCATGTGATCGCGAAGTAGTACCACTCTCATAATGACTATGACCTCTACTTGTATTTCTAAACCTCGACGGTGTCACATCTCTAGACTTATGGACAGAATTATCACTTTGAGTATATGGCCGTTTAGGTTTAGGTGGGGAGACACTATGTTTACCATCTCTTTTAAGAATGTTAACAGGTTTATTACCTAACTTAGGTTAGGTATCTAACCCATCTACAGTCATACTAGAGTCGGTCTGTGTCTTTTCATCAATCACAAGCTTATGTGGTGTTTCAGGCTTTTTGTTAGGACAACACGAAGCCACGTGTCCCTTTTGATGATACTTGAAACATGACATCTGCTTGCGTGATTTACTCACTTTTGCTTTCTCATCCGGAGTCTTAGGCACTAAAGGTTTAAGCTGTTCCTTATTAACCTTATCATTAGTCTTAGCATCGTTAATCACTCCACCCGATACAAATTGTATTTTGGTGAAATGAGAAGCCTTACTATTATCTGATGAAGGGTTCTTAATAACATCCTTCTGTGCCTCTAACTTTTCCTGATCATTAGTTACTGAAATTTCAGGATTAGCATCTGTCATTTCAGAATCTTCAGGAATAGGAGTGTAATTGGCATTAAAAGGAGGGGATACATCATTGTAACCTAACCCAGTCTTGTCCTTTACACTACGTTGAGCATCTAACATTTTATCCATTTGAGATGTCCTATAGTTCTCAAGTTTACGGTTTTGCTCAATTAACCTTAAGTTAAGGTTCACTATTTCCTGATCCTTACTAGCAATCGTCTCATTTAAGTCTTTGATATTCATATAGAGACCATCTATGACAACAGATTTTTCACTTATGGTATCTCTAAGTTTTGTTCTATCTGAAGCATCAGACTTAATTTTATCTTTTAAGACTTGTTTATCATCACTTAATCTACGAATATCCATAATAGCTTGATTAAGTTCAGATCTAACAGTCTTATAGGATTCCTTATCCATATTCAATTGTGATGACAGGTTGCTATTTGACACAGTTAAGACACTATTATGAGATTGTGAATCAGTAACTAAGTAACAAACATCAGCAAGATTAAGAATATCTAAACATACCTTCTTCTTGTCAGTTTGTAATTCAGCCATGCGTGCCACGAATTCTTCAGGACTCATATCTGGAATTGAATCCATATATAGCACGTCATCATCACTTGCCTTCACTTCAGACTCAGGCACCTCTACTTTCTGTTCCATATCAGTGGGCATGTAGGACACTGATCCAGCAGTTGTCTCATCGATCTCGGCCATAAAAGCTTCCTCAGAATGAGCTTGCCAATCATAAGAGCCATCCAACTGCTTCACCACTAAGGCTTTGGAAGCTAGTGTACTTCCCGAACCTTGTTTTCCTTTTGCTTCTACTTTAGGTCTTTGGCATTCTCTAGCAAAATGACCAATACCCTGACAGTTAAAGCATCTGACCTTGGTTTTATCAAACCCTGATCTATTGCCCAATACTTTTCTACCAGTTTTGTTGAGGAAATTCTTCACCTTTCTTGATATCAACGCTAGTTGATCTTGAAGCTCCAATTCCTCAAGATAATTAGGATCTATCTGCTCATAATCCTCATCAAACAGAATAGGATCATTGATCTTTCCCTCTATGTAATTTTCATATGATGCCACAAAGGAAGCAAGAACAGACAGTTGCTGTTCAGCAGATTTCACACTCATGGGCATCTTCTGATGCTCTTGAGGTGACTTCTCAGAATTCTTTCCCTTTGTCTCATCACCAGAGGAGGAAATAAAGCATAGATCTTCAGTAATCATTTCTCCCTTTTCACCAATATCACCAACTAACAGTGCAGTTGTCGAACTAGAAGACGCAGTCGAAAGATTTGACTTTCCATGATACAACCCAGGGTTCTGAACCTGATCAGAATCACTATCTCTTGACTTTCTGGAGAAATCATAACCTTTCAGCTTGTCAATGACTTGCTCTAAGGTCATAGTAGAATACCTAGTTTTGTTATCCTTAATCATAACGCCATACATTTCCCATTTAGAAGGCAAACCCTCAAGAAACTTGTCGGTTTTAGCTACTTCTTCTTCAACAATTTCATGGTATTCCAATTCACTTAGCAGATGGTAGAAACGCGTGACATAGGCATCAAGATCTTCTCCTTTTAAAGCTTTAAACATAGTAAACTGCTTTTTGAGAAGACTCCTCTTGCCAGCTCTCACCTGTGGACTTCCCTCACCTCTTTTCTCTAGAGCTTCCCAGAGCGTTCTAGCAGTATGAAAAGACTTCAGTTGATGAGCAATCTCTTTAGGAAGACACATCTTTATGCATGAATGTGCTTTATTTTCATTTCTGTAAGCTTCCTTCTCTTGATCACTCATGTTCGCATAGGTAAGAACCACAGTGGCATTCTGAACAGTTTGAGTAGGTGCGGTGTATCCACTCTTGATACACATCCAGATTGACAGGTCATGGAATCTACAGTAAGATTCAAATCTGTCCTTCCAATTGTAGTAATCTTCGATCCTTAACAACTTAGGTGGAACGTTTGACTTTCCCACCTCGTGGTCCATTTCGATCATTCTACTTAAGTCAGACATCTTAAAAACGTAAAATTAAACTGTTTCGCGAATTCAGAAAACTCAACTCGCAAGACTCAGCTCAACTCGCAATCTCAGCTCGACTCGCAGAATACGTCGATTCGCAAGCCTCAGTTTGGATTGCTAAGGATGTCGATTCGCAAGTGATGTCGATTCGCGAGGGATCTCGGTTCGACTCGCAAGCCTCAGTTCGACTCGCTAGTTCAACTCGGTTCGCAGGCGAAGCTGGAACCCTAATCTCGACTCGCGAAACGGCTGTTAAACCCGAAAACGAATTTTTAAGGTATTTTTTCGACTGAAACTGAAAATTTCGACCGTAAACAAACCCTAAAACGTCCAGAGAATGATTTTGATCGTTAGTATTGCAAGAAAGCACGTAAAAACGACCCGAATCAAAAACGCAATAACACTAAAACTTATGAACACACTCGTATTTAGCCCGAAAGCTCTGATACCAGATGTAAGTCCCCTAGTTCTAGGATCGATAACTTCGTTATCTGTAGTATTAAGGTGCGGAATCCCTCAATACGGTGTTATCTTACTAACAACGAATATGTTCGTAATTGCGTTTATAAAGCTTAACTTTAAACGAATAATACGTCAAAGCCTAGCCGTTAGGTTTAAGTTTTCTCTGGTTTGTCGAGTTTGCAGATCAGAAAAATGCCAAAAGTGTTAACGATTTTCTAAGAGAAAATCGTTTATATAATCTGTCTTGACTCGGCTCGCATGGGCCGACGAGTTCAGCCCAACTCGCAGCCCAAGTCCATTAACTCGGCTCGCCAGACACTTCCTGCGAATCCAGTTCTCATCTCGCCTCGTTAGGCTCGCAACCTGAGAACTCAACTCGCAGCAAACGTATATATATTTATTTCGTATTTAACATTCGTCTAACTTAGCACAATAATATGTTTAACGAATATTACTAACAAAACAAATATTTATTTACAAATCTAAACCAATGTACAAACGTAATAATAATTACACCAGTCCTATTTCAAGCTAGATATGTTGTCACACTCTATGTTCCAACATATTTTTAGAAGTTATTTATCATTATTTATTATTTTGTTAAAATAATACACGAAAAACCTAGACGTTTCGATTAAAACGTCTCAAACGCAACGATAACGCGCGAATTTAATTCGACAACCAAATAAACGTCAATAATTAATTTGGAAACTAAAATTAAGTATTTTAAATAATACTTCAATGAAAATTTATCCAAATTATATCGTTAATTTAAACGACTCAAAATAACGTTAGGCGATTTAACGTTTAAACCCGAATAACAAACGAGTTAAATTGAGAACAAGGAAAATGACCAAAATACCCTTGAGTGGGCCACCCTAGGCCGGCCCCTCCTCCTTCCCCATGTGCACCCATGTGCCACCTCTCCTCTTCCCCTCTCTCCTTTCATTCATTCTCATGATTAGATGCCCTCACACTTCACCACTCCACTTACATGCAAACTACTCCTTCATTTCCTCATTTTCACTTATCAAAAACACCTCCATTTTCCTCCCAAAATCCGTAGAAAACACAGCCCACTAACATCCAAATAATTATCATCCATCATCATTTATCAAGAAGATCAAGAGGAGAAAGCCAAATCCAAGCTCAAGTTCATCATCACTTACACCTCTCTCATTTGTTCTTCATTTTCTTGGTATAATTCCATGAATCTTTTTCATTAATCATCTTTAATATTACTTATTTTGATGTTATTATGTTCATCTATCACTATTATGTCCAAATTTCAACTCAAAAATCGTTTTTATAACATATACATGAACATGCATAATCTGCCTTCAAAAACACAGCTTACAAAAATGGTCGTATCTGGAGTTCTAGGAAGAATTAGATAACGAATTTTTTTTAAACGTTGCGTATTGAAAAGAGCTACAACTTTCGTGTTTTACACTTTTTCCAAATCCGTACGTATTTTTGTATATAATCTGATCTTTAAGTCTGGTCTGGAAGTTTTCGAAAACCGAGTTTGGTTCCTTCGCGAAATTATTTAAATATGTAAATGGACACTATGGTTGCTGTAAAAATTATATGTTAGACCAGAAAACTTGATGATCAGTTGGTAAAATTTGTGAGACTTAATTTGGACCATAAGTGGTAGAAATAAATGGCGAACCAAACCGACAAAAGTAAAAAAATGTGAAATATTGAAATCTTAAGTTGCATGTTAAAAACCGACACCATGGGTGAACTCCGACACCAAACGACAATTTATTTGGACTCTATAAACTGATATTGGGTTGGGTAAAAGTTTCGGGTCAAACCAAGTAGGTTTGACCAAGTCAACAAAAACGGCTCGGTTTCTAAAAACGACAAAACTTACTATTTTTGGAAAGTGGTAACAAAAATGGGTTTGGGTGACTTAGTTAGTAACTTGGACCAAAAACTAAACTTAGAAAGTTTCCCGAATGAAAAACCGACACTTAGAACACTTGGATCAAAAATTGAAAAGCTGATCAGGCTCAAGTGTCGCCTAACTAGCGACACTTACCCAAGTGACGCCTAATCTAGCGTCACTTATCCTTAGTGCCGCACAATTATTCAAATTGCTTACTTAGCGTCACTGACCCAGTGCCGCCTGAACTAAATGTCGCCTATAGCGACACTTATCCCAAGTGTCGCTGCCAATTTAAAAATCACATTTCACGTCACTTAACCTAGTGCCGCTAACCAACCAAGTGTCGCCTATAGCGACAGTTACTTGAGTGACGCTACTTATTTAGAAATCGAATTCAGCGACACTTCCCAAGTGTCGCTGCCCAATCGAGTGTTGCCCCTAAGTGACGCCTAAAACATAAACTACTAAACTAGTTTTCACACTAAGTGTCGAACTCACACAACTTCAATACTTGTATACGATACAACACACGAAACATATACTTGGATAGTATACAACAAAACAAACTTGTTAATAATGTTTAAATGAATTATTATAACAAACTTTCACCAACGGGTCGTACGCGTTTTGATAAACGAACTTGAACAACGTATTTGGACATAACTAGTTGATGAACTAGCTCTAGGTGGACATAACCCTCCACCTACTCGATTATCTATAGGTGGACATTAACCCTCCACTTACATAGATGATCTTTCAAGACATCTACTCATACAACCTTATACGTTTAGGACGTTAGAAGGTTGCACATTGGATCACACTTTGCTTGCTATTTGATTATTGCTTGCTTACTATTTGCTAGAACTCAGGTGAGTTTCATAGCCCCTCTTTTTACTGTTGTATAACTATTTTGGGGGAGAATACATACTACAACTGCTTTATACAATTGCTTTACACAACTGCTTTTATGAACACAACTACCATAAACAACGCTATACGGATTGCATGAGTTAACACACTAATCCTCAAAGGCCCTACACATAATAGTTTGTTAGTTTTACTAAAGCGTGAATATTAGTAAATAGATCTATTTGGGACTGACAATCCCCATCCGGGTTAGTCGCGCTAACCTGTCAAACGGACGTATTAATATTTGTTCATAATGAGTGTACCGGATTAGACACTTGCATTGGGGCACCCACGATCGTGTACTCGAAAGAGGCACGTCACACATTGTTAAGCTTCAGACTATGAGCTCATGGCAAATGGTATACATCTATTTTTGCATTCGTGCAAACACATTCTATTACTTATCGTTTGATTACGATACATTTACATATAACATTTATTTATCGTTGTTAACGATACAATTACTTATCATTGTTGAATGATACAACTATTAAAAATCTTGTGTTTCATAACTCGTGTTTCATACTATTGGGTTTTATACCAACATTTAAACAATTGTTAAACAACTCTATGAACTCACCAACTTTATGTTGACCTTTTTAGTATGTATTTCTCAGGTAACCCACAACAGTAGGACGCTTATGGATAGCGTAGCTCGAGTCGCATCGCTTTCAAACTCAAAGGATTTAGATTGCATTTTACTATAGTTAGTAGTTATGTAATCTACACACTTTATGCAAACTCCAATGTTTTGTACAACGGTTGTAAACAATTTGAAATTATGGTATATAATATTTTCAAACGTCTCATATAGAGGTCGTTTGCTTTAATCTTGTGTTGTAATATTTGATTTGGTCGGTGCCCCCATGACACCTCATGTTTCCTCTGCCATGTGTTTTGGGGGTGCGACACCTATTTTTATTGATAACAGTTCTGCAATCAGTATCATAAATAACCCAGTTAAACATTCTAAAACAAAGCACATTGAGATTAGATATCATTTCATAAGAGACTGTAATGAGAAAAGACTTATTCAAATTTTGAAAGTTCATACTGATAATCAGTTTGCTGATCTGTTTACTAAGGCATTTGATGTAGGCAGATTCACATTCTTAGTTACTAGTAATGATAAATTTGTCTTAAGTAATTTTCTTATCACTGCTTTCTGTGAATAATATTTACTGAGCTTCATTCTGGGTTAATACTGATTTGTTAATTAAACACTGATAGTGTGTATTGCGTAATGTTATCACTGTTTATTACTTTCTGTATAAACAGTGGTAATAATCACATTAACACTGTCTTTGTATAGTTAACATTGTATATTTGTGTATTTTTTGTTTGTTTTCGTTAACACTGCAGGTGATATTTCTATTACTTGGAGATTAACCACTGCAGGTGTGATTATCACTGCTTGTTTGGAGTTTATTTTTCTGTTTCGGTATTAAAAAAAAAAAATCACTGCTTTGTTTATCTAATATTGCTAGATTTTAAGTACTACTTGTATTAAGTTAGCACTGCCTTGGTCAGTTGGTACTACTTGTACAAGTTAGCACTGCTAGCTTTATTAAGTAAATGATGCATTTGAAAAACCAAGTGTTGGTTATCTCTGTTGGTTAAATCTCTCGATTTCCACTGAACCTGTTATTTTTCTTAATTAACACTGTTTTAGTTATAATTGGGGATTTGGTCAAATTAGGGTTTACCATTGACCTAATTTCAGTATTTAACTCTCAACACCTAGGGTTTTTTATTACGCCTTCAAAATTACACATACAAACCACTGCGCTTAGTCTTTAGAATTCTGTATATCATCTTCGTTTCTCTTCGATTGCGTGATTTATTATCACTTCGTCAACGGTTAAATTACCACTTGGTAAGGATCACAATATGATCGCTTATCTGATGAAACCTACTGAGGCATATGAGTATATAGAATTCGTTGATTTTCTTCGTGCTTCACATCTTCCTCATGCTCTTAATGTGGCACCCAGAATCTCTCACGATCACATCAATGATTTTTGGGTGAATGCGACGATAGAAGAGGAACAGGGGATTAAGCGGATTGTATCAAAAGTTTGTGATACTCGAGTTGTGGTTACTGAAGCCACTGTTAGAGCTTCGTTACATCTAGACGATGAGGCAGGTATAACCTCTCTGGATGATTCTTTTATGTATGATACTCTACGATTGATGGGTTATGAGGGTTCTTTTTATGTTTTTACTTTTCAAAAGACTTTATTTTCTCATCAGTGGAGATTTATGATTCATACTATTTTACACTGTTTATCATCCAAAAGATCATCTTCTGAACAGTTTGGAAGCAACATTGCTTATGCAATTGTTTGTCTTGCAACTGGTCAAAGATTTAATTTTTCAAATCTTATATTTTCTTGTATGCTCAGAAATATTGAGCAACCAAAAATAAAATTTTTGATGTATCCACGTTTTGTGCAATTGTTCTTAAATGAACAAATTCCTAATTTACCTGCACTTGATAAAGTTATTGGTATTATCTCTTTCAAACCTAAAGTTTTTGTTAATATGAAGAGAGATACTAAATTTTCAGGGAAGGTTACAGCATTGTTTTCTACTATGCTTCCTGCACCTTCCACCACAGCATCAGTACCACCAACTGAAGCTAAACCAGCTGCTGAGAGAGTGGATCTACCCACCACTTCTCAACCAACAGTAGCTGGGGGTACCAAAAGAAAACAAGGGACCAAAACAGCCAAATCTACTAGAGCCAAAAAGGCTAAAACACAGGTGTCTGAGGATCATGTTGCTCAGACATCTCAGCCAATGGACAGTGGTCCAGAATAACATGTGGTCCATAAGGAGATGGGTGACCATTCTGAGAGGGCTGCTTCTATTGTTTCTAGCCTACTGGCAGAGCAGGGCAGAAGTAACATTAATAAGACCCAATCAGAGGCAACACCAGGACATGATTCTACACCTGTAGATGATCCTATTGGTCCCAGTACCAAGAACCAAGGGGACTTTGATGATCATGCTAGGCATGAGTCAGAGTTTGATGATGTCAATGATTCACCAAAGGAGTCACATCCTGAAGGTGTTGAGGCTAGAACTAACACTGAATTGATGGCTATGATTGATTATGTGTGGTCAAAATTTGTCAAGGAGGGGAAGAAGAATAGAGCACAGGATGAAATTATTGCTCAGTTGCAGAGAAGAGTTCAATTATTGGAGAAGATTGTGATTGATTGTCTCGAAAAGGGAAGAAAATATGTTGTGCATGAAACTACTGAGTCTGAACATGCTTATCTGTTTAAACAAAATGCTTTCAAAAAGGGGGAGAAAGTTTGGACAAATTATGGTGATAAGATGGAAGATGATGAAAAGATTGATGAGGAGATTGAGATGGAAAGACCTAAAGATGATGAATTTGTGCAAACACCTCCTACACCACCAGTGGAACCGGAGTTGAATAAATCTGATGATGTAGCAGATGAAGTTGATAATTCTGTTGAAAATTCTGTTGAGACTGAGGTGATGGAAGGTGATGTTATTGATGATGATGAGGTATCTGTGCATACAGAAGTAGTTGATTCTGTTGATAGGACTGCAGAGGTTGATTTGTGTGAGAAAACATAAGAAGTAAAGCTTGATGATGATGATGGTGATGAAGTTAATAAACCTGAGGTAGCAGTGGAACAAGAAAAGACTGATGCTAAACAGTTTGATAAAACTTATATCAGTAGAAAGAAGAGTGTTCCAGTTAAAACTGCTAAGATAACAGGAACAGGAAAGAAGGTTGAAACTCTAAAGAAACAATCTACACAACCATCTTTGCATGGATTTCAGATCAGAGAACCTGTAGCTCCTGTTCATGAAAAGAAAGATTTGCCAAAGATAGATCCGAAAGATAAGGGCAAGGGAAAGCTGGTAGAGGAGCCAAAGAAGAAAAAGTCAAAACCAATGCCAGCTGCTGCAACTGCACATGATACTGAGTATGCTCAAAGATTACATGCTGAACTTAATGCAGAAGATTTGATTGATGTTGAGATTGAACCGGGTAAGTTTGTAAAGATGACAAAGGAGCAGGTGGCTGAATGGGATGAATATCTGTTGAGCGAACAGAAGGAAGATGATATTGAATATTTGGTTAATCAAGTAAAGAAAAAGAAGGCAGAGGATGCAAGGAGAAAAAGAGCATCTAAACCACCAACCAAAGCTCAGATGAAAAAGAATTTTATTGCAAAATTAAAAGGAGGATATATTCCTTTGTATGCTTTGAAGCAGATGAGTCTTGAGAGATTGCATAGTTTATGGGAAAAGGAAGAATTTTTGAATTCTGAAGTTAAAGAAAGAAAAGAAAAAGAAAGGAAAAAGGCTGAGAAAGAAAAGAAATTAAAAGAAAAGGAAGAGAAGGAACATAAAGAAAAAGAAGAAGCTGAGAAAAGAATGAAAGAAGAAAAGGAAAGGAAACAAAGAGAACTAGATGAAATTCCTGATCTAGAAAGGAATGTTGCTGAATTGAAAGAGTTTATTCTGTTACAGCCAGTGGAAATAGAGGTGATTAATGTTGATTTGCCTGGGATTATTGACTGGTCTGTTGAACAGTTTGTTACTCCTGTAAAAATTCATAAGATCAAGATTGAAAGAGCAGATGGGAATGTATCTTGGTGGAGATCTTTCAGGGATTTAGTGAAAAGGATTAGTAGAATTGATCTGGTTAGAATGTATAAGATTGGTATGGAGAAGAATTTAGATTCAAAGAAGTTTGATAATCTTGTTGAGAAAGTTGCTTGGGGATGGATTAAAAAAATGTTTGAACCAGAAGAATTTCCATTTCAATTCAGTACATTTAGCAAGGTGAAACACTGGATTTATCATGCTAAACCAGGAGTACATCAGATTATTATAGAAGATGCAGTATTTGTTTAGATGTTGACAGACAGAATGTATGATATAAATCTCAGATTTTTGATGAGTATGAGAGACGCGAGATTGCAAGCTGCTGCTATAGATGATGTTGCTCAGAATTTGGTGTACATGGTGTTGAATCAGATTTACAAGAAGGAGGAGATAGAGAGAAGGAAAAGAAGAGAGGATTAAAAGTTTTTGAAAGAATTTTGTAAAGCTCATAATGGAGAATTAGAAGAAACTTAATGCTGTGAAGGACAGATTAAGTTTAGGGGGAGATTGTTGGGTCAAAACTGATCTGGGTTGAATTTGTTATTGGTGAGAAGACTATCAAGTACAAGTGATTAAAACTGTTTGTGTTAAAGCTAAAACTGTCTTCACAAAGTTTCCACTGATAGAAGAAATCTGAAGAGAAGACAAGAGGTTATAACTGCTTGAAGATTGATTTCAACTGATAGTTATAAGTGTGTAAGTAGTTAACTACTTATGTAATTGTAACTGTTAGTTATATGTGTAGCAGTTAACACTGATTATGTATTTGTACTCGGTCTTATATTACAATTGAAGCAGTTACCACTGATTGTATAATAGTTTCAACTGTTAGCTTCAGTTTGGTAGTTATAACTGTTTATGATATTGTGATAAGTTTGAGTCGATTATGGAAGTTATTCTATTCCATATTAGTAGGAGATTGTATAGGACTCTATGTGTTATAAATAGAGATCTTTTAGACCTAGATAGGTAGGTTAATTTTGCGCAGCTTCAAGGTTTTCTGTAACCCTAATACATCAAGTGTATTCGTCTTATATCATTAATGAGATTGAAGCTTTCGATATTAATTTTGTTCTTAAAGTTAATATTCTTGATCTTCTAAATATTATTGAGCGTGATTCCGCAACTACTCAATAATACGTTCAAAGCTTATTATTATTGATTGTTTATTAAGTTAAACAGGGACTAACAAAGGAGGAATGGATGCAATCAAGTTGGAAGGTGGTGCACCATTTAGAATTAAGGCTGCAAAACACATTGTTGAAGCCGGAATTGCAGTTATGGGTCATGTGGGGCGGACCCCTCAAGCCATTAGCGTTCTTGGTGGATTTATACCTCAAGGGAGGAATGTTCTCAGTGCAGTCAAGGTGCGCCCATACTTCTGAGTTCAAATGTATGGCTTCTTTTCTCCAAAATTGAAGTGGTTTTGTTTTTTTCACAAATTGTAACGACTTTTTCTGCATTTGTAGAATCTGTTCGGTAGAACCTTTTATCAATTTCCTAGGATGAGAAAGTCCATGTTTGTCCTTAGAAGCCGATACGTACAAACTTTTGGGGCCTATAGAAGTTATTGGTCAAGTTAAGAAATTGATGTGTATCTGTTATATATGCTACAATTAGACCTCAAATGTTGCAGTCCCATTGTTCCATTAGAAAAGATGTTTTATCTGGGTTTAAGTCAAATGTATACCTTTCAAGTTTCAAAATTTGTGCGTATGTTATAAACTTTATAGCCAATCCTTGTGGTCAGTAAAAAAGTTGTCCAAAGGTAGAAGAATCCATATCAATTTTGAAGCCTGAAAAGTGCATGGTTGACTTCAAAAGTTAAACTGTTACCTGTTAATATCACTGTGAACATATTGGTCATTGTTATATCACATGAGATTATTATCTGTTCTTTAGGTTGTGGAGACGGCACTAGCATTAAAAATTGCGGGGTGTTTCTTAGTCGTTCTTGAATGTATGCCTGCACCGGTGGCTGCAGCTGCTACATCCGTTCTTAGTATACCCACCATTGGTATTGGGGCTGGTCCGTTTTTCAGTGGACAGGCCTCAATTACATAGCTTCTCTTGATGATTAATTTCTTCAGTTATAAACCCTAGTCACGTTATTGAATGTCGCATACGGAGCCTAAATAGTAAATAGTAAGGAAAAGGTTACAACATCTAGTAATAACCATAAATGTTCCTCATTGTTATCTTATAATCAATGCAGGTTCTTGTTTACCATGATCTTTTGGGAATGATGCAGCATCCACATCATGCAAAGGTTAGTGACAGGATAAAATGGACTATTTGATTGGCTTTACAGTTTACACTATGCGTGCCATGAATTCATCAGAAATTCTGTTTTGACAAGTTTTCAGGATAAAAGTTTGTGTTTAAAGGGTATATTAGATTAGATATTAGATGTTTCCCAAACATTTCTTTGATTTTGTATTTTGTCAAACATTACTGTTGCAGTTATTATAAATCTCTCGAGTTACAATTTTGTATTTTCTCAATGTCATCGCTACAATATTACATAACAGTTGGTATTTATATTTCTGTTATTTTTCCTGTCTTAGTGTCTAGGCAGACATGGAGATAGTTTTTACTTTTATGAAGTTCTGAAGTTAGGAATCAACTTTCCATCGTTTGATTTGGGCACACATGATGCTTTTTTTTTTTTTTTTTTTTGTATGGAAGGGTATTTCAGACGTATGATTAGTAGTCCATAATTTTCCCTACAAAGGATATTCCACGGTTCATGAAAATTAGGACATTTTCCAATTTTTAGAAGTTTTCAACTTATAATTATGTGCTTGTCTATTTAATAAAGGTATCAGTTTGGCTTTAAAAACTCATTCTCTCATTATTGAATAGTATGAATCAAGCATGTTGTGCAAGAGTTCCTATTTTAGAAAGAAAATATGCTAGTTGTGCCGATGCCTAAACCATCAAATGGTTGACACATGTCTTAGTCATTTTCTCTGTTCTCATGTTAATCTGTTGCTCAATCTCCTCATTAGGCACATTTTTGGTCATACTTTTTAGGTCTACGTAGCATTACTCAAAAGAAAGCTCTCGAATTATGTTAACTATTTTCCCCCTATCATTATATTATTGACGACATTGATATGGGCACTAACATTTATTTCTATTTTTTTTATTATTTGATTTAAGGGTATACTTGTGACACCCGACACTTTAGGTTAACGGTTAAACTTAGTTGGAAACCCTAATTACGTGTGTTTAGTTTAGTATTAGGCTAAATACTTGTAATTACTTGTAACTATTTGTATATTTATGTGAATATACACTCCCGTAATTGATATATATTACGCTTACGTAATTAGTTGTAATTACGCTTACGCAATTTGGTGAAATTGCGCGAAACAACCGGACGGAGTCCGACACAGTATAAACATGGACGTTGGTGAACAAAATAATTAAATAATATGAAATTATTTAATAAACTCAAAAACTTACAAATATTATGTTGATAAAATTTAAAAGATTAATTATATCGTCTAAAATAACACAAACACGACGAAAACGCGCAGAATGCGCCCGACAATCGAACAAAAACCAAAAATATATTTTAAGAATTTAAATCATATCATTTAGAGTAAAACTTTCATTTGAAATATCTCATTTGATGTTAATAATGAAAAACGTGAAATTAAAACGTTACGCGATTAAACCTCTGTACAACGAGCACGCAAATCGAGACCGATCAAAAGAATGAACATTTTTATAAATGTTTTCAAGTATTTATATTAAATATTTCAAGTGAAAATATCGGAATTTAAACCGTTACTTAAACGCGTGTATTAAACGTTTAACGTCTAAATAAACGTCTAAACAATCGGGTAAACAAACGGAAAACGTAACAAATTAAATTTGGGAACAAGAAAATGACCAAAATACCCTTGAGTGGGCCCCCTAGGCCAGCCCCCTCCTGCCCCCATGTGATCCCATGTGACCTCACATGGTCACCTCCTACTACACCACTCCCATCACACGCAACCCTTTCACTCCATCATTTCACTCATCACCATTTCACTCAATTGCTCCCACTTCTGTCTAAACACTAACACTCTCTCTCTAAATCTGAAGAACTCAACCTCCATCACCACCACAACCACCACCATAAACCACCAAGTCACCACCATCAACCACCAACAAAACAACTTAACTTTTTGTAATAATAACAAGCTCAAGATCATCACTTCCTTCTCCTCATCAATTTCTTTGTAAGAACTCAAACTAAACTTTCATCTATGTTTATTTACATGTTATATTGTTCATCTAACTTGAATATGTCCAAAACTCTTGCTAAAAATCATTTTTATAAAGCAAACACCAACATGCATAAATCTGTCCAGAAAAACATAGTCCACTAAAACTATGATATCTCGAGTTCTAGGAGGAGTTAGACAACGAATTGTTTTTTAAAATTTGCGTATTGAAAAGATCTACAACTTTCATGTTTTACACTTTTTCCAGATCTGTACGAATTATTATGAATAAACCCATCTTTAAGTCTGGTCTGCACTTATTCGAAAACCGAGTTCGAATCCTTCGCGAAATTAATTACCTTTGTAAATGGACACTATAATTGCTGTAAAAATTATATGTTAGACTAGAAACATTGATGATCAGTTGGTAAAATTTGTAACACTTGATGTGGATTAGAAATGGTAGAAATCCTATGGCGAAACAAACCGACAAAAACCGAAAACATAACTTAGGGGCTGTTTTGGAACTTTTGTAAAATCGACACTTTGGGTGAACTCCGAGACGAACCGAAAAATTTTATGGACTCTAAAAACTGATATATGGGTTGGTTAAAAGTTTCGGGTCAAACCGAGTAGGTTTGACCAAGTCAACGAAAACGGCTCGGTTTCTAAAAACGACAAAACTTGCTATTTTTGGAAAATGGTAACAAAAATGGGTTTGGGTGACTTATTTATTAACTTGGACCAAAAACTAAACTTAGAAAGTTTCCGGAATTAGAAACCGACACTTAGAACATTTGAACCAAATATCCTAAGTCTCATGTAGAGACACTAACCTAGTGATGCTACAATTTACTAGTATTGCTACATTTAGCTAGCGATGCTACAATTTCTGAAATATCCTAAGTCTCAAGTAGAGACACTAACCTAGTGATGGTACAATTTCTGAAAATATTCTAAGTCTCAAGTAGAGACACTAACCTAGTGATGCCACAATTTACTAGTGTTGCTATATTTAACTAGTGATGCTACAATTTCTGAAATATCCTAAGTCTCAAGTAGAGACACTAACCTAGTGATGCTACAATTTACTAGTGTCGCTACATTTAGCTAGTGATGCTACAATTTCTGAAAATATCCTAAGTCTCAAGTAGAGACACTAACCTAGTGATGCCATAATTTACTAATGTTGCTACATTTAGCTAGTGATGCACTAGTACAGATCTGCGATTTGGTCACACCAGAAAAGCGTGACTAAAACCGTATGGTCACACTCATTTTTTCACCTTGTATGTGACTAAAGGTCGCGCCACCAAAGGGGTCCATACGGTCACACTAGCTGGTTAGTGGCCGTATCCATTTAAAAAGAGTAACCAAAACCATAAAATGTGTGACCATAAGCTCTTTAAAATCAAGTGAAAGTGTATTTTGTGTGACTATTTTCCATCCAATGGTCACTTGAGTTGTATGTTTTTGTGACCATTTGTAACATTTAGTCACACAACGAGTTCTTTATTTTGGGATTTGGTTACATAAATTTAAGCCAAATGTGACCAAAAGTGTTAATAAGTGTGACCATATGATCTTTAAAGTAAGGTAAACTTGTATTTTGTGTGACCATATGCCCATTAATGTCAAGTAAAACATGTATTTTGTGTGACTGATATCCATCCAATGGCCACTTTATTTTCATGTCTGTGTGACGATTTGTATCATTTAGTCACACAAGTAGTGATTTACTATGGGATTTGGTCACATAAAATTAAACCAAAAGTGGCCGTAGAATAAGTGTGACCATATGCTCTGTAATGTCAAGTAAACTTGTATTTTGTGTGACTATTGTCCATCCAATGGCCACTTTATTTTCATGTTTGTGTGACGATTTGTATCATTTAGTCACACAAGTAGTGATTTATTATGGGATTTGGTCAAATAAAATTAAACTAAAAGTGGCCGTAGGTGATAATAAGTGTGACCATATGCTCTGTAATGTCAAGTAAACTTGTATTTAGTGTGACTATTGTCCATCCAATGGCCACTTTATTTTCATGTTTGTGTGACGATTTGTATCATTTAGTCACACAAGTAGTGATTTACTATGGGATTTGGTCACATAAAATTAAACCAAAAGTGGCCGTAGGTGATAATAAGTATGACCATATGCTCTGTAATGTAAAGTAAACTTGTATTTAGTGTGACTATTGTCCATCCAATGGCCACTTTATTTTCATGTTTGTGTGACGATTTGTATCATTTAGTCACACAAGTAGTGATTTATTATGGGATTTGGTCACATAAAATTAAACCAAAAGTGGCCGTAGGTGATAATAAGTGTGACCATATGCTCTGTAATGTCAAGTAAACTTGTATTTTGTGTGACTATTGTCCATCCAATGGCCACTTTATTTTCATGTTTGTGTGACGATTTGTATCATTTAGTCACACAAGTATTGATTTACTATGGGATTTGGTCACATAAAATTAAACCAAAAGTGGCCGTAGGTGATAATAAGTGTGACCATATGCTCTGTAATGTAAAGTAAACTTGTATTTTGTGTGACTATTGTCCATCCAATGGCCACTTTATTTTCATGTTTGTGTGATGATTTGTATCATTTAGTCACACAAGTAGTGATTTATTATGGGATTTGGTCACATAAAATTAAACCAAAAGTGGCCGTAGGTGATAATAAGTGTGACCATATGCTCACCCAATGGCCACCTGATTTGTATTTTGTGTGGCGTTTTGCACTATTCAGTCACACACAACTTATGTAACAAACAGTGGTCACAATGTGTGACCATATTACGTTTATGCATCTTTTAGTCACATATAAAAAATCAAATAGATGTGTAACAATTTGAATTAGTATATATAACACCACAAATAAAAATTGGAATGTACATAATTAATTAATATTGTAAAAGTTGGATCGGAATGTACATGATCAAAATCGACTAATTACTAACATCACAGTTGTAACGACTTTTTACTCTTGATCAGTTTGGTCTTCGCTTGATTTACCATGGAATCACTAGACACAAAAGATTTGCGCCTTTTCTTTGATATATCTCGTACAGTTATGTTCTCATCATGATTAGCTGACTTTTGTAGATAAGTAGGTGGTGGTGTTGCCTGTACAAGAAACAAGGCGGCGCATATGTATCAAAATCTAAATAAATTTAAGAACTATATGTATCAGTAGTAAGATATATAAAAACGTGTACTATATATGTACCTCCTCATCAATAATCACTTGATCCTTTGGCCACGCATAATAACCACCTTCTACATCCTTAACTGTTTTGACACCATTGTTTGCTTTGTCCGGAATAAAAGCAACATCCACTAACGATTTATCAACAGACACTTTGTAGCAATCGTTTGGAAGTGTTCTGTTATGAAGCTTCATTTTTTCATTTGACACCCAGACAGTACCCAACGCAATGACGTTTGCCTTCTTTAAGTGCCACAATTTACACTTGTAAAACTAAAGAAAATGATATAACAACAATTATTACGTGTGTGTATATATATATATATATATATATATATATATATATATATATATATATATATATGTATGTGTGTGTGTGTGTGTGTGTATGCATTGTAATTTGATTAAACTGAATAATATATGAACATTTAGGATTACATTACCTCCACCTGCGGTGTTGTTGGAGGCGGATTCTTTTGCGATTCCGACTGTGTTGGTCGTTGGGACGTGTTGTCATTTTGTGAATCTTGCGGCCTGTTTGACTGCTCAACAGATTTATAACAAATTTCCTATATAATACTCGGTAAATATCAAGTATGTTATATGTAAAATTATTAAACCACAGTGAGAAATACTGAAATCAAATTAACTCTAATGTTTTAACACTTACACTTGATTATGTTGGCTTTTCCAAACTTGCAACTCCATAATTAGACTTACGAGACCTGTCATCCTTCCCACAAACAACATCACTTAAGGCATTATTTCCGCCCTCCTGATCAGGATGGGTAGCTATATCCACGGTAGGAGACGACACCTGCAATATAAATTAAGAAATACATTTGTCAGCAACCATGTTATTAAAGAATAAAATGTATGCATAAGTAAAACAATGAAAACCTTTCCTGTAATGCTGGTACTGTAGGTGTCAATGCATCCAACCGACTCTTAAGTTCGATAACCATTGACTGTGTATCTGTCACTTGGCTGGACAACGTCGACACTAATTTATCTTTGTCTTCATTTTTACGTTTCTCAGCTGCAAGTTCCGCTTCAAGTGCTTTGAATCTCGCATCATCGTATGCTTTTCTGTTTCGGGGTAGATTAAAATACGTCTTGACCGTCACTCCGCCTCCCACTCCTCTTGCATATCCAGATTTTTCGGGACCAAGCACCTCTGTCAATCCGTCGCATTGTCAACCTTTAAGGTTCCAGCTTTGATCTGCTCCTCAGCGGCTTCCTGCAGTAAAGATTTGATCAGGCAATTAATGTGTTTAATGCAAAATAAACATGAATTTATAAATGGAAAACTTCATGTCAAAATGCTTACTACTGCATTTGCCTTATCTTTGGTTGTGTCGTCTCGAAATACCCCTTGTTTGTTTACCCTTCCTTTCACCCACAACAGAGCACGTGGGGGTTCTTCATGTTGTTCAATAACTTTATCTTCGATCTTATAATCATCAAATACACATGCATGTAATTAAAGTTAAACCAAGGAATATATTAACTTAGACAATAAAAAACAGAAACAAATTACATTTAAGACTTATTATATATACATGTATTAAATTAGAAACAAACATTCGCTTTGTAAATGTAAGTACCGTACCATTTTCTTTTTCACATATGTGTATCCACCACTTCCCATTATATGTGGATAAAGAGACTTGGAGCGCGCCTCTTTTGCTGCACGTGACTTGCGCTTAGTTACAGAAGAACAAAATGATAATTAATTAGTTTAATTTAGGCATAAATTTGCAAACTCAAAGCATATGAAAGCTATATTATGTATGGAGTTAAATATAAATGACCATCACTAACCTGGTAATTTTCCGTGCTCGTATACTCTACGAATGCGTCCCATTCCGCGGATTTGACAATTGAACTGTTTTTAAATGGGACTTCTTTTAGTTTTGCAGGTGTGTCTAGGTTAGGCAAGATGTACTTGTCCCTCAATTTACTTCTGAAAGTCCGTAGATGCCCACCTAGACGATACATTATTTTCCCTTTGTATGTCTCCTCAAGGACAAAATATCGCTGCAACATTAGAATACTCAAGTGGATCAGAAACTGAAACTATAATTGTAACAAAACTTCTTTATCTAATTAGGTTACCACGATCAATATATATACTAGATAGCAAACAGATTACAAATACTAGATGTATATATAACGAGTCTGTTTAACAGCAATCTAATGTGGTTTTTTAACATTAACAAATTAATTAAATATATGTACTTGCATATATAATATGTATCTATAGTGTATTCTCAGTATTAATTTTTTGATAAATTATAAAGGAAACTAAAGGGATCTGATCAGTGTTTAAAACTTGCCGTGATTTCATCCCAAAGTTTTGCTCTTGATTCTGGATCGACCTTCTTCCATGTAAGAATTTTTAATCCTATATGCTCACGCACCATGTCTCCCAAGAAACTTGCAAACACTGCGCTGTTATCCCCTGTGAGCCTGCCCATTGAATCGAAGGCTACATTGAGTTTTGATGCACCGGGTTTGTTAAACTTGTTGCGAATCGGTATTTTCTACATTGAGCCTGGTGATGCCCCTTGGAGGAACTATTTTGATTGTTGAATCGGTATTTTCACGGGCATCATGTTCTTCATCGGAAGATGAATCATACTCCTCTGATTCATACCTCTTATCTTCGTCGTTGCCATGATAAACATTAATATCGGCTTCTTTATCCATGAATCTTTAGTTGTTTAGGAGAGAGTAGTAAGAGATAATGTTTTGGTTAGTGTTTAATTTAGATCGGAATAATTGTGTAAAAACCTATTAATGAGTGTTTGGGTTGTGGTTTGTAGGCATTAACTGTAATTATCAAATTTTTAGGAAGGTAAATGGTCACGACTAATTTAAAAATTTTCGCTAATTTTAAATTTAAAATTTTTCAGCCAAAAATTTGGCTCGAAAAAAAACCCAAAGAAAAGCAATAAACTTGTTCTATTGTTTTATATTTATTTTACGAAATATAACAAAAGCGATTCATATAGATTAGTGGTAAAGGTGGTGGATACAGTTGTCTGCTGGTCGCGTGTTCAAGTTTTGCATGTGTCCTTTTTTTTTTTTTTTTTTTTTTGTGTAAAGTGATCATGTTATAATTTAATGTGAAACATCTATACTTCCTTATTATACCCTTATCAATAGTTTAATGTATTAAAAAACTTGCATAAATATAATTGTGATAATTAATTATAATAGGTACTTACTAAATTAAAGTATAGTAATTAATTGTATTGAATATGATTTGGTTCTTTTTAATATAGAAGCTATCGTAGATGATTATTAATGTAATAGGGGCATTTTGGGAATATTTATTTTTTAAGACTTTTAAGTATCAACAATGGAAATGGTTTATAAGTAACTAGTACATTTCTCGCGCTTTGCGGTGGTGCAGCGGAACTAAAGCCATATGAAACGATGATGGTGGCCAGTGGCTAACAATACTGAGACAACGGTGTCTAACCATGATGCAAAATTACAATGAAATGTGTATATCCAATACCCCTTGCATATTTAATTGGTATTTGATTTAGGAACACCATAACTAATTAAAATAGATCCAAACAAATATAAAAAAATAAATAAGCAAAATATCTGTAAATCGAAAATGAATCATTTCCAAATATAAATTTGACTACAATTATTAAGTGAGAAAAGGGTAAAATAGTAAATTCCGATATCTCTATTGTAAGCTATTAAGGAAAAAGCCAAAACCCTTTATATATAAGGGATTAAGATTATAGATTATAGATATCTATACATTTGGTAAGTATGGTATTTTTGAATTTTAGCTCTACACACCATCATCCTGTTAACTATACATTTTGTAACTACTATATTCTTAAATCTTAGCTCTACATTTAGTTGTTGCATCCGTTAACTACTACATCCATACATTTGGTTAGTCTCTAATATCATCCTGTTTGTTACACTTCATAGCCCAATACACACTCTGATACAATCAGTTTTGATTTCAAACCAACGAATTCAAATCAACATATATACATATATATTTAGCAGCAAAAAGTATGTACATAATTACCAAATTAAATTGTACCAAGTAACTGCCTAATTTTAATTCTAATCCCAAATGGCTGCAAACTTGAGGTAACACGCGTCCCACAAACAAACGTTACAACAAAACAGCCATTCACGCCTATTCAACCACGCATCGATTAATCTAACCCTGGATGCATGGTGGTGTGTACAACTAAGGCAGACAGGTAATTCCCTGTGGGTTAATCGCGCGTGATCAGACAACAGTCTACTAACCTTGGTCACGCTTTCTACCACACCCCTACGCCTTGCTGCCTTTCTGTATTGGTCATTCAGGAGACGCCTTGCTTTTGCTATACTTTCTCCACCTTCTGCCATCAGCATCATACCAAGGACAAGTGTAGCATCACTTTGTCCCAACTTCGCTGCCTGCTGCAGCATTCCCTTTCCAGCCGGCTCATCGCCAACATAAAACACCTTCACCTGTTTAGCACACAAAACAAACATAAATATGTATGTAATAGAGTACCATGCATAAAAAAATTAAATTGATTGGAAGATAAGACGTACCACTCCATCTCTAAACAACATGTTCTGGTTTCCCTTTTCCCTCAATTGTGCTAGCAGCTCAAACTTAAGAAAGTGAAACCTAAGTGAAAAGATGGAATCAACTTCCATCCTTACATACACCTCATCTTGTTCCCCTGCTCGTGCAAAGGCTTTGCAACTAAAATGTAGGCAATCAGGAAACCAAAGTAAATCCCTCATAAATGGTAATTTCTTAAAAACTAAATTTTAAGATTGGATACAATTTAAATCTGATGAGCCCTAATATATAGATGTGATACGGTAATTTAAAATTTTACTTAATGAATTGCTAAAATAGGCAAACGCAGTGTTATTTAAGTTGAATCTATAATGTTAACGAGGGTTTGTAAACTTACAGCGTTTTGCACTTGAAAACGTCGATTGCACTCGAAGCCCCCAAATGCGCTAATATCTTTTCTATCACATTTTCCGGAAGATCAGAAGGCGACAACCCGTGCTCCATGCTTAGTCGGCGTTTCTTTGCAAGTTGGAAATCCATGAATTTGATCTTGCTTGTAGTGTTGGTTATGCTCTGTTTCAAGTTTTTTGGAAGTTGGTGCGCCGGGAACTGAAACGCCTGGTGATGATGCGTAATGACCACAGGCCGCCATTTTTGGTCTTACAGTCAATTACGGAAATACCCTAAAAAATAATAGGCTTCTTATTATTTTAGTAAGGGTATTTATGTCAGTAACACGTTTATTGTATATATTTAGACGTCTACATATATGGTAACAAGATAATTTATTTGTATACTTGATACAAAACTTAGGATAAGTGTTATTGTTCAGTAAATGGTGAAATATCATATATCATATATCATATATTTCATTAATTATTAAACTTAGGATAAGTTTCATGATTCAATAAGTGATGAAATAATTATATCCTAAGTTTAATAGTGGCGTACGTGATATTGGTAATATCAGATATCATATATTTCATTATAAAACTTAGGATAAGTTCTATGATTCAATAAGTGATGAAATAATTATATCCTAAGTTTAATAGTGGCGTACGTGATATTAGTAATATCATTTATCATATATTTCATTAATTATTAAACTTAGGATAAGTTCTATGATTCAATAAATGATGAAATAATTATATCCTAAGTTTAATAGTGGCGTACGTGATATTGGTAATATCATATATCATATATTTCATTATTAAACTTAGGATAAGTTCTATGATTCAATAAGTGATGAAATAATTTTATCATAAGTTTAATAGTGGCGTACGTGATATTGGTAATATCATATATCATATATTTCATTATTAAACTTAGGATAAGTTCTATGATTCAATAAGTGATGAATTAATTATTTCCTAAGTTTAATAGTGGCGTACGTGATATTGGTAATATCATATATCATATATTTCATTATTAAACTTAGGATAAGTTCTATGATTCAATAAGTGATGAAATAATTATATCCTAAGTTTAATAGTGGCGTACGTGATATTGGTAATATCAGATATCATATATTTCATTATTAAACTTAGGATAAGTTCTATGATTCAATAAGTGATGAAATAATTATATCCTAAGTTTAATAGTGGCGTACGTGATATTGGTAATATCATATATCATATATTTCATTATTAAACTTAGGATAAGTTCTATGATTCAATAAGTGATGAAATAATTATATCCTAAATTTAATAGTGGCGTACGTGATATTGGTAATATCAGATATCATATATTTCATTATTAAACTTAGGATAAGTTGTATGATTCAATAAATGATGAAATAATTATATCCTAAGTTTAATAGTGGCGTACGTGATATTGGTAATATCATATATCATATATTTCATTATTAAACTTAGGATAAGTTCTATGATTCAATAAATGATGAAATAATTATATCCTAAGTTTAATAGTGGCGTACGTGATATTGGTAATATCATATATCATATATTTCATTATTAAACTTAGGATAAGTTCTATGATTCAATAAATGATGAAATAATTATATCCTAAGTTTAATAGTGGCGTACGTGATATTGGTAATATCATATATCATATATTTCATTATTAAACTTAGGAATTAAATCATATATGTCATTATTAAACTTAGGTTAATATTTATGATTCAATAAATGATGAAATGAAACTTAGGATAATATTGGTAATATCATATATCATATATTTCATTATTAAACTTAGGAATTATTCAATAAATGATGAAATGAAACTTAGGATAAGTTGTATTAATCAATGAAACTAAAATAAATAAAAAAACTGCATCAGCCTAGATTCGAACACAGGTTTACATGGTAGCCGTCATATACCTTCACTCAACACACTGAAACCACTCAAGCCCAAGTTCTTTTTGTTAATATCTATGTAAAGTATTCATTTTAAAGTGTTTGAAGGTGAACAGTTTTCTATAATTCCCCTAATTTACTTAATTAAAACCCTAATTATTTAGAAAACAACAATCCGTACACAACTAATCTAAGATTCAAACCCTTCAATGGACAAGTCTTGGGTGGGAACAAGCAGGTTGAACAAACGTTATATAGATGGAGTAAAATCATTTATTGATTACGCGGTAGGCAACTTGGAGAAGACGACTAACATCGACCCTCTAGTAAATAAACAACATGTTCAGATCCCATGTCCATGTACCAAATGTTTAAACCATGTAGTGCGTACAGTGGAGGAAGTGCATTTCCATTTATTCAGTAATGGCATTGATATAAACTACACAAAGTGGACTAAACATGAAGAAAAGGATGATTCATCATCTAGTGCCGTGGAACATCATCACAATGGTGCAACAGATTTTGTTGACACCCAGCAAACGGTTTCTGATACAGACATTGCAACAGATGCCCCAGAAATAGTTGAAATGGTTAATGCTGCAAACGATAACTTTGATGATGAGGATCCGGATGACCAACTCAAGTTTCATGGACTACTTTCAGATGCAGAGAAGCCGTTTTACAAAGAATGTCCGTTCACAAAGTTGTCAGCAATTGTTCAACTACTAAACTTGAAAAGTAAGTATGGTTGTTCTGATAATTTCTTTACTGAACTACTGGGATTGTTAAAAAAGATGCTACCTGATGATAATGAACTGCCGGAAAATACTTACCAGGCAAAATTTTTTTTGAAATTAATGGGGTCAGGATACCAAAAGATAGATGTATGTATAAACAATTGCCTTCTTTACTAGAAAGACGATGAGGAATCGACTGTGTGTAGAACTTGTGGGACATCAAGGTGGAAGCTGGATCAGAAGACAAATAAAGTGAAAGATAAAATTCCAGCAAACACTAGAACAAAATTGAGATTTCGTTACACCAAAAAAGTGTGACTATATGCATATAGTCACACTTGGTTTTTTAACGTAGGTGTGACGAAAGGTCGAGCGACCATAGGGTACATACGGTGACATTCGCGAGTTAGTTGCCGTATCCATTTAAAATCAGTAACCAAAACCATAGATGTGTGACCATATGCTCTTTAAAGTCTAGTAAACGTGTATTTTGTGTGACTATTGTTCATACAATGGCCACTTGAATTTTATATTTGTGTGGCATTTTGTAACATATAGTCACACAACGAGTGTTTTATTTTGGGATTTGGTCACATAAAATTAAGCCAGAAGTGGCCATAGGTGTTAATAAGTGTGACCATATGCTCTTTTAATTCAAGTAAACGTATATTTTGTGTGACTATTGTTCATCCAATGGCCACTTGAATTTTATGTTTCTATGACATTTTGTAACATTTAGTCACACGACGATTGTTTTATATTGGGGTTTGGTCACATAAAATTAAGACAAAAGTGGCAAAAAGTGTTTCCAAAAGTGTTAATAAGTGTGACCATATGCTTTTTAAAATCAAGTAAACGTGTATTTTGTGTGACTATTGTTCATCCAATGGCCACTTGAATTTTATGTTTGTGTGGCGTTTTGTAACATTTAGTCACACAACGAGTGTTTTATTTTGGGATTTGGTCACATAAAATTAAGCCAAAAGTGGTCATAGATGTTAATAAGTGTGACCATATGCTCTTTAAATTCAAGTAAACGTGTATTTTGTGTGACTATAGTTCATCCAATGGCCACTTGAATTTTATGTTTCTGTGACATTTTGTAACATTTAGTCACACGACGATTGTTTTATATTGGGGTTTGGTCACATAAAATTAAGACAAACGTGGTCATAGATGTTAATAAGTGTGACCATATGCTCTTTAAAGTCAAGTAAACGTGTATTTTGTGTGACTATTGTTCATCCAATTGCCACTTGAATTTCATGTTTGTGTGGCGTTTTGTAACATTTAGTCACACAACGATTGTTTTATATTGAGATTTGGTCACATAAAATTAAGACAAAAGTAGCCAAAAGTATTAATAAGTGTGACCATATGCTCTCACTACAAATAATATGACATCTAGTGGCACACAAAAATTGCCACAAAAACTTGAATAAGTGTCACTATAGACCTGCCTAGGAATCGATGGCACATACAAAAAGTGCCACTAAAAGCACTACCACTAAAGCCATTTAGTGGCACTTTTCATGTGTGCCGCTGCAGCATTTTGAGGCTATGGTGGCACTTTTCATGTGTCACTGTAAGCCTTTCATATTACAATCCATTTACTTTTTTTGATTTCTGTTACTCTAGCTATTGTAAAATGGCAATAAAAAACAAACTTATACTAAAAGACATGGAACTCCAATACCATTACTTAGAATAACAATTCAAGTGTCTTTATCTTCCAAAATAAATACAATCACAAGTTGAAGGAGTCTAATTTTCAAACAACACCAACATATACTACCTTACAAAACACTAGATGGCTAAAAAAAGATTGAAACTTGATCAAAAGAACAGCATCCCAGAACTTCATGCTTGACGTACATCGTGTTATCTCTTCTCTAATAAGACTAGCAGTCTGTTGAAGCAAATTAATGAAAAGATCAATATACAATTATTAATACATTACTAAAAATGAAAATAATACGTAATAGTATATATTAATCACTAAACTACTTCTATACAAGTACATAGATCTCCCACATTAACAAGTGCATATTTTTAATACAAATAAGTGGAAGGCTCAATAGAAGACAGCAGGAGAAAGGACATTATTCTTTTTCTTGGGCAAGTTATTTACATCTAAATGTCATAAACTACTTGTAGATTGCATTAGAATAGTAGTTCATTTAGTTTCTTATATATACTATTGCAATTAACTACATAAAGAAAAAATGAGTAAGAAAATTAATACCACTATTATTGTGACTTCCATCAAGTGAACTTTGGTAAACTGAAAGAGCGCTATTCGAAATAGAAGAAAATGTTTCAGTAATCTGAACAACTGAAAATGTGTCGTTAATCATGTCTCGATTTGGTTGGTCACTTTGAGTCTCGATTTGCTCTTGTGTTTCCGTATGTTGCTTGTTATTTGAGTCATCAGTGGTAGAGATGATACGTAATCGCTTGCGCCTACCCATCCTGGTAGTTGTAAGACAAAAATATACAGTTAGGATTATATTGGTATAGCATAAAAATTAGTATCAAATAGTTGTAGCAGCAAAAGAAATTGAGCTGGAACTACACTAATTTGCTACTGGTGTTTTCTAATCTTACATAACGCGGTTAAATGAAGGACAAGTAAAACTCAATAGAATCAACCAAGTGACCAACTACACTAGTACGTTGATTATTACTTTTATGATGAACCAACCACACTAGTAAACACACATTATCATTCAAAGAGGTCAAATACAAAATATATATCTTTTCTTAGTAAATCAAACACTAACTTCAGCCTAGTTTACTTTGATTTTGTAATTGTTTGTATTTTTCAATCTTTTTATAAACTAATCAGAAAATATTGAACATAATTTATATAAACTACGGAGTACTTCTATCTAATGCAAACAAATCGCAGAAAACAATAAAAGAAATCACATAAAGGAGAAACTCACATTTTTTTATTAGAACAAAAATGATTCTAAATTTTTCAATTAGCTTTTACTCGAACTTGTGTATATTCTCACTTAGTATATTCACTGTAAGGAACTAGTAGTACCGTTTAAATCAGTCAAAGAGCATATATATAGATAAGATATTACGAGCATGAAAAGTAAATATACTTGTCAAAGACTTATTTCGGTTACCAGAGGAAACACAACTGTAAAGCTAAGTGACACAACTAAACCAAATAGACTAACATGAGCCCTTATTCCATTGGGTTATCAAATAAGCTTTTGAGTCCAAAAAACCAACCCCACATGAATAACCCGAAACCTCACCTAAACACGCCTGAATAGAACCACTACTCCGAACTATTACTTTTTACGGACTTTTTGTAAACATCAATTAAATAGATAGGAAAATACTCTACACCCAGCATGTAGTTCATTTCGAATATATTTGTAGTGTGAAAACTTTACTCATCATTTTTCCTCTAGGCCAAACGGATAATAAATCACAAAAAGTGAACTGTAAACAAACAATTAAAATAAATAGATAAATAGAACTCAAACTAATATCGCATGATCGAGTGAATCCGTCAACCTAATATGATATTCATGGAACTTGAAATCGAGTGAGTGCTTTCTAGCTAGCAGTTAACATGTATCAGACTAAAAAAAGCACTTACGTAATCTGAGATCTGATCTTGTTGAACTGAAGATATGAAGTGGTATAGCTTCACAACATTAGCAAGCCCACATAACATGACCCCAAGGCCATCTGATGGTAGCAATTACTCAATAATGATCCTTGTAACTCTACATTGGTGGCCATGGAACCTGAGACAAAGCAAGAAAAAGGATGGAACTCAACGACAACAAGGAGATTGTTATTGAGCATCCATACCACTTCATGTTAGAAAAATCATACATCAAGCAAACACTATTCTAGGCTCAAGCATGACTCAAGGAAGATACTTTCGAAAAGAAATAAGCCATATGACATAAAGATCTAAAATAAAGACATGAAGATCTAAACATTATTTTCAAGCATTGTAGTCTTTATTAATCACACCAAATATTAGAATATCAAGACGATAACCAATCAATTTGTTCATATAAGGAACATCTCCCCATTTGGAAGCAAGCACAATTCATCGGGTTTTATACCATATGAAGCAATCAAATATTACATCCATATTCCATAGATGCAACTAAAAGCAATAGATGTCCTTCCCTTTATGAATTTGAGGACTGATAATACCACATTTGTTCAATCTTCTCGTCAACTCCATGAAGATCTCGCTGGATATGTGGTCATCAACATACTCAAACTGAACAACGTAACCTACAACATGTGTCAAGAAAAATACTAATTAATTTATTTCTTATATCTTGTATATAAAAACAGGTCAACAGTTCATAGATAACAGGTTGAAGAGGCATACCTGGCTTTTCCATAACCATATATAAACTGGATGGAAACTTTTGAAGAATGTGTAATCCTGGCCTATCTTTTACTGCTTCTACCCAAAACCTATTAGTTTGTTGGTGCAATATCTGGCCTTCTTTGAAAAGTCAACACATAGAATCAACATAGAAAAAAAATGCAACAATCAAACTTCAAGAAAAAATATAAAATTTTAGTCAGGCATAAACACAAACACTAGGTGTGCAAAAAAAAAAAAAAAAATGGATGCATAATGTATAGGTTAATATTAATAATGTGAAGTGCAGTTATAAACCAAAACTGGAAGATAGATGAAGACAATTCATATTTGTGAAATCAAAATTAATCGTAAAACACGGCCACCACCAAATCAATGAAGCAAATTGACTTGATCGTAGAGCAAAATAGGATGTGCACATCATTATCGGCAAACTAAAAGAAACTTCTAATTAAATATGACGAAATCGAACTAATTACCTGGTAATTTTCATGTAGTATCAAGTAGCACCATCTGCACTTGCGTCCGCAAAGTCTTCCAATCCCCAATCAACAATACCGTCTATTAATCGCAAGAATTAGGGCAAAATCACATGGAGGAGATGGTATTATTAGATGGAGAGAACTGAGGACATTCACAAACCTGAAGGATAGCAGAACAATACACAGAAAAAATGGGACGTACGGAGATGAAGATATTGAATTTTGTAACTTGGAGAGTTAGAGTCACCAGTGCCGCCTTAAATTAGGGCTATTTCAAGTTTCAATTGCAATATGATACTACTTTGGGGCGAGGGAGGAATAATAAAAATTTTCGAATGGGAGAGAATACAAAAATTGGAGCGCCAACATTGTTTAATTTAAAAGAATTAACTCAAAAAAAATTTAATGGTGTGATGTAAAAAAATTCATATTTGTTAGTCTTTAAACAGCCATAGTTAAAATTAGTATCATTCCATACTGGAGTACAAATTAAATCGGATGTTAACATTTTCATCATTGATTTTTATAAATTCACCATAATCATAAATCAATTTCATTTTTATAAATTCATATTTGCTACAGAAGAGTGTCAACCCATTTAGAAAAACATCCTACAATATTTAATTCATATATCAATTGTCTTATTAGTCTTTTATTATTAAAATATACAATTAGCCAACAGTGGTGAAACTTGAACATTATTTTTTGACCTCAAAATATTGTGATTTGTAAAATGCGGTTTTACATCTATAACGTATTCATCGATTATGTTATACTAGAAAACAACATGCAACCAACATTTGTTACCTAAGACCACTGCGAATGGGCTAGGTGTCAATTAAGTGACGCAATTGGCACCACCCCTATAGTTGGGCGCATCAGTTTTTTGCTTCGGTTTTTCGACGAGGAAAATGACGAGGTGGCGACCAGTAGCATTAAAACATTAATTTAATTTTTTATGTATAGAAATAAATGTATATTGGGTAAATGTGGGTCTTGAAAAATTGAAGTGACGAGTCGGGGTTGACATGGTTTACTCAGTTGTTGGTTATTTTAGGAAAGTGTTGATATGGCACTGAGCTGACACAAACTGACCAATCAATTTCACTCACTGGATTATTTAACTCAAATGTCGTATGCTTACATTATAAATATAATAGTGTTTCATAGTTTAAAGATATATAGAAATCCAATCAAGCACTTTTGATATGTTTGTAATCGAACTAAACCAAATATGAATTATGCTTATTTTCATTTTAATATATATATATATATATATATATATATATATATATATATATATATATATATGTTAACAACACTAGTTGACGTGTTTATATGCTATACAAAAAACACTATGTTATTTACAATTGATTGCTAAACGTAGTAACAGGGATGACACCTACGGGTCGTAAGCACAGATATGTCAAACTCATTACCCGTTCGCGTGAGTTTTTTTGACCCGCAAACCGGCGGGTATTTGTTAGGGGTCTATTTTTACACCCGTATCTGTATCCGCGGATATCCACGGGTAAGCCTGCGAATATAAAATAATTAATACATATATTTTATCAAATAATCAAAAGATTTTATATACTTTAATCTAAAAAGATGTTTTAAAACATGTTAAAATCAACGAATCGTGATATTAAACGAATTAAATTGTTAAATTTTAATAAATACGAACTAATTGTTCGATAATTTATCAATTTTTTTAATATTTATTTCTTGAGCGTACAATAAGTTTGTTATTGAAAACATGAATATCCTAATTTTTAATCTCTAAATTAATAGTTTCATTATATATTGTTAAAATTAACCATTAATATATATATATATATATATATATATATATATATATATGATAAATTTATAGAATTCCACTTGTCGGTGAGTATAATGTGTTTTGTATGTTCGCGGATGGGGTTTACCCGTGGGTAAAAGGTCATATCCATCACCCACCCGCGACTTGCCAATGTAAAAGTTAATACCCATACGCTACCCGCGAGAAAACATTTTGCAGGTTTATCCACCCACAATGAGCGGGTAATCACGGGTCACGAATTTTTTCTCGCTCATTGCCATCCCTACGTACTAACGTAGTACTAAGTAAACTCGTGTTTACGCAATACATTAAATTGTTATCATCATTTATTTTTAATATAAAAATTTAATTAATAATGCTAAAAAAATTTGAAATGCTTTTGACAAAGGTGTGTTTCGAACCCGCGCTTACAAAATTCAAAAGCGTTACATTTACATTGATTCGCTTTTGCAATTCAACCGGACTGACTTTGGCTTTCTCAAGTCTAATCTAATGGAGTATATAATATAGATAGATGTTTGGACCTAGTCAGATCTGCCAGTTCATACTCGTCAAATAAAATTTAACATAAAAGGGCTTGACTACAAAGTATTTTATAAATAAAACTATATATATAAGGCTTGCGTATAAGTGTGCTATAAGACTATAAAATAATACTCGTACTACAATTAAACATTATTTCAATGTAATAAGACTCGCAAATCAAGTGTCCTATTAGATTCTACTATATTATAACCCCCAACAGATAAACATCATTTAAAACTTAATATAATACGACTCATATATTAAGTGTCCTATAAGAGTCTACTACTACTATATTAGGACCTCAACAAATATTCATCCTATAAACTTAATTTATTATGACTTAGGTATAAGATGTCCTATTAGATACTACAATAACATGAATAAAAAACTGAAGTGTCCTATTAGAAATCTTTTAGGACGCCATTTGAAAAGTACACAAAAAAAAGGGTCCTAAAAGCTCATTTTTGTTGTAGTGTTCCAAAATGATGAATTAATTTTATCCTAAGTTTAATAGTGGCATATGTGATATTGGTAATGTCATATATCAAATATTCCATTATTAAACTTAGGATAATGTCATATATTCCAAAATGATGAATTAATTTTATCCTAAGTTTAATAGTGGCATATGTGATATTGGTAATGTCATATATCATATATTCCATTATTAAACTTAGGATAATGTCATATATTCCAAAATGATGAATTAATTTTATCCTAAGTTTAATAGTGGCATATGTGATATTGGTAATGTCATATATCATATATTCCATTATTAAACATAGGATAATGTCATATAACCATTTGACCATTCCATTTCTGCTTGCATACATTAAATTTTTTGATCAAAATGACTTTAATATACAAAAAATTCCATTTATGCTTGCATACATTAATTTGTTTTTGTCAAAATGACTTTAATATACAAAAACATGCTGAGAGTGGGATTCGAACTTAGATCCCAACCCATCCATCTACAAAGAAACGTGTTAACCAAGTGAGCTAAATGTTAGATCTATTTATAAACCCAATACTTTTTATATAACTATACATGCTAGATTTTGGCAATCTAACACATGCACATAATAAGTTATGTGACCATTTGTACCGAATTTTGGCTACACTGAAATCATGTGTGACAAACTCGACTATATGATTTAGTCACATAAACAATTACTTCATCTAACATATAAAGTCCCGTGATTTAGACACACGAACTAACTTTCAATGTGACTAATATCAAATTTAATGATAATCGTTTTTATCCATTTTTGCTCTAAATAATAGCCACATGAATATTTCACAACATGACTATTGTGAATATATTGGTCACATATAATCATCTAAAATATGGCCATAAATATCATTTAGATACACATTTGTGATATGGTGTGGCTATTATAAAGCCATATAGTCACATGATCGTGCTAGAAATTAATATGACTATACACATTAGCTTTTGGCATTCTAACACGCACTAAACTTTAGACACACATATTAAGTTATGTGACCATATGTATCGGATTTTGGCTACACTGAAATCATGTGTGACAAACTCGACTATATGATTTAGTCACATAAACAATTATTTCATCTAACATATAAAGTCTCATGATTTAGACACACAAACTAACACTCAATGTGACTAATATCAAATTAATTGATAACTGTTTTTGCCCATTTTTGCTCTAAATAATAACCACATGAATATTTCATAACGTGACTGTTGTGAATATATTGGTCACATATAATTACCTAAAATGTGGCCATAAACATCATTTAGACACACATTTGTGATGTGGTGTGGCTATATAAATGTGACTAGAAATAAATGTGACTATACACATTAGCTTTTGGCAAGCTAACACTCGCTAAAGTTTAGACACACATAATAGTTATGTGACCATATATACCGGATTTTGGTTACACTAAAATCATGTGTGACAAACTCGACTCTATGATTTAGACACATAAACAATTACCTCATGTGACCATATATGGCATTTGGTCACAGTGATTCAAGTGTGTGACATAGATTTGTCACGTTTTATATGTATATCGTGACTAATGCTTCAAACTTACTCTTCATTCGTCACGCGTTCCAATTCATATGTGGCTAAATAATCAGTCAAAAAATTGATGTGACCGTTAGCCACATAAATATTTGAAGGTGTGGCAATACATTCCCGAATGGTCACATGATCGGAGTTCATATGTGGCTAACTAATAACTTAAATTTTATTATGGTACCTTTAGCCACATAAATATTCAAATGTGTGGCCGTTTAATTCTGGCTATGTGTGACCAAATCTCAGTTTTGTACTAGTGAAAGGTAATGTGGTATTTTCCAATAATACCAAGATTGAAACGAATCTTTAAGATAGAACATATTGCCGAAGAATTAAGATGGCACGCGACTAGGAGGGAAACAGATGGTGGGTTACGTCACCCTGCAGATTCACAGGCATGGCGTACCATAGATACAAAATTTCCTGAAATTGCAAACGATCCAAGAAATCTAAGGCTAGGAATATCGGCTGATGGGGTTGACGTCAATAGAGGAAATAGGCATCACAGTGTGTGGCCAGTTTTAACTGTCATTTACAACCTTCCTCCATGGTTGTGTATGAAAAGAAAGTTTATATCGCTTTCTGTGTTGATCCCTGGATACCCGGGAAATGATATCGATGTTTTTTTGGAACCGTTGGTTGATGATCTGCAAACCTTATTCGAGAAAGGGGTTGACATATATGATGCTTCCACGAAAGAAGTCTTTAATCTACATGCGGTTGTGTTATGGACAATAAATGATTACCCTGCACTCGGTACTTTATGTGGCAGCCCAACCAGTGGATACAAAGGTTGTGTAGTATGTGGGAAACAAACAGATTGTGTTAGACTTCCTGCATCATCCAAGCAGAGTTATGTTGGTCACAGAAGATATCTACCATATACACACGCGTTCAGAAAGCAACGGAAGGCGTTCAATGGACAACAAGAATTCCGCCCGTCTCCAATTCCAATGACTGGGGAAGAAATATACAACGAGGTCAAACATATTGAAAATAAGTGGGGAATGGTTAACCGACCAAACAATAAGGCATCAGGAAACCAGAAAGATGCGAGAGGCATAGGTGGGAAGATACAAAAGCACAAAAGGAAAAGAGGAACTCAAGATGGCAGTTCAAGATAGATAGATCAAGGTGATGTGTACTGGAAGAAATTCAACATTTGGTATCGAAAGATTAAGTATTGGAGGCATAATGAAGTTAACCATTGTATTGATTTCATGCATATAGAAAAGAATGTTGGTGAGAGTCTAGTCGGAACTTTTCTAAATGTTCCAGGAAAGACGAAAGATTGAGAGAATGCTCGATTGGATCTGAAAGAGTTGGGGATAGATAAACCAGAGTTGTTTGCTAGGAAAGAAAGAGACAAAACAATACTACCTCCAGCAGGTTACACATTAACGAATGCCGAGAAAGACATCTTTTGTGAAACGTTATACAACATCAGAGTACCTCAAGGCTATTGTTCAAATTTATCATCTTTAGTCAGCCTAAAAGACAGGAAGCTCATCGGCCTTAAATCACATGACTATCACATGCTAATGCAAGAGTTTTTGCCCATTGCAATACGGTCAATCATGGACCAACCCACACGATATGCTATCATCAGGTTTTGTTTTTTTTTTAAATCGATATGTAGCAAGGAAATAGTATTGGATGAACTAGATAAGATGCAAGAAGAACTTTGTGTCACACTCTGCCTGCTCGAAAAGTTCTTTCCTCCGTCATTTTTTGATATTATGGTCCATTTGACTGTGCACCTAACTAGGGAGGTAAGATTATGTGGTCCGGTATGCTTTCGTTGGATGTATCCCTTCGAACGCTGTATGAAGGTTATTAAAGGACATGTTCGAAATAGAAATAAACCAGAAGGATGCATTGCTGAGGAGACTATTGCAGAAGAAACAATAGAGTTTTTCGCAGAATATAAAAAATCCATGAAAACTATCGGTATCCCACATGATGAACATGAAACTGATGAAAACAATGAGGACGGAAAGCCACTGTCGGCAGGCAAATCAAGTGGTGTTTCTGCAGAACTCCTTCAGAAAGCGCATTTGTATGTAATACAAAACACAGATGAAATTCTACCCTATATCGAGTAAGTATTACTAACACATGTCTGTTTAGTTACTTAAATTTTTGCAACAAATATAATAAGCAGACACCTTGTTTCAGGCGGCACAAGCAGGTTTTAGATACACAAAACCCGGGTATGCGAAAAGCGTTGCTGCAGAATGAGCACATTATATCTTTTGGTACCTGGTTACGCGAAGAGGTAATTAATTATTTTTTGTAACTGCTTGTTTGTTGAACCTTCAATTTGAAGCTCATTTTTATATACTTGTAATGATATTCAGGTTGCCAGAGAATTAGCTATCTCCAAAGAAACTGTATCAGAAACCGTAAGGTGGATTTCACATGGACCACGTGCCACCATAGTGAAATACAGTGCATACAACATCAATGGGTATACATTTCGTACTAAATGTACTGAAGGCAACGTTAACCAAAACAGTGGGGTTAGTGTTGTGACAGAAGATATACACATATCCAAAGGAGTAGCAACCATAAGACGCAAATTGTATTATGGGGTTTTGCAAGAGATATGGGTACTAGATTACCGTTTCAGGCAACTCCCTATTTTCAAATGTGATTGGGTTAACCATCGGAATGGTGCGGTCAAACGCGATACTAAGCTTGGTTATACATTGGTTGACCTGAATAATTTAGGCCACAAGGTTGATCCGTTCATATTAGCCTCACAAGCACGACAAGTGTTTTATTTGAAAGACCAGGCAAGTAGAAATTATATTGTCTTGAACACACCTCCCAAGAATTACAGAGATACATATGATGAAATCGATGAGGAATTTAGTACCGTCATTCACCCGCACAATGATAACATTTTGCCACGGGTGGATCCACATGACTTGGGTAATGAATCACGAGATGATTACTATCGAACCGACAGTAAAGGTATTGTTATAAAATCCAAGTGACCGCACCATGTCATGCCGGAACACTAGCTATATAATTGTAATACATTAGCCTTGTAAATTACTTTTTAATTATTTTATGGAATGTTTATTTGTATCTTAATTTCTATGACTTAAACAATGATTATTTGTATTTGTATCTTAATTTCTATGACTTAAACGTGATCATAAACATCATTTGGTTACACATGTGTGAAATGGTGTGGCTATTGTGTGTGACCATATGTACCTGATTTTGGCTACACTGAAACCATGTGTGACAAACTCGACTACATGATTTAGTCACATAAACAGTTACTTCAAGTGACCATATAGTGGCATATGATTTAGACACACAAAATAACATTGTATGTGACCAATATAAAACTTAGTGATAATTGATGTCAATTTTGGCTCTAAAAAATAGCCACATGAATATTTCACAAAGTGACTGTTGTGAATATATTCGTCACATAAAATCAACTTAAACGTGACCATAAACATCATTTGGTTACACATTTGTGAAATGGTGTGGCTATTGTAAAGCAATTTGTGTGACCATATGTACCTGATTTTGGCTACACTGAAACCATGTGTGACAAACTCGACTTCATGATTTAGTCACATAAACAGTTACTTCAAGTGACCATATAGTGGCATATGATTTAGACACACAAAATAACATTGTATGTGACCAATATAAAACTTAGTGATAATTGATGTCAATTTTGGCTCTAAAAAATAGCCACATGAATATTTCACAAAGTGACTGTTGTGAATATATTCGTCACATAAAATCAACTTAAACGTGACCATAAACATCATTTGGTTACAAATTTGTGAAATGGTGTGGCTATTGTAAAGCCATATGTGTGACCATATGTATCTGGTTTTGGCTACACTGAAACCATGTGTGACAAACTCGACTTCATGATTTAGTCACATAAACAGTTACTTCAAGTGACCATATAGTGGCATATGATTTAGACACACAAAATAACATTGTATGTGACCAATATAAAACTTAGTGATAATTGATGTCAATTTTGGCTCTAAAAAATGGCCACATGAATATTTCACAAGTGACTGTTGTGAATATATTCGTCACATAAAATCAACTTAAACGTGACCATAAACATCATTTGGTTACAAATTTGTGAAATGGTGTGGCTATTGTAAAGCCATATGTGTGACCATATGTATCTGGTTTTGGCTACACTGAAACCATGTGTGACAAACTCGACTTTATGATTTAGTCACATAAACAGTTACTTCAAGTGACCATATAGTGGCATATGATTTAGACACACAAAAATAACATTGTATGTGACCAATATAAAACTTAGTGATAATTGATGTCAATTTTGGCTCTAAAAAATGGCCACATGAATATTTCACAAGTGACTGTTGTGAATATATTCGTCACATAAAATCAACTTAAACGTGACCATAAACATTATTTGGTTACACATTTGTGAAATGGTGTGGCTATTGTAAAGCAATATGTGTGACCACTAGCTTTTCCACATTCTAACAAACACTGCACATATGGTCACATAAAAAGTTATGTGACCATATGTTCCTGATTTTGGTTACACTTGTATTATGTGTGACAAACTCGACTACATGATTTACTCACATTAACAATTGCTTCATGTGACCATACGGTGGCATTTGGTCACAGTGTTTAAGAGTGTGACAAAGATTCGTCACGTTTAATTTGTATAATGTGACTAATTCATCGAACTTACTCTTCATTTGTCACGCATTCCAAACTCATATGTGACTAACTAATCAGCAAAAAAATAGCAGATCCCTTTCGCCACATAAATGTTCGAACGTGTGTGACTAAATAATAATGTGAATTTTACTTTCGTACCTATAGTCACTCTTGTTCGAATGTGTGACAATCTGATTTCGAGCATGTGTGACCAAAGCCTCATTTTGTACTAGTGATGCTACAATTTCTGAAAATATCATAAGTCTCAAGTAGAGACACTAACCTAGTGATGCCACAATTTACTAGTGTTGCTACATTTCGCCAGTGCTGCTAAGTTTGACCAGTTTGACCAAGTTTGACCAGGTTTGACCAAGTTTGACCAGTTTGACCAAGTTTGACCAGCTTGACTAAGTTTGACCAACTTTGACCTACGGTTTGAGGTCTTTACGAACTAAATATTCTGTTAGCAACACACGATATGTACTAATGTATAGTATACAACAAAACAAACTTAATAATAATGTCTAAATGAATTATTATTACAAACTTTCACCAACGGGTCGTACATGTTTTTAATAAACGAACTTGAACAACTTATTTGGACATACTAGTTGATGAACTAGCTCTAGGTGGATATTAACCCTCCACCTACACGATTGGCTTAAGTGGACATTAACCCCCACTTATACAATCGCTATAGATGGTCTTATGATACATCTACTTACACAACCTTATACGTTTAGGACGTTAGAAGGTTGCACACCGGCTTGCTTGCTTATTTGATATTTGCTTGCTACTTGCTAATCTAAGGTGAGTTTCATAGCCCCCGTTTTAATCGTTTTAACTATTTTGGGGTGAGAATACATACACACATGTTTTATACAACTATCTTTGTACATGCTTTATACAACTGTCGTTATGCAACTGCTTTTATACAACTGTTTTATAAACAATGGATAACAAAGGGAACAATGAAAACAAAGTAAACAATGGAAAGCAAAGGATAACGCATGAGTGAGACCATAATCCAACAAAGCCCTCGCACATCATAGTTCGTTAATTTTTGAAGCGTGAATACTATTGGATAGATCTATTGGGGATTGACCCTCCCGTCCGGGCTAGTCGCTCTAGCCAACCCATGGACGCAGTATTATTTGTTTAAACGAGTGTTCCGGATTAGACACTTGCCGAGGCAACAACAAGGGTTAAGCTTCGAACTGTGAGCTCATGGAGCAAAGGATAGCAAATGATAACAAAGGAAAACAAGGAATACCTAATGATAACTTGATATTTTTACAACTGTTTTTGCATACGTGCAACACAACGGAAATCTCATATTTATTACTTATGTTTACAACTGCTTACAAACCTATGAACTCACCAACTTTATGTTGACCCTTTTAGTATGTATTTCTCAGGTAACCCGCCGCATTAGGAAGCATAAGGATAAGCTTAGCTCGAGTCGCATGGTTTTCAAAACATCAAGGAACTAGATTGCATTTACTATATTTTGCAGATATAATTATGTAATTCTACTTTATTATGCGAACTCCAAGTACTTTTGTAAACATTTGAATTATTGTAATGTAACTATTTTTAAACGTCTCATATAGAGGTCGTTTGCTTTAATCTTTGTGTTGTGATATTTAATTTGGTCGTAGCCCCCATGACACCTCCTACTTCTGCTGCCACGTGTTTCGGGGGGTGCGACAGATTGGTATCAGAGCCTAAGGTTATAGCGAACTAGGATTGCATTAGTGACCTAGACTATAACCATTAGGTTAGTATTCTTTGTTTAGTATGACTGGTTCAGCGATTGCATCATTTGAATTTAATTTAACATAGCCTGATCAACTATGTACAATTAAAGGAGATTCGATGCAAGACCTGAAATGATTATAGTGAACGAGAGTACAGTATCAGACGTAGACCGAGGATAGAACGGGACCAACTTTTATATGTGCTTATGTGCTAGGCTTTTATGTGTATATATATATATATGTATATATATGTATAACCTTACGTACACTAAACTTATTTGCCACCCTTCACGGCAACCACTCCCACAACTACGTCACCCAACTCTGAAAATGAGGCTCTAGCCTTACTCACTACTGTGGAGATTTCCATGGTACCCGCTAGCCCAACTGAATCGGGTAACGATATAATCAGATAGGACTCACTTGAGGAGAATCCACCTAAGGATTCGCCACCCAAATAAGTGACGCCTACTTCACCCTCTTCTTTCCGCTCACAACCAAATCACTCGGGAACACGTATAGAACTTCAACCGTACGATGCTTCGTCACTTCATACTCTTCATACCCACTTTTATCATAGACCCATGGAGCGAGCGTGCTACACATGACTAGAAGGGCAGAACTCCTCGAACTAGACCTTATCCTATTCACACTACCTACTCGAAATAATATCTCCAACACTTGGATGGATTCCAACGACTTAGCTATGACTCGGTTTATGACTTTAACTACTCTAGACACAAACTATCTCAATAACAACTTAATCATTTCGATCACTACTGCAATAGATGCTAGAAGCAACGGAATTACCAACTATCTTGACCGAACATCTCTACTAAACACTTGTTCATTTCGAAATAATAACATAGTCATGACTGACTACCTTGAAAACACTACTCGGTCATTATTATGACTACACCTAAATCTTGTCACTAATTCACTATTTCAATAAAACTCCCCCTCGATAAAGATGGCGAAACTGTGTTTACCACACGTTATAATAGAAACTTCTATCCCGATGGGTATATAAAAATCTCATCACGTTTTGTATAAGACTTTTGTAATAGACCGGATGTAACACTGCCCAGCACGTTTTATAAACTTCAAGCCTTGTAATCATTTAATCTTGTTATTGATCATCTTGCTGCGAACATTCATCTTATTTTTTTTATATATACACCTGCGATGACTTTGATTCTTATTTCTTATTCAACGACATCTCATGTGCCTCTTACTCTCCTTCTTTTAGAATCATGGCACCGAAACGTCAAATGAGCTCAGAGGAAATCGCACAACTTGTCAACCAAATGGTACAAGAGGCCTTAGAAACAGCCAGAACCAATCCCAATCCAAACCAAGGAAATCCAGGAGGAGCAGCCAACGACCCACCTGTAACCAAACCCTGCACATACAAGGACTTCAGGAATTGCAAACCTCTAAGTTTCGCAGGCACCGAAGGAGCCATCGGCCTGATGCGATGGATAGAAAAGATGGAATCCGTATTCCGTATCTGCAACTGCGCCGAGGAGAACAAGGTTAAGTTCTCCACTTGCACTCTCTCTGAAGGTGCACTCACTTTTTGGAACTCTTATGCCCAGACTCAGGGAATTGATGTCGCCTATCAACTTCCCTGGGAAGATCTCAAGAAATTGTTGAGGGAAGAATATTGTCCTCGTGAGCAACTCCAACAACTCGAGGAGGAATTCTGGCACCTCACTGTTCAAGGGAATGATATCACCAGCTACACCACCCGATTCCACCAACTAGCTCTTCTCTGCCCTTCTATGGTAGACCCCGAACCCAAACGTATCGAGAGATACATTTGGGGTCTTCCAGAGACGATCCAGGGAAATGTAACCTCTTCGAAACCCGGAACCATCCAAAGTGCCGTTCGTATGGCACATGAACTCATGGCGCAAATTGTCCGTCATGGTACACTCGCTGAGAAAAGCACCAGAGATAACAAAAGGAAACGCAATGGAAACAACAACGAAAACCCAGGACAACAATTAGCAAAGAGGCCAGAGACTGTCAAGGCCTATGCTACAGGACCCGGAGGAAAGAGAAGCTATGAGGGACACCAGCCTTATTGTCCTAGCTGTAATCGTCATCACAATGGACCCTGTGGTACTCCCTGCAAGAAATGCAAACGTTATGGACACCAGACCAAGGATTGTAAGGCAAAAACTTGTTTCGAGTGCGGAAACGCTGGGCATTTCAGGAATGAATGTCCGAAGTTGAACAACAGTGCGCGACAGAACCCATAACTTTGTTACGGGTACGTTTCTTTTCGATCACCTGACTCTTTCAAATATTATTCGATATCGAACGAGTTTAATCCATTACACAAACTTACGCTAGAAACACACGCTTACTTTCTCTCTCGGACTCCACACAAACCGTCACCACGAGAAAATTTCGGGACGAAATTCTCAATGTGACACCCGACACTTTAGGTTAACGGTTAAACTTAGTTGGAAACCCTAATTACGTGTGTTTAGTTTATTATTAGGCTAAATACTTGTAATTACTTGTAACTATTTGTATATTTATGTGAATATACACTTCCGTAATTGATATATATTACGCTTACGTAATTAGTTGTAATTACGCTTACGCAATTTGGTGAAATTGCGCGAAACAACCGGACGGAGTCCGACACAGTATAAACATGGAAGTTGGTGAACAAAATAATTAAATAATATGAAATTATTTAATAAACTCAAAAACTTACAAATATTATGTTGATAAAATTTAAAAGATTAATTATATCGTCTAAAATAACACAAACACGAGGAAAACGCGCAGAATGCGCCCGACAATCGAACAAAAACCAAAAATATATTTTAAGAATTTAAATCATTATGTGCAAATTGATGATAATTTAGGAGTCTTTAGGTTTATAATCTGAGTTTTGAGTTTAGAATGCCAATTTTGAGGAGTTATAGGCAGATACAACAATAATGTAGCCATCATTATGTGTACGAACGAATAGATGATTTGGTCTCTTTGTAACAAGCAATTAAGATAGAAAAAATGAGACAGATAAAATGAAAGTCTTGATAGGCTCTTTGTCCACCATCATTATGGGCGGGTTCAGTTATTAGTTACAATTTTCATAAAGATGTAAGGTGCACAACCATGTTCTTAGAAAACAACCTATACTATACAATTATTTCATTCACTTTGGTTTTGATTTGAAGAATAACACTTAAACATAGTAATCTCAAAAGAGTTGGATTCATTCTGATTACATTTATGGTACATAAATAGAGTCAGGAGACAATGATATCATTTGCAGAAGACTTGAATTCGAAAATGTTTCTTCAAGACCTGCAGGTCCCCTTCTACTTCCAACATGATCAATACTCTCTTTCGTCACATGAACCAACTCTCTTGCTACATCGTTCATCTCCAACCTCCCATCACCGCCGCCAAACAATAAGCACCGTGTAGCAACATCCGCCACTATCCCCGTCTGCTCTTTTCTATACGTCGGTTGTTCATGGTAATACAACATTGGGTCCACCACCTCTTCTAACTTCCCATTTCTAATCTTCCGTAACGCTACTGTCGCCAACTCCACTGACTTCCCACCTGCTAAAATCTCCAAAAGCACCACACCAATACCATAAACGTCGTTTTTGTTTGAGAAAGGACCATTGGAACCGCACTCGTCTGAATCGTGGTCCAATAACTCGAACCCGACTAGTTTTACAGACATGTCGTGGTCTAACAAGACACACCCAGATCCAAGACCGTGGTGAAACACAGGAGGAAAGATTTCAGTTTGTAAGTATGCGAGCACGCTTGCTAATTGGGCTGTGATTGTCAATCGGTTTTGCCAATCAATCCCCATTTTTCCATCGATTCCTGCTTGACGTAAATGTTGTTCGAGTGTACCATTTCCAGGATTCTCGTAGACCACCAAGGGGGTGTAACCCGAGTCAATTGAGCATCCCAGGATTCGAGCCATGTTTGTGTGGGTAACTTCTGATAGGATCTTGACACGTGATAGGACTTGAATGAGGTCGGTTTCAGTTGTGCAGTGTACCTTGTGGACGGCTACTTCTAGTCCGTCTGTGAGGACGCCTGCATAGATGGTGCTTCCTTCACCAACATTGACGAGTTTTTGATCATCTGAGAATCCATTAGTGGCTTGTTCTAGTTCGGTGTGAGTAAATAGGCGAGTTTTACGTCCTTTGCGAAACGAATCACTGCTTTGGCTGGGAGTTTGATCTAGATCAGCAGTTCCTAGCTTGGTTTGTCGTTTCAACAGACAGAAGAGCCCGATCAATGTGGCGATCGAGAGGCCTAATGCGAGTATTCCTGTATGTTGAACAAGAGAAAAATAATTTAATCAGTAATCATATGGTGGATGATCTCCAGCCAGTGGTGGAGTTAGGAAAGGACTAAATAGGTGCAGTTGACCCATTATATTATTACAGATTTATTATATATTCAAGTAATATAAGTGATTACAGAGAGTTAATACGGAATTATTCTGGGCTTCTGGTTACTATACTTGCTGTGTAACGGGTCAAAATGAGTTCTAGACGAGTTGACATGTCAATGGTTAATTTGTATAAATGTTAATATTTAAAATACAAAACTTAGACATTGAATGAACCGAGTAAAAAACTTTCAACATATTTCACATCTTACTTCTAAACTTTTTTATTTCACCCGTTTGATAAAAAAACAACTCTTTATTCATAATAAACGGATCAAAACTGTCAGTCTTAGCCTGATTGCTACTTAGTAGTGCGTTGAAACATACATATCAACGGTGGGACGAGGTACGTACCAGCAGCAAGCATCAATCTACCGCGACCATGTTCCTTAGGATAACAAGCCTTGCCATACACTTCTACTCCACCCTTGAGGCAATCTATACACAGAAGTAGAAAACATTCTGATTAATAATTAATCAATAACTTTAATTACAAACTAAAAAACACTCTAATAACAAAGGAAAAACAACTAAATTCATTTAGTCAAACGTATCAGGACTGACCATCAACCAAGAGGCTATAGGTACAGGTCTGTCATTATTAAAAACATATAGAAAAACATAGAATGACTCACATTTCAAGCAACCGCTTCCCTTAGCGAATCCGTCGCCTATAAATCCATCAACGCATTTGCACCTCATACCCAATATCACAGAACTTGCATTAACACTTCGAGCATTCAAATCACACGTTCCTTTAATGAGATCACTCGGTATCGCCCATTCCAACTTAATACCACGCTTTATCTCACCATTATTAGAACCCAAACCCGCACCCGAACCAACCCAAGAAGAAAAACCCTTGCATCCAAACTCCTCAAACACATCAAAACCATCACCCGCTCGCCAAACACCACCGCGGTCTTCAGATAGCAAGTAACAACACCCGCTACCACTACAAGAAAAATGGCCTTTAGTGACCAAAATTTTAATGACGAGTCATATTTTGGTCTCTAATAATATCATTTGTCACCAAAAAAAGTTTGTCACTTAATTTTGGTCTCTGGTGGAAACTTAGTGACCAACACGAACTAATCGTCACTGACTGGTCACTAATTTGGAAGATTAGAGACCAGAAAAGTAATGGTCACGAAGTAGCATTCATCAAGTTAATAATGTACTAACTTTATTAACCGTCCAAAATAGCGGTCACGGAGTTGGAAGTGTGAGTGACCAAAATAGTGGTCATTAAATTAGAGACCAAAAGATAGTTGTCATTAATTTGAAAATGATTAGAATTCAAAATTTCTACGAGACGCTAAGTCAAATGATTTTGGGAGGTTGTACAGTTATATAGTAATTTGTAAGTAGCCAAATATATTAATGGGCATATAATCAGTGTTATTGATAACACAATTAATTTGTGTTGTTGATCAATTACTTTACGTTTGCGTTAATATATTTCATATATATCATTCCTTTACTAATAAATCAAACTTCTTTGCAAACAATGTTTAATAGTTTGTAAATTAATAACACATAATCGTTAACTAAAATAATACGCTCTAATAGGTAATTAAAATTTTTATTTTATACATAAAAAGTAAGCATTGAGCCAGTGCGATACACGACCATTTATATAATACCATTAAATTAGTTTGTATGTTATTATGTTTAAGTTTGAATACATAATACAATTAAATTAATTTGTAAGTTAATATATTAAGTTTTCATACTTTTGTTGAGCCTATGCAATGCAAGGTAATTTAAAAAATAAAAATTAAATATATGTTTTAAGTTTTCAACTGTATCTTAATATTGTTGAAAGTTTAAAATTTATTATTGAAATTCAATATTAATATATATCAAAATGTACAGAAAATAATCAATTTCAAATATCTTTATTAAAACTAATTTTCTTAAAACATGGTAGTTGATAATGATAATATTTGTTAATTGCAATGTATAAAATATGAATTAGAAAATGAATCTTTTTTTATGTAGGTAAAAATTGATATATATATATATATATATATATATATATATATATATATATATATATATATATATATATATATATATTAAATATAATATAGCAATTTTAAAGGCTATTATAATAAAGTATAATTGATAAATAATAGTCTTAGTAGTAATTATTAATCAAGGTTTTTAAGGAAAAAATACTATGATGATGTGTCAAGTTAGAAGGCTCTAAAGAAAATAAAATGTTATGATGTGGCATGTCTAAAAATCAATAAAAAATCTTTGTTTTATATGTATAATAATAGGTTTTGAGCCTGTGCGATGCACGACCGTTTAAAAAATAAAGTTACATAGTTAATTCATAAGTAGCCTAGCATATTAATATTGTTAACTTAAAGGTATAATTATTTAAAATAAAAATAGAAACATAAATCAAACTTGTATGCAAGCGACGTTGGTTGTGTTGTAAATGATTTTATTGCGTTTGTTCCGAATCAAGATCTTTAATCAATATGTTTGTCCTTTGAACTCTTGAAAGAGAGACATATATTGACCCTTATTAATTGCAATTACGAAGCATACCGTCAATGAGGATAAAGCTGAAGGTACCTAACTAATGAGGATAAAAGGATTGGTTTAAAGTAATTTTATTTGGCTAATAATTGCAAATTATTAGATGATTTGTTTTGTACCACTCGAGAGAGTGTATTATATATTTTTATATTATAAACTAAATTATCAGAATCAAACAATAGATTGAATAGAGGTTTGAGAAATATAATGTTATTAAACACTTTGAAATGATGATGTTATTATTATTAAAATAAAAAGAGGTTATTCAACTTTATATTTATAGGGAGATGTCTTTATCAATAACATGATTCAGTTATTCAAAAAAGAAATAACATGCTAAATATATGTAGTATAAATAAGAATAAATTTAAAAAAATTCTTAAAAAATTATTTTAATAACACATAGGATTTTTAAGAAAACAGAAGACAAAAACACATACCGCATAAGTTATACAACACTTGTTTTTAAGCACGCGATGCACGTCATATATTAAATAACAGAAGCTATCCCTTACATTAGTTTGGATTAAATTGGCGATGCATTATTTATTATTAAAAAATAATGACACATTAAATTAAATTAATTATAATTTGATTTTTTAATAAAATATTAACTTATTTACCTTTTAAGTGTAGAAGAATCCACCTCATCAAAGTGTTTAATATAATGATGACACATAGGATATAGGTGATGTGGCATGAGTGTATAGTTGACAAATAATGGAGGGTCTCCTCTCTTACTTATATAGATAGATAGATTAATTGATAGAAAATCAAAATTTTATAATAATTAATAATTAATTTCGTTAATATATATTACGGAGTAATATATTAATTATAAATTATAAATAAATTATTAAATTATTATATTATTAAGTTATTAAACCAGAATGGAATTTCTCTTTTGAGTTCACGTCCCTTAAAAGGGTTTTTTGAAAGTGTTTGACCAAATATAATAATATTGACCAATATGACTTGAATATGAAAGGTAAAAGATCCGAACCGGGAAAATGGAACACGCGGATCTAAACCCACTATCAGAAGTTCTGAACCCTAATTTCAATTTTCATAATTTCTATCTTTAATAAATCTCAATTTCTAAAAATCGTAATCGGTACGTTTGCTTTTCAAGCTCAGATCAACGATAACAATCATCATCATCTTACGTAAGTCACTCTATGGCGATTTGTTTCTAGGTTAAATTTGTTGCTCAATTAACGGTTTCACTGTATAATTTGTTTGATTTCTAGTTATCCGACTCGATAATCTAGCTTTTACTGTTCGTTAATAGTTGCGTCTAGCTATTTGTGCTCTTTTAGGTTTAGTTTTATGTAAAGTGTGTATTATTTGCTCAATTAATATTATATATATATATATATATATATATACACACACACACACACACGTATGTATATGTATATGTATATGGATGTATGTATGTATATGTATATTGTGGATAGAAATTAAATTTAATATGTTTAGATATTGTATGTTTCTGGTCTGTGTAAGTTCACCTATGTTTAGATATATGTTGGTTTATAGGTACATAATGAGTATTGAATAGGAGAATTTATTAAAATATGTTTGTTTATAGGTACAGAATGAGTATTTAGTATAACATGTGTATTAGGTTTAGTGAAAAATAGACGAGTTAAACTATTAAAGTGCAATGGAACTATGGAATATGAATGATAAGGTACTTCTTGTATAAGTTTTTTTATCTTGGCAATTGAATTAAATGCTATTGATACTATATAACTCACAATCTTACTTTGACAGGGTATTACCATTCCACCTCATGTAATTTATGTAATCTTACTTTGACAGGCTTACAGTGGCTTTCTGCCTATCTTGGAAAGTAGATAGCTAAACCTGACCATAGTTTAACAGGGTACTTCCCATGGCATTACTATCTATCAATGGTTTAATTTCGCCGTATAAGTTCTTTTTATACTCACGAAGACTTTTCCAAGCGTTATAAGTTGAGTAACTATTCTTTCTTATTCTCTTGTGTGTTAATTCCTTTTTTATCTACTGACCGGTTAACTAACACTAGTCTTCTTAAATTATTTCAGTTATAAATAGCATGTTTACTTGAAACTTGCAGCCCAAAGACATGCCGGCCTTTCCTGTATCCAAAGGTTAGTCTGCTGCTATAATTTATTCTCTGCATTACTTACTGATTTCCATGTAATAGAGGACTTGATGAATTGCGATCAGCTGTGAGTGATATTAGTACAATTTGTGCCCAAAACATTAGTTCTACCTTATTTTGTTTACCTAGAAACAAATAAAGTGATTATCGTTTCCATAATATTCTCAATATGCAGATATGTATATGGATGGAGTTGCAAGATACTTGAACGTTACACTAAGTTTGATAAACCTGATTTCTGGACTGATCCAAGGTATGCCAAGTTGTGATAGTTGACTTATAGTTATATAATGGCAGAGTGAGTTTGAGGACATTCTTTATGTTGATCGTTTTATTACATCTTTGGAATCAGGATTTGTGCAAAGTATGTCATTCGATGCTTGGCTTGCCAATTGTCAGCGCCTTGACTTTAAAATTTCAGGTCTACGAGTAAATTTTATATGGGTTTAGTATGAGTTCAGATTATATAAAGTTTATGGCTTGATGTAAAGAGTTTTTGTAGGTTGGTAACAAAATGTTCTCATTGAGTGCAAGTTTGATCCCTAGCTCTACCTCTCAACTAGGTATGGTATTTTTTGACTTTTTCTACTGTTTGCATATTGTCTTTGTTTAATTTCTATATGACTGACTCTAAGTGTGTATAATGTTGATGTGATTCTTCCAGCAAGGTCAGAAGTAAAGAGATTGGAGAAAAGTAAGTCAATTGGTCACAGTTAGTTGTTTTAGATATAACTGATGCTTGGTGAACTTCTAACAACTCATCCAGGATCAAAATTGTTACAGAGCACACCCAAGTTTCAAGAGAGAGATGGTAAAGTCTTTTTACCTGTTTATGTATTATTGTTTATGGGTATTACATAAGTTCGTTAATCATCATGTCATGTCCTATTGTAATTGTTATGACCAGGTGAAATGGTGGTATGCAGAATACATTACTACGTGAATAGAGCGGGTAATGGTTGTCTTACCCGCTGAGAGCTCAAGTGTGGAAATTTAAATTCTGCAATTTCTGCAATGCAATGCTTCATGCTGATGAAGATGACATAAACAAATTTCTGAGGTAAATAAATTTATAAGCATATTTCTTCTAAAATGAGCTTTAGTATATTGATTTATTTTTAATAAATTTTCGAAATGGTTATGTAACTTTTTCCTTTTCATGCAGGTTCTAAGAGCTCGACACATATTTGATAGTACTTTCACTAAATAGTTTATAGGTGAAGTTTGTTTTTAATCTTCATTAGAATCGTGAACCGGGTAATTTTGTAAGATGTGGATATAACATGATGTTATTAATAAAATTTATGCTTCGTATTTTCATAGTAAATTTTCAATTGGTTTCTATTTTGTGGAAATTTTTAGTACATTTAAGCATTTGCTCTTTTTTTTTTCTTCATATATTAAGAATAATGACCACTTTGGTCACTGATTGGGATGACCTGGGCAGTCTTTTGGGCAGGTTGTATTGACCACTAAAAAGTGGTCACCGATTTCATCAAATTAGAGACCAAATTCACCGATTAGTGACCACAATCAATGACCAAAAGAGTCGTCACAAATTCTAGTGACCACATATTTTCGTCATTTGTTAGAGACCAAAATTTTGAATTTGGTCACAGAAGGCTTTAGCGACGGACCTATAGTGACCAAGGGTGACCACCCAAATTTTGGTCTCTAAACCCGTTTTGTGACCATTTTTAGCCTGATAGTGACCAAATTTGCTTTGTCACTATAGGTGATTTTTCTTGTAGTGTACTTGTGAAGGTCGTGGTGGTGTTAGCATCATGACATCCACCACAATCACTCCTACACAACGACGAATCCCCACACCCATACAAACCAACCAAATTTTCTTTCGCTATACCAAAATAATCATTCGCTTGAAACCTAAACGACTTCAAATCATAGTAACTTCGACATGATGACGAATAACGAACCGTATCATTTGGAAAATCCACTAACAACCCACCACCATCATTAAAAAAATGAAGAACTTGGTATCTAAACAATCCAATATTAATAAACAACGAAGTCGAATTAAAACAAGAAAGACGAAATGCATCTGAAAGTAACTCCCCACAATTAGAACCATTGTCAAGACGAAACGGGTATGGAATCGAGTCAAAGCTTCCACATTTTTCCTGTGGGCAGCCATGACTTGCAACTTGTGGCACCACAAGTAGTAAAAAGATTATGATCATAACCATATTGTTAAAGAACATCAAGATACAAGCACTATATGCATCATGTTATAAATACATGATATAGCCTATTGACACGTATATATAAATATATATTTGTAAGTAGGAATAGTCGAATAGAAGTGGAGATCGATGATGTTATTGGAAGGGGAGATCGAGGGTTCTTGGGAGCAAGGGAAATGGAGAAAGTTGGTCTAAAGAATGGGGTACCAAATTGCATTGGTGATGGGGTTTTATCGCCAAATGAGCCTTGAGGACACATTTAATCATAACTTTATTATGTACGTATATATTTGCCATTGGATTTGGATCCCAGATCAGAGGGGCAAGGCTGTTTGGGAGGGCACGGAGGGCAAGGTTATCTTGTCCGTTAGTTTTCAAGATCAATGGCCCAAATTCGTCCAGCACCGCGCGGGGTTCATTTGGTATTTATCTTAAACTTTTGGACTAAACTGCGAAATGTTATAAAGACTGAAAGGGCAAATTTGTGATTTCACCTATAACATACATCACCATCATCCTGTATTTGTCAATTCCGATCAGATGATTTCTTTTTGGTCACAATTAGTTTCACTTTCTCTCGCACTCTAAAAAAACACACAATATCGTTCTAAAAACACTCTCAATCTCAAAATTCTAAATTCAAGCCCTAATTTTATTATCATTCAAAGTTTCACAAATATCTCAATCGGCAGAAACGCTCGTGACCTGTTCTTGTTCGTGAAAAATATGACGAAATTGGTAGAGGAAACGTCCGAATCTGTACCGAAACTTTCAAAATCGATCACGTGAAAGAAGAAAGTGAACGAACCGTACCTCATTCATAAGTGAATTATTACGTTTATCCTCAATATTTTTGTTTAAATCGGATGTTTTGTTTGTTTAATTGATTAAGTATTAGCGTAATGTTATGGTCAAGAACACGTTATCAAACCGAGTGCAGGAGTCAATGTTAAAGAAGGAAATGTACGCATTGGTGATTTAAATGAAGGAGTTTGAATGCGGTTGTCAAAGTCTTTTTATTTGATTGTATTTTATGGTCTTCCTTTTGAGTGGGGATGATTCTTATAGGTAGAGTGGTGTGGAAGCTTTGAGTATTTATTTTTATTTGCAATCTATAGCATTATATGCTGAGATATGAGATTGGGAGAGTGGTTGTATTTGTACTTCATGTTATTTTTGGTTTTAATGAAATTTAATGCTCAAAAAAAAATACTGGTTCTATTTAGTCAGAGTCTTGTGTTATTATGTTGATATATTTGTTGATTTCTCTTGCTTTCATGATTTAACTTCATTATGATTTTTTGTACATTGTTTCACTGCATCATGCTTATAGATAACTACTGTATGATGCAGTGATTTTAAAGACGTTAAGATGTTTTGGTGTTCTATTATGATGCAGTGGTATTTTATGATGCAGTGATTTTAAAGACGTTAAGATGTTTTGGTGTTCTATTATGATGCAGTGGTATTTTATGATTTGATGCTACTGATATGTATGGGTTGTTATGCATTAAGATTTGTTTGTATACTGTTACCTAATTTATTTTTATACTATATAGTACCAATAATATTTACCAATAATTTTTTTATGTTTCACAATATTCAAATTCGGTTGCATCATAGTTCTTTTTTAATGATAATAGTGTACTACTTATCATCTTTTGTGTTGATTGTTGTAAAATTAATGTACTTCATCAAACCTTATGTTTTGATACCCTGCATCATATAATTCCACGCATCATATGATTCAACATACAATAAACGATATTTTTATAGCAAACGATACAAGGAGAAAGTACATGACAATATTTTTACAGCAAACGATATAATGATGACGTGAAGTATATTCAGGGCTGAAGTGAAGGCATACAATCCAATTGATTAGGAAGTGAGGGCCAAGATGTGATGATTGATATCAACAAATGTCCGGTGAACAAGATTGACAACTAATTATTTTGATTTGTATTTGATAGAGTGAATGGTTGTCTTTCAATAATCAATATCATTAATTTATTGTGTCAAAGTATGACCTTTTACACACTATAAATGATTATTATACTCCCTCCGTCTCATTTCTATTGTCCATTATTTCCATTTTGGGGTGTACCAAATTAATTGTCCACTTCCATAAATAGAAAGTTTAAGGAAATAAAGTTCTTTTTTACCCCTAGTGTATATATATAAGACAAAAAAATAGGTAAAAAGTAGAGGGTAAAACTGTCATTTTATCAAAAAGTAAGAGAGAGATAGTTATATTTTCTTAAACTGCGTGTCTTTTTGTCTGGTGACAATAAAATTGTGACGGAGGGAGTAGTAATCTTGTTTTCATGCATATAAGTTGTTACTGGTGTTCATATTGCTTTGTAATTAACTTCAAGTTCAATTTTAGTTGACAATATTGCATTGTAAAGCTATTGCATTTCACTAGTACTTAAAATCGTTGCATCTTAAAATCGTTGCATCTTAACATCAGTGCATCTTAAAATCGTTGCATCTTAACATCAGTGCATCTTAAAATCGTTGCATCTTAACATCAGTGCATCTCACCCTTATAAATTTTCCTTAAGATGCAGCTGTATTGTCTGCCTCTCACCTACACCTCTGTACTTCATCCGTCTTTGCATCGTGTGTAATTAAAGTGCATGTTACGTTCATAGAAGTTGAATCATAAATTTATCATATTTTTACATTGAAATTAACACATAAACATGCATATGCACATATTGTATATTGTATCATATAAACTATTTAATTGCATCATACCCTATTTAACTGCGTCTTATCGGTACTGAATCACGTTCATTCAGATCTGACTCTCATATTTTCATAACATAAACACTTATGTACGTCTACATGTACATGTATATATACAATTAAACATCATTATATATATTTAATGTAGTTAATACACATTCAGTCATGTACACATAACGATCGATACACATATACAACCAACGGTACACATATAGCATTAATTTTACATTCAAATTGGTTTGCGCAGCATGTGTTCTTTCAATCAATTGAGGTGTATGTGTAGTTCGATTCTCTTCAATTAAAGTTGTTACATCAGGTGTTCGAGTCGACATCGGTTTGTTCGAAATCGAATTCGTATATTGCTCGGTATAACGCTCGGTGTATATTGTGATGACTTTCGATCGATATAGATGAACTGTGTGTATATATATGATCTATATATATAAGTGGTGTATGATTTGTGTGATTCTCTAAAAAAGTCAAGATGTACGGATGTAATCTTTACGAAATCGTGAAAGAGTTCTATCGAAATGTATTGAGATTTGTTTTTATTTTATTTTTTAATTTGTCTGGGTAGTTGGGCAGCATGATGTAAATATGACAAAAGGACAGAAGTACCCCCGCGGATGTGGCGTGCTATAATTGGTCTTGTGCCTTCCCTCTCTTCCCATCCCAAATACCCTTCTTCTCTGATCCGTTCCCATTTGAGGCTATATAATCTTCGAGATTCGGTTAAGTATTAGAATTATGGAATGTTATCACTTTTTTAACTTATCATAATTATAAAGAGGTGTGAACAAGCAATTTTATATAACTACCTTAGTTATTATTGTTATAACTTCCAAATGTTTAATTAGTAGTACGTGTAAGTATATTTGTTGAGTAAGTTTCGAATGATTACAATAGCATTTTCCTTCGCGTTTTTAAAATTATATATCTCACAAATTGTAAATTGAAAAATTAAAAATCGGCTGTGACAAGGTATACTTTATTCCCTTTTTTATTTCGTTTTTCGATGGGTTTTAAAAATGAGTAACACATGTGATACCAGCGGGTAACAAATGTGATACCAGTAAGTAACACATGTGAGATGTCTAAAATGCTAATTTTTATGGTGCAATTTTGTACATTTCGTAAAACCAAAAAAAAGGGCGTAGTAACTAGTAAGGATACCTTGTGAGATGTTTAAAATGCTGATTTTTATAGTGCAATTTTTACAATTTTTCAATAAGCAATTCTTGAGTTATTTAATCTTTAAAAACATGGGGGAAAATGAGTTTTATGTCACGTAGCGCATTCATATTGGTTATCTCATTCTCACAAAAAATTTTATTCTCATTTGAACCTCACTCTCTATTTATATATGTACATTTTGACTTGCAAACATGTTAGTTGAATTGCCTTGTAGATCAAACACGAATTAAAAACTGATAAATTCGAAATCCAAAGAGGTATTCACGAAAGTGTGTATAGTAGTATTCAATAGTCAAAAACTACTTAAACCATAGGGTTAAGTGTTTGTAAATGTACAACTATGCGTTGATTTCTTTAATGTGTGCACAACTTAATTGACCATCATTGTGGGTACGTAACTATTAATTTTCACCATTGTATGTATGTTACGGGCTATATCAAGTTGCTTACTTATGTGTAACAGGTTACCTATTTTCGTTTTTCTTTTAATTCAACGTATATGAAATGAGGTGTCCCAAAATACAAAAACAAAACAAATCAAAAAATAAAAACAAAAAAGAATAAATCCTTTCGTCTACTTTCTTTTAACAGCTAACCCAGATTGAGTTTTCTTTTCTTTTTTGAGATTTCTTTTTGCATAGAAGTGTGTAAGACTGTAAGGTCCCATGGAGGCTTGAAAGTCAGATCTACCAAATCAATTCTTCTTCCGTAACACCCACCGTTAACAATCATCGAATGTGAATCACTAAAACAAAATGAAAAGCACAACAAAGAAAACACATCACCAATTTTACGTTTACGTAACTCCTTAGCGGTGCTCCGACGAACATGCCGGAGATGGTGGTGGCGGCGGCGGCAAGGAGATCCGCCAGTGTTCTGTTTGAACTCGTGACTCCGCACCGGTTTTCCGACCTCCTAGCTGGAGATGGTGGCGGCGTCGAGCAAATCCATCACAAATCTGTTTGAACTCGTGACTCGTAGTGGTGTTGCGACGCCCCCGTTCGATGGTGTTGAATCTGAACGTTTTCCGGTTACAAGATACATTCGCGGTTGACATTTTTATCCGGTTATCGCTCTGTTGGATCTGAGCGTTTTTTTCAATGTTTATGCCTTATGTGCTTAGTATTGATGTTTGTGTTTAGATCGTAATATTTTTATGTAAAATTGATATGATTATGGGTTATAATATGAATTTGTTTTTGTTTCAACGGAACTAGTTTGAATTTGTTAATTTGGCCGGTCAATGGTGAACAATAGTGGTCAACAGTGGTGAGTCGCCGGAAACCGGAAAAGTCATCGGAATTTTGTAGGAGAAAGTTATCAGTTCTGCCTGTGATATAAGGCCATTCCCATCGGCATTCGTCACTTCCCGTCGGTTGGAAGTGACGAAACCGACACCGATATTACCACTTCGTCACTTGGATTCGTCGGTTGGACTCGTCGCCAAACCGACGTGTATGACTTTTTTTTTTTGTTTTTTTTTTTTTCGTTTGTGTGTATAAAACTAAAGGTAAATTGGTAAATGCGGGACCCAAAAATTAAAGTGACGAGTTATTGATGGCAGGGGTCCGTCAGTTTCACTCAGTTTGAGGAAAAAGCTGATGTGGCGCTGACATGGCTCCGTCAGTTTCAGTCATTCATGAGAGTGGTCTAAGAACATTCACAAAAATATTACGGAGTCGTTGAAAGTACAACTATTATAAGCAAGCAACAATATATATATTTTACTTTTTAAACACAATCTAATAATGATGTGTCATATAGATGATGATGTGGAGGTTTACGTGGTATCCTAATGTTAATGAATGAAAAAAATAACCGGTTACTTTTCGTATATGTGCACATTAAAGAAGTCAACGTATAGTTATATACATTTACAAACACTTAACCCTAAACCATAAGAATGTGTGGTTGGATCTAATTGAGAATCATGAAGATGTGAAGTGGGCTAAATTGGTTTGGTTTAGCCAATGCATTCCTAGACACTCATTTATTACTTGGGTTGCTTTGAATTGTAAGCTTAGAACCCAAGATAAATATATGAGAGTCGAAGGAAATAATAGTCTTCTTTGTCCTTTCTGTAAATCCCAAATGGACAGTCACAATCATTTGTTTTTTGAGTGTGAATATCCATGTGAAACCTGGAGTAATTTGAAAGAGATGTCAAGATTGGACAATGCACCTGATGTATGGGAAGAAATCATTGATTATATTCAAAATAGACCTATTAACAAGTCCATTTGGAGTATAATTCACAGATTGGCTTTAAATGCATGTGTATATTTTATTTGGCAAGAAAGAAATCTGAGACTGTTTCAGAATAATGCTAGGACTTCTAATGCTTTAACTAAGATAATTAAAGATTTGATTAGATTGAAGCTGATGGGGTTAAAAATTAGAAAGTCAAAACAGTCTTTGGATGCTTCTGAAATTTGGAATTTGCACATTGAAGAGCAGGGACATGGTACTGTGAATGATAATGGAAAGAAGGATGGTGTACCAAATGATAGGAGTTGAAAGAATGACTGAACAGGGGTGGGATGTCAAATATTGGAATGTACAGCATTATGTAATGTTTAGGAGTATAATCATAGTATCAAATGGGTGGGGTTCTAATATGGTTTGGGTTGGTGTTATAAGGGGTGTCTGGGTAGTGGTGTTCTCAGTTAAATGTGTGAGTTACAATCAGTATGTGTGCCTCCAACATTTGAGGTATGTGTCTGTGGGTATAAACTTAAAAAAAAATTATTTTATTGTTTATCTGTTGTGTCTTTTCCCTTTGAGAACACCATATAGGAGTTGTAATGGGTTGAAGGTTGTGCTGGAGATTAGCACTGTTGATTGCATTATTGGTCATATAAGGTGGCGTGAGTCTTTTATTTCTTTATTTTATTTTACCCATTTTATATTTACAATTGTGTTGGTTAAATTCTGTGTTGTGTCTTATTTGTTTGGAAGTGAGATAACTATTATTATGGGGAAACTACCTGTCAAGAGAGGTAGTTGTAGGCTCTCTTACATTAATGTGATGTTCCAGGAGTTTATGATCCATAATAATGAGTTAGGCTGCTAGTCTGTCCATCATTTGTGGTTTTGGATCTGTGTTAGTTGGGTACTTTTTGTGAAATATTATATCTGGGTGGACTGGTTTGGGATGGCTGTTATAAGGGTGAGAATGGTAGTGGCAATTGTTATTGAGTTTAAGCATTATAAGCTTTTAAGCAAATGCTTGTGTCTTAATGTTTTTGAAAAAATGAAATAGCTTGTTTTTATTCCCAAGCAGTTTAAATGTGTGTTGATTAAGGGTGGGGTTTACAATTGCATAGGATATGGTGGTGAAGACAGATGCAAGGGTATGGCATCATTTTTTGAAATTTATGGTGATATAAGGTGGTTTACAGAGTTAGATGTCATAATGTGTCATGTTTCTGTTTTTATAAACTTTGTTGAGCTTACCTTTTTAGTTGGAGGTGAGATAGATAGTGCTAGGGTGATGCTGTCCGTAAAGAGTAGAAGTAGAAGTTTCTCTTATATCATGGTGTTTGGACAGCAGCAAATGACCTCTAACACTGATCTAAGCTACCATTTCCTTAATGATCACTCACATTTTTTGAGTGATAACAAGGCTTTGCATCAATCTTTAAGCCTTATGTGTCTAGGATTAGAGTTTGTCAATGGAATTTGGTTACTTATAATATCTGTGTCATGGCCGGAAGAAATAAGTCAAAGTGGAACTCAATGTTGGACTATATGGTGGTGGAAAATGGATCAGATATGTTGTTTGGATTGTTACAGGAGCAATTAGGTTGCAATGTTGACTTTTTTGAGTCAAAATGCTGTTGAGTGGTGTAATTTATGTGTTGGTAGTAATGATAGCAGTTTTGAGGTTGATTGGTTTAATTTTAATGCAGTTGGAGTAATTTGTGTTGTATTTGATATGGGTGCAAAAATTACTACTAGAAGGAAAGTGGTATTATTGACTTTTATGAGTCAAAGTTGGAAAAGTAAGATTTGGAGTCAAAAATGTTACAGGATAAATAATGATTGGTTATTTGCATTAGTATGTGGGTCTGGTAATTTATATGGAAATAGCTGGATCAAGAGTTGCGGGAATGTAAAGGTTGAGGGAATGGTTGCATGTTTAATTTTTCATAGTCAAAGTAATGCTTATTTTGTTGCTACAGCAGGGTCTCAGTTTTTTGCTGCTGATGGAATAGGGGGTAGTTTATATGAGGTTAGCTGGATAATTTGTTGCTGTTATATTATGAAATTATGTCAAGAAGATGGGTGTAATGTTTAGATTACTAGTAGTATTGGCAGTCTTATTGTTGGTGGGTCTATTGACTGTGCTGCTGGAGTTATAAGAGTCGAATGGTGCATGAAGGAGATATCTCAATTTGTAGTGTTGTTATTGAAGATTATTCAACATGCACAAAATGGTATAAGCAGAGAGTATACATGGTGGGTTGACTTTAAAAAGTCAAAGTCAAGATTAGTAGATTCATTGTTGAGCTGTTGCAGGGTTTATGCTGATAATGGATATAATGCTAGTAATATTGCAAGCTGCCTTGTTAAAGATTGCGGAAATGTCTTGATTAATTCAATTGAGAGTAATGTTCAGAATTGGAATTATAGTTTGTTGATTGGGCTGCAGTTACCATTAGATGGGCTGGATATGTTGTATTGTTGGTGTTGAAATGGAATGGGGCTTCAAGGATTAATTTTGGACTGCTATATTCACTGGAATGGACTGGATTGATGAATTTAACTGGACGGGCTACTGCAATTGGGAGTGAAGGGCATATGGACCTATATTGTTTTGGGCTGAGTATTGTGCTAGCAGGAAAGAAGAATGGAAGCAGAAGATATAGACATCGATTTATTGATATCATTTTTGATAAGTGGTATTGTTTGATTACTTGTAATTATTTTTCTTTGGGCTTAATAGACGTTATAGGATTTTTTGTATTTGCATGGGATGTGCATTAAAATCATCCCCTTTGGGAATGTCCAAAGAAGTTTTGTAAACATTTTATTTTTTTTAATATAGTTTTTTTGCCGGGATTCCGTCCCCTTTACCTAAAAAAAAGTGTTGGAAGGAAGCTAAAACAAAGCTCATTCAAAACGGGTCAAGACAACAAAGTCCAAACACGTAATAAGGTCTAAATCTAAAAGATATAATTAATAAAAATGGCATTTTTAGGCCTTCAACGATCCCAAAAGGCCGAAAAGTGGCCGCACCCATCACAAAGTATGGGTTTTGATCGTTAAGCCGTTTTTGAATGACCATGCGAATTTCGATCTACTCCAATACAGAAATCAAAATTGCCAAAATTTCGAATGAATGAAATGTTGATGATGTCAGTATGAATGAAATTGTGATTACATAAACTTGGTATATATCTAGAATCATGGTGATGTAAGAAGATGTATATAACAGTTCTAAGCACCTAATTTAGAATTTAAACACTCACTATTTGAGTATCCAAATTACATTAAAGTAAAAGTCTTGTTTTCCATTTTTCTTTGTTAACTCAACCATAAATTACCAAAAAACATGAAACATGGCATCACCGTGAAGGTATTTTATTTTATATTTAGAAAAAGAATAGGGAAACTTTCTAAAGGATTAATAATGTTTAATTCTCAAAGTTTTAAATTTTTTTTTTGTCTTAATCACTTAAGTTTTTTTATAATGATTTAATCCTTGAAGTTTTCAAATTTTGATGATTTACGTTTAAAATTTGATTATACCTAAAAAGAAGGTAAAATCCCTAAAGTTTATATTTTATAATGATTTTACCCCTTTTAATATCTTCACTTTTTTATTGATTCCAGAGTATACATTGCATAAACGCACCATTAAAATAACTACAATGTGTGGTTTTTTTTCCAGTGACTTGTAGTGTGGATCGTCCGATTTGGTTGACTTGAAATCATAGCCGTCTGTTATTCCATAATTTCAGTTTTTTTCTTCCCGAAATCAGTTTTTTGGAAGACGTCTACTAACCGCTGCAAACTGCCGCACGTTCTCCGCTATTCAAGGGGCGCGCTTGAAATTTGATTTTAATTCCATCGTTTATACATGCTGATATCTGTAGTTAACATCAAATTATCTAGGTTCCAGCATCAAATCAACAAGTTTCATGCGATTTTTTCAGAATTTTCTGTTCTTCCCGATCGTCATCAGAATTCACAAACATGATTTGGGTAAACTATTCTAAAATCAGGGATCACTCTAACACCTCTCGACCTCCAGGAATTCGATATTCAGAGCAACTTCTTCTTCATGAGATTATTTTTGAATTGGAATTGGATTATGTAAGTGTTATACGATGTTATATATATGTAGTTGTTTCGTGAGTATGAATTTGAAATAATTGTTATCTATTTCAGATTTCATGAATGGAGTTAAAAGTGGTTCATATGTTGATCTTCTTGATCCACTATTATGCCCACCAGGTATTCGATGAAATGCCTAATTCCATTAGAAGTCATTCTTTTGTTAGTATAACAAAATTTTATATAGTGGTTATCCGTGGTACATTCATATAACAAAAAAGTAGTGATTCGGGTAATTTTTTGAAAGCAGTACTCGAATATAAACACTCGAACTGCTTTGTTTATGATTATGATTTTGGATTCCTAAGCAACAAAATCTTCATGCTATTATGTGGACCTAATCCCGTTCATTGCTCGGATGTTATTAAGTATTTAGTATATTATGTAATATTTGTATAGCCTAAGGGCTTTGTGTGTCAATATTAAAGTTAATAACCGAATAGTCGGTTACAGGAAGTTAGTTAGGAATAGACACGACCATTGGAATAGACATGACTATTGGTGAATAGTCACAACGGTTCGGTTCATTTAGTATAAATAGGATATCATCTACAGTTGAACAATATCATTCAATACACGATATTATTTCCTGTAAACTTCTTGTTTCATTGAGAATCAAACGATAGGGACAACAATTGGTATCAGAGCAACAGGCTCTTTTGATTCCAAAACTGTAACCGGAAAAAGGGAAGAAACACCAACCGGAAATACTATGGCGGTGGAACACGGTAACAGGAAGAAAAAGAAACTTACTTGAAATAAGATCGGAAGAACGCCGGCGACGGTGGTGTGCAACTAGAATCGAGAAACAACGGGCGGAAGTTGCAGACGGCAACGAGACTTCAATTGTACTCTTTAAGAATAAGGAGGAAGAACCGATTGAAGGAAGAATCCATTACACCCAATCAAAATCAGTAAAGAGTTAAGGTTCGCTCCATTTTTGATTTGGGGAAGAACACTTTTGTGGGTTGCGGGATTTGAGAACCGACACAGAAGGAAGAAAGATTGGGTTTCATATTCGGAGAAACTTCTGTTTCTTGTTGTAAAACCTGCGTGAGACGGAAAAAAAAGGAAGAAGAAGACCCTATGAAAAAAGAAACGACGCAGGATTGGGCCGATTAGTAAAAAGAAAGCAGATTGGGATTTTATTGATACAATACTCTTTGGACTTCTTTAGGCAAGAACGAGGAGGAAACTTTTGTGGGAACGGCATACGTGAAGGACCGACACAAAAGGAAAAGCCAAACGGTTTTGGGCTTTTATTAGTAACAACCGGATTTAATTGAACTGACAAGGAGATACGTTTTTAGGCTTCTATTTGGAACCCGTTTTTCTCTTCAAGAAAAACATACGCTACAAATTTGGGCAACACTTTTATTGGACTGACAAGAGGAGGACGCTTCTACTTGGAAGTAGTTTTTAAAAGGAAATACAAAAATTGGGTACTGACGACATTCAGGTATTGAATCTAAATTTACCTTTGGATTTCAAGTATACTAGTAGTATAAATTTATTGCCTGTACTATTAGGAAAGCCCCAAATTTTAGAAAGTGAAAATCATACGAATAGAAACCATGGCTGCTGCTGAAGACCTTAACAACGCCCTAGTGACACAAAAAATCATTGCACCAATTTCTCATTACCAATGCCCCGTTTTAAAACCAACAAATTACACCGTTTGGGCCATTCAAATTAAAATAATACTTGAGGCAAATGGGTTATGGGAGATGATAGAACCAAAGCACGGTGTGCAACCGGATGAGAAAAAGGATAAGGCAACGATTGCCTATCTATATCAAGCATTGACCGAAGACGTAATACTAGGCGTTGAAGAAAAGACATGTCGGAGTAGATAAAGTACAGAAAGCACGCTTACAATCTTTAATGATTGGATTTCAAACACTCCAAATGAAGGAGGACGATACGTTAGATGCCTTTACCGCGAAACTAAACGGCTATGCCACTAAGGCAAGTGAATTAGGAAAAACTTTGGACCAATCGTTGCTGGTACGAAAACTTTTGGATTCGATGCCAGATCGGTTCATCCAAATTGTGGCATCTATAGAACAAAACTCTGATCTAGACGAGGTTACCTTAGATGAGATCATTGGAAAGTTGAAAGACTATGAGGAAAGAATAAAACTCAGGAAAGGCGGACGCGGAGAAAGCCAGGAAAACTTATTATTCGCACAAGGCGAACACTTTGGAAGAGGAAGACGATTCGGTAATCGAGGACGTGGTAGATCCAACTCTTCACGAGGAAACTGGCAAAAAAACAAAAATAAAAATGACTCGAAAGAGGAAGGCTCAACTCACAAGACAAGAACAAACACAAAGTGGAACAAGCAAGTGAGGGACATGAGCAAATTACAATGTCACAAATGTAGAAAATTTGGACATTACAGAAACGACTGCAAACAACTGCCGACAACGTAGGAACAATCAAACCTTATCCAAGAAGACGAAGAGCCATCACTATTAATGGCACACAAAACTGAACACGAAGAGGTACTGTTAAATGAAGGACAATTTCAACCCGGAAAGTATGCAACGACAGATGAAAGCATCTGGTATTTAGATAAAGGTGCGAGCAACCATATGACGGGGACTAAGAGTCACTTCAAGGATATTGATGAAAAGATAACAGGACGTGTTCGTTTTGGAGATGGTTCGTATGTAGAGATAAAAGGAAGAGGTTATGTTTTATTAAGATGTAGGAATAACGAATAAAAGGTTATATCGGAAGTATACTACATCCCAAACCTCAAGAGCAACATATTGAGTTTAGGACAACTCACGATAATTGGGTGTAAAGTTGTTATGGAAGGAAATCAACTGACTATACATGACAAGAATAAGAGGCTGCTGATGAGAATTGAAAGATCAAAGAATAGACTTTACAGCATCAGACTGAAAATTGGAACACCCATATGTCTCTTAGCAAATGTAGATAACCAAGCATGGTTGTGGCACGCTAGATTAGGTCATCTAAACTTTGAGGATATAAAGAATATGACAAGGAAGAATCTAGTGGAAGGAGTACCAAGAATAAACCATGCGGGACAGATTTGTGATGCTTGCTTATTAGGAAAACACAGTAGAACTCCATTCCCAAGTCAAGCTAATTTCAGATCAAAGAAACCTCTGGATTTTGTATATGGAGATCTATGTGGCCCTATAAGCCCAACCATTCACTCCGGGAAGCAATATATTTTCTTGTTAGTGGACGACTGTACACGTTTCATGTGGGCCTACTTTCTGACATCGAAAGATCAGGCATTTGACACTTTCAAGGAATTCAAACAGAAGATTGAAATGGAAATGAGGACAAAATTAAGAATGCCGAGAACAGATAGAGGAGGTGAGTTCACATCAAATGAATTCACAAGGTACTGCAAGGAAAATGGAATAGCACGGCAGTTAACAGCACCTTACTCACCACAACAAAACGGAGTCGTGGAAAGAAGAAATAGAACAGTGTTATCTACTACTAGAAGTATGATGAAAGCAATGAGGTTGCCACAGAACTTTTGGGCGGAAGCAGTCAGACATGCCGTATACATACTGAACAGGGTACCTACAAGAGCCATGGTGGACAAGACTGCATATGAGGCACTCTACAACAGAAAACCAAATCTGGAAAACCTAAGGATATTTGGGTGCACAGCTTATGCTAAGGTAACAATACCCCACTTGCAGAAGCTTGATGATAGAAGTGTTCCCATGATTTACTTAGGAGTAGAGGAAGGATCAAAAGCATACATATTATATGATCCAGAAAAAGATAGGAAACATGTAAGCAGGGATGTTAAGTTTATGGAAACCAAACCATGGAATTGGGTTAACAACAGAGAGGAAACAAGGACACAAGACTCGGAATGGACAAGTTTTGTGGTTAGAGGAATCGATGATGGAAATACTACATCAATCAACTCAGAAAGCAATGAAGATGCTTATCATGAACAGGAACAAATCACTGCTCCAAACACTCCAGTTACCCCACAAACATATACTTACAACCCATACTTAGATGAAGAACAAGCTACTATTAGTTCATTGAGGAACTCAGAAGAAAGATTTGATAATACACCAGTACGAGGGTTCAAAGACTTGAATGCAGTATATGAAAATGCACGTGTAGTTGAAACTGAAAGTTTGCTACTTACGGAAGAAGAACCACGTAACTACAAGGAAGCATCAACAGATAAGAAATGGATCGAGGCCATGGAAGCTGAACTGGATTCAACTAACAGGAATAACACATGGACTGATGCGTGTGAAAGCGCGTCTTGTTTTATTATTTATAACTGAAAATACCTCGTTAATACTATCACACAACCAGGCAAGAATACCCGATCGGAATAGAATAGCTATGGTAAGTCCAGGTCGAACACAGGAACACAGGAACAATGTTATTCAATTAAATTGGAATTATTCATGAAAGCAGTAAAATAGGGGGTACATTTTAGTTCCGTACGAACGTTCAAGATGAACTAAATAACCAAACCAAACAACATAAAACAAGATACAGAGGAAAAGATAAACAATTGGAAATAGACATGTAATTGCTTAGAGTCTTCACCTTAGATTCATATTATCCGATTCATGTGTTTTGATTACCTGATTGTGATTTCTTTTATATTAACTTAGATACTAATCAAAGAGTCCAAGTTGAATGTAAATTAGCCAACGGTTCGGGTCCAACTAATTTCTATAACCTAGGGTTCCACATTAAACCCGATGCGGGTCGCAAGAATTGTAGGTTTCAATTACGTGTTTCTCCCTAGATTATGCATTAAGTATTCACGACTTGTTATGATTAATCCTCACGGTATGAGTCAACAATACCTACTAATAATCTCTTATTAGCTTGCTTATTTTAGATTGATTAGTTACTAGTCTCTTAACCTATCAGACTCAACATATTTAGCAATGACTATAAACCTAGATTCATAATCATCAATAATCAATAACATCAAAGGAACTCAATCTCAATGACATTATCAACCACGTTAAGTAGTAACTAACAACCACCAACAATCAAGGTTCTACGGATAACATAACAATCTTCAATCAGATAATCGATTCAAAACACAATTATAACCATCAAACATTCATAATCAAAGATTATTAAACTAAACAATATACATAAAGTCTAATCCATGATTCGATTATACAAAATCAGATTCATGAAATCAAAACAAACACATAGACATGTTCTAATTGAAATCGGAAAATGATACGCAAACCGAATCGATGAACCACGTGAAGTAGAATCAATTGGCATCGATCCAAACCCTCTCGTGCCTCCAAATATCCATTAAAATGCCTCTGGAACCTGCCTTTGTCGAATTAGGGTTTAGGGTAAAAGTTAGGGTTTGAAATGAGAAAAATCGGATTTAAAACCCTCTGGCCGACATAGGATCACGCAGCGACCATATATGGTCGCGACGCGACCACGCTTAAATCGCCACGCGATGGGTTTTTGTCACGGCGCGATCTTCAGAAACTCAGATCGCCACGCGATGGGTTCTGGTCGCGGCGCGATTGAACTCAGATCGCCACGCGATGGATATTGGTCGTTGCACGATCTTCACAATTCCATAAACTTATCATCTTTTACTCCGATCCAATCTTCTCATGTCTATCTTCACTCTTTTAGCTTCTTTTCCTCGATCCAATCTTCTCTGGTCCAATGTTTTATTCTTTTAGCAATTTTTCTTCCAAATAAGCTCGTTTTCCGTTCCTTTTTTATCCAAGCTCCAATAAATCTCCTAAATGCAAATATGAACGAAATAAGTATCTTATTCACACAAAATGCATTAGAAACCTATCAAACAAAGGGGTAATTAGTACTATAATTTAGTACATTTTGGCGTTTATCAAACATCCCCCACTTGAATCCTACTTGTCCTCAAGTAGACTATCGATTTAAAACTTATAAACTACAAAATTTAGTAAGCATACAATGGCGCATAGGGACTTACATACAAGCTAGCATTTCGCAAACCAAATTTTTATCTTAAAAATAATTCAACATTAAGATTTAACAATCAAGAAACTCCTCTAGGAAAAACAAATTATCTCATTCATTATTATTAGGTATAAAAGATAGCTCACAAGGATTACCGATATTGTTGTCCACCTAAACAATCTATATTTCAGAAATTGAGCTTGACTTATTATTATTCTAGCAGCTTTACCCTTGATTCCCAATAGCAAAATACTCTCATATATATAACGTGCTAATACTACACATATTATGGATATCCAATTAAACAATCATTTTTCAAGTCAAGACAGTGGTGACAGGTCTGTGCCTCAACACAACAGAGCGACATAACTTGACCTTGGTTTAGCAAAATAACTTTTTAGTCAAACCATTGGTGGCAGGTCTGTACCTTAGTACAACAAAGCGACATAATTTGACTACATTTTAAAATTTTGAGTTCGTTTAAACTCTTTTTGCTCTTTTTCATTAGATATACTGGCGGAGACCAGGTCTGTACTTTCGTACAACAGAGGAAACAACACCCAGTATATCCCCAAATGATATTAATTAAATTCCAAAATTATGGCATATCGCACGCTATCATATATAAGAATTAAGACTAAAGTCATAAATTGCTAAATTTTTTCTCGGAATATCGCATACTTTTTACATTAATTTTACTTAATCGCTCAACAACTTACACATAGGTTGCCTATCGATACATCACATGATGAACTATCTAATATTTTAAAAATTAAGTTCAAATTATCCTTTGAATTTCCCAAATTTGTTACAAGATTTTCTAAACTTAAAGAGAATACATTTTTAAATGAAAAATTTGGGTTGAAAAATGACTAACATAGAATGCCTTACACCTTTAGTCTACCAATATTTATCGATTTATAACTCAGGACAAACACACTTCTTTTCCCCCATCCCCCACTTAAAATAAAGCAATGTCCTCATTGCAAAATAAGGAATCGTAAAATAGGGAATAGAAAAGAAGTGAACAGAAAACTCCCCTGATCTTGAAGAAAAGTGCTTTATTGATCTGATTTTGAAAATATACAACAGCACACTTCCGTAGGCATCACGGTTGCATTTAGCGTATGCAACAAGCCTTTAAACCCCTCGGTATCCCGAGTGGACGAGTTATAGTCTCGTGAGGGTTTCCAGGGAACACACCCACAAAGTTCAAAACTGCAAACAAAAACAAGAAAACAAAGAGTAGAAAAAGAAAACAAAATATAAAATAACTAAAAATTAAAACTACATATTAACAAACCATACTATATACAAACAGAGCAGAAAACAAAATTTTCTTTCGCAACAAATGACCATTCAACTAGCCGGCTGGCGCGCACAACCGCCGGTTGAACGTCAGTGCAAACAAAATTCAAAAATTTCGCTCCATTAAAAATTAAACTACATAGCATGCATATACATCTAATTAACAAGTGTACAATTATTTACAACCAAATTAATCATCACAACTTCTAGACAAGACAAAAAATATTTGTTTAGAAAATCAAGCCTATAAAATTGTGGTGATAAATATTTTATTATTATTTTTATTTTTTAATTTTAATTTTTAAAATTTTTTTTTTTTTTTTACCAAAATCCAATTTAATTGAATAAACAACCGGTCCCCGGTAGAACAAAAGTCCAACCGGTTAAGTGTTCCCCGGCAGCGGCGCCAAAAACTTGATGCGTGTGAAAGCGCGTCTTGTTTTATTATTTATAACTGAAAATACCTCGTTAATACTATCACACAACCAGGCAAGAATACCCGATCGGAATAGCATAGCTATGGTAAGTCCAGGTCGAACACAGGAACACATGAACAATGTTATTCAATTAAATTGGAATTATTCATGAAAGCAGTAAAATAGGGGGTACATTTTAGTTCCGTACGAACGTTCAAGATGAACTAAATAACCAAACCAAACAACATAAAACAAGATACAGAGGAAAAGATAAACAATTGGAGATAGACATGTAATTGCTTAGAGTCTTCACCTTAGATTCATATTATCCGATTCATGTGTTTTGATTACCTGATTGTGATTTCTTTTATATTAACTTAGATACTAATCAAAGAGTCCAAGTTGAATGTAAATTAGCCAACGGTTCGGGTCCAACTAATTTCTATAACCTAGGGTTCCACATTAAACCCGATGCGGGTCGCAAGAATTGTAGGTTTCAATTACGTGTTTCTCCCTAGATTATGCATTAAGTATTCACGACTTGTTATGATTAATCCTCACGGTATGAGTCAACAATACCTACTAATAATCTCTTATTAGCTTGCTTATTTTAGATTGATTAGTTACTAGTCTCTTAACCTATCAGACTCAACATATTTAGCAATGACTATAAACCTAGATTCATAATCATCAATAATCAATAACATCAAAGGAACTCAATCTCAATGACATTATCAACCACGTTAAGTAGTAACTAACAACCACCAACAATCAAGGTTCTACGGATAACATAACAATCTTCAATCAGATAATCGATTCAAAACACAATTATAACCATCAAACATTCATAATCAAAGATTATTAAACTAAACAATATACATAAAGTCTAATCCATGATTCGATTATACAAAATCATATTCATGAAATCAAAACAAACACATAGACATGTTCTAATTGAAATCGGAAAATGATACGCAAACCGAATCGATGAACCACGCGAAGTAGAATCAATTGGCATCGATCCAAACCCTCTCGTGCCTCCAAATATCCATTAAAATGCCTCTGGAACCTGCCTTTGTCGAATTAGGGTTTAGGGTAAAAGTTAGGGTTTGAAATGAGAAAAATCGGATTTAAAACCCTCTGGCCGACATAGGATCGCGCAGCGACCATGCTTAAATCACCACGCGATGGGTTTTTGTCGCGGCGCGATCTTCAGAAACTCAGATCGCCACGCGATGGGTTCTGGTCGCGGCGCGATTGAACTCAGATCGCCACGCGATGGATATTGGTCGTTGCACGATCTTCACAATTCCATAAACTTATCATCTTTTACTCCGATCCAATCTTCTCATGTCTATCTTCACTCTTTTAGCTGCTTTTCCTCGATCCAATCTTCTCTGGTCCAATGTTTTATTCTTTTAGCAATTTTTCTTCCAAATAAGCTCGTTTTCCGTTCCTTTTTTATCCAAGCTCCAATAAATCTCCTAAATGCAAATATGAACGAAATAAGTATCTTATTCACACAAAATGCATTAGAAACCTATCAAACAAAGGGGTAATTAGTACTATAATTTAGTACATTTTGGCGTTTATCATGGACTCTTACTACTTTGCCTACAAATCATAAGGCAATAGGAATCAAGTGGGTTTTTAAGACCAAGAGGGATGCAAAGGGAAATATCATCAAATACAAAGCAAGACTAGTAGCAAAAGGATATGTGCAAGAACAAGGAATAGACTTTGATGAAGTATTTGCACCAGTTGCACGCATTGAGACAGTTCGTTTGATTCTAGCATTGGCTGCATACCATGGATGGCAGGTACATCATTTGGATGTCAAATCATCATTTTTACATGGGGAATTAAAGGAAGAAGTCTACGTTGAACAACCTGAAGGTTTTATACAACCAGGAAGTTCAGGGAAAGTTTAGAAGCTCTCAAAGGCTTTATATGGTTTAAGGAAAGCACCACGAGCTTGGAATACGAAGCTTGATCAGACTTTAAGGAAATTGGGCTTTAAGAAATGTAATCTCGAACAAGCAATCTACACGAAGAGAAGTAAGACTTCCACACTAATAGTTGGAGTTTATGTGGATGACTTGATAGTCACGGGCACTCCAAGGAAGGAAATAGACTTGTTCAAATCCCAGATGGAAGACAAATTTGAAATGAGCGATCTAGGATTGCTGGCTTATTACCTCGGGATAGAAGTTACTGAGACAGGAGGAGATATTACAATTAAGCAAACAGATTACATCAACAAGATCTTGAAAGATGCAAGGATGATGGAAAGTAATGACACAAAGATACCTATGGACCCGGGAACAAAGTTGGTCAAGACAGAAGACGGAAATCCAATGGATGCAACTTATTACAGAAGTTTAATTGGATGTCTTAGGTATCTACTACACACTAGACCAGATCTAAGTTACTCAGTTGGATTACTTAGCAGATTCATGCAAGAACCAAAGGATCACCATTTGAAGGCGATAAAGCAAGTAATCCGGTATATCAAAGGAACCAAGAGCATGGTGTTATATATAAAAGAGATAGCGGCTGCAAGATAACATATTATAGCGACAGTAGTTATGGAATCAATACAGATCAAGGAAAAGGAACTACTGGAATAGTATTCTATTTTGGAGAATCACCTATTTCCTGGTGCACTTAGAAGCAACCAACAGTAGAACTCTCATCATGTGAATCAGAATTCATGGCAGCTACTGGAGCAGCATGTCAGGCTCTATGGTTAAAGCGGCTACTTAGTGAAATAACGGGTTGGAAGGAGGAAAGAATAACACTGAAGGTTGATAACGTTTCAGCAATAGCACTCGTCAAGAACCCAGTATTTCATGGAAGAAGTAAGCATATCGACATTCGTTACCATTTCATTCGTGAATGTGTAGAGGATGGACACATCAATGTGGAACACGTTAGTGGCGAACTACAAAGGGTGGATATATTGACTAAAACTTTGCCAAGGCTGAAGTTTGTGTTGGTACATGTTTGTGTCTGTCAGTTGGTCTAGCTCGTAGTTTTGTAATTAGATTTGAGTTTCCTGATTCCTGCGACGTTGTGCGTAACGTCGCAGGTGCGACGTCAGGTATTGGGCCTGCGACGTAGTCAACGTCGCATGGGCTTGGGCCTGCGACGTTGTGTGCGACGTCGCAGGTGCCAGATTTTGTATATAAACGTTTTACGTTTTCTGTTTTAGGGTAGACGAAACCCTAAACGCAATTAGTCGAATCCACCTATAATCTGATCGGTTATAATCAATATACAAGCGTTTTGTTCTTATTCTATTGTGTTTGATTATTCATTGTGTTCGTGTGATAACTTAATCGTTGATTCCGCAAACGATTGAGTGACTCGGTTCTGTTAGATCCTAGGTACGGGACAAACAACTGGTATCAGAGCAGAAAGTGCTCGTTTTTGGCGATTAGGATCGAGTTCGGGATAAAGCGACGTGATTCTCATATTGTTTTGTGATTATTACGTTTGTTTTTTTTGTGTTTTTACAGGTGTTCGATCGATATTACTGGGATTATTGAAGGTTTTCGTCGATCTTCATTCGTGGTTTTGGTTTTTTGGGTTAAAAATTCATTTTTAGGGTTTTTGGCCGCAGGTTTTCGCGTTTTGCGACATTACCTGCGACGTCATTTGCTACGTCGCGTGCGACGTTAGTGATTTGGACTTTAATTAGTCTGTGCAACGTACTGTTGCGACGTCATCCGCGACGTCGCAATTTTGACTTTAATTAGTCTTCTGCGACGCTGTGTTGCGACGTCTTGTTGCGACGTCTTGTTGCGACGTAGTGTAATTGTGCGACGTCCTCTGCGACGTCATCTGCGACGTGGTATTCTACGTCGCTTACATCTGATTCTTAATTGAATCCTTCGCCTTTTGCGACGTTACTCTCGCCGTCGCATAATCTTTGTGCGACTTTATCATCTACGTCGCTAATATCAGAAGTTTGATTTTTCGATTAAGTAATTACAATGGCAGCTGATAAAGAGGATATTAGAGGATTGAGAGAAATGATCAAACAAAGTAATGACATAGGTTCAAGTAATAAACCTCCACTATTTACTGCGGACATGGATTACGTGTATTGGAGAGACCGAGTTGAACAATACATTGATTTTCATTGTCCAGAATTATGGGGACCATTACGTGAGCGTTATGTACCTCCATTAGCTGAAGGAGAATACCGTGGTATTCGTCCTGCTAAAACTTATAAAGCTATGACTCCCGAGGAGAAGAAAGATTTTGATACTGAAAGAAAGTCTTTTTCAATGATTAAAATGTGTTTAACCAAGGATGTTCTATGGCTTTTCAGAACTCATGAAACAGCCTTTGATTTATGGAAGGCAATTGAAACTCGTTGTGGAGGAAATGATAAGTATAAGGAAGCCAAACTCGAACTTATTAAGAAACAGTATGATATCTTTGACATCCTTCCTAATGAAGACTCGACTTCTTTATTCACTAGGTACTCACGGTTAGTAGGTGAGTTGTTTGAAGGGGGTTATACTTTTCCTGCAATTGAAGTCAATAAGAAGCTACTGGATGTGTTGCCGAGTTCTTGGGATGTTAAAGTCCAATTTTTAAAAGAAAATGAAGAACTTGCAAACATGTCTTTGGATACTTTGATAGGGGATCTTCAAGCTCACGCGATGGAGATTAAGAAGAAAGAAACTAGGTCTGGTGCTGCTGTTCAGAATCCTAGTGTCTATGGTGTTCAACTTAACTCTGGAAAGACTTATGGATCTGGAGTCGCCTTTGTAACAAATACAAATGCTTCATCGACCTCTTCTTCGTCTTACGATGGGATTCATTCTGTTTTCATGTCTGGGCCTTCTTCAAATCAACAACAGGTTCAAGTCTCACCTGCTATTCAGGAGCAAGCTGCAATTTATACAGCTTTCTTAAGCTCATACAAGGATTTGGTTACTCAACCGAATCTTACTTTGGAATTGACTAAGGAAGACTATGCTCAGCTTGATGAAGATGATCTGGAGCAAATGGATCTAACTTGGAATGTGGCAATGATCACCCGAAGAATTCAAAAGTTCTTGCAGAGGACAGGGCGTAAAAGCTTGGAAGGTGATGGAAAGACTGGCTTCGGATTTAACAAGAGTAAGGTCCGATGTTACAGTTGTCAAAACTTAGGTCACTTCGCCAGGGAATGCGAGAAACCCAAAATGCCAGCATCAGGATTCACAACACCTTCTACTCCTCAAAAGACCAAAGAAAAGGAAGTTACTAAGAAAGGGCCTGCTGATAATGCCCTGATTGTTTTCGAGCCCACAAGTCAGGATTGGACGGCTGTCTCCCAGCAATACCAACAGTGCTTGATGGCTCACATTGTGAATGAGGTACCTGATGAACCATTAAATTGTATCTCATGCATTAAGTTAACTGAATCTCTAAAGGCATATCAGACAGACACCGTAGAGTTGAGGAAAAAGAATGAAAAACTAACCGAGTCAAATAATTTTTTAAAAGCTAATGAGAAACTTTATGAAAAACATCTTGAGGCTCATCGGTTAGATACTCAGAAATATAAATCTAAGGTTTTTAGTCAAGAAGATGCCATTAAAAGCTATCTTGTTGAAATTGAGCTGCTAAAGAAAGAACTTACAGATTTAAAAAATGAGTATGAGAATTATAAGAGTAAAATCTTAGGTTCAAATTCCTCAACGGTTGTCTTTAATGAAATTCTTAGCAAGCATGGTACAAGTGGGAAAAAGAATGAGGGATTGGGATACCACTCAGTCCCTCCCCCTACTACTCACTGTCCCCTGCCTGTTAAGGAAGGCTTTGAAGAGATTCCAGTTGATTGGTCCAAGCTTTATGGAATAAAAGCTAAAGATGCTAAAGAGACCAAACACAACAAACCGGCAAAGGAGAAAACCAAGCGGCAAGAGTACCCCTTGCCAACGTTTGTTAAGTCTGTGCATGAATCTCCTGTTAGTGTTAAGGAGAGTGTTAAGCTAAAGAATGAATCTCCTGTTAGTGTTGAGGAGATTGTTGAGATTGAGGACATTACGGATCAGGAGTATCCTGAGGTTAAGAAAGTTGCAGTTAAACCTAAAAAAGTGATTTCAAAGGTTGAACCTGAAATTAAGGTTCAACCAAATAAGGAAAAAGCCAAGGTTTTAAACTCGAAACAACAAACTTTACAGTCACCTGTAAAGATTTTGCAAAGAAAATTAGTAAATGAAAATGTTTCGTATGATAAACCTTCAACTTCAACCTCTCATCCAAAACAAACATTTTCTAAAACTTGTACTCAATGTTCATGTTCTAGAAGTGTTTCTCCACCTTCTGTGGTAATTCCTCAGCCTCAACCGTTAGCCATTCCTGAGTCTGCTGCTACTCCTGAAACTGAGGGAGATTTGAACAATCTAGGTGTGGATGTTGTGCCAACTGCCATACCAGAAACTCGTATACATAAGGAGCACCCCATTGATAATATCACTGGTGATCCTCATGCATCTGTTCAAACACGACAACAAGCAAAGCAGACTTCAGCTCAGCAGCTTTTGGGACTTATAGCACATATCGATTCATGTCATTTGTCTCAAATTGAACCTAAAAAGGTTGATCAAGCCTTAAAAGATCCATCTTGGGTCCAGGCTATGCAGGAGGAACTACAACAAATAAACAAGATGAATGTTTGGTAAATTGTTCCTCTACCCAAGGGTGCTCACTTGACGGGTACTCGTTGGGTTTACCGTAACAAAATGGATGATCGTGGGGCGGTTATTCGAAATAAAGCCCGTCTGGTAGTTCAAGGATATAGTCAACTAGAAGGTATTGACTATGATGAAGTTTACGCTCCTGTCGCTCGTTTGGAATCTATTAGAATTTTTCAAGCCTATGCTTCTTTTAAAGGATTCCGTGTGTATCAACTTGACGTAAAGTGTGCTTTTCTTTATGGAGATGTCGACGCAGTGATTTATGTGTGTCAACCTCCTGGTTTTGAAGACCCAAAGCATCCTAATCATGTTTGCAAGCTGAAGAAAGCTTTGTATGGTCTTCATCAATCTCCTCGACTTTGGTATGAGCGACTTGCCAAGTACTTGCTGAAGAATGGTTTTGATAGAGGACAGATTGATAGCACGCTTTTCATCAAACGGGAAGGAGCGGATTTGTTACTTGTGCAGGTCTATGTGGACGACATAATTTTTGGATCAACTAATGATCAGTTGTGCAAGGATTTTGAAAGACTGATGAAATCTGAGTTTGAAATGAGTGCTATGGGGGAACTCACGTTCTTTCTGGGACTACAGGTTGAGCAATCTGACAATGGAATTTATATCCACCAGTCAAAATATATCACTGACATGTTAAAGCGGTATGAATTGCTCAACTGTAAGCACTACGGCACTCCAATTGAAGCAAGACACAATCTTGGACCTAATGAGGACGATGAAGATTGCAAGGAGAAAGACTATCGATCAATGATAGGCTCTCTCATGTACCTGACTGCCTCCAGACCAGATATAGTGTTTGCCGTTTCACTCTGCTCACGATTTCAAGCAAATCCGAAGGTGTCTCATATGAAGGCAGTAAAACGCATTTTTGGATATCTCGCTTTTAGGCCATCTCTGGGTCTATGGTATTCAAACGAGAAAAACTTCGAGTTAACTGCCTATTCGGATTCGGATCTTGGTGGCTGCAAGATAGATATGAAGTCAACTACTGGAGGATGTCAGTTTCTTGGATCGCGCTTAGTTTCTTGGCAGTGCAAAAAGCAGACTGCGGTTGCTATTTCCACAGCTGAAGCCGAGTATGTTGCTGCTGCAAGTTGCTGTTCTCAAGTTCTCTGGATTCAGCATCAGCTGCGTGATTACGGGTTCAATCTCTCTATGACTCCTATTTACATTGATAATACAGCTGCTATATCTATAACACACAATCCCGTACAGCACTTTAAGACCAAACATATTGAACTTAGGTTTCACTTCATACGGGATTGCTTTGAGAAACACCTTATAGATGTCGTACATATAGAGACCCTTAAGCAGTGTGCGGACCTTTTCAAAAAAGCCTTTTTGCGATAACGTTTTATTGAACTGGTCAATCTGATAGGTTTAAGGTTCTTTCAGTCAAAGAAATGATTTGTGACTTGGATTTTTAAGTTTTTAAATTCAATTTAAAAAAAAAAAAAAAAAAAAAAAAAAAAGATCGCAACAGCCACTCTTTATACTCTTTAGTAATAAAGAAAACGCGAGGTTGCAACATTTTTAAAATAGACGTTGAAGTTGTGTCTGTAAACAACTTGGGATATGATAGTACATCGGGTGACATGCACAAAATGGAATTTTAAGATTTATCTTGGATGTGTCAGTAGGTTTATATGACACACTTAAAACAGTTTCTATCTAAATTGTCTTCATTACACGATGTATTGGTAGGCATGATACACACCGGTTTGTGAGTGAGTAAGAAGTAATATTAAAACTTGTTTATTATTTTGTGAAAATTGTTATATGATGTATGACATAAGTCTTAATTGATAAATGGAAGTACTGTCATACACTGTCATAATTAGTATGTAAATGTAAAATTGGCATATAGTAATAATATGGTTATTCGCCTAACTAATGGTGACTATTGTTGTACTCTCGTACAGACCTGAATCCATTAGTTATGCAAATAGTCTCAAACTTGTTATGTTCATACTAAGGGACCCTCTGTTGTACTAAGTACAGATCTGGGGCCACTAGTATCTTCATAGTCGGTTTGATGTATGCCTAAATTTGAATGGCAAGTGTATGTTACAAGAGAGCCGAGAATACTTGGTCTTGTATTCTTTACCTAGCGTAAATATGCAGTGTTTTGTGTCTTACTAAAGTTTATCAGTATATCATATAATAGGTTTCACAAAATTAATATTCATACTAACAATAACAGTTAGCTCACAAATACGGATGTAACATGTTTAGGTGGACAAACAATACCAATAATCATCTTGAAATAATTTTTATAAAAGGTGTTTTAAATGTGCCACGTAAATTTAAAGTGGACAAATATACTGATGATCGAAATAACACTTACTATTCCTAATAATTGCATGTTATTCTGATATGATCCCGAATCAGACAAAACAATTCCGTCACCAAAAATAGAGTGTTAGTAATTTTATTTTGTTAAACTTTTATTTTTTGTGATATTAAAGAAAATACCAAAAAGATTTTTTAGTTTACTTATTTCATTTTATGCTTTATTTTTATTCTAAGTTATTTTTCCCAAGTCATGAGTCATTTGGATATTAATTGCTAAAATAACGAGTAAACGGTTCTTAAAAAATTCAAAATCGACTCAAATCACATCCTAACTGCTTTATGCGACGTCCCACTCAACGTCGCCTGCGACGTCCCAGTCTACGTCGCACATAGGGTTAGACTATATATAGTCTCAACCGCGACGTAACGCGTCACACTATTCACTATTCACTTGCGACGTAGCCTGCGACGTACCATTGGCGATTTGCGACGTAGCACTTCTTCGAGCATTTTCGTGATTTGTAGCCGTTTTCACTCCGATTCACTCTCGTAGTTTTCTTCTACTCGTTATTCCGCACACTTAGGTACCAATCTAACCTATTTTCACCGTGTAATTATGCGATAATTGCTATGTATATATTACGGTTTAAAGGGTTACGGGTTTTGGGATAAATATGATGGTGTATTGTAAGATTTACGTGTTATAAATTATATTTTTGTGATCACCATTGTTAGCCGCACCTTTTAGTGCGTTTGATTTTGAAAACCCCTAAATTTGATGGTTAGGGTTTCTGGGTTGGGGATGAATGTTCGTCGGTGCGACGTACGCTGCGACGTCGTGGCCTACGTCGCTCTGCTTAATTAATATTAATAGTCTACGTCGCCCTTCCCTACGTCGCCTTTACCGCGACGTCCCACGCGACGTCCCGCACTACGTCGCTACTTTTATTACTGTGATTAAATTCACAATAAATAGCAAAATGCGACGTCCCCTTTAACGTCGCTCGAATTTTGTGCGACGTCACGGTCTACGTCGCTATTGTTATTATTCTGATTTTCTGCGACGTCCTTTACTACGTCGCTATTTGAAATGCGACTTCATCGCCTACTTTCTTATTACAGAAAAATGACATTTTTTTGTTACCAATCAAATGTTACGTTTTTTCTGACTTTTAAATTCTGTCCAGCAATGGCGAGTGATTTCTTTTAGTTCCTAGCTGAACGACAAAGATAGTGCTTACTGCTTCAGCCCAAAAGAGTGTCACCACTCGCCCGTCCGCGGCTAGAAGGATCTTCTTCCGGTCGTGGATTCTTTTGCGCTTTCTGGTGGTCCAGCACCTTAAAGCTTTTATCTGGTCACTTAGATATGACCATTTTTGTCTCAGTTGGCTAATGATCCGGTGGAATTCTCTCTTTGTCCTGAATCTTGGTTTTCTGGTCTGGAGGAATCCCTTTACCGTTATGTGGAATTCTCTCTTTGTCCTGAATCTTGGTTTTATGGTCTGGAGGAATTCCTTTATTATCCTGGATCTCGGCCTTCTGGTCTGGTGGGATACCATCCCTGTCTTGGATTTTAGCCTGACCTTGTCTTGGATTTTGGCTGTATTTGTTTAACCAGGATCTTCGGTCTAGGTTTAGGTTTAGGGTTTAGGGTTTAGGATTTGATATGTGTGTTTGTAACTTTGTACTTATTTAACATATCAATGAAACCTTTTGTTTGTGATAAGTTTGGAATACTTTGTTTGTTCTAACGCTTTTCGAGAATATCTTGTATGTTTCTGTTTTTGCAGATATGGCTCTTGTTTTCGAAGCGCGTCACAATACTGCTGCTTACCTTGATGATACTTCTGATAAAGCTGCACCGTATCGTAAGATGATTGCATGTTTTAGGCGTTCAAGGGTATTCCACGCCATTTCGGATAACACTGTGGCTTTTGGAAATCTGATCAACCCTTTCTGGAGAAACGCAAATGTTGTTACGGATAACAATGTTCGAAGACTGGTTTCTACAGTTCTTGATACGGAAATCACTATTACAGAACAGAGTATTCGGGAACTTTTACAGCTGAACGATCAACCGAATATGCCAGTCGGTTTTGATCATGTTTTCGTTTCGGGAGCTATGCAAAGGATTGGATATCCCGGGATTCCCACGGATCAGTATAGGAAAGCGAATCTCACACGTGTTTGGAGATATTTGATGCACGTGATTATCGTTTGTTTGGGCAATAGGAAAGGTGGAACGGATGGTAAGAGCCGAAGTCTGGCCTCTTCCATGTTAGCGTTAGTGTACAACAAGCCGTTTAACTTCTCGGGTTTTATATTCAAGGCTATGGTTGATAATGCGAATGCTGGGGATCAGAAATGGATCTTATATCCGAGATTTATTCAGTTGCACATCAATCGTCATCATCCAGATCTTCAAGCACAGGGTGATATCGATCAGCAATTAAAGATTTCACCGATGATGAGTCGGATCTTTACCATTTGTGCAGGTTTTGAGAAAGGGGTTGCGGCAGCAAGGGATGTTCCCTTGTTTGGTCATATTGTGGATGAGCATTACGTAGCGCCACCGGAACCTCAGTATATGGACATTCCGACACCACAGCAACCGTAGCAACCGCTTGTGCACGTTCCTGTTCAAGCTGCGGGGGAGCATGTGAATGCTCTTTTGGAGAATATTGAGCAATTTGGACATGTTGATTCGGACGATTCAGCTTCTCACCATACAGTCGAAGGATCTGATTCTGAAGAAAATCCTGTTCAACACCCTGATGATGGCGGGCCAACGCCTTCGGATTCTGATGGTGCGGTCCCGCACCCGTCTCAGATGGAAACAATTCGACGTCAATTTTCTCAGAGGTACAAAAGAATTCAGCGTCGTTTGAAATTGGGGCGTGTGTATGTTCCAAAGAATACTGGCAAACGTATTCGAGACGGTGATGATCCTGAGGATGTAGACTTTGAGCCTCGTCGTCGTCGTCGTTCTCGTCAATCTACTTCTTCCAGAGCTCCTGTTAACCCGACACCTCAAGATGCTTTTGAGATTCAATCGACACCAGCTTTTATGCAAAAGATGCTGGATGATATGCAGAAGATGAAGCAAAAGCTGGAGGCTCAAGATGAAAAGATTGCTGAGCAGTCTGCACTGATCAAGGTTCAGTCTAAGGAGCTTGAGGAAACGAAGCATAGAGTTAATGTTTTGGAAGGCAGGTTACTTGCCTCGGGGGAGTTTGGGTCTGGGGTACCCAATTTAGAGTCAAGTGGACCTGCGTCTGTAAACCCCAACTCTGTACTTGAAAATGTTAATGAAAATATTTCTGTTTTGGATTACTTTTGTGTTGATGATATTCCAGGGCAACCGAGACCGCTGGCTGTTGACTATTCATTTGCTGACTTATCGTTTATTCAAAGAATGGCCAGTGGAGTTGGCTCTGAGGAAGAAACGGATAATGATTTTAAGATGAATGAGGATGTTTCGATTGAAGAGGAACAGTTGAATTCAGATGAAACGTATGATGATGCACAATCTGGAGAAGCTTACGATGGTGCACCGATTATAGAATCTGATTCAAGTGAAGATGAGATGCCAGCTAAAGCTCAACATGGAGAATCAAGTTCTGCTGCAACTCCAGCTCAAGAGACACAGGCACCGGACTCAGCAGTTCCTGAAACTGAATATTCTGATATTCCTAAGAAGAAATTAACTGCTGAAGAAAAGAGAGAAAGAAATAAGAAATGGTGGCCTAAGGGACGAAATACAGTTCCTATTCCAGTTAAATGTCAAGTGTACTGGGTTAGTCGAAATTATACCGGAGTTATTAAAAGCTGGAAGTGTCAGAGGAATCTTTTTATGATTAAGAGAGAAGATGGAGTTCAGTACTTTAGAATGCGTTTTGATAGATTGAGCACGTTGCCAAAAGGAGAGATTAATCGATTAGCTCAGCTTAAATTGATTAATCCGTTCGAAAATGATTATGCTGAGTTCATTCAGAGAAATTTACGTCGGGAAGTGTTATCGAAGACATATTCTAAATTGAAACCGACGTTGGGCACTCGGTATACATGGAAAAAGAAGATTGATCCAGTCACCAAGAAGCCTATGGTTAAAGTTCACTATCCGCCTGCTAACTGTTTGACTGAGATACCTCTGGAACCTATTCCTTATTATTTTCTGCGAAGATTCGTTAAATGGGAACTTGATTCACAGACTGGTGAAGCGGTTATTACTTTTGTACCAGATTCAGAACCGTGGCCAGAAGTTGGAGGTATATGGAATTTGAAGCAAGCAACGTTTAGACTGTATGATCCGATGAGTTTGATTAATTTTCATGAAAAAGATTTAAGAAAACTCTATGATGATCGGATTCCTGTTGGTCAGAAGAATGAGTTCAACAGACGTTTAGCCGAGCAGTTTTACAATGTTGTTACTGTTTGTGTGGCTAATGGAATTCATGCTGACGGCCAATTTTCTGCGGGCTGGGTATAAAGAAGATTTTTGAAGACCAAGCTGAAGACACGGGGGAGTTTGTTGGTACATGTTTGTGTCTGTCAGTTGGTCTAGCTCGTAGTTTTGTAATTAGATTTGAGTTTCCTGATTCCTGCGACGTTGTGCGTAACGTCGCAGGTGCGACGTCAGGTATTGGGCCTGCGACGTAGTCAACGTCGCATGGGCTTGGGCCTGCGACGTTGTGTGCGACGTCGCAGGTGCCAGATTTTGTATATAAACGTTTTACGTTTTCTGTTTTAGGGTAGACGAAACCCTAAACGCAATTAGTCGAATCCACCTGTAATCTGATCGGTTATAATCAATATACAAGCGTTTTGTTCTTATTCTATTGTGTTTGATTATTCATTGTGTTCGTGTGATAACTTAATCGTTGATTCCGCAAACAATTGAGTGACTCGGTTCTGTTAGATCCTAGGTACGGGACAAACAGTTTGTCACTATGCGGCAGATGCTCGGGGTCCAAGATCTAGGACGAAGCAACGATCGAGATTAAGGGAGAGAATGTGGACCTAATCCCGTTCATTGCTCGGATGATATTAAGTATTTAGTATATTATGTAATATTTGTATAGCCTAAGGGCTTTATGTGTCAATGTTAAAGTTAATAACCGAATAGTCGATTACAGGAAGTTAGTTAGGAATAGACACGACCATTGGAATAGACATGACTATTGGTAAATAGTCACAATGGTTCGGTTCATTTAGTATAAATAGGATATCATGTACAGTTGAACAATATCATTCAATACACGATATTATTTCCTGTAAACTTCTTGTTTCATTGAGAATCAAACGATAGGGACAACATATTAGTGCTGCTATGCTGTTTTGGACTATGACTTTGTGATGGTAGAGAACTGCCAAAAGAGCAAGATCTTTTTATTGTCTCGTATTACTGTATACTATACATATCAATTTATGCTTTACCTTAGGAATCCAGGTTGGGTCACAGTTCAAACTATGTTTTTGGATAAGAGCTGAATTGAATCTTTTCGAGATAACTGGAAACACCTTTTTTCGATAATTGCGAATCATTTATAGATTACATTAACTTTAAGTAAGTTCTTTGTTTGTGATTTATTTTAGTTGTCTACTTAATCTCTAATATAGTCTATATCAGTTAATTTTGAGTTAAGAATCATGACTTAATTTGCATTGGAATAAATGTTTGTCTATTTTTTGAAGTGTCAATATAATTAATAATAAGCCACATCATATCAGTTTTGGTTTCAGAATCATGATTTATTTTGCATTTGAATGGTGCAACTATTATTCAGTTATTTATTCTTAATTGTTTCTGTTAATAACTAGATTTGTAGCTTCAGCGGATGACCCATCTATTCCTACTAAAGATTTGGACCTGGAACTCTATGGCATCGAGTGGGGATATAAGGACTAAATAATATGCGGGTAATGCATAGCTTCTAAAATCATACTTTCTTATTTTCTACTTTCTCATTCACGCTCTAAGGTGGTACTGAAATGCGTAGAACCATTTTTCGTTATAGTTTTTAATTGTAATTTTAGTTGCCTGGTTGGGCTCATTTCTCGTGAGTTTTAGTTGTTGAGGGGTGTACTTGGTAAGGTTATCTAGGTTGCTTGATATATTTGCTGAAACTTACTCTTACATTCCGGTTATCTGTCTTGGAAAATTATCTTACTGGTGTTATTTTTTGCTCCTCTGTAGCGGCAGTTACGCAACACACATACCAATAATAAGGCTGACTTGACGGAAATCAGTAAGTTATAGTCATGGCCTAACTGCCCATGGGTACAAACCATGTAGTATGACATTCATATGCTGCAAGCACTATTCAGGGTAGGGTTTACTTTGAGGTAAAGTATATATTCATATGATTTAAAGGTGAGTTTGATGAATGTCGGTATTATGTATGATTTGATTTTTTTCGGTTGGTACTTTGTCACCTGAATGTCTTTACTGCAGATTCGATTTTGAAACATGACAAAAGACTTGTGATTATTACTTTTCCAACTTTGGCTTAACGGCGATGATGAAGTGAGTTATCTAAGATCCTGGTAATTTTTTGTTGCTATTTTTTTCGGGTTGGTACTTTGTCACCTGAATGTATTTACTGCAGATTCGATTTTGAAACATGACAAAAGACTTGTGATTATTACTTTTCCAACTTTGGCTTAACGGCGATGATGAAGTGAGTAATTAAAGATCCTAGTAATTTTTTGTTGCTATACACATAATTTTTGATGTTCTTCTTTTTATTGTACGTTTTTATGGATTTTAATATATGAAATAACTTCTGTTTTATGAAGTTTTACTGTAATTTACATTGAAATACGCTAATTTTTTTGATTGTTTGAGTAGTTTCGGAACCTGCTGGATAACTGCGGTAACTTCTTGAACCTGGAACTCTCAAGTTGAGATTTTATGTTATGTCACTTATAGAAAGTATTATACTTTTTGAGAACCTTAATTAATTGCAATAACTGTTAGAGGAAATTAGATTGACATGTTTCACCTAAATTAGGATTATGAAAATGATTCTTCCACAGCTGGAGGGACTGATGATAAAGCTAGAAGTTTTTCTGTTATGAAATAGTAAGACTTACAACTTTTTCTTATGGTTTATATTAGATATACTATATACTACTAATTATATTTTATTGTATTATTAAAGATGTGAGGTTCTTGATTTACAATATGAATTTAATAGAGATTTCATTGCTTGTAGTTTCATGCTAATGGTGATTACTTTCAAGTATTGTGGAGTCTTAAATGTGTGATATATTAGGACTTCAATGTTAGGGTGTGATTGTTTAGAATGGGTCCAAACACAGACCCGATTGGGTTGTTGGATGGCTTCTTTACACATCTTTGATCTATGTTTTTTTTTTCCTTATGATTATCAGTGTGTATAGATCAAACAAATTGCTTATAGTATTTTTACCATTATCTGAGGACTCACTACTCTTAAAAAAAAGTGCTACGACCAGTTAATACTAGAGGTTACAATTTTGACCCGTTTACTATGAATTGGACGATTCGGGTTAGTCTCTTATCTCTAATTGGTCACATGGGTATAGTCAAAAGTATATTTTATTATTCAAATAATTTACTTTTTTTTAGTCGAATAATTCAGGTTTATCATCTTACAAGTAGTTTGAGCAGCTGAGAGCCTGAGAAGGGAAGCAACAACAGTCTAGATTAAAATGGACTTGATGTGCTTTACTTCTTGCAAATTGTAAATGGTTTACGAACACGAACGGGAAGGATGTCAGTTGTGGTAAGTTATCAAAATAATATCTTATAAGAAGGAGTGCTCGAGAGAGTAAGTATAAGGAGCATGTCCGTGCTGCGGTAAGTCAAGAATGGGCAGAAGAAAAGATTGGGATTATTTGAAGCTGACAAGTAAAATGCACTTGAGAGGATATCGTATGTAGCAAAATGGGCGGGTCGGGATTGGGTCAGAGAATACATTGTTATTGTTACTACTCAGTATAAGTATACTTTAGGAGGTGTAGTTTGATCCATTTATATATAAATGAGTCGTGTTTTCTACCTAATGGGTGAATTAATTATAATGATTGTAAAAAAGAAGAAGGGTTTAAACAGGTAAAAGGGCACTGAAAGTGTAATTTTGGATACAGGATTGATAATATTGTTTGTAATTGACAACTTTGCATATTAATGGGCTATGATGGTGATTTAGTGTCATGGTCGTGCTTTGGTTATTGGAAAATCATTTTGTTCATCATGTTGCATTATATCTGAGAAGTAAAGAATATGAGTATGTCACTTTATCATTAGGTCGAAATGCGAGTGTATATGGGTGCAAAATTTGTTGGGTAACACTAGCTTTAGTCTTCCCCATTTATTCTTTAATTTTGTTCAGTACGGAAATGAAGTATGTTGTGAATGTTTTGGTGGATTTTATGTTAATTTCTAGAGGTTTTATATAGATTTCTTTCACTCAATCAATAACTATATCATTATTATAAATTGTCAAAGTGAGCTTGATGGAACTTTTATGGCCCCCTGTTTGTGCTTTGTTAAATTAAGTAAATGGGTTTAAATTTAATTTGGAGATTTAAAAATTAGCTATTGATGGTTTTTTTTTCCTGGTAGATAAAGCAATCACGCAATTAATCAAGGGACTGGACTGGGAGAGCGAAGAGTTTTAAACTAGTGGAGCCATTGGAGACAGTTTGGTGTCGATCATTCACCAATAGGCTGGTTTAACCAGTTTGTCTCGTGAGAGATGAAATATACATCCTACATCGACCTATTCATAAGTAAATGGGTTTATATTTGGAGATTTATAAAGTAGCTATTGATGGGTTTTTTTTCCCTGGTAGATAAAGCAATTACGCAATTAATCAAGGGACTGGACTGGGAGAGTGAAGAGTTTTAAAACAGTAGAGCCATTGGAGACGGTTTGGTGCCGATCATTCACAAATCAGCACCAATGGTTGCACTGTTTTCAGCTCAAGGTCCAAGCATAAATGTGACACCCGGTAACTTAGGACTATGTATTAGTGTCTAACTGTTTGTAATTACGTGTATTTAGTAATAATTAATCTAAATATACGTGGCTTTTCGTACACAACTGTTGCGATCGGTTTAGATCGTGGGATATACGTACTAGATTATTCCAACCTTACTTACAATGGACGTTGGTGATCAATGTTATTAAGACGCTATTACATTCGAAATAATATTTTAATAATACTTCCAATTTGTCTCGTACCGTACATCTGAAAAACTTACACGATTTAAAAACAAATTACGCAAATTAATCTAAATTATATTAAATATGATCCAAACTATTAAAGATTTGATAAAATAATTAAGTAAATCACTTAACAAAAATTAGTATTTTAAAATGAATAATTAACGCGTAAATTAAATATTTAATGCTTAAATGACGGAGAAAACGAACACCACGCGGAACACGGAGACGGAGACTGAAAAGTGAGGGTTTTCACCAAAACCCCCACCCCTCCTTTCTCTTTTCTCATTTCCCACCATCTCTTTCTCTCTCTACCTCCATCTTTTTCTCTCTTTCAAAAATCCACCACCACAACCACCATTACAAAATCACAACAGAAAAAACATCAAAAACTCGATAAATCGACTAGCTCCTTTAGGGAAAAATGATCACCGCGACGAGAGCTACACTTCTATCTTCTCGGATTTTCACGGCGTTAACTTCGTAAGTTCCCGACATTCCTGACAACTCTTAGATTTCGAAGTTTTCTTTGATATTTAGGGTTTATAATGCTTAATCTACCATATATTAGTGTTATATCAACTTATTATGTCCAAAAACACCTTTAAAAACGCTTTAAAAGTCAAAATTTGCATAAAAATCACGAACAAAGAGTTTCGTGAGTCGAGATCCAATCTCAACTCGCGAGGTGAACTCAACTCGACTCGCAGATCTCAACTCGCGAGGCGAACTCAACTCGACTCGCAGATCTCAACTCGCGAGGCGAACTCAACTCGACTCGCAGATCTCAACTTGCGAAACTCAACGTGCGAAACTCAACTTGCGAAACTCAACTAGCGAAACTCAACTTGCGAAACTCAACTTGCAAATCATTTTTCCACTAAGTGTCGAACTTAACCGGAAACGAATACTTACACATGATACGATATACGAACTGTACAGACATTTCAAACAAACTTATTTTATTGAAATCGTGATTTCAAACTATTACCAACGAGTCGTACACATTTTCACAACTACGAAATACAAACGTAAACGTTAAACAAACACTTTGGACATAATTTAGTTGCGTGAACACTAGCATGGATAGTCAAACTTAGACATCCACGTACTTATTAAATCTCAAACGTTTAGGGCGTTAGGAATTCGACTAGGTGAACTTTGGGTTTTAGGCTTTGCTAGCACTCTCACGCAACGCAACTCAACAGGTGAGTCTTACAGCCCCACTTTTACTGTTTTATATATACGGGGTGAGATACATTGCTTACTTTTCTTGAACACAAGTACGAACAACTCTTTTTACTGTACGGGATTGCATGAGTTACTTACTTTTACTGAAGTCTCTCCATCATATATCGTTAGTTATAGACTTAAGCGTGAACACTAGTTAATGGATCCATTAGGGAAATGACCCTCCCCGCCCTGGGTAGTAGCGCTACCACGAACCATACTGTATAAACGGGTGACTATTATTCGTTACTTATGCTTGCTCAGTTACGAGCATGTCACGGGAGCAACTTATTACTTACGGGTTAAGCTTCGATTATGAGCCTCATGGCAACGGTATAACTTATTTACTTTATATTTGCGGAATTGCAAATACTTGATTTACGCCTGAGGGCACTACTGATGAAATCTTGTGTTCAAAAACTGATATTATATACAAACCTGTGAGATTTACCAACATTCGTGTTGACCTTTCAGCATGTATTCTCAGGTACCCAGACGGAGTAGGATTACTCCAGGACATAGCTAGAGTCGCATGATTTCAACTAAATTGCATTAACGGAGATTCTCAGCATTATCTTTTGTACATTTTGATTATGTAATAGAATCTCCCGCTACACGCGTGGACTCTAGGGGATTACATTTTGTATTCGGAAACTTTGAGTTTTCAAACATTTATTTCATATGAAATCGTTTTACACGTCTCATTTAGAGGTCGTTTGCTGTATATCTTGTGCTTTGTATATTGATTAGTAACACCCAAGTATGCTTCCGCCAATCATTAAATTTGGGGGTGTTACAGATTGGTATCAGAGCCTAAGGTTATAGCGAACTAGGTTGCATTTAGTGGGCCTAGACTATGACCATTAGGCAGTATCTCCTTATTAAGTATGATTGGTTCAGGGATTTCATCATACGAGTTTAATTTAACATAGCCTGATCAACTATGTACAATTAGATAAATATGATAAAAGATTTGAAACAGTTATGCTGGAATAGGTATACATTAGTAGACTCTGACCACGAGAGAACCAGACCATTACTTGATACGTGCTAGACACTAGGCTAGATATTATATACTTATATATATATTGACCTCGTCTTACTTTCGCTCTGTCCCATAAAATGACAAACTCTCCGCCCAATTCATCGCGCTCTTATTCCCGCGGACCCAGAACTCAGAGGGTAGACAGGAGGACCACCAGATCGCCTCGAGCCAGTCCATACCCAGCTCCTAACGTCCAGGACACGACACACCTCGCAGTACCAGTGTTAGCTGCCCGACTCCATCATCAGGAGCAAAGGCTCGAGAATCTCTAACGGGAACAACACCGAATGATCTACCTGCTCCGCCAAGCTCTTGATCATATATCACAACTCCAGCGAGAACAAGAAGATACCAACCTCTTTGTAAGCATAATTCAGGATTCAATGACCGCTGAATTAGGTACGGATGAACTCATGAGAGATCGACTAGAGGAATGTGAATAGCGTTCACAGGAGGCTGAGGAGTACTCTCGAGCACTGGTACAACCACTGGCCTTGGTTGAAGACAACGCCAGGCAAGCCAACAGACTTGCAGAAACCGTGGACCGCCTTGTCACGCTGATGGAGCGGATTAATCTGCATCAAGATTAGATCAGTCTATAACTTGTAACCAGTTAACTACTTAATTAGGACCTATGTAATTCAACTGGATGTAGCAATTCCCGGCACTTTTGTACTACTACTGTTCTGTAACCTTATGGAAAAACTTGTACCGTGTACCCAACTCGATTATCTAAACGGAATGTGATTATCACCTCGTACTGTTATCGTGTATCTTGTCATATACACTTGTGATATATCAGAAATTTCATGCAAATATCTTATTTCTTTTCCTTGTTCTTTTCTTGTTCAGCATCATGCCACCTCGCCGACAAATCACCCTCAGTGAAGCCGAAATTGCGGGTCTGATTGCCCGCAGCGTGGCACAAGCCTTGGCTACCCGAACGCCGACTTCTGGTAGCGAGGATTCGGCTACTAACGGACCACAACCCAAACCCTGCTCTTACAAGGACTTTCATAATTGCAAACCATTGAGCTTTCCGGGTACTGAGGGAGCAATCGGTCTAGTACGTTGGATCGAGAAAATTGATTCTGTATTCCTTATCTGCAACTGCACAGAGGGAGACAAGGTCAAGTTCTCCGTCAGTACTTTTTCTGACACCGCTCTCACCTGGTGGAACACCTATGCCCAGACTGTGGGTATTGCTAATGCTTACAAACACGTGCTTACAAACTCCCGTGGGAGGAGTTGAAGAAGATGTTGAGGGGTGAGTATTGTCCCAGGGATGAATTGAAACAGCTGGAAGTGGAATTCTGGAACCACAAAATGCAGGGTGATGACATCACGGCGTACACCAACCGTTTCCACCAACTGGCACTTCTATGCCCATCCATGGTTGATCCTGAGTATAAGAGGATCGAGAAGTATGTCGATGGACTCCCCGACAGACTCCAAGACCTAGTGACTTTATCCAAACCGGGTACTATTCAGAGCGCCATTCGTATGGCCCATGAACTGACGGCAAACTCTGTCCGCCGTGGCACAACATCAACCCCATCGGAAAGCAACAAACGAAAGTGGGAAGGAAACCCCAACTCATCCAACCAAACCACCAACAAAAAGCCTGAGTCTGTTAAGGCTTATTCATCGGGGACTACGGAAAAGAAATGGTACATCGGGAACAAACCCTACTGTCCCAAATGCAATCGTCATCACGACGGTTCCTGCCCTTGCACCAACTGCAAACGGTTCGGGCATCTAGCCAAGGATTGCCGAGCCAACATTCCTACCCCCAACACTAACGCACCAAAGGCCTTCTTTGGGTGCGGAAATCCTGGGCATTTCAAGAAAGATTGCCCCAAGCTAAAAAACAATGACAACCGGAACAACAACCATGCTCGCGGTAGAGCATTCGTTATCAAGGCTGGGGAAGCCAGACAAGACCCGAATGTCGTGACGGGTATGTTCTTTCTCAACAACCTTACTGCTTCTATATTATTTGATACCGGAGCCGATAGAAGCTTCATTTCTGAGAAATTTTGCCCATTGCTAGACACCACCCCCATTGCCTTAGATACCAAATACATTGTAGAACTAGCTAACGGCAAACTGATGGAAACTGATAGCATCATACGCAATTGTACACTAAATCTCTCGAATGAACTCTTTTCCATTGATTTGATACCGGTCGAGATCGGCAGCTTTGACATTATCGTCGGTATGGATTGGTTATCCAAGCAACGAGCTGAAATCGTCTGTTATGACAAACTTGTTCGTATAACTCTTGTCTCCGGTGGAACCTTAGTCCTACAAGGGGAGACCGGTAGACGGAATCTGAAAATCGTATCGTGTCAGAAAACTAGAAAATACCTACGGAAGGGGTATCAAGCTATCCTCGCCCATGTAACCGAGAAGAAGTCAGAGGAGAAGCGACTTGAGGATGTACCTATTGTGCGGGACTTCCCGGAAGTCTTTCCTGAGGACTTGCCTGGACTTCCGCCACCCAGACAAATCGAATTCCAAATCGAACTCGTGCCGGGAGCTGCGCCCGTAGCACGAGCTCCATATCGTTTAGCACCTTCCGAAATGCAGGAGTTGTCTAACCAATTACAGGAACTCCTGGATAGAGGATTCATTCGACCAAGTTCCTCACCTTGGGGAGCTCCGGTCTTATTCGTGAAAAAGAAGGATGGGTCTTTCCGCATGTGTATCGACTATCGAGAGTTGAACAAGCTAACCATAAAGAATCGGTATCCACTTCCTAGAATCGATGACCTATTCGATCAACTTCAGGGATCGAGTGTTTACTCAAAAATCGACCTACGGTCAGGTTATCACCAACTCCGAGTTCGCGACGATGACATTCAGAAAACAGCTTTCCGAACTCGGTACGGGCATTACGAGTTCCAAGTTATGCCATTCGGTTTAACCAACGCACCGGCAGTATTCATGGACCTTATGAATCGGGTGTGCAAACCTTATCTCGACAAATTTGTGATTGTGTTCATTGACGACATTCTTATCTACTCTCGCAACGAGCAAGAACACGCACAACATCTCAAAACCATCTTAGAACTTCTCAGACACGAAAAATTATACGCCAAATTCTCTAAGTGCGAATTTTGGATTCGAACCGTTCAATTCCTTGGACACGTTATCGACAGCCAAGGAATCCACGTTGATCCCGCCAAGATTAAGGCAATCAAGGGCTGGGAGTCACCGACCACTCCAACCGAAGTGAGACAATTCTTAGGTCTTGCTGGTTATTACCGACGATTCATTGAAAAGTTTTCAATAAAAGATGTTCCCTTAACGAAACTGACTCAAAAAGATAAGAAATTCGATTGGACCGACAAACAAGAGTCAGCCTTCCAATTATTGAAACTCAAACTTTGCAGTGCACCAATCGTGTCCTTACCAGAAGGCACCTATGACTTCGTAGTTTACTGCGACGCCTCACACCAAGGACTTGGTTGCGTGTTAATGCAACGAGAAAAAGTCATCGCTTATGCCTCGCGACAACTAAAAATCCACGAGAGAAACTATACGACCCACGACCTCGAGTTAGGTGCCGTGGTCTTCGCGCTGAAAATCTGAAGACATTACCTCTACGGTACAAAAAGTACTATCTTTACCGACCACAAAAGTCTCCAACACATCTTCGACCAAAAGGATCTCAACATGAGGCAACGTCAATGGGTCGAGTTACTCACCGACTACGATTGTGAGATCAAATATCATCCGGGCAAGGCAAATGTTGTTGCCGATGCTCTTAGTCGGAAGGAAAGATCCAAACCACTTCGAGTCCGAGCCCTCAGCATGAATATTCATAGTGACCTTACCACTCAAATTCTCACCGCTCAGCTCGAGGCCCTGAAACCCGAAAACACCAAAGACGAAGCCTTGCGAGGCATGGATAAACAATTCGAGATCAAATCTAACGGAATTAGGTATTTCTCAAATCGGATCAGGTTGCCCAGCTTTGGGAACCTGCGGGACTTGGTGATGGATGAAGCTCACAAGTCCAAATACTCTATCCATCCCGGGTCTGACAAAATGTATCACGGTATCAAGGATTTCTACTGGTGGCTGAACATGAAAGCCGAAATCGCCACTTACGTTAGCAAGTGTCTTACTTGTTCAAAGGTCAAAGCTGAATATCAAAAACCTTCCTGATTACTTCAACAACCCGACATCCCTGAATGGAAATGGGAACAAATTGCCATGGATTTCATATCCAAACTACCCAAGTCGTCGAGCAGTTGCGATACCATTTGGGTGATCGTTGATCATCTCACAAAATCATCTCATTTCCTAGCGATCAAGGAAAACGACAAAATGGAACGTCTTGCCCAAATCTACATCAAAGAAATTGTCTCTCGACACGGTGTCCCAACCTCGATCATCTCCGATAGAGATGCTCGCTTCACATCCCACTTTTGGCAATCACTTCATAAAGCAATGGGTACCCGTCTTGATATGAGTACCGCATACCACCCTCAAACCGATGGCCAAAGTGTACGAACCATTCAGACACTAGAAGATATGCTACGCGCTTGTGTAGTTGATTTCGGTACCAATTGGGAAAGACATCTACCGTTGTGCGAGTTCTCGTACAACAACAGTTATCATACCAGCATTAAGGCTGCACCTTTTGAGGCACTGTACGGTCGTAAGTGCCGATCACCGATCTGTTGGACTGAAGTGGGAGATAGCCAACTCACTGGTCCCGAACTCATACACGAAACCACTGAGAAGATTGTTGAAATCCAGAACCGACTCAAAGCCGCACGTGACCGTCAGAAAAGTTATGCTGACGTGAGACGCAAACCACTCGAGTTCCAGGTTGGGGATCGAGTACTCTTGAAAGTTTCACCTTGGAAAGGTGTCATTCGTTTCGGAAAACGCGGGAAGTTAAATCCTAGGTACATTGGGCCTTTTGAGATCCTCGAAAGGATAGGTCCAGTGGCATATCGATTGCAACTGCCAGCCGAACTCAGCAGCGTGCACCCCACATTCCACATTTCTAACTTGAAGAAATGTCTGTCTGATGAGACACTTATTATCCCTCTCGAAGAGATTCGCGTCAATGACAAACTCCAATTTGTGGAAGAACCCGTTGAAATCGTGAACCATAATGTCAAACAACTCAAACATAGTCGTATTCCTATTGTTAACGTCAGGTGGAATTCGCGGCGCAGTCCGAAATTCACTTGGGAATGGGAAGACCATATGCGACTCAAGTATCCACAACTCTTCGCTGATTCAACCTCAAACGCGACTACTAAATAAATTTCGGGACGAAATTCTCCTAACGGGGGGAGAATGTGACACCCGGTAACTTAGGACAATGTATTAGTGCCTAACTGTTTGTAATTACGTGTATTTAGTACTAATTAATCCAAATATACGTGGCTTTTCGTACACAACTGTTGTGATCGGTTTAGATCGTGGGATATACGTACTAGATTATTCCAACCTTACTTACAACGGACGTTGGTGATCAATGTTATTAAGTCGCTATTACATTCGAAATAATATTTTAATAATACTTCCAATTTGTCTCGTACCGTACATCTGAAAAACTTACACGATTTAAAAACAAAATACGCAAATTAATCTAAGTTATATTAAATATGATCCAAACTATTAAAAATTTGATAAAATAATTAAGTAAATCACTTAACAAAAATTGGTATTTTAATATGAATAATTAACGCGTAAATTAAATATTTAACGCTTAAATGACGGAGAAAATGAACACCACGCGTAACACGGAGACGGAGACTGAAAAGTGAGGGTTTTCACCAAAACCCCCACCCCTCCTTTCTCTTTTCTCATTTCCCACCATCTCTTTCTCTCTCTACCTCCATCTTTTTCTCTCTTTAAAAAATCCACCACCACAACCACCATTACATAATCACAACAAAACTACATCAAAAACTCGATAAATCAACTAGCTCCTTTAGGGAAAAACGATCACCGCGACGAGAGCTACACTTCTATATTCTCGGATTTTCACGGCGTTAACTTCGTAAGTTCCCGACATTCCCGACAACTCTTAGATTTCAAAGTTTTCTTTGATATTTAGGGTTTATAATGCTTAATCTACCATGTATTAGTGTTATATCAACTTATTATGTCCAAAAACACCTTTAAAAACGCTTTAAAAGTCAAAATTTAATAAAAATCATGAACAACGAGTTTCGCGAGTCGAGATCCAATCTCAACTCGCGAGGCGAACTCAACTCGACTCGCAGATCTCAACTCGTGAGGCGAACTCAACTCGATTTGCGAAACTCAACTTGCGAAACTCAACTAGCGAAACTCAACTTGCGAAACTCAACTTGCAAATCATTTTTCCACTAAGTGTCGAACTTAACCGGAAACGAATACTTACACATGATACGCTATATGAACTGTACAGACATTTCAAACAAACTTATTTTATTGAAATCGTGATTTCAAACTATTACCAACGAGTCGTACACATTTTCACAACTACGAAATACAAACGTAAACGTTAAACAAACACTTTGGACATAATTTAGTTGCGTGGACACTAGCATGGATAGTCAAACTTAGACATCCACGTACTTATTAAATCTCAAACGTTTAGGGCGTTAGGAGATTCGACTAGGTGAACTTTGGGTTTTAGGCTTCGCTAGCACTCTCACGCAACGCAATTCAACAGGTGAGTCTTACAGCCCCACTTTTACTTTTTTATATATACGGGGTGAGATACATTGCTTACTTTTCTTGAACACAAGTACGAATAACTCTTTTTACTATACGGGATTGCGTGAGTTACTTACTTTTACTGAAGTCTCTCCATCATATATTGTTAGTTATGGACTTAAGCGCGAACACTAGTTAATGGATCCATTAGGGAAATGACCCTCCCTGCCCGGGGTAGTAGCGCTACCACGAACCGTACTGTATAAACGGGCGACTATTATTCGTTACTTATGCTTGCTCAGTTACGAGCATGTCACGATAGCAACTTATTACTTACGGGTTAAGCTTCGATTATGAGCCTCATGGCAACGGTATAACCTATTTACTTTATATTTTCGGAATTGCAAATACTTGATTTACGCCTGAGGGCACTACTGATGAAATCTTGTGTTCAAAAACTGATATTATATACAAACCTTTGAGATTCACCAACATTCGTGTTGACCTTTCAGCATGTATTCTCAGGTACCCAGACGGAGTAGGATTACTCCAGGACATAGCTAGAGTCGCATGATTTCAACTAAATTGCATTAACGGAGATTCTCAGTATTATCTTTTGTACATTTTGATTATGTAATAGAATCTCCCGCTACACGCGTGGACTCTAGGGTATTACATTTTGTATTCGAAAACTTTGAGTTTTCAAACATTTATTTCATATGAAATCGTTTTAAAACGTCTCATTTAGAGGTCGTTTGCTGTATATCTTGTGCTTTGTATATTGATTAGTAACACCCAAGTATGCTTCCGCCAATCATTAAATTTGGGGGTGTTACAATAAAATATTACTGTTTCAATATGGTGATCTATAGCAATCTAATATTTTAGCACCTTGTTCTTTGATTTGGGCTTCTTGGTCCCTAAATGGAACAGATGAGGTTAATTGCATTGGTAAAAACTCATTGTTTATTTTGGATTTCCATTGCAAGCAAACCAGTATTCATTGTAAATGTGTTGCAACTTCGTATACAGATGCCAAGTAGTGGAATCAAGATGGGTGGGTTACGTAACGTTTTAAATTGGGTAATTTTTTGTATGTGTCAAATAGATCTGTGATTCTTCTTTCTTGCTTATTTCCTTTAAGTATTCGAACTTACAACCAAGTTTGTTATACTAGATGGGAAAGAGAATGATGTTTGTATAATTTGCTACACACCACTCTTGATACCCAAGGTCATGATGTACATCCATTAACATAGTATTTTTTATTACCAAAAAAGTTTGATATTGTGACACCCGGTCAAAATAACTCAAAATTAGGTCCCAATTTAAACTTTAATTACTCGTACTCGGTACGTGTTAAAACCAAAGTATCCGAATATTATATATGTATGTATATATATATAATACAATGAATAAATAATAATCGTGTACAAACAATTCTAAAGGAACGCGTAATCCCAAATACGGACGTTGGTAAAAATCATTTTTAAATAATGTATTATTCGGAAGAATAATAATTATTTACACGATTGAGGTTTTAAATACATTTTGGATAATTAAAACTATCCGTATATTCAAAGTGAAACAAAACTATATTTTTATAAATTAACCGAAGTATTTTTATCAAATGTTACAATTATAACTTTGTACGACTTAAATATTAGAAATTAATCATTTGAAAACTTTTTACTAATTTTCGATCGGGTACAAAAACACGGGTATTTTGCGCTACAATTGGGAGCCAACCAACTCCAATAATTGGAGTTGGCCGGTTAGATCAAACGCACCCTTACCACTTTCATTTCATTTTCATATCTCAATCTTCCTCAATCTCTCTCTCGGTTAAAATCATCAAACAACAACAACAATCTGCAACACCATCATCAAAACATCATCATCCTCATAATCATCATCTTTAGATCATCATCTTCATCATCATCCGGCCATCATCACCACCTCAAAATCAAAGTAAGGAAAAACACTCCCTTTTTGATTTCTATACTTTAATTACATGATATATGATGATATATAACATATAAACACGAAAACCATTCGGAAAATAGCAAAAACATACTTCGAATTCGTTGTTGCAAAATTTAAAAACGAACAGAGCTGATTTCGTGTTGATCGCGACGCGATCAGGTCTATATCGCGACGCGATTTATCAACTAACACGACGCGCTTTTAAAACCTAATGGCGACGCGATTTCTAAACTATTGAGACGCGATTCTTAATAAATCGCGGCGCGATTTTAATGATAAATGGGCTGGGCTATTTGGGCTGAACTTTTGGGCTGGGTCAGACTACTCCGGACTGGGCCTAATGATTATGGGCTTGGACCGAGTGTTTGAAGCCCAATACATAATGGGCCGAATACATACAATTAAATTGGGCCTAAAATAACTTAATAGGCCAAATGGATCAAAACTTTATTTTGGGCCAAAGTCCAATGGGCCACGGGATTTCAAAAAGCAAACTTAAGTCGACCCATATGTATAACGGCAAGTAAAATGGAATGAACGACATACAAATATATATATATATATATATATATATATATATATATATATATATATATATATATATATATAACATGTATATATATATATACGGACTTTAGATAATATACGCCGTTAGAAACGGTTACACTAACAGGTCGTACACTTCTACAAACTACAAACTTAATTGAATTTCAAACATATAAACATAAACACGAATCGAATACTTTGAACATCTACAATCAAACGAACAAACATACGAATGATTCACTAAACACTCACTTACAAATATACAACCTCGCGTGTTTAGGACGTTAGGAGACTTCGGACTGTGCGTTCCTCATTGGACATACTCATTGCTCGGATTGACTCAGGTGAGTGTCACGGCCCCATTTTCACTGTTTACTGTTTTTAAATTCGGGGGAGATGCAACACAAATTGTTTTAGTGATCTCAAGTTATTCGGTTAGTTAATTTAATTATTAACTTGTTCATTGTTTCTGTTATTGTTGTCGGTATTGATTTTCATTATACGGTTATTGCACGAGTGTTTTAATTCGGTAAAGTCCTCATCAGTGTATGATTCATTAACTTAATAAGGCGCGATTGCTAAAGGATAGTACTATCATGGGAGTGACGTTCCCGTCCGGGTTGCTAGCTACAGCCAAGATTAAAAACGGGCACTTTAGTAATTGTCATGGGTGTGTCACCAAATCGGGAGGCAAAGATCGGGTTAGGCTTTGAATCATAGCTCAGTGCAATATTTGTGTCGGTTATATCATGGTTCGGAAACCTTAATAGGTTATATCATTGTTCGGTTTACATTGTTTAATTATCGTCGGATAATCATGTTGATCACATCAATGTTTATTTTAAACCTGTGAGATTCACCAGCTTTATAGCTGACCCTTTTAGTGTTGCATTATCAGGTATGCAGCCACAGTAGGGTTGCTCAGTAAGGATGGCCCGCAGAATACCCTAAGCTAGTACGAGTCGCATGCTTACAATCATATGAAGATTTTCTTGCATTATATTTTGATAACTGTTATGTATTAAAATCTTTAGAAATCATTTTGCGAACTCAATGATATTGTAAACTTATGAACTAAAACTTGTATTACTTTTGAAATGTTATGTATTTTCTAAAACGTCTCATTTAGAGTCGTTTGCTATGTATCTTGATGCTTTGATATGTGATTAGTCACACCCAAATCGTCGCTTCACCAATTCATAAAATAGGGGGTGTGACAGATTGGTATCAGAGCTTAAGGTTATAGTGAACTAGGTTGCATTTAGTGGGCCTAGACTATGACCGTTAGGCAGTATTTCATGTTGATCACATCAATGTTTATTTTAAACCTATTATTAAATTCACTGTCTCAATAGAACTTCCTCTCGAAGAAGATTGCGAACTCCACTATGGACGAATACTCGTCAGACGACGACCTGAATCTAGAATAAATAAGAAGTTGAAGGACGTGCCTACCTCCTGTTATATTTAAAACTTCTATCTCGATGGGCATATAAGAACCCCTTCATAGTTTGTATAAGACTTAGTAATTTGTCCTGAGGTAACAATGCCAGGCATATTTTGTAAACGTCAATCGTGTAATCTATTAATCATTCGCTACGGTTGATTTCAACATATTATCATTAACTCGAGCTTTCAACGAATTACTTCGGACATTCACCTAGAATTTTTCCACAACTTCTAATTTTCAACGAATTCCATTATCAAACAGAATTACAAAGTGTGATGTCGAGAGTTTCCAACGTATTTTGATTGCCTCAAACTTTTTAACGGACTATGAGATTTCAAATTGATCTCATCGAAGAAAAAAAAAATTTCAACTAGATTTTACAACAACCTCTCCACGAAATATTCTACAAAACTTTCAAATTCCATAGGTGTATAAACTCATTTATATAAAACATATCATTTGGTCAAGGTTTTATCACTATTTATACCTACAGCAACTAATTTACAAACAAGTTTACCAACTGTTTTAACAACTACTTTATAAACGACTACTCTGTAACGTTTGGACTACGATTTGAACAACGAAACGGTCATGAATTGACTGCTTTTAAACATGACTTGGGCATTGTTATGTCTTCTTTTTTAAATCAACGATTTGATTTCCAACAAATTTTTAATGCAAGACATACTTGCAACGAACTTTTCCCCATAAACTTTATACCTGCCGAAATCGGAAGCATCGATATCATAGTAGGCATGGATTGGTTATCCAAGCATCGTGCCGAAATTATCTGTTTTGAGAAGGTCGTTCGTATTCCCCTCGTTACCGGTGGAACTTTGATCTTACAAGGAGAAACCAGAAAACTGAGCTTGAACATTTTTTCCTTTCTGAAAACCCGAAAGTACCTAAGAAAAGAGTACCAGGGAATCTTCGCACCCGTAACCAAGTAGAAGTCGGAGGAGAAGCGACTTAAGGACGTACCCCTTTTGTGTAGAATTTTCTGGAAGTCTTTCCCGAAGACTTGCCTGGCCTTTCCCCCACCTAGACAAATCGAATTCCAAACCGATCTTGTGCCCAGTGCAGCACCCATGGCACAAGCACCATACAGATTAGCACCTCCCGAGTTACAGGAGTTGTCCACCCAATTACAGGAACTCCTGAACAAGGAATTCATTCGACCAAGTTCCTCAGCTAGGGGAGCTCCAGTCCTATTAGTGGAAAAGAAAGACGGATCTTTCTGAATGTGAATCGATTACCGAGAACTGAACAAACTAACCGTTAAGAATCGATACCCACTTCCAAAAACTGATGACCTGTTTAACCAACTTCAAGGGTCAAGTTTTTACTCAAAGATAGATATACGGTTCGGTTATCATCAACTACGAGTCCGAGATGCTGACGTTCCTAAAACAACCTTTAGAACTCTCTACGGCCATTATGAAATCCAAGTGATGCCATTCGGCTTAACCAAATTACCGACAATATTCATGGACCTCATGAATCGGGTGTGCAATCCATATTTATACAAATTTGTTATCGTGTTCATCGAGGACACCTTAATGTACTCTCACAACGGAACCGAGCATGGCCAACAACTGGAAACTATCTTGGAGCTACTCAAAAACGAGGATTTATATGCCAATTTCTCTAAGTGTGAATTCTGGATGTGAACAGTACAGTTCCTAGGGCATGTCGTTGACAGTCAAGGGATACATGTTGATCCAGCTAAGATCGAGGCTATCAAAGCTGGAAAGCACCTAATACTCCAACCGAGGTACGAAAATTCTTAGGTCTCGCTGGGAACTATCGGCATTTCTTCAAAATAACCCAACCTTTAACCGCACTGACCCAAAAAGAGAAGAAATTCGATTGGACCGATAAACATGAGACAGCGCCGATGGGTCAAATTGCTTAACGACTATGACTATAAATTTAGTACCGAAAGCCTTTAGGGTTATTACAACAACCCGAAATACCCCAATGGAAAAGGGAACAGATAACAATGGACCTCGTCAATAAGTCACCTCAAACTTCCAAAGGTCACGACTCTATTTGAGATATTGTCGACCAACTGACAAAATCAGTGCGTTTTCTACCTATCAGAAAGAATTACAAAATGAAAAGACTTGCTCAAATCTATATCGCAGAAATTGTGTCGCGTTACGGAGTGCCCATTTCAACTATCTACGACAGAGACTGTCATTTTACATCACGGTTTTGGCTGTCAATACAGAAGGTGTTGGATACCCAACTAAACCTGAGTACGGATTATCACCCTCAATCAGACGGGCAAAGTGAGCGAACAATTCAAACGTTAGAACATATGCTACAAGACTGTGTACAACTTCGAAGGAAGTTAGGATGTACACTTACCCCTGACAGAGTTCTCTTACAACAACAGTTACCACATTAGCATCAAGTGTGCATCATTTGAGGCCTGGTATGGACAGAATTGCCAATCATCGTTGTGTTGGAGACGTCATTCAGGAAACTATGGACAAAAATTTCAACCATAAGGGAACAACTCAAGGTAACCCAAAGTAGGCAGAAAAGCTACGTTGACAATCGCAGAAAGCCACTAGAATTCCAAACGGGTGATAAAGTGTTTCTAAGAGTATCACCTTGGAAAGGACTACTACGCTATGGCAAGAAAGACAAGTTAAGCCCACACTATATTGGATCATACAAAATCTTGAAATAGGCCCGGTGGCTTACAAACTAGAAATGCCCAAGAGTTGAGTGGCATTCATGACATATTTCATGTCTCAAACCTTAAGAAGTGTCTAGTTGATAACTCTCAGACCTTGCCCTTAGAAGGGATTTGAATCGATGATCGATTTCATTTTACGAAGGAACCCACATAAATCCTTGATAAAGGTACCATGAAGTTGAAACATGATAAAATTCCCTTAGTTAAGGTTCACTCGAATTCTAAACATGGGCCAGAGTTCACATAGGAACGGAAGATTCTATGAAACGAAAATACCCTAATCTATTCACTAGCCGAATCTAGACAGTGCCACCAGTGGAATTTCGGGACGAAATTCTTCTAACTGGGGGAGACTGTGACAACCGTCAAAATTTCAGGTCATTACCGAACTCGAATCTTAAACTACGCTTACAGCATTCCTTAAATCCTAGTGAAAATTCTAGGTTATGACTCCGTAGGCTTAACAAAGTTGTAGAACGTCTTAGAGATTGCTTAGTAAATTTTAAGTTCCTCTAGATGTTCTAGATTAGGTTACTAAGTGCCAATCAAATCAAATAAAAATCTATCTCTTTATATCCTCACAAAATCCTTATTGAATCACAAAACCGAAATTTTGGTAACTCAACAAGTAAATTAAATCGGACGGTACCCGACTAAACATGAACGTTGGTGAAAACATTTCTATAAATAACTTAAATCTATTTTTAGAAGTTATTTATCATATATTATTATTTATTTAAAATAATACACGAAAAACTTAGACGTTTTGGCTAAAACGTCTTAAATGCAATGAAAATGCACGAATCGAATTCGACAACTAAACGAAAGTCAATAAATAGTTTGACAACTCAAGATAAAGTATTTTAATAATACTTCAATGAAAATTTATCCCAAAAATATCGTTAATTTAAACGATTCAAAATAACGTTACGCGATTTAACGTTTTAACACGAAAATAACGGGTAAACGAACACGGTACGTAACGTAAACTTAAAAGACAAACTTTAAACATTTCCACCATCTTGTGGGGCCCCCAAATCTGCAGCTCCACATGGTCACCACCCTTTTGTTCCAATTAAACTTCATGCAAATGAAAGACTTCATCATTTCACTTCACACTCCACCAAGTATTCTCTCTAGCTTCTCTCTAGAATCAATTCTCTCTCTCTCTAAATTCTGAAAACTCCAGCCCTTTTCATCTCCACAACACCACCATAGAACCACCTACAACCATCATAAACCACCATTGAACCACCACTAAATTCTTCAAGCTTTTGCAAAACTACTTCAAGATTTCAAGACCACTAGTCCTTCTCATCTCAAATCTGCTCTAGAATCTTCATTAACACCATTGTAAGGACTTTTCTTCCTCATTATTACATAAATAACATGTTTATAAACTCACTCAACAAGATTGTGTCCAAACTTTGCTTAAAAACCATTTTGCAACATCAAAAACTCATGAAAATGTAACTTTCACTTCCTGTCCAGGAACATGCACGAATATCTATAAAATGTTTCTCACTCATTTATTGATGAAAATAGACCTTTTTATAGCCTAAAATCAAGTTCAAGAAGTTATCTTTCTAACCCCACTGGTTTCATCATGTTTGGAGCTCGTTTGCTATTTTAAATAATTTTTCTATTAATGCATGTATAATCTGATCAGAAAAGTCAGTAATTTAGTCTTATGGTTTTGACCATATCTTGAGCTATACAGCTCCAAATGACTTGAAACCAATGCCAAAAGTTTAAAAATTTCATTAGTTACATTTGTTATGTTGACCACTTTTTATGAATCCATGTGTATTTTTCTCAGTAATTATATCTTCTTGCATGTGTCCAGATTGGTCAGTTTTTGGACCTCAGAGGAAAACGAAATTTTATCAAATACTTAGACCTTTCTAAAAACCCTACAAAAATTACTGGAACTTTATAATACCTTGGGGATCATCGGTGATTTTTTCCATATTCTAGTTCGGAATATATATTTTTAGAAAAATCCGACAAGTAGATGTAAAATCTGGAAAATGTAATGTGTGGACTGTTTATGGTGTAACATAAAAACCGACAATTGTTGACTTACTAAAAGTGTAAGGACTGAGTTTTTATAACATTTGAACATATTTAAGGTTTTTGTAAAAGTCTTGGGTCAAACCGAGTAGGTTTGACCAAGTCAACAAAAAACGCGACTCGATTTCGAAAAACGGCGAACTTACTATTTTTGGCAAAACGAATAACTAAATGGGTTGGGTGACTTATTAAGTAACTTAGACCAAAACGAGACTTGAAAACATAATTTTCGCTAAGTACCAAATTCACGCACCAACCGATAACTACAAACAAGAACAACTTAGACACACGTAACTTATGCTATTACTAAGTATACAATGAAACAAACCTAATATGACTTGTGTGAAAAGTTTGACAATTTTCAGATGTTGTACACTTGCGTATTCATTATTGTACTCAGACGCGTTTGTCGGACGTTAACAAATTTTAAAGCAAACAAACAATATTGGCACTTTGTAATCTAGATATTTAGCTAAGCAATCCTTACAAATGTAATTAGACAAGATCCTAATTTGAACCTTCGTGTTCATAGGTTGTGGATAGGAGTCGTACTCATTTAGCACTCGGAATACATCCAAACCGTATCATTCGCACTTAATGGTGAGTATTAACAGCCCCATTTTTCTACTGGTTGCATAAACTTTTTGGGGTGAAAAGCATGACTACTTGTTTACTAAACTGTTCTTTTGTACTCTTAGTAAAAATGTTCTTGAAAGAGGTACATAATCTGTATTTTTCTGCGAAACTGATCTTGTTTATTGAAACTGTTCTTGAACTTGTACAAAAACTATATCTTATTACGAAACTGTTCTTTAATGTGTACTCTTAGTAAAACTGTTCTTGAAAGAGGTACACAATCTGTATTTTTCTGCGAAACTGATCTTGTTTATTGAAACTGTTCTTGAACTTGTACACAAACTGTATCTTACTGCGAAACTGTTCAGGATTGAACATTTACTACTATGATACTAAAACTATTCTGGAAATGTACACATGCTATCTTTTGTGCTAAAAATGTTTTCTATCTGTACGTATACTATTTATACGCTCTTATTGTATGCTTGTGACTCTATCGCATCTTAAGTCCCCGGTTCTTTTTACACAACCTATTAACTCATTATTGAGCCGATGGTTGATATGGATAGTACTATTTGGAAGGAGGCCACCTTCCCACTCTCTCGTGCATGTGAGTGCATACCACCAACTCTAAATGTTCGCGATAGGACATGTCTTTGGGGCGTTGTTCTCGGGCCAGTAGGTTTGGTTGTGAACTCAAGTTATACATGTCGTTCTTAAATGAATTCTAATTTGCGTATAAACAACTATTTATGTAGCAACGTAAATCTTTCGAATGTGGTTTTGATAACTTCTAGATGACTTTCGCATTTATTCACTAAACAACTATTTATGTAGCAACGTAAATCTTTCAAATGTGATTTTGAATACTTTTAGATGGCATTCGCACTTATTCTAAAACCTGTGAACTCACCAACTATCTTTGTAGTTGACCCTCATTTTTACATGCTTTTCAGGAAACAATCAGTAGTTTTGTAAATGAAGCTACGTCTCCCCTTATGAATGTTGAAGTCATTAGTGGAGCCTTGCGCTGTGGAACCATTGTGCTGTTACATCTCGCGTTTCCGCTTTAGCAGGGTGTGACAGATTTGGTATCAGAGCCTAAGGTTATAGTGAACTAGGATTGCGTTAGTGACCTAGACTATAACCGTTAGGGTAGTATTTCTTATTAGGTATGACTGGTTCAGCAATTGCATCATTTGAATTTAATTTAACATAGCCTGATCAACTATGTACAATTAAAGGTGAAGCAATGCAAGACCTGAAATAGTCATAGTGAACAAGAATGTCTTAGCAGACGTAGACCTATGATAGAAACGGGACTAACCCTTATACGTGCTTATGTGCTAGGTTTTTATGTGTATATATATGTTTATATATAACCTTACTTACTACTGTGGAGACTTCCATGGAACCCGTTCGCCCAACCACGTTGGACAAAGACATATTCTAAGAGGACTCACTTAAGGAGATCCACATAAGGATCCACCACCAAGACAAGTGACGCCTGTTTCACCCTCTTCCTCTCACTCTCATCCTAATCATTCGGGAACACGTATGGAACTAGAACCGCAAGAGAATTCATTACCTAGACGCGTTACATTTACTTCCTCTACTCCGCGCTCTTTCTCCCCCGCTTATCGTAGACCAAATTAATTGCGTGTGTTATACACAACTAGAAGGACTGATAGACCATCACGAACTAGACCTTTCGCTAACTATACTACTACTACCGATACTTCACCCACTAGGATCCGTCATCGTACAGAGGTATGCCGGTGAAATTAGTCAACCACAACACCTACATATGGGAAACATTTTTCCAACAAATGGATGGATTCCAACTACTTTCGCATAACTTGGTTTGCGACCTTAACCACTCCGAACACAAACTATTTCGACAACTATCTGGTCATTTTAATCACTACTGCAAGGGGTAATTGCAACTACGGGATTACCAACTATATTTACCAAACAATCTTTATCAAACATTTGTTTACTTCGAAACAATAACATAGTCATGATCGACTACTTTGAGAACACTACTCGGTCATTGTTATGACTACCATTCAAATCTACGATAATCACTAAACCCTCCTATTATTAAATTCACTGTCTCAATAGAACTTCCTCTCGAAGAAGATGGCAAACTCCACTATGGACGAATACTCGTCAGACGACGACCTGAATCTAGAATAAATAAGAAGTTGAAGGACGTGCCTACCTCCTGTTATAGTTAAAACTTCTATCTCGATGGGCATATAAGAACCCCTTCATAGTTTGTATAAGACTTAGTAATTTGTCCTGAGGTAACAATGCCAGGCATATTTTGTAAACGTCAATCGTGTAATCTATTAATCATTCGCTACGGTTGATTTCAACTTATTATCATTAACTCGAGCTTTCAACGAATTACTTCGGACATTCACCTACAATTTTTCCACAACTTCTAATTTTCAACGAATTCCATTATCAAACAGAATTACAAAGTGTGATGTCGAGAGTTTCCAACGTATTTTGATTGCCTCAAACTTTTTAACGGACTATGAGATTTCAAATTGATCTCATCGAAGAAAAAAAAAATTTCAACTAGATTTTACAACAACCTCTCCACGAAATATTCTACAAAACTTTCAAATTCCATAGGTGTATAAACTCATTTATATAAAACATATCATTTGGTCAAGGTTTTATCACTATTTATACCTACAGCAACTAATTTACAAACAAGTTTACCAACTGTTTTAACAACTACTTTATAAACGACTACTCTGTAACGTTTGGACTACGATTTGAACAACGAAACGGTCATGAATTGACTGCTTTTAAACATGACTTGGGCATTGTTATGTCTTCTTTTTTAAATCAACGATTTGATTTCCAACAAATTTTTAATGCAAGACATACTTGCAACGAACTTTTCCCCATAAACTTTATACCTGCCGAAATCGGAAGCATCGATATCATAGTAGGCATGGATTGGTTATCCAAGCATCCTGCCGAAATTATCTGTTTTGAGAAGGTCGTTCGTATTCCCCTCGTTACCGGTGGAACTTTGATCTTACAAGGAGAAACCAGAAAACTGAGCTTGAACATTTTTTCCTTTCTGAAAACCCGAAAGTACCTAAGAAAAGAGTACCAGGGAATCCTCGCACCCGTAACCAAGTAGAAGTCGGAGGAGAAGCGACTTAAGGACGTACCCCTTTTGTGTAGAATTTTCTGGAAGTCTTTCCCGAAGACTAGCCTGGCCTTTCCCCCACCTAGACAAATCGAATTCCAAACCGATCTTGTGCCCAGTGCAGCACCCATGGCACGAGCACCATACAGATTAGCACCTCCCGAGTTACAGGAGTTGTCCACCCAATTACAGGAACTCCTGAACAAGGAATTCATTCGACCAAGTTCCTCAGCTAGGGGAGCTCCAGTCCTATTCGTGGAAATGAAAGACGGATCTTTCTAAATGTGAATCGATTACCGAGAACTGAACAAACTAACCGTTAAGAATCGATACCCACTTCCAAAAACCGATGACCTGTTTGACCAACTTCAAGGGTCAAGTTTTTACTCAAAGATAGATCTACGGTTCGGTTATCATCAACTACGAGTCCGAGATGCTGACGTTCCTAAAACAACCATTAGAACTCTCTACGGCCATTATGAAATCCAAGTGATGCCATTCGGCTTAACCAAATTACCGACAATATTCATGGACCTCATGAATCGGGTGTGCAAGCCATATTTAGACAAATTTGTTATCGTGTTCATCGACGACACCTTAATGTACTCTCACAACGGAACCGAGCATGGCCAACAACTGGAAACTATCTTGGAGCTACTCAAACACGAGGATTTATATGCCAATTTCTCTAAGTGTGAATTCTGGATGTGAACAGTACAGTTCCTAGGGCATGTCGTTGACAGTCAAGGGATACATGTTGATCCAGCTAAGATCGAGGCTATCAAAGCTGGAAAGCACCTAATACTCCAACCGAGGTACGAAAATTCTTAGGTCTCGCTGGGAACTATCGGCATTTCTTCAAAATAACCCAACCTTTAACCGCACTGACCCAAAAAGAGAAGAAATTCGATTGGACCGATAAACATGAGACAGCGTCGATGGGTCAAATTGCTTAACGACTATGACTATAAATTTAGTACCGAAAGCCTTTAGGGTTATTACAACAACCCGAAATACCCCAATGGAAAAGGGAACAGATAACAATGGACCTCGTCAATAAGTCACCTCAAACTTCCAAAGGTCACGACTCTATTTGAGATATTGTCGACCAACTGACAAAATCAGTGCGTTTTCTACCTATCCGAAAGAATTACAAAATGAAAAGACTTGCTCAAATCTATATCGCAGAAATTGTGTCGCGTTACGGAGTGCCCATTTCAACTATCTACGACAGAGACTGTCATTTTACATCACGGTTTTGGCTGTCAATACAGAAGGTGTTGGATACCCAACTAAACCTGAGTACGGATTATCACCCTCAATCAGACGGGCAAAGTGAGCGAACAATTCAAACGTTAGAACATATGCTACAAGAGTGTGTACAACTTCGAAGGAAGTTAGGATGTACACTTACCCCTGACAAAGTTCTCTTACAACAACAATTACCACATTAGCATCAAGTGTGCATCATTAGAGGCCTGGTATGGACAGAATTGCCAATCATCGTTGTGTTGGAGACGTCATTCAGGAAACTATGGACAAAAATTTCAACCATAAGGGAACAACTCAAGGTAACCCAAAGTAGGCACAAAAGCTACGTTGACAATCGCAGAAAGCCACTAGAATTCCAAACGGGTGATAAAGTGTTTATGAGAGTATCACCTTGGAAAGGACTACTACGCTATGGCAAGAAAGACAAGTTAAGCCCACACTATATTGGACCATACAAAATCTTGAAATAGGCCCGGTGGCTTACAAACTAGAAATGCCCAAGAGTTGAGTGGCATTCATGACATATTTCATGTCTCAAACCTTAAGAAGTGTCTAGTTGATAACTCTCAGACCTTGCCCTTAGAAGGGATTTGAATCGATGATCGATTTCATTTTACGAAGGAACCCGCATAAATCCTTGATAAAGGTACCATGAAGTTGAAACATGATAAAATTCCCTTAGTTAAGGTTCACTCGAATTCTAAACATGGGCCAGAGTTCACATAGGAACGGAAGATTCTATGAAACGAAAATACCCTAATCTATTCACTAGCCGAATCTAGACAGTGCCACCAGTGGAATTTCGGGACGAAATTCTTCTAACTGGGGGAGACTGTGACGGCCGTCAAAATTTCAGGTCATTACCGCACTCGAATCTTAAACTACGCTTACAGCATTCTTTAAATCCTAGTGAAAATTCTAGGTTATGACTCCGTAGGCTTAACAAAGTTGTAGAACGTCTTAGAGATTGCTTAGTAAATTTTAAGTTCCTCTAGATGTTCTAGATTAGGTTACTAAGTGCCAATCAAATCAAATAAAAATCTATCTCTTTATATCCTCACAAAATCCTTATTGAATCACAAAACCGAAATTTTGGTAACTCAACAAGTAAATCAAATCGGACGGTACCCGACTAAACATGAACGTTGGTGAAAACATTTCTATAAATAACTTAAATCTATTTTTAGAAGTTATTTATCATATATTATTATTTATTTAAAATAATACACGAAAAACTTACACGTTTTGGCTAAAACGTCTTAAATGCAACGAAAATGCACGAATCGAATTCGACAACCAAACGAAAGTCAATAAATAGTTTGACAACTCAAGATAAAGTATTTTAATAATACTTTAATGAAAATTTATCCCAAAAATATCGTTAATTTAAACGATTCAAAATAACGTTACGCGATTTAACGTTTTAACACGAAAATAACGGGTAAACGAACACGGTACGTAACGTAAACTTAAAAGACAAACTTTAAACATTTCCACCATCTTGTGGGGCCCCCAAATCTGCAGCTCCACATGGTCACCACCCTTTTGTTCCAATTAAACTTCATGCAAATGAAAGACTTCATCATTTCACTTCACACTCCACCAAGTATTCTCTCTAGCTTCTCTCTAGAATCAATTCTCTCTCTCTAAATTCTGAAAACTCCAGCCCTTTTCATCTCCACAACACCAACATTGAACCACCACTAAATTCTTCAAGCTTTTGCAAAACTACTTCAAGATTTCAAGACCACTAGTCCTTCTCATCTCAAATCTGCTCTAGAATCTTCATTAACACCATTGTAAGGACTTTTCTTCCTCATTATTACATAAATAACATGTTTATAAACTCACTCAACAAGATTGTGTCCAAACTTTGCTTAAAAACCATTTTGCAACATCAAAAACTCATGAAAATGTAACTTTCACTTCCTGTCCAGGAACATGCACGAATTTCTATAAAATGTTTCTCACTCATTTATTGATGAAAATAGACCTTTTTATAGCCTAAAATCAAGTTCAAGAAGTTATCTTTCTAACCCCACTGGTTTCATCATGTTTGGAGCTCGTTTGCTATTTTAAATAATTTTGATACGGATAAATGTTAGACAATCAAATACTCATTAGAATCTCACGTGTTTAGGACACTAGGAGGTTTCAGGGATTGTCTATTCCACGTCGGATATACTCATTGCTCGGATAGACTCAGGTGAGTCTCACAGCCCCACTTTTACTGTTTTTCTATTGGGTTGAGATACAACGCTTACTTGTTTTCGTGATCACAGTTATTCGGTTAGTTAAATTGATATTTAACTAGGTTAATTAAATGATTATTTAATTTGGTTAACCCTGTTGGTTACATTGTACGGTTATCATTGTTGGTCTTGATTTTCATTGTTCGGTTATTGCACGAGTGTTTTAATTCGGTAAAGTCCTCATCAGTGTATGATTCATTAACTTAATAAGGCGCGATTGCTAAAGGATAGTACTATCATGGGAGTGACGTCCCCGTCCGGGTTGCCAGCTACAACCAAGTTAATAACGGGCACTTTAGTAATTGTCAAGGGTGTATCACCAAGACGGGAGGCAAAGATCGGGTTAGGCCTTGAATCATAGATCAGTGCAATATCAGTGTCGGTCTTAACATTGTTCGGTAACCTTATTAGGTTAACTCATAGTTCGGGAACCTTAATTGGTTTATCATTGTTCGGTTTACATTGATCATTTATTGTTGGTATTAAAATCATCGGATAATCATGTTGATCACATCAATGTTTATTTTAAACCTGTGAGATTCACCAGCTTTATAGCTGACCTTTTAGTGTTGTATTCTCAGGTGACAGGCAACAGTAGGATGGCCCTCAGGATATGCTAGCTAGTACGAGTCGCATGCATCTAAACACTCATGAAGATTTTCTTGCATTATATTTTGTTAAACGTTATGTACTAAAATCTCCAGAAATCATTTTGCGAACTCGCTATCCTTGTAAACTTATGACTTAAACTATGTGATTACTTTTGAAATGTATAAACGTTTCATGTAGAGTCGTTTGCTTATAATCTTGGTGTTTTGATATTTGATTAGTGGCACCCAAAACTCGCTTCCTCAAATCCAAAAATAAGGGGTGTCACACCATTCAAGTTGTTTTTGTAGTTCAAAAACAGAATGCTCGTGAAGTTTACGATATTAACATTTATTTTATGGCAGCCATTTAACCGGACAACGTCCGGGTATAATATTAGTTGGAATGGTGGAGTACTCCGTTAATTATTTGTGTTTTCTTATTTATTTATTCAACATTATTATTCGATTGATTTACTTTAAGGGTAAATTAGGAACGTTACATAAAATAATGTCCATGAATCGAAAATGAGTCTGTGAGGATTACGTCCCTTTATTTTCACATCGTCATTGATTTTAATTGTCTTAAATCCGTTATTAAAATAAAGCACATTGGCTTTATGAACTGTTTGAAACATATTGATTTTATTTATCTTGACAATTGTCAATTATGAATGAACATTTTAATATCATTAATTCCTGTAGATTGGGATCACAGGGTAAGGAAGTATTTGAGAAGAAGGAGAAGAATATTAATTTTAGCCATTGGATCATCATGTGGTGTGGATGAATGGTTACAATGGATGACATTTTTTATATATTTTACTACATCTTCTATACACGATGTCAGTAAAATACCGTACAAATGGATGATGTGGATAATATAAAATGTAGTAAAAATAATAATATGTAGTATACTTTTATACAAAATGTAGTAAAAATAGATAATATGTATAATATAAAATGCAGTGAATAACATACAATAAATGAAATAATGTAAAATGCAGTAAAAAGCGAAACAATGTGTGGTAAATGAAATATATGCAAAATGCAAAACTTTTATACAAAATACAATAAAATGAATAATATGTATAATATAAAATGAAGTAAAAAACAAAAATATGTAAAAAATAAAATATATGCAAAATGCAGTAATAATTACAAAATGCAGTGTAATTTTAACAAAATACAGTCTAAGATAGATTATGTATAACTTTAAATGCAGTAGAAAACAAGAAATAAATATTAGATTAGGGTGTATAAATAAAATGCAGTAAAACATCAAAAGTATAATGTGTATAATGCAGTAAAAAAAGAGAAATATCTAAACATATATATACAAAATTCAATAAAAATAATAAAATACAGTATAATTTTAACAAAATGCAGTAGAAGGGATAACATGTAAAAAATTGGGAAAAAAAATATGCAAAAAAAAAAATAAAATTTTTTTTAAAAATAATTAAAAAAAATTTTCCGGCGATAGGTAGCGGCTAGTGGTGGGTGGTGGTGGTGGAGGGGAGGGGTGAGGAGGAAGAAAGTAGGAGGGAGTAGTATACAATATTGAAAAGGTGGAGGGGATTAAAATGTAAATTTTGCATGTGACATGTGACACTTTTTTAATGGAGAAGATTTTCTCTTTCTTCTCCTTAAAAGGTACCTTCTCCTGTGAACCTCATAGGTATTTTATATAGAGAACTATTTGGTAATAATAAACTATTTGGGTGTGTGTTTTATGGAACAAGATGAGCTTTTGTGTATTCTTTGTTTGATTAAGAGCTCCTCAAATATAACCAACTTCTACCTCGAGGTGAATATATATATTTAATGACTTACATTGTAAAATATAATAAATTTAAGTTTTAACATGTTTTCTAATATATGGTATATATTGTATTGTAGAATCAACGGCCTGATGATTCCCAACAAACTGCAACAGATTTTCCTGATCTTCAAGATCACTCGGATTTCAAGTTGGATCATCTTGATGAATACATTCAAGATGGAAAATTTCAGCGACTTAGCTATCGAGAAGAACCTTTTGAAGCTTATAATGGTCAAGTCACCTGTACTAAAGAAAGTACGTATAAAGATTAATGACAATATCTCTGTTGACGGAGAATTCCAGATATTTAAGGACCCATTTCCAAGTGCATCACCTTCGGTAAAATTTATCATTGAACGCCAAAGGATGGTAATTTGTACACCACCAACTTTTAGCCATACACCACTAATGTGCATCAGTATGTTGTACAATACAACAGTTTAAAGGAATAACTAGTGGTGTATGACTAAAAATTGGTGGTGTACAAATCACCGCCCAACGCTGAAATATGGTGTCATATAAGCCTTTTATTTTCGGGAAGTGATCCTTACACATATTTTATCCATACACATTAAAATATATGTAATTCCTATTTTACCCTTAATTAAAACCCAAAAATATGTCTTGATCGCCCAAACCCACTCATCAAACGCGAGCGCCACCCCTGCATTTAATCATCCTCATCCTCCGATTACTAAACACCATCATCAAAACATCTCTAATCTTCTCTGATAATATAAAACAACCAAAATTCTCATCAAGTCTTCTGTGTTTTCTTATAAAACAACAAACACCAGATTGGAATGGTGGAGTACTCCGTTAATTATTTGTGTTTTCTTATTTATTTATTCAACATTATTTTTCGATTGATTTACTTTAAGGGTAAATTAGGAACTTTACATAAATTAGTGTGTATGAATCGAAAATGAGTTTGTGAGGATTACGTCCCTTTATTTTCACATCGTCATTGATTTAGTTGTCTTAAATCCTCTATTAAAATAAAGCACATAGGCTTTATGAACTGTTTGAAACGTGTTATATTGAATTCTAGGGTAAGGTTCAAATGAGACTAAAAATTTGTGTGAGAATAGAGGAACCAATGATATGGTGCCATGTGTACAAAGAGAATACAAAAACCATTTACCCCTTAAGTTAAATATCTCACAAATGACAAATCGAAAAATTATGAAAATTGCACCATTAGATTCAGCGTTTGATCCTCTTCGATTTGCCGTCCATTAAGGCATACTTTCGACGAGTTTTTTTTTTTTTTCATTATTTTTAGTGGGTTTCACATTACTAACACATGTGTTACAGTGTTGCGTTTAGGGTTTAAGGTTTGAGGTTTAAGGGTTAGGGTTTAGGGTTGGAAGTTTGGGGTTTCGTCACGAAACCCCAAACTCCCAACCCTAAACCCTAACCCCTAAACACCAAACCCTAAACCCTAAACGCTTTGTAAAACTCTAAACCTTAAATCATACTAAACCCTAAACCCTGCTAAACCCTAACAGTAAACCCTGCTAAACCCTAACAGTAAACCCTGCTAAACCCTAATACTAAACCCTGCTAAACCCTAACTCTAAACCCTTACCCTAAACCCTAAATCAAATGTATAATCAATCACTAACACATGTATTACTAATATGTAAAACCCACCAAAAAAATGAAAAAAAAAGTTCGTCGGAAGTATGCCTTGATGGACGGCAAATCGAAGAGGATAAAACGCTGAAAAATATGGTGCAATTTTCATGATTTTTCGACTTATCGTTTGTGAGATATTTAATTTTTAAAAACGTGGATGAGAGAGAAAAAAGTGACACATGGCATATTGTGGTTGATTCCCTCATTCTCACACAAAATAAATGGTCTCAATTGAACTCTTCTCTTGAATTCTATTTATCTTGACAATAATGAAAGAACATTTTGATATTATTAATGCCTTAATTTTATATAATCAACAGTATTGGTAATAAATAAGGGTGGTGATTCGTACACCACATTTTTTTAATCAGACATCACTAATGTGCTTTACAGTTTTATACAGTACAACATTAAGCACATTTGGAGATTTTCGGTTAAAAAGATGTGATGTACGAATCATCACCCAATAAATAAAGTGTCTTTAACTTCTTAAAAACGTATTAGAAAATGTGAACATTAATTATATTTTTAATATCATCGCACGTCACGCGCTATTAAAGAAACAGTATAACATACGGCTTGAAAGACGAGGTGCCCATTTTGTCTTATTTTAAAACTTTAATTTTATTTTATTATTTGTCGGCAAGTCCCAAAACTTATGAAATTACGAAAATAAACATCGCTCACGAATTGCTATGCGACAAAAGAGTAAAAGATTGTCAAAGTATCAAGGGACCATTTTGAACTTTTCTTTTTGTTAGGTAATAAGTATCCCCCTTTGACATTTTCAAAAGTCAACCACCATCTAGCTGTAAAAAAAAGTAAATACCCAGCCTCAAAAAGTAAAGAATAAAGGGAATATATCACACTCGGTGTATTGGGAATAGATTTTTGTTATTAAAGTTTGGTATATGATGTTTTGGGTTTTAGAGTTTTGGCACATATACTTTGCACTATCTTATGTTGTTTTGTACTTATAGAAAATACTGACGGTAGTAATAATACTCAATTCTGTATAAGCACGGTATAACCGAGTGAGGTAAAATTTAGATAGTCATACCTCTATTCCAAGTAAAAAGACTACCAACATAAAGAACATGCATTTATGCATGATTAGAAATATTAAGTATAGTAGTAGCTAATTTACGCAAATAGATTTTTATCAAATTACTTTAGATAAAAGAGGAATTTAGGACATTATTCATAAGTAGTACGAAAACAACATTTAACGGATATAATTAACTACTCGTAGTTAAACATGTCAACTTTATGTGGCAACTAAAGGAAAATAAAATAGAAAATATTTTGTTGATATGCCACATTAGTTAAACTATTGGACCATGATGTAATTTGAGTAAAAGGAAAATAAAGCAAAAGAAATTAAAACTCTGATTTTAATATTTTATTATATCCAGAAACCAGAATCCTTGTGAAGGCCAGCTGCCACCCTCTCACATACACACGCTTTTTGTTTTTTTCCATTCATAAAAATAAAGAAAAAGATATATATTTTCTTATTATTAAACTTTTTAATATTAATATTGTGTGTCCTGTAAAACAAAATGTTTAACACAATTATCATTTTTCTTACATTTAAATCGTCTAGTATATATACAAATCGTATGTTACACATAATTGTCTGCAATAAGAGATTTCAGCTCGTCACATTTTGATTAATGAAATGTTACTCATGTACTACTAGATCAAGGCTATGTTCGGCACGCTCATTTTTTGAGCTTGTAGCTTATGGTTTTCATAAGCTCCGTTTGGCTAATAAAATTTTAAGTAGCTTATGGTTTCCATAAGCTCCAAAACCATAAGCTACTTGAAGTAGCTTATGCAAGTAGCTTGTAGCTTATGGAAGATGAAATTACATAAATACCCTTCAAATAATTATCATTTTTCTTACATTTAAATCGTCTAGTATATATACCATCGTATGTTACACATAATTGTCTCCAATAAGAGATTTAAGCTCGTCACATTTTGATTAATGAAATGTTACTCATGCACTACTAGATCAAATGTCATTTTGTTTTTAATTACACTTATAATTTGAGATATTTCACCTACATTCATTTCAGCATATATCAACATGTCGATTATCAGCCTATTTAAAATACATGTGTAACTCAATCACACGCAATCTAATAAACCTTTATGAGTTGTAGTATCAAATTTTCTACTAATTAAACATGTTTGCTAGCTACATATGTGTATGATCATAATTTTGGACCCTTTAAATTTCAAACTTATTAATTATTAGTTGGAACGAAATATCGAATACATCGTTACACAAATGGTTAAACTCAACAAAATAATCTTGAATATCATTAATTCGAAGCCATCTTTGTTTCGAGCTTTTGTTGATGAATTCAAACTTGTAATAACATGTGCACGACTTCTTATATGTACAGTGTTTTCCATGTCTTATGAACAAAGGTAAGCAATTTATGTTGAATTAAAAAAAATTATCTCAATTCAATCTCTATATTAAAAAAAAAAAAAAATGTGGCACACTAAGCACTCGTGTCTATCTATTTTTGTATTTTAGCTTTTATTTTTATGACACTATCTTAATATTATTATAATTATTATTATAATTTTATTTAAAAAAGAAAATGTGAACCCTTTCCATTTCCACACCAAATATATACATCCTCATTTATCTCACTATCAAAAGTCAGCGCCTTCATTTGTCTCTCATTTTCTTCTCTACACACATGGATGCTGATTGGGACCTACAGGCGGTGGTCAGAGGCTGTTGCTCCGCCGTATCATCATCCTCCTCCGCCACCACAACCACCACCTTCGCAACTACTCCGACTAGGCCTTTGGATGCTTACAGTCAACAAAAGTCAACTTTTTATGAAGAAAATTGTATGAGTATCTTCCCAGATCTATTTCAACCAAGAAGTGATAACAGTATAGAACAGTTTTTGAATGATCTTTACAACCCCTTATACTTTCCGAATCTACAAAAACTACCTCCATCTCCTCAAAGTTTCCCAATTTCACCACTCTCTGTTCTTAGTGGACTTCAAGATTCACCATACCACCACCACAACTACAACCAGCATCAGCATCAGCATCAGCATCAGCATCAGCAGCAACAGGAGAAACAGTTTCAGGGAAAGCAGCAATCTTTAGGCATATCTAGATGTACAACTTCTCATGCACAGAGTACACCAAAATTCAAGAAAAGGTCAAAAAGATTGCATCTTTATCTACCATTACTCATTTTCAGCTGGATCCATTTTTGGGTTTTTGTTAACTTGTGAAATACCCTTGAAGCAAATTTAATAATCAAGCTTTTTGGTGAAAATTATACATTTTTTTTAGCTTTTTAGTGGCTATCTGAATGAAAAATAATAAATTATGGGAGATGTCCACATGCAGTAAATTGTGCTATTTATGATTCATGTATTTTTCCAAAATATTTGTCCGAATCATAACTAGCTAGACATCTTTTTTAGAAATAAAAATAAAAGAGTTTTTATTTGGCTATTTTTAATTGTATTTTTTTTTACTTTTATTTTTACAGGAAAAACCAGATAAAAAAGGTTTGCCAAGTGCCAGCTGAAGGATCATCTCCTGATTTGTGGTCTTGGAGAAAATACGGTCAAAAACCTATCAAAGGCTCTCCATACCCAAGGTTTGTGTTTTCTCATTTTTCCCAATTATATTCTATTTTTAGACATTATTTTGCAAATATTTACTAAAGATAAAGATTTTAGCTTCTAAATATCTAGCAACAATTCCAAAATGCCATTCTACTACTATATAAATCCCGAATATTCTCTATCTATGATCAAAATTTATGCCAGTTGTTTCTTATTTTAGTCTAATTAAATTGCCTTAAATAAATTATTAAATAATAAATATAATATCTATAAATAAAACCTCAACATTCGTTTTTTCCATTTTTCTTGACAATGTAGTAGTTTTCATATGAAATAATTTCAAGCATTTGGATTTTGATTTATATTTAAAACTACCGAAATCGATTAATTATTGTTTCAAGTTTCAACTATCAATTATTTATTTATTTTTTTATAAAAAACAGGGGATATTATAGATGTAGCACATCGAAAGCTTGTTTAGCCCGAAAACAAGTGGAGCGAAATAGATCCGACCCGGGCATGCTAATCATCACATATACCGGCGAACATAGCCATCCGGTGCCAACACAACGGAACTCGTTATCCGGCAGCTCCCGCAACAAAATCACCACCTCCGACGACGACGACGACAAACCAACACCCTCTTCACCTGTTTCTCCGGCAGCCACCGTATCGCCGGCGATGGAAAAGATAGACGAAAATGAAAGAGATTACACCGACGACGATGATACCAACTTTGACATCTCCGGTGTAGTCATCGACGAAGATATTTTCGATGGGTTAGATGAGATTGTCGGTCCGGCCGGCGGGGGTTGACTTCTAAGTTGCTGACTCTTTTTGTATTGCTGACGTCATGATGATGATATTATACGCGTTTATTCGCGCTGACTTTTTTGATTCTTTTTACTAGAGCAAATATTATTAAATCCAGAGTGAACAGGTTATACTAGTTTGTATGTAGTGCATTACAAGTTGTATTTACTTTGGATTCGATAATTTTTGTCGTTAAACAAAAGTTTTTTTTTTTTCCTTTTTCCTTTTTGTTGTTTATGCTTTTTAAGGGAGACGAGCCGTTGGTAAAGTAAAATTGGCTTTATGTCTAACATGATGTTTAAAGTATTGCTTGTTGTACAGTATGCATCATTTAGTGTACCAGTTGGGATGTGTGTGTTACGGGAACTTGATAAGTTGATAGGTAAATAGGGTATCGAGTCTTTTTTGTGGCTCAAAGAACAATTCCAAACTACAATGATGCATTGTGGTAATGAGTTAATTGCATGGTTCAGGTGGTTTATCCGTTTATATATAAATTGTACCATCATTAAATATAATTCACTTTGCACGTATACTTAAAAATACAAAAGTTGTTGTGGAACTGGTTTCTCCTTCAATTTAAATGTCGGAATTACCTTTAATGTTCTATTATTAAAAAAGTATACAAAATTAAGGATCGAACGCCAAACAACTTATACGTATTTGAACTGCTGGTGCGAAACGTGAAGTATAGAGTCTGACGATGCGATTGTATGTTAACGCACAAATGAACCATGCACTTAACTCTTATGTAATTTTGCAATTTATAAGTGTACAAATTGAATTGTCCAAGAGTGACCTTTTAATTAAACAATTATCATAGTATCATTAAGTCGTCTTTAAAATATGTACTAAATACTGCATTAAATTAAATTTTAATGTAATAGAGGAACTTTAAAGAAACAACTCTACATAAGACCATTCCCAACCCAAAAATCAACTGACGGAAACTGACAGAGCCACGTCAGCGCCACGTCAGCTTTTTCACAAAACTGACTGAAACTGACTGAAACTGACAGACCACTCCCATCCCTGCTCCGTCACTTCCATTTTCTGGGACCCGCGACTTATTTTTAATTCAACAAAAATACAAAACTATTTAAATTAAACACAATATAATTTAAATAACACACATTCCATTAAAAAAAAAATTACAACAATTCCTAAAAAAATAAAAATTACAACAATTCCTAAATAAATAAAAATTACAACAATTCCGAGAAATAAAAATTACCACAATTCCTAAAAATAAAAAAATACTACGATTCCTACAGATAAAAATTCAAACAAATACGTTATTATCCAACAAGTCCTAACGAACACGGTAATTTGGTGGAAGTTGCGCAATGTGTCGGATTAGAGCATTGCGAAGTCGATGATGAACTTCCCGATCCCGTAATTCCTTGTCCATCCGCAGTTGAGTTGCAACTCTTTCTTCCCATGAGCGGTTTGGTCTATTCGACGGCTCCTCCGGATAATCTTCTTCAAGGTCACACATATTTCGCCCGTTATCCTCCGTTATCATGTTGTGTAGAACAACACAAGCATACATGATTCTTTTTATTCTATTTGTGATGTATGGTCTAACCGGGTTCTTGATGATTTGCCAGCGGCCTTGAAGGACACCAAATGCTCGTTCCACATCTTTCCTTGCAGATTCTTGGTATCTCTTGAATCGAGCCTCAACTTCAGTTAATGGATGCCTGAACGACTTAACAATTGTAGCCCATTCCGGATAAATTCCATCCCCCAGATAATACCCCTTTGTAAAATTTTGTCCAGCAATTGTAAAGTTAACTTGGGGAGCTCTATCTTGTAGCAAATCAGAGAACAAATCCGATTGATTAAGAACATTCAGGTCGTTGCTCGAGCCCGCTGGACCAAAGAAAGCGTGCCAAATCCACAGGTCATAAGATGCAACTGCTTCGAGCATGATTGTTGGATGACCTTGATCACCCCTAGTGTACTGACCCTGCCATGCTACAGGACAATTTCTCCAAGGCTAATGCGTGCAATCGATGCTTCCGAGCATACCTCAAACCCATGCAACTCGGAATGACGTTGATGTAAACGTTGCACATCTTGTACAGTTGGTTTTCTTAAATACACCGTAGAGTACAAATGAAATACACATTTGCAAAAATTATCCAAACAGTCGTAAGAAGTTTGTTCACCCATATGCAAGTATTTGTCAAACGCATCCGCGGCACAACCATACGCTAGTTGGCGTACGGCGGAAGTGCATTTTTGAAATACATTAAAACTTTGTCTGCCGAGTGCGTCAATACGTTGTTGAAAATATGCAAAGTAATCCGGTAACGGATCTTGAGGAAAATTAATAATATTTTGGCATATACGGATAAATAATGGCTTACTCATCCGAAAACGGCGCCGGAATACATCCGTCGGAAATGTTGGGTTGTCGGCAAAGTAATCTTGAAACAAACGTTGGCTCGTCACTACGCGATCTCTTGGAAAGTATCGACGGGGAGCTCGCGGGATAGGAATTACTTCTTCGTCTTCTGATTCGGAGGATATCGCGTTGATAACATTTATCGCCCATTCCGGATTGAAAATGTTGTTGAGCGCCTCCAAATCTTCAAGATCGGAATCCGAAGACATTGTTAAAATTTGAAAGTGTATAAAATTGTGTAGTATGAAAGTGTAGTATGATTTGTGTGAAAGTGTAGTATGAATTGTGTGAAATAGTTGGAAGAATATAGGTGTATTTATAGAAGAAAGTGAAAATTTTGAAATTTTTTTTTTTGTTTTTTTCCTTGCCCCCGCTCCTCCCAACGGTTATGTTTCAAATTTTTTTTTTTTTTTTTTATGTCAAACGGTACAAACCCAAAAAAAAAAAAAAAAGGGAAATGGGCCCCACTATCGGCGACGAGCGTCTTCGGTAAACCGAAGGACGAAGCCGACGGCGGCAACCGACGAGGCGGTGCCAACCCCGTCGGTTCGTCGCTTGGCAACCGACGGACAACCGACACCAGGGTTGGGAACGGTCTAAAATGTAGTTTGTATCACGTTTGCACTATATTATCACACCAAATATACTCTCTCAATATATGTATCGACCCTTAAACTATTTTTACTTTTTAATTAGTACACCCCTACTTGTATTATTCTAAAAAAAAAAAAAAAAAGTTATTGGAGGGAACCTTTAACCCCGGATCCGTAGATCCACGGAGCCCACCCGCAAGAGGCAACCCGTCCGGCTAAACACCTGGCCCCAGTGACCCCACACACGGAGCATAGGATTTTTTGTATTATTCTAAGAAGTACGTTATATGTACGTTATATCATTGATGATTAAAATAATAAAATATAATTTTTGAAAAAAGTACGATAATTAAAACATTGATTAATAAAAAAAACTTATTGTAGTCATTTTAGCCTAACGAGTACTCAGAGTTTATAACTTTCGCTTTTTTAGACTGGAAGTGAAAAAAAAAAAAATCATAGAAACTGATGATGAAATTGTGTATAAACTACAAAAGATACCAGCAATCTAACTCTTACCCATTTTTTTTTCATTGTGCTTCTTGAAGTAATAATTTGAAATGCTCTACAAACATGTACTTGATCCAGATTTTTGTATTGGACAAAATCAAGGAAATGGGATGACCTTGAGGAAGTTGGGGGCGTCAGTGTAAGGAGAAGGGACTTTTAATGTTTGTTTTTTTTTTAACATGTAAATCAATCCATTCCGATGCCTAAACATTTTTCAATACAAAAATCGTGATGATGTACATGTTTGTAGGCATTTCAAATTCTCAATTCAACAAGAACAAGAAGGAAAATTTACAAAAATTTGAGTATGAACGGCGAATACGAACAAATTGTACATACTGGGTGCACTAGATCGACTAATACATACATATACTTATGCGAACATACAATACCAACTAGCAGGTCGTAACGAATGAAGCATTTATAAAATCTTCAAACACTACTAGAAAAAAGTTGTATAGCGACATGTTCAGCGACGTACTTAGCGACAAATTTGGGGCTTGCGACGCATCTAGAGACACCAAGGGGGATGTCGGTATAAATAAGTCGCAGATTTTTTCGATGTCTCTAAACGGGTCGCGACAAATAACGACATTGTCTGCGACATACGTCGCAGATTTCTGAGACATCTTTGCTTCGTCACTATCTATGTCGCTGATATTCAGATCCGTCGTTAATTAAGTCGCCAATTGTGTCGCTACACTAATAAGATGTCGCCTGTACGTCTCTAGCTATGTCGCTATTCTCAAAAGATGCCGCTATTTGTGTCTCAATAAACGTAGCTAATTCTGCTCTAACATCGATATATTCAATGCAATATAGGTAGTTTTTTTTCCGGGTATTGATGCTTCTAATTACAACATGATTCATACATAATCAAATGATAGACTATTGAAACTATTTGATATCAAATCGAACCAAATATCAACTTTTTTCTTCATTCAAATGTAACTTCAAATTATACCCAAACACAGCAAAAAATCCACAAGTTCAAGGTTCTCATTCAAAGGTTCTAAATTTGAAAAGACACATCAAAATCTATTTTCTATATTATATCTAAGATAAGTTTGAAACCATAGCCTTCGCCACTTCTTGAGAAAATTCAGATTTATGCATTCTTTAAGTTGCACCTGCACACGTAAAAAAGATAACAAAATTATTCATTAAACGAGATGAAAGAATAAATAAGAAACTGTTGAATTAATAAGGTCACTCATAGAAGTTGGGGCACAATGTGGAATTTGGCATAAATTCCCTAAATGCTTGCATGATACGGTCATAGCAACTTTGGCTCATGTTAAACTCTGACTTGATATTCAACATCCTTGACATCGCGGATAAGGTAGAGTGTTTTTCACACCCACCATACAACGGCTCATCTGCTTTGGACAACAACTTATAGAACTCTTTGGCTTTGGGATTTGGTGGTTCAATGTTTGGTTCTTCATGATATGAATCTTCAAAATCAGGTCCGGCTGCGTCAATCACCATGTTATGAACCAAATTAATAGGTTCGGAGCAATTAAGTGGATGTTCTTGTTGAGAGGGGGTTTGAGAATATTGCTCCCCATGTGAGGTCCATACATAATATTCAGGGGTAAATCCAAATCTATATAGATCATATTTCGTGTCCTCGTGACTTTTTAACTCCAGGTGTTTGCACTTCCTACATGGGCACTTAATTGTTCCATCGGTAAAACCTCTAGACCGAAAGTAGTAGTCTGCCTGTTTGATGAACTCATCAATTCCCTGGTAAAACTCAGGTGTGTCCATTTTATACATCCACTGACGAGTGGATTTCATTGTTTCCAAATAGAACTTATTTTCTTCAAACCACCTTTACTGAGTTAGTAAAACAATATTCTATACAAAATCAATTAGAAACATATATACTCAATTTCTAAATACTCTACATATAGCTAGTAAAATCATAGATACACATAGACAAGTTCCAAAATCAATTAGAAACATACATACACAATTTCTAAATACTCTACATATAGCTAGTAAAATCACAGATACACATAGACAAGTTCCAAAATCAATTAGAAACATACATAAACAATTTCTAAATACTCTACATATAGCTAGTAAAATCACATATACACAGAGACAATTTCCAAAATCAATTAGAAACATACATACACAATTTATAAATACTCTACATATAGCTAGTAAAATCACAGATACACAGAGACAATTAAATTAAAATAGTACCAAAATTATACCTAGCCTAACAAACACAATAAGCAAACAATTTTACAAACAATATATATCAGTGATCGGCATATGTAATAGGATAAGCTTAACATAAAACTTACACAAATACTTCAAACTGCAAAATCGAACATATAGAATTTCATAGTTTGAGCTAAAACGGGTACATGAACATACCGTACGAAAACAGGTTAATTGCCGGTAATTCTGTGATAGAATGAAGAGAAGAAGAAACCGAAAAACGATGCAATGTCGTTCTAGGTCACAGTCTCCCTGACGATGTCGGTCTCCGGTGAAATTCGTGGTCTCCGGTGGAAGAAGTCACGCTCGTCGATGGTGTAGGTTCTGGTCGCCGGCGGTGTAGTTCACGAACCGATGGCGGTGCTGAATGCGAGCGTAAATGGAAGTGTTTTTTGGCCTTAATTTGAAAAATGCTTAAAATTGGGGCTTCTCGAGATATAATATTCTTATTGTGGTTGAAAAATCTTTTGCATAACATTATTTATTATTATAATATAATAAGAGAAAGAGAGCTGGAGTCAACTCCTCAAATTGCTGCTTGAAGTAGATTTTAACAACAATTAAATGTATTAAATGTATAAAAAGAAAAGAGAGCTGGAGTCAACTCGAATGCTTGACCTATTGACAAATTTATAAATACAGAGTCCACTAAGCCACACAATTCAACATTGTAATTTCCTCTCAAATAATATATATAGATACGTATTAAAAATCTCATTATACAAGAAAATCAACGACGCAAAGACAGACAACTTTGAGGATGTCTCTGTTTTGCGATGCATTTACCTACATAGCCAGAATGACGCAAATTACAGACGCACATAGAGTCTTGTGTCAGTACGTCGCAAAATTAGAGACACATGTAGCGTCATTTTGAAAATAAGTCGCAAATTTAGCGACATATTTGGAGACGTCAATTGCGACTTTGTCTTTTATAAACTAATGTGCGACGGTAATTATGACATGAACGACGTCTATATCGTTATATATGTCTCCAAATGTGTCACGATATAGCGACACGTAGACCTATGTCGCTAAAAATGTCGTTAAATGGGATTTTTTTAGTAGTGAAAGTCCTCTAATGGGTGACACAAACTGACGCGTCAGTTTGTGCTACCTCTGCGCCACATCAGCTTTTCCCCCAACTGACACAAACTGACATTTCACTGCCTACAGTAACATCACTTCCCTTTTTTTTCAGGGCCCCACACACTATTTACTTTATTTATTTAATACAAAAACTTAAATAACACATTTTCATTTTATAAATTAAAAACATTACATTAATATAAAATAAAATATTACAATTCCTAAAAAAGAAAAAAATTAAATTTATTGAAAATTAAAAATACAACTAGTCGACTACTCCGATTCGTTCTCGTCTTCATTCTCGTCCTCGTTTTCGTCTGAATCTTCCACTTGGGTTGAACCCGCTTCGTGACCAAAAAACGTTTTGTAATCCGTCTCATAGTTGTCAACTACGGTTTTACGCACTTGTTTGAGTATTTTTTTCTCCTTTCCTTTGAGAAATGACGGGATTGGTGTAAGAAGCATTTTCCGCGATTTAATGATTGTTTTTTTGGTCGCATTTTTCTCAATCGTGGTCAATGTTTTTTTTTTGTTCTTCCGCGGCTCGTATGTTTGCCAAACGTTCTTGGTCTTTCAAAGAACGTGAAGAAGTAGCGGCGTCACTTGAACCCGAGCTTTTTTGGCTTTTTCTTGAAGATGTACGACAGGGCGGGCGACGAATCGGGTCGTCGGTGAACAACCGTTGCATGTTAGTCGCTAGAGGATCGGAAGTAGGCATGTCGTCACCAAGATTTATCGGTTCGAGCTCGGGTTGGGATGGCACTTGTCGGTTGCCCATGACCGTATCATTTTCCAAAAACTTTGGATGATTTTTGACTACGTACCAACATTTTTCATATATGAAAGCTCTACGTAATCGGGCCTTGAACACCTTATGACAAGGTTTCACAATGTGTTCGTCACTTGCCCCGCTTTGACGAGGATTCGTAAGCTCTTTGTGGATTGCAATGAAAGTTTTGCAATCTGTACGAATCTTTTTCCATTTGCCTTGAATTTGGCTCAAGGTACGGAACTTAGGTGCCACCTCATTATAGTCGGCTGCAACTTTGTCCCAAAAAACTTCGTGACATTGTGAAACGCCTCGTTTATCTTTTTCGGACCGGTGGATCCAACGTTCGGCTAACATAACCGCCTCCTCGTCGCTCCATTTAACTTGAACCCGTGTTGGAGCCGCGTTTGATTTGCCTTTGGGCTTTCCTCTTGATTTTCCTTCCTTTGCAACGGGTTCGGGTTGGGGTGGAGTGTTGATGTTTCCGAATTGTGGGTAGCTAATTGGTGTTGGTGGAAATGCGGTGAAAGCCAAGTGATGAGGTTGGTGCATGTAGTGTGGGTTTCCAAACGCCGCGGGAAATTGGTGAAATGGAATTTGTGGTGAAAATTGTTGATACGTTAGGTAGGTTTGGTAACTTTGGTATGGTGTGGATGGATTTGCGTATAGTGAAAAACTGGGGGGTTGACTTGGTGACGAGTTGCTCGATTGAGCGGAAGAAGTGGTCGAAGGTGAAGTTGGATTATGGGTTGGGGTCGGTATCGGATTGTTTATTAGGTTGTTCCACATATCTTGCTCGGTAGATTGATTTCGCCTCATTTTTTTGGAGATGAATTTGGTTTAAAAGTTGTAGAAAATTGGTATAAAAGTGGTGAGAAAATGGTTGAAAGATATGAAATGGAAAGAATATTAAAGTTGTAGAAGTTGTAGAATATTTGGAAGTTGGGGTGTGAATGTTGTGGAAAATTGGTTGAAAGTGGTGAAATGGAAAGTAAAAGTTGTAGAAGTTGTGGAATATTTGAAAGTTGGGGTGTGAATGTTGTGAAAAATTGGTTGGAATATGTTTGAATTTATAGTGTATGTAAAAAGTAAAAAAAAATAAAAAATTAATTTTTTTTGACCGTTTGTGCCCCAACGGATTTCTTTCTTTTTTAAATTTTTTTTTTATAAGCCGTTGAAGACACCGACGTGCCACCCCCCCTCCCTCTCCCCCGTCGCTTTGGCGACGCTCGGAACCAACGGCGACCAACCGACGTCCCGTGCCTATGGCGTCGGTTCGTCGGTTGTCACCGACGCTCGAGCCGACGTCCCCATAGGGACTAGTCTTAGTGTCAAGTATGTTTGGTTACAAATAATGTAAACAAATTAACATTATTTTACATAAATAGAATACATGTGTGATATCATCACACTCTCAAGTAAAGAAACATCCTTTTAACCTTAGAGTGCCCTTTAGTTTATCAGCAATATTTATTCCAAACACCGTAGATAATCATCTTTTACTAACATACTATATGTAAGGACTATAAAATAACATCAAATATGAGTGTAGTGCAGAAAATTGTCATATACCACCATGATGACCACCATCAACGATGAAAATTGTACAAGAGAGACATTATAAGGGAAACTTATATTTATATGTTATTCAATTTCAATAAGATCTCTATTGTTGTGCATTATCTTCCACCTGAGGAGGCAAGGTGCTTCATTGAAGTAAGGCTTATCATGCCCCAATCCAAATATGAGACACCTAAGTTCGAAGAGTGAAACTAAATCAACCTCAAACCATATATCACTTAGAGGTGGCAATCTTGACCCGTTTACTTATATAAATGACTGTTTTGGTTGTGCTGTCTCTCAGACGGTAGGAACTGATGAGAAAAAAATAGTTGCGCAAGAAGAGGTTTGTTTTGGCAGCACAAAGTCTATGTTTAATGCATACAACCTACGTACTAAACTGTTATATTCAAACATACAGATTGTGGTCCTATCATACTAAATTAATAAATTAATGTTCATAATTAATAAGAGAATTAAGAATATGAACATAACACGTTTATGTTGAGTTTTCTATTCCCTAACTAGATTAATATACGCAGCGGAATTATAAAAAAATTAATCTAAGGCAATTAGGAAACTAAACCCTAAGGGATCTTAACTTGAATAAATAAAAGCAATAAAATAAACAAGATAAATAAGAAATTATTAACCTTTGAGAAAACAATTTCTCACGCGTAGACAACCTTGCAGAACCTTCGTAAGTTGGAGGCGAGTGCCCAAACCAGGACACCTCTAATGCTTCACACCCACGAACAAAGAGAAATTCCCAAGTCTCCTAAGGTCACGACTCTTAGTCGTAAAACTCTTATAAGGAGCAGGAGTAAGAAAGAGAGAAAAGTATCAGGAAATCAAAGGGTTAGGTCCCTATTTATAGGGGAGGAGGAGACCCACACTTTGGTCTTCCAGCCGATGTGGGACAATCTGATTTTCAATCCATACGGCGTATGGAATTCCATACGACGTATGGATGACAGATTCCAGAACTTTCTGACACCCGTCCTCCGCCTCACAAACCCTAGCATCCATACGGGGTATGGAAATTCCATACGGCGTATGGATGAATTTTCAGAATTTCCTTTTTCTTTTAGTTTCTAATTAATATCCAATTATTTAACTAAATATAATATTAATTCCAAATATTATTTCTCATTTATTTCTCTTACTGTTCATTGAGGGCGACCCAAAAAGGACTCCACTTTTAATGATGTACTTACCAATTAGTTATGATATTGGACACTATTCCAACAGTCTCCCACTTGGACAATTCATCAACTACTATTGGTCTAAGTCTCTCCATTAACTAAGCAGAGAGTGTCATCCAACGCAACTGCCGAACTCTGATTCTTATCTTAGAGTTAGCCCTTTAGATAAGTGATCAACTACTCCATTGTTCTACTGATATCGTATGAATCGAGACATGGATTTTAATCAATCTCAAGATTCATAATTAGTTTTCTGATTTCCGATTACATTGACTTTATGAGACTATTGAACCATCAACTTAGTCTCGGCCAGGCCTAGCACTTTAGAGTCAATCTTTAATCATCAGAGGGCCCAAGATATCGCTTTTCCCTTTTAGGCGAAAAGGAACAAATAAATTTTGACTACATAGCACTAGTCAACTCATCATGTCATACCTAGCATACCCTTTATGACTGGCAGTTACGCACAGCGTTTGAATAGACTAAGGTATAACAGACTTGAAAAACTAGAAACTCAATGTATCTCCATTTTAAGAATAGAGGATATTATCTTCTCAGAGTTACTCGTGATTTCAATCCATGAAGTAACTTCCATGAGTGCGGGTCTCTCCTATACTTAAATCCCCATCAAGTACCCATGAGTGTTGCAGCATTCTCTATGCCATGTCTAATCTACATAGACAATCTACTAACACTCCATGACAGTCTTGATTCACCACTTACTTCTAGGAGTGTGAACGACTGAGGAGGTTTGAATAAAAACTGTTTTACTCGGGAAGTGTTGTCTAAACATGCAAAACTGAAACACAATGGCAAACAATAGTAAATGGTAGACCTCCTTCCAATAAATAAATCTCCATTATTTAATCACCAAGTCTATAGCAATTTATCATTGTTTACAATGTTTCAAAATTAAACTAACAACTAAAACTTTACATTATCTCTTAAGCCTATGCTCCTAGCACGCTCATCATGTTTGGACTTTCCAAGTGGCTTTGTGAACGGATCAACCGGATTGTTCTCTGATCTTATGCTCTTCACAATCACGTGTCCTTCTTCTACTTTTCTCCGAACAAAATGGTATTTTCTTTCAATGTGCTTTGAGTTTCCGTGATCCTTGGGTTCTCTACTCAAGGCGACCGCACTTTCGTTATCACAGAATATTTCAATGGGGTCTTGAACCATTGGAACAACTCCAAGATCTCCAATGAAATTCTTAATCCAGATAGCTTCCTTTGAAGCCTCGCAAGCCACTATGTACTCAGACTCGCACGTTGAGTCTGCCACCGTATCTTGCTTGGAACTTTTCCATGTCACCGCTCCCCCATTCAGTAAGAATACCCAACCAGACTGTGAACGACTATCATCTCTATCTGTTTGGAAACTTGCATCACTATAACCCGTTACTCTGAGTTCTTCTTCTCCACCATAAACCAAGAACCTGTCCTTAGTATTTCTCAAATACTTAAGAATATTCTTTACAGCTATCCAATGACCTTCACCAGGCGTCTGCTGATGTCGACTCAGTAAGCTCAAAGCAAATGAGACATCAGACCTCGTACACGTCATGGCATACATGATCGATCCTATAGTCGAAGCATATGGGACTCGACTCATTCTATCCGATTCTTCTTTAGATTTCGGACAAAGATCCTTACTAATCTTAATGCCATGATGTAAGGGTAGATTCCCTTTCTTAGAGTTCTCCATTTTGAATCTTTTCAAAATTTTATCTAAGTATGTGTCCTGGCTAAGTCCTATGAGACGTCTCGACCTATCTCTATAAATCTTTATACCAAGAATATATGCAGCATCTCCCAAGTCTTTCATAGCGAAACATTTTCCCAACCAGTCCTTTACACCTTGTAAAGTTGGGATATCGTTTCCTATGAGTAGTATATCATCCACATACAATACTAGGAAGACTACAATACTCCCACTGAACTTGACATATATACAGGACTCATCTTCACTTCTAGAAAATCCAAACTCTGTGACTTTCTCATGGAAGCAGAGATTCCAGCTACGAGAGGCTTGTTTAAGTCCATAAATAGCCTTTTGAAGCTTGCACACTCTATTAGGATACTTTACATTTTCAAAACCCTCCGGTTGTGCCATAAACACATCCTCTGTCAGTTTCCCATTAAGGAAAGCGGTTTTGACATCCATCTGCCAAATTTCATAATCATGAAACGCAGTTATGGCTAGCATAATCCTAATTGACTTTATTTTAGCTACTGATGAAAAGGTTTCCTCATAATCCATCCCGTGGGTTTGAGTATAGCCCATCGCTACCAACCTAGTTTTATAAGTGTGTACTTTCCCATCCATGTTTGTCTTCTTCTTGAAGATCCACTTACAACCCACCGTCTTAAGACCGGGTGTAGTGTCAACCAAATTCCAAACTTGGTTGTCATACATAGACTGAATTTCGCTTTTCATAGCTTCCTTCCACTTGGCAGCCTCAGGGCCTGCCATCACTTCCTTGTAGTTAGCAGGTTCATCTAAGTCATTTAGTGTACCATCACTAATTTTATCTTCTTCTTCTATATGGAAACCATAATAGAACTCAGGAGGCTTGCTAACTCTACTAGATCTACGAACGGGTAAGGATATGTCTTCCGGTTCAACAGGTGTTTCCACCTCTTGTTGAACGTTAGTGTTTACTGTAGGTTCTTCATCGGCCGACTCTTGAATTTCTTCAAGATCTATCTTACTCCCACTGTCCTCTTTAGATATCATTTCTCTCTCAAGGAACACTCCTCTTCGAGCTACAAAAACCACATTATCCGCGGGTCTGTAGAACAGATATCCAAATGACTCTTGTGGATAACCGACGAAAAGACACTTTTCAGATCTGGAGTCTAGTTTGTCCTGAGTTTCTCGTCTAACGAAAACTTCACAACCCCAGATTTTGATGTGACCAAGAGAAGGACTTCTTCCCTTCCACATCTCATAAGGTGTCTTTGAAACCTTCTTGGTGGGTAAAAGATATATGATGTGAGCGGCTGTTTCTAATGCATAACCCCAAAAACTTATCGGAAGTGTAGCCCGACTCATCATAGAACGAACCATGTCCAACAAGGTTCTATTTCTCCTCTCAGCAACACCATTAAGCTGTGGCGTTCTAGGAGGAGTTAATTGTGAAACTATTCTACAATCTCTAAGATGATCGAGAAACTCGATACTAAGGTATTCTCCTCCCCTATCGGATCGGAGAACCTTTATCTTTCTGCCCAGTTGATTCTCTACTTCGATTTGATATCTTTTGAACACCTCAAAAGTATCTGACTTATGCTTAATCAGATATACATGTCCAAATCTACTGTAACCATCAGTAAATGTAACATAGTATCTATTTCCATCTTTTGTGGTGCATCGGAATGGTCCACAAACATCTGTGTGTACCAAGTCCAACAGTCCTTCACCTCTTTCACATGACCCTGTGAATGGTGATTTAGTCATCTTGCCCAATAAGCAAGATTCTCATACATCATCCGATTTGAGGTCGAATGATTCCAACACTCCATCCTTTTGGAGTTGGCCGATGTGTATCTTGTTTACATGCCCAAGACGATAATGCCACAATTAGGATTTATCAAGCTCATTAGACGAATCAACATTTAAAATCAAATTGCTAACACATTCAACATTTTCATATATGTCATTGTAAGGAGAAGCTTTAAAAACAAAACAACCATTTAAATAAACCAAAATATCACCATTCTCATTGTCAAATGAAAACCGATAACCATCCTTAAACAAAGCATATAATGAAATAATGTTTCTAGTCATTTCTGACGAATAACAACAATTATTCAAATCTATCCTAGCTAACTCCAGAGTTCAGCACGAGCTCGTACTTTCCAATCTCGGTAACATGTGTGATTCCTCTGTTTCCCATGACTAGATTAAGCTCCCCATGCTTCGACTTCCTACTTTCCTTTAGACCCTGCAATACAGTGCAAATGTGAGTACCACACCCTGTATCCAGAACCCACGAATTAGAAGTTGTAGTATTATGGAGTTCGATCATGAACATACCTGATTGAACACTCTTTTCAACCTTGCCATCTTCAAGGTCTTTCAGGTACTTACGGCAGCTACGTTTTCAATGCCCCTTGGTGTTGAAGTAAAAGCACACTGCTTCCTTCGGATCATTCACTGGTGCAATATCAGAATCAGTCTTTCTTTTGGACCCACGATTGGATTTTCCATTCGCAGTCTTTGCTTTCCAATTTGACCTCTTTCTTTTCTTTGCAGTTTGACCAATTGCCAACACAGGAGCTGCTGAGCTAGAGGACACATCATCCTTTTTGATTCCTTGCTCAGCGGTTTGCAGCAAATTATGGAGTTCCATTATTGAGCCTTCTCTCTCATTCATATTCATCTGATATGAGATTACAAACTGATTGTAGACAGCTGGCAGACTGGACAAAATTATGGCAATGGAAAACTCTGTGTCAAACATCATATTCAATGATTTCAACCTATCAAAGTACACTTTCATCTCCAAGACGAAAGCACAGATAGATGCTCCAGGTTTGGGCTTGCAAGCCATGAGTGACTTAACCACATCAAGGCGTTCTTTGCTTGCCTTGGCCTGAAACATTTCCTTAAGCTTTTGGTTCATTCCATAAGCCCAAGTATTCTCAAAAGTCTTTTGCAACTCGGGGCTCATGGAGGATGCCATGATACAAGACACTTTATTCGCATCATCATAATGTTTCATGTGTGCCTCAATCTCCTCTTGGGTTGAATCATCATCAATTACAGGAATCTGCTCATCGAGAACATACTCCTTGTTCTCGTACCTCAAGGTAAACCTTAGGTTACGCATCCAATCCATATAGTTTGGACCAGTCAGTCTTTCCCTTCCAAGAACCGAGAGTAGTGAGAAGTTCGAGTTATGTGCGGGATTGGGGACGGGAGGATTATTACCATTTGTAGAAGACATCTTTGAGAAAAACAGTTTTAGTTAGTTTGAATATTCCTTAATTAATTACCCAATTTCAAAATTAAGGCTAGGATCCATATTTTAGATTCGCTTTATGAAGAGGTTTGCCGTAATCATATCACGAATTTATTTTAGGTAGACAATGCCTTTGTCAATTTCATTCTCTATGAAACTCCTAGTTCTTTTGAGATTCATTGATTCTTATCAACGACATGTTAATCTCGGATATGCTCATCTACCATTCATGACTGGTATGCCGAGGATCATGAACAAGACGGTGAACTTAACCATGCAAAACCCGCGTGGTCCTCGGCCCGAGTACGCTCGAGAATCGCGAGTTCCACATCACCTCTCAATATGATCTCACATTAATGTGCCGGTAAACCACACACGCTACATAAACAGACCATACGAAAGATGTGCGGTTTTCATGGGTTAGCATACTATTCACATTTTAGTATCTAGGGATTTTGTTTTAGTACTTTTAGGTCATACTTTTGATCTTGACATCATCCTATCAAAAGTCCTCGGTAGCTCCATTGAACGCACTAAGAAGCGGAGAAGCAGGTCAGCGTGAAGCCTATTAAAAACCTGACTTCTTTAGGGAAGCTGAGCGACCCGCCTTATACCACTCCTGTAGTTTGTTCACTATGGGTGAGCCGATTTATCAATTGACTAACGATGTATTTGTATTTAATGATACATATACTTATAGCTCATAATATATGTAAGGTCTCTCTTTAAACTCTTAAAGTCTACGGTTCTATTTTAAACATTTTAAATTTTAGGGTTATATTTTAAACATTTCAAAATATAGGGTTGTTGTGCTCACACCGTGTCGTTGTTTTCTCAAATGATGATGCGAGCGCAGCAGGGGTTTTAAATTTATATTTTGTGGGGCTTAAATTAACCATACTACCTACTCTGGTTAGTAAGCGGTAAGTATAACCTAAGATCGTTCTATGAATCCAAACGTTTGGGCGATTAAAATTGACACTTTTGGTATGGAAGTATTTAGGATGGAACAAAGTAGGTAGGTTTGGGATTTAAAGACAGATAATTAAAATGCAGGAAAGTAAATTGCAAGAAATTAAAGTACAGGAAAAGCAGATAAAGATAAATATGTGATTGCTGAGATTTCGATAATTAATATTTCAGGATGACAGAACAAATAGGGTTGATACTTAATGTGGCAGTTAAACTACTAGGTGTAAATTCTAGAACCCTACCAACTCAATTTCCCATTGGCGTGTCACTTGAAACTAGGTTATCGTGATTCTGATCGGAGCAATACGCAAACTTCCAATACTCATCTAGTTGAAAGATGAGCAACCTATTTTGGTTTTATACCGAGGTGCATGAATCAGTAGCGTATCGTCTCATAGGTCCGACCGTTCTTAACCCCTAAGGTAGTTTACTACTTTATTAGCATGCAGAATAATAACTTTGTATGCTTGGACCGTCGATTGTGTAAGGCTTAGTGTTTTAAGGGTTCAAGGTCACTAGGACTTTACTCTTATTCCTAAGTCTTGTTTTTACTCGATTAAGCTCTAGTTACTTCGACTTATGACTTAAGTTCTCCTTTTCAATCAGTTATACATCTCCAGATTATTCGCAGTTTGTTAAAACATGTTTCATATGAGGACCATGCCTTTCAATAATAGACAGTGTACTTTACAGGAGATTTCCACGGCATCTTATATCCAACACGCGGTCAAGAGTAATTGACAGTGAAAGTGACACTCTATCTAATTAAATGTAAAGCAGCGCAGAAATGTAAACCTAATATATACAACGAGTGATTTCATTGTGTCTTACTTATTGCATGTCATGGGCACAGATAACTACTTACTATAATTAAGGTTGATCAGGTCCTAATTACTAGGTTGCAGTCACGTGGATAACTGAAAAGGGTACTCCATAAATTAAACTTAAATTCATAAAGTCATAACAGTACAAGGATTATTATCTCCTATTTTATCTGAAAGTTTTACGAACATTATTTCATAATGCATTGACTCTCGTAGGATACACCAGTTAGTTGCGTAGTTGTATTATCCTTCCGGAGTTCCAACTTTTAAACCAGAGCTGATTCCAATGATATAACTACCTTCGGTCGTTTACCGTCTTCCGTACATTTGTACTTTGCCTAAAGCATTTCCAGCACTATACCGAATAAACAGTTGAATAGGGGCCGTTATATCATTTTACGATTATCGTGCACTGATTATGTAATGACATCCTTACTTATAATTATCTACATCATCAACAATCACAATAATTGTAACACCCCCGAAATTCACTGTTTTGCGGAAGCATAATTTGGGGTGTTACTAATCAAATATCACAGCACAAAGATAAAGTAAACGACATCTATATGCAACGTTTGTAAATTAGTTACATTCCATAGATATATTGTTTGAAAACTTAGTGTTTTCGTATACAAAAAGTTTCCCTAGAGTCCGCGCGTGTAGCGGGAGATTCTATTACATAATCAAAATATACAAAAGATAATGCTAAGAATCTCCGTTAATGCAGTTGTGTTGAAATCATGCGACTCTAGCTAAAATCCTGGAGTAATCCTACTCCATCCGGGTACCTAAGAAAACATGCTAAAAAGTGTCAACCAAAAGGTTGGTGAATCTCACAGGTTTGTAAGTAATATCAGCTTTGAACACGAGATTTCATCAGTAATGCCCGCAGGCGTAAAATCAGCAATTTCAATCTAGAAATCGTAAACCAGTATTTGCAATCCCGCAAATGTAAGAAGTAAGTTTATACCGTTGCCATGAGGCTCATAATCGAAGCTTAACCCGTAAGTAATAATTTTGCTCCCGTGACATGCTCGTAAATGAGCAAGCATCAGTAACGAATAATTAGTCACCCGTTTCTACGTGTAAATCAGTACGTGGCAGCGCTACTGCCCCGGGCGGGGAGGGTCATTTCCCTAATGGGTCCATTAACTAGTGTTCGCGCTTAAGTCCATAACTAACGATATATGATGGAGAGACTTCTGTTTGTAAGTAAACTCATGCAATTCCGTTTGGTATAGTAAACAGTTTAGTACTTGTGTTCAAGGAAAAGTAGTAGCATGTTTCTCCCCCAATAAGATAAAACAGTAAAAGTGGGGCCGTAAGACTCACCTGAGTCTTGTAGTAATCAGTTGCAATTAGCAAGTAGTAAGTAAAGCAAGTAGGTTCTCTGAACCCGTAACCTTCAAATGCCTAATCATATGAAGTTATGTAAGTATGCGTCTCACGAGACGTTTCGTTTAGTTGTACACAACTAGTATATCCAGTGTTTGTCCGTATGTTTGTAATTGTTTGTTTGTTGGAAAACATGTTTGGCCCGTTGGTGACGGTTTGTAGCAAAAATTCTAAATTGTTGACTTTGCTACAGTAGATTTGCTACAGTACTGCTACAGTAAAATTTGACTTTTTTGTACAGTAACTTTGACTTTAAAATTCTGGTTTTCTGTGTTTTTGCGACACAATCTGCGACTCTAAAGTTTGGTATGCGACACACTGGTTGTGTCGCATAAAGTGCGACACAAGATCTCTGCGACACAGTGGTTGTGTCGCAAAAGCTTGCGATGCTAATTTAATAGCGACATAAGGGTTGTGTCGCATAAAAGTGCGACACAATAGTGCGACATAACGTACGACACAAATTACGACACTAAATGGTTTATGCGACATAGCATGCGACACAAACGTTGTGTCGCAAAGATGAACATCAGCCCAGAAACTTTCGGGTTTCGTGATTTTCCGACCAAAAACGCAAATCTAATCCATTTTTGAGCTATAAAATCGTGTTTTCTTCTTGTATTAGGTTATAACTATGTTGTGTACACATCAAAACATCAAAACATTACACCAAATTGAATAGATCTAAGATTTTAGAAAATTCTTACTTTTGCAAATCGAGCTAGATGGAGGATGAGATGATGAAAACGGTCTTGATATTCTTGCTCCACTCGTGATGGTGATTCCGAATATGTAATTTTTGTGGTCGAGTTTTGATTCCGAAAATTTGGTAGTATTTTGAGGTTGAGAGAGTTTATGTGTGTGTGTATTTTGGAAGTAATAAAAATGAAAGAAGAAATGAGGAGTGGGAAGGGTGTTGGCTGATCCAAGAGACAAGGGAGGGGAAAACATCCCTCAAAACACGGTATTTACTCCGTGTCCTAATCGATTAATCGTTTGTTTTTAGTATTTAACCAAACAGTTATATTTTTAAAATGTAACTGGAGTATTTAAATAAAAATACCTTGAAATTTATAATAAAAACATTTGTCGCAATATTTTAATTATTAAGTCGCGTTTATTACGTTTTGTTGCGTTAGTTAAAATGTCGTCGCGATAATATATAAATAATGCTCGTTCGGTTGCGTATTTTATATAACAAAATACGTTCTCATTATTTAAGTAAATTTCTGTCACCAACGTCCAAGTAAACTGTGTCGGACTCCGTCCGGTTAATTCGCACGATTTATCCAAATCGCATAAGTACACACACATATATATATAAATCACCTTATATATATATACAAATAGAGCCTGTAATTAGTCCTATTACATACTAATTACAACTAGTTACAAACAATTAGGCATAATTAATTATCCTAATTATGCAGGTGTTACATTCTCCCCTTGTTAAAGAAATTTCGTCCCGAAATTAGCTTGAGTGCACGGACGGTGCGTTATCTGGGAAAAGATGTGGGTATTTCTGTCGTATTTGGTCTTCCCGTTCCCAGGTGAACTCAGGGCCGCGCCTAGAATTCCACCTGACCTTTACGATGGGAATACGACTCTGTTTCAATCGTTTGACCTCACGGTCCATGATTTCCATAGGTTCCTCGACAAAATGAAGTTTATCATCGATTTGGATTTCGTCGAGCGGTATAATCAGTGTCTCGTCAGACAGACATTTCTTCAAGTTAGAAATGTGGAATGTGTTGTGAACGCTGCTAAGCTCAGCAGGAAGTTGCAGGCGGTATGCCACTGGACCAATCCTTTCAAGGATTTCGAATGGTCCGATGTATCTAGGGTTTAGTTTGCCTCGTTTTCCGAATCGAATGACACCCTTCCACGGTGCCACTTTGAGAAGTACCTTGTCCCCTACCTGGAACTCAAGGTGTTTGCGTCTCACGTCAGCATAGCTTTTCTGACGATCACGTGCGGCTTTCAACCGGTTTTGAATACCAACGATTTTCTCAGTAGTTTCTTGAATGATATCTGGACCCGTGAGTTGGGAATCTCCTAACTCAGTCCAACAGATAGGTGATCGGCACTTACGCCCGTAAAGGGCCTCGAAGGGTGCAGCCTTTATGCTGGTATGGTAACTGTTGTTGTACGAGAACTCGCACAACGGTAAGTGATTTTCCCAAGAAGTACCGAAGTCAACTACGCAGGCTCGTAGCATATCCTCCAGTGTTTGAATAGTTCGCTCGCTTTGGCCATCGGTTTGCGGGTGATAAGCAGTACTCATATCCAGACGAGTACCAAGAGATTTCTGTAGTGATTATCAAAAGTTAGAAGTAAAACGGCTGTCCCTATCCGAGATGATCGAGATAGGTACACCGTGTCGCGAGATGATTTCTTTGACATAGATGCGAGTCAGACGCTCCATCTTGTCGGTTTCCTTGATGGCCAGAAAATGAGCAGATTTCGTGAGACGGTCCACGATCACCCAAATGGTATCGCAACCATTCGAAGTTTTTGGTAGTTTGGTAATGAAGTCCATGGAAATCTGTTCCCATTTCCATTGAGGAATTTCAGGTTGTTGGAGCAACCCCGAGGGTCTTTGGTGTTCGGCCTTGACTTTGGAACAGGTTAGGCATTTACTGACGTACAAGGCAATGAAAGCTTTCATGTTAGGCCACCAATACAATCCTTTGACGTCATGATACATCTTATCAGAACCAGGATGTATAGAGTATCGAGATTTGTGAGCTTCAGCCATCACTAAATCTCGCAAGTTTCCGAATTTGGGTAACCACACCCGGTTAGAGAAGTATCGAGTTCCATCGGGTTTGATTTCGAATTGTTTATCCAAGCCTCGCAAGGCTTCATTTTTCAAGTTTTCATCGTTGAGTGCTTCAAGTTGAGCGGTAAGGATTTGAGCAGGAAGCTCGTTATGAATTGTCATAGAAAGTGCTCGGACTCGAAGGGGTTTCACTCGTTCTTTTCAGCTTAAGGCATCGGCAACTACGTTAGCCTTGCCCGGATGGTATTTGATCTCGCAGTCGTAGTCACTAAGTAACTCAACCCAGCGACGTTGCCTCATGTTTAGATCCTTCTGATCGAATATGTGTTGGAGACTTTTGTGATCAGTGAAGATAGTGCTTTTCGTACCGTAGAGATAATGTCTCCAGATTTTCAATGCGAAGACCACAGCACCTAACTCGAGGTCGTGGGTCGTATAGTTTTTCTCGTGAATTTTTAGTTGTCGTGAGGCATAGGCAATGACTTTTTCCCGTTGCATTAACATACAACCAAGTCCCTGGTGTGAGGCGTCGCAGTAAACTACGAAATCGTCGGTGCCCTCGGGTAAGGACAAGATTGGTGCACTGCAAAGTTTGTTTTTCAATAGCTGGAAGGCTGACTCTTGTTTATCAGTCCAATCGAACTTCTTATCTTTCTGAGTCAGTGTGGTTAGGGGAACAGCTATTCTTGAAAAGTTTTCGATGAATCGGCGGTAGTAACCAGCAAGACCTAAGAATTGTCTCACTTCGGTTGGAGTGGTCGGTGACTCCCAGCCCTTGATTGCTTCAATCTTGGCGGGATCAACATGAATTCCTTGGCTGTCAATCACGTGCCCGAGGAATTGAACGGTTCGAATCCAGAACTCACACTTAGAGAATTTGGCATATAACTCTTCGTGTTTCAGGAGTCCTAGAATGGTTTTCAGATGTTGAGCATGTTCCTGCTCGTTGCGAGAGTAAATCAGGATATCATCGATGAACACAATGACGAATTTGTCAAGATATGGTTTGCACACCCGATTCATAAGGTCCATGAATACGGCCGGTGCATTGGTCAACCCGAATGACATCACTTGGAATTCGTAATGCCCATAACGAGTTCGGAAAGCTGTCTTTGGGATATCATTGTCACGGACTCGGAGTTGATGATAACCCGACCGTAGATCAATCTTTGAGTAAACACTCGATCCCTGGAGTTGGTCAAACAGATCATCGATTCTAGGAAGTGGATACCGATTCTTTATGGTTAGCTTATTCAGCTCTCGGTAATCGATACACATGCGGTAAGATCCATCTTTCTTTTTCACGAATAAGACCGGAGCTCCCCAAGGTGAGGAACTTGGTCGAATGAATCCTCTGTCCAGGAGTTCCTGTAGTTGGTTAGACAACTCCTGCATTTCGGATGGTGCTAAACGGTAAGGGGCTCGTGCCACGGGTGCAGCTCCGGGCACAAGTTCGATTTGGAATTCAACTTGTCTAGGTGGCGGAAGTCCGGGCAAGTCTTCAGGAAAGACTTCCGGGAAATCCCGCACGATCGGAACATCCTCAAGTCGCTTCTCCTCTGACTTCTTCTCCGTTACATGTGCGAGGATGGCTTGATACCCTTTTCGTAGATATTTTCTCGTTTTCAGACAGGACACAATATTCAGATTCCGTCTACCGGTCTCCCCTTGTAGGACTAAGGTTCCACCGGAGACAAGAGGTATGCGAACGAGTTTGTCATGACAGATGATTTCAGCTCGGTGCTTGGACAACCAATCCATACCGACAATAATATCGAAGCTGCCGATCTCGACAGGGATTAAATCAATGGGAAACGTTTCGTTCGTGAGGTTAAGTGTACAGTTGTGTATGATGCTATCAGTCTTAATCAGTTTGCCGTTAGCTAATTCAACAATGTATTTAGGATCTAAGGCAGTGGGAGTTATGTCAAGTAAATGGCTAAATTTCTCGGAAATGAAGCTTCTATCGGCACCGGTATCAAATAATACAGAAGCAGTAAGGTCGTTGAGAAGGAACGTACCCGTCACGACATTCGGATCTTGTCTGGCTTCCCCAGCCTTGATAACGAATGCTCTACCACGAGCAGGGTTGTTGTTGTTTTTCAGCTTTGGGCAATCCTTCTTGAAGTGCCCTGAATTTTCGCACCCAAAGCAGGCCTTTGGTGCATTGGTGTTGGGGGTAGAAATGTTGGTTCGGCAATCCTTGGCTAGATGCCTGAACCGTTTGCAGTTGGAGCAAGGGCAAGAACCGTCATGATGGCGGCTGCATTTGGAACAGTAAGGCTTGTTCCCGCTGTACCCTTTCTTTTCCGAAGTCCCCGATGAATAAGCCTTAATGTACTCAGGCTTTTTGTTGGAGGTTTGGTTGGGTGAGTTGGGGTTACCTTCCCACTTGAGTTTGTTGTTTGCAGATGGGGTTGAAGTTGTGCCACGGCGCACAAAATTTGCCGTTAGTTCATGGGCCATACGGATGGCGCTCTGAATAGTACCCGGTTGGATGAAGTCACCAGGTCCTGTAGTCTCTCGGGAAGTCCATCAACGAATTTCTCGATCCTCTTGTACTCAGGATCGACCATGGTTGGGCACAGAAGTGCCAGTTGGTGGAAACGGTTGGTGTATCCGGTGATATCATCACCCTGCATCTTGTGGTTCCAGAATTCCATTTCCAGTTGTTTCAATTCATCCCTGGGGCAGTACTCGCCCCTCAACATTTCCTTCAACTCCTCCCACGGGAGTTGGTAAGCAGTAGCAACACTCACAGTCTGGGCATAAGTGTTCCACCAGGTGAGTGCGGTGTCAGTAAAAGTACTAACGGAGAACTTAACCTTATCTCCCTCCGCACAGTTGCAGATAAGAAATACAGACTCAACTTTCTCGATCCAGCGTACTAGACCGATAGCTCCCTCGGTACCTGCAAAGTTTAGAGGTTTGCAGTTCTGGAAGTCCTTGTAAGAACAAGGTTTAGCAGCAGAGGTTTCAGCGGCATCGCTGTTCCTCGTGGAATTTGGTGGAGTATTCCGAGCCAAGGCTTCAGTAACAGCCTGGGTTATAAGGGAGGTAATCTGGGCATCTGTGTATGGTCTTGTCTTTGGCGGCATGATTCTTCAATAAAAGAAATGAAGATACATGAGATTTTGTAGGAATTTGTAATTGTCACAGATGTACATGTATAAAAGCAGTAATACATAACATCAACATGGAAAAATGACAATTATTATGAGTTGAAATATCAAGGAATATTTGATGGATAATGCGAGTTCAAAGGTTACATCCTACAGAGATATTACAAAAGGTGTCGGGAATTGTTACATCCGACTAGTTTATAGAATAGCGCTAGATAGTCATTAGATTTCGAGACAAAGACTACACTAGTCTTAATGTAGATTAATCTGTTCCATCAGCGCAACAAGGCGGTCCACGGTTTCTGCCAGTCTGTTGGTTTGCCTGGCATTGTCTTCAACTAAGGCCAGTCGTTGTGCTAGTACACGAGAGCGATCCTCAGTCTCCTGTGAACGTTGTTCACATTCCTCTAGTCGGTTTCTTACAAGTTCATCCGCACCTAATTCGGCGGTCATGGAATCCTGAATTATGCTTACAGAGAGGTTGGTATCCTCTTGTTCTCACTGGAGTTGGGATATGTGATCAAGTGCCTGGCGAAGCAGGTAGGTCATTCGGAGTTGTTCCCGTTCAAGACTTTCGAGTCTTTGCTCCTGAAGGCGGAATTGGGTAGCCAATACTGGCAACGTGAGATGTGCCGAGTTCTGAGAGTTATGTACAGGATAAGGGCTGTTTCGAGGCGACCTTGTGTTCCTCCTGGCTACTCGTGGGTTCCGTGACCCATGTGAGTGAGAGTGTGACGGATTAGGTGGTGTGTTTGCCATTCCTGTGGCAGAATGTAAGTAAGACGAGGCTAATATATATACATATATCATATCCAGCCTATTGTCTAGCACGTATCAAGTAATGGTCCGGTTCTCTCGTGGTCAGAGTCAACTAACGTATCCCCGATCAACATAATCATTTCAGACCTTACATCATCTTTCCTTAATTGTACATAGTTGATCAGGCTATGTTAAATTAAAGTCGTATGCTGTAATTTCTGAACCAGTCATGTCTAATAAGAGAATACTGCCTAACGGTCATAGTCTAGGCCCACTAAATGCAACCTAGTTCACTATAACCTTAGGCTCTGATACCAATCTGTAACACCCCCGAAATTCACTGTTTTGCGGAAGCATAATTTGGGGTGTTACTAATCAAATATCACAGCACAAAGATAAAGTAAACGACATCTATATGCAACGTTTGTAAATTAGTTACATTCCATAGATATATTGTTTGAAAACTTAGTGTTTTCGTATACAAAAAGTTTCCCTAGAGTCCGCGCGTGTAGCGGGAGATTCTATTACATAATCAAAATATACAAAAGATAATGCTAAGAATCTCCGTTAATGCAGTTGTGTTGAAATCATGCGACTCTAGCTAAAATCCTGGAGTAATCCTACTCCATCCGGGTACCTAAGAAAACATGCTAAAAAGTGTCAACCAAAAGGTTGGTGAATCTCACAGGTTTGTAAGTAATATCAGCTTTGAACACGAGATTTCATCAGTAATGCCCGCAGGCGTAAAATCAGCAATTTCAATCTAGAAATCGTAAACCAGTATTTGCAATCCCGCAAATGTAAGAAGTAAGTTTATACCGTTGCCATGAGGCTCATAATCGAAGCTTAACCCGTAAGTAATAATTTTGCTCCCGTGACATGCTCGTAAATGAGCAAGCATCAGTAACGAATAATTAGTCACCCGTTTCTACGTGTAAATCAGTACGTGGCAGCGCTACTGCCCCGGGCGGGGAGGGTCATTTCCCTAATGGGTCCATTAACTAGTGTTCGCGCTTAAGTCCATAACTAACGATATATGATGGAGAGACTTCTGTTTGTAAGTAAACTCATGCAATTCCGTTTGGTATAGTAAACAGTTTAGTACTTGTGTTCAAGGAAAAGTAGTAGCATGTTTCTCCCCCAATAAGATAAAACAGTAAAAGTGGGGCCGTAAGACTCACCTGAGTCTTGTAGTAATCAGTTGCAATTAGCAAGTAGTAAGTAAAGCAAGTAGGTTCTCTGAACCCGTAACCTTCAAATGCCTAATCATATGAAGTTATGTAAGTATGCGTCTCACGAGACGTTTCGTTTAGTTGTACACAACTAGTATATCCAGTGTTTGTCCGTATGTTTGTAATTGTTTGTTTGTTGGAAAACATGTTTGGCCCGTTGGTGACGGTTTGTAGCAAAAATTCTAAATTGTTGACTTTGCTACAGTAGATTTGCTACAGTACTGCTACAGTAAAATTTGACTTTTTTGTACAGTAACTTTGACTTTAAAATTCTGGTTTTCTGTGTTTTTGCGACACAATCTGCGACTCTAAAGTTTGGTATGCGACACAGTGGTTGTGTCGCATAAAGTGCGACACAAGAGCTCTGCGACACAGTGGTTGTGTCGCAAAAGCTTGCGATGCTAATTTAATAGCGACATAAGGGTTGTGTCGCATAAAAGTGCGACACAATAGTGCGACATAACGTACGACACAAATTACGACACTAAATGGTTTATGCGACATAGCATGCGACACAAACGTTGTGTCGCAAAGATGAACATCAGCCCAGAAACTTTCGGGTTTCGTGATTTTCCGACCAAAAACGCAAATCTAATCCATTTTTGAGCTATAAAATCGTGTTTTCTTCTTGTATTAGGTTATAACTATGTTGTGTACACATCAAAACATCAAAACATTACACCAAATTGAATAGATCTAAGATTTTAGAAAATTCTTACTTTTGCAAATCGAGCTAGATGGAGGATGAGATGATGAAAACGGTCTTGATATTCTTGCTCCACTCGTGATGGTGATTCCGAATATGTAATTTTTGTGGTCGAGTTTTGATTCCGAAAATTTGGTAGTATTTTGAGGTTGAGAGAGTTTATGTGTGTGTGTATTTTGGAAGTAATAAAAATGAAAGAAGAAATGAGGAGTGGGAAGGGTGTTGGCTGATCCAAGAGACAAGGGAGGGGAAAACATCCCTCAAAACACGGTATTTACTCCGTGTCCTAATCGATTAATCGTTTGTTTTTAGTATTTAACCAAACAGTTATATTTTTAAAATGTAACTGGAGTATTTAAATAAAAATACCTTGAAATTTATAATAAAAACATTTGTCGCAATATTTTAATTATTAAGTCGCGTTTATTACGTTTTGTTGTGTTAGTTAAAATGTCGTCGCGATAATATATAAATAATGCTCGTTCGGTTGCGTATTTTATATAACAAAATACGTTCTCATTATTTAAGTAAATTTCTGTCACCAACGTCCAAGTAAACTGTGTCGGACTCCGTCCGGTTAATTCGCACGATTTATCCAAATCGCATAAGTACACACACATATATATAAATCACCTTATATATATATACAAATAGAGCCTGTAATTAGTCCTATTAGATACTAATTACAACTAGTTACAAACAATTAGGCATAATTAATTATCCTAATTATGCAGGTGTTACAATAATAAACTACTCGCAATTCATGGCAACAAATAAATCACATACCAGGCAATAATACATATTCAAAATATGAAATGAGACAAGTATAATAAAAGTTTAGATATCACCCGGAATTAAATGCGTAGCAGCGTATTATTATAATTGACACCTCTTTCGTACGTACAAAGATTGATCTCCGAATCCTTAGCGTTCGCCCTAGCTTCTATGTTAGTCCGTAGACTAATTACAATAATCCTAGAATGAGAAAGACTAAAAGACTACAATAGATTTTCTAGTGAGAAAGTAAGAAAGAAAGAGTTTTTCCAAGGTATGGAAGGTGTGTTTTGCAAATGAACTAAAGCCCCATATTTATAGGTGAGTTTTGGCTCACATTAGCATCAAGGGGTGCACATTAGCGTAACATGGGTAAAAAGGTGCACCAGGTACTGTACAACGCGGAAAGGTGGTGCACTGGGTACTGTACAACGCGGAAAGTAGGTGCACCGGGTACGTGCATTAGCCAAAAAAGGAAAGAGAGAAGGGGGACAGCAGGCCGGCGGCGCCCTGGTGGTGGCCGGCGGCGGCCTGGTGGTGGCCGGCGGCGGCTGGTTGCCACCCGCCCCGTTTCGCCGTCTTTTGCTTCGTTTCTTGATTCGTGATTGTTTTCTTCGTTATGCGCCCGTTTGAGTCGATTCTTTTTTTGTTGGATTCGTAATTCAAAAACGAATATTTTCACATAAGATAGCCCATGAGATGAGGTACCTAACTCCAGATATTGCGTACGAATCATTTAGATCTTCCGGCGGGCGTAGAATCTTCATTCTTTATCCGTTTTAGTTGATTCTTCTTCTGTTGGATTCGTATTTTGAAAAAGAACATCTTGGATAGAATGGATGTTGGTGAAGGGCACTTTATTCTTGAAATCTCATTTTGGTGCCTTGAATTTTCAAACGTGTGTGGAATCTTCATTTTACATCCGTTTTGCTTGATTTTTCTCGTGCAACCTTGTTTTGACCAGCTTGGCATAATGTTACTGATTTGTGCTATATTTGAGTTAAAATGCCAAGAATCGTTCCAGAATGAGAGAGATATCGGTAGTAAAAACATGACTTTTTACGCGATATCAAGTATCCCACACTTAGAACTTTGCTTGTGCTCAAGCAAACTCATTTATAAAAAGCTTCTGAAAGGATTCTGATTGCATCAGTTGCTAGAAATACTATTTTCAGAAAATATAGAACTGTGGTTATGAAAGAGTTTTTACTGGAAACTAAGGGTTTATTGAACTTGATATCTTCTTCGGGCAACTTATATGGTGATCATGACTAGGCAATCCTCACAAGTGGGTCACTCAAATCACTCAAGTGTTTAGGGTTTCCTACTTACTAGTGTCAATCACTCGGATAGCCAGTCATGCAACATTCTCGTCATAGGCTTGATCGAGAATCAAATCTCCAACACTACCGATGAAGACGATACTAACCTTTCGAGATATCTTGGAAGGAATCGGGTTTTTGGTTTGAAGAAGGTAAGTGGTGAGGGGTGTGATGATTTTCCTTGTATTTTCTTGAAGCTTTTCTTTGAAATTCCTTAGCTTTTTGAAAGGACTACATAGCCTTCCCCCTTTTTTTTTTGGATTCTTCCTTTTTCTTGGCCCTTTTCATGATTGTGCCGGCTTGATTATTTCGATTCCTTTTTTTTCTACTCTGCCGGTCTTAATAATGTACTTCGTGGCCTGTAAGGTTTCTAATGATTTTGGGTTATGTTGGCTTTTCTTGCAAAGGTCTTAGGAATTTGGGAGTGTCTTCGAAGGTTTGTGGGTTGACGAGACTTTTGTAGGTCCGGATAAATGACAGGAGATCTTTATTGGGTGCGAAGAGTGGGTGTTGAGCGGGTGGATGTTTGATGGTGGAAAGGTGTTTTGGATTCCTTGGAAGCTATCAAGATAGGTTGTACCTATGCCACGTGTGGCACTCATCGATATGATCTCGAAATGCATTACAAGAGCAAGTTCTAATTCAAATGCATACATCGGCACACACATGAAACGAAAAGTGAAGCATTAAAGATGAATGCTAATTATGGGCTCAATCCTCACGAATCGAATGTTTTGGTTAGTATGTGCCTAGCCATGTGTTGTCTTTTTCGTCCGTATCTTATTCTAAAACAGTTTTGTTTCTTTGTTAAAACTCGTTTCTCGCTATAATTCATAGTTTTGAAAGATAGGATTTCTAAAGAGCGATGTTTTTGAATCCGAAAAATTTGAAAATTTTTCCATTTTCCATTTTTAGCCTTTTGATGAAAATATTGTTTGGCTTACGGACAAGAGGTAAAACTTGCGGTTGTAGACCGAATATCCCACACTTAGAGGAACATTGTCCCTAATGTTCGAATCTATTTGTTGGACACCTCTTGTCGAAGTATCTCACACTTAAAGATTCTACTTATCTTTGGATTGTTTCATAAGTGTGGTGTGGTATTAAGGATCCAACACTTAGTGTTGGAATATCGGGTGAGATAATTGAAGCTTTAAATGGATAGAGGGTTTTGGAACGGTGTACCACTTTTGCTGTGCGCGTTGTTTGCTAACTGTTAGGAGTTTGCTGGTCCACGGCTTGTAGCTTATGGCTCCAGAATTTTCCACCGTGGGGTCCATTGCTTCTTTGATCCGGTCTTCGATAAATAGTCGTTTGGTCAAACAAACAATCCACTCAACAATCAAATAATAGCTGCTAATAAGAAAAATAAAGTGAAAGCATAATAAAGCTGTAAATAGATAGGTGTGATGTCGAGGCATCAATCGTACATCAATACAGACAATAATATAATAGCAAATAGAGTTTGGTAGAAAGTAGAGAGAATTCAGAAGGTGAAGCAATCCATTGCTCTGCCGATGATCATGCTGCTGCGCTAGATGTGGTAGGCCTAGGAGAAGTCTTATCTGATGAGGAGTCATCATGCTGATCGTTGGTTCCTTCGTTTGATGCATCATGGACGGCTTCTGCTTCTGGCGTACCGATTGTAAAGGCTCCTTGGTGTACAAGCTGATCGATTAGTGGCCCTGATGGTATTTCGAAGCTGTCGAGCGGGAACATGGCTGATCCTTGGTGTGTGTTGTCTTGGAAGAGGTCTGTCTGTCTATGTGAAGAAACCGGTACAGGTACAGTAGCTGAAGGGATGGTATGTCTGCCAGTCCTGGGACTCTGAATGGTGACAGTCCGTGCAGAGACTCTAGATGTCCTGCTGCCTCTCGATGTGTGTACTCTGAAAGATCTAACAACTGACGAAACAGTCTGTCTCGTGATGGGTACCTGCACTGGGGGTGGCTGTGCTCTAGGGATGACAATCTGAGGTGGTATAACATGTCCACGGCCTGGCTGCGGTCGAGGTGCTGGAGTAGGGACTGCACGTGGATATATGTGTGGTGGTGCTCGGCCCATCCCACATGGTAAGTCCGGGAGAGGGCTCACGGGCATCCCAGCTGCCTGCTGTCTGACGGCCGTATAGCACCTAATCTGCATCTGCATCAGCCAATACCAATAATCTAAACCCGGAGGTGTCCTGTAATGGTAGATGTATGCGGGCACTCGTGGTCTGGGGCAGGAGTAGAAGGTCCCGCCCTAGTATGTGGTGGCATTGCTGGTGGTGGTGGTGGGATGTTATCATCATCATCATCATCCTCATCATCATCACCTGTATCCGAATCATTAGGTTCTTGCGGATGCTTCCTTTTTCTTGTTTCCTTTGGCGAAACCAGGTTTGGTACCAATGTGTCAACACTGTCAGGATCCACTGCTCGTGCTTTGATATAAACAACGCCATCTCTTGTGATCTGGAGTATTTCCATACTCCTAAGAAAATAGTAGTCTAATGGCTTAGAACTCCATCCTGATTTAAATTTCTCGATATCCGATGTCCGAAGTAATCCCATTTTTCGGATCAATCTGGTAATCACCGAGCCCAAATACGATCTTTTCTTACCAAAACCTTTTTCTTCCAGAAGTCGTTGGGCAACTAGATGGGCAACATGCATGTTTCTCTTTTCGAGGATACATGCCATAAGAGCGACATCAAATCTAGAAACTCGACCGCTAGTCGTATGCTTCCCGTCAAATGAGCAAGCTATGAGCTTGTGTAGGATCTGTAGGACCGGGTCTCTGAGTCGGGTTGCCTTAATACCCGAGAAGTATGGTGTAGGTTACCATTGACTCCATGCTTCAGCGTGTGTTGTCACGATAGAAACAGAGGTGGCTCCATTAGTGAACAGAGGGGATTGAATTTCTTCTGGTGTGTACAAATCTAGGTGTTGTGAGAGCTGGGCAAGTGACAAGGTGTGCAAGCTGTCCATGTATTGGAATGAGATGGAACAATCTTCAACTCTCCACTTTTTCTGAAATTTGTAGGTAGCCATAAACTCGGTAACCATCTCCACGTATACAGGCTCATCAATACTGAACAATCTCTTGAATGACTCGAACTGCCGTCCGTCAATCGTGTAACTAAGTATGCTCTCGAGTCTTTGCTTGAATCCCAATAATTGCAGAATATCCCAATCAATATATCTGAGATGCCCAAATTTCTTATCTCTCCAGATACGTGCCATTTTATCGTAAGCTGGTGTGGCACTCAGACACGCTAAAGATCCTGCAAGGGGTCGTGCTGGGTTTAATTGCTTCTTTGGTGGCATTGTACCTGAGAACATTTAAAGTAATGGATCTTTTAAGAAAGAGAAATTTTAAGCACGCTTCGAAGAATTTCGAAGTGAGGGCTTTAATTTCTAGACAATCTAAAGATAACATTGAACATATAATGTTCTCAAGCAACGAACAATTAAATTTAACAAGGTAATATCATCATTCAGAAAAATATAGTGTCGAAATGGCAACTATTTTATTGTGAAGTATTGTCATTCGCAAAGTTTGGCGTTAACCAAGTTTGAAATGTCAAGAATTCACAATTAATGCTAACATCATTACTGAAAGGGGTTTGACTTTGGGAGTACAAGTTGAAGTAAGGTTTTTGAATAAAATGTTTTGTCTTAAAATTTCAATACTTCAAGTTGACTTTTTAGGTAAACTTCTCTTCAAATGATATTTTCAAATATCCGCATGCCATGATTGTATCCTATACATGATCTAACTTATTTCAAGCATTCCCTAATTGGTAAACAGACTAGGTTGTGCACAAAAAGTTATCATGCCCATGTATTTGGTGTGGTCCAAGACTCTATATTCAGAAATGATGGTTCTCTAGTTAAATTGCCTAGTTTGACTAGTCAAGTAAGTACAAGTGTGGTCATGCAATTTTCAACCTATCATATTATTCATGCAAGCTAGCCAACTTTTTGTTGACTTTCAAAAGTCAAAATTGCTAACCCTAAGTTGTTCACATAGAGTAATTATGTAACACCCCAGTTTTCAAGGTATTACTTTAATAAATAAAAATAAGTTTTTATAGCTCAGTTTTACAGTATTATTTTAGTGTACAATAATATATACATCTTTTTAATTTTAGATCTCTAAATAATGAGATATGATAGAAAACGCAAACTAGTTGTTCAGTTCCAGACTGTGTAGTATAGAAATTAAAAGAATTTAGATAACTCTTACGTACCTTATTCCAGTAGCTTCAGAAACATTCCCAGAACCTTAAGTGAAGAACCAGAAAATCGCAGGAACAAAAAGAAGTTAAGAACCAATCTTCAAATCATAGTTAAATCTCTCAATTCAAGCTTTAGAACTCAGAATCATCATCTTCTCCATCTTCTTCAACCTTTGTAAGTAGTTTCCTTCTCCTAGAACCCTAGAACTTGGGTTTTATGGGGTTTCAGTTAATTGATATGATTTAATCCGAAATTAGGGTTTGTAATTGATTAGTTAGTGTTAGTATAACATATAAACAATGATTAGAATCCTAATGTCATGCTAGAAATGATAGATTATGATTAGAGTTCATGGGGTTTCTTATGAACCATGTGAATTAGTTGAATTTAAAGAGTTAAAGTATTAGTAGATGTTAGAATTATTATGAAAGTAGTTAAATTCATAATAAAGCTATGATTTTGATCATGATAAGTAAGTTAGTTAGTTTGGTTAAAGTGAAATTAGTAAATCTTAAGTGGGGGAGAAAGGATTAGATGAATTATAATTGAAAGTATGATTAGTTGTTAATACATGTGCTATATGTATGTTTACTAGGTGTACAAGAAGACTTGTCATCTATTGAGCACCTTGTTATCAATTATTCAACCATACAAGGTGAGTTTATGAATTGATTAGCTCATGATCATGTAACTTGTTGTGATTAGTTTATGATTATATCATGATTATGATGAAAGCTTGTGATTAGAATGGTTAATGGTTATTAGCCATATTTTGATTAGAATAGCTAACCAAGGTTAGCTTTATTCGATTAGTGGTTAACTTATGTTAGCCAAATATTGATTAGCTATGTGCACATATGATTAGAATTGTGAAAGTGGAGTTGCAAGAAAAAGGGAAGTAGTTCCTTACTTTGTCCATTATTTGCTTTATGTTAATAATGCATTGTATTGAATAGTTTCCATATTCTCACTAAGCAAATTGCTTAATTAGTTTAGTTATGTTGTAGGTACAAGTGAAAGCGGAAGGGGTAAAGAAATTGCAAAAGGGTAGAAGTGGAGAGCTAGCTTGTTGTAAGTTACACAAGCTTTCTCTTTAAATTATCATTTTGAAACCTTGAAAGATCGCCCAAACAACGTTTTGACATGTTTTGGTTATGAAAGTAACGACTAGATCGATTATGTGTAATAGTGTAAAGTTGTGTAAGACTAGTAGATAATGTTTGAAAAGTGTTAAGTTATAAGTTGTAATAGAAGTGATATTTTGATTATGTACATATTGAAAGTTTTAACGAAAGTCAAATGATGTTATTTGTCAATTTGGAAGTGTGTTTAGCCATTGAATGGGTCAAATTAGCTCTTTTGGATCAGCGGGTCATAATGGGTCTAAACGGGTCTTAATGATGCTAATGAACAAATTTGAGTTAGATAAAGATTGGAAGTATAGTGATTAGCTTCACAAGTTTGTTTTGATAGTAGAAATGTGTGTTTAAAATCTCAGCTCTTAAGTCTCAATAGTTTGAGACTTGATATGTTAGAAAAATGTTGAAAATTTAGCCGAAAATGACCCATAAGCCCAAATCCCGATAAAATGAGAAATTTGAGAAAGTGCAAAAATAGAAAGTTTCATTTTGACTGTAGTAAAGTGCCTGCAAAGTTTCATGTTTTAACTCTTTGTCGTTTGAAAGATATGCGCGTCCAAAGTTAGGAAAATGGTAAATAGTTTGAAAAATAGCTGCAGGTACTATAAACGCCAGAGTACCCGGCGGGTAGCCGGTGTACCCGGCGGGTAAACCAAAAATCCGAAACAAGCCGGCGGCTTCTCAAGCCCAGCCGGCGGCTTCCCAAGCCTTTAAACGGGGGTTAGGTTCTGTTACTCTAAAAGTTAATTCACCCGGCGGTTAAGGGGAGCAACCCGGCGGCTAGATACGGGTACCCGGCGGGTAACCCATCTACCCGGCGGGTAAAGGATGATTTCAGCAGATTTCATTTTAAGTTTTAAAAGCAATACAGATCATGAGATTAGAATATCAAACACGATAATACAGATAGTGGGACCAATAGAAATACGTTTCAGTGTAAAAAAAAAAATGTTCAGATTTTCAGGGCGTTTCAAGTTGGTATCAAAGCCATGGTTTAAGAGAATTAAGCAATCCATAGTAGGATTGCCTAAACTTAAACCACTTATAAATGTGTAGTAGTTAATTACAGTTATGTTTTTGCAATGTTTTGCATATGATTAGTAGATCATGATTAGAGTAAGAATGATTATTGGATTTGGAATATATTTAAGAATTTTGAATAGAAACATGTATTTAGTTTAATATAACTACGTCTGGCCAACGAGGTTATATTTTGCTAAAGCATGTGGGAGATTCAAAGTTGTTAAATATGTGAAGATAAAGGCAATCATTATTTAATAGTTGAAGTAGAGATTTCTTATGTTTTAATTGTGTTTTTATATTGTTTAGTAAATGGAATCCACACCAAATAAAGAAGCTGAGGGTTCAAATGTACGTTCTCCCACTCAAGAGGAGAATGTTTCAGAAAGAAGTTTAGATCCTGAAGACCGGATGCTATTAAAAGATGTGATTGGGCAAGCCCTACAAGAATTTGCTCCTAAGGTATATACCCGAATGGAGCAAATTATTAATACACGATTAGTAGAATTTGAACAGAAGCATCCTGTCTTAGTTAACCCTCAGTTGAATAGTGAAATGTTAAGTGCTCAGCAACAAATAAACAAAGAAAAAGAACGTTTTGAGTATAAAAACTTTGCAAACTATAGTCCCCCAGAATTTCATGGTGAAAGAGACCCGATTAGTAGTCATAGGTGGATTAGTAAGATAGAAGAAACTTTTCTACTCTGTGACTGTCCAGAAAGGCTACGGGTGTTGTTTGCTGCCCATCAGTTGAAAGATAGTGCTCAGGATTGGTGGGGTACTCAAATTAAAACACATGGTGCTACGGAAGCTGCAAAGTTTTCTTGGAGCATGTTTAAAGAGAAGTTTATAGCAGAATTTGCTCCAATGGCGGAAGTAGAAAGACTGAAAGGAGAGTTCTTAGCCATCAATCAAGGGAAAATGTCGGTGACTGAGTACACCAACATGTTTTATGATAAATCTCAGTTTTGTCCCGAATATACCTCGAATCCAGGGTTAATGAAGGACCATTATTACCGACATTTGAACATTGATATCAAAGAAGCAGTTGACCCGACTATTTATGATTCTATTCCTAAGATGATGAATAAAGGGTTGACTAGGGAGAAGGAGTTGCAAGCGAAAGCTGAGGATATAGCCAATAAGAGAAAGGCAGAACGGTCTTCTTCTCAATCACAGCAATCTAAGAAATTTAAAAATTTCGGAAAGCAGCAGTCATCACAACCACAACAACAGAAGTCACAATCTCAACAATCAAACCGGCAATCTCAAGCTCCAACTCGGGAATTTCCCAAGTGTAATAATTGTGGTAGAAAGCATCCAGGAGAATGTCAGTTAGGGAGTACAGCTTGTTACAAGTGTCGACAACAAGGGCATATCGCTGCTAATTGCCCTAATCCATATAGAATGTGCTTTTATTGCTATAAGGATGACCACTTACAAGCTAACTGTCCTGCTAAACTAGAAGATATGAAAAGAAATGAACAGAAGAAAGAAGCAGAAAAGAAAAGAGAAGCTGGTGGACAGAAAGCTAAAGGTCGTTCTTTTCATATTACAGCAAATGAGGCAAAGGAGTCACATGACGTGGTGACAGGTACCTTCATAATTAACACCATACCTGCCCATGTTTTATTTGACTCTGGAGCCACCAAGTCTTTTGTATCATTATCATTTTGTGAAAAGTTGAATACTCCTATTGTTAAATTAGAACGCCCTTTAGAAGTTGAAATTGCCGATAGCAAATTAGTTATTGTTAGTGATGTTTATAGAGGGTGTACTATTGAAATAGGAGGTGAAGTGTTCAAAATAGATTTGATTCCCATGCAAATGGGGGAATTTCACGTAGTTATAGGAATGGATTGGATGGGAAAGAATAAGGGTATGATAAATTGTCATGAAAAGATAGTTCTCCTGAAAGCACCTAGCGGAAGGGAGATTGTTGTTTATGGCGAGCGTTCTAGTAGATCCATTCCTGTTTGTACTTTTGCTCGAGTTAAAAGATTTCTGTCACACGGGTGTCAAGCCTTTTTGGCGCACGTGGTTGATAATTCTAAAGCTGTACCAGAACTTTCTAGTATTCCAGTTGTGAAAGAATTTCCTGAAGTATTCCCTGACGAACTTCCAGGTATTCCACCTGATAGACAAGTGGAATTCCGAATTGATCTTATTCTTGGAGCTATTCCAATTGCTAAAACTCCTTATCGGTTAGCTCCAATTGAAATGCAAGAAATGATGAAACAGTTGCAAGAACTTTTGGATAAAGGTTTCATCCGTCCTAGTAGTTCGCCTTGGGGAGCTCCAGTCTTATTTGTAAAGAAGAAAGATGGTTCCCTAAGAATGTGTATAGATTACCGGGAACTAAATAAAGTGACCATTAAGAATAAATATCCCTTGCCTCGAATAGATGACTTATTTGATCAGTTACAGGGTGCCAGTTTCTTTTCAAAGATTGATCTTCGTTCTGGCTACCATCAGTTAAAAGTAAGGGAAGAAGATATTTCAAAGACTGCTTTTCGTACTCGTTATGGTCACTTCGAGTTTACAGTTATGCCATTCGGCTTAACTAATGCTCCAGCTGCATTCATGGACTTGATGAACAGAGTTTGTCAGCCCATGCTTGATATCTTTGTTATAGTTTTCATTGATGATATTCTTATCTATTCTAAAAATGAAACTGAGCATGCAGCACATCTCATGCAAGTTCTAGAAACACTTCGGCGTGAAAAATTATTCACCAAATTCTCGAAATGTGAATTTTGGTTACGAGGAGTTCAATTTCTTGGACACGTGATCAATCTTCACGGTATTCAAGTTGATCCTTCCAAGATAGCAGCAGTAATGAAGTGGGACCCTCCTACGAGTCCTACTGAAGTCAGAAGTTTTCTTGGCCTAGCTGGCTATTATCGTCGTTTTATCCAAGACTTTTCAAAGATTGCTACTCCTTTGACTCAGTTGACTAGAAAGAGTGTTCAGTGGAAGTGGGAAGATAAGCAAGCTAAAGCATTTCAGATGTTGAAAGAAAAGCTTAGTCAAGCCCCTATTCTTGTTTTACCCGAGGGCAACGAGGATATGGTAGTGTATTGTGATGCTTCAAAACTTGGATTAGGCTGTGTTCTTATGCAGCATGGGAAAGTCATTGCTTATGCTTCACGCCAGTTAAAGTCACATGAGCAGAACTATCCCACTCATGATCTTGAGTTAGCAGCTGTGGTCTTCGCTCTTAAAATTTGGCGCCATTATCTCTATGGTGTTAAATTCATTATCTATACAGACCACAAAAGTCTTAAATATTTCTTTGATCAGCGTGATTTGAATAACCGTCAGAGAAGATGGCTAGATTTAGTCAAAGATTATGATTGCGACATACTTTACCATCCTGGCAAAGCGAATGTTGTAGCCGATGCTCTTAGCAGAAAAGTTAGCCATTCTGTTCTTTTAGTGAAATCTCTTCAAATGACTGTGCTTCCCCAGTTATTTGATTCTATTAAAGCTGCTCAGATTGAAGTTTTAGCCTCTAATGACTCAAATAACCAACGTTTAACGGGTCAACTTTCTGAATTAGTAGATGATTCTAGAGGTTTAAAGACTCGTTATGGTAGAATCTGGATACCAAGAATGAGTGAAGTAAAGAAAGTGTTTCTAGATGAGGCGCACAAATCCAAGTATTCAATTCATCCTGGTGCTACCAAGATGTATCGTGACCTGAAATGTGACTATTGGTGGCCAGGTATGAAGCGAGATATAGTTAAACATGTTCAGAATTGTCTCACTTGTCTGCAAGTTAAAACAGAGCACCAGCAACCATACGGTAAACTTCAGCCTTTAGATATACCAGTATGGAAATGGGAACACATCACCATGGATTTTGTTACAAAGTTGCCAAAGACTCCTAGGCAACACGACACTATTTGGGTGATTGTGGACCGATTGACGAAAAGTGCTATTTTTCATCATATTCAAGAAGCTTCTTCTTCAGAGAAGTTAGCCGATCTTTATGTTAAAGAAGTTGTTGCTAGGCATGGAGTTCCACTTTCTATCGTTTCAGATCGAGATACTCATTTTAATTCTCGATTCTGGAATAAATTTCAAGAAGACTTGGGAACTCGATTGCATATTAGTACAGCTTTTCATCCTCAGACTGATGGTCAAAGTGAACGCACCATTCAGACTCTTGAGGATATTCTTAGAGCTTGCGCCATTGACTTTGGTGGTAGTTGGGATACTCATCTTCCATTGGTTGAGTTTTCCTATAATAACTGTTATCATTCTTCGATTAAAATGCCACCTTACGAAATGTTGTATGGTAGAAAATGTCGAACTCCAATTTGTTGGGGTGAGATTGGTCAGAGAGAGCTTGGGAGTACAGATATAGTACAGTTGACTACTGAAAAGATTGATCAGATTAGAGAAAGATTGAAGATGGCACAAGATCGACAAAAGTCATATGCAGACAAGCGGAGAAGGCCTATTGAATTTCAAGTAGGTGATAAGGTGATGCTTAAAGTTTCATCTTGGAAAGGGATTATACGTTTTAGAAAGCGAGGAAAGTTGAGTCCAAGGTATATTGGACCTTTTGAAATTATTGATAGAGTTGGAAAGGTTGCGTATCGATTGCAATTACCAGAAGAACTTGGTAGTATTCATGATACATTTCATGTGTCTCAACTCAGAAAGTGTTTAGTTGATGAGGCTTCTTATGTACCACTGACAGAAATAGAAATAAATGATAAGTTAAGTTATATAGAAGAGCCAGTTAAAATCCTTGATCAGAAAGTAAAGCAGCTCAGAAATAAATCAGTCTCGATAGTTAAAGTTCAGTGGCGACATAGGAAGGGTTCAGAAATTACTTGGGAACCGGAGGAGTGGATGATGATATACTACCCTGCGGTATACCAAGAATGGTTCGTGAGGACACGAACAGAATAAGTGGGGGAGAGTTGTAACACCCCAGTTTTCAAGGTATTACTTTAATAAATAAAAATAAGTTTTTATAGCTCAGTTTTACAGTATTATTTTAGTGTACAATAATATATACATCTTTTTAATTTTAGATCTCTAAATAATGAGATATGATAGAAAACGCAAACTAGTTGTCCAGTTCCAGACTGTGTAGTATAGAAATTAAAAGAATTTAGATAACTCTTACGTACCTTATTCCAGTAGCTTCAGAAACATTCCCAGAACCTTAAGTGAAGAACCAGAAAATCGTAGGAACAAAAAGAAGTTAAGAACCAATCTTCAAATCATAGTTAAATCTCTCAATTCAAGCTTTAGAACTCAGAATCATCATCTTCTCCATCTTCTTCAACCTTTGTAAGTAGTTTCCTTCTCCTAGAACCCTAGAACTTGGGTTTTATGGGGTTTCAGTTAATTGATATGATTTAATCCGAAAATAGGGTTTGTAATTGATTAGTTAGTGTTAGTATAACATATAAACAATGATTAGAATCCTAATTTCATGCTAGAAATGATAGATTATGATTAGAGTTCATGGGGTTTCTTATGAACCATGTGAATTAGTTGAATTTAAAGAGTTAAAGTATTAGTAGATGTTAGAATTATTATGAAAGTAGTTAAATTCATAATAAAGCTATGATTTTGATCATGATAAGTAAGTTAGTTAGTTTGGTTAAAGTGAAATTAGTAAATCTTAAGTGGGGGAGAAAGGATTAGATGAATTATAATTGAAAGTATGATTAGTTGTTAATACATGTGCTATATGTATGTTTACTAGGTGTACAAGAAGACTTATCATCTATTGAGCATCTTGTTATCAATTATTCAACCATACAAGGTGAGTTTATGAATTGATTAGCTCATGATCATGTAACTTGTTGTGATTAGTTTATGATTATATCATGATTATGATGAAAGCTTGTGATTAGAATGGTTAATGGTTATTAGCCATATTTTGATTAGAATAGCTAACCAAGGTTAGCTTTATTCGATTAGTGGTTAACTTATGTTAGCCAAATATTGATTAGCTATGTGCACATATGATTAGAATTGTGAAAGTGGAGTTGCAAGAAAAAGGGAAGTAGTTCCTTACTTTGTCCATTATTTGCTTTATGTTAATAATGCATTGTATTGAATAGTTTCCATATTCTCACTAAGCAAATTGCTTAATTAGTTTAGTTATGTTGTAGGTACAAGTGAAAGCGGAAGGGGAAAAGAAATTGCAAAAGGGTAGAAGTGGAGTGCTAGCTTGTTGTAAGTTACACAAGCTTTCTCTTTAAATTATCGTTTTGAAACCTTGAAAGATCGCCCAAACAACGTTTTGACATGTTTTGGTTATGAAAGTAACGACTAGATCGATTATGTGTAATGGTGTAAAGTTGTGTAAGACTAGTAGATAATGTTTGAAAAGTGTTAAGTTATAAGTTGTAATAGAAGTGATATTTTGATTATGTACATATTGAAAGTTTTAACGAAAGTCAAATGATGTTATTAGTCAATTTGGAAGTGTGTTTAGCCATTGAACGGGTCAAATTAGCACTTTTGGATCAGCGGGTCATAATGGGTCCAAACGGGTCTTAATGATGCTAATGAACAAATTTGAGTTAGATAAAGATTGGAAGTATAGTGATTAGCTTCACAAGTTTGTTTTGATAGTAGAAATGTGTGTTTAAAATCTCAGCTCTTAAGTCTCAATAGTTTGAGACTTGATATGTTAGAAAAATGTTGAAAATTTAGCCGAAAATGACCCATAAGCCCAAATCCTGATAAAATGATAAATTTGAGAAAGTGCGAAAATAGAAAGTTTCATTTTGACTATAGTACAGTGCCTGCAAAGTTTCATGTTTTAACTCTTTGTCGTTTGAAAGATATGCGCGTCCAAAGTTCGGAAAATGGTAAATAGTTTGAAAAATAGCTGCAGGTACTGTAAACGCCAGAGTACCCGGCGGGTAGCCGGTGTACCCGGCGGGTAAACCAAAAATCCGAAACAAGCCGGCGGCTTCTCAAGCCCAGCCGGCGGCTTCCCAAGCCTTTAAACGGGGGTTAGGTTCTGTTACCCCAAAAGTTAATTCACCCGGCGGTTAAGGGGAGCAACCCGGCGGCTAGATACGGGTACCCGGCGGGTAACCCATCTACCCGACGGGTAAAGGATGATTTCAGCAGATTTCATTTTAAGTTTTAAAAGCAATACAGATCATGAGATTAGAATATCAAACACGATAATACAGATAGTGGGACCAATAGAAATACGTTTCAGTGTAAAAAAAAAATGTTCAGATTTTCAGGGCGTTTCAAATTAACATAGAGCAATCATTTAAAACACCACAATTACTTAAATACTTAATGACTAACACTTTATCAAGCAAGGCTCTAGACTAAATCAAAGTTTTACCCTTTTGAGAAAGTAAGACATGTGTGAATTAGCATGGATAAGTGGTAGTAGCATGTAGTTCCTAAGCATTTAACCAAGAAAAGCTCTAATTCCTAGCTTCTAACTTAGATAACTACAAGAAACAAGTTCTTTCAAATTTAAAGTGGGTTTTGTGATCATACCTTGCTTTTAGTGAATGAAATGCAAAAACGAAAGTACAACCGAGAAGTATATGCAACAAGGAGCTCGAAAGGACACAAATTTACATGATTTGATGAAGTATTGATGGTGGATTCATGGTGGTCATGGTGTGGCCGATTTTTTTTAGAGAGGAAAGGGGAGGAAGAAGATGTTAGTTGGTTGATTTGAATTATGGGGAGTTAAGGAGGCTCATAGTGGTCCTTTAGGGTACATGTACCTATCCTAAGTACTATGGTACTTACTTATGGTCCCAAATGCAATTCAATTGGCAAGTATTAATGTCCTAAGTTAATTTCTAATGTCCCACAAATAATGGTGATGAGTCTTAAATGTATTACCTGTAACTAGTTACTTGTCAGTTTCTTGTCACATTATAAACAATTTAAGAAACGCGCAAACTTTTGCGGAACAATTAAAATCAACCTAAAATATTAAACTTAAGCTATTTTTGGTGTTTAAAAATCTTTGTCCGACGCGGGTTTATAGAATGTACAACTATTTAGGCAAAATGCTTTAGGAGGTGTACGTTCTTTTAGACGCGTGTGTCTTCAGACAATAATTTAAAAACGTTTTCTTTTAGGGGAAACTTTCAAAATTTTATTATATATATATATGTATTAAAGTATGCTCATTTAAAGTCGCGAGCCTCGACCTTTTCGGAGAGAATGGTTTTATGATTCGTTCCGATCCCTCCAAAGGGAAAGGGTCGAGATTTGCTCCCTTAAGTGAACATGGTTGGGCACAAAACATTTTGAAAGTTCCAAGATGACATTGTAAATTAAATGGAAATGACTGTTCTCTATGTTCCCTAGGACTTCTTGTTCTTCGTATCCTAAATTGACAAGATCGCTAATTAACCTATTATATGCCTTTCTTATCTTTTTAGGGTTTGACAAACCATCGCGTAGTCCTTGGTCTTTATAATTGAGATTGTGAGTGAGTTTATTGATGACTTCCAGAAATGCTTTCTCTTCCGGCGAATCAGGGTCTCCGGTTGTAGAATCTACCATCTTGAAGAGGTTGCTGATTAGTGCTTTTTGTGAGGAAGTGAAAGGATATTTGGTGAAGGCGAAGATTCGAATAAGCTTAACGTGAAGGTCTTTTCTTTTGGTGAAGAGGGCTGTATCGATTCTTTCCTTGGTGGGATCAGGAAAAACGTCTCGCAATTTTGAGATCAAGTAGGAAGCGGGGTCAACAAAGAATGGAATTTTACTAGGGATGATGATAGGAATCATCGGGTCCCGTTCTATCCAGAGCTCGAGTTCATTGATCATTGCGGTGACGTTGTGATGGATTAATATCATGGATATTGGAAGGAAATCTATGTCGGCAAATGATTCAAAAAGTGGATCTAAATCCGCTATAAACTTTAGCTCTTGGTCTCTGAAATTGGTGAGAGTGCTTTCACATTCATGATTTGACAGGCGAAATAGAAATTTTACTTGTTCGTTAAGATCGGTGATCTTTTCTCGTTGTTCGTATGAAAAGGGAAGATCGGAGGAGTTTAATTTCCTAACGAATGTCCTATAAACGTCTATTCTACGAGAAGGATTGAAAGATGCACCTAGGAGGCGTTCTTCAGAACAAGGGTTTTCTGGCTCAACTGATGGAACTTTGTCCACCACTCGATAGATGGTGTACTTGTGTCCATATGAAAAGAATGGAGAGATGCCGTCATTATGAGAATTTGACAAAGTGCTTCCATACACTGAAGTTTCAGGAATGAGGGTAATTAGGTCACACGTTTTCGGAGGTTCTACTTCATGATTTTCTTCGGGAAGATAATCGAAGTGGACAGAATTTGGTAATTTAGGCAACTGCAAAGTTGGAGAGTGATCTTCTGGAGATGATGCTAGGTCAGGTAACTGATTCGTATTATCAAAGTCCAAGCAATGTTTTGGAGTAGAAGGTGAGGTCCTAAATTCTTCTAGGGTTTCGGAAGTTTCTTTAGCTTTAGAGGAGGAAGGTGAAAAGAAATCAGATCCTAATTCTCCTACTAAGTAGTCAAAGAATTTTGTATCGTCCATCGCCATCGGTTCGTCTTTTGAAGTGAGACAAGAAGTGGGTTTTCGAGTTGTCATTTTCGAACTAATATTATCCTAATTAACTAAATTAACATTAAATTAACTAAATTACTTAAATTAACTTTCGAAAGATACCCGAAAAGGTTTCGTTCGGAAGGGTCTCCTAAATACTTATTACTTAAGGTGGTTTTAAATCTACGTTTGTGATTCCCCGGCAGCGGCGACAAAAACTTGTTATGCTCACACCGTGTCGTTGTTTTTTCAAATGATGATTCGAGCGCAGCAGGGGTTTTAAATTTATATTTTACGGGGCTTAAATTAACCGTACTACCTACTATGGTTAGTAAGCGGTAAGTATAACCTAAGATCGTTCTATGAATCCAAACGTGTGGGCGATTAAAATTGACACTTTCGGTAGGGAAGTATTTAGGATGGAACAAAGTAGGTAGATTTGGGATTTAAAGACAGATAATTAAAATGCAGGAAAGTAAATTGCAAGAAATTAAAGTACAGGAAAAGCAGATAAAGATAAAGATGTGATTGCTGAGATTTCGATAATTAATATTTCAGGATGACAGAACAAATAGGGTTGATACTTAATGTGGCAGTTAAACTACTAGGTGTAAACTCTAGAACCCTACCAACTCAATTTCCCATTGGCGTGTCACTTGGAACTGGGTTATCGTGATTCTGATCGGAGCAATACGCAAACTTCCAATACTCATCTAGTTGAAAGATGAGCAACCTATTTTGGTTTTATACCGAGGTGCATGAATCAGTAGCGTATCGTCTCATAGGTCCGACCGTTCTTAACCCCTAAGGTAGTTTACTACTTTATTAGCACGCAGAATAATAACTTTGTATGCTTGGACCGTCGATTATGTAAGGCTTAGTGTTTTAAGGGTTCAAGGTCACTAGGACTTTACTCTTATTCCTAAGTCTTGTTTTTACTCGATTAAGCTCTAGTTACTTCGACTTATGACTTAAGTTCTCCTTTTCAATAAGTTATACATCTCCAGATTATTCGCAGTTTGTTAAAACATGTTTCATATGAGGACCATGCCTTTCAATAATAGATAGTGTACTTTACAGGAGATTTCCACGGCGTCTTATATCCAACACGCGGTCAAGAGTAATTGACAGTGAAAGTGACACTCTATCTAATTAAATGTAAAGCAGTGCAGAAATGTAAACCTAATATATACAACGAGTGATTTAATTGTGTCTTACTTATTGCATGTCATGGGCACAGATAACTACTTACCATAATTAAGGTTGATCAGGTCCTAATTACTAGGTTGTAGTCACGTGGATAACTGGAAAGGGTACTCCATAAATTAAACTTAAATTCATAAAGTCCTAACAGTACAAGGATTATTATCTCCTATTTTATCTGAACGTGTTTTACGAACATTATTTTATAATGTATTGACTCTCGTAGGATACACCAGTTAGTTGCGTAGTTGTATTATCCTTCAGGAGTTCCAACTTTTAAACCAGAGCTGATTCCAATGATATAACTACCTTCGGTCGTTTACCGTCTTCCGTACATTTGTACTTTGCCTAAAGCATTTCCAGCACTATACCGAATAAACAGTTGAATAGGGGCCATTATATCATTTTACGATTATCGTGCACTGATTATGTAATGACATCCTTACTTTTAATTATCTACATCATCAGCAATCACAATAATAAACTACTCGCAATTCATGGCAACAAATAAATCACATACCATGCAATAATACATATTCAAAATATGAAATGAGACAAGTATAATAAAAGTTTAGATATCACCCGGAATTAAATGCGTAGCAGCGTATTATTATAATTGACACCTCTTTCGTACGTACAAAGATTGATCTCCGAATCCTTAGCGTTCGCCTAGCTTCTATGTTAGTCCGTAGACTAATTACAATAATCCTAGAATGAGAAAGACTAAAAGACTACAAGAGATTTTCAAGTGAGAAAGTAAGAAAGAAAGAGTTTTTCCAAGGTATGGAAGGTGTGTTTTGCAAATGAACTAAAGCCCCATATTTATAGGTGATTTTTGGCTCACATTAGCATCAAGAGGTGCACATTAGCGTAACGTGGGTAAAAAGGTGCACCAGGTACTGTACAACGCGGAAAGGTGGTGCACCGGGTACTGTACAACGCGGAAAGTAGGCGCACCAGGTACGGGAATTAGCCAAAAAAGGAAAGCGAGACGGGGGACGGCAGGCCAGCGGCGCCCTGGTGGTGTCCGGCGGCGGCTGGTTGCCACCCGCCCCGTTTCGCCGTCTTTTGCTTCGTTTCTTGATTCGTGCGTGTTTTCTTCGTTATGGGCCCGTTTAAGTCGATTCTTTTTTTGTTGGATTCGTAATTCAAAAACGAAGATTTTGACATAAGATAGCCCCTGATATGAGGTCCCTAACTCTAGATATTGCATACGAATCATTTGGATCTTCCGGCGGGCGTAGAATCTTCATTCTTTATCCGTTTTAGTTGATTCTTCTTCTGTTGGATTCGTATTTTGAAAACGAACATCTTGGATAGAATGGATGTTGGTGAAGGTCACTTTTGTCTTGAAATCTCGTTTTGATGCCTTGAATCTTCAAACGTGTGTGGAATCTTCATTTTACATCCGTTTTGCTTGATTTTTCTCGTGCAACCTTGTTTTGACTAGCTTGGCATAATGTTGCTGATTTGTGCTATATTTGAGTTAAAATGCCAAGAATCGTTCCGGAATGAGAGAGATATCGGTAGTAAAAACATGACTTTTTACGCGATATCAAGGGTCTAAATTGTAAATTCTTTTTACCAATTTAGACAAGCCAATTTCCAATTTATCTTTACCTACATACTATTGGAGATAATTAAATGCTAATATTTATTAAGCTAAGGCTCTGATACCACTGTTGGGTTTTCTATTCCCTAACTAGATTAATATACCCAGCGGAATTACAACAAAATTAATCTAAGGCAATTAGGAAACTAAACCCTAAGGGATCTTAATTTGAATAAATAAAAGCAATAAAATAAAAAAGATAAATAAGAAATTACTAACCTTTGAGAAAATAATTTCTCACGCGTAGACAACCTTGCAGGACCTTCGTAAGTTGGAGGCGAGTGCCCAAACCAGAACACCTCTAATGCTTCACACCCACGAACAAAGAGAAATTCCCAAGTCTCCTAAGGTCACAACTCTTAGTCGTAAAACTCTTACAAGGAGCAGGAGTAAGAAAGAGAGAAAAGTACAAGGAAATCAAAGGGTTAGGTCCCTATTTATAGGGGAGGAGGAGACCCACACTTTGGTCTTCCAGCCGATGTGGGACAATCTGATTTTCAATCCATACGACGTATGGAATTCCATACGGCGTATGGATGAAAGATTCTAGAACTTTCTGACACCCGTCCACCGCCTCACAAACCCTAGCATCCATACGGCGTATGGAAATTCCATACGGCGTATGGAAATTCCATACGGCGTATGGATGAATTTTCAGAATTTCCCTTTTCTTTTAGTTTCTAATTAATATCCAATTAATAAACTAAATATAATATTAATTCCAAATATTATTTCTCATTTATTTCTCTTACTGTTCATTGAGGGCGACCCAAAAAGGACTCCACTTTTAATGATGTACTTACCAATTAGTTATGATATTGGACACTATTCCAACAGTTTAGTAGTAAACTGTTATGCTTAATGCATACAACCTATGTACTAAACTGTTATATTCAAACATACAGATTGTTGTCCTATCATATTACATTAATAAATTAATGCTCATAATTTATAAGAGAATTAAGAATTTGAACATAACACGTTTGCAAGTTAACTTAGGATGACCCGTCAATCTACCCCCATTTAAACAAAACGACATCTTCACCCGTCACGGCCAAACCCACCCATCTTGCCACCTCTAAATTAGAGTATAAGTGTCTTACTTGAAGGCAAGTTATCCTGTTCTCAAGTATTTCCTTGACCCGCACTTATCTTTAACTGTTACCGAACCCTTGGCACGCACCCATTTGGCCACATCTAATTAATATAAGAGATGGTTACACCGGAAGGCGGAAAGTGGAGATCAATAACGACTTACGCATATGCCACTAAATGATGGCGTAAGAATTACATCGCGAATCGCGCACAAGTTTCTATGTAGCCATTAGCAACAGGAAATTCCTACGATCAGAAGTAACAGATTAGAAAGAAAAATACTCACAACAATATAATGTCCTACAATGGCAAGTAATATACAATAGAACCATGGCATAGTTACCCGAATAGCAACTATATGTCCCTAATAACATGACGTTTATATGTGTCAATCGGAAGATCAATAGGTGCATTTTACTTCACATCCAAACCTTCAGCAAGATCAGTCATCATACATTCATCAACAATTTTAAGCACAAAGAATTGGAACCTTATCGATTATGTGTAGGAGCTCATGGGTTGACTACTAATGTCCAATATGTTATCTTTAAACCAGCTGAAGATGATCATTCGAAGACTTCAAGCATGGTTAGAATCTGATAGTCCCTTACGCGTATAGATCTGATCGGATCGTTTAACTAATGAATAACAAACGATAATGATTCACGAACACACAAACGATTCTCTATAATCTTGTATATATTCACAATTGAAATATAAACGATTACAGAATACAAACTCGTTTCTCTCTGTCTCTCTCACACCAAAAACGGCTCACCTCACTCTCTAAAACGCTAACCCTAAAACTGAACTTTAACTCGCTATTTATATCAAGGCTATTGGACCCTGCGACGTTAGGCCCAACGTCGCAGGTCCAGCCCAATGCGACATCTGACCCAACGTCGCAAGCCCAACGACAATGTCGCTAGTGCGAAGTCAAGACCAATGTCGCCTAGTATTCTATGTATATTCTATAATTACGTTTCGTTTACAGACTCGAATATACATACTAAACACATCACATATGCAGACTAATTGACTTTGACAATTACAATAGTTTGACCAACTGACTGACACACAAAATGCACTAACAAACTCCCCCTTGTCAGCAGCTTGGTCAAATAAGTTTCAATTAGTCTTCATCAACAAACTTTTTCATGTCTCTGACAATCAGAAACTCCCCCTTTGAGATAGCATGGTCTTCAAAGAAATCTTCATGTCCAAATTCATGTGACTGACACAAATTTATCATACAATAAGATCTTCAAACTATATGACCATCTCTCAATCATCAGCAGCTTCTCCGATAAAATTATCTTCACAGTCTTTGGAGAATAAGCGATATCCTTTATATCTTCAATATTTGACTTTAACAAGATATGTGATATTGAAGAAAATAACATAGAAATAAAATCTTTTTGGATTTTTCTTTATAAATGAAAAACAAAGAACAAAGATTAAAATAAATTGGGGATAAGATTGCTTTAGGTCTGCGTAGGGATCATATCAGGCCAACATGCAATTATTAGCAAATAGTAAGTGTTATCTCGATTATCAGTATATTTGTCCACTTTAAGTTTACTTAGCATATTTAAATCACCTTGTATAAAAATTATTTCAAGACGATTACTGGTATTGTTTGTCCACCTAAACATGATACATCCGTGTCTGCGAACTAACCTTTTATTATTAGTATGAATATTTCACCGTGGTCCCCACCATAGACATACCCCTGTAACCTAGACATGAACATAGTTTTCAAATTTAGAAAGAATATAAGAGGATCAATTTTAAGAATCAAGCCAGCGGTGACATGTCTGTACCGACGTACAACAGAGCAACATAACTTGATTCAGGTTTAAGCAAAACCAAACGCAGTAAAACCAAATTTGTGGCGACCTTGTTTAGTACCTTAAATTTAAGACTTTGCAAGTGCATTGACTCACGTTTGCTTAGTTTTGAGCTTATACTAACTGAGACCAGTTCTGTACTTACGTACAACAGAGGAAACAATCAGCATAAACCCCCAAATGATCTCAGATATCCGATCCAAAAATAGAAGTATGTCAAGCTACGCTAAGGAATTAAGACTTAGAGTCGTACATCACAAGGTGTTTACCACAAGATCATAGACACGTATTTGAATTACTTCTTAATAACCCATAGACCAGTATGTATCATGCCTACCAATACATCATATGATGAAGATAATTTTCATAAAAACTGTATTAAGTATGCTAGATAAATCTACTGATACATCAAGGATAAACCTTAAAATTTCCATTTTGTGCATGTTCCCCGATGTACTATCATATCCCAAGTTGTTTTACAGACACACAATCCAACATCTTTTCAAGAATTAAGAATCTTGCTGTTCACATTTCTGAATTAAATAATCAGAATTTTTAATATTCAGAATTACTCCCCCTGAACAGCAAATTCTTATATCCAATCCAAAAATACTCCCCTTAAACATTAAACATATTTTTGTATTTTTTTTTAATTGAATAAATTTCGCAACATTGCATTTCTTTGATACTAAAAAGTATAAAGAATGGTTGTTGCATAAAGCAAATAAAAAAAAATTTAAATAAAAGTTTCAAAATCACATATCAAGTCAAGCCAAATGCCTTTTAATCACTTTTACCAACTCGTTACTTCGATAATCTCATCCATCCAACCACCTTGAAAACAATCTTCCAGCAAATATCCACATCCTTGCAGTCACAAAAATAATAGCTAATAACAACCTGACTGCACCACCACAAACAATTAAACGTTAGTACTTATGGGACACCCAAGCCTTGATAGACTTGGGTTGTCCATGATCATCCATAACCATCACATCAATGAGTTTATGATATTTTAAAAACTCAGAGGATTTCATTGATGTGTTGTTTGTGGATTTGGGTTTCCAAACCTTTGTAGGTTCAGATGAGTTGTTTTCAACAATGTTGTGCTGTTGAACTTGAGGTTTACTAGGCACAACTTTATTTACTCTAGCCACGGGTTTTGGAGAAGAGGATGCATATCTTGATATAGGCGAATACGAAGCACGCCTAGAAAACAATTTTGAATAAGAATTCCTAAACGAGGAAGTTCTTGGCATCCCTCTACCAAACCTATCTAGGGATAATAACCGACAATCCCTAATTATATGTCCTTGTTGTCCACAATGGAAACAAGAACGTCGTTCAATGTACGACCTATTCCAATGATTACCCATAAAAGGTTGAGGTGGAGAATGAACTGTTGGAGGCTTAGAAGATGAGGCATTTACAGGACGTGAATACTTATGTGTACACGTTGATGTAGAAGCCTCTGAAGTTGAGCAAGTAGATGTTGAAGGTTGTTCATTTTTAGATTTTACATTTGAATCCTTCATTTGATGTTGAACCCTTTTGGATTCATTTTCAACCTTGTTTTTACCCTTTGTATTTGAAACCTTTACAGTTTCATTGGTAAGTATATGATTTTCTGGCTTTACATTAACTTTTTCAACTTTGATTTCAGCCTCTTCCGGTAGATCCTCTATCTCAACACCCTCCTCTACACTAACTGGAGGTGTACTATCAGACTTAACAAAAGTAGGCAAGGGATACTCTGTCCGTTTAGTTTTCTCCTTTGCCTGCCTTTTGGGATTGGATGTAGCTTCTTTAGACTTTGTAGCTGACCATGATGAGTAGTCAGCCACAAGTTCTTCGGTGCCTTCCATAACAGGCAGAGGATAGTGATTAGTAGGAGGTGGAACTGAGTTATACCCTATTCCGGCCTTACTTTTATCTGTCCTCTGCTTGTCAACGATTTCATCGAAGATCCTTTGAGAGTTCGAGAAACTTGTGATCCCTTTTTTAAAAGAGTCAGACTCAGACTTTAGCTCAGAAAGTTCTTTATTTAACAACTCAATTTCTGTTAAATAGCTCTTAATGGCATCTTGTTGACTGAAAACTTTAGCTTTATATTTCTCAGTGTCAAACTTATGAGCCTCAACTACCTTTTCATAAAATATTTCATTAGCTTTTAGAAACTTATTTGACTCGGTGAGTTTCTCGACCTTTTCTCTCAAGTCTACATAGTCTATTTGAAAACATTTTAAAGAAGCTTCCAATTTAATACAGGATATGCAAGTAAAAGGTTTTTTAGATTCTGTTTCTACCTCATGTATCTTTGCCAAGAACGCACTGTGTTGAACCTTTTCTTGAGTCGCACTTGAATCAAACATTCCCTGAGAATACACTGTCATCGCCTGTGATGTTGTGTTATTCTCTGGAGTCTTGGGAGCTGAAGGTGTGGTGAATCCAGATGATGAATATTTATTCTCCACACATTCCTTAGCAAAGTGTCCATGAATCTGACAGATTTTGCATTTCACCTTGCTTTTATTAAAACCAAGACCTGTATCACCATCATCATCCATGTCTTTTCTACCCGTTCTTTGAAGAAACTTCTTGGTTCTTTGGGTTATCATGGCCATACTCCATTTGATGTCCATCTGCTCGAGATCGTCAGAATCGATCTGTTCAAAGTCTTCCTCAGTAAGCTGTAGAGTACTAGCCTTCTTTGAAAGGAAAGTCTCATAAGAGTTGAGGAAAGCTGCAAAGATTGTAGCATGATCCTCAGTAGCCTTTGAAGGAGCTGTATGATCTGTATGAGAAGTATAGGAAGCATATGAAGTGCTAGTAGAAGTAGATGCTGCTGAGTTGGAAGTAGATCTGGAAGTATCATTTAGACTAGGAATTTGAATATTATCCTCTGAATTTTTTTTTTTTTGATCGTAAGCCGCTATAAGAGCATCCCATAACCCTATAGAAGTTGCTTGATCTTTAAATTTATTAATCACAACTTCTGGCAAGCACTTGGTAATCATCTCATACGCTCTATTGTCTTTATCAAACTCTGCTCGTTCCTTGACTGACATTTGTGCTCTTGACTTAAGCACCCCATCGAGTCTTGGTTGCTCATATCGATCAATGGTGTTAAACCAATTCCACAGATTTGGATCTTTGTATTCAATGAAATTGCATAACTTAATCTTCCAACTCGCAAAATCACTATAGAACAAAGATGTAGAAGGAGGCATTTTCGCACCAAAAGCCATATCCGAATTTTCCCTCCAAAATTAAATTCGAAAATTTCAAAAACCGACAGAGTGTAGCGAAACTTTTCCGACACTAAAGCTAAGCTATTTTAAGCTTAAAAACAAAATTTGAAATTACAAAATTTTTCGCGTTTTTCCCGCTAAAATTTCGTCCGAAAACGTCAAAAACTGGCCGGGTAAAATGAAACTTTTTCCAGGCTAAAATTGAACACCTTTAAGCCTATGGAAAAATTTTGAAAACACAAAAAATTTCGGAGTTTCCCGCCAAAAACTTTCGGAGTTTCCAGGCTAAAATTGAACACCTTTAAGCTAAGCTAATTTTTTTTTTTTTTTACGAATCTAGAGCGAGGGTAATGTCGCAGAAAAATTAACAACGTCGCAGCAGTACGTCGCAAAAGTCTGATGACTCAATTAAGAATCAAAAATGCGACGTAGTGTATAACGTCGCAACGCAATGTCGCAGAGGTAAGTGACGTCGCCCGCAACGTCGCAACTAACGTCGCAATAACCAATTAAGGTCAAAAAGTGCGACGTCGCACACCACGTCGCGACTAACGTCGCTAGTAACGTCGCAGAACTTAGCGACGTCGCAGCTAACGTGGCAAAAACGCGACTGCAGCGGCCAAAACCCCAAAAATCGAAAATTTTCGAAACCCTAACGAAATTTCGAAATCCAAACGTCGAACTAACCCAAAAACACTTCCAGAAATCGATATAATCAACCAAATCAACTCAGAAACGATTAATAACAATTAATACCTTCGCGAATCAAACGAAAACATCTAAAATAATGTTCCGAAACCAACGAATCCTTGATTCTATGGTTCTGATACCAGTTGATAGTCCCGTACGCGTATAGATCTGATCGGATCGTTTAACTAATGAATAACAAACGATAATGATTCACGAACACACAAACGATTCTCTATAATCTTGTATATATTCACAATTGAAATATAAACGATTACAGAATACAAACTCGTTTCTCTCTGTCTCTCTCACACCAAAAACGGCTCACCTCACTCTCTAAAACGCTAACCCTAAAACTGAACTTTAACTCGCTATTTATATCAAGGCTATTGGACCCTGCGACGTTAGGCCCAACGTCGCAGGTCCAGCCCAATGCGACATCTGACCCAACGTCGCAAGCCCAACGACAATGTCGCTAGTGCGAAGTCAAGACCAATGTCGCCTAGTATTCTATGTATATTCTATAATTACATTTCGTTTACAGACTCGAATATACATACTAAACACATCACATACGCAGACTAATTGACTTTGACAATTACAATAGTTTGACCAACTGACTGACACACAAAATGCACTAACAGAATCCATTAATTGCCTTATACTTTCTTGATTCGGCTAAACTTCCGTTATAAACTACGCACAAATTTTATATTACACAAAAAGAAATTCAAGTTCTAAACATCAAATCATAGTTGCTGAAATAAGGGAACTTACGAATAGCGTTCGGAGGATCTCTTCCATGGAATCCTTGTAAAACACTTTACCACTAACATTATTGATTTCACGATCTCTCCCAAATAACAACTTCGAATGAGAAAAGGTATAATGGATTGTATGGATGTGTTGGATCAATACATCTGTTTCAAATCACAATTAGAAAGTACAATAAGCTGCTGATTGGTTAGCGGTCTAACACTGGTTGGGTGAGGTTGGACCAATATAAATCAGGTCCAGAATCAGTGACTTCAAAGTTCCAACAGGAGCAATCTTGTGCAATAATAGTGATATTTAAGAATCAAATAAAACAAAAAGGTGTATGTTATGTGCTATGTTACAACGAAACATAAAAAATTGACATGACACAATCATTTCAGCCAATAAGGATACGAAAATGCATGAGTGGGGTCAGTGATGCAACAGGTCGAACCATGTTACCTCGATGTGAGCTGTAGTATTCATATTATTTCTGCTTTCGTTATGATAATCATGTAGCTATTGATTCTTAGTCATTCAAATCTAACATAGATTATTGACAAGGCTTATGCAAAATGTTTCTTTTTATGCATTTTCAAGCTCCTATTTTGGTATCTTCGGATAAACTTTCATGATAGGGAACCAATTAACCAATTAACCAAATATAAAATTATAAATATTATTAATATAATATAGTTTCATTAGGAATAAGCTATCTATAATTGAGTTAATAATGGTGCAACTTAGGTAAATAAAGGAATGAATAACAGATAGAAGTTGAAATTCAAAAGACAATTACCATATCATACATGAACACAATAATAATACTGTTTTTTCATAGCACTAATGCATGATTCAATAAAACTTCAAACAATTATAACAATTTCCTTGTAACTCGGAGGTGGCAATTTTGACCCATGTACTAATTAATGAGCATATTCAGGTTTATGCTAAAACTCTAACGGGTCAAATGGGTAATATAATTTACAGTATAAAACTTTTTATAACACTCTATGTTCAAAACTATACTATTATAGAGATGATATAGGTTCTTAAAGTCGACATAATTATTTATAGAATGTTTTGGAAAAAAGGGTTTCGAGTCAACCCAACCCATTTCACCCATTATCAGAGTGGACCAGCCACCCTCCCATTCTTTTGCCTACATTTATTATCAACTGACACCTGTTGAGATTTAAGTTATGCCCAACAGATACAAGATATAAAGTCAACAACAATAACATTACTTGATGTTTTAGCCCCATGCCCCCATGGATTAGAAATATGTACTGGGAATACTGACCCTTATCAAATGTTGCTGATAGAAATGGAAGACCTATATCATGTGATATTTCAGCACTCTCCCGTTAGATGTGAGCTTGCATTTATGTATTATAGAGATTTCCATCTAGATTTCCTTAACAGTTGCAGACTTTAAGGTTTTGAGCATTTGATTTTAAAGCACCTTGCAAATATCTCATATTTGCCTGCATGAATAATACTTTTCTTGTTATTCAGCAAAGACATAAAAAAAAAAAAAAAAAAAAACTTACGTAAACAACCACACATAAGGCATATCAATATAAAGAAATGTCCTATCAACTACTACTTTATGGGCTAAGTAATGACCATGTCTTATTAACTATTCGGTACGAACCAGCTAGAGCTGGGAACACAGGAGCATCCCCACCTTCTCTGTTATTACGTAATGCATTTTAATTGGGTGCTCTAGTGAATAAACTTGATTAGCATGAAACATCTATGATATTAGTAACTGAAAAATGTCAATGGGCCAAGAAAAAAAAGAAACTTAAGCGGACAAAGTAATCCTAGATCTTATAGCTAAATGAAGTGCACAATATACAAAGAAACATAGATGGCAAATGTACGTATTGATTAACATGTCAAAATGATTTCGGATCAAAGGAAGCGAGTTTCACCCATTCTAGCAAAATCACAACAATTGATCCATTTCTATGAAATGAGTCGAGGTTCTCCCCACATAAATATGAACCTAAGATTAATGGAAAGTCAAAAACTCAATTTTAGAGCAACGGAGAACTAACCAAGAAGTATAATTTGCATATTCTTAGCAGCTTACTAAATAAATTATTAGCATCTTAATAAAGAATCAGTTGCAATTTGTTACATTTTTCAGGAATCATGTACATGGTGGAACATTCGCATCAGAGTTGGTTTGGAAAAACTCGGTAACTGTGTTTTTTGTACCGCAATTACCATGAACTTGGTATCCCACTTTACATTACACAATATATATCCTTAGTTGATGTAACCAAAGCAATAAAACATTCCAGCTCCAAAATAAAGTTTTGAAATCTACGACTGAATTGCAGCTCCAATAAAACATCAGTAGAATGGTAAATCAGTAAAATAAAAAATATATATAAATAAACCAACACGTAGAATTGCAGTAAGAAGCAACAAATAAAGTTTGGGGTTCGGAACTGATCACGTACCTTTGTATGTATACTTCCCTTTATATGAATTCCTTATTTACCCTGAAAACCACCAAATCAACAAATCACAAATCTATTAACCCCATAATCAAAAAGCTAATAGTGTAAATACACAATAATAATAACTATCCAAAATCGGTTGCCATCATGAAATAGTGAACACATGGGCAATATCCTTTTTCAGTGACCACATTGATACAATCAGAAAGATGATAACAGAGAAAATCACCCAAAGTAAAAACAATTTGGATCAAGATAAGATTATAGCCACAACATGACCCACCTTCAATTGTTGCAACACATATTTCTGGATCGGGATATGCAATTGCTCTGAAGTACCAGTGTAAGAGCAGAAACCTTCTTCGTTTGATGCTTGCTTGGGGTTTAAAGATTAAGACATCGGTCTCCATTTCAGAAATTTTAGTAGCAGTATAGATACATGAAAACTACCAAAACATATTGTGATTTTCTCATTAAAAAAAAAAGAAAAAAAATTCTAAAAAACCGAAATCACCTCCATTATGTATATTGAAATTTTTATTCTTCGAAATTGAGTTGACGTGTCTTGAAATGATGACCCTTGTTAGTTGAGTACCAAAATTGTAATTCTTCTAAAATAACAGTAATCAAATACATTAATAATTAGGTGAGGGTAATAATAAGTAATCCTGTAATGTAACTATAATATGCAAAAATGATATGATGGTGGTTCCAAGTATCCATATACCAGTAACAACTCTTATTCTTCAACAAAAATAAAAACTTAAACCTTAACACTGATGGATAAATAGCCTCAACATGTTTAACAATGATTTTGAGATGTTACCTTACTCGAGCCGCTCATATTGCCACCTCTAGCATATTTCTTCTCTGAAATTTTCTCAATCAAATTAAAATGCATCATTTATAATGAAAAAAAAGTCCCTCAATGAAACCATATTGAATGGCAAAACAGGTTTAGTAATGTTAGAAAGGTGCAATTTTTTAATAGCTTGTTCAAAAATTGTAATCTCTATTACTGATAAAAGCTACATCTCATGCAATATTAATTGTAAGGGATCCGTCTTTACAAGAAAAGTTGTAAACTAACCGTGTTGTACATAATCCTTCAGCATTCTCAATAACTTTTGCAGACTACATATAAGAACATCTAACACTTATAGCTTATGTAAGTACTCAAAATCAGTAAGCAGCTTGAAATGGTTCTAGAACTGTTACTAGCCACAGAAATTAGGTAATTGTGAAATAACAAATATAGCATATGGGTGCAAAATAAAAGACAATGTTACATGAAGCATATGGCAACTTCGACTGATCTGTCACTCACGTGTAAAGAACTTTAAACAACTTCTAGCAAAGGAATCATCCCCCATGTAATTACACAATTCCCAAAAAGTTGCAACATTTACTGTACATATTCAAGACCTCAAATTAATTAGTTTGAGCAAAAATTGAAAAGCAACGTTATATCAAGTACTTTCTATATCAAAAATTTTGCACAATATTATAAGTTCCACCCAAACTTTTTCACGTAAGGTATTACTACTTACTTGATCAATTTGTTGTGAATTTGAGGTTGCGAGGCTTGAACGATCTTGGGTATATTGGATGTTAAACTAAACTTATAAGAGTTTGGTTAGAAATTGTAAATTAGAAAGTATAGGGATTATTATGAAAATAAGTGAAAAGGTGTGACTATTGGTGAAAAGGATACAACCGCAGGAATGAAGGAGAATAACCGAATAAACCGAAAGGATGCAATGGTTCGTAAGGGACACGGTGAAGAGTCACAACCATTCAAGGCACCTTTGCATTATGTATAAATAGATAGAAGTTATGTATCAAACAATCTGTGTGGAATCAATATACTTTGTATATTTCATTCCAAATTCTCTCAATATTAGTATGATTTGAACAAGGTTAACATCAAAGATCCGAGGTTTGGGGCCAACAATTGGTATCAGAGCACGTTGGTTGTTAACCAAGTTCAAATCATATACCAAGCCTACAGATTCTGTTGGAATCATAGGAAACCGTGAAGAACAATTTCGATCAAGAAATTTCTGCAAGTTTGCAAATTTTGCATACGAAGAACAAACCAAAAAAGGGGAGAATCGCAGATTATTATAATCATTAAAGGCACGGTTACATGTTCAAGTAAGGATTCACAACAGAAAGCATAACAGGGACAACATATTAGGCATCATCAAAAGCAAGGGCAAGCAATTGAAACGGTGTGATTAACAGGAAAGAACACACTTGTTTCAAAGTGGTACAGCCCCTCGATTGAACCATCAAAACGGTTCAAAGTTGTCCAGAACGCAGGCCCAAAAGAGAAACTGGTACGAAGAAATCCCAATTTAAGTGAAACCCTAGGTTTCGCAATTCAGAGGAACAAGGGATTCCAGCGGTTCATAGGGAACCAATAACCGGTCGAGAGAAGAGAAGAGAGATAGCGACGGTTACATAGCAAAACTGCCGCCAACCGGAGTTAGTGAACGCCGGCACTCGTGAGTGAAGAAGATATGAGGCAAACGGCATCAGGCAAGCGACACAAAAGAACCGGAAAAAGAGGCAACGGGTCAAAAGGCCCAACAGGTTCCAAGTTTGAGAAATAACAAAATAAACCCTCCATTATTTTGTTATATATTAGTTAGGAAATAAAAAGTATTTGTTTCCAAGATTTTTATTAGTTAAAAAGGAGAAGGGATAATTTAGGGAATGGAAAACTTAGATTATTCAAATAAGATCTTAGTGGCAAGTAAGACCTTAGTGGCAAATAAGACCTTAGTGGCAAACAAGACATTCGTGGCAAATAAGACCTTAGTGGCAAAATAAGACCTTCGTGGCAAAGTAAGACCTTAGTGGCAAAAATAAGACCTTAGTGGCGTATAAGACCTTCGTGGCAAATAAGACCTTCGTGGCAGAGTAAGACCTTAGTGGCAAAAATAAGACCTTAGTGGCACATTAAAACCTGTGTGGTACAAACAAGGAAGAAAGGATGATAACTGGAGAAGTATCTACAACAACATGTGATAGCAAAGTTCATGAGAAGCAAGTTAAGTTGAAGGATGAAGATAGAAAGTTACTGTGAAGACAAGTCAAGCAAGTCGAAGACTCACCTTGGACAAGTTTAGTTTAAGGGGGAGTATTGGATGTTAAACTAAACTTATAATAGTTTGGTTAGAAATTGTAAATTAGAAAGTATAGGGATTATTATGTAAATAAGTGAAAAGGTGTGACTATTGGTGAAAAGGATACAACCGCAGGAATGAAGGAGAATAACCGAATAAACCGAAAGGATGCAATAGTTCGTAAGGGACACGGTGAAGAGTCACAACCATTCAAGGAACCTTTTCATTATGTATAAATAGATAGAAGTTATGTATCAAACAATCTGTGTGGAATCAATATACTTTATATATTTCATTCCAAATTCTCTCAATATTAGTATGATTTGAACAAGGTTAACATCAAAGATCCGAGGTTTGGGGCCAACAGGGTATTTGTTTTGATTGTATCAATGGTTTATGACAATCACTTCTGCTGTAGCTGTTGAGACACGGTGAATTGAGATGAACAAATTGGTTTCAGAGCATTAAAATTCTTAAACATAATAAAAGCGTGAAATAGGAATTAAAGATACCTCTATGATAAAGTTAACATTAAAAAGTTAAAAACAAGGAAATACTAAATATGGATCATTAACACCTCTATGATAAAGATAACATTAAAAACAAGGAAATACTAAATAGTGATCATTAACCGATAGAGTAACGGATTACAACGCATAAAACCAACAACTAAAAAAAAGCTCATAACTTCATTTAACCAAAGATAACTAACAACTAAACAAAAAACTTATTTCTTTCATAACCCACTAACAACCCGAAAACAAGCTCAAGCTCCTAACTTTCCTCACTCCACCATCGGCTCCTTCTGCTGCTTCTCATTCTCCAACTCACCCAACCTCCGGCCTCTTTCAATCCAAAAAAGCCAAGACAAGTTCATGTAAGTTTCGTTTGATCGTCTTGCTAATTCCAGTTGAGAGAGAAGACGACGCACGGCTGCCTGGGTGTCAATAACACACTAGCAGGGCCGTCTTTGAGGGTGGGCGAGGTGGTCGACCGCCCAGGGCCTCTAAATTTCAAAGGCCTTCAATTTTTTCCCAAGTAATGTAATATGTATAATATATATGATGATTACATAAGAGATTGGCATCTCTTTTATTTTGTACTAAGAGATCATTGTTAGTTACTAGCTTTAGATTACATATATATTTAAACAAATATATAGGTCGACTGAATGGTCCAAAATTAAAAACTTATATTGACGTGTTAGAGTTTGACTAAAAGATTTAATAACTAACAACTGGGATTTGAGAGAATAAGTATAAGATAAATAAATATGTATCAGAGAAATAAATAAATTATTTGAAAATCGGACCGTTGAGAATCGATTTCATCAAACCTTATCTTACTTGATATCTAGTTATAGGGCCTCATTTTCATAACACGACAACTTTGTCCAGGGCCTCAAAAAGTTCAGAGACGGCCCTGCCACCTATCATCTCTCGTTCATTCATCACTTTCTTAACACAATACCCAAAAAAAAAAAAGAGGCTGAGTGAAGTTTTCTTTGCAAGAAGAGGTTTCTCTGCGAAGATTACAAAATCGGAGGTGGAATGCAGGTTGATCACTATGGTTAACAAAATGGAAGGCGGCAACGAGGACGTTGAAGGCAACCTGAAGAGGCTAATACTGAGTAGCGAATCAGCAGTCACAAAGTCGGTCACACCCAACGGTGGTGATCAGTTTAACATAGACTTGAAAGGCATCAATGATGGAAGAGTGACCAGGTACTTTCACAAGAACTCTCTGTACGTGTTGGCGGATGTATCGCCAACAAACAAAAAGGCACAGCCAAAATCAGGAAGTGCTTCAAGTTTGACATCCCGGAGGGTGTCGGTCAAGGGGATGTTCATGTGGTGGAAGGGAGAGATAATTGGGAAATCTCCATCCCACCACCACGGGCAAAAAAACCAGCGGCAAAAAAAGAAGAGTGAATCTGGGCGGGAAGAAGATGATGATGTAATAAAGTAGTTTATGATAAAAGAATTACCGTATGTTTGTATTTTGTACTTTCTTATTAGTTGTAATATTTTATAATAGATGTTGCAATTTCTTTGCTTTTTGGTTGTTATTAGAAATGGGGTAATATTCAATTGATTTTTATAAAAGATAGTTGAAATAATGAAACATATTGAAGTTTACTATTTTGATGCAACTAACCATCGATTAAAGGGTAGAAAATCACTAGCATCAAACCCATTATTACTCAACATCCATTTGTTGTAACTTTGTTGCTTTGTGGAGGAGAAATAATAGTTTTTTTATTTCTTTTCCTTTTTATATAAAGGCTATAACTTTAATATTACATCAAATTATGCTAAATGGCTAAATATTTTTTTAAATTAGAAATGTAATTCATACATAATTATCAATTCATCATAAAAGAACATTTTAGTTACTTTTCATTCAATGTAGTAAAATTATATATATATATATATATATATATATATATATATATATATATATATATATATATATATATATATATATATTATAATTATATAATGAAGCAGTTGTGATGTGCTGGGTTTGATGAAGAAGGCTGTTGCTCTAAAATAGTTTGTGTTTTTGTTAATATTTGTATTGAATTAAAAATAAATAAAATAAATGAATAAAATAGAGATAAAAAGGGTATATTAGTCATTTTAGATGTGGAGGGACTATTTTCAAGCAAAACATAAACTTATTGGATTGAAAACACGAAAAAAAAAAAAGTATAGGGACGACTTTTGTAAATCAGTGTAAACCATAGGAACCATCTATGGAATTTACTCTTTAAAATAACTATTGCTTTAAAGAAACAATTAAGAAAATTACGAAGGTTTTTTTGACACCGCTTGGCAATTTGGTCAATGTATAGTTTCAAAAACATTAACTGCACTTTTTTCTATTGCATCGTCAAAAATATTCTCAACATGTCCTTTTTTCAGATGTTGAAGCGGTTAAAAACATAACTGAACTAATCCAAAATATATTGAGCCGCCACATTTCCTTTATAACCGCTTCAATCAGGAGATGCTCTAAAATACTTAAATATAGAAAAAAAAAAAGTCAAATGTTTGTCAGAGAAGGAAGGGAGGGGGTGGTGAGTGATGTCATAGACTTGATTATGGCTAGATATAGGAGCATGATGTGGTCTTGTCAAATAGATTTTTTGATGAGATATGCTGTCAATAATAACTATAGTACAATAAATATTAAGCTTTTTACATTTTTGAGAATTAAGTTTACTACTCCAGTTTAGTCAAAAAAATTATTCTATCACTGCACGTCTGCACCTATATATGCATGTTCTTGGGCAAGTGTCAGACGTGCCAAGTGCGTATTTCTTCTAACCGTCTCCGTGCTATGGAGACTCCTAGTCCTATCTACCACAAAAAATCAGGTCATGAAAAGCAATGCTCTAACATGGTCTGTTATTGTCAATTTCCATCATGTGGTTTTATTGATTCTTACAAAAACTTGTATCTCTGTTACAGTTGTGGACATGCATCTTCTGCCATAAACTTCAATATTTTGATATAAATGTAAAAAAAAAAAATTTCAAATAAATTTCACAAACGGTTTGTGTAATTTTCTCATTACTTAATGAACATTTTTTTCAAAATTAGAATCAACAGATCTTGAAGCGGTTAAAAACTTAATTAAAACGATCCAAATTACAGAAAGTCGCCTCATTTCGTTTTATAACCGCTTCAATATTTTGATATAAAATACCGATTTTTCAAAAGAGTTGATTCGAACACATGACCATCTTTTCAAAAATTATGTAGATAACCAACTTTGTTGAACAACCAGTAATGTTTTTTGTGAAACATAATTACTTTATGTTATAAAATATTACAAACACAAAAAGACCATTTTGATGCAACTAACCATCGATTGAAGGGTAGAAAATCATTAGCATCAAACTAGTTATGATTTTACGTTCAGCACATATTATACTCAACATCCATTATTATGAAAACCCATTATTATTCACAATGCCACTCAGTCTATACTCTCTCTATATATACATTGGTATCCACCTATCAGGGCCGTCTTTGAGGGTGGGCGAGGTGGTCGACCGCTCAAGGCCTCTAAATTTTAAAGGCCTTCAATTTTTTCCCAAGTTATGTGATATGTATAATATATATGATGATTACATAAGAGATTGGCATCTCTTTTATTTTGAACTAAGAGATCATTATTAGTAAATAGCTTTTGATTACATATATAATTAAACAAATATATAGGTCGACTGAATGGTCCAAAATTAAAAACTTATATTAACGTGTTAGAGTTTGACTAAAAGATTTAATAACTAACAACGGGGATTTGAGAGAATAAGTATCAGATAAATAAATATGTATCAGAGAAATAAATAAATTATTTGAAAATTGGACCGTTGAGAATCGATTTCATCGAACCTTATCTTACTTGGTATCTAGTTATAGGGCCTCATTTTCGTAACACAACAACTTTGTCCAGGGCCTCAAAAAGTTCAGAGACGGCCCTGCACACTAGAGAGAGAAGGATTTGAATGAAGTAAATGTTACAAAAAAGAAATAAAAAAAATACAAAACACAAAAAAAGAAGAAGCTTACATTGATTAGTTCGGTGTAGCAGGCTTCAGCTGTATATCATTTGTGTCCTTCTTCCTCTTCCATGCATCACCCTTGATTTGGGGATCTTTTGGGACGAAACCGGGATCTTTTGGGACGAAACCATACAGCTGCTTAGTAAGGTTATGGGTTTTGACAAGGAGCCTGGATGCCATTGCATCAGCTGAAGATGAAGATGGTTGTTCGTGTCCGGTAAGCCGAGGAGGCGCCGATGATGCCATCTTGTGATGAGTAAAAAGATAAAGGAATTTTTTGATGAGTAATAAATAGATATAAAAATGAATGATATTTGGGATCCGAATATATACTACTTTTGCCCTTGTCTGACTGATTGGAGGATGCATGGTGATGGGGATCACAATCCCTGCCATCCACGTGGCAAGTGATGGTTCTGGAATGTTTTACTAAAAAGGATTTTCCAACCCTTTGTTTCAAGAAACTGAAAACCTCCCAATTAAACCCTGACTTATTATTCGACCCAACCCACTACCCATAGTACCTCCAAACTGAATCGATAAAAAAGTCCTGTGATTTCATAAATAAGGAGTTTCTGCATTAGCAATGCATATCTTTATGAAAATTCCTTTATACAAAACCTGACCCAATCCCTTCGATTCTATGAAAGTCTGCACTGTTCAAATATTAAAATAGAGAAATTAGAGAAACTAAACTCCAAACTATATAATTAGTAAACTTAAATTTGTGATTATCTCAACCTAAACAATGTTAAAGATCAAGTGCTTATTAAAGAATGTTACCAAGTGTTAAATTTACTTATCAAGTGTTAAAGATCAAGTAAACTTAAATTTGCTTATACATATGGAAGTGAGTTGGTGCGAGTAAACTGTTTTGATAATCTAGAGGGGCAATTTAGGCATGTTACCAAAGGACCCTTGGCCTAGCGGTATATGAAGAACCCTTTAACCAATAGGTTGTGGGTTCAAACCTCGTATGCATGTATATATTCGTGTAATATTATGTGGGGTGTTAAATTGTCGAATTGCCTTTCAAAATAAAATTCAGGCATGTTAATTGTGGAGGAATAATTTATGCATATTAATTTTTTATTAAAGTGTAAACCTCAACACTGAACATAAAGTAGTTATAGATACATGGGTTTCCCAATTATTTGCTTAAATAAAAGGGACAAACAAGTATTAGACAAAGTAAAATATATCCCCATTTTTTTCGAATCGCCAATATTCTTATAAACTAACTGGTTCAAGATTTGATCATTTGGAACAACAGCACTTTCGGCCACATTTTAGATTAATCACATCACATCACATAAAATATATATAGGAGATAACATACAATTTCATTTGCGGCAAAACCAAAAATTCATAGAAAAATAGAGGGCAAAAAACAAATCTGAAAGTCGAGTTTGGATCCATAATTCGAGGTAAATTTTTTGAATTAATGGTTTATGCATGGTTAGATAGGGAAGTAATATGATTTTTGGTTTCATTTTTATCTCTAGTCTTACGTATAAGATTGTTAGGAAAACTGATCTTGTACCAGTTGCTTTAATAGGTCGAGACCCAATTTGGTGAGCTGAGTTGTAAAAAGTAAAATGAATGAGTAATGACATTGGATCAATGTTCTAAAAACCGGGTCTCGGGTTGACCCGGTTAGAGAACTGGATCCGGTTAAATCGGGTTGAAGCGGTTTTTTAGGTTACATAGTTTTCGAATTTTGATTGGGCTATGCCAATTTTGTCTAGTCTTCGTGATTCGAGTGTATATTTCAGGCATGATTTTGAATTTTATTTGAATATGTTTTCGAAGTTACCCAAGAATTCTCAAACACAACCCGATCGAAAAAACCGAAAAAGTTTAATTTGCCCCAAACTATAGCTGTTTGCCCTTGTATGTTTAGTTAAAAGTTTTGCTATAAGCGGTTAATATGTCTAAATTTTTCCTAATAAAAGTTCCATTTTTATTAGTTTGCTTACACTTGTAATCATGGAGAACACTCGAAATACCAATGATGTATTTCAGTCGACCATATTTCATATAAGGTTTTACCTTTCAATGTTAGGGATACGATCTCTGTTATTGGCGGCAACATTCAAATATGTAGATAATCGGATCAATTTGTCATTTTACCTAATGATGATTCTGCAACTAATTTTGTATTTTTTGTATCTGGTGTGGTATTGATGGTAGTTAAAAACTGAATTTAGTGATGCTATGTGTTCAATTAATGAAATTGGTATAATTTGTTTGATTTAAATGTTATTATCGTAAATTAGGTTTGATTTAAAAGATCCCGGGTGTTTTAAAAAAGAGCGCTCTATTTTCTAAACATATTTGATGCACCAAAATGTACGATTATCTCTATAATTGAAAAAAGATTGATGCACGATTATCACTATAATTGTGCATCAATCATTTTTTCGATTTTTGTTACTTAAAGATTATATGCTCAGATACTTTCAACTAGGGCTGACAATTCTCGACTCAACACGAACCCAACTCGAATATGATAAGGTTTGGGTCATGATTTTTGAGGCGCCGATCCGTCAACTCGAAACCCGCCAACCCGATATTTTTCCGGGTCGGGTCCAGCTCAGCAATTGAATTTTTGGTTTGAACCCAACAACCCGAAACTCTTTTCATATCATTATAAATTTATTTTAATTTGAATATGACACATAATTTGGACCTTTTTCATTTACTGATTTATAACATTTTCTTTGATACCTTTATATTTTGATACAAGTTGTGAGTTAATAATGTTTTGATAATGAATCTAAATGGATATAATATTTATTATGATTACTCTTGAAATTTTATAATCATTTACGCTTAAAAATGATTAGCTATTATTTTTAAAAGATTGATCAATGTGACCTATTTGATAGGAGTGATCCGAAACCGACCTTAAAACTTGAAATAACGTGAAAATTTGTCGACTAGATAAAAAATCGGGCTACTCGGGTTGGGTCCGAGTTATCGAATTTTGGATTTGGTTAAAATTACACAACCCGATTGTAAAATCGGGTTGAGTTCGGGTTGACCATTTCTGACCAGCCAACCCCCTGAACCTAATAACCCCGACCCAACCCGAATTGCCACCCTACTTTCAACTGGACTTAAATTCATAACGTGTTGATGAATATATTATTCTTTATGTACTCATAAAGTGTTGATGAATATGTTCTTCAGATACTACCAGGTAAGAAAACCTTTTGACATATAACAATTACTTCCATAAATAAATGGTAAGTTTTTAGTTTTATAATACTCTACATAGTATTCCACTAGTTTCAAGATAAGTATCCACATTTTATTTTTGTTTATCAGGGAAATAAGTGTCAACTTTCTAAAGTAACATATTAAATTTACCATTTAACCATCAATATACTATTTTCAACACTAATACATAGATTATTTGCAAAAAGTATGGTTAAAAGTGTTATATTTACTACCAGATAATTTAATTTCTTAATCTTCGTGAAAACTTATTGTAAACACTTATTTTGAAACGTACGGAATAGTACTTTTGATATACTTTTTTACATTTATTTGGTGATAAACCCTCATTGTTATAAGTGTCAAGAAATAATATTTTGCAGTTAGTACATTACCATATTAATTTATATGCTTTACATTTCAAGTTGCAGACTTGTGAAACATCAAACCCTGGGAAAGAAGAGACGTATATATGATGGAAGTTGGATCCTCAAACTTGGATAGAATCAGCACCCTTCCTCCGGGAATAATTGCACACATACTAAGTCTGATGCCAATCAGACATGCATTAAGGACAAGTATCTTATCAAGGAAGTGGAGGTATGAATGGGCCAGCATTCCTACACTTTATATAGATGACAGAGTGTTTAGAAGTGCATATACGTCCATATTTGTACCCGAGAAGGTTAGACTTACTAATGCTATCTTCCACGTTTTGCTGCTACACACGAGTCCACTACTCGAGTTTACTTGGCTTATTTACCTAAATATGTCGTTCGAGATTGACCAGATAATTCTTTATCTTTCAAGAAACAATACTTTGCAGCGTCTTATGTTAGCCAACTGTTCAGGTTACCACTACAAGCTACCAGACTCTTTTTTTTTCATTTCAAAAATTAGAATTTTTAGCTCTCAAAAAGTGTGTTTTTAAGCCTCCTTCAACATTCAAGGCATTTAGTACCTTGAAGTGCCTATGCTTTTACGACAATGTTGAGATCACTACGAAGTCTCTTAAGCGTATTCTCACCAACTGTACGCAACTTGAAGAATTATATTTGGTATGGTTGATACATTATATTTGTTTATACCTGAAGCTCCATTGAGTTCATTAAGATGTTTTGCGACGTAAACGTATCTTAATCTATGCAGTTTGGAAAGAAAAAGGATGGAGAAAATAGACGTATTGCACAAGAAGACAGGTTAACATTTGTTGAATTGTTTAAATCTTTGCCATCACTCGAGACTTTTTCAATTGAAAAGTATTACATGGAGGTAATATCATAGGACAGATTAATATCTCAACTGATATAATGTCTCATATCTCTTATATATAACTGTATAAAGTATATAACAATATAATATGTGTATGCTAAATCGTGTTTTCGTATTATGTGAAATGAAGCACTTTGTTACACTTGATATGCCATCGAAGCTCCCAATTTCACTAGTTCATCTCAAGACTCTCTATTTGGGTGCTTCTTTTATGGAGCAAGATGAGCTTTTGTGCGTTTTTTGCTTGATTAAGAGCTCCCCAAATTTAACCGACTTTACTCTAGAGGTGATCGAATATATATAATTCAATGACACACACACACTGCACACACACATTATAGTATATAATTCTTTCTATAAGTTTTGACATGTTTTTCTTATGTGATACATTATATTTTAGAATGAACAACCACATGATTCTCAATCAATTGCTATGGATTCTTTTGATCTTCATGTTGAGAAATGTGAATATCGTACAAAGGAATTGAAAAAATTGAGATTGGAGCTGAGATCCCAATGGGATCATGATGATCCCGGTGGGAGAATTAAGAGGTTCTGGTAACAGAAGATATGATCCCGGTGGGATGGCAAAGGATCCAAGTGGGATCGTGTGCGTTGTGAGTAGATCCCGGTGGGATCTCAAGGGATCCCGGTGGGATCGCAAGGTCGGCCAGAAAACTTGATTTTCAAGACTTTCCTTTTATCGTTTGCACTATATATTGTAACCCCTACTCTTGTAAACCCTAAGCTACGAAATTAATGCAAAAAACTCTCTAGTTGGCCGTGGAGTAAAGCGATCACCCCGATCGCATATAACCACGTTATTTCCTCGTGTCAATTTACTTTTTCGTATTACTTTATCCGTTTGTTGATTTGTGTGGTTACAATTGTTCAATTGTTTGTGTTGTTTGGGCTCGTAATACTTAACAACTGGTATCAGAGCTTCAAGGTTTGAAGTTTTGGGATCAATGGCGGACGAAGGTAAGTTTAAAATTGACAGATTTGATGGGAAGGATTTTGGGTTCTGGAAGATGCAAATAGAGGATTATTTGTATCAGAAGAAACTACATCAACCCTTGTTAGAGCATAAGCCAGAAAGTGTAAAAGCTGAGGATTGGGCACTTTTAGATCGTCAAGCTTTAGGTGTGATTCGATTATCACTCGCGAAGAATGTTGCATACAATGTTGTGAATGAGAAGACAACTTTTAATTGTCTTAAGGCTCTTTCTAACATGTATGAGAAACCTAATGCTGCAAATAAGGTTTATTTGATTCGACAGTTAGTTAATACGAAGATGAAGGAAGGGGCAGATGCAACTGATCATATTAATGAGTTCAACAATATTTTGTCGAGATTGGTTTCGGTAAATATTGAGTTTGAGGATGAGGTGCAAGCACTTCTATTATTGTCTTCATTGCCTGAAAGTTGGTCGGGTACAGTTACAGCAGTCAGTAGTTCATCTGGGACTACTGCACTCACGTTTGATGGGATTCGAGACTTGATTCTAGGGGAGGATATCCGAAGGCGGAATTCTGGTGAATCGTCGAGTTCTTTATTGAGTACAGACAACCGCGGCAGGAAAACTGAAAGAGGGTCGAATCAGAAGGGTAGATCAAGATCCAAGAAGAGGAATAACTCTAAGAATAGGAAGAATGTCACTTGTTGGAATTGTAATAAGAAGGGTCACTATCAATCTCAGTGTAAGAACCCTTCTGTTGAGAAGGCTAAGGATGTAAATTTGGCTACTGATGAGACGGATGACGCATTAGTTTGTTCTGTTGAGAATGCGGCTGAGTCTTGGATTATGGATTCAGGAGCTTCGTTTCATGCTAACCCATACAAGGATACGATGAAGAATTTCAGGCCGTATCGTGGTAAGGTCCGATTAGCTGATGACAAGAGACTAGATATTAGAGGCATTGGAGATGTGGTATTAAGGACTTCCCTTGGTACTAACTGGACTTTGAAGGATGTGAGATATATTCCGGATCTTAGACGGAAGCTTATCTCTATTGGTCAGTTAGATGAAGAAGGTAGTGATGTTACCTTTGGAAATCGCCAATGGCGTTTGGTTAAGGGAAATCGTGTGATAGCTCGTGGACATAAGAGGGGAACACTTTATATGGTTGAGGAACCTAATGATGAGAATGGGGTACATGCTACAGTTGATGTAGGGGCTGAATCTACTCTATGGCACCGACGGCTCGGGCATATGAGTGAGAAAGGTATGAAGATGCTTGTTTCTAGTGGGAGGATTCCGGATTTGAAAAGAGTTGAAGTTGGCTTTTGCGAACCATGTGTCTATGGTAAGCAAAAGAAGGTTACTTTTGGTAAATTGGGATCTACACCGAAGATGGAGAAGCTTGAGCTAGTTCATACGGATGTTTATGGACCTACATCGGTTCAGTCTATTGGTGGTTCTCGGTATTATGTCACCTTCATTGATGATTCCACTAGAAAGGTATGGGTTTATTTTCTTAAATATAAATCTGATGTTTTTACTACCTTTAAGAAGTGGAAAGCTGCTGTTGAGAATGAAACTAACTTGAAGGTTAAGTGTTTAAAATCTGACAATGGAGGTGAATACAGCAGTAAGGAGTTTATTGACTATTGTGCTGAGACTGGTATTAGGATGTTGAAAACAGTTCCTGAAACACCTCAGCAAAATGGTGTTGCTGAACGCATGAACAGGACTTTGAATGAGAGGGCAAAGAGTATGAGGTTGCATGCAGGTTTGCCTAAGATGTTCTGGGCCGATGCGGTTAATACAGCAGCGTATTTGATTAACAGGGGACCCTCAACACCGTTGGGTTTCAGAATTCCAGAAGAGGTATGGCTTGGTAAGAAGGTAATCTACACACATCTTAGAGTTTTTGGTTGTAATGTTTATGTGAAAACTAAGGATGTGAACAGGGATAAGCTTGATGCAAAATCAAGGAAGTGCACATTTATTGGGTATGGTTCGGATGATATGGGTTACAGGTGTTGGGATGATGATTCTAAGAAGATTATCCGCAGCAGAGATGTCACTTTTGATGAGAGTACAGTTTATAGTGGCAAGGTAACGGTAGATCTGAAACATGATTATATTGTATGTGATGATATTCCTGTTGATGATCTTGCAGATCCTAGTGGGAGTTCGGGAAACCATGAATTGCCGGATAACGGTGAGGTGTCAGGTGATGGAGAAAGTTCAGAGACTGGAGAAAGATCTGAAGTGAGTGGGAGCTCAAGTAATGTGGATGACAGTGGCACGGATGAGCCTGTCACACCTACACTTCCTACTTTGAGACGTTCCACTAGAACGCCCAAACCTGTAAAAAGGTTCTCTCCATCAGCAAACTATCTACTTTTAACAGAAAATGGTGAACCGGAAAATTATTCTGAAGCAATGCGATTGAAAGAATCCATACAGTGGGAGCTTGCTATGAAAGAAGAGATGAGTTCACTTGAGAAGAACAAGACCTGGTCGTTAGTAAATCTACCTCGTGATAAAAAGGTTTTGCATAATAAATGGGTGTACAGGATCAAAGAAGAACTTGATGGTAAAAGGAGATACAAAGCAAGGTTAGTGGTCAAGGGTTTCCAACAGAAAGAGGGAGTTGACTATAATGAGATCTTCTCGCCGGTTGTGAAGATGACTACTATTAGATTGGTGCTTAGTATTGTCACTGCTGAAGACTTACATCTAGAGCAGCTAGATGTGAAGACTGCGTTCTTACATGGGGATCTTGATGAAGACATTTATATGGCTCAACCTGAGGGCTTTGAGGTAGTGGGTAAAGAGAAGATGGTTTGCAAATTAAAGAAAAGTCTGTATGGGTTGAAACAAGCGCCACGGCAATGGTACTTGAAGTTTGATGACTTTATGAAGAGGAGAGGATACATGAGATGTGACATGGATCATTGCTGCTACTTGAAGAAATTCAAGTCCTCCTATATCATATTGTTACTTTATGTTGATGACATGTTACTTGCAGGTTCTGACATGGCGGAGATCAACAGGTTAAAGAGACAACTGTCTAAGGAATTCGAGATGAAAGAATTGGGAGCTGCAAGGCAAATTCTTGGTATGAGTATCGTCAGAGATAGAGTTGAAGGTTCTCTAAAATTGTCTCAAGAAAAGTACGTTGAAAAAGTGTTAGAGAAATTCAGCATGAAAGATGCCAAAACACGTAATACGCCTTTGGGTAGCATCCTAAAGTTATCTAAAGATCAATCACCAAAGACGGATGAAGACAAGGAAGAGATGGCTAAAGTTCCGTATGCATCGGCAGTTGGGAGTTTAATGTATGCGATGGTCTGTACGAGACCGGATATTGCTCATGCAGTGGGAGTTGTTAGCAGGTTTATGTCTAATCCGGGTAGAGAGCATTAGGAAGCGGTCAAGTGGCTTTTGCGTTACTTGAAAGGTACTTCTAGTATGGCATTATGTTTCACTAAGAAGAATGTCATTTTGAGAGGTTATGCGGATGCTAATTTGGGTGGTTGTGATGATTCGGGTAAGAGCACTACGGGGTATGTGTTCACAGTTGGTAAAAGTTAGTTGGATGTCTAGACTTCAGAAAAGTGTAGCTTTATCAACCACAGAAGCAGAGTATATGGCTGTAGCGGAAGCTAGTAAAGAGCTTATTTGATTGAAGAATTTTCTAGAAGAGTTGGGCAAGAAACAGGATGATTGCGTTTTATACTGTGATAATCAGAGTGCTGTACATCTCGAAAAGAATCCGGTGTTTCATAGTCGTACGAAACACATTAATTTGAGGTATCATTTTATTCGTGATCTTGTGAATGATGGTACACTGTTGTTGAGTAAAATCCTTGGTTCGAAGAATCCTGCGGATATGTTTACTAAGGTGGTCACAACAGAAAAGTTGAAGCTTTGCATAGCTTCAACTGGCCTTCTGATGAACTGATGACAGAAGGTGTCGACTAGAGAGTTAGAGGGTTTTATTTGGTTCCTGGATTTCAATAGGTGTAGTTGAAGGGCCTTTTATCGAAAGTCTATCTGATTCGTGTTTAATCAGTGTGCGTGTCCCAATTGGTATTGGCGGTATGGAGAGGCGGATTCGACTTGATTGAAAGGGAATATTTGAGGGTTTAATAATATTTGGTTTGTCCGATCTTCAAGTGGGAGATTGTTGAGAAATGTGAATATCGTACAAAGGAATTGAAAAAATTGAGATTGGAGCTGAGATCCCAATGGGATCATGATGATCCCGGTGGGAGAATTAAGAGGTTCTGGTAACAGAAGATATGATCCCGGTGGGATGGCAAAGGATCCAAGTGGGATCGTGTGCGTTGTGAGTAGATCCCGGTGGGATCTCAAGGGATCCCGGTGGGATCGCAAGGTCGGCCAGAAAACTTGATTTTCAAGACTTTCCTTTTATCGTTTGTACTATATATTGTAACCCCTACTCTTGTAAACCCTAAGCTACGAAATTAATGCAAAAAACTCTCTAGTTGGCCGTGGAGTAAAGCGATCACCCCGATCGCATATAACCAGGTTATTTCCTCGTGTCAATTTACTTTTTCGTATTACTTTATCCGTTTGTTGATTTGTGTGGTTACAATTGTTCAATTGTTTGTGTTGTTTGGGCTCGTAATACTTAACACTTCAAGAGCGCTCGAACTTCAAGTTGGATCATCTTGATAAGCTAGAGATGGAAAAGTTCAGTAACTTACCTATTGAGTTAGATTTTTTGAAGTTGATCGTGACTCAAGCACCCGTGCTAAAGAAAGTAAGAATAGAGCTTAATGAAAACTTTCCGGTTGATGAAGAACTAAAGATTTTTAAAGACCCATTTCTACATGCATCACCTTCTGTAAAATTCGTAGTTGAACCACTACAAACCAAGTGCCCTTTAATGACTGAAATAAAGTGTCAGCAATGACCTAAAAACAGTCAGTAATGACCTAAATGTCTACTCCTACTGATTAAAAAATAGTCAGTAACAAAGCCATCGCTAAAACTCTAATATGACTAAAAATTTCAGTCAGTAAAAGCCCAAAACATATAATGACTGAATCTTTAGTAAGCAAAGAGGTTTTGAAAACTATGAATACAAGCTCTTTAATGACTGAAGATTATGTCATTACAACCTCCAGGAATTAAGGAGCCTTTCTAATTTTTCTGTAATGATTCAAATTTATATAATATTCATAACAATTGAAATAACATTACAGAACAATTAGAATATCACATTTTGCAAATATATTGTACTCTTATTCCTCAAAACATGTCCAAACTTCTCAATGCACAAGTGTTTAGAATTCAAAGGTTTAAACCTTAACAATAATCTCTAATCTAAGAATAGTGAATAAAAGAGTTGAAAACAGAGTTCCAACATATATAAACTAAAGCAGCTCTAGCTCCACCAATATCTTGCTCAACATCTGCAAAATATAAGAAAATAATTTACATATCTCAAATCTCTTATTTGTATGCATACACAATGTGTCAAAATGAGTACTATTATAACTAATGATGGCAGTAATTTTCATTTGTTCTGTCAAAATCTGTATCAAGCAAGCCTTCACTAACGCGGGTGTGCACTATTGGCATTCATATTTGGTTATGTTGTCAGTTTCCCTACTCCTGGTGAACCCAAAATATAGAACTAGTAAATCATATCGTACCTGAATCAGGGCAAACTTTTTGTGAGAAAGACCTGCCTGTAGGTAACAAACATATAAATGGAAGTTATTATATGTTCACGTGTAAGATTATATTAGCAGTCTACAATCAAGATATTGGATAAAACTCACATGTATAGCTTCCAGCTGTGTTAAGTTATGGCTTGTTTAGATATATAGTCCATAAGAGGCTTAGAAAGTTTCCACGTAAACAAAATGCATATGTAGTTGACCGTTCACTATCACCAAATAAAGATGCAAATCAACAGTTCTCGCGCTTATCATACTTACTTAAGCAAGAAATCATGTATTGCAAGACCAATTAAAGAAAGTGCTCACCATTTTTCGATAGCAGTAATAAGTCGTTTTGTGATACAGATCCTCAATCTGATATAGCAAGTTCCTGTAGATGCTCGATATGTGCAATGTAGCTGCAATTCCAAGTTGAGTTTAAGTCTCAAGAAGTGTGCATGGTATATCAGGGAAAGAATTAAGAAACAAAAACAACTGGTTATGTTCATTTGATGGCATTTCATACATACATCATATTGCTAATCTGTTGGCGAGAAAGTAAATTCAGAGATAAACATAAGGGGATGAAGCACCTGACATGTACTAGTATCCCAAAGATGAATAAGATGGTCCCAAGTTGTAGTTGCAAACACAAGAGAACGAATCTACAATATCATCAGAAAAATAATTCCGGTTATATGCTAATTTACAAGCTAACAACATTTAGAAAAATTAATATAAATGGAATTAGATTCCGACAAAGAACATGTTACATGACTTTATAGAATGAGAGTCTACAATTGGACCTGAAGCAGACAAGTAAAAGTAGCATTAGTAATCTACATACAAGGCTTTTACCCTCACTTATAGCAAGGTTCAAAGGAAACGAATCTACAGAAAGTGCGATGACAAAATTAAATCACTAACGACTTGTATGCTTAAAACTAAGATGATAATACAAAATGTAAACTAACCTTATTTTTACATGTACTAGCAGATACCATATTTTTTACATGTACTCTGTAATAAACTAACAACTAGTTATAAAGTTAACACAACTACAAACTCAAACAATAAGAACATATAAATTCAAATACAGTAGTAAGTAAATCAGACCTCAATGTTAGATAAGTCTTCAATGAAATCCAACTTGATGAGTGATCGACTATTAAAAACCCGTGGAAACACATAAAAAAAAAACTAAAGCGTTAAGATAATTAAGTTCTTTGCCAACGGTAGTATAAAAATGACAATTCGCCTCCACATTTTTCTCATCTGGACAAATTTTAATGTAAATCCCTAAAATCCCTAGAAACAGCTCTAAAAAAATAATCAAAGTAAAGCATACATACCACGTACAAATTGAGATATTCAAGTTGCAAATCATTCAATGTTCTGTCTAACGCAACGGGTACATCTTCCGGTGCATGATCACTACACCTGCAGATTATTGCAAGTAATAACATATAAACTGTCAGCCTTTCTCTGTTTTTAGATAAGACTTTTCCGATACTATAACATTAGATATTAAAATTTAAGTTTATATAATTGAGTTGTAGTCAGGTATACACTATTCTAAATTACTTGTGAACAAAGGTGAGTATGCAAAGCAATATTTTGGTTTAGCTTACATCTCTGAGGGTTGATATCATCTGAAAAGAGAGCAACATTCACATATAACAAGTGAAAATTTGGCAACTGCAAAAATCATGCGTTAATGATCAACCCTATTAGAAATTGAAGATAAAACAAAAACGAAGTCAAGCATAAAGACTTCAAAAACTGGAAACTTGTACAAATTTAATTTTACCTGCCATCCACATTCTTCCAATCAAATGTAAGCTACACAGCAAAGAAGAAAGAGTAGTGCACAAGCATGAGAATAAACACTGGTTTTCGTAAAACATTATTTCAACTTACTAATGGAGTTAGAGATTAACAAATCCAATAGATGCTAATTAAGTATCACATACTAATATAATTGAACTTTTATATGAATTAATCAGTACCCTTCAACTCAATTGATACATAGCTGAAGATGAGGATGCATCGAATTCAATCACTAAATCTTCAAAATCAAAACAAACTCAGTCACATGATCAGGAAAAAAGTTCATATAATTCAAAAAAACCTGTAGGTACGTAGCTGAAAGTGAGTAATCATCATATTCAAGCACTATATCTTATGAAACGAACTCATTCACATACTTAGGGCACAAGTGATCTAATTCAATAAATCCTACATGTAAACGTTAAAATAACAAGCTGAAAGTATGTGTAGTTAATTTAATCACTAGACCTTCATAATTTGGGGGAAAGTAATATAGTTCAACGAAATCTTCACACAATTCATCAATTAAGCAAAAATGTAACTAAAATCAAGTAAAAGACGTAACCTAACCTAACTGAGCTGATAACGGCGGAGCCATAGAAAGCATTGGCGGCAACTACGGTGGAACCCTAGCAAACGGTGACGGCGAACGAAAGAGCCCTAGCAAACGGCGGCGGCGACGCGCTGTTGCGGCAGCAAATGTCAGAGCTTAGCGAGTGTCGGCGATGTTGGAGCGGTGACTGCGGTGGGACGACGGAACCCTAGCAAGGTCGTGAGTTCGAAACTAATCAGGGAACGGAACAAAATGATCTCTTCCATAGCGTACCCCTCGTGTAGAGATTCCTTTATAGGTCTCAGAGGGTGTTTGGCCGGGCGGTAGGAGTTTGGCTTCTGCGTTAGCTTACCACCTCAAATTCCTGGCTTTTTAGCTTTTAGCTTTTTAACCCTTTAAAATACTAAAAAGCTCCTCCATCCAAACACTAAAAAAGAGCTTTTCTGCGTTATGATAACACAAAAGCTAAAAAGCCCTCTACTAACGCTCCCCCAAACACCCCCTCAGTAGAAAAGTCAATTGGGAATTTCTATTTTTTTATAACTTTTAACTACCGTGCCTTTCTTAAAAATAACACTTCGTATGAAAGAGGACTTTTAATGACTCTTGTTTGTTTTAGTGAGAAATAGATTCAGTCATTAAATGGCTATTATTTAGTAGTGAACGGAGAGAGATTTCCTCTCAAGATTGAAGCTATTTTTTTCACAGTGTCACTTAATTGATTGTCTTAATGATCGAATATGGATTGATCATCAAAATAAAGCACATTGGCTTTAGCCTTTATAAACTATATCAAACGTGTTATTTTTTCTACCTTCCTTGGAAATAATGAATACTCTTTCAATATTAACGAAATCTCGCATGGTTTATGATTCACATTTTTCTCTGTTAGAGTTAAAATTAGAAGAGTGTAAACCTTGTATAGAGGTTAAGCATCTGACTGGTCGAATGAGTATATATAGGCTAGTCATAGTTTATTACAATATTTTGAAACTCGGTTCTTAAGACGACCCGGTCTAAGTGCTGGAGTCCGGTTCAACCGGTTGAACCACTGAGTCAACTGGTGTGAATTTTTTGTTTTTTATAATAATTTATATTTGATCTATATATGTTATACACCAGTAACTGAGGATCTAAGTTTTGTAGTCTAAAACCTTCAAATAAAAGATAGGTAATTGATATATACAACACTAAAAATGATATTTATACCATACTGTACAAGTATTAAGCAGACAGTACAAATATATTAACGCATAATTGTGATGTATGCAACAAAATGTGTGTTGTATATATCAAGGTCCTAAAAAATATGTCCACCGATAATATCATAAATTAGTTGCAAATATACTTTTGATTTTTCCATTAGATTTATTATTTTCAAAAACCCACCATTCACCAAGTAATATCATCTACAACCACTATTAATTACACACACCATCAACAACTACTAACAATAGCAACCACATCGTTTTCATCTAAACTCCAATTTTATGAGAATTTTATTCTCAGTCAAATAAAAAAACAAAAAAAAAAAGATGTTAATCTAGTGGGTTCCGGGTCACCGGTTCTACCCAGAAAACCAGCGGGCCAACGCAAGTAAAAAACCAATGAAAACTCACTCCTAGTTGACCCAATTAGATGCTCGGGTCCCGGTTCAACCAGGGTGACAAAACATTGGTTTATTATTGAAACACTTAGATAAATTTTACAAACAAACTTTCAGGTGGTAAGTGAGTTCCACCAATCACATTATTTTACTTTCACTCTATCGTATTTCTATTCCCTCATTTTATTAGTACAACTCATTTTGTAAACATAATTCTGTAAAAATTTGGTGATGCTATCATTTCTCTTAGATTTATTTACAATTGTTATTAGAGCTTGGTGAATCAATATCTGAAGTTTATGAATCGGAAACGAGAAATCAAAGTGAAGAAAGGTCAAAGTGTTTATCAGAAAGTCAAAATAAAAAAAAAAAAAACAAAATCATGATTTGATGATGTTTCTAAGAAATTGATCCGATTAATTTGAACTTCGTTGATCAAGGAACAATATTCAAGCTCAAATTTGATCAATTACAGTCCATAAGTCATCGAATTAGGTCAAATTGAAGAAACTGGGTATTTGAAGCATTCATGAAGCTGTGATCATCCAAATCGTCAATTGAACCAGTTTTTCATTACCAAGTCCATCGAAAATTTTAATTCATCATTGTAACGTTAAATTGATTTTTGTGGAAAAGTTTTGGTATTCATCGCGGTTACAATTCCATCAAATTCATCATACTTGATGTTAATGTGAATGATTTAATCGGTTCAAAACTTTCCCGCGATCATGTTAACAGGTAATTGATCACAAATTCACGGTTTAATTCAATCGAAGTTAATGAACGGTTGAAATCAAAATCCCGTATCGATAGTTTGGTACCAAAGGGCTTGAGCTTGTGGCTTGAGCTGGGGCTGGAGCTGGAGCTTTGGGCTGGAGCTGGGCTTGGGCTTCTATTCACAAGCCACTTCAAAAAGCTTCTTGTTTAGGGGCTTCTGGGGCTTAATTTTTCAAGAATCCCCAATTTTTTTATATTGCCAAACAAGGCTTATAGCTGGGGCTTATAAAAAATAGAAGCTCAAGCCCTAAAAGCCCCTAGAAGCCCGTCATCCAAACATACCCTTAAAGGCGTTATCGAGTTCGAGTCTTGAACATGGGATATCGTTTTCGATACACAGGTGTTTGATTTGTCTATCGAACTTGGCACTCAAAGAACAGGGGATCATAATGGCATACCAACTCAATACACATCTTTTGTTATTATTATCTTTACATTAGATATAATTAAACCAAAATCCCATGGAGGAATCTGGACACTAAATAAAAACTATTTCATTAATAATTAAAAACATTACAGTGATAAATAAAAACAATACAATCCTAAAAATAAAAATTACAATAATAAATAAATAAAAAAACATTACAATAATGAAAATATAACGTTACATTTATTAAAAACATAAAATAAACTAAGAATGGTGCAGGCGTCAGTAGCCACGTGGGAGATTACAAATGTGTTCGATAAGAGCATTGCGAAGTTGATAATGAACCCGTTGGTCGCGTAGTTCCTTATCCATGCGCAATTGTGTTGCAACCCTCTCATCCCACGAACGTCTTGGTAGGTTTCTCGGGTCCGACGGATAGTCTTCCCCAAGTTCACAAATATTACGTCCATTGTCCTCGGTGATTGTGACACCCGACAAATTAGGACTAATAATTAGTTCCTAATCATTGTGCCAATACATGTAATTAGTTATGTTTAAGGCTGATTATGTGTATCATTATGTGTATTAATATATATATATATATATATATATATATATATATATATATATATATATATATATATATATATATATACACACACGTACGCGATTTATTGAAATCGTGCAATTTACTATCGGATGAATTTCGATACATTATCAATACGGACGTTGGTGCAAATTCTAATAAATAACATAAATCTATTTGACAATTAAATAGTAGTTATTTACCTTATATTATTATGTATTAATAATATACGAAACAATGTACGTTTTATTTAAAACGTAGCCGACACAAATTAAACACGCGAGACGCGCCCGACAATTCAAATAACCTCAATTTATATTTATATAACTCGAAACAAAGTATTTTGATAAAATACTTCCATTAAAAATATCGAGATTTAAATCAAAAACGAAAATGTATTAATATAACAATACGCGACTAATAAACGTTCAAACGACCGGGGAAACGAACACCGCACGGAGCACAAATTTGAGGAACCAAAAATTGAGACACACACCCTCATGTGTGGGCCCCATGGACCGGTTATGACCAGCCCCAAACAAGATCCACAAAATGTGGATCTTGTTTCTTCCTTGTTGACTACTAGCAAACCATCATCCATCCATCACTCTTACCCACATTTCTCTCTCTCTACATCTCTATTCTCTCCCTCTTTCCCTCTCTAAAACCAGCCCCAAAACCACCACAAAACGCCACTCAAAACTCACAATCGCACTTGGTTGCTTCAAGATAAAACGATCACGAGAACGCGAGCTTCATTTCCATCTTTCTCGTTTCTCCATACGAAATTGTAAGATTTCATCACCTTTGTAAAATACTTGGATTAAGTTTATTTACATGTTAGTATGTTCATCTAACCTAGAAATGTCCGAATCAAAGTTTAAAACTCATTTTCCAAACCTATATGTAAAATGGCAGATTCTGTCCAAGAAAATCAGTCTCACGGAAATAATCATATAAAATCGTACACATAAGATAAATGCATGAAACCAACGCCCAAATCTTCGTATTTTCGTTATCTACAACTTTCGTGTTTTGCTCGAATCTTAGAAATACACCAATTCTTCTAGAAAACCCGATTTGTGTGACTAACACTGTTTTGGCCGGATTTCAGACCCGACGCCTCTCGATTTTTATTTAGCTAACTAAATGGACACTATAATTCTTGGGAAAATTATGTAAGGTACTAGAGTCTAGAGATATAGATGAACATATGTGATTTTTGTCATGAGTTATTACGGACTAAAAGTGGTCGAAATCGATAAGTTAAAACGACTTACAAAAGCAGCAATAACGAGTTACCAAGGGCAGCAATAACGAGTTACAAGGGCAGCAATAACGAGTTACAAGGGCAGCAATAACGAGTTACCAAGGGCAGCAATAACGAGTTACAAAGGCAGCAATAACGACTTACAAAGGCAGCAATAACGAGTGTCGCCACTTATAACTAACAGCCATAACTTATAACTAGCAGTCATAACGAGTGTCGCCACTTATAACTAGCAGCCATAACTTATAACTAGCAGTCATAACGAGTGTCACAACTTAGTGTAGCTCATCACATAATGCATGAAAACACTTAACCACCAATTATTGGACTCATGTAACAACTAAATCTTATACGATACAACTTGTACATGAAATACATATACCTTAGGAGTATACAACGAGTCAAACATAATAATAATACCTTGGGAATTATTATTACAAGCCGTCACCAACGGGCCGTACATGTTTTCAAAACTACAATCAATAATCAAACATTTGGACATAACTAGTTATATGGACAACTAGCATAGATGGTCTGTTGAGACATCTACATATTTATAACCTTGCGCGTTTTAAACGTTCGGCAGGTTACAGTCTGCGGACATCACACCATTGCTTGTAGCAACATATACACTACAGACTCAGGTGAGTCTCATAGCCCCTACTTTACTATTTTTACTCTAGGGGTGAGAATACATGCCTGTTTTGTTTTACATGTGAACGCAAGTATCAAATATCGCTATATTCGGTATGAGTTAATCATCTAATCATCATAAGTCCTCATTAGCATAGTTTGGTAATACTTTGTAGCGTGAATGTTAGTGTATGGTACCATATGAGACTGACAATCCCCGTCCGGGTCAGCAAGCACTGACTGGTCAAACGGACGCATTATCATTTGTTCATACGTGTGTTGATTAGGCACACGCATAGAGGTACCCTCGCTCAGGCACTAAATTGTGATCCTGACACCTCAGTTAAGCTCAGACAATGTGCTCATGGCAGTTATATACATCATTTATTTGCTTGATTGCAAATCATTACATTAAATCTTGCGGTTCATACAGTACACTTTATCATTAAACCTGTGAGCTCACCAGCTTTTAGCTGACCATTTTAGCATGTATCTCAGGTTCGCAGCAGCAGTAGGTCTGCTCATTCAGGATGCCCATTAGCTCGAGTCGCATACAGACATCAGGAGATTCCCTTGCATTTCTATATTTTGTATAATTAGATATGCCCTAGAATCTCTATCATTTGGCTTACGAGCTTTTGTAAACTATTATAATTGTGTAAAACTTTTATAATATCAATGTATTGTAAACAACGCATATAGAGTCGTTCATTATGTATCTTATGTGCTTTGTTTATTGATTAGTAGCACCCTAAAGTATGCTTCCGCTCAACAGTAAATTTGGTGGTGTTACAGATTGGTATCAGAGTCTAAGGTTATAGTGAACTAGGTTGCATTTAGTGGGCCTAGACTATGACCGTTAGGCTATATTCCTTATTAGGTATAACTAGTTCAGGGATTATATCATACGCATCTAATTTAACATAGCCTGATCAACTATGTACAATCAAATGAAGATGATGTGAAATCTGAAATGGGTTATGTTGAACAGGAATACAATAGTTAACTCTGACCACGAGAGAAACAAGAAACTTATACTTGCTTGGTGCTAGACACAATCTAGGCTGTTGTGTGATATAGATGTATATATATATACATAGGCCTCACCTACGTACTATTCTTTAGGCTATTATATATTGAAAATATATGAATAGGCCTCACACGATAATACACTCATTAACACTCACACCACCGAAGATGACAAGTATATCTACTTCAACATCACTCGAAATAAAGTACAGGAATTTGTTCTCATCTACCACCGTCTATCTATTTATGTGCGTATAACAACTTACAACACATTCCGCCATACCGACATGTGCTCACGAGGAATATACCATTTCGTATTCCTTCCATCATTTTTATTCTTCGGAATCACAAGTGAAACCTATTGTTAGAAGAACTTCTAGGTTTCCATAAGCAAAACCTTACCCCGCTCTCTCGCAAACTCGCAGCTTATATTCAACTCTATTATCTGTCGGATTATGATTATCACTTGTGCTGTTGTATATTACCTCATATATATATATATATATATATATATACATATGTGATATATCATGATTTTGTACAAACAACTCATTTATTCTTTCTTTGCCTTTTTCAAGAATCATGTCATCGCGACGAACGTACACTCAAGCTGAAGTTGATCAACTGGTTGCTAATGCACTAATTGCTGGGCAACGACGATCCGAAAGTGAGGAAACACTACCAAATACCCCTCTGGTGAAACCTTGCACATACAAGGATTTCCTTAGCTGCAAGCCTCTGAACTTCAAAGGCACTGAAGGTGCTATTGGTTTATTACGCTGGCTGAAAAAGACTGAGTCAGTCTTTCGCATCTGTAATTGCTCTGAGGACAGCAAAGTCAAGTTCTCCACCTACACATTTATGGATGATGCTCTGACATGGTGGAACACTTATGCTCAATCTGTGGGCGTAGACACTGCTTTTCAAACTCCTTGGGATGAACTGAAAAAGATGCTCAACGACGAGTATTGTCCTAGGGATGAGATCCAACAACTTGAGGCTGAATTTTGGCAACTCACTACTCAAGGCAATGACATTGCCGGTTACACCTCTCGATTCAATCAGTTGGCACACCTGTGTCCATCTATGGTTGATGATGAATCCAAGCGTATTGAACGCTATCTCTGGGGACTTCCTCCACAAATTCAGGGGATGGTTACTTCATCCAATTCCCCCACATTCCATGGTACTGTGCGTATGGCACACAAACTGATGGCATAAATGGTTCGCCAAGGAACATCTGTTGTCAAAAACACTGGGAACAACTCTGGGGATAACAAAAGAAAGTGTTCTGGAAACCCAATCAAAACCAACCATCATCCAAGAGGGCTGATACTGATAAGGTCTCCAACTCTGGTACTGAGTTCAACAAGGGTTACACTGGGAATAAACCTTTCTGTTCAAAGTGCCGCAGACATCATGAAGGTCCTTGCGGTACTCCTTGTGGAAAATGTCAAAGGTATGGGCATCTGGCCAAAGACTGCAGATCTACCAATGCCAACACCACCACTGGAAAACCTAAGTCCTTCTATAAGTGTGGAGACACAGGGCACTATAGGAATGAGTGCCCAAAGCTGAAGAACAAGGGCAACAGCAACACTGATAAGGGAAGAGCTTTTGTGCTGAACTCCAAGGAAGCCCGTCAGTTGCCGGATGTGGTCTCGGGTACGTTCCTTCTCAACAATCTTACTGCATCTGTTCTATTTGATACTGGTGCTGATAGGAGCTTTATATCTGATGAGTTTAGTCCATTGCTTGACATCACTCCTATTGATTTAAATGCTAAGTACATGGTAGAGTTAGCTAATGGTAAACTCATAGAGACCGACAGTGTAATACCTAATTGCACTTTAAATCTATATGATGAGCTCTTTTTTATCGACCTTATACCTGTCGAGATCGGAAGTTTCGACGTCATTGTTGGCATGGACTGGCTGTCCAAACATCGTGCCAAAATTGTCTGCCATGACAAAATCATCCGTATTCCTCTTGTCACCGGGGATACTCTGATCATACAAGGGGAGACCGGTGGGACGAGATTGAATATCATCTCATGTATGAAAACCTGCAAATGTCTGAGAAAGGGTTATCAGGCAATCCTCGCACACGTAATGGAGAAAAAGTTGGAGGAGAAGCGACTTGAGGATGTGCCCATTGTTCGAGACTTTCCAGAAGTCTTTCCCGAAGACTTGCCTGGTCTTCCACCACCGAGACAAGTTGAGTTCTCAATCGATCTTGTACCCGGAGCAACACATGTGGCACGAGCACCTTATCGCTTAGCCCTATCCGAATTGCAGGAGTTGTCCACTCAATTGCAGGAACTTCTGAATAAAAGATTCATTAGACCGAGTTCTTCACCTTGGGGAGCTCCGGTCCTGTTTGGGAAAAAGAAGGACGGTTCATTCAGGATGTGTATCGACTATAGAGAGTTGAACAAATTAACCGTCAAGAACCGTTACCCACTTCCTCGCATTGATGACCTATTCGACCAACTTCAGGGGTCAAGCTTTTATTCAAAGATTGATCTGAGGTCAGGTTATCATCAGTTACGAGTTCGTGACATTGACATCCCAAAGACTGCTTTCCGAACTCGCTATGGGCATTACGAGTTCCAAGTGATGCCTTTTGGTTTGACAAACGCACCGGCTGTATTCATGGATCTTATGAACCGAGTGTGCAAACCATATATCGACAAGTTTGTCATTGTCTTCATCGATGACATTCTCATTTACTCGCGCAATGAACAGGAACACGCGCAACATCTCAAAGCCATTCTAGAACTTCTTAGACACGAAGAGTTATATGCTAAGTTCTCCAAGTGTGAGTTCTGGATGCCAACCGTTCAATTCCTTGGTCATGTAATTGACAGTGAGGGAATTCATGTAGATCCATCAAAGATTGAGGCTATCAAGTGCTGGCAAGCACCGACAACACCGACAGAATTACGTCAATTTTTAGGACTGGCTGGTTACTATTGACGTTTCATAGAGAACTACTAAAAAATAGCCCAACCTCTCACGACACTGACTCAGAAGGAAAATAAGTTCGATTAGACTGATAAGCAGGAGTCAGCATTTCGGCTATTGAAACAAAAGCTTTGTAGTGCACCCATCCTATCATTACCCGAAGGCAACGATGACTTCATGGTATACTGCGATGCCTCACACCAAGGTCTTGGTTGCGTATTGATGCAACGGGACAAGGTTATTGCCTACGCCTCCCGACAACTCAAAGTTCACGAGAAGAACTACACCACTCATGATATCGAACTAGGAGCCGTAGTGTTTGCACTCAAAATCTGGAGACACTATCTGTATGGCACAAAATGTACCATCTTCACCGATCATAAAAGCCTCCAGCATATATTTAATCAGAAAGATCTCAACATGAGGCAACGTCGCTGGGTCGAGTTGCTCACCGATTATGACTGCGAAATCAAATACCATCCGGGCAAAGCAAATGTTGTTGCCGATGCCCTAAGTCGAAAAGAGCGTACCAAACCACTTCGAGTCCGAGTACTCAGTATTACCATTCATAATGATCTTATCATTCAAATTCTCGCCGCTCAACTCGAAGCATTGAAAACCTGAAAAATGAGGCCTTGCGCAACATGGAGAAACAGTTTGAAACCAAACCCAATGAGGTCAAGTACTTCGCGAACCGGATCTGGTTGCCTTATTTCGGAAACCTTCGAGACTTGGTGATGGATGAAGCTCACAAGTCCAAATACTCTATACATCCTGGAGCTGATAAGATGTATCATGGCATCAGGGAGTTATACTGGTGGCCAAATATGAAAGCTGAAATCGCGACCTACGTCAGCAAGTACCTCAGCTGCTCTAAAGTCAAAGCTAAATATCAAAATTTTCCAGCCTATTACTACAACCGGATATTCCCCAGTGGAAATGGGAGCAAATCGCTATGGATTTTATCACTAAACTCCCAAGAACATCAAGCGGTTGCGATACCATTTGGGTGATCGTGGATCGGCTTACCAAATCAGCTCATTTCCTTGCCATCAGGGAAACCGACAAAATGGAACGTCTCACGCGAATCTATATTTGAGGGAGATCGTATCAAGACACGGCATTCCTATCTCGATTATTTCCGACAGAGATAGTCTTTTCACTTCTTAGTTTTGGAGATCATTACAAAAATCTTTGGGTACTCATTTGGATATGAGTACAGCCTATCATCCACAAACCGACGGCCAAAGTGAAAGGACTATTCAAACACTGGAAGATATGTTACGCGCCTGCGTAATTGACTTCGGTGCAAATTGGGAACATCACTTGCCATTGTGTGAATTCTCGTACAACAATAGCTATCATACCAGCATTGGAGCTGCACCATTCGAGGCACTGTACGGTCGTAAGTGCCGGTCGCCTATATGTTGAACCGAAGTGGGAGACAGCCAACTCACTGGTCCTGAAATCATTCATGAAACCACCGAGAAGATCATTGGTATCCAGCAACGGCTGAAAGCCGCACGTGATCGTCAGAAGAGTTATGTTGATGTGAGACGCAAGCATCTCGAGTTCCAAGTTGGGGATCGAGTATTGCTCAAAGTGTCACCTTGGAAAGGTGTCATCCGATTCGGCAAGCGTGGGAAATTAAATCCCAGATACATCGGACCTTTTAAAATCCTTGAAAGGATTGGTCCAGTCGCATATCGATTGCAGCTACCCCCCGAGCTCAGTAGCGTGCATCCCACTTTTCACATTTCTAATCTTAAGAAATGACTGTCTGATGAGACACTCATTATCCCATTCGAGGAAATTCAAATCGACGACAAACTTCATCTTGTCGAGACACCAGTGGAGGTCATGGACCGTGAGGTCAAACAGCTTAAGCAAAGTCGTATCGCTATCGTCAAAGTTCGGTGGAATTCGCGGCGTGGTCCGGAATTTACCTGGAAACAGGAAGACCAGATGCAACTCAAATATCCACATCTATTTTCAGACTCCACGCACACGCCGACTCAGCTAAATTTCGGGACGAAATTCTCTTAAGAAGGGGAGAATGTGACACCCGACAAATTAGGACTAATAATTAGTTCCTAATCATTGTGCCAATACATGTAATTAGTTATGTTTAAGGCTGATTATGTGTATCATTATGTGTATTTATATATTTATATATATATATATATATATATATATATATATATATATATATATATATATATATATATATATATACACACACACACGTACTCGATTTATTGAAATCGTGCAATTTACTATCGGATGGATTTCGATACATTATCAATACGGACGTTGGTGCAACTTCTAATAAATAACATAAATCTATTTGACAATTAAATAGTAGTTATTTACGTTATATTATTATGTATTAATAATATACGAAACAATGTACGTTTTATTTAAAATGTAGCCGACACAAATTAAACACGCGAGACTCGGCCGACAATTCAAATAACCTCAATTTATATTTATATAACTCGAAACAAAGTATTTTGATAAAATACTTCCATTAAAAATGTCACACCCCCAAAATCCATAATTGTGTTTATTTAATGTTTAGCGGAAGCAAGTTATAATTAGCGGAAGCATCATGTGTAAACAGTTTAACAGCGGGGGTGATGACTTTACAATTGTGCATTCATCGTATCAGAGCGTATGATCATACAGAACATAATATATTAAGGATGCCAATTTATACAGTTGTTACAAAAGTAGTACGACTATGTAAGTCGTACAGTAGTAATAGAGTTTAAAACATTTAAGTTTTACAATACATATGTTAAGATAAGATTTCATGAGTATAACTGCAATGTCTGCAGTAATACAGAGGAAATCCTCAAAAGCTGTCCCAAAATGTATGGCATCCTAAGTAGTCCAGGGTTGTCCATCCTGAATGCATGCGATTCTTACTTACGTTGCTAATTTCCTGTAAAACATAGAAAGAAAGTCGTCAACAAATATGTTGAGTGAATTCACAGGTTTTGTATAAATATGTGGTATGTTAAACCATTTATGTTTAAGTTATTGAAATGTTATTCAATAAATAAATGTTGCAGGTTTTGCAATTTATAAGATGTTAGGGATAGTTACCCTAAAATATAGTTTTACGTGGGTTGTTACCCCAAATGTATGTCTGGTTGTTTACCAGAATATAAATATAATCAGTACGTATACTGAAATAAAACAGTTGTAGGATATGTTCATCCTAAATAATAATTGTGGGAATGCTTAGACTATAATCCCCTGAAAGGTGAGCTAAACCCCGCAGGTTAAAGTAACGCGACCTAACCCTATAACCAAACCACAACCAAAACTTATGTTGTTTGCCTGAAGGACAATTAAGTATACGCTCCATCCACAGGAGGGTCGTCACGGCAATAGTACTATTCGTATACTCAGTGGCTAGAGTCACCTAGCTAATGGTTATAGTTTGCATGACATAAGGTCTTTCATGCACACATTTCAAGTCTGGTCCGTACTAGGATTTGTTGTCTAATTCCCAAAACAGTTGTGAAATAATAGTTCATGTCAAACAGTTGTATAAAGCAATAAAACATTTATATAATTTGCTGCATGTGTTTGCATGCAGTTTCTATGTTTACACCCCTATGTTTAAAAGCATAAAACATTTGTAAAGTAGGGGCTGTGAACTCACGGTGATTTGCTCGGTATGAAAGCTAGCAGAAAACGGTGTCGCCCAAGGTATGTTAACCTATATACAATTAATATATTAACATAAGTACGTTTGATTTGTTTTAATCATTTATGTTAACAGTTTGTTTGTTTGAAGAAATGGTTAATTTCTTAAGAATATAAGTTGTTAACTTTATTAGTGACATATCGTTGAAACATTATTATTATTCCTCAAATCGTATACTTGTTAAGCGTACAAACCATTATGTAATTGTCTATTTAACGGAAGGTCGTTTTGTTTCATTCGTATATATATATTTGTGACTATATATATTTTTAAGTGTCGTAGGTATATATGTTTATTCAATACATTGTTTACGTATATCAAAATATATATAAGTTTTCATTTGTTTAAGAAAATGTATAATCGGGAACACAATTCAAATGTCGTTTGTGTCTATATATATGTATAACGTGTGTTCTTGTATATATTTATATATAATTGTAATACGTGAGTTACGTATTTAAAACGTTATAAGTTTTATTTGTTATAAAACTCGATAATATATTCATTCCGTTTATAAAATAAATATTATTTGTTTTTACTATCATTTCGTTTGTTTGTTTAATAAATGTTAAAAAGTTTAAATGTCCCGATTGTGTAATCGTATCCAAATCGTATAATTTACAAAGTTCGTATATATATATATATATATGTCATATACCGTTAGTTCGTACAAATTAAATAAGTCCAAAGTTCGTATTCATAGTTTGTCTCGGTTTATAATGTCATTTAACAATTTATCAAGTCTCGTATATGTCTTGTACAATTGTAGTCGTTAACGGAATTGTTTTGTGTTTTAAAATAAAAGTCAAGTGTTGACCAGACTCGGGAATCCGCCGGATTTAAAAGAATCCGCCGGATTCAAATCAAAAGTCGGAATACGTCGGATTCGACTGAATCCGCCGTATTCAATCAATTTCGAGGGAATCCGCCGGATTAAATCGAATACGCCGGATTCGTTTGTGTTCATCAGATAATTTGTGTGAAGCTTTGGAATACGCCGGATTCATTTGAATCCGCCGTATTCATCCGTGTCTTTTACTCGTTCATCGTTTTAGCCGAAGATTTGTGTGCGGGTCGGACACGGGAATCCGCCGGATTCCCTTGAATCCGCCGGATTCGTTTGGTTTTCGGTTCTGAATACGCCGGATTCAAAGGAATCCGCCGTATTCGTTATGATCACAGACTCTGTTCGCGTCTGATACAATATATACACAGATCATCTTGGCTCCAAACCACTATACATCAATACCAAATGGTTTCCACAAGTGTATATATCATTTTTATGAGTTATTACTCCATTTTAACAAGTTTTCATATAACGATTTTGGTTTTGTAGTTTTGGGTTTTATAAACTCATTTTCAAGAATATCACTTTAATCATCAAGTTAATGTGTTATATACTTAGATTATGATAAATATACATGTTATATAACGAGATTGAAGTGTAGAAATCAAAGAAATTGAGTTTCCTTACAAAGTGAAAATGGTGAGGATGATGATGAACGGATGATGATGATGAAGATGTTCTTCCTGCTTATTGTTGCCTCTGATCTTGTTGTGTCCTCCAGATCAAAGAAGAAGAAGGATTTAGATGATTATGGTGGTGTGTGTATGTTGAAAGAAATCACAGAGAGGGAATGGAGGGAGTATGAAAAATCAAACGGGTATGGGAGTGATACAGCACTGGTCTCTCAATTATTTGAGTTAGGTGGCCATTTTTGGTACATCAGTTTCGAGTACGGGTATAATTATAGCAATATAAATGTAAACATTTTATATTTTTATTTTGTAGGTGTTCTCCTGGTTCGTTATTTATAATCAGAATAATGATGTTATCATTATTTTAAATAGATGTACAATTTTGTACATTTTAACTATTTGAGCGCCAAATTTCAGTTAATTTAGGATTTCATATTTTGAAGTAATGTTCTAACTTCTTCCAAACGAATGAGAAAATTTGTATTTTTATGATTCGCACTTTTATGTGCGTTTTAGAATTATTTCTGTTCGTTTAAAAATACGTTTTATGTTAAACGTATATTTAGACCCTTTTATCTATTTGTTATAGATATATAAATACTCGTAATTAATAATTGAGTTATTAATAAAGTTTGTATCACGAAACTTTTGTTATTTATTTTTGTCGGGTTCGTTCCGATATATTTGTACGTAACTTTTAAATACTTACGTATTATGTATTACTTTTTGTTTAAAAGTACTGGGCTTGCTAGGCTTACATCACATCAAATAGTTTTGTTAAAACTTAATCAGGAATTTAGCGTAAGAATGCACATGCTTAATTGTTAATTAATACCTAATTTGGAGAGTTGTCACATTCTCCCCCCGTTAGGGAAATCTCGTCCCGAGATTTAATTTGTGTCGTGAGTCGTGGTCACGGGTTCAAATAGGTGGGGATACTTCTTGCGCATCTCGTCCTCACGTTCCCAGGTGAACTCTGGGCCTCTTTTCGAGTTCCATCGAATTTTGACAAGTTTGATCCGACTGTTTCGGAGCTTCTGTGTTTTCGTATCCATTACTTCAAGCGGTTCCTCCACGAAATTGAGTCGACATAAATTTCGTCGGGAGGTATGATTAACGCTTCGTCGGATAGACACTTCTTAAGATTACTCACGTGAAACGTGTCATGAATATTACTAAGCTCTTGCGGAAGTTTAAGCTTATAAGCTACAGGACCAATCCTTGCTAGGATCTCAAATGGTCCAATGTAACGTGGGTTCAGTTTACCGCGTTTTCCAAATCGCACAACTCCTTTCCAAGGAGATACCTTGAGTAGGACTCTGTCACCTACTTGAAACTCTAAAGGTTTTCGTCTATTGTCTGCATAACTCTTTTGTCGGTCTCGTGCTGTTTTCAATCTATTAAGCACTTGAGATATTTTGTCCGTTGTTTCTTGGACTATCTCAGGACCTGATAATTGTCTGTCGTCCAACTCTGCCCAACAGAGTGGGGATCGGCACTTGCGTCCGTACAACGCCTCAAAAGGTGCCATTTGTATGCTCGTATGATAACTATTGTTGTACGAGAATTCGGCTAAAGGGAGATGAACATCCCAGTTTCCTCCAAAATCAATCACGCAGGCTCTTAGCAAGTCTTCAAGCGTTTGAATGGTTCGCTCGCTTTGACCATCAGTTTGTGGATGGTAGGCGGTACTCATGTCGAGTCTAGTGCCTAAAGCTTGTTGCAGTGTTTGCCAGAAGCGAGAGGTGAAACATGCATCTCTATCAGAGATGATAGATAATGGAACTCCATGTCTAGAAACAACTTCTTTTATGTAGATTCTAGCCAGCTTTTCCATCTTATCTGTCTCTTTGATGGCTAGAAAGTGAGATGATTTTGTCAGTCGGTCGACAATCACCCATATGGAGTCCATCCCAGATGATGTTTTCGGTAGCTTTGTGATGAAATCCATCGTGATGTGTTCCCATTTCCATTTGGGCAACTCAGGTTGTTGCAAAAGCCCGGACGGCTTTTGATATTCAGTCTTAACTTTTGCACAAGTCAGACATCTACTAACATAGGTGGCAATGTCTCTTTTCATGCCAGGCCACCAGTAAAATCCTTTCAGATCATGGTACATCTTATCTGCACCAGGATGTATCGAATAATTGGACTTATGAGCTTCGTCCAATACTAGGCTATGTAGCTCATCAACACAAGGAATCCAAATTTGATTCATAAAGTATAATACTCCATTTTCCTTAGACTCCAGTTGTTTCTCCATCCCTTTGAGGGATTTGTCCTTCATACGTTCTGGAGTAAAGGCTGCTTGTTGAGCATCGCGAATTTGGGAAATCAGATCCAAGTGGATTGTCAGTCCTAAGGCTCGAACTCTTCGAGGTTTCAACCTTTCCTTACGACTCAAGGCATCCGCTACTACATTAGCTTTGCCTGGATGATACTTGATTTCACAGTCGTAATCATTCAGCAATTCAACCCAACGTCTCTGTCTCATGTTGAGTTCTTTCTGATCAAATATATGTTGGAGACTTTTGTGATCGGTGAAGATCGTACACTTTATACCGTATAGGTAGTGTCTCCAAATCTTAAGGGCAAAAACGACTGCTCCTAGCTCTAAGTCATGCGTTGTATAGTTCTTCTCGTGAATCTTCAATTGACGAGACGCGTAAGCAATGACTTTGTCGTTTTGTATTAGCACGCAACCTAATCCTTGATGTGAGGCATCACAGTAGACAACAAAGTTTTCTACTCCTTCTGGTAAGGATAGGATAGGTGCGGTGCTCAATTTCTCCTTCAACAATTGGAAAGCATTCTCTTGCTTCTCGCCCCAATCAAACTTCTTGTCTTTTTGTGTTAGGGCGGTAATTGGTTGAGCTATCTTCGAGAAATTCTCAATGAATCTTCGGTAGTAACCGGCTAGCCCAAGAAATTGTCGTATCTCAGTTGGGGTTTTTGGGGCTTCCCAATTCTTAATTGCCTCTATTTTGGATGGGTCCACGTGAATTCCTTTGTTATTGATCACATGACCAAGGAAATGAACCTCACGCATCCAAAACTCGCATTTAGAGAACTTTGCATAAAGCTTCTCTTTCTCCAGTAATTCAAGAATCATTCTCAGATGTTGTTCATGGTCTTCCTTTGTTCGCGAGTATATCAAAATATCGTCAATGAGCACTATGACGAACTTATCCAAGTAAGGTTTACATACTCTATTCATTAGATCCATGAATACTGCTGGTGCATTCGTTAGCCCAAATGGCATAACCAGGAACTCGTAATGACCATATCGAGTCCTAAATGCAGTCTTAGGGATATCTTCACTCCGTACCTTCAGTTGATGGTAGCCCGATCTCAAGTCGATCTTTGAGTAATAACTTGACCCTTGCAGCTGGTCAAACAAATCATCAATGCGTGGCAGTGGGTATCGGTTCTTAATCGTCACTTTGTTCAGTTCTCGATAATCGATACACATCCGCATTGATCCATCCTTCTTTTTGACGAACAAAACCGGAGCTCCCCACGGTGAAAAGCTCGGTCGGATGAATCCTAAATCCAACAGTTCTTGTAACTATGCAGACAGTTCCTGCATTTCTGATGGAGCTAGACGGTAAGGCGCACGAGCAATCGGTGCAGCTCCCGGCACTAAGTCGATATGAAATTCAACCTGCCGTGGAGGTGGTAACCCTGGTAGCTCGTCAGGAAATACTCCTGAGTAGTCTCGTACTACGGCCACGTCGTCTACGCGTCGCTCCTCGGTTTTCTTATCCACAACATGTACCAAAAATGCTTGGTACCCTTTTCGTAGATACTTATTTGCCTTCATGCATGTAATCGTCTTCACCACACGATTACTCTTTTCTCCTTGAACCATCAATATTTCCCCTGACGGTAAAGGTAACCGTACAATCTTCTCATGACAGATGATCTCTGCGCGGTTTAGTGACAACCAATCCATGCCAACCACTATATCGAAACTCCCTAGTTCTACCGGTAGTAAGTCTATCTTGAAAGAATGTCCTTCTAAAGTTAAGGAACATCCTGGTACTATTTCTCCTGATTCAATCAACTTACCATCGGCTAGCTCTACAGTATATTTGTTATCTAGCTTAAGGGATTCGATTTCTAATAGTGGTCTAAACTCAGTGGACACAAAGCTTAAATCAGCACCGGAATCAAATAACACAGAAGCAAAGTGGTTGTTTACAAGAAACGTACCAGTGACTGTGTTAGGATCCTGTCGTGCCTCTGGTGCTCCTAACATGAACACACGTCCACGAGCTGGCTGGTCAATGTTGTTGTTCGCCCGATTGTTGTTGTTGTTGGCTTGGTTGTTGTTGTTTCCACGGTTGTTTCCATTGTTGTTGCGATCACGAACGTTGTTGGCGTTACGGTTTTGGTTATTGAGTCGAGGACATCGGTTTCGATAGTGCCTCGTGTCGCCACACTCAAAACATCCGTGGTTTTGACGAGCAGTGTTTCCCTTAGGGGCAGGGTTTACCTTACAGTTTTGGGTTTTGTGACCCCATCCCTTACAGCTGTCGCAAAACCAACACTCACCCTCATGGTGTTTGCTACACTTATCACACTTAGGTTTGTTACCCAAGTATGATTTTGGTTCCACAATGGTGGCAGCGTAAGACTTTGGATTTCCAGATCCTTTCTTGTTGGATTGACCCTGACGGTCATTCCACTTACGCTTCTTTCCTTCAGAACTACCAGCTTCAGCACTGCTCGGCTCAACCTTAACCGACACAGTCTTCTTGGTCAATGTCCCCATTCTAACTGCTTCATCAGTCAAACTCTGTGCTAAGGTAACAGCGCTCCTGAACGTGTCAGGTTTGGAGGACGTAACTAAACTTCTGATCTGCGGTGCCAGTCCATACACATAGCGTTCAATACGCTTGTACTCAGGTGTTACCATATGTGGCACAAGACGAGCTAGTTCTTGGAACCTAGTTGTGTAACCAGTGATATCAGCACCAATCATAGCAATGTTCCACAGCTCAGTCTCAATTTTCTGCATCTCACTGCGAGGGCAGAATTCTTCCATCATCATACGCTTCAATGTTTCCCATGTCATGGAATAAGCAGTTGGTCGTCCCATCGACTGAACTTGACTGTTCCACCAAGTCAAAGCTTTATCAGCGAGTGTGCAGGCAACATACTTTACCGCAGTGTCTGGTAGACAATCACTGATGTCCAACACAGAATCCATCTTTTCTATCCAGTGTATAATACCAATAGCACCTTCAGTGCCACAGAAAGGAGGTGGTTTACAAGCCTGAAATGTCTTATATGAACACCCTCGGCGGATATTCACAACAGTCTCAGCAATAACAGGGGTCGATCCACTGTTATTAATCCCCGTCTCACGGTTTCGACTTGCCTCATACTCGGCAATACCCTCAGCAATGCGTCTAGTAATCATCTGCTCAGTAGTTTCCTTAGTGTTAGGTGGTGGAATGGTTTCAGGTGTAGGGGGTACAGTTGTCTTCTGACTGTTCTTAGTAGTTCGTCGTTTTGGCGGCATGATTCAGTTCTGCGATGAATAAAATGCAGAAGTCAATGCCAAAATAATGAATGTGATGAACAAGATTTCACATTGTCTATCAAATGAATATTATGGAGAATTTGAAAGAATAAGGTTTCACATTGTATATCGCACGACTTTGAAACACCCATATGTACTTTGTACAATATAATCACGTTGGCCAGGCGTCATTATATAATGCCGAATACATATTTCTTTTCATCATCGTTCTAGCGCAATCAATGTTTTATGGAATTCAAGATAAGATAAATAATTCATAGTATGGTAGGTTTTCAAAGTTTGCAAGAAATGGTTTCAACACTTATTACATGGTAATTCTCCTATTATACGCCTATAGGTTACAAAGACGAATTTTCAGTTTTCATAGTTATGAAGTTTCTAATGTCAATCTACAATCCAATCACAATCTACAGTAACATAAACAATAATAATAAACCATACATATATGTCATATCATATAACTAATCATAGTTAGTTCATAAGTTTTTATACAAAACAGGATGGATCTATCCTAGATATCCATCGGTCCAAAGACTAATCAAAGCATGACGGGCCTGTCTACACACCGTCGATCCAAATGATATACAAAACATGACAGGTCTGTCTATACCCGTCGAACCAAAGTTCCAAGTCTAATACATAGTATATATACAATCCTAAGTAGGCACAACCCGCCCTACATAGGTCTAACGGAAGTACGGTAGAATTGATCCCACGGCTGTCCTCAACACAGCCATCACCACACAAGCACCAACCACAAGCCCTGCAATCCTAACACGTCTCTCAAGTGTCCTCACACGAGCACGTGCGGACTCAGCTATCTCCTGGGCAGTAAACACATGGTTCAACAGAAAGTGATGATGCTCATGCATACCAGCCATGTCCCCATACAGACGGGAGACCTCATCCTGTACCTGTTCAAGGTGAGAACCCCTGCTAGAAGTAATACAGAACAATGTACGCATAACAGCAACTAATGTAGGGAGAGTCTGCTCTATCGGCTCTCCAGTGGTAGGCAGTGGTGCTGGGGGTCGTGAGGACTCTCATGTCTCAAATGTGGAGGGAAAACCCTCTAATGACCTCCAGTGCCTCAACATAGGAGTCATCCACTCTAGATGAGCAAACCTGGGTGCCCTCTGTGGAGACTCAACAGACTCGTCCGCTGGTGCTAACGGATCAATAGGAAGATCTCGGACACACATCCTCGGTGTCCTCCTATACACAGGCCTGCGAGAAGTCTCAGCAGCCTGATAGTGAATACCTGTAGTAATAGGGGTAACCTCATGTGCTGTCGGTGGTGGCGTGATGTAAGCGTCACTAGTGTCATCTGACATGTCTCTCAAATGAACAGATGACTCATCCTCTACAGTGATCGCGGGACCCTCAAAAGTAGCCTCAGTCGGCTCTTCATCCGAAGCATAAACATGGTAAACTGATTGACTAGACATACTGTGACAAAGGAAATTGTGTGTGACATGTCAGTCGTATGTTAGATGTATGCAAACGTATGTATGTATGAATGCATGAATGTTCTAGCCAAGGCTATAGTCTAGGTCTCTAAGGTTTTCAGTCACCTAAAGACTTCTAATTCGCTATAACCAATGGCTCTGATACCAAGTCTGTCACACCCCCAAAATCCATAATTGTGTTTATTTAATGTTTAGCGGAAGCAAGTTATAATTAGCGGAAGCATCATGTGTAAACAGTTAACAGCGGGGGTGATGACTTTACAATTGTGCATTCATCGTATCAGAGCGTATGATCATACAGAACATAATATATTAAGGATGCCAATTTATACAGTTGTTACAAAAGTAGTACGACTATGTAAGTCGTACAGTAGTAATAGAGTTTAAAACATTTAAGTTTTACAATACATATGTTAAGATAAGATTTCATGAGTATAACTGCAATGTCTGCAGTAATACAGAGGAAATCCTCAAAAGCTGTCCCAAAATGTATGGCATCCTAAGTAGTCCAGGGTTGTCCATCCTGAATGCATGCGATTCTTACTTACGTTGCTAATTTCCTGTAAAACATAGAAAGAAAGTCGTCAACAAATATGTTGAGTGAATTCACAGGTTTTGTATAAATATGTGGTATGTTAAACCATTTATGTTTAAGTTATTGAAATGTTATTCAATAAATAAATGTTGCAGGTTTTGCAATTTATAAGATGTTAGGGATAGTTACCCTAAAATATAGTTTTATGTGGGTTGTTACCCCAAATGTATGTCTGGTTGTTTACCAGAATATAAATATAATCAGTACGTATACTGAAATAAAACAGTTGTAGGATATGTTCATCCTAAATAATAATTGTGGGAATGCTTAGACTATAATCCCCTGAAAGGTGAGCTAAACCCCGCAGGTTAAAGTAACGCGACCTAACCCTATAACCAAACCACAACCAAAACTTATGTTGTTTGCCTGAAGGACAATTAAGTATACGCTCCATCCACAGGAGGGTCGTCACGGCAATAGTACTATTCGTATACTCAGTGGCTAGAGTCACCTAGCTAATGGTTATAGTTTGCATGACATAAGGTCTTTCATGCACACATTTCAAGTCTGGTCCGTACTAGGATTTGTTGTCTAATTCCCAAAACAGTTGTGAAATAATAGTTCATGTCAAACAGTTGTATAAAGCAATAAAGCATTTATATAATTTGCTGCATGTGTTTGCATGCAGTTTCTATGTTTACACCCCTATGTTTAAAAACATAAAACATTTGTAAAGTAGGGGCTGTGAACTCACGGTGATTTGCTGGGTATGAAAGCTAGCAGAAAACGGTGTCGCCCAAGGTATGTTAACCTATATACAATTAATATATTAACATAAGTACGTTTGATTTGTTTTAATCATTTATGTTAACAGTTTGTTTGTTTGAAGAAATGGTTAATTTCTTAAGAATATAAGTTGTTAACTTTATTAGTGACATATCGTTGAAACATTATTATTATTCCTCAAATCGTATACTTGTTAAGCGTACAAACCATTATGTAATTGTCTATTTAACGGAAGGTCGTTTTGTTTCATTCGTATATATATATTTGTGACTATATATATTTTTAAGTGTCGTAGGTATATATGTTTATTCAATACATTGTTTACGTATATCAAAATATATATAAGTTTTCATTTGTTTAAGAAAAAGTATAATCGTGAACACAATTCAAATGTCGTTTGTGTCTATATATATGTATAACGTGTGTTCTTGTATATATTTATATATAATTGTAATACGTGAGTTACGTATTTAAAACTTTATAAGTTTTATTTGTTATAAAACTCGATAATATATTCATTCCGTTTATAAAATAAATATTATTTGTTTTTACTATCATTTCGTTTGTTTGTTTAATAAATGTTAAAAAGTTTAAATGTCCCGATTGTGTAATCGTATCCAAATCGTATAATTTACAAAGTTCGTATATATATATATATATATATGTCATATACCGTTAGTTCGTACGAATTAAATAAGTCCAAAGTTCGTATTCATAGTTTGTCTCGGTTTATAATGTCATTTAACAATTTATCAAGTCTCGTATATGTCTTGTACAATTGTAGTCGTTAACGGAATTGTTTTGTGTTTTAAAATAAAAGTCAAGTGTTGACCAGACTCGGGAATCCGCCGGATTTAAAAGAATCCGCCGGATTCAAATCAAAAGTCGGAATACGCCGGATTCGAGTGAATCCGCCGTATTCAATCAATTTCGGGGGAATCCGCCGGATTAAATCGAATACGCCGGATTCGTTTGTGTTCATCAGATAGTTTGTGTGAAGCTTTGGAATACGTCGGATTCATTTGAATCCGCCGTATTCATCCGTGTCTTTTACTCGTTCATCGTTTTAGCCGAAGATTTGTGTGCGGGTCGGACACGGGAATCCGCCGGATTCCCTTGAATCCGCCGGATTCGTTTGGTTTTCGGTTCTGAATACGCCGGATTCAAAGGAATCCGCCGTATTCGTTATGATCACAGACTCTGTTCGCGTCTGATACAATATATACACAGATCATCTTGGCTCCAAACCACTATACATCAATACCAAATGGTTTCCACAAGTGTATATATCATTTTTATGAGTTATTACTCCATTTTAACAAGTTTTCATATAACGATTTTGGTTTTGTAGTTTTGGGTTTTATAAACTCATTTTCAAGAATATCACTTTAATCATCAAGTTAATGTGTTATATACTTAGATTATGATAAATATACATGTTATATAACGAGATTGAAGTGTAGAAATCAAAGAAATTGAGTTTCCTTACAAAGTGAAAATGGTGAGGATGATGATGAACGGATGATGATGATGAAGATGTTCTTCCTGCTTATTGTTGCCTCTGATCTTGTTGTGTCCTCCATATCAAAGAAGAAGAAGGATTTAGATGATTATGGTGGTGTGTGTATGTTGAAAGAAATCACAGAGAGGGAATGGAGGGAGTATGAAAAATCAAACGGGTATGGGAGTGATACAGCACTGGTCTCTCAATTATTTGAGTTAGGTGGCCATTTTTGGTACATCAGTTTCGAGTACGGGTATAATTATAGCAATATAAATGTAAACATTTTATATTTTTATTTTGTAGGTGTTCTCCTGGTTCGTTATTTATAATCAGAATAATGATGTTATCATTATTTTAAATAGATGTACAATTTTGTACATTTTAACTATTTGAGCGCCAAATTTCAGTTAATTTAGGATTTCATATTTTGAAGTAATGTTCTAACTTCTTCCAAACGAATGGGAAAATTTGTATTTTTATGATTCGCACTTTTATGTGCGTTTTAGAATTATTTCTGTTCGTTTAAAAATACGTTTTATGTTAAACGTATATTTAGACTCTTTTATCTATTTGTTATAGATATATAAATACTCGTAATTAATAATTGAGTTATTAGTAAAGTTTGTATCACGAAACTTTTGTTATTTATTTTTGTCGGGTTCGTTCCGATATATTTGTACGTAACTTTTAAATACTTACGTATTATGTATTACTTTTTGTTTAAAAGTACTGGGCTTGCTAGGCTTACATCACATCAAATAGTTTTGTTAAAACTTAATCAGGAAATTAGCGTAAGAATGCACATGCTTAATTGTTAATTAATACCTAATTTGGAGAGTTGTCACAAAAAATATCGAGATTTAAATCAAAAACGAAAACGTATTAATATAACAATACGCGACTAATAAACGTTCAAACGACCGGGGAAACGAAAACCGCACGGTGCGCAAATTTGAGGAACCAAAAATTGAGACACACACCCTCATGTGTGGGCCCCATGGACCGGTTATGACCAGCCCCAAACAAGATCCACAAAATGTTGATCTTGTTTCTTCCTTGTTGACTACTAGCAAACCATCATCCATGCATCACTCTTACCCACATTTCTCTCTCTCTACATCTCTATTCTCTCCCTCTTTCCCTCTCTAAAACCAGCCCCAAAACCACCACAAAACACAACTCAAAACTCACAATCGCACTTGGTTGCTTCAAAGATAAAACGATCACGAGAACGCGAGCTTCATTTCCATCTTTCTCGTTTCTCCATACGACATTGTAAGATTTCATCACCTTTGTAAAATACTTGGATTAAGTTTATTTACATGTTAGTATGTTCATCTAACCTAGAAATGTCCGAATGAAAGTTTAAAACTCATTTTCCAAACCTATATGTAAAATGGCAGATTCTGTCCAAGAAAATCAGTCTCACGGAAATAATCATATAAAATCGTACACATAAGATAAATGCATGAAACCAACGCCAAAATCTTCGCATTTTCGTTATCTACAACTTTCGTGTTTTGCTCGAAGCTTAGAAATACACCAATTCTTCTAGAAAACCCAATTTGTGTGACTATCACTGTTTTGGCCGGATTTCAGACCCGACGTCTCTCGATTTTTATTTATCTAACTAAATGGACACTATAATTCTTGGGAAATTTATGTAAGGTACTAGAGATATAGATGAACATATGTGATTTTTGTCATGAGTTATTACGGACTAAAAGTGGTCAAAATCGATACGTTAAAACGACTTACAAAAGCAGCAATAACGAGTTACCAAGGGCAGCAATAACGAGTTACAAAGGCAGCAATAACGAGTTACCAAGGGCAGCAATATTGAGTTACAAGGGCAGCAATAACGAGTTACAAAGGCAACAATAATGATTTACAAAGGCAGCAATAACGAGTGTCGCCACTTATAACTAACAGCCATAACTTATAACTAGCAGTCATAACGAGTGTCACCACTTATAACTAGCAGCCATAACTTATAACTAGCAGTCATAACGAGTGTCGCCACTTATAACTTGCAGCCATAACTTATAACTAGCAGTCATAACGAGTGTCACAACTTACACTAGCAGTCTTAACTAGTGTCACATAATACATGAAAACACTTAACCACCAATTATTGGACTCGTGTAACAACTAAATCTTATACGATACAACTTGTACATGAAATACATATACCTTAGGAGTATACAACGAGTCAAACATAATAATAATACCTTGGGAATTATTATTACAAGCCGTCACCAACGGGTCGTACATGTTTTCAAAACTACAATCAACAATCATACATTTGGACATAACTAGTTATATGGACAACTAGCATAGATGGTCTGTTGAGACATCTACATATTTATAACCTTGCGCATTTTAAATGCCCGACAGGTTACAGTCTGCGGACATCACACCATTGCTTGTAGCAACATATACACTACAGACTCAGGTGAGTCTCATAGCCCCTACTTTACTATTTTTACTCTAGGGGTGAGAATACATGCCTGTTTTGTTTTACATGTGAACGCAAGTATCATATATCGTTATATTCTGTATGAGTTAATCATCTAATCATCATAAGTCCTCATTAGCATAGTTTGGTAATACTTTGTAGCATGAATGTTAGTGTATGGTACCATATGGGACTGACAATCCCCGTCCGGATCAGCAAGCACTGACTGGTCAAACGGATGCATTATCATTTGTTCATATGTGTGTTGATTAGGCACACGCATAGAGGCACACTCGCTCAGGCACTAAATTGTGATCCTGACACCTCAGTTAAGCTCAGACTATGTGCTCATGGCAGTTATATACATCATATATTTGCTTGATTGCAAATCATTACATTAAATCTTGCGGTTCATACAGTACACTTTATCATTAAACATGTGAGCTCACCAGCTTTTAGCTGACCATTTTAGCGTGTATTCTAAGGTTCGCAGCAGCATTAGGTCTGCTTATTCAGGATGCCCATTAGCTCGAGTCGCATACAGACATCAGGAGATTCCCTTGCATTTCTATATTTTGTATAATTAGATATGCCTTAGAATTTCTATCATTTGGCTTACGAGCTTTTGTAAACTATTATAATTGTGTAAAATTTTTATAATATCAATGTATTGTAAACAACGCATATAGAGTCGTTCATTATGTATCTTATGTGCTTTGTTTATTGATTAGTAGCACCCCAAAGTATGCTTCCGCTCAACAGTAAATTTGGGGGTGTTACAGTGATCATGTTGTGTAAGACAACACAAGTGTACATAATTCATTTAATTTTGTTGACGCTATACGGCCTCGCAGGGTTTTTGATTATTCCCCAACGTCCTTGAAGCACTCTGAATGCGCGTTCTATATCTTTCCGTGCTGCTTCTTGGTAGGTCTTGAACTTCATATTCCTTTCCTCGGTCGGACATTTAAACGACTAAACAAGAGTCGCCCATTCCGGATAAATCCCGTCGGCGAGGTAATATACTTTCGTAAAGGTTTGACCTGCGATAGTAAATGGTTCTGCGGGTGTTCTATCTTGTAGTAGATCATTAAACAAATCTGATTCATTAAGATCATTGATGTCGTTGTTTGAACCGGCCAGACCAAAATAAGCGTGCCAAATCCACATATCATATGAGGCAACCGCTTCAAGTATTATGCTTGGATGCCCATGATCACCTCGTGTGTATTGTCCTTTCCATGCTACCAGACAATTTTTCCACGGCCAATGCATACAATCTATACTTCAGAGCATACCCGGAAAACCATGCAACTCTTGATGTTTGGCTTGTATACGTTGAACATCTTGGAGTGTTGGTTTTCTAAGGTATTCGGCCGAGTATAGATGAAGTATATACTTGCAAAAGTTATCCAAATAGTTGTATGATGTTTGTTGACCCATGTGTAAATATTCATCAAAAGCATCAGCCGCTATACCGTAAACCATTTGGCGTACAGCGGATTTTACCTTTTGGTACACGTTGAAACCAAGTAATACGGTACAATCGTAGCCTTGATGGAAATAAGAAAAATAAGGAGGTAGGGGTTGTTGAGCGTAAGATGTTATACCTCCACATATACGAAGAAACAATTGACGACTCATCCGTAATCGTCTTCGAAAGTAATCTGTCGGGAATGTAGGGTTCAGGGCAAAGTAATCTTGATACAATCGTTCACCGCTAGCCAAACAATTTCGTGGTAAGTATCTTCTTGGAGCTCTTGGCGGCCGACTAGAAGTTTTAGTTTGGTTTTTTTCAATTTTCTTGATCGAACATATCAACAATATCGAGCATCGCGACTGGATTGAAACATTGTGTCACCGCTAAATATTGTTACATAAGATCGTCTTCGGAGGAACTCGACGAGGAGGTTGATTCCATTTTTAGGAATAAGTAAAGAAAGGTTTTGTGTTGAATTGCATAGAATTATTGTTTTGAATGGAAGAGAAAAGTGTGTGAATTGTAGTTTAGTTGTGTGTTTATTTATACTGTGTTTGGGGTTGGATAAAAAAGTTCAAAAAAAAAATATTTTTATTAATTAATAACCGATATATAACCGTTATTTATTTATTTTTTAATACGTAACGGCTAGAATTAAAAATAGTAATAATAATAATATTTGCATGGGCCCCACCGACCCTAACCACCTTTGCCTAGCCGAAGAAGGGCAACCGACGAAACGACTGACGAGGCCATGCCATCGGCGTCGGTTCGTCGGCCCCCAACCGAAGACTGCCGTTGGCACTGCAACTCCTCTGGTCTATCACTCATTACACAACCACAAATCTAATGTAGATTGAAATTAGTAACACGAATTCAACCTATTGATTCTACCAATACCTAGGAAAAATCCCTTCTAAAATCACGTTGATTTACAAAGAATGTCACGAATTAGGTAAAATTCACTCAATTGTTCAACACAAAATTGAGAGAAAAAACTAATCTCTTGAAAACAAAAACTGAATAGTCTATAATCATTGGAACCATACAAATAACAAGCAGAATTTCGAATTCGGCCTAGAAACATAACGGCCAAACAAAAAGCCAAAACATAACTATAAAAAATAAAATCGTCCATAACTTCTTCTAGGAGCAGTTTTTGGACCTCGAAGTTGGGCTAAACCGCCTGCAGTTTACGGCTTGGTGGGCCTCGTTCCAAGCTTCGATTCGCCAACTCATGGGCCTGAAATGGAGCCATGTAGCCCAAGTTATGGCCTTTTTCGTGCAGTTCTTTTTAAGACACACTTGTGGGCCTCCACAAACATGTAGGCCTGATGACTTGAGCCTCCACCAAAATCCTACATCTATAATACAGCAGGTACAACATCTAAACGATCATCTACCCCACCCCTCAACTACATCAATACAAGCTACCTCGACGTCTACAGTTTACACTCATGTAATCAAATCTTGTCCCTCTAAAAAAGATTCAACAATTGCTACAATTTTTATTCTTTCAAAATCATGACTAGAGACTTTAACTTGGATGACATGCTCGTGGTGGATCACTGTGAACCAAGTTCCACTCCTCCCAACACCAATCTTGTACCCCAAGTTACAGCTCCTACCTTTTCTACTTCTCAATTCAGATTCATGATAAATCTTCCTCAAGTCTCAACAAAAATCTTGACATCACAATTGTTTTCTTTAAGTCTGGACGAGCAGGTTGATGACCTTTGTAAGGATAAAGCGTGTCACTTGTCTTGTCCTTTATTTCGTAAAAATGTTGAGAAAAACAAGGTTCAAAAAGACAAGGGAAATGAACAACGGGATACTCCTTATCTTCGCAGCTCTTCAATAATTCAAAAAAAGACAATATACAAGGGAAATTAATCGAAATGCCACTTTTTCGGAACGTATTTTTCGTTTTGCCACTTTTTTAAAAAAATTGCGGATTTACCCCCCCCCCCCCCCCCCGGTCGCCGGTCGCATCATGCGACCTGCGACCCGTTACCTGCGACCCGCGACCGAATGGATTACCGAGTAAAAGACAAGCCAAGTTCCTTACGACCCGTTCACCGGTCGCAGGTCGCACCACGTGACCTGCGACCCAAGCTCGGCGACCTGCGACCCGTATATGAACGACATCGAGGGGTCTTGGTCACTAGCCGTAAGTCTTGGTCACTAGTCGTAAGTTACTAGTTTCAGATTTTTCAATTTCAGATTTTTCAGATAAGAATTTCTGACATTTTTCAGATTTTTTCAAGATAAGATTTTTCAAGATAAGTTTTTTCAGATTTTCTAGATAAGATTTTCTGACATTTTTAAGATTTTTTGTACTTTTTGGATAATGATCTGGATAACTTTCATTTTAACAATATCAGATTTTTGTAGTTTCAATACTTTTCATTTTAACATCCATCTCTGCAATCACTTTCAAATTCTCACACTCCTCTCATCATCCTTTTAACATATCATTCTTCAGGTACAAATTTTCACACACTCAGGTAGTATTGCGTTTTTTTATGGACAAGTTTAAAGTTTTTATATGTTTTGGGGGTCGTTTTGAATATGTTAACAACATGCCAATGTATTTGCCAATAGAATGTAGTAGAGTGCCGTTAAAACTTCCAGTGGCACCAGAGAAGCCCATTACGTGCAGAGTTTTGTTGATAAACGTATTAAGAAAGGTAGGTCTACCACTTGATTCACCTGTTTGTCTAAAATATATGGAAGGTCGATATGTTGTTGATATAAATGATGATATTGATGATTTTGGTGATTTTCTGTGCCATGCAATTAACAATGCTCCGATAGAAATTTACATTGTTGATCTTGTACGAAATGTTTCTGGTAAGGGTAGCAATCAACCTAGTAGTAGTAGTTCTGGTTTTCAACCATAGAACCAACAACAGACTACTGAATACTACCAACAAGCTCAATATCAGTCATTTCAACAACCCTTTCAACAACCTCAATATCAGCCATTTCAACAGCCCTTTCAACAACCACAATATCAGCAATTTCAACAGCCCGTTCAACAATTTCCGTTTCCTTATCAACCACAATATCAATTTCATTATCATGCTCCTCCACAAAATACAGTTTTTCATCCAACAGAACAACCGATGAACCCTTCATTTAGGGTAGTTGAAGAGACCCAAGATAATTATAAATTTGATTCGGATGTTCAATATGATCAATCTCATTCAAATTACTATGTGGAGGAGCCAGATCCAGATCCACATCCTCATGATTATGATCATTATGATGAGGAAAATGTCAATCCACCAAAGGATCATGACCATCCAATTTGTAATCACATTGTTGAAGATGATGAGGATGATGAGGGTGATGAGGAGGATGAGCCTGATCCAAGAGATATGTACGACAAACCAATACCAGTAAAATCAGCCGAACCTGATATATTCTGGAATATACCAACGCCGTCAGGAGAGGAAGAAAAAGAAGTTCCTAAACGGCCAGATGCAATGTATGAGAAATCTTGTCGGATTCGAGAGGGCCAAACATTCGTAAGTAAAGAGGAATTTCTGCTTCAATTGCATACCAAGTGTCTAGAAGAGGGCTTTCAGATTAAACCAACACAGTCAGACAAAAAAAGATACAGAGCAAAATGTATTTTGCCTGATTGTGATTGGAAGATAAGCGCAGCGTGTATTCGATATTGTGACAACTTCCAAGTAAGGAAGTTACATGACGCGCACACATGTTCTCGCACCCAAATCTTGGCCAATAGTCGTCATGCAACCAAGAAAGTGCTTGGTAACCTTTTGAAGGAGGCGATGACTTTGGAAGGTCGTGTATACAGAGGCAAAGAGATCAAACTTGATATGACTGAACGGTTTAAAATCAGCCTTACATACAACCAAGCATGGAAAGCAAAGTGTTATGCTATAGAGCTGTTGAGAGGTAGTCCCGCTGAATCGTTTAAGAAACTTCGCATTTATCTGCACAACCTAAAACTACATAACCCGGGGAGCACTACGAATCTCCGTACAGACGACGAGGATAAATTTGTAATGTGTTACATGTCCATCGGAGCAGCTGTAAGTAATTATTATTAGTCAATGACATACGTACATTATTAAATAATTTACAATTATTTTTTTCTGAATTTGCAGATACGTTCATTTGTCAACCATACACGCCCAATAATAATCGTAGATGGGGCACATTTGAAGGGTGGGTACTTGGGTACTAACTTAATTGCTGTGGCGATGGACGGTAATAATGGCATCTTGCCACTGGCTTATGGCATTGGTGCGGGAGAGACGACCGACGTGTGGACTTGGTTCTTGGGAAACTTACGTGACGCGCTTGAATCTGCCGGTGGGGTTGACAACCTCACATTCATCTCTGATAGGGCTGCAACAATTGCGGCCGGTATTTCAGATGTATTCCCAGAGGCGTTTCATGCCCTCTGTAGCCGTCATTTGTTAATGAACCTGAAAAGCAAATCTGCAAAAGTCAAGCACTTTGAATGGCATTACTGGAAAATGTGTAAGGCCTACTGAAAGTCGGATTTCGATGAACATTTTGATGTCATTTCTAGACATTTACCAACTTCAGCTAATGTTCTTAGAGAGGTGGGGAAAGAAAGATGGTCAAGGCATCATTCAACAAAGACACGATATGCTTACCTCACCACTAATAGTGCAGAATCCATTAACGCCATGACCAAGCATGCAAGAAAACTCCCGGTGACAATGTTACTGGAGTTTTTTAGATCTTCAGTACAACAATGGTATTTCAAACATCGAAACACTGCCGCGGCCATTAAAACACCTGTCACGCCATATGCCGAACACAAAATTGGTAAGAGGGTTGGCAAATCACTCAGCTGCAAGGTCAACCCATCCACAAACATGATATGTGAGGTGGTGGATCGGCAAAAGAATGGAACAGTCAACTTGGAAGCAAGAACCTGCACTTGTAAGCAATGGCAACTCTCTGGTTTACCTTGCGGACACGTAGCGGCAGTGATCCGTCACTTTAAAAATGGACAATGTCAGCTGTTTTGCGGAGAGGTATTTCACCACGGAAACATATCGGGCAACCTACAGTGAGGCTATAAATCCAACACCTCATCCTTCAGAATGGGAAGATCCAGGTAATCTGCAGACTTGCTTGCCGCCGGTACTTGTGAAGAGGCAATCTGGCCGCCCACCTGGCCGTGCTCGTATTCCTTCGAAAGGAGAGGAGAAACGGGAATACAAAAATCAATGTAGCAGGTGCAAGGAACGCGGTCATAATCGAGTTAATTGTACGGCTCCTTACGATAGAACCGATGAGCCAACCCGATCAAGAACCACCGCAAGATCAAACTCAAGGTCCAAATCAAGATCCAAATCAAGTTCGAAGAAAGTAAGTTATTAAATTTATTCATATTAACACATAAAATTTACATTGTGTTATTAATACAATCGTCATTACTTGACTTGCAGCAGACGTCCACAAAATCAACGAAAATCAAGTTCGAGGAGGATGGAGGAGAGCCATCCCAGGCGACTCAAACTTATCCGAGTGTACATTTGAGTCAACCTTGAGTCACATTTGGATTTGTTGTGATGAAAAAAACTATGTTTGCATTATTGTGTTGTATTTGAAAAAAACTATGTTATGTACTTGTTAGCAATGTTATCTATGTTTGCATTATTGTGTTGTATTTGAATAACTTACTTTGTTTGAACATTACTAAACCTATCATTACATAATGATTATAAATCATATAATTACATTAACAACACAACATAACTGGCCAACTATCCACTTTATTGAAAGAAAGAGACGAATTACAAGATTTAACCAATAACTAATCGAATAAACGCCTAGCGGCAGAAGAGCCGGTAATAACCTTAGACATTGCAAACGGCATTGTTGGATCAGAATTCGAGAAATGTGACAGATCTTTGCGGGTAACATACACCTCAATTTCTCTATGTATTTTGGCATAGTCAGTAATCTTCTTGAGTTGCTCGACATCATCTGTTATCAATTCTAAACCATTATCTAGGTCTTTTTCATGCTCTTTAAAGTAAAAATACCACTTCGGTGGAGGCACGTAACCGAGCTCGTTCAAAGCCGTTTCCAAAAGTTTGGTTGAAAATTCATCGGCCTCAACGCAGTCAAGAAACGTCAATGAACCTTGAGTGTACATTCTGTAAGCGCCCTGAAAATGTCCGGCGTGACGGAAAGCAACACTAAAGATCCAGGGTACTTGTGCGTATATTATCTCAGTTGATGGTTCTTCATTTGGAGATCGAAAATACCAAAAATGTTCATCCAAAACCATTTTCAGAAAACTGATGACGAAGATATATGAAAAAGTTGAGAATGTGGTGAGAATGTGAAGTGTTGATAATTCTATCTATCTTTCAGTTACACTATTTATAAATAAATAGAAAAGAAAATCAAGGAAAATCTTATCCAAAAAGATAAAATATCTTATCTCAAAAATAGAAAAAGTTATAAAAAAACTTATCAAAAAAGTACAAAAAATCCAGAAAATCTTAACAAAATGTCAGAAAATCTTATCTGAAAAATCTTATCTTGAAAATTTTGAAAATTGTATTTTACGACTAGTGAACAAGACTTACGACTAGTGACAAAGATTTACGACTAGTGACCAACAATTCCGACTAGTGACCAAGACTTACGGCAAGTGACCAAGACCCCTCGATGTCGTTCACATACGGGTCGCAGGTCGCCGAGCTTGGGTCGCAGGTCGCGTGGTGCGACCTGCGACCGGTGAACGGGTCGTAAGGAACTTGGCTTGTCTTTTACTCGGTAATCCATTCGGTCGCGGGTCGCAGGTAACGGGTCGCAGGTCGCATGATGCGACCGGCGACCGGGGGGGGGGGGGGGGGGGGGGGGGGGGGGGTAAATCCGCAATTTTTTAAAAAAAGTGGCAAAACGAAAAATACGTTCCGAAAAAGTGGCATTTCGATTAATTTCCCATTCAAAGTCGATAGGTGGTAATTTAAGTGACCATTTTCAAGAAGAATCCCTTACATTAGAGAGTGGGATATAGTTACCCAAGCTTATGTTTCAAAATCCTTAGGTAAACTCATTAGTATAAAATCTCAAGAAAATATGTAGGCAACATCCGACGATTTCATTCAAGGTTCAATTTTAAGTGATCGATCTATTTCAAACAAGAAAACATGAGATGGTTAGTGCAATTAATATATGATATTGAGCTTCGGTGGATTTTTTGGCCTCATTTCTCCGGTTCAACAATTTGAGATTTTGGTCTTCAATTATAGTATAATTTGCTTGTCAAGTGTATCCATTTAGTGGTCTAATGCATAGTTTGACGGTCAATTTTAGGTTCTCAATGGCTCAATTGTGGTTTAATTTTAGGTAATTCTTAGGTCATTGTTGCTCCTTTTTCATCGATTGTGTTGTAAGGGCTTTAATGTATTTCTCTCGCTTCTTCAACTTACGTTGAAGAAGTTGTCTCTAATATATTAAAAAAAAATTTCACAAAATAATAAAAATAAGTAACAAAAAGTGTGTTATGTAAGGGTGATGATTCGTACAACACCAAAAAATCTCCGTCCACCACTAATTGTGTTTTATAGTGTTGTAATGTACAACACCATTAAGTACATTTAGTGGTGTATGTAAATTATTTGGTAGTGTATAATCATTCCCTTTCCCGTAAGCACATTCCATTTTAGGTAAGAATAATGGAGCAGCACAACCAGGGGGCGGGTACCAGAAAATTCTTTTAATGGGGGCGAATTTTAGAATTCTCACGTCATGTTTTGGGTTACGAATTGAGATTTTGTTGCTTCAAGTAATACAGTAAACTAAACCAACCCAAACTTATGTTAGCATAATTACAATCGAACTAAAAAAAAGAATTTGGTTTAAATCGATTCTCAACACATAATCATATCGAATGCTAATAAATTTAGCAATGCGAACAACCTAGTGGTTACTTGTGTTTTTTTCGCGACCTCTCTCGAAGTTTCAAACTTTTCTACTTATTAATTTGTGAACTATAATGTATTTGTTCGTTTTTATAGCTAAACTAATAGAATTGCATTGTGGAATTTTTTTTTTTTAAGAAAAATCATCACCTTAAAAATAGTACGTTAAACAACTGTTTTTGTTATGGAACCATTTTTTTATAACATTTTTTTAACTTGTCAAAGAAATATGAGAAAAGGATTACTAATTAGAAAGGAAGGGGATATAAAAAGTGAAGATACAATTAGTCAATAAGGAAAAACCGAAAAAGTAGGGAACAAGATTCAAACTATGAACCTTCTGTTTACAATGAAAATTGACAAACCACTTGAGCTATGTGGGCTCATGTTTAATACTTTGACTTAATATCTATATAACAAGGGTAATGATATTTCCATCAAAGATTTTGATAAATCTACCATAAATGTGCATCACTTCTTTGTACAGTACAAACTATAAATGCAGAGGTGTGGTGGATTCCACCAAAGATTTTGATAATCCACCATAAATGTGCATCACTTGTTTGTATAGTACAAACTGTGAATGCAGAGATGTGGTGGATTCATCAAAATCTTTGGTGGAAATATCACCACCCATATAACAAAGGTTACTAAAATCTTAGTGTAGGCGGCGGCCCACAGTGCCCACACTTTGGTACCGCCAATGAGCACAACAACGACCAGTATGGATCACATCAGCAAATTAAACCATTATTACCTTTTAATTCGTTGTTGAAGTATTAGAAAAAGTAAAACTATCCCCCATTTTTCGAATCACCGGTAGTTTCATAAACTAATTAGTCCAGGATTTGATCATTTGGCACAACACCACATTCGGCCAAAATATGAGACTAATCACATAAATATACATACATAGGATAGGAAAATATACAAGACCAGAAATCCATATTAAACATGAGCGAAGAACATATCTGAAAGTCTGAGTTTTGATCCAAAATTGGAGGTAAATTGTTAGAAGTAATGGTTTATCGTTAGATATCGCATTACTCCTTCCGTCTCAAAAAGAATTCCTTATAAAAAAAGTGTTGGTTTTTTGATTGTTTGATAAAATGTTAATTGTACTCGTAATTTAAACAAGTTTTAGTGAGCAAATATGAGAATTTAATGATTTTAAATAGTTATTCTTTTGCAAATGTACGATTGTTTTGGGACAAACAAAAATAGTAACTTATTACGTACCCTCTAACGTTGTTTGATTGGAAGATTCGTTATGATTATATCTAATCCTACAAACACTTTTGATATAGCTAGTTATTACGTACGCGAGTAATAAGCCTTTTCTTATTATTATACTCCCTCCGTCCCAAAATAAGTGTCCTGTTTCAGATTTTGAAGTCTTTCCTTTTCAACTTTGACCTTAAATATCTTTGTTTGTGTTATATAATACTTTATGAAAATTATACCGATGGAAATACATTTAAAACTCAATCCATTCATATATTTTGAATCAAATATTATATAACACAAACAAAAATATGTAAAGTCAAAGTTGAAAAAGAAAGACTTAAAAAGTCAAAACAGGACACTTATTCTGGGACGGAGGGAGTAAGTATGAATATGAATGTATGATGATGACAGAGCCGGCCCTAGGGCTGGGCAGCCTGGGCGACGGCCCGGGGCATCAACCTATGAGGGGGCATCAACGGCTAAAATGTTATTGATGGATATCGAACGAGTTTTGTGCAAATTACTACTATTAAATGATGTCTTAGAGTGAAACAAACCCATCTTACATATTTTACAAATAATTACTAAAGTTCTGATGAAAAATCAAGCTCAAGCAACTCTTTAATGGTGGAAATTGTATATTGGGAAGAAGATGACGACACAGTAGCCTTGTCTGACACTTGCATTTTCTTTTCTTTTTTCCTTTTTTGAATTAAACTCTCTATGTTATGTCAATATACACTTTTAACCCTCCATGTTTTTCATTTATTAGTTTTTATCTTATTCTGTAGGTGTACGTCAAAATTATTACTTGTGGAAAAGACGCAACAAATGTGTACGTCAATAGAACTTTACTGTTAAATGATCATTATATTTTTCTATAAATTTTATTTACACTTTGGCATACTACCAATTTTTTACTTTATGACATCAATATTTTTAATTTAAGTAAAGTTAAAACTTATGTTAAAAAGTCAAAAAAATCAAAAATTTGCTTAATCAAGTTAATACTCCATCCCAAACTAATACTGGCAATGATAATATATACTCCGTATTTTTTTTGTCTTTAAGGGCCTATCGATTGGTAATGACTAATGACACATGAACATCAAATTTTACGGGATAGTTCAACTTAATTGGTCCATATTATATTAAAGTAGTTTCGTTTAGCCCACTTCTATAGTTATTTTTCCGTTAGAAAAAATAAAATCCAATTACATATCGAGCTAACCTCTCAAGCAATTAGAAGCTCTAAATCGAGAACTAATAATGTGTTGTATTTATATACTAAAAGAAATAGGGCATTTTTCGATTGACTCGCCCAGGGCATCCAAATACTCAGGACCGTCCCTGGATGATGATATGAAGAAAGAATATTTTGCAGCCAATACATTATTATATTTATACAGTTTTACATTCTACGTCGCAGCCTTGTGGAGCATCAAACTTCGAGAAAGAAGAGAGAGCGATATGATGAAAGTTGAATGCTCAGAATTGGATAGAATTAGCACCCTTCCTCAAGACATATAATTGCCTACATACTAACTCTTATACCACTCAGAGATGCATTGCAGACGAGCATATTGTCAAGGAAGTGGAGGTGTAAATGGGCCAGCATGCCTAAACTTTATGTTGATCACAAAATGTTTAGGATATTTGTACTCAATAAGTTTAGACTTACCAGTGCTATATATATTCCACGTTGTGCTACTACACACGAGTCCGTTACTCGAGTTTACATGGCTTATTTACCTACATATGCCTTTTGAGGTCGACCAGATAATTCTTTATCTTGCAAGAAACAATACATTGCAACGCCTTACCTTAGCCAATGGTTCGAACCATGAGAACCGGCAAACCGTACCGTCCCGTACCGAATCGCTTCTCTACGGTACGGTTCTCGGTTCTAATATTTGTAGTTTCACGGTTCGCGGTTCGGGCCCGTTCGGGCCGGTTTTAGCACTTTGCACAGGCCTAATTTTTAGTTCTCCAAAGTGTGTTTTTAAGCCTCCTATTACATTTAATGGGTTTAATTAGTACTTTGAAGTGCCTAACCTTTTACAACAATGTGGAGATAACTACGTACAAAGACGCTTAAGCATTTCCTCACCAACTGTCCGCTACTTGAGGAAGCTTATTTGGTATGGCTGATACGTTATAAATGCTTATGAAGCTCCATCAAATTAACTACGACGTTTTTCGACCTATGCATATATACCTTGATCTATGCAGCTTGGAAAGAAAGAAAACGGAGACAATAGGAGTATTGCACAAGAAGACAAGTTAACATTTGTTGAGTTGTTTTAATCTTCGCCAGCAATTAACGAGTTATCAATCGAAAAAAATTACATGGAGGTAATATCATTTATATCTCAAAGTATTACATGGAGGCATATCTCTTATATATAAGTTTATATAACAATAAATAGTAGTATATGTGTATGCTAAATTATATTTTGGTATCATTTGAAATGAAGTACTTCGATACACTTCATATGCCGCCTAAGCTCCCAATTTCGCTAGTCCTTCTCAAGATTCTCTATTTGGGTGTGTATTTTATGGAGCAAGATGAGCTTTTGTGTGTCTTTTGCTTGATTAAGAGCTCCCCAAATTTGACGAACTTTTCTTGAGGTGAATATATAAATTCAGTGACACATATATTTGATAATGTATCATTCTTTTTAGTAAGTTTTGACATGTTGCTCATGTGATACATATTGTGTTATAGAATGAACAACCACAAGATTCTCAATCAATTACTATGGCTTCTTTTGATCTCCAAGACTACTTGGACTTCAAGCTGGATCATCTTGATAAGCTCCATATGGAAAATTTCAGTAACTTGGCTATTGAGATCGATTTTATGAAGCTGATCATGGCTAGGTCACCTGTGCTAAAGAAAGTACGAATAAAGCTTAGTAAAAACTTTCCGGTTGACGAAGAACTAGAGATAATTAAGGACCCATTTCCACGCGCATCACCATCTGTAAAATTCGTCATTGAACGCCCAAAGCCTTCCTCTTGATCAAAAGTAATGTGACTCTCACAGGGTCACTTAATTGATTGCCTTAAAGATCGAATAGGGATCGATCATCAACATACACCACATTGGCCTTATGAATTATTTTAAGCGTGTTATCATAATTTTTAGCTTTCTTGGCAATAATGAATACTTCATTTCTATATCAATGACGTCATGGTTTATCATCACTATCGTGGGTTTGATCCACATAAAAGAGAAACAATTAATGTATCACAAATGATTACCTTAAAATATACTAGCTAATAGAAAATTAAATGGACACAAGAAATTTGATCAAAGAGAATACTCAAAAGTATTTAGAACTTGCATATGATATGGACGCTTCTCAGATTGGTAATCGTACCCGAAAAGGCTGTACCCAAAAGCATGACCAAAAATATTGAATTCGTTAGTAATAATTCTAATGAAACCAATATGATGTATGATCAAATGCTATATGTTTTAATAACATGTTCAAGTATGCTTATGTTGATATCTCTTCTTATGAACGTATGATTAATGTAGAACTACAATGATCTCTAGATGTGCCGTCTAATGAAGAAAACTGTTTATTTGTGTTTATCTCGTGGGTACAGAATCTTACACCAACAGTTCAAACTAGAAATGCTACAACAAGGTAGGTATAAAATAGAATAACTTACATTCTTATGTTTATATTAATTGATGCTCAAAATCTATACCCACGGTCTCTCGGTACTTGGTAGTTGGTAAATATGTAATCGCCTCCGGTGGCGGATCCAGTTCAATAAAAGAGGGTTCTGAGGCCCCAATAAAGTCCAGCCCAATAATACTTAGAATTATAGAAAGAAAAATAAAATAACAGCCCTCAAAGCTAACCTAGATGACTTCTGGCCCTTTACATGGCCCATTAATGTTTTAATGTCTTTTGCATACCCAATAGGCCAATACTATTTGATCAAGCGATTTAATAGGCCGGGTATCCCATAAGATAAACTTTGAGTACATAAAACGTCTAAAATTAAAATTTGTAAATATTAAAGATTCCAAAGGAATATAATCTTATTTGAAGAATCGCGAAATCTATATACGATCTAAAAGGAATATTATATATTCCTTACAGCTCGATATACAATCTAAAAGGGATATTAGATATTCCTTACAGCTCGATATACAATCTGAAAGGGATATTACGAAATCTATACACGATCTAAAAGGAATATTATATATCCTTACAGCTCATATCTTAGCATCGAAGGAAATCTATCAAATATCAAATTACATACATTCATCTACTATAAATGGTTATCGATCAGATTGGTACGTAACCATAACTGACAAAAAGTTGTAATCAAAAGCATGACATAACTTTTGAATCATAATTTTTTTCCGTTCTCGTATCTTAATCAGATTATCTTAATTATACATGCATGTAATTTCCAAGAAGAATACCGTTGGAAGTTAGGAAGTAGGACACAACTTTGTATCACTTATCGATTAATTCTAAGACTTACTTGACCATTCTTATATATATGTTTGAAATGTCACATTATAATGTCAGCACTTAACTTTGTTGGATTATGCTTTAGCGCATAAATTTGACAATGCTAGCTACCCCAAGTTTGACTGGTGTAGTGGTGTCAAGTTTTTTGGCATGTGATAGAATTGAAATTACGCAAGGTTGAAAATTTGAGTCAAACCACAATGGTTTTGACTTTTTTATTGGTTTGGCTCAAGCAGACGAATCGTGTCTTAAATTGGTGAAGTAAAACCTTTTGTTGTACGTTAGAAACTTTATTCCATTAGTTTAATCAACATCATCGTACATGTTTTAGTTGCTTTTCATACGTTGTAGTTATTTTAAAATATAATTCGAATTTATTATGAAACATTAAATTTATGTCTTGAGGTAACAATTCTTTCATTAGTTTACATTTATCAGCCGTTAAATAATTAATTTACGAATGTAGCACAACATAAAGTATTTTATTACAAAAAAGTAGAAATTTTAAAGGTTCAGTGTCATCATTTGAAAAGTCAAAAGCAACCTCTTATTTAGAAAAGTCAATATATTTCATTGATTTTATTGCAATATGTTTGTCAGTGTTCTTGGATATATTAATTCCAAATAAATTTCTTTCAAGTTATGCCTCGTTACGTAACGTCTACTTTGAAGGCTTATCTAAAACATATTACATATAATCAAACTTACAATTTTTCTAAAAAAAGAAAAGAAATAATAATAAAATAAAAAAAATCGGCTCAGATCGCCTTATGCCCATATATGAGAAGTAAAACAAGCTCACATAGCGGTCGCATTCAGATGGTGGCTCAATCAACTTGTCCAACCAAACTAAAGAAAGAGAAAATTACAAAGACCGTCCTTATGGTTTGACCTGAATTGCACATTCAGTCCTTTAATTAATTTAATTACATAGATGGTCCTTTCTTTTGAAACTTGTTACGTAAATAGTCCTTTACACTAACGATTGTTAAATCTCCGTTAAAAAGGACCACGTGTGTAGTTTTTTTTTTCTTGTAAATTTTATACTATTTGAGTAGATATAAATTATAGAATTTAAAATATGTATATATACATTATTAGGTGCACAACATCATTTTCGGCTTTCACATTTCACTTAGAAAATTCATTGTCAAATTGTTCATCTTCCCCATTTGTCTTTCACCACTCAAGGACTCTCCATTACCCATTCATCTTATCTCGTAATGACTTTAGTGGCCACCATCTATTCTCTTTTATATCATTTTCGATGACCCTAGCTTTAAAGTAAAATGACATTGAAAAGTGAGAACTAATTAAGTCAAAAATGTATACTTAGGTAGGAAAAGATGGTGGAATAATATAAATTTGAAGTTATAGATATGGGTGTTAACGAACCGAGCACTTAACGAGCTACTCGAGTTCGAACTCGTTTATCTCGAATTCGAGCATAATACTATTCGAGCCCGAGTCGAGTTCGAACATAAATAGATTGCTCGATTAGTTTCACGAGCCGAGCTTCAAAACAATAAATTTGACTCGGCTCGTTAGGATGAGATTAGCACACTATAAATATTAACATCAAGAATCTAATTACATACTTAATATTAGTGTTTGATGATAACTAATTAAACTTACACATTTTAAGTTTAATTAAGTGTAAATGTTTTTTACAAACTTAATTAACGAATGAATTTTATTCGTATGTCGGGTTTCGGGTTCACGGGTTGGTTGCCGGCCCTAGCCCAATCTTCCGAAGGCAGTTAACAATTTTCTCTTCTACATAGTCGATAAGTTAATAACAAAAAGAAGGCAAGAGATTATATATATATACAGTAATTTTTAAGTTTTAATTCAGTACGTTTTTTAAAAATATACATATATATCACTACAAAAAAAGTGTCAATTCTCCACGCTTTTTTCCTTCACACTTTTATAAAGTGTTAACTTATTTGCTAAGTTATTCACACTTATAAGTGTGTACAAAATGTTCACGCTTTTTAGCGTGAAGAAATTGAACTAATAACAATCTCTATCACAATGTTCACACTTATAAGTGTGAAAAAATTGAACAAAGTCCACACCTAAAAGCATGAAGATTATTTCTAACACTCAATTTGTTCACGCTTCTTAATCGTGAAGAATTTGGGTGTTAAGAATAATCTTCATACTTTAAAGTGTTGCAAATCTAACATTTTTTCACGCTTGTAAGCGTCAACATTGTGATAAATATTATTATTAGTTCAATTTGTTCACACTTAAAAGCGTGAATATTTTGTACACACTTATAAGTGTGAATAACTTAGCAAATAAGTTAACACTTTATAAAAGCGTGAAGAATTGACACTTTTGTTGTAGTGTGTGTGTGTGTATATATATATATATATAGGGTAGTGATCAAGAGGGAAGTGTCTTTTTGTGGGAAGGGAGGAAGCGTTAGTACGCATCAGGAAGCATATTACAATTATCAATCAAAACGTCAACAAAAAATTATTTTTATCGGTAAATAGTAATCAAAATCGATGCTATAAAGAATATTTTAACTAATGAATTTCATTTTTAAGTCATAACATTAATTAATGAATATTTATTTAATTAATTGTTAAGATGCAGTGTGATGCATATTAACTAAGATGCATCGCGATGCATCATAAAACTTCACATTATTTGAAAAATATTTTTATTGTTAAGATGCATCACAATGCAGATTAACTAATATGCACCGCGATGCATCTTAACAGATTTGGATCAAATATTCATAAATCGATTCTATAACTTGAAGAAAAAATTTATCAAGGAAGCTTAACATTTATAACATCGATTCTGATTAACATTTACTAAATTTCAGTTTGCTTTTTTCGAGATTAGTATAGGTGAAGGTAATATGTTTCCTGATGCGTACTAACGCTTCCCCCTTCCCTCAAAAAATGGACTTCCCTCTGGATCATGCCACTATATATATATATATATATATAAATAGACTTCAAGTATAGACATGTGGGCTGCTTTGGTTGGTCTTTGATTCATGATGGGTTATTGGGTTGGTCTTTCCCATTCTCCTTTCCGCCCAAGCACAGTTCACCACTTCACCTACATGGCTACATGAATCCATACCCTGACTGACCATCCATAATTTAAAAAAATATGGATTTAGAAGAACAAAAAAAGTATCAAAAAAATTTCTTGATGAAACAAGTTAACAATGATTGTTAATAAAAGTTATTAATTTAAATGTACACAAGATAGGTGAATATTATTACCATAATTTCACAAAACGCATTCTAATTGTTATAATGTTTTAATTTAAATTTATATAGAAATATACGTGATTTACAAAGCAACCTTTTAAAATATATAAAAATATACATACACTTATGTATTAATTTACATAAATTTCAGAGTTAACTACGTATATTAATAGTTACGTGTATTTTTAATATTTAAAAAGGTGGACCACAGTTTCTTCATATGCAGAAGGGTCCACGAGTAGTCGAAGAAATGAGTGATGGTCTATGAAGAGGTCCAACGTTGAGCTTGCGAAAATTCAAGATTGCGCAAGACACCTTCAACTTTGCAAATCATAGGGTCCTAGGGTAGTCGAAGAAATGAGTAATGGTCTATGAAGAGGTCCATCATTGAGCTTGCGACAATCCAACATTACGCAAGACCCCTTCAACTTTGCTTCCAGTCTAAATCGAATAATTGATTCATAGATCATAAGTAGTAATTTTTCATGTGTTTGTACCATGAAGCAAGTTTTAAATCAATCATCTCCATGTTACTAATACTTCTCAAAAATCAAAACCCAACTTAACGTTTAACAATGAAAATCGTTTACATTACACTATCATTAATGGTTAAAGATGGTGTATATTGTTTTAGCTTTACAAAACAGGGACAGTACAATTTGGATATGAGATCTTACTATTATTGACGTGGTCGGCCACGCAAGCAATTAATTTTGACTGTAATCATGAAAGTTGAATTTTTTTTTTTTTTCAAACACACTAATGCTTACATTTATCATGCATGCCTATATACCACTATGTGTGCATGGCCTATATATATATATCTCTCCATCTTGTGTTCTTTCTTCATTGTCTATTGATAAAACCAACTTTGTTTACTAAAACTTTCATAAGAATTATATTCAGCACTCATACAAACTAATATGGTGTCGATGAGAGAAAATTACGAAAGTAGCCTTTTGTCAAAAATCGCAACAAGTGATCAACATGGAGAAAATTCACCTTATTTTGATGGATGGAAAGCTTATGATCAAGATCCTTTTCATCCTACACAAAACCCCAATGGTGTTATCCAAATGGGCTTAGCAGAGAACCAGGTTAACTTTTTTTCTTTCTCTCCATGAGTTAACTTTTACAGTATTATTATATTTATCATGATGATGATTGAGTCGGAAGTTAAATATTTCATTTATTTTTGCAGCTTTCGGTCGACTTAATTGAGAACTGGATTGTGAATAACCCAAAATCATCAATATGTACCACCGAAGGAGTTGAACATTTTAAAGATATTGCAAATTTTCAAGATTATCATGGCTTACCCGAGTTTCGGAAGGTAAATGACTAGCTAGCTAGAAATGCATGAAGAATTAATAAATACCGGCCATCATCGTATTCTGAAAGGTTTTTCCGTGAAAACTTAAGAAAACAAAAGTAGTTGTTTCATTTAGGAGATAAATGGAAACTAATCAATATATTCATTCACAACACCAAATGGAAGGTAGCTTATGTATTCATAATGTAAGAATAATTGTATTTTTCAGGCGATTGCGAAATTAATGGGGAAAGCTAGGGGAAACAAAGTATCATTTAATCCGGATCGCATAGTAATGGGCGGAGGTGCCACTGGAGCAAGTGAGTCGCTAATGTTTTGCTTGGCAGATCCCGGTGATGGATTTCTTGTTCCATCTCCCTATTATCCAGCGTATGTATTCGTAACTACTTGCATATATACTTCTCAAGTTTACCTAACTATTTTTATCTGTTTCTAAGATATACGAATAAATTTATTTAGTTACATGTATGAAATCAAAAGCTTAGGTATCAACGTCAGTGTGTCACGCATCATAAAGTCATGATGTGCACGGACTCTAATTTTCTATAGTACGTTTTGCATCCTCAAGTTAGGCAGATTACAATTTAGAAGTTATTCATTAGGAATAAATGTCAAGTTAATTACTTACCATTTTGGATGAGACCAACTAGTCAACCTAAGCTAGTTATCTAATGACTTGGTTAACCTCAAGTTTCCAAATTCCAAATATAGCTCCAAAATAGACAACTTGAATTTATGATAATCAACTCATTGACTAATCTTTTAGGTCAATGTTGACTTTTAGACTATTCAGCTAATTGAAATGATTTCAGCAGTGGCAAATAGTTACTTATTTAGGTCATGTATCCTTTTTACTGATCAAAGGATAAATTTTTACAATAATAACTTACAGTTATACGAAGTTTCAATATAAAGGATGATTGTTGTTGACTTTTTTAGACAATTGACCTTTTTTCTTCTTCTTAATTTTGCAGATTTGATAGAGATCTAAGATGGAGAACTGGAGTGCAACTAGTTCCAATAGTATGCAACAGTGCAAATGATTTCAAGATCACCCAAGAAGCACTTAAATCTGCCTATGAAAAAGCAACTGAAGCCAACATAAAAGTCAAGGGCTTGATCATTGCAAATCCTTCAAATCCTCTTGGGACAACTATGAATAAAGAAACACTTAAAACCTTATTGAGATTCATTAATGACAAGAACATTCATCTTGTTTGTGATGAAATTTATGCTGCAACAGTTTTCAACACTCCTAATTTCATCTCCATCTCGGAGGTGTTACAAGAAATGCAGAACAACAATCCAATGAACCGAATAAACCCCCAGCTCGTTCACATTATTTATAGCTTGTCGAAGGACATGGGACTCCCAGGGTTTCGTGTTGGCATTCTTTATTCGTACAACGATGGTGTTGTTAGTTCTGCAAGAAAAATGTCGAGTTTTGGATTAATCTCCTCACAAACTCAACATTTTCTAACTTCAATCCTTTCGGATGAAGCATTTGTCGAGAGTTTTCTAACTGAAAATTCAAAGCGGCTAGCTAAGAGACACAATGTCGTCACTAAAGGGCTTGAAGAAGTTGGGATTACTTGTTTAACAAGTAATGCATCGCTCTTCGTGTGGATGGATTTACGTAAACTTCTTAACGAACCTACCTTTGATGAAGAAATGGTGTTATGGAGACTTATAATCAAAGATGTCAAACTCAATATCTCGCCAGGTTCTTCGTTCCACTGCGTGGAACCTGGGTGGTTTAGGGTTTGTTTTGCTAATATGGATGATCAAACGGTTAAAGTTGCATTGAATAGGATTTATACATTTGTTAAGATGGAGAAACCGCACGAGGTAATGGTACTAAAGAAGAAGAGAAACAAGCAATGGCAAAAGAGTCTTCGACTTAGTTTTTCATCACAATTGTACGATGAACGTGTGATGAAGTCTCCTCGTATCATGTCTCCTCATTCTCCCTTTCCTATCTCTCCATTGGTTCAAGCAAGAAACTAAGCAGATAGAACATGCAAGATACTTCAACCCAAAAGGTTTCATAAACAACAAGTTTTTTTTTTTTTTTTTTTTTTAATTATTAATCGTGATGTATTCCTGTTAATTTTAATTTCTAATCCATTGAAGAAGTACCATGCGTTGTTATGACATTTGATTTATTTCAAACAAGGATACCATATCATAGTTACTTTTTGTTTTAATAAAAATACAAGTGTTTGGTGCAAAGTTTATTTCTTTTTCGTCACGTTGCGTCTAAGGCTTTAAGCATTGTGATTAGTGAATCTTTATACTTTTTAATGTAAAAATGTGTTGTTGACCAATCAATTTGCAAGTGAGTAGTACACTAATTAACCCTTGACATATACATGTTCGGCCCATTGTTTTAATTAATTAACAACACTTATTTGAACAGCACAAATAATTTCCCCTTACGATAAATGTGAGTACTTTTAACGTTTACATGTTTTGCTAAAATGTGTTGAATCTTATATTGTTTGATCATGTGCGTACTACAACGTACATATTTCAATAGAAGTTTGTGTCTTAATTCTTAAGGCGCGCATTGCGAAGCTGGTGGAGTTTCTGGCTCCTTTTGAATATTGTCGATCGATGAACCCACTTTCAATGCTAGCTAGTATTTGGAAAAGCAGATTGATTTGAACCTTTTATAATCAGTTAATCACTACGTAATGGCGGTGTAGATTTACTTAAAGGATTTTATATAATTCTTGAGCATATATATAATTCCATTCGTACGTTTAGTTGATTTTTAATTTGTCAACCCAAATCCAAAATAGTAGAACCATTCACACTCAGTTTGAAAATAAAAAAATCTAGTATTATTTTCTTATATTAACATATCACATCTTTTTATATTCTTTTAGGCTTATCAATTCAGGCCTCTATATTATTTTTCTTAAATTTATTAATGATACACATTTCATTTTTTTTTTTATGCAATTTGATTCAAACACCAAAATTATGCTATAATAGGTTGTACTGTGAACTGTAACTGTTGTACAGTGTATTTTAGTAAACAATTTTTGTATTGTATTTATCAAATCCCTATTTTTATAGTTGGAAACTTACAAGCTACCTTGATTGGCTGGTTTAACTCTTGTATCCAAACAAATTTTCATGTTCAAAGTTATCTGAAAAGGGAAAACTAAATAAATTAAGCTCCCAAAGCTTTAAAGAGCCTGCGCCATATATTTTCCCTTTGTTCCAAGTCGTATATTGAGTATTTATTTACTCCCAAGTCAATAAAGATTGCAAGCTATACGACTAGCTAGCAAGTGAGCACAATAATTTAAAACCAACCTAATATATTAACGAAGTAATCCACACGACTTTAGTACGTGAGCATACAACATCGAAGTGATGTGCACGCCTTTGTTCCCTGTTCCAATGTTCCTTTAAAAGCAAGTTACACGATTTATCTTCTTCATGTTGACCGTGAGAACGGTCGATGGAAGAGTGACGTCAGAGGGTCGGTTTACCCTTTTTTTCCTATAGATGCAGTGAAAGTTAACTTAACTTGCAAACCTCCAAGAGCTTCAAGATAATTCCGATCAGCACGTAAGTACTACTCGTATATAGAATGCCGTACTTAGAAAATGATTACCAACATCAACATACAAGTGAAAAACTGACCACTGTCACTATAGAAAAACGAAAAATCCTAATTCCATCAGTATATATCATTGAAAATTTAAGATATAGATGCTGGAATATAAATGTTTTAGAAGGAAAATTCAATTCCAAACTGCAAGAAGTGTCAAGGAAATTAATCTGCTGCCTGTCGTTTGGTAAGGTGGACTGGAAATTGAGTCATTAATGTCTATGAAGGTCTTTATTTGGTTTTGTCTGTTATATGTGTATATGGTTGGGGTTCAAATAAGAAGAGGAATTTGTGTGAGAATGAGAGAACCAATGATATTGTGCCATGTGTACAAAGAGAATGCTTCACATGTACAAAACCTATTTACCCCCAACATCAATTATCACACAAACGACAAATCGAAAAATTATGAAAATTGCACCATTAAATTCAGCGTTTTCTCCTCTTCGATTTGCCGTCCCTAAAAGAATACATTCAACGAGTTTTTTTTTTGTCTTTTTTGGTGGGTTTCACAATTACTAACACATGTGTTAAGTGTTGCGTTTAGGGTTTAGGGTTTAGGGTTTGGGGTTTAGGGTTTGGGGCTTAGGGGTTGGGGTTTAGGGTTTAGGGTTTGGGGTTTCGCACTGAAACCCCCAACCCTAAACCCTAACCCCCAAACCCTAAACCCTAAATCATACTAAACCCTAAACTCTGCTAACCCCTAACCCTAAATTCTGCTAAACCCTAACCCTAAATCCTAAACCCTAGCCCTAACCACAAATCAAATGTACAACCAATCATTAACACATGTGTTACTAATTAGTAAAATCCACCAAAAAATGAAAAAAAAATTTTGTCAAAAGTATGCCTTGAGGGACGGCAAATCGAAGAGGATAAAACGCTGAATTTAATGGTGTAATTTTCATAATTTTTCGATTTGTCGTTTGTGAGATAATTGATGTTAGGGGTAAATGAGTTTTGTACATGTGGAGCATTCTATTTGTACACATGACATAATATTATTGGTTCTCTCATTCTAACTCAGAATTGATGTACTCATTTGAACTCTACTCATATGTATATATATTTCTAGATACATTTAGCGTTGTTACTCTCAATTCAAGAAAAATAATAATAATATGCAGGGCCTAAATTGTAGATATAAATAAGACCTACCAATGTGATTGATGGATATGAAATTTTGATTGGAGAAGATTAATAGAAGAAAAAAAAAAAAAAAACACACATTTTAGAGGTTAAGTGAAAAAAACAAAGTAATTAAGCTTTATTAATTAGGTATTTAGCGACACTCTAAATTTTTGATTATCCTTGCAATAGACAAAAATAGTAGAAAACGTCATGTATTCATATTTGTATATTGGACGAGAGTACAATAAATTCAACCCATGCAGTTTGTTGGACCCTCTGGTTTAGTTGAAAAGATACACCAACACCGACCGTTCCTTTTATAGCTTCCACCTATTTTCACCTTCTATAATTATTTCCTTCCATAATTAGAAAGTTAATTAGAAACGGTCCACACACACAAAAGAATTGCGTATACATGTGATTAGCAGCATGCACAAATTAATAAATATGATCTACATTAACATAAACATATAATAAACTGATCATGTAATAAGAAATTTAATATATCAAAAAATTATGTATCATCATATAAAAAACTGATCAATTACATAATCGTCAAATATGATCTACATTAACATAAAACATATGTTAAAAACACTTCCATCAATTGTTACATACAATTGATTAACATACACGATAGATGACAACATAGATTTGGTACACACAACTTTTTTTATTTACGGACGATCGATAGAAACGAATCACCCGGTTTATTCGATCACCTTCATGTGACTCATTGATAATTAGTATACTAGCGTCTCGAAATCATGTCCTTGCTTGAACCAAAGGAGACCGAGCAAACGGCGAATGAGGAGACATGACACGAGGCGATATTAATGTACTTTCATCATATAAGCGCGACGAAAAACTAAGTCGAAGATTCTTTCGCCAAGGTTTGCTTCTCTTATTCGCCACCTCATTTTGTTTGATCCCCTTCCTAATAAAAGCATGAATCCTATAAAGGGCAATCTCAACAGTTTCGTCATCAATATTCGCAAAGCAAACCCTAAACCACCCTGGTTCAACACAATGGAACGACGAACCGGGTGAAACATTGAGCTTAACATCGTTAATAATCAGTCTCCATAACGCCATTTCTTCATCAAACGTATCATCTTTCAAAAGCCTACGTAAATTCATCCAAACAAAGAGCCCGGTGTTACTTTTTAAGCAAGTAATCCCTTCTTTTTCAAGCCCTTGAGTGAAAACCTTGTGTCTCTTAGCCAACCTTCTTGAACTTTCACCTAAAAAATCGTTAACAAATGCTTCGTCCGAAAGGATTGAAGCTAGAAAATATTGAGTTTGTGAGGAAATCAATCCAAAACTCGACATTTTTCGTGCACAACTCACAACATCATCGTTATATGAGTACAATATGCCAACGCGAAACCCTGGGAGCCCCATGTCTTTCGACAAGCTATAAATAATGTGAATGAGGTCAGTGTTTATTCGGTTCATCGGATCGCTCTCCATTTCTTGTAAAACCTCGGATATTGAGATAAAATCGGGCTTGTTAAAGATAGTCGCCGCATAAATTTCGTCACAAACAAGATGGATGTTTTTGTTAGTGATGAATCTCAATAGGGATTTTAACAATTCTTTATCCATGGTTGTGCCAAGAGGATTTGAAGGATTTGCAATGATCAAGCCCTTAACTTTTATGTTGGATTCAACTGCATATTCATAAGCTGATTCAAGCGCTTCTTGAGTAAGCTTGAATCCATTTGAACTGGTGCATGTTATTGGAACTAACTGCACCCCAGTTCTCCATCTTAGGTCTCTGTCAAATCTGATAAACATATTAAATAATTTAGTTTAACGACCAAAATGAACACAACGAGTAATTAATTTAATCATAACAATGACAAGCAATATAATATGATTATTTACTTTAAGTGTTTGACTAATGGAATTAAATGTATAAAATATTGGTAGATTTGACTCACAGTCAAAATTGAATATCTAGAAGTGAAAAGAATTGACTAAAATTTACTAATAACCTTCGTGTACTACGAGTAATTATGTTTATTGGTGCGGATCAATATATATTTATGTAAATTCAATATGATATGATACGATATGATGGTATAAATAGGTCCTTCATGTTGTAGCGATCGTGTAACAAACCTTCCAATTGTACATATACTCATGCGTTAGTTTTACTGTATTAGAGCAACAAGAAGCTGAGATGTAGGTAATTAGGTATACTTACGCTGGATAATACGGAGTCGGAATAAGAAATCCATCACCAGGATCTGCCAAGCAAAACATTAACGATTCACTGGCTCCGGTGGCTCCACCACCCATCACTATGCGATCCAGATCAAATGCAACCCTATTTCCTCTTGCTTTCCCCATAAATTTTGCTATTGCCTGAAAAAAACAAATTAAGTGAATTAATTAGAAAGCAAATTCACATATTAAATAAACAACACAATGCACTACTATACAGTTTGGTAATCAATTACCTTCCGGAACTCATATAAGCCATGATAATCTTGAAAATTTGCAATATCTTTAAATTTTTCGACTCCATCCTTGGTACAAATGGATGATTCAGGGTTCTTAGCAATCCATTCCTCGATTAAATCGAGTGAAATCTGCCCAAAAAAAAAAGAATAATTTTAATAAAAACATGTAAAGTTGTCATTTTACATGCATGCATGAATAATATAACTAAATAATTAAAAATAAAAACAAACCTGGTTCTCTGCTAAGCCCATTTGGATAACACCATTAGGGTTCTGAGTAGGATGAAAAGGATCTTGATCATAAGCTTTCCATCCATCAAAGTAAGGTGAATTCTCTCCATGTTGATCACTTGTTGCAATCTTTGACAAAAGGCTACTTTCGTAATTCTTTCTCATCGACGCCATTGTAATTTGTAGGTTCGGAAATTTCTTAATTTGTGTGTGTAATTAGATCAAAATATATACGCGCGACAGATTGATAGACTGCAGGGCTTCAATTCGATCTAATTAACGATCGATGGGAAACTTCAAGAATTAAGCTTTGATTTTTTCACAAGAGAATGAAGAATTGAAGAGAATGTATGGACGATATATATAGAGATCGAGTGTAGTGTGTGTGACTTGCGAGTGTTTTTAGTGTGTGTGGAATACATATACAGAAAGTTATTCAAAGCCTTTCAATAAATTGAGTTTGTCGTAATTGCTTGCGTCAGCAACGCACGTACGTGCAAAGGGATATATAATTTACAAAAACACGTACAATTGCATACAGTATAAGATTGTTAGCAAATCATCATCATAATAAAACGATATGTAAATTTATCGATTAAACTATTACATTTACACAATAAAAATCATACAAGAACTAATTAATATTTCTAGCTTGTTTATGTACCCTTTACGATGTTATTTTATCGACACAAAAATAAAATACTCCGTAGTGTTGTTTATCATCATATACCTAAAAACACTATAACATAATTTGATGTATGAACAACTTTTTTTGTTTCATATATCGGCTCCCTATCAAAAATACCACTAATAATAAAAGTTTTATACTTAATGCATAATAGTCTGTAATAGTTTTGAAGAGGTGACGACTACCATACTACACCGTCCTATTTCCTTCATGTATATTAGGGTGTTTATATTTTTTACTGTTAAAATAGATAAATCTACCATAATTATCCATTACTCATACGCAATTGGAATAAATTTATTAATATTAATGTTAAAATTACCGCTATACATTAGACATGCACCCGTAGATATTATGGGTGGTGATATTTTCACCATCCAAAATGATAAATTCAACATATGTATGCATTAATAGATTGTACAGTACAACCTGTAAATGCATATATGTGATGAATTTATCATTTTGAATGGTTGAAATATTAATTGTCAATTCACAGGTTTGTACATTCATTTCAATTTTTTATCTTCCAAAAAAAGAAAAAAGAAGGAACTTGTACAGTGGGAACATAAATTGGAAAAGTATGAAGATGATTCGTAGGTTATACAAAAAGACTTGAAATTGTCATCTTACAAGTGTATAGTAGTAGGCATGTGGGTCCTTTGAGCAAGTCCTTTTGATTCGAGGAGGGTAGGTAACTAGGTATGTTCCTTTGTCTTCCCGCACCCTGACACAAGTCTAAACACATACATCATCCGTCAATTTTTTATTTTATTTAAAACGTTTTTTTTTTTCAAAATAATATGATTATAAATATGCATAAAAAAATGGATTTATACGTCGAGACATGGTACACTCACATAAAATTTACATAAACAAATTCATAAAATGATGTGAGGACCAATCACAAGAACTTTTTATTTATCTCTCTTTATTCTCTCTCTTTATATTATTGGACCGAGAAATGATATATTCACATAAATTTTACAAAAAATTGTCCACAAAATGATGTGGACCAATGAATTGAAGGAAGAGAATAATGAGTGGGAAGTTACAAATAAATTTGATTGATTGATGACATGTGCCATGTCAATTTGTGAAACTTATTTTATAAAAATTGTGTGGATGTAACATATTTCTATTGGACCACCCAATTTTGTGAATTTTATTTTGTAAAATTTTGGTGAACATATCATTTCTCTTATATATCGGGGGTTAGTATCCACCTTTTGATTTTAACACAAAAGTAGGGGCTGATTTAAGTAGGAGCAAGGGTGTCAGATGCCCCAATGACCCAACAAATTTTAAGGGTAATTAATGTATATTTTTGGTCTTGCCCTCAGTTCAGAAAAAAAAAAAATGCCCCCGGTCCATGAGCTTTCTTTTACTTAATACTCCCTCTGTCCCAATTTAATTGTCTACAGACAGAAAATACGCAGTTTAAGATAAACACAATAATTACTACTTACTTTTTGCATAATGTCATTCTTACCCCTAACCAAATAATTTGAACTTCCTATCACTTTTGTAATTTAATTTTTGAAGTATGAACAATATAGTAAATGGAATCATATTTCCTTTCTATATTTGATAGTGGACAATCAATTTGGGACAACCCAAAATGGAATACTGGACTACTAAATCGGGACAGAGGGAGTAGTAAATAACCTTTGATATTTTTATCATATAGAAGTATTAAAGTAACGATGATAAAATAAAATCCTGAAGCTGTGTTTTATGGGGGAAAATGAAGTTACATTACGGTGAGGAAGAAGACAATCAGAGACAAAAAAGAGTTCCATTTTTAAAAATACCCCTATACTATATATAGAGTGACATTTTTACCCTTAAAGTTTATATTTTCAGCCAACAAATTCACAACTTTAGACTTATTTACTTATAACTTCTTTATTTATTTATTTGTAATAAAAAAAAACACTTTCAACTAGGGGCGACACTTTTATCCGAAATCCGAATAATCCATCCGATCCAATCCGATTTAGATTAAATGGACAGGATTATTTGGATTACGGATTGCTTAAACGGATTATGGATTACTTAAATGTATACACGGATAGGATTAAGGATCAAAATTAAACTGTATGGATATATCCGTATAATCCGAATAAGAATAAAATAATTAAATAATATTTTTAAATAATATATTAGATATTAATGTTACCATATAAGAAATTAAAAATTAATCACAAATATAAACACATAAAGAGTTACTATTTTTTCAGTTTTTGAAGAACGGAAATCTGACATTTTGGATGCTATGAACTTAAGGAGAAGATTTAATACTTTTTGGTTGTTTTGGGATTCCTCTTTTGGATTAGATTGATTGGAGGTGTATTTAATTTTGGAACTAGGATTATGTTTTGGATCAAATTGTATGTTAGAAGTTGGAATTGGAATTTGGATGTTATAATGTAACACCCGCCAAATTAGGACTAGTAATTAGTGCCTAATCATATGTTAATACATGTAATTAGTTCCTGGTTAGGCTAATTAATGTATCGAATTATATATATTGTTGAATATATACGAAAATGCGATTTGATGAAATCGTACGCAATTTAAATCGAATGTATTTCGATTCAATTTAATACGGACGTTGGTGATCAACTTTATTAAATAACGCTTTTATGTCAAAAAAAATATTATTTTGATAATATTTCGTATTCATTCGTATTGTACAAACCAAACTTACACGATTTAAAACATTAAACCGCGCAAACTAAATAAACAAACTTATATTTTATAACTACAATATAAATTAAATTGTAAAATATTTAAATAAAACATCGCGTAATAAATTGTATTTTGGACTTATAATTAAAATGTAAATTATTATTTAACGTTAAATGACGGAGCAAACGAACACCACACGGGACGCGGGGCGAAAAACTGGAAAAGTGGGGATAACCCCCACCTCCCATTTTCTTTCTTCATTTTATCTTCTTTCTTCACTCTCTTTCTCTTTACTTTTCTCTCTAAACAAACAAACCACCAATCCACCTAAATCGCAAAATACTACGACCAAACGCAACCGGATCATAAATATTTTTAGAGATTCACGACCACCTCGCGACGATCTACAACGCTACCTTTCCGGATTTTCATTTCGGTAAATTGTAAGTTTCTGACAAAATCCCGAAATCACTCGATTCTTAGTATTTTTCACTTGTGGTTGTTTATATAACATATATATGTCCATTACTAAGTATATAACACGATTTCATAGCTTAAAAACGAGTTTAAAATGGATTTTTGGTCGGAATTAACGTTGACAGCCGGATTTCTGGGCTGGTGTTCATCCATGCGACACAAGCCTTGTGTCGCATGTTGTGTCGTATTTTACCCTTAGTGTCGCACGTTATGTCGTATTTCCCATGTTATGTCGCATAAAATCCCTTGTGTCGTACCTTATGTCGTACCAAAGATTTAGTGTCGCAAATCTTGCGACACAACCACTATGTCGCATACCCTATACGACACAATCACTATGTCGCTGTTGAATCAGCATTTCGCATCCATGCGACACAACTCTTGTGTCGTATGGACATTGTGTCGCACTCCTATGCGACACAACCTTTGTGTCGCATAATCCATTTAGTGTCGCATGATTGTGTCGCATAAAACAGCAGGTTTTCAAATCTCAATTTCACTAAGTGTTGGAACTATATAACCTCAAACCCTTATACGATACGACTTATAAAACACTTCGGGACACACTTTTAAGTGCAAAACGCCAATTACAAAATAATAATACTTAAAGTTTATTATTCCAAACCCATCACCAACGGGCCGTACACATTTTCAAACGCTTAACGAATCAACCAAGTCGAAGTAATTTGGACATATATATTTGTGTAACAACTACAAGGGTGATCTTTTGAGATACCCAATCATGATTATAACCATCGCGTGTCGTGGACACCCTCAGGTTACAAGTCGTTGGACTTCATTATTCGCTAATCAACTTACGTTTGTTTAAACGCTCTCAGACTCAGGTGAGTCTCATAGCCCCTCTTTTACTATTTTACTCAGGGGTGTGATATACTGCTCAAACTTTTAACATGTGAACGCAAGTACCAACTTTTCATATACTACATGAGTTTTTCGAAACTAATCATTTAAAGTCCTCCGTCAGCATAGTTGTTAATACGTTGTAGCGTGAATATTAGTATATGGTACCATATAGGATTGACCCTCCTCGTCCGGATTAGCAAGCACTAACCGGGTAAACGGACGTACTAATATTTGGGAAGACGAATGTTGATTAGGCATTCGTGGAGGCACCTCGCCCGGAATTCTCTATAGGGGACCCGGCCCTCGAGTTAAGCTCAACTATGTGCTCATGGCTGTATACACGATGATTATCATTTAATTGCTGGATGCAATTCATTATTTAATTGCTGGATGCAATTCATTATTTAATTGCTAGATGCAATTCATTATTTAAATCTTGCGGTTCATACGATATTACTTGATTTCAAACCTGTGAGCTCACCAGCTTTATAGCTGACCTTTTAGCATATATCGCAGGTACCCAGCAGTAGGATGTTTCTGCTTCAGGATTTAGCTCGAGTCAGCATACAGACGATTGAGATTTTCTTGCATTAGTATATTTTGTATAAGTACGTATGTACTGAAATCTCATTATATTTAACTTGAGCTATGTAAAGCTTTAAATGTTGTAAACATTTCAATTATCAATATATTTTGTTAAAACGATGCATATAGAGTCGTTTGCTATTTATCTTTGTGCTTTGTTATTGATTAGTAACACCCAAATCAAGCTTCCGCAAAACATTAAATTTGGGGGTGTTACAGATTGGTATCAGAGCCTAAGGTTATAGTGAACTAGGTTGCATTTAGTGAGCCTAGACTATGACCATTAGGCAGTATTCCTTATTAGGTATGACTGGTTCAGGGATTACAGCATACGAGTTTAATTTAACATAGCCTGATCAACTATGTACAATTAAGCAAAGATGATGTAAGATCTGAAAGTAGTTATGGCTGAACAGGATACAATAGAAGACTCTGACCTCGAGAGAACCGAGACTCAAACATGTTTATGCTAGACACTCAATAGGCTATATTATATAGGAGCTATATGAATATAGGCCTCAATCTTACTAACGCTTTGTCTCAGAAATGGCAAACACCCAATCAAATTCATCTCGTTCTCCATCCGGGTCGCAGAACCCAAGGGTAGCAAGGAGGAACAACAGGTTGCCTCGAGCTGGCCCGTATCCCACTCACATCGCCTTACCGGCTTTAACTGCTAGGGTAAATCAACACGAGCAGCGACTTCGCACCATGGATGTCGTGTTGCAGGAAACAAATGAAAACTGGCGACTTACGTCTCTTGAACGCATAGAACAGGTCTCCGACGACCTTGAAACCACAAACAACAACATGGATGTCCTTCGCAACCAAATTATAGAAATAAGGGTGGAAAATGCCCTTCTACAACAAAGGATGGAAGAATGTGAGCAACGCTCACGTGAAGCAGAAGAGTATGCGCGCGGAATAACACAACGACTTGCGCTAGCAGAAGACAACGCCCGACAAGCTAGCAGGCTTGCAAACACTGTGGACCGTCTTGTCACGATGATGGAACAAATTAATCTACGTCAAGACTAGTGTAGTCTTTGTCTTGTAATCTATCCTGTAATCTAGTAACTATCTACGTGCTACTCTATAATTCAGTCGGATGTAACAATTCCCGACATCTTTTGTAATACATCTGTAGGATGTAACCTTTGAACTCGTATTAGCTATCAAATATTTCTTGTTGTTCAACTCATATTAATTGCCATAATTCTTTTTCATATTGATGTTATGTATTACCACCTTTATACATGTACATCTGAAATAAATACAATTTTCTTACAAAATCTCATGTATCTTCATTTCTTTTATTGAAGAATCATGCCGCCAAAGACACGACCTTACACAGATGCTCAGATCACGTCACTCATAACCCAGGCTGTTACTGAAGCCTTGGCTCGGAATACCCCACCCAACTCCACAAGAAACAGCGATACCGCTGGAACCTCTGCCGTCAAACCTTGTTCTTACAAGGACTTCCAAAGCTGCAAACCCTCGAGCTTCAAGGGTTCTGAAGGAGCCATCGGACTGATCAGATGGTTCGAGAAAATGGAAACTGTTTTCCGTGTTAGTAAATGCGCGGAGAACGACAAAGTAAACTTCGCCACCTGCTCTCTTAAAGATGATGCCCACTCTTGGTGGAATTCATATACCCAATCAGTGGGTGCTGACATTGCCTACCAACTCACTTGGGAGGAATTGAAGGCAAAACTCACTGCCAAATACTGCTCTATCGCCAAACTCCAAAAGCTAGATGAGGAGTTCTGGAACTTAAAGGTTCAGGGTGGTGATATCGATGGTTATACCACCAGGTTTCAACAACTAGCTGCCCTCCGCCCAGCTATGGTTAGCACTGAACCTGATAAAATCAGGAAGTACACCCTTGGTCTCCCTGATCCTGTTCGGGGACATGTCATCTCTTCAAAACCAACCACCATTGACGGTGCGATCCTATTGGCCCAAGACCTAATGTCCATGAGCCAAGATTCTGAACCACCCACTTCATCCTCCCATAACAACAAACGCAAGTGGTCTGACTACCACAACAACCCCTCCAACCAACAAAACAAGAAACCCGCCATCATCAAAGCTTACAACACCACCACTGACATCATCCGGGGCTACACTGGGAGCAAACCTTATTGTTCCAAGTGCAGTCGCCACCATGAAGGTTCCTGTGGTCCCTTTTGCAACAACTGCAAGAGGTACGGCCACCTCACAAAAGATTGCCGCTATCCTACCAACAACAATTCCAACAACAACACCAGACCACCCAAAGTATGCTTTGAGTGTGGGAAACCTGGGCATTTCAGGGACTCGTGCCCAAAACTGAAGAACAACAACAACAACAACAACAACCGCAACAACAGCAACAACAACAACACTCGCAGCAGAGCTTTTGTCATCAAATCTGGGGACGCCCGCCAAGACCCGAATGTGGTCTCGGGTATGTTCCTCCTCAACAACTTAACTGCTTCCGTTCTATTTGATACTGGTGCTGATAGAAGCTTTATCTCCGATGATTTTTGCCCATTACTTGACATCACTCCTGTTGCCTTAGATGTTAAGTACACTGTAGAGCTAGCAAATGGAAAACTTGTAGAAACCACCAGTGTGATACCTAATTGCACTTTAAACCTAGCTGACGAAACCTTTTCGATCAACCTTATACCCATTGAAATCGGAAGTTTCGACGTCATTATCGGAATGGACTGGTTGTCCAAGCATCGAGCTGAAATCGTTTGTCATGATAAAATCGTCCGTATCCCACTCGCCGTTGGTGGAACCTTGATCATACAGGGGGAGACCGGTGGGACGGGACTCAATATAATCTCCTGCTTAAAAACCCGAAAATTTCTGAGAAAGGGTTACCCCGCAATACTTGCACACATCACAGAGAAGAAGTCGGAGGAGAAGCGACTTGAGGATGTGCCAATTGTTAGAGACTTTCCCGAAGTCTTTCCGGAAGAATTACCTGGTCTACCTCCGCTTAGACAGGTTGAGTTCTCGATTGATCTCGTGCCAGGTGCCGCACCGGTGGCCCGCGCACCATACCGTTTAGCCCCATCTGAACTTCAGGAGTTGTCCTCTCAGTTACAGGAACTTCTGGATCGAGGATTCATTAGACCGAGTTCTTCACCTTGGAGAGCTCCGGTCTTATTTGTCAAAAAGAAGGACGGTTCATTCCGAATGTGCATCGACTACCGAGAATTGAACAAATTGACCGTCAAAAACCGATACCCACTTCCTCGCATTGATGATCTATTCGACCAACTTCAGGGTTCAAGTTTTTACTCAAAAATCGATCTGCGATCAGGTTATCATCAATTACGAGTTTGCGACACCGATATTCCAAAAACTGCTTTCAGAACTCGTTACGGGCACTACGAATTCCAAGTGATGCCCTTTGGTCTAACCAACGCACCGGTTGTATTCATGGACCTCATGAACCGGGTGTGCAAACCTTACCTCGACAAGTTTGTCATTGTCTTTATCGATGACATACTCATTTACTCGCGCAACGAGCAAGAACATGCGCAACACCTCAAAACCATCCTTGAACTACTTAGACACAAGGAGCTTTATGCTAAATTCTCTAAGTGTGAGTTCTGGATCCAAACTGTTCAATTTCTTGGTCACGTGATCGACAGTCAGGGAATTCACGTTGACCCATCAAAGATCGAGGCTATCAAAGACTGGCAAGCACCCACCTCTGCAACTGAAGTACTACAATTCTTGGGTCTTGCTGGGTATTATCGACGATTTATCGAAAATTTCTCTAAAAAATAGCTCAACCACTTACGGTACTGACTCAGAAGGACAAAAGGTTCGATTGGACCGAAAAACAAGAGTCAGCGTTCCAACTTTTGAAACAAAAGCTTTGCAGTGCTCTAATTCTATCCTTACCCGAAGGCACCGATGACTTCGTGGTATACTGCGATGCTTCTCACCAAGGTCTTGGTTGCGTGCTTATGCAACGAGACAAGGTCATTGCTTATGCCTCACGACAGCTGAAAATTCATGAAAAGAACTACACCACTCACGATCTCGAACTTGGAGCTGTCATTTTTGCTCTAAAAATCTCGAGACATTATCTCTACGGCACTAAGTGCACCATCTTTACCGATCACAAAAGTCTCCAACATATCTTCGATCAGAAGGATCTCAATATGAGGCAACGTCGATGGGTCGAGTTGCTTACCGATTACGATTGCGAGATCAAGTACCATCCAGGGAAGGCTAATGTTGTAGCCGATGCCCTCAGTCGAAAGGAACGATCAAAACCACTTCGAGTCCGAGCCCTCAGTATGACCATTCATAACGATCTTACCATTCAAATTCATACCGCTCAGATCGAAGCCCTGAAATCTGAAAACATCAAAGATGAAGCCTTGCGGGGTATTGACAAACAATTCGAAATCAGACCTAACGGGATTAGGTATTTCTCAAACCGAATCTGGTTGCCTAGTTTTGGGAACTTAAGAGACTTGGTGATGGACGAGGCTCACAAGTCTAAATATTCTATTCATCCGGGATCCGATAAGATGTACCACGGTATCAAGGAATTTTATTGGTGGCCAAACATGAAAGCCGAAATCGCCACTTATGTCAGCAAGTGTCTTACTTGCTCGAAAGTCAAAACCGAACATCAGAAACCACCTGGTTTACTCCAACAACCTGAAATCCCTGAATGGAAATGGGAACAAATTGCCATGGATTTCATAACCAAACTACCCAAGTCGGCGAGCGGTTGCGATACCATTTGGGTGATCGTCGATCGTCTCACCAAATCTGCTCACTTCCTGGCAATCAAAGAAAGCGATAAAATGGAACGCCTTACACAAATCTACATCAAGGAAATCGTTTCTCATCATGGTGTTCCAATCTCGATCATCTCTGACAGGGATGCCCGTTTCACCTCTCACTTTTGGCAATCACTTCAAAAAGCATTGGGTACCCGTCTCGATATGAGTACCGCGTACCATCCTCAAACCGATGGCCAAAGTGAACGAACCATTCAAACACTGGAAGACATGCTACGAGCCTGCGTAGTTGATTTCGGTACAAACTGGGAAAGACACCTACCGTTGTGCGAATTTTCGTACAATAACAGTTATCACGCCAGCATTAAGGCTGCACCTTTTGAGGCACTGTACAGTCGTAAGTGCCGATCATCGATCTATTGGACTGAGGTGGGAGATAGTCAACTCACTGGTCCTGAACTCATACACGCCACCACTGAGAAAATTGTGGAAATCCAAAACAGACTCAAAGCCGCACGTGATCGTCAGAAAAGTTATGCTGACGTGAGACGCAAACCACTCGAGTTCCAAGTTGGGGATCGAGTTCTCTTAAAAGTATCGCCTTGGAAAGGCGTCATCCGTTTTGGCAAACGCGGGAAGTTGAATCCCAGATACATAGGGCCTTTTGAAATCCTCGAACAGATTGGCCCCGTAGCTTATCGATTGCAGCTGCCATCCGAACTCAGCAGCGTGCACCCTACTTTTCATATTTCAAATTTGAAGAAGTGTCTGTCTGATGAGACACTTATTATTCCATTAGATGAAATTCGTGTTGACGATAAACTTCATTTCGTTGAGGAACCCGCTGAAATTATGGACCTTGAGGTCAAACAACTGAAACAAAGTCGTATTCCCATCGTCAAGGTCAGATGGAATTCGCGGCGTGGTCCGGAATTCACCTGGGAACGGGAAGACCAAATGCGACTCAAATATCCTCAACTATTCACTGATTCCACATCAAACACGACTTCGAGCTAAATTTCGGGACGAAATTCTTCTAACAGGGGGAGAATGTAACACCCGCCAAATTAGGACTAGTAATTAGTGCCTAATCATATGTTAATACATGTAATTAGTTCCTGGTTAGGCTAATTAATGTATCGAATTATATATATTGTTGAATATATACGAAAATGCGATTTGATGAAATCGTACGCAATTTAAATCGAATGTATTTCGATTCAATTTAATACGGACGTTGGTGATCAACTTTATTAAATAACGCTTTTATGTCAAAAAAATATTATTTTGATAATATTTCGTATTCATTCGTATTGTACAAACCAAACTTACACGATTTAAAACACTAAACCGCGCAAACTAAATAAACAAACTTATATTTTATAACTACAATATAAATTAAATTGTAAAATATTTAAATAAAACATCGCGTAATAAATTGTATTTTGGACTTATAATTAAAATGTAAATTATTATTTAACGTTAAATGACGGAGCAAACGAACACCACACGGGACGCGGGGCGAAAAACTGGAAAAGTGGGGATAACCCCCACCTCCCATTTTCTTTCTTCACTCTCTTTCTCTTTACTTTTCTCTCTAAACAAACAAACCACCAATCCACCTAAATCGCAAAATACTACGACCAAACGCAACCGGATCATAAATATTTTTAGAGATTCACGACCACCTCGCGACGATCTACAACGCTACCTTTCCGGATTTTCATTTCGGTAAATTGTAAGTTTCTGACAAAATCCCGAAATCACTCGATTCTTAGTATTTTTCACTTGTGGTTGTTTATATAACATATATATGTCCATTACTAAGTATATAACACGATTTCATAGCTTAAAAACGAGTTTAAAACGGATTTTTGGTCGGAATTAACGTTGACAGCCGGATTTCTGGGCTGGTGTTCATCCATGCGACACAAGCCTTGTGTCGCATGTTGTGTCGTATTTTACCCTTAGTGTCGCACGTTATGTCGTATTTCCCATGTTATGTCGCATAAAATCCCTTGTGTCGTACCTTATGTCGTACCAAAGATTTAGTGTCGCAAATCTTGCGACACAACCACTATGTCGCATACCATATACGACACAATCACTATGTCGCTGTTGAATCAGCATTTCGCATCCATGCGACACAACTCTTGTGTCGTATGGACATTGTGTCGCACTCCTATGCGACACAACCTTTGTGTCGCATAATCCATTTAGTGTCGCATGATTGTGTCGCATAAAACAGCAGGTTTTCAAATCTCAATTTCACTAAGTGTTGGAACTATATAACCTCAAACCCTTATACGATACGACTTATAAAACACTTCGGGACACACTTTTAAGTGCAAAACGCCAATTACAAAATAATAATACTTAAAGTTTATTATTCCAAACCCATCACCAACGGGCCGTACACATTTTCAAACGCTTAACGAATCAACCAAATCGAAGTAATTTGGACATATATAGTTGTGTAACAACTACAAGGGTGATCTTTTGAGATACCCAATCATGATTATAACCATCGCGTGTCGTGGACACCCTCAGGTTACAAGTCGTTGGACTTCATTATTCGCTAATCAACTTACGTTTGTTTAAACGCTCTCAGACTCAGGTGAGTCTCATAGCCCCTCTTTTACTATTTTACTCAGGGGTGTGATATACTGCTCAAACTTTTAACATGTGAACGCAAGTACCAACTTTTCATATACTACATGAGTTTTTCGAAACTAATCATTTAAAGTCCTCCGTCAGCATAGTTGTTAATACGTTGTAGCGTGAATATTAGTATATGGTACCATATAGGATTGACCCTCCTCGTCCGGGTTAGCAAGCACTAACCGGGTAAACGGACGTACTAATATTTGGGAAGACGAATGTTGATTAGGCATTCGTGGAGGCACCTCGCCCGGAATTCTCTATAGGGGACCCGGCCCTCGAGTTAAGCTCAACTATGTGCTCATGGCTGTATACACGATGATTATCATTTAATTGTTGGATGCAATTCATTATTTAATTGCTGGATGCAATTCATTATTTAAATCTTGCGGTTCATACGATATTACTTGATTTCAAACCTGTGAGCTCACCAGCTTTATAGCTGACCTTTTAGCATATATCGCAGGTACCCATCAGTATGATGTTTCTGCTTCAGGATTTAGCTCGAGTCAGCATACAGACGATTGAGATTTTCTTGCATTAGTATATTTTGTATAAGTACGTATGTACTGAAATCTCATTATATTTAACTTGAGCTATGTAAAGCTTTAAATGTTGTAAACATTTCAATTATCAATATATTTTGTTAAAACGACGCATATAGAGTCGTTTGCTATTTATCTTTGTGCTTTGTTATTGATTAGTAACACCCAAATCAAGCTTCCGCAAAACATTAAATTTGGGGGTGTTACATATAATATGATATATCGTTTCATCTTATCTTATCTTTGTTTATATACTTGTTTTATTAAACGTAAAGTCAGTCTTACTCGATATCACACATTCAACTTGAACTTATTCGGATGAAACCGTTTAATCCGAAAATTAATCCGAACCATTTAATCCATATCCGATTAATCCGTTTCTTATTTGGATTGGATTAAGGATGAACTTGAGATTGTTCAAAATCCGATTAATCCGATCCGAATAATCCGAAATCCGAACAATCCGTCCGAATAACACCCCTACTTTCAACAACCCCCTTTATTTTGACTACGAATATTATTTATGAAAACTCTACGTGATCTCTAACTTCAAAAAAAAGCGTATCATTATGAGCTCTAAGGATTACGTTAAACATAAAAAATTTAAAATGCTTAATAAAAAAATAGAATAGGTATTTCAAGTTCAGTAAAAACTTAGAACAATTATTATCTTACATTCTATGGCCGACGTGTTTTGAGCTGATCATATGTTTTTTTTTGTAGCTAAGATGTTTTCTGTAGAGTTATTATTTGAGCTAATTATATGTTATTTTGTTGTAGTTTATGAGCTAGTTGTAGGCAGCGGCGGATGTATTTGATGGGAAGGGTATGCACTTGCATACCCTTGAGTAAAATTTACTTGTGTTAAAAATTTAGAAAAATAAATTATTTATAAGTAAACTTAAGAATGCATACCCTACAAATATTCATTGCACACCTTTCACAAAAAAGAAGGCTTCTCTTCTTTAGAAGTTTATACTTATACTTTGATTTTCTTTGATATGTTCTTTAAATACACCACAAATAATTGTGTTGTACTCTTATGTTCAATTTTTTTTTTTTATGTTACAGAGTATCGTATTGTCGTATTTTAATCTATTTATTGAGTTTTTGATAGAGTTATTTATTGAGATGGAAGAACCCGAAACATCAAACCGAATTCAAACTGATATCTACTAAAATAATTTTTGGCAAAATTTTTTTTTACTATGAAGTGGATACCCTTATACATACTTCTAAATCTGACACTGGTTGTAGGTTGTGTTATAATTATATTTATGCGGTTTTCTGAGTTAGTTATATATCGTTTTTCATGTCGTTTATGCTATATTGATGTTAATCTATTTGTATCAATAAAGTTATTTAGCTCTATTTTCAAGTGTTGGTTTTCAACTATTTTCATGCATTATTGTTAATTTCAGCATATATCATTCTTATATTTTCATATTAAAAAAAAATTATGCCCCCCATCATACAAATTCATGGATCTGCCACTGCACAAAAGTGACTACTTCCTCGTATCAAAATAAGTGTCTTACTTACTGATAGTTGTCTTAAAATAAGTGTTCAGATTTCACTTTAGCCAACCAGAAAAAATTTTAATGGGTAAAAATGAGATGTCATTAGTAGATAATGACTTTTTGAAAACTGCGTGCATTTTGGAAAAAGACACTTATTTTGGTACGGAATGAGTATATAGGATAGAGAATACTTCTGAAAGGTATAGTTATTGGACATTCATATAAGTATGTGCATTTTCAAAATAAAAACTTTGACTGGGAGGGAGAAAGTTTTTTCAATACGTAGATCCTACTTATTCATTTTTCTTATATTCACCTATCATTTTAATATATACACCAAATTAAATCTTTGAGTCTAAGTTTAAATAATGTAATTAGACACATACAACTTTTTTTTTTCCAATAAGCTAGGTTTATTGTAGTAAGAATAAAGTTTGATTATCTTAAATCATATACTCTTTCGTAATTTATTATTTTTATTTTACACCTTAGACCATTCACCATGAAAAGTGTAAAAACTGAAGGAATGACTTTTCACATCAGCGTGTTAGGAGATTTGAAAAAGAAACTGACTAATGACACTTCACTTTGAAGAACTGAAGAATTTGAATGTATTGGATCACACCACTTCATTAAAAATTAATCCTCACTCTATAATACTTTACAAACGGAAGCCGCACCTCACATTTCACTAATTCACAACCGTTTAAACGCGGACGAAATCAAAGAAAACTGACGGGAAGATGCATCGGTGGTCCCTCTTGTTGAGAACATGGAAGAACTTCCATCGTAAGGACTGGTCTTGCAACCCTTTCAGAATCCGAAAAAAATGAAAGATAGCAAATTGCAACATTTATAATTAAGATATATTAACATACAACACCAAATCTAACCGGGCTAAGACCGACTCGAGACCCGAACAACTAGGAAAACAAAAACAGAGGAACGGACCAGCTACATATGCTTCGGGTTTCGGTCCGGTTTCACTTTGGTACATTTGGGTCAATTCGGTTATGATCATAAAACTGACTTGGAAAATGTCTATTGAAAATTGAAATTTATCATGATTTCTCATTTTAAATGGATAATACAAGAATTAACACATACCTTGATTAGCACATATTACACATACATTAAATTTGATATGCATAAACACTTATATCAATACAAATATATACTACCTCTGTCCCAAAATATATGTTCAATTTTGACTTTTTAAAGACTTTCTTTTTCAATTTTGACCTTAAATATTTTTGTTTGTGTTAAATAATACTTGATGAAAATTATACCAATGAAAATAAATTTAAAATCTCATCCATTCATATATTTTGCATCAATAATTAAACACAAACTAAAATATTTAAGGTCAAATTTGATAAAAAAAAAAAAGACTTTAAAAAGTCAAAATTGGACAATTATTTTGGGACGGAGGTAGTATATAGGAACACAATTAATGCGCATGATTTTACATACATACCTATATTGACACACACATATAACTAGCAAAAGACGTAATAAAATTTGTATGCTTTTTAACTAATACTCCGTATCAAAGTTCAAGCATGTAAAATGAATAATTTAAGTGATAAACTCTATCAAATTAGAATATGTCATATAATAAGTATTAAAAGTGTAATTGTAAAGTGAATATTAAATTTCGGGCAATAACTTGAATTGATATTATCCATGAGTAGGGTTCAAATGAGTATAACAATTTTGAGTGAGAATAAGGGAATCAATCTCAACCACTCATTTTCATCAAATACCCATTTCCCCCACATTTTTTAAACTCAAATATCTCACAAACGGTAAGTCAAAAAATCATGAAAATTGCACCATAAAATTCAGAGTTTTCTCCTCTTCGATTTGTCGTCCATCAAGGCATACTTTTGACAACTTTTTTTTTTCATTTTTTGTTGGGTTTTACAAAGTAGTAACACATATGTTATTGATTGGTTGTACATTTAATTTGTGGTTAGGGTTTAGCGGTTAGGGTTTAGTAGGGTTTAGGGTTTAGGGGTTAGGGTTTAGTAGGGGTTAGGATTTAAATTTTAGTAGGGTTTAGGGTTTAATATGATTTGGGGTTTAGAGTTTTGTAAAGCGTTTAGGGTTTGGGGTTTAGGTGTTAGGGTTTAGGGTTTGAGGTTTGGGGTTTTGGGGATAAACCCCAAACCTTAAACCCTAAACCCTAACCCCTACACCCCCAAACCCTAAACCCTAAACGCAACACTATCATATGTGTTACTAATTTGTAAACCCACCAAAAATGGAAGAAAAAAATAGTTGTAAAAAGTATGCCTTGAGGGACGACAAATCGAAGAGGATAAAACGCTGAATTTAATGGTGCAATTTTCATGATTTTTCGATTTACCGTTTGTGAGATATTTGAGTTTCACAAATATGGGAGAAATGGGTAGTTGAAATTGATTCCCTCATTATCACACAAATTCATATTCTCATTTGAACCCCACCCTATCCAATATATATATACAAAAGATATGGAGTAATACAAAATTAAGTCATTACAATCTACCACGTAATAAAATTAAGTATAGTTAAAACATATGAATAAACAGGTAATAATATTGTAGGAATCTACACATTAATCTTTGGTTTGGTTCTTTTCTGGGGTTTTTCGAGTTCGGTCTGTACCAACAAGATACCTGAAAGTGCAATAAATTGAAGGACCGAGGACCAGATCGAATATTCTCAGTTATTTTAGGTTTGTGTCTGGTCTGGTTCGGTCCTCGGTTATTTTCGGTTCTACCCAAAAGTTGAACCCCGATAGTTAACACGCATGTTCGATATGTCACCCCGTATTTGGTTGAGAAGAGGTCTGTAATAGGTGATATAATTTCTCTGGATCTGTATGGGGTTCTATCAAAAACGAAGTAGGGTGAAAACCGGTGGCTCGGCCCCTACTTTCGGAGATTTTTTCCTGGGATTTTCCAGGTTTTTTTCATCATTTTTAGTTCCCTCACAGTTAAGATCCGGAGTTTTTGTTGTCTAAGTAATAGAGGGTGATACTGGTGTATGTAAGTTGTACTTTGGTGACTATCTAGTATCTTGCTAGTAGTCTATTTATATATTATTCTGCCTTTCAAAAAAAAAAAAAATGTCACCTCGTATCCACGCACAGAATATCAACAACCAAACTCTTTTCTCATTTAAGTTGTTTTCACATTTTAAACATGTGACGTATACTAACGTACGTGCTATATGAAATCAATCATTAATTATTTGTATTATGTATAACATCGACGTTGACACGACCTGATCATCAGTTACCTGAAAATTATAAGGACCTAACTTGAAGGTTTTCAATTAATAGCAATTTATAAAAAGAAACATAGAATATAGATTTCACACCCTAATTAAACCGACCTTTCTTATTATAGCTTCCTCCCATTTCGTTTTCAATCGTCATTTTCATTGAAATTAAGGGCCTACTTCTAAGTTTATTATTGGAGAGAAAAGAAATGAGATGGAAAGAAGAAAAAAATAATTTGTGTTCCTGAGATTTTCAACTGGAAAAAAAAAAAAAAAAAAAAAAAAGTGAAGAGATGATTTTTATAAGTTTTCTTTCCTAACTTTCTTCTCAAAATTGAGAAGATTTCGAGAGAAGGAGGAATATGTCTAAATTTTACATCTCTTCCTTTCTTTTCTATCCAAACTCCGGTACACAAAACCAAAAATTATACTTCTTTTCTCTTCTTTCATTTTCTATCTTTTCTTTCACTTTCTATTCTTTCCTTTTGAATAATAACTCGGAAGCGAGCCCTAAGGCCCTGCTCCCGAGTTAATTTTCTAATAGAAAAGAAAGGAATCGGAAAGAAGAAAAAATATTTTGTGTTCCCGAGTTTTTCTGATAGACAGAACAGAAGAGAAGTGGGAGGAGAATTGGATCTTCTTTTCTCTCCAAACTTTCTCTCCGATATTGGAAAGATTTGGAAGGATGGAAAGTTTAACTAGTTATAAAATGTCAATTCCTTCCATTTCTCTCCAACTCGGGAACACGAAATATGTAAATTTCTATTCTTTTCTTTCCAACTCAGGAACGCAAAAATTTTATTCATGTTCTTTTCTTTTCTGTCATCTTCTATTCCATTCTTCTCTTTAAACTAGGGGTGTTCATGGTCCGGTTTGGCCGGTTTGAGCCTAAAATTTAAACCAAACCAATAATTATGGTTTGACGTTTTCTCAAATCAAACCACCCAATTTAACGTGTCAAACCAAACCAACCCAAACAATTGAAACCGGTTTGGTTCGGCCGGTTTGACGGTTTGAACCAATTTCGTTTTTATATACTTTTTTAATTAAAATTTTGTTAACTAAGATTTAAGTTAGATGATAAAAGTAGTAATGCAACTATGAATGTGTTAGAAAAAAAAAATTAAGATATAAATACATAATCTAATATTGGTGAAAAGTGCTTTTAACAATATCATTTAATGATAAAAGACTTTCATAACATTGTTACATAACCGAAAGTTATTTTTACGATCTTTAGTTTTGAATTTATTTAGTTGTATATGTTGGCGACTATTCATATGAACCATTTGGGTACCATAAAAAAAACAAATATAGAGTTTGTTTGTTAAAGACAAATAATTCTTTTAAATTAAATATACATAATTAATGAATAATATAAGGAAATATGATACGGTCCGGTTCGGTTTAAATGGCCGGTTTGAATCTTGAAACCGCGAACCAAACCATATATGACGGTTTTGAAAAACCTAAACCACTAAACCAATTATGAACAATAAAACCGGTCAAACCGACCAAATCACTTCGATTTGGCCGGTTTAAACGGTTTCGGCCAAACCACGAACACCCCTACTTTAAACAATGTACTATACGTGGTGAGTCGGAGACTACTCGTGAAGTTTTTTAATCATGAACGCTCATCAATTTGTCTTTTGTTTTCTATTTGCACATGTTAATATCGTTTTAATACAGTTTGACATTCTAAAAGTGTTTGCCTCCCACGGTTTTAGAATATAGATTTGGTACCCGACAATTAAATATGATCAGTTATTGAATAATTATTTCTCAATATTTCAAACCGTACGTGTTAACGTATATGATACGAAGTACTCTAGTAATTAAACAAATATACTTTGTTGTCCGTACATAACTACATATATATCATAGTGACGGATCTAGAAATGTAAGATTGGGTATGTACTAATTTATATGGGCAAAAAAAATTTCGAGAGGGAGCAAAGTTATAGGTGTTTACGGGTCGGGTTTCGGGTATTCACTTCAAGTTTCCAGTTAAATATTTTTTAACCAAGTAAACATGATCCGAATAAACCACTTCCGAATTGAACCAAACCAACCTAAAATCAAGTTCGGTAAAGCTACAACGTCAAACTTAAAATCCTAACGGAAATTCACAATTCTTGTTGTTGATGACTACGTACTAAGGGATAGATTTATATAAAGCTTATTAATATATATATAAAACACAGAACAACGAATATAAATAGAGAATTTGGGGTTCACGTTTTCTTAATTACTTACTAAAACTTGGCAAAAGCAATAGATGGATGGATCAAGTTATGCGCTGGTTTTCTCAAGGGTATCACTACTAGAAAATATGTTTATACTTACAGATTTCCCACGACAAGTTTTTCGTGGGAAAATTTCCCACGAATTTTCATCGAAATATTGTCAAAAACGCATAAGTAAAAGTTCACACAATAGTTACCACGGATTTACAATAGATTTGCCACGAAACATAATCCGTGGGAAATCCGATAATTGAATAAAGATTTTCCGCGAATTTTCAACGGCTTTTCGACAAAAGTTTTGGTAGTTTTTCAAACATTAAAAAAAACAATTATTAATTAGAGGTCGTCGCTGATTCGTGGGAAGTAATTTAAAATTTATGGTTAATTGTATATATAATTATTGAAAATCCGTGGGAAACCATAATTAGATCGTTTCGTTGAAATTTTGTGGGAAATAATAACGAATTTTTAACCATTTTAGATGTTTTGTTGAAAATCCGTGGAGATAGTTAATATTAATCAAAGATGACTTGTCATTGAAATTCCGTGGGAAATCATTTTAAGTGTTATGTTGAAATTTCGTGGGAAATTCTAACGGATTTTCACCCACTTTAAATATCCCGTTGAAATTCCGTGGAAATAGTTTATAGTTAAAAATTAGTTAAATGTATCGGGGGCATGTTAATTTGATGGGTTTGCAATGAAATGATGGAATGATTTCCAAATATTATTCTTTGTATTTACAATTTTAGGCATTGGGAATGAAAATTTGGTTTGAAACCGATAAATCCAAACTCAATGGGAGGTGTGAGATTACATTAGTTCCTTTTCTTTTATACTATTTTGATACAAATAACATGTATGTTATGTTAATAGATTATATGTATGTCCACCCTTATTTTAAATTCTCAAAAAATATTGAAATTTGAAAAAAAAAACATATTTCCTACGAATTTTCAACGGATATATATGTTTCGTTGAGAAATCGTGAGAAGTTCCCACGAATTTTCAACAAATTTAGATGTTTCATTGAAAATCCGTGGGTATGTAAGATCTTCTTTTATAAAATTCACACCCAAGTGCACTCGTCCGCGCCACACATTAGATGAATTTATTTTAAATCATGAATATTATTGTATAATATTTACATACACACATAGATGTATATATTTATGGATGTATATGAGATAGTATACTTCTACTTGTTGATACGTATCAAGATAAATGATGATGCCATACACTTATATATAAAGCTAATATGCATTTAAGATATTTATAATGTATATATAAGTATCTACGAATATATATAAATCTAAATTATTATACATGCTTAAACACTTAAGTATTATATATATATATATGTGTGTGTGCGCGCGCGCACACGCACGTATACATACATATATGATAGGGAGAGTGAGAGATGAACATATGTCGATACAAATAATGTGTAATTTATATATTGCTACACTATATATGTATATATATGTGCATCATTACTTTAAATTCTCAAAAATAATGAAATATTAATAATGTCATTGAAAATCTATTGAAAATTCCCACGAAATTTCAACGGATTTAGGTGTTCCGTTGAAAATTCGTGGGAACCTCCCACGGATTTTCAACAAATTTAGATGTTTCGTTGAAAGCCCGTGGGTGCATTAGATCTCTTTCTATAATGTCACATTCACGTGTACTCGCTCACTTATACGTGCGCGCGCATACATATATATACGATTATACATAATATAAGTTTTTAAATACGATATTAATATACATACATATATAGTAGAGAGTGTGGGAGATACACATATATTCGTAGAGATGCGTATCAAGATAAATGATATACATTAGGTGAAGTCATACAATTATACATAGATTGTATTTATTTTCATCCCATGACGTTTTGGCTTTTGACACTAAGAGGGTGTTTGGCCGGGCGTTAGGATTTTGGCTTGTGCGTTAGCTTACCACCCCAAAATCCTGGCTTTTAGCTTTTTAGCTTTTTAACCCTTTAAAATAGTTAAAAGCTTCTCCATCCAAACACTAAAAAAGAGCTTTTCTGCGTTATGATAACACAAAAGCTAAAAAGCCCTCTACTAACGCTCCCCCAAACACCCCCTAAAAATCTACGGAGTAGTTTAGAAAATAACTTCAAATAAAATCTCATTTAACAAGTTCATTCATTCATTTATTAAACTAGCCAATCAAAAGGTGTCATCCATTTCACAAGGATTGGTATCCAACGGTTGAAAATTGTTTAAAGACTATACAATCCAATGGTGGTAAATTAACTACTCACCATATTATCTCACATGATTACATCTCAAGCCTCATCTGCTTTATCTCTTTATCCCTCCCAAACACAAGAATCCCAATCTCTCTCTCTCTCTCTCTCTCACTCTGTTTCTCGATCTCAAGCACCCCTCATCCAAAATCATACCACCCCCACCGTTATCGAAACCAGCACAACAACAATAACCACCGGTATAGTTGCCGTTAAACCACGGAACTACCTCTATCATCACCGACATTGTTCGACGCCCAACCACCTCCATCGGACACGTTCAAGTTTTAGTCTTTGCTAGCGGCCTGCTGTGAAATCCGCCTTGAAACCACCTCGGGAAGAATACTTCATCGCACCAACACCTTTGTTTAGAAACTCTAGATCTATAGTTTGATCTTAATTTTTCTTTGACAAATGTGCTTCATAGGTACTTTTGTTTTTAGTTATCAGAAAGATTATTAAATGGGATGTCAAACCCAGAATATTAGATTCTATACTTGCTCTTAGTTCCACCTTTAGTTATGGAATTTAGGTTTATTTACTCAGTTAGTTTTAGTATCTTGTTATTGTGTAAATCAAATATAAGCAATTGTATATGTATATGTTGGTTGGCTAATAAAATAATGTCAAAACTCTACGAATAATTTTGTTCAGCAAGTTTATGTGGTTGATTTTGGATATTTATATTTTATATATACAACAAAAATGGAATTTTTTTACTTTATAAAGATTATTGAAAACAGTTACTTTTAGCATTTAAATGGCCGTTCATAATACCTGGGAAATGATAGTCAATGTAGATTTGTTGAGAATTACGTCCGACACAAATTCGTTGAAAAATATGGTAGTTAAAAATCCGTTGAAATCTTTATTCGTGAAGATTTGTAGGAAGTATGGTTGATATAAATCCGTTGAAAATAAAACCGTGGGAAATTTGTGGGAATATGCATGACGAAACATTGTTGATAGTTCGTGGGAAGATGAAATCCGTGGGAAATATTCGTTAACGTTCCGTGGGAAATTCATTAATACGTTGCAAGATAATATGTTTAAACTCATATTTGTCATCAAATTGGTTAGTTGAAAATCCGATGAAAATATAATGGCCGTTGAAAAATCCGTGGGAAAAGAGTTTCCCACGCCCTTTTTAATGACGGACATGTTTGGTGGGAAATTCGTGGGAAACAGCTGTTTCCCATGATTTATCCACGGATTTTGACGTTGATAATCGCCAGTTTTCTAGTAGTGTATGCACTAATTTCCCGAGCCTATGCACTAGTGTATTGAGTCTTTTTTTCTTTTTATGGCAAAAACAAGATATATGTATTAATAAACTTCAACAGAGTTGAAGGGACATTACAAATGATCTACTTGTAGAACTTGAAGCAATATATCGCATGAATTTGATATTAAGACGAGGCTTTCTATAACGTACTAGACTTTAAAAGTAGCAACATAAATAAAAGCCGCAAGAATCACACGAGCATTGTTGAACTAGCCTTGAGAAGATGTCCACTCTTGAATCTAACCGACGAGAAGATGCACCGTGTCTCTAATCTAAATGGAAGAAATACTAAAATCTATGCTAGCTAACATGAAATTGCCAACTTGACATCACGAGCTTGACTCATTCCAAACAAATGCTTACTCCATACGACCATAATGCGAACCCAACTAAAATCTATGAAATTTTGAAGTGCTCCGATGAATCAAAATCAGCATCCCTGTATTGAGTCTTCTTACATAGTTAATACGTAAAAAGAATTAGGGCTAAGTCCCTCGAAATGCAACGAACTTTGCCTAAAAGTCTATTGTATGCGACCAACTTTCGAGAAGGCATAAGAATGCAACCAACCTGCTAAAGTGGAGTTTTTGATGTAGTTTACCTACAAAAATCCTATGTCATCCCGGTTACCATTTAGTTTGCCTAGTCATCTGCCATATGTATGCCATGTATCATGCATCTGGATGCCACCTAATGTTAACTAAAAATAAGTTTTAATTTTTTTATTATATTTATTTCTTTATTTCTTTGTATGCAAGTCAGCAAACCCAGAAACCCAGATGTTGTTTCTTTAATTCTATTCCATCCATCCAAAAATTAAATTCAATGTTAACACTCTCATTGTCACACCATTCTTTACCAAATTTCATTTTAACAACATCATCTCGTTGTGAAGTTAAGAAAAAAAATCCCGTTGTGAAATTCACCGAACTCTATATTAAAAACATTGCCGGAATCACCTATGCATAAACCCTCTGTACCCAGATCTTCTTTATTATATTTATTTCTCTATATTAAAAACTTTATGCATAAATCCTGTGTGCATAAACCCTCTGTTCATCATAATTCACCATCAAATCCCTAATTCCACTTGTATCTATCTTCAATCCCCCATTAATTCCTTCAATTTCCCCCCATTTTCACCTCTACAATGGGCAGAGGTACAGAAATCTCAACCCTAACCCTAACCCTAACTTTCCTATCCCGTTTGCTCCTGATCTCACATTTAATCCGCCACCGCCGCCATCGCATTCTCCGTCGCAGCCGCCACCTCCGTCATCTGGTTCTAGTTCAAATCCATCTCCGCCGGCTCCGGCCGCCGCGTCCCTCGCATCACCTCCGCCACCGGAATCAAGTGTTAATCCAACTCGGCCGGTACCAGTTGTTGAAAATGGCGTGAATTGTTATTGAAAGCGATGCACGATTTGTGTTTGTTTGTCATTTTGTATTTGATCATATATGGTTATAATATTATATGAATGATGATGATGATGATTGTGTAATCTGGGAAGATGATAATGAAGATGAATTGTTGTTGAAAATTGGTAATTTGATCTAATCCCCCATATATATTGATTTGAGAATTGATATAATCAAAAGGGAGAATCTTATAAGTCATTATCCATGGTAATTTGATACTTATAAGTATCAGTATCAACAATGATGTGTAATCTGGGAATCTGGGAAGATCATCATCAGAAAATTAAAAAGAAAATGTCAAAAACCCCCTTTTGAAAATATATCCGCATGTCTGCTTGTAAATATCCACATGTCAAAAAAAGAAAATAAAAAAAAATACGTGGATAATGACTTGGCATGCCACGTGTTGTCCAACATACCAAAAACACACTTCTTAACCGGTTACCGGCTACAAAGGTCAAAAACTACATCAAAAACCCCACTTTAGCAGGTTGGTTGCATTTTTATGCCTCATCGAAAGTTGATCGCATACAATAGACTTTTGAGCAAAGTTCATTGCATTTCGAGGTACTAAGCCCAAAGAATTACATAGAAGTTAACATCCATAGGGGTATGCACGTGCATACCATTTTGTCCACATACATCTGCCCCTTCTACTGCATATCATACCATATCATTATTTTTACTTAAGTAGCGATGTTAATATGTTATCGAATTTAATTTATATTCGATGCAGTCTTTGAGTGTGTGTGAGGTGATCCATGACTAAGGCCTGTGAATTATAGTAGCGACCTCAAAATGATGTTTGTGTTCGGCAGTTAGTTTGTTTTTGCTCGAAGCTTCTAAAAATCTAAAACATAGCAAGTGAGTGAAATAGTATATACAAAAATACAAAATGATTAGCTAATGATTATTAATCATATCAATGGTTTATTGCTAGTGGAGGATATTGGCATGTGTTGTACGTGCCAGCGTACAGTGTCATCAAATTCAAAGGGTCTCCAAATTTTACGAGCACTAGTTATAATGAGTATAGGTTTGATGAGAAGATAAAAAAAAACTATTCTTATACTGATATAATTAAAAAAAAAAAAAAAAGGACCATTTTATTGTTACATATATATAGTCTTCCAACTCCCTAACTAAAATCACACAAGGCCAATTCCTACTAAAAACTCATGAGAACTTTATGATGTTTCTACAATTCTACCTAGCAAAAAAGTGCAATTTATTCTTTTTTTTTTAAATGTTATTTTGTGATCTGACTCATAGAAAAAAAATAAAAAAATATATTTTTACTCGAGCGAAACCCTTCATCTCTTCATATGCTCGACTACTTATATGCTTTAATCCAAATATAATAATATAAAAGCTCGTGATTTTAATAATTAATTTTATTTAATGATTCAATATAATGTGCTCATTAATGAAATTTCTTACATAAATGTTTTAGTTTGTTTATTGATACATAGATCGTTTTGTAGTTTATAAGTTTTATGTTTACATAGTTTAAGTATAACTTTTTAAACATATACAATAGATTAGTTGGTTTAAAATTAAACTATGACTAATGGCAAAAGAAAACACAAATCCGGATACCAAAAAATAATAATAAATAAAATAAGTAATTAAAAAAGATGGATAATATAATATTTGTGTGCTGAGGCTTATTTCCAGCACAGAGCCTCCCAATTTATTTGCCGGCCTTTTTATTGCAAAAATATGGTAAAAGTTTATCTAACTTAATGTATGCTAGCTACGTATAGTAGCTTCACATATGAATAATTTATTTAGTTATTTAATGGTGTCATTGCTGAAGTATATAGAAAAACTATATACTATTAAAGTACACATTACATGTTTAAATTTCCACATATATGCATGTATATTTATATAATTGTTTTCATTAATATATGTATAAATATTTTTTTATTGATGCACATAGCTTTCTGAATAATTAGTCAAGTCCAAAATTGAGTGTCCAAGTTTGCATCATATGAGGTTGGTAAAAAGTGTCGAGTCAAAAAGAATATATATTTCTGACTTCTCGTTACTTTCCGGAAAAGGTGTAATTTGGCGGGAACATCCTGGTCCCGTGTGCCTTTGGCATCAGTCATTGTCCACCCCACAAGGATGACTCCGGGTAACTCCCCTGGCACAGTGGGGGCGTCTGGAGTTGGAATGAACCGTTATCCGAAAAGTTCCACCAGAGCCCTATGTGTTTGACCTCAAGGAAGCCAGGGGAACTCCTTACCACTAGACCATTTATGCAAGTGGTTCTCGTTACTTTAATGGTCAATATTTATTTTAATGTATAAAAAGATATGGATGGTGATTTGAAAATTATAATGTGATCGGGTTAATATTGTAATGATTATTAATAGCAAATGTTTAAAATAATTGGGAGCCGGTCAAATTGTTATCATTAACGTTAAATTACATGTTTAATATATAGGGATATCTACCTAGATATACAATATGGATATAGTATTTTACATAATATCAACTCAATTTTTATATTTTACGGAGTACAAAATATCAATCAATTTCTCAAGAATGGAGAAAAACGCAAGATTTCAGTTTCAATTCGCAATATCCGTTTCGCAAGATTTATATAATATTTCGCAAGTTTCATTTCGTAATGCAGCATATTTCTTGCGAAATTATCCAAATGTTAGCCATTTTGCGAGATTGTAGCGAGACTTTTAATTGAAATATTCAAATATATCATTTGAGATGTAGCAAGTATATTTATATGTAGATCTAATAACGTTAAAATGACATGTGTCAAGGTTAACTTTATTATTATATTCTTGGTATCACTTATATCTATTATCACATTTTATTCAATTTAAAACAAATTAGATGATAGTCATTTTTTAGCCTTTATATTCAAGGTAATTTTAACTTTAGTGAAAGATATATAATCGAAAACTATAACAAGGGTAGAGAGTATAAAGTTTTAATAGTTGATTTTTTTAAAATAAATAATAAAATCTCTCTTTAATATTATTGGAGAAGTTTAAATGTGTAAACATTTTGAATTTAACTTCTCTTAACATAATCCACACCATTAATTGATTTAGTAAAATAAATTTAGGCCATTGATCTAGATTAGTATACATGTTTACCACTTAAGTATGATATGGCCTCTCTAAAAGACAAAATTAACCCTTACTAATCACGGAGTAATTAATAAAAAACACAGCTAACATTCCTACATTTTAGGAGATAATATTTGGTCAACCAAATTCAATTTAATCTGCTTTTAATATTCAATAAAAAAGACGCTAATCCCGTGTTTAGGTTTTAACTTTCATGAATTTTAAAACGCCTTGCTCTGCTTCAATTCATAACCTCCTCTGCTTAAATTCTAAATTCTCATACACTTATCGGATTTCGATTTCAATCGGTCATAGATAATGAAGTTGAAGTGAATAGTGATTCTTATGCAGGTATGACATTTATTCTGCCAGTGAACTTAAAATTCGTAGAGGCATGTTGGAATCACTGAACTAGATGGAGGGTTTTGATTCGCAGGTATGACGATTTTGATTCAAGAGGAGGATTACTTATGAGAACCAATGAATTAGTACTGATTGACACTTTTTAGGGTTTTTGAGAAAGAATAAATGCATACAATCAGCATAGAAACAAATTTGATAAATCATTATTGTATTGTTTATGCTATTTGTTTCGATTTTATAAATTGATTTTTGAAATTGTAATTGTGTGTTTTATGGCTTTCAGGTTTTTATGATGTAAGATTAATTATATAGCTTCTAATTGATTCTATAGTGATCTATATACATGTGAATTTTGTTGTGCTATAAATGCATTTTTAATATGATATTGTGATTTTGGCAATATGCATGTTGATTTTGAATTGTCTACAGTGAATTTCGTTTCGTTCATCATCATCACCATGTAGCGATTTGGTTTAATTTGAAGTTAGGATCGATTATCATATTATTAGGTGCTATTGGTAAATGGTATGTTATATTTGCTGCCATGTTCTAATTGAATTTAATTATATTATATGGTATCGTCACTTCTAATTGTTTGAACATGTATATCATACCTATATAGGTGAAACTTTACACGCATGAAAACTTAGTGTTTATTGATTTTGTATTGATACATTATATAGTGGAAAAATATATTGATATTAATCTAACTGGACAAATCTTGCTGATAAAATTCATGCTTTAATCTTTCATATTACAACTTAATTTTCATATATTCAAATTCTAAAATTATGTTTAATTTACAATTATACATTATGCAGGTAACTTTAATGGGTTTGAATAAATCATGATTTAGGAGTTTATGACACTCTGTTTCATGACTTTTTTTCTTTTCATACTACACAATCCACAGGTAGTCTATATTAGTAATTTATAGTCCAATTTTAGAGATGGAAAATTGTGGAGGCCTGACATCAAGAGATCATCAAATCCAGTATTAACGTTAGTGTACTAGACTTACCCGTCTTTTGTTCCTTTTGTTGCCACCAATTGGCATTTGATTGCTCATATGACTGTATTATAGCTGGTTTTACATGTGATTTCATTATTACTTTCTGTATTGAATGTAGGTGCAATATAGGTTCAAACCATATAAAAGGCATGTAATTTTCTATCCTGGTTTGTTTTTTATTGAAGACTCTTATCAAATTGTAGTTAATGTAGTTAATCAATGTACAAGTATGCTTAATGTATTATTGCTTTGGTTAGTTTTCAAGTCATTGGTATAAATGCCTACTTCGTATGTTACTAAATAATATTCTTGGTATATTATGCTATAACAAATGAAATCCGGCCCATTCTATAGCTTTTCAGATTCAGGAACGATGCTATGTCTACAGTGGCATCTTGATTTTGCCACTCAGCTGACTGCTGCATAGATGCTGATAGTTCTCCTTCTTTAAGATTAATATCTACTTTTTTTTTTTTTAATGTTACTACAAGTAAAGGTATTATTTATGTAATTTACCATTGTTTTGTCATGCAGATATGGGATATCTGAAACACAATACAAGACTTACTTGAGTGGGTGGATCACAATACAGGTATGATGGAATTTCAGTTATCAAGCATTTGACAAGGGTAAATGCATAGAAGTTCGATATAACATTGTTGTCTAATCTGTGCGTGCACATAAATGATTTTCTTGCGTGTAGTTTATTGAAAGGTGTGCAGTTTATTGAACATTTAAAGCATCTGTTAAGTTCCCTTCGAATCAATAGTTGATCAAATAATGTACTCGGCTTAATATTATGATTTTGTTACATAATCTTCCACTATGCCCTGTTTTTTGAATTTCAGGGAATTAATCTTCCATGACTTAATGCCTTAATGTACGTATTTAGTTACCCTAAGCTATTCCCATGTTGTCTCTCACTTAATGTGCTACAAAGATGACTGCTAAATCATTTCATTTTTGTATATATATTTAACGGTATCCATCAATGTCTCATACTCTCATGTGCATAACGGTTTATCTAATCCACCTTATAAGGATCAAGCTTGAAGAATGGATGGCACACATCAAAGAAGAGCCATCTTTGAAACATATTTTACAAAATATAGAAACTGGTGCTCATACTGCAACTATGAGGTATAAGCTATTATATCATTGTTCGTATGCATATTTATTCAACAACGATTAGCCTAACAATTTGAAAGATGTGTTTGCCGTATTAATTTAACATCTTAATATCTTCGGCCTTTTGCTTGTGTTTGTTCCATAAATGAGTATCTCCTCCCTTGAAGAGAAAAACTAAAAGAAAGAAAACCACTACTAATCTGTGCTTGGCAAGCCACCTCTTTATACAAGAATATGAAATAAACAAATGAGCCTGAAATAAGCACAAGAAATCCTTAGAAAGTGTGTATGTGCATGTGTTATTGTCTGTAAAGTCTATGAGTGTGCCTTTTTGTTTTATTCCAAGCTATATGATTAGGCTGACTTTCATTTTTGGTCTTGCCCATATGGCCCACTACCAAGTATAGCCAAACAAGAATCACAACTACTCAAAGAAATATATATGCAGAATCAGTTTTCGCTTAATTCGTTAATTTCGTATCTACCCCAAGGTTGTTTTATACATTCTTTTATAAGGTAGACACGTATTACATCATGTGGCACATTACTTATTGTTTTCTGACATTGGTGATTAACTTTGAGGATAAAGTTTGAATCATAAGTTTTTTGCAGAACAATAGTGTATGGCAAACCCAAACAAAGCGACACCATATGGCTGACATTTGGTTATCCGCTCAACGTACATGTACATAACAGATCACAAATATTCGTTAGCTTTGGCAGGTTTGTCATTATCTATTTCTTAGTTTATTATGACATAACTGGTGTTGCTTACATTTTCTTATCAGTTTTTAGATTCCTAATTTGTAGTTACAGATTGTGATTTTATTTGATGATTCCGGCGTTTACAAACTTGCTGATTAAATATATTACGTTTCTCCTACACTAGAAAGCAGTTCAGAGTTGTAAACAGCATTTTTAATATTTGTATGAACTACCAGTCGAAGTTGTATACATCATTCTTATTTTGTGTGAACTACTACAGATAGGCACATGGTCGTGGAATGATTCTCTTTAGTCTTCATGGTCTAGGGTGCTAAAAATTGCTACTTTGTCTGTTTTTTGGGTTTGGTTTTGAGTAGCTTCAATTCATTTGACCCTTTTAAATAATTTACTTTTAACCTATTCTTTTATGTTACAATCGCTCACATTTTCTACTGAATACTTAGAAACCTTCTATTCTCATTTGCCCAAATTTGAGTTGCTTGGACTCATACACGTCCAACTCATTTGGTTGATGTAAAATCATATCAACTATTTCACTTGGAGCTGAATACAAATCTAGGTGGCAAAACGAGCGGGTATGAGTGTTCGGTAGAGAAAATATCTACATATTTGTACTAATCAAAGTGTATGCCTCATGAATAATCTATATTAGAATGACTAAGAAGTCAATAGCTACATACTTATCATATAAATAATAATAAAAAAGTAGTAAGAATACAGCTCACGTAGAAGTAAAAAGGTTTGACCTGTGCCTCACCCCCTCCATAGTATGCAAAAGAACTCATGTTTGATCATGATAGTTTAAGCCATGTGTGGTGACTCACTGACTCTTGAAGAGGTTAAAAGTGTTGAAAACAATCTTTAGGTTTCGAAGGTATGCAGTTTGACCGTGGTTACATCTCATCTTACTTTTAAACCAATAGTGAATAAATGGTTGCTGAATATGAGAATTGCAAGGTAAACCTTCATCTTTGAGGATAAAGTTTGAATCATAAGTTTTTTAACATTGGTCATTAACTTTAAGGATAAAGTTTGAATCATAAGTTTTTTGCAGAACAATAGTGTATGGCAAACCCAAACAAAGCAACACCATATGGCTGACATTTGGTTATCCACTCAACGTACATGTACATAACTGATCACAAATATTCGTTAATTGCAAGGTAAACCTTCATCTTTCTGAATAACATGGTTTCCAATAAATTTGTCTGTTACATGAAGAAAAATATATAGAGTGCATTGCTTTTATAAAAGAGAAAGTGCAATGTCAAAGGAAGGAATACTGGTGAACCAACCCATTAGCTGATGTTCTCAAATTGTTGCAGTAGACTTGATAATGTAACTGTGTTTCAAAATATAACTTTATGAGTCAAAATAAGTTGGGTCGGTTAGGCTGACCGACTAATATTCTTTTTCCTTTTATATCGTTTTACAATGGTTATAATCACCAAACAATAATAACCAATAATGATGTAGTGTTTACAAATAAATGTTATAAGTGCATCTTGGTTGATTATTAAACGTTTGACCCATTATGCACACTTTTATTTGTTCAGTACTATTTATGGTAATTTTTTAATTTTAGTAGTAATAAATGATGAACTTTCAAAGTACGTTGCAATGGCTTGGAGTACAACGGTCTCCGTTTTATGACACTCAAAAGTGTGACTCCGCTACCCTCACAGTGGTTTTGGTTCCCTTTATTGAATTTACTGTCTGTCAAAATGAAGCAGAGACCACTTTCAACAGGTGATATTTGTAGAGAGTAATCCCACAATGGTAATGTTCTCTCTTTTCAACTTTCTTTTAATTCTTTATAATCTACCATCTAAGATGCAAGCCAAAATTTAATTATAGAAGAATTCATCCTTACTGTTTCTACATATATAATACTTTGTCAATAAAAACTGAGAAACAATACCCAAGTAATATATACTTTTATATAATTGTTATTAACATTTGTTTCATTATAATGTGGATATATATTTCTGGTCAACTTCGTGTTGCAGCATGTAGAGTATTTAATAGAGACGGAATAAGGGGCCATTTTTCGGGATTTCATATGGATGGGTGCAGAGTAGACAACAAATCCAAGGGTGGGAAATGACGATGGTGAATGATAATGTGCATAAGTAGCCTGATGTCATTGCCTCATTGGTATTAGTTTGGGTGATGCCGTATATGTGATAGTTGTCATGTTTCCCAAAGGATTGGTAACTTTGTTTTTAAAGAACAAAGATTGGATAAGGAGTCTTTATTTGTTCTTTCATTTTAACTCTATCTAATTCTAACTCTATTAGTTTTATTATTAGTGTAGCCTCTATTCACATAAAGACCTCAACAAACTTTTTTCTATTGAATAGGATTCTTGGTAAGTTTGGTTAATCAGATATGGATGCACAAAAGATAGGATTATGTGATGGAAACAAGTTACAAATACATTTTTATGTGAATAGAAGGACCACTTAACCTAAAAAGGAAAAACAACAAATTCGATTGGCCAGTTAGCTACTTACTCCTTTTAGTTTTCTAGCTTTTCTTATTTTGTTCAGCAATCAAATACGTATCAAATAAAATTTGTAATAAATAAATTGTAAATATAAATGTTAAAGTGACGATATTTACATCACTATTTTTGATAGATTCACCATCAATATGTATTATATATTTGTACACTACAACCCTTTAATACATATTGTTGGTGGATTTATCAAATATGGTGGTGGAAATTTCATCCCCCTGAATGTTAATATGGAGTTAGGATATAGTCTATGGTTGACCATATTATGAATGCTGATTCGTAAAAAATTTTAGACCTGCCCAAGGTAGTATTTACTATTTATTGAAGGGTTTAGTGTCTTTAAATGTATCAAATTTGAACGCGATCTTAATTGTGTGTCCTAACTATTATTTTTTCTATTGTTTGTACTTTGTACTCAACTTTCAAAAAGTGTATTTTTATGTATTTTGTTGATGTGTCGTTTATTTACTGTGTCACTTGACATCCGTAGAGATCGACACATCATCAAAAGTACTACAAAATAAATCAAAAGTGAACTTTTTGAAAGTTGAGTAGACACAATAGAAAAGCAAGGGTTGTGTACACACAATCAATATCGCGTCCAAGTTTGATACATTTCCGGATACTAAATCCTTTGTTGAACGGCCATAATAGAGTTTTGGTGAATAAATGTTAAATTTCTACAAATAAACAACTACCTATTATGTTCACTAAAAACGTTACATTATCTTATTGCACAAGCAAAAATATTTATTATATCCCTAAAAGATAAATTAATGTGTCATCCCGCAAATTTTGCGGGTATTAAACTAGTAAAAATAATAATGTACATGTAACACCCCAAAAATCTAAAAGTATTATAATGGTAAAGGTAAAAGTAATTCTTTTAAGTTATTATTATTTTAGGTAAAATAAAATAGTAATAACTGAGAATGGTTTTTAAGTTCCAGATAATGATAGGTACGGAGTGTAATTTAATACAATTAACAGAGTCGGTTTAAATTCATACATATCTATCTCATACACATACATATGTATGTACAGAAAGAAACAGAGAAAAGCTCCAGGAAGAAAGAATGAAAAGTAGAAACCATGAATTAACATGGAATTGAAGCTAGAACAAGTGAGAAATCATTCTTTTGATCTTCTCTAATCTTATGTAAGTATGTTCTTCAATTTCTCTAAACCTAGAAATGGGTTTTTCATGAGTTTTAAGAAAGTGAGATGTTCAAATACGAAATTAGGGCCTGTATATATTAAATTGATGTTAGTTAAGTTCATTTATTATGATTCTTAATCTAATATCAAGATAGAAATGAAGAACCCTAATTGAATTAAGTGTTATTGAGGTGTTTATGATGATTCGGTTGATCATGATGATGATGATGAATAGTAAAGTAAAAGTAATGCTAATTAGTGTTAGTAAAGCTTAGTAATGATGATATTAACACTAATTCAAGTTAAAGGATATGAAATTGATTAAGAATTTACTAAACCTAAAATGGGGTTTTGGTGGATTCATGGTAAATAATGTTAATTAACCTTGTTAATGATTTAAAGGAGGTAAATTAGTGATGGTTAATGTGATTAAAGTGTAGTTGTGATCATTTTTATCATAACTTGGAAAGATATAAATAATATGATTTGGACTAATTAACTTTAAAGGTATAATTGGTTCAATGGATGAGAAAGGGTTAGAAAGTGAGCTTTATAAAGATAATAGCTCATATGAATATGTAAAGTAAAGTAAATGTCATGTTTAGTTGATTAAAGATCAACTATTGAAAGCAATAAGAATGTAATGATGATTAATTAAATTGATCACCGGTTGATGCTAAGTGTATGTTATGTGATTATATTATGATAGGTGATCAAATGATATGGAAGCCCCAAAGCAAGAGCTAAATGATTTAATCGTCTTAAAGGCTAAGGTGAGTTATATGGGGGGTTAAATGGGTAAGGATTTTATATTCTAAGTTGCTTGTAAGTAAGAAGATCATACAATCAAGAAATGTAATGTTCATGTTTATGAAGTAAATTAAGTTTAAAGTTTATATTCAATTGACTAGTTATGTTTTGCTACTACATGTGGTAAGAAAAGTTGTAAAGTAGCAAGTATTGAAAGAATATGAGAATATGTGAATGTTATGTGGAATGAGTGAATTACAGGGACAAAGAAAGAAAGCATGCTATGCACTTGATCAAGTGATTGAATGTTTAGTATGCATACCACCGAGAGGTATGTTACTAAAGGAAAATGTTATAGTATGCATACCACTTAGAGGTATGGTACTAATGGATTACGTTTTAGCATTTATACTACTTAGAGGTATAATGCTAAATGGAAAGGTATGGAATGATGTTTACATTTATACAATGGTTAAGTGGTCAAGTAAGAAATGGTTATGATAATGATGTATGTGGAAAAGTTATGTAAGTATTCATTTAATTGCTCATGTACTCACTAAGCTTAATGCTTACCCCGCAAGATGTTTTATGTGTAGGTGCTTGGTTCGGTTAAACTAAATGGTTAAGGTGGATAGAAGATGGATGCAAGAGATTAGCGTGGAATGGAGCTTGCTTTACAGTTAAATAAGCTCATTTTCCTTGAATGATCGTTATGAATGTCCAATTGTGTAAATCGCCCAAAGAAATGTTTTTAAAATGTAAAGTTATAATTGGTCATGAAATGTATCTTTGACTTAAAAAAGTCAAAGGAGAAAGAGTCAAGAATAATGTTAATTTACTTGTATGAGAAAGTCACGTAAAATGAGAAAAGTTAGTTCATGAAAGTTGAAATGGTCAATTGTGATGTTATGGTCCAATAAAGATGTTAGGAAGTTATTTGACTTAGAATGAGTCAATTGGATGAGGTTTGACCAAAAAGTGGGTCAATATGGTCAAGGACCCAATCGGGTCACTTTAGGGTCCAAATGGGCAACCAATGGGTTAAAGAGTCAGAATGGGCTATGGTGGACTAAAGTCAAATGTTTTCATGCCCACAAGTCCTAAATGTGATGTTAATTAAATGGTCAAAAGTGCAAGAGCAGAAGTGTATTGGTTTAAAAGTTGGTATGTCAAGATTTTTGGTCAAAAATGAGTTAACGGGCCAAAATGAGTTAGGACGCAAAAATTGAAAAAGTGGAAATGAGGAAATGTTTAACGGGTCAAGATATGCGTGTCTGCAAATTTTCAGGTCAAAACAATTCCCGAGTCAAAAGTTATGCGTGTTCGAATGTCGGTAGTTTTAATAAAAGAGGGCAGTTTTGAGAGTAGTGTTGTGGGCAACGGGGCAGTTTTGAGGGCAAAGAGGCAGTCTTGAAGGGAAAGTGTAAAAATGAAAAACGTTCATTTTGTTGTAGTAAAGGTGCCTGCAAAATTTGGTGGTTTAACTGTTAACGAGTAAAAAGTTATGCGTGTTTAAAAAGGGCAGTTTTGACCCCAAATGGGCAGTTTTGAGAATGTGCAGTTTTGCCCATAACGCATGATGAACATTTAACTCGTGTAGTCTTGCATATGTGATCTCGTATGATATTTTAATTGATTGTTGGGACAAAAACAAGAGTATATTAGTATAAAAAAAATGGTTACGTTTTCGGGGCGTTTCAAATTGGTATCAGAGCGATGGTTTAAGGGAATTAGGTAATCCACGATAGGATTGCCTAAACTTAAACCAATATGATATGTTTGATATGTTATTATGATTATGATTCAGAAGTAAGATTTTAGAAAAAGAACTGATATGCTTCCCTAGTAAGGATTAAGTTGTTATGAAAACTATGTGCATTATTATGTTAAAGTGAAATGAAATAATATAGTGCACTGTTATGATTCAGGTAAAGAATTGCTACTTGTTAAATTAGTAGCTGAGATGTTTCATGATAAGTAAAGTGTTTTAAATAGTTTTGATTGAACCTTAAAACACTTGTAAATGTTAAGAAAATGTACATGTCAGAAATGTAAATGTAGAAAGAAGTTACAGATTTAGAAATATGAATGTAGTAAAGAAAATAAAGGTGGGATTAAAATTCCTGAAAAATGTTATGGGATATGTGATCAGAAATAAAATGACTCCTGAGAGAGGTTATGTTGCGAACGGGGTAAATTGAGTAGATGGAAAGAATATTCTTATATAATAAGCCCATAATGGTAGGGTTTTCAATTGATTTGAGAAGAGGTAGGTCTTCCTGGTCAAATTGTAAACAAGTGAAAGATATGTATAAAAGGTAGCAGGTAAATGTTAAGATGATTAATGGCACTTGAGACCTGGCTCACGTGGTAGAGCTATCAGGCATTTATGCTGCAGGTACAGGGTTCAAACCCTACTCAGTGCATGAAAATCCCTTGGGCCTTTGGGCTCCGGGGTGAGGAGTTTTACCCACTTCGGCAACCGGATCTGTCGGCACTTGGGCCGGGGACGAAGCTGGGCTTTCTTCTCGAGGGTGCATTATGGTGAGATGATCGGGTGGGCCTAAGTGGCCCGTCAGTGATTTCAAACTGCCTTTCAAAAAAAAAAAGATGATTAATGTGACATGATGATAGGATTAGTATAATCTATTATCATTAAGTGATAGGATGTTATATGAAAAGAAAAGGTATATGTTTAACTGAACAGATGTTAAATGATTTTGTGGAATTTCTTACTTAAGTAAAGTAAAGTAAATGAGTAGTCTTATACTCACAATGATATTAAGTAAGTGAAATAGCAAGTAAATTCATGAATATGTACATGTTGTTAAAGTGTTATGGAATATGTTTAAGTGTTCAGTTATGTGCAAAAAGATCAAAAGTACGGATAAGCTAACTCACATTAATGTTATGTTCAGACTTCCAGGTAAGCTAACTTATGTTAGCTACATATTTAAATGTACAGACAATTGCTAATAGATATTGGCAAGAGAATGAGTCAGATAAAATGAAATGATGATAGTAGACAGTTATTTGTTTAAAGTTAAAGATAATCAGAAACATTTACTTATGTCAGTTGCTATGTTAAGAATTTAATGTGAGTTACATGTAATGGGGATTGTAGAGATCAGTTGTATGATAGTGGCAGAATGCTAACTATGTTAGCCATGACAGAAAGAAAGGTTCACGATTAAAGGCATGCCGTGCAAATGGTTATGTATGAGTCCATTACTTACTGCAGTAGGTAGATGGATATGATATGATAAAGGGTTTCCATTATTCATGTTATTGAATAGATGGATATGATGTGAAGTAAGGTTTCCATTACTCATGACATGGAGTAGATGGATATTGTAAAGATGGGCAGTGATCATGACACTAGCTCGATAATATGAGAAGGTTAAGGATCCTTAACGGTGCAGAAATATTTTAGTACACATACCACCGAGAGGTATAGTACTAATTGGAAAGGTTCAGAATGATCTCTACAATTTTCTAAAAGAAATATGGATAAGTAAGAAAGTGATAATGAAAGTTATGTGTTCAGTTGGAGTTTTTATAATTCCCTAATGTGCGGATTTAAGTGTTATGTTTGTACAGATTGTATGAATTCAAATATGATCACACTTGGACCAGTATATGATTAACAATGATAAATGGAAGTGTGAAACTGATATAATGGGACGACGTCTGGCCAACGTGGTTTTATTATATTAAGACGTATGGATGATTTATGATTGTTAAGTATATAATGGAACTAGTGATAATTAGCTTTGATTGGAAAGTTTAAGGGGAGATAGTAAGTAAATAAGAATGTGAAAAGTTGATAGTTAAACGTGTTTATGATAAAATTTACTGTCTTTATGTGAACATATATACATGCTTTTAGACATATTGTGGACATAGTAATTGATAAGTCCCACCAATGATCAGGAAATTGACATATGATGTGATAGAAAGATAAAAGTCAATTAATCTGAAACAGTATTAAACCACTAAACTGTTGTTTTTATGTGGTTTTATGGTAAGAAAGTGTAGAATGAACTTAAGTGAGGGAGGAACAATCGTAATTTGGAACAGGAAAAGATGTCGTTTCATGAAATATGAGATGATGACAGAAAGATAATGCGTTATGATATAATGGCGACATAAAGTAGTAAAGTTATAACTAGTAAGAATTAAAATGTAATATGAAGCAGAAAACGACACATTTTATGTCTAAGGGTAAGAAAATTCACTATGTAAGTGAAACCGAATGAGTAATGGTTATGTGATTTTGAATATACATTAGTAAATGATTTCACATAACCAATATGATATTATAATTACAGTTAGTAATTTTGTGATTCCCTAGTTGTAAGGTAAAGAAGTCTAGCATAATGCTAGGTAAGATTGTTATGTAAATACTAGCTCTTTTGCTAGCTATGGTTAAGGTAAAGAATATTAATGTTGATATGAGAAAGGTGACTTCTAATGTCATTTCTATGGTTAATGTTAAAGCAAAGATAAATATTGTAATGTAAAGATTCTAGCCTATTGCAAATTTCAGATTATGAAAGATGTTTAAGTGATTATGTGTATTAAGATGTTATGTGGTTAAGTGTAAATGACCTCTATATGTGGTCTGTTAATGTGAAAGGATAAGAAACATATATAGCCCCTAGGGTTAGGTGAAAGCAAATGAAATGCACATGTTATATGTGCACGTGGAAAGAATTGAATGAATGTATCTATGTGTATAAGTTGTCAGAATGACATAGTGAGTGTTATGCGTATCACTTGCCGAACAGAAGGTTAGTTCCTTGTAAAGGAACAAATGTTAATGTTGCACCTTGTACTGAAAATTGCACTATGTGCTAATGAGAAGTAAGATGTAAAAGTTATGTGTTTACATGATAAAGATAAAGGCAAGCTGCATGTGTGTAAGTGAATGTAAAAGTAAGAACATTTATATGATTATGTTAATAAGGTTACATGAATAAGTTGTTTAACTCATGTGTTAAAAAGGCTATGTGTACAGATTAAAGGAAACAGTAAGCACAACATATGTGATTCTGTTGAGGAAGTTATGTGTAAAGAAAATTACTAGTGTGTTGAAAGTTGCACTCTAGTTGATCAGATTGTTATGTGACATATGTTGATAAGAAGTAAGTGTATTTCTTTAATTGCATAAAATTGATAAGGTTGATTAGATATTCATGTTGTTAGAGTTATGTGATATGTATATAAACTGAAAAGCTATTAAAATTAATGTGATAAGCTAATGTGTAAGGGGGATATGTATGTAGTTAAGATGAAAGTGAAAATTTTAAACCTAAACGATGAATGTTTATGTCTGGAACAAGAAAGTAATAAGATATGTTAAGATAAGTGAACGCTTCCGCGCAAGTAGAGAAATGTTAAGATTGAAAAGGTACCAAAGATTCGTGAGGACACGAATAAGACAAATGGAGGAGAGTTGTAATAACCCAAAAATCTAAAAGTATTATATTGGTAAAGGTAAAAGTAATTCTTTTAAGTTATTATTATTTTAGGTAAAATAAAATAGTAATAACTGAGAATGGTTTTTAAGTTCCAGATAATGATAGGTACGGAGTGTAATTTAATACAATTAACAGAGTCGGTTTAAATTCATACATATCTATCTCATACACATACATACGTATGTACAGGAAGATACAGAGAAAAGCTCCAGGAAGAAAGAATGAAAAGTAGAAACCATGAATTAACATGGAATTGAAGCTAGAACAAGTGAGAAATCATTCTTTTGATCTTCTCTAATCTTATGTAAGTATGTTCTTCAATTTCTCTAAACCTAGAAATGGGGTTTTCATGAGTTTTAAGAAAGTGAGATGTTCAAATACGAAATTAGGGCTTGTATATATTAAATTGATGTTAGTTAAGTTCATTTATTATGATTCTTAATCTAATATCAAGATAGAAATGAAGAACCCTAATTGAATTAAGTGTTATTGAGGTGTTTATGATGATTAGGTTGATCATGATGATGATGATGAATAGTAAAGTAAAAGTAATGCTAATTAGTGTTAGTAAAGCTTAGTAATGATGATATTAACACCAATTCAAGTTAAAGGATATGAAATTGATTAAGAATTTACTAAACCTAAAATGGGGTTTTGGTGGATTCATGGTAAATAATGTTAATTAACCTTGTTAATGATTTAAAGGAGGTAAATTAGTGATGATTAATGTGATTAAAGTGTAGTTGTGATCGTGTTTATCATAACTTGGAAAGATAGAAATAATATGATTTGGACTAATTAACTTTAAAGGTATAATTGGTTCAATGGATGAGAAAGGGTTAGAAAGTGAGCTTTATAAAGATAATAGCTCATATGAATATGTAAAGTAAAGTAAAGGTCATGTTTAGTTGATTAAAGATCAACTATTGAAAGCAATAAGAATGTAATGATGATTAATTAAATTGATGTGACACCCGTCAAATTAGGACTAGTTTTTAGTTCCTAATTATTTAGAAATACATGTAATTTGTTCTATGTATTAGGCTAATTGTATGTATATATATATATATATTGTTGAAATATATATCAGTACGCGATTATACTTAATCGTGCATTTTCTAATCGGCCAAATTTCGATTCATTTATACGGGCGTTGGTGAAATCAAATATTAAATAATATAGAATTATTATTTAATACACTCATTAATTTTTATATATTATTTTTGATAATATATAACGTATCTCGTATCGTACAAATCAAACATTCGCGACAAAACATATAAATAATGTATTATCATTTATGAAAATAATGATTATTATTTACTCAAACGAAAATAAAACATATTCGTTTTATTCAGTTTTACTAAAACGCGACTACATTATCCAAACCTTATCCGTCTCGCAAAACCTAAAACAAAAATATATTTTTATATCATAAGAATATTATTTTTGTTAAACAATTCGATTAAAAACATATTTGAAAATATATTTAGATATTTTCCATTTGAAAAGATTATACTACTTTTCGATCGGGTACAAAAACACGGGGTTTAATACCTACCCTGTTTGCATGATTGGACTGGACAAGATCCACAGATCGTGGATCTTGCCCCGTGCCCTTATCAGACCAAACACACCCTTTTTCCCTCTCATTTCTTTTCTTCTCCATCTCTTTTCTCTGCTCTATCTCTCGCTCATTTTCTCCATTGCAAAAACAATAACAACAACAATTACAAGATCAACAGCAGCATCAACTCCACCATCATCATCATCCTCAAGCATCATCATCACCTTCATCACCATCTCCATTCGATCTCCATTTCACTCTTAAGGAATCACTCCGGTTTTCTTTAAATTTACATGTTTATATAACATATATATTGATGCTATGATGTTCTACAAACTGATTATGTCCAATAATTTGATTCCCCATCGTTATCTTGTGATTCTGATATGAACAGGCCTGTATTTGGTCTTTGATCCAGCGGATCAACACCAGATCCGACGGATCAAGTAGTGATATGGCGGATCATGACCAGATCAAACAAAATACACGAAAAACCTTGTGATCCGGCGGATCAACACATGATCCGGCGGATCAACACATGATCCGGCGGATCCCCCTTTATAAATCATGATCCGGCGGATCAACAAACTGATCCGGCGGATACAAGCTAAAACAGAACGAATATTTTTTTGAAAACGTCGAAGATTTCACATTTCACAAGTGTATACAGGGTAGCTTCTCGATGAAAAATTTATTGTAATGGATTGAGCTCAAATTCGCACGGTCATTCGAAAATAGCCCAATGGTCAAGGCTAAGTACCTATAGCATACTCAGTTTTAGGCCTTCCGGGGTCGTCTAGGGGTAAAAAATGGCATATTTCAGTTTTCGGACTCGTACCAAATTTAGTAACTTATGAAATAAAATGTGACGGACATAATGGACTTGAGTAACTACTAAACTTATACGATACGACTTATACACGAAACACATATACTTTTATAAGTACAACAAATCATGCAAAATAATAATAGTTTGAAATTATTATAACAAACCGTCACCAACGAGCCGTATACATTTTTCGCAAACTCAAACATAAACATTAAACAATTCATTGGACATAACTAGTTGAGGGAACGACTAGCATAGATGGTCTTTTGAGACATCTAATCATTATTATAAACCTTGCGCGTTTATCACGCCCTGCAGGTTTCAGTCGTTTGAACGACATCATTTACTTGTAATTCATCATTAATTGTCTGATAGCAATTCATCAGACTCAGGTGAGTCTCATAGCTCCTATTTTACTGTTTTTACACTAGGGGTGAGAATACATGCGTGTTTTGTTTTACATGTGAACGCAAGTATCAAATATCGCTATATTCTGAATGAGTTTATTCATCTAATCATTTAAGTCCTCCAAGCATAGTTTGGTAATACTTTGTAGCGTGAATGTTAGTGTATGGTACCATATGGGACTGACAATCCCCGGTCGGGTCAGCAAGCACTGACTGGTCAAACGGACGCATTATCATTTGTTCATACGTGTGTTGATTAGGCACACGCATAGAGGCACCCTCGCTCAGACACTTAATTGTGATCCTGACACCTCAGTTAAGCTCAGACTATGTGCTCATGAAAGTTATATACATCTTTTATCATTTACTTATTTGTTTAATTACAAATATTCATACTTAAATCTTGCGGTTCATACATTACACTTTATCATTAAACCTGTGAGCTCACCAGCTTTTAGCTGATCATTTTAGCGTGTATTATCAGGTACTCAGCGGTAGTAAGACTGCCACTCAGGATGCCCATTAGCTCGAATCGCATTCAGACATCAAGAGATTGTCATGCATTACTATATTTTGTATAATTTAGTTATGCCATAGAATCTCTATCATTTGGCCCAAGAGCTTTTGTCAACTATATTATAACAGTGTAAAACTTTTATAATATCAATGTATTTGTAAAACTACGCATATAGAGTCGTTCATTGTATACCTTGTGTGCTTGATTATTGATTAGTCGCGCCCCGAACCGACCCGCTTCCACATCATAATTTGGGGGTGCGACAATTGATCACCGGTTGATGCTAAGTTTATGTTATGTGATTATATTATGATAGGTGATCAAATGATATGGAAGCCCCAAAGTAAGAGCTAAATGATTTAATCGTCTTAAAGGCTAAGGTGAGTTATATGGGGGGTTAAATGGGTAAGGATTTTATATTCTAAGTTGGTTATAAGTAAGAAGATCATACAATCAGGAAATGTAATGTTCATGTTTATGAAGTAAATTAATGTTAAAGTTTATATTCAATTGACTAGTTATGTTTTGCTACTACATGTGGTAAGAAAAGTTGTAAAGTAGCAAGTATTGAAAGAATATGAGAATATGTGAATGTTATGTGGAATGAGTGAATTACAGGGACAAAGAAAGAAAGCATGCTATGCACTTGATCAAGTGATTGAATGTTTAGTATGCATACCACCGAGAGGTATGTTACTAAAGGAAAATGTTATAGTATGCATACCACTTAGAGGTATGGTACTAATGGATTACGTTTTAGCATTTATACTACTTAGATGTATAATGCTAAATGGAAAGGTATGGAATGATGTTTACATTTATACAATGGTTAAGTGGTCAAGTAAGAAATGGTTATGATAATGATGTATGTGGAAAAGTTATGTAAGTATTCATTTAATTGCTCATGTACTCACTAAGCTTAATGCTTACCCCGCAAGATGTTTTATGTGTAGGTGCTTGGTTCGGTTAAAATAAATGGTAAAGGTGCATAGAAGATGGATGCAAGAGATTAGCGTGGAATGGAGCTTGCTTTACGGTTAGATAAGCTCATTTTCCTTGAATGATCGTTATGAATGTCCAATTGTGTAAATCGCCCAAAGAAATGTTTTTAAAATGTAAAGTTATAATTGGTCATGAAATGTATCTTTGACTTAGAAAAGTCAAAGGAGAAAGAGTCAAGAATAATGTTAATTTACTTGTATGAGAAAGTCACGTAAAATGAGAAAAGTTAGTTAATGAAAGTTGAAATGGTCAATTTTGATGTTATGGTCCAATAAAGATGTTATGAAGTTATTTGACTTAGAATGAGTCAATTGGATGAGGTTTGACCAAGAAAGTGGGTCAATATGGTCAAGGACCCAATCGGGTCACTTTGGGGTCCAAATGGGCGACCAATGGGTTAAAGAGTCAGAATGGGCTATGATGGACTAAAGTCAAATGTTTTCATGCCCACAAGTCCTAAATATGATGTTAATTAAATGGTCAAAAGTGCAAGAGCAGAAGTGTATTGGTTTAAAAGTTGGTATGTCAAGATTTTTGGTCAAAAATGAGTTAACGGGTCAAAATGAGTTAGGACGCGAAAATTGAAAAAGTGGAAATGAGGAAATGTTTAATGGGTCAAGATATGCGTGTCTGCAAATTTTCAGGTCAAAACGATTCCCGAGTCAAAAGTTATGCGTGTTCGAATGTCGGTAGTTTTAATAAAAGATGGCAGTTTTGAGAGTAGTGTTGTGGGCAACGGGACAGTTTTGAGGGCAAAGAGGCAGTCTTGAAGGGAAAGTGTAAAAATGAAAAACGTTCATTTTGTTGTAGTAAAGGTGCCTGCAAAATTTGGTGGTTTAACTGTTAATGAGTAAAAAGTTATGCGTGTTTAAAAAGGGCAGTTTTGACCCCAAATGGGCAGTTTTGAGAATGTGCAGTTTTGCCCATAACGCATGATGAACATTTAACTCGTGTAGTCTTGCATATGTGATCTCGTATCATATTTTAATTGATTGTTGGGACAAAAACAAGAGTATATTAGTATAAAAAAAAATGGTTACGTTTTCGGGGCGTTTCAGTACACAATAAAAATAATAACGGAAGAATAGCATAAGGAGTAATTAAATATAATCACAAAAAGTAAAATATTTTCCATTATATTGTGCGTTTCCTGATCGAAGGGTTTTTCACTTTTTCTTTCTTCTACTTTTCGTGTCCCATAAAAAAAGTCAACTTTTGGTTTGACAACTAAAAGTTAGATTGCCTTTGGTTATAAACGCGTTATTATGGATGACTCTAGCTTGATTGGACATAGAAAAATACGAGTACAAAAGTTTCTATCATTTGTTTTTACTATTTTCTCGATTTCGAATTTATTATCCACAGACGGACAATATACATTTAAATAAACATAATCATTATTCCTTATTTTATGATAAAAACGACTTTATTATTGGGCATGACAATGTTCATCTGATCCATCGAACATCCATCCGATCAATAAGTTATTTGATGGATATAGACGAAGCAAACGGACGAATAATGAATATGGATATGGATGTTTATCGGATGTGCATGGTGAGTTGTTATCCATAGATTTCATCCATTAACCCGAAATTATATATGTTTAAATTATTAACTAGGTATACTATATACCTCAACGTCCATTTGTTGGATATAATTCACACACTTAATTTATTAACTAGTTAATTATACGCATATACTTTTAAAACTCGACAATTAAAATGGGAAATCCGGACAAAAAACATGAAGTATACAATCGTGACGGAAGAAGTATTATATTAAAATTCAAATAACGTGCACGTAACTTGGAGACCAAGAAAAGTTTTGAAATGATGGTAACATTAAGATTCGCATGCCATCTTTTTCTCTGTGTTATCGGAGTCTACAACTCATGCTTGACTGCAATACGCGAATAAACAAGCTAAAAAAATAACGAATTCGCACACACTGCACGTACCACATACATTTAAAGAGTTGACCGACTTCTTAATTTTTCATAATAAAACGATTATTAAAGTCATCAAAGAGTTAAATTTAGTAAGAAGTATTATTCGATTTGTTCATACAGATATAGATAAATGGGTATGGGTATCTATGGATTTTGTTAATAACATACCTTTTAAGGCGCTAAAATTAGAAAAAAGTGATTCTAAATGACACTTGGTCTAGTACTATGAAAGTAGCTAGCGTATCAACCGGAAACTCAGAATGTTACGTGTTCAAATTCTTGAGTCGGTGAGCGTATATATTTTTAAATTTTGTGGTTGTGCATAATATGTGATTTAGTTCGTAGAATTGTTGTAAAACAAAAAAAAGTTAAATAAAGTGACAGAAAGAAAATTATTTGGTTTATTGAAAATTGTTATTTTTACTGTTTGATTGATTAGAACAAAAGAAAGATATGAAGAAGAACAACAAAAGACAGAAATACAAATAAATGAGATTTAGAGGGTGAGACAATTGACTTATTTACATGTCGGTAAAAGTAAAACCATCAAATTCGGTGGGTTTTTGAAATCTTTCCTTCTCAAGTTGGAAGCCGCCCATTTATTTAAAATAAAAGGAAGGTGATATTTCCACCACCATAATTGATAAATCCATCATAAGTGTGCTTTAACAGATTGTACACTACAATCTGTCAATGCACTCTTTTGGTGGATTTATCAATTATGGTGGTGGAAATATCATTGCCCAAAATAAAATATCTTATATATTATAATAATAAATTGTATATAAGAAACACATAATGATATCATCAAAAATTTAATCGACCAATAAAATTACTTAATTTTATCCAATTGGCTAAATTATAGGATTTAATGACATCATAAATAATTAACTATATATAAGATAATCATATAAAAAAATTAATTTAAGATGGTACCCTTATAAAAAAAGGATAATTCTTTATTGAGAAAATCACAATTTTGATCCGTTTACCAAGCCTATTTAAACAAAATAATCCGTTGACTTCCATTTTTAACAAAGTAATCCACCGATTGGCGCCACCCCCCGGCGCCCCGGCGCCCCTGACACAACCCACCACCCAAAAAATGCCACGTGTACGAGGATCCAGTGCCAAAAAAAATACCCGGCGCCCCATGTTTTTTTTTGGCGCCCCCTCTCCTTCGTTTTCCCTTTTCTTGGCGCCCCACTCCTTCGTTTCCTTTCTTCTTGGCGCCCATGATTTTTAATGGCGCCCCTCATTTTTTTAATCGGCTCCAACGGCTGTATCCTCGTACACGTGGCATTTTTTGGGTGGTGGGTTGTGTCAGGGGCGCCGGGGCGCCGGGGGGCGGCGCCAATCGGTGGATTACTTTGTTAAAAATGGAAGTCAACGGATTATTTTGTTTAAATAGGCTTGGTAAACGGATCAAAATTGTGATTTTCTCTTCTTTATTTAGGAATCCTAATCACATCTAATACTTTATAATGTTACACGTAACATACACCATAAAATTCATTTAATCGTTTAAAACATTCAATGAATGACATGCGTTTTAAAGTTTTATTCCATCAACGAACATCTTTTCTTTAAATTATATCCTATTTAACCTTTACTATTTGTTTATTTTAGAAGTATGCATTACGATGTACATATTCAATATTGATTATTTGAAATCCTAACTATTATTATCATCATGGTCACTTACTTTTGTTAGATTAATATTATCTTATTCATCATCATTTAAATTAAGTTTTATTTTGTCAATTAAACCCTTTTATTAAGTAAAATTAAAAAATAAAACCCCTAACTTATTATAAATTTATTTTTCTAAACCAACGACCCCCTTACATATAAAAATAAATTTAATTTATTAATTAAAAAATTATCCAAATTGATTATGATAGTTTCTAATTTTAATTCACCTGCGGGAATAAATTACTTAAAAAAAAGTTAATATATCCTTAAATAAATTCATTTTTTATTAATAACTTGAATTTAAAATCTTTTAACTTTTGAATGTCGACATACATACAATCGTATGCAAAAAGTAATAACTACTTGAAAGTTGAAACCAACTAAATGCTTAATATACATATGAATTACATACTTTATAATCAGAAACAAAATACCAAATATGAAATATCATATAAATAATCAATGGTCTGTGTGTATACACGGGTTTGAGATCTAGTTATTCAATATACTCTCAATTAAATTGTTCAAATTACTATTTTGAGATGTCACTATAAGTGTACACTTTTGTGTTTAACCAATTAAAAAAGACTCTAATATGTAGATCTGATATTTGATTAGTGAAAAGTCTAGTTACTGAAAAATCATAAAACTGCGTGCAAAGTCAAAGTGAACATTTTGAATGAGACGGAGGGAGTAATACCATAATAAAGTCATAAACCAAACACTTACAACCCCTAGTGTGATTGATCTATATCTATATTATCTAACGAAAAATCTCGTCTTACCCTGTAATTTATAAGAAAAATAGAATACATGTTCTATAACAATAATTTAATAACTGATGCATCCTTAAAGGCTACTTGAAATTACGGGTTTGCTATAGGACGGTACACATTTGTGACCAATTGAAATAAGCTAGGCAACCATAAAAAGCAACAATCGTGAAAAATAGTTAAAACACACCGACCGTGATGTTACGATCCCACGTCGGCCACGTATGGGAATGGTTGGTAGCTTATAAGTCTAAGTTTCCCCACCTCCTTCAAGCTAGCTTTTGGGAGTGAGTTTAACACTTGGGCTTATGGCTTAAGATGGGCCTAGTATGGGTTAGGTTCGTATCAATTGGTATCAGAGCCAGGTTGGGTGACCTGCTCTTTGAAAAGATTGAGGCCGAAATGACTAAATTGTCAGCGAACCAAGACCACAAGTTTCAGCAAATGATGGAGAGTATGCAGCAGATGTTTGTTGGCTTAAAACGGGAGTTGGCAACAGTAAATCATGAACGGGGCTCACCGAGTAAGTTTCGACCTAAGGCGGTGAAGATGGACTTTCCTAAGTATGATGGGATGGAAGACCCTACTATTTGGGTTTGTCGAGCAAACCAATTTTTTTTTACTATAACCAAATTCCCGAAGAAGAAAAGGTTCCATTAGCCTCGTGGAATTTAGAAGGTGATGCTCAGTTGTGGTATCAACTTCTCAAGGAGGAACGAGAACAAGAGTCGATCACTTGGCAACAGTTTGTGGCACGGTTATTTGAGACATACGGGTCTACGGCGTATCAAGATTTCTTTGGCGAACTTACGAAACTACAACAAGTTGGGTTGGTAAACGAATACTATACCCAATGGTGTAGATTAGTGCTACATGCAGGGAAGTTGTCACCCGTGCAGCAAGTCAGTAGTTTCATCAGTGGCTTGAAGGAAAACATACGGATTGATGTACAAGCTTGTAAACCATCTACAGTATCAGCCGCCCTTGGTCTGGCTAGGTTATATTAAGTCTAAGTGTCCCCTCCTCCTTCAAGCTAGCTTTTGGGAGTGATTTCTACACTTGGGCTTATGGCTTGAGATGAGCCTAGTAAGGGCTAGGTTCGTATCACATGAGAAAATGATGAAATAAAGAAATTAATAACCGAAAGTTTAATTCTTGAAACAGAGTAAATTAGGACTTTATCTTGTTGAAGGCTTAAGTGAATTAGCACTTTATCTTGATACTACAGTCCTTCAAGTCTGGAAGCTTAAGTTGATTTATCATTTGATATTTAAGTTGTTCAAATCCGTCTTGATTCTTAAATTAGCCACGACTAAAAGTATTGAAAATGAGAATGATAATTAATGGATACGGAAGAAGACAGGCGAGTATTAACGTGGCTAATTTAACATTTAACATATCAATATGACTAATGACTAGTTTTTAGTATGAAGCTTTACATTAATTGGCTACGTGGAAGACTTTTTAAGATTAGACGTGTTTAATTTTATGATGATATGGGCTTTTTATGAAGTAATGATGAAATGATAATGAGATGGAACAAGGGATTTATGAATTATGAGCCAAGCCTTACAAAAATTATATAAGTTGGGCCGGACAATATAATAAGCTCGGTTACAAATTCGCTTATCATCACAAAAGTTATCTCCACGTGGATCACAAGGTTAAGACAACATATGTCGAAAATGTGGGCTACGATAACTGGAAAAGTGGGCCTGTTCATGATTCTAGTGTTCTTTGGAAAATTGGATAAGGAAATGTGCAAGTGTACCTCATATTCATCCCCCAGTTATAAAATATGATTAAATGAGTTTTTTTTAGCCCGCGCGTTGCGGCGGGATCAACAAAATTACTTTTTTAATAAAATTCATCATTCATATCTTTAGTGCTTTAGTTGATGTGAACATGAATTTGTAATTACATGTAGAGTTTGCTAACCGACTATCATGAATGTGAAGTTTTCAACTTTGTTATACTCAAACATACAAAAAGTGCAAGTGTTGAGTGAATTGTTGAATGGTTAATTCTGTCTAAATATTAAAATTGTAAGTATATATATATATATATATATATATATATATATATATATATATATATATATATATGTAAATAGTTCTAATAAAACTCTAAATATAACTACAAAGCTTGGCACCAAAAGTTATTGTTAAAGCAATACATGTTTTTTTTGGATAAAGCAATACACGTTGAACACTTACTAATTAAATGAAGCTACAGAAGCAATTGATTTCCGTGAGAGATTCTGGCATGTATCCATACAACCCAAAAACATCATCCAAACTCCAAAGATCTAGCAGGTCTCGCCTATTCCATTGTAATTACTACTGAAAAAGACACGTACACCAAACCCATCGGTAGATGTTAAACACTACAACATAATTAACATCTTAGAGTAAAAAAAGGAGAAAATCAAGGACTGAGAGAGCACATACATGATCAATGTCACCTAAAAGCCTATCTTGATACTGACAGAAAACATTAGAAAGCAGATCTAATTCCTCGATCAGGGTAGAAACTCAAAACAGATTCTATAAATTACAGTAAACCGCAAACATACTAAAGTAAAACAGACAATCAAAAAACAAACCTTAACAAATAATTGATTCATACCTGGAATTTCGAAATCACCTTATACAAATGAATGATTCTAGCATCCATATATCCCGTTATGGGCAGCCTTATGCGCCTTCCAGGAATTTCCTTTAGTAGCCCGCACTTGAATCTTAAAGAAGAGAGACACCAACTTTGCATACATTGAGTTGAGAATTGTATAATGTAACGACACATGGCATATTGGCAACGTAAATGACTACAAATATCAATAATTACAACCGCATCAAAAGATCAATTATAAACCACTACCGATAAGGATCTTGAAGGATATATAAAATCAACTTACTCAAAGGAAAACCTCAAAACTAAGATTATCTAAACCAATTTGCAAAAAAAGTGATTACCCATTTTTGATATACTCCTTCTTTGTTGAAACTTGAAACAATCATTTTTTTCATGTAGTACATGTATAATGTATACCTTAATCTATCATTTGAATATGGCGAAAGTATAAGTATTCAACTTGCTCTGAAAACTGATTGATAGTATACTTCCCCGATCATATTTTTCTTATAAACTGTTAACGATTGATCCATTTAATAAATCTTTTTGGAACTTGATCAACCCTATTCTTTTATATTCGACATACATGCATTTTTTTGTTTGAAAAAAACATAGATGTATCCAGAGGCGGAGCCATGTAGATGGTAGGGGTAATAGTTGCTACGGGTCCATTCGCTACATATAGTGTAAATTTCTTATAAAAATATTGCACTTTTCGTTACATTCTTTATTTGTGCTACGGATTCACAAAAAGTAAGATACCAATGTTACGGGTCACTATAATCCTGGATCCGCCCCTAGATGTATCCATATTATGTTAGAATTACAACAACATTTTAGTATTAATTATTAGACGATATAAAGTTTTTTCTGATTCCTTAATTATTATATTTAATTTGATACCTATATGCTTTACACATCTGGTTCTTTATAACATACGTGCGTATATTATTTGGTTCGCGGTTTTGAACTAAAACCGCAAGAACCGCACCGGAACCATACCGGACCAAAACCGAATTAGATGGTGCGGTTCATGGTTCTTGATTTTTCATTTAATGGTTCGCGGTCCAGTGCGATTCTGGTCCGGTTCTGTGCGGTTTTTGGAGCACGTACACCCCTAATTGATAGTGCGACCTCATTTTTTCTACGCAAGACAAAGTTTGAAAATCAGCATCAACCAAGCATGTGTCTAAACAAAGAAAGGAACACAAACAGACCACTCGGATATCATTTATTTAGAGGCAAAAAGCAAGACGTTGGTGCCTCTTGACTTCATTCGTTCCCTTAATAAGTACTTAAAAAATGAAGTGTAATGAGCTTACAAATCAAAAGCATTAATGGTAAGAGATTAAGCATATATTCAAACTCAAATAGTCATAGTGATGATATAGATCCATACATATCAATCTAAATAAGGTTTAGTGAATGAAATCCACATCCAAGTTCAAGCACCTATACAAAATTAGTAAAATGAACTCAAGCCAAACCCAAATGAATCTGCAGACTGTAAATTAAACCAAACCAAACCAAAGAATATTACAATACAAAACTGCACGGGCCGTACTACAAGATGTAGAAAGGGTAGCAGCTAAATAAAAGTCAATAAATGAAACATAAACAGAAGCTAAACCCAAATGAAATACAGTAAAACTAAAACTATAATAAACTCAGCTAAACTAAAGATAAAATAAAGGTTTACCATAGCTCCTCCTTTCAAACGTACATCCATTGTAAGCATCACGTACTGGCCGAAGCCAAACAAAATAGCTGCTAGCTAGAGAACTAAAAATACAAAAATGAAAGAAAAATCGATAAAATCGTAATAGGAACAATGTTGTTCCCGTATAAAATGATGACTATGAATCGAATGATAGAAAGGACTAAGAATGATGAATTTTCCGTTTACTTCTTCTACCGTCATTTGTGAAGCTTCAAAAACATTATTAACATGCCCTCGCATCTGTTATTCAAGAAGATCAAACAATATGTATAAAACCATCAAAACTCAGGCCAATTATTTACACCCGATACATGTTTGTAATGTCAAAAACATAAGGTTATTGGAATGGGAAAAATGAAGTAAGGCATGAGGATGAAAATAGCGTCATGGGTGTCAGAGAAAGAGTGTTTGAGGTAGAAGGATTCGAACCCGCATGCCACAGATGACTCCCTTAATTCACCAACCACTCTGCCAAAGAGTTAAATTTAGTAAATCATTTGATACAATCTATTTATAAACATTTTACATATTTATACTATTTATCAACTGTAGTTTTAACCGTATCATTTATAAGGAATTCTAAAGCAACACTCAGGAAGCCACGAATAAACCAGATGGTATCTTATAGATCACCAAATCGGTAAATCTATGGAAACTCAACATAGAATATTTGATGAGAATTTCGAAAGCAATAATAAATAAACACGTATATTCAAAACGAAATTTTAATTAGAAAACAGTGTTCAAAAGACTTTACAGTTTAGAAAACGAAAACGGTGGTTGACATTTTGACGACGACAATCTACGGACAAAGATGAAGAGGATGGTAGCGTGTGACTTTGAAGGGGATGGTGACAGTTGACGATAACTGATCATAGTAATATGCAAATTCTCATGTTGAATATAAGAGGTAAAATGAACGGGTTTGGTGACGGGGTATGATCCTTGAAATGGTGATATGCAGTTGTAAATTCGGATTATGTTTATATAAAGGAACTAACACTTAAACTAGAAATCAGGTAGCATAGTCTTTCGTGACTTTGGTATTACTGCATAATAATCTGAATTCAGAACAAGGTTACGGTAATGACTGAATTGACATGGCGATTTTGGAACGTTCAATTACGGACTTCCAAACTATGGTTTGTTGGTAGAGTTCTTCATGTTCTTCCGGTTCAAAACGGATATACAGGCCATCATGGAATGCTATATAAGATTCTGAAAATTGCTTCATACAAATTTATAAGAAGTTAAAGGACATCCTTCAAATATTGTTTACCATATCAAATACATAAATATCTACTTGGATACAAATGTGAAATGTGACGATAAACCATGTGGACTTCAAAATTTAGAAGATATTCATTATTTCCAAGAAAAATGAAACTTAAAGGTAACAAGTTTTAAATAGTTCATAAAATTAATGTGCTTTATTTGGATGATCGATCTTAATATTCTATATGAGACAATTAAGTGGTATTGCGGCGTGTAACCTTGAATTCTACTGAAGGTGATGCACGTGGAAATGGATACTTAAGTATCTTTAGTTCTTCGTCAACCGAAATATTATCATTAAGCTCTATTTCTACCTTCCATAGCACGGGTGACTTCGCCGTGACAAGCTTCAAAAATTCCATCTCAATAGCTAAGTTATTGAAATTTGGCATCCCGAATTCTTCAAGACGATCCAACTTGAATCCCGAGTGGTCTTGGAGATCAAGAAAATCCGCAGCAACAGCCAACAGGTAGTAAAAATGAGTGCTCGTTCTATAATGTAATTATATATATATGTCAAATCAGAAAACATGTCAAAATTAAAAATTCTACCACATGTCATTGAATTATATGTTCACCTCAAGATGTAATTGCGTTAAATTTGGGGAGCTCTTGATCAAACAAAGGGCACATAAAAGCTTATCTTGTTCCCCAAAGCTCAAAACCAAATACAGAAATATAAGATGGAGTGGTGAATTTGGAAGCATCGGTGGCATATCATTTGTAGCAAAATGCTAAATTTCACATAATACCAAAACAAGATTAGCTAACAGAAACATTCTACTTAATTGAAATCGAATACATAACTATCTTAGATATATGTTACCTCCAAATAATTCAATGAGATCGCTAACATACGAATTAATGGTAACGATATACACAATTCGGCAAATGTTATCTTGTCTCATTGTGTGATATCTATATGCATTTCAACCTACATCAAAAAAGCATTTAGTAGAAGGTCTTATAGCGAAGAAGTTTCGTACGGATGCAATTATATTGATCATACCAAAAATAGTTCATCAAGTAGCGGACAATTGGTGAGAAAACGCTTAAGCGAATCTGTAGCTATCTAAACCTTGTACAAACATCAGTCGCCTTAACATACTAAACCCGTTAAATGTGTCTGGAATTAGAAATAAAACACCCGTCTCGAAATACAAGGACATTTTTTTTTTTTTATACATATCGGAAGCGCATGATTAATAGAAACCAGTAGATTGCATACATACATTCCAAATAGCAATCCACTTACATTCAAACATTTAAAACTAGATTATCCTAATCATTACACACATTAAGTTTAGGTGTTATAGAAATCCAAATATGTTGTTAAACCATTAACGTAATTTCCATTTCAGAGTGAGCTTGTCAAACATTCCATTCCATATGTACTTCTTGCCCACCCACATACAAAAGTAAACCTGCAAGAAGTAATGAGGGGTTAGCACGAAGCTAAGTGAATAGATCACAAGCTATCAACCTAACTCAGCTTAACACATGCCTATAACCAAGCAATGCACAAGCAACATAGAAGGATCGGTGGTCCTTGAGGTACCCTCATGCCGCGGATGGTTCCCCAAGTAACACTTAAAACCAACTGACGGCCAAATCAGAGGTTAAACCGATAGTTTGGTACTATTACTACACACGACGCAATTTCAGTGTCCAACACATGTACAAGGCACTTGCGAAGTCCTAGTAATAGTATCCAAACCCAACACATTAGTTGACCCCCACCAAATCAAATAGTCCACAACTATCATAGCACAATGGACGCCAATAATCAATCAAGGTTTAGCCAACATGCCAATATAATATTAATGCAATCATTGCAATAAACCAAGTTTACCCGTTGTAACCATGTTGTTACAACTAACTTAGATTGACAGTCCAAGATCCACTCACCGACAATCATAGTCGTCCACTCAGTAGTCTAATGTCACTGAGTCTTCTCCACATCTGAGAATACAATAACACAACACAAGTTAGTCATTTGGCACTTGTCTCAATATTGATATAATATCATACTATTGTAATTACATCAAACAACTTATCACTAACTTGTATTAATTCAACGTTCATCATTTCAAGATTATGAATAATCTTATTAACATCAAAATTCCGTGATCATTAAGATCACATCATCATGTTAAGCTACTTTAATTATCATAAATCAACTTTACGACTATTATGTTCACCTAATCACCTTCATCCATCATAATCATTGTTAACCAATATAATAAAATCATTAACAAGATTAATAACCTTCAACATCAATTATTCTAAACATAGAAGCTCCAATTCTTGAATTATCAACTAAACACATAACCTTTATTAGTGATCATATATCATTTTCTTCATTTCAAGGTTAGGCTTAGATTTTAATCATCATTTAAACATCAACTAACAATTTTATCATCATTTCAAGCTTCTATTTCATGAACATCCTACCAATTAAGCAATTACTCAAAACCCCCAATTTCTAGGGTTATCTCAAACACGAAATTAACACATATAACATGATTATGATGATGTTAGAATGATTATTACATGTTATTGAAGCTTAACTAACATCAATTTACACTTTAGAAACCCTAATTTCGGATTTTGCTCAAGAACATCAAAACCCCCAATTTCTAGGTTTCATAATTCAAAGATTAGGAACTTACAAGTTGAAAAGAAGGATTAGAAGATGATAATCTCCATGCTAGAAGCTTGAATTCGAGTTTGTGTTCTTCAATTTGATGAAAAAGGGTTAAAGGATCTAGGGTTTATGTGTTTGTATGCACGTACGTATGTATGTATTTGTGTGGGAATAAAAACCGACCCATCCCATATAATATACCATATAAGTGCTAATTTTCATTCCCCGTATTTATTATTGTCTGGAACTTAAAAACCGTTTGCGGGGAAATACAATTTTATTTTACCGTCAACTAAATAAATTTAAAACAAACAATATTTCACTAACCACAATATTTCCTGAGGCTTATTGACCTATTAATTATCCAATCAAACACAATAACAATTTTAAATCGCATTTAAAATTTACAGAAAAATACCTATTACTTCTAGGCCCAATTTGAGGATGTTACAAATCTCTCCCCCTTAAAGAGATTTCGTCCTCGAAATCTAATCATCCTTAATTAATCTAAGGAATTTATTCACATCATACCTCGTGTGAAGTTTGGTTCACATTTTATTTCTAATTCCCTAACTACATAATTATTTATCACTAAATGCACATAAGGTATATGTACAATTTAAATTATTTATGCATATCATTTCTATGCATATCTTAATCATTAATCACACATACACAAAATATGTATACATTTAAATCTATTTATATGTTTTCAACCTATTACACATACACATGTCCAAATGTACATGCTTCAATTTCTCATTTCAGCACATATAATGTACCCGAATCTTATTATTATTTTTATATACACAATGATCACTTTAAAACAAGTTATCACTTAACACAAGTAAATCACTTAACTAAGTAAAGTAATATACTCTCATACCCAGAATCTAGCGACGTACTAGATCTTTAAGATTAGTATATGAATTATATCTTTTCAATAACAAAAACAGTGGTTATGGAAACCACAATACACATATCATCAATGAGATTCAAATTTCAATTATAATTAGCATCCACGCTAATATCCACATAACACTGGGGTACATGAAACCCATTTTTATTAAAATATATCGGAATCATGTAACACTAACCACATATTAATAAGCAAAGTAGGGGTCAAATCCTATGGTTACTACCATAATCATGTAATTACACATCCACTTAGCACCAATTCATACTGGATACATGCTAAGTCTCGTTCAGTGGGTATCTTGCTATACTAGCACACGTACCACATTATCAAAATGTGCTAATCATCAACACATTTTTCAACAATATTCACCTATTTAATCTAATTTAACCGACCTCTACTTAACTTATCTCATCACATAATTTTTTTTCAAGTTACAATTTACCACTTTATCTAGTCATTAGATATGCAAAAATACGAAAGATTATATGTAACTCGCACATAATTATAATAATACTATCGATCCAACAAGTAAAACTCTTTTTTTTTTTTTCCTGACTATTTTACTTTTTCCCAAGGACATAGTTTCACATAACTTTCTAATACTAGGCTATCCGGCTATGTTAATCTTCACTAAGCCTCAAACATTACAACAAATAATCACAGACTCATTTTTTAACAAGTAGTATAACCCGTTCAAATTCTTCTTTTACAACGTCTCCAGATTAACACTAGTTGAGCAGCTTACTACCACCATATATTAGTCAGTCAATAACTATTTCATAACCGCAGGTCTACATATGACATCCGTTATTTTAAAATCATTTAGCTTCATTGGGTACTTAATAACCTCAACAACTCCATGTGAAATGGCATAATACAAATACGTTGGCCAAACGTCGTCATATTATGTCAGTCACACTTCATTCTCAGGTCACTTCATACCGTTAATCTTCAATGTGATTAATCTTTAATTTCATATATATCATTAACAATGATATCACTTTAACGACAAGTACAAAATCAGATATTAACTTGTTACTATTTTCCTTTATCACTTGAATGTGCGACTACTCACATAATTAAGTAGACATAATAATCCAATTGTTCAATAAAATTCTTATTATTACATTAACACAGGTGTGGAGTTTAACATAACTAAGTCAATTTAACACCTTTATCACTGGATTCAATTTCAATCACTTAGTACAGTAGTTATTGCGTATAATACTATATATAACATTTAGCACTAAGTGTCTTATTAAAATGCCATGTCATATTCCACATATATTCATCAATATATAATTCCTAAGTTAATTAACAATTAACTTACCATGTTTAGTTATCAAATAAGAGTAAGTTCATATAATTATTTCCTCAACTCTTAAAACACTTATTTCAACCATATCTCATATTTTCATGATTCAAATACTTTATTGTATTTCAAATAATTCATATAACATGATTCACATAATCAATATCTATTTACCCTAACAAGGAACAAGCAACCATACCCTTACTGGTATACTATGTAGTTAGTTAAACCGCTTACAAACGATTCATACATAATAAAATGGGTGAACCTCTTAAAACAAGTTTTTACATTATATTTAGTCATAGGAATGATCCCTGGGCTCAAAGAAACAAAAGCCCAATACAAATCATAAGCTAAAAGTCCGAGATAATGTCCGAAAAACAATAAAACGTGATTTTCGGGCCCCAAACGACCCCGAAGTGCCGAAAACTGACAGGGCTCATAGCAAAGCAATGAGCTTTGACCGTCGGCCCGTTTTTGAGTGGACATGTAAATTTCACATTAATCGGACACCGAAATTTTCTAGCGGAAATTCTACGACCAACGTTACGTCGAAGGTCGAAATTTACGAATTTTCATATTAAACTCACTTAATATAACACATAACACAAGAAATGTCTCAATAAGAGGGGAATCCGCCAGATTCTGGGAATCCGCCCGGATTGAAGGGAATACGCCCGGATTCGGGGGAATCCGCCGTATTCAAGGCCAAGTTTCGGGACAGAACCATTTTTAAGGAATCCGGTCAAGGAATCCGTCCGGATTCAACCTGCTGCAACAAATCTGCAATTTTAGTGCAAAAATATGAAACTCAAACGCGCATATCTTCTAAACCGTAAAGAGTTAGACTCTGAAATTTTGCATGCACCCTCATATAATCAAAATGCAACTTTCCATTTTTCCACTTTTTCAATTTACACGTTTTACCAGAAAACGGACGTATAACAAATTTTAGGCCATTTTGGACCATTTTGGTTAACACGCTATATTCCAAACGGCATACTTTCAGGGTTCCACCCTTTGCCAACATGTTTCTACATATAATTATGACGTGTGGGCACATTCATCATCTATATATACACATTATATCCTGTTTTGACTCATTGACCCGTTTAGGGTCCAATTGGGCATTTTCAACCAAACAACCACATTGACTATCCAAAACACTTTCACGCACTTTGTTACTATACTTATGACTTAAAGTCACTTTAAAAGTTATCATACACATACCACATCAAATTCTATACATTTTAACACTAAGTGACCCATTTGGACACTTAAATGACCCGTTTGGGTTTACGACCATATGATCACCACTCTCACATACATTCCACATATCATTGACTATTTTAAGTCAAACTAAGCCATTTTCACTAATGGTATCATGATATTACCTTAAATCACTAAATTTCACATAAGTTCATCATATATGAACTAATTCCAACAAATTTTCAAATTTGACTTTTCACAAACTCGTCAACACACAATTAGACTCGTTGACCACTTTGACTTTACCAAGTCAATACACATATTCCAACAACTAGACTCTTTCTAATTCGCATAACAACACGACTCGAAACCTATTAATGGAGAATACCAACATCTCATTAATTTCATCATATGAAGTCACATCAATTCAGTTTATCAATTATCAACTAATTCCCTAACAAGGATCAATAATCTCATCTTGCATTTATCAATTTATTTTACATGCGATATTCACCAATACTTCAATTAACTTTACTAACAATCATATCATAGTAAAGCAAACAGTCAAAGCTTATTAAAATTCATCAAGCTTATCAGAAATTACCTGGCACATCTAGGCCCACGAGTATTGAGGAATCATTGAGAATACCAGACAGTTCCTCATGTTCCTCCGTCTCTACATCCAAAACAACACTATTGCATCTTGTTATAGTTAGCACACATTTAATAGCAGCTTTCTCATGCAACCACTAAACCCCATCCCTGGAATGTTTGACTTGACACAAACATAAGTTTGGGATTGAACATTTTATAATGTACAATTCACCCAAACCTATGCTCTGATACCAATTTAAAACACCCGTCTCGAAATACAAGGACATTTTTTTTTATACATATCGGAAGCGCATGATTAATAGAAACCAGTAGATTGCATACATACATTCCAAATAGCAATCCACTTACATTCAAACATTTAAAACTAGATTATCCTAATCATTACACACATTAAGTTTAGGTGTTGTAGAAATCCAAATATGTTGTTAAACCATTAACGTAATTTCCATTTCAGAGTGAGCTTGTCAAACATTCCATTCCATATGTACTTCTTGCCCACCCACATACAAAAGTAACCTGCAAGAAGTAATGAGGGGTTAGCACGAAGCTAAGTGAATAGATCCCAAGCTATCAACCTAACTCAGCTTAACACATACCTATAACCAAGCAATGCACAAGCAACATAGAAGGATCGGTGGTCCTTGAGGTACCCTCATGCCGCGGATGGTTCCCCAAGTAACACTTAAAACCAACTGACGGCCAAATCAGAGGTTAAACCGATAGTTTGGTACTATTACTACACACGACGCAATTTCAGTGTCCAACACATGTACAAGGCACTTGCGAAGTCCTAGTAATAGTATCCAAACCCAACACATTAGTTGACCCCCACCAAATCAAATAGTCCACAACTATCATAGCACAATGGACGCCAATAATCAATCAAGGTTTAGCCAACATGCCAATATAATATTAATGCAATCATTGCAATAAACCAAGTTTACCCGTTGTAACCATGTTGTTACAACTAACTTAGACTGACAGTCCAAGATCCACTCACCGACAATCATAGTCGTCCACTCAGTAGTCTAATGTCACTGAGTCTTCTCCACATCTGAGAATACAATAACACAACACAAGTTAGTCATTTGGCACTTGTCTCAATATTGATATAATATCATACTATTGTAATTACATCAAACAACTTATCACTAACTTGTATTAATTCAACGTTCATCATTTCAAGATTATGAATAATCTTATTAACATCAAAATTCCGTGATCATTAAGATCACATCATCATGTTAAGCTACTTTAATTATCATAAATCAACTTTACGACTATTATGTTCACCTAATCACCTTCATCCATCATAATCATTGTTAACCAATATAATAAAACCATTAACAAGATTAATAACCTTCAACATCAATTATTCTAAACATAGAAGCTCCAATTCTTGAATTATCAACTAAACACATAACCTTTATTAGTGATCATATATCATTTTCTTCATTTCAAGGTTAGGCTTAGATTTTAATCATCATTTAAACATCAACTAACAATTTTATCATCATTCCAAGCTTCTATTTCATGAACATCCTACCAATTAAGCAATTACTCAAAACCCCCAATTTCTAGGGTTATCTCAAACACGAAATTAACACATATAACATGATTATGATGATGTTAGAATGATTATTACATGTTATTGAAGCTTAACTAACATCAATTTACACTTTAGAAACCCTAATTTCGGATTTTGCTCAAGAACATCAAAACCCCCAATTTCTAGGTTTCATAATTCAAAGATTAGGAACTTACAAGTTGAAAAGAAGGATTAGAAGATGATAATCTCCATGCTAGAAGCTTGAATTCGAGTTTGTGTTCTTCAATTTGATGAAAAAGGGTTAAAGGATCTAGGGTTTATGTGTTTGTATGCACGTACGTATGTATGTATTTGTGTGGGAATAAAAACCGACCCATCCCATATAATATACCATATAAGTGCTAATTTTCATTCCCCGTATTTATTATTGTCTGGAACTTAAAAACCGTTTGCGGGGAAATACAATTTTATTTTACCGTCAACTAAATAAATTTAAAACAAACAATATTTCACTAACCACAATATTTCCTGAGGCTTATTGACCTATTAATTATCCAATCAAACACAATAACAATTTTAAATCGCATTTAAAATTTACAGAAAAATACCTATTACTTCTAGGCCCAATTTGAGGATGTTACAAGAAATATAGAGCTATTTATTTGGATGTCACACACTTAATATAGTCAAAATAAATGTTGTTTCGAATTGATGGTGAGTCGGTATTTAGTTTATAAGAACTGCGTATTTATGCGATATCGACCTTATGATAAATTCGATTTCAAGTATATGTATTAATACATAATCTTTTTCATATTTGGCCTTTATCACTTTATGTGTTGTAATCATACATTAAAAGGTAAATGAATTTAGTCCCCGCTCCAACGAGTGGGTAAAAATAATCATTTAGCGTATTTATTATTTACAAATATAAAAAGTATTGTTGGACTATTATCAAGCTACTTTAACTTTTTAAGCAAGTCAGTTTGGTCTAAGAGGAATTTATTTCGCGGGGAGCGTAAAAATAATTATTTTATAAGTTTAAGATTGCAAAAACAACACAAAAAACTATGAAAACGAAAGCAAAACTAAAGATAAGTAGGGATACAATATCAAGTAACAACGGATTAGCTCTAGACAACATTAATTTCTCTAAAAAGCATCAAAAGATTCCTTAAACGAATCAAATAACACCTAGAAGGCTTAAAAACTAGACAACCAACATATAAACAGCAAAAACAACATAAATTATGCATGAAAACAAGCTAAACTAAGTCAAAAATAGTTAAAAGCGATCTAAACAACATAATAGCACTAATTACATAGCCAAAAAGAACTATGTAGTGTTTGAAAATAGTAACTTGGTCATCAAATTCATAATCAAAATTTAAAAATTACAACTTACAAAAAGTTATTCCTTAATAATAATAATAATAATAATAATAATAATAATAATAATAATAATAATAATAATAATAATAATAATAATAATAATAATAATAATAATAATAATAAAGAAGAAAACAAATATAGAAGCTAGATCTTAAAATATGTCAAATTGTGACTTTAAAAGAGACGGTGACACGTTGAGCAAAAAAAAAAGTAATTTGATAGGAGATCCTTCCGAGGTTATAATTTTTTGATATTAATATTAAGTGGGCCAAGCCATGTTTTCAACCAAGGTTAAGTTTGGGGGTCATAAATATTTGGGCTAGAGGGCCAAGTAATATTTGTGATACATTTACTATCAATTGGGTCAGCTTCATGGGGTCCATGGCACCCCATGGTAATACATCACATCCGCCCCTTTAAGAACCAACAACTGAAATTTACCAAAACATCACTGGTATTAGTGAGTGTAAATTCGGCATGGTCTGGTGTGTTGGATAGCGGCTTAAAACGAATAATTTAGTATTGGTAACGTCTGTATATGTAATTATGGTGTCTAATATAATTGCAATACTTTATATGAGCTCTTATTCATGAATTTAATTTCTCTATTCCTCTCTTTGATGATTTTAGGAGAAGATCCTAGTGTCAAACCACCAAGTTCATTGAGCACGTGCGTACAGGAGGACGTACTATGTTCTCCCATTGCTAGGGCAGAAAAGAATGAATGCTACTGGCCACACAACGACAGTCTTCGCATGCTCAAAAGCAATTATCTAAGAAGTTTTCCTTTCATCAAAAACAGTTTTTTCTTTTAATTTGCCACGAAGGCGTAGCTTACTATGAAAGGTAACTTAAAGTCTTCAAGCTTTCTTTTTCCCTCTTTTATCATTTAATTTATCGATAATTATAAATTGTACGAAAAATGATAATATAGGAAGTTGTCTAACTGTGACAAAGATGACATTAACCATTGATGAGTTGGACAGTTTTTACAAGAAGCAACAATGTAGTAACTCTCATTCATCATGACGACTAAACATCAAAAATGTTGCATGTTTATGTGGTCCACATATGGCATGTGTTACCAAGAAAGCATACACTTATGTAATAGCGTTGAACCACTTGTAAAAATGATGAAAGCATATGTTTTCAACAAAGTTTAAAAATCAAAAAACGACATCAAATTTATTATCTGTTAATAGTTTGTAGAATTAAGTTGCGTAAGTTACCCGTGTACTAGACGGGCTAATAACCTAGTGAAATTGGCTTGGTTTTTGGTTCATGACAGTTTTTAAAAGATATAGGTGGTTGATTTGATTGAGTTTGTGCGGACTAAATATGAAATACAGATTTCTGTTTTCAGACTAGTATTACTTGTAGATTTTTTAAGAGAATTAATGTATTTAATTAAATGACCATTTAGAATGCTGGATGAAATAAAGGGATTTGATTGGTTAATAAAAGAACAAAATTTTGAAAAAATTTCATTATCGAAGTTTTTTTTCATTAATATAGACAAGGGCTAGCTAACTAATATAAAAGCTTAATAGTTAATTAACTATAGTCTAGAATGGAACAAAAATAGTGGATTTAAAAATGAGAATTGATTCTTGAGTTAACTTTTGGAGAAGATCAAAGCATGATGGGATCATAATAGGAATTTGGTATGAGGAAGATAAAGGTAAAATTAGGAATTTGGTATGAGGAAGATAAGGGTAAAATGGTCATTAGCAAATTAGCTGATAACCATTTTGTGTTTTAGAGATTATACAATCATTAAAATAATTATTATTTGCGTATATATATTGTAACATCCATTCCTCGGGTCTGGTAGTATTTTAATATTTTCTGACGGTGAGTTATTATTTAATATGTCAGAAATGTGTTATTTGAAATTAAAAGGGAAAAGAGTCAAATAATTTATTGTGGTTAATAAATTGTTAACTGTTTTAAATTAATTCAGTTGACGGTAAAATAAAATAGTTTTCCCCGCAAATGGTTTTTAAGTTCCAGACAATGAAAAGTACGGGGAATAAAATTTAACCAATTATGTAATAATTCTTATGTTTGAGTCGGTTTATCTCAGACATATCAATATACATACATACGTATTATACGCATACATACATACATGAAAAACTCTAGATCAAATCACCAAATTAGTTCATAACATCAAATTGAAGCTTCCTAACTCGAATTCAAGCCTCTCTAATCAGTTTATTCAAGGTATGATTTTGTGTTCTTCAATTTCTAAAACCTAGAATTTGGGGGTTTTGGGATTTTGAGTTAATTAGAAAGTTTAATTCGAAATTGAAGCTTGATTTTGTTAAATTGATGTTGATTAAGCTTATTAATGATGATGATTAACATTAATTAAGCTAGGGTTGTGAAATTGATTATATGTTCTTGTGGCATATGATGAGCTTATGATGATTAAGATGAAATTGAGGCTTGTAACTATGTTAGAGTTGTTAATTGATGTTAGTATCATGATTATAATTGAAACCTTATGTTAGAAATTATGTAATTGAATTATAATCATGATAATAGTTGTGAGTTTAGTTGATTTTCATGAATTTAAGCTTATGGTTATGATATAATTGTTAAGTGATGCTTAATTCATGATTTGTGACTAAACCCTAACCTAGAAATAAAAGAAAGTGATATATGATCATTAAGGATTTAATTGATTACTTATGAATCATGATTTATAAGCTTAATCTAATGAGGAGTAATTGATAAGTATTATTAATGATCATATTTGGAGTAATTAATGATGTTAATGATCTTGTTAAAGATTTAACCATGTTATTAATAATAAGTAAAGATGGTTAAAATGAGGTTGTGATCATAACTTGATAAGAAATTGTGAACTTTGATGTTAATGTGATTATTCATAATCTTGAAATGAGAATTATAAGTGAATAATGATTAAGTAATAATCATTGAAATTGGGATTATGAATCATGTTGTAGTTACTTAACTAAGTTGTTTAATGTAACTACATTAATATGATGTTATATAGATTTGAGATAAGTGACTGACTTGTGTTATGTTGATGTAATTCCAGATAAACAGAAGACTCAGTGACATTAGACTACTGAGTGGACAACTGAGGTATTCGGTGAGTGGATCTCTAACCTCAGTGTGATTTAGTTGTAACAGGTTTAGTTACAACGAGTAACGTATTATTACTGTTTTGTTTTCCATTATGATTTTGGTTTAGTAGTAATAATACTGTTGATAGACTGTTTAGTCTGATATGTTGACCTAACTGAATATGTGATCACTTGATATTTGGCCTTCGGGCATCGGTGTATTGAGGTCAACATGTTAGTTGGGTTTGGTTACTATTGAAAAACGACAGGAATTTCCTTGTACTTATCGTTAATAGGAAATTAGGTCGTATGATATTAGTACCAAACTATCGGTCTATTCTGTATTGGCCTTACAGATTGATGGTAAGTGTTCTTGGGGAATCCCGGGGTATTATGATATCCCAAGAGCCACCGATCCTCATTGACATATTGTGTATTGAGATGTTATCTCATTGATATTATGTGTTTACTGTTGGTGTTCTTGGCTGAAGGTTTCCCCAAGACCCATCGATCTATCATGATATGATTGTTTACGATTATTTGCTGTAAACAAGATTTGTTATGCTAAGTTGGACTGTGTTTATTGATTCCCTCACTTAGCGTTGAGCTAATCCCCCACATTAACCCTTCTTGCAGGTTATAGATTGGATATTAGTTGGGCAAGAAGTTGGGCTGAATGGAATGTTTGACCACTGAGCGTGTACTCTAATATATTATTGGTTAAATCAGAAATGTTTTGTGAAATCATATAACACCTGAGTTAATAAACTATGATTTGAAATAGTTTGAATTTTATGTTGGTTAAATAATGTAACATATAATGTATATATGGACTTTCACTTCCGATGTATTATAATTAAATGATTGTAAAATGAGGGGTGTTATATATATGGTATGTTGAGATGTTAAGAGTGCGATGTATAACATTATGATATAAAATTAGGCAAGTATGATATCATTAGTAGATTATCAATGGCTTTAACATAAATTTTGAATTTATGGTTAGGGTAGGTCTATGAACGCTCGTGTTAATGTTTATCCGTGTCTTATTCTCTTATATGGATGGGTATTTGTGAATGTATAGAATAGTTTTTTTCCCCTTAGGAACATGTATGTGTGTTTACTATCATTACTCATTGATCAAGTTGATTTAACAGGCAACTAGTGATGTGCCTAGTGATTTATTCTAGGAGCATAAGGATCGGATTGAAAAAGGTATGGCGCGATGTGATTACACGTGCACCAATGCATGATGATATGCTTTCGGTGTATCAATCAGAGGAAAACATTCTAGTTATGAAGTCAACTTGGGAGTTGAGTGTCGGATCATCCTTGATCGATTTCCTTGACGAAGTGGCAAAGGCCTATGATATGGCTAATCCATTAAGACGTATAATAGATCGTTTAGTAGTGGTAATTACATTTGATTGTAATTATGAAATATTAGTCATTAGTTTATATGGCTTAGATTTTGATAATACTTCATAAATTTCTTGAATAAACGGGTGAACGAGGTCTTGAGAGAAGAGGTTTTTCCAGCCATACGAATGAAAGAAAAGCCTTCCAAAGTACTCAGAAAATGCCAAAAACAAAAGTCTAAGCTTCGTGATAAGCTCAGTAATGCAGAGAATGAACTCAAGAATTTACTTGATGAAATGCGTGCTAATGTCGGCGATGGAGTTGAGGCTGCTGACAAACTTGGTCAAGTGGAACAAAAGTTGACTATAGTGCTTGAACAAATTAAGTTGGAAGAGGCCGCTAGCCAGGGTCGTCTCTAAACTTTTAAAAGTCCTGGGCAAAATTGTCGTTTTACGGAAATGAGATCCTATAACTAGATATCAAGTAAGATAAATGTTCGATTACAAATGATTTTGAACGATCCGATTTTCAAATAATTTATTTATTTCTCTGATACTTATTATCCAAAATCTTTGTTGTTAGTTCTTGAATCTTTTAGTCAAACTATAACACGTCAATTCAATTTTTTAATTTTGGACCATTCAGTCGACCTTATATATATATATATATATATATATATATATATATATATATATATATATATATATGTTTAAATATATATTTAGTATAAATAGTTACTAACAAAATCTCTTACTTCATAATAAAATATATGTCAATTTCTTATATAATCATCATATATATTACATGTATCACATTATTTGAAAAATTTTGGAGGCCCTCGAGATTTAGAGGCCCTAGTGATCGACCATCTCATCCACCCTCAAAGATGGCTCTGCCGCTAACTAGGGTTGGTACACTCTAGATAATCTACTAATGATTCATGTGTCTACGGTTGATAAAAACTAGTTGGCAACTACCTAAATATTGACTTTAATTTAGGATATTAAATCATTTATTATCCACTAAACTTGTTGGTACTTTCATTAGTTTTCAAGATGATTGAGATCACCATGGAATCGAGTCAGAGATTATTAGAGGGTGACCTCTTTATTTGACACTCTGCTTATTATTTAATTGTAAGATCGACTTCTTAACTTTTGTTTTAATGTCATATGAACTTTTGATACCGTTTACTTGTATTTCTCGTTGATATATTGTCTTTTATGACTTTTGTTTGTAGCTTATACTTCTAATCTGAGGCACATCCCAATTCAACCCATGCTTATATTTCTATTTCTTTTTTATTTTATTATTATTTTTTAAATTGATGTGGCTTACATGCCTAAAATTTGGATCTATTATTTATCTTTCAGAAGATTATTATTATTAGAAAATGTTCAAATAGGAACACTTTTTGTGGTGAGAACGAACATTTTTATTTTTAATTTTAAGATTAACTAATTTTTTTAATAAAAAAATTATATCAAAATTACTATAATATTATTCTCTTTAATATCACATATAAATTTTTTTTTAAAATATGTGATACACAACATATAAATTTTAAAGTGTATCACAGTATCACAAATAAAAAGTTGTGATACACAACTTTAATTTGTGTATCATATATTTTTTATTTTTGTTAAATTGATCTAATAATAAAGAGGATTAAATTTTGATAACGTTGGTTTTATTTTTTTTTTCAAAAAGTGTACATATGTTGAAATTAAAAGTGAAAAATGACATTCTTACCGTTCTCACCATAAGAAATGATTCTACAATAACTCTCCCCTATTATTATTATTATTATTATTATTATTATTATTATTATTATTATTATTATTATTATTATTTGTGCGTGTTTAAATGATACTACTATATATATATATATATATATATATATATATATATATATATATATATCCCATGACAGTACACTTACAAATGACTCGACGTTTATATACATTACTTTAGCATAAAACGTTTCTTGCCGGAAATTGTCACCTTATACATCAAAATGCACATCTGGTACGTTAAATGGTTAAAGTCATCTTAAAAAGGCATGTTTAGATAAATAAACGTGTGAAGAAGATGGTACGTGATAAATTAAAATAGATAACATGCAAACACAATTATTAATAAACAGTAATAATGATGAGAATGACAATTTGAATAACAAAAAGTAACAATAGGAAAAGTTCAAACGAGAATATGCATGAAAAAAAGTTAACTAATGGAAGCCAAAGAATTATATCATCTTATTTCACATGTGATGTGATTAACTTAATTCATATGTTATGGGTTCAAAGAAGTACGTAGAAAAAATATGTTAAAATCTCAAATTACATAAAAGCGTATTTATTCATACGTGCGTGGACGATTTAGACTTTAGACCCTTTAATGTGTGTTTGACACATAATTTTATGAAATCGGATGTCGGATGATGTATCTAATGTATTCTATCATCTATCTATGATGTGATATGATAGAGATCATCTATCATCTATAATGTATAATAATCTATTATGCCGATCATAGAGGCATTATGTCAATTAAAATATCCAAAATAACACGAGTAATTTTATATCCTATCAGTTAGTCGTCCATGACTACATCATTCACTCTATTTCAATTAGGGTATAAATTCATATACCATCAATTTTTCTATCTACACCATTAGACATACTTTAAATTATTGTAATGTACAACAATCTAAGTTATGTTTAATGGTGTACGCATGTACGGTAGAGAAAACAACATGGTGTACGGTTATTATTGATAGTAGAATAATGACGTGATTATTATTGATTTATAGATGATAGCATAAGCTAGAAAATAAATAATTAATTTGATACTTTAAGATTTACTTTTGTTAGTGTATCAGTCATCACCGTAGCTAGCGAGTCTACAAACAGATACTAAATTATATTCTTAATGGCTTAGGACAAACGGAGTAAATACTATTTCAAAGTATACCTTATTCACGACTATAAGAAGACGGGCACGATGGTCTGAAGAATTGTAAATAAATACATAAAACACTGTTTTTATTTTTATACTTAATTATTTGTCAAAGTTTTTGTAATATCTTTCATATTGTTATAGCTATATTAGTAAAAAAAAATAAAAAGATATATAAAAACGTACATTTTTGGGTGTACTATAATCATAAATTAATCATTTTGTTTTGTATGAGGGCCAGGTCAAAACAAAATCGAAGACGTTACTTTGGGCCGTGCATATTTCCTTTTAACCTCCATCCACAACCCACCGTTTAATACTTTAAGGGACGCACCAAAAAAGTAACCTTTTTAAGCACCTAAGTGGGTAGTCAAACTAATTACATTATTTAATGTGTTCATAAACGTGATAATTTTGTGATTCCTTGGTGGGTTAGTTTTATCTACTCCGTAGTAAATTTTGGTCAAAAAGGCGGGACGAAGACGGGTTTAGTTACGCAAGATTTTACCTATTTCTTTTTCCTAAGAAATGGAAAGTATTTTAGGTAAAGGGTTGTTATACCCGGTAAATATTTTACTCCAAATATCATTTACGTACAATATATATGTATGAATCTCACATTTCAGCCCGTTACATAAATGGTAAGACTACATAATAAGGACACAACAACAAAACAACATTTGACTCAACAAACATCAAACAAAATCCAACTACTCACTTCTTCTTACGATCACGTTTGCCATCAACTGGAGATGCCTCTTTCTTCCCTTTATCTTCCTTATGGTTCAGCATCTTCTCATTAGAGAAGTCTTGCTATCTACATTAGAATCTAACTTATTGAGAACCTTAAATGAGTTAGGACGTACAGTAGTACTAACCTCATTTGTCTTCTTTTTAGGAACAAATACGTGTTTAGGATTTGTCACAGCCACTTTTTTGGGTTTCCAATAACAAGGCCACGGAAAGGCTTCCTTGGAGCTTGGAAGCCTTGAGACTATGCTTCTTCAAATCAGTCCCTTCATTAGTCGTTGATTCCACAACTACCCGTTTCGGACATTGATCATTTACATGACCAAACACCTTACAAATACCACATCGTGACGGTTTCCACTCATATTCGACTCTAACCGTATGCAATGTAGAACCATTACCCTCCATAGAAGGTATAGCAACCACCAAGGAATCTTTAATATCCCTATCAGCCCTTATATCAATCAAAGCACGTGCAAAGTCCAAACGACCCCAAGAATTCAAACACATTGTGCCAGTGTAAGAATCTAGCATGAAAGGAGTACCCAATTTGGTAGCAATAGCACTTAACCCATCCTCGGTAAACGTAGCTATCGGAACATTATGTGCATTTTATGTACTACTCGTATAAGATAAATTAATCATCTGGTTTTGTAAGAGGGCAAAGTTACGATGAGGTCAAAAGTCAAAACCAAATTAAAGACGTTTGGGCCACGCATTTTCCCTTTTAACCTTCCATACACAGCCCACCATTTGATATACGCATAACCTTTTCTGATTTCTCACACCTAAATCTAACTTAGGTGGATGGTCAAACTTACATTATTATAATGTGTTCATAAATAAACGTGAGAACAATGTGATTCGTTGAAGAGCACTTGGGCTTGGGCTAGTTTTATAATTTGATTCATTTTGCACTAAAATCTAAAAATATGTATGATTTTAGTGTACGTGATACCCTTAAACTATTGTAAATCGCTTTACTAACACATTACACCACGAATACATACATAATTTCACGAATATAAACATATGTTCAACCTTATAATTAAACCCACAACCATATGGTTAAAGGGTTATCTAGATATAACTAGAGCGATAGACCTTTTAGTACTAATTTCATAGATTTAGTCGGCTGATCAGATTGGATTTCATAATTAAACGTTTTATATATATAGTTAATTCAACTTGTATAGTTTAAAACACATTTAGTCGATTTTCAGGCACTCTCTTATTCTTTTACGACACAAGTACAACATACATACGTAGACGTGTACATCTTTTTAAACCGAATGGGTGTTGATATATACAACACACTTTTTGATTCATGCACCAAATATATGCATTACAGTGTTGTACAGTACTGCACTAACATGCATAAATTTTGGTGTATGAATTAAAATGTTTGTTGTATATATCACAAGCCAAACCGAATAGATTAGAAACAATTTGATTAACTATTTTAATGATTATTTCATCTACAACAATATGGTCCATACAACTATTTTTTAATATATAAAATCTTTCTTTATCTCCTTAGTAGAAGTGAAAAATAAAATAATTAATCAACAATTCATGCACAAATTTCCAATAGCAAACATTTAAAACTACACATCACAAAATACCTACTTTTTTTTACATATATAACTACTCTCGTTGTAAGATTTAATTATTACATTATATATGACAATTGATGCTCTTATTATGTATTTCAATTCAATTACAGCATTTTTAATTAAAATATAAGTACAGAATAATATTTGTCTTGTATGCATATGACACATGCCTTTTAGTATTAAAACTAAAAGTAACACAACTCATTCTCGTTCTCTCTCACATGGAGTCATAGAAATTAAAATAGTAATTCTAAATTATTCACTCTCGTCTATTGTAGTTACGTGCACACTTTTTTTTAAAGTATTCGCAGACATCATTTCGAATATTTATATATGTCTCAATGGTAAGACGTGAATCCACAACCTCAGAGTTTGAAGATTTACTTTGATACCGTTAGGCTAATGATCTTCAATTCGGTGATGCCTGTATCGGTTTGAATTAATAATTCATACAAGTGTGAAGTGTCTATATATATAATCTTTTACGAGGAGGCTTGTATAGTTTTAATGTGCACAATACACAATGAATTTGGCTTGCTTAAAATGTACGTTCATATACGCAACAGAAAATTAATTAACTAATCTAACTAATAATAAAATAATAGTATTGAAAGTTTTATGGTATACGCGTGTACAATAGTGTTACTCAAACATTGTGGCCCGATAATATATATAAAGAAAGGTGACCAAATTTTCCGACTTAACGAAAGGGCAACGATAAACACAAAATAAATATATAAATAAATAAAATTAATATGTGAAAATACAACAAATATTAGTATATAGTTTCAAACATAACTTATTTACATTTTTGTTTTTACATTGATCATACATTATTATTATTAACAGCACAAATCAAAATTTGTTACCATGTTCCTTGTACAACATAATCAAAATCCCAATAACGCATATGCTTCTTTTTATACAGAAGAGAACAAAATCTGTTTAGACGTTACTTGCCTTAGCTTTTGCTTTGCATATTAACGACTACCCAAAATTTATGAATCCCTCACCACAACAACTTAACCAACCTGAAGCAATAATTTTCGGTCCATGACATCGTAGCTATCGCTCATGGCACGTCCGCTTTAGATCGATCTGCAGATTGTTGTTCGAGATTTTATTTTATTTTAGTTTTTCATCAAGAAATAACGCACGCATATGGATTCTCTTCTATGCTATGGTGACGTGGTTGATAGGCATGGTGTTGCGGTAACTGAGGATGATAGTTATGTTGATATGGTTGATAATTATTATAATAAGGGTTAACCGGAGTGTAATACGGTCTGTATGGCGGCATAAACATCCCGGCTGCAGGATGTGGTGGCGCCTTTTGTTTCTCTTCTGGTTTCTTTTTCGGTTCTTCTTTTTTACCATCTTCCTTCTTTTCCTCATCTTTCTTACCTTCTTCTTTCTTTGCGTCATCTTTCTTTCCTTCTTCCTTTTTCGGCTCCTCTTTCTTCTCTGGTTCTTTTGCCGGACCTACTGATAGTATATCCGTTGGCCAAAACTTTCGTAGTTTGCTAACAACGTTTATAGGATCAACCGTTCCCACAACTGTCAACGTCTTATCCTTCATGTTCATTGTGATTGAATCAATCCCTACAAATGCACAATCAATTACACATTAACTCTTTAATCTCTCGTTAAGAGACACTGTATGACTAAAATTGCTGGCATGCATACAGTTAAATTCATCATCAATTTGTTGATATACTAGAAATGTGACTATACTTTTGATACTATCACAATCTATCTAAATCATAGATATCATGATGTACTTAATATTTTTATTTTGTACGCATTTCGGTACCTATGAATGAAACTATTATAAGGACCTATCATTTTGAAGCTTTTTTACTTTTGTCTATTCAAACAATACAATTTTTATTATTATATGTATATGATATTATGATATTGACACAATCTTTCAAAATCACACAACGTGAAACAAGCATGACCACTCTTTTGTTTTGCACTTATTTATATGCATGTACAAAAGTCATTTCATGTGATCATTTATGATCTTCGTCTACCTTGAAAAAATTGCCTGTTGAAACTAACTAATGAAATCATACGAATCACTAATATAAATAGATTTTCACACATAGAAAATATGGGTAAGGTTCTAAGGGGCAACTGCATTTTAATGGGACGAGACACAAGCGATATCACCCATTAAATTAGTTTCAGTTACGATGTGAATCCCCCAAGGCCCCAACTCTCGAGATAAAAGAAAAAGGAACACGTCACCAACCCATTGAGGTAGGGGCCAAAAGAGAATGCCAAATAAGGACCACAGAGCCACAACATTCTTACGGGAAACAAATGAATGCAAATAACTCAACAAACTTTCTCCATAGATCCGTAGTTATCATTCAACAATAAATGTAGTATTTAGTTAAATGTTTTTATCAATTGTATGATATATAAAATTAGGGAAAATCACAAATCTCGTCCTTTGAACTTACCTATTTAACAAACTTTTCCAACTTATAGTTATAACTTGGGAAAATGGGTTTTCCATTTTCTTGGGAAATTTTTCTACAAAATTCCAATTTGAGCATGTTTTCCAATTTTCTTAGAAATTTTTTTTGGAAAATTGTCATACTTTTCTACAACAAAACCGGGTTCCGACCCTACCCGACCCGACCCCGAAAACCCGAACCGGGTTTTGGTCAAAAAGTCAAAAACCGGGTTGGACCCAACCCGAATCGGGTTTTTTCGGGTTTTCAACCGGGTTTTTGACCGGGTATTTGACCGGGTTTCGGGTATTTGACCGGGTTTTGACCGGGTTTTTGACCGGGTTTCCAACCCGACCCTATTTCAACCCGGTCCCAACCCGATTTCGAATTCTAAAAACCCTACCCGGGTACGTACCCGCCGGGTATTCAAAAAACCCGAACCGGGTAGGGTCAAACCGGGTTTGACCGGGTCGGGTTTTCGGGTTTGAAACCGGGTAGGGTTGAGGAACCGGTTTTTTTTGTTCAACTTTAGGTGGATGGTCAAACTTACATTATTATAATGTGCTCAACACTTGGGCTTGGGCTAGTTTTATAATTTGATTCATTTTGCACTAAAATCTAAAAATATGTATGATTTTAGTGTACGTGATACTCAAACTATCGATTTCATTGATTTACTAACGCATTCAGCCACGAATACATACATGATTTCACGAATATATACATATGTTTAGGCTTAGACTTAAACCCACAACTATATGGTTAAAGGGTTATCTAGGTACGGCCAGAGTGATAAACCTTTTAGTACTGATTACATATATTTAGTCGAATGATCAGACTGGATATCATAACTAAAAAATTACTACATAATATAGTTTATTCAACTTGTATACATCTTTTTCAACCAAATGGATTAGAAACAATTTGATTAACGATTTTAATGATTATTTCAAACAATAAGGTCATTACGACTTTTTTATATATATAGAAAAATCATTCTTTATTTCCTAGAAGTGAAAAAGAAAATAAATAAACAACAATCCATGCATAAACCTCCAATAGCAAACATTTAAAACTACACATCACAAACTACCTACTTTTTTTTACATGTATAACTACTCTCGTATAAGATTTAAATATTACCTTATATATGACAATTGTGGCTCTTATTATATATTTCAATTTCAAATACGACATTTTTAATTAAAATATAAGTACAAAAGAATATCTGTCTTTTATACATATGACACGTGCCTTTTTTTAGTATTAAAACTAAAGTAACACAACTCATTCTCGTTATCTCTCACATGGAGTCGTAATACAATTTAAAATATTCCGTCCATTGTAGTGAGGCACGCACACGCACGCACTTTTATTTATTTCTGATACACGTCATCATGAATATTTGTATGTATCTCAATATCGAGACGTGAACCCAAAACTTCAAGGTTGAAGGTTTACATTGATACTGTTAGGCTAATAATCATATGGTGTCGCATGCTAAAAACTAACGGTGATTTAGAGAGAAAACGGTTATAGAGAGAGAAATAACAATCATATTAATTTCATTAATCTGATTACAGAGATGATTAACTAACTTAACAACCAAAACTTAGACTACTTACACTTTCTACCCTTCTACTTTACATTAAGAATAAACAACACCGTGTACAAACATAATGCCCCTTACACTTTACAAAATTACATAAGTGACCCTGAACTACCCTGTACCATTACTTTGATACTGCTCCTCAAGTTGAGTGTGAGAACTGAGAAGGCACTGTAACTCCCAACTTGTGCATAAGTTTATGATGTTGATCCACACCTACAACTCTAGTAAAAACATCAGCAACCTGATCACGAGTAGAAACATATGAAATTAATAATTAATAATTGGTTTAAATTAATAATTGGTACAACTGTCTATGTATATTAATCTTTTACGAGGAGGCTTTTATAGTTTTAATGTAGACAATGAATTTGGCTTGCTTAAATGTACCTTCATATACGCAACACAAAATTAATTAATTACTACGTAATAATAATAATAATAATAATAATAATAATAATAATAATAATAATAATAATAATAATAATAATAATAATAATAATAATAATAATAATAATAATTTATAATTGAAAGTTTTATGGTATACGTACAAAAGTGTTACTCAAACATTGTGACCGGATAAGATAAAGAAAGGTGACCAAATTCTCCAAGTTAACGAAAGGGCAACAATAAACACAAAATAAATATATAAATAAAATAATATGTGCAAAGACAATAAATAGATATAGTATCATACATAACTTATTTACAGTTTTTTACATTGATCATACATTATTATTATTAACAGCACAAATCAAAATTTGTTACATGTTCCTTGTACAACATAATCAAAATCCCAATAAAGCATATGCTTCTTTTTACACAAAGAGTACAAAATCTGTTTAGACGTTACTTGCCCAAGCTTTTGCTTTGCATATTAACGACTACCCAAAATTTATGAGTCCCTCACCACAACAATTTAACAAACCTTAAGCAATAACTTTCTGTCCATGACGTCGTAGCTATCCCTCATGGCACGTCCGCTTTAGATCGATCTGCAAATTGTTGTTCGAGATTTTATTTTATTTTAGTTTTCATCAAGAAATAACACACGCGTTTGGATTCTCTTCTATGCTATGGTGACGTGGTTGATAGGCATGGTGTTGCGGTAACTGAGGATGATAGTTATACTGATAAGGTTGATAATTATTATAATAAGGGTTAACGGGAGCGTAATACGGTCTGTATGGCGGCATAAACATCCCGGCTGCAGGATGTGGTGGCGCTTTTTTCTTCTCTTCTTCTTTACCTTCTTCTTTCTTTTTCGGTTCGTCTTTTGAACCTTCTTTCTTACCATCTTCCTTCTTTTCCTCGCCTTTCTTACCATCTTCTTTCTTTGCGTCGTCTTTCTTTCCTCCATCCTTTTTTGGCTCCTCTTTCTTCTCTGGTTCTTTTGCCGGACCTACTGATAGTATATCCGTTGGCCAAAACTTTCGTAGTTTGCTAACAACGTTTATAGGATCAACCGTTCCCACAACTGTCAACGTCTTATCCTTCATGTTCATTGTGATTGAATCAATCCCTACAAATGCACAAATGCACAATCAATTACACATTAACTCTTTAATCTAGGGCTGTTCACAGTTCGGATAGAACCGGATTATCCAATTGGATAATTCGGATTGGACCATATGGTTTGGATAATTGGATTTTTGGATCGGTTCGGATCAAAACCAAACTTATTATTTTGGATCACGGATTGGTTCCGGTTAGTAAATTACAAACCGGATTATCCAAAAAAACCAAATAACAAATAAATACTTATTTTTCATTTATTATATGTATACATGCATATAGAAAATAGTTTACTAACTTATTAATATTCTATAAATATCCAAATATAATAGGTAGTTTATAGTTTACATAATCGTTTATTTATATATGTAGATAATTTATACTTTCGTTTTTCGTTTTACTATTATATTACACGCACATGTATATGTACTGGGAGGTTCAAATGAGAACTATCCATTTTGTATAAGTTTATTATAATATCTAACATATTTTTAGTAGATATAATAAATATTTATATACGTGTATGGATATCCAAAAACCAAACCGATCCATCCAAATAGTAATTCGGATGGATTGGTTCGGGTTTTGAATTTGTTTGGACGGATCGGATGCATATTTTCAAAACCATAATCCATTTGGATTTATGAATACGGATCGGTTTTGAACCGATCCATCCATTTGAACACCCCTACTTTAATCTCTCGTTAAGAGACACTGATTTTTAGACCACCAGTTTCAGTTGATACACCAACGACTCATGTTTTACAACGTTGTATATATATGTGAAGGTGTATGACTAAAATTGCTGGCATAGAGTTAAATTCATCATCAATTTGTTAATATACTTGAAATGTGACTATATTTTTGACACTATCACAATCTATCTAAATCATAGATATCATGATGTACTTAATACTTTTATTTTGTACGCATTTCGGTACCTATGAATGAAACTATTATAAGGACCTATCATTTTGAAGCTTTTTTACTTTTGTCTTTTCAAACAATACAATTTTTATTATTATATGTATATGATATATGATATTATGATATTGACACAATCTTTCAAAATCGCATAACGTGAAACAACACTGACCCACTCTTTTGTTTTGCACTTATTTATATGCACGTACAATAGTCATTTCGTGTAATCATTTATGATCTTCGTCTACCATGAAAAAATTGACTGTTGAAAATAACTAATGAAATCATACGGATGCATGAAAAGAAAAGCAATTTAAAACAAAACTTTTGAAGATTTTTCTAATGATAACCCTTACGGCTGTGTTTAAGAAAAGAATTTGTGCATAAATGATGGTACATTGTAGTTAGTGGGTTGGTTATTAAAAAGTTTGTGAGGTAGTTATCGGCAAGGTACAACAAAATGATGCGTGTCTGAATATCTTAATGATAGCCCTTAGGGCTATCATTTAAAAAATCCAACTTTTAATACAATCACTGATATAATATTATAATATACTATGATCACTAATATAAATAATTCTCACACCTATAGTTCTTTGGGGGTAACTGTATTTTAAGGGGAAGAAAAAACAAGCGATATCAGCCATTAGTTTCGGTTACGATTTGAATCCCCAACTCTCAAGATAAAAGAAAAAAGAAACTCGTCACCAACCCATTGAGGTAGGGGCCAAAAGAGAATGCCAAATAAGGACCACAGAGCCGCAACATTCTTACGGGAAACCAATTAATGAATATAACTCAACAAACTTTCTCCATAGATCCATAGTTGGAGTATTAAACAGTAGATGTAGTATTTAGTTAAATGTTTTAAACACAAGTGTATGATATATAAAATTAAGAAAATGCTAATTATAGCCCTTAGGGCTATGGTTAAACATACTATTTTTAACTTAATTTCATTTTATAACTCAAAGTTACCATGAATAAACACTCTTGCCAAATTTAAATAAGGAAAGTCAGTATTTAAAAGGAAAACTTATACTTTGTAATTAATTTAACATAGTTTAAAATGTTAAATATAGAAACCTTAAGCATAACCCTCAGAGCTATTGTTACCATTTTTCATAAAGTTATAACTAACCACTACATAATCTATTACTACATATAAAGCATCTTAGTCTTCTATTTTTAACAAATTTTAAGAACAAATTTACTCAACAATTTAAATATCCATTATTATTAAAAATTGTATTATGATAACTATTTTATTAAATAACAATTAACTCGTTTAATTTCTCTATAAATATATATATAATGTTTCCAACACTATAATGGTCATATATTATCAGCAAAGCTAGCTAATCTATTAGTAAATAAGAAAAACGACGTAACACTATCACGAATCAATATAATTTATGATTTTGTTTTACGCCGCATTGTGCGGGTTGTTTTGCTAGTATAAGTTATGTCTTTAATTTTGTCTCATTAAGGTAACTATACTCCCTTTAGGCCTTTAGTAACCAATACATCTATATATAATTTATATTTTAAAATGAATAGTTTTATAACATCATTTGTAAAAAAGGTTTGTATCAAATTTTACACGTTTTCAATTCACCAACCTTTCTTTTATGCGGTAGATGTACTGTTGGTAATGCATAAAGTACAACAGTTTGTTGTTATGAATGTGACATAAGATCAATAGATGACTAGTCCATGTGGAGTAAAGAAAAAGAAATTCAACTAAATCTTGGAAAACTTCATTTGTCTTTGAATTCAACATAAAGCAAATCTACTGTCCTGTAGGAATAATACACTGTTTTTGACTTTCAAAAGTCAAATATGTCAGTTTCTAACTCCAAAATTAACCAAAATTCATGATGATTTTAGATAAATCATTGCAACCCACCTTGACTGATGACCCAAATATGACTAAAACGTTAAAATTGAGCTAAAAAGTCGAAAACTTGAATCTAAATTATGAATTATACTGATATTAAGTTTGAATTCTTATAATAGAAGGTAACTTTAATGATAACTAATTGACTGTTGTTACCTGACAGAGTAGATACAGCCTTCAAAGCTCTTCTCTTATCTTTGTCATCATGCAAATCCAGTTTCAATATACACTTCTGCAATTCAGATACAGAAAGTTGTTTAAAAGCAAGATTTGGATTCCATGTTATAACTAGAATTTAAAAACATATCAAGAACATAACCATGAGAACAAAAAGGAGGTATGATTAAACTTATTAAAGAATCATGGGAACAGAAAGTAAGATAAAAATATTAAACAAGCTAGATTCAAGAATCAAAAGAATTGCACCTTCATGTGGCTGATTATGATTGGGTCCCTACTAAAGATGAGAAAATTTGGGATCAGAGCTCAGAGAAGAAAAAAAGTTGAGGGGAGAGGAAATGAGAATGAAAACTAGAAATGAATAATGATTTTGTTGAAAAGGTATAAAGATTTATGGACACAAGAATAAGAAATGGAATCAAAACAAGAATTTGCATACTAGGAAAGAGAAATCAAAGAACTTTATGAAATAGTTACTGCTTTATATTATGACCCTTTTTATTATGCATTGAATTATATGGTTACATATAATTTTTTTGTTCTAAAATAATTTGTGTATTTTGACTATTACACTATATTGATGGCTAGATTATGATTTATAAAGAGTTGTGCATACATGTATGTTGCAACAAAACCCACATAGGTTGACTCTATATGATGCATCATGATTCATGACTACGGTACCTAAATAACTAAGAGGTTTTATAATTTTCTAGAAACGTAAGAACATCCACAATACAAAGGAAAAAAGTTCTTAATGTCTTTCTTGCGTTGCCAAATCATATTTTATCTCGGTTATGTAATCAACGAGTGCGTATAGTAACCGCAAATCATTCGATCACCACAAAGAAATTCAAGTTATTCTCAAGTCTTCGTTTTCAATGTAAAATAGGTCATTTTACTCTTATGTCATTCAATTTTTGCATCGCATATACCTTGGAGTAATGTGTGTCAACTGTAATGTGGTAAAATTAGTAAAAGTTATTCAAATTGTTGTTTTTAATTTAACCCTTCATTTTGAGTGAATTGAGTGAATTTAGTGCGAGTTAAAATATGACAAACTCTGACATTCATGTAACTGTACGCCCTAGCCGAGCAGTCATCGCCTACACAAGCAAGCAAATTAGCTCCATCATTCCATTATTGTACCGGCCTGGGCGCTTTATATCTCCGACACATAAGGAAGGACGCCGTGGGGTGAGTTGTTTATATATAACTCTGTTTTATAATCTTATTATTATGTAAATACATTTCTATTTTCTAATCAATGCATGTAGCTGACCTTCTAAAATTGGTAGAACACGACCACATTTCAAATGAGTTGGAGGATGACGTGGATTTCCCAACTAAAAACAATGCAATATAAATAAATAAAAATATTAAATTAAAATAAAATAATAATATGTTTGTGAATGAGTGGTTAGATTAGAGATGAGTGGCAGATGACAATACGAGAGTTAAGAATTATGGTTTTTCATAGTTAGATATTTGAGGTTCCATTGTTTATTCATCCACATTAAGTGAAGTTATCTTCATATCCAAATTGATGAAAAATCGAAGTTTAACTTTTTGCAAAAGGCCGATAAATGTAGTCTAACTTAATTTATATACCTTATTAGTAATTCCATTGTTATAATTTTTTTTATTGTTTTGTTGATAATCGACAATCCAAAATATATGATCCATAATTGGCTGTTTATATTATAAATGTGAATATAACATATATAACACAGAGCTATTACCAACCGAGCACGTTGTTTATCACAAGGGTTTTGATAAATCTTTCCCCCTATTATTTTACATCATATTTCTAATTCGTTATTGTTTCGTTATGTAGTAAACTTTACACATTTTACTATTGTATGAGTCGAACTTTTAAAACCTCTATTCTATATATTGAACTTGTAGATATAGTTTATTGTATGTAAACTTTTCATTTTTGGGTAAGGCTAAAATAAGAAAGTTTTCTTTTTATCCTTACCCAAAAAAGAAAATTTGCATATAATAAACGATATTTACAAAAAAAAAATTAGAATAACGGATATATTAAAACACCCCAATAAGGGGAAAAGCTACAAACACCAAACCTCCGAAAAGGAGAAAGAAAACAAAGACAAGCTTAAAGGCAACAAAAAAAGAGGAAATGCCACCACAAAACACCTAATTCAATCAAGGACTAACTGCCATAGGATTAGAAATTCACTCTGACCAATTAAAGCAAATCTTGGCACTTCTATTGGAAATCCAAAATAATGACATTTTCTGAACAAAAGGGAAAATGTCTTCTTGAAGGAGAGCTTGCTTTTCCTATCCTTTACCATGAGACACCTTGTTTCTCCACTTCAAAACTCCACATAAGCCAACCACAAAAGCACCTTTGAGAATCTTGTCCGAATGTTTGGAAATAGCAGGCCCAAATGAGCCTGCAATCAAGTCCTCAAACTGATGATTATGAGGAGGAGGGAGATTCCACCAACCGAAAAACTTCTTCCAAAAGGGTTGAACTAGAGGACATAAAAATAAGATGTGATCAATCTCTTTTGGAGCACCATTGAAAAGACAACAAGTTGTTGAGACCATTTGAATACCCCTATTATTAAGATTGTATAAAGTAGGCAGACGATTAACAAGCAAAAATATTCAGCTTCTTAGGAATCCATTGATTCTAGTGCGTTATATCGTCCGAGTAGAAGGGAAAAATGATCTTATCTTCAATTGACGATATTTACAAGTTCAATACATATAATATAACAAATGAAAATATGTCTCATATAATATTAAAAAGTGTAAAAAATTAATACATAACGAAACAATAAACTCTCTCTAATTCTTTTTACTTCACTTTTGATTTCACCTTTTTATTTGGAGTTTTTGGACGTGGCTTTATTTGTTGAGTTATTCTATAAAAATGGTAACATTTAGGTGACCAATGACCAAACGTGTGGTCCTAAAATTCATCATCACATACAAAGAACTAGAAAAGAAGAACTTTTTGCATAAAGTAATTGACATAATAATTATATACGGAGAACATACTAAAAATAGATGACATAATAAAGTCTTAAATCATTCCGTATAAAACTTATCAAACTATATTATCAACTTAGCCACCATCCAATAGTTTCTTTTTTTTTTTTTAATTAAACTTAAAGAAAAACTTATGGTTTTGTTTAATAAAACCACATCATGGGTGATCTTAATCCGGAGGTCTATTCGTGTTGCATCAGCCCCAGTGTCTCTATTTATGGTTCGGTGGCACCTTACAATTATTGTACATTAAACAAATTAATGGAAACAAAATGCATCTGTGCTCATAAATATTCAAATATATATGGATTTTAATAACGAGTGCCTTAAGGCCTTAAAGGACAATGGTTTAGTGTACCTTATTTAGATTTAAAGTATTAATTAAGCTATGAAAAATAATTGAGGAATGTTTAACTAGTGCTCTTAAGGTACCATTTATCAAAACCCGTAATAATATGTCTTTTGAATAATTCTGAAAGGCAATTAACAAAGTATAAATGGCCTATAGATTCTCAGCATGAAACCCATATAATATTATTAAATTTTCAACAAAAAATGATGCTTTTGAAAATAAAACGTTACTCATGTTATTTTGAGTAACAAATTTATCAATTCAATACAATGTACGTAGTTTGAATTTGGTTAATATGAAATTAATGATTTTGTTTTATCAGTAAAACACTTAAATAATGGATTATTGACTTGTGGGCATGTTTGGATCGAGGGTTTTTAATAGATCGGAATGGAAATGGGAATTATATATATATAAGTGTTTGATTGTGGATTTTAAAATTTGGAATGAAACCTTCATTGTGAAAGTTTTCTCAAACCCAACAAATAGGGTGGATTACTAGATTTATGATTCATTCTCATTCGCATTTCATTCTACTATCGAACATATACCCATGTGTTAACCAAACGCACCCGTAGTAGTTCTATATCAATAATAATAAATAATGTAATTCTTTCACTAACATTTTAATTAATCTTTTTAATAATGAATTAAAAATATTGTATGTTGATAAACATCTTTACATTCAAGTGGACGTCACTAATCAAGCCAACGCGGCCACCGCCGCCGTACATTATAGAAATTGATCGCTGTCTTTGTCTTACTACTCTTAGTTTTGTCAATATCGAGTCATTTAACATTTAACATTTAACATTATAATTATAATAAATATATATATATATATATATATATATATATATATATATATATATATATATATATATATATTATATTAATCAAAAAGGTAATATTACAAAGTTTAAATACATACATAAATGTATTTTAAACATAACTAATGAATAATTACACTTTGTATAAATATTATACTCACATATCGTAGATTTACGTATTTACTTGTTCATCAATTTCATGTATTCGGTGTGCGGCTCGATCGTTCGTTCGTTCGTTTTTTTCTTTGTACATGGCTTTACAAGATTGGTGAGCCTATAAATAATACATGCGAAGTTCTAATTTGATGCAAAATTAAGTAATTCCTCAATCATAGATTCATGTAGTCCAATCACATAAATCTGTTTTACCAAACAAACATACATAAAACATCGAGAACCATAAAATAAGCGAATTAAATTTATGACACTAGCTTGTACGATATGGTTGGCCATCAAAAGTCCAAAACCATAGTAAGTATGGATTGCGATTTGCGTGGTCCGGTCTTCCTTTTCCGGTCCGCTGCCACCGCCGTAGATTTTAGAATTTTGTTCCTAAAACTACATTAAATTAAGTATTTCTTGTTGTTTGGTGTCTGATTATATTTATTATAACACGTACTTCATATTTTCTAAGTGGATTTTTCTTAGTTTTCTTGTGTAATCTTTATTTAAATCCATTGTCTTACAAATAAAATATTAAAGATCACTAAATTGTTTATTTACGCGATAATAATATGCCAACTACTAAAAGATAAGGTTTTGAGAAAGAGCAAAGACAATTTCATCATCACTCTAAATACAAAGTTAATAAATATTATCCTATGACGGTGATTATTATTATTTTATTATTATACCACACAAAACATGTTAAATTTACATATGTGTCTTTTTATCATATGAAAATGACAATTACTATGATTTAGAAGAATTAGAAGAATGCAAAAGTGACGTATCTAATCGTAAACGCACTTCACATACCTTTTTCTCCTTTTTTTTTTCATTTGGAAAGAGATATTACTCAAATTTTATACATTTATTTATTAAAATTATATAAATCAAAAGAGATTTTAATCAACCTAGTAGATGACCCGCGCTATGCAGCAGAAATGATTTTTGAAATCGATCATTATGATTAATCATTTCATAGTTGAAAATAATAATAATAATAATAATAATAATGATAATAATAATATTAATGATAATGATACTAATAATGATAATGATACTAATAATGATAAATTTGGTGTGATATTTATAAAGTAGCCTACTCATAAAAGTTAGAATCGTTTATTGAAAGATAATTTATTTTTGTTTTCACATTATTTTATTGTCATTTCTTCTTTGTTCTAAATATTTATATTTACCGGGCTTTTTAAACCGTCTAAGAATAGAAAGTGATTAGTTAAAAAAAATATGGATGTTGATTTGTGTAATTGGTTGAAAAAAGATTGTTTTCAAAATGAAAAATATTAAATGTGTGAAATGTGGACTTTTTCAAAAATACATATTATTGACTTTGTTGTAAAATATAATTCGTCGTAATCTCGAAAATCAAGTTATACTCCGTAACATACTAACATGGATGAAGATGCAGAGATGAATTATGTAGCAGCCTGGCCCAGTACATAATTGGGCTTATGATGTAACAAAAGCACTTATTTTTCTCCTTCAAAATGGATCATAACATACAGAAAGAACCTACTCTTATGATGTAATACACTCACTTAAGTATGGCAGCCACTCAAATATTTATATTATCATCATTGCTACTTGTGTCGAATATCGACCAATTCTTTGCCTAAAATATACGCCCCAGTTTCTTAGATCTAGGCGTGCCGTATAAGACTACCGTCTACCAAGTTCATGATTCTAGGTCCTTTACTCAAAGTATGCAACAAAAACGTTTCAATAATCTTACACACGTTTGCAATGCAAGTATTATCCAAACGGTCATTGATCTTAACTAGATATATGCAACCACAAGTGATGTCATTTGCATAGGATGAACAAACGAAAAGAGTGATTGCTAGGAGAAAGAACACAGTATTCTTGTTGCAGAAGATTGCCATTTTTTGATTTTTGTGTTTTTGTGAGTGAGAGACTAGCTCATATGTTGTCTTTTTATAGACAATGCAAATAAGCAATACAATTAGAAGCTATACAATACTATAACTACAAATTTACAACGAAATGTAACCAAAACAAATAGAAACAGAAAGGATAACAACTATGGTACTATCGAACTTGAACACGTCTGAAAGTTGTTGTCAGAAACTACGTGTGTATCCGAAGAAGTGGTCAAAAAGCAGCCTTGCACGAGGTTGGATTTTCCGACTTGCATTTGTGTCCACATGCACACATTGGTTCAATGAATCGAACCCAGTTCGTTCACTATTTGCTAGCTACAATGCTTCCACCTTTGAGCTTCTAAACTCCTCACAAGTTTGCTTCCACTTCTACGTGGGACAAACTCAAAAGCCATTTCATATTTATTTTTTTCACACATCAATCGCCTCACTTTGAAAATCGTTATCTCATTCACTTTAGATTCGTTTAGACACATCTTAACTTGTCGCGAAGTTTTTCACCAAGAAGAAGGCAACCCACCAACATATGATTACAAGTTATACATTTGTATCCAATGTCCATAAAAACCAATATTCTCATCAAATTTCCTAATAAACATAAATTCCAACCCAGGGGCGGAGCCATGTAGAAGGTAAGGGTAGCAGTCGCTACGAGTCCTTTTACTATAGGCAGTGTAAATATCATATAAAAATTCCATTTTCTATTACATTTCTTCTTTTTGCTACGGGTTAGCCAAATTTAAGACACTGATGCTACTAGTCACCTCACTGTTCCAACCCGACTCAACCTTCCAGACCAGTCTGATTCGGTTCAAGGATTCTTTTAGTACAAAGTACAAACCATGTGTAGAAGGGTTCAATGTGTCATATTGTCAAAAATAAAGGATTCAAATTACAAATACAAAAAAGTTTGATCAATACATACGACAATAATATCATACACAACGGTGTTTTGTTGTTGACCTGTACATCTTTGATGGCACTCCTCATACACGTGTCATAGACATCTCCGCTGCGTGTAGTGGCGCGTTTACCTCCACCCTCACTTAATTTCCCCCATTCTCAAATCTCAATTCCCCAAAATTCCAATAATCCCCCAATTCTCACAAACCCTAATTCCAATTATCAACCTGCAATTCGTCATCTGATAACAACCATCGTATATATTGTTTATATTTTTTTGTTTACATTCAATGGATCGAGAATATAGTAATAATAATAATCTCTCAATTGCAGAATACAAACCGTGCAATTATCATAAAACGACGTCGTCGTCAACATCAGGTTGGTTAGAAATTCGGTTATTCTACGTCCGTATCACACCGTGTGCCGTGAACACCGTACCGGAACATCTAACGTTACGAAACTTACGGCGTGAAATCGGTGTATCACTTGAAATTAACGGAGTTAGGATTCCGTCAGCTAACACTGCTTTAGTAACGTTACGAAGAGACCGTGTTGATAAAGAATCATCGGAAGTAACGTATGTTAGTACGGACAATATTAGGGTTACTGGAGCGATTGAATTCGAGGTTATTGATGATGAATCAGATGACAGGGATATGATTTTGTGTGGATCGTTGGAGAGAATTGAACCGAATTGGACCAATGGGAGCTTAGAAAATGGTCATGGTGTTGCTGGATCAAAAACCGGGTGGAGTATGGATTTCTATGCTGCGAATTTGTCGAAATTCGGGAGTTCTTCGCCGTCGATTGAAGTGTATATTGCAGGGTGTTGTAGTTCGGTGCCGGTGATATTGACTAAAACGATTCAAGTCAGTCCTAGGAGACGAGGTGGTAATAGGCATGTGATGCTTGATGCTATACCTGAAGATGAAGAAGTTGATAAGGGATTGGTGAGGGAGAATGGGGTTGTTAGACAGCGAAAATTGCCGGTAAATTGCTGTTCTTTTCATTAAGTTATGCTTTATGTTTATTACTACTTCGCTATATTGATATAGTTTTATTTATTAGCCATGTATAATGAATTTGATTGATTAACTGTAACATAGTTCTTGTTGGTTTCTAAGACACTCTCTTAGTGATGTAAAGTGTTAATTAGAACATAGAGATGGAAGTATGGAACCTACAATATAGATAAAAGTTATAGAAACAGATGAAATCTTAGTGGTAGTGATTATGAAAGAGCTTTCCACAATATATTTGAATCAAACACAAAAAAGATCTTGTTTGAGGAGACTATCCCCTTGAACCGATGAACTTTTTTATTACACGTGTCTTGTTTAATTTGCGTGGAACTTGTTTACTTTTAGATCAAATTCCCTCTTTGTCCCAAAGTAGGTTGCAACTTTGATTCGACACAGTTTGACGAGAGTATTTAGTGTTGGGTAAACATTTCCAACTTTGATTCGACACTACTCTAAAGTGATTACTTTATGGCAAAAATAATATATAGTATTTTGCATTATAAATTTACCCAAACGAATATATAAATGGATAAAACAGTGCTTGAAGGTTTCTTGGGGGCCTATTTTAGGTACCGCCCTTTTAAGCTGTGAAGTTCACATGCTGAATGGTTAAGGGTGGAAAATGATGCTGAAAGAAAGATTCTGAGCATTTCAGTTAATTCAGAGACCATTAATTTCATATCAAACAGCACATGGGCTGACTGAATCTGATGTAGGCCTCTGAACCATTCCCCGTTCAGAGCTGATTAAACATAGCCTTAGTTTTGTTCAATCAGGGGAATGCTATAGTTAAGTTGTTGTGTATTAAAGCTGTAACATTGCTCTGTATAGCGCTTGGTTGTGGAATGTGATTTATTAATGCGTGTAAAAATGACCAATGCATTGTGAATTACGAGGGTCAATGGTAATTTAGACAAAAGCAGTTTTTTACGTGTCACACAAACTAAAGTAAAATCTATGGCTGATTTCTCCTTACCTTTGTTTATTCAGCATACAGGAGAAGAAGCCAATGAGTATGAATCAGAAAGGAAAGTGGGACCAAGCTACTATTCAGATGAGATGTATTATGATGAAGATGGACAACTTACATGGTTCAATGCTGGTGTAAGAGTTGGTGTCGGAATTGGCCTCGGGATGTGTCTCGGTATTGGCATTGGTGTGGGGCTGCTCATGCGTTCATATCAAGCAACCACCAGGAATTTCAGGAGACGATTCTTTTAAGGTTTTATCACTTTCTGCAGCTTCAAAAATGGCAAAAGTAACATACTACGGATATGAATATCCAGTTCTTATAGCCCAAGCAACACGTTATGCTGCTATCATCAAACGGAGTTTATTTGACATACATACAGTAGTAGCACGAGAATGCAAGTGGGTTTGCTCGAAAAGGGTTCTTTTTTGTAGATAGGTTTGGATTTCCGTCATACAGAGGTTTGTTTTTCAATGTCCCTTTTTTTCTATGTAATCTCCCTGTGGCTGCACAAGCTTTATTTTAGCCAACTTTTTTCTCTTTCATTTTTCTTGTAATAAGTTCTTATATGAGATCTCAACGAATAACCCAGTGTTGGGGTTGTACAGTTTTGGGCGTTGTGTTCTGCTAGAGTGCTACTACGTTGGGTTATTTTTTTCTTTTTGGTCCTTGAAAGGTTGCAAACAATTGTGAAAAACTGAACCTGAATGTAAATGTTAAAAACTTCCAGTTTTGAAAAGGCACTTAAGGCTAATGATACGATAATCTAATCGTTTAAGGTTTAGCCCGGTGATTTAGAGATTTACATACATTAAAAAGGTCATGTTCTCTCGCAAATGAAGAGAGCAAGTCTCACAATCTAACACGAAAATGAATCTTCTAATTTACTTGCATTTCATATAAGAGAACATGATCTCTTATATCGGGGTTGAACATCAAAAGAATTTTATGGTAATTCAGTTAGCGGTTCAAATGTTCAATTGTTCGTGATTTACAAGACAGATTCTTATCTTTGACTTATAAAATGTCAAACAAATCTTATCTTTGTTAAATACTTAAATGTTATGCTCAACTTTGAATTCTAGGTACAACCGTACAACTATAACCGTGTAGAAATTTTCAATCAATGACGTTGTTCGAGTATTTAGTTAATTAAGAAGCTCAGACCAGTTTATTTATATACTCCGTATATAATATTGTAAAGTCGACTATTCTTCTAATTTTAATGTGTTAATGAACAGGCAGTTTTCATAGGACATTATAAAATTTATTCGTAATATAGTATGCCTTTTCCATCTGTTTCGCAGTTAAATTTTCAAAACGTCTTTATTTGATAATTATGGCCTTGAAAACTAATAGTGTGGTAAGACGCTTCCCAACGGACGTCGGTTGAGGGCGTCGGTTGCAGCCCGTCAGTTGGTGGCTTCGGTTGCGTGACGGAGGAGAGAGACGAAGGAGTGGGGCCAGTGGCTTTACTTATTAATTTCATTTTTTTTCTAAATGTTTTTGCCTCTGTTTATTTATTTATTTATTTATTAAATCAGTTGCAGGAATGAAGGGATGAGGAAGACAACACGGACGATGTGGATGATGAAGGGTTAAAAAATAATTGGGAATTTGGGAATCAAATGGGTTTAAAATGATAAATGGGCCAAAAACTTTTTAGTTTTTTTAATGGTTTATGAGTTTTTATTTATGGTTTATGGCTTCTAAATTAATGTATTTTTTAATTATTTTAATGTTTTTTTAAAAAAATTAATTTAATGTTTTTATTTTTATTTAATTTAATATTTTTAATTTTAATAAAAATGTTTTATTTAAGTTTGTGTTTTAAATAAATAAAGTAAGTACTGTTTGTGGTTGAGAAAAAAGAGGAGTGATGTTTACGGTTGGCAGTGAAATGTCATTTTTGTGTCAGTTTTGAAAACTGTTGACGTGACGCTGATTTGACACACTGTTGAAAGGAGTCTAATTAAATGATACGTCAGTTATAAATAATTTTTTTCTCTTAACCTACCCATAAGCGACTAATGCTCACCCTTAAACGAAAGTATATATCTTAATTAATCTTAGATAAATAAATATAGAATTTTATATCTTAAAAAATTAATTATTAAAGTTCCATAAACATTTGGTATATTTTTATGCAAGTTACACCAACTTGATTTAATCTTTAGATCAGTAGTTACTCAATTTAAAAAGTTAGGAAAATGAAATTTAGACCACGTAGTGTAATCTTACTTCGAACAACCTCCGTCACCGGAAAAAGAAATGGCGACTCCGGTGAAGAGAGATCGGAAAACCAAATCCCCAAGCACTCTTACCTCACAGTCAACGTCTCTTCCATTAGTCATCACTCTCAATTGCATCGAAGACACACTCATCGAACAGCAATACCTCACCGACATCGCAATCATCAACCACGTATCACTAAGCCAACTCACTGAGTCACCAATCGAGTCCGCCGCCGCCGTTCTCCTCCATTCCCTCGCGTACCTCCCTCGTGCAGCACAACGCCGGCTCCGTCCACATCAGCTCGTTCTCTGCCTCGGCTCCTCCGATCGCTCCACCGATTCCGTTCTAGCTGCTGACCTAGGTCTCTGTAAATTCGTCCATGTGGACGTATCACGTGCTGAGGAGGTTGCTGATACTGTAATGGCGTTGCTTTTAGGCTTACTACGGCGAACGCATTTGCTCACGCGTGGTATGCTTTCGGCTTCTGGATGGCTCGGCTCGGTCCAGCCGTTGTGCCGAGGAATGCGGAGGTGTAGTGGACTTGTGTTAGGCATTATTGGTGTTTCAGGCTCTGCTAAGGCATTGGTTAGAAGGAGTTTAGCGTTTAAGATCAATGTGCTTTATTATGATGTTGATGATAAGGTATATATTAGTTACAGCTAAGTTCTATTCGATTTGTTAGTCGTTATGTCAAATGAAAGCTATGGCATTTGCATATGTTACTTTAGGAATGCATAATTTACTTTAAAGTGTTATGTTTCTAGGATTTATTACTTTTGAGTTTGAAATGTCGAATCATGGAAGTAAGCTTCAGGTTAAAAAATGTGAGCGATTTCTAGTTTGTTGAGCGAGATGCTGATGGACGGTCAATTGCTCAAACAGTATACAATCATATTGAATTAAAGACTCTTGCTATTTTTTATGTAAAGATTGTGAAAAAATAGCACACATTTATGTATATTTCTTTCCTTCCGGTATCATTGTCCAGATGACAAACTCTTCATATCTAACTTAAATTTTTAAGTGATTGGCGATTGGGGCAAGTTGATAGAAATATTGGTCTGAAAACACTCATTAGATACTTCCAATACGTTATACGAGACTATGGTAGGGATTTGTATAAGAAATGTCTGAATTGTATTGTTTCTTACTGTTATGTGCGCTTACTAGATGATTTCTATAGCTCAAACCATGAAAATTGATTAGTAAAATTTTTTGTTACATTTTCTTTTCTTAATGTGTAGATGCTAAACAAGATTTGTAGATTACTACTTTAACTATAATACAGAGGAATGGAGACTAAATTACCAACATTTTGCCTGTGAATTAGTGGAGCAAAACATCACAAGTATAATGCTTAATGGATGATTGAGGATATCTGTTGTCCATGATTATATACATATATTATCCCATATCATGAATAGTTTTTTAGTTTGTATTTGAGTTATATATTTTACAGGAAAAAGGAAAAACGATATGTCAGCCCTCAATTACATTTCCTCCTCTTGCAAGGAGGATGGACACTCTCAATGATTTACTTGCCGCAAGTGATCTCATTTCACTCCATTGTGAGCTAACCGATGATACAATACAAGTTCTTAATGCTGATTGCTTGCAACATATAAAGCCTGGTACTTGTCCTTCTCCCTTATTTGGTTATATTCAATATTCTGGGGAAAATTTGATAACTAATAAGGGTATCTATCGTTTGCACTAACTAGATTGGATTCCTCGTTGTTACAGGGGCATTTTTAGTAAATACGGGTAGCAGCCAACTATTAGATGATTGTGCAGTGAAGCAGCTTCTTATAGATGATACACTTGCGGGTTGTGCCTTGGATGGGGCCGAAGGACCTCAATGGATGGAAGCATGGGTATGATGGGTAACTCTAGGGTATGAGAAATCATGGAACATGCAAATTGATTGTGCTGTATCCTGAGATGAACAAAACAGTCCTGGGCCCCAGATCAATTCTTGACCTGGCCCAAAGATGCCTGAAAAGGCCTGGTCCTAGGCCTAAAGCCTGAATAACATTGTTGGACTAAATGTGTTTCTCAAATCCTGTTCTGTCCCTAGTTCTGTTGTAACGTCGTGCGGGGCTACTTTATTATTATTATTAGAATTTTTTTTTTGAGAAAAAGCGTGCTCATGGGCCCAAAGCCCCAAACGACTAGTTTTCTCTTTTTGTTGCCAAGGTTGGCAAATTACTTTTTACCTTTTACGCGCCCGAACAGCGATATAACCTCTAGTTTTAATGGTCATGCACTGCTCTTGTGTGCCTCTACTTGTATGTGGGATGATAATGATTTATAACCTTCCATTTTTTGCTTGAATCCGGTGCAGGTACGAGAGATGCCAAATGTGTTAATACTCCCATGCAGTGCAGACTATAGTGAAGAAGTATGGATGGAGATCCGAGAAAAATCCATCTCCATATTACAGACATACTTCTTAGAGGATGTAATTCCAACGGATGCCGTATCCAACAGTGATGAAGAGGAAATCGAGACTCTCTATGAGGGTCAACAAATTGATAAAAGAGTCGAGAATAGTAAACAGTTCACCTCTATGAAAATGGATACTAAGCAACCAATGGCATCTGGGAGTACCCCCATTCCATCTAACGTTACAGGATCTAGTAAAAAACCTAAAAACAGGCATGCCCGTAGAAAACCTTCGCATACTATTAGTGAGACATCTACATTAGAAAATGGAAGTAGCTCATATAGGGAAGATGACACTGCAATGAGTGGTACAGATTCCCTTAAAGATTCTAGAAGTAAAAGTTCCCTTGAGCTGTTAAAAGAAGGTTGTGTTATTTCTTTGCATACATGTGATCATTCTGGTCTTCATATCTCCAGGCAAAGAGGTCAAGGTAGTGGGTGGTTTTTAGACACGGTATCTACTGTAACAAGAAGAGACCCAGCAGCACAGTTTCTTGTTGAATTCAGGAACAAGGTTGTGTAGCTTGCTAACCTTATTTTATTTGATATTATTGTATATTAGCTTTTCCGATCAACAACTCAACATATTCCGTTTGTTTGATCACATTTTTTGCAGGATACGATTGGGTTAAGATCTTTCACTGCAGGTGGCATGTTATTGCAGGTTTGTTTCTTATATTAACATCAACTTGTATGAGTGATGAAATGGCTCGAGTTGAAAATAATTGAAGTTATATAACCATTTGAGGGTTAAAGCTATGTTTTGATCGTGCAGATAAATAGACAAATGGAATATGTCTTTGCTAGTCACAGTTTTGACACATGGGAGAGCTGGACATATGAAGGCTCTATGGAGGAATGTAGACTGGTCAACCCTAGATATCCCTCTGTAAGTATCTTCTTTCAAATTATAAGACTTAAAACATTCACTTAGGGGGTGTTTGGGTAAGCTTATTACACAGCTTACTGGCTTGTTAAAATTTTGGAAAAGATGATCTAGCTTACGACTTAGAATTTTAAGCTTATGCCGTCTTTAAGCTCATAAGCGCTAAAACTTCGCTTATCGTTTTTTTTTTTTTTTTTTTTTTTTTCCAAATTTTAATAAGCTGGGAAAGTAAGCCCCTAGACACCCACTTTATGGAAGTAATCAGTAACGTATGCGGGAAAATAATCTAAATTGCGCTGTATCTGGAGATGCGACCTACTATTGACCCAACTGATTCAAACTGCAGGCTGTTTTAAATGTCCGTGTGGAGATACTAGCAGCGGTAGGAGATGATGGTGTTACTCGCTGGCATGATTAATTTTAGGGTTAAAGCTGTGGATCGCCAATGAACTTGCGTTTTTGTTCCAAGGTCACCAACGAACCAATTTTATTATTACGATCATCAAAGTACTTTTACGAATTGTTTCGATGTTACCTAATGTTAACCGGTTGTACCAGTTAATCTCACTTTTTTCCTGGTTGAACAAATACACGTGGCATTTCCTGTAGCACTTCTCTCTCTGTAGACTATACATACATCGGTCTATCTCTCTCTCTCTCTCTAATCTCACCGGAAAATTACCCTGGTGAACTCCGACAGCATCATTCTGTCACTCAATCACAAATACATCACCACTGCAACGATTCCGATCACCACCACCAAAGTACTTCACTCCACCACGACCACCATTGCGCAACGATTCTGATCGCCAACGAGGAAATAATGCAACGAAAAGTGCGTAGAACACGAGCACGAAGCATGTAAATAGATTGATTATTATTCTTCGTCTCCATCCGTCGATCTGTCTTCATCTCCGACGACAATGTCTTACTCTCCGGCGATCGATCATCGTGGATGTTAGTGATTTGATGCCATCAGCAGAGACTAACATCAATCTATTACTCTCAAAGTACATTCATCGGCACCGGAGTGCAGTGTACGCTAATATATATATTGCGAAAATGTTTGATCGTGTTTTGGATAAAGAATTTTCGGAGAATGAGTCTACTTATGGTACTCTGTTATCTTGTTAAATTATTTGATGATCCTCTGTTATTGCCGTTTAATATTAGCTTATATATTGAAGTGAATAGTGAAGTAGCTCTTTTATGTTGAGATGCTTAGTGAAAAACAGGAAAAGTAATGTGATACTAAAGAAGTCTTGTACTGTAAGTTGATTTTGGATCAACGCTCGTTAGTGTATATAAATTAATTTATAAGGCCATTTGAGTAAGTGTTTTGTCACGGTACGTGATGTCAGGGGCGGAGCCAGGAAATCTATATGGAGGGGGCGAAAAAAAATTTATTTTTATTTCTTCTACATGGTAGTGGGGTGAAATTTTTTAAATGTCGTTAATACCTTAAAATAATTTATTTTTTACGTAATTTAAAAGTTCTTGTGGGGGCGGCTGCCTACGCTGCCCCCGCCCTGTCTCCGCCCCTGCGTGATGTTCGTGCAGTTTTATATACTGCCAAATAGTATGTGTATTAGAAAAAAGAAAAATATGCACGCCGGAAAAGATCAAGTCTGGCCGGAATATATGCCTGGGAAGATGACCGGAATAGAGAATTCCACGTGGATGCTTCGTCACTTAAAAGAAATGACACGTAAGCATTTTAAAAAAGTTGCCCATAAAATTTTAGTTGATGACCTAAACACAAAACTATAAATACGTTGTTGATCATGGTAATAATATTGGTATATTGGTGTCCTCGGAACAAAAAAGTAAGTACGTTAGCGATCCACAACTTTAACCCTTAATTTTACCAGTATCAAGCCAATTGAACTACATTGTTTTGAGGATTGTACCTATTTACACAGACTTAGGACGCGCAAGTGTGAAGTTTTACGTACCTTTTCGAGGCGCGTGAGATATATAATGAAATACAAGTTTGCTGGAATAAAATGTTTCTACATTTGTGAGTGTATAAGCTTGTTATTTGATGTTACGGTGTCCTGTTGCTAAAAATTAGGAAAGACTTGTCGAAAAACGTCAGTTGAAGATTTCGTACGGTCAGACCCCATGTGTGACCGACAGGTTAGGGGTTCGAATCCGTGCCTCGGCATATATGGGTGATATGGGGTGGGGCACACACGTACAATTGAAATATGGTACGTGTTTAGAAGGTACCCTTCAAATTACCTTTTTTGTTGTTGTTGCTGTTTAGTCAATTTGCGTTAATTGTTTATTTGGGACGCCAAGAGCTCGAAGTAGATACTCCCTTGGAAGGCTATAACTATAAGTTAACAACAATAAGAATATTTCCTTACAATTCATATTTATGTACGAGTATCATTTACACAAGAATACACCAACTAAACTGTCTTCACATTTTTCATCCTCATTTTCAATTTTTAAGTAAGATACACTTGTAACAACTTTAAAATGGTATATGAATGTATAGCAAAGGCATCTAATTGATTAAAAAATCATACAAGAACAACAAGACAATGAAAGGAACAATGGTCACAAACGGTGGAATTTGTGACTAAGATCCACATCAAAAAGAGTATAATTTTAGAAATATGCTCACAAAAATAAAATTGTTATATCACTTGGTTAGATCGAAGAATTTAACTAACAGCTACTTAACACTGTTAATGGTGGACCGAAAGAACTTAACTTTTCTAACCCATATTTACCGATATTACCTTTATTATATACTTAATAAAAATAAAAAAGGTCGACAATGCAATGAGACATCTTCCTCTACCTTCATGAATACAATTTTTTTGAAAGACACGAAATATTAACTAGGGCTAATGGTATCTTTTTAAAAAACTTCATCTTTCTCGAAAGATGAAGCCACTGAAAAATATGACCTTGTAACAACAAATTTTAAGGAAGGTAAAAAATGCAACATATAATTAGATTCAAACATCAAACTATACAGCGTGATATTTTAAACAATTTTGATATCGTATCTATCACCTCTCAAATTTAAAACTAAACGGAGTATTTATCTAGGGAGATGATAAATTCACCACTATTTTTTATAAATCTATCATCAATGTGTATTATTTGTTTGTACAGAACAATACTGTACTACATATTCTTGGTGAATCTATTAAAATTTGAGGTAGAAATATCATCACCCATTTATCGATGTACCTTGATTTTGACGCCAAATTAATTATTCCATTAACAAGGATATTACGGCGGTGGAGGGAGTTGCGTTTACCTTCCAAATACATGCTTTTATCATTCAGCTTCCAACACGTGTCCGGTCACCCATTCCTCATTTATCATTTTTAAAAATAAATAAATAAATACATAAATCGAAATTAAAACTAAAAACGTCTGGACCATTTATTTACTTTGAAATCTAGAGAAGTTTCTCAAATCAACCGGAAAATTAAAAAAAACACCTCCACACAAATTCATAAACCCTAACTTATTCTTCCAACCATCTGGATTTATATTTGTACCGATTGATACAGGAGTGATTCAATGGGCTTTGATTCAGTGGTACCGGCGCCGGTAATTACTGACAATCCTGTTGCCGGAGATGATACGAATAAGAAGATTCGGAAGCCGTATACGATTACTAAATCTAGACAAAATTGGACTGATATTGAACACGATAAGTTTCTCGAAGCACTTCAGCTGTATGTATATTTATCTATCTATCTATTTATCTCTCTATATATTTTTGTTCTTGTGCTGTGCTGTGCTGCGCTGCTCACAGTATCTCAAATTCATAGTCCAGATTAGTATTTTTTGTTTGTTTGATTGATTAATTTTTTCACTCTTTTGCCAATGAATTGTCATAAATTGCTATTATGTGCAGGATTTAGTTGACATATAAACAAACAAAAAATACTGATATGAATTTGTATTAATATTGTGTTGGTTATATGTTCAGGGTCAATGATCTGGACTATAGAGTGCTATAATTTGCATTATTTTAGTTGACACTGTGTTATGTTCGATGATCGTTGATGTAAGTTTTCCGAGTCATATGTGCAGGATTTAGTTGACATATACTAATGAAAATTTGCATTAATCGCACATATTTTGTTTATGGACGATTATAATGGGACGGATGGAGTATTTGTTGGAGCAAATGATGTATTGAAAAGAAGATTTCTCTTTCTGATGCTATTTATGTTTCTAGATTGTAGTTATTTTGTTGAATGATTTGAATCTGTTTGTTTAAGGGTGTATATGATAGATGATATACAAGTTCATATGAGGGACTATAGTCTTCACTGCTTGTTTGGGGTTTTCAACATAAATTGTAGAAATGAATTTGTAAGGAACAAGTAGTTAGAATTGGTTGTCATATACATAATGCAATTAAAGGAGAACACTTGCTTTTATGTCGCTCTGGTTCGTGTAAGTCTGAAAATTTTGGTTCAATTCCTGGCATTTGCTATAATTTTATGACACTTCTTATTTTGCCCTTAAAATCAATTCAATTGCATATAAATATTAAGAGGCTAGATTATGCGTATAATAAAGTTGAATATGTTCGGAGTTCTGATTATATCTTTTTTTTATATAATTTCCAGCTTCGATCGTGACTGGAAAAAAATTGAAGCTTTTGTTGGGTCCAAGACTGCTATTCAGGTATTATAACTAATGGCTATATGCTCAGTGTATGTAGATGGAATAGGTTTTTGTTAAACTGCAACTCTACAAGCACAAAATAATAAATCTTTCCGTACTTCTAACAGCATTTTATAGCTTAACTGAAAAAATTTATGATCAATTCCCTGTAGATACGCAGCCATGCTCAGAAATACTTTCTGAAGGTCCAAAAAACTGGGACAAATGAGCACGTCCCACCGCCTCGTCCAAAGAGGAAAGCAGCTCATCCATACCCGCACAAGGCCCCTAAGAATGGTTCGGTTATTTTTCTTTAAGCTTCGTGTCCCTCACAAAAAACTTTAAACAGGATTTAAATGACGTTATATGTACCTTTTGGTTCTCAGACCTACCCAAAGTAGGAGGAACTCCTGATTTAATCAAACATGAAGACATCATCGCGAGAGATTCATATCTGTGGCCTACACAAGGTATGACCCCTTCACTTTTTTATCTATGTTCCCTGCTAGAAATAAAATGTAATGCTTTGGTTTTCCAACGTTGATGTATCCTTTTTGGGCATTGTAGATGATGTTGTTAGTAGCAGCATTGATAGTGGTAACGGGGTATGGTCATCTGGTGAAACAAATAACCAACATGAAGTGAAGCAGATGATGGCAGGACGAGGTTTGTTCCTAACTCATCTATTAATGCCAAACAGCAACCATTATGAGCCATGGCAAAATGTCTCTTTATGGTTCTTGTTGACGATAAGTCAAGTGTTACATGTGAGTTACTGCCTTTTGAATTTATTCTCTTTACATGCTCATAATTAGTTTTGTGTCACGTGCAGTCATGCCGAACTTCCCAAAAGTCTACAGGTTCATTGGTGGGGTCTTTGATCCCGATGAAAGCAATCACTTACAGAAATTGAGGACGATGGATCCGGTGGATGTTGAGACGGTATTACTGATTGTTACAATTACAACACATTATATCTAGATATCCAAATAAGCACTTGCACATTGATAGCAACTCAAAATGGCAAAATGGATGGTTGATAGAAAGCTGAAGTACGTTTGGGTCCTACTGGGTTGGGCCGGCCAACAAACACTTATTCTATTCTTCCTTCTATTTATAACAAGTTAATGTGTTAAGTGTGACTACACGAACTGGAGTACGATAATAATGATGTATGTTTAATTAATATAGCGATTTAGAAGGCTCTACTCATTCAAATAAAGTCCAGACGGCTTTCAACCCATTTGACCTGTTTTCTTGCTTAGGTAACCCATGAGTTTAACCCATTTGACCCATTAAAAATAAAACACCACTAAGTCAAACAATATATAATTGTAGACAAGTTGAATTGCCACCTCTAGTAGTAGTCTATAGGATGTGTGCCAACATTGATGCTACTTGTACATGCTCAATCATATTCAGGTATATTGATATTGGTATTTAAGAAGCTGTGTGATTTTGTTCAGGTGGTTTTGTTGATGAAGAATCTGTGTGCTAATTTGAAAAACCCCCAATTCGAGGACTATGTAAGTACTCTTCCGACATGGTCTCCATTCTCCGTTTATTAATAGAACCATAAGAATTGCAGCATTTCTTTTGAACTGCTCATGTATGCCTTCTTTTTTTACAAGTGATTTTTGTGTCACTGGTTAAGGTCAAACAGATTTCTTGACCATAACCATATTTAGATGGCTATGTTTTGAGTAAAGAGAAAAACAATTGTTCTCTAGTTAACCATTTTTATTGATCGAGTAGCAACTCATATTTCCTTATGATGACCCACAGAGGAGATTATTTTCTTCATATGATCCGGATACTGGGAAAGTTACATCGAACGGTCCATTCAGTGGTCTCCAAACACTGCCTGGGAATGCGATCCCGTCTTCATAGTTTGTTTGTCAGTTTCTGAAAAGCAGGTAGTGTGTACAAAAACTCGACACTTACAATCAAATAGGGTCTAGATGTTTTCCAGGTTGTTGTAGGTGTTTTGTTGTCTTGCTTCTGGTACAAATCAACTGCTAGAATCAAGGACAACATGTATATAGTACGTTCTGATAAAACATGTCATCATATGTTTTTATGGTTTGATGACAATCTCTTAAGATGGTGTGTTTGTCTTTCAAATAATTGGGCATGAACAAATGATCAAGTTTTGTTAGTGTGGTTAGTTTGTTGTTTGACTTATCAGTTCTGGGTTTTGCTGTGTAGTCTTTGTTGTGAATGAATGATCATGTTTTGAATTGTGAATGTTTTTTGGGTTGCACGAATATTAACAACAAAGAGTGTGAATTGAATGATGAACAGGAACTCCGAAACATTGGCGTTCAACATCTTACTAAACAATACTTGATTATTGTTTTTGACTGTAATGTATGAACAAAATGCTCTCTGACGGGTTTGAGGTGGTCTGGCATGTGTCAGTCGATGTTGTGGAGGTAGTCGGAGAATCAACGTTTCTGCAAACATTAGTGATATGGAACCTTGTGATTCTAACTACTAAATAAAACCGGGGAATGGGCATAAGACCTTGGGTTTTTGGTATATGGATTCGTTCTTAAGAGTTTTTACCAAAACACATACAAATACAAATTCTGAAATAAAGAAAAGATCTAATAAATACTCCGTTTGGTTAATCACAAATGAGGCCTTTTTTAAATTACAATATTTTGCGCTAGTAGGTTTGGATACGGAGGTATGTATGTAACGGAATTTTGAATTCTTAAAAAAAAAAAAAAAAAAAAAAAAAAAAACTAACTGTTTGGTGAAAGCTAACTTCTGAACTAATCTATGAAGGCCTCTGAATCAGTGAAAAGATGTTACCTTTTGTTACTTTCTTTGCGAATAATTCCTTTGTTGGAGTTCTCTTCCCGTTTGCTGTCAATTTGCCGTGAATTTGTGTTTAGTGTTAGATAATTCGAAACTAAACTTTTATTCATTTACTAAGTCGTAATTCTGCAAACTACTGTGGACTATATCGTTTCTCCGGTCCTTGAGGCTTAGCTCACTTGGTTGAGCAAAGTGGTTTTATACCATAGGTCATGGGTTCAATCCCAATCAAGGACATGGAAATTCCATTGGGGTCTTGGCCCAGTGGTCAGGGAGTTTTCCATAATGGTTTCTTCCTGGGGTGATGAATTCGAGCCTTGTTGTGAGGGGGACTCCTGCGACGCTATACCCATCCAAGACATGGGAGAGCAACCCCTATAGGAATTCAGGGGCGGTTACTCGATTCAGGGGAGTAACCGTTTGTGGAGATGATCGGGTGGGCCAAAGGTCCGTTAGTGATTCAACTACTGCCTTTCAAAAAAAAAATATCGTTTCTCCGAGAAGTTCATTAAGACTTCAATTCAATACCATCGATAAAATGCCTTTTACATTGGGTTAATGTGTAAATTATTATTTTCTTACCCGTTCTTCAACATTTGATTACAAAGCCACTCTTACAACATAAATAACTTGGGAATTTGACTCCACACAGCGAAAAATTTGGTCAGCAACTGACTTTTTCGTATGAAATTTCTCTTTGGGGGTTATTTTCCCTGTAACTAACATAACACACAAAAAGGGTCAAAACTTACGCTTTTCTACATGTCGGATCCAATCAACTACATTTATGATTTATCTGATCCGACTAGTCAACTTTCTAATTCATCCAATAGAGGATCCATAGGTAGCCCATTTTATAGTGGATTAACGTTGGGTCAATAATTTTAATTAAAACCATAACCCAGTCTGACTCTGATCCAACCAACAAGCACAACCAACAGGTGATGAAATGCAGTGTCAAAAGCAGGTGCAACAACAAACAAATCTAACCTGTAAGTAAATGTGCATTACAACATAAAAGCTCACGAATCTACATTCTGAATCTCAGGCAAATGGTATTGCAGACGGAACCTTAACTAGAAACCTTTGTCCAACAATCTAAAATCACAAAAAAAAAACACGGCTAGAAAACAAGTTCCACGTCTATGTTTTCTTACGGTTTCAAAGTATCGGTAACAAACACACCAACCTGGAGACTCGCAGCAGCTACATATGGATTTTAGACAGCACAAAACCTTCAATGTACATGACCAGACAACTACGCTGATATGATACGCTTACCCTTTATCTGTATCGGAAACCCATATCCAGCTCAGGCCCCCCAAATACCCCTTGGTTATGCTGTTTCGACTGGGCCCTCAATTCCATCTCCACCATCCTCTGAAATGCTTCTGGACGGTTGCCTCCGCTGCTACCATCAGTAACTGGGACACAGATGCAGGATTAGCTTACAGAATGATCGTGCCGAGTGACACAGTAAAATGCTAACACGCAAAACAGATATTTGGTCAAACTATATACAGAAGTTAAACCAAATAATTTAGTTAGTAAACACTAAGGTGCTGTTTGATTTTTAACTCCAAATGGAGAAATGCCTTGGTTCTTTGCTTGTATTAACTTGATGTTTGATTGACAATACAAGACTTTCATTTGAAAAATATATGGGGTGATGTTTTCCCATCAAATCATTTACTTGAGTTTCTCTCATGTTCGGAGACCGAAAAAAAGATTGTTTCTTATTTCTTTTTAACTTGATGTTTTTGATTGACAAAACAAGACTTTCATGTGAAAGATCTATGGGGTGATGTTTTCCCATCAAGTCAAGTTTCTCTCATGTTCGGACATCGAAAGAAAGATTTTTTCTTATTTGTTTTTAATAATTACCATGGTTGGACTACAACATGTATATGAATGCAGTTAGAAGTGGCAATAGTGTACAATAGTTTCCGCAAACACCAATTCATAACATAAGGATATTATAGAGATTATACCTGGTAATGGCATACCAAGTCCACCAATGTTTGTCTGCTGATGAGCAAACGGGAGTCCATGCATTGCTTCCCTGTCTGGCATAAAATTGGGTGTTTGACTGCCAGGATGCAAAGGTCTAGGAAAATCACGAAGCAATTGAGGTGGTGGGAAGTTGCCTTGCATCCTCATTTGAGGAGGTAACATCTGAGGATGAACTGGAACATCAAAGCCTGTTACCCTAGCATCAGGGTGATGAAAAGGACGAGCTGAAAATTGTTGATTAAGATGCTCTGGAAATCTCATCTGAGAATTCATAGGATCTAACGGGTGAAACATTGGCCGCCTATTCTGATTCATCTGTGCTGCATGCATTTGAGGAGATGAAGCTTGAGCATGGAGATTATTGTTAAACTGTCTTTCAGGCTCCAACATGTCATAAGACCCACGAACAAAACGACTACCTTCCTGACCACCTCTAAAACCAGAATTGAGGGCCGCAAGTTTCTCTGATATATCAAATGGCACATCAGAAGGTAACAATTTCCCCATAGTTTGGTTATGGGCGTTAGCAGGATCACCAACCATCATCAAGCTGTCCTCTTCAGGCAGCTGGATCTCACCCATCCCAATGGCTTGTTTACCCGATTTTGACATCCCCCCTTGGAGGTCTAACAGGTTAACATCTACCCGCTGACCATCAAAGTTTGACCAGCTTTCCGCTTCATTTGATTTGGCAGGTTGTTTCATGTTGGGTCCTATTCCATCGATACTTGAAGACAAAGGACCATTCATCACTGGGCCAGATAACTCATGAGGCTCGAATATGTCAATTCTGGCAGATCCAGCCGACCCCCTCTGGGCAGAAACAGGTGCTTGAGCCGACTGCAGCTCTTTCATGAAGGCAGTCCCAAACAGAGATTCAAGTGACAGATTCTGACTCGCATTAGCTTCCTGATTATCGTCTTTTGACTTTTCAGGACGGTCCGCCACCAACCCAATGTTTGTATTGGAGGTATTGTCATTGGCAGTTCCTTTTTGTAACAATGAAAGCAAGTGATTGGTAGCACGATTGTCAACTACTCTAGCATCCAAGTTATCTTGGCCAGAAATACTCCACTCGGGAATAGGTGGCTGCAAAGTCGGACTTTTTTCACTATATTGCGATAGTATAGTCTGTTCAAGGTCTTCACATGTAAGAACTGCAGCAACTGGTGGTGCAGACTCCTGCCTAAAATTGTTGTACAAATCCTTAGAATCTGAAGGTGTTTTGCTAGTTCCAAATCCCTTGTAGGATAATTCTGGTGCAATGGGGTCTGTAGACATAATAGCTTTGTCACCACCACCAATCAGTGAAAGCAAGTCATTTGGTCTGTTAGATGAGAGGTCATCAACCGGCTTCCTTTCTGGGGCATAGATTCAAGATAACGTACACCGTCAGTACATATAAAATACAAATCCAAACAAATAGAAAATCATTAGCTACGAAGATCAATATACCATCTTCATTAAACCACTGCGCAAATCTAGAAGATTGGGCATTGCTGGGATTCAGAGGATCATCTGGCTTACTCTTTTGCTGCAAGACAAAAAACATATTTATTACTTCAAGTTTTACAAATTTAATCCAAGAAACGAAATAAAGTATAACCTTATTTTATACAAGTGTACCTCAACAAAATCTGTGGAACCAGTATCATTAATTGTTGAAGTGCCACCAAAAAATTTCCCGAGGATGGACGTTGTACTTTCCTGACTGGAATTGCTGATAATTTTATTTCCAGTAGCTTTGTTTGTCACAGGTTCAAAAACTTCACCATCGACGGCTTCGTGGACTCCCGGAAAACCAGAAATTCCCATAATCTGGTTATCTAGGGTTCCATTTTGAGCGAGACTGCCCTTGGCAAGCGAATTTATTTCCTCTACTCTGGGTTTAGGATTCTTCTAAATTATATATGAAAAAGAAATAAGTTAGTCACAATAATTATAAGAATATAAGATATTAAAGTTATTTGATGTGAGTTGACCTATTTCAGAAAATAGCAAAAAAAAAATAAAAAATTAAACATTGATTTAGTTTAACATGATTTGGCAAATGAGTAGTTTATATGGCCAGAGAAAATTCTTTGTTCATAGCGATTACATTAACCAGGCATAAGCACTATATACACGCATATATAAATTAAGATAGGTTAAACCCTATGGGCACATGGTAAACCACATTTACTTTAGTGTACTCAGTTTACTTTTCAATTAAAAATTGCATCAACTGAGTATTGGTACATTTTTAGAAGGTAATTACAAACTTCATTAATCATACCCTTATCACTTTATTGACTGAATTTTTCATTTTGTAAGGAAACTTAAGTTTATTACACGAACCTTAAGATCTAGACAAACTCTTAAACATATTTACCTCTTTATCGAAAGAAGATATTGGTTTTGTGCTTTTGAATCCTGGAGGTACAAGTGGTCGGGGTTTGGAAGACTGCAGCAGAGCAGATGATTTCCCACAATCATCCTTTGGAACAGATTGAACTGCAGAATTCAATTCAAGCCCTTCTTCCTTAGTCTCCTCTGCGATAAGGTCCGTAAATTCGTCACTTTTAAGCCTATTTCCACTTGATTTCTGCTTTTCTTGTAGCACCTTTTGCTGTTCCTTCCTCATTAACTCAAAAGAAGCTTCAAAAGAATCGAAAAGCATAAGTCAAACTTTGCATATCATCAATCACCAACAGAACGGCTTTCCAAAAGAAGCACTAAAAACGCAAAATTAGGGTTCAAAGGTGCATACCTCTTCTCTTTCTCTCCTCTTCTGCTCTATCTTGACTTGTAGACTCACTGGAACCAAATGTCTCATCATTGAACGAGTCGTGGGTGTTCGGGCGGGAGTGTGGCACAGCCTGAACAAAACATTATTGAGTATGAACAGAATCGTATAGAAAGAGGTGCATTGAAAAGACATATATACTGATCCAAAGTACAGACGTGAAAAGGTCATAAGCAATTTGGACCTTGTAAGGGCGAGGGGGCTGGTATGCCTCATTACTCCTGTTGAGATGGTGGTGTTCATTTGTGGAGCCCTTTGGAGCAGAAGTGCCAGCTGTGAATCCAGAGGGTCTTGGGAAAGAACCACTACCAAGAAGTCCATCATGTTCCGAGTTTTGCCAAGGTCGCCGAGATTGATTGCCAAAACCACGCTTTCCAGAATCTAAACAATTAAAAATATAAATCAGAAGTGATACATATATTGATTCGAAATTTAGAACCCCTATTTTCCCAAAGCGGTCAGGTAACTAGTATCCCTATGAGAACCCACGGATTTCAAATCAACCGATGATTGATAGCAGGATAAGAACCCCAGTTATATAGCCAAAGTGCATGACGAAAATTCTGTAATGTTGGAAAACAGCTGGATGTTGTGTCATGATAGATAGTTTCTTATGAAAATAATATATAATCAACCCCAACGTGAAGTACTTAACGAATCAACATATTTAACCAAAACAATAGTCATGACTCCAACTGTATTATGCACATACCGCTTACACAACATAATCTAGTTCATGCTATCCCCAATGCAGATGAGGATGCATTTATTCACCAAATCATCACATCAGAACTCATCTTGTCCCAAAAAAGTTTACAAAGCTCCTATAATAGAAAAATAAACAACAAGGCCAGCGTTCAAATGTATAAAATCTAAAATGGGGGTTTAAAATTTGAGTTTACTCAATTTGATCAATAAAAAACATGTCTGTTTAGGTAAACTAAGATACCTTTTTCTTTCATTTACTATAAAATGCAATTACCAATCAAAATAGGTTTCTCCTTTTAGTATCATAAGAAGAGGATCTAGCGTAGGAAGTTATTACGTTGAAAATGCATCCTATAAAAACTTAAGACTATCCCAATGAAACATGTACAGCTAACTCACACGCTACAATTGGAAGGAATTGTAACTACATTGTCTAATAAGAATCCTCTTTAACAAGCATAAGGCAAGGTCTCTAATAGACTAGTAAAAAACGTATAACATTTCTCACTACCAATTGATCCCTAAACTAAGACCTAATTACCACAATGATCAAAACCAAAACCCAATGTTAAAGTCAAATGGAAAGAAGAGCCATATTTAGAGCAGATAATGGGGGTCTTCTCTTCAGCAAGTAGACTACTTGGTAAATAAACAAAATAAAAACGTACAATATTGATTATGAACAATAATATATCTTGTTACAGCTATTAGTAAACCCTATTACTCAAATCAGCTCAATCACACTTTCAAAAAAAGGAGGGGAACAATACAATAATGCTCTAATTTATCTGAAGAGTGAAAAAGTAGGTAGGGCACTTCATAACAATGACAGGAGAACTAAGTCGTCAATAGAACCACGCAACCACAACTTAGGTTTACCTTTATTATCTTCTCCTTCGTAACGCAAATAACCAAATAGCAAGAAGTTAACGACGAAAATTTAGGATTACATTTTCCGGGATGGGTACAGAGTATATAGAAGCTAACTAATCAAGTAAGAGATCCAATTCATTTATTGGAAAAGGAAAAATAATTCCTCTAAATTTCCAACTATCACCTATGTATAGGATGTGGATAAACTGAACCAAATGTTGTTTGTCAATCGTAATAATCCGAGTTGCATGTTCCTCATGGAATAAATTACATTAAGTTAAAGTTTGATGTAAATGAATCAGCTCTCATCTAATCATACCTAAAAACATTATTCACTTAGTTGTTTACAGACATCAAACAGTAAGACATGAACTCACCCACAATCAAACAAATAACAAAGACCACAGACTACGAGCAGATCAATCATCCATGATGCTTGTACAGTTTTAAAACCAACTACTCGCATTCATAGATAAGTCATAAGAGTATCGTATATTTTCAAGTAGAAAATGTGCATTAATACTAGCATAATAGGTTGCATTATGTCACATATGTATGGCAATTAGCCAATCGGAGACTGCACAACATGCACTGTGATTTCTAAACTAGAGTATGCTATGCGCTCAAAAACCAACCTTGATCCAAATCAGATTGTGAATCCCCATCCTTATCACTCCATCCAGAAGAACGATTGTCCCATCTTCCATATCCTCTCGAATCACCCCGAGTGGGTGGTGAAGAGCTGTAATCATTACGACGAAAACCTTGCAACGGTAAACCCCCATGAGTTCTTGGCTGTTCTCCTTTGGTACTCATTTCTAACTCACTGTTTTATCCCATCAAGAGTAGATCATTCACATGATAATATAACAACAGTAAACATAACAAATTCACACATTAATTAAACAAATCTTCAAAAAATCTACCTCAAAACCGATTGATCGCATCCGCTCGGCAGTTTTTTGCAGATTTCCAATTCACTCAATGAAATCAAAAAATCCCTAGTATACGAAATTCTCGGTTTCCTGAATCATCCAACAAAAACTCAGCACAATCAACATCAAAACAATCAAAAAATTCAAATAGGAACTATCCATCGAAAAAATTAATTACTTTTCAGATTCAGTAACTGATTCGATAACCTCCACAGTTGAGCTATCATCTTCATTTTCCAAGCTCATTTTTCAGTACTAATCAAAATCTAACGGCTGACTACAATGAAAAACCTAATCAAAATTGTAAACCGAAAACTGCCCAAAAACACAATCTAACAGCAAAAACTACACATGTTCATTGGATCAAATTGTACAACTAACTCAAAACGCATTAATATAAAACATCAAACTTCTCAACATGTAAATTTAAAATCGCTGGGGTTTGTATTAGCTCTCTGATTTTTTTTCCCTCAATTTAGGATCAAAATCGCTAGGGTTTTGTTTTGTTGATACGATTACTAATTAAATCGAAGAAATGGAAATTTGTAAGAATCAACCGAATCCTGATTGATGTAAACACAACATTTTTTAGGGTTTGAATCGAGTAGTCGTTCGATTGATCGCTTGTTGATTCAGAGAATTTCGAAGATAAAATAATTTTGGAAAGAGAACGTTTTTTGGGGAGAGATGGCTCTCTTTCTTGTAGCAAACAAAAAGGGGATATAATAAGTAGTATGTTTTATTAAATAAACCTTAATATAAAATAAATCTTTTTTGTTGTTGTTTGATGTTTTTGTAAATGTTATAAAATCTTATACAGCGTTAGAAATTATCAATGAGACCGGTCCTAACGCACGTCGCTTGATCGCATCGGTGGGGCGTCGGTTGGAACCGACGCACCGACGCCGTTGGCACGGGGCGTCGGTGCCTCCGCGTCGGTAGGCTACGTCGTCAAACCGAAGCAAGAGAGAGAGATGGGGCTGGGGTCCACGTGATGCTTTTACCGTTTGAAAACAAAAAAAAAAAAAAAAAAAATTTGAAAAATGTGTGAAACGGTAAAAAAAAAATCTAATTTTTTTATTTTTTTTTACTTTTTACACTCTATAAATTCAAACCAAATCCAACCCATTTTTCACAACATTCACTCCTCAATTCACTACTTTTATATACAATTCCCCACTTTTATACAATTTATTCTTTCCAATTCCCCACTCTCAACCAACTTTCCACATTATTTTACACCCAATTCACCACTTTTATATAAAACTCACCACTTTTATATAAAATTTTATCAACTTCTCCAATTAACCACTCTCAATTCACCACCTCTATACACAAAAAAATGAGGCGAAATTCCAACTCTACCGGCGACGATATGTTTAACAACTTATTCAACTACGTGCCTCCGCCGGTTAATCCAGGTTCACCACCATCCACTTTCTCGGCTCAATCGAGCAACTCGTCACCTAGCCAACCCCCCGGTTTTGCATCATACGTGCAAGTCCAACCCGAACCTTCCAAAGTCCATCCGCTCCATACCAAATGTATCAACCCTACGCATATCAAGGTTTTTCACCAACAATCTCATTTCAACAATCTCCCGCGGCGTTCGGAAACCCACACTACATGCACCAACCTCATCCTTCCGCTTTTAACCCATATCCACCAACACCAATCAACTACCCACAATTCGGAAACATCAACACTCCACCCAGAACCGAACCCGAAACCCAACCCGAACCCGAACCCGAACCCGAAACCCAACCCGAACCCGAGCCGGCTCCAAAAAAAGGAAGATCTAAAGGAAAAGCCGTGGACACTGCCTCGACCCGGGTGCAAGTACTCTGGTCCGACGAGGAGGCGGTTTTGTTGGCGCAACGATGGATCCACCGATCAGAAAAAGACAAGGAAGGCGCTGCACAAGCTGGAGATGCGTTTTGGGCTAAAGTTGTGGAGGACTACAACAAGGTGGCTCCCCAATACCGTTCCAAGAGCCAATGAAACGCCCCAAATTCGTAAATTTTTTTTTTTTTACATTGTCTCATAGCTTATTTATATTCATATTAGGTCCCTACATAATTTGAACTATTTAAAATGTGACTATATGAATTACATTTGTGAAAAAGAACACAACTGAAAATTTGCACATGTGAAGAAGAACATAGCTGCACAGGTGAAGGAAGACATAGCTGCACATGTGAAGGAAGACGCAGCTGCACATGTGACCAACGGCCAAAATAGACTCCTAAAACGACTTTTAGCCAACTTCCGACGCGTATATCTTTTAACTCGTTAAGAGTTAGACCATCAAATTTTGCAGGCATCTCCAACATGCCAAAATATAGGTTTCCCTTTTTGCACTTTTTGTAAATTCCCATTGACGCTGGATTTTGGCGAATGACTCTTTTCGGCACTAAAATGACCATTTTGAAATCATACCAAGTCTCTAACCATGAAGGCTGAGACATGGAGCTTTTGACCACTCATCATATACACCAAAACAAAGTTGCAAGACACTTCATCACACCCTTAACCCTTCTCGAACTCGTTTTAGACCGAAAATGCTTTCAATGACCCATATCGACCCTTTTTGACCCGCTGACCCACAAATACTGTTTTGACCCATTGACTAGCCAATCACAACCCATAATTGACTAATGGAATGGTTGACTACATATCAACACTCCATTTCAAATAAAAACACATTTGACCATTGATTCACTCTATTTTTATAAAACCAATCCATAAACACTAATTTAATTCAAATACTTATTTTAAAACTTCCAAACCATAATTTACATCATATTCATATATTCTTGACTTTAAAAGTCAAATCACAACAAAATTCACATGTCATGGCTCACCATGACTAACCTTTTTAAAACATATCATAAGGGCGATTTACACAAGATAGATCAAACGATACTTCAAAGAGAAAACTTGCCATACTCTAATATCATGCAATCCACGCTATCCCTTTTAAACCGCTTTCCCCTTTCCTTGACCACTTCCACCTAAAACATAAAACACTTAAACAATAAGCACTTTTGCTTAGTGAGCATATAAGCAATTTAAATCAAATAACACATATCATGGCTACATAAACACTATGCTAGTAAAACTAGCATCTCTATATCATAAACTTCATAAGCTTCATATCACTAACTTATGATTGTACCCACCTCTAGCTCGGAAGCTATCCGGTAACATGTACAATCACAATTCATATCACTATGATCATATACAAATAATACACTAAATCTCCACTTGATTGTACCCACCTCTAGCTCGGAAGCTATCCGGTAACATGTACAATCAATTCGTATCATAACACTTTCACAAGTAACAATTTAAACAAATAAAGCATAATTAACTTCACATGATTGTGTGATCCTCTTACTCAAAAGTAATCCGGAAACACAAACAACCAATTACTTGATTAAATCCTTACCCTACTCACCTTAGCTTTTGATTCGATGATTACAACGTACAACCAAATGATGATATGTCCAACTCTTTAACACCTAATTATACAACACATAACAACATCTTTAAATCATTAGAATTCATTTATTTAAACTAATAACCTCTATATGATCACTCCCCCACTTTGATTCAACTAATTCAAATAATTAATCACTAACATAACCATTTGTTCTACCATCATAATCACAATCACTTCTATTTCACTTAAATTCTTATTTAGACATGTTATTCATACTATATTAACATCACTTATAACATAATTAAACTTATTAACATCTTTACACATAATTTATCAAAACCCTAGAATTTTATTCAAGAACACTATCACTAATTAATCATATTCAAGGTGTAATTCCATCATATATTAACTAAATAACACTTATAAACAACAATTCTAACAATTATAAACCCTAATTTCGTATTAAAACCTACTAATTTACAAAATCCCATGAAAACCCACTAAAACCCCAAAACTATGTTAAAACTTGAAGAAAGATCACTTACAATGATTAGGAATAGAAAAGAGATGAAGACTTGAAGATTACAAGCTTGATTCTATGATTTAATTGAAGGTTTGAAGATGGAGAATTGATGCCTGCGTTTTTCTTAGCTTCTGTGAATGTTACTGGAAGATTTTGGAAATAACTGGAACAAACACATACATCCCACGACATTTCCATATGTATCTGTAGACTTATTTTAATTTCTTTTGTTTTACAGTCTGGAACTGGTAATTCGTTTTACGTTTTTCACTATATCTTATTATTTACACAATATTACCTCATTATAAAATTATATCCGCGTACGAAATTAAATTCCTGATAAAATTGGGGTGTTACAGCCAACTTCAAGGCAAATGGAACAAGATCCGTTCGGATTGCAAGATCTTCATAGGAATTTACAAGGATGTTACAAATCCTCGTCCGAGCGGTGCCAAAGAAGAAGACATTGTGAAAGCATGTTATAAGAGGTTCAAGTCCCGAATGAAAAGATATTTCATATATAAAACTTCTTGGAACGTAGTCAAAAATCATCCAAAGTTTTTGGCAACGTTTGGTGTCATGAGCAACCGAGAAGAACCATCCCAACCCGAGCTCGAACCCATCAATCTTGGAGATGACATGCCTTATTCCGAGCCTCTCACGGCTAACATGCAACATTTGTTCACCGACGACCCCATTTGTCGCCTGCCCGGTCGTTCGTCTTCTAGAAAAAGCCAAAAAAGCTCGGGTTCCAGTGACGCCGCCACTTCTTCGCGTTCTTTGAAAGAACAAGAACGTTTGGCCAACATACGAGCCGCAGCAGAGGCCGAACGTACAATGTTTCAAATCGGAAAAGCCGCGGCCAAAAAAACGAGCATTAAGTCGTGGAAAATGCTTATGCAGCCTGTCCCATCGTTTCTCAAAGGCAAGGAGAAAAAAATGATCAAGGAAGTAAGAAAAACCTTGGTTAACAACTATGAGTCGGACTACAAAACTTTCTTTGGTCACGACGCGGGTGCGGGTTCTACTCAAGTGGCGGAAACGGATGAAGACGAGGCCGACAATGAACGACAACGAAAACGACAACGAATCCGAGTAGACTACTAGTTGTATTTTTAAGCTTTCAATAAATTTATTTTTTTCTTTTTTAGGATTTGTAACATTTTTCTTTTTTAGGATTTGTAACATTTTATTTTTTTAGGAATTGTAATTTTTTTCTTTTTTTAGGAATTGTAACATTTTGTTTTTTAGGATTTGTAATATTTAATTTTTAATTAATGTAATGTTTTTAGTTTTAATTTAAATGTGTTATTTAAGTTTTTGTATTAAATAAATAGATTAAATAGTGTGTGGGGCCCTGAAAATAAGGGAAGTGATGTTGCTGTTGGCAGGGGTGTGTCAGTTGTGTGTCAGTTGTGTGTCAGTTGTGTCAGTCTGACGTGGCGCTGACCTGGCAGGCAACTGACGCGTCAGTTCGTGTCACTGTTAGGAGCAGCCTGATGGTTCAAATAAGTACACCAATTTTGAATGAGAATGAGGGAACCAATAGATTTATACCACGTGTCACTTTATTCTCTCTCCTCCACATTTTTTAAAATTAAATATCTCACAAACGGTAAGTCGAAAAATCATGAAAATTGCACCATAAAATTCAGCGTTTTCTCCTCTTCGATTTGCCGTCCCTCAAGGCATACTTTCGACAACTTTTTTTTTCTTCAATTTTTTGGTGGGTTTTACAAATTAGTAACACATGTGTTAGTGATTGGTTATACATTTAATTTGTGGTTAAGGTTTAGGGTTAGGGTTACGGTTTAGTATGGTTTAGGGTTTAGGGTTTATTAGGGTTTAGTATGATTTAGGGTTTAGAGTTTTGTAAATCGTTTAAGGTTTAGGGTTTGAGGTTTGAGGTTTGGGGTTTCGGGGAGAAACCCCAAACCCTAAACTCTAACCCCCAAACCCTAAACCCTAAACACAACACTGTAACACATGTGTTACTAAATGTGAAACCCACCAAAAAAATGAAGAAAAAAAAAAAAATTCGTCGAAAGTATGTCTTGAGGGACGGCAAATCGAAGAGGAGAAAACGCTGAATTTAATGGTGCAATTTTCATAATTTTTGGATTTGTCGTTTGTGAAATAATTGATGTTGGGGGTTAAATGAGTTTTGTACATGTGAACATTCTCTTTGTACGCATGACTTGATATCATTGGTTCTCTCATTCTCACACAAATTCCTATTCTTATTTGAACCTACTCAGTTATGAATATGTATAAATTATATATATATATATATATATATATATATATATATATATATATATATATGACTTTTTTATTATTGTCATTGGGTAATATTTTTACCTAATGATTACTTCAAAACGTAAAAGAAATTATCAAAGTCTTTGATGATAAAAAAATTAGTTATATGTTATGGTTAAAAAACTGACAATTTTTACAAATTATAAAAAATAGTTATATATTTTGTTAATGTATATAAAAATAGCAAGTACATGGGTCGTCATTGTGGTTTTCACAAAAAATAACTTTCGTCATTTACTTTTAAGATGTTCAATTATCATCCTTAAAAATGTAATTTGCACATTGGTGGTCCTTTATATGGATGGAAGTTATAAGTAGATGTTAAATTCACCCATGTACAATGCATACGAGGGTATTCTATCAATGTAAATTGTCATGGGTGGGGTTCAAAGAATAAGAATTTGTGTAAGAATGAGGGAATCAATCTCACCCACTTATTTTCATCAAATACACATTTCCACCATCTTTTTTAAAATTAGATATTACTCACAAATGATAAGTCGAAAAATTATAAAAATTGCACCATAAAATTCAGCGTTTTATCCTCTTCGATTTGTCATACCTCAACGCATACATTTGACAACTTTTTTTTTTCCTTTTTTTTTGTGGCTTTACAAATTAGTAACACATGTATTAGCGTTGCGTTTAAGGTTTAGGGTTTAGGGTTTGGGGTTTCCATAAACCCTAACCCCTAAACCCCAAACCCTAAACCCTAAACGCTTTACAAAACTCTAAACCCTAAATCATATTAAACCCTAAACCATACTAAAACTTAAACCCTAAACCCTAACCCTAAATCTTTAACCCTAAACCCTAACCCTAACCACAAATCAAATGTACAACCAATCACTAACACATGTGTTACTAATTTGTAAACCCACCAAAAAATGAAAAAAAAAAAAGTTGTCGAAAGTATGCTTTGAGGGACGGCAAATCGAAGAGGAGAAAACGCTGAACTTTATGGTGCAATTTCATGATTTTTCGACTTACCGTTTGTGAGATATTTGAGTTTTAAAATTGTGGGGGAAATGGGTATTTGATGAAAATGAATGGTTGAGATTGATTCCCCTATTCTCACTCAAAATTGATGTACTTATTTAAACTCTACTCAAATTGTCATACCCTTTTTAACTGTTATTACATCTTGAGAAAGTCATATGAGATTTATACCACGTTAAGAAAGTTATTGTTTTGCAAGGTTTGTGTAAGTCAAGTGAGATTAATCTCATGTTAAGAATTATAGATTTTTACTTGTAACCTGAGATCTAATAAATTGTTGAAAATGTCGTTAGTTTAATTTGGATGATCATGTGAAATTATAAAGAATGCTCGTATAAACATTCATGAAAAGTAAATAATTCTTCAAATATGTCCCAACTCCCTTTGAATTTTCATTGACAAATTAAGTATGACGATGACATTTATTCACAATGTTTTTACACCTAAATTACATAACTTTAGAATTTTGATGAACATAATCCTTATGGCTATTGTTAAACCTTCAACTTTCATGATTAAATAGTCAACTCCTGTCAACCGTCATGTAACCGCTAAATACATCTTGTTAAACAGTGAATAATAACAAGATAAATTAGTTCATCGATTGCAATTTTAGCGACCACCATATACAAATGTTACTTGTTATATGTAGTTCTAAGGATAATCTTTATTATAAATTTTAATTTTAAAACAATAGACCGCTATAAACAAAAACCTTATTTACCTAATATAATATTGTAATAAAAAATTTTTTGAAATCAATTGTTCAATCAAATGACTTTTTTAATCCAGTAGTTACTTTGTTAATGTCTTTGTCCAAAAAACGCATATCATCCTTTAGTTAACGAAATTGCAAATGACCGGTATACCCTCGGATAGGGGTGTTCAAAATACCCGAACCCGAAACCGATACCCAAATACCCGAAATACCCGTCCCGAAAATACCCGAAATTTCGGGTTCGGGAATTGGGTAGTGAAAATAAAAAAAGTCGGGTATTCGGGTACCCGAAATACCCGAAAATTCCAAACTTTTTTTAATATAATATTTTTATATTGGGTATAATTGGTTTCTTGTCATTATTACCTTGCGTATTCATGTGTATCCCAGGAACGCAAACACATAAAACACATTAGCTTGGCTTTTATTTCCAACATTTTATACATATATATATGTAATACATCTTATTACTAGTTGCAAATATAATGTATTAATTTTGCTTAAAGTATTAGTGAATCTGATTATTGTTTTACTAGGAGTGTAGGTATTACAAGTCCCTTGCTAATGTTTATTGGTAATAATATCAATTTTTAAAGTTGGCCTTTAAAGTCTAAAGTATAAGTATATATTCATAACTAATCATGTAATTGTCTTGTGACGAATATCGCGGAGTCAAGGTTTTTACCATCTAGTTCATTTATGTATATGAGTCAATTTACATTAATTGGTTAATTTCCTTCGGAAAACAACAGAATGGTTGCCTGATAGAATCAACAAAGGGAGGATAGATAAATGTAACCAGTGAACTAACTGTAACTGGTCGATCAACTTTGGATTTTATCCCAAGGCTTGACCCATTTCGACCCATGCCAACCTTGACCCTGGTGCATTCTTGCTAAACACACAGAACATACACATGCATGCATACGTGAAGAACATACACACCATGCAAAACTCTACCAAATCAAGATTAAAGCCATCAAGGAGGTAGTAAATCGAAGACAATCTTGCAACAACAACAAAAAAAAAAAAACCGTTTCGGGTATCGGATTACCCGATATCCGTACCCGAAATTTCGGGTACCCGAAGTTTGGGTACCCGAAATTTCGGGTACGGGAATTGGGTAGTGAAAATCACTACCCGAAACGTCGGGTACCCGAAATACCGGGTACCCGAATTTGAACACCCCTACCCTCGGATGCAAAGCATGTGATCAAATTTTACTAAGAATGTTAACGAAGTTAGTTAACTGGACTCTCATTGTCACAAAATCGCAGATATAGGTACGTCTAGTGCAACCTAAATATCTAAGCATGAATTGAGTTTTCTTAGTCTGAGTTGCAGCATTTCGTTCTCGCTACTCGGAGTTAATAAGCTCAACAGTAAGTACACAACATTTACTTTTCATGATATTTCTTTTCAAGTGTCAACATGGGCTAACGAGGAGGTTATAATCTACAGGATTAGTCACATTATTGATTTGGTGGATCAACCATTTAGTTTATAGATCTAATGATGGGTGGGAGTTAACATCCAATCAAACTTTCGTTAGCATGGATTCAAGCCGTTGTGCTCTTGCGTTTAGTTAATGATTAGGGACTTAGGGTCTGTTTTCAAGGTGTGTGCGTACTATAATTTATAGACTTAAACTAACAAGCCAAGAGGTTTTAAGATATTCCCAAATTTCTTAGAACTAAAATTTATGCATATTAGTAATATATTTGCTTAGGGTCATTAAAAATTACAAACGGTCATGCTAGTTTGATGCTTTTATTCAAATTATTTTCTTCATGAACGTGTTACAATTGTGAGGATTGTTGCATCTTATTAACTTGAAAGAAATAATGGATAAAATAAAATTCAAAGATGAAAATAAAGTATATGTGTCGATGGCTAAAATGGGTTAACATTTTTACCCTCATACTTTGTTTTCGACGGTATTGAGTATTGTTGTTGTTATACTAACATTTTCATCTTTTTTAAATTCTTGAATTAAACCTTAAAAAGAGATGGAAAACAAATACCATCAAGTTATCGAGTTTAGAGGTTGTGTGAGTAGCGATAGTAAGAAGGAAATTAATTTAATAACCTATTTAATATGATGGAGATAACAATTTAATAGGCTTGCTTCTTCTTCTTTTTTTCACATCTTAACTCTTCATATTTTAATTTTTGACGGGATTGGTTAATATTGTTGTTATTGTTATAAATATATAAATAAAATTGAAGGTTTAAGTTTTGTTGAGGACAACATATTTTACGTGTAGGAGATTTGGTAGCTTGTGAGTTGGAACCTTCGAAACATTTTTTTAACATATAAAATGTAGCTTAATAGTTAAATTATGTGTTGTGGTTTCAATTAATAGTCAGCAACTCCAATTTAAATTTAAAAATATATGTATATGTTACTAAATTAAATTTAAATTATATTAGCCTTAAATTTTTAATTTTATTGTTTAATATCAGTCATAACCTTAAATTTTAATTTTATTGTTTAATATTAGTCAACTAAATGAATTGAGGGAGGCCACTTTCAATTAAACAGATACTAATAATAATAGTTTTAGAATTTTAGAATTCAAGGAAAAGGTATATCATATCATTGTTGCTAAATTAAATTATATTAATATTCTTGCTGTCGGGTCATAATATTTTAATTTTCATAACTCCTAAACATTATTGTTGTTAAACGGTAATTATTTTAAACATTGTTTTTGTTTTGCATCAACGGCTATTTTTACGTAAATAATGTCAAGACATTATTGAATTTTGTTACATCATATATATATATATATATATATATATATATATAGGGGAAGGTTCATTTTGAGAACCACTCTAACGTTGAGAACTTTGAAAACTACAAAGAATACATGTTTGTTCACATGTGATTAACTTCAATCATATGTGAACATTGATGTACGTTTAATTGAAAAAGAAAAAAGTCAAAAAAATCCTAAAATTATATCGAAAAACACAAAAAAATAAATATATGTTCACATGTGAACGATAATGTGAACAAATCGGTTAAAATGTATTTTTAGACGAAAAATTGTGATTTTTTTTTTACTTTTTCCCTTTTCAATTAAATGTAGATCAATGTTCACATATGATTGAAGTTAATCACATGTAAACAAACATGTATTCTTTATGGTTCTTAAAGTTCTTAACTTTACAGTGGTTCTCATTTGAACCTCTCAATATATATATATATATATATATATATATATATATATATATATATATATATATATATATATATATATATATATATAGGTGGATATATATATATATATATATATATATATATATATATATATATATATATATACACACACACACACAAACTCCGACTTGTATTTAAAAGCAAGAAACTATACCAAGTTGTAGATCTCTCGGGTTAAACAACATACTCAAACCATTTCATCATCTAATTATTGAACTTTATCGAGTTATTGAGTATGAACTTGGCTTATCCTATGATCTAGGACTATAATGAACAAGCCGAGTTCAAACTCATAGACTTATATTGTTGAATTTTCATGCTAAGGTCAAGACAACAATCCATGTTTAATTTCACAATTAGGTAAAGGATTAATCAAATCTAAATATATTGGTGAATAGAGATAAGATTTGATTGGTGAATAATGTAAGTAATTCCTAAAACTGCGTGCATTTTCAAAGTAAATATTTCTGGGACAGATGCATTATATTATAATTCTTGGAATTGTGAAAAGACTAACATGTTTGGTAAGTCGTGAAGTTTCTTATATCCATATTATTTTTTCATAGTGACTTTAAAATCAATCTTATGAGTAGAACATGAATGAGTACTTTTCTAATATCTTTTTTATTTCTAACCTCGTGATCCAAATTACTCCATAGTTCATATGGAACTTGTCGATTCGTATCTATGGTTTACTTTCAACGATTTTCCAAGCTATGAATGGTTCTCACTCAAGGAAACAAACCTTATACATGAAAAATAATGCCAATTTAATAAGATCAAAATTTAACATATGTATACATTAAACTGTTACATTATCTATTAGCAAGTGTTTATCTTTGACGTATGCGTCTAAAAACTTTAATATACAAGTTATATTTTTAAAGATAACATTATAAACTGATAGACAAAATGTTAAAAAAGACCAATAAGAAGATACCATACATCGGTCTCCAAAAGTCATACATGGAGATTAATTAGCACTATACCATTACACTAGCCAGTAAGTAATGAACATTCTTACAATATCAAGATTTTTCAAGAATTACTTGACAATGGGACGACCTCGTCTTCTTCCCTCTTTCACAGCTCCAGCATTTTCAAGAATTACTTGATAATGGGACGATCTCATCTTCCTCCCCCCTTCACATCTCCAACATTCTTTATCGTACTCACTTACATTTTGCAATTTTGATCAAGCATAGGTTCTCCCTTCTTTATTATTTTTCAAGTTAGTAGATGGTGCCAGAGACTCTGTAATGTAATGCTAGATACTACTGTTACCTTTTGTTATTATTGGTTTTAAATATTGTTTCACACTTAACTAATGCCTTAGTTCATTTATATATTTGCAAGTTAAAGTTGCAATTACTAATTTTAAGAGAGTATTGAAAAATTTGGTTATGTTTGTAGTAGTTTGTGAATTCTAGTTACAACCCCAATGGATCACTTCTTCTTTGATATATGGTCAATTGGTTACTGTTTTTAAACCAAAATAGCCCTCAAAGTCCAGCAATGGTTTCAAATTTAGAATAGCCGTCAAAACTCATCTTCAACTGATTATTTGACTTCCACGAATCAAACCGGACCAAGAGGTCATCGAACATTAACTGAAATCTATAAGAGTCTCAAATAGACTTACAAAAGGAGGAATTGTTTCTTATAGATTTTGAACAACCCTCGTCTTATCTAGAAGCATCAACCTTTCAAGCATGGAAAGAAGCAATGAAGAATGAGCTTGATGCAATTGAACATAATCATACTTTGGTTATTGATGATCGGACTTCTAGGATTGAGGTGGGAGTTCAAAAAAGAAATACGAGGCTCGAGGGCTTGTTGAGAGGGGTTTCTTGATAAACAAGGTATTATGATTTTAAATAATGCAAAGTGATTTTGAAAATATAACTTTTGAAAAATGATTTTTACACGACTCAAGAGGGAAGTAAAATATATTGAAACAAACCCCAAAAATGAAAAAAAAAATACTGAGATTTGTTCCTTAAAACCGTCAACTGTTATTAAACACGTTTTATGTTATAGAAAATTAGACGTTTAGTACGGAGTATATAAGTTGTAGTTGTGATACTTTTGTTCAATTAAGAATAAAAAAGAAGTGATCATTCGAGTCGTTTTCATTAGATGACTATTTTCATAGATATGAGGCCTCTAAAATAAAGTTAGTACTTGTATTATTACTTTGTGACATAGTTTGAGAAACATCAACCTACGAATATCGCAATAGATAGGCAACACGGATTTGTGGATATTCAACATCGACACAAAAAAGAAGTAATTAAGAACGATTATAGATGTGTAAATTGTAATCAACTTATGGATCGGTCTATATATAAGGATAGTAGGCATGCAAATTTGTTAGCTAGTTAGGATAGTCGAGAATGTTATATATGTGGCATACATATTTGCTGAAATAACCAACTAGCATGTTATAGGTATGATAGACATGCAATTTGTTAAGTTTGCATAACATGCTAATTTCTTTCTTAGTGAAGCTAATCACGTTATTATAAGCATAATTATTATAATAGCATCAACATTTAACATAAAATTATAATTATATACCCTTCTGCGTTATTCGAGATTACAAAGATAATATATAGAAAATCTTCCATGACTTGCGTGGAATGTTCACAATATCGTAATGTTTTTTTTTTTTTTTTATAGTATTTGGTTGTTGAGTGATGAGCAGAATTACTTGATAAAACACATGCATGTAATTAAAACCGAAATTTATGAGATTTGACTAACTTTATTTATTTGTGTTTTGAGAGATTTGTTTCGCCTTATTTATAGAGAAAATATCTGTGGTGGTCGGTCAACGCTTCCGTTTTCACGGGAGGGCCCGTGTCAGACTGTTTTTCATCGATAGTGGACACTATTGTCGCAGGAAAGTAACAGCGGGCATGCGACATGTTACTAGCCAATAGAACGACGCCACGTGTATCCTAAATCACGCAGTCAAACGATATGTCGCTGGTCAACGAACATATGTCGCATGTTTATATTTAATTTAAATATGTCGCCGTATCTGTCATATATGTCGCTGTATTTCATCGATATGACGCAGCCTTTTCAAAATTTAATTTGTCGCTGTATTCGTTTGGGTTAGTAGGTTTTCTTTTCTTTTCAGAGCTAAATACATAATTGGAATACAAATAACGAATAAGATTTATGGTTTTGTTCAATTCTGTTAAGTTTTTTAACGGGCTTGATGTGTTACCGGGCTGACCCTTCAAACCCAACCCACTAGGAAGTGTTATAAAAAATTGATTGACATGCTTAAATATATGAGTAAAATATAAATAAGATAAAAACATGTAGCAATGATAGATATGAAAAAAAAAATGTGCGTCATTCCGAATGAATACTGCGTCAATTTCATGTTTGAAAAATCATGCGTCATATCGATGAAATACAGCGACATATATGACAGATACGGCGACATATTTAAATTAAATATAAACATGCGACATATATTCGTTGACCAGCGACATATCGTTTGACTGCGTGATTTAGGATACACGTGGCGTCGTTCTATTGGCTAGTAACATGTCGCATGCCCGCTGTTACTTTCATGCGACAATAGTGTCCACTGTCGATGAAAAACAGTCTGACACGGGCCCTGCCGTGAAAACGGAAGTGTTGACCGACCACCATAGATATTTTCTCTTATTTATAACCAGTTAACCACCATTGGAATTAAAGGTTTTACGTAACTTTTTGATCTTATCATTAGTTGAAAAGATCAATGGATGAATATAACATTAGAGGTGAAATGAGGCTCCTTGATTTCATGTTTTAAAATCGGTACCATCGGTGGTAGGCTAACATTGCTTCATGCAGTTTTTGAAAGTTTACCGGTTTATTTCTTCTCGTTATTCAAAGCTCCATTACGTGTCATTCATAAACTTGATGGGCTTAGACGAAGTTTTCTTTGGGGGGGGGGCTCGGGCTCGGTTTAAATTCGTTGCATGATCTCAACTTAAGCATGCTTGCCAAATGGCAATGGAGGTACAAAAATGAGGAGAATAGATTGTGGAGAAGAGTGATGATGGCATTACATCAGACGAAAGATCAGCATCAGTTTATACCAGCAAGATCGAATGCCACTGGTGTTTGGAAAGCAATATGTAAGCTAGATAAAGAGTTTGAAAAGAAAGGTTTCAAGTTAAAAGAATTAATTAAACAGAAGGAGACAAATAATTCTACAACAAAATGGATTTGGGAGCCGGACAAAGGCGGTAACTTCTCGGTTAAATCAGTGAGAACATTGTGTTTGAAGCAAGATTCATCAAATCAAGATAGTGGGCTGAACAAATGGATCCCAAATAAAGTTAATATATTTGGATGGAGATTGAGGTTAAATAGGCTTCCCACCAAGTGTGCACTACAGAAGCGGAATCTTAATCTAGAGAATCTTCTTTGCCCATGGTGTGAAGAAGCACAGGAGGATGTGGTACACTTATTCACAGGTTGCCGAGTTATTCATCAAATTTGGATAGAGATAGAAAAATGGTGCAAGATTCCGCCTATCATTGCTTTTTCGGTGGAGGACCTACTTCGTATACACAAGAATATATCGGGTTCCAAGCTGAAAAAAAGACTTCTTCAAATTGTAATCCTGATTACTTGTTGGTTCTTTTGGAAGGCTAGGAATTCGATAGTTTTTAACAACAGGCGTACATCGGTTTTACAATTGGTGGGAGACATCAAATCTAACGGTTTTCTTTGGGTAAAACATCGATCTTCGTCAAAAATAAAGGTGGATAACAGGTGGTATGATTTTGATTTTGAAGCTGAGTAAATTCAAAGTTTGGGCCGAGCAAGTGGGAAGCGAGTTGGAGCTGCTATTTTTTTTCTGATTGTAATATTTAGTTTTATTGTAAACAGAGAAGGTAGTATTATTACAGGTGGTGCTTTGTTCTAGATTCACACGGGTCGCTATCAAAAACGATATAGGGTGAAAACCGGTGACGCGGCCCCTATTTTATCGGGGATTTTTTCCTGACACACTGTCAGGTTTTTTTCATCCTTTTTAGCGACCTTGCAGTTCGAATCTAGTATCCTAGTATGTATGGTTTTCTGGGTCGATACTTTGGTGTTTGTACTTTTAGTCTTTCTAGCTCCTTGCTAGAATATATATATATATATATATATATATATATATATATATATATATATATATATATATATAAAATTTGTTTTGCCGTTAAAAAAAAAAAAATGGGTACCAAACGCCGATAAGTAACTCCAATTTGTTATTTTCAAATTAGGCTCTTATCGTTTGTTGAATTTATTATCATTTGTTCTTAAATTTATTAAAACCATAAACATAAAATATATGACGACTGGATTATTATTTTTTTTGGGCCAAATAGTATATTGATTGAAAATTTGAAATTGAAAATGAAATTACAATTGAAGCAACATGCATGTCTTGCCATTATGCATAAAACATACTTCTAATCCTAATTTCATAACCTTGAACTTACTTGCTTGCTCTTGAACATGATACATTGAAACACTTTGGTTGGTTGAAATATTGGTGTGAACTTGAACTTTCTTGGTCTTGGAGAACATAAAGCCACAAATTGTACACTTGAGATGAATCCTTTAACCACTTGATCATGGTCCGAAAGCTGACAACTATAAACCCCTTGATGATACGAACTACTACTTCCAAAATTTGCTTGTACACTCTTACAAATCTATTCTATCTATATCCAAAACACTAAACCCAAATTACATTGTAAGCTTAGTTATGCTAACCCGATGTTGGAAGAGCCATGATGAACCTTGATCGACTTACTTGAATGGCCCAACACTAATCCTAGCTATGACTAAACTTACTATATGAAACTAAAAAAAGAGACCTGCATAAGCCGATCCACAACCACATTAAACTCTAACAATTTGCCGTTAATAACCACGAGAGAAAGGGCGAACACCTCAAAAGACTTAAGACTCACCTGCAAACATTATATTAACAACTCAAGCTACCTAACAAGGAGCAGCAAAAAGTTGACTGATTGTGAGAAACCCATAAACGATGATGATAATCTACGTCTTTTTTGGTGGTGGGTAAAAGAAAATGAAGAGATAACTAGGCACCGATCGAGAAGGGTTACAGACTTACAATACAGTTACATAAGAACTCGATGAGAGTTCCAAATAGGTTGAAACGAACAACCCCTCTCTTTAGAATCAATCTAGACTAACTTCCGACAGAAACTAGAAAATTGAAAGGCTAGAAAAGGCATAACAGAGTACGGTACAGGAAGGGCTGTGACAACGGACCTTGAGTTGTATACTTGAAACCCAAAACCGAACCAAATGTCATGACCACGCTTACAATGAGTAACTAGAAAAGGAACCCGCAAGAACACACCTTATAACCACATTCATCTCTAACAACATAACGCCTAAACCTCAAATAAATGGGCGAAACACCTTGAAAAACTAAGTCGTCAACCTACAAAATAACATCAAAAACCTTCGTACCCCAATGGATGTCAGTTAATAAGTGGATCGTTGAAAGTGAATAACTTGCCACAAGTGTCTAGAAGAATCATTAATGGAGGGCAACAATACCCCTATGGATGTCAGTTAGTTAGTGGATCGTTGAAAGTGATAGCTTGCCACAAGTGTCTAGAAGAATCATTGATGGAGGGCAACAAGACCGAGACGGTGAAGATAAACTTCTTTTTTCCTTGGTGGGGTGAAAAAATGAGGATGAAAAGGTGAGTGGTCACTAGACACTAGACAAACCTGCCACCGGCCACAAAGGCACGGGACACTAGAAGAAGAGACGGAATGAATTGAACTGGGAGAGTTTGATGACCATAGATGACGACTTGATACATCGGTTATACTAATTATTATGTTAATTTGCTCTCTTTAAGGTTTCATATATTCATATTATGAAGCACTTTTTCTGATCTTTTATTTACTTATAATAATATGGTGATCCAATTTATATAGCCATTGTCTTTATATGATTAGCGACATAGCCATTGTCTTTATATAATTAGCGAAATTGTATAAACGTTGATTGTTCTCACTCGAGCTTTCATACAAACCTTTATGCGACTGGTTTTATTGTTAAACCCTCATCTCAAATCCACAAACCAAATAAAGCTACTTATATTTTCATACAAACTTTTAAGCGACTGGTTTTATTGTTAAACCCTCAGATTTCAAATCCACAAACCAAATAAGGCTACTTATATTTCTAACCTGTCACTCCTAAATACGGAGTATGCCTCTGTGCATACATTGTACGCGATATGTACATCTAGATCCTTTTGCAATTTGTTGGATACACGCTAGAAATCGTTACTCGGGACTTGTTAATGAAGAAGAAAAACGACATCGCACAACAAAAGACAATCAAATTCGAAATGCAATATTATTTTCATAAGCTGTATAGTGTAGTGTACTATGGCAAGTTTCATCACATGCCATAAAACATATATGAAGGAATTCGACACAAGAACATAAGGTGTATAATAACCTAACAACAAAAACAAACACATGAAAAACTCGACAAAAACAAACACGAAAAAGACAATACATACATAATTGACTGAAAAGCCGTATACACATATATAGAAATATTGAAAAACTTCCCAGAATTCACATTCTGACCTGTTGCATGCCGCTCCTCGGTGGCTGTTGTTGAAAATTATCCAACAAAGCCATACGTCCATCGACGACTACTTTAAAGAAATGATCCATTTCTGATTTGATCTCATCTAACCCGCTCAAAAACTTCTCATTATTGTCCCTTAATTTGGAACAATAACCGTCGAAAACTTCCTGCGTAATCTCACCTAAGCCCTCATGAAGCAACGGATACAACTTCTTGACATTCTGTTCAATTGTTCGAAGCTCTTTTAATGGAGAAATTTCCCCAGAGGCATATATGTTCTTGATTTCACTGTTCATAACATCCTGCAAATCGGAAAAAGAATCTTGCCACAAGTATTGTTTGGGAACCTGCAGGTCTACAAGAATCCTAGGAGAAGTTGAAAAAGCAGCTACACATATGCTAAAGATGAACATGGTCTGAACTTTGAGTCCGTACATGGCTCGAACCAAGTCCTTGGCTTTGGGTATGTTCTTGATTTTAGGCAAGTTGAGTGTTTCCTCAAGCTTACGTATGACATCACAGCATTCGTGTAGTTTTGAGTTGTCATAACAACTTTGATATTGCCTCCATTCATGAACTGAAGAAGATGCTTGCATAAATTTCTTTGGGTTATCGGATTCTAGATCAAGTAACGCGCATTTAAGCATAACGTAACCGAATCTGTGTCTCACAATATCGGTCCCATAAGCACTGCAAAAATCGAGCAAGTTCAAACTGTTTTCCAAATACATATCGACCCATTTGATATCCCAACTACATATCGGGAGTTCCAAATCTACAATTAGCTTTCTAACGTCATGAAGCGTCTCACAGATTGAACCTAATGCAGATTTCATCCATGAAAAGCTAATCACATCGTTTGCATCATTCGGCTTCAATTGGCGCAACCTTTCGGCTAGATTTTGCTCATAAGCAGTTAGCACAGCTGATGGTAGATGCGAGCTTTTGTGCATCATCATCTTAAACGGATTCCCAATTGGGAGAAATGACCGGTGGGGTCCTTCTGAACGACTCATGGTTGATATAACTGCAAAAACAATAATTGCAAAAGAAAAACATATAAATCAAAAACTTAAAACAAAAATAAAAATCCACCAAAAGAACATAAAAGAGACCCCAGTGCACATAGTCTCTTCCATATTAGCTTTTCAGGGGTTGGGAAGAGAGATCTTTGTATACATGTTGTCTCCATGACTTGAACCAGTGACTCAAAAGATCACGATGGAGTAACCTAACTGGTTGCTCCATGGTTCAGCCTGAAAGAACCAACAATCATGTGTGTGTTCATGATAATAATAAAATGAGAAAACAACCATGCAGATTATGTCATTCAACTATTCAACCAGATTCATAAGTCTATGCGTGTACAAGTCTTCATATGAAAAGTTGACAAACTCTACAAGCTGATATAACTACAGTCCATTATTAGACACCATAATACAATCATTTTCTCTCCTAATCATCATGGTCATATATAAATCGAAACCAACATAATTTACCTCATTCGAGTCAATACTAAGTAGGCTAGTAAATTATCATATAGTTAATACAGAAGATACAAGTTTTTAACAACAATCTCTAAAATCTTACAAACATAATATATATCTTTTACATATAGATGACTTAAAATTTCACAACCAATAAGTGGAGTAATGAATAAATAACTATCACAATACTTTGTTCATCTAATTATGTCCTATAATAATCACATCTATAAATCAAATATCTAAGTTTAACACCCTAATTTTATCTAATTATAGTTATTTGGTATCTCATATTAAAATCATTTCTAATAATCCACATCATACAATCACAAAACGTATCATATCACATAAAAATCAATAACACGCCACATATAATCAAAATTAAAACCTAAAAATCGGTCAAAGGGGGCAAAAGATGAGAACAAACTTACCGACAACGATCGTGAACGGATATGAACAAATTGAACAGATAGAAACCAAATTAAGGTACTTTAAATCTGTATTGAAATCTGCAATTACAAGATTTGGAATCCAGATCAATAAATTGAACAGGTTTGACTTGTATGTACAAATTTCGATGAAATTGATGAATGAAAGGTAAAGTTGAGCTTAAGACTAATAAAGCAAGGGAATTTATGTTTGTATGTTTAGTACAATTAAAACCCTAAAATTGGAATTGATGAAGAGGATAGAGATGGGAAGATAAATGAGGTTGAGATAGAACTTGCCTGTTTATGGCCGCAACTTTACATGACTTTTGTGTCACTTTTGACCCAAACGAAATGAAAACCTATTTGTTGTTGTTGAGTATGTGGTTACTGTATATTTTATCGCGATAAATTGATTTGAGATGATGAAATCATCTCGTCACTGGTTTATATAGACTTGGATTTTTTATTGAGTTTTTTTTTTTTTTTTTTTATTGATTTGAACTCTTTTTTCATTTAAGCTTGAAAAATTCGAGTTGAGTTTGAACTTATTTATGACTTGATTTGAACTTTTATTGAGTTTTCGAGCTCAACTCAACCATTACTACTTTATATATGAATCTAGTTTGGTTATTAAAAATAGCGCAAATTACCTAAAATAGAAAAGAACTATTACTGTATTTTGCATTTTAGAAACGAACTATCAAAAGTTTTAATATTAGAAATGTAGTTTCAATTTAGTTTTATTTTAGCAACATGTTAACGTTTAACCTAGTTACCGTTAACCCAACGCTGACGTGTCCCATCTACGTTCACGTGGCAGCTGACGTACCGATATCGCTGACGTGGCAATCCACGTGGCTGCTGACGTCAGCGAGAGAAAGAAAATTTTTAATTTTTAATTTTTTTTTAGTTTTAAAAATGTCTTCAAATCGATGACCTTGGATAACATATAGAACAGTTTGACAGAGGATACCAATTAAACATATGACTGCAACTCAGTTAGTTATCACAGTGAGAGGATTGCGGGCAAAAATTGTCAATATATTGCTAAGTATAAAATGAAATACTTCACACCTTATTAGAGGTATAGTGGACGATATGGGTTTGAAATTTGGCTATGTCCCATTTGGGTAACAGGAATTGGGGATCCATCACCTACAATAACAGACTGAATAAAGCTAGAACTAAAACGAGAATTGAGAGTACCTGCATCTGAAGTAAGGTGCGAAGAAGCTCCCGTATCCAAGATCCAAGATCGTCGATTTGAAGACATTTTAAAAAAAAAAAAATTTAAATTATTTTTTTATTTTTTTCTCTCGCTGACGTCAGCAGCCACGTTGATTGCCACGTCAGCGATATCGGTATGTCAGCTGCCACGTGGACGTAGATGGGACACGTCAGCGTTGGGTTAACGGTAACTAAGTTAAAAGTTAACAAGTTGCTAGAATTAAAACTAAATTGAAACCACATTTCTAATATTAAAACTTTTGATAGTTCGTTTCTAGAATGCAAAATACAGTAATAGTTCATTTCTATTTTAGGTAATTTACCCTTAAAAATACTACACATACATATTGTCGAATTTTAAATATACTTTATAAAAGCACTTTACCTATTGAGTGAGCTCGATTCTTATACACCCTAACAAGCTCATAGGACTCGGGCAAACGAGTTCTCTCATATGACAAATAGTCAAATATATTGAACGTTGTAATAACAATCAAACTTTTTAAGTTACATCGACATTATATTATTTAAAAGATCTACCTCTTAACTTTTTTTATTTTATACACGCGAAAGCTCTAATATTTGGAAGAACATCATTTAAGTCATCTAAATTTAGAGGTTTACTATCTCAAGGTTGTGCCCTACATATATATAATCCTTAAGAATCAATAAATTGTAGGTACATACTCAACTAATTAAATATTTCTTTAATTTAATAGAAATGAATTATAGACTATGGTACTAGTAGGATTTCATCTAAATCAAATCACATGTTTATCATATATACCATACCTTACATTATTTATTATGTATCTATACACTATACTTAAAGCAAAATAGCTTGGGACAATCCCGACCCTTAATTGGTTTTTCCCAACTCGATCCAACGATCTAGATTTTTTTTATTAATGGTTACACTTCACCCCCTCTTTATATTTATCATTAAATAATTAAATTAAATAATACATTATTTAATCAATTTATAAGGAATATATTGAATAAATATTAAATAATTAATTAAATCATACGAAGCATCGTATTAAGTAAAAAAATTGGCCATAAACAAGTTTTGGTAAACTTCAAACATGTAAGACAAATCTCAATTAAAATTAATTTAATATCCTTCTAATATATTCTAATAAATTATTATTTATTTATTCTGATATATATATAGTTTCCTATCTGTTCACATCTTCCTTAACTATATATACTCATCTCCACCCATTTTTCTCACCATCTTTGGATTCCTTCTACATACAAATCTCCAATGAATCCTATAACACCCCTCATTTCTTAGTGATAATATTATATAAAATACGGAAGCGAAGATTAATAAAACACATTACTTCATTTCATATTTTCCAAAATACCAAACACTTTAGATGGTTAAGTTACTACCACTTAAAAACCTGTTCAAAAGATTAGCATGTCGGGGTATTATATAAACTAAACTGAGTTACAACAAAATAATCAGAGTAGCTTGAATATCAAACATTCCATTCTTCCAAGGTTTGACCTTCCTGCTACCCACCCGCATGCTCAAAACAACAGTCTGCAGGAAGCAACAACGAGGGATTAGCACATAGCTAAGTGAGTAAATCCAACACTCAACATTTAACTTAGCTAAACCAATTAACAACAACAAGTATTCGCAACTACAACAATCAACAACAACTTAATGAGGATCGGCGGATCAGGGGATAACCTTATTACCCGGGCGGCTCCCCAAGATCACTTATCCAAACATATCCGTATGGCCATAACGGACGAGACCGATAGCTAGTGTTTATTATACTTAGGTACAGTTCAGCACACACAACAAATGAAGTACATCCCTGTACCGTTCACACAACAACCCACTAGCCCAACCAACAGTTCATCAACTTGTTGACCTCATTAACAACAATGCCCGAAGGCCACACAAAGCACATATAGGCATATGATCCACAATAACAACTAATCAACTCAAGAATCAAGTCTACGTTTACCCGTCGTAATCAAATGATTACAACTAAGCCAAACGGTGAGTTTCGAATCCACTCACCAATACCTTCGTCTTCACTAACTCAGATTCTCGGGGCAACTTTATCTTTCAGAGGATCTGAGATTCAACACCAATGAAAAGTTAGTAATCCAAAGTCGTCCAAATATAACTTATAAAAATTCGACACATTTGGAACTCATTAATATAAACATCTAGATTACTAGCTACTAATCATGCACATAATCATAACACATCAAATAATTACATGTACTAACACTTGAAAGGTTTTAAAAGCTAAAACGAAAAATCCCTGGAAACCGCCAGAAGCCGCCGGCTTGACCATGGAAGCCGCCGGCTTCCCATGGTCAACCGCCGGGTCAACCCCTTCACCCGCCGGGTGAATTAAGTTTTTCATCAACAGAAAGTTATTGCGTTTTAAAGCCTCTAGTGTCCGCCGGTTTGGGCCTACTGCCCGCCGGTTGGGGGTCACAAGCCGCCGGCTTGGCATTGAAGCCGCCGGCTTCCTTATCATTGAACAGAACCCGCCGGCTAGGCTTATGAAGCCGCCGGCTTCTCCTCCAGATCAAGAACAGCAGCAGCAGTTTATGTAAAATGCACGAACCAAAAACTATAAACTTCAACTTTTGAGCCTAATCCGCATAAAACTCGATATCTAAGCTTATAACAACTTCATATAACATCTATATACATTAACCAACCTCCTTAACATCTCGAGATTTAAGATTACACCAAAAATTACAAAATAATTTAGGTTTTTCAACCATTACCAAATCAAAGCTCATAACATGAATTCGATGCTTATAACTAGTTAATAATCATCACCTAGTATCACATATCACATATAATCACCAACTAACACCTATATCCACATCAAATTATCAATTATCATCAATTCTAACATTTGGGATAAACTCCACTTACCTTCAAAATATGAAGAAGATGATGAATAGAAAGGTAGAAGATGATGATGATGATAATAGCTAGAAGATTACAATCTCCAATCACTTCATCAATTGATGATTAATCTTGAATATCACTAGCTAAGGTTTATATGTTTTGGTTCTAAAATAAAGAGGATGAAAGGAAATGAGAATTGGTAATTTGATCCATGGGTTAGGTCGGTCCAACATTTAACCGACTTAACATTTTAGGTATTTTATATCCGCTCTAAATCTAATGTCTGGAACCTAAAAATCAAATACGAGAAATTTATTTTATTACACCGTCAACTTCAATATTTTAAAACAAGCAACATTTCATTATCCACAATAAGTCCTAAAACCTATTTCACCAAATTTCACAATTAAACAATTACATCGCAAAAATTATTTAAAACAGTTAAATACTAAATTATCAATAGAAAATACCAGGCTATCGGAGAGGATGTTACAAATCTCCCCTCCTTAAAGAGATTTCATCCCCGAAATCTCAGCCCTATCAACCAATCCAGGATATCTGGATTTCATCGACTCCTTGGTCTCCCAAGTTAGGTTGGAACCTAAACTATGTCTCCACTTAACTAGAACCATAGGAATTTGTTTCTTCCTAAGTTTGGTAATCTTTTTATCAAGGATCTCAACCGGTTCTTCAACCAATTTCTGAGTTTGATCAACCCTTAAATCTTTCAACGGAAGAATTTGCGACTGATCTTCCACATTGCACTTTCTCAAATAACATACGTTAAACGTATCATGAATACCAGAGAGCTCTGGAGGAAGATCCAATGCCATTGACTGATCATTTACAACTTGTCGAATCCTGAATGGACCAATGTACCTAGGCGCCAACTTTCCACGTTTTCCGAATCTAATCACTCCTTTCCACGGAGAAACTTTAAGATACACTAATTCACCTTCGGAAAACACAACCGGTCGTCTTTTAGGATCCGCATACATTTTCTGTCTATCCCTTGCGGCTTTCAACTTCTCACGTGCAATAGCTACTTTATCAGCGGTTATTTGTACAATGTCGGGTCCAGCAAACTGTTTCTCACCTGCCTCTAACCAACAAGTAGGTGTACGACAACGACGACCATACAACATTTCATACGGAGGCATCCCAATACTAGAATGGTACGAATTGTTATAAGTAAACTCAACCAATGGAAGATGTGAATCCCATGAACCCCCATATTCCAAAATGCAAGCACGAAGCATATCCTCTAAAGTTTGAATCGTACGTTCTGACTGACCATCGGTCTGAGGATGATAAGCTGTGCTAAGGTTTACACGTGTACCCAACTCTTGTTGTAGACTTTGCCAAAAACGAGAAGCAAAACGAGTATCTCTATCTGACACAATCGATAAAGGAATACCATGTCTAGAAACAATTTCGTTAACATACAATTGAGCAAGTTTAGTCAACGATGTCGTCTCACTCGTAGCAAGAAAATGCGCACTCTTGGTCAAACGATCCACTATTACCCAAATCATATCATTGCCTCGAACAGTACGCGGTAGCTTAGTCACAAAATCCATGGTTATGTGATCCCACTTCCACTCAGGTATTTCCAACTGTTTTAACGACCCATACGGCTTTTGATGTTCCGCTTTGACCTGAGCACAAATATGACACGATCCCACAAACTTTGCAATGTCGGTTTTCATCGTTGGCCACCAATACAACGGTTTCAAGTCATTATACATTCGAGTACTACCCGGATGAATAGACATTCGTGACTTATGAGCTTCATTCAGAATCAAATCCCGAATACAACCAATGGAAGGAATCCAAACACGAGACTGATAAGTCTTTAATCCCCTGGAATCATCAACTAATTCATCTTTGCGTTTTAACATGATTTCGGATTTCAGATTCTGGTCTTTCAATGCTTCAAGTTGCACCACTTTAATTTGATCAATTAAATCCGAGGAAACGTTCACTTTTAAATAGAAAGCTCGATCAGGAGTATTCTTTCGACTTAACGCATCGGCTACCACATTCGCTTTGCCCGGATGGTATCTAATCTCACAGTCATAATCTTTTATCAATTCCAACCATCGTCTCTGTCTCATATTCAATTCTTTCTGAGAGAACACATACTGCAAACTCTTGTGATCGGTACAAACAACACATCGAGTTCCATATAAGTAATGTCTCCAAAGTTTTAGGGCAAATACAACTGCTGCGAGTTCTAAATCATGCGTAGGATAATTCTTCTCATGTGGTTTCAACTGTCGAGAAGCATAAGCTATAACTCTATCCCTTTGCATTAAGACACAACCCAAACCCGAATATGATGCATCGCAATAAACCACAAAATCATCAGTACCTTCCGGTAATTCTAAAATCGGTGTCTGACACAACAATTGTTTCAATGTCTGAAAAGCTTGCTCCTGTTGATCAGTCCACAAATACTTCTCCTCTTTACGGGTTAACTTAGTTAACGGACCGGCTATCTTAGAGAAATCTTTGATAAATTTCCGATAATATCCCGCTAACCCAAGGAAACTCCTTATCTCAGAAACAGATTTCGGTGCATTCCAATTCATCACAGCTGCAACTTTTGATGGATCCACTTTCACACCATCTCGACAAATTATATGACCCAAAAACTGAACTTCTTGAATCCAGAATTCACATTTGGAAAACTTTGCATACAACTGTTCCCGTCTCAATGTTTCAAGAACCAAACTCAAATGTGTAGCATGTTCAGTTTCAGATTTTGAATAAATAAGTATATCATCAATGAAAACAATAACAAATTGATCCAAGAATGGTCGACACACACGGTTCATCAAATCCATAAATACTGCTGGTGCATTTGTTAAACCAAAAGGCATAACCAGAAATTCATAATGACCGTACCTAGTACGAAAAGCAGTTTTAGGTATATCCTCTTCACGAACACGGACCTGATGGTAACCCGACCTCAAATCAATTTTAGAGTATACTGAAGAACCCTGTAACTGATCAAACAAATCATCTATTCTGGGCAAGGATATTTGTTCTTAACAGTCCTCTTATTTAATTCCCTATAATCAATACACATCCACAATGACCCATCCTTCTTTTTCACAAACAACACTGGTGCACCCCACGGCGAGGAACTAGGCCTGATAAAACCTCTATCCAATAATTCCTGAATCTGATTCATCATTTCACGAATCTCCGAAGGAGCTAACCTATAGGGAGCTTTAGCAATCGGCGACGAGCCCGGAACAAGGTCAATTCTGTATTCTACTTCCCTAACTGGTGGTAACCCAGGCAACTCATCGGGGAACACTTCAGGGTACTCACAAACAACAGGAACATCCGCAACAGTTTTCCTTTCTAATTTGGCATCAACTACATAGGCTAGGTATGACTCACAACCTTTTGACAATGACTTCCTAGCTTTCATCAACGAAATCAAAGGAATAGCTACACCATCCCGTTCTCCTCGAGCCACAACATATGACCCTTCGGAGATTGGGATCCTAACCAACTTCCGATGACAATCAATACTAGCCTTATTCTGACTCAACCAATCCATACCAATAATTACATCGAAACTAGGGATTGGCATCAACAAGAAGGAAATAGGAAAAACATGATCATCAATAGTAATGCTAACTCCAGTCACCGAGGTGGTAACAGGAACTAACTTACCACTAACTATTTCTACTTCTATAGGCTTTGTTATCACAGTAGGGGCTAATTTCAACTTATCACAAAATTGCACAGAAATGAAAGTACAATTAGCACCCGAATCAAACAATACACGTGCAGGTACAGAGTTTATAAGAAATGTACCCGTGATAACATCTTCAGTACGCACGGCCTCATCAACCGTCATTTGAAAAGCCCTACTAGTTGCTGGAGGAGGGTTCTTTCTTTTCTGACCGGAAGATCCCGAACTCCCGACCGAACCCGACCCCGTCGACCTTGCCTCCGGACATTGACCAACCCTATGCCCCTCTTTCTTACATGACCAACAAACAAAGTTTGGATAACGGCAACTCTTTATCTCATGACCCAATTCACCACACTTCATACATTTGTTCGTCTTAGCCGTACACGGACCATCATGCCGAGACCTACACGAACTACACCAGTTGGAACTATTATAACTTCCCGAAGAACTACTTCTTCCAACAAATTTCTTACCACCTTGTCGATTCCCTTGCCACCTAGATTTATTCTTACCCGACGATTCCGTTCTTGCCTTAGAGGAACTTGTATCCCGTCCTTGCCATAATCGCAAACCTCTCAAATCACTATCGGCGGATCTTGCAAGATTGAAAGCATGCGATAAATCTTTAGCCAATCTCACAACCGTACGGTAGTTATCCGGTAAAGCATCCACAAATTGTTCAATTTGAGTTTTCTCATCCGGAACCCATTGTTGCACGAACCTAAGCTTATCCGTAAACTGCGAAATCAATTCATCAATAGTCATGTCATCCTTTAGTCGAAGATTCACAAACTCTCTTCGAATCCTAGCAATATCAAAATCCGAACAGTATTGGTTACGAACCGCCTGATGAAATTGAGTCCAATTTATAGATTCCTTTTGTTGTTGCGGCAAATGTCCGGTAATTGAATCCCACCAAACCATGGCATCATCCTTCATACATTGAACCGCATACTTGACTTTCAATTCCTCATCACAACAAGTCACATCAAACTTGCGTTCCATATCCCTAAGCCAATTCAACGTTACTGTAGGATTTTTACTTCCCTGAAATTCCGGTGGTCGACTAGCCATAAACGTCTTGTATGAACACTTCTTTTCAGTTTGAGAGGACGAACCAGAACCAAAGGCTGGGGCTTGCTGAAATAACTGTCTAGTCGCAGCTTCCTCAGCTTTCCTCTTGAATTCCCTAAGAAACACCAACTCATCTTCCATCTCATGAATATACTCATCTCGGTTAGATTGGTGTCCGGTTGGTTGAGAAGTACCATCATGATCATGTTGCTCGGTATTAGGCTCTAAGTGAGGAGCGACAATCCGGGAGACGTTGTTGGGGTTGGTGGTCGGTGGTTCGTTATCTGCCATTTCTGAAATTCAACACAACACTCGAACTTTGTTAATCGTTAGCATCTCAATACTAACTAACATCAACCAATACTAATCCCATACCCAAGAATGTTTGATATATCACGCTCGAGTTTTGGGATTGATCATTCAACAATGAACAATTATCCCAAAACTATGCTCTGATACCAACTTATAACACCCCTCATTTCTTAGTGATAATATTATATAAAATACGGAAGCGAAGATTAATAAAACACATTACTTCATTTCATATTTTCCAAAATACCAAACACTTTAGATGGTTAAGTTACTACCACTTAAAAACCTGTTCAAAAGATTAGCATGTCGGGGTATTATATAAACTAAACTGAGTTACAACAAAATAATCAGAGTAGCTTGAATATCAAACATTCCATTCTTCCAAGGTTTGACCTTCCTGCTACCCACCCGCATGCTCAAAACAACAGTCTGCAGGAAGCAACAACGAGGGATTAGCACATAGCTAAGTGAGTAAATCCAACACTCAACATTTAACTTAGCTAAACCAATTAACAACAACAAGTATTCGCAACTACAACAATCAACAACAACTTAATGAGGATCGGCGGATCAGGGGATAACCTTATTACCCGGGCGGCTCCCCAAGATCACTTATCCAAACATATCCGTATGGCCATAACGGACGAGACCGATAGCTAGTGTTTATTATACTTAGGTACAGTTCAGCACACACAACAAATGAAGTACATCCCTGTACCGTTCATACAACAACCCATTAGCCCAACCAACAGTTCATCAACTTGTTGACCTCATTAACAACAATGCCCGAAGGCCACACAAAGCACATATAGGCATATGATCCACAATAACAACTAATCAACTCAAGAATCAAGTCTACGTTTACCCGTCGTAATCAAATGATTACAACTAAGCCAAACGGTGAGTTTCGAATCCACTCACCAATACCTTCGTCTTCACTAACTCAGATTCTCGGGGCAACTTTATCTTTCAGAGGATCTGAGATTCAACACCAATGAAAAGTTAGTAATCCAAAGTCGTCCAAATATAACTTATAAAAATTCGACACATTTGGAACTCATTAATATAAACATCTAGATTACTAGCTACTAATCATGCACATAATCATAACACATCAAATAATTACATGTACTAACACTTGAAAGGTTTTAAAAGCTAAAACGAAAAATCCCTGGAAACCGCCAGAAGCCGCCGGCTTGACCATGGAAGCCGCCGGCTTCCCATGGTCAACCGCCGGGTCAACCCCTTCACCCGCCGGGTGAATTAAGTTTTTCATCAACAGAAAGTTATTGCGTTTTAAAGCCTCTAGTGTCCGCCGGTTTGGGCCTACTGCCCGCCGGTTGGGGGTCACAAGCCGCCGGCTTGGCATTGAAGCCGCCGGCTTCCTTATCATTGAACAGAACCCGCCGGCTAGGCTTATGAAGCCGCCGGCTTCTCCTCCAGATCAAGAACAGCAGCAGCAGTTTATGTAAAATGCACGAACCAAAAACTATAAACTCCAACTTTTGAGCCTAATCCGCATAAAACTCGATATCTAAGCTTATAACAACTTCATATAACATCTATATACATTAACCAACCTCCTTAACATCTCGAGATTTAAGATTACACCAAAAATTACAAAATAATTTAGGTTTTTCAACCATTACCAAATCAAAGCTCATAACATGAATTCGATGCTTATAACTAGTTAATAATCATCACCTAGTATCACATATCACATATAATCACCAACTAACACCTATATCCACATCAAATTATCAATTATCATCAATTCTAACATTTGGGATAAACTCCACTTACCTTCAAAATATGAAGAAGATGATGAATAGAAAGGTAGAAGATGATGATGATGATAATAGCTAGAAGATTACAATCTCCAATCACTTCATCAATTGATGATTAATCTTGAATATCACTAGCTAAGGTTTATATGTTTTGGTTCTAAAATAAAGAGGATGAAAGGAAATGAGAATTGGTAATTTGATCCATGGGTTAGGTCGGTCCAACATTTAACCGACTTAACATTTTAGGTATTTTATATCCGCTCTAAATCTAATGTCTGGAACCTAAAAATCAAATACGAGAAATTTATTTTATTACACCGTCAACTTCAATATTTTAAAACAAGCAACATTTCATTATCCACAATAAGTCCTAAAACCTATTTCACCAAATTTCACAATTAAACAATTACATCGCAAAAATTATTTAAAACAGTTAAATACTAAATTATCAATAGAAAATACCAGGCTATCGGAGAGGATGTTACAAATCCCTGCCGTGAAAAAAATACTCCATTCAAAAACCTACTTCTATTCATATCGACAATTGTAACAATCAAACAAAAGTTTAGTTTTCCGTCAATTCGAATAACTTCTCACCGTTGTTTCCTTTCGTTGTTGAATAATTTGAAAACTCATGTTCCTTTGTAGGCCAATCTCCTACTTTTCAAAAACATGAACATACTAATCATTTACAAGGTATATTTCTGTTTGCTATGGATCCACCGTCATCGCCATTTGCTACGGATCCATCGGTGTTTGCTATGGTTACAATAATGATGCTAATAATAAAAATAAAAACATATAGCAGTATTTACAAAAAAAAAAAAAAAAAAAAAAAAAAAAAAAAAAACCTTCATCAAAAACAAACAGCATATATAGAATTTAACAAATATTAAATCAATATATATGTCAAAATTTCTTAATGAATCAATTCATGTTACTTGATCTAAAAATTGTTACCGTATAATTACCATAAAAAAATGTATCATTTACAACATTAGTAACCTATAAAATAAAAAAAAATACACAGAGAATACTAACAGACAATAAAAACAAGTATAAGGAACACATGTAGCAAACTTACATTCCCTTATAAAACCACATTGAGCAATATCAATCATGCATGACAATTATTGAAAATAATATATTTCGGTGAATTAGTAAGTTGAATTGGAAAAAAAATCCCCTTACTTCAACAATAAACAAACCAATCTTTTTATTGAGCCCAATCAAGCACAACAATAATAAGTAAAATATATATAAATAAAAAACATTAAAATCGGTGAATTAGTAAGTTGAATTGGAAAAAAAATCCCCTTACTTCAACAATAAACAAACCAATCTTTTTATTGAGCCCAATCAAGCACAACAATAATAAGTAAAATATATATAAATAAAAAACATTAAAATCGCCCGCGTTGCCGCGGGTCTTATATCTAGTATATTTTAAATTAAAATATTAATTAATTATTAAAATCTTAATAGACCAAAATAATTGGGGCAACAAATTAGAAATCGGTAAAACCTTTTATGGGTCTATCGGTCTGGGCCTTATTTGTCCATTTAAGGGTAGTATAATATCTCACTTATGGACCATTCGTTGAGTAAGCCCATTAAGAGAAGTAGGATATTTTTTTTTTAACGGCGGAATTTATAAATAAAGAACCCAAGACCTTAGCAAGGAACTAGGGAATGGATTAAAATTTACATCTCGAGAACCCAAACGAGGTTGGGTTTACAAAGCCAATCAAACCAACTAAAACTATTTTTCTTACACCGATTCACTATCCAAGAAAATGATAGAAGCATCACTTCATCAAACAACACCAATTGATTTGGCTTCTTAGAATTGAAAGGTGAAAGAATTGCGAAACCTCCATATAACCCACATGATGATTTGGATTATGGCATCAAGACCTTTTAGAGCATTTCCTTTCAAGAGTGAATTTTGACCAATACACCGAATTTCATTGATATTAGTTGGTAACTCGATTTTTTAGACTCCACCATTTGAAAATAGAAGACCATAGGCATTTAGCTAGCTAGGGTACAGTTCGCAAACAAGTGGTTCTCTGTTTCTATATCTTCATCACATATTGGACATCTAATCGAATCGATGTCTATTCCGCGATTAACCAAATCGGAACGTGTTGGTAGACGCTCGCTAAAGATTCTCCATGAAGATACATCAATTTTAATTGGTATCCAATTTACTTTTAATTTTATATTCTCAACATCTATAGTTCTATACTACATACATATTTCTAACAAACTGTAAGATTACTCGACATTTAAATATTCATATATCTAAAAAATGTGTTATTATAATTAGAGAAAATTGTCGGGATCATCCTCGTGTTTGTCTAAAAAATCACGTTTCATCCCTTATTTTAATAAATGTCACTAGGCATCCCTGAATTCGTTATTTTGCATCACCAGTCATCCCTCACCCTAACTCCGTTAGTTTCATCCGTTAAATGCAGTCAGGTACGATATATGTGAGGGTATATTTGTCTTTTCACTTTTTTCTAACATTTCTCAGACTTTTTTGTCTTTTCACCTTTTATCTTCACATCACTTTTTGTTTACTTCTCCGTATGTTTTCTTCAAGAAATCTTCTCAAAATCAAATCCATATAAATCAATAACATTAATTATAATTTTGGTTTTGATTCACCTTTTATTCTCAGACTTTTTTCCAAACGACTTTGCGAACAAAATTCTCGCCCCCATTATTCGGAATCTCATCGCCATCAAATTTCCGACTTGTTGCCAGACGATTTTTCGAAAAGATTTTTTCCACTGTCATCCGAATTCTCTCCCGCCATCGTTGAAAAGGGTGTTGTTATTTGTGGGTTTGGAAATACATGGATCATAATAAGGTGTTAGTTAAGAAAAAAGTAGGTGAAATTTCATTCAACATTTAGATTAGAGTTTTTTTTAACAAAATATATCTACTTTTTGTGATTAATGGTTAGATCGGAGTGGTGTAAAGTTCAAGTGGTGGTGGTGGTGGAGGCGACTGTTGCTAACCATAACCAGGTCTCACTGTCCAGCGTGAACAACAACCGCAACCTCCAATCGGAGAAAACAAAATCACAATAAATGAGATCAGTTAACAGAATCTAACTCAACAACCAATATCCGAATAGATATGAAGATAACTATATAATCTCTCACGGAAAACCACAAACCACCAAATTAAATTCAACGGAGATAACACGAAAAAAGCGACCGGAGAAAAACTCGACAAAATTGAAACTGATGATTAGATGAAACAAGGGCGTAACGGAGTTGCTTAATAGAAAACGATGTGGTACATACCGACCGGTGACCGGAAAACAAGAAAATGACAGTAGATCTGTGGATGACGGTGGTGGAATCCATGGCAAAAGAGATCCAAATTCACGAAATCGCTGGTTTATAAGAGAATGAGAAGGATGGTCAGATCTCGAGGAGGATGACCGAAGCACGTGAAGGATGACCGGAGATCGGGGAGGATGACCGGAGCACGAGAAGAATGGCCGGTAGATCGGAGGTGGGCCGGTAGATTGGTGGGTTGAAAACAGAGGTGGGTAGACAGGGGTGGGCCGGTAGATCGGTGGTGGGTTGAAGGGGAGGTGTGGCGGTGGTGTGGTGATAGGTTGAACGGGAGATCGGTTGAAGGGGAGGTGTGGAGGTGGGCCGGTAGATCGGAGGAGGCGACGGAGGGTGAGGGAGAGAGAAAAAGTCAAACGGTCAAAGTATTATGAAAACTCATAAATGTTGTTCAAATGAAAGTCTAATAATGTTTTTATCTTCTTCTTTTTTAATTTAATTAAGAAATATCAAAAAATAATTATAAAACAAAAAGGAAATAGAGAAATAATAAGAGTGAGGGTATCTTAGTCATTTAACACTAAATTACCTTCATGTGCCATGCATGTGATCAAATTTAACAGAGCAAACTAACGAAGTTAGGGTGAGGGATGACTTGTGATGCAAAATAACGAATTCAGGGATGCCTAGTGACATTTATTAAAATAAGGGATGAAACGTGATTTTTTGAACAAACACAAGGACGATCCCGGCAATTTTCTCTTATAATTATTTATTAAGTAACAATTAACTCACTTTCTTTATCACTAAATATAATTACTCCAAGTCTCCAACACTTTCAATTGGCAAATTTCATCATCATAGCTAATCTATGGAAAAGAAGAAAGATAGACATAACATTGCCACAAGCCCACGAGTCACTATCATTTATAGATTTTGTTTAACGCTAAATTGAGCTGGTTTTTTTCCTAGTAAATATTACATGGTTAGATCATAACAGATTAACAGTTCTGATAATTATTGACGATTTTAGTCTATAATCGTAGTTAAGTTAACAGGGGTCTTAATTTTCAATGGTTTCAATTTTATCTTCAAAACATAATCTTTATGGTGTATAAAAATCTGCATTATGTTCTTGGTCACTCTTTAGCACCAATGTTGGTTAATAGCAACAAAAACTAAAAACGTCATCTAATTGCAAAATTCGCTAACAAGTTTAAAAAATAATACAATTCACATTGGTAGGTTGCGAGTTGCCAGTTGCCACTCATGTTTTTTATCTTTCAAATGTAGGTATAGATTATGTTGATCTACCGTTTCATTGTTCTTGAGCATGATACAGCCAAGTTGTTTACACTTTGTAAGAACTAATCATATTTTCAGCATACAAGAAAACGCAGATTACTGAATTAAACACGTCAGTGAAACGTAAATAACAGAGTGGCATAACAAGGTAATGCAAATATGCATTATATGAAACTTTTATCACACATGTAAATGTCTACGCAACATGAATCCGAAGAACATGCTGTTTGAAAACAAAATCTTACCCCGTATTTCTTAAACCATGTCAAGTAGAAGAAGGTAGAATTGGACTACCCTAGATACCCGTGTAGTAATGAACAACATGAAATGCATAATGTATAACTAGTAACACTTGCACATCGCTACTTGGACTTTCTGTTACTTAAAAAGATTTTGCCCCATAAAGCATGCCAACTTGAACATGGTGTTGGCCATGGGGACCTAACTAGATACTGAAGCAACGGTCCACAACAACATACAAATTAGACTGCATCATGTACAATCTGTAATACATATACGGTAATATGATATGTGCATGTGATCGAGTCTGGTATATATGTACTGCATTTATTTAAAAATAATGTACGGTTTTAGTACCTCACATAGAACACATGCCAAGTTGGGCACACAATAGATAGCAAGTAAAATGTAACAGCTAGCATATAATAACAACTTATGATGCAATGGTCAATGATATTTCCACCAATAAAAATGATAGTTCCACCAAAACTGTGCAGTAAGCAGTTGTACTATATGCATAAATAGTTGTACATAATGGTGGATCTATTATTTTTAATGGTGGAAATATCAATCCCCAAAACTTTAGTGGATTATTAAGTTTGAACATATATCTGATGTTAAGAATAGACCTTGCCTCATAAAGCAGTGCCAATTTGAAGATGGTGGAATTGGAATGGGACCTAGATATCCTAGTTGAGGTGTTAATGAATGATTCATAAGTAAAGCTGCATAATGTGCAAGTACCAGTGAATTTACCAAACTGATCAGTAGTACAAGGAAGCATGTGGCAGAGGAATAAAAACTTCAAAGAATTGTGGGCCTTTCAAAAATCCATCCAAATGCCAGCTTAGATATCAAAACAGCCATTCCTAAAGTGTCTTATTGAGAAATTTGATTGCTTCTGTGGACCAACCATAAGTATTCTTATCTATTAAATACAATAAAAAAAATAAAGATGTCACACTATAATATCAAACTTGCCTACAGATCATAGATATGTCCTATCTTCATAACTTTTGATTTAACTTGCATGCATTTTGAATCTGCAATACAAAAGGATTTAGAACGAAAGATAGATGCCACACATTATACTCATATGCGTGTGTGAGCGGGTGTATGAGTTTATCTCTACAGGTTAGACACTTTCGAACATGTATTCATCTTGAAAAAGATGGGGATCGATAACGTAAGACTGTGTTGCATGCTGTACAAGTTATGGGCTAGCCACCTAAATTCAACAATATTTGTAGTTGTATGACATTTGACAGTGAAACCAAAACCACATGAAATGATGACATGGCCCCAATGCCCATTATGGAACATGGCATTATGCATAGTAGCTTCTTATTCTTTTCCTTTTGTCCAACAAAAACAGACCAACAGAAGATAAAGTCTTCTACAACTGTAAGTTCTTTCCTGGACAGCAATGTACAACTATCCATGCATGACATACAAACCAACATACACTTTATTGCTCTAAAAAATTAAAAATATGGGTCACCTTTTTCTGATAAATCAAAATAGCTGGCAAAATGGTCCCCAAACCCATCACCCCTATTCCATTCCACAACTCAATGATACAATGTACATTTTTCTCAGCCAAGGGTACAACATATTCAGAAGAAATGTTGTCTTGACTATTCTAAACTATTTTAGTAAAGAAAGATTAGTAATCTAGGTTTAGCACCTGAAAGAATGCTGATTTAATTATTTGAATTTCAATATATATGTGCGTTTATGGAGATAAACATACAAGGGAAAAAAACCCTAATCAAACGAGAAAATGAACAAGAAATATAAACTTGAAACAGCTTGCAAACCTCAAATTGTTTATATTGTTATCTCCAACTCTGGTTCCTACTACTATCATCAACTTCACTTGTATCAGATATTTCTTCACCGGACTGTTTATCACCTAATCTACGATTGTCATCTTTTTGAACACAATTGGAACGGGCAGATTCCCTACCAGTATGTTGTTCCTGCAAATGAACAAAAAGAAACGACTTAGTCATACTAAAGTAATTAATCCTGGAAATATGCTGTTGATTTTATCTTTGAGCAAATTGCAAACAAAAGGAACATAATTTTAGTTCTATTTTAAGAAATATAATTCTAAGATCAACACATTCAGACTTATGTTATTAGTTATACAAATAAATAAGGGGCTTGGTCACCACATGCAATTGGCACTTCATCGTTATTTAGAAAAGAAAAAAGGAAGAAGAGAAGTGTGTACCTCGTGAAAGAGCAAGTCATCAGCCTCGAGCATGTGAATAACATGCCCCATTTTGGGTCTTTTTTGTGCATCTGGATCTACACACCGAAGAGCAACCAAGAGTATACGTTTTAGAGCTTTTGAAGAAGGCATCACGGGCAACTTAGGATCCACCACATCTTCGGCTTTCCGGTTTCCAACCATAGTTTTCAACCATTCCACCAAATTCACCTGTAATTCGTTCACTCACTTTATTAGGAAAGGAAATAGATACAGATACGGGTAAGTGATACTTGACCTACAAGAATCAAAACTAACCTCTCCTTGTGGTCGAGCATAATCAACAGGACTTCTTCCTGAAATTATCTCCATAATAAGTATCCCGAAGCTATATACATCACTCTTCTCATTCAACATACCCGTGCAAGCATACTCTGGTGCAACATAACTGAAAAATCGCCACATGAGAATGTCTACATTTTGAGTTTTAAAATATGCATTTTTTCAAGTTTTTTAATTTCCTTTAGTCATGGCATATTGCCATATATCAAATTTGAATATAATAAGTTTGAGCTCAAAAGGTCAAAACACTTGCCCAAAAGTTCCCATCACACGAGTTGTCACGTAACTAATTTCTGAATTCAAGAGCTTGGCGAGCCCAAAGTCGGAAACTTTAGAATTCCATTGACGGTCGAGTAATATGTTGCTGGACTTGATATCTCGATGGACCACTTTTGGTTCAAGACCCTCATGAAGATAGGCCAAACTGAAACAGAGAGAATATAAAGTATATTAAAATTTGCAAAGGATCGTACACTGAACATAAAGGCAGTTTATATAAAGCTTACCCTTTTGCGGTTCCTAAAATGATATTCATACGGATAGCCCATGTTAAAGGGCTGACATCTCCAACCTCCCCATGAAGCCACTGGTCCAAGTTCCCATTATCTACATACTCATAAACTAGCATTCTGAAAACAAATATCCAATGAGAATCAAAAGGCGCGATGCTTGAAGATGATTATGAAATTCAAAAATATATAATTTGATTACCTGTAGGCTCCCTCCACACAATATCCTAGCAAGCGAACAAGATTCTTGTGCCTTACACGCCCAATAGCATCTACTTCTACTTTGAACTCTCTCTCAGCTTGACCCCTGATGATTTCATATATTTCATGGATTTTAGCATGTATAAGCTAAAAACCACCACACACACACTAAAACTAGAAACGAACATTCAGACAAATTGCAACAAGAAGCTAATGAGGTCCAAATACTGAATTATCTAACTGGAGATGCTTGAATAAGCAACTGAGACTTGAATAACATACGATAACAATAACACTATCTCAAGACTCATCAAATCCTACTATCTTAAAGGTATATGTCTAAACCTATTGATTCAAGAACAAGGAATATATGTATGTCGTAAACTAACAAAAATACTTAAAAAAAACATTCCGAAGCTACAATCCCCTGTTCTACAGTTCGATTCAGGTTTTTAAATTCCAACACCAAACCTAACCTACAGTTCATTATTGTCTTCTTCAATGAAAAGTTCAATGTTCATTAGCATTATTATACTCTTGAAATCAATTACATTTACATAAACTCATTAATCTATCATAAATTTCTCATATTTAGTACCTTGAAATAAAGCTACCTTCTAAATAACACCTAGATAAAGATAAATTAAGCTCTAACATATCAAATACCTAATTTTGGATAAATACTAACTTAATCCCATAAAAATCACATTTTTCACAAGTTACAAACTTATTAACAAAATTACCTGTTATTCAACAAATTCTTAACAGCAACACGAGTATCATCACTCAACACACCACTATACACAATCCCATAACCACCTTCCCCAATCACATTTCCATCACTCAATCCATTTGTAGCCGCTTCGAGTTCTCGAAGCGTATACCACCGACCCCAACCTAAATGCGAAACCTCCGGCAACGAAATCACACCGCTACCACCACCATACGACGCCGTCTCAACGCTCGTACCTCTACTCTCCCCGCTCGATTGCCGATCGGAAAACACCACACGGTGCTCCGACTTCCCTATATCAATCTGTATCTCCGCCACCGGTGGACGGCGATCCACCGCCGACGCCGACGCAGCTGATTCATGACTAACGATCTCTTGTATGTCTTTTGACTTAGCTAGGGTTAGGGTTTCGGTTTGGTCAAAACTCGTTTTCCGTTTATTCCTCGTCGGAGAGTTACGCCGGCGTGAGGTAATGCATAACGAGAGAAGGAATAGAATTAGTACAATTATTGCTCCGACGAATATTCCGACGACGATCCATAGCCGGAGACCGAAAATTGATGTAGGTTTTGATAGCTCGCTGTTCATAAATGCTTTATCGTATTGAGGCATGGAAGGAATATATACGTATATGTATATATAAGTAACGGAGCATGTGTGTGAGTCGGAATGCGAGTTTCCGGTTGGCCGAAAAATGATCTCCGGCGAGTATTTATTATTTTTCCGACAAAACTGTGTTCCAGTGTTCACTAGTTAATAAGCTGTGTTTTTCTTTTCTATCTTCACCTCTCTTTTCTAAATAAGGACTTGAGGTTTGGTTTAATTACAATTTTTGTCCCTTTCTTATGGAAAATGACATAGTATTAATAACCGTTGGTTAGATATATATAATTTATTTTAAAATTAAATTTGTGTTTTTTCTTTTTGTTTGTATACAAGATACTCCCTCGATCCCACCCAAAGTGTCATGTTTTCACTTTTTGAAGACTTTTTTATTAAACTTATCTTTTTTGTGTTATACAATACTTGATGCAACATATATGAATGAGTTGGGTTTTAAATGTATTTTCATTAGTATAATTTCCATCATGTATTATATAACACAAACAAAGAAATTTAACGTCAAAGTTGAAAAAGAAAGACTTTGAAAGATCAAAATAGGACACTTTGGGTGGGAGGAAGGAATATAAATTAGTAAATACATACTCCCAAGAAAAATGATGTAACACCCCCAAATTTAATGAATCGCGGAAGCATACTTTGGGTGTTACTAATCAATACACAAAGCACATAGATACATAATGAACGACCACTACATGCGTCGTTTTACAAATACATTGATTAACGTAAAAGTCTACATATGTTTTACAAAAGACGAGTTCGCATAGATATTTGAGAGATTCTAATACATATCTAATTTTAGCAAAATATAGAAATGCAGGGAAATCTCTTGATGTTTATATGATTGCATGCGACTCGAGCTACAGTATCCTGATGGGCAGTCCAACTTACTGCTGAGTACCTGAGATAACATGCTAAAAGGTCAGCTATAAAGCTGGTGAGCTCACAGGTTTGATATGATAATATATGATTTGTGAACCGCAAGATTTAATGATTCGATTTACAAAGCATGTAAATAATTGGAGAATGAGTATCACATGAATATTTGTAATTAAACAAATAAGTAAAGATTGATACAACTAACATGAGCACATAGTCTGAGCTTAACTGAGGGGTCAGGATCACAATCAAGTGCCTGATCGAGGGTGCCTCTATGCGTATGCCTAATCAACATACGTTTGAACAAATGATAATGCGTCCGTTTGACAGGTTAGTGCTTGCTAACTCGGACGGGGATTGTCAATCCCATATGGTACCATACACTAACATTCACGCTAAATCATATTAACAGAACTATACTTCAGAGGACTTTGATTGATTAGATGAAAACAACTCATGCAGCATACGTGATAATTTGATACTTGCGTTCACATGTAAAACAAAACGAGCATGTATCTCACCCCTAGGTAAAAACATTTAAAAAGGGGCTATGAGACTCACCTGACCCTTATGAGTTGCTAACAAGCAATAATGATGTTGTTCAAGAGTAATGATATCGTCTCCAACGACTGAAACCTGCCGGGCGTATTAAACGCGCAAGGTTTTAAAATGATTAGATGTCTCAACAGATCATCTATGCTAGTTGTTCATATAACTAGTTATGTCCAAATGTTTGATTGTTTTGTTTGAGTTTTTGAAAACATGTACGGCCCGTTGGTGATGGTTTGTAATAATAATTCGAAAGTATTATTATTATATGAGTCATCATTGTGTCGCATAGTTGTAGATTTATTCGCGTATACTTATCCGAAAGCATATATGCATTTGTATCCGAAAGTTGGGGTTCAAAAGTGTAAAATTCCTAAGTTTGTGGTCAAAAATACAATTTATAGGAAAGTCAACGAAAGTCAACTCGCTGGTCAAAGTTGGTCAAAGTTGCTGGTCAAAGTTGGTCAAAGTTGCTGGTCAAAGTGGTCAACTCGCTGGTCAACTTGCTGGTCAAGCTGGTCAAGGTTGCTGGTCAAAAAGAAGTTTGGTCGCTGATGGGATCAGTGACTTAGGAATTTAGTCACTGAAGGGTCAGTGACTTAAGAGGTTGGTCGCTGATGGGATCAGTGACTTAGGAATTTAGTCACTGAAGGGTCAGTGACTCAAGAGGTTATTGCATCAGATTTTTCTCATTTTAGTCCACTCGTTTTGACTAGTACTAATCCGAATCAGGCTCTACCAAAAATTACACATGTTCCCCTATGGGTCTAGTGTAAATCTGCACTTTATGGTAATTTTATAAGTTCATCTCGATATTTAATAAATTTCGCGAATGAACCGAACTCAGTTTTCGAACAATTGCAGACCAGTCTCAAAGATCAGTTTATACAAAAAAATACGTACAGATCTGGAAAAAGTGTAAAACACGAAAGTTGTAGCTCTTTTTAATACGCAATTTTTAAAAAAAAATTCGTTGTCTAACTCATCCTAGATATCAAGTTATGGTCGTTTTGGTGTGACGATTTTTCTGTGACAGATTTATACATATATATATGTTTAGTAAAAACGATTTTTAAAGCTTTGATTTGGACATTTTCTAGTTAATTAAGCAACTAGACATGTAAATAAATATAATATAAATATTTTCTAAGTGTCGGGATCTTACGAGAGTCAGCTTTAAAAACCGAGAAGATGGAATCGTAGCTCTTCGCGTGGTGATCGTCTTTGCTTCAATAGACTTGATGATCCAAGGTGGTTTAATGGTAGATTATGGTGGTGTTCTTGGCTGGTTGTTAGAGAGAAAAAAGGGAGAGAATGGAGAGCTAGAGAGAGAATGAAGATAGTGGAAAATGGTGGTGATTGAATGATATTATGGATGAATGTTTTTGAGTTAAAGTCAAGGCAACAAGATCCACCTTTTGTGGATCTTGTTTGGCCGATTATTATGGTCAAAAAGGAGGTAAGGTATGATTAAATCTTGTCTCCAATTATTTGTATTATACCCGTATTTATTTACCCGATCGTTTAAACGTATATTTAGACGTTATATTTTATACGCAATACGTACGTATTTTAAATAACGAATGAACTTTAGATATTTTCGAGTTGAAGTATTTTATCAAAATACTTAGAAAGGAATTATAAAAATATAATTTTCATAAATTTCATTTGTCGGGCGCGTTCCGCGCGTTTTGGTCGTTTCTGAGCATTTTACATGTTACGAACTGCTTATGAAATATTATCAAAATAATATTTAGGAAATAATAGCGTTATTAAATAATTTCATATTATTTAATAAAATGTGTTCACCAACGTCCGTATTAATGAGTCGGAATCCATCCGCTTGAAATAAATGCATGATTAATCTTAATCGCTTACGTGTATATATTTTCCAATATATATAATGATACATACAATTAGCCTAATATAGAACTAATTACATGTATTAGAAAGTGATTAGGTACTAATAACTAGTCCTAATTTTTTCGGGTGTCACATTCTCTCCTTGTTAAGAGAATTTCGTCCCGAAATTCAGTTTGAAGTTGATGTGTGAGAGGAGTCTGAAAATAGATGTGGATATTTAAGTCGCATCTGGTCTTCCCGTTCCCAGGTGAATTTTGGACCACGCCGCGAATTCCACCGAACCTTGACAATTGGGATACGACTTTGCTTAAGCTGTTTGACCTCACGGTCCATGACCTCCACTGGTGTCTCGACAAAATGAAGTTTGTCGTCGATTTGAATTTCCTCGAGCGGAATAATGAGTGTCTCGTCGGACAGACATTTCTTTAGGTTAGAAACGTGAAATACGGGATGCACGCTACTGAGCGGAGGAGGTAGCTGCAATCGATAAGCTACTGGACCAATCCTTTCAAGGATCTCAAAAGGTCCGATGTATCTAGGGTTTAACTTCCCACGTTTACCAAAACGAATGACACCTTTCCAAGGTGATACTTTGAGCAATACTCGATCCCCAACCTGGAACTCGAGATGCTTTCGTCTCACGTCAGCATAACTTTTCTGACGATTTCGTGCAGCCTTCAGCCGTTGCTGGATACCAACGATCTTCTCGGTGGTTTCATGAATGATTTCAGGACCAGTGAGTTGACTATCTCCAACTTCGGTCCAACAGATAGGCGATCGGCACTTACGACCGTACAATGCCTCAAAAGGTGCAGCTCCAATACTAGTGTGGTAACTGTTGTTATATGAGAATTCGCACAAAGGTAAATGATGCTCCCAATTTGCACCGAAATCAATTACGCAGGCGCGTAACATATCTTCCAGTGTTTGAATAGTCCTTTCACTTTGGCCATCGGTTTGTGGATGATAGGCTGTACTCATATCTAAACGAGTACCCAATGACTTTTGTAATGATTGCCAAAAGTTAGATGTGAATCGGCTGTCTCTATCAGAGATAATTGAGATTGGAATGCCGTGCCTTGTTACGATCTCCTTCATATAGATTCGCGTGAGACGTTCCATTTTGTCGGTTTCCTTCATAGCAATGAAGTGAGCAGATTTGGTTAGACGATCAACTATTACCCATATAGTATCGCAACCACTTGATGTTTTCGGGAGTTTAGTGATGAAATCCATGGAGATTTGCTCCCATTTCCATTGAGGGATTTCCGGTTGCTGGAGCAAGCCGGAGGGTTTCTGATATTCGGCTTTAACCTTAGAACATGTGAGGCATTTGCTGACGTACGTGGCAATCTCTGCTTTCATGCTCGGCCACCAGTACAGTCCCTTGATGCCATGATACATCTTCTCCGATCCAGGATGTATAGAGTACTTGGATTTGTGAGCTTCATCCATCACAAAGTCTCGAAGATTCCCAAACTTGGGTAACCAGATTCGGTTTGCGAAGTACTTGACCCCATTGGGTTTGGTTTCAAATTGATTCTCCATGTTTCGCAAGGCCTCTTCCTTGATGTTTTCAGGTTTCAATGCTTCGAGTTGAGCAGTGAGGATTTGAATGATTAGATTATTATGAATGATAATACTGAGGGCTCGGACTCGAAGAGGTTTGGTGCGCTCTTTTCGACTTAAGGCGTCGGCAACTACATTTGCCTTGCCCGGATGATACTTGATTTCGCAGTCATAGTCGGTGAGTAACTCGACCCAACGACGTTGCCTCATATTGAGATCCTTCTGATCAAATATGTGCTGGAGGCTCTTATGATCAGTGAAGATGGTACATTTCGTGCCATACAGATAATGTCTCCAGATTTTGAGGGCGAACACTACGGCTCCTAATTCGAGATCATGGGTTGTGTAGTTCTTCTCGTGAACTTTGAGTTGTCGGGAGGCGTAAGCTATGACTTTCTCTAGTTGCATCAATACGCAACCAAGTCCCTGATGCGAAGCATCGCAGTATACCGCGAAGTCCTCGTTACCTTCGGGTAGTGATAGGATGGGCGCACTGCAAAGCTTTTGCTTTAATAACTGGAACGCTGACTCCTGCTTATCGGTCCAATTGAACTTCTTCTCTTTCTGAGTCAGTGTTGTGAGTGGTTGTGCTATCTTGGAGAAATTCTCAATGAAGCGCCGATAGTAACCAGCCAGTCCTAAGAATTGGCGTACTTCGGTCGGTGTTGTCGGTGCTTGCCAGCACTTGATAGCCTCGATCTTTGAGGGATCAACATGAATTCCCTGACTGTCAATTACATGACCAAGGAATTGGACAGTTTGCATCCAGAACTCACACTTGGAGAACTTAGCATATAACTCTTCGTGTCTGAGAAGTTCTAGAATGACTTTGAGATGCTGTGCATGTTCCTCCTCGTTGCGCGAGTAGATAAGAATGTCGTCGATGAAGACAATGACAAACTTGTCGAGATATGGTTTGCACACTCGGTTCATAAGATCCATGAATACTGCCGGTGCGTTAGTCAAACCAAAGGCCATAACCTGAAACTCGTAATGACCATAGCGAGTTCGGAAAGCAGTTTTCGGAATATCTTCATCGCGAACTCGTAACTGATGATAACCCGATCGTAGATCTATTTTTGAATAGATGCTTGACCCTTGGAGTTGGTCGAACAGGTCATCAATACGGGGAAGTGGATAACGGTTCTTGATGGTTAATTTGTTCAACTCTCTGTAGTCGATACACATCCTGAATGAACCGTCCTTCTTTTTCACAAACAGGACCGGAGCTCCCCATGGTGAAGAACTCGGTCTAATGAATCCCTTATCCAGGAGTTCCTGCAACTGAGTAGACAACTCCTGAAGTTCTGAAGGGGCTAAACGATATGGTGCTCGTGCCACGGGTGCTGCCCCAGGCACAAGATCTATTGAGAACTTAACTTGCCTTGGTGGTGGCAGACCGGACAATTCTTCTGGAAAGACTTCTGGAAAGTCTCTGACGATGGGCACATCCTTAAGTCGCTTCTCTTCTGACTTCTTCTCAATAACATGAGCGAGGATTGCCTGATACCCTTTCCTTAGGTACTTGCGAGTCTTCATGCAGGATATGATATTCAATCTCATCCCACTGGTCTCCCCTTGTATGATCAAAGTACTACTAGTGACGAGAGGAATACGAACGATTTTGTCATGACAGACAATTTCAGCTCGATGCTTGGATAGCCAATCCATGCCTACTACTATGTCAAAACTTCCAATCTCGATGGGTATGAGGTTTATGGGAAATAGTTCATTTGCGAGGTTTAGGATGCAATTTGGTATTACGCTATCGGCCTCAATCAATTTGCCATTTGCTAACTCTACAGTGTACTTAGCTTCTAAGGCAACAGGTGAAATGTCTAATAGTGGGCTAAATTCCTCAGATATAAAACTCTTATCAGCACCAGTATCAAACAAAATTGAAGTAGTTAAATTGTTGAGAAGAAACATACCCGTGACCACATTAGGGTCTTCACGGGCCTCTCCAGCATTCAACACAAAAGCTCTGCCCCTAGCAACATTGTTGTTGTTGTTACCCTTGTTCTTTAGCTTCGGACACGCATTCCTGAAGTGTCCAGTGTTTCCACACTCATAGCAGGCTCGGGGTTGGTTGTTGTTGGTGTTGGCGGTGGGGTTGGTTGCAGGTGTTCGACAGTCTTTGGTAAGATGTCCATACCTCTTGCAGTTGTTGCAGGGTGCACTACAAGGACCATCATGATGACGATTGCACTTTGAACAGTAGGGTTTACTTCCAGTGTACCCTTTCCTCTCACCAGAACCTGATGTGTCATTCTTGACAATCTCAGTCTTTTTGAAGGTCTGCTGGTTCTGATTTCCAGACCATTTCCTCTTATTATTGTTCCCAGAAGATGAGACAGGGTTTCCTTGGCTCTCTTGCATAGCCATGAGCTCATGAGCTAATCGAATTGCTCCTTGAATGGTGGTTTTACCGGAAGAAGCGACGTTCCCCCGGACAGGTTCCGGAAGACCGCGAATGTACCTCTTGACCTTGTCGGTCTCAGTGCTTACTAAGGCTGGGCGGAGGGTTGCCAGTTGTTGAAACCTAGTGGTATAACCAACAATGTCGTTTCCTTGAACCTTAAGATGCCAGAACTCCTCATCTAGCTTCTCGAGTTCTTCAGATGGGCAATACTCATCTGTGAGCATTTTCTTCAGATCTTCCCAGGGAAGTAGATAGGCGGTATCTATACCCACAGACTGGGTATACGAGTTCCACCAGGTGAGGGCACCGTCAGCAAGGGTGCATGTGGAAAACTGAACTCTATCCCCTTCCGCACATTTGCTAATGCGAAAGACGGATTCCATCTTCTCAACCCATCTGATTAGGCCGATGGCTCCTTCAGTTCCTTTAAAGCTCAGGGGTTTGCAGTTTTGGAAATCCTTGTAGGAACAAGGCTTGGTAGTGGGAGGGGTATTGGCAGTACCACTATTCCTTTCGGGGGTCTCTGACGAATGTCGCGCCAAGGCTTCAGTTACAGCCTGAGAAATGATAGATGCCATCTGGGCATCAGTGTAAGTCCTTGACTTTGGCGGCATGATTTTCCTGAGAATAGAATGATAGGGTTCGTGAGAGATTGTCCATAAATGATGATTATCATAGATGTACATATACAAATGCGGTAATATACAACATCACAATATGACAATCAACATTATAGAACAATCAAGAGGAGTTGAATAACCATCTCTACTGACTAGCAACTACGTGCTAACTAGCCTGGTTATTTGAATTGTTTTGAGTTGGGTAAGGTCTCGCTCGAAGTGACTCGGTGGTCCTCCTAGCTACCTATGAGTTTCGTGATTACAAGAGATGTTGTCGAGAGCGGGATGAAATAGAAGATGTTTCGGTGGGTGTGTGTTGCCATCTCTATGACAAAGTGTTTGAATATGTGAGTGTCTATATATATAATATATAATAGACTAGCGTACTGTGCTTGATCGATGACTAACTATGTATATATACTTATATCACATAATAGTCTTATGAGTGTCTAGCACCAACAATTATGAGTCCCGGTTTCTCTCGAGGTCAAAGTCAACTAATGTATTCCTATTCCAGCATAACCATTTCAAGCCTTACATCATCTTTATTTAATTGTACATAGTTGATCAAGCTATGTTAAATTAAACTTGTATGACGTAACTCTTGAACCAATCACACTTAACAGCAAATACTGCCTAACGGTCATAGTCTAGGCCCACTAATGCAACCTAGTTCACTATAACCTTAGGCTCTGATACCAATCTGTAACACCCCCAAATTTAATGAATCGCGGAAGCATACTTTGGGTGTTACTAATCAATACACAAAGCACATAGATACATAATGAACGACCACTACATGCGTCGTTTTACAAATACATTGATTAACGTAAAAGTCTACATATGTTTTACAAAAGACGAGTTCGCATAGATATTTGAGAGATTCTAATACATATCTAATTTTAGCAAAATATAGAAATGCAGGGAAATCTCTTGATGTTTATATGATTGCATGCGACTCGAGCTACAGTATCCTGATGGGCAGTCCAACTTACTGCTGAGTACCTGAGATAACATGCTAAAAGGTCAGCTATAAAGCTGGTGAGCTCACAGGTTTGATATGATAATATATGATTTGTGAACCGCAAGATTTAATGATTCGATTTACAAAGCATGTAAATAATTGGAGAATGAGTATCACATGAATATTTGTAATTAAACAAATAAGTAAAGATTGATACAACTAACATGAGCACATAGTCTGAGCTTAACTGAGGGGTCAGGATCACAATCAAGTGCCTGATCGAGGGTGCCTCTATGCGTATGCCTAATCAACATACGTTTGAACAAATGATAATGCGTCCGTTTGACAGGTTAGTGCTTGCTAACTCGGACGGGGATTGTCAATCCCATATGGTACCATACACTAACATTCACGCTAAATCATATTAACAGAACTATGCTTCAGAGGACTTTGATTGATTAGATGAAAACAACTCATGCAGCATACGTGATAATTTGATACTTGCGTTCACATGTAAAACAAAACGAGCATGTATCTCACCCCTAGGTAAAAACATTTAAAAAGGGGCTATGAGACTCACCTGACCCTTATGAGTTGCTAACAAGCAATAATGATGTTGTTCAAGAGTAATGATGTCGTCTCCAACGACTGAAACCTGCCGGGCGTATTAAACGCGCAAGGTTTTAAAATGATTAGATGTCTCAACAGATCATCTATGCTAGTTGTTCATATAACTAGTTATGTCCAAATGTTTGATTGTTTTGTTTGAGTTTTTGAAAACATGTACGGCCCGTTGGTGATGGTTTGTAATAATAATTCGAAAGTATTATTATTATATGAGTCATCATTGTGTCGCATAGTTGTAGATTTATTCGCGTATACTTATCCGAAAGTATATATGCATTTGTATCCGAAAGTTGGGGTTCAAAAGTGTAAAATTCCTAAGTTTGTGGTCAAAAATACAATTTATAGGAAAGTCAACGAAAGTCAACTCGCTGGTCAAAGTTGGTCAAAGTTGCTGGTCAAAGTTGGTCAAAGTTGCTGGTCAAAGTGGTCAACTCGCTGGTCAACTTGCTGGTCAAGCTGGTCAAGGTTGCTGGTCAAAAAGAAGTTTGGTCGCTGATGGGATCAGTGACTTAGGAATTTAGTCACTGAAGGGTCAGTGACTTAAGAGGTTGGTCGCTGATGGGATCAGTGACTTAGGAATTTAGTCACTGAAGGGTCAGTGACTCAAGAGGTTATTGCATCAGATTTTTCTCATTTTAGTCCACTCGTTTTGACTAGTACTAATCCGAATCAGGCTCTACCAAAAATTACACATGTTCCCCTATGGGTCTAGTGTAAATCTGCACTTTATGGTAATTTTATAAGTTCATCTCGATATTTAATAAATTTCGCGAATGAACCGAACTCAGTTTTCGAACAATTGCAGACCAGTCTCAAAGATCAGTTTATACAAAAAAATACGTACAGATCTGGAAAAAGTGTAAAACACGAAAGTTGTAGCTCTTTTCAATACGCAACTTTTAAAAAAAAATCCGTTGTATAACTCATCCTAGATATCAAATTATGGTCGTTTTGGTGTGACGATGTTTCTGTGACAGATTTATACATATATATATGTTTAGTAAAAACGATTTTTAAAGCTTTGATTTGGACATTTTCTAGTTAATTAAGCAACTAGACATGTAAATAAACATAATATAAATATTTTCTAAGTATCGGGATCTTACGAGAGTCAGCTTTAAAAACCGAAAAGATGGAATCGTAGCTCTTCGCGTGGTGTTCGTCTTTGCTTCAATAGACTTGATGATCCAAGGTGGTTTAATGGTAGATTATGGTGGTGTTCTTGGCTGGTTGTTAGAGAGGAAAAAGGGAGAGAATGGAGAGCTAGAGAGAGAATGAAGATAGTGAAAAATGGTGGTGATTGAATGATATTATGGATGAATGTTTTTGAGTTAAAGTCAAGGCAACAAGATTCACCTTTTGTGGATCTTGTTTGGCCGATTATTATGGTCAAAAAGGAGGCAAGGTATGATTAAATCTTGTCTCCAATTATTTGTATTATACCCGTATTTATTTACCCGATCGTTTAAACGTATATTTAGACGTTATATTTTATACGCAATACGTACGTATTTTAAATAACGAATGAACTTTAGATATTTTCGAGTTGAAGTATTTTATCAAAATACTTAGAAAGGAATTATAAAAATATAATTTTCATAAATTTCATTTGTCGGGCGCGTTCCGCGCGTTTTGGTCGTTTCTGAGCATTTTACATGTTACGAACTGCTTATGAAATATTATCAAAATAATATTTAGGAAATAATAGCGTTATTAAATAATTTCATATTATTTAATAAAATGTGTTCACCAACGTCCGTATTAATGAGTCGGAATCCATCCGCTTGAAATAATTGCATGATTAATCTTAATCGCTTACGTGTATATATTTTCCAATATATATAATGATACATACAATTAGCCTAATATAGAACTAATTACATGTATTAGAAAGTGATTAGGTACTAATAACTAGTCCTAATTTTTTCGGGTGTCACAAATGATATTGGTCCAATGAGGTTGTATACAATGTTTATAAAAACGGAAATCGAATCGGATTGCCCCAAAACACAATTTAAAAAAATCTAAAACCGATTCAACTGGCCCGGTTCCCGGTTGAAGTGTTGAACCGCCCGGTTTTGACCGAACCGTCCGGTTCGTTGACTGGTCAAACCTTGGTTAAAATTAGTTTTCAACCGGCCGGAATCCTCAAATTTTCCGATCGAAACGGTCGGACCGAACCGATTAAACCGGTTTTCAAAACATTGGTTGTATATATTATTTTTGAGAGTATGTCTTTTCGTATACACTTTTAACTACGCTAGAGTTAGAGATGTTTTCTCTCTATATCACGTCAATGAAAAAAATTATGTTTAAAAGATGTATAAGAAATCGAGTTGTTAGCTATAATTAGTGATATTTCTTATTTATATTAGAGTATATTAAACTATTAAGACGACTTCTCTCGGTTAAAGATTAATCCATTTATATATAATTCTAAATAATGTATTGTGTGCAATAAACATTGATTACGTAAATTTGCATGCTATAAGCTATACTTTAGATGATGTTTTAGATTTATTTTTCAAGCTTATTGTTTATAGTTTATATATAAGTAAAATATGGTAGAAACTTGAAGCTGATATTGAGCTCTCTAACAAACAAACTCTATTTTTATTGATTTTTATTATCTAAACATTAAAAGGTGAACTTATCAACCGAAAAATAGGTAAATAGATAAATAGCATGATTAATTATTTGCTTATTTAAAATGGGCAATCAAAATAAACCACCCAAACACTGTATTTGAATGGAATATATAATGATGATGCAAATAAAATAGAGAGGTTTTAATATTTGTTGGTTTGTAGAAAGGGTCCATATTTAGATACATTTTGTACTTTTTCCCATCTCATACCCCATCACCTCATCTAATCAATCACATCATGTTTTTTTTTTTTTTTTTTTATTATTTTCTGGGTATACCCCATCTTTTTCTAATTCCTACCCCCTGTTTAGTCTAAAACTGAAGTTGATTCTGTACTGAACTGGACCGGTCTTAGATAAAACTGAACTGGAAAAGAACTAGACGGGGACTGGATGTGGACCAGGGGGTATCCCTGTAATTTGGAAGTGTCTTTATAATTCCCTTTAGAGCACTCGGTGTCGGATGATGTGACATCGCCGTTCAACCTTGAGAACACTGAGGCTCGGTGTTCTCCCACACCGCCTCGGTGTTCTCACCGGTGTTCTCGTAAAATTTTGTTGCCGCCGTTTGTATGCAGACGCTGAAGAAGCTCGGTGTTCAAGCAAATGTTTTGTTTTTCTGTTTATTTTTCATGCAAAAGTCAAATAAAATAAATAATAAAAAACTCCAGAACACTGAGAATTCAGTTTCACCACACCACAAAATCCTCACTTTCAACATTCTCCAGAACACTGTCCTAGAACACCGACACCACACCATGTGCTCTTAGAGCACAATGTGTGCGTCCATGTGGCATCAACGTTCTTATATGAGAACACTGAGGCTCAGTGTTCTCCCACCCCGCCTTGGTGTTCTCACCGGTGTTCTTCTCAAATTCTTGCTCCAGCATTCGAATTTGGACATCGGGAGGGTTCGGTGTTCTCCATTTTTTTTTTGTTTTTTTCTTCTCCAATCGCATTTAAGTCCAAAACATGGGGTCTGATTTAATGCATTTCACTCACCTTTTCCATATTTCTTTATTAAAAAATTAAATAAAACAAATAATAAAAAACTTCAGAACACTGTCAAGAACACTGAGAATTCAGTTTCACCACATCACAAAATCCTCACTTTCAACATTCTCCAGAACACTGTCCCAGAACACCGACACCACACCCTGTGCTCTTATAGAAAATAGGATATACGAAGTAGTACAATTTTAATTTATTTAATATACTCTTTACAATTGGTATGAGTGTTAAATTCCATCCAACAGTCATTTGTCGCTTGGAAATTTTTATCCTCAAATACTGTAAATTATTAATTATTAATTATTAAATTGTAATTTAAAATTTAATAATGACTTTTATCAATTTTGTTGGTAATGTGAATATGTAGCTATACTAATCATCACAGATGTTTTGCTCAAAAATTACTAAAAGCAATTAAGTGATCAAAATTAGTTTGTGAGGTCAGGTGTAAAAATTACTCTCAAGATAATTACGTAGAAACACGATTATCTCTATTAGTAAGTAAATATTTTTGTGTTAAATACGTAGATCTTTGTTGAACAAACGAGTTGATATCAAAAGTTAAGAGCAGATTAAGGATAATTGCTATTTGATGATAGAAATGTAAGTAAAATGTAATTAAAGCAAAATTAATGACAAATAAGCAAAAACGACACGATGATATACGAGGAAAGCCCTTGATCAAGGTTGATCGCCGGCACAAAACCTCGGGAATGATCAAACGATCCTTACCTTTGTAAATCTTATAAAAATAAAAGTAATGAATTACAAAGTAAGAGCGCAAGGATGATCGGCTAAGTGATTGTGTGTGAATCTAGCTAAGTGTTGATGAAATGATCGTAAAATGAAGAAATAACAGAGTGTTTATGTGATTTGCAGGTGTGAGTAGTGATAAAACGTTAACCTAATCGATTACCCAAGCCTCGTTTAAATAGTAAGAGCGTATAACAATAATTCCGAAATATCAGGGATCCTCCGAGGAATGATGAAGACCACCAACGTCTCTTTTGACTTCATTTTACACGTGTGTAAGACTTCATCTTCATGAAATCGTATCAAATCCTCTTCACGTAATCCGGAGCATATCTCATTAACGCGTTTCTTCTAAGACCTGGTCAATACTCAAGAAAAACAAACGTGTTATATAGTTCAAGATCCTTAACTAAGATAAGTCCAGGATCCCGAGCTATGTGTACTTCGAGATTGATCATAGGATCCTTAAATAAATATCTTCCCGGTCCAGAATCCTGCATAATTGTGTTAGATAAATATATCCTGAATAGGATCTTGCAAGATAAATAATAACAATATATCCAGGATCCTTACCTGTATCCATGATCCTGAAAACTGTAACACCCCCAAATTCACTGATTGGCGGAAGCAAGTTTTGGGGTGCTACTAATCAAATATCACATCACATAAGTAAAGCAAACGACATCTATATGCAACGTTTGTAAAATAGTTGCATTTTCATATAATAAATGTTTGAAAACATAGTGTTTTCAGTTACAAAAATGTAGTTCCCTAGAGCCCATGCGTATAGCGGGAGATTCTATTACATAATCATAATATACAAAAGATAATGCTAAGAATCTCCGTTAAATGCAAAGTAGAAATCATGCAACTCTAGCTAGTGCCCAGGGGTGATCCTACTCAGTCTGTGTACCTGAGATACAAAGCTAAAAAGTGTCAACCAAAAAGGTTGGTGAGTCTTACAGGTTTAACAGTAAATAATTGTTATGAACCACAAGTATGTACCAGTATTGCTATCAAGCAAAGTGAGTAAGTAAATCAGTAAATCAGTACAGTGCCATGAGCTCATAAGTTGAAGCTTAACCGTGTAATGTGAATATATCACGTACCCCCGTGAGTGCTATCCGTACACTCATACGAAACAAATACTAATATGCCTGTTTCTACGTGTAAATCAGTACGTGGTGGCGCTACCACCCCAGGCAGGGATTGTCAGTCCCAAATGGATCCATCTACTAGTAATCGCGCTTAAGTCCATAACTAACAACTTACGAATAGGAGACTTTCAGTGGATAAAAGTAACTCATGCGTTGTGTGTAAACAGTAAGGTAATCAGTTCAGTACATTGTGTTCATATGTAAAAACAGTTGCTAAGTATCTCACCCCAAAGTATGAAAACAGTAAAAGTGGGGCTGTAAGACTCACCTGAGTCCAGTAAGTACGTATGAGAAATCAAACAAGTAACGCGGATGGTTCTCCGAACCCTGCAACCTTCTGGCGTCCGAAACGCGCAAGGTTGTAAGTAAACAAGTAAATAAGTTGGTGTCTTAAAGACCACCCATGCTAGTTGTCCACTCAACTAGGTAATGTCCAAGTGTTTGTTTAGTAATCCGTTTGTAGTTTGAAAACAAGTATGGCCCGTTGGTGACGGTTTGTAATAATAATCCAAAAGTGTTATTATTGTATGTATCGTTGAATCAGGTTTCGTTATTTGTAAGTGTTTGACACTTAGTGCGAAAAGTATTTACAACATCTAATGACGGGGGTCCGGGGGCAGCGCCCCTGGTAGCGGGGTCCAACCTGGCGGGGTCCAAGGGGCAGAGCCCCTGGTTGGGGTCGAGCTGCCAAGTCAGCTTGGAAAATTTTTATTTCTACTATATTGCTTTATCGAAAACGCATTTGAAATCTAATTTCGGTGTAAAATCAAGTGATAAATCTTAGTTCATATTAGTGCTTTTATTACCGAATTTGGGTTCGAAAGACAAAGCGGGCTGCGAACCGAGCTGGGAGAACTCGACTCGCAGGCCAACTCGACTCGCAGGTCAACTCGACTCGCGGGTCAGTTCGGTTCACAGATTAACTCGACTCGCAAGTCAACTCGACTCGCAGGTCAACTCGCGGGTCAGTTCGGTTCGTAAGAGACTCCGATTCGCAGGATGGCTTCGCGAGTCGAATCTCAACTCGCCTCGTTGGATGAACAGATCTCGGCTCGCGAGACGGGCTGTTCGCATAAAAACTCTAAAAATCGGCTTTTTAAGTCGGTTTTTGGACATAAACTCGTTGGGGAAACCTTCTAGCATGTAAATCCAAGCTTTACAAGTAATTTAAAAGAGTTTTAACGTTCTATTACCTCAAAAACCGAAAATCGAAGAAGATGAAGATGGTAATGGTGACGATGATCCTTGTGTTTGTGTATTGATGATGATGGTGAACGATTATGATGATGATGTTTTGGTGTTGCTGCTGCCGAAACCAAGAGGAAGAGAGGGAGAGATTTGAGAGAGTTTGTGGTGTGAGTGTGTGAAATTGTGAGGTAAAAATGAGAGTAAATGAAAGAGGTGGGGGTTTAAAAAGGGTGGATCACGGGTTGGGTCCATGGGTCCGGTCCGACCCGACTTGGGTTTCGGTCTCGTGAACTTGTTCCTCGAATTTGCGTTATGTCTCGCGATCGTTTAAATGTTATTTAGTGTTATATGTTAAAGTGTATCTGTAATATTTTTAACCGAGGTATTTTACCAAAATACTTCATAATAAGTTATAAAAATATAATTTGCATTATTTTCCTTTGTTGGGCGCGTCAAGCGTGTTTTCGCCACGTCCGGAGTGTTTTAAACGATACGAAATATGTGTAATATATTTTCATGATATATGAATGCAATTAGTGTTTGTTTGTATAATTCCACATTATTTAAAAGTTTTGTCACCAACGTCCGTATTATATAATGTCGGACCCCGTCCGGTTCATAAGTGCATGATTTAAATCAAATCACGTAAGCGTGTATGTAATTACACCAAAACGTTACATATACTTAGAATGTTACAAAACTAAATACATGTAATTACAAGTAGTTTAGGCACTAGTTAAAGTCCTAAATTGGCGGGTGTTACAAAAACAGACTTAAAAACCATCATTATCCTGAGATATGAATATAAAATATAAACAACTTTCATACCTGCAGGGTGTCCATATGATGCTGATTAGGATCCTGTAAAGGTTAGTGAAAATCTACCCACAACAATTGCCCCCGAAGTTATAACGTTTTTCAGGATCCTTAAACGTTGTAACTTCTCAGTGTAACCGCTTAAATCGTGTTAGGTAGTTACATCGATTATCGTGTCTGAGTACTTATAGCGATTCTGACGCACATCATATCTCATCCAACCTCCATTCCGTTTTCCTTCTCAGGTCTTTACCAGGTACTATTTTTTTTCTTTTCTCTCTTTATCGTTTACTTGCTTTCACTTAAATAATGAATCTGGCAACCAAAAACGAATCAGACCTCCCTGAATTCATTGATCAACAAATGATTTCCAACCCTGTTCCTTCTTCGTTATCCGATTCCGATATGCAAAAACTCAAAAGTGCTTTTCCTGAAAACACCGTCTTCCGAGCCCCTGATCCTAATATCCATGCCGATCATCGATCAGATCGATGGATATGCTTTCCCGAATTTCCTTTTACCCTATGGCTTAAATATCCCTTTCCGGACATTTACATGGATCTCTTCGGCATGACAGGACTCTGTTATTCACAAACAATGCCCATGATCTGGCGTACTCTTTTCGTTATTCAATCCGTTAATGATTCTCACCATACACATCTTGGGATTCCTGAGGTAGCCCAAAATTATCATCTCCGCTCACATGGCTCCAATTACTTCCTTTTTAAAATCAAACCTAATCGCCAACACCTCGTTCATTGTGTCACCCAGAATGACCACAAGTGGAAAGAGAGGTTTTTCTTTGTTGATCGAAGATCTTTACCAGACGAGGAATTGATTCCGACTGTTTGGCTTTCAAAGGGTAGGATAAAAATCATCTTAGGGATTTATCCCCATACGCACTATTATTTCTGATATATCCCATTTTCCTTGCAGCAAGTTTCGAGAAGTTGGCTCCCCCTCTTTCTGATGCAGAAGAGTTGATAGAGAATTTCTTGAAAGTTCCCGAAAGTGACAGGACATTCATACACCCCTGTTCTCCAGTAGTCATGAAATCACAGAAGGCAACTTCAGCTTCATCAGGTAATCCTCACATTCTATTCTCAATAAAATGTTTCTCCTGAATCCATTTTAAAATTGTATTCTTAAAATAGCGCATTTCTTCTCCTTGTCGTATATCGATGATGAGGATGTACCAATCAAGGAGGAAAAACCAATCGCTCAACCTAGCAAGGCCAGAGCCCCCAATACCCGTTCCAGGTCAACTACCAAGAAGAGGAAAGCCATCATTACTGAGGATCCTGATGAACCCACACTCGATTTCGATAAGGTATATCTTATCTCCCTCGTTTAATTTCTCTTCTACGCTTCATCCCTGTATTTTAATCATACCTGTTTTTTCTAGGCTATGGAACAGGTTGCTGATCGTTACAAGGAGAAAGTGGAAATGGTAGAGAGCATAAAGAAGACAGCAGCCATTGCTGCAGAATCTTCCAATCAGGAGATCGCTAGTTTGAAGAGAGAGATCTAGGATGTCAAGGCTTATGCTGCTCAAAAGGAAATTGAAGCTCAGAAGAAGATCGAGGAAGAACGAGAGATCCTGGTTGCTAGTATTAAGAAAGATGCAGCTGTTGCAGTGCTCAAAGCCAGGATCCTAATGGTAACTGAAGCTAGTGCCAAGGGTCTCGACACATCATTCTGGAACATCCAAGCTTGGCAAGATAGATTGGCGAAATTGAAAAGTGAAGATCCAGCAGTCGGAGATTTCCTTGATGAAGCTAGCGGCAAAGGTACCAAGATACCAGCCAAGAAGGATTCCGATGCATCATCACAGAAGATCTCGACCATCATTGAAGATACTGAAATGAACATCCCAGACCCTGCATCGAAGACTCCAATGAATCCTGCTGAAGATGCAGATCTAACCCTAGGCAAGGAAGGCATATAACTAGCCGGAGCCCAGTTTAGCTTTCATGTTTTTATGTTCCAAGGGTTGTGATTGTAACAAAACAATTATTTGGGGCGAGGTTAATCTGGCATGATCAACCATGGTTGTGTATGACTGTGGTTTATGTTGGCCATAAGACAATTTTAATTTCCTGCTTTTCTTTTGAACTCAATCTAAGGATTTAGATTATCCTTAGACTTTTTGCTGTGAATGGTATGCCTTCTGTCTTCAGGATACTGAGGAGATTCCCTCAGTATACACATATATTTACTTGATAGTTGCTTAGAAATAGGATCCTGAGGAGATTCCCTCAGAATACTTCCAGGATATCGAGAAGATTTTCTCAACATCCATGTAACATCATAGGCTTCAAGGATCCTTAACTGGATCTGAATTAATCTTGAGTTTAGGATCCTTAGATTCAAGGATCCTACAACATGTTGTAGATAACGATAACTCCAAAAAGTACTTCCTGTTACACGAAAATGTTTTTAATTTGTCAAACAATTGTGAAAACAATTTATCTTTTGAAAAATGTTGTGATCTTAAAAAGATTTTGCGATCCTTAGATCAAAACAGCTTTTGATAACCATGAAAACATTAGAGCTAATAAAGTTATTTATTAGGATTAACCAATGAAAATTTTGATAATGTGAATACATTATAACCATTGGATAGTTTATGAAAACTATAAAAGTGACATGTAAATGCCAAACCATTAGGTAATGTGAAAACATTACAAACCTTTTGATTCTTGGGCTACGCCATTTGAGACATGAAAATGCCTAACCAATTGGTAATGTGAAAACATTACAAACCTTAGAGTGACGTGAAAACGACACAAACCTTAGATCGATACGTATAGTGCACATCAGTATCGACATTCGTTAGCGCTTGATCTATAGGCCAACGGAAATGAAGTTGTCGGGTACCTGAGGCATCACCGATTCCCTAACCATGACACTATAATCAAACATCGTGCGCACCCGGCGAGGTGTCAAAACCCTTTTCGTAGAGAGGTGTTTATCCATACGGAAACCTCTAAACCTTAGAGAATCGCTGGGATCCTTAACGGAGGAGAGGTGGCCAACCCCTAATCTTCATTCCATGATCCTTAAGTATATGAGCTACAACAAATACAAAATCTTGGGTAAAGGTGGGTGTTAGTTTGCCTAACACCCCTCCGATGCTTAAGTCAGTACAGTATTCAATGAGAATAGTAATAATAATGAAAAATTTTCATGCATATATTAATATATGATCATAATACACTTATACATATATATATTAAAGAATAAAATCAATGAAAAGTTCAGGATCATAGGATTACCTTATATGTTGAACAGAAATATTCAACTTACACATGATAGAGTTTCAAATGAATAACATTTCAGGATCTTGGAAGTAATTCTCCATCCATATTGGCCAACCAGTATGCCCCCTTTCCAGCATCCGAATCTATCAAGTACGGACCTTCCTACTTTGGTGCTAGCTTTCCTTCCGCAGGATTCTTAGTATTTTGAAATACTTTTCTCAATACCAAATCTCCTACTCGAAACCTTCTTATCCTAACATTTTTGTTGTAGGATCTTGAAATCCTCTGTTGGTATGCTGCAATCCTGAATTTAGCACGATCCCTTAATTCATTCACAGTGTCTAGATCCTGAATCAATGCTTCCTTGTTTGCTTCCAAAGTCTGCATCAGGGATCTTGCCGTTGGGATCACCATTTCTGTCGGGATCACAGCCTCAGATCCAAACACCAAAGCAAAATGAGTTTGCTTAGTTGCCTCCTTTTCTGTGGTCCTATCAGCCCATAAAATAAAAGGCAACTCTTCAGCCCATCTCCCTTTCTTAGCATCTAGCCTCTTCTTAAGATTATTGATTATGATCTTGTTGCTAGACTCCGCTTATCCATTAGCTTGAGGATGGACTGGTGTTGAAGTTATCATTTTGATTCCCCAACTTTCACAAAACTTAGTCGTTCTTCTTCCAATAAATTGAGATCCATTGTCACATACTATTTCTGCCGGGATCCCAAACCTTGTGAGGATATTTCTCTTAATGAATGAAATAACATCCTTTTCCTTCACTTGAACAAATGCTTCAGCTTCAATCCATTTTGAGAAATAATCCGTCATTCCAAGCATAAACACTTTTCCTCCTTGAGCAACAGGTAGTTTTCCAACAATATCCATTCCCCATTTCATAAACGGCCACGGTGAGATAATCGGATGCATCGGTTCTGCTGGTTGATGATGGATGTTTCTGTGTCTTTGACAAGCATCACATTTGCGAGCAAAATCCATGGAATCCTTCTTCATAGAGGGCCAGAAGTATCCTGTCCTTAAAACTTTTGAAAATAACGCTCTGCCCCCAGAATGATTCCCACAATCACCCTCATGTATATCCTTAAGGACAGCTTTTGCTTCAGGATCCTCAAGGCATCGCAATAATGGTCCTGCAAGTGATTTTTTATACAATATACCATTCTCAATAGTAAGACGAGATACCTTTGACTTGAAAGCTTTGGGATTGTTTTCATCCTTAGGGATCACATCATGTTGTAAATTTTCCATGATTGGTCGCTTCCATGATCCTGACTTGCCCCCAGAACCTGATCCATTCAGATTATCTCCAGACTGAGGATCCTCAACATCACAGACTTGCTCTTCGTTGTGATCCTTATCAGCGATGGCGGGCGCTGCAATATGTATAATTGGTATTTTGACATCCGGTGGGATCCTTAAGCTTGACCCCAGATTTGCCCAAGCATCCGCTTCAGTATTATCTTCACGTGGTACCTATTGGATGTCGAAGATCTCGAAGCTACCTGCAAGATCCTTAACAATCTCCAAATACGCAGCTAATCTATCTACTTTTACAGTATAAGATCCATTATAATGATTAGCAATTAACAATGAGTCAACATACACGTTCAAGTATTTTATCCCAATATACTTAGCTAATTGTAATCCCGCAATTAATGCTTCATATTCTGCCTCATTATTTGTAGCTTGGAACTCACATCTTATGGCTTGAGGCATGATATCACCTTGCGGTGACTTTAATACAATTTCTAATCCAGTTCCTTTTACGTTAGAAGCACCATCAGTATATAATGTCCATCTTTCACTTATTTGATTTAGTTCTTGTACTTCTAAATCTACTTCATTTTGAAGATCACTAGTAAAGTCAGCAATAAAATCTGCTAGGGCTTGAGATTTAATTGCGTTCCTAGGCTCATAGATCAGATTATAAGCACTTAATTTTACAGACCATTTAGCTAAACGTCCTGACATTTCTGGTTTTCTCAAAACGTTTTTAGTAGGGTAATTAGTTCTTACATGTATGGGGTGTGTCTCAAAATAATGCCTAAGTTTAGTTGATGCCATGACCAATGCAAGTATAAGTTTTTCGAGATGAGAATATCTGGTTTCAGCATCTAATAGGCTTTTACTTACATAGTAAACTGGATGTTGTTGTCCTTCATGATTCTTCACTAACACCGCACTTACAGCACTTCGTGACACTGATAAATAGAGAAACAGCGGTTCCCCATTCTCAGTCTTCATCAATAAAGGAGCTGTTGACAAGTAATCCTTTAGCTCTTGAAACGCAGCTTCGTGCTTTTCTCCCCATTCGAACTTTTTATTCTTCTTTAGGATATCATAGAATTCCTTGCACCTGTCTGAGGATCTTGAAATAAAACGGTTCAGAGCTGCTATCCTTCCCGTTAATCTTTGTATATCCTTTGGGCTTGATGGAGACTTTAGATTTAGAATAGCTTTGATCTGTTCTGGGCTAGCTTCTATTCCTCTCTTGGTCACCATATATCCCAAGAACTTTCCTGCCCCCACTCCAAAGTGGCATTTTGCAGGATTAAGCTTCATGTTGTAGTGATCCAGGATGTCAAAGGCCACCTTGAGATCCTGAAGATGATCCTCAGCTTTCTTTGACTTTACTACCATATCGTCAATGTATACTTCCATTGTGCTTCCCAATTGGTCATTGAACATCATATTGACTAGCCTTTGATACGTTGCACCTGCATTTTTAAGACAAAAGGGCATGGCAATATAACAATATATACCTGTGGGGGTTATGAAGGCTGTGTCTTCCTGGTCTGAAGGTTCCATCTGAATTTGTTGAAATCCTGATGAAGCATCCATAAAGGTTAGGATCTCATGCCCAGCTGTAGCATCCACCATTGAATCTATATGAGGCAACGGAAAAGGATCCTTCGGGCAGGCCTTGTTGAGATCCGTATAGTCCACACACACTCTCCATTTCCCATTCTACTTTTGTACCACTACCACGTTTGCCAACCATCTTGGAAACTTTACTTCCCTTATCATGCTAGCAGCAAGTAATCTTTCAACGTCTGCCTGGATAATAGCATTCCTTTCCGGTGCAAATTTTCTTCTCTTTTGTTGGACCGGCTTGAAACTATTATCAATTCCAAGTTTATGAGTTATAACATCCTTAGATATACCTGTCATATCCTCTGGTTTCCAGGCAAAGGTCGATCTCCTCTGATTCAAGAATTTCATCAGATCCTGCTCTAGATTTTCTTGGATGCTTGATCCTATAAGCACCTTTTCTTCAGGATCCTTCAAGCTCAGCGGCACTTCTTTGACGTCCTGCTCCTTCGTATCCAGGACATCCCATGCCTTGCTCTTTAATTGCTATGCTAACGGAGGCTTGGTAGCAGGTTTCATCGATGTTGTATAGCAATCCTTTGCTTCTTGTTGGTCACTGCTGATCTTGACCACTCCCCATGGAGTTGGTAATTTGACGCATTGATGATATGTCGAGGGTACCACCTTCATATCATGTAACCAGGGTCTCCCTAGGATAATGTTATAGCTTGACAGACAATCCATAACGCAAAACTTTTGAATGGAGTTCACCCCCTCAATGTAGATCGGCAACTTGATATCACCAACTGTGCTCTTCACTTCTCCACTGAATCCTACCAACACAGTGGATCTCGAGGTGATCTCCGACTCTGGAATACCCATTCTTTTCAAAGTTTCTAGATGGATGATGTTGACTGAGCTTCCTCCATCTATCAGGATCTTTCGCACAAAATGATTGGCAACATAAAGAGTAATGACCAAACCATCATGATGAGGATCCTGAACGTCTTCTAAATCGTCCTCATCAAACACTATTATCCTTTCGTCTTTCTTCATGGAAGTTCTTGTAGGTTTATATGGTTTATCTGACTTGGAATCCCTTGCGTGCCTCTTTGCTGCAGAATAAGAAATACCACATATATCAGAGCCACCAGAAATAAAATTGATTACCTTGGCGTTCGAAGGTGGGGATCCTGCTCTAGTTGGGATCCTGCGATTATCCTGAGACTCAGGATCCTGAACTCTGTCATGATCCTTTACGTGATCCTTCTTTTTCCCAAGCAGATCCTTCAAGTATCCTTTGTTGAGAAGATGACTGATTTCTTTTCGGAGAGCTATGCAATTCTCAGTTGTGTGGCCGAAATCTTCATGATAGGCACACCATTTTGATTTATCCTTCCACGCATATGGCTTGTCATTCTTCTTTGGCCATCTTGCCTTGTCTCCAAGATCCTGCATGGCACACAATATATCTGTTGTGTCTACAGAAAAATTATAATCAGTTATTTTAGGATATTCTTCGTCATCTTCGTCAACAGCATTTACACGACGATCCTCATTTCTGGTATATGGTTTGTTCCGGTTTGATCTGAATGAGGACGAGTCTGACTTCCTGTTAGGTCTATCATATGCTGATTGAGTATCCACTCTCTTCTGTATCATCGCGTCCTCTTCCAATCTGATGAACCTCAAAGCTCTATTTCTGACTTCATCAAGGTTCCTGCAAGGATTCATAACAAGATCCTCATAAAATGGGGAATCCCTTTTGATCCCCATCTTAAAGGCTTGTACAGCAGTAGGCATATCCAAATTGGGTATGTTCAAGGATTCTCTTCCGAACCTTCCTACAAAATCTCGAAGAGACTCATTAGCTTTTTGGACAATTCTATATAAATCAGTAGTTAGTTTTTCAAATGTTCTACTGCAGGAGAATTGATTATTAAATAAATTAACCAAATGAGCAAATGAAGTAACAGAGTAGGGAGGAACGTTCAATAGCCATTTTAGTGCGGATCCTGTGAGAGTGGAGCCAAAGCCCTTGCATAAGCATGCTTCCTTGAGGTCAGAAGGAATTGGGATGATTTCCATCCTCTCCCTATATTGTGCAATGTGCTCCTCAGGATCCGTCGTCCCATCATACAACTTCATATTGGGTGTTTGGAATCTCTTCGGGATCTCAGCATCACAAATAGGTGGTGCAAATCTTGAGATCCTGTGTGCTGTTGGAGTAACTTCTGGAATTGGTTGTACAACTCCGGGAACGCTTGATATCATATCCTTCAACTTCTGTATTTCTCTTGCCATTATAGGGCTAACTCCAGGATCCTGAAAATTGTTAGTCCCAATAGTATTATTGCAAGTAAAATTATTGAACATGTTACTACCGTCAGGAGTCCTGTATGAGGATCCTGGATTAGATTGTTGACCCCTTGATGTAGAAACTCCTGTAACAAATATCGGATCTGGGATCCTAGTGCTCCCTTGCATAGATATGAAATCTCCTTGGTGCTCCGCTGATGAAGGAGTGCCAAAATCAAGGATCCTGCTTCGGATAGGAGTAGTGACTTGAGAAACAGGAACATTGCTCCTAGCTCTCATGTCCTCCACATCCTTTCTCAAGATTTCGTTGCTTCTCTCCACTTGTTGAAGCTGCTCTTTTACCTGCGTAAACATAGACACAATATCCCGATTAGCAATCATAACAAGGTCTGGATCGGATAAGAATCCAGCCCCCAAAGATGTGGATCCAGCCGACGGTAGCCTTGTATAGACATTTTGCGGCTGTTGCTGAGATGAAGTGAGAGGTGGAGCAGGAGGGAGAGTGGTTCTAGCAGAAGATGATGATGGCATGGTAGATGATGTAGATCGTCCTTGGCTCGACATTTTCGACAAGAATCTTTGGAAAAGATGACTCAACAAGGATCTTAACAAAAGTTTGATTAAGCAAAACACCAATTGCCCCACGGTGGGCGCCAAATTGTTTTGGTCAAAAATTACTAAAAGCAATTAAGTGGTCAAAATTAGTTTGTGAGGTCAGGTGTAAAAATTACTCTCAAGATAATTACGTAGAAACACGATTATCTCTATTAGTAAGTAAATATTTTTGTGTTAAATACGTAGATCCTTGTTGAACAAACGAGTTGATATCAAAAGTTAAGAGCAGATTAAGGATAATTGCTATTTGATGATAGAAATGTAAGTAAAATGTAATTAAAGCAAAATTAATGACAAATAAGCAAAAACGACACGATGATATACGAGGAAAGCCCTTGATCAAGGTTGATCGCCGGCACAAAACCTCGGGAAGGATCAAACGATCATTGCCTTTGTAAATCTTATAAAAATAAAAGTAATAAATTACAAAGTAAGAGCGCAAGGATGATCGGCTAAGTGATTGTGTGTGAATCTAGCTAAGTGTTGATGAAATGATCGTAAAATGAAGAAATAACAGAGTGTTTATGTGATTTGCAGGTGTGAGTAGTGATAAAACGTTAACCTAATCGATCACCCAAGCCTCGTTTAAATAGTAAGAGCGTATAACAATAAATCCGAAATATCAGGGATCCTCCGAGGAATGATGAAGACCACCAACGTCTCTTTTGACTTCATTTTACACGTGTGTAAGACTTCGTCTTCATGAAATCGTATCAAATCCTCTTCACGTAATCCGGAGCATATCTCATTAACGTGTTTCTTCTAAGACCTGGTCAATACTCTAGAAAAACAAACGTGTTATATAGTTCAAGATCCTTAACTAAGATAAGTCCAGGATCCCGAGCTATGTGTACTTCGAGATTGATCATAGGATCCTTAAATAAATATCTTCCCGGTCCAGAATCCTGCATAATTGTGTTAGATAAATATATCCTGAATAGGATCTTGCAAGATAAATAATAACAATATATCCAGGATCCTTACCTGTATCATTGATCCTGAAAACAGACTTAAAAACCATCATTATCCTGAGATATGAATATAAAATATAAACAACTTTCATACCTGCAGGGTGTCCATATGATGCTGATTAGGATCATGTAAAGGTTAGTGAAAATCTACCCACAACAACAGATTCATAGTGAGTTGATAAATATAATACTAAAATTGTTTCATACAACACATTGTGCAACAGTTATAGCTTACTGTACAAATATGCATAAGTATAACTATGTTGTATGATACGAATTTAGTGTCGTATCTATCATTCTATTAACACACAGGTTCATATCATATCATATTAAACTTGGTAATGTAATGAGTTGGAAAATTATTGTATGGTTTCAACTAATAATATTAAAAAGAATTGTATTTTTGTATTATTTCTTTTTTCTATTTATTAAGGCGTGTTGCCAACATTTTTGACCTTATGCATGGCCCCTTACAGTTTTTTGTTCATATAATAATATAGAAACTTTAATCATCAATTATATATATTTTTGAAACAAATAAATATTCAGAAATACCAATCAAAAATACACATTAAACAATAACTTTGAGAATAGATTATTAAAGAGTAAATCATTTATTTATGATGAGTAATGTTCAAATGAGTACACTAACTTTGAGTGAGAATGAGGGAACCAACAGATTTCTGCCATGTGTCACTTTATTCTCTTTCCTCCACATATTTAAAAAATAAATATCTCACAAACGGTAAGTCGAAAAATCATGAAAATTGTACCATAAAATTCAGCGTTTTCTCTTCTTCGATTTGCCGTCCCTCAAGGCATACTTTTGACAACTTTTTTTTCTTCCATTTTTTGGTGGGTTTTACAAATTAGTAACACATGTGTTAGTGATTGGTTGTACATTTAATTTGTGGTTAAGGTTAGGGTTTAGTAGGGTTTAGGGTTTAGTGGGGTTTAAGGTTTAGGGTTTAGTATGATTCAGGGTTTAGAGTTTTGTAAAGCGTTTAGGGTTTAGGGGTTAGGGTTTGAAGTTTGGGGTTTCGGGGGGCGAAACCCCAAACCTCAAACCCTAAACCATAAACCCTAACCCCTAAACCCCAAACCCTAAACCCTAAACACTTTACAAAACTCCGAAACCCCAAACCTCAAACCCTAAACCCTAACCCCTAAACCCCAAACCCTAAACCCTAAACGTAACACTTTAACACATGTGTTAGTAAATGTGAAACCCACCAAAAAAATAATAAAAAAAAACTCGTCGAAAGTATGCTTTGAGGGACGGCAAATCGAATAGGAGAAAACGCTGAATTTAATGGTGCAATTTTCATAATTTTTGGATTTGTCGTTTGTGAGATAATTGATGATGAGGGTAAATGGGTTTTGTACATTTGGAACATTATCTTTGTACACATGGCTTGATATCATTGGTTCCCTCATTTTCACACAAATTCCTATTCTCATTTGAACCCTACCCTATTTATGATATATATAATTTTCGAGCACAAAATTTATTGATTTTGTCATGTCCAATTCACCTTTCATTCATCACGTTAATTGTTATTTCCAAATATTAGTTTGCGTGATGATATGAATTTGATGAAAGTACGAATTAATACATCATGTTTATTAATGATTTACGCATGGTTACCGGATTAATTACTAATTGGAGACAGCTGCCTTCTAATGACTCGTAGCTTTCTATAATGTATTTACTAGTCTTCTAACCGGTGTATACATACGGATCGTTCAATATGTATTTGATTATCAATAAATAAGATCTTCAAATAGTTACTAAAGTAGTTACTAAAGAAACGATTAAATTTGTTTTTGTTATATACTAAGTTGGACTTTGATTAGAGTTAGGAATAGAGTTAAGATTATGATTAGAATAAGATTAATTATGATGTTATTGTGTCCCTAAATTTTAGCCAACTTGATAAAATCAAGCAATTTGATTGGTTAATTGGATTTTTGATGACATCATAGTATATTTTCTATATATAATTTAAGATGATTCACAGATATTGAATTAACAAGTACAACTACTGATCAATTTTAAAAACATATGTGAAACACCCCGAAAACGTGATCATTTTTTTTATACTAATATACTCTTGTTTTTGTCCCAACAATCAATTAAATACGATACGAGATCACATATGCAAGACTACACGAGTTACATGTTCATCATGCGTTATGGGCAAAACTGCCCATTCTCAAAACTGCCCATTGTGGTCAAAACTGCCATTTTTAAACACGCATAACTTTTGACTCGGGAATCCTTTTGACCTGAAAATTTACGTACACCTTCACTTTGACCATATAAACATTTCCTTATTTCCACTTTTTAAGATTTCACATTTTATCTCATTTTGGACCGTTGACTCGATTTCGACCATTTTGGACCAAAATACTTAACATGACAACTTCTAAACCACTAGCATTCTGAGTTTAAGCTTTTGACCACACTCTCAAATCACCATTTGCAACTTATTGACACCATGACCTTTGACCTTTACCATGTCTAACTCCTTTTGACTCGTAAACCCCATTGGTTGCCCATTTGGACACTAAAACAACCCGATTGGGTCTTTGACCATATTGACCCACTTTCTTGGTCAATTCTCATTCAATTGACTTATTCAAGTCAAACAAACTCACTAACATCACAATTTGACCATAACATCAAAAATTAACACTTTTGACATCCATGAACTTACTTTCTCATTAATAATAACTTTTTAAGAACATGTACACTATTATACATACATGCATCATTCAAACTTCTAAGTCTCACCAATACTTTGACTTTGACTATAACTTAACCCAAAATATCATTTACCATGACAAGTGAGACTCAACATCTTTCCAAAACATTAACCATATGTCACAGACTTTACAACAGGGGTGTAACATATCTAGAGCATGATCATAAAGGATAAGACTTGTTACCAAACCGAGTAACAAGCTCCACCACTAGCTTCAAACGTGTCCCTTGCCCAAATCACCCTTATTCACACTTGGCTCACCTGAAACATGGTAAACATAACACATAAGCAATTGCTTAGTAAGTAATGGAAGCTTATAACATAACTTTAACATAAACATCATCACATTAAGGATCCTTAAACATCATCACAATGCTAACTACTACAAGTTAACATTAATACCGAGCTAATGTTCATGACCCATTACTCGGAAACCGTCAAGCTAATGACTCACTCATTACTTGACTCATCATTCATATCCATCTACTTAACTTTTTCTTGACAAAGCAATTTACTTGACTTTACTTCACTTTCTTGATCACCTATACACATAACATAGTATACAAATCAATTGACATAACACTTTACATATTTTCTTAACTTTAATCTCATTAACAAGGTGCTAGACCTCTAACACCTATCTTTATCATTAGTGTTCCATACTTTAACTCTCTAATCACATGTAAATGGGTTTTCATTACTTCTTTATTCATGATCACCATTGATCATCATTAATCTCATCTCAATTCATCATCATACATACATACATAGCTTATACTTACCCAATTACATATGAACTTGAATTCGTTAACTACTTTAACATGAATTAAACATAGCAATTAACTCATAAACACATATGGAACACTAATTAATCAATTAAACTAACATACATGATATTTCATCATTCTAGGGTTTATAGAATTCTATTTAAACATCAAATTAAACGTACTTAGAGATCACACATACCTTGTAGAAGCTTAATTGAAGATTATAAACCCTAGCTCACTCAATTACCAACTCAATTCTTGACTTTTCTTCTTGTTTGTGTTTTTCCCTCTCAAACCTCACAAATACGTACATACTGAAAGAAGTAGAACCTGTAGGAAGTTTTATTCAACTCATTTTTCATTCTACTCCCCTCAAATTTGTTTATTTACACATTCAGTCCCTCAAACTAACTTTTCTCTATTTGGTTAGTCCAACTAACCCAATTCTAACAATCTTGTTACTTTAAATACTTTACACATTTAACATATTAAATACATATAAAACTGAAACATAATACATATTATATTATTTAAAACTTACGTGTTTTAGGGGCGTTACAACTCTCCCCTACTTATTCAGGATTGTGTCCTCACAATCCATTCTTGATACAAAGCCGGATAATAAACTAAAATTTCTTCCTCCGGCTCCCACGTGAACTCTGATCCTTTTCTATGCTTCCATTGGATTCTAAACAACCGAATATCCTTATTCCTTAATTTCTTAATTTTTTCATCAAGTATGGCTATTGGTTGCTCAACATAATTTAACTGATCATTAATTTCTATTTCTTCCAATGGAACATAAGTTGCTTCATCCACCAAGCACTTTCTTAAATAAGAAACATGAAAAGTGCTATGAATACATGCTAACTCATTTGGTAACTCTAGGTGATAAGCTACCTTGCCTACTCTTTCAACAATCTTGAATGGACCAATAAACCGAGGACTTAACTTACCTCTCTTTCTGAATCTGATTATACCTTTCCATGGAGATACCTTCAACATAACCATATCTCCAACCTCAAACTCTAATGGACGTCTTCTTTTGTTGGCATATGATTTCTATCTATCTTGTGCTATCTTTAGCCTTTCTCTAATTTGATCAATCTTTTATGTTATTTTCTACACTATATCTGTACTACCCATTTCTCTTTGTCTGACTTCACCCCAACATATTGAAGTTCTACACTTTCTCCCATATAACATCTCATAAGGTGGCATACCTATACTTGCGTGATAACTATTATTATAGGAGAATTATGCTAACGGTAAATGCATATCCCAATTACCTCCAAAATCTATAGCACAAGCCTGCAACATATCTTCTAAAGTTTGTATTGTTCTCTCACTCTGGCTATCTGTCTGCGGGTGATAAGTTGTGCTAAGATTTATACGTATACCAATATCTTCTTGAAACTTGGCCCAAAACCGTGAAGTAAACCTACTATCTCTATCAGAGACAATAGAAATCGGCATACCATGAGGTGCAATCACTTCTTTAACATACAAATCTGCTAACATTTCTGAAGATATCGTTTCTTTAATGGCTAAAAACAATGCACTTTTTGTCAATCTATCCACTATCACCCAAATTGCATCATGCTGACGCTGAGTCTTTGGCAACTTGGTGATAAGATCCATCGTTATGTGTTCCCACTTCCAAACAGGTATGTCTATAGGCTGCATTTTTCCATATGGCTTTTGATGTTCAGCCTTTAATTGTAAGCAAGTTAAACACTTCTCAACATATTTAACAATATCTCTTTTCATACCTGGCCACCAATAATCTGATTTTAAATCATGGTACATCTTCATTGTGCCAGGATGGATAGAATACTTTGATTTGTGAGCTTCATCCAATAATAATGTCTTCAAATCCCATAAATTTGGGATCCATATTCTACCATATTGAGTCTTTAACCCACGTGAATCTTCCACTATATTATCTATTTGACCTTTAATACGTTCTGATCGAATGTCTTTTTCTTTCCATGCTTTCTGTTGTGCTTCTTTAATCTGATCAAACAAACTAGGAGTAACAGTGATTCTGAGAGATTTAACTGTTAAAGTAAAATGAACTGCCTTTCTGCTTAAGGCATCAGCTACAACATTGGCTTTTCCTGGATGATACAATATTTCACAATCATAGTCTTTAACAAGATCTAGCCATCTTCTCTGTCTCATATTCAAATCTCTCTGATCGAAGAAATATTTTAAACTTTTGTGATCAGTGTAAATAGTACTCTTCACACCATAGAGATAATGCCTCCATATCTTCAAGGCGAAAACTACTGCTGCCAACTCCAAATCATGTGTTGGATAACCTTTCTCATGCTCCTTTAATTGTCTAGAAGCATAACACAGCCCAAACCGTTATTGATAGCATCAAATAAGTACTATATTTATATAATAATATTCCCCTATTTTTATACATTTCTATTGCATTTATTTGATATTAGATACTCATTTTGTTAATATTTGCAATTAGATGTTTTAATAGAGCTTGGATCAAAAGGAACGGAATTTGGATCGAAAATGGAAGAAAAATGTAAAAAGCTGAGTTTTCTGCTATGCGTTAGTATTTTGGCCATAACTTCCTCATACGGAGTCCAAATGAGTTGATTCAAAAGCTCAAATTTAGAGAACAGATAGGGCTACAACATGTAAAAAATTCAGCTTTATTGAAGAAATATTTAGCCAGCGGCTAAAGCATTTAGCTGGCGGCTAAATGCGCTTCCAGCTCAACTATAAATATAGGCTTCATTTTGCATATGGAGAATAGAATTTTTCGATTAGGGTTTGTTATTTTCAATTCCAGAGGTTTGTTTACGAATATTAGGGTTATTTTGGAGGCACGAGAGATGAAGATTGAAGTTCTTTCACTCTAGTTTCGAGTGGTTCGTCTTTTGATTGGTATTACTTTCGTTTATTTAAATATCATTGATGATTTTGGTATTAGATAATCTGAGTTTTACATATCATATGATGAATTGAATATTTTAAGTGGTTGTATAATTGATTAAGCTCGGATTATGATTATTGAATGATTAATATTGCATATTGAATAAATTATTTGGTTAAAAACTATTATATTACTCGTAGAACTTTGTTTATTGGTGATTGCTAGTGATCATTTCTTAACGTGGTTGATAATATTGATGAGATTGAGTTCCTTCAATATTATTGATTATTGATGGTTAATAACTTTAGGATTTTAACCATTGCTAAACATATTGAATCTGATAGGTTAAGTAATAAGAACTAGACAATCTAAAGTGAACAAGACAATAAGAAATTATTGAGTATTGTTGTAACACCCAGTTATCGGGTCTGGTAGTATTTTAATATTTTCTGACGGTGAGTTATTATTTAATGTGTCAGAAAATGATTTCCTTTGTTATTTGAAAATAAATGAGGAAAAGAGTTGAATAATTTATTGTGACTAATAAATTATTGATTGTTTTAAATTAACTCAGTTGACGGTAAAATAAAATAATGTTTCCCCGCAAATGGTTTTTAAGTTCCAGACAATGATAAGTACGGGGAATGAAATTGAAACAATTCTAGTACACTTCTAAATGTTAAGTCGGTTGTTTAATTCCTACCTTATACATACATACGTATGTATTATGCATACATACATGAAAAATAATAAATCAAAACAGGAAGAAAAACATATGAGCTAGGGTTTGATTCAAAATCAATTGTAAGAATGAAATTGAAGATTCTAAACACGAATTCAAGCTTCTATCATCATTATAATCAAGGTATGATCTTGTGTTCTTTCTCTAATTGACCTAGAAATGATTTCTTATATGGGTTTTGATGGGTTATTGATTATAATCCGAATTTGAGGTTTGAAATTGTTAAATTGATGTTAATTTAGCTTAATTATGGTGATAGTTAACATTAATTAAGCTAAGGGTTTCGAATTTGATTTGGTGTTCATGAGAAATGGATGATTATGATGAGTTCATGGGGTTTTTGATGGATTAATGGTTTTAATCCGAAATTAAAGTTTGATGTTAGTTAAAATAGTGTTAAGAAGTGTAACTAAGATGGTTAGTAACTTTGACCTAACTTAGAAGTGGATTGATTAAGTTGTAAAGTTTATGATCAAAATGGGTTTGATCATATGATGATGCTTTGATGTTAATACACTATAATTAGTGATTATAAAAGTTGTTGGAATGTTATTAGGAAGAATTGAAGTATTGAATCAAGTGTTTGATTATGAGAATTAACTATACTTATGATAATAATGGTGATAATATCATGTTAAGAAGCTATGATTAAAGTAATCATGTGATTAAAGGGATTAAGATGGATAAATGTAATAAGATGATCATATGATCATCAAGTTGATTAGTTATAATTAAAGTAGCTTAACATGATGGTGTGATTCTAATGATTATTCATAATCTTGAAATAATGAATGTTGAATTAATACAAGTTAGTGATAAGTTGATTGATGTAATTACAATTGTATAATGTATATCATTATTGAGACAATTGTCAAGTGACTAACTTGTGTTATTCCAATGTATTCTCAGATGTGGAGCAAGACTCAGTGACATTAGACTACTGAGTGGATGACTGAGGTATTCGGTGAGTGGATCTGTAACCTCAGTGTGATTTAGTTGTAATGATTTGGTTACAACAAGTAATTATAGTATTACTTTGATATAATGTTTTCGTTTGTAGATAACTTGCCATGTTAGTTTGGTTGTTTGCTTACTTGGCTGTTTGAGCTAGTATGTAAGATTCTGAGGTCAACTTGAAATGATGGTTGGACTTGGTTGTTATTATAGACGACAGGAAATCTTGGAACTTGAAATGTTGGTTCAAAGATTTAGGTCGTGTGTGATTAACAACGGGTTATCGGTAATTCTGTATAGGCCAATACAGATGATTGATAAGTGTTCTTTGAGTACCAAACCGGTATAAAGGTATCTCAAGAACCACCGATCCTTATGATGATTGATTGATTGTTTATTGTTATTTGATGTAAACAGATGGTTGTGCTAAGTTGGACTGTAGATTATAGTTTCATTCACTTAGCGTTATGCTAACCCCACCACAGTTCTTCCTGCAGGTTATAAGTGATGGGACATATTGGGCGGGGCAGGAAGTGTTTGGAATTGATGGAATGTTTGACAGGCTGTTACTCTGATGTTGGTTTAATAACCGAAGAAATGTTTTAAATTATATAACACCTAGTTGTTGAAATGTCATGTATTTTGTTTGGAAAAAGTTTATCTACATTAAAGGGTAATGTAAAGCATGGTTACATGTGTGAAATATACGCTTCCGAATCACAAATATTCTTATAATTGTTTATAAGAAATGAGGGGTGTTATAAGTTGGTATCAGAGCATAGGTTTGGGCGAATTGGACATTGGTAATGTTCAATCCCAAACCTATCGTTGTGTTAAGTCAAACATTCCAATGAGTGTGGGATTTGTTGTTGTATGGGAAATTAGTTAGTTGGATATGTACTAACCCATAACAAGTTCCAAGATTGTTGTTTTGGTTGCAGAGACGGAGGAACGTGAGGAACCGAATGGTATTCTCAATGATTCCTCAATATCCGTGGGCTTAAGAATATCAGGTACTTCTCATTAAGCTTGATGAATCTCAATAAGCTTGAATTGACTACTTTGCTATCATATGATTAGTAGTAAAGTGATTGAGTCAGACTGATATGATTCTCCGGTTATGAGTCATTGGTGATTATTACTTGTTAATGTGATGCTAGGAATATTAGTTGAGATGTTTAGCATCATGAGTAGTTCAAAATGAACTAGAAATGGATTGTATAGACACATTGTTGAATGAAGTGTAACAGTTGCATTATTTGGATTAAAGTGTGTCTACGATAGGAAAATAAAGTATAAATCATTGTGTGATTATGATTTGATAAATGCAAGGTAATTATAAATCCTTGTCAAGGCATTATGTGATAGTTGTCTGAAGTATAGTTGCTCCTTCGGGAGAATACTTGAAAATGTGGCTAAATGCTTATGTGTTGTGCCTTGATCATAATTGTGGTTGAATTATGATCTAGGTGTTAAAAGTGGTAAAATTGAAAGTCAAGGTGGTCAACGAGTCTTTATATGCGTTGACAAGTTTGTGAAAGGTCAATGTTGAAAAATTTGTTGTAATTGGCCTAAACATAATGAATTTTATGTGAAATTGGTGTTTTGATGGTATAATAGGACACCAATAGTGATGGTAGGTTAGTTTGACTTATAATAGTCAACGTAATGTGAAATGGGTGATGAAATGGTAGTTATATGGGTTGAAGCCCAAATGGGTTGTTAAAGTGCCAAATAGGTCACTTATTGAATAAATGGTTAAAACAAGTAGTGAATTGAGTATAACGAATGTCAAAGTGACTTTAAGTCATAAATATAGTAGCAAAATGTGTTGAAAGTGTTGTGGTAGTCAAAATGGTTGAAATTGGTAAAAGTGCCCATTTGGACCCTTAAACGGGTCGACTAGTTAAAACATGATAGAACAAGTATATGAGGGTGATGAAAGTGCTCACACGTCACAAATATATGTATAAGCATGTTGGCAAAGGGTTGAAACCAGAAACCTAGCCATTTGGAATATGGCGTGTCAACGAAAATGGTTAAAAATGGACTAAAATGAGTCGTACGTCCGTTTTCTCGATAAACGTGAATTTTGAAAAAGTGGAAAAATAGAAAGTTGCATTTTGATCATATGAACGTGCCTGCAAAATTTCAGACCTTAATTCTTTACGGTTTAAGAGATATGTGCGTTTGAATTTCGGAAAATTGCATTAAAGTTACAGGTCTGAAAAATGTATAGGAACGCGATCCAGGCTCTGGATCCGGATCGCGTTAGCATGTTGAAATTGGTTACAGAACGTTTTGTGCTGGGGAATGCGATCCAGCTATCTTGACCCGGATCGCGTTTGCAAGACTAAATTTGAAAAAAAAAAATTGCAAATTCCAAAAGTGCACAAGACTTTAGTAGTGTTTTTAGCGACGGAAAATTTGACAAATTTTCTTTGAACTCGGATTGGGCTGAAATTTACACGGTCACTCGAAAATGGTCCAATGATCAAAGCTAAGTACCTTAGCTTAGACGGTTTTTGGCCATTCGGGGTAGTTTGGGGCCCGAAAATGGCATTTTACTGTTTTTCGGACCTTATTTCGGACTTTTAGCTTACGTTTTGTATTGGGCTTTTGTTTCTTTTTGCCCAGGGATTATTCTTGTGTATATATGCAATATTAAAATGTGTTTTAAGAGGTCCACCTATGTTATTGTGTATGAGTTGTTCTCAGGTGGTTAAATTAAATGCAAAATCGGGTAGTAACTGGTATAATTAACTGTTGTTAACCAGAGTTAGTAAACATTGATTATGGAATTATGTGGATCATATATGTGAATTAGTTGAACATGATGAAGTATTTGAATCATGTAGAACATTAAACTTGACTGAATTGAGCATTTTAGGAGCTAAAGAATAAGTATATGACTATACATTATGTGATAGTTGAACATGAAATGCTCAATTGTAAATCAACTAAAGGTGAATAAATTGATGATTATGTGTTGAATGTTACACATAGTTTTGATGAAGTATTTAGTACTAAATGTACTATAAGTGTTAAATGATGTTGATAGATGTAATTGTTGGATATTACATCCATGTTAAAGAGATGTAGCTAGTAATTGATATTGAATCAGGTAATAAAAGTGTTGATTGATGTAATTGTGTTGGACATTACATCTGTGCTAATGAAATAGTGAAAAGAGTTATAATTACCTGATTATGTGAGTAGTTTCATTTAAAGTGATAAGTTGAAAATAGTAGCAAGTTAATACTTGGTTGTATGCCTGTTGTTAAGATGTTGTATATGTGTGTAAATTTGAATATCACATTAGTGAGACATGTGAGAGTAAAAGAGTAATAACTTTGAAGATGGATGGTATGAAGTGGCCTGAGAATGAAGTGTGACTGACATAATATGACGACGTCTGGCCAACGTATTTATATTATGCCATTTCACATGGAGTTGTTAAGGTTACTAAGTACCAGATAAAGTTAATGTAATTTAAAACAACAGGTAAGATATGTTAACATGTAGTTGAGAAATAGTCAATGAATGATTGACTGAAATGAAAGAGTAGTACACCATAAATTGTTGTTAATGTGGTACCTATGGTACAAGTGATGTGTATGTGTAATGAATTACAACTACTGATAGTTAAAAGATGATTTAAGCAAAGTAGAGGTCAATTGATTGCGAATAATATTGTGTTGATATTGTTGAATAAATGACTTGTGACAGCACCTTATGTTGTTGAAATACCTATGCTGATGGCGCATGGTATTAACAGATGTTGATTTAGCGTCCGAGTTGATGTGAAAAGATGCTAATTGATTATGTGATAATGGTATTACCCTAGAATTTGACCTCTACACAAGGCTTAATGGTTATTTTATGTGTTGATGGTTATATGATGTTGGATTCCTTAGAGAAAAGAATTTCATATAACCTAAGTAAAGTGATGATTAACTAGTTGCAACGTTGAAAATTCTAGCAAGTTGTTAGTTAAATTGCTAATAGTGAATTAACTTAAACCTTTATTGCTAAGGTACATGTTGTGGTATTCAGTACCATTTGTTGTTGTTGTTGTTGCTATTGTTATGATAAAGATGAAAGTAGATTATATGTTTAAATAGTGACATGGCTATGTATGAATGGTCATGTAAGTAGTTATTTAAACTTATTAGAGACAGGATATATGCACAATATTTGTGCAGGGGGAAAGGATAGAAACATGTACATTTAGATATGTGAATGTGGAAAGAATTGAAAACATGTATCTATATTTATAAGTTGCTCACGGGAGTAACATTTGATGTGTGTATTTGTGATTAAATAGTTGAAGATGCTACATATTATGATAAATATTGCATCTTGTGTTAGCAAATCAAATTGAGTACAAAGCATAACTTATGTGTTTGTGTGAATTTAATTGAGGTACACACTGGTGGTGTGTAAGTTGATAAGATATATGCACATTTGGTGTTTGAGTGGTTAAATATATGTAGGTACCTTTGGTATTGTGTGAATGGAGATATGCATGATGATGATATGCATAAGTGAAGTAAATTATAACCACATCTTGTGTGCATATAGAAATGAATAAGTATGTGGTTAGAGGTGTATAAGATATACAGTATTAGTAAAACGAAATGTGTGATTTTATTTCACTTAATTGGTTAAGTGTGATCAGATTTCGGGGACGAAATCTTTTAAGGGGGAGAGATTTGTAACACCCAGTTATCGGGTCTGGTAGTATTTTAATATTTTCTGACGGTGAGTTATTATTTAATGTGTCAGAAAATGATTTCCTTTGTTATTTGAAAATAAATGAGGAAAAGAGTTGAATAATTTATTGTGACTAATAAATTATTGATTGTTTTAAATTAACTCAGTTGACGGTAAAATAAAATAATGTTTCCCCGCAAATGGTTTTTAAGTTCCAGACAATGATAAGTACGGGGAATGAAATTGAAACAATTCTAGTACACTTCTAAATGTTAAGTCGGTTGTTTAATTCCTACCTTATACATACATACGTATGTATTATGCATACATACATGAAAAATAATAAATCAAAACAGGAAGAAAAACATATGAGCTAGGGTTTGATTCAAAATCAATTGTAAGAATGAAATTGAAGATTCTAAACACGAATTCAAGCTTCTATCATCATTATAATCAAGGTATGATCTTGTGTTCTTTCTCTAATTGACCTAGAAATGATTTCTTATATGGGTTTTGATGGGTTATTGATTATAATCCGAATTTGAGGTTTGAAATTGTTAAATTGATGTTAATTTAGCTTAATTATGGTGATAGTTAACATTAATTAAGCTAAGGGTTTCGAATTTGATTTGGTGTTCATGAGAAATGGATGATTATGATGAGTTCATGGGGTTTTTGATGGATTAATGGTTTTAATCCGAAATTAAAGTTTGATGTTAGTTAAAATAGTGTTAAGAAGTGTAACTAAGATGGTTAGTAACTTTGACCTAACTTAGAAGTGGATTGATTAAGTTGTAAAGTTTATGATCAAAATGGGTTTGATCATATGATGATGCTTTGATGTTAATACACTATAATTAGTGATTATAAAAGTTGTTGGAATGTTATTAGGAAGAATTGAAGTATTGAATCAAGTGTTTGATTATGAGAATTAACTATACTTATGATAATAATGGTGATAATATCATGTTAAGAAGCTATGATTAAAGTAATCATGTGATTAAAGGGATTAAGATGGATAAATGTAATAAGATGATCATATGATCATCAAGTTGATTAGTTATAATTAAAGTAGCTTAACATGATGGTGTGATTCTAATGATTATTCATAATCTTGAAATAATGAATGTTGAATTAATACAAGTTAGTGATAAGTTGATTGATGTAATTACAATTGTATAATGTATATCATTATTGAGACAATTGTCAAGTGACTAACTTGTGTTATTCCAATGTATTCTCAGATGTGGAGCAAGACTCAGTGACATTAGACTACTGAGTGGATGACTGAGGTATTCGGTGAGTGGATCTGTAACCTCAGTGTGATTTAGTTGTAATGATTTGGTTACAACAAGTAATTATAGTATTACTTTGATATAATGTTTTCGTTTGTAGATAACTTGCCATGTTAGTTTGGTTGTTTGCTTACTTGGCTGTTTGAGCTAGTATGTAAGATTCTGAGGTCAACTTGAAATGATGGTTGGACTTGGTTGTTATTATAGACGACAGGAAATCTTGGAACTTGAAATGTTGGTTCAAAGATTTAGGTCGTGTGTGATTAACAACGGGTTATCGGTAATTCTGTATAGGCCAATACAGATGATTGATAAGTGTTCTTTGAGTACCAAACCGGTATAAAGGTATCTCAAGAACCACCGATCCTTATGATGATTGATTGATTGTTTATTGTTATTTGATGTAAACAGATGGTTGTGCTAAGTTGGACTGTAGATTATAGTTTCATTCACTTAGCGTTATGCTAACCCCACCACAGTTCTTCCTGCAGGTTATAAGTGATGGGACATATTGGGCGGGGCAGGAAGTGTTTGGAATTGATGGAATGTTTGACAGGCTGTTACTCTGATGTTGGTTTAATAACCGAAGAAATGTTTTAAATTATATAACACCTAGTTGTTGAAATGTCATGTATTTTGTTTGGAAAAAGTTTATCTACATTAAAGGGTAATGTAAAGCATGGTTACATGTGTGAAATATACGCTTCCGAATCACAAATATTCTTATAATTGTTTATAAGAAATGAGGGGTGTTATAATTGTTGATTCATACCATAAGAGTTAATTATAATAAGTTGTGAATGTTTAATGCACAATTTAGGGTAAGGCACACAATAGAGCACCATCCTTGTGACATCGGATCGATGTTTAATGTGGAACCCTAGATTGTAGATATTAGTTGGACCCGGAACGTTGGCTAATATACATTTAACTTGGATTCTTTGATTAGTATCTAAGTTAATATAAAAGAAATCACAATTAAATAATCAATATGCAATGAATCGGGATATATGAATCTGAGTGAATAATTATACAATTACTATTCCTTCCAATTGTTATCCATTTATTATTTTATTATTTTAGTTTAAAGTTTATTTAGTTTTAATTTTTATTTACAAATCTTATGTTCGTACGGAACTAAAATGTCCCCCCTTATTTACTGTTTTCTTAGTTAATAGTTATTTCTTATTTTAATAAGTAAACCACCGTTCCTGTGTTCCTTGTGTTCGACTCGGACTTACCAAGTCTATACTTACATTCGATCGGGTATTCTTGCCTGGTTGTGTGAAAAGTATTTATTCGGTATTTCCATTTTATAAATTATAAAACAAGACGCGCTTTCACACGCATCAAGTTTTTGGCGCCGCTGCCGGGGTTCACTTAACCGGTTGGACTTTTGTTCTGCCGGGGAACGGTGTTGTTTATTATTAATTTGGAATTTATAGTGTTTTATTTTAATTTTACCCTATAAAAATTTTTGTACATTGTTTATCAATTGAAAAATCGGCTCACCCATTGTGATTACTAACAAAAACAGGGGTATAAGGAGGGTCGCTCTGCTTCCCGAAAAGGGTAGGTTTTTAATATGTTTCGCGCTGACCTACTTCTCTGCTTCTGTGTATGATCAGTGGAGTTACCGAGGACTTTTGATTAGCTTTGTAAATCAATTTTTATTGAATTTTTTTTTTTAGTTAGTGTTTATTTTATTTTCTTTTCTACTCTTTTTCCTTTTCTTTTATTTTGACAGGTATGTATCAGAGCATGAATAATGTCCCTGTGAATTTTCAAAACTCGAGAAACATTTCCATGATGACTAAAGAGGATATGAAGCGATCTTTAGATGAGATGATAGCATTTTGGAATAAAGATCTAATTGTAAAGGATATGGAAAGCGACAAGGTGAAAAATTTTGATAAACCAAAAGATGAAGGATATAAGGCAAAACTAAATTTTAAAAATTATACGCCTTCACCTTTTTACCCAAAAGCCTTAACGGGAGAAATTGTTAAAAAGTACACACCTCCGCTTCCTTACCCATCTGCTTTGAATAGAAATTACAATGAAATTGAAGGATCAATTTTTCCAATGCTTAAGAAAGGTACTGTTAAAAGTTTATCTCGTCCAGTGATTATGAAAGCTACGCAATCTATGGAGACTTCAAGCGAGAAAATAGAAGCAACTAAGACTCTTGATCACAGTCAATGAGATTCCATTCAACAACTTAAGGAGATAAATCAAACAGATAAGTATTCTCAATCCTCTGAATCCTTATTTTCTAACGAAATTTTTAGTGAAATTGAACAGGAAAAAGATATGGAGGTAGATTGGTTGTCTTTGCCAAGATTTGATCACTATGATTCTGATGAGGAAATACTCTCGCTACTTGATTGTAATGAAAAGGAAATCCTTGAATTGAGAAACCAATATGGGGTTATGACAGAAGAAGAATTAATAGCCATTACGGATCCAGCTATTAGTGAAACTCCGTCATCACATCCGGAGGTGAATCACCAGGAAAATAATGATCAAGCAATGGTAAGGATAGGAGGAGAAATATAAAACAAAACTTGCAGTAATGAGGTAGCAACCGAACCAGTTGAAATTCAAACGGTGGTTGAATCGACGCAACCCGTGATTGAAGTATCTATAAGCACAAGTTCCTTGTTTTACCAGTATGAAGATCCTTTTTGGCAATTCAATCGGAAGAAAAGTTTCTCTCAACTTTTGGAAGTTCATGGAGTATCTAATAAAGGACATCTAACTGTTATAAACGATAAGTATCTTTTCACTTTTATTTTAATCAATTTACATTTTTTGGATAATTTTTAGATATTACCATCCATGCTTACTTTTAAGTGTGGGGAAAGTCACTAGATTTTTAAATAAGTAAGATTGGAGTCAAGCTAGTGACTCGAACAAAAATAAGCGCTTCTCGGGAGGCAACCCGTGCTTGTATATTTTGTATACTTGTTAGGTAGATTTAGTTTTAGTTTAGTACGTTTTATTTTATTTTCTAGTTTTAGTTTGTTTTTAAGATTGGTTTAGAAAACCATAATTACTGAAATGCGAAAATTAGGTACTTAGTAGCATGTTGATGTGTTGAATCCAGTTATAAAATTTATCGTTGTTTAGTAAACCAAAAAGTACCTCGCTAGACCAATACACAACCGGGCAGTGGACCCTATCGTATAGTAGTATAGTTGGGTAAGTTCGGGTTCGAACACAGGGAACTAGATTGGATGATCAATGTAAGTGTGAACAATTTAAATAGAAAAAGTAAAATGTGGTTGGTTGTGTGACCGAATTGTCACGTTGCTTAAAACTATGAAATTTTAGTTAAACTAGGCAAGTGGACTCTTAAGAGTCAAAGTGATTGATTTGGAACTTTCAAATATTAAAAACTATACTTGCTTGGATTAGATCGTTAGTAATTTCGGGGTGTAAAGTTAAAACCGGTTATTTTATGCAAACAATTTTCCATCAAACCTAGGCTTAACATTCGCCATCACCTAATAATTCAACTTCAATTTACAAACCCAGATTCAATCAAATAACGGACATTCGCCATGGTTACCTACTTGCATATTTGAGCTTAACTTGTTAACCTATTCCAAAACCACATCCGCAATCAAGTTCAACAATTTGTAGACAAAAAGTTGACAAAAATTCACTAGATAGAAAACGTTCGCTATATCTATTAGCAAATTATCAAACAAGTTAATTAATTGACATCAAGCTCAAATACCAAGTAGTTGATTAAACACAAGTTCGAGTTAAAAGAGTTTATGATTCATCCAAACGAAAGACATTCGCCAAATTCGCTAACTCAAATCATACTAGTTAACTAGCTTCACTTGTAATGATTTTCGCATTCGCTAAAACAGATTCATTCATACATTTCATACAAATGACAAGTATTTTTATTAAACAACAAACATTCGCCATAGTTGTTTAGTCAAAATACCCACAAGTTAAACCACATCAACTAGTTACATACAAATTCATGGATGAATCTTAAACTCGAAGCATAAATCAAACACCAAATATAACACCCCTAGTCACTAACTAGTTCATCCAAGCAAGTATAACAAAACCTAACCAACCATCATAATCACATCATCATACACACAAAACATCAAAGAAACCAAAGAAATCATGATTATTTTTGGATAAAAATGCAAACCGAATTCTTACAATGTCGGGATGATGATTGGATGTAACCGAGAGATGCTAGATTAAAGGAAATCTTCAACAATGTGGAAACAAACCTTCAAAAACCCAAAATTGCCAAAAACACAGCTGAGTTCGTGTGTGTGTGTAGATAAAAAAGGTTTTGTGAGATTCAATAGTGAAAAGTACTTTTCTAGCCAAAAATTGATCTGCCGCCCAAACTACCCAGCGGGTCCTTTGAAATTTGTGGAACCCGGCTGCTTGAACATATAACACAGCGGGTCAACTCAGAAACAAAACCCGGCGGCTCAGTAGCATCACCCGCCGGCTTCTACAGGCTTCAAACAGCCGAATTTCTCTGTGACCAACATTTGATGGAAAAGTTAAATCACTCGGCGGCTAGCCTCACTCACCCGGCTGCTCACCATACAGACCCGGTGGCTTGATTAATTAACCCGCCGGATCCTTTAAAATCCTAGGACCCGGCTGCTACCTACCCCAAGCCGGCGGCTTCAAGCCATTTTCCAGCAGACCAACTTTAAGCTCGAGACTTCAACACTTTACAAACTTGCTCGAATCATAACCAAATTGCAGTCCAAACGACGATTCTTCAATATTAACGCCTGTAATTCAATTTAAGCTAAATAAGTACCAAAAGTTCATAAAGTCCACTTAAAATGAATGCAAAAACAATGATATCGCTAAAGATAAACTTATACAAAATGAGCGATATCACATGTGATTATGCGTTTTCTGACTATCTTTAGATTTTTATTTTCCGTTTTATTTTTCTTATTTTATTTTTATTACTGTAATTTTTATATTATCTGGTACGTTTAATGTTCTTTGCTAATTTTTGAAGTTGGCAACCATTTCAGATGAAATTGAAATTTTTGGAAAATAAAATAAATGAACTTTGTGGGTGTGTTCCCTGAAAACTCTCACGAGACTATAACTCATCCACTTGGGATACCGAGGGGTTTAAAGGCTTATTGCATATGCTAAATGCAATCGTGATTAACTACGAAAGTGTAGATGTTGTATATTTTTTAATAAAGATCGCGGAAACCAATAAGTTGAACTACAGATTGAGAAGATGAACCATTACGCTGAACCAGATCAAGATAATCACTTCATAGTCAAGGGAGTATTTCGTTCTAATTTCTTTTCTTCCTCTTTTTTTTTTAACTTGTTTATTTACAATGAGGACATTGTATAATTTAAGTGTGGGGAAAGGGTCGGTAGAAAAGAAATATTATTTTAAAGTTTTACTTTTGTTTACTTGTCCTTATATTATAATTTTGTTAGATTTTCATCAAATTTAAAATTTTTGAGTTAAAAACTATGTAGTTATTAGTTAGAATATTTTTGTTAAAAGTTTTGTTTTATATTTAAAAGTTTAGACTTTAATGTGGATTAACTGTTTTGTACATATAACGTAAACAATTTAATAATAAGTGATATATAGTTACTTGATATGATGTACTAATAGGCAATCTATATGAGTATTTCTGAATTTTAAGAAATTAATAAAATAACTTGTATATTATTTTATGATACATATTATGATGTTTAACATAAAAGTCTTAAATCTTAGATTTATCATGCGATAATTTTATATGTCTTTATACTTATATGAAAACATTTGGGGGTTTACTAATTGTTTCCTCTGTTGTACTAAGTACAGACCTGGTCTCTAACTAGTATTCTTAAAAATAAAGCAAAAGAAAGAAAAATCTTTCAAATTAAATTAAAAAAAAATATCAAACTATGTCGCTTTGTTATACTAAGGTATAGACCTATCACCGCTGGTTTGATTTAAAAATTGTTTTACCTGAATCAAGTTATGTCGCTTTGTTGCATGAAAATGCAGACATGTCACCAATGTCTTGATTCTTAAAAATGGATTTCATATATTTATTTTGAATATAAAAAGTAAATTGCATGATTAAGTTTAAGAGTATATCATATATGGAAAGTAATATACATACTTTTAATAAAGATGTATTCAGAGATATGAGTATAGATTGTTTAAGGTGGATAAATATATTAGTAATCATTTATGAACTATATATTGCATGAATAGTAATAATTTTTATTTGTACATTATAGTTATCCATGTTAATTAAATTGTTTAAAGTTTTAAATTTATGAAACATATTTTTAACTTAGGTATTCTGATTCTTAAATATTAGTTTGATGCTTATCAAGTTTTCATGATGAAAATGTATTCTACTTGAGGACAAGCAGAACTTAAGTGTGGGGATATTTGATAGTGTGACACCCGTCAAATTAGGACTAGTAATTAGTGCCTAATCAAGCTTTAATACATGTAATTAGTTATGTGTTAGGCTAATTAATGTATCAATATATATATTATTGAATATATACAATTATGTGGTTTGATTAAATACGGACGTTGGTGAACAATTTAATTAAATAATGTAACATTATTTAATAACACCATTACATTCAAAATATTATTTGATTTAATAATATTTCGTACACAATTTGTATCGTACAATCAAGGGCTACGCGATTAAAATATTAAACGCGCAAACAAACAAAACGAGTTAACGTTATATTTTTATAACGCAATTATTAAGTATTTGGTAAAATACCTTAACAAAAATATTGAATAATTTTTCGTATATCAAAACGCAAAATTAAACGCATTTAAATACTAATTAAACGTTTAAACAATTGGGAAAACAAACACCGCACGGAACGCAATCGCGGGGAACAAAGTTCGGGACACACCCACATGGGGTGGGCCCCACAAAACCGGCCAAAGTGAGGGGACATCACCCCCCTCACCTTTCTCCTCTTCCTCATTTTTCACCCACCATCTCTTTCTCATCTCTTTCTTTTCTCTCAAAAATTCCACCATCACCATCACTTTAAAACCTCAAATAACACCATCAAATGCCGCCGAATCTCGAAGCTCTTTGGAGAAAAACAACCACCACGCAACGATCTACAACTCTATCTTTTCGGAATTTCATTTCGACACTTTGTAAGTTTCCGACAAATTCTCGAAACCACTTAAATCTTTGTTATAATACTTGATTTTGGTTTAGATAGGCTTATAATGTCCATAAATGGGTTGGGTAAAAGGATCGGACCAAGCTATGGCCGGAAAACTCTTTTTTGGCTCAAAAATCCGTCAACAGCTTTAAGTGTCGCAGCGACGACTGCAGTATAGCGTCGCTTCGTGCGTCACTTAAGTGACGCATTGAGTGTCGCTAAAAGCCCTAATTTTGCGTCACTTGCCTAAGTGTCGCATAAAACCCCTTTTTCGCGACACTTGCCTAAGTGTCGCCAATTCAATACCCGTCACTATAAACCGACACTTATAGCGTCACTTGTTTAAGTGACGCCTATAATCGAGAAAAGATTTCATCCGTCACTAACCTTAGTGACTCATGACCTTTATACCGACACTTACAACCGACACTTCCTTAAGTGTCGCCCTCTATGAGTCACTTACACAAGTGACGCCATTAGATCAGAATCCGTCATTTCATGCGACACTTCCTAAGTGTCGCCTAAATCCTAAGTGTCGCTATAAGTGACGCTAAAAACAGAAGGTTTGCAACTCATTTTTACTAAGTGTCGAGACCTAAATTTTATCACTTGATTTCACCCAAATTCAAGTCCAGATGCGTTTTTCACCAAAGCAATGTAGTAGAAATAAAAAAAATTTTGAGCTGACTTGGCATCTCGACCCCAACCAGGGGCCAGCCCCTTGGACCCCGCTAGGGGTTGCCACCCTTGGAACCCCGCTAACCAGGGGCGCTGCCCACGGACCCCCGTCACCTAAAAGTTTGTAAACACTTTTTAAGTACAACACTTCAAAGTCAAAATAATAATGTTGAAAATTATTATTACAAACAATCACCAACGGGTCGTACACCCTTTCTAAACTCAAGTTAATCAATGAAATCGTAGTAATTTGGACAAGTCAATCAACCAAATGGGGATAATTTGGACATTATAGTTGAACGAACAACTACAAAGGTAGTCTTTTAAGATACCTATTCAATTAATAACCATCGCGCGTATTGGACGCCCTCAGGTTACAAGTCTTCGGACATCAATTCACAGCTAATCAATTCAAGTTATTGCGATAAACACTCAAGGCTCAGGTGAGTCTCATGGCCCCTATTTTACTGCTTTTCAATTAGGGGTGTGATATTATTGCTCGTTTTGTTTTACAAGTTGAACGCAAGTACAAATCAAAATCAAATACTACATGAGTTACTTCAACTAATCAATTTAAAGCCCTCCATAGCATAGTCTGGTAATACGTAGTAGCGTGAATGTTATTATATGATATCATATAGGATTGACAATCCTCGTCCGAGTTAGCACGCACTAACTGGTCAAACGGACGTATTAACATTTGGGAAGACGAGTGTAGATTAGGCACTCGTAGGAGGCACATCAGTTGGGTTTCCTTAATTGGACCTGACACTCAAGTTAAGCTCAGACTATGTGCTCATGGCTGTATAACTTTTATTTTGCTTAATTGCACTTTAAATTCAATTATAAATCTTGCGGTTCATACAATTATGTGTTGACATACAAACCTGTGAGCTCACCAGCGTTTCGCTGACCCATTTTAGCATGTATCACAGGTAACCAGCAGTAGGTTGGACTGCTCAATCAGGATCAATTAGCTCAAGTCAGCATGCAAACAATCAGAGATTTAGCTGCATTATTATATTTTGTATAGATTAATTATGTATTTAAATCTCTCAATTTCAACCGAGCTAATGTAACTATATTTTTGATGTAAACTTTGATTTTATCAATACAAGTTGTAAAACGACGCATATAGAGTCGTTCATTATATCTTATGTGCTATGATTATTGATTAGTCGCGCCCCGACCCGAACCGTTTCCGCATCATAATTTGGGGGTGCGACAGATAACATCAAATAAGTACTATATTTATATAATAATATTCCCCTATTTTTATACATTTCTATTGCATTTATTTGATATTAGATACTCATTTTGTTAATATTTGCAATTAGGTGTTTTAAATAGAGCTTGGATCAAAAGGAACGGAATTTGGATCGAAAATGGAAGAAAAATGTAAAAAGCTGAGTTTTCTGCTATGCGTTAGTATTTTGGCCATAACTTCCTCATACGGAGTCCAAATGAGTTGATTCAAAAGCTCAAATTTAGAGAATAGATAGGGCTACAACATGTAAAAAATTCAGCTTTATTGAAGAAATATTTAGCCGGCGGCTAAAGCATTTAGCCGGCGGCTAAAGCATTTAGCCGGCTGCTAAATGCGCTTCCAGCTCAACTATAAATATAGGCTTCATTTTGCATATGGAGAATAGAATTTTTCGATTAGGGTTTGTTATTTTCGTAGCCAGAGGTTTGTTTACGAATATTATGGTTATTTTGGAGGCACGAGAGATGAAGATTGAAGTTCTTTCACTCTAGTTTCGAGTGGTTCGTCTTTTGATTTGGTATTACTTTCGTTTATTTAAATATCATTGATGATTTTGGTATTAGATAATCTGAGTTTTACATATCATATGATGAATTGAATATTTTAAGTGGTTGTATAATTGATTAAGCTCGGATTATGATTATTGAATGATTAATATTGCATATTGAATAAATTATTTGGTTGAAAACTATTATATTACTCGTAGAACTTTGTTTATTGGTGATTGCTAGTGAACATTTCTTAACGTGGTTGATAATATTGATGAGATTGAGTTCCTTCAATATTATTGATTATTGATGGTTAATAACTTTAGGATTTTAACCATTGCTAAACATGTTGAATCTGATAGGTTAAGTAATAAGAACTAGACAATCTAAAGTGAACAAGACAATAAGAAATTATTGGGTATTGTTGATTCATACCATAAGAGTTAATTATAATAAGTTGTGAATGTTTAATGCACAATTTAGGGTAAAGCACACAATAGAGCACCATCCTTGTGATATCGAATCGATGTTTAATGTGGAACCCTAGATTGTAGATATTAGTTGGACCCGGAGCGTTGGCTAATATACATTTAACTTGGATTCTTTGATTAGTATCTAAGTTAATATAAAAGAAATCACAATTAAATAATCAATATGCAATGAATTGGGATATATGAATCTGAGTGAATTTAATTATACAATTACTATTCCTTCCAATTGTTATCCATTTATTATTTTATTATCTTAATTTAAAGTTTATTTAGTTTTAATTTTTATTTACAAATCTTATGTTCTTACGGAACTAAAACGTCCCCCCTTATTTACTGTTTTCTTAGTTAATAGTTATTTCTTATTTTAATAAGTAAACCACCGTTCCTGTGTTCCTTGTGTTCGACTCGGACTTACCAAGTCTATACTTACATTCGATCGGGTATTCTTGCTTGGTTGTGTGAAAAGTATTTATTCGGTATTTCTATTTTATAAATTATAAAACAAGACGCGCTTTCACACGCATCAGTTATATGATGCATCATAATATACCACCATATCTTCAGTACCTTCTGGAAGTACTAAGACTGGTGCTTGACTGATTTTCTGTTTAAGAGTCTGAAAGGCTTGTTCTGATTGTTCATTCCATTCAAACTTAATATTCTTTCTTGTAAGCTTTGTAAGTGGCGTAGCAATCTTTGAAAAGTCTTGAATGAACCGTCTATAATAACCTGCCAATCCAAGAAAACTTCTAACCTCTGTTGGAGTTGATGGAGCATCCCATTTCATCACTGCCTCAACCTTAACTGGATCAACTTTAATACCTTCATTATTAACCACATGCCCCAAAAACTGCACTTCTCTTAACCAAAACTCACATTTTGAAAACTTAGCATATAGCTTTTCTTTCCTCAACATTTGCAACACTTGCCTTAAATGGAAATCATGTTCACTAGCAGACTTAGAGTATATCAAAATGTCATCAATAAACACAATTACATACTTATCAAGCATTGGGCGACATACTCTATTCATCAAATCCATAAAAGCTGCAGGTGCATTCGTTAGACCAAACGGCATTACCACAAATTCATAATGACCATACCTTGTTCTCAAGGCAGTCTTACAAACATCTTCTTCTCTGACTTTCAATTGATGGTAACCCGAGCGTAAATCAATCTTTGAAAAGTAATTTGCACCCTGCAACTGGTCAAACAAGTCATCAATCCTATGTAATGGGTACCTATTCTTGATGGTTACCTTGTTTAACTCTCTGTAATCTATACACATCCTCATAGAACCATCTTTCTTCTTTACAAAAAGGATCGGTGCTCCCCATGGAGAACTACTTGGACGTATAAAACCTTTATCCAACAATTCCTGTAACTGTTTCATTAACTCTTGCATCTCAGTTGGAGCAAGCCTGTATGGTGTCTTAGCAATAGGGGTCGCTCCAGGCATCAATTCAATTCGAAATTTAACTTGCCTATCGGGCGGTATGCCCGGTAGCTCATCGGGAAACACATCTGAAAACTCTCTTACTACAGGAATTTCACCAATCTTTGGAATCTGTTTCCGGGTATCTACCACATGCGCCAAAAAGACTTGACACCCATGTGACAAGTGTCGTTTAACTTTAGCAGAGGTACATATCGGAATGGGTAGCTCTCTCTTTTCCCCATAAATATCTAAGATCTCACCACGTGGTAACTTAACCCTTACTATCTTTTGCTTACATTGTATCATTGCATCATGAGTAGCTAATCAATCCATACCAATTACAACATCAAACTCCCCCATTTGCATAGGGATTAGGTTTATAGAAAAGGGTTCATTACTTATTTCTAACCGACACCCACGATAGACTTTAGTCACATACACACTTCTATCGTCAGTTATTTCAACATCTAATGGAGTGTCTAAGTCAGAAAGTGGAATCATAAAAGTCTTACTAAACTTTTCTGAAACAAAGGATCTAGAGGCACCCGAATCAAAAAGGACATATGCAGGTATCATATTAACAAGAAAGGTACCTGACACTACAACTGGGGTCCTCTTAGCTTCTTCAGCTGTGATCTGAAATGAACGGGGTCTAGCTTTCGGTGGTTCAGTCGCCTTCTTATCATATGGCTTATAGAATGATGAAGAAGCAGACTGAGATTTAAGCTTCGGGCATTCTGACTTTACATGTCCCGGTTCATAACATCCATAGCAAATCTTCAACGGATGAGGGCAATCCTTACTAAAATGCCCTTCTTCACCACACTGATAACATACATTCAAACCAAACCTACATATCCCAAAATGCTTCTTATGGCATTTCTTACATTCTGGAGGTACCGGTTTCTCTGTTTGCCTTTCTTCTCGTTTAAAACTCCCACTGCCTTTGAATTTCTTTGATGGAGTGGATGATTGTTCATCTTTTCTTTTTGAAGAACCAAGTTCATCTCTCTTTAACTCAAGCTCTTGAAACCGAGCTTCATTTACCAATTCTTCAAAAGTCTTACAATAACTAGGTTTAACAAACTGTCTTATCTCTTTCTTTAAGACCTCATGGAAATGATCCATAAGTATTTTTGGATTCTCTATATACTCTGGACAAAACTGTGCTCTATCCAGAAAATTCCCCACTAATTCATTTACTGTTTCAGTCGTTTGTTCCATACTAAGGAACTCACGACGTATTCGTTTCAAATCTGCTTCTTGAGAGTACATATTTTCAAACATCTTTTTAAAATCATCCCAACTTAATTGATTAGTAAACTCTTCACCCATAGTACGGCGTTGTACCTCCCACCAATTCTTAGCAGGTGACTTTAAAAGATTAACTGCAAATATCACCTTTAAATTAGATGGGCAACGTGAGGTACCAAACGCCCCTTCAACTTCCATAATCCACCGATAACATTTAATAGGATCTAAGTCTCCTTCAAAGTCGGGTGGATTACATGCTGAAAAGTATCTATAACTGAACTTTTTACTTTCTTCTGATACTGGAGCTTGAGGGGGTACTTCTTGTCTAACTCCAGCCGTATCAACTTGTCATTTCTGAAACTCTTCACTGACTACCTCTCTAACAGTCTCTATAATCGTTGACTTTAAAAGAGTAAGAGATGCTTTCTGAGCAATACCAATTTCTTTTGAAATAAAAGACTTCATCTTTTCGATTACTGGATCTACATCATGAACAGGAGAATTTGGTCTTTCACTACCTCTTCCTATTTCTACATTCGGGCCCTTGTCTTTGGGAGTCGGCCCTTGTTCTTGTCTAACTTCATGTTCACTCATTTTAACTGAAAGTAGACACAACACTTTTAGCATAATAAACTTTAACACATTACATGTCTACTTCATAATAAATCATAGCACATAACAGTTAATAACTACTAACATTCAATCCTCTAATGTCTCGTGGTTTTCATGGGTACATATAAGGTAGTATGGTAATCATTGCGTTGGCCAGGCGCACCAATTATCATATTACATTATAACATATCCAAAGTCTGCACGTTACAATTCGATTCAAGAATCATTAACAATCATTAACTCATTCACATAACAAGCTAGAATCATGCTCAACATAAAAATAAATGGTCTAAGATCAAGTACCCACTAATGGTGGATACCCGAATCCCTTAAACCGTGCTCTGATACCAACTTGAAACACCCCGAAAACGTGACCATTTTTTTTTATACTAATATACTCTTGTTTTTATCCCAACAATCAATTAAATACGATACAAGATCACATATGCAAGACTACACGAGTTACATGCTCGTTATGCATTATGGGCAAAACTACCCATTCTAAAAACTGCCCATTGTAGTCAAAACTGCCATTTTTAAACACGCATAACTTTTGACTCGGGAATCCTTTTGACCTGAAAATTTACGTACACCTTCACTTTGACCATATAAACATTTCCTTATTTCCACTTTTTCAGATTTCACATTTTATCTCATTTTGGACCGTTGACTCGATTTCGACCATTTTGGACCAAAATACTTGACATGACAACTTCTAAACCACTAGCATTCTGAGTTTAAGCTTTTGACCACACTCTCAAATCACCATTTGCAACTTATTGACACCATGACCTTTGACCTTTACCATGTCTAACTCCTTTTGACTCGTAAACCCCATTGGTTGTCCATTTGGACACTAAAACAACCCGATTGGGTCTTTGACCATATTGACCCACTTTCTTGGTCAATTCTCATTCAATTGACTTATTCAAGTCAAACAAACTCACTAACATCATAATTTGACCATAACATCAAAAATTAACACTTTTGACTTCCATGAACTTACTTTCTCATTAATAATAACTTTTTAAGAACATGTACACTATTATACATACATGCATAATTCAAACTTCTAAGTCTCACCAATACTTTGACTTTGACTATAACTTAATCCAAAATATCATTTACCATGACAAGTGAGACTCAACATCTTTCCAAAACATTAACCATATGTCACAGACTTTACAACAGGGGTGTAACATATCTAGAGCATGATCATAAAGGATAAGACTTGTTACCAAACCGAGTAACAAGCTCCACCACTAGCTTCAAACGTGTCCCTTGCCCAAATCACCCTTATTCACACTTGACTCACCTGAAACATGGTAAACATAACACATAAGCAATTGCTTAGTAAGTAATGGAAGCTTATAACATAACTTTAACATAAACATCATCACATTAAGGATCCTTAAACATCATCACAATGCTAACTACTACAAGTTAACATTAATACCGAGCTAATGTTCATGACCCATTACTCGGAAACCGTCAAGCTAATGACTCACTCATTACTTGACTCATCATTCATATCCATCTACTTACCTTTTTCTTGACAAAGCAATTTACTTGACTTTACTTCACTTTCTTGATCACCTATACACATAACATAGTATACAAATCAATTGACATAACACTTTACATATTTTCTTAACTCTAATCTCATTAACAAGGTGCTAGACCTCTAACACCTATCTTTATCATTAGTGTTCCATACTTTAACTCTCTAATCACATGTAAATGGGTTTTCATTACTTCTTTATTCATGATCACCATTGATCATCATTAATCTCATCTCAATTCATCATCATACATACATACATAGCTTATACTTACCCAATTACATATGAACTTGAATTCTTTAACTACTTTAACATGAATTAAACATAGAAATTAACTCATAAACACATATGGAACACTAATTAATCAATTAAACTAACATACATGATATTTCATCATTCTAGGGTTTATAGAATTCTATTAAAACATCAAATTAAACTCACTTATAGATCACACATACCTTGTAGACTCTTAATTGAAGATTATAAACCCTATCTCACTCAATTACTAACTCAATTCTTGACTTTTCTTCTTGTTTCTATTTTTCCCTCTCAAACCTCACAAATACGTACATACTGAAAGAAGTAGAACCTGTAGGAAGTTTTATTCAACTCATTTTTCATTCTACTCCCCTCAAATTTTTTTATTTACACATTCAGTCCCTCTAACTAACTTTTCTCTATTTGGTTAGTCCAACTAACCCAATTCTCTTTATCCAAAAAAAAAAAACTAACCCAATTCTAACAATCTTGTTACTTTAAATACTTTACACATTTAACATATTAAATACATATAAAACTGAAACATAATACATATTATATTATTTAAAACTTACGTGTTTTAGGGGCGTTACAATATGAACTTAATTCCTTCGCTCCAAATCAATTGTTACCCGATAAAAAAACACAAAATTTAATGAAAAATAATTATTATTGCTTTCTAATTAGTATAATGATAGTTTTATTGTTAACAAATTAATTATCAAATCTGTAAAGTTTATAATAATAATTTCAAGTAAGAGTAACATGATAATCTCGATCAAATTTTATGTCTACTTTTAATAGTGAACAATTAATATTAGTAGATGAACAATTATATTGGGACAAGAAAGTATAATTAAGGGTTTATGGTACGGATCGTCAACGTACTTTATCTTTTGTCCCAATGTCACCAATGAACCGATTTTATTACCAATGTCGGTAACAAACTTTTACTTTTTGTCCCAATGTCACTAATGAACTAATTTATTACTAATGTCGACAACGAACTTGTTAAAAATGTTTTGAGGTCACCAAAATAATTTTTTTTAGCTAGCTACGTTTTAAATTTGTTGATGTGGTATTGCCATGTCATTTCATTTATGTGACCAGGCTTCCACGTAAGCTAAACATGTACACGTATGATTAACTTCATCTTCTCCAATCGACTAACATGTAACTTTCGGTTACATTTTCGAAAAGATGTAGCAAGTGTGTTTAGATTCGCTGAAAAAGTGGTGATTACCTTAAAAGTAACCAAAAATTACATGGTAGTCAATCGGAGAAGATTAAGTTAAACATGCATGTACATGTTTAACTTACATGGAAGCTTGGTCACATAAATGAAATGACATGGTAACACCACATTAGCGAATTCAAAACGTAACTCGTTGAAAAAAAAAGTATTTTGGTGACCTTGAAACATTTTTAACAAGTTCGTTGTCGATATTGGTAATAAAATTAGTTCTTTGATGACATTGGGATAAAAAGTAAAAGTTTGTTACTGATGCTAATAAAACCGGTTCATTGGTGACATTGGGACAAAAAGTAAAGTACGTTGGCGATCCGTACCATAAACCCTATAATTAATTGGGGTACTTTGATTAACAAGTGTGGGGTCGACCCTCATTATATGAGGTTGTTGACAAATAATAATCTATCTATCTATTTATAAACTATACTTAAAGCAAAATAGCATGGTGCAATCTCGACCCTTAATTGGTTTTTCCTAAATTAATCCAACGATTAAGATTAATTTGGTAAAAATTACACTTAACCTCCCTTTATACTTATTATTTAATTTAATTAATAATGCGTTATCTATTAAATTTAGAAGGAATCAATCTAATAATTTTTTGATTTAATTCCGTAAATTTAGTAATTAAAGATCGGCAAATAATATTAAAAAATATTACATATAATTAGATAACACCAAAGGTAAAAACCCAGGCACGAATTTGACGATCCTGGTTCCCAGCCCTAGCGTCCGATGATTTTGACGATCCTTTTCTTCCACCGTCTTCCCGCCGTCTCGTGCCATATCTTACAATATACTCCGTTGTAAGTCTCATGAATTCCTAAATTATTACTCAAAAAACAAGCTCCGATTTCGCTAATTTATTGTTCATGTAAGTGACCTAAATTATGTTATATTATTCTATAAAAAAAATTATAGTTTTGTATGTGTTAAAGTCGTTGTTTATTTTGCAGTTTGAGAATTTGATCGATGTGTAATTTTTTGGTTTGTTGCTGTTGCGAAAGAAGCGATTTACGTATATGATTAAAGATGGATTTGGTAACGGGTTACAAGCTATTCAAAAAATTCATGTTTTACATTACTCAAATTAAGGATATATGTACATGTAGTAAATATTTGAGGTTAATTGAGGACTAATGATTGAAATTCTGTTGGCTTAGTGGCTTTATTAAAAGTATAATTGGCAGAGAGTTTAGGGTTTCCCATTGGCGTTATTTGATTGTTTTGTTCAGGTTTGAAAATATAATCACCTATGGTTTTGGATACGACATTGGTTGATCTTCCTGGAATGACAAAAGTTCAGTTAGTTGATCATGGTTAGATGATATTGTTATCTTCTATACTTTTTTGTAAATTTTGTAGCTGAATTGTGTGTGCAAGTGCAGTCCGATATCATGGTTAGAGGAACTGATGCCCACAATCTTTTGCTTGGCATAAAAGTTCCTCTCCGCCTTGGTTGCATTGGTGTTTTCAATCGCACTCATGAGGTATATCCTCTTTAAACTATTATATGTTGTGTACTTTGAGTATTGAATTTTATGCGTACATATTTAATATCGTTACTCTCACAGGATATTGAGCTGAATCGTGGGATACGTACGTGATGCACTTGAATCCAAAAAGGCTTTATATAATACTCATACAGTACCCCCTGAACGTTTAGAGCTATGCATATGCACATGTATCTATATTATACTAACAAGTATGCCTCCTTGTGATATCACACAAGTATGTAATGGTGTAGTTGATTGTTGTGGCATCCCTCAGTTAGCTAAGAAGTTAAATCAAGTATAATTAATTTTTTTTATTGATTTCGTCACTATGTGTGTAAATTTGTTGCGTGACATAAGTTTAATGGTTCTTCTTTTCAGGTTTTTGTACAACACGTCTTGAAAATGCTTCCAGAGTTGAAGTCTAGCATCTGGTTTAAATTAGCTTTTGCTGCCAAAGAAAGTACGTTTTACTGGCCCGTGCCACAGGAAGTATGTTTCCTAAACCCATTGATATCATACTCTTAGATTGCTTACGGGTTTTACATGTAAATATAACAATTTTAACATAGAATTACCGACCATGAAACTTTCTGATCGTGGTAAGGTGAGGGCCGTTTAAGATGATAACTTTCTTATATGCAATTTTGTGGCTATCCGTTTTCCTCATAACCTACTTAATGTGTTTCATTTGACTTTATGTAACTTTTTTGCAATTTATCTGTATTGTATGATGGTGAGTACCTACTTAATTTATGTGCTTTGCAGGCTGATCAAGGATCATTCGTTCTGAACATTCTTATGAATCACTCCAAAGGTAAGAAATATCATAGGTCTTTTGTTATGTCTGTGTGTGTGTGTGTGTGTGTGTGTGTGTGTGTGTGTGTGTGTGTGTGTGTTCATATGTTACATTGATGTAGTAATTTATGATATCAAACGTAACTTACAAAAGAAACCTTCATTGCAGCTTTTGTCTCCGTGGTGGATGAAAGAAATCAAGAAAAGCGAACATCTGAGGTGTATGCTGGTGCACAGATTCATCATATCTTGCAGTCATTATTTGTGAGCCGTTTAGAGGTATGCAGTATGCTTATTTGGTCTCGAGTAGAATATGAAGCTTTACATTACTTTATCTCTGTAAACTTTTGATTGTGTTGTTTGCTAATTTGAAGTGCTTATTTGGTTGTTGCTTTTGTTAAAGGACAATAAAAAAGGCTTGATCAGTAAGGGCATGGAAAAAAAGGTTAGATCAAAAGGTTATCCATCTATTGATCTTTTAATGTTAAATATGTTTACAAATCGTTTGTTAAATTTTTGTGAGTGCCTATGTTTTTATTTCAATCAAAAACTCAAGAACTAATGACATTGGGACTTTTGTGTTTTAGCTTTATGAACTTAGGATAGTGTACGGAAGTTTGATTCTTTGTATAACCTATGAAGCTTAAGAGGTATTACATGTTGAATCCTCTACTGTTTCTTAGTCTTCTGAAAATGTGTGTGGTACTTCTTATATTGATATTGTTGGTAGTAGCCATGTTATCTATTTGAAAAGGCTACAAAAGGAATAGAGTATTAAATCTGATGCGAAGATCATGCCTTATCTTGCTATGTCCAGTATGATTTAAAGGTAATGAATAATTATTATGATGTTCATGTTGTGGTATTTGTTAAAGTTAATTAAAAAGGTAAGCTGATGTTAAAAGATAATTATTTTGAAAGGCAAATCCAAACACACTTTTATTATTGTCTATGTGCACAATTCTTAATGGAAATATGTGGTCATATGGGTAAACAACTACATCAATGCTTATTTGTGTGAGAGCTACCTGTAGTTGGTTGGGAGCTGAGCTATGGTGCGGAATATGTACCTAATAATGAAAGCCATTACACTATAATAATACAAAAGACTAAAAAGATATGTAATGTGCTTAATTGCATGTAATACTGTAAAGAAACTTTATTTATAAGCTGTTTATATTGATTATAGAAAAGCTTGATGTACATACACATGGATTGTAGCATTTGCTGCTTTTGATTATTTAAAAGTGACAAATGAGTATTTTGAATATAATGGTTGCTTTTCACCAATTGTTATTCGAGTCGTGGTGTTAAGTTTCCTACATGCCAATTAGTGTTGTGGGAAAATTACTTACATGCCTTATATAGAAATCGCTTGGTGAGATTCGATTAAAAAGGTACGATATTGCTTGATTGAAGAAGGAGAGGGGAACGAGGTGTGACACCCGTCAAATTAGGACTAGAAATTAGTGCCTAATCAAGTTTTAATACATGTAATTAGTTCTGTGTTAGGCTAATTGATGTACCAATTAATATATATAGTTGAATATATACAAGTATGCGATTTGATTAAATCGTACAAGTTTCAAATCGAATGTAATTCGATTCAATTAATACGGACGTTGGTGAACAATTTAGTTAAATAATATAAACATTATTTAATAACACAGTTATATCCAAAATATTATTTTTATAATATTTGGTATTCATTTCGAATCATACAATCAATGGATACGCGATTAAGATAATAAACGCGCAAACAAACAAAACAAGTTAACGTTATAATTTATAACGCAATTATTAAATATTTGGTTAAATACTTCAAGTTAAATACCGAATAATTATTCGTATTCTTAAACGTATATTTTCAACGTATTAAATTAATTAAACAATTAAACGACCGGGAAAACAAACACCACATGGAGCGCAAACACGGGAACAAAAATTAGGAGCCAACCACACATGGGTGGGGCCCATGTGGGCCGGCCCCCAAGCCATCAAAATGGGGAATCCCCATTTTCTCTACCTCATTCAACATCACCACCATCTTTTCTTCTCTCTTTCTTTCTTTTTCTTTCTAAAAACATCAAACACTTTCATCACACTAAATCCTCAAATCACACCACAAAACGACCTCAAATCGCAAATCTAATTAGGGAATAACGACCACCACGCAACGATCTACAACCTCATCTTTCCGGATTTTCGTTTCGGCACTTTGTAAGTTTCCGACAAAATCCCGAAACCTCTCGTTTTAGCTTATTTTTACATGTTTGCGGGTTATTTGGGTTTATATATGTCCATTACAAAGTGTAGAACACGATTTTATAGATTAAAAACGAGTTTGAATTGGGTTTTGGCCGGAAAAATCTCGGCAGTTGAAAATTTCTGGGCTGGTGTTCTTCAATGCGACACAAGCCTTGTGTCGCATGATTGTGTCGTATAAAATCCTCTATGTCGTATTTTGTGTCGTATGAAGCCAGTTATGTCGTATCCTATGCGACACAATATTGTGTCGTACCTTATGTCGCAAATACCATGCGACACAACCTCTATGTCGCTGTTGAATCATCATCTCGAATCTATGCGACACAACCCTTGTGTCGTATAGATATTGTGTCGCATTCCTATGCGACACAACCCTTGTGTCGCATGACAAACTTTTGTGTCGCAAAACACATAAAACTCAGATTTTTACTAAGTGTCGAGACTCGAAATTTATCACTTGATTTTACCCGAATTCAGATCCCAGATGCGTTTTTCACCAAAGCAATATGGTAAAAATAAAAAAAATTTCGAGCTGACCTGGCATCTCGACCCCAGCCAGGGGCCAGCCCCTTGGACCCCGCCAGGGGCGCTGCCCCCGGACCCCCGTACTTAGATTCCGTAAGTACATTTCTCACCAAGTGTCAAACTTGTACAACTTCAAAACACTTATACGGTACAACTTTTCAAACATAATGAAAATTGCTTTTCAAGTATAACGCTTCGAAATCAATGAGATAACATCAAAACTATTATTACAATTAATCACCAACGGGCCGTACACGTTTTCAAACATACAATTCAATCAACCAAATCCTAGTAATTTGGACAAGTCAATCAACCAAATCGGGGTAATTTGGACAAACAATTACAAGGGTAGTCTTTCGAGATACCTAAACAATTAATAACCATCGCGTGTCATGGACACCTTCAGGTTACAAGTCTTCGGACGTCAATACAAGTCAAGCCAAATCAAGTTTATTTGTTTAAACACTTCAAGACTCAGGTGAGTCTCATGGCCCCTATTTTACTGCTTTTCAATCAGGGGTGTGATATTATTGCTCGTTTTGTTTTACAAGTTGAACGCAAGTACAAATCAAATCAAATACTACATGAGTTTCAAGCTAATCAATTTAAAGCCCTCCATAGCATAGTCTGGTAATACGTAGTAGCGTGAATGTTAGTATATGATATCATATAGGATTGACAATCCTCATCCGGGTTAGCACGCACTAACTGGTCAAACGGATGTATTAGCATTTGTGAAGACGAGTGTGGATTAGGCACTCGTAGGAGGCATTTCAAGTTAGTTTTCCTTAAGTGGGCCTGACAACTCAAGTTAAGCTCAGACTATGTGCTCATGGCTGTATAACTTTTATTTTGCTTAATTTCATTTTAAATTCAATTATTAAATCTTGCGGTTCATACAAACATATGTGTTGACATACAAACCTGTGAGCTCACCAGCGTTTCGCTGACCAATTTTAGCATGTATCACAGGTACCAGCAGTAGGTTGGACTGCTCAAGTAAGGATCAATTAGCTCGAGTCATCATGCAAACAATCAGAGATTTAGCTGCATTATTATATTTTGTATAGATTAATTATGTAGTTAAATCTCTCAATTTCAAGCTGAGCTAATGTAAACAATATTTTGATGTAAATTGTGGTTTTATCAATACAAGTCCAAAACGACGCATATAGTGGTCGTTCATTATATATCTTTGTGCTGTGATTATTGATTCGTAACACCCAAATCGTGCTTCCGCTAAACAATAAATTTGGGGGTGTTACACGAGGCATAAATTTTCTATAATAAATGACGGTCCTTAATCTTTAAAAGTGATGGAAATGGCCGGGTCATTTTGATATGGGTCAAGATTACCTTCTTTAACTTTCAACCCGTTTGATCTAATTCAATTCATACGATAACTAAGTTCTTTGTTTTAAAATCAAATGCGGTTCGTATATTAAGTTATTATCTGCTGAATTCAAGTATGCTAATCTACTGTTTAGCTATTTTGTCTACCTAAGTACCTAACGTTAATTTAGATTTATGACTACTGAGTATGCTGGTAATTGTGTTATGTCTATTGTTCCAAGATGGCTTTGAAGGATTTATTTATATAAGTTAATAGACTTCTTTAGTTCACGGGTCTATATGGAGGTTTTATGGATCTTCAAATATTGCTAATTTTGTGTATCGTACTTGTCTTTGATTTCAATAGAAACGTAGAATGGGTCTTCAAATATTACTGTATGTTTGTCGTACTTTTGTCTTTGATTTCAGTAGAAATGTAGAATGGGGCCAATGTATGTCATCTAAGAAACAAGTTGTATTGTAATATGATATCTTTCTTTTTCTTAATGTGATAGTCTTAGTAGTCATAACCTATTAATGACTTTGTTTGTTAAATTAGGCTATGTAAAACCAAGATTCTTATAAGAGTAATTTTTTGAGTTTTGTAATTGTTTTATATGAGCATCGTTTTTATCCCATCCATTGTTTTTCACCAGGTTTGTTGAAGTTGCTTGCAGGTGATTGAAATATTTTATTGATGAAAAAAATTGAAGAACTGCATTCGGATTTTATAAAGTGTTGTCTGAACCAAATTTGTAATGGTAAAAGTGTAGTGTGTAATTGAATATGTATATCTACTACATGTAAGTTGGGTTAGTGCTTTGGCTTCTTCTATCAAGTACAGTGTTGGTAATACGTTTGTAGGTTAATATACATTACTTATAATATTAGTATGTTTATGTTTTATTCGTTTCAATATATAAAAATCAGTATCGATTTTACAAATTCTAATAATACAAAAGTTATTTTTATAACACAAAATAAACATAAAACCTTTCGTACTTGATACTTATATAAACAAAAAACATGTATAAATCATACTACGTAACACTTTACATTTGACATTCAAATCTAAATACTAATTAATTTAATTACGAGTAAAAAAAACATTTATAACAATTTAAATTTAGTAACCCGCGTTATCGCGGGTCTTAACCTAGTAGTAGTAGTGGTGGTGGTGGTGGTGGTGGTGGTGGTGGTGGTGGTGGTGGTGGTGGCGGTGGCGGTGGCGGTGGCGGTGGCGGTGGCGGTGGCGGGGGTAGCGGTAGTAGTGGTGGTGGTAGTGGTGGTAGTAGTAGTGGTGGTGGTGGTAGTGGTGGTGGTAGTGGTGGTGGTAGTGGTGGTAGTGGTGGTGGTGGTGGTGGTGGTGGTGGTGGTGGTGGTGGTGGTGGTGGTAGTAGTGGTAGTAGTAGTGAGAACATGGATTTAATATTTAAAACTTCTATCATTTTCGTAAATAAATAAGAGAACATTGATTTAATATTTAAAACTTCTATCATTTTCGTAAATAAATAATCTTAGCATATATTCATTTAAATATTGAGTGTAAAAAATATTCGTTCAAACTTTCAGTTATATATCTCAACCCAAAGAACTTGAATATAATTGTGAATTTATAAGTAAACCAATCTTTATCATCAACTGTTTAATCATTTTTATATACTGTTGTTCATTGAATGATTTTAATACCCCAAATTTGCATACACCATCTTAAATTTGGAATTTTATTCTCAATCACTTTCTTGTATGTCTACGGTTTGCAAGGAAGAAGCCTTAATTTTGCAAGGAAGAAACCTTAATTTCCAATGTAAGTTATTATCTCTATAAAATCCTATTTAGAGTTCATGTTGGTAAATTATGAATTAAATGAACTTTTAGTTGATTAAAATATTTGTTGAAATTTCATAATTCAGTTAATGTTCAAAAATCTTATAAAATCTAAAGAGGAGACCAATGACGGCGCCAGTTAGGAGAGTGGAAGCTCTCATTGTCGATGGCGTGAGGAGAAGGGGTAGACCAAGTCGTAAGTGGGAGGATAGATTGAAGCTCGACATGAAGGAGCTTCTATTGACCGAGGACATGACCTCTTATAGGAATTTGTGGAGGACTAGTATTAGAACGGATGAGTAGAGTGTTTTAGGTAGACTAATATATCTATTATGTATAGAGGATTTTATATAAATAAATAGTTAAGTAGGGCGTACATAGGTTGAACCGGAATAAAGGCGTATAGTGTAATAGTTCGATAGATACTCATCTATATAAAGGTGTATGGATTACTTATTTATTACGATGTTATATCAGGGTGTTATAGGAAGATAGATGTTTATATATATATATATATATATATATATATATATATATATATATATATATAGTGGCATGATCCAGAGGGAAGTCCATTTTTTGAGGGAAGGGGGAAGCATTAGTACGCATCAGGAAGCATATTACCTTCACCTATACTAATCTCAAAAGAAGCAAACTGAAATTTAGTAAATGTTAATCAGAATCGATGTTATAAATGTTAAGCTTCCTTGATAAATTTTTTCTTCAAGTTATAGTATCGATTTATGAATATTTGATCCAAATCCGTTAAGATGCATCGCGGTGCATATTAGTTAATCTGCATTGTGATGCATCTTAACAATAAAAATATTTTTCAAATAATGTGAAGTTTTATGATGCATCGCGATGCATCTTAGTTAATATGCATCACACTGCATCTTAACAATTAATTAAATAAATATTCATCAATTAATGTTATGACTTAAAAATGAAATTCATTCGTTAAAATATTCTTTATAGCATCGATTTTGATTACTATTTACCGATAAAAATAATTTTTTGTTGTCGTTTTGATTGATAATTGTAATATGCTTCCTGATGCGTACTAACGCTTCCCCCTTCCCCTATATATATATATATATATATATATATATATATATATATATATAGGGTAGTGATCAAGAGGGAAGTGTCTTTTTGGGATATATAGGGTGGTGATCAAGAGGGAAGTGTCTTTTTGGGGGGAAGGGGGGAAGCGTTAGTACGCATCATGAAGCATATTACAATTATCAATCAAAACGACAACAAAAAATTATTTTTATCGGTAAATAGTAATCAAAATCGATGCTATAAAGAATATTTTGAGGAAAGAATTTCATTTTTAAGTCATAACATTAATTGATGAATATTTATTTAATTAATTGTTAAGATGCAGTGTGATGCATATTAACTAAGATGCATCGCGATGCATCATAAAACTTCACATTATTTGAAAAATATTTTTATTGTTAAGATGCATCACAATGCAGATTAACTAATATGCACCGCGATGCATCTTAACGGATTTGGATCAAATATTCATAAATCGATACTATAACTTGAAGAAAAATTTTATCAAGGAAACTTAACATTTATAACATCGATTCTGATTAACATTTACTAAATTTCAGTTTGTTTTTTTCGAGATTAGTATAGGTGAAGGTAATATGTTTCCTGATGCGTACTAACGCTTCCCCCTTCCCCTAAAAAATGGACTTCCCTCTGGATCATGCCACTATATATATATATATATATATATATATATATATATATATATGAGGAGGTTTATATGGAGTATTAAGATAGTTAGGTATGATGTTTTTAGGTAGAAAGATAAATCTATAGTATTTGTATGTATATTGATAGAGTTTTTGTGTATATTATACATATATATATATATATATATATATATATATATATATATATATATATATATATATATATATATATATGTGTGTGTGTGTGTGTGTGTGTGTGTGTGTGTAGGAATATATAAATATATATTATATATGTATATATTATACCTCTATTTAGCTTGGTTATATACTTCAATATTATATATATATATATATATATATATATATATATATATATATTATCATATCAATTTTGTTATATATATTTATTTCATATACCTTTAGTTATTCTTTCATTACTTTTAAAGTTACTATTAATCTTATTATTATTTTTATTCTTTATTATTATTATCATCACTACTAGTATTATTAATGGTCACTATGGAGTATTAGTTTTACTATTATTATTGCTATTATTATTTATTTATTTATTTGTTTTTATTGTTTTTTCCTATCATCATTATTTTATTTTGTGATTTTTATGCATACGGGTTTGCCGGAGGTCTTTCGGGAAGCAGTCTCCCTACCGTCGGGTAGGGGTATGACTGTCTAAATCTTACCTCCCCCATACCCCGTCTTCAACGGGATTGGGTAGTGTTGTTGTTGTTGTTGTTGTGATTTATGTCTAGATTTTGATGTTTCGCTTTATTTCCAAGAACTCATATGATATAGTTACTCAGATTCAATATAACAATCTATTTGACATTATGATTGACTTTCTACTAAAGGTAAAAGTAACAGATGACTAGGTTATACTATAGTCTCTTATTGTTGTCATCTGGCCTTGTTTAGACCATAACTATTACAACCATGTTTCCGGTGATATATTATTTAAAATTTATATCAAGGGGTTAGCGACCCCTATTGGATCAACATAAGCAACCGCTACATGGCTACAAGGGAGGGTTTTAGTAGTTTATATTTTTCAGCTTTTTGATACATTGAATCCGGCATTAAAGCCCATCTTTTTCCGGGTCTGATAAGAAATTGGGGATTTTGCTACCCCAATGGTACCTTGAAGTTTGCCTTTGGTTTATCTTCCGTGTCACGAGAAATGTTGAACAAAACTTTTATACGTGCAATGATTATAAGCACTATAGTTGTTATTGTTGTTGTAGTCTTTATTGTGACTAGCTTATAAGTTTCTGTAAAAGACGGCAGCCAGTAGCCTCAATATATAGAATAAATGCACATATAAGTATGGTAATAATTTTTGCAAGTATATCGATAGTTGAATATAGAAAACAACTTTCTCTGTGTGGTCACAATGAATAAGAGTTTGACGGGTCTCATAATTCAGTCCGGTGATACCATATGGGTTAGTATCAATGGAACATAATGAATAAGAGTTTGACGGGTCTCATAATTCAGTCCGGTGATACCATATGGGTTAGTATCAATGGAACATTGATTATCACTAGTGAATTTGATGAGAACTGAAATAGGTTCTCAATAATATTAGGGGTAACAAGTTCCTTCTTAAGATGTTGAGAATGATAGGGATTGAAAAGTTGTGTATGACTAGAATGATTAACTGAAATGGAAGATCCATTATATGTTACTAATGTCATTATATCAATCCGTCAGAATAAATCAATGATATTATTTCTGGAAAAAAAATTGAGAGCAGCGATTTCGAAGTTTTACAATTGCACCTTTTTAACCGATTGCAGGTTGCTAGAATTAGGATATCAAAGTAAATTGAGATTGGAAACAACACTTTCATAATATCAATTTTCAACCGGTTGTATTGTATCTTGTGAGCGTTGATACAATAATTTGTTGGGTGTTTTTGAAAGATAGACGAATTTGAGTTTTAACAAACTTTCTAGATAATGTCATCTTCAACTTTATACTACAAAAGCATTTTTTCCTTTCAAATTTGAAGTTTAGAGCCAAAATACATTCGTGAACCATGGCAATATTTGAAGAAAGTTTAGAGTAGCGTAAAAAAAAAAAAAAAAAAACCCTTCAAATATGGAGTATCACTATTGACTCCACCAAATGTCTAGTGTTATGTTTTATTACGAGTAGTTGTCATGCATGAATAAATAAGTTAATTAGTATATATGTGTTTGGAGTATAATATTTGTATTATATAGTTGATGATGAATTGTTTTTGGAGATGGAAGAAGTTTAGAATATGTTGTTTTCCTCCAAATTTGAAGGTGCAGATTGAAGTTTAAAATATTTAAGTGGGTAACTTTGAACTTTTACCGGTTAAAAATGTAATGATTGCATTTTTTTTTAATCGTGTATATAAAAAATTAAAAGAAGTAAAAAATACTCCGTAATACTCCCTCCGTCTCAATTTTATTGTTCCCAGACAAAAAACACGCGGTTTAAGAAAAGTGTACTAGTCGTACTATACAACCAATCATATTTAATCTCTCACCACATTCAAATGTTTTGATTGGTTCAAAGTACAAAGTGGACAATAAAATTGGGACATCCCAAAATAGAAAGATGAACTATAAATTCGGGACGGAGGGAGTAGTTATAATGTTCTTGAAGTGTTTAGACCATGTTTGATGTTGTCCTTTTATATGGATTTTAGTTATGCGCCTTTTTTTTTATCATTTTTCAAAGTATAGGGGTTAAAGTGTAAATTTTGGTGTTCTTTATGAGTTCTTCGATTTGATTACTAAAACTTTTACAAGATTCATGGTCAGCTGAGTGTAAATTACAATTTCTTTAGTTTATTTAATTGGGTTTAAGTTTAGATCCCGGATCAGAGGAGAATGGCGTTTTGGGAGGGAACGGAGGGCAGGTCCATCGTGGCCATTCGTTCGTTTAATCCACGGTCCACAATTTTTAATAAGGGTATGAATATAATATTATTAATATTTTGCTTGTGTAAGGTTTTTAAAAGTGCCAGGGGTATTATTGTATTTTTACTTGTGACTCACCAGTCATATTGGTCAGCTTTTTTTGATATCACTGCCCGTTTGAAGTTGTAAACCGCCATTACTCCCACAGTTTCACACACTTTTTTTACACACACTTAACATAATTCTTTATCTACTCGTTTGAAAACGCTAATCTTATTGTAGAAAAGGAAGCAAAATATTGTCGTTTCGACGATGGCAGACAGTACGAAGATACCTAAAGGTACCGGAAAATTGACTCCGGCAAACAGATGTAAATCTATGGTTATTAAGCGTAAGTGAATATGTATTTTTTTTTTTTTTTCGATGTTCATCAATTTTTCGATAAGAATTTTTTTTTTTTCGATGTTCATCAATTTTCGTAAAGTATTTTATTTTTTTATCTTATTTATTTTTTTACTGAAATTATTTTGTTGCTTGTTTGTGATTATAGCTACGAGAAGAAGTGCGAGATCAACGCGTTACAGATCTGATCGTCGGGATGAGAATGATTGGAATCCTATAATGCTTAGCGATAATGAAGGTCAAGATGACGAAGTTCATAGTGTTATGAAAGGTTTTTTTGTTTATTACGTTTATTTTTTCATGTAAACTGCATCAAGAGCTTTTTTCACTGCATGATGAGTTTCTGTGTTGATAATATGTGATGATTTATATATGTCTGCTTATATATGTTAATTTTGTTTTATTTTTTTGTTTTACTGCATCCTGAGATGTGTGTTCTTACTTATATGTATGATATAAAATTTTTTTTACCTGCATCATGCATTTTATTTACATGCATCATAGTATTTAAATGCTTTTAACGTTTTTTAAGTAGCATATATAAATCATAGCATATACTCTTTCAATGTTTTTTTTAAATGCTTTTACCTGCATCATGCCTTTATTTACCTTCATCATGCCTCTATTTACCTGCATCATACTCTTTAAATGCCTTTATTTACTTGCATCATACTCGTTTAATGCTTTTTCGATGTGATTCAATCTGAAAAAGCCAAGCATTGATATCATCGACTTTTAGAAATTCAAGGAGCGAGATTTTTTTGAGTGATACGGAAACATGCCTATGTTATTGGTAATTGTTAATTAGTAATATATACTGCATTTGTTTTCAGGTATACTTCATCACACGTTATGTTTTGATACCCTGCATCATACGATTCGAAAGTAAACATAAGGAGAAAGTACTTGACAATATATTTATAGCAAATAATATAATGATGACGTGAAGCATATTCAGACTCAAGTGAAGGCATTCAATCAAATTGATTAGGATGTGAGTGCCAAGATGTGATGGTTGATATCAACAAGTGTTCGACGAACAAGATTGACAACTACTTATTTTGATTTGTATTTGATAGAGTGAATGGTTGTCTTTCTTTTATTAATATCATTATTCTACTCTGTTAAAGTATGACCTTTCACACAATATAAATGATTATCGTAGTAATCAAATTACCATATCAATTGTTACGGTGTTCATATTGCTTTGTAAACTTCAAGTTCAATTTTAATTGACAATATTGCATTGTAAAGCTACTTCATTTCACTAGCACTTAAAGTCGTTGCATCTTAACATCACTGAATCGTAATATCGTTGCATCTTAACATCACTGAATCGTAATATCGTTGCATTTTAAAATCATTACATCTTAAAATCGTTGCATCTTAAAATCATTGCATTTTACCGTTACAAATTTTCCTTAAGATGCAACTGTATTGTCTGCATCTCACCTGCACCTCTGTACATCTTAAGATCATTACATCTTAACATCACTACATCTTACCGTTACAAATTTTTCTTAAGATGCAACTGTATTTTCATGCCTCTCACCTGCACCTCTGTACATAATATCGTTGCATCTTAACATCATTACATCTTAAAATCGTTGCATCTTAACATCACTACATCTTACTGTTATAATTTTTCCTTAAGATGCTGCTGTATTGTCTGCCTCTCATCTACCTCTCATCTACCTCTGTACATAATATCGTTGCATCTTAACATAATTACATCTTAAAATCGTTGCATCTTAACATCACTGCATCTTACTGTTATAAATTTTTTTTTAAGATGCAGCTGTATTTGTCTACCTCTCACATGCACCTCTATACTTCATCGGTCTTTTGCATAGTGTGTAATTGAAGTGTATGTTACATTCGTCGACGTTGAATCATAAATTTATCATATTTTTCCATTGAAATTGACACATAAACATGCATATGCACATATTGTATACTGTATCATATAAACTTTTTAATTATATCATACCCTATTTAACCGCATCTTACAAGTACTGAATCATACGTTATTTCAGATCTGAATCTGATATTTTCATAACATAAACACTTATGTACGTCTACATGTATATATACAATTATATACATCATTATGTATATTTAATGTCGTTAATACACATTCAGTCATGTACACATAAAGATTGATACACATATATACAACCAACTGTACACATCTAGAATTAAATTTACATCCAAAAGTATTTACGCTTGGATTGCGGTTATATGGTATGTGTTCTTTCAATCAACTGAGGTTTATCTGTAATTCGATTCTCTTCAATTAAAGTAGTTACATTAGGCGTTTGAGTCTGGCATTTTCACCACCGTCTCGATTATTTTCTTCGGCGCCGACAAAAACCGCTCACCGTCCTCTCCGTCATTAAATAATCCGGATAAATTATAACCAGAAGAAAACGAAATTATATCAAAAGCATTCATCATCTTCAAATTACCTCCGTCAGATGTCGACGTAACGGAACTTCCGTCGTTATCGTCGTCGTCTTTCAATTCAAGATATTCGTGATGAAATTTAACCTCTTTGTAACCGATTTTAAACCACGGATCGTTAATAATCTCATCTACGATGATTCTCGTTACCGGATTTGTATCTAACAAAAGCGATAAAAGCGATTTCAGCTCCGGCGACGTCCACCGCGGCACGCGAAACTCACCTATGTAGATTTTCTGGTACATCGTCATTAAATTCGGATCGTTAAACGGAAGATATCAACTTGTGCTCCCGGTGACATATTGCGAGTGACATATTTACATCGGTTTGTTCGAAATCGAATTCGTATATTGCTCGGTATAATGCTCGGTGTATATTGCGTGTACTTTCGATCGATACAGATGAAATATGTGTATATATATGATCTATATATATAAGTGGTGTATGATTTGTGTGAATCTCTACAAAAATGAGATGTACAGACGTAATCTTTAAGAAATCGTGAAAGAGTTCTATCGAAATTGATTGAGGTTTTTTTGTATTTTATTTATTTTTTTAATTGGTCTGGGTAGTTGGGCAGCATGATGTAAATATGACAAAAGACATAATTACCCCCATCGATGTGACGTGGTACGATTGGTCTTTTGCCTTCCCTCTCTTCCCATCTTAAATATCATGCTTCTCTTATCCGTTCCCTTAAGTTTAAGGGTTTTACAGGTGCGTTATTGAATGAAATCTTGAAGCGGGTCAGACGTGTCACTAATTTGTGCATTCAGGTGATTTTGATGAAATCGTTTTTTTATTTTAAATACCTCGATTTTGTATCGGGTTGTGGTTTTGATCTCAAGTATGTTTATTGTGGATGTGTTATGCATAAAACTGATGGAGTATGTATGTGCACACCATGTGTTTGATATAATGCTGCAAGTCTAAGTTAAGTGTGTTTGTGTATGCAAGGATTGCTAGGAATTATTCAATGCTCAAACCAATTATTTATAAGTTCTTAACAAATTTACCCTAGTGATTTTTGAATAGAAAGCTGATTAATGTTACTAATCTAGCTAATTCAATATGTGAATAACCCTGTAGCCAGTTGGAGTATTTGTTATGTGATATGGATTTAATTTACTTATGAATGAATTGTAGCTGAGATTCGAGATGGGTTCTAATTGTATGTCCTTTTCTGGCAGCTAGGAGTAATGAAAGTGTTAAACTTTCAGTTCCTTATAATCTTCTCTGCAGTTCTACGTGTCTTCTTGATTATATATGGAGAATGGCAGGATACTCATATGGAGGTTAGGTATACAGATGTTGATTACCTTGTTTTCTCAGATGCTGCGGCTTTAGTAGTTGCTGGAAAATCACCTTACAACAGATCTACATACCGCTACTCTCCTTTAATCGCATATCTTCTTGCACCAAATTCCTTTATTCATCGGTCATGGGGAAAGTTTCTTTTCTCTGCCTCAGGTAAGCAAGTTGTTTCAACGAAGCTGTTTGTTTTTGTAGAAAAGAGCTCATATTTGGCCAGCACATTTGTATTCGTCTTAAAGTGATAACTGATAAGATGGGCTGGGTTGTATAACGTAAAAATGGGTTCCGCTGAAACAGGTCTTTATGTACAGGCCAACTAAGGTTTTGTTGACCCGCATTATTTTGGTCTTTTTCGCCTTTTAATCTAAATTATTAACGTGTTACTTATGATTACGAAAACAGTAGTATTACAATAATAATTTAAATCTTTGAAAGCGACGACTTAAGAAGTTGTATGGATTAACATTAGACTGGCAGCTTTCATCCCATTTGAGATGAAACACAACCCAAATCGACCCATTAGTATGTGGGTGAATTGAAATTGCCACCTCTAGTTTCCCATTGAAGTGTTTGACCACTTTACTTGGTAGTCTTTCTCCTAGATTGACTTCACATGTAATAATTTTCTAAAGTTGGTTTGATGTCCATCACACTACAAGGTAAAGAGTAGGGACTAAGGGTATGCACATAACTTTGATTAAATTTCTGCTTCTCACACTCGATATCATCTTTATAATGCAGACTTACTTGTGGGGTACTTTATCCGTACAATTCTAAAGCTTCGTGGAGTGCCTGAGAATCTAAGCATATACTCTGTAATTGTATGGCTTTTCAATCCATTTACTTTCACCATTGGAACACGAGGCAATTGTGAACCCATTGTTTGTGCCATCCTTTTGTGGATCATTGTTTGTCTCATGAGAGGTACCATCTCTAGTTCCCATTCATAATTTTCCAAAAAAATTCCCAGTTACTTAATCTAATATTAAAGCATTGGTAATAAGTTCACCCCCATGCACTCATATAGCTAAATTATCAGTAATGAAAGATGATAAGCATTCGGTTGGATGGGAGAGTTTCGGCCCATTTATGTGAAAATAAGGCAATTTGAGTTATATTTTATTTCTAACAGGTCAAATGGGTAAAGGCTAAAAAACACTAATGACTAACAATCGGGTCTAACGGTTAAAAGTAGCTTATAGAATACCAGACTGTTTTAATATTTTAAATATGTAATTAAAGAGAGCTGGGTACTTGTTAATTTCAAAATTGTTGTAATCGTATTAAATATTTTAATTATTTCTTTTAAAAAATAACAAAAAAAAGGTGTTGGCTAATTTAGTTTCTGTATTTATATACAATCATATACAATATATCTTTGTTTTCAGGTAATATATTTCAAGGGGCCATTTGGTATGGGCTTGTTGTTCATATGAGAATCTACCCTATAATTTACGCCCTCCCTATCGTCCTAATTCTTGACCCATATCATTTCCAACCTGGTAAAAAGCCATCCATCATAAATTGGAATTCAAGACTATCCAAATTAGGTGCAAGTTCGGCCACCACCAAAACAAGTTATTTAAATCGATCACTTGTTCTCTTATCAAGCATGTTTACAAGATCAAGAATCTTATTCGGACTAATATCAGCAACCATATTCTTCTTTTTCACTGGATTATTCTTCTATTTATATGAATGGGAGTTCTTGCATGAAGCCCTGTTGTACCACCTAACTCGCACAGATCCCAGACACAATTTTTCCATTTACTTCTATCACATTTATCTCAATTATGAACGCGAGTTCTCAGTTATAGAAAAACTCATCTCATTTCTACCTCAGTTAATAGTGCAGCTTGTGTTAATTTCCCGTTTTGCACAAGATTTTCCGTTCGGTTTCTTTGTCCAGACAGTAGCATTTGTAGCATTCAACAAGGTTAGTTGCATCTTGTATCTTCATTCTATTCTATACTGGCTATGTTTGGCAACCACTTTTTTTGAGCTTATGGGAGCTTGTAGCTTGTAGCTTGTAGCTTGTAGCTTATGGTTTTCATAAGCTCCGTTTGGCTAATAAAATTTTAAGTAGCTTATGGTTTCCATAAGCTCGAAAACCATAAGCTACTTGAAGTAGCTTTTGGAAGTAGCTTGTAGCTTATGAAAAGTAAAATTACATAAATACCCTTCAAATAATTATATTCATCTATTAGAATTAATATATTTGTCCTTTTATGTCATTTTACATTCATAAGCTACAAGCTCCAGCTACTTTGCCAAACACAAATATTACCAAAAGCTCCAGCTACAAGCTCCAGCTACAAGCTACCTGCTACAAGCTGCCAGCTACAAGCTACCAGCTCCAGCTACAAGCTACCAGCTCCAGCTACTTGCGCCAAACATACCCTTAAAGGATAAAACCCATAATTTCCATAACATTTCCATTTGACAACATAAATATGAGTCATTTTTCAGGTGATAACAGCCCAGTACTTTGTATGGTTTTTCTGTCTGTTACCACTTATACTACCATGGAGCAAAATGAAGCTCAAATGGGAAGGTATATTCTGCATTATGTTATGGATGGGAGCTCAAACTCATTGGCTATTTTGGGGTTATATGCTTGAATTTAAAGGCAAGCAAGTATTCTTACAACTTTGGGCAGCTAGTTTATTGTTCTTTGCTGCTAATACATATGTGGTGATCAACATCATCCTCCGGCACACATATTCTCCCGTATTTGAACTTGTAGACCCTTCACGCTCACGGAAAACTAAGTGAGTAAAACTCTAGGATTAATGTATTTATGCATTTTCACCTTTTAGATTAAGTAGACCCGGGTTATACCACTACAGTTTCTGAATTTGACTATATTTTAAGGCAGATTAATGGTTTAGATGATTGTTGTAAAGAGACACCTTAGCCGGATGAATTTTGTGAGATTCATACTTTTAGTCTGATTTTTGTGTTTCTGTATAACTCTGATTCAGTATTATAATGAATTTCATTGGATATACAAATTGTGTGATAATAATGCAAACATTAGATTAGCATTTATAAAACGCAACAAAATTAACAATAGTTCATACACATACGTCATTACAGTAAGACATTATCAATTTGAATTCTGTGAGTCAGGAACCGGAATGTTCATGATTCCATAAAAGCATGTGAGAGCCATGTCTGGAGCGCGGCTTGTGGAGATAAGTACCTCGATCCATTGTCAGTGATGACAAATCTGCGATATCAGCATGAAAGCCACCAGTTTCAGTAATGCATCATAGTGCCTGAATTATTAAGTCTTCACATGTGTAGTTAATTCAGGCGAACAGCACTGCAAATTATAATTATCTTTAGCATCAATCGATTTTAAGTAGCCACCAAGCTGATCCAAGCTTCATGGTCAGATCAACCCCTTTAAAAGATATTCCTACACTTTTTGCAAACTCCATGGCAATTTTCGTACGGTGAGTAATACCATTTATGAGTGCCCAGACAGCAGTTGTCAGCATCAGGCCATCAGCAGCTGAAACAGTTGGTATCAATTCAATCTCACGATTCAAATTCTCAATCGGAGTAAACCCAGTTACTGAATTGCAATGGTGTATGGCGTAGGAACTTCAAAGGTCACTAGAATAGGTGGAGGGAATGTATAGGTTGATGAATGATGAGGTCTCATTGTCTCAATGTAACTTCTGTTGACTGAACGACGGCGGTTGTAGAGTAGCAGCATGGATCCGTTAGTAAGCGTTTGAGCTGTATTAGTTGCTAGCTGTTGAACATTGGTGTGTCCTTTTGGAAGGAGTGTGTAAGTGAGAGCAGTGTCGAGTACAACACGAATCCCATCATGAATGGCTGCTACATCGAGGGTGATCACTGATCAGGATGCCACGGGTGGCCATTTTACTTATAGGCCAGATATGCCCGTAGTATCCCATACTTCTCATCATCGAATCATATCGTGGGTTTCCACGTTTGAGTTCAGAGATTGTGTATCAGCTGTTTGTTGACACGGTGCGTTACCAGCACCCGTCTGGCTTTCGACATCACGTGTGTATAGATCAGATATCGTTGTTTTAGAATTGTTTGATCATGTGCTGTTAGTTTGTTGTTATAGCAAAAATAAATGAATTGATGATGGTACATTCCCAGGATTTCTATAGACGAAGGAGATTAGGCTTATCAGCTTATGTAAAGTTACGTCTAACTTTATTTTTTATGAATAAAATAGAAGTTCAAATGAGGTCAAAACATTATAGGAAGAAAAAAAAAAAAAAGTTCCATTGCCGGGAATCGAACCCGGGTCTCCTGGGTGAAAGCCAGATATCCTAACCGCTGGACGACAATGGATTGATATTGATAAGAAAGGTTTTTTTGAGTTTTAAAAAGATCAAGATATTTATTAAGCGCCGTCCTTTTACTAGATTATAACCGGGGGCTATCTTATGATTTTAAGAAAAATGTTGATATTATAATTCTTTTTATAATGTTTGAGTCAATAATTCTTTTTATGATGTTTGAGTCGACATATTTTGCAGATGACATTGAAAAGTTCTTTTGAATTTTTTTTTCCAATCACCGCCCTTGGATTTTTTACGATGATAGTCTTTTGTGCAACATATGTGGTGGTATTATGGTAGTTTGAACTTCATATATTTCGTTATCATACATATGTAATGGTTGACTAAGTAGGTAAGTTGAAAGTTTTGGCTAATGTAATGTAGGTAATTAAGGATAAAACTGTATGATATAAGGTAATTGGTTGTTTTCTGTAGATACTCAACAATTGTTTCGTGGAATAGAGTTATGATTTGTATACTGAATATGTTGATAAGTGGTAAAGAGGTTGTCAATTTGGTCTAAAAGGTATTGATGTTTGAATAGAAGAAGAATATGTATGTGTGTTGATGATAACTTTGCATATACATGTTCAATATAACGATGTATAGCATAGAAAATAGAAAATATTAATTATAAACCAAACAAAAAAGATAGATAAATAAGTCAACAAAGTGAAAACTTGATCAAACAGATGTGTGACATCCTGCATATAGAAACTTCAGATATTTTAAATCGGCTGTAGAATGAGAATCCATGTTTAGTATTACATATGTATTCATCGTTTTACTATCCAAAGGGGTCATAACACGACTTGTAACCTCAAACTATATCTGACCGTGAAACCACCTCCAACTGTATTAAAACTAAACATGTATGTTTTCCTATCCAAAGGGGTCAAAACATGACTTGTAACCATTAGCAACCAACTATAAAAAAAACTGAACCACGTATTAGAGATTGCTATATTTCACAAACCAAAGCAAAACCACATTGTACAGTTAACCTCCTTTTAAGTGAAGTTCAATGTTTGGTTGCGGTTGGACTGTATTTTATATAAATCCCTAAAACAGAGAAAGTGAAAAGAATATATCACCGATAACAATGGTCTATCCTTTGGGATGATCTACAATTCTCTGAAACAGAAAGTTGGTCCTCTTCAGGACTAATTGTTATTTCATGTAATGAGCTTCAAAGAAGGGAGTTGATAAATACAACGAAAAAAACTAATACTTACACCACAGGGTACAACAGTTTCTGCATATAGTACAAGTATATCAATGCTCAATGCATTATTTTGATGTAAGTATAAATTTTTTTATTGTATTTATCGGCTCCCTTCAAAGAAAGCCTTCTTCTCAGTAACAACAGACGAGCAATTTGTGCTATTCGCTACTTTAACATAACGCTTATGAGAAATATTTGACCATTCGTCCCAAGCTATTGATTCTGATGTAACCTCCCAAAAGATACAAAATCACCATGACCATGAACATGATTCGCCTACAACAATATGTCAATATGTGTTTCAAACAACAACATAATTTTCATTTAGTTGACCGAAAAGCACAAATTACTCAAGAACATATTCAGACAAAAAAAAATAGACGTTACCTTTTAAAGATCTCAGTTAGGTTATCATCCAAGTCTAAAGTGATAGTATCTACTTTCCTTCTAAAGACCCGGAAAATCAAATCATGCGCACATGGGTCCATGTATAGCCCAAACGTGACATAATACATGTAACTTATAATGTTCTTTTTATGAAAAGAACATTATAATCTAAAGTGATTATAATGTTCTTTTTATGAAATATGAACAACATCAAAATTAAATATCTTCCGTTGGTTTCTTTTATGTAACTTACATAAAGTGATTGTATTTTCAAAAGATATTTAGTGGGGTCAATTAATTTTAGAAGGTCAAAGAGTTTATTACGATATATGAATACAATTAATATTGTTCTAAAATCTTCTTTTGACCATTGGTGTTATCATTTTCCTTTTTTTTCCACTAAAACATTAGGCGTTTAGAAAACAGCCCTCTAAAAAATGGCCTTCAATCGTAATATATGACAAAAATACTAAAGGGTAAAATTGAAAATTTATGATACTGATGGTGTGTGTAAAGAACTATGTATACAAAACTAGGAGGTAATATGTACATTAAGGTAGAGTAATAAAATTGGGCAACGTTTATTTAAAACTCAAAGTGTATAGTGCATGGTCCTCTTAACATTCATTTATTCACATCCCCTCAACCAATCTGACTATCTTTAATTATTCATTCAACCACCCAAAAATGTTGAATCCATTGGCAGATATCATCTTTCAAAACGGGTAATTATATTAACAATTACATCATCATCTTCGACATATTTCTTTATTTTCTTTCTTAAAAACATATAGTAGTACATGGATTTGTAGTTGCAGATTATTATAATCAGAACAATTGTACATGCCCACTCAAAAATAAAACACAATTTCTTAGTCATGTGTGTTCTCGGAAATTACTATATATTGTGTGGGTACGTAGTTTCGTTTGGACGAGTGAACCATTTCGAAAAATTGGCAGGAAAACATGGATGAACGTAATTGCCACATTAGGAGGCCAATAATAATCCCTTTTTAATACTCCGTATGGATTTATACTTAATCACATGCATTTCTTACGTTAATTCCCTACAAAAAATTTAAACTAAACCATTGATGTGAGATAAGTCTAGCGTGCCCAAAACTTTAATACAAAAGTATTACGAATTTCGTGATTATTTATAATTACGTACGAAATTATCGGAATGAGTCCGACAAAAAAAAATAAGATCGTTGGTGATACAAACATTAAAAAATAACGCGAAACTATTTTAAATAGTTATTTGGTCGAAAATAATATGCGAGCGAAGAGAAATAACGATCAAAAGAAAATATTTATATGTTTTATATAAAACGTATTGCGCACGACGAAAACAATACAAAACGTACCCGACAACCAAAATAATAAAAACTAAATTTTTATTATTTCGAATAAAGTATTTGGAAAGATACTACAAAAAATAAAAATTCACAAATATCAAATTTTAAATTTAATATAATTGGACTCGTACCCGAAATTAACGGGCTAAATACCAAATTGTTACTACCCTTAAAATATCTACCAGACAGCTTTGGAGGCAACCATACCTCTTCTTTGAAATTTTTACTCGACCATTTTATGGCTATGTTTGGCGCGCACGTTTTAAGAGCTTATGGGAGCTTGTAGCTTGTAGCTTGTAGCTTATGGTTTTCATAAGCTCTGTTTGATTTAGTAGCTTATGAGTAGCTTATGGTTTCCATAAGCTCCAAAACTATAAGCTACTTGAAGTAGCTTATGGAAGTAGCTTGTAGCTTATGGAATATGAAATTACATAAATACCCTCCATGTAATTATATATCATCTTTTAAAATTAATATATTTGTCCTTTTATGTCATTTTACATTCATAAGCTACAAGCTCCAGCTACTCTGCCAAACACAAATATTATCAAAAGCTACCAGCTACCAGCTCCAGCCACAAGCTACCAGCTCCAGCTACCAGCTACAACTACCAGCTCCAGCTACAAGCTCCAGCTACCAGCTAGTTGTGCCAAACATACCCTATATATACACCACTCCATTATCAGTACACACTCCACACCCACCTTCAATTATTTAAAAGTCATGTTCTATGAACACTCTCGGAAGCAGAAGCAGCAAGAAGTAGGAGCAAAAACCCAGCTTCTTCAACATCATCTTCAATCTATCAACACAACTAACAATAACAATAACAACTCTTTCATCATCATCAACTTCATTTTCATCATCTCAGCATCATCATCATCACCATTCCATTTTCAAACCACTGTGACAATTTTTGACTTCAAACTTTGTTCATAAACATTTGATATATAATGTACACACTTCATAAATTATTGTTATATTATGAAATTACTAGATAATTGTGAAAGATTGTACATGAGAATTTAGTAAAATGAAACTTGTTGGTGATGATATTACTAAACCCAAATATTTAGTCTGATATAAACTTAGAAATGGTACAAGTAAAAAAATTTATGTATGAAATCACTCCATAAAAGCTTGTATAATGTTAGCAAACAACATATGTAAATTAATGGACTAAAAATCGAAGCAAAAACTTGAAAATCTCGAACCCAATACATTAACAGAGGTTGAAATCGCTGTGCAGAGGCACACACCCGAGCAGGTGAGGAACCAAACCCGAACGGGTGAGGAACCAAACCCGATCGGGTGAAGGCTCAAAATGGAGTAATAACCAATCGGTTAAATAATGTCACCCGAATAGGTAACCCACCTCAAAGCCGAATGGATGTCACAATTTCCTGATATCACATGTACATTTGTATTTTATTATTATTTATTATTATTATTATAATTAACATTTCAATGACAAATATTTATTATGGTATATGTTTATTATTGATATATATATATATATATATATATATATATATATATATATATATCATGACTTTATTAGTTTTCAACTTGATATATATTTATTTTACAATTAACCTTATACACATGTATATATCTACATATATATATATATATATATATATATATATATATATATATATATAACGACAAATGATACGAATATATATATGTATACATACTTTCGCGCAACAAGTAATTATATAATACTTGTATACAACGATAAACTGAATATTTTTTTCTAACGGAAGGAATTTACGTTTTACATACATACATATATATATATATATATATATATATATACACATTTGATGATAATGTGAACAAATCATGTAAAAAGTGTTTTAAGACGTGATTTTCGAATTTTTTTCTTTATCAATCTAACATAAATCAATGTTCACATGTGAATGAAGTTAATCACATGTGAACAAGCATGTAATCTAGTGGTTCTCAAGGTTCTCAACTTTTAGTTGGTTCTCATTTGAACCTAACCCTATATATATATATATATATATATATATATATATAACGACTATATTCACGCGTATATATATATATATGTAATGTAACAAATGTTATATGTATACAAACTATATATATATATATATATATATATATATATATATATATATATATATATATATATATATATATATATATATATAATGTATATATATACACGCTCGACTACAAATTTTATTTGGTTATACATATGGATAGAGATATCCGCAAATGATTTGAAAATATATGTATTTTTACATACACAACGACTATAATATATATACGTATGGACAACAAATATTCGCACAACTATAATATACGACACAAACAACAATTGTGAATGCGTAACAAACCAACTTTTGTATACCATCACCAACGAATCGTACACAATTTTGAAACAGACGATATTTCAAAACAATCACATTATTAACATAATTTGACCAACCGTCAAATACTTACGTTAATACATTTCTTAAGTATAGGTTGACTTACCGGGCGACGCTTACTACGAACTGCTAGCTTTCACATCACTACATCTACAGTGAGTTCACAGCCCCTATTTTACTGTTTTAAATACTTTTAAAACTAAGGGTGAAAAATATTGCGAATAGTTTTATTACTGCATACGATAACTGTTTATAAATACTGTTATGTATTTACTTACACTGATTATTTATGAAATAATATTTTCATACTATTTTTGGGAAGTAGACAACGAATCCTAGTACGGACCCAGACTTACAATGTATGCATAAAAGACCTTATGTCATGCAGACTGTAACCATTAGTTAGATGACTCTAACCACTGAGTATACAGATATTACTATCGCCGTGACGACCCTCCCACAGTTTTGGAGCGTATACTTACATGTTCTACAGGCAAACAACAATTGCTGGTCGTGGTTTGGTTATAGGGTTAGGTCGTGTTACTTTAACCCGCAAGATTTAGCTCACCTTCGGGGGATCAGTCTATGTCTTCCCACAAAACTTATTAGGAAGTATTTTCCTACAAACAACTACTTTGGAAATGTTTATCCTTAGTTGGATTAACTTGTGTTTCATACTAGCAACTATTTAGGAAATGTTTTTCCTTAACAGGATTAACTTGTGTTTCCTACAAAACGAATAACTATTGTTAAAAATGGATTTCTTACAAATTATTAGGAGATGTTTTTCCTTAATTGGTTAAACTTGTGTTTCCTACAAACAACGAATTGGAAATGTTTTTCCACTATTATAATTAGACGAGTTCTAACGATATATAAACAACTTGGTTTATTACACTATATGCAAACCTGTTAATTCACTCAACATAGTTTGTTGACGTTTTCTCTATGTTTTTCAGGGAATTAGCAATGTAAGTAAGATCTGCATGCATTCAGGACGGACGACCCTTGAAGCATTAAGATGCCACCTTATTTTGGGACGAATGGGATTTCATTTGTATAAATACAAATTATTGCAGTCATACTGAAACGCCCCGAAACTCGAGAATTTTTTTTTTTTTTTTACACTCTCTATAATGTCCCATTACTACCCCATTTGTATAATTTAACCTTAACAAATTTTTCTAGTTAAAACAAGCTTTTTATAACCCAACATTTCATTTTCTACTGTCAAACGAGATCCTAGAAGGTGGTGGGATCGCGTTCTTAAGTTATAAACCTTCTGTCACCAATTTGGCCTTGGGAACGCGATCCTGAAAATGGTGTCTGGATCGCGTTCCTTAGTGTAATTTTGAAAGTCAGCAAAAGTCAATTTTTTAACCAATTTCAAACGCGCATAACTTTTTACTCGTTGCGAGTTAGGACCTGAAATTTTGCACACACAACCACTATAACATTATAAAACTTTCTCTTTTGACACTTTTTCAAATTTCACAAAAATAACCATGTTGAACGTGTCACCAATTTAGTGTCATTTCGACCACTTTGGTGAACATATCAAATTCCAAACCACATGGTCTCTAACTTAACCCTTTGGCATACTCACTTGACACTTGAAAACAAACTTAAAGAACACATTTGACCATTGATTCACTTTCATTTAAAATCTAAACAATTCTTCTCATACATAACCACATATTTGACCCATTTTGACACTTTCAACCTGTTTAACCAAAACAATCATATTTAACATCAATCACTTCTCTAATCCCACCCACAACATGTTTTGACTCTTTAAAACATAACTACATCAATCGTTATTGTAACACCCGCCAAATTAGGACTAGTAATTAGTGCCTAATTCCCTATTAATACATGTAATTAGTTATGTGTTAGGCTAATTAATGTATCTAATTATATATTGATGAATATATACAAACTTTGCAATTTGATTAAATCGTACGCAATTTAAATCGAATGTATTTCGGTTCCATAAATACGGACGTTGGTGACACAATTTATATTTAAGTATAAAACATTATTTGAAAAACATTACTGGGTTCAAACTAATGTTTAAATTACATTCCCAAAGTTGTCCCGTTTTGTACAATTAAAACTTACGTAATTAAAAACAAAATACACAAAATATTTAAATCACATTTTAAATCTTTAAAATAGTAGATAGTTGGTAAAACAATTTAATTATATTATTAAACAAAAATTCGTATTTTAAAATGGTTAATTAACGCGCAAAATATTTATTAAAGCGTTAAATGACGGAGAAAACGAACACCACGCGGAGCGCGGGGCGAAGACTGAAAGTGGAGGATAACCTCCACCTCCCTCTCTCTTTTCTCTCATTTCTTACCTTTCTTTCTCTCTCCCTCCCTTTTTCTCTCTAAAACCACCAACATCACCGTCACCTTAAATCCTTAAATTACACCATCAAACGCACTCGGATTTCACTACTCCTTTGGAATAAAAGACTCACCGCATCACGATCTATCATCCAATCTTTTCGGATTTTTCATCCGACACTTTGTAAGTTTCCGACAAAATCCCGAAACCATTCGATTCTTAGTATTTTCACTTGATAGTCGTTTATATAACTGATATATGTCCATTACAAAGTGTAGAACACGATTTTATAGCTTAAAAATGAGTTTGAATTGGGTTTTGGCCGAAAAAATCTCGGCAGTCGAAACTTTCTGGGCTGGTGTTCTTCAATGCGACACAAGCCTTGTGTCGCATGTTATGTCGTATTTTGCATGTTGTGTCGTATAAAATCATCTATGTCGTATTTTGTGTCGTATGAAGCCAGTTATGTCGTATCCTATGCGACACAATATTGTGTCGTACCTTATGTCGCAAATACCATGCGACACAACCCTTATGTCGCTATTGATTTAGCATCGAACACTTATGCGACACAACCCTTGTGTCGCTAAGCTCTTGTGTGTCATTCCTATGCGACACAACCCTTGTGTCGCATGACAAACTTTTGTGTCGCATATTGTGTCGCAAAACACAGAAAACTCAGATTTTTACTAAGTGTCGAGACTTGAAATTTATCACTCGATTTTACCCGAATTCAGATCCCAGATGCTTTTTTCACCAAAGCAATATAGTAGAAATAAAATTTTTTTGAGCTGACCTGGCATCTCGACTCCAGCCAGGGGCCAGCCCCTTGGACCCCGCCAGGGGCGCTGCCCCCGGACCCCCGTACTTAGATTCCGTAAGCACATTTCTCACCAAGTGTCAAACTTGTATGACTTCAAAACGCTTATATGATACAACTTTTCAAACATAATGGAATATACTTTTCAAGTATAACACTTCGAAATCAATGTGATAACATCAGGACTATTATTACAATTAATCACCAACGGGCCGTACACGTTTTCAAACACTTAACAAATCAACCAAATCGTAGTAATTTGGACATATATATAGTTCTGTAACAACTACAAGGGTGATCTTTTGAGATACCCAATCATGTTTATAACCATCGCGTGTCGTGGACACCCTCAGGTTACAAGTCTTTGGACTTCATCACTCGGCTAATCAACTTACGTTTATTTAAACGCTTTCAGACTCAGGTGAGTCTCATAGCCCCTCTTTTCACTGTTTTACTCAGGGGTGTGATACATTGCTTATTTTAACATGTGAACGCAAGTACAACTTTTACATATACTACATGAGTTTTACTCTAATCATTTAAAGACCTCCGTCAGCATAGTTGTTAATACGTTGTAGCGTGAATATTAGTATATGGTACCATATAGGATTGACCCTCCTCGTTCGGGTTAGCAAGCACTAACCGGGTAAACGGGCGTATTAATATTTGGGAAGACGAATGTTGATTAGGCATTCGTGGAGGCACCTCGCCCGGAATTCTCTTTAGGGGACCCGGCCCTCGAGTTAGCTCAACTATGTGCTCATGGCTGTATACACGATTACTATCATTTATTTGCTGGATGCAAATCATTATTAAATCTTGCGGTTCATACTATATTACTTGATTTCTAACCTGTGAGCTCACCAGCTTTAGCTGACCCATTCTAGCATGTATCGCAGGTACCAAGCAGTAGGTTGTTTCTGCTCCAGGACTTTTAGCTCGAGTCAGCATACAGACGTTTGAGATTTTCTTGCATTAGTATATTTTTGTACAAGTACTTATGTACCGAAATCTCCTTTTATTTAAACTCGAGCTATGTAAAGCTATAAATGTTGTAAACATTTCAATATTAATATATTTTGTTAAAACGACGCATATAGAGTCGTTTACTATATATCTTTGTGCTTTGTTATTGATTAGTAACACCCAAAAATCGTGCTTCCGCAAATCATTAAATTTGGGGGTGTTACAGTTATATACTTTACTCTTTAAAACTATAATTGGGCGATTTACATAATTGATCATCAAAACAACAATTCAAAAGAATGAAGCATATTCTAACCACAAATATGCTCCATTTCCACGTCACTAACTTCTCATAAACTTTATATCCACGTGTCGCTAGCAAAACATCAACCTACAACATAAACACTAAAACGGGTAAACACAACTGCTTAGTGAGTACACAGGCAATTAAACAAGCAATCCACATAACACTAAACACATATCAACACAATTACATAAGCACAAAATCACTGAGCTCTGAACACTGAACACTATGTTAACCGCAGTTAACTCCCTGATCACCAATAAATCTTTACACTTGATCATTCCACATAATTTAACCAACAACAATCAAAACACTAATCAACAACAACTTCTAACAAAATCTTAAATACAAACATAAGCAACAAGTCATATAACAAGCAACTTCCACTTGATTGTGCAACCTCTAGCTCGGAAGCTATCCGGACCTCACACAACCAATTCATACACTATTCATCACATAACTTATCCATTGATTGTGCAAAGCTCTAGCTCGGAAGCTATCCGGTACATACATGATGTGACGTAAAAAGTCATGTTTTTAGAAGCATTATTCCTCACATTTTGGACCTTTCTTTGGTGAAAACATTCCAAAACATTGATTATTTACCAAAATTCACTAAAGTGGTTCAAAAGTGGACGTTGTGATAAAAATCACTGAAAACACTCTAAAAATGCACAAAACACAGCATTTTAATACGGGCAGATTCTTCCGACCTCATTTTCCTGTCAAAGCACACCTCCTAACTTCTACCATCTGTTGTATAGGTAAAATCGAGACAGAAAAATCTGGAATCAAGTGAAACGGCCAAAGGACGGAGAAACCACTACGCTTTCAGAGCCATTAAAAGTCATTTCGGCTACGCCTAAGCTCAACACATCCAATTTCTATGAGATTGGAATCATTAGAAGCGTAACGGAATTACGAAACTACATCCGAAAGAATCGAGTCAAACGGACTCATAACGAAGGAGATACAGACGTTTTAAGCAACGAACGAAATCAGACGGAGACCGTATACGGCCTCAGGCACCGTATACGGCCCTTGTAAGACCGTATACGACCCCTACAAGGCCGTATACGGCCCCCTACCCCATATCGTGCTTCGTTTGCTTGTACGTGCTGCTTCGTGAGTTGTACGTGCAATTTGATGGTTTGCCTATAAATAGTGGACATCCCCAACACTTCATTCATACCATTTTTCTCATTCTCATTCTCTCCCTACACTTTCTCTCTCACACACATCATTCTCTCTCTAGTTTCTCTCTCTAGAGGATTTTCTCTCTCTAGAATTGAGCTAGTTAGAGAGATAGTTAGGTAGAGGTAGCTTTTAGCTTTTGTACGGAGTCACTCCAAGATATTGTATTTGCGAAGATCTGTCTGTAATAAATTCGTATCAGGTTCTATTTATATATCTCTTACTTTCCAGTTTTAAACATGTGTTGCTTTGTTTATGCTTGTTTAGGATTGTATGCTAGATATATAATGTTAGGCTAGACATTTCTTTGTGTTTACTATGATGTAGTAATGTTAGAATAGTCAAAATGTTTATGCCATGCTGTTACTCTGCCTGTGTTACTTTAAACTGTGTATGAACTCGTAAACTGAATCTCGAATGTTTACCTATCCAACTTATGCTGTGGTTAGAAGCTTCCTGCTAGAACTTGGCCAATTACTAGTGGTACGTTCTCTACCTATTCTATACTTGATGATCAATGAACTTGGTGTGGCTGTGTTCTCTAGGTTGAAACAAATCATAAAAGACACGGAGCGTAGGATTAGAGATAGGTTAGATTCATGTTTATCTGTTATATATCTTTGAGAGAACTTTCGGGATATCTACGATCTGATTATTGGTTATCTGCTATGCTTAGGGTTATGGTGTTCTGTTATGTGTCACCCTATCGCATGTTCTTGTTTGATTGTTGCCTTAGGAATGATGCATGCTAGAGTTATCCTCCTGGTTCATATCAGTAACTGTATAATTAGGTTTTTAGACACAGAATATTGGTTTACACAGTAGATTAACATGCATGGAATAGTTGTGATGATTTATATCTGTAATGCTGAACAATTTAACTGATCGTTAGCCTGATTATCCCAACTTGGTCCGCGGGATTATCCCCGTTCGTGTTCTTGTTCAATCAACAATTCACGCTACGATACAGACGTCTCTGATGACTGTGACTGGGGACCAGGATTCGAGGATAGTCGTCGGTTAAATTGGTCTGTACATTTGGGAGAACTTCCGGTGTATCTGACTTCTATAACTGCTATCCACGTGACATGTTATTTATCTGATTGCGAACAACTCTACGTTAGATATTTAATAGGCTCGTAGTTGTAGCTCATTAGGATATAGGAAATCTGCGAGAGTAATGTGGAACCCTAATTAATGTAACGGAAAAACCGTAAAACGCCCTATTACTCGGTATAGTGCTGGAAACACCCATTGGTGGAGTACAAATGTATGGAAGCCGCGGAACGGTCGTAGGTACAATACTTTGCATTAATTATGTTTCTATCCTCTCCGAATTAGTCATCACATCTAGTAGCCTTACCCTTGACTATTCATCAAAAACATTTAACGAAATCATAGTAAACACTCGCTTATCCTCTGTTGACCGAGTCTCCGTACAAACCTCATTAGTTTTATTTTCGTTATTTAAATTAGTATTTAGTTATAAAAATCCAAACTTATCCAAAACCTTTTAAAAACCCTAGCTGAATCTCCAAAGATAATAAAACCTCCTAGACTCCCATGCCCGTTGTAGTTTGAAGAACGACACCTGAGTCATACATACCACTTGCTGCCCTTTTAGGTCTGTCAGTAGTATACAACTTAGGATTCCCCTGCTCTACAAATTTAAAACTCACTGTTTGCCGCTTCTATTGCTGTTGGAACAACGACCGGACAAAAAAAATCCGTCCGACCGATAGAGGCGCGACAAGTTTTTGGCGCCGCTGCCGGGGACTACAACGACCGATTTTAGGAATTTTGTTATCTTAGTTATTTAGCGATCCTTACGGAAGATCAATATCATCCGAAAGTTACAGTTTTTATCCCTAGGTTAGTTAGTTTTTAATTTCCCGTCCTTAGTTAAACCTATCAAAACCCTATTTTCTTCTAAAAACAAGTTATGACAAATCGTATCACTCTCGCCTCATCAACCCAACCATTGCTAGAGGAACGAGGAGGACCAATCGTATCACCAACCGACGAAACCATTGAAATCAGACCACACTTTATTAAATTACTCAAATCTCAGTGTCAGTTTCATGGTCTTTCGGTTGAAAATCCAAACGCCCATCTTAACAAGTTCATCAACCTTTCCGACTCTTTCGAACAAACCGGATCCAGTGTCAAAGTCACCCGACTTCACCTGTTTCTTTATTCTTTAGCTTTCCGAGCTCAGACATGGTTTTATGAACTCGAACCCAATTCGATTCATACATGGGAGGAGATGGCTACTTAGTTCTTAGCTAAGTTTTTCCCTCCGTCCCTACAAACCAAGCTCAAAAATGAAATCATTAACTTTCGTCAAGGAACTACTGAATCATTAAGCTCAGCTTGGGAACGCTTTAAGAATCTGCTTGGAAGATGTCCGAATCATCAGTTGGCTGAAACGAATCTGGTCTGCACATTCTACAACAGTCTGAATCCTCATCACCAACAAACCCTCGATGCTGCTTCGTCCGGAAATTTCATGCTACATACTTCAGAAGAAGCCTGGAAGTTGATTGAGACGATAACGATGCACCAACATGACTTGGAGTTTGATGAATCAACCTCGGAAGACAAAGACACTTCTACTCAAGCATTCGACACTTTAAAAACTCAACTCGAATCCATCTCTAAAGTTGTTAAGGATATGCAAGACTCTTCCAAATCTAAGAAGCAACCTCAACGGCTCTTCTCACACTCGAAGCCCAAGGAAGATGTTCTCGCCACATCTGGAGCCACTGATCAAATCATTCATTCAAAATCTTTCACTCAGCGGTTATCCAAACAACCTATCTCTCATTTGTTAGTTCCCTCTACACCCTCTACTTCCTCTCGATTGTCTTCTCGTCTAAACAATGCGATTTTCAATAACTTTATGGTTGAGCAAAATAATAAAAACAAACAAATTGTTTGATTATTTGCTCAGAATTTCAAACGATTTAATTAAAAACATGGATGATAATGTTAAAAGATTGTTTTTAAAAGTAGAGGAGAAGCAAAGAGAAGAAGCGATTAGCAAAGCTATTCATCATTCATCTTATGATTATGATGATATCCTTGTTGTCACTAGAGGCGGAAAAGAGACTAAGAATGAGAAATCAGAAAATATTCCTTCAGACGAACCTTCTAGTTCTTCTCTACCCACTGATTCAGTACATGTTGACACTCCTGTCACCTCTCCTGAACCAGAATCTTCCAAAGCCCCAGAAGTAGTTAAACCAACACGTATACCTTTCCCTGGTAGGCTTAAGAAGGAGAAACAAGAAGCCCAGTTTGAAAAATATCTAGAGATGTTCAAAAGCCTACACTTAAACGTTCGATTATTAGATGCTTTAGTTGAAATGCCTAGTTGTGCCAAATTCTTTAAAGAACTTATATCCAACAAAGAAAAACTCAGACAAATAGTTAACTTGCCCTTAGACGCAGAATGCTCTTTAATTATGCAACAAGGACTGCCCCCAAAGCTAGGAGACACTGGCCGTTTCACTATTCCTTGTTACCTTCAGGATGTTCAAATAAGTAACGCCTTAGCTGACTTAGGAGCTAGTGTAAACCTTATGCCATACTCGCTTTATAGGAAACTAGGATTAAACGAACTTTTACCAACCCGTATGACCATCCAATTAGCTGATAGATCAGTTAAACTCCCTCGAGGAATTGCTGAAGATATTATGGTACGTGTTGATAAATTCGTCTTTCCTGTTGATTTTGTTGTTATGGATATTGAGGAAGACGCGCAGGTAACACTCATCCTTGGTAGACCTTTCCTAAATACTGCCAAGGCCGTCATTGACGTAAATGAAAAATCTTTAAAACTTAGAGTGGGAACTGAGGAAGTCACCTTCAATGTCGATAAACTAATGAAACTTCCTATGGGAGAAGACCTTGGTCTTATAGATTCTATGCAGGAAATAATTGAAGAACACTTGGAAGAAATCCTCGCAGTAAGCAGCATTAATCCCCTTCCGAACACTGTCATCACAACAAGGAAAATCTGTGAAGAAGGTGCGGGTCTATGCTCAGCTATCTCGGATCCATCCATTGCATCAAAGGAAGTACTATTACCTTTAAAGAATTCCAACTTACAGCACAACAGATTTATCACTGCTGTACCACTTGGACATGGCACTCCGGTCACTCTCTTGAGAAGAAGCCCTAATTCTGAAGTTCCTGATTCATCTCTCTCAAAAGAAGAAATTCTGAAGACTCTCAAGGAAATGGAGTCAATGCTTAAACCATCCGATCCGCAACTTTCTGAAAGTTGTAACAACTTGAAACCAGAGATTACTTTTACCACATCTTCTTCAGCTCAGTTTCAGAGATTTGCATCCACAAAGGACAACAAGGAAATAATCACTGAAGATAATGCAATCTCTCAATCTTCCCAAGTAAAATATGAGCTGAGAAAAGATGAGCTTTAAAACAATACAGAATGGGTTGAAATAGCATCAGCCGACACTCCAGAGGCACCTGCAGTTGAGTCAGATTATCAGACAACATACGATGAGCTTAAAAGAGACGAGATTGCCAGGATGAAGCCTTCTACTGAAGAACCACCCGAATTGGAGCTAAAGGAACTCCCTTCACACCTTGAATATGCTTTTCTCGAAGGAGCTTCACACTTACCAGTTATCATATCCAAAGATCTGAAGCCTGAAGAGAAAGCACTACTCATTAAGGTTCTAAAGTCACATAAGAAAGCGATTGCATGGAAGATCTCTGACATACAGGGGATCAGCCCAAATTACTGCACTCACAAGATCTTAATGGAAAATGACTTCAGGCCTTCCATTCAAAGGCAAAGGAGAGTTAACCCAAAGATTCAAGACGTGGTAAAAAAAGAGGTTATCAAACTCTTGGATGCTGGTTTAATTTACCCTATTTCGGATTCCCCATGGGTCAGTCTAGTTCAAGTCGTCCCAAAGAAAGGAGGCATGACGGTCATCACTAACGAAGACAACGAGTTGATTCCAACACGAACCGTCACCGGTTGGAGGGTATGTATCGACTATCGGAAACTAAATGAAGCTACACGCAAAGATCACTTCCCTCTACCGTTCATTGATCAGATGCTTGAAAGATTGTCAGGAAACGAATTCTATTGCTTCCTCGACGGTTTCTCCGGCTATTTTCAGATACCTCTCGATCAAAAGGACCAAGAAAAGACAACGTTCACTTGTCCATACGGAACCTTTGCCTACCGACGTTTGCCGTTTGGCTTATGTAATGCACCGGCGACATTTCAAAGATGCATGATAGCAATCTTCCACGACATGATTGAACAATGCATGGAAGTGTTCATGGATAATTTTTCGGTTTTCGGAGATTCGTTCACCACTTGTCTTTCTAACTTGAACAAGATGCTCACCCGATGTGAAGAATCTAACCTAGTTCTGAATTGGGAAAAATGCCATTTCATGGTAAAAGAAGGCATAGTTTTAGGACACCGTATATCCAAAGCTGGAATTGAAGTTGACAAAGCAAAAGTCGAGACCATCTCAAAACTTCTACCACCCACCTCTGTCAAAGCCATCCGCAGTTTTCTAGGACACGCCGGGTTCTACCGTCGCTTTATCAAAGATTTCTCTAAGATATCCCGACCTATGACTCATCTCCTCGAAAAAGATACTCCGTTTGTCTTTACAGACGAATGTCTCAAGGCCTTCGATCATCTGAAAGATCTGCTTGTTCATGCACCGATCATGGTTGCTCCAGACTGGAGTCTCCCATTTGAAATCATGTGCGACGCCAGTGATTTCGCAGTCGGAGCAGTTCTGGGACAGCGGAAGGAGAAACAGTTTCAACCAATATACTATGCCAGCAAAACGCTCACTGGCGCCTAAGAGAATTATACAACTACAGAAAAAGAGCTGCTAGCGGTTGTATTTGCTTTTGATAAATTTCGTTCTTATCTAATCTTGTCCAAAACTATTGTCTATACAGATCACTCAGCTCTGAAATATCTTTTTAAGAAGCAAGATGCTAAACCTCGCCTTCTACGATGGATTCTACTCCTTCAAGAATTCGACATCGAGATCAAAGACAAAAAAGGAGCAGAAAACGTCGCGGCGGACCATCTCAGCCGATTAGAGAATCCTTCAATGGATAAGTTGCACGAAAAAGACATTCAAGACCAGTTTCCAGAAGAACAGCTCATGCATGTTGGTAGATACCATCAAGGGTCACGATCTACAAATGATCCCTGGTATGCTGACTATGCCAATTATTTGGTGGGAAAAGTTGTACCTAAAGGAATGCCAACCTCTCGAAGACAAAAATTCTTCCGCGATATAAAATATTACTATTGGGACAACCCTTTCCTTTTTAAGGTTTGCCCTGATCAAATCATTAGAAGATGCGTTGATGGGAAAGAGGCAGAACACATCTTACACCAAAGCCACCATGGACCTACTGGAGGACATCACGGTACCAACATGACCGCAAGAAAAGTGTACGATGCCGGCTTTTTCTGGTCAACCATATTTCGAGATGCGTACGATCTGGTGAGACGCTGCGATATCTTCCAAAGACAAGGCAATATAACAGCCCGGAATGAAATGCCACTCACAAACATCCAGGCCGTGGAAATCTTCGATATCTGGGGATTAGATTTCATGGGACCATTCCCTAAATCTAACGGTAAAGAGTACATCTTGGTTGCAGCCGACTACGTCTCCAGGTGGGCCGAGGCCCAAGCTCTCCCAACAAATGACGCCAAAGTGGTAACCAAATTTCTCAAAAAGCTATTTAGTCGATTTGGAACTCCAAAAGCAATAATCAGTGATCGTGGTACACACTTTTGCAACGTTCAATTCATGAAAGTTCTGCAACAGTATGGTGTCACTCACAAGACGTCAACAGCTTATCACCCCAGACAAATGGGCAAGCTGAGGCAACAAATCGAGCTTTGAAAAGAATCTTGGAAAGAACTGTTGGTAATCATGGGTACAAATGGGCCGAAAAATTAGATGATGCATTGTGGGCATTCAGAACCGCCTATAAAACACCATTAGGAACCACACCGTATCGTCTGGTTTATGGCAAGGCATGCCATCTACCAATTGAGCTGGAATATAAAGCATACTGGGCTTTGAAGAACTGCAACTTAGATATTTCTACAGCTGGAGAAAATAGACGAATGCAGTTGAATGAGTTAGCCGAACTAAGGGATCAGGCATATGACAGTTCGTTAAGCTTCAAGGAACGAACTAAGAGAATTCACGATGCTAATCTGAGGCCCTCAAGATTCAAAACAGGAGATAAAGTGCTACTTTTCAACTCGCGTTTCAAGAAATTCTCTGGCAAGTTCAGGATCAGGTGGAGCGGACCATTCATAGTATCAAAGGTATTTCCTTACGGTGCAGTCGAACTCGAGGCACCAGAAGGTAATTTTAAGGTTAATGGTCATCGCTTAAAGCATTACTTCGAAGACTTTCCCATCAGGGAAGATGTCTTTATCTTTGAACCACCGTGAGTCGACAGAAAGGTACAAAGAGTCAAGCTAGAGACTCGTAAAACAAGCGCTCTTGGGAGGCACCCCAAGCCTATCTTTATTTCTTTCATTTTATTTCTTAGTTTATTTTTATTAAGTATAGTCGTCTCTAAACTAATAAAATTGCAGGCTTGCCACTTATCTAACTTCAAATTGCAAAATCTGAGATAAGTGTTATTCATTTACTATCACTGTTAGCATTACCTGTTTATTTTATCTTGTTTCAGGATGGACGCTGTTGACACAGATCACGTAGCTGCGAGACCACGCAGACGACACAGACCCCGTAGACGCAGAGCACAGAGAGCGGCTATGCTGACCATCACTGAGGAGGACCTGACTGATGTCCCGATCACTCACGAGGAGTTGCCCGATGAGAGGCCCTCATCACCTTTGCCAGCCCCCGTACCCACTTTCGAGTACGGTATCACTACGGCTGACCCAGCCGCTTCGTGGGCCCTCTTTCGGACACTCTCCATCCAGCATGACATCATGTCCTCTATCTGTGAGCAGCTCGAGATTCCGAGACCTGATGCCATTCCCTACAGGCTTGGCCCAGATCCAGGACCGTCTCGACTTCCATGGTTCTTCTGTCCTCCTGCTGATCCACCTGTTCTCTCTACTGCTGGACCTTCCACTGGCCCCACTGCTGCAGCTACTGATCCTGATCCAGCATTGCCCACAGGAGACCGCAGCCTCACAGAGCAGCTTTTAGCTGTTTTTGATGCTCACACTTCTGTCACCCACACTTCCACTGGCGAGATTGTGAGTCAGGCTGTGGCTACTATGGATTTCTCCATCCCATCTCCGACTTCCATCTTTGATAGGGATGCTGTGGAGGAGTTTGATCCTGATACTGATGACCTGCTTGATGACTTTTAGATTTTATCTTTATTATTTAATTTCTGCATTATGACTCTGTACTTACGCTTTAGACCCTCTACCTTGATGAGATACTGTGATATGTGTGTCGTGTTTTATTGCAGAATTCAGCTTTGTGTGGAATGGATGATTTTAAACAAGCCTGGTCCTTTAAATCCAGCAATTCACTAGCACCACTCCTGCACAAACCTGGTCTATTCCAGTGAACACAAATGGGGAGTCTCTCTGTTCCTTTCTCCCCGTTTCAATTATGTATATTATGCCTATGTTAGTGCGTTTAATTTCTGTACCTCATCCTAAACTTATCACTAAGTGTGGGATTCCAGCCCAAATTGAACACTTGAGAAACATCTACTTACATGTTTATACTCTAAGTGTGGGATTTTACTAGTAAAATCTCGACTCAAGAGAACATTAGGGACAATGTTCCTCTAAGTGTGGGATGGTAGGTATAGAATACCTTAAATGGTGATTTTAATGTCCAATAGCAATCTTTCTCTCAAAAATTTTCAAAAATAAGGTCAAATTTTTTCAAAATTAATGAGTCTAACTCAGTTTTTGAGTCTCAGATACTACTGAGAGAAACCATTTTCAAAATATAAGTATGATATTTCTAAAGCCTAAAGGAAATAAGGTAGAAATTACTTAAGCAAGAAGTAATAATCAAAGGAACATGACTAGACACATACAACCCTTTGCAGTGAGGTATCTTGAGCCTAAAAGCATTCATCTTTAATGCTTCACTTTCATTTCTTGTGTGTGTGCCGATGTCTGTATCTCTGAGTAAGAACTTGCTCTTGACAAACGCTTTGAGACCATATTGGTGTGTGCCGTACGCAGTATAGGTGCAATTAAATGACCTTGACATTCCTTAGGACTTAACCCGTTTCTTACATATCTTTTCAAGCCCAAAACCCTTTCCGATGCTCATTTTTAGTATCGAAGATCCACCTAGTATACCCTGTTGAGCCTAAACCTTTCATTTCTTCAAAACCCTAATTTTCACCCACTTCCCAAAATTACCCAAACTTATCTTGGAATTTCTGAGGTTATGAAGAACGCCCTTTTAGAATATCTGTTTCAAATATCCTACTCATTCGCATTCTCCAAAATCAAGCTTCTCAACAAATGGTGCGGGAAAATTAGCACACAAGAGAACTGAAAGGACGATGGTGCGGGAAAAATTAGCACCTGGAAAAGAATCAAAATGATCAAGATAGAGGAAAAGATTTCTAAAGGATTCAAAAAATAAATTCCTTGGAAATTCTCCAAAAGAAATTCTGAAGAAAAGAAAAAAGAAAAAAGACAAAAGAAGAAAAAGAAGAAAAAGAAAAGAAAATAGCTCCGCAAATAAAGCTGAAAGTTTCAAAGCATAGCTCTTCATGGAAAATTCGACAAAAGCTGAAACAGCTACCAACTCTCCATTCCTCTCCGTTCTAAATAAAGTTGTTCATGATCTCAGTGATTCTAGGATAAAGTTAAACACCCTCACAACCAAACAAACCACTGTCCATACCCTTCACCCTCACCAATCACTGCAACCCTCTGAATGTCTTGAGATAATTAGCACTGTCCTCACATAAGTGGTGGAGATCCGATTCTCGATCAAGCCTATGACGATGAGTGCAGCATGACTGGCTATTTTGAGTGATTTCGTTTGAGCTAGATTGATAGGAAACCCGATACACTTTGAGTGAATTGAGTGACCACATATAGTGAGATCGCCTAGTCATGTGTACTCCAAGATCATGAGATTTGGACGTACGCCGAAGAGAATCTCTTCTTGTTTATGGAAGGATCATCTTATCCTCCTCCACACTTTTAGAAATAACTTGCTTATATGAGGAAATGCTAATGTCGGAACATATTCTCTGACTCGCCCCTAAAAACATGACCTAAAAATATATTTTCAGAGAGTTGTTGCTTGAGGACAAGCAACGTCTAAGTGTGGGATAACTTGATGTGACGTAAAAAGTCATGTTTTTAGAAGCATTATTCCTCACATTTTGGACCTTTCTTTGGTGAAAACATTCCAAAACATTGATTATTTACCAAAATTCACTAAAGTGGTTCAAAAGTGGACGTTGTGATAAAAATCACTGAAAACACTCTAAAAATGCACAAAACACAGCATTTTAATACGGGCAGATTCTTCCGACCTCATTTTCCTGTCAAAGCACACCTCCTAACTTCTACCATATGTTGTATAGGTAAAATCGAGACGGAAAAATCTGGAATCAAGTGAAACGGCCAAAGGACGGAGAAACCACTACGCTTTCAGAGCCATTAAAAGTCATTTCGGCTACGCCTAAGCTCTACACATCCAATTTCTGTGAGATTGGCATCATTAGAAGCGTAACGGAATTACGAAACTACATCCGAAAGAATCGAGTCAAACGGACTCATAACGAAGGAGATACAGACGTTTTAAGCAACGAACGAAATCAGACGGAGACCGTATACGGCCTCAGGCACCGTATACGGCCCTTGTAAGACCGTATACGGCCTGTATACCACCGTATACGGCCCCTACAAGGCCGTATACGGCCCCCTACCCCATATCGTGCTTCGTTTGCTTGTACGTGCTGCTTCGTGAGTTGTACGTGCAATTTGATGGTTTGCCTATAAATAGTGGACATCCCCAACACTTCATTCATACCATTTTTCTCATTCTCATTCTCTCCCTACACTTTCTCTCTCACACACATCATTCTCTCTCTAGTTTCTCTCTCTAGAGGATTTTCTCTCTCTAGAATTGAGCTAGTTAGAGAGATAGTTAGGTAGAGGTAGCTTTTAGCTTTTGTACGGAGTCACTCCAAGATATTGTATTTGCGAAGATCTGTCTGTAATAAATTCGTATCAGGTTCTATTTATATATCTCTTACTTTCCAGTTTTAAACATGTGTTGCTTTGTTTATGCTTGTTTAGGATTGTATGCTATATATATAATGTTAGGCTAGACATTTCTTTGTGTTTACTATGATGTAGTAATGTTAGAATAGTCAAAATGTTTATGCCATGCTGTTACTCTGCCTGTGTTACTTTAAACTGTGTATGAACTCGTAAACTGAATCTCGAATGTTTACCTATCCAACTTATGCTGTGGTTAGAAGCTTCCTGCTAGAACTTGGCCAATTACTAGTGGTACGTTCTCTACCTATTCTATACTTGATGATCAATGAACTTGGTGTGGCTGTGTTCTCTAGGTTGAAACAAATCATAAAAGACACGGAGCGTAGGATTAGAGATAGGTTAGATTCATGTTTATCTGTTATATATCTTTGAGAGAACTTTCGGGATATCTACGATCTGATTATTGGTTATCTGCTATGCTTAGGGTTATGGTGTTCTGTTATGTGTCACCCTATCGCATGTTCTTGTTTGATTGTTGCCTTAGGAATGATGCATGCTAGAGTTATCCTCCTGGTTCATATCAGTAACTGTATAATTAGGTTTTTAGACACAGAATATTGGTTTACACAGTAGATTAACATGCATGGAATAGTTGTGATGATTTATATCTGTAATGCTGAACAATTTAACTGATCGTTAGCCTGATTATCCCAACTTGGTCCGCGGGATTATCCCCGTTCGTGTTCTTGTTCAATCAACAATTCACGCTACGATACAGACGTCTCTGATGACTGTGACTGGGGACCAGGATTCGAGGATAGTCGTCGGTTAAATTGGTCTGTACATTTGGGAGAACTTCCGGTGTATCTGACTTCTATAACTGCTATCCACGTGACATGTTATTTATCTGATTGCGGACAACTCTACGTTAGATATTTAATAGGCTCGTAGTTGTAGCTCATTAGGATATAGGAAATCTGCGAGAGTAATGTGGAACCCTAATTAATGTAACGGAAAAACCGTAAAACGCCCTATTACTCGGTATAATGCTGGAAACACCCATTGGTGGAGTACAAACGTATGGAAGCCGCGGAACGGTCGTAGGTACAATACTTTGCATTAATTATGTTCCTATCCTCTCCGGATTAGTCATCACATCTAGTAGCCTTACCCTTGACTATTCATCAAAAACATTTAACGAAATCATAGTAAACACTCGCTTATCCTCTGTTGACCGAGTCTCCGTACAAACCTCTTTAGTTTTATTTTCGTTATTTAAATTAGTATTTAGTTATAAAAAACCAAACTTATCCAAAACCTTTTAAAAACCCTAGTTGAATCTCCAAAGATAATAAAACCTCCTAGACTCCCATGCCCGTTGTAGTTTGAAGAACGACACCTGAGTCATATATACCACTTGCTGCCCTTTTAGGTCTGTCAGTAGTATACAACTTAGGATTCCCCTGCTCTACAAATTTAAAACTCACTGTTTGCCGCTTCTATTGCTGTTGGAACAACGACCGGACAAAAAAAATCCGTCCGACCGATAGAGGCGCGACAATACACAACCAATTCTTTTACTTTACCTTTAAGCTAGTGACGTACTCATTACTTGGCTAACATCAAGCTAATGAGATAATGAATACTTTTCTTACCAAGTATCATTTATTCACATAACAATTAAACATAACAAATAATTTAACACAACAAAATAAATTAAGCAATAAACATAAATAAACAAACATAAATAAATAACTTATTCCTTGATTGTGCAAACCTCTAGCCCGCAAGCTATTCGGTACTACACAATCAAATCACTTGTTTAACCCCTGTATCACTCGCCAAAATCTCTTAAACGACGATTTCACCAACGAAAGCTCTCCATATCTTTTACACCTACATGATTAATACATAACAACATAACAACTTCTTAGACACTAATCATCATTAACTTCTTTTTTTTAATAATTAACTCATTTTAACACTAAATCATTCACTAATAAGCTTTACTAACTTCAATTAAACATATTAAACACAAATTTCATATCAAAATCACTAGTTCATGAAACCCCATCAAAACCCCACTTTGAATCATTAGTTACATACTTCAATTACTCACTTTTAGATTGAATCATGGATCATAATCATAATCAAAATACTAACTAACACTAGTGTAAACAATTTCAAACCCTAATTTCGTAGTTAACTTCACTAATTTTATAAAACTCACTAAAACCCATTATAACTAGAAAACTAGGTTAAAAACTAAGGAGAAATTACTTACATATTGATTAAACAAGATGAAAGATTGAGAATCATGAACTTGAATCAAGAATCAAAGAAAGGAATTGAAGCTAGGAATCGTCCTTGTGTTTTTCTCTCTTTTTCTCCCGCTCTCTCTAACTCTCTGGAACATTTTTAGAACAAATAAAAGGTAAACACTGATCGTACATATATATCTATCTACTTTGGTACACTTTAAACCCTATTGTCTGGAACTTAAAAACCATTCGCGATAATTTTACTATTTTATTCCACCGACAACCGTAAAAACTTAAAACATTTGCTAATATATTATTCACAATAACACTTTAAATTTTGGGGTGTTACACATACTTATGAAATCCACTTTTGTACTATGTGTTTCTATGACACTACTATTTCAAACAATACTACTATTGTTACGACTAGTCTAAGTCGTAACCCTTTTGTAATAACTATTAAAAACTTGGCATCTTAATATATATCGTTCTGCAATAACCATATGCTCTGTGGATGTAATTATTTGTTGAAACTGCTCGCGCCCGCCACGTCACCAGCTTCCGCAAACTTAATTAGTCTAATCGTAGATTACCGTTTGGCGGGGTGTGACAAAAATTGACTCCGTATAATTTTTTAAATATGTTAACTTATTAAACGTGACCTTATAGCATTATTATTTCATTCATTCAAACATAAAACATCTTCTTATCGAAAGTTTCAAATTTTATAATACACATAGCATTGATTTACACTATTTTGCGCTATGATTGACTCACCCGTGCATCGCACGGGTAATGATCTAGTTTTATTTAATTTAAGATTTTTTTAATGTAAGTTTTTAATGGTTAGAATGTAATCAATTTCGTATTTCTTTTTTTCCGTAGGCCACAAAATGGGGTTAGGGTTGAAGACTACCGACAAGAATTTTTGCAAATTATACTAATATTCTTAGTTTTAGTATAAATTATATTATTATTATTATTATTATTATTATTATTATTATTATTATTATTATTATTATTATTATTATTATTATTATTATTATTTTTATTTTATTTTTTATTATTATCATCATCTTCTTCTTAATTGGAATCATGGGAAATGATTGTAAGGAATGAGTCATGATAAATAATTAATGGATTGCAACAACCAACAACCATTATTTTAATCTAATCTAAGGGTAGGGTTCAAATGAGACTAGAAATTTGTGTGAGAATGAGGGAACCAATGATATCAAGCCATGCGTACAAAGAGAATGTTCCACATGTACAAAACCCATTTACCCCCAACATCAATTATCTCACAAACGACAAATCCAAAAATTATGAAAATTGCACCATTAAATTCAGCGTTTTCTCCTCTTCGATTTGCCGTCCCTCAAGGTATACTTTCGACGAATTTTTTTTTTCATTTTTTTGATGGGTTTCACATTTACTAACACAGGTGTTACAGTGTTGCGTTTAGGGTTTAGGGTTTGAGGGTTAGGGGTTAGGGTTTAGGGTTTAGGGTTTGAGGTTTGGGGTTTCGGGGGAGAAACCCCAAACCTCAAACCCTAAACCCTAACCCCTAAACCCCAAAACCTAAACCCTAAACGCTTTACAAAACTCGAAACACTAAATCATACTAAACCCTAAACCTTAAACCCTACTAAACCCTAAACCCTAATAAACCCTAAACCTTAAACCCTACTAAACCCTAACCCTAACCATAAACCCTAACCTTAACCACAAATTAAATGTATAACCAATCACTAACACATGTGTTACTAATTTGTAAAACCTACCAAAAAATGGAAGAAAAAAAAAGTTGTCGAAAGTATGTCTTGAGGGACGGCAAATCGAAGAGGAGAAAACGCTGAATTTTATGGTGCAATTTTCATGATTTTTTGACTTACCGTTTGTGAGATATTTAATTTTAAAAAATGTGGAGGAGAGAGAATAAAGTGACACATGGCATAAATCTATTGGTTCCCTCATTCTCACTCAAAATTGGTGTACTCATTTGAACCTTACTCTCTAATCTAATATACAAGATTAAAGGAATTCTTTAGTATCCCCAATTTGTACCCAATATTGACCAAATACATACGTAAAATCTATAGAATTCTTTGTTCTTCTTTTGTTGAAAGCAATACCTTTTTTATAAATATAAAATCAATATTGATTTATAATTCTTAGACAAATTAAACAACTTCGGACTAAAATACTTGAAACAAATACCCAAGAAGATTTGTTGATTCGGAATCCCAGGTCCATATTCCAAGAAAAAGGCATGTGTTTCTGAGATTGAGTTTTAATTCATGGTATTAAAATAAACATATCGATTGATGATACAATTTTTTGAATTTTTTTTTTAAACGGAAAACCTACAATCTATCACACGATGTTGTTGACGACACAAACTCTTTATGCTATTGATCAATCAACTCGCATGTAAAACAGTGAACTTTTGTATAATTTACGCTTTAAACTTTCTGAAATGTACCTGATTTTAAATTACAAATTAATTTCAATTTCAATAACAATCAAAATATCCATCTAGTTGATATTTTTAATTGTTTTGTAGTACCAACTCATCCATATGCATCAAAATGACTAAATTAAAGAAACTGGTATAGGTGAAATGAATCTTTTTAAGTATAAACATAAACAACCCTGAAAATGTGATGATTGCCATACCATATTGCATTCACATGTGAAGTTGACAATTGTCCTATGTTTTAGAAAGAGCCCAAGAGCACAATTCGTATAACAAACTCTATTCATCATACAGAAATATATAACCCATCTTATAGCTACGGGTACTTCCCTTACAATACTAAATTCAGGCCTAAATTTATTTTGTGTTGAATACTTCTATTGCACTTGATTTCATACCATATATCACCTCTAAGTCTCTCTACTTTAACTATTAACACCATAGTTGTTAAACTCTTACAATTCATGAGTCGACTATTACGAATCGAGTCAAAAATCCAAAAAACGAGACGACTCGAACCCCGACTTTTAAATGACTTTGACTCTTACGAGTCATTTATTAACTCTTCCGAATCGTGTGTGACTCTTACGAGTCTTGTGCGACTCTTACGAGTCAGACAATCAAACAAACTTTTAGTGTAATGTAATATAAAAGATAAAATGACTAAATAAGAAAAATAAATGACTATAATATATTTTGAATTAGGCATTTATGTTAATTGACGGTCAACGACTTAATTATCGACACTTAAAAACAGAAACTTAAACAATAATATACATATACATATAAAAATACATATTTGTTGTGAAATAGTGATTCTTACGAGTCGAGTAGAGCCGAGAGTTGAAAACCAAGATACCGAATCACAAGTCGAGTTACGAGTTAACAACTATGATTAACACAGTTTTAAAATTTTCTACAAACTTTACTCTTCACCAATCAAATAACAAATCTACACACTCGAGTCTCTTTTGATTGGTTGTAACATGAAAATGCTCAAAATAGCAACATAAACACTTATAGTAAGACAGAGGGAGTATGATTCTACTATAATTTTTCCTATATAAAAGTGACATTTTATAAATATTCAAAATAACAACTGGTCAAAATAATCATCGTTAACTTGGTTGTATTAGTATCAATCAAAATTTAGCATATTTAAAACATGTAGAGCAATATAAGCAGGACATCCAAAACACAGAACTTTGAACCATGTTTTACACTAAAATAAAATTGTTGAATCACAATCTACATGATGTTTCCTACCCTTTAACTCTTCCTCAACATTTTCCAGATTGTAAATTTCATCTAAAACTCACATGTATCTCACTTTTAAAGGGTAAAAAGTAGTGGTGTGGTGGCTACAGAATCCATATAGTCTAAACTATGTGTATCGGCTTGTCAATCTGCCTTCTTATCAGCTTCATCTATGGCAGCTAATCTTTCAACCAGAGGAGGGTGTGAGTAGTGATACGCAGAGTACCATGGATCTGTGTTCATTGCCGACAGGTTCTCCTCCTGCAAATTTGGGAACATATCAACACAACAATATGCAAAAAGAAGATGGTTGAAAAAAGATTTAGAATCAGTTGATAAGCAAGTACCAAAAAAAGACCTAGCCATATTATGATTATCGGAATCATGCTGAATAATAATCAAATCTCATGAAGACTGTTACAAAAAAGTTGCATCTTAATTTGTGGTGTTAGAAGAACGCCCAAAATATTTAATCCAGCAGAACTGCTATACATGGACTTGATATTTTGGATGGTTGCCTCTTAGTAAAATATTTGCTTAAAACTGTATACCCAATTAAAATTGCATTTTCAAATGGACAAATGGAATGGCTGAAAAGCGCACACCACAAAAACCAAAAATGGAAGAATAAGTATACCTGCAGCTTAACTAGTCCATCTCGAAGTGGTTTAGAATAACCAAGCTTCTTTGCAAAAGCATCAGCCTAGGTAAAAAAAAAAAAAAACATTTCATAATCAGACCAGGCCATATATCCACGAAGCAATAAGTAAAATGAAACATCGGAGGTGGTAATGACAATCCATCCGCCTTGACATGTGTTGGTTTAGGTACATTCAATTACTAATGGGTCATATGGGAAAGCTTTCAAATTTGGTAAATATAGAATGTCTCATATGGGTCATACAGTTTGAAACTTTAAAGAGACTTAAAGTGTATTAAGATTCTTAATTTGCTTGGTAAAAGTTGAAAAATTTTGACCCTATTTTAAGAATGTAGCTATGTAATCATGTTAAATACATTGATCAATACAAAATTTACAAAGAAATGGGTACAAAACTGCTTGCAGATCAACCTGACCTAACCCTATTTGACACAAATTATAAGTGATTGGTACCGACTTAAACCTGTGTTGCGCCTATATCTAGCCCAACCCAACGTCCATTTAACCACCTCCAATTAATATCATATTGGAAATTCATATAAAAATTTAGAGCTACCTGAAACTCAAAAGCACGGCTAACAAGGTTGAGGCCAAAGCTCACAAGATGCTGGATAGGTATTATAGTGTGCTGCAATTTGAATTTCAAAGAATTAGTGAAAAAAAACATATATATATTGATTAAACCCGAATATGACAGCTAGAAACGTTCATACATGGGATATTATACACAGGAGAAAAAAGCGTTGTATGAACACTTGAAAAAGTGTCCAACACCACTCTAAAATCAATATTATTATAAAATCAATATTCTCATAGTGCATTGACAAAATGGAGAATAACAAGGCTCCATTCCTTTTACATCATTTTCACTCTTTATTCATATTGTGGGTCATAACTCCATCTTATAGTAAATGAATCCATAATCATATTTCACATAATTCGCCAAAAATACACGGATTTGCTATCTTGTAAAGTTGAGAAGAAAGTGTGTTCCTTTATATGTCTGACTTGGAATGAAACGAATAATTAGAAAAAAGAGGTTGTTCATAAGTTCATTATATATTTATATATATACACATATTTAAATATCGTGCCTTTTACCAACTCCAATGAGTACCCACAACAGTCCAAAGTCCAAACTATCAAGAAAAGAGAAATTCGTAAGTTTTCCTACTCTCCTCTTTTATCACCCTTAGGGCCTTAGGCATAAAATTTTACTTTTATTTTTTTAAAAACGGCATACCAACAACCTAACCCACATACCATATACAACCGCAGTAAATATGTACCCACTACCTCAAGTTAGGCTTGAACCCACAACCTCTTGGTTGATGGGTTTTTCTCATACCGCTAGGCCTAATGTCCTTTGGTACCCATTAGGCATATAATGATGATAGATTATACTGAAGATTAAACTACGTGCTTCAATTTTACATATGAGAAATGTCTAAAGATGTGGTTTTGCAAAGTAAAAAAATAAAGACACATAATAATCACTCACGTATAGGTCGTATTTGTGGTCTAACTACAGAAAACTTGTTGAATTCACAATTTTTCATAGAAAATAACAATGTACCTGAAATAATATGAGCCCAATGAGTACTGGTTGAGTATCAAATCCAAAACTACGGAACAGGTCCTTTGAGTTCTTTACAAGTGTATAACCACCAAATTGCAGAAGCGTAAGAACCTGCAAAGCACGTTCTCAATGTCACTCGTATACTCCTAAAGCCAAAAGTAAGATCTATTTGCCCCTAACGAACTAAAGAAACAATCCACAATACGCCAAACAGTACAAATTGATGTTATTCATCAACTCGCAAAAAGAAAAAAAATTATACGCAGGCAGATCGCAAGATTAACCTGTATAACCATGTAAAAAATACTTAAAATAGGGTATAACTCATTATTAGACATGTTACAAAATTTTATTCCAAAAGCCAGGGTGAATACTTTATGGAGAGTCCCAAAATAAATGCAACACATTTCTTTTTTGGTGAACTTCAATCTACAATAACAGTTGCTACCTAATCATCATCATATTGGTACTGATGGGCACTAATTCAATCTCTTTTTTAGCATTACAGGTATTGGACTGATAGTGGAACAATTTTATTAGCCAACGTGCATGATTAGAAATCCGCGTTTATTACTTTATGTTCAAAAGGGTTTAAGCTATTATTTAGCAACGTACTTACCTTTTTGTACCAAGGTGAGAAACGTACCAATTTTATTTCTAATGTGAGTAACCAACTCTTAAGTTCTGTTCCAATAGTAGTAACATGGTATTTTAGTCGACATTTAGTTATCAAATTGCTCACATGTCATTGACCTGTATATTTTAATGACATGGCATGACACGTTAGATCAATTTGGTGTACTTAAACTTTATTTTTTGATGAAATTCATTTGTTACCCTATTTTTTTCCACAACCGATCTTTTATGTTGAATTCAACAATAAAATTATTGATCCAATTAAATTTCATCAAGTAATAAAGTTTAAACACAATAAATATATATCTTACGTGTCATGCCATGTCATTAAAATATACAGGTTACCGACATGTCAACAATGGTGATGATTAAATGGTGACTAAAATACCATGTTACTAATATTGGAACAAAAGTACAAAACCTAAAAGTTGGTTACTCACATTGGTAATAAAATGGGTACATTACTCACTTTGGTACAAAAAGGTAAGTATGTTGCTAATTTATAGCTTTAACCCTTTTCAAAAGTCATTACTGAATAAGTACAAATTTGTATTATAGTTTCAGAAGTCATTAATGAGTAAGTACAAAATTGTGTTATACGATGCAACAAGCAACAGTTACAAGAAATCAACAAAAGAACACACCTGAACAGCAATGAAGGAATACATTGTGTGATTCAATTTCCAGTGACCGAGTTCATGAGCAATGACAGCAACAACTTCTTCCACATTCTTGCACTGCATATCATACCGCATTAATCAGATAAACTACAAGAAACATGAACTTCGTTCAACAGGATTACATTTCATGAAGAAACAAATCTTTAAAAAACTAAACTATGATCAAGGAAATTTTTTGGGAGCAGAGTATAATCAGGTATGAATTTCAGGCAACAACAGAGTGACAAACGAGCACACCCTACCACATAAAGATGATTTTGCTACAGCAAAAAGAGTCTTATCAAAGTCCAAGTAGCTCCAAAAATTACAAATTTTTTAATATGGCAAACAATAATATAAAGAGAACGCTGTTGAGCAGACAAAAAAAATCGTTTTTACAAAAACAAATGGTGTCACGCACAATCTCTATCATACGAACAGGTGATATTGATATAGCACAAGCTGATTACAGACTTAAAAAAGCTGTGAAGAGCTAAAGGCACACCTATTGTAAGTAAAATGAAGTGTGTTAACTATTAGGTCCTATTGCAGGTTCATAGACCTGGTATTTTATTAAAGGAATGATAAATAAGTAACAAACAATACCTGCTGAATCAAAGTATCGTAAAGAACAATGCGCTTGTTTTTAAAGAACCCATACATGTATGCCTGCAGAGCAACATAAGTCACGTCATTCCAAGGCCAAATGACATAAACATCTGTGAGGTGTAGCCACAGGAAAAAAGAATGAAGTATAACAAAAAAATAAATCAAGTAACTAGTATACCAACAGTTTATTCTGTCTATCAAGCAGAAGTCACATTATTTCTTTCGAGATATGTTATTTCTAGAAGTGGAGTTTTTATTATTGTGAAAGTAGAAAAGTAGGATCTCAAACAAAAGTGAAAAATAGGGCCCAAGTACAGAGCAACAAACAAACTGAAAGAGAAAATAATTCCTGAGGCATACAATCTCTATATTGTAATATTTTTTTATCATCATAACTAAAGGTTATTTAGACATTCAAAGAAATTATTGCAATAAAATAGAAATCCTCACATTGCTATGGCTTGACCTTGTAGATCCATCCACAACAAACAGCTTCTTCAGAGGGAAATTAAGAGAAGAAGCAAGGGTCTCAATTTTTGACCTAAGCTCGCCATCTGGTAGCTATGATATGATAACATGACAGATCAAATATGTCAGATAAGAAATATATAGAGCGGTGTTTGAATGTGGATTTTGAAAGTGATTATAAAATGTTCAATAACAGAAATCAGACAATCAACTGTAGGAAAACAGCTTATACAATATACTGTTTGGATTCACTTATGTTGCTTGGATAATTTGATTGCTAAAGGATTAATAGATAGGATGACCAAAAGGGCATGCATTGAAAAAAGAAGAGAAGTTATGTTGAATGAAAGTAGGGATCTCTCAAACTAGGTTAAAGATGGGTGAACAGGAAATTTTATTCTACCCTTAAATATTCACTTTTTTGCAACTGGTTTGAAACTGGTAATTTGATCCCTAAATATTCAGAAAGAAATCCGCTCATCCAAACAATATAAAACTGATTATTGAAACGTGAAGTTGCAATAATCAGATAATTTGATCCAAAACACATCCAAAAACAGGCTAACAGCCTCAAACAAGTAAACATATCAATGATTTCCTCCACCAATAAAATTTATATTTAGAATACTTACCGGTGTGAACTTGTTAAAAAGGGGTGCAATTAGAACTGGGTAAATTGTCATCATGACAAGAGACAAAACAAACATAAACCCCCATAGATAAATAGCCAGATAGGGTCCACCTTTCTGCAATGAAAAAAGAACACTACTTCTGTAACAAAGTCACAGAAAAAAAAAAAAATTGTAATACTTATATCAACAACACTTGATCTACTAGAGCTCTACCAGTACCTGTACTATTAAAATGATGGCAGCCACGACAGGTGGTCCTATAATTATAGCCAAGATCATGCCCTTAATCATGTCTCGAATGAAAAGCCAGAATGTTTGCTGTAACCATAAACATCATGTAATACAATGTAATATCTAACATAAACCAGAGAGGTAATCGTAAATCCTAATTTTAACTCAAACAAAGAAGACAACTATAAGAATAAAAAGAGTCAAGTGTTATTAAACCTTGTTAAAACCATGACGCTCCTCAATTACAAAGGTTGAATATAGAGAAAATGGCAAGTCTGTAATCTGCACACAAAAATTACATAAAAACTGTAAACGGACAGCAAGTTTGAAGCTGTTTATACACATATTTGAAGAACAATATGCTAAAAAAATACCCTTAGAAAGTAAAATGAAAAACCTTTCTACAACAGTATAAACAAATATAACAAATCTTAACTATGACAAAGATTACTTGACAGAGTGTATTTGTATCACTAACCATGTACTTGGGACAATAGTTGATGAATTTGAGCATATACATCAGTCATAGACTTATAGCTATGCAGAAATTAACATTTTGGCAAAATAAATTTTCTCCATATATGTGGCAATAACTATCAGTTTATTCCCATAATAATGACATTGCTATATAAAGGTATAAGGTTTGGCATATATAAGATGTCTTTCAGCATATTTTATACCGAAACAAGCTAATTCCACAGAAATGAACTGATCTAGTTTCCTCATGTGAAAAACTGATAATGTATACATACCTGAGACCAAATCATGACACCAGCTAGGAATGCTAGTGTATGATAAATTTCACTTTCTGCATCAAGGCCAGCAGATTCCAAAATAGCACCTGATTTCTGTGGCAGATTATAAGATATGAAGTTGTTACTAAAAATAGTAAGCTGTTACCCATAAAGGTTCAAAGATAAGGCACTAAACCACTCACCGTCCAAAACCACGGCAAAACACCAAACAGCAAGATAGCAGAGTCCATTACTATTGTTACAAACTCATGAATGAAGTGGAAGTTACTGGCAAATGAGAAAGTAAAAAGAAATGAATCAGCCGTTCGAGCAGATAAGACCGGAGAACTCAAAGAGTACGTTACAATGAAAATACCTTTTATCAATACTATAAGCCCTAGATTTTTCAAACTTTTCTTGACTAATCACACCTTCCAAAGTTTTAGGAAGGGTTGGCAGCTTCAGAGCAGCATGTTGTCGCAAATCCAAATACGTCTCGAAAACGTACATCAATATCATGAACCCTGTCAATCAATAAAGAATTTTGTCAAATAAATTAACTTCATCCACATTACAAAGTTCATACTTCACACCCAAAAACATTGAAAAGCTTCCTGATTACGAATGAAATGACAAACAACAGTAATACTCCTTTCATATTTCAAAACAAAACAGTAAACCTCCCAAGACCACAAAAAGACAATCCACAATTCATAGAAACCCAAAAAAACCTAAGCTGCACTGACATGGAAACCATAACTTAGAGAAAAAATTATGCATTTATAACAGAGAAAACAATTCACTAAAAATGTTGAAACTAAAAACACCAGTAAAATTCATTAGCTTGCTTCTAACAATAGCAATACTGTAACAACTCTAATAACATAATAATTACACCTATAGTTACATTTAAAAGATAAAAAACTAATAAGGCCTTTTCAACTTAGTAACCAATCTCCAAAAGCAAAATGGATGTCTAAAACAACAGATTACAAATAAAAGCCCTAGCAATACATAACTTCAAAACCCAAAGCTAAATATCTGCTAATAGATGAAAAAAAAACAAGGAGAGTGTAGTAACAGTAGTAATTGTAAAACCCTAAAAATGAAATAAAGACCTTAATTTACTTATAAAAGTCAGTGGAAAAATAAAAAACAAAATTAAAAAAGTGAGAAAGAATTAGGGGATGAAAGAAGATAGATACCGACTACGGCTTCCATGTACGGAAAAGCCATGTCTGTGCCGGAGAAGATAAACACCGATCGGCGAGAGAGATATGTATAAAGAGAGAGATATTTTTGTGAATCTATAAAGTGATTTTGAGGTACGGATGAAAATTTATGTTTAACCTGATTTATTTACTCGATAAATATATAAAAGTACATATATATATATTTTTGACTTTTTGTTCTGGTTAAATTTTTGGGTCAAGTCGGGTTGATGTGGCGGGTTCGAGCCCATAGATCAAAACTCAATAGTGTGTTTGATTAAACTAGTTCGGATTGAAGATGTAAATAGAATTGGAGCTATATGTGGAGATAGAAACTTGTAGGGGTGAGCATGGGTAGGTTATGACCCTTAACCGAACCCAAAACCGAAATTTCAGTTATGGAAATTTTTTAACCATTCGGTTTCGGTTAAATCGGTTATGGTTAATCGGTTTTTGGGTAGATTTTGGGTCGGTTAACCGTTAACCATTGGTTAACCGCTTGAAAAAGAAAAATGATGAAGTAATGGAATCATCGAACTCCTAGTTGTGGTGGTGTTGTCGATATCTTGCGAAGAACATCACTATTTCTAAAGGTTGTATTTACGGGTAGAAGATAAAATGGCTTTAAATGTAACCTAAAAATGGAATGGACTACATAATTAACTAGTGGGCTTAAAGTTTGAGAGTTTCCTAACGGGTGATTATGCTACTTAGTATTAAATTGTATGCATCTATCAATTTAATCCAACGACTGTAAGTAGCAGTAGATTGGTGTTAAATGGGTAGTTTTTGCTACTGTGGGCATGGAATGTATTGATGCGGGTAAAGGTTTTTCGGATGCATCTATATGCTTGTTTAATTTCTGAAGGCCAGGAAAATCACGGAGTTAGTTTTGGTTGGAAAGCTATATTCGGCCCAGTCACAATCTGATAGTTTGGTGCCTTAGTAGAAATGTAAATAGTATTGTGCTGTCATGCAGGGTGGTTTTTATGTTTGTATAGATAGATTTATTTAGATAGATATCCCCTACTTGAATCTTTGTATATTTTGATTTGTATTCAATAAATTTTTGCCTTTTCTAAAAAAAATTTAGCTCTAACATATATTACCTATTTACATTACATATTTATTTGTATAATGAAAATATAAGTAAAAAAACTAAGGGTGGGTCGGTTCGGTTAAATAGGGTCGGTTAATGGGTCTTAACCGTAACCATAACCAATCTAATCGGTTAATGGAATTATAATAACCGAACCATCGATTAAGCTTTGGGTCGGTTAAATCGGTTAATTCGGTTGTGGGTCGGTTAATCGGTTTCTATGCTCACCCCTAGAAGCTTGAATGTGGAGCGAGAGTTTTTGTTTATGGGAGCTGATAAATACAACAAATAAAAGTTATTCATACACCAAAACTGTACTTTGAGTACTTGTACTATATGCAATAACTGATGTACAGTTGTTGTATGAATCAACTTTATTTGTTGTATTTATCAACTTCCTTTGTTTATAGTTAGAGCTGGAGATTTTATTTTAGACTAGAATAATATACCCGCGCAATGCGGCTGTTAAAGTAACGATGATAAGTTACGGTCATGGTGGTGATACTTGTGAAAAGTCTAAAACTTAATTTTATGTGTTTTGTCTGTTTTAATTTTAATACGAAATTATACATATATATGTTTATATATAGTAAATAAAATAGATTAATAGGAAATAATTTTATTAATGGTAATGCTAACATGGTTTAATGAGCTAAGGGCAATATAGTCATTTCGTTGTGTTGAGATAATTTAAGATAATGATAGATATGTATTATATGTAGTTAAGACTAATAGAGACTCGCGCTATGCGACAGATAACTTTCACAAAATTCATCAAAATATATTGTAATTAGCGGTTACATAATTTATTTGAGCATTGAAGTTCAACTATATCTTGGTAACACCTAAAATACGATTTTTGTGGTTATCAAACATAAAATAATCCACTCTCAAATCTATCTATATAACTAAAGAAGGAGATACCATTATTTGTCAACATTCCACCCTTGACACATAGGATGCATCTTAGGTGTCATCACCTTATACACCAATTTGATGAGGTGGCAAATTTTCCTACATTTAGAGCGTAAATAAGGTTTTTTTTTTTTTTTTTGAAAGGCAAATATAAGGTAACATTTAATTTAGGGAGAATTGCATATATGCCATTGTTAACTTGTAATATATCACATTTATCCAACTTAATTTGAATATATACAAATTATAACTAATTTAATGTAATATAATTTGTTATCATTTTTAGAGGCTATATAATGTAACTCATAAAATTAAATTATAACGGTAACATTTAATTTAGGGAGAATTGCATATATGCCATTGTTAACTTGTAAAATATCACATTTATCCAACTTAATTTGAAAATATACAAATTATAACTAATTTAATGTAATATAATTTGTTATCATTTTTAGAGGCTATATAATGTAACACATAAAATTAAATTATAACTAACTTAATCTAAATTAATATGTCATGGGATAACAGTTGTAGTATAGTTTTGGCTATAACCCAAAATCATAGCATTTCGTAGTCAGTTTTTTTCTTTGATTATGAGCTGAAATCGTTTATTGAACAATAGAATTTTCAAGTTTTATTCATCTTAATCTTCACCCATCTTTTTGTAGCTCTCTAATTATTTTTTGTCACCTTTAATAAATTATATTATGATATGATAGCTTACTTTTTATCTAGATTTTGACTATTTTATAATCTTAATATAAGGTTTATGGATGGATAATAAGATCAAAGTTCTAATTATTTCAATTACACAACTTAATTACAATTATGTGTGTGACTAATAAGACGTGTATCTTTAGTTGAGGAGAACCTCCCATCTTTCTGTAGCTCTATGATTATTTTTTATTACCTTTAATAAATCATGATATCTTACTTTTTATCTAGATTTCAACTATTTTATAATCTTAATACAAGGTTTATGGATGGATAGGAAGATCAAAGTTATAATTATTTTAATTACACAACTCAATTACAATTATGTGTGTGACTAATAAGACGTGTATTTTTAGTTGAGGGGAACCTCCTTTAGTTATAAGGATATATGTGTGTGTAAGCGCCTCTAAATACTTATAGTGATTGTTAAACTTAACCTATGTTTTTTTTATATATATACAAAGTGTTAATAGCATTAAGCTGACTATCAACAAATCATTATTCTATACAGCTTTATCTTATAATCTATGTATTAAGTTTTTATATTTTTTTAGCCGTGCATCGCACAGGTTTAACACTAGTAATTAATATATTCATAATTTTAAATGTTTATTTATATACAACATTACATGTCATTTAATTCAAACATTTATGTTGATTATTTTGTATTAATTCTTTCCAAATTTAGTTGTGGGTAGTTATGTGTAACACCAAAAAAAAAATCCAAAAGTATTATTATGATTAAAGCGAAATAAGTTGTTTTAAATTATTATTATTTTAGGTGAAATAAAATAATAATAATTGTATGTCGGTTTTAAAGTTTCAGACTATGATAATCACGGGGAATAAAATTAAAACATATATATCCATGTACGTGAGTATGTACATGAGTATGTATCAACTAAACACTTCCAGGAGCTTCAAGAAAAGAGAAAACACGCAGGAACCCTAAACCCTTAATTAAATTCGAACCAAAACATGAAATTGAAGCCAGAGAACGCGAATTCATCAATGATTAATCAATCCTAACACGAGATGATCAAGAATGGTGTCATCCATGTTTAAGTGTTAAATCATGTATTTGCCTAAAGAGCAAAGGTGAGTGATATGGAGGTTAAATGGGTAATGATTGTGTGTTCCGGATTGCTTTCGAGCAAGAGGTTCATACAATCAAGTGGATTATTATGGTTGTGTATTTTATATCTTGTTGATTATTTGTGTTGTTGTGATGGCATGTTCCGTTGTATTTGTACCGAGATGATTAGTTGTTGATAGAGTATGTTGGTAAGTGGAATAATATGATGATTATGTGGACTATGAGGAATGAGTGATTTGTAGAGATTCAGAGTTTAGCTAACTACGGTTAGCATTATGATGTTGAGCTTGATATGCATACCATTGGGGTATGGTATTAAGCTAATATGATGTTAAGAGCCGTGGATCCACATAGAGTTTCAATCTCTAAAATTGCTCAGTAGTTATTTGCCTAAGCGAGTATATGTTGTTAATATTTGCTAAATGATGTCTCAGTGTTGTTTATGTGGATTATTCATTTAATTGCTCGTATGCTCACTAAGCTTTATGCTTACCCCTTTCAGTTATTTTATGATGTAGGTTAATGGTTCGGTTGAACCAAAGATTCATGATGGGTGGTTTATGATGGCACGAGTATAGCCTAGATTGGAGCTTGCTTTTGATGAGACAAGCTTCTATTCTTTTAGATTATCGTTATAATGAAGCTTGTACAAATCGCCCAAAGGATTGTGATTTGATGTAATGTGTTATCGTTGTATTAAGTGGATTTTGTAAACAATTAAATGTGAAATTTAAATGTGACCAAATGCAAATGAGTTTACTATAAAAGATATAATAATATGACTTGATGTATCTATAAAAAAAAAAAAATTAGGGTGTTTCATTATGTCATTATTATTGTACATAGGGGTAATTGTGTCTTTTTCGATTTTTGAAGTTGTAAGGTTGAGAAGAAAAAGGTTAAACCCTTTATAAGGGTGTATGATAAGTGTGACAAATTAATTGGGCTAGAAATTATAAATGTAAAATGAAATAAATGAAAACGGCATTCTATGGGTATATTTGGTAAAAGTAGTTGTAAACTGTATTTGCAAGTTGTAGTTGTAGGCTGTAGCTGCAGCTTTTACTTAGAGCTGAAAGCTGTAACTTTTATTCATATAAGAATGTTTTGTAGAATAGCTATAACTGTTATTAAAAGTGAAAAATGACAAAAAAAAAAAAGATATAATTAATTATGTAGACTGTGATAATTAAAAAATATGAAGTATTTAAGTAATGAAGCTTTTCTTTAAATACAAGTAGGCAAGTTTTCCATGTATATAAAATAACATTACAAAAGATTAAAAAATTTATTAAATGACAAATATTACAAAATGAAAATGAACTTAAATAACTTTGTAAACCTTTTTCATGTACGAGTAATATTCTCGAAGTAATTTTTATTACCCAATAGGTTTAGTGGACCAAAATATCAAAGAGTGTCGAGGACATGCATGTAGGGATAGAATCACATAAGGAATTTGTATGGAATAAAAAAAATCAAATAGGCTTTATTATGGATATGAAATGATGGGTTTTAATGGTTATTTTTTAATTATATATTAAACAATAATATGCGAAAAAATAATTAAAACAATAAACCCATAACCGCGGATCCAAAACCTTGTATTAAATCAATCAACTAATTAAACAAGATGAAAAAACGCTTACGGTGACTTGCTCGGTGAAAGGCCTCGAAAACTTGAACACACACACACACATATATATATATATATATATATATATATATATATATATATATATATATATATATATATTACATTCATACACTCTTAGCTTCGTCCTATAACTCATTCATATACGTAATAATTCCATACATAACTTAAAATAATCAAACTTGACTTAAAACATAACCTCTCAATTTATACATGCTTACGCGATCCTATAAAAGAGATGGGATCGCGTATTATTGAATGAAAATACACTGTGACCATTTTTGTCTTACTTACGCGATCCTAGAACCACGGTGGGATCGCGTAATTACTTAAGAAATTCGACTGTGATCATTTTACTCATAGATACGCGATCCTGAGAACACAGTGGGATCACGTAACAACAAAGAAAATTGAACTGTGACAGAAATACACTGACTTACGCGATCCTACCATATAGCTGGGATCGCGTATGGTTGCTGTGTTCTCAGCCTTGACCAAACTCAGATTTTTAGCCAAATTCAAACGCGCTTAACTTTTAACTCCTTAAGAGTTGAGACCTGAAAATTTGCACACACCTTCACTATAACATAATAAAACTTTCCCTTTTTACCCTTTTCCAAATTTCACATTAACGAAGAATTCGGACGTATGACTAGTTTATTGTCATTTCAGACACTTTTTATGAATATGCCAAAATACAAACCACTTGGTTTTTGACCTTCAAACTTTACCAACATTTTCTATCATACATTTGACACTTAACCCAATAGCAACAAGTTGCATACTTGTACCACAACTCATTTTGACATCTTGACCCATTCATTGCCCATTTGGACACTTTTGACCCATGTACCATATTCATCATATTTTAACCCATTCACTTACTACCTTCACACATATTAGACCATTCCCCACATAGTTGACTATACGTCAACATTAGATACAACCAAATGCTTGTTTTCAACACATAACCATATTTCATGACATAACAAAATCTATAGCTTGACCACATGTTTCATACCCATTCGTTACACCTATAACATTGTTCCTTGTCTTTGACTACTGTCCACCATGACTTTACCAAGTCAAAGGTATAACAATATTTCTCATTATTAACTTTACACTTTAACCATTTATATCATAAAAATGTATCGTTGGGCGATTTACACAATTGGCTATTCACAACGATAATTTAAAAGAGAATGAGCTTTTCTAACCATATAAGCTAGCTCCATTTTCACTTTAACTTCTTGCCACTATAATCCACTTGTTCTATCCAATTGGTTCAACCAAACCAAACACCTACAACATTAAACACTTAAAGGGTAAGCATAAAGCTTAGTGAGTACATAGGCAATTAAATGAATAACTTTACAACTTAATCAACTCATAATCATATCAATAATAAGTATTAACTTTACCACATAACTTTCGAGCAATTGTAGAGATTAATCTTAACCTTTCTATTTAGTACCATACCTCTCGGTGGTATGCATACTAAAACATCATTCTTAACCTTAAGGATCCTTAAAACTTCCACATGTTAACTGATGCGTCCTTTTACAGACGATCGGTGGATGCTTAAAATTTTATAATTACTGGGGTCTAAGCGTAACTTACAAATACTGAACCAAAGGTTAGTAGATGGTAAGTATGACCTAGAGTCGTTCTTAAAGAGAAACTGAATTGAAACGGAGGTGATCCAATCAATCTTGCTTTTCTAGTAAATGTTTTAAAAGAGTGCGTTGGGGGGTTTTGGTTCAGCTAACTAAGTAAACTAAATAAAGCGAATAAAAGATAATGATAAATCAGATAATAAAAGGAGTATTTGTTGTGAGTTCATTAGCTTATAATATGGGACGATGACTTATAGGGAAAACGTTTACTAAATTTGGGATGTTCACTAGATTTGATAGTCCATGGTTGTAACACCCCCAAATTTAATGTTTTGCGGAAGCTCGATTTGGGTGTCACTAATCAATATACAAAGCACATAAGATATAATGAACGACCACTATATGCGTCGTTTTAAACTTGTATTAATAAAATAAACGTTTACATTAAAATAATGTTACATTAGCTCGGTTCCTGAAATTGAGAGATTACATGGCATAATTACTTTTACAAAATATAATAATGCAATCAAATCTCTAGTTGTATGTATGCTGACTCGAGCTAATAGTCCCTACCTGTGCAGTCCACCTACTGCTGGGTACCTGTGATATATACTAAAATGGGTCAGCGAAAACGCTGGTGAGCTCACAGGTTTGTATGTCAATGTATAGTTGTAAGAACCGCAAGATTTATATTGAATTTAAGATGCAATTAAGCAAAATAAAAGTTATACAATCCATGAGCACATAGTCTGAGCTTAACTTGATTTGTCAGGCCCAATTAAGGAAACCTAACTTGAAATGCCTCCTACGAGTGTCTAATCCACACTCGTCTTCCCAAATGCTAATACATCCGTTTGACCGGTTAGTGCGTGCTAACCCGGATGAGGATTGTCAATCCCATATGATATCATATACTAACATTCACGCTAAAATATTAGAGACTATGCTATAGAGGACTTTAAATTGATTAGCTTGAAACTCATGTCGTATTTGAAAGTTGGCACTTGCGTTCTACTTGTAAAACAAAACAGAGCAGTACTATCACACCCCTAGTTGTAAAATAGTGAAAATGGGGCTATGAAACTCACCTGAGTCTTGAAGTGTTTAATTTAATAAACTTGAAGTAATTAGCGGTGAATTGATGTCCAAAGACTTGAAACCTGAATGTGTCCACGATACTTGAATTGTTATTAATTGTACCGGTATCTCGAAAGACTACCATTTAAATTGTTTGTTTAACTTGATGTCCAAATTACCCCGATTTGGTTGATTGTATTGTTACAAGTTACTTCGACGTGTTTGATTAAATTGGTACAAGTTACAACGACTTGTTTGATCTTTGAAGTATGTTTTGAAAACGCGTACGGCCCGTTGGTGATTAATTGTAATAATAGTCTTGATGTTATCACATTGATTTCGAAGCGTTACACTTAGAAACACAAATTCCATTATGTTTGAAAAGTTGTGTCGTATAATTGTTTTGAAGTTGTACAAGTTTGACACTTGGTGAAATATGTGTTTACGGAATCTAAGTACGGGGGTCCGGGGGCAGCGCCCCTGGTTAGCGGGGTCCAAGGGGCGGCAGCCCCTGGCGGGGTCCAAGGGGCAGAGCCCCTGGCTGGGGTCGAGCTGCCAGGTCAGCTTGGAAAATTTTTATTTTTACTATATTGCTTTAAGGAAAAACGCATCTGGACTTGAATTTGGGTGAAATCAAGTGATAAAATTTTGGTCTCGACACTTAGTAAAAAGTTGTAAATATTCTGTTTTATGCGTCACTTATAGCGACACTCATGGGTTTAGGCGACACTTAGGAAGTGTCGCATGAAATGACTGATTCTGAATAATAGCGTCACTTGTGCAAGTGACGCATAGAGTGCGACACTTGAGGAAGTGTCGGTTGTAAGTGTCGGTATAAAGGTCATGAGTCACTAAGGTGAGTGACGGGTGAAATCAGGTTTGATTGTAGGCGTCACTTAGGCAAGTGACGCTATAAGTGTCGGTCATTAGTGACGGGTATTGAAAATGCGTCACTTAGGTAGTGACGGAAAAAGAGGGTTTTATGCGGCACTTAGGCAAGTGACGCAAAATTTGGGCTTTTAGCGACACTCAATGCGTCACTTAAGTGACGCACGAAGTGACGCTATACTGCATGCTTCGTTGCGACACTTAAAGCTGTTGACGGGTTTTTGAGCCAAAAACGAGTTTTCCGGCCATAGTTTGGTCCGATTCTTTTACCCAACCCATATATGGACATTTTAAACATATATAAACAACTTTTATGTAAAAATGAGTGAAATTGGAGAGTTTCGGGTTTTTGTCGGAAACTTACGCGGTGTCGAAATGAAAATCCGGAAAGATGAGGTTGTAGATCGTTGCGAGGTGATTCTTTTTCTCCAAAAGCTTCGAGATTTCGGCGGCGTTTGGTGGTGTAATTTGGTGTTTTAGTGTGATGAAGATGGTGGGTTTTTGAGAGAAAATTTGAGAAAGAGAGAGAAGAGAAAAGTGAGAAATGAAGAATGGGGAGTGGGTTTCCCCCCATTTTGGGCAGATTTTGGTGGGGTCCACGGTTGTGGGCTTCACCAATTTTTGTTCCCTGCGTTCGCGCTCCGTGTGGTGTTCGTTTTTCTCGGTCGTTTAAACGTTAAATATTAATTTTATTCGTTTAAATTTAAGTTTTAAAATACGAATTATTATCCAATATTTTTGTCAAAGTATTTTACCAAATACTTAATAGTTGCGTTATAAAATGTAACGTTAACTTGTTTTGTTTGTTTGCGCGTTTATTATTTTAATCGCGTGACCATTGATTGTATGATTCAAAATGAATACGAAATATTATAAATATAATACCTTGGATATAATTGTGTTATTAAATAACGTTTATATTATTTAATTAAATTGTTCACCAACATCCGTAATTAATTGAACCGAATTACATTCGATTTGAACCTTGTACGATTTAATCAAATCGCATACTTGTATATATATTCAACAATATATATTAATTGATACATCAATTAGCCTAACCCAGAACTAATTACATGTATTAACACTTGATTAGGCACTAATTTCTAGTCCTAATTTGACGGGTGTCACAATGGTATAACCAATAGATTCCCTATTAGTCGGTTATCAACTAATATGTCACGAGGAACCGAGGTATCATGATTCTGATCAGACAGACAATGCTCAACTCTCCACACTCTCCTATGAGGGAGTCAGTGGCCCTTATTGTCGAATGCATTTGCTCGTGGGCGAAGGAATAGAGTAGCAAGTCAACAACAAGTCTAACCGTTCTTAATACCATAAAGACTATAAATCCAGCAAACAACTAACTTCAGCAAATATGTTCGGACTTAGTTGATCAATTCTGATTAATGAAGTTTAAGCATGGTAAGCGAAGGAAAGTGTTGAGGTTTCTTGCGTACCGTACTTTAGATTTCATAGGTTAAGGAAAAGTATCGTTTTAAAGTGGATTTTAAACTTGCCTTTCTCAATACAATTAACAAATCCCTAGGTTTTCGTAAATGGTTATTTAGCCTATAGCCTACCTAATCTAATCTAAACTAACTAATCTAATTAAAACGCTAATTAAAATGCTGACGGCTTTTTGCATAAAGTTAAACCCAGACCATGTCAAAAAATGATATGGTAGTCCATAGTGTATTTAATCGTTTACCGATGTTTCCATTGTAAATTTAACTGCTTCGCAATGTTTACATGATAAGTACATTGTGATTTTAAGTGTACAATACTCATGGCAATTCCACGTAATCACATTGCATTTTATGATGCTCGCATGACGTTATAGTTAAAACCATAGTTTTTACACAGATAACTATTGACCAAGTATTAAGGTTCGCGACTCCTCTCTACAAGGTTACAATCACGTTTGTTAATCGAAAGGCGAATATAAGTTTTAGGTTTAAAATCATAAGGTAAGTCCGTTCATAAAGTTTCCATTTTGGCGTCGATCCATAATACAACTACCTTCGGTCGTTACCGGCTTCCATGCGTTTGTACTTTGCTCGAAAGCATTTCCAGCACTATACCAAGTAAACAGTCGAATAGGGGCCATCATATTATTTCACGACACTTTTAAAGTCATCCCACAAATATATACGCTAACTACATCACAACAAATACAATAGTCATCTACTCGCTAATCATGGCATAAACGATCTCTAGCATAATTAAAGTATACATATTTAATTAAGATAGAAAAGGATAGAAATAACCGAGATTAATATGCGAGAAGGAGTAGACTTGAATTAATAAGAGTTGCTCCAAGCGTACACCAAAGATTACAAATACGTCCCTCACCAAGGATTACAAGCTCGTTCCTTGCTTCTATTTTAACTAGCCTAACACTACTTTAAAGTAAGAAAATAAAAAAGAAAGAAAAGCTAGAAGCTATAGAAAGAAAGTGTGTTTTTCCAAGGTATGGATGGTGCATTTTGCAAATGAGCCTAATGCCTCCTATTTATAGGAGAGTTTTGGTGCATATTAGCAAGTGGAAGCTCACAATAGCAAAAGGTGAAAAAGGTGGTGGCACCGGGTACGGGAAGGTGGTGGCACGAGGTACGTAAAGGTGTAGCACGAGGTGCATAAAGTTGCGTAAAGGTCTAGCACCGGGTACACGTAAGGACCAAAAAGCGGGAAGCGTGCGGGAGGGTGGCAGCCGGCGGCGGCTGGCTGCTACCCGCACCAGTTCGTCGCCAGTTGCGTCGATTCTTTTTTTGTTGGACTCGTAATTCAAAAACGAAGACTTTGATTAAAAGATATCCCAAAAAAATATCTTTGAACTTTAGATGTGTCGTACGAATCGTTTGGATCTTCCGGCGTACGTAGAATCTTCGTTCTTCGTCCGTTTTTGTTGATTCTTCTTCTGTTGGATTCGTAATTTGAAAACGAACATCTTGGATGAGATGGATGTTGGTGATGGGCACTTTTGTCTTGAAATCTCGTTTTGATGTCTTGAATCTTCAAACGTGCGTGAAATCTTCGTTTTTATTCCGTTTTGCTTGATTTTCATCGTGCAACCTTGTTTTGACCATCTTGGCATAATACTATTATTTTGTAATGGTTTTGAGTTAAAATGCCAAGAATCGTTCCAGAATGAGAGAGATATCGGTAGTAAAAACGTGACTTTTTACGCGATATCATTAACTCATAAGAATCAACATCATCAAGCTAACGTTATGATCATTACTTGGCTAAACATCAAGCTAATGTCATAATAGTTACTTGGCTTAAACATATATCCATCTACTCATAAGTTTACATGCTTAACAAGTAATGGAAGCAACTTACATAACATAACATAACCACGTGCCATGTTGAACACGTGTCTTTCACTTACCATGTGCAAATCACATATTCTTCCACGAATCTCTACAATACTCACTTCAAATACTTTCACATAACTTTCACGTTTTATCGGTTTCTTTAAATACTTACCACTTTACACGTATTCATATCACGTTCTTTAACCATACATAAGAAATAAATAGAATACGAAACTTGATATTAAATCACAATATAGAACATAAATAATACTTCATCCGGTTGTACGAACCTCTTGCTCGGAAGCAATCCGAAACATACAACCCTTACCCATTTTATAACACCTCAAGATTTCCAAGAACATCTTCTTCTTTTTTTTTTATATCAATCGGAAGCGAGAAAAACAAATCATGCATTATAGATTGCGAATATCATATTTCCCAAAAACACAATCTATGCATGCATGATAAGTTAATACAATAATCATATTAACTACAAACATTAAGTTAGGTGTTATGTAACTTCAAAACATTAGTTAGGAACAACGACATGTCATATATTCAGAGTAGGCAGTCAAACATTCTTCAAGACCAACTTCTTGCCCACCCACAACAAAAGTAATCTGCAGGAAGTGAGGAGAGGGATTAGCACGGAGCTAAGTGAATAGGTTACAACTATCAACCTAAACTAGCATAACAAGTGATCACCCAAAGCATCACAACAAATACATCAAAGAGGATCGGTGGTCCTTGAGGTACCCTCATGCCGCGGTGGTTCCCCAAGTACACTTATAATCACTGAAGGCCAAACAGTGGTTTTACCGATAGTTTAGTACTATTACTACATACGACATAATTTTAATAAACAACACATGTACAAATTCATCATGTCATCCAAAGTAATAGTATCCAAACCCAATATCATATTGACCCTCGACAAATCACACATTCCATAATAGTCATGGCAATATGTATATATACAGAATATAACAGTAAAATCATGTTACCCGTTGTAACCAAATTGTTACAACTAATCCAGATTGAGAGTCAATGATCCACTCACCCTTCACAGTCACCGTCTTCACTCAAAGTTATAATATTATTGAGTCTTCGGTTGAACACAAGAGGATTACAAGTTAATACTCATTTCATGAGGTGCATAACTTTCATTAGACGCTTATTATCAGTTCAGTATGCATTAGGTATCATAAAGATAGTATACACGTTGATTAACTCAATTCCTAGCAAGCTAGAACAATAAGCCCTGTAATCAGGGGGAATCCGCCGGATTCCATGAGAATCCGCCGGATTCAAGCGAATACTGCCGGATTCCCATGAATCCGCCGTATTCCACACCCTTTCCAGCTCCAATTTGGGACAGACCATCAACTAAGGAATACGCCCCAAGAATACGCCGGATTCCCACGAATCCGGTTCCCGTTTTGGACTGAATCCGCCGGATTCCCATGAATCCGCCGGATTCGCATATTTCAGGATTGCTTGTAAAAAGGGGGAATCCGCCCGGATTCCCAAAACTCCGCCGGATTCGCAAGAACATCAGGTTCGCCCAGTTTCTGCAAAACTCAACCCGAACCAAAATCACAACTCACCAATTTCGAACACTTTGCACGATTTTTACACAAAAGCAACCTAAAGTATCATCATATATCAAGTTCTAACAACAAATAATCTCATAAATCCTCAAACCTATGTATGATCACACATTCCATCTATTTCCTTCAATCCTAACATATATACATATATTCAAAGTAATTTAAACTTACAATCGAGGTAGCAACAAGGTAGATGATGATGTTGATAAGTGGTAATCAAGAATCCATGCTTTGATCGTTTGATCAATGTTTTCCCTTTTTGATTTTTCTCTAAATTTCATGTATGTGTGTGTGTTTTTTTTTAGGAGAAAAGAAAACCAAATGAAATGGGAAAGGGAAAGGTGGGAAGTTAGGTGCCGGCCTAGCTTCCACCTCCATACAACACAGTGTACAAATTATACCCGCTCTAATTCTATTGTCTGGAACCTAAAAACTAATTGCGAGATAATACATTTTATTATAACATCAACTAAATTTATTTAAAACAAGTAATAATTTATGTATCACAATAAATTATTTGACCATTTAACCTATTAATTTCAATGAACCAAATAATATAAATTATTTATAAACTCAATTAAATAACCCAATGAATTAAGTAAATTACCAAATTTCTCCTAGGCCGGTAGTGAGGATGTTACAAATCTTCCCTCCTTAAGAAGATTTCGTCCCCGAAATCTCGCCACGCTCAAAAAGACTAGGATAACGTAATCGCATGCTTTCCTCCGTTTCCCACGTAAGGTTAGCACCCAAACTATGTCGACACTTAACCAAAACCATGGGTATCTCCTTCTTTCGAAGTTTAGTCACTTTTCTATCTACAAGCTCTACGGGTTCCTCTACAAGTTTCTGACTTAAGTCGACACGCAAGTCTTGTAAGGGAAGGACTTGGGATTGGTCCTCCACCTTACATTTCCTTAAGTAACCAACATTAAAGGTGTCATGAATACCCGCTAATTCTGGAGGAAGGTCTAACGATACCGTTTGATCATTAACTATTTGGCGTATTCTAAATGGACCAATAAACCTAGGAGCAAGCTTGCAACGCTTACCAAACCGAATCACACCCTTCCAAGGGGAAACTTTTAAATAAACCAATTCACCAACTACAAACGAAACCGGACGGTGTCGCGGATCGGCATACTGTTTCTGTCTATCACGGGCCACTTTTAACTTCTCACGAGCAATTGCTACCTTATCAGCAGTAATCTGAACAATATCCGGACCAGCAAACTGCTTCTCACCCGCTTCTAACCAACAAGTGGGTGTTCTACAACGACGCCCATAAAGCATTTCATACGGGGGCATACCTATACTCGAGTGGTAGGAATTATTATACGCGAATTCAATCAACGGCAGGTGTGAATCCCAAGACCCGCCATATTCCAACACACAAGCATGCAACATATCCTCCAAAGTTTGAATGGTGCGCTCGGATTGGCCGTCCGTCTGAGGATGATAAGCCGTACTCAAATTGATTCTAGTACCCAATTCCTTTTGCAAACTCCGCCAAAATCCAGATGCAAACCGAGGATCTCTGTCTGATACAATAGATAACGGAATCCCATGCCTTGAAACAACCTCACTGATGTACAACTGGGCTAACTTACTCAAAGATGCAGTCTCACTAGTAGCCAGGAAGTGAGCACTCTTAGTTAGTCGGTCCACAATCACCCAAATCATGTCATTCCCTCGAACGGTTCGCGGAAATTTAGTTACAAAATCCATCGTAATATGCTCCCATTTCAAGTCGGGAATATCAAGTTGTTTCAATGATCCATAAGGTTTTTGGTGTTCGGCTTTCACTTGAGAGCATATATGGCACGATTCCACAAATCGAGCAACATCCAATTTCAACGTAGGCCACCAGTACAAAGGTTTCAAATCATTATACATTTTTGTGCTCCCGGGATGAACCGACAATCTAGATTTATGGGCCTCCATCAATATCACATCACGAAGTCCACCAAGCAAAGGAACCCAAACACGTGATTGGAACGTCTTTAACCCTCGAGAATCATCGCATAACAAATCTTTTCTTTTCAGTAAAATCTCGGCTTTCAAATTTTGATCCAACAATGTTTCCACCTGTGCCATTCTCAATTTGTCAATCAAATCTGAAGAAACCTCTAATCGCATAAAGCAAACCTTCTCGGATTTCCCTTTTCTACTCAACGCATCCGCGACCACATTCGCCTTACCCGGATGGTAACGAATTTCACAATCGTAGTCCTTTATCAATTCCAACCATCGCCTCTGACGCATATTCAGTTCCTTCTGAGAAAACATGTACTGAAGGCTCTTGTGATCCGTACATATAACACATTTAGTACCATACAAGTAGTGTCTCCAGATTTTTAAGGCAAAGACTACAGCTGCAAGCTCCAAGTCATGGGTAGGATAATTCTTTTCATGAGGCTTAAGCTGATGAGAAACGTACGTAATGACTCGACCACGTTGCATCAAAACACCACCCAAACCCACATGCGAAGCATCACAATACACAATGAAATCATCGGACCCGTCAGGCAAAGCTAAAATTGGAGCCTGACACAATAACCGTTTCAAAGTCTGGAAAGCCGACTCTTGTTGATCATTCTACTGAAACTTAACATCCTTTCGCGTCAATTTCGTCAAAGGACCCGCAAGCTTAGAGAAATCCATTATGAACTTTCGATAGTAACCCGCCAAACCAAGAAAACTCTTAATCTCAGAAGCAGACTTAGGCGCTTGCCAATTCATAACCGCCTCAACCTTAGATGGATCTACCTTAACCCCATCTTCACAAATAATGTGCCCCAAAAACTGGACCTCGCACAACCAGAACTCGCATTTGGAAAACTTAGCATATAACTTCTCCTGCCTCAAGGTGTCAAGTACCAAACGCAAATGCATTTCATGATCGGATTCAGACTTAGAGTAGATCAATATATCATCAATAAACACAATCACAAACTTATCAAGATAAGGTCGACAAATTCTATTCATCAAATCCATGAAGACCGCCAGAGCATTTGTCAACCCAAAAGGCATAACGAAGAATTCATAATGGCCATATCTGGTGCGAAAAGCTATCTTAGGGATATCCTCTTCGCAAACCCGTACTTGATGATAACCCGACCTCAAGTCAATCTTAGAGAAATAGAAAGACCCTTGTAATTGATCTAACAATTCATCTATTCAGGGCAAAGGGTATTTATTCTTTATGGTTCTCTTATTCAACTCCCTATAATCAATACACATCCGAAGGGTGCCATCCTTCTTTTTAACAAACAACACAGGTGCACCCCAAGGAGACGAACTAGGTCTAACAAAACTTTTGTCTAAAAGTTCCTGAATTTGGGTCATCATTTCACGAATTTCGGAGGGAGCTAGTCTATAAGGAGCCTTAGCTACAGGAGTAGAACCCGGAATCAGGTCAATTTTATATTCCACCTCTCTAATGGGAGGCAACCCAGACAATTCATCAGGGAAGACGTCGGGGTAATCAGAAACCACCCGGACATCGGAAATGGTTTTCTTTTCTAATTTTGCATCAATTATATAGGCCACGTAGGATACACACCCCTTAGCTAGAGATTTACTAGCTTTCATCATGGAAATCATAGGTATACTACCTCTCTCCCATTCCCCTCGAGCCATGACATATGACTTATCCGAGATTGAGATTTTAATTAGTTTTTTATGGCACTCTATACTTGCTTTATTCTTACTTAATCAATCCATGCCTAAAACCGCATCAAAACTAGGAATAGGCATCAATAAGAAAGAAATCGGAAAGCTATGGTCCTCAATCAATATACTAGCCCCAGTCACCGAGGTGGTAACCGGAACTATTTTGCCATTTGCTATCTCAACTTCAATGGGGTTTGTAATACAAGTAGGAGTCAATTTCAGTTTATCACAGAAAAGCATAGATATAAATGAGCAATTGGCTCCCGAATCAAATAGAACATTTGCTGGTACAGAGTTGATAAAAAATGTACCAGTTATGACATCTTCGGTTCTAACAGCTTCATCAACTGTCATTTGGAATGCTCCGCCCGTTGCCGTTGTAGGATTCTTTCTTGTCTGGCCAGATGGCGAAGACCCTCCGACCGCACCCGTCTTTTGTTTTCCCGCCTCCGGACACAAACCCGAACGATGTCCTTCCTTATGGCAATTCCAACACACATGCCTAGGAAACGCACAATCCTTGATGTCATGACCAAGTTGTCCACATTTGATACACCTAGCAGTTTGAGGAGTGCAAGGACCCGTGTGCCTCGATTTACAATTGTGGCACCAATTCGATCGATCCAACACATTACCACTCGAACTAAAACACCCCTCATTTAATAGCACAATATTATATTATGTTTCACGGAAGCGTATACTCACAATACTTATTTCATTAAAATGTTGCTCGAAATTTTTCACAAACATTTATACAACCTGTTTAACTAATAATCCAAACACAGTTAATTTATCTACAAACCGGGGCATTATATTTTACAAAACATTGTTTATAACGAACTTGATCAGAGTTGCAAGTTTCAAACATTCCCAGCATCAAAACATCCCTTCCTGTCTACCCACATAATAAACATAATCTGCAAGAAGTAAATTGAGGGATTAGCACGAAGCTAAGTGAATGAATAATCAACTACAATTCAATTTAGCTAGCAATATGTTTACAATCAATAATGTAACAAATATCGTCAAGAGGAACGGTGGTTCCTAAGGACCCTGTTCCGGGTGGCCCCATCAGAACACTTAAATCAAGTGTAGGCCAAAACAGTGATTAACCGCTAACTTATTGCTAATCTTCATCAACACATGCACGCAACCCTATGTTGACCAACAATAGCAATCAAGTCCAACCAACAATCTAGTTGACCTCTGGATTCTACATTCCAGCACACAGGCTAAACAATCAACCAATCCAATGGCATATCATTTTAAATTTAACATTCTATCAATAGTAATCCTATAATTACTGATCGAAATCAAACTGACACAACCAAACCAAACTGTGAGTTTCAAATCCACTCACCTGATTGTCTCGATTCACTTACTCAGCTGTCTTATCTCGCTGAGTCCTCTGAGGATCTGAGAATTAACAATCAGATATAAGTTAGTAATCAGGATCATCAGTACTAAACTTATATTAAACATAATTCAAAGAACTAGATATTATTTATATAACTATTTAGTTCCTAATCATGTACAACATTCATAATATAGCATATCAACAATTACTTATCAACATTTTAAATTTGCAATTGTTTAAAATCAAAAGGCTACAAAACGGGTAACTACCCGCCGGGTAGCTTCATTACCTGCCGGGTACCCTATCATAACAGCCGGGTCACCCTATGTAGCAACCGGGTGAATTAAAAGTTGGGGTAACAGAACCTAAATACGTTTTAAAGGCTGTAGGAGCCGTCGGGTACGGGTCCTACCCGCCAGATTCCCGGTTTAGGCACATTACCCGCCGGGTACGGGTGCAACCCGCCGGGTAACCACCCTGCACCAGCAACCTTCGCACAGCAAGAAACCCAAATCCGAAAGTTTTAAACCAAATCACACCATATCAGTTTCTATGATCATTTTAACAATCCAAATAACAACTATAACAATCAGTAACATCAAGTAACCATTTCCTAACATTGAAATCAACTTTTCCAAGTTTGATTTACATATCAATCGAACACTTGCAACTTTAAACATAATCAAAATACATCAAACTTACCACTTAAGATTACTAAACACAGATGATGATGATGATATGTATGTTACAAGATCACAATCACAGCTCAAGATTTCAAAGCTTCTTGATTGTTTATATTTTTAGTTTTAAGGTTTCAAGGTTTAAAAGTGTCGCACCCCCTAATTCGGGTTGCGGAAGCGAATCGGGTCGGGGCGCGACTAATCAATAATCAAGCACATAAGATATATAATGAACGATTCTATATGCTTCGTTTACAAAATACATTGATATAACATAAGAGTTTACAAACTGTTTACATTATATTGAGTTCACATGATTACCCTGAGAGATTCTAGTACATTTCCAATTATACAAAATATAGATATGCAAGGAAATCTCTTGTTGTTTAATGATTGCATGCGACTCGAGCTAAAGTATCCTGATGGGCAGTCCAACCTACTGCTGAGTACCTGAGATAACATGCTAAAAGATCAGCTAAAAAGCTGGTGAGCTCACAGGTGTATATGAGTAAATGAGGTTTATGAACCACAAGATTTATATAATGATTTGTTATCAAACAAATAATGAATGTACATGCAGCCATGAGTCCATAGTTTGAGCTTAACTGAGGGGGTCAGGATCCACATTCAAGGACCTGATCGAGGTGTCTCCCTATGAGTGCCTAATTAACACTCACACTGAACAAATGATAATGCGTCCGTTTGACAGGTTAGTGCTTGCTAACTCGGACGGGGATTGTCAATCCCATATGGTACCATACACTAACATTCACGCTAAATCATATTAACAAACTAGGTGTAACATCCTCAAATTGGGCCTAGAAGTAATAGGTATTTTCTGTAAATTTCAAATGCGATTTAAAATTGTTATTGTGTTTGATTGTAAAATTAATAGGTCGATAAGCCTCAGGAAATATTGTGGCTAGTGAAATATTGATTGTTTTAAATTTATTTAGTTGACGGTAAAATAAAATAGTTTTCCTCGCAAATGATTTTAAGTTCCAGACAATAATAAATACGGGGAATGAAAACTAACACTATATGGTATATTATATATGATGGATCGGGTTTTATTCCCACATATACATACATACGTACGTATTAACATATACACACACATATAACCCTAAATCTACAAAAACATGAAGAAATAATCAAAAGTGAAGATCACAAATTCGGATTTAAGCTTCAAGTGGATAGATAATCATCTCCTAATCCTTCTATGCTACTAGTAAGTCTCTAAATCTTCAATTTTAAATCCTAGAAATTGGGGGTTTTTGATGTTCTTGGTGATAATTCGAAATTAAGCTTTGATTATGTGAAATTGATGTTAGTTAAGCTTATTGTTGTTGATATCTAACATGATTCATGCTTAAGTTATAGGTTTGAATTAGGGTTCATGAGTTTTATAGGAAATTTGATGATTTTGATGGGTTAATGGTGATTATTATAAATTAATGATTGATATTAGTTGTAATGGTGTTAATATGTGTTAGTATGAAGGTTAGTAGCTTTAATCTAACCTAATAATGAATTAATCAAGTTGTGTGATTATAATTCAAGTGGAATTTGTGAAAGTGTGATGATTAGGTGTTAATTACCTTGATTTATAATAACAAGAGGTTGTTATAGTGTATTAGTGAAAGATGAACTAGTATATGAAGTTTTATTCATTGAAGCTAAGATGATTATGATGATGATCATGAGTTAGTAATGGAATAATGAAAGAGATAAATAGTGAATTCTTAATATATGAGGTTAATAGCTTAATTATATTGATTAGCTATAGTTGAGGTGGATTAACGTGATAATGTGATTCTATGATCATAAATTTGATAGTGATGATGAATTAATGAAGTTAATAGTGATAATTCATATTAGTGGAATGAATTATGTGAAGTTACTTCAAGTGACAACTAAATTGATATATAGTTGAAAAGTGGTTAACATGATATCTAATCATGATTAAGCAACAATTCAAGAAGTATGAAACTTGATGTTTGTGATGATTGTGATAATACACATGAATTGAGATTGTTGATATAAATCTATTGGAGTAATGTTATGTAGATTTGATACAAGTAACTGACTTGTGTATTTTGTTGTATTTCCAGATATGGAGAAGACTCAGTGATATTAGACTACTGAGTGGGCGACTATGGTAGTCGGTGAGTGGACTTTGATCTCTCACTATAATTTAGTGATCACTATTGTGGTTACTTCAAGTGTTAAGTGTTATTCCTGTGTTAAGTTGAATTGTGTTAAAGTGTTAAAGTGTTAAGTGTTAAGTGACCTATTGGTAACTGTGTTAATAGAGGTCAACTATGTTGGACTGTGTTGTTACAGGTTAGTCAACACAAGGGTTGTGAACATTCGTTGTAAGTAAGGCTTGTGTTGACTAAAGGTAACAAACGGTTATCGGTTAACCGCTGTATTGGCCTGCAGTTGGTGTAAGTGTCGCTTGGTGGGCCACCGCGGCTGAGGGCGCCACAAGGGCCACCGATCCTCTGGTGATGTTGAGTCAAAGTGTTAAATGTGGTGAACTCATAGTGTTAAACTAAGTTGTATTGTTAGTGATGAGTTAACTCACTTAGCTTCGTGCTAATCCCTCGTTGTTTACTCCTTGCAGGTTAATATCTATTGTTATGGGCGGGTCAAGGAGTAACTGAAGAATGTTTGACTAGGATTCCTCTGATTTATTTAATCCAGTTTTAAATGTGTGTTTATATAATGCCCAGGATATATAGGATTGTTTTGTAAACGTTAATAATCAATACTTAGAACTTAGGTAATGGAAGATGACGACATGTCATTTTATGTATATATATATGTTTAGGGACTTGAGCTTCCGCATTGTTAAAAAAAAAAAAAAAAAAAAACAGTTGTAAATTTTGGGCGTTATACTAGGTGATGGAGGACTTTAATTTGATTAGATGAAATTAACTCATGTAGCATATAGCGATGTTTTGATACTTGTGTTTACATGTAAAACAAAACGAGCATGTATCTCACCCCTAGGTAAAAGCATTTAAAAAGGGGCTATGAGACTCACCTGAGCCTAATAAGTTGCTAGCAAGCAATAATGATGATGTTCAAGAGAAATGATGTCGTCTCCTACGACTGAAACCTGCTGGGCGTCCTAATCGCGCAAGGTTTAATGATTAGATGTGGAAACCTGCCGGGCGTATTAAACGTGCAAGGTTTTAATGATTCAGATGACTCAACAGACCATCTATGCTAGTTGTTCCTTCAATTAGTTATGTCCAAATCGATTGGTTAATGTTTATGTTTGAGTTTGCGAAAATGTATACGGCCCATTGGTGATTGATTGAAATCGAGGTTTCTATAACATAAACATGTTTGTTTCATATAAATGAACTTTGTTTTGAAGACGTATCGTATCGAGTATAAATAATTTGAGTTCGTATAATTATAATACGTTGTGAAAATTATTTATAGTTATTTGCATTTTAAATGTCCCGTGTTAAGTCCCTTGAAAGAAATCGTGACATGAAAACGTTTGGCCAGGTAATGAGTTTAAAAGGCTGAGTTTGACTATGTTGCACTGTTTTGGCCATAACTTCCTCATACGAACTCGGATTTAGGCGATCAAGCTGCCCAGACGACCGTGACTCAGAGGACTACAAAATCCAAGTGACCCGTCCGGGTGACTATGCATACCCGTCCGGGTATGGAGACATATCCGTCCGGGTGGGGCTTGTATACCCGTTCGGGTGGACAGTCATACCCGTTCGGGTGAACTTTCATACCCGTTCGGGTGGTGGCTGTTTTTCAGGTCTGTTCGTGAATCAATCCACAAAAACATGTTCTAATCCTAGTTTTCGGACATAATCAGTTTGTGGAACACTAAAGCATGATATTATATGTATTTTAAACACTAAAACTTAAAGAAAAAGGGGACGATTTCTTACAATTAAAATTGGAGACCGTGAATGGAGATGATAATGATGAACGATGGAAATGATCACGATGATGATGATGGTTATGATGATGATAAGGAAGATGATGATGCTTGATGCTTCTGATCTTGTTATTGTTAATTTGTTGTTGTTTTTGTTTGAGATAGAGAACCGAGAGATTGAGAGGGAGAGTTTGAGAAATGAGAATGAAATGGGAAATGAAGGCAAGGGTGCGTTTGGTCTGCTTGTAGTCCACGGGCAAGATCCACAAAATGTGGATCTTGTCCAGCCCAATAATTGCATACGGAGTGGTATTATACCCGTGTTTGTTTACCCGATTCGTAAAAGTAGTATAATGTTTTAAATTAATAAATTTCTAAAAATGAATTCGTATTTACTTTTATTTGAAGTATTTTATAAAAATACTTTTAGTTAGATATAAAAATATATCTTTGTTTTATGCTCGAGAGACGGATATAATTTAATTGGTTTCATCGCGTTTGAGTGAAATGTTATAGAACGAAATATGTTTTATTTTGATCAAAGTGATTAGTAATTATTATTTCTAATAATAATACATTACTTATGAGTTTTGTCATGACCATTTGATTTGTACGATACGAAATACTTTATATATTATATAAATAATATATAAATAATATGTGGATATTAAATAATAATTCTGTATTACTTAATATTTTTTTTTCACCAACGCCGTATAAATGAATCGGAATTTTGGCCGATTTGAAAATGCACGATTAAATATAATCGCGTACTGATATATATTCAACAATATATATATTGATACATACAATTAGCCTAATACATAGAACTAATTACACGTATTTCTAAATGATTAGGAACTAAAAACTAGTCCTAATTTTTACGGGTGTCACAAAAAGAAAGTGAGAAACTTTCCAAAAAGGGAAAGTTATATAGTCGGTTTAAACTATTACACCGACTCCGTATCCACTTAAAACTAGTCCCCTTTTCAATCTATTGCCTGGAACCTAAAAATCATTTGCGAGAAACTTATTTTATTTACCGTCAACTATAGTAAATTACAACAATCAACAATTTACTATTCACAATAAGTCCTGGGACTTATTAATCTAAGTTTCTCAATTTAACAATTAATATAAAATAATTTCTAACACAATTAAATAAACAATTTAAATTAGAAATTACCAGACCGGTACGGAGGATGTTACACGAACCTTGCTTTCTAGGCTGATGAGACCCATGCCATTTCTTCTTTCCAGGACTACTTGAAGAATCACCTTTAGGTTTCAATGCCAACTTACCCTTAATTTCTAAATCTTTGGCTCTAACATCTCCATCCACAGATCGGGCCAAATCAAAAGCTTGGGTAAGGGAACCCGCTAGTCTCACCATCATTCGATAATCATGGGGCAACGTTCCTACAAAATGGTCAATCTGAGTACGTTCATCCGGTACCCATTGTTGCACAAACCTTAGTTTTTCGGTGAATAGAGAAATGAGGTCATCCATGGTCATCCTATCCGTCATTTGCAAATCCATAAACTCCCGTCGAATGCGGGTCATATCAAATCCAGAACAGTATTTCTTACAAACCTCATGGTGGAAATCGGACCACCTAATAGATGCTCTTTGTTGTGGGGTGAAATGTGATGTAATGGAATCCCACCAACCCATTGCCGGTCCCTTGAGGAGTTGCACCGCAAATGGGACCTTAACTTCTTCCTCACATCGACACACCTCGAATTTCCTCTCAACATCCCTCAACCAATCCAAGGTAACCGAGGGATTTGTACTACCCGAGTACTCGGACAGTCCACTAGACTTAAAAGTCTTGAAAGAGCATAGCTTAGGCTGATTCTGAGCCTGAAATGACAGGGTCCGATAACCAGAAGACCCAAAAGCAAATGGAGTCGAAGTCTGATAAGTACTATATAGTTGCTGTTGTTGATAAAAAGGCTGAGATACGGGAATCTGTGATGTTACCAAAGGGGGTGGCACCGCACTAACAAGAGGTGGCATCGATTGCAAAACCCGCTGGGAGGACAAGGCCTGCTGTTGCTGCAAAAACTGCTGCTCAATTGCCTTAAGTCTAATATTTTAGACTCCAAATGTAACATATAATCATCATGGTCAAATTCTCCAGCTGTAAAAGAAGTGCCTGTCTGACCCTGACTAACATTCTGGTTTTTCGGAGGGGTGACATTTGTTCTAGGGACATCATTGGGTGGATCGGTCGGATGTTCAGTATCTGCCATATCTGTACCAAAACAACATCTCATAACACGTTAGTTGTTAGTACCTACATACTAACCAACTTCACATGCTAACAATATCCCATTCACCGGAATGTTTGACCGACACAATTAGATTTGGGATTGAACACTTAACCCATGCTCAATTCACCTAAACCTAAGCTCTGATACCAATTTATAACACCTCAAGATTTCCAAGAACATCTTTTTTTTTATATCAATCGGAAGCGAGAAATACAAATCATGCATTATAGATTGCGAATATCATATTTCCCAAAAACACAATCTATGCATGCATGCTAAGTTAATACAATAATCATATTAACTGCAAACATTAAGTTAGGTGTTATGTAACTTCAAAATATTAGTTAGGAACAACGACATGTCATATATTCAGAGTAGGCAGTCAAACATTCTTCAAGACCAACTTCTTGCCCACCCACAACAAAAGTAATCTGCAAGAAGTAAGGAGAGGGATTAGCACGGAGCTAAGTGAATAGGTTACAACTATCAACCTAAACTAGCATAACAAGTGATCACCCAAAGCATCACAACAAATACATCAAAGAGGATCGGTGGTCCTTGAGGTACCCTCATGCCGCGGTGGTTCCCCAAGTACACTTATAATCACTGAAGGCCAAACAGTGGTTTTACCGATAGTTTAGTACTATTACTACATACGACATAATTTCAATAAACAACACATGTACAAATTCATCATGTCGTCCAAAGTAATAGTATCCAAACCCAATATCATATTGACCCCCGACAAATCACACATTCCATAATCGTCATGGCAATATGTATATATACAGAATATAACAGTAAAACCATGTTACCCGTTGTAACCAGATTGTTACAACTAATCCAGATTGAGAGTCAATGATCCACTCACCCTTCACAGTCACCGTCTTCACTCAAAGTTCTAATATTATTGAGTCTTCGGTTTATCTGAGAACACAAGAGGATTACAAGTTAATACTCATTTCATGAGGTGCATAACTTTCATTAGACGCTTATTATCAGTTCAGTATGCATTAGGTATCATAAAGATAGTATACACGTTGATTAACTCAATTCCTAGCAAGCTAGAACAATAAGCCCTGTAATAAGGGGGAATCAGCCGGATTCCATGAGAATCCGCTGGATTCAAGCGAATACGGCCGGATTCCCATGAATCCGCCGTATTCCACACCCTTTCCAGCTCCAATTTGGGACAGACCATCAACTAAGGAATACGCCCCAAGAATACGCCGGATTCCCACGAAGCCGGTTCCCATTTTGGACTGAATCCGCCGGATTCCCATGAATCCACCGGATTCGCATGTTTCAGGATTGCTTGTAAAAAGGGGGAATCCGCCCGGATTCCCAAGAACATCAGGTTCGCCCAGTTTTTGCAAAACTCAACCCGAACCAAAATCACAACTCACCAATTTCGAACACTTTGCACGATTTTTACACAAAAGCAACCTAAAGTATCATCATATATCAAGTTCTAACAACAAATAATCTCATAAATCCTCAAACCTATGTATGATCACACATTCCATCTATTTCCTTCAACCCTAACATATATACATATATTCAAAGCAATTTAAACTTACAATCGAGGTAGCAACAAGGTAGATGTTGATGTTGATAAGTGGTAATCAAGAATCCAAGCTTTGATCGTTTGATCAATGTTTTCCCTTTTTGATTTTTCTCTTAATTTCATGTATGTGTGTGTGTTTTTGTTTAGGAGAAAAGAAAACCAAATGAAATGGGAAAGGGAAAGGTGGGAAGTTAGGTGCCGGCCTAACTTCCACCTCCATACAACACAGTGTACAAATTATACCCGCTCTAATTCTATTGTCTGGAACCTAAAAACTAATTGCGAGAAAATACATTTTATTATAACATCAACTAAATTTATTTAAAACAAGTAATAATTTATGTATCACAATAAATCATTTGACCATTTAACCTATTAATTTCAATGAACCAAATAATATAAATTATTTATAAACTCAATTAAATAACCCAATGAATTAAGTAAATTACCAAATTTCTCCTAGGCCGGTAGTGAGGATGTTACACATTTAACCCCCATATCACTCACCTTAGCTTTAGGCAATTACGTGACTTAACACTTGCTTAGAAACTTCACACCTTTCGATCACCTATTATATAACATATAAGTGTAACAACACATTTAGCATCACATGATGATCAAATTTAACTAATCATCATTACCATTTCTTTACTTTCACAAGTTGATCTTTCATCAACTAAACATAACTTTACATATTCATGATCATCGTTACTTTACACCTATCATACTTAACTTATTACTTAACTATGAGTAATCATCATAATAACTTTCAACACTTGACAATTAGAGTGAATTAACACTCATCCTTAACTAATTAAACATAATTCATATCATAACTATTTTTCAGTTAACTAAATAGCTTCTTTCACCATGATCATACTCATATTAAGTGTTAATTTACTTAAACTACAACTTTAATTACTTCTCATAACTTTATAACAACCTCCCTAACTAGTAATTACGGCAAGTTCATAGTAATTAACAAGAATCAACCAAAACCCATATCATCTTACTTTCTCTTCGCTTTATCAAATTCTAGGTTGAATTAATGTTAACCATAAGTATTTTAACACTTCTACATCATAACCTAATCATAATTCATCTTAATTTCATATTAATTCAACTAATTCTTCAAAACTTATACAAAACCCATTTCTAGGTTAAGAAAGATGAAGAACACTTACTTGCTTGATGTTAAAGAGGATCAAAGAAGCTTGAATTCAAGTTTAGTAACTTCAATTTGATGTTTTGAGATGATTTTAGTAATTGGTTTTTAGTTCCTGCGATCGTTCTTCATATCCGTGAACTTCCTGGAGAATTCTTGAAATGAAATATGATACTGTAACACCCCAAATTTCAAGGTATTATTTTAGTGCACGAGGGTATAATTATTTTAAAGTGTTATTATTAAAAGTGACATAAAATGATAGAAAACGTGAATGGTTTCTCAGTTCCAGACAATAGGGTTTAAAGGGAATAAAAATTATACAGAATATATGTGTACGTATGTTTACAACAGGAAGGTTATCTCCTTTTTATTCCAAAACTTTCCAGAGACATGGGGAAGAAGAAAGAAAAATCGCAGGAACCATTTTCAAGCCTTAAACTTGATTTCCAATTCTTAATCCAAGCTTCTAGCACTCAATTCCTTCCTTCTTGATTATCAAAAACTTGAAGTAAGTTGTTTTTCTATCTCTTTTAACCTAGGGTTTGAGTTTCATGGGGGTTTTAAAAAGTTAACGGTTTCAATACGAAATTAGGGTTTTAATTTGATGGAATTGGTGTTAATTAGTGTTATTATGATGATTAGTAAACATAATAGATATTAAAAGTGGTGAAATCATGATTGATGTCCTTGAGAGATTTAATGGGTTTTCATGGGGTTTATGAAACTAGTGATTTTAATATGAAATTAGGTATCTAATATATTGAATTGATGTTAGTAAGTGTTGTTATGATTATTGATAAACATAAATCAAGAGGAAAGTAAAGAATCATTAAGAGTGTTCATGGTAATTTTTATGAGTTATGCTAAGTTTATATAAAATCATGTTAATAAGCTTAAAGGTAGAACTAGTGATGATAATAGAGTATGATTATGAAGATGGAGCAAGAATTGAAATATAAAGTTTGATAATTAGATTTTGAGTTATTATGTATTACGAAAATTTGTAGGTGTGGATTGGTTAATTAAAGATTTAAACCAAGTGTAATCAAAGTGGGGGATAAATTGAATATGATGGAAAATAGAAGTTGATGATTTTCAGTGTTTAAATATGTTGTTATATTGTTATGTATAATGTGTTTAGGTGTTAAAGACGTGGAAAGCTTTCATTGGTCACTTGTTATGATTAATCATCGTCTAAAACACCGAGGTGAGTGATATGGGGGTTAAAAGGGTAATGGTTGTGTATGTACCGGATTGCTTCCGAGCAAGAGGTTTGCACAATCAATTGGATTATACTTGTTTCTTATTATTGTTTTGGTTGTATGTGTTTCCGGATTGCTTCCGAGCAAGAGGATCATACAATCGTGTGGTGTATTACTTGTTTCTTAAGCTTGTTTCTTATATTTGTTTCATATGCGGGTATTTAGTGTTTGTATCATCAGTGGAAGTTTGTTTTTGACCATTGTTGTTGATTGTTATTAGTTGTTGAATTATGTGGATTATGTGAAATGAGCATATGTAGAGATTCAAGTGTTGATTAGAGCGCTAACTGAGGTTAGCATTGTGTTGTATACAAATACGTGCTTGCATGTTATGTTGATCTTGGTATGCATATCGACGTGATATGGTGCCAAGTGTACTTGTTTCAAATAGTCGCGGATCCGCATAGTGTTCAGAATAATCTCTACAGTTGCTCAGTAGATATGTGTTTAAGCAGATATGTGTTGATGATATTTGATAAGTGTTTTGTGGATGATTCATTTAATTGCTCGTATGCTCACTAAGCGATGTGCTTACCCTTTTCAGTTGTTTGTTGTTGTAGGTGAATGGTTCGGTTGAACCAATTGGATAGAATGTTGTTTCAAGAAGGTAGCGTGGATTGGAGCATGCTTTGTGGTTAGATAAGCTTCTCTTATCTCTTGAATTGTCGTTATGGTGATACTTGTGTAAATCGCCCAAAGGAATACAAATTTATGATATGTATCGATTAAAGTGTAATGTGTCGAATTTAATTGGTTGGTTGAATGTGGAGTTGACATTTAGTCAACTACATTGATATGATTAAACATGTGTGAAATCGAATAGTGATTTGGTTGAAATATGGTCGATTTTGTGAACGGGTCAAAATGGAGTAAAATGGGTATGAGATGAGTTGTAGAGGTAAAATGGGTTATAATGTATGTATGTGGGTTTTATCAATTGTGTTATAATTGTTTTGAAGTATTAAGAGTGTGTGCAAAAAGTCAGAGTTAAATGTAAGTGGTTTGTGAATTTGGTTGTTACCAAAAAGTGGTCAAAATGACCTTAAATTGGTGCCACGTCCGAATTTCTTGTTAACGCATATTTTGAAAAAGTGTAAAAAGGGAAAGTTTCATTTTGGCATAGTGGATGTGCGTGCAAAATTTCAGGTCCTAACTCGTAACGAGTTAAAAGTTATGCGCGAATTTGGTTTAAAAATTGAGTTTTGCTGAGTTCTGATTTGTGCTTAGGTACGCGATCCCAGCACTTTTCTTGGATCACGTACTATAGTGTAATTGGAGACATACACGATCCCACCATTTTTCCCGGATCGCGTATCCTAGTGCAATTCGGTAACAGTGGGATTTCCTTTGTACATACGCGATCCCAAATCTTTCCAGGATCGCGTATGATAGTGTAAAATGGTAAATTTAGTTTTAAAAGCTTGTCTCAACTGTGGAACTTTAGTAATGATCAAATATACAAATATAGTTGTCATGGTACATTGTCAAGAGTGTTATAACGCTAAAAAAATGGTTCAAATTTTTGGGGCGTTTCAGATACGTACTGTATATGTGTAATAGATATGTATGTGTTTATTTTATGCTCCGTAATTATCATTGTTTGGAACTTTAAAATCGACTACAGTTATTACTATTTTTATTTTACCTAAAAAAATAATAACTTAAAACAGTTACTTTTATCTTTACCACAATAATACTTTTAAAATTTGGGGTGTTACACTCGGTATGATCTAACTTTTGTTTCTTGTTAGGAGGTGCCAACGCGTTCGTACCAATACTAGTCATCTTGTGGATATAACCGCTAGAAGTTTTATCTCTTTGTTTATACGTTATCTTTACTACAACTTAGTAACAACGCATGAACCGAACTAAGAACTAAACACACATGTGTGTGTGTGTGTGTGTGTGTGTGTGTGTGTGTGTGAGTCGACTAGCCCAAAATCGAATTTCGGTTTTGAGGTTTGTGTGGAGTTCGGCCGAACCAAGAGAGAGGGAGGGAGAGAATATTTGTGAGGATTTAGGGTTGGTGTGTGTTAATCATCTAACTATTGAACCCCTAGACATATATTTATAGTCTAGCTAAACTTGTTCACCAAGTTAGTCAATAGTTACTGTAACACCCCCAAATATGATGATTTGCGGAAGCTTGATTTGGGTGTTACTAATCAATAACAAAGCACAAAGATAAATAGCAAACGACTCTATATGCGTCGTTTTAACAAAATATATTGATAACTGAAATGTTTACAACATTTAAAGCTTTACATAGCTCGAGTTAAATATAATGAGATTTCAGTACATAAGTACTTATACAAAATATACTAATGCAAGAAAATCTCAATCGTCTGTATGCTGACTCGAGCTAAATCCTGAAGCAGAAACATCCTACTGCTGGGTACCTGCGATATATGCTAAAAGGTCAGCTATAAAGCCGGTGAGCTCACAGGTTTGAAATCAAGTAATATCGTATGAACCGCAAGATTTAAATAATGAATTGCATCCAGCAATTAAATAATGAATTGCATCCAGCAATTTGAATAATGAATTGCATCCAGCAATTTAGTGATAATCATCGTGTATACAGCCATGAGCACATAGTTGAGCTTAACTCGAGGGCCGGGTCCCCTAAAGAGAATTCCGGGCGAGGTGCCTCCACGAATGCCTAATCCACATTCGTCTTCCCAAATATTAGTACGTCCGTTTACCCGGTTAGTGCTTGCTAACCCGGACGAGGTGGGTCAATCCTATATGGTACCATATACTAATATTCACGCTACAACGTATTAACAACTATGCTGACGGAGGACTTTCAAATGATTAGTTTCGAAAAACTCATGTAGTATATGAAAGTTTGGTACTTGCGTTCACATGTTAAAAGTTTGAGCAGTATATCACACCCCTGAGTAAAACAGTAAAAAGAGGGGCTATGAGACTCACCTGAGTCTTATGAGTTTAACTTAATAAACTTGAGTTGATTAGCCGAGTATGAAGTCCAAAGACTTGTAACCTGAGGGTGTCCACGACACGCGATGGTTATAATCATGATTGGGTATCTCAAAAGATCACCCTTGTAGTTGTTCATTCAACTATAATGTCCAAATTTCCACTATTTGGTTGATAAGTTTGAGTATTTGAAAAGTGTACGGCCCATTGGTGACGGATTTGTAATAATAATCTCAACTATTATTATTTTGATTTCGTGTCGTTATACTTGAAAAATGTGTTTTGATTGTGTTTTAGAAGCCGTTACGAAATCTAAGTACGGGGGTCCGGGGGCAGCGCCCCTGGTAGCGGGGTCCAAGGGGCGGCAGCCCCTGGCGGGGTCCAAGGGGCAGAGCCCCTGGCTGGGGTCGAGCTGCCAGGTCAGCTTGGAAAATTTTTATTTCTACTATATTGCTTTAAGGAAAAACGCATCTGGAACCGAATTTGGGTAAAATCGAGTGATAAATTTCGAGTCTCGACACTTAGTAAAAATCTGTGTTTTTGAGGTTCTGGTTTGTGCGACGTTGGGTGCGACGTCGCAGGTAGGATTGCGACGTTAAGCATGACGTCGCTAAAGGCGACGTTTCGCAATTTAATGCGACGTAGGGTGCTGCGTCGCTAATGCGACGTTGGTGATTTCTGCGACGTAGGGGCTTGCGTCGCTAAGAGCGACGTGGTGAGGTATTTGCGACGTTAAGGCTGACGTCGCTATATGCGACGTCGCAATTTAATGCGACGTTGTGACTGACGTCGCACTATGCGACGTCACGAGGGGTTTTGCGACGTAGACGCTGACGTCGCATAAATTCGGGGTCAACTGCGACGTAGCGGTCTGTTGGCCGGAAAATGTGTCGAAAACGAGTTTTTCGGTTTCCGTTCGGTCCAAAACTTTTACCCAACCCGTATAGGGACATTATAAGTGTATACAAACAACCACAAGTCGAAAATAATGGAAATCGAAGAGTTTCGAGAATTGTCGGAAACTTACAAAGTGTCGGATGAGAAATCCGAAAAGATAGGATGATAGATCGTGAAGCGGTGGTCGTTTTCTTCCAAAAGAGTAGTATGATCCAAGTGCGTTTAGTATGTTTATTTGTCGATTTTGTGAAGTTGGGGGTATTTGGTTGGTTGGTGGATTAGAGAGAAAAGAAAAGGAGAAAGAGAAAGAGAATGAAAAAGTGAGAGAAAAGAGTGGGAAATGGGAGGTTATCCTCCCATTTTTCGCCCCGCGTTCCCGCTCCGTGCGGTGTTCGTTTGCAACGTCGTTTAAACGTTAAATAATTATTTTTCATATTAAATGGTAGATTTTAAATACAAATTATTACGCGATATTTTATTTAATTATTTTACAAATAAGTTTACGTTTGAGTTATAAATGTAAGTTGGTTTATTTAGTTTGCGCGTTTTACATTTTAAATTGTGTAACTTTCTGATTGTACGATACGAATAAATACGAAATATTATTATAATAATATTTTTTTGACATAACAACGTTATTTAATAAAATTGGTCACCAACGTCCGTATTAAATTGAATCGAAATACATTCGATTTAATTGCGTACGATTTAACCAAATCGCATTTTCGTATATATTCAACAATATATATAATTCGATACATTAATTAGCCTAACTAGGATCTAATTACATGTATTAACATATGATTAGGCACTAATTACTAGTCCTAATTTCGCGGGTGTTACATTCTCCCCCTGTTAGAAGAATTTCGTCCCGAAATTTAGCTCGAAGTCGTGTTTGATGTGGAATCAGTAAAGAGTTGAGGATATTTGAGTCGCATTTGGTCTTCCCGTTCCCAGGTGAATTCCGGACCACGCCGCGAATTCCATCTGACCTTGACGATGGGAATACGACTTTGTTTCAGTTGTTTGACCTCACGGTCCATAATTTCAGCGGGTTCCTCAACGAAGTGAAGTTTATCGTCAACACGAATTTCATCTAGTGGAATAATAAGTGTCTCATCAGACAGACACTTCTTCAGATTTGAAATGTGAAAAGTGGGGTGCACGCTGCTGAGTTCGGATGGCAGCTGCAATCGATAAGCTACGGGGCCAATCCGTTCGAGGATCTCAAAAGGCCCGATGTACCTGGGATTCAACTTCCCGCGTTTGCCAAAACGGATGACGCCTTTCCAAGGCGATACTTTTAAGAGTACTCGGTCCCCAACTTGGAACTCGAGCGGTTTGCGTCTCACGTCAGCGTAACTTTTCTGACGATCACGTGCGGCTTTGAGTCTGTTTTGGATTTCCACAATTTTCTCAGTGGTGGCGTGTATGAGTTCAGGACCAGTGAGTTGACTATCTCCCACTTCAGTCCAACAGATCGGTGATCGGCACTTACGACCGTACAGTGCCTCAAACGGTGCAGCCTTAATGCTGGCATGATAGCTATTATTGTACGAGAATTCGCACAACGGTAGATGTTTTTCCCAGTTTGTACCGAAATCAACTACGCAGGCGCGTAGCATATCTTCCAAGGTTTGAATGGTTCGTTCACTTTGGCCATCGGTTTGAGGATGGTACGCAGTACTCATATCGAGACGGGTACCCAATGCTTTTTGAAGTGATTGCCAAAAGTGAGAGGTGAAACGGGCATCTCTGTCAGAGATGATTGAGATTGGAACACCGTGATGAGAAACGATTTCCTTGATGTATATCTGTGTAAGGCGTTCCATTTTATCGCTTTCCTTGATTGCCAGGAAATGAGCAGATTTGGTGAGGCGGTCAACGATCACCCAAATGGTATCGCAACCGTTCGACGACTTGGGTAGTTTGGTTATGAAATCCATGGCAATTTGATCCCATTTCCATTCAGGGATTTCAGGTTGTTGGAGTAAACCAGGAGGTTTCTGATGTTCGGTTTTGACCTTCGAGCAAGTAAGACACTTGCTGACATAAGTGGCGATTTCGGCTTTCATGTTCGGCCACCAGTAAAATTCCTTGATGCCGTGGTACATATTATCGGATCCCGGATGAATAGAATATTTAGACTTGTGAGCCTCGTCCATCACCAAGTCTCGGAGGTTCCCAAAACTAGGCAACCAGATTCGGTTTGAGAAGCACCTAATCCCGTTAGGTCTGATTTCGAATTGTTTGTCAATACCCCGTAAGGCTTCATTTTTGATGTGTTCAGATTTCAGGGCTTCGATCTGAGCGGTATGAATTTGAATAGTAAGATCGTTATGGATGGTCATACTGAGGGCTCGGACTCGAAGTGGTTTTGGTCGTTCCTTTCGGCTGAGGGCATCGGCTACAACATTAGCCTTCCCTGGATGGTACTTGATCTCGCAATCGTAATCGGTAAGCAACTCGACCCATCGACGTTGCCTCATATTGAGATCCTTCTGATCGAATATATGTTGGAGACTTTTGTGGTCGGTAAAGATGGTGCACTTAGTGCCGTAGAGATAATGTCTCGAGATTTTGAGAGCAAAAACGACAGCTCCAAGCTCGAGATCATGAGTGATGTAGTTCTTTTCGTGAATTTTCAGCTGTCGTGAGGCGTAAGCAATGACTTTATCTCGTTGCATTAACACGCAACCGAGACCTTGGTGAGAAGCATCGCAGTATACCACGAAGTCATCGGTGCCTTCGGGTAAGGATAGAATTGGAGCACTGCAAAGCTTTTGTTTCAAAAGTTAGAACGCTGACTCTTGTTTTTCGGTCCAATCGAACCTTTTGTCCTTCTGAGTCAGTACCGTAAGTGGTTGAGCTATTTTAGAGAAATTTTCGATAAATCGTCGATAATACCCAGCAAGACCCAAGAATTGTCGTACTTCAGTTGCAGAGGTGGGTGCTTGCCAGTCTTTGATAGCCTCGATCTTTGATGGGTCCACGTGAATTCCCCGACTGTCGATCACGTAACCAAGGAATTGAACGGTTTGAATCCAGAACTCACACTTAGAGAATTTGGCATAAAGCTCCTCGTGTCTGAGTAGTTCAAGGATGGTCTTAAGGTGTTGCGCATGTTCTTGCTCGTTGCGCGAGTAAATGAGTATGTCATCGATAAAGACAATGACAAACTTATCGAGGTAAGGTTTGCACACCCGGTTCATGAGATCCATGAATACAGCCGGTGCATTGGTTAGACCGAAGGGCATCACTTGGAATTCGTAGTGCCCGTAACGAGTTCTGAAAGCAGTTTTCGGAATATCGGTGTCGCGAACTCGTAACTGATGATAGCCTGATCGCAGGTCGATTTTTGAGTAGAAACTTGAACCCTGAAGTTGGTCGAATAAATCATCAATGCGAGGAAGTGGATAACGGTTCTTGACGGTCAATTTGTTCAGTTCTCGGTAGTCGATGCACATTCGGAATGAACCGTCCTTCTTTTTAACAAATAAGACCGGAGCTCCCCAAGGTGAAGAACTCGGTCTAATGAATCCTCGATCCAGAAGTTCCTGTAACTGAGAGGACAACTCCTGAAGTTCGGATGGGGCTAAACGGTATGGTGCGCGGGCCACCGGTGCGACACCCGGCACGAGATCAATTGAGAACTCAACCTGTCTAGATGGAGGTAAACCAGGCAGTTCTTCTGGAAAGACTTCGGGAAAGTCTCTAACAATCGGCACATCCTCAAGTCGCTTCTCTTCCGACTTCTTCTCGGTGATGTGTGCAAGTATTGCAGGGTAACCCTTTCTCAGAAATTTTCGGGTTTTTAAGCAGGAGATTATATTGAGTCCCGTCCCACCGGTCTCCCCCTGTATGATCAAGGTTCCACCAACGGCGAGTGGGATACGGACGATTTTATCGTGACAAACGATTTCAGCTCGATGTTTGGACAACCAGTCCATTCCAATAATGACGTCGAAACTTCCAATTTCAATGGGTATAAGGTCGATCGAAAAGGTTTCGTCAGCTAGGTTTAAAGTGCAATTAGGTATCACACTGGTGGTTTCTACAAGTTTTCCATTGGCTAGCTCTACAGTGTACTTAACATCTAAGGCAACAGGAGTGATGTCAAGTAATGGGCAAAAATCATCGGAGATAAAGCTTCTATCAGCACCAGTATCAAATAGAACGGAAGCAGTTAAGTTGTTGAGGAGGAACATACCCGAGACCACATTCGGGTCTTGGCGGGCGTCCCCAGATTTGATGACGAAAGCTCTGCTTCGGGTGTTGTTGTTGTTGTTGCTGTTGTTGCGGTTGTTGTTGTTGTTCTTCAGTTTTGGGCACGAGTCTCTGAAATGCCCAGGTTTCCCACACTCAAAGCATACTTTGGGTGGTCTGATGTTGTTGTTGGAATTGTTGTTGGCAGGAGAGCGGCAATCTTTGGTGAGGTGGCCGTACCTCTTGCAATTGTTGCAAAAGGGACCACAGGAACCTTCGTGGTGGCGACTGCACTTGGGACAATAGGGTTTGCTCCCAGTGTAGCCCCGTGTGATGTCAGTGGTGGTGTTGTAGGCTTTGATGGTGTCGGGTTTCTTGTTTTGTTGGTTGGAGTGGTTGTTGTGGTAGTCAGACCACTTTCGTTTGTTGTTTTGGGATGATGAAGTGGGTTGTTCAGAATCTTGGCTCATAGACATCAGGTCTTGGGCCAATGAGATTGCACCGTCAATGGTGGTTGGTTTGGAAGAGATGACGTGTCCCCGAACAAAATCAGGGAGACCAAGGGCGTACTTCCTGATTTTATCAGGTTCAATGCTTACCATAGCTGGGCGGAGGGCAGCTAGTTGTTGAAACCTGGTGGTATAACCATCGATGTCACCACCCTGAACCTTCAAATTCCAAAACTCCTCATCTAGCTTTTGGAGTTTGGCGATCGAGCAGTATTTGGCAGTGAGTTTTGCCTTCAATTCCTCCCAAGTGAGTTGGTAGGCAATGTCAGCACCCACTGATTGGGTATATGAATTCCACCAAGAGTGGGCATCATCTTCAAGAGAGCAGGTGGCGAAGTTTACTTTGTCGTTCTCCGCGCATTTACTAACACGGAAAACAGTTTCCATTTTCTCGAACCATCTGATCAGTCCGATGGCTCCTTCAGAACCCTTGAAGCTCGAGGGTTTGCAGCTTTGGAAGTCCTTGTAAGAACAAGGTTTGACGGCAGAGGTTCCAGCGGTATCGCTGTTTCTGGTGGAGTTTGGTGGGGTATTCCGAGCTAAGGCTTCAGTAACAGCCTGGGTTATGAGTGAGGTAATCTGTGCATCGGTGTAAGGTCTGGTCTTTGGCGGCATGATTCTTCAATAAAAGAAATGAAGATACATGAGATTTTGCAAGAAAGTTGTATTTATCTCAGATGTGCATGTATAAAAGTAGTAATACATAACATCAACAGGAATAATGGCAATTAATATGAGTCGAAAACAGCAAGGAATATTTAATAGATAGTACGAGTTCAAAGGTTACATCCTACAGATGTATTACAAAAGATGTCGGGAATTGTTACATCCGACTGAATTATAGAGTAGATTACAAGGCAAAGACTACACTAGTCTTAACGTAGATTAATTTGTTCCATCATCGTGACAAGATGGTCCACAGTGTTTGCAAGCCTGCTAGCTTGTCGGGCGTTGTCTTCTGCTAGTGCAAGTCGTTGTGTTAGTCCACGCGCATATTCTTCTGCCTCAAGTGAGCGTTGCACACATTCATCCATCCTTTGTTGCAGAAGGGCATTTTCCACCCTTATTTCTATTATTTGGTTGCGAAGGACATCCATGTTGTTGTTAGTGGTTTCCAGATCGTCGGAGACTTGTTCTATGCGTTCAAGGGATGTAAGTCTCCAGTTTTCGTTGGTTTCCTGCAACACGACATCCATGGTACGAAGTCGTTGCTCGTGTTGATTCACCCTAGCGGCTAAGGCCGGTAAGGTGGAATGAGTGGGATACGGGCCAGCTCGAGGCAACCTGGAGTTCCTCCTTGCTACCCTTGGGTTCTGCGACCCGGATTGAGAACGAGATGAATTTGATGGAATGTTTGCCATTTCTGAGACAAAGCGTTAGTAAGATTGAGGCCTATATTCATATAGCTCCTATATAATATAGCCTATTGAGTGTCTAGCATAAACATGTTTAGGTCTCGGTTCTCTCGAGGTCAGAGTCTTCTATTGTACCCTGTTCAGCCATAACTACTTTCAGGTCTTACATCATCTTTGCTTAATTGTACATAGTTGATCAGGCTATGTTAAATTAAACTCGTATGATGTAATCGCTGAACCAGTTATACCTAATAAGGAATACTGCCTAATGGTCATAGTCTAGGCTCACTAAATGCAACCTAGTTCACTATAACCTTAGGCTCTGATACCAATCTGTAACACCCCCAAATATGATGATTTGCGGAAGCTTGATTTGGGTGTTACTAATCAATAACAAAGCACAAAGATAAATAGCAAACGACTCTATATGCGTCGTTTTAACAAAATATATTGATAACTGAAATGTTTACAACATTTAAAGCTTTACATAGCTCGAGTTAAATATAATGAGATTTCAGTACATAAGTACTTATACAAAATATACTAATGCAAGAAAATCTCAATCGTCTGTATGCTGACTCGAGCTAAATCCTGAAGCAGAAACATCCTACTGCTGGGTACCTGCGATATATGCTAAAAGGTCAGCTATAAAGCCGGTGAGCTCACAGGTTTGAAATCAAGTAATATCGTATGAACCGCAAGATTTAAATAATGAATTGCATCCAGCAATTAAATAATGAATTGCATCCAGCAATTTGAATAATGAATTGCATCCAGCAATTTAGTGATAATCATCGTGTATACAGCCATGAGCACATAGTTGAGCTTAACTCGAGGGCCGGGTCCCCTAAAGAGAATTCCGGGCGAGGTGCCTCCACGAATGCCTAATCCACATTCGTCTTCCCAAATATTAGTACGTCCGTTTACCCGGTTAGTGCTTGCTAACCCGGACGAGGTGGGTCAATCCTATATGGTACCATATACTAATATTCACGCTACAACGTATTAACAACTATGCTGACGGAGGACTTTCAAATGATTAGTTTCGAAAAACTCATGTAGTATATGAAAGTTTGGTACTTGCGTTCACATGTTAAAAGTTTGAGCAGTATATCACACCCCTGAGTAAAACAGTAAAAAGAGGGGCTATGAGACTCACCTGAGTCTTATGAGTTTAACTTAATAAACTTGAGTTGATTAGCCGAGTATGAAGTCCAAAGACTTGTAACCTGAGGGTGTCCACGACACGCGATGGTTATAATCATGATTGGGTATCTCAAAAGATCACCCTTGTAGTTGTTCATTCAACTATAATGTCCAAATTTCCACTATTTGGTTGATAAGTTTGAGTATTTGAAAAGTGTACGGCCCATTGGTGACGGATTTGTAATAATAATCTCAACTATTATTATTTTGATTTCGTGTCGTTATACTTGAAAAATGTGTTTTGATTGTGTTTTAGAAGCCGTTACGAAATCTAAGTACGGGGGTCCGGGGGCAGCGCCCCTGGTAGCGGGGTCCAAGGGGCGGCAGCCCCTGGCGGGGTCCAAGGGGCAGAGCCCCTGGCTGGGGTCGAGCTGCCAGGTCAGCTTGGAAAATTTTTATTTCTACTATATTGCTTTAAGGAAAAACGCATCTGGAACCGAATTTGGGTAAAATCGAGTGATAAATTTCGAGTCTCGACACTTAGTAAAAATCTGTGTTTTTGAGGTTCTGGTTTGTGCGACGTTGGGTGCGACGTCGCAGGTAGGATTGCGACGTTAAGCATGACGTCGCTAAAGGCGACGTTTCGCAATTTAATGCGACGTAGGGTGCTGCGTCGCTAATGCGACGTTGGTGATTTCTGCGACGTAGGGGCTTGCGTCGCTAAGAGCGACGTGGTGAGGTATTTGCGACGTTAAGGCTGACGTCGCTATATGCGACGTCGCAATTTAATGCGACGTTGTGACTGACGTCGCACTATGCGACGTCACGAGGGGTTTTGCGACGTAGACGCTGACGTCGCATAAATTCGGGGTCAACTGCGACGTAGCGGTCTGTTGGCCGGAAAATGTGTCGAAAACGAGTTTTTCGGTTTCCGTTCGGTCCAAAACTTTTACCCAACCCGTATAGGGACATTATAAGTGTATACAAACAACCACAAGTCGAAAATAATGGAAATCGAAGAGTTTCGAGAATTGTCGGAAACTTACAAAGTGTCGGATGAGAAATCCGAAAAGATAGGATGATAGATCGTGAAGCGGTGGTCGTTTTCTTCCAAAAGAGTAGTATGATCCAAGTGCGTTTAGTATGTTTATTTGTCGATTTTGTGAAGTTGGGGGTATTTGGTTGGTTGGTGGATTAGAGAGAAAAGAAAAGGAGAAAGAGAAAGAGAATGAAAAAGTGAGAGAAAAGAGTGGGAAATGGGAGGTTATCCTCCCATTTTTCGCCCCGCGTTCCCGCTCCGTGCGGTGTTCGTTTGCAACGTCGTTTAAACGTTAAATAATTATTTTTCATATTAAATGGTAGATTTTAAATACAAATTATTACGCGATATTTTATTTAATTATTTTACAAATAAGTTTACGTTTGAGTTATAAATGTAAGTTGGTTTATTTAGTTTGCGCGTTTTACATTTTAAATTGTGTAACTTTCTGATTGTACGATACGAATAAATACGAAATATTATTATAATAATATTTTTTTGACATAACAACGTTATTTAATAAAATTGGTCACCAACGTCCGTATTAAATTGAATCGAAATACATTCGATTTAATTGCGTACGATTTAACCAAATCGCATTTTCGTATATATTCAACAATATATATAATTCGATACATTAATTAGCCTAACTAGGATCTAATTACATGTATTAACATATGATTAGGCACTAATTACTAGTCCTAATTTCGCGGGTGTTACAGTTACGATTTAAACCCTCAACTTATAACACTAAACTTTAATTAATTAAAGTTTAATCACTAATTATAAATTACTCTACATAATTAATCCATAATTAATTATCCTCGTACATATCCGTCGATGATGCATTAATATGACCCATTGGTGTCTTAATTATCGGATTAAATAAAATTAAATATAATTATTATGCACATTATTCTTTCATGAACATCGATTGATAAGTGTGATTTATAGGGGTATTCAAGTAATTACGTAGTTTAAAAGCTCCTCTTAATTCTGAACGCTTGTTGGATTAGCGTTTCAATTTAGAGCTTTTTAATCCATTTCAAAAGCTAAAAGTTATCTATCGAAATGAGACTTTTAATTTACTAAGAGTTTTTTGTTCGAAATTAAAAGCAAAAGTTCTTAAAAGCTCTTCACCAAACAGACCATGTGACTTTTATTTCTTAATTATTAAACGAAGTGTAATATAGTAATTTAATAAAGAGAAAATGAAGTTTTTTTAAAGAATCATTTTAAAGGATTCTCCTTGAAGAGATTATTTTTTAATTAATATGTACTCTTCTTTTTGTGTCAAACAAGAATTATATTTTATAAGGGATTAACAGATTATAAATTGACGAATTAATTTTGAGTTAGCTGGTTGGTCTCGGTCAAATAAGCTAATATACTTAAACGTAAATATGTTTCTCTTTCTAGAATTACAGGTCATCATTGAAATGAAACCACACAAATGTTTATAGAATCACAACAACAAATCATACGGTACATATTACATTAATCCAACCTTAATATTAAACATAATTTTTAGAATATACAATGTTGAGTCAAACTAACAAACTATTAAAGTGTATAAGAGCACACAGAGTCGAAAGCGTTCCGGTAGCGTTTTCCGTCAAGAACGTCGTTGGACGGCGTTCCCTCACACCGGAACGGCGTTCTCGACGGCGTTCTCGTCGACATTCTCGAATGCTGTCTTGATTGAGACGCTGTTTGCTTGATTTCTTTATTATTTTTATTCCTTTTTCTTTTATTTCTTTCTTCTATTTACATGTTTTCTTTTTGTTTGAAGTGTGTTTTTTCAATGTGTGTTGGTATGTGTATGCTGTTGTGTGTTGTAGGTGATGTGGAGGAAGAAACAATTTAGGTTTTTTATTAATTTGGTCAAACTCTATATTATATTAAAAAGGGCTATTTAAAATAGCCTAATTTATTTTAACCCATTGGACAATAAAATGGGCTAACTACTTTTTGTTTGATATAAAATTATTATTAATTAATGTTTTTGTTATATATTTTATAAATTAAATTAGTATTTAATTTATATTAGTTTATTGTTTTAGTAATTTAAATTAATTTTATTCAATTATTCGTACTTAATAAAATTAAAAATCAAAAACTTCATAACACTGTCCAGAACACTGTCTACTACCACAAAATCTTCAGCAACAATATTCTCACCAGGACATTGTGAAAATGGCTTATCCACACCCTCTGCTCTAAACTTTACTTGTAGTTCATATTTCATAATCACCCCACCACAATCAACTATATATGGTTTCAAAAGAGAGTATATTATAGTAGAATCAACATGTAATAAATAACCAGAAGTAATTAAGTAATTGAAATATTATTACTAAAATATACAAAAATAAAAATAAAACAGACGACATTACTTGTAAACGAAATTGAATTGACGGGTCAACCCATTTTCTTACAAAATTTACATGCCCATTCGCCCAACTTTAAGAACATTATGTCATCATATGTAACACAATTTTCATGCTCACTTAGCGGCCCGCTCAGGAGAGTATCCATTCATAACACGAAACTTAACTTCCTTTTTTTGACAAGTCCTACCGGAAACAAGAGCTGACCCCAAGCTTGCATCCCATAGGCATTGAACTTGAGTCTACACTGGACATTCTCAAAATTCCACAACTTAGCTACCCCTGTGGTCGACCCATTTAGCAAGATCGTGGTGTGAACCGGACCTGAAAGCTAAACAGGTTGGTGGATCAAAGATGTTGACCTTATATCGTTTATTTCCGTTTTAGCTTTGGATTGAATTTCCGATCGGATGAACAATTGTGACCCCCTAATAAGTGATGCGGATAGTCACCAGCTAAATTGCCACCTTAATTACGTAGCACTAATGCAACATTTGACTAAACTAATATGTCGATGACTTGACATTAAGTATATAGTTATTGTTGATGTGTCAATAAAGATCAATTTTAAGTGGCTCAATTAAGTTATATAAATGAGCCATTTCATTCTTCATATCTACTATCCTTCTTTCGGTACTTGGTGTGAATCTTTCCCTAAAAGTCGATATCAATAGTTATGTGTTTTTAGAGTATAATAATTCCACACTTAGATTTGGATTTTGATCCACTTAATTTAAATGTATTAAATAATAATTGTTAAATTCGATCATGCGAGAAGAAACGAGAATTTTGTAGGAACAATGTCGTTTTTACCGCTTATAGAGCTTAAAGTGTTAGCCCAAAAAGTCAATATCTTTGTTTTTGGATTGGAAATTGATAACGAGAACCCTAAGGGTTTCCGTTAAGACGTTAGGACATACATAAAAATATGTACTTTGAAAATGACATATTTTCTGGCCCATGAATTTTAGTTAAGGTACAACTGTTTTATGTATATCCAAACATTTTAATAAAAGACCTTAGAACTTTAGTTAACAAAAGCCTTGTGGGTTAAACACTTATAGAAGTAGGTTTTCATTTTGATCTAGTTAAAATCATGCGGATTAAAATATTATTAAATTTAATCTTTCGGTAACAAACTAAAATGTTTCATATAATTTTTTAGAAAGACCTTTTCACTTAATATTGCTGTATTTACGAACAAGGAAAAGGAAAAATAGGATTCTTCCATTTCTCTACAAAACCCACCTCTATTTTTTACCCCCTTGGTTAATTATCTCACAAATCGTAAGTCCATAAATTATAAAAATTACATATTCGGAACCAGCGCATTTTTCTCTTCGATTAGAGATGTCATAAGATATACTTTCGACGAATTTTTTTTCTTCGCTTTTTTTTACCGGATTTCACAATATAATCACATGTGATTTATGAAGAAAAAAAAAAGTTGTTCACGATTATTTATTCATGGTATTTGCTACTTAACACGTGATTATAAATTAATATTCACCCACATTAATAGTTATAAATAAAAAATTAAAAATTGCAAAAGTTTTCATTAAAAATCACATGTGATTATTATTTTTACACTTACTCACAAGTGATTTGTTATATAATAACATATGATTTTGCATATAATCACATATGATTTTCATTTAAAAATTGATATTTGATGAGAAATTTACCGATATATGATAATTCATGTATGATTTCAACTTGATTTTTACTTGATTGTATAATTCTTAGTCAATGATTTGAAAATCCGTATTTTATTACTCTTTAAAACACGTGTGATTGATAGTTTGATATTCAATCGCATGTGATTACACCTTAGTTTTTCATGTCTTAATCTCTTTACATCATCAATGATTTGAATTTAAAGTTTAATCGAAAATATAAGCGGGTGTGATTATTTTTTAATGTTAAATCACATGTGATGTCACATTAAAAGTTTCTAAAACCCAAAAAAATGAAAAAAAAATTTCGTCGAAAGTATATATTGTTGGATCTAGAATCGAAGAGAAAAAGACGCTGATTCCGAATATGTAATTTTTATAATTTGTAGACATACGATTTGTGAGATATTTAGATTTGAAAAAAAAGGTGGAAATAGATATTTGAAATAGAGCAATCCTATTGGTTCCTCCATTCTCCCTTTTTTTACCATTCTTTTTTGAACTTTCCTCGCACGTATATATCCGAGTTCCCGACTCTATACCTGAACAAGGAAAAAAAGAGAGAGCCATAACCAGTGTTTTAAAAACCGGACCGGATCGGGCGGTCGGACCGGTTGAACCGTGAACCGGAACTGCCCCGGTTTAGTGGTCGGACCACTAAAAACCGGAAAAACCGGAAAAAACCGCTAAAAAACTGCTAAAAACCGTGAACCGGAAAAAAGACCGGTTTAGTGTCCGGTCCGGTTTTTAAAACATTGGCCATAACATATGACTATGTCAATCCAATTATTTAGAATTAAAAGTTGTATTCCACAAAAATTATGCTACTATTATTAAGGCTTGACAAACCTATTATTAATTGAGCACGTCTCAACCATGTGAGGTTAAATTACAACGTTTTTGGAGGAAAAATTGTTGATGTGAAATGCATATATGTAAAATATACATACAATTACAATTATATAGTTACAATGCAAAGTAAACTATCAATCAAATTTCGCAAAAAAACATTGCATTTTTATATAAGTTGTATGTCTATACACAAGGGCGGATCCACCCTTCTACAAACTAGGTCCTTTGACCCATGTTGAAAATAATTTTTTTTTAATGATTAGTAGATAAGTTTATAAAGGAACTAGGTTAAAAAATAAATAGTACCTACCTAATAATTTAACTCACTATAAATACAAAATTGGGCTAATTGAAACCCAATATCAGAAAATATACTTTCAAAATTTCCCATAAATCTTAGCCCAGTTGTTCAAATACTCCCAAAAATGAAATATTTAAATAAATATCCTTAATAGTCTAATATTTTTACGATATAAAATCTCATCAGGAACAACTTTTGCCTTTTATTTTTTTAAAAGATTTTAAACTCATAATAATGACCCGACCTGACCCGTCAACCCATTTGTTTTATCATGATTATTTGTTATGTCAACCAAGTCATTGAGTCGGTATATTAAGGAACCATGTTATCGTATGTGCTAGATCCGCCACTGTCTATACATATCGATTAAGTCTGTAATTCTTAGATATAAAAGGCCTCCCACTCTTCATTCAAGTACACATATATTTTTATACGGAGCATATTATAAATAAAATCACATCGGGTTGCTCAGCTAGTCAGCTCAATGACGATGTTAAGGCTATTTTCTAAATATATTATAATGAGTATTAGTAACTAATTATATTTTTTTATACTTATAACAATTACTAATATGTATTATTGGTTTTTACTTGAGTGTCAAATAATAATGGAGTGTATGGTCAAAATGTGAATAATGTTCATGAACAGAACCATTCAACCAAGAACTATGGTTAAAATGTGAATAATGTTCATGAACATGATACGATCTCTTTAGAAATCAAATAGAAATGAAAAGAGATCTAAAACTGAACTAGGGACTTCACGCAATTAGAAAGGAAATCCGAAGAAAAGCTTCATTAATGGAGTTTTAGTACACACACTAGTGGGTGTTTACAAAGAGTTAGGAAGAGAGAATTGATTAACACTTCTAAAAAACTGATGAATCTTATTACAAGGCGATGTATTTATAAGCTAATATATCTAATGTCAACTAACTCTAACAATATTGAGGTGTTTGGTTATTTTGGTTAAACTTGTCATATGCACCTCATGTGCCATTTATAAAATGATTCGTATCAAACCATCCTCCTTGAAAGATTCTTGTCCTCAAGAATCGCTTTTGATGTAGGAGAGTTGACTATGTCTTCATGCAACTTGAAAGTAGCATTTCCATCAACTTAATATCAACTAATGGATTGAACTCATCCTTTGCAACATGTGACCTTCTAAGACCTTCTACGATTTCTTTGTATGAACATTTCTTCAATCGACTTGGACATCCAAGTAACTCCAACAACATGGTTTTCTTTGACCTTGTAGGACCAACAATATATTTATCTAGATAACCAATGTCCATATGGGTTTCTACAAGGAAAACTAGAATTTAAGTAAGACTAATATAAATAAATACAATCTTCTGTCGTCATACCGAGAAAAATGTGCATTGATAGCTTTCAACCTCTTCATAGTAAATCGCTCTGGATCCATCTCCGCATTTCTTTTTCTTCCTTTGATGTATCATATGTGCAAAGGCCTTCTGGTTCACAATCTTACCAATGAATATATCGTCTTGATAAGGCTCTGTATGGATTACATCAAGCACCTAGGGCGTGCTATGAGACACTATCAACACATCTTCTTGGGAATGATTTTACAAGAGGAATGATTGATTGTAGCAACCTTGCATTTCTCTAATACTAAGAAGTATAAAGAGTGGTTGTTGCGCATTTTTTTTAAAGCTGTAAATATACAAAAGAAAGGAAGCAGTGTGTTTTTACTGTAACACAAAGAGGCACTGGAAGCGTAGTTGCCCAAAATACTTGAAGGACCTTGAAGACGGAAAGGTCGAAAAGAGTAGTCACTCAGGTATGTTTATGATCGAACTCAATAATACTACAACTTCTAATTCGTGGGTTCTGGATACAGGATGTGGTACTCACATTTGCAGAACTCTACTAATGATTATACTCCACGCCAAAGGGACCTGATTGAAGAACTCGAAGCCGAGTCTGAAGTGTATCAAGCCAGCCACACCCTAGATCCACGATTCTTCCACAACCGCCTAAATCTTTCGCAGCGCGTAGAATCTTCATTATTTATCTGTCTTTGGTGATTCTTTTTGCGTTGGACTCGATTTTTGAAAACGAAGACTTTGGCATTGAGAAATCTCTGAGATGATTCTCTTTACTTTATCAACATTCTAGAACCATGTACAGGAGACTCAGGTCTATCAGTATTGCCTCCTGCTTCAGCATTTTTGACCTTATCTTGACGATTCGGCCCTCCAGTCAGCTCAAGATTCTCCTTCACTCGTTAATGACATTGTGCTCACCGGCTGCTCTGACAGTCCCATTCGTCGTATCCTTACCTCTCTAAATTCAAATTTGAAATATGCCAAATGAAAATATATTACTTATGGTATCAATCATGGATTAGCTTATGTATTCGATTTTTCTTATAAGGTGATTAATTTTCTCCTTACTTTCATGGTGATTTCATCACTTTCACCATGTATTATGGTTATCAATGATTTCAATAACACTAACTAACATCAAACTAAACAATTACTAACCCTAATTTCGGATTAAAACTCACTAATTTCTCAAAACCTAAGTGTCTAGACTTTCCATTGTACATTTGGCTATACGCATTTGCCAATGTAGCAGCACTATCACAATGGATAGAAATGGGTGATATAGGTTTAAGCCACAATGGAATCTCATAAATCAAGTTTCTTAGCCATTCCACTGCTGGTACTTTTTACGTACATATTTCCGCACTTTTTGGACTAAACTTTGGTGAAAACAATTTATAACAATCATTATTTACTAAAAATCACCAAGGTGGTCCAATTATAGACGTTGCGATAATGATTGATGTATCATTGAAAGGAATAGAGTATTGCTTTTTCATGATTTCTCCTTTTCTCTTCCATTGTGGTTTGAAAGATTTAACAATCTTATCTTTCAATGTCCTTTGGACATTCAATACGATGTATTCATGGCACAACCGGAAGATTTTGAAAGTGTAAAGTATCCTAATAGATGGTGTAAGCTTGAAAAGGCCATTTATAGACTTAAACAAGCCTCTCGTAGCGATTCCCTATAAACTAACCGTGGTCATATATAGGCGCCAATTTATGTCGTTTATTCAATTTACTGCTTCAATAGTGACCACGGTTGTAACATCCCCAAATCGGGCCTAGGAGAAAAAGGTATTTTCTTTAAATTATTTATGCGATTTATAATTATTACCTGTGTTTGATTTTAAATTTAATAGGTAAATGAGCCTTAGGAAATATTGTGACTAGTGAAATATTGTTTGTTTTAAATAAACTTAAGTGACGGTAAAATAAAATAATTTTCTCGCGTCTGAAAATTTAGGTTCAAGACAATAAGTTTAGAAGGGGTGTAATTTAAGATTTCATGCAGTTGGGTTAAATGAAATGATCGATCCCTTTTTGTTCTCACTTCTACCATTTTTGCCTAAATCTCTCAAGAACACACACCTAACCACAATCAAAGAAAAATCAAATTGGAACTGATTTCTTCAAGTGAAGACTGTGATTTTGAGTTTTTATCTTGCTCTTCATCTTCTTTATATCATCATCATCAAAGATTTGTAAGTGTATAATGCTCATTTTCATACATAAGCTTGAAATGTTGAATTAGGTCAAATTAATGATGGAATGGAGTAAGTTATACTTGAATATGTTTTGTGTAGTGATTATAAACTGAATTCTTGATTAATTAGGTTAAATTTCTTGTGTTTCATACTCTATTTGAATGAATGTGGGTTTGGTTGAAATTTGGGTAAAATGATGATGCATGTATGGATTTTGATGTTAGATGTTATTGTTTATTGTTACATTATGTTCATAGATGATATTGTGGTCAAATATGGGTAAAAGTTTGAGTACATAACTGCACTTGGTCGATTTTGAGTTTGTAGTTCGTAGTTGTAAGTTGCAGGTCTGTTTGGAGCTGAAAAGCTTTGAAACGCGATCCCACAACTTGACCTGGATCGCGTTCCTTAGTTATAAACTGGTTCCTTCGCATTTTAGTCTTTCAAACACGATCCCAACCCCTGAACCCGGATCGCGTTTCTCAGTGTAAAATGGTTACAGAACGTTTTTCTTCTTGGGAACGCGATCCCAACCCATAAACCCGGATCGCGTTCGTATGTGGTTTTTGGTTCCAGAAAGTTTTTGTTCGAAGAAACGCGATCCCAACCCATGAACCCGGATCGCGTTTGTCTTTGTAATTTTGAAGAATTTGATATTTTGTGAACTTATGTGAATCTAACACTTATATTGTTTAGTTATCGATATTTCTTGATTATCAATGTATGTAATTGAGTATAGTCATAATTTAATTATGAAACAAGTTATTAACTTGTGTTTTAATTGTTTACAGAGACACCGAAGACTCAATAAAATAAGACTTTTGAGTTTGGAGACTGAGACTGACAGGTGAGTGGACTGGTTCTCACAATTTAATCTTGGTGTTAACAGTTAGTTGCATCAATTTTATGTTGCTTGTATTGACTGATTTATCGTTACGTTGATGATAGGATTATTGATTAAACTTGTTGTTTGATGGATTGATTGATTGTTCGTGAATATTCCATGATAGGTTGGAATGATAGAGGTCAATTTTGGGTTTAGTTGCTATAGGTTAATCCTTATGGGTCGGATGAACATTTGTTGTGAATTAACCCATATTGGTTAAAGATAGCAATAAACTATCGGTAACAATCTCTGTATTGGCCTGCAGTTGATTATTAAGTGTTCTTGGAGCGCCACCGCGGACTGAGGGTATCTCAAGAACCACCGATCCTCTGTTTGATTGTTTATTTAGAGGATTGTTGTGAATTGATAGTTATACTAAGTTAGATTGTTAGATTTAGTTTACTCACTTAGCTTTGTGCTAATTCCCCACCTACTCTTGCAGATTAGCTTTTGGGATTATGATTAGGCGTATGGCGTTGTTTTGAAGAAATGTTTGACAACTGGAACTCTGATCATTTTGGATAAATCATGTTTTGTTAACATAACACCCAGTTATTGTATTACCGTTGTAATCATACTTATTATTTATAAACTTTGTAATGTTTTGGTATGACTAGATGTCATATATATAATGTCACATATATATATATTGGTATGAACGGGATTTGCGCTTCCGAAATATATATAAAAAAAAAATGGTCCAAATCGCGGGGTGTTATAACGGTTCCCCATAAACTAACTGTGGTCATTAAGTAATCGTGGTCCCAAAATTTAATTTTTAATTATATAAAATATTATTTACTACGGTTCTCTATAACTTTATTGATCTTAAAATCAATTTCAATTGGCTTCTTATCATAAACTTCATCCAACTTCACAAAATTAAGAGAATTTGATCAAAGAGTTCAACTTCCTCAACTAGTTCACATTCCTCAACATACTTATTAGGAACCATCAAACGATTGTAGTTGTTCTCCACTTCATTTGAAACTTTTGGTAATTGTGGTTCAACTTTTGTAGCTCCATCACCCTCTCTACCAACTTCATTAAAACCCATCAAATCAATATTATTGTCATTCAATGTACTTGAATCTTTAAGCTTGAAAGTGGGTATCAATGGTGGATCAATAGCAAATGATCACCAGCTCAGCTGGTTGTGATGCATGGGGTTTTACCCATAGGTCTCGGGTTCGAGTCCTGTGGTGGTTTTTCCTAGGTGAGGCAATATATGGGCTGGTAGTGGTGGCACGATGATACTCCATTACTAGCCCGCAGGTGTTATTTGCCGTTTCCAAAAAAAAAAAAATGGTGGATCAATAACTCCTTTTCTAAGGTTGTTTGTAGCTTCTTGCATCTTAGCCAAACAATAAGCATCCGAAAGCGTTTTGGTTTTTAACACATTTACCCACTTTTTAATTCCCGGTTGTAACCCCCATATGAAGATATCAATGGCATATGATTCATTTAAACCCATATTTTTGAACAAAGAATCAAATGCTTCATAATACTCTTGAACCTTCCCATCTTGTTTGAGAAAATTGTTAGTCGACATTTTATCAAACACCTTACGTACATCATCAATTTTTTCAAAATTTTCTTCATTATTATTATCAGTTACCATTGAACCTCTTTCATCACCAACAATATAGGAACAAAAGCTTGAATCTTTAACATCACAACTCGAAAATTGAAGGGTTCGATCATTACCTCGTTTTTCTCCGTACAATTTTCGCATTTCATCTATTAAGAACTCTTGACCAACACATACAATCTTGATTTTGTTTGTCAATTCATCTAAATTTTTCATCAAATCTTCCATGGATGGTTGGATATAACACCCTCCATTTAACAAACATATATTATATTATTAACCATCGGAAGCGCGTCCCAAAACATATTTACCGTATTTACATATTTCAAATATAGCAAGTTTCAAAACATCATAACTATTACATAACCTTTTACAAAAACATTTACTTAAACGGGTGTTATGTTAAGTTTCACAAAACATATGATTTTCCCAAAAAAAAAAAATCAGAGTCAACGCAGTCATAGTCAAACATCCCTTCTAGCATCCAGGTGCTTGACCCCAAAAGCTAACCATAAACGGTATCTGCAAAATGTTAAACATGGTGGGATTAGCTCACATCTAAGTGAATGGAACTGTAACCGACAGTTCAATTCAGAAGTAACAAATCTTACAACAAATAAACAATAAACACACAGCGTCAAAGAGGATCGGCGGTTCCTGATTAGCCAATCAAAGAACCATTAAACCACTGCCGGCCAAAACAGTGATTTACCGATAGTTTGAAGCTATCTTCACTGACTAGGGTTCATCCATCAACGATGTGTATCGGAAACTCCGCCAGCTAAACAACAGCAACAAACCCAACCAGCGTTGACCTCTGAATAATCACATATGCCCAGTGGCCCAAATATCACATAATGCATAATCGTCATGCAATCATGGAACAATATAAACCAATTAACCCAATTCAATTATAACAATATCTCAGTAGATCAAACAGTCAATAATCAACAACCAATATGTTCACCCGTTGTAACCAAACCTGTTATAACTGAGTTGAACCGAAGATTACAATTACCACTCACCAAAATTCCGGTCTATTAACTCAGTTGTCTTATATCACTGAGTTTCCTTCTGCTTATCTGAGAACAAAAATAATAAGTCAGTAACTCATCTCATAATCGTTATCATAGCATATTTATCAAATCAGGTAATCCCTGAAGTTTAAGCAAACAAAAGTTCAATCAGATAAGAAATCAGAAAATCCCGAAATGACGTTTAAAACTGAAAAATGTCATTTTCGACCCCTAGATGACCCCGAATGGCCAAAAACTGCCTAGGCTATTAACATATAGCTTTGATCATTGAGCCGTTTCCGAGTGACTTACGCATTTTCAAAATTTGCAAAACAAAAACTTTTAAAATCTCGATTCGCAGTGATCTGGATTCGCAGGTCAACTCGGCTCGCAGAATCAACTCGATTCGCAGAACACAACTCGACTCGCAGAACTCAACTCGACTCGCTGGACGAACTGGGTTCAGCGAGTTTCGCTGCTGATACGAGTTTTTCGACTCAAATCTCACCAAAACTCAAGAAAATCGGTTTCTAACGTTTCTAAAGCTTTAACTAACATCAAATAACATCATAACAAGCTCCAATTTGATTCCCTCACTTAATAATCTATAAAACCCATTTTATAAAACTCAAGAATCATACTCACCTCTTTGATGAAGATGAAGGTGGTAATAATGAAGGTAATCTGATGTATATAAGCTTGAATCACAAAAACACAGTTGTTTACTTGATTCCTTTTGATTTCAAGTTAGAGAAATTGAGATAGAGAGTTTAGGTGAAATGGAGAACAAAAAGGGAATTAGGTGGAAGTGAGCCAGATGATTCCCACCGCCCCAATCTTTTATTTGGTATAAATTATACCCCTTCCCAATCTATTGTCTGGAACCCGAAAATACCCGTAAGTCAAAATATTTTATTTTACCGTTAGGTTCCACTATTTAAAACAAGTACCATTTTATTAGTCACAATAAAACCTGTGACTCTTTTACTTATTTATTTTCAAGTTAACCATTTAAAGCTTAATAAAATATCATTTATTTCCAGGCCCAGAAACCGGGTGTTACATTGGATCCACAATTGGATTGTAGAAACGGATTCTGTCATATCATCATCTAACATTGTGTTACTTTATCTAACATTGTGTTACTTATTGATGTCATCAATGTTGTATATCGATTTAAAAAAATTGAAATCAAATTGATTGCCAAGAAAGTGGCTCAGATACCAATTGATACGATCTCTTTAGAAATCAAATATAAATGAAAAGAGATCTATAACTAAACTAGGGACTTCACGCAATTAGAAAGGAAATCCGAAAAAAAGCTTCATTAATGGAGTTTTAGTACACACACTAGTAGGTGTTTACAAAGAGAAAGGAAGAGAGAATTGATTAACACTTCTGAAAAACTGATGAATCTTATTACAAGGCTATGTATTTATAAGCTAATATATCTCATGTCAACTAACTCTAACAATATTGAGGTGTTGGTTATTTTGGTTAAACTTGTCATATGCACCTTATGTGCCATTTATAAAATGATTCGTATCAGTTAAGAACCACTCAACCAAGAACTATGATGCTTTTACCGGTTCGTTTATTCTTATATATAGTATATTCCCCTTACTATACATCGTTATCGTCTAGCGGCTTTCATGTCGTTTTGTTCCTTATCATGTGCCGTTTCCTATTATTCATTAGGGCTATCATGGATTTTTTTTACAAGATTTAGTTATTTGTATATATATATTTGTTATTGGTTATTTGTTATAGGGAAGTTAAGTTTAAGATGTGCTCTCCCAATTATGTAGCCAACGGTTGTTTTTGACTATTAACGGACCCGAGTTTAATTCTTTATAGAGTTTGCTTTACAATAGTTTTTTTAGTTGAAAATTTCATCTACGTCAACATCCACGTGTTAAACTTCATGATCCACATGTGACCTCCCCTGTTTATTTCAATTCTTACGTATTCAATTTATATTTATTTACTAGGAATACCGGCCCATTCATATTAATTTTTTGTTCACACAAATAAAATATTGGATGAGCATAAGATCTCTTTTGTTAATATCAATTAAGTATAAGTATTAGGAATTTGAGAGGTCACTATCTTGTTACCTACATCTGGGAAAGATCTGAATTCACCTTCTCATACTCATAAGTTTACACTACGTACATAGTTCATATATTACTATATAGAAATGCAAAGTACATAATGTAACTAAAATGTCAACTCTAGAACTTATGATGTAGTAACACTTCTTAATCTAATTTAACTTGTTGTTATAGGAAACATTCAGATTATTCGCAATTGTAACTAAACTAACTGATCAACAAAATTTAAATAAAATAATTAATCAACATAACTATATGAATATAACATGTGTGTTTGGATGAGGGGATTTTAGGGGCTTGAGCTTTTATTTTTTATGAGCTTCAGCGATAAGCCTTGTTTGGTAACATAAAAAAATAGGGCTTCTTGAAAAAAATAAGCCCCCAGAAGCCCCTAAACAAGAAGCTTTTTGAAGTGGCTTTTGAATAGAAGCCCAAGCCCCAACTCCAGCCTCAAGCTCCAGCCCCAAGCTCCAACCCTAGCCCAGCTCTAGCCGGTTGTTACCAAATACACCCATCATATTTGAATAACCTAACACTGCTCAATTCGCCTTCAATTGTAATATTTACATTTACATATGGATATATAAAATAAATATCAACAGAATGCAACACAAATTAGTAAAGTACGTAAAATCTTCTACATGTTTTATTGTTTCAACCAAGTACGCTATGCAGGTCCCGTAGCTACTTTCTTTGGCTATGACTTCTTGACTAATATTTCACCACCACAATCTCTAAAATATGCGCACCGACAAAATAACCAAGTCAATTATGAAATTTACATTTACAATAATACTATTAAAAGAAAGGGATGACAAGAAAAACCATAATATTAATTACCTGACTTTAAAAAATGCAAATCACACATATATGAACAATACTATAGTTATAACTTATAGAAAGGGAACCAAAACAAGATGTGTAGGTCATCGAGTCGAGTGTGCATCAACACTACTAGTTATTAACCTATTTTACAAATTTCCCTATTTTACTTGCAACTTACAACCTCAAGGCTTCTTAGAACATGGTGCCTCATATCTTCTGCCATATGTAATTCATGTACTATAACTTTATGATTACAAATAAAGAGCACATATTTTGAAACAAAAAGTTACATTTATAAAAAGTTTACAGAATACGTATAAGAACTTTCTACCCTTTCTATTATTACCTTTTTTCAAGCGTGGATCACCAACACCACTCCTCATATGCAAGCTCATATAAAAAAATAGAATAAAAGTTTGCATAAACTCACCCAAAAATATAATAGATTCACTCCAACAAAACATAATTAGGCTAGAACCCACAAACCTCCCAAAATAGAGTGCTAAAAAGTTTAACACAATCATAAAAACTAAAATCACATAAGAAGATATTAAGAACAAAAAAAAGAAAGAAAGGTAAAATATATCTAGAGATTATGTTGCTAGCAAGTGGATAGGAAATAAAAGGGAATTAAATATAATAGTTAGTGTCAAACATAGAAAATTATAATTACATGTGTTAAGTTTAGAGGCATATTAGTGTCTTACATAATGACTTGTCACATTTTAAGGAATAATTAGGTGTCATGTTTTGAAAGCATGATATCTCAAATTTTGGTGAGTTTGGATCCTTTTTATATAAGGAAGAGAAGACTAGGAAGTAATTAGGCTGTGCAATGCACAGCCCACACACATGAAGATTAATGTTAATTTCTGCAATGTCACGTGTATATTTCTTTAGGGGTGATCGTTGATAGAAATATAAAAAATACTTTATTTCTTATCCTCCACTATTGACGGACGCCAACGTACACATCGGTTAGTGTCTCATCTGATACACCTTGAATCATAGATTATGTGAAGAAAAATTACTTGTAAGATCCAATGGAAAGTTTAGAAACCACATAACATAGTCAAAAATGTAATATTTAAAGGACAATTTATTGAAAATGACCTTATATTAAATAAGAATAAAAAAGAATTTTATAACAATGATAATGTGCAAATTCTGAATTGTACAAAAAATAATTTTCAGTCAATAAAATATGTGCTATATACAAATATTATAATTGAACTACGTTGACAACTACTAATATTTACTTTACTACATTTATCAAAGATAAATCTACTATTCCTAACCTATTGCAACTCAAAAATGCACTATTGCAACTCATAAATAGTGGTAAAAGAATAAATAAATCATATATAATATTGTTGTTGGTTTGATTAGGTAGAATAATAATAATAATAACTCTCACCCTCATTTCTTTTAAACTTGTGACCTTTTCTTTACTTAAATTTTAATTTTTTGTTTCATATTTTAATTACTATCATAAATCTTAAATTTTGTGTATTAGTTCGCATCTTTTTATCCCATCAAATATAACTATTCATAAAATTGATAAATGATTGAAAACTATTAAACTTAGTTTAAATTTTATTCAAATTACATAAGAAAATTAAAAAAATGTTAAGAGAATGGATGTAAGTCTTAAAATTTAATAAACATGCGTTATTTGTATATATTACTCATTTTGTTATTGTACTTGGTATAGTGTATTACCAAAGATACAAATACCTTTTTTATAATTTTTTCTTATATTACTATTTTTACATATAAGTTGTAGCTAGTATCTAAAGAAACTACATAAGTATTAAATTTATTAATGTTATAGTTATTATATTATATCATATTGTAGTTGGTATATATAATATTATTGTAAAATTATATCAATAGTCAAATTTGTTTTATACATTGTTCATTGTTGCAAGATGGTCCATCATTTCGAATGTATCAAACTTAAGATAGATTAAAAATCGCAAACCACTTAACATGCCCTTTTTCAGTTATGTTTTTTTCTCGGTCTTATCAAACTTCATTTATAGTGTCTAAATTAGGTATGTAGTTTTCAATGTCATATTACACGTGCATATATCTCTATTTTAAATATCTACTTTAATATGTTACGTTATATATTTTGTCATTACTATATGTTATATGTGTTATGAGGGTGCATATGTATTATATCATTCATGACATTAATTTGAATAAGTTTACGTTAATTCCTACTTTCATTGACTATATTTTAATTTACAAGTCACATATTGCAGGACTTTATATTTTGATATTTCTTTGTTACGTATAACTCTATAAATTATAAATAAATATATAATGTCAAATCTCCGCCGCAACGCGCGAATTATAAATCCTCGTTGTTGACAACTACTAATATTGTATGCAAATTTATGAATCATGTCACATTTTGAGTTCTAAAAATTTAAAGTGTTAAATTTCAAGGTTATCAAAATTAATGACCTTCCAAATCTTAAAAGTGTTTAAGATGTCCTATAGTATTGTAAAGAAAGAAAGAAAATTATTATAGTAATAAAATAACAATTACTTTGATGATAGTTGTATTATTATCATCGTTATTATGTCGTTTATGTTAATTTTATGTAAAGAGTTTTTTATATATTTATTTAAATTTACATTATATTGGTGATCAATTATTTCATTATGGCTAATTACATACGTCACTCCCTTGAGCAACTCATAATATAGATACATGTTTTCAATTCTTTCCACATGCACATATCTAATAATGTACATGCTTCTGTTTTTACCCACGCACATATACTGTGCACATACCCTATTCCATACTGATCACCTACCTGGGTCATATATTATTATTAGCCACATAGATACTTTGAAACACATAGTCACTTGAATTAAGTGAAATTCATAATTACTTATAATAATTCTTACAATCAGAAACTAGCAACATGCTAGAATCTTTAAATTACCATAACTACTTATATCTTCTATCGATACAATTTCAAATTATTCCTTTATAATAGGCCATTCGGGTCGTTAAAACCCTCATCTAGCCTTTATCATTGATATCGCGTAAAAAGTCATGTTTTTACTACCGATATCTCTCTCATTCTGAAACGATTCTTGGAATTTTATTTCAAATATAGCACAAATCAGTAACATTATGCCAAGATGGTCAAAACGAGGTTGCACGATAAAAATCAAGCAAAGCGGATGAAAAACGAAGATTCCACACACGTTTGAAGATTCAAGGCATCAAAACAAGATTTCAAGACTAAAGTGCCCTCCATCAACATCCAATATTTCCAAGATGTTCGTTTTTAAAATACGAATCCAACAGAAGAAGAATCAACTGAAACGGGCAAAAAATGAAGATTTCGCGCCCGCCGGAAGATCCAAATGATCCGTACGCAATATCTGGAGCTAGGGACCTCATCTCAGGGCCTATCCTATGTCAAAATCTTCATTTTTGAATTACGAATCCAACAAAAAAAAGAATCAACTCAAACGGACTTATAACGAAGAAAACACGCACGAATCGAGAAACGAAGCAACAAACGACGCAACGGGGCGGGGGTGGGCCCACCGCCGCTGGCCTCACCACCACCGCCGCCGGCTGGACCCCCACCGTCGCCGGCTGGCCTGTACCCACCTCGGTTTCCGTTTTTGGTAACTTTTGGTACCTGGTGCGCCTACTTTTCGTGTTGTACGGTACCCGGTGCGCCTACTTTTCGTGTTGTACGGTACCCGGTGCACCCTTTTGGCTACTTTTTGCTAACATGCACCTCAAGATGCTAATGTGAGCCAAAGCTCACCTATAAATAGGAGGCTTTAGGTTTCATTTCAAAATGTCCCATATGCACTAGTCATATTACTTTCTTACTTTCTCATTCTACTTTCTTACTTTAAATTTAGCATTAGAATAGTTTAGCACTTTGTTTAGAGTAGAAAGAAAGCTAGGAACGTTTTATAATCTTTGGTGTACGCTTGGAGTTACGCTCATTAATTCAAGTCTATTCCTTCTCGCATATTAATCTCGGTTATTTCTATCCTTATCTATCTTAATTAAACATGTTTACTTTAATTATGTTTGCGATCGTTATTACTATGATTAACGAGTAGATTACTATTGTATTTGTTGTGATGTAGTTAGTATATATAATTGTGGGATGACTTTAAATGCGTCGTGAAGTAATACGATGGCCCCGATTCGACTGATTACTCGGTATAGTATTGGAAATGCTTTTGAGCATAGTACAAATACATGGAAGCCGGTAACGACCGAAGGTAGTTGTATTATGGATCGACGTTATAAAATTGGAAACCTTGTGAACGGACTTATCTTGTGATTTTAAACCTGAAACTTACATTCGCCTTTCGATTGACAAACGTGATTGTAACCTTGTAAAGAGGAGTCGCGAACCTCAATACTCGGTCAATAGTTATCTGTGTAAAAACTATGTTTTTAATTGTAACGTCATGCAAGCATTATAAAATGCAATGTGATTACGTGGACTTGCCATGAGTATTGTACACTTCTGATCACAATGTATTTATCATATAAACATCGCGAAGCAATTAAACTCACAACGGAAACATCGGTAAACGATTAAATACGATGTGAGCCACCATAGTATTTTCCGACATGGTCTGGGTTTGACTTTCTGTAAAAAGCCGTCAGCATTTTAATTAGTTGTTTTAGTTTAAATTAGATTAGATTAGGTAGGCTATAGGCTAAATGATCATTTACGAAAACCTAGGGATTTGTTAGTTGTATTAAGAAAGGCAAGTTTGAAATCCAACTTAAACCAAAACTTTTTCCTGAAAACCATGAAACCTAAAGTTCGGTATGCAAGAAACCTAAATGCTTTCCCTCGTTTATCACGCTTAAGTTTCATTGGTAGAGATTGATTAAATAAGTCCGGACACAAGTTCTAAGTTAGTTGTTTAATGGATTCATAATCATTGTGGTATTAAGAACGGCTAGACATGTTATGGACTTGCTACTCTATTCCTTCGCCCACGAGCGAATACGTTCAATAACATGGGCCACTGACTCCCTCACAGGAGAGTGTGGAGAGTTGAGCATCGTCTGTCTGGTCAGAATCATGATACCTTAGTTCCTCGTGACATATTAGTTGATAACCGACTAATAAGGAATCTACTGGTTATACCATAAGTTAATGAATCTCATAAGCAACCCAATTTAGTTAATCGTTTTCCCGTAAGAGTCATCATCCCATAATTATTAACTAACGAACTCACAACAAATACTACTTTGCATTATCTGACATCTTATTACATTTTATTCGCTTTATTTACTTTACTTAATTAACTGAACCAAAACCCCCAACGCACTCTTTTAAAACATTTACTAGGAAAGAAATATTGATTGGATCACCTCCGTTTCAATTCAGTTTCTCTTTAAGAACGACTCTAGGTCCAACTTACCGCCTACTAACCTTTTGGTTCAGTACTAGTAAGTCACACTTAGACCCCAGCAATTATAAATTTTAAAACCACCCGTTGATAACCTCAACAATCATCATAATTTTGTACTCATTTTTCTGCATTAAGTTAGTTCGTAACCATATTCTATTTCTGTCAACATGTTACTCCTCATTTAATCATAAGATTCTCACCCACTTAAGATTCATCATACTACTTTTCATAATAGAATCATAATAAAATAACAGTTAAGGGGTGAACAGTGTTTTATTTCGACTAACATCTATTTCTTTATTTTATAACAGATACCACATTATAACAATAGTTTAGTGGTTTACTATTACTTTTCAATTATTCCCTGATTCTTTCTTAACTATATTTCGATATCCTTTCGGAAGCACACTTCCTCAAACATTAGATACAACATTGATTCTTCTTTATTTCAAAATTTCATACTCATACATATTAAGGATGCTTAATGTCGGCTATTAATGCTGAATTACAACTTTAATACTAATTCACAATTAGATTCAAGTATATTACACTTTTGCCGACATCAACTTATCATATTTATAAATATTTCGTATTCAATTTATTACTTTTATTTCTATATTCCATTCATAATCCACATAGTTTAGATACTTTTCTCAATTTCAAGGTATATGCTCCTTTGCTTCAGCCTCTACTCGATACAAATCAATACTATTCTCACACTTAATCTTCTAAAATCACATCAAATCTTTTTGGTACTTGGCAGCCTCAACAATTTCATGTGAATAACATAATATAACTACGTTGGCCAGACGTCTTTAGATTATGTTATACACACTTCCTTCTTAGGCTACTTTATATCATCCAGCTTTAATGTAATTTTCACATAAACACATAACTCAATGATTCACAACAAGCAAAACACTTGATAACACCTTGATCACATATACTCAATTAGGAATTTACTTGCTATTTCAATCACATATAATCGATTTATTGCAAATTATATATTTCACATAAGTAAATAATTCCACGTATTCCAATCAATATCATTTATTTCACATCCCAATTTGCCTCTGATGAATTCATCTTTCGATTCAGTCATCAGTCAATCGAACACATATATTTATGATCATGTAACAACTAATCACATAATGATAACATATAATGATCATGTCATCATTTCACACTGTTTATTCCACATTTACACATATCATTCACTGATTTACATCTGACCAGGAAAGCCTACCCCTTCCTCAATCAAATGAAAACAATACCATAACCTACATATTTCGTAAACATATCCACAATTTATTTCGTCAATTGTTTGATCGCAATCAAAACATATTTGTTAATTCACATATTCCATATTCTCTCTGAGGAGCAATTATCCTCAGATTAAGATATCACATATTTCGTTAGCTAAGAATTTAAATTACACCTTGCATTTAATATACCACATTTCTACTACTGTTTTCACACTTTATTCCGACACTTTAAACATACTTAAGTCCAATAGGACTATTCCAGATTATTCAGAATGCTAATACCTTAATCAATATTTCGTCTACTGATTCAACACATAATCCGTATTCTAAAGTTCAATTAGAGCTATACATGACGCTAAACGTCTCATTTAATATTTCAGCTACTAAGTCAACAAGTAGAAATCATCAAATAATCCGTAACAGAGAAACATATCAATTCAATGAATTCAATTTGATTACTACGCATAGTAATAATAAACATTTGTGCAATTCATATTAGTTTAAGTCTAGGCAATCCTAATGTGGATTATCTAATTCCCTTAAACTATCGCTCTGATACCAACTTGAAACGTCCAATTTTTTTTTTTATACTGTTAAAACCCTTATATCATTGTCCCATAATTCTATCATGCATATATTAAATCCATGCATAATTCAAGTGATCACACTTTAATTGGAATGACACTAAACCCTGAAACAGATTCAATCGCGTCGCAACATCACAAGATCGCGTCGCGATTCAACATATATTGCGTCTCTATCTCTAAGGATCGCGTCGCGATCCCTTCTACGCTGGGTAAGTGGGCTATCCACCGGGTAAAACCCATGGTTCAACTTGGGTCGATCCCTGTCTCATTTTACAAAGGACCTACCCGTTTGGGGGTCGGGTATCCGTCGGGTACCCTTCCCGGGTAACTTGATATCGCGCCGCGAAACCACCTTGTCGCGCCGCGATCTACAACAATCGCACTGCGATTCATTGAAATTGCGCCGCGATCTATGCCTGCACAGACCTGTACAACTCAGTTTTTAATATGAACTTCGGATGTGCATAACTTTTAACTCGTTAAGAGTTAGACCACCAAATTTTGCAGGCACCACTAATATGCCTAAATGAAACTTTCCCTTTTTACACTTTTACAAAATACGCGTTTATCGGGAAAACGGATGTGTGACAAATTTTTGACCATTTTAAGCCATTTTGATAGACAAGTCATATACCAAATGGCTTGGTTTCATACTTCTACTTTTTACCCACATATTCTAAGATATATTTGACACGTGTGAGCATATTCATCAACATCATATACCCATTCTAATTCATTTTGACTCCTTTGACCCGTTTGGTGTCCATTTGGACACTTTCACCAATTCTATCCAATTTTAACCAATTTACACTGGAATTCAATTTATTTCAACAACATATCATATTTCTTAATTCATGGTCACTTAAATGTACCAAAATACCACAATTGACACTTTGATCATATTTCCACCAAGACTATGATCAATCTCCACATATTTTAACACCTAACCACATCATCACTATACAATATTCCCATTACCCAATTTGACACCATCATATTTCACGTTGACTTTGCCAAGTCAAAGACACACTTTTCAAGCAATTTATACTTTACACTTTAATTCATCAACATTATTTCAAAAGTATCTTTTTGGGTGATTTACACAAGTGATAATTCATAACGACAATTCAAAAGGAAGAGAAGCTTGTCTAACCACATTGCAAGCTCCAATCCACGCTACTTCCTTGTAATCATATTTCATCCAATTGGTTCAACCGAACCAAGCACCTACAACATAAAACCACTGAAACGGGTAAGCATAAAGCTTAGTGAGCATATGAGCAATTAAATGAATATTTCACAAATACAATAACATATTTCATTTAACAAGACTCCACTTATCTGATTCCATAATTAACGACGAAATAATTGTAGAGATTCTCATTTATTTCGTATGGATCCGCGGTCCAATAGATACAAGTAAGCAAGGCACCAATTCTCATCAAAATGGATACTAAGCTTAATAAATACAAGTAGTGCTAAGAACTTATTTCGAAATCTCTGATTATTTCGTAATGATACAATCTCTACAATTTGCTCATTCCACAAAATCCACGAAATCATCATATTACTCCACATAACCATCACTTAATCAACAACCAATCATCTTAGCACGAAACACAAACATGACATCACTACAACATGTATAATCCATATCCTAATAACCACATTTAGAAACAAGATACGAAACCCTTAATAATCCATTGGGTCATGCAAACCTCTTGCTCGTAAGCAATCCGGTAATACACAACCATAATAATCCACAATTTAGAAACATGATAAGATACAAATAACTACCACTCGATTGTATGAACATCTTGCTCATAAGCAATCCGGAACATACAATCATTACCCATTTAATCCCCATAATACTCACCTTTGCTTTTTAGGCAAGTATATGATGTCACACTTGAACATTGAAAGCACCAATCTTGATCACCTATTACATAACATGTCAAGATAACAATATATTCAACAACTAGTAATCATCATAATCAATACATCAACATTATCAATCCATCACCCTTTTGGATTTGATCATACTACACATAATCCCTTATTTCATAATTCTCTTTATTTCACTATTTCATTATTTACATACTATTTCAATGATTACTTCTTATCATAATTCAAGATTCATCATAAACCAATTCCAAAGTTATGAAGAATTACATCAAACATCATTAATTCATTAGATTCGTTAATTCATCACTTTTATATTACTTCAATTTCCATTAAAACAACACTTATATCCTATTTCAATCATCACTAATGATCATCATGATCATTTTATCAACTTAATCATAATCATAATCATAATCATCCTCATAATCATAATTAATCCAATTACTTATCCTCTTGATTCAATATTTCGATTCTCATAATCATACTTCAACAACCCTTTTAAACACTAATTAAGGTGTATTAACACCAAAACATACTCATATGATCAAAACCCACTTTGATCATTAAACACAATTCAAAATTATCTAGTTCTATGATGAATTAGAGCTTACAACAATAATTACTTCACTTTTATACCATAATTCAATCACTTACAGGCCCTAATTCTGATTAAAATAACTAATTCATCAAAACCCATCAAACCCTCAAGAACACCATCCAAAATTCTTCATTTTCAACTCATTTTAATGATTCCACAATCACTAATAAGCTTATCTATCATCAATTCAACATATATGACACTTAATTTCATATTAGAATCATCAATTCATAAATCCCTATGAAAACCCATTTCTTGAATTTGAAGAACATGAAGAAATTCAACTTACATGATATTCATGATGTTTAGAAGGAAGGAATTAAGTTAATAAAATCCACGATTTGAAGATTGAATCTTTGATTTTGATTTCTTGAATCACCCCTGTGTTTTCTCTATTTCTCCAGAGCTCTCAGGAGCTTATTAGATTGAATATAGATACGTATGTGTAGGTATTGACACGTATGTATGTAGGTAATAGATATATATACAATTGCTTTAATTTTATTCCCCGTGATTCTCATTGTCTGGAACTTTAAAATCATTCACAGTTTAATATTATTTTATTTCACCTATAGTAAATATAATTTAAAACAACTACTATTACTTTATTCACATTAATACTTTTGGATATTGGAGTGTTACATTTTTTACTTTGCTAACCTTTATCACATCCACAATTAGCAATATATTACATAAAAATACTTATAAATCTTAAAATTCACTCACTGAGTAGAATCTTTTATTACGTTTAAAAATTTTAACTAATTTTTTATTAATCAATTCGAATCACATACAACTATTATAAAGTTTTTCAAATTAACACTAGCTAATTTAATCCTTTTGTTATATTATTGTATCGTCAAATACTTAACATATACTCATTGACGAAGCAGTTTTTACTTTTCATTAGCGAGATTTTATTCAACTTCTAGGTTGTATTTCAGTTTTTTAAATTTATCATAAGCTAGGTAATATATTATGACATTTGGTCAGCATAAATGTAAATAGTTGTGTAATGAGTAAATCATTTGAATTTGCATCGTAAGGTAATACCAAATATATATACCCTACATATTATGAGCTCCGCAGCATAGCGCGGCTTTAATACCTTGTTCCTTCTCATAACCTAACTAACAATATTGTTTTGTTTTGAAATAGGATAGTTAGATGCATATAGAGACTACAAACTACTTTTTAATAAAAATCTTTTTTTGGAAGAAATAGACAGTAATATTACCAAATAAGAAAGTACAAAATTACAAAGCTAAGCCCCTCTCAAATTATAAGTCGTAATTAAAAAACCAGGGACACCAAACCAAAACTCAAAAGCAAGACCCTACATACACCTAAACAGAAAGGATGATCAACACACTACAACGCAAAATGAAATGTAACATAACAAATAGAAAGGATCCTTCCAGCAAGCACGTAAGCAGTAGACCCCAATATGATCAGATAAATAAGAAAGCACAGAATTGACCAGCTGGACACAAGCCAGAAATCTTCGATACCCAACGCAATTCTCACCAGGTTAACCACCAGAAGCATCGAAAAGAACAAAAAATTTGAATGTAAGCTTAACAAACTTATGTGTTAATAATATACCTCGATATTACTATTGTCTTCAAGTTTTTTGCCGCTAACTTGAAACGATACATACTATACAATATACATGCATACAAGAACACAAAGATAAGTGTAGCAGTTTACACCCGCAGCGAAGCGCGACATGCCACTATCGTTGATAGCTACATCACATGTGTTTGATAATTAATTGATGTTACTGAAAATGGTCAAGACCAATATTGTATCTATCAATTTCATCTATACTAAGAAGCACAACAAATATGAGAAGGAATCACATGGAATGAAAAACAAATTCATAACAACATCAGAAAGCCAACAGTAAAGCCTTGATCGAATTTTCTATCTTTTATTCACACTTTCTCTTTTTGATCATATATGATCACAGAAATAACATTAGAAAAGAAAAGAAAAATGACAATATTTTGGATTTCAATGATCATTCATTGATCTGCTATCAACCTTTTTTCTTCACAACTTTCGTATTTTTCATCATCTTGCTTCTCGTCCATCTAATCCAAATCTTGCCTTTCGGGTTCGACCTCACACTAGTATGTCGTATCTTTAATGCAAGGTGATCATCATTATACTTCAGTATCAAATAACAAACTAAAAGCCCAATATCTCATGGTCTTTTAGGTATGTTATCATGAGATTAGCAAAATAACATATTAATTAAGATCTCTTAAGATTTCAACAAATTCTCAAGGGTAATTCTATCTTTTGACTTCAACTTCTACTATCATATTCTAAAACTATAACAAATTATAGGAGTATATAATTATAATTATAATGTGGTCCCTTTTTATTTCAAATTATTTTTCATTCACCTAAATGTTTATTTCTTTGTCTTATTACTCTCTTTAAGTATAAATTCACCAATAAAAACATAATAAACGAATAATATAAAGCAAACTTAATTTAAAGATTAAATTTGTAAACCCCTCCAAGAGGAGGGCAATACCTTCTTGTTTATAAACAATTGATGATGATGATGTGTTACATTAATTGTAGCAAAAAAAAATTTCTTTCGTATAGTTCTTGAATTCTTTATCTAAGTAAATAATACTAAAAGTTTGAAATTTCAAAAATGTAAGCGTAAATCATCACTTTCTCCCCTAAAGTTGTGCGTCAAATATGCTTTTAGTTTGCATGACATGAAAGTATATATATATATATATATATATATATATATATATATATATATTTATTTATTTATTTTATTATTAGACCAGGAAAGTATATCTAATTACAAATATTGAGTGAATATAACAGTTCAACACTTAATTAAGTTGATAACCACACGTAAACATCTTAATCTTAATTAATTAATAAGAGGTTAAGTGGTCCAGATAATACGTACACGGTACACATGTATATAAAAATTCGAGTTACTATTTACTTTGGAGTAGACGATAAATGTGATTGTGGTTTGTGTTTGTACCCTAAGTTTTTTTTAGTTTTTCTCACATCCTATCTCGCTATTCTTTGAACTCGAAACGCATCCTTAATGTCGAAGTATCCGATCCTTTTAGCTCCCTAATTATATTGGTCACGTTTTCTCCCTTTCCGAAAGATGAATGTGACATAAAAAAAAAATATCCTTATCTTTTAAATCAATATTATAACTTTAACATCTTAGACACAAAATAGTTACCGTTAAGGTGTTAACAACTACGTAGTATTATTTCTCCATCCTAGAGATCGTACGTGTTTGATAACTATATGTTTGTAAGAATGGAGGAACCAATAGGATTGCTCTATTTCACAAACTCATTTTCACCTTCTTCTTTTTTTAAAACTAAATATCTCACAAACCGTATGTCTATAAATTAAAATAATTATATATTCGTAATGTGAAATCACATGTGATTTAACACTATAAAATAATCACACATGCTTATATCTCCGATTAAACTTTAAATTCAAATCATTGATGATTTAAGAAGATTTAAACATAAAAAACTAAGTTGTAATCACATGCGATTGAACATCAAAGTATCAATCACATGTGATTAAAGAGGTAATTAAATACGAATTTTCAAATCATTGACTATAATTATATAATTAAGTAAAAATCAAATAGAAATCAAGCATGAATTATATATCATATATCGGTAAATAGTTCATCACATATCATTTTTTAAATGAAAATCATATGTGATTATATACAAAATCATATGTGATACAATAACAAATCACATGTGATTAAATGTACAAATAGCAATCACATGTGATTTTCAATGAAAACAAATGTAATTTTTAAAATTCTATTTGTTATTATTAATGTATATGAATATTAAGTTGTAATCATGTGTTAATTAACATATACCATGAATAAATAATTATGAACAAATTTTAACTTTTTATCATTAATCACATGTGATTATATTGTAAAACACATAAAATAAAATCGTCGAAAGTATAGCTTGTGAGATCTCTAATCGAAGAGAAAAAGACGTTGATTCCGAATATGTAATATTTATAATTTATGAACATACGGATTGTGAGATATTTAATTTTAGGGGTAAAAGTGTAACTAAGTTTTGTAAAGAAATGGAGCAATCCTATTAGTTCTTCCATTCTTCATATTTTTAGCATTTTTCAATGAACCCACCTCTATAGTGTATAACAGTTGCGATACATAGCACAACTACACAATAATAACATGATTTTGGTACATGAGTTACTATTTGTAGTGTAAATAAATATGATCTCCCAATATCCTATTTCGATAGGGCGGTGATATATCCACTACCGCTTTTGATAGATCCACCATCAACATGCATTATTTACTTGTATAGTACAACCTTGTAATGTACATTCTTGGTGGATCTATCAAAAGTGATGGTGGAAATACCATCACCCATTTCGATAGATATCGAAAAATGAATATATAAGTTAAAAGTTACCTTCTCCGTCTCATCACAACTGTTCACATTACTGTTTTAGGTTGTCTCAAATAAGTATCAACTTTCATGTTTCAACCAATCGAAAGAAACTTTAGTGGGTAAATATATAATTTGATTGGTGAAAAGTGTAGTTAGTGGAACATCCTAAAACTATATTCAAAGTCAAAGTGAACATTTTAACTGAGATAAAATAAATATTTCTAAATCAAGTACATCTTTCTAAGTATCTTTTTTTCTTCTTATAGCATTTCTAATGGAGAAAATCATAAATTTGATCCATTTACCAACCCATTTTTAACAAAATAATCCGTTGACTTTCGTTTTTAACAAACTAATCCACCGTTTAGCGCCGGAATGCGCCCCCGGCGCCCCTGACACAACAAACCAACCCAAAAATGCCACGTGTATTAGGATTTAAGCAAAAAAAAAAACGTTTGGCGCCAAGAAAATAGGTGGGGCGCCGATCATATGCACAAAAGTAGGATGGGGCGCTGCTTTTTTTTATTTATTTATTAAATGGCACCGATTCATGCAAAAAAAGGAGAGGGGCGCCAAGGTCAAGAGGTGGGGAGCCGATGAGCTTTTTTTTTTTTGCTTAAATCCTCGTACACGTGACATTTTTTGGTTGGTTTGTTGTGTCAGGGGCGCCGGGGGAGCCATCCGGCGCCAAACGGTGGATTAGTTTGTTAAAAACAAAAGTCAACGGATTATTTTGTTAAAAATGGGTTGGTAAATGGATCAAATTTGTGATTTTCTCTTTCTAATGACTAAAAGTCATTAAAAGCTTATTTGGTAGCCACATCACACTTATATCAATAGAAAAAGATTTATAAAGCTTTTATTTTCAAAAACCACACAGATAATCAGATATACATTCAAAAAAGGTCTTTCATTTGAGAAATATCAAGCTATTGGATAAAAAAAGTTTTTCCTCTAATGAACAAAAATTTTTCTAAAATTTTTTTACATAAATTTTTTTTTGAAAAAGCCTTTCTTGAAGATGCAATTATAGTACTAATTTAACACATAGATAAGGGGTAAATACTAAAAAGTGTCCATACATAGTATATACACAAATCTAAGAAAAAGACCGAGGTCAAGAACTAGTCAATGTCACTCAATAATTTATTTGATTTATTTCTTTAAAGGGTTTTTTTACACAAAATTCAAACCAAACTCAAATATTAAACACTTTTATATTATCTCATTGATTAATAAATGATCAATTGATCGATTCATGTATCTATCATCTATCATTAGATTCATTCGATAGATTGTATAGTATTAATTAAGTTAAGAGAAAAAAAAAAAGTTCAATCTTTAAATGGTTGCTACCCATTTTCTAAATTCTGTGAAAGAATCAGCTGAAAACAGATTCAAAATGGAAAATAAATCAAGTTATTCGATTCTGGGTTGTCTTTATTCGTATCAAGTTTACTTTTTTATTTCTTTATGTTGTTGTTTATATGAGATTAATGCTGCTCCGTACGATTCTTTCACTATTTCAAGCTTTACTTATGGTAGAACTGTGCTCAGACCTTATGATTGGCGATATATTAGAGGTAATTTTTAATTACTTTAATAATTGGTTTGATTTGTATTATTTTAATGGGTTGATCAGTTAACTTGTGGGTCAAATCTAAATTTAGGAGTGGAATTAGTTCAAATTTGTGTTTTGCATTTGGGTTGATGATTAGTATCAGCTTAAGTTATGGGTTAGTAAGTGTCAGATAAAAGTAATCATCTTTGTAATTAATTAGATTGTAATTCTTGATTTTGATGATAATTTACATGGTGGGTCAAAGTTATAGGAAGTTTCAAGTTGAAATATTTAATTTGGTATGATTTGCCCTTAGATCCTCATAGATAGGTGGTGCATGATTTCAGCTGCAGTCAGGTGCTTATAGCAAGGATATATTCATTTAAAATATTAAATAATTAATCATTTATCATCATATCGGATTACTTAAATCTAGAGTCTGAGCTGTTTAAGTTTATTGATGGGAGTTTCTCTTGACTTAGTTTTATCTTTGTTTTTTTATAATTATTAATTTAGTATTGTATGAAATGATCACGTATCATCTTAGGATATACTCGTATATAATAATAATACAAGGCTGGAGTATTTCACTATTTTATGTTATCAATTAATTTCTGTTAGAAGATTTTATTACACATTGTTTGCTGGCAAAATTGTCAATGGCGGGAATTTATGTTCCACGGCAAGTCGACGAATTCAAGTACACTTTATATAGTTTTATGCTAATGCAACTAGTTTGGTCTATTTGGGTCAAAAGACTTGTTTTTCTATATTGTTGCCCTCAAAAGAATGCATATATAGAGTCATGTTGATTTGCTTATGAGTCATGACAATTCTTATCGAATGCTGATTCGACCTTGTGTTTATTGCTACAGTTGATTTGCCAACTTGGTTCTCTTCAATGACTGTATCGTTAGAGTCAGATGTAGATTTTGTAAGTATGATCGCCTGCATTAGTACATTATTAAAAGCATGTATCTTGCAGGTCCCACATTTATTTCTTGGTTTCATCAAGTAAATGTGGCCTATGATACCATCTATATTTCTTATATCGATGTATAAGTGATGCCCACTAAATGAAATTATTAATTGACTGAAACGTATAGGATTTGCTTACTATTGTTTTAATGATTTGCAGGATAAGAATAGCATAATGAGGGCGGATAAAAATAATCTACCAATGATATGTGCTCGTGAAGGCAGCCCTCCTTTGCCTGATACATATAATACTTCTTTTATTGGTTTAGGTGCAACATTAGTCTTTTTATGGGTCTCAATTTAGTTTACAACACTTGATCACGTTTTCATTTTCTCTGAGGTGTATAATTGATAAATGGCTAAAACAAATGCATCGTCCCAAATTTGCATCAAGCTCGTTTGGATTTTCAATTTACATTTTATTTGTTTGCTGCTTCAGTGTTGGGTCCCATTTTAAATGGATCTTTGGCAATGCAAGGTCTTCAGTTTGCCGAGAGATGTTATCCTATGCAGAAAAATATTCTGATAAGATTAACAAACCAGCAGGTCAACTTTTCTTTCTATATTTATCATTTGGAATATTATTATAATTATATATAACAGAAGACGATATTGTTCTGCAGATTTCACCTGGAGTGTGGTACTTTGGTTTATTTAACGGCATTGGATCTACGAGGACTCAATCAAAGATGGTAACCAATATTATCTTTAATGTTCCTAGCCGTTGGTATTATGTGTATTTTCCTACTATCATTGGAACTACTCCCATTGTCCATGAACATTGGATGTATTTTAGGGGAAGTGATTGAATACGGGTAAATGTCTGTAATACCCTTCAACAGTGACATTAAGTCGGGTAATTTTGTCTTTTCCTTGGGGACTCACAAATATGTATCCCTTTTTTTAAAATCTTGTAAAAATATATGACTGCTTTAAATGTGAATACAGAACCATACAAGTCTAAACTTTTGAGTGAGTGATTTACAAGTTGTAGACTTGTAAGCGTTAAATACACTTTAGGTCTTGTGGATGACATCTAATCTGCTTAACCTGGTCGATCCATTTCCTTAATCAAAGATGTTAGTTGTTACAATCTTCTGCACCAAACCGAATCAGCGAAACATGTGGTTTCTTTTTTCCTAGATTATTGTTATTGCATATCTGTTGCATATTATATATAACAGTATCATAGACTTAATTCATAAGTATTTAGACTTGTATATTATCTCAGGTTATCTCTACCCCGGTATAGATCCCTTATAAATTTTTCAATAGCGGACATATATCTTTTCAAGGAACTATACGTTTGACATTCTTTTTAGGCAATCTTGCTTATTCGACCCGTTTGAGATAACACATAAGCTATATCAACCAATCCATAAGTTAATAGGTCAAACTTACCACCTTTGAAGATTAGGGACAATTACTTAGACAGCATTTCTGGAAAGTCATGTAACACAACAACATCATAATGTATTTTTTAAAAACATACTGAGTGCCACCATATTTCGCAATTTATTGTTGTAAAGTTCTATGAATTTGCGAGATGCAATAAAGGACAGAAATCCCATCTAGAGTCAACTTTTATGAAGAAGTCAACTTCTTGAAAAAAAGCCAGATTTGCAAAATAGTCGAACTTCACAAAAGATGGTAAGAAACGGTTAAAAAGCTTATTTGGCAAGATATTTTTTGCAAAATTTTTGTGCCATTTTGTTAAAACAACATTTTTGTTGTTATTATTGTGTTAAGTTACCTAAAACTGCCATTAAATTTATTTTACCTGTAGATTATCACTTAAGTTACAACACAATGAATAAGTTGTTTAAAATTGGACCACTGTGTTTATATGAATTTTGTTAAAGGAGGTATTTCTCTTTTAGAGAGGAAAAATATAAAAAGTGGACCATGAATAATTTCCATTATAATATGTCTTTTCATTACAGATAAATCGAGGTTCGGGGTATTCATTTAGTGGAAATGTGACTGTTGAAGGTTGTTTGAGTCCATCCATCTCGGGTGAATTCTGCAATCAAACAATCGAGCATCTTTCGTGCATTGACCAAAATTCAACTCAAGGAATAGTCACTTCTTGTAGAAATGATGGTGCAAGTTCTTGCATTCATGGCAATGAATCTAAATTGTACTCTTTGGACTTGTTGGGAGTTTCCGAAGAGATCATTATATCAGCAACCAACGTTACACAATCAAATGGTTCAGATAGTGGTAGTAATATCATATTGATGTGTTATGCTCGATATGGTGGCATATCATCATCATTCACACATGATTATTCGGGTGATATCAATAATGCACCTTTGGTTATACGTTCACCAAAGGTTGGTCGGTGGTATATTACCATTATACCCCTCAACCTCTTAAACAGAACCGCAGGGAACATGAATGTATGCTACTCATTGGAGTGGAAGTTGCTTCGTTGTCCTATAGAGAAGGCTGGATTAAATTGCACGTGGGAAAGGTACATGCTTCAGGTTAGTTGATGTCTCTCTTTAATCAAGTTATTTGAACATGATATCATAATAATAAAAATATGCATCACTAATGTTCGTTGACACTAAATTGTGTGTGCTTTAAGCCCATTTGGAATTGGTAAAAGTTGTTCTTTTGAGTTACTGTTATGAAAGTTCATTAAATGTCTCACTTTTGACCCATTTACTAATGATGGTTCAACTCGAGTTATGCTAATGGGCCTACGAGTTAGAACAATAAAGGTAGCTGAAACGGGAAGTGTTTGGATGGATGGAGAGTCGTTAAATATGTACTTTTAATGCATAGAATCTCATAAATCAGCTACTTAAAAGTTCACATTATTATTGGAAAGACCGTAACTTTTTTAATCATATATTTAACACACTAGAATCTCATAAATCAGCACCAGCTATTACTTTTCAACTTGTTACCCAATCCGCCCGATCTGCCCACCATCTATAAAATTTATCATCTTTTTTCTCCTTTCCGTGACTAGATAGAGTGATCATTTTTCAATTATGGGTCCTGTTTATATATTTAGCACTTTCAATTTCATTTCCCTTTACATGAGGAGAAATGAAGATGGAACCCACATCTAATTTCCTCGGTCATGTGTTCTTTTAATTGATTCTTACAGAAGATGCATGGAATATGCAGACAATTCTACGGAAGAGTCCCTCTGTACCTTTTGAATCATATTATTTACCAATCAGCGATAAAGTTTCTTCAAATTCTGCGAATTTCCTTCTCGAACCTCTCCTTAGCAACTCATCACTTGGTCAAAATCAAAGTCAAAGTCAAGGTCAACAGTTTGCTTGGACTTATTTTCTAGTAGACGTCCCTGCAGGTGCATCTGGAGGAAGTATTCACCTTCGATTGAATTCTGATACAAAAATAAGTTACCAGATATATGCATCATATGGTGGACAACCAGTTGAAGATAAATGGGATTATTTTTATGCGAACTCGTCTAGCAATAGTAATGGTTCTATGTTCTATAAGTTGTATAATTCAGATGAGAAAACTATTAGTTTTTATATCCTGTATGTTAGAGGAGGAACATGGAGTTTTGGTGTTAAACATTTGACATCTGATGGTAATGCCTCGGAGAGTCAAAGTCAAACTACCATGTCTATATCAATTGAAAGATGTCCAAGAAGGTGCTCTTATCATGGAACATGTCAAAATGTTGTGGAAATGAGTGGGTTATCTCTATACAGGTATTGACATTCATTTTTCCATACATATAAATAACATGTCAGATGATATATGGAGGTTCAAATGAGAACCTCTTAAAAGTTAAGAACTGAGAGAACTACAAGAATACGTGATTGTTCACATGTGATGATGTCAAAATATTTTGAATAATGTTTATAAGATTCAATATAACCTCATAAACTGAAAAATTATGTGTTAAAACTTCTACATGTGTGTGTGTGTATTAACTAACGAGGAAAAGTCTCAAATGTGTTGAACATGTCAGATGGGTTAAAAGTCTTGCAAAGTGTATCTATGAATGCATGTAACCTCCTACTTATCTTTGGTTCAATTTTTGATTATTAATGTGTTGTAGTTAAATAGTTTTTTTAATTATATTCAATGTATTATTCTTTTATAAAGATTCAAGTAATAATAAAGTGTTTGCGGGTCAACCTTACCCGTTTCAACAAGTACTAAAACTTTGCCTAATTTGGACTGTAACCTAAAATGCCCACCCAACCCATTTTGCGGTCATTTAGATTCTTACATGTTGCTACATTTATGTCAGCTATTGCTCCTGTGATCGTAACCATGGTGGCTTTGACTGCAGTGTTGAAATCGTCTCACATCGAGGTAAGTTTTTTCTTTTTCCTAATCGCGAGATCAAGATTATGAGAACATATGATATATTACGAAGAAGACCTTACATTTTGGCATGGATCAAGGCCTCATGTAGAATATGAATTTATCTCTAAGGGTAATCTTTCTGATATCCATCAGCAGAAACTTAATGTGGGATGGAGGTGGTTCTACTTGGTGTGTATTGTATTTTATGCCTTTCGGTTAACATTGTTAGGATCAACACTCATACAAATACAAGATATGAAAAGTTGAGCATATTATCTATGTGGTTCAACAGTCCTACTTTATTATTAATTCATTATTATTTTGTTTAAGTTACTATGATGTAACTAAGAAATGTGCACTTTCTTGCAGGGCATATATGGCAATCGGTTTCCCTTATTGCATCAAATGCTGCATTTGTATTCCCGGCTTATTGGGCTCTACGGCAGAAAGTAAGTACTTGTATATGTTTGACTTTTGGGAGCATAGGAGACATATTCTTCATGTTCAAATTTGTTATTAGTTCCATCTTAATATGATCTTCATTAATTCAAGCTGCATAACTTGCACACTATTTATGAAAATTGCAGAAAGAAAAGAAAAAAAACTTTTTTAGTTATACACCATTCAATTTACAGAAGTTATACCGTCTAGAAAGTTTTCATGTTAATATTTACATATTTTGCCATCACTATTACATTAAGAATATTTTGTTTTTCGTTATTCAAGGGATATCCTAGATACTTCTCTAATAAGTTAAACAATAACCATTTACTAAAACTGCTTGCGAGGTCATACGATACAGTCATCAGTGCCAGTCAATAAGTTTCAACGATCCACGTCGAATCTTTAGTTAGAAGTTATAAAGTTTTTACTTTTTCAACTGTCAACATTGAACATATAATGTTGTTGTTACAGGCATTTGCTGAGTGGGTTTTATACACATCTAGTGGAATTTCAAGTGGGTTATATCATGCATGCGATGTTGGCACGTGGTGTGCTTTACCTTTCCATGTCTTGCAGGCACAAACTTTTTATTTATTAATTTATTATTATTATTATTATTACCATTATCATTACCATTACCATTACCATTACCATTACCATTACCATTACCATTACCATTACCATTACCATTACCATTACCATTACCATTACCATTACCATTACCATTACCATTACCATTACCATTACCATTACCATTACCATTACCATTACCATTACCATTACCATTACCATTACCATTACCATTACCATTACCATTACCATTACCATTACCATTACCATTACCATTACCATTACCATTACCATTACCATTACCATTACCATTACCATTACCATTACCATTACCATTACCATTACCATTACCATTACCATTACCATTACCATTACCATTACCATTACCATTACCATTACCATTACCATTACCATTACCATTACCATTACCATTACCATTACCATTACCATTACCATTACCATTACCATTACCATTACCATTACCATTACCATTACCATTACCATTACCATTACCATTACCATTACCATTACCATTACCATTACCATTACCATTACCATTACCATTACCATTACCATTACCATTACCATTACCATTACCATTACCATTACCATTACCATTACCATTACCATTACCATTACCATTACCATTACCATTACCATTACCATTACCATTACCATTACCATTACCATTACCATTACCATTACCATTACCATTACCATTACCATTACCATTACCATTACCATTACCATTACCATTACCATTACCATTACCATTACCATTACCATTACCATTACCATTACCATTACCATTACCATTACCATTACCATTACCATTACCATTACCATTACCATTACCATTACCATTACCATTACCATTACCATTACCATTACCATTACCATTACCATTACCATTACCATTACCATTACCATTACCATTACCATTACCATTACCATTACCATTACCATTACCATTACCATTACCATTACCATTACCATTACCATTACCATTACCATTACCATTACCATTACCATTACCATTACCATTACCATTACCATTACCATTACCATTACCATTACCATTACCATTACCATTACCATTACCATTACCATTACCATTACCATTACCATTACCATTACCATTACCATTACCATTACCATTACCATTACCATTACCATTACCATTACCATTACCATTACCATTACCATTACCATTACCATTACCATTACCATTACCATTACCATTACCATTACCATTACCATTACCATTACCATTACCATTACCATTACCATTACCATTACCATTACCATTACCATTACCATTACCATTACCATTACCATTACCATTACCATTACCATTACCATTACCATTACCATTACCATTACCATTACCATTACCATTACCATTACCATTACCATTACCATTACCATTACCATTACCATTACCATTACCATTACCATTACCATTACCATTACCATTACCATTACCATTACCATTACCATTACCATTACCATTACCATTACCATTACCATTACCATTACCATTACCATTACCATTACCATTACCATTACCATTACCATTACCATTACCATTACCATTACCATTACCATTACCATTACCATTTTTTAAATTTCATTCATAGTCGTCGTCATTTATTCTATATGAAGAAGTTGACTTAGTTCATTGGTGTATTTGTTCAGTTTATGGATTTTTGGCTTTCATTCATGGCTGTGGTAAGCACTTTCGTATACTTAGCTGATATTGATGAAGGGTCAAAAAGGACAATTCATACTGTCGTTGCCATTCTTACGGCTCTTATGGCTGAAAACGGGGCAACGAGGTAAGCTTGATGTACTTTATGGGCTGTACCTTTTTGTATAACAGTTGTAATTATTCATGTTCATATGCTTTTTGTTTCTTTAAATGGAATGGGATTTAATACTCATGTTTTTGCAGATCCTCCAACATTATCATTGTTATAGCAATTGGAGCAACGGGTCTTTTTGTTGGATTCTTGATAGAGTTTTTAAGGCATTATAGGCGGTTTTCTTTTTCAGCTGAACTCTTCCTAAATTTACTTCACAGGTGAGATTCTCTATATATTTCAATCTTCATTAATCAAATAATTTGACTTTTCGGGTGTGATTGAGTAGCTTTCAAATTCAAAGTTGGTGTGAATTATGTTATTCAACTTCGTTCATTGTTTATGTGATTTGCTCTTTAGTTTTTTTCTTCTTCTTCTTTTCTTTCGTGTGTGTGAAATTGAATGCAGTTGGTCAAATTCTTGCATAAGCTATAAGGTTTTATATAAGCTCAAAGTTTAACATCAGCCTGCTTGACATACTCGTTTTGCAGGTGGCAAACGATTAAAGGGTGGTGTCATAATCTCGTAAAAGTGATTCTTAAGCGTTTTCGATGGGTGTTTGTGCTTGCCGGATTCACTGTATTGGCAATGGCTGCCATAAGTTGGCACCTGGAGTCAACGGATAGTTACTGGTTTTGGCACAGGTGAGTTCAGGACTACTTTTGAGTATTGAGTAATTGCAGTTAGGTATTTAAAGAAAAAAAGTAGTTGCAGTTAGGGTTAATTTTCGTTTAATCCTCTAAGTTTCAAATTTCATCGTTTTAACCATTCAATTTTTTTTTTCTCATGATTTAATCATTCAAGTTTCAAAAAAGTTGTGGTTTAACCCCTTAAGGACATATTTACTCTATATACTTCCAAAATTTAATCACCAAAGCTTATCTTTTATAACGATTTTGCCCTTGGCTAGTTTAATCATCTAACTTTCAAAATAATTGTGGTCTAACCCTTTGAAGGGTTTGACCACTAAAATTTTGAAAACTTGAAGGATTAAATCACGAGAAAAAAACTTGAATGGTTAAAACGAAAAAAAATTAAAACTTCGAGGATTAAACCATTATTAACCGTTATAGTTAATACCTTTGAGGGTAAAAACAAGTTTTTGTCTCTTCTTATATCATGGTAGTTAAAGTAGTCATGAGAATCGCTGAATGTACACATATCAAAAGTCCAATCTAATGTTTTGACTGCACTGTATGTTTTGCAGTATGTGGCATGTATCCATATACGCTTCTTCCTTCCTTTTCCTCTGCTCGAAAGTAAATGCGATCACTTGTGCAAATCGAGAAACTCAAAACACCAACTATGAGTTGACTCGACAAAACTCCCTCTCGACAAGTCAAGACCAACCGGAAACTGCCCAAGTTAGGTAGATGTATCATTTATCAATTTTTTGTCATTTGGATGTTGTTGTACGAGGTAAGCTAGACATGTAAATGTAAAAGGTTCAGTGAACATGATACAGTATGTACAATATCTTTTTTGGGGGGTGATTTATGTAAATGGGTATAGACGTATAGTGAATTCACAACTCTGTTACAATTACTTATACTGTGAGATTTATTAGAAAGGAGACATTATAATTAATTAGTATTAGTATATCAAAGCTGAGCAATATAACTACAGCTAGCTTTGATACAAGCTTCAATTAACAAATTCAGTATTAAGTCTACACGTTAATGAATTTGTGAATGTAAACACTAAGGTATTTATAAGAAAACCATGATGAATACATATACATGATTCCGAAACTATACTGGAGTAACACTAAAATGATACAACTGAAACTATATATATAGTAGGAGGATCAAAAAAGAAGGAAATTTAGGGAGAGAAAAGAGAGAAGCAAATTAAATTAGTATTTATTAGTATGATTAAAATAATTATTCCTTTAATTTTACATTTTATTGCTTTGGTTCAATTTATTATTAATAAGATTTAATTGGATGTTTCTTTAATTCAAAAATTATAGGTAATAAAAAAATCGAATCACGGTAATAAAATACTGAATCAGTTTGCTTCTCTCTCTTCTCTCCATAAATTTTCTTCTCCCTGAAACCGACTCCTATATACATATGAATCCTTTTACATGACAAATGTTATAGCATAGGACACAGCTCAACCTTGGTATGTAAAAATTTAACTTTCAAAATCCAATACAGACATCAATCTGATTGCAATCCTCAACTGTATAAAAGCTATATATGAAAATCATCAAATACAATAAAATTCAAGTTTTGAGTGACCATGAAATATGTAGTTATGTACAAAGAACGGATTTTAATTTTTAAAATTCTCAAAGTATATACCTCAATCAAGCCTTCACAAAAAAAAAAAAAAAACACCTGACATCCCACAACTTTATAGGGAGGTTTTCCAATTTATGAGCATGTTTGGGGCAGCTTCACTTCCATCATTTAACATCATCCTTTATGCTACTGTATCCTTCATGCTACTGTTCTGTGACGATCGCTATAAAAGATGTGACCCACAAATTCAATAAAACAAATCCACGAATGTTTGGCCCCTTCACAATAAAGAAAGAATGACACCATATCAAACCAACACTTCTTTGTACTCCTTTCGGATGTTCCACAAAACCTCAGCACATCTCCTCATGCTTGGCCTGTTCTGTCGATGAGAGGCAACACATTGTAAGGCCAGTTCTAGAATCTTCTCGAGAGCCAACCTGTTGGCATCCGAATCTTCTAGTTTTGGATCCAATACCGAGATTGCATCACCATCTGTAAACTTCTTCATTGCCTATCATTTACACCAATATAATGAGAAACAACATACACTAAAAAGTTCTAGTATCAAAGAAAGTGTATTTTAGTCTTTTTGAGTACATACCCATTTAGCCGTTACGCGCTCTTTAAGTTCCCTTTTGGCTTCAATAGGTCTCCGACCAGTTACTAGCTCCACAAGCAATATACCAAAAGAATAAACATCACTTTTTTCTGTAAGTTGATATGTTTTGAGGTATTCAGGATCCAAGTACCCTGCAGTCCCTTTCACCTGAGTGGATACATGGGTCTGACCCAATTCTGCATTGGCTGCTAGCCGTGCAAAACCAAAGTCAGCAACCTTGGCTCGTAGTTTTTCAGTTAGCAGGATATTTGAAGACTTGATATCCCTATGGATTATAGGGTGGTCTGCATCCAAATTATCATAATCAAATATCATGGACATGTAAAATTTGTAAAACAGATTCCATCAATGCTATATGGTTATACTAAAAATAAATGTTTTGGATTATATGAAGATAAGAATCACCTGTGTAAGTGTGCAGATAAGTAATAGCATGTGCCACATCTATAGCAATATCCAGACGGGATCCAAGACTAAGAACATTTCCGTGTAAACCTGCATTTTTCTAGCTGTTAATTAAGCCTTTTATATTCATAACAATGAAAGTTATCATTTTTGTAATTTAATCTTTAGTTTATTAGGCCTTAAACGGAACATTTAACAGTATTTAACTTATAGGCAAACTGCAATAATCAAGTTTCTAAACCAAAATATGAATTTTGAGTTTCATTTATGAGTAAGAAACAACTCACATTCTAAATGTTCCCGAAGTGTCCCATTAGGAACGTATTCAACAACAATGATTCTTTCATCTACATGGTGCAAGTACCCGTAACATTTCACAAGATTCAAATGCTCCACCTTTGTTAAGGCCTGGACTTCACTCTGGAACTCGCCTCCTAGATTCTTGTCATAGATACTCTGCACATAAAGCAAAATGGGGCAACATCTCAGTAACGAACATGAATTATGTTCATTTATGGTCAGTTTTATGTAACAGTAGGTCTAAATGCTGATGGCATGAAGAGGTGTATTGTATTGTAGAATATGACCTTTTTGGCACGTTTCACAGCGACTAGTGTTCCATCTTGAAGCTGACCTTTATACACGGTCCCAAATCCGCCTTGTCCAACTTTAAGGACTGGAGAGAAGTTCTTTGTTGCCTTATGAATTTCGGCCATAGTGAATTTTGTACTTCCAGGCTCTTTCATGTGTGTTGAATCATTCTTGGTTGCATATATACCACGAGGTGTGCCTCGTTTCTTTCCTTCTGTAGAATCAGAAGCCCCTGAAACATCTATCAAATCAAACAATTCAACTCTTTGTTAATGTATGGTACAATAGGCTCTTAAATACAAAAGAGAAACAACGCATAACAAGTTTACTAAGTTTTGGTAAGTATTTGCATGCATTCCATGGTTGAGCAGCATTTGTGTGTACGCTGTTCTAATCCAGTTCATGGCAATACAGCAAATACAGTATATTACTTGCACCAAATGTTTTCCGGAAGTGTAAGATTTTGTCAAATTGTTCACTTTTATATACATGTACAATGTGATTATGTTTATAAACATGATCTTTTGTTATAAAAAAAAATGATAGACATGCCTAAAAATCTATTCCTAAAAGGGGATTTAAGACAATTGGCGAAATCCGGTGAAAATAAAGAAAGAGTGTGGAGTCCGTGTGTCATGAGTTATAAAGACTAGCCTTATACCCGCGCAATGCAGCGGTGAAAGTGGTGACGGTGGATGGAGGTGCGAATGAATGTTTTAAAATAAAAACATATTGTACTCCATCCGTCCCATTTAAAATGTCCACATTACTATTTTTGGATGTCCACTTTGATATTTAACCAATCAAAAAAGACTTTACTGGGTAGGTTTAATATTTGATTGATGAAAAGTGTAGTTAGCGGAGAATAAGTAGTAAGTGGGACCTACTTTACTTAGTCTTAAAATTTTTTGAGTAGAGAGAGGGTTAAATGTATTATATAGTAGTATAGATTAGGCATAGTGTTAGGCGTACTTTTTAGTCACATATACCAATCCTCATATTTTGAAATTTATACTGCTGCTTCCGTACCAAAATAATTGACAAGGTGCGTTTGGTTTAAAAGTAGGAATCACCATGAGTATGAGATTGATAGAAGGTTGGTATGAGAATGGGTATGGGAATGAGTTATAACTTTTAAAACCCACCTCCTAGGGTAAGTATGAATCTATGGGTTTGATTTCCATTTTTTCATTCCTAAACTAGCAACTACTCAAACAGCTAGATATCAATCCCATTCCCATTCCCATTCCCATATGATTGTCCCACTTTCAGATTGTGTATCGCCTATCCCATTCTACTACAATTGAATATTCTAGAAAGGGCATGACAATCTTTATGATCTACAATTGCATTAGTTACACATTTTTAAACAACCTTACTCTTTTTAATTTATAAACAATTATTTCGAGACAGATAAAATACGAATTTCCACGATATTATTGGATATATAAACATTAATTCGCTCTTATAAGCGCACACAAACATAAAACTTTACACTTCAAATGTAGACTACTTTAATTTCTACACTTTTGAGTGTAACAAAAGATTTATATATGTTTGCGTCTACCTAAGATAGTGAATATTTTTTATCTATGGTGATAATGGGAAATTTATTGTAACTTCTTATATATCAAATGTTTATGTTTATAAGCATGAACAACTTATACAAGAAACGTACACAATTTACTAGCTTGTAGAAAAATAGTACTACTATATTCAAACATGCAATTATACATGATGATTAGATCTCTTAATTATTCTTAGTCACCTGATGTTGAAGTGAAGGCATCTGAACCACTGAACGCGGACGAGCTATGACGATGTGTCTCTTTCTCCGGTGGAGTAAAACACGCGACAAAAACTTCGGCGACGGATCTCGCGGCAACCTTGACTCGGTTCGGGCGAGAAGTTGACTTTTCTGATGACAATTCTGTCGAGTTAGTTGAATAAGAGTTAAGAGACGGTGAAGGAGGATAATTGAAACGGTCAGGTGTAGACATGCTGCCGGAGCTATATTTCCGGCGACCGGACATTATATGTGGAAGAGAGAAAAATGGCGGGGAGGTGTGGTAACCTATAGAGTATAGACATTGATTGATTCGCGAAGACTTTGAATTTTATGTAAATGGTGGGTGAGACTAACGTGCGCCTTGGTAAACGCTGACGTGGATGTCCAGCTGGATATAATATCCCACTTGCTATTTATTGTATACCAAGTTACCAACGACTACCCGTTTTATATGTTAAAAAAAGATATATTTCAAAATAAATAAATAATGATGATGATTCTTTTTTTTTTCTTTATAGAAAAGACAAATGAACGATTAATTAATTTCGAATCTCCAATAATATATGAACTCAGCAATTTATTTTGTAAAGGTATTAACTATTTGAAAACTAGTCTCATCCGTACATAACGAAAAAATTTCCGTCTGTTTTTATGATGTCATACAATACAACATTGTAATGTATAATTATTAAAAAATAAATAAAGAAAGTTAGTACGAAAAAGTACACAAATAGATATTGAGTTTAATGCGTATGTATTTTTGTGATACCACAAAACTGCATATCATTCTCATGGTATTTAAAACTTTTAGCAAGTTGAACCATAGTACAGCAATTTAATCATTGGCATGATTGATGTACCAATAAGATCAGGCAACGTATGTGATAAATTAAACAATATCAACTAGCATTCGGGTCCTGAAGCATTGATATGATGATTCATATATTTACTCTTTTTTTTAATTTCTTAGAACAAAAAATATTGGATGGTGACTACTTCAACTGGTCAAGTGACAAGGAACAAGCGTGCAAGTGAGATCGATGAGACCATATATATGGACTTGCTAATCAACTTGTCAAAATTCGTAAAGAGTATAATGAACGTTTCTCATAGGGCCCCAAGCTTTAGGATCAAATTCGGCGGCATTGTTTCCAGTTGCCAAAATGTGGAGGTCCCCTACCATAAAGATGACAGAAAATTATCACCAAGTTCAATCAATGGTTGACCAATTAGTTCAATGGTAAAAGCGTCTATGTGTAGATGAGTTGCCCTCAAACTAGCTATTGAGTTTATGGACGTGTTTTCGACACATAGAGATTTGTACATTAAAAAATCCTAGCCCGGCGATACAACGTACATTTAATCTTTTGTGTTGTGAAAATACGAATATGTTTGAATACTTGAACGTACATGTCAACATCGTTGATATATAACGCATTTATAACTTTGAAAGATTTTATAAAGATTAGAAAGTATGAGTAAATGCAATTACTGAACATGGATTTAGCTTTCACAAATTGCACGTTAAAAAAAAAAAAAAAAACTAAAAAAATGTCATCATTTATAAGTATTTTTACAAGTATATAACAGTGATTTTAAAAGTTAGACATCTTGCCATTTTGGTATATGATTGGCAAACTCTATGATTTAAGCAACATGTAGCTTGCTTGATGAAGTCATATTCATATTTGGTAATTCTGGAGATTCTTACATGCCACTCCAGTTGATGAAATTTTGGTTGCAATGTCAAAATACACAAGTGGCCTACACCGGTATGCATAAATGGGTTGTACAGTACAATTGAATAATGCATTACAAATACATCAAAGAGTTGGTGGTAGTTTAGTATGAAGATAGTTAGAGTAATGTTAAGACCTTCAAGTGTCTTGATCATTGATTCATTTATAATACGATGATGCTTATTCTTAAATCCAAGGCAAACAATATGATTTGAAAGGTAATTTTATTTAAAGAAAAATTAACTAACTATTGTCTCTTGTTAATGTTGAAAAATAATATAAACATTGAGTTGCTTTTTAAATACTCATTCCGTCCCAATTTTATTGTCCTCAGACAAAAAACACGCAGTTTAAGAAAAACATCACCATCTCTCTTACTTTTTGGTAACAAGACAATTTTACCTTTTACTTTTTACCTACCTTTTTGTCTTACATATATAAATTAGGGGCATAAATGAACTTTATCTCATTATTCTTTTCTATTTATGGAAGTGGACAATTAAATTGGGACATCCCTAAAAGGAATACTGAACAATAGATATGGGACGGAGGGAGTAGTACTTATAGCTTTATAATGGGGTAATGATATGTGGATAGACGGTCAACGGATCGGTTTTCACAAAATAAACGATGTCAGACCAAATGGCTTGAATTCTTGAACTTAAATCTCTAAAACTACATTAATAATGTTGTAGCAACCATTATTTAAAGGTGAAATAATGATATGAAAGATACTTTGGGAAATCATGTGTTATTCTCATGAACTTAATAATATAGTCCATTTATGAAAATACCGATAAGTCTCACGGCAAAACTCATATAGGAAATGCAACGGTACAGATTCAGACTCGAATTTGGAAGTTGAATTGCATGAAACTAATTGGCTTTTAACGTGTTAGCAACGTCAATAACAAACCGATAGCGAACATCGGATTTCTGAAGACGTTCCATGGCAGTATTGATGTAGTCTATGGGGATGAGCTCAATTGCTGCTGTTATCTTGTGTTTTGCTGCAAATTCAATCATTTCTTGAGTCTCTTTTATCCCTCCGATCAAACTTCCACCCACTAGCTTCCTCCCTGCCATTACAAAAACACTTATAGTACACTCTTTCTTGTTAAAACATAATTAATATTGCTTGATGTTATATTAATTATTTGTATGTTTTGATACGGTTCTCATAGAAAGTACCCAAGAAATGCAAGTTTTCCTATTTCCCTTGCATATGTTGTAATCAATTGAGATTTATGACACAAAAACATTTAGTCTCACCTAATGGCATTGGTAGCACCATTCCTAAACTTCACAATGATCAACTGATCGTAGACTCGTAGTATGTAACAGTGATATTAAGATATACACTTTGACTATAGATTTCAAATTAGATGTGGCAAAATGGGTATGCCGAGCAGTAAAGTAATTATTGTACAAAATTGTACCAAATTAGGTTGACCCAAAATCATGTTTGTCCATTTATTTTTCTTTCTGAAAAAAAGTTGGATTTGATTGAAAAGGTATATTATTCTAATAGTAATTTAAACTTATGAATAGAATGATTAAAGTGGTTATGCTTTAGAACAAAATAAAACAGATAAAACATACATAAAATAAATTTAACATGTTCACTAGTAAGTTAATATTCTTGATTTTAATTGTTTGACCCAAAACAAATAATACATAAACCGGGCTGACCCATTATAAGTACATGGGTAGCAATTGCCACATGTATTCAAAACTAAGAGTTTGACCTGAAAGATTAACTTGCTTACCTTCCATTCTTAAGAAAACAAAAAATATGCATGGAGGTAAAACTTTTTCATACCAGAAAGCAAAGGAAAAGCTGGTACTTCATGTGGTTTGGTTGGAGCACCAACCAAAACCAATTTTCCGTTAGGCTTTAGAATACTAATCAAAGGTGCAAGAGGATGTTCAGCAGAAACGGTGTCGATAATTCCATCCATAGTACCCACGGCAGCCTGTAGAAACAGTCAAAATATATAACCCAAGTTGAATTTTGAAATCGGATTTGATCATTCGAATGTTTTTAAATGGATCACCCTTACATATTTAACAGTAGAAGTCATAGACTTGACTGGAAGAAACAACTGTGGCCCAAATGCACATAAGTCAGTAGATTTGGGCTACTTTGTGCATCTTATGGGTTTGTTTGGGCAAACAACATATCCCAACGGGTCCAAATGATTATCCGAGATTAAAAAGTACTTACTGGTCGGATAAGATAACACTAATCTGTCATTCTCTGAGTTTTATATTACTTTAAGTATTACCATCAAAACAATAGTCAAAATATATACCTTACACCCTTAACTTATATATACTTATTTCCATAATTGTTGGTTTACCTTGACACTAAGATTATCAATAAGTATATTTTGGTTAATATGAAAAAATTGACCCATTTCACAAATTGACCCGATTTGATCTGTAACCAAACTGACACACCCCCTCAAAGAATTGAATAAGTGCATTATACATGTATTCATAAGTGTTACCTGCATCTGGGCTTGCTCACGGCTGACCAAGAACGAATCAGCACCGAGTTTACTAATAGCTTCTTCTTTTTTATTGGGGTTAGTGCTGATCACAGTAACCTTAACACCAAGCGCCTTAAGAAACTTAACGGCTACATGACCTAACCCACCAAGACCAACTACACCAACATGCATTCCAGGTTTATCAAGCCCATAGTATAGCATTGGGCTGTAAACAGTGATCCCGGCACATAAAAGAGGCGCACCACCGTCAAGTGGAAGGTCTTCAGGCCACGAGACGATGAAGTGTTCATTAGCAACCATGTGGTCAGAGTAGCCACCATAAGTTACCTCAGATGTAGCATTGTATGTCATTACCACTTTTGAACAATATTGTTCTTGATCATCACCACATTGATCGCATGAACGACAAGATCCAACCATACATCCCACCCCAACTTTGTCTCCAACTTTGACTTTTTTGACTTTGCTGCCTACTTGAGTCACTACACCCACAATCTCATGGCTGCAATGAAGCAACTTGGTCAGAAATGCGCCATATATAGCTTTAGAATAACAACGAACATAGAAAGACCACACTTTATTATGTTTTTATATTGCACTATCCGAAGATAATGAAATCTTATTTGTTAACATGTAATTATCGCATTTTTCTTAAAGTGTGTGCATTCATGTAGTGGACAATTAACTTAACATGGGAAATATTGAATGAAGGAAGGGATTACATTCATACCCGGGGATCAAAGGGTATTTGGCATTTTTCCAGTCATTCCTGATAGAATGAAGATCAGAGTGACAAACACCACAATACAACACTTTGAATCTTACGTCTTCATCTCCTGTTTCCCTACAATCATCATTCATCACAAATTTACACTGAATTATAGAAAACTAAACAAGAACATAAATTATTAAGACCCATAATGCCCTGCTTATCATTGGAAACAGGATTTACTCAAAAGCTAATTATTTGCATGAATGAACGATACATAGCCAACCAATTACAAACAAGTTTTTTAACTTGTAATTCACATGAACTCAACTATATATGATCCATTTAGATGTCCTATATACACAAAAAATATAAAACCCTAATCAAATCTTACACACGGTATATACCCACATAACCATGTTTTCACATACAGCAAAAAATACAATCTTTAAAATGTCTACTGTCATTTGAAAACAAATATTAGACACTTGACTATGTTTAATTCATCAGATCGACGATCAATCCTTTCATACCGATCGAAAAAAAATAGATAAGAAAGTTATTCAATATACAGATATATAAATCGATTATCGGGTGCATGTCTAAAGGAAGATAACATTGATAACAATAACTCATAGTTCATACTACTAAAATTATTCAATAACAAGAATAGTTTTTGGCAAGAAAACGTACAACATATATGTTTTATTAATCAACCTGAAACGTAACAATAAAAGACCTATAAAAAATTCATCAAAACTGCACATATAAATTAACGGATGAAATATAAATCAGATCTGTGTATGGCCCTCTGTAGAATTTACGTAACGTAAATATAAAAAATCAGATTAAATTCAGTTAATATACCTCCTGGAGAACTTAAAGGGGGAGAGTACGCCGGACGTATCTCTAGCGGCGTATCCAAAAGCCTTCACGGGATATGCGGTCTCTGGTGAACTCCCCATCAGCTATCGATCACTTTCGTGTGCAAATGCAAATGAAAATGATAGTACGTACTGTTTGAAAGAGAAATACAGAGTGATGCATTTTGGGGGTGTATATATAGATATGGAATGGCAATGTGAATTTAAAGCAAAGAGATTTCTTACCTTAACAAATGATGTACGATATTTTATTTATTTTCTTTTCGTATCGTCACATATGACGTTCCAATAAGATATGATGAACCTTTAAGATGTGTTGATATAGACATGTTTATGTTGCATTTGCATTTGCATGCTATTAATTAAAAAGTTATATGTATATCAGTGCAACGTACGTACTATACATGTGTTACAATTTCAAACTAACTTTTTAATATTATTTAGACATCTTCATGGCGGAGCCATGTAGAAGATAGGGGTAGCATAAATTGCATTTTTTGTTGCATTTCTTGTTTGTGCTACGAGTTAACAAAAATTATGATACTCCTGCTACTGGTTTCCCCAAATCCTGAATCCGCTACTGGACATATCATAGAATGAACTAATAGAGTGACTAACAAATAAGAGCACCTCCAATGATAAAAAGCTTTCAAAAGCGTTTTTTATCATCCACATCATATACTATCAAAAAAGCTTTTAAGTAAAGCTTTTGCTCCGATGTAAAAAGCTATTCAAAAGCTTTTTAGTACAAGATAAAGAGGGTAAAATGAAAGTATATGGGCTAAAAAGCTTTATACCAAAAGCTTGACAAATCTCAACCTTTTGGTTCAAAAAGTTTTTCCTCTAATGAAGAAAAGCTTTTCTAAAGCTTTATTGCACAAAAAAACTTTGGAAAAAGCCTTCATTGGGGATGCTCTGTGTAGCTATTATTCTCGTTCCAACCAATGAGGATACTATTATTATATTACACCAACCAACCAATACAATCCAACATAAGAGTATATTAATATTATATTATGGGCAAAGGAAATGAACCACCAGAATGACCCCACTTATGATAGATACAAATATAACATAATGAAGGTACCAACTTGTGATCGGAATAAATCGTATGCACCAACGTAAAGGACATATGGTTTGTCCTATAAATAGATGTCGATGTAATTAAACAAGTAAAAGCACAACCTTTCACCAACAATCTTCTCTATTATTACTTCATTTATTGGAGAACTTCGAGATTCAATACTTGTGTTCATACCCCATCATCCTATATACATCTTTGTCTATATATTTGTTCGGTTCCAACTATGGATACGTGGCGTAAAACCGATTACACTCAAGCGTAATGCAAGTTACCAAATAAGGGAATCGCCACCCGATACAATAATCTTCCTTAAACTCTCTTTTACCTTCTAGCAATAAACCTTCTACCGTGAGTGATACTTATTAATAAGCCCACGTATACAGTAATAACGAACCATATACTTGACTTGTAATTCTACGTATCATCATGAACCAAACGACCCATAAGTTAGTACAAAAATGGTTTTTTGTTTATCTTATTATAGAATGGTGACTAATGATTTCGCTAATAGTGACTAAACGCTATTTAATTAATATTAGCGTACTAATTGCTGATATTAAAGAAAAGATTGTACAATTAAATAAATAAAAAATATTTTTTTTTTCTAAGCATGGGACTTATTTCTTTCTCCATTTTAATTTAATGAATCGAAGGACTTTTCATTACCTTTATTCGGTTTCTATATTCTGTATGCTATTCCCATTCTAATAATTGAATGCATTTAATAAGTAAGCTATAGTGCTATACTAATACTATTTCATTGCTAGCAAATACAACTAGTGGGAAACACTAAGTATAGACGAAAATGGATCAAAATTTATATGAAACGTCTTTGGATCTTATCGTACGTGTTAACTTGTGATGATATATATGATTATTTCAGGATGATCAAGCGCTGCTAACGTTGGGAGTGTTGGGAAATGACCACGTCAAAATAAACGCATATCTGGAAACGTTTAAGCCTACCGGGTTACAAGTTTTGACACTAATGCTAAATATAATTAATTAATATGCTAATGTAATATATTAATTAATATGTTCACGAATAATTAGTAAACGGTTGTTAAAATGTTAATTGAACGTTTATAAATTAAAGGAATTCAAAGAGATGGACTTAGATGTAAATTGGAAATTTGGAAAAATTCTGGAATGTTCCGTATAACCCCTATGGTGTGACACCCGTCAAATTAGGATTAGTTTTTAGCTCCTAATTATTTAGAAATACGTGTAATTAGTTCTATGTATTAGGCTAATTGTATGTATCAAAATATATATTGTTGAATATATATCAATACTCGATTAGATTTAATCGTGCAATTATCAAATCGGCCAAATTTCCGATTCATATATATATGGCGTTGGTGAAAAACAATATTAAATAATATAAGAATTATTATTTAATAACTCATTATTTATTATATATTATTTTGATAATATATAAAGTATTCGTATCGTACAAAATCAAATCATTCGCGACAACCTTTATAAATAATGTATTATTATTGGAGATAGTAATTATTATTTACATTAGATAAAATGAAACATATTTCGTTTTATAACATTTTACTCAAACACGACGAAAACATTCAAATCGTGTCCGTCTCTAAAACGTAAAAACAATGATATATTTTTATATCTCATTAAAAGTATTTCTATTAAAATACTTCGATTAAAATACGTACAATATCAAATATAGAAATTTATCGAATTAAAATATTTTACTACTTCTCGATCGGGTACAAAAACACGGGTATTTTATTCTTCACATCGGAGCCACCCAACTCCGATTATTGGAGCTGGGCATAAACCGATCAAACACCCTCCTGTTGTTTTCATTTCATTCTCAATCTCACTCTCAATCTCTCTCGGTCTCTTTCATTTTCAAAAACAACAACAACAATAACAATTAACAACAACAATATTATCATCATCATCATCGTGATCATCATCATCTTCATCATCTTCATCGTTCATCATCACCATCATCCGTTCATCATTTTGATTGTAAGGAATCGTTTACGTTTTTGTTAATTTTACATGTTTATATTACGTATATTAGCATGCTAGGATGTTCTACAAACTAATTATGCCCCCAAATCAAACACAAGTTTTTGAATTTAATCTGCTGTTCGTCACAGACCTGCACACGCAGACAAACCACGCGATCGCGTGATTTGTCCAGCCGCTCGCGTCAAACTATAACCCACGCGATCGCGTGATCATTCAAACCGATCGCGTCATTTTAATTTCAAACCGATCGCGTGACATTTTAAACCGATCGCGTCATTTCAATTTCAAACCGATCGCGTGATCTGGTCCCTGGATCGCGTGAATTTTCATAAACTTTGTGTGCAAATTTCAAAAGTGCATAAGTGTTTAGTAGCCCTTTTTCCCACGGAAAATATAACAAATTTTCAATTAACTCGGATTAAGCTCAAATTCGCACGGTCATTCGAAAACAGCCCAATGATCAAAGCTAAGTGCCTTAGCCTTGTCAGTTTTAGGCCATTCGGGGTCATCTAGGGGTCGAAAATGGCATATTTTAGTTTTCGGACCTCCGTTTTTCCATAAACTTAAAACTAAAGGTTTACACTAAATGTCAGACATCGCGACATATTTCATACTTATACGATACAACATTTAAACACTTCAAATATGCTTTTATAAGTTCAAAACAAATGAAAGTAGTATTAATAATTGAAGAATTATTATTTCAATCATATCACCAATACGCCGTATACATTTTCACAACTCGAACGTAATCATTAAACCAAAGTATTTGGTCAAAACTAGTTAAGGGAATAACTAGCATAGATGTCCGTAGTGTCATCAAATCAATTAAACCTTGCGCGTTTAATACGCCCGGCAAGTTTCAAATATCTAATCAATCAAAACCTTGCGCGTCAAAGACGCCCTGCAGGTTCAGTCGTTGTAACGACATCAAATCATTGTGAATCATCAATTGTGCTTAGTAGCATCTCATAGGCGCAGGTGAGTCTCATAGCCCCTTTTTAAATATGTTTTCTCAGGGGTGTGATCCATTGCTTGTTTTGTTTTACAATATGAACGCAAGTATCATTAAATCAAATACTACATGAGTTATTTTCTCTAATCATTTTAAAGCCCTCCATCAACATAGTTTGGTAATACGTAGTAGCGTGAATATTAGTATATGGATCCATATAGGTTTGACCAGCCTCATCCGGGTTAGCACGTACTAACTAGTAAAACGGATGTATTAATATTTGTGAAGACGAGTGTTGATTAGGCACTCGTAGGAGGCACCTCGATCAGGATACCTTAAATGTGGACCTGACATCTCGAGTTAAGCTCAGACTATGTGCTCATGGCTGTATAACTTTTATTTTGCTTAATTGCATTTTAAATTCAATTATCATTAAATTTTGCGGTTCATACAAATATGTGTTGACATACAAACCTGTGAGCTCACCAGCGTTTTCGCTGACCCATTTTAGCATGTATCACAGGTGATCAGCAGCAGTAGGTCTGCCACTCAAGATGCCCATTAGCTCGAGTCACATTCAGACATCAAGAGATTGTCATGCATTACTATATTTTGTATAATTTAGTTATGCCATAGAATCTCTATCAATCGAACTCAGGAGCTTTTGTAAACTATGTTATAACAGTGTAAAACTTTTATAATATCAATGTATTTGTAAACGGCGCATGTAGTGGTCGTTCATTATGTAATCTTGTGTGCTTTGTATATTGATTAGTCGCGCCCCGAACCGACCCGCTTCCGCATCATAATTTGGGGGTGCGACATATGGGGGCAGCCCATATGGAATGGGTTTGAAAAACCCTAACAAACTTGTTCCTCAAGTTTTCCTAAGCATATATATAGAGAGGCAAAGAACCCTAACAATAAACATCAATTCTCTCCCTCTCCACTCTCTAATGCGGCCCAACAAACCCTTGAGGTTTTTCGGTTTTTGTGTGGTTCGACCAAAGCGAGGAAGGCACAAGGGTTGTGAGCATTGTGAAAAAGTACTAGCGTATTTATTTGGGTGGTGTCGTGTGTGCAATCGTAGAGGGGTTTTCCTTTAAACCCTAACTAAATATTTATAGTTTTTATTGGAGCTTTGCTAAAAGGTACACAACTATATCTTAGCTAATTATTCATACGTGTTTGTTTACTTCTGCAATTGTGTAACAATTTGTATATATCTGTATTATATATTCTAACATTGGTATCAGAGCCACAAGTAAGTTGTAATTAGTTAGATATGTTAAACATAAAATTTGTAGGGGTGTTTGTTTTGTTTGACTATCACAAGGAAGAAAGAAAAATTGTTTTTGGTTGTGTAGGGATCTAGTCGACAAACAGAAAAAAGAAAAAAAAAATTTGGTCCCAACCGGCCGTTGGATCTCGAATCCTGCCTTTGCTTATTAAACTCTAAAATTCCATTGCAAATTTGATGTTTAACAAGAATAATAACATGTTTAATGTAAATTGGTTTTGTTGTTATTATTGTACTTTTAATAAACTAGATAAAAGGTATCCAGAGATGAGATCATTAGAGTACATAAATTTAGTAAAGTATGGAAGTACCAATCATATTGTGACATGTGTACAAAGAGAGTGTTCCACATGTACAATACCCATTTACCCCCAACATCAATTATCTCACAAACGACAAATCGAAAAATTATGAAAATTGCACCATTAAATTCGTCGTTTTATCCTATTCGATTTGCCGTCCCTCAAGGCATACTTTCGACAAAAAATTTTTTTTTCTTCTTTTTGGTGGGTTTCACATTTTAATAACACATGTGTTAAAGTGTTAAAGTGTTGCGTTTAGGGTTTAGGGTTTGGAGTTTAGGGGTTAGGGTTTAGGGTTTGAGGTTTTTAAAATGTGAAACCCACCAAAAAGAAAACGTTAAACCAAAAAGGTGGGTTTGAGGTTTTTCGACGATTTTAATTTTTTTCATTTTTAAGGTGGGTTTTATAAATTATTAACACATGTGTTATTAAAATGTGAAACCCACCAAAAAGAAAACGTTAAACCCTAAATCTTTATAAACCCTAAACCTTGAACCCTTCTAAACCATAAACCTTAATAAACCCTAAACCCTTATAAACCTTAAACCATCAATCATACTAAACCCTAAACACTAAACCCTAATCCTAAATTAAATGTACAAGTATGTAATAACACATGTGTTAATAATTTATAAAATCCACCTTAAAAATGAAAAAAATTAAAATCGTCGAAAATATGCCTTGAGGGACGGCAAATCGAAGAGGATAAAACGACGAATTTAATGGTGCAATTTTCATAATTTTTCGATTTGTCGTTTGTGAGATAATTGGTGTTGGGGGTAAATGAGTATTGTACATGTGGAACACTCTCTTTGTACACATGTCACAATATGATTGGTACTTTCATACTTTGATAAATTCATGTAATTCCTTGAACTTTTCTCAGGGTATCCATGATAAATTCATGCATAATTTGTCATGGATATCATTTTGATATGTTGATATGCTAGTCTAACATCTAACATCTAACATCTAACATATATATTAAAAGAGAGTGACAATTATGTAATCATATTGAGTTAAATCTAATCATAACCCTTAATTGTTTGAATTGATTGAATCATAACCATTGATCTATATTAAAATTAATGATTACCTATTATGTATACTTGAAAGTGTTAAATTTACTTAATTACCCTTAAGATTTATTTCAAATTCAAAATTCAAATTTCAAATAATTTGAAAATACCAGAATTGCTTTATTTAAAAAACTAATTTCTATCTTTTTTAAAAAATTAAATATTTCACAAACCGTAAGTCTATAAATTATTAAAATTACATGGATTTTAGCTTCTTGAATTTTCCCATCATCTCCAACTATTGTCGAGACTTCTTTACGAACTCGTGAAAACATATCAGGGTTAAGTAGCAATTCAGTCATTGTCCATTCTGTTGTGTTTGAGCTTGTTTCGGTACCAGCTATGAATAAATCCTGTAATAAAAAAAGGTCATATATATATATTGATATTCAAAGTTTTTGCTAGTATTATAGGATTTCTTCATTACTCATGCCTAATGCTAATTTAGCACATATGACATATGTATGTAAGATCCGGAATACATAGTTGCTGAAAGAAAAAGAAAAAAAACATATGTACGGAAAGTTATAATGTAAAATATATGATGTTTCTAAATTTTTGGCAAGTCATAGTTATAATAATTAAAGGATGTAATTACCACAAGTAGTGTCTTGATGTGTTTGAGATTGAAATCAGCTAGCTTCATTATCTTCACTATAATCCAGCAGTGAGTCCAACATATCACCGAACCTCTGCAACTTTGAGTCACGATGCTTTAACCTATCACATATGAAACCTTCTGTCACTTGATCAAACCAACCATAAGCAGCCTTCGCCTGCCGCCTTATCTGCTGTGGATCCCATGGTTTCAATACCGGAAATATATCCGCTATGTTAAACTTCCCATCAACCTCCATCAACGTCTTCACGGCCGTCTTAAACCCTCCAATATCTTCAGACTCATAGTTCGTCACGTTTTGTGAAAGGCACGTGTTGGACATTTGATTAAGCGCTACAGCGAATGCCAACTTTCCTATATCAACAACTTTACTTTTCCGTGCCGAGTCTTTAAGAAACTCCAACATGTCTTCAACAACATTTTATCGAAGGTTGCGAAGGGTGTCGAGTTTATGTTGATGTGTAAGGTATGTGTTAAGAGCTTTTCTTATGGTTCGCCATTCTTCGTTTGGTGAGATCCATAGAACCGATGTGTCATTATTCTCTAACGCTGTGACAGCGTCTGGGATGATACGACCAGAACAGACGTCGTCATTCCGTTAGAGAATTTCTCGAGCAGCATCAGGTGTGGATGCCACCACACTTGTGATGCTGCCCAATCGGATGGTCATGAGTGGACCGTATTTTTTGGAGAGCTTAGCTAGGGATTCGTGTGGTTTTGGGCCAATGTCAAGAAGGTTCCCGATGATTGGGAATCCGGTAGGGCCCGGAGGCATTTTTCGTCTACCATAGATGTTGATACTATGGAGAAAGAAGATGAAGAAAATCATGATGAGAACCAGTAGTACAAGCTCCATTGTTCCTAATTTCCCTTGTTTGTTTTCTTGGTAAACTAAAGGAATGTGTGCCTTATTTATAACTAGTTCAAGTTCAACATACACCCAGTGTTTTAGCTTATTTATAACAGGTGATCGACATGGGGTGTTTGGTTATCAAAGATAGCAACCTCTAATTGGGTACACACAATCGACATTAGGTGTACCCGTTAGTTGAGTACACCCAATGTTTTAGCTTAATGTTTTAGCTTATTTATAACAGGTGATGTATAAACAAACTTGTAGCTTCAATATATTTGTTCAAAGAAGAATAGATGCACAGAGAAAACTAACACAGATTGTTCTATCTTAAAGTTAAATGGTTTCTTTATATTTGTTTGAGAACATCCGTACATATATAGTATCGACCTAGCAGTGTGTAGTCAGAAGTGTCGGTAATACAATACCATACCATATATAGTTATTATACAATTATATAGTACCTCCGTCCCAAAATTATAGCTCATGTTTCCTTTTTTGGACGTCCCAAATTAATTGTTCACTTCCAAAAATAAATAAAAATTTTTAATCCTGATTAAAATATTACCCTTATTTGAAATTATTATTACAAACTTTAAAGAAAACAGTAATTTAATTAGTTATGGGTAAAAGTGTCATTATGCAAAAAATAAGAAAGAAATAGAAGTAATTATTATGTTTCTATTAAACTGCATATTTTTTGTCGGGTAATAATTATTTTGGGACGGAGGGAGTATCAATCAATAATAATGTGTGTACGTCAATCAATTTTTTGTTAAGACCCTTGTAACCAATCACGTGAACTAAAAGTGCGCATCAAATCATTATTTTATGTATTACCCAACCTAGCTTATATTATGCATATAAAATAAAAATTCCCCTTATGTTATTTTCATATTTGAAAAGAAAAATTTAAAAAAAAAAAAGGAAAAAAAACCCACCGTCTATTCCCGGCTGTTCTACGGCGTGTTCGACATCGGCAACTTCAGAGGTATGCATCATTGATCAAAGCTTAACGTTTTTCATTAGTTTTTGTTTTAACTTAAGCCCACCCAGGGTTTGGTAGATAATCAAATTCTTCTAATTTGGGGATTTTAACCCTAATTTATTAACACTTGATATTGATATGCCCTGCCCTAATTGTGTGTATTGATAAATCGTGTTGACCAAAAATTCCAAATTGATACAAGATGATGATGATGTTCTAAAGATCATATCTTGTTAGTGTATATACGCGGGGATTGGATTTCTATTATTACTAAAGGGTAAAAAATTTCATATTTGTGAGGCCATTCTAACCTCAAGTAGTACAACAGTCCTTGTGTTGTTGATTATGCTCATTTCTTATTAAAAAGTATCCATCTTTATTTTGATTCGATACAATTGGATTGCGGTTCAGGTTGATTCGCCTTCAACCCCTATTCCGGAAGGTCAAGTTCCAGTGACCATGGAGGTAAAAACCTTTCTTTCTTTCGTCAAATCAAATCACTTTCCATTGGTCCGAGTTAAAACCTTTTGGATTAAGTTGGCTTCAGCTTTAAAAGTCATGGATATCTCCACCACTCCTACATATGTGTGCACTGAACAAAATTCTAGAGAACCAGGAATCAACTACTCTTGAAGGGTTTTGTCCAATTAGTATAGTTATATAGATAACTAGTACTTGTTATTAATTTGATTATTTAACAATCCTTTGACAAGATAAACATCAGATGCCTAGTCAAAACACACCCACAGCAAGAGTCATTTGGATGACTCGCAGTCTTACATGATTAGCCTCTAAATCATCACATGGATTTTTAACCCTTTTTGAGATCGTCACGGAGTCATTGTGTTTACTTGCAATCTCTTTTACACACACACACATATAAAATCCGAATCCCTCCATTGAAGCCTGTACGATTTACATGAGAATGTGATTATCTTTATCACTTATCTTATTCAGGGTTGGGGGGTTGGTGTGTAATTGATACTTTGTTTTGCAGGAATCTAATCACCGCGGCCAAGTTATCCGACTGCATAGTCTACCCATGCAATTCACGATACTCTTTGTTGGAACGAGTCTAAACTTTATGACTTATCTTGCTTTTCTCCTGCCTCTACTTGCTAAAACAACACGGATATTCCGGGATACCCCAGCAACGGCCAAATATCTAGGGTGGCTGAATGCTGCGGGTTATATCTGTTTCTACTGGGCCTTTGCGACCGATGCCCGTGGCCTCCCTCTCACTGTTTCTGCTTCTATTGGTGCATCCATACAATCTGCCATGATCTCTATCAGTTTGGTACACTTTGTCTGCCCTGGACACGAGATTGTGGTTGGCATTATGTCAATGCTCTTTGTCCTCTTTTCTCTTCAAATGTATCTTCTATGGAGGAGCTTGTATTCACCCAAAACACTCTGCAGAAACTGAGGGAAAGCTGGAATGACACACATTGAAGCGGAGAAGAAGCAAGAGTGCTCTTTTTAGTTATATTATCTCCAGTTTTATATGGTATAGTAATTGTAATAACTAGCTAGCATCTTATTTAAGGACGAATGTTACGATCTTTTGGACCTTTGTTTATGTACTGTTCCATATTTATAAAATGTTTTGTGTGGTTGTCATAAGCCAGTTCCGCATACATTAACAAGAGCTGACTTGCACTAATGTCTATAAAATAAAAAATAAAAATAAAAAGGTGGACATGTACAGTATGTATGCTAGGTGATGTACTAGTTCCTCACATATGTGCATCAACTTGAAATGATGATGATGACCAGACCATGGTAAGAGCTAAAACCAATGGGTAAAATATATAAGAATCTATATTCCAACACTAAATCCCCGTTATATGTAACAATGGAAGATAGTAAAATAAAAGAGCCAGATTGTGAGTCGCGACTTTATTTCGAGCAAGACATAGATACAATGCACAATCGAAAAACAGCAAAGCCTAGTCTTATAATCGTATACAAGGACAGAAAGGTCACAATCAAACAGACTTGCAGCTTATTACATCATCATCGGACGTTACAAAGACTCTCACAACTTTTTGACCCTAAGTTACCCTTGATTTTAAATCATATAAAGAGTCATTCATTACAGAACATCTCTGTTTTTGACAAAGACTCGGTCTAAAGTCATTTTCTGACCATTTTGTTAACGGTTCAAACTTAAAAACTTTTATTAATATTAAACTATATGTCTTGTAAACGTTCTATTAAGTTATTCAAACTCATAAAGAAGACTTTTTGTTGGGAAATACTTATCACAAAAGGAGCTAATTGGTCATGCATTGAGGCAGCGAAAGGGCTGGGTGGGCGGTTTACAAGTCATCGGGTAATTTCTATGTGCACATGTTTGACTCATTTCACTTCTCGCCAATCTATTACACTTTACCTGTTTGACTAGTTATATATAGAAATATAACCCAAATTGACCCACATTCATATTAATGGGTTGAGATTTCCACCTCCAGTCATGCACATTAGATCTTACATTAGAATACTTTTTGAGCACTTTCGGGGTAACTTACATCCTCACGGGTTCAGGGTATGGATGTGAATATAAAGGCGGCCTCGAGTCCTTGTATGCTCGTTGTAATTTGGGGAACCACTTCTTAATAATGGTTGACAAGGGAATGGACAATAAGAGCAATTAATGGGCTTTCAATCTGTAACAAATCTTTTTGGAGGCTTGAGGCAAGAAGCTTTTACTTGTCTGCTGTTGAAGATGCAAGATATAGCGATCCTAAATGGTGGGAACATTTGAATGAACAAATGATGATATGGTAATCTTGTTGGCAAAGTTCCTTGGGAAAAATTGTCCTGGTTTTCTTTCACATCCAGCTTTCGGTTCCAGTGTTGACTATCGAAAATGGGACAAGTTGATGGAGATTACGACTTGGCTAGACCTGTTCAAATTTAGGTTCGAGTTGGGTTTTTTGAGCTCAAAGCCTCATAAAGTTGGTGTATGAGACTGAGCTCATATATCACATCCATGTTTAGTTTTATGTAAAGTTGTATTTGTGATTTGGCTCTGACCTTGAACATATTTTCACTATGAGATTGGACTTTCTCAAGAAATAAAATAATAGTAGTTGTAGTAAAGATTTTTACTTGGTTTTATCAATCTTTGCTTCTCTTTATCATCTGCTTGATTCAGATCCAGATCTTCTTCTTTTATTTAATTTACCATCACTTCAGCCGTTCGCTCACTCATATCAACATTTAGTTATGCAACACTTGATTCAGGAATACTAGCTTGAGCAGGGCTGTCTTTGAGAGTGGGCGAGGTGGTGGACTGCACAGGGCCTCTAAATTTTGAGGGCCTCCAATTTTTTTCCAGGTAATGTGATATATGTAATATATATGATGATTACATAAGAGATTGACATATCTTTTATTTTGAACTAAGAAATCTTTGTTAGTAACTAGATTTAGACTAAATATATATTTAAACAAATATATCTAGGTCGACTGAATGGTCCAAAATTGAAAACTTATATTGACGTCTTAGAAGTTTGACTAAAAGAGTTAATAACTAACAACTAGAATTTGAGAGAATAAATATCAAATAAATGAACATGTATGAGAAATAAATAAATTATTTGAAAATCGGATTGTTGAGAATCAATTTCATCGAACCTTTATCTTACTTGATATCTAGTTATAGTCTCATTTTCGTAACACGAAAACTTTGTCCAGGGCCTCTAAAAGTTCAGAGACGGCCCTGAGCTTGAGCAGTGCTAGTTCCAGCAATAAAAGACTCATCAACATCTTTGAACTCTAAGCTTTTCAAGTAGTCCACATATTGTTCTACAGTCATACCAGTTTCTGCAGCCTGTTCTTCTATCACTTTCAACAAGAAAGCTTCATTGTCACTTTCACGTATTTCTGCTCTTTGTTCACTAACCTTTTGTTGTATGTAAGCTTTCTTTTCTTTATTTGATAAAGGAATAACTTTGACTTTTCCTTCAATCTTCTGAATCTCAGCCATTGTATCACTTGTACCAGGAAATGCACCAAATAATCTAACCATTATGTGCCTTGTATCATTTTCATTTATGCCTTGAACTATCACTGGAGCAGGTTCAGAAGTTGTAGTTGGTTGTTGATCTTCTTTTTGCTTTTCCTTATCATCAGACTTAGAGCCTTCTGCAGATTTATCATCTATTCCAGCATTAACCTGATTGTCAGACTTAGATCCTTCAGACTTACCCTTACCAGCAGACTTCATGCAGCTAATGATAGGAGCATTATCATCAAAGTTATCATCATTAAAATCATCTCCTAAATCGGTTCCATCATTATGATCAGCATCATCATCTTCAGACTCATCACCCATAGCCGGAAACTCTTCAACAGTTAACTTCGAAGCACTCTTTAATGTATCTACCGGCATGCTACTACCTTTCTTTGTCATTCCTTTTCTTCTAACTCTTCTTGTAAAGGTAATCATAGGTGTAGCCTGATCACCTTCAGTCTGTAAGGCAGATTGCTCCCCGTGAGTCTGAGCATCCTCTGAATTTTGACACACTTCTCTCATTCTCTTTCTAATACCCTTCCTCAATTCATCCACCTCCTTGTCTCCGGAAGATTCACAACTGTTCTGGCGGGTTTTTTTTTTACGTTGACTTGCCTTCTGGACCACAGGATCACGTTGACTTTAAATCCCAGCCATTTGTTAATCGATAATTTCTGGTATTCTGCGCGGAGTCCTTTTTTTCCACAACCGCCCACGTCTTCTGATTTTACAGGAGCCTTGCTATTAACAAGGTTCTCAGTCATATTCCATCATTTAGTCTTCCATCTTTCCGCTTAGTCAATATAGAAATAAACCCCAAATTGATAAGCCACAAATCAATAACAAATTGATCAACTAGCGCCATGGTATCGAATTCTCTGCGTAATTACTATTTTGTGGGCAGTGTGTTATGCGAAATTGCGGTAGGGTTTGAAGTTGCTGAAATTGTATGTGATTGAGATAAGGTTTGAAATTCTGATTTTTGATCTTAGTGTTTGAAGTTGCTGAAACATCGATTCTGATTTTTGATTTTGTCATTAAATTAGTTTCTGATTTCCATCTATGTGATTTATTGCGTTCCCCGTTTCAAAATGTTTATGTCATTAGCTTTTCTATTTTGTTCTGATTTTTTTTTTGTCGTTGATAAATTGGGTTTGCTATCTGGGTTTGTGGTTTGTCTTCTTGCAGATGATGAGTTGAAACACGTTCTCACTTGGGGTTAGATTCTCACACGAGGTATGATAAGTTATATTTGAAATTTCTAAATATTAGCATATGATCATTAAATGGTATGTCATGTTTCTAATCAATAATTCGTTATGCTTCTAATCAACAGGTACGGTTGCAGTATTGATTAGATGAAGTTTATGCGCATAGAGTAAATTGGATGGTAATCAACTCAAGTGAGAGACTAACATAATTGGAAAAGAAGTCATGATGGTGAGATTCCAATTCAGTAAGGATTTTTGTGTTTTGGGTAAAGGATTCTGATATCAGGAATCATATGTGGGCCTTGAATAGTCTGTTGGGTAATCTTGATGAGTTAAGTCCATGGAGAGGGTTATGTGCCGCGGATCAGCGGGTCAGTCTAGTTGCGGGTCATGGAGCTAGGTCAGTGGTTCGACATTTGGTTTGACCGAGTATTATGGGATGCACGTTGGAATTAAGAGTGCATGTACTAGGAGAAAATAAAGGAGATCATGGGCAACTAATGTACCCATGTTGTGCTAGTTTTATTTAGTAGTTTTCTTTATGTTTATTCTATAAATAGAGTAGGTTTCATTTCTAAGAAGGTGTAATCAGTTTTCCCATATTGAAAGTAATATACACAGTAAAAACCCCAATATATGAGAGTCGTTCAATGAGTGTTTGTTTGTGGGCGGGCATTCGGGTTCAACGGAAAGACTGATTTCCAACACTTGGTATCAGAGCGGTTACGGTTCATACCTGGTGCGAAGCAAGGAAGAAAGGGCAGATTGCAAACCCATGTAATCAAGTCGAGAGAAAGCAAGTATGATGCAGCAAGTTGATCACGAGTTAGCAGCAGAAAGAAGTAGCAGAAGAAATGAAAATACTAGCAGCAAGCAGGAAGGTGATCACGTGATGTGATCAAAAGAAAGAAACAGCAGCAGCAGCAACAGTGATCAAGAAGCAAGTCGATCACGTGGTGATCAAAAGAAAAGAGCAGCAGCCATAAGCAAGAAGAGTTGTAGACCGAAGACCGAGTAAGAACGAAATACGAACAGTTAACATAATATGGTCATAGATCTTAGGTTGTAACTTGATCATGAGCGAATTTGTTGATGTTGCACCCATCAAGTAATGTGATCCCCATTACTGATGGACAAATCTGTTTGGAAACAGAGCTCTTTTATCGCGGAATTAGACCTGCTATTAACGCTGATTACGTCGAGTGGAGAGGCCTTAGTGTTCAACGCACCACGTCCATCCTTATGGAATCCATCTGGACAGCTTACCCTTAAACTTTTTCCAACCCCAGAGAAGAGAACTTCGAGGATACGCGGTAGCAAGCTCGTTCTGATCTTGGACGCAGTACATTGGAATCCTGAAGCACCACCACGAACGCTACCGCGCGTCCGCCTGCGGTGCGGTAAGGCACCACCCTGTTGTGCCAGCAGCCAACTCCGGTGTGTTAGCTTAGTTATCCTCATCTAGCCACTTACTTGATGTCTAGATTCTTCCTTAGCTTTTAACCGGTTTCCAAAGATACTAACTTTTAAGCCCTTCACCAATCAAGGTCTTTCATCTAGTAAGTCTCCTCTGCAGCAAGCTCTGCTGGCCTCGCGCTCCAAACTGATGGCGTCTCGAAGTTCTCCTTTAAGGCGTCCTGTCGCTCTTTTTAGGTCGACCACTACACTACATAGAAGCGATAGCGAAGCCAAGCCGTCCATACACTTTACTGAGAAATACAAGACTTCTTCCTGAATGCGGCGTTGTATTATTGTAAGTTCCCTGTTCCAAACATTTCCTTCAAGTAGACGACAAGTCTTAAATCTTAATGCAGGCACTCCTTTCTCGTATGTATTTGCAATAGATTCTTACTAAGACCGGTAATCCCCATAGACACGGCCATTCTTGGCATCTTCACTGTTGCCCCTCTTTCTCAAAGCCTGGCATTGGCATCCATCCAATGCATTCTTTTCGATCTTGTACCCACGGAGCGGTACACTGAACACCAACCCAATCGAGACGAAAAAAAGAAAGAATAGAAACTACATCAACAACTTTGAATCCTGACGTGAACGGCCGCTCAAGAGACTAAATATTTTTTAATTCATTTCAATTTTCATATTCAATTCATTAGGCCAGTTTGAAACTAAGAAAGATAGATGTGCCTAAGGCGTACCTTCTTACCCGTTTTCTAGGAGCTAGACTCAATGGCTTACAGATACAAGGCAGGGAATGACTCATTTTCAGTTCATGGTTTATTATAATCTTTTGCTTAGCGGAGAATATGGGGATTATAAGAGAATCCAGATCTTTCCAGTTACCCAAGATGCATCAACAAGTGCTTATCAGATCATGAGTTACTTTTTGTTGAATCCAACAATAGCAAGATTAACAAATCTCATTCCTAATGCGGATGGTTGTAACTTCATATACCGCTCCGTGGGCTCCGAGAATAGAAGTGGTTCGTTTTCTTTCTATAAGAAATTAAAGATTTCGTTTGTGTTCATGTTGTGCCGAAGAAATAGACTTCGCCCGTATGCAAGCGGAAGACCTCTTCGAGGTCAAGGTTCAGATCATTCAGCGAATGAAGGTTCTTGATCCGACCGGGGATTGGATGCGGCAGGGGGCTCGCGCTCTCGACTCCCCCAATAGCGCTACAGGGTAGTCTTCCTTGAAAAGGCTCTATGGCTTTTTAGAAGATCTCGATCGGATTGGAACAATTGAGAAGTAAGAAGACTTTGGCGACTCTTTTGATGATAAAAAAGAAAGAAGAGAAAGAACTGGGAGTTGGCGCCTACATAACTGCTTGCTTGCTTACCAAGCCATCCTGGCAAGCTCCTCCAGTTCGATTATGATTCTTGACTTGACTTATTATAAAAACAACTAACTATCCAAATGAAAGACGATCGATTATCTACCCAAGAAGATAGAGAGTCCCACATACGAGAAAAGGGGGATTACCTTTAATTACTTCTTTCACGACGAGAGAACCGCATCCGCATCAGTAAAAGTGGTGGAAGGCCCCCTGAGTCAAAGGGAGAGCTTCTGCACCTCTCTCCAAGAGATACGATTCGGTATCTGAATCGGCTGAAGGAGAGTGACTTCCCCTCACTCTCCTTTCCCTAATATGAACCTTGAGTCATCAAAGCCTTTCTGACTCGGCCTGGCCCGGTAGCCCTACGCGACTGGCGCTACAAAAGGTGAAACTCTCGTCGTAGTTTGGCGACCTAAGGGGTGGACACTTTTTGTTATCTAAAGGCGAAGACTCTGAAGTGGGCGAACACTCGGCCCAGCGGGCGAACATGCGGCTATGTTCTTTTTTTAGATCTAGCCTGAATGACTCCTAAACTAAAGGTTTTCATTATATCTAAAGTGTGGAATTTTTCTCTACTCCCCCCAATCTTCACTTTACGCCACGCCGACTCCCCTTTCATCATAAGGCGTGGAATTAGACCAAGGAGCATCTCCATAGGAACAAGTCCCTTAGATTTCGCACATAGGAGATCAAGACACAGCCCCAGGGCTATGGGGAAAGATGTAGATCGATCACCCTAGATAGACAACTACATAGAGGGTCTCTACAAGTCAGTCTATATATTCTTTGATTTCGTTCCCCCCGTAAGATCAATATCACAACCAATGAGGTCCGCAAGTTTCACATCTAAGTAATACTCGATCCGATAGTTTACGATATAGATAGATATATATTTAACAACAACATTCGTGCAGCTATTGTTGTTGATCCTGCAGAGCCTACCCAAAGGTTCAGGCCGGATTGTAGGAAGTGGGCGAGAAGTTTTTTTTATTTCTATGAGAAGCTCTACGGCACCCACGATTCCTAGTAGTAAGTCGTCGGCATATCGCGCATAACAAATCCTTATTAAGTAATGGCTTTTTAAGGGGGCAGCTTACGGGCCAGGCCTCTCTCTGACCTGATAACTAGTATCGCCTCCCCGCCCAACTCTATCAGCAGGCCCTTTCTTTTGCAATACTTAAAAAAGTCTCTCATGGCCCAATTATTATTACAGCGTTCTCTACCATAGAATTCGGCCTTCGGGGTCAACCCGGCGGCTTCTATTAGGAAGGCGGCGCAAAGAAGTTTGAGGCTGATAAGTTTTTGAATAAGACTCAGGAGTATTACGACGAACACCGTCATGGTTCTGCATGGGTTATAAATTTACTAAACAAAAGCATTGGTGCTAAACACCCTTTTCAGTTCATAGTTTATTATAATCTTTTGCTTAGTGGAGAATATGGGGATTATAAGAGCACTATACCAAACGTAAGGGTAAACCAAATCTTTCTAGTTCAGCTAGCCTATTTGGCGCTGTGTAAGAGCTCTATGCCATCTATAGCAGCCTGCTTGATTGACTACTTGAAAGCTTCCGTAAGTAACTCAGTGAGTTCCTTTCTAAGAAAGAAGGGCTTGGAAGAAGAAAATGAAATACGAACAACCACGCTGGTTGTAATAGATCGACTTTCATGCTAGTTCTTGCTCCAGCATGAAAGTTCCATTTCAGGGAAGGACGATGTACTATGATACTTTCTGTTTTGTCGAGCCTTGCTTTGGTCTCATTCCCTATCCGCGGTCCCTTCTACTAGACGCCTAAAGGAGACCTTCTAGGCCAACAAAGCTTCAGCAGATCTTCTATTGACTTCTCCAAGAACTTGCCCTTTAACTTATGCCAAGGCCACCTGCACCCAGAACCGAATAGGATGAATCTAGATTTGGTTGAGGACTAGCGGTTGGAGATCCATGGAATTCGATAGACCAATTATCCAGTACATTTTAGAGATGCAAGGGAAGAAACCTGCCCCTTTGCTAATTGTACTGGAACAAGGATGAACTTGAAAGATAGAGAAGGAATGGGAAAAAGTCACTATAGAAGGGACTATGAGAGTACGAGCTGGCAAAAGACTCTTTGGAATTGGTTGGCATGCTTGGTTTAGGAAAAATACTTTTTGCTTCCTGCCATGTATCTTTCCTAAGAAGTAGTCCGTTTTCTCTTGCTGCTTACCGGGTTGTAAACACCAGCACTACCAAACCTAGCGCATAGTCTTCAAATAGAAGAAAGAAAGCTAAGAGGAGAGGGAAATAGCTTGTCTATTTCAGACGATGGAAAGGGGCTAAGGTATGTGTAAGCATGAAAGAAAGTGTGACCCTAGTGAATTTTGGCACAATCTTTTTCTTTTACAGAAACTTCCAGTAGCACAGTCGAGAAAATGGCGGAAAGAAAGATCTATTCACTCTCCCTACAAAAGAAGTTCGCTAGGCCCTTACTTCGACAATTCAATTCGATAGATAGCAGGAAGAAGGGATTCCATTCTATTCCGATATTGGTCCAAGCGAACTCCACGAACTTCTAGTTCATTCGCTCAGTCTTGCCTTTCAATCTCGACCTACGCTTGGAATAGTGGCTTTCTTGTAGTAAATGAATCAGAACATATAGGTAGCAACTATCTCGAAATGGATAAGTAAGCTCCCCCATTTTTGAATGAGTATGGGTGAAAGGCCCGCTTTCACCTACGACTTTTCAGAGGTTTAAAGAGGTAGTGATTCTAGGATTAGAAGGAAGTTCAAGTCGACCAATGTGATACTATCGGGAGAGGGCAAAAGCAAGCCTATGAAGGATTTTTGTTGATAACTCTAAAACTAGCCCCGCAAAAGCCCCCTACTCTGGCTCAAGAAAAGAGGGGTATCCATGAGATGTGTGCCCGTAAGTCGTTGAGTTAAGAAGAGGTTCCTAGCCTAGCTCCAGTAAGCAGGAAAGGTCAAATCTGCTACTTCGAGTTGGGTCGAAGTTTTTGGGCCTGTAGCTTTACCCGTCCCCCCTTTAGAAGCCAAAGTGCTGAGGACGCTCCCAGCAAGGGGAATCCTAGAGGAGGAAGAGGGGACAGCGCGAGTTTTTACACGAGAGAGCGGGGGAAGCTTAAGCTGAAATGAAAGGGTAGGTGAGGGAAAAGAAAAGGGGGGAAGCAACTCAATTTAAGGCTTCGCTCCCAGATCGCTTCCTGAAACGAAGTCAACTCACTTTGCTTAACACAGGGCAGCAGAGCAGGAAGTGAGACTGGCTGCCCTAAGTTAAGTTCTTCCTTATTAATATTAATTAATGATCTTGCTCAGTAGGAGGGCTGTCCCCCTTCTGTGCAGCCTGATTCTCTCTCTGGAAATGAGGGTGCCCTCGATTGACATTTATCATCGAATAAGGAATCCATCCATGGATGAGAAGGTTGAGTTTCCCCAAGGCAAAGAGTCCGTTCATGGTAGAAGTCCTTTCAACTAAGAATGCCCCTTTTTCTAGTCTTTTAATTGAATATAGGGGGCAGGGGAATATAGTAAGAAAGAAAGAGAAAAAGGATAGAAGTCTTACAGGAATTCGATCCAGCCCCGGTTTGAGCAGCAGTACTCCCCCGGGAGAATTCTCAGAGGAATACGAGCTTGGAGTCGTCAATGCGAAATCGCATTTCTAATCTTCGAAATCGAAGGACTTCATACGTGCTGAGGACTTAGTATTGATTCATGCAAAGATGCGTGAGTTATACCGAGTACTCAGTAAATTATAGACCACTTCAAATCTTCGTTTTCGAGAGGGATGATCAACTCCGCAAATATCGATCGAAACTTGAACCCTTTTATAGGTATGCAATTTAAGAAAGCACAACAATTGAAATGGGCAGTCCGTATTGGTATCAGAGCTATTCCCATGTTCCGATCTTTCCTTTTTTTTTTACCCATTTCCTGAATTGGAAGAGCAATAGAACAAGTCTCTCCATTTTTTTTGGGGGAGCAGAGCAGTCAAAGAATGAAACAGATCAAATGATTGTTCTAGAATGGCTATTTCTCACAATTGCTCCTTGTGATGCAGCGGAAAGGAATTTTTCTCTACTCCCCCCAATCTTCACTTTACGCCACGCCGACTCCCCTTTCGTCAAAAGGCGTGGAATTAGACCAAGGGGCATCTCCATAGGAACAAGTCCCTTAGATTTCGCACATAGGAGATCACTTCCTTAAAAGTGCTAAAAAGAGCCCCTGCGCGCAGACCCATCCCCAAAGGACTAAACACATTCCTACTTCGCTTTTTTGTTGGATCACCGGCGTGAACACAGTGGTCTCTGACCAGGATTAGGAACCAATTAGAATTTTGATCTTGACATGTCGGTGGTTTTTAACCGTAGGCATTTTGCCAGGAAGTTGGAGTGGCTCCTCAGTGAACCAACCAGAATATGGGCGCGCGGCGTCTGCGACTCATGCTGCTCCCCGGGGGGACGAAGCTGGTCCACGCTATCCTTACCTTTCAACCAACCCCTTCGATTCCGCTTCTACAAAGTTAGTTTGTTCATACAGGCAGCGTGGTTATAGTAGTCAGAATTGTGCCAGCCATGCAATTCGTACTGCATGGCGATATTACTCTACCACTCTATAAATGGACACCATTTCTTTGTGAATGAAGTTAGACGACACAGTTCTTATTCCTATGACTTTCAAAAAAAAGAGTTGTCATATCTCGGTAATGGGGTCTGTTGATTCGGAATCGTGGGATGAGTAGATGTAACAGATGATGAATCTTTTTTTTTTCTACCTCTGTCACTCTATCTTTGTTAGTGCCTTATATTAATAACTGATGAATCAAAAACAAACTGTCAATTGGTATTTTTTATTAACCTTGTATCTGGAAACTTATGTAAGTTTTTTAAAAGAGTTATAGTTATTATAACTATATAAAAACGTATCATTGAATATGGGATTGAGACTACGACTGAAATAGAATTGCTCCGTTGATAGATCCAGATTCGCATCCGCCCATCTAAGAGATTTCTTCGTGCCGGGTCGTGAGCTATGTGGAGCGATAAAAAAATGGGATCTATTGGGCTTTCACCTGCACTGCCTTCGCCTAGGACATTAGAAAGGGCGAGAAAGGGCTTGCTGCTGGTTCGGAACTCCCCTATCTATTTGAATTGATTTACAGTGCCTATTTTCAAGCTTATAAAAAGTCCACCGGACCACAGCCTTGACCTCCGATCAAGCTACGAACACGAGTAGGTAGGCGACTAGGGGGCAGCAGGGCTGCGCCTTTTCAATCAATCTTCGGCCGCTCCGCTATTGGTGCGAGCTGTAAGGAGTCTTGATCTCGAGTCACAAGTTCCATAGAGATTACTTCTCAATAGTTCCGGCAACAACAAAAGCTGCAAAAAGATCGAAAAAGGAAAACGAGAACGGTGGTTTACCTAATAAAGAGAGGGTCGATTGCAGCCTTATGCAATTAACTTGAAAGGAAGAAAGAAGCAAGCAACAAGAAAGAAATAAAGCAAGTAGCATGAACCGGGTCATGTGTGACTCGTAGCAAGTAGCAAGACCGGACTTTATGGTTCGAATAGTAAGTTAGAAAGCAAGAAGATTCGATGTTAGCAAGAAAGAGAATCGAATCAAGCAAGTGAAGTTGAATGGATTGAAATCATCAAGATTACGGGGGTGAATGTTGGGTAATCTTGATGGGTTAAGTCCATGGAGCGGGTTATGGGCCGCGGATCAGCGGGTCAGTCTAGTTGCGGGTCATGGAGCCGGGTCAGTGGTTCGACATTTGGTTTGACCGAGTATTATGGGATGCACGTTGGAATTAAGAGTGCATGTACTAGGAGAAAATAAAGGAGATCATGGGCAACTAATGTACCCATGTTGTGTTGGTTTTATTTAGTAGTTTTCTTTATGTTTATTCTATAAATAGAGTAAATCAGTTTTCCCATATTGAAAGTAATATACACAGTAAAAACCTCAATATATGAGAGTCGTTCAATGAGTGTTTGTTTGTGGGTGGGCATTCGGGTTCAAGGGAAAGACTGATTTCCAACATAGTCAAAGTCTTCTCAATGCTTTGATGATATAGTGAGTTTTGATCTACGGCTATTATAGTTGTCTAATTCATATTAACTATAGATTTATCAGGAAAGAGTTTCATGAAGATGTACAGTAGTTATTTGCTCTTAAATTTGTGTAACGGGAAAGGTAAAAGCTTTTTCTTTGGTGAGTTTGATGTTTGCTTATTCAAGTTCTGATGAACCATGTTCAAAAGAGCTCTATACTTGATATGGGTATCGTTCTTAATAGTTATGCGCCATTTGATCAACATTGCATAATTGTTTTATATCGAAATGGTTTTGTAGATTGATACCCGCCTACGAAGTAACCATTGGGTACTCCGTGTAAAGCCTATTGAAGCACAGGTGGCCAGTTAAATCAATTTATAAGTATACTACTGATATATAATTGATCTTAATTATCATTAATATTGCATATTGATTGCATTCATTTCTTTTTCTTCCAGATTTTAAGCATGGGATGTATTTTTCATGGTACCAAAAAGGAGGTGCATGTTGTAGTCTTTTTATCTTTGGACGGTCAAACTACTTACTCAACTTGCATGGTCTTTGGCCAAAAAGTTAACTTTTTTGGACCTGGTATGGTTAATTAGTATAGTATTTTTTTTTTTATAAATGTATTTAGACATGATACCTTGGTCTGACGGAATGTACATTTTAAGTAGTCAAATTTGTTTCAATAACCAAACTTTAAAAATGCCTCATCGCGTTATATATGTTTTGTTATGGATGTAAGTGATCTATCTATGTGGAATATAGATGGACTTTGAGTTGGTTTAAGCATAAATACAGAACTTTTATAATGCTTTTATGGTTTTTTGTGGATTAAAGTGGACTGGTGCTGGAGCGTTCTCTCAATTCGCGATGAGGCTGATTAAGTGATTTTTGAAATAGTATATCATATCATATTAAGATATAACGCTATATAAACTTGTGACACCCCTCAATTTTCGATATAATTACGAACAGTAATTACATGCAATTCAGGCTGATTCCCTGACTATAGTGAATGCACAACACCTTTTTAGAGGTAAGTCTAGCAAAGCCCAACTAGTTAATACGTGTAGTATTACACAGTACGTACAAAAACATTTGGAACAGACGTGACAAAATAAACGACTGTTGGTGAACGAAATTTATTAAATAATATTAAATTATTTAATAACGTTATTATTCATTAAATATTATGTCGATAATATTTACAAAGTATTTTGTACTGTGCAAAACGAACGGTACACAACGAAACAACGCAAAATTATCCGTCAAACTGAAACAAAACAAAGTTATATTTTTATAACTCAACCAAAGTATTTTTATAAAATACTACAATTGAAAATATATTTGAGAATATATTTACGAAATTATCATTTGAAAATATTACCCCACTTAACGATCGGGTACGAGAACACGGAGCAAAAAAACTACGAACGGGAGACGGACCGACCCATTATATAAATGAGCCGGCCCAAAGCTAACTCCATTATTGGAGCTTGGTTCATCACACACACGCACACCCGAATCAATCTCTCCCTCGTTCTCTCTCGGCATTTCATCAACAACAACAATGGAACGATTAACAAGATCAGCAGCAACAATCATCATCATCCTCACCATCTTCTTCTTCTTCTTCGTGTTTATCGTTTTCATCATCACGATCACCACATAAATTGTAAGGATTCCAAACGTTTTTCCTTAAGTTTTCATGTTTATATTACATATATCATTATGTATTTGTGTTCTATAAATGTATTATATCCGAAAAATTATATTATAAACTGGTTTGGGGATGAACTGCACAAAGAAACAACTCACCCGGACGGGTGGATCAAGAAACCCGGACGGGTCACAAAACCCACCCGAACGGGTATGGGGCCCCACCCAGATGGGTCACATGCATCCAGCCCACCATCTTTTGTATTTTTGTAGCCCTCTGAGTGACGGTCGTTTGGCCGCCTGAATCACCTCAATCCGAGTTCGTATGAGAAAGTTATGGCCAAAACGGTGTAACATAGTCAAATCAGCAAAATGCTTCATCTTTTCATATTTTCTTCCTCAATCTTTAACCTTAACACATGAGATCAATTTCAAGCTAAATAAGTATTAAAAGTTCATGAAATCAACTAGAAACAAGTACAAAAATTGTATTTTGAAATATGATTTCAATTCCATCACCAACGGGCCATACTTATTTACAAAACTCAAACATAAACGTTTGTTGAATACTTTGGACAAGATAAAACCGAATGAACACATATATGATTAGTTTAGTTAAACATCCACTTACTTATTATAACCTCGCGTGTTTAGGACACTAGGAGGTTACTGTTGGACAAAACGTGTGTTTAGGAACTCTAGCACCCAAAGGTGAGTTCACAGCCCCCTTTTTACTGTTTTAAATGCTTTTAAAACTTGGTGTGAAAAACATAGCTAATGTTTTTGCTATAACATGCAATGACTGTTCATAATTGCTTTGGTGCCTCTGTGTTACTTATTTGCTTTGGTGCTTATGTGCTACTGATTATATGTGGATACTTATAGGCCCTTGTACGAACTGTTACGATAGGATATTTGTTTTCCTACAAACCTTTACGTACGAAACTTATTTGACTCTCATGTCAATAACTTGCAAACGAACATGGTTTAACAAACCACTTTACAAACATAAAACCTGTGAATTCACTCAACAATTTTGTTGACTTTTTACTATGTTTTTCAGGTAACTAGCAGCACAGATAAGACTGCATGCATATGGAGTTAGGCGACCCGCGACTAATTAGGATGTCACATTTTGGGACACTTAAGATTTCTTGTATAAATGATTTACATTAATCATACTTATGAAATCTTCTTTCGGAAACTGTGTATTTTATATAGATTGTATTTTATAATACTATTCTACGACTTTAGCGAGTTGTAATTCTTTTTGTTACAAACTAACTTCATAAATGACATCTTAATTTACTGTTCAGCAATAATCATAAGCTCTGATCTGGCATGATGTTCAACGTTAACGTCAGCACCCCTGTACACATTAATGCTTCCGCAAATCGCGCGTTGATCGCGTTGACCGAATTTGGGGGTGTTACAAAACTCATTAATAGATGAGTTGGCTAACAAAGTTCATTCATACGTTTATGTTGTATTTAACAAATCATTCTGTCATCAGGTGAGGTGAAGTCAGGTGGGTCAACAAACATTCTTGAGGTGCTCTTAGGTACCATTCTAAGCAACAACATCCACATGCTATTAGTGCCGAGATGTTGTTTTGGACTACGACTTTATGATGGCAGAGAACTATCAAAAGAATCGGATCTTTCTTTTTCCTTTCTTAATTATGTATTCTCATCTTGCTATGTAATTTATTTTTATCTAATGCTTAGGATGCTAGAGTTGCCCCCAATATTCGAGGAAGAAGAAATGGTGAATCCAGTAGTATTGGAAGTACTTAGCCAATGGATGACTAGAGGGCTATTGTTCTGTATGAACCCATGAATAACATATTAACATGCCTTTTCGATCGCCATTCTCCATTTCAATAATTTAGACTTCGTTTCAAGGTTTAAAAGTAAGTTCCTTACTCGATATCTTTGTTTGATCTATTCCATCAATGAATTACTTGTGTTGAGTGAAAAGATGTTGTGGCTCAAAGATTTTGATCCCAAAGTCTTCATAAGTCATTTAACAACATTTAGATGCTTAGATTAGGAAATAGATTATAAAGTTGTATGTTTGCCTGATTGATAGATATCAGTTTTAGAACACTTGATTACAGCTCGGAGAAGCACTTCATGTAACTTTCGTAATTTGTTTCCTCTATTCACATGATGGTTTTCGGAGCTATTGAAAGTAAAAAGTGGTCGGATGGGAGGACCTTTGTTGTATTTTTATGCATACGAATTACCAACCTTCTAAATTGCTTTACCGGCATAGTTAAATTATATTTTAATAAATAATGTGATTCATGTAGTCAAAATTAGCACATAAATTGTTGAAAAAGTAAATATAAACTAACCAGACTGACCCAAACTGTTTTGAGAGGCACAGACAAATTGATCATTCTGATCTGATACCCAACCCGCCCATTTTGCCACAACGAAAGTGATTGTTGTTCTTTCCTCGAAACGAACTGATTCTTACATTTGGTTTTTATTGTGTCATGCAGATCCAGTCTTGTGGTCAAACCGGTCACAGTTACTCAAATCTTTCTAATTCTCAATTTCATATGATGCAGGTGTTCTCTTTCACTATATGAATCAAATGATTGAGAAAAAGTTCTGAGCACGAAAGGTTAACTTTTTATGCCTCATTTATAACTATCATAAAGTAAAAGGTAGACACCATCTTCATTACTTCTATATTGTTGGCCATCGATCACTGCAATTGTCAGGGAAAATGACATCTGCAATGTTTGTTCTTAAGCTGTGATTTGAGGGTTTAAAGAGGTTTGGATGCCTCATTTATGATTGGTGTATCTTATAATGGAGTAAGCTCTATTTTCCCCCATTTACAAGTCTTCTAAACTACGCAAGCATATGTGCCCACATGATGATTTCTTTAAAAAATGTTTATAATACTTGGTAGTGTTTTTCTTTTTTGCAGGCTTAGCTTAGAGTCTTAGACTACTGAGACTATAATGAGTTTGATTATATGAACTTAAAAGATAAAAAAATACGTTAGTTCATAATTAGAACAAATACTATTAATTGTATGTAATGAAAGATTGTAAAATGTGGGCGTGAGTGTGTACATTTTTAATTGGCAGCTATAAAATCGTTGAATGTGGGAGTTTAACTATCCTTATTGCATCAAACAGGAAAGTTCACGAATCTTGCCTAAATTGAGCCGAGCATGTTGGGTAAGGGGGCACACGAGTAGAACAAGTGAAATTCCTCTATTAAATTACTTGTACAACTTAATATATCATTATAATAAATTTTCGGAAGTAATAATTGCTCATGTTTATCATATATCAGTCTTCTTCATATATCATTGGTGCATTTGTTTCAATCATTCATCGAGCCTAATGAAATTGCAGTTTGGTGATGTTTCGCAGGCTTTGCTGTGTGCCGTTCTTTCAAAGGTATCTAATCTACTTTTTAATTTTAAAACCTTTTGTTTTTCATAGGTCCTAGGTACATGCAGATTTAGTACCATCCATTTGCAGATGTTGAAATCTTTTCTTACATGTTTCTACTTGCTTAGTACTTGAATTTGGCCATATAAATTTGGATCAATAAAAACATAAGTAGTTGAGTATTTTTTAGGTTATGTGTTGTATTTGTTAATTTGGTTTGTTTTGGTTACGGATTTCTCTCTAAGGAAAGTTATTAGGTTGAGTTATAATGACAGTTCAAAAATTTTAAAGGAGTTCAGAATTCAGTTATAGCCATCTTTAAAAAGAAATGCTAGCAGCAACAAATTAAGTCTGCAATCACGTTTTATAACTCAATTAGAGCCGTCTTCAAAATCAAATTATAGGCTCTAATCAAATATTGTTCAGGAAACTTCTAATGAACATATTATTCTTCTTGCATTATCTAAATGTCATTATTGAGGATGTAATTTCATATGTACTTGCTTATTACACAGCACCTTTGTTATCTCATTGACTCATTAGTGTATGTGGATTGCGTAGATGATTTGGCTGTTGCAATTATGCAAGAGATGAATAAATTGTGTTATCAAGTTGGCATGATGATATTACCCGTGCTCAAAACCAGGTCATCATGGTCTTTCATGTGCATTTTCAGCTGATTCAGCGGTGACAATTTTGACCCATTTACTTGTAAATGCTTCAGTTGGGTCAAATAATTTTTTTTAACTGACCGGAGTTTGGGTCAAACTGGTTTAAAGTCACCTAGAAGCTATTTTGTATTGCACACAATCATTTGAATCGTTTTATTAATGATTTTAGTATTCGGTATCATATATTATAGTTTATCTTACTTATATTCTTATATTATATGCTTACATCTTTTTTAATGTTTGTTGGTAGTTGATTGAATATGATACGTTGGTCTTTCAAGTTGAAATCTTTCTCAACAATTTATCAGATCAATTTAATCTCTGATTTATGGTAATATATGACCTAACATGATGGACCACAATACATGTCATGAGCCTCATTTTTTTTTTATCTCAGTACAGGGACATGCACATTGATTATTGATTGATTTTTTTTTTTTGTGTATAATTTTTCCCATACATGAGCTGTTGGATCCTCATGTTCAATCTCAGCTGTGTAAAGTCCTGAATCTATCCATCTATATGATCAAACCCTCCTTTGAAAGTTTGTCATTTGTCTTCGTTTATATTGAAACAAATAGCTGCAATGTTAGCTTCAAGAGCAAATTAACGATTCTCAAAAGCCCAAGGATGAACGTGACATGCTTTTTACACAACTACAAGGCACTGCAGGAAGAGTTCCTAAAGTTCAGCTAGAATGCAAGGTTATTATACTCTATTCCTTTTTTTTTTTTCTATACTATTTCATCTTTTTGTATCATGAAGGTCTTTCAGATGGCGAACGGGGTGTGACGGGTTTAGGTGGGCATGTTATTGTAGGTAATTTACTTCTTATGTAACATTTTTCATGTTGTTTTAAACAGAACTTGCTTGAAACTAAAAACATACAAAATATAAAGTTGTTGTGGCTGTAGTCGAGAATGGTGGTTCTTTTAGGTTCACCGGTTTGCCAAGTCCTCATAATTGGAGTTACCGTAGGCTGTGGTGCTAACTACAGAACATTTTGAGAAGTAACTTTATAAAGATGAAGTGATACACGTTTTTTTTTCAAGATTTTAATGTTATTGTTTTGATGTAATTTGACACGTTGACCAGTTTATAAAGTGTATGGTTCAACTCCATACAATGTATATTGATTGTACATGTACAATGTATATTGATTGTCCATACAATGTATAATTGTATGATTCGGACATTGTAATTATACATATCATTTATGTACCTGTAGAATGTATATTGATTGTCCAGGTCCTCGTGCATTTCTTAATTCAGTCACATGTGACGTTAAACTTTTCAAGATTAATGATTTGTTTTAATTATTAAGTTACATGTTTATACAGAAGCACTTACCTGGACAACGCCCGGGTATAATACTAGTTAGTTTGGGGATTTGAAGTGTTTTACGGTTCCAATACAGGCATGCGTATATTTATATAATCTCTTGGAAAAAGTTCACACGCCTCCTTTTCCTGCTGCCATTTCTGCTACCAAGAATTTAAAATTTTAAATACGTTTCATCTGGTTAATGTCCATTCAAAAATCACCTATCATCATATTCTCCATCTCCATCTTCATTATTTCCATGCCTGTTTTCATTTAAATCTCCATCTTTAACTTCCTGATCCTCTCCCTCTAAAGTGTTTTCACGTTGCTTCTTCTACTTCTCTTTCTTACCGATTCTACTTTTGGGGATTTAATTGGTGAATTTGTAACCAGAGCTCCTTTGCTGGCGGTCGACCATCGGAAACCACCACAATACTTTGTCGTAAGTAAAATATCTAACTCTATTATATGTGGCAATATAGGGTTGTTTCATTAAACTTGCTGATTGCGAGAGTTTAATTTATAGCTACATGTGAGCCCTAACTTTCTTATAACCTATGCTTATTTATGTGACAAGAGCTAAACCTACATGATGCACATTAGGTGTTTGCAAGTAAAAGCAGATTAAAATTCACGAGGTGAAAGGAATTTTCTGGGTTTTTTTCATTTCTCTTAACTGATTTTGTTGAACATTGAACATTGATATTTGGGTTTTATAGCAATGAATGTTCTTAGCTAAGAAAATATTTGTCGCCATTAATTATGTTGAGTCCAGTTAAATCAACTTTTATTATGTTGGTATTGTTAATATTGCTATTAATTAACTTATCTTGCTTTAATTAAGGGATACCTATGACCATTTTTCAAATTTTGATTTTTTCTCTACTTGAAGCATGATCTTGATCAAAAGCAGTTGCTGATTCTTTTATTCATTTTCACATTTTCTGATATGAATATGATTACTTTATATAGAAATAGGGAATTCAATGAATTGTGATGAAATGATTCAATGTTATGGACTTGTATATTTTGTTTATATTTCAAGATTTTAACTTTAATTGGTTGGTAAATATAGTCACAGTGAACTTCTGAGTGAGGCTTGTTTTAAATTGGTTGATAAATGATTTTATTAGTTTTTGTTTGACAATAGGTTTTACTTTCATAGGATCAGTTCCTTTATTTTACTTTTATCTTTTTGTGTTTTCAAGTTGCTCAAATCTTCAATAAAACGCTTCCCTTGTGATTTACAAAATTCTTCTATATAAAAAGCAACATAAAACTGATATGGGTAATATGATAGTTGTGGCCATTACAGGTGGACAATATCTATATCTATACTACTATATAAAAGACTTGAAGAAAAGTCTTAAAATGAGATCACGGTTAATGACTATTATACCCCTCACCGTTTATCTTATCTTTTCTCATATAAAACACTCAACCAAATTACATAACACATGTAATCAGTGGCGGATGCATGCCTAAGATAGGGTATGCACTTGCATACCCTAAAATGACTTTGTTTAGTATTAAAAAATATATTTTATATCTTATTTGAATGTTAACCTCAATGTGCATACCCAACAAAAAGTGAGTGCATACCCTTTTGATCTCTCATATATATATCATACCTATCAATACAAATATAATAAAATAAAAACACATGTAATTCAAATACAAAAGCACTACCCGTCAAAATAAGAACATAATATTGTGCCAGTGGTTTCCTATAAATGGGGTATGCATTTGAGACCATTAGTAATTATTTTAAGGCCCTTTTAATTTTTATGTAGAATTTAATATGTTGTACATATAATTTGGTGGTGTCTTTTATACCACAACCTAAAGAATTTAAGTATAGTGGATTGAATGTCGGAAAAAAAAATCTTGGTACGAATTCAGTGAGGAAGATTAATCAAGATAACTATAGTTAAGGACCGTACATGAGGTAAGCAAGTGACCAAAAATCAAAACTAAAGATAACTTTATGCGAAACTACTTCGTTTGTGTAGTGGACTGATCCCGTCTACTTATTTGAAAATATGTGTGATCCATACTAGCATGAATATAATTAGCTTTGTACACGTTTTCATGCAACTAAAACAAAGCCGACCAATGAAAAACCAACCCGAAAGCACAAACGGAAAACCCAACATACTTGACGAATTGATAATTGCCTAGATTGTGCATACCCAATGACTAATTCCTAAATCCGCCACTGCACACAATTCTCTCCATTTTCACCTTCTAACCCACCATCCCGACCACCCCTTCTCCACCAACTCTGTGCTGCCACCGCGGTACTTCATCCCGACAGCGATCTACGTCGACCACCTTTTACCCCATGGCAACTTCACTACGACCTCCTGGACTAGCTCGCCTCCTTTCTCGGTTTTCAAATAAACGATGTTTCAAACCACCGTGAACACCGTGTTTTATCTCTCTAACGTCGACCTCCTGGACACCGTGATCTATCTCTTTAACGCTCAGATGCCGTTCTCTACCTTGGCCGGAAATCGAACACCTGGCCTTACAATTCTCGCCGGAAAGTCTCTGCTTCCGATCACCGTCGTGAGCTTTTGTATGTATCGTTCTATATATCTATACTATTTTGGGGTGTCTCCAAATTTAAGATTTATAGCCAAATGTGCAAGCGTTTTCTTTCTAGATGTAAAGTATCTTTATTTAGATCTATTACATGTATTTTCTTTTATTTAGATATAAATCATTTTTGTTTACATGTGGACCGTGCTGTTCTACACCTTGGCCTTAAATCGAACATATGATTATCCCAATTGTAACCGGAAAGTCTCTGCTTCCGTTCACCGCCGTGAGCTTTTGTATGTATCGATCTATATACTGTATTATATTGGGGTGAGTCGGCGAATTCGATGTCTATAGTTGAAATAACAACCCTTTTTTTCTTAACCTACAGCACTTTTATTTGGATCTAGTACATGTATTTTGTTTTCTTTGGATCTAAAACATGTTTGTTTACATTCTTCAGGACTAAAAGTTGCAAAGCAAAGGGATGAATTAGAATTTAGCAGCTAAATTTGGAGGTTCTAAAATGAAGTCTATTTATCTAAGAAAATTGAATACGAAGAAGTGCCTATCGACAACTGGAAATGTGCAATCAAAGCAGCGGTGGTTTATTTGGTTTTTGCTGGAATTGTTGTAGTTTCTGCATATTAATTTTTTGGATGTAAACCTTCTAATTGAGAAACTGGGTTCAGGCTCATTGTTAAAAAAATAAATAAATAAATAAATAAAGTTGCAATTATACCAAACTAAAGTTCTAATACATTATGTCTGATATTTGAGTCAAAATTATCAAAGGTGTTAGAATAGTCAAATTCGGTATTTTAATTGAGACAGAAGTGGCGGCCATTTTTGACGGCAAAATGACGGAGATCAAATCTTTGATACAGGTGTTAGATATCAAATCGATATCAAATCTTTGAAAATGTAAAGTAATGACAAATTTACTTATTTATTATATGCACACAATTTATTACAACAAATAGCTTTTCAAATGTTCCTAGCCACCATAGGTTTTCAAATGTTGTGGGCACACGTTGTGTGCAAAGCTGGTAATGTTGAAAATGGACGGGGCCCTTGATATTGAAAATTGATAGCGATTAATGACTATTATACCCCTCACCGTTTATCTTATCTTTTCTCATATAAGACACTCTACCAAATTACATAACACAATAGGGTGTGTTTGGTAGGGGTGAATGGAAAGGGATAAAGGAATCAATTCCATTTCTCTTGTTTGTTTGAAACATATAATGGAAATGGAGAATCAAAATACCATTCTCTTTCCACCATTTGGATTCTTCTCTATTTACCAGAGAATGGTGAGAATGAGAAAGGATTACAGAAGAGCTATTTCTCCGTCCATTTTTTGTGAGAATGAGTAGGCAACTTACAAAAATAAGTCATAAATACTATTTCCCATGTGCATTGCACATGCTCCTCAGATTTTGAAGCAGCCCCAAATATCCTATCCTCTCTCCAATTAAGTTTAAAAACCCTAACCCCAATAATTTATAGTGATTTTTGCTTCTTCTTGTTCAACAATTTACTCCTTCCTATCGTCATCAAAGAAGTGCCCGTCACCACCTCGCCGCCGCCCACTCCGACTACTGACAACTCCTTCCCCCACCTCCACCGTCAAACCACCGTCCTTTCATCCATACGAAAACACCGCCGGTGGCCGTGGTACCACCACCGGCATCGACTCGATCTACATCAATTGCAAGCTTGAATGAGAAATGAGAGATTGTATATTCAAGAATCAAGATAATCATATTTCTGCATTTTTGCACTTTCCATTTTCTGTTTTTGGTGTGGTTGTGTGCATAGGGTGGTCTTGTGGATGTATTAGGTCATAGTGTTTTCCAGTTGTCTGCATTTTTTGTTTTTATTCTATTCTTACATCTTGTAAGACCATCTCCAATGCATTAAACCTTATAAAGTTTAATGAAATGACACATCAGCATTTCATCATTTTCAATAAAAGTTCTGTAGTGCATTGAACCATCTAAAATTCATTAGACTGACACATCAGCGTACTATATTTTAATATTTAATTCTAATATATATATATATATATATATATATATATATATATATATATATATATATATATATATATATATATATATATATATATCCATATATACATACACAATACAAAACATAAACATATATAAACAAGGCCACATAAACAAAAAGTTCATTAATTTACATAGATTAAAACATAGATTAAAAGTATTTTAACCAAAAGGAATCTATTTACGGAAGCTCAATCACTGTCAAAGGATTCTATTTACAGCTTCTCTAGTTGAAAGATTTATAAAAGAATCGAGTCAATGGGAAAGAAAAGCCCTAATATGCCTTCAACCGACTAAAAGGGGCATAAGTCACCACGACTAATGATTCTTTATATTAATCTCAAACCAAATAGCCGACCTTGACATGATATATTCCGACCTTTGATTCTCCATACTTTTGTCCTTTTTTTTTTTTTTTTTTTATCTCATGGCTTGTATCTGCATAAGATTGATGTTATCCAACATAATACTTTAGCCTACCATTAGGCTTTAATGATAATAAATGTTTGAATTAAAACAAGTAAATAATTAACTTACAAAGTGAAACGTTGCACGAGATCAGTAGTTGAATATTTCAACTCTTTATTTCTTCGGAAAGTGAAATTTACAATGAGAGAGAGAGAATTTTTGAGAGAGAGTAGGAAAAACCGTACCTCCCCTTCTAAGTAGTGTCCCCCTTATATAATGGGCGGAACTCAAAAATTGTACAATTGAACTATCTACTACAGTGAGCATGAACAGTTATTACAATAATTGAGAGTATGAATAGTTATTACAATAATTATGATGTCACCTTTATCATTCTTCTAAAACATATTAGTTTTACTCCTTTTTCTTTTCTTCAATTTTCAAAGCTATCTCTTTTCCCTTTACACTTTGAATAAGTGTAGTCTTGATTTCTTCGAATACATCTTCAATTTGTTCACGAGGTATTTCCTCTTCTGGTTGTGATTCTCCAGCTAGGTATGCATATTGATTTTCATCATCAGATATAGTCTTCATTGAGGCATCCGACTGTGATGAACTAAAATTAACACCCAAATTTTTTGCTAAATCTTCCTTCATTTGAGTTAGATAAGATTCAATAATTTCTTCCTTTGAAGGACATATTTTTCCCTGAGCTTTGAGTTGATTCTCTATTAGTTGATAAGGACTTGTCACCTATTTTCTTCTTCTGAATTCCTTTTGATCTTTATATTTTATCAATGTTTTTTGAATATAATCAATGGTATCCTGGGATTCCAGTTTACCTGTTTCTTTGTCTTTTCTCATCATAGTTTGCCAAAATTTTGTATAAAAATTTCTTTTCAAAGTTGGCAAATTATTTGGAGAATAATCAACTTCAGATGACCATCTCCAAATCCAAGGAATTGAAAATTCAATAAAGAAATGTAAAGAAGGTAATACTTCTTTAGGACCATCAGTTCTACAAACAGCCTCTATTAATTTTTCAGAAATCTCTATATATTCTGTATAAAATTCTTTGTAAAAGGGTGGCAGAATTTCTGCTGATGGACCATATGATCTCCACCATTTAATAAACCAATTTGGTATCCTGTGGTTATAAACCTCTGACTTTATTTTGAAAAACCAAGAATGTTTCTTTATTTGGTTTTGATACAAAAATGCTTTATTAAAGCTTTCAGTATAGTCCCAACAATTAGACTTTACTTTCACATTGTGAAATTGAAATTCTTTTTTTTTTTTTTTTGCAACGGATTTATTCCCCATTGGTCAATGGATATTATCCTATTGACTATACATTTGCTAAAATTTATTTGTTTAAGATCATTTCCAGGATAAAAGTGTTTAAATTCACATGACCCTGTTTGTGTCAATAAATTTTCATAATAAGACCTTTGCTTGTAAGATCCAGCTGCATATGATGCAGTGTCTAGATATCTAGACATGGTATTCCATGGGTTATTTCCCTCTTCGAAATACTGTATTATATCTCGAGTTTCTAAAATTATGATATCCTCTTGATATGAATTTTGAGTATATTCACCGGATTCATCTTGCTCGTCATCTATTACTGTTTGAGCGTATGAAGGAGGTATTTCCATATTTTTTTATTTTAAGAATTCTATAAATTCTTTCCTTAATGGATCATCCTTATCAGGAATTGATGAACTTCATGCTGTATTAGCAATATTCATAGCTATTAGCTTTCCTCTTCCATGCTGTAAGATAGTATTACTATCTCCTCTGCCTCTTCCTCTGGAAGAAGAATTTCCTCTTCCTCTTCCTCTATAAGGAAGCATCCTGTAAATGTTCACGAGTTAAAAAATCAGGGAGACTATTATCTTGCCCTTTTTTATATTGAATTGTAAAATCAAATGGTGCTAAATTGGCTTGCCATCTTGCAAACATTTGCTTGGACACATCATGTTTAAAATCCTTAGTGAACATATATTTTGCTGCTTGACAATCAGTATATATAATAAAATGTTGATTGTATAAATCATCTTGAAATTTCAAAACACATTTAACAATTGATAAAATTTCTTTTACTATTGTAGCATATTTTTTCTGACTTTCATTCCATTTTCCAGAATAAAATCTAACCAAGTATATTTTGTTAGTGTTTGGACATTTTTGGCTTAATATGCCTCCGTAACCAATTTCTAAAGCATCTGTTTCAATTATTTTTTCCCAATTTGGATTTGCTAAAGATAGGCATGGAAGATTTTTAACCTTTTCTTTAATTTTTTTTAACTGTTTGAGTGTGTACATCAGTCCATGGTTCTGGATTCTTTTTTTAGTCTATTATATAAAATAGATGTATCTTGAGCTATATTTTTATAAAAAGGTGAAATATAATTTAAACTTTCTAAAAATCTTTGTAATTGAGTTTTATCTAATATTTGATCAGGAAATTTAGAAGCAAAATCTATACTTCTATTCATAGGGATAATTTTCCCTTGTCCAATATTATGGCCAAGAAATCTTATATTAACTTGAAAAAGCATCATTTTTGACTTAGATATTACTAATCCATTTTGAATAATTATTTTTTCAAAGATATTTAAATGTTTAAAATGTGTTTCAATGTTCTTTGAAAATACTAAAATATCATCAATATATACAATTGTAAAATCACTATACGGATTAAAAATATCATTCATTATATTTTGAAATTCTGAAGGGGCATTTTTCAACCCAAAAAGCATAACATTCCATTCATATTGTCCAAATGGTACATTAAAGGCAGTCTTATATCTGTCTTCTTCTTTAATTTGTATTTGCCAATATCCTGATTTTAAATCAAATTTAGAAAATACTACAGCATCATGTAATCTATCTAATAAATCTTTTTTATTAGGTATAGGATATCTAATCCATTTTAAAACTTTATTAAGTGGTTTATAATTTATGACTAATCTAGGAACACCTCTTTCTTGTTCTGCATGTTTATTAACATAAAAGGCTGTACAAGACCATGGTGATTTGGACTGTCTTATTAATTTTTTCTGTAAAAGAGTTTCTATTTCTTTTTTACAAAGATTTAAATATTCTTTATTCATTTGACAAGGTCTAGCCTTTGTAGGGATTGTTTTTTCATCAAAGCTTTCTTCACATGGTAAAGAAACAATATGTTTTTTTCTATCCCAAAAAGCATTAGGATGATCATTACAAATTTTTAAAGAGAATTGGGATTCTAAGATTTTTATTTTTTCTTGTAATTTAGAATTTTTTAACTTTTCTTCTATTGTAAATATATTAATTTCTTCTTTTAAAAAATTTATTTGATTTGTTTTTGCTATTAATAAATCTTGTATTTGTGAAATCACTTTTGTAATTGGTTGAGTTACAAATTCAAACTCAATTAATTCATTTTGAAAGGTACCAATTACTTTTCCTGCATCGATATACCTTATAGGAAATATATTTCCAATAAATGGGCTTCCTAAAATCATTTGATTTGTGATATCTTTTACTAATACAAAACTAGTAGGACGCACTTTTTATTTTTGCAAATTTTTGAATTTGTCAATTTATACCTAATATTCATTGGTAATCCACTAGCAGTATTTAATACATATGTTGTCTTTTTAAAATACTTAGTAGGAATCAATCCTTCCTGAATACAATTTAAATCTGCTCCACTATCCACTAAAGCAGTAAATATTTTTATCAAATTATTATCAATTAAAAGTGAAACTTTTACAAACCATTTTTGAGAAGTTATTAATTCTAATGTTGAAAGAAATGGTTCTTCGTCTTTTTCATTAATACTTTCTTCTTTAGTTAAAACTAATTTATTTGGTTTCTCTAAATTTGTTACTCTATCTTTTATTATTAAATTCTCTGTTTTTAATATTAAAACTTCTTGCTTCAAAAGTTCATTATTGTCAATATTTCTTTGTTTTAGCATATTTTGTACTTCTGTCATTGAATATGCTTTTGAGTTATTAATTAATTTTGTTTGAGAAGATTCTTGATCTTTTTGGACTAATTGATCTAATATTTTAGATCTCATATCAGGATCTGTTATTGTTTCAGATATTTGTAATATATCTTTATTTAAAACATTAATTTCTAAATCCTGGAATTGAGATTGAAGTTTATATATTTCATTTTCTTTATTACATCTACATTCTTCTTCTTCAGATTCTGATGATATTAATTCTTCATCTTCTAAATTCCTAAGTTGATATTCTTCTTATTCTGAAGACTGATTTTCTTCATTTTCTGATTCTGATGAATTTAATAGAATTTGACATAAACTTTCTTTAAGATTTTCTTCAATATTAAGATTATTAATCTTTCTTCTTAAATTACATTTATTAGCATAATGACCTTTTTTCCCACACTTATAACGGGTTATCGATTGTTTTTTACTTTTCTTAAAACTATTTTTTCTTTCATCTTTATATTCTCTCCTTTTCATAGAATATCTCTTTTTCCTATATTTAGGTTTATCTATTTTTCTTGATCTTTTATTATATCTTTCCGTCTTTATTATTGGATTTTCCATACAAAATTGATCACAAAAATCTCCTAATTGTCTTTTTTCATTTAAATTATTTCTTTTAATTTGTTTATTAAGTTTGATTTCATTACAAAGATTTAACCCTTCTTGTATACAAGTGGCTATTAATTTACCATAAGTATATTCTTCATATCTTATAGAGACATCATTTCCTCTAAGATTTTTCCTAATTCTTTCAGCAAAATGATATGGTAATCCATCAATAAATTTGGATTTCCAATAATTATAATTACAATCTGGTAGTTCTAATACTTTACTTAAAAAAAGTATCCTTATACCATCTAAATAATGTTAAGGTTTGACATTTTAATCCATTTAACAAAATTCTAGTACTTTCAGAATTATCAGACCATCTGCCTGTAAAATCTTCTATAATAATAATTACTAAGCTATATACTCCTATTGAAGTTTGACCATCTTCTATTTTTACTGCATTCAGTATTTCATTTCTTTGTTCTGGTGTAAGATAATTATCCCACCATCCTTTTAATTGACCTGTAAAACCTGCTACTATCATTTGAGCAATTGTCTTATCACTATTTTGTTGATTTTTACATATAGTACTATACATTAGCATTCTATGCATCATATTATTTAGATGTCTTACTGACATCCCATCTATATTCCACTCATAAATATGATTACCATTATAACTATTATTGTCATAAAATTCATGTTCTTCGTGTAAGACATCTTGAGGAGTAGGTCTAGGGTAATAATATAAATTCCTAGTTGGCTTATCCGCATATTTATTATTATAGGTAGACATTTTATTCAATTGATCTCTAAATTCATTCATATCGCTATCGGAGTTATTATTACCATTCTTATCTAGTACATTTATATTTAATGTTTCTTCTATAGTTGATGATTCACCGATTTTTAACTTTCTAAATTGCTTTGTTATTAAATCTTCTATTGCTCCTAATTCATTTGGAGATTTTAATTTGAAATCTTTTATTTCAGGAGGAGGTTGAATAGTCGGTTTAGTAAGAGACATATGATTCTCTCCCTTTGTACATTCTGTAAATTTTATTTTTTGTATTTGGGACATTAAATCTTGTATCCTTTTATTGAGATGTAAAATTTGTTCTCCAAGCACTACAACATATAAATTTGTAAAATTTTGTTGTTGTATCATGTTATTAACATGTTGAGAGTCCCGTAATTCACTATTGTTTAGTGAATTAGAATCGCAAGTGTAAAGTTTAATTGTAGAAGGGGGGGTTGAATACAATTTAAAACTATTTTAGAATTTAGCTTAGTTAATTGATGAGTTTTAAATTGATTCACAGAAACAGAGTATAAACAATAACAACAGAGTATAGCAGATTATAGATATGACAATATCAAAGTAACAAAGTAATGATAGCTAAAATGATGAATTATATTGATCATACAATTCACAAGTGTTGAATGCGGAATGGATTAACCAAAGTTAATCCAATTCAAACACTTAGCTAATCAATTACAAATGAGATGAACAGCAGTGGACAAACACGCTGACTGTTCACTCGCTGGATCGTTAATACGTACTCTTAGACAAACTGATCACTGATATACAAGTGATAAGTACGATTGAACGACTAGCCTCTACAGTACAAAACACTGAACTATTTATACTACAAGAGTTCCTAAAATATCGCCTATATAATAGGATCTTGGAATGACACGTGTCGCTGCTTGATTGGCTTGATCTCTGATGAACCGACATTCTGCGGGTCCCAATTCTGTTACCGCAAATATCTCATTTCCTTAAAACCAATCATTTGCTGCCACGTAGTCTTTCGGACATACTTCAAGTTGGAACACTCTTGCTGATGTATAGATAAGTACAGTACTTTCTGTACTTGATGATTGAGAGGCTTTATTGAATAGTCCCTGAAGGTGCAGTAATTCTCCTCACTCACTGCGAGCTAACATGCTCTTGTAGAATGACTTGAACTAGAGATCTTCAGTGACTAGCCGTTATTCTGGCAGTGACTTTTGCCTTTATTGATTAGAAGTAAAACTCTCGCTGACGTTGATCAGCGACACACCAAGTTGAGCTTTAATCTTCCTCAGCATATCAAGCAGAATGAATGATGCTCAGCGAGACCTATCATCAGCAACAGCAGCTTCGATACAATCCATTTCTTCATCGAGTAGTGAACAATTGAGTTGGTCAGCGACCAATGACTTCATCATGGTCAGCGACCAGTGACTCAACAATCTCCCCCTAAATGATTGTGATTGAAGCTCCCTAGACAAACTTGTTACTGTGAAAGTTTATAGTCAGTGTTTAAAGAGTTTAAACATTCAGTGACTTACACTTTGATCCATTCATTTTTCTTTTTGGATTCTTTTGATATGATCTGAGTTTTGCACTTTGGTTTTCTCAAAAGATCAGATATTATTGAACTGCAAAATATAAAGTACAGATAGTTTTTCAGTTACAATATATCTAATCTATCACAAACTTTAAATCTACAATCTTCAGTGATTAGATAAATAGCAGAGATTCCTACTATCTTCAGCGATTAGATAAATAGCAGAGATTCCTACTATCTTCAGCGATCAGATGAGACAGTGACTCATTACTTATCAAACTTTCAAACCTACAATCTTCAGCATGACATCTTTTCACGAAGCTTTAACCGACTGAAAATCAATGAACCTTCATATACTTAAGTTGTAACTGATCCGGATAGAGAAAGATTCATTGCTAAGCTGAAGTGACACAAATATTGAATAAAATCGCCAAGAAAATTGTAACTCAAATACAGGAAATACATCATTTTGTGATATGATTTCCAAGTATTAGCGATTTGGCACATGAGCAACATTGGTTTTTGCATTCATTTGCACGTTTTCTCCCCCTTGATAATACCACGAAGTAGATCAGTATTTTTCTGGTAGCATCAGCAATACTTGAATATTTCTCCCCCTTGATGATAGCATGAAATACTGCTGCAAATGTTTGATCTGTTTGTAATTGGTGATTGGTTTTCTCATCATCATCAGCTTGTGTTTTAGCTAATGGATCATTGAAAACAGAGAGATCAGCTTGTATCTCTTCCTGTGACTGGAGAGAGACATTGACAGCTGGTGCAGTGAGAGATGAGAGATAGCTTGGGTCTGTAGCCAGTGATGTGACACCAGCGAAGAGTGTGTTAACACCCACTGATGTCACTTGCCCTTTGTTTAAAACATTATTCTTTTGTGAGAATAATGAGTGGCTCATGGGTTGACTCGATAAAAGTTTGTGATTTGAAAGCTTGATTTTAGCAAGAATGCCCACAGTGACTGAACGTTCAGACCCTGTTTCATCCTTGGCGTCCGTAAACGTCTTCTTTTTGAAATTTTTTTGCAGAGGTTGGTGAGGTTTTCTTTGATGGTGGTTGACCAGTTTTGATCACTGTGGGTTTTGTTAGTGATATGGTCGATTGGGGGGCAGAATCAGGCATATGTACAATAGTTACATACTGGGACACAGATATTCCCAAAATGAAAAAACATGAGAGCAAATGGTAAAAACTTTTTGTTGTGCTCTGTTTTTCGGCAAGAAGTTTTATTCAAAAGATTTGTTTTTGAAAATTGTTTTAGCAAGACCTGTGTTTCTACATAGGCTTGAAAAGCTTTAAACTTGTAGAAATGATGTAAGTAAAACTTGATTTTGATCTTGCTATCTTTGAAAAAGAAATTATTTTTATAACAGAGTGACAAGGGAATGATCGAAGAATAGGCGTCATGTGAAATGAGATGAAGAGTTGTTTTTATAATGGAGTTATGTGAGAATTATGTGGTGAAAAATGGATCGTCGTGGTTGATGATGGTGGTAAGTAGAGGTGGTATAGGGGTGATCATTGATGGTGTTGAATGGGATAGGGGTGATGATTGTGGAACTTGGTGGTATTAAATGGTGATTGGAGAGGTGCGCCGGAAAAGTATACATGACGTAAGAAAAGGGATTGTGTCAGAGGTGCGACTTTTGTGACACATCGAAATGATTAAACGCTTCACCATTAATGAGTAGAGTATCCAAATGAAAAGTAACACAAATATTCAAGAATACTAATCATAATTTTCGATTTGCCTTAGATGTTTATCTCACTGATTTAGTCACAACTTAGAATACTAACTAAGTCATAGAGATTTGATCACTAACAAATATGAATCATGGTTTTTATTCTTGAACATGAGTGTTGTTTATTTAAAACAAAACATAATCACATAGACTTATCTTTCACTGAAAAGGTTACAGCTTAGAATACTAACAAGATCAGCTAGAGAAGGAATGGGTCTCTGAATTTTTTTTATTTTTTTATTATTTTTTTTAATAAAAGAAAGATGAGTATAGATTATGTCTGATATGAACTATGTAATACTTTACTATATTAACTTTCACTGATCTAGTTACAACTTAGAATACTAACTAAATCAGCTTAAGGAAAAATATAGGACAATAAAATATAGATCGTATGAAGATATAACAGATACTCAATTCATCAAAAGGCTTTTAAACAAAAAGTAACTAACTGAGCTTGATAGCTGAGTTAGTTATTCAAGTTTAACATGCCAAGCTCGCTGATAAGAAAGTTAAATCTTTTCTCAGCTAAAGGTTTTGTAAACAAATCAGCGAGTTGATAATCAGTAGGGATAAAATGCAATTCAATGTCACCTTTCATCACGTGGTCCCTGATGAAATGATATCGTACATCAATGTGTTTTGTCCTTGAGTGCATTACTGGATTGTTGGCAATGGCTATGGCACTTTGACTATCGCAGTAGATTGGTATCTCACTGAAGTCAAACCCATAGTCAGCTAGCTGATTTCTCATCCAGAGAATTTGAGCAGTACAGGCACTAGCAGCAACGTATTCAGCTTCTGCAGTTGAAGTTGAGACTGAGTTTTGTTTCTTGCTGGACCAGCTTACTAGCTTTTCTCCAAGAAATTGACAGCTACCAGATGTGCTTTTTCTATCCAGTTTGCATCCAGCATGATCAGAATCAGAATATCCTTTCAGGGAGAAGTCTGATCCAGATGGGTACCAGAGACCAAGATTCGGTGTACCCTTCAGATATCTGAATATCCTTTTGACAGCGAGCAAATGTGATTCCTTTGGATCAGCTTGATACCTAGCACAGAGACATGTAGCAAACATAATGTCTGGTCTACTTGCAGTTAGATACAATAGTGACCCAATCATACCTCTGTAAGCAGTGATGTTTACAGATTTACCATCAGGATCAGCATGTAGCTTCACTGCAGGTGACATGGGTGTAGCAAGGGTTGAGCAATTAGCAAATTCAAATTTCTTTAACAGATCTTTAACATATTTTCCTTGACTTATAAAAATTCTAGTTTTGGTTTGTTTTATTTGCAGACAAAGGAAAAATGTTAATTCACCCATCATGCTCATCTCATTACTTTTGGTCATGAGATCAGAAAATTCCTTGCACATGTCACTGTTAGTAGACCCAAAAATGATATCATCAACATAGATCTGGACTAATATGACATCTCTCTTATCTCTTTTGATAAATAATGTGCTGTCAATTTTTCCTCTGACGTAGCCACATTTTATCAGGTAGACAGAGAGAGTATCATACCACGCTCTGGGAGCTTGTTTTAGTCCATACAGGGCATTATCAAGTTTGTAAACATAACCAGGATGTTTTGGATCAATGAATCCAGGTGGTTGCTTGACATATACTTCTTCCTGCAGCTTGCCATTCAGAAAGGCACTTTTCACATCCATTTGATATACTTTAAACTTCTTGTGAGCTGCATAAGCTAGAAATAGCCTGATTGCTTCAAGCCTAGCCACTGGTGCAAAGGTTTCGTCATAGTCAATGCCTTCTTGCTTACAGTAACCTTGTGCAACCAGTCTAGCCTTGTTTCTTGTTACCACACCATCAGCATCCATTTTATTTCTGAACACCCATCGTGTTTCAATCACTGATTTACCAGCGGGTTGTGGTACAAGCTTCCAAACTTTATTTCTTTCAAACTGAGATAGCTCTTCTTGCATGGCAGCTGTCCAGTGATGATCAGTGAGTGCTTCATCTACCTTCTTTGGTTCCATCAGAGATACAAAACTTACAAACAAACAAAAGTTAGCAGTTGCTGATCTTGTCTGAACCCTGGATTGTGGATTACCAATAATCAATTGATTATCAATATGTTTTGTCCACTTAGTCATTCGTTGAGGTTCAGCAGTGACTTGATTACTTTGTGAGGGTTCAGAGGGCAGATCAGCATTTGAAGTATGAGTATTGTTGTTATGCGAGTTTTGGTTTGGACATTGAGTTGATGATGATGGGACATCTGTAGGTAAAGATGATGTTCCTGAATTATTCTCAGCTAAAGTAGAATTGGAATTGATTTCAGGAATATTATCTTCACCTTCAGAGTCTGATGAGAAATTTTTATATTTCTTATCATTTGATTTTATTTCATTTGATAAGTCACCATCCATTTTGTTAAAAACAAGATTTTCATATTCTTTAGGATCAGTGAGTGACTCATCATATGATTCATCAAAAGTAACATCCATTGATTCCTCAATACATTCTCTTCTTTTATTGTAAACTCTGAAAGCTTTAGAGATAATTGAGTAACCAACAAATATTCCTTCATCAGCTTTTGGATCAAACTTTCCTAAGTGATCTCTTTTGTTTAAAATGTAGCAAGTGCTACCAAAAACATGGAGAAAACTTATGTCGGGTTTTCTCCCCCTTAAAAGCTCATATGCTGTCTTACTGTGTCTTTTGACAATCAGTGACATATTCTGAGTGTAACAGGCAGTACTTACTGCTTCAGCCTAGAAATAGGTCTTAAGACCAGCATCAATGAGCATTGACCTGGCAGATTCAATCAAAGTTCTATTTCTCCTTTCTGCCACCCCATTTTGTTGGGGTGTTCTAGGTGCTGAAAAATTTTGAGAAATACCTTTTGAATCACAAAAACTTTCCAGGTCAATATTTCGAAATTCAGTGCCATTATCACTTCTCAGATGTTTTACAGTGACATCATTCAGATTTTCCATTTTCTTGACAAAGGATATGATCTCGCTGGCAGCTTCACTTTTGGCTTTGAGAAAAAAATACCCAAGTGTATCTGGAGTATTCATCGACTATCACCAAACAGTACCTTTTTCCTCCAAGACTTGGAGTACTCACTGGACCGAACAGATCCATATGAAGCAGGTAAAAACATTCTGTTACTGATGAAGTCTGCTTACTTTTGAAAGACGAGCTGTGATGCTTTCCCTTCTCACATGCTGAACAAAGCTTGTCTTTGTCATAAGACATTTTTGGTAGTCCAGTGACTAAACCATTCTTGCTCAGTTTGTTAATTGCTTTGAGATTCAGATGGGAAAGTCGCTTATGCCATAACCATTTTTCTTCTGAAACGGTTCTGGAGTAAAAATACGTTCCTGACTGTGCTGAATCCATATTGACAACATAAGTATTCCCTTTTCGATTAGCAGCAAGTACAGCACTTCCCTTCTTGTTGTAAACGACTCCTGCTTCATGATCAAATAGTACCTTGTTCTTGGAGTCACAAAACTGACTGATGCTTAACAAATTGTGCTTCAGACCCTCTACATATGCTACACATTTGAACATTACATTTCCATTGGTTAAGACTCCATACCCTCTGGTCTTTCCAACCTTGTTATCACCAAATACCACATCAGGACCTCTTTCATCTTGATAGTCACTGAGCAGAGACTTGCATCCTGTCATGTGCCTGGAACATCCGCTGTCCAAATACCATATAGTCTCTCTAAGAATTCCTTTATAGATGCTATCAGAATCCCAACCAGATGCTGAACATTTCTGAGCTACTTCCTTGATGTCTTCATGGAATTCAGTGTCATCAGCCATCAAACAATAATCTTTGTCTAAGCAAATCATAGCTTCTTCATCATCGGATGAAGAGGATGAATCAGAGTCGCTGAGTGAACTTTCTTCAGCGACAAACCCTTTTCTCTTCTTCTTCCCTGATTTGGACATAGACTTCGGTTTTTTGTACTTTTCCTTGTACTTGTTATACTTATTATTTCTGAAGTCTGGCACTGGTTCAGGGACTTGGTTTACTGACTTTGATCTACATTCAGCTGCAAAATGACCAGGTTTGCCACATTTGTAGCATTCACCTTTGGATTGAAATTTATCAGATGATGGAGCACCAGTGAATCTTTTTGATCTGGTGTTCCTTCTGAAATTAGCAACCATCATAGCCATATCTTTTTCAAGCTTCTCCAGTCCTTCATCATACTCGTACTCTGACTGTTCTTCATCTTGACCACCTTCTTCTTCAGCTATCTGTGACTTCGAGTTTTTCTTAGACACTTTTGACTTCTGTCTCTGATCGATTTCATCGATCTCTGCTACAAGGGCATTGGATATCTTATGACTTCCAAGAGTAGCACGAATATGCTCACTCTGATCAGCTTGCTTTTCTGACTGCTCCCAGTTGAGCAAAATACCATAGACTTGAGTGAGATTAAGTACTGAATAATCATTCCTCTGTCTGGTACACGTGGCAATGGTTCCCCAGATTTTCCTTGGCAGCAACTCAAGAAACTTCTCAACAACAAATCTCTGTTCCTTACCTATACCGGCCTTTTCCATTTTGTTCATCAGTGACTGGTATCTGGTGTAAGTAGAAGACATAGATTAATTTGGTTCCATTGCAAACAGCTCATACTGGCGAGTGAGATTGACTTCCCTGCAACGAATAATATCAGGAGTTCCAATATATATATTCCTAAGGGTATCCCACATGTCTTTAGCAGTTCTACAAAGCCTGATAGATTCGAACACTTCATCAGGAAGTGCCATGCCTATGTAGATTTTAGCTTGTTTTGCCAATCTAACCAATCGTCTATCCTCATCCGACCATTGTTCCTCTCTTTTGGGCACAACCATTTCTGGTATAGCAGGAGTAGTAGCTGTAGCAATGACAGCAGGAACAATTGTGGTTGGAATGTGGGGACCATTGGTTATTGTATTACAGAGACGGTCGTCAATTAGGTTTAAAAACATCATCATTCGGGACATCCAAGTTTCAATCCTTGATGGATCAAAAGCTGGAAGTTTGGTTGTAGAACCATTTCCCTTCTGATAATCAGAGTCAACACAACTGTACTTTACTGATTCCATTGCAGACCTGGTTAATTGAATTTAAACCAACTCTGCTCTGATACCAATTGAGAGTCCCGTAATTCACTATTGTTTAGTGAATTGGAATCGCAAGTGTAAAATTTAATTGTAGAAGGGCGGGGGGGGGGGGGGGGGGGGGGGTTGAATACAATTTAAAACTATTTTAGAATTTAGCTTAGTTAATTGATGAGTTTTAAATTGATTCACAGAAACAGAGTATAAACAATAACAACAGAGTATAGCAGATTATAGATATGACAATATCAAAGTAAAAAAGTAACGATAGCTAAAATGATGAATTATATTGATCATACAATTCACAAGTGTTGAATGCGGAATGGATTAACCAAAGTTAATCCAATTCAAACACTTTGCTAATCAATTACAAATGAGATGAACAGCAGTGGACAAACACGCTGACTGTTCACTCGCTGGATCGTTAATACGTACTCTTAGACAAACTGATCACTGACATACAAGTGATAAGTACGATTGAACGACTAGCCTCTACAGTACAAAACACTGAACTATTTATACTACAAGAGTTCCTAAAATATCGCCTATATAATAGGATCTTGGAATGACACGTGTCGCTGCTTGATTGGCATGATCTCTGATGAACCAACATTCTGCGGGTCCCAATTCTGTTACCGCAAATATCTCGTTTCCTTAAAACCAATCATTTGCTGCCACGTAGTCTTTCGGACATTGATGTGACCCAAAAAGTCATGTTTTTAAGAGTATATTTCCACACTTTTTGGACTATTCTTTGGTGAAAACATTTCAAAACCATCATTATTTACCAAAAATCACCAAGGTAGTCTAAATATAGACGCTGCTGCAAAAATCGGTTAAAACGTCCAAATAACACGCAAACCGAGGCAAAACAATCACCTTAAATTTTCCGTTCTCGATATTCTTATGAAAATAGAGCTTAATACATATTTTATGATTCCATAGGAAAATCCAAGATCGGAGGTGAAAGAATCGGAAGAAACGGACGAAAGACGGAGAAGATATGCAGTCTGGAAGCACGCCGATCGTCATCCGGAACACGCAAGAGCTAAACACTTCCAAATTTGGAAAACTCAGTGTCATTAGAAGCGTAACGGAAAAACGAAACTAATGGCGCAAGAACCAAGCAAATCAGAGCCCAAACGAAGAAGATACGGACGAACCAAGCAACCGAGAAACAAGCGGAGGCCAAACCAAGCACCAACCCCCCCCCCCTGGGCACCTAGGTACCGTATACGGTACCCTAGGTGCTGTATATGGCCCTATGGGTGCCGTATACGGGGGTGTTTGCTTTGTGAGGTGCCGTTTGACCCCCCTTGGTCCAGTACCCCCCGTATGCGCTTTGATGCTTGTTCTTTATGCTTTAGGACTTGTACCAAGCTTCAACCTCCTCATCTATAAATAGAGGGCTCCTCTCATTCATTCAACACACCTCATTTCATTCTTTCACAATTTCTCTCTCTAAACTCTCTCTCTCTAAATTTAGGTTAGCATTCTCTCTCTAGCACTACTCTTAGGAGTTAGAGGAGAATTAGTAGGTTAGTGTAGAAGCTCTCAGTAGCTTTTGTACGGAGTTACTCCGAGACTTCAGATTTGTGAAGATTTGTCTGTATTACTCTCTTATTCAGGTTTAATACAATCTCTCGCATTTATTCTTTTAATTATGCTTTCTTATTATGCATGTTTAGGAATGAATGCTAGAATTATGCTAGGCTAGACAAATCAATGTTTGTTGTGATGTATGCAATGTTAGGATAGTTATGATATATTATACAGTTAGGGATAACACCATTATGAAATAACGGAGGTAACGTTATACGGCTTTCATTTGTATAGCGCCGGAATCATCACGAATGTGTGTAGTACGGAACGTGGAAGCTATGAAAGTCGTGGGCACAATCCGTTGTGGAAATAATGATTCCCAATTGTAAACATACTGTTACTCTGTCTGTGTAAGTTTAAAACTGTTTGCGAACTTATAAGCTGAACCTCATCCAACTTATGCTGTGGTTTGTATCCTCCTCCCTAGAACCTGGCCAATTGCTAGAAGTAGGATTGCCAACTATTCTGTGTATGATGATCAATGAACTCAACATGGTCGCTGTTCCCTTGATTGAAACACATCCGAGGGACACGAAGCATATGATTAGAGATAGATTAGGTTCATGCTTGTTTGTTGCGTATCTTTGGGACAACTTCCGGGATATTCATGATTTGATTATTAGGTCAGTTAATGTGATGACTAGTGTTCCGTTCTATTGCATGTTCTTGTTTGATTGTTGCTTAGGTACTGCATGCTAGACATACGTAAACATTATTACTGCCCTGCTGATTAGATTTTCGTAAACATAATAAACATAATACAGATAGGTTAACATGTATGTATTAGTTGTAATGATTGTATGATTAATGATGAACAATTCAGCTGACCGTTAGACAGATTATCCCAACCGGTTCCGCGGGTTAAACCCTGTTCATGTTATTGTTCACTGAACAATTCATGCCATGATACTAACGTCCTCCGGATGTCTGTAAATGGGGACCTGGATTAGAGGATAATCGTCAGATGAATTGGTCTGTGCATTTGGGAGAACTTCCGATGTACTGGACATTCTATAACTGCTATCCATGTGACATATTATATATCTGATTGCGGACAACTCTACGTTAGGTATATAGTAGGATCGTAGCTGTAGCTCATTAAGAAATACAGGAATATCTAGTGAGTAATCTGGAACCCTAATTGGTACAACGGAAAAGCTGTAAAACGCCCGAGTATCCGGTATAGCGTTAACATAAATACGTGGGAAACCGAGTAAAGGTCGTAGGCGTAATACTTTATCTACCAATTAAGTTTCTATGACCTCACCGGATTAATCATCACACCTAGTAACCTTATCCCCCATAACTATCCATCCAAATAACATTGCCGAAGTCACAGCAAACATATTCCTTATCTTGATTTCTCTGCATACTCCGTACAAACCCCTGTCTTTAATTTAGTTTTTAGTTTAGAAAACAAACCAACCTATCAAAAAAGTTTTAAAAATCCCAGCTAAATTACCAAAGATAATTAATCCTCCTAGATTCCCATGCCCGTTGTAGTTTGAAGAACGACACCCGAGTCATACATACCGCTTACTGCCCTTTAGGTCTTTAAGTTGTATCAAAACTTAGGATACCCAGCATAATAAATATAAAACACACTGTCCGCGCGCCCTTGCCGGAAGGTTCAACGACCGGAGTAAAATCCGACCGACCGTGGGGTGTACGACAAGTTTTTGGCGTCGCTGCCGGGGACTACAATGACCGACTTTAGGAATTTAGTTATCTTAGTTATTTAGCGATCCTTTCGGGAGATCAATATCATCCGGAAGTTACCTGCTTTATCCTTAGGTTAATTAGATTAATTAGGTTAATTTAGTTTAGTTAGATTAGCTTTCATTTCCGTAACCCTAATTTCTACCTTACGAGTTATGAAGAACCGTATCACGCTCGCCTCATCAATCAAGCCACTGCTAGAGGGACGAGGAGGACCGATCGTAGCACCAACCAACGAAACCCTTGAAATTAAGCCTCACTACATAAAAATGATTAAATCTGAGTGTCAGTTTCATGGTCTTTCGGTTGAAAACTCAAACGCCCATCTCAACAAGTTCATCAACCTTACCGACTCCTTCGATATAATAGGAACCAATAGAGACCTTCTTCGACTCCATCTGTTTCCTTATTCTCTATCTTCTCGAGCCTTAACCCGGTTTTATGATTTCGAACCTAATTCGATTCATACATGGGAAGAGATGGCTACTAAGTTTCTAGCTAAGTACTTTCCTCCTTCCACGCAAACCAAGCTTAAGACCGACATTGCTAACTTCCGTCAGGAAACTAACGAATCATTAAGCAAGGCTTGGGAACGATTTAAGAATCTTATCGGAAGATGTCAAAACCATCAGTTGGCTGAAACGAATCTGGTCTGCACATTCTACAACAGCTTAAATCCTCAGCACCAACAAACCCTCGATGCTGCTTCATCCGGAAACTTCATGCAACATACTTCAGACGAAGCTTGGAAGTTGATTGAGACGATAACGATGCACCATCATGACTTGGAGCCAGATGAATCCACTTCAGAGGAAAGGAATACTTCAGATCAAGCCTTGGACACCTTGAAAACTCAACTCGAATCCATCTCTAAAATTGTCAAGGACTTGCAAGAATCTTCTAAACCCATGCAAAAGAAGAAACTCCCAAAGTTCTTCCCAAACAGACGGGCCAACGAAGAAATTCTTGATACCACTAGTAGAAACCCTGACCAATCCTTTCATTCTAAACCATTCGTTCAGCGGTTAACCACACTACCCCCGTCTCAATCTTTAGTTCTCTCTACTCCTACCCAATTGACTTCTCGTCTAAACAATACGATTTTCAATAACTTCATGGTTGAGCAAAATAATACAAACAAACGAATTCTTAATTTTCAAAACCAAAATGATTATTTGCTCAGAATTTCAAATGATTTAATTAAAAACATGGAGGATAATGTTAAAAGATTGTTTTTAAAAGTTGAGGAGAAGCAAAGGGAGGAAGCGATCTACAATTCTGTCTTTCACTCATCCTATGAACACGATGACATGCTTGTGGTCACTAGAGGAGGAAAAGAGACTAAGAACGAGAAAACCATAGATATTCCTTCAGATAAACCTTCTACTTCTCTACCCACTGACTCGGTACAAGCTGACACCCATGTCACTTCTCCTGAGCCAGAACCTTCTAAAGCCCCAGAAGTTTCTAAACCCGTTCGAATACCTTTCCCTGGTAGACTTAAGAAAGAGAAACAAGAAGCTCAATTTGGAAAATATCTAGAAATGTTCAAAAGCCTACACTTAAACGTTAAGTTATTAGATGCTTTAGTAGAAATGCCCAGTTGTGCTAAATTCTTTAAGGAACTGATATCCAACAAAGAAAAACTTAGACAGATAGTTAACTTGCCCCTAGATGCCGAGTGCTCTCTAATTATGCAACAAGGACTACCCCCTAAGCTTGGAGATACTGGCCGTTTCACTATTCCTTGTTATCTTCAGGATGTTCAAATAAGTAACGCCTTAGCTGACCTAGGAGCTAGTGTAAACCTCATGCCATTCTCGCTTTATAGGAAACTAGGATTAAACGAACTCTTGCCTACACGTATGACCATCCAATTAGCAGATAGATCAGTTAAACTCCCTCGAGGAATTGCTGAAGATATTATGGTCCGTGTCAACAAATTCGTCTTTCCAGTTGATTTCGTTGTTATGGATATTGAAGAGGACACCCAGGTTCCACTCATCCTTGGCAGACCTTTCCTAAACACTGCCAAGGCCGTCATTGATGTAAATGAAAAATCTTTAAAACTCCGAGTTGGAACTGAAGAGGTCACCTTCAATGTTGATAAACTAATGAAACAGCCTGTGGGAGAAGATCTTGGTCTTGTAGATTCTATGCAGGAAATAATTGAAGAATACTTGGAAGAGATCCTCGCAGTAAGCAGCATTAACCCCCTTCCCAATACTGTCATCACTTCAAGAATACTCTGTGAAGAAGGTGCGGGTCTATGCTCAGCTATCTCGGATTCTTCCGACACATCTGGAGTGTTACTATTTCCTTTAAAGAATTCCGATCCGCAGCTCAATTCCATCTTGACTGCTCCACTTGGATATGGCACTCCTGTCACTCTGCTACGAAGGAACCCAACTTCTGAAGTAGATCATTTATCTCTCTCAAGGGAAGAAATTCTGAAGACTCTTAAAAACATGGAGTCAATTCTTAAAACACCTGCTTTGCAACCATCTGAAGGTTGTGAAAATCCAGAAATCACCATCAGCAAGTCTTCATCAACTCAATTTCAGAGATTTGCAACAACTGACAAAGGAAAAGAAATTATCACTGAAGAAAATGCAATCTCTCAATCTTCCCAAGTAAAATATGAGCTGAGAAAAGATGAGCTGTCCAACAATACAGAATGGGTTGAGATAGCATCAGCCGACATTCCGGAATCACCTGCAATGGAGTCAGATTATCAAACAACGTACGACGAGCTTAAAAGAGACGAGATTGCTAGGATGAAACCATCTACTGAAGAACCACCCGAATTGGAACTAAAGGAACTTCCCCCACACCTTGAATATGCTTTTCTTGAAGGAACTTCGCACTTACCGGTTATCATATCTAAAGAATTGAAGCCCAAAGAGAAAGCAAGGCTTGTACAGGTTCTAAAGTCACACAAGAAGGCGATTGCTTGGAAGATCTCTGACATACAAGGAATTAGTCCAAACTACTGCACGCATAAAATCTTAATGGAAAACGACTTTAGACCATCAGTTCAAAGGCAAAGGAGAGTCAACCCGAAGATTCAAGACGTAGTGAAAAAGGAGGTTATCAAACTCCTGGATGCTGGTCTGATCTACCCTATCTCAGATTCCCCATGGGTTAGCCCAGTTCAAGTCGTCCCAACGAAAGGAGGCATGACGGTCATCGCTAACGAAAACAATGAATTGATTCCAACACGAACCATCAATGGTTGGAGGGTGTGTATCGACTATCGGAAACTGAATGAAGCTACACGCAAAGATCATTTCCCTCTACCATTCATTGATCAGATGCTCGAAAGGTTATCATGAAACGAATTCTATTGCTTCCTTGATGGCTTCTCAGGCTATTTTCAGATACCTCTCGATCCGAAGGACCAAGAAAAGACGACGTTTACTTGTCCCTATGGAACATTTGCTTACCGACGTATGCCTTTTGGTTTATGTAATGCACCTGCAACTTTTCAAAGATGCATGGTAGCAATCTTCCACGACATGATTGAACAATGCATGGAAGTGTTCATGGACGATTTCTCAGTTTTTGGGGATTCGTTCACCACTTGTCTTTCTAACTTGGATAGGATGCTTGCTCGATGTAAAGAATCAAACCTAGTTCTGAATTGGGAGAAATGTCACTTCATGGTGAAAGAAGGCATAGTTCTTGGACACCGCATTTCAAAATATGGAATTGAAGTTGACAAAGCAAAAGTTGAGACCATCTCGAAGCTTCCACCCCCTACTTCTGTGAAATCCATTCGAAGTTTTCTAGGTCACACCGGATTCTACCGCCGCTTTATTAAGGATTTCTCTAAAATTTCTCGACCTATGACTCATCTTCTCGAAAAAGATACTCCGTTTGACTTTACAGATGAATATCTCAAAGCTTTCAACTACCTGAAGGATCAGCTTGTACATGCACCGATCATGGTTGCCCCCGATTGGAGTCTTCCATTTGAAATCATGTGCGACGCCAGTGATTTCGCTGTTGGAGCTGTACTGGGACAGCGGAAGGAGAAAAACTTTCAACCAATATACTACGCCAGCAAAACGCTCACGAATGCTCAAGAAAACTACACCACTACAGAAAAGGAGCTGCTTGCGGTAGTATTTGCTTTCGATAAATTTCGTTCTTATCTAATCTTGTCCAAAACTATTGTCTATACAGATCACTCCGCTTTGAAATACCTTTTCAAAAAGCAAGATGCTAAACTGCGCCTTCTACGATGGATTCTACTCCTACAAGAATTTGATATTGAGATTAAAGATAAGAAAGGAGCAGAAAACATCGAGGCCGATCATCTTAGCCGATTGGAAAATCCATCAATGGAGAAGTTGCACGAGAATGATATTCAAGATCAGTTCCCCGAAGAACAACTCATGACTATAGGAGGCTACCAACGAGGGTCACAGTTCACACACAACCCTTGGTATGCTGACTTTGCCAATTATCTGGTAGGAAACATCGTACCAAAAGGAATGCCAACCTCTCAGAAACGAAAATTCTTCCGAGATGTCAAGAACTATTATTGGAACGATCCTTATCTCTTTAAGGTTTGTCCCGATCAACTTATTCGAAGATGCGTCGATGGGAAGGAGGCAGAACTAATTCTACACCAGAGCCACCACGGACCTACTGGAGGACACCATGGCAACAAAATGACTGCACGAAAGGTTTACGATACCGGCTTTTATTGGCCAACCATATTCCGAGACGCTTGCGACCTGGTAAAGCGCTGTGATATTTGCCAAAAGCAAGGCAATATCTCAGCCCGTAACTAAATGCCACTTACTAATATCCAGGCCGTGGAGATCTTTGATATATGGGGATTAGATTTTATAGGACCATTCCCTAAATCTAACGGCAAAGAGTACATCTTAGTCGCAGTTGACTACGTCTCCAGGTGGGCCGAAGCTCAAGCTTTTCCGACCAACGATTCAAAAGTAGTAACCCAGTTCCTCAAAAAGCTGTTCAGTCGATTTGGAACTCCTAGGGCTATAATCAGTGACCGTGGCACGCATTTCTGCAATACTCAATTCATGCGAGTGCTACAGCAGTATGGTGTCACTCACAAAACATCGACGGCTTACCATCCACAAACTAATGGGCAAGCTGAAGCGACAAATCGGGCTTTGAAAAGGATATTGGAACGAACTGTCGGAAATCACGGGCACAGGTGGGCCGAAAAATTAGACGATGCGTTATGGGCATTCAGAACTGCCTACAAAACACCATTAGGAACCACACCGTATCGGATAGTCTACGAAAAGGCGTGTCACCTCCCAATTGAGTTGGAATATCGGGCGCACTGGGCATTAAAAAACTGCAACTTGGAAATTTCAGCAGCTGGAGAACAACGGAGAATGCAAATGAATGAGTTAGCAGAACTAAGAGACCAAGCGTACGACAGTTCGCTGAGCTTCAAGGAGAGAACTAAAAGGTTCCACGACGCTAAGTTAAAGCCCTCTAGGTTCAAACAAGGAGATAAAGTGCTGCTCTTCAATTCGCGATTCAAGAAATTCTCCGGTAAATTCAAAAGTAGGTGGAGCGGACCATTCACAATCTCAAAGGTATTTCCCTATGGCGCAATCGAACTCGAGGCTCCAGAAGGTAATTTTAAGGTTAATGGTCATCGCTTAAAGAATTATGTTGAGGACTTTCCCATCAGGGAAGACGTCTTCATCTTTGAACCTCCATGAGTCTTCAAGAAAGGTACAAAGAGTCAAGCTAGAGACTCGTAAAACAAGCGCTCTTGGGAGGCACCCCAAGCTTATCTCTACTTTTCTGTCAAATTTTTACTTCTTAGTTTATTTTTTTTGTTAAGTATGATTATCTCTAACGAAATTTCAGGATTTGCTACTTATCTGACTATAAACTTCAAAATCAGATATAAGAATGCAAATGCCAGAACTCTGATAACAGAAATCTTTATAAAACATCTTCACACTATCATCAGATCTCTGTGCATTTGTATTTATCATTTTATGCATTACCTATTTATTTTGTTTGTTTCAGGATGGATAGCTCCAGTGACACCAGAGAGATCATAGCTGAGATACCACCGAGACGTCGCAGAGATCGCAGACGAGGACGTAGAGCACGCAGGACCATGCCCACTATTAGCGAGGAGGACCTTACTGATGTCCCGATCACTCATGAGGAGCCATCCGCTGAGAGACCCCCATCACCTGGCCGTCATTCAGCTCTTGTACCCACTTTTGAGTACGGGATCACTCTAGTTGACCCTGCCGCAGTATGGGCTCTCTTTCGGACACTCCATCTTCAGCACGACACCATGTCCACCCTCTGTGTGCATGTAGGGCTTCCGAGCCCTTCTGACTGTCCGTTCCATCTAGGTCCGGACCCAGGACCATCTCGCCCGCCCTGGTCATTCTTCCCTCCTACTGGACCATTCGCCGCTGGACCTTCCACTGCTCCGCCTGCTGCTGTTGATCCTGCCATGCCATCAGGGAGTGCATCAGCAGAGCCTTCACTTACTGAGCAGTTGATGGCTGTGTTGGATGTCTTTAGCCCACCTCACACTCATGTCTCTACTGGCATTACTGAGCTGAGCATGGATACAATTGAGGAGCCTGCACTATCACCCACCTCAGTCCTTGCTGCTGCTATTGCTGCTTTTGATCCTGACAGCGATGATCTACTTGATGACTTTTAGTTTATTTAGCTTATTTTATCTTATTTCAGTACTTAGATTTTTATAACTCTTTATTATTTTTGAGATATGACGATGTGTTGATGTTTATTGCAGAACTTAGCTTATTGTGGAATGGATAATCTTACACGAGACTGGTCCTCTAATCCAGCAAAGCACACGCACCATTTCTACACTAATCTGGTCCTGTCCAGTAAACAGAATGGGGAGTATTTTAAACCTTTCTCCGTTTTTGATGATTCTATGTTTACTTAAGTTTATGTGTTATAATCTATGCCACATCCTAACTTATCACTAAGTGTGGGATTCTAGCCCAATTCAACACTTAGGAAACATTTTCTTACATGTTCAAACTCTAAGTGTGGGATTTTAGTCGTAAAATCTCAACTCAAGAGAACATTAGGGACAATGTTCCCCTAAGTGTGGGATGGTAGGTATGGAATACCTTGGATAAACGATTTTTATGTCTACATGGCATATCTCAGAAAATGTTCCCTAATTTTTTTTTCAAATTTTTCAAAAATATTTTTCAATAAAACTAAAATATGAGCTAAATCTTGCGATTAACTCTAAATTTTTGAGTTTTGGTATGCCTGAAAGAAATCACTTTCAAAATATGAGGAAAATATTTCAAAAACTTAAGGAAATTAAGGTAGAATTTTCCTAAACAAGAAACGACAATCTAAGAGGGGCATCGCATGACTAGGCACATACAATCCAAATTTGCAGTGAGGTTTTGAGCCTTAAAAGCATTCATTTTTAATGCTACATTGTTCATTTCTTGTGTGTGCCGATACATGTATCTCTGAATTAGAACTTGCTCTTGACCTACGCTTCGAGACCACATTGGTGTGTACCGTACGCGGTATAGGCGCAATTAGATGACCTTGACATTCCTTAGGATTTAAACCCCTTTTTAGCCTTCTCTTTAAAGCCCAAAATCCTTCCGATACTCATTTTTAGTATCGATGATCCACCTAGAAAACCCTGTTGAGCCTAAACCTTTTCATTTCTTCAAAAACCCTAATCATAAACCTACTTTCCCAAATTCCCAAAACCTTATCTTAGAATTTCTGAGGTTATGAAAAACATCTTGAAGAAAATCCAACTCGATTATCCTACTCGTTCGTGTTCTCCAAAAAGAATCAAACCTCTCTAAAAGTGCGGGAAAATTAGCACACAGGAGAGACAAAGAGAACAACGGTGCGGGAAAATTAGCACCCAAAGAAAAGACTCGAATTGATCAAGATAAGAGAAAGGATTTCTGAAGGAGAAAAAGAAAAGAAATTATCCTCGGAAGCTCTCTAACAAAGAAATTCTGAAGAAGAAAAGAAAATAAAAAGCAGAAAAAGAAAAGAAAAAAAGAAAAGAAAATAAAAGAAAATAAAGCTCAAAAAGGCTTCAAAGTATCAACCATTAAAGGGGAGATCCGATAGAAGACGAGTAGCTACTTCATCCGTTCTACAAATAAGTTTTTCATGACTCTTGGAAAGCCTGAGATAAGTAACACCCTTATAAACCAAAAATTCCCTTATCCATACCCCTTAACCCTCACTACCATTACAACCCCCGAATGTCTTGGGATAATTAGCGCCGTTCTCACCTAAGTGGTGGAGATCCGATTCTCGATCAAGCCTATGACGATGAATACTGCATGACTGGCTTTATGAGCGATTTCGTTTGAACTAGATTGATAGGAAACCCGATACACTATTGAGTGAATTGAGTGACCACCTTATGTGAGATCGCCTAGTCATGTATACTCCAAGATCACGAGAGTTGGAAGTATGCCTATGAGAATCGCTTCTTGTTTCCGAAAGGATCATCTTACTTTTCCTTGGTTTCCTGAAACTATCTGCTCATACGAGAAAATGGTGACCGACGGGAATGTCATAACTCTCCTATAAAACCTGTTTTAAAAAATGTTTTCAAAGGGGATGTTGATGAGTGTTGCTTGAGGACAAGCAACGCCTAAGTGTGAGATACTTGATGTGACCCAAAAAGTCATGTTTTTAAGAGTATATTTCCACACTTTTTGGACTATTCTTTGGTGAAAACATTTCAAAACCATCATTATTTACCAAAAATCACCAAGGTAGTCTAAATATAGACGCTGCTGTAAAAATCGGTTAAAACGTCCAAATAACACGCAAACCGAGGCAAAACAATCACCTTAAATTTTCCGTTCTCAATATTCTTATGAAAATAGAGCTTAATACATATTTTATGATTCCATAGGAAAATCCAAGATCGGAGGTGAAAGAATCAGAAGAAAACGGACGAAAGACGGAGAAGATATGCAGTCTGGAAGCACGCCGATCGTCATCCGGAACACGCAAGAGCTAAACACTTCCAAATTTGGCAAACTCAGTGTCATTAGAAGCGTAACGGAAAAACGAAACTAACGGCGCAAGAACCAAGCAAATCGGAGCCCAAACGAAGAAGATATGGACGAACCAAGCAACCGAGAAACAAGCGGAGGCCAAACCAAGCACCAACCCCCCCCCCCCCCCCCCCGGGCACCTAGGTACCGTACCGTATACGGGGGTGTTTGCTTTGTGAGGTGCCGTTTGACCCCCCCCTTGGTCCAGTACCCCCCGTATGCGCTTTGATGCTTGTTCTTTATGCTTTAAGACTTGTACCAAGCTTCAACCTCCTCATCTATAAATAGAGGGCTCCTCTCATTCATTCAACACACCTCATTTCATTCTTTCACACTTTCTCTCTCTAAACTCTCTCTCTCTCTCTAGATTTAGGTTAGCATTCTCTCTCTAGCACTACTCTTAGGAGTTAGAGGAGAATTAGTAGGTTAGTGTAGAAGCTCTCAGTAGCTTTTGTACGGAGTTACTCCGAGACTTCAGATTTGTGAAGATTTGTCTGTATTACTCTCTTATTCAGGTTTAATACAATCTCTCGCATTTATTCTTTTAATTATGCTTTCTTATTATGCATGTTTAGGAATGAATGCTAGAATTATGCTAGGCTAGACAAATCAATGTTTGTTGTGATGTATGCAATGTTAGGATAGTTATGATATATTATACAGTTGGGGATAACACCATTATGAAATAACGGAGGTAACGTTATACGGCTTTCATTTGTATAGCGCCGGAATCATCACGAATGTGTGTAGTACGGAACGTGGAAGCTATGAAAGTCATGGGCACAATCCGTTGTGGAAATAATGATTCCCAATTGTAAACATACTGTTACTCTGTCTGTGTAAGTTTAAAACTGTTTGCGAACTTATAAGCTGAACCTCGGCCTGTTTATCTATCCAACTTATGCTGTGGTTTGTATCCTCCTCCCTAGAACCTGGCCAATTGCTAGAAGTAGGATTGCCAACTATTCTGTGTATGATGATCAATGAACTCAACATGGTCGCTGTTCCCTTGATTGAAACACATCCGAGGGACACGAAGCATAGGATTAGAGATAGATTAGGTTCATGCTTGTTTGTTGCGTATCTTTGGGACAACTTCCGGGATATTCATGATTTGATTATTAGGTCAGTTAATGTGATGACTAGTGTTCCGTTCTATTGCATGTTCTTGTTTGATTGTTGCTTAGGTACTGCATGCTAGACATACGTAAACATTATTACTGCCCTGCTGATTAGATTTTCGTAAACATAATAAACATAATACAGATAGGTTAACATGTATGTATTAGTTGTAATGATTGTATGATTAATGATGAACAATTCAGCTGACCGTTAGACATATTATCCCAACCGGTTCCGCGGGTTAAACCCTGTTCATGTTATTGTTCACTGAACAATTCATGCCATGATACTAACGTCCTCCGGATGTCTGTAAATGGGGACCTGGATTAGAGGATAATCGTCAGATGAATTGGTCTGTGCATTTGGGAGAACTTCCGATGTACTGGACATTCTATAACTGCTATCCATGTGACATATTATATATCTGATTGCGGACAACTCTAAGTTAGGTATATAGTAGGATCGTAGCTGTAGCTCATTAAGAAATACAGGAATATCTAGTGAGTAATCTGGAACCCTAATTGGTATAACGGAAAAGCTGTAAAACGCCCGAGTATCCGGTATAGCGTTAACATAAATACGTGGGAAACCGAGTAAAGGTCGTAGGCGTAATACTTTATCTACCAATTAAGTTTCTATGACCTCACCGGATTAATCATCACACCTAGTAACCTTATCCCCCATAACTATCCATCCAAATAACATTGCCGAAGTCACAGCAAACATATTCCTTATCTTGATTTCTCTGCGTACTCCGTACAAACCCCTGTCTTTAATTTAGTTTTTAGTTTAGAAAACAAACCAACCTATCAAAAAAGTTTTAAAAATCCCAGCTAAATTACAAAAGATAATTAATCCTCCTAGATTCCCATGCCCGTTGTAGTTTGAAGAACGACACCTGAGTCATACATACCGCTTACTGCCCTTTAGGTCTTTAAGTTGTATCAAAACTTAGGATACCCAGCATAAAAAATATAAAACACACTGTCCGCGCGCCCTTGCCGGAAGGTTCAACGACCGGAGTAAAATCCGACCGACCGCGGGGTGTACGACAGACATACTTCAAGTTGGAACACTCTTGCTGATGTATAGATAAGTACAGTACTTTCTGTACTTGATGATTGAGAGGCTTTATTGAATAGTCCCTGAAGGTGCAGTAATTCTCCTCACTCACTGCGAGCTAACATGCTCTTGTAGAATGACTTGAACTAGAGATCTTCAGTGACTAGCTGTTATTCTGGCAGTGACTTTTGCCTTTATTGATTAGAAGTAAAACTCTCGCTGACGTTGATCAGCGACACACCAAGTTAAGCTTTAATCTTCCTCAGCATATCAAGCAGAATGAATGATGCTCAGCGAGACCTATCATCAGCAACAGCAGCTTCGATACAATCCATTTCTTCATCGAGTAGTGAACAGTTGAGTTGGTCAGCGACCAACGACTTCATCATGGTCAGCGACCAATGACTCAACACATGTGTAGCCGTAACTTGTAAAGTATCATTTTTCATTAATTTTTGAAATGCTGAAAAATGTAAATTTACATTATCTTAATTTATTTGAAAATGTTATTGAGGGGGATATACAGATGTTAACATTTATCCATTATTTAATTTATAATTTCTTTCTAACACTGTAATATAATTTGTAATATATTTATTAAAAAACCAAGGAACAAAATAAATTATTTCGTTTGCTTCTTGTAAATTTTTGTAAAATTCTTCTTGAATTAATTTATGTTGACTTTTATCTGTATTATCAAAAAAACATTTTCTAAAAGGCTACCATTCAGGATTTTGAAATTCTTTTGAAATTTGTTTTCTTGCCGGTGATCCCGGATTAAAATCAATTTTTTCTTTTATATCCATTAAATATCAAAATTTAATTCTGAGGGTGTAGGTTCCTCTTCTTCCCCAAATATTCCATGGGCTATATTATTATTTTTTAATTCTATATTTTTAACTCTATCTTCTTCTCTTAATTGAGGAGTTGAAAATCTTGAACTAGCTAATTCGACTTTGTAATCTAAAGGTGATATATGTGAATAAGATCTATTAAATCCGGTTCTTCTTAAATTAGGTTCTACTTCTTCTTTTTCTTCAAATTTTATTTGAATTGTTCCATCTGAACTTTGAATTATATTAGCTAAATCACTATTAATAATTGGTTGAGGAGGAACAGCTCCTTCTAAAACCCAATTTTGAGGGAATTCTATTTCACTCCACTTTATTGTTCTTCTTGTAGAGATTTTTGACATATCAAAATTACTTTCTATCAATATTGTTTTATTATTTGGTTTATTCATTTTCCTACATTTAGGATTCATAGTTGTAAGTGGTTTGTAATATATTCTATAACAAATGCATATTAATTCCGATCTTGGTCTATAATTATAACCATGAGTTTTGACATTTTATGTTAAGGCATCTAGAATATTAATATCAGATAATGATAATTGTAAATTTGGATAAATATTAAAATATACTGGTCCATGTGCTAAACTGGACTGTATAATTCCTATTAAAGATTGTTTCCAATTTCTATTACGACCATCTCGTAAAACAGCTATAAAGCTTTCAGGTAAACCTTGTAAAGTTAAAGGTTTAAAAGCAATTTGTACTAGACCTATATGTAGGTAGTTAAAATTATCTAAATACATATTAATATCTCTTTGACTCAATAATTTGATTGTCATCTCATTATTATCTAAAGTTAATGTTTCTTCAGTAGTGTTTACCGAGTGAAGTAATCCTAATTCTTCAAAAGTACCTAATTCATATAATACTTTTGGTTGTATTTTTAGAATTGTCCATTTATTAAGTAAATCTAAATTTTTAGGAATTTCATATTCTTCATTTCTTGAATTTTTAACAGAATTTCTGTTATCTTTTTTGAACATATTTAAAAAATTCATTTTTTGAATTTTATGTTGGATAACACTTTCTCCTATGAAAACACAATCATGGCTCTGATACCATACAAGGCCTATATATCCATATATACATACACAATACAAAACATATATAAACAAGGCCACATATATATATATATATATATATATATATATATATATTATTTTCTATGTACTCAAATATTACACAAAAGAAAACATTAATTTGAAAGAAAACTTCATTAATTTGAAAGAAAGTTACAAGCTACATGATTCGTACGATTTATGTTTACGTTGGCACCCATGCATTTTGTTTATCTATTTATTTGTATAGAATGGAGGTTAAAGTTTTAATCTATGAAATATAAATAGTGGAAGTATGGAAAGTAAATTGAAAATGTTAGTGGGGAATAAAAAAATGAGTTTAATTGTGGGATCAAATTAATTTATTATTATCCGTACGCTTTAAGACTAGTGCAAGCAGACTCCCATCTTCATTTGAGCGGTGCATGATGTGGCAAGCCACAGTGGTTAACACAGATGCCAACAAATCGTTTGAAAGTGTATTGGATGGTGCCACATCAGAGCATTGTAGTTGCTCTAAGATAGTTTATTCTCTGTTTTAATGGTATTACATCTTGTTTTTATTCTATTTTTAATCGATGATTAGAGATGATAATCTGGAAAAAAAAATATATGTTTCCATTCAACTTCATAACATAACATTCCCAAACAAAAGAATCATTCTCTGTATGTTGATTCTTGATATCAACCAAACACTTGAATCAATTTCCATTCTCTGCTATTCTCTTTCTCTCCCATTCCTTTCTCTAATTCGATTCCATTATGTGATTCCATCGTACCAAACATGCCCGAATAAAAAAAAAACCTACACACAATTCTCTCCATTTTCACCACCTAACCCACCATCCCGACCACCCCTCCTCCACCAACTCTGTGCTGCCACCGCGTTAATTCATCCCGACAACGATCTACATCGACCACCTTTTACCCCATGGCAACTTCACTACGACCTCCTGGACTATCTCGCCTCCTTTCTCGGTTTTCAAATAAACGATGTGTCAAACCACCGTGAAGATACATACACCTCATTAACTATGGTGAGACAATGAGTTCTAATAGGTGGAGCCGTTGAAATAAAAAAATTCACTAATTGACAATCTCCTTAATAATATGGGTATTTGAAATCTTAAAATTATTGTGCATTTGAGGATGACACCTTAAAATTCAAATTTGAGGCAAATTTGAATATCATGAATTAAATTTGCCTCCTTTCTCGGTTTTCAAATATCGTCCCGAAACCTCAAACTCCCAACCCTAAACCCTAAACCCTAACCCCTAAACCCCAAACCCTAAACCCTAAAGGCTTTATAAAACTCTAAACCCTAAATCATACTAAACCCTAAACCCTAAACCCTGCTAAATCCTAACACTAAACCCTGCTAAACTGAAACACCCCGAAAACGTGACCTTTTTTTTTTTTACTCTTAATAATGTCTCATGACTACTTCATTTGTATAATTTAATTTTAGTAACTTTCCCTAGTTAAAACGAGCCTTTTAGAACCTAAAATTTCATTTTTTACCATCAAACGCGATCCGGGAAAGTGGACGGGATCGCGTTCCTTAGTTATAAACTTTCTGTTACCATTTTTGCCTTGCGAACGCGATCCGGAAAATGGTGTCAGGATCGCGTTCCTTAGTGTAAATCCAGAAGTCAGCAAAAGTCAACTTTTTTAACCAACTTCAAACACGCATAACTTTTTACTCGTTATGAGTTAGGACCTGAAATTTTGCACACACATTCACTATAACCATATAAACATTTTCTCAATTCCACTTTTTCAATTTTTGCATTTTAACAAGATTTGACCTGTAGACGAGTTTTAGGTCATTTTTGACCAAAATCTTGACATACCAACTTTCAAACCATTACACTTGTGACTTCCATTCTTTTACCACTTTTCCAACATCATTAATGGAACTTATTAACATTAAAACAATTGACTTTCATCAAGTCTAACTCGGTTTGACTCGTAATCCCATTGGTGACCCATTTGGACACTAAAATGACCCAATTGGGTCTTTGACCATATTGACCCACTTTCTTGGTCAAACCTCACCCAATTGACTTATTTAAGTCAAACTAACTCATTAACATCAACAATTAACCATAATTTCCACTTTTGACACCTTCAACATTCATGAACCAAACTTTCTCATTTAACCAACTTTTATAGATTCATCAACATTCAACATACAAGTCTCACTAAAACTAACTTTGACTTTTCTCAAAACATTATATACTATCATAAGTGAGACTTGAACTCTTTTCCAAATCACTTCATTACATGTCTTTTTAATTTACAAAGGGGTGTTCATATCAAGAGCATGATCATAAAAGGGATAAGACTTGTTACCAAACCGAGTAACAAGCTCCACCACTAGCTTCAAACGTGTCCCTTGCCCAAATCACCCTTGTTTACACTTGGCTCACCTGAAACATTTTAAACATAACACATAAGCGATTGCTTAGTAAGTAATGGAAGCTTTAACATAAACATCATCAATTAAGGATCCTTAAACATCATCATCATGTTAACTACTACGAGCTAACATTTATACCAAGCTAATGGTCATGATCCATTACTTGAAAACCGTCAAGCTAATGACTACCTCATTACTTGACTCCACATCATATCCATCTACTTACCTTGATTTTGAAACTTTAAACAACTTGAACTAACTTCTCTTGCTTGATCACCTATACATATAAACACATAGCATGATCAATTAACAATACACTTTACTTTCTTAACTTAATCTCATTATTTAGGTGTTCATTCATTAACACCTATCTCATCATTTGTGTTCCATGAGTGGGCTTTATAATCACATGTAATTGGGTATTCATCATTTATCTAATCATAACCATCATCAATTCATCTTAATCTATCAATTCTCACATACACATAAGCTATAAAAACCCAATTACATATGAACATAACTTCTTTAACATGAATTAAACATAGCAATTAACTCATAAACATATATGGAACACCAATTAATCAATTAAACTAACATACATGATATTTCATCATTCTAGGGTTTATAAAAACTTAAATCCTAATATAAATTGAGCAATTAGGAAGATCCCACATACCTTAGAGATGCTTAATATGAAATTACAAGTCCTAATTCACTCAATTGCTTGCTAAATTTTCAGTTTCTTGCTTTCGTGTTCTTGGTTCCCTCCAAAACCGACTTGCACATACGTACCTATCTATTTTCTGTATAATGAAAGAGGTAAGAATACTGTAGAAACTTTTATTCACTTATATTACATATTACTCCCCTTTATTTTTCTCATTAACTCTTTAAACCTTCCTAACATTCTTTCTTTCACTTGGTTAGTCCTTTAACCATACTCTAACAAACCTACTACTTTAAACTTTTAACATATTAAATACATAAAAACTGAAACGTAAACATATTTTAATAATTTAAACTTAAATGTTTTAGGGGCGTTACATAAACCCTAACACTAAACCCTGCTAAACACTAACTTTAAACCCTAACCATAAACCCTAAATCAAGTGTACAATCAATCACTAGCACATGTGTTACTAATATGTAAAACCCACCAAAAAATGAAAAAAAAAAAAGTTCGTCGGAAGTATGCCTTGATGGACGGCAAATCGAAGAGGATAAAACGCTGAAAAATATGGTGCAATTTTCATGATTTTTCGACTTGTCGTTTGTGAGATAATTAATTTTTAAAAACGTGGATGAGAGAGAAAAAAGTGACACATGCCATATTGTGGTTGGTTCCTCCTATTCTCACACAAAATAAATGGTCTCAATTGAAGTTAAAGAGTTTAGTAGAAGTCTTACGCTAAATGTTCTTAAAATAATACTCCGTCCGTAGTAACTAAGATATTAACAGATTTTAATCAACCTATATATTTATATTTAATTTAATACCCTCAATCGTACTAAATACGGAGACAACGTATCAACCTCACATATCTTTACCTCAACAATCAACATTTTCTTTACTTGAGCCTCCGAATAAAACTATTCTTTTTAAGATAACCAGATTTGTGTTTGTTTGCAAGCAAAATATTTGTTGATATTGACAATCAACCAAAGAATCATATCATTATCATTACTGTCATTTTATTTGATAAAAATAAAAAAATAATAATAAAGTTCTCATACATGTCAATACTTTCAGTGAGTCATCAAGCGCACATGATTGTAACTTCTACTCCATCCGTCCCTAATCTATTGTCCACTATTTTATTTTAGGTTGTATCAAATTAATTTTCCACTTCTATAAATAGATAAGAATAAGGAGATAAAGTTCTTTTTTGTCCCTATTGTATATATATAAAAGACAAAAAAGTAGAGGGTAAAACTGTCATCTTACCAAAAAGTAAGAGAGATGATTATATTTTTCTTAAACTGCGTGTTTTTTGTCTGGAGATAATAGAATTGGGACGGAGAGAGTATTTTGGCAATAAACATATTCAGTTGTTTAGTTTATTTCTTTAATTGAGTTGTTAGATTAGCTTTCTTTCTTCCGGTATTTCAAACTAATAATAATTACGTGCTACAATACTATTAAGTGTTTTATTAAATTTATATTGTAACAAACATTCCACATCATTTTAGTGCGATGGACAATACCTATAGTACATCAAATTTCTTGATCATAATCACTTTATTCTTCTTCCAGACTTAAACATTTTGTTTATTATTTTGGAACACCATCGTTTTTATATGTAGAATGCCGCCGCAACGCACGGGTACTACGCTAGTATATAAAAAAGAATTCCACTAATCTGCTCAATTAGGTACTTTTTTATACTGATTAATATTGTTTGTGGCTATTATATTTTATATGTTTTTCTTCGAGATCATACGTATGTATATGTGAGTTTTGTTTTGGGTGTATGTTATACCGTTATAGGGTTAATTTTGCTATCCCTTTTGCTGATTTGTAAAGCATTAATATTTGTATTTTGTACTATACCACTGCATTTGTTAAATTATCAGATTTCAATCTTTTATTTATTATTATGAAGGTGGATGCTTGAATGATGAGGGTGATAAAGGGATGTTTGAAGGATTTACAAATACTTATGACGAAGGTTGATGCTCGAATAATTATTATGATTTGCTAACCTAAACTATTATAAACATGACTGGCTGTTTGTTGATTCAATTTTTTATGCCCCCTCATCAAAATCAGATGTTGTTGCTAATTATAATATTTTAGCAATCGTATATTCGAGTCAAATGGGTGCATCAGAGTCTTTAAATCGCTTGCTTGATTAAACATAAATTTTCAATGATGAGATGTGCCCAATGATGAAACCTCTTATTAAATACTTATCGTGGTGACGACATGTATATATATATAGACTTGTTGAGTTGGCAGTCTTTAAATCGATTACCACTTGCAAGCTAAGTTTATGCAACACCATTAAATAAGATAGTACTACTGAGGGGTGAGGGCATCTCGACTACTGTTTTAATATGATGATATTATTTGAGTTAGAAATACTGCTTGAAACGGGTTTCGAAACTAGTTTAGTAAAAAAAATCCTTTTAAATAAACTCGCGGTCCATTATGAGAACCGTGGTAGTGCCAATTTTTTTTAATAAAAAAATTAAAGCGGACCACGGTTCCCACACGTAGAGCCGTGGTCCGATAGTTTCGCCGCGCCATTGTTGTCCGCGATTATGTCTTACTAACCGTGGTCCATGTGGTTATTAGACCATGAATTTCGGACCGTGGTCCTTTTGCTGTGCAAATAGACTACTCCCCCCTTAGTCCACCCCCCATTTTCCGTGGTCCATATATTATTTTAACCGTGTGCCATTTGGGTTTTTGTAGTAGTGAGATAAAATTGTCGATTGATGTTTGTTGTTTAGAGACAAAGTATGAAGAAGATTATTGCAATTAAAAGCTTTTGTGCAATCTTAAGAAACCACCTTCAGTTGAAGAAGAAGATAATGTGGAGGATGGAATTGGACCGTGGGTTTTTTTTTTAAATTTAATTTCAATTTATTATTGTTATTTAAATCTTTGTTGAGAATTGTTGGCCCATGATTCGGTAAATTGGGTTTTAATTTGATTGCTGATGTCACTTTTATGTTTCCTACATATAATTTAAGAGTATATAGTAATGATAAGGATAATCCAAATCTAAAGTAACAACAAAAGGAACAAACACATGTTTTTCTATCCTAGGATAGGAGGAGTTCAAGATGCAATCACTTTCCTTAATATCATCACAACTCTTGTTTCGTTACTCTCATCATACCTTGTCAATAATTACAACTCCCATTAAACAACAAACTCTTGTTCCCAACTTCAAACCCACTTCTTTCCGAAGAACCTTTTCCGAGTTTAGGTTCACCGCTACCATGGAACCTGAAAGTAAACACGTGACCGGAGAATGGTACTCCGTTCCCGAACTCCGTCTTCGAGATCATCACTTCTGTGACACCCGGTCAAAAATGACCAAAATCCACTCCCAATTTAAAACTTTTAAGTCGCGTATTATATACGTGTTAATACTCAAGTACTCACGTATTATATATATATATATATATAAATATATATAACTTAAAACGATTATTTGATAATTGTGTAAATACGAAACAGACAAAATACAGAAAAACTATCCGTAAGTTCAAAGTAAAATACAGACGTAATTTTTATTCCATTAAAAGTATTATTATAAAATACATTGATTAAAAATATATATACGATTTAATATTTAAAAATTTATAGTTTAAAAACATTATACTGCTTTTCAATCGGGTACAAAAACACGGGTATTTTATACTGCATTTGGAGCCAAAAAGTCACCCAACCTCCACCTTTTGTGGATCCGGTCGGAGGTCCTTTTGACCAAAAACCCAGCTCTTTCTTTTTGTGTGTGTTGGTTCATTTTTTTTTTCATCATCATCTAAATTATATCTCTCTCTCTCACTCTCTGTTTGTTGTCTTCAACAACAATTAACACAACAATAACAATAATGATCAGAGAAGCAACAACATCACTCGATCATCACCATTATCTCATCATCTTCACCCATCAACCTGCTTCTATCATCATCACTCTACCCCTTCATCCCTCTCGGCTCACCATCACACCCGAGCCACCACCACCGAGGCACCACCACCATCACTTCGGAATCATCATCAAAACAACAACATCAACGAACAGCAGCAGGTCGCAGCTATTACCATCATCACCATCGTTACCTCTTCATCATCACCATCGATCCCCGATTTACCTCCGTGAGCAAACTCCCCTTTTTCCCTAATTAATTCAAGTTGCAAGCTTGTAATCATTATGAATTAGTGATTTAATCGATTAATATATCCAAGAATTAAGTTAGGAATTTGTTTGTGGTTTGATTTTTGCGATCTTGAAGCTCAAAACACAAGGAACCAGCAGGTCGGTGGCCCAACCCGACGGGTCGACCCGGAACAGGACATAACTGATTTAATTGTTAAGCGTCGCTAAGTTGTCTAGCGACGACATTAAGTGTCGCTAAAAAAAAACTGATTATACTAAAATAGGAGCGACGCTAAAATGTCATTTTTCCAATTTTCGATTACGATTCAAGTGTCGCGTATTAAAATGAAGAGACGTGTCGAGTAACACAAAAAAATAGGATTTTTCAAAAATAAAAATAAAAATAAAAATACTTTTAAAAAAGTATCGAAATCAATTAGTCGCGAATATTTAAAACGATACGAAAATGATACAAAGTATATATATATACGACTTATAATATACGAACACAAATATAATTATAATTTGAGATTATGATTTCGAATTGTCACGAATAGCCCGGACTCGTTTTACAAACTTCAATATAAAATACTTATTGAACACTTGGGCATAATCTTATCAAATAAGCGCTAATATGAATGAGATAATTAAACGACCATTCACTTATACGAAATCTCACATGTCTAGGGCATTAGGAGATTACCATTGGAACAACGAGCATACTTTAGGATTACTTGCTCTTCAGGTGAGTCTCACGGTCCCATTTTACTGTTTTTACTATTTTGGGGGAGATGCATTACTTGTTTACTGAAATTACTTGTTTACTAAAATTACTGGTTTACTGACATTACTTGTTTACTGAAGTTGCTGGTTTACTTGAATACATGTACAAATGTATTGTTTTACAAACTTATCATTTTACCGACAAATATACTTACCGATTTACCAACTTTACTTTCTACTTTACAAACTTATGTTTTCAGACAATACTAATACAGACTTATAGACTTACTGTTTTACCGATTTACAAACATACTGTTTTACCAACATACCAACTTACTATTTTTACAAACTTATACATACTGTTTTACCGACTTTAATGGTTTACTTTACAAACTTGTTTATGTACAAACTTACTGTCATACCGACTTATAAACTTACTATTTTACCGACGTTATTTTCAACTCTACAGAATTTACAAACATACTACTTTACAGTCTTACAGACTTTGCAAACATACTACTTTACAGTCTTACAGACTCTACAAACATACTACTTTACAGACTTTACAGACTTTACCAATATACTACTGTACTACTGTACAAACTTAGTGACTCGCTGTTTTACTATGATACTGATACTTTGCTACTTTACAAACAAAGTGAGCCACTGTTTTACTACGTTACTGATTTACTACCTTGCCACTGTACAACCTTACAACTTGCTGTTCTACTACGATACTGAATTACTACTTACCGGTATATCAAATTGCATGAGTTTCCGTTTAATCCAATGAAGGCCTCTGAAATCATAGTAGTTAATTATTGGATAAGCACGAGTTTTAGTATATGGATCCATATGGGACTGACAATCCCCGCCTGGGGTGGTAGCGCCACCACGAACCGTACTCGTATAAACAGGTGTTTTCTACTCGTTTCATATGAGTGTTTTTGGATTAGCACTCACGAGGGGTACAATTACGTACGTTAAGCTTCGACTATGATGGCTCATGGCAAGATAGACCGACCCCACTACAACTGTGAAATACTTACTTACCTAATTACCTGTGTGTAATTGATACTTACTTGCCTAATTACTTGTGTGTAATTGAACTTACTTACCTAATTACTTGTGTGTAATTGTTACTACTTACTGAATTACCGTTGTGTAATTGTTACTACTTACTGGATTACCGTTGTGTAATTGTTACTTACTTACCCTATTACATTGTGTAATTGTGGCGTACTGCTATACATACTCGTGACCAGAATTACTTACTGAATTGTGCTAAAGTTTCTACTACTACTTACTACAAACCTGTGAGATTCACCAACCTTTTGGTTGACGCTTTTAGTAATGCATTCTCAGGTACAAAACTTCAATAGGATTGGTCTTCAGGATCCTAGCTTGATGTGCTCACTATACCTTGTGCGATGATTACCGGATTAGTAACACCCAAAACTCCCTTACGCAAATCATTAAATTTGGGGGTGTTACAGATTGGTATCAGAGCCTAAGGTTATAGTGAACTAGGTTGCATGTAGTGGGCCTAGACTATGACCGTTAGGCAGTATTCCTCATTAGGTATGACTGGTTCAGGGATTAAATCATACGAATTTAATTTAACATAGCGTAGCTAACTATGTACAATTAAACAAAGATGATGTAAGATCTGAAAAGGGGTTATATTGAACAGGAATGCATTAGCTGACTCTGACCACGAGAGAAACGGGACTTCTAATTGCTTTGTGCTAGACACGACTAGGTGAATATATAGGTATATATGGTATATATACATATATACGCCTCGATTGCATACTACTCTATAGGCTATTATATACTGAAGGTATAGGAATAGGCCTTATCCGATAATACTTTTGTTACTACCTACACTACTGAAAACGACAAATATAGCTACTCCAGCGTCCTTTGATATGAGGATCGGGACTTTGTATTTTTTACTACCACCTACCTAATTATACATCTATAACATTTTGAAACTCACTCCACTGTACCGATAGGTGTTCCCTAGGGAAAACCGTTTCAACAAATTTCAACAGACCTTTACCCTGAAGTTTACATAACTCCTGTTTATCAACGGATTTTGCTAATCAAAATTTTCAAAGCCTGGTCGCTGACAAGAGTTTCAACCGAACAATTTATCGACTCAAGTTTTCAACGGATTTCAAGTTTCAACGGACTTTCACCATCGTAGTTTTTAATAAATGTATTTTTAACAAAATGTAACAAGAATTCCCCACGAAATGTTTTATAAAATTTTCAAAATTTTATAACCGTGTAAACTTATTTAGAGTGCACAACTTTAAACAAATTTCAAATTCTGAATGGTCCGCAAAAATTTCACAGTATACAATGACACCCTTGCTTCTATAAGAAAAGCCTACCAGGACTCGAATAAAGACGCGGGTATAGTCACTCACTAATAACCTGACTGCCTTTATACTATTTACTTTGATAGATCTTACTTGCTGCTTAATATCTTTTATGTTTTCCCTAGACTCTAAGTGCACGATAGGGTTAGTGAAAAACGACAATTTAGTTTCTATAGTTTCTATATGAGACGAGGTTTAGCTCACTTTTGAGGGAACATAGTCTAAGTATTTCCCACATATGTGTAGGAATAACATATCCTACACTGTCTTATACCGGAAGACATACCGGTTAACTCTTATATATTGGGTAACATCCCACATAAAACTAATTTATGCTAAACCACATAGTTTCTATATGAGACTGATAGAGTCTAAGTTATCCTACGACATTACCCACTGTTACAAACTGTATGAATACAGTGGAAGATTACTACTTTACTTTAGGCTACAATTGCAAAATGTAGCTACACCTTAGCGGTTGACTGATTGACTGACTGAACTTGCTTTCATAGACAAAATGGTTAACTATATCGAAACTCACTCCTCTATTCCTTTAGTCGCCAGTAGGGCAGTATTCTAACAAGGGGAGGTAGAAAACACTATATAGGTGTTGTACCACTCACACAAATCTCACAGACTTCCTCAAAATACGCACAGACTATTACTCTGAAAACACAGACAATTACTACGAACAAATTTTGGGACGAAATTTTCTTAACGGGGGGAGAATGTGACACCCGGTCAAAAATGACCAAAATCCACTCCCAATTTAAAACTTTTAAGTCGCGTATTATATACGTGTTAATACTCAAGTACTCACGTATTATATATATATATATATATATATATATATATATATATATATATATATATATATATATATATATATATATATATATATATATATATAACTTAAAACGATTATTTGATAATTGTGTAAATACGAAACAGACAGAATACATAAAAACTATCCGTAAGTTCAAAGTAAAATACAGACTTAATTTTTATTCCATTAAAAGTATTATTATAAAATACTTTGATTAAAAATATATATACGATTTAATATTTAAAAATTTATAGTTTAAAAACATTATACTACTTTGCAATCGGGTACAAAAACACGGGTATTTTATACTGCATTTGGAGCCAAAAAGTCACCCAACCTCCACCTTTTGTGGATCCGGTCGGAGGTCCTTTTGACCAAAAACCCAGCTCTTTCTTTTTGTGTGTGTTGGTTCATTTTTTTTTTCATCATCATCTAAATTATATATCTATCTCTCTCTGTTTGTTGTCTTCAACAACAATTAACACAACAATAACAATAATGATCGGAGAAGCAACAACATCACTCGATCATCACCATTATCTCATCATCTTCACCCATCAACCGGCTTCTATCATCATCACTCTACCCCCTTCATCCCTCTCGGCTCACCATCACACCCGAGCCACCACCACCGAGGCACCACCACCATCACTTCAGAATCATCATCAAAACAACAACATCAACGAACAGCAGCAGGTCGCAGCAATTTCCATCATCACCATCGTTACCTCTTCATCATCACCATCGATCCCCGATTTACCTCCGTGAGCAAACTCCCCTTTTTCCCTAATTAATTCAAGTTGCAAGCTTGTAATCATTATGAATTAGTGATTTAATCGATTAATATATCCAAGAATTAAGATTAGGAATTTGTTTGTGGTTTGATTTTTGCGATCTTGAAGCTCAAAACACAAGGAACCAGCGGGTCGGTGGCCCAACCCGACGGGTCAACCCGGAACAGGACATAACTGATTTAATTGTTAAGCGTCGCTAAGTTGTCTAGCGATGACATTAAGTGTCGCTAAAAAAAACTGATTATACTAAAATAGGAGCGTCGCTAAAAATGTCATTTTTCCAATTTTCGATTACGATTCAAGTGTCGCGTATTAAAATGAAGAGACGTGTCGAGTAACACAAAAAAATAGGATTTTTCAAAAATAAAAATACTTTTAAAAAAGTATCGAAATCAATTAGTCGCGAATATTTAAAACGATACGAAAATGATACAAAGTATATATTTATACGATTTATAATATACGAACACAAATATAATTATAATTTGAGATTGTGATTTCGAATTGTCACAAATAGCCCGGACTCGTTTTACAAACTTCAATATAAAATACTTATTGAACATTTGGGCATAATCTTATCAAATAAGCGCTAATATGAATGAGATAATTAAACGACCATTCACTTATACGAAATCTCACATGTCTAGGGCATTAGGAGATTACCATTGGAACAACGAGCATACTTTAGGATTACTTGCTCTTCAGGTGAGTCTCACGGCCCCATTTTACTATTTTTACTATTTTGGGGGAGATGCATTACTTGTTTACTGAAATTACTTGTTTACTAAAATTACTGGTTTAATGACATTACTTGTTTATTGAAGTTGCTGGTTTACTTGAATACATTTACAAATGTATTGTTTTACAAACTTATCATTTTACCGACAAATATACTTACCTATTTACCAACTTTACTTTCTACTTTACAAACTTATGTTTTCAGACAATACTAATACAGACTTATAGACTTACTGTTTTACCGATTTACAAACATACTGTTTTACCAACATACCAACTTACTATTTTTACAAACTTATACATACTGTTTTACCGACTTTAATGGTTTACTTTACAAACTTGTTTATGTACAAACTTACTGTCATACCGACTTATAAACTTACTATTTTACCGACATTATTTTCAACTCTACAGAATTTACAAACATACTACTTTACAGTCTTACAGACTTTGCAAACATACTACTTTACAGTCTTACAGACTCTACAAACATACTACTTTACAGACTTTACAGACTTTACCAATATACTACTGTACTACTGTACAAACTTAGTGACTCGCTGTTTTACTATGATACTGATACTTTGCTACTTTACAAACAAAGTGAGCCACTGTTTTACTACGTTACTGATTTACTACCTTGCCACTGTACAACCTTACAACTTGCTGTTCTACTACGATACTGAATTACTACTTACCGGTATATCAAATTGCATGAGTTTCCGTTTAATCCAATGAAGGCCTCTGAAATCATAGTAGTTAATTATTGGATAAGCACGAGTTTTAGTATATGGATCCATATGGGACTGACAATCCCCGCCTGGGGTGGTAGCGCCACCACGAACCGTACTCGTATAAACAGGTGTTTTCTACTCGTTTCATATGAGTGTTTTTGGATTAGCACTCACGAGGGGCACAATTACGTACGTTAAGCTTCGACTATGATGGCTCATGGCAAGATAGACCGACCCCACTACAACTGTGATATACTTACTTACCTAATTACCTGTGTGTAATTGATACTTACCTGCCTAATTACTTGTGTGTAATTGAACTTACTTACCTAATTACTTGTGTGTAATTGTTACTACTTACTGAATTACCGTTGTGTAATTGTTACTACTTACTGGATTACCGTTGTGTAATTGTTACTACTTACTGGATTACCGTTGTGTAATTGTTACTTACTTACCCTATTACATTGTGTAATTGTGGAGTACTGCTATACATACTCATGACCAGAATTACTTACTGAATTGTGCTAAACTTTCTACTACTACTTACTACAAACCTGTGAGATTCACCAACCTTTTGGTTGACGCTTTTAGTAATGCATTCTCAGGTACACAACTTCAATAGGATTGGTCTTCAAGATCCTAGCTTGATGTGCTCACTATACCTTGTGCGATGATTACCGGATTAGTAACACCCAAAACTCGCTTCCGTAAATCATTAAATTTGGGGGTGTTACAACTTCATTGCCCCACTTGATTATTCTCGTTCCCAATCCCCTCTTATCGCCCTTTTCGCTCGCGAAGCCGTTGCCGGTAACTTCTAATTTTATTCCTTCTTTATAAATTTCAATTTCATACTATAAAGTTGGATCCATACACGGTAAAGTTGTATACATTTTGGTCATGTACTTGAACCCAAAAAATGGTATAATCACCGGAAACAAAGGTGAAAGTATATTGCTATTATGTCACATTCGCTACTACTCATCTTACTTGGACTAGATTCCCAGATAGATTACATTTTGTATTACAATTTCTAGTTTTTGCCTTTAAAAGCTTGATTTCATATAAATGCTAATTAAATTAAATACTTGTTGGTTATAGAAAATTTTAGTTTGAGTCTGCTTTGTGAAAGCTAGAAAACTAATTTTAAGAGTGACAGCTGTGATGTTAAGTTTGAGTGTTCTTTGTGAAAACTTCACTTATCTGTAATATGTTGTTTTCGTTGTGCAGTTGGAAGGGAAGATTGATGCAGAATTATATTGAAGACATTTGATTAGTTTGGAAACAAATTAACTAATCTATGTTTAATTGCATTCTAAGTCTTTATTAATATTAGACTTTTGATATTACATAGGTTAAAGCTTCTTTTATTAACTAATCTATGTTTAATTGCATTTTAAGTTTTCATTAATATTAGACTTTTGATATTCCATAGGTTAAAGCTTCTTTTATTTCCCTTTATAAGGATTTTAAGTTGTAATAGAATGGAAGTTGAAATTTATGTTTTTTTTATGAAAGTTCAAGTTTCTCTCAATATTGTGTTAACAATTGAGTTGAATTATCCTAGCAACGGTATTCATTTAGAATCAACGTTTGTTGGAAGAAATTATTCTTGGGTATTCTTTGAATCAACAAGTTTAATTTTTGTTTGTTAATTTCACCCTACATCAGTTGGTATCAGAGCCAAAATTCCTGTTAGAAATGGTAATCTACGATGTTTATGAGGAGCTAGAGAAACCCGATGAACGTGAGATTTTGTTTATAAGCAGAATTCTCGATGGTAAATTTGGGTTTTCTAGTTTTGAAGAAATGGAAGACATATATCTTACGAGTTGCAACAACAAAAATGACAATTGTGATTTCATTAACAATGGAGTAACATGTAAAAATGTTATTTCATTGAATATCTTTGATAAGTTATCATTTGAAGAGGAAGACTACACACATCATCATAATCAATCTTTTCTTAGCAAAGAAAAAGATTTTAACGGTGCCACGAAGATATTGATTGTTTCATCTTTATTGGAACGTTGTTATGAACCTTCAAAGTGGCAAGATAATGTTAAGAACAATCAACAAACATTTCATTTTTCAAGAGAGAGAAGTATTTTTCACAATAATGTGAAAATGTTTTATTTGTCTACTACTACCCTTATTATCTTTGGTTATGTTCTTTTAACATCTAAGTTGTTAATGCTACTAATCTATCTCCAAATGTTGAAGAAGCAGTCAAGACTCGAGGACGAGTTGCTTTAACCCGGGGAGAATGATGCGGAATTATATTGAAGACCTTTGATTAGTTTGGAAACAAATTAACTAATCTATGTTTAATTGCATTCTAAGTCTTTATTAATATTAGACTTTTGATATTACATAGGTTAAAGCTTCTTTTATTAACTAATCTATGTTTAATTGCATTTTAAGTTTTCATTAATATTAGACTTTTGATATTCCATAGGTTAAAGCTTTTTTTATCTCCCTTTATAAGGATTTTAAGTTGTAATAGAATGGAAGTTGAAATTTATGTTTTTTTATGAAAGTTCAAGTTTCTCTCAATATTGTGTTAACAATTGAGTTGAATTATCCTAGCAACGGTATTCATTTAGAATCAACGTTTGTTGGAAGAAGCATAATAATCTATCTTATTAATTAATCAGTCAAGACTCGAGGAGGAGTCGCTTTTAACCCGGGGAGAATGATGCGGAAATGGTCACGAGATACAAACAACTGATTAAAGATCATGATTTAGTTTGGATAACAAACAATTATATGCTATTTCAACAACTAATTACTATTTTAGGTGAGATATTTGTGAACCAAAGAACACTTCTCACATTTATTTTTATCTTGATGGTAATTAGTACCATTATTATGTTTTAATGTTTTATTTAAGTGTTTTGCAACTCTTGATTGATCCTAGACTTTTGATCTTTCATGAGTTATTGTTTCCTGGCTTTTATAAGGTATCTAAGTTGTAATAGAATGGAAGTTTTTAGTTGATGGTTTTTGAAGAAATCAAATTTTCTCTCAAATTGTGTTAACAATGGAGTTGAATTGTGCCTAATAACGGTATTCTATCGAATCAACGTTTGTTGGAAGGGATTACTCCTGGGTATTCTTAGAATCAACAGGTTTAATTTGTGTTATTAATTTCGCGCTACATCAGTTTGGTTTGGAGGTATCAGCTGTCTGAGCAATAACATTCAGATCCCTTTGCAATGATCTAGCCGTACCCACCAATCCAACCTACCTCGATAAATGAATAAGTTACCATTTAATTTGTTCACAATATATGAATATTGTAGTTTATAGAAATTTAACAACACCAATTCTTGAAAATGCAGAATATATACCTGGAGCTTGAGAACACTTGTATATTTCTTAGTTACAGACAGATATAAGAAGAAAAACGCAACGATAATAATGACAGTGTAGACTACATGACTTAAACGAGTTTCAACTGATGGCTCCAAGCTGCTGCTGGTCTTAGTATTACTATTACTTATATAAGAATCACCATCACCATGACCATAGTTATAATAAGAAGACGAATAAGAATCGTCATCACTTGAAGAAGACGATGAAAAATCAGAAGACGAAAAATCACCACCACCCATCGAGCCACCAGAAGCAGCCAACGCATGCTGACAACCATAATCACACAATAATAACAAACCTAATAAAACCACTCCAGTTATGACAGGTTTCTTTAAGGTCTTCAAAATATTCTCTATTGATCTCCAGATCAGTACCCTTTCATTATTTACTTCAACTTTTTTCAAATATTTATCAATACCCTTTGCTGCATTGGACTTACGGTTCCTGATGGTGCAATTTAAACCCATTATAGGGTGCGAAACAAGTGTGGGATTATTGAATTGCTTATGAAATAAAAAAGGGTTGGATTGTAACATAAACTGTGTTGTCGCCATAACAGAATCTTTAGGCGTTGCAACTTGCAAATATGTGATCTGATTATTTATGAGACTTAGACCGTACCTGGTTAGAAACAAAACCTATTAAATCTCTCAAAAATCCCTAAAAATTAGCAACTATTTAGGGATGAAATCACTGAGACTTCCTATTTACTTATGGTGCATATACATCTTACACATACACTATATTCGTAGTTGGGTCTAGTAATTTGTAATTGAATTATAGAAAGGGAATAACTTTTTACAACAATGCAGTAGGATTGTCAGGAATTTGGGACAATCAAAATCTTTAATTTTTCTTGGTGTCAAATTTGTACTAGAATGCTTGATGGTTTGAACTTTGAACATTACTAATTGAAAACTTGTACTCGACGCGTTAATTGTCATCTGAAATTATCAACTGATAAAACAACAATGATTTTTGAAGGAGAATAATTTAGCTAGTGGAAGACAAAATAACAAAATATTGGTGTCTAGAATTGGAAGAAAAAGAAGGAATGAAATTCAGATTCAAATTTGAAATATGATGGCATAACAACTATAAAAGCTAATGTAAGTGACTGAATAATTTATGTGGGTAATTCAAGTAGGTAATTTAGTTTATCAGTTTCCTTTTACTTTTACTGTTTTACACGGAGACACAGTTAAAATAGACGTCCACCAAAGAGGTCCATGGTCCAACTAAAAACCAATTTCTAATATAGCTTATGCATTTGTTCATAGCGAATAGATTATGTAGGAAGTATCATAACGACGTTCCTATAGAGCGTGCAGCTGCGGATAATCTTCACTCACTTGTCGCTTTGTAAGAATATCATTTTCCTTTTGTGGAGTCCATAACACCTCAACCGCCTACAAAAGGATCAAACAGTTTAGTTAGCAAAGAAACAGAAGAATAATGATTTATGGAGTAGAAAACACGTGCAAATAGGTCTTACCATGATTTTGCTTGAAGGGATAGAGGACAGCTTTTGCAAAGCTTCCTTCAGTTTTGCAACGCTTTTAATGGCTGGCAGTTCATGTACGCCCTTAGCAGCCACGATAATCGTAATCTTCAAATAGAAGATAATTGCTTTTAGTCAATGTACTAATGCCATAAACTTTCTTTAATATGAATCGAGAGAGTTTTTGGGTTTAAAAATATAAAACCTACTGTTAGTGATACTCAAATCTTATGTCAAAACAACCAACAAAAGAGAAAAACCATGTTAATGATGCTCATATTAAAAGCACTAACCACAATATACTCGTTAGGGAGCCCATTAGACTCTTCACTTGCTGCAGTTTGCTTTTTGATGTTGTTGAAATTGACCAGAGTCAACTCATCAAATTTACCCCTTTCTTCAGCAGAAAGTTCTTTAAATCTTATCTCACTTTCTTTTATGCCGTTCATCAAATCCAACTGCACCAAGCGAATAAACCAAAACCCAAACTTTCAGTGTTCCAGAAAAGTAACAAATACGAAGACCATTTTGAGTAAAAAAAAATCCAACATTCGACTTTGTGAGATATAGTCAATCAGAATTTCGAAGCAAGATGGTGAAGAATAAAAAGCAGTGACTTACAGATAAATAAGCAGATATGCAATAATCAGGATTCTGAAGTAGAGCTGCTATCGTCTCTACAACGGAAAAAATAAAATCAACTTAAACATCAATCAGAAGATTGTTTGAATAGTCAAGGCTCAAGATTAAATGTATTTTGTGTCCATGCTGACTGATAGTAAAGTTTTATCATGACACGAGACACATGCAAAAACTAGTTACAGAATGTGCGCATACACACTATATATTAGTAGCTAATACTGGTTACTTCTACGGTTAGCATAATAACAAACAAAAACAAAGTGACGCATTAGACGATAATGGCCTAAGGCGTTACCTTGTAATATATACCTGAAGCCCTTTCGTTTAGAGGTATCAGCTGTCTTAGCAATACTGTTGAGATCTCTTTGCAGTGATCTAGCCGTACCCACCAATCCAACCTAGCTTGACAAATAAAGAAGTTACTATTTTGTTCACAATATTTGAAATTTAGTTTAAGGATATATATAAAAAACGTCAATTTTTATTATGAATAATACCTGAAGCGTGACAACACTTGTATGTATAGGTTTGGAGTCCAAATATGACAAGAAAAGCATAACCACAATAAGCATAATAACAATACGGACGGCTACACTTAAAAGAGGTTCAAAACTAGGTTCAACTGTTGACTCCGAGCGGAGCGAGCTGTTGGTCTTAATTTTTCTATTACTTAAATAAAGATCCCCATGATCATAAAAAGAAGAAGACGAATAAGAATTATCACTTAAAGACGAATAGGAATCAAAAGACGAAAAATCACTACCCCCCATCGAGCCACCAGAAGCAGCCGAAGCATATTGACAGCCATGATCACACAACAATGACAAACCCAATAAAATCAGCACCCCAGTTATGACAGGTTTTCTTAAGTCCTTCAAAACATTCTCTATTGACCTCCAAATCACCACTACATTATTTACGTCAACTTTTTTCAGATTTTTATTAAAACCCTTTTCTGCTTTGAACATACGGTTCATCATGATGCCCGTTTTAGTGGAAGCTCTGACCATTTGATTGTGAAAGAACCAAGTGTTGGATTATTTAAAGGATTCTTGGAGTAAAAAAGGGTTGGATTTTAACCAATGTTTTTAAAACCGAAAACCGGATCGAACCGGAAACGTCCCCGGTTCCGGTCCGGCCGGTCCAACCGCCGGTTTGACCGGTTCTGACCGGTTTATTAATTTAATGTCAGTATCTCCACCTGGTGGATGTAATAATATAAATATAATATGAAAGCTAAAATTAAAGATTCTTTCTCACTCCCAAAAAGTCAAAGAAGGTGTATGGAAACCCACGTGAGATGTATTCAAAATGAAAATAAATTAATTACTTGAGGAAGGGTTCAACAGATGTCTCTTTAGAAATTTAGGAAACCATGGATATAGGGAGATTGATGGGCTTTGAAATGAATGGCAAAGAAGATGATGTCAGAAGGTTAATTGAATCTGGTGCAATTGGTAATTTTCAATGAAGATCATGTCAATTAACATCAATGGGGTTGGAACAATCGAAAAGCAAGATTGGGTGAGGGGCTTAAGGTGGAACAATCGTATAGAAGTACTGGGAATTCAAGAAACAAACCGTAATGAGTTGGGGTCTGGAATGATTCGAGCAATATGGGGAGGAAATAATGTGGATTTTGTATATTTAGAGGCAGTAGGGGCTTCAGGGGGAATAATTACATTATGGGATTCTTCCATGTTCACGCAAAAGAATTGTATCAAAAAATCAGGGTTGCTAGCGGTTTGGGGGAAATGGATTAGTAGTGGGATAGATGTTGGATTTATCAACATTTATGCACCTCAGGGATTATCAAGCAAAAGGGAGTTGTGGGAAGAGATTTTATCAATCCTGCAACAATTCCAGAATGTGAATTGGGTGATATTCGGGGACTTTAACGAAGTTAGGAAATCGGAAGAAAGGAAAGGAACAAACTTTTGTTACTATGGTGCAAGACAATTTAATGATTTTATTCACCGTGGAGGTTTGATTGAGATTAAGAATGGAGGCCGAAGATTCTCCAGGATCAGTCCGAGTGGTGATAAGCTGAGTTTAATAGATAGATTTTTCTTCAACATAGAATCCTCTAATTCATGGCCCAAAGCTAATGCTACCATTCTTCCAAGGGGCCTCTCGGATCACTGTCCATTAATATTTAATACGGAGGTAAGGAACTTTGGGCCGACTTATTTCAAATTGTATAATGTGTGGTTAGATACCATGATTTCCATAAGCTAGACAAACAAGTATGGAATAACCACAATAGCAGCCGTGATATATCTGCCATCCGTGGGTTTATGTCTAAACTCAAAGCCATCAAAATTATGGCTAAAGAATGGAATGCAAAGCAAAAAGAAGAAAAAGACAAAGAGAAATCAATCCTTAACAAGAAAGCTATCGAATTGGATCTCTTGGCAGAAACAAATACACTAAGCAATGAGGATCGGAAACTGAGAATGGAAGTGGATTTGAAACGGTGGGATTTGGACAGAAAAGAAACAAGGATGGTGAGGCAAAAAGCAAAATTAAAATGGGCGATAGAGGGTGACGAAAACTCTAGATATTTTCACAATATAATTAATAGCAAATCCAAGAGGAATTGGTTGAATGGGATAACCCGTAATGGGTCCTGGACAACTGATCCGAATGTCATCAAAGAGGTGGCGTGCGAATTCTTCTCAAAGAAATTCGAGAAACCATCTGGAGGAAGGCCAAAATTCATATGTGACAAATTCAATAAGCTGTCGATAGAACAAAGTAATGCACTGGAGAGTACAATCACAGAGGATGAAGTCAAAAGAGCTATTTGGGAGTGTGGAGTCGACAAATCTCCGGGCCCAGATGGCTTAACAATTCGTTTTTACAAGGTGTTTTGGAGTGTGATCAAAGGGGATCTTATGGCAGCCATCAAACAGTTCGAGTTATCAGGTACTTTAGATATGGGGTGTAATGCATCTTTCTTAACCTTGATACCTAAAGTTGATTCCCCGTTAACCTTTGGGGAATACAGACCAATTAACTTGATTAATTCTTTATATAAAGTTATTGCGAAAGTATTAGCTTCTAGACTAAAGAAAGTAATCAACAATTTAATTGGAAAGGAACAAACAGGATTTTTAATGAATAGAAGCATCCTTGAGGGGCCTCTAATCATCAGCGAGTTAATATCATGGATTAAAAAGAAAAAAAGAAAAGCTTTCTTATTAAAGGTTGATTTTGATAAAGCTTTTGATTCAATTTCATGGGAATTTTTAGATGAAGTAATGGAACAAATGTATTTTGGAAATAAATGGAGAAAATGGATCAGAGAATGTTTAGAATCCGCATCTATTTCGGTGTTAGTTAATGGATCACCAAGCAATGAATTTTATCCAAAAAGGGGGGGTACGTCAAGGTGATCCCCTAGCACCGTTCCTTTTTTTGATTGTTGCTGAAGGGTTGAATCAAATTATGCATAGAGCTACGGAGGTAGGTGCTTTTCATGGCATAAAAATGTCGGAACATGGGGTTGTGTTATCTCATCTTCAGTATGCCGATGACACAGTTTTTATGGGTGAATGGTCTTCCAGAAATATTCATAATTTAGCGCGTATTCTTAGATGTTTGCAGCTGTCATCTGGATTAAAAATCAATTTATCCAAGAGTAACCTTTTCGGTTTTGGTGTTGAAGATGACATATTGAATAGAATGGCAGAATCAATACACTGTAACATAGGGAAAACTCCATTCAAATATCTCGGTTTCCCTATTGGTGTTTCAATGAACAAAATAGAATCATGGGATTATTTGATTCAAAGATTTCAGCTCAAATTATCATCCTGGAAAGCAGATATGATATCCATCGGGGGAAGATTACAACTTTGTAAATCAGTCCTCGGCAGTTTAGGTACATATTTTCTCTCTCTTTTCAAAGCTCCATCTAAAGTATTGAAGGAGCTAGAGAGTATACGTGCTAAATTCTTTTTTTTTGGGGGGGGGGGGGGGGGGGGGGGGGGGTGTAAAGACAAAAAGAAAATATCGTGGGTTGCATGGAAACATGTAATTGCTGATAAAGAAAAGGGAGGTCTGGGAATTGGCAGTTTATGGGCCCAAAACAGATCGCTCCTATGTAAATGGTGGTGGAGGATGATACATGAGAGAGGCTATTTATGGAAAGAAGTAATAGTTGGAATTCATGGTAGTAATGGAGGGATAAACGATAGAATTTCAAAAGGGAAATGTCCGGGTTTATGGAGTAACATTTTAAGGATTGGTAAAGATATGGCAAAACACAATGTGGTATTCTCAACTTTGTTTCAATTAAATCCTGGTGATCATGACAATAATGAAGGGGCATGGAGGTGGAGGCTTGAGAATTCTGGCTTATTCTCAGTTTCCTCTCTTAGAATCGCTTTAGATGATGTTACTCTGTCGCCTAGACTCAGACTTTCGGTTAAATGGACGCATATCATTCCGAAGAAGGTCATAATTACAGCTTGGAGAATCAAGTGGAGAAGAATTCCAACGAAATGTAATCTGATAAAAAGGGGAATCCAAATTGTTAATGACTTGTGTCCTCTTTGCGGCATGCATTTGGAAGACGAGGAGCATATTTTCTTTGATTGCAGGTTTGCTAAAGAACTGATAAGATTTATCGGAGATTGGTGGAAGGTCGACTTACCCACATCAAACAATCTGGATGGCTTACTGGAATGGTCCGGAATCAATGGATTTAAAGGAAGAAAAGAAGAATTATTCTCGGGTGTGATTTATACCTACTGCTGGCTTATGTGGAAATTCCGGAACGAGGTGTTATTCAGAGGCAAACGTATTTCTGAGTGTTCCTATATTCCAATGCAACTCGTCGGGAAAACGTTCTTCTGGATGAGGAATAGAAGTGGTGCTAAATACTCGAACATGCAATGGTTGGAGTGGTGTTGCAACCCGTGGAAGTGTTAAGTTATATTATTTGTTTCTTCATGTTATTCGTTGTATGTATTAGACTCTATTTGTATTCTGTTCTAGCATCTTGCTAGCCATTTATATTATCATTTGGGTTCTGAGTCTAGGGGTGATGGCGGTGCCGAAGCTCCTTTCTCGTTCCTATTGCTTGGTTGTTCAAAAAAAAAAAAAAAAAAAAAACTTGACAATGACACATCACAATTCAAACATCTCTCCTTCACGGCTTCACTTGCTTTCACTTTTTTCAATGCTACCAACTTCATCTTCTCTGAAGTTTTTCTTACCTCAAAATCCTTTACATCTCTATTCTATACTTAACGTATAACTTTAATTTATGCTCATTTTTCTTTGTGATATTTATGTATATATCTTTAGGTTTTTGCTGTTGGTGGTGGTGTCTTGCCCTTTTAATCTTTTATAAAAAAAGTAGCAATACAAAAGAATTAACTGCAAATACTTGTGGATCACCTCTATGCTTTAAAAACGAAAATCAAATTTTTATGTTGCATCATGGATGAAAAGTGAACAGGTTTGTTTATTTTCTTTAGTGTATATTTTTCACAAAAAACTTTTTTTTTTTTTTTAAAGCAAAATCCGGTTCAATTCCGGTTCCGATTTCCGGTCCAACCCGGTCCGGCCGGAAAACCGGGCGATTCTCTTCAAACTGAATTCTGGTCAAAAACCGGTTTATAACCGACCGTAAAACTTCATTTTTCCGGTCTGACCGGTTCAACCGGTCCGAGCCAACCGGTTTTCAAAACATTGATTTTAACATTAAATGTGTGATTGCCATGACATAATGTTTCGGTTTGCAAATATGTGACTTGAAAATCCGTGGTTAGATTAGATATCTCTCCTCTCTCTTGTATATTTTAAAGAAAATCTTATTATTTAGAAAAACTTACTTAAATTAAAAAAACCTAATTATTTAAAGAGTAAATTATACCTATCATCCATGTGCTTTGCATGAATTACACCAGTAGTTTTTATCTCTTGTAAAAATAACATCAATCATCCCTGAATGATACCATGGTGGTAGGCCCTCTCATTAAAGACCGTTAAAAAATTCCATTAAGTATGTCACATGGCTCGCACATGAGGATAAATAATTTAATTTTTAATATCATTATATATTTTTTTTATCACAGTTTTGTTTATCCAAAAAAATAAGTTATTATCTTGCAAACTCAGGGATCTCTATTTCGTTTATTTTCTAATCTCATTACAAGCTTCCTTGATAGGTAGATCAAGTTTATGATATCTTTTAAATGTTTTATTAGTTTTAATCACACAACTTAATTATAATTTTGTAAGAGTGTTAAGATGTGTAATTTTATAATTTCTATATTACTTATCAAATCTATATACTATCTCATTTATGTTTTTATATATATATCTCATCAGTATAGATTCATATCTATTTTGTACATGTAGATACACATTGGTTGTTCAATAAATGTTTGAATAGTTATATTAATCGCTACAATTCTATGTTTGTTAAAACTATGAACATATGCATTACTCCACAAATTATTGCCACCTTAGCAATGAAATTGTTACTATTACCAAACAGTTTTTTTAGCTAGAAAATGTCACTTTACAAAATAGACATCTTTTTTAACCTTCTCAATGTATTGATATATTGTGTGAGAAAAAAATTTTGTTCTTATTTCATTTTTAAAGAGTTAAACCTTAAAAAATATCATTAATATCGGTAAAAAAATTATTTGTTACACAATTTGAAAGTTCTAAGGAGTTAGTTGTCCTCCATCCTTTGATATTTACTTAATATTATTAATTTATTTTTAAGTGTTATAAAAAATGATTATATAAAGGGAAATGATTTGGAAACTATTTTAGCCGGATACCACATATGTTTTACAGTGTTGTACATTACAACACCTTAAAGTATAACTGATGATGTACAAATAAAAAATGATGATGTACTAATTATCATCTTGATATAAAGTGTATACAACACAAAATTGAATGTCATAATTAAAACATTTCATTTACTGTATCAGATTATGATTGATCTATTATGAAATTATTTTTCTATTCGTGCATCTTACGGGTTTAACACTCGTTAAAAGAATATGTTCATAGACATTGATCGATAATCCTGATTTTGATTACATAATTAACAATTTCTATTATGTACTAAGTCTAATTTGCCTCTAATCTAATTTGCCCCTACATTTTTTAAATTATGTTAGGAGTTAATATAAGTATTTTACATATAGATAAAAATCAAGTGTTGACATTGACAATACACTCATTAGACAACACTTTAGATTTCTCACTTGCGCAGCAGTCTTCTTTCTTACATTGTTGACATTGACCAAAGTCTCCCCATCAAATTTACGCCTTTCTTTAACTGAAAGTTTATTAAATAGTTTTTCACCGTCCCATACGCTCCCCTTCACATCCACCTGCACCAAATTAACAAACTTTCACTGTTTCAAAAGATTAACAAACTTTCAAGGACCTTTTGTGTCAAAGGTCCAACATTTGACTTGACTCTTTTTAGAGTATAGTGTAATAAGTGGTTGACTTTGCAACAAATTATCAAGCAGAACTGCAGAAGCAATATGTTGACTGATATAGCGTGGTGACTTACAGAGGAATAACCAGATACGCAATAATTAGGATACCGAAGTAGAGCTAATGTTGCCTCTGCAACCAAAACAAAATCACCAACATCAGTTAGAAGATTGAGAATATGTGGCACATAAGAATCGCTAACATGATTTCATTACCTTGTAATATATACCGGAAGCCCTGTGAGGTGGATGTATCAGCAGAATCAGCAATTCGATTGAGATCCTTTTGCAGTGATATAGCCGTGCCCAACAATCTGACCTTCACATATAGGAACAAAAATGATATTATGGTGTACGATGGACCAAACTATGTGCCCCGTGATTTTACTGGTTCACATTATTTGGTATGATATTTTTGGTAAATTATTTGCAAGTGTAGCATTTCTCTATGAAATATAGATTATGGCATGATTTGAAAGTTGTAGGAAAACAAAATCAATCATTGAAAAGCATAAAAACCTGAAGCAAAAGAATACTTGTCTTGGCAGCATCTTTACGTTTGAAGTCCAAGTATACCCAACAAATAAGAACAGCAAGAAAAACACCAATAACAACAGAAAGTAGCTTCCTAGCCTCAGATTCTGTCATTGGGCGGGCAGGGCTGGTGGTCTGACTGCTGTAATAATAAGACGAAGACGAAGAACTCGGAGTCAAGGAAGAAGAACGCCAAGAAGAAGACGATGATCTTGAAGAAGATGGTGAACGAGAAGAAGAAGAAAATGAACTCCCACCCATTTGGCCACCAGACGCAGCCAACGCATGGCGAAGATACGACAATAACAATTCAAATAAGGCCCCACTTAGGACTGATTTTTGTAATGCATATATAACATTCTTGATTGATCTCCAAATCACTACATTTATATCCTCATCAGCCATAGCAACTCTTATAAATAAATATTATCATCTGATCCTTTGATTCCACTTATATCCTTTTTCTCCTCCTTATGGGAGTTATGGTTCATATTTAAGCATTTCACTCTCATTTGTGGGGATATTTCGCAAGGGGAGTAAATTCTTCTGAGAGCATTGTTATTATATGTGGCACCGCATGACCATTTTACTACGAACGTGCAATGTTTCGGCGAATGAAAGGATTGTTGAAGCAAAAAAGGGTTGGAATGTAACAAAAAATGTGTGTTTGCCATCAGAGAATGAATCATGATTTTTTTGTCGAATGTATTTGTTTGCAGATGAAGGGTTTATTGAAATCTTCTAAGTATTAATTAGATTATACAATTTCTTTTCATATTTCTGTTATTTTGCAAAATTCTCTATCTTTTTGCATTTTTTTTTTTTCGAAATTCTATATTTTAAGAAAGGTTATGTATGTTTATGAAATCAAGTTTTGATTTTATGTTGAAGTATGTATCTATAATCTATATATGATTTTTTTTTTTTTTTTTTGGCATTGTTCAGCAAAGCTTGGTGACCTTGTCTTACTATGTGATACTTTAGCATTTGCTCATCTGATAAAAATAGTACATTAAATGTTGTACATTTGATGTTGGTTAGCATATGGCACCTTTGGTACTTTGGATTTGGGTTTATTTCACCGATTTTTTTAGTTTGTTATGTATGGATCGATATGGTTACCTTGAGTATGAAAAGATGCATAGTTTTTTATTTATCTTTTTATTATGGTTTGCCTTTGTTTTGCAACAGGGGCAGAGCCACGTAGAAGGTATGGTCCTTTCGTTATACGCAGTGTAAATTTCATATAAAAATTGCACTTTTTGTTGAATTTCTTCTTTATGCTACGAGTTAACAAAAATTTAGATACTCCTACTACTAGTCACCCCAAATCCTGGATCCACCAATTGCAAGCTCGTTACACTTCATTTTTTAAAAAGTACACATCGAGGGAACGAATTAACTGATGAGGCACCCAGGTCTTGTTTTTTTTTCTTATAATGATATCCATATGGTCTGTTATGTCCCAGTTCTATTTTAGATAAACGTTTAGCTGTTTAGGTGATGATAGATTCAATCATCTAGAAGCTGTTTTTTTCATATTGTAATCTTTAGCTTCTGTTTTGAGTTTCTTCCCTGGTCAAAGCCATTAGATCTTCCTTTTACTGGATTCTCTCTATATCAAGATAGGATTTTAGGTGACATCCTGATACTGTATGTGTGTATATATATATATGAAGGTCCTTGATTTTCTCCTCCTTTTTTTGCTGTTATGATTTCAATTAGATCTGTTGTAGTGGTTTTACATCTGGTGATTGGTTTGCTATGTCTCTTTCAATAGCAACTGCAATTGCAATAGATTGGGCAAGCTGCTGATCTGCCTTTGGAGTTTGGAGGTTGTTTTTGGGTTGCATGCATATGGGTCATGCATATATCAAGGTGCTTCTATAGCTTCACTTGATTAGCGATTGTTCATCGTGTATTGCTTCTAACAATGCTAGTGTATCTTGGTTAGCCCCAAAATAATCAGACTCCAAATCTATTAATTTTCAAAATGACATTGGAGCACATACAGTTATTTTTTTTACTTACACAATAAAACACTGATTCACATGTCCAACCCTACGAGAAATTTCAAATTAAATTTGATCCACAAGTAACTGATTTTTTCACAGAATCCTCAATCATCTTCATACCTAGCAGAAGAAAAACACAAAAAAACAGTATAAGCCAATTGTGTAGTACATATTTATACTACAGAGTGATAGAATGTAAGAGCATATTAGAACAACTGAATTTATGCAGAATCACACAATCGCATCCATTTCGAATATTATGAGAGCATACAGTTTTCTGCATGCATTCATCGCCTATAGATTAGTAAAAAAGTATTAAAACAAATTACCTAAAAAGAGTTAAGCAGGGGATAATCTTCAAGCACTTCTTGTTTTGTAAGAATATCATCTTCCTCTTGTGGAGTCCATAAGACCTCAGTTGCCTGTGAATTTGTGACACCCGCTAAATTAGAGCGTCATTACTGTGCCTAATTACGTGCTTATTACGTGTGTTTAGTACTAATTAATCTAAATATACGTGGCTTTTCGTACACAACTGTTGCGATCGGTTTAGATCGTGGGATATACGTACTAGATTATTCCAACCTTACTTACAACGGACGTTGGTGATCAATGTTATTAAGACGCTATTACATTCGAAATAATATTTTAATAATACTTCCAATTTGTCTCGTACCGTACATCTGAAAAACTTACACGATTTAAAAACAAAATACGTAAATTAATCTAAATTATATTAAATATGATCCAAATTATTAAAGATTTGATAAAATAATTAAGTAAATCACTTAACAAAAATTGGTATTTTAAAATGAATAATAAACGCATAAATTAAATATTTAACGCTTAAATGACGGGTAAACGAACACGGGTAAAACACCACAATTTGGGACTAGTCCCTCCCCACTTTTGGAGACCAAAACCAGCCCCAACCCCACCATCTTCTCCTCATTTTCATCTTTCCTCTCTCTCTCTTCATCTCCATTCTCTCTCAATTCTCACTCTAAAAACCCACAACAAAATCACACAAAAACTACATTAAAAACGCCTCGAATCACCTCGTTCCTTTAGAGAAAAACGATCACAAGAACGAGCTCTACACTTCTACCATTTCGGATTTTCGAAAACCGACCCGCGTAAGTTCCTGACATTCCGACAACTCTTAGATTTTGCCATTTATTTCGATATTTTGTGTTTATAATACTTAATACATCATGTTTTAGTGTTATATCAACTTATTATGTCCAAAAACACCTTTAAAAACGCTTTAAAAGTCAAAATTTGCATAAAAATCGCTGAACAGCCAATTTCGCGAGCTGAGATCCAAATCTGATGAATTTCGCGAGTCGAGACTTGACTTGCGGGTCGACTTGACTTGCGGGTCGACTTGACTTGCGGGTCCACTTGACTTGCGGGTCCACTTGACTTGCGAGTCCACTTGACTCGTGGATCTCAACTCGACTCGCGAGAAATCTTAACTCGACTCGCGAGAAATCTCAACTTGCGAAACTCAACTTGCCAAACTCAACTTGCGAAACTCAACTTGCAAATCATTTTTCCACTAAGTGTCGAACTTAACCGGAAACGAATACTTACACATGATACGATATACGAACTGTACAGACATTTCAAACAAACTTATTTTATTGAAATCGTGATTTCAAACTATTACCAACGAGTCGTACACATTTTCGCAACTATGAAATACAAACGTAAACGTTAAACAAACACTTTGGACATAATTTAGTTGCGTGAACACTAGCATGGATAGTCAAACTTAGACATCCACGTACTTATTAAATCTCAAACGTTTAGGGCGTTAGGAGATTCGACTAGGTGAACTTCGGGTTTTAAGCTTTGCTAGCACTCACACGCAACGCAACTCAACAGGTGAGTCTTACAGCACCACTTTTACTGTTTTGCTTACGGGGTGAGATACATTGCTTACTTTTTTTCTGAACACAAGTACTAAACTACTTATTTTACTATACGGGATTGCATGAGTTACTTACTTTTTACGGAAGTCTCTCCATCATATATCGTTAGTTATGGACTTAAGCGCGAACACTAGTTAATGGATCCATTAGGGAAATGACCCTCCCCGCCCGGGGTAGTAGCGCTACCACGAACCGTTCTGTAAAAACGGGCAACTATTATTCGTTACTTATGCTTGCTCAGTTACGAGCATGTCACGGGAGCAATTTATTACTTACGGGTTAAGCTTCGATTATGAGCCTCATGGCAACGGTATAACTTACTTATTTTACATTTGCAGGATTGCAAATATTTGATTTACGCCTACGGGCACTACCGATGAAATCTTGTGTTCAAAAACTGATATATATACAAACCTGTGAGATTCACCAACATTCGTGTTGACCTTTTAGCATGTATTCTCAGGTACCCAGACGGAGTAGGATTACTCCAGGACATAGCTAGAGTCGCATAATTTCAACAAAATTGCATTAACGGAGATTCTCAGCATTATCTTTTGTACATTTTGATTATGTAATAGAATCTCCCGCTACACGCGTGGACTCTAGGGGATTACATTTTGAATTCGAAAACATTGAGTTTTCAAACATTTATTTCATATGAAATCGTTTTTCAACGTCTCATTTAGAGGTCGTTTGCTGTATATCTTGTGCTTTGTATATTGATTAGTAACACCCAAGTATGCTTCCGCCAATCATTAAATTTGGGGGTGTTACAGAATTGATCTAATAGTTAGTTGAATTACAGAAGAATCGTGATTTTTGGGTTAGAAAACAATTGCATAAATTTCTCACCATAATATCTCTTGATGGGATAGAGGCCAGCTTTTGTAACGCTTCCTTCAGTTGTGCACTGTTTCTAGTGGGCGGTAGTTTATGTATGCCGCTAGCAACCACAATGATTGTAACCTTCCACCATGCAGAAGCAGTATGATGGAAATGAACATTCATCATAGAAAGAAAAAAAAAAGGTGAAAGTAAACTACTAACCACAATACACTCATTAGACAACACTTTAGATGTCTGACTTTTAGCATTTTGCTTTCTAATGTTGTTGACATTGACCAAAGTCTCCTCATCGAGTTTAGCCCTTTCTTCAATAGAAAGTTTATTAAATCTTTTCTCTCGTTCGTTACTAGAACTATATATAGTTACTAATAAATTCTTAAATTTTTGACGTAAATTATCACATATTTTTAATGCCGCATGCATGGACAAATTTATAATATGAGCAACACAACGAGAGTACTAGTGAAAAAAAGCGCCATTTAAAATTGGTTTTAAACGTAATTTTAGTAAATTCATGGCTCTCGTATTATTTGACGCATTATCTAGTGAAATTGTAAAAACTTTATCGTGTAAATTATATTCAATTAAAGTGTCATTTAAAATTTTTCGCAAATTACATCCCGTATGCGGATAACCAAACAATTTAAAAGCAATAGTATGTTTCATCAATAACCAAGACTCGGGATGAAACCAATGGGCCGTAACTGCTAAATAAGAATTTGCGGGTACCATGTGGTGCGGTCCAAACATCACAAGTAATTGAAACATCATGTTTATTGTTTAGAAAACCATCAATTATATCTTTTTTAGCATTTTTCCATAATTTAAAAGCATCGTTTCTAAGGGTAGTACGACTTACTTGTTGGTATCGCGGTTGTAGTCTCTTTTTGATGATACTCGTAAGCCGTTGGTTGTCGTAGTGGTTGAATGGAAGCGCCTCTTGGATGACAAACTTTGTAAAATCTTCTCGAAGCGCATCATTGTCGTATATAAATACCCCACCATCCGAACCAAGTGTCGATTGTGAGGCATCTTGACTAGTCGCTCTACAAGCCGCGGTCATGTGAGCTCATAATGTTGAGTTTGATGTGGGGTTATAGAATTTCATACATCTCTTGCAACGAGCCTTATTCGCCCCATCATTCATAAGGCACAAATCGTAATTCACCCAAATTTTCGAGTTCCGGGTCGTTGATTTAACTTGCACGACATCACCGTTTGTATAAACTTTGTTTCATACATTGCTACCAACGGAAGCAGAACCGGAACCGGAAGCTTGAGATTGTAGATTTTCCATTTCGCAAACAAAAAGTATATATATATATATATATATATTAGGTTCAAATGAGAACCAACTAAAAGTTGAGAACCTTGAGAACCACTAGATTACATGCTTGTTCACATGTGACTAACTTCATTCACATGTGAACATTGATTTAGGTTAGATTGGTAAAGAAAAAAATTCGAAAATCACGTCTTAAAACACTTTTTACATGATTTGTTCACATTATCATCAAATGTGAACATATATTTGTTTTTTGTGTTTTTCGCTATAATTTAGGATTTTTTTAATTTTTTTCTTTACAAATCTAACCTAAATCAATGTTCACATGTGAATGAAGTTAAATCACATGTGAACAAGCATGTAATGTAGTGGTTCTCAAAGTTCTCAACTTTTAGTTGGTTCTCATATTAACCTATATATCCACCTATATACCTATATATATATATATATATATATAGAGAGAGAGAGAGAGAGAGAGAGAGAGAGAGAGTTTTTGAGAGAATATTATATAAAATGATAGAATATGAGAGAATATGACAGAAAATGGTGTGATTTGAACCTAAACTAACCACATGTATTTATAGGGTGAGTGAGGGGGCAAAAACACCCCCCAAAAATTCAAAAATCGGCCAAACCCGCTCCTCCAACGACTAGGAGCCGTTTTTGAAATTTTTTTTGAAAAAAACCGATTAAAACCGGTTTTTTCAATAACCTGTTAAAACCGGTTTTTAAACCGGTAAAAAACCGGTTGGTGCGCAAACATAAAACCGGTCAAAACCGGTTCGTTATTCTAAAACCGGTTTCGATTTTTTAAAAACCGGTTTTCGTAAAAACCGATTTCGGTTTATTCGGTCGGTTTTTTAAAAAATCGGTTTTCATCTTGCACGCCTATGGACACGTTTATTGAGGATCAGTTTACTGACAACCGCTATAAATGGCTCCAAATATTTTCATGGGTATTATTTCCCGGCATAAATGTTGTTAATTTTAGTTCGGTTTGTTAATAACCGCTACTAATGGGGTAAAACAATTGTAGCGAATACACTTGACCATCACAATCATTGTAACATAAGGTGGTTTAAAATAAACTGCTACACATTACTGAGACCTCATATTAAGACTGGTTAACTGCTCCATTTTAGACAATTGGACCCACTTTATAATCTTTATAGCGATTTTCACATAAAACCGCTATAATGTTACACTCTTTTTACTCGTTTTTGTACTAATGGAGTTACGTTCATAATGATGATGCATCTTCTATCCAAACCAATAAAAGAGGATATTATACTCTAACTTTCCCGCCAAAATTTTCTAACCGTTTACTCCCCTATTTTCTCTGTATATGTGTACGTACAAAAATAATTTTTATTAATTAGTAATTAATAAAACAACAACTTCCACTCAGAGATTAGAACCTAATATCCCTTGGATCAAAAATGTAACCGTCATGCCATATCCATAACTTATTTCCAACTTTAAAATCCATCATTCACCAATTTATCTAAAATTCATTTATATATACATCACCTATTCTTTACGATTTTCTCATTCTCGAAAAATGATTCACATCCTTGAATTATTCATCAAAATTGAATGCTTTAAACCATCTCTTACTCCATAAATTGTAAGCATAACATAATCTTGAGATGGAATCAAGGAAGTACAACATTTTTGTAGAGCATGGAAGAACCACTAAATTGGTGTCATGTGTACAAAACCCATACAAAACCTATTTACCCCCTAACTTAAATATCCCACAAACGATAAATTGAAAAATTATGAAAATTGCACCATTAGATTCAGCGTTTGATCCTCTTCGATTTGTCGCCCATCAAGGCATAATTTCGACGAATTTTTTTTTTCATTTTTTGATGGGTTTCACACTTTACTAACAAATGTGTTAAAGTGTTGCGTTTAGGGTTTAGGTTTTGGGGTTTGGGGTTTAGGGTTTGGGGTTTGGTGTTTAGGGTTTTTGCCAAAACCCTAAAAACGCTTTACGAAACTCTAAACCCTAAATCTTACTAAACCCTAAACCTTAAACCCTACTAAACCCTAAACCCTATTAAACCCTAAACCCTATTAAACCTAAATCCTAAACCCTAAACCCTATACTTAAATTAAATGTTTAACCAAATATTAACACATGTGTTAGCAATTTGTAAAACCCACCAAAAAACGTGAAAAAAAAATTCGTCGAAAGTATGTCTTGATGGACGGCAAATCGAAGAGGATCAAACGCTGAATCCAATGGTGCAATTTTCATAATTTTCGATTTGTCATTTGTGAGATATATAAGTTAGGGGGTAAATGGGTTTTTTTACATGTGAGCATTCTCTTTGTACACATAACACACTTCCATTGGTACTTCCAATCTTTTAAAAATCTTTGTACTCTAATGAACTTTTCTCACATAATCCTATTCGCCCTAATTTTTTATTTTGAACGGCATAATTGCATTAAAAGAGCACACTAGCAAGTTGCTAGAGGCTAAGAAAATTGAGTTACATGATGAGGGTTACATGATGAGGGTTACAAATCCAATCTTTCCACAAAAGATGACACTTTCTAATTCTATTGGATATCCACAAAATTGAAAGAGTTTTAACTGCATCTCCATTAATGTCACTGCGTGGTTTAGTTTGATCGAATGTAAACTCATTACGGAAGCGCCAAAGAACCCATAAGGATGTTTGTATAACTGCGTCTAGAATTTGTTTCCCAACCTTATTACCCCGTGAAGTATCAGCAATGGATGTCAACGAGCTCAAATCGACGTCGGTACCAAAATCTATATTCCACCATTTACTAATGATACTCCATAAATCTTTGGCCACCTTGCATTCAACGAAAAAATGAGTCTCTGTTACTTGATCTTCGTCACATATCGGGCATCGAGTTGAGTGGATATCAATTCCACGACGGTCCAAGTTAACACGCGTCATTATTTATGTTCTTTTTAATAAAGATTTGTAGTTGTGAATGTAAAAAGGAAAATTAAACAAACGTAGTTTAAGTATTCGTTTCTATGTACATTTACCGAAAAATCATACTACTATATATAGATTTGAAAATTGTGATTTAGTATGTTATTTTTTAGAAATTTGGTCAAAGTAAAATATAAATTTCTAATGTCATGTGTTTCAAATTACCATGGAAGTTTTCCTTTATATATCATGGCATCATGTTGTTGTTTCCATGTACTAGGATGAAATTAATATTAACTTTTTACGTAAATATGTACTTGTGGATTGAAATTATGCTAATAAATGTTATTAAAAGTAAAATACATATATTTATTGTCATGTGTTTGCTTGGAAGTTAAAAGTTTTAATCTACATCATAGAGTAAGGTTCAAATGAGTCCATGATTTTTGAGTGAGACTAAGGGAACCAATGATATCATGCCACATGTACAAAGAGAATGTTCCATACTACAAAACCCATTTACCCCAAACATCAATTATCTCACAAACGACAAATCGAAAAATCATGAAACTTGCACCATATTTTTCAGCGTTTTATCCTCTTCGATTTGCCGTCCCTCAAGGCATACTTTCAATTTTTATTTACGGTTATGGTTAGGGTTTAGGGTTAGAGTTTAAGGTTATGATTTAGCAGGGTTCATGGTTTAGGGTTTAGATTTTATGTGTTAGTAGGGTTTAGGGTTTATTAGGGTTTAGGGTTTAGTATGATTTAGGGTTTAGAGTTTTATAAAGCGTATAGGGGTTAGGGTTTGCGTTTTGGGGTTTCGGCGCCAAACCCCAAAACCCAAACCCTAAACTCTAAACGCAACACTTTAACACATGTGTTAGTGACATATGAAACCCACCAAAAAAATGAAGAAAAAAAAATTTGTCGGAAGTATGCCTTGAAGGACGGCAAATCGAAGAGGATAAAACGCTGAAAATTATTGTGCAAGTTTCATGATTTTTCGATTTGTCGTTTGTGAGATAATTGATGTTTGGGGTAAATGGGTTTTGTAGTATGGAACATTCTCTTTGTATCTGTGGCATGATATCATTGGTTCCCTTAGTCACACAAATTTTTAATCTCATTTGAACCTCACCCTTGCATCATATGAAGATGATGTTTACAAGTAGAGAAACACATGAAAATTGATAGTATCGAATATAAAGTACTAGATGTATTTGCACTATATATATAATATTACTGAATGTGATTATGTGAAGACGCATTTGCATATTGCAATATTTACGAGTATATTAGTACAAGCAACCAAATAAATATTACTGTAAAATTATTGTCAACTACTTCTTAATATTTATGTCAAATTTTTAAGTCTTATTCATAATTTCAACATTCATTTAAACTATTTTGCATTATGTTTGATCAATCCGTGCATCGCACGGGTAATGATCTAGCCAATCATCCTATTCTTTAGAAAAAGATATGAAATAAATTCATAGTATATTTTGTTTAGTCCTGACGCGTAACGCGGGTATGAAAACCTTGTTTATATCATACTATAAATATATGAAAACCTTGTTTATATCATACTATAAACACTTTAACACATTTGTTAGTAAAGTGTGAAACCCATCAAAAAATGAAAAAAAAAAATTCATCGAAATTATGCCTTGATGGGCGACAAATCGAAGAGGATCAAACGCTGAATCTAATGGTGCAATTTTCATAATTTTTCAATTTATCGTTTGTGGGATATTTAAGTTAGGGGGTAAATAGGTTTTGTATGGGTTTTGTACACATGACACCAATTTAGTGGTTCTTCCATGCTCTACAAAAATGTTGTACTTCCTTGATTCCATCTCAAGATTATGTTATGCTTACAATTTATGGAGTAAGAGATGGTTTAAAGCATTCAATTTTGATGAATAATTCAAGGATGTGAATCATTTTTCGAGAATGAGAAAATCGTAAAGAATAGGTGATGTATATATAAATGAATTTTAGATAAATTGGTGAATGATGGATTTTAAAGTTGGAAATAAGTTATGGATATGGCATGACGGTTACATTTTTGATCCAAGGGATATTAGGTTCTAATCTCTGAGTGGAAGTTGTTGTTTTATTAATTACTAATTAATAAAAATTATTTTTGTACGTACACATATACAGAGAAAATAGGGGAGTAAACGGTTAGAAAATTTTGGCGGGAAAGTTATAGTAACATATTTATAGTATGATATAAACAAGGGTTAAAAACACCAAATAATAACAAAGTTTTGTAAGTGTTCACTTAAAGTCACTAATACTTTTATTGTGTTGATTTAATCACTCAACTTTTATTGTATTGTCTTTAATCACTCAACTTTTATGAAGTGTTCACATCTTGTGAAAATATCTTAATTTTGTTAATTTATCATCTTTTAAAATGGTGACATGGATTATTGTTCTAAAAATTTAGGCTGATTTCGAATTTTTAATTTTATTTTTTTTTCCTTTTGTTATCCAAATCACCAGCTAAATGATAATGATCCAGAAGCTAATTATTATATCTTTCGTATGATATACATGGTATTTAAGGAGTATTATAGTTCATATGTGAACCTAATATATAAATTATAGCTACGTATGAATTAGTATAACACCACTGTATTTACTTGAAAACACATGGTTTACACAATTAAAATTAAGAAACGACACAGCGAATTGTTCACAAAATGTACCAAAAACAAAGCTTATAAAATTGTGAATGTATGTGTCAATGTTCTAAGAAAAAAGTAATATAATATAATTCCATGTCATACTTCCATGTCAACCTATTTATTTAAATAAAATCCATGTCAGCATTTAATTTAAAAAATTAAATTAATATCACAATATATGAACACTCAATGAAAGTTGAGTGATTTAATCAACACATAATGAAACTTGAGTGATTAAATCCAAGTGAAAAAAGTATAAGTGACTTTGAGTGAACAGTCATGAAACTTCGTTATTATTTGGTGGCATAAATCCTAAGGTTTTCATATATTTATAGTATGATATAAACAAGGTTTTCATACCCGCGTTACGCGTCAGGACTAAACAAAATATACTATGAATTTATTTCATATCTTTTTCTAAAGAATAGGATGATTGGCTAATGTTTATTTACAAAATGTATAAGTAATTCTAGTTATTTATATTGGATAAAGAATTGATTCTTTAAAAATGTACGTGAACAAAAGTGTTTTTAGTGGTTGCATAAAATTAAAATTTGACTATCTAAAACTTAACGTCTTTCAAATTAATCAAATGATGATTAAACTAAATATTGTTCTTTATTTTAAAGTGTAACAAATTATTGCATAATTGTAGTTGTTTGGATTGAAGTTGTAAAGAATAGATTTTGAGCAGGCATAAACATGTTGCTATAGGTTAACTAGGTTATGAAAAAGACCTCCAAGTGAATCTTTATAACGATGAAGAAAATAGTTACTTAATGAAGAAAGTATTTACTTATAATGATGAAGAAAATAGTTTCTTAAGTTAAAAGAAGAAGGTTAAATTGAAAAGGTAAATTTTGAGAATGAATAACTTAAGGATGATGATAAATCCAAACATGATTTTGATAAATCCACCATAAGTGTGTAATACTGGTTTGTACAATACAAGCTTTTATTGCATAGGGATGGTGGATTTATCAAAATATTGAGTGGAAATATCACTAGCCATAACTTAAGTAATTAACCTTGATTTTGTGGTGGGACACGTGGTAGAATGTAACACCCCCAAATTTAATGGTTTGCGGAAGCGAGTTTTTTTTTGGTGTTACTAATCAATATACAAAGCACATAAGATATAATGAACGACCACTATATGCGTCGTTTTACATTTGTATTGATAAAACCAAAAGTTTACATCAAAAATATTGTTTACATTAGCTCGGTTGAAATTGAGAGATTTAGGTACATAATTAATCTATACAAAATATAATAATGCAGTTAAATCTCTGATTGTTTGCATGCTGACTCGAGCTAATTTGCCTTGAATTAGCGGTCCAACCTACTGCTGGTTACCTGTGATACATGCTAAAATGGGTCAGCGAAACGCTGGTGAGCTCACATGTTTGTATGTCAACACATATTTGTATGAACCACAAGATTTATAATTGAATTTAAAATGCAATTAAGCAAAATAAAAGTTATACAGCCATGAGCACATAGTCTGAGCTTAACTTGAGTTGTCAGGTCCAATTAAGGAAACCTAACTTGAATGCCTCCTACGAGTGCCTAATCTACACTCGTCTTCCCAAATGCTAATACGTCCGTTTGACCAGTTAGTGCGTGCTAACCCGGACGAGGATTGTCAATCCTATATGATATCATATACTAACATTCACGCTACTACGTATTACCAGACTATGCTATGGAGGGCTTTAAATTGATTAGCTTGAAACTCATGTAGTATTTGATTTGATTTGTAATTGCGTTCAACTTGTAAAACAAAACGAGCAATAATATCACACCCCTGATTGAAAAGCAGTAAAATAGGGGCCATGAGACTCATCTGAGTCTTGAAGCGTTTAAACAAATAAACTTGATTTGGCTTGACTTATATTGATGTCCGAAGACTTGTAACCTGAGGGTGTCCACGACACGCGATGGTTATAAATGTGAGTCGGTATCTCAAAGGACTACCTTTGTAGTTGCTACACAACTATATATGTCCAAATTACTACTATTTGGTTGATTATTTGATTTGTGTTTTGAAAACGTGTACGGCCCGTTGGTGACAGATTTATAAAAATAACCTTAACTATTATTATTATACTTTGATTTATCCATTTTTGCGTATTAATCGTATCGTATTTGGTTTGGTTATTGAAAAATGATTTTTAAACACTTAGAATGTTTTCGGCTTCTGTTTTCGGGTTTTTGCGACACTAAATGCGACACAATGCTTGTGTTTCGCAAAACAAGGCTTGTGTTCTGCAACACAAGGCTTGTGTCTCATGTCTGCGACACAATATGCGACACAATGCTTGTGTTCCACAACACAAGGCTTGTGTCTTATGATATGAAACTTAATGCGACACTAAATGCGACACAATGCTTGTGTCTTATGTTTTGTGACACAATATGCGACACAATGCTTGTGTTCCGCAACACAAGGCTTGTGTCTTATGATATGCAACTTAATGCGACACAATGTTTGTGTCTTATGTTTTGCGACACAATATGCGACACAACGCTTGTGTTCCGCAACACAAGGCTTGTGTTCCGCAACACAAGGCTTGGGTCGCAAAGATGAACACCAGCCCAGAACCCAGCGACTGTCGCGATTTTTCAACCCAAAACCCAAATCTAACTCATTTTTAGGCTGTAAACTCATGTTTTCTTCATACATTTGGACAATACTAAGTTGTGTAAACATTATAACACCGAAATAATACACCAAAATTAGTAAATCTAAGTTTTTAGAAATTTTCTTACAATTGCAAATCGGAGCTAGAGGAGGCCGAAAATGATAATGATGCGTTTGTAAATCTTGTTCCTTGCTTGATGGTGATTCCGAAAATATAATTTTTGGTGTCGGTTATGCTAGATCCGAAAATTTGGTGGTGATGGGTTTGAGAGTGTTTAATGGTGTGTGTGTGTTTTGTATGGAATGGAAATGAAAGAGGAAATGGGGAGGAGGTGATGTGTAGGTGAAAGCCTCACTTTTCAGTCCTCGCTCCATGTTCCGCGCGGTGCTCGTTTACCCGATCGTTTAAGCGTTAAATATTTATTTTAAGCGTTAAAATGTACGTTTCCAAAGAAGAAAAATTACTCGATGTTTTGGTTGAGGTATTTCATCAAATACTTTATATTTGAGTTATAATAATTATAACTTAACTTTGTTTCGAGTGTTTGCGCGTTTAATATTTTTTAACCGCGTAGTTTCAGTTTGTACGATATGATTTAATTAGGAAATATTATCAGAATAATATTTTGAATTTAATTGCGTTATTAAATAACCTTATATTATTTAATAAGATTGTTCACCAACGTCCGTATTAATTCAAGATCGAAATACACTCGATTTTGAAACGCGTACGATTTAATCAAATCGTATAATTATATATATTCAACAATATATATATTGATACATTAATTAGCCTAACACAGAACTAATTACATGTACTAAAACTTGATTAGGTACTAATTACTAGTCCTAATTTGACGGTTGTCACATTCTCCACCTGTTAGAAGAATTTCGTCCCGAAATTTAGTTTGGAGTCGTGTTTGAAGTAGCGTCAGCAAACAACTGAGGATACTTGAGTCTCATTTGATCTTCCCGTTCCCAAGTGAATTCCGGGCCGCGCCGCGAATTCCACCTAACTTTGACGATGGGAATACGGCTTTGTTTGAGTTGTTTGACCTCACGGTCCATGATTTCGGCGGGTTCTTCAACAAAGTGAAGCTTGTCGTCAATACGTATCTCATCGAGTGGAATGATAAGTGTCTCATCAGACAGACACTTCTTTAGATTTGAAATGTGAAAAGTGGGATGCACACTGCTGAGCTCGACTGGCAGTTGCAATCGATATGCCACTGGACCTATCCTCTCGAGGATCTCGAAAAGTCCAATGTATCTTGGGTTCAGTTTACCGCGTTTTCCGAATCGGATGACACCTTTCCAAGGTGAAACTTTGAGAAGTACTCGATCCCCAACCTGGAACTCGAGTGGTTTGCGTCTCACGTCAGCATAGCTTTTCTGACGATCAAGTGCGGCTTTGAGTTTGTTTTGAATCTCGAAGATTTTCTCCGTTGTTTCGTGAATGATTTCCGGACCCGTGAATTGGCTATCCCCAGCTTCGGTCCAACAGATAGGTGATCGGCACTTACGACCGTATAGTGCCTCGAATGGTGCAGCCCCAATATTGGTATGGTAGCTGTTGTTGTACGAAAACTCGCACAATGGTAGGTGTTGTTCCCAGTTTACACCGAAGTCAACTACGCAGGCTCGTAGCATATCCTCAAGTGTTTGAATTGTTCGTTCACTTTGGCCGTCGGTTTGAGGATGGTATGCGGTACTCATATCGAGACGGGTACCCAGTGATTTTTGAAGTGATTGCCAAAAGTGAGATGTGAAACGACTGTCCCTATCAGAGATAATCGAGATTGGAACACCGTGTCGAGAAATGATTTCCTTGATGTAAATTCGTGTGAGGCGTTCCATTTTATCGGTTTCCTTGATCGCCAGGAAATGAGCAGATTTGGTGAGACGATCGACGATCACCCAAATGGTATCGCAACCGCTCGATGACTTGGGTAGTTTGGTTATGAAATCCATGGCGATTTGTTCCCATTTTCATTCAGGAATGTCGGGTTGTTGAAGTAAGCCAGAAGGTTTTTGATATTCGGCTTTGACTTTTGAGCAAGTAAGACACTTGCTGACGTAAGTGGCTATTTCAGCCTTCATGTTCGGCCACCAGTAAAATTCCTTGATGTCGTGGTACATTTTATCGGATCCCGGGTGAATAGAATATTTGGACTTGTGAGCTTCATCCATCACCAAGTCTCGTAGATTCCCGAAAGTAGGCAACCAGATTCGGTTTGAGAAATACCTAACCCCGTTAGGTTTGATTTCGAATTGTTTATCCAAGCCTCGCAAGGCTTCGTTTTTAATGTTTTCAGGTTTGAGAGCTTCGAGTTGAGCAGCGAGAATCTGAAGGTTTAGATCATTGTGAATAGTCATACTGAGGGCTCGAACTCGAAGTGGTTTTGATCGTTCCTTTCGACTGAGGGCATCGGCAACAACATTTGCCTTGCCCGGATGATATTTGAGTTCGCAGTCATAATCGGTAAGCAACTCGACCCACCGACGTTGCCTCATGTTGAGATCCTTCTGATCGAATATGTGCTGGAGACTTTTATGATCGGTAAAAATTGTGCACCTAGTGCCATAGAGGTAATGTCTCCAGATTTTGAGAGCAAAAATGACAGCTCCTAGCTCGAGGTCATGAGTTGTGTAGTTCTTTTCGTGAATTTTGAGTTGTCGTGAGGCGTAAGCAATGACCTTGTCTCGTTGCATCAGCACGCAACCGAGACCTTGATGAGAAGCATCACAGTATACCACGAAGTCATCGGTGCCTTCGGGTAATGATAAGATTGGAGCACTGCAAAGCTTTTGTTTCAGAAGTTGAAATGCTAACTCTTGTTTATCAGTCCAGTCGAACTTTTTGTCTTTTTGAGTCAGTGTCGTGAGTGGCAACGCTATTTTTGAGAAGTTCTCGATGAATCGTCGATAGTAGCCGGCCAGTCCTAAAAACTGCCGTACTTCTGTTGGAGTTGTCGGCGATTGTCAATTTTTGATAGCCTCGATTTTTGATGGATCGACATGGATTCCTTGACTGTCGATAACATGTCCAAGAAATTGAACGGTTTGTATCCAGAACTCACACTTGGAGAATTTGGCGTAAAGCTCCTCGTGTCTAAGTAGCTCTAGGATGGTTTTGAGATGATGCGCGTGTTCCTGTTCGTTTCGCGAGTATATGAGGATGTCATCAATGAAGACAATGACGAAGTTGTCGAGATAAGGCTTGCACACCCGATTCATAAGGTCCATGAATACAGCCGGTGCATTGGTTAGACCGAATGGCATCACTTGGAATTCGTAATGTCCGTAACGGGTTCTGAAAGCGGTTTTCGGGATATCGGTGTCGCGAACACGCAACTGAAGATAACCTGATCGAAGATCAATCTTTGAATAACAACTCGATCCTTGAAGTTGGTCGAACAGGTCATCGATTCGAGGAAGTGGGTATCGATTCTTGACGGTCAACTTGTTCAACTCTCGGTAGTCGATACACATTCGGAAAGAACCATCTTTCTTTTTGAAAAATAGGACCGGAGCTCCCCAAGGTGAAGAACTCGGCCTAATGAATCCTCTTTCCAGGAGCTCCTGTAACTGGGTGGACAACTCCTGAAGTTCGGATGGAGCTAAACGGTATGGTGCTCGGGCCACAGGTGCAGCACCTGGCACGAGATCGATTGAGAACTCAACCTGTCTTGGTGGTGGTAAACCAGGTAGTTCTTCGGGAAAGACTTCTGGAAAGTCTCGAACGATTGGCACATCCTCAAGTCGCTTCTCCTCCGACTTTTTCTCCATGATGTGCGCGAGGATTGCTGGATAACCCTTTCTCAGAAATTTTCGGGTTTTCAAACAAGATATGATATTGAGTCTCGTCCCGCCGGTCTCCCCCTGTATGATTAAAGTTCCACCGGCGGCGAGGGGTATGCGAACGACTTTGTCATAACAAATGATTTCAGCTCGATGCTTGGACAACCAGTCCATACCCACAATGACGTCAAAACTTCCGATTTCGACAGGCATAATGTAACACCCGCCAAATTAGGACTAGTAATTAGTGCCTAATCATATGTTAATACATGTAATTAGTTCTGTATTAGGCTAATTAATGTATCGAATTATATATATTGTTGAATATATACGAAAATGCGATTTGATTAAATTGTACGCAATTTAAATCGAATGTATTTCGAATCAATTAAATACGGACGTTGGTGACCAATTTTATTAAATAACGTGACATTATATAGTAACATTATGTCAAAAATATTATTCTGATAATATTCTAATTACAATTCGTATCGTACAAAATAACTTACATTTTATAACTCAAATATAAATTGATTAGTAAAATATTTAAATAAAATATCGCGTAATAAATTTGTATTTTAAAACTTACCATTTAATATGTAAAATAATTATTGAAACGTTAAAAGACGGAGAAAACGAACACCGCACGGAGCATGGAGACGGAGGCTGAAAAGCGGGCTTCCACCTACAACCTCCATCTCTCTCTTTCTCTTTCTCTCATTTTCTCTTTTCCTCTCTCTCTCCTCTCTTCTTTTTTCTCTTAAATCACAAACCCCCACCACCTATTAAAATCGCAAAATAACAACATAAAACGCACGCGAACCATACTACTCCTTTGGAAAAGAACGACCACGGCATCCCGATCTATCATCCTATCTTTTCGGATTTTTGATCCGACACTTTGTAAGTTTCTGACAATTCTCGAAACTCTTCGATTTCCATTATTTTCGACTTGTGGTTGTTTGTATACACTTAAAATGTCCATATATGGGTTGGGTAAAAGATTTAGACCGAACGGAAGCCTTTCGACCGATTTTCCGGCCACCGGAATCTGAACAGACTCCGACGTCGCATCTGGGTTGGCCCAATTGCGACGTCAATTGCAACGTCGCAATACCAGTCACCACGTCGCATATAGCGACATCGTCATTAACGTCGCATTAAGTTGCCGACGTCGCGTATAGCGACGCAAGCCCTTACGTCGCAGAAATTAACAACGTCACATATAGCGACGCCACGCACAACGTCGCATTAAATTGCGAAAGTCGCACATAGCGACGCCATGATCAACGTCGCAGTCAGGACCTGCGACGTCGCACCCAACGTCGCAAAAACCAGAAAACACAGATTTTTACTAAGTGTCGAGACCTAAAATTTTAACACCTGATTTTACCCAAATTCGGTTCCAGATGCGTTTTTCGTCAAAGCAATATAGTAGAAATAAAAATTTTCCAAGCTGACCTGGCAGCTCGACCCCAGCCAAGGGCTCTGCCCCTTGGACCCCGCTACCAGGGGCGCTGCCCCCGGACCCCCGTACTTAGATTCCGTAACGGCTTCGAAAACACAATCAAAACACATTTTTCATGAAATCAAAATAATAATAGTTGAGATTATTATTACAAATCCGTCACCAACGGGCCATACATATTTTCAAACATTCGAATCAATCAACCAAATCGTAGTAATTTGGACATATATAGTTGTGAAACAACTACAAGGGTGATCTTTTGAGATACCCAATCATGTTTATAACCATCGCGTGTCGTGGACACCCTCAGGTTACAAGTCTTTGGACTTCATTACTCGGCTAATCAATCAAAGTTTGTTAAGTTAAACTCGCTAGACTCAGGTGAGTCTCATAGCCCCTCTTTTTACTGTTTTACTCAGGGGTGTGATATATTGCTCATTTTTAACATGTGAACGCAAGTACAAACATTTCATATACTACATGAGTTTTTCACAACTAATCATTTAAAGTCCTCCGTCAGCATAGTTGTTAATACGTTGTAGCGTGAATATTAGTATATGGTACCATATAGGATTGACCCTCCTCGTTCGGGTTAGCAAGCACTAACCGGGTAAAAGGACGTACTAATATTTGGGAAGACGAATGTTGATTAGGCATTCGTGGAGGCACCTCGCCCGGAATTCTCTATAGGGGACCCGGCCCTCGAGTTAAGCTCAACTATGTGCTCATGGCTGTATACATGATTACTATCATTAAATTGCTGGATGCAATTCATTATTTAAATCTTGCGGTTCATACTATATTAACTGATTTCAAACCTGTGAGCTCACCAGCTTTTAGCTGACCTTTTAGCATGTATCGCAGGTACCAACCAGTAGGATGTTTCTGCTTCAGGACTTTAGCTCGAGTCAGCATACAGACGATTGAGATTTTCTTGCATTAGTATATTTTGTACAAGTACTCATGTACTGAAATCTTTTTTTATTTAAACTCGAGCTATGTAAAGCTTTAAATGTTGTAAACATTTCAATTATCAATATATTTTGTTAAAACAACGCATATAGAGTCGTTTACTATATATCTTTGTGCTTTGTTATTGATTAGTAACACCCAAATCAAGCTTCCGCAAATCACTAAATTTGGGGGTGTTACAGATTGGTATCAGAGCCTAAGGTTATAGTGAACTAGGTTGCATTTAGTGGACCTAGACTATGACCATTAGGTAGTATTCCTTATTAGGTATAACTTGTTCAGAGGGTACAGCATACGAGTTTAATTTAACATAGCCTGATCAACTATGTACAATTAAGCAAAGATGATGTAAGATCTGAAGGTAGTTATGGCTGAACAGGGTACAATAGAAGACTCTGACCTCGAGAGAACCGAGACTTAAACATGTTTGTGCTAGACACTCAATAGGCTATATTATATAGGAACTATATGATTATAGGCCTCACTTTCTCTAACGCTTTGTCTCAGAAATGGCAAACATCCCATCCAATTCATCGCGCTCTCAATCCGGGTCGCAGAACCCAAGGGTAGCTAGGAGGAACGCCAGGTTGCCTCGAGCTGGCCCGTACCCCACTCACTTCACCTTGCCGGCCTTAGCCGCTAGGGTGAACCAACACGAGCAGCGACTTCGCACCATGGATGTCGTGCTGCAGGAAACGAATGAAAACTGGAGACTTACATCCCTTGAACGGATCGAACAAGTCTCCGACGACCTGGAAACCACAAACAACAACATGGATGTCCTTCGCAACCAAGTAATAGAGATAAACGTGGAAAATGCTCTCCTACGACAAAGGATGGAAGAATGTGAATAGCGTTCACATGAAGCAGAAGAGTATGCCCGTGGACTAACACAACGACTAGCACTAGCAGAAGATAACGCCCGATAAGCTAGCAGACTTGCAAACACTGTGGACCGTCTTGTCACGATGATGGAACAAATTAACCTACGTTAAGACTAGTGTAGTCCTTGTTTTGTAATCTATCTCGTAGTCTAATGACAATCTAAGCACTACTCTATAAATTAGTCGGATGTAACAATTCCCGACACCTTTTGTAATAACTCTGTAGGATGTAACTTTTGAAACTCGTATTATCTATCAAATATCCCTTGATGTTTCAACTCATATTAATTGTCATTTTTCCATGTTGATGTCATGTATTACTGCTTTTATACATGTACATCTATAACAAATACAACTTTCCTACGAAATCTCATGTATCTTCATTTCTTTTATTGAAGAATCATGCCGCCAAAGACAAGACCATTGTAACAACCGCCAAATTAGGGCTAGTATTAGCGCCTAATTCTTGGTTAATACATGTAATTAGTACTGAGTTAGGCTAATTTATGTATCGGATTATATGTTGGTTAATATATATACAACTTTACGATTTGATTAAATCGTACGCGACTTAAATAGAATGAAATTCTATTCGGTTAACACGGACGTTGGTGAACAAATGTTTATAAACTAAGATAACGCAATTATGACCGGAACGCTACTTTATAATAATTGGTAATTATCTCGTATTACTCGATATACACTTACACGATTTAAAAACAAAAGAAATTAAATGTAATTTAAACTATTAAAAGATTTAAGGAAATAATTTAAATAAATTATTTAACAAGATTTGTGATTTATAAATATAATTAAACGCGTAAAATAAATATTTAAAGTTTCAATGACGGAGCAAACGAACACCGCGCGGAGCAGGAACACGGGGCGAAAGTGGGGATTTAACCTCCCACTTCCACCCACCTTCTTTCATTTCACTTTCTTTCTTTCTCTCTCTTTCCTTTCCTTTTCTCTCTAATCACTAAACACCACCACCAAAAATCTATCTAAATCAACAAATAAACATATCAAACGACATCCGATCTTCAAGATTTTTAGAGATTCACGACCACCGCATCCCGATCTACATTCCTATCTTTTCGGATTTTCAATCCGACACTTTGTAAGTTTCCGACAAATCCCGACAACTCTCCGTTTCTACTCATTTTTACGTTTTTATAGTTTATAATGGCTTAATATGTTCATATAAGGGTTGGGTAAAAGATTTGGACCCAACGGAAATCGGAAAACTCGTTTTCGACAAAAATTCCGGCCATCAGACCGCTACGTCGCATTTGGCCACCGGCCTCTGCGACGTCGCGGCCTACGTCGCATAAAAACCCCAACGTCGCATTAGCGACGCTGCATCCTACGTCGCATTGATTTGCGAAGGTCGCATCATGCGACGTACATGCCCACGTCGCACCTGACGTCGCACCTGACGTCGCACCTGACGTCGCACGCTACGTCGCACCCTACGTCGCACCCTACGTCGCACATGACAGAACCTTGAAAACTCGGATTTTACTAAGTGTCGATCTTACACAATTTCCAATACTTATACTATACGACTTAACAAACATCATAGAATATGCTTTTCTATTACAATCACTCTAAATTGCGTTATTAACAATAAAACTTTAATTATAACAAACCACCAACGGGCCGTATATACTTTGACACGAACGTGAACGAACCAACATTTAACACAACGGGGTATGAACAACTAGCCTAGATGGTCTTGCGAGACATCTACTTACTTAACCTTATGTGTTTAGGCACTAGAAGGTTACGGGTTCGGAGAACCTACGGTTGATACTACTTACTCGTTTATTGACATAAACGTACTTGCAAAGACTCAGGTGAGTCTTACAGCCCCACTTTTACTGTTTTATACTTTGGGGTGAGATACTTAGCAACTGTTTTACGCATGAACACAATGTACTGAACTGAAAACATTACTGAAAACATAACTGATTACAAACAAACGCATGAGTTACTTTTATCCACTGAAAGCCTCCTTATCGTAAGTTGTTAGTTATGGTCTTAAGCGCGAGTACTAGTAAATGGATCCATTTGGGACTGACAATCCCTGTCTGGGGTGGTAGCGCCACCACGTACTGATTTACACGTAGAAACAGACATATTAGTATTTGTTACATATGAGTGTGCGGATAGCACTCACGGGGGTACGTGATTTATTTCACACTACACGGTTAAGCTTCAACTTATGAGCTCATGGCACTGTACTGATATACTGATTAACTTACTTTGCTTGATAGCAATACGGGTACATACTTGTGGTTCATAACATTTACTTATTACTAAACCTGTGAGATTCACCAACCTTTTTGGTTGACACTTTCTAGCTTTGTATCTCAGGTACACTTACGGAGTAGGTTCACTCCGGGATTACTAGCTAGAGTCGCATGATTTACAAACTGCATTTAACGAAGATTCTTTGGCATTATCTTTTGTAACTATGATTATGTAATAGAATCTTCCGCTATACGCGCGGACTCTAGGAAACTACATTTTGTGTACGAAAACCTACGGTTTTCAAACGATTCAAATTATGAAATGTAACTATTTTACAAACGTCTCATTTAGAGGTCGTTTGCTATATATCTTGTGCTTTGTATATTGATTAGTAACACCCAAAGTATACTTCCGCAACTCGTTAAATTTGGGGGTGTTACAGATTGGTATCAGAGCCTAAGGTTATAGTGAACTAGGTTGCATTTAGTGGGCCTAGACTATGACCATTAGGCAGTATTTCCTTACTAGGCATGATTGGTTCAGGAATTACATCATACGACTTTAATTTAACATAGCCTGATCAACTATGTACAATTAAGGAAAGACGATGTAAGATCTGAAATGATTATGTTGAACGGGGATACGTTAGTTGACTCTGACTACGAGAGAACCGGACCATTACTTGATACGTGCTAGACACTAGGCTGGATATGATATATGTATATATATTAGCCTCATCTTACTAACGTTTTGTCTCAGAAATGGCAAACATCCCATCCAACTCGTCTCGTTCTCAAACCGGGTCGCAGAACCCAAGGGTAGCAAGGAGGAACGCTAGGTTGCCTCGAGCTGGCCCATACCCCACTCACTTCACCTTGCCGGCCTTAGCCGCTAGGGTGAACCAACACGAGCAACGACTTCGCACCATGGATGTCGTGTTGCAGGAAACAAACGAAAACTGGAGACTTACATCCCTCGAACGCATAGAAGAAGTCTCCGACGACCTAGAAACCACAAACAACAACATGGATGTCCTTCGCAACCAAATTATAGAAATAAGGGTGGAAAATGCTCTTCTGCAACAAAGGATGGATGAATGTGTGCAGCGCTCACTTGAGGCAGAAGAGTATGCGCGCGGACTAACACAACGACTAGCATTAGCAGAAGACAACGCCCGACAAGCTAGCAGGCTTGCAAACACTGTGGACCGTCTTGTCACGATGATGGAACAAATTAATCTACGTTAAAACTAGTGTAGCCTTTGTTTTGTAAACTAACTTGTAATCTAGTAACTGTCTAAGCATTACTCTATGTTTCAGTCGGATGTGATAATTCCCGACACCTTTTGTAATACATCCGTAGGATGTAACCGTTGAACTAGCATCATCTATCAAATATTTCTTGTTGTTCAACTCATATTAATTGTCATTTTCCATATTGATGTTATGTATTACCACCTTTATACATGTACATCTGAAATACATACAACCTTCTTGCAAAAATCTCATGTATCTTCATTTCTTTTATTGAAGAGTCATGCCGCCAAAGTCAAGACCTTACACGGATGCCCAGATTACCTCCCTCATAACCCAGGCTGTTACTGAAGCCTTAGCTCGGAACACTCCACCTGGTTCCACAAGAAACAGCGATGCCGCTGAAACTTCTGCTGCTAAACCTTGTTCATACAAGGATTTTCAAAACTGCAAACCCTTGAGCTTCAAGGGGATCGAAGGAGCCATCGGACTTATTAGATGGTTTGAAAAGATGGAATCCGTTTTCCGCATCAGCAAATGTGCGGAGGACGACAAAGTCAAATTCTCCACCTGCACCCTCGAGGATGGTGCCCTCTCGTGGTGGAATTCCTATACCCAGTCTGTGGGTATTGATACAGCTTATCTACTCCCTTGGGAGGATCTGAAGAAAATGCTCACTGATGAGTATTGCCCGGCCGAACAACTCTACAAACTGGACGAAGAGTTCTGGAACTTGAAAGTACAAGGAACTGACATCGTTGGATACACCACCAGATTCCAACAACTCACCGTCCTTCGCCCAACTATGGCGGGTACTGAACCCGAAAAGATCAAGAAATACATCCGCGGCCTCCCGGAACCTGTCCGGGGGAATGTCGCCTCGTCAAAACAAACCACTCTTCATGGTGCCATTCGGTTAGCCCATGAACTTCTAGCCATGAACGAGGACCCAGAACCACCCACTCCAACCTCCAACAGCAACAAAAGAAAATGGTCCGACAACCACAACAACCACCAAAACAAGAAACCTGAAACCATTAAAGCCTATACCTCCGGTACTGATGACAAGGGGGCGTATAAGGGAACCAAACCCTATTGCTCCAAGTGCCAACGACACCACCATGGTTCTTGTCCCTGTAGCAAGTGTAAGAGATTTGGACACTTGGCTAGGGATTGTAGATCAAACACCACTGACATCAACACCTCTGCACCAAAGACTTGTTATGGGTGCAACGGTACGGGGCATTTCAAGAAAGACTGCCCGAAGCTGAACAACAACAACAACAGGAACAACAACAATGCTCGAGGAAGAGCTTTTGTACTGAAATCTGGGGAAGCCCGTCAAGACCCGAATGTGGTCACGGGTACGTTTCTTCTCAACAACTTGACTGCTTCTGTATTATTCGATACTGGTGCTGATAAGAGCTTTATTTCCGACGAATTTTATCCACTACTTGACACTACACCTATTGCCTTAGATTCTAAGTACACAATAGAATTGGCAAACGGAAAACTTATTGAGGCCGACAGTGTGGTACCTAATTGCACTCTGAACTTAGCTAACGAGCTCTTTTCCATTGACTTGATACCTGTCGAAATCGGCAGCTTTGACATCATCGTCGGTATGGATTGGTTGTCCAAGTACCGAGCCGAAATCGTTTGTTTTGAGAAAATCGTACGCATTCCTCTCGTCACCGGTGGAACTTTGAGCATACAAGGGGAGACCGGTGGGACGAGAATAAACATCATTTCTTGCATGAAAACCCGAAAGTACTTGAGAAAAGGGTACCAGGCAATCCTCGCGCACGTTATGGAGAAAAAGTCGGTGGAAAAGCGACTTGAGGATGTACCTATCGTTCGAGACTTCCCAGAAGTCTTTCCCGAAGACTTGCCTGGCCTTCCGCCACCTAGACAAGTCGAATTTTCTATTGACCTTGTGCCCGGTGCAGCACCCGTGGCACGAGCCCCTTACCGACTAGCCCCATCCGAACTTCAGGAGTTGTCTACTCAATTACAGGAACTCCTGGACAAGGGATTCATTCGACCAAGTTCCTCACCTTGGGGAGCTCCGGTCCTGTTTGTGAAAAAGAAAGACGGTTCTTTCCGCATGTGCATCGACTACCGTGAACTCAACAAATTAACTGTCAAGAACCGTTACCCACTTCCTCGCATTGATGACCTGTTTGACCAACTCCAGGGATCGAGTGTTTATTCAAAAATCGATCTACGGTCAGGTTATCACCAACTCCGAGTTCGTGATGAAGATATTCCTAAAACAGCTTTCCGAACTCGCTACGGGCATTATGAATTCCAAGTAATGCCATTCGGCTTAACCAACGCACCGGCTGTGTTCATGGACCTTATGAATCGGGTGTGCAAACCTTACCTTGACAAGTTTGTTATCGTCTTCATCGATGACATCTTGATTTACTCGCGCACTGAACAAGAACACGCGCAACACCTGAAAACCATCCTAGAGCTGCTCAAACACGAAGAGTTATACGCTAAATTCTCTAAGTGTGAGTTCTGGATGCAAACCGTTCAATTCCTTGGACATGTCATTGATAATCAAGGAATTCATGTCGATCCTTCGAAAATCGAGGCTATCAAATGTTGGCAAGCACCTACAACACCGACCGAGGTACGCCAATTCTTAGGACTCGCCGGATACTACAGGCGGTTCATTGAGAATTTTTCGAAAATAGCCCTACCTCTCACTGCACTGACTCAAAAAGAAAAGAAGTTCGATTGGACTGACAAACAGGAGTCAGCTTTCCAGCTACTAAAACAGAAACTCTGCAGTGCACCTATCTTATCTTTACCCGAAGGTAACGATGACTTCGTGGTATACTGTGATGCTTCACACCAAGGTCTTGGTTGCGTGTTGATGCAACGAGACAAGGTCATCGCTTACGCCTCTCGACAACTCAAGGTCCACGAAAAGAATTACACAACTCATGACCTGGAGTTGGGGGCTGTTGTATTCGCTCTAAAAATCTGGAGACACTACTTATACGGTACCAAGTGTACAATCTTTACTGACCATAAAAGTCTCCAACATATCTTCGATCAAAAGGATCTCAACATGAGGCAACGTCGATGGGTCGAGTTGCTTACTGATTATGACTGCGAAATCCGTTATCATCCGGGCAAGGCGAATGTTGTCGCCGATGCCTTAAGCCGAAAAGAACGAGTGAAACCACTTCGAGTTCGAGCTCTTGGTATGACCATTCACAACGATCTCATCAATCAAACCCTCACCGCTCAACTCGAAGCACTCAAACCAGAAAACGTGATAAACGAGGCCTTGCGGGGCATGGACAAACAATTTGAAACCAAACCTAACGGGGCCAAATACTTCTCGAATCGAATCTGGTTACCAAGTTTTGGAAACCTTCGAGACTTGGTGATGAATGAAGCTCACAAGTCTAAATACTCTATACACCCCGGTGCCGACAAAATGTACCACGGCATCAAGGAAATGTACTGGTGGCCCAACATGAAAGCTGACATTGCAACCTATGTTGGCAAGTGTCTTACTTGTTCTAAAGTTAAAGCTGAACACCAGAAACCTTCCGGTTTGCTACAACAACCTGAAATACCACAATGGAAATGGGAGCAGATCACCATGGATTTCATTACTAAACTCCCTAAAACTTCTAGCGGTTGCGATACCATTTGGGTGATCGTCGACCGACTCACTAAATCTGCTCATTTCCTAGCCATCAAGGAAACTGATAAGATGGAACGTTTGACACGGATCTACCTGAAAGAGATCGTGTCAAGACACGGCGTGCCCATCTCAATCATCTCCGACCGAGACGCTCGGTTTACTTCTCGCTTCTGGCAATCACTGCAGAAATCTCTTGGTACTCGTCTGGATATGAGTACGGCTTACCATCCTCAAACCGATGGCCAGAGCGAACGAACCATACAAACACTGGAAGACATGCTACGGGCCTGCGTAGTTGACTTCGGTAAAAACTGGGAAAATCACTTGCCGTTGTGCGAGTTTTCGTACAACAACAGTTATCACACCAGCATAAAGGCTGCACCCTTCGAGGCACTGTACGGTCGTAAGTGCCGGTCACCCATCTGTTGGACTGAGGTGGGGGATACACAACTCACCGGTCCAGACATCATACATGAAACAACTGAAAAGATCATCAGCATACAAAACCGACTAAAAGCCGCACGTGATCGTCAGAAAAGCTATGCTGACGTGAGACGCAAACACCTTGAGTTCCAAGTAGGGGACAAGGTACTTCTCAAAGTGGCACCGTGGAAAGGTGTCATTCGATTCGGAAAACGAGGCAAACTAAATCCTAGATACATCGGGCCATTCGAAATCCTTGAAAAGATTGGTCCGGTGGCATACCGCCTACAACTCCCTGCTGAGCTTAACAGCGTTCACAACACATTCCACATTTCTAATCTGAAGAAATGTCTGTCTGACGAGACACTGATTATACCGCTCGACGAAATACAACTCGATGATAAACTTCATTTTGTCGAGGAACCTATGGAAATAATGGACCGCGAGGTCAAACAACTAAAACAGAGTCGTATTCCCATCGTAAAAGTCAGGTGGAATTCTAGACGTGGTCCTGAATTCACTTGGGAACGGGAAGACCAAGTGCGACTGAAATACCCACATCTCTTCCCTGACAACGCACCGACCGTGCAATCAAGCTAATTTCGGGACGAAATTCTTTTAACAAGGGGAGAATGTAACAACCGCCAAATTAGGGCTAGTATTAGCGCCTAATTCTTGGTTAATACATGTAATTAGTACTGAGTTAGGCTAATTTATGTATCGGATTATATGTTGGTTAATATATATACAACTTTACGATTTGATTAAATCGTACGCGACTTAAATAGAATGAAATTCTATTCGGTTAACACGGACGTTGGTGAACAAATGTTTATAAACTAAGATAACGCAATTATGACCGGAACGCTACTTTATAATAATTGGTAATTATCTCGTATTACTCGATATACACTTACACGATTTAAAAACAAAAGAAATTAAATGTAATTTAAACTATTAAAAGATTTAAGGAAATAATTTAAATAAATTATTTAACAAGATTTGTGATTTATAAATATAATTAAACGCGTAAAATAAATATTTAAAGTTTCAATGACGGAGCAAACGAACACCGCGCGGAGCAGGAACACGGGGCGAAAGTGGGGATTTAACCTCCCACTTCCACCCACCTTCTTTCATTTCACTTTCTTTCTTTCTCTCTCTTTCCTTTCCTTTTCTCTCTAATCACTAAACACCACCACCAAAAATCTATCTAAATCAACAAATAAACATATCAAACGACATCCGATCTTCAAGATTTTTAGAGATTCACGACCACCGCATCCCGATCTACATTCCTATCTTTTCGGATTTTCAATCCGACACTTTGTAAGTTTCCGACAAATCCCGACAACTCTCCGTTTCTACTCATTTTTACGTTTTTATAGTTTATAATGGCTTAATATGTTCATATAAGGGTTGGGTAAAAGATTTGGACCCAACGGAAATCGGAAAACTCGTTTTCGACAAAAATTCCGGCCATCAGACCGCTACGTCGCATTTGGCCACCGGCCTCTGCGACGTCGCGGCCTACGTCGCATAAAAACCCCAACGTCGCATTAGCGACGCTGCATCCTACGTCGCATTGATTTGCGAAGGTCGCATCATGCGACGTACATGCCCACGTCGCACCTGACGTCGCACCTGACGTCGCACCTGACGTCGCACGCTACGTCGCACCCTACGTCGCACCCTACGTCGCACATGACAGAACCTTGAAAACTCGGATTTTACTAAGTGTCGATCTTACACAATTTCCAATACTTATACTATACGACTTAACAAACATCATAGAATATGCTTTTCTATTACAATCACTCTAAATTGCGTTATTAACAATAAAACTTTAATTATAACAAACCACCAACGGGCCGTATATACTTTGACACGAACGTGAACGAACCAACATTTAACACAACGGGGTATGAACAACTAGCCTAGATGGTCTTGCGAGACATCTACTTACTTAACCTTATGTGTTTAGGCACTAGAAGGTTACGGGTTCGGAGAACCTACGGTTGATACTACTTACTCGTTTATTGACATAAACGTACTTGCAAAGACTCAGGTGAGTCTTACAGCCCCACTTTTACTGTTTTATACTTTGGGGTGAGATACTTAGCAACTGTTTTACGCATGAACACAATGTACTGAACTGAAAACATTACTGAAAACATAACTGATTACAAACAAACGCATGAGTTACTTTTATCCACTGAAAGCCTCCTTATCGTAAGTTGTTAGTTATGGTCTTAAGCGCGAGTACTAGTAAATGGATCCATTTGGGACTGACAATCCCTGTCTGGGGTGGTAGCGCCACCACGTACTGATTTACACGTAGAAACAGACATATTAGTATTTGTTACATATGAGTGTGCGGATAGCACTCACGGGGGTACGTGATTTATTTCACACTACACGGTTAAGCTTCAACTTATGAGCTCATGGCACTGTACTGATATACTGATTAACTTACTTTGCTTGATAGCAATACGGGTACATACTTGTGGTTCATAACATTTACTTATTACTAAACCTGTGAGATTCACCAACCTTTTTGGTTGACACTTTCTAGCTTTGTATCTCAGGTACACTTACGGAGTAGGTTCACTCCGGGATTACTAGCTAGAGTCGCATGATTTACAAACTGCATTTAACGAAGATTCTTTGGCATTATCTTTTGTAACTATGATTATGTAATAGAATCTTCCGCTATACGCGCGGACTCTAGGAAACTACATTTTGTGTACGAAAACCTACGGTTTTCAAACGATTCAAATTATGAAATGTAACTATTTTACAAACGTCTCATTTAGAGGTCGTTTGCTATATATCTTGTGCTTTGTATATTGATTAGTAACACCCAAAGTATACTTCCGCAACTCGTTAAATTTGGGGGTGTTACAACCATACACCGATGCTCAGCTTACATCCCTTATAACCCAGGCTGTTACTGAAGCCTTGGCTCGGAATACTCCACAAAATTCCGCGAGGAACAGTGATGCCGCCGAAACCCCTGCTGCTAAACCTTGTTCTTACAAGGACTTTCAAAGCTGCAAACCCTCAAGCTTCAAGGGTTCTGAAGGAGCCATCGGACTGATCAGATGGTTCGAAAAGATGGAAACTGTTTTCCGTGTCAGCAAATGCGCGGAAAACGACAAAGTAAACTTCGCCACCTGCTCTCTCGAAGATGATGCCCACTCTTGGTGGAATTCATATACCCAATCAGTGGGTGCTGACACTGCCTACCAACTCTCTTGGGAGGACTTGAAAGCAAAACTCACTGCCAAATACTGCTCTATCGCTAAACTCCAAAAGCTGGACGAGGAGTTCTGGAACTTAAAGGTTCAGGGTGGTGATATCGATGGTTATACCACCAGATTCCAACAACTTGCCGCCCTCCGCCCAACCATGGTAAGCACAGAACCTGATAAAATTAGGAAGTACATCCTTGGCCTTCCTGAGCCTGTTCGGGGGCATGTTGCCTCTTCCAACCAAACCACCATTGACGGTGCAATCCTATTGGCCCAAGATGTCAATGAGCCAAGATTCTGAACCACCCACTTCCTCCTCCCACAACAACAAAAGAAAGTGGTCCGACTACCACAACGACCACTCAAACCAACAAAACAAGAAACCCGACACCATCAAAGCCTACAACACCACCACAGACATCACACGGGGCTACACTGGGAGCAAACCCTACTGTTCCAAGTGCAGTCGCCACCATGAAGGTTCCTGTGGTCCCTTTTGCAACAACTGCAAGAGGTACGGCCACCTCACCAAGGATTGCCACTCTCCTGCCAACAACAATTCCAACAACAACACCAGACCACCCAAAGTCTGCTTTGAGTGTGGGAAACCCGGGCATTTCAGGGACACATGCCCAAAGCTGAAGAATAACAACAACAACAACAACAACCGCAATAGCAACAACAACAACAACACCCGAAGTAGAGCCTTCGTCATCAAGTCTGGGGACGCCCGCCAAGACCCGAATGTGGTCTCGGGTATTTTCCTCCTCAACAACTTAAATGCTTCTGTTCTATTTGATACTGGTGCTGATAGAAGCTTTATCTCCGATGACTTTTGCCCATTACTTGACATCACTCCTGTTACCTTAGATGTTAAGTACACTGTAGAGCTAGCAAATGGAAAACTTATAGAAACCAATAGTGTGATACCTAATTGCACTTTAAACCTTGCTGACGAAACCTTTTCGATCGACCTTGTACCCATTGCAATTGGAAGTTTCGACGTCATCATTAGAATGGACTGGTTATCCAAACACCGAGCCGAAATCGTTTGTTACGATAAGATCGTCCGCATTCCACTCGCTGCCGGTGGAACCTTGATCATACAGGGGGAGACCGGTGGGACGGGACTCAATATCATCTCTTGCTTAAAAACCCGAAAATTTCTGAGAAAGGGTTACCCTGCAATACTCGCACACATCACAGAGAAGAAGTCGGAGGAGAAGCGACTTGAGGATGTGCCAATTGTTAGAGACTTTCCCGAAGTCTTTCCGGAAGAATTACCTGGTTTACCTCCACCTAGACAGGTTGAGTTCTCAATTGATCTCGTGCCGGGTGCCGCACCGGTGGCCCGTGCACCTTACCGTTTAGCCCCATCCGAACTTCAGGAGTTATCCGCTCAGTTACAGGAACTCCTGGATAGAGGATTCATTAGACCGAGTTCTTCACCTTGGGGAGCTCCGGTCTTATTTGTTAAAAAGAAGGACGGTTCATTCCGAATGTGCATCGACTATCGAGAGTTGAACAAATTGACCGTCAAGAACCGTTATCCACTTCCTCGCATTGATGATTTATTCGACCAACTTCAGGGTTCAAGTTTCTACTCAAAAATCGACCTGCGATCAGGATATCACCAATTACGAGTTCGCGACAACGATATTCCAAAAACTGCTTTCAGAACTCGTTACGGGCACTACGAATTCCAAGTGATGCCCTTTGGTCTAACCAACGCACCGGCTGTATTCATGGACCTTATGAATCGGGTGTGCAAACCTTACCTCGATAAGTTTGTCATTGTCTTTATCGATGACATACTCATTTACTCGCGCAACGAGCAAGAACATGCGCAACACCTCAAGACTATCCTTGAACTACTTAGACACGAGGAGCTTTATGCAAAATTCTCTAAGTGTGAGTTTTGGATACAAACCGTTCAATTCCTTGGTCACGTGATCGATAATCAGGGAATTCACGTTGACCCATCAAAAATCGAGGCTATCAAAGACTGGCAAGCACCCACCTCTACAACTGAAGTACGACAATTCTTGGGTCTTGCTGGGTACTATCGGCGGTTTATCGAAAATTTCTCCAAAATAGCTCAACCACTCACGGTACTGACTCAGAAAGACAAAAGGTTCGATTGGACCAATAAACAAGAGTCAGCGTTCCAACTTCTAAAACAAAAGCTTTGCAGTGCTCCAATTCTATCCTTACCCGAAGGCACCGATGACTTCGTGGTATACTGCGATGCTTCTCACCAAGGTCTCGGTTGCGTGCTGATGCAACGAGACAAAGTCATTGCTTATGCCTCACGACAGCTGAAAATTCACGAAAAGAACTACACAACTCATGATCTCGAACTTGGAGCTGTTGTTTTTGCCCTCAAAATCTGGAGACATTATCTCTACGGCACTAAGTGCACAATCTTTACCGATCATAAAAGTCTCCAACATATATTCGATCAGAAGGATCTTAATATGAGGCAACGTCGATGGGTCGATTTGCTTACCGATTACGATTGTGAGATCAAGTACCATCCGGGGAAGGCTAATGTTGTAGCCGATGCCCTCAGTCGAAAGGAACGACCAAAACCACTTCGAGTCCGAGCCCTCAGTATGACCATTCACAACGATCTTACCATTCAAATTCATACCGCTCAGATCGAAGCCCTGAAACCTGAAAACATCAAAAATGAAGCCTTACGGGGTATTGACAAACAATTCAAAATCAAATCTAACGGGATTAGGTATTTCTCAAACCGAATCTGGTTGCCTAATTTCGGGAACCTACGAGACTTGGTGATGGATGAAGCTCACAAGTCCAAATATTCTATCCATCCGGGATCCGATAAGATGTACCACGGCATCAAGGAATTTTATTGGTGGCCAAACATGAAAGCCGAAATCGCCACTTATGTCAGCAAGTGCCTTACTTGCTCGAAAGTCAAAACCGAACATCAGAAACCACCTGGTTTACTCCAACAACCTGAAATCCCTGAATGGAAATGGGAACAAATTGCCATGGATTTCATAACCAAACTACCCAAGTCGTCGAGCGGTTGCGATACCATTTGGGTGATCGTCGATCGTCTCACCAAATCTGCTCATTTCCTAGCAATCAAAGAAAACGATAAAATGGAACGCCTTGCACAAATCTACATTAAAGAAATCGTTTCTCATCACGTCGTTCCAATCTCGATCATCTCTGACAGGGATGCCCGTTTCACCTCTCACTTTTGGCAGTCACTTCAAAAAGCTTTGGGTACTCGTCTCGATATGAGTACCGCATACCATCCTCAAACCGACGGCCAAAGTGAACGAACCATTCAGACACTGGAAGATATGCTACGCGCCTGCGTAGTTGATTTCGGTACAAACTGGGAAAGACATCTACCGTTGTGCGAATTCTCGTACAATAACAGCTATCACGCCAGCATCAAAGCTGCACCTTTTGAGGCACTGTACGGTCGTAAGTGCCGATCACCGATCTATTGGACTGAAGTGGGAGATAGTCAACTCACTGGTCCTGAACTCATACACGCCACCACTGAGAAAATAGTGGAAATCCAAAATCGACTCAAAGCCGCACGTGATCGTCAGAAAAATTATGCTGACGTGAGACGCAAACCACTCGAGTTCCAAGTTGGGGATCGAGTACTCTTAAAAGTATCGCCCTGGAAAGGCGTCATCCGTTTTGGCAAACGCGGGAAGTTAAATCCGAGGTACATCGGGCCTTTTGAGATCCTCGAACGGATTGGCCCAGTAGCTTATCGATTGCAGCTACCATCCGAACTCAGCAGCGTGCACCCTACTTTTCATATTTCAAATTTGAAGAAGTGTCTGTCTGATGAGACACTTATTATCCCACTAGATGAAATTCGTGTTGACGATAAACTTCACTTCGTTGAGGAACCCGCTGAAATTATGGACCGTGAGGTCAAACAACTGAAACAAAGTCGTATTCCCATCGTCAAGGTCAGATGAAATTCGCGGCGTGGTCCGGAATTCACCTGGGAACGGGAAGACCAAATGCGACTCAAATATCCTCAACTATTCACTGATTCTACATCAAACACGACTTCGAACTAAATTTCGGGACGAAATTCTTCTAACAGGGGGAGAATGTAACACCCGCCAAATTAGGACTAGTAATTTGTGCCTAATCATATGTTAATACATGTAATTAGTTCTGTATTAGGCTAATTAATGTATCGAATTATATATATTGTTGAATATATACGAAAATGCGATTTGATTAAATCGTACGCAATTTAAATCGAATGTATTTCGAATCAATTAAATACGGACGTTGGTGACCAATTTTATTAAATAACGTGACATTATATAGTAACATTATGTCAAAAATATTATTCTGATAATATTCTAATTACAATTCGTATCGTACAAAATAACTTACATTTTATAACTCAAATATAAATTGATTAGTAAAATATTTAGATAAAATATCGCGTAATAAATTTGTATTTTAAAACTTACCATTTAATATGTAAAATAATTATTGAAACGTTAAAAGACGGAGAAAACGAACACCGCACGGAGCATGGAGACGGAGGCTGAAAAGCGGGCTTCCACCTACAACCTCCATCTCTCTCTTTCTCTTTCTCTCATTTTCTCTTTTCCTCTCTCTCTCCTCTCTTCTTTTTTCTCTCAAATCACAAACCCCCCACCACCTATTAAAATCGCAAAATAACAACATAAAACGCACGCGAAACATACTACTCCTTTGGAAAAGAACGACCACGGCATCCCGATCTATCATCCTATCTTTTCGGATTTTTGATCCGACACTTTGTAAGTTTCCGACAATTCTCGAAACTCTTCGATTTCCATTATTTTTGACTTGTGGTTGTTTGTATACACTTAAAATGTCCATATATGGGTTGGGTAAAAGATTTGGACCGAACGGAAGCCTTTCGACCGATTTTCCGACCACCGGAATCTGAACAGACTCCGACGTCGCATCTGGGTTGGTCCAATTGCGACTTCAATTGCAACGTCGCAATACCAGTCACCACGTCGCATATAGCGACATCGTCATTAACGTCGCATTAAGTTGCCGACGTCGCCTATAGCGACGCAAGCCCTTACGTCGCAGAAATTAACAACGTCACATATAGCGACGCCACGCACAACGTCGCATTAAATTGCGAAAGTCGCACGTAGCGACGCCATGATCAACGTCGCAGTCAGGACCTGCGACGTCGCACCCAACGTCGCAAAAACCAGAAAACACAGATTTTTACTAAGTGTCGAGACCTAAAATTTTAACACCTGATTTTACCCAAATTCGGTTCCAGATGCGTTTTTCGTCAAAGCAATATAGTAGAAATAAAAATTTTCCAAGCTGACCTGGCAGCTCGACCCCAGCCAGGGGCTCTGCCCCTTGGACCCCGCTACCAGGGGCGCTGCCCCCGGACCCCCGTACTTAGATTCCGTAACGGCTTCGAAAACACAATCAAAACACATTTTTCATGAAATTAAAATAATAATAGTTGAGATTATTATTAAAAATCCGTCACCAACGGGCCATACATATTTTCAAACATTCGAATCAATCAACCAAATCGTAGTAATTTGGACATATATAGTTGTGAAACAACTACAAGGGTGATCTTTTGAGATACCCAATCATGTTTATAACCATCGCGTGTCGTGGACACCCTCAGGTTACAAGTCTTTGGACTTCATTACTCTGCTAATCAATCAAAGTTTATTAAGTTAAACTCGCTAGACTCAGGTGAGTCTCATAGCCCCTCTTTTTACTGTTTTACTCAGGGGTGTGATATATTGCTCATTTTTAACATGTGAACGCAAGTACAAACATTTCATATACTACATGAGTTTTTCACAACTAATCATTTAAAGTCCTCCGTCAGCATAGTTGTTAATACGTTGTAGCGTGAATATTAGTATATGGTACCATATAGGATTGACCCTCCTCGTTCTGGTTAGCAAGCACTAACCGGGTAAACGGACGTACTAATATTTGGGAAGACGAATGTTGATTAGGCATTCGTGGAGGCACCTCGCCCGGAATTCTCTATAGGGGACCCGGCCCTCGAGTTAAGCTCAACTATGTGCTCATGGCTGTATACACGATTACTATCATTAAATTGCTGGATGCAATTCATTATTTAAATCTTGCGGTTCATACTATATTAACTGATTTCAAACCTGTGAGCTCACCAGCTTTTAGCTGACCTTTTAGCATGTATCGCAGGTACCAACCAGTAGGATGTTTCTGCTTCAGGACTTTAGCTCGAGTCAGCATACAGACGATTGAGATTTTCTTGCATTAGTATATTTTGTACAAGTACTCATGTACTGAAATCTCTTTTTATTTAAACTCGAGCTATGTAAAGCTTTAAATGTTGTAAACATTTCAATTATCAATATATTTTGTTAAAACGACGCATATAGAGTCGTTTACTATATATCTTTGTGCTTTGTTATTGATTAGTAACACCCAAATCAAGCTTCCGCAAATCACTAAATTTGGGGGTGTTACACATAAGATCGATTGAGAAGATTTCGTCGGCTAGGTTTAAAGTGCAATTAGGTATCACACTATCGGTTTCTATGAGTTTGCCATTTGCTAGTTCTACGGTGTACTTAACATCTAAGGCCACGGGGGTGATGTCAAGTAGTGGATAAAACTCATCAGAAATAAAGCTCCTATCGGCACCAGTATCAAATAGAACAAAAGCAGTTAAGTTGTTGAGGAGGAACATACCCGTGACCACATTCGGGTCTTAACGGGCATCCCCGGAGTTGAGTACGATCACTCTTCCCTTTGCATTGTTGTTGTTGTTGTTGTTGTTGTTGTTGTTGTTGTTGTTGTTGTTGCCCTTGTTCCTTCGTTTAGGACATTCATTCCTGAAATGTCCGGCCTCCCCACATCCATAGCAGGATTTAGGTTGTTGGGTAATGCTGTTGGAGGCATTGTTGTTGGGTTTGGGGGCTCGGCAATCTCGGGTCAAATGCCCGTACCTCCTGCAGTTGTTGCAGGGAGTACTGCATGGACCGTCATGGTGGTAGTTACACTTGAAACAGTATGGTCTGTCTCCAGTGTAGCTACGTTTGGTTTCAGTATTGGTGTTGTAAACTTGAATGGTGTTGGTTTTCTTGTTTGGTTGGTTTTGATGCTCAGAGGGTTTTCGCTTGTTGTTGGAGGAGGTATTAGGTGTCTCACGGCTGACAACCAGCGCCATGAGCTCATGTGCTAGCCGAATGGCACTTTCCGTAGTGGTTGGCTTAGATGAAGCAACGTTCCCCTGGATATTCTCCGGGAGACCGCGAATGTATCTCTTGATGCTCTTCTCCTCCGGATCAACCAGTCCCGGGCATAACAAAGCGAATTGCTGGAATTTGGTGGTATACCCAGCAATATCCGTCCCTTGCACAGTCAGGTGCCAGAACTCTTCCTCTAGACGGTGCAGTTCTTCTTCAGGGCAGTATTTTTCTCTGAGCTTTTTCTTCAGTTCAGCCCAGGGAAGTTGGTTTGCTATTTCGATGCCTACAGAGTTGGCGTGGGTGTTCCACCACGTAAGTGCACCTTCCTGAAAGGTGTAGGCAGAGAACTTGACCTTGTTTTCTTCAGCACAGTTGCAGAGGTTGAAGACGGATTCCATACGTTCGATCCATCTGATTAGACCAATAGCACCTTCAGTGCCCTTGAAATAAAGTGGTTTGCAGCTAAGAAAATCCTTGTAGGAACAAGGTTTGACGACAGGGGTGGTGTCAACAGTCTGATCACTGTTTCGTTGTGAGCTCCGAGCGGCAAGAGCATCGGCCACTGCTCGGGAGACAATGGCATTGATTTCGGCATCACTGTAACTTTTCTTTTTGGGCGGCATGATTCTTCAAGAAAGAACAAAAGGTACGTAAGAATTTGCACCAGAATGAAAATTACAATAGATGCATATATGTAAAAGCGGTAACATACGACATCACAATGTAACATTAATAATGTAGAATAATCGAGGGGAATTGTCAATTGATATTACGTGTTCAAGAGGTGATAGACCATTCCGAGTTGTGAGTTCCAAAAGTTACAGGATTAGATGTTTTTACAAAAATACCGGGAATAGTTACATCCGGTCGAATTACATAGGTCCTACGAAAGCATAATAGAATACAGATTTCAGCCTAAGCTAATTCTGACGTAGATTGAGTTGTGGCAGCAGTGCAGTGAGGTGGTTCACAGACTATGCAAGTCTGTTGGCAGTTCGGAGGTCGTCCTCGGTTTCCCTTAGACGTGTCTCGCACTGATGTAGCCTTGACTGTAGGACAGAGATTTTATTTCGGTTGCCAATCACCTGGTTGTGGACAACCTCCATGGTTTCGATTGTTTCTTCCACTTGATTTTGAAGAGTGTTCACGGTGTTGACAGTGTGCTCGTGATCTTCAGAGACTTGTTCGATTCGTTCCATAGCTGTGAGTCTCCAGTTCTCGCGAGTTTCTTGTAGTTCGATATCCATAGCGTTAAATCGTTGCTCGTGTGGTGTAGTCGAGCGGCTAAAACCGGTAGAGTGAGGTGGGTGGAATATGGGCTAGCTTGAGGCAACCTGGTGTCCCTCCTAGCTACCCTTGGGTTTCGTAATCCATGTGGATAAGAGCGTGATGAACTTGGTGGTGTGTTTGCCATTCTGAGACAAAGCGTTAGAAAGAATGAGGCCTATATCCATATAATACAATATAGCCTAGGGTGTCTAACACAGACATTTTTGAGTCTCGGTTCTCTCGAGGTCAGAGTCAACTAGTGTATTCCCGTTCAACATAACTACTACAGACCTTACATCATCTTTCTTTAATTGTACATAGTTGATCAGGCTATGTTAAATTAAAGTCGTATGCTGTAATTCCTGAACCAGTCATGCCTAATAAGGAAATACGGCCTAACGGTCATAGTCTAGGCCCACTACATGCAACCTAGTTCACTATAACCTTAGGCTCTGATACCAATCTGTAACACCCCCAAATTTAATGGTTTGCGGAAGCGGGTTTTTTTTGGGTGTTACTAATCAGTATACAACGCACATAAGATATAATGAACGACCACTATATGCGTGGTTTTATATTTGTATTGATAAAACCAAAAGTTTACATCAAAAATATTGTTTACATTAGCTCGGTTGAAATTAAGAGATTTAGGTACATAATTAATCTATACAAAATATAATAATGCAGCTAAATCTCTGATTGTTTGCATGCTGACTCGAGCTAATTCGCCTTGAGTTAGCAGTCCAACCTACTGCTGGTTACCTGTGATACATGCTAAAATGGGTCAGCGAAACGCTGGTGAGCTCACAGGTTTGTATGTCAACATATATTTGTATGAACCGCAAGATTTATAATTGAATTTAAAATGCAATTAAGCAAAATAAAAGTTATACAGCCATGAGCATATAGTCTGAGCTTAACTTGAGTTGTCAGGTCCAATTAAGGAAACCTAACTTGAATGCCTCCTACGAGTACCTAATCTACATTCGTCTTCCCAAATGCTAATACGTCCGTTTGACCAGTTAGTGCGTGCTAACCCGGACGAGGATTGTCAATCCTATATGATATCATATACTAACATTCACGCTACTACGTATTACCAGACTATGCTATGGAGGGCTTTAAATTGATTAGCTTGAAACTCATGTAGTATTTGATTTGATTTGTACTTGCGTTCAACTTGTAAAACAAAACGAGCAATAATATCACACCCCTGATTGAAAAGCAGTAAAATAGGGGCCATGAGACTCACCTGAGTCTTGAAGAGTTTAAACAAATAAATTTGATTTGGCTTGACTTGTATTGATGTCCGAAGACTTGTAACCTGAGGGTGTCCACGACACGCGATGGTTATAAATGTGAGTCGGTATCTCAAAGGACTACCTTTGTAGTTGCTACACAACTATATATGTCCAAATTACTACGATTTGGTTGATTATTTGATTTGTGTTTTGAAAACGTGTACGGCCCGTTGGTGACAGATTTATAATAATAACCTTAACTATTATTATTATACTTTGATTTATCCATTTTTGCGTATTAATCGTATCGTATTTGGTTTGGTTATTGAAAAGTGATTTTTAAACACTTAGAATGTTTTTGGCTTCTGTTTTCGGGTTTTTGCGACACTAAATGCGACACAGTGCTTGTGTTTCGCAACACAAGGCTTGTGTTCTGCAACACAAGGATTGTGTCTCATGTCTGCGACACAATGCTTGTGTTCCGCAACACAAGGCTTGTGTCTTATGATATGCAACTTAATGCGACACTAAATACGACACAATGCTTGTGTCTTATGTTTTGCGACACAATATGCGACACAATGCTTGTGTTCCGCAACACAAGGCTTGTGTCTTATGATATGCAACTTAATGCGACACTAAATGCGACACAATGCTTGTGCTTATGTTTTGCGACACAATATGCGACACAATGCTTGTGTTCCGCAACACAAGGCTTGTGTTCCGCAACACAAAGCTTGTGTCGCAAAGATGAACACCAGCCCAGAACCCAGCGACTGTCGCGATTTTTCAACCCAAAACCCAAATCTAACTCATTTTTAGGCTGTAAAATCATGTTTTCCTCATACATTTGGACAATAATAAGTTGTGTAAACATTATAACACCGAAATAATACACCAAAATTAGTAAATCTAAGTTTTTAGAAATTTTCTTACAATTGCAAATCGGAGCTTGAGGAGGCCGAAAATGATAATGATGCGTTTGTAAATCTTGTTCCTTGCTTGATGGTGATTCCGAAAATATAATTTTTGGTGTCGGTTATGCTAGATCCGAAAATTTGGTGGTGATGGGTTTGAGAGTGTTTAATGGTGTGTGTGTGTGTGTTTTGTATGGAATGGAAATGAAAGAGGAAATGGGGAGGAGGTGAGGTGTAGGTGAAAGCCTCACTTTTTAGTCCCCGCTCCGTGTTCCACGCGGTGCTCGTTTACCCGATCGTTTAAGCGTTAAATATTTATTTTACGCGTTAAAATGTACGTTTCCAAAGAAGAAAAATTACTCGATGTTTTGGTTGAGGTATTTCATCAAATACTTTATATTTGAGTTATAATAATTATAACTTAACTTTGTTTCGAGTGTTTGCGCGTTTAATATTTTTTAACCGCGTAGTTTCAGTTTATACGATATGATTTAATTAGAAAATATTATCAGAATAATATTTTGAATTTAATTGCGTTATTAAATAACCTTATATTATTTAATAAGATTGTTCACCAACGTCCGTATTAATTCAAGATCGAAATACACTCGATTTTGAAACGCGTACGATTTAATCAAATCGTATAATTGTATATATTCAACAATATATATATATTGATACATTAATTAGCCTAACACAGAACTAATTACATGTACTAAAACTTGATTAGGTACTAATTACTAGTCCTAATTTGACGGTTGTCACATAGAAAATAAAGGGGGGTGATAAATACAACAGAAAATTTGTTACATACACCAAAATCATGCATTTAGGTACTTGTACTATAAGCTTCATTGATTGTACAGTTTGGTACATAAATAATTTTTTTTGTTGTATCTATCAACTCCCAAAATAAAAACCACTAACACCGTAACACCCCTAAATATCTCATGAGATAACAATTTCTCATGTTTTAGTGATGAAGTTACTGATATAATCTTTAATATCTCATGATATTTGCTACTCCGTATTTTATTTGTCAAATGATATTAAGTAGTAAAGTAATACGGAGTATATGTTATGATGATTATGATTATGATAATAATTATGATTATGACATGATTATGATGCACATGCATCTTGATTGTGTTTCAGGGTTAGGCATAGTGGTTGGGTGTTACACTCGGTTGTTACGCTTTGGTTGTTGGGTGGTTATTGTGCTCCTGAGTAGGGGTGTTCAAAAATATTTCTATCTGAATTCGTTATTCAAATATTCGAAAATTCGATTTGAAATTATCTGAAATTTCAGATATTCAAAATTTTGAATATCCGAATTTTTCGATGTCTGTTTTTTCAGATTCGGATAGCATTTTTCGGATAATTCGGATAGTTCGATATCGATATTTGAAAAATCTGATTTTTTTTATTTTTTTCTAATTTTATTAATTATACACAAGATAAATGGATTATTGTTATTGCATATTGATTAATAATGATATTTTGTGGTCTATTATTTTATATATTTGATACATGAACTCAATGATGTAAGCTTTGGTTATATAATGTAACATTCTTAATATTTAAGAATTTATTTTTATTATTTTCGAATATTCTGATACTCGAGTGTGGATATCTGAAAACTTTGGATATTTGATTTTCAGATATCCAAAATTTCGAATTCAGATAATGAATTCAACTATCCTAAATTTCAAACATCCGAATTTGAACACCCCTCCTTCTTGGTGTGGGCTACATAGGTTCATTTTAATGAGCTTAGTGGTTTGGGCTTTCGACTACTTTATTTGGTTGGTCATTGGGCTTTTGATTGCTAAGATATTATTGTTGGGCTTTGGTTTGTCCAACATTTGGGGGTATCAGGTATAAATTGTATGGGCCAGCTACTCACGAATACTTTTTAATGGGCTTATCCTAGTGACCCAATCATCTAATCCTGGGTTTTTTTTTTGAACAGCTAATTTTTATTAGAAAAAGCTAGCAAGGAGCTAGAAAAAAGAACAATTACAAGGAGGTAATAAGCATTGGATTTTGAAGCCACAAAACCCAAGATATAGTTCTTTTACTGCACCTATTCGAAAACCAATCAAACGAATGCATAACAATACTCTCGAATATATGACTCTTCCGCATCTTGTGAGAATGAAACACCGTGCTATTTCTATAAATCCAAAGGATCCATAATGTTGTCAAAACAATGACCCGCAGGATGTTCCTTTTCATTGGCCACAACGTAACTTCTTCCACCCAAGAGAAAAGATTAGTAACTACATCAAAAGTAGGAAATTGAAGATCTAACCATTTCATAATCTTTGACCAAATCTGAATAGCAATCTCACAATGAATAAACACATGATTGCAATCTTCAACTTGAGAATCACACGATGGGCACAAAATGGAGGGCACATCAATACCCCTTTCAACTATATTATATCTAGTTGGAAGTCTATTCAAATTCAAACGCCAAACAAAAATGTTAACCTTTATGGGAACCATTTTGCACCACATGGTCTGAGAGTTACCTTCCGGAAGTAAAAAATCATCGATATGAGAACGAGTGCTGCTAACCACGAAATCGCCATTTGGACCAATATCCCATTCCCATTTATCACATCGAGATTCAATCCGAATGTTTCTAAGCAGCTCTAAAAGGTTCGAAAATTGCGTAGCCGTGTTCCCACCATCTGACATATTTCTACTCCAATGCCATGTCCAAGAACCATTTATCCACCTATTCGCCACGGAGCAATCCTTAACCGATTCCATAGCATAGAGTCTAGGGAACCGGTCTCTAAGTAATCCCTCTCCAATCCATATGTCTTGCCAAAATCGAGTATCGACTCCATTCCCAACCTTTTTTCAAAGACACGAATAAGAGACAATGTGAGTATCATGCAATTTATCAAAGAGTTTGACCATGCTTGCCCAAACACCCCTACCTCTCGGTTTAGAGGCATGAGACCCAATACCTCCATAAACACCATGCAAACTTCGTATCACCTTTACCCAATTAGCGTTGGTGTCATTAAAAAAACGCCATTGCCATTTGAGAAGTAAAGCCATGTTGAAAGCCTTCAAGCTACCCACTCCTAAACCTCCTTTTTCTTTTTTATTTAACACCACCTCCCATTTTACCCATGTCATCTTTCGATCATCCTCTCCTTTACCCGAAAAGAACCGCAACCTCATCCTTTCAAGCTCTTTCTCGACAGCCACGGTCATTTTAAACAAGGACATATAATAAATTCCAAGACTTCCAAGCACCGCCTTAGTCAAAGTTAACCTACCCCCGACAGAAAGAAGATTAACCTTCCAATTAGATACTCTTTTTTTAACACGTTGCATTATGTCCTTCCAATTTGCTATCCGGCTCATGCTAGTTCCCACCGGTAAACCTAAGTACGTAAATGGGAAGGTAGCTGCCGAACACCCAGTAATAATAGACATCTCCTCTACTTGTTGCAAATCGATACCAACACCATAAAGCCTTGACTTTTGCAGATTAAGTTTTAATCCTGACAGAAGATAGAAACAGTTTAGCACAATAATCAAGTTTGTGATGTTTTGACTATCCCATTCTCCCAAGAAGAGTGCATCATCAGCGTATAAAAGGTGGGACAATTTGAGATCTTCATCACCAATATTTAGACCCCGATAGAACCCTTGGTCCTTGGCATCTTCCATTGCTACATGTAAGCCTTCCATTGCTAAAATAAACAAGAAAGGAGACAAAGGATCTCCTTGGCGCAATCCTCTTCTTAGAGAAAATTCAACAGAAGGACTTCCATTAACAAGAATGGAAGCACGAGACGAAATCAAGCATGCTTTTATCCACCCCATCCAAGTATGATCAAACCCCATGTGTTCCATAATTTTGAGCAAATAATTCCAGCTGACATAATCGTAAGCTTTGTCAAAATCAATCTTTAGAATCATCGCCTTTTTCTTTTTCCTTTTATACCAATCGAGAACCTCATTCACCATTAGCGGGCCATCTAAAATTTGTCTCCCTTTCACAAAGGCTGTTTGTTCGGGGCTAACAATACTATCAACGACCTTTGCCAACCGATTGGTCAACAACTTTGCAATAATTTTGTATTGAACTCCGATAAGACTAAAAGGGCGATATTCCTTGATAGAAGTTGGGCTCGCTATTTTTGGGATCAACGTTATAAAGGACGAGTTACATCCATTTGGAATATAACCTGATTCAAAAAACTCCTCTACGAAGCTACAAATATCTCCTTTCAAAAGCTCCCAAAAATTTTTCACAAACCGAAACGAGAACCCATCTGGTCCTGGAGCCCGATCACTACCGCATGACCACACAGCATCTTTAACCTCTTCTATAGTGAACCGAGAGCTCAAACTCTCCCTTTGAACCGATGAAAGCCTCAACATTCTCGAGCTAGGTTGATTAAGAGTAGCTCCCTGAAAAGATTTAAATTTATCTTTAAAAAATTGCAAGAATTTGTCCTTCACGTGATTGGGTTGATCAATCCACACGCCATCCACCAACAAGCCTGAAATAGCAAGTTTCTTCCGTTTCTTCTTTATCATGGCATGAAAGAAATGAGAATTTTCTTCACCTTCCACTCCCCATTTGATCTTTATTTTCTGAGCTGCATCCAAGGCTTGGTTCTTGTCAATATCAGCTATCGACTTAAGAACATCAATCCTAGCTGAAATTACTTCCTCATCATAATTACCTGCATCAAGTAAATGATCCAAATCATCAAGTTTAGAGAGTAAGTCTCTCTTCTTCCCATGGTTCATAATCTCAGTTTGCTTATGCCACAGCTTCAACTTTTCTTTCAAAAACTTAAGCTTATTTTTAAATAAAATAAACTTATTGTTTTCTGCATTATTCTCCCAAGTATTCCAAGCTTCTTTTACAATATCCTCGAAACCATCCATCATGAACCATGAGTGAAATAATTTGAAAGGTGTAGGCCCATAATCAATTTTCTCATTTTTTAACACAATAGGGCTGTGATCGGACAAAAGTCTCGGAAGCACCACCGCAACCATGCTTGAGTATAGGGGTGGCAATTCGGGTTGGGTCGGATTACTGGGTTCGGGTTGTCGGGTTGACGGGTCAGAAATGGTCAACCCGAATCCAACCTGATTTTAAAATCGGGTTGGGTATTTCAACCCAACCCAAAACCTGACAACCCGAACCCAACCCGACTAACCCGAATTCTATCTAGTCAACAGATTTTCGCGTTATTTTCGAGTTACTTTCGAGTTTTCAGGTTGGTTACGGGTCAATTAAGTCACATTGATCAATCTTTTGAAAAAATAGCTAATCATTTTCAAACATAAATAATTATAAAATTTCAAAATTAATCATACTCTCTCCGTACCAAATTTATAGTCCTCCTTTTCATTTTGGGATGTCCCAATTTTATTGTCCATTTTGTACTTTCAACCAATCAAAATATTTGAATGTGGTGAGAGATTAAATCTTATTGGTTGTGTAGTACAACTAGTACACTTTTCTTAAACTGTGTGTTTTTTGTCTGTGGACAATAAAATTGAGATGGGGGAGTAATAACTATTATATAAATTTGAAGTGATCATCAAAACATCATTAATTCATTAACTTATATCAAAACGTAAAGATATCAAATAAAATGTTATAAATCAGTAAGTGAAAAGGTCTAAATTATGTGTAATATTTAAATTAAAATAAATTTATAATGATATTAAGAGAATTTCGGGTTGTCGGGTTCAACCCAAAAATGCATTTGCTGACCCAAACCCAACCCAAAAAAATATCGAGTTGGCGGGTTTCGGGTTGACGAGTTGGCGCCTCAAAAATCCCGACCCTAACCTTATAATATTCGAGTTGGGTTCGTGTCGGGTTTCGAGTCGAGTCAGATATTGCCAGCCCTACTTGAGTACATGTCTAACACACCACTAGAAACAAGAAATCTATCCAGTTTTGCCATTTTCAAACAGTTTCTATCAACTCTAGTAAACCGCCGTCCACCCATAGGGATTTCCATTAGATCCATGTCAATAATAAAGTCGTTAAAATCTCCCGCTTCAACGGAACAGAAAACAGATCCCGATCTTTCAAGCGGGCTGCGAACCACATTGAAATCTCCAAATATAAAGAAATCCCCATCGTTATTTCTCATAAAGTTAGCAATGTACTCCCAAACTTGTTTCTTACCATGTCTATCTTGAGGAGCATAGACATTAATAAGAAAGCATTTACGAGAAGTATCTAAAACTTTTCCTTCCACAATAAGAACATTACGAGTGGACAACACCTTTTCTTTCAAGAACACTGTTGGGTCCCAAACTGTTAAAATACCACCTGAAAGCCCTTGTGCACTACTACTAGCAATCTCAAAGTTGTAATTACCCCATATTGATTTAACTAAAAATAGATCAAGTCTTGTCATTCTCGTTTCCTGAACTCCTAACACATTAATACAATGGTCCAAACAAAGACCTTTCACCCATCCTCTTTTCTGGTGGCTTTTAAAACCACATAAGTTGATTGATAAAATATTCATTTAATCACATTTCTCACACCTTTTCTTTGAACTAATCTAACAATATCATCCTTGCACAATGATAAATCATACCCTAAAGCATCTCCAATTTCAACATATTTATCTGTGATTTCAATCAACGAATCAACATCACTTCTTTTCTTACGTAGTTTCTCGAGGCTACCTTTCAAGTACAATTTGAAACTTGTAATCCTGGGTTTCATCTCAAAACGTAAAATTTGAATCTCTCCTATTATCGATGATAGAAGTTCGAAGCTAACGTCTAGTCGTCTAGCCATCTAGGAAACTTGTAATGATTCTGTAATCGTTCTTACAAAATATCAACTAATTACATTTAGAATAAGGTTAATAATGATTTAATCTTAAAATTTCACTTTTTTCGTTTTATCCGCACCAACTTTTTTTCTCATAATGTAATCCTTCAATTTTGCGTTGACATATTGGTTTAAACCTTCAAAGTGTTAAATTTGAAAGTGATGATATGATTAAAGTAGAAGAATTTAAAAGGATAAAATCATTATAAAAGATAAACTTTGAAGAATAAACCATCCTTTTAGGTATAATCAAATTTTAGACGTAAACCATCAAAATTTTGAAACTTCGAGGATTAAATAATTAAAAAAAAAAACTTAAGTGGTTAAAACAAAAATAAATTTAAAATTTTAAAGAATAAACATTATTAACCCTTTAGAAAATTACCCTATTCTTTTTCTAAATATGAAATAAAATTCCTTAACGGTGATACCATGTTTCATGTTTTTTGGTAATTTATGGTTGAGTTAACAAAGAAAGATGGAAACCAAGAACTTTACTTTAATGTAATTTGGATATTCAAATAGTGAGTGTTTTAATTCTAAATTAGGTGCTTAGAACTGTTATATACATCTTCTTACGTCACCATGATTCTAGATATATACCAAGTTTATGTAATCACAATTTCATTCATACCGTGATGACAGATGACATTATCAACAATTCATTCATTCGAAATTTTGACAATTTTGATTTCGGTATTGAAGTAGGTCAAAATTCGGATGTTCATTCAAAACCTATGGTTAGTCATGAGTGCCGCCACTTTTCAGTCTTTTGGGATCGTTGAGGGCCTAAAAATGTCATTTTTACTATTTATGTCTTTTAAATTTAGACCTTATTTTGTGTTGGACTTTGTTGTCTTAACCCCTATTGGATGAGCTTTGTTTTAGCTTCCTTCCAGCACGTTTAGGATTAAGGTTTAAGTAGTTTTTGACTATTGAATACTACATAGTTTCGTGATACCTGTTTTTTTTCAAATTTATCAGTTTTTAATTCGTCTCTGATCTACAGGGCAATTCAACATTAACATGTTTGCAAATCAAAAATTTACATCTGTAAATAGAGATTGGGGTTCAAATAAGAATGAATATTTTTGTGAGAATGAGAGAACCAATAAATAATGCGCTACGTGACATAAAACTTATTTTTCTCCATATATTTAAAGATTAAATAACTCAAGAATGGCTTATTGAAAAATTTTAAAAATTGCACCATAGAAATCAGCATGTTAGACATCTCACGAGGTATCCTTACGTCTTTTCTTTTTTTTTTTTTTTTTTTTGTTTTACAAATTGTACAAAATTTCACCATAAAATTTAGTATTTTAGACATCTCACATGTGTTACTCGCTCGTATCACATTTGTCACCTGCCGGTATCACATGTGTTACTAATTTTTAAAAACCACCGAAAATGAAATAAAAAGTTCACCGAAAGTATACCTTGTCACATCTCTAATTGAAAGGAAAAAAAAATGCCGATTGTTAATTTTTCAATTTACCATTTGAGAGATATATAACTTTTAAAAACGTGTAGGAAAATGGATTTTGTGACATATGATACATATCTTTTGATTCTTTCATTCTCACCTGATGTTCTTGTAATCATTCGAAACTTACTCAACACATATAATTACACGTAACTACTAATTAAACATTTGGAAGTTATAACAATAATAATAACTAAGGTAGTTATATAAAATTGCTTGTTCGCACCCATTTATATGATAATAATAATAATTAGTTAAAAAAGTGATAACATTCCGTAATTCTGAAAATAAACCGAATCTCGAAGATTATATTATAGCCTCAAATCCAATGGCAAATATATAAACGTACATAATAAAGTTATGATTAAATGTGTCCTCAAGGCTAATTTGGCGATAAAACCCCATCACCAATGCAATTTGGTACCCCATTCTTTAGACCAACTTTCTCCATTTCCCTTGCTCCCAAGAACCCTCGATCTCCCCTTCCAATAACATCATCGATCTCCACTTCAATTCCTACTTACAAATATATACATTTTTATATATATATACGTGTCACTAAGCTATATCATGTATTTATAATATGATGCACATAGTGCTAGTATCTTGATGTTCTTTAACAATATGGTTATGATCATAATCTTTTTACTACTTGTGGTGCCACAAGTTGTAAGTCATGGCTGCCCACCTGAAAAATGTGGAAGTTTTGACACGATACCATACCCGTTTCATCTTGACAATGGTTCTAATTGCGGGGAGCTACTTTCGGATGCATTTCATCTTTCTTGTTTTAATTCGACTTCGTTGTTTATTAAAATTGGATCGTATAGATACCAAGTTCTTCATGTTTTTAATGATGGTGGTGGGTTGTTGGTGGATTTTCCAAATTATACCGTTCGTTATTCATCATCATGTCGAAGTTACTATGATTTGAAGTCGTTTAGGTTTCAAGCAAATGATTATTTTGGTATAGCGAAAGAAAATTTGGTTGGTTTGTATGGGTGTGGGGATTCGTCGTTGTGTAGGAGTGATTGTGGTGGATGTCATGATGCTAACACCACCACGACCTTCACGAGTAGCGGATGTTGTTACTTGCTATCGGAAGATCGTGGTGGTGTTTGGCGAGTGGGTGATGGCTTTGATGTGTTTGAGGAGTTTGGATGCAAAGGATTTTCTTCTTGGGTTGGTTCAGGTGCGGGTTTGGGTTATAATAATGGTGAGTTAAAGCGTGGTATTAAGTTAGAATGGGCGATACCAACTGATTTGATTAAAGGAACGTGTGATTTGAATGCTCGAAGTGTTAATGCAAGTTCTGTGATATTGGGTTTGAGGTGCAAATGTGTTGATGGATTTATAGGCGACGAATACGCTAAGGGAAGCGGTTGCTTGAAATGTGAGTCATTCTATGTTTTCCTATATGTTTTTAATAATGACATACTTGTACCTATAGTCTCTTGGTTGATTTTCCTTTGTTATTAGAGTTCTTTATTAGTCTGTAATTAAAGTTATTGATTAATTATTAATCAAAATGTTTTCTACTTCTATGTATAGATTGCCTCAAGGGTGGAGTAGAAGTGTATGGCAAGGCTTGTTATCCTAAGGGATGTGGTCGCGGTAAACTAATGTTGGCTGCTGGTATGTACCTCGTCCCACCATTCAGATGTATGCTTCAACCCACTACCGAGTAGCATCAGGCTAAGACTGACAATTTTGACCCGTTTATTTATGAATAAAGAGTTATTTTCTCTCAAACAAGTGAAATAAAAAAAAGTTTAGAAGGAACATGTGAAATATGTTGAAAGTTTGTTACTCGGTTGATTCAATGTCTAAGTTTTGTATTTTCAATACTAACATTCAAACAAATTTTAAAATGGACAAAAAAAACCATTGACATGTCAACTCGTCTAGAACTCATTTTGACCCGTTACACAGCAAGTATCGTAACCAGAAGCGTAGAATAATTTCGTATTAACACACTGTAATCACTTCTATTACTTATGTATGTTATAAATATGCATGGTTGTAAAAAACGCCCTAGGCGGCCGAGTAATCGCCGGTTAATCGCTGGTCGGAGGTGCTCCGCCGCGCCTAGCTTGAATCGGAGTAAAAAATCGGTCAACGGTCAAAGTTGGTCAAAATTCCGGCAGGTGAAGGATTCCGGCGAGGTTAGGCAGTAAAAATGTTCCTGGCTGAGAAATTCCGGCGATTTGCTTGATAATTCCGGCGATTTGCTTGATAATTCCGGCAATTTGCTTGAGAAATGGGGAAGTCTCCCGTGAAAAAATGAATCAGAGATAGGGAGAAGAAGAATAAGAGAAGAAAGAGAAAAAAAAAAGCTCATTTATCAAAAAAGCAGTCAACATTTTACAAAAAAGACTTAAAAGTTTGAAAATATTTACATTTTTAGTCCTCTAATTTGGACTATATCACTTTTTCACTTTAAATAATTTTTAAATGTATTTCTAAGTCCCTCAATCTTATATTTTTGCACATATAATAGTGAAAATTATTAATTAAATGTAAAAAGTCAACAAAAGTCAAAATCCGAGTACTCCCCGATTACACCCCGACTAGGCCGATTACTCCTTCAGAGGTCCTTGCCGAGTACACCCCGCCTAGCGTTTTTTTCAACCATTTTATAATAATATAATGGGTCAACTGCACCTATTTAGTCCTTTCCTAACTCCACCACTGGCTGCAGATCATCCACCCTTTGATTGTTGATTAAATTAATTTACCCTTGTTCAACATACAGGAATTCTCGCATTAGGCCTCTCAATCGCCACATTGATCGGGCTCTTCTGTTTGTTGAAACGACAAACCAAGCTAGGAACTGCTGATCTAGATCAAACTCGCAGCCAAAGCAGTGTTTCATTTCGCAAAGGACGTAGAACTCGTCTACTTACTCACAGCGAACTAGAACAAGCCACTAACGGATTCTCAGATGACCAAAAACTCGTCAACGTTGGTGAAGGAAGCACCATCTATGCAGGCGTCCTCACATACGGACTAAAAGTAGCTGTCCACAAGGTACACTGCACAACTGAAACCGACCTCATTCAAGTCCTATCACGTGTCAAGATCCTAATAGAAGTTACCCACACAAACATGGCTCGAATCCTGGGTTGCTCAATTGACTCGGGTTACACCCCATTGGTGGTCTACGAGAATCCTGGAAATGGTACACTCGAACAAAATTTACTTCAAGCAGGAATCGATGGAAAAATGGGGATTGATTGGCAAAACCGATTGACAATCTCTGCCCAATTAGCCAGCGTACTCGCATACTTACAAACTGAAATTTTTCCTCCTGTGTTTCACCACGGTCTTGAATCTGGGTGTGTCTTGTTAGACCACGACATGTCTGTAAAACTAGTCGGGTTCGAGTTATTGGACCACGGTTCAGACGGGTGCGGTTCCAATGGTCCTTTTTCAAACAAAAACGACGTCTATGGTCTTGGTGTGGTGCTTTTGGAGATTTTAGCAGATGGGAAATCAGTAGAGTTGGCAACAGCGGCGTTACGGAAGATAAGAAATGGGAAGTTAGAAGAGGTGGTGGACCCAATGTTGTATTACCATGAACAACCGACGTATAGAAAAGAGCAGATGGGGATAGTGGCGGATGTTGCTACACGGTGCTTATTGTTTGGCGGCGGTGATGGGCGGTTGGGGATGAACGATGTAGCAAGAGAGTTGGTTCATGTGACGAAAGAGAGTATTGATCACGTTGGAAGTAGAAGGGGACCTGCAGGTCTTGAAGAAACATTTTCGAATTCAAGTCTTCTGCAAATGATATCATTGTCTCCTGACTCTATATATGTACCATAAATGTATGAAGAATGAATCCAACTCTTTTGAGGTTGCTATGTTTAGGTGTTATTCTTCAAATCAAAACCAATGTGAATGAAATAATTGTATAGTATTGTTTTCTAAGAACATGGTTGTGCACCTTACATCTTTATGAAAATTGTAACTAATTATCTGAACCTGCCCAATTTGTCACAGTTCCTTCTATTACATTATAGGCCATCAAAGGTTAAACCATAGTCACATGGATCGCTGACCCCCCACGTTTTACGTTCCGGATCGCGCGTACCAGTTTGTGGTACGATAACGAACTGGATCGCTAGGGATCGTGAACTGGATCGGTAAAATTAGCGTACCAAAAAATTTAAAACTCTGTACCGAATCAGCAGTGGAACGCGTTTTAATTCCCTGTAAAACGTTGATCCGGAATGTGTTGGTACGGTGATCATGTAGTTTGGTACGTGTAATTTCGAAATTCCAGAAAAGATGGACGATTCGGTTTCCTAATCTGACGTTTGGGTTTCCAAAGTTTGTTATTGATGTCCCTTAATTATTGGTATTTGAGATATACTTAATAAATTAAAATATTTTCTCTGTGTTCTTATCTTTTTAACGGTTTTAGACTACTATTGACTAAATATTAATAAATGTATGGCATAGAATTTGATTATCAAGTTTCTTATAAAGTTTGTTTTTAATTAAATACATATTATACTTCTAATATTGGGTACATCGTACCACATCAATTGGTACATCGTACCCGAGCGATCCGAAATGAACCTACCCCCTTCGTACCAAATTTTTGAGACCTAACGAACAGCGTTCCCGTTCCGCGTTCCCATACCGAAACATTCCCAGTTCCATGTGACTATGGGTTAAACCCTAACCAATTTATATAAACACAAAACAGGCAGACAGTTACACACATAATGATGGTGGACAAATAGCCTATCAAGACTTTCATTTTATCTGTCTCGTTTTTTATCCTAATTGCTTGTTACAAAGAGACCAACTCATATTTTTGTTCGTACACATAATGATGGTTACATTATTATTGTATCTACCTACAGCTCCTCAAAACTGGCATTCTAAACTCAAAACTCAAGACTGTAAACCTAAAGACTCCTAAATTATCATCAATTTGCATAATCTGCAGTTTGAATCTTGTTACCTGATTCAGCATTCTCATCCGCTTCTGCTGCCGCAGCTGCAGCCTTATCCAATCCCATCTTTTGCAATTCTTTCAAAAATCCATCAACCTCTGCCGGATTGATTTTATAAGGGCTGTGTATTGTCCCTGGAAATGAGCGGTTTTCAACTTCTTGTTTATATTCAGATAAAGCTTTGTTAATCACTTCTCCTACTTGAGCAAACTGCTTACAGAACTTTGGGGTAACCTGTAAGATTGGTGCATAACAACAGTATCTTTATCAAGTCGTTTAAATGGTCTAGTATACCCTATGATAAGTATATAAAAGAAACAAGAGAATTTAAATGCCCATATCAATGTCGTAAATAATATAATGATATGGGGAAGATAGTTAAACATAATTTGAGAGCTTTCTTTCTAGTAATGCTACGTAGACCTAAAAAGTATGACAAAAAATGTGCCTAACGAGGAGATTAAGAAGCAGATTAATATGAGAACAGAGAAAATGACTAACACATGTGTCAACTATATTATAGTTTAGGAATACATATAGGACTACATTTTAGGCACAACTAACATATTTTTTCCTCAATTAGGAACTCTTGCACAACATGCTAGATTCATTTTTTAAAGCCAAACTGGTACCTTTATTAAATAGACAAGCACATAATTATAACCTGAAAACTTCTAAAAATTGGAAAAATGACCTAATTTTCATGAACCATGGAATATCCTTTGTAGGGAAAATCATGGACTAATTATATGTCTGAAATACCCTTCCATACAAAAAAAAAAAAAAAAAAAAAAAAAAAAAAACAAACAAACAAACTAGGACATCTTGTGTGCCCAAATCAAACGATGGAAAGTCAATTCCTAACTTAAAAACTTCCTAAAAGTAAAAACTATCGCAATGTCTGCCTAGACACAACGAGTCTAACACAGGAAAAATAATAGAAATATCAATACCAACTGTTATGTAATATTGTAGCGATGAAAATGAGAAAATACAAAATCGTAACTCGAGAGATTTCTAATTACAGCAACGGTAATGTTTGACAAAATAAATAATTCAAAGAAATGTTGGGGAAACATCTAACATCTAATATACTCTTTAAACACAAACTTTTATCCTGAAAACTTCTCAAAACGGACTTTCTAATGAATTCATGGCACACGTAGTGTAAAGCCAATTAAATAGTTCGTTTTATCTTGTCACTAACCTTTGCATGATGTGGATGCTGCATCATTCCCAAAAGATCATGGTAAACAAGGACCTGAAATAATTATAAGATAACAATGAGGAACAATTATGGTTATTACTAGATGCTGTAACCATTTCCTTACTATTTACCATTTAGGCTAAGTAATGTGACTACGGTTTATAACTTAAGAAATTAATCATCAAGATAAGCTATGTGATTGAGACCTGTCCACTGCAAAACGGGCCAGCCCCAATACCAATGGTGGGTATACTAAGAACGGATGTAGCAGCTGCAGCCACCGGTGCAGGCACACATTCAAGAACAACTGAGAAACACCCCACTTCTTGTAATGCTAGTGCTGTCTCCACAACCTACAGAACAGATAATAATCTCATGTGATTTAACAATGACTAATATGTTCACAAATAAACAGGTAACAGTTTAACTTCTGAAGTCCAACATGCAATTTTCAAGCTTCAAAATAAATATGGAACCTTCTACCCTTAGACAATGGGTGTTGATAAATACAACATCAAATTTGTTTCATACAACAAAGTTGTGCTTCTAGATACTTGCACAGTATGCTATAACTGTTATACAGTGTGTTGTATGAAACAATTTTTTTGTTGTATTTATCAATTCCCTTGGACAATTTTAAGGACAAACATGGACTTTCTCATCCTAGGAATTTGATAAAAGGTTCTACCGCACAGATGCAACAAATGCAGAAAAAGTCATTAAAATTTGTAAAAATGAAAAAACCCCAATTCTATTTTGGAGAAAAGAAGCCATACATTTGAACTCAGAAGTATGGGCGCACCTTGACTGCACTGAGAACATTCCTCCCTTGAGGTCTAAATCCACCAAGAACGCTAATGGCTTGAGGAGTCAGCCCCACATGACCCATTACTGCAATTCCGGCTTCAACAATGTGTTTTGCAGCTGAAATTCTAGATGGTGCACCACCTTCCAACTTGATTGCATCCATTCCTCCTTCTTTTAATACCCTGACTGCTGTATCAACTGCCTGCTCATAACCAAAATTGCAATATTATACACTACACTAGCATACATAAAGCATTCATTTAATAAATGAAATTTTTAACAGTCATCCAATATATATGCTGTAACTACACGAACGAACACTCTAATTAGTAAAAATAAAGATTTCGCATAATTAGCAAAATAAAACCATAATTTTGTAGTTTCTGGATCAGAAATAGGATTGTTTAAGACATATCTTGACCCATAACTATTGAAGATGAAAGCTTTAATGTTAACTCATTAGCATTTGATTATATTATATACTAGTATATATACCCAAAGATCTAATCTCTTAGAACACATTCCGATGTAGAAATTACACTGCAGCTTAACACAAATCAGCAATATTACTACAAAATGTATAAGAAAAACAAAAATATGGTCATTCAATATCCTAACTTTGGATTTATGTAAACCTCACCTTGACACATGATTATCAAAGACTAAATCCTAAACTTTTTAACTTATTAGCATTTGTCTGTTTCCATTATTAATCTTTCCCCTCTTAAACAATTACACCTCCGACTCAATTCCAATATATCATAATCTCCTCTTTGACCTCAAAAGTCAAACATGCATTTTACAACCCACACTTCAACTTAAACCATAATCTATAATCTATAATTAAGAAAACAAAATTGACATATATAAATATATACCTGTTGAGAACTGGATTCATAAGTACCAAAAGCAAGATCCCCAACAAGTAAAGGCCTTTTAGCACCTCTAGCAACAGACCTACAATGCATCAACATTTCATCCAACGTAATCGGTAACGTGGTATCATGACCGTGAACCACCATGGAAGCAGAATCTCCGACGAGTGCAATATCAATTCCGGCAGTATCTAAATGAACCGCAGATGGGTAATCATAAGCGGTGACCATGGTTATGGGTTCCCCTTTTCTGTGTTTAGTTCGTAAGGTGGTTAAAGTGACTCTTTGATCATGGTTTTGGGGTTTTGGGCCGCCGTAAACGGTGTTTTCTGGGATGTTGCTCATGTATCGGATGGTTTTGAAATGTTTGTGGGTTGTTGAGCATATTTTTGAGAGTTTGGTGAAGAGGGCAGCAGCCATGGTTGATTTTGAGTGATAAGTGTCAACAAATGTGTAAGAACTGAATAAATACAACGATTATGAGTATTGTTGGATGATAAAGCGGTTGGGCGGCGTTGTCTGAGATTGGATGCGTGGTGCAGGGCCGGCCCGGAGAACTTAATGGCCCGGTTCAAGAATAGAAAAAGGGCCCTCTAGGCACAAATATATGTGTACTAGGCTCGTAAACCCATACGATGCATATATCAATTTAAAGCATAGAATCCCGATCTATATAAGGCCGTAAGGGTACTTTTATACTCGTATATGATATCTAAAATAATACTGTAGAATTGTAGAAATTACAGTCTACCTATGGTGATTGGTAATAATGTAAAAATAACTTGAAATATGAACACTTATAAATAATGTAAAAGAGTTGATTAAATAAGGGTAAATGACAAAAATCGGCTACGAACTGCCACAAATTATTCCAAGTATGCAACCTACCCAATTTATTGTTCAAGTATGCAACAAACTGGATTATTTCGTGCTAACATTTTGACAAAGTGCATTTTTACCGTTTGAACTTTGGAAATGCTGACTTGACTTACAGATCACTTGCCAAATCGAATTTTTTTCCACAACATATCTACGGGTGGAATCCACGTCATTGATTTATTTATCGTTAAACATACACGCCATTTATTTGGCTAAAGTAATCTGATTATTTCTCAAAAAAGTATTAAATTTGAAAAAGAATAATTAGTGTACTTGTCTTGAAACAACTAAAACCAGATTCATCAATCACAAGCACAATCTAATAACTAAATTCAAAATCTATTAAACGACCGAAGATCAGAATAGTAGTTCTGTTTTCCATGTTATTAAAACAATTTATTCATGACGACGGTATTTGTTTTCTCACAAAAAAAAAAAAAAAAAACACAACCAAAATGAATTAGATACTCCGGCGTACATTAATTGAAATCTACTTTCGTTTTCTACATATGCAAACGATTTGGATTCAAACTCAATTCGATCAATTCAATCTCACAATTGCTTCAAGTCCAAAATCAAAAATCGCGCCGGATCTAGGTGGTGGTGGTGGTGGTGGTTCATTTGCCGGAACAGTAAAACAGCTGGTGGGGTGGTTTAGCAAGTAACCTGAATCGCCGTCGGAACCACCGTGGAGGGGTATCGTCGGAAAACGCAGGTCACCCGGGTGGTTTTTTTGTGGGTTTGTAAGGATGGCAGCATCGGTGGAGAAAGACTCGCGGGGGTGTAAAGAGGGCGGCGGTGAATTAGATGTCGATCGAAAAACGTGAACGGTGTAGATATCAATAGAATATGGAGATTCTGGCAAAATTATTACTCGATCTAGTGGTTTAAACGAAATGGAAGACAGATCCGGTTCGTAGTTGATGGTGGTTCGAATTTCATGGTGGCGGTTCAAAGGTCATGGTGGTGATGGTGAATTAGAGATAATTGGGTATGGTGGTGATTGTGAACCAGGGATAGCTGGGGAAGATGATACGGAATTTTCAGTCAACAATCAAATTAAATAAAAAAAATTAATATAAAAAAGCCACATAAGCAATTATAGTAAATCAAAAATGCCATGTAATCAATTTTATCGGTTCTTCAAGTATCCGGTTACCATATTACTCACATGAGTACAAGTTCATCCAGTTTGTTGCATACCTGAACAATGAATTGGGTATGTTGCATACTTGGAATAATTTGTGGCAGTTCGTAGCCGATTTTTATCATTTATCCATTAAATAATTATAGTATACAAAACTTCAAGATATACTCTACATTCCCAATTCAATTATAACATCAAAACATTTAAATCTTAATATATAAACAGGATGATTAAACTAATAAAATGTTAAAAGATCGAATCAATCAAAATTATAAATAAAATACTCAGTAATTAAAAGTGATAGGTATACATACATTGGAAGATGGTTGGAAATTGACAATTTTAATACGACGAACTACGGGCGACGGCAGTTTGTGGTTTTAATTGACGCAACTTTGTTATTATTGTGGCAAGTTAAAACTTGTTATTTAGATGACAAGTTAATACATTACCGAATGAAAATCATATATGTGTATTGGGCTTTATCTAGTTTCTGGGCCCGAGAACTACTCATAAATATACACATGAATATTGGACATAAGAAAATGGGCCCCTTCAAAAGTTTGGGCCGTGTTCATCAGCACAGCTTGCACTCCCCTATGGCCGGGCCTGGCGTTTGATGCCATTATAAATTAAATTGAAGAGTTTTGTACCTCTATTAGCATATATTTATATATTACATGTTAGTATTGGTTTTACTATGACATTGAGTAAGTTAGCTATTTGAGAATCCATTGAAGCTTTTTTGAACATATTTTCAAATTCTTTGGAAAGGTGTTTGTAAAGCAAAAATATTAAATCAAACATCTTTAGTCATCATCGAAATCAAAATGACTTCTGAAATCACAATAAAACAACGACTAAAATAATGTTTAGAATCTATACAATAATACTTGTTATCGGTATAAAATATCACACCAAATCATGAAAACTTATTTTATTTTATTTTTTTGGCCAAAAGGGAAACACCCCTAGAAAAAATATATAAAAAATATAAGAAGTTACAAATACAAGACTTTCTAAAAGAAAGATGAACAAAAAACGACAAACCCACAAGACGGCCAAAACACTCAACTACCCAAGAACCCTTCACACAAAGGCTAGAAACAAGAAGCCTAAGACACCACAGTAGGATACCATCTAACACTCTCTAGCCATTGCTAAAACAAGCAACATAAACCAAAAAAAAGCTGGGCAAGGGAAATGTAACACCCGCCAAATTAGGACTAGTAATTAGTGCATAATCATATGTTAATACATGTAATTAGTTCTGTGTTAGGCTAATTTATGTATCGAAATATATATTGTTGAATATATACGAAAATGCGATTTGATTAAATCGTACGCAATTTAAATCGAATGTATTTCGGTTCTATAAATACGGACGTAGGTGACACAAATTATATTAAAGTATAAAACATTATCCAAAAACATTACTGGGTCCAAACTATTGTTTAAATTTTATTCCCAAAGTTGTCCCGCTTCGTACCATTAAAACTTATCTAATTAACAACAAGATACGCAAATTATGTAAATCACATTTTAAATCTTTAAAGTATTAGATAATTGGTAAAACAATTTAATTAGATTATTAAACAAAAGTTCGTATTTTAAAACGGTTAATTAACGCGCAAAATATTTATTAAAACGTTAAATGACGGAGAAAACGAACACCACGCGGAGCAGAGACGGAGACTGAAAATGGGGGACTTAACCTCCCATTTTCCTCTTTCATTTCATTCTCACCATCCAACTCTCTCTCTCTCCTACTCTTTTCTCTCATTTCTTTCTCTAAACACTTTCACCACCATCCACAAAAAATCGACAAATAACACCCTTATACGCACTCGGATCATCAAGATTTTTAGAGATTCACGACCACCTCGCAACGATCTACACTTCTATCTTTCCGGATTTCCATTTCGCCACTTTGTAAGTTTCCGACAAAATCCCGAAAACTCTCGATTCTTAGTATATTCACTAGTTAGTTGTTTATATAACATCTATATGTCCAAATATATGAAGAAAACACGATTTTATAACCTAAAAATGAGTTAGATTTGCGTTTTGGCCGGAAAAACCTCGGCAGTCGAAACTTTCTGGGCTGATGTTCTTCAATGCGACACAAGCCTTGTGTCGCATGTTGGGTCGTATTTTGCCTCTTATGTCGCATCTTGTGTCGTATGAAACCAGATATGTCGTACCCTATGCGACACAATATTGTGTCGTACCTTATGTCGCAAGTACTATGCGACACTAACACTATGTCGCTGTTGAATCAGCATCTCGCATCTATGCGACACAACCCTTGTGTCGTATAGATATTGTGTCGCATTTCTATGCGACACAGCCCTTGTGTCGCATGACAAACTTTTGTGTCGCATGATTGTGTCGCATAAAACAGCAGGTTTTCAAACTAAAATTTCACTAAGTGTCGAACCTACATAACCTCAAACACTTATACGATACGACTTATAAAACACATTGGAACACACTTGTAAGTGCAAAACACCAATAACATGATAATAATACTTAAAGTTATTATTTCAAATCCATCACCAACGGGCCGTACACGTTTTCAAACACTTAACAAATCAACCAAATCGTAGTAATTTGGACATATATAGTTGTGTAACAACTACAAGGGTGATCTTTTGAGATACCCAATCATGATTATAACCATCGCGTGTCGTGGACACCCTCAGGTTACAAGTCTTTGGACTTCATCACTCGGCTAATCAAATTACGTTTATTTAAACGCTTTCAGACTCAGGTGAGTCTCATAGCCCCTCTTTTTACTGTTTTACTCAGGGGTGTGATATATTGCTCATTTTTAACATGTGAACGCAAGTACAAACATTTCCATATACTACATGAGTTTTTCACAACTAATCATTTAAAGTCCTCCGTCAGCATAGTTGTTAATACGTTGTAGCGTGAATATTAGTATATGGTACCATATAGGATTGACCCTCCTCGTTCGGGTTAGCAAGCACTAACCGGGTAAACGGACGTACTAATATTTGGGAAGACGAATGTTTATTAGGCATTCGTGGAGGCACCTCGCCCGGAATTCTCTATAGGGGACCCGGCCCTCGAGTTAAGCTCAACTATGTGCTCATGGCTGTATACATATACATTATCAATTGCTGGATGCAATTCAATTATTTAAATCTTGCGGTTCATACTTTATTACTTGATTTCAAACATGTGAGCTCACCAGCTTTAGCTGACCCATTTAGCATGTATCGCAGGTACCAAGCAGTAGATTGTTTCTGCTTCAGGACTCTTAGCTCGAGTCAGCATACAGACGTTTGAGATTTTCTTGCATTAGTATATTTTGTACAAGTACTTATGTACTGAAATCTCCTTTTATTTAAACTCGGGCTATGTAAAGCTATAAATGTTGTAAACATTTCAATTTCAATATATTTTTGTTAAAACGACGCATATAGAGTCGTTTACTATATATCTTTGTGCTTTGTTATTGATTAGTAACACCCAAATCGTGCTTCCGCAAATCATTAAAGTTGGGGGTGTTACAGATTGGTATCAGAGCCTAAGGTTATAGTGAACTAGGTTGTATTTAGTGGACCTAGACTATGACCATTAGGCAGTATTCCTTATTAGGTATAACTGGTTCATTGATTACGTCATACGAGTTTAATTTAACATAGCCTGGTCAACTATGTACAATTAAGCAAAGATGATGTAAGATCTGAAGGTAGTTATGGCTGAACAGGGTACACTAGAAGACTCTGACCTCGAGAGAACCGAGACTTAAACATGTTTGTACTAGACAATCAATAGGTTATATTATATAGGAACTATATGAATATAGGCCTCACTCTTACTAACGCTTCGTCTCAGAAATGGCAAACACACCGTCCAATTCATCGCGCTCTCAATCCGGGTCGCAGAACCCAAGGGTAGCAAGGAGGAACAACAGATTGCCTCGAGCTGGCCCATACCCCACTCACTTCACCTTGCCGGCCTTAGCCGCTAGGGTGAACCAACACGAGCAGCGACTTCGCACCATGGATGTCGTGTTACAGGAAACGAATGAAAACTGGAGACTTACATCCCTCGAACGCATCGAACAAGTCTCCGAGGATCACGAAACCACCGTTAACAATGTAGACGTTCTTTTCAACAAAGTGGTGAAGATAAGCGTAGAAACCGCCCTTTTGAAACACAGACTTGATGAGTGTGAACAACGCTCACGGGAAACGGAAGAATATGCCCGTGGATTGGTACAGCGATTAGCATTGGCTGAAGACAATGCCCGACAGGCCAGCAGACTTGCCAACACTGTGGATCACCTCATTGAAATGATGGAACAAATTAATCTACGTTGAGACTAGAGTAGTCTTTGTCTTGTAATCTATCTAGTAATCTAATGACTATCTAGCGTTACTCTATAAATTAGTCGAATGTAACAATTCCCGACACCTTTTGTAATATCTCTGTAGGATGTAACCTTTGAAATCGTATTATCTATCAAATAACCCTCACTGATTCTACCCATACCAATTGCCATTTTTCTTTTTCATATTGATGTTATGTATTACCGCCTTTATACATGTACATCTGAGACAAATACAATTTTCTTACAAAATCTCATGTATCTTCATTTCTTTTATTGAAGAATCATGCCGCCAAAGACAAGACCATACACTGATGCTCAGCTTACGTCACTCATAACCCAGGCTGTGACTGAAGCCTTGGCTCGGAATACCCCACAAAACTCCGCGAGAAACAGCGATGCTGCTGAAACCCCCGCTGCTAAACCTTGTTCTTACAAGGACTTTCAGAGCTGCAAACCCTCAAGTTTCAAGGGTACTGAAGGAGCCATCGGACTAATCAGATGGTTCGAAAAGATGGAAACTGTTTTCCGTGTCAGCAAATGCGCGGAGAACGACAAAGTAAACTTCGCCACCTGCTCTCTCGAAGATGATGCCCACTCTTGGTGGAACTCATATACCCAATCAGTGGGTGCTGACACTGCCTACCAACTCTCTTGGGAGGACTTGAAAGCAAAACTCACCGCCAAATACTGCTCAATCGCCAAACTCCAGAAGTTGGACGAGGAGTTCTGGAACCTAAAGGTTCAGGGTGGTGATATCGATGGTTACACCATCAGATTCCAGCAACTCGCTGCCCTCCGCCCAGCCATGGTAAGCACAGAACCTGATAAAATCAGGAAGTACATTCTTGGTCTTCCTGAGCCTGTTCGGGGGCACGTTGCATCTTCAAACCAAGCCACCATTGACGTTGCAATCCTACTGGCCCAAGACCTGATGGCAATGAGCCAGGATTCTGAACCACCCACTTCATCCTCCCACAACAACAAAAGAAAGTGGTCTGACTACCACAACAACCACCCAAACCAACAAAACAAGAAATCCGACACCATCAAAGCCTACAACACCACCACAGACATCAAACGGGGCTACACTGGAAGCAAACCCTATTGTTCCAAGTGCAGCCGCCACCACGAAGGTTCCTGTGGTTCCTTTTGTAGCAATTGCAAGAGGCACGGCCACCTCACCAAAGATTGCCACTCTCCTACCAACAACAACCCTAACAACACCAGGACACCCAAAGTCTGCTTTGAGTGTGGGAACCCCGGGCACTTCAGGGACACGTGCCCAAAGCTGAAGAATAACAACAACAACAACAACAACAACAACAACAACAACAACCGCAACAACAACAACCTCAACACCCGAAGTAGAGCTTTCGTTATCAACTCCGGGGACGCCCGCCAAGACCCGAATGTGGTTTCGGGTATGTTCCTCCTCAACAACTTAACTGCTTCTGTTCTATTTGATACGGTGCTGATAGAAGCTTTATCTCTGATGACTTTTGCCCACTACTTGACATCACTCCTGTTACCTTAGATGTTAAGTACACTGTAGAGCTAGCAAATGGGAAACTTATAGAAACCAATAGTGTGATACCAAATTGCACTTTAAACCTAGCTGACAAAACCTTTTCAATCGATCTTGTACCCGTTGAAATCGGAAGTTTCGACGTCATCATTGGAATGGACTGGTTGTCCAAGCACCGAGCCGAAATCATCTGCTACGATAAGATCGTCCGTATCCCACTCGCCGTCGGTAGAACCTTGATCATACAGGGGGAGACTGGTGGGACGAGACCCAATATCATCTCCTGCTTAAAAACCCGAAAATTTCTGAGAAAGGGTTACCCTGCAATACTCGCACACATCACAGAGAAGAAGTTGGAGGAGAAGCGACTTGAAGATGTGCCAATTGTCAGAGACTTTCCCGAAGTCTTTCCGGAAGAATTACCTGGTCTACCTCCATCTAGACAGGTTGAGTTCTCAATTGATCTCGTGCCGGATGCCGCACCGGTGGCCCGCGCACCGTACCGTTTAGCCCCATCCGAACTTCAAGAGTTGTCCACCCAGTTACAAGAACTCCTAGATAGAGGATTCATTAGACCGAGTTCTTCACCTTGGGGAGCTCCGGTCTTATTTGTTAAAAAGAAGGACGGTTCATTCCGAATGTGCAACGATTACCGAGAATTGAACAAATTGACCGTCAAAAACCGATACCCACTTCCTCGCATCGATGACCTATTCGACCAACTTCAGGGTTTAAGTTTCTACTCAAAAATCGACCTACGATCTGGCTATCATCAGTTACGAGTTCGAGACACCGATATTCCGAAAACTGCTTTCAGAACTCATTACGGGCACTACGAATTCCAAGTTATGCCCTTCGGTCTAACCAACGCACCGGCTGTATTCATGGACCTCATGAACCGGGTGTGTAAACCTTACCTCGACAAGTTTGTCATTGTCTTTATCGATGACATACTCATTTACTCGTGCAACGAGCAAGAACATGCGCAACACCTCAAAACCATCCTTGAACTGCTTAGACACGAGGAGCTTTACGCCAAATTCTCTAAGTGTGAGTTCTGGATAAAAACCGTTCAATTCCTTGGTCACGTGATCGACAGTCAGGGAATTCACGTTGACCCATCAAAAATCGAGGCTATCAAAGACTGGCAAGCATCTACCACTGCAACTGAAGTACGTCAATTCTTGGGTCTTGCTGGGTACTATCGGCGATTTATTGAAAATTTCTCCAAAATAGCTCAGCCACTCACGGTACTGACTCAGAAGGAAAAGAAGTTCGACTGGACTGATAAACAAGAGTCAGCGTTCCAATTATTAAAACAAAAGCTTTGCAGTGCTCCAATTCTATCACTACCCGAAGGCACCGATGACTTCGTGGTATACTGCGATGCTTCTCATCAAGTTCTCGGCTGCGTGTTAATGCAACGAGATAAGGTCATTGCTTATGCCTCACGACAACTCAAAATTCACGAAAAGAACTACACCACTCATGACCTTGAACTTGGAGCTGTCGTGTTCGCTCTTAAAATCTGGAGACATTATCTCTACGGCACTAAGTGCACAATCTTTACCGATCATAAAAGTCTCCAACATATATTCGATCAGAAGGATCTCAATATGAGGCAACGTCGATGGGTCGAGTTGCTTACCGATTACGATTGCGAGATCAAGTACCATCCAGGGAAGGCTAATGTTGTTGCCGATGCCCTCAGTCGAAAGGAACGACCAAAACCACATCGAGTCCGAGCCCTCAGTATGACCATTCACAACGATCTTACCATTCAGATTCATACCGCTCAGATCGAAGCCCTGAAACCTGAAAACATCAAAAATGAAGCCTTACGGGGTATTGACAAATAATTCGAAATCAGACCTAACGGGATTAGGTATTTCTTAAACCGAATCTGGTTGCCTAATTTTGGGAACCTACGAGACTTGGTGATGGATGAGGCTCACAAGTCCAAATATTCTATCCATCCAGGATCCGATAAGATGTACCACGGCATCAAGGAATTTTATTGGTGGCCGAACATGAAAGCCGAAATCGCCACTTACTTCAGCAAGTGCCTTACTTGCTCGAAAGTCAAAACCGAACATCAGAAACCTTCCGGCTTACTTCAACAACCTGAAATCCCTTCCGGCTGCACCTTTTGAGGCGCTGTACGGTCATAAGTGCCGATCACCGATCTGTTGGACTGAAGTGGGAGATAGTCAACTCACTGGTCCTGAACTCATACACGCCACCACTGAGAAAATTGTAGAAATCCAAAATCGACTCAAAGCCGCACATGATCGTCAGAAAAGTTATGCTGACGTGAGACGCAAACCACTCGAGTTCCAAGTTGGGGATCGAGTACTCTTAAAAGTATCGCCTTGGAAAGGCGTCATCCGTTTTGGCAAACGCGGGAAGTTAAATCCCAGGTACATCGGGCCTTTTGAGATCCTCGAACGGATTGGCCCCGTAGCTTATCGATTGCAGCTGCCATCCGAACTCAGCAGCGTGCACCCCACCTTCCACATTTCTAACCTAAAGAAATGCCTGTCCGATGAGACACTTATAATACCACTCGATGAAATTCGTGTTGACGACAAACTTCACTTCGTTGAGGAACCCGCTGAAATCATGGACCGTGAGGTCAAACAACTAAAACAAAGTCGTATTCCCATCGTCAAAGTCAGATGGAATTCGCGTCGCGGTCCGGAATTCACTTGGGAACGTGAGGACAAAATGCGACTCAAATATCCTCAGCTATTCACCGATTCTACACAAAACGCGACCTCGAGCTAAATTTCGGGACGAAATTCTCCTAACAGGGGGAGAATGTAACACCCGCCAAATTAGGACTAGTAATTAGTGCCTAATCATATGTTAATACATGTAATTAGTTCTGTGTTAGGCTAATTTATGTATCGAAATATATATTGTTGAATATATACGAAAATGCGATTTGATTAAATCATACGCAATTTAAATCGAATGTATTTCGGTTCTATAAATACGGACGTTGGTGACACAAATTATATTAAAGTATAAAACATTATCCGAAAACATTACTGGGTCCAAACTATTGTTTAAATTTTATTCCCAAAGTTGTCCCGCTTCGTGCCATTAAAACTTACCTAATTAACAACAAGATACGCAAATTATGTAAATCACATTTTAAATCTTTAAAGTATTAGATAATTGGTAAAACAATTTAATTAGATTATTAAACAAAAGTTCGTATTTTAAAACGGTTAATTAACGCGCAAAATATTTATTAAAACGTCAAATGACGGAGAAAACGAACACTACGCGGAGCAGAGACGGAGACTGAAAATGGGGGACTTAACCTCCCATTTTCCTCTTTCATTTCATTCTCACCATCCAACTCTCTCTCTCTCCTACTCTTTTCTCTCATTTCTTTCTCTAAACACTTTCACCACCGTCCACAAAAAATCGACAAATAACACCCTGTTGGAGCCCGATCAGGTCCGTGTCATTAACGATCGCTAACCGGGCGCGCAACAGTGGAGTTGTTTTAAATTTGTAATTGCGGGGCCTAAGTTTTCCCTAACAATGTTAATCCTAAGGGTGAGCAAGTGGTAGGTATGACCTAGAGTACTTCTTCAAACCGACTGAATTGAAACTAAGGCGAGGCAGATGAGGGCTTTCAAACTAGTGAATGGTTTATAAAATAGTGGGGGTTTTGGTTTTTATGTTAACTAACTTAGGCAAGTAAATAAATAAAAGCGAAATAAAAGTAAAATGTAAAGCAGATAAAATAAAGACAGTGTTTGCTGAGATTTCGTTAATTAAGTTATGGAATGATGTTTGGAGAAACTGTTTTAATAGATGTTTGTTAATTATCATTCTTGAATACTTGTATGTAAACACTAGATTCCCTACTAATTAAAATCCCATTAGCATGTCACACCGGGAGCTAGGTTATGGTAACATTACAAAGTATTTTGAATAATAAGCAAAATCTTAACTAAGGTTTAATTATACTTTCATATGAACGGGAACGAAATCTTAAGGTACTAGACATTACTGAATCATATAACGATTCCTCATCATCCTAACAGATTCATGTATTTAAAACAGTTCATTTATGACTTTAAACCAGCCCTTGCTTAAGACTACCCAATAAATCCCCTAATTATCCACAGCGTTCCTCACTTTAAGTGGTTCCGCCGCTTCAAACCTTGGCCATGTCTTGTCCTATGATAATCCCCCATGTAGCCTTGCGGTTCCATAGTTTCATACCTTTGACAAATTATATTGACACAGATAATTAACTACCTTTTAATTGGACGTCGTAAAAAGGTGTTGTAATCACGTTTATTGGTGGAAAGGCGATAGATTAATTTAAAGTTTAAAAGTCTATTTAGAAAGGTTAATTAAACTAGGTTTCTCATTTTATATATATTAGTCCGTAATATAACTACCTTTGGTCGATACGCAGCTTCCACGTATTTGTACTACACCTAAAGTGTTTCCAACGCTATACTGAGTAACAGTCGAATATGGGCCATCATATTGCTTCATAATATTGTATCGTTTCGTTATATGACTACCTTCGGTCGTTCCTCGACTTCCATACATTTGTACTCCACCTTGAAGTGTTTCCAGTACTATATCGAGTAACAGTCGAATAGGGGCCGTCATATTATTTGACGATAATTAAGACCGTTTATATTTTACTACTATGATGATCCTAAGGCAACAATCAAACAAGAACATGCAATAAGACGATCAAAGCAATATTACCGATCTTTAATATTTAATTATAAATCATCCCATAATTAACTAACTATATCGCAACAAACACAATAAGTATACTACTCTCTAATCATGGCAATAACTAAATCTAGCATAATCAATATAAACGTAATTAATTAAGATAGATAAGGATAGAAATAACCGAGATTAAATGCGAGAGAATAGACTTGAATTAATTAGAGTTGCTCCAAGCGTACACCAAAGATTACAAATTCGTTCCCCACCAAAGACTACAACCACGTTCCTTGCTTCTATTTTAACTTGCCTAATACTATTTTAAAGTAAGAAAATAAAGAAATAAAGAAAGAAAGAAAAGCTAGAAGCTAGAGAGAAAGTGTATCTTCCAAAGTGTGGAAAGAATGGTGTTTTTTGCAAATGGAACCCAAGCCTCTTATTTATAGGTGAGTTTAGGCTCACATTAGCATCAAGAGGTGCACATTAGAAAGCTTTCCAAAAATGGTGTGTACAACACGAAAAGTAGGCGCACCGGGTACCGTACAACGCGAAAAGTAGGCGCACCAGGTAGGGGTTTTAACCAAAAAAGGAAAACGAGACCGGGGGTGGCCAGCCGGCGGCGGCACTGTAGCAGCCGGCGGTGGCCGGCGGCTCCCCGCCCCGTTTTGCTTCGTTTCTTGATTCATGCGTATTTTCTTCGTTATGCGTCCGTTTGCGTCGATTCCTTTTTTGTTGGATTCGTAATTCAAAAACGAAGATTTTGATATAAAATAGGCCCTGAGATGAGGTCCCTAGATCCGGATATTGCGTGCGAATCATTTGGATCTTCCGGCGGGCGCGAAATCTTCATTTTTCACCCGTTTTGGTTGATTCTTCTTCTGTTGGATTCGTATTTTGAAAACGAACATCTTGAAAATAGTGGATGTTGGTGGAGGGCACTTTGGTCTTGAAATCTCGTTTTGATGCCTTGAATCTTCAAACGTGTGTGAAATCTTCGTTTTTCATCTGTTTTGCTTGATTTTTATCGTGCAACCTCGTTTTGACCATCTTAGCATAATGTTACTGATTTGAACCATATTTGAGTTCAAAATGCCAAGAATCGTTCTAGAATGAGAGAGATATCGGTAGTAAAAACGTGACTTTTTACGCGATATCAAGTATCCCACACTTAGAACTTTGCTTGTCCTCAAGCAAACTAACATTCAACAGAGATAAAAATAAGCAGATAATGAAATATTTTAAGGCGGAACGTTTTACTAAGGGGGTTTTGGGAAAGTAAAATACTTGTTCTTTAAAAAGGAAAGATTGTAATCTTTAGGAGCAGGCTTGTGATCTTTGATCTTGGATACATGACTAGGCGATTCTCTCACGGTGGTCACTCAAATCACTCAAAGTGTTTAGGGTTTCCTATTCTATTATATCAATCGCTCAGAACGCCAGTCATGTATCGTTTATCGTCATAGGCTTGATCGAGTATCAAATCGTTACCTTTTAGGTGAGCGCGAAGTCGATCGAGCCACAATCATTCTAAGGGAAGTGATGTAGGGTTTTGAGTGGATTGTTGGTGGTATGAGAGGGGGTTGTGTTGGATTTTCTTTTTGGTGAAGTTGGAAAGCTGAAATTTTTGACTTTTTGGGATTTTCGGGAGGATTGACGCCTTTTTCTTTTGGGAGGAGTCTTTTTCTCCATTTGACTTTCTTTTCTTCGAATTTTCTAAGATATTTTTTTTCGACGTCATATCCTTAATACTTCTCTTTTTTCATCTTTGGAACTTTCTATGAAGTTTGAGGGATGCTTTTGAGTAGGTAAAGGGGGTAACGTACTTATTTTTGGGTGTATGGATGGGTTCAAGAATGATGTGATTCGATCTCCTTTTTGATTCACAAGTTCGGATTCAAAATGCATAGCAAGAGCAAGTTCTGATTCTAAACGTATACATCGGCACACTCAAGAATCGAAAAAGTGAAGCATTAAAAGTGAATGCTTTTCATATGGCTCAAGATACCTCACGAATCGAAAGTTGGGTTGTTGTGTGCTTAGTCATGCGATGCTCTTTATGGGATTACTAAACTTTTTTTTTAAAAGAATTTGTATTTTATTTTTCCTTCTTCCCCAAAGTAAATCATTCTTTGATTAAAATTTTTCATTCTCAACATATTTTTAACTCAATTTTGAAAATTTTGTTTACTTTTATGGAGAAGCAGGGTCTTATAAAGAGAAGCGAGTTTAGAATCAAGTATATACCATTATCCATTTAACAGTAGTGCAACTACTGCTATCCCACACTTAAAGGAACATCGTCCTCGATGTTATACTAAGCTCTGAATGGGGTAAAATCCCACACTTAGGGTTTTAAACATCTAAGTTGCGTTCTTTCAGTGTGTCTTGGGTTTGAATCCCACACTTAGTGATAAGCATAATGGGTATGGTATATTTAAAACGAATGAAAGAGACAGTTTAGAAGTACTCCCCGGTTGTTGCAGTTCCTTTGTGTGCATTTTCCGGATTCCGTCTTTCTTGGTGCATTCTTGATCAAGTCTTCTTGTGATTGGTCTCGTAGGTGTGAACACGTTGGATATACTTTCTTTGATGTGCGGCGTCAAAGACTTGATGCGTCAGGCAGAAACTTGTTCGTATATCCAAGTGTGAAAGATAGTCGGAGACTTCATCACTTCTTGGAATGTGAAATTGCGGAATGTAAAAGCACGGGTTGCCTCCCGAGAAGCGCTCTTTTAAAGTCGAGAGCTCGACTTCTTTTCTCCTAGCTAGATGGAGAATGATGCATCCATTGGATCCCCTTTGTTGGTGTTATGGGCCCTAGGTTGCGGAAAAGTGTATCGAGGTGGATAGATTCTCATGAAATGATTGATTATTGTCATAATCAATTCGAGTAGACTATCTCTCGATGTTGCCTTGTAGTTCAGAAGATGCTCTGAAGTTGTCCTCTCAAGTCCTTGAAGTCCGAAGGTGATGTAGTCGACTGCTTTAGTGACAGTCCCATTAGGGTCGGTCATGGTGGTTGTATCTTTCTTAACAACCTCTCTTAGCGGTGGGTTTTGCCAGAGAGAGCATACAAACGCCAAGAATTGCAGTTTTATGTCTTCATAATTCTTGGTTTTGGGGTCTCTATTGAATCTTCTGATAGATGTGCACAGGTCCTTGATTTGCCGGTGCTGATGGTTGTTGAATGGAAAGTCGGATTCTGAGAAAACTAGAACAAGCTGACGAAGTATCTCCTTGCATCCTGAGTAGGATAAGAACTTTGTTCTGGAGTTACTTTTCCGTTGTTGAATCTCCCTTAGATGGATCGTAACAAAAGTAGCGATATCAAGTGGTGATTCATGTGTGGCCTTAAAAGGTCATTCGCGCCTTGATTCCTCCCAAACGAGATCACTAATTTCTTCAATCAATAACTCAACTTGTTTTTCCATAGTGGAGTTGATAACCATAGTTCCGCTTTCCTTGGAACTGAGGTGATCTTCTCTACTTAGCAAGTTAAGTAATGATATGAGGTCATTCGTCATTGAAATGTCGGCACGACTGCTCGGATGTCCGGTAGTCTCTTTCATATGCACTCTAATAGATCCTAATATCTCCCATTGTTTTGAGGTGAATGAGATACTAGATCTTTTAAGGGCATTATAGATCCTAGTATATGTCCGTTTCTGTTGTCGACAGAATTGCAACTCAGTAGGGGAAAGAGTAAGCAAGTTGACTGCGTTGCTAATTCCTCCTACTACTTTGTCAAATCTTTTGATGAATTCTTCGAGCACTTTGTGATCTATGATGGTTTGCGGTTGGTATCTTGTACGTTTGGAATATTCCTCCAGTGTTTCTCTTCTCGTGGGATGGTTGTGGTTACTTCCCGCCATTTCTTCAGTGGTAAATGGATTAGTTGGCGGTATGCTTCTTTTGTTTTCTTCTTCCATCTTTCTCGTTCTGTTCAATTCTTCCATCGTCGGGTTGTTTGCTGATGGAGATGCATTTTTCATCTCTTGTCCTATTCGTCGGAGGTCAATCGGGCAATATGGTGTGATTGCCATTTCCTTACTAGATTTACTTTCAGTTTTTGGCTTTGCAGTTTCTTTGTCTTTGGCGGTCTCCATGGAGATCATGTACATATCGGCTTGCTCTCCAGCATTTGGATTGTCAATATGGAAAGTGATGGTTTCTCCCTGAGACTGCAAACTGATGGTTTGTGCGAAGACGTTGATGATTGCCTTGGCCGTATTCATGAAAGGTCTTCCTAGTATGATTGGGATGTGTACGTCTTCCTGCATATCCATTACTACAAAATCTGCTGGGTAAAGAAATTTGTCAATCCTAACTAAAACATTTTCAGCTATTCCCCTAGGGTATTTGACTGAGTGGTCAGCAAGCTGTATGGTCATTTTGGTAGGTCGAAGATTTTCTAACTCAAGCCTCTTGAAAAGCGAGTATGGCATAAGATTAACACTAGCTCCTAAATCGGCGAGAGAACAGATAATGCCTGAATTGTAGATGGAACATGGAAGAGTAAAACGTCCAGTATCTCCGAGTTTTTTAGGAATGATATTTTTCAAGATAGCTGAACATTCCTCGTTCAGCGGGACATTGGGTACTTCGGGTACCTTATCCTTGGTTGTAAGAAGCTTCCTGAAGTACTTTTTGGAGTGAACTTCAGAGGCGGTATCTAGGAATTTCCTATCAAGGTTAAAAGACTTAAGCTTGTCGGATCGTTCTTTAAGACGAGCCGGAAATGGGATTTTCCTATTTGGTGTAGACTCTAAATCTACTGTCGATGGGACAATAGGTGGTTCCTTCACCGGAGAAGAAACAGAAGGTGAGCTATGTGCTACCTGAGAGTCTTGAATATGGGAAGCCTCTTTATGGGAACTAGTTGGACTATCCTGAGGTTTAGCATTAATACTTTGTGCTATTTGTCCTAATTGGGATTCGAAAGCTTTTAACAAAGTCAGTTGATCTCTTAAGAAGATATCAGTTTGGTCTTGTCTAGCTGAGATTCCTTGAATGACTTGTATCAGGGTGTCGTCAAAACTAGAGGTTTGTGAGGAAGAGGGTTCCAAAGGTTGGGGTTGGTAAGTTAGTGGGCTATTCCTAGGTGGGTTAAGAGAAGGGTTAGTATTGGGTGAAGTTAGATGAGACTGAGGAATTTGGGCTGAGTGGTTCAGATTAGCACAATTAAGGCAGGTTTGAACTTGACAGACTTGTTGTTGTTGACTTTTCAATTCCTTAATCTCCTTGGTTAGGTCTGCCACTTGCTGAGTGAGGGTTTTGATAGCTTCATTCCCGATTGTAGTAGGTGAATTCACTAATGAGGGGTGATTTTCACTGTTCCAGTCATGGTTGTGCATTGTCATTTTCTCAATAAGGCTCCAAGCTTCATTTGCCGTACAGTCTATGAAACTACCTTGAGAGGCGGTATCAAGTAAAGGACGGTGATGTGGGAAGAGACCATTGTAGAAAATGCGCAGCTGGTCTGAACGCTCAAAACGATGATTTGGACATTTCTTAAGCAATTTCTTAAAGCGCTCCCATGCATTGAAGATTGATTCATCATGCACTTGACGAAAGTTTATGATGTTGGACCTAAACGTGGCTTGTTTTGATGGGGGGAAATATTTGGCCAAAAATTTGGTTGCTAGTTCTACCCAAGAGGTTATAGAGTTAATCTCTAGTTCCTCAAACCAGGTTTGTGCATTGAGAGTGAGTGAATAGGGAAATAGGTCTAGTGTTTGTCCCTTACTTTGGATCTAGAACGAACCGAGTCACTCTAATTGCTAGCGGAAATAACAATTAGATCACGAATAATCACACGAACAATCAATACGCAATCAATATCAAACGAACGTAATATTATTGCTTATAGTCGATCAGATTACAGAGAATTTCGACAAATTTTGTTTAGGGTTTCGTCAACCCTAAAACAGAAAACACAAAACGTTTAAATACAAAACTAGCACCTGCGACGTAGCACGCTACGTCGCAGGCCCAAGCCCATGCGACGTCTGCTACGTCGCAGGCCCAAAACCTGACGTCGCACCTACGACGTTGTGCGCTACGTCGCAGGAGTCAGAAACACTATTTCTAATTACAAACTACGAGCTAGACCAACTGACAGACACTAAACATGTACTAACAAACTCCCCCGTGTCTTCAGCTTGGTCTTCAAAAAATATCTTCATTAAACCCAGCCCGCAGGAAACTGGCCGTCGGCATGAATTCCATTAGCTACACAAACAGTAACAACATTGTAAAACTGTTGTGCTAAACGTCTGTTGAATTCATTCTTCTGACCAACCCGAATCCGATTATCATAGAGTTTTCTTAAATCTTTTTCATGAAAATTAATCAAACTCATCGGATCATATAGTCTAAACGTTGCTTGCTTCAAATTCCATATACCTCCAACTTCTGGCCACGGTTCAGAATCTGGAACGAAAGTAATAACCGCTTCGCCAGTCTGTGGATCAAGTTCCCATTTTACAAGTCTTTTCAGAAAATAATAAGGAACTGATTCCAGAGGTATCTCAGTCAAACATTTAGCCGGCGAATAGTGAACTTTAACCAAAGGCTTCCTGGTGACTGGATCAATCTTTTTCTTCCATGTATACCGAGTTCCCAACGTCGGCTTCAATTTCGAATAAGTCTTCGATAATACTTCCCGACGTAGACTTCTCTGAATGAACTCAGCATAATCATTCTCGAAAGGATTAATCAACTTAAGCTGAGCTAATCGATTAATCTCTCCTTTTGGCAACGTGCTCAATCTATCAAAACGCATTCTAAAATACTGAACTCCATCTTCTCTCTTTATCATAAACAGATTCCTTTGACACTTCCAGCTTTTAATAACACCGGTATAATTCCGACTAACCCGGTACACTTGACATTTCACTGGAATAGGAACTGGATTTCGTCCCTTAGGCCACCATTTCTTGTTTCTCTCTCTCTTTTCTTCAGCAGATAACTTCTTTGCTGCTGAGTCCGGTGCCTGTGTCTCTGAAGCTGGAGTTGCAGCAGAACTAGATTCTCCATGTTGCGCTTTATCAGAACTCTCGTCTTCACTTGAATCAGATTCTATAATTGGTGCACCATCATAAGCTTCCCCAGATTGTGCATCATCATATGTTTCATCTGCATTCAACTGTTCCTCTTCAATCGAGACATCCTCGTTCATCTCAAACACATTCTCTGTTTCCTCCTCAGAGCCAACTCCACTGGCCATTCTTTGAATAAATGATAAGTCAGCGAATGAGTAATCAACTGCCAGCGGTCTTGGTTGCCCTGGAATATCATCAACAGAGAAATAATCCAAAAGAGAAATATTTTCATTAAAATTTTCAATTACAGGGTTGGGATTTACAGACGCAGGTTCACTTGACTCTAAAGTGGGTATCCCAGACCCAGACTCCCCCGAGGCAAGTAACCTGCCTTCCAAAACGTTAACCCTATTCTTCGTTTCCTCAAGCTCTTTAGATTGAACCTCGATCAAAGCAGCTTGTTCAGCAATCTTCTCATCCTGAGCCTCCAGCTTTTGCTTCATCTGCTGCATATCTTCCATGATCTTTTGCATGAAAGCTGGAGTCGGTTGAATCTCAAAAACATCCTGTTGCTGTAGATTGACTGGAGCTCGTGTTGACGAAGAGCGACGAACACGACGAGGCGGTCGATAAGTCTCATCAGCAGGATCATCACCGTCGCGTGTACGTTTTCCAGTATCCCTTGGAGGTACATACTTGCGTCCTTGTCTGATTCGACGCTTAATCCTCAGATATCTGAATGAATCGGAAAGCCTGATGCGTTCCATCTCAGAGGGATGCGGAACAGTACCATCAGAATGCTCAGGCGTCGGACCCCCATCCTGAGGTCCTACATTCGCAGTATCTTCAGAATCGGAATTCTCAACCGTATCATGCGATGCTGGATTGTCCGAATCCACATGCCCGAACTGCTCAATGTTCTCCAAAAGAGCATCCACGTTCTCCCCCGCAGCTTGAGCAGGAATGTTCTCCCCCGCAGCTTGAACTGGAATGTTCTCCCCCGCAGCTTGAACTGGAATGTTCACAAACGGTTGCTGCGGTTGTTGAGGTGCTGGAACATCCATATACTGAGGATCTGGGGGCGGAACATAATTTTCATCAATAATAGCACCGAATAAAGGAACATCCCTTGGTGCCTCGACCCCTTTCTCAAACCCTGCACAGATAGTAAAAATCCGACTCATCATCGGTGAAATCTTTAGCAGATGATCAATATCACCCTGTGCCTGAAGCTCCGGATGATGACGATTGATGTGCAACTGTACAAATCTTGGATATAAAATCCATTTCTGATCCCCAGCATTCGCATTATCAACCAAAGCCCTGAAGATAAATCCCGAGAAGTTGAACGGCTTGTTGTAAACCAACGCTAACATAGCAGAAGCCAGACTTCGGCTCATCCCATCCGTTCCACCTTTCCTATTCCCCAAGCAAACAATGATCACATGCATCAAATAACGCCAGACGCGTGTGAGATTCGCTTTTCTATACTGATCAGAGGGAATCCCGGGATATCCTATCCGTTGCATAGCTCCGGTAACAAAAATATGATCAAAACCAACAGGCATATCCGGTTGATCATTCAGCTGTAAAAGTTCCCGAATGCTCTGTTCTGTAATAGTGATCTCCGTACCCAGAACGGTAGAGACCAATTGTGTAACGTCGTTTTCAGTAATGACAGTTGCGTTTCTCCAAAAAGGGTTGATCAGATTCCCAAACGCCATAGTGTTATCAGAAATGGCGTGAAATACCCTTGAGCGTCTCAAAAACGCGATCATCTGACGATACGGTGCAGCTTTGTCAGAAGTGTCAGTAAGGAAAGCAGCCGTATTGTGACGAGCTTCAAAAATCAAAGCCATATCTGCACAAACAGAAACAGATTGCAACTCGAAAAAGGTTAGAAAAAATGTTATATTTTTTTTAAACAAAACCTTTCAAATTCCCTGGAACTAGCGACGTAGCCACGTACGTCGCATGAACACAGAGCGACGTAGAACTGTACGTCGCTAAAATTCAAAATAAATTGAAAAGCGACGTAAGGCCTGACGTCGCATAAAATTCGAGCGACGTCAAGGGGGACGTCGCATTTTGCAATTTATTGTGAATTTAATCACTTTAATTAAAAGAGCGACGTAGCGTGGTACGTCGCATCGGACGTCGCAGAAAAAGCGACGTAGGGAAGGGCGACGTAGGAAATGAACAATAAATAATAAAAGCGACGTAGGCCACTACGTCGCATCGTACGTCGCACTGACGAACATTCATCCCCAACCCAGAAACCCTAACCCTCGAATTTAGGGGTTTTCAAAATCAAAGGCACTACAACGTGCGGCTAACGATGGTGATCACGAAAACATAATTTATAACCAGTGATTTACACGATATACCATCAAATTTATCCCAAAACCGAAACCCCTTTAACCCGTAATATATACATAGCAATTAAACACAATATACACGGTGAAAATGGGTAAAATCGGTACCTAAGTGTGCGGAATAACGAGTAGATCAAAACTACGTGAATAGATCGGAAAGAAAACAGCAACAAATCACAAATATGCTCGTAAAAATGCTACGTCGCAAATCGCCTCTCGTACGTCGCAGGCTACGTCGCACGTGAATAGTGAATAGTGTGACGAGTTACGTCGCAGTGGATACTATTTAAAGTCTAACCCTATGTGCGACGTAGGCTGGGACGTCGCAGGCGACGTAGAGCCGGACGTCGCATAAAACAGTTGTGATCCAAATTTGAATTTTTAAACCGTTTACTCGTTATTTTAGCAAATAAAATCAAATAACTCGTGACTCGGGAAAAATAAATTAGAATAAAAATAAAACATAAAACTAAAAATTCTTTTTGGTATTTTCTTAAATTTTATAAAAAATAAAAATTACTAACACTCTATTTTTGGTGACGGAGTTGCGTTGTCTGATTAGGGATCATATCGGAATAACATGCATTTATTAGGAATAGTAAGTGTTATTTCGATCATCAGTATATTTGTCCACTTTAAATTTACGTGGCACATTTAAAACACCTTTTATAAAAATTATTTCAAGACAATTATTGGTATTGTTTGTCCACCTAAACATGTTACATCCGTATTTGTGAGCTAACCTTTATTGTTAGAATGAATATTAATTTTGTGAAACCTATTATATGATATACTGATAAACTTTAGTAAAACAAACACTGCATATTCACACAAGGTAGAGATTACAAGACCAAGTTTATCTCGGTTTTCTTGTAATATACACTTGATATTTATATGTAGGCATACATCAAACTGATTATGAAGATACTAGTGGCCCCAGATCTGTACTTAGTACAACAGAGGGTCCCTTAGTATGAACATAACAAGTTTGAGAGTATTTGCATAACTAATGGATTCAGGTCTGTACGTGAGTACAACAATAGTCACCATTAGTTAGGCGAATAATCATATTATCACTATATGCCCATTTTACATTTACATAATTATGACAATGTATGATAGTACTTCCATTTATCAATTAAGACTTATGTCATACATCATATAACATTTTTCACAAAGTAATAGACAAGTTTTATCATTACTTCTTACTCACTCACAAACCGGTGTGTAGCATGCCTACCAATACATCGTATGATGAATATAATTTAGATAAAAACTGTTTTAAGTGTGTCAGATAAACCTACTGACACATCCAAGATAAACCTTAAAATTCCATTTTGTGCATGTCACCCGATGTACTATCATATCCCAAGTTGTTTACAGACACAACTTCAACGTCTATTTTAAAAATGTAGCAACCTTGCGTTTTCTTTAATACTAAAGAGCATAAAGAGTGGCTGTTGCGATTTTTTTTTTTTTTTTTTTTTTTTTTTTAATTGAATTTAAAAACTTAAAAAACCAAGTCACAAATCATTTCTTTGACTGAAAGAACCTTAAACCTATCAGATTGACCAGTTCAATAAAACGTGATCGCAAAAAGGCTTTTGTGAAAAGGTCCGCACACTGCTTAAGGGTCTCTATATGTACAACATCTATAAGGTGTTTCTCAAAGCAATCCCGTATAAAGTGGAACCTAAGTTCAATATGTTTGGTCTTAGAGTGCTGTACGGGATTGCGAGTTATAGATATAGCAGCTGTATTATCTATATAAATAGGAGTCATAGAGAGATTGAACCCGTAATCACACAGCTGATGCTGAATCCAGAGAACTTGAGAACAGCAACTTGCAGCAGCAACATACTCGGCTTCAGCTGTGGAAATAGCAACCGCAGTCTGCTTTTTGCACTGCCAAGAAACTAAGCGCGATCCAAGGAACTGACATCCTCCAGTAGTTGACTTCATATCTATCTTGCAGCCACCAAGATCCGAATCCGAATAGGCAGTTAACTCGAAGTTTTTCTCGTTGGAATACCATAGACCCAGAGATGGCCTAAAAGCGAGATATCCAAAAATGCGTTTTACTGCCTTCATATGAGACACCTTCGGATTTGCTTGAAATCGTGAGCAGAGAGAAACAGCAAACACTATATCTGGTCTTGAGGCAGTCAGGTACATGAGAGAGCCTATCATTGAGCGATAGTCTTTCTCCTTGCAATCTTCATCGTCCTCATTAGGTCCAAGATTGTGTCTTGCTTCAATTGGAGTGCCGTAGTGTTTACAGTTGAGCAATTCATATCGCTTTAACATGTCAGTGACATATTTTGACTGGTGAATATATATTCCATTATCCGATTGCTCAACCTGTAGCCCCAGAAAGAACGTGAGTTCCCCCATAGCACTCATTTCAAACTCAGATTTCATCAGTCCTTCAAAATCTTTACACATCTGATCATTAGTTGATCCAAAAATAATGTCGTCCACATAGACCTGTACAAGTAACAAATCCGCTCCTTCCCTTTTGATGAAAAGCATGCTATCAATCTATCCTCTGTCAAAACCATTCTTCAGCAAATACTTGGCAAGTCGCTCATACCAAAGTCGAGGAGATTGATGAAGACCATACAAAGCTTTCTTCAGTTTGCAAACATGATTAGGATGCTTTGGGTCTTCAAAACCTGGAGGTTGACACACATAAATCACTGCGTCGACATCTCCATAAAGAAAGGCACACTTCACATCAAGTTGATACACGCGGAATCCTTTAAAAGAAGCATAAGCTAGAAAAATCCGAATCGATTCCAAACGAGCAACAGGAGCGAAAACTTCATCATAGTCAATACCCTCTAATTGACTATATCCTTGAACTACCAGACGGGCTTTGTTTCGAATAACAGCCCCACGATCATCCATTTTGTTACGGAAAACCCAACGAGTACCCGTCAAGTGAGCACCCTTGGGTAGAGGAACAATTTCCCAAACATTCATCTTGTTTATTTGCTGTAGTTCCTCCTGCATAGCCTCGACCCAAGATGGATCCTTTAAGGCTTGATCAACCTTTTTAGGTTCAATTTGAGACAAATGACATGAATCGATATGTGCAATAAGTCCCAAAAGTTGCTGAGCTGAAGTCTGCTTTGCTTGCTGTCGTGTTTGAACAGATGCATGAGGATCACCAATGATATTATCAATGGGGTGATCCTTATGTATACGAGTTTCTGGTATGGCACCTGGCACAAGATTCACACCCAGATTGTTCAAATCTCCCTCAGTTTCGGGAGTAGCAGCAGACTCAGGAATGGCTATCTCTTCTTCTTGTTCTTCATCTTCAGTAGAAAATAAGTGAGAGTAGGCCATTGTTTCCTCCATTTCATCTTCTTCTTGAGGTTCCTCTAAAGGAGGCATATTTGGATCATATGGAAGCTCCTTTGTGTAGGTATAAACTGTTTTAGAAGGAGCAGCCGAAGATGATGGAGTAGGAGATGGTGTTGATGGTGGTGATTTGGTAGTTGTTTGTGGTTGTGTGGGTGGAGGTGTAGGTTGTGGAGGTGTAGGATTAGTTGGTGGAGGTGCGGGTGTTGCATTGGGAGATGGGTCGGATGGTTTATTAGTAACAGGTGTATCTTGATTAAGATCAAGCTCATGAAGTATAGAAACCAATTCTTCCGTTTCATCTTCTTCCGGAATATTGAAAGAATTGAAGAGGTTTCCATAGTTGAAAAACCAGTCCGGACCCGTTCCTTGAGGAGGTTCCGTATACCTTAAACATTTCACTTCAAAATGCTCCTCGATCTGATTCGTTGATTTGTTAAAGACTCTTTTGTTCGGAGAGTTGACTGCATATCCAAGAAAAATCCCTTCAACAGCTTTATCACCAAACTTAGAAACCTTATCTTTCGTTATCATGATCAGACATGGACACCCAAATGGTTCTAGGAACTGTAGATTTGGCTTACGGTTATTAAAAAGTTCATAACACGTTTTGTTCCTTTTCTTAACCGTGAGTACTCTGTTGAGAACATAACAGGCAGTATTAACTGCCTCAGCCCAGAATATGATTGGTAACTTGGAGTCAGCTAACATAGTCCGAGCTGTCTCGATTATTGTCCTGTTCTTCCTTTCTGCAACTCCATTCTGTTGTGGAGTCCTCGGAGCACTAAATTGATGCTCAATACCTCTTGTAGCACAAAACAATTCGAGAGTTGAGTTCTTGAATTCAGTTCCATTGTCGCTTCTTATCCTTTTCACCTTCAAGTTGCACAGATTTGCCAACTTGTCCAACAAATACACCAGAATCTCAGGAGTTTCCCCTTTTGTGGTCAAAAAATAAACCCACGAAAACCTTGAGTAGTCATCAGTAACTACCAAGCAGTAAGACCGACCACCAATGCTCTTTGTAGAAACTGGACCGAAAAGATCCATATGCAGTAGTTCCAATGGAGCATTTATGGAATTCACCTGCTTAGACTTATGGGACTTCTTACGTAGCTTTCCTTTTTGGCAGGAGATACAGTCATCCATTAAAGCAAATGACTGTTTCGGAACTCCTAGCACTAGGTCATTTTTGGTCAAGAAATTCATTTTTCGGAAATGAATATGTCCCATTCGTCTGTGCCAAAGCAGTGATTCCTTTTCAGAAGCCTTAGACAAGAGACACGTATACTCGTTCGATGTCTCAACAGTTCTCATATTCAAAATGTATGTGTCATCCTTTCTTGGTGCTCTCAGTAACACCCATTCTTCCGGAATGACATAACCAGGCTTCAATATCACACACTCTGTCTTTGTGAACGCAGTTGTATAATCCTTATCGCAGACCTGTGAAACACTTAGCAAGTTGTGCGTAAGCTGTTCCACGTAGTTCACATTTTCGAAACTAACATTGCCGTTAGTTAACGTTCCTCTTCCAGAAATAGTTCCCCCAGAATCTCCAGCAAAGGCAACATAACCTCCTGCATGTGGTTTAATATCCACAAGTAAGGATACATCGCCTGTCATATGTCGCGAGCAGCCACTGTCCAAATACCATTCACTATCTTTAACGCGTTCTGACTGCTGCAACACACAAATGAAGGAGATTAGTGAGAAACGGTGACCCAAGCCTTTACAGACTTAGGTCGACCGTGGTCATCAACAATAATCACGTCAGATAGGATTTTATCTTTAAACAAATTAGAATTTTTATCTGATGTGTTATTGTTGACAACCGAAGAGTCAACATCAGACTCTTTACGTTTCCAAACTTTTGAAGATTCGGAAATGGTAATAGAAGTAATGTTGGGCTTTTGAATTGGCAAAGGTTTTTGCTCAACATTACTTGGTTTCGAAACAGGCTTGGGAGAGTTTGAGTGACGCCTAGGTGGAGATTTAGAAAAAGAATTTCTATAAACAGATGTCCTAGGCATCTCTCTCCCATATCGCTGATTTGACAGCTTTGGACATTCACGGATTAAATGTCCTTGTTTCTTGCAGTAGAAACAAGAACGAGTCTCAACAAACGGTTGAGGCTGAGAAATTACCACAGGAGGTGGAGAAACATTTCTAGAACATGAACATTGAGTACACGTCTTAGAAAATGTTTGTTTTGGTTGAGAGGTTGATGTTGATGGTTTATCATACGAAACATTTTCATTTACTGATTTTCTTTGCAAAATCTTTACAGGTGACTGTAAAGTTTGTTGTTTCGAGTTTAAAACCTTAGCTTTTCCCTTATTTGGTTGAACCTTAATTTCAGGTTCAACCTTTGAAATCACTTTTTCAGGTTTAAATGCAACCTTCTTAACCTCCGGATACTCCTGATCCGTAATGTTCTCAATCTCAACAATCTCCTCAAAACTGACAGGAGAATCATTCTTTACTTTAACACTCTCCTTAACACTAACAGGAGATTCATTCTTTACCTCAACATTCTCCGTAACACTAACAGGAGATTCATGCACAGACTTAACAAACTTTGGCAAGGGGTACTCTGGCCGCTTGGTTTTCTCCTTTGCCGGTTTGTTATGTTTGGTCTCTTTAGCATCTATAGCTTTTAAACCATAAAGCTTGGACCAGTCAACTGGAATCTCTTCAAAGCCTTCCTTAACAGGCAGGGGACAGTGAGTAGTAGGAGGAGGAACTGAGTTGTATCCCAATCCCTCATTCTTCTTCCCTTTAGTACCGTGCTTGCTAAGAATTTCATTAAAGACAACCGTTGAGGAATTTGAACCTAAGATTTTACTCTTATAATTTTCATACTCAGCTTTTAAATCTGTAAGTTCTTTATTTAAAAGTTCAATTTCAATCAGATAACTTTTAATCGCATCTTCTTGACTAAAGACTTTAGACTTATATTTTTGAGTATCTAACCGATGAGCCTCAAGATGTTTTTCATAAAGTTTCTCATTAGCTTTTAAAAAATTATTTGAGTCGGTTAGTTTTTCATTCTTTTTCCTCAACTCAGCGGTCTCTGTCTGATATGCCTTTAGAGATTCAGTTAACTTAATACATGAAATACAATTTAACGGTTCATCATGTACCTCATTCACAATGTGAGCCATCAGACACTGTTGGTAATGCTGGGAGACAGGCGTCCAATCTTGACTTGTAGGCTCAAAAGCAATCAAGGCATTATCAGCAATCCCTTTCTTAGTAACTTCCGTTTCTTTGGCCTTTGGAGGAGTAGATGGTGTTGTGAATCCCGAAGCTGGCATTTTGGGTTTCTCGCACTCCCTGGCGAAGTGACCCAAATTTTGACAATTATAACAACGGACTTTACTCTTGTCAAATCCAAAGCCAGTCTTTCCATCACCCTCTAAGCTTTTACGCCCTGTCCTCTGCAAGAACTTTTGAATTCTGCGGGTGATCATTGCCACATTCCAAGTTAAATCCATTTGCTCCAGATCGTCTTCATCAAGCTGAGCATAGTCCTCCTTAGTCAACTCCAAAGTTAGATTCGGTTGAGTAACCAAATCCTTGTAAGAGCTTAAGAAAGCTGTGTAGATGGCAGCTTGCTCCTGAATAGCAGGTGAGACTTGAACCTGTTGTTGATTTGAAGAAGGTCCAGTCATGAAAACATAATGAATCCCATCAGAAGAAGAAGAAGTCGATGAAGCATTTGTATTTGATACAAAGGCAACTCCTGATCCATAAGTCTTTCCAGAGTTGATCTTAACACCATACACACTAGGATTCTGAACAGCAGAACTAGACCTAGTTTCTTTCTTCTTAATCTCCATCGCGTGAGCTTGAAGATCCCCTATCAACGCATCCAAAGACATGTTTGCAAGTTCTTCATTTTCTTTTAAAAATTGAACTTTAATATCCCAAGAACTCGGCAACACATCCAGTAGCTTCTTATTTACTTCAATTGAAGGAAAAGTATAACCCCCTTCAAACAACTCACCAACTAACCGTGAGTACCTAGTAAATAAAGAAGTCGTGTCTTCATCAGGAAGGATGTCAAAGATATCGTACTGTTTCTTAATCAGTTCGAGCTTTGCTTCCTTGTACTTATCATTCCCTCCACAACGAGTTTCAATAGCCTTCCACAAATCAAAGGCTGTTTCATGAGTTCGGAAAAGCCATAGCACATCCTTGGTTAAACACATTTTAATCATTGAAAAAGATTTTCTTTCAGTATCAAAATCTTTCTTCTCCTCGGGAGACATGGCTTTATAGGGCTTAGCAGGACGAATACCCCGGTATTCTCCTTCAGCTAATGGAGCTACATAACGCTCACGTAATGGTCCCCATAATTCTGGACAATGGAAATCAATATATTGCTCAACTCGGTCTCTCCAGTACACGTAATCCATGTCCGCAGTAAAAAGTGGAGGTTTATTACTTGAACCTATGTCATTGCTTTGTTTAATCATCTCCCGAAGTCCTCTAATATCCTCTTTATCAGCTGCCATTTTAATTACTTAAACGAAAAAATCAAAATTCTGATCTTAGCGACGTAGACGGGTACGTCGCACAAAGAATATGCGACGTAGATGGGTACGTCGCAAAAAGCAAAGGATTCAATTAAGAATCAGAAAGTGCGACGTTGAAAGGTACGTCGCAGATGACGTCGCAGAGGACGTCGCAGAATCAGGCTACGTCGCAACGCAGCGTCGCAGAAGACTAATTAAAGTAAAAATAGCGACGTAGAGAGGTACGTCGCAACGGTACGTCGCACGAACTAATTAAAGTTCAAAAACACTACGTCGCACGCGACGTCGCAGCTTACGTCGCTATGCTACGTCGCAAAACGCGCTGAGCAGCGGCCAAAAACCCTAAAAACGAATTTTTAACCCTAAAATCAAAACCACGAATATCGAACGACTGAAACCTTCAAGAATCCCAATAATACTGATCGAAAACCTGTAAAAACACAAAACAAACGTAATAAACACGAAAACTCACGAATATCACGTCCTTTTAAAACCCAAACTCGATCCGAATCGCCAAAAACGAGCCTCACTGCTCTGATACCAGTTGTTTGTCCCTTACTTTGGATCTAGAACGAACCGAGTCACTCTAATTGCTATGTGCTACCTGAGAGTCTTGAATATGGGAAGCCTCTTTATGGGAACTAGTTGGACTATCCTGAGGTTTAGCATTAATACTTTGTGCTATTTGTCCTAATTGGGATTCGAAAGCTTTTAACAAAGTCAGTTGATCTCTTAAGAAGATATCAGTTTGGTCTTGTCTAGCTGAGATTCCTTGAATGACTTGTATCAGGGTGTCGTCAAAACTAGAGGTTTGTGAGGAAGAGGGTTCCAAAGGTTGGGGTTGGTAAGTTAGTGGGCTATTCCTAGGTGGGTTAAGAGAAGGGTTAGTATTGGGTGAAGTTAGATGAGACTGAGGAATTTGGGCTGAGTGGTTCAGATTAGCACAATTAAGGCAGGTTTGAACTTGACAGACTTGTTGTTGTTGACTTTTCAATTCCTTAATCTCCTTGGTTAGGTCTGCCACTTGCTGAGTGAGGGTTTTGATAGCTTCATTCCCGATTGTAGTAGGTGAATTCACTAATGAGGGGTGACTTTCACTGTTCCAGTCATGGTTGTGCATTGTCATTTTCTCAATAAGGCTCCAAGCTTCATTTGCCGTACAGTCTATGAAACTACCTTGAGAGGCGGTATCAAGTAAAGGACGGTGATGTGGGAAGAGACCATTGTAGAAAATGCGCAGCTGGTCTGAACGCTCAAAACGATGATTTGGACATTTCTTAAGCAATTTCTTAAAGCGCTCCCATGCATTGAAGATTGATTCATCATGCACTTGACGAAAGTTTATGATGTTGGACCTAAACGTGGCTTGTTTTGATGGGGGGAAATATTTGGCCAAAAATTTGGTTGCTAGTTCTACCCAAGAGGTTATAGAGTTAATCTCTAGTTCCTCAAACCAGGTTTGTGCATTGAGAGTGAGTGAATAGGGAAATAGGTCTAGTGTTTGTCCCTTACTTTTGATCTAGAACGAACCGAGTCACTCTAATTGCTAGCGGAAATAACAATTAGATCACGAATAATCACACGAACAATCAATACGCAATCAATATCAAACGAACGTAATATTATTGCTTATAGTCGATCAGATTACAGAGAATTTCGACAAATTTTGTTTAGGGTTTCGTCAACCCTAAAACAGAAAACACAAAACGTTTAAATACAAAACTAGCACCTGCGACGTAGCACGCTACGTCGCAGGCCCAAGCCCATGCGACGTCTGCTACGTCGCAGGCCCAAAACCTGACGTCGCACCTGCGACGTTGTGCGCTACGTCGCAGGAGTCAGAAACACTATTTCTAATTACAAACTACGAGCTAGACCAACTGACAGACACTAAACATGTACTAACATCTAGATAGACTATGTCTTGGTTAACCCCAATCGGCTTAAAGGAATTGGATAAGGAAATGAATTTGTCAAGGTGGGAGTTGGGATCATCATTTGGTAGGCCACGGAATTGACAGAGGTTAGGGACTAACTGAACAATATGGGGCTTTAATTCAAATGAAGTTCTATCGGTTTCCGGGTAGACAATTGGTCCTCCTCGACCTTTAATCAGAGGTTTAGAGTTTTCAGCGAGAGTTATACGTGTAGCTGTCATAGTCTCATTGGCAGGTGGTTGACTGGTTGAGTGGATAGGGATAACGTAATTTGTAAAAGTACTAAAAGTAAGGAAAAACAAAGAAAGACGTAGGGGTCTAAGGAGAAGAGTTAATCCTAAAGGTTCACTAGCGAGTAAGTTCATCTTGACGCCTAAGGATCGTACAGTTGGTTCCCCGGCAGCGGCGCCAAAAACTTGTTGGCGCCCGATCAGGTCGGTGTCGTTAACGATCGCTAACCGGGCGCGCAACAGTGGAGTTGTTTTAAATTTGTAATTGCGGCGCCTAAGTTTTCCCTAACAATGCTAATCCTAAGGGTGAGCAAGTGGTAGGTATGACCTAGAGTCCTTCTTCAAACCGACTGAATTGAAACTAAGGCGAGGTAGATGAGGGCTTTCAAACTAGTGAATGGTTTATAAAATAGTGGGGGTTTTGGTTTTTATGTTAACTAACTTAGGCAAGTAAATAAATAAAAGCGAAATAAAAGTAAAATGTAAAGCAGATAAAATAAAGACAGTGTTTGCTGAGATTTCGTTAATTAAGTTATGGGATGATGTTTGGAGAAACTGTTTTAATAGATGTTTGTTGATTATCATTCTTGAATACTTGTATGTAAACACTAGATTCCCTACTAATTAAAATCCCATTAGCATGTCACACCGGGAGCTAGGTTATGGTAACATTACAAAGTATTTTGAATAATAAGCAAAATCTTAACTAAGGTTTAATTATACTTTCATATGAACGGGAACGAAATCTTAAGGTACTAGACATTACTGAATCATATAACGATTCCTCGTCATCCTAACAGATTCATGTATTTAAAACAGTTCATTTATGACTTTAAACCAGCCCTTGCTTAAGACTACCCAATAAATCCCCTAATTATCCACAGCGTTCCTCACTTTAAGTGGTTCCGCCGCTTCAAACCTTGGCCATGTCTTGTCCTATGATAATCCCCCATGTAGCCTTGCGGTTCCATAGTTTCATACCTTTGACAAATTATATTGACACAGATAATTAACTACCTTTTAATTGGACGTCGTAAAAAGGTGTTGTAATCACGTTTATTGGTGGAAAGGCGATAGATTAATTTAAAGTTTAAAAGTCTATTTAGAAAGGTTAATTAAACTAGGTTTCTCATTTTATATATATTAGTCCGTAATATAACTACCTTTGGTCGATACGCAGCTTCCACGTATTTGTACTACACCTAAAGTGTTTCCAACGCTATACTGAGTAACAGTCGAATAGGGGCCATCATATTACTTCATAATATTGTATCGTTTCGTAATATGACTACCTTCGGTCGTTCCTCGACTTCCATACATTTGTACTCCACCTTGAAGTTTTTCCAGTACTATATCGAGTAACAGTCGAATAGGGGCCGTCATATTATTTGACGATAACTAAGACCGTTTATATTTTACTACTATGATGATCCTAAGTCAACAATCAAACAAGAACATGCAATAAGGCGATCAAAGCAATATTACCGATCTTTAATATTTAATTATAAATCATCCCATAATTAACTAACTACATCGCAACAAACACAATAAGTATACTACTCTCTAATCATGGCAATAACTAAATCTAGCATAATCAATATAAACGTAATTAATTAAGATAGATAAGGATAGAAATAACCGAGATTAAATGCGAGAGAATAGACTTGAATTAATTAGAGTTGCTCCAAGCGTACACCAAAGATTACAAATTCGTTCCCCACCAAAGACTACAACCACGTTCCTTGCTTCTATTCTAACTAGCCTAATACTATTTTAAAGTAAGAAAATAAAGAAATAAAGAAAGAAAGAAAAGCTAGAAGCTAGAAGCTAGAGAGAAAGTGTATCTTCCAAAGTGTGGAAAGAATGGTGTTTTTTGCAAATGGAACCCAAGCCTCCTATTTATAGGTGAGTTTAGGCTCACATTAGCATCAAGAGGTGCACATTAGAAAGCTTTCCAAAAATGGTGTGTACAACACGAAAAGTAGGCGCATCGGGTACCGTACAACGCGAAAAGTAGGCGCACCAGGTACGGGTTTTAACCAAAAAAGGAAAGCGAGAATGGGGTGGCCAGCCGGCGGCGGCACTGTAGCAGCCGGCGGCGGCACTGTAGCATCCGTCGGCGGCCGGCGGCTTCCCGCCCAGTTTCGCTTCGTTTCTTGATTCGTGCGTATTTTCTTCGTTATGCGTCCGTTTGCGTCGATTCTTTTTTTGTTGGATTCGTAATTCAAAAACGAAGATTTTGATATAAAATAGGCCCTGAGATGAGGTCCCTAGATCCGGATATTCCGTGCGAATCATTTGGATCTTCCGGCGGGCGCGAAATCTTCATTTTTCACCCGTTTTGGTTGATTCTTCTTTTGTTGGATTCGTATTTTGAAAACAAACATCTTGAAGATAGTGGATGTTGGTGGAGGGCAGTTTGGTCTTGAAATCTCGTTTTGATGCCTTGAATCTTCAAACGTGTGTGAAATCTTTGTTTTTCATCTGTTTTGCTTGATTTTTATCGTGCAGCCTCGTTTTGACCATCTTGGCATAATGTTACTGATTTGAACCATATTTGAGTTCAAAATGCCAAGAATCGTTCTAGAATGAGAGAGATATCGGTAGTAAAAACGTGACTTTTTACGCGATATCACACCCTTATACGCACTCGGATCATCAAGATTTTTAGACATTCACGACCACTTCGCAACGATCTACACTTCTATCTTTCCGGATTTCCATTTCGCCACTTTGTAAGTTTCCGACAAAATCCTGAAAACTCTCGATTCTTAGTATATTCACTAGTTAGTTGTTTATATAACATCTATATGTCCAAATATATGAAGAAAACACGATTTTATAACCTAAAAATGAGTTAGATTTGCGATTTCGCCGGAAAAACCTCGGCAGTCGAAACTTTATGGGCTGATGTTCTTCAATGCGACACAAGCCTTGTGTCGCATGTTGTGTCGTATTTTGCCTCTTATGTCGCATCTTGTGTCGTATGAAACCAGATATGCCGTACCCTATGCGACACAATATTGTGTCGTACCTTATGTCGCAAGTACTATGCGACACTAACACTATGTCGCTGTTGAATCAGCATCTCGCATCTATGCGACACAACCCTTGTGTCGTATAGATATTGTGTCGCATTTCTATGCGACACAGCCCTTGTGTCGCATGACAAACTTTTGTGTCGCATGATTGTGTCGCATAAAACAGCAGGTTTTCAAACTAAAATTTCACTAAGTGTCGAACCTATATAACCTCAAACACTTATACGATACGACTTATAAAACACATTGGAACACACTTGTAAGTGCAAAACACCAATAACATGATAATAATACTTAAAGTTATTATTTCAAATCCATCACCAACGGGCCGTACACGTTTTCAAACACTTAACAAATCAACCAAATCGTAGTAATTTGGACATATATAGTTGTGTAACAACTACAAGGGTGATCTTTTGAGATACCCAATCATGATTATAACCATCGCGTGTCGTGGACACCCTCAGGTTACAAGTCTTTGGACTTCATCACTCGGCTAATCAAATTACGTTTATTTAAACGCTTTCAGACTCAGGTGAGTCTCATGGCCCCTCTTTTTACTGTTTTACTCAGGGGTGTGATATATTGCTCATTTTTAACATGTGAACGCAAGTACAAACATTTCCATATACTACATGAGTTTTTCACAACTAATCATTTAAAGTCCTCCGTCAGCATAGTTGTTAATACGTTGTAGCGTGAATATTAGTATATGGTACCATATAGGATTGACCCTCCTCATTCGGGTTAGCAAGCACTAACCGGGTAAACGGACGTACTAATATTTGGGAAGACGAATGTTGATTAGGCATTCTTGGAGGCACCTCGCCCGGAATTCTCTATAGGGGACCCGGCCCTCGAGTTAAGCTCAACTATGTGCTCATGGCTGTATACATATACATTATCAATTGCTGGATGCAATTCAATTATTTAAATCTTGCGGTTCATACTTTATTACTTGATTTCAAACCTGTGAGCTCACCAGCTTTAGCTGACCCATTTAGCATGTATCGCAGGTACCAAGCAGTAGATTGTTTCTGCTTCAGGACTCTTAGCTCGAGTCAGCATACAGACGTTTGAGATTTTCTTGCATTAGTATATTTTGTACAAGTACTTATGTACTGAAATCTCCTTTTATTTAAACTCGAGCTATGTAAAGCTATAAATGTTGTAAACATTTCAATTTCAATATATTTTTGTTAAAACGACGCATATAGAGTCGTTTACTATATATCTTTGTGCTTTGTTATTGATTAGTAACACCCAAATCGTGCTTCCGCAAATCATTAAAGTTGGGGGTGTTACAGGAAACTAGCCTTAATCCGAATTAGGGGATGCCAACCCACTTCTCGACTTATTTACCAAATCCCACATAACCTTAACTTGAGAAGACGATACTGTTTGTTTGAGATTCAAGGGCATAAGCTTCAACCGAACCAAGCTCCTTATCTCCTTGGCTAAACTTGTATGATCCCTACATTTCTTTGTGTGGATCCGAGAATTCCTTTCTTGCCAAATAGCATACACCGTAGCAGCAATGGCAATACGGGCAACAATGCTCCAAATACATTTTGGCTTACAGCGCTGTTGAATCCAAGCTATAATATCTTCCCATATCTCTGACACCGAGTCCATTTTTATCAAGACCTTTATATGGTTCCAAACCATTTTCGAGTATGAGCATTGAAAAAATAGATGCCGATGATCTTCCATTTGAGAATGACAAAATAAGCAAGATAAATTAGTTATCATGTTTGCATTATAGTCCCATGGTTTCATACGATCTTGAGTCTTCAATTTCTGGCCAATAACTAACCATAACAAAAAAGCATGCTTTGGGATACAATACGAGAACCACACTACATTGTACCATGGAACAGCATCTCCTGTTTGTCTAATAGTTACCCATACGTTTTTAACCGAGAATAAAGTAGGAGCATTGTTTCTATCTAGCCATAAAATCTCATCCTTTTTAGTATCCATTACCTGTGGAATATGAATAGTAGCAAGAGCAGAGTATTTGGATAGCCAACCATCAGGCCATTGCCATGAGGTTGAGCCCATAACCTCAGAAACAGTGGACTTGTGATCAAAGCCAGCTTGGACAATATCACGGATACGGACAATGGACGAAATGGGACCAAGCAAGCTCCATTTATCGAACCAAGCATTAGTGAATTTACTGTCACCGATTTTGAAAAAACAATGATTTCGAATATAATTGCGAATACTAAGAAGATTTTTCCATCCAAACGAATCATTATTTTTACCAATAATAGTCCATAAACTTTTACCCATTAAGCGGTATGAGTGAATCCAGCGCACCCACAACGAGTCTTTACGAACCAATAAATTGCGAATATGAGAAGACATAAGAGCTACATTCCAAGTAGCTAAATTCCTCAGTCCCAAACCTCCTTGATCTTTCGGAAGACAGACTACATCCCAAGACACTTTAGCTTTACCTCTCTTCAAATCACCTTGACACCATAGAAAGCCCCTCATTAATTTTTCAATCTCCTGTGTGATATATTTTGGGAGGATAAAAACAGAAGACCAGTAGACTTGCATAGAAGATAAAACGGATATAATAAGTTGCAATCGACCAGCATGTGACAAGGACTTATTCCTCCAATCATTCAAACGATCTTTAACCCGCTCAACTAGAATTTTGCAGTCTCTAAGGTATAAACGAGAAGAGATCAATGGAACTCCAAGATATTAATTGGCAACTCACCTTCAACAAAACCAACCTCTTCCAAGATTGACTGCTTAAGCGAATTTTTTATGTTGGAAAAGAAGACCATGCTTGTAGGCAAGCTAGGAGCAAGACCCGAGCATGCAGAAAACTCGGAGAGAGAATTCTTAATGATTTTTACCGAGTCCATATCCCCATGACAAAAAATCATGAGGTCATCTGCAAAACAAAGATTAACTATACGGATATTTTCACATTTTGCATGATATTGAAAATCACCTGCTTCATCAATCTGGCGATTTGTCATTAGCGTTAAAGCCTCCATGACAAGCGTGAATAAATAAGAAGATAAGGGATCCCCTTGCCGGAGGCCCCGTTTACCAGAAAAATGACCATAAGAGTTTCCATTGACATTAATTGAATACGAAACAGATTCAATACATTACATAATCCATTTAACCATCTTTTTATGGAAACCAAAATTACCCAAGATATTTTTCAAGAAGTTCCAATTTACCGTATCATATGCCTTTTGAATATCAATTTTGAAAGCACATCGAGCTTCACCTCTTTGAAGATGATAACTCTTCATCAACTCTTGAGTTAACAGAATATTGTCAAAAATGCTTCTAGTAGGAATAAAAGCAGCTTGATTCACATTCACAATCTCATCTAAACAGTCCTTCATCCTATTTGCCAAAATCTTACTTATGCATTTATAAAGGACATTACAACAGGAGATAGGACGGTAGTCCGTAACTCTAGAAGGAGCCTCACACTTGGGGACAAGGGAGATAGTAGTATTATTTATCTCTTTAAGCATTTGCCCTGTAATAAAGAAATCACGGACAGTGTTACATATATCCTTACCAACCACTTCCCATGAAGCTTTAAAGAATTTCACCGTATACCCATCCGGACCCGGGGCTTTGTCGTCCCCCATAGAGAAAATGGAATCTTTAATTTCAGCATCCGTGACATCTCGAATCATATCCATAGATTTAACATTAGGGATCTTCTTCACAAATAGGTTTAAGGGATCACGAATCTCACTAACCGGATTACTTGTGCCAAGGAAATGTTTATAAAAGTTAACAAACACATCAGGGACATCATCCCCTTCACGAACAAAATTATCCTGATCACAAATTCTAACAATCTTGTTGCGGTTTTGCTTACCCTAGATGTAACACCCAAAGTTTCAGGTTTTAATATCGTACACGGATATATTTTTATTACGAAATATTATTATGTAGATAACAAGATATAGTGAAAAACGTAAACGGTTTTATCAGTTCCAGACTGTAGGGTTTAAAAAGGGTATTAAAACATATAGATATGTACGTACAGTGTTATGTTTATTTCATTATCTTCCAAAAATATTCCAGAGGGTTAGAGAGAGCGGGAGAAAAAGAGAGAAAAACACAGGGACGATTCTACTTCAATTTCTTTCTTTAATTCTTTGATTAATTCTTTCTAAGGTTCAATTCATGATCTTCTTCATCATCTTCATTCATATGTAAGTGATTTCTCTTTAGTTTTAACCTAGTTTCTAGTTAAAATGGGTTTTAGTGAGTTTTATGAAATTATTGAATTTAACTACGAAATTAGGGTTTGAATTGGTTTAAATTAGTGTTATTTAGTGTTTTGATTATGATTATAAACTATGTATCATCATGAAAGTAATTAATTTGAAGTAAAAAGCTAGTAATCAAAGTGGGGTTTTGGTGGGATTTCATAAAACTAGCGATTATGATATGAATATATGTTTAATATGTTAAATTGATGCTAGTGAAGCTAAATAGTGAAAGAATTAGTGTTAAAATGAGTTAAAGATTTATAAATTAGTAATATGTTTATAAAGGTTTTGATGAATTAACAGGAATTCATGTAATAAGCTTAATAGTGTAATTAGAAGTGTTAATAGAGTATGAATATGATTAATAGTTAGCTTAATGATGATTAGTGTCTAAAAGTGTTGTATGTATCATATATGAATTTTGTAGGTGATAAATACGTGGAGTGCTTTCAATGGTGAAATCGACTAATAGAGTATGGTGAGTGATACGGGGGGTTAAACAGGTGATTTGGTTGTGTAGTACCGTATAGCTTGCGGGCTAAAGGTTTGCACAATCAAGGAAAGTTAATTGTTAAGTTTGTTTATTTATGTTTATTGCTTATAATAGTTAATTGTGTTAAATTACTTGTTATGCTTAATTGTTATGTGAATACATGTTATTTGGAAAAGTCAGTAGTGATTATCTCATTAGCGAGTAATGAGTATGTCACTAGCTTGAAGGTAAAGGAAAGAATTGGTGGAGAATAGTGTATGATTCGATTGTGTTGGATCCGGATTACTGTTGGGTAAGAGGCTACACAATCGGGTGAAAGATTATGTGTTGATATATGTGGATTAAATAATTGAGATTATGTAGTTATGATGTTATTTTGAATTGATAGTGTATGATTCGATTGTGTTGGATCCGGATTGCTTCCGAGCAAGAGGCTACACAATTGGGTGGAAGAAAATGTGTTTACATATGTGGATTAATTAGTGGAGATAGTGTAGTTATAATGTTATGTGAATCGATTGTTGGGTGATTATGTAGTTTGTGGATTTTGTGGAATATGCTTATGTAGTGAAACAGTGTTAGTATGCATACCGTTGTGGTATGGTACTCAGTGAAATAGTGTTAGCATGCATATCGATGTGGTATGGTGCTCAGTGATCAGTGTGTTCAGAGATTAATGATTTTGTGTTTATGTGAATTACTTGTTTGATTGCCTGTGTACTCACTAAGCAGTTGTGCTTACCCGTTTCAGTGTTTATGTTGTAGGTTGATGTTACGCTAGCGATATGTAGATAGAAGGGTTATGAGAAGCTAGTGACATGGATATGGAGCATGCTTGTGGTTAGAATATGCTTCTTTCTTTTGAATTGTTGTTTTGATGCTCAATTGTGTAAATCGCCCAAACGATGAGTTTTCGAATTAAATATGTTGGTCAATGTATAGTAGTTGACATTGAAAGTCAAACCGAGTTATGGCGTCTAGTGTATGTGGTTGTCAAGTGTATGAAGTCATATGATTGGTTTGGTTTGGGTCAAAGTGGTGAAAAGTGATTTAGTGTCGAATGTGATTGGTTCGTCAAATGAGAAGTTGACATATAGTCAACAATGTTGTACAACATAAACACTGAAACGGGTAAGCACAACTGCTTAGTGAGTACACAAGCAATCAAACAAGCAATACACATAACACTTAGCATATATCAACACAAATACATGAACACATAATCACTGAGCTCTGAACACTGAACACTGTACACTGTGTTAACCGCAGTTAACTCTCTGATCACCACTAATCCTTTACACATAATCATTAACCAACAACAATCAATTCACTATTCAACACATCTTTTAACATAGTCTTAAACACGCACATAAGAAACAAAACATATAACAAACAACTCTCACTTGATTGTATGATCCTCTAGCTCGAAAGCTATCCGGAATCACATACAACCAATTCATACACGGTTCACCACATAATCACTATTTAATCCACATATATCAACAAGGCATCTTCCACCCGATTGTGTAGCCTCTTACTCGAAAGCAATCCGGATCCAACACAATCGAATCATACACTATTCATCACCAATTATTTTCCTTTACCTTTAAGAAAGTGACAATCTCATTACTTGGCTATCATCAAGCTAATGAGATAATCACTACTTTTCTTACCAAATATCATTTAATCACATAACAAATAAACATAAACAAGTAATTTAACACAACAACTAAATTAAGCAATAAACATAAATAAACAAACATGAACAAATAACTTATTCCTTGATTGTGCAAACCTCTAGCCCGCAAGCTATCCGGTACTACACAATCACATCACCTGTTTAACCCCCATATCACTCACCATAATCTTGTAAACACTTTCACCATTTTGATCATCATAAGCCTCCACTCCTTTAGCACCTAATCATATTATACATAACAACATATAATACACTTAGACACTAATAATCAATATCAAAATAACTAGTAATCATACTTAATCAACACTTTTAATTACACTATTAAGTTTACTACATGAATTCACCTTAATTCATCGAAACCCTTATGAACATATTACTAACTTATAAATCTTTAACCCATTTTAACACTAATTCATTCACTATTAAGCTTTACTAACTTCAATTAAACATATTAAACACTAATTTCATATCAAAATCACTAGTTCATGAAACCCCATCAAAACCCCCATAATTGCCCAAGAACACTAATCATAAATTCATCACTTTCAATATGTTATATGATTACTCATGATCATAGAAACACTTACTAACACTAATTCAATCAATTTAGAACCCTAATTTCGGATTAGAACCCTCAATTTTACAAAACCCATCAAAACCATTTACCTAATAGAGTCTAACACTTGGACTCTAACTTTTTGCACACATGATCAACCTACCAAAACAAGTCTAACACACTTGTCCAAACCCACATAACTACATTCTAACCGATTTAACCCTTTTGACCCGTTTTGATGTCCATTTGGACACTTTTACCAAATCTACCATACACAACCATAACTCTACCCAATACCACATATGTTTGACTATTATAACTCTGTTGACTATATGTCAACTTCACATATGACCAACCAATCACATTCGATACTAAATCACTTTTGACCTTTTTCTACAATTCAACACTTTAACCCAAACCAAACCAATCATATGACTTCATACACTTGACAACCACATACACTAGACACCATAACTCTGTTTGACTTTCAAAGTCAACTACTATACATTGACCAACATATTTAATTCGAAAACTCATCGTTTGGGCGATTTACACAATTGAGCATCAAAACAACAATTCAAAAGAAAGAAGCATATTCTAACCACAAGCATGCTCCATATCCATGTCACTAGCTTCTCATAACCCTTCTATCTACATATCGCTAGCGTAACATCAACCTACAACATAAACACTGAAACGGGTAAGCACAACTGCTTAGTGAGTACACATGCAATCAAACAAGTAATTCACATAAACACAAAATCATTAATCTCTGAACACACTGAACACTGATCACTGAGCACCATACCACATCGACACTAAATCACTTTTGATATTTTTCTACAATTCAACACTTTAACCCAAACCAAACCCTAATTTCGTAGTTAAATTCAATAATTTCATAAAACTCACTAAAACCCATTTTAACTAGAAACTAGGTTAAAACTAAAGAGAAATCACTTTCATGATGATACATAGTTTATAATCATAATCAAAACACTAAATAACACTAATTTAAACCAATTCAAAAGAAATAAGCATATTCTAACCACAAACATGCTCCATATCCATGTCACTAGCTTCTCATAACCCTTCTATCCACATGTCGCTAGCGTAACATCAACCTACAACATAAACACTGAAACGGGTAAGCACAACTACTTAGTGAGTACACAGGCAATCAAACAAGCAATTCACATAAACACAAAATCATTAATCTCTGAACACACTGAACACTGATCACTGAGCACCATACCACATCGATATGCATGCTAACACTATTTCACTGAGTACCATACCACAACGGTATGCATACTAACACTGTTTCACTACATAAGCATATTCCACAAAATCCACAAACTACATAGTCAAACATATGTGGTATTGGGTAGAGTTATGGTTGTATATGGTAGATTTGGTAAAAGTGTCCAAATGGACATCAAAACGGGTCAAAAAGGTTAAATCGGGTTAGAATGTAGTTATGTGGGTTTGGACAAGTGTGTTAGACTTGTTTTGGTAGGTTGATAATGTGTGCAAAAAGTTAGAGTCAAAGTGTTTATGGTTTGTGATTTGGGTTGTAGTCAAAAAGTGGTTAAAATGGTCAAAAAGTGGTTATACGTCCGTTTTCTCGTAAAACGTGTATTTTGGAAAAGTGCAAAAATAGAAAGTTTCATTTTGGCATTGTGGAGGTGCCTGCAAATTTTCAGGGTCTAAGTGTTTACGAGTAAAAAGATATGCGCGTCGGAAATTCGTATTTTGGTATTAGTTTGTGCAGCCCTGATTCCTGGGGAATCGGAGTCATTCCTGAGGAATCTAAAATTAAGGGGCCGCTTGGTTCGAACTAAGGAATGGCAATGGGTATGGTATACTAAGGGAATGCAATGACCATTATAGAGTATTATCATTGTCATTGATACTGCTTGGTTCATTCAATATATATATATATATATATATATATATATATATATATATATATATATATATAATAATGTATGTGTGAGATATATATATTAAATTTATATAAAAGTCTTTATATCACTGTTAAAATATAAAATTTCGAACTATATACTGTGTTAATTAATTTATATTATAGTTTATTATCTTTTTGTATATAATTGTTACTGTAGTACGTAAATATGGAAAAATTGAAAGATAAATAAAGGTGTTCATATTATTTTTGACTATGTGCAAGTATTTGCAAGTTTGCAACTGCCGAATAAATTATGTACAAATAATTTTTGAAATTAGATATACGCAGGAAGAAATTATATTAATGGATTGTAATTAATTTAATTTTAATGTTATTATAAAATGATTGTTTATTTACTTATTTTTTGTTAACTAAAATAGAAAAGGTAGACATTAGTGGGTCTTACTATTACTTGGTTCAATACCCCCAAATTAGTGGGGAATGGTGGATTGCCTAGTAATGGGTAATGATATAATAGATTGTAACTAACCAAGCATCATTAATCATTAACATTCCCATTCCTTACCCCTTAATACCTCCAACCAAGCACACCCTAAGTGTTTACAGCAGCCCTGATTCCTAGGGAATGAGAGTCATTCCTGGGGAATCCGAATCCAAGTGTTAACAGCATGTCTGATTCCTGAGGAATGGGAGTCATTCCTGGGGAATCTCTTGTAAATTCACATTTTTCTTATTTGAGTCTTTATTTGATTAAGGGAACGATATAACGAGTCTATAATGTCATATTTTAGATGTGGGACCTAATAGAGTGTGTTTTCAGTGTTAGGTAAAAAAAAATTGACTAATAGAGTATGGTGAGTGATACGGGGGGTTAAACAGGTGATTTGGTTGTGTAGTACCGTATAGCTTGCGGGCTAAAGGTTTGCACAATCAAGGAAAGTTAATTGTTAAGTTTGTTTATTTATGTTTATTGCTTATAATAGTTAATTGTGTTAAATTACTTGTTATGCTTAATTGTTATGTGAATACATGTTATTTGGAAAAGTCAGTAGTGATTATCTCATTAGCGAGTAATGAGTATGTCACTAGCTTGAAGGTAAAGGAAAGAATTGGTGGAGAATAGTGTATGATTCGATTGTGTTGGATCCGGATTACTGTTGGGTAAGAGGCTACACAATCGGGTGAAAGATTATGTGTTGATATATGTGGATTAAATAATTGAGATTATGTAGTTATGATGTTATTTTGAATTGATAGTGTATGATTCGATTGTGTTGGATCCGGATTGCTTCCGAGCAAGAGGCTACACAATTGGGTGGAAGAAAATGTGTTTACATATGTGGATTAATTAGTGGAGATAGTGTAGTTATAATGTTATGTGAATCGATTGTTGGGTGATTATGTAGTTTGTGGATTTTGTGGAATATGCTTATGTAGTGAAACAGTGTTAGTATGCATACCGTTGTGGTATGGTACTCAGTGAAATAGTGTTAGCATGCATATCGATGTGGTATGGTGCTCAGTGATCAGTGTGTTCAGAGATTAATGATTTTGTGTTTATGTGAATTACTTGTTTGATTGCCTGTGTACTCACTAAGCAGTTGTGCTTACCCGTTTCAGTGTTTATGTTGTAGGTTGATGTTACGCTAGCGATATGTAGATAGAAGGGTTATGAGAAGCTAGTGACATGGATATGGAGCATGCTTGTGGTTAGAATATGCTTCTTTCTTTTGAATTGTTGTTTTGATGCTCATTTGTGTAAATCGCCCAAACGATGAGTTTTGGAATTAAATATGTTGGTCAATGTATAGTAGTTGACTTTGAAAGTCAAACAGAGTTATGGTGTCTAGTGTATGTGGTTGTCAAGTGTATGAAGTCATATGATTGGTTTGGTTTGGGTTAAAGTGTTGAATTGTAGAAAAAGGTCAAAAGTGATTTAGTGTCGAATGTGATTGGTTGGTCAAATGTGAAGTTGACATATAGTCAACGAAGTTATAATAGTCAAACATATGTGGTATTGGGTAGAGTTATGGTTGTATATGGTAGATTTGGTAAAAGTGTCCAAATGGACATCAAAACGGGTCAAAAGGGTTAAATCGGGTTAGAATGTAGTTATGTGGGTTTGGACAAGTGTGTTAGACTTGTTTTGGTAGGTTGATAATGTGTGCAAAAAGTTAGAGTCAAAGTGTTTATGGTTTGTGATTTGGGTTGTAGTCAAAAAGTGGTTAAAATGGTCAAAAAGTGGTTATACGTTCGTTTTCTCGTAAAACGTGTATTTTGGAAAAGTGCAAAAATAGAAAGTTTCATTTTGGCATTATGGAGGTGCCTGCAAATTTTCAGGGTCTAAGTGTTTACGAGTAAAAAGATATGCGCTTCGGAAATTCGTATTTTGGTATTAGTTTGTGCAGCCCTGATTCCTGGGGAATCGGAGTCATTCCTGAGGAATCTAAAATTAAGTGTTTATAGCAGCCCTGATTCCTGGGGAATCCGAATCCAAGTGTTAACAGCATGTCTGATTCCTGAGGAATGGGAGTCATTCCTGGGGAATCTCTTGTAAATTCACATTTTTCTTATTTGAGTCTTTATTTGATTAAGGGAACGATATAACGAGTCTATAATGTCATATTTTAGATGTGGGACCTAATAGAGTGTGTTTTCAGTGTTAGGTAAAAATAAAAAAAATTCCGAGTTTTGGGGCGTTTCAAGTTGGTATCAGAGCAATGGTTTAAGAGAGTTAGGTGATCCATTATAAGATTGCTTAAACTTAAACCATTTATGATTTTGTGATTTGTTATGATTATGATTATGTTTAATAGTTAATGTGATTTACTTGGACTAATCTAATTCTGTGATGATAAATGGATAATTGAGTATAGAGATGGTTGCCAGAGATAAGAGTAAGTGTATATAAGGATTTATTTGTTGTAGTTTTGTATATGCGTTCAAAATGGATAATATAGTGAAGAAGTTTTTAACTATGTGTTTAATTGTTAAAGTGTTAGTTATTGTGTGTTAACTATTAAATGAATTGTATGTTATGTGTTTATGTGGAAATCACATTGAAAAACGATGATATGAGATAGCTTGAGAATGAAGTGTGTATAACATAATATGTCTACGCCTGATCACCGTAGTTGTATTATGCTAGTTCACATGGAATTGTTGGAGTTATCAAATATCAAAGTGATTTAGTGTGATTGTTAGAATAGAGTGTAAGAGAAGAGGTGTTCAAACTATGTGAATTACATGTTAAATGTTATGATAAGTGGAGATAATAGAGAAAGTAGGAGTAATAGACTTGTATCTAGTGATACGTATTTCACTAAATAATGTGAAACCAATATGTAAGGGGTATATGGTTAAGAGTTTGTAAAGTTAGTGTTGATAATGTGCTTGAGTAGAATTAAGTGATATATGCGTTTATGTATGACCAGTGAATTAAGTGAAGTGTTATAAAGATGACTAGGTGTTTGTATAAGAGCAGAGATAGTGTTAAGACTGAGTAGTACGGATGCCATTCGTGAGGACACGAATGAGATAAGTGGGGGAGAGTTGTAACACCCCAAGTTTCAGGTTTTAATATCGTACACGGATATATTTTTATTACAAAATATTATTATGTAGATAACAAGATATAGTGAAAAACGTAAACGGTTTTATCAGTTCCAAACTGTAGGGTTTAAAAAGGGTATTAAAACATATAGATATGTACGTACAGTGTTATGTTTATTTCATTATCTTCTAAAAATATTCCAGAGGGCTAGAGAGAGCGGGAGAAAAAGAGAGAAAAACACAGGGACGATTCTACTTCAATTTCTTTCTTTAATTCTTTGATTAATTCTTTCTAAGGTTCAATTCATGATCTTCTTCATCATCTTCATTCATATGTAAGTGATTTCTCTTTAGTTTTAACCTAGTTTCTAGTTAAAATAGGTTTTAGTGAGTTTTATGAAATTATTGAATTTAACTACGAAATTAGGGTTTGAATTGGTTTAAATTAGTGTTATTTAGTGTTTTGATTATGATTATAAACTATGTATCATCATGAAAGTGATTAATTTGAAGTAAAAAGCTAGTAATCAAAGTGGGGTTTTGGTGGGGTTTCATAAAACTAGCGATTATGATATGAATATATGTTTAATATGTTAAATTGATGCTAGTGAAGCTAAATAGTGAAAGAATTAGTGTTAAAATGAGTTAAAGATTTATAAGTTAGTAATATGTTCATAAAGGTTTTGATGAATTAAGAGGAATTCATGTAATAAGCTTAATAGTGTAATTAGAAGTGTTAATAGAGTATGAATATGATTAATAGTTAGCTTAATGATGATTAGTGTCTAAAAGTGTTGTATGTATCATATATGAATTTTGTAGGTGATAAAGACGTGGAGTGCTTTCAATGGTGAAATCGACTAATAGAGTATGGTGAGTGATACGGGGGGTTAAACAGGTGATTTGGTTGTGTAGTACCGTATAGCTTGCGGGCTAAAGGTTTGCACAATCAAGGAAAGTTAATTTTTAAGTTTGTTTATTTATGTTTATTGCTTATAATAGTTAATTGTGTTAAATTACTTGTTATGCTTAATTGTTATGTGAATACATGTTATTTGGAAAAGTCAGTAGTGATTATCTCATTAGCGAGTAATGAGTATGTCACTAGCTTGAAGGTAAAGGAAAGAATTGTTGGAGAATAGTGTATGATTCGATTGTGTTGGATCCGGATTACTGTTGGGTAAGAGGCTACACAATCGGGTGAAAGATTATGTGTTGATATATGTGGATTAAATAATTGAGATTATGTAGTTATGATGTTATTTTGAATTGATAGTGTATGATTCGATTGTGTTGGATCCGGATTGCTTCCGAGCAAGAGGCTACACAATTGGGTGGAAGAAAATGTGTTTACATATGTGGATTAATTAGTGGAGATAGTGTAGTTATAATGTTATGTGAATCGATTGTTGGGTGATTATGTAGTTTGTGGATTTTGTGGAATATGCTTATGTAGTGAAACAATGTTAGTATGCATACCGTTGTGGTATGGTACTCAGTGAAATAGTGTTAGCATGCATATCGATGTGGTATGGTACTCAGTGATCAGTGTTCAGTGTGTTCAGAGATTAATGATTTTGTGTTTATGTGAATTACTTGTTTGATTGCCTGTGTACTCACTAAGCAGTTATGCTTACCCGTTTCAGTGTTTATGTTGTAGGTTGATGTTACGCTAGCGATATGTAGATAGAAGGGTTATGAGAAGCTAGTGACATGGATATGGAGCATGCTTGTGGCTAGAATATGCTTCTTTCTTTTGAATTGTTGTTTTGATGCTCAATTGTGTAAATCGCCCAAACGATGAGTTTTCGAATTAAATATGTTGGTCAATGTATAGTAGTTGACTTTGAAAGTCAAACCGAGTTATGGCGTCTAGTGTATGTGGTTGTCAAGTGTATGAAGTCATATGATTGGTTTGGTTTGGGTCAAAGTGGTGAAAAGTGATTTAGTGTCGAATGTGATTGGTTCGTCAAATGAGAAGTTGACATATAGTCAACAATGTTGTACAACATAAACACTGAAACGGGTAAGCACAACTGCTTAGTGAGTACACAAGCAATCAAACAAGCAATACACATAACACTTAGCATATATCAACACAAATACATGAACACATAATCACTGAGCTCTGAACACTGAACACTGTACACTGTGTTAACCGCAGTTAACTCTCTGATCACCACTAATCCTTTACACATAATCATTAACCAACAACAATCAATTCACTATTCAACACATCTTTTAACATAGTCTTAAACACGCACATAAGAAACAAAACATATAACAAACAACTCTCACTTGATTGTATGATCCTCTAGCTCGAAAGCTATCCGGAATCACATACAACCAATTCATACACGGTTCACCACATAATCACTATTTAATCCACATATATCAACAAGGCATCTTCCACCCGATTGTGTAGCCTCTTACTCGAAAGCAATCCGGATCCAACACAATCGAATCATACACTATTCATCACCAATTATTTTCCTTTACCTTTAAGAAAGTGACAATCTCATTACTTGGCTATCATCAAGCTAATGAGATAATCACTACTTTTCTTACCAAATATCATTTAATCACATAACAAATAAACATAAACAAGTAATTTAACACAACAACTAAATTAAGCAATAAACATAAATAAACAAACATGAACAAATAACTTATTCCTTGATTGTGCAAACCTCTAGCCCGCAAGCTATCCGGTACTACACAATCACATCACCTGTTTAACCCCCGTATCACTCACCATAATCTTGTAAACACTTTCACCATTTTGATCATCATAAGCCTCCACTCCTTTAGCACCTAATCATATTATACATAACAACATATAATACACTTAGACACTAATAACCAATATCAAAATAACTAGTAATCATACTTAATCAACACTTTTACTTACACAATTAAGTTTACTACATGAATTCACCTTAATTCATCAAAACCCTTATGAACATATTACTAACTTATAAATCTTTAACCCATTTTAACACTAATTCATTCACTATTAAGCTTTACTAACTTCAATTAAACATAATAAACACTAATTTCATATCAAAATCACTAGTTCATGAAACCCCATCAAAACCCCCATAATTGCCCAAGAACACTAATCATAAATTCATCACTTTCAATATGTTATATGATTACGCATAATCATAGAAACACTTACTAACACTAATTCAATCAATTTAGAACCCTAATTTCGGATTAGAACCCTCAATTTTACAAAACCCATCAAAACCATTGACCTAATAGAGTCTAACACTTGGACTCTAACTTTTTGCACACATGATCAACCTACCAAAACAAGTCTAACACACTTGTCCAAACCCACATAACTACATTCTAACTCGATTTAACCATTTTGACCCGTTTTGATGTCCATTTGGACACTTTTACCAAATCTACCATATACAACCATAACTCTACCCAATACCACATATGTTTGACTATTATAACTTCGTTGACTATATGTCAACTTCACATATGACCATCCAATCACATTCGACACTAAATCACTTTTGACCTTTTTCTACAATTCAACACTTTAACCCAAACCAAACCAATCATATGACTTCATACACTTGACAACCACATACACTAGACACCATAACTCTGTTTGACTTTCAAAGTCAACTACTATACATTGACCAACATATTTAATTCGAAAACTAATCGTTTGGGCTATTTACACAATTGAGCATCAAAACAACAATTCAAAAGAAAGAAGCATATTCTAACCACAAGCATGCTCCATATCCATGTCACTAGCTTCTCATAACCCTTCTATCTACATATCGCTAGCGTAACATCAACCTACAACATAAACACTGAAACGGGTAAGCACAACTGCTTAGTGAGTACACAGGCAATCAAACAAGTAATTCACATAAACACAAAATCATTAATCTCTGAACACACTGAACACTGATCACTGAGCACCATACCACATCGACACTAAATCACTTTTGATATTTTTCTACAATTCAACACTTTAACCCAAACCAAACCCTAATTTCGTAGTTAAATTCAATAATTTCATAAAACTCACTAAAACCCATTTTAACTAGAAACTAGGTTAAAACTAAAGAGAATCACTTTCATGATGATACATAGTTTATAATCATAATCAAAACACTAAATAACACTAATTTAAACCAATTCAAAAGAAATAAGCATATTCTAACCACAAACATGCTCCATATCCATGTCACTAGCTTCTCATAACCCTTCTATCCACATGTCGCTAGCGTAACATCAACCTACAACATAAACACTGAAACGGGTAAGCATAACTGCTTAGTGAGTACACAGGCAATCAAACAAGCAATTCACATAAACACAAAATCATTAATCTCTGAACACACTAAACACTGATCACTGAGCACCATACCACATCGATATGCATGCTAACACTATTTCACTGAGTACCATACCACAACGGTATGCATACTAACACTGTTTCACTACATAAGCATATTCCACAAAATCCACAAACTACATAGTCAAACATATGTGGTATTGGGTAGAGTTATGGTTGTATATGGTAGATTTGGTAAAAGTGTCCAAATGGACATCAAAACGGGTCAAAAGGGTTAAATCGGGTTAGAATGTAGTTATGTGGGTTTGGACAAGTGTGTTAGACTTGTTTTGGTAGGTTGATAATGTGTGCAAAAAGTTAGAGTCAAAGTGTTTATGGTTTGTGATTTGGGTTGTAGTCAAAAAGTGGTTAAAATGGTCAAAAAGTGGTTATACGTTCGTTTTCTCGTAAAACGTGTATTTTGGAAAAGTGCAAAAATAGAAAGTTTCATTTTGGCATTATGGAGGTGCCTGCAAATTTTCAGGGTCTAAGTGTTTACGAGTAAAAAGATATGCGCGTCGGAAATTCGTATTTTGGTATTAGTTTGTGCAGCCCTGATTCCTGGGGAATCGGAGTCATTCCTGAGGAATCTAAAATTAAGTGTTTATAGCAGCCCTGATTCCTGGGGAATCCGAATCCAAGTGTTAACAGCATGTCTGATTCCTGAGGAATGGGAGTCATTCCTGGGGAATCTCTTGTAAATTCACATTTTTCTTATTTGAGTCTTTATTTGATTAAGGGAACGATATAACGAGTCTATAATGTCATATTTTAGATGTGGGACCTAATAGAGTGTGTTTTCAGTGTTAGGTAAAAAAAATCGACTAATAGAGTATGGTGAGTGATACGGGGGGTTAAACAGGTGATTTGGTTGTGTAGTACCGTATAGCTTGCGGGCTAAAGGTTTGCACAATCAAGGAAAGTTAATTGTTAAGTTTGTTTATTTATGTTTATTGCTTATAATAGTTAATTGTGTTAAATTACTTGTTATGCTTAATTGTTATGTGAATACATGTTATTTGGAAAAGTCAGTAGTGATTATCTCATTAGCGAGTAATGAGTATGTCACTAGCTTGAAGGTAAATGAAAGAATTGGTGGAGAATAGTGTATGATTCGATTGTGTTGGATCCGGATTACTGTTGGGTAAGAGGCTACAAAATCGGGTGAAAGATTATGTGTTGATATATGTGGATTAAATAATTGAGATTATGTAGTTATGATGTTATTTTGAATTGTTAGTGTATGATTCGATTGTGTTGGATCCGGATTGCTTCCGAGCAAGAGGCTACACAATTGGGTGGAAGAAAATGTGTTTACATATGTGGATTAATTAGTGGAGATAGTGTAGTTATAATGTTATGTGAATCGATTGTTGGGTGATTATGTAGTTTGTGGATTTTGTGGAATATGCTTATGTAGTGAAACAGTGTTAGTATGCATACCGTTGTGGTATGGTACTCAGTGAAATAGTGTTAGCATGCATATCGATGTGGTATGGTGCTCAGTGATCAGTGTGTTCAGAGATTAATGATTTTGTGTTTATGTGAATTACTTGTTTGATTGCCTGTGTACTCACTAAGCAGTTGTGCTTACCCGTTTCAGTGTTTATGTTGTAGGTTGATGTTACGCTAGCGATATGTAGATAGAAGGGTTATGAGAAGCTAGTGACATGGATATGGAGCATGCTTGTGGTTAGAATATGCTTTCTTTCTTTTGAATTGTTGTTTTGATGCTCAATTGTGTAAATCGCCCAAACGATGAGTTTTCGAATTAAATATGTTGGTCAATGTATAGTAGTTGACTTTGAAAGTCAAACAGAGTTATGGTGTCTAGTGTATGTGGTTGTCAAGTGTATGAAGTCATATGATTGGTTTGGTTTGGGTTAAAGTGTTGAATTGTAGAAAAATGTCAAAAGTGATTTAGTGTCGAATGTGATTGGTTGGTCAAATGTGAAGTTGACATATAGTCAACAGAGTTATAATAGTCAAACATATGTGGTATTGGGTAGAGTTATGGTTGTATATGGTAGATTTGGTAAAAGTGTCCAAATGGACATCAAAACGGGTCAAAAGGGTTAAATCGGGTTAGAATGTAGTTATGTGGGTTTGGACAAGTGTGTTAGACTTGTTTTGGTAGGTTGATAATGTGTGCAAAAAGTTAGAGTCAAAGTGTTTATGGTTTGTGATTTGGGTTGTAGTCAAAAAGTGGTTAAAATGGTCAAAAAGTGGCTATACGTTCGTTTTCTCGTAAAACGTGTATTTTGGAAAAGTGCAAAAATAGAAAGTTTCATTTTGGCATTATGGAGGTGCCTGCAAATTTTCAGGGTCTAAGTGTTTACGAGTAAAAAGATATGCGCGTCGGAAATTCGTATTTTGGTATTAGTTTGTGCAGCCCTGATTCCTGGGGAATCGGAGTCATTCCTGAGGAATCTAAAATTAAGTGTTTACAGCAGCCCTGATTCCTGGGGAATCCGAATCCAAGTGTTAACAGCATGTCTGATTCCTGAGGAATGGGAGTCATTCCTGGGGAATCTCTTGTAAATTCACATTTTTCTTATTTGAGTCTTTATTTGATTAAGGGAACGATATAACGAGTCTATAATGTCATATTTTAGATGTGGGACCTAATAGAGTGTGTTTTCAGTGTTAGCTAAAAAAAAAAAAATTCCGAGTTTTGGGGCGTTTCACTTGACAGCTTTATGAAAGTAACTCGTGTTGCCATCACCCTCACGAAGCCAACGAATGTTATCAATAATAGCTTCATTAAAAGCACAAAGATAATCGCAGTGCTCTTTGCGAAGAGTAACATTGGAGGGATCCATATCTACAGCCTTCTGGATCTCGTCAACCTCAACCCACAATTTAACAACGCGATCATGAATATTGCCATTCTGCCACATCAGAGATTTCAACTGCTTTTTCAAACTACGCAGCTTTTGCATAACTTGAAACATCTTATACCCAAGGATTTCTTTAGCCCAGTAAGATTTAATAACCTGTAGAAAATCAGCTTTATAGACAATATGGTTAGAGAATTTAAAAGTCTTTGCTTTCATTTTCCTAGCATTTGGTAACAGTAATACAGCTGGACTGTGATCCGAAATTCTGTAAGGCAGAAAAATAGCATGAGCATGAGTGAATAAAGAGTTGAAAGCATCATTAACCATAATTCTATCAAGCTTCTTAAGGATACCATCCTTCCCATTAGGCTTTTGGTTCCATGTGAACTGCATTCCCGAATAGTTAAGATCAGAAACCTCTATAACAGAGACACAATCTTTAAATTCAGTCATGCACCGAGAAAGCCGAGAAGCACTGGAGGTTGACTCATGAGTATGCAATGCTACATTAAAGGCTCCCATAAGAACCCACGGCTGATTAGCAACCAAAGCATGATGCGTACATAAGTCCTTCCATAATTCCCTCCTCACATATACATCATTAGCCGCATAAATGAAAGAACGGAAGAACATCAAATTTTCGAGACGAAGGACAACTTGGCAATGCATTACTTGGGCTGTTTGGTGCAAAATCATTACGTCAAAGATATCCGGATTCCATCCTAAGATAATTCTAGTTCCTTTTTGACAAACATTCCCATTAGAGGTCCATTCCCATCTACTAAAGACCTTGCTACAAATCTTCTTTAAATTCTTAGTTAAAACATGTGATTCAAGAATAGCACATAAACTTAAACAATTCGAACGAACAACTTCTAGGACTTCAGATTGTTTAAGGAGTCTGATATCGCGTAAAAAGTCACGTTTTTACTACCGATATCTCTTTCATTCTGGAACGATTCTTGGCATTTTAATTCAAATACAGCACAAATCAGTAACATTATGCCAAGAAGGTCAAAACGAGGTTGCACGATAAAAAATCAAGTAAAACGGATGTGAAACGAAGATTCCACACACATTTGAAGATTCAATGCATAAAAACGAGATTTCAAGACCAAAGTGCCCTTCACCAACATCCATTATTTCCAAGATGTTCGTTTTCAAAATTCGGATCCAACAGAAGAAGAATCAACTGAAACGGGTAAAAAATGAAGATTTCGCGCCCGCCGGAAGATCCAAATGATCCGTACGCAATATCTGGAGCTAGGGACCTCATCTCAGGGCCTATCCTATGTCAAAATCTTCGTTTTTGAATTACAAATCCAACAAAAAAAGAATCAACTCAACCGGACGTATAACGAAGAAAACACGCACGAATCAAGAAACGAAGCAACAAACAACGTAACGGGGCGGGGGTGGGCCCACCGCCTCCGGCAGCACCACCACCGCCGCCGGCCACACCAAGGGCAGCGCCGGCCACCCTGCTCCCATCCCGGTTTTCGTTTTTGGTAACTTTTGGTACCTGGTGCGGCCACTTTTCGTGTTGTACGGTACCCGGTTCGCCTACTTTTCGTATGGTACATACCACTTTTGGCAAGCTTTCTAACATGCACCTCAAGACCAACTTGTGCTAATGTGAGCCAAAGCTCACCTATAAATAGGAGGCTCTTGGTTCATTTGAAACACACCTACACATATCATATATGCACTAGTTACTTTCTCACTTTCTCATTCTACTTTCTTTAAATTAGCATTAGGTTAGTTTAGCATTTTGTTTAGAGTAGAAAGAAAGCTAGGAATGTGTTGTAATCTTTGGTGTACGCTTGGAGCTACGCTCGTTAATTCAAGTCTATTCCTTCTCGCATATTAATCTCGGTTATCTCTATCCTTATCTATCTTAATTAAACATGTTTGCTTTAATTATGTTTGCGATCGTTATTACCATGATTAGCGAGTAGATTACTATTGTATTTGTTGTGATGTAGTTAGTATATATAATTGTGGGATGACTTTGAATACGTCGTGAGATAATATAACGGCCCCTATTCGACTGATTACTCGGTATAGTATTGGAAATGCTTTTAAGCATAGTACAAATATATGGAAGCCGGTAACGACCGAAGGTAGTTATATTATCGATCGACGCTATAAAATTGGAAACTTTGTGAATGGATTTATCTTGCGGTTTTAAACCTAAAACTTATATTCGCCTTTCGATTAACAAACGTGATTGTAACCTTGTAGAGAGGAGTCGCGAACCTCAATACTCGGTCAATAGTTATCTGTGTAAAAACTATGTTTTTAATTGTAACGTCATGCAAGCATTATAAAATGTAATGTGGTTACGTGGACTTGCCATGAGTATTGTACACTTCTGATCACATCGTACTTATCATGTAAACATCGCGAAGCAATTAAACTCACAACGGAAACGTTGGTAAACAATTTAATACGTTGTGAACTACCATAGTATTTTCCGACATGGTCTGGGTTTAACTTTCTGTAAAAAGCCGTCAGCATTTTAATTAGTTGTTTTAGTTTAAATTAGATTAGATTAGGTAGGCTAAAGGCTAAATGTCCATTTACGAAAACCTAGGGATTTGTTAATTGTATTGAGAAAGGCAAGTTTAAAATCCAACTTAACCCGATACTTTTTATTAAAACCATGAAACCTAAAGTACGGTACGCAAGAAACCTAAATGCTTTCCCTTGTTTATCACGCTTAAGTTTCATTGGTAGAAATTGAGTAAATAAGTCCGGAAGCAAGTTCTAAGTTAGTTGTTTAATGGATTCATAATCATTGTGGTATTAAGAACGGCTAGACATGTTATGGACTTGCTACTCTATTCCTTCGCCCACGAGCGAATACGTTCAATGATATGGGCCACTAACTCCGTCACAGGAGAGTGTGGAGAGTTGAGCATCGTCTGTCTGGTCAGAATCATGATACCTTAGTTCCTCGTGACATATTAGTTGATAACCGACTAATAAGGAATCTATTGGTTATACCATAAGTTAATGAATCTCGTAAGCAACCCAATTTAGTTAATCGTTTTCCCGTAAGAGTCATCATCCCATAATTATTAACTAACGAACTCACAACAAATACTACTTTGCATTATCTGATATCCTATTACATTTTATCCGCTTTATTTAGTTTACTTAGTTAACTGAACCAAAACCCCCAACGCATTCTTTGAAAACATTTACTAGAAAAGAAAGATTGATTGGATCACCTCAGTTTCAATTCAGTTTCTCTTTAAGAACGACTCTAGGTCCAACTTACCGCCTACTAACCTTTTTGTTCAGTACTAGTAAGTCACACTTAGACCCCAGCAATTATAAATTATAAAACCACCCGTTGTTTTCACTAGCAACAAGTTTTTGGCTCCGCTGCCGGGGAGACTAACTGTCCGATCCAGAGGCCCAACCAATTCCAATTCTAGTAAACCCTTAGGATAAAACCTTCTAAAAAAAACACAAAAACATTTCCTTTATTGTCTATTTTCTTTTATTGTCTTTTCTTTTAGTTTATGACCTGTTCCCCTAGATCTGCACCACTATTTAACTTTCCCGATCCAGAACTTATAATACGCACTATTTGACGAGAAAAGAAGCAATCTGCACTTAAGCAAGCAATGGCTGAACGCATCACTCTCGCTGACAACAGTAAACCCTCTATCGAAGGAAGAGGAGGACCAATTCTCTACCCTGAAACCCTTGGTCAATCTTTCGAGCTTAAACACCACATCATCCAACTAATCCAAAACCACTGTCAATTCCACGGATTGCCCAGTGATGACCCAAACTCTCACCTCGACAAGTTCATCTCTCTCTCAAACTCCTACAAGCAAAACGGAATTGGCCAAGATACAATCCGTTTATACCTTTTCCCTTATTCGCTCACCCATCATGCGCAAACATGGTTTGAAGGTTTAGAGACCGGCTCTATCCCTTCATGGACTGTGATGGCGACAAAGTTCCTAACCAAGTACTTTCCGCCCTCTAAACAAACCAAACTCCGAAATGACATCATGAACTTTCGACAAGCTTTCGATGAGTCATTATATACCGCATGGGAACGATTCAAAGGAGCCTTAAAGAAATGCCCTAATCACCGACTCGATAAGTCTGCACAATTGTGCACTTTCTACAATGGTTTAGATACTAACCACCGAACTACCCTCGATGCTGCTGCACAAGGAAGCTTCATGGCAAAGACCGACGAAGAATGATGGAACCTTATAGAAAACATGACTATGCATCACCACGATTGGAATTCTGGAGATCACTCAACACCTTCTAAACCTATCGCTGCTGCAAACCCGATTCCAGGCGAAGCAATTAAGACACTGATAGAGAAAATGGACTCGCTCGTCAAACAGTTTGGAGAACTTAAGAAACAACAGCACCAAGTACACCAAGTGCAAGTCTGTCAACACTGCACCAACCCGCAACCATCTGGAGAATACCAAGTTGAATATGAAGAAGCAGATGTCACCGTCTACTATGCTTAGTTTCCAGCTCGACCACCCGGTTTCAACCAAAACAACAACCAACCTCGAGGACCTCCCTTTCCGCCGAGAAACAACCAACAACCATACCAACCCCGATACCCACCTAGATATCCTCCCTAGCAACAACAATCACAACTTCCTTACAATCAACCTCTTGCACTTCCTGCACCCACTTCCGACACAAACCAAACCACTGAACAAACCACCAAGACAAATGCCCCAGCTTCAAGTTCAGACGACGCCTTCACCCAATTCATGCAAGGTCAACACCTGCTCAACCAAAAGACGTCCGCTAGACAAGATCAAGCCGACCTCTTCATGAGAAATCAATTGGATGTGCTAAAGAATTTGGAAGCTCAAATTGGACAATTGGCACAACGTCTTGAGAATAGACCCCGAGGAAGTTTGCCCAGCAACACGGTTCAAAATCCTCATATTGAGGAAGCAAAGCAACTTACAACACCAAAGGAAGCAGCCACTACTCCACCTGCTGCTGTTCCAATAAAGAAAGAACCAAAGGTCAAGATACCAGCTGTGGAAACCACTCAAACCATGAACAAAGAGGTTCGAATCCCTTACCCCGCTAGACTTAAAGTTCAACCCAAGAAACTGTCGTCCTTTAAGTTGGATGGAAAATTCCTTGATACCATGTCTAGAGTTCCTGGTCGTAATAAGTATATTAGAAAGTTACTATCCACCAAGGATAAATTGCCTGAAGTGAACAACATTCCCCTTAGTTCTGAAACCTCAGCCCTACTTAAAAATTGCCTTCCCGAAAAATTAGGAGATACTGGTAGATTTACACTCCCTTGTTCTATCTACAATTCCGGAAATATGAGCGCTTTAGCCGACTTAGGAGCTAGCATTAACCTTATGCCCTACTCCCTGTTTAAGAGGCTAGAACTTGAAAACTTGAAACCCACTAAGATGACCGTCCAGCTAGCCGACCAATCTGTTAGATACCCCAAGGGAATAGCTGAGAATGTCCTTGTTCAAGTTGACAAATTTTTCTTTCCAACGGATTTCGTGGTAATGGATATCCACGAGGACATAAACATCCCAATTATCCTTGGAAGACCATTCATGAACACAGCTAGAGCAGTGACTGATGTGTATAACCACACGATTGTTTTACGATCGCATGGTGAAAGCATCACTCACAAGATCGACCAACCAGAATGCACCCCAGAAGAGGAAGAATGTTGTGTTATATCCACAGGAAAAGTCTGTTCCGATGATGAATCAGAACCAGAGGAGGAACCGCAATTCACCCGATCATCAGTTCTCATTTCTGACACTGAATACGACCCAGAAGAGGAAGAATACGAGGAAGCAGATGAAGAAATTGAATCTGACCCTGAGGAGGAAGAAGAAGAACCAGAAGAGGAAGAGATGGAAGAAGATGAAGATCATACTGATTCGCCACAAATGGCCGAAGTTAAAAGGATACAAAACTGTGATGACTGCTCTTCATCAGAAGAATCAGTTGATTACGGAGTCATCCGCCAAGAACTCAGATCCTCTCATCTTAAAAGAATGGGAAACATCCTGAATTCCTATCTCGATCCATCAAAACCCTTTACCAGAACCCGACTCCGAGACATAGAAATCTTTGAAGAAGGACTCCGATCATCACCACACCCGGACCAGTATGCCAAACTACTACAGAGAATTTCGGCATATAAGGCACGTCAACCAGGAAGCTTTGCCGAAGAGAACATTCATGACATAACAACCAAAGTCCGAACCATCGAAATCGATAGTTCTCGACCCTTCAACAACGCGCCCTCAGACGAAGAACTTCACCAATTTCCCGATTCACGTGATAAGGACTCCGACTGCAACAGTGAATGTGATGACGACTACGTCAACATCACTCTCGATGAACGCTCTATTCCACAATCTCCTCTTGCTCCCCCTAATTCCCCTGCTGTCGCAACTGAGAGACTAGAAATTCCTCTGATAGATACTCATCAAGACATGATCGAGATGATTGACGAATACGACGATGTCCGAATCATCGTAGAAGCTATCAAAGAGTCAACTAACGACTACAACACCGCACAGAGACACATGATAAGGGCAATCATACGAGATTACGATTCATACCTCGCCAATTATGGAGAACCAGAACCTAGCACTCTCCGGAGAAACATTCGAGCATTCTCTGACCTGCTTCAAGAACAACTTACCAGAGAAGCTCGACAACGAGAAAGGCCCAACTACCCAATGGGAGAAATCGAATTCTACGGAAACCAGAGGCGAATATACCAAAAAGTATATTGTGCCTTAGCCGGGTCAGCTTTTCCGTACTCATCAAGTCAAAAAGCTATTCTTGCATCAATGAGAACCAATCTGGAAAGAGCCACAGGGAACCCAAGAAGTTATGCCGACATCAGAATGGTGGGAGATCTTAGAACTCTTCTAGATCTCATCGAAACTGGAGAGCACCTCACAGCATCAGAGAACTGCAGGATCGTCATTCAATCCACCATTGGGCACCACATTGAACTAATAATTGATGAGCTGAACGAGCCAGCCTATGAAGAAGAAACTCGTGAGGTACCGAGATTCATCCCGCACATGTTGCAAATCAATTTAGCCACTTATGTGACTACCCGACTACGCGAAATGTACCAAGAAGAAGACGTAGAACTCGACGTCTACCGAAATGGATATCGCGAGATATTCAGCAAGTTAATTTGCATCTTCACCGACTCGGATTTTCACTTCAACCGCGAGCAACATCAACTAATCAGACAAGTGTGCCAAGCAACTAGATCCTTCGGAGGAGACCCTTGGGCTAATGATTTTGAAGAAGTGAAAACCGAATTCATGGCTTTAATCGCCTCGATAGGAAGAAACCACCCACAGCGTGAAATAGTTCGAACTTACACCTGCACTCGAATTGACCCTAACGGACCAGTCACAAGGGCAGTTTGATACATCTGCTATGGAATGGCAATCCTCGACCGACTCGCCACCGATCACTTCAAAAGCTTCAGAATGCTATCCACCAACCCACCAACTCTCATTGCTGACATGATAGAGCAATTCCTACAGCACTATCCACCACGATACTCTTTACCAAGGAACCACAGTGACCATGCCACCACTACGGATGCATCAAGCATCATCTGAAGAAGAAAAGGACTAAGTCGAGCTCTCGACTTTAAAAGAGCGCTTCTCGGGAGGCAACCCGTGTTTTTATTTCTGCTATTTTACTTTCCAAGAAGTGATGACATCTCCGACTATCTTTCACACTCGGATCTTGCAAAGAATGCTCCAGCCTGCAAGGAAACATAAAACCCTGAAGAATCGCAAATCCGACGTGTTCACACTTACGAGACTAATCGCAAGAAGACTTGACCAAGAGCGCACCAAGAAAAATGAGGTCCGGCTAATGCATGCAAAGACACTGCAATCACCGGGGAGTACTTCTAAACCGTTTCTTTCATTCGTTTTAAATATACCATGTCCATCACTAAGTGTGGGATTCAAACCCAACAAACACACAGAAAGAATGAATCTTAGATGTTCAAAACCCTAAGTGTGGGATTTTACCCCATTCAGAGCTTAGTATAACATCGAGGACGATGTTCCTTTAAGTGTGGGATAGCAGTAGTTGCACTACTGTTAAATGGACATTGGTATATGCTTGATTCTAAATCGTTGATCTTTATTAGACCTTGCTTCTCCATAGAAATAAACAAAATTTTTCAAAACTAAGTTGAAAATATGTAGAAAATGAAAATTTTTAAAAGAATGATTTACTTTGGGGAAGAAAGAAAAATAAAATGTAAGTTCTTTTGAAAAACAAGTTTGACAATCCCATAAAGAGCATCTCATGACTAAGCACACAACAAACCAACTTTCGATTCGTGAGGTACCTTGAGCCATATGAAAAGCATTCACTTTTAATGCTTTACTTTTTCGATTCTTGAGTGTGCCGATGTATGCGTTTAGAATCAGAACTTGCTCTTGTTATGCATTTCGAATCCGAACTTGTGAGTCAAAAAGGAGATCGAATCACATCATTCTTGAACCCATCCATACACCCAGAATAAGTACGTTACCCCTTTACCTACTCAAAAACATCCCTCAAACTTCCTACAAAGTTCCAAAGAAAAAAAAAAGAGAAAAATAAAGGATATGACGTCAAAAGGATAGAAAAAGTCCCAAGAAAATTCGAAGTAAAGAAAGTCAAATGGAGAAAGAAGACTCCGACCAAAATAGAAAGAAGGCGTCAATCCTCCCCAAAAATCCAAAAATTTTCAGCTTTCCGCTTCACCAAAAAGAAGACCCAACAAAACCCCTCTCACACCACCAACATTCCACCACTAAAAACCCTACATTACTTCCCATAGAATGATTGTGGCTAGATTGACTTCACGCTCACCAAAAAGGTAACGATTTGATACTCGATCAAGCCTATGACGATAAACAATACATGACTGGCGTTCTGAGCGATTGATTTAATAGAATAGGAAACCCTAAACACTTTGAGTGATTGGAGTGACCACCTTGAGAGGATCGCCTAGTCATGTATCAACGATCAATGATCAAAAGCATGCTCCTAAAGATTACAACCTTGCTTTCTAAAATATCAAGTATCTTTATTTTTCCGAAACCCCCTTAGTAAAAAAGTTCCCGTCTTAAAATAATTTCATTATCTGCTTATCTTTAACCATGTTGAACGTTAGTTTGCTTGAGGACAAGCAAAGTTCTAAGTGTGGGATACTTGATATCGCGTAAAAAGTCACGTTTTTACTACCGATATCTCTCTCATTCTGGAACGATTCTTGGCATTTTAATTCAAATACAGCACAAATCAGTAACATTATGCCAAGAAGGTTAAAACGAGGTTGCACGATAAAAATCAAGTAAAACGGATGTGAAACGAAGATTCCACACACGTTTGAAGATTCAAGGCATAAAAACGAGATTTCAAGACCAAAGTGCCCTTCACCAACATCCATTATTTCCAAGATGTTCGTTTTCAAAATTCGGATCCAACAGAAGAAGAATCAACTGAAACGGGTAAAAAATGAAGATTTCGCGCCCGCAGGAAGATCCAAATGATCCGTACGCAATATCTGGAGCTAGGGACCTCATCTCAGGGCCTATCCTATGTCAAAATCTTCGTTTTTGAATTATGAATCCAACAAAAAAATAATCAACTCAAACGGATGTATAACGAAGAAAACATGCACGAATCAAGAAACGAAGCAACAAACAACGTAACGGGGCGGGGGTGGGCCCACCGATGCCGGCAGCACCACCACCGCCGCCGGCCACACCAAGGGCGGCGCCGGCCACCCTACTCCCATCCCGGTTTTCATTTTTGGTAACTTTTGGTACCTAGTGCGGCCACTTTTCGTGTTGTACGGTACCCGGTTCGCCTACTTTTCGTATGGTACATACCTTTTTTGGCAAGCTTCCTAACATGCACCTCAAGGCCAACTTGTGCTAATGTGAGCCAAAGCTCACCTATAAATAGGAGGCTCTTGGTTCATTTGAAACACACCTACACATATCACATATGCACTAGTTACTTTCTCACTTTCTCATTCTACTTTCTTTAAATTAGCATTAGGTTAGTTTAGCATTTTGTTTAGAGTAGAAAGAAAGCTAGGAACGTGTTGTAATCTTTGGTGTACGCTTGGAGCTACGCTCGTTAATTCAAGTCTATTCATTCTCGCATATTAATCTCGGTTATCTCTATCCTTATCTATCTTAATTAAACATGTTTGCTTTAATTATGTTTGCGATCGTTATTACCATGATTAGCGAGTAGATTACTATTGTATTTGTTGTGATGTAGTTAGTATATATAATTGTGGGATGACTTTGAATACGTCGTGAGATAATATAACGGCCCCTATTCGACTGATTACTCGGTATAGTATTGGAAATGCTTTTAAGCATAGTACAAATATATGGAAGCCGGTAACGACCGAAGGTAGTTATATTATCGATCGACGCTATAAAATTGGAAACTTTGTGAATGGATTTATCTTGCGGTTTTAAACCTAAAACTTATATTCGCCTTTCGATTAACAAACGTGATTGTAACCTTGTAGAGAGGAGTCGCGAACCTCAATACTCGGTCAATAGTTATCTGTGTAAAAACTATGTTTTTAATTTTAACGTCATGAAAGCATTATAAAATGCAATGTGGTTACGTGGACTTGCCATGAGTATTGTACACTTCTGATCACATCGTACTTATCATGTAAACATCGCGAAGCAATTAAACTCACAACGGAAACGTTGGTAAACAATTTAATACGTTGTGAACTACCATAGTATTTTCCGACATGGTATGGGTTTAACTTTCTGTAAAAAGCCGTCAACATTTTAATTAGTTGTTTTAGTTTAAATTAGATTAGATTAGGTAGGCTAAAGGCTAAATGTCCATTTACGAAAACCTAGGGATTTGTTAATTGTATTGAGAAAGGCAAGTTTAAAATCCAACTTAACCCGATACTTTTTATTAAAACCATGAAACCTAAAGTACGGTACGCAAGAAACCTAAATGATTTCCCTTGTTTATCACGCTTAAGTTTCATTGGTAGAAATTGATTAAATAAGTCCGGACGCAAGTTCTAAGTTAGTTGTTTAATGGATTCATAATCATTGTGGTATTAAGAATGGCTAGACATGTTATGGACTTGCTACTCTATTCCTTCGCCCACGAGCGAATACGTTCAATGATATGGGCCACTGACTCCGTCACAGGAGAGTGTGGAGAGTTGAGCATCGTCTGTCTGGTCAGAATCATGATACCTTAGTTCCTCGTGACATATTAGTTGATAACCGACTAATAAGGAATCTATTGGTTATACCATAAGTTAATGAATCTCATAAGCAACCCAATTTAGTTAATCGTTTTCCCGTAAGAGTCATCATCCCATAATTATTAACTAACGAACTCACAACAAATACTACTTTGCATTATCTGATATCCTATTACATTTTATCCGCTTTATTTAGTTTACTTAGTTAACTGAACCAAAACCCCCAACGCATTCTTTGAAAACATTTACTAGAAAAGAAAGATTGATTGGATCACCTCAGTTTCAATTCAGTTTCTCTTTAAGAACGACTCTAGGTCCAACTTACCGCCTACTAACCTTTTTGTTCAGTACTAGTAAGTCACACTTAGACCCCAGCAATTATAAATTATAAAACCACCCGTTGTTTTCACTAGCAACAAAATTTTGGCGCCGCTGCCGGGGAGACTAACTGTCCGATCCAGAGGCCCAACCAATCCCAATTCTAGTAAACCCTTAGGATAAAACCTTCTAAAAAAAAAAACACAAAAACGTTTCCTTTATTGTCTATTTTCTTTTATTGTCTTTTCTTTTAGTTTATGACCTGTTCCCCTAGATCTGCACCACTATTTAACTTTCCCGATCCAGAACTTATAATACGCACTATTTGACGAGAAAAGAAGCAATCTGCACTTAAGCAAGCAATGGCTGAACGCATCACTCTCGCTGACAACAGTAAACCCTCTATCGGAGGAAGAGGAGGACCAATTCTCTACCCTGAAACCCCTGGTCAATCTTTCGAGCTTAAACACCACATCATCCAACTAATCCAAAACCACTGTCAATTCCACGGATTGCCCAGTGATGACCCAAACTCTCACCTCGACAAGTTCATCTCTCTCTCAAACTCCTACAAGCAAAACGGAATTGGCCAAGATACAATCCGTTTATACCTTTTCCCTTATTCGCTCACCCATCATGCGCAAACATGGTTTGAAGGTTTAGAGACCGGCTCTATCCCATCATGGACTGTGATGGCGACAAAGTTCCTAACCAAGTACTTTCCGCCCTCTAAACAAACCAAACTCCGAAATGACATCATGAACTTTCGACAAGCTTTCGATGAGTCATTATATACCGCATGGGAACGATTCAAAGGAGCCTTAAAGAAATGCCCTAATCACCGACTCGATAAGTCTGCACAATTGTGCACTTTCTACAATGGTTTAGATCCTAACCACCGAACTACCCTCGATGCTGCTGCACAAGGAAGCTTCATGGCAAAGACCGACGAAGAAGGATGGAACCTTATAGAAAACATGACTATGCATCACCACGATTGGAATTCTGGAGATCACTCAACACCTTCTAAACCTATCGCTGCTGCAAACCCGATTCCAGTCGAAGTAATTAAGACACTGACAGAGAAAATGGACTCGCTCGTCAAACAGTATGGAGAACTTAAGAAACAACAGCACCAAGTACACCAAGTGCAAGTCTGTCAACACTGCACCAACCCGCAACCATCTGGAGAATACCAAGTTGAATATGAAGAAGCAGATGGCACCGTCTACTATGCTCAGTTTCCAGCTCGACCACCCGGTTTCAACCAAAACAACAACCAACCTCGAGGACCTCCCTTTCCGCCGAGAAACAACCAACAACCATACCAACCCCGATACCCACCTAGATATCCACCCTACCAACAACAATCACAACTTCCTTACAATCAACCTCTTGCACTTCCTGCACCCACTTCCGACACAAACCAAACCACTGAACAAACCACCAAGATAAATGCCCCAGCTTCAAGTTCAGACGACGCCTTCACCCAATTCATGCAAGGTCAACACCTGCTCAACCAAAAGACGTCCGCTAGACAAGATCAAGCCGACCTCTTCATGAGAAATCAATTGGCTGTGCTAAAGAATTTGGAAGCTCAAATTGGACAATTGGCACAACGTCTTGAGAATAGACCCCGAGGAAGTTTGCCCAGCAACACGGTTCAAAATCCTCATATTGAGGAAGCAAAGCAACTTACAACACCAAAGGAAGCAGCCACTACTCCACCTGCTGCTGTTCCAATAAAGGAAGAACCAAAGGTCAAGATACCAGCTGTGGAAACCACTCAAACCATGAACAAAGATGTTCGAATCCCTTACCCCGCTAGACTTAAAGTTCAACCCAAGAAACTGTCGTCCTTTAAGTTGGATGGAAAATTCCTTGATACCATGTCTAGAGTTCCTGGTCGTAATAAGTATATTAGAAAGTTACTATCCACCAAGGATAAATTGCCTGAAGTGAACTTGAAGAAATAGAATCCATTTGAATTCATCACCACCTTATCTAAACCAAACTTTTTCCAAACATTCATCACATATCTTTCCACAATAGGAAATGGGACTCGATTTCCCAGAAAGTAACCGTATACAGTAAACATGTATCTTTTGCATGATTCCCGAACTGACTCTATTAGGATTACGAGATCAATACCTACGTCTTCAACTAATTGGGATTCAATAAATCTGAAATTTACCTTCCGCACATCACCAGGAGCAGTATCAGAAACCACATCAGCAAAACTTTTTGGTCCAGTAGCTTTGGGATTCACGTCATCACTTTCCATATCAGCTTGTTCAAGCAATTTTTCATTCCCTACCTGAGTAGAGCAAGACGCAGTACTTTCATGAGCACCCGCATGATTAGTTACGGGATTATCCAACTTTTGCTTTATATGGTCATCTATCGCCTTGACACTCTGATAAACGCCAAAATGTACTAGATTATAGTACTAATTACCCCTTTGTTTGATTGAATTCTTATGCATTTTGTGTGAATAAGATACTGATTTCGTTCATATTTGCAATTAGGAGTTTAATTGGAGCTTGGATTGAAAAGAAACTGAAAACAGTCAATTAATAAGTTAATTGATGCATTTTTGAAGAAACGTGCGAAGCCGAGGGATTAAAAGAATAAAAGTTGAAAATCAGCTGGAATTTCATTCCATACGCCGTATGGAATATCCATACGCCGTATGGAATGAGGCGGTGGAGGCCCAAGAAGCGGCAGAGCTGGGCCGGGCTTGTTTCAATCCATACGCCGTATGGAATCTCCATACGCCGTATGGATCATTTTTCCAGAATAGTATAAAACGCGAATTTTAACCCTAAAACTGGGAATCGGCTGGGATTTCGACCGAGGGTTTTCTGGTTCGATAGCAGAGGTTTATTTACGAATTTTAGGTTTATTTTGGAGGCACAAAGAGTTAGGGTTGAGGTTATTTCGCTTTAACTTTATGTGATTCATTGTTTCGGTTTGTATTACTCTTATTTATTTCGATTACATGACGTTTTTGAGATTGAATGATGCTGTTTTTACAAATCTGATGATAATTTGAATTATCTAGTAGTTGTGTATTTAATGAAACTTGGATAATTATTATTGAACGATATTAATTACACGTTTATTAAGTTAATTGATTGAAGATGGTTATATTATTCATTGATCCTTATTTATTGGTGGTTATTAGTTATTACTTAACGTGGTTGATAATGTCATTGAGATTGAGCTCCTTTGGTGTTATTGATTATTGATGATTATGAATCTAGGTTTATAGTCATTGCTAAATATGTTGAGTCTGATAGGTTAAGAGACTAATAATTGAATAACCTAAAATGAATAAGATTAATAAGTGATTATTAATAGGTATTGTTGAGTCATACCGCGAGGATCAATTATAACTAATCGTGAATACTTAAAGCATTATTTAGGGAAAAACACGCAATAGAAACATACAATTCTTGCGACATCGGATCGATGTTTAATGTGGGACCCTAGGCTATAGAAATTAGTTAGACCCGAACCGTTGGCTAATTTACATTTAACTTAGATTCTTTGATTAGTATTTAAGTTAATATAAAAGAAATAACAATTAGATAATTAACGTGCAATGAATCGGAATATATGAATCTGAGTGGAGTTATCTACACAATTATTTGTTCCTTCCTATTGTTTCCCGTTTGTTGTTTTCATTTCAAGTTAGTTATTTTAGTTGTTACTTCAATTTAAATGTTAGCACGGAACTAAAATGTACCCCCTATGTTACTGCTTTATTAGTTTAGTTAATAATTCTAATTTAATTAAATAACATCGTTCCTGTGTTCCTGTGTTGGACCTGGACTTACCATAGCTATACTATTCCGATCAGGTATTCTTGCCTGGTTGTGTGATAGTATTGATTGGTATATCCTGTACTTTATAAATAATAAAACTAGACGTTTTCACACGCATCACACTCATATCTACTTCTGTAGAGGTTACATCAGACATCGGTGAGTTTTCACAATCTTTTATTGGCTGGATGTCTATACTGCCATTTAAGATTTCCCCAATTTTAGGGTTACCATCACTATTTATGTTCTTAGGAAAATCAGGATGCACTCCATTCTTGGTACCATTCTGATTCTTCTTCTTTTTTCCCGATCCCATGGATGAGGATAGTCCTCCTTCAATAATTCGATTTCGTAAAACCCTAGCAGCAGTAACGTATGTGTTGAGTCACTGGTCGCTGACCATGTTGAGTCGCTGATCGCTGACCAACTCAACTATTCACTACTCGATGAAGAAATGGATTGTAACAAAGCTGTTGTTGCTGAAGATAGGTTTCGCTGATCGTCATTCATTCTGCTTGATATGCTGAGGAAGATTAAAGCTCAACTTGGTGTGTCGCTGATCAACGTCAGCGAGAGCTTTACTTTTTCAAAATCAATAAAGGCAAAAGTCACTGCCAGAATAACAGCTAGTCACTGAAGATCTCTAGTTCAAGTCATTCTACAAGAGCATGTTAGCTCGCAGTGAGTGAGGAGGATTTTTGCATCTTCAGGGACTATTCAATAAAGCCTCTCTATCATCAAGTACAGAAAGTACTGTACTTATCTATACATCAGCAAGAGTGTTCCAACTTGAAATATGTCCAAAAGATTACGTGGAAACGAATGAATGGTTTTAAGGTAACGAGATATTTGCGGTAACAGAATTGGGACCCGTAGAATGTCGGTTCATCAGAGATCAAGCCAATCAAGCAGTGACACGTGTCATTCCAAGATCCTATTTTATAGGCGATATTTTAGGAACTCTTGTAGTATAAATAGTTCAGTGTTTTGTACTGTAGAGGCTAGTCGTTCAATTCGTGTTAATCACTTGTATGTCAGTGAGTAGTTAGTCAAAGCACGACTTAACGATCCAGCGAGTGAACAGTCAGCGTGTTTGTCCACTGCTGTTTATCTCATTTGTAATAGATTAGCTAAGTGTTTGAATTGGGTTAACTTTGGTTAATCCATTCCGCATTCAACACTTGTGAATTGTATGATCAATATAATTCATCATTTTAGCTATCATTACTTCGTTACTTTGATATTGTCATATCTATAATCTGTTAAACTCTGTTTCTGTTAAACAATTAACAACTAATAAATTAAATTAAGTAAAATCTGAAATTAGTTGTTAGGTTGTATTCAACCCCCCCTTCTACAATCAACTTTACACTTTGCGATTCCAATTCACTAAACAATAGTGAATTACGGGACTCTCAATTGGTATCAGAGCAGAGTTGGTTTAAATTCAATTAACCAGGTCTGCAATGGAATCAGTAAAGTACAGCTGTGTTGACTCTGATTATCAGAAGGGAAATGGTTCTACAACCAAACCTCCAGCTTTTGATCCATCAAGGATTGAAACTTGGATGTCTCGAATGATGATGTTTTTAGATCTAATTGACGACCGTCTCTGTAATACAATAACCAATGGTCCCCACATTCCAACCACAATCGTTCATGCTGTCATTGCTACAGCTACTACTCCTGCTATACCAGAAATGGTTGTGCCCAAAAGAGAGGAACAATGGTCGGATGAGGATAGACTGGATAAACAAGCTAAAATCTACATAGGCATGGCACTTCCTGATGAAGTGTTCGAATCTATCAGGCTTTGTAGAACTACTAAAGACATGTGGGATACCATTAGGAATATATATATTGGAACTCCTGATATTATTCGCTGCAGGGAAGTTAATCTCACTCGCCAGTATGAGCTGTTCGCAATGGAACCAAATGAATCTCTGTCGTCTACCTACACCAGATACCAGTCGCTGATGAATAAAATGGAGAAGGCTGGTATAGGCAAGGAACAGAGATTTGTTGTTGAAAAGTTTCTGGAGTTGCTGCCAAGGAAAATCTAGGGAACCATTGCCACATGTACTAGACAGAGAAATGATTATTCAATTCTTAATCTAACTCAGGTCTATGGTATTTTGCTCATCTGGGAGCAGTCTGAAAAGCAAGCTGATCAGAGTGAGCATATTCGTGCTACTCTTGGAAGTCAGAAGATATCCAATGCCCTTATAGCTGAGCTTGATGAAATCGATCAGAGACAGGAATCAAAAGTGTCTAAGAAAAGCTCAAAGTCACTGATAGCTGAAGAAGAAGGTGGTCAAGATGAAGAACAGTCGGAGTATGAATATGATGAGGGTCTGGAAAAGCTTGAAAAAGACATGGCCATGATGGTTGCTAATTTCAGAAGGAACACCAGATCAAAAAGATTTGCTGGTGCTCCATCATCTGATATTTTTAAATCCAAAGGTGAATGCTACAAGTGTGGCAAACCTGGTCATTTTGCAGCTGATTGTAGATCAAAGTCAGTCAACCAATTCCCTGAACCAGTGCCAGACTTCAGAAATGATAAGTATAACAAGTACAAGGCAAAGTACAAAAAGCTGAAGGCAATGGCTAAATCTGGAAAGAAGAAGGGAAAAGGGTTTGTCGCTGAAGAGGGATCACTCAGCGACTCTAATTCCTCATCATCATCCGATGAAGAAGCAATGATTTGTTTAGACAAGGATTTCTGTCTAATGGCTGATGACGCTGAATCCATTGAAGACATCAAGGAAATAGCTCACAAATGTTCAGCGTCTGAATGGGATCCTGAAACTCTTTACAAGGTGCATTGTTTTAAATCATACACAGCTGCTGAAAAAGATAATGTCTTTGAGTCTTTGATAGTTGACTTATCAAATGCTCATGATATTCAAAAAGGGCAGAAACGTAAAATCAGTGACTTACAATCCAAACTTAATGACCAAAATGAAAATGAGTCAAAGATGAAGAAATTAAAACTGGATCTTGATGCACAAACTTATGCAAATCAAGTATGTGTTCAAGAAAAGGTAAAATTTGAGACACAATTTCAACAACTCAAAAAGGTCATGAAATTTTGGTATAAGTCAAATGATAAGGTCAATCAATGTGTAAATAATCAAATTCCAAAACAAGTTAAAGCTATTTTGGGAGGAGATTATGAATATGCTGCATCCCTCGCTGACTCAACAATGGTTGACCCTGTTTTTGATCCCAAGGGTAATTTTTCAGAAGCCGTATTTGAACCCATCTCAATCTTCAGTAAGCCACGACCAAACTATTTTACTAAAAGCAAGTTGGTCACTGAAGATACTGATGTTTTAAATGGAAATGATGAGATGAATGTTTTGAAAACTGTCAAATCATCAGTAACTTCACATCTCATCAAAACCATTGCTGAAAATCAAATAATGATCAGCAACTTCACTGACACTGTGTCTGTCACTGAAACAACATCAATTAGTGACCTCAAGTCAAAGATGCAAGAAGTAAAAATCAGCAAGAAAAGTTGTATGATTGTGTCAGATCAGCAACTTAAAACAAAAAAAGTAAAAAAGGTCGTTTATGCAAACAAAAAGTGTTATAAATGTGGCAATGGGCAACATGTGTCATCTGAATGTTCCTCTACACCTTTTCAAAAACAGAAAATCATCAGTGAACAATCAGATACTGTTTATTCAAATCAGTGGAAGCCTAACCCAAGGCTTAGCCACTATGAACCTATCTCTGGATGGGTTCATCAATTGGACTAATCATGTTCCTAAATGATAAACTTCAATAAATAATTGAACTTTTTTAGTTTCTGTATTTATTGTTGTTTTATCATTTCTTAAAATATATATATATATATATATATATATATATATATATATATATATATATATATATATATATATAATAATAATAATAATAATAATAATAATAATTTGACTATCTAAAATATAACTTTAGAAAAGTATAGTCACTGATACGATTACATTCAACTTCAGATGTAATAATCAGTTTACTATGCTTATCTAACTTTATAATTTGTATAGTCACATGAGTATTTATTATGTTTCTATATTAGTTTTATATCATTGAATTCTTTCTCTCCTAAGTTGATCTTGTTAGTATTCTAAGTTGTAACTTGATCAGTGAAGGATAATCTAATGATATGTTATACAACTTATATACAACATAATCTATACTCATGATTCTTGAAGTTAAATGTAAGTATTTAAGAATGATAAAAGTGTTTTATATTTACACAGTGACCATATCTCTATGATTTATTCAGTATTCTAAGTTGTGTTTAAATCAGCGAGACTACATCTCTGCCAAAATAAAAGAACACTTTTATTGCTCTTAAATATTTATTTCTTTTTGGTGGATAATCAATTTATTGATTATATGCATCAGTGACTCCCTGATGTATCATTTAATGGTGAAATTAACAAACATTCATTACATTTAATACATTTTGTATTTTATTTAACGAATTTCAAAAATAAATGTTTTATGGTATATCGGAAAAGTCGCGCTTTTCTGACATTCTCTTTCCTACGTCAGCATACTTTTCCGGCGCACCACTCCAATCACCATTAATGCCACCACTCACCACCATCATAACCCCCTACGTCTCTACCACTTCTAACACGACCATCCACGTCGTCTCATCTCATCCACACGATCATCAGTAAAGCGTACTCTATTTAAACTAACAAATCAGTGACTTGTCACTTTTTTACGCTTTCCTGATTTTTAAAACCCTCTGTTTTTCAAAAACCCTAAATTAAGTGCGAAAACAAAGTTTTCCAAAGGATCTGTAATGTCTAAATCAAAAATTTTTCAATAATACATACACAGCCACTACAGAGATTAAAGCTCTTCGAGCCTCTGCAGTAAGTGAATATTCTGTCATTACAGTTCCAAAATCAAACTATTTAGGTAACCTTTCAAGCCTTAAAGCAGAGTATGCGGAGATAATAAATTTTTTGAAAAATCATCCCATTCTCCCTGCTCTCACGTTATCCCCTGGAAAATGAATCCAGAATGGTTGAGTGAGTTCTGGTATACCTGCACTCACTCAATTGTTGATGGCTCCTCACAACTCCAGGGATTCATTGATAACGGAGGTCAAAAAATAATCATTTCTGCACACACCATTCGTACTGTTTTACAACTCCCTGAGCATGGTACTTACGACTCACTGCCTGACAAGGAAGATGCCAAAGGAAGCATAGTGAATCTCACTGGGATTGACTGCAAATACACTACGGATAGCAGTGAAAATCGTAAGTACTCTACTGTTCATAAATCTAAAATGGATGGTGTATGGAATGCCCTGTTTTCAAACTTTATTCAATCTTTGGGCACAAAAACAGGGAGTTATGATCAATTCAACTCCCTAGAAGCACAGATAAGCTGGTCACTGGTCACTTCCTTAAAGGTTGACTATACAAGCGTGATCTTTAGTGATATTCTTTCAAGAATTAATGAACCTACCAGAGCAAAATTTGTTCCCTATCCTAGGTTTCTCTCACTGATCTTTAAAGATCAGTTTGAAGCCTATGATAGGATTTCTTTCGAAGGTTTTGAACCCACTCTGATAGGACATCAAATTTTCAGTAAAAATGCAACTGTGCTTCCCCCTGATTTTATGAAAACAAAAGGGGTTCTTGCACCCACGCCTTTACAAACTGTACATCCATCAGATCCTGCACATCAATCGACCACGTCACTGACCACACCCCCAGTGACTACTGTTGGTCAACCACCAAAAGAAAAAACACAACCCCCTCCAAAGGAAATCAAGTTAAAGTCTCTGACATCAAAGGATCAGGGACAGAGTCAGAAAAAGACGTCTAAGGACGCCAAGAGTGAAGCAGCGACTGAACGTTCAGTCCCTGCGGGCACTCTTGATCAACCTGAGCCTAAAGCCGCTTCGCTAGACTCACAAAAGTCCAGTGACTCTAAAAAGGGAAACCTACAGACAACTACTGTGACACCCATCAAATTAGGACTAGTTATTAGATCCTAATCATCTAGTAATACATGTAATTAGTGCTATGTCTTAGGCTAATTGTATGTATCAATATGTATATTGTTATATATATATCAGTACGCGATTAAGTTTAATCGTGCAATTATTTCAACCGGATGGATTTCGACTCCTTAAAACGGACGTTGGTGAACACGAATTATTAAAATATATGAAATTATTTATTGAACATATTTATTTCTAAATATTATTTCGATAATATCACGTAAGTATTTCGTATCGTATAAAATGCTCAGAAGCGACCGAAAACGCGCGAAACGCGCCCAACAATCGAATAAACGTCAAAATATATTTATAAATTAAAATATATTATTTTGGATGGAAATCAATTATTTAAAACATCGTATTTCAAATCGATAACAAAAACGTATAATTTAAACGTTACGCGACTAAACAACCGAAACTCGAAACCGCAAATCAATACCGACACCATCAACCAACATTTTTATAAATGTTTTTCAAGTATTCTAAACAATACTTCAATTTAAACATATCGAAATTCAAACGTTATTTAAAACACGTACGTATAACGTTTAAATTACAAACGAACGTTTAAACGACCGGGGAAACGGACACCGCACGGGGCGCAAACTTGGGGAACAAAATTTGAGACAATAACCACCTTGTGGGACCCACACCCCACTGATTTTCAGCTCCAAAAACAAGATCCACAATTTGTGGATCTTGTTGTTGAAAGATTAAACCACAACACCCATCTCCTTCATTCATGTCCATCACTCTCTCACTTTTTCCTCTCCCTTAAACCACGAATTTATGCTGGTTTTTCCAGCCTCCACAACCACCAAGATCATCACCATAATCCACCATACAATCACCATAGAGCCACCATCGGCCGCCACTCGGAAAATCAAGAAAACGCAAGGAAAAGAGCTCTCGGCTTAGTTTCTTCATCTATTCATCATTTTCTTTGTAAGGAACTTCATCACTCATTATTTTTACTTTCTTAACATATATATACATGTTAGTATGCTCACTCAATCATGAAATGTCCAAATAATTAACCGAAACACGATTTAAAACTCGAAAACTGGAGCTTAATCTTCCTGTCCAGATTCTGTTCTAACTTCAACGATTTTTATAAAATTCATTTTTACATGAAAATAGATGTTTCTTAAGCCTAAAATGTAGTACAAGAAGTAAGGTTTCTAACAAAATTTGTTTCGTAACGTTTCGACTTCGTTTGCTATTTTAAAATAATTTTCTCCGGCGATATAGCATCACTGTTCCGGCTGACAGAAAATTCTGTCTGCTTCTCGGGACTATATCTCGAGTTGTATACCTCAAAAACGTATGAGACCACTTGGGAAATCTTGGTAATTTTGTTATATACAAAAAGTTCTTCTTTAGCCTTTTCCAGGAATACATCCATTTTCGTGGAAAACCCGACCTTTGAGCTGTTATCAGATTTTGTCGATAAACGAGTTCGGTTCTTACGTAAAATTATTAAAAATACTAAATGAACCTCTGTAATCATGATAAAGTTCAAAAATGAACTAGAAATATATATTATCATCTGTGATTTTTGGTGTGGCTTGGTTGGGAATAAAAAGGGTAGAAAACGAGAGGCTCGTCGAGTCAAAAATCTGGAAAACATGAAACTAAGGGCTGTTTTGGTAGTTTGGTAAAAGTGACACTTTGAGACATCCACGAAACATAACGACAAGTTCTATAAACTTATTTTGACATATTAGGATTTTTGTAAAAGTTTCGGGTCAAACGGTGGTCGTTTGACCACTTTTCCGAACCCGAACCCTTGACTTTCGGACTAAAACTTACATTCGGACACATATACACTTTCGGACCTAGACACCTTTGGACTACAAACATTCGGACATAAATATATATATCTTCGGATATATATAAAAGTAGTCGCTTTTGAAAATGCATAGGTATATACTTTACAAGTAAACAAAATGATGAGACGCATAATAATAATACTTGGAATTATTATTACAAAAACTCACCAACGGGTCGTACGTATTTACAAAATATAAATAATCTAAAACTAATCATTTGGACATTACTAGTTGAATGAGTAACTAGCATAGATGGTCCGTAGAGTCATCTAATCAATTAAACCTTGCGCGTTTAATACGCCCGGCAAGTTTCAATAATCTAATCATTTATCAAAACCTTGCTCGTCTAAGACGTCCTGCAGGTTTCAGTCGATTGAACGACATCAATTCTCTTGTATAATCTCATTAGTGCTTCATAGCATCTCATTAGGCTCAGGTGAGTCTCATAGCCCCCTTTTAAATGCTTTTACCTAAGGGTGAGATACATGCTCATTTTGTTTTACATCTGAACACAAGTATCAAAACATCGATATATATTACATGAGTTAAAATCATCTAATCATTTTAAGTCCTCATAGCATAGTTTGGTAATACTTTGTAGCGTGAATGTTAGTGTATGGATCCATATGGGACTGACAATCCCCGTCCGGGTCAGCAAGCACTGACTGGTCAAAACGGACGCATTATCATTTGTTCATACGTATGTTGATTAGGCATACGCATAGAGGCACCCTCGCTCAGGCACTTAATTGTGATCCTGACATCTCACTTAAGCTCAGACTATGTGCTCATGGCTTTATATACATTATATTTGATTAATTTCAAACATCATTAAATCTTGTGGTTCATACATTACATCTTATCATTAAACATGTGAGCTCACCAGCTTTATAGCTGACATTTTAGCATGTATTCTCAGGTTCTCAGCAGCAGTAGGACTGCCATTCAGGATGCCCATTAGTTCGAGTCGCATACAGATATCAAGAGATTGTCATGCATTACTATATTTTGTATAATTTAGTTATGCCGTAGAATCTCTATCATTTGAACTCAAGGGCTTTTGTAAACTATATTATAACGGTGTAAAACCTTTATTTTATCAATGTATTTGTAAACGATGCATGTAGTGGTCGTTCATTATGTAATCTGGTGCTTTGTGTATTGATTAGTCGCACCCCGAACCCCCGCTTCCGCATCATAATTTGGGGGTGCGACAGATTGGTATCAGAGCCTAAGGTTATAGTGAACTAGGTTGCATTTAGTGGGCCTAGACTATGACCGTTAGGCAGTATTCCTTATTAGATATAACCGGTTCAGTGATTACACCATATGAGTTTAATTTAACATAGCTTAGCTAACTATGTACAATTAAATGAATACGATGTGAAAACTGAAAGGGGTTATGTTGAACAGGAATGCGATAGTTGACTCTGAGCACGAGAGAAACCGAGACTTATACTTGGTTTGTGCTAGACAATCATTAGGCTATTATGTGATATAGGCGTATATACATACATAGGCCTCATTTATGTGCTATCTTATAGGCTATTATATATTGAAGATATATGATTAAGCCCTACTCGCGTATTATCTTCTAAGCTATTATATATATCGAATATATATAGATCACACACGATAATACACTCGTTAACATCTTCACTACCAAAGACGATGAGTATGAATTACTAACGCCTATCCCCTTTTATACGCACATAACATCTCACAACACAATTCCGCTGTACCATCGTATGTTCGCGAGGAGTATATCATTTCGTATTTCCTCCATGATTCTATTTCCTTAGAATCACAAATGGAACTTATTGTTTGAAGGACTATAGGCTCCATACGTAAAACCATACCCCACCTACTCGCAAACTCGCATCTAGTATGCAACTCTGTTGTTTGTCAAATGTGATTATCACTTGTGTCATTGTATATTACCCCATAAATATATATATGCATATGTGATGTATCATGTTTTGGTGCAAACAACTCATCCACTCTATTTACTTTTGTCAGAATCATGCCGCCAAAGAAGAAAGGTTTCAGTCAAGCTGAACTCAATGCTGCGGTTACCCGAGCTGTAGCCGAAGCCATGGCTGCTCGAGATGCTCAAAGGAATGAAGAGACAGTCAATACCACTCCTACTCCTGTTATCAAACCTTGTTCCTACAAGGACTTTCTCAGCTGTAAGCCACTCTACTTTAAGGGCACGGAAGGTGCTATTGGCTTAATCCGATGGATTGAAAGAATGGAATCTGTCTTCAGTCTCTGTAACTGTGCTGAAGATAGTAAGGTCAAGTTTGCTGCTTACACCTTTCAAGAAGGTGCACTAACGTGGTGGAACACCCACGCAAACTCTATTGGCGTCGAGATCGCAAACCGACTTCCTTGGCCTGAATTGAAGAAAAAGCTAAGGGAGAAGTACTGTCGCGAGGAAGAACTACACCGACTGGAAGTGGAGTTCTGGCATCTGGCGGTACAAGGGAACGATATTGCTGGGTACACCACCAAGTTCCAGCAATTCGCTCTGTTGTGCCCCGGTCTGGTTGATACGGAAGGAAAAAGTATCAAGAAGTACATTCGAGGCCTCCCGGAGAATATCCAGGGGAATGTCGCCTCAGCTCAACCAACCACTCTGGAAAAAGCTATCGGAATTGCTCATGAACTCATGGCCATGGTTGTCAGCCGTGAGACATCTGTTCCATCTTCTGGTAACAACAACAAAAGAAAGTGGTATGGGAACACCACTCAAAATCAATCATCATTCAAGAGGTCTGAGTCTGATAAGACCACCAACACTGGTTCTGGTTCCAACAAGGGCTACACTGGAAATAAGCCCTACTGTTCAAAGTGCTACCGACATCATGATGGTCCTTGCGGTACACCTTGTGGAAAATGTCAAAGGTATGGACATTTGACCAAAGACTGTAGGTCTACCACCGTCAACACCAACACCACCACCAGCCAACCAAAGTCCTGCTATGAGTGTGGAGAAACTGGTCACTTTAGGAATGAGTGCCCAAAGCTGAAGAACAAGGGTAACAACACTGCGAAGGGAAGAGCTTTCGTTCTGAACTCAGGAGAGGCCCGTCAAGACCCGAATGTGGTCTCGGGTACGTTTCTTCTCAACAATCTTACTGCTTCTGTTCTGTTTGATTCTGGTGCTGATAGGAGCTTCATATCTGATGAGTTTAGTAAATTGCTTAACATTGCCCCTATTGCCTTAGATGCTAAGTACATTGTAGAATTAGCTAATGGCAAGTTAATCGAGACTGATAGTGTAATACCAAATTGCACCCTAAACCTCTCCAATGAACTTTTTCCCATAAACCTTATACCTGTCGAGATAGGAAGCTTCGACATCATAGTTGGCATGGATTGGTTATCTAAGCACCGAGCCGAAATTGTCTGTTACGACAAAATAGTTTGAATTCCTCTCGTCACCGGTAGTACTTTAATCATACAAGGGGAGACCGGTAGGACGAGACTGAATATCATATCCTGCATGAAAACTCGCAAATACCTTAGGAAAGGGTATCAGGCGATCCTCGTGCATGTCATAGAGAAAAAGTCGGAAGAGAAATGAGTTGAGGATGTACCCATTGTTCGAGACTTTCCAGAAGTCTTTCCAGAGGAACTACCTGGCCTTCCACCACCGAGACAAGTTGAGTTCTCGATCGATCTCGTGCCGGGGGCAGCACCTGTTGCACGAGCACCATATCGTTTAGCCCCTTCAGAACTTCAGGAGTTGTCGACTCAGTTGCAAGAACTCCTGGATAAGGGATTTATTAGACCGAGTTCTTCACCATGGGGAGCTCCGGTTCTATTTGTGAAAAAGAAGGACGGTTCATTCAGGATGTGTATCGACTATAGAGAGTTGAACAAATTGACCGTCAAGAACCGTTACCCACTCCCTCGTATTGATGACCTATTCGACCAACTTCAAGGGTCAAGTTTCTATTCGAAGATAGATCTAAGATCAGGTTATCATCAGCTACGAGTTCGTGACATCGACATCCCAAAGACTGCTTTCCGAACTCGCTATGGTCATTATGAGTTCCAAGTGATGCCATTTGGTTTGACTAACGCACCGGCTGTATTCATGGACCTTATGAACCGAGTGTGCAAACCATATCTCGACAAGTTTGTCATTGTTTTCATCGATGACATTCTTATTTACTCGCGCAATGAGCAAGAGCACGCACAGCATCTCAAAGTCATTCTAGAGCTTCTTAGACACGAAGAGTTATATGCTAAATTCTCCAAGTGTGAGTTCTGGATGAAAACTGTTCAATTCCTTGGTCATGTAATTGATAGTCAAGGAATTCACGTGGATCCCTCGAAGATTGAGGCAATCAAGTGCTGGCAAGCACCCTCAACGCCGACCGAAGTACGCCAATTTTTAGGATTGGCCGGTTATTATCGGCGCTTCATTGAGAATTTCTCGAAAATAGCTCAACCTCTCACGGCACTGACTCAGAAGGAAAAGAAGTTCAATTGGACTGATAAGAAAGAGTCAGCATTTCAGCTATTGAAGCAAAAGCTTTGCAGTGCACCGATCCTATCATTACCCGAAGGCAGTGAAGACTTCGTGGTATACTACGATGCTTCGCACCAGGGTCTTGGTTGCGTGTTGATGCAACGAGACAAGGTCATAGCCTACGCTTCTCGACAACTAAAGGTTCACGAAAAGAATTACACGACTCACGACCTCGAGCTGGGGGCCGTGGTGTTCGCACTCAAGATCTGGAGACATTATCTGTATGGCACGAAATGTACCATCTTCACTGATCATAAAAGCCTCCAGCACATATTCGATCAGAAGGATCTCAACATGAGGCAACGTCGCTGAGTTGAGTTGCTCACCGACTATGATTGTGAAATCAAGTATCATCCAGGGAAGGCTAATGTAGTTGCCGATGCCCTAAGCCGAAAAGAGCACACCAAACAACTTCGAGTTCGAGCCCTGAGCATGACCATTCATAATGATTTAATCATTCAAATCCTTACCGCTCAACTCGAAGCATTGAAACCTGAAAACCTTAAAGATGAGGCCTTGCGCAACATGGAGAATCAATTAGAAACCAAACCCAATGGGGTCAAATACTTCGCAAATCGAATCTAGTTACCCAAATTTGGAAACCTTCGAGACTTGGTGATGGATGAAGCTCACAAGTCTAAGTACTCAATACATCCTGGATCGGATAAGATGTATCATGGCATCAAGGGACTGTACTGGTGGCCAAACATGAAAGCAGAGATTGCCACGTACGTCGGCAAGTGCCTCACATGCTCTAAGGTCAAAGTAGAGTATCAGAAGCCCACCGGCTTACTTCAACAGCCGGACATTCCTCAGTGGAAATGGGAGCAAATTTCTATGGATTTCATCACTAAACTCCCGAAAACATCAAGTGGTTGCGATACTATCTGGGTAATAGTTGATCGTCTAACCAAATCTGCTCACTTCCTTGCCATGAAGGAAACCGACAAAATGGAACGTCTCACACGAATCTATTTGAAGGAGATCGTATCCCGACACGGCGTTCCAATCTCAATTATCTCTGATAGAGACAGCCGATTCACATCTAACTTTTGGCAATCATTGCAAAAGTCATTGGGTACTCGTTTAGATATGAGTACAGCCTATCATCCACAAACCGATGGCCAAAGTGAAAGAACCATCCAAACACTGGAAGATATGCTACGCGCCTGTGTAGTTGATTTCGGTGTAAATTGGGAGCATCATTTGCCTTTGTGCGAATTCTCATACAACAACAGTTACCACACCAGCATCAGGGCTGCACCTTTTGAGGCATTGTACGGTCGGAAGTGCCGATCGCCTATCTGTTGGACCGAAGTGGGGGACAGCCAACTCACTGGTCCTGAAATCATTCATGAAACCACCGAGAAGATCGTTGGTATCCAACAACGGCTGAAGGCCGCACGTGATCGTCAGAAGAGTTATGCTGACGTGAGACGCAAGCATCTCGAGTTCCAAGTTGGGGATCGAGTATTGCTTAAAGTATCACCTTGGAAAGGTGTTATCCGTTTCGGCAAACGCGGGAAGTTAAACCCTAGATACGTTGGACCTTTTGAGATTCTCGAGAGGATTGGTCCAGTCGCATATCGATTGCAGCTACCTCCAGAGCTCAGTAGCGTGCATCCCACATTTCACATTTCTAACCTGAAGAAATGTCTGTCTGATGAGACACTCATTATCCCGCTTGAGGAAATTCAAATCGACGACAAACTTCATTTTGTCGAGACACCAGTGGAGATCATGGACCGTGAAGTCAAACAGCTTAAGCAAAGTCGTATTCCAATCGTCAAGGTTCGGTGGAATTCGCGGCGAGGTCCGGAATTCACCTGGGAACGGGAAGATCAGATGTGACTCAAATATCCACATCTATTTTCAGACTCCACTCACACGCCGACTTCGAGCTGAATTTCGGGACGAAATTCTCTTAACAAGGGGAGAATATGACACCCATCAAATTAGGACTAGTTATTAGATCCTAATCATCTAGTAATACATGTAATTAGTGCTATGTCTTAGGCTAATTGTATGTATCAATATGTATATTGTTATATATATATCAGTACGCGATTAAGTTTAATCGTGCAATTATTTCAACCGGATGGATTCCGACTCCTTAAAACGGACGTTGGTGAACACGAATTATTAAAATATATGAAATTATTTATTGAACATATTTATTTCTAAATATTATTTCGATAATATCACGTAAGTATTTCGTATCGTATAAAATGCTCAGAAGCGACCGAAAACGCGCGAAACGCGCCCGACAATCGAATAAACGTCAAAATATATTTTATAAATTAAAATATATTATTTTGGATGGAAATCAATTATTTAAAACATCGTATTTCAAATCGATAACAAAAACGTATAATTTAAACGTTACGCGACTAAACAACCGAAACTCGAAACCGCAAATCAATACCGACACCATCAACCAACATTTTTATAAATGTTTTTCAAGTATTCTAAACAATACTTCAATTTAAACATATCGAAATTCAAACGTTATTTAAAACACGTACGTATAACGTTTAAATTACAAACGAACGTTTAAACGACCGGGGAAACGGACACCGCACAGGGCGCAAACTTGGGGAACAAAATTTGAGACAATAACCACCTTGTGGGACCCACACCCCACTGATTTTCAGCTCCAAAAACAAGATCCACAATTTGTGGATCTTGTTGTTGAAAGATTAAACCACAACACCCATCTCCTTCATTCATGTCCATCACTCTCTCACTTTTTCCTCTCCCTTAAACCACGAATTTATGCTGGTTTTTCCAGCCTCCACAACCACCAAGATCATCACCATAATCCACCATACAACCACCATAGAGCCACCATCGGCCGCCACTCGGAAAATCAAGAAAACGCAAGGAAAAGAGCTCTCGGCTTAGTTTCTTCATCTCTTCATCATTTTCTTTGTAAGGAACTTCATCACTCATTATTTTTACTTTCTTAACATATATATACATGTTAGTATGCTCACTCAATCATGAAATGTCCAAATAATTAACCGAAACACGATTTAAAACTCGAAAACTGGAGCTTAATCTTCCTGTCCAGATTCTGTTCTAACTTCAACGATTTTTATAAAATTAATTTTAACATGAAAATAGATGTTTCTTAAGCCTAAAATGTAGTACAAGAAGTAAGGTTTCTAACAAAATTTGTTTCGTAACGTTTCGACTTCGTTTGCTATTTTAAAATAATTTTCTCCAGCGATATAGCATCACTGTTCCGGCTGACAGAAAATTCTGTCTGCTTCTCGGGACTATATCTCGAGTTGTATACCTCAAAAACGTATGAGACCACTTGGGAAATCTTTGTAATTTTGTTATATACAAAAAGTTCTTCTTTAGCCTTTTCCATAAATACATCCATTTTCGTGGAAAACCCGACCTTTGAGCTGTTATCAGATTTTGTCGATAAACGAGTTCGGTTCTTACGCAAAATTATTAAAAATACTAAATGAACCTCTGTAATCATGATAAAGTTCAAAAATGAACTAGAAATATATATTATCATCTGTGATTTTTGGTGTGGCTTGGTTCGGAATAAAAAGGGTAGAAAACGAGAGGCTCGTCGAGTCAAAAATCTGGAAAACATGAAACTAAGGGCTGTTTTGGTAGTTTGGTAAAAGTGACACTTTGAGACATCCACGAAACATAACGACAAGTTCTATAAACCTATTTTGACATATTAGGATTTGTGTAAAAGTTTCGGGTCAAACGGTGGTCGTTTGACCACTTTCCCGAACCCGAACCCTTGACTTTCGGACTAAAACTTACATTCGGACACATATACACTTTCGGACCTAGACACCTTTGGACTACAAACATTCGGACATAAATATATATATCTTCGGATATATATAAAAGTACTCGCTTTTGAAAATGCATAGGTATATACTTTACAAGTAAACAAAATGATGAGACGCATAATAATAATACTTGGAATTATTATTACAAAAACTCACCAACGGGCCGTACGTATTTACAAAATATAAATAATCTAAAACTAATCATTTGGACATTACTAGTTGAATGAGTAACTAGCATAGATGGTCCGTAGAGTCATCTAATCAATTAAACCTTGCGCGTTTAATACGCCCGGCAAGTTTCAATAATCTAATCATTTATCAAAACCTTGCGCGTCTAAGACGCCCTGCAGGTTTCAGTCGATTGAACGACATCAATTCTCTTGTATAATCTCATTAGTGCTTCATAGCATCTCATTAGGCTCAGGTGAGTCTCATAGCCCCTTTTTAAATGCTTTTACCTAGGGGTGAGATACATGCTCATTTTGTTTTACATCTGAACACAAGTATCAAAACATCGATATATATTACATGAGTTAAAATCATCTAATCATTTTAAGTCCTCATAGCATAGTTTGGTAATACTTTGTAGCGTGAATGTTAGTGTATGGATCCATATGGGACTGACAATCCCCATCCGGGTCAGCAAGCACTGACTGGTCAAAACGGACGCATTATCATTTGTTCATACGTATGTTGATTAGGCATACGCATAGAGGCACCCTCGCTCAGGCACTTAATTGTGATCCTGACATCTCAGTTAAGCTCAGACTATGTGCTCATGGCTTTATATACATTATATTTGATTAATTTCAAACATCATTAAATCTTGTGGTTCATACATTACATCTTATCATTAAACCTGTGAGCTCACCAGCTTTATAGCTGACATTTTAGCATGTATTCTCAGGTTCTCAGCAGCAGTAGGACTGCCATTCAGGATGCCCATTAGTTCGAGTCGCATACAGACATCAAGAGATTGTCATGCATTACTATATTTTGTATAATTTAGTTATGCCATAGAATCTCTATCATTTGAACTCAAGGGCTTTTGTAAACTATATTATAACGGTGTAAAACCTTTATTTTATCAATGTATTTGTAAACGACGCATGTAGTGGTCGTTCATTATGTAATCTGGTGCTTTGTGTATTGATTAGTCGCGCCCCGAACCGACCCGCTTCCGCATCATAATTTGGGGGTGCGACAACTACAATGGCTCAACCCATTGTTAGTAGTGATTCGGGTGCAACCCACACCCTCTTATCTAGTCAACCCATCAGCCACTCATTATCCTCACAAAAGGATAATGTTTCAGTCAAAGGGCAAGTGACATCAGTGGATGATAACACACTCGTCGCTGATATCACAACACTGGCTACGGACCCGGGCCAACTCTCATCTTCCACTACACCAACTGTCAATGTCCCTCCCCAGTCACAGGGAGAGATACAGGTTGCCATCTCTGTTTCTGATGATCCATCAGCCAAAACACAAGCTGATGATGTTGAGGAAGCCCAACCAATGGACACATCTACCTCCTCATCTGATAAGGATCAACAACATCGATCCTATGGTTTTATTCTTCAAGAGATGAATCAGCAACTAGATGATGCTGATAGTTCATCTCTACCTTTCTCCACTAATCCTCTTGCTGATACCATAACATCACCCATCCAGGAATTAGATGCAATGTCTCTTTCCAGTGACAACATCTCTCACCATGCTGATGATCAACCATCCCAACCAGAAGTTGAAATTCAATCTCAACCACAACCAACACCACCATTTTCCCCAGTCACTCAAAAATCACCACAAACCACCAAAGCATCAACCTCTACCATCTCACCAACAGACAAACTGCTGCTTGAATATATTTCCTCTTCTCAGCAACAAATTCGAATGCTTACTAAGGATAGGGAGTCACTGACAGGCCAACTAGCTGATCTCACTAGTAAAGTTCACTCTCTTGCAGCAGTATATGAACCCATTCCTTCCTGGAGCGAGTCGATCAGTGAAAAGGTTAAAACAATTGCTAATGCTGAAATTGATCATTATCGACTTTTGGAAACTCATGCTAAATCCCTCTCTGAGCTCTCCACTTTCACCAGCATCTGCCTCAAAACTCATGATGAAGCAATATCTTCTCTCACTGGACACCAAAAAGAGATGGCGTCTTCTATTGTGGACTATATCATTCATACTGATAAAGTTATGAAAGAAATTCCAATGATGGTCGGCAATCAGGAAAGAACCATCAAAGGCTTAGAAACTATGCATACTAATCATAAGAAAATCTGTAACCGACTAGCTGAGATTATCAATTTCGTTAATGAGGCAGAGGGGGAGAATAAAGAAGATGATGAAAGTGATGATGCTGAGAATGATACCTTCTTCGATAATGATGCATCAGATATGGATGTCACTGATGATGTTGATGAAGAAAGAGATGATGTGGTTGCTTTCCCTGAGTTTCATCCGGATGAACAAAGAATGTATGATTGTAAAGTTAGAGAGTGGGCAACTGATGAAAATGCACAGGTTAAGGGGGAGTCAGCAAGTCTTGATGTGATGAGGTGAGAATGGATGAACAGACAACAAGAAGATGGTGTTGTCAATATGGATGAAGGAGATGATGATGATGACGATGATAATGATGGTAATGATGGAAATAACGCTGATGAAAAGAAAGATGACACTAATGAAAAGAGGGATGATGGAAATGGTGCTGATAATGAGAAAGAAAGTAAGGATGATGAGACTGATAATCAAGATACTGGCATTGAGGAGAAGAAAAATGAAGGGGACGCTGATGATAAGAAAGAAGAAGACACTGATGATCAGATGGAAGATCAACAACCAATCTCTTCTGTTCTGATCAAGAGAAAAAGGACCAGCAAGTCTCCCACATCAGAGTCCATTCCTTCCAAAAAGATAATCTTTTCTGAGGAAGAAATATCAGCCACCATGTACAACCTCAAGACCATCTTGGAGCAACCTAAATCTTCATCAGAAATGCCTCATACAGATACTGTCATATCTGAGGCTCCATCAGCAACAGCAATCATAACACCAACAACAACTCCACCAGCAACAATCCAACCAACAACAACAACACAACCAGCAACAACACAACCATCAATAACACAACCAGCAACAATCACAACAGTAACAACAACTCCACCAACAACAATTCCAACAACCATAACAACTCCATCAGTTACCACAACCACAACAGCTACAACTACCACAACAGCAACAACACAGATAACCCTCTCAATTCCCACAACACCAACTGAAGCAACAACCACAACAACACATCATCCTTCACAACCAGAGATCACAAATCCAGATTCTTCTATTCCTGCTCCCCTTCTGTCATCTGATTCAACTTCAGAACGTCTTCATCCTGAAGAAACTGAAAAGCAGCGAATAGAAAGAAAAATAAGAGCAAGACAGAAGCATGAGAGGGTGATGCTTTTAAAGTTTCAAGCTGAGCAAGATGCAAAAGAAGAAGAAGAGAGAAAAAGAATGTTGAAAGAACAATCTGATTCTGATAGAGCTTATCTGTTGAAACTAAGTGGGGATGAAGCTATACAAAGAGAAAGAGAAATCTTTTTGAAGAGACAGCAAGAAGATGAAGATTTTAGGCTGTCTAAGCTCCTTCAAGATGTTGAAGAATCTGATCTTCAACAAGAGCTTTGTGCAGCTAAAAAGGGCAGCAAGTTGAAAAAGAAAGGGGGAACAAAGACATCAGCGGATAAAATGTTGGATGAGATTGACAGGAAGAAATATGCTGTCAGAATGACTGGAAGATCAAATCCTGCTCCTATCACCAAAGTCAACTTGAAAAAGCCTAAGAACAAATCTCAAGCTCAGCTACTTATCCATAGAGGATTGGAGACTCAAGCAATTAATCTCGATTAAGTCTGCAAATTACATAGAGAATAATGGAATGAAATCAGACTTGCTATCAGTCACTCCTCAAGACAGGCTGTTCAAGAAAATGGTGGATCTGCAGCTACTTAGACCAGAAGACACTGTCATATTTGGTGAGGAGATAGTGCAGCCACCAAGCCCAAGGTATAGGTCAGGTACCAACAAAATCATCAGAGTTCCAAACACCAGAAAGCTAAATCTATCCATTCCTGATGGAGTGCCAAGAGTTGAGGGCACTGAAGTTACTAAAGGAGAGAAAGGGATTGTCTACAGAGACTTCAATGGAAAGTTGTGTTTCCAAAGAGAATCAGAACTTGAAAAGATAGACCATGAGCAACTTGTACATCTCATCAGAATAGTCAGTGTGCTTCCCAAAGACTCATTAATAAGAAAGGCAATTCTTGAAGAAGGGCTTGCTAGACAGTACAGGTACCTGCCATCCAGTGACAAATATGAATTGCAGAATGAGCTTGGCATCGTAAAAGAAGAAGAAGTTTGGGGCTGCTTAAATTAAAGTTTGTAATAGATTAGGTTTATTATAACTAAGATTACCTTACAGTTCAATGAAATCTAATCTTTCTTTTGAGAAAACCAAAGTGCAAAACTCAGATCATATCAAAAGAATCCAAAAAGAAAAATGAATGGATCAAAGTGTAAGTCACTGAATGTTTAAATTCTTTAAACACTGACTATAAACTTTCACAGCAACAAGTTTGTCTAGGGAGCTTCGATCACAATCATTTAGGGGGAGATTGTTGAGTCACTGGTCGCTGACCATGTTGAGTCGCTGGTCGCTGACCAACTCAACTATTCACTACTCGATGAAGAAATGGATTGTATCAAAGCTGCTGTTGCTGAAGATAGGTTTCGCTGATCGTCATTCATTCTGCTTGATATGCTGAGGAAGATTAAAGCTTAACTTGGTGTGTCACTGATCAACGTCAGCGAGAGCTTTACTTCTTCAAAATCAATAAAGGCAAAAGTCACTGCCAGAATAACAGCTAGTCACTGAAGATCTCTAGTTCAAGTCATTCTACAAGAGCATGTTAGCTCGCAGTGAGTGAGGAGGATTTCTGCATCTTCAGGGACTATTCAATAAAGCCTCTCTATCATCAAGTACAGAAAGTAATTTACTTATCTATACATCAGCAAGAGTGTTCCAACTTGAAGTATGTCCAAAGATTACGTGGCAACGAATGATTGGTTTTAAGGTAACGAGATATTTGCGGGAACATAATTGGGACCCGCAGAATGTTGGTTCATCAGAGATCAAGCCAATCAAGCAGTGACACGTGTCATTCCAAGATCCTATTTTATAGGCGATATTTTAGGAACTCTTGTAGTATAAATAATTCGGTGTTTTGTATTGTAGAGGCTAGTCGTTCAATTCGTGTTAATCACTTGTATGTCAGTGAGTAGTTAGTCTAAGCACGACTTAACGATCCAGCGAGTAAACAGTCAGCGTGTTTGTCCATTGTTGTTCATCTCATTTGTAATAGATTAGCTAAGTGTTTGAATTGGGTTAACTTTGGTTAATCCATTCCGCATTCAACACTTGTGAATTGTATGATCAATATAATTCATCATTTTAGCTATCATTACTTCGTTACTTTGATATTGTCATATCTATAATATGTTATACTCTGTTTTTGTTAAACAATTAACAACTAATAAATTAACTTAAGTAAAATCTGAAATTAGTTGTTAGGTTGTATTCAACCCCCCCCCCCCCCCCCCCCTTCTACAATCAACTTTACACTTTGCGATTCCAATTCACTAAACAATAGTGAATTACGGGACTCTCAGTATGTTTTTTGCTTCCCGCCAGAACCCGTGATCATAAGAGGTATTCAATCCCTTAAGGACAAAAAGATCGAATAAGACTTGAAACCCTAGATCGCCCCATATCTCCCTTCTTCTTTAGATTGAAACGAGATTACATAACCAAGCCTTAGAAAGGGGGGCGGATCTGATGCGTCGAAGACGGGGGCAGATCTGGTGCGTGGAAGGTGGCCGGCGAGGGTTTTGGTGGGAGGTGTGATCGGTGATGTAATCTATGTTCCCTATCCATGAAAACTTATATTATGGCCCCAAATCATGAAAACTTATATTATGGCCACTTTATCAATGATTTAAATATATTAATTATTCGTATTATAAATAAAAAATATTTATACAAAGTTTGAAAGTTATATACTATTATTAGAAAGTTACATACATACAATGTAGAACTTTTACGACTTTGATAAATAACATAATAAAAAGTGAGTATAATATTTGACACATCTACAAAATATTAACCCTAAACTAAAACTATGTAAATGTGCTTACACACTTAATATTTGAGTATAAACAGTTACAATATGAGGCTATATTATATATGGAAAGAACATGTAGAGAAGACTATATAATGAGCCAAAAATAAATACTCCTTATAATATTCGTACTGAGAATATAGTACTACTTTCTTCACAATTTTATTGTTCAGCTTTTCCCTTTGAAATATCTTAAAATAATTGTACACTTTTAGTTTCAACGAATCACAAAGTATTTAAGTATGAAATACTGAAATCTAATTGAGAGGCAATGTAAAAAATTAATTTATAGATTAGATTAGGTTACATTTAAAGATTATAAAAAATAATTTATTAGCATATGTACTTGTTGTTAATATTAATTTACAGATTAGATTACTTTAAGACAATTATTAATAACTATAAATACATATTAGGAAAAACGATTAAATTTAGTATAAATATATAAATCAAAAGGTGATATTATTTTATTTTTTTGAAAACTATTATAACTAACTGTTTGAGTAATCTTTTTTCCCAGCAATGAATTAGTTATTAATTAAGTATATTATAACTATTCAATTTGAATAATGTCTTAAGTAATGAATTAAAATAATCATCTTGTTATAATAATAATAATAACAACAACAACGATATGGATATTATCTTTTGCTTTGCATTCACGTAGGAAGTTACCAGTAGGCCACATTTTTAAATTTGAGTTAGGAGGTATTAATTTTTAAAAATAAGTGAAATTAAAGGATTAAATTGATTAATTTAAAATTTAAAATTGATGACATCATAAGGGTAAAATACGAATTTATTGCTTTTAGATAGTTATTTTATATTTTGTAAGTTTACGGTAATTCTGGAACATATATAAATCGTAATGTGGACATTTATTTAGGACGGAGTGAGTAATATTTATTGTTTTAGGATTATTCTTGAATATACTATTTATATTCTAACCTATAAAAGAGAAAAGATGATGGAGCAAAATTAGAAACTATGGATATGACACATCGTATTTTACTCTTTCAACGTAAGGGTTATAAGGTGAGTAAGCAAATCAATGAATGAATGAGTATAAAATTAATACTCCGTAATTAATTAAACTGTGAGTCCATAATAATAAATATATAAATAAATAATTAAGATTTCCATATTTATATATATAAGGAAGGATTCAAAATTCATGTTAAGCAAGAAATATACCCGGAACTTTAGTTATCCAGTGAATATAGGAATACTTTTAATCATCCAAGAATAAAATATACGCGGTGTAATTAAATACTAATATAGCTTTAATCATCTACTAATTACGTATGGAATTTTAATTTTACAATAAATCTAATCTAATTTTAGAATTGTGATAAAATAGAGGGACTTAATTGAATAATAGAATTTTTTAATTTGATGACATCATAAAGGTTAATTGTATAATATATTTATAAGATAAGATAATTGAATAATTGAATTTTTTAACTTGATGACATCATAAAGGTTAATTATATATTATATTTAAGATTAACATTTAGCAGGATGCTAAATCACATTTGTTTCTACAGTTGATGAATAGTAACTATGGAAATTATTAAATCAATAAGATACATAAAAAACTATGTATTTAATATTTTAATCAATCAATGCCATAACTCTATGAATCTTCTCTGGCCTCCCCTATCAAACTTTATTTCATATTCAACATACCAACTCCTACTTCACTCTCCACCATACCTTATGGCTTACTTGATTCACTAAAATAAAAGACTATCTACCCATCCACCCATCACCCTCTTTTCTATAGATAAAACTCACGCCTGACTCATCTCAATTCTAAATATTCACACCTCAAAGTAAGCTTTCTTCTCCATGTCTTCGAAATTCATTCAAATTATTATAATATTTTTCAGTTTTGATTCATGTATGTCATGTGTTTAAGTGTATATGAAGTTAATTAGGTTTATGTTATATTTTATTTAACGTGTTTAGTTTTTTTCTACATCTATATGACTACGTGTTCTGATATTAGTATCTGCTTGTGATGTAATATTACTGTAAAAAAAAGTTATTTGTCATAACTACGAGTTCATGGCGGTATATTTATTATTAGTGTTTGTGTTTATTTTCATTAGAATGGCTTTGGATTTCTACGGAGTATTTGGTTTAGAGTTTGATATTTTAGTAATTGAATGTAGAATGTTTAATTGAATTGTAAATTCAATATTATACTCCATGATTATTTGATTTGAATTACTCACTTGCTTATTTGAGAACGAGCTAAGCTTGAAAATATGAAGTTTTGATGATAAAGATACGAAGATCAATGATCAACTTTAGAGATGGATATATAATCTTTTGTTTCTAAGGTTTGTTGACTTGGGATCCACCTCAAAAAAATCTACTTAACAATATATTTATCTCCTCCATTGAATCGTTTTGTTATAGTACAATAAATATTATTAAGTGTTTGTGAAGGGGAAAAACACACATTGTGTTGTGAAATTTGTTATGATTTTGAACCATCATCCTTTGCGAATTTTCAAACTGATTAGGTGGTGCTGTGAGAAAGAAGTGATCAATATAGTACTGCCACACATAAAACATGTGATCAATATAGGTACTATGAAAATGAAATACAACCATTAAAAGTTTTAGTGCTGTATACAAGATATAATAGAGTAATTAATATAGTTTAATTGTAACAAGTGATCAATATAGTACTGTTACACATAAAAGAGGATGGTTGATTTTGGAAACAATACATATACATTAAATGTCGCTCAATGATACTTTCAGGTAATTTTATTTTATGAACTATATAGTTCATAGTTTTCAATTACACATTAATTTTACTTTAATTGCAAAATCTAGCTTAATGTATGACAAATTGAAACAAATCAAATCATATCAAAATCATCATTCCTTCATGCTAAGAAAATTTGTATTTTTCCAACGTGCAGGCTAAGAAAACTCGTAAATGAACATGGACAAAAAATTGTGTTAGTTTAATTATATCAACGAAGATGAACATAAGTCTCGTTCGTTCATCTATATTCACGAACATTAAATAACATGTTCTTTAAGATTCACTTGTTGTTTATTTACTAATAGTTTGATAATTTGATAACATTCATACATCTTATATAAATTATATATATATATATATATATATATATATATATATATATATATATATATATATATATATAACATTTATGAATGGAATGAATAGTAAGTTGTTTGTTTTATATGAAGGGTAATTTTGTAATTTCAAATAGTAAGTGTTTTGTTTTATATGGATTTTGCTTTATATTGAGGATAACTTCGTAATTTCAACTAGTAAGTGTTTTGTTTTATATGGACTTTGTTTTATATGGAGGGCAATTTCGTAATTTCATATTCTGATTTTTTCCCAACAATATTTTTTTGTCTTTTTGTGGTTACTACTTTATTACGTTGCAAGAATAATAATCAATTACATGTATAGCTCAAACGTCCAAGTTGGTGTGCGTATAAAAAAAATCTTGAGTTCGAGACTTGGTTGAAACATTTTTTTTACTTTTCTATTTTTGTTTTTAAAATAGCCATATCCATTAAATGTTATAAGTTCATTGTACTTTGCTTATTATTCATATCGTTAATGGTGTGTTTAAATTAAGATTTTTAATATTAGGGATGACAATGAGTAATAAGAGGAATGATCGCAATTGTAAAATAACTTTTTTGCGAGTTTGTACGTGTATGTGTTTGAACAAAAACGTTTGAGAAATTTATTCGGTTGGCGATAAAAGATGTTTTTGAATATGTGGTTGTTCTGTATGTTTAATGATTTTGCTAATGTGTTGATCAGTGGCAAAAGTTAATGTGCATTTAATAAACATATAATTTTGTTAAATAACTGAATTGTTAAATAATATGTGTGAAAAAGGTAAATATTTGATTGTATTAATACTACTAATATTTTAGAAAACTTTAGAATTTATTAAATGCACCTTAATGAGTGTTACGGGGCAAACATTAAAAAAATCCATGTTAAATTTAACGGAGTAATATGTAAGCCGAAACACTTATATTGTAATAATTTTTGACTTGATTAAAGTGTGAGATCGTAGCGCGAGGCTTACAGATAAACTAAAGTGCTAAAAGACATATAAAAATAGTAATGTGCACAGTAAAAGTAAGACGCTAAAGTATAAAGTATCAAATAGTAATATGAAATATAAAATTGAAACGGATGAAATATAGCAAAGGCCCCGCTGCGAAGTGCGGGTTTCCTTCTCTCGTTAAAATATATAATATAATACAACGTAGTAATAAATATTTATAATATAATAGTACATTTTATTGTTTAGATGTTGACTATTCAAAAATGATAAAAGAAAAGCATAGTTCAGTCATTCTTGATGTAGAATCGATAGTTTCGAAGTAAAACGTAAATTTTTTGGACTGAAAAATTAAAATAGAAATATATTGACGATTTATGTAAATAATTATAAATTACATGAACCATTAATGAAATTTACTTTTTGTTTAGTCCAAAAGACAACATCTTACCGGAGGATAACCAAACGAAATAAAAAAAAAAAAATTAAAAACACATAATGATTTATTTTTTTTGTAAGCCACTATCATCTACTCGTATCTTAAATTATATATAAGAAACAGTTAATGATGTCATCAAAAATCTAATCAACCAATAGAATTACTCAATTTTGTCCAATTAGCTAAATTATAGGATTAAGTGACATCATAAATAATTAATCATTTATTATATAAGGAAAAATAATTATGATAACTTTATCCAAATAGGTATTCGTAATACATTAGGACTATTATCATATCACAATAGGTATTCGTAATATATTAGGACTATTATCATATCACAATTTGATGATGCGTTGATGAGATTTAATCCTTCATATCAACAACTTTTAAAATCTATTTGTTTTCGCCCAACCCCGTATAATACACGGGTATAGAGTCTAGTTTAACGTAAAGGAGGAGCACTAATGAATTGATGAGCAAAGCTAAAGTTAGAGATCCCGTATAACATTAAAAGCAAACAGATCTAATTATTTAACGACCATTAATTTAAAGAATTCTGAGTGTGAATTTTTTAAACAATATAAGGATTATTATTAGTGATATTTTAACTCTTTTAAGAATAACTAGATAAAAGACCCGCGACAACGCGGGTTAATGTTAAGTGTTTTCGTTATTTAAATCTTAAAAGGATTTTTATTTACTATGCTCTGTTTTGGCAATGGGGATCTCAGAAGCCCTTTGAAAACTCTTTCCAATACAACATTTAACATTTATAAAATTAAAAATTTAATATTTTTAAAGATAATAAAAGAATTAAACAAAATGACTATATATTGATCACATGAACCAAAACGTCATGTAAACAACAAAAAAATATGATAAACCAAATGGTTACACTGATAACTAACCATGTTAAAAAAATACTTGTTTCCAAACTACAACACCAAACTATTAAAATCAAATGATATAATCGAAGACATGAACCAACAAAAGAATGAAGGCTACTCCATTTGACCAAAGTAACATCAGCACCAATACTTTTTAATCTTTGAGAAAAATAGAAATACGTTGGCAAAGAGCAAAATCATTATTCTCGATACACAATGAGATATGGTGCTTCCATGACCTACATCATTTCAATCATACCAAATGAAAACGGTAATATAAAAAAAAAAATTAATAATAATTTCTTTATAAAATAAATAAAACAGGGTGGTAACTATAAGAATGGATGGATGAAGAAATAACCGGGTACCTGAATCAATTGTAGATTCCATATGATTTAAGTCAAACATTGTCCAGAAACTCACTCTCTATCGAATCCGATATCGCAAACTTATTGTTATCGTAAGCCAAAAACACAAGCTAAACTTATTTTTTAATATCATATCTATAAGAATCATAAGGCAAATAAAAGAAAATTTAAATAGTACTCCTTGTGAGCAAGAGATCTACCTTGAACATCTTTCAGTGAGCTTTCTTTTCGATATTGACTCAGAGTACTTAGTTTCTACAATAAAAATAGCATACAAAATATTAGTACTTATTATATTATATCACAAGACAATAAAGATTGGAAAGTCTTTAAAGGCCATCAAGTCCAACATTCAGATTTGAATATGGTGACAAAACAACTCTTAATCGAGAATATATAATATATAGATGATGTTAACTATATGGGGGCAATTGGTACTGTAATTTCAATAACTTAAGAGGTCTACAGGTACTTTTAGCTTAGAAAAGGAAAAATCGAACCCATATATCCACAAAGTTTCGATATCGAGTCATCCCCATGATAAAGAATGCATGTGTTATGCAACTATAAGAAATCATATAAGCTTTAGTAACATATTGTTACTAACAATTAATATATGTGATATTTTGTACCGACACTTTTCCCACCACAACACCCTCAACTCGAACATGGCAATCGGTTTTGTACACCACTGACCTCAATTGTAAAACAAAAAAGACTACTTTATAAGATAATCGATATAGTATTGTAGGCATTGGAGCTACAATGCGACCCAAATTGACCCTTTCTTAGGATAATGCATAACTATGAAGATGAGGTAGCATAACTTTTATGACTCCAATAATCGCATCAAAATTATCCTACCAGTGAATAAATTTCAGATGAAATAATGAGATTTTAAGTACCTACAATAAGTAAGTCAAAATTCACAACTAAATGTTCACATTGGAGCCGAATGTAAAAAGAGACTAACCACAACGTAAAGATGCATAGTTAGAAGTCAAACCTGTGATTTCTTTTACTAATACATAAAACATGCACAATCACCACCATCATCTCTAGCACCCCTGACATACAGAAAGGTACTTCATACTCTGATTAATAAAGCAGAAGCCACGTTACATACCCTGACTGGCGGACCTCGGTTAACAGAAATAAATACAGTCCACTTCATCGGTGTAGGCATAACAAATGGCAGACCTTAAGGTGACATAATATAATAGGCACGTCATCAGTATTATGATTAGAACTAAACCAGAGCTAAGACAATATCATTTTATATAAATAAAGAAAACTTGCAATACATTAAATTTATTCATTTATATAAAGTATAATAAACAATGAAAAAGTTAAAAGATATTTTCACATTGCCAATATATTTGAAGTTTACCCAGATGCTATAGATCATATATACCATGAATCAACCCATTCACAACGGATCAAAATTGTTACCTTATTGTTGAAGCTAAAATTATGCTACAATATATCTTATAAGTTGAAACAACTTCTTAGATAATCAAAATTTTGAACTATAATATACAACTTCTTATACCCCTGAAACTTCATGAGAAGGTTGCATAATTGAACGCACATACTTCTTTAGCAACTAATGTGTATGTATACTTCAAGATATAATGCAAATATAATCAAATGGGAGGTATCCATTTTTATATTATATTTATACACGCGTTATTGGTCATTCAAAGGGAAAAATACATGAATATTTACTTTCATAATAGGAGCAATGATGTACTTTCCTGGATTTGCCAACTTAATAGCAGCAAAAAGAGTTCTAACCAGTAGCTCCTTGGTGATATTTATAAAGATATGTGCAATCAACATCACATAGCTAGCATGTATGGTTCAACAGCTTTAGATTGTGACAACATCACATAAACTTAGCAGTATATTCAACATGAAGCAGACATATTCAAACCTACAATTTTTCAACAAAATCATGAAAAAAAGTAGTCAATATAAAATTAATCAAAAACCCTATTTTATAGGTGAAACACTATTGATTGTTAAGGTTTGAGCTCATAACTTGTAAGCAAAGAGATTTAAAACTACAATAAACAATCATATATTACAAATCGAACCTAATTTTTAAAAGTCCATAAAAAATATTAATTAATTAAAGTGGTCATGATTAAGTGCCAAAAGCACAACGCCAAAATCACCTCTCTCATAGTTAACAGTAACCCATAGTATTAAGACTTAAGTGTGTAAAATTGAAAACAGGCCAGAAACATAGATTGTAATATAACCAAGAAGAAAAATAAAACTTTTTTCTATATCAGGTATTAGGGGTTGTCTGTTTTATCTTGTGTTGGGAGCTGATTTAGCCTTTTACAATAACAGAACAGTTGAACATATTATCTCAACTTATTTTAAGAAGCTAAAATAAACACTCCGTGAAACATATTGTTAAAAACAATTATATAACCCTCACAAGTTTTAAATAGGTATTAAGACACGCGAACTCAGAATTAAAACCTTCAAGATCAATAACTACATACACCAATTTTAATCAATTCAATATAGATGTCTATCTAACAGTGATGCTAGGCTTCTACATCATACTTGTCTAACATTAAGCACTATGTGTTCATCAAAAGAATCATACAATGAGACATATAGTAAACCAAAATCATAGCCACAACACTAATAATCGACACATGAGCAGCCTCTTAAGAGCTCAAAGCTATGGAACAATCTACAGTTCCTTTCAGATATGTGCATATCTTATATACTTTGTCACTACTGCTATCATATTCCCCACATGGTTAACAGATCAATCACAATTAATTTAATTCAACACTAAGCTTTTGTGAGTTGTCGAACAATCGGCACTAATGCTACAATTTATTGAAGATATGTATATCTAATACTACGTACTTAAATCCTGTTACTATTCCTTATCATATTAAACACTCGATTGATCAATGATCACAAGTAACTCATTCTGCATAAGATTAATTATCTAAATTTCATTGATTTCAATTAGCAACACAAAATGTAATGGTAATCGAAAGTCTATGATAGTAACATCATTAATTCATTATCAAACATAACAAAAATGATATAAAGAAGCAATAATTACTACTCATCACGCAGTCACCTTCTTGTCACGTGATGTTAACACGTCAGCAGTTACAGCATCTTTCAGATCTACATCCAACGTGTATTTCGTCGGCATTATGTGATTGTAATTCACAAGCTTAATAAACGCCTTCACTCTCAAATTTTTAGCTGTTTTCTTCGCTGAATCCTCACGGATCACTTTCTTCGGATATTTGGCGATGCCGGCGACCAACTAATCGACAGACGATGGAACAGGGTACCGATTATAAACAAATGAAATTGGGAAGAAGAGTGATCATGGATTAAATTATCAAACCATAAAAATTGCATTTAATCGTCGATAGAAGATGAATGCAGGTACCGACGTACCGTCAGGTTTTTTGCTGGGGTAAATTAGGGGAGATGGGGAGTTTATATATGGGGGTGGGAAGGTAAAGTCCAGCCCAATAAGAACCCGTCTTCAGTTTAATCTGTGGCCCATAAGGTGGCGTAGATGAGATCATGAGAATATAGAGGGAGGTTATACGGTTTTTTTTTTTTTTTTAATTAGGGTTGAAATCTGTATATATATTTTAATAAAAAAGTTCAACAAATAATTAGGAGGGATGAAAAGTGTAATTATTTATATTAAATCTGGATTGTCGGATCGATTTAAGAAAAACCAATCAAGGGTTGGGATTGACCCATGCTATTTTGCTTTAAGTATATTTTATAGATATGGGTAATCTACTCTACTTGGAAGAATTATTATTATTATTATTATTATTATTATTATTATATTATAAATATAAATTATAAATTGAGTAATAGATATGCACATGTCACGCGTGTATAATATGTAAGTTTATTTATGTAGTATGTAACGATAAGGGATAATCCAAATCTAAAGTAACAACAAAAGGAACAAACACATGTTTTTCTATCCTAGGATAGGAGGAGTTCAAGATGCAATCACTTTCCTTAACATCATCACAACTCTTGTTTCGTTACTCTCATCATACCTTGTCAATAATTACAACTTCTTCCATTAAACAACAAACTCTTGTTCCCAACTTCAAACCCACTTCTTTCCGAAGAACCTTTTCCGGGTTTAGGTTCACCGCTACCATGGAACCTGAAAGTAAACACGTGACCGGAGAATGGTACTCCGTTCCCGAACTCCGTCTTCGAGATCATCACTTCACTGCCCCACTTGATTATTTACGTTCCCAATCCCCTCTTATCTCCCTTTTCGCTCGCGAAGCCGTTGCCGGTAACTTCTAATTTTATTCCTTCTTTATGAATTTCAATTTCATACTATAAAGTTGGATCCATACACGGTAAAGTTGTATACATCATTCCCAAATAGATTACATTTTGTATTACAATTTCTAGTTTTTGCATTTAAAAGCTTGATTTCATATAAATGCTTATCAAATTAAATACTTGTTGCCGTGTTGGTTATGGAAAATTTTAGTTTGAGTCTGCTTTGTGAAAGCTAGAAAACTAATTTTAAGAGTGACAGCTGTGATTTTAAGTTTGAGTGTGCTTTGTGAAAACTTCACTTATCTGTAATATGCTGTTTTCGTTGTGCAGTTGGAAGGGAAGATCAAGCTATGCCGTATCTTTTATTTTTACAAGGTGGACCAGGTTTTGAGGCCCCAAGGCCTACGGAATCAAGCGGGTGGTTGAGTAAAGCATGCGAAGAACATCGAGTTATTCTCTTGGACCAGGTCTGCTTTTTACACTGCATTTTGTTGTAGCTTTTTTTGTAGTTTTTCCAATATGTAGACACATTACTATATTTGTTATTTTGTTTAATGTTTTCTGATGTGCTAAGCAGCGAGGAACAGGGTTGTCAACTCCACTAACAACATCTTCTATGCAACAAATGAAGTCTGCACAAGAGTTGGTTGACTACTTGAAATACTTTCGAGCTGATAATATAGTGAACGATGCTGAATATATTAGAAAACAACTTGTTCCCAATGAAGGTCCTTGGAAGGTTCTGGGTCAGGTATGAAAACTGTTCTTGTATATGTATTTCAGTATTTGTATTTAGTGTGGCATATTGCATCAAAAGGTTTAAAAAACGTTGGTCGATTTTCATTTACGGCAACACACTCTATTTGCATCCACAAAAATGCACAAACTTTTTACAAGTGCTACTTTAGATAATCTTGTAAGTTAACCAGATTTCAGGCGACACCTGAAAAAGTCAACATGGTCAAAGTTATTGACACGACATTTGTCACATTGACTTTCATCAAGTTTGAGCCTTTTTTTAGTGCAAATATACTGTTTTATCTTGTGTTACCCTTATATGCAATTATTTCCTATTTAGCAAGAGGATGTTATTGCATCAACGTGTACACTATACGTTTGACAACTTGTTTGTTATTCTCTTGCATAGAGTTATGGTGGCTTTTGTGGAGTGACGTACCTGAGTTTTGCACCACAAGGGCTGAAAGAAGTCTACTTGACTGGTGGAATTCCACCAATTGGAGATGGATGCACAGCAGAGACTGTGTACAATGCTTGCATCAGTCCAATCATCACCCAGAATGAGAAATACTACAAGAGATACCCTCAAGACATTGAGATCATTCGTGATGTTGTAGCTCATTTGGCAGAGTCTGAAGGAGGCGGGGTGAGGAGATTTATAAGCAATTTTGATACTAGGTTAAATGTTATTCATTCCCTTAGTTTCTCACCTTATAATGTGTGTTTTTTATAGGTTCCTCTCCCATCTGGTGGTATATTGACCCCCAGGGGGCTACAGCTCCTTGGCTTGACGGGTTTAGGGTCTAGCACGGGGTTCGAGCGCTTGCACTACTTGTATGCCATCATTCACTCACTTCGATTAATAAATACTCTCGTCTGTCTAAAGATAATGCAATGTTTAACTCACCCAATCACCCATATAGCTTACATAAAGTGTGAACTATGAATCAAAGGGTTAATTGCCTAAAAACGTAATAACTTTGTTTCAACTTCTATTTCAGGTCAAATTTGTTTAACCATCAAACTTTCGATAGATTTAGATTTAAGGTAATTTTCAACTTTGATTTGAGGTAACCAGATCATCATATCCATGCAGCATTTTTGACCTTGTAACATGAATACCTTAAACAGGACTTCTAACAATTGTTGGGTTTTTAATGAATGAAAACAAAGTTGGTTATCTCTTTAGGCAATTAGTCCATTAATCAAATATCTAAATTGGCCCACGATTAGGAAATTATCATTGTGGCCTAAAATCAGTGTTACCTATATATGTTTAATGATTGCTAGTGGGCTAGTAAACTTTTTTTGACATCTTGTCCGAAAGGGAGGTGTTGCATTTATTTTGGACAAAGGGTGCATACCATCAAATGTCAGTCTAAAAGTTGATCGCTTTTGTGCTCGTCACTTAGGTTTGAGAGAGTATGGGATCCTGTAATAGTTCCTGGAGCAAAGAAGCAAATCAGCTATTACTTTTTGAATGCCGTAAGACCACATTTCCTCTATTTCTATCTTTTTATATCTGCAAATATCAATTTGCTGACATCTCACACATGTGCAGTTTGAGAAGTGGCTGTCTTTTGATACGAATCCATTATATGCTCTTATGCATGAGTCTATATATTGTCAGGTGGGTCCATATAAAAAAACTCCTAGCCATTTTATGAATGCATGTTTCTAAATATAAACCATATTTATTCGATCTTCAATTGATTGTAACATGAAGGGAGCTGCATCACGGTGGGCTGCACACAGAGTAAGGGAAGAACATGAAAATAAGCTTGATGCGGTAAAGGCTGCTAAAGAAGGCCGATGTGTTTTGCTCACAGGAGAGGTAAGTAACACACGTTTATTGTAACATATTTATATTCAAAGGCATTTGACCATTATACCCTTTTTCGTTATGCAGATGGTGTTCCCATGGATGTTTGATGAAATTCATGCATTGAGACCGTTTAAAGAAGCAGCTAATTTGTTGGCTGAGAAGAAGGATTGGCCTCCTCTATATAACAAAACAGCACTCAATAATAACAAGGTATGCTTAATTTTCTAAGTTCTAATGTCTAAAAAAGGTTATCTGAATATGTTTTTTGTAGTTCTATACTTGGATTACGTATTAACTACTAGCTCCTACCTGTGCAATGCACGGTTGTATTAAGGAAGATGTGTAGATTCTGAGAAGTATTCATTTTAAAAAGTGTTCTACTAAAGTACTAAAGAATGTGTGTATATTTTGTACAATATTACGGCCTGAGTACTAGGTATTTCTAAAAGGGTGTCAAAAAAATAGAAATGATAGTCGCATTATATAAGTTTGTTATTATAATAATCATTTTACCAGTATCCAATGTAAGTGCGTTGGAAGGATATCGTGCGGTAAATAATTTGATTTTTAAAGTAAAGGAGGAATGACTAACGTTTGATATGTATAATATATTAACAGATTTATGCTTTACAATGGTAGGCATAGAATGAGTAAGCATAATACGAGTAGTAAACATCAAATGAATAACATTTGAAGTCAAGAATAAGGAAATGTGCCTGCTATAATTGATAAACAAAGTATAGGTAACCAGTATTGAAGCATATTCTATAATTTCATTTGATAAACCCAGCTTGTATACCAATTAGAAGAATAATTCAATCTAATCTTTATTCGTTCAAAGTATTCTCCACCTAGAAATAAGAAGTCCACATTGTTCGCTTTCACAGCATAAATCCTCCTTTTACCTACAACCATAAGTTATTTTTTCCCCTTGGAACAATAACGTTAGAAAATGGGTTAGGAACAAAAATTGTCATTGAAATTTGCCAACTGACCCGACCTGGCCAGTTTGCCACCTATTGTAAGTTGCCAATAAACAAACATCAGGATGTGACCAGTAACCCTAAGTATCCGACCCTCCAATCTAGACACCTCTGGTTTCTAGTATGAGTTGAATACTTATTAAAGTACCTTTATGGTCTGTCAAAACTACATATAAGTTTTGTAATGCGAGTCGGATAATTGGTATGAAATGCTTAGTACATTTTTCCAGTTCTGAATACATAAAATCACCCCTGCCAAGAATGTACAGTTTCGATCCATACCGCTAACCCGCTCAATTTGCCACTTAATAAGTTATCTAATGCAAGTCGGGTAATTGCTACTGCATTAAAAAGTCACCCCTGTCCTCAAACATACTTTCTTTTTGACCCATACCCTTGTCCCAACGAAGTTGCCTTCATAAGTTATGTAATGCAAGTCGGATTAAATCACCCCTGACCTCAAGATTTAAACTTTGACCCATACCCCCAACCTGCCCAATTTGCCACTTCATAAGTTATCTATTGCAAGTCACATAATATCACCATACCCTTGAACTGCTCATCTAGCCACACTATAAGTTATCTATTGTAAGTTGGATAAGTGCTATGATGCTCTTATTACATATTTTCAGTTCTCTACAAATAAAATTACCCCTGCCCTATAACTGTATACTTTGACCTTTTAAAAAGTACTAAGAAGTAAGGCCATTAAAAATATATTGAATAGTAGTTTATTGAGAGATAAATTGCAAAACTAAAGCTGACCGGGAAAACCATAGAGAAATAGGGTTGTGGAAGCACAACAGATTTACGAGTGTCTATACATTATCCTCTTTTAGCCTTTAGGATAGATAGACGATTTCTTTCTCTCGTTTGTTTTTCTTCTTTCTTTTGAATATGATGATCTTTTTTGAAATGTTTTGTAGGTACCCGTTGCTGCTGCAGTTTATTATGAAGATATGTTTGTTAACTTCAACATTGCGATGAAGACGGCTGCAGAGATAGCGGGCATCAGGCTGTGGGTGACTAATGAATACATGCACTCTGGTCTTCGTGATGGGGCGACTCATGTTCTGGATCATTTAATGGGATTGTTAAATGGTAAAAAGCCACTCTTTTGACATTCAAGGCCCTAACTAGATTTTTCCTGTCAATTTCTAGTGGTTAAATAGTTTTTGACGCTCAATTGGGCGACTTTTCTAATATAGAATTTGTGGATATCCATTTATAGAGTTCATAAGGTCATGCATCTTCACCTTAGCAATATAATATGATCTACCAATTAAAATATGTGGTGCTTGTATCCTCCATACAATAATAGATATGTTCAGTTGTTCAGGTGTTTTCTCCTTGAGGTCCTAATTAAGGATCTTATGATATGTTATCATTTTGGTGTGAAAGTGTAGCAAAGTGTTCAGCTTTTAGAAGAATTTATGTAAAGTTTGTGAAGGCGCTAAGGGTGTTCATGGCGAGAAGTTAGTGTCGCAACCCCAAATTCGTTAATCGTGGTTAGCGGAAGCATTAGTGTAGTCGGGGGCGCCGACGAAAACATTGGACAATCACGCATATCAGAGCATATGATTATTGTTGAACAGTAAATTAAGATGCTATTTAAGTAAACATTTGTTACAAAATGCTACAACTCGTCAGAGCCGTAGGAATAATATTGTAAGATACAAATAGTTAATAGTTACATATTTCAAAAGAGGATTTCATAAATATGACTAATGAGAATCAGTTATACAAAGGAAATCCTTAGTGTCCCAATACGTGGCATCTTAATTCTCGTGGGTCGCCTAATCCAGAATGTATGCAGTCTTACTGGTGCTGCTAGTTTCCTGAAAGACATAGCAAAAAGTCAACAAAGATGTTGAGTGAATTCACAGGTTTTAAGTTTATGAGTATAGTTCGTTAAACCAGCTCGTTTGTAAGTTTGTTGACTTAAAAGTCAAATTATGTTTCGTTTTAGTTGGAACGTCATCCAAAAGTATCGTTTTGTTGGGATGTTACCCAAAAGTATCATTTCGTTTTAGTGATGTCACACATCGTTTCGTTTTAGTGATGTCAACACATCTAATGGTATACGTTTGGAAAAACCAATCCAGTTGTATAAATAGTAGGAACGCATTCCTATGTAATCAAGCGTAGGAAAATGTTATTTCCAAAAATGTTCATAATAGTAAGGAGACATGGACGGTGATCCCTCAAAGGTTAGCTAGACCTTATGAGTTATAGTAATGACCCCTAGTGCTATAGCCAATCCACGACGTTCAACGTTTTTGTCACAGTAACATTTTAAATATACGCTCCTCGTTATGACTGCCGTCGTGCGGTTGGCGCGATCAACAAGTTATAATGGTGGGAGGGCTGTCAACTCGATAGTACTATCCGTATATCTAGTGGCTAGAGTCACCCAGCTAATGGTTATAGGCTGCGTACACGGGGACTTTTGTGCACACAACTACCTCTCGTAAACCTAGGTCCGTACCAAGATTCGTTGTCATGTTCCCAAAATAGTGTGAAAAGTCATTTCGTAAACAGTTCAAGTAAGAGTATGAAACCTCGTTCCATAAGTAAACAGTTTGTAATAGTATGAGTAAATCGTAAACATTTCGTATAAAGCATGAAAGTATTTATAATAATCTCGTTGTACGTTTGTTATAAAACAGTAAAGTGGTAGCTATGTCCTTCACCCCTGTTAAAGAGCATTGAAAACAGTAAAAGTAGGGGCTGTGAACTCACATGTGGTTGCTAGTGTCCCTAATGCAATTATGTTCCAAGTCGAAAATCTCCTAACGTCCTAAACGTATGAGATTATAAGCGTAAGTATGTGGATGTCGTAGTTGACCATCCATGCTAGTTGTTCATTAACTAGTTATGTCCAAATGTTTGATCGTTTGTTTATGTTTTGAAAACGTGTACGGCCCGTTGGTGACGGTTAGTAATAATAATCTTAAATCATTATTATTAAGTGTTGTTTCATTGTATATTTATCAAAGTATATGTTTCGTGTGTTGTATCGTATATAAGTATAAAGGTTATGTGGTGTTCTACACTTGATGTGAAAACTAGTTTTGAAGTTTCTGTTTTTGGCGACACTTAATAATTATTGGCAACTCTCAGGTAAGTGTCGCGGAAATACGTAAGTTCTGAGTTATTAGCGACATTTAGTGAAGTGTCGCAGGATGCGTCACTATGATGCGGCACTTAAGATCAGTGTCGCATAAGGGCGGCATTTAATGTAAGGATTAGTGCAGGGGAATGCATCCAACTTGTGCACGAAGTCTATTGTATGTACCCAACTTTTTTTTGGTCTATTGCGTGTATCAATCTTCAACTTTGGTCTATTGTATGTATTCAATGACTAATTTGATAGCGTGTCAAACGTATAATTTGCCACGTCATTTGACACGTCGTTGACACATCATCAAAAACAGGTACCACGTCAGCCCAATACACACAATAGACCAAAGTTGAAGATTGATACACACAATAGACTAAAAAAAAGTTGGGTACATACAATAGACTTCGTGCACAAGTTGAATGCATTCCCCTGCACTAAACCCTTTAATGTATGTGTCACTTATGTTCAGTGTCGCAGAAGGCGACATTTGATGGGTGCGGCACTTAAGGTAAGTGTCTCATAAAATGGTTCAGGCATAATAGGCGTCACTTGATGGAGTGTCGCAGAAAACTCTTGGTCTCTGCGACACTCGGGTCTGATCAGCTCAACCCTCAATCGAAAACGTGGTCAACGACTTTGGTTTGACCCGAGACTTTTACCCAACCCATATTTTAGTTCATAGAGTTTATAAAAATTGTCGGTTCGTGTCGGGGTTATCCCGAGGTGTCGGTTTTTAAAACGCATCTTTAAAACTCAAGTTTTCATGTTTTCTGTTTTGTCGGTTTACTTCGCCACTCATTTTCTACCCTTTCTGTTCCACATCAATTCTTTCGAAAATTCTCAGCTGATCATCTATAAGTCTAGTTCATTATGTAATTTTTCCGGTAATTTTAGGGACTTCTAAGTTAGTTAAATAAATTCGCGAGTGACCCGAACTCGGTTTTCGACAAATTCAGACCACAGTCCAAAGATTCATTTATAACTAAAAATCCGTAGATTTATGGAAGGAGCCAAAGAAAAACTTTTTGTAGAGCTTTTCCATACGAAGATTTTGGTATGTGTTTCATGGTCTAATTCTGCCTAGAACTCAAGTTATGGTCGATTTAGTGGACTGAGTTTTCTGGGACAGATTATGCATGTTTATATATGTTGTATAAAAACGATTTTTAACATGATATTTGGACATTTTCTAGTTGATAGAGCCATAAAATATGTATATAAATAACATGTAATCAGATTAAGTGAGAGATTATGTGTTTCTTACAAAAAATTTGATGAAGAACAAGAGAAGATGGAGATGATGATGATGATCTTTTGCTTTCCTCCTTCTTGATTCTTGAAAATATTGATGAATGATGATGATATTTGATGATGAAGAATCTGAGTTTTTGAGATGATGATGATGGTGATATCGATGGAGAGAAGGAAGAAAGAGAGGGGGTGATGGTTGAGTGAGAATATAGGTGAAGTTGGTGTGTTTGAGTGAGTTTGGGATTGTGTGTGGAACAAAGAAAAGGAGGAGGGGTATAGGGGTGGAGTGCGGCCGGTTCTAGTGGGTCCACCAGGTGTGGACTCACCAAATTTTTTATCCTCATTTTGTGCTCCGTGCGGTGTTCGTTTTCTTGTTCGTTTCGACGTATTTTTAGACGTTTAGCGTTTAATACTCGCGTTTTAGATAACGATTTAAATCTCGATATTTTTGATTGAAGTATTTATTAAAATACTTGAGAACATTTATAAAAAATGTTCCGTTAATTTATCAGCCTCGATTTACGTGTTCGTTTTACAGAGGTTTAATCGCGTAACGTTTAAACTAAACGTTTTTGTTATCGTTTTAAAGTACGATATTTTAAATGTAAGTTTCACTCTAAATAATATATAAATAAATTTATAAAATATATTTTGGTTCTCGTTCGATTGTCGGGCGCGTTCCGCGAGTTTTTATTGTATACGGGTAACTTTTTACGATACGATTGATTTGTTTAAATATTATCAACATAATATTTATGAGTTTATGGGTTTATTAAATAATTTCATATTATTTAATACTTTGTTCACTAACGTCCGTATTTTTGTCGGGTTCGTTCCGAGTGTTTTGTACGTAATTATAATTAATTACGAATTAAGTAATACTATGCGTATTAAATTTTTGAGGGGTGTCACAGTTAGGACCCTTGGGAATGATACATGGGCTAATTCTAACTGTTCAGGTACCAATTCTGTCAAAAACAGGATCATAAACCTAATAGAAACTGGAGATTCTACTATCTTATAGTTTGTTTGATATAAATACATCATGGTGTTGTTTCAACTTCTAAAGCAAAAAAAATGTATACTAGGCGGTTTGGCTCTGGATTCATGGTGAAACGAATTAAACTCCTAATATAAGTCTATGTGATTTAATATTACCAATTTAAGGAAACGTTCTCTAGTGTTCCAAATTACCTTATATTATATATTAAGCTCGGTTGCTTACTAATTCCAAATACGACTTAAACTTGTGAATCTTCATCTTATTGTAACTTAAGTACGGAGTTCTCCAATATTCCTAGAGTTAACAACTTAGTGTAAAAACATTGACTTAGTAACTACACATAGGAGTTCTGCTTTATGTGTTACCCAAATTACCAAGTAACCCCAACTACTATTTCTCATTTTATACTCTTGCAATAATTACTTGTAACCAAATAATCATTAACTTACCCCCTAATACCTAGTGATTCTACTTCTAAAGTTAAGAAAGTTAGCTAGTTAATTTTATGTTGACAAAATAAGTCAAATTCTTGAAAAGTCATACATACATGAAATTGATGAACAACCAACAACCAAATTAACATAAACTTATTAAATTAAAAGGGGGAATCATTTGTCTAAGCAAATACAAGAAGATTTAGCCACTAGTATTCATCATAACATCACTAACAAAATATTCAAACATACAATGTTCATATTGTTTTTTGCTAAGTAGCTATGAAATCTTCGGCGTACTCACATATGTAGAATTTTGTTAAAACTTGATAAATCTTAAGTGTCTCACAATATAGTTTTAAACAATGATAAAAAGTTATTTAGAAATTTCTTACATAAAAAAGACTTTATAAAATGTTATAAAGTTTGAAGCTTCATTGCTAAGTAGCTATGGACCTTCAGTGTACTCACGTTTCGTAGAATTTGTTATTATCTTGATAAATCTTAAGTGTCTCAAGTAAATGGAAGAATAAACCTAAATGGGTATTGAATCAAGCAATGATGTAATGATCTTCTTCTTTCCTTCCTTGATCTTGTAAAATTTCCCTCTCAAACCTTAAAATCGCCCTAGAGGAGCTCCAGCCGTTTTAGTGAGAGGTGGTGTGAAATAAATCATTTGAAGCCCTAATTTTGTCTCTTTATATAGGTGTAATCTGCACATTTTACGTAGCTATTACGTGAAATGCTGAGCAACTTTGGCTTTAGTTGAAATCTGAAGACATGTGAAATGAAGGAGCATATCTATGTGAATTTCCGAGCTTAAAGAACTTTCCATAAGCATGTTATATAGCTATGTAAAAATGGAAATGCATGGCTACATTTTCGCTTAAACAAGATCTTGGATTATAAGGGGGTACATGGCTATGCAAATATCGAATACATAGCTATGTCTTATTCTGTCCTCCTGGCTTCCATGATTTATTCAATTTCCATTCTAAATCCACTACATTTTCGTCGTAGCCATAACTCAAGCTCGAAATGCAAATAAATGAAACTGAATTCACGGATTAACCCCATATTTCCTCCTCAAGTATGAGAATATCGTCTTATAAAATTTGTATAATCTAGGCGATATCAATACAACCATTCTTGACTTCTTGTTAGACATAATGAATGGTGGGCACAAGTTATTTTCTTGCATAAAGTAGTACCTCCTTATGGAAAGTTAATTGAAGCAACTGACATTGCTCATTTTGATCATTTAGTAGATCTGTTATGTATATGAGAACATTTTGATAATTTAGTAGATCTGTTATGTACATGAGAAATATGTATTCTGTTGAACAATAAAACCCTGTACATCATTATATATTTCAGTGATCGCTATACTAATACTCTAACAATATCATCACATTATTCATGCCTTCAGGGTTAGGTAGATCACCGGTGTATCACCCTCACCTATCGATCAAGTGGCTGCTTTAATGCATTGGTTCATGGTTATAAACCAATTTTATCTTATCCCATTAACAAAACGTACTTAATCGGTTTTTTGGTATTATAAAAAAAGCTTGTGATGTAGGATGACATATCACTCTCTTACTCTTTCTTGCAAAATACTTCATTTTATTAAAGGATAAATTAGATTAAGTTAGTATGGAGCCGCCTACTTATCGGGCTAAAATGCATGATTTTAACATTTATTTTCTTCCAAGCTATGCTAGTTTCCATCAACAACGCAATTATAGTTTCTATGTGTCATATATATAACTGAATTTTGATTATAACAAAACAAGAAGTATTTGCTAAGAATCCAAAGATGTTATCACTTTCTTTGTTTCGTTATTCTCATCGATTATTAGATGTAAAACCAATAACACCTCCCATTAAACTTGTGCACTTGAAACACTCTTTGTGCATAAGGTCGTTTTTCGGCTTCAGCGGCACCATTAGAGTTTATGAGCCATCTGTGACCGGAGAATGGTATTCGATCTGTTCCGGAATTCAATCTTCGAGACCATCACTTCAATGTCCCACTTGATTATTCTCAACCTTATTCCACTCAGATCTCTGTTTTCGCTCGCGAAGTCATTGCCAGTAATTAAATCAATTTCCATTAATTTTGTTTTTTTATCAACTGTTTGAATAATGTCGTTGACTCGTTGTACTTATCTAATTTCTTATAACTTACTTACCGAGTTACCAAGCAGGCAATTTATATGGCTGCCAGCCTAGCATAAAATTATTTCGGGTATATACAATAGCGATAAATGAAATACATTAGGAACTTTTAAAGTTCGATGCATGGCAATTTTTTTGTGTTAAATCTGATATGTCTACATACACCAAAAAATGGTACAGCTACCTAAACGGATCAAAGATAAAAGTATATTGCTTTCTACCCACACTTTTATATTTGTCAATGAAAAACTTGTTGAATAATGATATATTTTGATTCTGAATGTACTTTGTTAAATCTAGAAAACCAATTTTAGAGACAGTTAGGATGTCAAGTTTTTCATGTTGTTTTAAGTTTTATAATAAGAAGCTAAATTTTTAGTTATTTGTAGCTAGTATGTCATAGTCGTTGATATTATCGTCGTATGGTGCAGTTGGAAAGGAAGATCAAGCTATGCCATACTTGTTATTCCTACAAGGTGGACCAGGTTACGAGGCACCAAGGCCGACTGAATCAAGCGGGTGGCTGCGTAAAGCATGTGAAGAACATCGTGTTATTCTCATGGATCAGGTTTATTTTTTAACTATCTTTTGTACTATCCTTTTGTTTTGTTTTTTCACTATACAAAGACACCTTACTATGTTTAGTTTGTTTATTGTTGTATGATGACTGATGTGCTAAATGCAGCGAGGAACAGGGTTGTCAACTCCTCTAACAACATCGTCTATGCTACAAATGAAGTCTGCACAAGAGTTGCTTGACTACTTGAAATACTTTCGAGCAGATAATATTGTGAATGATGCTGAATATATTAGAAAGGCACTTGTTCCCAATGAGGGTCCTTGGAAGGTCCTGGGTCAGGTATGAAATCTGTTCTTGTTTTTGTATGAACTATTTGTATATTTTATTTTTCATAAAGACACGCAATTACCTTGAATATATACATATGTCCAAAGCAAGAATTGAACCCACAACCTCGAGGTTGTAAGGTCACCTCGACGTCGCTAGGGCGCTAGGCCAGTCCCTTGGATGTTTTATATGTATTCAGAGTGACAAATTGCATACAAAGGTTAAAAAACTACGGTCAGATTTCTTTAGGTACACACTTTGTTTGAATCCTCAAAAAGGCACAAACTTTCTAAAAGTTTATTTTGGATAATCTTCTTATTAAACCAGCATTGAGGCCTCTACGGAAAAACTCAACATGGTCGAAGTTTTTGACAGACTGGCTGCAATGTCATCATCATTGAGTATTTATATCAATTCTTTGAAAGTTTAAGCCTTTTTTTTGCTGCAAATATAGTGTGTTATTTTGCGTTACCCTTTTATCCAATAATTTGCATTATAGTGTATGCTATACATTGACAACTTGTTATTTTCTTGCATAGGGTTTTGGTGGCTTTTGTGGAGTGACCTACCTGAGTTTTGCACCAGAAGGGCTGAAAGAAGTTTATTTGACTGGTGGAATCCCACCGATTGGAGATGGATGCACGGCAACGACTGTGTACAATGCTTGCATGGGTCGGATCATCACCCAGAATGAGAAATATTACAAGAAATACCCTCAAGATGTTAAGATCATTCGTAATGTTGTAACTCATTTGGCAAAGTCAGAAGGAGGCGGGGTGAGGAGTTTTATTCAAAACCCTGATATTAAGTTGTTTAAAAAGTGATTAATCCCTTGGTTTATCATTGTATGCTTTGTATGTTTTATAGGTTCCTCTCCCGTCTGGTGGCATATTAACCCCAAGGAGCCTACAACTCCTTGGCCTTACAGGCTTAAGGTGTAGCACGGGGTTCGAGCGCTTGCACTACTTGTATGCCATCATTCACTCACTTCTATTCATAATTACTCTCCTTTGTCCTAATAAATTTTTGAGACGTTTCACTCTGATCATATAGCTTTAATAAGGTGCTTGACTGTTAATCAAAGGGTGAAATGCATAAAAACATCACCAACTTTGGTTCAATTTCTATTTATGGCAACCAAATTTGTTTCACCCATCAAAACCATTAGAGACATTATCTGGTTAACCAGTTAATCGTTTCCTCTTTAAAGCAAAAGACGGTGTTTTCAAAGATACTGCTAATTCATTTACATTGTAAAGTGAATATCCTAAAATGAAATGTTTTGAGGCTGAAACCAAAAATTGGTAATCTTTGTAAGCAATTAACCCATTTTTAGATGGGATTAGTCTCTGGGAATGCATCAAACTTGGCCTCGAAGTCTATTGTATGCATCCTACTTACATGTTGGGTTTTTAATTGTACGAAGTTGTTGAAACGGGGGTATTGATGTACTTTGTTACCTCTTTACCCATTTGCCGGTAATAATGCCAGCTAGGTTGCACATTTGGCATTGCCATGTCATGGTGTTATCCATGTATTTCAATTTTTTGGAAATTATTTACGTTTTAAAAAAATAGAAAAAGGTGATTGAATGAGGTTATAACATGCACGTTTGAAAACAGATACACCAAACACACACTTTCATCAAGTTCAGTACCCACACCCACACCCCTGTTTCAGATTACAAAAGGATCAAAATCGATGTGATATAAGAGCTCGGTTTCAACATCTTAAGCTGTTAGCAGGTATGATTGTCACCTACGTTCGAGTAATAACATCAAATTATAGTATTCCCGATCAAAATTTAGGGTTTTTCCGAATAAATTTTTTTTTTGAAGCTGTAAAAAACGTTTTTTGTTGTTGGTAATGCTTCGATTTACTAGATTTCTCACTTATTTTGTGTTTATCGTTATTTATTATGCAGACTATGGAAGGTGCATTCCGAGGGTTTCCAATAACTGTCCATTATGATGGGGCTTTCTTCTTCCAACCACTCAGGTATATTGGTGATGCATAAGTTTCGTTGTTAGTTCATAGGATGAGTTTTGATGCGTTTGTTCAGTTAATAATGACTGAAATTGGGTTACCAATGTCAAATGCATATTACCTTTTACCTGATTCTGGTTTTGAGAACTTAATGATAATAGAAAATGATGATGATATAGATACTTTCTTTGGCATAGTTGAGAGCTATGGTAGAGTGCATGTTTACATAGATCATTTGATGCTTGACTTAGGTGGTTATGTTGGTAACAATAAAGAGTCTTTAAGTGAAGTTGATGAGGAGATGAATGAGAATGCGAATGTTAAAAATGTCAAAGAAGCAGAGGGTAGTTGTAAGAATAAGGGAAAAGAAGTAGTAGAACCAGAAGCTGAGGTTAGTTGTAAGAACAAGGGAAAAGAAGTAGAAGAACCTGTGAAGGATACACCATCTAATAATGATGTAACCTATGGAGTTGGTAAAGTTACAGAAGTACCAAAAAAGGTAAATGTAAGAAAGGAGAAAACAACAGAGGCAGGGGGAGTAGTAGTAAGACTGATGTTGAGAATTTAGAGTCAGATGAAGGTGACTACAGTGAGTCAGATAGTGAGTCAGCAGCCTCACTAGATCATTTAAGTGAAGGTGAAGATGAGATAAGAGAGGTTAGGAAAGGTAACCCAATTGTTAGGATTCCAGAAAATAAACATCTACCACTAGCTAAGGATCAAAAGCTTGTTACCATCAACACTAGCTGCCACTTATTTCATCAACACAAAAGCTACCAGACTACACAACATAGATACAACTACAACCAACACAACCAACAGCTTGTCGAACATTTTCAATTTTGACTTAACCAAAGTCAACTCTTCCATCTTCTTCATCAGCTCCATCTTTGTGTCTGTATTCCTTAAGTTGTTCATGTTTTCCATCCTAAGTTCAAAAAGTATTTTCTTATAGTAATCGGTAAGCTCATCATCGAGAAAGCGATAGCGCACGCAATTCTGGCTTTTAACCTCCACAACAAAGAAAATCAAACCCTCAGCAAATCTTTATTAAGCAAATTATTCCATCCCCCACAATAATTCGACATTCAAGAAAATTAGGTCAGATTAGTGAACTTACATTTGGGCACTTGATAAACCTCCGTGCAGAGTTCAACGCCGTCCAGGAGGTACGAACAAACATCATCTCTCCACAAGGGCAATAGTAGAAAAGGGGGTGACCGATTTGATTTTGAACAGAGGATGAAGAAGATGACAACATGGTGGAGCTCGTGCGGAGAGATAGAGACCGATTGTGTTTTTGGAGGGAAAAGGGAGTTTTTATTCACCATTTTCCAATGTGGCAGCTATGTGGCTTGTGACTGGGCATCCTACATGGCATTAACTTACCCATGTGTCATGCAACCGGTGCCAGCTAGGCCTTTTGTAGGTAAACTACATCAATACCCCCGTTTCAACAGCTTCGTACAATTAAAAACCCAACATATAAGTAGGATGCATACAATAGACTTCGAGTCCAAGTTCGATGCATTTCCAGAGACTAACCCCTTTTTAGATATCTAAAAGGTCTAGCTAACACTAAAGACATTTCTTGAAGACAAAAATGGATGTTTCCCTAAGGTTTTGCTTGAAAACTTTACCCAGATGGGAAATGCTACATTATTATAATTAAAAAATATGCTGCTTTATAAATTATTTGTTGTTTCGTTTTTTGTATAGGCTTGAAAGAGTATGGGATCCTGTAATAGTTCCCGGAGCAAAGAAGCAAATAAGCTATCACTTCTTGAATGCGGTAAGATTGCTCTTTCTTCTATTTCCATCTTTTATATATGTAAATATCCATTTGCTGACATCTAAAAAATATGCAGTTTGAGAGGTGGCTGTCTTTAGATACAAATCCATTACATCACGAACACATGTTAGTGACTCTATAATAGATTACAATTTTTCGCATAAAACGTGTAATGTAATCCGAGATATAGATACTTACAGATGATCTCAGTCTCAATTATACCATCATGTATTAATTAAAAGAGAGCAACTGGCAAAAATTAGCAAGTCCAAGGACAAAAAGGAACAAAAAAGAGAGAAAAAAAAAGGGGTTTATAGTTAAGTAATGTATCGAATTTTTCAACTTTTGCTATTATTGCGGTCAACTTCAAAACCTAGTGTTGTATGTATTTAAGTTTTAAAATCGTCTAATGTAAGTTCTTTTCCAGGTTTTTAGCTACATAATTTGATGTGTTTTTTTGTAAGTTCTATACAACTATAAGTTATATGCATATAAAAGACGGTTTTAAAACTTGAATAGTTACAATCGAAAATTTCAATGTTAAATATAGTAAAATATGTAAGGTTGGATACATTAAAGAACAGTAAACAAAAAAACAGAGATAGCAAATTGAAAAGACAAAGTACTAAAGATGCAACTTACTCTTAAACAGAGAACCTGTAGTATTTACCTTTTCAATAATTATGAAGTAAACAAGGTTTTGAAGAGTATAATTTTTTAACTTTTTAGTTTTTACTTCATGCCATTTCTACGGTTAGATTTTTTTTTTTTTTTTTTAGATGTGCTGGTTGATTGATAAGTCCTATAAGGCCAAAATGCAAAAGGAAATACACTAGTACAGTTGGAATAGAGTTTGTGAGTTCCAAGACCCGAATTTACACATCCTATAATGTGTTAGCTATGTCGATAACAAATCGATAGCGAACATCAGATTTCTCTAGACGTTGCATAGCATCATTGACATAGTCAATCGGAATGACCTCAACATCTGCTGTTACATTGTGCTTTGCTGCAAAATTGATCATCTCTTGTGTCTCCTTTATCCCTCCTGCTAAACTTGCTCCCACCATCTTTCTCCCTGCATCATACATATATATGCCGATTGTAACACTATACAACTATGAAATAAATTATATGATGCACCGAAAGACAAATGTATGTGCAAGTCATGATATGCACGTAAATACCATGAATAATATTTTGTGAGAAAGATTTAACGAGAGGTACTGGTAGCAGATGTCTTAAAAACTTTCGCTATTGTAATACATAGATGGGTAAACAGATGAGTTTTTATTTTTAATATATGACACAGATGAATGCAGCCTAACCGAGTAACTCTGTGACTGTTTTCGACCTCTTCCACCACCCCCAAAATGTTTACCTAGTAAATAGTAAGGTTTGAACTTGAGACCTCTTTTAAGAAAATCATGATGTCTTTCAGTTATTGTAATACATAGTCAGAAATTTTGGAGCTATGCCTTCTCATTATATTTATAATCTCAAATCTCGAGTTTGAACTTAACTATTAGTAAGTGTTTGTCAAGAAAAGGATTAATGCATTTAGGCAAAGCAATTTCGTACCCATAATCATGGGAATAATAGGTAACTCGAGCGGCTTTTTAGGAGCTCCTAACACGACTAGTTTACCATAAGGCTTTAAAAGGTCAATCAATGGAGCTATAGGATGATCAGCCGCAATAGTGTCAATAATACCATCCATAGTACTCACTGCACTCTGTAAAAACGCAACAATTGAACAAAATTATATTTATATAGTTAGGTTCATTTGCAATTGTTATTTACAATCAGAATGGCTAGTTTCTAACGGTTCATCAGAGCATAATTAAGAAAACAAGGGGTGTAAGGAATTGATGATTTTTAGCTTTTTATCTACTTAAAATATAAGTAAGGTACCAATCTGCTAATATTTAAGTAAATTAAGCATATATACAACTTCTAAAGAAGTGCTTAGGCCTGCTTATCTACCATTCTATTCAAATATAAGAAATAAGCGGATAAAGGCTTAAACAAGCAATTCCAAACACCCCCAAGGCCCCAAATCATGGAGCTATTAAACGTATGAAAGAAAATATTGAATTATTACCTGCATCTGGGCATGATCGTGGCTAAGCAAGAACGAATCAGCACCAAGATTACTAATAGCTTCTTCCTTCTTATTAGGTGAAGTACTGATGACAGTCACCTTAAGACCAAAGGCTTTAGCAAACTTAACACCAACATGACCTAACCCACCAAGACCGACCACATCTATGTGCATTCCTGGTTTATCAAGCCCGTAGTATCGTAGTGGGCTTGATGCGGAACCAAGAATGTTCTCTTCAACATAATAATAATAATAATAATAATAATAATAATAATAATAATAATAATAATAATAAAGTTTTATGTTAATGGTAATTAGTACCATTATTATGTTTAATGGTTTATTTAATTGTTTTCAAACTCTTGGTTGGTAGAGCCTTTTCATATTCGTAAGTTATTAGTTTTTTTTTTAGCCTATATAAAGGCTTCCATATGTAATAGAAGGGAGATATGATGAGTTTTTGAAGTTTATGAAATCTACATTTTCTCTCAAGTTGCGTTGGTCAATTGAGTTGAAATTTTGCCTAACCGCGGTATTCTTTGTGAATCAACGCTTGTTGGAAGAATTATTCTTGGGTATTCTTAGAATCAACAAGATTAATTTGGTTATCTTATTTCACCCTACATCAGTTGGTATCAGAGCCGAAATTCCTGATAGAAATGGTAATCTACGATGTTTATGAAGAGCTAGAAAAACCCGATGAACGTGAAATTTTGTTTATAAACAGAATTCTCGATGGCAAATTTGGGTTTTTTAGTTTTGAAGAAATGGAAGATATATATCATCCAAGTTGCAACAATGAAAATGACACTTGTGATGTCATTATGGATGAAGGAAGTTGTGTGAATGGAGCATCAATTGATATGAATGTTGAACCTTTCGAATTTGAGGTGGATGCTAAATCTCACGAATCTAATTATTTGGATGTTGTTTCTTTTGAATTTTATTTGGATTACACTTCTTTTGAATTTGCTTTGGTTGCTGAATTTGTTATACTATCTACAAATGTTTGTCAAGTTCAAAAGGGTGATTTGTCTGCTAAATTGTGTGGCTACTCATCATATTACAAAGATGATGTTAGTTGTGGTTCTCCTTGTCGAGTACACATTGAAGATGGAGGTGTTTGGAAGATTAGATGCAAGATGAAAGAGGAACGAAATCTTTGTGAATGGATGGTGATATCTTCATTTGATGTTATTTACCTAAAGTTTATATTGGAGAATGACTACTAAGGACTTGAGGACAAGTCCCAAATTAGAGGGGGAGAATGATGCGGAACCAAGAATGTTCTCTTCAACATAAACATAAACATAATAATAATAATAATAATAATAATAATAATAATAAAGTTTTATGTTAATGGTAATTAGTACCATTATTATGTTTAATGGTTTATTTAATTGTTTTCAAACTCTTGGTTGGTAGAGCCTTTTCATATTCGTAAGTTATTAGTTTTTTTTTTAGCCTATATAAAGGCTTCCATATGTAATAGAAAGGAGATATGATGAGTTTTTGAAGTTTATGAAATCTACATTTTCTCTCAAGTTGCGTTGGTCAATTGAGTTGAAATTTTGCCTAACCGCGGTATTCTTTGTGAATCAACGCTTGTTGGAAGAATTATTCTTGGGTATTCTTAGAATCAACAAGATTAATTTGGTTATCTTATTTCACCCTACATCAGGGCTGTAAACAGTAATGCCAGCACATAGCAGAGGTGCACCACAATCAAGAGGAAGGTTTTCGGGCCATGATATGATGTAGTCTTGATTGACAACCATGTGGTCAGAGTAACCTCCATAGGTGACCACAACGGGGTCATTATAGGTTCGAACCCTTTTAGGGCAATATTGATTTTGATAAACAATGCAATGCTCGCAGGATCGACAACATCCAACCATAAAATCGACGCCAACTTTGTCTCCAATTGTGAAATTATCAACTTTAGTTCCGACTTCGGTCACCACTCCCACAATCTCATGGCTGTAATAATCTATTTTTTAGTATAACAGTATGCGACGCACACTCTGAATTGAACAAGAATCACATGTTGAAGTATAATATACTCTTGACTTTTTTTCAACACCAAGTTTCAAATGGCATAAAAAGGAATTCAATTAAAATTAATGGAAAATAAAACAATAGAGTAAATATGATGATGGACATGAGGAAATTATTTACCCAGGGACCATGGGGTACTGGGCATTACCAAAATCGTTCCTAGCAACGTGATGATCAGAGTGACAGATCCCACAGTATAAAACTTTCAATCTTACGTCTTCATCTCCTGTTTTTCTATCACAAATGCAAATAAAATCTATGAAAGATAATTCTGAGACGAGTCAAGTAAAGTCAAACTTCACCATCATACAATATTGTGAGGCTAAATAACAAGTAACATGAATTTAGATGTTTCTCATTATCATAAATCCACCCCACTTCCATTGCGAACAAGACACTCACATGGTAACTAAGTAACTAATTAATTTCTGCAAATCGAAGTCTATAGATGAGACAATTGACATAGTCTATACGCAAACCAATTATCATATCATATACTTTATTTTGGGCAAATAGCTCAAAAAAGTAAGGTAAAGTTTAAAATTTTCCAGTTAGGGGAATATCGCTTTCTCCATTATCCAAAAAGTACCCATGACTTTATTTCTTGCCAGAAAAGGATTGTTTTTGTTAAAAATCTTAAATTAAGAAGAATATCGTTTGATTAATTTTTTTTATTTACAAAATTAAGCTCACTTAAAGATGATGCACATCATTTATAAACACTTTATATCTCAAATTAGGGTTTGAAACATTTGGAATCATGAGCACAACAGCCACTACGGAAAATCAAAGTTGAAAAATTCATGTTTAAAAGATGGCTAATCGTGAAAATTGAAGATTGTTTGTGTGTTGCAAGAATGTGAACCTTTTGTATACATAGGAACCCTAGCAAGTCGTTTCAAGAGTTGATTTTGTATAAATTCTAACTTTGATCGAGTGATATTCCCTTAATTTAAAATTTTTGATAAAAACAATCATTTTCCAGCAAGTTACGAATCCTTTTTGGGCAATGGAAAAAGTGATATTCCCCTAATTGAAAATTTTTGAACTTTACATTATCCTTTCGAGCTATTTACCGTTGTATATATGCATACATATATACATATATATATATATATGTATATATACATATATATATATATATGTATATATACATATATATATATGTATATAGTAAGAGGATCAAAAAAGAAGAAAAAAATATGAGAGAAATGAGAGAAGCAATTCTAGCCAATCATTTGAACACATCATCAAGGGGCAACATGGACAATTACACATTTATATTAATTAAAAGAAATAAAGATAATTATGGTAGTTACAAATTCCTACGTGATTTAAGGACCCTTTCACATTTATTCTCTAATTTCCTAATCTATAATTTTCCATCCACGTTTGATTTAAAATTCTTTAAACTAATATGGTCAAAATTCAAAACGAGAATCAACAAGAAATTTACATGGTCCCTTCAAGTGTTAGTAAAATTTTTTAAAATCTTTTGAAGATTAAAGGACGCCAAATCGCTATAAAGTTTGATTTCGAAGTCTGCAACAATCTCAACTAAATCCTTTGTAATCGAATGAAGAAATTCGACGAGCGTTGATGATAAGAAGGCTAGAAGGACGGTTGACATGAGCATGGTTTTATCATTCAATTGATCGGTTCTTCACTATTTCCTTTATCTAAAGTAATGGACCAATGTTATTTGTACGGTGATATTAAATCCTCCGTTTGAATGCCGAAATGGAATTGAACAACAACATCGTCTAATTTAATTATTGATATTTGTTAGTTTTTTTTTTTTGTAATCCAGCACCTATGTTAACTTTGGATGATCTATCTGTTGTTGTACGGGTCACAAAATGCACTTGACGTACACGAGACTCGGTTTATATTAGGATTGAGTGATGGTTGTGTATTTTTTTTTAATGATGTTCTTGTGATTTAGAAAGGTAAAATAGATATATTTAATACAAAAACAGAGATATGTACAACAATTATCTTGTACGTGGTATTTCATTTTACGATAAGCTTTAACGTTCCGATTCAAGAAATATAACCACGATTCAGAAAATAAAAACTTTGATTCACATGCATGTTATAACACCGATTCATTAACTTTACATTATGCTTAAACATTTTGATTCAAGAAATATGTCCACGATTCAGAAAATAAAACCTTTAATTCACAAGAATGGTATAACATTGATTCACTAACTTTACAATAAGCTTTAACATTTTGATTCAAGAAATATATCCACAATTTAAAAATGTTGATTCATAAGCATGGTATAACATTGATTCACCATTTTACCAAATACAATATAACTTTGATTCACTAATGTATAATATTCATTCACTATTTTTATAATATTGATTTACACTTATAAAACAATGATTCACAAATTTTTATATGCACTTTATTTGGGATTTTCAAATTGTGAAAAAAGGAAGGATTTTTTTTACATTTACATAACGTATAATAAAGCTAAAGAAATTAATGTATAATAAAGTGATTATTATACGTATAATAAAGGGCAATTAAAGCTAAAGAAATTGAAAATTAATTTGAATTCCTTTTTTCTAGCAAAACTACCTTATCACGTTTGAATCATTAATTAGTGGACAAGTCCTTTTTACTAAATTGCCCCTCTAAAATTATTTAAAAGCCTTAAAATACAATTAATATTACATTATTTTCCCAATTAATTTTGAATCATTGATTAGAATTTGGAAGGTCAAAATCATTTCTCTCATTTCTCCCCTCAAAATTCATTCTCCCTAGATCCTAATCCTATATATATATATATATATATATATATATATATATATATATATATATATACCTTCGAGAGAAGTTAAATGGGGAAAGCACGCCAGATGAATCTTTAGCAGCGTACCCAAACGCCTTCACTGCGTTCTCCGTTTCTGATAAACTCCCCATTCACAATCACTGTACGTGTTCTTGAGTGAAATAAATTTAATTATTAAATTAAATATATATGTGAAAGAGAAAATACAAAGGGAAATATATATGACAAAAACATGAAGAAATGTGTGTATGGTCTAGGTTCAATAAGGTGTCATCTCCTATATATGTATACACTAAATACAAAGTAGCAATAATTTTTCTTCGACTAAGACACAAAGTTGAAATATAACAATTATTTAATGAGCAATTCTACGATCACTAAATTTTTATTAAAAAAAAACACAATTCATAAAATGATGTGGAGTTAGCTGTGGACCAATTAAAATCAATGAACAACATTCACTAAATTTTTACAAGAACAAATTCACAAAATCATATGGCGTTAAATGTGAACAAGCCAAAATCAATTATGTCTTTTCTCTCATATTGTCTCTCTCCTCACATGATTGGTACATGTCATATTATTGTTAAATTTTTTAAAAAATTATGTGAGTATAGTATATTTCTCGAAATGAATTATGTTTTCGCTTTAATGCTTCTATTTCCTCACATGATTGGTACAAGTCATTTTGTGCTCAAATTTTTATAAAATGATGTGAGTATAGTATTTCTTAATAATAACTTTTTTTCACCACACCAAATTTTTAAAAACACTCATTAATATAAAATCAATTTTAAAACTGAAAATCAGGTCACATAATATTAGAATAGAACGTATCCAATAAAAAACATGCTAATTTGATGGTTTCTTGTTGATGAATTTTGATATATATATTTGAATATAACAATTTACTCAGCTCGTATTCGTAATTCATATTTATCAAATATGTACGTAAAAAATGATGGTGATATTTATTCATCTATAAACAAGTTCAGATGAATAGACGATCCCGATCTCAATTAAACCATCATTTATCCGTTAAAACATTCTAAGAGTAGGCGTGGAGAGCTTTTTGCGGGGAAACTTGCAAGTACAGTTTGGGGGAGAGAACATGGAGTATTTGTTTTTTCAATAATTATAAAGTTAAAAAATCCTTTGAATGTATTTATCAAACGTCTCTATATGTGGCTCATTGACTCAATGTGACATATAATAACTTTTTACTTTTTATTTTATGATGATGATGATTTCTACAGGATAGGAAAACAAAGCAAATGTGTGATTTGGGACAAAAGGTTGATAACCGGTAACCTCGACGGACCCACAATTGGCTGTCAATTCCATAATGTGGGGTGCATACCTGACTCACTCAGCGGTTGTGGTAATGGAGGTGCCACGGTTTGAACCCATTTGGGGCAAAGATGGCCCCACCCATTACCAACTGAGCTACACGTCATTGGCAAAGCAAACGTGTGATGGTTGATGCAAGTCCTATAAGGCCAAAATGCAAAAGAAAAACATATGCACTTATGTGACACCCCCCAAATATGAATGATTTGCGGAAGCTCGATTTGGGTGTCACTAATCAATATACAAAGCACATAAGATAATAATGAACGACCACTATATGCGTCGTTTTAAACTTGTATAAATAAAGTAAACGTTTACATCAAAACAATGTATCATTAGCTCGGTTCCTGAAATTGAGAGATTACATGGCATAATTACTTTTACAAAATATAATAATGCAATCAAATCTCTAGTTGTATGTATGCTGACTCGAGCTAATAATCCCTGCTTGTGCAGCCAACCTACTGCTGGGTACCTGTGATAAATACTAAAATGGGTCAGCGAAAACGCTGGTGAGCTCACAGGTTTGTATGTCAATGTATAGTTGTCAGAACCGCAAGATTTATATTGAATTTAAAATGCAATTAAGCAAAATAAAAGTTATACAATCCATGAGCACATAGTCTGAGCTTAACTTGATTTGTCAGGCCCAATTAAGGAAACCTAACTTGAAATGCCTCCTACGAGTGTCTAATCCACACTCGTCTTCCCAAATGCTAATACATCCGTTTGACCGGTTAGTGCGTGCTAACCCGGATGAGGATTGTCAATCCCATATGATATCATATACTAACATTCACGCTATAAATACTAGAGACTATGCTATAGAGGACTTTAATTGATTAGCTTGAAACTCATGTAGTATTTGAAGGTTGGCACTTGCGTTCTACTTGTAAAACAAAATGAAGTAGTAATATCACACCCCTGGTAAAAGTAGTGAAAAATGGGGCCATGAAACTCACCTGAGTCTTGAAGTGTTTAATTTAATAAACTTGAAGTAATTAGCTGTGAGTTGGTATCCAAAGACTTGAAACCTGAATGTGTCCACGACACTTGATTGTTATTAATTGTATCGGTATCTCGAAAGACTACCATTGAAATTGTTTGTTTAACTTGATGTCCAAATTACCCCGATTTGGTTGATTGAATTATCTTAGTTTCAACGACTTAGTTGATTGAATTGTCTAAGTTACTATGACTTAGTTAATTTAATTGTGTATTTGGAAGTGTGTACGGCCCGTTGGTGACGGTTGTAACAATAGTTCTAAAATGTTATTATATTGTTGCTACAGTGAATTGCTACAGTGAATTGCTACAGTAAAATTTGATTTTTCTACAGTAACTTTGACTTCGAAAATTTTGAGTTTTGAAGATTCTGTTTTGTGCGACGTAGCCTGCGACGTAGAGAGCGACGTAAGAGTTTTGCGACGAAAAGGGTTGCGTCGCCAAAATCAACAGTGCTAAGTCAATAGCGACGTAAAGTGCTGCGTCGCTAATGCGACGTATGTTCGGTTTGCGACGTTAAGGTCTGCGTCGCTATGTGCGACATTCGCAAGTCAATGCGACGTAATAGGCTGCGTCGCTATATGCGACGTTGGGGATACAGTGCGACGTAAGTCGCTGCGTCGCATTTGCTCCAGGCCAAATGCGACGTACGGAGTCTGATCGGAGTTTCATCCTCAAAAACGCGTTTTCCGGCCATCGATCGGCATAATATTTTTACCCAACCCATTTTAGGACATTACAAGGTTATACAAACAACTAGCAAGTTATAAAACTTAAAAACGAGAGTTTTCGGAGTTGTGTCGGAAACTTACAAATCGCCGAAATGAAATTCCAGAAAGATAGGATTGTAGATCGCGAAGTGGTGAACGTTTTATTCCAAAAGGGCTTGGTGATCCGAGTGCGTTTTGTGCTAGTTTTTGGCGATTTAAGGGTGGTGGTGGTTTTTGAAGTTTAGAGAGAAAAGGGAGAAGTGAGAGAAGAGAAAGAAATGAAATGAAAGAAATGGAGGTGGAGGTGGGGTTTAAGTCCCCATTTCAGCATCTGTTTTCGTGTCCCGCGCGGTGTTCGTTTTCCCGATTGTTACATCGTTAATTATTTAATTTATAAGTTAAATTTTTCGTTTTAATTTGCAAATAATGATTTAATTGTTTTGTTGAAGTATTTTACTAAATATTTAATAATTACATTATAAAAGGTAACTTGTTTCGTTTGGTTTGCGCAATTACACTTTATTCGCATTTATATTAATTGTGTGATAAAACTTGGATACTAAATATTATTGACATAATATTTTTAAGTGTAATAACGTTATTAAAATCCTTGTATTACTTAATAAAATTGTTCACCAACGTCCGTATTTATTGAATCGAAATACGTTCGATTTGAAACTCGTACGATTTAAACAAATCGTATAATTGTGTAGATATATATTCAACAATATATATAATAATTGATACATTAATTAGCCTAACACAGAACTAATTACATGTATTAAAACTTGATTAGGCACTAAATTATAGTCCTAGATTGACGGGTGTCACAACTTAGTACAGACTTAGAATAGTGTTCGCGAGTTCAAAGACCCGAAGTTACACATCCTTTAACGTGTTAGCAATGTCGATAACAAAGCCATAACGAACGTCAGCTTTCTCTATACGTTGCATAGCATCGTTGACATAGTCAACTGGAATGACCTCAACATTTGCTATAATGTTGTGTTTTGCTGCAAAATCAATCATCTCTTGTGTCTCCTTAATCCCTCCGGCCAAACTTGCTCCAACCATCTTTCTCCCTGCATTGTATGTATATGCCGATTATAAGACTATTAGTACACTCAAAGCACGATTTCTGAAAAATACATTTGTGAACAAGAGTTCACGAAATGTAATGGTAGTAGATGTCTTCAAAAAAGTTCGTATTGTAATTCATAGTCAGAAATTTTGGATCTATGATCACTCATTTTATTTTAAAATCTCAAATCTTGCGTTTGAGCTCCAATGTTAATAACTGATCATTAAGAGAAGGATCCATATAATGCATATAGTATTCATACCCATAATCATAGGAATAATAGGTAAGTCAAGAGGCTTGATTGGAGCTCCAACCACAACTAGTTTACCATATGGCTTTAATAGACCAATCAAAGGCGCAATAGAATGATCAGCCGCTACAGTGTCAATAATACCATCCATAGTACTCACAGCAGCCTGTAGAAACGACACATGTAGACAAGGTTATGTTTATACAATTAGGTTCTTTTGCAGTTGTCTTCTACTATCACAATGGACAGTTTCGAAATGGTTCATCTAGCATAACTAAGATTATAAGAGGAGGTATGGGATTGCTGATTCTAAAGTGTTTATCTGCGTAAAAAACATAAGCAGATAAACAACTTTCAAAGAAGGGTTTGAATCAACTTATCTTTTCTTCTGCTAAAAAAAGCAATAAGCGGATAAACACTTAATTAAGCAACCTCAAACGCCCCCAAATCATAGACACAATTAAATTTTAATGAATAGTTACCTGCATTTGGGCATGATCATGGCTAAGCAAGAACGAATCAGCACCAAGGTTACCAATAGCTTCTTCTTTTTTATTAGGTGAAGTACTAATAACAGTCACTTTAAGACCAAAAGCTTTAGCAAACTTAACACCAACATGACCTATCCCACCAAGACCAACCACGCCTATGTGCATTCCTGGTTTATCAAGCCCGTAGTATCGTAATGGGCTGTATACAGTAATGCCTGCACATAGGAGAGGTGCACCACAATCAAGAGGAAGGTTTTCGGGCCATGATATAATGTAGTCTTGATTGACAACCATGTGGTCAGAGTAACCTCCATATGTGACCACAACAGGGTCATTATAGGTTTGAACCATTTTGGGGCAGTACTGATTTTGATCAGCAATGCAATACTCGCAAGATCGACAACATCCAACCATAAAACCGACGCCTACTTTGTCTCCGATTGTGAATTTATCGACTTTGGTTCCGACTTCAGTCACCACTCCCACAATCTCATGGCTGTAATGAACCAATATAGCTAGTTACCATTTTATGTATACAGTATAAAGTACAAAGAAATCAACTTGTTATACACATTATTTAGGTATATACATATATTCATAAATGTTAAAGTGAGTTGTATTATGGACAGGTGTATAGAAACTTGGTGTGACAAATTGCTTCCAAGAGCTTCAGTCAACTCAATCCCACTTTGACACATCATCGTCACATCAATTTTTTACTAACTTTTCATTTCAACAACTTCAACCTCATTTTCACCTTCTTCTTCTTAAATCTGTGCACAAGACCCGAAAGAAAAAAGGAAAGGAAAAAAAAAGAACAAAAAAAAATACCCAAAAGATCTCGACATTCCCACGAAATTTATGCATTTTTTTCATCCCGACTCCAAATCTTCCCCACTCCAACCCCACACAATCCCGCCTACGCGTAGAAGCCCAACCCCTAGCTCAACGCCTCCTAGTGCTGTTGCTCTAAACTTTTGTACTATAAAATGTGGAGGAACTTATTGTGATGGAGGAAATTGATTACCCGGGGATCATGGGATACTTGGCATTACCAAAATCGTTCCTAGTAACGTGAAGATCCGAGTGACAAATACCACAATATAAAACTTTCAATCTTACATCTTCATCTCCTGTTTCCCTATGCCAAATGAAAATATTAATTAAATAAATATATACTACTATTAACTAATAATATCGACTAATATTGATATTAAATATGAATATTGTTGACATTTTTATTTATTTAGTGGATAAATATACTAGAATATAATATTTCTTGGCTAGCCGCCTAGCGATATACATATACAGTTATTACTATAATAATTGAATCAAATAAAGTTATAAGGGAGTTGATAAATACAACAAATATAATTGATTCATACAACAACTGTACAGTAGTTATTGCATATAGTACAAGTATTCAAAGCACAGTTTTGATGTATGAATAACTTTTATTTGTTGTATTCAAAGCACAGTGTTGATGTATTGAAAATGCATTGTGCGTGACTGCATGTGAAATCTTTTTAATGAAAACTATTTGATTGTTACTTGTAGACTACTCATGGACTATATGAATGAAAATTTAATGTATATTTTTTTCCATAATATAATAATAATATTATTATTAAGAATAAAAAATAAAATACATTTTATTGTACGAAACCGAACAAGGAATGCGTGTTCTTTTATTAATCCATTGGACTCCATAATCAAACCAAAAAAATCAAAGAGAATCATATTTTTCTGAAACACGTTTCCACGACCACAATGTGTCTTATGGGCTTTAATTAAGGTCATATCCACCAACTTAATTAATTAATTCTAACAAAACACAAATTTCTATGGCCCGATTGATTTTTTATGATAATAATAATAATATCGTCAACTTTAAGTATAATAATTAAGGAGTTATATACTAACATTGTTGATCCTTTTAAGTTTTAAGGGTAAATTATACTTAACTTTTTTGAAACTTTCGATCTCACCTCCTTATCTGTCACTTTAAGAGAAAAAAAAATGATTGATAGACTTAAGCTATTAAACGTAAATATAGATCTAACAATATAATTTTTAAGTCATTGAAATGTGAATTTTCATATTTAATCATGAATTTTTTAAATCTATCGACATAAATGCGTTCAACTGCCTCATGTTGAGTGTCAAATTGGTACTTCTGAATTATTCACTCGATTTATTAAGTACATAAAACAAAACATTATATATATATATATATATATATATATATATATATATATATATATATATATATATAGGGAGGTTCAAATGAGAATCAGTTAAAAGTTGAGAACATTAAAAAAATAAAGGGTTTATTGTTTCGTAATATATGAAACTTTACACATTTTACTATTTTATTAGATATACTTTCATTTGTTATATTGTATGTATTGGATTCGTAAATATCGTCAATTGTGTGTGAATTTTCCTTTTTGGGGTAAGGCCAAAAAAATGAAACCTTCCTATTTTGGTTTTACTCAAAAAAGAAAGTTTACATATAATAGACGATATTTACAAGTTCAATACATATAATAGAAATTTTCACAGTTCAACTCATGCAATATAATACAATATGTAAGGATTGATACGTAACGAAACAATAAACCCAAAAACAAATGGCCCAAAACCTCGAAGTGTAAAGCAATTGTAACTCAAGGTTTTAATTACTCCAATACAGAAAACTCATTCAAGCACCAAAATTCATAAGAAGTAAGAGAAAGATTACAACTATGGTATCTTAGTGACGGATAATATACACGTTAGCAAAGTTTTTAGCTTAGTTTTTTGTTCACTAAAAAAGAAAAAATATTAACGATGCTGATGAAAAAGTAGAAAATTAACAAACAAGATGAGTTTAATTTGTTTTCATTAAAAAAATATGTTAATTAATTAGAAATTTACAAATACTTAAACAAATGAATCATATAAAATGCATACTATACCTTCGAGAGAAGCTAAAGGGAGAAAGTACGCCGGACGAGTCTTTAGCAGCGTACCCAAACGCCTTCACCGCATTCTCCGTTTCTGATAAACTCCCCATTCGCGATCACTATACGTGTTCTTGAGTGAAATTAAAAAAATTAAATTAAATATATGAATGAGAAAATACTAAGGCAAAATGTGACGAAAATGAAGATTTGCATTGGATATATATAGATAGATATAGATATAGATATAGGGTGTGTATGGTGCATAACTTTCTTGATTATTAAAGAAATAAGAACTAAAACATAATTCAAAGAGCTAGTGATAGAAAAGTAGGTCTATATTAAAAGTTATAATATATTGTTTAATTATATACCGTATGTAGTAAAACAAGTTACCAAACCTAATTAAATTAAGAGCTAATTATATATAAGTATAGCATTTATTTTTTCAATTTTGTCATTTTCTCGTCAACGTAATTTGTTAAAAGAAAAGAAAGTAGAAAAATAAATTGAAAGGTGGGTCTAAAAAGTTAAATAATAGGGCATACAAAATCATTTTTGATTTTTCTCGTTGTATAATTGGATCATATTGGGCTCTTTAATTTGTGTCCCGTAAAGTTGCAATCAACATTATGTGGTGGTGGACCATAAATGCATATACACACTCAAACGAGGTTTCCAACACACGTTTTCCTACTACTATCTATTCAAAAAAGAAGAGGTATGAACGTACTTTTAGTTAAACAAACTTGCAATATTATTAAAAACTTTATTAACAAAGTAATATATATGTAGTACTATAATGTCTTTGATCAAACCGTTTTTCTCAAGTATAATATAACTTAGGGCAAAATCTTCCACTCATAGTTTAATCAACCACTCAAAATGCAATTTTGTACATTATTAGTCCATAAAATATTATAACATTTCTTGCTAGTTAACGATTTACTAGCAATAATTGATTGAGCTAGTATAGTAAAAGCTGTAAATCAACTATGAAGTAATAATACATTTGATTAGGCCAATGATATTTCCACCAACAAAAATATAGTTTCATCAAAACTGTGCAGTAAGCAATTGTAATATATGCATAAATAGTTGTAGTTAATGGTGGATCTATCATATTTTATGGTGGAAATATCAATGCTCATTTGATTATAGGACGCGCTTAGATAATTTGTTCTTGCATCAACTTTTACACTTCTATCCCATTCTACATATTATTATAGAGAGTAAATTTGCAATATACGGAAAAGTGGTTCATACTAGACAATTTATATATATATCTATCTCCCTTATCTAATAAAAGGGAGTTCATGATGATGTCATGAAGCTGACATGTCGAATTCTAAGGTAGTAACTTTGCTGACATGTCACTTTGTAGTGCAAGGAATTTTCTCATTGTTTTGAATTTTCTAAAAATTGTTTGCTTTTTTTTTTAATTGTTGGTATGTTATTTCCAAGGTTTGAAAGATTTTTTCTCCTTTTTTTTTTAAATCTCTCCTAATATGTTATTTTCAAGACCCATCATCAATACCACTGGTTTGTCACTTTTCATTTCAATACCACTGCCAAAAGGAATTGTAATAATTGCATTTTTGCTTTTTGATACGGAGTAAATATTTTTTGATGACTCTTCCTTTGCACGCTTCTTTGCATTGGAAATCAAATTTCTACATCCTCCTCCTCTTCTTCATATCAATCTTTACAATCAAAAATCAAATCTTACCAAATCACAATCTTACCTTGAAAGCCTTTTTCTCCAATCTCAAATTTATTGTTCCTTATGAATGTAATATATCATGTGATTTTGTTGCAGATTGAAATAACAGGTGAGATTAAATCGGATTCTTTCTTCATCTTTGGTTTAGATAATGAGTTCGTTTTTATTTGTTGGATTTATAACACTTGATTTGTCTACTAATGATATTTTGTGCCTATATGTGTTTTGATGTTCTTGGATGCTTTGAAACCTATCAGTTTTCAGTTTGTACGTGTTCGATTTTAGCTTCACTTTCAGCAAATGTTCGAGGTTTAAGAGGAAGAAGAGAAGAGGCACTGAAACGTTTGTATAAGAGTGGCTAAGCTACCTTTGTACGCATTGTCGATGATCTTTTAAAATAGTTGACTAATATCTGCTATTAATAGTAGGCACTGAAATTCATTAATACAGTACGTTGCATTTGTTAATTTTGCTTCTTAATATAAGTTACTACTCACGGGTTTGTATGATATCTTGCTTCAAGTTGTTTGTTTTGCTAATGTAGCGCACATAAACTGTTTGATGAAATGCCCAAGAGAAAAAACTTTTAAAGGTATGATTTTCTTTTCTGTTGCGGTAATTTTTTTGATTGGTACTACTAATTGACTTGACTTGTGAAGGGAATGATCTTTTAGGTTTATGCATAATCTCTATTTAAAATCTATATATCTATACCACAGAGACTAACATGCTCATGTCATTATGTAATTTACATAGTTAACAAGTCTTTTCTCATTTAATTTGTTTCTCAGGTTGTCTCAACAGGCCCCAATCCTGAATGTGAAGAGAGCTTCGTTTGGTCATTTTAAAGTCCTCCAAAAGGCCAAAAGCTACATATTTCATGCAAATAACAGCCTTGTATGTAGAAGCAAAAAGAAGGTATGGTTTCTTTCTTTACTTTGTGTCGGTATCAAGAATGTATATGTATGTCTGTGTATGCATTGCAGGTTGCCAATCTATCAATTTATATTCATATTATGTTGTGTAAATTGCAGGTTGCATTTTATATATGGATTGAGTTTGCTCGAACATGCTCAAAACAGATACACTTTTCATCATTACAAAGGCTTTTAGCAATCTATAAACCTTTCCCAACACCTTTCTACTTTTAGCAATCTATAAACCTTCCCAACATTTTATTTATATCATTTACGCAGGTTTTGGAGATTCAAATGGTTTGCAATTTTGATACAAGTGTTTGGTAACCATTTAATTGTGATTGTTGCTATACTTATCCGGACGTTTGACTCCTGGCCCAAATCAATGGGTATACTTGAAAATTCTATTGTAAAATTATGTATTAGAGTATTTAGTTATACTTTCATGTGATCAGAGTTATCTCATTGAGATTTAAATTGCCCTTATCAATATTATGTTAATATTGATAATTTATTGTAAAAGTATGGAAGTTTTTTATATTATTATCTTTATATAATGTTTAGTCTTTACATATGAGTATACATTGTTAACTTTTACATTCTTAACTTTTTTTTATTATTGATTACGTAAATGTATCACTAAAACTAGCCTACAAAACGTAATAATACAAAATCAGTAGGTAGAACTTATATGTATACTTATTACTATAGATAGAAAATGTACCAATTAATCTTATATTTTTATTTCTTTGTCATACCCGTGTAGTCACGGGTCATTGAACTAGTATATATATGTAGGAGGATTCAAGAGGGAAGTAATTTTTGGGGGAATGAGGGAAGTGTAATATTCATCATGAACCATCTTAACCTTGCCAATACAAATATCAAAGATAAAAGTAATTTTAATCGTATATAGTAATCAAAATCGATGCTATAAAGAATATATTTACAAATGAAATTCAATTTTAAGTCATAACATTAGTTTATGAATATTTATTTAATAAAACGTTAATATTCATCGCGATGAATGTTAACTTAACATACATTGCGGTGAATGTTAACTTAAAATACATCACGATGAATGTTACAAAATAACATTAATTTAATTTTAACATTCATCACGATGAATGTTACGTTAACATTCACCACGACGAATATTAACGATTTTGGATATAAGATTCATCAATTGATGTTATAGCTTACAAAAAAAATTTATCAAGGAAGCTTAACATTCATAGCATCGATTCTGCTCAACATTTAATAATTTTCACTTTTTAATTTTGACAAATGTATTGACGAAGTTAACATGCTTCATGATGAACATTATACTTCCCCCTTCCCCCAAAAGAAGAGCTTCCCCCTGGATCCTCTCAATATATATATATATATATATATATATATATATATATATATATATATATATATATATTAATGGGATCAAAAAAGAAGAAAATTTAGGTGGAGAAGAGGGAGACGCAATATGATTCAGTATTTTTATTACTATGATTCATTTTTTTTGTTATTATAATTCAATTAATAAAAAGTTGAATCATAGTAATAAAAATACTGAATCATATTGCTTCTCCCTCTTCTCCACCTAAATTTTCTTCTCCATTGAACCTAATCCTATATATATATACTAGATTATTACCCGTGCGATGCACGGTTGCACTAAAGCTCTACAAATAAATAAATGATAATTAGATTGATGTTAATTTACGAACTTTGTTATAAGGAAATAGTAATTAACTTCTCTTCGGAGTTCACACACAAAAATAAAAGCAAAAAGATGGAACTCTTAAATGAACGTATTTCTATATGAGAACCTTTTAATTTCACAATTAGTTTAATAGCTAAAATATAACCATACGAAAACGGATAAAACATTTTATTCATGGAAGAAATCAAAACTACTTTTTCAACCTAGTGATCGATACCGCCACACATATGTCAGTGGATTTGTATATATACACGATATGAACTTAATTGGCATGTTTTTTGTAATTTACCAAAACCACATATTCTCATTCAAGACGATTACATAATGTTAGAAAGATGACAATATGTCAATAGTTAATCACAACCGGCCCGAAAAAGGCACATGATGAAAAAATAATTTTATTTTCTTTATCTTTTACCATGAATTATTTTTTGTTACACTCCTAAAAACAATAACAAATGTTAACCCGTCAGTTCGTTGTCTTCGTATCATTATTCATATCGTAATATATCTTCTTTAATTTGATTAATAAAGTGACATTAACATGGTATAAACAACGTGTAAATCCGAAATTAAGATGGAAAATAAAGTAAGTTTTCTATGACGTCAATGAAAATATTAAAACATGTTAATTTTGATCAATAAAAGACACAAAAACATATAAGATCAAATGTTAAAAGAAATAAAATTATACGTACAATGTTACCTGGTACTTGTGATAAAAGTAAAATTATGATGGTACCTAAATGAAAGATCATTTGTGAGGACGGAGAAGATTTGTGAAATTTGCTTTCAAAGTTACAATTAAATACCAATACAAAAGTTGAAAGAAACTAGAGTTTATTTGCCCATGCTTTGCGTCGGGATAAACTACTATTTATATTGACTTTAAAATATGTCATTTCTTTTAATCAAAATGTTTTTGGCTTCATACGGAGTAGTATTTAGGTTAGATGTTCATCTTTACCCAACTGATAGGTTTATTTTTCTCTTGAGACCAATATATATATTTGTGGGCTCAAAATTTTACTTGAGAAAAACGTATATATTTGCATATAAAAAGAATAAATTAAAATATCACAACAATTTATATGTTTATATTTAACACCGTATGCTACACCTAGTAAATTTTCTTAATTTATTTTTGTGTAATATATTTAACAAATCTCCAAAGGATAAAGAAATTAAAACTAATCTTGCGTATAAAATTAAATAAATACTTACAAAGTAAAGATTATATTTTACCGTGAAAAAGTTTTATGAATATATTACCTCTTGATATCAATTAGTAGTAAACCTTATTAATACTAAGTATTTAGTGTTTTAATTCATAACAAAAAGAGTGGTAAAAAAAATGGTAGGATAATAGATTTGAACTTGCACCATGGTTGTTTTAAAAGTGACTTTATTAAATGAGTTAATGACCACTTGATCTACTTGTCTTATTATCAAAACCTTGATATGTTTATAATTTATTTTGAAATAAAAATCATAATAAGACAAAATATTTACTATTCATAAGGTTTGCTAATTGATATTAAAGGGTAATAGGGAGTTATGACTTGAAACAGGGATAGCAGTTACTAACAGTCGAAAACTTAACATGTGGCTTTGTTGGTAAAACCGATTCTATAGGCATTGCTAAAATTGGTGGGAAAAAAAGGTAGTTATGGGATTACGTGGAAGCACCAACTAATGACAAAATCAAGTCTAAATATCCTTGATTAATTATTTGGATATATATATATATATATATATATATATATATATATATATATATATATATATATATATTATATTAGTTAATATTTTTATTTGCAATAACATATATAGATATAGTATATCATTGAAGTTGTGCGTGTCATACCCCCAAATTCGTTAATCAAGTTTATCAGATGTTCGCGGAAGCATTAGATCGAGCGAGGGTGATGACGTCAATGTCGTACATACATACATATCAGAGCATATGATTACAACATAACATATATATTAAGATGCCAAGAGTAATAATTACAAAGTTTTACGATTCATCGAATCGTACAAATGTAAAAGTAGTTAAGTTTACAAAAGTAGATTTCGTAAATATGACTAAAACAGATTAGTTATATAAAAGAAATTCCATTGTCAAAAGTTGGCATCCTATTTGCATCGTGGGTTGCCTATGTTCCATATGTACAGCGGTTCTTACGTGCAGCTAATTCCCTGAAAAACATAGAAAAAGTCAACAACGAGGTTGAGTGAATTCACAGGTTTTAAGTTTACGTGTAAACTTTGATTAACAAATGTGTTTGTAACGTTTTGCCTTAACAATTTAAATAATGTTCGTCAAATATGGAGTTTTGTTGGAATGTCGTCCAAAAGTACAGTTTAGATTGTAGTAGGAAAGACGAATCCTATAAGTTTGCCCAAAGGTATAGTTTGAAACGTTTATCCAAGAAGTAAGACCTAACAATATCTGCCCAAGAAGTAGGGACTTTTCAGGTTATGACCAAGAAGTAGGACTGGCATCCAATACGCAGGACCCACTGCTCAAGAAGTAGAGCCTTCACCCAAGACGTAGGATGGAACCTTGCCCAAGAAGTAGGGACTTTCTGTATGTATGCCCAAGACGTAGGGACTTTCTGTGTGTGTGCCCAAGACGTAGGGACTTTCAGTGTGTCTGCCCAAGACGTAGGGACTTTCCAAATGTTTATGAAAATGTTGTTTCATAAAAGACTGTTTGTTCGAAAGCTCGAAACGTTTTGTAAATAGTTGCGCGTATGAAATCGTTCATAAAGATGTATGCGTTTATTTCCAAAGCACCAAAGTTATCAATTAAAACATGAAATCATCATTAACAATTGATAATTGGAAGAAATCAACAAGTTAGCAACCGGCTAAAACAATGTAAGTTATGGCAACAATAAAAGTTGTACTATGTTTTCCACCCCTGTTCAAAGTAGTAAAGCAGTAAAAGTAGGGGCTGTGAACTCACCTGTTGAGCTAGGTAAAGTGCGAGTGCTAGCAAAGCCTAAAGCCCAAGTCTAATCCGAAATCTCCTAACGCCCTAAACGTATGAGATTTTAATAAGTACGTGGATGTCTAAGTCGACCATCCATGCTAGTATTTGTACAACCAAGTTATGTCCAAAGTGTTTGTTAAATGTTTACGTTTGAATTTCGTAGTTGTGAAAATGTATACGACTCGTTGGTGATAGTTTGAAATCAAAATTTCAATAATATAAGTGTGTTTGTAATGTTTGTACAGTTCGCGTATCGTATCGTATGTAAATAGTCGTTCCCATTTAAGTTCAACACTTAGTGAAAAAGTGGTTATAAACATTTTGTTTTTAGCGACACTTGAGGCGTCACTTGCCTTAGGGTAGCGACACTGAGGCTAGTGTCGGGTTAAGTGACGCGTAGAGTAGACACTTGAGTAAGTGTCGCATGGAGTGTCGGGTTAGAGGATTACCGACACTTAACGAAGTGTCGCAAAAGAGGGTTTGTGGCGTCACTTAAGAAAGTGACGCAAAAAGAGGGTTTTATGCGACACTTACTGCGTCACTTAAGTGTCGCTACACTGTTTTTGGGCCTGATGCGTCACTTACAACTGTTCGAAGATCGGTTTGGAAAAACGATTTTTGGTTCGATTTTTGGACGTAATCAGTTTATAAAAACACTAAAACATGATGTATTAAGCATTATAACCATGAAATATCAAAAGAAATAGCGAAATCTAAGAGTTTTCGGAAATGTCGGGATCTTACAAAGTTGTCACGAGATAAATCCGAAAAGATAGAAGTGTAGAGCTCGTTGTCGTGAACACTTTTCTCTAGATGAGTTAAGCGAATGGAGGTCGTTTGATGGTGTATTTTGAGGATGGAGGTGGCGGTTTTGGATGGTGGTGGTGTAGAGAATTAGAGAGGGAGAGATGGTGTGTGTGTTTTTGTTGAAAGTATGAAAATGAAGAAATAGGGTTGGGTGGGGTGGTTTGGGCCGATTTTGGTCTTCCAAAAAGGGAGGGGAGAGTGGTTAGTTTTTGTCCCAAATTTTGTGGTATTTAACCCGTGTTCGTTTACCCGATCGCTAAATGTTAAAATATTTTAATTGGTAAATTTTTAAATACGTATTCGAATATATTTTCAGTTGACATATTTTATGAAAGTAAATTTTAGTTGAGTTATAAAATTTTAACTTTGTTTTATTTCAGTTTTACGTATATGTTTCGAGTTGTTTCAGTTTACGAAATAAATGTTACACGTTACAAATTACTTTGTAAATATTATCAACATAATATTTAATAACCGTTAATGTTATTTAATAATTTCATTTTATTTACTAATTTTGTTCACCAACAATCGTATATTTTTGTCGCGTTTGTTCCAATTGTTTTGTACGTATTTATACAAGTCTCAAAATATGTAATACTACGCGTATTAACTAGTTGGGCTTTGCTAGACTTACCTCTAAAAACGTATTGTGAATTCACTCTAAGTTAGGGAATTTGCCTAAAAATACGTGCAATTAGCGTTTATAATTATGTCGAAATTGCGGGGTGTTACAGTGCGTCAACGACAATATAGATTCAAAAAATCTATAATCGTCATTTCTACTCTTTAGTGATGCGTAAATAAATGGTCATTAACTTTCTTTTATCTGACTACATCACCTTTCCCACAAATAAAAATGTATTCAGTTTACTATAATTACCTATTACATGTATATTTATACATGTAAAGATAACATTATTTAGACTCTATTATTAAGTCAAGTCATAGTTGAACACTTGAACATGTAAACTTTGAAAAGTTGCACGCGTGATTATGAGATGTGGTTAATTTGTCATCAACGGTAATTAAGGGGAGAGTATCGAATTAGTGTTAGTTGACGTCCGTATATTTAATTCTCTAAATAGTAACAAAGTTATACAAGTTATAAATAAAATAAAATAATAATAAAATAGCTATTTAATTTGAAAATATCCTTCCTTACCCAAAGGTCTTGACTAATTTATCTCTATGTTTTATTCCAACGATTTTAATTAACACATATCATTATTTAATTTATATTTATAGGTCCATAAATCTACAAAAGTACAAATCATTTTTCAATACGAATAAGGGTCAAAATTAGGGTTGCTAAGAGCTCTAAAGATATTCATCAGTCACTATAGATTGTTACAGTTTATTACAATAAGAAATAAAATACAAAGATATTGTGGTATAAGGAAAAAGAAGAAAGATTTGGTGTATCATATATCATAATCACCATCTATTTATTAATACCCAGTCAACATTTTTGTTTGGTTAGAGTAGGAACCTTATTCCTTAATAATATTAAAAATTAGCATTAGATTATATTTTCGAGCATATATAGGTAGGAGTGTTATTCGGACGGATTATTCGGATTTTGGATTATTCGGTTCGGATTATTTGGATTTTGACAATCTCAAGTTGATCCTTAATCCAATCCAAATAAAAAACAGATCAATCGAATACGGATTAAACAGTTTCTGATTGGTGTTCGGATTAAATGGATTCATCCGAATAAGCTCAAGTTGAGTGTGTGATATCGAGTAAGACTAATTTTACGTTTAAAACAATTATATAAACACACATAATACGTAACGATAGATCATATTATAACATTTAAACTCCAATTTCAACTTCTAACATACAACTTAATCTAAAACAGATTCGTAGTTTCTAAATCAAATAAACTTCTAGATGGTACAAAACTATTATGAAGTAGCATATAGTGTAATAAAAGTTTTTATTTGTAATTAATTCTTATATGGTAAACATTAAGTAGTAATATATTATCAAAAATATATTATTTAATTACATAATTCTTATTCGGATTATTCGGATATATCCAAACATTTTGATTTTGATCCGTTATCCTATCCGTGTAATCCATTAAAGCAATCCATAATCCGTTTAAGCAATCCGTAAGCCGTATAATCCTGTCCATTTAACCTAAATCGGATTGGATCAGATAGATTATTCGGATTCGGATAAAAGTGACACCACTATATATAGTTCCATATATTTGACTCATATTTGTCCATACTCCATATAGTTCAATTTTGACCGGTTTGACCGTCTCATTATTAGTCTTGTTTTGCTTTAATTTTTTCATGCTTTTACAATAATCTACATCTACATTAAATGGGTATTTGGGCCACCACCGGAGCTGCTCCATATTTCAATGGAGCACGACATCTACATCTACATTACATACAATGCATCTTACCACTTTATTTATAGAAATCTTAAAATTTTGGTACTCAACATTTCTTTATTTTTAATGTTTAATTTTCATATTTTATTAACTTCCATCAATATTTTACTCTTAACCCCCCTTCTTAATCTGAATCTTTAACTGTACACACTAAATTATCGTTATCGATTTATCATCATAAGTAATACATCAGAAAATAGTAAACACAATTATATATACAATTACCTGTTGAGTTATAATATATTATACATTTATACTCCGCTGCATTGTGCGGATATCATACTAGTTTAAAAATATATATATGTCAAACAGATTTCAACTTAGATACTAGAAAAAAACTAGAAAGTGCAAAACACCAAGACAACTCAAAACACACACCACTTTTAACGCAAGTAAAGGCAGACACCGCTTTTAAAAGGAACACCAAACTAACAAGCCCAACGCCTTGGCAAACTGACAAACTCCACGAAGACGCTTAATTATAATCTAATAAAGTAAGACTTTTGAACGCCTTCGAGATTTAGTTATAGCGAACTAAATCTGAGTTGGAAGTCGAGTAATCATCATTGTCGATATCTTCCCTGTCTTCCATTAAGTTCCCAAGAGCGACCCAATGACGCCTTTTAAAATTGATCACAAAACGGATTGCATTTCATTTGTAGTCGTTAAAATAGTACGAGTAAGGCTATTTTTACCCCTTGTTTTCTTTTATAAAACAGTTAATGCTTTTTGTGAGATCAACCTCAAGTTTTGATCTCTCTAATGAGTATTTGAGTAAACAAACCTAGCCCCATCCAAGTTTCTAACCACCCTTGGATTAATCAAATGAATTGACCCAATAGAAATGCTTTTTAGCCCATTCTTGAGGATGTGGGCCCAATCCTTTTGTAATCATTTGATTTATGCTTCAAATCATTATCAAGATCCAAATTTTGAAGCTATTCCTTCTTTCTATTTTATTACTAATATCTTTCTATTTTTATTAATTACTTAAACAAGATTGCTTTATTGGTTAAAAAAAAAAAAGTCTTGTGAAATCTTTATTATGATTATTTGATGATGATGATGATGGCCACATGTAGGTGACCCCTACTTTTGAGGTTCGTAATTGATTGATACTAACAAAAAAACTTGGTCAACCAGATGTTTAATATCATAGAAATAATTTACAAAAGTCTTTTAATATCTTTGACTTCTTTCTCCAAGGACAAAGACAAAGAAATGATATAATTCTAGGATTGCAAAAATTGAGGGTGGTAAAGAAAATGCAGAGGGAAAAAATGGAACATCCTCTGCAAATTCAATTTCTTCCAAGAAAATGGTTGTCGTACAACTGGAAAACGATGATGTTGAGCCTGAGAAAAAGACCTCAGAGTCGGTTACAACAGAACATGAGGTGACGCTTTTTCATTCGCCCACCAAGGCAATGGTAAATAATGATAAGAGAGATTACTCAGCCATAAAAAACTTTCAAGATGTGAAAATTGTATACAAGTTGGAATCAAGAAAATTATGGGCTATTGCGACTCCTATCGCGTTTAATATTCTATGCAATTATGGTACAAACTCTTTCACAAACATATTTGTGGGTCATATTGGAGATATGGAGTTATCAGCTGTCGCAGTTTCCTTATCTGTTATAGCTAACTTTTCATTTGGATTTTTGGTTAGTTCATAAATCTCTCATATAGGTAGCAAAATGGGCATGTCTACCGTGTTAAAATACGGGTCCATATCAAAACATATAAACTTTATGAGATGTGAAAACGCGTTTAGTGTGATCTGCCAACATTTTGTCATTTTATGACTAGTACGTTAAATACATTTAGAAAATATTATTTCAAAACAAATAAAATGTGTCATGTAATCTAAAACCACGTATGCTTTTATGGCTAATTTTTTGAGTTTTACCCACCTAACCAGCTAACAGAACTCGTTGTTTTGAAGACTACAGCCAAGAAGCTTTTGGCTTGTGAAAAAAATAAACCCTGACTCTTCATATTTATGATGCATATAGCTTGGGATGGGGAGTGCATTGGAAACATTATGTGGGCAAGCATTTGGAGCAGGCGAAATCGAAATGCTCGGAGTTTACATGCAAAGATCATGGATAATCCTCACCGTTGCTTGTTTCTGCATACTCCCTCTTTACATTTGGGCAACACCATTACTAAACTTTTTAGGGCAACGTGACGATATAGCCAATCTGGCTGGCCAATTCTCAGTCCAAATCCTCCCTCAAATGTTCTCCCTAGCCTTAAACTTTCCTACACAAAAATTCCTACAAGCTCAAAGTAAAGTCAAAATCTTAGCATGGATCGGGTTTTGGGCGTTGATTGTACATATAGGTTTATTGTATCTACTTATTGAGGTTTTTCGGTTGGGAACTTTTGGTGCTGCTGCAGCGTATGATTTGTCAGCATGGGGGATTGCTGTGGCACAAGTGATTTATGTTCTGGGCTGGTGTAAGGAAGGGTGGAAGGGGTTTTCATGGTTAGCTTTGAAAGATTTGTGGGGGTTTATTAAGCTGTCTGTGGCCTCTGCCATTATGATTTGTTTAGAGATTTGGTATTTTATGACGATTATTGTTCTTACTGGGAACCTTGATGATCCTATTACTGCAATAGGATCCCTATCAATCTGGTGAGTCTATCAGATTGGTTAACTAGTTAAAATGCGTAAAAATTTTACAGGAAGCCAGAATGTATTTTTTGAAATTTTTTATACTACTATTTATCTAAGCCCTTACCTTTGCAGTTAAGAATTTCAATTTCACCAACTTGATTAGTTAGCCATAAAGTGTAACTTTGTTTGGGATTGCTTATTTTAAGTGCTTATATGCTTAATGCTTATTTTAACAGCAAAGAAGCACATCCAAACAATCATTGTAAAACCTTTTTATCTGCTTAAGGAGTATTTGATATGAAATAAACACTTATAAATAAGTAGGTTGGCACATGTTTTTTAAGCAAATAAGTACTTAAAAATAAGCAATCCCAAACACCCTCTGAGCTTACTCATTTTTACAAGATCAGATTGCAATGTCTCCCTCTAATTCAGACTCTCAACAAATAATATAACAAAATTCAAAGTCAATCAAACTACATCCTTTCTGTTCTAACTTCTAACCTTTGGTCTTATGATTCTTAAACATGTGATTATAGTTGTTTGCTTCTCATTTTCTTCCGTTTTAATCTCAGCATGAACATAAATGGATGGGAAGGCATGTTGTTTATAGGAATAAATGCAGCAATAAGCATTCGGGTCTCAAATGAGTTAGGGTCAGGGAACCCGAGAGCAGCAAAATACTGTGTTATGGTAACAGTGACAGAGTCTCTATTAATTGGAATTATCTCAATGTGCATCATTATGATCACCAAGAACCATTTTGCTGTCCTATTTACCGACTCAAAAGAGATGCAAAAAGCTGTGTCTCATTTGGCTTACCTTCTAGGTATTACATTGGTTCTCAATAGTGTTCAACCAGTTATTTCAGGTATAATTATTTATATTTGTATCTTTAGTATTTTTAAAGATAATAGATTTTGGACTTATTGTTGATTTTGTCAAATATTTGTAGGTGTTGCAGTTGGGGGAGGATGGCAAGGACTTGTGGCTTACATAAATCTTTTTTGTTACTACATCGTAGGCCTTCCTCTCGGGTTCTTTCTTGGTTATAAAACACGCTTAGGAGTTGAGGTAATATCACATTACATGCGAATATTTGATTTTCGAAGATTCAAAAAATGACACAAGTGTAGAAAATGTATGATGTGTTTGTATTTAGTTATCGAATTTGGGTGTGTGTTTTGTGTGCAGGGTATTTGGATAGGAATGATTTGTGGGACTGCTTTGCAAACATTCATTCTTGTGATCATCGTGTGGAGAACCAATTGGACAGATGAAGTACGTTTATGTTTCGTATATATTTCTTTGTTGAATATTATCCTTATATATCGTAATCTCGTATGCTACTAGATGTCTAAAATGTGTATCATAATTGTTATTTGATGAATACATGAAACTAATCTTTTGAATTGTAGGTGGAACAAGCATCAGAACGAATGAGGCAATGGGTTGTTCGGAGTGACGATGAAAACAGTGATGACAAAATTCCTCTTTCTAAATGATATTTGAGTCGAATATATAAGTGCCCGGATCGCCTTTAGTAACGCTTGTAAGGTTCTGAATGACTGAATGTAAGGAGGTAGAAGCATCAGAAGTTACCAAAAGATGAAACATAATTTGATTGCACTAAACTTACCCAGTGATCTTTATTTTCTAGAAATCATGGTTGGCTAGCTAGTTTACCTTTTGTTTTAGATAATATTTTCTAACTTAGAGCTTAGTATTGCATTTTGTAGATCAGTTTTGTGTTTTGTAAACTCAAATATACTAGAACAAAAATTAATTGTTATTGATATATGTTACCCCCTAGTCCAAAAAAATGTGCTTAAGCTTGAAAAAAAACAAAAGGAGCCCAAAAGAGTCCAACAGCAACAAAAGGCCCAAATCTAAGGCCCAACCTTTTTGAAACTTTTAGCTTATACTCCGTATATAATATATGTATGGTCTTTTTCACGTACCATTTTTTGTAACATTCAACTTTTATGACGTCTTCAAAATAATGATAGATTTAACAACAGAATTCGTATGAAAACATGAAACCAAAAGGGCTGATCTTATGTCTTCATTGAAAAGATGGTGTAGATTTCGACACCTGTATTTATCAACGGTTGATTTTGTGGTTGTTTTGTATCTCTAACATGTAAACAAAAAAAAATGGAATTAACTGAAATTAGAACATATCAAATAGGTTAAGAGTTGTCAAATATTTAATAATCAATGCGTCAACCTTCCAAGTTACTTCATACAAAATAGTTATGCATTTAATCATATGTGACACAACATTAATGCATACATTCGTTAAAGGATATGGACAAAGGAGTTAAAAGAAAGATTCCTTTTCTATACTAAGTTAGTATTAAACTTTTAGAATAGAGTTCAAATGAGTACATCAATTTTAAGTGAGAATGAGGGAACCAATGATATTGTGTCATGTGTACAAAGAGAATGTCCACATGTACAAAACTCATTTACCCCCAACATCAATTATCTCACAAACGACAAATCGAAAAATCATGAAAATTGCACCAAAAAATTCAGCGTTTTCTCCTCTTCGATTTGCCGTCCCTCAAGGCATACTTTTGACAACTTTTTTTTTTTTTCATTTTTTGGTGGGTTTTTACAAATTAGTAACACATGTGTTAGTGATTGGTTGTACACTTAATTTGTGGTTAGGGTTCGGGTTTAGGGCTAGGGTTTAGGATTTAGGGTTAGGGTTTAGGGTTAGGGTTTAGCAGAGGTTAGGGTTTAGGGTTTAGTATGATTTAGGGTTTAGAGTTGTGTAAAGCGTTTAGGGTTTAGGGTTTGGGGTTTATGGGTTAGGGTTTAGGGTTGGGGGTTTGGGGTTTCGCCCCGAAACCTCAAACCCCCAACCCTAAACCCTAACCCCTAAACCCCAAACCCTAAACGCAACACTTTTACACATGTGTTAGTAAATGTGAAACCCACCAAAAGAGATGGAAAAAAAAGCTCGTCGAAAGTATGCCTTGAGGGACGGCAAATCGAAGAGGAGAAAACGCTGAATTTAATGTTGCAATTTTCATAATTTTTCGATTTGTGGTTTGTGAGATAATTGATGTTGGGGGTAAATGGGTTTTATTCATGTGGAACATTCTCTTTGTACACATGGTACAATATTATTGATTTCCTCATTCTCACATAAATTCCTATTCTCATTTGAACCCCACCCTAAGGCCCTGTTTGGCTCATGGATTTTGAAAGAATCCTGAAGGAATTGGAATTCAATTCCTTTATGAATCGTGTTTGGTTGTCTTATTTTGAAGGAATCAAATTCAATGGAATGTTCAAATTCCTTCAATTGAAGGAATCTTCATTCCTTGAAAAATCAGATGGAATTTAATTCTTTTCAACTTGAGACTACAATACCCTCAAATTTAATAAATATCTCTTTCTTCTTCAACTCTATTTTCTTCATTCATGAGACCAACTCCACTGCACCACCTCCACTGCACCACCACCGCAGCACCGCTCCACCACCACCGCAGCACCGATCCACACACCACCCCAACTACCACTGCACCACACCACCATCGCTCCACTCACCATCACCGCACCACTCATCACCACAGCCGCAGCCACCATTCACAACTTTCCCGACCGGACACACCTCCACCAGTCTCAATCCATCACCGCCTCACTTTGTCACCGGAAACCTGCAACCACCACAACCCATTTCCGTCACCTCCATTTCCGTCGCACCGGTCATCATCATAAACTGCAGTGGTGGATCGATTTTGTCTCGCGCCACTTGGGTTTTTTACTTCTGATTTTTAATTAAATGTAATGAATAATAGGTAGAGATTGGGTTTTATTAATTTTGGGGTAGGTACTGGGTTGGAAAGTCCCGAATTATTATGTTCAATACGGAGTATTTTTTTATTAATTCAAGCTTTTTCAAAAAAAATAAAATAAAAATAAAAGGGTAAAAATGTCATTTAATACATTACCAAAAGATTCCATTCCATCAAATTTTGACAACCAAACACATTACATATTTCAATTCCTTTAAATTCCAATTCCTTCAAATTTCAATTCCTTTAGAGATTCCATTCCATCAGAAAAACATTCCGTCAGCCAAACGTACCCTAAACTTTTAATGTTTTAGATGATGTTTGAAATTAACTGAAGTGGTTATTAAGAGCTTATTAAAGCTCTAGAAAAAAACTAGGTAAAGTGGCTTTTAAAGATATGTTAAGAGCTTATGAAATGAGAAATTACATAAATTTCACTTTTATAATTATTTATCGTGTGTTTGTTGGTCATAGTACCTCAATTCGCATGTTTAAGTTTCATCTTCAGTTAGTTTTGGCCAAACACTTTTAAAAATAATAAGCTCCAGTCTTAAATAAACTCTAAATATCATCTACAACTACAAACTAGTTGTATCAAACACACCTTAATCCAATTCTATCTAATTGAGTAAGTTACACATGTAGTTCATGAAACCAGAGTCAACCTCTATATTAGACCACTCCCAGTGGTAGATTGAAAAAAACTTAAGAACTGGACTGTCAGCTCATCGTCAAATCGGCATCTTCTTATAAAAATTGAACACTGTCAATGATAGACTCGGGAAGTGAACTTTCAGATTTATTGTATACATAAAACATAAATTAATAATAAACCAACAAAGGGTTCCACCTCCTAAGTTTTCCACCGTCTTTCCAAAGAAGCTCATGTGAAACACGCTTTTAGTCGTCGTGCCGATGGCTTCTTTATAAAGAAGGTTGTCTTTATCTTAAAGACGGTACCATTGGTACAGGTCTTATTCTACCAAAAATGTTTTTTCTAATTAAGTTCCAACTATGATGTGTCAATTTGGTTTCTAGCTAAACAGTATATTCATAAACCATCACCATATATATAAATATAAATTATTATCATACTGAAAATCAATAGGAATAATTAAACGTGAATTCATTACACGAAAAGAAACATTATACGAAAAAAAAGTGATATTTTCATGTGATAGACATATTTTGCATACTATTTGAGTACCCGCATGATGTAGCAGAAACGTTTATTAGATTGGTATTTGATGAATCATTATCGTTGTAAAGTTGATGCAAATATAACTTTTGACATGTATATATGATAGCATAAGTATGTAAGTGATAATTTCTTTCGATTTACGATCATAAAAAACACAAACTTTCATAAAGAGTTGTTAATATCTTGTCAATAAATATGGAGTAGTAAATATATAAGATGTCATTTAGTAAATGACTTGTGATCTACTTGAGTATATGATTCATTACAAATTGAGTTGATAAATACAAAAGGGGAAAGTGGATTTTTATACTTGTTCTTATTTAAGGTAAAATGTATGATTCATATCATTGGATTTAATAGAAGGGTATTAACATAATTTTACATATTTAAATTTAAGAATTATGTATAAGTAATGACTAGTGATAAATACAATAAGTTTTTTGATGCATACACCAACTTTATGCAACTGTATTGCATATTTTTGACGTATATATTAAAAAGTTTGTTGTATTTATCAATTCCTATGAGTAATATAAACCCGGGTTATAGATACGACAATTTTAAGAAACTATAGTGGTTCGATTTATTAGTGATTTATTCTCATAATCACGTTCACACCTATAATTGCCACCCACCATTAGAAAACTTCAAAGAATTGAAGATCATAATAATGTATAATTTATTCCATTGAGCAATCAATCAAATTGGATGAGTTCATCCATGTTTGTGTCCATCCAATTAAAATACAATAGCTTTTATATCATCACATCACCCTCCAATGGTGGAAGGTCCACATCAACATATGATTTTCTAAACAAATAATTAATGAAAATCCTCTTAGATACGTTGTTATTGTATATCCTTCAATGAAAAATAAATTGAGAAAAGATATAGATTGCGTTTTACATGTTCAGAACTCGATTAGTCCTACCTGTCCAACTTTTTAATTTATTATGTTTCGAACTACGTGTTTACTTAGATACATGAATACTAGCTTTATCATTTTTCATTCGATGTATTATTTTTTTATGTGGAACGCATCTGCAATTTGAGGAGGGGCGGGCGATTTTAGCTATTGATTTCGGTGATCAACGGCTCAAATTTGCAATACTACATTTTACGTGCATACTGCAATCTAAGATGAAACGAATATGAGAAGTTGATCATAGAAATCAACGATTGAGATTGTTAAACCTTACCCCAAATGTTTTTCACCGGAATGATTTATAGGATTCCGTGTAAAAAAAATAAAGGCAAATTGTCATAATTATGTTACACAATGTAAATGATTATGCATTTTTTAAAAACTTTATGTTTTCTTATTATGAACATTTATTGTGGGATGAAGGAATTATAACACCATAAAACACCAAATAATAAAAGATATACATTATTTTATACTAATAATTTGGATCATAATATAATTGAAATCAAAAATTAAGTACGTAATATCACCTCATTATTTAAAATCCAAAGTTCAATTGAAGATTATAAAAAATCTTTATATATGATAGTATTAGTAGTATAAATTTATATTAAATCTATATAAATAATCTTGGTTTTGGTAAAATAATACTGGGTAATATTAACAATGATACCTAAATAAATACAGTTCATCTTAAAACTTAACATTAACTGATGCGTCCCGAAACGATCGTTCTCGAAGCGGGACACACCAGTAGGTTGTTTTAATTTTATAGAGCTGGGGAATTCCTAAGCTAATACTACTTTCAGCCCTAATTAGGTTACTAGGGTAGTAAGCGGTATGTTGACTCAGGTGTCGTTCTTACACTACAACGGGCATGGGATGTTAGGCGTTATAATTATCTTTTGTGATCTAGCTAGGGTTTAAAATAAGATTTGATTTGGTTTGGTTTTATAACTATAACTAATCTATTTAAAATAAATGCAGGAAAGGAAAAGATGTTTGTACGGAGGCTCAAAGAACAGTGGATACGAGAGTGTTTACTATGATGCCGGTATATGCTTTGAATTAGTAGTTATGGGTATTGAAGCCACTAGTTATGATGATTAATCCTTTGAGTAACCAGAAACCTAAACCAACACGAAGTATTATACCTACGACAGTTCCTTAGCTTTTCCCACGTATTTAAACGCTATACGGAGTACTGTGCCGTTTTATGGTTTTTTGTAACACCCCCAAATTTAGTGATTTGCGGAAGCATACTCGGGTGTTACTAATCAATATACAAAGCACAAGATATACAGCAAACGACCTCTAAATGAAACGTTTGTAAAATAGTTACATTCCATGATTAAATCGTTTGAAAACATACTGTTTTCGTTACAAAAGTATAGTAGCCTAGAGTCCACGTATGTAGCGGGAGATTCTATTACATAACCGTAATATACAAAAGATAATGCTAAAGAATCTCCGTTAAATGCAGTTTGGAAATCATGCGACTCTAGCTAGTAATCCTGGAGTAATCCTACTCCGTACGTGTACCTGAGAATACATGCTAAAAAGGGTCAACCAAAAGGTTGGTGAATCTCACAGGTTTGTAAGTAAATAAACAGTTTGAACACAAGATTTATCAGTAGTGCCCGCAGGCGAAATCAGGTATTTGCAACCAAGCAAATAGTAAGTAAATATGTATATACCGTTGCCATGAGGCTCATAGTCGAAGCTTAACCCAAAAATCGGTGGTACAGCCAAGTACCGTAAGATGCCCCCGCGAGTGCCCAATCCAAACACTCGTACGAAACAAATATATGTCACCCGTTTCTACAGAACGGTTCGTGGTAGCGCTACTACCCCGGGCGGGGAGGGTCAGTCCCTAATGGATCCATTAACTAATATTCGCGCTTAAGTCCATAACTAACGAAACTATGATGGAGGGACTTCAGTGGATTAGTAAGTAACTCATGCAAGCCCGTATATGAAAAGTAAGTAATTTAGCACTTGTGTTCAAGAAAACAGTTAAGCAATGTATCTCACCCCAATAGTAAAACAGTAAAAGTGGGGCTGTAAGACTCACCTGAGTCGAGTAAGCAAGCTACGTTTATATAAATAAACGAGTATCCGAAAGAAATATCAAGCAGTAGGTTCTCCGAACCCGCAACCTTCTAATGCCCTAAGCATAAAAGGTCGTATGTATAAGTGAATGTCTCAAAAGACCATTCTTGCTAGTTGTCCACTCACTAGTTATGTCCAAGTGGTTAATCGTTTGTTTACTTAAAAATGTTTGCGACCCGTTGGTGAATGTTTAAGTATGTAATAATAATTCCCGAATATATCGTTTTTAAGTTGCTTATCGTTTCATTGTATATCCCTATAAGTATCAGTTTTACAAGTACGAGTAGTGTCGTATATCGTTTAGTTGTTACGTGAGTTCAATACTTGATAGTTAAGTGTTTTTATGTATTTCAGGATATTGCGACGAAAAGTTACGTAGCAAAAATGGGCATTGCTGTCGCAAAAGTAGCGACGGGAGAGTGACGTCGCAAGTGACCTCGCAATAGTTGCGACGGAAGAGGTTACGTCGCAAGTGACGTCGCAAAAGTTGCGACGGGGTCGGTTACGTCGCAAGTGACGTCGCAAAAGTTGCGACGGGGTCGGTTACGTCGCAAGTGACGTCGCAAAAGTTGCGACGGGGTCGGTTACGTCGCAAGTGACGTCGCAAATGTTGCGACGGGGGAGGTTACGTCGCAAGTGACGTCGCAAAACGGGCTGAGAGGGTTTTCAAGTTTTTGGTCCAAAGTCAAAAATGCTCGGTTTGACCCGAAACTTTGACACAATCTCAAACAAGGTAAAATATGAGCAAATTATGAGTTTCATGGTCATTGGTAACTTGCAAGTGTCGTTTTTTTTAACGAGATTATGAAAACAGCCCTTAACTTAGTTTTTCTGAAAATTATACGTTTTTGTCCTTGCTATTTAACCATTTAAATATCCGAAATCACATCCAAGAAAAATATGTGTTATTCCCCTATGTCTCAGGTTTCTGGAACGTATTTTTATGAATTCTAAAACAAAACACAAGTCGAGAAATAAATTTGTAAATCACAATGGGTCCAGCAGCCATATTTTCAGTACATGTGTTCAAAGATTTGATCATAATTCACGTTTTACAAAACTTCACAAAGTGTGCGAGTAGGGGACTTAAAGATAACGAAATTTTTGATCGTTTCCAAGTGGTCTCATCAGTTTTTATGGTGTATTTTACGAGATATTCCATTAGACATTTGACTAAACAATCTGATCAGAAACAGCAGGTCTGCTATGTACTTTCATTTCGAATTTTTAAAATAGTAAACAACCAGATCAAAACGTGAGGCTTACATATTCTTAAAATAGACATCTTAAACTTGAGTTTAGACTCAAGAAACGTTAGATTTCATCAAGAAATGGTTCGGTTATAGCCGATCTAAGTCGATCTAAATTATTATCCAGTGGATAAACGTTTTACCCAACGGTTTATAGCTTTATCTTTTGGTTTTTCGAGTAGATCTTGGACACAACGAGTGTATATGAACAAAAAAACATGTTAACATATGTAATACAAGGAAATCTAAAGAGAAAGTATGGATTTATACCAAGAGAAAACCGATCTAGAGTTGATATGGCGAGAAGAGGCTGTTTTTGCTCGGTTTGTGTTCCGTAGCTTGTTCTCCTTCTTCGTGTGGTATAAGAGATGATGGTGGTGGCTGAAAATGCTTGGAAGAGATGGAGGAGGGTGGTGAAGGCTGTGTTTGGTCGTTTTTTAGAGAGAAGGGCAGAGATAAGAGGGTTAGAGTGAGAGAGTGTGGTGGTTAAAATGAAGAAAAGAAAGGATTAAGCCTATATATATACTTAGGGCTTTTGTGGCTGATTTCTTTGGGTCCTTGGGCCGGTTTGGCCCTGAGTTCACGGGCTTGAGCTCGTGGGCTTGGGCTCACGGCTCGTTATTCGAATCGGGTCACGTTTCGTTAGTCGGTTGAACGTTAATCGCGTATGTTTTTAGTTAAGATTTATCGTTTGATTTCTCGTGTTCGTTTTTAATATGTAAGTGGTATTTGGATTGACTAAATGTTTTTAAAACACTTAATTTGAGTTATCAAAATATATTTTGGATTTCGTTCGGGTGTCGGGCTCAATTCGCGCGTTTTCTCGCATTCGTTACGTTTTACACCAAATGTGGAAGATTTTCGCGTATGTTATTATAAAATAATGATACGAAGTACATAATGACTATTTTACCATAAAAATAGAATTACAAGTCATATGAAAAGGTTCACCAACGGCCGGGTGTTTCGGATTCCATCCGAGTAAATCGCGTAATATTAATTAATTACGTACGGGTGTATATTCAATATACGTTATATTACAAGTACTTAGTCCTATTACATACTAAATACAAGTAATTACAAGCAATGATTAGGGTAAATTAATACGCCTAAGTGCGGGTTGTCACATTCACCCCTTGTTAAAGGAATTTCGTCCCGAAATTAAGTTGTAGTAGGAGTCTGAGTGGGGTCCGAGAAGAGGTGTGGGTATTTCTCGCGTATTTGATCTTCTCGTTCCCAGGTGAATTCAGGGCCTCGCCTAGAATTCCATCGAACTTTAACAATAGAAATGCGACTCTGTTTTAAGCGTTTGACCTCTCGGTCCATGATTTCAACGGGTTCCTCAACGAAATGAAGTTTATCATCGATGTGTATTTCGTCGAGCGGTATGATAAGTGTCTCATCAGACAGACATTTCTTAAGGTTAGAAATGTGGAATGTGCTATGCACGCTGCTAAGTTCAGCAGGAAGTTGTAGGCGGTATGCCACTGGGCCAATCCTTTCAAGGATTTCGAATGGTCCGATGTATCTGGGATTTAATTTCCCACGTTTACCGAAACGAATGACACCTTTCCAAGGTGATACTTTAAGTAATACTTTGTCTCCGACCTCAAACTCGAGGTGTTTGCGTCTCACGTCAGCATAACTCTTCTGACGATCACGTGCGGCTTTCAGCCGGTTTTGAATGCTCACGATTTTCTCAGTCGTTTCATGAATGATTTCAGGACCGGTGAGTTGGCTATCTCCCACTTTAGTCCAACAGATAGGTGAACGGCATTTCCGTCCGTAGAGTGCCTCAAAAGGAGCGGCCTTAATGCTGGTATGGTAACTGTTGTTGTACGAAAACTCGCACAATGGTAAGTGGTTTTCCCACGAGGTACCAAAGTCAACTACGCAGGCTCGTAGCATATCTTCCAGGGTTTGAATCGTTCGTTCACTTTGGCCATCGGTTTGCGGGTGATAAGCAGTACTCATATCCAAACGAGTACCAAGTGATTTCTGTAAAGACTGCCAAAAGCGAGAAGTGAAGCGGCTATCTCTATCAGAGATAATCAAGATGGGAACGCCGTATCTAGATACAACCTCTTTCAGATAGATTCGGGTTAGACGTTCCATTTTGTCGGTTTCCTTGATCGCAAGGAAGTGAGCAGATTTGGTGAGTCGATCTACGATCACCCAAATGGTATCGCAACCGCTTAGTGTTTTTGGTAATTTGGTAATGAAGTCCATGGAAATTTGTTCCCATTTCCATTGTGGTATCTCGGGTTGTTGTAACAACCCCGAGGGTTTATGGTATTCGGCTTTAACTTTCGAGCAGGTAAGACACTTGCTAACATATGTAGCAATGTCGGCTTTCATGTTGGGCCACCAATACAATTCTTTGATTCCGTGATACATCTTGTCGGCTTTCATGTTGGGCCACCAATACTCCAGGATGTATCGAGTATTTAGATTTGTGAGCTTCGTCCATCACTAAAGCTCGTAGGTCCCCAAAACTGGGCAACCAGATTCTGTTTGAGAAGTATTTGGCCCCGTCAGGCTTGGTTTCGAATTGTTTGTCCACGCCTCGCAAGGCCTCATTTTTCACGTTTTCATCTTTGAGTGCTTCGAGTTGAGCGGCAATAATTTGAGTAGTGAGGTGGTTATGGATGGTCATACCGAGTGCTCGAACTCGAAGTGGTTTCACTCGTTCCTTTCGGCTGAGGGCATCGGCAACAACATTTGCCTTCCCTGGATGATAGAATCTCGGAATCGTAATCGGTAAGCAACTCGACCCATCGACGTTGCCTCATGTTTAGATCTTTTTGATCGAAGATGTGTTGGAGACTTTTGTGGTCTGTGAAGATAGTACACTTGGTACCGTATAGGTAGTGTCTCCTGATTTTGAGAGCGAATACAACGGCTCCTAACTCTAAGTCATGAGTCGTGTAATTCTTTTCGTGGATTTTCAGTTGGCGAGAGGCGTAAGCAATAACTTTGTCTCGTTGCATCAGCACGCAACCGAGACCTTGGTGTGAAGCATCACAGTATACCACGAAGTCATCGTTGCCTTCAGGTAAGGACAAGATTGGTGCACTGCAGAGTTTCTGTTTCAGGAGTTGGAAAGCTGACTCTTGTTTGTCAGTCCAATCGAATTGTTTTTCTTTCTGGGTCAAGATAGTCAAGGGTTGAGCTATCTTTGAGAAATTTTCGATGAATCGGCGATAGTATCCAGCGAGACCTAAGAATTGGCGAACTTCAGTTGGCGTGGTAGGTGCTTGCCAGCACTTGATTGCCTCGATCTTTGCTGGATCTACGTGAATACCTTGGCTGTCGATGACGTGACCTAGGAATTGTACCGTACGAATCCAGAATTCGCATTTAGAAAATTTGGCATATAGTTCTTCCTTTTTGAGCAATTCGAGAATGGTTTTCAAATGTTGTTTGTGTTCTGCCTCGTTACGGGAGTAAATCAGGATATCGTCAATAAACACGATGACAAACTTGTCAAGATAAGGTTTGCACACCCGATTCATAAGATCCATAAATACAGCCGGTGCGTTGGTTAAGCCAAAAGGCATAACCTGGAATTCGTAATGTCCGTAACGAGTTCGGAAAGCGGTTTTCGGAATATCCTCGTCTCGAACTCTCAGTTGGTGATAACCTGAACGTAGGTCGATTTTCGAATAAAAGCTTGACCCTTGAAGTTGGTCAAATAAGTCATCGATTCGGGGAAGTGGATATCGATTCTTCACAGTGAGTTTGTTTAGTTCTCGGTAATCGATACACATCCTGAAAGAACCGTCTTTCTTTTTCACGAAAAGGACCGGAGCTCCCCAAGGTGAGGAACTTGGTCGAATGAATCCCTTGTCCAGGAGTTCCTGTAATTGAGTAGACAACTCCTGCAACTCGGAAGGTGCTAATCGATAAGGGGCTCGTGCCACGGGTGCAGCTCCGGGCACGAGAACAATTTGAAATTCGACTTGTCTGAGCGGTGGAAGACCAGGCAAATCTTCAGGAAAGACTTCAGGGAAGTCTCGAACAATAGGCACATCCTCAAGTCGCTTCTCCTCTGACTTCTTCTCTGTTACGTGTGCAAGGATGGCCTGGTACCCTTTTCTCAGGTATTTTCGGGTTTTCATGCAAGATATGATATTGATTCTCGTTCCACCGGTCTCCCCTTGTATGATCAAAGTTCCACCAGTGACGCGAGGAATACGAACGAGTTTCTCGTAGCAAACGATTTCGGCGCGGTGTTTGGATAACCAATCCATACCAACGATGATATCAAAGCTTCCGATTTCGACGGGAATCAAATCAATAGGGAAAAGTTCGTTCGCTAGGTTTAAAGTGCAATTTTGTATCACACTATCAGCCTCAATCAGTTTTCCGTTTGCTAATTCGACAGTATACTTAGCATCTAAGGCGGTAGGGGTAATGTTGAGCAATGGGCTAAACTTGTCAGATATGAAACTTTTATCGGCACCCGTATCAAATAAGACTGAAGCAGTTAAATCGTTGAGAAGGAACGTACTCGTAACAACGTTAGGGTCTTGGCGTGCTTCTCCAGAATTGAGCACGAAAGCTCTGCCGCGGGCGTTGTTGTTATTTTTGTTCTTCAGTTTAGGACAATCATTCCTGAAATGTCCGGTGTTTCCGCACTCAAACCAGGTCTTTGGTGCATTGGTATTGGTGTTAGTAGTGGAGGTTCCACAATCTTTGGCCAAGTGTCCGAATCATTTACACTTGGTGCATGGGCAGGAACCGTCATGGTGGCGGTTACACTTGGAACAGTAAGGCTTGTTCCCAGTATACCCTTTCTTGTGATCAGAACTCGAAGTGTAGGCCTTAACAGTCTCAGGCCTCTTGTTAGATTGTTGGCCCTGGTTATTGCTAGGATTCCATTTCCTTTTGTTGTTTACAGTCCGGTTTCCAGTTTCCTTTCCAGCAGGAGTGGCTCGACGAACGACCTGAGCCATGAGATTGTGTGCCATACGCACGGCACTTTGAATAGTCCCCGGATTGGACGATGTTACCATTCCTTGGATCCTTGCTGGAAGTCCCCAGATATACCTTTCAATCCTCTTGTATTCAGGATCGACCATTGTCGGGCATAAGAGTGCTAGCTGGTGAAAACGTGTAGTGTACCCAGTGATATCATCACCCTTAACATTCAAATTCCAGAACTCTACCTCAAGCTGTTGTAACTTTTCCCTCGAACAATACTCTTCCGTCAGCATCTTCTTCAGATCTTCCCATGGGAGTTGAAAAGCAGTATCAACCCCAACAGTTTGAGCATGGGTATTCCACCAGGTAAGGGCACCATCCATGAAGGTGCAGGTAGAATACTTAACCTTGCACTCCTCGGTGCAGTTGCAGATTCGGAATACAGATTCCATCTTTTCAATCCATCGCAGTAAGCTGATGGCTCCTTCAGTGCCCTTGAAGTTCAAGGGTTTGCAGTTTAGGAAATCTTTGTACGAGCAAGGTTTAGGTGGAGGTGTGTTATTCAGGGTGTCTTCGCTGCCCTGGTTCGGGTTTGAACCACTGTTTCGTAGTGCCTCTTGAGCAGCCAGGGCATCGGCTACCCCTTGGGCAACAAACCGGGAGAGTTCGGCGGCGGTGAAAGTCTGTTTTCTTGGCGGCATGTTCCTTAAATAAAGGAGATAGGAGATACGTGAGATTTTGTACAAAGAGTATGATTATCTCAGATGTATATACATAAGAGCGGTAATATACAACATCACGGCATGACAATCAATAGTGAAGGATAATTAGATTAGCAACCAATTAAGATGTGAGTTTCAAAAGATTGCAGGATTTAACGTTTACAAAAGATACCGGGAATCATTACATCCGGTCGAATTACAAGAGCCTTACAAATCCTAGCTAATCGATTACACATAGAGTACAATACTAATTCTGGCGTAGGTTCATTCGTGGTATGAGGGTGGCAAGGTGTTCCACAGCTTCTGCAAGTCTGCCAGCCTGTCGGGCATTTTCTTCAGCAATTGTTAGACGTTGTTCTAGCATGCGAGAGTGTTGTTCAGCTTCTTGTGAGCGTTGTTCACATTGTTCCAATCTAAGTCGTAGGATGGCAACTTCATCCCTAGTTTCCATCACTCGATCGTGGATAACATCCATGTTGTCAGTGAAATTATCCTGATCCTCAAGGATGTGTGCAATCCGGCCTTGAGCCAAATTCATCCAGGTTGAGCGGGTTTCGTGTTGTTCTAATTCCATGTCGTGTAATCTGGTATCATGACGGTGTAGTCTAGCAGCTAACACCGGTACAGTGAGGTGTGTGGGTTCCTGGGTGTAAGGAGAGAGCTCCATGGTCGAAAACTCTCCGACGTCAGCAGGAATTTCTATGTCTTCCTCAATCCTCCATGTGGTAATAGCTGTAGGTAACCAGCTCCATCGGTGGGCAACTGCCCGATGTTGAGTTAAAGCAGAGGTGTTTCTAGTAGTGGCAGGATTGTGGTAGGGGCTAGCTCGGTGCAAGCTACCAGTTCGTCTAGCCACGAGTGGTTCTGAGTGGCTGCGACGAGAGCGAGAGAGAGAGGCACGTGTAGTTTGCCTGGGTGGTAAATCTGCCATTTCTGTGGCAAGAGCGTTAGTGTGTGAGGCCTATATATGTATATAAATATGTATATCACATAATAGCCTAGTGTGTCTAGCACAAACAAGTTTGGTCCGTTTCTCTCGTAGTCAGAGTCTTCTAATGTATTCCTATTCAATATGACCCCTTTCAGGCCTTTCACCGATCCCTCTTTAATTATACATAGTTGATCAGGCTATGTTAAATTAAAGCTGATTGATGAAATTCCTGAACCAGTCATACCTAATAAGGAAATACTGCCTAACGGTCATTGTGTAGGCCCACTAATGCAACCTAGTTCGCTATAACCTTAGGCTCTGATACCAATCTGTAACACCCCCAAATTTAGTGATTTACGGAAGCATACTCGGGTGTTACTAATCAATATACAAAGCACAAGATATACAGCAAACGACCTCTAAATGAGACGTTTGTAAAATAGTTACATTCCATGATTAAATCGTTTGAAAACATACTATTTTCGTTACAAAAGTATAGTAGCCTAGAGTCCACGTATGTAGCGGGAGATTCTATTACATAACCGTAATATACAAAAGATAATGCTAAAGAATCTCCGTTAAATGCAGTTTGGAAATCATGCGACTCTAGCTAGTAATTCTGGAGTAATCCTACTCCGTACGTGTACCTGAGAATACATGCTAAAAAGGGTCAACCAAAAGGTTGGTGAATCTCACAGGTTTGTAAGTAAGTAAACAGTTTGAACACAAGATTTATCAGTAGTGCCCGCAGGCGAAATCAGGTATTTGCAACCAAGCAAATAGTAAGTAAATATGTATATACCGTTGCCATGAGGCTCATAGTCGAAGCTTAACCCAAAAATCGGTGGTACAGCCAAGTACCGTAAGATGCCCCCGCGAGTGCCCAATCCAAACACTCGTACGAAACAAATATATGTCACCCGTTTCTACAGAACGGTTCGTGGTAGCGCTACTACCCCGGGCGGGGAGGGTCAGTCCCTAATGGATCCATTAACTAATATTCGCGCTTAAGTCCATAACTAACGAAACTATGATGGAGGGACTTCAGTGGATTAGTAAGTAACTCATGCAAGCCCGTATATGAAAAGTAAGTAATTTAGCACTTGTGTTCAAGAAAACAGTTAAGCAATGTATCTCACCCCAATAGTAAAACAGTAAAAGTGGGGCTGTAAGACTCACCTGAGTCGAGTAAGCAAGCTACGTTTATATAAATAAACGAGTATCCGAAAGAAATATCAAGCAGTAGGTTCTCCGAACCCGCAACCTTCTAATGCCCTAAGCATAAAAGGTCGTATGTATAAGTGAATGTCTCAAAAGACCATTCATGCTAGTTGTCCACTCACTAGTTATGTCCAAGTGGTTAATCGTTTGTTTACTTAAAAACGATTGCGGCCCGTTGGTGAATGTTTAAGTATGTAATAATAATTCCCGAAGATATCGTTTTTAAGTTGCTTATCGTTTAATTGTATATCCCTATAAGTATCAGTTTTACAAGTACGAGTAGTGTCGTATATCGTTTAGTTGTTACGTGAGTTCAATACTTGATAGTTAAGTGTTTTTATGTATTTCATGATATTGCGACGAAAAGTTACGTCGCAAAAATGGGCATTGCTGTCGCAAAAGTAGCGACGGGAGAGTGACGTCGCAAGTGACGTCTCAATAGTTGCGACGGAAGAGGTTACGTCGCAAGTGACGTCGCAAAAGTTGCGACAGGGTCGGTTACGTCGCAAGTGACGTCGCAAAAGTTGCGACGGGGTCGGTTACGTCGCAAGTGACGTCGCAATAGTTGCGACGGAAGAGGTTACGTCGCAAGTGACGTCGCAAAAGTTGCGACGGGGTCGGTTACGTCGCAAGTGACGTCGCAAAAGTTGCGACGGGGTCGGTTACATCGCAAGTGACGTCGCAAAAGTTGCGACGGGGTCGGTTACGTCGCAAGTGACGTCGCAAAAGTTGCGACGGGGTCGGTTACGTCGCAAGTGACGTCGCAAAAGTTGTGACGGGGTAGGTTACGTCGCAAGTGACGTCGCAAATGTTGCGACGGGGGAGGTTACGTCGCAAGTGACGTCGCAAAACGGGCTGAGAGGGTTTTCAAGTTTTTGGTCCAAAGTCAAAAATGCTCGGTTTGACCCGAAACTTTAACACAATCTCAAACAAGGTAAAATATGAGCAAATTATGAGTTTCATGGTCATTGGTAACTTGCAAGTGTCGTTTTTTTTAACGAGATTATGAAAACAGCCCTTAACTTAGTTTTTCTGAAAATTATACGTTTTTGTCCTTGCTATTTAACCATCTAAATATCCGAAATCACATCCAAGAAAAATATGTGTTATTCCCCTATGTCTCAGGTTTCTGGAACGTATTTTTATGAATTCTAAAACAAAACACAAGTCGAGAAATAAATTTGTAAATCACAATGGGTCCAGCAGCCATATTTTCAGTACATGTGTTCAAAGATTTGATCATAATTCACGTTTTACAAAACTTCACAAAGTGTGCGAGTAGGGGATTTAAAGATAACGAAATTTGTGATCGTTTCCAAGTGGTCTCATCAGTTTTTATGGTGTATTTTACGAGATATTACATTAGACATTTGACTAAACAATCTGATCAGAAACAGCAGGTCTGCTATGTACTTTCATTTTGAATTTTTAAAATAGTAAACAACCAGATCAAAACGTGAGGCTTACATATTCTTAAAATAGACATCTTAAATTTGAGTTTAGACTCAAGAAACGTTAGATTTCATCAAGAAATGGTTCGGTTATAGCCGATCTAAGTCGATCTAAATTATTATCCAGTGGATAAACGTTTTACCCAACGGTTTATAGCTTTATCTTTTGGTTTTTCGAGTAGATCTTGGACACAACGAGTGTATATGAACAAAAAAACATGTTAACATATGTAATACAAGGAAATCTAAAGAGAAAGTATGGATTTATACCAAGAGAAAACCGATCTAGAGTTGATATGGCGAGAAGAGGCTGTTTTTGCTCGGTTTGTGTTCCGTAGCTTGTTCTCCTTCTTCGTGTGGTATAAGAGATGATGGTGGTGGCTGAAAATGCTTGGAAGAGATGAAGGAGGGTGGTGAAGGCTGTGTTTGGTCGTTTTTTAGAGAGAAGGGCAGAGATAAGAGGGTTAGAGTGAGAGAGTGTGGTGGTTAAAATGAAGAAAAGAAAGGATTAAGCCTATATATATACTTAGGGCTTTTGTGGCTGATTTCTTTGGGTCCTTGGGCCGGTTTGGCCCTGAGTTCACGGGCTTGAGCTCGTGGGCTTGGGCTCACGGCTCGTTATTCGAATCGGGTCACGTTTCGTTAGTCGGTTGAACGTTAATCGCGTATGTTTTTAGTTAAGATTTATCGTTTGATTTCTCGTGTTCGTTTTTAATATGTAAGTGGTATTTGGATTGACTAAATGTTTTTAAAACACTTAATTTGAGTTACCAAAATATATTTTGGATTTCGTTCGGGTGTCGGGCTCGATTCGCGCGTTTTCTCGCATTCGTTACGTTTTACACCAAATGTGGAAGATTTTCGCGTATGTTATTATAAAATAATGATACGAAGTACATAATGACTATTTTACCATAAAAATAGAATTACAAGTCATATGAAAAGGTTCACCAACGGCCGGGTGTTTCGGATTCCATCCGAGTAAATCGCGTAATATTAATTAATTACGTACGGGTGTATATTCAATATACGTTATATTACAAGTACTTAGTCCTATTACATACTAAATACAAGTAATTACAAACAATGATTAGGGTAAATTAATACGCCTAAGTGCGGGTTGTCACATTTTTCCTTAGCATTGATTCAAACTGCCAGTTTGCTCATTGGATACCCTATATTATTAATGATGTATAATTACGATCCTATCAAATATCTAACGTAAAGGTCTCTACAATCAGATAAATAATATGTCACATGGATAATTATATAGTGTCAGATACACCGGAAGTTCTCCCAAATGTACTGATCAATTCAATCAACAGTTATTCTCTAATCCTATTCCCCAATCTCTGACAAATCTAAAAGTTTGACATTTAAGTGTAAGCTTTTAAACATCTCTAGATATTTTCCAAACTGAGCTTCTTGTTTCTCTTTCTTAAGCCTACCAGGGAAAGGTATACGTGAAGGAATAACTTATGGGGCTTTAGAAGGTGCTGGCTCAGGAGAAGTGTCAGAAGTCTTAACTGGTACTGAGTCAGTGAAATTCTTCGGGATTATTGTCTGTTACTATGTAATCTATATTGCTTGTTTTTTTTGTTGAGTTCTTGAGCTCTTTTTTAGAGCTCTTGGCTTGTCTTTTGTATTCATTACCTTTTGGGCTTTTATATATTTCGTTGATTTTCACAATAAAAAAATTAAAAAAAAAATTAAAAAAAAATAAAACCCAATGATTCTGCTCATTTTGAATAGGGAAAATGATTGGATCTATTGAAAATCATTTGAATAAAGTGTTGAACTGATATTTTTATCCGTCTCAATTTAATTGTTGGCTATAAATTTTCACACAATTTTAGAAAAGTACAATAATTATACAGTTACCAATAAAAATTTATTATTCTTCCTTAAATATATTTTATAATTGATAGAAACTGATAATGAACAATTATTTTGAGAAAACACGGACAACAAAGTAAGGACTGAGAGAGTTAATACTAATATAAAGATGTCAATGTCCTCCTTACCATTTTGGATTGTATCAAATAAGTGTCGATGCCTATCTTTCAATCATTCGAATGAGATTTTAGTGGTTAGATATGTTATTTGGTTGGTGAAAGATAAAGTTAATGGAAAATCCTAAAATTGTGTGTGGAGTTAAAATGGACATTTTACTGGGAATGGAGGGATTAATAGTTTTATATTACTCCGTATATATCTTCTTCTTATATAAAAAGAACCACTTCTCTTCATATTATGACACATATACACTTCTAATGTTGCCATGTGTCCACACTTAATTAAAAAAAAAAAAATAGACATTTCAATGTTAATTATAATAACAACTAATATAAACTAACTTTAAAACAATACATATTATGACACATATACACTTCTAATGTTGCCATGTGTCCACACTTAATTAAAAAAAAAATAGACATTTCAATGTTAATTATAATAACAACTAATATAAACTAACTTTAAAACAATACATATCCTAACAAGTGATATCAATATCATCAATATTATTCATAGTTTTATCACTATATATATATCAAAACAATCAAAATTCTTCCCTTGCTTTAGAAATTTGTCACCTAGGTTTCTCAAAAAAGAAACACTTCTCTTCATATTATGACACATATACACTTCTAATGTTGCCATGTGTCCACACTTAATTAAAAAAAAAAAATAGACATTTCAATTTCAATGTTAATTATAATAACAACTAATATAAACTAACTTTAAAACAATACATATTATGACACATATACACTTCTAATGTTGCCATGTGTCCACACTTAATTAAAAAAAATTAGACATTTCAATGTTAATTATAATAACAACTAATATAAACTAACTTTAAAACAATACATATCCTAACAAGTGATATCAATATCATCAATATTATTCATAGTTTTATCACTATATATATATATATATCAAAACAATCAAAATTCTTCCCTTGCTTTAGAAATTTGTCACCTAGGTTTCTCAAAAGTTGACATATATTAACATTAAATTAACAAAATAAACTAATAACATAATCACTGATATCGCTCATTTTGGCTATATAAATCTATCGCGATATCATTGTTTTGCATATGTATTTGAGTATATTTCCTGAACTTTCGATACTTATTTTATTAGGTGGAACGTTTGTTCCATCTCGATCATTTTACTTAGATCAGACATCTTATTGTTTCAAAAATTAACAATCACAAAAAAAAAATCAGAAAGTTCAGTTCGCAGAGAACTCGACTCGCAGGGTAAGAACTCAGTTCGCAGGATGAGAACTCGGTTCGTAGGACAGAACTCGGTTCGCAGGACAAAAACTCAGTTCGCAGGATGGAACTCAGTTCGCAGAACAGAACTCGGTTCGCAGAATCGGCTGAAAACCCCAAAAACAAAAATTTTAGGTTTTTAATCGACTAAACCCTAAGATTTCGGTCGAATATGAACCTAAACACTTCCAGAGACTGATATTGATCATTTTTACGCACTATTGCACGTACCAACAACCCTAAATCAACCGTTATTATCCGAATAACCTCGAACCTACGCATATCTAGCCGTAGGCTTTGATACCAATTGTAAGTCCATATGTATTAGGATCGATAACGAGGTTATCTTTAGGTATTAAGGCGCGAAATTCCTTAATACTAAGTTCACGGATTGTGAACGGTTGTTTCGCAACTATTAGCGAATTAGAATATCAATAAAGCTTTGTATCGATTCAATAGAACACTAATCGATCAATACCTAGCTTAAGAATGCTTAGAATTTCGTAATAATGCTCTGGAATTCGTAGGGCAAAAGTTCTAAATTGTTTAAACCTAATTTTGTATATATATGATTTCTGTCCGACTAGACTCGCAGCTCGATGGGCTCTGCGAGTCGACTGACTTCGCAGCCCAGAACCAAGCCCATATTCGACTCGGTTCGTTGCCACCTTTGCGAGCCCAGATCTCATCTCGCAGAACCAAATCCTGCGACCCGAGATCTCATCTCGCAGAACAAACTTTAGTTTGTATTTTCATAATCGATATTCGTCTAACACTTTATCTTACTAATATATTTAACGAATATTAATAACAAACTAATATCATATTTTTCATTACAATTCAAAATCAATTGTACACACTTGATTACAATAATCACTAGTACTATTACAAGCTAGATCTGTTGTCACAAATACATGTCCCAACACTAGTACCTGATTTGTACCTTGGGCTAGGTGGCTGAACTATCTCTTCGCCATATATGACAGTATCTTCTAGCCTGAGTAGCTGAAGGTCAACCATTTTTTGAAATAGCCTATCAATCTCATTCAGCACTTCTTTCTTTGCAGCACTTGAGGAGTGACTGACAGCAAGTCTGATCTCATTCCACTCTTCTCTGTGTAACTTGCAGACTTGATCAAGATTGATTGCTTGAGTCTTCAATCCTCTGTGAATCAGTAGCTGAGCTTGAGATTTGTTCTTTGGCTTTTTCAAATTAACCTTGGTGATAGGAGCAGGGTTTGATCTTCCAACCATTCTAGCAGCATATCTTTTTCTGTCAATTTCATTCCATAATCTATCCACTGATGCTTTGTTTCCTCCTTTCGTTTCTTGGCTAACAGTAGTTAATTCTCGCTGCTTTTCAGCATTTTCAACATTTTGCAGAACTTTAGCAAATACAGCATCACTTTCTTCCTGCTCTTTCTTTAAGCGTATTTCTCTCTCTCTTTCTTCTGCTTCCTCACCACTGAGTTTTAACATATACGCCCTGTCACTATCAGACAACTCCTTCAACCTTTGCTTTCTTTCTGCTTCAGCTTTTGCCTCTGCTTCAGCATGAATCTTTAGAATCATTTGTCGCTCCATTTCCTGTCTCTCTCTGATCTTTCGGGCGATTCTTTCTTCTTTGGTTTCATTGCTGTGAAGACTTCCTGAAGTTGATTCAGAAGAGATAAGAAGAGCTGGAGCATAAGTCTCTGGCATAGTAATCTCTGGAGGTTGATCAGTTGTTGGTGAAGAAAAGATTGCTGATGTAGTGATTGTTGTTGCTTCAGTTGTGATGCTGGTGTTAGTTATTTGAAGGGTAATTTGATGAGTTGCTGTTGTAGTTGATTGTGGGTCAGGTAGAGATGTCAAGGTTGCTACTATAGCTTGTTCTGGGTTAATCTCTGATATGACAATGTTTAATTGAGGCTCTGGTGGTGAGTCAGGGCTTTCCAGAATGGTTTCCAATAGATGCATGGTTGCTGATATGTCCTCCTCAGTGATTATTTGCTTTCTATGCTTGGAGGAGGTGGACCCAGATGTAGACGTTTCGCTGGTCCTTTTTCTTTTTGTAAGAATAGAAGAGATATGTAGCTGATCTTCCATTTGTTCATCAGTATCGTCTTCTTTGTCAGCATCATTATTACCATCATCATTATTGCCATCATCACCATCATCTCCATCATCCATATTCACATCATTTTCACTTCCATCATCCTCCCTGTTCATCCACTCCCAGCGAGCCAGCTCATAACTAACTGACTCCCCCTCAACTCGTGCTGCCTCATCAGCAGCCCATTCCTTTACCCTACAATCATACATCCTGAGTTCATCTAGATGAAACTCAGGGAAATTTATCTCCTCAAATTCATACTCATCCTCATCCGTATCCATATCAGCCCAAGACAATTCAGCAACTGCATCAGCTTCTAAGTCCGGCTTTTCAGCGATTGAGCAAAGAGAAAATGATTCCAATAAGATTTGTCTGTGATCAGTAGCTTGCTTAATGAAATCATCATTTTCAGCAACTATTCTCTCCCCCTTTTCATCATAGAAAGATGCTACACACTCCTTTATCCAGCGATATAATTTTTGATTATCAATTCGAAGGGCAGCAACTTCAGCCTTAGTAGCTTGATGATGTGAAGTCATATTTGGAATGGAGGAGATCAGCTGATCATTCGCTTGTATATATTGAAGAACAGAAGCTGCTATTTCCTGTTGTTGATCAAAGAGAGCTTTAATGGATTCATCATGAGTGATGAGATTCATCCGTGTTGTGGTAGCGAGCTCAGAGAGGGCTTTTGATAGAGTCTGGAGTATTTGAGAATGATTCAGGCCAGCGTCAGTTAATAGTTTCACCTTGTCACTGATCTCAGAGCTCCAGAGAGGGATAGGATCATATACATTTGCAATTGAGCTTTAACTGCCGTTGTGAGATCAGCAACCTGGCCTTTAAGTGCTTCCCTGTCCTTTGTGAGAAGTTTGATTTGTTGTTGATAGGAAGCAATATACTCCATCAGCAGCTTATCAGTGGAGGGCGGAGTGGATGATGAGGCACCATGATCAGTATGTGATGTGGGTGGAGTTGGCTGTTTTAGTGGAGATTATGGTGGTGTTGTTTGTTTTGTTGGTGATGGTTGTTTTTGTGGTGAAGTTGGTGGTGTAGGTTGGGGTTTGGATTGAGCTCCTTGATCCCCTGCATCCAAGGCAGTCTCAACAAAGGGATCATCACCAGCTACCATGGATATATTGTCACTGGAGAGAGACATTGCGTCTAACTCCTGAATTGGTGAGGTGACAAGAGTAGCTGGTGGAGCAGTGGTGATAGGTGTAGGTGTTGGTACAGCAGCAGTAGTAGTAGTAGTACCAGGAATGTATGGTATATGTGGTGGTGGTGTGAGTTAATCGTCGGAGGTGAAGGTGTCCATTAGTTGGGCTTCCTCGTCATCACCAGCTTGTGTTCTAGCTGATGGATCATCGGAAACAGAAATGTCAGCCTATATCCCTCCATGTGTCAGTGGAGAGACATTGACGGCTGGTGCAGTGGTAGATGAGAGTTGGCTCGGGTCTGTAGCCAGTGATGTGACATCAACATTGAGTGTGTTATCACCCGCTGATGTCACTAGCCCTTTTGATAAAATATCATCCTTTCATGAGGATGACAAGTGGCTGGGGGTTTGACTCGATGGGAGGGTGTGGGATCCACCCGAATCACTGCTATCAATGGGTTGAGCCATTGTAGCTGTATGTAGTTTTCCATTTGTTAAGTCACAGGACTTTCGGGAGTCCAGTGAAGTAGTTGTGGCTGAGGGTTGATCAAGAGTGCCCGCAGGGACTGAACGTACAGTCTCTGCTTCACTCTTGGCATTCGTAGATGTCTTCTTTTTGCTACGTCCCTGATCCTTTAATGTCAGGGACCCTAATTTGGATTTTTTCTTGGGAGCAGTGGATGGTTTCTTGACTGGTGGTTTGACCACAGTAGTCACTGGGGGTGTGATCAGTGACGTGGTCGATGGGGGAGCAGAAACGGACGGATGTACAGTAGTGATAGGCTGGGGTGCAAGTATCCCCTGTGGTTTCATAAGAGCAGGGAGAGACACGGTCGCTGGTTTGGAAAATATTTGACTTCCTACCAGGGTTGGCTCAAAGCCAATGAAAGATACTCTATCATAAGCTTCAAACTGATCTTAAAAGATTAGTGATAGAAACCTAGGATATGGCACATATTTTGCCCTGGTAGGCTCAGCGATCTTATTGACCAGTTCGTCAAAGATCACACTTGCATAGTCAACTCTCATAGAGTTGACCAGTGAGCAACTGATCTGTGCCTCTAGGGTGCTGAATTGATCGTAGCTCCCTGATTTAGTGTCCAGACACTGAATAAAGTTTGAAAAAAAAGCATTCCAAACACCATCCATCTTTGATTTATGAACAGTGAAATACTTACGGTTACCACTGGCATCGACGGAGTGTTTGCATTCAATCCCAGTGAGATTGACGATGCCTCCCTTAGCTGCATCTCCGTAACACCCCCAATATTCGAGGTATTATTTTAGTGTATCCAAAAATATAAGTATTATGAAATATTATCATATAAATAACGAAATATAATAGAAAACGTAAATGGACTCCTCAGTTCTAGACTGTAATTAATTAAAAGAATTGGGTTTACTATATTAATATACGTACCCATTGTCTGAGCCCTTCTAAACATTTCCAGAACTTCAAATTGAGAGAAACCAAAATCGCGATCCATCATCATCTTTATCAAGTCATCAATCAAACTTCAATTCAAGCCCTGAAAATCTTCAAGTGATCATCTCCATTTTCATCTCTAACTCTTTTGTAAGTGTTTTCTTCTTAAATCATAATCTAGGGTTTAAGAGAATTGTGGGTTTTAATGGGTTTCTGAAATTGATGAGTTATAATATGAATTATGTCATGAAATTGGTTAGATTAATGTGTATTAACATAATTATCACTATTAGATATCAATCCAACTCATGAGAGTGGTGAATTCATTAAGTGGGTTAGACTAATCAAAGTGGGGGAGTATAATTTATGATTATTAGCTAGTTGTTATGAGTTTTAAACTCTAAGTATATTGTTATGTATCAATTTGTAATAGGTGTGAAAAGCTTGGAGTAATTTGTATCCGTTTTGCTTGAAACCTTCAATCATATTATAAGGTGAGTATATAGAGAATCGATTAAGTAAAGGTTATGTAAATTCCGGATTGCTTACGAGCAAGAGGTTTTACATAATCATGTATTTGTTGTTATCATTGTACATTATGGTTTTAATATCATGATATGTTTTGTTATGAATTGTGTGTTTGAGCATTAGAGTAGAGAGTCATTGTTACGAAATAACGATCATACGAAATATTGTTTATACGAAATACGTGCTAAGCACAATGGTATCTTATGGACCGCGGATCCGTTTGGGAGTTTAATCTCTACCTAAGCTCAATTGTTATTTGATTATGATTATATGTGCAAATGTATAAATTCTATTTAAGAATCTATGTTATGTGTTATATGATTTACTTAATTGATTGTTTGTATATTCACTAAGCATTTTATGCTTACTCCGTTATATGTTATGAATAGTAGGTAGTAACTCACACCGAGAGGGCAAAGAAGTTAAGAAGGAATAGCGTGGATAACTTGCTCGATGTAGGTAGCAAGAATTCTCCTTATAAATTATCGTTTTGAATTAACTTGTGTAATACGCCCCAAACTTGATTTTTGAAATACTTGAAGTAAGGGTTGGATGCATATTTTGATGGTTGTTGACTTTGAAAGTCAATGAAGGGTATAAATTATGTATTACAAGATTTTAAAGTATAAAGCTACTTTAGTTGTAAACTTGTATAATGGAATAGTTAAAGGATGGAAAATAATCAACTGATATGTTTTGAGTCAAAACAGAAAGTGGTATGTGATAATAGCTTGGTGAGTGGATTTTGGATTGGAGTTGACCATTGGATGGGGCAAAACTGTAACACCCCCGAAATTCACTGTTTTGCGGAAGCATAATTTGGGGTGTTACTAATCAAATATCACAGCACAAAGATAAAGTAAACGACATCTATATGCAACGTTTGTAAATTATTTACATTCCATAGATATATTGTTTGAAAACTTAGTGTTTTCGTATACAAAAATGTAGTTTCCCTAGAGTCCGCGCGTGTAGCGGGAGATTCTATTACATAATCAAAATATACAAAAGATAATGCTAAGAATCTCCGTTAATGCAGTTGTGTTGAAATCATGCGACTCTAGCTAAAAATCCTGGAGTAATCCTACTCCATCCGAGTACCTGAGAAAACATGCTAAAAAGTGTCAACCAAAAGGTTGGTGAATCTCACAGGTTTGTAAGTAATATCAGCTTTGAACACGAGATTTCATCAGTAATGCCCGCAGGCGTAAAATCAGCAATTTCAATCCAGAAATCGTAAACCAGTATTTGCAATCCCGCAAATATAAGTAAGTAAGTTTATACCGTTGCCATGAGGCTCATAATCGAAGCTTAACCCGTAAGTAATAAGTTTGCTCCCGTGACATGCTCGTAAATGAGCAAGCATCAGTAACGAATAATTAGTCACCCGTTTCTACGTGTAAATCAGTACGTGGCAGCGCTACTGCCCCGGGCGGGGAGGGTCATTTCCCTAATGGATCCATTAACTAGTGTTCGCGCTTAAGTCCATAACTAACGATATATGATGGAGAGACTTCTGTTTGTAAGTAAACTCATGCAATTTCGTTTGGTATAGTAAACAGTTCTAGTACTTGTGTTCAAAGAAAAGCAGTTGCATGTTTCTCCCCCAATAAGATAAAACAGTAAAAGTGGGGCCGTAAGACTCACCTGAGTCTCGTAATAAGCCGTAGAAAATAGCAAGTAGTAAATATAGCAAGTAGGTTCTCCGAACCCGTAACCTTCAAATGCCTAAACATATGAGGTTATGTAAGTATGTGTCTCGTGAGACGTTTCGTTTAGTTGTACACAACTAGTATATCCAATGTTTGTCCGTATGTCTGTAATTGTTTGTTTGTTGGAAAACATGTTTGGCCCGTTGGTGACGGTTTGTAGCAAAAATTCTAAGATGTTGACTTGCTACAGTAAATGTGCTACAGTGAATTGCTACAGTAAAATTTGACTTTTTGCTACAGTAACTTTGACTTTTTCTATAGTGAAAATCCTTTAAAATTTCCAAGTTTTCTGTTTTCTGCGACATAATATGCAACACAAGGGTTTATATGCGACACAAGGGTTGTGTCGCATGAAGGATGCGACACAAGAGCTCTGCGACACAGTGGTTGTGTCGCAAAAGCTTGCGATGCTAATTCAATAGCGACATAAGGGTTGTGTCGTATAAAAATACGACATAATATGCGACATAGAGTGCGACACAATATTGTGTCGCAAAGGTTACGACACTAAAGGATTGGTACGACACAAGGTGCGACACAAACGGGTTTATGCGACACAGCATGCGACACAAGGCTTGTGTCGCATGTATGAACACCAGCCCAGAAACTTTCGGGTTTCAAGAATTTCCGACCAAAAATGCAAATCTAACCCACTTTTGAGCTATAAAATCGTGTTTTCTTCTAGTATTAGGTTATAACTATGTTGTGTACACATCAAAACATCAAAACATTACACCAAATAGAATAGATCTAAGATTTTAGAATTTTCTTACTTTTGCGAATCGAGCCAAATGAAGGATGAAACGATGAAAACGGTCTTGATATTCTTGCTCCACTCGTGATGGTGATTCCGAATATGTAATTTTCGTGGTCGGGATTTGATTCCGAAAATTTGGTGTGAATTGAGGTTGAGAGAGTTTGGTTTGTGTGTGTTTTTGTGATAATGAAAAATGAAAGAGAAAAGTGGGTGTGGGGGTGGGGTTTGGCTGATCCACCAAGGAAGGAGGGGGAAATACTCCCCAAAACACAGTGTTGACTCCGTGTCCTAATCGTTTAATCACTAGTTTTTAATATTTAACCAAACGTTTATATTTTTAAAATGTAACTAAAGTATTTAAATAAAAATACTTTGAAATTAATAGTAAAACATTTGTCGCAATATTTTAATTATTAAGTCGCGTTCATTACGTTTTGTTGCGTTAGTTAAAATGTCGTCGTGATAATATATAAATAATGCTCGTTCGGTTGCGTATTTTATATAACAAAATACGTTCTCATTATTTAAGTAAATTTCTGTCACCAACGTCCAAGTAAACTGTGTCGGACTCCGTCCGGTTAATTCGCACGATTTATCCAAATCGCGTAAGTACACACACATATATATAAATCACCTTATATATATATACAAATAGAGCCTGTAATTAGTCCTATTACATACTAATTACAATTAGTTACAAACAATTAGGCATAATTAATTATCCTAATTATGCAGGTGTTACAAAAATAGTCCTAAGGACTCAAACGGGTCATGGGTGTCAAAATAGGTCATTAATGCACCAAATGGGTATAGTGAGATAAACTAAAGCTATAAACATGGGGTCGAGTCTCTTAGGTTAGTTATGATATATTTGAAAAGTGACCAAAAGCCTAAGACTTGGAATTGTGTAGTTTGGATTTTGGTATGCTATGTAAAAGTGTAAAAATGAGCGAAAATGGGTCATACGCATAAATCTTACGTTTTTGTGAAATTGGAAAAAGAGTCAAAAGTAAAACTTTTATATTGTTATTGTGGAGCTGCCTGCAAAATTTGGTGGTCTAACTCGTAACGAGTAGAAAGTTATGTACGTTTGAAGTTTGAAAAACACATGATTACGCGATCCCAGATTGAGATCCGGATCGCGTAAGTATGTTGATTTTGGTTACAGATGAGTTTGGCCTTGAGTACGCGATCCCATTCAATTCCCCGGATCGCATAAGTATGTGTAATTCGGTCACATAATGATTTTGCCTATGGTACGCGATCCCAACCCTTTTTCCCGGATCGCGTATGTGTGTACAATATGTGAAGTGTTTAGTGGACTTTAGAGACCCTTTTTATTTCACATTTTAACACTTTAGAGACCTCTTTTTATTTCGTGACTTTAGGAACCTCTTTTTCTAACAAATTGTGATTGAATTTACATGGGATCAAATGTAATCGAATTGTAATTATAAATATTCTGATTTTATGGATTTTAATATTCAAGTAATATATATATATATATATATATATATATATATATATATATATATATATATATATATATATATTGGGCGTTTCAATCTCCGTCGGGCAGTGACTCGTAAATATCGTGCACTGGTAGTTGTAAAACTGCACGAATGGTGTTGGCAGTGATAGTAATTTGGGTTGCCCCATTGTCAATGTAACCTTGGATTTGAGAAACCCCTTGAACGACTGAGTGAGTACAGGTATACCAGAATTCACTCAACCATTCTGGGTTCATCTCACCGGGAGATAAAGTTAGAGTAGGGAGAATAAAGTGATTGTTCAAAAAAGTAAGAATCTCCGCATACTCTGTTTTGGTACATGTAAGATTTCCTAAATAATTACTTTTAGGAACTGTGATGACAAGATCATCACTCACTGCAGAGGCTTTTAAAGCCTAAATTTCTGCAGTGGGTGTATAAGAGTTCAAAAAAAAAATTTGATCTTGCCATTTTAATTTGTAAAAGAGATTTATTTGCAGGTTTTTGTGAAAAGTTAGGGTTTATGTATAAGTTATACTAATAAAAACAAATTAAGTTTATAAATTAGTATGTTGACATTTATATATTTATGTTTGTACATTGATTTAGTTTGTTCACTCTATTAATTTCAATATAAGATCGATGTGAACGTTAATGTAACCATGTGTATGGAACGTATGATAATTGTTATTTAATTACATATATTTTAGTATGTTATTTTTTATATTCAAGATGCACGTATAATATATTCACCTAAAATTATAATTTAGTTCTATTCCGCCGCAACGCGGGGGTAAAAACAGCTCGTTAATATGAAAAATGAAGGTGAAAGTTAAGGGAAAAAAAAATAAAATAATAATAATAATAATAATAATAATAATAATAATAATAATAATAATAATAATAATATCAATTTTCCTGAACACCCCTTTAACTTATTCTTACTTTTTCTTTTTGTCCCCTCCATTTCTTCCTACTCTCCCTAAATCCTTCTTACATGGGTTGTGTCCGAGTTTCGGAGTAACATGTTTGGGTTGGGTTAGAAATACATCAACTCATTTATCTAATCATGTTGGATTCGGGTTGATTAGAGACAATTAATGAAGCCACACTTTCATTTGATGATCAATTCTTATTCTGGGAGACAATTAATGAAGTCACGATTTGAAAGTAATAACTTTGGCAATAAAAAACTATCTCGACGTGTAACTATGAACTTTACAGAAGGTGAAGCACGTGGAAATGGGTCCTTAAGTATCTTTAGTTCTTGGTCAACTGAAATGTCGTTAATAAGCTCTATTCCCCCTCTTTTTAGCTTGGGTGAACTGGCCATGACAAGCTTCAAAAAGTCCATCTCAATAGCTAAGTTACTGAAATTTAACATCCCGAATTCTTCAAGATGATCCAACTTGAACACCGAGGGATCCATCTCTTTGCTCCCTAATTCTTCAAGGTTATCCAACTTGAACCCCGAGTAGTCTTTGAGACCAAGAAAATCCGTAGCAAATGATCGAAAACGGAACCCTTCATTCTATGAAATAATATATATGTAAAAACTCTGGAGCATTGTCAAAATGAAAAGGAATTAATTATATTTTACAATATATATCATGGAATTATATATTCACCTCAAGAGTAAGTATAGTTAAAGTTGGGGAGCTCTTGATCAAACAAAGGGCACACAAAAGTTTATCTCGTTCCATAAAGCTCAAACCAAAATGGAGAAATTTAATACGGACAAGTGAAATTGGAAGCTCCCGTGGCATATCACTTGTAGCAAAGTGCTTCATTTCATATAATACCGATACAAGATTCAGCATACAAATTAATTATATAATCTTATTTGAAATCGAATACTTAATTACTCACTACAACTAAAATATTATTTATTCATGCTTATTCTTCACACTTTTTTTTAAAATGTGTGGAATTATGTTAAATTATCCACATTTATAATTGTGTAGAAAATTGTTACATTGATAAGTGTGGAAAATCTTATCTTTTTCAAAATGTTTTGTACACTTTCTAAAAGTGTAGAGAAAAAAGTGTGGAAAATGTTTTGTACACTTTCTAAAAGTGTAGAGAAAAAAGTGTGGTAAAATGATATATTTTTAGTGACTTTAGATCGATATATGTATATATTACCTCCATATAATCTTTTGAGATCGCTAAACTCTGAAGTAATGGCAAAGATATAAACAACTCATCAAATGTTATCTTGTCTACTTTCCACATTCTTCTTTGATTTGTAAACTGCATCAAATTAAAGTTAGCAAACTACATTTAGTACAAGGTTTTAAATCGTAGGAGCATGGTATGCATGCAGTTATAGATCATACCAAATATAGTTCATCAAGTAACGGGCAATTGGTGAGGAAACGCCTAAGCGAATTTGTAGTTATCTTAACATCATACAACACAAGCCGCCTCAACATACTAAACCCGTTATATATCTTTGAAGGCTCAAGTTCAAAATTGGATAGTTCTAAATGTTTTAATTTTTGTAACGAAGCCAACGAGTATGGCAGCTTGCAGTGGTTGTATATGGACTTGTTCACTAATGCAAATCGCTCCAAAGTATTGCTTCTCGAAAGATAAAGAATTATCTGGTCGATCTCAAAAGGCATATTTAGGTACATAATCCAAGTGAACCTGATTAGCGGACTCGTGCGTAGCATCAAAAGGTGGAAGATAGCATTAGCAAGTTTAAGCTTCACGGCTTGACTATCATCATCCTCAAATAATGATCTGGGTCTTCTAAACAGACGGTTATCTATAATAAGTTTAGGAATGCTCGCCCATATATATCTCCACTTCCTTGACAAGATGCTCGTCCTTACTGCATCTCTGATTGGCATTAGACATAGTATGCATACTGTAATGTCTTCAGGAAGGGTGCTAATTCTATCCAAACTTGAGCATTCAACTTCCATCATACATATATCTCTTCTTTCTCGGGGTAATTTGATGCTCCACAAGGCTGCATTGTAGGATGTAAAATCAAATATCCTGGATTAGTAAAAGCTTATTGGGCGAAAATGCAATGAACATACCAAAATTACAATTTTTAGTAACGAACTTTAAACATGCTTCATCAACATTATCCATTAAGATACACTAAATTCGCATTTTATTAAATCCGTTATGCATCATTATGTATTTCGATCACATGTCTCTTATTCAATGGGTTATGAAGTGTGTAACGTCATTATTTTGGCTTTTTTAAAGCCGAAAGAGGTTTACGACAAAGTGATGCTATACCTGCCTCCATAGCTATTCACGATGGTTATGGAGATTTTATCATTGATGCTTGCGCGAAATATGAAAATTTTAACTTGAATTAATTATGCTTTGCTGATGATCTTATCGTGTTTTCGAATGGAGATGTTCAGTCAGCTTCTATATATTACATTGAAATTGCTAGGAATTTAAAATGATCTGAGAGGGTGTTTGGCCGGGCGTTAGGATTTAATTTGGCTTGTGCGTTAGCTTACCACCCCAAAATCCTGGCTTTTAACTTTTTAGCTTTTTAACCCTTTAAAATAGTTAAAAGCTTCTCCATCCAAACACTAAAAAAGAGCTTTTATACGTTATGATAACACAAAAGCTAAAAAGCCCTCTACTAACGCTCCCCCAAACACCCCCCGAGTCTTGAGCCGAGTTTGCCTAAGAGCACAATTTCCTTGCAAATTTATGATGAGAAATAAAATGATTCATATGTTCCGAAATTTGTAGTTACTCACTTCCAATTTATAAAAGAACACATACTACAATTTTTATCAATGCTTCTTAGACAAAGAGAAGAAATAAAAAAGTATCACCGGTCGTGATTAATTTTACAAGAATTTAACCAACAAATCATATTACTTCCCTAGTTCCCTAATAACCATAACACCATTAATTCAGAAAACTTACATCGAATTGAGTTCTCCAACTGTCAGATTTGTTATTCCATCATTTCTTTTTTATAATTTTGGGTTTTAACACATCAAATTGTTTATTATCAAAATGTTTATTATCGTATATCATATACACATTTGATTTGATTTGATTTATTCATGTGACTGGTAGTTTTTTTTGCCCGAAAATGGTGTTGCTCCAAATGACTAAATCTAGCTTGTTCCCACTTTGTGTTAAATAAAACCAAGATTATTGTAGTTTAATATTTAATATTATATTATTCATTCTATTCCCCTTAACTATATAAGGACTTAGGTGTTTAATTCAAAACTTTATGTTTGCTTCACTTTAACTTCTTTCTTTAAAGTTCAACTAGATTATAATTCGCAAAATTTGCAGGATTGAACATATATAAAAAAAAATATTTAGTTTGATTAGTATCATATTATTTAACAAATTATAGTTTGATACATCTTTATTTATTTAGGTGTGTTTCCGTTATGAGTAAAAGCCACTCTGAAGTATTTGTTAAAGTTAAAACATATAGTTGTACATTAATTATTAAATTAAATTAAATTACTCTTAAAGTAATACTTGTCGAAAATGAAAACTAATTTAGTTTTAACTGTTGATGTATAGATTATTGTAAAAATCGAGTATTATTTTGATTTGAATATTTCACAGTTTTGTGAATAATTTGTAAATTTATTTTCGTATAAAATTCAATTAATAATAAATTAATAATGAGTAAAATCTAAAACATATATACAAATCTAAATAAATAAACGAATGTTCATGTAATCTAATAAAAGACGTTACACCAACTTTCAATCCGAAAGTAAGTGATAATTAAGTAAGAAGAAAAACATAATTTTGAAATGGTATGTAAAAAATAGAACAATATTAAGGATTCAATCATCTGTATCAAACGCCCTCACCTAAGTAATGAAGTTATCTACCAAACTTTTTAATTATTTGAGTAAAAGTAAAAAAAATGAAATGAGGTACCTGTTGGACGCACCTAACCAGTTAGATACCCATTTATACTCATCTAAAAAAATAGAGAAAGACCCATCAAACTCAATATATTACTCAACTTGATTAATATATTTGTAAATAAGTTTAAAATTGTCACATCTAATATATATTCTAGCGTTTACTAAAATACAAGGATGTTTGTTAAACTTTGATCAATAATGCATCCAATTTTGTAAAAGTGGCATTTTAATGCATCCAAATATAGCCCCTTGTGATCATTTAACTTTGTGAATGTACTAGGTGAAGGACCCGCGACAACGCGGGCTTTGTCATTTAATTTTGTTAATTTTTTCTTAAGATAAAAGAGTTATTTATTGGTAATCGTTATTACGACATTTGGGTTTATAAATTTATGTTGCGTTAGTGTAAACACAAAAGATTGCTTTATTTATTAAATTTGAATATGATGTCATTTGTTATGGACCTTTCGAATACGTAGGCATGGGCTCTAAAGCTTATTGACCTTTTTAATGAGTAATAATCTATAAAGGACTATTAAAATAGAAATAGTTATTGAGACATCCAAATGAGATAATATAATATGATACATATAGCAATGTTTATGTCAAATAAATAAATGCAAATGCAAACTCTAAAAAAAAAAAAAATACTACATTGACATATCCAATAAATCAAATAATACAAAACACTTAAGTCATGCTATTACATATTCAAGTAATCTACTTCAACATTAACTACACAAATCTACTACTATACTCTGTTTCCTATCTATGAGATGGATATTTATAACCATATTTTTAGATAAATTATAAGGATGTTGAGAGAATTAACGATTTATTGTATTAATTTTTATTTATATTCTTTAGTAACTAAAATAATGCGAAATTGTTGATGTTAAAAAAAGTAGTTTCTGTGTGTGTGTATATATATATATATATATATATATATATATATATAAATAATATTTAGAAGTTATGTTAGAAAGATTTTATAGAATTTTTTTATAAAATATGGTTTAATTTATATTGGGAGGTTTTTTCGGAAAGGATATAAGTTTGATTTTTTAAACATCTATTTTAGCATAGTTTTTGAAAAAGATATAAGTTTAATTTTTTAAAAATTGGTAAAACGATTTTTAGATAAATTATTTTCAAAGTGTTATTTTGATTTTTAATTTTTTACATTTTTTGTTAAACGATTTTTTAGATAAAATATTTTAAAGTGTTTTTTAAAATTTTTAATTTTTACATTAGTTGGTTTTTCTTTTTCCTTTTTATTGGGAGTTTTTGTCGGAAAGTTTAAAGGCTTTTTTATTTTAATTTAAAATTTAAAAATGAATTTGTTTTAGGTTGATATGTGTTTAACATATCTAAATTGGAAAGGTTATATTTTCAAATCAATTATTTTGAAAGTGTTTTTTTTAATATATTAGAAGATATTTCTTTAAATACCTCTTTTGATTGTTTCTCAATCTTACCTTATTTCGTTTAATTTCGTTATTTAAACAAATTTTAAATTATTTAGAATATTTTAATTAATATATTTAAATACGTATTCACATATTTAATGTTATTATTATTTCTTTTCTTTTTTTTATGTTGATATGTGTTTAACATAGAAAGATCTTATTATTTAATAATCTAAATTGGAAAGATGGTATATTGGACTATATTTTGAAGAAAACGAAGATATGAATATAGACCCATGTAATGAAGGAAACAATGTTGCTATATTGTTCTAAACTACCAAAGAATTGTTGGGTCGTTAACGGATGGCAAAACATGATAATAATATAATTAAATTAAACTTAAAACAAAAACATAAATAATTATAACAAAAAAAAATAAATTAAATACAAATGTTGGTTGCAATTTGAATAATTTTGGAGTGGCTAAAATTTGTTAAATAAGTTTAGATCAACAGCGTAATCGTCGTCAATATCATGTCCGAGTGATCAAATTTGATTAATAAGATTAATAAGATTGATTAATAAGATTAATAAGATTTTCTTCAAAAAAAAAATTTTATTAATAAGATTGTCGGTCTTAACGATATCTTCCAAGATTTTTTGCATTTCATCTTGCACGTTTTCATCTTTTGAGAAGTTAACTTTTAGCCAGTCAATTAATCGCTTGAAATTGTCTTGATCTACAAAAAAATATAAACGTATGTTAATTAAATGAATTTATATACATTTTTTAAACAAATTTACATTAAACTACGTATAATATTGTATTAACCTTCACAATTATTAGGTGTCGCATCATAGTCGGATCCATGATCATTGACGTTGGGGAATTTTTTTTACCTGAAAATTACAAAAATTTGAAAATAGTTGCATTGGCCAATCCAAATACATATACAACACATATATAATAATTCAAATAAAAAGAATAATAAAATAATTTTAACCTTTGGTATCTCCATTATTAATAGGAGCAGAAGTTTCTTGTGTAGTATGAGGTTTTTTGTCATATTAATATAGAAATATAAGATTTTGTTAGTAAATTTAAAACATTATATATACCTTAAAGATTGTATGTAACATACCTTGAGAGTTTTTTAGGGATTCATTGTGGGATATGAGAGGCGATATAGGAGGTGAAGAATGTATTAGAAGTGAATCAGAATGGATATAAATAGATGTGGGGTGGGATTAGGGTTTGAAAATAGGTTTGAAGATAATGTTCAAAAAAGTTAGCAAAGCCCTTTTTTTGAGGTTATATTGGGCTTTTTTTTCTTCATCGGCATTGATTTGTTTTTTTCTTTTTTTAAAAAAAGTTTTTTTTGTTAGGTAAATCATATCCTTATTTACTTAGCCGTAATTTATTTATTTTATTTTTAAATTTTAATATAATAATAATAATAATAATAATAAGTATAAAATAATAATAATAATAATAATAATAATAATAATAATAATAATAATAATATATGGGAGGAAAGTGTAACTATGTAGATTAAATATACACAATTAGATCGCAAAGAAGGAACCCATCGAATGGTCCCAATTACTCCATGGTATTCTGTTTTATATAATAATAATAATAATAATAATAATAATAATAATAATAATAATAATAATAATAATAATAATAATAATAATAATAATAATAATAAAGATTGGAGACTTTGCATGCCTTAATCACCAACATCCTTTTTAAAAATTTTATAAACAAACATCTACGTCCGAGCTACATCAACCAACTCGAATTATTATCATTTAACTTCCTTAATTTCTACTCTAATTTTTTGTTTTTCTTAGTAATTTTTCTCCTTACCTTAAGTTTATAGCTTTCTCCTTTTGGATTTTTACTTTTTAGTGACTCAACATACCCCTATCCTTTTTGCATGGATTGCAAAAGCAAGGAATGTGATTACCTTTAAATGGCTTCCTATCAAAATCATTTGAACTTTGAAGCGAAGTAACAACAAGTTTGCCATTTAATAAACTTGTAAAATCACCTTCTAATTTTTAGGAGGTGTCTCATATGTCAATGAACATCAATGCAAATTAGACTTAGGGCATGCTTATTTTCCAGTAAATGGACCATATAGAAACAACCCATAATCCACAAAGACGTAAAATTTAATTGTTATTTTTTCACTTTTTGAAAACAAGAAAGTCTATGTTTGGCAAAACTAGCTGTAGCTGGAAGCTGTAAGTTATAGCTGAAAGCTAGATACCGTAGCTTTTAGTTGAAACTGTAAATTGTAAGTTTTATCTATGTAACTGATGTTTGACAAACTAGTTGAAGCTGTAGGTAACACATACAAAATGACATAAAAGGGCATAAACAAAAATTTAACATAGTGTTTATCATAATACATTTGACTATGTGAGAAGTGTATTATGATATTTGTGATTTTATCTATTAACTAATGTCATAATTTGCATACAAAAGTCTTTTATTTATTAATGAGGAAATGATATATATATATATATATAAAGATTATATTATGATTATAATTATTTAATAATCAAAAAGAAAAAAGAAAGAAAACACAATTAACAGTAGAAAATGTCAGATAAGTGAAACATGGATAGTAACTACTTTTATTAAGGGCATTAGTGTAATTTGGAATAGAAAAAGCTTGCTCAAATCCTAAACGCTACTCACATCAATGTTTCATTAGACTATTCACAACTGTAACACCAGAACGTTCATTTTTCAGGCGTCATATCAGCATAACACCACAACACCATTTTCAACACTTGCAATGGTAATACCAAAACGCCAATTTTTATCCTCTGGGACCCACTAACTAAATTTAATTTTCATTTATTTAACAAAACAAATATATTCACATTTTTATTAACTAGAAAATACAAAAACTAAACATCAAACAAAAGTTGGGCTAGACAATTTTAATCCAATATATTGGCCTAACATATTAAAAAAACCCAAAAAACCTTCACTCTTCATTCTTCTTGTTTAGCCGCCACCCACCAATTTCTTTCTTCTACAAAATAAAAAATTAAAAATAAAGCAAATACCATTTGATTCGTTAGGCACAAACGCAACCAAATAATAAAGTAAAATGGGAGAAAGAAAAGAAAGAACAGAGAGATGATTGGATTGGCTTTGGCCCCACACAAATGCTCGTTCTCTTATCGTCATTCCCTGCACGACGCCTCATGAACGCTTGACGAGAACGCCTGGTTGCCGGCGTTCATGGCGTTTTCATCCCCCAAAACGCCTAAAAACGGGCCGGTTGCGAATGGTTTGAGGAGCTTTTAAATTTTGTTGACAGCTCCGAAAATCAGAACCAAACAAAACTTTTTAATTTGACGAGAGCTTTATCTTTCAAACAAAAAGCTTAAAGCTCCTAAAAGCTCTCTGTAAAACATACCGTAAAACCTTAGAAATTGGTGCTCTATCCATCCGATGCCCTTATTTTGACTACTTTGCCCCTCCTTTTTATACTTTCAACCCTTTCTCCCTTCAATTTCCTTGCATCACATCTTCTACATTCCTCTACACTATTAATGACGTCTCATGCTTCCCAATCGGCACTTCCCAATGCCGCCACAGCCTCCGGCGCCAGCCAAAGCTACCGGATTCTTCTTTCCTTAAAATCAAAATATGAAAGATACATATACTTGCATGTTGTTGTAGTTGTAAAAACCTTACAGCCTACAAAACATAACTTTATGTTATTATTATATAATATTGTAATCAGCTTTTAAATAATTTCTTATGCTGCAAACCAATAAGCTCACTATCGAATTCGTATTTGTAGGACAATTACGTCCCCAAAAATCATTAATCACATACAAGATTATGAACCATCAAACAAACTCTATATCACCAGTCACCACAGGCACAGTGATGTATAGGCTTGACACCCGCGGGTCGTGGATACGGATATGCTAAACCCATCAACTGCCCGTGTGGTTTTGTTTCACCCGTACTCGCGACCCGCGGTACTCGCAAGTAACCCGCGGATTCTAAATAATACAAATATTGTATCAAATATCAAAAGATTTTTTACAATTAAAATATAAAAATAATGTTTTAAATCATTTTCTAATCAAAAGATTGTAATATTAAACGAATCAAATTTTTAAATGTTAAGACATGCAGACTAATAATTCGATAACTATCAATTTATTTGATAATTTTTTCTTTATCATTTGATAAGTTTGCTATTTGAAACATGAATACTAATTTTTTTAGTTTTTATATGAAAACTTTCATTATATATTGTTAAAATTAACCATTATATATACAAATATATGTGATTGATTATACAAATCCACTCGTTGGTAACTATAATATGTTTTATAGGTTTGCGGGATGGGTTTACCCGCGGGTATAAGTTCATACCTATCATCCACCCGCGACCCGCCTACGGGTAGAAGTTCATACCTATAACCCACCCGGGGGTAAAATTTTTGCGGGTTTACCCACCTATGATGGGCGGTACCCACGGGTTGCGGGTAGTTTCTCGCCCATTGCTATCCCTAGTGATGTAATTTGAAAACTAAAAAAATATAATAAATAATAATAGATGGATAATTAAAAATCATAGGGGTCGAGCCTATTGTGGCCATGTTTAACTCGATTATCTTAAAATGCATATAATAAAACTATATTATACTAATCTTGCTAATTAAGTAAAAGTAAACTATTCATAGCAGGAAACTAAATCAACCAACTCTAAATAAACTGTTAGATAATTTAGATATTCGGAGAGTACCCGAATGCTAGAAGCGGAAGTGAAGGATCGATTCTTAGATCACCAGATGGGGAAGCGATCACGAATTGTAACACCCCCAAATTTCGGGTTGCGAAAGCGGTCGGGTCGGGGTGTTATCAATCAAATATCACAAGCACAAAGGTACATAATGAACGACTCTAAATGAGACGTTTGAAAATAATTATACATTTCCAAAATAAAGAGTTTACAATGATGCGAGTTCGCAAAATAATTTCATTACATAATTTGAAATACAAAAGTTATGCAAGGAAATCCAAGTGTTTGAAATCATGCGACTCGAGCTAGCATATCTTGTAGCAATCCTAATCCTACTGGGCACCTGAGAACACATGCTAAAACGAGTCAGCTATAAAGCTGGTGAGTTTATAGGATTGTTAGTTGAAACATAAAGTATAAATCTTGTATGTTTGAAAAGTAGTTCAAAAACTACGATTTTGATTTGTATTATTATTGTGTTGTATCATCAATATGTATATATCTAACAAGGTATCCCATACCTAAGTAATTGTGGTGTGTACCTAAGTACATAGAGGAAGTGGCATGCCATGCCTAGCTACCTATCAGGTATAAGTGAGTCTACAAACGTGAGGCACTACATGCCTAAGTACTATCGAGTAAGTGTATGACCGAGTCATATCGAGGGTGTGGCAATCCATGCCTAGATACCTATCGGGTATGAATAAGTCTACCAATGTGTGGCAATACATGCCTAAGTACAAATCAAGTATGTGTATGACCACGTCATATAAAAACTAGTAATAATATTACTTATCCAGTACTAAGGTACTAGTGTGCCACCTGGCATAGTGTGTTGCCTCCAGCAACATGTAATTGTAGTCCCGCAGAACTATGATTGAGTATTTAGGCAAATACTGAGTCAATGATCTCGAGTGTAAGCTCGCCGATCCGTTGATGAGTGCGAATCTCGAGTGTAAGCTCGCCGATCCGTTAATGAGTGCGAGTATCAACTTGTATGTTTATCCGTGTTTTGTATCGCTTTACCACGATATCTTTTGAATCACTTTACCGTGATCTTGTTTTGTGTCCACTTTACCGTGACATCGTTTTGTGCCCACTTTACCGTGGCATCGAACAGTGTTGCTCGCAAGCAATGTATGTATTTGAGAGCCGGCAGTACTACGACATTCCCGACTAAAGTAATTGCGTTTATATAAGTGTATGTATATCAATATACATAAGTAAGTTGTAGGTAGCACCAAGTGCTCGAGGTAGCGTACGAGTATGTATATATATATATAAATATATATAAGTCAAATCAACAAACACATCTAACGGAGTATCATGTAACACATGAAAGTGGTTTAGTGTATCTAGGTATGTATATACAATACTTAGATATTAAGTGTAGCACAAGGAGCCTAGGTATGTATAATCATCACCTAATTGTTTTGTATTAGTATAAAGGGCTATACTAACGTACGTTACTAACGGATACTTCTAGCCTCAGCCTAGCAAATATATTGAGGTCTCTGGGTGATGTTCACTTAAGTACAAGTCCACCCTAGTAATCATGGAATGTGTAGGCAGTCTTAGTTTCCTAAAAGGAAAACTAATCCTGTAAAAAGTATAGCTGTTGTCCAGCTTAGGTAGAACTAACCAGTTCTATTATATTCGATAATATTGTCCCGCGACAATATGGCCAAATTATAGTGATAACTTAATCAAGTTATGTAATGGTAATTGTTTTTCAACAATCTAGCAGTGTACAATGGTAACTATAACACCCCGCAAATTTAAACACTATTATTAACGTTAATCACTTGCATAATTAGGCTAATTCCCTACTTGAGTGAATTCACAACACATTTTAGAGGTAAGTCTAGCAAAGCCCAACTAGTTAATACGCGTAGTATTACGATTCATAATTTGTTAAAATTATGTACGAAACAATTGGAACAAACGAAACAAAAATATACGACTGTTGGTGAACAAATTTATTTAACAAAATGAAAGTTATTAAATAACGTAAACGCATAATAGATATTATGTCGATAATATTTACAAATATTTTGTAACGAATAACGTATGACTTGAACAATTTAAAATAAAACAAAGTTAAAATTTTATAACTAAATAAATTTGTTTTCATAAAAAGATCCTAATTAAAAATATAATGAAATATGTAATTAAAAATGTATTAGTTAAAATAATGTAACATTTAACGATCGGGTAAACAAACACGGAGCGCAAACACGGAGACGGGAAATGGGGAACAAAACCCACCTCCCCACCTCCACATTTCTCATTCTCCATCTTTCTTTTCTCTCTCTATACTCTCTTTCTCTCATCTTTCTCTCTCTCTAAAAACCAAACCAAAAACCACACTAATTACACCAAAACTACACCAAAAACGCGCCGAATCACCGAACCAAATAGAGGAAAACGATCACGGCAACACGATCTATCTTTCTACCTTCCCGGATTTCAAATCCGACACTCGTAAGTTTCCGACAAATCCCGTAAATTCTTAAATTTTGAAGTTTTCTTTCATATTAGTGTTTAATGTACTTAGTATTAACCCATACAACAAAGAAAACACGATTTTAAAGCTTAAAAATACGTTTAATTTGGGTTTTTAGTCGTAAAAATCGCGACAGCCGATGTTTCTGGGCTGGTGTTCATCTATGCGACACAACTATTGTGTCGCATACTATGTCGCAGAAACCATGTGACACAACAATTGTGTCGTACCAAATCATTTTATGTTGTATCCATGCGACACAACGATTATGTCGCATCTTATGTCGCAAAACCCATGCGAGACAACGCTTTATGTCGCTGTTGACTCAGCACCTCCAATCTCTGCGACACAACCCTTGTGTCGCAGAATTGTGTCGTACCATGCGACACAACCATTGTGTCGCATATTGTGTCGCAGAAAACAGAAACTTTACAAACTATTTTCACACTAAGTGTTGAACTTAACTGATAGCGAATACGTACATACAATGCTATATGTGAACTTTACAAACATTACAGACACGCTATTTTATTGAAATTATGATTTCAAACTATCACCAACGAGTCGTGTACATTTTCACAAACAATGAAATACAAACGTAAACGTTTAACAAACACTTTGAACATAACTTGGTTGTACAAACACTAGCATGGATGATTAGTTTAGACATCCACATACTTATTAAATCTCGTATGTTTAGGACGTTAGGAGATCTCGGACTGTACTTGGGCTTAGGTTTGCTAGCACTCGCACAACTACTTAACTCAACAGGTGAGTTCACAGCCCCTACTTTTACTGATTTAACTGTTTTTGAACAGGGGTGGAAAACATAGTCAACTGTTTAAACTGTTTAACTGTTTTATTAATTGCCATAACTGCCTTTACTGATATGATTGTCTATCATACGAGTTTTACTCGAACTATTAGAGTACTTTGAACTATTGAACTGTTGTGCGAACTTTGTTTATGAAATAACATTTTCATACTATAAGCCAACCAAACGTGATAAATTATTCGACAAACTGTTTTAACTAGACCAGGGAACGACCGGTAAACTGTTTTGAATTGGCCGGAGAACGACCGGTACTTTTGTGAAAACGATGGAGAACGACCAGCAACGTATTTTAGTGCCAGAGAACGACTGGCCACTGGACGGGAGAACGACCCGTGCGTCTTTGGATGGGAGAACGACCCATGCGTATTAACCGGAGAACGACCGGTACTGTGTTTCGCTGGAGAACGACCAGCAGTGTTTGGACGGGAGAACGACCCGTGCTTATTAAACTGTTTTATTTGAACGGGAGAACGACCCGTGCGTATTTGACCGGAGAACGACCGGTACTGTTTGTAAAACGCCGGAGAACGACCAGCACGTGTTTTTAAACTGACATTTTGGGTAACATCCCACGTATCTGTTCTGGGTAACATCCCACGTAAACTAAACTTTGGGCGAACAACCCACTAAACTTGTATTTGGATTACATTCCACTAAACGTATTCTCGACTATTATGGCAATACTATTTGTGAACGTATTTGGATAACAACTGTGCTTACAAATTTGGTTCAACTATTGCAAACATGAAACCTGTGAATTCACTCAACCTAGTTGTTGACTTTTACTATGTTTTTCAAGGAATTAGCTGCGCATGTAAGAATCGCCAACACACATGGAGAATTAGGCGACCCGTGAAGTTTTAGGATGCCAACTTTTTGGAAACATATGAATTTCTCTAGTATAACTGAAACTGTTTTAGTCATATTCCAGAAATCCACTTTTGTAAACTTATTACTTTTAACTTGTACGATTCGATGAATCGCAAAACTTTGTAATTAATACTTTTGGCATCTTAATATATTATGTTTTGTTGTAATCATAAGCTCTGATACGTATGCATGCTCTGTTATTGTGGCACCCCTGTACTCAAACTAAATGCTTCCGCTAAACGAAATTGGGGGTGTTACAGTAACCTATCTAGGTCAAATAGTGATATTGTTCTACAACAATATAATGGGTGTAATTCCTAAGTATTACACAGTTTGTATTACAAAACAGTAATATAGTTAAGTGTGAATTATAAGAGTTTATCATTATAATTCGAAAATAGTAGTTGTGCATGCGTCTCACCCCGAAAACAGTAAAACAGTTGAAAGAGTGGGGCTACGAACTCACCTGTGAGTTGTCAGCGATCCTAAGATACGCGTGTTGTCCCCATAGTAACCTCCTGGTGTCCTAAACACGCGAGGTTATATAAATGAGTGACTAATCGGTCTAACTAAGCGAGTTGTGCAAGTATTCACTTGTTGTTTAGGTTTAGAAATCGTGTACTGGGGTCCTGGGGCAGCACCCCTGGTAGCGGGGTCCAAGGGGTGGCAACACCTGGTGGGGTTCAAGGGGCAGAGCCCATGGCTGGGGTCGAGCTGCCAGGTCAGTTTGGAAAATTTTTATTTCTACTACATTGCTTTGGTGAAAAATGCATCTGAAATTTAAGTTCGCAAATCTTAGCTCGCAGGAAAAAGTCAGTTCGCAACTCAGTTCGCAAGTCTCCACTCGCGGTCTCAACTCGCAAGGTCAGCTCGCAAGTCAACTCGCAACTTAGTTCGACTCGCAAGTGGTTTGGCTCGCGAGCCAGTTCAATTCGTAGATTTCGGATAAGGTTTTGCGAGTTGAGTTCGGATAGGGTTTTGCGAGTTGAGTTCATCTCGATTCGCACGACGAACTGATGTGGATGTTGAGATGGGTTTTGAGTTTTAAAGCGTTTTCAGTGGGGTTTTTGGGCATAAACTTGTTAAGTGGTTCCTAAATAGGTAGATGCATATGATTTCAAGCGAAATTAACAAGGAAGTAAGGATTTCTTACCAAAAGTGACGAATCCAAAATAAAAAATGAGATAAGATGATGATGATCTTTTTGCTTGTTCTTGATGATGTTAATGAACGATTTTGGTGGTGGTGGTGGCTGCTGCCGCCGTGATGTTGTAGTGAGAGAGAGATCGAGATGTAGAGAGAGAGAGATGAGAGGATGTGGGTGTATGTATATGTGCAAAAATGGAGAAGAAAATGAGGTAAAAAGAGGGGAAATGGGGTGGGTCGGTTCGGGTTGAGTCCGCGGGTCTAGTTCGCGGGTCTGGGCCGACCCATCCGGGTCTCGGTTTCGTGTTATTTCGTTTCTCCCAAACTCGTGTTGTGTTTAATTTTTAAAATAATCCCGTACATTTATATAATTATATATAAAAGTTTAAGTGTTTAGCATTAATATGTATTAAATACGAGTAATAAATGCTTAAGTTGGGCGCGAAAATTGACCTTTTTGACCGGGTGTTATACGAATGGAAGGCTTCCACAATTCATAACCCAGATTTTCTCGGTCACGCTTGTTTCTCACTCACCTCTCTTGTGTGTATCTTGTGTTGTAGTGTCCTTCAACAAGAGATTGGTCCTTCTTATATAGCAACTCGAAGTGGTGACTTGAAAGGGCAGTAGTTACTTTCCATTAATCATCTCAATGATGACAAGAATTCCAATCATTCGGTATTGGTCACAAAGATCGTAACCTACAAATATATTATCACCAATAACGTGGGTGTTTATTACTCGTGGACATCCAAGATCCAATATAAATATAACTTGAAGATTATTACTCTTTGATCTAAACATTATCACTAAATAATATATTCTAATTCGTCCTGCAATTTCAGCGACAGTTAGACGAATGATCAAACATAAACAAAATTTGTAAAAGAAAGCTATTCAATAGCAGCTTCTAAGGCTGCAAATTTAACACACTACTCATACATTAGTTGATTTTAATTGTGCTTTATCTCAAACATGTAAAATCAAAAAATCCAACCAAGAGGAAATGGGTAAATGGGTCAAACGAGTCCAATGGGTGTAAAGTTGTCAAAGGTCTAAGATCTGCATTCATTTGATGAGAGAATTTGCATCAGTTAATACATAAATAAATCAAAACTTTGTAAGAAGTCTTATCCAAATTTTTGCCTCAACACGCTTTTGTAAAACCATCCTCGATTCTCGTGAGTCTAAAAATTACCCTTAGACCCCTTCCAACGGCCCGTCCGTTCCAACCGACGGAATTGACGCCGTTGGCATGGAGACGTCGGTTTCGGTCGTCAGTTTGGCGATGGGGTGCAAACGGGAAGAAGTGGGCCCAAATTCAACAAAAACCTTTTTTATTTGATTTGCAGGGAAGAAACACAAATTAAAAAAATGTTTAGTACCTCTTTCTTTTCTTTTTCTTTTTATTTGCAGAGTAAGAAGTCACGATGAGGAAGATGATGATTTAGGGCCGAGCTTTTCTTTACTATTATTATTAATTGAGCTCAATTTTTATTTAATTAATGGGCTCTTTTTTTTCAAGTGGGCTCATATTTTTAGAAAATGGGCTAAGTTTAATATTATGTATTGAAAACATAAACATATTTGTTTAATTTGAGTCAACAATATAAGTTAAATAATTGATGTAATGTTTTTATTTTTAATAAAAATGTTTTTATTTTATTTTTATGTTTTAAATAAATTAAGTAAATAATGTGTGGCGTCCAGAAAAAAGTGAAGTGTTAGCAGTATAATGTCAGTTATGTATCAGTTTTGTAAACTGCTGACGTAACGCTGATTTAGCAAAAACTGATGTGTCAGTTAGCGTCTGTTGGGAGCAGTCTTAGATTTATCATAATAACCTCTTGTGTTAGTGGGGCTACGCCCTCGAATTATGTCACTTTTCAAACAGACCCAAAAATTGTGTATTAACGTTTATATTTTTAGTATTGTATGTATTAGGGTGCGTTTGGTTCGTGGGATTTCGTAGGATTTTGTGGGATTTGCATTTCATAAACTTTGAAATCCCATGTTTGGTTGGAGGTTTGATTGAAGGATTTGAATTTGAAATACTACGAAAGAAGGATTTCTAAATCCTTTGGATATGGGAAGGATTTTAAAATCCTCGTTCACACGGAAGTTTTAAGCGGACAATCCAGACAAAAATACCCTTCCCATTTTCACAATCTCCTTCTATTTCATTACAAACTTCATTCCGCCGCACAAACTTCATTCCTCCTGCTTTCGAGAAATTTGTTATGAGTTGCTACCTATGTTTGATTCTCGGTTCGAAGATTGTCGTGTTTCTTCGATTCAACTACAAAACTTTGGATTATCTTCTTACTTCAGTTTCTTTTTTCTTCTTAATTTAATGATACTATTACTTCTTGTTTCATGTTATCTTTAACAATACAGGTTGAGCAATATTTTAAAATCTAGCTAGTTTGATGGATCTATTGCCTGTTGATATGACGCTTTTATTCATCAATTTTTTGCTTTGTGGGTTTTGGTTTTGTTTGATTTTGGGGGTTGTAAATGCTACGGAATATTAACATCGATGTAAAGCTTACTTGGTTATTCCTTTCATATATATATTAAAAGAAGATTAATAATAGTTGAAATGTTGAATGATTCGAGAAGAATGCTTTTTTCCTTTTTTTGCATATGTGTATCGAAGATGTTCTACTCAAACTTGTTGAAGATTTGGTTGAAGTTAGGGTTAAGAAAGAAAAGGATAATTTTGTCATTTACTATTATTTGCAGGATTTGAAATCCATTGCATTTGTAGTCAACCAAACATGTGATAGGATTTGTAATCTAGTATTTCAATTCAATAGGTATTTCAAATCCTAAGGTATTTGAAATGCTGGGATTTCAAATCCTCAAACCAAACGGCACCTTAAAGTTTTTAAAGTTTCATTGTAGGTATGATACTTTATCATTATCGTGATGTATAAATGTGTATTGAGTGACCGAATTTACTAGTTGCCGATAATTTCAAAGTAATTTGATACATACAATAGCAAAAAGATACATATAATAGAAATATGTAAACTTGAATACATACAATACAAATACAAATACAAATATGTAAGTAATGTTTGAGATCACTTAATAGATACTTTAGACATTATTAAAAAGTTTCGTACACACAATACAACTTCAAAAACGTAAATATATACAAATAGCAAATATTTAAACTTTTAACACATTTTAAAACTCAATCCTTTTTTAATACCTTAAAATTAAATTTTGTGGGTTTTTAATTTTTTGATGGTCCTGAATTTTGTTATGTTTCCATGCCTTTATAGACTTCAAAAGATATGGGAGCCAGCCAATTTAACTAGAGTAGTTGGTTATAAACCCAACTTGGTAACCAAATATATATGGACATTACACACCTTCCCACACGCAAATACTATATGCTTTTTTTAAAAAAAAATATTAAATTAAATTAAAATTGAGGGGAAAATTAAACTACACTTGCTTTCTAGGGTTTGTTTGACTGATAGAAATCCCCAAATTCAATTGGGCACACACCACTAGGTGAGAGAGAAAGTGAAAGCCTGTAAATCATTAGATGATTCTTCCGGTAACTTCGGTGGCTCGGCGTCTTCTACATCCATCCATCTCACCAGTGGCCCACACGATCTGATTTCTGCGCCCAAAAAAATAATCAATTTCTAAAATCCCGCAAAATTATACATACAAATATATATATTTTTCGTGATTTTAGAGAAAGAAAGTGGCCGTTGAGGAGATCGTTAAGGATTAAACCACGTCGGTTTAAATTTGGAAAGATTTTCTTTAATTTTACGGTGTTTCGAATTTTACGTTTTTCAGCTTTTTTTTTTTTTTTTTGACTTTTTATTTTGAAAAATATATAGTTATATAGAAGAGATAATATAGCACAATATTTGCATGCAATCTGGTGGCGGAGGTGGTGGTCATGGCCGGAACATGGTGGCCGGACCGCCGTCGGCTTCTGCTTCGCCGACGTCTTCTTCGTCGGCAGTGTCGCAGCCTCATTTAAGTTATGATCCGATGAAACATCAACAGCAGCAGCAACAACAACAACAGCAGCAGCATTTGCAGCAGCAGATGCAGCAAAGGCAGGTTAGGTTTTTATTGCATTACTGAATTGAAGCTTATTTAGGGCACATTCGTTGTTATATGTTTAAATTGTTATATATAGCTGATGTAAAGAACCTTTCTTTTTTATTGAATTGGTTACAGAAGATATTAATTAGATACTTCAGTGTGACTAGTTCTTACGTTACTCGTTGAAGATACTGTCTTATGCTCTGCAATTGGCTTGTTTATGTTAAATTTGGTAGATTTATGTCTTATTTCACTATTTCTTTAAGCTGGGTAGTATACTATCTGTTTTGCATTCAGTATTAGCTCGGTTAATATTATGTTATTGTTGTTCTTCAAAGTCACTTTTGAAGGTTTTGACATGTGGGTGTGTATTTGTATATGAGTAGAAGGGTTTTAAAATATAAAGATGAAATGTAATATAACTTGTAAGTGTAATAATGAGGATGCAGCATCAAGACCAAATAGAACATTACTATTCTAAACCTAGTTAGAGAATAAACAGTAACATCACTGATACTGTTGATACCGAGATTTAAATGTGTTTAAAGGAACAACTGTAATACGTTAGTACCGGTATGTTTCATTATATGTATGATGCAATATAATAAAAAACCAATAGAACTCCGTTTAGAAGGGCTGAGTGTATTTTGTATAGCTGCATTTCTTGAAAAGTTGGGAGCAAGGCATTAGATTAGATGTTTCATAATAACATACTAGATATTATATTACTTTTGTATATCCAAGGCTATGGATGACATGCACAGGCACTTTAAATAGTGAGTGGATGTTTCCTATATTGTTTCCTTACTGTCATGCGTGTGGGTTGCTGTATTAAAAATGTTTAAACAATTTGATTTGCTCAAACTTATGGGCCTGTTAAATTATTAATCTTATTATGTATCTTGTTTGCATTATATGTGCAGTCCTTGCAACAACAATTACTGCAAAACCCTGAAGGGAAAGAAGCAATATTAGCATATCAAGCTGGTATTCGGCAAGGCGCATTAGGAGGTGGCGATGTCTCGAGTTCTGGTATTCGGCAACTGCAACGTGTAGCCCAGCAGCATGGCCAAGAGGAAGGACAAAATATAAGACAGGGTTATGATCAACACATGATGAATCCCATGCAACAAGCATACATGCAATATGCTCTTAAAGCCCAACAAGCTCAACAGATGTCATCTCTTGGCATGCAAGCCAAACAGCATATTAAAATGGGAATGATGGGGAAAGATCAAGACTTGCACATGGGGAATACAAATATGCCAGATATCCTTTCGTCTCAGCCTGCTAATCAAGCACAGATGTTGTCCAAGAAACCATTTGACCATTTTGGACAGGGAGCTAAGCAGCCGGTGGAGGAAATTCATCAGGCTGCTTCTGATCAAAGTCAAAATCAGACTCAAATTCAAAATCAGAGTATATATACTATGGCAAAAAGCCAGATGACTGGGAATAGTGCCTTTTCAACATCGCTTGGGCAGTTAATGCCCGGGAATAGTTCAAGACCTATGCAAACTCCACAAGCTCAACAGAGTATACATGATATGGCAAAAAGCCAGATGGCAATGGCTGCCCAACTGCAAGCAGTACAGGCTATGGCTCTTGAGCGTAACATTGATCTTTCACTTCCTCAAAATGCTAATCTGATGGCACAGTTAATGCCAATCATGCAGTCTAGGATGCTTAGTCAACCAAAAGTTAATGACATTAACATGGGCCCGCAGTCAAAGCAGCAAGTCACTTCTCCACAGCTCGCAAATGAAAGTTCGCCTCGTAGTGATGTGTCTGGGCATTCAGGCTCTACCACAGCAAGGCAGAATATGTCACCTGGCCATCTTGGGCCTACCTCAAATAGCATATTAGTTAATAATGCTAGTGCCAGTCAAGGTCAACAGTTCCCCGTTCATGGACGGGAGAACCAATTGCCACCTAGGCAACCCTCCATTAATGGCAATGTGATATCTTCTATGCCTCCACCACAATCACCTGCTAGCATGATCCAGGGTGGAGATCATTTTGGCAAAAGCATGTTAAGTGGCTCTGAGTCTCTACAAATACAGCATGCTAGACAGCTGATGAATAGGTCTTCTCAACAGTCAATACCTGTATCTAATGATGGTGGATTGGAAAACCCTTTACCATCTCAGAAAGGAAAACTGCCGCCGGGCTTTACAAAACAGCAACTGCATGTGCTTAAAGCCCAAATTCTGGCTTTTAGGCGTATAAAGGTTTGCAAATTTTGTATCTTTACTAGAGGTGACAGTTTTTTGTCCCATTAACCTAATGAATGGGCCAATTCAGGTCATCTTTGATCTCTAACGGGTTTAATTAGGTAAAATAGAGACGGTTTAAAACGAAACTGGGTCATATGGGTTGAATTGGTCAAACTGGGTGAAAGTTGCCCAAAGTACGTAATCGATGCATAAAACCTTCTATGTTTATATTTGTAAAAGGTTAGATTGTTATTGAAATTTAGAAGTTTGTAATCATATTTGACACACTAAATAAATTTTTTTGGACAGCAAGTGTTTTGCGTTAACCTGACTGGTACCAAAACAGTCCTGTTTTAATCTGAACCTGTTTGGGCACATCTTACCCAGCCCAGCTGACCCCTCATTTGCAAACTTACTTTTTGCCCACACGTGTTTATTATGGTGTTTCATTCTACTTTTCCATGTACCTTTCTTTATTTATTCCCTTATTATCTTTTGTTGACGTTTTGACTTGACCTGGCAGAAAGGAGATAAAACCCTGCCTCGTGAACTACTTCAAGCTATTGCACCACCCCCCCTTGAAGTACAGTTGCAGCAGATCACTGCCCCTGCTGGTAGAAATTCTATGGATTCAAATAACAAGGATCTTCAAGCTGTTGCATTACCTGCTGGGATGAATAGTTTGAAAAGAGAAGTTCATGAGGATAAAGCAAATGCAGGTTCAACAGCTAATGCACAGGGTACAACCGTAATAAACGAAACCCCATTAGTCACTCTCCCTGCAAAAGAAGAGCAGAGAAATGCTCCATTTCCTGCTAAACAGGAACATGAGGCTGTCCCCGACAAGGGGAAAGCAGCTGCATCGGGACCTACTGTTGTGTCTGACGCTGTTCAAGGTAGAATGGCTGCACATTCAGGAAGTTCACATCAAACAAAAGATCCAGGATCTTCTAGAAAGTATCATGGTCCACTATTTGACTTTCCGTTCTTCACTCGTAAACACGATGCTTTTGGATCAAGTATGATGCTTAACAACAATAACAATCTAGCTCTGGCTTATGATGTGAAGGATCTCCTTGTTGATGAAAGTGCTGAAATGATCAATAAGAAGAGAAATGAGAGTTTAAAAAAGATTGGTGGTTTACTGGCTGTGAATTTGGAGAGAAAGAGGATAAGGCCAGATCTTGTTTTGAGATTACAAATTGAAGAAAAGAAACTTCGACTGCAAGATGTACAAACACGCGTGAGAGAAGAAGTCGATCAGCAGCAGCAAGAAATTATGGCTATGCCAGACAGACCATATAGGAAATTTATTAGGCTATGCGAGCGCCAACGTATGGATCTCAACAGACAATTACTGGCTGCTCAGAGAAAAATTAGAGAAAAACAACTGAAATCCATTTTCCAGTGGCGTAAGAAGCTTCTAGAATCTCATTGGGCGATCCGTGATGCACGGACTTCCCGTAACAGAGGTGTTGCTAAATATCATGAGAAGATGTTGAGGGAGTTCTCAAAACACAAAGATGACGATAGGAGTAAAAGAATGGAGGCTTTGAAGAATAATGATGTGGAGAGGTACAGAGAGATTCTTATGGAGCAGCAAAATAGTTTACCAGGTGAGGCTGCTGAGAGATATGAGGTTCTGTCTTCGTTTTTATCTCAAACAGAAGACTATCTCAATAAACTTGGAGGCAAAATAACTGCTACCAAGAATCAACAGGATGTTGATGATGCAGCAAATGCCGCATCCGCAGCTGCAAGAGCTCAGGTACTATCTCCTCGAGGTGGCAAATTTGACCCCATTATATATACAATTGGGTCGATTTGGCATGTGCTTGATCTCGAATGGGTGAATTGGGTGAAGCTTTAAGATTAACCTAATAAGGAAATGGGTCAAACTGGTCGAGCGGGTCATAGTTAAACGTACATGAACGCACAAAATCATATAAATCGTTTTGTTTAAAAAGTTCCAATTATAATTTTATGTCTTTAGTAATATAATCATATTCAACACATTAATCATTTATGAAATCCAGAAAACAGGAATAAAAAGTGTTTTGTGGGGTCGGACCAACCTGACCTGACCCCGACCCAACTCTATTTTGACACCTGCTAAAAACTGTCCATTTGGAGCCTAACTTGCTTTGACCTACTATCCAACCCACCCGAATTGCCCGTGTTGCTACAACTACTATCTCATTTCGGCCTGATCTATTATCTTTTGTTTAATATAATTGCCCATTTGTTGCTAAAGGGTCTATCTGAAGAAGAAGTGAGAGCTGCAGCATCTTGTGCTAGGGAGGAGGTTTTAATTAGAAATCGTTTCTCAGAAATGAATGCACCCAAGGATAGTTCTTCTGTTAGCAAGTAAGATCCTAATAACTATTATAGCTGATTGTAATATATCAGAGTGCCTTAAGGAAATACAGCTGGAAACAGAGTTTTTGTGCCATTAATATGTTAATTTTGATATGACTCTAAAATGTCCATTTTGTAATGTTCACTTGTAACTGGTTCGTAATCCGAAAGTTTTAAAACGAAAGACCTGAAAACCATAGATTAAGTTAGCGTATTCTATATAAATCTTTCTCTTATCCGTGGTTTTCAACAGATATTATACTCTTGCACATGCTGTCAGTGAAAGGGTCATACGACAACCCTCAATGTTACGAAAAGGAACTTTGCGGGATTATCAGCTTGTATGTTACTTTTTCTTTGATAAGATGCACCAGTGAATTGATTATGATCTAATTTCGCAAATATATTTATGTACCCTTATCTGCTAACTTGGTCCATGACAATTTGTTGCACATTCTTATCAGTTTACTGGTTTTCCAGGTTGGATTGCAGTGGATGCTTTCATTATATAACAATAAGCTAAATGGTATATTGGCTGATGAAATGGGTCTTGGGAAAACTGTCCAGGTAGCTACTTGTGTGTATTTCCTTCTGTCCATTGAGCAACCAAATCATATTTTTAGAATTATCATTTTCTAAATTGTAAATGCATTTTTATTTGTCTACAGGTTATGGCCTTAATTGCTTATCTGATGGAGTTTAAAAGCAATTATGGCCCACATCTCATAATTGTTCCAAATGCTGTTTTGGTTAACTGGAAGGTTAGTTAATTTAGAATGTGTGCCTGTTATAATTGTATTTTTCATGCTTATCTAAGGTAGTTCTCTGCAGAGTGAGTTGCATAGTTGGTTGCCGGGCGTGTCCTGCATTTACTATGTCGGTAACAAAGATCATCGGTCGAAGCTGTTTTCTCAAGTAAGATTTGCTTCAATTTTTTTGTTTATAACATTCCAGTAAGTGCCGAAGTCTGACGTTTCTATTTTTTTTCATCATTTTAGGAGGTTTGCAATATGAAGTTCAATGTCCTTGTGACAACCTATGAATTTATCATGTTTGATAAATCAAAACTTTCAAGAGTTGATTGGAAGTATATAGTCATTGATGAAGCACAAAGAATGAAGGACAGAGAGTCTGTTTTAGCTCGTGATCTTGACAAATATCGCTGCCAGAGGCGGCTTCTCCTCACCGGTACCCCTTTACAGGTTTGTTGTGGTCCTGCAAAACCAAGGTCCTTCTACTATGTTTTTGTGAATGTAATTACGGTTTCATATTATATTTAGTTACTATGTCATTAATTCAAACACAAACATGCTTGCACTCGGGGTACATGTTTGTTGAGTTTGCATCAGTTAATCATCTCTAGCTTCTAAGATAAAGATGGAATTTACGCTAGACATGGATAAATTATGATACAAATGCAAGTTTGGAGACATCGTAGACTTAGAATGTTTGTTTATCGCATGGTTAATGGCTGGTAGATGCTTGTGCCACTGCTCGACATATATAACATCGACAGATTGTTTCTCATGCTTTTAGTATACCACATGCGGATTGACATATATTAATTTACAGACTAGAGTCACCTGTTGGTCTTATTATTGCTGCGTTGTGTAGTTTGGTTCGCTGCTAGTTAAATTCCTTAGACATGTGGATTCTCTCAAGAAATTCTTCATCCAGAACTGACCAATTTAGAACTATATCTTCAAAATAATCCGAGTTTAATCTTTCTTATGAAGGAAAGTAATAATGAGAGTTAGAGCGTAATGCTATTATTACTGCCTACCACCTTTTCTATAGCTTGTTTGCGTAGCTTGAGTTAACAAGTGTTGTATTTTTTCTTGTCTCTGCAGAATGATCTTAAAGAGCTCTGGTCATTATTGAACCTCTTGCTTCCTGAAGTGTTTGACAATCGCACTACGTTTCATGATTGGTTCTCACAGCCCTTCCAAAAAGAAGTCTCTCACAATGCTGATGAAGATGATTGGTTGGAAACAGAGAAAAAAGTTATCATCATACACAGACTTCATCAGATCTTGGAGCCTTTCATGCTCAGACGTCGCGTCGAAGATGTTGAAGGTTCACTTCCTCCAAAGGTAATCTTCCTTTTTATCATCATTAAACCAATGGGCTCGATTTGTGCTATGTTTTATCTCTAACCGGTAAGTTAAAAATTGGGTTGGGTTTATTTCTTATATATGTAATGAACGTTTACACCTTACAAATATTTGCAGTCAATTTTTATCTATTGTAATTATTATTACCATCTAATTCAACATACGTACCATTTCTTGGTATGTACTTTGTTACATTAAATGGTAAATTTGGTACCTAAGGGCTCTTGGCCTAGCGGTATGAGAGGAACCCATCAACCAAGAGGTTGTGGGTTCAAGCTTTAGTTGAGGCAGTGAGTGTATATAATATTCGTGGTTATATATAATATGTGAGTTAGGTGGTAGGATTTTTTTTCAAAAAAATAATTTTTTTTGGTAAATATGGTATGTAATATGTATGATTCAATTATGTAAATTAGCTGCATACTTTGGTTATAAATGGCATGACTGCTGCATTAAACTGTAAAAAAGGTTGATTGCATATGTTACAAAATGGTGCAAGTTCGTTGCATGAATGAGCAAATAAGCCCTAGTAAAATACAGAGTAGCTTAGAAGGAAACAGTCAAACGGGTTAAATCAATTTGTTGCATTAATTGATAAAGACGGTAAGTATGTTTCAGTTATGGAAACAAGCTGCAATCTGGTTAGAAATGGCATGTATGTTGCATTAAATTGCAATTTTTATTACCTATGTTACGAAATGGTGCTAGTTCTTTTCACGAATAAGCATATAAATCCTAGTAAATAGTAGCTTAGGAGGAAACAGTCAATTTGGTTTGTCCAAAGTGTGTATATCTTATAAATGCTTCTATATCATTTGGTTCAAAGGATTAATTTTGACTGTAATAATGTAGTTTATGTTATTGTATTTGCCACACTTAAAAATCTGACTTAAAATTGATGGATACAGATCTCGATCAAATTAAGATGCAAAATGTCGGGTATTCAAAGTGCGGTATATGATTGGATAAAATGTACTGGTACAATTCGACTTGACCCGGAAGATGAAAGACGCAAGGTTCAGAAGAGTTCCATTTACCAGTCTAAATCATTCAAGCCATTGCAAAATAAATGCATGGAACTTCGGAAAACTTGCAACCATCCTTTGCTTAATTATCCGTATTTCAATGATCTATCCAAAGACTTTCTTGTCAAATCATGTGGAAAATTGTGGGTTCTTGATAGAATTCTAGTAAAGCTTCAAAGAACGGGACATCGAGTACTTTTGTTTAGTACAATGACAAAGCTTCTAGATATATTGGAGGAATACTTGCAGTGGCGCCGACTTGTCTACAGAAGAATTGATGGTACCACTAGCTTGGAAGACCGTGAGTCTGCTATTGTCGACTTTAATAGCCCGGAAACCGATTGTTTTATATTCTTGCTCAGTATTCGTGCTGCTGGACGAGGTTTAAATCTTCAAACAGCCGACACTGTTATCATATACGATCCTGATCCAAACCCTAAAAATGAGGAGCAAGCAGTTGCTAGAGCTCACCGTATTGGTCAAACACGAGAAGTCAAAGTAATTTACATGGAAGCTGTGGTTGATAAAGTTCCGAGTCATCAAAAAGAGGATAATTTTATGAATGAAGGTAGTGTGGACTCGGATGACGACCTGGCTGGTAAGGATCGATACATAGGATCTATCGAGAGCCTTATAAGAAACAACATTCAACAATATAAGATTGAAATGGCTGATGAAGTCATCAATGCTGGTCGTTTTGACCAGAGAACAACACATGAAGAAAGACGGTCTACCTTGGAGTCATTGTTACGTGATGAAGATAGATTTCAAGAAACTGTTCATGATGTCCCGTCACTTCAAGAAGTCAACCGAATGATTGCTAGAAGTGAAGAAGAGGTCGAAATTTTTGACCAAATGGATGAAGAATTTGATTGGACCGATGAGATGACACGACACGATCAAGTTCCCAAGTGGCTTAGGGCTAGTACTCGAGAAGTCAATGCTGCTATTGCCAGTATGTCTAGAAAGTCCACGAAGAACATTCTATCTACCGATAACATCGGCGTGGAATCAAGTGAGATGGGTTCTGATATTACTGAAAAGAGAAGGGGACGTTTTAAAGGAAAGAAGTTCCCAAATTATGCTGAATTGGGTTCTGACATAGAGGAGTTCTCTGAAGCTACCTCAGAAGAGATTGTGAATGCAGAAGGTGAGCTTGAGGATTCTGAAGATGATGAAACTGTTGGTGTCAATGAAACACCTACAGTTGATAAAGGCCAAACAGGAGATAAACTTCCTGCTTCTGCTAGTAGGTACGAGTATCATCGTGCACCACCTGGTTCTACTAAACACAATCATATGCTTCGAGAAGCTGGGTCTTCAGGATCATCTTCAGATAGTCGACGCTTAATGCCTATAGCGGTGCCAAAATTCGGTTCACTTTCTGCATTAGATAGTCGGCGAGGTTCTCGTTCAAACAGACTGGTATGGTTTCCTTTTCTCGAAAGATATAGTATTTTATGTTACATAGAGGTGACGGTTTCGACATCTTTAAAAAATGGGTCAATTGGAGTTGATTATTTATATATTAGTTCCAATTTTCTTGTAAAAATCATCACTTATATTTGCCAATTTGATCCGACCTGTTTGGATCTGTATTAAAAACTTACCTGTTATGACCCAAGTGAACCTCCTATCATTTCTGCCCTACAGGCTACAGTTGCATGTAGTATCTAACCTTTTCATCCCGTAATGTATGCATGTAGCATGATGACCTAGAGGAAGGGGAGATAGCCATGTCTGGAGATTCGCATATGGACATTCAACAATCTGGTAGTTTGAACCATGATCGTGATGAAGGTGAAGACGAACAGGTTTTGCAACCGAAAATAAAACGCAAACGCAGTATTCGAGTTAGACCAAGGCATGCTGTGGAGAGGCTGGATGAGAAGTCTAGTGACCGGTCTTCTCTTCTTCGTGGAGACTCCTCTAAGCTACCCTTTCAAGCTGACCGTAGACTACATGTCAAGACTTTGCCCGAACGAAAGTTGGTTCAAGAGAATAACACTTACAAGCATGAGAAGGCTAGTCCCTCATTGAAGGCCAAACACAACTTGCCTACCCCTAAAATTGCAGGGAAAGCCACCAGAACAAATTCCACTCCTGCTCCTTCAGACAATACTGCAGAGCACTCTAAAGGCTCAGATGTGAAAGTAAAGAATGGAAGTGGGCCTTTTGGTGGAACCACAATGACCGAGGCTATCCAAAGACGGGTATGTTTTATACTGTAGTTAATTGGTGTAATTATCCAACCCTGGTGTTCAGTCTTTTGTTGTAAACATACCACCACTGTTCTTTCAGAAGTGCCAAAAAAGAAAACTCTAAACTTTATAATAAGGGTAAATCTTATACTATAAGTTAACCAATTTGCTCAAATTCAGGTTACCAAGTATTTGTGCCCCTGAGAAAAATCATCAAAATATTTCATAAATTTTAATAAAAACCCCTGTAAAACCTTGTAAAAAAACGTGTTAGTTTTTTCTACCCAGCAATGAATTGGTGCTAAGGGGGTGCAAATAAAGGTTACCAGGTAATCTTTTGATTTTTGCATGATTTGACCATTCTACTGGTCAAATCATGTTATCGTGTTGAACATGTGGAATTTAAAGTGCAAACATACACATCTATCTTTGCAGTTTTTTCAAAGTTGCCCATCCTTATAAAAGATAGGGTTTATTTTCCTAAGAATATTTGTTAGGAACAGACGGTGAAGTTACCACTCCTGAATTTAGTGTACATTTTAACCATTTTGCTCTGTTATTAGTAATTCTATGTTTCTGGTTCTCCATTGGTCATGTAGTAAATTTTGTTGCTACTGAATGGAATGTTAGTTTGTTTATGTCGACTTGCAATAAGCTTTTAAACATCGTAATAGTGCAAGACACCAAATGTGATCCTGGTATATCTATCAACTTCTGCGGAATTTGTCAATGTAAGTTCTCTTTACTGTCCGTGAATCTTACACTCTGTTCCTGCAGTGCAAAAATGTAATCACCAAGATCCAGCGGAGAATTGACAAGGAAGGCCAACAAATTATTCCATTGCTGACTGATCTGTGGAAGAGAACTGAAAGTCCCGGAAGCAGTGGTGGGAACAATCTTCTTGACCTACGAAAGATTGAACTGCGTGTTGACCGTATGGGATACAATGGAGTTACAGATTTAATAGCTGATGTGCAGGCTATGTTAAAAGGCGGAATGCACTATTTTGGATTTTCACATGAGGTACATTCCTTTCAATTAGATTTTATGTGCTTATTCTGTTGATGATTTTGAACAATAATATGTATCTTAGATAAATGTTTAATCCGTATTCCGTAATGTGAAAGCTTCAATTTTTTGACTTAAAGACATGATTTGGAATAGTATCCAAGGACCTATTTATCCTCAAGGAAAAGAACTTTGTGGATCCTAATGATTGAGAAAAATGTTTTTGATGAACAGGTGAGGTCCGAAGCAAGGAAGGTGCATGATCTGTTTTTTGATATTATGAAGATTGCATTTCCGGACACAGACTTCCGAGAAGCCAGGAGTGCACTCACTTTCTCGGGTTCAGTGGCTTCTTCATCTCCGAGAGGGCTACCACCCGTTGGTCAAGCTAAACGACCAAAACAGGTGATTGACCCAGAGCCCGAACCAAGTCGTCTCCCGAGGCCACTTTCCCGTGGATCCATACCCGCTAAAGAAACACGATTTGGGAATAGCAGCACCAGGGGCGGTACAGCCCATCCTGAGGAAGAACCTAGACCGTTCACCCATCCGGGTGAGCTTGTGATTTGCAAGAAGAAGAGGAAGGACCGAGAAAAGTCCGGTGTGGTGAAACCTGGGAACGGGTCAGCTGGTCCTGTTTCTCCCGTTGGCCGTGGAATTAGGAGCCCGGGTACTAGACCAGGTCACAGTCCAACAGTTGGTCAGCAGGGAACTGGGAGTGGAGCTAGCATTGGTTGGGCTAACCCTGTTAAGAGAATGAGGACAGATGCAGGGAAAAGGAGGCCGAGTCAACTATGATAGTGTGCAGGTTACCGTATAGTTTGTAAGTGCTTCAAATGACACTACTGAATCATAAAACACAAGTAGGCTATTGGCTTTGACGCTTAATGTGGATAGTTTACACTTTTTTCTTCTCGTCATATCTTTGAAAACTGTAACCTGGTATGTGATGATTTCTCGTCTCTAATAGCTTGCGTGTGTTAGAAAGTAGTGCCTTTTCAAAAATCTGTTATCTGTGATAAGTATACTTTCTTCAAGAAACTTAGAATAATACACGATTACGAGAAAAAATTTCAGATTGTGCTCTTTTAGTTGTGGTTTCTTTTTTTTTTAAGTATACGTGAATCTATGGGAGAAAACTTTCATACTTCAACACAAATGAAGTTATACTCGAGTTTCTTAATCTTTTATTATGTTCAAGAGAAAGCAACATTATTAACTCCAGTCGAAATCAAGTTGTGTTTGGTTTCATTTCAAGCAAAAGTTCTTCAAGCCTTTTCCATGTTCAAAAGCTCATTTTCTATTGTGTATTGGTGTAGTTTTATTACTAATCATGACATGACATTTTGGCCATTTAGTGTAACTTTTTCATACCAATCAACACAATTTCTGGTTTACGCCGAGGACACAAAAAGTAGAATACTACTGAAAAATATATTTTGAATATATCCAACAAAGGTACGAGTATAACACATCATCGCAACACGTAGTAGGATCCAACGACTGGTATGTACATTCTGGGAGTGGAGAAGTGGTTTTGGCACCCGGATACAATTTAAGTAGATAGGCGAATCAAACAACCAACAAAGTACATGACGAACACGAAATAATTTTATTTACACCAGATGAAATTTACTGTAGGATTGGGATTTTCATTTTTCATCCCTTCCCATACTAAAACATTGAGAACACAAATTCAACAACTAAAACATCATGTACAAACATTGACAAGCTAAGATGTCCAATTGAACGGACTACGGGTCCACCGGGCCCGCTGCCATGTCATCATCTCCTGAGTCATATTCATCTTCACTCAACTCCTCATCACTCGATTTATCTTCAGGAAGGGCACCCACATCTTCTGCTTTAGCATACTTTTGGCAGTACTCTGTTCACATGCACAACTATTAATGCATGTGTACTAGTAAGTAGTAACCCATGGAGTTGAGGTTATATACTGCTCCCTATTCCATTTATTCAACTAAGATATGAATGAAAAAAAGCCTCACCGGATCATTGTACAACTTGCAACTTACAAGTCTACATCATGTGTTATAAGTCAAATTTCTCAATGTACAAGTTTCAAATGATGCTTTATGGAAATCCAACTGTAGTACATGCGATGTTGGTGGTAAACAGACAGTCGAAATGGCCATCAATTACTATTCTAGAGTCTAGACCACTACCATGCTCAATATTACCCAAGAAAGGGCAATTGACTTTTAGGTCATAAAATCAATCTTCAACTAATGAGTTGCTATGTCTTCCTTAAGTGGTTTGAGATAGCAAATGATCTTATACTGATGGTGCTGAATTCATTTACGAAATTCATACCAAAAGTTCAATGTCAATAGTAAAGAGTTAATATGATTTCGAGAAGTATACTAAATTATATTAGTAATATAAATTCTTAAATAAAGTCTCTAAAAAACTTATTCTTCTTAATAAGAGATTGAAGAGGGTGAATGTAATAATTACACTTTGGACGACTTTTAACCCGATTGACCCATCCAACCTGTTTCCCCTGCAGCTAAATTTTATGATTTTACATATTTTATGATATAAGATATATCCTATAATGACCCATTCCATCGAAGGGGGTGGAACGGGTCAAACCGTCAAAACTAACGCAAATTTATCCACTCATTGGCTCTTTAATATTGTACGAACATTTAGGCATTGCACGGCCAGTTATTTTGTCTTACTTTTTCTAAAAAGTGGTTGCGGTACTACAGGTATAATGGCCCGACCGCCCGACCGCCCGACCCCTTTGTGATAAAAATCAAGTAAAAGGACCAAGTAAAGCACAATCATGTTTAATGAAGCATTGCATACCTTTCACTCGTTGTTCGTAAGTAGCTTTATCACGCATTAAAAGAGCTGCAGCCTCTCCGTTCAATGGATCCGAAGCATTTGGGTACAACAAAAGTTGTGGAAGAAACACCTCAAACACATTCACCAAGTCTACAAATTGATACATCACTGTTAGATACTCCAATCATCTATGTAAAAGATTCACTTCAACAATGACAATCGTAGAATAACTAGTCAACCCAAAGTTTACACTCCCTTAGTCCATGAGGTTTGTAAAGCTTAAACAAAACATAGTTATATCTAATTGTTTGATACTTGCAAAAAGTCTAAGTTACCATTTAATGCCATCAAAAACAAGGAACCTAACCTTGTACGTCCAAATTAGTGTTACTAAAGTTTTGTTATGATAACATGAAAACAATTTGAAATGAAAATGTTGAGACATTACGGGACTTCCTAGAATGAAAAGTTGTTACCGAACATGGGGCTCCACGTCTGATTTATCACATCCAAGCAAACCGATCCAGACCTGAAAATTATATTTGCAAAATGTGATAATCTTGAATTCAGTTGTACTGATTTTTTTTTATCAGAATTTGTACTGATTTCAAGAAAAGATCATTGCGTTTTCAACCTATCGAGTTTAAGATCATTTATTAAAAACTCACATTTCATCAACATTTGGATGATAAATCTTGTTAACGAAGCCAATGGACGGAGATTTATAAGGATAAGCATCTGGAAGCTCAACTCGTAGCTTCCACACACCTCCATGGTACGGACCTGCGAATTCAAGACCCAACTCGAGACAAAGTTACAAAAGAAGGTTGAGAATTTGAAAGCATGCTGCTTTATGCAATGATTAGCTGAGACCGAGAAGAAACAATGCATTAAAGTAGCAAAAGAATGTACTTTATGCGAAAAACAACACATTCTTCACTTGCGCAATCAAGGAATAGACAGCAGATAGAGCAGAATACTGGTTCTTTTCTCACAAATATTTAACATAAAATCTCCCTTTTCCGCAGTCGATCTTAACAAGTTTTCTTTGACCCAAAAAGGTAAAATTCTTTCTATGATTTACAAAATAAATGATCAAAGATGAATGCAAATTTCCTAAATAAAAATAAAGGGATGCACTTTTTCACCCAAAACACTCTAATCATAAAAAAGGTCAAAATTTAGGCGAAAATTTAAAATAACCCTGTTCATAGCAGCTGAATTTACCTAACATCATCAAAAAAAAAAATAAAAAATAAAAACTTACTGTCAGCAGGTCCATGGAAATGCACATAAAACTCTTGCATCCCATCATTAATCATCTCCACTTTGTAATCACTCATCAACCTAGTTCATCATAAATCAGTTCAATAATTTTTCAAATATATAAAGATAAGATTAAAAACACAGCAATTCGGGAAATTTGTTTTGTTGATAAAAGAAATTCAAAATTTGAATACATGAAATTAAAGAACTTACAGCTTCATCAAGTCCATTTCTCTGCGTTTGCTTGGAGAAGACATTTTTATTTTTATTTTTTTGGGTTAAATTTTTTTGAGTTATGCGGTGAGAGAGATAAGAATAAAAGAGTTTTAAACAAGTCACAAATGGAAGGAAATGAGTTTGGAGGTTGGACAATTATATGAGACTGGGAGTTAATGTAACTGGGACACCTCATCTTATGTATTTTTTATTAATAAACTAGTAAGTACTAAAGCCGTGCAACGCACGGTCCACGCTCAAAAAAAGTAATTATAATTTTTGCTATGTTACATGCATAATCTTTGTATTTTAAAAGTGTATTTTAAAAGGTATCGTTAATCGTTAATCTTCGTTGATTACAATGAACAAAATAAACTTAATTTTGTTTCCTCAACTATTGTCAAACACCGACACTACAATTAGAGCGACGTCTAATTTATCCACCTTAAATCATAGATAATGTTGAGAGAACATTTAGTTGTAAGAAAACTATTGAAAAATTTAGAATGAATAGAAGTCGAATAGTAACAAAAAAATCTCATGATTTTAACAATCTATCATTTCATGCGATCAATTTATCTATTAATTAATCTTTCATGATAGTTGTTCTACTCATCCACCATGAAGAACTCACATTTTTCGTTGTACCATGGCTTTTCCTCTTTATACATCTAAAACTAAGTTTCTTCATTAGAATAAATATATTTAATACGCAGTTGCTTGGCCTTACTACATAGATAACATTTCAGGGCTTAAAGGATCCGTTCCCTTTTTGTTGGTTTCGAGAAATCTGGTTTTTTTATTTTTTTTTTATTTTGTATAAGTATCATGATCATATATGGGTAACAAAAATGAGCCAAAGCTCTCAATTCATTTTGTGTCAGCCGAAGAAGTATATGTGTTTTTTTAACCTATGCTTATATGTCGTTGCATAATGAAATATATCAAGAAAATTAGTTGAAATCCCGTATCATTTTCTTTGATATATATGATGTATTTTCACCATTATAACTATACATACACTCTTCATTTATTTCAGATACCACCATTTCAACTTTTAAGTACTTGTAAGCTATCAATTGATCCAAACTTAAGTTTATATAGTCTGGTTTGAGACATGTATATTTGGCAACCATGTGAAATTTGAGCAGTTAGAAATGTAAGACATGATAAAACAAGAGAAAACGGTATAATAATGTAAAAGAATTAATATGTCGGTGAATTTTTTAAAGTCACATGTTATTAGAAGTTGTAACATGTTAATTAAAAATTCGTTATGTAAAACGATTTTACTATTTTTTTTTTCTTTCAAATGTTCAATATGTAAATATTTGTAATTTTTACAAATTTTCTATTCTAGTTGTATTAATTTTTATTTTTTTTGTGTGATTATGTTATTAGTTTTTGTTAATTTAATGTTAATATATGTCAACTTTTGAGAAACCTAGGTGACAAATTTCTAAAGCAAGGGAAGAATTTTGATTGTTTTGATATATATATATATATAGTGATAAAACTATGAATAATATTGATGATATTGATATCACTTGTTAGGATATGTATTGTTTTAAAGTTAGTTTATATTAGTTGTTATTATAATTAACATTGAAATGTCTATTTTTTTTTTAATTAAGTGTGGACACATGGCAACATTAGAAGTGTATATGTGTCATAATATGTATTGTTTTAAAGTTAGTTTATATTAGTTGTTATTATAATTAATATTGAAATATCTTTTTTTTTTAATTAAGTGTGGACACATGTCAACATTAGAAGTGTATATGTGTCATAATATGAAGAGAAGTGGTTCTTTTTATATAAGAAGAAGATTTTTATGTCGGTGAATTTTTTAAAGTCACATGTCATTAGAAGTTGTAACATGTTAATTAAAAATTCGTTATGTAAAACGATTTTACTATTTTTTTTTCTTTCAAATGTTCAATACGTAAATATTTGTAATTTTTACAAATTTTCTATTCTAGTTGTATTAATTTTTATTTTTTTTGTGTGATTATGTTATTAGTTTATTTTGTTAATTTAATGTTAATATATGTCAACTTTTGAGAAACCTAGGTGACAAATTTCTAAAGCAAGGGAAGAATTTTGATTGTTTTGATATATATATAGTGATAAAACTATGAATAATATTGATGATATTGATATCACTTGTTAGGATATGTATTGTTTTAAAGTTAGTTTATATTAGTTGTTATTATAATTAACATTGAAATGTCTATTTTTTTTTAATTAAGTGTGGACACATGGCAACATTAGAAGTGTATATGTGTCATAATATGTATTGTTTTAAAGTTAGTTTATATTAGTTGTTATTATAATTAACATTGAAATGTATTTTCTTTTTTAATTAAGTGTGGACACATGGCAACATTAGAAGTGTATATGTGTCATAATATGAAGAGAAGTGGTTCTTTTTATATAAGAAGAAGATTAATATGTCGGTGAATTTTTTAAAGTCACATGTCATTAGAAGTTGTAACATGTTAATTAAAAATTCGTTATGTAAAATGATTTTACTATTTTTTTTCTTTCAAATGTTCAATACGTAAATATTTGTAATTTTTACAAATTTTCTATTCTAGTTGTATTAATTTTTATTTTTTTTTGTGTGATTGATGTGCTAAATCTAGTTATAAAAATTTATCGTTGTTTAGTAAACCAAAAAGTACCACGCTAGACCAATACACAACCGGGCAGTGGACCCTGTCGAGTGGTAGTATAGTTTGGTAAGTTCGGGTTCGAACACAGGGAACTAGATTGGATGATCAATATAAGTGTGAGCAATTTAAAAAAGGAAGATAAAATGTGGTTGGTTGTGTGACCGAATTATCACGATGCTTAAAACTACAATCTTTAATTAAACTAGGCAGGTAGACTCTGAAGAGTCGGTTTAATTGTTTGGTCTTTTCAAATATTAAAAACAATGCTTGCTTGGATTATTTCACTAGTGATTTCGGGGTGTAGAATTATAACCGGTTAAGACATATGCTAAATGGTAACATTCATCAAACCTAAGCTCAAAGTTCTCTGAGACCTAAGGTTCAACTTCAATTAACAAACCTATGATCTAATCTAGTAACGGACGTTCGCCGTGGTTACTATCTTACACAATTTAGCCAAATCATTTGACACATTCCAAAATTACATTCGCAATTTTGTTCAATCATTCATAGACAAATAATTAGTAGCAATTTACTTAGTTGAAAAACGTTCGCTATATCAATTAGTAAATTACTAAATGGTTAAATTCTAGTGATTAAGCTCAATTACATAAGGTTCTCCGATTAAACATAAATTAAGATTTGTGAGTTTGCAAATCATCCACACAACAAACATTCGCTACAATTGCTAACTTGTATGTATTTGACTAGTTGTTGTTAAAATCATCAAAAGCTTTGTTCCACAAATGATAAACAACTTATATATGTATTTTTTTTGTAAGCAACAAACGTTCGCTATAATCGCTTAGTTAAAATGCCAAAAGTTTGCTAACAACAACAACCTAAACACATACAAATTCATGGATGATTCACAAACTCAAACATAAATTAACACCTAAAGATTACACCCCTAATCAACTAGTTATTTCATCCAAATAAACATAATAGTAACTAGCCACACATAGCAACAATAATCATGCTAAAACAACTAACACTTGATGAAATCATAAATAACTTGAAACTAGATTAGATTCGAAATTATACCAAAGTTGTTACAATAATGTCTCCAAGTAGTGTTGCTTGATATTCCTCCTTACAAACTCCTAAATTAAATGCAAGAGAATGAGATTTAATGATGGTTTTGTGTAGTAGAAGTGGTGGTGGAAGTGGAGTAAATGAGAGGAGTAAATGAAGATGGAAGTGGTGTGTGTAGTGTAAATTGTGAGAGTGGTTTGAATGTGGATGATGATGATGTATTATGAAGCTTTTCCCGAACCAAACACCCCCCCCCCCCCCCCCCCCCCCCATTCTCTTTTTTTTTCTTTCTTTTTTTTTATTTTAATCAAAAATGGATGGGAAAAACGGTTGGCAATAAATGCCAACCAATCAGAATCGGACAGCACATCAACCACCTTAACCCTCGCTCAGATCGAAGGATAGCCGATCGGTTTGATAAGCGTAGCCGATCGGCTTTAAAGTCATAGCCGAACGACTGCAGAAGACTAGCCGATCGGCTTCTTCAGTGTATCAGGCCAAGCTTCATCAAGGGCGATCTGCTGTAAAGGATTTGAACTGTAAAAGCCGATCTTCTAAACTAAGCAGATCTGCTATTCAGTGGAAGCCGTTCGGCTTTGATTGCTAGCCGATCGGCTTAAGTCTATTTTCCAGACTTAAGCTCAACATTGTTCTAACTTGATCAAATCTTCACCCATTCGCATGCGTTCCCAACTTTAGACCTGAAATGGATTTTCATAAAGATGCTAAAGAGACCAAACATAACAAACCGGCAAAGGAGAAAACCAAGCGGCCAGAGTACCCCTTGCCAACGTTTGTTAAGTCTGTGCATGAATCTCCTGTTAGTGTTGAGGAGAGTGTTGAGTTAAAGAATGAATCTCCTGTTATTATTGAGGAGATTGTTGAGATTGAGGACATTACGGATCAGGAGTATCCTGAGGTTAAGAAGGTTGTGGTTAAACCTGAAAAAGTGATTTCAAAGATTGAGCCTGAAATTAAGGTTCAACCAAATAAGGGAAAAGCCAAGGTTTTTAATTCGAAACAACAAACTTTACAGTCACCTGTAAAGATTTTGCAAAATAAAATAGTAAATGAAAGAGTTTCGTATGATAAACCTTCAACTTCAACCTCTCAACCAATACAAACACTTTCTAAAACATGTACGCATTGTTCATGTTCTAGAAATGTTTCTCCACCTCCTGTGGTAATTCCTCAGCCTCAACCGTTTGTTGAGACTCGTTCTTGTTTCTACTGCAAGAAACAAGGACATTTAATTCGTGAATGTCCAAAGCTGTCAAATCAGCGCTATGGGAGAGAGATGCCTAGGACATCTGTTTATAGAAATTCTTTTTCAAAATCTCCACCTAGGCGTTACTCTACCTCTCCCAAGCCTGTTTTGAAGCCTGTTTCGAAACCAAGTAATGTTGAGCAAAAACCTTTGCCAATTCAAAAGCCTAACATTATTTCGATTACCAATTCCGAATCTTCAAAAGTTTGGAAACGTAAAGAGTCTGATGTTGACTCTTCAGTCGTCAACAATAACACATCAGATAAAAATTCTAATTTGTTTAAAGATAAAATCATATCTGACGTGATTATTGTTGATGACCACGGTCGACCTAAGTCTGTAAAGGCTTGGGTCACCGTTTCTCACTAATCTCCTTCGTTTGTGTGTTGCAGCAGTCAGAACGCGTTAAAGATAGTGAATGGTATTTGGATAGTGGCTGCTCGCGACATATGACAGGCGATGTATCTCTTCTTGTGGATATTAAACCATACGCAGGAGGATATGTTGCTTTTGCTGGAGATACTGGGGGAACTATTTCTGGAAGAGGAACGTTAACTAACGGTAATGTTAGTTTTGAAAATGTGAACTACGTGGAACAGCTTACGCACAACTTGCTAAGTGTTTCACAGGTCTGTGATAAAGATTATACCACTGCGTTCACAAAGACAGAGTGTGTGATACTGAAGCCTGGGTATGTCATTCCAGAAGAATGGGTGTTACTGAGAGCACCAAGAAAGAATGACACATACATTTTGAACATGAGAACTGTTGAGACCTCGAACGAATATACGTGTCTCTTGTCTAAGGCTTCTGAAAAGGAATCACTGCTTTGGCACAGACGAATGGGACATTTTCATTTCCGAAAAATGAATTTCTTGACTAAAAATGACCTAGTGCTAGGAGTTCCGAAACAGTCATTTGCTCTAAAGGATGACTGTATCTCCTGCCAAAAAGGAAAGCTACGTAAGAAGTCCCATAAGTCTAAGCAGGTGAATTCCATAAATGCTCCATTGGAACTACTGCATATGGATCTTTTTGGTCCAGTCTCTACAAAGAGCATTGGTGGTCGGTCTTACTGCTTGGTAGTTACTGATGACTACTCAAGGTTTTCGTGGGTTTACTTTTTGACCACAAAAGGGGAAACTCCTGAGATTCTGGTGTATTTGTTGGACAAGTTGGCAAATCTGTGCAACTTGAAGGTGAAAAGGATACGAAGCGACAATGGAACTGAATTCAAGAACTCAACTCTCGAATTGTTTTGTGCTACAAGAGGTATTGAGCATCAATTTAGTGCTCCAAGAACTCCACAACAGAATGGAGTTGCAGAAAGAAAGAACAGGACAATCATCGAGACAGCTCGGACTATGTTAGCTGACTCCAAGTTACCAATTATCTTCTGGGCTGAGGCAGTTAATACTGCCTGTTATGTTCTCAACAGAGTACTCACGGTTAAGAAAAGGAACAAAACGTGTTATGAACTTTTCAATAACCGTAAGCCAAATCTGCAGTTCCTAGAACCATTTGGGTGTCCATGCCTGATCATGATAACAAAAGATAAGGTCTCTAAGTTTGGTGATAAGGCTGTTGAAGGGATTTTTCTTGGATATTCAGTCAACTCTCCGAACAAAAGAGTCTTTAACAAATCATCGAATCAGATAAAGGAGCATTTTGAAGTGAAATGTTTAAGGTATACGGAACCTCCTCAAGGAACAGGTCCGGATTGGTTTTTCAACTATGGAAACCTCTTCAACTCTTTCAATATTCCGGAAGAAGATGAAACGGAAGAATTGGTTTCTATACTTCATGAGCTTGATCTTACTCAAGATACACCTGTTAATAATAAACCATCCAACCCAAATCCCAATGCAACACCCGCACCTCCACCGACTAATCCTACACCTCCACAAACTACACCTACACCTTCACCACCACCCACACAACCTCCCACACAACCACCCACACAACCACAAACACCTACACCTTCACCACCACCCACACAACCACCCACACAACCACAAACAACTACCAAATCACCACCATCAACACCATCTCCTACTCCATCATCTTCGGCTGCTCCTTCTAAAACAGTTTATACCTACACAAAGGAGCTTCCATATGATCCAAACATGCCTCCTTTAGAGGAACCTCAAGAAGAAGATGAAATGGAGGAAACAATGGCCTACTCTCACTTATTTTCTCGTGAAGATGAAGGAGAAGAAGAAGAGTTAGCCTCTCCTGAGTCTGCTGCTACTCCTGAAACTGAGGGAGATTTGAACAATCTGGGTGTGGATCTTGTGCCAGGTGCCATACCAGAAACTCGTATACATAAGGATCACCCCATTGATAATATCATTGGTGATCCTCATGCATCTGTTCAAACACGACAGCAAGCAAAGCAGACTTCAGCTCAGCAGCTTTTGGGACTTATTGCTCATATCGATTCATGTCATTTGTCTCAAATTGAACCTAAAAAGGTTGAACAAGCCTTAAAAGATCCATCTTGGGTCAATGCTATGCAGGAGGAACTACAACAAATAAACAAGATGAATGTTTGGGAAATTGTTCCTCTACCCAAGGGTGCTCACTTGACGGGTACTCGTTGGGTTTTCCGTAACAAAATGGATGATCGTGGGGCTGTTATTCGAAATAAAGCCCGTCTAGTAGTTCAAGGATATAGTCAATTAGAAGGTATTGACTATGATGAAGTTTTCGCTCCTGTTGCTCGTTTGGAATCAATTCGGATTTTTCTAGCCTATGCTTCATTTAAAGGATTCCGCGTGTATCAACTTGACGTGAAGTGTGCATTTCTATATGGAGATGTCGACGCAGTGATTTATGTGTGTCAACCTCCTGGTTTTGAAGACCCAAAGCATCCTAATCATGTTTGCAAGCTGAAGAAAGCTTTGTATGGTCTTCATCAATCTCCTCGACTTTGGTATGAGCGACTTGCCAAGTACTTGCTGAAGAATGGTTTTGACAGAGGACAGATTGATAGCACGCTTTTCATCAAACGGGAAGGAGCAGATTTGTTACTTGTGCAGGTCTATGTGGACGACATAATCTTTGGATCAACTAATGATCAGTTGTGCAAGGATTTTGAAAGACTGATGAAATCTGAGTTTGAAATGAGTGCTATGGGGGAACTTACGTTCTTTCTGGGACTACAGGTTGAGCAATCTGACAATGGAATTTATATCCACCAGTCAAAATATGTCACTGACATGTTAAAGCGATATGAATTGCTCAACTGTAAACACTACGGCACTCCAATTGAAGCAAGACACAATCTTGGACCTAATGAGGACGATGAAGATTGCAAGGAGAAAGACTATCGCTCAATGATAGGCTCTCTCATGTACCTAACTGCCTCAAGACCAGATATAGTGTTTGCTGTTTCTCTCTGCTCACGATTTCAAGCAAATCCGAAGGTGTCTCATATGAAGGCAGTAAAACGTATTTTTGGATATCTCGCTTTTAGGCCATCTCTGGGTCTATGGTATTCAAACGAGAAAAACTTCGAGTTAACTGCCTATTCGGATTCGGATCTTGGTGGCTGCAAGATAGATATGAAGTCAACTACTGGAGGATGTCAGTTCCTTGGATCGCGCTTAGTTTCTTGGCAGTGCAAAAAGCAGACTGCGGTTGCTATTTCAACAGCTGAAGCCGAGTATGTTGCTGCTGCAAGTTGCTGTTCTCAAGTTCTCTGGATTCAACATCAGCTGCGTGATTACGGGTTCAATCTCTCTATGACTCCTATTTACATTGATAATACAGCTGCTATATCTATAACACACAATCCCGTACAGCACTCTAAGACCAAACATATTGAACTTAGGTTCCACTTCATACGGGATTGCTTTGAGAAACACCTTATAGATGTCGTACATATAGATACCCTTAAGCAGTGTGCGGACCTTTTCACAAAAGCCTTTTTCCGATCACGTTTTATAGAACTGGTCAATCTGATAGGTTTAAGGTTCTTTCAGTCAAAGAAATGATTTGTGACTTGGATTTTTAAGTTTTTAAATTCAATTTAAAAAAAAAAAAAAAAAAAAAAAAATAATAATAATAATAATAAAATCGCAACAGCCACTCTTTATACTCTTTAGTATTAAAGAAAACGCAAGGTTGCTACATTTTTAAAATAGACGTTGAAGTTGTGTCTGTAAACAACTTGGGATATGATAGTACATCGGGTGACATGCACAAAATGGAATTTTAAGATTTATCTTGGATGTGTCAGTAGGTTTATCTGACACACTTAAAACAGTTTTTATCTAAATTATCTTCATCATACGATGTATTGGTAGGCATGGTACACACCGGTCTCTGAGATATTAAGAAGTCATTTAAATACATGTCTATGATCATGTGGTAAACACCTTGTGATGTACGACGCTAAGTCTTAATTCCTTAGCATAGCTTGACATACTTCTATTTTTGGATCGTATATCTGAGATCTTTTGGGGGAGCATGCTGATTGTTTCCTCTGTTGTACGTAAGTGCAGACCTGGTCTCAATTCAGCTTACTCTTAAAACTAAGCAAACGTGAGTCAAAGTACTTGCAACGTCTTAAATTTAAGGTACTAAACAAGGTCGCCACTCAATTTTGGTTTGACTGCGTTTGGTTTTGCTTACACCTGAATCAAGTTATGTTGCTCTGTTGTACGCAAGTACAGACCTGTCACCGCTGGCTTGATTCTTAAAATTGATTCTCTTATATTCTTTCTAAATTTAGAAACTATGTTCATATCTAAGTTATAGGGGTATATCTATGGTGGGGACCACGGATAAATATTCATATTAACAATAAAATGTTAACTCACAGACATGGATGTAACATGTTTAGGTGGACAAACAATACCAATAATTGTTTTGAAATAATTTTTATAACAGGTGTTTTAAATGTGCCACGTAAATTTAAAGTGGAAAAATATACTGATGATCGAAATAACACTTACTATTCCTAATAAATGCATGTTATTCCGATATGATCCCTAATCAGACAACTCAACTCCGTCACCAAAAATAGAGTGTTAGTATTTTTATTTTGTTCATTTTTTTACTTTTTGTAAAATTAAAGAAAATACCAAACAGATTTTTTAGTTTTATGCTTTATTTTATTCTGAGTTATTTTTCCCAAGTCACGAGTTATTTTGAAATTATTTGCTAAAATAACGAGTAAACGGTTTGAAAAATTCAAAATTGGATCAAAAATGTTATATGCGACGTCACACTCTACGTCGCCTGCGACGTCCCAGTCTACGTCGCATGTAGGGTTAGACTATATATAGTCTCAACTGCGACGTAACATGTCACACTATTCACTATTAACGTGCGACGTACCCTGCGACGTAGCATTGGCGATTTGCGACGTAGCAATTTTCGAGCATTTTTCGTGATTTGTAGCCGTTTTCATTCCGATTCACTTACGTACTTTTGATCTACTCGTTATTCCGCACACTTAGGTACCGATTTTACCATTTTTCACCGTGTATATTACGCTTAATTGCTATATATGTGATACGGGTTAAAAGGGTTTCGGTTTTGGGTTAAATTCGATGGTTAACTGGATGTTGTAACTATTATAACTTATGTTTTCGTGATCACCATCGTTAGCCGCACCTTGTATTGCGTTTGATTTTGAAAACCCCTAAAACCGAAGGTTAGGGTTTCTGGGTTGGGGACGCCTGTTCGTCAGTGCGACGTACGCTGCGACGTCGTAGCCTACGTCGCTTTAATTAATTATTATTAATTTCCTACGTCGCCCTTCCCTACGTCGCTTTCACTGCGACGTCCGATGCGACGTACTCCTCTACGTCGCTATTTTAAATAAAGTGATTAAATTCACAATTGTTAGGATATTTTAATTTGATGATACAAAATAATTAAAGATGAGGGACTAAAATTGTAAATTGTTTAATTATTATTCTCCTACGATTAGGGTTTCTTGTAAACCTAGTATCTCTAGTATATAAAGAGATATTGGGTGTAGGTAAAAGGTGTGCACCTAGAAAAGATGTAGACGTCTAAAGTTCTTTGTTATCCCTAAGGTTCTTGTAACCCCGATACTAAAGGGTATCCGTCATTATTATTATTAATAATATGATTAGGGATTTGGTTGATAACATTGTTCTTATTATTATTCTGCTGCAAATTATTATCATTGTTATCGTTGTATCCTAGATCAAAGACCTAAAAAGTCTCGAGCTAGATCATTATTAGCTTTTAACAATTGGTATCAAAGCAAGGTGGCTTGTGATCTAGGATCTTCAAAAGTGTTTACGAAGTTGAAGATAAATTTGAAGATAAGTTTAATCTTCGTCAATCTGTTCATCGTAGATAGAAACAAAGGATATCTAGAATTAATATTTAATTCATAGCAAGTTACGCCAACCGACTTGGAATTAATTCATTCAGCCGACATGGGAATTAATTCTTGCCGATATAATGGGATTTTTTTTACTAATGGATTTTTGATTGATTGATTGATTTTGTTTAATTCCGAATAATTGGTGGCATGCGCAAAGGAATTATATTATAATCTTTGGAATTAATTCAAGCCGACATATATGGCATGCGTTGAAGTTGAAGCTTCATTATCAGATTTGTTTGTCTTCGATTTATTACTTAATCGACTTATAATTCAAGTTTGATTAAGTAGCCAACATATTGGTTGAGTTAAATTTGTCTCCAGCTGGCCGAATTAATTCTTGTTTGCATATTGTTCGTTTGCTTTATACTTTACTACGCTATTATATTATTAAGGAACAGATTCTCACCTACCAGGATGTGTGCTTTGCTTTTGTGACACAAGGTACAGTTAGTTTAAGGTTTTTCGAAGTTCAAGACAGATTAGAATTTCTGTTTGGTGGTTTCCAGTTTTCATGTAAGATGGCAGGCTGGAGTTTTAATAGATAAATGGCAGAGATTAATTGGTAGCAGTTTGAAGGTAAAAAGGATAACACTGTTGGTATGAAGATTACCAGTGATTCGTGATTTTGAGAGAATATTACCACTGTTAGTTAAAAACGGTTAACACTGTTATTGGAAAGTGGTTACTACTGCTAGTATTATTTGAAGGAATTTACTACTGCTTGACAAAAGTTATGCCTGTTAGAGTATTAATCGTTTGTACTGTTCGTTATGACTGCTACTTGGTACCGATTACTACTGTTAGTCATTTTTCAAACACTAGCGGAATTAGTGATGCTCGTCATGGATGGTACTACATGGTATTCGTTGCTATTGTTGGTTAGTTATCCGTACAGTTCTTATGATTGTTTCTATTGCTTTTGGTCAAGAGATGGTTAACATATTGATTTGAGGGGAAGCTTATTGACAAAGTGTTTAACCATCAGAAGATGTTCATGCATTGTTTGAGGTAAAAGGATTTATTACTACTGCTAGTTGTATATTACTACTGCTAGTGTAATTTTCTACTGCTCAAATTCATTATTCTTATTACGCGTCATGGAGGGTAATTTGAGTTATTAGAAAATTGGATTAGTGGTGTATTATATAGCAAGTGGTTGTAACTGTTTGAAGTTGCTTATCTTTTTGAAGACCCCTATTGGATTATGACAAAAAGGGGAAGAAGATTTGAAGGTCAAGATTTGCAGCTTATTATGCATGACATGTTTACAAGAAATCAAGAACTAAGGGGAAGTTTGCGCAAGAAGATCTTTATTTTGTCATCATCAAATAGGGGAAGATTGTTAGGATATTTTAATTTGATGATACAAAATAATTAAAGATGAGGGACTAAAATTGTAAATTGTTTAATTATTATTCTCCTACGATTAGGGTTTCTTGTAAACCTAGTATCTCTAGTATATAAAGAGATATTGGGTGTAGGTAAAAGGTGTGCACCTAGAAAAGATGTAGACGTCTAAAGTTCTTTGTTATCCCTAAGGTTCTTGTAACCCCGATACTAAAGGGTATCCGTCATTATTATTATTAATAATATGATTAGGGATTTGGTTGATAACATTGTTCTTATTATTATTCTGCTGCAAATTATTATCATTGTTATCGTTGTATCCTAGATCAAAGACCTAAAAAGTCTCGAGCTAGATCATTATTAGCTTTTAACAATAATAAATTGCAAAATGCCTGCGACGTCAAGCCTTACGTCGCTTTTCAATTTATTCTGATTTTAGGCGACGTACAGTTCTACGTCGCTCTGTGTTTATGCGACGTAAGTGGCTACGTCGCTAGTTCCAGGAAGTCTACAAAGGTTTTTCTTAAAAATGTAACATTTTTGCTAACCTTTTTCGAGTTGCAATCTGTTTCTGTTCTTGCAGATATGGCTTTGATTTTCGAAGCTCGTCACAATACGGCTGCGTACCTTACTGACACTTCTGATAAAGCTGCACCGTATCGTCAGATGATCGCGTTTTTGAGACGTTCAAGGGTATTCCACGCCATTTCCGATAACACTATGGCGTTTGGAAATCTGATCAACCCTTTTTGGAGAAATGCGACTGTTGTTACTGATAACGACGTTAGACGATTGGTCTCTACCGTTCTGGGTACGGAGATCACTATTACAGAACAGAGTATTCGGGAACTTTTACAGCTGAATGATCAACCGGATATGCCTATCGGTTTTGATCATATTTTTGTTACTGGAGCTATGCAACGGATAGGATATCCCGGGATTCCCTCTGATCAGTATCGAAAAGCGAATCTCACACGCGTCTGGAGATATTTGATGCATGTGATTATTGTTTGCTTGGGGAATAGGAAAGGTGGAACGGATGGGATGAGCCGAAGTCTGGCTTCTGCTATGTTAGCGTTGGTATACAACAAGCCGTTCAACTTCTCGGGATTTATCTTCAAGGCTATGGTTGATAATGCGAATGCCGGGGATCAGAAATGGATTTTATATCCGAGATTTGTACAGTTGCACATCAATCGTCATCATCCGGATCTTCAGGCACAGGGTGATATCGATCAGCCGCTAAAGATTTCACCGATGATGAGTCGGATTTTCACTATTTGTGCAGGGTATGAGAAAGGGGTCGAGGCACCAAGGGATGTTCCCTTATTCGGTGCTATTGTGGATGAAAATTATGTACCGCCTCCAGATCCTCAGTATATGGATATTCCAGTACCTCAGCAGCAGCAGCAACCGCTTGTGAACATTCCAGTTCAACCTGCGGGGGAGAATGTAGATGCTCTATTGGAGAACATCGAGCAGTTCGGGCATGTGGACTCAGACAATCCAGCATCTCACGACACGGTCGAGAGTTCTGATTCTGAAGAACCGGCCAATGTAGGTCCTCAGGATGGGGGTCCGACGCTTGAGCATTCGGATGGTACTGTTCCGCATCCCTCTGAGATGGAACGTATCAGGCTTTCCGATTCATTTAGATATCTAAGAATTCAGCGTCGGATCCGGGCAGGACGCAAGTATGTACCTCCAAGGGATACTGGGAAACGTACACGAGACGGTGATGATTCTGCTGATGAAACTTATCGTCCTCGTCGTCGTGTTCGTCGCTCTTCGTCAACACGAGCTCCAGTCAATCCACAGCTGCAACCTGATTTTCAGATTCAACCGACTCCAGCTTTCATGCAAAAGATTATGGAAGATATGCAGCAGATGAAACAAAAGCTGGAGGCTCAGGACGAGAAGATTGCTGAACAAGCTGCGTTGATCGAGGTTCAATCTAAGGAGCTTGAGGATACGAAGCTTAGGGTTAATGTTTTGGAAGGCAGGTTACTTGCCTCGGGGGAGTATGGGTCTGGGATACCCACTTTAGAGTCGAGTGAACCTGCGTCTGTAAATCCCAACCCTGTAATTGAAAATGTTAATGAAAATATTTCTCGTTTGGATTATTTTTGTGTTGATGATATTCCAGGGCAACCGAGACCGCTGGCAGTTGACTACTCATTCGCTGACTTATCATTTATTCAGAGGATGGCCAGTGGAGTTGGCTCTGAGGAAGAAACAGAGAATGTTTTTGAGATGAATGAGGATGTTTCGATTGAAGAAGAGCAGTTGAATGCAGATGAAACGTATGATGATGCACAATCTGGGGAAGCTTATGATGGTGCACCAATTATAGAATCTGATTCAAGTGAAGACGAGAGTCCTGATAAAGCTCAACATGGAGAATCAAGTTCTGCTGCAACTCCAGCTTCAGAGACACAGGCACCGGACTCAGCAGCGAAGAAATTAACTGCTGAAGAAAAGAGAGAGAGAAACAAGAAATGGTGGCCTAAGGGACAAAATCCAGTTCCTATTCCAGTTAAATGTCAAGTGTACCGGGTTAGTCGAAATTATACCGGTGTTATTAAAAGCTGGAAGTGTCAGAGGAATCTGTTCATGATTAAGAGAGAAGATGGAGTTCAGTACTTCAGAATGCGTTTTGATAGATTAAGTACGTTGCCAAAAGGAGAGATTAATCGATTAGCTCAGCTTAAATTGATTAATCCTTTCGAGAATGATTATGCTGAGTTCATTCAGAGAAATCTACGTCGGGAAGTTTTATCGAAGACATATTCGAAATTGAAACCGACGTTGGGAACTCGGTATACGTGGAAAAAGAAGATTGATCCAGTCACCAGGAAGCCTTTGGTTAAAGTTCACTATTCGCCTGCTAACTGTTTGACTGAGATACCTCTGGAATCAGTTCCTTATTATTTTCTGAGAAGACTTGTAAAATGGGAACTTGATCCACAGACTGGCGAAGCGGTTATTACTTTCGTTCCAGATTCTGAACCGTGGCCAGAAGTTGGAGGTATATGGAATTTGAAGCAAGCAACGTTTAGACTGTATGATCCGATGAGTTTGATTAATTTTCATGAAAAAGATTTAAGAAAACTCTATGATAATCGGATTCGTGTTGGTCAGAAGAATGAATTCAACAGACGTTTAGCACAGCAGTTTTACAATGTTGTTACTGTTTGCGTAGCTAATGGAATTCATGCCGACGGCCAGTTTCCTGCGGGCTGGGTTTAAAGAAGATTTTTGAAGACCAAGCTGAAGACACGGGGGAGTTTGTTGATACATGTTCGGTGTCTGTCAGTTGGTCTAGCTCGTAGTTTGTAATTAGATTTAGTATTCCTGACTCCTGCGACGTAGCGTGCAACGTCGCAGGTGCGACGTCAGGTTTTGGGCCTGCGACGTAGTCTACGTCGCATGGGCTTGGGCCTGCGACGTAGCGTGCGACGTCGCAGGTGCCAAATTTTGTATAAATTCGTTTTATGTTTTCTGTTTTAGGGTTGACGAAACCCTAAACGCAATTAGTCGAAATCTCTGTAATCTGACCGATTATTATACAATATAATACGTTTCGTTTGATATTCATTGCGTATTGATTGTTCGTGTGTTTAGTGTATAACTTAATCGTTGATTCCGCAAACGATTGAGTGACTCGGTTCGTACTAGATCCTAAGTAAGGGACAAACACATCTCATACAGAGGCATACCGATACTGGAATGATAAGAATTATTATAAGCAAATTCTACCAACGGTAGGTGAGAATCCCAAGAACCCCCATATTCCAGACACAAGCCCTCAACATATCCTCAAGTGTCTGAATTGTACGCTCTGACTGACCGTCGGTCTGAGGATGATAGGCTGTACTGAGATTAATTCTGGTACCCAACTCTTGCTGTAAACTTTGCCAGAAATGAGAAATAAACCAAGAATCTCTATCTGACACAATCGACAATGGAATTCCATGCCTTGATACAATTTCATTAACGTACAACTGTGCAAGCTTACTGAGTGATGCAGTTTCACTTGTAGCAAGAAAATGTGCACTTTTAGTCAACCGGTCAACGATAACCCAAATCATATCATTCCCTCGAGATGTACGTGGAAGTTTAGTCACAAAATCCATAGTTAAGTGTTCCCACTTTCATTCTTGAATTTCCAACTGTTTCAGTGATCCCTACGGCTTCTGGTGTTCAGCTTTGACCTGAGCACAAATATGACAAGAACCCACAAATTGTGCTATATCATTTTTCATCGTAGGCCACCAATACAAAGGCTTCAAGTCATTATACATTCTGGTACTCCCGGGATGAACAGATCAATGAGACTTATGGGCTTCAGTCAAAATCATATCCCGAATACCACCAATAAGAGGAATCCACACGCGAGACTGAAAAGTCTTTAATCCTCTAGAATCATCAAGAAACAAGTCTTTTCTTTTCAACATGTTTTCTGACTTTAGATTATGATCTAGTAAAGCCTCCAACTGTGCATCTTTGATTTTATCAACCAAATATGAAGAAACATCAACTTTTATGTAATAAACTCGGTCAGAGGTACCTTTTCAGCTCAAAGCATCTGCAACCACATTTGCCTTTCCTGGATGGTAACGAATTTCATAATCATAATCTTTGATTAATTCTAACCATCGTCTCTGACGCATATTCAACTCTTTCTGGGAAAACATGTACTGAAGACTCTTGTGATCTGTACAGATAATACACCTTGTACCATATAAATAATGTCTCCAGATTTTCAATGCAAATACAACAGCTGCCAACTCTAAATCGTGAGTAGGATAATTTCTTTCATGCTGTTTCAACTGCCTAGAAGCATATGCAATAACTCCGTCTCTTTGCATTAGAACACCACCCAACCCAGTATAAGATGCGTCACAGTATACAACAAAGTTCTCAGAACCATCAGGTAATGTCAACACAGGTGCCTGACACAACAACTGTTTTAAAGTCTGAAAAGCGGTTTCTTGTTGTTCAGTCCACAGAAATTTCTCATCTTTACGAGTCAATTTTGTCAACGGACCGGCAATTTTAGAAAAGTCTTTAATGAACTTCCGGTAATAACCCGCTAAACCCGAAAAACTCTTTATCTCTGAAGCAGTCTTTGGAGCTTTCCAATTCATCACAGCTTCAACTTTAGAAGGATCAACTTTAACACCATCATTACAGATAATATGACCCAGAAATTGTACCTCCCAAATCCAGAATTCACATTTGGAAAATTTTGCATATAAGTGTTCTCTTTTCAAAGTTTCCAACACTAACCTCAAATGTATTTCATGTTCTGATTCAGATTTCGAATACACCAAATATCATCAATGAATATAATTACAAATTTGTCAAGAAAAGGTCGGCACACAGATTCATCAAATCCATAAAAACTGCTGGAGCATTAATTAACCCAAAAGGCATGACCAAGAATTCATAATGACCATACCTGGTACGAAAAGAAGTTTTAGGAATATCTTGTTCATAAACACGAACTTGATGATAACCAGACCTCAGATCAATTTTAGAATAAATAGAAGATTCCTGCAACTGATCAAACAAATCATCTATTCGTGGCAAAGGATATTTATTCTTTACTGTTCGCTTATTCAATTCCTGATAATCAATACACATTCGAAAAGACCCATCCTTCTTTTTCACAAACAAAACCGGTGCACCCCCACGGTGAAGAACTAGGTCTAATAAATCCTTTATCCAACAACTCCTGTATCTGATTCATCATTTCATGTATTTCAGAAGGAGCTAATCTATAGGGAGCTTTGGCTACAGGTGTCGAGCCAGGAATAAGATCAATTTTGTACTCAACTTCCCTAACCGGTGGCAAACCTGGTAATTCATCGGGAAACACTTCCGGATATTCAGAAACTACCCGGACATCGGAAATAGATTTTTTTTCAAGTTTAGCATCAATAACATAAGCTAGGTAAGACTCACAACCTTTGGACAAAGATTTCTTAGCTTTCATCATACTAATCAGAGGAATATGCCCACTATCCCGTTCTCCTCGAGCCACGACATATGACTCTTCAGAAATTGGGATTCTAATCAACTTATTGTGGCAATCTATACTTGATTTATACTGACTTAACCAATCTATGCCAATAACAACATCAAAACTAGGAATTGGCATCAACATAAATGAAATTGGGAAAGTCTGGCCATCTATCACAATACTGGCTCCAGTCACCGAGGTGGTAAAAGGAACTAGGTTGCCACTAACAATTTCTACTTCAACAGGTCTAGTGATCAATGTAGGGTTCAATTTCAACTTATCACAAAAACACACAAATATAAAAGAGCAATTCGCTCAAGAATCAAACAAAACACGCGCTGGTACACAGTTTATAAGAAAAGTACTGATGTGACTCAAAAAGTCATATTTTTAAGTACAATATTCCACGCTTTTTAGGCACATCTTTAGTGAAAACATTCCAAAACAATCATTATTTACTAAAATTCACTAAAGTGCTCAAAATATAGATGTTGCTACAAAAGTCACTAAAAACATCCGAATAACGAGCAAAACAGAGCAAATAAAAAACAACCAATTATCACACCCTCATTTACCTTATGGTATGTTGTAATAGGTAAAATCGAGATGGGAGAATCAAGAATCATGCAAATCTGATAAAGAACGGAGAAGACAGGACGGTTACAGACACCTATAAAGTCATTTCGGCTATGCTTGAGCTACACACATCCAATTTCAGTGAGATTGGCACCATTAGAAGTGTAACGAAATTATGAAACCACAGGCGAAAGAATCAGGTCAAACGGACGCATAACGAAGGAGATACAGACGTTTTTAGCAACAAACGAAATAAGACAAAAGCCGTATACGGCCCCACACACCGTATACGGCCTTTCCAAGACCGTATACGGCCTTGTACACACCGTATACGGCCTTGGGCAAGCCATATATGGCCCTGCATACCCCATATGCTGCCCGTTTGTGCTTCGTTTGCTTGTACGTTGGTGCTTCGCGACTTGTACGGCTGATTTGGAACTTTGCCTATAAATAGAGGTCATCACCTCCCATTTCAGCACACCATTCTTCATTCCACTCATTTCCTCACTCTCACTTTCTCTCTCACACACTCTCTCTCTACTCTCCCTCTCTTCTTTTTCTCTCTCTAGAATTAGGGTTAGCATCAGTTAGTTCTCAGTTAATATTTAACTGAAACTAACGGAGGGGGTACTTTTGTAATAGCATAGGGAATAGTTCAGGGGCTTTTCTTGTAATATTGTCGAAGATATTGCGGAGGTTCTGGTTGTACTCTCTCTCTAAACGCTTATTCAAGCTACGCTTTATTAACGGTTACTTCTTTCCTTATCTGTTATAATGATGATTGCTATTGTTATTATGCTAGATTTAGGACCTGTTATTATGCGTAGTGAGTAGTTCCCTTGTGTGTTTGTTATGATGTAGTTAGTTTATATATGTATGGGGTGATGCTGCTTTAATATACAATTGAAAACCCGGTGTGCTGTTACTTTATATTTATGATTTCTAAACCTTTTTATAATCGCCTTTCCTCCAAATGAATGTGGTTAGAACCTTTATGACAAGGAGTCGTGAACCTTGATCAAACGGTCACTACCTATCTATGTTTTATAAAATAATAAACATGGTCTGAATTGTGTAGCTGTGGAAATACTGTCTAAATCTTTCGTATAGTATACCGTGAATCAATCAGGGATTTATTGGGGATAGTGAGGGATAAACTCAGTCTAAATCATAAATGCCTTGTCTGACCAAGTTAATCTCGTAGTGTTAAGAAAGGTCGGAACCTTAGTGGGTATGTTACTTTATCTCATGCACCCAGGAATTAAACATTCCAAGAAGGGTCGTTACTCCGTCACTGGATAACGTTGAAGAGTTGAGCATCCTCCTCCGATCAGACTCAATCTGGCCTAGTACTCAGTGACATACTGGTTGGTTTCTCCAATCAGTAGAGTGCTAGTGTTTACACTACGAATAACTGAACTCAAGAAAGACACAAATCTTTAATAGACGTTTTCATACTGAAACCCTAAAGCATCACCCCTACATAAAGCTAATGAAATCATAACAAACACACCTTTGCCGTACTGATATTATCCCTATTCTAATTTCTGTTTATTTTCTGTTTATTTTAATTAGTTTAATTTACGGACCTAAGTACAAACCCCCACTCAAAACTATTTTGAATCCATTGCTAAGTTGAACCTTTCGTCCTGACAACTCGTTTCACAATACGGTTAGCTTGAAGAACGACCCTAGGTTATACTACTGCTATACAGCTTTAGTAAACTTAGGTCTCCAGCATTACAGATTTAAAAGCTTACCACCCACCTGTCGTGTCCCCTTCCGTTGCGTTGACGACCGTGTCGGATCGGGGCGCGACAAGCTTTTTGGCGCCGTTGTTGGGGAGTTAATCGTAAGACTCTTAGGCGTCCCGACGAAATTCTACTTAGTGATACCTGTAGTTTAGTTTAATTTACATTTACTTTCCTTGTTCCAACCGACAATACTTTCCCATATCCCACAACGGTATTCGACCAGATCATCCGGATCCGAATCTCTCATTTTCGTACCCGATCCTGAGTCGATTATCCGTACTCACCGCAAAGAAAGACGTTCCTGTTTTCCACAAATGGCCGCTCGTGTTACTCTCGCTGACAACACCAAACCATCTATCGAAGGACGAGGAGGACCGATTAGCTATCCAGTGATTGACGGAGCTTCTTTTGAGCTTAAACACCACATCGTACAACTCATAAAAGACAACTGCCAATTCCACGGTCTACCCCGTGATGATCCCAACGCTCATATCGACAAATTCATTCACGTCTCAAAGTCTTATAAGCAGAATGGGGTTGAGCAGGATATAGTCCGCCTATACTTGTTTCCCTACTCTCTCGATTCACATGCTCTTTCTTGGTTTGAGGGACTTGAGACCGGCTCAATCACCTCATGGACAGATATGGGTAACAAGTTTCTTGCTAGATACTCTCCCCTGTCCAAACAAACCAAGGCAAAGAATGACATCGCAAACTTTCAACAAGCTCACGATGAATCTATCTACTCAGCATGGGAGCGATTCAAGAGTTTACTGAAGAAATGTCCGAAACACCAAATGACGAAGACCAACAAGGTGTGCACCTTCTATAGAGGTCTTGATCCTAACCATCGCATCACTCTCTAAGCTGACGATCAAGGGAGTATTATGCTACGTACCGCAGATGAGGCTTGGGATTTGATCGAGAAAATGAAGATGCACCACCATGACTGGAATACCGATGCACATTCCTTGTCATCAGCACCACTGGCGGTCTCCAATCCTGCACAAACTGAGGTGATCCAATGTATAGCAGAACAGATCGCTACCCTAACAAGACAAATAGGAGAGATGAAGCAGCACCCTCAGCAGGTCCACCAAACCCAATCCTTTCAGAACCATACCAACCCATATTCTACTCATGGATATCAGGTTGCGTACGAGGACCCTGCTGTCTACTATGCCCAAAATCATCCACCTAGCTTCACTCAAACCACTCCACCAACTGGTAGACCTATCCAACACCCACATTGGAACAACCAACCACCTCAACAGTACGAACACCAACCTATATACCCATCTTACCCACAACAACCCCAACTTTCCTACAACCAACCACTTTCACCCAACATACCATCACCTGGTACAACCCAACCTCATGAACTTGCCACACCAATCGCTAGTTCAGACAACACTCTTATACAATTCATTCAAAGGGTTATATCTAGACAAGACCAAGCTGATAACTTCATGAAAAACCTTGAAAAGAAACTAGATCAGTTTGCACAACGTCTTGATACTCGACCACAAGGGACCTTACCAAGCAATACTATTCAGAACCACCATGTCGAGGAAGCCAAGACCTTAAATTCTGATAAACCAACTCCTTCTACGGCTTTTTCTCCCAAGGAACATTCTCCTGTCCCACCGACAGTTGAGAACAAATCTGTGCCCACGCCGACTCGTGAGGTCGAGATTCCTTTCCCTAATCGCTTACACAAAAAGTACAACGCCAAGTCATTCAAGTTTGACAGAAAATTCTTGACACCATGTCTAGAATCCCTTCCGGATCAAAGTACATCGGACGAATGCTGGCAACCAAAGAAAAGACGTCTACCACTCCCAAAGTCTCACTGAACGCCGAATGTTCAGCCGTCATCCAGAATGCCTTATGGGAAAAATAGGAGACACGGGTCGATTCACCTTGCCCTGTTCCATCTATCACTCAGGCACGATACGCTCCTTGGCCGATCTTGGAGCTAGTATAAATCTGATGCCTTACTCGCTCTACTCATCAAGACTAGAATTAGGACCTCTTCAGCTATAACACCCCTCATTTATTAAAACAATTATAATAATAATTGTGATTCGGAAGCGTATATTTCAAACAAGTAACCATACTTTACATTACCCTATAATGTAGATAAACTTTTTCAAACTAAATACATGACATTTCAACAACTAGGTGTTATATAATTTAAAACATGTCTTCGGTTATTAAACCAACATCAGGTTAATCCGTCTGTCAAACATTCCATCAATTCCAAACACTTCCTACCCCGCCCAATATGTCCCATCACTTATAACCTGCAGGAAGAACTGTGGTGGGGTTAGCATAACGCTAAGTGAATGAAACTATAATCTACAGTCCAACTTAGCACAACAATCTGTTTACATCAAATAACAATAAACAATCAATCAATCATCATAAGGATCGGTGGTTCTTGAGATACCTTTATACCGGTTTGGTACTCAAAGAACATTTATCAATCATCTGTATTGGCCTATACATAATTACCGATAACCTGTTGTTAATCACACACGACCTAAATCTTTGAACCAACATTTCAAGTTCCAAGATTTCCTGTCGTCTATAATAACAACCAAGTCCAACCATCATTTCAAGTTGACCTCAGAATCTTACATACTAGCTCAAACAGCCAAGTAAGCAAACAACCAAACTAACATGGTAAGTTATCTACAAACGAAAACATTATATCAAAGTAATACTATAATTACTTGTTGTAACCAAATCATTACAACTAAATCACACTGAGGTTACAGATCCACTCACCGAATACCTCAATCATCCACTCAGTAGTCTAATATCACTGAGTCCTTCTGTTTATCTGAAAACACAACAGAACTACACAAGTTAGTCATTTGTCCCAATGTAGATATAAAATCATACAATTGTAATTATATCAAACAACTTATCACTAACTTGTATTAATTCAATTTTCATCATTTCAAGATTATGATTAATCACTTTAATCATCTCAATTCACAATCACTTAATAAACTATGATCGTCTTTCAACATCAAATCAAGTAAGTTTCCAAGATTATGAATAGCCATTATAAACATCAATATTCATAATCAATTACCAAATTATGATCATTAGTATCACATTCTCACCTTTATCCATCTTAATCATTGTTAACTAATATAATTAACCCATTAACAAGATTAATAACATCTAACATCAACAATTAATCAAACCCCTCATAATCATCTTCATGAATCAATCATAATCACCATGAACACTTAATCAACTTTACACAATTTAGTTTGAACACAACTAATCATCATCATGTATCAACTCTAACATGATCACTAACAACAATTATCAAACATACACTAATTACACAAGCTTATAAGCTTTGATCATATCATAATCAACTAAACCCTTTAACTTTATTAATGATCATATATCAAATTCACCATTTCTAAACTAGGTTTAGATTATAATTCACATATAATCATCAACTAACAACTATATGATCATTACAAGCTTCAATTTCATATTAATCATCCTAATTGAATCAAATACACAAAAACCCATTTCTAGGTTTATACAAAATCACAAAATTAAGACTTACCACATGATTATGATGATCAATGGATGATTTACTCATGTTTTGGAAGCTTGAATTCGAGTTCTAGGGCTTCAATTTGATAATTTCTCATGGTTTTAGGGTTTTGAAATAATACATATGAATATATGATACGTACGAATGCATATGTATATAGATATATGTTGAAATAAAAGACCGACTCAACATATAGGTCTATTACACAATTGTCTAAATTTCATTCCCCGTACTTATCATTGTCTGGAACTTAAAACCCATTTGCGGGGAAACATTATTTTATTTTACCGTCAACTGAATTAATTTAAAACAATCAATAATTTATTAATCACAATAAATTATTCGAATCATTTCCTCATTTATTTTCAAATAACAAATGAAACTATTTTCTGACACATTAATAATAATTCACAGTCAGAAATTATTAAAATACTACTAGACCCGAAGACTGGGTGTTACATCAGCCCACTAAAATGAGTGTCCAGCTTGCCGATCAATCCATCTGATACCCGAGAGGCATAGCTGAGAACGTTATGGTAAAAGTTGATAGGTTTTATTTCCCTACTGACTTTGTAGTGACGGATATACAGGAAGACATTACCATACCCATTATCCTAGGTAGGCCATTCATGAATACTGCACGTGCTATTATTGATGTATATTCTCAGGTTATCAGTCTACGAGCACATGGACAGACAGTATCATTCAAGATTGATCAGACCGACTGTTCACTAATGGAGCATGTAGAGATATACACAATATTCATGGGCAGAATCACTTCGGATGATGACACTTCTGATTCAGAGCCAGAACCATACAGGCCAGACGAACATACTTGTCTTATATCAGCTACTGAAGAATCAGAATTAGAAGACGAGGAGATGGAAGAGTCTGAACCAGAGGAAGAAGAGGAGGAAGATTCAGAACAGGATGAAGAAGAAGAGGAACAACCTGAAACGGAACCAGAGGAAGAGGAGATGGAAGAAACAGAAACTGAAGAAATGGAAGAATCAGAGCAAGAGGAAGTATATCAGTCCACACCACCTCATTAGTACTTTCCTGATTCGCACTTGCCGACAACAGAGATTATGCAGATCGAGAACTTTGAGAACTTTATCCCTCTGTCACAAAATGAATCAGATAAAGATCTACCGACTGATTACTCTCGCGGTGCAGAATTTGGTCTCACCATGGAGAAACTTATTGCATCGGCTATTGATCCCACCAAACCTCTCGTGTCTCCTCGACTTGATGCTCTGCTGAATATTGAGAAGACCATCACTTTATCCACACAACATCCAGAGCTTCGAGACAAACTCTTGAGAAAGATTGCGGACTACAAAGCATCCAGACTTCCCCAAAGGATTCCATCCTTTGACACATCTGCACCTCGAAATCAATTCGAGAAGGGAAGCACTTCCAGATCTAGCCGTAATTCTGATTCTCAGGAAGAAAAAGACATTGAGATGGACTCCTCTCAGCCGATATCTCAGATTACCGATGACACCCTTCCACTGTCCGATACTGTTGAGTTCCCTGATTTCCAGGCTAGGGATACTCCAGCTGAGGAAAGTAACGAGGATAGTGTCATATACATTGACATTCCAATAGATATCTGGTCTATCCAGCTTCATGCAGTTCCAGCTATTCCCGCTTCTCCTCAAATCCCGATTATCTCCAGTCACGAGGAAATCATAAGTGCCATCGAAGACTTTGAAAATGATATCCCAATAATGATGAGCATTATCATTAACTCTACTAATGAATACACTCCACGTCAAAGAGACTTAATTGAAGAACTTGAGGCCGAGTCTGAAGTGTATCAAGCCAGCCACAACCCAGATCACAGATTCTTCCACAACCACTGATATCGCGTAAGAAGTCACGTTTTTACTACCGATAACTCTCTCATTCTGGAACGATTCTTGGCATTTGTAACTCAAAAACAGTACAAATCAATGATATTATGCCAAGATGGTGAAAACAAGGTTGCACGATAAAAATCAAGCAAAACGGACGTAAAACGAAGATTCCACGCACGTTTGAAGATTCAAGACATCAAAACGAGATTTCAAGACAAAAGTGCCCATCACCAACATCCATCTTACCCACGATGTTCTTTTCAAATTACGAATCCAACAGAAGAAGAATCAACAAAAACGGACGAAGAATGAAGATTCTACGTACGCCGGAAGATCCAAACGATTCGTACGACACATCTAAAGTTCAGAAATGAATTCTTGGGATATCTTTTCCTCAAAGTCTTCGTTTTTGAAAAATCGAATCCAACAAAAAAAGAATCGATGCAAACGGACGCATAACGAAGAAGATACGCGCGAAACGAACAACGAGGCAACGGGCGACGAACCGGGACGGGTGGCAGCCAGCCGCCGCCGGCCAGCCACCAGGCCGCCAGCTGCTAGCCACCAGGTCTCCGGTTGCTGCCACCCCCCACCCGGTTCCCACTTTTTGGTCCTTGCGTGTACCCGGTGCTAGACCTTTGCGCAACTTTACGTACCTCGTGCTAGACCTTTACGCAACTTTACGTACCTCGTGCCACCATATGCCCGTACCCGGTGCCACTACCTTTTCCACCTTTTGCTATTGTGAGCTTGTACTTGCTAACATGCACCAAAACTCTCCTATAAATAGGAGGCATTAGGCTCATTTGCAACACACACCATTCTTAGAACAATATACTTCTCCTAAGATATTGCTTCTACTTTCTTTCTATTTTCTTACTAAAAATTAGTCTTAGGGTAGTTTAGGAGCTTGTTTAGAATAGAAGGAAAGTGCGGAACGCATTGTAATCTTCGGTGTATGCTCGGAATTGTGTCAATTAATTCAAGTCTATTCTCTCTCGCATTTAATCCTGGTTCTTTCTATCCTTATCTATCTTAATTAATTACGTTTTTATTGATTATGCTAGATTTAGTTATTGCCATGATTAGAGAGTAGTATACTTGTTGTGTTTGTTTGCGATGTAGTTGGTTAATTATGGGATGATTTATAATTAAATATTAAAGATCGGTAGTATTACTTTGATCGTCTTATTGCATGTTCTTGTTTGATTGTTGCCTTAGGATCATCATAGTAGTAAAATATAAATGGTCTTAATTATCGTAAAGTAATATGATGGCCCCTATTCGACTGTTATTCGGTATAGTTCTGGAAACACTTTGTGACAACCGTCACCAAACCGTTATCGTAATTCAAGCCGTAAAAAGGTCATTTTTGTCAAAACTCTAATTTCAAGGATTTATTTACACCAAAGTCTTCGTTTTTGAAAAACGAATCCAACGCAAAAAGAATCAACGCAAACGGGCGTGTAACGAAGAAGTTATGAAGCAAAACGTAAACGAAATTTGAGCTGAAAACTGAGACGCGATTTGGGACAAATAGAGACGCGATTTGGGGATAATATGTAACAACCCCAAAATTTGGACCAATTTAAAATTTTCCTAATTACGTGTTTACTACTTGTATTTATTATGAAATAGGATTAAATACATTACTTACTTACTATATATATGAGTGATATATATATATACACGTATACGATTCGGTACAAAATATGGACGTTGGTGACAAACTTTTAGAATAATGTGGATTTATCCAAACAAACATTATTTACTTTAATATATTACGAAAATATATTACACGATTATACGTTTTGTTAAAACGTAACTTTACGCGACGAAAGTACACGAAACGCGCCCGACATGTGAAATAAACTTAAGTTATATTTTTATAACATCATAATAAGTATTTTGATTAAATACTTCGGTTAAAAATATCGCGATTACACGCGTACGGTTAACACGTTTAAAAATGTTACACGATACGAATAAACGCACGATTCGCGACCGACGACCAAACGAAATCTCGAATATTATTTTAGTAACTTATAATATGTTATTTGAGTAAAACTTGTACTTATAACATTGGATTTTAAATCATTAACAAAACGTATTATATAAAACGTTATACGATTAATAAAACCGCGAAACGATCGGGTAAACGAACGCGGGTCAATACGCAAACTTGAGAAATGTTTAAACACACCCACCTAGTGGGTGGGACCCACAGAAAACCGGCCAAGGGAGGGAGTATGGCCTCCCATGCCCTTGACTTCTCTTGATTACTTACACAAGTTTACCACCACCATACCTCTTCATCCATTTCATTGTTACACTCCAACTCCCTCTCAACTCTCTCTCTCTCTTGTGTTGCTGCGTTTTTGGCAGCCCAAGAACAACCCAAAATCCACCACTTTCATCCCCAAAAACACCCTCAAGAATAGCTTGGATTGCTAGATCCGTTTGGAAGAAAACGACCACCTCACGAGCCTCTACGTTTCTATCTTCTCGGTTTTTGAAACCGACTATTGTAAGAACCTAAAACTTTTCTTAGTTATGTTTTATAATGTTTATTAACATGTTTAGTTGCTTGCTTAACAAAGAGATGTCCAAATCTAAACTTGAAACACGTTTTTGTAAACATATATATGTACACAGTTTTCTGCCCAGAAAAACGACCTCACGAAAACAACCATAACTCGAGTTGTAGACTAAATAAACGGGTGAGACCACTTGGAAAAGTTTGGTATTTTCGTCGTGAACAAAAAGTTCTTCTTTAGCTACCTCCAGAAATACACCCATTATCGGCTATTACTTGATCTTCGGACATATCACTGTTTTGGCCGGAATTTGCATATATCATTTCTTAATTTTTGTTAAAAATAGTAGATGGACACTAAAGTTCTCGGGAAAATAAAGAAATGATCTAGAGACATAGGAGAACAGTTGGTAATTTTTGCGGGACTTTATTCGGACTAACCGTTAGAGAAAACGAGGGTTTCGTTAAGACAAAATCTGGAAAACCTTAACCCGGGGACTGTTTTGGTAATTTCATAAAAACCGACACCTCGAGAACCTCTAGAACGTAAATATAAGTTGTTAAGTGTTATTTTGCCATAATATAACTTAGATAAAAGCCTCAGGTCAAGACTCGAACGTTTGACCCCAAAACCGAGCCAAAATCATAAACAGACCTTTGTGTCGCATCGGACCAAAAGTTCATGCGACACAACACCTATGTCGCATGCTATGTCGTATATTATGTCGCAATGTATGCGACACAACTCTTATGTCGCACGTTATGTCGTATCATTTACGACACAAAGTTTACCTATCGCTTGATTGCGACACAACGACTATGTCGTACCGTTGTGTCGTACCCTTGTCTGCGACACAATCATTGTGTCGCATAAACACTAAATCAGAAACCAATCCTTACGACACAGACCTTATGTCGCATATGGTCTGCGACACAAGTCTTGTGTCGCAGATAGCCCAGATCAGAAAACAAAATATATTCTAAGTGTTGGAATCACTTTTCAAATACGGAATCAAATACGATACGATTTATACATGAAAATACTATACTGTTGGAAGTATACAACAATACTCGAATACGTACACCATTATACTTAAATTGAACGTGAGATTTCACTCACACACGCACCTGGAATTACTTAGGAGACTACACTCCAACAAACTTACACTTGTACAACTACACGGGATTGCACCCGATATGAACTTACAAGTTCACCCACTAGTTACGTGCTGGATTACACGTTAACTGATACGAACTTACATACGAATACTTACGAGGTTTTACTCGTACCCTTTGGGGACTAAGCCCATTGGAACGTACACAAACGATACATGTTGTAATACAAACAAACGATCATACGAGTATACTTTACAACTGTACAACTACTATGAATACATAATAATAATGGATGGAATTATTATTATACACCGATAACAAACGAACCGTACAACTTTTATACAAACTACGATTTACAAACAATTACAAACTTACAAACAAACAAATGGACATTTCCTAGTTAAGTGGACAACTAGCATGTATACTTTACAAGTATTCCATTTACTTACTAAACCTTGCGCGTATTAGGACGCTAAGGGTTGCTAGTACGGGAATACTACTTGCTTACTTACTGCATTGTCTGCCAGACTCAGGTGAGTCTTACAGCCCCTACTTTACTATTTTATACTCAGGGGTGAGATGCATTACTGTTTTACATGAACACACAAAACTTACTTGCTGCCATGATTTACTTATTGTATGAGAGTAACGATACGCCAATTGCATGAGTTTACGACTAATCCAATGAAATCCTCCTGAATCATAGTTGTTAGTTATGTGATAAGCGCGAGTTTTAGTATATGGATCCATATGGGACTGACAATCCCCGCCCGGGGTAGCACGCACTACCACGAACCGTTCCTGTAGAAACGGGCGTTTCTTACTCGTTCCGTATGAATGTTTTGGATTACATTCATGAGGGGGTACCGATATTTACTGTACGTTAAGCTTCAACTATGGTGGCTCATGGCGATTGTATCAAACGGTTTGCATAATCTGCAACCACCCACTTATTAAAACTTACTGGCTGGCTATGTTTTACAAATACTACTTGTGTGTTCAAACTGTTTACTTACTTACAAACCTGTGAGATTCACCAACCTTTTGGTTGACCTTTTTAGTAATGCTTCTCAGGTACACAGCATCAGTAGGGGTGCCCAGCAGGATAAGCTTACTTAGCTCGAGTCGCATGCATTACAAGCTTGGAGATTTTCTTACATTACTTTTGTACTAGTTGTTATGTATTAGAATCTCTAGGAATTTACTTTAACTCGAGCTTGTATTTTGAAACTACTTATGTATTAATGTTATAACTTTTCGAACGTCTCATTTAGAGTCGTTCACTGTATCCTTTGTGCTTGTGATTATTGATTAGTAACACCCAAAACATCGCTTCCGCAAACTGTTAAATTTGGGGGTGTTACAGATTGGTATCAGAGCCTAAGGTTATAGTGAACTAGGTTGCATTTAGTGGGCCTAGACTATGACCGTTAGGCAGTATTCCTCATTAGGTATAACTGGTTCAGGAATTACAGCATACGAGTTTAATTTAACATAGCCTGATCAACTATGTACAATTAAATGAAGATGATGTGAGTTCTGAAAGGGGTTATGTTGAACCGGAATGCATTAGCTGACTCTGACCTCGAGAGAACCGGGACTTTTACTTGATTGTGCTAGACACGAACTAGGCGGTTATGTGATATATATATATATACATAGGCCTCTTTCCCTGATACGATACTCTCTCTCGACTACTACGAAATCAATATTCCTTAAAATTTCATCGAACAAACGACAACTCGATTCTCGTCGTTCTACCCTTACTCAACTTTTATGAATTTACAAATACCGACATACTTCCGAAGGCTGAAACTCCTTCCCTGCCATTTTGTAGAACCGCTCATCTGGAAATGGCACATTTCTTGTCATGTGACTACACGTCAGACAACGAACAGATTAACGACGAACAAATTCAGTACACGTACCTCGATGAGGAGATAGCCCCAGAGGAAGAACCTGAAAATCACGGCTTCGGATTCGTCGACATCGAAGAATACGAAAGAGTAAGAGATCAGGCTGAAGAACTAGATGGCCGAAATTGGGAACTACAACTGAAAGGCAAAACCTATGAACTGGAGTTAAGGATTCTACAAAGGTCCATCCCTGAGCGGATCCGAGACTCTGTTCTCTACCTGAAGGAAATCACTATTCATCTGAATCAACGAGTAACAACATGGATCAAATGGATGTACCTACAAGCTACTAGAGATGCTTTGGTTTATCCTACCCTTCGACAATATCAAGACATGCTGGAAGCTCGTTACTACCCCTACAATCTACATCAGGAATAGGCCGACGATAGCTATGACCGTAGTGAATAGCTATTAGGCGTGTATGTAATAGGTCTTAGTTAGGACCGTTAATTCGATGGTTATATTAAAAATTCCATCACATTTTGTAACTTATCTTGCTCGTCCGGATGTTCAAATTCCTGACACTTTTGTAAACAGTAAACGCCTATAATCTTTTGTAACTTTTATATTTCAATTATAACAATCCTACTACTTTTGTTAAACTGTCCACGTGTCAAACTTTGGTGTAGTTTCTCTGTACTTCCTACATCATAACAATCATAACTCTTGTTCAAATCCTCACATGTTCTTTACTATTGTTTCAAGGAACATGCCTCCTCGACGACAACTCAACCTTACTGAAGCCGAAGTTGCGGGTATTATTGCCCGTAGTGTGGCTCAAGCTCTAGCTACCCGAACATCAGCTCCTGGTAGCGAAGATACTGCCAACAATGGACCACAACCCAAAACCTGCACCTACAAAGACTTCCATAACTGCAAACCGCTGAACTTTGCAGGAACTGAAGGAGCGATTGGTCTGATTCGTTGGACCGAGAAAATCGAGTCAGTGTTCCTCATCTGCAACTGTAAGGAAGAGGATAAAGTTAAGTTCGCCACCAGTACCTTTTCTGACATCGCCCTTACTTGGTGGAACACATATGCACAGACGGTGAGCGTTGCTGAGGCTTACAAAATACAGTGGGATGAACTGAAACTTATGCTGAGGGGCGAGTACTGCCCAAGAGATGAGCTGAAACAGCTAGAAATGGAATTCTGGAATCACAAGATGCAGGGTGATGACATAACCGGATACACCAACCGCTTTCACCAGCTGGCACTTCTGTGCCCATCCATGGTTGATCCTGAGTATAAAAGGATCGAAAAGTACGTTGATGGACTTCCTGAGCGAATTCAAGACTTAGTAACTTCGTCCAAGCCGGGAACCATTCAAAGCGCCATTCGTATGGCTCATGAGTTAACGGCAAATTCTGTTCGCCGTGGCTCGACTTCGACCCCACCTGCGAATAACAAACGTAAATGGGAAGTGAGTCCTCACTCATCCAACTCTACCTCTGACAAAAAGCCTTCAACTGTCAATGCCAATGACTCAAAGGCTTACAAGGGGAGCAAGCCTTACTGCTCCAAATGTAGTCGTCATCATAACGGCTCCTGTCCCTGCACTAAGTGCAAGAAATTCGGGCACCTGGCCCAAGACTGCCGAACCAACCTCACTGGTACTGATACTTCTGCACCCAAAACCTGCTATGAGTGCAACGGTACCGGGCACTTCAGGAAGGATTGCCCTAAGCTGAAACCCCGAACCAACAATACAAGGAGTAGAGCGTATGTAATCAATGCTAGGGAGGATGACCCAAATCCGAGACTCTGTGATTTACTCAACCCGGGTACGCTTATTCTTTGACCACCCGAATCTGCTTTCTCATAAATCTCTCGCTTAATGACTTATGTATAACTGTATTTTATTCTGTGTGTTTTCTTTGATCCTAAGTACACATTGTAGCTACCTGACTAGTATAGAACTACCGATTACTACTTCGAACAAATTTCGGGACGAAATTTAATTAACAAGGGGAGAATGTAACAACCCCAAAATTTGGACCAATTTAAAATTTTCCTAATTACGTGTTTACTACTTGTATTTATTATGAAATAGGATTAAATACATTACTTACTTACTATATATATGAGTGATATATATATATACACGTATACGATTCGGTACAAAATATGGACGTTGGTGACAAACTTTTAGAATAATGTGGATTTATCCAAACAAACATTATTTACTTTAATATATTACGAAAATATATTACACGATTATACGTTTTGTTAAAACGTAACTTTACGCGACGAAAGTACACGAAACGCGCCCGACATGTGAAATAAACTTAAGTTATATTTTTATAACATCATAATAAGTATTTTGATTAAATACTTCGGTTAAAAATATCGCGATTACACGCGTACGGTTAACACGTTTAAAAATGTTACACGATACGAATAAACGCACGATTCGCGACCGACGACCAAACGAAATCTCGAATATTATTTTAGTAACTTATAATATGTTATTTGAGTAAAACTTGTACTTATAACATTGGATTTTAAATCATTAACAAAACGTATTATATAAAACGTTATACGATTAATAAAACCGCGAAACGATCGGGTAAACGAACGCGGGTCAATACGCAAACTTGAGAAATGTTTAAACACACCCACCTAGTGGGTGGGACCCACAGAAAACCGGCCAAGGGAGGGAGTATGGCCTCCCATGCCCTTGACTTCTCTTGATTACTTACACAAGTTTACCACCACCATACCTCTTCATCCATTTCATTGTTACACTCCAACTCCCTCTCAACTCTCTCTCTCTCTTGTGTTGCTGCGTTTTTGGCAGCCCAAGAACAACCCAAAATCCACCACTTTCATCCCCAAAAACACCCTCAAGAATAGCTTGGATTGCTAGACCCGTTTGGAAGAAAACGACCACCTCACGAGCCTCTACGTTTCTATCTTCTCGGTTTTTGAAACCGACTATTGTAAGAACCTAAAACTTTTCTTAGTTATGTTTTATAATGTTTATTAACATGTTTAGTTGCTTGCTTAACAAAGAGATGTCCAAATCTAAACTTGAAACACGTTTTTGTAAACATATATATGTACACAGTTTTCTGCCCAGAAAAACGACCTCACGAAAACAACCATAACTCGAGTTGTAGACTAAATAAACGGGTGAGACCACTTGGAAAAGTTTGGTATTTTCGTCGTGAACAAAAAGTTCTTCTTTAGCTACCTCCAGAAATACACCCATTATCGGCTATTACTTGATCTTCGGACATATCACTGTTTTGGCCGGAATTTGCATATATCATTTCTTAATTTTTGTTAAAAATAGTAGATGGACACTAAAGTTCTCGGGAAAATAAAGAAATGATCTAGAGACATAGGAGAACAGTTGGTAATTTTTGCGGGACTTTATTCGGACTAACCGTTAGAGAAAACGAGGGTTTCGTTAAGACAAAATCTGGAAAACCTTAACCCGGGGACTGTTTTGGTAATTTCATAAAAACCGACACCTCGAGAACCTCTAGAACGTAAATATAAGTTGTTAAGTGTTATTTTGCCATAATATAACTTAGATAAAAGCCTCAGGTCAAGACTCGAACGTTTGACCCCAAAACCGAGCCAAAATCATAAACAGACCTTTGTGTCGCATCGGACCAAAAGTTCATGCGACACAACACCTATGTCGCATGCTATGTCGTATATTATGTCGCAATGTATGCGACACAACTCTTATGTCGCACGTTATGTCGTATCATTTACGACACAAAGTTTACCTATCGCTTGATTGCGACACAACGACTATGTCGTACCGTTGTGTCGTACCCTTGTCTGCGACACAATCATTGTGTCGCATAAACACTAAATCAGAAACCAATCCTTACGACACAGACCTTATGTCGCATATGGTCTGCGACACAAGTCTTGTGTCGCAGATAGCCCAGATCAGAAAACAAAATATATTCTAAGTGTTGGAATCACTTTTCAAATACGGAATCAAATACGATACGATTTATACATGAAAATACTATACTGTTGGAAGTATACAACAATACTCGAATACGTACACCATTATACTTAAATTGAACGTGAGATTTCACTCACACACGCACCTGGAATTACTTAGGAGACTACACTCCAACAAACTTACACTTGTACAACTACACGGGATTGCACCCGATATGAACTTACAAGTTCACCCACTAGTTACGTGCTGGATTACACGTTAACTGATACGAACTTACATACGAATACTTACGAGGTTTTACTCGTACCCTTTGGGGACTAAGCCCATTGGAACGTACACAAACGATACATGTTGTAATACAAACAAACGATCATACGAGTATACTTTACAACTGTACAACTACTATGAATACATAATAATAATGGATGGAATTATTATTATACACCGATAACAAACGAACCGTACAACTTTTATACAAACTACGATTTACAAACAATTACAAACTTACAAACAAACAAATGGACATTTCCTAGTTAAGTGGACAACTAGCATGTATACTTTACAAGTATTCCATTTACTTACTAAACCTTGCGCGTATTAGGACGCTAAGGGTTGCTAGTACGGGAATACTACTTGCTTACTTACTGCATTGTCTGCCAGACTCAGGTGAGTCTTACAGCCCCTACTTTACTATTTTATACTCAGGGGTGAGATGCATTACTGTTTTACATGAACACACAAAACTTACTTGCTGCCATGATTTACTTATTGTATGAGAGTAACGATACGCCAATTGCATGAGTTTACGACTAATCCAATGAAATCCTCCTGAATCATAGTTGTTAGTTATGTGATAAGCGCGAGTTTTAGTATATGGATCCATATGGGACTGACAATCCCCGCCCGGGGTAGCACGCACTACCACGAACCGTTCCTGTAGAAACGGGCGTTTCTTACTCGTTCCGTATGAATGTTTTGGATTACATTCATGAGGGGGTACCGATATTTACTGTACGTTAAGCTTCAACTATGGTGGCTCATGGCGATTGTATCAAACGGTTTGCATAATCTGCAACCACCCACTTATTAAAACTTACTGGCTGGCTATGTTTTACAAATACTACTTGTGTGTTCAAACTGTTTACTTACTTACAAACCTGTGAGATTCACCAACCTTTTGGTTGACCTTTTTAGTAATGCTTCTCAGGTACACAGCATCAGTAGGGGTGCCCAGCAGGATAAGCTTACTTAGCTCGAGTCGCATGCATTACAAGCTTGGAGATTTTCTTACATTACTTTTGTACTAGTTGTTATGTATTAGAATCTCTAGGAATTTACTTTAACTCGAGCTTGTATTTTGAAACTACTTATGTATTAATGTTATAACTTTTCGAACGTCTCATTTAGAGTCGTTCACTGTATCCTTTGTGCTTGTGATTATTGATTAGTAACACCCAAAACATCGCTTCCGCAAACTGTTAAATTTGGGGGTGTTACATAATAGAGGCGCGATTTACCCCATTTAGCGACGTGATTTACCCTGTTTAGCGATGCAATTCTATATAGGTCGCGACGCGATTCTAAGTCAACCCAGACCCGTATATAAAGGTATTTTAACCCTAAAAACGAGTTGTAAACCCTATTTTACGAATTTCAGTCGGCCAAAGACTCTCTCAAACCCTGATTACGAATTTCTAAGCCTCAAAATACTCAAGGGATTAATTTCTACTCATTTTGATCAATCGAGGGCGTTCTTTTAAGTGTTTGGTGGTAAGTTTCGATCCTAAATTTTTCCCTATGTTTCATCCAATCTTATAATGAATTCTAAGAGTATATATTCTCGTTATTTACAGATTCTAAGGGAGATTATCGTGCGGTTATAAGTTAGTTGGTATTATTCTTATCCGAATTCATTCGTTAATACGTATTCCGATCGTTCCGTTATTGTCATTCTCTTTTGGTCCGATCCATTGTATTCCTCTAAATCGTGAGCATGTTAGAATGAGAAAAATTGGTGTTATAATTGTTAGAAGTGAGATATTTAATCATAAGCGGGTTTTGGATCGGTTTATACAAAGATTTAGGTTTAAACATATAAACCCTAAATCTGGACAGATTTGAATGTCGGATTGCGAAGGGCGTAACTTGGTCATTTTACAATGATTTTTGATGAAACTTGAGTCTAAACATAAGCATTAATAGTCTACTTTCAAATGGAATTGGTTTCGTGTCCAAATGTTGAGTATAAGTTGGTCAAAATGATTTTATAAAAGTGAATGTCAAATCTGAGTTTTTGCAGTTCATTGTTTTGGTTAACTTGTCGATTTTTGAAACGTATGTTAAACTAAGCATTGAGTCTTGAAATTTTTACTGAAGTGTTTTAAATGTTAAATATTTTCGGTAAAAATATGATAATCTTTTGAAGTCTCTAAGTATTTTAAATAAATTATAACTTTTGTGAAGTCAGAAAGTGTCAACGGTTTAGAGCAGTTCATTTTGGTGAATTTTTAAAAATAGTAAATCAATGTAATTGAATCTGGAAAATTTACAGTATCTTCTAAACACATTAAAATGTCACCGTTTAAAATTTTAGAGTCAAATGATTTAATTAAGTAATATTTTAAAATTCATAAAGTGGTATGAAAATTGTGGACAGAATCTGATTTCTTTCTCGATAGGTTGATTCAAGTTAATATGCATGGGTTGTGTAACACCCCTAAATTTACGGTTTAGCGGAAGCAAGCTTTGGGGTGCTACTAATCAAGTAATCAACCACAAAGGTTACAGTAAACGACTCTATATGAGACGTTTGAAAAATTATATTAATTTAATAAGTATTACAAAATACATAGCTCAAGTTCGAATAATATTTAGTGATTCTAACACATAACATCTATTACAAAAGTCATGTAGAAAATCTCCAAGAGTGTGAATGCATGCAACTCGAGCTAAAAAGTAGTCCTGCTGGGCAATCCCTACTGTTGCTGTGTACCTGAGAATGCATCACTAAAAGGTCAACCAAAAGGTTGGTGAATCTCATAGGTTTGTAGTAAATAATCAGTTTGAACACATTCAATGATAAAAGTATTTGTACAGTTTAACCAAGTAATAAGTAATGATTGCACGAATGCAATCGGGTTGATATACATTGCCATGAGCATCATAGTCGAAGCTTAACACGTCAGTAAAGTACAATCAAGTACCAGTAATTTGCCCCCGTAAGTGCTAATCCAAAAACACTCAGAAGTAACGAGTAAGAAACGCCCGTTTATACAGTACGGTTCGTGGTAGTGCGTGTGTGACAACCGTCAATTTAGGACTATAATTTAGTGCCTAATAAAGTTTTAATACATGTAATTAGTTCTGTGTTAGGCTAATTAATGTATCAATTATTATATATATTGTTGAATATATATCTACAATTGTGCGGTTTGTTTAAATCGCACGAGCTTTAAATCGAATGAATTTTGATACAATAAATACGGACGTTGGTGATCAATTTTATTAAATAACGCTATTATGTCAAAAATATTATTATTATAATATTACGTATTCATTCGTATCGTACAATCAGAAAGTTACACAACTTAAAATGTAAAACGCGCAAACAAATTAACTTACCTTTTATAATTCAAATATTAAGTGGTTAGTAAAATATTTAAATAAAATTTAACGTAATACATTGTATTTTTAAAAGTAACAACTAATATATAAAATAATTATTTAACGTTTTTAACGACGGAGCAAACGAACACCGCACGGAGCGGGAACGCGGGGCGAAAATGGGGATTTAACCCCCACTTCCACCCACTTTCTTCCATTTCTCTTTTTCTCTATCTTTCACCTCTCTATTTTCTCTCAACAAAACCCAAACCAAAAATCATCAAAATCGCAAAATAAACACCTCAAACGACCTCGGATCTTCAAGCCCATTTGGAAATAAACGACCACCTCGCGACGATCTACAATCCTACCTTTCCGGAATTTCATTTCGGCGAATTGTAAGTTTCCGACATAACTCCGAAAACTCTCGTTTTTAAGTTTTATAACTTGCTAGTTGTTTGTATAACCTTGTAATGTCCTAAAATGGGTTGGGTAAAAATATTAGGCCGATCGATGGCCGGAAAACGCGTTTTTGGAGTTGAAACTCCGATCAGACTCCGTACGTCGCATTTGGCCTGGAGCAAATGCGACGTAGCGACCTACGTCGCATTATATCCCCAACGTCGCATACAGCGACGCAGCCTATTACGTCGCATTGACTTGCGAACGTCGCACATAGCGACGCAGACCTTAACGTCGCAAAAACGAACCTACGTCGCATAAGCGACGTAGCACCCTACGTCGCTATTGACTTAGCACTGTTGACCTTAGCGACGTAACCCTTTACGTCGCAAAACTCTTACGTCGCAGCCTACGTCGCAGGCTACGTCGCACAAAACAGAATCTTCAAAACTCAAAATTTTCGAAGTCAAAGTTACTGTAGCAATTCACTGTAGCAACAATATAATAACCTTTTGAACTATTGTTACAACCGTCACCAACGGGCCGTACGCGTTTTCAAAACATACTTCAAAATCAAACAAGTCGTTGTAACTTGTGTCAATTCAATCAAACAAGTCGTAGTAACTTGTAACAATACAATCAACCAAATCGGGGAAATTTGGACATTAAGTTAGACAAACAATTTCAATGGTAGTCTTTCGAGATACCAATACAATTAATAACAATTCAAGTGTCGTGGACACATTCAGGTTTCAAGTCTTTGGACACCAACACACTGCTAATTACTTCAAGTTTAATTGCTTAACATTTCAAGACTCAGGTGAGTTTCATAGCCCCATTTTCACTGCTTTACAACTAGGGGTGTGATATTACTACTCGATTTTGTTTTACAAGTAGAACGCAAGTGCCAAACTTCAAATACTACATGAGTTTCAAGCTAATCAATTTAAAGTCCTCCATAAGCATAGTCTCTAGTATTTTATAGCGTGAATGTTAGTATATGATATCATATGGGATTGACAATCCTCATCCGGGTTAGCACGCACTAACCGGTCAAACGGATGTATTAGCATTTGGGAAGACGAGTGTTGATTAGGCACTCGTAGGAGGCATTTCAAGTTAGGTTTCCTTAATTGGGCCTGACAAATCAAGTTAAGCTCAGACTATGTGCTCATGGACAGTATAACTTTTATTTTGCTTAATTGCATTTTAAATTCAATATAAATCTTGCGGTTCTGACAATTATACATTGACATACAAACCTGTGAGCTCACCAGCGTTTTCGCTGACCCATTTTAGTATATATCACAGGTACCCAGCAGTAGGTTGACTGCACAAGCAGGGATTTCTAGCTCGAGTCAGCATACATACAATTAGAGATTGGACTGCATTATTATATTTTGTAAAAGTAATTATGCCATGTAATCTCTCAATTTCAGGAACCGAGCTAGTGAAATATTATTTTTGATGTAAACGTTAACTTTATTAATACAAGTTTAAAACGACGCATATAGTGGTCGTTCATTATTATCTTTGTGCTTTGTATATTGATTAGTGGCACCCAAATCAAGCTTCCGCAAATCATTAAATTTGGGGGTGTCACAGATTGGTATCAGAGCCTAAGGTTATAGTGAACTAGGTTGCATTTAGTGGGCCTAGACTATGACCGTTAGGCAGTATTCCTTATTAGTTATGACTAGTTCAGGGATTACATCATACGACTTTAATTTAACATAGCCTGATCAACTATGTACAATTAAAGAAAGATGATGTGAAATCTGAAGGAGTCATGTTGAACAGGAATGCATTAGTTGACTCTGACCTCGAGAGAAACGGGACTCAAAACACGTCTGTGCTAGACACTCAATAGGTTATTATGTGATATACATATATATATACATAAATAGACCTCACTTACCAACTTTAGGCTATATTATATTATATGAATATAGGCCTCATTCCCTCTAACGTTTTATCTCGGAATGACAAACACACCACCAAATTCATCGCACTCAGACGAGTATCTCACGTCCTTTCTTTGTTCTTTCTTACTCAGCATCATGCCTCCTCGTCGTCAAATTACCCTTAGCGAAGCTGAGATCGCGGGAATCATTGCCCGCAGTGTGACCGAAGCCTTGGCTACCCGAACACCACCCGGTAGCGAGGACACCGCAACCAATACTCCACCACCCAAACCCTGCTCCTATAAGGATTTCCTTAGCTGTAAACCACTATACTTCAAGGGCACGGAAGGTGCCATTGGTTTGATCCGTTGGATTGAGCGCATGGAATCTGTTTTCAGTCTCTGCGACTGCACTGAGAACAACAAGGTCAAATTCGCTGTTTACACCTTTCAGGAAGGTGCATCCACGTGGTGGAAAACCCACGCAAACTCTGTAGGCCTTGAGGTTGCAAACCGACTTCCTTGGGCCGAACTGAAGAAGAAGCTGACAGAAAAGTACTGTCCTGAAGAAGAATTGCATAGGCTGGAAGAAGAATTCTGGCATCTGGAAGTGCAGGGAAATGATGTCGCTGATTATACCACCAAGTTTCAGCAGTTTGCCTTTTTATGCCCGGGTTTGGTCGAACCAGAAAGTAAGGGCATTAAGAAATACATTCGTGGACTCCCCGAGAACATCCAGGGAAACGTCGCCTCATCCAAACCAACCACTACTGAGAGTGCCATTCGATTGGCCCACGAACTCATGGCCCTAGTTGTCAGCCGTGAGACCTCCAACACCTCATCCTCCAACAAACGCAAATCCACTGAACACCACCACAACTCAAGCAAGAAAAACAACGCCATCCAAGTCTACACCTCCAACTCTGAAACCACCCACAGCTACACCGGGGGCAGACCTTATTGTCCCAAGTGTAACTATCACCATTTTGGTCAGTGCGGTACTCCTTGCAACAACTGCAGGAGGCAAGGGCATTTGACTAAGGACTGCAGAGCCCCCAAATCCAACAACAGCCTCTCTGACAGAAATACCCGACAACCTAAGTCCTGCTATGAATGTGGAAACCCAGGACACTTCAGGGATTCTTGCCCAAAGTTGAAGAATAAGGGCAACAACAACAACAACTCCCGCAACAACAACAACGCCAAAAGTACCGCTTTCGTGATCAACTCAGGGGACGCCCGACTGGACCCGAATGTGGTCACGGGTATGTTCCTCCTCAACAATTTAACTGCTTCCATTCTATTTGATACTGGTGCCGATAGGAGTTTTATTTCCGATGAATTTTGCCCTCTACTTGACATTACACCTGTTGCTTTAGACGTTAAGTACACCGTAGAGCTAGCAAATGGCAAGCTGATAGAAACCGATAGTGTGATACCTAATTGCACTTTAAATCTAGCCGACGAAACCTTCCCCATAGATCTTATGCCTATTGAGATAGGAAGTTTCGATGTCATCGTAGGCATGGACTGGTTATCCAAACATCGCGCCGAAATCATCTGCTATGACAAAATTGTTCGCATACCTCTCACTGTCGGTAGAACCCTAGTCATACAGGGGGAGACCGGAGGGACGAGGCTCAACCTCATATCTTGTTTAAAAACCCGAAAATTTCTGAGAAAGGGTTATCCTGCAATCCTCGCGCACATCATGGAGAAAAAGTCGGAGGAGAAACGACTTGAGGATGTTCCAATTGTTCGAGACTTTCCAGAAGTCTTTCCTGAAGAACTACCTGGTCTACCACCACCAAGACAGGTTGAGTTCTCAATCGATCTTGTACCAGGTGCTGCGCCTGTGGCCCGAGCACCATACCGTTTAGCTCCATCCGAACTTCAGGAGTTGTCCACCCAGTTACAGGAACTCCTGGAACGAGGGTTTATCAGGCCGAGTTCTTCACCTTGGGGAGCTCCGGTCCTATTCGTTAAGAAGAAAGATGGTTCCTTTCGAATGTGTATCGACTATCGAGAGTTGAACAAGTTAACTGTCAAGAACCGGTATCCACTTCCTCGAATCGATGATTTGTTCGACCAACTGCAAGGGTCGAGTTGTTATTCAAAGATTGATCTCCGATCCGGTTATCATCAATTGCGTGTTCGCGATGCCGATATTCCGAAAACCGCTTTCAGAACCCGTTACGGGCATTACGAATTCCAAGTGATGCCATTCGGCCTAACCAACGCACCGGCGGTATTCATGGACCTTATGAATCGGGTGTGCAAGCCTTATCTTGACAAATTTGTCATTGTCTTCATCGACGACATCCTTATATATTCACGAAACAAAGAAGAACACGCGCAACACCTCAAAACCATCCTTGAACTGCTTAAACACGAGGAGCTCTATGCCAAGTTCTCTAAGTGTGAGTTCTGGATCAAAACCGTTCAATTCCTTGGTCACGTGATTGACAGTCAGGGGATTCACGTTGACCCGTCAAAAATCGAGGCTATCAAAGATTGGCAATCGCCAACCACTCCAACCGAAGTACGGCAGTTTTTGGGACTTGCCGGGTACTATCGACGCTTCATTGAAAATTTCTCCAAGATAGCCATACCACTCACGACTCTGACCCAGAAAGACAAAAGGTTTGACTGGACTGAGAAACAAGAGTCGGCATTTCAACTCTTAAAGCAAAAGCTTTGCAGTGCTCCTATCCTATCATTACCCGAAGGCACCGATGATTTCGTGGTATACTGCGATGCTTCTCATCAAGGTCTCGGTTGTGTGCTCATGCAACGAGACAAAGTCATAGCTTATGCTTCCCGACAGCTCAAGATTCATGAAAAGAATTACACCACCCACGACCTCGAGCTAGGAGCTGTCGTTTTTGCCCTCAAGATCTGGAGACATTACCTTTACGGTACCAGATGTACAATTTTCACCGACCATAAAAGCCTTCAACACATATTCGATCAGAAGGATCTCAACATGAGGCAACGTCGATGGGTCGAGTTGCTTACTGATTACGACTGTGAACTCAAATATCATCCAGGCAAAGCAAATGTTGTTGCTGACGCCCTCAGTCGAAAGGAGCGAGTGAAACCACTTCGGGTTCGAGCCCTCAGTATGACCATTCACAACAATTTAAACATTCAAATTCTCACTGCTCAACTCGAAGCCTTAAAACCCGAAAATGTCAAAGATGAAGCCTTGCGGGGCATGGATAAACAATTCGAAGTCAAACCTAACGGGATTAGGTATTTCTCAAACCGAATCTGGTTGCCTAGTTTTGGGAACCTACGTGACTTGGTGATGGATGAAGCTCACAAGTCCAAATATTCTATCCATCCGGGATCCGATAAAATGTACCACGATATCAAGGACTTCTACTGGTGGCCAAACATGAAATCTGAAATCGCCACCTATGTCAGCAAGTGCCTTACTTGCTCCAAAGTCAAAATCGAATATCAAAAACCTTCTGGTTTACTTCAACAACCCAGTCTTCCTGAATGGAAATGGGAACAAATTGCCATGGACTTCATAACCAAACTACCTCGATCCTCGAACGGTTGCGATACCATTTGGGTGATCGTGGATCGTCTCACCAAATCTGCTCACTTCCTGGCAATCAAGGAATCCGACAAAATGGAACGCCTCACCAACATTTATCTGAAAGAAATCGTGACCAAACACGGTGTTCCAATCTCCATTATCTCGGATAGAGATAGTCGTTTCACTTCACAATTTTGGCAATCACTTCAAAAATCTCTGGGTACTCGACTTGATATGAGTACCGCATACCATCCTCAAACAGACGGCCAAAGTGAACGAACCATTCAAACACTGGAAGACATGCTACGGGCCTGCGTAGTAGACTTCGGTGTAAACTGGGAAAAACATCTACCATTGTGCGAGTTCTCGTACAACAACAGTTATCATACCAGCATCAAGGCTGCTCCTTTCGAGGCACTGTACGGTCGTAAGTGCCGGTCACCTATCTGTTGGACCGAAGTTGGGGATAGCCAACTCACGGGTCCAGAAATCATTCATGAGACGACCGAGAGAATCGTTGAAATCCAAAACAAGCTTAAAGCCGCGCGTGATCGTCAGAAAAGTTATGCTGACGTGAGACGCAAACCACTCGAGTTCCAAGTTGGGGATCGAGTTCTACTCAAAGTATCGCCTTGGAAAGGCGTAATCCGATTTGGCAAACGAGGGAAGTTGAATCCCAGATACATTGGACCATTCGAGATCCTCGAAAGGATTGGTCCAGTGGCTTACCGATTGCAGCTGCCATCTGAACTCAGCAGCGTACATCCCACTTTTCATGTCTCAAATCTGAAGAAGTGTCTGTCTGATGAAGCACTTATCATTCCACTCGATGAAATTCGAGTTGACGAAAAACTCCACTTTGTTGAGGAACCCGCTGAAATCATGGACCGTGAGGTCAAACAACTTAAACAAAGTCGTATTCCCATTGTCAAGGTTAGGTGGAATTCGCGGCGCGGTCCGGAATTCACCTGGGAACGGGAAGACCAAATGCGACTCAAGTATCCTCAACTCTTCACTGATTCAACGTCAAACACAACTTCAACATAAATTTCGGGACGAAATTCTTCTAACAGGGGGAGAATGTGACAACCGTCAATTTAGGACTATAATTTAGTGCCTAATAAAGTTTTAATACATGTAATTAGTTCTGTGTTAGGCTAATTAATGTATCAATTATTATATATATTGTTGAATATATATCTACAATTGTGCGGTTTGTTTAAATCGCACGAGCTTTAAATCGAATGAATTTTGATACAATAAATACGGACGTTGGTGATCAATTTTATTAAATAACGCTATTATGTCAAAAATATTATTATTATAATATTACGTATTCATTCGTATCGTACAATCAGAAAGTTACACAACTTAAAATGTAAAACGCGCAAACAAATTAACTTACCTTTTATAATTCAAATATTAAGTGGTTAGTAAAATATTTAAATAAAATTTAACGTAATACATTGTATTTTTAAAAGTAACAACTAATATATAAAATAATTATTTAACGTTTTTAACGACGGAGCAAACGAACACCGCACGGAGCGGGAACGCGGGGCGAAAATGGGGATTTAACCCCCACTTCCACCCACTTTCTTCCATTTCTCTTTTTCTCTATCTTTCACCTCTCTATTTTCTCTCAACAAAACCCAAACCAAAAATCATCAAAATCGCAAAATAAACACCTCAAACGACCTCGGATCTTCAAGCCCATTTGGAAATAAACGACCACCTCGCGACGATCTACAATCCTACCTTTCCGGAATTTCATTTCGGCGAATTGTAAGTTTCCGACATAACTCCGAAAACTCTCGTTTTTAAGTTTTATAACTTGCTAGTTGTTTGTATAACCTTGTAATGTCCTAAAATGGGTTGGGTAAAAATATTAGGCCGATCGATGGCCGGAAAACGCGTTTTTGGAGTTGAAACTCCGATCAGACTCCGTACGTCGCATTTGGCCTGGAGCAAATGCGACGTAGCGACCTACGTCGCATTATATCCCCAACGTCGCATACAGCGACGCAGCCTATTACGTCGCATTGACTTGCGAACGTCGCACATAGCGACGCAGACCTTAACGTCGCAAAAACGAACCTACGTCGCATAAGCGACGTAGCACCCTACGTCGCTATTGACTTAGCACTGTTGACCTTAGCGACGTAACCCTTTACGTCGCAAAACTCTTACGTCGCAGCCTACGTCGCAGGCTACGTCGCACAAAACAGAATCTTCAAAACTCAAAATTTTCGAAGTCAAAGTTACTGTAGCAATTCACTGTAGCAACAATATAATAACCTTTTGAACTATTGTTACAACCGTCACCAACGGGCCGTACGCGTTTTCAAAACATACTTCAAAATCAAACAAGTCGTTGTAACTTGTGTCAATTCAATCAAACAAGTCGTAGTAACTTGTAACAATACAATCAACCAAATCGGGGAAATTTGGACATTAAGTTAGACAAACAATTTCAATGGTAGTCTTTCGAGATACCAATACAATTAATAACAATTCAAGTGTCGTGGACACATTCAGGTTTCAAGTCTTTGGACACCAACACACTGCTAATTACTTCAAGTTTAATTGCTTAACATTTCAAGACTCAGGTGAGTTTCATAGCCCCATTTTCACTGCTTTACAACTAGGGGTGTGATATTACTACTCGATTTTGTTTTACAAGTAGAACGCAAGTGCCAAACTTCAAATACTACATGAGTTTCAAGCTAATCAATTTAAAGTCCTCCATAAGCATAGTCTCTAGTATTTTATAGCGTGAATGTTAGTATATGATATCATATGGGATTGACAATCCTCATCCGGGTTAGCACGCACTAACCGGTCAAACGGATGTATTAGCATTTGGGAAGACGAGTGTTGATTAGGCACTCGTAGGAGGCATTTCAAGTTAGGTTTCCTTAATTGGGCCTGACAAATCAAGTTAAGCTCAGACTATGTGCTCATGGACAGTATAACTTTTATTTTGCTTAATTGCATTTTAAATTCAATATAAATCTTGCGGTTCTGACAATTATACATTGACATACAAACCTGTGAGCTCACCAGCGTTTTCGCTGACCCATTTTAGTATATATCACAGGTACCCAGCAGTAGGTTGACTGCACAAGCAGGGATTTCTAGCTCGAGTCAGCATACATACAATTAGAGATTGGACTGCATTATTATATTTTGTAAAAGTAATTATGCCATGTAATCTCTCAATTTCAGGAACCGAGCTAGTGAAATATTATTTTTGATGTAAACGTTAACTTTATTAATACAAGTTTAAAACGACGCATATAGTGGTCGTTCATTATTATCTTTGTGCTTTGTATATTGATTAGTGGCACCCAAATCAAGCTTCCGCAAATCATTAAATTTGGGGGTGTCACAGCGTGCTACCCCGGGCGAGGATTGTCAGTCCCATATGGATCCATATACTAAAACTCGCGCTTATCCTATAATTAACAACTATGATTCAGAGGCCTTCAGTGGATTAATCGTAACTCATGCAATTTAGTATATCAGTAAGTCTGTAAGTCTGTATGGTTTGTATAATCTGTAAAGTCTGTACATGTGTTCAAATAAAACAAATAATGCATCTCACCCCTGAGTGAAAACAGTAAAAATAGGGGCATTGAGACTCACCTGAGCCTAGTAAGTACGTATGAAAATCGAGCAAGTAACGCGGATGTAAGTCCGTAAGTAAGTCGGTTCTCTGAACCCTGCAACCTTCTGGCGTCCGAAACGCACAAGGTTGTAAGCAAGTAAGTACATAAGTTGGTGTCTTGAAAGATCACCCATGCTAGTTGTCCACTCAACTAGTTAATGTCCAATGTTTGTTTGTTCAGTATTTCGTTTGTAGTTTGAAAACAAGTATGGCCCGTTGGTGACGGTTTTGTAATAATAATCCAAGTATTATTATTATTTATCTCGTGGTGTCATATCCTTGTAAGGTATATTTGTAAGTCTGTCATTTGTATCGCGATGTGAAAGTGTTTTTCGAAAGTAGGTTCGAGCGAGTGTAAGCTTGTATAAGTGTGAGTGTAATCTCATATGTCTGTAGTGTATACTTTTCAAAGTATAAGTGTTTGTATGTTCCGGTATCATCGTGTAAAGTTCGGTTTTCGTATTCGTTCAACACTTAGTGTAAAAAGTATTTACAAGTCGTGGATGACGGGGGTCCGGGGGCAGCGCCCCTGGTAGCGGCGTCCAAGGGGCAGAGCCCCTGGCTGGGGTCGAGCTGCCAGGTCAGCTTGGAAAATTTTTATTTCTACTATATTGCTTTATCGAAAATGCATTTGAAACCTAATTTCTTTGTAAAATCAAGTGATAAATTTTTGTTCGTATTATTGCTTTTATTATTGAAGTCGGGTTCGAAAGACAAAGTGGGCTGCGAACCGAGCTGGGAGAACTCGACTCGCAGGTCAACTCGACTCGCCGGTCAACCCGACTCGCAGGTCAACTCGCGGGCCTGTTCGGTTCGTAGGTGATTCCGATTCGTAGGGTGGCTTCGCGAGTCGAATCTCAACTCGCCTCGTTGGACGAACAGATCTTGACTCGCGAGATGAACTGTCAGCGATTTTTAGATGGGTTTCGATTTTTAAAGCATTTTTAACGGGATTTTCGGGCATAATCTTGTTGAGTGGACTCATTAACATGTAAATAAACTTAAATAAAATGTTTTGATGGTGAGAAATCTCTTACAAAGCTTGTGAACACAATGGAGGAAGGAGATGGTGATGAAGATGCTTGTTGTAGATGAGGATGATGATTCCGACGGTGGTGGTGGTTCGGCGGTGGTGAGGTGGTAGCAGCTGCTGCTGCTCGCCGATTTCAAGAGGGAGAGAGAGATGGAGAGGTTTGAGTGTGTTTGGTGTGTGTAAAATGAAATGAAAAAGGGGAAGGAATGGGGTTTTAAGGAGGTGGGTCGGTTGGGTTGGGTCCGCGGGTCAGGGTCGACCCGTTTGGGTCTCGGCTCGTGTGGTTGTGTTTCCGAATTTTGTATCACGAGTTGCAGTCGGTTAAATCCCGTAGTTGTTTAATTGTTATTTCACGTTATATGTTAAGGTGTACTCGAAATATTTGTAGTCAAAGTATTTTATCAAAATGCTTTATCTCGAGTTATAAGTTTATAAAAATACAATTTAGTTATAATTCGCTTGTCAAGGTGCGTTTTGCGCGGTTTCGTCACGTAGGATATGTTTTTATCAATAAGTAATACTTGTAATACATTCTCAAAATGTATTAATGTAAATAACGTTTGTTTGGATAATTCCACATTATTTATAAATTTGTCACCAACGTCCCTATTTGTTAATGTCGGACTTCGTCCGGTCCATCCGTGTACGATTTGTTCAAGTTGTATACGTGTGTACATATATATATATATATATATATATATATATATATATATATATATATATATATATACAATCATTGTATATATATATAATTAATAAGTACTGTACTTAGTCCTATTTCGTACTAAATACACGTAATAAGCACCTGATTAGGTACATTAATGATAGCCTAAATTGCCGGGTGTTACATTCTCCCCCTGTTAGGAGAATTTCGTCCCGAAATTTGTTCGAAGTAGTAGTCTATATGTTCAAGTAATCATCGGCAAGTCATCTAAGAATGGCGGCGAGATATGTTAGTGATGAAATGTCGGTATCATGGGGTCTTCCTCCCCTTGTTAGGATGGTGCCCTTCCGGCAAGGAGTTTCGTTGTGTGTCGACCATGTCCAATGGACTAGGTCAGTCGGTAATTAGAGTGCAGCTACAACGTGTACTAGTAGCCTACAGTAATTTGTAAAGTCTACAGTGTTTATAACGTGTGTAATAGTTGTAGGGTCACAGAGTAAACTAACTCTATCAGTATCATGTGAGATTTCAGGAGGTGGCGTGGCGACGTACCTATGGTATTGCTACAGTCTGTAGAGGTTCCGGCACCAGTGTTTCCCTTTTTGTTGTTATCCTTCGTAGTCAGTGACGGGCAGTTAGCCTTGAGGTGCCTAGTGTTTCCGCATTCGAAGCAAGCCTTCAATGCTTTAGAGTTGGTGTCCGTTTGGGGAAGTTTGCAGTTCTGGACCTGGTGTCCAGACCTGTTGCATCTGCTGCAAGGAGAGATGCATGATCCTTTATGATGGTGATTGCATGAGGTGCAGTGGGGTAGGTTTCCTTTATAGGTCTTCCCCTTAGATCCAGTAGTGTGAGTTTGAGTTATTTTTGCCCTTTTTGTACGGGGCTGAGTAAAGTCTGTGTTGGAGCTTTCTCCTGGATTCCCTTCAAGGTTTGTCGGTTGGGCTTCGGTATTCTTTTTGGTAGGAATACCAGCTTGAGTCATCTGTGATGCAGAGTTAGAAACCAACTGGAGTACATTTCCCAGAGTTGGGCACAAGAACCTTAATTGTTCCCAATAGAACTCTAGAGTTCGCAGGCGCAATCCTTGGTCGAAGGCGATATGGCGTAGATCGGTGATTTCCTCCTGAACAGTAGCTAACTGATTGCGTAATGCATTCAGTGCTTCGTCCGTATGATGGGAGTTGTCCGTGTTTACATTGACAATGACCGAAGGGGTAACAGTAGGAGGAGTGGTGTCAGTAGTAAGAGTGGTGATAGCGGCAGCTAGGGTATGGTTATCAGTAGTAGAGTTTGAAGTGAAATTTGCTCGTGTTATATAAGTAGCTTCTGTAGCTACGGGTTGAGGTGGAACCTCTCCAATTCCTCCTGGATGTGCCATTTCTTCCAAAGGTTCTTTGATCACTGTCTCGGTGTCACTTTCGAGAGTACGTAGGTAAGGAAACATTGACTGCTCCTCCTCAAGTTGGTCGTCATTCGACATGTGGCTGTCAGTGGAGTAGCTTGTCATTTCCTACGGAATGGGTGTTTTGTTAAAACGATGTTTTAATGATGACATTAGGTATTGTATAATGGCAAGTAAGAGTTTTGAAGTATAAAATTTGAATTTCAGCGAAGACAATAAAAGTACCAACGGTTCTCTCCGAACAGACAATTTGCGGCGTAAAGTTAGGGCAGATGACGCGTAAAGACAATAGTTCTATGGTTCCCGGTCTCAACCAGTGTGAGATGCATGGGAAAGAGTTTGTTTGTTAAGTTCATAGTGTAATTACGTATTACACCTATCGGCCTATAAGTAGTTTGTTTATCCTAGGTTGTGCCTAAGATCTATAGCAATAAAGGGAACATTGAGCAGTATGTAGGATTTATCAATCAAGTAGTATGGAAGTAATTAGGTTGATTATGAGTGAATCTTATCCGTATCCGGTTTCGGGTCTTGATGATTGTTTCCAGCGTTGATGATATAAGTTTGTCCCGTGCATAGTTGTTTTGGTTCTTCAGTTTTGGGCAGTCCTTCCTAAAAGGCTCGGTACCGTTGCACCCGTGGCAAGTCTTGGGTGCACTAGTGTGGGTACTAGTTATGACTGTTCTACAATCTTTGGTTAGATGTCCGAATCGTTGTATTTGGTGCAAGGACACGAACTGCCATGATGAAGGCTACGTTCGGAGCAGTAGGGCTTGCTTCCGTTGTACGTCTTTGAGTTGTCAGAACAGGCAGCATAGGCCTTAGTAATCACAGACTTTCTGTTGGTGTGGTTTTGAAAGTTGAGATTTCAATTAGACTTCCTTTTGTTATTGTCACTAGAAGATGGGGCTAGTTGGTAAGGGAGCCCGTGTCATGGTGCTTAGATAGCCAACCCATACCAGACGATGATGTCAAAACCTCCGATCTTGACAGTTATGAGATTGACGATGACGAGTTTGTTTGCAAAGTATCTGATTTCTAGGGTCGGTCAGTACCGAAGTAAGTGGATTGCTGTGTAAGGAAAACAGCGGTCTTTCGAAATGCAGTTGTCAGGTGTTGTTGGTGGTAAAATGAGAAAAATGGCGTAAAAGGGTGGTGCATGAAGGTCCGAACAACGTCGTGTTTGGTATCCCGCTACTAGCTAGTTGTTGTTTGTTATACGGTGAATACGAAGTGATGGAATTAAAAGCGAATATCATAACAAGGGTTGGGTAGTATGCTTGAACTGAAAACTTTTGTTTAGGTATTTCAAATTTGTATATGAATAAATCATGAGAGTTACTTAGGTGTATTGCTCGGCAGCAATGGGTGCTGTAGCGAATTTCCAAATCATAAATTTAGTTAAAAGTAGGCATATCAATGATCGGATCGTGTTTGAAAAGTAGTCAATTGCGGTCGTGTTACTATTTCGAGGTGAATAAACGTTCGGTATGAGTAGTGAGTAGTCCCGTCGCGGCGAGTCCTTATTGCCGTAGTGATCAGAATGATCGATTTGTCGTGGGAATAGTGGTGGACTTAGTCATCGTGAGTGCCCCTCACGGCACTAATCCAGTTGAGAATCGAATGATTAAATCGCGTATCGAGTCAAATATTAACCGGTGGGTTTCGTCCAATGGTTGGAAGATGTTTCCAATACGTAAGAGTTGTGGTTGACCAATAACCTTGGGGGGTGTCAATACGATGACGTGTTTTTAATGAAAGGTGCATCAGCTGTAATACTGCTAGCGTTGGGTTTTGTTCGTGATGGTACATCTATCCATCTAGTCGTGTATAATACACGCGATTTTATACGTCTTAAATAATAGTGTGATGGAATGCATGAAAGATACAATTATCTCAATCATGTAGCTTTTGATAAAGTGTGTCAAAACATGTCATGTCGATAGATTATGCTTAATAGGTTGTTATCCCTTTTCATATCGATCCAAAAGGTTACAAAAGTTAGAGTTTACAAAATGCGCCGGGAATTGTTACATCCGGTTGAATATAAGGAACTTAATACAAAATGTGATGGTATCACTATATAGCCATCAGAATAGAGTTTCTAGTACGATACATCGCGATTACACATCCGCTGTACATGGGTTTAACAAAATTTGATTCTGGTTGTCGTTGGGTCATTCTTAGTTAGGGTTCCTGGCCTTCGGACTCGTCTTCCGACTCCAGGTTCAGGTCGTGTGGGTGGTAGCGTGCCTCAAGCATGCCCCTGTATCTTTGATTCGTGGAGCGGTACCCAGTCTCCTCCGTTGACTTCCTGCCTAAACGTTTGATCCACGTTTTGGTCCTACGGGTTAGGTTGGTGGCGATTTTCTTCCAGTAACGGATCTTATCTTTGATTCGCGTAGGGACAGATCGGTTTGAGATTCTCAATCTTTGTTCATAGTCTATGCACTTACGCTTAAGTGCCCAATTTCGGCCGTCTAGTCCCACGGCCTGATCTCGCACTCTTTCATATTCTTCAATGTCGATGCCAGTCATTTCGAAATTCTGATTTTTGTTTCCCTCCAGTATGATTTCTTCTTCTGGTACGATATCCCCATCGAGATACGTGTACTGAATTTGTTCCTCGTGGACTTGGTCACTATCTGACGTGTAGTCGTCCATTTGAGAGTTTGCAGCTTTGAGTTCTATAGGAATGACAGAGAGAGGATTTTTGTCCTTGGAAGTACGTTGATTTCGGGTGCTAGATGTGATTTTCATAAAATCATTAGAGTGCGCCACAAGGTGGTGTGACGGTAACCAAGTGTGTCGTGGTCGGTGCAAACCGATGAGAGAAATTCGCATGAGTCACAAGAGAAAAGTCGGCTATCTCTATAGCGAGTGTGTTAACGTGCGAGGCCTATTCATATATATTCAATATATAATAGCCTAGTAGTATAGTCAGTGAGTGAGGCCTATGTATGCATATACTCATATATCACATAATAGCCTAGTGTATGTCTAGCACAGAACTAGTAAGAGTCTCGGTTCTCTCGTGATCAGAGTCAGCTAGCGCATTCCTGTTCAACATAACCCCTTTCAGATCTCACATCATCTTTATTTAATTGTACATAGTTGATCAGGCTATGTTAAATTAAACTCTTATGATGTAATCACTGAACCAGTTATACTAATAGGGAATACTGTCTAACGGTCATAGTCTAGGCCCACTAAATGCAACCTAGTTCACTATAACCTTAGGCTCTGATACCAATCTGTAACACCCCCAAATTTACGGTTTAGCGGAAGCAAGCTTTGGGGTGCTACTAATCAAGTAATCAAGCACAAAGGTTACAGTAAACGACTCTATATGAGACGTTTGAAAACATTATATTAATTTAATAAGTATTACAAAATACATAGCTCAAGTTCGAATAATATTTAGTGATTCTAACACATAACATCTATTACAAAAGTCATGTAGAAAATCTCCAAGAGTGTGAATGCATGCAACTCGAGCTAAAAAGTAGTCCTGCTGGGCAATCCCTACTGTTGCTGTGTACCTGAGAATGCATCACTAAAAGGTCAACCAAAAGGTTGGTGAATCTCACAGGTTTGTAGTAAATAATCAGTTTGAACACATTCAATGATAAAAGTATTTGTACAGTTTAACCAAGTAATAAGTAATGATTGCACGAATGCAATCGGGTTGATATACATTGCCATGAGCATCATAGTCGAAGCTTAACACGTCAGTAAAGTACAATCAAGTACCAGTAATTTGCCCCCGTAAGTGCTAATCCAAAAACACTCAGAAGTAACGAGTAAGAAACGCCCGTTTATACAGTACGGTTCGTGGTAGTGCGTGCTACCCCGGGCGGGGATTGTCAGTCCCATATGGATCCATATACTAAAACTCGCGCTTATCCTATAATTAAAAACTATGATTCAGAGGCCTTCAGTGGATAAATCGTAACTCATGCAATTTAGTATATCAGTAAGTCTGTAAGTCTGTATGGTTTGTATAATCTGTAAAGTTTGTACATGTGTTCAAATAAAACAAATAATGCATCTCACCCCTGAGTGAAAACAGTAAAAATAGGGGCCGTGAGACTCACCTGAGCCTAGTAAGTACGTACGGAAATCGAGCAAGTAACGAGGATGTAAGTCCGTAAGTAAGTCGGTTCTCTGAACCCTGCAACCTTCTGGCGTCCGAAACGCACAAGGTTGTAAGAAAGTAAGTACATAAGTTGGTGTCTTGAAAGATCACCCATGCTAGTTGTCCACTCAACTAGTTAATGTCCAATGTTTGTTTGTTCAGTATTTCGTTTGTAGTTTGAAAACAAGTATGGCCCGTTGGTGACGGTTTTGTAATAATAATCCAAGTATTATTATTATTTATCTCGTGGTGTCATATCCTTGTAAGGTATATTTGTAAGTCTGTCATTTGTATCGCGATGTGAAAGTGTTTTTCGAAAGTAGGTTCGAGCGAGTGTAAGCTTGTATAAGTGTGAGTGTAATCTCATATGTCCGTAGTGTATACTTTTCAAAGTATAAGTGTTTGTATGTTCCGGTATCATCGTGTAAAGTTCGGTTTTCGTATTCGTTCAACACTTAGTGTAAAAAGTATTTACAAGTCGTGGATGATGGGGGTCCGGGGGCAGCGCCCCTGGTAGCGGCGTCCAAGGGGCAGAGCCCCTGGCTGGGGTCGAGCTGCCAGGTCAGCTTGGAAAATTTTTATTTCTACTATATTGCTTTATCGAAAATGCATTTGAAACCTAATTTCTTTGTAAAATCAAGTGATAAATTTTTGTTCATATTATTGCTTTTATTATTGAATTCGGGTTCGAAAGACAAAGTGGGCTGCGAACCGAGCTGGGAGAACTCGACTCGCAGGTCAACTCGACTCGCAGGTCAACTCGACTCGCCGGTCAACCCGACTCGCAGGTCAACCCGACTCGCAGGTCAACTCGCGGGCAAGTTCGGTTCGTAGGTGATTCCGATTCGCAGGGTGGCTTCGCGAGTCGAATCTCGACTCGCCTCGTTGGACGAACAGATCTCGACTCGCGAGATGAACTGTCAGCGATTTTTAGATGGGTTTCGATTTTTAAAGCATTTTTAACCGGATTTTCGGGCATAATCTTGTTGAGTGGACTCATTAACATGTAAATAAACTTAAATCAAATGTTTTGATGGTGAGAAATCTCTTACAAAGCTTGTGAACACAATGGAGGAAGGAGATGGTGATGAAGATGCTTGTTGTAGATGAGGATGATGATTCCGACGGTGGTGGTGGTTCGGCGGTGGTGAGGTGGTAGCAGCTGCTGCTGCTCGCCGATTTCAAGAGGGAGAGAGAGATGGAGAGGTTTGAGTGTGTTTGGTTTGTGTAAAATGAAATGAAAAAGGGGAAGGAATGGGGTTTTAAGGAGGTGGGTCGGTTGGGTTGGGTCCGCGGGTCAGGGTCGACCCGTTTGGGTCTCGGCTCGTGTGGTTGTGTTTCCGAATTTTGTATCACGAGTTGCAGTCGGTTAAATCCCGTAGTTGTTTAATTGTTATTTCACGTTATATGTTAAGGTGTACCCGAAATATTTGTAGTCAAAGTATTTTATCAAAATGCTTTATCTCGAGTTATAAGTTTATAAAAATACAATTTAGTTATAATTCGCTTGTCAAGGTGCGTTTTGCGCGGTTTCGTCTTATGATATGTTTTTATCAATAAGTAATACTTGTAATACATTCTCAAAATGTATTAATGTAAATAACGTTTGTTTGGATAATTCCACATTATTTATAAATTTGTCACCAACGTCCCTATTTGTTAATGTCGGACTTCGTCCGGTCCATCCGTGTACGATTTGTTCAAGTTGTATACGTGTGTACATATATATATATATATATATATATATATATATATATATATATATATATATACAATCATTGTATACATATATAATTAATAAGTACTGTACTTAGTCCTATTTCGTACTAAATACACGTAATAAGCACCTGATTAGGTACAGTAATGATAGCCTAAATTGCCGGGTGTTACAGGTTGAGTTGTGAGGAAACTTAGTGAAGGTGTTTGGACTTGGGATACAATGGAATGACCTATTTATATCTAGGTTGTAACCCATATGCATTATGTTATTGTAGATTGCGAGTGGTTTAGTGGATTACACTTAAGGGTGATACCAACATCATTTCTTGAGGTGAGTTTTCGTGGCCCCATTTTCATTACATGTTTTCAAAATTGGGGGAAAAGTATGCTCACATGTTTTATCAATTGTTTTATGCTGTGAACGTACTCATTTTTATTTTGTACATATGCTTGAAATGTGTTACATTATGTGGAATTATGTGCATTGCTTGGAAACATTGTTGAGGCTATTCGTCTTACTCCTTTGTGGGTATTGACAACACGCCGACTCATTGGGCTATTCGTCTTGCTCTTTTGGGGGTATTGACAACACGCCAGTTGGATACATTGACATCATTGAGGCTATTCGTCTTACTCATTGGGGGTATTGACAACACGCCGACTTATATGCTATTCGTCTTACTCTGCGGGAGTAATGACAACATGCATGGTTGATTGGTTAATATTTTTTGATTTACACTAATTTCATTTATATGTACCATTTCTATATGCATTGTCCTAACTTACTTTTATCACAGCAAAATGTTTATTAGTCTAGTGTCTGGTTTCAAACCTACAAAACTCACCAACATTCGTGTTGACGTTTTTGAGCATATCTTTTTAGGTTATACTAGAGGACTTAAAGCAGAGGACAAGAGAACTTAGTGGACCTTTAGGGTTGCATTAAGAGTTATTCAAGACTTGTGGTACATCATTAAGATTGTTTGTGAAGGCTTGTTTTGCCTTAACATTGTAGTTTACGTTTGATTGTAAGATTTTGAATTCATTGTTGGAATGTATGCATGACATGAACCGTTATTCATGTTAATGGCATCATGACACATTGGATATTGTATTTCATATAGAATTCTTTATAATGATGTGTTATGATCCTATCTTAGTTGTACCCCGTTGTTTCCGCTTTAGACGGGGTGTGAAAGATTGGTATAAGAGCCATTGTTTATAGAGATCTAGGTGGATTGGCCTAGACTATAAATAAGGAACCCACATATAGAACATGAGTTAGGAAGTTATGTGTGCATACAATTCCGTGAAGCTAGTTGTAGCTAGTGTCGATCATTCATCTTAACCATTTCAAGTAAGAAGGACGTTGTAAGCGTTTCTTCATCATCTTACGACTCTTTATGTGGTTCGTCTACATGTTACTTAGGATTCTATAACTATATGATCTCTTTCCGAGAATACAAAGCTTATTGTGATACAAAGACTTGGAAGATAAGTATGTGTATGAAAGAATGCTTTCACAATTACGGCTGCAGACGTAATTGACAAAGGTGTTCCGACGTATGTGTGCTTATCCGACCATGTTTGCGTGTCTCATGTGCTATCTCCGTGTCGTATTGTAATAAAATCCCAATTGCATTCGTTACCGAATCAATCTTATGTTTGTGAGTCTTGTGCATTTATGCCTTGACAAACTCCAAAGTATTCAACTATTATAAACTCATATTAATTTGGATGTATAGCAAGCATACTACCAAGACGCAATACACGTAAGTTTTACTCGTGGAGGAGAAACACTCGATGGTGGTCATACAAGTGATAGTGGTGATTGAACTGGAGGAATTTGTTGTATTGAAGGCAAGAACTCCAATGTTGTTGCGATCATTGCACGACAGAGGTGGGCCTTAGTATTCAAAGTTGTCATGAAAATTAGTATCAGCATATTGAATCATGGTAGAGCTAAATACACATAAGGCGAAAATGGAATTAATGGTCGAGAATTCAAATGATGGGAGTGGTGATGGCGCGAAAAATAAATAAATAAAAATAATAATATTAATAATAAAAGATATAAATAAATAAATAAATAGACAAATAAATAAAATAAATAAAGGCATTTTTTAAGGAGCAATATTCTTTTAATAACAAAATGAAGAAGTTAGTTGTAACACCCGCCAAATTAGGACTAGTAATTAGTGCCTAATCAGATGTTAATACATGTAATTAGTTCTGTGTTAGGCTAATTAATGTATCGAATTATATATATTGTTGAATATATACGAAAATGCGATTTGATTAAATCGTACGCAAGTAAAATCGAATGTATTTCGATTCAAATTAATACGGACGTTGGTGACCAATTTTATTAAATAACGATTTATGTCAAAAATATTATTATTATAATATTTTGTATTCATTCGTATCGTACGATCAGAAATTACATAATTTAAAATGTAAACCGCACAAACAAATTAACTTACCTTTTTAATAATTCAAACATAAAGTGATTAGTAAAATATTTAAATAAAATATCGCGTAATAATTTGTAATTTAAAACGTACCAATTAATATGTAAAATAATTATAAAACGTTAAATGACGGAGAAAACAAACACCACGTGGACCGCGAGTCGGAGACTGAAAAATGGGAGGATAACCTCCCATTTCCCCTTTCATTTCTTCCATTTCTTTTATCTCTCTCTCTCTCTCTTACTTTCTTTCTCTCATTTCACCAAAATCACCAAATACCACCAATCCACATAAATCGACAATTAACACAATCAAACGCACTCGGATCATCAATATTTTTGGAGATTCACGACCACCTCGCGACGATCTACAACGCTACCTTTCCGGATTTTCATTTCGGCAATTTGTAAGTTTCCGACAAAATCCCGAAATCTCCCGATTTTTAGTATTTTTCACTTGTGGTTGTTTATATAACATATATATGTCCCTTACTAAGTATATAACACAAATTTATAGCCTGAAAACGAGTTTAAAACGGAATTTTGGCCGGAAAAACCTTAACAGCCGGACTTTCTGGGCTGATGTTCTTCCATGCGACACAAGCCTTGTGTCGCATGTTGTGTCGTATTTTGGCCTTTGTGTCGCATAAAATCCCTTGTGTCGTACCTTATGTCGTACCAAAGATTTAGTGTCGCAAGTCTTGCGACACAACCACTATGTCGCATACCCCATACGACACAATCACTATGTCGCTGTTGAATCAGCATCTCGCATCCATGCGACACAACCCTTGTGTCGTATGGACATTGTGTCGCACTCCTATGCGACACAACCCTTGTGTCGCATAACATCTTTAGTATCGCATATTGTGTCGCAAAACACAGAAAACTCAGATTTTTACTAAGTGTCGAGACCTAAAATTTTAACACCTGATTTTACCCAAATTCGGATCCAGATGCGTTTTTCGTCAAAGCAATATAGTAGAAATAAAAATTTTCCAAGCTGACCTGGCAGCTCGACCCCAGCCAGGGGCTCTGCCCCTTGGACCCCGCCAGGGGCTGCCGCCCCTTGGACCCCGCTACCAGGGGCGCTGCCCCCGGACCCCCGTACTTAGATTCCGTAACGGCTTCTAAAACATAATCAAAACACATTTTTCAAGTAAAACGCCACGAAATCAAAATAATAATAGTTGAGATTATTATTACAAATCCGTCACCAACGGGCCGTATATGTTTTCAAACACTTAACAAATCAACCAAATCGTAGAAATTTGGACATATATATAGTTGTGTAACAACTACAAGGGTGATCTTTTGAGATACCCAATCATGATTATAACCATCGCGTGTCGTGGACACCCTCAGGTTACAAGTCGTTGGACTTCATTACTCGCTAATCAACTTACGTTTGTTTAAACGCTTTCAGACTCAGGTGAGTCTCATAGCCCCTCTTTTTACTGTTTTACTCAGGGGTGTGATATACTGCTCAAACTTTTAACATGTGAACGCAAGTACAAACTTTTCATATACTACATGAGTTTTTCGAAACTAATCATTTAAAGTCCTCCGTCAGCATAGTTGTTAATACGTTGTAGCGTGAATATTAGTATATGGTACCATATAGGATTGACCCTCCTCGTTCGGGTTAGCAAGCACTAACCGGGTAAACGGACGTACTAATATTTGGGAAGACGAATGTTGATTAGGCATTCGTGGAGGCACCTCGCCCGGAATTCTCTATAGGGGACCCGGCCCTCGAGTTAAGCTCAACTATGTGCTCATGGCTGTATACACGATGATTATCATTAAATTGCTGGATGCAATTCATTATTTTATTGCTGGATGCAATACATTATTTAAATCTTGCGATTCATACGATATTACTTGATTTCAAACCTGTGAGCTCACCAGCTTTATAGCTGACCTTTTAGCATATATCGCAGGTACCCAGCAGTAGGATGTTTCTGCTCAGGATTTAGCTCGAGTCAGCATACAGACGATTGAGATTTTCTTGCATTAGTATATTTTGTATAAGTACTTATGTACTGAAATCTCATTTTTATTTAACTCGAGTTATGTAAAGCTTTAAATGTTGTAAACTTTTCAATTATCAATATATTTTGTTAAAACGACGCATATAGAGTCGTTTGCTATTTATCTTGGTGCTTTGTTATTGATTAGTAACACCCAAATCAAGCTTCCGCAAATCATCAAATTTGGGGGTGTTACAGATTGGTATCAGAGCCTAAGGTTATAGTGAACTAGGTTGCATTTAGTGAGCCTAGACTATGACCATTAGGCAGTATTCCTTATTAGGTATGACTGGTTCAGGGATTACAGCATACGAGTTTAATTTAACATAGCCTGATCAACTATGTACAATTAAGCAAAGACGATGTAAGATCTGAAAGTAGTTATGGCTGAACAGGATACAATAGAAGACTCTGACCTCGAGAGAACCGAGACTTAAACATGTTTATGCTAGACACTCAATAGGCTATATTATATAGGAACTATATGAATATAGGCCTCAATCTTACTAACGCTTTGTCTCAGAAATGGCAAACACACCATCAAATTCATCTCGTTCTCAATCCGGGTCGCAGAACCCAAGGGTAGCAAGGAGGAACTCCAGGTTGCCTCGAGCTGACCCGTACTCCACTCACTCCACCTTGCCGGCTCTAGCCGCTAGGGTGAATCAACACGAGCAACGACTTCGTACCATGGATGTCGTGTTGCAGGAAACCAACGAAAACTGGAGACTTACCTCCCTTGAACGCATCGAACAAGTCTCCGACGACCTTGAAACTACAAACAACAACATGGATATCCTTCGTAATCAAATAATAGAAATAAGGGTGGAAAATGCCCTTCTGCAACAAAGGATGGATGAATGTGTGCAACGCTCACTTGAGGCAGAAGAATATGCGCGTGGACTAACTCAACGACTTGCACTAGCAGAAGACAACGCCCGACAAGCTAGCAGGCTTGCAAACACTGTGGACCGTCTTGTCACGATGATGGAACAAATTAATCTACGTTAAGACTAGTGTAGTCCTTGTCTTGTAATCTACCCTGTAATCTAGTAACTATCTACGCGCTATTCTATAATTCGGTCGGATGTAACAATTCCCGACATCTTTTGTAATACATCTGTAGGATGTAACCTTTGAACTCGTATCATCTATCAAATATCCCTTGCTGTTTTCAACTCATATTAATTGCCATTATTCCTGTTGATGTTATGTATTACTGCTTTTATACATGTACATCTATAACAAATACAACCTTCTTGCAAAATCTCATGTATCTTCATTTCTTTTATTGAAGAATCATGCCGCCAAAGTCAAGACCTTACACTGATGCTCAGATTACGTCACTTATAACCCAGGCTGTTACCGAAGCCTTAGCTCGGAATACCCCACCAAACTCCACAAGAAACAGCGATACCGCTGGAACCTCTGCCGCCAAACCTTGTTCTTACAAGGACTTTCAAAGCTGCAAACCCTCGAGTTTCAAGGGTTCTGAAGGAGCCATCGGACTGATCAGATGGTTCGAGAAAATGGAAACTGTTTTCCGTGTTAGTAAATGCGCGGAGAACGACAAAGTAAACTTCGCCACCTGCTCTCTTGAAGATGATGCCCACTCTTGGTGGAATTCATATACCCAATCAGTGGGTGCTGACATTGCCTACCAAATCACTTGGGAGGAATTGAAAGCCAAACTCACTGCCAAGTACTGCTCTATCGCCAAACTCCAAAAGCTGGATGAGGAGTTCTGGAACTTAAAGGTTCAGGGTGGTGATATCGATGGTTATACCACCAGATTTCAACAATTAGCTGCCCTCCGCCCAGCTATGGTGAGCACTGAACCTGATAAAATCAGGAAGTACGCCCTTGGTCTCCCTGATTTTGTTCGGGGACACGTTATCTCTTCAAAACCAACCACCATTGACGGTGCAATCTCATTGGCCCAAGACCTGATGTCTATGAGCCAAGATTCTGAACTACCCACTTCATCCTCCCAAAACAACAAACGCAAGTGGTCTGACCACCACAACAACCACTCAAACCAACAAAACAAGAAACCCGACACCATCAAAGCCTACAACACCACCACCGATATCGTACGAGGCTACACTGGGAACAAACCTTACTGTTCCAAGTGCAGTCGCCACCACGAAGGTTCCTGTGGTCCCTTTTGCAACAACTGCAAGAGGTACGGCCACCTCACCAAAGAATGCCGCTCTCCCACCAACAACAATTCCAACAACAACACCAGACCACCCAAAGTATGCTTTGAGTGTGGGAAACCTGGGCATTTCAGGGACTCGTGCCCAAAACTGAAGAACAACAACAACAACAACCGCAACAATAACAACAACAACAACCGCAACAATAACAACAACAACACCCGCAGCAGAGCCTTCGTCATCAAATCTGGGGACGCCCGCCAAGACCCGAATGTGGTCTCGGGTATGTTCCTCCTCAACAACTTACATGCTTCTGTTCTATTTGATACTGGTGCTGATAGAAGCTTTATCTCTGATGACTTTTGCCCACTACTTGACATCAATCCAGTTGCCTTAGATGTTAAGTACACTGTAGAGCTAGCAAATGGGGAACTTATAGAAACCGATAGTGTGATACCTAATTGCACTTTAAACCTAGCTGATGAGACCTTTTCAATCGATCTTGTACCTGTTGAAATCGGAAGTTTCGACGTTATCATTGGAATGGACTGGTTGTCCAAACACCGAGCCGAAATCATTTGTTACGATAAGATCGTCCGCATTCCACTCGCTGCCGGTGGAACCTTGATCATACAGGGGGAGACCGGTGGGACGGGACTCAATATAATCTCCTGCTTAAAAACCCGAAAATTTCTGAGAAAGGGTTACCCCGCAATACTTGCACACATCACAGAGAAGAAGTCGGAGGAGAAGCGACTTGAGGATGTGCCAATTGTTAGAGACTTTCCCGAAGTCTTTCCGGAAGAATTACCTGGTCTACCTCCGCTTAGACAGGTTGAGTTCTCGATTGATCTCGTGCCGGGTGCCGCACCGGTGGCCCGCGCACCATACCGTTTAGCCCCATCTGAACTTCAGGAGTTGTCCTCTCAGTTACAGGAACTTCTGGATCGAGGATTCATTAGACCGAGTTCTTCACCTTGGGGAGCTCCGGTCTTATTTGTCAAAAAGAAGGACGGTTCATTCCGAATGTGCATCGACTACCGAGAATTGAACAAATTGACCGTCAAAAACCGATACCCACTTCCTCGCATTGATGATCTATTCGACCAACTTCAGGGTTCAAGTTTTTACTCAAAAATCGATCTGCGATCAGGTTATCATCAATTACGAGTTTGCGACACCGATATTCCAAAAACTGCTTTCAGAACTCGTTACGGGCACTACGAATTCCAAGTGATGCCCTTTGGTCTAACCAACGCACCGGCTGTATTCATGGACCTCATGAACCGGGTGTGCAAACCTTACCTCGACAAGTTTGTCATTGTCTTTATCGATGACATACTCATTTACTCGCGCAACGAGCAAGAACATGCGCAACACCTCAAAACCATCCTTGAACTACTTAGACACGAGGAGCTTTATGCTAAATTCTCTAAGTGTGAGTTCTGGATCCAAACTGTTCAATTTCTTGGTCACGTGATCGACAGTCAGGGAATTCACGTTGACCCATCAAAGATCGAGGCTATCAAAGACTGGCAAGCACCCACCTCTGCAACTGAAGTACGACAATTCTTGGGTCTTGCTGGGTATTATCGACGATTTATCGAAAATTTCTCTAAAATAGCTCAACCACTTACGGTACTGACTCAGAAGGACAAAAGGTTCGATTGGACCGAAAAACAAGAGTCAGCGTTCCAACTTTTGAAACAAAAGCTTTGCAGTGCTCCAATTCTATCCTTACCCGAAGGCACCGATGACTTCGTGGTATACTGCGATGCTTCTCACCAAGGTCTTGGTTGCGTGCTTATGCAACGAGACAAGGTCATTGCTTATGCCTCACGACAGCTGAAAATTCATGAAAAGAACTACACCACTCACGATCTCGAACTTGGAGCTGTCATTTTTGCTCTAAAAATCTGGAGACATTATCTCTACGGCACTAAGTGCACCATCTTTACCGATCACAAAAGTCTTCAACATATATTCGATCAGAAGGATCTCAATATGAGGCAACGTCGATGGGTCGAGTTGCTTACCGATTACGATTGCGAGATCAAGTACCATCCAGGGAAGGCTAATGTTGTAGCCGATGCCCTCAGTCGAAAGGAACGATCAAAACCCCTTCGAGTCCGAGCCCTCAGTATGACCATTCACAACGATCTTACAGTTCAGATTCATACCGCTCAGATCGAAGCCCTGAAACCGGAAAACATAAAACATGAAGCCTTGCGGGGCATTGACAAACAATTTGAAATCAAATCTAACGGGATTAGGTATTTCTCAAACCGCATCTGGCTGCCAAATTTCGGGAACCTAAGAGACTTGGTGATGGACGAAGCTCACAAGTCTAAATATTCTATCCATCCGGGATCCGATAAGATGTACCACGATATCAAGGAATTTTATTGGTGGCCAAACATGAAAGCCGAAATCGCCACTTATGTCAGCAAGTGTCTTACTTGCTCGAAAGTCAAAACCGAACATCAGAAACCTCCTGGTTTACTCCAACAACCTGAAATCCCTGAATGGAAATGGGATCAAATTGCCATGGATTTCATAACCAAACTACCCAAGTCGTCGAGCGGTTGCGATACCATTTGGGTGATCGTCGATCGTCTCACCAAATCTGCTCATTTCCTGGCAATCAAAGAAAACGATAAAATGGAACGCCTTACACAAATCTACATCAAGGAAATCGTTTCTCATCACGGTGTTCCAGTCTCAATCATCTCTGACAGAGATGCCCGTTTCACTTCTCACTTTTGGCAATCACTGCAGAAAGCATTGGGTACCCGTCTCGATATGAGTACCGCGTACCATCCTCAAACCGATGGCCAAAGTGAACGAACCATCCAAACCCTGGAAGATATGCTACGCGCCTGCGTAGTTGATTTCGGTACAAACTGGGAAAAACATCTACCGTTGTGCGAATTCTCGTACAATAACAGTTATCACGCCAGCATTAAGGCTGCACCTTTTGAGGCACTGTACGGTCGTAAGTGCCGATCACCGATCTGTTGGACTGAAGTGGGAGATAGTCAACTCACTGGTCCTGAACTCATTCACGCCACCACTGAGAAAATAGTGGAAATCCAAAACCGACTCAAAGCCGCACGTGATCGTCAGAAAAGTTATGCTGACGTGAGACGCAAACCACTCGAGTTCCAAGTTGGGGATCGAGTACTCTTAAAAGTATCGCCTTGGAAAGGCGTCATCCGTTTTGGTAAACGCGGGAAGTTAAATCCCAGATACATCGGGCCTTTTGAGATCCTCGAACGGATTGGCCCCGTAGCTTATCGATTGCAGCTGCCATCCGAACTCAGCAGCGTGCACCCTACTTTTCATATTTCAAATTTGAAGAAGTGTCTGTCTGATGAGACACTTATTATTCCACTAGATGAAATTCGTGTTGACGATAAACTTCACTTCGTTGAGGAACCCGCTGAAATTATGGACCGTGAGGTCAAACAACTGAAACAAAGTCGTATTCCCATCGTCAAGGTCAGATGGAATTCGCGGCGTGGTCCGGAATTCACCTGGGAACGGGAAGACCAGATGCGACTCAAATATCCTCAACTCTTCACTGATTCTACCTCGAACACAACCTCGAGCTAAATTTCGGGACGAAATTCTTCTAACAGGGGGAGAATGTAACACCCGCCAAATTAGGACTAGTAATTAGTGCCTAATCAGATGTTAATACATGTAATTAGTTCTGTGTTAGGCTAATTAATGTATCGAATTATATATATTGTTGAATATATACGAAAATGCGATTTGATTAAATCGTACGCAAGTAAAATCGAATGTATTTCGATTCAAATTAATACGGACGTTGGTGACCAATTTTATTAAATAACGATTTATGTCAAAAATATTATTATTATAATATTTTGTATTCATTCGTATCGTACGATCAGAAATTACATAATTTAAAATGTAAACCGCACAAACAAATTAACTTACCTTTTTAATAATTCAAACATAAAGTGATTAGTAAAATATTTAAATAAAATATCGCGTAATAATTTGTAATTTAAAACGTACCAATTAATATGTAAAATAATTATAAAACGTTAAATGACGGAGAAAACAAACACCACGTGGACCGCGAGTCGGAGACTGAAAAATGGGAGGATAACCTCCCATTTCCCCTTTCATTTCTTCCATTTCTTTTATCTCTCTCTCTCTCTCTTACTTTCTTTCTCTCATTTCACCAAAATCACCAAATACCACCAATCCACATAAATCGACAATTAACACAATCAAACGCACTCGGATCATCAATATTTTTGGAGATTCACGACCACCTCGCGACGATCTACAACGCTACCTTTCCGGATTTTCATTTCGGCAATTTGTAAGTTTCCGACAAAATCCCGAAATCTCCCGATTTTTAGTATTTTTCACTTGTGGTTGTTTATATAACATATATATGTCCCTTACTAAGTATATAACACAAATTTATAGCCTGAAAACGAGTTTAAAACGGAATTTTGGCCGGAAAAACCTTAACAGCCGGACTTTCTGGGCTGATGTTCTTCCATGCGACACAAGCCTTGTGTCGCATGTTGTGTCGTATTTTGGCCTTTGTGTCGCATAAAATCCCTTGTGTCGTACCTTATGTCGTACCAAAGATTTAGTGTCGCAAGTCTTGCGACACAACCACTATGTCGCATACCCCATACGACACAATCACTATGTCGCTGTTGAATCAGCATCTCGCATCCATGCGACACAACCCTTGTGTCGTATGGACATTGTGTCGCACTCCTATGCGACACAACCCTTGTGTCGCATAACATCTTTAGTATCGCATATTGTGTCGCAAAACACAGAAAACTCAGATTTTTACTAAGTGTCGAGACCTAAAATTTTAACACCTGATTTTACCCAAATTCGGATCCAGATGCGTTTTTCGTCAAAGCAATATAGTAGAAATAAAAATTTTCCAAGCTGACCTGGCAGCTCGACCCCAGCCAGGGGCTCTGCCCCTTGGACCCCGCCAGGGGCTGCCGCCCCTTGGACCCCGCTACCAGGGGCGCTGCCCCCGGACCCCCGTACTTAGATTCCGTAACGGCTTCTAAAACATAATCAAAACACATTTTTCAAGTAAAACGCCACGAAATCAAAATAATAATAGTTGAGATTATTATTACAAATCCGTCACCAACGGGCCGTATATGTTTTCAAACACTTAACAAATCAACCAAATCGTAGAAATTTGGACATATATATAGTTGTGTAACAACTACAAGGGTGATCTTTTGAGATACCCAATCATGATTATAACCATCGCGTGTCGTGGACACCCTCAGGTTACAAGTCGTTGGACTTCATTACTCGCTAATCAACTTACGTTTGTTTAAACGCTTTCAGACTCAGGTGAGTCTCATAGCCCCTCTTTTTACTGTTTTACTCAGGGGTGTGATATACTGCTCAAACTTTTAACATGTGAACGCAAGTACAAACTTTTCATATACTACATGAGTTTTTCGAAACTAATCATTTAAAGTCCTCCGTCAGCATAGTTGTTAATACGTTGTAGCGTGAATATTAGTATATGGTACCATATAGGATTGACCCTCCTCGTTCGGGTTAGCAAGCACTAACCGGGTAAACGGACGTACTAATATTTGGGAAGACGAATGTTGATTAGGCATTCGTGGAGGCACCTCGCCCGGAATTCTCTATAGGGGACCCGGCCCTCGAGTTAAGCTCAACTATGTGCTCATGGCTGTATACACGATGATTATCATTAAATTGCTGGATGCAATTCATTATTTTATTGCTGGATGCAATACATTATTTAAATCTTGCGATTCATACGATATTACTTGATTTCAAACCTGTGAGCTCACCAGCTTTATAGCTGACCTTTTAGCATATATCGCAGGTACCCAGCAGTAGGATGTTTCTGCTCAGGATTTAGCTCGAGTCAGCATACAGACGATTGAGATTTTCTTGCATTAGTATATTTTGTATAAGTACTTATGTACTGAAATCTCATTTTATTTAACTCGAGTTATGTAAAGCTTTAAATGTTGTAAACTTTTCAATTATCAATATATTTTGTTAAAACGACGCATATAGAGTCGTTTGCTATTTATCTTGGTGCTTTGTTATTGATTAGTAACACCCAAATCAAGCTTCCGCAAATCATCAAATTTGGGGGTGTTACATTAGTGAACAAGTTTTGAAATTTCTCTACAATGGGAGTTAATCATGCAACATATATCGGACAATTTCATGAGTTGGCAAGAATTAGACCTCATCGTGTGGCACTCGAAGCTAAGATAATTGAGAAGTACACCAACAGCTTTGTTCTGGAAACTCGCGAGATGGTAGAAGTGACTGAGCCTCCTACTATCCATGGCGTAATACTGATGAATGGATTGTTAATCAGTGAAACCGTTAAGGCTGGGAATGTAGAAACAATACCAAGAATGAGAGAGTATTCAAAAGACTGGTAGATACTAACACATGAGGAGAGGGTTACACTGGTTCACATCTTCTGTGTGTAAGGTGTAACTACTATCAACATACATCTACGACATGTTATACTCATTCAAACTGCAACCGAAGAAGTCACTTTACAATTGAATGCCGGATGATAGCTCGTCAAGTGGCACCGATCAACACAGTAGGAAACTCGATGGCTTGTCTCAAGTGAGAGACTTTGAAACAATTTTATTAATGGGAGCACATAGAGACTAAAAGACGTTACATAAGGGTATACTCTAGTGCTAGAAGATTTCTCTTTTAGCATTGATTTATTACCCTTCGGACTCGGAAGTTTTGGTGTAGTTGTGGGGATGGATTAGTTGATGAAATTTAGGTAGAAATTGTATGTTTGAGAAAGTATTTCGTATACCACTTAAGTGGTGGTGTAATACCTAAGATTTTCATAGAACACTTCAAAGACGAAAAGAAACAACTCATGAGCGTAAAGGCTAATAAGTTAAAAATTTCAAAACATTCTATTATCAACGATCTCCTTGAGGTCTTCTCGGAAGATTTAGAAGGATTATTTTCCTCTTTACTCGTAAAGTTTGGTATCGATATTATTCTTAGAGCAACCCCAGTTGTAACAACTCCAAATAGCTTAACACTATACAAGAGTTATTTAATTCACTTTATAGATGCTCAAAGACAAGGGTTTTATTTGCCCTAGTCTTTTTCCTTAGGGAGCACTTGTCTTATTTGTCAAAAAGAAAGAGGGTTCTTTTCATTTGTGCATTGATTATCATGAACTTAACAAACTTACGGTCAAGAATCGCTGTCCTCTTCCAAGGATAGATGATTTGTTTGATCAACTTCAAGGTGTTCGGTGGTTTTCAAAAATCAACTCATCATTCTGGTTACCATCAATAGATGGTGCCTGAATCAGATATACCTAAGATTGCGTTTAGTACTCGTTATGAACATTTCAAATTTCTCATTATGTCTCTCGATCCTACTAATGCGACTATAGCATTCCTTTATTTAACGAATGCGTATATAAACCGCATCTCGATGAATTTATCATACTTTTCATTTGCGACGTTCTGATTTATTCTAAAAGTAAGAAGGAGCATGAAGTTCCTTCAAGACTAATCCTGAAGTTTCTTTTGAAAGAAAAGGTCTATGCAATATATTCAGAGTTCGAAATTTGACTACAAGAGGTTTGTTTTGCTTGGGCATGTTGTGAACAAGGAAGTTATTAAGGTGAATTTTAGCAAAATAGAAGCTGTAAAGGGATGGAAGGTCCCACAGCTATCGTGAAGGTTTGTAAAGCATTTGGGATTCACAGGTTATTATCGGCATTTTATCGAGAGTTTTTCAAGGATCGCTCCGTTGTTCACAAAATATGTGTATATATAAGCTTGTTTGGAGTAAGAACTTAGAAGAAGCTTATCAAACAGTGAAGGATGACGGATCGGAGGATTTCGTTGTGTATTGTGACGCATCAGACTGAAGTCTAGGTTGTGTGTTAATTAAAGGGGGAAGGTAATCGCATTCATGAAAATTTCTATACTACCCACGAATTGGAACTTGAAGCGGTAGCATTCATACATATGTGTTGAAGACACTACTTGTATGAAATGAAGAACGTTACTCATACCGATCATAGGAGATTTTTAACACATATATGTTCAAAAGAAGTTTAACACGATACAAATGAGGAAGCTCGAATTATTTAGCGGTTGCAATTGTGAAATTTGATTCTATTGGGGGAAGACGGATGTGTTGCAGATGTTTTGAGTAGGAAGAAAAAGTATGCCAAGGTGAGTGCAAGTCAAAGTTTGATGATACACTCTGGTATTAAGGATAAGATGTTCAAAATTCAAGATGAAGCGTTAATGATACTCATATACAAAACAAAAAGTTGCGCGGGTTAGACAAACATTTGGAACAAAAAGTGGACAAGATGTTACATCATGGAAAAGATTATGGATTCCTTTGCTTGGTGGTCTATGGACACTAGTAATGGGCAGAGTACATAAGTCAAAAATATTCCATACGTCGAGAGGTATCATGATCTCATGGATTTGTATTGGTGACTAGGAATGAAGAAGGACATCGTTAACTACATTAGTCAATACATGAACAGTTTGAAGTTCAAGGCTGTATACCAGAGACTCTCAGATCTATTACAACAACCGGATATTTTTGAATGGAAAGTAGGAAACATGACTATGGATTACGTTATGAAGTTTCTTATAACTAGTAGTGAGCATGGCGTGATCTAGGGATAAAATGACTAATTCAGCTTATTTCTTAGCTGTCCACGAGGATTACAAAATGGAGAAATTGGTAAGGCGTTACGTCGACGAAGTAGTAGCAAGGCATGAAATGTCTATGTCAATTATGGTCGTTTTAGAGGGTCAATTTCTAGAAGATTTTGGCAAACGTTACAACAGACTTTGGGAACGCGTATTTGTAACACCCTTCAATTTAGGACTTTAATTAGTGCCTAAACTACTTGTAATTAAGTGTATTTAGTTTTGTAATACTCTGAATATATGTAACGTTTTGGTGTAATTAGATACACGTTTACGCGATTTGCTGAATCGTACACTTAAGTTTCGGACGAGGTCCGACATTACGTATAATGGACGTTGGTGACAAAACCTTTAAATAATGTGGAATTATCCAAACAAACATTATTTGCATTAATATATTGTGAAAATATATTACACGTATATCGTATCATTTAAAACACTCCAAAAGTGACGAAAGCACACGAAACACGCCCAACAAATGAGAATAACCCAAGTTATATTTTTATAATTCCTTATTAAGAGTTTTGATAAAACGCTTCATTTAAAAATATTACAGATAAACTTTAACTTAAAACGCGGAACAATATTTAATCAATCGCGGGACGTAATGCAACTGAGGAACGAGTTCACGAGACCGAGACCCAAGTTGGGTCGGCCAAACCCGTGGAGCCAACCCAACCCGTAACCCATGACCCACCCCTTATAACCTCCTTTTCTCCATTTTATTCCTCATTTCACCAAACACACCCACACTCTTTTTCTCTCAAAATTTCGGACCAAAAACAGCCCCAAATCGCCATAAAAACGTACCAAATCACGAGGCCACTTCACGAAGAAACGATCACCGCATCACGAGCTCCATCTTCATCTTCTTCATTTTCGATTTTGAGGTATAAAATGTTAAAACTCTTCTAAATTACTTGTAAAGCTTCATTTTACATGCTAGAACGTTTCCCTAACGAGTTTATGTCCAAAAACCGACTTAAAAAGCCACTTTTTAGAGTTTTTATGCGAACAGACCGTCTCGCAAGCCGAGACCTGTTCGTCCAACGAGGCGAGTCGAGATTCGACTCGCGAAGCCATCCCGCGAATCGGAATCACCTACGAACCGAACTGACCCGCGAGTTGACCTGCGATTCGAGTTGACCCGCGAGTCGAGTTGACCTGCGAGTCGGGTTGACCTGCGAGTCGAGTTCTCCCAGCTCGGTTCGCAGCCCACTTTGTCTTTCGAACATTCTGTAATAAAAAGCACTAATATGAACCAAGATTTAACACTTGATTTTTTTTACCGAAATTAGATTTCAAATGCGTTTTCGATAAAGCAATATAGTAGAAATAAAAATTTTTCAAGCTGACCTGACAGCTCGACCCCAGCCAGGGGCTCTGCCCCTTGGACCCCGCCAGGGGCTGCCGCCCCTTGGACCCCGCTACCAGGGGCGCTGCCTCCGGACCCCCGTCATTAGATGTTGTAAATACTTTTCGCACTAAGTGTCAAACACTTACAAATAACGAAACCTAATTCAACGATACATATAATAATAACACTTTTGGATTATTATTACAAACCGTCACCAACGGGCCATACTTGTTTTTAAACTACAAACGAATTACTAAACAAACACTTGGACATTTCCTAGTTGAGTGGACAACTAGCATGGGTGATCTTTTAAGACACCAACTTATTAACTTGTTTACTTACAACCTTGTGCGTTTCGGACGCCAGAAGGCTTCAGGGTTCTGAGAACCGACATACGGACTAACATCCGCCTTACTTGGTTGATTTCACATACGCACTTACTAGACTCAGGTGAGTCTTACGGCCCCACTTTTACTGTTTTTATACTTTGGGGGAGATACTTAGCAACTGTTTTACATATGGACACAATGTACTGAACTGATTACTCCACTTTTTACACACATTGCATGAGTTACTTTTATCCACTGAAAGCCTCCTATCATAAGTTGTTAGTTATTGACTTAAGCGCGATTACTAGTAAATGGATCCATTTGGGACTGACAATCCCTGCCTGGGGTAGTAGCGCTACCACGGATTTCACCGTAGAAACATGCATATTAGTTTTTGTTACTTTTGAGTGTTCGGATAGCACTCACGGGGGGTACGTGATGCTGTACTTGACTGTACCATTCACACCAAACTGTTAAGCTTCAACTTGTGGGCTCATGGCACTTGTGATGATTTACTGATTTACTTACTTTGCTTGATAGCAATACTGATACATACTTGTGGTTCATAAACAATTACTTTACTACTAAACCTGTAAGATTCACCAACCTTTTGGTTGACACTTTTAGCTTTGTATCTCAGGTACACCGACGGAGTAGGATTTCCCCTGGACATTAGCTAGAGTCGCATGATTTCTACATTGCATCTAACGGAGATTCTTAGCATTATCTTTTGTATATTATGATTATGTAATAGAATCTCCCGTTATACGCGTGGGCTCTAGGGAACTACATTTTTGTAACTGAAAACACTATGTTTTCAAACATTTATTATATGGAAATGTAACTAATTTACAAACGTTGCATATAGATGTCGTTTGCTTTACTTTTGTGCTGTGATATTTGATTAGTAGCACCCCAAAACTTGCTTCCGCCAAACAGTGAATTTGGGGGTGTTACAGTATTGATATGAAGAAGGTTTATCATTCTCAAACTAACGAGCGGAGTGAGTAAACCATTCAAACATTTGGGAATATTCTTAGAGCGTGTTATCGATTTTGGATTGAAGTTGGGATACTCACTTACCACTAGTCGAGTTCTCATACAACACAATTATCATTCTGGTAATCAATGGGCACTATTTCAAGCACTTTAGAAGTGTAAGAGTCGTTCATTTATAGTATGGGCTGAAGTTGGCTTTAGGTCAATTGATTGGATTGAAATAGTCCATGAAAGAATTGACAAGACCGTTCGAATCAAGGAGAGACTGGAAACCGTACAAGTTAGGCGAGTGAGTTACGCAAGCAAACATTGACAGCAGTTAAGAGTTTTATGTTGGGAATCATATACGGTTTAAGGTGTTACCTCCGGAAGGTATCGTACATTTTGGGAAATTGAAAATATTAGCATATGTGTTTGTTGGACCATTCTAAATTGTGGAACGTATGGGTTCAATAACATATCGATTGGAAGTTATCACAAATGTAAAGTGGTGTTCATGAAGTATTTCACGTGTCAAATCTAAGAAAGTGTTGACTGATAAGGTCTTACATGTATTTCTAGAAGGAATTCACAGGGAATCACACATAACATAGTGTAGAGAAGCTGGTAGAAACCATGGATTGAGAGGTCAAAATGTTGAAGCACGAAAAATTTTAAATTTGTCATGGTCTGATAGAACTCTTAGCGAGGATTCGAGTTTACTTGGGAATGAAAAGTGTGACTAAAGCTTAAGTATTTGTAGTTATTCTGTGATCGTGTTGACAGTATTTCTCCGACTGAATTTCGGGACGAAATTCTCTCAACTGGGGGATACTGTGACAACCGTCACCAAACCGTTATCGCAATTCAAGCCGTAAAAAGGTCAATTTTGTCAAAACTCTAATTTCAAGGATTTATTTACACCAAAGTCTTCGTTTTTGAAAAACGAATCCAACGCAAAAAGAATCAACGCAAACGGACGTGTAACGAAGAAGTTATGAAGCAAAACGTAAACGAAATTTGAGCTGAAAACTGAGACGCGATTTGGGACAAATAGAGACGCGATTTGGGGATAATAGAGGCGCGATTTACCCCATTTAGCGACGCGATTTACCCTGTTTAGCGACGCGATTCTATATAGGTCGCGACGCGATTCTAAGTCAGCCCATACCCATATATAAAGGTATTTTAACCCTAAAAACGAGTTGTAAACCCTATTTTACGAATTTCAGTCGGCTAAAGACTCTCTCAAACCCTGATTACGAATTTCTAAGCCTCAAAATACTCAAGGGATTAATTTCTACTCATTTTGATCAATCGAGGGCGTTCTTTTAAGTGTTTGGTGGTAAGTTTCGATCCTAAATTTTTCCCTATGTTTCATCCAATCTTATAATGAATTCTAAGGGTATATATTCTCGTTATTTACAGATTCTAAGGGAGATTATCGTGCGGTTATAAGTTAGTTGGTATTATTCTTATCCAAATTCATTCGTTAATACGTATTCCGATCGTTCCGTTATTGTCATTCTCTTTTGGTCCGATCCATTGTATTCCTCTAAACCGTGAGCATGTTAGAATGAGAAAAATTGTTGTTATAATTGTTAGAAGTGAGATATTTAATCATATGCGGGTTTTGGATTGGTTTATACAAAGATTTAGGTTTAAACATATAAACCCTAAATCTGGACAGATTTGAATGTCGGATTGCGAAGGGCGTAACTTGGTCATTTTACAATGATTTTTGATGAAAATTGAGTCTAAACATAAGCATTAATAGTCTACTTTCAAATGGAATTGGTTTCGTGTCCAAATGTTGAGTATAAGTTGGTCAAAATGATTTTATAAAAGTGAATGTCAAATCTGAGTTTTTGCAGTTCATTGTTTTGGTTAAATTGTCGATTTTTGAAACGTATGTTAAACTAAGCATTGAGTCTTGAAATTTTTATTGAAGTGTTTTAAAAGTGTTAAATATTTTCTGTAAAAATATGATAATCTTTTGAAGTTTCTAAGTATTTTAAATAAATTATAACTTTTGTGAAGTCAGAAAGTGTCAATGGTTTAGAGCAGTTCATTTTGGTGAATTTTTAAAAATAGTAAATCAATGTAATTGAATCTGGAAAATTTACAGTATCTTCTAAACACATTGAAATGTCACTGGTTAAAATTTTAGAGTCAAATGATTTCATTAAGTAATATTTTAAAATTCGTAAAATGGTATGAAAATTGTGGACAGAATCTGATTTCTTTCTCGATAGGTTGATTCAAGTTAATATGCATGGGTTGAGTTGTGAGGAAACTTAGTGAAGGTGTTTGGACTAGGGATACAATGAAATGACCTAGTTATGTCTAGGTTGTAACCCATATGCATTATGTTATTGTAGATTGCGAGTGGTTTAGTGGATTACACTTAAGGGTGATACCAACATCATTTCTTGAGGTGAGTTTTCGTGGCCCCATTTTCATTACATGTTTTCAAAATTGGGGGAAAAGTATGCTCACATGTTTTATCAATTGTTTTATGCTGTGAACATACTCATTTTTATTTTGGACATATGCTTGAAATGTGTTACATTATGTGGAATTATGTGCATTGCTTGGAAACATTGTTGAGGCTATTCGTCTTACTCCTTTGTGGGTATTGACAACACGCCGACTCATTGGGCTATTCGTCTTGCTCCTTTGGGGGTATTGACAACACGCCAGTTGGATACATTGACATCATTGAGGCTATTCGTCTTACTCCTTGGGGGTATTGACAACACGCCGACTTATATGCTATTCGTCTTACTCTGCGGGAGTAATGACAACACGCATGGTTGATTGGTTAATATTTTTTCATTTACACTAATTTCATTTATATGTACCATTTCTATATGCATTGTCCTAACTTACTTTTATCACAGCAAAATGTTTATTTTTCTGGTGTCTGGTTTCAAACCTACGAAACTCACCAACATTCGTGTTGACGTTTTTGAGCATATCTTTTCAGGTTATACTAGAGGACTTAAAGCAGAGGACAAGAGAACTTAGTGGACCTTTAGGGTTGCATTAAGAGTTATTCAAGACTTGTGGTACATCATTAAGACTGTTTGTGAAGGCTTGTTTTGCCTTAACATTGTAGTGTACGTTTGATCGTAAGATTTTGAATTCATTGTTGGAATGTATGCATGACATGAACCGTTATTCATGTTAATGGCATCATGACACATTGGATATTGTATTTCATATAGAATTCTTTATAATGATGTGTTATGATCCTATCTTAGTTGTACCCCGTTGTTTCCGCTTTAGACGGGGTGTGACACACTTCAAGGTGGAGTACAAATGTATGGATGCCGAAGAACGACCGAAGGTAGTCATATTACTAAACCATACTATATTATGAAGTAATATGATGGCCCCTATTCGACTGTTACACAGTATAGCGTTGGAAACACTTCAGGTGTAGTACAAATATGTGGAAGCTGTGTAACGACCGAAGGTAGTTATATTACGGACTAATATATATAAAATGAGAAACCTAGTTTAATTAACCTTTCTAAATAGACTTTTAAACTTCAATTTAATCTATCGCCTTTCCACCAATAAACGTGATTACAACACCTTTTTAACGACGTCCAATTAAAAGGTAGTCGGTCATTTGTGTCAATATAATTTGTCAAAGGTTTGAAACTATGGAACCGCAAGGCTACATGGGGGATTATCGTAGGACAAAACATGGCCAAGGTTTGAAGCGGTGGAACCACTTAAAGTGAGGAACGCTGTGAATAACTAGGGGATTTATTGGGTAGTCTTAAGCAAGGGCTGGTTTAAAGTCATAAATGAACTTTTTTATACGAATCTGTTAGGATGACAAGGAATCGTTATATGATTCAGTTATGTCTAGTACCTTAATATTTTGTTCCCGTTCATATGAAAGTATCATTAAACCATAATCAAGATTTTGCTTATTATTCTATATACTTTGTAATGTTACCATAACCTAGCTCCCGGTGTGACATGCTAATGGATTTTTAATTAGTAGGGAATCTAGTGTTTACATCACGAGTATTCAAGAATAACAGTTAACAAATATCTTTCAAAACAGTTTCTCCAAACATCATCCCATAACTTAATTAACGAAGTCTCAGCAAACACTATCTTTACTTTATCTGCTTTACATTTTATTTTTATTTCGCTTTTATTTATTTACTTACCTAAGTTAGTTAATATAAAAACCAAAACTCCCTCACTATTTTATAAACTCTTCACTGGTTTGAAAGCCCTCATCTGCCACGCCTTAGTTTCAATTCAGTCGGTTTGAAGAACGACTCTAGGTCATACCTACCACTTGCTCACCCTTAGGATTAGCATTGTTAAGGAAAACTTAGGCCTCGCAATTACAAATTTAAAACACCCACTGATCGCCGCCTCCGGCAGCCGGTTCAACGACGAGTGTAAGTAATTTCCCTTACCGACCGCTGGAGGCGCATCAAGATTTTGGCGCCGCTGCCGGGGAACCAACTGTACGATCCATAGGCGTCAAGATGAACTTACTCGCTAGTGAACCTTTAGGATTAACTCTTCTCCTTAGACCCCTACGTCTTTCTTTATTTTTCCTTCCTTTTATTACTTTTACAAATTACGTTATCCCTATCCACTCAACTAGTCAACCACCTGCCAATGAGACTATGACAGCTACACGTAAAACTCTCGCTGAAGACTCTAAACCTTTGATTGAAGGTCGAGGAGGACCAATTGTCTATCCGGAAATTGGTAGAGGATCATTAGAGTTAAAACCACACATTGTTCAATTAGTCCAAAACCTCTGTCAATTCCATGGCTTACCAAATGATGATCCCAACTCACACCTTGACAAATTCATTTCCTTATCCAACTCCTTTAAGCCGACTGGGGTTAATCAGGACATAGTCTATCTATACCTATTTCCCTATTCACTCACTCTTAATGCAAAAACCTGGTTTGAGGAACTAGAGATTAACTCTATAACCTCTTGGGTAGAATTAGAAACCAAATTTTTGGCCAAATACTTTCCCCCATCAAAACAAGCCACGTTTAGGACCAACATCATAAACTTCCGTCAAGTGCATGATGAATCAATCTACGATGCATGGGAACGCTTTAAGGGATTGCTTAAGAAATGTCCAAATCATCGATTTGAGCGCTCAGACCAGTTGCGCATTTTCTACAATGGTCTCTTCCCACATCACCGTCCTTTACTTGATACCGCCTCTCAAGGTAGTTTCATAGACTGTACGGTAGATGAAGCTTGGAGCCTTATTGAGAAAATGACAATGCACAACCATGACTGGAACAGTGAAAATCAACCTTCAATAGTGAATTCACCTACTACAATCAGTACTGAAGCTATCAAAACTCTCACTCAGCAAGTGGCAGACCTAACCAAGGAGATTAAGGAATTAAAAAGTCAACAACAACAAGTCTGTCAAGTTCAAACCTGCCTTAATTGTGCTAATCTGAACCACTCAGCCCAAATTCCTCAGTCTCATCTAACTTCGCCCAATACTAACCCTTCTTTTTACCCACCTAGGTATAGCCCACTAACTTACCAACCCCAACCTTTGGAACCCTCCCCCTCACAAACCTCTAGTTTTGACGACACCCTGATACAAGTCATTCAAGGAATCTCGGCTAGACAAGACCAAGCTGATCTCATCTTAGGACAATTAGCACAGTGTATTAACGCTAAACCTCAGGATAGTCCAACTAGTTGCCATAAGGAGGCTTCCCATATTCAAGACTCTCAGGTAGCACATATCCCACCTACGGTTTCTTCTCCGGTGAAGGAACCACCTATTGTTCATTCGAAAATAGATTTAGAGTCTCCACCAAATAGGAAAATTCCATTTCCGGCTCGTCTTAAACAACGACCCGACAAGCTTAAGTCTTTTAAGCTTGATAGGAAATTCCTAGATACCGCCTCTGAAGTTCACTCCAAAAAGTACTTCAGAAAGCTTCTTACAACCAAGGATAAGGTACCCGAAGTACCCAATGTCCCGCTGAACGAGGAATGTTCAACTATTCTTAAAAATACCATTCCAGAAAAACTCGGAGATACCGGACGTTTTACTCTCCCATGTTCTATCTACAATTCAGGCATCATCTGTTCTCTTGTCGATTTAGGAGCGAGTGTTAATCTTATGCCATACTCGCTTTTCAAAAGGCTTGAGTTAGAAAATCTTCAACCTACCAAAATGACCATACAGCTTGCTGACCACTCAGTCAAATACCCTAGGGGAATAGCTGAAAATGTTTTAGTTAGGATTGATAATTTTCTTTACCCAGTAGATTTTGTAGTAATAGATATGCAGGAAGACGTACACATCCCAATCATACTAGGAAGACCTTTCATGAATACGGCCAAGGCGATCATCAACGTCTTCGCAAAAACCATCAGCTTGCAGTCTCAGGGAGAAACCATCACTTTCCATATCGACAATCCTAACGCTGGAGACCATGCCGATATGTATATGATCTCCATGAACGAGACCACAGAGGACAAAGAAACTGCAAGGTCAACAAGTGAAAGGAACTCTAGCACGGAAATGGTAATCACGCCATATTTCCCGATTGACCTCCGACGAATAGGACAAGAGATGAAAAACGCATCTCCATCAGCAAACAACCCAAGGATGGAAGAAATAATCAGAACAAGAAAGATGGAAGAAGAAAACAAAAGAAGCATACCGCCAACTACTCCGTTTACCACTGAAGAAATGGCGCGAAGTGACCACAACCATCCCACGAGAGGAGAAACACTGGAGGAATATTCCAAACGCACCAGAAACTAACCACAAACCATTGCTGATCCCGAAGTACTCAATGAAATCATCCAAAGATTCGACAAAGCGGTAGGAGGAATAAGTAACCCATTTAAATTACTTACTCTTTCCCCTACTGAACTGCAATTCTGCCAGCAACAGAAACAGACGTACATTAGGATCTACAATGCCCTTAAAAGATCTAACATCCCATTCACCTCAACGCAATGGGAGATGTTAGGATCCATTAGAGCGCATATGAAAGAGACTACTGGACATCTGAGCAGTCGTGCCGACATTTCAATGATGAATGACCTCACATCATTGCTTAACTTGCTAAGTAGAGAAGATCACCTCAGTTCCAAGGAAAGCGGATCTATGGTTATCAACTCCACTATGGAAAAACAAATTGAGTTAATGATTGAAGAACTTAGTGATCTCGTTTGGGAGGAATCATGGCGCGAACAACCCTTTAGGGTTACACATGAATCACCACTTGATATCGCTACTTCTGTTACGATCTATCTAAGGGAGATTCAACAACGGAAAAGTAACTCCAGAACAAAGCTCATATTCCACTCAGGATGCAAGGAGATACTTTATCAGCTTACTCTAGTTTTCTCAGAATCCAACTTTCCATTCAACGACCATCAGCACCGGTAAATAGAGGACCTGTGCACATCCATTAGAAGATTCAACGGAGACCCCAAGACCGAAAACTATGAAGGCATAAAACTACAATTCTTGGCGTTTGTATGCTCTCTCTGGCAAAACCCACCGCCAAGAGAGGTTGTTAAGACAGACACAACCACCATGACCGACCCTAGTGGGACTGTCACTAAAGCAGTCGATTAAATTACGTTCGGACTTCACGGACTTGCAAGGACAACTTCAGAGCATCTTCTAAACTACAAGGAAACATCGAGAGATAGTCCACTTGAATTGATTACGACAATAGTCAATCATTTCAGGAGAATCTATCCACCTCGATATACTTTCCCGCAACCTAGGGCCCACAACATCAACACAGTGGATCCCATGGATGCATCAATCTCTATCTAGCTAGAAGAGAAGAAGTTGAGCTCTCGACTTTAAAAGAGCGCTTCTCGGGAGGCAACCCGTGTTTTACGTTTCCACAATTTTACATTCCAAGAAGTGATGAAGTCTCCGACTATCTTTCACACTTGGATATACAAACAAGCTTCTGCCTAACGCATCAAGTTCTTGACGCCCCGCATCAAAGAAAGTATATCCAACGTGTTCACACCTACGAGACCAATCATAAGAAGACTTGATCAAGAATGAACCCGGCAAGACGAAGTTTGGCAAACGCATACCAAGGAACACTGCAAATACTGGGAGTACTTCTTTACCAGTCTCTTTCCTTCGTTATAAATATACCATATCCAATATGCTTATCACTAAGTGTGGGATTTAAACCCAACACACACTGCTAAAAGAATACGTCTTAGATGTTTCAAATCCTAAGTGTGGGATTTTTACCCCAGTCAGAGCTTGGAATAACATCGAGGACGATGTTCCTTTAAGTGTGGGATAGCAGTAGTTACACTACTGTAAAATGGATAATGGTATATGCTTGATTCTAAACTCGCTGCTCTTTAGACCATCCTTCTCCAAAAAGTAAACAAAAATTTTCAAAATTGAGTTAAAAATATGTTGAAAATGAAAATTTTAGACAAAGAGTGATTTACTTTGGGGACGAAGGATAAATTAAATGCGAATTCTTTTGAAAAATTAGTTTAGTAATCCCATAAAGAGCATCGCATGACTAGGCACATAACAACCCAATTTTCGATTCGTGAGGTATCTTGAGCCATATAAAGCATTCATTTTTAATGTTTCACTTTTTCGATTCTTGAATGTGCCGATGTACGCGTTTAGAATCAGAACTTGCTCATGTTATGCATTTCGAATCCGAACTGGTGAGTAAAAAGAAGATCGAATCACATCATTCTTAAACCCATCCTTACACCCAAAAAAAAAAAAAAATGAAAACATGTTATTCCTACCCTCTCGAAAGCATCCCTCAAACTTCATAGAAAGTTCCAAAGATGAAAGAAGAGAAGCTACAAGGATATGACGTCGAAAAAAAAAAATCTCAAAAGAAAAGAATTCAAAGAAAAGAAAGTCGAATGGAGAAAAAGACTCCTACCAAAAATCACGAGAAAAGGGCGTCAATTCCAGCTTTCCTCTTCACAAAAAAATATATTACCAACACAACCCCATCTCACATCTCATATCACCAACACTCCACTCCAAAAAGCTTACATCACCCCTCCTAGAATGATTGTGGCTAGATTGACTTCACGCTCACTTAAAAGGTAACGATTTGATTCTCGATCAAGCCTATGACGATAAACGATACATGACTGGCGTTCTGAGTGATTGATAATATTAGAATAGGAAACCCTAAACACTTTGAGTGATTTAAGTGACCACCTTGAGAGGATCGCCTAGTCATGTATCCAAGATCAAAGATCAAAAGCATGCTCCCAAAGATTACAACCCTGCTTTTTCAAAGAACAAATATTTTATTTTTCCAAAACCCCCTTAATAGGAAGTTCCGCCTTAAAATATTTCATTATCTACTTATCTTTAACCATGCTTGAAAATTGAGTTTGCTTGAGGACAAGTAAAGTTCTAAGTGTGGGATACTTGATATCGTAAAAAGTCACGTTTTTACTACCGATATCTCTCTCATTGTGGAACGATTCTTGGCATTTGTAACTCAAAAATAGTACAAATCAATGATATTATGCCAACACTATCTTTATTTTATCTCCTTTACATTTTATTTTTATTTCGCTTTTATTTATTTACTTACCTAAGTTAGTTAATATAAAAACCAAAACTCCCTCACTATTTTATAAACCCTTCACTGGTTTGAAAGCCCTCATCTGCCACGCCTTAGTTTCAATTCAGTCGGTTTGAAGAACAACTCTAGGTCATACCTACCACTTGCTCACCCTTAGGATTAGCATTGTTAGGGAAAACTTAGGCCCCGCAATTACAAATTTAAAACACCCACTGATCGCCGCCTCCGGCAGCCGGTTCAACGACGAGGGTAAGTAATTTCCCTTACCGACCGCTGGGGGCGCATCAACTGCCTAAATGCCTTTGCTGAAGATCTCGCTGCTCAGCTCCTCCAAGAGCACCACATTACTGGACCAACACCTGAGGAGCTGGAGTTCTTTGAAGACCAAAGACGCATGTACAGGAAGATCTATGACACGCTGTTCAGATCCGTATTTCCGTGTTCTGCTGAACAACATGAGTTCTTAAATTCTTATAGCAGCAATATGTACAATGCAACTGGGAATCCTGACGCAGACATAGACATCCGGTTGATGAATGATCTTAGGGGACTGATGAATTCTATGGCTAGGAATGATCACATCGATGAAACTTCTCCCCACAGGTTCTATATTGATTGTACGTTGGAGTACCATGCTCACAAGATTACTGAAGATCTTGAGTACGTGAGTTTTGATGAAATGACGCGTGACATACCTTCTTCCATCCCTGAAGAATCGATGGTTAACATTGCGAACTTCCTCACTGATCGAATCAAGGAAATCTTCGCTGAGGTTCCTGAAGAAGAGCATGGTCAAATATTCAACTACCGATTACGTGAGGTTTACGACATAGTGAACAATATCTTTAAGAACTCCAACCTCACGTTTTCCCACTATCAGACCCATCTCATCCAGGGTATTCATGAGTCTATCCGAGAACTTGGAGGAAATTCCGGTATTGCAGATCACGAGACTTTACACCTACAGTTCTATGGATTCATGGACTCACTCAGACAACAGCATCCTGAACGAGAGATGATAGAGGCTGATGGATTCTATTTTGTGGATTCCCACGGAACTATCTCCAAACCAGTAAAGGAGATTACTTGGGATCTTCTGCACATGAAAAGGGTTGCTGAGCAACATCTTCAAAGCTTTCCCATCTTTTCATCTGAGATTCCAAACATCGTCGACATCATCGCTCGCCATTTTCTGAGAATCTACCCACGCAACCCCAGGATTCCACTTCTGAGCACTTCCGGTCCTGGAGGTTCCAGCACCAACTAATCTGAAGGAAGGCAAAGTCGAGCTCTCGACTCTAAAAGCAGCGCTTCTCGGGAGGCAACCCGTGTAATAAGACTTGTAGAGAGAACAGTGTTAATAAGTGAAGAAAATCTCTGACTATCCTTCACACTTGGTCGTTACCAAAACACTTTATGAACAACATTCTGTTGTTACAACTCATTTGCAAACAAATCACTCGTCTCGGAAAATAGGAAATCAATTTGAAAAATGATAATTCACGTGTTTCGAGCATTTGAGGTACTTGCATACTACTTTTATGCATTATGCTCGAAATCGTTTAAAAACACATGTTTTATAAACTGATTTGTAATAGAAAACATCTTTTCAAAATTCTGAGACGGTGATTTATCTTTTCATTTGCAAAATACTTTGAGTTGTAAAATAGTATGACCAACGTGTTCACACTTACGAGATTTATTCAAAAGAGGCATGATGGACAAAGAAAACCAATAGCAAGACGCTTGAAGCCAAGCCGTTCTTCATGAATGCAGAAAAGGATCCTGGCAACATCTCTTTTCAGCAAATTCAGATTCTCAACTTCATCACAGCTCGCTATCTGGGGAGTGTCTTAACCCTTTACTCTCTTTTGTTTATGATTCTATTATTTGCTTTGTTAGTTTGTTAAGTAGGCTATACTCTATCATAAGCTTATCACTAAGTGTGGGATTCCAACCCGAAATAAACACTTGAGAAACTTTTCCTTACATGTTCAAACTCTAAGTGTGGGATCTTTACTTTAAAGTAAATCTCAACTCAAGAGAACATTAGGGACAATGTTCCTCTAAGTGTGGGATAGCAGGTATAGAATACCTTGGTTAGTTTTTTATGATTTTTAATGTCCGAAATAGTAAACTAAGAAAATGTTCCTCAAAATTTTTCAAGAAAATAAAAAAAATATGAGTTTAATCTGTCGATTATCTCTACTGTTTTTGAGTCAAAATATCTTTTAAGAGGAGCTATTTTCAAATGTGAGTAGTATATTTCGAAATCTAGGGAAAATAAGGTAGAAATTTCTTAAGCAAGAAATAATAATCTGATGGGAGCATGACGAAGCACATACAACCCTATTTGCAGTGAGGTATCTTGAGCCTAATAGCATTCATCTTTAATGCTTCACTATTCATTTCTTGTGTGTACCGATGCATGTATCTCTGAATTAGAACTTGCTCTTGACATACGCTTCGAGACCACATTGGTGTGTACCGTACGCGGTATAGGTGCAATTAGATGACCTTGACATTCCCTAGGATATAACCCCTTTTCACATATCTCTTCAAGCCCAAAACCCTTCCGATACTCATTTTTAGTATCGATGATCCGCCTAGAAAACCCTGTTGAGCCTAAACCTTTTATTTCATAAAACCCTCATACTAAAAACCCTACTTCCCAAAATATCCCCAAACTTATCTTAGAGTTTCTGAGGTTATGAAGAACACCTTTTAGAATATCCAATTCACTTATCCTACCCTTTCGTGTTCTCCAAAAGACATCTCTCATGAGAATCCATGGTGTGTAAAATTGACACCGCGAAAAGACTCGAAATGCTCAAGATAAGGGATTTCTGAAAGAATCAAAAGAATAAAAATATCCTTGGAAATTCTTTGGCAAAGAAATTCTGAAGAAGAAAAGAAAAATAGAAAAGTATAAAAGCAGAAAAAGAAAATAGAAAAGAAGAAAAAGAAGAAAAGAAAGAAAAACAGTTTCGCAAGAATAAAGCTTAAAAGTCCTTCGAAGTATCATCCTCGCAAGAAGATTTTAATAGAAGACCAACATCTATTTCCTTTCCGTTCTAAATAAAGTTGTTCATTATCTCAGTAGTTTTAAGATAAGCAACCCCCTTTACAACCCAAATATACCACTATCCATACCCCTTTAACCCTCACCAAAAACTACAACCCTCATGAATGTCTTGGGATAATTAGCACCGTCCTCACCTAAGTGGTGGAGATCCGATTCTCGACCAAGCCTATGACGATGAGTGCTGCATGACTGGCTATTTGAGCGATTTCAATTGTTCTAGATTGATAGGAAACCCGATACACTTTGAGTGAATTGAGTGACCACCTTTTGTGAGAGCGCCTAGTCATGTGTACTCCAAGATCATGATATTTGGATGTATGCCTAAGAGAATCTTTTCTTGTTTAAGGAAGGATAATCTTATTTTTCCTATATTCTTGAAACTATCTTATTTGCATCTGAAAGTGGTAACTCTTAAAAATGTTGGGACTCGCTCTAAAAATGTTTTAAAATGTTTTCCAAAACTGAGTGTTGCTTGAGGACAAGCAACGTCTAAGTGTGGGATAAGTTGATGTGACTCAAAAAGTCATGTTTTTAAGTACAATATTCCACGCTTTTTGGGCATATCTTTAGTGAAAACATTCCAAAACAATCATTATTTACTAAAATTCACTAAAGTGCTCAAAATATAGATGTTGCTACAAAAGTCACTAAAAACATCCGAATAACGAGTAAAACAGAGCAAATGAACAACAACCAATTCTCACACCCTCATTTACCTTATGAAAAACATATTCTAACCTTATGGTATGTTGTAATAGGTAAAATCGAGACGGGAGAATCAAGAATCATGCAAATCTGATAAAGAACGGAGAAGACAGGACGGTTACAGACACCTATAAAGTCATTTCGGCTATGCTTGAGATACACACATACAATTTCAGTGAGATTGGAACCATTAGAATCGTAAAGATTACGAAACCACAGGTGAAAGAATCAAGTCAAATGAACCCATAACGAAGGAGATATGGACGTTTTAAGCAACGAACGAAATCAGACAAAAGCCGTATACGGCCCCACACACCGTATACGGCCTTGCCAAGACCGTATACGGCCTTGTACACACCATATACGGCCTTGGGCAAGCCGTATACGGCCCTGCATACCTCATATGCTGCCCGTTTGTGCTTCGTTTGCTTGTGCGTTGGTGCTTCGCGACTTGCGGAGGTTCTGCTTGTACTTTCTTTCCTTATTTTCTTGTAATATTGTCAAAGATATTGCGGAGATTCTGCTTGTACTTTCTCTCTAAACGCTTATTCAATCTACGCTTTATTAACGGTTACTTCTTTCCTTATCTGTTATAATGATGATTGCTATTGTTATTATGCTAGATTTAGGACCTGTTATTATGTGTAGTGAGTAGTTCCCTTGTGTGTTTGTTATGATGTAGTTAGTTTATATATGTATGGGGTGATGCTGCTTTAATATACAATTGAAAACCCGGTGTGCTGTTACTTTATATTTATGATTTCTAAACCTTTTTATAATCGCCTTTCCTTTAAATAAACGTGGTTAGAACCTTTATGACAAGGAGTCGCGAACCTTGATCAAACGGTCACTACCTATCTATGTTTTATAAAATAATAAACATGGTCTGAATTGTGTAGCTGTGGAAATACTGTCTAAACCTTTCGTATAGTACACTGTGAATCAATCAGGGATTTATTGTGGATAGTGAGGGCTGGTTTAAATCATAGATGGTAGCACTTTAATACAAACTTAGTTTATATTAGTCCGGGGTGACCGTAAAGTATGTGATACCGGAAAGACCACGATAAACGGCACTGTACTTCGTATAGCGTTGGAAACAGCTCTGGTGGAGTACAAATACGTGGAAGCTAAGGAAATGTCGGTGGTTGAAGACTGTATCACATCCTGGTTGAACACAAAGCCTTGGACTAAACCATGACCATTAATATAAAGTTAACAGTCACCAAACTCAGTCTAAATCATAAATGCCTTGTTTGACCAAGTTATTCTCGTAGTGTTAAGAAAGGTAGGAACCTTAGTGGGTATGTTACTCTATCTCATGCACCCAGGAATTAAACATTCCAAGAAGGGTCGTTACTCCGTCACTGGATAACGTTGAAGAGTTGAGCATCCTCCTCCGATCAGACTCAATCTGGCCTAGTACTCAGTGACATACTGGTTGGTTTCTCCAATCAGTAGGGTGCTAGTGTTTACACTACGAATAACTGAACTCAAGCAAGACACAAATCTTTAATAGACGTTTTCATAATGAAACCCTAAAGCATCACCCCTGCATAAAGTTAATGAAATCATAACAAACACACCTTTGCCGTAATGATATTATCCCTATTCTAATTTCTGTTTATTTTCTGTTTATTTTAATTAGTTTAATTTACAGACCTAAGTATAAACCCCCACTCAAAACTATTTTGAATCCATTGCTAAGTTGAACCTTTCGTCCTGACAATTCGTTTCACAATACGGTTAGCTTGAAGAACGACCCTAGGTCATACTACTACTATACAGCTTTAGTAAACTTAGGTCCCCCGCATTACAAATTTAAAAGCTTACCACCCACCTGTCGTGTCCCCTTCCTTTGCGTTGAGGACCGTGTCGGATCGGGGATCAACAAGTACCAATGATAACATCCACTGTGTGAACAGCCTCATCGACTGTCATCTGAAATGCCCTACTTGCAGCTGGCGGCGGATTCTTCCGCTTTTGTCCGGAGATGATGAACTCCCGACCGAAACCGAACCCTGTTTCCCCGCCTCAGGACACTGACCAACCCGATGACCTTCCTTTTTACAAGCCCAAAACACAAAGTTAGGATACTTGCAATTCTTTATTTCATGCCCAAGTTCGCCACATTTAAGGCATTTATTCGTCTGAGCAGTACACGGACCAACATCCTTTACCCCCCGATTCACTTCTAGATTTCTGATATGAAGCGTCCTTAGATTGGTAATCTCGAGCTCTCATATCGCTATCAACAGAACGTGCAAGAGTGAAAGCTTGAGATAGAGTACTGGCTAATCTCACAGTAGTACGATAACTTGGTGGTAAAGCATCAACAAATTGTTCTACCCTAATCTTTTCATTGGGGACCCACTGCTGGACAACTCTCAACTTATCAAAAAACTGGGATATCAACTCATCAATCGTCATTTTATCAGTCAACTGAAGGTTCACAAACTCCCTTCTAATACGAGCCATGTCAAAGTCTGAACAGTTTTGTTTACAAACCTCATTTCAAAAGTCAGCCCATCGAATGGATTCTTTTTGTTGCTGAGTGAAATGGGCAGTGATTGAATCCCACCAAACCATAGCTTCATCCTTTAAACACTAAACTGCATAAGAGACTTTAAATTCTTCATCACAATGAGTCACTTCAAATTTTCTTTCCATGTCCCTCAACCAATTTAAAGTTACGGAAGGATTAGTACTACCAGAATATTCAGGTGGTTTACTTGCCATAAAGGTTTTAAAAGAACACACCTTACTCGACTGAGGTGATGGAATCTGATAATTAAATGGCCCAGATGTAAAGGTTTGAAAAGTCGATACCAAAGGTGGAGGAACAGTACCACAAACCGGTATTTGTTGCTGAAACTGTTGCTGAGAAGATTCTCCTTCTCTTTGTCGTTTATAATCTCTGAGTAACATTACTTCATTTTCTAATTGTAGCGTATAATCATCTCTATTTGATTCTTCATGAATCGGAACATAAGTGCCATCATGATCATGTCTTTCAGTAGGAGTATCCGGAGGAGGAACATCAATCCTTGAGGCATTATTAGGGTTGGCAGTCGGTGGATCGTTATCTGCCATATTTGTATTCATCACAACAACTCAACACTTGTTAATCGTTAGCACCTATCTATTAAACGATTCACATACTATGCTAAATCCCATCCCCAGGAATGTTTGACATAACACACTTCAGAATTGGGATTGAACACTTTAAAATGCTCAATTAGCCCAAAACTATGTTCTGATACCAACTTATAACACCCCTCATTAATTACAACAATATTATATAATTTATCTCGGAAGCGCATATTTTAAAACATATTTCATTACTGTACCTTAAAGATAATGTACATAAACTCTTTTAACGGTTAATACACCATAGTTTAAAACTATTAAAATATAACATAGTTACTACACAAAACGGGGTATTATATAATACTAAACATAGTTTATAACAAAAATATATCAGAGTCGTCAACATCAAACATTCATTGCTACAAGAGCATCTTCTTCCTGCAACCCACATCCCAAAATATAACCTGCAGGAAGTAAAATGAGGGATTAGCACGAAGCTAAGTGAATGAATTTATCACACACCAATTAACTTAGCTCAACTACTTGTTTACACCAAACAACCGTAAACACATAAATCAACAAATCAACAATTCAACGATGAGGATCGGTGGCTCTAGAGAATACCATAATACCCGGGTGGCTTCCCAAGAACACTTATCCAGACATATCCGTATGGCCATAATGGACGAGACCGATAGCTAACAGTTATTATAATCAAACACAGGTTCTACACACAACGAATGAATCAAGTCCCTGTGTAATTCATATAATAACCAAATAGCCCAACCAATGTGTTGACCTCAATAACAACTGATTGCCCGAAGGCCACATAGCACGTAGATTCAAAATCAACAATATCAATTAAATAATTCAACAAATATATCTACGTTCACTTGTTGTAACCAAACAGTTACAACTAAATCAAAAGGTGAGTTCTAAATCCACTCACCGATACTTCAACAGTCACCATACTCAGCTTCTAAGTCACTGAGTCTTTGGGGTATCTGAAACATCACATAACACACAAGTTAGTAACTTGTCATCAACTGATAACATTAATGAAAGTTATAATGTTATACAATTAATCACACCACTATTTAATCCTAAGTACAATTTATATTCGTATTATAACCATATCATCTATTAGCTTTCCAAACATATCTATACATTGTAAATATAACACAAAAGATAAAGACTGATTTGATCCTGTTTTCACTCCCACCGATCGGCTGAATAATCATAGCTGATTGGCAAAGCTTCATTACCCGATCGGCTCACCCTCTTTTGCCGATCGGCTAGCATAACTGGTGTCAATGCTTTTGCTTCGACGCCATGTTCTGTAAAGGATTTGTTATAATTTAGCCGTTCCTCTCAATTTACTCGATCGGCTGGAAAAGTCTACCCGATCGGCTCAGTATTCTCAGCCGATCAGCTATCCCTTTAAACCCAGAAACCTGCAACTTTGTTTCTGCAGAAGTCAGCTCATTTTTTAACCATTTAAACACAATCAAACTCAGTTTCTAAGGTATCATATCACCACACATAACAACAATAGCACTAGTTACATCAATTTCAACTTCCATAGCATTCACAATCATTTATACATCAATTTGACTCAAACAAATTATAAACAATATAAAATCAACTTACAACTTGAGGATGATGAAATAAAGATGATGATTAAATTGATTCCTACTCCAAATCACAGCTCAAGTTTAATTCAAACTTTAGTTGTAGGTTTTAGGTTTCTTTGATTTCAAAGGAAAGGAAAGTAACAAAAACAAGGTCGGCCTCCTCTATTAAACCGGCCTCAACTTTGGGTATTTTATACCCGTCTTAAATCTATTGTCTGGAACCTAATTATTAATTGCGAGAAACTTACTTTATTTTACCGTCAGCTATAGTAAATTAAAACAAACAATAATTTACTATCCACAATAAGTCCTCGAATGTATTTACTTCAATTTCGCAATTAAACACATAAGATCAAGTAATTCCCAAAACAATTAAATAGTCAATTAAAATAGAGGAATTACCAGACCAGTAAGGAGGATGTTACATAAGTGCAATTCAATAAATTCCCGTCTAATTCTAGACATGTCAAACTCTGAACAAAACTGTTAACACATTTCATTATGAAAATCTGACCATCGAATAGATTCTTTCTGTTGTGGAGTTAAAGATGCAGTAATAGAATCCCACCATGTCATGGCCGGTCCTTTAAGAAGTTGAACCGCGTAAGGAACCTTTATTTCTTCCTCGCATTGACAAACCTCAAATTTTCTTTCAACGTCTCTCAACCAATCCAAAGTAACTGAAGGATTTGTACTTCCTGAAATTCTAAAGGTTTGTTGGACATAAAGGTTTTAAAAGAACAAAAAAAAATTTGTTGCTGTGGTGATGGAAACACAGGTAACTGATAATTAGAAGGCCCAGAAGATGAAAATGGAACCGAAGTCTGATAAGTACTATAAGAATGGTGCTGATGATCAAAAGGTAATGATGTAAAAATCTGTGATGACACAAAAGATGATGGTACCGTACTAATAGCAGGTGGTAAAGACTGTAGAAACTGCTGAGATGATCTAGCTTGTTGATCCTATAATTACTGCTGTTTGATTCCTCTAAGTTCTAATAATTCATTTTCTAACCGTAACATGTTCTCATCTCTGTCAATATCCTCATGAGCTGAAAATGAAGTACCAGTCTGCCCATGTCTATCATTCTATGTTTCTGGAAGAGGAGCATCGGTTCTAGAGGCATTATTGGGAGTATAGGTCGGGTGTTCATTATCTGCCATATCTATTTTAAAACAATATCTCACAACTTGTTAATTGTTAGTACCTAACATACTAATCAATTCCCATTCAATAACTAAATCCCACACTCTGGAATGTTTGACTAAACACAACTTTATATTTGGGATTGAACACCTTACCAATGTTCAATTCACCCAAACCTATGCTCTGATACCAATTTATAACACCCCATTTTTTTTACAAACACCGGAAGCACACGTCCAAACATATATTACCATATATATATATATATATATATATATATATATATATATATATATATATATATTATCAGATGTACATATATATATAGTAGATTATAGTTCCAAAAGATTACAGTTATAAACACATAGTTACAAAACTAAGTACTACTGATTGGGTGTTATACAAGTTTCCAAAACATAACATTACGTTATCAAAATATCATAGTAACATGCAGTAGTCAAACATCCCTTCCATCAGCTTCTTGCCTGCCCAAAAATCTAATCATAACCTGCAAGAAGTATTTATGTGTGGGATTAGCTCAAAGCTAAGTGAGTAGAACTGTAACCAACAGTCTAACTTAGCAATAACAAATCTTACAACAAATAATCGTAAACACACAATGTCAAAGAGGATCGGCGGTTCCTGAGATAATCTCCAAAGAGCACCTTAAACCACTGCAGGCCACAACAGTGATTTACCGATAGCTTGATGCTATCTTCATACGACATAGGTTCCTATCAACTATATGTATAAGGAAATCCTGCTGGCCAAACAATAGCAATCAAGCCCAACCAATGTTGACCCGTGAATAAAATCACAAATGCCCAATGGCCAAGTATCACATAATCCATAATCATCATGGCATCATGTCAGAATAACAATCTATTAACAATAATAACATCAAAACTGACTAAATAGTCTATACACAATAACTACTATGTTTACCCGTTGTAACCAAATTTGTTACAACTAAGTTACATTGAGGATTATAGATCCACTCACCTGACAATCCCCGTCTCCAAACTCAGAATTCTTATTTTACTGAGTCTTCGACGGATCTGAGAACATAATTAACAATATATAAAATGTGACACCCGTCAAATTAGGACTATTAAATTAGTGCCTAATCATTTTAATACTTGTAATTAGTTCTGTGTTAGGCTGATTAATGTATCGAAATATATATTGATGAATATATACGATTATGCGATTTGATTAAATCGTACGCAATTCAAATCGAATGTAATTCGGTTCAATTAAATACGGACGTTGGTGAACAAATTTTATTAAATAAAATAACTTTATTTAATAAAGCAATCATATCCAAAATATTATTTTTATAATATTTTGTACACAACTCGTAGCGTACAAATAAAATTTACGCGATTAAAATGTAAACACGTAAACAATCCAAAATAAAGAAAAGTTATATTTTGTAACTCCAATATTAAGTATTTTGGGTAAAATACTTCATTCAAAAATATCGAGTAATTATTTGCATTTAAAACGTATAATTAAATGTTTTTAATTAATTATTTAACGTTTAAGTAATCGGGAAAACGAACACCGCACGAAGCGCGATTGCACGGGACTTAAAGTGGAGACCCACACTTCGGTGGGCCCCTACCGAAATCAGCCAAAAAGGGGAGGGATCCCACCCCCTCACCCTCATTCTCCATCTCTATTCTCTTTCTCTTTCTCCTTTCTCTCTCAAACAAACCCCAAAACCAGCAACACCTTAATCCGCAAAATAACACCCTCATACGACCTCGGATTCTCACACTCGTTTGGAAGAAAAGGACCACCGCGTCACGATCTACAACCCCATCTTTTCGGATTTCTCCGACGATAAGTTTGTAAGTTTCCGACAAATCCCGAAACGCTCCGATTTCGTTCATTTTTACATACAATTTGTTTCTATAAGTTCAAAATGTCCAATTATGGGTTGGGTAAAAGAATCGGACCAAACCATGGCCGGAAAACTCGTTTTTGGCTCAAAAATCCGTTAACAGCTTGAAGTGACGCAACGACGACTGCAGTATAGCGTCACTTCGTGCGTCACTTAAGTGACGCATTGAGTGTCGCTAAAAGCCCTAATTTTGCGTCACTTGCCTAAGTGCCGCATAAAACCCCTTTTTCCCGACACTTGTCTAAGTGCCTCATATACTCGCGAAACAAACAAGAACATGCGCAACACCTCAGAACCATCATAGAACTACTTAGACACGAGCAGCTTTACGCCAAATTCTCTAAGTGTGAGTTCTGGATAAAAACCGTTCAATTTCTCGAACACGTGATTGACAGTCAGGGAATTCACGTAGACCCGTCAAAAATCAAGGCAATCAAGGACTGGCAAGCGCCAACCACTCCCACCGAGGTACGCCAATTCTTAGGATTGGCGGGGTATTATCGCCGGTTCATTGAAAACTTCTCGAAAATAGCACAACCACACACGGTACTGACTCAGAAAGAAAAGAAGTTCGATTGGACTGATAAACAAGAGTCAGCATTTCAACTGTTGAAACTCAAGCTTTGCATTGCACCCATTCTATCCTTACCCGAGGGCACCGATGACTTCGTGGTATACTGCGATGCTTCTCACCAAGGTCTCGGTTGTGTGTTGATGCAACGAGACAAGGTCATTGCTTACGCCTCCCGACAACTCAAAATTCACGAGAAGAACTACACGACTCACGACCTCGAGTTAGGGGCCGTGGTATTCGCCCTCAAAATCTGGAGACATTACCTTTATGGTACTCGAAGTACCGTATTCACCGACCACAAAAGTCTTCAACACATCTTTGACCAAAAAGATCTTAACATGAGGCAACGTAGATGGGTTGAATTACTCACCGATTACGACTGTGAGATCAAATATCATCCAGGCAAGGCAAACGTGGTTGAATTACTCACCGAACGAACAAAACCACTTCGAGTCCGAGCCCTCAGCATGACAATCCACAACGATCTGAACATCCAAATTCTCACCGCTCAACTCGAAGCCCTCAAACCCGATAATGTCAAAAACGAGGCTTTGCGAGGCATGGATAAACAACTCGAAACCAAACCCAATAGAGTTAGATACTTTGCCAACCGAATCTGGCTGCCTAATTTCGGGAGTCTACGGGACTTGGTGATGGATGAAGCTCACAAGTCTAAATATTCTATCCACCCGGGATCCGACAAAATGTATCACGGCATCAAAGAGTTTTATTGGTGGCCGAACATGAAAGCTGAAATTGCCACGTACGTCAGCAAGTGTCTTACTTGTTCAAAAGTCAAAGCCGAATACCAGAAACCTTCCGGCTTACTCCAACAACCCGACATTCCTGAATGGAAATGGGAACAGATTGCCATGGATTTCATAACCAAACTCCATAAGTCGTCGAGCGGTTGCGATACCATTTGGGTGATCGTCGATCGTCTCACCAAATCAGCTCATTTCTTGGTAATCAGAGAAACCGATAAAATGGAACGCCTCACACAAATCTACGTCAAAGAAATTGTTTGCCGACACGGTGTCCCTATCTCGATTATCTCTGACAGGGATGCTCGTTTCACATCTCGCTTCTGGCAATCACTCCAAAAATCACTGGGTACCCGTCTCGATATGAGTACCGCGTACCACCCTCAGACCGATGGCCAGAGCGAACGAACTATTCAGACACTGGAAGATATGCTACGAGCCTGCGTAGTTGATTTTGGTACAAATTGGGAAAGACATCTACCGTTGTGCGAGTTCTCGTACAATAACAGCTATCACGCCAGCATCAAGGCTGCACCTTTTGAGGCACTGTACGGTCGTAAGTGCCGATCACCGATCTGTTGGACTGAAGTGGGAGATAGTCAGCTCACTGGTCCTGAACTCATACACGAAACCACCGAGAAAATTGTTGAAATCCTAAACCGACTCAAAGCCGCGCGTGATCGTCAGAAAAGTTATGCTGACATGAGACGCAAACCACTCGAGTTCCAAGTTGGGGATCAAGTACTATTTAAAGTATCGCCTTGCAAAGGCGTAATTCGATTCGGCAAACGCGGGAAGTTAAATCCCAGGTACATTGGACCATTCGAGATCCTCGAGAGGATTGGTCCAGTGGCATATCGATTGCAGCTGCCACCCGAGCTCAGCAGCGTGCACCCCACTTTTCACATTTCTAACTTGAAAAATGTCTGTCGGATGAGACACTTATTATCCCACTCGATAAAATTCGTGTTGACAACAAACTTCACTTCGTTGAGGAACCCGCTGAAATCATGGACCGTGAGGTCAAACAACTCAAACAAAGTCGTTCGCAGTGTGGTCCGGAGTTCACCTGGGAACGGGAAGACCAAATGCGACTCAAGTATCCTCAACTCTTCACTGATTCTACATCAAACCCGACTTCGAACTAAATTTCGGGACGAAATTCTTCTAACAGGGGAGAATGTGACACCCGTCAAATTAGGACTATTAAATTAGTGCCTAATCATTTTAATACTTGTAATTAGTTCTGTGTTAGGCTGATTAATGTATCGAAATATATATTGATGAATATATACGATTATGAGATTTGATTAAATCGTACGCAATTCAAATCGAATGTAATTCGGTTCAATTAAATACGGGCGTTGGTGAACAAATTTTATTAAATAAAATAACTTTATTTAATAAAGCAATCATATCCAAAATATTATTTTTATAATATTTCGTACACAACTCGTAGCGTACAAATAAAATTTTCGCGATTAAAATGTAAACACGCAAACAATCCAAAACAAAGAAAAGTTATATTTTGTAACTCCAATATTAAGTATTTTGGGTAAAATACTTCATTCAAAAATATCGAGTAATTATTTGCATTTAAAACGTATAATTAAATGTTTTTAATTAATTATTTAACGTTTAAGTAATCGGGAAAACGAACACCGCACGAAGCGCGATTGCACGGGACTTAAAGTGGAGACCCACACTTCGGTGGGCCCCCACCGAAATCAGCCAAAAAGGGGAGGGATCCCACCCCCTCACCCTCATTCTCCATCTCTATTCTCTTTCTCTTTCTCCTTTCTCTCTCAAACAAACCCCAAAACCAGCAACACCTTAATCCGCAAAATAACACCCTCATACGACCTCGGATTCTCACACTCGTTTGGAAGAAAAGGACCACCTCGTCACGATCTACAACCTCATCTTTTCGGATTTCTCCGGCGATAAGTTTGTAAGTTTCCGACAAATCCCGAAACGCTCCGATTTCGTTCATTTTTACATACAAGTTGTTTCTATAAGTTCAAAATGTCCAATTATGGGTTGGGTAAATGAATCGGACCAAACCATGGCCGGAAAACTCATTTTTGGCTCAAAAATCCGTTAACAGCTTGAAGTGACGCAACGACGACTGCAGTATAGCGTCACTTCGTGTTGGGTTAAAACTGTTTCTGGTCTGAACTGAAGTTGTTGATGAGAAGATAGAGTACAAAGTGTTTAAAACTGTTTATGTTGAATGATAAAACTGTCTTCACAAAGCTACAACTGATAGAAGAAAACTGAAGAGAAGACAAGTGTTACAACTGATTGAAGATAGATTTCAACTGATAGTTATGTGTCTGTAAGTAGTTAAAACTGCTTATGTATCTGTAACTGTTAGTTATATATGTAGCAGTTAACACTGATTATATATTTGTACTTAGTCTTATATTACAATTGAAGCAGTTACCACTGAATGTGTAATAGTCACAACTGTTTACTTCAGAATGGTAGTTACAATTGTTTATGATTTTGTGATAAGTATGAGTCGGTTATGGAAGTTATTTTATTCCATATTCGTAGGAGATTGTATAGGACTCTATGTGTTATAAATAGAGATCCTTTAGACCTAGATAGGTTAACGTTTTTGCGCAGCTTCAAGGTTTTCTGTAACCCTAATACATCAAGTGTATTCGTCTTATATCATTAATAAGATTGAAGCTTTCGGTATACTATTGTGTTTATCATATTAATTTATATTTGTTGATCTTCTTAATATTATTGAGTGTGATTCCGCAACTTCTCAATAATACATTCAAAGCTTATTGTATACGATTGTTTATTAAGTTAAACAGGGACTAACAAAGTGGTATCAAAGCCTGTGAAGCTTTGAAGACAGGAAGATCTGGGATTATTCGTATTAGTATTAGAGGTTTAGTCTTTATATTAAGTTTTGATTTCAATGGCTACTGAAGGGAATGAAGGAATTCAAGCAACAAAGATTCCTATGCTCAAACCTGATGAGTTTGACCTATGGAAGGTCAGAATCAGGCAATACATGCTTCTCACAGATTATCAGATGTGGGAAGTTGTTGTTAATGGTATACCAGTAACACTTGATGGTGATGGTGTAAAGCAGCCAAGACCACCACCAACATCTGATGCAGAGAGAAAAATCAGATCTACTGAGTACAAGGCTCTTAGCACTCTGTTGCTATCCATTCCTAATGAGCATCAGAGCAGATTTGATTCTTGTGAGGATCCCAAGGTACTAATGGAAGCAATTGAGAAGAGGTTTGGTGGTAATGATAACACCAAAAAGAACAAAAGATCTCTGTTAAAGCATCAATTTGAGAATTTTAGCCATGTGAAAACTGAAACTCTAACTCAAACCTTTGATAGGTTCACTAAATTAGTTGGAGAATTGGAAAATCACAAGGTTAAGATTGACAAAGAAGATCTTAACAGAAAGTTCTTAAGATCGTTAGGTGATGAATGGACAATCTACACTGTTGGATTGAGGCAGAGCTCGGATATTGAAGTTAAGGAATTAGAAGATATATACAATGATCTGAGGAATTTTGAGTCTGAGGTGGAAAGTAAGAAGCAAGCAACTGGGTATAGTCACAATGCTGCTTTTATGTCTATGGGTGGAACAAAAGCTGAGTCAAGTCAAATGGGTTCTACTTATGCTTCAGGAGGAGTAGGATCATCATCTAACAGTTCTAATGATCAGATATTAGAATCTTTCTTTGCAAGTAATGTGAATTCTTCACCTACTAATGAAGATCTGGAACAATTTGATGGTGATGATCTAGAGGAGATGGATATTAAGTGGCAGATTGCATTGATTACTCAAAGAGCAAAAAGGTTCATGCAGAGGACTGGTAGGAACAACTTTGCATACAAGAGGAATGATGCAAATTGGTTTGATAAGAGCAAGATTGAGTGTTTCAACTGTCACAAGATAGGACACTTTGCTAGAGAATGCAGAAACCCTAGGCAAGAGCAGAATGGTAATGGTCAGAGAGCTGGAAGCAATGGAACTCAAACCAGAAACATTCCAATTCAGGGTGCTTCAGCAAATGCATTGGTGTCTATGGATGGCTGTGGATGGGACTGGAGTGATCAAGAAGAACATGTTGTGAAGAATCAATGTCTCATGGCCATTGCAGAATCTGACAAAAAGTCAGAAGTTCCTACTGAGGTACAAAATAAATTATGTTCGGCTGTCTGTAAACAAACTGTTAAACATTACAGGGATCATAATATAAAAGTGTGTGAGGAACTAAAACAATGGGAAATCAAAAGTAAACACACCATAGTAGTCATTGAAAATCTGGAAAATCAAATAAAGGCATATGAAGTCAATGCAACACAGTTTAAATATGACATTGAATATGCTAAGTGGGAGAGAGACACTTTTAAAGATAAAGTCGAGCTGTTATCTAAGAAACTTACTGAGGTCACATGTGAACGAGATAGCATAAGACTTGATGTAAATAAATTAGAATATGCTTCTAAGAGTGTCAATAAACTTATTGATTCACAGATTCATGATAAAATTAAGACTGGATTAGGGTACAATAATGTACCTCCACCTTATAATCACACCTACTTTCCTCCTAAAAGTGAAATTGATATCAATTCACTTAAAAGAGGAATGACAGATGAGGTTAAAATGGCTGATCCAATTAAAACTTTATCTGATAATGAGTTGTTTGTAGAAGGTGAAATTAGTGATTGGACTGAGGAAGATGATCAGAGTGATAGGACATCTGATAGTGAGAAGAGTGTAAAATCCGAATCATCTAAGTCTGAGTCAACATGTGAGAATGTGAAGAGAGCAATTACTGGTCTAGTTTCTAAGCTTAAAACTGATAAACTAGAAGAGGGTAAGAAAATGTTTAAGGAAAAGTCTAAACTGGCCTTAGAGAATGTGAGCTTGAATACTAACAAATCTAAACATGGGTTAGGATATGTTAGTGATACAGTTAATTCAGTTACTAAACCTGTTGTTAAATCTGTTGTGAATAACTGTGTTAATTGTAAATGTAAAGCAAGTATTTCTTCTTCACAGAATTTTTAAAATCAAAAACCCAGAGGTAATCAAAGAAACTGGAATCAAATGATTTCACAGAAACTGGGTAATAATGTTACTGTGATTAAAGGAATGCCTTGCTTTATATGTGGAAAAATGGGTCATCTTCAATATGACTGTTATCATAATCCTGAGAATGTTCAAAGGATTAGAAAATAGTCATGGACAAAAGCAAATATGATTAACAAACAAAATTTTCAATCAAAAGTTAATCATACTACCAGAGTTCAGAAGATGAACTCAAAGGCTAACATGTTAAGCACTGTTACAGGTAAATCTACTGCAGCAGTAATAACAAATTTAGCCAAAAGCTTAAAGACTAAAACAGTGGTAACTAAATACAAAAACAGTGTTAACAAAATTAACACTGACTCTTCGATTGGTAAAACAGTTAAAACTGTTAAGCTAAAGAACACTGTTAAGTGTAAAATAAGTTGGATTTGGACACCTATTAAGACTGATAAATTAACAGATCCAAATACCAACTGTGCATCACAATCAATAATCTTCAAGAAAGTTGAATAAGTGAATGCACATGGGAAACCCAAAGCCAAATTGGTTGGGGTTCCCAAGAGAAATTAATTCTCTTTTTGACTGTTTGTGTAGGGCAAGCCAAAGAGCTTATGGCATATTGATAGTGGATGCTCAAGGCACATGACTGGATACAAAGAAAAGCTACAAGACTTCAAATCTTTTGATGGTGGATATGTAGCTTTTGGAAGCAATCCAAAAGGAGGAAGGATCACAGGGAAAGGAACAGTTCAGAGTGAAAAGCTAAGTTTTGATAAAGTTTATTTTGTGGAATAACTGAGGTATAATTTGCTAAGTGTGAGTCAAATCACAGATAAAAAGAACCCAGTTCATTTTACTGACACTGAATGCCTTATCTTGTCCAAGGAATTCAAAATACCTGAAAACATGATTTTAATGAGAATTCCAAGGCAAGATAATGTATATAAGTGTGACTTAGTAAATATGACACCTCAACCTGATTTAAATTGTCTTATTTCTAAAGCAAGTGTGAATGAATCTGAACTGTGGCATAGGAGGATGTGTCACATGAATTTCAAAACCATTAACAAACTTGTCAAAAACAAGCTTGTTAGAGGTTTGCCTGAAAAGGTCTATTCATGTGATGATCATTGTGTTTCTTGTCAAAAGGGAAAGCAACACAAATCCTCATTTAAGTCCAAATCTGTGAACACAAACATCACACACTTACACTTATTGCATATGGACTTATTTGGACCAACCAGTATAAGTAGTATGGGGAAAAAATCTTATTGCCTTGTGATTATTGATGATTACACTAGATTTACATGGGTTTTCTTTCTTAGGACAAAGAATGAGACAGGTGAAATACTTAGATCATTTATAACTAAGATGGAAAATCAATTGGATAAAAGAGTAAAAATCATCAGAAGTGATAATGGAACAGAATTTAAAAATCATGAGATGGATAAATTCTGTGAAGTTAAAGGTATTAAGAGAGAATTTAGTGCACCTAGAACTCCTCAACAAAATGGAGTGGCTGAAAGGAGGAATATGACACTGATTGAGGCTGCTAGAACCATGCTATCTGATGCAAAGCTACCAATGTCCTTTTGGGCAGAGGCAGTTAGCACAGCTTGCTATGTTCAGAATAGAGTATTAGTTGTTAAGCCTCATAACAAGACACCATATGAACTGTTATTTAAGAGAAAGCCTTTGGTTAGTTTCTTAAAATCTTTTGGGTGTCCTTGTACAATCTTAAATACCAAAGATCACTTAGGTAAGTTTCAGAGTAAGGCAGATGAGGGGATATTTGTTGGTTACTCTATTCAAAGTAAATCTTATAGGGTATTCAATCAAAGGACCAGGATCATAGAAGAATCAATGAACATCACTTTTAATGAAAACACTGTTAATCCTGAAGGAAAAGGTCCTGAATCACTGTTTGATATTGATGCACTTAATACTGCTTTTAGATATACAAATGTGGATACAAGTGCAGGTACAAATACAAGAACAGGTACTGGAGAAGGCAGATCAGACTCAGGAATACTAGCTGGAAAGAAGAATGATTCATTGGAATACATATTGTTTCCAATTTGGTCTCCTGATCCCCCAGAAGTGTTTGGAACTGATCAACCAAAGACATCACAGAATGTGGAACCAGGAAAATCAGATGAAACATCATTTACTCATGTTGATGATTCTGATAGACCTGTTATGGAAGACAGTGCAGAAGACAGTGATATGAGTCCAGTACATAAGTATTCAAAGGCTGATGTGGATGTTGATCAGACACCAACAAAGCAACTTGACAAGGAGCAGGAACAATTGAATTATCTACATTTGATGAGCTCTACTCCTGTGTCAAAGAGAATTGCAAGAGAAGTGTCAAGTAGTGAGTCTGGACAAGAAGGAAATTATACCAACTTGGAGGTGGAGATTCAAGAAACAGCAGCATCTAAATACATTACTCATAAAGATCATCCACTTGAGAATGTAATAGGAGATATTGAATCTGCTGTTAAAACAAGAAATCAAAGTCAGGTGTTTGAAGCTTCAGAAAATGAGGATGAGGTAAATCTTGATACAGAAGCAGTCAATACCTCTTTGTTTGCTTGTTTTCTGTCTCAAACAGAACCAAAGAAGGTTACTGAAGCTTTGAGAGATCCTAGTTGGATTGAAGCTATGCAAGAGGAGTTGCTTCAGTTTAAGATTCAAGAAGTTTGGACATTGGTTGATTTGCCCAACGGGAAGAGGGCAATTGGTACTAAATGGATTTTCAAAAATAAGAAAGATGAAAGAGGTATAGTGATCAAAAACAAGGCTAGATTGGTTGCACAAGGGTATTCACAAGAAGAAGGAATTGATTATGATGAAGTTTTTGCACCTGTTGCAAGAATTGAGGCAATCAGATTGTTTTTGGCTTATGTTTCATTTAAGGGATTCATTGTGTATCAGATGGATGTTAAGAGTGCTTTTCTGTATGGCACTATACAGGAAGAGGTTTATGTATGCCAACCACCAGGGTTTGAAGATTCCAAGTTTCCTGATAAAGTTTTCAAACTGGATAAAGCTCTTTATGGCTTACATCAAGCACCTAGAGCCTGGTATGATACATTTTCAGATTATCTGTTGCAGAATGGATTCAAAAGGGGTGCAATAGATAAAACTTTGTTCACTAAAAGAATTAGGAATGATATACTACTGGTTCAAGTCTATGTAGATGATATCATTTTTGGTTCAACAAAGGATAGTCTTTGCAAGGAGTTTGAATCACTGATGCATGAGAAGTTCAAGATGAGCTCCATGGGGGAATTAACATTTTTCTTGGGGCTGCAAGTGAAGCAACAGAGAGAAGGAATCTTTATTCATCAAAGTAAGTATGTTAATGATATACTGGATCGGTTTGGGTACAAAGATGCTAAAGTTGCAAGCACACCAGTGGAGACAAACAAGAAATTACATGCAGATCTTGAGGGGGAGAGTGTGGATGAACATCTCTACAGATCAATGATCGGGTCTCTTATGTATCTCACTTCATCAAGGCCTGACATCATGTTTGCAGTATGCTTATGTGCAAGATTTCAAGCTAATCCAAAGCTGTCACATCTTCTTGCAGTCAAAAGAATATTTAGATATTTAAAGGGTCAACCAAAATTGGGCCTTTGGTATCCAAAGTTTACTTCTTTTGATCTGATAGCTTATACAGACAGTGATTATGGAGGAGCTAATACGGATAGGAAATCTACATCAGGAGGTTGTCAATTTTTGGGAGATAGATTGGTTTCATGGCAATGCAAGAAACAAACCACTGTATCTACATCTACAACAGAGGCAGAATATGTAGCAGCTATAAGTTGCTGTGCCCAAGTTCTATGGATTCAGAATAAGATGTTAGATTACGGTTTTACTTTTCTTAATACTCCTATTTTTATTGATAACAGTTCTGCAATCAATATTATCAATAACCCAGTTAAACATTCGAAAACAAAGCACATTGAAATTAGATATCATTTCATTAGTGACTGTAATGAGAAAAGACTTATTCAAATTTTGAAAGTTCATACTGATAATCAGTTTGCTGATCTGTTTACTAAAGCTTTTGATGTAGGCAGATTCACGTTCTTGGTTACTAGTATTGGAATGATCAATTTGTCTTAAGTATTTTTCTTATCACTGTTTTCTGTGAATAATATTTACTGTGCTTCAATTTGGGTTAATACTGATTTGTTAATTAAACACTGATAGTGTATTGTGTATAGTTATCACTGTTTACTACTTTTTGTATAAACAGTGGTAATAATCACTTCACCACTGTTAGTGTATAAGTTAACACTGTATACTTGTATTTTTGTTTGCATTAACACTGCAGGTTATATTACTATGGGATGGAGTTTAATTACTGCAGGTGTATATGTTGGCGTTTTACTGCTTGTTGGAGTTATAGCTTTCGGTATTAAAAAAAAAAAAAAACTGCTTTGTTTATATGATTTTGCTAGATCTGAAGTACTACTTGTATTAAGTTAGTACTGCTTGGTCGGTTGGTACTGCTTGTACAAGTGAGCACTGCTAGCTTTATTATGTAAATGATGCATTTGAAAAACCAAGTGTTGCTTACCACTGATGGTTATTCTCACAATTAACACTGAATGTGTTATTCTTCTTGATTAACACTGTTTTAGTTATAATTGGGGATCTGGTTAAATTAGGGTTTACAACTGATTTAATTTCAGTATTTAACTCTCAACACTTAGGGTTTTTCATTACGCTTTCAAAATTATACACACAAACCACTGCGCTGAGTCTCATAGATTCTCAATTCTGTAAATCATCTTCGTTTCTCTTCGATTTCTTGATTTCTTATCATGGCATCGTGTGACAACCGTCAATTTAGGACTATAGTTTAGTGCCTAATCAAGTGTAATACATGTAATTAGTTCTGTGTTAGGCTAATTAATGTATCAACTATTATATATATTGTTGAATATATATCTACAATTAGGCGGTTTGTTTAAATCGTACGAGCTTCAAATCGAATGAATTTCGATACAATAAATAAGGACGTTGGTGAACAATTGATTTAAGTAATACAAGGATTTAATAGTGTTTTTGTACTTAAAAATATTATGTCAATAATATTTTGTATCCAAGTTTTATCACACAAATTATATAAACGCGAATAAAACGTAATTACACAAACAAAACCACCTCCCCACCACTTCTTTTTCTTTCATTTCTCTTTTCCTCTCTCTCTCTCCTCTCAAATTTCTCTCAAGTTTCATCACCACAAAACCACACAAAATCAACAAATAAACACGCTAAACGACCTCGGATCTTCAAGCCCTTTTGGAATAAAACGTTCACCACTTCAGGATCTACACTTTCACCTTTCCGGAATTTCATTTCGGCGATTTGTAAGTTTCCGACACAACTCCGAAAACTCTCGTTTTTAAGTTTTATAACTTGCTAGTTGTTTGTATAACCTTGTAATGTCCTAAAATGGGTTGGGTAAAAATATTAGGCCGATCGATGGCCGGAAAATGCGTTTTTGAAGTTGAAATTCCGATCAGACCCCGTACGTCGCATTTGGCCTGGAGCAAATGCGACGCAGCGACCTACGTCGCACTATATCCTCAACGTCGCATATAGCGACGCAGCGACTTACGTCGCACGAATCCTCAACGTCGCATATAGCGACGCAGCACTCTACGTCGCATCGAATTGCGGACGTCGCACTTAGCGACGCAGACCCTTACGTCGCAGAAATCAACTACGTCGCCTATAGCGACGCCACGTACAACGTCGCATTAAATTGCGAAAGTCGCACATAGCGACGCCGTGCCCAACCTCGCAGTCCGGATCTGCGACGTCGCACCCAACGTCGCACAAAACAGAATCTTCAAACCTCAAAATTTTCAAAGTCAAATTTTACTGTAGCAATTCACTGTAGCAATTCACTGTAGCAACAATATAATAACATTTTAGAACTATCGTTACAACCGTCACCAACGGGCCGTACACATTTTCAAATACGCGATTAAATCAACTAAGTCATAGTAACTTAGACAATTCAATCAAACAAGTCGTTGTAACTTGTACCAACTTATTCAAACAAGTCGTTGTAACTTGTATCAACTTATTCAAACAAGTCGTAGTAACTTGTAATAAAACAATCAACCAAATCGGGGTAATTTGGACATTAAGTTAGACAAACAATTCAAATGGTAGTCTTTCGGGATACCAATACAATTAATGACAATTTAAGTGTCGTGGGCACATTCAGGTTTCAAGCCTTTGGACACCAACTCACAGCTAATTACTTCAAGTTTATTAAGTTAAACACTTCAAGAACCAGGTGAGTTTCATAGCCCCATTTTCACTGCTTTACAACTAGGGGTGTGATATTACTACTCGATTTTGTTTTACAAGTAGAACGCAAGTGCCAAACTTCAAATACTACATGAGTTTCAAGCTAATCAATTTAAAGTCCTCCATAAGCATAGTCTCTAGTATTTTATAGCGTGAATGTTAGTATATGATATCATATGGGATTGACAATCCTCATCCGGGTTAGCACGCACTAACCGGTCAAACGGATGTATTAGCATTTGGGAAGACGAGTGTTGATTAGGCACTCGTAGGAGGCATTTCAAGTTAGGTTTCCTTAAGTGGGCCTGACAAATCAAGTTAAACTCAGACTATGTGCTCATGGACAGTATAACTTTTATCTTGCTTAATTGCATTTTAAATTCAATATAAATCTTGCGGTTCTTACAACTATACATTGACATACAAACCTGTGAGCTCACCAGCGTTTTCGCTGACCCATTTTAGTATTTATCACAGGTACCCAACAGTAGTTTGGCTGCACAAGCAGGAATTATTAGCTCGAGTCAGCATACATACAACTAGAGATTGGACTGCATTATTATATTTTGTAAAAGTAATTATGCTATGTAATCTCTCAATTTCAGGAACCGAGCTAATGTAACTATATTTTGATGTAAACATTTACTTTATTTATACAAGTTTAAAACGACGCATATAGTGGTCGTTCATTATATCTTGTGCTTTGTATATTGATTAGTGACACCCAAATCAAGCTTCCGCAAATCGTTAAATTTGGGGGTGTCACAGATTGGTATCAGAGCCTAAGGTTATAGTGAACAAGGTTGCATTTAGTGGGCCTAGACTATGACCGTTAGGCAGTATTCCTTATTAGTTATGACTAGTTCAGGGATTACATCATACGACTTTAATTTAACATAGCCTGATCAACTATGTACAATTAGAGAAAGATGATGTGAAATCTGAAAGAGTTATGTTGAACAGGAATGCATTAGTTGACTCTGACCTCGAGAGAAACGGGACTCAAAACACGTCTGTGCTAGACACTCAATAGGTTATTATGTGATATACATATATACTTACATAAGTAGACCTCATTATCACTTTAGGCTATATTATATTATATGAATATAGGCCTCTTTCTCTCTAACGCTTTGTCTCGAAATGACAAACACACCACTAGTTCATCATACTCGGATTAGCATCTTATTTCATTTCCTTGTTCTTTCTTACTCAGCATCATGTCTCCTCGCCGTCAAATTACCCTTAGCGAAGCTGAGATCGCGGGAATAATTGCCCGCAGTGTGACCGAAGCCTTGGCTACCCGAACACCACCCGGTAGCGAGGACACAGCAACCAATACTCTACCACCCAAACCCTGCTCCTATAAGGACTTTCTTAGCTGTAAACCGCTATACTTCAAGGGCACGGAAGGTGCCATTGCCTTAATCCGTTGGATTGAGCGCATGGAATCTGTTTTCAGTCTCTGCGATTGTACTGAGAACAACAAGGTCAAATTCGCTGCTTACACCTTTCAGGAAGGTGCACTCACGTGGTGGAAAACCCACGCAAACTCTGTAGGCCTCGAGATTGCAAACCGACTTCCTTGGGCCGAACTGAAAAAGAAACTGACAGAAAAATACTGTCCTGAAAAGGAATTGCACAGGCTGGAAGAAGAATTCTGGCATCTGGAGGTGCAGGGAAATGATGTTGCTGAATATACCACCAAATTTCAGCAGTTTGCTTTATTATGCCCGAGTTTGGTCGAACCAGAAAGTAAGGGCATTAAGAAATACATTCGTGGACTCCCCGAGAACATCCAGGGAAACATCGCCTCATCCAAACCAACCACTACTGAGATTGCCATTCGATTGGCCCACGAACTCATGGCTCTAGTTGTCAGCCGTGAGACCTCCAACACCTCATCCTCTAACAACAACAAACGCAAATCCAATGAACACCACCACAACTCAAACAAGAAAAACAACGCCATCCAGGTCTACAACACCAACTCTGAATCCAACCGCAGTTACACCGGGGACAGACCCTATTGTCCCAAGTGTAACTACCACCACTTTGGTCAGTGCGGTACCCCTTGCAACAACTGCAGGAGGTACGGGCATTTGACTAAGGATTGCCGAGCCCCCAAATCCAACAACAACCCTTCTGACAAAAATACCCGACAACCTAAGTCCTGCTACGAATGTGGAAACCCAGGACACTTTAGGGATTCTTGCCCAAAATTGAAGAACAAGGGCAACAACAACAACCACCGCAACAACAACAACACCAAAAGTAACGCATTCGTGATCAACTCAGGGGACGCCCGTCAGGATCCGAATGTGGTCACGGGTATGTTCCTCCTCAACAACTTAACTGCTTCCATACTGTTTGATACTGGTGCCGATAGGAGTTTTATTTCCGATGAATTTTGCCCTCTACTTGACATTACACCTGTTGCTTTAGACGTTAAGTACACCGTAGAGCTAGCAAATGGAAAATTGATAGAAACCGATAGTGTGATACCTAATTGCACTTTAAATCTAGCCGACGAAATCTTCTCCATAGATCTTATGCCTATTGAGATAGGAAGTTTCGATGTCATCATAGGCATGGACTGGTTATCCAAACATCGCGCCGAAATCATTTGCCATGACAAAATTGTTCGCATACCTCTCGCCGTCGGTAGAACCCTGATCATACAGGGGGAGACCGGTGGGACGAGGCTTAACATCATCTCTTGTCTTAAAACCCGGAAATTTCTGAGAAAGGGTTATCCATCAATCCTCGCGCACATCATGGAGAAAAAGTCGGAGGAGAAGCGACTTGAGGATGTTCCAATTGTTCGAGACTTTCCAGAAGTCTTTCCTGAGGAACTGCCTGGTCTACCACCACCAAGACAGGTTGAGTTCTCAATCGATCTTGTACCGGGTGCTGCGCCTGTGGCCCGAGCACCATACCGTTTAGCTCCATCCGAACTTCAGGAACTGTCCACCCGGTTACAGGAACTCCTGGAACGAGGGTTTATCAGGCCGAGTTCTTCACCTTGGGGAGCTCCGGTCCTATTTGTTAAGAAGAAATATGGTTCTTTTCGAATGTGTATCGACTATCGAGAGTTGAACAAGTTAACTGTCAAGAACCGGTATCCACTTCCTCGAATCGATGATTTGTTCGACCAACTTCAAGGGTCGAGTTGTTATTCAAAGATTGATCTCCGATCCGGTTATCACCAATTGCGTGTTCGCGATGCCGATATTCCAAAAACCGCTTTCAGAACTCGTTACGGGCATTACGAATTCCAAGTGATGCCATTCGGCCTAACCAATGCACCGGCTGTATTCATGGACCTTATGAATCGGGTGTGTAAACCTTACCTTGATAAGTTTGTCATTGTCTTCATCGATGACATCCTCATATATTCACGAAGCCAAGAAGAACACGCGCAACACCTCAAAACCATCCTTGAACTACTTAAACACGAGGAGCTCTATGCCAAGTTCTCTAAGTGTGAGTTCTGGATCAAAACCGTTCAATTCCTTGGTCACGTGATTGACAGTCAGGGGATTCACGTCGACCCGTCAAAAATCGAGGCTATCAAAGACTGGCAATCGCCAACCACTCCGACCGAAGTACGGCAGTTTCTAGGACTGGCCGGATACTATCGACGATTCATTGAAAATTTCTCCAAGATAGCCATACCACTTACGACTCTGACCCAGAAAGATAAAAAGTTTGACTGGACTGATAAACAAGAGTCGGCATTCCAACTCTTAAAACAAAAGCTTTGCAGTGCTCCTATCCTCTCATTACCCGAAGGCATCGATGACTTCGTGGTATACTGCGATGCTTCACATCAAGGTCTCGGTTGTGTGCTCATGCAATGAGACAAAGTCATAGCTTATGCTTCCCGACAGCTCAAGATTCATGAAAAGAATTACACCACCCACGACCTCGAGTTAGGAGCTGTCGTTTTTGCCCTCAAAATCTGGAGATATTACCTTTACGGTACCAGATGTACAATCTTTACCGACCATAAAAGCCTTCAACACATATTCGATCAGAAGGATCTCAACATGAGGCAACGTCGATGGGTCGAGTTGCTTACCGATTACGACTGCGAACTCAAATATCATCCAGGCAAAGCAAATGTTGTTGCTGACGCCCTCAGTCGAAAAGAGCGAGTGAAACCACTTCGGGTTCGAGCCCTCAGTATGACCATTCACAACAATTTAAACATTCAAATCCTCACTGCTCAACTCGAAGCCTTAAAACCCGAAAATGTCAAAGATGAAGCCTTGCGGGGCATGGATAAACTATTCGAAATCAGACCTAACGGGATTAGGTATTTCTCAAACCGAATCTGGTTGCCTAAATTTGGGAACCTACGAGACTTGGTGATGGATGAAGCTCACAAGTCCAAATATTCTATCCATTCGGGATCCGATAAGATGTACCACGGTCTCAAGGACTTCTACTGGTGGCCGAACATGAAAGCTGAAATCGCCACCTATGTCAGCAAGTGCCTTACTTGCTCCAAAGTCAAAATCGAATATCAAAAACCTTCTGGTTTACTTCAACAACCCAGTCTTCCTGAATGGAAATGGGAACAAATTGCCATGGACTTCATAACCAAACTACCCAAATCCTCGAGCGGTTGCGATACCATTTGGGTGATCGTGGATCGTCTCACAAAGTCTGCTCACTTCCTGGCAATCAAGGAATCCGACAAAATGGAACGCCTCACCAGAATCTATTTGAAGGAAATCGTGACCAAACACGGTGTTCCAATCTCAATTATCTCCGATAGGGATAGTCGTTTCACTTCACAATTTTGGCAATCACTTCAAAAATCCTTGGGTACTCGACTTGATATGAGTACCGCATACCATCCTCAAATAGACGGTCAAAGTGAACGAACCATTCAAACACTTGAAGACATGCTACGGGCCTGCGTAGTAGACTTCGGTGTAAACTGGGAAAAACATCTGCCATTGTGCGAGTTCTCGTACAACAACAGTTATCATACCAGCATCAAAGCTGCACCCTTCGAGGCACTGTACGGTCGTAAGTGCCGGTCACCTATCTGTTGGACTGAGGTTGGGGATAGCCAACTCACAGGTCTAGAAATCATACACGAGACAACCGAGAGAAAAGTTATGCTGACGTGAGGCGCAAACCACTCGAGTTCCAAGTTGGGGATCGAGTACTACTTAAAGTATCGCCTTGGAAAGGCGTAATCCGATTTGGTAAACGAGGGAAGTTAAATCCCAGATACATTGGACCATTCGAGATCCTCGAAAGGATTGGTCCAGTGGCTTATCGATTGCAGCTGCCATCTGAACTCAGCAGCGTGCATCCCACATTTCATGTTTCAAATCTGAAGAAGTGTCTGTCTGATGAGACACTTATCATTCCACTCGATGAAATTCGAGTTGACGAAAAACTTCACTTTGTTGAGGAACCCGCTGAAATCATGGACCGTGAGGTCAAACAACTTAAACAAAGTCGTATTCCTATCGTCAAGGTTAGGTGGAATTCGCGGCGCGGTCCGGAATTCACCTGGGAACGGGAGGACCAAATGCGACTCAAGTATCCTCAACTCTTCACTGATTCAACGTCAAACACGACTTCAACATAAATTTCGGGACGAAATTCTTCTAACAGGGGGAGAATGTGACAACCGTCAATTTAGGACTATAGTTTAGTGCCTAATCAAGTGTAATACATGTAATTAGTTCTGTGTTAGGCTAATTAATGTATCAACTATTATATATATTGTTGAATATATATCTACAATTAGGCGGTTTGTTTAAATCGTACGAGCTTCAAATCGAATGAATTTCGATACAATAAATAAGGACGTTGGTGAACAATTGATTTAAGTAATACAAGGATTTAATAGTGTTTTTGTACTTAAAAATATTATGTCAATAATATTTTGTATCCAAGTTTTATCACACAAATTATATAAACGCGAATAAAACGTAATTACACAAACAAAACGAGACAATTCACCATTTATAATGTAATTATTAAATGTCTAGTCAAAGACTTTAACAAAAATACTGAGTAATTATTCATATTTTAAAACGTATATTAAAACAAAGAAAACAAATATTTAACGTTTAAACGACGGGGTAAACGAACACCGCACGGAGCGCAGTGCGCGGACTGAAAATGGGAGGTGATCCCTTAACCACCTCCCCACCACTTCTTTTTCTTTCATTTCTCTTTTCCTCTCTCTCTCCTCTCAAATTTCTCTCAAGTTTCATCACCACAAAACCACACAAAATCAACAAATAAACACGCTAAACGACCTTGGATCTTCAAGCCCTTTTGGAATAAAACGTTCACCACTTCACGATCTACACTTTCACCTTTCCGGAATTTCATTTCGGCGATTTGTAAGTTTCCGACACAACTCCGAAAACTCTCGTTTTCAAGTTTTATAACTTGCTAGTTGTTTGTATAACCTTGTAATGTCCTAAAATGGGTTGGGTAAAAATATTAGGCCGATCGATGGCCGGAAAATGCGTTTTTGAAGTTGAAATTCCGATCAGACCCCGTACGTCGCATTTGGCCTGGAGCAAATGCGACGCAGCGACCTACGTCGCACTATATCCTCAACGTCGCATATAGCGACGCAGCGACTTACGTCGCATGAATCCTCAACGTCGCATATATTGACGCAGCACTCTACGTCGCATCGAATTGCGGACGTCGCACTTAGCGACGCAGACCCTTACGTCGCAGAAATCAACTACGTCGCCTATAGCGACGCCACGTACAACGTCGCATTAAATTGCGAAAGTCGCACATAGCGACGCCGTGCCCAACGTCGCAGTCCGGATCTGCGACGTCGCACCCAACGTCGCACAAAACAGAATCTTCAAACCTCAAAATTTTCAAAGTCAAATTTTACTGTAGCAATTCACTGTAGCAATTCACTGTAGCAACAATATAATAACATTTTAGAACTATCGTTACAACCGTCACCAACGGGCCGTACACATTTTCAAATACACGATTAAATCAACTAAGTCATAGTAACTTAGACAATTCAATCAAACAAGTCGTTGTAACTTGTACCAACTTATTCAAACAAGTCGTTGTAACTTGTATCAACTTATTCAAACAAGTCGTAGTAACTTGTAATAAAACAATCAACCAAATCGGGGTAATTTGGACATTAAGTTAGACAAACAATTCAAATGGTAGTCTTTCGGGATACCAATACAATTAATGACAATTTAAGTGTCGTGGGCACATTCAGGTTTCAAGCCTTTGGACACCAACTCACAGCTAATTACTTCAAGTTTATTAAGTTAAACACTTCAAGAACCAGGTGAGTTTCATAGCCCCATTTTCACTGCTTTACAACTAGGGGTGTGATATTACTACTCGATTTTGTTTTACAAGTAGAACGCAAGTGCCAAACTTCAAATACTACATGAGTTTCAAGCTAATCAATTTAAAGTCCTCCATAAGCATAGTCTCTAGTATTTTATAGCGTGAATGTTAGTATATGATATCATATGGGATTGACAATCCTCATCCGGGTTAGCACGCACTAACCGGTCAAACGGATGTATTAGCATTTGGGAAGACGAGTGTTGATTAGGCACTCGTAGGAGGCATTTCAAGTTAGGTTTCCTTAAGTGGGCCTGACAAATCAAGTTAAGCTCAGACTATGTGCTCATGGACAGTATAACTTTTATCTTGCTTAATTGCATTTTAAATTCAATATAAATCTTGCGGTTCTTACAACTATACATTGACATACAAACCTGTGAGCTCACCAGCGTTTTCGCTGACCCATTTTAGTATTTATCACAGGTACCCAACAGTAGTTTGGCTGCACAAGCAGGAATTATTAGCTCGAGTCAGCATACATACAACTAGAGATTGGACTGCATTATTATATTTTGTAAAAGTAATTATGCTATGTAATCTCTCAATTTCAGGAACCGAGCTAATGTAACTATATTTTGATGTAAACATTTACTTTATTTATACAAGTTTAAAACGACGCATATAGTGGTCGTTCATTATATCTTGTGCTTTGTATATTGATTAGTGACACCCAAATCAAGCTTCCGCAAATCGTTAAATTTGGGGGTGTCACACATCGACTTCGTCTTCTGTTCAACTACCAATTGGAAAAGATCATAATATGATCGCTTTCTTGATGAAACCTGCTGAGGCAAACGAGTATGTGGAAATCATTGATTTCCTTCGTGCTTCACATATTCGTCATGCTCTTACAGTGGCACCCAGAATTTCTCATGAACATATCAACAATTTCTGGGTGAATGCTACGATTGAAGAGGAACAGGGTAGTAAAAGAATCGTTTCAAAAGTCATGGATACACGAGTTGTAGTTACTGAAGCTACTGTTAGAGCTTCATTACAACTAGATGATGAGGCAGGTATACCCTCTTTAAATGATTCTGTTATGTATGATACTTTACGCTTGATGGGTTATGAGGGTTCTTTTGAAGTTTTTACTTTTCAGAAAACTTTATTTTCTCATAAGTGGAGGTTTTTGATACATACAATTTTACACTACTTATCATCTAAAAGATCATCTTTTGAACAGTTTGGAAGCAACATTGCTTATGCAATTGCTTGTCTTGCAACTGGTCAAAGGTTTAATTTTTCAAATCTGATATTTTCTGGTATGCTTAGAAATATTGAGCAACCAAAGATTAAATTTTTGATGTATCCACGTTTTGTGCAGTTATTCTTAAATGAACAAATTCCTAATTTAACTGCACTTGATAAAGTTATTGGTATTGTCTCTTTTAAGCCAAAAGTTTTTGTCAATATGAAGAGAGATACTAAATTTTCTGGGAAGGTTACAGCATTATTCTCTACTATGCTTCCTGCACCTTCCACCACAGCATCAGTAATACCAACTGAAGCTGAACCAGCTACTGATAGAATGGTTCCACCCACCACTTCTCAACCCACAGTAGTTGGGGGTAATAAAAGAAAACAAGGGACCACAACAGCTAAATCTACTAGAGCTAAAAAGGCTAGAAAACAGGCATCTGAGGCTGCTGCTGCTCAGGTGTCTCAGTCAAATGATTCATCACAGCAGATGATCGATGATGATCATTCTGAGAGGGCTGCTTCTACTGCTTCTAGCCCACTGGCAGAGCAGGACAGAAGTAACATAAATAAGACCCAATCAGAGGCAACACAAGGACATGATTCTACACCTGTAGATGATCCTAGTGGTCCCAGTACCAAGACCCAAGGGGACTTTGATGATCATGCTAGGCATGAGTCAGAGTTTGATAATGTCAATGATTCATCAAAGGATTCACATCCTGAAGGTGTTGAGGCTAGATCTAACTTAGAATTGACGAAAATGATTGATTATGTATGGTCAAAGTTTGTAGAGGAAAGGAGAAAGAATAAAGCTAAGGATGAGATTGTAGCTCAGTTGCAGAGGAGAGTGCATCAGTTAGAATGGATTGTTATTAAGTGTTTGAAGAAAGGGAGAAGGTATGTAGTTCATGATACTTCTGAACCTGAGGATACTTATCAATTTAAACAAAATGCTTTCAAAAAGGGGGAGAAGGTCTGGACAAACATGGGAGGGTGATGATGATGAGAAGGTTGATGAAGAAATTGAGATAGAAAGACCTGAGGATGATGAGTTTGTGCATACACCTCCAACACCACCAACAGAACCAGAAATGAATGAGTCGGTATATGAAACTGTGGAAACAGAGATGAAAGAACCAGTGGCAGATAATGTATCTGAACATCCTGAGGTTATTGGTTCAGTGGATCAGACTGAAGAGGTTGATTTGGGAGCTAAGACTGAGGAGCTAAAGATTGATGGTGATGATGGTGAGGAAGTCAATAAACCTGAGGTAGCAGTGGAACAAGAAAAGACTGATGCTCAGCAACAAGTTGAAAAGACTAGAAAAAAGAGCATTCCAGTTAAAACTGCTAAGGTAACAGGAACAGGTAAGAAGGTTGAGACACCAAAGAAAACATCTACACAACCATCTTTGCCTGGATTTCAGATCAGAGAACCTGTTGCAGCTCCTGTTCATCAGAAGAAAGATTTACCAAAGATTGATCCTAAGGATAAAGGCAAGGGAAAACTGGTTGAAGAACAAAAGAAGAAAAAGCCAAAACCAGTGCCAGTTGATGTAACTGCTCATGATACTGAATATGCACAAAGACTACATGCGGAGCTAAATGCAGAAGATTTGATAGATGTTGAAATTGAGCCTGGTAAGTTTGTCAAAATGACTAAGGAACAGGTAGCAGAATGGGATGAGTACTTTTTGAAAGAGCAGAAGCAGGATGATATTGAGTGTTTGGTTGATCAAATCAAGAAGAAGAAAGCTGAAGAGGCCAGAAAGAAAAAGGCAGCAAAACCACCAACAAAAGCTCAGATGAGGAAGAACTTGATTGCAAAGTTAAAAGGTGGATATATTCCTATGAATGCTCTGAAACAGATGACTTTGGAAAGACTGCAGAATTTATGGGATAAGGATGATATGAATCCTGAAGTGATTGAGAGAAAAGAAAAAGAAAGGCAAGAAGCAGAAAAGGAAAAGAAAAGGGCTGAAAAAGAAAAGAAATTAAAAGAAAAGGAAGAAAAAGAAAAGAGTGAAAAGGAAGAAGCTAAGAAGAGAAGGAAAGATGAAGTTGAAAGAAAGAAGAGAGAATTGGATGAAATTCCTGATAGAGAGAGGAATGTTGATGAATTGAAGGAATTTATTCTGTTACAACCAGTGGAATCTGAGGTAAATAATGTTGAATTGCCTGGTATAATTGATTGGTCAATTGAACAGTTTGTCAATCCTGTTAAGATTCACAAGATTAAAATTGAAAGAGGAGATGGAAATGTGTCTTGGTGGAGATCTTTTAGGGATTTGATAAAGAGGATCAGTAGAACTGACTTGGTTAGAATATATGAGATTGGAATGGAGAAGAACTTGGATTTAAAGGAGTTTGATAATCTGGTTGAGAAGGTTACATGGCATTGGATTAAAGCTATGTTTGAACCAGAAGAGTTTCCATTATAGTTTACTACTTTAAGCAAGGTCAGGAATTGGATCTATCATGCCAAACCAGGAGTAAATCAGATTGTTATGGATGATGCAGTGTTTATGTGGTTGTTGACAGATATATTTTATGATATAAATCTGAGATTTTTGATGAGCATGAGGAATGCAAGGTTACAAGCTGCAGTTTTAGATGATGTAGCTCTGGAATTGGTGTATATGGTGCTGAATCAGATCTATAAGAAGGAAGAGATAGATAGAAGGAAGAGAAGAAAAGACTAACAGTTTTGAAAGAATTTTGTGAAGCTTATAATGGAGGATTAGAAGAAACTTAATGCTGTGAAGGACAGGTTAAGTTTAGGGGGAGATTGTTGGGTTAAAACTGTTTCTGGTATGAACTGAAGTTGTTGATGAGAAGACAGAGTACAAAGTGTTAAAACTGTTTATGTTGAAGGATAAAACTGTCTTCACAAAGCTACAACTGATAGAAGAAAACTGAAGAAAAGACAAGTGTTACAACTGATTGAAGATAGATTTCAACTGATAGTTATGTGTCTGTAAGTAGTTAAAACTGCTTATGTATCTGTAACTGTTAGTTATATATGTAGCAGTTAACACTGATTATATATTTGTACTTAGTCTTATATTACAATTGAAGCAGTTACCACTGAATGTGTAATAGTCACAACTGTTTACTTCAGAATGGTAGTTACAATTGTTTATGATTTTGTGATAAGTATGAGTCGGTTATGGAAGTTATTTTATTCCATATTCGTAGGAGATTGTATAGGACTCTATGTGTTATAAATAGAGATCCTTTAGACCTAGATAGGTTAACGTTTTTGCGCAGCTTCAAGGTTTTCTGTAACCCTAATACATCAAGTGTATTCGTCTTATATCATTAATAAGATTGAAGCTTTCGGTATACTATTGTGTTTATCATATTAATTTATATTTGTTGATCTTCTTAATATTATTGAGTGTGATTCCGCAACTTCTCAATAATACATTCAAAGCTTATTGTATACGATTGTTTATTAAGTTAAACAGGGACTAACACTTCGTGCGTCACTTAAGTGACGCATTGAGTGTCGCTAAAAGCCCTAATTTTGCGTCACTTGCCTAAGTGCCGCATAAAACCCCTTTTTCCCGACACTTGTCTAAGTGTCGCAAATTCAATGCCGGTCACTATGAACCGACACTTACAGCGTCACTTGTCTAAGTGACGCCTATAATCGAGAACTGATTTCACCCGTCACTAACCTTAGTGACTTATGACACTGGTACCGACACTTACAACCGACACTTCCTTAAGTGTCGCACTCTATGCGTCACTTGCACAAGTGACGCCATTAATCAGAATCCGTCATTTCATGCGACACTTCCAGAGTGTTGCCTAAGCCCTAAGTGTCGCTATAAGTGACGCTAAAAACAGAAGTTTTCGAACCAATTTTTACTAAGTGTCGAGACCTAAATTTTATCCCTTGATTTCACCCAAATTCAAGTCCGGATGCGTTTTTCACCAAAGCAATTTAGTAGAAATAAAAATTTTTCGAGCTGACTTGGCATCTCGACCCCAACCAGGGGCCATCCCCTTGGACCCCGCCAGGGGTTGCCACCCCTGGAACCCCGCTAACCAGGGGCGCTGCCCCCGGACCCCCGTACCCAATTCCCCCACTTTGTTAAATACCATGAAATAAACTCAGAAACTATTATCATCATCAAAAACCGTCACCAACGGGCCGTACATGTTTTAAAACACAAACGATAACGAACCAACATTGGACATAACGAGTTGTGTAGACAACTAGCCTAGATGGTCTTGCGGGACATCTACTTACTTAACTTTATATGTTTAGGCATTTGAAGGTTACGGGTTCGGAGAACCTACACACTACTCGCGGTTTGATACTGCTTACTACTCGACTCAGGTGAGTCTTACAGCCCCACTTTTACTGTTTTACATACGGGGTGAGATACATTGCTTACTTTTCTTAAACACAAGTATGAACTATACATTTTACTATACGGAATTGCATGAGTTACTTACTTTTCACTGAAGTCTCTCCATCATATATCGTTAGTTATGGACTTAAGCTCGAACACTAGTTAATGGATTCATTAGGGAAATGACCCTCCCCGCTCGGGGTAGTAGCGCTACCACAAACCGTTCTGTATAAACGGGCGACTATTATTCGTTACTTATGCTTGCTCAGTTACGAGCATGTCACGGGAGCAAATTATTACTTACGGGTTAAGCTTCGATTATGAGCCTCATGGCAACGGTATAACTTACTTACTTTACATTTGCTGGATTTGCAAATACTTGATTTACGCCTGTGGGCACTACTGATGAAATCTTGTGTTCAAAACTGATATTACTTACAAACCTGTGAGATTCACCAACATTCGTGTTGACCCTTTTAGCATGTATTCTCAGGTACACCGACGGAGTATGATTACTTCAGGACATAGCTAGAGTCGCATGATTTCAACTAAACTGCATTAACGGAGATTCTCAGCATTATCTTTTGTATATTTGATTATGTAATAGAATCTCCCGCTATACGCGTGGACTCTAGGGAACTTCATTTTGTATACGAAAACATTGAGTTTTCAAACATTTATTTCATATGAAATCGTTTTACAACGTCTCATTTAGAGGTTGTTTGCTGTATATCTTATGCTTTGTATATTGATTAGCAACACCCAAGTATGCTTCCGCAAATCATTAATTTAGGGGTGTTACAGATTGGTATCAAAGCCTAAGGTTATAGTGAACTACGTTGCATTTAGTGGGCCTAGACTATGACCGTTAGGCAGTATTTCCTTATTAGGCATGACTGGTTCAGGAATTACAGCATACGACTTTAATTTAACATAGCCTGATCAACTATGTACAATTAAGGAAAGATGATGTAAGGTCTGAAACGATTATGTTGAACGGGGATACGTTAGTTGACTCTGACCACGAGAGAACCAGACCATTACTTGATACGTGCTAGACACTAGGCTGGATATTATGTACTTACCTATATACTAGCCTCGTCTTACTTACACTCTGCCACAGGAATGGCAAACACACCACCCAATTCATCACGCTCTTATTCACATGGATCACGAAACCCACGAGTAGCCAGGAGAAACACTAGGCCACCTCGAAGCAGCCCCTATCCTGTTCATAACTCTCGGAACTCGGCACACCCCACGGTGCCAGTGTTGGCTACCCAACTCCGCCGTCATGAGCAAAGGCTCGAAGACCTCGAGCGAGAACAACACTGAATGACCTACCTGCTCCGCCAAGCTCTTGATCATATATCACAACTCCAGCGAGAACAAGAAGATACCAGCCTCTCTGTAAGCATAATTCAGGATTCAATGACCGCTGAATTAGGTGCGGATGAACTCATTAGAGACCGACTAGAGGAATGTGAACAGCGTTCACAGGAGGCTGAGGAGTACTCTCGAGCACTGGTACAACGACTGGCCTTGGTTGAAGACAACGCCAGGCAAGCCAACAGACTTGCAGAAACCGTGGACCGCCTTGTCGCTCTGATGGAGCGGATTAATCTGCATCAAGATTAGATCAGTCTGTAACTTGTAACCAGTTAACTACTTAATTAGGACCTATGTAATTCAATCGGATGTAACAATTCCCGGCACTTTTGTACTACTACTGTTCTGTAACCTTATGGAAAAACTTGTACCATGTATCCAACTCGATTATCTAAATGGAATGTGATTATCACCTCGTACTATTATCGTGTATCTCATCATATACACTTGTGATATATCATAACTTCATGCAAATATCTTATTCCTCGTTCCTTGTTCTTTTCTTGTTCAGCATCATGCCTCCTCGCCGACAAGTCACCCTCAGTGAAGCCGAAATTGCGGGTCTGATTGCCCGCAGTGTAGCCCAAGCCTTAGCTACACGAGCACCAACTTCTGGTAGCGAAGATACAGCTACTAACGGGCCACAACCCAAACCCTGCTCTTACAAGGACTTTCAGAACTGCAAACCCTTAAGCTTTGCGGGTACCGAAGGAGCGATCGGTCTGGTGCGCTGGATCGAGAAAATCGAATCTGTATTCCTTATCTGCAACTTCACGGAGGAAGACAAGGTCAAGTTCTCCGTCTGTACTTTCTCTGACACCGCTCTCACCTGGTGGAACACCTATGCCCAGACTGTGGGTATTGCTAATGCATACAAACTCCCGTGGGAGGAGTTAAAGAAGATGCTGAGGGGCGAGTACTGCCCCAGGGATGAATTGAAATAACTGGAAGTGGAGTTTTGGAACCACAAAATGCAGGGCGATGACATCACTGGTTACACCGACCGCTTTCACCAACTGGCACTTCTGTGCCCAACCATGGTCGATCCTGAGTACAAGAGGATCGAGAAATACGTCGATGGACTTCCTGACAGACTTCAAGACCTGGTGACTTCATCCAAACCGGGTACTATTCAGAGCGCCATCCGTATGGCCCATGAACTGACGGCAAACTCTGTCCGCCGTGGCACAAAATCAACCCCATCTGCAAACAACAAACGCAAATGGGAAGGAAACCCCAACTCATCCAACCAAACCACCAACAAAAAGCCTGAGTCTGTTAAGGCTTATTCCTCGGGGACTACGGAAAAGAAAGGGTACATCGGGAACAAACCCTACTGTCCCAAATGCAATCGTCACCACGACGATTCCTGCCCTTGCACCAACTGCAAACGGTTCGGGCACCTAGCCAAGGATTGCCAAGCCAACATTCCTAACCCCAATACCAATGCACCAAAGACCTGCTTTGGGTGCGGAAATTCTGGGTATTTCAAGAGCAACTGCCCCAAGCTGAAGAACAACAACAACAACAACAACAACAACAACAACAACAACAACCGCAACAACAACGCTCGGAGGAGAAGCGACTTGAAGATGTGCCAATCGTTAGAGACTTTCCCGAAGTCTTTCCAGAAGAACTACCTGGTTTACCTCCACCTAGACAGGTTGAGTTCTCGATTGATCTCGTGCCAGGTGCCACACCCGAACACCGTACCGCCTAGCCCCATCCGAACTTCAGGAGCTGTCCACTCAGTTACAGGAACTTCTGGATAGAGGATTCATCAGACCGAGTTCTTCACCTTGGGGAGCTCCGGTCTTGTTTGTCAAAAAGAAAGACGGTTCATTTCAAATGTGTATTGACTACCGAGAGTTGAACAAACTAACCGTTAAGAACCGATACCCACTCCCTTGAATCGATGATCTGTTCGATCAACTTCAAGGATCAAGCAGTTATTCAAAGATTGATCTTCGATCGGGCTATCATCAATTGCGTGTTCGCAATACCGACATCAAAAAAACCGCATTCAGAACCCGTTACGGGCATTACGAATTTCAAGTGATGCCATTCGGTCTAACCAACGCACCGGCTGTATTCATGGACCTTATGAATCGGGTGTGCAAACCTTATCTCGACAAGTTCGTCATTGTCTTCATCGATGACATCCTCATATACTCGCGAAACGAACAAGAACACGCGCAACACCTCAGAACCATCCTAGAACTACTTAGACACGAGCAGCTTTACGCCAAATTCTCTAAGTGTGAGTTCTGGATAAAAACCGTTCAATTTCTCGGACACGTGATTGACAGTCAGGGAATTCACGTAGACCCGTCAAAAATCAAGGCAATCAAGGACTGGCAAGCGCCAACCACTCCTACCGAGGTACGCCAATTCTTGGGATTGGCGGGGTATTATCGCCGGTTCATTGAAAACTTCTCGAAAATAGCACAACCACCCACGGTACTGACTCAGAAAGAAAAGAAGTTCGATTGGACTGATAAACAAGAGTCAGCATTTCAACTGTTGAAACTCAAGCTTTGCATTGCACCCATTCTATCCTTACCCGAGGGCACCGATGACTTCGTGGTATACTGCGATGCTTCTCACCAAGGTCTCGGTTGCGTGTTGATGCAACGAGACAAGGTCATTGCTTATGCCTCCCGACAACTCAAAATTCACGAGAAGAACTACACGACTCACGACCTCGAGTTAGGGGCCGTGGTATTCGCCCTCAAAATCTGGAGACATTACCTTTATGGTACTCGAAGTACCGTATTCACCGACCACAAAAGTCTTCAACACATCTTTGACCAAAAAGATCTTAACATGAGGCAACGTAGATGGGTTGAATTACTCACCGATTACGACTGTGAGATCAAATATCATCCAGGCAAGGCAAACGTGGTTGCCGATGCTCTCAGTCGTAAGGAACGAACAAAACCACTTCGAGTCCGAGCCCTCAGCATGACAATCCACAACGATCTGAACATCCAAATTCTCACCGCTCAACTCGAAGCCCTCAAACCCGATAATGTCAAAAACGAGGCTTTGCGAGGCATGGATAAACAACTCGAAACCAAACCCAACGGAGTTAGATACTTTGCCAACCGAATCTGGCTGCCTAATTTCGGGAGTCTACGGGACTTGGTGATGGATGAAGCTCACAAGTCCAAATATTCTATCCACCCGGGATCCGACAAAATGTATCACGGCATCAAAGAGTTTTATTGGTGGCCGAACATGAAAGCTGAAATTGCCACGTACGTCAGCAAGTGTCTTACTTGTTCAAAAGTCAAAGCCGAATACCAGAAACCTTCCGGCTTACTCCAACAACCCGACATTCCTGAATGGAAATGGGAACAGATTGCCATGGATTTCATAACCAAACTCCCTAAGTCGTCGAGCGGTTGCGATACCATTTGGGTGATCGTCGATCGTCTCACCAAATCAGCTCATTTCTTGGTAATCAGAGAAACCGATAAAATGGAACGCCTCACATAAATCTACGTCAAAGAAATTGTTTGCCGACACGGTGTCCCTATCTCGATTATCTCTGACAGGGATCCTCATTTCACATCTCGCTTCTGGCAATCACTCCAAAAATCACTGGGTACCCGTCTCGATACGAGTACCGCGTACCACCCTCAGACCGATGGCCAGAGCAAACGAACTATTCAGACACTGGAAGATATGCTACGAGCCTGCGTAGTTGATTTCGGTACAAATTGGGAAAGACATCTACCGTTGTGCGAGTTCTTGTACAATAACAGCTATCACGCCAGCATCAAGGCTGCACCTTTTGAGGCACTGTACGGTCGTAAGTGCCGATCACCGATCTGTTGGACTGAAGTGGGAGATAGTCAGCTCACTGGTCCTGAACTCATACACGAAACCCCCGAGAAAATTGTTGAAATCCTAAACTGACTCAAAGTCGCGCGTGATCGTCAGAAAAGTTATGCTGACATGAGACACAAACCACTCGAGTTCCAAGTTGGGGATCAAGTACTATTAAAAGTATCGCCTTGGAAAGGCGTAATTCGATTCGGTAAACGCGGGAAGTTAAATCCCAGGTACATTGGACCATTCGAGATCCTCGAGAGGATTGGTCCAGTGGCATATCGATTGCAGCTGCCACCCGAGCTCAGCAGGGTGCACCCCACTTTTCACATTTCTAACTTGAAAAATGTCTGTCGGATGAGACACTTATTATCCCACTCGATAAAATTCGTGTTGACAACAAACTTCACTTCGTTGAGGAACCCGCTGAAATCATGGACCGTGAGGTCAAACAACTCAAACAAAGTCGTATTCCAATCGTTAAAGTCAGGTGGAATTCGCAGTGTGGTCCGGAGTTCACCTGGGAACGGGAAGACCAAATGCGACTCAAGTATCCTCAACTCTTCACTGATTCTACATCAAACCCGACTTCGAACTAAATTTCGGGACTAAATTCTTCTAACAGGGGGAGAATGTGACACCCGTCAAATTAGGACTATTAAATTAGTGCCTAATCATTTTAATACTTGTAATTAGTTCTGTGTTAGGCTGATTAATGTATCGAAATATATATTGATGAATATATACGATTATGAGATTTGATTAAATCGTACGCAATTCAAATCGAATGTAATTCGGTTCAATTAAATACGGACGTTGGTGAACAAATTTTATTAAATAAAATAACTTTATTTAATAAAGCAATCATATCCAAAATATTATTTTTATAATATTTCGTACATAACTCGTAGCGTACAAATAAAATTTACGCGATTAAAATGTAAACACGCAAACAATCCAAAATAAAGAAAAGTTATATTTTGTAACTCCAATATTAAGTATTTTGGGTAAAATACTTCATTCAAAAATATCAAGTAATTATTTGCATTTAAAACGTATAATAAAATGTTTTTAATTAATTATTTAACGTTTAAGTAATCGGGAAAACGAACACCGCACGAAGCGCGATTGCACGGGACTTAAAGTGGAGACCCACACTTCGGTGGGCCCCCACCGAAATCAGCCAAAAAGGGGAGGGATCCCACCCCCTCACCCTCATTCTCCATCTCTATTCTCTTTCTCTTTCTCCTTTCTCTCTCAAACAAACCCCAAAACCACCAACACCTTAATCTGCAAAATAACACCCTCATACGACCTCGGATTCTCACACTCGTTTGGAAGAAAAGGACCACCGCGTCACGATCTACAACCCCATCTTTTCGGATTTCTCTGGCGATAAGTTTGTAAGTTTCTGACAAATCCCGAAACGCTCCGATTTCGTTCATTTTTACATACAAGTTGTTTCTATAAGTTCAAAATGTCCAATTATGGGTTGGGTAAAAGAATCGGACCAAACCATTGCCGGAAAACTCGTTTTTGGCTCAAAAATCCGTTAACAGCTTGAAGTGATGCAACGACGACTGCAGTATAGCGTCACTTCGTGTTGGGTTAAAACTGTTTCTGGTCTGAACTGAAGTTGTTGATGAGAAGACAGAGTACAAAGTGTTTAAAACTGTTTATGTTGAAGGATAAAACTGTCTTCACAAAGCTACAACTGATAGAAGAAAACTAAAGAGAAGACAAGTGTTACAACTGATTGAAGATAGATTTCAACTGATAGTTATGTGTCTGTAAGTAGTTAAAACTGCTTATGTATCTGTAACTGTTAGTTATATATGTAGCAGTTAACACTGATTATATATTTGTACTTAGTCTTATATTACAATTGAAGCAGTTACCACTGAATGTGTAATAGTCACAACTGTTTACTTCAGAATGGTAGTTACAACTGTTTATGATTTTGTGATAAGTATGAGTCGGTTATGGAAGTTATTTTATTCCATATTCGTTGGAGATTGTATAGGACTCTATGTGTTATAAATAGAGATCCTTTAGACCTAGATAGGTTAACGTTTTTGCGCAGCTTCAAGGTTTTCTGTAACCCTAATACATCAAGTGTATTCGTCTTATATCATTAATAAGATTGAAGCTTTCGGTATACTATTGTGTTTATCATATTAATTTATATTTGTTGATCTTCTTAATATTATTGAGTGTGATTCCGCAACTTCTCAATAATACATTCAAAGCTTATTGTATACGATTGTTTATTAAGTTAAACAGGGACTAACAAAGTGGTATCAAAGCCTGTGAAGCTTTGAAGACAGGAAGATCTGGGATTATTCGTATTAGTATTTGAGGTTTAGTCTTTATATTAAGTTTTGATTTCAATGGCTACTGAAGGGAATGAAGGAATTCAAGCAACAAAGATTCCTATGCTCAAACCTGATGAGTTTGACCTATGGAAGGTCAGAATCAGGCAATACATGCTTCTCACAGATTATCATATGTGGGAAGTTGTTGTTAATGGTATACCAGTAACACTTGATGGTGATGGTGTAAAGCAGCCAAGACCACCACCAAAATCCGATGCAGAGAGAAAAATCAGATCTACTGAGTACAAGGCTCTTAGCACTCTGTTGCTATCCATTCCTAATGAGCATCAGAGCAGATTTGATTCTTGTGAGGATCCCAAGGTACTAATGGAAGCAATTGAGAAGAGGTTTGGTGGTAATGATAACACCAAAAAGAACAAAAGATCTCTGTTAAAGCAACAATTTGAGAATTTTAGCCATGTGAAAACTGAAACTCTAACTCAAACCTTTGATAGGTTCACTAAATTAGTTGGAGAATTGGAAAATCACAAGGTTAAGATTGACAAAGAAGATCTTAACAGAAAGTTCTTAAGATCGTTAGGTGATGAATGGACAATCTACACTGTTGGATAGAGGCAGAGCTCAGATATTGAAGTTAAGGAATTAGAAGATATATACAATGATCTGAGGAATTTTGAGTCTGAGGTAAAAAGTAAGAAGCAAGCAACTGGGTATAGTCACAATGCTGCTTTTATGTCTATGGGTGGAACAAAAGCTGAGTCAAGTCAAATGGGTTCTACTTATGCTTCAGGAGGAGTAGGATCATCATCTAACAGTTCTAATGATCAGATATTAGAATCTTTCTTTGCAAGTAATGTGAATTCTTCACTTACTAATGAAGATCTGGAACAATTTGATGGTGATGATCTAGAGGAGATGGATATTAAGTGGCAGATTGCATTGATTACTCAAAGAGCAAAAAGGTTCATGCAGAGGACTGGTAGGAACAACTTTGCATATAAGAGGAATGATGCAAATTGGTTTGATAAGAGCAAGATTGAGTGTTTCAACTGTCACAAGATAGGACACTTTGCTAGAGAATGCAGAAACCCTAGGCAAGAGCAGAATGGTAATGGTCAGAGAGCTGGAAGCAATGGAACTCAAACCAGAAACATTCCAATTCAGGGTGCTTCAGCAAATGCATTGGTGTCTATGGATGGCTGTGGATGGGACTGGAGTGATCAAGAAGAACATGTTGTGAAGAATCAATGTCTCATGGCCATTGCAGAATCTGACAAAAAGTCAGAAGTTCCTACTGAGGTACAAAATAAATTATGTTCTGCTGTCTGTAAACAAACTGTTAAACATTACAGGGATCATAATATAAAAGTGTGTGAGGAACTAAAACAATGGGAAATCAAAAGTAAACACACCATAGCAGTCATTGAAAATCTGGAAAATCAAATAAAGGCATATGAAGTCAATGCAACACAGTTTAAATATGACATTGAATATGCTAAGTGGGAGAGAGACACTTTTAAAGATAAGTCGAGCTGTTATCTAAGAAACTTACTGAGGTCACATGTGAACGAGATAGCATAAGACTTGATGTAAATAAATTAGAATATGCTTCTAAGAGTGTCAATAAACTTATTGATTCACAGATTCATGATAAAATTATGTAACACCCGCAGAATTAGGATAATTAATTATGCCTAATTGTTTGTAACTAGTTGTAATTAGTATGTAATAGGACTAATTACAGGCTCTATTTGTATATATATAAGGTGATTTATATATATGTGTGTGTACTTACGCGATTTGGATAAATCGTGCGAATTAACCGGACGGAGTCCGACACAATTACTTGGACGTTGGTGACAGAAAGTTACTTAAATAATGAGAACGTATTTTGTTATATAAAATACGCAACCGAACGAGCATTATTTATATATTATCGCGACGACATTTTAACTAACGCAACAAAACGTAATAAACGCGGCTTAATAATTAAAATATTGCGACAAATGTTTTACTATTAATTCCAAAGTATTTTTATTTAAATACTCTAGTTACATTTTAAAAATATAAACATTTGATTAAATATTAAAAACTAGTGATTAAACGATTAGGACACGGAGTCAACACTGTGTTTTGGGTAGTATTTTCCCCTCCTTCCTTGGTGAATCAGCCAAACCCCACCCCACACCCACTTTTCTCTTTCATTTTTCATTATCACAAAAACACACACATCACAAAAACTCTCTCAACCTCCAATCTACACCAAATTTTCGGAATACAAACCGACACCCGAAATTTACATTTTCGGAATCACCATCGCGAGTGGAACAAGAATATCAAGATCGTTTTCATCATCTCCTCCTCCATTTAGCTCGATTTGCAAAAGTAAGAAAATTCTAAAATCTTAGATCTATTCAAATTGGTGTAATGTTTTGATGTTTTGACATGTACACAACTTAGTTATAACCTAATACAAGAAGAAAACACGATTTTATAGCTCAAAAATGGGTTAGATTTGTGTTTTTGGTCGGAAAATCACGAAACCCGAAAGTTTCTGGGCTGATGTTCATCTTTGCGACACAACGTTTGTGTCGCATGCTATGTCGCATAAACCGTTTAGTGTCGTATTTTGTGTCGCACTCTATGTCGCATAATATGTCGTATTTTTATACGACACAACCACTATGTCGCTATTAAATTAGCATATCGCATCCGATGCGACACAGTCCTTGTGTCGTATCATTATGTCGCATGCCATCTGCGACACAACCCTTGTGTCGCATACAAATCCTTGTGTCGCATATTATGTCGCAGAAAACACAGAAAACCAAAATTTTAAAGTCAAAGTTACTGTACAAAAAAGTCAAATTTTACTGTAGCAGTACTGTAGCAATTTATTGTAGCAAAGTCAACATTTTAGAAATTTTGCTACAAACCGTCACCAACGGGCCCAAACATGTTTTTCAACAAACGAACAATTACAAACATACGGACAAACATTGGATATACTAGTTGTGTACAACTAAACAAAACGTCTCGCGAGACACATACTTACATAACCTCATATGATTAGGCATTTGAAGGTTACGGGTTCGGAGAACCTACTTGCTTTACTTACTACTTGCTAATTGCAACTGATTACTACAAGACTCAGGTGAGTCTTACGGCCCCACTTTTACTGTTTTATCTTATTGGGGGAGAAACATGCAACTGCTTTTCTTTGAACACAAGTACTAGAACTGTTTACTATACCAAACGAAATTGCATGAGTTTACTTACAAACAGAAGTCTCTCCATCATATATCGTTAGTTATGGACTTAAGCGCGAACACTAGTTAATGGATCCATTAGGGAAATGACCCTCCCCGCCCGGGGCAGTAGCGCTGCCACGTACTGATTTACACGTAGAAACGGGTGACTAATTATTCGTTACTGATGCTTGCTCATTTACGAGCATGTCACGGGAGCAAACTTATTACTTACGGGTTAAGCTTCGATTATGAGCCTCATGGCAACGGTATAAATTTACTTACTTACATTTGCGGGATTGCAAATACTGGTTTACGATTTCTGGATTGAAATTGTTGATTTTACGCCTGCGGGCATTACTGATGAAATCTCGTGTTCAAAGCTGATATTACTTACAAACCTGTGAGATTCACCAACCTTTTGGTTGACACCTTTTAGCATGTTTTCTCAGGTACCCGGATGGAGTAGGATTACTCCAGGATTTTAGCTAGAGTCGCATGATTTCAACACAACTGCATTAACGGAGATTCTTAGCATTATCTTTTGTATATTACGATTATGTAATAGAATCTCCCGCTATATGCGTGGACTCTAGGGGAAACTACATTTTGTATACGAAAACACTAAGTTTTCAAACATTATATCTATGGAATGTAACTAATTTACAAACGTTGCATATAGATGTCGTTTGCATTATCTTTGTGCTGTGATATTTGATTAGTAACACCCCAAACTATGCTTCCGGAAAACAGTGAATTTCGGGGGTGTTACAGATTGGTATCAGAGCCTAAGGTTATAGTGAACTAGGTTGCATTTAGTGGGCCTAGACTATGACCGTTTGGCAGTATTCTCTTATTAGACATGACTGGTTCAGGAATTACAGCATACGACTTTAATTTAACATAGCCTGATCAACTATGTACAATTAAGGAAAGATGATGTAAGGTCTGAAATAATTATGTTGAACGGGGATACGTTAGTTGACTCTGACCACGAGAGAACCGGACCATTACTTGATACGTGCTAGACACTAGGCTGGATATGATATATGTATATATATTAGCCTCGTCTTACTTACACTCTGCCACAGGAATGGCAAACACACCACCTAATCCGTCACACTCTCACTCACACGGGTCACGGAACCCACGAGTAGCCAGGAGGAACACAAGGCCGCCTCAAAACAGCCCCTATCCTGTTCATAACTCTCAGGAATCGGCACATCTCACGTTGCCAGTGTTGGCTACCCAATTCCGCCGTCAAGAGCAAAGACTCGAAAGTCTTGAACGGGAACAACACCAAATGACCTACCTGCTTCGCCAAGCACTTGATCACATATCCCAACTCCAGCGAGAACAAGAAGATACCAACCTCTCTGTAAGCATAATTCAGGATTCAATGACCACCGAATTAGGTGCGGATGAACTTGTACGAAACCGACTAGAGGAATGTGAACAACGTTCACAGGAGGCTGAAGATCACTCTCGAGCACTAGCACAACGACTGGCTTTGGTTGAAGACAATGCCAGGCAGACCAACCGACTAGCAGAAACCGTGGACCGCCTTGTCGCGCTGATGGAACAAATTAATCTACATTAAGACTAGCGTAGTCCTTGTCTTGTAATCTATCTCGTAATCTAATGACTATCTAGCGCTACTCTATAAACTAGTCGGATGTAACAATTCCCGACACCTTTTGTAATATCTCTGTAGGATGTAACCTTTGAACTCACATTATCTATCAAACTTCCCTTGATATTTCAACTCATAATAATTGTCATTTTTCCATGTTGATGTTATGTATTACTGCTTTTATACATGTACATCTGTGACAATTACAAGTTCCTACAAAATCTCATGTATCTTCATTTCTTTTATTGAAGAATCATGCCGCCAAAGACAAGACCATACACCGATGCCCAGATTACCTCCCTTATAACCCAGGCTGTTACTGAAGCTTTGGCTCGGAATACTCCACCAAATTCCACGAGGAACAGCGATGCCGCTGAAACCCCTACTGCTAAACCCTGTTCATACAAAGACTTTCAGAACTGCAAACCCCTAAACTTTGCAGGTACTGAGGGAGCTATCGGTCTGGTACGCTGGATCGAGAAAGTTGAGTCTGTATTTCTTATCTGCAACTGTGCGGAGGGAGATAAGGTTAAGTTCTCCGTTAGTACTTTTACTGACACCGCACTCACCTGGTGGAACACTTATGCCCATACTGTGAGTGTTGCTACTGCTTACCAACTCCCGTGGGAAGAGTTGAAAGAAATGTTGAGGGGCGAGTACTGCCCCAGGGATGAATTGAAACAGCTGGAAATGGAATTCTGGAACCACAAGATGCAGGGTGATGATATCACCGGATACACAAACCGTTTCCACCAACTGGCACTTCTGTGCCCAACCATGGTCGATCCTGAGTACAAGAGGATCGAGAAATTTGTCGATGGACTTCCCGAGAGACTACAGGACCTGGTGACTTCATCTAAACCGGGTACTATTCAGAGCGCCATTCGTATGGCACATGAACTAACGGCAAATTCTGTTCGCCGTGGCACTACCTCAACCCCATCTGCAAATAACAAACGCAAGTGGGAAGGAAACCCCAACTCATCCAACCAAACCTCCAACAAAAAGCCTGAGTACATTAAGGCTTATTCATCCGGAACCTCGGAGAAGAAAGGGCATAGCGGGAGCAAACCCTACTGTCCCAAATGCAACCGCCATCATGACGGTTCTTGCCCTTGCTCCAACTGCAAGCGGTTCAGGCATTTAGCCAAGGATTGCCGAACCAACATTCCTACCCCCAACACCAATGCACCAAAGGCCTGCTTTGGGTGCGGAAATTCAGGGCACTTCAAGAAAGATTGCCCAAAGCTGAAAAACAACAACAACCCTGCTCGCGGTAGAGCTTTCGTTATCAAGGCTGGGGAAGCCAGACAAGACCCGAACGTCGTGACGGGTACGTTCCTACTCAACGACCTTACTGCTTCTGTGTTATTTGGTACCGGTGCCGATAGAAGCTTCATTTCTGAGAAATTTAGCCCTTTACTTGATATAACTCCCACTGCCTTAGATGCTAAATACATTGTAAAATTAGCTAACGGCAAACTGATTGAGACTGATAGCATCATACACAACTGTACACTTAACCTCACGAACGAAACGTTTTCCATAGATTTAATCCCTGTCGAGATCGGCAGCTTCGATATTATTGTCGGTATGGATTGGTTATCCAAGCACCGAGCTGAAATCATCTGTCATGACAAACTCGTTCGCATACCTCTTGTCTCCGGTGGAACCTTAGTCCTACAAGGGGAGACCGGCAGACGGAATCTGAATATTGTCTCCTGTCTGAAAACTAGAAAATATCTACGAAAAGGGTATCAAGCCATCCTCGCACATGTAACGGAGAAGAAGTCGGAGGAGAAGCGACTTGAGGATGTTCCGATCATGCGGGATTTCCCGGAAGTCTTTCCTGAAGACTTGCCCGGACTTCCGCCACCTAGGCAAATCGAATTTCAAATCGAACTTGTGCCAGGAGCTGCACCCGTGGCACGAGCTCCTTACCGTTTAGCACCATCCGAAATGCAGGAGTTGTCTAACCAACTACAGGAACTCCTGGACAGAGGATTCATTCGACCAAGTTCCTCGCCTTGGGGAGCTCCGGTCTTATTCGTGAAAAAGAAAGATGGATCTTTCCGCATGTGTATCGACTACCGAGAGCTGAATAAGCTAACCATAAAGAATCGATATCCGCTTCCTAGAATCGATGACCTATTTGACCAACTCCAGGGATCGAGTGTTTACTCAAAGATTGATCTACGGTCAGGTTATCATCAACTCCGAGTTCGCGACAATGATATTCCAAAGACAGCTTTCCGAACTCGTTATGGGCATTACGAATTCCAAGTGATGCCATTCGGTTTAACCAACGCGCCGGCCGTATTCATGGACCTTATGAATCGGGTGTGCAAACCATATCTTGACAAATTCGTCATTGTGTTCATCGACGATATTCTGATTTACTCTCGCAACGAGCAGGAACATGCTCAACATCTGAAAACCATTCTAGGACTTCTGAAACACGAAGAGTTATATGCCAAATTCTCTAAGTGTGAGTTCTGGATTCGAACCGTTCAATTCCTCGGGCACGTGATTGACAGCCAAGGAATTCATGTTGATCCCGCCAAGATTGAAGCAATCAAGGGCTGGGAGTCACCGACCACTCCAACCGAAGTGAGACAATTCTTAGGTCTTGCTGGTTATTACCGCCGATTCATCGAAAACTTTTCAAGAATAGCTGTTCCCCTAACCACACTGACTCAGAAAGATAAGAAGTTCGATTGGACTGATAAGCAAGAGTCAGCTTTCCAGCTATTGAAAAACAAACTTTGCAGTGCACCAATCTTGTCCTTACCCGAAGGCACCGACGATTTCGTAGTTTACTGCGATGCCTCACACCAAGGACTTGGTTGTGTGCTGATGCAACGAGAAAAAGTCATTGCCTATGCCTCCCGACAACTAAAAATTCACGAGAAAAACTATACGACCCACGACCTCGAGTTAGGTGCTGTGGTCTTCGCATTGAAAATCTGGAGACATTATCTCTACGGTACGAAAAGCACTATCTTTACCGATCACAAAAGTCTCCAACACATATTCGATCAGAAAGATCTAAACATGAGACAACGTCGCTGGGTTGAGTTACTTAGTGACTACGACTGCAAGATCAAATACCATCCGGGCAAGGCTAACGTAGTTGCCGATGCCTTAAGCCGAAAAGAACGAGTGAAACCCCTTCGAGTCCGAGCACTTTCTATGACAATTCGTAACGAGCTTCCTGCTCAAATCCTTACCGCTCAACTTGAAGCACTCAACGATGAAAACTTGAAAAATGAAGCCTTGCGAGGCTTGGATAAACAATTCGAAATCAAACCCGATGGAACTCGATACTTCTCTAACCGGGTGTGGTTACCTAAATTCGGAAACTTGCGAGATTTGGTGATGGCTGAAGCTCACAAATCTCGATACTCTATACATCCTGGTTCTGACAAGATGTATCACGACGTCAAAGGGTTGTATTGGTGGCCTAACATGAAAGCTGACATTGCTTTGTACGTCAGTAAATGCCTAACCTGTTCCAAAGTCAAGGCCGAACACCAAAGACCCTCGGGGTTGCTCCAACAACCTGAAATTCCTCAATGGAAATGGGAGCAGATTTCCATGGATTTCATTACCAAACTACCAAAAACTTCGAGTGGTTGCGATACCATTTGGGTGATCGTGGACCGTCTCACGAAATCTGCTCATTTTCTGGCCATCAAGGAAACCGACAAGATGGAGCGTCTGACTCGCATCTATGTCAAAGAAATCATCTCGCGACACGGTGTACCTATCTCGATAATCTCGGATAGGGACAGCCGTTTTACTTCTAACTTTTGGCAATCGCTACAAAAATCTCTTGGTACTCGTCTGGATATGAGTACTGCTTATCACCCGCAAACCGATGGCCAAAGCGAGCGAACTATTCAAACACTGGAGGATATGCTACGAGCCTGCGTATTTGACTTCGGTACTTCTTGGGAAAATCACTTACCGTTGTGCGAGTTTTCGTACAACAACAGTTACCATACCAGCATAAAGGCTGCACCCTTCGAGGCACTTTACGGACGTAAGTGCCGATCACCTATCTGCTGGACTGAGTTAGGAGATTCCCAACTCACGGGTCCAGATATCATTCAAGAAACTACTGAGAAAATCGTTGGTATCCAAAACCGGCTGAAAGCCGCACGTGATCGTCAGAAAAGCTATGCTGACGTGAGACGCAAACACCTTGAGTTCCAGGTAGGGGACAAGGTACTTCTCAAAGTGGCACCGTGGAAGGGTGTCATTCGATTCGGAAAGCGAGGCAAACTAAATCCTAGATACATCGGACCATTCAAAATCCTTGAAAGGATTGGTCCAGTGGCGTACCGCCTGCAACTTCCTGCTGAGCTTAGCAGTGTTCACAACACATTTCACATTTCTAACTTGAAGAAATGTCTGTCTGACGAGACACTGATTATACCGCTCGACGAAATTCAAATCGATGATAAACTTCAGTTTGTCGAGGAACCTATGGAAATCATGGACCGCGAGGTCAAACGATTGAAACAGAGTCGCATTCCCATCGTAAAAGTCAGGTGGAATTCTAGGCGCGGCCCTGAGTTCACCTGGGAACGGGAAGACCAAATGCGACAGAAATACCCACATCTCTTCCCAGATAACGCACCGTCCGTGCACTCAAGCTAATTTCGGGACGAAATTTCTTTAACAAGGGGAGAATGTAACACCCGTAGAATTAGGATAATTAATTATGCCTAATTGTTTGTAACTAGTTGTAATTAGTATGTAATAGGACTAATTACAGGCTCTATTTGTATATATATAAGGTGATTTATATATATGTGTGTGTACTTACGCGATTTGGATAAATCGTGCGAATTAACCGGACGGAGTCCGACACAATTACTTGGACGTTGGTGACAGAAAGTTACTTAAATAATGAGAACGTATTTTGTTATATAAAATACGCAACCGAACGAGCATTATTTATATATTATCGCGACGACATTTTAACTAACGCAACAAAACGTAATAAACGCGACTTAATAATTAAAATATTGCGACAAATGTTTTACTATTAATTCCAAAGTATTTTTATTTAAATACTCTAGTTACATTTTAAAAATATAAACATTTGATTAAATATTAAAAACTAGTGATTAAACGATTAGGACACGGAGTCAACACTGTGTTTTGGGTAGTATTTTCCCCTCCTTCCTTGGTGAATCAGCCAAACCCCACCCCACACCCACTTTTCTCTTTCATTTTTCATTATCACAAAAACACACACATCACAAAAACTCTCTCAACCTCCAATCTACACCAAATTTTCGGAATACAAACCGACACCCGAAATTTACATTTTCGGAATCACCATCGCGAGTGGAACAAGAATATCAAGATCGTTTTCATCATCTCCTCCTCCATTTAGCTCGATTTGCAAAAGTAAGAAAATTCTAAAATCTTAGATCTATTCAAATTGGTGTAATGTTTTGATGTTTTGACATGTACACAACTTAGTTATAACCTAATACAAGAAGAAAACACGATTTTATAGCTCAAAAATGGGTTAGATTTGTGTTTTTGGTCGGAAAATCACGAAACCCGAAAGTTTCTGGGCTGATGTTCATCTTTGCGACACAACGTTTGTGTCGCATGCTATGTCGCATAAACCGTTTAGTGTCGTATTTTGTGTCGCACTCTATGTCGCATAATATGTCGTATTTTTATACGACACAACCACTATGTCGCTATTAAATTAGCATATCGCATCCGATGCGACACAGTCCTTGTGTCGTATCATTATGTCGCATGCCATCTGCGACACAACCCTTGTGTCGCATACAAATCCTTGTGTCGCATATTATGTCGCAGAAAACACAGAAAACCAAAATTTTAAAGTCAAAGTTACTGTACAAAAAAGTCAAATTTTACTGTAGCAGTACTGTAGCAATTTATTGTAGCAAAGTCAACATTTTAGAAATTTTGCTACAAACCGTCACCAACGGGCCCAAACATGTTTTTCAACAAACGAACAATTACAAACATACGGACAAACATTGGATATACTAGTTGTGTACAACTAAACAAAACGTCTCGCGAGACACATACTTACATAACCTCATATGATTAGGCATTTGAAGGTTACGGGTTCGGAGAACCTACTTGCTTTACTTACTACTTGCTAATTGCAACTGATTACTACAAGACTCAGGTGAGTCTTACGGCCCCACTTTTACTGTTTTATCTTATTGGGGGAGAAACATGCAACTGCTTTTCTTTGAACACAAGTACTAGAACTGTTTACTATACCAAACGAAATTGCATGAGTTTACTTACAAACAGAAGTCTCTCCATCATATATCGTTAGTTATGGACTTAAGCGCGAACACTAGTTAATGGATCCATTAGGGAAATGACCCTCCCCGCCCGGGGCAGTAGCGCTGCCACGTACTGATTTACACGTAGAAACGGGTGACTAATTATTCGTTACTGATGCTTGCTCATTTACGAGCATGTCACGGGAGCAAACTTATTACTTACGGGTTAAGCTTCGATTATGAGCCTCATGGCAACGGTATAAATTTACTTACTTACATTTGCGGGATTGCAAATACTGGTTTACGATTTCTGGATTGAAATTGTTGATTTTACGCCTGCGGGCATTACTGATGAAATCTCGTGTTCAAAGCTGATATTACTTACAAACCTGTGAGATTCACCAACCTTTTGGTTGACACCTTTTAGCATGTTTTCTCAGGTACCCGGATGGAGTAGGATTACTCCAGGATTTTAGCTAGAGTCGCATGATTTCAACACAACTGCATTAACGGAGATTCTTAGCATTATCTTTTGTATATTACGATTATGTAATAGAATCTCCCGCTATACGCGTGGACTCTAGGGGAAACTACATTTTGTATACGAAAACACTAAGTTTTCAAACATTATATCTATGGAATGTAACTAATTTACAAACGTTGCATATAGATGTCGTTTGCTTTATCTTTGTGCTGTGATATTTGATTAGTAACACCCCAAACTATGCTTCCGCAAAACAGTGAATTTCGGGGGTGTTACAAATTAAGACTGGATTAGGGTACAATAATGTACCTCCACCTTATAATCACACCTACTTTCCTCCTAAAAGTGAAATTGATATCAATTCACTTAAAAGAGGAATGACAGATGAGGTTAAAAAGGCTGATCCAATTAAAACTTTATCTGATAATGAGTTGTTTGTAGAAGGTGAAATTAGTGATTGGACTGAGGAAGATGATCAGAGTGATAGGACATCTGATAGTGAGAAGAGTGTAAAATATGAATCATCTAAGTCTGAGTCAACATGTGAGAATGTGAAGAGAGCAATTACTGGTCTAGTTTCTAAGCTTAAAACTGATAAACTAGAAGAGGGTAAGAAAATGTTTAAGGAAAAGGCTAAACTGGCCTTAGAGAATGTGAGCTTGAATACTAACAAATCTAAACATGGGTTAGGATATGTTAGTGATACAGTTAATTCAGTTACTAAACCTGTTGTTAAATCTGTTGTGAATAACTGTGTTAATTGTAAATGTAAAGCAAGTACTTCTTCTTCACAGAATTTTCAAAATCAAAAACCCAGAGGTAATCAAAGAAACTGGAATCAAATGATTTCACAGAAACTGGGTAATAATGTTACTGTGATTAAAGGAATGCCTTGCTTTATATGTGGAAAAATGGGTCATCTTCAATATGACTGTTATCATAATCCTGAGAATGTTCAAAGGATTAGAAAACAGTCATGGACAAAAGCAAATATGATTAACAAACAAAATTTTCAATCAAAAGTTAATCATACTACCAGAGTTCAGAAGATGAACTCAAAGGCTAACATGTTAAGCACTGTTACAGGTAAATCTACTGCAGCAGTAATAACAAATTTAGCCAAAAGCTTAAAGACTAAAACAGTGGTAACTAAATACAAAAACAGTGTTAACAAAATTAACACTGACTCTTCGATTGGTAAAACAGTTAAAACTGTTAAGCCAAAGAACACTGTTAAGTCTAAAATAAGTTGGATTTGGACACCTATTAAGACTGATAAATTAACAGATCCAAATACCAACTGTGCATCACAATCAATAATCTTCAAGAAAGTTGAATATGTGAATGCACATGGGAAACCCAAAGCCAAATTGGTTTGGGTTCCCAAGAGAAATTAATTTTCTTTTTGACTGTTTGTGTAGGGCAAGCCAAAGAGCTTATGTCATATTGATAGTGGATGCTCAAGGCACATGACTGGAGACAAAGAAAAGCTACAGGACTTCAAATCTTTTGATGGTGGATATGTAGCTTTTGGAAGCAATCCAAAAGGAGGAAGGATCACAGGGAAAGGAACAGTTCAGAGTGAAAAGCTAAGTTTTGATAATGTTTATTTTGTGGAACAACTGAGGTATAATTTGCTAAGTGTGAGTCAAATCACAGATAAAAAGAACCCAGTTCATTTTACTGACACTGAATGCCTTATCTTGTCCAAGGAATTCAAAATACCTGAAAACATGATTTTAATGAGAATTCCAAGGCAAGATAATGTATATAAGTGTGACTTAGTAAATATGACACCTCAACCTGATTTAAACTGTCTTATTTCTAAAGCAAGTGTGAATGAATCTGAACTGTGGCATAGGAGGATGTGTCACATGAATTTCAAAACCATTAACAAACTTGTCAAAAACAAGCTTGTTAGTGGTTTGCCTGAAAAGGTCTATTCATGTGATGATCATTGTGTTTCTTGTCAAAAGGGAAAGCAACACAAATCCTCATTTAAGTCCAAATCTGTGAACACAAACAGCACACACTTACACTTATTGCATATGGACTTATTTGGACCAACCAGTATAAGTAGTATGGGGAAAAAATCTTATTGCCTTGTGATTATTGATGATTACACTAGATTTACATGGGTTTTCTTTCTTAGGACAAAGAATGAGACAGGTGAAATACTTAGATCATTTATAACTAAGATGGAAAATCAATTGGATAAAAGAGTAAAAATCATCAGAAGTGATAATGGAACATAATTTAAAAATCATGAGATGGATAAATTCTGTGAAGTTAAAGGTATTAAGAGAGAATTTAGTGCACCTAGAACTCCTCAACAAAATGGAGTGGCTGAAAGGAGGAATATGACACTGATTGAGGCTGCTAGAACCATGCTATCTGATGCAAAGCTACCAATGTCCTTTTGGGCAGAGGCAGTTAGCACAGCTTGCTATGTTCAGAATAGAGTATTAGTTGTTAAGCCTCATAACAAGACACCATATGAACTGTTATTTAAGAGAAAGCCTTTGGTTAGTTTCTTAAAATCTTTTGGGTGTCCTTGTACAATCTTAAATACCAAAGATCACTTAGGTAAGTTTCAGAGTAAGGCAGATGAGGGGATATTTGTTGGTTACTCTATTCAAAGTAAATCTTATAGGGTATTCAATCAAAGGACCAGGATCATAGAAGAATCAATGAACATCACTTTTAATGAAAACACTGTTAATCCTGAAGGAAAAGGTCATGAATCACTGTTTGATATTGATGCACTTAATACTGCTTTTAGATATACAAATGTGGATACAAGTGCATGTACAAATACAGGAACAGGTACTGGAGAAGGCAGATCAGACTCAGGAATACCAGCTGGAAAGAAGAATGATTCATTGGAATACATATTGTTTCCAATTTGGTCTCCTGATCCCCCAGAAGAGTTTGGAACTGATCAACCAAAGACATCACAGAATGTGGAACCAGGAAAATCAGATGAAACATCATTTACTCATGTTGATGATTCTGATAGACCTGTTATGGAAGACAGTGCAGAAGACAGTGATATGAGTCCAGTACATAAGTATTCAAAGGCTGATGTGGATGTTGATCAGACACCAACAAAGCAACTTGACAAGGAGCAGGAACAATTGAATTATCTACATTTGATGAGCTCTAGTCCTGTGTCAAAGAGAATTGCAGGAGAAGTGTCAAGTAGTGAGTCTGGACAAGAAGGAAATTATACCAACTTGGAGGTGGAGATTCAAGAAACAGCAGCATCTAAATACATTACTCATAAAGATCATCCACTTAAGAATGTAATAGGAGATATTGAATCTGCTGTTAAAACAAGAAATCAAAGTCAGGTGTTTGAAGCTTCAGAAAATGAGGATGAGGTAAATCTTGATACATAAGCAGTCAATACCTCTTTGTTTGCTTGTTTTCTATCTCAAACAGAACCAAAGAAGGTTACTGAAGCTTTGAGAGATCCTAGTTGGATTGAAGCTATGCAAGAGGAGTTGCTTCAGTTTAAGATTCAAGAAGTTTGGACATTGGTTGATTTGCCCAAAGGGAAGAGGGCAATTGGTACTAAATGGATTTTCAAAAATAAGAAAGATGAAAGAGGTATAGTGATCAAAAACAAGGCTAGATTGGTTGCACAAGGGTATTCACAAGAAGAAGGAATTGATTATGATGAAGTTTTTGCACCTGTTGCAAGAATTGAGGCAATCAGATTGTTTTTGGCTTATGCTTCATTTAAGGGATTCATTGTGTATCAGATGGATGTTAAGAGTGCTTTTCTGTATGGCACTATACAGGAAGAGGTTTATGTATGCCAACCACCAGGGTTTGAAGATTCCAAGTTTCCTGATAAAGTTTTCAAACTGGATAAAGCTCTTTATGGCTTACATCAAGCACCTAGAGCCTGGTATGATACCTTTTCAGATTATCTGTTGCAGAATGGATTCAAAAGGGGTGCAATAGATAAAACTTTGTTCACTAAAAGAATTAGGAATGATATACTACTGGTTCAAGTCTATGTAGATGATATCATTTTTGGTTCAACAAAGGATAGTCTTTGCAAGGAGTTTGAATCACTGATGCATGAGAAGTTCAAGATGAGCTCCATGGGGGAATTAACATTTTTCTTGGGGCTGCAAGTGAAGCAACAGAGAGAAGGAATCTTTATTCATCAAAGTAAGTATGTTAATGATATACTGGATCGGTTTGGGTACAAAGATGCTAAAGTTGCAAGCACACCAGTGGAGACAAACAAGAAATTACATGCAGATCTTGAGGGGGAGAGTGTGGATGAACATCTCTACAGATCAGTGATCGGGTCTCTTGTGTATCTCACTTCATCAAGGCCTGACATCATGTTTGCAGTATGCTTATGTGCAAGATTTCAAGCTAATCCAAAGCTGTCACATCTTCTTGCAGTCAAAAGAATATTTAGATATTTAAAGGGTCAACCAAAATTGGGCCTTTGGTATCCAAAGTTTACTTCTTTTGATCTGATAGCTTATACAGATAGTGATTATGGAGGAGCTAATATGGATAGGAAATCTACATCATGAGGTTGTCAATTTTTGGGAGATAGATTGGTTTCATGGCAATGCAAGAAACAAACCACTGTATCTACATCTACAACAGAGGCAGAATATGTAGCAGCTACAAGTTGCTGTGCCCAAGTTCTATGGATTCAGTATCAGATGTTAGATTACGGTTTTACTTTTCTTAATACTCCTATTTTTATTGATAACAGTTCTGCAATCAATATTATCAATAACCCAGTTAAACATTCGAAAACAAAGCACATTGAAATTAGATATCATTTCATTAGCGACTGTAATGAGAAAAGACTTATTCAAATTTTGAAAGTTCATACTGATAATCAGTTTGCTGATCTGTTTACTAAAGCTTTTGATGTAGGCAGATTCACGTTCTTGGTTACTAGTATTGGAATGATCAATTTGTCTTAACTATTTTTCTTATCACTGTTTTCTGTGAATAATATTTACTGTGCTTCAATTTGGGTTAATACTGATTTGTTAATTAAACACTGATAGTGTATTGTGTATAGTTATCACTGTTTACTACTTTTTGTATAAACAGTGGTAATAATCACTTCACCACTGTTAGTGTATAAGTTAACACTGTATACTTGTATTTTTGTTTGCATTAACACTGCAGGTTATATTACTATGGGATGGAGTTTAATTACTGCAGGTGTATATGTTGGCGTTTTACTGCTTGTTGGAGTTATAGCTTTCGGTATTAAAAAAAAAAAAAAAACTGCTTTGTTTATATGATTTTTGCTAGATCTGAAGTACTACTTGTATTAAGTTAGTACTGCTTGGTCGGTTGGTACTGCTTGTACAAGTGAGCACTGCTAGCTTTATTATGTAAATGATGCATTTGAAAAACCAAGTGTTGCTTACCACTGATGGTTATTCTCACAATTAACACTGAATGTGTTATTCTTCTTGATTAACACTGTTTTAGTTATAATTGGGGATCTGGTCAAATTAGGGTTTACAACTGATTTAATTTCAGTACTTAACTCTCAACACTTAGGGTTCTTCATTACGCTTTCAAAATTATACACACAAACCACTGCGATGAGTCTCATAGATTCTCAATTCTGTAAATCATCTTCGTTTCTCTTCGATTTCTTGATTTCTTATCATGGCATCGACTTCGTCTTCTGTTCAACTACCAATTGGAAAAGATCATAATATGATCGCTTTCTTGATGAAACCTGCTGAGGCAAACGAGTATGTGGAAATCATTGATTTCCTTCGTGCTTCACATATTCGTCATGCTCTTACAGTGGCACCCAGAATTTCTCATGAACATATCAACAATTTCTGGGTGAATGCTACGATTGAAGAGGAACAGGGTAGTAAAAGAATCGTTTCAAAAGTCATGGATACACGAGTTGTAGTTACTGAAGCTACTGTTAGAGCTTCATTACAACTAGATGATGAGGCAGGTATAACCTCTTTAAATGATTCTGTTATGTATGATACTTTACGCTTGATGGGTTATGAGGGTTCTTTTGAAGTTTTTACTTTTCAGAAAACTTTATTTTCTCATCAGTGGAGGTTTTTGATACATACAATTTTACACTGCTTATCATCTAAAAGATCATCTTTTGAACAGTTTGGAAGCAACATTGCTTATGCAATTGCTTGTCTTGCAACTGGTCAAAGGTTTAATTTTTCAAATCTGATATTTTCTGGTATGCTTAGAAATATTGAGCAACCAAAGATTAAATTTTTTATGTATCCACGTTTTGTGCAGTTATTCTTAGATGAACAAATTCCTAATTTAACTGCACTTGATAAAGTTATTGGTATTGTCTCTTTTAAGCCAAAAGTTTTTGTCAATATGAAGAGAGATACTAAATTTTCCGGGAAGGTTACAGCATTATTCTCTACTATGCTTCCTGCACCTTCCACCACAGCATCAGTAATACCAACTGAAGCTGAACCAGCTACTGATAGAATGGTTCCACCCACCACTTCTCAACCCACAGTAGCTGGGGGTAATAAAAGAAAACAAGGGACCACAACAGCTAAATCTACTAGAGCCAAAAAGGCTAGAAAACAGGCATCTGAGGCTGCTGCTGCTCAGGTGTCTCAGTCAAATGATTCATCACAGCAGATGATCGATGATGATCATTCTGAGAGGGCTGCTTCTACTGCTTCTAGCCCACTGGCAGAGCAGGACATAAGTAACATAAATAAGACCCAATCAGAGGCAACACAAGGACATGATTCTACACCTGTAGATGATCCAAGTGGTCCCAGTACCAAGACCCAAGGGGACTTTGATGATCATGCTAGGCATGAGTCAGAGTTTGATAATGTCAATGATTCATCAAAGGATTCACATCCTGAAGGTGTTGAGGCTAGATCTAACTTAGAATTGACGAAAATGATTGATTATGTATGGTCAAAGTTTGTAGAGGAAAGGAGAAAGAATAAAGCTAAGGATGAGATTGTAGCTCAGTTGCAGAGGAGAGTGCAACAGTTAGAATGGATTGTTATTAAGTGTTTGAAGAAAGGGAGAAGGTATGTAGTTCATGATACTTCTGAACCTGAGGATACTTATCAATTTAAACAAAATGCTTTCAAAAAGGGGGAGAAGGTCTGGACAAACATGGGAGATGATGATGATGAGAAGGTTGATGATGAAGTTGAGATAGAAAGACCTGAGGATGATGAGTTTGTGCATACACCTCCAACACCACCAACAGAACCAGAAATGAATGAGTCAGTATATGAAACTGTGGAAACAGAGATGAAAGAACCAGTGGCAGATAATGTATCTGAACATACTGAGGTTATTGGTTCAGTGGATCAGACTGAAGAGGTTGATTTGGGAGCTAAGACTGAGGAGCTAAAGATTGATGGTGATGATGGTGAGGAAGTCAATAAACCTGAGGTAGCAGTGGAACAAGAAAAGACTGATGCTCAGCAACAAGTTGAAAAGACTAGAAAAAAGAGCATTCCAGTTAAAACTGCTAAGGTAACAGGAACAGGTAAGAAGGTTGAGACACCAAAGAAAACATCTACACAACCATATTTGCCTGGATTTCAGATCAGAGAACCTGTTGCAGCTCCTGTTCATCAGAAGAAAGATTTACCAAAGATTGATCCTTGTTTATCCCTAACCTTGGATCTATACGAACCGAGTCAATCAATTGATGGCGGAAACAACAATTGACTAATCACACAATCACACGAATAATCAATACGCAATAATTATCAAACGAAACGTATTATATTGATTATGATCGACTAGCTTTACAGAGATTTCGACTGATTGGCGTTTAGGGTTTCGTCAACCCTAAACTGAAAACGAAAATACGAATTTATACAAACTCTGGCACCTGCGACGTCGCACACGACGTCGCAGGCCCAAGCCCATGCGATGTTGACTACGTCGCAGGCCCAAAACCTGACGTCGCACCTGCGACGTTACAGACAACGTCGCAGGAGTCAGGAAACTCAATCTAATTACAAACTACGAGCTAGACCAACTGACAGACACATAAATTGCATCAACAAACTCCCCCGTGTCTTCAGCTTGGTCTTCAAAAAGTTTCATCATCTAAACCCAGCCCGCAGGAAATTGTCCGTCAGCATGAATTCCATGAGTTACACAAACAGTAACAACTTTATAAAATTGTTCGGCCAAACGTTTGTTAAACTCATTCTTCTGACCAACACGAATCCGATCATCATAGAGTTTTCTCAAATCTTTTTCATGAAAGTTAATCAAACTCATCGGATCATACAATCTAAATGTTGATTGTCTCAAATTCCAAATACCTCAAACTTCTGGCCACGGTTCCGAATCTGGTACAAAAGTAATAACCGCTTCACCAGTTTGTGAATCGAGTTCCCATTTTACAAGTCTATGTAGAAAATAATAAGGAACTGGTTCCAGAGGTATCTCAGTCAAACAGTTAGCTGGCGGATAGTGAACTTTAACCATAGGCTTCCTGGTAACTGGATCAATTTTCTTTTTGAACGTATACCGAGTACCCAACGTCGGTTTCAACTTAGAATATTTCTTCGATAACACTTCTCGACGTAAATTTCTCTGAATAAACTCGGCATAATCATTCTCGAACGGATTAATCAATTTAAGCTGAGCTAATCGATTAATTTCTCCTTTTGGCAATGTGCTTAATCGATCAAAACGCATTTTGAAGTACTGAACTCCATCCTCTCTCTTAATCATAAACAGATTTCTCTGACACTTCCAGCTTTTAATAACTCCGGTATAATTTCGACTAACCCGGTAAACTTGACATTTAACTGGAATAGGAACAGGATTACGTCCCTTAGGCCACCATTGCTTGTTTCTTTCTTTCTTTGCTTCAGCAGTGTATTTCCTTGGAATATCCATAGATTCTTGAGCTGCTGAGTTTGGTGCCTGTGTCTCTTGAGCTGGAGTTGCAGCAGAACTTGATTCTCCATGTTGAGCTTTAGCAGGCCTCTCATCTTCACTTGAATCAGATTCTATAATCGGTGCACCATCGTAAGCTTCCCCAGATTGTGCATCATCATACGTTTCATCTGAATTCAACTGTTCCTCTTCAATCGAAACATCATCATTCATCTCAAAAATATTATCCGTTTCTTCCTCAGAGCCAACTCCACTGGCCATTCTCTGAATAAACGATAAGTCAGCGAATGAATAGTCAACAGCCAGCGGGCTCGGTTGCCCTGGAATATCATCAACACAAAAGTAATCCAAAACAGAAATATTTTCATTAACATTTTCAAGTACAGGGTTGGGGTTTACAGACGCAGGTTCACTTGACTCTAAATTTGGTACCCCAGACCCAGACTCCCCCGAGGCAAGTAACCTGCCTTCCAAAACATTAACCCTAAGCTTCGTTTCCTCAAGCTCCTTAGATTGAACCTCGATCAGTGCAGACTGCTCAGCAATCTTTTCATCTTGAGCTTTCATCCTTTGCTGCATCCGCAAGATATCATCCATCATCTTTTGCATGAATGCTGGAGTCGGTTGAATCGCAAAATCATCTTGCGGCGACGGGTTGACTGGAGCTCTTGCTGACGAAGAACGACGAACACGACGACTAGGTCGATAAGTTACATCAGCAGAATCATCGTCACCTCGAGTACGTTTCCCAGTATCCCGAGGAGGAACATACTTACGTCCTTCCCTGATCCGACGCTGAATTCTCAAATATCGGAATGAATCGGTAATCCGGATATTTTCCATCTCTGAGGGGTGCGGAACTGTACCATCCGAATGCTCAGGCGTCGGACCACCATCCTGAGGACCCACATTTGCTGTAGTTTCGGAATCAGAACCCTCAATAGTGTCATGAGATGCTGAATTGTCCGAGTCAACATGCCCAAATTGCTCAATGTTCTCCAAGAGAGCATCCACATGCTCCCCCGCCGCTTGAACAGGAATGTTCACAAGCGGTTGCTGTCGTGCCGGAATGTCCATATACTGAGGTTCCGGGGGCGGTACGTAATTCTCATCCACAATAGCACCAAATAAGGGAACATCCCTTGCTGCCTCAACCCCTTTCTCATAACCTGCACAAACGGTAAAGATCCGACTCATCATCGGTGAAATCTTTAGTTGCTGATCAATATCACCCTGTGCCTGAAGATCCGGATGATGGAGATTAATGTGAAGCTGAATGAATCGCGGATATAAGATCCATTTCAGATCCCCGGCGTTTGCATTATCAACCATAGCCTTGAATATAAAACCCGAGAAGTTGAACGGCTTGTTGTACACTAACGCTAACATGGCAGAAGCCAGACTTCGGCTCATACCATCCGTTCCACCTTTCCTATTTCCCAAACAAACAATAATCACGTGCATCAAATATCTCCAAACACGTGTGAGATTCGCTTTCCGATACTGATCAGTGGGAATCCCGGGATATCCAATCCTTTGCATAGCCCCCGTAATGAAAATAGGATCAAAACTGACTGGCATATTCGGTTGATCGTTCAGCTGTAAAAGTTCCCGAATACTCTATTCTGTAATAGTGATTTCCGTACCAAGAACTGTAGAGACCAGTCGTCGAACGTTGTTATCAGTAACAACATTTGCGTTTCTCCAGAAAGGGTTGATCAGATTTCCAAAAACCACAGTGTTATCGAAAATGGCGTGGAATACCCTTGAACGTCTCAAGAATGCAATCATCTGACGATACGGTGCAGCTTTATCAGAAGTATCATCAAGGTAAGCAGCAGTATTATGACGCGCCTCAAATATCAAAGCCATATCTGCAAAAACAGAAATAGATTGCAACTCGAAAAAGGTTAGCAAAAAATGTTACATTTTTTGGTAAAACCTTTATAAATTTCCTGGAACTAGCGACGTAGCCACTGACGTCGCATAACACAGAGCGACGTAGAATTGTACTTCGCCAAAAATCAGAATAAATTGAAGAGCGACGTAACACCTGACGTCGCAGAAAATGCGAGCGACGTCAAGAGGGACGTCGCATTTTGCAATTTATTGTGAATTTAATCACATTAATAAAATAGCGACGTAGTGAGGGACGTCGCGGTAAAAGGCGACGTAGGGAAGGGCGACGTAGACAATTATATAATAACAAATTAGTGCGACGTAGAATTGTACGTCGTAGCTGACGTCGCAACGACGAACAGTCGTCCCCAACCCAGAAAACCTAACCCTCGATTTTAGGGGTTTTCAAAATCAAACCCACGAAAAGGTGCGGCTTACGATGGTGATCACAAAAATATAATTTATAACATGTAATTCATACAATACACCATCGAATTTATCCCAAAACCCGAAACTCTTTAAACCGTAATACATAAATAGCAATTATCGCATAATTACACGGTGAAAAGAGGTGAGATTGGTACCTAAGTGTGCGGAATAACGAGTAGATCAAAACTACGTGAATGAATCGGAATGAAAACAGCTACAAATCACAAAGATGCTCGAAAAAGTGCTACGTCGCAAATCGCCAGAGGGTACGTCGCAGGCTACGTCGCAGGTGAATAGTGAATAGTGTGACGTGTTACATCGCGTTTGAGACTATATATAGTCTAACCCTATATGCGACGTAGAATGGGACGTCGCAAGCGACGGCGAGAGGGACGTCGCATAGAGCAGTGAGGATGTGATTTGAGTCGATTTTGAATTTTTCAAAAAAAAAAAAAAAACCGTTTATTCGTTATTTTAGCAAATAATATCCAAATGACCCGTGACTTGGTAAAAAGAACATAGAATAAAATACAACATAAAAATAAAAATAAAACCACTAACACTCTGTTTTTGGTGACGAAGTTGTTTTGTCTGATTAGGGATTATATCGGAATAACATGTAATTATTAGGAATAGTAAGAGTTATTTCGATCATCAGTATATTTGTCCACTTTAAATTTACGTGGCACATTTAAAACACCTTTTAAAAAAATTATTTCAAGACGATTATTGGTATTGTTTGTCCACCTAAACATGTTACCTCCGTATTTGTGAGCTATCCTTTATTGATAGTATGAATATTAATTTTGTGAAACCTATTATATGATATACTGATAAACTTTAGAAAAACACATAATACTGCATATTTTACAGACAAGGTAGATATTACAAGACCAAGTTTATCTCGGCTATCTTGTAACATACACTTGACCTTCAAATTTAGGCATACATCAAACCGACTATGAAGATACTAGTGGCCCCAGATCTGTACTTAGTACAACAGAGGGTCCCTTAGTATGAACATAACAAGTTTGAGACTATTTACATAACTAATGGATTCAGGTATGTACGTGAGTACAACAATAGTCACCATTAGTTAGGCGAATAACCATATTATTACTATATGCCAATTTTACATTTACATAATCATTATGACAGTATATGACATTACTTCCATTTATCAATTAAGACTTATGTCATACATCATATAACAATTTTCACAAAGTAATAGACAAGTTTTAATATTACTTCTTTCTCACTCACAAACCGGTGTGTATCATGCATACCAATACATCCTGTAATGAAGATAATTTAAATAGAAACTGTTTTAAGTGTGTCATATAAACCTACTGACACATCCAAGATAAATCTTAAAATTCCATTTTGTGCATGTCACCCGATGTACTATCATATCACAAGTTGTTTACAGACACAACTTCAACGTCTATTTTAAAAATGTTGCAACCTTGCATTTTCTTTAATACTAAAGAGTATAAAGAGTGGCTGTTGCGATGTTTTTTTTTTTTTTTTTAATAATAATAAATGAATTTAAAATTTAAACTTAAAAATCCAAGTCACAAATCATTTCTTTGACTGAAAGAACCTTAAACCTATCAGATTGACCAGTTCAATAAAACGTGATCGCAAAAAGGCTTTTGTGAAAAGGTCCGCACACTGCTTAAGGGTTTCTATATGTACGGCATCTATAAGGTGTTTCTCAAAGCAATCCCGTATAAAGTGGAACCTAAGTTCAATATGTTTGGTCTTAGAGTGTTGTACGGGATTGTGTGTTATAGATATAGCAGCTGTATTATCAATGTAAATAGGAGTCATAGAGAGATTGAACCCGTAATCGCGCAGCTGATGCTGAATCCAGAGAACTTGAGAACAGCAACTTGCAGCAGCAACATACTCGGCTTCAGCTGTGGAAATAGCAACCGCAGTCTGCTTTTTGCACTGCCAAGAAACTAAGCGCGATCCAAGGAACTGACATCCTCCAGTAGTTGACTTCATATCTACCTTGCAGCCACCAAGATCCGAATCCGAATAGGCAGTTAACTCGAAGTTTTTCTCGTTTGAATACCATAGACCCAGAGATGGCCTAAAAGCGAGATATCCAAAAATTCGTTTTACTGCCTTCATATGAGACACCTTCGGATTTGCTTGAAATCGAGAGCAGAGTGAAACGGCAAACACTATATCTGGTCTTGAGGCGGTCAGGTACATGAGAGAGCCTATCATTGAGCGATAGTCTTTCTCCTTGCAATCTTCATCGTCCTCATTAGGTCCAAGATTCTGTTTCACTTCAATTGGAGTGCCGTAGTGTTTACAATCGAGTAATTCATACCGCTTCAACATGTCAGTGACATATTTTGACTGGTGTATATAAATTCCATTGTCAGATTGCTCAACCTGTAGTCCCAGAAAGAACGTGAGTTCCCCCATAGCACTCATTTCAAACTCAGATTTCATCAGTCTTTCAAAATCCTTGCACAACTGATCATTAGTTGATCCAAAAATTATGTCGTCCACATAGACCTGCACAAGTAATAAATCCGCTCCTTCCCGTTTGATGAAAAGCGTGCTATCAATCTGTCCTCTATCAAAACCATTCTTCAGCAAGTACTTGGCAAGTCTCTCATACCAAAGTCGAGGAGATTGATGAAGACCATACAAAGCTTTCTTCAGCTTGCAAACATGATTAGGATGCTTTGGATCTTCAAAACCAGGAGGCTGACACACATAAATCACTGCGTCGACATCTCCGTATAGAAAGGCACACTGCACGTCAAGTTGATACACACGGAAACCTTTAAAAGAAGCATAGGCTAGAAAAATTCGAATAGATTCCAAACGAGCGACAGGAGCGAAAACTTCATCATAGTCAATACCCTCTAGTTGACTATATCCTTGAACTACCAGACGGGCTTTATTTCGAATAACCGCCCCACGATCATCCATTTTTTTACGGTAAACCCAACGAGTACCCGTCAAGTGAGCACCCTTGGGTAGAGGAACAATTTCCCAAACATTCATCTTATTTATTTGATGTAGTTCCTCCTGCATAGCCTCGACCCAAGATGGATCCTTTAAGGCTTGTTCAACCTTTTTAGGTTCAATTTGAGACAAATGACATGAATCGATATGAGCTATAAGTCCCAAAAGCTGCTGAGCTGAAGTCTGCTTTGCTTGTTGTCGTGTTTGAACAGATGCATGAGGATCACCAATGATATTATCAATGGGGTGATCCTTATGTATACGAGTTTCTGGTATGGCAGTTGGCACAACGTCCACACCCAGATTGTTCAAATCTCCCTCAGTTTCGGGAGTAGCAGCAGACTCAGGAAAGGCTAACTCTTCTTCTTCCCCTTCATGTTCAGAAGTATATAAGTGAGAGTAGGCCATTGTTTCTTCCACTTCATCTTCTTCTTGAGGTTCCTCTAAAGGAGCCATGTTTGGATCATATGGAAGCTCCTTTGTGTAGTTATAAACTGTTTTAGAAGGAGCAGCCGAAGATGGTGGAGTAGGAGATGGTGTAGGTGTAGGTGTAGATGGTGGTGATTTGGTTGTTGTTTGTGGTTGTGTGGGTGTTGTTTGTGATGGTGTGGGTGTTGTTTGTGAAGGTGTAGGATTAGTTGGTGGAGGTGCGGGTGTTGCATTGGGAGATGGGTCGGATGGTTTATTATTAACAGGTGTATCTTGAGTAAGATCAAGTCCATGAAGTATAGAAACCAATTCTTCCGTATCATCCTCTTTCGGAATATTGAAAGAGTTGAAGAGGTTTCCATAGTTGAAAAACCAATCCGGACCCGTTCCTTGAGGAGGTTCCGAATACCTTAAACATTTTACTTCAAAATGTTCCTCAATCTGATTCGTTGATTTGTTGTAGACTCTTTTGTTCGGAGAGTTAACTGAATATCCAAGAAAAATCCATTCAACAGCTTTATCACCAAACTTAGAGACCTTATCTTTTGTAATCATGATCATGCATGGACACCCAAATGGTTCTAGAAACTGCAGATTTGGCTTACGGTTATTGAAAAGTTCATAACACGTCTTATTCTTTTTCTTAACCGAAAGCACTCTATTCAGAACATAACAGGCAGTATTAACCGCCTCAGCCCAGAAGATGACTGGTAACCTGGAGTCAGCTAACATAGTCCGAGCTGTCTCGATGATTATTCTGTTCTTTCTTTCTGCGACTCCATTCTGTTATGGAGTCCTCGGAGCACTGAATTGATGCTCAATACCTCTTGTAGCACAAAACAATTCGAGAGTTGAGTTCTTGAATTCAGTTCCATTGTCGCTTCGTATCCTTTTCACCTTTAAGTTGCACAGATTTGCCAACTTATCCAACAAGTACACCAAAATATCAGGAGTCTCCCCCTTTGTGGTCAAAAAGTAAACCCACAAAAACCTTGAGTAGTCATCAGTAACTACCAGACAGTACGACCGACCACCAATGCTCTTTGTAGAGACTGGACCAAAAAGATCCATATGCAGTAGTTCCAATGGTGCATTAATGGAATTCACCTGCTTAGACTTATGGGACTTCTTACGTAACTTTCCTTTTTGGCAAGAGATACAGTCATCCTTTAGAGCAAATGACTGTTTTGGAACTCCTAGCACTAGGTCATTTTTAGTCAAGAAATTCATTTTTCGGAAATGAATGTGTCCCATTCGTCTGTGCCAAAGCAGTGAATCCTTTTCAGAAGCCTTAGACAAGAGACACAGTATACTCATTCGAGGTCTCAACAGTTCTCATGTTCAGAATGTATGTGTCATTCTTTCTTGGTGCTCTCAGTAACACCCATTCTTCCGGAATGACATACCCAGGCTTCAGTATCACGCACTCTGTCTTTGTGAACGCAGTGGTATAATCCTTATCACAGACCTGTGAAACACTTAGCAAGTTGTGCGTAAGCTGTTCCACGTAGTTCACATTTTCAAAACTAACATTGCCGTTAGTTAGCGTTCCTCTTCCAGAAATGGTTCCTCCAGTATCTCCAGCAAAGGCAACGTATCCTCCTGCGTATGGTTTAATATCCACAAGAAGAGATACATCGCCTGTCATATGTCGCGAGCAGCCGCTATCCAAATACCATTCACTATCTTTAACACGTTCTGACTGCTGCAACACACAAACGAAAGGAGATTAGTGAGAAACGGTGACCCAAGCCTTTACAGACTTAGGTCGACCGTGGTCATCAACAATAAGCACGTCAGATAGGATTTTATCTTTAAACAAATTAGAATTTTTATCTGATGTGTTATTGTTGACGATTGAAGAGTCAACATCAGACTCTTTTCGTTTCCAAACTTTAGAAGGTTCGGAATTGGTATTAGAAGTAATGTTGGGCTTTTGAATTGGCAAAGATTTTTGCTCAACATTACTTGGCTTCAAAACAGGCTTGGGAGAGTTTGAGTAACGCCTAGGTGGAGATTTTGAAAAAGAATTTCTATAAACAGATGTCCTAGGCATCTCTCTCCCATAGCGCTGATTTGACAGCTTTGGACATTCACGAATTAAATGTCCTTGTTTCTTGCAGTAGAAACAAGAACGAGTCTCAACAAACGGTTGAGGCTGAGGAATTACCACAGGAGATGGAGAAACATTTCTAGAACATGAACATTGCGTACACGTCTTAGAAAGTGTTTGTTTTGGTTGAGAGGTTGAAGTTGAAGGTTTATCATACGAAACTCTTTCATTTACTATTTTGTGTTGCAAAATCTTTACAGGTGACTGTAAAGTTTGTTGTTTCGAATTTAAAACCTTGGCTTTTCCCTTATTTGGTTGAACCTTAATTTCAGGTTCAACCTTTGAAATCACTTTTTCAGGTTTAGCTTCAACTTTCTTAACCTCAGGATACTCCTGATCCGTAATGTCCTCAATCTCAACAATCTCCTCAAAACATATTGGAGATTCATTCTTTAGCTCAACACTCTCCTCAACACTAACAGGAGATTCATTCACAGACTTAACAAACCTTGGCAAGGGGTACTCTGGCCGCTTGGTTTTCTCCTTTGCCGGTTTGTTGTGTTTGGTCTCTTTAGCATCTTTAGCTTTTATACCGTAAAGCTTTGACCAATCAACTGGAATCTCTTCAAAGCCTTCCTTAACAGGCAGGGGACAGTGAGTAGTAGGAGGAGGGACTGAGTGGTATCCCAATCCCTCATTCTTTTTCCCACTAGTTCCATGCTTGCTAAGAATTTCATTAAAGACAACCGTTGAGGAATTTGAACCTAAGATTTTACTCTTATAATTCTCATACTCATTTTTTAAATCTGTAAGTTCTTTCTTTAGTAGTTCAATTTCAACAAGATAGCTTTTAATGGCATCTTCTTGACTAAAAACCTTAGATTTATATTTCTGAGAATCTAACCGATGAGCCTCAAGATGTTTTTCATAAAGTTTCTCATTAGCTTTTAAAAAATTATTTGGCTCGGTTAGTTTTTCATTCTTTTTCCTCAACTCTACGGTGTCTTTCTGATATGTCTTTAGAGATTCAGTTAACTTAATGCATGAGATACAATTTAACGGTTCATCAGGTACCTCATTCACAATGTGAGCCATCAAACACTGTTGGTATTGCTGGGAGACAGCCGTCCAATCCTGACTTGTGGGCTCGAAAACAATCAGGGCATTATCAGCAGGCCCTTTCTTGGTAACTTCCATTTCTTTGGTCTTTGGAGGAGTAGAAGGTGTTGTGAATCCCGATGCTGGCATTTTGGGTTTCTCGCATTCCCTGGCGAAGTGACCCAAGTTTTGACAATTGTAACACCGGACCTTACTCTTGTTAAATCTGAAGCCAGTCTTCCCGTCACCTTCCAAGCTTTTACGTCCTGTCCTCTGCAAAAACTTTTGAATTCTTCGGGTGATCATTGCCACATTCCAAGTTAGATCCATTTGCTCTAGATCATCTTCATCAAGCTGAGCATAGTCTTCCTTAGTCAACTCCAAAGTAAGATTCGGTTGACTAACCAAATCCTTGTATGAGCTTAAGAAAGCTGTGTAAATGGCAGCTTGCTCCTGAATAGCAGGTGAGACTTGAACCTGTTGTTGATTTGAAGAAGGTCCAGACATGAAAACCGAATGAATCCCATCGTAAGAAGAAGAAGAGGTTGATGAAGCATTTGTATTTGTTACGAAGGCCACTCCAGATCCATAAGCCTTTCCAGAGTTGAGTTGAACACCATACACACCTGGATTCTGAACAGCAGCACCAGATCTTGTTTCTTTCTTCTTAATTTCCATCGCGTGAGCTTGAAGATCCCCTATCAAAGTATCCAAAGACATGTTTGCAAGTTCTTCATTTTCTTTTAAAAATTGAACTTTAACATCCCAAGAACTCGGCAACACATCCAGTAGCTTCTTATTGACTTCAATTGGAGGAAAAGTATAACCCCCTTCAAACAACTCACCAACTAACCGTGAGTACCTAGTGAATAAAGAAGTTGTGTCTTCATCAGGAAGGATGTCAAAGATATCGTACTGTTTCTTAATTAGTTCGAGCTTGGCTTCCTTATACTTATCATTTCCTCCACAACGAGTTTCAATTGCCTTCCATAAATCAAATGTTGTTTCATGAGTTCTGAAAAGCCATAGAACATCTTTGGTTAAATACATTTTAATCATCGAAAATGACTTTCTCTCAGTATCAAAATCTTTCTTCTCCTCGGGAGTCATTGCTTTATAAGTCTTAGCAGGACGAATACCACGGTATTCCCCTTCAGCTAATGGAGGTACATAACGCTCACGTAATGGTCCCCATAATTCTGGACAGTGAAAGTCAATGTATTGTTCAACACGGTCTCTCCAGTATACATAATCCATATCAGCTGTAAATAATGGAGGTTTATTGCTTGAACCAATATCATTACTTTGCTTTATCATCTCCCTAAGTCCTCTAATGTCCTCTTTATCAGCGGCCATTTTAATTATTTAAACGAAAAACAAGTCTTCTGATATTCGCGACGTTGAGGGTAACGTCGCACCAATAGTATGAGACGGCGAGAGTGACGTCGCAAAAGGCAAAGGATTCAATTAAGAATCAGAAGTGAGCGACGTTGAGTGTCACGTCGCAGATGACGTCGCAGAGGACGTCGCAGAATCACACTACGTCGCAACGCAATGTCGCAGGACTAATTAAAGTCAAAATAACGACGTCGCAGGTAACGTCGCAACTTTACATCGCAAAGACTAATTAAAGTCAAAATCAGTAACGTCGCAAGCGACGTCGCAGCTGAGGTCGCAGGTAACGTCGCAAAATGCACAAATATCACGTCCTTTTAAATCCCAAACTCGATCCGTTAAGCCAAAAACGAGCACTTTCTGCTCTGATACCAGTTGTTTGTCCCTAACCTTGGATCTATATAAACCTAGTCAATCAATTGATGGCGGAAACAACAATTGACTAATCACACAATCACACGAATAATCAATACGCAATAATTATCAAACGAAACGTATTATATTGATTATGATCGACTAGCTTTACAGAGATTTCGACTGATTGGCGTTTAGGGTTTCGTCAACCCTAAACTGAAAACGAAAATACGAATTTATACAAACTCTGGCACCTGCGACGTCGCACACGACGTCGCAGGCCCAAGCCCATGCGACGTTGACTACGTCGCAGGCCCAAAACCTGACGTCACACCTGCGACGTTACAGACAACGTCGCAGGAGTCAGGAAACTCAATCTAATTACAAACTACGAGCTAGACCAACTGACAGACACACAAATTGCATCAACAATCCTAAGGATAAAGGCAAGGGAAAACTGGTTGAAGAACAAAAGAAGAAAAAGCCAAAACCAGTGCCAGTTGATGTAACTGCTCATGATACTGAATATGCACAAAGACTACATGCTGAGCTAAATGCAGAAGATTTGATAGATGTTGAAATTGAGCCTGGTAAGTTTGTCAAAATGACTAAGGAACAGGTAGCAGAATGGGATGAGTACTTTTTGAAAGAGCAGAAGCAGGATGATATTGAGTATTTGGTTGATCAAATCAATAATACATTCAAAGCTTATTGTATATGATTGTTTATTAAGTTAAACAGGGACTAACACTTCGTGCGTCACTTAAGTGACGCATTGAGTGTCGCTAAAAGCCCTAATTTTGCGTCACTTGCCTAAGTGCCGCATAAAACCCCTTTTTCCCGACACTTGTCTAAGTGTCGCAAATTCAATGCCCGTCACTATGAACCGACACTTACAGCGTCACTTGTCTAAGTGACGCCTATAATCGAGAACTGATTTCACCCGTCACTAACCTTAGTGACTCATGACACTGGTACCGACACTTAAAAACGACACTTCCTTAAGTGTCGCACTCTATGCGTCACTTGCACAAGTGACGCCATTAATCAGAATCCGTCATTTCATGCGACACTTCCTGAGTGTCGCCTAAGCCCTAAGTGTCGCTATAAGTGACGCTAAAAACAGAAGGTTTCGAACCAATTTTTACTAAGTGTCGAGACCTAAATTTTATCCCTTGATTTCACCCAAATTCAAGTCCAGATGAGTTTTTCACCAAAGCAATTTAGTAGAAATAAAAATTTTTCGAGCTGACTTGGCATCTCGACCCCAACCAAGGGCCAGCCCCTTGGACCCCGCCAGGGGTTGCCACCCCTGGAACCCCGCTAACCAGGGGCGCTGCCCCCGGACCCCCGTACCCAATTCCCCCACTTTGTTAAATACCATGAAATAAACTCAGAAACTATTATCATCATCAAAAACCGTCACCAACGGGCCGTACACGTTCTAAAACACAAACGATAACGAACCAACATTGGACATAACGAGTTGTGTAGACAACTAGCCTAGATGGTCTTGCGGGACATCTACTTACTTAACTTTATATGTTTAGGCATTTAAAGGTTACGGGTTCGGAGAACCTACACACTACTCGCGGTTTGATACTGCTTACTACTCGACTCAGGTGAGTCTTACAGCCCCACTTTTACTGTTTTACATACGGGGTGAGATACATTGCTTACTTTTCTTGAACACAAGTATGAACTATACATTTTACTATACGGAATTGCATGAGTTACTTACTTTTCACTAAAGTCTCTCCATCATATATCGTTAGTTATGGACTTAAGCGCCAACACTAGTTAATGGATCCATTAGGGAAATGACCCTCCCCGCCCGGGGTAGTAGCGCTACCACAAACCGTTCTGTATAAACGGGTGACTATTATTCGTTACTTATGCTTGCTCAGTTACGAGCATGTCACGGGAGCAAATTATTACTTACGGGTTAAGCTTCGATTATGAGCCTCATGGGAACGGTATAACTTACTTACTTTACATTTGCTGGATTTGCAAATACTTGATTTACGCCTGTGGGCACTACTGATGAAATCTTGTGTTCAAAACTGATATTACTTACAAACCTGTGAGATTCACCAACATTCGTGTTGTCCCTTTTAGCATGTATTCTCAGGTACACCGACGGAGTATGATTACTTCAGGACATAGCTAGAGTCGCATGATTTCAACTAAACTGCATTAACGGAGATTCTCAGCATTATCTTTTGTATATTTGATTATGTAATAGAATCTCCCGCTATACGCGTGGACTCTAGGGAACTTCATTTTGTATACGAAAACATTGAGTTTTCAAACATTTATTTCATATGAAATCGTTTTACAACGTCTCATTTAGAGGTTGTTTGCTGTATATCTTGTGCTTTGTATATTGATTAGCAACACCCAAGTATGCTTCCGCAAATCATTAATTTGGGGGTGTTGCAGATTGGTATCAAAGCCTAAGGTTATAGTGAACTAGGTTGCATTTAGTGGGCCTAGACTATGACCGTTAGGCAGTATTTCCTTATTAGGCATGACTGGTTCAGGAATTACAGCATACGACTTTAATTTAACATAGCCTGATCAACTATGTACAATTAAGGAAAGATGATGTAAGGTCTGAAACGATTATGTTATATGGGGATACGTTAGTTGACTCTGACCACGAGAGAACCAGACCATTACTTGATACGTGCTAGACACTAGGCTGGATATTATGTACTTACCTATATACTAGCCTCGTCTTACTTACACTCTGCCACAGGAATGGCAAACACACCACCCAATTCGTCACGATCTTATTCACATGGATCACAAAACCCACGAGTAGCCAGGAGAAACACTAGGCCACCTCGAAGCAGCCCCTATCCTGTTCATAACTCGCGGAACTCGGCACACCCCCACGGTGCCAGTGTTGGCTACCCAACTCCGCCGTCATGAGCAAAGGCTCGAAGACCTCGAGTGAGAACAACACCGAATGACCTACCTGCTCCACCAAGCTCTTGATCATATATCACAACTCCAGCGAGAACAAGAAGATACCAGCCTCTCTGTAAGCATAATTCAGGATTCAATGACCACTGAATTAGGTGCGGATGAACTCATAAGAGAACGACTAGAGGAATGTGAACAGCGTTCACAGGAGGCTGAGGAGTACTCTCGAGCACTGGTACAACGACTGTCCTTGGTTGAAGACAACGCCAGGCAAGCCAACAGACTTGCAGAAACCGTGGACCGCCTTGTCGCTCTGATGGAGCGGATTAATCTGCATCAAGATTAGATCAGTCTGTAACTTATAACCAGTTAACTACTTAATTAGGACCTATGTAATTCAATCGGATGTTACAATTCCCGGCACTTTTGTACTACTACTGTTCTGTAACCTTATGGAAAAACTTGTACCATGTATCCAACTCGATTATCTAAATGGAATGTGATTATCACCTCGTACTATTATCGTGTATCTCATCATATACACTTGTGATATATCATAACTTCATGCAAATATCTTATTCCTCGTTCCTTGTTCTTTTCTTGTTCAGCATCATGCCTCCTCGCCGACAAGTCACCCTCAGTGAAGCCGAAATTGCGGGTCTGATTGCCCGCAGTGTAGCCCAAGCCTTAGCTACACGAGCACCAACTTCTGGTAGCAAAGATACAGCTACTAACGGGCCACAACCCAAACCCTGCTCTTACAAGGACTTTCAGAACTGCAAACCCTTAAGCTTTGCGGGTACCGAAGGAGCGATCGGTCTGGTGCGCTGGATCGAGAAAATCGAATCTGTATTCCTTATCTGCAACTTCACGGAGGAAGACAAGGTCAAGTTCTCCGTCAGTACTTTCTCTGACACCGCTCTCACCTGGTGGAACACCTATGCCCAGACTGTGGGTATTGCTAATGCATACAAACTCCCGTGGGAGGAGTTAAAGAAGATGCTGAGGGGCGAGTATTGCCCCATGGATGAATTGAAATAACTGGAAGTGGAGTTTTGGAACCACAAAATGCAGGGCGATGACATCACTGGTTACACCAACCGCTTTCACCAACTGGCACTTCTGTGCCCAACCATGGTCGATCTTGAGTACAAGAGGATCGCGAAATACGTCGATGGACTTCCTGACAGACTTCAAGACCTGGTGACTTCATCCAAACCGGGTACTATTCAGAGCGCCATCCGTATGGCCCATGAACTGACGGCAAACTCTGTCCGCCGTGGCACAACATCAACCCCATCTACAAACAACAAACGCAAATGGGAAGGAAACCCCAACTCATCCAACCAAACCACCAACAAAAAGCCTGAGTTTGTTAAGGCTTATTCCTCGGGGACTACGGAAAAGAAAGGGTACATCGGGAACAAACCCTACTGTCCCAAATGCAATCGTCACCACGATGGTTCCTGCCCTTGCACCAACTGCAAATGGTTCGGGCACCTAGCCAAGGATTGCCGAGCCAACATTCCTAACCCCAATACCAATGCACCAAAGACCTGCTTTGGGTGCGGAAATTCTGGGCATTTCAAGAGCAATTGCCCCAAGCTGAACAACAACAACAACAACAACAACAACAACAACAATAACAACAACAACAACCGCAACAACAACGCTCGGAGGAGAAGAGACTTGAAGATGTGCCAATCGTTAGAGACTTTCCCGAAGTCTTTCCAGAAGAACTACCTGGTTTACCTCCACCTAGACAGGTTGAGTTCTCAATTGATCTCGTGTCAGGTGCCACACCGGTGGCCCGAGCACCGTACCGCCTAGCCCCATCCGAACTTCAGGAGCTGTCCACTCAGTTACAGGAACTTCTGGATAGAGGATTCATCAGACCTAGTTCTTCACCTTGGGGAGCTCCGGTCTTGTTTGTCAAAAAGAAAGACGGTTCATTTCGAATGTGTATTGACTACCGAGAGTTGAACAAACTAACTGTCAAGAATCGATACCCACTCCCTTGAATCGATGATCTGTTCGATCAACTTCAAGGATCAAGCTGTTATTCAAAGATTGATCTTCGATCGGGCTATCATCAATTGCGTGTTCGCAATACCGACATCCCAAAAACCGCATTCAGAACCCGTTACGGGCATTACGAATTTCAAGTGATGTCATTCGGTCTAACCAACGCACCGGATGTATTCATGGACCTTATGAATCGGGTGTGCAAACCTTATCTCGACAAGTTCGTCATTGTCTTCATCGATGACATCCTCATATACTCGCGAAACGAACAAGAATACGCGCAACACCTCAAAACCATCCTAGAACTACTTAGACACGAGCAGCTTTACGCCAAATTCTCTAAGTGTGAGTTCTGGATAAAAACCGTTCAATTTCTCGGACACGTGATTGACAGTCAGGGAATTCACGTAGACCCGTCAAAAATCAAGGCAATCAAGGACTGGCAAGCGCCAACCACTCCCACCGAGGTACGCCAATTCTTGGGATTGGCAGGGTATTATCGCCGGTTCATTGAAAACTTCTCGAAAATAGCACAACCACCCACGGTACTGACTCAGAAAGAAAAGAAGTTCGATTGGACTGATAAACAAGAGTCAGCATTTCAACTGTTGAAACTCAAGCTTTGCATTGCACCCATTCTATCCTTACCTGAGGGCACCGATGACTTCGTGGTATACTGCGATGCTTCTCACCAAGGTCTCGGTTGCGTGTTGATGCAACGAGACAAGGTCATTGCTTACGCCTCTCGACAACTCAAAATTCACGAGAAGAACTACACGACTCACGACCTCGAGTTAGGGCCGTGGTATTCGCCCTCAAAATCTGGAGACATTACCTTTATGGTACCCGAAGTACCGTATTCACCGACCACAAAAGTCTTCAACACATCTTTGACCAAAAAGATCTTAACATGAGGCAATGTAGATGGGTTGAATTACTCACCGATTACGACTGTGAGATCAAATATCATCCAGGCAAGGCAAACGTGGTTGCCGATGCTCTCAGTCGTAAGGAACGAACAAAACCACTTCGAGTCCGAGCCCTCAGCATGACAATCCACAACGATCTGAACATCCAAATTCTCACCGCTCAACTCGAAGCCCTCAAACCCGATAATTTCAAAAACGAGGCTTTGCGAGGCATGGATAAACAACTCGAAACCAAACCCAACGGAGTTAGATACTTCGCCAACCGAATCTGGCTGCCTAATTTCGGGAGTCTACGGGACTTGGTGATGGATGAAGCTCACAAGTCCAAATATTCTATCCACCCGGGATCCGACAAAATGTATCACGGCATCAAAGAGTTTTATTGGTGGCCGAACATGAAAGCTGAAATTGCCACGTACGTCAGCAAGTGTCTTACTTGTTCAAAAGTCAAAGCTGAATACCAGAAACCTTCCGGCTTACTCCAACAACCCGACATTCCTGAATGGAAATGAGAACAGATTACCATGGATTTCATAACCAAACTCCCTAAGTCGTCGAGCGGTTGCGATACCATTTGGGTGATCATCGATCGTCTCACCAAATCAGCTCATTTCTTGGTAATCAGAGAAACCGATAAAATGGAACGCCTCACACAAATCTACGTCAAAGAAATTGTTTGCCGACACGGTGTCCCTATCTCGATTATCTCTGACAGGGATGCTCGTTTCACATCTCGCTTCTGGCAATCACTCCAAAAATCACTGGGTACCCGTCTCGATATGAGTACCGCGTACCACCCTCAGACCGATGGCCAGAGCGAACGAACTATTCAGACACTGGAAGATATGCTACGAGCCTGCGTAGTTGATTTCGGTACAAATTGGGAAAGACATCTACCGTTGTGCGAGTTCTCGTACAATAACAGCTATCACGCCAGCATCAAGGCTGCACCTTTTGAGGCACTGTACGGTCGTAAGTGCCGATCACCGATCTGTTGGACTGAAGTGGGAGATAGTCAGCTCACTGGTCCTGAACTCATACACGAAACCACCGAGAAAATTGTTGAAATCCTAAACCGACTCAAAGCCGCGCGTGATCGTCAGAAAAGTTATGCTGACATGAGACGCAAACCACTCAAGTTCCAAGTTGGGGATCAAGTACTATTAAAAGTATCGCCTTGGAAAGGCGTAATTCGATTCGGCAAACGCGGGAAGTTAAATCCCAGGTACATTGGACCATTCGAGATCCTCGAGAGGATTGGTCCAGTGGCATGTCGATTGCAGCTGCCACCCGAGCTCAGCAGCGTGCACCCCACTTTTCACATTTCTAACTTGAAGAAATGTCTGTCGGATGAGACACTTATTATCCCACTCGATAAAATTCGTGTTGATAACAAACTTCACTTCGTTGAGGAACCCGCTGAAATCATGGACCGTGAGGTCAAACAACTCAAACAAAATCGTATTCCCATCGTTAAAGTCAGGTGGAATTCGCGGTGTGGTCCGGAGTTCACCTGGGAACGGGAAGACCAAATGCGACTCAAGTATCCCCAACTCTTCGCTGATTCTACATCAAACCCGACTTTGAACTAAATTTCGGGACGAAATTCTTCTAACAGGGGGAGAATGTGACACCCGTCAAATTAAGACTATTAAATTAGTGCCTAATCATTTTAATACTTGTAATTAGTTCTGTGTTAGGCTGATTAATGTATCGAAATATATATTGATGAATATATACGATTATGCGATTTGATTAAATCGTACGCAATTCAAATCAAATGTAATTCGGTTCAATTAAATACGGACGTTGGTGAACAAATTTTATTAAATAAAATAACTTTATTTAATAAAGCAATCATATCCAAAATATTATTTTTATAATATTTTGTACAAAACTCGTAGCGTACAAATAAAATTTACGCGATTAAAATGTAAACACGTAAACAATCCAAAATAAAGAAAAGTTATATTTTGTAACTCCAATATTAAGTATTTTGGGTAAAATACTTCATTCAAAAATATCGAGTAATTATTTGCATTTAAAACGTATAATTAAATGTTTTTAATTAATTATTTAACGTTTAAGTAATCGGGAAAACGAACACCGCATGAAGCGCGATTGCACGGGACTTAAAGTGGAGACCCACACTTCGGTGGGCCCCCACCGAAATCAGCCAAAAAGGGGAGGGATCCCACCCCCTCACCCTCATTCTCCATCTCTATTCTCTTTCTCTTTCTCCTTTCTCTCTCAAACAAACCCCAAAACCACCAACACCTTAATCCGCAAAATAACACCCTCATACGACCTCGGATTCTCACACTCGTTTGGAAGAAAAGGACCACCGCGTCACGATCTACAACCCCATCTTTTCGGATTTCTCCGGCGATAAGTTTGTAAGTTTCCGACAAATCCCGAAACGCTCTGATTTCATTCATTTTTACATACAAGTTGTTTCTATAAGTTCAAAATGTCCAATTATGGGTTGGGTAAAAGAATCGGACCAAACCATGGCCGGAAAACTCGTTTTTGGCTCAAAAATCCGTTAACAGCTTGAAGTAACGCAACGACGACTGCAGTATAGCGTCACTTCGTGCGTCACTTAAGTGACGCATTGAGTGTCGCTAAAAGCCCTAATTTTGCGTCACTTGCCTAAGTGCCGCATAAAACCCCTTTTTCCCGACACTTGTCTAAGTGTCGCAAATTCAATGCCTGTCACTATGAACCGACACTTACAGCGTCACTTGTCTAAGTGACGCCTATAATCGAGAACTGATTTCACCCGTCACTAACCTTAGTGACTCATGACACTGGTACCGACACTTACAACCGACACTTCCTTAAGTGTCGCACTCTATGCGTCACTTGCACAAGTGACGCCATTAATCAGAATCCGTCATTTCATGCGACACTTCCTGAGTGTCGCCTAAGCCCTAAGTGTCGCTATAAGTGACGCTAAAAACAGAAGGTTTCGAACCAATTTTTACTAAGTGTCGAGACCTAAATTTTATCACTTGATTTCACCCAAATTCAAGTCCAGATGCGTTTTTCACCAAAGCAATTTAGTAGAAATAAAAATTTTTCGAGCTGACTTGGCATCTCGACCCCAACCAGGGGCCAGCCCCTTGGACCCCGCCAGGGGTTGCCACCCCTGGAACCCCGCTAACCAGGGGCGCTGCCCCCGGACCCCCGTACCCAATTCCCCCACTTTGTTAAATACCATGAAATAAACTCAGAAACTATTATCATCATCAAAAACCGTCACCAACGGGCCGTACACGTTTTAAAACACAAACGATAACGAACCAACATTGGACATAACGAGTTGTGTAGACAATTAGCCTAGATGGTCTTGCGGGACATCTACTTACTTAACTTTATATGTTTAGGCATTTAAAGGTTACGGGTTCGGAGAACCTACACACTACTCGCGGTTTGATACTGCTTACTACTCGACTCAGGTGAGTCTTACAGCCCCACTTTTACTGTTTTACATACGGGGTGAGATACATTGCTTACTTTTCTTGAACACAAGTATGAACTATACATTTTACTATACGGAATTGCATGAGTTACATACTTTTCACTAAAGTCTCTCCATCATATATCGTTAGTTATGGACTTAAGCGCGAACACTAGTTAATGGATCCATTAGGGAAATGACCCTCCCCGCCCGGGGTAGTAGCGCTACCACGAACCGTTCTGTATAAACGGACGACTATTATTCGTTACTTATGCTTGCTCAGTTACGAGCATGTCACGGGAGTAAATTATTACTTACGGGTTAAGCTTCGATTATGAGCCTCATGGCAACGGTATAACTTACTTACTTTACATTTGCTGGATTTGCAAATACTTGATTTACGCCTGTGGGCACTACTGATGAAATCTTGTGTTCAAAACTGATATTACTTACAAACCTGTGAGATTCACCAACATTCGTGTTGACCCTTTTAGCATGTATTCTCAGGTACACCGACGGAGTAGGATTACTTCAGGACATAGCTAGAGTCGCATGATTTCAACTAAACTACATTAACGGAGATTCTCAGCATTATCTTTTCTATATTTGATTATGTAATTGAATCTCCCGCTATACGCGTGGACTCTAGGGAACTTCATTTTGTATACGAAAACATTGAGTTTTCAAACATTTATTTCATATGAAATCGTTTTACAATGTCTCATTTAGAGGTTGTTTGCTGTATATCTTGTGCTTTGTATATTGATTAGTAACACCCAAGTATGCTTCCGCAAATCATTAATTTGGGGGTGTTACATAAAATTAAGCATAAAACAGGAAACTGGTCTTGTAAACCCATTAATCGCGTCGTGAAAAGTGTGAAATCGCGTCGCCATTGGGATTAGATCGCGTCGCCATTGATTGAAATAATCGCGTCGTGATTAATAGAAAATCGCGTCGCTAAATGACCAGGTCGCGACACGACCTTCCCCGTTTCTGCACTCTGTTCTTCCTGCAATAAACTCATTCCGAACATTCAAACCACAAATTAACAAACTCAGTTTTCTTCTCAATCTTATACTCCTAATAACCTCAACTATCGACATATAACATCACATAACAATAGCACAAGCTTCAATTACAAGCATATAAACCTATAACCCTAACCATTTTACTTGAAATTTAAAACTTAAATAATCATCAATTATCTTTGCATATTAACATCACCTAATCATCAAATATCATCATATAATCATCAAGTACTAAGCTTCCATTACATACCTACCATCATTCAATCAATTTCAACCAAAACAAGTTCATGAGATTAAAAAAAAAAGGTAAGAACACTTACAATCTAATAAAGAAGAACAAGATGGTGATGTTGAGTCTGACCTTGATTCAAGAATTACAGCTCCTTTTTGTTGTTATAATTTTGATTATGGGTTCTTAATGTGTGTTTTTGACTTGAGTGAAAGGGCTAACAAAATTAGAAATTTGGGGATATTAGGTTCGTGAGGTCGGTATACACCAACCAACTTCAATATCATACAGTGTAATTTTTTTATCCCCTTTCTAATCTATTGTCTGGAACCTAAAAACCATTTGTGAAACCAATAACTTTTATTTATTTTTTCTTATAACTCTATTAATTTATAACAATTAGTAATTTATCAGTCACAATAATTTATTTAGCCTTTTACCTAATTATTTTTTAAATAACAAAACGAAATTATTTCCTAACACATTAAATAGTAATTCAAAGTCAAGAAATTATATAAAATTACTAAACCCTAAAAACGGATGTTACACCTCATTATGTTGAATTTTTGACTTGATTCGTAAGAGTCTAACAACTATAACTCGTGGACTCTTTTTGTTTTTTGTTCGCGATATATTGTTATTTTTTGTTCTCTATTTATTTTTTTTAGGTAAATTTTTTTCCTTTTCGAAAATTGATAATGAGGCTTTTAAGGGTTTCAGTTAAAATGTTAAGACATGCGTAAAAATATGTACTTTGAAAATAAAATATTTTCTGTCCCACTAAATTTTAATTAAGATACAACTATTTTATGCATGTCCAAACCTCTTAACGACCACCTTCTCGAAAACCCTTTTTTTCTTACTAGAGTTTGTAAGTAAAAGTTCAAAAAAAGAAGTTGGGTTAGAGTGTAACACTATGCAAGGACGGAGTGTCTTTACACCTAATTTTCCGTGTATAAGTAAACAATTTCCTGTTTATCAACGTCAAAATTTGTACTCGTATTAATCCCTAAAGGTCACCCCACCCCTACTACTAACCATCTTAACAAGAAGGATGTAGATTGTAATGCATCTTGTGTCAAATTTCAAAGCTTGATCAAGGCTAACAGAGAGAGAAAATTACAAGACAAATGCAAAGAAATTTACCAAAGATGTCGAATCCATGGTTACAAAGAGAAATTAGAGAGTACTAAACCAAATTAAAGCAAATTCAACAAAAACCTTCCAAGTGTACATAATAAATTACCGGAACTATCCAGTACGTAATAGTAAATGATGGCTTAACAAACAGTAAAGAAGATCACGGGTCTGAAGTCCAAAAGATCGTGTCATCAACAATCTTCCTCAAGAAGGTTATCCTTTCATTACTCCTGAAATTCAAGTAGTCAACCTGAACACAACATTCATCATACAATTTTAATAAGTAACATATAATATATATAATTATATGATATGTATATACATAACCAGGAAAGAACATGGACCTGATTAGGGTCTAGAACCAACAAGCAAAAGGCTTCCACCGGGGCAGCCGAAGGGTCCAATGAGCTTGGCACCTGAGTCAGTTTGTGAGAGGGAATCCCTGGGTTCAGACCCATGTACTGGAGTGTGTCTGATGAGGTTGGAACATCAGACAATAGAGAGGGAGTCCCTAGGTTCGGTCCAACGTACTGGAGCGGGTCCGGTGAGCTTGGCACCTGAATGAGTTGGTCAGCTAGAGAGGGAATCCCGGGGTTCGGTCCTAAGTACTCGAGCCTGGAAGCAGACCAAGCTTTATCTCTTTGCTGCGTCAGAGATTCCAAACACCATAAAAATAAATAAATACAATTATATACTGAAGTTTGTATCATAAGATAGTTCAGAGTTACAAGGCCCGTTTAGCGTAGCAGTCTAAAAATGAAAGATTGAAACAAGAATCACAATGGGCAATAGAGTTCTCAAGTTTACATTCAATGTGTTTGGCATTGTATATATTAAATGCTTATAGCTTATTGAGTGCTTTAAAACCCAAAACACACTTTCATGTGTTTAGATACCTACATTTTAGCTTATTTGAGTGGAAAAGCAATATTTTTGATCATAAGCACTTATCACTACAAGAAAAATCACCATTAGTGACAAAACTGATTTCGTCACTAATATCATAAAAATTGGTCACTAACTGTTTTTGTGACAAAATTAAGGTGGTCACTTTTTGTCACTATAGGTCCATCACTGTAGAGACCAAAGGCGAAATGTCGTCACTTTGATGACGAAGCCGACAACTGAAATTGTCACTGAAATGTCGTCACTGGACAATTTTGTGACGACTTTTATTTTTGTGTGACTAATTAGTGACAAGATTCTGGGTCGTCACAAAATAGTTTGTCACTAAAACCTATTTTTCTTGTAGTGTATACATATACAATCCCACACTCCTATTGATATTATAAAATTTGGATTTAAAACAAAAAAAAAAAAAAAAAAAAAAAAAAGAACAGAACAGCTATGAAACTGAACTACCTGATGTTTGATGGGATCAGAGTTTGTTGCATCAATAACATCAACTTCACCTTTTATCCGATACTGTTCCCACGAATCTGAGAAATTCCAACAAATCTAAATGATAACCAACCAATTCCAAATATTAAACAATGCTAATAAAAAAAAAAGTAACTTTATAATAGGGCTTCAGACTGTATACATACTACAGCAGATGGCAATTGTTTTAGATCTTCAATCTGCAGTTAAATTTTTTTTATCCAAAATCAAGATTCATTTTTCAATAAAACATTGGTGTAGATGAGGTAATAGATTAAACCTTGTGACTTCTGCTGTCTGCATGTATTTGAATTTTATCTGTTGCATCTTGAAATTCCCTGACATAACATATATCTTATAAAACCCTATAAACATTTGAATATATAATCAACAAACACAATAACTTTGAGTGTGAAATAAACACCTGAAATACACCGTCCGATTAGCAGGCAACCCATTGGATACTGTTGCCTGTGATTATAAAACCTCAAGTTATAGAGCACGTAAATGATAAAACTATATAAATTAAAAAAAAAAATGTATGTACGGGTATATCTACGTACGAGCTGAAAATAGGAAGAAAGGTGTCCGTGGAGAGAATTGGAGTGAAGTGACTTGATAAGAAGCCGTTTCCATGGCGTTGTTACAGTGTCCATTTCCTCCTGCAGAAAATAGGTAGTGTATAAGGTGAGAATTATAGCATTTATCTTGTATGTCACAATCACTTATGAATTAATCATTGGTCTTACAATTTGATTAGCTTTTATACAGCATATATATACCACAATTATAATTTTAATGACATAATTACTTATGTATCATCTGAGTGTCCCCCAATATAGCATATACATATATAAAAATATGCCTAAATAAATTATTAACAGAATTATTTAAAATTAGGGAAGAATACCATAGGTATAGGTTGATCAGCGGTTTCCGTGATCTCATGTGAATCATTGACATGCACTGTGGTGGTGGCACTTTGTACTGTTGCCTCTAGTAGGTCCGCCATGCGTTTGAGAGATTCCTCAACTTCATCTTCAACGTGACGAATACAGTCAACTTGCTCAGCTGCTAGTACTATAATGGGAACATCCCTATTACCGGTCTTGATAGCATTAAGAGCTGCATCTGCTGCACTCAAAAGAGCTTGGAGCGGTGCATCAGTGGCAATAATAGAGGCACGAGCCGTATCAGCCAAGGCTGCCGCGGTATCATCAAGCATTTTATCAGCAGCATCTTTATCTCCCGTGGAAGCTTTATATATTGTGCGAATGGCAGTAGCTACGGAAGACAGAGACAATTCAATGGAATCTGCGGCCTCGTGCAAAGGTTTAAAACCTTCATTAATGGCAACATGGAGGGCATCAGTAGCGTCGTCCACAACTTTACTTAAATCTTCATTATTATCCATATTACAAGCCTTCAAAGAACCATCAATACGCTCCGCAACTTTTCGAATTGGTCCGGCACTAGCATCCACGAATTCAGTAACTACTGCACCGAGGCTTTCTATGGCTTTGTTAAGACCATATTTATCTTTTTTGTCCTTGATTTTCTTTACGCCTGCTCGGAGACGTGCGACATCAAAAGCTGTCCGTTTGCTGCCTTTTTGGTCCCCGTAAGTTACCCTTCATTACAGCTGCAAGAATGTATTAAAAACTGGTGAGAAATGTAGAACACTACCCCATGCAAAAGAATATTTATATTTATATATACATTAAAATACAACTATATAAATTATACATGAAGATGTTATATCTATGATTTAGAATAGTAGTGTATAAATGGTATCTTCTTCATTTCTAGTTCTTGTGATTATACAGAAAAACTGATACTCCATTATAGTTAGAATGACATTAATTATAACTCAAATCACTTTGTTGATACACATTCAAATGAATCTACTTGATCGGCAAATTAAACCAGCATATGTCATAGTTGTTAACTTATTCAAAGCTAGCCCACATAGATAATAACTACACATGTTGAACCAAACCAAGTGGAATAAGATAGCAATCAAGTAGAATAATGAAAATGAGAATCTAGCAACTTCATAACTAAATTTTAGTACAGATACATGAATTTAGGTACAAGTATAAAAACTACTGTAATGTGGAGTAATAAAGACCCTAATTAACAATATATGATCTGCATATAATAAGTATATAAATATAAATAGAAGTTCAGTTCAAATTCAAGTATATATGCTAAATCATTAGGCCTCAAGCTCGTCAAATCAATTAATTAAAATATATTACATTAAGATTCAATTAACTAAAATATATTACATTAAGATAGAGTATGACTTATAGACGTACAGTCTTACACTATTTCATTTCACTTGTGCAATGTGAAGGACTTCAACTCAAACGATTTAAACTAAAGTTAAAAATAAGTTCAAGAACCACCTTAGTAAACCTTACATATATGTAATTCCTAAATCTACACCAACTAGCATAGTGCTTTTGATAAGTAAAATGCTACAGTATAATTTAAGGGTAAGGTTCAAATAACAACCTTTATTATGGTGAGAACGGACATTTTTACTTTAAACTTTAAGATTAAATTATGTTTTTGATGAAAAATATATATCAAAATTCTTAAAATTGTGAGTTCTTTACTATAAGAATTTTTATTTTTTTTTAAAATGTGATACACATCATAAATTTTTTTTGTGTCTCACAGTATCAAACATAAAAGGCTGTGATGCACAACTTTAATTTGTGTATCATATATTTTCTTTTATTTTTTTAATTAATCTAATATTAAAAAGGGTAAAATATTATTAATTTTAGCATAACTTTTTTTGCAAAATATTTACATACATTGTATTTAAAAGTGAAAAAAGTCGTTCCTATGGTTCCTAAGATAATAAGTGATCTTACAATAACCTTTCCCATATAATATAATTCTATAAAATTAAACGATATATCAATCAGGTGGTGATAACTGATAAGCATTCAATGGCATTTAATCAACAAAATTTTAAATAATGACCACAAATCTTATCTTATCTTGGTGTGTATAATAATAATAATAATAATAATAATAATAATAATAATAATAATAATAGCAGCAGCAGCAACAACAACAACAACAACAACAACAATAATAATAATAATTTTGTAAAATCTCACAAATCATTCTCAGTTAAAGCATATTATATTTATTGAAGAAGAGGCCTTTAATACAACTAACACAAAATTTAATCAACAACCTGCTAGAAGTTCAATAATATATGTAGTCTTCTTTAAAATAATAATAATAACAACTACAGTACTGAATAGTGACGTTGGTTTTAAATTTTAAGGTCATGACTCTATAACCTGCAACTAATTCATCCGTTCAAAAGATAGTAAACCTCAGTTTCATTAGTAACAGAAAATACACTAAATTAAACTAACCTGAGTGATAAAGGAAGTTGGGGTTTTTTGTGACAGCTAGGACAGAGGTCCGGCTAGAGAAATGGAGAATGAAAGTGAATGGAAATTATGATGAAATGAAGAAATAATATCTTAATATAGACAGAAATTAAGCTTGTAATGAGAAGAAGAGTGGAGAGCTGAGATTTTGGAAAAAAGGGGTTTTAGCAACCATTTGCAAGGACACTCGACCTATAATATGTCGGTTATTATCCAGCATGTAATAAAATGGAATCTTGCAATTTTACTATACTAGACCTCGTGGAAGTTGTAGTGCATAACCAATAAAAGGGGTATCTTTGTCATTTCATACTCAGAAGGAAATCTAAATGGACCCCATTATCAGTTATTGTTTCCCCATGTCCAAAAATATATATATTTTGAATTTTTCTCAAATATTAAATTAATAATAACAATGCTCAAATTACAAAGGGTTCACTAAAGTCACTAAATTATTAATTTTAAGTAACGTTATAAAACTCGCATTTGGCACTTATTTAAAATGTTCACTCTAGATTTGCACGTAATTTTAAGATTTTCCACTAACTACACTTTTCACTAATTAGATATTAAATTTACCCACTAAATTCTTTTTTGATAGTTTAAATATCATAGTGAATAGTAAATATTTATAATGAGACATCTCAAAATAATGATACAGACAGTTTAAATGGGACAGTGGGAGTATAAAAAATCCTTTTTCTTCATTGGTAAATAGCTTTTTTGTAGCTCGAAAACAATAAAAAATCACATAAGTATTTAGAGAGAGAATGAAAAACTTTTTTCTTCCCAACCTTTCAATCCTTTTTTATAAACTCTCTCCTACTATTTAATCAATTTCAACAATAAAAAGGAAAAAAGATATTCATTGTAGGAGTAAAAAAGGCTTTTTTTATAACTCAATACAAAAAACATCTGATGTAAAATAATACTTTTAAAAAAACCTATAAAAAAAACCCATCATTGTGGATGCCATAGGAAGAGTATGGTATGGTGTGATTGATTTAGATATGCTACATTAAGATATCCATAACAATAGATTTTTGTAACGCTTTTTTTATGTAGATGGTAAGCGCTTATATTCAAAGAAAACTTTTACTCTCACTACGAAGAGTTTTATTACATCTATACAAAACAATTATAAAGGACAAGTTTAATAAAGAAAGAGATATTAAAACTTTACGTTTTCAAAGTCACTCACTCTCTCATCTTATAAATAAATACAAATTTAGATCCTCTCATACTAAAATTGAAATAAGAAGTTATGTTTTATCAAAATAATTGGACCCATTATTTAACCCATATGATTCGATCATCTATTTGGCTAAAGAAGATTGGACCCATGTTAATTTTCATCCTAGATTCGCCACTGGTGTTATGGTACATACCACACAAAAAAAATATGTAACAGTATACTTCTTCCGTCCCAAAATAATTGTCCACCGACAAAAAAGACGCAGTTTAATAGAAACATAATCATTTTTGCTTTCTCTTTCTTACTTTTCGCACAATGACAGTTTTATCCTTAAGCAATGTAACACCCCAAAAATCTAAAAGTATTATAATGATAAAAGTAAAAGTAATTCTTTTAAGTTATTATTATTTTAGGTAAAATAAAATAGTAATAACTGAGAATGGTTTTTAAGTTCCAGACAATGATAAACACGGAGTGTATTTTAATACACTTGATAGAGGCGGTTTATGTGTTTAAAGTCATACATATCTATCTTATTTCATTATGTACGTATCAAATAACAGAAAGAAAGAAAATTAAGAACAGGAGGAAGAAACCATGAGAAATCAAAAGGGAAACATGAGATTGAAGCAAGAAAGGAGTAGTAAATCATTCCTTTAATCCTCCCTAACAACAAGTAAGTGTTCTTCATGAATTTCTAAACCTAGAAATGGGTTTTTGTAAGATTTTAAGAAATTGATAGTGTTCTTCATGAATTTCTAAACCTAGAAATGGGTTTTTGTAAGATTTTAAGAAATTGATATGTTCAAATACGAATTTAGGGCTTGGGTATGTTAAATTGATGTTAGTTAAGTTCATTTATCATAATTCTTAACCTAATATCAAGATAGAAATGAAGAACCCTAATTTGATTAAGAGTTCTTGAGGTGTTTATGATGAACATGATGATCATGGTGATCATGAAGGATGTTAAAGTGAAAGTAATGTTAATTAGTGTTAGTAAAGCTTAGTAATGATAATATTAACACTAATTCATGTAAAGGTAATGAAATTGAATGAGAATTCACTAAACCTAATATGGGGTTTTGATGGATTCATGGTGATTGATGTTAATTAACCTTGTTAATGATTAAATATGGTTAATTAGTGATGGTTAAAGTGATTAAAGTATAGTTGTGATCATATTGATCATAACTTGGAAAGATGTAAATGATATGAATCGGATTAGTTAACTTTAAAGGTTTAAATTAGTTAAATTGTTGATGTGAAATGGTTAGAAAGTGAGTTAATATTGTTAATAGCTCACATGATTATGTAAAGTAAAGTGAAGCTATGATTAGTTGATTTAAAGATCAACTTATGAAAGTAAGGAGTTAGTAATGATGATTAGATGATTTGATCACCGGTTGATGCTAAATGTGTTGTTATGTGATTATGTTATATGATAGGTGATCAAATGATATGGAAGCCCTAAAGCAAGTGTTAGATCGCCTAATTGCCTAAAAAGCTAAGGTGAGTTATATGAGGATTAAATGGATAATAGTTGTATGTTCCGGATTGCTCGAGAGCAAAAGGTTCATGCAACCAAATAAAGTGTTGTTATGTTTGTGATGTGGTCAAATATCGATTATGTAAGTGTTGCTATGGTAAGTATTGATAACACATGTTATATGTGAAAGTAAGTGGTGGACAGGTAACGTGGCATATGAAGAGTACGTGCCTTGCACGTGGTATGTGAAGAACACGTATGCTATACGTGTATAATTGGGTAACTAAGTAGTGACAATGTCACTAGCTTAGTTTTGTGTCAATTCTTATGAATTGGCATGTTAGATTGTGGAGCCAAGGAATGATGTTATCATTGGCTTGGCGGTATCTAAGTAATGACTATGTCATTAGCTTAGTTTGATGTCAAATTGTATAAATTGGCATGTTAGATGTTGAGGATCCTTAACTGTGTGCAGAATATGTATTAGTATTCATGCCACGAGATGGTATGATACTAATTGAAAAGATGTAAGAATGATTCCTATATTTATGCAATATGGTAAAGGTCAGATTAAGAGTGATCTTTGTATTCACTCAATGGTTATGTGGTAAAGTAAACAATTATCTTTGATATTGTTGTATGTCAAAAGGTTATGAAATTATTCATTTAATTGCTTATGTACTCACTAAGCTTAATGCTTACCTCGTTAGATGTTCACATTGTAGGTGATAGAATTGATTGAACCGAATGGCTAAAGTGGGTAGAAGATGGATGCAAGAGGTTAGCGTGGAATGGAGCTTGCTTTACGGTTAGATTAGCTCCTTTTCCTTGAATGATCGTTATAATTAGCCATTGTGTAAATCGCCCAAAGAAATGTTTTAAAAATGTAAAGTTGTAAATGGTCATGATATGTATCTTTGACTTTGAAAGGTCAAAGGAGAAAGGGTCAAGAATATTGTTAGTGTATATGTATGAGAAAGTCAAGAAATCTTAAAAGTGAAATGAGGTTAAGTGGTGAAAAGAGGTCATTGGTTAAAACGAGTAGTGACATGTAGTCAACTACTTTAAAATGATCAATTGTAAATGAAAGATGTAAGAAATAATGGTCAAAGTATGCTTGAAATGAGAAATGGGTCAAAGGGTGCCCAATTGGGTACTAAATGGGTCAACGTGTCAAAATGGGTTCTAGATATGGTACGAATGATGTGTGAATTGAGTTAAGTCCCATTTTGATAGCCAATGTTAGTGTCAAAGTTCGAAAGCCAGAGTATGTGTGGTTTGAAATATGACATGTCAAGATTTTGGTCCAAAATGGACGAAAAGTGGTCAACGGTCCATATTTTAATAAAACAAGAATTTTGGAAAATGGTGAAAAGGGAAACCTTTATATGGCCCATTTGAAGGTGCACGTAAATTTTCAGGTTCAAATGTTTTCCGAGTCAAGAGTTATACGCGTTCAAACTTGGCTTAAAAATCTGAGTTGCCGGTATAGGAGTCTAAGGTAGAAATGAGACTATTTTAGGCTGAAAGTAGTCAAATTTAGACTATCAAGTGGCGTAATAGTCTAATTTAGTCAAAAATAGACAGAATGAGTCTAAAGTAGATATGAGTGTACTTTATGCCAAAAATAGTTAAATTTAGACTATTAAGTAGTGTAATAGTTTAAAAATTGATATGACAGAAAGAAAAAAAAATGTTCACGTTTTCGGGGCGTTTCAAGCAATTAATTAATGTTTTATTTAAAGTTTGTAATCCTATATTCGCCACTGGTGTTATGGTACATACCAGACAAAAAAAAATTATGTAACAATATACAATAAAAAACCGCATAGTTGACATAACTTGTATCTTCTTTAGACCTATGCCAACGGCTTTGTCAGTTTGAAACCCATGAAAGCCTTTCAAAGTGAAACTGATGGCACCACTTCTTCTGTTTGCTTCTTCAATTTCACACGTCGCTTTTCCGAAGAAATGGAGGAGGATTTGGGGTGGGACCCAACTAATATTTAATGTATTGTTGTTTTTTGTTTAGTGTATGTAAATGTAAGGCTTAAAAATTGAAGTGATAATAGAATTGTTGGGAGTATTTAATCAGTCTTTCATTAGTTATGGATGTGCTAACGTGACGCTGAGCTAACAAAATTGGAAAAGCAAGTGAAAAAGCAACGGTTGGAAATGATCTTACCTCCTTTCACATATATTTTCCCACCCTCATTACCACATTCTACCCCGGCTATCTCACCTCCTCCTTCCATCTACGTAACATTTTAATATGCCATACAATTAAACATTTAAACTTCTTCAAATATTCAATACGTATTAATGTATATGTATATATGGATTGTACAAAAAAAAATTTTCATATATTAAAAAGGATTTAATGTAGTATTGTCTTCAAAGGTCAACACAAAATATTTGACATGATCTGATGAATCAGACTAGTCATAGAATAGGTAAGGTACTCCTGCATCTCTTACTTGTCACGCTCTCTGACCTACCGTTACCAAGTCACCAAGTCTGACCCGCCCCTATCTTTAGCCTAATATTCCAACCTATTTGTTTTAGGGAGTAGTTTTTGACTTTTTGTAGTCCATTTACTTTTAGTTCCTTTTTTGTATATCTCGTTTACCTTTTAGCAACCTTTTTAAAAAATCGTCTTGCTCTACTAATAAAGAATACTCCTAAATGACTTGCTTGTAACATTTGTTGTATACACATAAATGATAAATGTATTTTTAATAGTTGATGCCAAAAACAATATATTGAATAAAAATACACAAATATTAATCATCTTAAATTGTTATGTGATTTAACACAAAAGTCAAAAACCAATGACCATTATGTAGATGATAAAGAAAGTTTCACCAATCGATTAATATAGAAATTAAATATGGATGGCTCATTAGATTTTATTTTCCAATGCTAGCTATCAAATCAACAAACTAAGAAATGCAAAACATAATGATGTATAATACTCCGTATATGTTATGTTACTAAAAATGTCCGTGCGCTTCAATCGTCACAGGTTCTATACCACCATTTCCTTACGAACTCTACTCATCCACGTACTGATGCGTGTGAAAGCGCGTCTTGTTTTATAATTTATAACTGAAAATACCTTATTAATACTATCACACAACCAGGCAAGAATACCTGATCGGAATAGTATAGCTATGGTAAGTCCAGGTCGATCTCAGGAACACAGGACACGGTGGTTTATTAATTAAAATAGAAACTACTAATTAACTAATAAAACAGTAAAAAGGGGGAGACGTTTGAGTTCCGTTCGAACATAAGAGTTGTAAATAATAAATAAAACTAAATAAAACTTTAAATAAAAATATATAAAAATAATAAATGGATAACAATAGGAAGGAATAAGTAATTGTGTAGTAACTCCACTCAGATTCATATATCTCGATTGATTGCATATTGATTATTCAATTGTGATTTCTTTTATATCAACTTAATACCAAATTCTTCAATGATTATAAGTTGAAAATGAATTAGCCAACGTTCCGGGTCCAACTAATCCCTACAATTTAAGGTTTCCCTAAATTGTGCATTAAGCATTCACGATCTATTATAATTCAACCTCGCGGTACGAATTCTTCAACAATACCTATTAATAATCTCTTATTAACTTATTCGTTTTAGGTTATTAACTTTACTTTCTTAACCTATCAGACTCAACATATTTAGCAATGATTAAATAAACGTAGATTCACTAATCATCAATAATTAATAACACTAAAGGAACTCAATCTCATTAATATTATTAACCACGTTAAGGAGTAAAAGCTAATAAGCACCAACAACTAAGGTTACACGGGGAATATAATAATCTTCAATCAAATAACTTAGCCAATATGCAATATAATCATTCAATAATCATAATCTAAGTTTCACTACTACACAAATACTAAATATCAATTCTTCATATAATATGCATAAAACTCAGATTATAAAATATCAAAATCATCAATGATATTTAAATAAACGAAAGTATATACAAACCAAATGATGAATCACTTGAAGATTAGTTGAAATGGATTCAACCGTAGCTTTTCGTACCTCCAAAAGTAACCTTGAAACTTGAAATAATAAACCCTAAACTAAATTATTTCGTACCCTAATATTAATAACATACAAAAGTGGTGGAAAAAGTGGTAAAAAGTCTCCTCCGTCGCATGTGAAATGCTGCATTTTATAGTTGCTGGGAACATCATCCATACGGCGTATGGAAAAATCATACGGCGTACTCCTCAAGACAGCAGCCTCCACCGCCATGCATCCAGCCTGTCCTTTTCGTATAGCATTTAATGCTCCACCAACTTCCCATTTGCTTCACACGTTTTTCCATAGCTAAAAAATGATGTTTGACTTGAGCATGGACTTTGACTAAGCTTTTTTTTATCTTTGACTGTAACTTGAAAATGACTTGGGCCCATAAGCTTCACATGACTCTGCCACAACCAAAATGATCATTCATTCATTCTATTTTACACTTTATAATATTATTACTATATATTACTAGGTAGGGTTCAAATGAGAATAGAAATTTGTGTGAGAATGAGGGAACCAATGATATCAAGCCATGTATACAAAGAGAATGTTCCACATGTACAAAACCCATTTACCCCCAACATCAATTATCTCACAAACGACAAATCGAAAAATTATGAAAATTGCACCATTAAATTCGTCGTTTTCTCCTCTTCGATTTGCCGTCCCTCAAGACATACTTTCGAAAAGTTTTTTTTTTTTTCATTTTTTTGGTGGGTTTCACATTTACTAACACATGTGTTAAAGTGTTGCGTTTAGAGTTTAGGGTTTGGGGTTTAGGGTTTAGGGTTTAGGGTTTAGGGTTTGAGGTTTGGGGTTTCTGGGAGAAACCCCAAACCTCAAACCCTAAACCCTAAACCATAACCCCTAAACCCCAAACCCTAAACCCTAAACGCTTTACAAAACGGTAAACCCTAAATCTTTCTAAACCGTAAACCTTGAACCCCTTCTAAACCCTAAACCCTTATAAACCCTAAACCATAAACCCTACTAAACCCTAAACCTAACCCTAAATCCTAACCTTAATCACAAATTAAATGTACAACTAATCACTAACACATGTGTTACTAATTTGTGAAACCCACCAAAAAATGAGAAAAAAAAAAGTTGTCAAAAGTATGCCTTGAGGGACGGCAAATCGAAGAGGAGAAAACGCTGAATTTTATGGTGCAATTTTCATGATTTTTCGACTTACCGTTTGTGAGATATTTAATTTTTAAAAATGTGGAGGAGAGAGAATAAAGTGTGGAGGAGAGAGAATAAAGTGACACATGGCAAAAATATGTTGGTTCCCTCATTTTCACTCAAAATTGATGTACTCGTTTGAACCTTACTCTATATTACTAACTTATTTATTTATTATTACTATCCTACTACGTAATGTTATGTTTATATTATTACTACTTCACTATTAAGATATTATTATTTACGTTAGTATTATCATTAATTATTACTAACTTTATTTTATTGTAACTAGTACGTACTACTACTACATTAAATATCATATATATACTATTATCACTAACTTAGTACTAAATTTAGGATCATATTATTAACATTATTTAGCCTAACTACTTATTTGTTCCAACTCAAAAACTCTAATAAATATACAATCTAACTATTTTCGCTCAATTCATCTAACTTTTCGAACTCAAATATTTACATACTTTATTTATTTTTCTCACTCTTTTAACTACTTTGTCCCAATCATATTTATGTAAAACCAACTTTTATACAAAAATCACTTAATTTGATCTATTTTTAACTCATTTTTGTTCTTTTTCTAATTCAAGCTCTATTTCTACCTACTTTATAAATATGAACGAAATAACTACCAATTATTAAATAATTGTATCAAAAGTATACAAAAACTAGAGAATATTAGTATATAAATATAGTACTATTTGATGTTATCAAATATCCCCACACTTAAGTTCTGCTTGTCCTCAAGTAGAATACATTTTCATCATAAAAACTTGATAAGCATCAAACTAATATTTAAGAATCTGAAATACCTAAATTAAAAATATGTTTCATAAATTAAAACTTTAAACATTTTAATTAACATGGATAACTATAAAGTACAAATAAAAATTCTTATTATTAGTGCAACATATAGTCCATGAATGATTACTAATATATTTGTCCACTTTAAACAATCTATACTCATATCTCTGAATACACCTTTATTGTTAATATGTATATTACTTATAATTTCCACATATGATATACTCTTAAACTTAATCATGCAATTTACTTCTATATTCAAAATAAATATATGAAATCCATTTTTAAGAATCAAGACATTGGTGACAGGTCTGCATTTTCATGCAACAAAGCGACATAACTTGATTCAGGTAAAGCAATTTTTTTAATCAAACCAGCGGTGACAGGTCTATACCTTAGTATTACAAAGCGACATAGTTTGATTATTTTAACTTTGATTTGAAAGATTTTCTTTCTTTTGCTTTATTTAAGAATACTAATTAGAGACCAGGTCTGTACTTACGTACAACAGAGGAAACAATTAGTAAACCCCCAAATGTTTTCATATAAATATAAAGACATATAAAATTATCGCATGATAAATCTAAGATTTAAGACTTTTATGTCATACATCATATTATGTATCATAAAATAATATACAGGTTATTTTATTAATTTCTTACAATTCAGAAATACTCATATAAATTGCCTATTAATACATCATATCAAGTAACTATATATTGCTTATTATTAAGTTTCTTACATTATATGTACAAAACAGTTAATCCATATTAAAGTCCAAACTTTTAAATATAAAACAAAACTTTTAACAAAAAGTATTCTAACTAATAAATACCTAGTTTTTAACTCAAAAATTTTTAATTTGATGAAAATTTAACAAAATTATAATATAAGGACAAGTTTAAATTTCTTTTCTACCGATCTCATCCCCACACTTAAATTATACAATGTCCTCATTGTATATAAACAAGTTAAAAATAAAAGTGAGAAAAGGAAGAAAAGAAATTAGAATGAAAAACTCCCCTGAATATGATGCAATTATCTTGAGCTGATTCGGTGTAATGGGTCATCTTCCGATCTTTATTCCAAAATATACAACAGCACACACTTTCGTAGTTAATCACGATTGCATTTAGCGTATGCAATAAGCCTTTAAACCCCTCGGTATCCCAAGTGGACGAGTTATAGTCTCGTGAGGGTTTTCAGGGAACACACCCACAAAGTTCTTTTATTTTCCAAAAATTCCAATTTCAACTGAATTGGTTCCCAACTTCAAAAAGTAGCAAAAAACATTAAACGTATAAAAATAAAATACCAAAAACGGAAAATAAAAATTATACATAATGTACAAGCACGAGTTGCCTCCCGAGAAGCACTTGTTTTTGTTCGAGTCACTAGCTTGACTCCAACTTTACTTACCAAAAAATCTCTTGACTTTCCCCATACTTAAAAGTAAGCATGGATGGTAATATCGATAAGTAATCCAAAAATGTTAATTTAATAAAATTAAAGCAAATAAATACTTATCGTTTATGGTAGGCATTGATCCATTCCTTGATGCTCCATGATTTTCCAAAATTGAGAGAAACTTTCCTTCCGATCGAATTGCCAAAAAGGATCTTCATACTGGTAAAACAATGAACTTGTGCTTATAGATACTTCAATCACGGGTTGCGTTGACTCAACCACCGTTTGAATTTCAACTGGTTCGGTTGCTATCTCATTACCGCAAGTTTTGTTTTCGATTTCTCCTCCAATCCTTACCATTGTTCGATCACCTTCTTCCAATAGTTCAACATCCGGATGCAATGACAGAGTTTCATCAATAGTTGGATCCATAATAGCTACTAATTCTTCTTCTGTCATAACCCCATCTTGGTTTCTTAATTCAAGAACTTCCTCATCATCACAATTAAGTAACGAGAGTATTTCTTCATCACAATCATAATGATCAAATCTTGGCAAAGGCAACCAATCTACCTCCATATCTTCTTCCTGTTCAATTTCACTAAAAATTTCGTTAGAAAATAAAGAGTCAGAGGATTGAGAATACTTATCTGTTTGAGCCATCTCCTCAAGTTGTTGAATGGAATTTCCTTGACTATGGCCAATAGTCTTCGTTTCTTCCACTCTTTCACTTGATGTCTCCATAGATTGCGTAGATTTCACAATCACTGGACGAGATAAACTTTTAACAGTATCTTTCTTAAGCTTTGGAAAAATTGATCCTTCATTGTAATTTCTATACAAAGCAGCTGGATACGGAGGCGGAGGTATGTATTTTTTAATAATTTCTTCCGATAAAGGTGAAGGCTTATATTTTTTTAAATTTGGTTTTGCCTTATATCCTCCATCTTTTGGTTTGTCAAAATTTTCCACCTTGTCGCTTTCCATATCCTTCACAATTAGATCTCTATTCTAATATGCTATCATCATCTAAAGATTGCTTCAATTCCTCTTTAGTCAACATGCGAACGTTTCTCGAGTTTTGAAAACTCACAGGGACATCATTCATCTTCTGAGACATACCTGTCAAAATAAAACAAAAAGAAAAAGAGTAGAAAAGAAAATAAAATAAAATAAAAACTAACTAAAAAAAATTTTCCAAAATTTTTTTTTTTTAAATAAAATAAAATTCCAATTTAAATAATAAACAACACCGTTCCCCGGTAGAACAAAAGTCCAACCGGTTAAGTGTTCCCTGGCAGAATAGTTCAACCAGTTAAGAGTCCCCGGCAGCGGCGCCAAAAACTTGATGCGTGTGAAAGCGCGTCTTGTTTTATAATTTATAACTGAAAATACCTTATTAATACTATCACACAACTAGGCAAGAATACCTGATCGGAATAGTATAGCTATGGTAAGTCCAGGTCGATCTCAGGAACACAGGACACGGTGGTTTATTAATTAAAATAGAAACTACTAATTAACTAATAAAACAGTAAAAAGGGGGAGACGTTTGAGTTCCGTTCGAACATAAGAGTTGTAAATAATAAATAAAACTAAATAAAACTTTAAATAAAAAAAATATAAAAATAATAAATGGATAACAATAGGAAGGAATAAGTAATTGTGTAGTAACTCCACTCAGATTCATATATCCCGATTGATTGCATATTGATTATTCAATTGTGATTTCTTTTATATCAACTTAATACCAAATTCTTCAATGATTATAAGTTGAAAATGAATTAGCCAACGTTCCGGGTCCAACTAATCCCTACAATTTAAGGTTTCCCTAAATTGTGCATTAAGCATTCACGATCTACTATAATTCACCCTCGCGGTACGAATTCTTCAACAATACCTATTAATAATCTCTTATTAACTTATTCGTTTTAGGTTATTAACTTTACTTTCTTAACCTATCAGACTCAACATATTTAGCAATGATTAAATAAACCTAGATTCACTAATCATCAATAATTAATAACACTAAAGGAACTCAATCTCATTAATATTATTAACCACGTTAAGGAGTAAAAGCTAATAAGCACCAACAACTAAGGTTACACGGGGAATATAATAATCTTCAATCAAATAACTTAGCCAATATGCAATATAATCATTCAATAATCATAATCTAAGTTTCACTACTACACAAATACTAAATATCAATTCATCATATAATATGCATAAAACTCAGATTATAAAATATCAAAATCATCAATGATATTTAAATAAACGAAAGTATATACAAACCAAATGATGAATCACTTGAAGATTAGTTGAAATGGATTCAACCGTAGCTTTTCGTGCCTCCAAAAGTAACCTTGAAACTTGAAATAATAAACCCTAAACTAAATTATTTCGTACCCTAATATTAATAATATACAAAAGTGGTGGAAAAAATGGTAAAAAGTCTCCTCCGTCGCATGTGAAATGCTGCATTTTATAGTTGCTGGGAACATCATCCATACGGCGTATGGAAAAAGCATACGGCGTATGGATGATTTTTGGCGTACTCCTCAAGACAGCAGCCTCCACCGCCATGCATCCAGCCTGTCCTTTTCGTATAGCATTTAATGCTCCACCAACTTCCCATTTGCTTCACACGTTTTTCCATAGGTAAAAATTGATGTTTGACTTGAGCATGGACTTTGACTAAGCTTTTTTTATCTTTGACTGTAACTTGAACATTTACTTGGGCCCATAAGCTTCACATGACTCTGCCACAACCAAAATGATCATTCATTCATTCTATTTTACACTTTATAATATTATTACTATATATTACTAACTTATTTATTTATTATTACTATCCTACTACGTAATGTTATGTTTATATTATTACTACTTCACTATTAAGATATTATTATTTACGTTAGTATTATCATTAATTATTACTAACTTTATTTTATTGTAACTAGTACGTACTACTACTACATTAAATATCATATATATACTATTATCACTAACTTAGTACTAAATTTAGGATCATATTATTAACATTATTTAGCCTAACTACTTATTTGTTCCAACTCAAAAACTCTAATAAATATACAATCTAACTATTTTCGCTCAATTCATCTAACTTTTCGAACTCAAATATTTACATACTTTATTTATTTTTCTCACTCTTTTAACTACTTTGTCCCAATCATATTTATGTAAAACTAACTTTTATACAAAAATCACTTAATTTGATCTATTTTTAACTCATTTTTGTTCTTTTTCTAATTCAAGCTCTATTTCTACCTACTTTGTAAATATGAACGAAATAACTACCAATTATTAAATAATTGTATCAAAAGTATACAAAAACTAGGGAATATTAGTATATAAATATAGTACTATTTGATGTTATCACGTACCGTCTGCAAACATGAAAAATAAACACCACGAAGAAAAAGAACTTACATAAATCATTACCATCGTTTGAAATCTTTGACGGTTAACTCGTTGACCAAATTGATACATAGTGCATACGTGGAGTCAGGCCCGGCCCTAAGGGGGTGCAACCCGGGCCATAGCACAAGGCCTAAGTTTTTCAGAGGCCCAAATTGTTTATATCTTGTAAATTATATATAAATGATGTTGTGAACCAACAAGTAAATGATGTAGTAGTTTAGTGGACAAGCGTATTATCTTTTAATAAAAGGTCACAAGTTCGAATCCAGCTTGTGGTTGTGGCCATTTCATTAACTTTTTACATGATAATGCAAAGCTATTATATTTTTCTTAGTTACTAGTTGCTGTTTTTAATTTGATTATCCTACTAATTTATGGAACTAGAAATTTATTTGATATATAAATTTCATTGTTTTACAATTCAATAATCAAGTAACATAATATTCCGGATCAACACAAAACTTAATTAAAAGCTTAAATAAGGGGCCTAATTTGAAATTACTGCACAGGGCTAACAAAATCCGTCGAACGGGCCTGCTAATCCCTCTTAATTATTATAAGAGGATGTGATTAGGCAAATCACTTTTAAAAAGTCTATTATGTTTCTAACAACCCCCATTCTTGATTAGCAAATAAATTATTAGCACTAATATTAAATTACCATCTTACCCCTCTTTTATACCAAAGATTTTTACGCTCCAAAATATTATGTAACTTTTGAATTTGAAATCAAAAATTCCTATTTTTTAGTAAAATATTGATGGTGTAAATTAAATAGTAATTAATCCTTTCCCTTTTATTTGCCACCTCCCTTTCTTCATGTGTTTGGATGTCAGATGACTTTTGACCCGTTTCTTTTGGACTTTACTCTTTTCGCTTAACCCGTAATATTAATAACTCAAATCAACCCAACTTTTAATTTGTTTTTGTGTAGATTTCATAAACTTTAAGCTCAAATTTGATGAAATCTTGACAGGTTAACTAAAAAGATGCTTATGCGAACAAAACTGCATATCGTTGCCTCTACTTCCTAGCCAAATGAGTGAATATGGGTTTGAGGAGTTAACATGATGCAATGTATGTATGCTCCTTTTGCGTTATGGGGTCAAGAGGCTTTGTTGGATGAACAAAGGTGTGTATTTTAGCTTTTGAAGTGTCAAAAACATGGGCAAGTCCTGTGTAGGTATTCTAGCTTTTTAGTTAAAAAAGTAGAGGTGGTATAATGGGTTCGCACTGGAATATATCATTTTTTGTAATGGCTAGATCAGGTTTGCCTTACCTGCAAACCCTTTTTGGTCCATGTGCAAATTAGTTCTAAATTTTCTCGACAAAATGGGTCTTGATTCAACCTAACTTTTGGTTCGACTTAGCCAAAAAAGGTCACCTGTTTTGAGTCGACTGAGCCAAAAAAGACACATATGTCGTCCCTTAATACTCAAACCTGTGATCAGATATTTCAATATGATCTCCTTAAAGTTACTTACACAGTTCATTCAATCAAACTAAAGCATGCAATAATATTTTTACTAAAAGACTTTTAGAGGTCATTCGTGAAATTGATGCGAGCTGTTTCGTTCTCAACTGACAGGGTAACTATCACTTAATACTCAAACCTGTGATCAGGTATTTCATTATGATCTCCTTAAAGTTACTTACACAGTTCATTCAATTAAACTAAAGCATGCAATAATATTTTTACTAAATACTTTTATAGGTCATTCGTGAGGATCCTTTGGTCTCCATTCTTTCATGGGCTACTTCTAATTTTTTTCCGAAGTAGATGTGACATGTAATTGTATAGTGTACATTTTTATGCGATAGAGACTTTAAAAGAGGTTAACTAGTTTTAATAAATAATGCCTAATTTTGAGACAATCATAGACCGTGTTGTTTTGTTGCCAAGTGAATAACATTGAAGCTTCATTAGAATATTTGGCTATACGGGCTTTGTGCTTATTTCCTTGCAGCATTGAGTACTGGCTGGAAGACAACGAGGCATTAAAGAAGCGTACAGGGTTCCAAAGATAGGAGTAAAGGCATCTTTAATCAGGCATGTATGTCAAACATATTGGTTGTGTCATTTTTTTGCAGATTTGTGGTTAGTCTTTTCGAAGGATGAAGTGTGCATCGAGTGGTTTGAGAATGCTGGATTCAAAGATCAGGAGATTGGTCCCAAAGTAGTACTGTGGGTGTGTGTCACCATGGTGTAAAACTGGGCTATCACTCTGCTACCGGAGTAAAACCTGCATCAGGGAATTCACCGTTGTAGGTAATGTCTTATGGGAAAAACTAAGAAGCATTATTTAACTTTCAGTAGGGTATAAATTATGGGAAAAACAAATGTAAAAGGAATGATGTGACCTAAAAAGTCATGTTTTTAGGCACATTATTCTGCACTTATTGGACTTATATTTGGTGAAATCGTCTTAAAACATCTATTATTTACTTAAAATCACCAAAGTAGTCTAATTATGGGCGCTGCTGTTAAAATCACCAAAAACATCCGTTTATCATGCAAAACGAGGCAAATAATGTCACCTTAAATATTCCTTTCTTAATTTACTTATGGAATTAGATCTTATTTCATATTTTGTGATTCCATAGTGAAATCCAAGACCGGAGGTGAAAGAATCAGATGAAACAAACGAAAGACGGATAAGATGTGCAGTCTGGAAGCTCGCCGATCGTCATCCGGAACACGCAAAAGTCAAATACCTCCAAATTTGGCAAACTTAGTGTCATTAGAAGCGTAACGGAAAAACGAATCCAACGGCGCAAGAATCAAGCAAAACGGACTCCAAACGAAGAAGATATGGACGAACCAAGCAACCGAGAAATCAACGGAGGCCAAATGGAGCACCAACCCCCTGGGCACCTAGGTACCGTATACGGTACCCTAGGTGCCGTATACGGGGTGTGTTGCCTTGTTGGGTGCCGTTTTCCCCCTGTCCGCTTGCCCCGTATGCTGCTTTGATGCTTGTATCTTGTGCTTCAAGGCTTGTACCAAGGCTTTCACCCTTCTCCTATAAATACCAAGCTCCATTTCACCATTCAACACACCATTTTCATACCTCATTCTCACATTTCACTCTCTCTCTAGTTTTCATTCTCTCTCTAGCACTACTCTTAGGAGTTAGAGGAGAATTAGTCTTGTAGTTAGTTAGTTTCTCTCTCTAGCATTTCTCTAAGGAGTTAGAGGAGAATTAATAGGGTAGCTTTTGTAATAGAGTTGGAATTCTTGGAGGATCTCATTTGTAATATTGTTCGGGATATTTCGGAGCTCTGTCCGTGTAATCTTTCAGCTACTATTCAATCTACGCATTACTTTCGGTTATTTCTATCCTTATCTTTCATAATGTTGCATGCTATTATTATGTTTGATTTAGGATACATTGCCATGATTAGTGAGTAGATTAGCTATTGTGTTTGTTATGATGTAGTTAGCTTGTTAATATTTGGGGTGATGCTACTTTAAATACAATTGGGATAAAATCGTCATGAAACAATGGAGGTAACGTTATATGGCTTTCATTTGTATAGCGCCGGAAACATCACGAATGTGTGTAGTACGGAACGTGGAAGCTATGAAAGTCGTGGGCACAATCCGTTGTGGAATAATGATCCCAATTGTTAAATATTCAAAACCGGTGTACTGTTAACTATACATTTATGATTTTAAACTAAACTATCGCCTTTCCTCCAATAAACGTGGTTAGAACCTTTATGTCAAGGAGTCGCGAACCTTAGTCAAACGGTCACTACCTATCTATGTTTTCTTAAAATAACATGGTCTGATTTCGAATCAATGGAAATATAGTCTACCTATCGTATAATACACTGTGAATTAATCAGGGATTTATTGGTTTGGGATTACAAAGTGAACGGGTTGTTTAGCTATCATAGATGGTTTTACTGTAATACAAGCTTAGATATACTGAGTTCAGATGGCTGTAAATATGTGGCCCAGTCAAAGCCCTAATACAACTGAGTATCCGGTTTAACGTTGGAAACACCTATGGTGGAGTACAAACACGTACAAACTACGGAAAGGTCGAAGGCTGTATACTGTGTTACATCCTAGCATAGTCTGTGATCCAGGAAAGACCGTAATACGGGTGAATACACAATGTAACCGTGGAAAAATCTGTGGGTTGAAGACTGTATCATAGCCAAACATCTCTGAACTCAATCACAACCATTAATGTATATGTTAATCAGTCGCCACCTGTCTTAAATCTTAAATGCCTTGCCTAGCTTAGATATCTTTGTCTGTGTTAAGAAAGATCAGTGGATAAATTGCGGACTGCCGCCTTATTCCTACACCCCATCTGGAGGGTCACTTGGTCTCATCATAAGAGACGGCGAGGAGGGTTTCAAGGCAGTCCGATCTGATCAGAATCTTGACAGCCTAGTACTCAGTGACATACTGATCGATTTATCTGATCAGTAGGGTATTAGTATTTACACCACAAGGTATCTACGTGAACGCAAGACACAAATCTTAAAAGACGTTTTCAAATATAAAACCCCAATACAGCATCACCCCACATAAAAGCTAACGAAGTCATAACAAACACAAGTCCCCTTATATTAATTCAACCTTTCGTTTTTATTTACTGCTTTAATTAGTTTTAATTTAAATTACGAACCTAAGTATAAAACCCCCACTCAAAATTATTTTCAAACCATCGCTAATTTGAACTTTCATCTCGACAAGTCGTTTCACAATACGGTTAACTCTTTAGAACGACCCTAGGTCATACTTCAGCTATACAGCTCTAGTAGAACTTAGGTCCCCAGCTAAATATAAATTTTAAAACTTTCAAACGTGCTGCCATACGGTCGCGTTGACGACGCGTGACGGTTGGTGGCGCGTCAAGTTTTTGGCGCCGCTGCCGGGGAAGTTAATCGTAAGATTCTGAGGCGTCCCGACGAACTTTCTCTTTAGTGATACCCATAGATTAGATTTCTCTCTCGTAACCACCGAAAATTCTTTCCCACAATCCACAACGATATTCGACCAGATCATCCGGATCTGACTCACTCATTTTAGTACCCGATCCTGAGTCGATTATCCGTACCATCCATAAAGAAAGACGTTATCGTTTTCCACCAATGGCCGCTCGTGTTACTCTCGCCGACAGTACCAAACCATCCATCGAAGGACGAGGAGGACCGATTAGCTATCCAGTGATCGACGGACCATCTTTCGAACTCAAATACCACATCGTCCAACTCATCAAGGACAACTGCCAATTCCATGGACTACCCCGTGAAGATCCTAACGCCCACATCAATGTTGGAACATAGAGTGTGACAACAGATCTAGCTTGAAATAGGACTGGTGTAATTATTATTATGTTTGTACATTGGTTTAGATTTGTAAATAAATATTTGTTTTGTTAGTAATATTCGTTAAACATATTATTGTGTTAAGTTAGACGAATGTTTAAATACGAAATAAATAATAGACGTTTCATGCGAGACGAGTCGAGATCTCAGGTCGCAGCGAGTTGAGCTGTGAGGTGAGACCTGAACTCGCGAAGCATGAGTCTGGCGAGCCGAGTCCTTTACTGGGCTTGGGCTGCGAGTTGGACCGAACTCGCAGGCCCATGCGAGCCGAGCCGGGACCAGATTATAAATGTGTTTTTCCAACGTGAAAAACCTAACACTTGAAAAACTTTTGTCATTCGGTTTTCTGATCTGCGAATTCACTAAACCCATAGAAAACTTATATCTAACGTCTAGGCTTTGACGTATTATTCGTTTAAAGTTAAGCTTTATAAACGCAATTACGAACAAATTCGTTACTAGTAAGATAACACCGTATTGAGGGATTCCGCACCTTAATACTAAAGATAACGAAGTTATCGATCCTAAAACTAGGGGACTTACATCTGGTATCAGAGCTTTCGGGCTAAATACGAGTGTGTTCATAAGTTTTAGTAATATTGCGTTTTTGATTCGGGTCGTTTTTACGTGCTTTCTTGTAATACTAACGATCAAAATCATTCTCTGGACGTTTTAGGGTTTGTTTACGGTCGAAATTTTCAGTTTCAGTCGTAAAAATACCTTAAAAATTCGTTTTCGGGTTTAACAGCCGTTTCGCGAGTCGAGATTAGGGTTCCAGCTTCGCCTGCGAACCGAGTTGAACTAGCGAGTCGAACTGAGGCTTGCGAGTCGAACCGAGATCCCTCGCGAATCGACATCACTTGCGAATCGACATCTTTAGCAATCCGAACTGAGGCTTGCGAATCGACGTATTCTGCGAGTCGAGCTGAGATTGCGAGTTGAGCTGAGTCTTGCGAGTTGAGTTTTCTGAATTCGCGAAACAGTTTTACTTTACGTTTTTAAGATGTCTGACTTAAGTAGAATGATCGAGATGGACCACGAGGTGGGAAAATCGAATGTTCCACCTAAGTTGTTAAGGATCGAGGATTACTACAATTGGAAGGACATATTTGAATCTTACTGTAGATTCCATGACCTGTCAATCTGGATGTGTATCAAGAGTGGATACACCGCACCTACTCAAACTGTTCAAAATGCCACTGTGGTTCTTACCTATCAGAACATGAGTGATCAAGAGAAGGAAGCTTACAGAAATGAAAATAAAGCACATTCATGCATAAAGATGTGTCTTCCTAAAGAGATTGCTCATCAACTGAAGTCTTTTCATACTGCTAGAACGCTCTGGGAAGCTCTAGAGAAAAGAGGTGAGGGAAGTCCACAGGTGAGAGCTGGCAAGAGGAGTCTTCTCAAAAAGCAGTTTACTATGTTTAAAGCTTTAAAAGGATATGATCTTGATGCCTATGTCACGCGTTTCTACCATCTGTTAAGTGAACTGGAATACCATGAGATTATTGAAGAAGAAGTAGCTAAAACCGACAAGTTTCTTGAGGGTTTGCCTTCTAAATGGGAAATGTATGGCGTTATGATTAAGGATAACGAAACCAGGTATTCTACTATGACCTTAGAGCAAGTCATTGACAAGCTGAAAGGTTATGATTTCTCCAGAAAGTCAAGAGATAGTGATTCTGATCAGGTTCAGAACCCTAGGTTGTATCATGGAAAGTCAAATCTTTCGACTGCGTCCTCTAGTTCGACAACTGCACTGTTAGTTGGTGATACTAGTGAAAATGTAGAAATGATTACTGAAGATCTATGCTTTATTTCCTCCTCTAGTGATGAGACAAAGGGAAAGAATTCTGAGAAGTCACCTCAAGAGCATCAGAAGATGCCTATGAGTGTGAAATCTGCTGAACAGCAATTGTCTGTTCTTGCTTCCTTTGTGGCATCATATGAGAATTACATAGAGGGAAAGATCAATGATCCTGTTCTATTTGACGAGGATTATGAACAGATAGATCCGGATTATGTTGAGGAATTGGAACTTCAAGAGATGTTAGCATTAGTTTCGAGAAAAGTTAAAAATTTCCTCTAGAGAACTGGTAGAAAGGTGTTGGGCAATAGATCAGGGTTTGACAAAACCAAGGTCAGATGCTTTAACTGTCAGGGTATTGGTCATTTTGCTAGAGAATGCCAAAGACCTAAAGTAGAAGCACAAGGAAAACAAGGTTCGGGAAGTACTCTTGCTTCCAAAGCCTTAGTGGTGAAGCAGTTGGATGGTTCTTATGATTGGCAAGCTCATTCTGAGGAAGCCTTGATGGCCAAGATCGAAGAGACAACTACTGGATCAGTGTCCTACATGCCCACTGATATGGAACATAGAGTAGAGGTGCCTGAGTCTGAAGTGAAGGCAAGTGATGATGACGTGCTATATATGGATTCAATTCCAGATATGAGTCCTGAAAAATTCGTGGCACGCATGGCTGAAGTACAAACTGACAAGAAGAAGGTATGTTTAGATATTCTTAATCTTGCTGATGTTTGTTACTTAGTTACTGATTTACAATCTCATAATAGTGTCTTAACTGTGTCAAATAGCAATCTGTCATCACAATTGAATATGGATAAGGAATCCTATAAGACTGTTAGATCTGAACTTGATCAAGCCATTATGGATATTCGTAGATTAAGTGATGATAAACAAGCCTTAAAAGATAAAATTAAGTCTTATGCTTCGGATAGAACAAAACTTAGAGATACCATAAGTGAAAAATCTGTTGTCATAGATGGTTTCTATATGAATATCAAAGACTTAAATGAGACAATTGCTAGTAAGGATCAGGAAATAGTGAATCTTAACTTAAGGTTAATTGAGCAAAACCGTAAACTTGAGAACTATAGGACATCTCAAATGGATAAAATGTTAGATGCTCAACGTAGTGTAAAGGACAAGACTGGGTTAGGTTACAATGATGTATCCCCTCCTTTTAATGCCAATTACACTACTATTCCTGAAGATTCTGAAATGACGGATGCTAATCCTGAAATTTCAGTAACTAATGATCAGGAAAAGTTAGAGGCACAGAAGGATGTTATTAAGAACCCTTCATCAGATAATAGTAAGGCTTCTCATTTCACCAAAATACAATTTGTATCGGGTGGAGTGATTAACGATGCTAAGACTGATGATAAGGTTAATAAGGAACAAATATCTGAACCTTTAGTGCCTAAGACTCCGAGTGGTAATGCAAAAGTTCCTAAATCACGCAAGCAGATGTCATGTTTCAAGTGTCATCAAAAGGGACACGTGGCTTCGTGTTGTCCTAACAAAAAGCCTGAAACACCACATAAGCTTGTGATGGATGAAAAGACACAGACCGACTCTAGTATGACTGTAGATGGGTTAGATACCAAACCTAAGTTAGGTAATAAACCTGTTAACATTCTTAAAAGAGACGGTAAACATAGTGTCTCCCCACCTAAACCTAAACGGCCATATACTGAAATTGATAATTCTGTCCATAAGTCTAGGGATGTGACACCGTCGAGGTTTAGAACTCCAAGTAGAAGCCATAGTCATTATGAGAGTGGTACTACTTCGCGATCACATGAGTTTAGTTATAATTATCATAATAGAGCTCATAATTATGTGCCTAGGAGGTTATTCTCAAATTCACCTCTTAAGACTGATCGTCCACAAACTCAAGCTACTTCGAAAGTAACCAAAGCTCCTGATGGGAAGGATGGTTATTTTAAAGAGCTTAAGTTTGTTGATGATAAGGGACAAACCAAGACCGTAATGGCTTGGGTCCCTCTTGATAACTGATAGTATTTTGTGTTATGTGCAGGAGCATGCGGTGAACAAGGACAGCTGGTGGTATGTAGACAGTGGATGCTCAAGGCACATGACCGGAGAAAGAAGTCTACTGAAGGACTTCAAGGAGAGTCTCAAGCAAAACGTAAATTTTGCAGGAGATAAAGGAGGAGTAATTTCGGGAAAAGGAAAAGTTTCAAATGGAACTTTGACTCTTGAGGATGTGAACTATGCTAAAGAACTAACTCACAACCTAGTGAGTGTTTCCCAAGTCTGTGATAAAGGTCATCCAGTTTATTTCAATGAAAAGGAGGCCTTAGTCCTGAAGCCAGGTTTCAAAATTCCTGATAAATGGATATTGATGAGGGCATCAAGGAAGAAGCACATCTATGCTATTAACATGGGTGTTCCTAACTCTTCAATGGTGTCTACATGTTTATTATCCAAGGCTTCGGAAACAGACGCATTATTATGGCATAGGAGAATGGCACACCTGAACTGGAGAAAGATGAATTATATAACCAAAAATGGTTTGGTTCTAGGTGTACCACAAAAACGTTTCGAGTCTGAGGATAAGTGTGTTCCTTGCATGAAAGGAAAGCAGCACAAGAAACCACACAGACCTAAGACTGAAAACTCTATCTCCTCGCCATTTGAATTGCTACATATGGATCTCTTTGGCCCTATAAGCAAGAGAAGTCTAGGTGGCAAATGGTACTGTTTGGTTGTCACAGATGATTATTCTAGATTCTCGTGGGTATTCTTTTTGGGATCAAAGGATGAAACTCCAGGAATTCTAATTGAGTTCTTTGATCTAGTAGAGAATGTCTATAAAAAGAGAGTTAAGCGTATTCGTAGTGACAATGGAACAGAATTTAAGAATTCAAAGTTGAATATCTATTGCTTAAGCAAAGGGATATTACATCAATTCAGTGCACCTTATGAACCTCAACAGAATGGTGTTGCTGAAAGGAAAAATAGGACGTTGATTGAAGCTGCTAGAACAATGCTTGCTGATTCAAAGCTTCCGGTCATCTTTTGGGCAGAAGCAGTGAATACAGCATGTTATGTTCTTAATAGGGTTCTTACGGTTAAGAGACATAACAAGACTTGTTATGAGCTTTTGAACAATAAGAAACCTAACTTAAAAGGGTTTGAACCCTTTGGAGTTTCATGCACCATATTAAAGACTGGACATTAAGCAAAATTTGGTGAGAAGGCTGACGAAGGATTTTTCCTAGGTTATATGCCCAATTCGCCAAACAAGAGAGTCTTTAATAAAGTCACAGGACGTTTGGAGGTAGTTTATAATATTGAGGTTACGAGCTACTCACCTGATGTTCATAAGGGCTTAGATTGGCAATTTGATTATTCTGATCTTTTTGCATCATTTAAAGTTCCTATTAGTGACTATGTCAGTGATTCAGAGATAGCTGAACATTTATTGTTTGAAGATGAGAATATTGGTCCCGATTCAACATCAAGTGTTAAGCAGTCTGGAATTAAGACTAATGTTGACTCAGATAAAGCTTCCACACGTGAGTCACAACAACCTTCAGAGGATAAGTCTCAAGAAACAGAAGATCTTGATGATCTTCCTACAAAGTTTGATGATACACTTACTCCTTTGAAACACTTAAGGATATCTTCTTCTCGTACGGAAGATGTACCTGAATTTGAAGAGATTGGTACTAATTTGGAAGATGAGATACCGGTTGAACCAGTTACTACAACTAGAACGAGTAAGAATCATCCCGTTGAAAACATCATCGGTGATATTAATACTCCGGTTCAAACTAGGCATCAATCCAGAGCTAGTACGTCTGAGAATTCAGAATACCAAAGCTTGTATACTGCAATGAAAGAGACAGGGATTTCTAATCAATGTCTATATTCATGCTTTATCTCACAAGTTGAGCCTAAAAATGTTCAAATGGCTTTAAAAGAAAGCTCGTGGGTAGAAGCAATGCAAGAAGAACTATCTCATTTCTCTAAATTACAAGTATGGAAGTTGGTTGACCTACCAAAGGGAGAATATCCAATTGGAACTAGATGGGTATTTAAGTGCAAGAGAGATGATAAAGTAATCGTTACTCGCAATAAAGCTCGTCTGGTGGTTCAAGGTTTTAATCAACAAGAAGGTATTGACTACAACGAAGTGTTTGCACCAGTTGCTAGGCTAGAAGCAATTAGAGTATTCTTAGCATTCGCATCATATTTTGGTATAAAAGTGTATCAGTTGGATGTTAAGAGTGCCTTTTTGTATGGCAAAGTGGAAGAATTGATGTATGTTTCACAACCGTCAGGGTTTACTGATCCTGAGTATCCAGATAGAGTATATCGTTTGAATAAGGCTCTATATGGATTACATCAAGCACCTAGGGCATGGTATGGAACACTATCAACGAATCTACTTGAGAATGGATTTACAAGAGGATCGATTGATAGTACACTGTTTGTGAAGTGGAAAAAGAAAAACTTTCTTCTTGTGCAAGTTTATGTTGATGACATTATCTTTGGATCGTCTGATGAAAAGATGTGTCAAGAATTTGAGAAAGTCATGAGGAAAAGGTTTGAAATGTCTGCAATGGGAGAGTTAAATTTCTTCTTAGGATTACAAGTTGATCAAAAGAAGGATGGATTCTTTATTCATCAATCTAAATATACATATGAGCTATTAGAACGCTTTAAGATGGATGAAAGTAAGGTCTACAATACTCCAATTCCAGTCAATCATGGACTAGGTCCAGATACATCGAGTGATGGTGATGTGGATCCAAATCTTTATAGAGCCATGATCGGATCACTAATGTATTTAACAGCCTCTAGGCCTGACATAATGTTTGCTGTCTGTTTATGCGCAAGATATCAGGCTAATCCGAAAGAGTCACACATGCAAGCTGTTAAATGAATCTTTCGTTACCTCAAAGGGAAACCTAAGCTGGGTCTTTGGTATCCGATTGATGGAGACTTAGATCTCGTAGCTTATACTGATTCGGATTACGGAGGATGCAATCAGAATAGGAAATCTACGACCGGAGGATGTCAATTCCTAGGAGGTAGATTAGTATCCTGGCAGTGCAAGAAGCAAACCTCAGTAGCCATCTCTACATGTGAAGCTGAGTATGTTGTAGCTGGTAGCTGTTGCTCGCAAGTACTTTGGATTCAACAGCAACTGCGGGATTACGGGTTAAATATAACCAATACTCCTATGATGATTGATAACGAATCTACTATGTCGATCACCAATAATCCGGTGAAGCACAGTAAAACTAAGCATATTGATATTCGACATCATTTTATTAGAGATTGTGCTGAGAAAAAGTTGATAAAGTTAGTTAAGGTTCCATCATTGGATAACTTAGCAGACTTATACACAAAGGCGTTCGACAGAGCAAGATTTGAGACGTTAGTTCAACTAAACGGAATGAGAAATCCAGAGTGATTAGTCTTCCAAGGGTATTTTTGTAATAGTTAGTATTTATGTGTTCATTAAAAAAAAAAAGGCGTATAGCATTCATTTGCTTGTTACCTAAGGGGAATCGCCTTCATTAAAGAATATAACCAAAATATTCTTTGAAATTCATTTAAGTTTTATTTGCAAAAATTAAGGGATATGATAGTACATTAGGAGAATAAGCTTCACAATAATAAGCTTAAGTCCTAAGTATGATATGGTAGTAGGTTCAAATAAAGTTGCTTTAGAACTACAACGGTTCTATCAGGTATGTGTTTATATTTATTTGATTATACACCTATATCCACAAGTTATAATTTGTCTATTTTTAAGTAAAAAAAACTTTAGATGGCTTCATTATATGATGTACTGGTAGGCAAATTATATGACATTTTCTAAGCCTTAAGAAGTTAATTAACTACTTGTTTATTATCTTGTGTTACTATTCTATGATGTATGACATTAAGTCTTAATTGTTGAATGATGGTATTACCATACACCGTTATCATGCATTTTAATTTGAAGTGACAAATAGTAGCAATATGGGTATTAACTTAATTACTGGTAACTTTGTTGTACTAAGTACAGAACTGAAACCTTTAATTAAATTAATATTCTCAAATATATTTTGAATTATGCTAGAAGGGATCTTTTGTTGTACTACGTACAGACTTAGATAACATAGCATATTCAAAGTATGTCTGATATTTGTCTAACCTTAAAAATTCAAGTGTATGTTATATGTTTCGAAAAGATACATCATTTAGTAACCGCTACCTTGGAATTTAATGATGCAGTGTTATGCGTTTTACTTGAATTCTTCAGTATGTCATATAATAGGAAGCACTTGATAATATTCATACTAACAATAAAGTGTTTGCTTAGAAAATTAAGTATAATTTGTTTATGTGGATCATAATACCGGTAATCGTCTTGGACTATCTATAAAAAAATATTCACTTTATGTGAGTAATGCATTTATTAATTATGCTATGTGGATAAAGGTACCTAAGATATAATTTTATAAATATAAGTGTATAAATGATAAATTTAGTTGTAATTTTACAGTAATTTACTTGAATTTCATGAGGTATGTATACTACCAATCTGCTTAAACTTTTTAATATATAATTGATTGCTTATTCTTACTAATATGATCCCTAAGCAGATAAAATCTTATTTACTTTGTATATTTACTTTGTTTAGAGTGATTAATAAAATGGTACTTGATACCAAAGTTTATATAATTTTGTTTTTATCTTAAGTTTATTTGTTTTTTATTTAAGTTTTTGTGTTTATTAGGTTTTACCCTTCGGAATTAAATTATACTGAATATTTTTGAGTTGAACAAACGTAACAAATACAAGTGAAAAATAGTTTTATTTTAGACTTGTACAAATATCGGGTTTTATTTATACTTAGAATTAAATTCGCGTTTTAATATAGTCCTGCGAGTTGACATCGACTTGCGGATCCGCTTGAAATTTCGCGAATCGGATACAAAGTATAAAGGGGGTCAAACGAGTCAAGCCAACCCACCGAACCCACAAACTTCGCGAGTTCACTATAACTTTGCGAATCCGTTTTACAGGCGAAACGAGGCGATTTTGAGTTTTCGTTTGATTTCGATTTTTAGAGTACGGGAACGAGTTTTTCAATCCGTAGACTTTATACATCTTTACTTTGCGCACATTTTGAGGTATATATCAACGGATTTCAGCGTTTAAATTGCACGAAATCGAAGGTTTTTTTTTAAACTTAGGGTTTCGGTTTGAAGTTCAAACGATTCACATCGATTTATGATGTTATTGGACATGGATCTTTAGGGTTTATGTTAAAAGAACATTAATGAACGTAAATCAATCGATAGATCATGTTAAAATCAACGGATTAATCGATTTTGAAAACCAACTCGCGACGGCAGTTCATCGAACGAGTTGACATTTTGACTCAACTCGCAGCGAGTTGACTAGCGGATCGACATGATTAGCGAGTTCACTTAAATAGCGAGTTCATAAGTAAAGCGAGTTGATAAGTAAATCGAGTTGATAAACGAAGCGAGTTGATAAGCAAAACGAGTTGATCTCGATTTGCTTAGTTGTCTTATGCGAGTCCAGTACTTAGAAAAATTTTATTTTTTTTAAAGTAGTAATATAAATGTTAAGACTTTTTAAGTAATAACTTTTATATAATGGATTTAAATTAGACTTAAGACTTTTAGTTATAAGTTAAATTTTTATATACGACTTGAGACTATTTTGTAACAAGTTATATATAATTTCAATTTTAAACTAAGATGTTTGATGAATCTCGATTCATAATACGTTATAGTTTAAAGATTCTTAATCGTGCATTAAAATTATATCTGTTGTTTGTGTTTATTTTACAGATATGGCAAGAGCATTTGACAAGGGCCACAATATTTTGGTGGATCTGAACCTTGAAGCCAAGCGGGCTGATAGGGTTGCTGATATTCTTCGTTTTCTTGCACGATCACGGATTAGATACGCCATTACGGCCAATCCTCCTATCTCTCAGGCTATACTGAACGATTTCTGGACGGATATTGTATATGACGAATCAGTCAACCCACCATAGATTCGAGCTATGGTTAGTGGCCAACCTGTTACATTTTCGGCTGGTAATCTCCGTGAGATTTTGCAGCTAGGGACAGTAGAACAGGAGAATGGGGATATTGAGTATCCTATGGATTTTATAGAAGGTGCTATAGGCCGTATGGGTTATACAGGAGATAGACGCGGACGTCAGTTCCAGAAACCTCTGGTTATTGGTCAGTGGAGGTTTCTCTGGCACGTGATGAATATCGTTTTTGCAGCGAAGAAGGGTGGATTTGATGAGTTGAGCCCTACGATTTTATCGGCTGCACTGTCACTCGTTTATAATAAACCATACAGTTTTTGTGATTATCTTTTTGGTGAGATTGCGAAACAGATATCGGGGTCTGTTAGATCAAGATTTTTTGTTTACCCGCGATTTTGCATGTTGATTATCCGTGCGCGTCTACCGGATTTGGCTATACCTGAACCACATCTAGTGGTTAATACGATTGACCATCGTGGGTATAACGCCATGTTTATGCAGACGGTTAGGAAGGAGGGAGTGGTGAAACCTGAGGTTAGACCACTATTTGGGTATATTATTGACCCGAACTACGTTGCACCGCCAAATCATGGGTGGTTAGATGTTGCTCCTGCTGCTGCTGCTGCTCCTGCTGAAGCTGATGTGGGTCCTGCTGAAGGTCCAAGAGAGCTTTTAGAGGATGTTTTGGAACAACCTGCACATGCTGGGGAACAGGTGAACCCAGATGTCGCTGCACAAGTTGTGCAAGAGGTTTTGGAGCAGAATGATGATGCAACGAATCCTTTGCTTCAGGATATTGATAGTTATTTTGCACCATCTGAGGTAATATTTTATTTATATAATAATATAGATGCTTAGTTGATAGATTGTTTTTATTAATCATAGATGCATAATATTATTATATAATGATTATGATATAGATATTTAGTTAATTGGATATTATTTCTGATTTTAAAATATAAATATCATTAATCGAACAGGAAGCTGAAGCTGAGGCTGCAAACCCAGAAGTTGTAATACTTGAGGGGGAACAGATACAGCTTGATAGATCAGTTATTGTACCGACTGAGGTATTATATCTGATTAATCTTAAATATATAGAACTTGTATGATAGAGCTTATGCTAATCATAAATGTTTAATATATTCAAAATTTAGGATCCTGTTAGATCATCTAGAGGTCGTGATGGTGAGACGGCTTCTGATGATGATTCTGAGAATACATCTTCTCCTCCTCCATCTGCTTCTGAAAAGAAGAGGAAGGGTAAGAGTATTTTGGAGGAAGATATTGAGGAGATTGATGCTCAATTGATGAAGCGTCCGAGAACGCTAACTATTAGAGAAGGTTAGTATTGATTATAAAAGTTAAATAATCTTAACTTGTTGTTTATCAGGAGTTAAACTGAGACAGTTAATTCTGTATACAGTTGCTCAAGATACACCACAGGTGGAGATGGATGCACCGGTGGTTTCTGAACAGATGTTTGTACCGCTTCAGGTATGAGATATAAGTTTTATAACTATGAGTGTTATGCGATTAATTAGAGTTTGAGACAGAGTAATCTGTAACAATAACTGATTTTAATTGTGTTTAACTTTACAGCATGAGGTTGCTGATCTAGTTCGTGCGGCGAAATTTTCGACGAATAAAGCAGCTAGATTTGCGACGAACTTGCTTACGCAAGCTTTGTCTCAACCTCATACACCGCTGACCAGAGACTGGCATATTGAGTCTCTTACACCGCCTGGACCTACAACGATACCTGTTACTCCGATGACTGATGCTGAAAGGATTACATCCTTAGAGTCGAGGGTAAAGGATTTAGAGAAGCTTACTTCTCAGATTCCAGAGCTGGTGTCGAACAATCTTCTTCTTGCTCAACAGATACTCAAGCAGAGTGAATCGTACAATCTGTTGATGAAGACTCATGAGACTTTGCTTGCGGACTTCAATGTGCAGAGACTGAAGTTATCTTCTTTGGAGAGTCTGGTCTTGAGATCGCATTCAGGACAGTCTACTCAGGGGGAGATATTGGTATATCTGGAGTCTTGCAGAGAAAATGAGTTGAAGAGGAAGAGAGATTCAGACAAGGACGATGATCCCAATGCACCGAGTGGTGAGCAGACTTGTCCTTCAAAGACTGGTGAGCAAGCTACGATTCAGGGGGAGTCTGGTGGTCATGTTGGTGCTAGTGGTTCTGGAGTGGGTACAAGTGCAGATAAGACTGTACCGGGTGATACTGGAGCTGGTAAGATAGCTTAGTATTATCATAGTACTGTAATATTTGTAATAGTTTGTAGTGAACAAATGTAAACTTAATTTATTGTGTTAATATATTTGGCTTAGGGTTATTATTATTTTAAGTAAAATATGTTTGGTAATTTAAGTTTATATAATTATATGTTAAGATAAAATAGTGATCGAAAGACTTCCGACTCATTGAGTAGTCGAGCGGCGTGTTCCGATTAATTTCGGCGGTCAAAATTTTATAATAACATATGCATTTTAGATTTGATTATGGACTTAAGACCGTAAGGAATATAAGTAATTAACAAGTTAAAAATGTATTCGTATTAACTAGACAAATGATATATAATTTAAAGGTTAAATTGATAATGAATGAGATCAATTAACACTTGAAAATTATATAAGGTAATTAATAGTAAATTTAAATGTTTGGTGATTATTCACAATGCATTAGAATTTAAAATTAATTAATATTTGTTAAGTAGACTTAAGAGATTTTGGATTGATTCAGGGTAATCAATTAAAGATTTTATAAGTTATTTGTAAATTGCGTTAAAATATATAAAAAAATTAATAAAGTAATTCTTAGGTTGATTCAGGGAAATCGATAAGAGAGTTTTAATTATTAATATTGATTTGTATTTGTGGTTTTCTCTTAGGATTGGAAATGCTTGATCTATCTGATTCGGAAGATGATATTTTTGATGAGATAGATGAAGACATTGATTTTGATCTTGAGGATGGAGAATTTCTACCACCTACAGATTGGACTGCTGTACCTGAGACTGTGCAAGACATTGGTGTAGATCCAGATGCGAATATAGATGAACACCATGTAAGCCCATCTAGGACAGAAGTTATTATTGAAAATGAACAAGGTCCAATGATTGTCGATGTAGATGAAGAAATCGATGACTCAACCGATTCTGAAAAAGATGAAACTTTGATTCCTACCAAGAATCTTGCTGTTTTTCTTAGGAAACTTCCAAAGCTGAAGAAGAAGATTGGAGTTTCAGAAGTTGATATTACGTGAAAACGTGTTCCTCGTAAAGGGATTGTTGGATGGTACTTTGACTCTGAGCTGAAGCTTTTTGCTATTAAAAGGTTTGATGGAGTTCAATATTTAGAAAGAAAGCTTGCAGTTTTTAGTTCTCTACCACGTTATGAGATACGTGATTTGGCTAGATTAGAGATCAACAACCCAAGTCGTGATGATTATGCTAATCGTGTTGAAAGAATCATTAGACATGAGGTTGGTACAAATAAGTTTGCTCAGATTAAGCCAAGAAAGGGAAAAACTGTGAAACTACAGGAGATAAGTCAAAGAACTGGAAGAAGAAGAAGGAAAAAGATTTATCCAGCTGTAAGATGCATACAGCAGATTCCACTGAAGACAATGCCACAGGATATTCTGGGAAATATGAAGAGTTGGCATGTGGATTCAGGAACTGGAGAAGCTGTTATGGTTGAAGCTGATGATGAGGTTGAAGGTGGTGAAAGAGAAATCTTTAGAGTTTATGATCATCGACACCTAATGAATATGTCGAGAAAGGATCTGTTAAAGTTAAATGAGAACAGAATTTTGACGACTATTGAATGGGCTGATTTAGCAAGAGATTATCAGTTGATGGTTAAAACTTGTATCAAGATGAAGATTTACGCAGGTAGTAAGATTTACAAATGAAGATCAAAGACAGCGTGAAGATAAAGACGCTAGAGCTATTGTCAAGGGGGAGTCTGTTGGAACATAGAGTGTGACAACAGATCTAGCTTGAAATAGGACTGGTGTAATTATTATTATGTTTGTACATTGGTTTAGATTTGTAAATAAATATTTGTTTTGTTAGTAATATTCATTAAACTTATTATTGTGTTAAGTTAGACGAATGTTTAAATACAAAATAAATAATAGACATTTCATGCGAGACGAGTCGAGATCTCAGGTCGCAGCGAGTTGAGCTGTGAGGTGAGACCTGAACTCGCGAAGCATGAGTCTGGCGAGCCGAGTCCTTTACTGGGCTTGGGCTGCGAGTTGGACCGAACTCGCAGGCCCATGCGAGCCGAGCCCGGACCAGATTATAAATGTGTTTTTCCAACGTGAAAAACCTAACACTTGAAAAACTTTTGTCATTCGGTTTTCTGATCTGCGAATTCACTAAACCTAAAGAAAACTTATATCTAACGGCTAGGCTTTGACATATTATTCGTTTAAAGTTAAGCTTTATAAACGCAATTACGAACGTATTCGTTACTAGTAAGATAACACCGTATTGAGGGATTCCGCACCTTAATACTAAAGATAACGAAGTTATCGATCCTAAAACTAGGGGACTTACAATCAACAAATTCATTCAAATCTCCAACTCGTATAAGCAGAATGGGGTTGATCAGGACATAGTTCGCCTACACCTGTTCCCCTTTTCTCTCACCTTACATGCTTTGAGCTGGTTTGAGGGATTGACACCGGATCAATCACCTCATGGGAGGGCATGGGAAACAAATTCCTTACGAAATATTTCCCTCCGTCCAAACAAACTAAAGCCAAGAATGACATCGCGAACTTTTCACAAGCTCACAAGGAGTCAATCTACTCAGCATGGGAGCGATTCAAGAGTTTGGTGAGGAGATGTCCCAACTACCAGATGACCAAAACAGATAAACTCTATACTTTCTATAATGGTCTCAATCCTATCCATCACATCATGCTTGACGCAGCTGCTCAAGGCAACCTCATGAAGTTAACCGACGATGAAGCATGGGCCTTAATCGAAGACATGACGATGCATCACCACGACTGGAAGTCCGATGAGCAATCCTCATCCCTGCCTATTGCAAGCACCGCGCAAGCTGAAGCAATCAAATCTCTGAGCGAGCAGATCAAAACTCTAACGAAGCAGATTGGAGAACTAAAGAAGCAACCACAGCAGGTTCACCAAGTTCAGGCTTGCCAGAACTGTGCCCATCATCCTACCGAGGAATATGCTATGGAGTATGAAGATCCTACCGACGGAACTGTCTACTATGCCCAATTCCCAACCAGACAACAAAATCCACCTGGCTTCGCTAGAACTTCTCCGCTAAGAGCACGAGGAACCCAGTTTCCTCCACGGAACAATCAACCACCCAGGTTTCAGCCTCGATATCCGATGTACCCACAACAACCACAACTTCCATACAATTAACCACTTCCATTAACCGCCACTGAGGATACCCAACCTGCTGAACCGGTGAAGACAATCGTCCCAGTCACGAGCACTGATGACAACCTAAACAAGTTTATCCAAGGGCAGAACGCTTTCAATCAGAAGACGACGGCTAGACAAGATCAAACCAACCTATTCCTTCGAAATCAACTCTCGGTTCTCAAGAGCCTCGAGAATCAAATTGGTCAATTAGCCCACCGTCTTGACACTCGACCCCAAGGATCGCTACCGAGCAATACTGTTCACAACCCCCACGTTGAGGAGGCCAAGACTCTGAACTCTACGGATAACCAGAAGGCACCGAGCCATTCTGGAGCTTCTTCTCCGATGAAGAACCCTACTCCTGTCCCGACGACAGTTGAGACCAAACCCGTACCTACTCCTATTCAGGAAGTTCGAGTCCCCTTCCCACATCGTATCGGAAAAAGATACAACACTAAATCTTTCAAACTCGAAGGAAAATTCTTAGACACCGTGTCTAGAATCCCTTCCGGCTCCAAGTACATTCGACGCATGCTGGTTACTAAGGAAAAGGTACCCGAAGTACCTAAAATCTCTCTCAACGCTGAATGCTCCGTCGTCATTCAGAATTCCCTTCCGGAAAAACTAGGAGACACAGGCCGATTCACTCTGCCCTGCTCTATCTATCACTCTAGCATGATCCGTTCCTTGGTCGATCTCGGAGCAAGCATCAACCTCATGCCCTACTCACTCTACTCCAGACTTGAATTAGGACCACTGCAACCCACTGGAATGAGCGTCCAGCTTGCCGATCAAACAATCCGATATCCTAGAGGCATAGCTGAGAACGTCATGGTAAAGGTGGATAGGTTCTATTTCCCAACTGACTTCGTAGTGATGGATATTCAGGAAGACATCAATATACCCATTATCCTAGGAAGGCCTTTCATGAATACTACTCGTGCTATTATTGATGTTTACTCGCAGACTATCAGCCTCAAAGCACATGGACAAACTGTTGCATTCAAAATCAACCAGGCTGATGAGCTTCTTGCAGAGAAAGCAGAGATATACGCCATCTCTATGAGCAGGATCACTTCAGACGATGACACTTCTGATTTAGAACCATCATATACCTACATACCAGATGAGCACACTTGCCTCATATCATCAACAGAAGAGTCAGAGTCAGAAGAAGAGAGTGAAGATTCCGAGCCAGATGAGTCAGAACCGGAAGAAATGGAGCAAGAAACTGAAACTAAACAAGAAGAAATGGAGAAATCCGAAGAAGAAATGGAAGAAGACCCTGAAGAAGAGGAGGAGGATTTATACCAATCCACCCCACCGCATTACAGCCCACCTGATTCCAACTATCCGACAGAAGAAATCATGCAGATCGAGAACACTATTCCCTTGTCAGATAATGAATCAGATGATGACCCACCTACTGATGAACCATATGATGCAGGATTCGGCATAACTATGGAAAGGCTTATAGCCTCTGTCATGGACCCCTCTAAGCCTCTTATCTCGCCTCGACTCGACGCTCTGTTAAATATCGAGAAAACCATTGCATTAGCAAAACAACACCCAGAGGTTAGAGACAAACTCTTGATGAAGATCTCAGCCTACAAAGCTTCCCGATTACTGGAGTTGCATTAAAGGATTCAAACCTTCGACGCATCTGCGCCACGAACCCTGTTCAAATTTGGAGGCACCTCTGAATCCAGCCGAGATACTGATTCTCAGGAGGAGAGAGACATAGAGATGCACTGTTCACAACCGATACCCAGCCACCATCTGATCATGTTGAGTTCCCTGATTGAGTTCCCTGATTCACAGGCTAGAGATTCTTCATTCATAGAGAGTGACGTGGATGATGTCGTCTACGCTGACATTCCAATAGATATCCGGTCTATCCATCTTCCTACGCCTCCTGCTGATCCACCTTCTCCAGAAATTTCGATTATCACCAACCATGAGGAGATGATAAATGCTATAGAAGACTTTGAAAATGACATACCTATGATGACTAGCATTATCCTCCACTCTACCAACGAGTACACTCCACAACAACAGGCCCTGATCGAGGAAATCATAGCCGAGTCTGAAGTCAACCAAGCCTAGAATTCTCAAGATTACAGATTCTTCCACAATCGTCTCAATGCCTTCGCCGAAGATCTCACTGCTCAGCTCCTACAACAAAACGTTAAACCTACATCTGAAGAGCTGGAGTTTTTTGAAGAACAGAAGCGCATCTACAGGAAGATCTATGACACTCTGCTCAGATCCGCATTTCCATATTCCCGGGAGCAAAGTGAGTTTCTACACTCATTCCACGAGGAAATGTACCGTGCTACTGGGAACCCTGATGCAGATGCTGATATTCGACTGATGAATAATCTTAGGGGCATACTTAATTCTATGGTAAGGAAAGACCACATTGACGAGACTTCTCCTCACAGGTTCTACCTAAACTGCACTATTGAGTTCCATGCTCACAAGATTGCTGAAGATCTTGAGTATGTGAGTTTCACCGAAAGGTCGCGTGACATCCCTTCCTCTATACCAGAAGGTTCGATGGTTAACATCGCAAACTTCCACACATAACGGATCCAGGAAATCTTTGCTGAGGATAATCCGGACGAGCATCGACAGATATTTCACTATGGTTTACGTGAGGTGTACGATATAGTGTGCAACACCGTCAAAGACTCAAATCTCACGTTCACCAACTACCAAAACAGGCTCATCCAGGATATTCATGATTCCATTCGAGAAATATGAGGAAACTCCAGCTTAGCAGATCACGACACTTTACACCTCCAATTTCTCGGATTCATGGACTCATTCAGACAGCAGCACCCTCAGAGAGAGATGATTGAATCTGATGGTTTCTCTGTAGTTGATTTCCGCGGACCTATATCCAGAACAATCAGGGATATCACTTGGGACCTTCTGCATATGAAAAGGGTTACTCAGCAACATCTTGAAAGTTTCCCTATCTTTTCAGAAGAGGTTCCGAACATCATTGAAATCATTTCTCGCCACTTTCTGAGGATCTATCCATGCAATCCCAGGGTTCCAATTCTGAGCACTTCCGACCCTGGAGATTCCAACACCAACTAGACTGAAGGAAGGCAAAGTCAGGCTCTCGACTCTAAAAGCAGCGCTTCTCGGGAGGCAACCCGTGGAATAAAGTCAGGCTCTCGACTTTAAAAGCAGCGCTTCTTAGGAGGCAACCCATGGAATAATTGTAGAAAGAAAGAGAATCTGAGAAATGAAGAAGATCTCCGACTATCCTTCACACTTGGATGAACCCAACTGTTATACAAAATGTCTTCTAAATAGAACTCATTTTGCAAATAAATCACTGTTCTCGGATGAAAAGGAAATTCATTTTAAAAATGACAAACGAATCTTGTGTTTCGAGCATTTGAGGTACTTGCATACTACTTTTATGCATTATGCTCGAACTCGTTTAAAAACACATGATTTATAAAAACTGGTTTGTATTAGAAAACATCTTTCAAAATCTGAAATGTGATTTCCTTTCATTTGCAAAAACAAAACCGAGTTTGTAAAAAGGGTACATCTAACGTGTTCACACTTAAGAGATCTCTTCATGAGAATAAAATTGAGATGATGAGATGGAAATAAGCAAGTCGCTTGAAGCCGAGCCGATCCTCATAAAGAACTCAGAAGAAGATCTTGGCCACATCTCCTTCTGTAAATTCAGAAACTCAGCTCCTATGCAACTTACTATCTGGGGAGTATCTGATCCTTTCCTCTTTTATATGTTTTATAATGATTCCTGTTTATTTGTTTTGTTAGTGTGATAATAAAAGTAGTCTATACTCTATCCTAAACTTATCACTAAGTGTGGGATTCCAGCCCAAAATAAAGCACTTGAGAAACATTTTCTTACATGTTCAAACTTTAAGTGTGGGATTTTACAATCTCAACTCAAGAGAACATTAGGGACAATGTTCCTCTAAGTGAGGGATAGCAGGTATAGAATACCTTAGTTTGTTTTTATGATTTTAGTTCAAAATAGTTAACACAGAAAATGTTCCTCTAAAAATTTTTCAAAATTTTTTCAATTTTCAAAAAGAAAAACGAGTTTAATCCCCTGATTAACTCTAAATTTTTTAGTTTTGATGATTTTAAGAGAAGTCATTTTCAAAATATGAATAAGTTGTTTTAAAATCTAAGGAAAATAAATTAATAATTGCTTAAGCAAGAAATGATAATCTAATAAGAACATGACTAGGCACATACAACCCATTTGCAGTGAGGACTTAAGCCTTAAAAGCATTCGATTTTAATGCTACATTGTTCATTTCTTGTGTGTGCCGATGCATGTATATCTGAATTAGAACTTGCACTTGAGATACGCTTTGAGACCACATTGGTGAGTATCGTACGCGGTACAGATGCAATTAGATGACCTTGACATTCCTTAGGATTTAACCCACTTTTTAGCCTTCTCTTTCAAGCCCAAAACCCTTTTCGATGCTTATTTTTAGTAGCGATGATCCACTTAGTAAACCCTGTTGAGCCTAAACCTTTTTGTTTCATAAACCCACATGTTTAAACCCCTACTTTCCCAAATACTTCCAAAAACTTATCCTAGAATTTCTGAGGTTATGAAAAACGCTCTTTAGAAACATCCCTTCAAATTGTCCTACTCTCTCGTGTTCTCCGAAAAAGAAATATCCTTGATGTGAAAAATTGACACCATGAAAAGACTCGAAGAAGAAAGAAAAGAAGAAGGATTTCTGCATTTAATAATCCTTGGAAGTTCTCTGGCAAAGAAGTTCTAAAAGAAAAAGAAAAAGAGAAAATTAGAAAAAGAAAATAGAAAAAAATAAAAGAAAATAAAGCTAGTACTTCGAAGTATCGCCCTAAAAGAAGAAGATCTGATAGAAGACAAAAGCTACTTTACTTTCATCCGTTTCTAAATTAAGTTTTCCGTGACCTTAGGAAACCTAAGATAAGCAACACCCTTACACCCAAAATTTCTACTATCCATACCCCTTAACCCTCACAAACATTACAACCCCTGAATGTCTTGGGATAATTAGCATCGTTCTCACCTAAGTGGTAGAGATCCGATTCTCGATCAAGCTTATGACGATGAGTACTGCATGACTGGCTAATTGAGCGATTTCTTTGTTTAGAATATTAGGAAACCCGAAACACTCTTGAGTGAATTGAGTGACCACTTTAGTGAGATCGCCTGGTCATGTATACTCCAAGATCACGAGATTTGGAAGTATGCTTAAAGAGAATCATTACTTGTTTCTGAAATGATTATCTTATCTTTCCTGATGTTTTTATAGCAAATATATGAATATGAAAAAAATGATAACTTCTAGAAATGTTCTAACTCACCCCAAAACCAGATTTTTGAAATATCTTTTTCATGAGGCATGGATGTGTTGCTTGAGGACAAGCAACGTCTAAGTGTGGGATACTTGATGTGACCTAAAAAGTCATGTTTTTAGGCACATTATTCTGCACTTATTGGACTTATATTTGGTGAAATCGTCTTAAAACATCTATTATTTACTTAAAATCACCAAAGTAGTCTAATTATGGGTGTTGCTGTTAAAATCACCAAAAACATACGTTTATCACGCAAAACGAGGCAAATAATGTCACCTTAAATATTCCCTTCTTAATTTACTTATGGAATTAGATCTTATTTCATATTTTATGATTCCATAGGGAAATCAAAGACCGGAGGTGAAAGAATCAGAAGAAACGGACGAAAGTGGTTTGCTCCAGACCTGAATCATATCAAAAGTGTCAAAGGAAGACCATACATACTTCATTTAATTGCCATTTTTTTTCCCACGAGGATGACCTTTTTGCATTCTTGTCATCCTATAAAGGTCATGTTTATCTGTATTAAGTGATAATAATTTACTGACCCTTTAAACAAATGATTGCCTGATACTACAACCTTAAACAACAAAAATATATTGCAACCCATTTTGTAGTTTTTTTCAGTATAAAAACTCATAATCACTTTCGAAACACACATTTAAACATCCTTTAAAATATTCAAGTGAAAACATAATTTTGTTATTTCCTAACACAATCTTATCTTATAGTCTATAACCATTGTCCTTGAATGAAGTTCTATTGTTTATTGGGCTCTTTGCATACACATGCCTTTTCAGGCTGGTGAGGTTTTTCATTCTGCTCAAAAGAGTGCTACCGCTCAAAGAAACAAGAACATCGGCGTGTTTGAAAGATCAAGTGAAAGTCCTCCGCTATTGGAACAATTACTCATGTTATTTTATGCCACGTGTTTTTAGATTATGTGTTACTCTAAATTATTACTATGCTTTATCATGTTTTGTTTTTCACTCTTTTGAACTTGGTTAAAAGATGCAAATTAATACAAGTCAGCTGTTTCTGCACCTGTTAATTATTGGGACTGAATTAAATAATGAATTCAATGTAAGGTGTAACTATATCATGTATGTCTGAATTGCATTATATGATTATGAGTTTTAAAGAAAACAATGACAGGGATGTGCAAAGCTCTATACAAAGTGTTGATGATTTTTATATGAATTGCATTATATGATTATGAGTTTTAAAGAAAACAATGACAGGGATGTGCAAAGCTCTATACAAATTGTTGATGATTTTTATATGAATAATGAAGGAGGTAAGAACAATGAAAGTGGTTTTAACTGATGAAACATTAAAATTTCGCTTCCAATATGAAGGTAAAACGTAGTGACATACATATGGCTATATGGTCCTATGATAATCTGCCATTTATGTGGAGTCTGGTAGACATTAGTATAACATGAGACAAAAATTTAGTCTTTGAAATAACTATAAAAGGCATCATTTTTGTATAGTCTATCATGTGGCCAAAAAAAAAAAAAAGATAGTCGTAATCAGTGGCAATAATATTTGCCTCACTCTCACAAGCGTTTTAAGTTTTTCACTTTAATAATATTCTTGAATATGCCAATTGTTTAGTGGTGGAAAATGGGTGGGTCAGCTAGCGCGTAATCCAATCCTTGATACATTTTGGAACAATATGTATAGTCCGGGTTGAGATGTAACAACTTTTTTTCCATAAACTTGAAGTCTCTTGTAAGTAATTAGTCTGTCAATTTTATAAATTATAATAAAGTTACAAATCATATAATGCATCAATTCATTCGCGTACCTACCTGCCAGAATCTAAAAATTTACTTATTATATCTTAATTCATGATGATATTTTTTGTTTTTCTTTCTTATAATATATTTTGGATAGTATACAACTACGACCATATTTGCATCAATCTATGATCTTAGAAGCCTAATTACCTTGAAGATCTATATTACTGACTTTTATCTGTTTGGCATCTTGAAAATAAATATTGAATGTATATTTTCATCATACCTTTGTTGCTATTATCACTCACAAAAGGTTGTTTTGAGAAGCAACCTTAACCAACCTTCTACAAGGACAGACCCTCACACAATGTTCAGATTGAACACATGATCTATTCACAAAGGTCCTTCCTTTCACGATCTACGAAGAGTTTGCGTTATTGGAGTGATATAACTGGTGATAATGTCTTCGTAAATTATTATAGTGTTCAACTCTTATATTAAAATCATGTTGTAGCCCACAAATGTTGCGGGTTATGATCTAGTACATATTATATGTAAATGTATACATATAAATTTTGTGTTTTGGGGGCCTTTTTTCTCGTCGCACCGGGCCAACGAATTCCCGGGGCCGAGCCTGCGTGGAGTAACACATCAGCAAATTTTAATGAGGTGTAAAAGAATTATTTTATGATTTTTTTTATCAAAACTTTGTTGGTCCCCTCTAATTATACTACTATCCGGACATGCAAAATTCAAACACACATATTAAATTCTCGTTCGAAATCCGATACATTCAACATGCGTGTTTGATTCATGACTAGAACATTGCTATCACTCCAACCAAAAGTGTCCAACATCTTGAATTTTAACTTCAATAGAGTCAACTCCTCCATCTTCTTCATCACCTCCAATTTTGATGCACAAACTTCATCTTTCAATTGATGGTGTTCACTTGCTGTTTGGGCATGCCTTGACTGTTTAGTGTTTTTAACCTCAAATCATACACAACTTTTTTGTACTCCCTCCGTCCCAAATTTATAGTCCAGTACTCCATTTTGGGCTGTCCCAAATTAATTATCCACTACCATAAATAGATAAAAATGATGAGATAAAATTCTTTTATACCCCTAATTTATATATGTAAGACAAAAAAGTAGGTAAAAAGTAAAGGGTAAAACTGTAATCTTATCAAAAAGTAAGAGAGAAGTTGATGTTTTCTTAAACTGTGTGTTTTTTGTCTGGGGACAATTAAATTGGGACGGAGGGAGTAGTAATCACTAGGGAGTTCGGCTTCTAGAAACTTAAATTCGCAAGATAATTTCGATTAAACCTAAATCAACAAAAAATTGTAAATGAAACTCAAATATAATTGAATATTCATGCTTACAGTAAACTCAATTGCACGATGTAAAGAAATTGGTTAAATTAGGTTAACACTTACATCATGGCATTTTACAAATCGTCTAGTTGAGTTTTTATCAGTACACCAGTGCAGTGGCGGAGACAGGGCGGGGGCAGCGTAGGCAGCCGCTCCCATTAAAAAAATAAAAATTTTAAAGGTATTAATAACATTTTAAAAATTCCACCCCCTTGAATTCCTGACTTCGTGCCTAGTCCTTGGAACCGAGTGACTTGAAAATTGTTACTAGAATTCTTCAGGATTTTTTGACCTTTTGTAACTCTGTTTCGTAAGCCCCCATCCCAAGATGCAAAAGGCCTCAGTGGCTTAAGATAAAAGTATGTAGACTTAGCTCTTCTTTATTAAAATAAAAGATGATATGCTCTTTATATATAGGCATAGGGAATCAAAATTTAAAGTATGTTGAACGATGTGGGATTCCTAGGATTTTTAACTTGTATTACTTTTTGTTGTCGTATAAAAGTTTAAATTATACAGGATACTAGTTGTTTGGTACCTCATAAATAATTTGAAAACTTTTGGTTGGTTTGTTATTTGAAGTTCCAATATTATTTGAAAACTTTTGGTTGGTTTGTTATTTTGTATAGGAGTAGTTAACCTGTAATTGAGTTGGCTTGTTGTGAGTAACTTAATGATTTTGTTATAATTTATTATCACATATACTTATTTATAACAAAATCTTTTTGGTTAGTATTTCCAAACTAAAATTTTAACCGAAATTGTTAAGTTGAATTTATTTTCTCAATACATGGTGAAAAGAACTGGCATAACCAACAAGCTTATTGTAGACTAATACATACACAAAACATTGACATAGTTTGAAACAATGAACTTATTTGGTCGTTTTTCATACTCCTTTTTCGTTTGATGACCTTGGAGCATCAGAATATTAGTAAGATATGAGAGATTGCAAAAAATCATTTCAAATGATTAACAAATCAATTATTTATAAGAATTTTAGAATTGGACAAAAACAAAACGTAAACTCAACCCGACCTGACCCGTTTTACACATACTAAAAACTCATTATCTAACATGCCTTAATACTCGGTGCCCCCATGCTAATATTTCCTGGATATCCGCCACTGCAGTACACGATGTTCTAATTTACATCCTCTCACCACAATAGTAGTAGTAGAAATGAGGATCCTTTCTTTGATTTTGAAGATGAACCAGAATATGAAGCCATGGGAACACCGAATGGAATTGGGGGGAAAATTGTATGTGTGAAATAAAAGAGGGAAAAGAAAGGGTGAAATGGGGCGGGGGAATTTTCGTCAGCTTACATGGCATTACACGTGTACTCCTTACGTGGCATGTGTAAAGGGTTAACTGGCCATTAACAGGTCAGGTGCATGAAATAGACTATTATCCGGGTTTTGTACACACAATAGAGCTAATTAAAAATTGGAACATACAATAAACTTCGTGATATAGTTGAATGCATTCCCCTACACTAAACATTAAAACATAATATGACACAAAAAAGGATGTACTCCGTATTGCTCTAGCCATGTAACAAAAATTGTACAACGTGCAGTATTGATGAAATATGTAGTAATAGGAGAGACCCTTAAGTTGTACTGTGACTATTTATCGTCACTTGCACTTGCAAAAGTACAAAATTATACAGAAACATTATATAATCAACGATATTAAAAACATTTAGGTTTTACTTTTTACGAAGAAGGGAAGAAGATGATCAATAGATATGAGTGAGAATCCTAAAGTATTTGGTTTGAAACGAGTTTTTCTAATATGTACCTTAAGAGAATAGGTTAAGGGCATTAATTAACATCAATATTCTTTTTGAAACTATCATTCAACATTAATTAACTTCATTTTTTATAATCTACCCAATTTATCCTTCTATAATTATATAATGAAATTTAAAAATTATAACACATTAATGATTTAGTTGTATGAACCTCAATTAGGATTGTAATTTCACAAAAACAAGTTTCAATTGAGGACTCACGCAGTATTAAACTTAATTAACAACTTTTCAAAATTAAGTTACGTAGGATAAAAACAACAAGAAACACAAACAATATCCTTTTAGCTAGACTTAGATTAACATATATGAAGTAAGTAATATAGATTCAAGTTGACAAAAACGATAGTTCCGATTCATTCTCGTCGCATTGCGACGGGCAAATCATCGTTGTCCGTGATAAATTTGAGACAACACTATCAGTTGTTTGATTTATGTATTTATTTTTTCGTAGTAATGGAATATAATTAATAGATTATTAACACCTCACAAACAGCAAGTGAAAACTGTGAAACAAATTGGCAAAACAAATCGTCAATTTCTGTATGCAAAGATAACGATTGAAATAGTGAAGTAACTTTCTTAATCTTTAATTTTTAATTTGACCAATAGTCAATTTATTTAAAGAACATGGAATAGGCATTGTACGTAGTATATTTTACTAATTAGTTTTTGTTATTCGAAGGGTTAATAATGGTTACTTAGAATTGTGAGTTCTTTACTATGAGAATTCTTAGAATTGTGAGTTCTTTACTATGAGAATTTTTATTTTTTAAAAAAATGTGATTGTAACACCCCCAAATTTAATGATTTGCGGAAGCACGATTTGGGTGTTACTAATCAATAACAAAGCACAAAGATATATAGTAAACGACTCTATATGCGTCGTTTTAACAAAATTATATTGACATTGAAATGTTTACAACATTTATAGCTTTACATAGCTCGAGTTTAAATAAAAGAGAGATTTCAGTACATAAGTACTTGTACAAAATATACTAATGCAAGAAAATCTCAAACGTCTGTATGCTGACTCGAGCTAAAAGTCCTGAAGCCGAAACAGTCTACTGATTGGTACCTGCGATACATGCTAAAATGGGTCAGCTAAAGCTGGTGAGCTCACAGGTTTGAAATCAAGAAATAAAGTATGAACCGCAAGATTTAATAATGATTTGCATCCAGCAAATAAGATGATAGTAATCGTGTATACAGCCATGAGCACATAGTTGAGCTTAACTCGAGGGCCGGGTCCCCTATAGAGAATTCCGGGCGAGGTGCCTCCACGAATGCCTAATCAACATTCGTCTTCCCAAATATCAGTACGTCCGTTTACCCGGTTAGTGCTTGCTAACCCGAACGAGGAGGGTCAATCCTATATGGTACCATATACTAATATTCACGCTACAACGTATTAACAACTATGCTGACGGAGGACTTTAAATGATTAGTGAAAATAACTCATGTAGTATATTGAAAAGTTGTACTTGCGTTCACATGTTAAAACGAGCAGTATATCACACCCCTGAGTAAAATAGTAAAAAGAGGGGCTATGAGACTCACCTGAGTCTGTAAGCGTTTAAATAAACGTAAGTTGATTAGCCGAGTGATGAAGTCCAAAGAATTGTAACCTGAGGGTGTCCATGACACGCGATGGTTATAAACATGATTGGGTATCTCAAAAGATCACCCTTGTAGTTGTTACACAACTATATATATGTCCAAATTACTACGATTTGGTTGATTTGTTAAGTGTTTGAAAACGTGTATGGCCCGTTGGTGATGGATTTGAAATAATAAACTTTAAGTATTATTATCATGTTATTGGTGTTTTGCACTTACAAGTGTGTTCCAATGTGTTTTATAAGTCGTATCGTATAAGTGGTTGAGGTTATATAGGTTCGACACTTGGTGAAATTTTAGTTTGAAAACCTGCTGTTTTATGCGACACAATCGTGCCACACAAATGTTTGTCATGCGACACAAGGGTTGTGTCGCATAGAAATGCGACACAATACCTATACGACACAAGGGTAGTGTCGTATATTTTTGAGATGCTGATTCAACAGCGACATAGTGATTGTGTCGTATGAAAATACGACATAAGATGCGACACAACGTTGTGTCGTAAAGGGTACGACACAAAAGGATTTATACGACACTAGGTGCGACATAACAGGAAAAATACGACACTACATGTGACATAAGGCTTGTGTCGCATTGAAGAACACCAGCCCAGAAAGTCCGACTGTCGAGATTTTTCCGGCCAAAAACCCAATTCAAACCCGTTTTTAAGCTATAAAATCGTGTTTTACACTTTGTAATGGACATATATAAGTTATATAAAAAACTAACAAGTGAAAAATACTAAGAATCGAAAGGTTTCGGGATTTTGTCGGAAACTTACAAAGTGGCGAAATGGAAATCCGGAAAGATAGAAGTGTAGATCGTTGCGAGGTGGTCGTGAATCTCTAAAAATATTGATGATCCGAGTGCGTTTCGTGGTGTTATTTGACGATTTTGTGAGTTTTTGGGTGTTTGGTGGTTTTGGAGAAAAGAAAGATAGAGAGAGAAGTTGGGAGGTGAAAATGAAAGGGAAAGAAAGAGAGAGGTGAGGTTTTGTTGAAAGCCTCACCTTTTTCAGCTCCGCAATTGCGCTCCGCGCGGTGTTCGTTTTCCCGTTTGTTTAAACGTTAAATAATTATTTTATTTGTGCAGTTATAAGTAATTAAAATACGAACAATCACGCTTTATTTTTATTTAAAATATTTCACTAATTACGATATATTTGAGTTGTAAAACATAATTTAGTTCGTTTTGTTTGTTTGCGTTTTTAATATTTTTAATCGCTTGATTCTTGTTTGTACGATATGGATTATAATTAGAATATTATCAAAATAATATTTTTGACATAATGTTATTATATAATGTCACGTCATTTAATAAAATTGGTCACCAACGTCCGTATTTAATTGAACCGAAATATATTCGATTTAAATTGCGTACGATTTAATCACATCGCATTTTCGTATATATTCAACAATATATATTTCGATACATTAATTAGCCTAACACAGAATTAATTACATGTATTAATAGAGAATTAGGCACTAAGTACTAGTTCTAATTTGGCGGGTGTTACAGTGATACACATCATAATTTGTTTTTTGTGTATCACAGTATCAAACATAAAAGGCTGTGATACACAACTTTAATTTGTGTATCATATATTTTCTTTTATTTTTTTAATTAATCTAATTTTAAAGAGGGTAAAATATTATTAATTTTAGCATAACTTTTTTTTGCAAAACATTTACATACATTGTATTTAAAAGTGAAAAAAGTCGTTCCTACGGTTCCTACGTTAATAAGTGATCTTACAATAACCTTTCCCTATAATATAATTCTGTAAAATTAAACAATATATCTATCAAGTGGTGATAACTGATAAGCATTCAATGACCACAAATCTTATCTTATCTTGGTGTGTATAATAATAATAATAATAATAATAATAATAATAATAATAATAATAATAATAATAATAATAATAATAATAATAATAATAATAATAATAATAATAATAATAATAATAATAATAATAATAATAATAGCAGCAGCAGCAGCAGCAACAACAACAACAACAACAACAACAACAACAACAACAACAACAACAACAACATCAACAACAACAATAATAATAATAATAATTCTGTAAAATCTCACAAATCATTCTCAGTTAAAGCATATTATATTTATTGAAGAAGAGGCCTTTAATACAACTAACACAAAATTTAATCAACAACCTGCTAGAAGTTCAATAATATATATAGTCTTCTTTGAAATAATAATAATAACAACTACAGTACTGAATATTGACGTTGGTTTTAAATTTTAAGGTCATGACTCTATAACCTGCAACTAATTCATCCGTTCAAAAGATAGTAAACCTCAGTTTCATTAGTAACAGAAAATACACTAAATTAAACTAACCTGAGTGATAAAGGAAGTTGGGGTTTTCTGTGACAGCTGGGACAGAGGTCCGGCGAGAGAAATGGAGAATGAAAGTGAATGGAAATTATGATGAAATGAAGAAATAATATCTTAATATAGACAGAAATTAAGCTTGTAATGAGAAGAAGAGTGGAGAGCTGAGATTTTGGAAAAAAGGGGTTTTAGCAACCATTTGCAAGGACACTCGACCTATAATATGTCGGTTATTATCCAGCATGTAATAAAATGGAATCTTGCAATTTTACTATACTAGACCTCGTGGAAGTTGTAGTGCATAACCAATGAAAGGGGTATCTTTGTCATTTCATACTCAGAAGGAAATCTAAATGGACCCCATTATCAGTTATTGTTTCCCCATGTCCAAATATATATATATTTTGAATTTTTCTCAAATATTAAATTAATAATAACAATGCTCAAATTACAAAGGGTTCACTAATTTCACTAAATTATTAATTTTAAGTAACGTTATAAAACTCGCATTTGGCACTTATTTAAAATGTTCACTCTAGATTTGCACGTAATTTTAAGATTCTCCACTAACTACACTTTTCACTAATTAGATATTAAATTTACCCACTAAATTCTTTTTTGATAGTTTAAATATCATAGTGAATAGTAAATATTTATAATGATACATCTCAAAATAATGATACGGACAGTTTAAATGGGACAGTGGGAGTATAAAAAATCCTTTTTCTTGGTAAATAGCTTTTTTGTAGCTCGAAGACAATAAAAAATCACATAAGTATTTAGAGAGAGAATGAAAAACTTTTTTCTTCCCAACCTTTCAATCCTTTTTTATAAACTCTCTCCTACTATTTAATCAATTTCAACAATAAAAAGGAAAAAAGATATTCATTGTAGGAGTAAAAAAGGCTTTTTTTATAACTCAATACAAATAACATCTTATGTAAAATAATACTTTTAAAATATGGAAGGTGGGGTGCACGCTGCTGAGTTCGGATGGCAGCTGCAATCGATAAGCTACGGGGCCAATCCGTTCGAGGATCTCAAAAGGCCCGATGTACCTGGGATTTAACTTCCCGCGTTTGCCAAAACGGATGACGCCTTTCCCAGGCGATACTTTTAAGAGTACTCGATCCCCAACTTGGAACTCAAGTGGTTTGCGTCTCACGTCAGTGATGTCGCTTGTGAAAGCGCGTCTTGTTTTACAATTTATAAATAGAAATACCTAATAAATACTTTCAAGCAACCAGGCAAGAATACCCGATCAATTGTAAATATAGATTTGGTAAGTCAAGTTCGAACACAGGGAAAAAGTGGAATATTTAAAATAGAAATTAACAATTAACTAGAAAGCAGTAAATATGGGGGGCGTTTTAGTTCCGTACGAACATTTTAGAAAACAATTAATTAAAATAAACAAACTTGAATAAAACTTAAATTAAAATAACCAATAAATAATAATAATAAATCCTAATTGAAAGGAATAAGTAATTGTATAGTTAATGGCACTTAGATTCATATTTCCCAATTTATTACGTATTGATTATCTAATTGTGATTCTTTTAGATCAACTTAGTACCAAATTCTTCAATGAATACTAAGTCGAATATGAACTAGCCAACGTTTCGGGTCCAACTAATTCCTATAATCTAGGGTCCAACATGAAACACTGGTTCCAATGTCACAAGATGATCAGTCAATTGTGTGCCTTTCCCTAAATTATGCATTAAACATTCACAACGCGTTATAATTAACTCTATTGGTATGACTCAACAATACCCAATAATTAACTTATTGTCTTGCTCATTTTAAAGTAGATTATTATTGTATACTCGACCTATCAGACTCAACGTATTTAGTGATAATTCAAAACCCTAAAGTTATGAACATCAATAGTTAATAATATTAAAGGAACTCAATCTCAACAACATTATTAACCACGTGAAGTAACAATAATAACTAGTTACCAATAAACAAGTGTCCACGAGTAATATAACCGTTTTCAATCAAATAACTTATTCAATACGCAATTATAATCGTTCAATAATCATAATCTAAGTTAAATCAACTACACAATCACATTAATATTCAATTCATCATCAAAACAGAAATATTCAGATTCATTAAATCAAATTCTTCAATGAAAATAAAGAAACAAAATATACCGAATCGATTAACGATGAACTACGAAAGATTATAACGAATTATCCTCGATCATAAGCTTCCGTACCTCCAAACTAACCCTAAAATACGAATTATAAACCCTAAATATCGTCTGGAAACGAAAGAAATCGAAAACCCTTCAAAAACTCTCGAAATAAGGTTAAAAACGCGTTTTTATACTTCTGTGGTTTTTGATCCATACGGCGTATGGATTTCCATACGGCGTATGGATTGATTTCAAGCCCAGCCCAGACTCGCGTAACCTGGGCCTCCATTGCAGCAATCCATATGGCGTATGGATTCCATACGGCGTATGGATGCTTTTTCCAGCCGATTTCTTGACTTTTCTTCCTTTCTTCTTTTCTTCGACTTCGGCTTCTCATTATTCTTCAAATATGCATCATTTAGCTCGATTATTAACTGTTTTCCGTTCCTTTTCCATAAACGCTCCATTTCCACATCTATTTGCAAATATGAACGAAATCAATATCTATTCTAAACAAAATGCAATAAAAACATTCAAGATTAAGGGTAAAATACTACTAAAATATAGTACTTTTGAGCGTTTATCAAACATCCCCCACTTGAATCCTACTTGTCCTCAAGTAGACTATCGATTCAAAAATCAAATTCTTAGGGAAACAGTCATCTCCATTAAACTAAATAACTAAAGTAGGAATTACACAACATCACCCGTCTTCAACTCAAATGTTTAAATTTTAAAATCTGTTAATTCTAAAAACAATTATTAAGAAACTATGAGATTTACAAAAACTGATCTACACATAGAGTTATTATTCTAAAACATTAAATAGTTCACAATGATTACTGATATTGTTATCCACTTAAACAATCTATAATTGAATACTCAAGCTCAACTTATTTATTATTCGTGTAAATATTCCCTTAGATTCCCAAAAACTATATACCTTCATACTCATAATATGCCAATATTACATATCTTGAAATTTAATCAAAACAATCATTTTTCAAATCAAGACAGAGGTGACAGGTCTGTGCCTCAACACAACAAAGCAACATAACTTGATTTTGGTTTAGCAATAATGTTTTTAGTCAAACCATTGGTGACAGGTCTGTACCTCAGTACAACAAAGCGACTTAATTTGACCACATTTTACAATCATGAGTTTTTAAACTCTTTTGCTCTTTTTCATCAAATATACTGACGGAGACCAGGTCTGTACTTTCGTACAACAGAGGAAACAACACCCAGTATATCCCCAAATGATGTTAATTAAATTCTCGAAAATATGGCATATTACACATTACTAATATGAAAATTAAGACATACGTCATACATAGCTAAGGTTCATCTACAAGAAACATTTACTCCTTGATTATCATTTCTTAACAGCTCAAACATTCTCATATAAATCGCCTATCAATACATCATATAATGAAGCTAAATAATATCTTTAATAGCTTTAGTATTTATTAAAAGTGTAGAAAATTTTAAATTTAACCTACAAAGTTACAAAATAATTATCTCTAGAAAACAAAAAATTTAAATGCAAAAATTTGGTTGAAAAATGGGTAACTCATAACCTCCTAGTTACTTACCTTAGTAAAATAACTATTAACCAAATTACAAAATCATTTACTTATTAACAAACAATTATGTGGAAATTTCACTTCTTTTCTCTCCCATCCCCCACTTAAAGATGTACAATGCCCTCATTGTATAGATAATGAAATACTTAAAACGGGAAAAAGAGAAAAGAACTTAGAACAGAAAAACTCCCCTGGAATAGTGTGCAGTTTAATGACAAGGATGATACGAATTTCCCACATCCTCGCGATTCAATCATTCGTTGCGCTGAACTTACTGCCAGCATGACACGTACTCACAACACAATTCTGAGGGAACAATCAACAAACATAATTAAACAATACCAAATTAAAACAACCGAATTAAAAACAACCAAACCTAAAACTACCAATCCAACATAATTAATCAAACCTACAAATAAAAACAGTCATAATAATAATAAAACAATAAAAATAAAAGTGTCTGGAATCATAAACCAAATAGGATGAACATCATCCTAATCACTGTCATCATCCTGGCGATACCGGTACTGGTGAGAAGGCGCTCCATACTCTGACTGCGATGGTGGTGGTGGTCGTGGCATGAACTCTGGTGGCATCTGGTACTGGAATGGCTGATATGTGGGTCCAGAAGGAAACTGACCAAACAGCTGCTCAAACAAGCCATCCTGGTAGTCCAAGTGTGCACTGGTCTGATGGAAATGCTGTCTCTGCATCAGATCTATCTGATCAAACCTCTGAGTCTGCTGTAACTGCATCTGGTGCATCTGCTGAGACAACTGATCAAACTCTAAAGCATACCCTCTGTTACGGCCTCGTGCCGTACCTCGACCTCTATCACTGCCACTCGTGTCTCCTCTGGCTCTAGCCTACCTCAACTGCAAAGTCTGTCCCACCGGAGTAATCGGAACCCAGTAATACATCTCTGCAGGACCACCATACGTGGTACATGGCTCAATGAGAGCAAACGCCTCCAACCGGCGTGTAGTCAGCCAACCCATACTAGGCTGAACAATCGTGCATGAGCCCATCTCATCCTAAGTAGCCAAACCAAAATATCTCGCCAATCGAGTAACAAAGTGACCTCCACACAAACTACTACCATCTCTAGTACCAGTAGCTCTCTTCGACATCCACTTACCCAACCTCCAAGGTACATTCACTAACCTCTTCCTAATAATCGAACTCAAATAAAACAAGTCAGGCCTCGAAACTTTCTCATGCCCCTCCTTGCGACCCACAATGGTGTAAGTCAACAATCTGTGAATGAGTCGATGACGAGGATCTCGAATACGCCTGTAAGAAGGTGTAGAACTACCATAAGCACCCTGGGCAATAAACTGCCACTCCTGCTCAATCTCCAAATCAGTGAGCTTCTTCACAGCACCTGCAGAAATGTGGTCTAGAAAGTGAGGGTTATCCAGCTCATTGGGCTCATAAAGCCCCAATCCCAAAGCAAACTGAACCAAGGTCATCTGCCTGGGCTGTCCCCCTAGCTGGAAGAAAATGGAATACTCAGTCCATTGGGTCGACCTGGCATCAAACCTAAAAGTGCTGTAAAACTCTACAACCAACTCTCTGTAGATATCCTCCCTGATACCGAATAACCGGGACCAAGCATAGGAAACAAATTCAATGTTTCCATCCTCTAATGCGTATGGAATAGCCAGTAAATTCCTAATGGCTTCAGCACCATTAGTAAACCCCTCTGTAGCAATCACATGCTCTAAAACATTCCAGTTGACAGCATCAAACACCTCAATAGACTGACCAATATTAGAAGCCAGACGATCCCCAAACTGCATCCTAGCAGTCTCAGAATATGACCCATGCAACGTGAGGTATCTATGTGATCTAATCAATGGGTTTCCCAAAGTCTCACCTCCTCGTGCTCTCCTGTTAGACATGATAACTGCTAAACAAAACAATTGTTAATAACACTAAATAAGCAGTTAATTGCAAAAAGATCACTAAAAATTTCGGCAGCATTTCGGCTTAAAATTTATTAATCCACCATAAAGGTTCAGCCTAAAACTACCGCAATAATCAATTTCATGACCCTGAATTGCAATTTAAACAAAACTACTCAATATGCATACATGTATATACTTAAATAAATATTCCTGACAATTCCCTAATCAAATGTATTATAATAACTTGGTACCATTTTGAATATACGAAATTGCACAATCACTAAACTTGAGTATTAGCAACTAGCAAACATCCATACAATCTCAAAATGAATTATTGTAACACAATTAATCAAAATAACAATTTAGCACATAATCGTAATCACAAACACTTGTGTACCAAACAAATATTTGCATTAATCATCATGTGGTCAGAAAGTTAATAAGCACTGAATTAAAACATAGCATAATTGAGCATAACTCATATTCACATTTAATCATCACTAACGAATAATTCAAATAATATCAAATATGCAATACAATCGAAAAATGAACATGACATTGCAATGCATATAGCAATTAGAACATAACTCAATCAAAACATGCCAATAATCATACGCGTATCCAAAATACCCAAAATTCTATCATAAACCCTAACTTCCAAACGAGCGATTTAAACAACGAAAATGAAAACGGGAAGTTATACCTTGTAAAGGAAAGTGCGTGTAACACGAATATGCAAAAATGGCGATGAATGCGTGGCCGGAATTTCCGTTTGGGGGTTGTGTGTGTGAAAGCCGTGGGTGGTTTTTTAGAAAAAGGGTTTTGGATGAAAAATGAGAAAGAAGGAGGCTGCTGGCGGTTTTCTGCATTTTTGATCCATACGGCGTATGGATTAAATGGGCCCAGGTCAACTCATTAAACCCAGTCAACGGCCTGGTCCAGCGGCCCATTCAATCCATACGGCGTATGGATTCCATACGGCGTATGGATTGAAAAATCAGAATTTTTCAAAAAACGATTTTCAACCCATTTTTAACCCAAATTCACCACTAACTTTATATAATTAAATCTCAAACCTGGATGATAATCACGACTTCAAAATCTTCACAATTCCATACTATAAAATAAATAATAAAAATTAACAAACATTGAAAAGAAAAATATTCAAAATAGTACTAATATTCAAATCACACATTCAAAAATAAAAATTCAAACAAACAAAAGTCTAACATAATCCAAAACAAACCAAAATGTTAGAAATAATCCAATAGCATAAGGAATATAAAAAAAAAATTAGAATCACTGATTCGGATAGATAGCAAAGAATTGCTCAGTGATTATGGGAATGATGTTAATGATCCCATGACCAAAAGTTGGAAAATTTGCCAAATGCTCGTTAACCACAGGAAGCAGATAAATTAAATCCCAACTGATCTTCAATACTGACTTAGTTACTTCTCCTTCTTCATCCCACACTTCATCATTACCAACTAACTTAACCTCTCGCTCCGGACTGTCATCCTCAAGCTCACCAATAAATTCTAAACATGACTCTCCAATCTGATGATGCTTGCTCATCAATGGAGTTTCCTTCAAACTTCTGATTAAGCTTTCAATCTCCCTCAAAACTTGTTCTTGAAGTCTATTAAAACACAAACCTGAACTCCTGAATATCTCAACAAATCTCATGTAGATTTCCACCATTCCATAGTGGAAATGTTCATTTGGGTACAGAATCTTAGTCTCATCCACAAACTCTCGCATATTCGCCACTAGATATGTTGCTAAATCAATGTCACCAGTTGGGTGAATAAAATCAGGGCGGGGTCTTCCTTCCTCTTCCTTAGCAAGACGATCTAACTGCTCAACCATTCTATACATGTGATAGTGAATAGTGTTACTCACTACAAAACAATGAGGTGTCTCATCCTTGAGATGATCCTCTACTTTTAACAATTGAACCAGATCCTTTAAACCTGCTAAAAATTCCTTATCAGCTTCGGAAGTTGGATGACCTGTTAACTCATAACAAGCTTTAACCATACGGCTAAGACATGCGGACTGCTTAGCCGAATAAGGAAACGAATGTTGTCTTAAAATTTCATAAATCTCAACATATCGCCTCTTTTGATTTGCAAAGAATACTTTCTCCTCCTCAATCCTTAAGGTTATAGATTTCTCAAAATCAAAAAGATCATCCAGAAACTGCTGAGAATCCCCAAATTGTCTTACCACTTCTGCACTATCTAGTAAGTTCTGTACTAGAGCCAGTTGATAGTCGGAGAAATAAACATGGGATATCCTGATTAGTTCAGCTGTAAAAGGAATGTCCCATCTCACATTCGCAATTGCACCCAATAATTCTTCACATGAGGATGTGATAGGCACAACCTTGCGGCCTAAATGAGTGAATGATGGAATTTCACTTTCTACCCTGGACACCAAACTCTCAGAATCATAAATACCAACCAAATCGTAATTGTTTGCATCACTTTCAAAACTCCTCGCCATTGGACAAACCTAAATAAAAATAAATCTGAAAATACAAAACACCACTAACGAAAAACAAGTTAGTTCACACAAAATAAACAAAAATTAAATAACATGTACAATCTTAAATAAACGGAACTCCAACCGGCGGACGGATTTCCATCCGCCGGTTGAAACTAAAAACCCAAAATTTTAACCAATTGAAAGATAATTAGTTTCAACCAGTGATGTATTAAAAATTTTTTACAAAATTAATTTAAACTAATTAAAACAACCTTACAGAAACAAAAGTTACTTTTAAAAAAGAAAGAATTAAAAATTATTAATTTCTATTTAAATAAACACAACCGCTTTTCCCCGGCAGCGGCGCCAAAAACTTGATGTCGCTTGTGAAAGCGCGTCTTGTTTTACAATTTATAAATAGAAATACCTAATAAATACTTTCAAGCAACCAGGCAAGAATACCCGATCAATTGTAAATATAGATTTGGTAAGTCAAGTTCGAACACAGGGAAAAGGTGGAATATTTAAAATATAAATTAACAATTAACTAGAAAGCAGTAAATATGGGGGGCGTTTTAGTTCCGTACGAACATTTTAGAAAACAATTAATTAAAATAAACAAACTTGAATAAAACTTAAATTAAAATAACCAATAAATAATAATAATAAATCCTAATTGAAAGGAATAAGTAATTGTATAGTTAATGGCACTTAGATTCATATTTCCCAATTTATTACGTATTGATTATCTAATTGTGATTCTTTTAGATCAACTTAGTACCAAATTCTTCAATGAATACTAAGTCGAATATGAACTAGCCAACGTTTCGGGTCCAACTAATTCCTATAATCTAGGGTCCAACATGAAACACTGGTTCCAATGTCACAAGATGATCAGTCAATTGTGTGCCTTTCCCTAAATTATGCATTAAACATTCACAACGCGTTATAATTAACTCTATTGGTATGACTCAACAATACCCAATAATTAACTTATTGTCTTGCTCATTTTAAAGTAGATTATTATTGTATACTCGACCTATCAGACTCAACGTATTTAGTGATAATTCAAAACCCTAAAGTTATGACCATCAATAGTTAATAATATTAAAGGAACTCAATCTCAACAACATTATTAACCACGTGAAGTAACAATAATAACTAGTTACCAATAAACAAGTGTCCACGAGTAATATAACCGTTTTCAATCAAATAACTTATTCAATACGCAATTATAATCTTTCAATAATCATAATCTAAGTTAAACCAACTACACAATCACATTAATATTCAATTCATCATCAAAACAGAAATATTCAGATTCATTAAATCAAATTCTTCAATGAAAATAAAGAAACGAAATATACCGAATCGATTAACGATGAACTACGAAAGATTATAACGAATTATCCTCGATCATAAGCTTCCGTACCTCCAAACTAACCCTAAAATACGAATTATAAACCCTAAATATCGTCTGGAAACGAAAGAAATCGAAAACCCTTCAAAAACTCTCGAAATAAGGTTAAAAACGCGTTTTTATACTTCTGTGGTTTTTGATCCATACGGCGTATGGATTTCCATACGGCGTATGGATTGATTTCAAGCCCAGCCCAGACTCGCGTAACCTGGGCCTCCACTGCAGCAATCCATACGGCGTATGGATTCCATACGGCGTATGGATGCTTTTTCCAGCCGATTTCTTGACTTTTCTTCCTTTCTTCTTTTCTTCGACTTCGGCTTCTCATTATTCTTCAAATATGCATCATTTAGCTCGATTATTAACTGTTTTCCGTTCCTTTTCCATAAACGCTCCATTTCCACATCTATTTGCAAATATGAACGAAATCAATATCTATTCTAAACAAAATGCAATAAAAAACATTCAAGATTAAGGGTAAAATACTACTAAAATATAGTACTTTTGAGAGTTTATCAGTCAGCATAACTTTTCTGACGATCACGTGCGGCTTTGAGTCGGTTTTGGATTTCTACAATTTTCTCAGTGGTGGCGTGTATGAGTTCAGGACCAGTGAGTTGACTATCTCCAACTTCGGTCCAACAAATCGGTGATCGGCACTTACGACCGTACAGTGCCTCAAACGGTGCAACCTTAATGCTGGCGTGATAGCTGTTATTGTACGAGAATTCGCACAACGGTAGATGTCTTTCCCAGTTTGTACCGAAATCAACTACACAGGCGCGTAGCATATCTTCCAGTGTCTGAATGGTTCGTTCACTTTGGCCATCGGTTTGAGGATGGTACGCGGTGCTCATATCGAGACGAGTACCCAATGCTTTTTGAAGTGACTGCCAAAAGTGGGAGGTAAAGCGGGCATCTCTGTCAGAGATGATCGAGATTGGAACGCCGTGATGAGAAACGATTTCTTTGATGTAGATTTGTGCAAGGCGTTCCATTTTATCGTTTTCCTTGATTGCCAGGAAATGAGCAGATTTGGTGAGATGATCAACGATCACCCAAATGGTATCGCAACCGCTCGACGACTTGGGTAGTTTGGTTATGAAATCCATGGCAATTTGTTCCCATTTCCATTCAGGGATTTCAGGTTGTTGAAGTAAGCTGGAAGGTTTCTGATGTTCGGTTTTGACCTTCGAGCAAGTAAGACACTTGCTGACATAAGTGGCGATTTCGGCTTTCATGTTCGGCCACCAATAAAATTCCTTGATGCCGTGGTACATCTTATCGGATCCTGGATGGATGGAATATTTGGACTTGTGAGCCTCATCCATCACCAAGTCTCGTAGGTTCCTAAAATTAGGCAACCAGATTCGGTTTAAGAAATACCTAATCCCGTGAGGTCTGGTTTCGAATTGTTTGTCAATACCCCGTAAGGCTTCGTTTTTGATGTTTTCAGGTTTCAGGGCTTCGATCTGAGCGGTATGAATCTGAATGGTAAGATCGTTGTGAATGGTCATACTGAGGGCTCGGACTCGAAGTGGTTTTGTTCGTTCTTTTCGGCTGAGGGCATCGGCAACCACATTTGCCTTCCCGGGATGATATTTGATGTCGCAGTCGTAATCTGTAAGCAACTCGACCCATCGACGTTGCCTCATATTGAGATCCTTCTGATCGAATATGTGTTGGAGACTTTTGTGGTCGGTAAAGATTGTGCACTTAGTGCCGTAGAGATAATGTCTCCAGATTTTGAGAGCAAAAACGACAGCTCCAAGTTCGAGATCAAGAGTGGTGTAGTTCTTTTCGTGGATTTTGAGTTGTCGTGAGGCGTAGGGAATAACTTTGTCCCGTTGCATCAGCACGCAACCGAGACCTTGATGGGAAGCATCGCAGTATACCACGAAGTCATCGGTGCCTTCGGGTAAGGATAGGATGGGAGCACTGCAAAGCTGTTGTTTCAATAATTGGAACGCTGACTCTTGTTTATCAGTCCAGTCGAACTTCTTTTCCTTCTGAGTCAGTGCCGTGAGTGGCTGAGCTATTTTGGAGAAATTTTCGATGAATCGCCGATAGTACCCAGCAAAACCCAAGAATTGACGTACTTCAGTTGCAGTGGTGGGTGCTTGCCAGTCTTTGATAGCCTCGATTTTCGATGGGTCAACGTGAATTCCCTGACTGTCGATCACATGACCAAGGAATTGAACTGTTTTTATCTAGAATTCACACTTAGAGAATTTGGCGTAAACCTCCTCGTGTCTAAGTAGTCCTAGGATGGTTTTGAGGTGTTGCGCGTGTTCTTGTTCGTTGCGCGAGTAAATGAGTATGTCATCGATAGAGACAATGACAAACTTGTCGAGGTAAGGTTTACACACCCGGTTCATGAGGTCCATGAATACAGCCAGTGCGTTAGTTAGACCGAAGGGCATCACTTGGAATTCGTAGTGCCCGTAACGAGTTCTGAAAGCAGTTTTTGGAATATCGGTGTCGCGAACCCGTAACTGATGATATCCTGATCGCAGGTCGATTTTTGAGTAGAAACTTGAACCCTGAAGTTGGTCGAATAGATCATCAATGCGAGGAAGTGGGTATCGGTTTTTGACGGTCAATTTGTTCAACTCTCGATAGTCAATGCACATTCGGAATGAACCGTCCTTCTTTTTAACAAATAAGACCGGAGCTCCCCAAGGTGAAGAACTCGGTCTAATGAATCCTCTATCCAGGAGTTCCTGTAACTGGGTGGACAACTCCTGAAGTTCGGATGGGGCTAAACGGTACGATGCGCGGGCCACCGGTGCGGCACCCGGCACGAGATCAATTGAGAACTCAACCTATCTAGGTGGAGGTAGACCAGGTAGTTCTTCCGGAAAGACTTCGGGAAAGTCACTGACAATTGGCACATCCTCAAGTCGCTTCTCCTCCGACTTCTTCTCTGTGATGTGTGCGAGTATTGTAGGGTAACCCTTTCTCAGAAATTTTCAGGTTTTTAAGCAAGATATAATATTGAGGCTCGTCCCACCGGTCTCCCCCTGTATGATCAAGGTTCTACCGACGGCGAGTGGGATACAGACGATCTTATCGTAACAAACGATTTTGGCTCGGTGCTTGGACAACCAGTCCATTCCAATGATGACGTCGAAACTTCCAATTTCGACGGGTACAAGATCGATTGAAAAGGTTTCGTCAGCTAGGTTTAAAGTGCAATTAGGTATCACACTATTGGTTTCTATAAGTTTCCCATTTGCTAGCTCTACAGTGTACTTAACATCTAAGGCAACAGGAGTGATGTCAAGTAGTGGGCAAAAGTCATCGGAGATAAAGCTTCTATCAGCACCAGTATCAAATAGAACAGAAGCAGTTAAGTTGTTGAGGAGGAACATACCCGAGACCACATTCGGGTCTTGGCGGGCGTCCCCGGAGTTGATGACGAAGGCTCTACTTCGGGTGTTGTTGTTGTTGTTGTTGCTGTTGCGGTTGTTGCTGCTGTTGTTGTTGTTCTTCAGCTTTGGGCACGTGTCCCTGAAGTGCCCGGGGTTCCCACACTCAAAGCAGACTTTGGGTGTTCTGGTGTTGTTAGGGTTGTTGTTGGTAGGGGAACGGCAATCCTGGGTGAGGTGACCATGCCTCTTGCAATTGCTACAAAAGGAACCACAGGAACCTTCGTGGTGGCAGCTGCACTTGGAACAATAGGGTTTACTCCCAGTGTATCCCCGTTTGATGTCTGTGGTGGTGTTGTAGGCTTTGATGGTGTCGGATTTCTTGTTTTGTTGGTTTGGGTGGTTGTTGTGGTAGTCAGACCACTTTCTTTTGTTGTTGTGGGAGGATGAAGTGGGTGGTTCAGAATCTTGGCTCATTGCCATCAGGTCTTGGGCCAGTAGGATTGCACCGTCAATGGTGGTTTGGTTTGAAGAGGCAATGTGCCCCCGAACAGGCTCAGGAAGACCAAGGATGTACTTCCTGATTTTATCAGGTTCTGTGCTTACCATGGCTGGGCGGAGGGCAGCGAGTTGCTAGAATCTGGTGTTGTAACCATCGATATTACTGCCCTGAACTTTTAGGTTCCAGAACTCCTCGTCCAGCTTTTGGAGTTTATCGATCGAACAGTACTTGGCAGTGAGTTTTGCTTTCAACTCCTCCCAAGAGAGTTGGTAGGCAGTGTCAGCACCCACTGATTGGGAATATGAGTTCCACCAAGAGTGGGCATCATCTTCGAGAGAGCAGGTGGCGAAGTTTACTTTGTCGTTTTCCGCGCATTTGCTGACACGAAAAACAGTTTCCATCTTCTCGAACCATCTGATTGATCCGATGGCTCCCTCAGTACCCTTGAAGCTTGAGGGTTTGCAGCTTTGAAAGTCCTTGTAAGAACAAGGTTTAGTAGTGGGGGTTTCAGCGGCATCGCTGTTTCTCGCGGAATTCTGTGGAGTATTCCGAGCCAAGGCTTCAGTCACAGCCTGGGTTATGAGTGACGTAAGCTGAGCATCGGTGTATGGTCTTGTCTTTGGCGGCATGATTCTTCAGTAAAAGAAATGAAGATACATGAGATTTTGTAAGAAATTGTATTTGTCTCAGATGTACATGTATAAAGGGGGTAATACATAACATCAATATGAAAAAGAAAAATGGCAATCAGTATAAGTAGAATCAGCAAGGAATATATGATAGATAATACAAGTTCAAAGGTTACATCCTACGGAGGTATTACAAAAGGTGTCGGGAATTGTTACATCCGACTAATTTATAGAGTATCGCTAGATAGTCATTAGATTACGAGATAGATTACAAGACAAGGACTACACTAATCTCAACGTAGATTAATCTGCTCCATCATTTCAATGAGACGATCCACAGTGTTTGCAAGTCTACACCTATCTCCACTACCTTGTTGCGAAGGACATCCACGTTGTTAATGGTGGTTTCATGATCTTCGGAAACTTGTTCGATGCGCTCGAGGGATGTAAGTCTCCAGTTTTCCTTCGTTTCCTGCAACACGACGTCCATGGTGCGAAGTCGCTGCTCGTGTTGGTTCACCCTAGCGGCTAAGGTCGGCAAGGTGAAGTGAGTGGGGTACGGGCCAGCTCGAGGCAACCTGGCGTTCCTCCTAGCTACCCTTGGGTTCTGCGACCCGGATTGAGAGCGCGATGAATTGGGTGGGATATTTGCCATTTCTGAGACAAAGCGTTAGTAAGAATGAGGCCTATATTCATATAGTTCCTATATAATATAGCCTATTGAGTGTCTAGCATAAACAAGTTTAAGTCTCGGTCCTCTCGAGGTCAGAGTCTTCTAGTGTACCCTGTTCAGCCATAACTACTTTCAGATCTTACATCATCTTTGCTTAATTGTACATAGTTGATCAGGCTATGTTAAATTAAACTCGTATGACGTAATCACTGAACCAGTTATACCTAATAAGGAATACTGCCTAATGGTCATAGTCTAGGCCCACTAAATGCAACCTAGTTCATTATAACCTTAGTCTCTGATACCAATCTGTAACACCCCCAAATTTAATGATTTGCGGAAGCACGATTTGGGTGTTACTAATCAATAACAAAGCACAAAGATATATAGTAAACGACTCTATATGTGTCGTTTTAACAAAATTATATTGACATTGAAATGTTTACAACATTTATAGCTTTACATAGCTCGAGTTTAAATAAAAGAGAGATTTCAGTACATAAGTACTTGTACAAAATATACTAATGCAAGAAAATCTCAAACGTCTGTATGCTGACTCGAGCTAAAAGTCCTGAAGCCGAAACAGTCTACTGCTTGGTACCTGCGATACATGCTAAAATGGGTCAGCTAAAGCTGGTGAGCTCACAGGTTTGAAATCAAGAAATAAAGTATGAACCGCAAGATTTAATAATGATTTGCATCCAGCAAATAAGATGATAGTAATCGTGTATACAGCCATGAGCACATAGTTGAGCTTAACTCGAGGGCCGGGTCCCCTATAGAGAATTCCGGGCGAGGTGCCTCCACGAATGCCTAATCAACATTCGTCTTCCCAAATATTAGTACGTCCGTTTACCCGGTTAGTGCTTGCTAACCCGAACGAGGAGGGTCAATCCTATATGGTACCATATACTAATATTCACGCTACAACGTATTAACAATTATGCTGACGGAGGACTTTAAATGATTAGTGAAAATAACTCATGTAGTATATTGAAAAGTTGTACTTGCGTTCACATGTTAAAACGAGCAGTATATCACACCCCTGAGTAAAATAGTAAAAAGAAGGGCTATGAGATTCACCTGAGTCTGTAAGCGTTTAAATAAACGTAAGTTGATTAGCCGAGTGATGAAGTCCAAAGATTTGTAACGTAAGGGTGTCCACGACACGCGATGGTTATAAACATGATTGGGTATCTCAAAAGATCACCCTTGTAGTTGTTACACAACTATATATATATGTCCAAATTACTACGATTTGGTTGATTTGTTAAGTGTTTGAAAACGTGTACGGCCCGTTGGTGATGGATTTGAAATAATAAACTTTAAGTATTATTATCATGTTATTGGTGTTTTGCACTTACAAGTGTATTCCAATGTGTTTTATAAGTCGTATCGTATAAGTGGTTGAGGTTATATAGGTTCGACACTTAGTGAAATTTTAGTTTGAAAACCTGCTGTTTTATGCGACACAATCGTGCCACACAAATGTTTGTCATGCGACACAAGGGTTGTGTCGCATAGAAATGCGACACAATACCTATACGACACAAGGGTAGTGTCGTATATTTTTGAGATGCTGATTCAACAGCGACATAGTGATTGTGTCGTATGAAAATACGACATAAGATGCGACACAACGTTGTGTCGTAAAGGGTACGACACAAAAGGATTTATACGACACTAGGTGCGACATAACAGGCAAAATACGACACTACATGTGACATAAGGCTTGTGTCGCATTGAAGAACACCAGCCCAGAAAGTCCGACTGTCAAGATTTTTCCGGCCAAAAACCTAATTCAAACCCATTTTTAAGCTATAAAATCGTGTTTTACACATTGTAATGGACATATATAAGTTATATAAACAACTAACAAGTGAAAAATACTAAGAATCGAAAGGTTTCGGGATTTTGTCGGAAACTTACAAAGTGGCGAAATGGAAATCCGGAAAGATAGAAGTGTAGATCGTTGCGAGGTGGTCGTGAATCTCTAAAAATATTGATGATCCGAGTGCGTTTCGTGGTGTTATTTGACGATTTTGTGAGTTTTTGGGTGTTTGGTGGTTTTGGAGAAAAGAAAGATAAAGAGAGAAGTTGGGAGGTGAAAATGAAAGGGAAAGAAAGAGAGATGTGAGGTTTTGTTGAAAGCCTCACCTTTTTCAGCTCCGCAATTGCGCTCCGCGCGGTGTTCGTTTTCCCATTTGTTTAAACGTTAAATATATATTTTATTTGTGCAGTTATAAGTAATTAAAATACGAACAATCACGCTTTATTTTTATTTAAAATATTTCACTAATTACGATATATTTGAGTTGTAAAACATAATTTAGTTCGTTTTGTTTGTTTGCGTTTTTAATATTTTTAATCGCTTGATTCTTGTTTGTACGATATGGATTATAATTAGAATATTATCAAAATAATATTTCTGATATAATGTTATTATATAATGTCACGTCATTTAATAAAATTGGTCACCAACGTCCGTATTTAATTGAACCGAAATACATTCGATTTAAATTGCGTACGATTTAATCACATCGCATTTTCGTATATATTCAACAATATATATTTCGATACATTAATTAGCCTAACACAGAACTAATTACATGTATTAATAGAGAATTAGGCACTAAGTACTAGTCCTAATTTGGCGGGTGTTACAGTAATACACATCATAATTTTTTTTTTGTGTATCACAGTATCAAACATAAAAGGCTGTGATACACAACTTTAATTTGTGTATCATATATTTTCTTTTATTTTTTTAATTAATCTAATTTTAAAGAGGGTAAAATATTATTAATTTTAGCATAATTTTTTTTTGCAAAACATTTACATACATTGTATTTAAAAGTGAAAAAAGTCGTTCCTACGGTTCCTACGTTAATAAGTGATCTTACAATAACCTTTCCCTATAATATAATTTTGTAAAATTAAACAATATATCTATCAGGTGGTGATAACTGATAAGCATTCAATGACCACAAATCTTATCTTATCTTGGTGTGTATAATAATAATAATAATAATAATAATAATAATAATAATAATAATAATAATAATAATAATAATAGCAGCAGCAGCAGCAACAGCAACAACAACAACAACAACAACAACAACAATAATAATAATAATAATAATAATTCTGTAAAATCTCACAAATCATTCTCAGTTAAAGCATATTATATTTATTGAAGAAGAGGCCTTTAATACAACTAACACAAAATTTAATCAACAACCTGCTAGAAGTTCAATAATATATATAGTCTTCTTTAAAATAATAATAATAACAACTACAGTACTGAATATTGACGTTGGTTTTAAATTTTAAGGTCATGACTCTATAACCTGCAACTAATTCATCCGTTCAAAAGATAGTAAACCTCAGTTTCATTAGTAACAGAAAATACACTAAATTAAACTAACCTGAGTGATAAAGGAAGTTGGGGTTTTCTGTGACAGCTGGGACAGAGGTCCGGCGAGAGAAATGGAGAATGAAAGTGAATGGAAATTATGATGAAATGAAGAAATAATATCTTAATATAGACAGAAATTAAGCTTGTAATGAGAAGAAGAGTGGAGAGCTGAGATTTTGGAAAAAAGGGGTTTTAGCAACCATTTGCAAGGACACTCGACCTATAATATGTCGGTTATTATCCAGCATGTAATAAAATGGAATCTTGCAATTTTACTATACTAGATGTAACAACCGTCAAATTAGGCCTAGTAATTAGCGCCTAATTCTCTGTAAATACATGTAATTAGTTCTGTGTTAGGCTAATTAATGTAACAAAATATATATTTGTGAATATATACGAATACGCGATTGGATTTGATCGTGCACAATTTTTAAATCGAATGTAATTCGATTCGTTAAATACGGACGTTGGTGAAACATTTTAATTTAAGCATGAAACATTTCTTAAAAACATTATGACATTCGGAATAGCCTTTTAATAATACTCTCAAATTGTCCCATTTCGTACAATTAAAATTTCGCGACTCAAAAACAAAACACATGAAAATATTTAAAGAATTGACGAAATAATGCGATTAAATTATTTAACAAAGATTAGTATTTTTAAATGAATAATTACGCGAAAAATAAATATTTAACGTTTAAACAACGGAGAAAACGAACACCGCACGGGGCGTGATGACGGGGACCAAAAATGGGAGGTTAAACCTCCCACTCTCTCTCTCTTCCCTCACTTTCTCCACCTCTTTCTCTTTCTTCCTCTTCTTTTTTATCAACTACCAAACCACCACCATCACTAAAAATCGCTAAATAACACCACGAAACGACCACGAAATATACACCCCGTTTGGAGAAAAGTGACCACGACAACACGATCTACCTTCCTATCTTTTCGGATTTCTCATCCGACAATTTGTAAGTTTCCGACAAAACCCGACATCTCTCGATTCTTAATGTATTTACGTTTTAATTGTTTATAATAGCTTGTAATGTCCATTGGAGGGTTGGGTAAAAGAATCGGACCAAACGGAAACCCGAAAACATGTTTTTGGACCGAAATCCGTCGATCAGACCGTTTCGCGAGCTGGGGTGTGTTCTTCCTGCGAACCGAGCCGAGCAGCGAACCGAGCCGAGCAGCGAATCGAACCGAGCGGCGAATCGAACCGAGCTGCGAATTGAACCGAACTTGCGAGCCGAACCTAGCCGAACGAGCCGAACTGACCTGGTCTGCGAACTGAGTTTCTACTCAACGATTCGACATTCGCGTAACGACAACTACACTTTTTACGACGATAATTAACATACAAAAGTACATACTTTTACTAAACGTAAAACGAGACGAATAATAATAACACTTATGGATTATTATTACAAACTGTCACCAACGGGCCAACCATATTTTCTAAGAACAAACGATAACGAACCAACATTGGACATAACGAATTGTGTAGACAACTAGCATAGATGGTCTTGCGGGACATCTACTTACTTAACTTTACATGTTTAGGCATTTAAAGGTTACGGGTTCGGAGAACCACATACGGGATTTCATCCGCCTTACTTACTCGATTTCACATACTGAATTGCTAGACTCAGGTGAGTCTTACGGCCCCACTTTTACTGTTTTTCTTATTGGGGGAGATACATGCTACTGATTTTCCTTGAACACAAGTACTAAAACTGCTTATTATACCAAACGGAATTGCATGAGTTATTTACTTTCTACTGAAGTCTCTCCATCATATATCGTTAGTTATGTACTTAAGCGCGAACACTAGTTAATGGATCAATTAGGGAAATGACACTCCCCGCCCGGGGTAGTAGCGCTACCACGAACCGTTATGTATAAACGGGCGACTATTATTCGTCACTTATGCTTGCTCAATTACGAGCATGTCATGGGAGCAAATTATTACTTACGGGTTAAGCTTCGATTATGAGCCTCATGGCAACGGTATAACTTATTTACTTTACATTTGCTAGATTTGCAAATACTTGATTTACGCCTACGGGCACTACTGATGAAATCTTGTGTTCAAAAACTGATATTATTTACAAACCTGTGAGATTCACCAACATTCGTGTTGACCCTTTTAGCATGTATTCTCAGGTACCCAGACGGAGTAGGATTTCTCCAGGCATAGCTAGAGTCGCATGATTTCACTAAACTGCATTAACGGAGATTCTCAGCATTATCTTTTTGTACATGTTGATTATGTAATAGAATCTCCCGCTACACGCGCGGACTCTAGGGGACTACATTTTGTATACGAAAACATTAAGTTTTCAAACACTTACTTTATATGAAATCGTTTTACAACGTCTCATTTAGAGGTCGTTTACTGTATACCTTGTGCTTTGTGTATTGATTAGTAACACCCAAGTATGCTTCCGCAAATCATTAAATTTGGGGGTGTTACAGATTGGTATCAGAGCCTAAGGTTATAGTGAACTAGGTTGCATTTAGTGGGCCTAGACTATGACCATTAGGCAGTATCCCATGTTTGGTATGACTGGTTCAGTGATTACGTCATACGAGTTTAATTTAACATAGCCTGATCAACTATGTACAATTAAGCAAAGATGACGTGAGATCTGAAAGTAGTTATGGCTGAACAGGATACACTAGTTGACTCTGACCACGAGAGAGACCGAACTTGAACGTGTCTGTGTTAGACACCCTAGGCTATATGTTATATGTATTATGAATATAGGCCTCATTCTCTTAACGCCTTGTCTCGGAATGGCAAACACACCACCGAGTTCGTCACACTCTCATCCGTATGGACCACGAAACCCGAGGATGACCAGGAAAGACAGCAGGTCACCTCGAGCCAACCCGTACCTTGTATCCAACTTGTTTACCTAAATGGAGTGTGATTGTCACTTCGTACTGTTATCGTGCATCTCATCATTTACACTTGTGACATATCATAATTTCATGCAAATATCTTATTCCACTTTCCTTGTTCTTCTCTTGTTCAGCATCATGCCTCCCCGCCGACAAATCACACTTAGCGAGAACAAAATTGCGGGTCTGATTGCCCGCAGTGTGGCTCAAGCTTTGGCTACCCGAACACCGACTACTGGTAGCGAAGATTCAGCTACTAACGGGCCACAACTCCGACACTGCTCTTACAAGGACTTCCACAACTGCAAACCTCTGGGCTTTGCAGGTACTGAAGGAGCTATCGGTCTAATCCGCTGGACCGAGAAAGCCGAATCTGTATTTCTTACTTGCAACTGCGCAGAGGGAGATAAGGTCAAATTCTCTGTCAGTACTTTTACCGACACCGCTCTTACATGGTGGAACACCTATGCCCAGACGGTGGGCGTTGCTAACGCTTACAAACTCTCGTGGGAGGAGTTGAAGAAGATGTTAAGGGACGAGTATTATCCCAGGGATGAATTGAAACAACTGGAAATCGAATTCTGGAATCACAAGATGCAGGGTGATGACATCACGGGATACACCAACCGTTTCCACCAGCTGGCACTTCTGTGCCCATCCATGGTCGATCCTGAGTACAAGAGGGTCGAGAAATATATCGATGGACTTTCCGACAGACTCCAAGACCTGGTAGCTTCATCAAAACCGGGTACTATTCAGAACGCCATCCGTATGGCCCATGAACTCACGGCATACTCGGTCCGCCGTGGCACTACATCAACCTCATCATCAAACAACAACAAACGAAAGTGGGAAGGAAACCCCAACTCATCCAACCAGATAACCAACAAAAAGCCTGAGTCTGTTAAGGCTTATTCATCGGGGACTTCAGAGAAGAAAGGGTATATCGGGAACAAGCCCTACTGTCCCAAATGCAACCGCCATCACGACGGTTCCTGCCCTTGCACCAACTGCAAACGTTTCGGGCATCTAGCCAAGGATTGTCGAAACACCAATGCCCCAAAGACTTGTTATGGGTGCAGAAGTCCTGGGCACTTTCAGAATGATTGCCCTAAGCAGAAAAACAACAACAACAACAACCGGAACAACAACCCAGCTCGCAGCACAGCATTTGTCATCAAAGCTGGGGAAGCCAGGCAAGACCCGAATGTTGTAACGGGTACGTTCCTCCTCAACGATCTTACTGCTTCAGTATTTTTTGATACCGGTGCTGATAGAAGTTTCATATCTGATGAGTTTTGCCCTCTACTTAATATCACCCCTTCGGCCTTAGATGTTAAGTACACCATAGAACTTGCAAACGGTAAACTCATAGAAACCAATAGTGTAATACCTAATTGCACTTTAAGCCTCGCCAACGAAATTTTCTCAATCGATCTCATGCCTGTTGAACTAGGAAGTTTTGACGTCATCGTGGGTATGGAATGTTTTTCCAGGCATCGGGCCGAAATAGTTTGCCATGATAAAATCGTCCAAATTCCTCTCGCCGCCGGTAGTACTTTGATCATACAGGGGGAGACCGGTGGGTCGAGACTGAATATAATCTCCTGTTTAAAAACCCGAAAATTTCTGCGAAAGGGTTACCCAGCAATTCTCATGCACATCACGGAGAAAAAGTCGGAGGAGGAGCGACTTGAAGATGTGCCAATCGTTAGAGACTTTCCCGAAGTCTTTCGGGAAGAACTACCTGGTCTACCTCCGAATAGACAGGTTGAGTTCTCGATTGATCTCGTGCCGGGTGCCGCACCGGTGGCCCGAGCACCGTACCGCCTTGCTCCATCTGAACTTCAGGAGTTGTCCGCTCAGTTACAGGAGCTCCTGGATAGAGGATTCATCAGACCGAGTTCTTCACCTTGGGGAGCTCCGGTCTTGTTTGTCAAAAAGAAAGACGGTTCATTCAGAATGTGTATCGACTACCGAGAGTTGAACAAGCTAACCGTCAAGAACCGATACCCACTTCCTCGAATCGATGATCTATTCGATCAACTTCAGGGATCAAGCTGTTATTCAAAGATTGATCTTCGATCGGGTTATCATCAATTGCGTGTTCGCGATGCCGACATACCAAAAACCGCATTCAGAACTCGTTACGGGCACTACGAATTCCAAGTGATGCCCTTTGGTCTAACCAACGCACCGGCTGTATTCATGGACCTTATGAATCGGGTGTGCAAACCTTATCTCGACAAGTTTGTCATTGTCTTCATCGATGACATCCTCATATACTCACGAAACGAACAAGAACACACACAACACCTCAGAACCGTCCTAGAACTACTTAGACACGAGGAGCTTTACGCCAAATTCTCTAAGTGTGAGTTCTGGATAAATACCGTTCAATTCCTTGGACACGTGATTGACAGTCAGGGAATTCATGTAGACCCATCAAAAATTGAGGCCATCAAGAACTGGCAAGCGCCAACCACTCCAACCGAGGTACGCCAATTCTTGGGATTGGCCGGTTATTATCGCCGGTTCATTGAAAACTTCTCAAAAATAGCTCAACCACTCACGACACTGACTCAGAAGGAAAAGAAGTTCGATTGGACTGATAAACAGGAGTCAGCATTTCAGCTATTGAAACTCAAGCTCTGCAGTTGATGCGTGTGAAAGCGCGTCTTGTTTTATTATTTAGAAATGGAAATACCTTATTAATACTTTTCACACAACCAGGCAAGAATACCCGATCGAATGTAAGTATAGACTTGGTAAGTCCGAGTCGAACACAGGGAACGGATGTCAACTCAAATAAATTGGAAATTGATACAAATAATGAAAACAGTAAATATTGGGGTGCGTTTTAGTTCCGATCGAACAATTGGCAAACAATTATGAAAAATGATTTATTAAATAAAACTTAAAATAAAATAACTAATAAACAATTAATCAAATAAAATTACTTGATTCAAATGATAGAAGAAATGCATTTGCTTAGATTACCTTCCTTAAAATCAGGAAATCATTTTATTGAATTGCTCACGTATGGATTCTATTGTGCCCTTTCAATTATATCAACCTTCCTTACAAGATAAATTGAATTCAATACAATTAAGAAAGACACAAGGTTGTTTTCAACACATTAACAGTTCAATTTAACGTTGTCCACAAAATTGTACTCTAGATTAAATCAGCACCGTTTATGTGATCTTGTTACTGCTGAAACAGTCGTTACGTACCAGCTGCAACGGTGTAGTTTTGAATTTATAATAGTCGGGGGGAGCCAAAACCTTCCGAACAACCTACTATTACTTGGTACGAGTACCTGATACTAGTAAGTGGTAAGGATGATCCAGGGTCGTTCCTCACGACGGTAGAATTGAAACAGAGCTCACTCAGATAACTTAGTAATTAAGTTGGGTTTTGAATAGTTGGATAGGTTTGTATTTGGTTTTCTAATTTATTTAACTAATAAAACATAAAATAAAAGGGAAGCTAGCATATTTGCAACACTTAAGGATGACGGAGACGTGGCTCACCATGATTTAGGTATGATGTTCAATATGGGGCACATCTAGGTAACAGACAAATAAACTATAGATGTAAACACTAGGACCCTACTTCTTTAGATAGATTCTAAATCAGTATGTCACTGAGTACCTAGGCTATCGTGATTCTGATCAGAACAGGCTGCTCAACCCCCCTCACCTGTCTTTTTGGAGACAGTGACCCTTAAAGGGTGCAGGAATAAGGTAACAGACTGCCCATAGGGTTATTCTGACCGTTCTTAACACCTAAGTCTAAATGTTATTATCTGAACGTGTACTGATCATTATCCTTGTATTCTAAACTATCAGTTTTGTAGAGTCTAGGGGTTTTAAGAATCCTGAACCACTGCTGGGCTTGACTTTCATCTCTAGACTCATTCCTTACGTTTGATTAGTTTAATTACTTCTGTCATGATCTAGACTCTCCTTTGCAATCAGTCATTCAGCCCTAGGAACACCAGCGGTGTACAATGCATACTCATTCCACAGCGTACCACACTAGGCACCGTTCACGATGTACTACACTTAAACACTTCCACAGACCCTCATAACCAGGGATATGTTGTAGATTTTATCCCTAGGTACAGGTACGGTGTACTATGTCGAAATGTTTCCATAGCTTCAGTTCCAGGGGTGGACAGACGGTGTACTGTAACATTTCCACAACTATATTGGTTCCTAGGCCATATTCTAGGGTCTCTAGGTAATCCACAGTGTTGGCACATACGGCTTTTTCCGGAGCTTCCACGTTGTACTCCACCAGTGGTGTTTCCAAAGCTATACTCAGTATTTCAGCCGAATTATAGTGACAGACACGGCTTCGTACAAACATACAGATAACATATCTACCGTAACTTAGGCCTACAGCTAAGGTGATAGTCACGCGAAGGACTGGAAAGGGTGATCCGTAACTAAGTCTAGATACATGATAAGTTTAGACAGATACAGAGTTTAACAATTCCATTAATCATACCTAATCATGGCAAACATACAAGAAACTACTCACAAAGCATGGCAATAAACATTTCCAACATTAATAAATCACAAACATCAAACAAGAACATTATGACAAATTAATATAAGAAAGGATAGAAATTACCGGTAAATAAATGCGAGCAGAATAACACTTGTATTTCTCCGAATAATATCCCAAGTATTACATATGCTAGCTTCTACGAATTACATTACATAGCTACTCCTAAAGCGATGGATTCTCCCCCTAATCTTCTCACTAGTTTCTAGAGAGAGAAACTAGAGAGAGAGACTAGAGAGAGAACCTAGAGAGAGAGACTAAAACTAGAAAATGAAAACGTAAATAAAATCTAGAGAGAGAGTAGTGAGAGAGTGAAGTGTGAATTGTTTGATGAAAATGGTGAAAATGAGGCTTGTATATATAGAACTCGCACAACCGTATCCGTAGACCGTATCCAAAACTTCAAACGCACAACCGTATCGCAAACCCGAATAAAAATCAGATTTTTATCGCCTAAACGCACGATACGGTTGAGCTAGGGCAAATACGGGAGAACTGGAGCGTATACGGTTGAGCGTAGGGTGAATACGGGAGAACACAAGCCGTATACGGCTGTGCTAGGCCGTATACGGTCTAGCTAGGCCGTATACGGTCTGTGCTAGGCCGTATACGGTCTAGTTTGGCCGTATACGGTCTAGCTCTCCCGTATCCTGATTCCTCGGTTCTTCGTTTCTTCGTTCGGGCGTAATTTCTTCATCCGATGTCCGTTTTGAGCGTTCTTTATATCCCTGAAATCGTATTTGAAAAACGAAAACAATGAGATAAGTTAGAGGTCCTAACTCCATGTCTAGCTCAAAAAGTGCTAGAATACGTTAACCGGAAGATTCAATGATTGTTTTTGCTCAGTTTTACTCATTTTTAGGTTGTTTTTGCTGATTCTTGAAACATCGTCTATATTTTAGCCATTACAATGAAATGTAACTTTTAAGTTCATATTTGAGTGTTTTCATTAATAATCGGGCTAAAATGGTGAGATAATGGCACACAAAAACATGACTTTTTGCGTGTCATCAGATCTATTCTCTTGACTTGAATCAACAAAGTCTATAACTAATTAAAGTTATCTTGTTCACCGATAACCATTACCAATTATTAGCCCTAACCCGTCAAACTCAATATATTCGGCAATAATTATCAATTAAAATCAACAACTATCAATAATTCCATAACCAATAGGAAATCAATCTCAACTAATCATGGAATCACGCTAGGTAATTAGTAACAATCATTAAATAACCAAGGATCAACGAATAAACACATAAACATTAAATAAAATCCAATACGTTCGCAATTCTAACAATCAATCCATCAATTAAGTATTCTCATCTAAGCAAACGCATAAAAGGTTTAGCCAATCATGCTTTTACAGAAAATCAGATTCAAAAACATAACCAAAATCATAATCAAATGAAAAGGATTGAAGTATTCGAACCGAGAAACCGAAATAATGATTGAACGAATGAAAACCTCCGATTCTTCTTAATTTCTACCTTCAAAACGCTCCCAAAATGGAGGAAAAACCTCCTCTGGTCGAACTCGGGTTTTGGTATTGAAGTTATGAAGTGCAAACCCTAAAATCGGACTTAAAATGCTGAAAAAGTCATCCATACGGCGTATGGATTTCCATACGGCGTATGGATGCAAAAGCCCATAAGTCCAGCCCGCGAAATCTTGATTCGGCCCAGTTTTCAATACATACGGCGTATGGACATCCATACGCCGTATGGATGCATTTTCAGAAAAAGTGCCAAAAACGAAAGTTGTAGCCCTCTGAGTTAGCTAAATTCTACAAGTTGAATCACCTCAATCGGAGTTCGTATGAAGAAGTTATGGCCAAAATACTAACAGCGCGCAGAAAACTCAGCATTTAACTTTTCTTCCATTTTCAGCTCATCTTTCATTCTTTTTCCGATTTGAGCTTCACATACAACTTCAATCAAATCCAATCTTTCATATCTTCACTCTTTTAGCTTATTTTCTTTATGATTTAGCTCGTTTTCTATTCCTTTTTGATCCAAGCTCCTAATTAACTCCTAAATGCAAATATGAACGAAATAAGTATCTTATTCATATAAAATGCATTAAAAACCTATCAAACAAGGGGGTAATTAGTACTATAAAATAGCATATTTTGGCGTTCATCAGCAGTGCACCCATTATGTCCTTACCTGAAGGCACCGATGACTTCGTGGTATACTGCGATGCTTCTCACCAAGGTCTTGGTTGCGTGCTGATGCAACGAGACAAGGTCATTGCTTACGCCTCTCTACAACTTAAAGTTCATGAGAAGAACTACACAACTCACGACCTCGAGTTAGGGGCCGTGGTATTCGCTCTCAAAATCTGGAGACACTACCTTTATGGTACCCGAAGTACCATATTCACCGACCACAAAAGTCTCCAACACATCTTCGACCAGAAAGATCTTAACACGAGGCAACGTAGATGGGTTGAATTACTCACCGATTACGACTGTGAGATCAAATATCATCCGGGCAAGGCAAACGTGGTCGCCGACGCTCTCAGTCGTAAGGAACGAACAAAACCACTTCGAGTCCGAGCCCTCAGTATGACAATTCACAACGACCTGAATATCCAAGTCCTCACCACACAACTCGAAGCTCTCAAACCCGTTAATGTCAAAAACGAGACCTTACGAGGCATGTATAAACAATTCGAAACCAGACCTATTGGAGTTAGGCCTAGTTTCGGTAATCTGCGGGACTTGGTGATGGATGAAGCTCACAAGTCCAAATATTCTATCTACCCGGGATCCGACAAAATGTATCACGGCATCAAAGAGTTTTATTGGTGGCCGAACATGAAAGCTGAAATTGCCACGTACGTCAACTTGTTCAAAGGTCAAAGCCGAATACCAGAAACCTTCCGGCTTACTCCAACAACCTGACATTCCTGAATGGAAATGGGAACAGATTGCCATGGATTTCATAACCAAACTCCCTAAGTCGTCGAGCGGTTGCGATACCATTTGGGTGATCGTCGATCGTCTCACCAAATCAGCTCATTTCCTGGCAATCAGAAAAACTGACAAAATAGAACGTCTCACACAGATCTACATCAAAGAAATCGTTTGCCGACACGGTGTCCCTAACTCGATCATTTCTGACAGGGATGCTCGTTTCACATCTCGTTTCTGGCAATCACTTCAAAAAGCATTGGGTACCCGTCTCGATATGAGTACCGCATACCACCCTCAAACCGATGGCCAGAGCGAACGAACTATTCAGACACTGGAAGATATGCTACGAGCCCGCGTGGTTGATTCTGGTACAAATTGGGAAAGACATCTACCATTGTGCGAATTCTCGTACAATAACAGCTATCACACTAGCATCAAGGCTGCACCTTTCGAGGCACTGTACGGTCGTAAGTGCCGATCACCGATCTGTTGGACTGAAGTGGGGGATAGTCAACTCACTGGTCCTGAACTCATACACGAAACCACCGAGAAAATTGTTGAAACCCAGAACCGACTCAAAGCCGCTCGTGACCGTCAGAAAAGTTACGCTGACGTTAGACGTAAACCACTCGAGTTCCAAGTTGGGGATCGAGTACTCTTGAAAGTATCGCCTTGGAAAGGCGTAATTCATTTTGGCAAACGCGGGAAATTGAATCCCAGGTACATTGGGCCTTTTGAGATCCTCGAACGGATTGGCCCCGTGGCATATCGATTGCAGCTGCCTTCCGAACTCAGCAGCGTGCACCCTACCTTTCACATTTCTAACTTGAAGAAATGTCTGTCCGACGAGACTCTTGTTATACCACTCGACGAGATTCGTATCGATAACAAACTTCACTTCGTGGAAGAACCCGCTGAAATTATGAACCGTGAGGTCAAACAACTGAAACAAAGTCGTATTCCCATCGTCAAGGTCAGGTGGAATTCGCGGCGTGGTCCGGAATTCACTTGGGAATGGGAAGACCAAATGCGACTCAAGTATCCTCACTTATTCACTGATTCTACCCCGAACACGACTTCGACTTAAATTTCGGGACGAAATCCTTTTAACAGGGGGAGAATGTAACAACCGCCAAATTAGGGCTAGTAATTAGCGCCTAATTCTCTGTAAATACATGTAATTAGTTCTGTGTTAGGCTAATTAATGTAACAAAATATATATTTGTGAATATATACGAATACGCGATTGGATTTGATCGTGCACAATTTTTAAATCGAATGTAATTCGATTCGGTAAATACGGACGTTGGTGAAACATTTTAATTTAAGCATGAAACATTTCTTAAAAACATGATGACATTCGGAATAGCCTTTTAATAATTCTCTCAAATTGTCCCATTTCGTACAATTAAAATTTCGCGACTCAAAAACAAAACACATGAAAATATTTAAAGACGTGACGAAATAATGCGATTAAATTATTTAACAAAGATTAGTATTTTTAAATGAATAATTACGCGAAAAAGAAATATTTAACGTTTAAACAACGGAGAAAACGAACACTGCAAGTGGCGTGATGACGGGGACCGAAAATGGGAGGTTAAACCTCCCACTCTCTCTTTTTTCCCTCACTTTCTCCACCTCTTTCTCTTTCTTCCTCTTCTTTTCTCTCATCTACCAAACCACCACCATCACTAAAAATCGCTAAATAACACCACGAAACGACCACGAAATATATAGCCCGTTTGGAGAAAAGTGACCACGACAACACGATCTACCTTCCTATCTTTTCGGATTTCTCATCCGACAATTTGTAAGTTTCCGACAAAACCCGACATCTCTCGATTCTTAATGTATTTACGTTTTAATTATTTATAATAGCTTGTAATGTCCATTGGAGGGTTGGGTAAAAGAATCGGACCAAACGGAACCCCAAAAACATGTTTTTGGACCGAAATCCGTCGATCAGACCGTTTCGCGAGCTGGGGTGTGTTCTTCCTGCGAACCGATCCGAGCAGCGAACCGAGCCGAGCAGCGAATCGAACCGAGCGGCGAATCGAACCGAGCTGCAAATTGAACCGAACTTGTGAGCCGAACCGAGCCGAACGAGCCGAACTGACCTGGTCTGCGAACTGAGTTTCTACTCAACGATTCGACATTCGCGTAACGACAACTACACTTTTTACGACGATAATTAACATACAAAAGTACATACTTTTACTAAAGGTAAAACGAGACGAATAATAATAACACTTATGGATTATTATTACAAACCGTCACCAACGGGCCAACCATATTTTCTAAAAACAAACGATAACGAACCAACATTGGACATAACGAGTTGTGTAGACAACTAGCATAGATGGTCTTGCGGGACATCTACTTACTTAACTTTACATGTTTAGGCATTTAAAGGTTACGGGTTCGGAGAACCACATACGGGATTTCATCCGCCTTACTTACTCGATTTCACATACTGAATTGCTAGACTCAGGTGAGTCTTACGGCCCCACTTTTACTGTTTTTCTTATTGGGGGAGATACATGCTACTGATTTTCCTTGAACACAAGTACTAAAACTGCTTATTATACCAAACGGAATTGCATGAGTTATTTACTTTCTACTGAAGTCTCTCCATCATATATCGTTAGTTATGTACTTAAGCGCGAACACTAGTTAATGGATCCATTAGGGAAATGACCCTCCCCGCCCGGGGTAGTAGCGCTACCACGAACCGTTATGTATAAACGGGCGACTATTATTCGTCACTTATGCTTGCTCAATTACCAGCATGTCACGGGAGCAAATTATTACTTACGGGTTAAGCTTCGATTATGAGCCTCATGGCAACGGTATAACTTATTTACTTTACATTTGCTAGATTTGCAAACACTTGATTTACGCCTACGGGCACTACTGATGAAATCTTGTGTTCAAAAACTGATATTATTTACAAACCTGTGAGATTCACCAACATTCGTGTTGACCCTTTTAGCATGTATTCTCAGGTACCCAGACGGAGTAGGATTTCTCCAGGCATAGCTAGAGTCGCATGATTTCACTAAACTGCATTAACGGAGATTCTCAGCATTATCTTTTTGTACATGTTGATTATGTAATAGAATCTCCCGCTACACGTGCGGACTCTAGGGGACTACATTTTGTATACGAAAACATTAAGTTTTCAAACACTTACTTTATATGAAATCGTTTTACAATGTCTCATTTAGAGGTCGTTTACTGTATACCTTGTGCTTTGTGTATTGATTAGTAACACCCAAGTATGCTTCCGCAAATCATTAAATTTGGGGGTGTTACACTAGACCTCGTGGAAGTTGTAGTGCATAACCAATGAAAGGGGTATCTTTGTCATTTCATACTCAGAAGGAAATCTAAATGGACCCCATTATCAGTTATTGTTTCCCCATGTCCGAAAATATATATATTTTGAATTTTTCTCAAATATTAAATTAATAATAACAATGCTCAAATTACAAAGGGTTCACTAAAGTCACTAAATTATTATTTTTAAGTAACGTTATAAAAATCGCATTTGGCACTTATTTAAAATGTTCACTCTAGATTTGCACGTAATTTTAAGATTTTCCACTAACTACACTTTTCACTAATTAGATATTAAATTTACCCACTAAATTCTTTTTTGATAGTTTAAATATCATAGTGAATAGTAAATATTTATAATGATACATCTCAAAATAATGATACGGACAGTTTAAATGGGACAGTGGGAGTATAAAAAATCCTTTTTCTTGGTAAATAGCTTTTTTGTAGCTCGAAGACAATAAAAAATCACATAAGTATTTAGAGAGAGAATGAAAAACTTTTTTCTTCCCAACCTTTCAATCCTTTTTTATAAACTCTCTCCTACTATTTAATCAATTTCAACAATAAAAAGGAAAAAAGATATTCATTGTAGGAGTAAAAAAGGCTTTTTTTATAACTCAATACAAATAACATCTTATGTAAAATAATACTTTTAAAAAAAACCTATAAAAAAAAACCCATCATTGTGGATGCCATAGGAAGAGTATGGTATGGTGTGATTGATTTAGATATGCTACATTAAGATATCCATAACAATAGATTTTTGTAACGCTTTTTTTATGTAGATGGTAAGCGCTTATATTCAAAGAAAACTTTTACTCTCACTACGAAGAGTTTTATTACATCTATACAAAACAATTATAAAGGACAAGTTTCATTAAGGAAGATATATTAAAACTTTACGTTTTCAAAGTCACTCACTCCCTCATCTTAAAAATAAATACAAATTTAGATCCTCTCATACTAAAATTGAAATAAGAAGTTATGTTTTATCAAAATAATTGGACCCATTATTTAACCCATATGATTCGATCATCTATTCGGCTAAAGAAGATTGGACCCATGTTAATTTTCATCCTAGATTCGCCACTGGTGTTATGGTACATACCAGACAAAAAAAAAAAATGTAACAGTATACTTCTTCCGTCCCAAAATAATTGTCCACTGACAAAAAAGACGCAGTTTAATAGAAACATAATCATTTTTGCTTTCTCTTTCTTACTTTTCCCAGATTGACAGTTTTACCCTTAAACAATTAATTAATGTTTTATTTAAAGTTTGTAATCCTATATTCGCCACTGGTGTTATGGTACATACCAGACAAAAAAAAAATTATGTAACAATATACAATAAAAAACCGCATAGTTGACATAACTTGTATCTTCTTTAGACCTATGCCAACAGCTTTGTCGGTTTGAAACCCATGAAAGCCTTTCAAAGTGAAACTGATGGCACCACTGCTTCTGTTTGCTTCTTCAATTTCACACGTCGCTTTTCCGACGAAAGGGAGGAGGATTTGGGGTGGGACCCAACTAATATTTAATGTATTGTTATTTTTTGTTTAGTGTATGTAAATGTAAGGCTTAAAAATTGAAGTGATAATAGAATTGTTGGGAGTATTTAACCAGTCTTTCATTAGTTATGGATGTGCTAACGTGACGCTAAGCTAACAAAATTGGAAAAGCAAGTGAAAAAGCAACGGTTGGAAATGATCTTACCTCCTTTCACTTATATTTTCCCACCCTCATTAAAACATTCTACCCCGGCTATCTCACCTCCTCCTTCCATCTACGTAACATTTTAATATGCCATACAATTAAACATTTAAACTTCTTCAAATATTCAATACGTATTAATGTATATGTATATATATGGATTGTACAATTTTTTTTTCATATATTAAAAAGGATTTAATGTAGTATTGTCTTCAAAGGTCAACACAAAATATTTGACATGATCTGATGAATCAGACTAGTCATAGAATAGGTAAGGTACTCCTGCATCTCTTACTTGTCACGCTCTCTGACCTACCATTACCAAGTCACCAAGTCTGACCCGCCCCAATCTTTAGCCTAATATTCCAACCTATTTGTTTTAGGGAGTAGTTTTTGACTTTTTGTAGTCCATTTACTTTTAGTTCCTTTTTTGTATATCTCGTTTACCTTTTAGCAACCTTTTTAAAAAATCATCTTGCTCTACTAATAAAGAATACTCCTAAATGACTTGCTTGTAACATTCGTTGTATACACATAAATGATAAATGTATTTTCAATAGTTGATGCCAAAAACAATATACTGAATAAAAATACACAAATATAAATCATCTTAAATTGTTATGTGATTTAACACAAAAGTCAAAAACCAGTGACCATTATGTAGATGATAAAGAAAGTATCACCAATCAATTAATATAGAAATTAAATATGGATGGCTCATTAGATTTAATTTTCCAATGCTAGCTATCAAATCAACAAACCAAGAAATACAAAACATAATGATGTATAATACTCCGTATATGTTATGTTACTAAAAATGTTCGTACGCTTCAATCTTCACAGGTTCTATACCACCGTTTCCTTACGAACTCTACTCATCCACGTACCGTCTGCAAACATGAAAAATAAACACCACGAAGAAAAAGAACTTACATAAGATCATTACCACCATTTGAAATCTTTGACGGTTAACTCGTTGACCAAATTGATACATAGTGCATATGTGGAGTCAGGCCCGGCCCTAAGGGGGTGCAACCCGGGCCATAGCACAAGGCCCAAGTTTTTCAGGGGCCCAAATTGTTTATATCTTGTAAATTATATATAAACGATGTTGTGAACCAACAAGTAAATGATGTAGTAGTTTAGTGGACAAGCGTATTATCTTTTATTAGAAGGTCACAAGTTCGAATCCAGCTTGTGGTTGTGGCAATTTCATTAACTTTTTACATGATAATGCAAAGCTATTATATATTTCTTAGTTACTAGTTGCTGTTTTTAATTTGATTATCCTACTAATTTATGGAATTAGAAATTTATTTGATATATAAATTTCATTTTTTTACAATTCAATAATCAAGTAACATAATATTCCGGATCAACACAAAACTTAATTAAAAGCTTAAATAAGGGGCCTAATTTGAAATTACTGCACAGGACTAACAAAATCCGTCGAACGAGCCTACTAATCCCTCTTAATTATTATAAGAGGATGTGATTAGGAAAATCACTTTTAAAAAGTCTATTATGTTTCTAGCAACCCCCATTTTGATTAGCAAATAAATCATTAGCACTAATATTAAATTACCATCTTACCCCTCTTTTATACCAAAGATTTTTACGCTCCAAAATATTCTGTAACTTTTGAATTTGAAATCAAAAATTCCTATTTTTTAGTAAAATATTGATGGTGTAAATTAAATAGTAATTAATCCTTTCCCTTTTATTTGCCACCTCCCTTTCTTGATCTTCTTTCCATATCAATAAACATATAAACATATTAAGATCGGCGGTTCCCTTTTACTGGCAAATATGATTCTACAGGAGAGCAAACAATTGCGAATGGTATCAGATTTTGATTCATTAGGTTTTTCTATGAATTTGATTCTCACAATGATTCCACTCTAATTAGGGCTTTTTATTGAATTTAGTTGTAATTTTGTCAATTTCTGGGTATGAAATCTCACAAGTAGATGTATACGATTTCTGTTATGGGGAACCAGTGGAATCATGTTGCTTGAAGCTCAAATATGAGTAATTGCCATGTGGGCTGCTGGCGATTGCAAATGTACTAACGAAAATTATAGGTGTTCAATTGGGGTAAGTTAATTTCTTATAACAATCGATTTTCTATTGACTGTAAGATTTGTTATTCAATCACTTAATTACATATGATAATGTCATAGGGTAGGGTTCAAATGAGAATATGAATTTGTGTGAGAATGTGGGAACCAATGATATCAAGCCATGTGTACAAAGAGAATGTTCCACATGTACAAAACCCATTTACCTCCAACATCAATTATCTCACAAACGACAAATCGAAAAATTATGAAAATTGCACCATTAAATTCGTCGTTTTCTCCTCTTCGATTTGCCGTCCCTCAAGACATACTTTCGAAAAGTTTTTTTTTTCATTTTTTGGTGGGCTTCACATTTACTAACACATGTGTTAAAGTGTTGCGTTTAGGGTTTAGGGTTTGAGGTTTAGGGGTTATGGTTTAGGGTTTAGGGTTTGAGGTTTGGGGTTTCTCCCCAAAACCCCAAACCTCAAACGCTAAACCCTAAACCCTAACCCCTAAACCTCAAACCTTAAACCCTAAACGCTTTACAAAACGCTAAACCCTAAATCTTTCTAAACCCTAAACCTTGAACCCCTTCTAAACCCTAAACCCTTATAAACCCTAAACCATAAACCCTACTAAACCCTAAACCTAACCCTACACCCTAACCTTAACCACAAATTAAATGTACAACTAATCACTAACACATGTGTTACTAATTTGTGAAACCCACCAAAAAATGAGGAAAAAAAAAGTTGTCAAAAGTATGCCTTGAGGGACGGCAAATCGAAGAGGAGAAAACGCTGAATTTTATGGTGCAATTTTCATGATTTTTCGACTTACTGTTTGTGAGATATTTAATTTTTAAAAATGTGGAGGAGAGAGAATAAAGTGTGGAGGATAGAGTGACACATGGCAGAAATCTGTTGGTTCCCTCATTCTCACTCAAAATTGGTGTAGTCATTTGAACCTTACTCAAATGTCGTATATCAGTCTTTATAGGAATCGACCAGGTTATGATGTTATATATATTATGCTTTGTGAATCTACATTGTTTGTTGTTTCTTTGAATATTTGTTATTCAAAAGTACAATATGCAGATTTGATAATGTTGGCATTGGTGCCCCCATGAAGTTCGGTCTTTAATATTTAGAGACGTAACTCAAATTCTGGTTGATTGTTTAATATTTGTCCCTAACTCATCTTTTGCTGCTTAGAATGTAGTCTAGAACATCTTAGAAATTGTTTCTATCTAAAAATAGAATTCATATTGAAACTGCAATGAAACTAAGTATTTAGCAAAAAAATGAGTAGATGTTTTGACTTACAGGTTTATTGTATTATCAACGTTTATTTATCTAGAATTTGTTCTTTATTTGATGGGTAAAGTATCTGGAAATGCAACTAACTTGTACCAAATCTCTATTGTGTGTACCCAACTTACGTATGCTATTTTTAATGCAACCAACTTTCAAAAAATGTCTATTGTGTGTACTTTGATGACGTGGCGAGCTCATGTCACTCTATCCTACGCCACGTGGCACGCTCTGAGCTCACCACGTCATCAAAGTACACACAATAGACATTTTTTGAAAGTTGGTTGCATTAAAAATAGCATACGTAAGTTGGGTACACACAATAGAGATTTGGTACAAGTTAGTTGCATTTCCAGATACTTTACCCTTATTTGATTTACAGAAGGAGGTTTAGTGGAAGATTGTTTTTGCTGAGCAAAATGATATGTTTTGTTCACTTTATAAGCCCGCACATGGTACGAGAGATTGAGACAAGAGGGAAGGTTTGTCCCATTAACCAAGTTAAATTGACCCATTTTAACTCATAACCCACAAACTTTATGACTGCAATAAGTGAAACTATAGTGATTTATGACAGCAAGAAGGGAAAGAAAGCATATTAAGTTGTTTTGATTGTTTTTTAATATGAGTATACCCATATTATTTCCGGAAATTCATGTTAGGAGTTCTAATGCATATCAAGACAATGGGTCTGTGTGAACCGTTTTCGTGTTTAAGTCAGTAAGTTCCTTTACTTTATTTAGCATTATACTAATGGTGAGTTATCTAATGTGTATGCTTTATTGCATAGTGTTACATGTTGCAGAAATGTCCAATGGGATTATATAACAATGAGAAACATTGAAGATAAAAGTTTGCAACATGTTGTTCCCATCTGGAAATTTTAGGAAGGTATTTTTCTGGATGATAATAGGCACTAAGCTTTATTAATTCTTTGTTTTACTTATAGATGGCTTCCGAGAATTATTTACTTTTGCAGCAAATGTCTTTGACAGAGAAATTAAGCATCAATGAGCATTGCAAAAGCTGACTGCATAATCAATATCCGTTGGGATGGGTTGCGAAATCCGCTGAGGAAGGCAACATAAGTTGTGATCGCACTGGCAAGTCCTTTGGCTTCATTACTGGAGAAATACATCTCTCTAATTTAAATTTATTGATCTGTCCATAACACTTAATTCCCCTAAATTACAGTAACAAAAATCTTCATGTGTTTGGATGTCAGATGACTTTTGACCCATTTCTTTTGGACTTTACTCTTTTCGCTTAACCCGTAATATTAATAACTCAAATCAACCCAACTTTTAATTTGTTTTTGTGTAGATTTCATAAACTTTAAGCTCAAATTTGATGAAATCTTGATAGGTTAACTAAAAAGATGCTTATGCGGACAAAACTGCATATCGTTGCCTCTACTTCCTAGCCAAATGAGTGAATATGGGTTTGAGGAGTTAACATGATGCAATGTATGTACGCTCCTTTTGCGTTATGGGTTCAAGAGGCTTTGTTGGATGAACAAAGGTGTGTATTTTAGCTTTTGAAGTGTCAAAAACATGGGCAAGTCCTGTGTAGGTATTCTAGCTTTTTAGTTAAAAAAGTAGAGGTGGTATAATGGGTTCGCACTGGAATATATCATTTTTTGTAATGGCTAGATCAGGTTGGCCTTACCTGCAAACCCTTTTTGGTCCATGTGCAAATTAGTTCTAAATTTTCTCGACAAAATGGGTCTTGATTCAACCTAACTTTTGGTTCGACTTAGCTAAAAAAGGTCACCTGTTTTGAGTCGATTGAGCCAAAAAAGACACATATGTCGTCCCTTAATACTCAAACCTGTGATCAGGTATTTCAATATGATCTCCTTAAAGTTACTTACACAGTTCATTCAATTAAACTAAAGCATGCAATAATATTTTTACTAAAGACTTTTAGAGGTCATTCGTGAAATTGATGTGAACTGTTTCGTTCTCAACTGACAGGGTAACTATCACTTAATACTCAAACCTGTGATCAGGTATTTCATTATGATCTCCTTAAAGTTACTTACACAGTTCATTCAATTAAACTAAAGCATGCAATAATATTTTTACTAAAGACTTTTAGAGGTCATTCGTGAGGATCCTTTGGTCTCCATTCTTTCATGGGCTACTTCTAATTTTTTTTCCGAAGTAAATGTGACATGTAATTGGATAGTGTACATTTTTTTGCGATAGAGACTTTAAAAAAGGTTAACTGGTTTTAATAAATAATGCCTAATTTTGAGACAATCATAGACCGTGTTGTTTTGTTGCCAAGTGAATAACATTGAAGCTTCATTAGAATATTTGGCTATACGGGCTTTGTGCTTATTTCCTTGCAGCATTGAGTACTGGCTGGAAGACAACGAGGCATTAAAGAAGCATACAGGGTTCCAAAGATAGGAGTAAAGGCATCTTTAATCAGGCATGTATGTCAAACATATTGGTTGTGTCGTTTTTTTGCAGATTTGTGGTTAGTCTTTTCGAAGGATGAAGTGTACATCGAGTGGTTTGAGAATGCTAGATTCAAAGATCAAGAGATTGGTCCCAAAGTAGTATTGTGGGTGTGTGTCACCATGGTGTAAAACTGGGCTATCACTCTGCTACCGGAGTAAAACCTGCATCAGGGAATTCACCGTTGTAGGTAACGTCTTATTAATCATTACTGTAATAATCACTAAGAAGCATTATTTAACTTTCAGTAGGGTATAAATTATGGGAAAAACAAATGTAAAAGGAACTTTCAATAGGGTATAAATTATGTGAAAAAAGGAATGCAAAACGAATTTTTTTTGGTAAACTTATATTTTAGGGGATGTAGTCTCGAATCAGCCTTTAAGGGTCTATGTCCTATGTTTAAAATTATCAAGGGACCCTATTACCCGGTAATGATTATACCTGAAGTGGCTCCTTTATTTGATTATTAACTTATTAAGTTATTGTTACTAATAACACACTCTTTTTATAAAAAAAAGGTAATAGATTTTGACTGGAAGTATCACATGCTTAATTTGAGTATGCTTTGTAAAATATAAGACCTGTGAGGGACTAAAATCATTGTGGTTGTATGAGTGGTTCTGAACCGGTTTTGGTTCAGTATGTCGATACAGGCCGAACTAAAGCCAACAAACACTTGGCCCGACTCTTAGTTCCTATATTTATTTAAAAGTTGGTTCTTGGTTTGCTCCAGACCTGAATCATATCAAAAGTGTCAAAGGAAGACCATACATACTTCATTTAATTGCCATTTTTTTTCCCACGAGGATGACCTTTTTGCATTCTTATCATCCTATAAAGGTCATGTTTATCTGTATTAAGTGATAATAATTTACTGACCCTTTAAACAAATGATTGCCTGATACTACAACCTTAAACAACAAAAATATATTGCAACCCATTTTGTAGTTTTTTTCAGTATAAAAACTCATAATCACTTTCGAAACACACATTTAAACATCCTTTAAAATATTCAAGTGAAAACATAATTTTGTTATTTCCTAACACAATCTTATCTTATAGTCTATAACCATTGTCCTTGAATGAAGTTATATTGTTTATTGGGCTCTTTGCATACACATGCCTTTTCAGGCTGGTGAGGTTTTTCATTCTGCTCAAAAGAGTGCTACAGCTCAAAGAAACAAGAACATCGGCGTGTTTGAAAGATCAAGTGAAAGTCCTCCGCTATTGGAACAATTACTCATGTTATTTTATGCCACGTGTTTTTAGATTATGTGTTACTCTAAATTATTACTATGCTTTATCATGTTTTGTTTTTCACTCTTTTGAACTTGGTTAAAAGATGCAAATTAATACAAGTCAGCTGTTTCTGCACCTGTTAATTATTGGGACTGAATTAAATAATGAATTCAATGTAAGGTGTAACTATATCATGTATGTCTGAATTGCATTATATGATTATGAGTTTTAAAGAAAACAATGACAGGGATGTGCAAAGCTCTATACAAAGTGTTGATGATTTTTATATGAATTGCATTATATGATTATGAGTTTTAAAGAAAACAAACACAGGGATGTGCAAAGCTCTATACAAATTGTTGATGATTTTTATATGAATAATGAAGGAGGTAAGAACAATGAAAGTGGTTTTAACTGATGAAACATTAAAATTTCGCTTCCAATATGAAGGTAAAACGTAGTGAATTACAGATGGCTGTATGGTCCTATGATAATCTGCCATTTATGTGGAGTCTGGTAGACATTAGTATAACATGAGACAAAAATTTAGTCTTTGAAATAACTATAAAAGGCATCATTTTTGTATAGTCTATCATGTGGCCAAAAAAAAAAAAAAAAAAGATAGTCGTAATCAGTGGCAATAATATTTGCCTCACTCTCACAAGCGTTTTAAGTTTTTCACTTTAATAATATTCTTGAATATGCCAATTGTTTAGTGGTGGAAAATGGGTGGATAAGCTAGCACGTAATCCAATCCTTGATACATTTTGGAACAATATGTATAGTCCGGGTTGAGATGTAACAAATTTTTTTCCATAAACTTGAAGTCTCTTGTAAGTAATTAGTCTGTCAATTTTATAAATTATAATAAAGTTACAAATCATATAATGCATCAATTCATTTGCGTACCTACCTGCCAGAATCTAAAAATTTACTTATTATATCTTAATTCATGATGATATTTTTGTTTTTCTTTCTTATAATATATTTTGGGTAGTATACAACTACGACCATATTTGCATCAATCTATGATCTTAGAAGCCTAATTACCTTGAAGATCTATATTAGTGACTTTTATCTGTTGGGCATCTTGAAAATAAATATTGAATGTATATTTTCATCATACCTTTGTTGCTATTATCACTCACAAAAGGTTGTTTGAAAAGCAAACTTAACCAACCTTCTACAAGGACAGACCCTCACACAATGTTCAAATTGAACATATGATCTATTTCACAAAGGTCCTTCCTTTCACGGTCTACGAAGAGTTTGTGTTATTGGAGTGATATAACTGGTGATAATGTCTTCGTAAATTATTATAGTGTTCAACTCTTATATTAAAATAATGTTGTAGCCCGCAAATTTTGCGAGTTATGATCTAGTACATATTATATGTAAATGTATACATATAAATTTTGTGTTTAGGTGGGCCTTTTTTTCTCGTCGCACCGGGCCAACGAATTTCCGGGGCCGAGCCTGCGTGGAGTAACACATCAGCAAATTTTAATGAGGTGTAAAAGAATTATTTTATGATTTTTTTAATCAAAAATTTGTTGGTCCCCTCTAATTATACTACTATCCGGACATGCAAAATTCAAACACACATATTAAATTCTCGTTCGAAATCCGATACATTCAACATGCTTGTTTGATTCATGACTAGAACATTGCTATCACTCCAACCAAAAGTGTCCAACATCTTGAATTTTAACTTCAATAGAGTCAACTCCTCCATCTTCTTCATCACCTCCAATTTTGATGCACAAACTTCATCTTTCAATTGATGGTGTTCACTTGCTGTTTGGGCATGCCTTGACTGTTTAGTGTTTTTAACCTCAAATCATACACAACTTTTTTGTACTCCCTCCGTCCCAAATTTATAGTCCAGTATTCCATTTTGGGCTGTCCCAAATTAATTGTCCACTTCCATAAATAGATAAAAATGATGAGATAAAATTCTTTTATACCCCTAATTTATATATGTAAGACAAAAAAGTAGGTAAAAAGTAAAGGGTAAAACTGTAATCTTATTAAAAAGTAAGAGAGAAGTTGATGTTTTCTTAAACTGTGTGTTTTTTGTCTGGGGACAATTAAATTGGGACGGAGGGAGTAGTAATCACTAGGGAGTTCGGCTTCTAGAAACTTAAATTCGCAAGATAATTTCGATTAAACCTAAATCAACAAAATATTGTAAATGAAACTCAAATATAATTGAATATTCATGCTTACAGTAAACTCAATTGCACGATGTAAAGAAATTGGTTAAATTAGGTTAACACTTACATCATGGCATTTTACAAATCGTCTAGTTGAGTTTTTGTCAGTACACCAGTGCATTGGCGGAGACAGAGTGGGGGCAGCGTAGGCAGCCGCTCCCATTAAAAAAATAAAATTTTTAAAGGTATTAATAACATTTTAAAAATTCCACCCCCTTGAATTCCTGACTTCGTCCCTTGTCCTTGGAACCGAGTGACTTGAAAATTGTTACTAGAATTCTTCCGGATTTTTTGACCTTTTGTAACTCTGTTTCGTAAGCCCCCATCCCAAGATGCAAAAGGCCTCAGTGGCTTAAGATAAAAGTATGTAGACTTAACTCTTCTTTATTAAAATAAAAGATGATATGCTCTTTATATATAGGCATAGGGAATCAAAATGTACAGTATGTTGAACGATGTGGGATTCCCAGGATTTTTAACTTGTATTACTTTTTGTTGTCGTATAAAAGTTTAAATTATACAGGATACTAGTTGTTTGGTACCTCATAAATAATTTGAAAACTTTTGGTTGGTTTGTTATTTGAAGTTCCAATATTATTTGAAAACTTTTAGTTGGTTTGTTATTTTGTATAGGAGTAGTTAACCTGTAATTGAGTTGGCTTGTTGTGAGTAACTTAATGATTTTGTTATGTATTTATTATCACATATACTTATTTATAACAAAGTCTTTTTGGTTAGTTTTCGTTAGTATTTCCAAACTAAAATTTTAACCGAAATTGTTAAGTTGAATTTATTTTCTCAATACATGGTGAAAAGAACTGGCATAACCAACAAGCGTATTGTAGACTAATACATACACAAAACATTGATATAGTTTGAAACAATGAACTTATTTGGTCGTTTTCCATACTCCTTTTTCGTTTGATGACCTTGGAGCATCAGAATATTAGTAAGATATGAGAGAAATTGCAAAAAATCATTTCAAATGATTAACAAATCAATTATTTATAAGAATTTTAGAATTGGACAAAAACAAAACGTAAACTCAACCCGACCTGACCCGTTTTACACATACTAAAAACTCATTATCTAACGTGCCTTAATACTCGGTGCCCCCATGCTAATATTTCCTGGATATCCGCCACTGCAGTACATGATGTTCTAATTTACATCCTCTCACTACAATAGTAGTAGTAGAAATGAGGATCCTTTCTTTGATTTTGAAGATGAACCAGAATATGAAGCCATGGGAACACCGAATGGAATTGGAGGGAAAATTGTATGTGTGAAATAAAAGAGGGAAAAGAAAGGGTGAAATGGGGCAGGGGAATTTTCGTCAGCTTATATGGCATTACACGTGTACTCCTTACGTGGCATGTGTAAAGGGTTAACTGGCCATTAACAGGTCAGGTGCATGAAATAGACTATTATCCGGGTTTTGTACACACAATAGAGCTAATTAAAAATTGGAACATACAATAAACTTCGTGATATAGTTGAATGCATTCCCCTACACTAAACATTAAAACATAATATGACACAAAAAAGGATGTACTCCGTATTGCTCTAGCCTTGTACCAAAAATTGTACAACGTGTAGTATTGATGAAATATGTAGTAATAGGAGAGACCCTTAAGTTGTATTGTGACTATTTATCGTCACGTGCACTTGCAAAAGTACAAAATTATACAGAAACATTATACAATCAACGATATTAAAAACATTTAGGTTTTACTTTTTACGAAGAAGGGAAGAAGATGATCAATAAATATGAGTGAGAATCCTAAAGTATTTGGTTTGAAACGAGTTTTTCTAATATGTACCTTAAGAGCATAGGTTAAGGGCATTAATTAACATCAATATTCTTTTTGAAACTATCATTCAACATTAATTATGTTCATTTTTTATAATCTACCCAATTTATCCTTCTATAATTATATAATGAAATTTAAAAATTATAACACATTAATGATTTAGTTGTATGAACCTCAATTAGGATTGTAATTTCACAAAAACAAGTTTCAACTGAGGAATCACGCAGTATTAAACTTAATTAACAACTTTTCAAAATTAAGTTACGTAGGATAAAACAACAAGAAACACAAACAATATCCTTTTAGCATAGACTTAGATTAACATATATGAAGTAAGTAATATAGATTCAAGTTGACAAAAACGATAGTTCCGATTCATTCTCGTCGCATTGCGACGGGCAAATCATCCTTGTCCGAGAGAAATTTGAGACAACACTATCAGTTGTTTGATTTATGTATTTATTTTTTCGTAGTAATGGAATATAATTGATAGATTATTAACACCTCACAAACAGCAAGTGAAAACTGTGAAACAAATTGGCAAAACAAATCGTCAAAACAAATCGTCAATTTTTGTATGCAAAGATAACGATTGAAATAGTGAAGTAACTTTCTTAATCTTTAATTTTTAATTTGACCAATAGTCAATTTATTTAAAGAACATGGAATAGGCATTGTACGTAGTATATTTTACTAATTAGTTTTTGTTATTCGAAGGGTTAATAATGGTTACTTAGAATTATGAGTTCTTTACTATGAGAATTCTTAGAATTGTGAGTTCTTTACTATGAGAATTTTTATTTTTTTTTAAAATGTGATACACATCATAAATTTTTTTTTGTATCACAGTATCAAACATAAAAGGCTGTGATACACAACTTTAATTTGTGTATCATATATTTTCTTATATTTTTTTAATTAATCTAATATTAAAGAGGGTAAAATATTATTAATTTTAGCATAACTTTTTTTTGCAAAACATTTACGTACATTGTATTTAAAACTGAAAAAAGTCGTTCCTACGATAATAAGTGATCTTACAATAACCTTTCCCTATAATATAATTCTGTAAAATTAAACAATATATCTATCAGGTGGTGATAACTGATAAGCATTCAGTGGCATTTAATCAACAAAATTTTAAATAATGACCACAAATCTTATCTTATCTTGGTGTGTATAATAATAATAATAATAATAATAATAATAATAATAATAATAATAATAATAATAATAGCAGCAGCAGCAGCAACAGCAACAACAGCAGCAACAACAGCAACAACAGCAACAACAACAACAACAACACAACAACAACAACAACAACAACAACAACAACAACAACAACAACAACAACAACAACAACAACAACAACAACAACAACAACAACAACAACAACAACAACAACAACAACAACAACAACAACAACAACAACAACAACAACAACAACAACAACAACAACAACAACAACAACAACAACAACAACAATAATAATAATAATTCTGTAAAATCTCACAAATCATTCTCAATTAAAGCATATTATATTTATTGAAGAAGAGGCCTTTAATACAACTAACACAAAATTTAATCAACAACCTGCTAGAAGTTCAATAATATATATAGTCTTCTTTAAAATAATAATAATAACAACTACAGTACTGAATGGTGACGTTGGTTTTAAATTTTAAGGTCATGACTCTATAACCTGCAACTAATTTATCCGTTCAAAAGATAGTAAACCTCAGTTTCATTAGTAACAGAAAATACACTAAATTAAACTAACCTGAGTGATAAAGGAAGTTGGGGTTTTTTGTGACAGCTGGGACAGAGGTCCGGCGAGAGAAATGGAAGATGAAAGTGAATGGAAATTATGATGAAATGAAGAAATAATATCTTAATATAGACAGAAATTAAGCTTGTAATGAGAAGAAGAGTGGAGAGCTGAGATTTTGGAAAAAAAGGGTTTTAGCAACCATTTGCAAGGACACTCGACCTATAATATGTCGGTTATTATCCAGCATGTAATAAAATGGAATCTTGCAATTTTACTATACTAGACCTCGTGGAAGTTGTAGTGCATAACCAATGAAAGGGGTATCTTTGTCAATTCATACTCAGAAGGAAATCTAAATGGACCCCATTATCAGTTATTGTTTCCCCATGTCCAAAAATATATATATTTTGAATTTTTCTCTAATATTAAATTAATAATAACAACGCTCAAATTACAAAGGGTTCACTAAAGTCACTAAATTATTATTTTTAAGTAACGTTATAAAACTCGCATTTGGCACTTATTTAAAATGTTCACTCTAGATTTGCACGTAATTTTAAGATTCTCCACTAACTACACTTTTCACTAATTAGATATTAAATTTACCCACTAAATTCTTTTTTGATAGTTTAAATATCAAAATGAATAGTAAATATTTATAATGATACATCTCAAAATAATGATACGGACAGTTTAAATGGGACAGTGGGAGTATAAAAAATCCTTTTTCTTCATTGGTAAATAGCTTTTTTGTAGCTCGAAAACAATAAAAAATCACATAAGTATTTAGAGAGAGAATGAAAAACTTTTTTCTTCCCAACCTTTCAATCCTATTTTATAAACTCTCTCCTACTATTTAATCAATTTCAACAATAAAAAGGAAAAAAGATATTCATTGTAGGAGTAAAAAAGGCTTTTTTTATAACTCAATACAAAAAACATCTGATGTAAAATAATACTTTTAAAAAAACCTATAAAAAAAACCCATCATTGTGGATGCCATAGGAAGAGTATGGTATGGTGTGATTGATTTAGATATGCTACATTAAGATATCCATAACAATAGATTTTTGTAACGCTTTTTTTATGTAGATGGTAAGCGCTTATATTCAAAGAAAACTTTTACTCTCACTACGAAGAGTTTTATTACATCTATACAAAACAATTATAAAGGAGAAGTTTCATTAAGGAAGAGATATTAAAACTTTACGTTTTCAAAGTCACTCACTCTCTCATCTTAAAAATAAATACAAATTTAGATCCTCTCATACTAAAATTGAAATAAGAAGTTATGTTTTATCAAAATAATTGGACCCATTATTTAACCCATATGATTCGATCATCTATTCGGCTAAAGAAGATTGGACCCATGTTAATTTTCATCCTAGATTCGCCACTGGTGTTAAGGTACATACCAGACAAAAAAAAAATATGTAACATTATACTTCTTCTGTCCCAAAATAATTGTCCACTGACAAAAAAGACGCAGTTTAATAGAAACATAATCATTTTTGCTTTCTCTTTCTTACTTTTCCCAGAATGACAGTTTTACCCTTAAACAATTAATTAATGTTTTATTTAAAGTTTGTAATCCTATATTCGCCACTGGTGTTATGGTACATACCAGACAAAAAAAAATTATGTAACAATATACAATAAAAAACCGCATAGTTGACATAACTTGTATCTTCTTTAGACCTATGCCAACGGCTTTGTCGGTTTGAAACCCATGAAAGCCTTTCAAAGTGAAACTGATGGCACCACTTCTTCTGTTTGCTTCTTCAATTTCACACGTCGCTTTTCTGACTAAAGGGAGGAGGATTTGGGGTGGGACCCAACTAATATTTAATGTATTGTTATTTTTTGTTTAGTGTATGTAAATGTAAGGCTTAAAAATTGAAGTGATAATAGAATTGTTGGGAGTATTTAACCAGTCTTTCATTAGTTATGGATGTGCTAACGTGACGCTGAGCTAACAAAATTGGAAAAGCAAGTGAAAAAGCAACGGTTGGAAATGATCTTACCTCCTTTCACTTATATTTTCCCACCCTCATTACCACATTCTACCCCGGCTATCTCACCTCCTCCTTCCATCTACGTAACATTTTAATATGCCATACAATTAAACATTTAAACTTCTTCAAATATTCAATACGTATTAATGTATATGTATATATGGATTGTACAATTTTTTTTTTTCATATATTAAAAAGGATTTAATGTAGTATTGTCTTCAAAGGTCAACACAAAATATTTGACATGATCTGATGAATCAGACTAGTCATAGAATAGGTAAGGTACTCCTGCATCTCTTACTTGTCACGCTCTCTGACCTACCATTACCAAGTCACCAAGTCTGACCCGCCCCTATCTTTAGCCTAATATTCCAACCTATTTGTTTTAGGGAGTAGTTTTTGACTTTTTGTAGTCCATTTACTTTTAGTTCCTTTTTTGTATATCTCGTTTACCTTTTAGCAACCTTTTTAAAAAATCATCTTGCTCTACTAATAAAGAATACTCCTAAATGACTTGCTTGTAACATTCGTTGTATACACATAAATGATAAATGTATTTTCAATAGTTGATGCCAAAAACAATATATTGAATAAAAATACACAAATATAAATCATCTTAAATTGTTATGTGATTTAACACAAAAGTCAAAAACCAATGACCATTATGTAGATGATAAAGAAAGTATCACCAATCAATTAATATAGAAATTAAATATTGATGGCTCGTTAGATTTTGTCCAATGCTAGCTATCAAATCAACAAACAAATAAATACAAAACATAATGATGTATAATACTCCGTATATGTTATGTTACTAAAAATGTTTGTTCGCTTCAATCTTCACAGGTTCTATACCACCGTTTCCTTACGAACTCTACTCATCCACGTACCGTCTACATACATGAAAATAAACACCACGAAGAAAAAGAACTTACATAAGATCATTACCACCGTTTGAAATCTTTGACGGTTAACTCGTTGACCAAATTGATACATAGTGCATACGTGGAGTCAGGCCCGGCCCTAAGGGGGTGCAACCCGGGCCATAGCACAAGGCCCAAGTTTTTCAGGGGCCCAAATTGTTTATATCTTGTAAATTATATATAAATGATGTTGTGAACCAACAAGTAAATGATGTAGTAGTTTAGTGGACAAGCGTATTATCTTTTAATAGAAGGTCGCAAGTTCGAAACCAGCTTGTGGTTGTGGCCATTTCATTAACTTTTTACATGATAATGCAAAGCTATTATATTTTTCTTAGTTACTAGTTGCTGTTTTTAATTTGATTATCCTACTAATTTATGGAATTAGAAATTTATTTGATATATAAATTTCATTGTTTTACAATTCAATAATCAAGTAACATAATATTCCGGATCAACACAAAACTTAATTAAAAGCTTAAATAAGGGGCCTAATTTGAAATTACTGCACAGGGCTAACAAAATCCGTCGAACGGGCCTGTTAATCCCTCTTAATTATTATAAGAGGATGTGATTAGGCAAATCACTTTTAAAAAGTCTATTATGTTTCTAGCAACCCCCATTCTTGATTAGCAAATAAATCATTAGCACTAATATTAAATTACCATCTTACCCCTCTTTTAAACCAAAGATTTTTACGCTCCAAAATGTTCTGTAACTTTTGAATTTGAAATAAAAAATTCCTATTTTTTAGTAAAATATTGATGGTGTAAATTAAATAGTAATTAATCCTTTCCCTTTTATTTGCCACCTCCCTTTCTTGATCTTCTTTCCATATCAATAAACATATAAACATATTAAGATCGGCGGTTCCCTTTTACTGGCAAATATGATTCTACAGGAGAGCAAACAATTGCGAATGGTATCAGATTTTGATTCATTAGGTTTTTCTATGAATTTGATTCTCACAATGATTCCACTCTAATTAGGGCTTTTTATTGAATTTAGTTGTAATTTTGTCAATTTCTGGGTATGAAATCTCACAGGTAGATGTATACGATTTCTGTTATGGGGAACCAGTGGAATCATGTTGCTTGAAGCTCAAATATGAGTAATTGCCATGTGGGCTGCTGGCGATTGCAAATGTACTAACGAAAATTATAGGTGTTCAATTGGGGTAAGTTAATTTCTTATAACAATCGATTTTCCATTGACTGTAAGATTTGTTATTCAATCACTTAATTACATATGATAATGTCGTATATCAGTCTTTATAGGAATCGACCAGGTTATGATGTTATATATATTATGCTTTGTGAATCTACATTGTTTGTTGTTTCTTTGAATATTTGTTATTCAAAAGTACAATATGTAGATTTGATAATGTTGGCATTGGTGCCCCCATGAAGTTCGGTCTTTAATATTTAGAGACGTAACTCAAATTCTGGTTGATTGTTTAATATTTGTCCCTAACTCATCTTTTGCTGCTTAGAATGTAGTCTAGAACATCTTAGTAATTGTTTCTATCTAAAAATAGAATTCATATTGAAACTGCAATGAAACTAAGTATTTAGCAAAAAAATGAGTAGATGTTTTGACTTACAGGTTTATTGTATTATCAACGTTTATTTATCTAGAATTTGTTCTTTATTTGATTTACAGAAGGAGGTTTAGTGGAAGATTGTTTTTGCTGAGCAAAATGATATGTTTTGTTCACTTTATAAGCCCGCACATGGTACGAGAGATTGAGACAAGAGGGAAGGTTTGACCCATTAACCAAGTTAAATTGACCCATTTTAACTCATAACCCACAAACTTTATGACTGCAATAAGTGAAACTTTAGCGATTTATGACAGCAAGAAGGGAAAGAAAGCATATTAAGTTGTTTTGATTGTTTTTTAATATGAGTATACCCATATTATTTCCGGAAATTCATGTTAGGAGTTCTAATGCATATCAAGACAATGGGTCTGTGTGAACCGTTTTTGTGTTTAAGTCAGTAAGTTCCTTTACTTTATTGAGCAGTATACTAATGGTGAGTTATCTAATGTGTATGCTTTATTGCATAGTGTTACATGTTGCAGAAATGTCCAATGGTATTATATAACAATGAGAAACATTGAAGATAAAAGTTTGCAACATGTTGTTCCCATCTAGAAATTTTAGGAAGGTATTTTTCTGGATGATAATAGGCACTAAGCTTTATTAATTCTCTGTTTTACTTATAGATGGCTTCCGAGAATTATTTACTTTTGCAGCAAATGTCTTTGACAGAGAAATTAAGCATCAATGAGCATTGCAAAAGCTGACTGCATAATCAATATCCGTTGGGATGGGTTGCGAAATCCGCTGAGGAAGACAACATAAGTTGTGATTGCACCGGCAAGTCCTTTGGCTTCATTACTGGTGAAATACATCTCTCTAATTTAAATTTATTGATCTGTCCATAACACTTAATTCCCCTAAATTACAGTAACAAAAATCTTCATGTGTTTGGATGTCAGATGACTTTTGACCCGTTTCTTTTGGACTTTACTCTTTTCGCTTAACCCGTAATATTAATAACTCAAATCAACCCAACTTTTAATTTGTTTTTGTGTAGATTTCATAAACTTTAAGCTCAAATTTGATGAAATCTTGACAGGTTAACTAAAAAGATGCTTATGCGGACAAAACTGCATATCGTTGCCTCTACTTCCTAGCCAAATGAGTGAATATGGGTTTGAGGAGTTAACATGATGCAATGTATGTATGCTCCTTTTGCGTTATGGGGTCAAGAGGCTTTGTTGGATGAACAAAGGTGTGTATTTTAGCTTTTGAAGTGTCAAAAACATGGGCAAGTCCTGTGTAGGTATTCTAGCTTTTTAGTTAAAAAAGTAGAGGTGGTATAATGGGTTCGCACTGGAATATATCATTTTTTGTAATGGCTAGATCAGGTTGGCCTTACCTGCAAACCCTTTTTGGTCCATGTGCAAATTAGTTCTAAATTTTCTCGACAAAATGGGTCTTGATTCAACCTAACTTTTGGTTCGACTTAGCTAAAAAAGGTCACCTGTTTTGAGTCGATTGTGCCAAAAAAGACACATATGTCGTCCCTTAATACTCAAACCTATGATCAGGTATTTCAATATGATCTCCTTAAAGTTACTTACACAGTTCATTCAATTAAACTAAAGCATGCAATAATATTTTTACTAAAGACTTTTAGAGGTCATTCGTGAAATTGATGTGAACTGTTTCGTTCTCAACTGACAGGGTAACTATCACTTAATACTCAAACCTGTGATCAGGTATTTCATTATGATCTCCTTAAAGTTACTTACACAGTTCATTCAATTAAACTAAAGCATGCAATAATATTTTTACTAAAGACTTTTAGAGGTCATTCTTGAGGATCCTTTGGTCTCCATTCTTTCATGGGCTACTTCTAATTTTTTTTCCGAAGTAAATGTGACATGTAATTGGATAGTGTACATTTTTATGCGATAGAGACTTTAAAAGAGGTTAACTGGTTTTAATAAATAATGCCTAATTTTGAGACAATCATAGACCGTGTTGTTTTGTTGCCAAGTGAATAACATTGAAGCTTCATTAGAATATTTGGCTATACGGGCTTTGTGCTTATTTCCTTGCAGCATTGAGTACTGGCTGGAAGACAACGAGGCATTAAAGAAGCATACAGGGTTCCAAAGATAGGAGTAAAGGCATCTTTAATCAGGCATGTATGTCAAACATATTGGTTGTGTCGTTTTTTTGCAGATTTGTGGTTAGTCTTTTCGAAGGATGAAGTGTGCATCGAGTGGTTTGAGAATGCTAGATTCAAAGATCAAGAGATTGGTACCAAAGTAGTATTGTGGGTGTGTGTCACCATGGTGTAAAACTGGGCTATCACTCTGCTACCGGAGTAAAACCTGCATCAGGGAATTCACCGTTGTAGGTAACGTCTTATTAATCATTACTGTAATAATCACTAAGAAGCATTATTTAACTTTCAGTAGGGTATAAATTATGGGAAAAACAAATGTAAAAGGAACTTTCAATAGGGTATAAATTATGTGAAAAAAGGAATGCAAAACGAATTTTTTTTGGTAAACTTATATTTTAGGGGATGTAGTCTCGAATCAGCCTTTAAGGGTCTATGTCCTATGTTTAAAATTATCAAGGGACCCTATTACCCGGTAATGATTATACCTGAAGTGGCTCCTTTATTTGATTATTAACTTATTAAGTTATTGTTACTAATAACACACTCTTTTTATAAAAAAAAGGTAATAGATTTTGACTGGAAGTATCACATGCTTAATTTGAGTATGCTTTGTAAAATATAAGACCTGTGAGGGACTAAAATCATTGTGGTTGTATGAGTGGTTCTGAACCGGTTTTGGTTCAGTATGTCGATACAGGCCGAACTAAAGCCAACAAACACTTGGCCCGACTCTTAGTTCCTATATTTATTTAAAAGTTGGTTCTTGGTTTGCTCCAGACCTGAATCATATCAAAAGTGTCAAAGGAAGACCATACATACTTCATTTAATTGCCATTTTTTTTCCCACGAGGATGACCTTTTTGCATTCTTGTCATCCTATAAAGGTCATGTTTATCTGTATTAAGTGATAATAATTTACTGACCCTTTAAACAAATGATTGCCTGATACTACAACCTTAAACAACAAAAATATATTGCAACCCATTTTGTAGTTTTTTCAGTATAAAAACTCATAATCACTTTCGAAACACACATTTAAACATCCTTTAAAATATTCAAGTGAAAACATAATTTTGTTATTTCCTAACACAATCTTATCTTATAGTCTATAACCATTGTCCTTGAATGAAGTTCTATTGTTTATTGGGCTCTTTGCATACACATGCCTTTTCAGGCTGGTGAGGTTTTTCATTCTGCTCAAAAGAGTGCTACAGCTCAAAGAAACAAGAACATCGGCGTGTTTGAAAGATCAAGTGAAAGTCCTCCACTATTGGAACAATTACTCGTGTTATTTTATGCCACGTGTTTTTAGATTATGTGTTACTCTAAATTATTACTATGCTTTATCATGTTTTGTTTTTCACTCTTTTGAACTTGGTTAAAAGATGCAAATTAATACAAGTCAGCTGTTTCTGCACCTGTTAATTATTGGGACTGAATTAAATAATGAATTCAATGTAAGGTGTAACTATATCATGTATGTCTGAATTGCATTATATGATTATGAGTTTTAAATAAAACAATGACAGGGATGTGCAAAGCTCTATACAAAGTGTTGATGATTTTTATATGAATTGCATTATATGATTATGAGTTTTAAAGAAAACAATCACAGGGATGTGCAAAGCTCTATACAAATTGTTGATGATTTTTATATGAATAATGAAGGAGGTAAGAACAATGAAAGTGGTTTTAACTGATGAAACATTAAAATTTCGCTTCCAATATGAAGGTAAAACGTAGTGAGATACAGATGGCTGTATGGTCCTATGATAATCTGCCATTTATGTGGAGTCTGGTAGACATTAATATAACATGAGACAAAAATTTAGTCTTTGAAATAACTATAAAAGGCATCATTTTTGTATAGTCTATCATGTGGCCAAAAAAAAAAGATAGTCGTAATCAGTGGCAATAATATTTGCCTCACTCTCACAAGCTGTAACACCCCCGAAATTCACTGTTTTGCGGAAGCATAATTTGGGGTGTTACTAATCAAATATCACAGCACAAAGATAAAGTAAACGACATCTATATGCAACGTTTGTAAATTAGTTACATTCCATAGATATATTGTTTGAAAACTTAGTGTTTTCGTATACAAAAATGTAGTTTCCCTAGAGTCCGCGCGTGTAGCGGGAGATTCTATTACATAATCAAAATATACAAAAGATAATGCTAAGAATCTCCGTTAATGCAGTTGTGTTGAAATCATGCGACTCTAGCTAAAAATCCTGGAGTAATCCTACTCCATCCGAGTACCTGAGAAAACATGCTAAAAAGTGTCAACCAAAAGGTTGGTGAATCTCACAGGTTTGTAAGTAATATCAGCTTTGAACACGAGATTTCATCAGTAATGCCCGCAGGCGTAAAATCAGCAATTTCAATCTAGAAATCGTAAACCAGTATTTGCAATCCCACAAATGTAAGTAAGTAAGTTTATACCGTTGCCATGAGGCTCATAATCGAAGCTTAACCCGTAAGTAATAAGTTTGCTCCCGTGACATGCTCGTAAATGAGCAAGCATCAGTAACGAATAATTAGTCACCCGTTTCTATGTGTAAATCAGTACGTGGCAGCGCTACTGCCCCGGGCGGGGAGGGTCATTTCCCTAATGGATCCATTAACTAGTGTTCGCGCTTAAGTCCATAACTAACGATATATGATGGAGAGACTTCTGTTTGTAAGTAAACTCATGCAATTCCGTTTGGTATAGTAAACAGTTTAGTACTTGCGTTCAAGAAAAAGTAGTAGCATGTATCTCCCCCAACAAGATAAAACAGTAAAAGTGGGGCCGTAAGACTCACCTGAGTCTTGTAGTAATCAGTTGCAATTAGCAAGTAGTAAGTAAAGCAAGTAGGTTCTCTGAACCCGTAACCTTCAAATGCCTAATCATATGAAGTTATGTAAGTATGCGTCTCACGAGACGTTTCGTTTAGTTGTACACAACTAGTATATCCAGTGTTTGTCCGTATGTTTGTAATTGTTTGTTTGTTGGAAAACATGTTTGGCCCGTTGGTGACGGTTTGTAGCAAAAATTCTAAAATGTTGACTTTGCTACAGTAAATGTGCTACAGTGAATTGCTACAGTAAAATTTGACTTTTTGCTACAGTAACTTTGACTTTTCTATAGTGAAAATCCTTTAAAATTTCCAAGTTTTCTGTTTTCTGCGACATAAGCTGCGACACAAGGATTTGTATGCGACACAAGGGTTGTGTCGCATGAAGGATGCGACACAATAGCTCTGCGACACAGTGGTTGTGTCGCAAAAAGCTTGCGATGCTAATTCAATAGCGACAGAACGGTTGTGTCGTATTAAATACGACATAGTATGCGACATAGAGTGCGACACAATATTGTGTCGCAAAGGTTACGACACTAAAGGATTGGTACGACACAAGGTGCGACACAAACGGGTTTATGCGACACAGCATGCGACACAAGGCTTGTGTCGCATGTATGAACACCAGCCCAGAAACTTTCGGGTTTCAAGAATTTCCGACCAAAAACGCAAATCTAACCCATTTTCGAGCTATAAAATCGTGTATTCTTCATGTATTAGGTTATATCTAAGTTGTGTACACATCAAAACATTACACCAAATTGAATAGATCTAAGATTTTAGAAATTTCTTACTTTTGCAAATCGAGCTAAATGGAGGATGAATTGATGAAAACGGTCTTGATATTCTTGCTCCACTCGTGATGGTGATTCCGAATATGTAATTTTCGTGGTCGAGATTTGATGTCGAAAATTTGGTGTGAATTGAGTTGAGAGAGTTTTTGGTTTGTGTGTGTGTTTAGTGATAATGAAAATGAAAGAAAAGAAGTGGGTATGGGGGGTGGGGTTGGCTGATTCATCAAGGAAGGAGGGGGAAAATACTCCCCAAAACACAGTGTTGACTCCGTGTCCTAATTGTTTAATTACTCGTTTTTAATATTTAACCAAACGTTTACATTTTTTTTAAAATGTAACTAGAGTATTTAAATAAAAATACCTTGAAATTAATAATAGAAACATTTGTCGCAGTATCTAAATTACTAACTCGCGTTTATTACGTTTTGTTGCATTATTTAAATGTCGTCGCAATAATATGTAAATAATGTTCGTTCGGTTGCGTATTTTATATAACAAAATACGTTCTTATTATTTAAGTAAATTTCTGTCACCAACGTTCAAATAAACTGTGTCGGACTCCGTCCGGTTAATTCGTACGATTTATCCAAATCGCGTAAGTACACACATATATATATAATCACCTTATATATATATACAAATAGAGCATGTAATTAGTCCTATTACATACTAATTACAACTAGTCACAAACAATTAGGCATAATTAATTATCCTAATTATGCAGGTGTTACATTCTCCCCTTGTTAAAGAAATTTCGTCCCGAAATTAGCTTGAGTGCACGGACGGTGCGTTATCTGGGAAAAGATGTGGGTATTTCTGTCGTATTTGGTCTTCCCGTTCCCAGGTGAACTCAGGGCCGCGCCTAGAATTCCACCTGACCTTTACGATGGGAATACGACTCTGTTTCAATCGTTTGACCTCACGGTCCATGATTTCCATAGGTTCCTCGACAAAATGAAGTTTATCATCGATTTGAATTTCGTCGAGCGGTATAATCAGTGTCTCGTCAGACAGACATTTCTTCAAGTTAGAAATGTGGAATGTGTTGTGTACGCTGCTAAGTTCAGCAGGAAGTTGCAGGCGGTATGCCACTGGACCAATCCTTTCTAGGATTTTGAATGGTCCGATGTATCTAGGATTTAGTTTGCCTCGCTTTCCGAATCGAATGACACCCTTCCACGGTGCCACTTTGAGAAGTACCTTGTCCCCTACCTGGAACTCAAGGTGTTTGCGTCTCACGTCAGCATAGCTTTTCTGATGATCACGTGCGGCTTTCAACCGGTTTTGAATGCCAACGATTTTCTCAGTAGTTTCTTGAATGATATATGGACCCGTGAGTTGGGAATCTCCTAACTCAGTCCAACAGATAGGTGATCGGCATTTACGCCCGTAAAGTGCCTCGAAGGGTGCAGCCTTTATGCTGGTATGGTAACTGTTGTTGTACGAAAACTCGCACAACGGTAAGTGATTTTCCCAAGAAGTACCGAAGTCAACTACGCAGGCTCGTAGCATATCCTCCAGTGTTTGAATAGTTCGCTCGCTTTGGCCATCGGTTTGCGGGTGATAAGCAGTACTCATATCCAGACGAGTACCAAGAGATTTTTGAAGCGATTGCCAAAAGTTAGAAGTAAAACGGCTGTCCCTATCCGAGATGATCGAGATAGGTACACCGTGTCGCGAGATGATTTCTTTGACATAGATGCGAGTCAGATGCTCCATCTTGTCGGTTTCCTTGATGGCCAGAAAATGAGCAGATTTCGTGAGACGGTCCACGATCACCCAAATGGTATCGCAACCACTCGAAGTTTTCGGTAGTTTGGTAATGAAGTCCATGGAAATCTGTTCCCATTTCCATTGAGGAATTTCAGGTTGTTGGAGCAACCCCGAGGGTCTTTGGTGTTCGGCCTTGACTTTGGAACAGGTTAGGCATTTACTGACGTACAAGGCAATGTCAGCTTTCATGTTAGGCCACCAATACAACCCTTTGACGTCGTGATACATCTTGTCAGAACCAGGATGTATAGAGTATCGAGATTTGTGAGCTTCAGCCATCACCAAATCTCGCAAGTTTCCGAATTTGGGTAACCACACCCGGTTAGAGAAGTATCGAGTTCCATCGGGTTTGATTTCGAATTGTTTATCCAAGCCTCGCAAGGCTTCATTTTTCAAGTTTTCATCATTGAGTGCTTCAAGTTGAGTGGTAAGGATTTGAGCAGGAAGCTCGTTATGAATTGTCATAGAAAGTGCTCGGACTCGAAGGGGTTTCACTCGTTCTTTTCGGCTTAAGGCATCGGTGACTACGTTAGCCTTGCCCGGATGGTATTTGATCTCGCAGTCGTAGTCACTAAGTAACTCAACCCAGCGACGTTGCCTCATGTTTAGATCCTTCTGATCAAATATGTGTTGGAGACTTTTGTGATCAGTGAAGATAGTGCTTTTCGTACCGTAGAGATAATGTCTCCAGATTTTCAATGCGAAGACCACAGCACCTAACTCGAGGTCGTGGGTCGTATAGTTTTTCTCGTGGATTTTTAGTTGTCGTGAGGCATAGGCAATGACTTTTTCCCGTTGCATCAACACACAACCAAGTCCTTGGTGTGAGGCGTCGCAGTAAACTACGAAATCGTCGGTGCCCTCGGGTAAGGACAAGATCGGTGCACTGCAAAGTTTGTTTTTCAATAGTTGGAAAGCTGACTCTTGTTTATCAGTCCAATCGAACTTCTTATCTTTCTGAGTCAGTGTGGTTAGGGGAACAGCTATTCTTGAAAAGTTTTCGATGAATCGGCGGTAATAACCAGCAAGACCTAAGAATTGTCTCACTTCGGTTGGAGTGGTCGGTGACTCCCAGCCCTTGATTGCTTCAATCTTGGCGGGATCAACATGAATTCCTTGGCTGTCAATCACGTGCCCGAGGAATTGAACGGTTCGAATCCAGAACTCACACTTAGAGAATTTGGCATATAACTCTTCGTGTTTAAGAAGTCCTAGAATGGTTTTCAGATGTTGAGCATGTTCCTGCTCGTTGCGAGAGTAAATCAGGATATCATCGATGAACACAATGACGAATTTGTCAAGATATGGTTTGCACACCCAATTCATAAGGTCCATGAATACGGCCGGTGCGTTGGTCAACCCGAATGGCATCACTTGGAATTCGTAATGCCCATAACGAGTTCGGAAAGCTTTCTTTGGGATATCATTGTCACGGACTCGGAGTTGATGATAACCCGACCGTAGATCAATCTTTGAGTAAACACTCGATCCCTGGAGTTGGTCAAACAGGTCATCGATTCTAGGAAGTGGGTACCGATTCTTTATGGTTAGCTTATTCAGCTCTCGGTAGTCGATACACATGCGGAAAGATCCATCTTTCTTTTTCACGAATAAGACCGGAGCTCCCCAAGGCGAGGAACTTGGTCGAATGAATCCTCTGTCCAGGAGTTCCTGTAGTTGGTTAGACAACTCCTGCATTTCGGATGGTGCTAAACGGTAAGGGGCTCGTGCCACGGGTGCAGCTCCGGGCACAAGTTCGATTTGAAATTCAACTTGTCTAGGTGGCGGAAGTCCGGGCAAGTCTTCAGGAAAGACTTCCGGGAAATCCCGCACGATCGGAACATCCTCAAGTCGCTTCTCCTCCGACTTCTTCTCCGTTACATGTGCGAGGATGGCTTGATACCCTTTTCGTAGATATTTTCTAGTTTTCAGACAGGAGACAATATTCAGATTCCGCCTGCCGGTCTCCCCTTGTAGGACTAAGGTTCCACCGGAGACAAGAGGTATGCGAACGAGTTTGTCATGACAGATGATTTCAGCTCGGTGCTTGGACAACCAATCCATACCGACAATAATATCGAAGCTGCCGATCTCGACAGGGATTAAATCAATGGGAAACGTTTCATTTGTGAGGTTTAGTGTACAGTTGTGTATGATACTATCAGTTTCAATCAGTTTGCCGTTAGCTAATTCAACAATGTACTTAGTATCTAAGGCAGTGGGAGTTATATCAAGTAAAGGGCTAAATTTCTCAGAAATGAAGCTTCTATCGGCACCGGTATCAAATAATACAGAAGCAGTAAGGTCGTTGAGAAGAAACGTACCCGTCACGACATTCGGGTCTTGTCTGGCTTCCGCAGCCTTGATAACGAATGATCTGCCGCGAGCAGGGTTGTTGTTGTTTTTCAGCTTTGGGCAATCTTTCTTGAAATGCCCTGTATTTCCGCACCCAAAGCAGGCCTTTGGTGCATTAGTGTTGGGGGTAGAAATGTTGGTTCGGCAATCCTTGGCTAGATGCCCGAACCGTTTGCAGTTGGAGCAAGGGCAAGAACCGTCATGATGGCGGCTGCATTTGGAACAGTAGGGCTTGTTCCCGCTGTACCCTTTCTTTTCCGAAGTCCCCGCTGAATAAGCCTTAATGTACTCAGGCTTTTTGTTGGAGGTTTGGTTGGATGAGTTGGGGTTACCTTCCCACTTGCGTTTGTTGTTTGCAGATGGGGTTGAAGTTGTGCCGCGGCGGACAGAATTTGCCGTTAACTCATGGGCCATACGGATGGCGCTCTGAATAGTACCCGGTTTGGAAGAAGTTACCAGGTCTTGGAGTCTCTCAGGAAGACCATCAACGAATTTCTCGATCCTCTTATACTCAGGATCGACCATGGTTGGGCACAGAAGTGCCAGTTGGTGGAAACGGTTTGTGTATCCGGTGATGTCATCACCCTGCATCTTGTGGTTCCAAAATTCCATTTCCAGCTGTTTCAATTCATCCCTGGGGTAGTACTCGCCCCTCAACATCTCCTTCAACTCCTCCCACGGGAGTTTGTAAGCATTAGCAACACCCACAGTCTGGGCATAGGTGTTCCACCAGGTGAGTGCGGTGTCAGTAAAAGTACTAACGGAGAACTTAACTTTGTCTCCTTCCGCAAAGTTGCAGATCAGAAATACGGATTCGACTTTCTCGATCCAGCGTACTAGACCGATAGCTCCCTCAGTACCTGCAAAGTTTAGAGGTTTGTAGTTCTAAAAGTCTTTGTATGAACAGGGTTTAGCAGTAGGGGTTTCAGCGGCATCGCTGTTCCTCGTGGAATTTGGTGGAGTATTCCGAGCCAAGGCTTCAGTAACAGCCTAGGTTATAAGGGAGGTAATCTGGGCATCGGTGTATGGTCTTGTCTTTGGCGGCATGATTCTTCAATAAAAGAAATGAAGATACATGAGATTTTGTAGGAACTTGTAATTGTCACAGATGTACATGTATAAAAGTAGTAATACATAACATCAACATGGAAAAATGACAATTATTATGAGTTGAAATATCAAGGGAAGTTTGATAGATAATGTGAGTTCAAAGGTTACATCCCACAGAGATATTACCAAAGGTGTCGGGAATTGTTACATCCGACTAGTTTATAGAGTAGTGCTAGATAGTCAAAAGATTACGAGATAGATTACAAGACAAAGACTACACTAGTCTTCATGTAGATTAATTTGTTCCATCAGCGCGACAAGGCGGTCCACGGTTTCTGCTAGTCTGTTGGTTTGCCTGGCGTTGTCTTCCACCAAGGCCAGTCGTTGTGCTAGTGTTCGAGAGTGATCCTCAGTCTCCTGTGAACGCTGTTCACATTCCTCTAGTCGGTTTCGTACAAGTTCATCCGCACCTAATTCGGCGGTCATTGAATCCTGAATTATGCTTACAGAGAGGTTGGTATCCTCTTGTTCTCGCTGGAGTTGGGATATGTGATCAAGTGCTTGGCGAAGCAGGTAGGTCATTCGGTGTTGTTCCCGTTCGAGATGTTCGAGCCTTTGCTCCTGACGGTGAAGTTGGGTAGCCAACACTGGCATCGTGAGGTGTGCCGAGTTCTGAGAGTTATGAACAGGATAGGGGCTGGTTCGAGGTGACCTTGTGTCCCTCCTGGCTTCTCGTGGGTTCCGTGACCCATGTGAGTGAGAGTGTGACGGATTAGGTGGTATGTTTGCCATTCCTGTGGCAGAGTGTAAGTAAGACGAGGCTAATAGATATATACATATATCATATCCAGCCTAGTGTCTAGCACGTATCAAGTAATGGTCTGGTTCTCTCGTGGTCAGAGTCAACTAACGTATCCCCGTTCAACATATTCATTTCAGACCTTACATCATCTTTCCTTAATTGTACATAGTTGATCAGGCTATGTTAAATTAAAGTCGTATGCTGTAATTCCTGAACCAGTCATGTCTAATATGAGAATACTGCCTAACGGTCATAGTCTAGGCCCACTAAATGCAACCTAGTTCACTATAACCTTAGGCTCTGATACCAATCTGTAACACCCCCGAAATTCACTGTTTTGCGGAAGCATAATTTGGGGTGTTACTAATCAAATATCACAGCACAAAGATAAAGTAAACGACATCTATATGCAACGTTTGTAAATTAGTTACATTCCATAGATATATTGTTTGAAAACTTAGTGTTTTCGTATACAAAAATGTAGTTTCCCTAGAGTCCGCGCGTGTAGCGGGAGATTCTATTACATAATCAAAATATACAAAAGATAATGCTAAGAATCTCCGTTAATGCAGTTGTGTTGAAATCATGCGACTCTAGCTAAAAATCCTGGAGTAATCCTACTCCATCCGAGTACCTGAGAAAACATGCTAAAAAGTGTCAACCAAAAGGTTTGGTGAATCTCACAGGTTTGTAAGTAATATCAGCTTTGAACACGAGATTTCATCAGTAATGCCCGCAGGCGTAAAATCAGCAATTTCAATCTAGAAATCGTAAACCAGTATTTGCAATCCCACAAATGTAAGTAAGTAAGTTTATACCGTTGCCATGAGGCTCATAATCGAAGCTTAACCCGTAAGTAATAAGTTTGCTCCCGTGACATGCTCGTAAATGAGCAAGCATCAGTAACGAATAATTAGTCACCCGTTTCTATGTGTAAATCAGTACGTGGCAGCGCTACTGCCCCGGGCGGGGAGGGTCATTTCCCTAATGGATCCATTAACTAGTGTTCGCGCTTAAGTCCATAACTAACGATATATGATGGAGAGACTTCTGTTTGTAAGTAAACTCATGCAATTCCGTTTGGTATAGTAAACAGTTTAGTACTTGCGTTCAAGAAAAAGTAGTAGCATGTATCTCCCCCAACAAGATAAAACAGTAAAAGTGGGGCCGTAAGACTCACCTGAGTCTTGTAGTAATCAGTTGCAATTAGCAAGTAGTAAGTAAAGCAAGTAGGTTCTCTGAACCCGTAACCTTCAAATGCCTAATCATATGAAGTTATGTAAGTATGCGTCTCACGAGACGTTTCGTTTAGTTGTACACAACTAGTATATCCAGTGTTTGTCCGTATGTTTGTAATTGTTTGTTTGTTGGAAAACATGTTTGGCCCGTTGGTGACGGTTTGTAGCAAAAATTCTAAAATGTTGACTTTGCTACAGTAAATGTGCTACAGTGAATTGCTACAGTAAAATTTGACTTTTTGCTACAGTAACTTTGACTTTTCTATAGTGAAAATCCTTTAAAATTTCCAAGTTTTCTGTTTTCTGCGACATAAGCTGCGACACAAGGATTTGTATGCGACACAAGGGTTGTGTCGCATGAAGGATGCGACACAATAGCTCTGCGACACAGTGGTTGTGTCGCAAAAAGCTTGCGATGCTAATTCAATAGCGACAGAACGGTTGTGTCGTATTAAATACGACATAGTATGCGACATAGAGTGCGACACAATATTGTGTCGCAAAGGTTACGACACTAAAGGATTGGTACGACACAAGGTGCGACACAAACGGGTTTATGCGACACAGCATGCGACACAAGGCTTGTGTCGCATGTATCAACACCAGCCCAGAAACTTTCGGGTTTCAAGAATTGCCGACCAAAAACGCAAATCTAACCCATTTTCGAGCTATAAAATCGTGTATTATTCATGTATTAGGTTATATCTAAGTTGTGTACACATCAAAACATCAAAACATTACACCAAATTGAATAGATCTAAGATTTTAGAAATTTCTTACTTTTGCAAATCGAGCTAAATGGAGGATGAATTGATGAAAACGGTCTTGATATTCTTGCTCCACTCGTGATGGTGATTCCGAATATGTAATTTTCGTGGTCGAGATTTGATGTCGAAAATTTGGTGTGAATTGAGTTGAGAGAGTTTTTGGTTTGTGTGTGTGTTTAGTGATAATGAAAATGAAAGAAAAGAAGTGGGTATGGGGGGTGGGGTTGGCTGATTCATCAAGGAAGGAGGGGGAAAATACTCCCCAAAACACAGTGTTGACTCCGTGTCCTAATTGTTTAATTACTCGTTTTTAATATTTAACCAAACGTTTACATTTTTTTTAAAATGTAACTAGAGTATTTAAATAAAAATACCTTGAAATTAATAATAGAAACATTTGTCGCAGTATCTAAATTACTAACTCGCGTTTATTATGTTTTGTTGCATTATTTAAATGTCGTCGCAATAATATGTAAATAATGTTCGTTCGGTTGCGTATTTTATATAACAAAATACGTTCTTATTCTTTAAGTAAATTTCTGTCACCAACGTTCAAATAAACTGTGTCGGACTCCGTCCGGTTAATTCGTACGATTTATCCAAATCGCGTAAGTACACACATATATATATAATCACCTTATATATATATATATACAAATAGAGCCTGTAATTAGTCCTATTACATACTAATTACAACTAGTCACAAACAATTAGGCATAATTAATTATCCTAATTATGCAGGTGTTACATTCTCCCCTTGTTAAAGAAATTTCGTCCCGAAATTAGCTTGAGTGCACGGACGGTGCGTTATCTGGGAAAAGATGTGGGTATTTCTGTCGTATTTGGTCTTCCCGTTCCCAGGTGAACTCAGGGCCGCGCCTAGAATTCCACCTGACCTTTACGATGGGAATACGACTCCGTTTCAATCGTTTGACCTCACGGTCCATGATTTCCATAGGTTCCTCGACAAAATGAAGTTTATCATCAATTTGAATTTCGTCGAGCGGTATAATCAGTGTCTCGTCAGACAGACATTTCTTCAAGTTAGAAATGTGGAATGTGTTGTGTACGCTGCTAAGTTCAGCAGGAAGTTGCAGGCGGTATGCCACTGGACCAATCCTTTCTAGGATTTTGAATGGTCCGATGTATCTAGGATTTAGTTTGCCTCGCTTTCCGAATCGAATGACACCCTTCCACGGTGCCACTTTGAGAAGTACCTTGTCCCCTACCTGGAACTCAAGGTGTTTGCGTCTCACGTCAGCATAGCTTTTCTGACGATCACGTGCGGCTTTCAACCGGTTTTGAATGCCAACGATTTTCTCAGTAGTTTCTTGAATGATATATGGACCCGTGAGTTGGGAATCTCCTAACTCAGTCCAACAGATAGGTGATCGGCATTTACGCCCGTAAAGTGCCTCGAAGGGTGCAGCCTTTATGCTGGTATGGTAACTGTTGTTGTACGAAAACTCGCACAACGGTAAGTGATTTTCCCAAGAAGTACCGAAGTCAACTACGCAGGCTCGTAGCATATCCTCCAGTGTTTGAATAGTTCGCTCGCTTTGGCCATCGGTTTGCGGGTGATAAGCAGTACTCATATCCAGACGAGTACCAAGAGATTTTTGAAGCGATTGCCAAAAGTTAGAAGTAAAACGGCTGTCCCTATCCGAGATGATCGAGATAGGTACACCGTGTCGCGAGATGATTTCTTTGACATAGATGCGAGTCAGATGCTCCATCTTGTCGGTTTCCTTGATGGCCAGAAAATGAGCAGATTTCGTGAGACGGTCCACGATCACCCAAATGGTATCGCAACCACTCGAAGTTTTCGGTAGTTTGGTAATGAAGTCCATGGAAATCTGTTCCCATTTCCATTGAGGAATTTCAGGTTGTTGGAGCAACCCCGAGGGTCTTTGGTGTTCGGCCTTGACTTTGGAACAGGTTAGGCATTTACTGACGTACAAGGCAATGTCAGCTTTCATGTTAGGCCACCAATACAACCCTTTGACGTCGTGATACATCTTGTCAGAACCAGGATGTATAGAGTGTCGAGATTTGTGAGCTTCAGCCATCACCAAATCTCGCAAGTTTCCGAATTTGGGTAACCACACCCGGTTAGAGAAGTATCGAGTTCCATCGGGTTTGATTTCGAATTGTTTATCCAAGCCTCGCAAGGCTTCATTTTTCAAGTTTTCATCGTTGAGTGCTTCAAGTTGAGTGGTAAGGATTTGAGCAGGAAGCTCGTTATGAATTGTCATAGAAAGTGCTCGGACTCGAAGGGGTTTCACTCGTTCTTTTCGGCTTAAGGCATCGGCGACTACGTTAGCCTTGCCCGGATGGTATTTGATCTCGCAGTCGTAGTCACTAAGTAACTCAACCCAGCGACGTTGCCTCATGTTTAGATCCTTCTGATCAAATATGTGTTGGAGACTTTTGTGATCAGTGAAGATAGTGCTTTTCGTACCGTAGAGATAATGTCTCCAGATTTTCAATGCGAAGACCACAGCACCTAACTCGAGGTCGTGGGTCGTATAGTTTTTCTCGTGGATTTTTAGTTGTCGTGAGGCATAGGCAATGACTTTTTCCCGTTGCATCAACACACAACCAAGTCCTTGGTGTGAGGCGTCGCAGTAAACTACGAAATCGTCGGTGCCCTCGGGTAAGGACAAGATCGGTGCACTGCAAAGTTTGTTTTTCAATAGTTGGAAAGCTGACTCTTGTTTATCAGTCCAATCGAACTTCTTATCTTTCTGAGTCAGTGTGGTTAGGGGAACAGCTATTCTTGAAAAGTTTTCGATGAATCGGCGGTAATAACCAGCAAGACCTAAGAATTGTCTCACTTCGGTTGGAGTGGTCGGTGACTCCCAGCCCTTGATTGCTTCAATCTTGGCGGGATCAACATGAATTCCTTGGCTGTCAATCACGTGCCCGAGGAATTGAACGGTTCGAATCCAGAACTCACACTTAGAGAATTTGGCATATAACTCTTCGTGTTTAAGAAGTCCTAGAATGGTTTTCAGATGTTGAGCATGTTCCTGCTCGTTGCGAGAGTAAATCAGGATATCATCGATGAACACAATGACGAATTTGTCAAGATATGGTTTGCACACCCAATTCATAAGGTCCATGAATACGGCCGGTGCGTTGGTCAACCCGAATGGCATCACTTGGAATTCGTAATGCCCATAACGAGTTCGGAAAGCTTTCTTTGGGATATCATTGTCACGGACTCGGAGTTGATGATAACCCGACCGTAGATCAATCTTTGAGTAAACACTTGATCCCTGGAGTTGGTCAAACAGGTCATCGATTCTAGGAAGTGGGTACCGATTCTTTATGGTTAGCTTATTCAGCTCTCGGTAGTCGATACACATGCGGAAAGATCCATCTTTCTTTTTCACGAATAAGACCGGAGCTCCCCAAGGCGAGGAACTTGGTCGAATGAATCCTCTGTCCAGGAGTTCCTGTAGTTGGTTAGACAACTCCTGCATTTCGGATGGTGCTAAACGGTAAGGGGCTCGTGCCACGGGTGCAGCTCCGGGCACAAGTTCGATTTGAAATTCAACTTGTCTAGGTGGCGGAAGTCCGGGCAAGTCTTCAGGAAAGACTTCCGGGAAATCCCGCACGATCGGAACATCCTCAAGTCGCTTCTCCTCCGACTTCTTCTCCGTTACATGTGCGAGGATGGCTTGATACCCTTTTCGTAGATATTTTCTAGTTTTCAGACAGGAGACAATATTCAGATTCCGCCTGCCGGTCTCCCCTTGTAGGACTAAGGTTCCACCGGAGACAAGAGGTATGCGAACGAGTTTGTCATGACAGATGATTTCAGCTCGGTGCTTGGACAACCAATCCATACCGACAATAATATCGAAGCTGCCGATCTCGACAGGGATTAAATCAATGGGAAACGTTTCATTTGTGAGGTTTAGTGTACAATTGTGTATGATACTATCAGTTTCAATCAGTTTGCCGTTAGCTAATTCAACAATGTACTTAGTATCTAAGGCAGTGGGAGTTATATCAAGTAAAGGGCTAAATTTCTCAGAAATGAAGCTTCTATCGGCACCGGTATCAAATAATACAGAAGCAGTAAGGTCGTTGAGAAGAAACGTACCCGTCACGACATTCGGGTCTTGTCTGGCTTCCGCAACCTTGATAACGAATGATCTGCCGCGAGCAGGGTTGTTGTTGTTTTTCAGCTTTGGGCAATCTTTCTTGAAATGCCCTGTATTTCCGCACCCAAAGCAGGCCTTTGGTGCATTAGTGTTGGGGGTAGAAATGTTGGTTCGGCAATCCTTGGCTAGATGCCCGAACCGTTTGCAGTTGGAGCAAGGGCAAGAACCGTCATGATGGCGGCTGCATTTGGAACAGTAGGGCTTGTTCCCGCTGTACCCTTTCTTTTCCGAAGTCCCCGCTGAATAAGCCTTAATGTACTCAGGCTTTTTGTTGGAGGTTTGGTTGGATGAGTTGGGGTTACCTTCCCACTTGCGTTTGTTGTTTGCAGATGGGGTTGAAGTTGTGCCGCGGCGGACAGAATTTGCCGTTAACTCATGGGCCATACGGATGGCGCTCTGAATAGTACCCGGTTTGGAAGAAGTTACCAGGTCTTGGAGTCTCTCAGGAAGACCATCAACGAATTTCTCGATCCTCTTATACTCAGGATCGACCATGGTTGGGCACAGAAGTGCCAGTTGGTGGAAACGGTTTGTGTATCCGGTGATGTCATCACCCTGCATCTTGTGGTTCCAAAATTCCATTTCCAGCTGTTTCAATTCATCCCTGGGGTAGTACTCGCCCCTCAACATCTCCTTCAACTCCTCCCACGGGAGTTTGTAAGCATTAGCAACACCCACAGTCTGGGCATAGGTGTTCCACCAGGTGAGTGCGGTGTCAGTAAAAGTACTAACGGAGAACTTAACTTTGTCTCCTTCCGTAAAGTTGCAGATCAGAAATACGGATTCGACTTTCTCGATCCAGCGTACTAGACCGATAGCTCCCTCAGTACCTGCAAAGTTTAGAGGTTTGCAGTTCTGAAAGTCTTTGTATGAACAGGGTTTAGCAGTAGGGGTTTCAGCGGCATCGCTGTTCCTCGTGGAATTTGGTGGAGTATTCCGAGCCAAGGCTTCAGTAACAGCCTGGGTTATAAGGGAGGTAATCTGGGCATCGGTGTATGGTCTTGTCTTTGGCGGCATGATTCTTCAATAAAAGAAATGAAGATACATGAGATTTTGTAGGAACTTGTAATTGTCACAGATGTACATGTATAAAAGTAGTAATACATAACATCAACATGGAAAAATGACAATTATTATGAGTTGAAATATCAAGGGAAGTTTGATAGATAATGTGAGTTCAAAGGTTACATCCTACAGAGATATTACCAAAGGTGTCGGGAATTGTTACATCCGACTAGTTTATAGAGTAGTGCTAGATAGTCAAAAGATTACGAGATAGATTACAAGACAAAGACTACACTAGTCTTCATGTAGATTAATTTGTTCCATCAGCGCGACAAGGCGGTCCACGGTTTCTGCTAGTCTGTTGGTTTGCCTGGCGTTGTCTTCCACCAAGGCCAGTCGTTGTGCTAGTGTTCGAGAGTGATCCTCAGTCTCCTGTGAACGCTGTTCACATTCCTCTAGTCGGTTTCGTACAAGTTCATCCGCACCTAATTCGGCGGTCATTGAATCCTGAATTATGCTTACAGAGAGGTTGGTATCCTCTTGTTCTCGCTGGAGTTGGGATATGTGATCAAGTGCTTGGCGAAGCAGGTAGGTCATTCGGTGTTGTTCCCGTTCGAGATGTTCGAGCCTTTGCTCCTGACGGTGAATTTGGGTAGCCAACACTGGCATCGTGAGGTGTGCCGAGTTCTGAGAGTTATGAACAGGATAGGGGCTGGTTCGAGGTGACCTTGTGTCCCTCCTGGCTTCTCGTGGGTTCCGTGACCCATGTGAGTGAGAGTGTGACGGATTAGGTGGTATGTTTGCCATTCCTGTGGCAGAGTGTAAGTAAGACGAGGCTAATAGATATATACATATATCATATCCAGCCTAGTGTCTAGCACGTATCAAGTAATGGTCCGGTTCTCTCGTGGTCAGAGTCAACTAACGTATCCCCGTTCAACATATTCATTTCAGACCTTACATCATCTTTCATTAATTGTACATAGTTGATCAGGCTATGTTAAATTAAAGTCGTATGCTGTAATTCCTGAACCAGTCATGTCTAATATGAGAATACTGCCTAACGGTCATAGTCTAGGCCCACTAAATGCAACCTAGTTCACTATAACCTTAGGCTCTGATACCAATCTGTAACACCCCCGAAATTCACTGTTTTGCGGAAGCATAATTTGGGGTGTTACTAATCAAATATCACAGCACAAAGATAAAGTAAACGACATCTATATGCAACGTTTGTAAATTAGTTACATTCCATAGATATATTGTTTGAAAACTTAGTGTTTTCGTATACAAAAATGTAGTTTCCCTAGAGTCCGCGCGTGTAGCGGGAGATTCTATTACATAATCAAAATATACAAAAGATAATGCTAAGAATCTCCGTTAATGCAGTTGTGTTGAAATCATGCGACTCTAGCTAAAAATCCTGGAGTAATCCTACTCCATCCGAGTACCTGAGAAAACATGCTAAAAAGTGTCAACCAAAAGGTTTGGTGAATCTCACAGGTTTGTAAGTAATATCAGCTTTGAACACGAGATTTCATCAGTAATGCCCGCAGGCGTAAAATCAGCAATTTCAATCTAGAAATCGTAAACCAGTATTTGCAATCCCACAAATGTAAGTAAGTAAGTTTATACCGTTGCCATGAGGCTCATAATCGAAGCTTAACCCGTAAGTAATAAGTTTGCTCCCGTGACATGCTCGTAAATGAGCAAGCATCAGTAACGAATAATTAGTCACCCGTTTCTATGTGTAAATCAGTACGTGGCAGCGCTACTGCCCCGGGCGGGGAGGGTCATTTCCCTAATGGATCCATTAACTAGTGTTCGCGCTTAAGTCCATAACTAACGATATATGATGGAGAGACTTCTGTTTGTAAGTAAACTCATGCAATTCCGTTTGGTATAGTAAACAGTTTAGTACTTGCGTTCAAGAAAAAGTAGTAGCATGTATCTCCCCCAACAAGATAAAACAGTAAAAGTGGGGCCGTAAGACTCACCTGAGTCTTGTAGTAATCAGTTGCAATTAGCAAGTAGTAAGTAAAGCAAGTAGGTTCTCTGAACCCGTAACCTTCAAATGCCTAATCATATGAAGTTATGTAAGTATGCGTCTCACGAGACGTTTCGTTTAGTTGTACACAACTAGTATATCCAGTGTTTGTCCGTATGTTTGTAATTGTTTGTTTGTTGGAAAACATGTTTGGCCCGTTGGTGACGGTTTGTAGCAAAAATTCTAAAATGTTGACTTTGCTACAGTAAATGTGCTACAGTGAATTGCTACAGTAAAATTTGACTTTTTGCTACAGTAACTTTGACTTTTCTATAGTGAAAATCCTTTAAAATTTCCAAGTTTTCTGTTTTCTGCGACATAAGCTGCGACACAAGGATTTGTATGCGACACAAGGGTTGTGTCGCATGAAGGATGCGACACAATAGCTCTGCGACACAGTGGTTGTGTCGCAAAAAGCTTGCGATGCTAATTCAATAGCGACAGAACGGTTGTGTCGTATTAAATACGACATAGTATGCGACATAGAGTGCGACACAATATTGTGTCGCAAAGGTTACGACACTAAAGGATTGGTACGACACAAGGTGCGACACAAACGGGTTTATGCGACATAGCATGCGACACAAGGCTTGTGTCGCATGTATGAACACCAGCCCAGAAACTTTCGGGTTTCAAGAATTGCCGACCAAAAACGCAAATCTAACCCATTTTCGAGCTATAAAATCGTGTATTCTTCATGTATTAGGTTATATCTAAGTTGTGTACACATCAAAACATCAAAACATTACACCAAATTGAATAGATCTAAGATTTTAGAAATTTCTTACTTTTGCAAATCGAGCTAAATGGAGGATGAATTGATGAAAACGGTCTTGATATTCTTGCTCCACTCGTGATGGTGATTCCGAATATGTAATTTTCGTGGTCGAGATTTGATGTCGAAAATTTGGTGTGAATTGAGTTGAGAGAGTTTTTGGTTTGTGTGTGTGTTTAGTGATAATGAAAATGAAAGAAAAGAAGTGGGTATGGGGGGTGGGGTTGGCTGATTCATCAAGGAAGGAGGGGGAAAATACTCCCCAAAACACAGTGTTGACTCCGTGTCCTAATTGTTTAATTACTCGTTTTTAATATTTAACCAAACGTTTACATTTTTTTTAAATGTAACTAGAGTATTTAAATAAAAATACCTTGAAATTAATAATAGAAACATTTGTCGCAGTATCTAAATTACTAACTCGCGTTTATTACGTTTTGTTGCATTATTTAAATGTCGTTGATAGTCCCTTACTCGTGGATCTGATCGGATCGTTTGATTGATTGTAAATGCGGAATAATAAACAATCAATATATCAATCAAGAACACACAAACAATTATATAACGTTTTGTATATATTCACACTTGAACGTATAAAGATTACAAAACGATTTCTCTGCTCTCTTCACTCTCTCACGGCTCCTCTCACTCTAGGGTTTGATCAACCTGTAAAACGAATTCTAACTCTCTATTTATAGTCGACCTATTGGACCCTGCGACGTTAAGCCCAACGTCGCAGGCCAGGCCCAATGCGACGTAGCCCATGTCGTCGCAGGCCCAATTACAATGTCACCATTCTATATAATTACATTTTGTTGACACGCTAAACACTATACATACGCAGACTAATTGACTTTGACAATTACAATAGTTTGACCAACTGACTGACACACAAAATGCATCAACAAACTCCCCCTTGTCATCAGCTTGGTCAAATAAGTCTTCAATTAGTCTTCATCAACAAACTCTTTCATGTCTTTGACAATCAGAAACTCCCCCTTTGAGATAGCATGGTCTTCAAAGAAATCTTGGTGTCCAAATTCATGTGACTGACACAAATTTATCATACAATAAGATCTTCAAACTCAGTGACCATTTCTCAATCATCAGCAGCTTCTCCGATAGAATTATCTTCACAATCTTTGGAGAATAACCGACATCCTTTACATCTTCAATAATTGACTTTAACAAGATATGTGATGTTTGAAGAAAATAACATAGAAATAAAATCTTTTTGTATTTTTCTTTATAAATGAAAAGTAAATAACAAAGATTAAAATAAATTTGGGGATCGGATTGTTTTAAGTCTGCTTAGGGATCATATCAGGACAACATGCAATTATTAGCAAATAGTAAGTGTTATTTCGATCATCAGTATATTTGTCCACTTTAAATTTACTTGACATATTTAAAGCACCTTTTATAAAAATTAGTTCAAGACGATCATCGGTATTGTTTGTCCACTTAAACATGTTACATCCGTATCTGTGAGCTAACCTTTATTGTTAGTATGAATATTAATTTTGTGAAACCTATTATATGATATACTGATAAACTTTAGTAAAACAAACACTGCATATTCACACAAGGTAGAGATTACAAGACCAAGTTTATCTCGGTTTTCTCGTAACATACACTTGATATTTATATTTAGGCATACATCAAACCGACTATGAAGATACTAGTGGCCCCAGATCTGTACTTAGTACAACAGAGGGTCCCTTAGTATGAACATAACAAGTTTGAGACTATTTGCATAACTAATGGATTCAGGTCTGTACGAGAGTACAACAATAGTCACCATTAGTTAGGCGAATAACCATATTAACACTATATGCCCATTTTACATTTACATAATTATGACAGTGTATGATAGTACTTCCATTTATCAATTAAGACTTATGTCATACATCATATAACATTTTTCACAAAGTAATAGACAAGTTTTATTATTACTTCTTACTCACTCACAAACCGGTGTGTAGCATGCCTACCAATACATCGTATAATGAAGCCAATGTTTATAGAAGATGTGTTAAATATACCAGATAAACCTACTGACACATCAAACATAAACCTTAAAATTTCCATTTTTATGCATATCACCCGATGTACTATCATATCCCAAGTTGTTTTACAAACACACAATCCAACATCTTTTCAAGAATTAAGAATCTTGCTATTCACATTTCTGAATTAAATAATCAGAATTTTTAATATTCAGAATTACTCCCCCTGAACAGCAAATTCTTATATCCAATCCAAAAAATACTCCCCTTAAACATTAAACATATTTTTGTATTTTTTTAATTGAATAAATTTCGCAACATTGCATTTCTTTAATACTAAAAAGTATAAAGAATGGCTGTTGCATCTATAATAAAATTTAAAAGAAAAGTATCAAAATCACATATCAAGTCAAATCAAATGCCTGTTATCACTTTTACCACCTCATAACATCAAAAATCTCATCCAATCACAATTCATCATCGCATTCTTCCAACAATATCCACATCCATGCAGTCACTAAAAATGTTAGCTTTCAATAACCTGACTGCACCACCACAAACAATTAAACGTTAGTACTTATGGGACACCCAAGCCTTGATAGACTTGGGTTGTCCATGGTCATCCATAACCATCACATCAATGAGTTTATGATATTTTAAAAACTCAGAAGATTTCATTGATGCGTTGTCTGTGGATTTGGGTTTCCAAACCTTTGTAGGTTCAGATGAGTTGTTTTCAACAATGTTGTGCTGTTGAACTTGAGGTTTACTAGGCACAACTTTGTTTACTCTAGCCACGGGTTTTGGAGAAGAGGATGCATATCTTGATATAGGCGAATACGAAGCACGCCTAGAAAACGATTTTGAATAAGAATTCCTAAAGGAGGAAGTTCTTGGCATCCCTCTACCAAACCTATCTAGGGATAATAACCGACAATCCCTAATTATATGTCCTTGTTGTCCACAATGGAAACAAGAACGTCTCTCAACATAAGATTGATTCCAATGAGTTCCCTCAAATCGTTTCGGTGGAGAACAATACACAGAAGGTCTATGACCAGGAACATTTGTTGAACATGCACTCTTAGGAGAACATGTTGAAGTAGATGTTCCTGAGGTTGAGTTAGTTGATTTTGAAGGTTTATTCTTTTCAGATTTATCAACTTCAACTTTTGAGGATTCATTGTCAACCTTAGCTTTGCCTTTGCATGTAAAACAATCATCATTTTCAGTTGTAATGATGAAATTTTCAGGTTTGACATTTATTTTCTCAACCTTAATGGTAGACTCTTCAGGTATATCTTCTACCTCAACGACCTCCTCAACACGAACTGGAGGTGAATTATCAGACTTAACAAAAGTGGGCAAAGGATACTCTGTCCGATTGGTTTTCTCCTTTCCCTGCCTCTTAGGCTTAGCTTCTTTATCTTTGGTAGCTGACCAAGACGAGTAGTCAGCTACTACCTCTTCGATCCCTTCCTTAACAGGCTTAGGATAATAGTTAGTGGGAGGTGGATACCCAAGTCCCGCTTTACTTTTATCTGTCCTCATCTTGTCAACCATTTCATCGAAGAGTTTATGAGAATTTGAGAAATTCGTGATTCCCTTTTTAAAATTGTCAGACTCAGACTTTAGCTCAGAAAGTTCTTTATTCAAAAGTTCCATTTCTTTAAGATAGCTATTAATAGCATCCTGTTGACTGAAAACTTTAGCTTTATATTTCTCAGTGTCAAACTTATGAGCCTCAATTTGTTTTTCATAAAGAAATTCATTAGCTTTCAAAAACTTGTTTGACTCGGTGAGTTTAACAACTTTTTCTCGCAACTCTAAATTGTCATATTGATAATTCTTAAGAGATTCAGTCAATGTTAAACAAGAAACACAGTTTATGGGTACCTTAGGTTCATCATGTACCGCATGTATCTTTGCCAAAAGCGCACTGTGTTGAACCTCTCCTTGAAGTGCACTAAAATCAAACACCCCCTGAGAATACACCGTCATAGCCTGTGATGTTGTATTCTTCTCTGGAGTCTTGGGAGCTGAAGGTGTAGTGAAACCAGATGATGGATATCTTTCTTTTTCACACTCCTTAGCAAAGTGTCCATAACTCTGACAGTTCTTGCATTTCACTTTGCTTTTATTAAAACCAAGACCTGTATCACCATCGTCATCCAGGTCCTTTTTGCCCGTTCTCTGAAGAAATTTCTTAGTTCTTTGGGTTATCATGGCCATGCTCCATTTGATGTCCATTTGCTCGAGATCATCAGAGTCGATCTGTTCAAAGTCTTCCTCAGTGAGCTGCAGAGTACTAGCCTTCTTGGAAAGAAAATTCTCATACGAATTGAGGAAAGCTGCAAAGATTGTAGCATGATCCTCAGTAGCCTGTGAAGGAGCTGTTTGAGAAGTATAGGAAGCATATGAAGTGCTACCAGAAGGAGATGTAGCTGACTTGGAATTAGATCTGGAAGTTTCATTGAGACTAGGATTTTGAGTGGAAGCCGCTGACATCTTTTCTTTCTTCTTCATGTCAAGAGCATCAGCCTGTAACTTTCTGATGAGTTCTTCCAAATCCATGATTTCAATTTCTGGATCTTGTTCCAAAATATCCACATTGGTAGCCCAGTCCTTAGGTAATGCCCGTAATAGCTTCTTATTTACCTCTCCATTATTAAGTACTATTCCTCCATCAGCCACTTCATCTACGAGTTGGGAATATCTTTTGAAGAGTGCTTCTAAAGATTCATTTGATAGTAAATCAAATGTGTCAAACTGTTTCTTGACAAGTTCCACTCTATTTCTCCTATATTTTTCATATCCACCACATCGTGTTTCAATTGCATGCCAGAGGTCGTATGCAATAACATAATGTTTAAACATTTGTTGAACTTCCTTTGATAAGCATTTGACAATTGTTGAATAAGTTCTCCTTTCGGTATCGAATGCTTTTCTTTCCTCTAGTGTCATGCCAATGTAAGACTTTTGTGGTGATACTCTTAAATTCTTTGTTCCAACTACTGGTCTTTCATATCTTTCAACCAATGAGTTCCACATATCTGGATCATTTTCAGACATAAAGGCTTCGAACTCAAATCTCCATGTAGCATAATCAGTATCATCTGTAAGCATGGGGGGTTCAATCTCACTAACAGCTCCACTATAGCAACGCATATGAGCTTTAGAAGACATTTTCCAATCAGAAGTCGATACGGCCTCTTGCGACTTTTCCCTCCAAAACTAAATTCGAATAATTTTGACGACTACCCGAGTATAGCCAAACTTTTCCGACACTAAAATGAAACTATTCTAAGCCTAAAAACAAAATTTGAAATTACAAATTTTTCGTGTTTTTCCCGCCAAAATTTCGTCCGAAAACGTCAAAAACTGGCCGGGTAAAATGAAACTTTTTCCAGACTAAAATTGAACACTTTTAAGCCTATGGAAAAAATTTGAAAACGCAAATTTTTTTTTTTTTTTTTTTTATATAACGTTTTGTATATATTCACACTTGAACGTATAAAGATTACAAAACGATTTCTCTGCTCTCTTCACTCTCTCACGGCTCCTCTCACTCTAGGGTTTGATCAACCTGTAAAACGAATTCTAACTCTCTATTTATAGTCGACCTATTGGACCCTGCGACGTTAAGCCCAACGTCGCAGGCCAGGCCCAATGCGACGTAGCCCATGTCGTCGCAGGCCCAATTACAATGTCACCATTCTATATAATTACATTTTGTTGACACGCTAAACACTATACATACGCAGACTAATTGACTTTGACAATTACAATAGTTTGACCAACTGACTGACACACAAAATGCATCAACAGTCGTCGCAATAATATGTAAATAATGTTCGTTCGGTTGCGTATTTTATATAACAAAATACGTTCTTATTATTTAAGTAAATTTCTGTCACCAACGTTCAAATAAACTGTGTCGGACTCCGTCCGGTTAATTAGTACGATTTATCCAAATCGCGTAAGTACACACATATATATATAATCACCTTATATATATATACAAATAGAGCCTGTAATTAGTCCTATTACATACTAATTACAACTAGTCACAAACAATTAGGCATAATTAATTATCCTAATTATGCAGGTGTTACACAAGCGTTTTAAGTTTTTCACTTTAATAATATTCTTGAATATGCCAATTGTTTAGTGGTGGAAAATGGGTGGGTAAGCTAGCACGTAATCCAATCCTTGATACATTTTGGAACAATATGTATAGTCCGGGTTGAGATGTAACAACTTTTTTTCCATAAACTTGAAGTCTCTTGTAAGTAATTAGTCTGTCAATTTTATAAATTATAATAAAGTTACAAATCATATAATGCATCAATTCATTTGCGTACCTACCTGCCAGAATCTAAAAAAGTACTTATTATATCTTAATTCATGATGATATTTTTGTTTTTCTTTCTTTTAATATATTTTGGGTAGTATACAACTACGACCATATTTGCATCAATCTATGATCTTAGAAGCCTAATTACCTTGAAGATCTATATTAGTGACTTTTATCTGTTGGGCATCTTGAAAATAAATATTGAATGTATATTTTCATCATACCTTTGTTGCTATTATCACTCACAAAAGGTTGTTTGAAAAGCAAACTTAACCAACCTTCTACAAGGACAGACCCTCACACAATGTTCAAATTGAACATATGATCTATTTCACAAAGGTCCTTCCTTTCACGGTCTACGAAGAGTTTGCGTTATTGGAGTGATATAACTGGTGATAATGTCTTCGTAAATTATTATAGTGTTCAACTCTTATATTAAAATCATGTTGTAGCCCGCAAATTTTGCGGGTTATGATCTAGTACATATTATATGTAAATGTATACATATAAATTTTGTGTTTAGGGGGGCCTTTTTTTCTCGTCGCACCGGGCCAACGAATTCCCGGGGCCGAGCCTGCGTGGAGTAACACATCAGCAAATTTTAATGAGGTGTAAAAGAATTATTTTATGATTTTTTTAATCAAAAATTTGTTGGTCCCCTCTAATTATACTACTATCCGGACATGCAAAATTCAAACACACATATTAAATTCTCGTTCGAAATCCGATACATTCAACATGCTTGTTTGATTCATGACTAGAACATTGCTATCACTCCAACCAAAAGTGTCCAACATCTTGAATTTTAACTTCAATAGAGTCAACTCCTCCATCTTCTTCATCACCTCCAATTTTGATGCACAAACTTCATCTTTCAATTGATGGTGTTCACTTGCTGTTCGGGCATGCCTTGACTGTTTAGTGTTTTTAACCTCAAATCATACACAACTTTTTTGTACTCCCTCCGTCCCAAATTTATAGTCCAGTATTCCATTTTAGGTTGTCCCAAATTAATTGTCCACTTCCATAAATAGATAAAAATGATGAGATAAAATTCTTTTATACCCCTAATTTATATATGTAAGACAAAAAAGTAGGTAAAAAGTAAAGGGTAAAACTGTAATCTTATCAAAAAGTAAGAGAGAAGTTGATGTTTTCTTAAACTGTGTGTTTTTTGTCTGGGGAGAATTAAATTGGGACGGAGGGAGTAGTAATCACTAGGGAGTTCGGCTTCTAGAAACTTAAATTCGCAAGATAATTTCGATTAAACCTAAATCAACAAAATATTGTAAATGAAACTCAAATATAATTGAATATTCATGCTTACAGTAAACTCAATTGCACGATGTTAAGAAATTGGTTAAATTAGGTTAACACTTTGATGACACGCAAAAAGTCATGTTTTTGTGCGTCATTATCTCACCATTTTAGCCCTATTATTAATTAAAACACTTGAATATGAACTTAAATGTCACATTTCATCAAGAGGGCTAAAATATAGACGATGTTTCAAGAATCAACAAAAACAACCTAAAAATGAGTAAAATAGAGCACAAACAATCATTGAATCTTCCGGTTAACGTATTCTAGCACTTTTTGAGCTAGACATGGAGTTAGGACCTCTAACTTATCTCATTGTCTTCGTTTTTCAAATACGATTTCAGGGATATAAAGAACGCTCAAAACGGACATCGGATGAAGAAATTACGCCCGAACGAAGAAACGAAGAACCGAGGAATCAGGATACGGGAGAGCTAGACCGTATACGGCCAAACTAGACCGTATACGGCCTAGCACAGACCGTATACGGCCTAGCTAGACCGTATACGGCCTAGCACAGCCGTATACGGCTTGTGTTCTCCCGTATTCACCCTACGCTCAACCGTATACGCTCCAGTTCTCCCGTATTTGCCCTAGCTCAACCGTATCGTGCGTTTAGGTGATAAAAATCTGATTTTTATTCGGGTTTGCGATACGGTTGTGCGTTTGAAGTTTTGGATACGGTCTACGGATACGGTTGTGCGAGTTCTATATATACAAGCCTTATTTTCATCCATCAATTCACACTTCACTCTCTCACTACTCTCTCTAGATTTTATTTACGTTTTCATTTTCTAGTTTTAGTCTCTCTCTCGAGGTTCTCTCTCTAGTCTCTCTCTCTAGTTTCTCTCTCTAGAAACTAGTGGGAAGATTAGGGGGAGAATCCATCGCTTTAGGAGTAGCTATGTAATGTAATTCGTAGAAGCTAGCATTTGTAATACTTGGGATATTATTCGGAGAAATACAAGTGTTATTCTGCTCGCATTTATTTACCGGTAATATCTATCCTTTCTTATATTAATTTGTCATAATGTTCTTGTTTGATATTTGTGATCTATTAATGTTGGAAATGTTTATTGCCATGCTTTGTGAGTAGTTTCTTGTATGTTTGCCATGATTAGGTATGATTAATGGAATTGTTAAACTCTGTATCTGTCTAAACTTATCATGTATCTAGACTTAGTTATGGATCACCCTTTCCAGTCCTTCGCGTGACTATCACCTTAGCTGTAGGCCTAAGTTACGGTAGATATGTTATCTATATGTTTGTACGAAGCCGTGTCTGTCACTATAATTCGGCTGAAATACTGAGTATAGCTTTGGAAACACCACTGGTGGAGTACAACGTGGAAGCTCCGGAAAAAGCCGTATGTGCCAACACTGTGGATTACCTAGAGACCCTAGAATATGGCCTAGGAACCAATATAGTTGTGGAAATGTTACAGTACACCGTCTGTCCACCCCTGGAACTGAAGCTATGGAAACATTTCGACATAGTACACCGTACCTGTACCTAGGGATAAAATCTACAACATATCCCTGGTTACGAGGGTCTGTGGAACTGTTTAAGTGTAGTACATCGTGAACGGTGCCTAGTGTGGTACGCTGTGGAATGAGTATGCATTGTACACCGCTGGTGTTCCTAGGGCTGAATGACTGATTGCAAAGGAGAGTCTAGATCATGACAGAAGTATTTGAGCTAATCAAACGTAAGGAATGAGTCTAGAGATGAAAGTCAAGCCCAGCAGTGGTTCAGGATTCTTAAAACCCCTAGACTCTACAAAACTGATAGTTTAGAATACAAGGATAATGATCAGTACACGTTTAGATAATAACATTTAGACTTAGGTGTTAAGAACGGTCAGAATAACCCAATGGGCAGTCTGTTACCTTATTCCTGCACCCTTTAAGGGTCACTGTCTCCACAAAGACAAGTGAGGGGGGTTGAGCAGCCTGTTCTGATCAGAATCACGATAGCCTAGGTACTCAGTGACATACTGATTTAGAATCTATCTAAAGAAGTAGGGTCCTAGTGTTTACACCTATAGTTTATTTGTCTGTTACCTAGATGTGCCCCATATTGAACATCATACCTAAATCATGGTGAGCCACGTCTCCGTCATCCTTAAGTGTTGCAAATATGCTAGCTTTCCTTTTATTTTATGTTTTATTAGTTTAAATAAATTAGAAAACCAAATACAAACCTATCCAACTATTCAAAACCCAGCTTAATTACTAAGTTATCTGAGTGAGCTCTGTTTCAATTCCACCGTCGTGAGGAACGACCCTGGATCATCCTTACCACTTACTAGTATCAGGTACTCGTACCAAGTAATAGTAGGTTGTTCGGAAGGTTTAGGTTCCGGCAATTATAAATTCAAAACTACACCGTTGCAGCTGTTGCGTAACGACCGTTTCAGCTGTAACAAGTTTTTGGCGCCGCTGCCGGGGACGGTAGTACGATTTGGAGCTTGTTTAGACAAATTTAGTTTTTAAGAGATCCTTTTGGATTGGGACTCACCATCCCTATCCGAAGTTACTTTATGCCCGTAGATTAGCGTAGTTTAGTTAACTTTGTGTAGCTTAGAATAACTTCCCTCCATACTACAACTTTAATTCTTAAACCTTCTTCGTGTGATCTCTAAAAAAAACTTGGGAAATGGCAAATTCACAACAACTAATAGATCAATTTGATAGTCTTGTTCAAGATAGATGTAGGAGTGATTCCCACTTAGATAACGAATGTCAAAGGTATAATAGGACTTATTCAGATAACGTAGGGTTCCTAAATACTCAAATACAATATCAATATGACCCCTACGCTTTCCCACCACATCAACACAATCCTTACTATCCTGAACCATTCGAAGTCTACCCATACTCATCTTACCCTGTATCTGAACCTCAACCGTACGAGAGTCCTGACTTGAGAGATACGTCTTTGACCTTTCTCAGCAGTAATGCTGTTTTCTCACCCTCTTCTAACTCACTTGAACAATTACTAAAAGAACAAGAAGACATGCTTCGAAGAAGTTCTAATAAGCTGTCTGAAATACGAAAACAAGTAAGTAGTAAGGGAGATAGGAATCAAGTTAGACCCAACTTTAGGCTACAGGAAGAGAGGAACACACACACCACATCTACTTCGCTTGACCCAGACTTTCATTTTCATGAGTCTGGTTGCAAACTTTCTTCAACTCCTACACCTAACCAATCTTCTAAATCCTCATTTCCACCCACTCTTAACCTATCAACGTCTGAGACCAACGAAGAGTTCATTCTAGAGGAACTCTTCGAACCATTGCAACTTGAAACTTCCGGCCGGGGTGACGAGTCTGAAGAGGTAGACGAGGAGATAGAAATGGAGAAACCGGATGAGGAGATTTACATAGAAGACTCAGCTTCAGAAGGACAGAAGGAATGTGCACCGACTCTGAAAAGTGATCTCATCCCAACTCAAAAAGACGTGGTTGACACTATCCCACAACAAGTTGTGGTTGATGATATCCCACATATCTTTACGGATGAATCGCCCCTTGATCTAGTTGAAACCTCTATTGCCTTAGACATACCAGTTACCCAAGTAGTTGATGAGAATGTTGCTACAAAATTGGAGACGTCAATGGACTCTGTCCCACCTCCATGCCCAGAGTACAACACTATCATCAACCAAAAGACCATAGGAAGTAAGGTGGGTTCTGCGTCAAGATCTCCCTACAAACCATCTCTCCGCTACATAATGACGTATACGTCATGGAGTGATGAGAACCTCTTTGACCGACCCATCCAAACTGAGAAAGTGCAAGAAGTTGAGAGATTTATTATACCTCAAGTAAAACGAATCACTCACTTCTACGCACCTTCTCATCTTATTGGACATACCCTAGGAATAACTTGCTTTAACTATATAGGTATGCGCCAATACTTTCACTTGCATCTACTGATGGATGCAAGTAAACCGTTATCGTCTGAGAAATAGAGCTAGAGTCAGGCTCGAGACTCGAACAAAAACAAGCGCTTCTCGGGAGGCAACCCGTGTTTAACTTAGTATCAGTAATAGTTAACTAACCCCAATAAGTAGAAAATGAAACCCTAAAAGCATGTTTAAAAGTTTTCTTAAGTTTATGTGAACAAAAAGGGAATGATTTTCAAAAATGACTTGGAACTTAAATTTCATATTCACTGAAGTCACAGTTTTGAACTTTAAAGTCAATCTTTTGCTAAAAACCTGAAACTTTCCCTCTCCCACTTGTTTGGATTTCATTGCTATATATGTTTCACTGTTATCTAAAGTTCTCTGCATCTGCAAACATGGAACCCTGCTAGCAACTTGGTTATCTAGGTGCCTTAGTAAAACACCACTCTCATATTTTGAGCATTTGAGGTACTTACATATATTTCTATGAACATACATGAGATCTTCCAATGCCTTATAACATGATTTGTATGTCCATGTGTGTATTATGCTCGAACTCGTTTAAAAATATGTGCTTTGGAAATCTTTATACTTGGCCACCTGATTAACTGAATCTACTTGTATTTCCATATCTGTTGCTTATACTGAAATGAAATTGTAGGCGGCTAACACTTTTAATATGTGATTAGACTCGAAGTCATACACTGGTTTATTTTCTTCAAAAACCTTCACTTTTAAAAATCTTTCAAAAAACCAGTGAGTCTATGACCTAGAGAATAACCACATGTCTATAAGATTATATTTGTCTGCTCTCTTGTTTGTACAAATGTCTAACAGACAGGGATTAGCGCCTATGAATGGAGAATCTTTGAGTATAATGGAGAAATGACAAGGGGAGCATTTTCGTTCATTAGATTTGGAAATTTTGGAGCATTGCTTAGGGAAATGATATATCTTCAGGAGACAAAAGATGAACACATTCTGGTTCTCTCGGAATTGTTCATCAAGCAAATGACCTCGACATCCACCAAATGTTCCCAACATTCCATAACCCAACCATGCCTTACCACATCCTTGGTTGCTAGTAGAGCATTTCATGGAACCTGCAACCACCATTACCACTATAACCACATCCACCCACCAATCCACCCATCATACCTATCATTTCCACCAGTAGGGATCATGAACCACCGCTTAGCTTGCAGTTCTTCCAGCTTATAGGAGTTCACTGCTAAACCATTAAGAATATAAGCTGATCAAAGAATAGACATTAAGGTATTGAAGGCGGGATTGAAATGGAAGATGGAGATCTCATCCGACAAGAACAACATTACATTTATCTCATCAGTTCGTCAGAGAAGATCTCGGGTGATAGAAGTTTAAGGTCAATGGATTCAGCATTTCAAATCATCATAAGCCATTAAGTCTAATCAATAGCTCATGATGATTAGGATCCTTGACTACTATCTCTATCCAAACATTTGGTTTATCTTGGTTGATTCGGCCTGCTTCCTAATGATGTTACCACTTCGTTTTCTACAATCTATCCTTTTATTCTGAGTTATGAGAAAAGTTGGTGGATGGTGTGAATGAAGAGTATCCCACATGAGCTTGAGTACACTTTATGAAGACGGAGTCTGACCCATCATATGTTGGTGCCGACGCAGTCTACCTTCAGATCCTCAGCTCAGAGCTGTATAGGGGAGTTTCCTCGTTCTTATCTCCTTTTTGTTATGATCGTATTTGTTTTACTTTTACCATTTAATAATCTATACCATATCCTAAGCTTATCACTAAGTGTGGGATTCCAGCCCAAAACAAACACTTGAGAAACATTTTCCGATGTTCAAACTCTAAGTGTGGGATTTTACTTTCAGTAAAATCTCAACTCAAGAGAACATTAGGGACAATGTTCCTCTAAGTGTGGGATAGCGGTATAGAATACCTTAGGATTGCTTGTTAGACTCTTGTTTCCAAAAAGCAAACTCGGAAAATGTTCCTCAATTTATTTAAAAAAAAACTCACTTTTGCTAAAAATTTTCAAAAATTTTTGAGTTAAAATGTCTTAAGAGGGAGCATTTTCATATATGAGTAGGGTATTTTGGAAATTAAGAGTAAATAAGATAGGAATTTCTTAGGTCTAAAATGATAATCTAAGAGGGGCATCGCATGGCTAGGCACAAACAAACCCAAAAACTTGAAGTGAGGTATCTTGAGCCAATATAAGCATTCATCTTTAATGCTTCACTATTCGTTTGTTTGAGTGTGCCGATGCATGCATCCGGAATTAGAACTTGCTCCTGGTATGCACTTCGAGACCACATTGGTAGAGTACCGTACGCGGTATAGGTGCAGTTAGATGACCTTGACATTCCTTAGGATTTAACCCATTTTTATCATATCTCTTCAAACCCAAAACCCTTCCAACACTCATCTTTAGTGTTGATGATCCGCTTAGATAACCCTGTTGAGCCTTAGCCTGTTCGTTTCTTTCAAAACCCTTTAAATCTTAACCCACTTATTCCACACCCACCAAAAATCTTATCTTAGAAATTTTTAAACTTTTGGAAAATGTCATTTAAATGTCCTTTTTGCTTTCACCCCAAATCACAAATACTGGTGTTTACTAAAAATATCTTGCGTGCGTTCCCTTGATAAAAATCAAAAAGTTGAGATTTTATGGTGTGAAAAATTGACACCAAGCAAATACAAAGTCATCAAAAAGGTGAAAAAGACGAAAGAAAGAAAAGGATTTCAAAAGGGCAAAAGAAAGAAACAAAATAAAACTCCTAGAAAAGCCCAAAAATAGAAACAAAAGAAAAAGAAAAGAAAATAGAATAAAGCTAAGTGCTTCGAATCTCTCGAAAATTCCCGCTCTTGTAAAAGACATAAATTCCCTTGTGTATTTTCAAAAGATAGAAGTCAAAATAGCTATCTTCTTCCCTTACTGTTATCCATTTCCGTTTTCATTAAAAAGGTTGTTTAAATAATGTTTTTCAAAAGTTTGGAAGTCCTAAGATAAGCAAAAACCTTTACAACAACTAAAAATTCCCACTTATCCATACCACGTAACCCTCACCTGCCATTACAACCCACTCTGAATGTCCTGGGATAGCTAGCACCGTCCTCACCTAAGTGGTGGAGATATGATTCTCGAGCAAGCCTATGACGATGGATGTTGCATGACTGGCTTATGAGCGATTTCGTTTGATTAGATTGATAGGTAACCCGAAACACTTTTGAGTGAATTGAGTGACCACCTTGTGAGATCGCCTAGTCATGTATATTCCAAGATCGCGAGAATTGAGAGCATGCCTAAGAAAATCATTTTATGCCTCTGAAAGGAATACCTTACTTTCTCTTATTTCCAGGATATGTTACTTGTATGTGGAGATGGTTGTTTTTGAGATGTTTTGATTCACCCCAAAAATAAACTCGTGTTTTCAAAATGTTTTTCCTAAAAAGCAAGTGAGAATTTTGAGTTTTGCTTGAGGACAAGCAAAGTCTAAGTGTGGGATATTTGATGACACGCAAAAAGTCATGTTTTTGTGCGTCATTATCTCACCATTTTAGCCCTATTATTAATTAAAACACTTGAATATGAACTTAAATGTCACATTTCATCAAGAGGGCTAAAATATAGACGATGTTTCAAGAATCAACAAAAACAACCTAAAAATGAGTAAAATAGAGCACAAACAATCATTGAATCTTCCGGTTAACGTATTCTAGCACTTTTTGAGCTAGACATGGAGTTAGGACCTCTAACTTATCTCATTGTCTTCGTTTTTCAAATACGATTTCAGGGATATAAAGAACGCTCAAAACGGACATCGGATGAAGAAATTACGCCCGAACGAAGAAACGAAGAACCGAGGAATCAGGATACGGGAGAGCTAGACCGTATACGGCCAAACTAGACCGTATACGGCCTAGCACAGACCGTATACGGCCTAGCTAGACCGTATACGGCCTAGCACAGCCGTATACGGCTTGTGTTCTCCCGTATTCACCCTACGCTCAACCGTATACGCTCCAGTTCTCCCGTATTTGCCCTAGCTCAACCGTATCGTGCGTTTAGGTGATAAAAATCTGATTTTTATTCGGGTTTGCGATACGGTTGTGCGTTTGAAGTTTTGGATACGGTCTACGGATACGGTTGTGCGAGTTCTATATATACAAGCCTTATTTTCATCCATCAATTCACACTTCACTCTCTCACTACTCTCTCTAGATTTTATTTACGTTTTCATTTTCTAGTTTTAGTCTCTCTCTCGAGGTTCTCTCTCTAGTCTCTCTCTCTAGTTTCTCTCTCTAGAAACTAGTGGGAAGATTAGGGGGAGAATCCATCGCTTTAGGAGTAGCTATGTAATGTAATTCGTAGAAGCTAGCATTTGTAATACTTGGGATATTATTCGGAGAAATACAAGTGTTATTCTGCTCGCATTTATTTACCGGTAATATCTATCCTTTCTTATATTAATTTGTCATAATGTTCTTGTTTGATATTTGTGATCTATTAATGTTGGAAATGTTTATTGCCATCCTTTGTGAGTAGTTTCTTGTATGTTTGCCATGATTAGGTATGATTAATGGAATTGTTAAACTCTGTATCTGTCTAAACTTATCATGTATCTAGACTTAGTTATGGATCACCCTTTCCAGTCCTTCGCGTGACTATCACCTTAGCTGTAGGCCTAAGTTACGGTAGATATGTTATCTATATGTTTGTACGAAGCCGTGTCTGTCACTATAATTCGGCTGAAATACTGAGTATAGCTTTGGAAACACCACTGGTGGAGTACAACGTGGAAGCTCCGGAAAAAGCCGTATGTGCCAACACTGTGGATTACCTAGAGACCCTAGAATATGGCCTAGGAACCAATATAGTTGTGGAAATGTTACAGTACACCGTCTGTCCACCCCTGGAACTGAAGCTATGGAAACATTTCGACATAGTACACCGTACCTGTACCTAGGGATAAAATCTACAACATATCCCTGGTTACGAGGGTCTGTGGAACTGTTTAAGTGTAGTACATCGTGAACGGTGCCTAGTGTGGTACGCTGTGGAATGAGTATGCATTGTACACCGCTGGTGTTCCTAGGGCTGAATGACTGATTGCAAAGGAGAGTCTAGATCATGACAGAAGTATTTGAGCTAATCAAACGTAAGGAATGAGTCTAGAGATGAAAGTCAAGCCCAGCAGTGGTTCAGGATTCTTAAAACCCCTAGACTCTACAAAACTGATAGTTTAGAATACAAGGATAATGATCAGTACACGTTTAGATAATAACATTTAGACTTAGGTGTTAAGAACGGTCAGAATAACCCAATGGGCAGTCTGTTACCTTATTCCTGCACCCTTTAAGGGTCACTGTCTCCACAAAGACAAGTGAGGGGGGTTGAGCAGCCTGTTCTGATCAGAATCACGATAGCCTAGGTACTCAGTGACATACTGATTTAGAATCTATCTAAAGAAGTAGGGTCCTAGTGTTTACACCTATAGTTTATTTGTCTGTTACCTAGATGTGCCCCATATTGAACATCATACCTAAATCATGGTGAGCCACGTCTCCGTCATCCTTAAGTGTTGCAAATATGCTAGCTTTCCTTTTATTTTATGTTTTATTAGTTTAAATAAATTAGAAAACCAAATACAAACCTATCCAACTATTCAAAACCCAGCTTAATTACTAAGTTATCTGAGTGAGCTCTGTTTCAATTCCACCGTCGTGAGGAACGACCCTGGATCATCCTTACCACTTACTAGTATCAGGTACTCGTACCAAGTAATAGTAGGTTGTTCGGAAGGTTTAGGTTCCGGCAATTATAAATTCAAAACTACACCGTTGCAGCTGTTGCGTAACGACCGTTTCAGCTGTAACAAGTTTTTGGCGCCGCTGCCGGGGACGGTAGTACGATTTGGAGCTTGTTTAGACAAATTTAGTTTTTAAGAGATCCTTTTGGATTGGGACTCACCATCCCTATCCGAAGTTACTTTATGCCCGTAGATTAGCGTAGTTTAGTTAACTTAGTGTAGCTTAGAATAACTTCCCTCCATACTACAACTTTAATTCTTAAACCTTCTTCGTGTGATCTCTAAAAAAAACTTGGGAAATGGCAAATTCACAACAACTAATAGATCAATTTGATAGTCTTGTTCAAGATAGATGTAGGAGTGATTCCCACTTAGATAACGAATGTCAAAGGTATAATAGGACTTATTCAGATAACGTAGGGTTCCTAAATACTCAAATACAATATCAATATGACCCCTACGCTTTCCCACCACATCAACACAATCCTTACTATCCTGAACCATTCGAAGTCTACCCATACTCATCTTACCCTGTATCTGAACCTCAACCGTACGAGAGTCCTGACTTGAGAGATACGTCTTTGACCTTTCTCAGCAGTAATGCTGTTTTCTCACCCTCTTCTAACTCACTTGAACAATTACTAAAAGAACAAGAAGACATGCTTCGAAGAAGTTCTAATAAGCTGTCTGAAATACGAAAACAAGTAAGTAGTAAGGGAGATAGGAATCAAGTTAGACCCAACTTTAGGCTACAGGAAGAGAGGAACACACACACCACATCTACTTCGCTTGACCCAGACTTTCATTTTCATGAGTCTGGTTGCAAACTTTCTTCAACTCCTACACCTAACCAATCTTCTAAATCCTCATTTCCACCCACTCTTAACCTATCAACGTCTGAGACCAATGAAGAGTTCATTCTAGAGGAACTCTTCGAACCATTGCAACTTGAAACTTCCGGCCGGGGTGACGAGTCTGAAGAGGTAGACGAGGAGATAGAAATGGAGAAACCGGATGAGGAGATTTACATAGAAGACTCAGCTTCAGAAGGACAGAAGGAATGTGCACCGACTCTGAAAAGTGATCTCATCCCAACTCAAAAAGACGTGGTTGACACTATCCCACAACAAGTTGTGGTTGATGATATCCCACATATCTTTACGGATGAATCGCCCCTTGATCTAGTTGAAACCTCTATTGCCTTAGACATACCAGTTACCCAAGTAGTTGATGAGAATGTTGCTACAAAATTGGAGACGTCAATGGACTCTGTCCCACCTCCATGCCCAGAGTACAACACTATCATCAACCAAAAGACCATAGGAAGTAAGGTGGGTTCTGCGTCAAGATCTCCCTACAAACCATCTCTCCGCTACATAATGACGTATACGTCATGGAGTGATGAGAACCTCTTTGACCGACCCATCCAAACTGAGAAAGTGCAAGAAGTTGAGAGATTTATTATACCTCAAGTAAAACGAATCACTCACTTCTACGCACCTTCTCATCTTATTGGACATACCCTAGGAATAACTTGCTTTAACTATATAGGTATGCGCCAATACTTTCACTTGCATCTACTGATGGATGCAAGTAAACCGTTATCGTCTGAGAAATAGAGCTAGAGTCAGGCTCGAGACTCGAACAAAAACAAGCGCTTCTCGGGAGGCAACCCGTATTTAACTTAGTATCAGTAATAGTTAACTAACCCCAATAAGTAGAAAATGAAACCCTAAAAGCATGTTTAAAAGTTTTCTTAAGTTTATGTGAACAAAAAGGGAATGATTTTCAAAAATGACTTGGAACTTAAATTTCATATTCACTGAAGTCACAGTTTTGAACTTTAAAGTCAATCTTTTGCTAAAAACCTGAAACTTTCCCTCTCCCACTTGTTTGGATTTCATTGCTATATATGTTTCACTGTTATCTAAAGTTCTCTGCATCTGCAAACATGGAACCCTGCTAGCAACTTGGTTATCTAGGTGCCTTAGTAAAACACCACTCTCATATTTTGAGCATTTGAGGTACTTACATATATTTCTATGAACATACATGAGATCTTCCAATGCCTTATAACATGATTTGTATGTCCATGTGTGTATTATGCTCGAACTCGTTTAAAAATATGTGCTTTGGAAATCTTTATACTTGGCCACCTGATTAACTGAATCTACTTGTATTTCCATATCTGTTGCTTATACTGAAATGAAATTGTAGGCGGCTAACACTTTTAATATGTGATTAGACTCGAAGTCATACACTGGTTTATTTTCTTCAAAAACCTTCACTTTTAAAAATCTTTCAAAAAACCAGTGAGTCTATGACCTAGAGAATAACCACATGTCTATAAGATTATATTTGTCTGCTCTCTTGTTTGTACAAATGTCTAACAGACAGGGATTAGCGCCTATGAATGGAGAATCTTTGAGTATAATGGAGAAATGACAAGGGGAGCATTTTCGTTCATTAGATTTGGAAATTTTGGAGCATTGCTTAGGGAAATGATATATCTTCAGGAGACAAAAGATGAACACATTCTGGTTCTCTCGGAATTGTTCATCAAGCAAATGACCTCGACATCCACCAAATGTTCCCAACATTCCATAACCCAACCATGCCTTACCACATCCTTGGTTGCTAGTAGAGCATTTCATGGAACCTGCAACCACCATTACCACTATAACCACATCCACCCACCAATCCACCCATCATACCTATCATTTCCACCAGTAGGGATCATGAACCACCGCTTAGCTTGCAGTTCTTCCAGCTTATAGGAGTTCACTGCTAAACCATTAAGAATATAAGCTGATCAAAGAATAGACATTAAGGTATTGAAGGCGGGATTGAAATGGAAGATGGAGATCTCATCCGACAAGAACAACATTACATTTATCTCATCAGTTCGTCAGAGAAGATCTCGGGTGATAGAAGTTTAAGGTCAATGGATTCAGCATTTCAAATCATCATAAGCCATTAAGTCTAATCAATAGCTCATGATGATTAGGATCCTTGACTACTATCTCTATCCAAACATTTGGTTTATCTTGGTTGATTCGGCCTGCTTCCTAATGATGTTACCACTTCGTTTTCTACAATCTATCCTTTTATTCTGAGTTATGAGAAAAGTTGGTGGATGGTGTGAATGAAGAGTATCCCACATGAGCTTGAGTACACTTTATGAAGACGGAGTCTGACCCATCATATGTTGGTGCCGACGCAGTCTACCTTCAGATCCTCAGCTCAGAGCTGTATAGGGGAGTTTCCTCGTTCTTATCTCCTTTTTGTTATGATCGTATTTGTTTTACTTTTACCATTTAATAATCTATACCATATCCTAAGCTTATCACTAAGTGTGGGATTCCAGCCCAAAACAAACACTTGAGAAACATTTTCCGATGTTCAAACTCTAAGTGTGGGATTTTACTTTCAGTAAAATCTCAACTCAAGAGAACATTAGGGACAATGTTCCTCTAAGTGTGGGATAGCGGTATAGAATACCTTAGGATTGCTTGTTAGACTCTTGTTTCCAAAAAGCAAACTCGGAAAATGTTCCTCAATTTATTTAAAAAAAAACTCACTTTTGCTAAAAATTTTCAAAAATTTTTGAGTTAAAATGTCTTAAGAGGGAGCATTTTCATATATGAGTAGGGTATTTTGGAAATTAAGAGTAAATAAGATAGGAATTTCTTAGGTCTAAAATGATAATCTAAGAGGGGCATCGCATGGCTAGGCACAAACAAACCCAAAAACTTGAAGTGAGGTATCTTGAGCCAATATAAGCATTCATCTTTAATGCTTCACTATTCGTTTGTTTGAGTGTGCCGATGCATGCATCCGGAATTAGAACTTGCTCCTGGTATGCACTTCGAGACCACATTGGTAGAGTACCGTACGCGGTATAGGTGCAGTTAGATGACCTTGACATTCCTTAGGATTTAACCCATTTTTATCATATCTCTTCAAACCCAAAACCCTTCCAACACTCATCTTTAGTGTTGATGATCCGCTTAGATAACCCTGTTGAGCCTTAGCCTGTTCGTTTCTTTCAAAACCCTTTAAATCTTAACCCACTTATTCCACACCCACCAAAAATCTTATCTTAGAAATTTTTAAACTTTTGGAAAATGTCATTTAAATGTCCTTTTTGCTTTCACCCCAAATCACAAATACTGGTGTTTACTAAAAATATCTCGCGTGCGTTCCCTTGATAAAAATCAAAAAGTTGAGATTTTATGGTGTGAAAAATTGACACCAAGCAAATACAAAGTCATCAAAAAGGTGAAAAAGACGAAAGAAAGAAAAGGATTTCAAAAGGGCAAAAGAAAGAAACAAAATAAAACTCCTAGAAAAGCCCAAAAATAGAAACAAAAGAAAAAGAAAAGAAAATAGAATAAAGCTAAGTGCTTCGAATCTCTCGAAAATTCCCGCTCTTGTAAAAGACATAAATTCCCTTGTGTATTTTCAAAAGATAGAAGTCAAAATAGCTATCTTCTTCCCTTACTGTTATCCATTTCCGTTTTCATTAAAAAGGTTGTTTAAATAATGTTTTTCAAAAGTTTGGAAGTCCTAAGATAAGCAAAAACCTTTACAACAACTAAAAATTCCCACTTATCCATACCACGTAACCCTCACCTGCCATTACAACCCACTCTGAATGTCCTGGGATAGCTAGCACCGTCCTCACCTAAGTGGTGGAGATATGATTCTCGAGCAAGCCTATGACGATGGATGTTGCATGACTGGCTTATGAGCGATTTCGTTTGATTAGATTGATAGGTAACCCGAAACACTTTTGAGTGAATTGAGTGACCACCTTGTGAGATCGCCTAGTCATGTATATTCCAAGATCGCGAGAATTGAGAGCATGCCTAAGAAAATCATTTTATGCCTCTGAAAGGAATACCTTACTTTCTCTTATTTCCAGGATATGTTACTTGTATGTGGAGATGGTTGTTTTTGAGATGTTTTGATTCACCCCAAAAATAAACTCGTGTTTTCAAAATGTTTTTCCTAAAAAGCAAGTGAGAATTTTGAGTTTTGCTTGAGGACAAGCAAAGTCTAAGTGTGGGATATTTGATGACACGCAAAAAGTCATGTTTTTGTGCGTCATTATCTCACCATTTTAGCCCTATTATTAATTAAAACACTTGAATATGAACTTAAATGTCACATTTCATCAAGAGGGCTAAAATATAGACGATGTTTCAAGAATCAACAAAAACAACCTAAAAATGAGTAAAATAGAGCACAAACAATCATTGAATCTTCCGGTTAACGTATTCTAGCACTTTTTGAGCTAGACATGGAGTTAGGACCTCTAACTTATCTCATTGTCTTCGTTTTTCAAATACGATTTCAGGGATATAAAGAACGCTCAAAACGGACATCGGATGGAGAAATTACGCCCGAACGAAGAAACGAAGAACCGAGGAATCAGGATACGGGAGAGCTAGACCGTATACGGCCAAACTAGACCGTATACGGCCTAGCACAGACCGTATACGGCCTAGCTAGACCGTATACGGCCTAGCACAGCCGTATACGGCTTGTGTTCTCCCGTATTCACCCTACGCTCAACCGTATACGCTCCAGTTCTCCCGTATTTGCCCTAGCTCAACCGTATCGTGCGTTTAGGTGATAAAAATCTGATTTTTATTCGGGTTTGCGATACGGTTGTGCGTTTGAAGTTTTGGATACGGTCTACGGATACGGTTGTGCGAGTTCTATATATACAAGCCTTATTTTCATCCATCAATTCACACTTCACTCTCTCACTACTCTCTCTAGATTTTATTTACGTTTTCATTTTCTAGTTTTAGTCTCTCTCTCGAGGTTCTCTCTCTAGTCTCTCTCTCTAGTTTCTCTCTCTAGAAACTAGTGGGAAGATTAGGGGGAGAATCCATCGCTTTAGGAGTAGCTATGTAATGTAATTCGTAGAAGCTAGCATTTGTAATACTTGGGATATTATTCGGAGAAATACAAGTGTTATTCTGCTCGCATTTATTTACCGGTAATATCTATCCTTTCTTATATTAATTTGTCATAATGTTCTTGTTTGATATTTGTGATCTATTAATGTTGGAAATGTTTATTGCCATGCTTTGTGAGTAGTTTCTTGTATGTTTGCCATGATTAGGTATGATTAATGGAATTGTTAAACTCTGTATCTGTCTAAACTTATCATGTATCTAGACTTAGTTATGGATCACCCTTTCCAGTCCTTCGCGTGACTATCACCTTAGCTGTAGGCCTAAGTTACGGTAGATATGTTATCTGTATGTTTGTACGAAGCCGTGTCTGTCACTATAATTCGGCTGAAATACTGAGTATAGCTTTGGAAACACCACTGGTGGAGTACAACGTGGAAGCTCCGGAAAAAGCCGTATGTGCCAACACTGTGGATTACCTAGAGACCCTAGAATATGGCCTAGGAACCAATATAGTTGTGGAAATGTTACAGTACACCGTCTGTCCACCCCTGGAACTGAAGCTATGGAAACATTTCGACATAGTACACCGTACCTGTACCTAGGGATAAAATCTACAACATATCCCTGGTTACGAGGGTCTGTGGAACTGTTTAAGTGTAGTACATCGTGAACGGTGCCTAGTGTGGTACGCTGTGGAATGAGTATGCATTGTACACCGCTGGTGTTCCTAGGGCTGAATGACTGATTGCAAAGGAGAGTCTAGATCATGACAGAAGTATTTGAGCTAATCAAACGTAAGGAATGAGTCTAGAGATGAAAGTCAAGCCCAGCAGTGGTTCAGGATTCTTAAAACCCCTAGACTCTACAAAACTGATAGTTTAGAATACAAGGATAATGATCAGTACACGTTTAGATAATAACATTTAGACTTAGGTGTTAAGAACGGTCAGAATAACCCAATGGGCAGTCTGTTACCTTATTCCTGCACCCTTTAAGGGTCACTGTCTCCACAAAGACAAGTGAGGGGGGTTGAGCAGCCTGTTCTGATCAGAATCACGATAGCCTAGGTACTCAGTGACATACTGATTTAGAATCTATCTAAAGAAGTAGGGTCCTAGTGTTTACACCTATAGTTTATTTGTCTGTTACCTAGATGTGCCCCATATTGAACATCATACCTAAATCATGGTGAGCCACGTCTCCGTCATCCTTAAGTGTTGCAAATATGCTAGCTTTCCTTTTATTTTATGTTTTATTAGTTTAAATAAATTAGAAAACCAAATACAAACCTATCCAACTATTCAAAACCCAGCTTAATTACTAAGTTATCTGAGTGAGCTCTGTTTCAATTCCACCGTCGTGAGGAACGACCCTGGATCATCCTTACCACTTACTAGTATCAGGTACTCGTACCAAGTAATAGTAGGTTGTTCGGAAGGTTTAGGTTCCGGCAATTATAAATTCAAAACTACACCGTTGCAGCTGTTGCGTAACGACCGTTTCAGCTGTAACACACTTACATCATGGCATTTTACAAATCTTCTAGTTGAGTTTTTGTCAGTACACCAGTGCAGTGGCAGAGACAGAGCGGGGGCAGCGTAGGCAGCCGCTCCCATTAAAAAAATAAAATTTTTAAAGGTATTAATAACATTTTAAAAATTTCACCCCTTGAATTCCTGACTTTGTCCCTTGTCCTTGGAACCGAGTGACTTGAAAATTGTTACTAGAATTCTTCAGGATTTTTTTACCTTTTGTAACTCTGTTTCGTAAGCCCCCATCCCAAGATGCAAAAGGCCTCAGTGGCTTAAGATAAAAGTATGTAGACTTAACTCTTCTTTATTAAAATAAAAGATGATATGCTCTTTATATATAGGCATAGGGAATCAAAATGTACAGTATGTTGAACGATGTGGGATTCCAAGGATTTTTAACTTGTATTACTTTTTGTTGTCATATAAAAGTTTAAATTATACAGGATACTAGTTGTTTGGTACCTCATAAATAATTTGAAAACTTTTGGTTGGTTTGTTATTTGAAGTTCCAATATTATTTGAAAACTTTTGGTTGGTTTGTTATTTTGTATAGGAGTAGTTAACCTGTAATTGAGTTGGCTTGTTGTGAGTAACTTAATGATTTTGTTATGTATTTATTATCACATATACTTATTTATAACAAATTCTTTTTGGTTATTTTTCGTTAGTATTTCCAAACTAAAATTTTAACCGAAATTGTTAAGTTGAATTTATTTTCTCAATACATGGTGAAAAGAACTGGCATAACCAACAAGAGTATTGTAGACTAATACATACACAAAACATTGATATAGTTTGAAACAATGAACTTATTTGGTCGTTTTTCATACTCCTTTTTCGTTTGATGACCTTGGAGCATCAGAATATTAGTAAGATATGAGAGAAATTGCAAAAAATCATTTCAAATGATTAACAAATCAATTATTTATAAGAATTTTAGAATTGGACAAAAACAAAACGTAAACTCAACCCGACCTGACCCGTTTTACACATACTAAAAACTCATTATCTAACGTGCCTTAATACTCGGTGCCCCCATGCTAATATTTCCTGGATATCCACAACTGCAGTACACGATGTTCTAACTTACATCCTCTCACCACAATAGTAGTAGTAGAAATGAGGATTCTTTCTTTGATTTTGAAGATGAACCAGAATATGAAGCCATGGGAACACCGAATGGAATTGGGGGAAAATTGTATGTGTGAAATAAAAGACGGAAAAGAAAGGGTGAAATGGGGCGGGGGAATTTTCATCAGCTTACATGGCATTACACGTGTACTCCTTACGTGGCATGTGTAAAGGGTTAACTGGCCATTAACAGGTCAGGTGCATGAAATTGACTATTATCCGGGTTTTGTACACACAATAGAGCTAATTAAAAATTGGTACATACAATAAACTTCGTGATATAGTTGAATGCATTCCCCTACACTAAACATTAAAACATAATATGACACAAAAAAGGATGTACTCCGTATTGCTCTAGCCTTGTACCAAAAATTGTACAACGTGCAGTATTGATGAAATATGTAGTAATAGGAGAGACCCTTAAGTTGTATTGTGACTATTTATCATCACTTGCACTTGCAAAAGTACAAAATTATACAGAAACATTATATAATCAACGATATTAAAAACATTTAGGTTTTACTTTTTACGAAGAAGGGAAGAAGATGATCAATAAATATGAGTGAGAATCCTAAAGTATTTGGTTTGAAACGAGTTTTTCTAATATGTACCTTAAGAGCATAGGTTAAGGGCATTAATTAACATCAATATTCTTTTTGAAACTATCATTCAACATTAATTATGTTCATTTTTTATAATCTACCCAATTTATCCTTCTATAATTATATAATGAAATTTAAAAATTATAACACATTAATGATTTAGTTGTATGAACCTCAATTAGGATTGTAATTTCACAAAAACAAGTTTCAACTGAGGAATCACGCAGTATTAAACTTAATTAACAACTTTTCAAAATTAAGTTACGTAGGATAAAACAACAAGAAACACAAACAATATCCTTTTAGCATAGACTTAGATTAACATATATGAAGTAAGTAATATAGATTCAAGTTGACAAAAACGATAGTTCCGATTCATTCTCGTCGCATTGCGACGGGCAAATCATCCTTGTCCGAGAGAAATTTGAGACAACACTATCAGTTGTTTGATTTATGTATTTATTTTTTCGTAGTAATGGAATATAATTGATAGATTATTAACACCTCACAAACAGCAAGTGAAAACTGTGAAACAAATTGGCAAAACAAATCGTCAAAACAAATCGTCAATTTTTGTATGCAAAGATAACGATTGAAATAGTGAAGTAACTTTCTTAATCTTTAATTTTTAATTTGACCAATAGTCAATTTATTTAAAGAACATGGAATAGGCATTGTACGTAGTATATTTTACTAATTAGTTTTTGTTATTCGAAGGGTTAATAATGGTTTAATCTTTAAATTTTCACATTTTTTTTCGTTTTAACCACTCAAGTTTTTTTCAAATGATTAAATCTTCAAAGTTTCAAATATGTTATAGTTTAAGCCTAAAGTTTGATTATACTTTGAAATTTTGATGATTTAATCCTTAAAGTTTATCTTTTATAATGATTTTGCCCTTTCAAATTTTTCTAGGTTAATCATCAAACTTTCAAAAACTTTAATGGTTAAACCCTTTGAAGGGTTAAACCAATAAGTCAATGCAAACCTGAAGGATTAAATCGTTATAAAAAAAAGTTGAGTGGTTAAAATGAAAAAAAAAAAAATTTAAGGATTAAACAATTATTAACCCTTATTATCCGAATACACCAAAATATTATGTGATCAGACATATGTAATATGTTCTTAATATCCTACTTATAAGAAAATTATAAGTATACAGTATCAGTAATCGTTCATGATTATCTTTATATAGTTATTATATATATATATATATATATATATATATATATATATATATATATATATATGTGTGTGTGTGTGTGTGTGTGTGTGTGTGTGTGTGTGTATTTAATATACTTTAGTAAACGAAAACAAAAATTGAGTAGATATTATTATGTCTTTATAATGTGTATATGGTAAAATTTTAGAATAACATGCTCACATAAATTTAAGTTACTCTGTATTAATTGTTATTTTTTTTCCTTGCATGGGACATATTAATACGTAGATGGTTAATTTAAGAATATAGAAAGGGTAAATTGGAGAAAAAAACAAAAAATTAAGTCAATTATTGTAGAATTACATTTTCAAGAAGAATATTAGTGTTAATTAATGCATTTTAACATATGCCCTTAAGGTACAGGATAGAAAAACCCATTTCAAATTCAATAGAATGAACATACTTATGTACATTATGTAAATTTATGTTAATAATTAGATTTCAGATCAGAAGGAAGCGGGAGTTATAGAGGGCAAGGAAGGTAATGGAATCTGGACCATCCATTCCTGTAACACCCGGTTTCTGGGCCTGGAAATAAATGATATTTTATTAAGCTTTAAAATGGTTTATTTGAAAATAAACAAGTAAAAGAGTTTCATGTTTTATTGTGACTAATAAAATTGTACTTGTTTTAAAAAGTTGAAGTTGACGGTAAAATAAAATATTTTGATTTACGGGTATTTTCGGGTTCCAGACAATAGGATAAGAAGGGGATAAAAATTACACTGTATTATATTGAGTCGGTTATGTATAAACTGACCTCACCAAACTCAGATTTCCCAATTCTTCATTTTTGTTTTTATCTTTCTAAAACACTCTCATCAAAACCTCTTCAAAGAAATCAAAAAGAAATTAGCAATCAACTTGTGATTTTGGTTGAATCTCTGTATCATCTTATCATCTTCATCTCTACCTTGTTCATCTTCATCTTCTTCAAAAGTAAGTTTGAAATTCTTGTGTTTCATAAAATGGGGTTTTGAGAGATGTTGAGTTTTAGTTGAAATTGAAGCATGATATGTTGTTATTAGGTGTTATTTGATGTTAACAAAGTACTAGAAACTTTAGAAACCGAGTTTTTGGAGTTTTGGTGAGATTTGGTTCGAAAATTAGGTAAACAGCAGCGAAACTCGCAGAACCCAGTTCGTCTAACAAGGCGAGTTGAGTTCTGGCGAGGCGAGTTGATTCTGGCGAGACGAGTTGAGTCTTGTGAACCGAACCGAGATCTGCGAGTCGAGTCTCGCTATGTGAATCGAGTTGATTCTGCGAGCCGAGTTGACCTGCGAATCCAGATCACTGCGAATCGAGATTTTAAAACTTTTTGTTTTTCAAATTTTGAAAATGCGTAAGTCTTTTCAGGGTAGCGACTAGATGATAATTTCATTAACTCGGATTTGATTGAAGTTTGCATGGTCACTCGGAAACAGCTCAATGATCAAAACTATATACTAATAGCCTAGGCAGTTTTTGGCCATTCGGGGTCATCTAGGGGTCGAAAGTGGCAATTTTCAGTTTTAAAACGTCAATTCGGGATTTTCTGATTTTATATCTGATTGAACTTTTGTTTGCTTAGACTTCAGGGATCACCTGATTTAATAAATATGCTAGAATGATGATTATGGAACAAGATACTGACTTGTTATTATTTGTGTTCTCAGATAAGCAGCAGGAAACTCAGTGACATAAGATAACTGAGTTCAGAGACTGGAATTTTGGTGAGTGGTAACTGTAGTCTTCGGTTCAACTCAGTTGTAACAGGTTTGGTTACAACGGGTGAACATATTGGTTGTTGATTATTGACTGTTTGATCTACTGAGATATTGTTATACTTGAAATGGGTTAATTGGTTTATATTGTTCCATGATGGCATGACGATTATGCATTATGTGATATTTGGGCTACTGGGCATTATGTGATTATTCAGAGGTCAACGCTGGTTGGGTTTGTTGCTATTGTTTGGCTGGCGGGGTTTCCGATACACATCGTTGATGGATGAACCCTAGTCAGTGAAGATAGCTTCAAACTATCGGTAAATCACTGTTTTGGCCGGCAGTGGTTTAAGGGTTCTTTGATTGGCTAATCAGGAACCGCCGATCCTCTTTGACGTTGTCTGTTTATTGTTTATTTGTTGTAAGATTTGTTATTTCTGAATTGAACTGTCGGTTACAGTTCCATTCACTTAGCTGTGAGCTAATCCCACCATGTTTAACATTTTGCAGATATCGTTTATGGTTAGCTTTTGGGGTCGAGCACGTGGATGCTAGAAGGGATGTTTGACTACGACTGCGTTGACTCTGATCTTTTTGGGAAAATCATATGTTTTGATAAACTTAACATAACACCCGTTTTAAGTAAATGTTTTGTAATAGGTTATGTAATAGTTATGATCTTTTGAAACTTGCCATATTTGGAATATGTAAATGCGGTAAATATGTTTTGGGACGCGCTTCCGATGGTTAATAATATAATATATGTTTGTCAAAAGGAGGGTGTTATAATTCTCTTCATCAATAGTTCAGATCAAGACAAATTACGCGAAGTTAACTTGCAAATAATTTTATGCAGAATGACTAATTTACATTTTCTGTAAATTAAAATGATGGGCATCTTTTTGGACAGCCATTGTTCACTCACTTTCTCACATCTTTCACAAAAACACACACGCATACACTCTCTAATTTTCTCTCTATTTCCCGCTCTCTCCCCCTCTCTCCGTCTCTATTCACAAACACACAAACACTTATACACCAACAAACCACCACTACCACCTTAACCATTCATCGCCGCCGCCACCTCCTTCACCGTTCACCACCGCCACCTCCTTCATAATTGATAGATTATTAACACCTCATAAACAGCAAGTGAAAACTGTGAAACAAATTGGCAAAACAAATCGTCAAAACAAATCGTCAATTTTTGTATGCAAAGATAACGATTGAAATAGTGAAGTAACTTTCTTAATCTTTAATTTTTAATTTGACCAATAGTCAATTTATTTAAAGAACATGGAATAGGCATTGTACGTAGTATATTTTACTAATTAGTTTTTGTTATTCGAAGGGTTAATAATGGTTACTTAGAATTGTGAGTTCTTTACTATGAGAATTTTTATTTTTTTTTAAATGTGATACACATCATAAAATTTTTTTGTGTATCACAGTATCAAACATAAAAGGATGTGATACACAACTTTAATTTGTGTATCATATATTTTCTTTTATTTTTTTTAATTAATCTAATATTAAAGAGGGTAAAATATTATTAATTTTAGCATAACTTTTTTTGCAAAACATTTACATACATTGTATTTAAAAGTGAAAAAAGTCGTTCCTACGGTTCCTACGATAATAAGTGATCTTACAATAACCTTTCCCTATAATATAATTCTGTAAAATTAAACGATATATCTATCAGGTGGTGATAACTGATAAGCATTCAATGGCATTTAATCAACAAAATTTTAAATAATGACCACAAATCTTATCTTATCTTGGTGTGTATAATAATAGTAATAATAATAATAATAATAATAATAATAATAATAATAATAATAATAATAATAATAATAATAATAGCAGCAGCAGCAGCAGCAACAACAACAACAACAACAACAACAACAACAACAACAACAACAATAATAATAATAATTCTGTAAAATCTCACAAATCATTCTCAGTTAAAGCATATTATATTTATTGAATAAGAGGCCTTTAATACAACTAACACAAAATTTAATCAACAACCTGCTAGAAGTTCAATAATATATATAGTCTTCTTTAAAATAATAATAATAACAACTACAGTACTGAATAGTGACGTTGGTTTTAAATTTTAAGGTCATGACTCTATAACCTGCAACTAATTCATCCGTTCAAAAGATAGTAAACCTCAGTTTCATTAGTAACAGAAAATACACTAAATTAAACTAACCTGAGTGATAAAGGAAGTTGGGGTTTTTTGTGACAGCTGGGACAGAGGTCCGGCGAGAGAAATGGAGAATGAAAGTGAATGGAAATTATGATGAAATGAAGAAATAATATCTTAATATAGACAGAAATTAAGTTTGTAATGAGAAGAAGAGTGGAGAGCTGAGATTTTGGAAAAAAGGGGTTTTAGCAACCATTTGCAAGGACACTCGACCTATAATATGTCGGTTATTATCCAGCATGTAATAAAATGGAATCTTGCAATTTTACTATACTAGACCTCGTGGAAGTTGTAGTGCATAACCAATGAAAGGGGTATCTTTGTCATTTCATGTAACACCCCCAAATTTTCGATTTAGCGGAAGCAAGTTTTGGGATGCTACTAATCAAGTATCACAGCACCATAGTAAAGCAAACGACATCTATATGCAACGTTTGTAAAATAGTTACATTTTCATATAATAAATGTTTGAAAACATAGTGTTTTCAGTTACAAAAGTACAGTTCCCTAGAGCCCACGCGTATAGCGGGAGATTCTATTACATAATCATAATATACAAAAGATAATGTTAAGAATCTCCGTTAAATGTAAGGTAGAAATCATGCGACTCTAGCTAGTGTCCAGGGGTGATCCTACTACGTCGATGTACCTGAGATACAAAGCTAAAAAGTGTCAACCAAAAAGGTTGGTGAATCTTACAGGTTTAGTAGTAAAGTAATCGTTTAGGAACCACAAGTATGTACCAGTATTGCTATCAAGCAAAGTAAGTAAATCAGTAAATCATCACAAGTGCCATGAGCCCACAAGTTGAAGTTTAACAGTTTGGTGTGAATGGTACAGTCAAGTACAGCATCACGTACCCCCCGTGAGTGCTATCTGAACACTCAAAAGTAACAAATACTAACATGCCTGTTTCTACGGTGAAATCCGTGGTAGCGCTACTACCCCAGTGTGACACCCCCAAATTTAACGATTTGCGGAAGCTTGATTTGGGTGTCACTAATCAATATACAAAGCACATAAGATATAATGAACGACCACTATATGCGTCGTTTTAAACTTGTATAAATAAAGTAAATGTTTACATCAAAATATAGTTACATTAGCTCGGTTCCTGAAATTGAGAGATTACATAGCATAATTACTTTTACAAAATATAATAATGCAGTCCAATCTCTAGTTGTATGTATGCTGACTCGAGCTAATAATTCCTGCTTGTGCAGCCAAACTACTGTTGGGTACCTGTGATAAATACTAAAATGGGTCAGCGAAAACGCTGGTGAGCTCACAGGTTTGTATGTCAATGTATAGTTGTAAGAACCGCAAGATTTATATTGAATTTAAAATGCAATTAAGCAAGATAAAAGTTATACTGTCCATGAGCACATAGTCTGAGCTTAACTTGATTTGTCAGGCCCACTTAAGGAAACCTACCTTGAAATGCCTCCTACGAGTGCCTAATCAACACTCGTCTTCCCAAATGCTAATACATCCGTTTGACCGGTTAGTGCGTGCTAACCCGGATGAGGATTGTCAATCCCATATGATATCATATACTAACATTCACGCTATAAAATACTAGAGACTATGCTTATGGAGGACTTTAAATTGATTAGCTTGAAACTCATGTAGTATTTGAAGTTTGGCACTTGCGTTCTACTTGTAAAACAAAATCGAGTAGTAATATCACACCCCTAGTTGTAAAGCAGTGAAAATGGGGCTATGAAACTCACCTGGTTCTTGAAGTGTTTAACTTAATAAACTTGAAGTAATTAGCTGTGAGTTGGTGTCCAAAGGCTTGAAACCTGAATGTGTCCACGACACTTAAATTGTCATTAATTGTATTGGTATCCCGAAAGACTACCATTTGAATTGTTTGTCTAACTTAATGTCCAAATTACCCCGATTTGGTTGATTGTTTTATTACGAGTTACTACGACTTGTTTGAATAAGTTGATACAAGTTACAACGACTTGTTTGAATAAGTTGGTACAAGTTACAACGACTTGTTTGATTAAATTGTCTAAGTTACTATGACTTAGTTGATTTAATTGTGTATTTGAAAATGTGTACGGCCCATTGGTGACGGTTGTAACGACAGTTCTAAAATGTTATTATATTGTTGCTACAGTGAATTGCTACAGTGAATTGCTACAGTAAATTTTGACTTTGAAAATTTTGAGGTTTGGAGATTCTGTTTTGTGCGACGTAGCCTGCGACGTTGGGTGCGACGTCGCAGATCCGGACTGCGACGTTAGGCACGGCATCGCTATGTGCGACTTTCGCAATTTAATGCGACGTTGTACGTGGCGTCGCTATAGGCGACGTAGTTGATTTCTGCGACATACGGGTCTGCGTCGCTAAGTGCGACGTTCGCAAGTCAATGCGACGTAATGGGTTGCGTCGCTATATGCGACTTTGGGGATATAGTGCGACGTAGGTCGCTGCGTCGCTATATGCGACGTTGGGGATATAGTGTGACGTAGGTCGCTGCGTCGCATTTGCTCCAGGCCAAATGCGACGTACGGGGTCTGATCGGAATTTCAACTTCAAAAACGCATTTTCCGGCCATCGATCGGCCTAATATTTTTACCCAACCCATTTTAGGACATTACAAGGTTATATAAACAACTAGCAAGTTATAAAACTTAAAAACGAGAGTTTTCGGAGTTGTGTCGGAAACTTACAAATCGCCGAAATGAAATTCCAGAAAGGTGAAAGTGTAGATCGTGAAGTGGTGAACGTTTTATTCCAAAAGGGCTTGAAGATCCGAGGTCGTTTAGCGTGTTTATTTGTTGATTTTGTGTGGTTTTGTGGTGATGAAACTTGAGAGAAATTTGAGAGGAGAGAGAGAGAGGAAAAGAGAAATGAAAGAAAAAAAAGTGGTGGGGAGGTGGTTAAGGGATCACCTCCCATTTTCAGTCCGCGCACTGCGCTCCGTGCGGTGTTCGTTTACTCCGTCGTTTAAACGTTAAATATTTGTTTTCTTTGTTTTAATATACGTTTTAAAATATGAATAATTACTCAGTATTTTTGTTAAAGTCTTTGACTAGACATTTAATAATTACATTATAAATGGTGAATTGTCTCGTTTTGTTTGTGTAATTACGTTTTATTCGCGTTTATATAAATTGTGTGATAAAACTTGGATACAAAATATTATTGACATAATATTTTTAAGTACAAAAACACTATTAAAATCCTTGTATTACTTAAATCAATTGTTCACCAACGTCCTTATTTATTGTATCGAAATTCATTCGATTTGAAGCTCGTACGATTTAAACAAACCGCCTAATTGTAGATATATATTCAACAATATATATAATAGATGATACATTAATTAGCCTAACACATAACTAATTACATGTATTACACTTGATTAGGCACTAAACTATAGTCCTAAATTGACGGGTGTCACATTCTCCCCCTGTTAGAAGAATTTCGTCCCGAAATTTATGCTGAAGTCGCGTTTGACGTTGAATCAGTGAAGAGTTGAGGATACTTGAGTCGTATTTGGTCTTCTCGTTCCCAGGTGAATTCCGGACCGCGCCGCGAATTCCACCTAACTTTGACGATGGGAATACGACTTTGTTTAAGTTGTTTGACCTCACGGTCCATGATTTCGGCGGGTTCCTCAACAAAGTGAAGTTTCTCGTCAACTCGAATTTCATCGAGTGGAATGATAAGTGTCTCATTAGACAGACACTTCTTCAGATTTGAAACATGAAATGTGGGATGCACGCTGCTGAGTTCAGATGGCAGCTGCAATCGATAAGCCACTGGACCAATCCTTTCGAGGATCTCGAATGGTCCAATGTATCTGGGATTCAACTTCCCTCGTTTGCCAAATCGGATTACGCCTTTCCAAGGCGATACTTTGAGTAGAACTCGATCCCCAACTTGGAACTCGAGTGGTTTGTGTCTCACGTCAGCATAACTTTTCTGACGATCACGCGCGGCCTTAAGCTTGTTTTGGATTTCAACGATTCTCTCGGTCGTTTCGTGAATGATTTCTGGACCTGTGAGTTGGCTATCCCCAACTTCGGTCCAACAGATAGGTGACCGGCACTTACGACCGTACAGTGCCTCGAAGGGTGCAGCTTTGATGCTGGTATGATAGCTGTTGTTGTACGAGAACTCGCACAATGGTAGATGTTTTTCCCAGTTTACTCCGAAGTCTACTACGCAGGCCCGTAGCATGTCTTCTAGTGTTTGAATTGTTCGTTCACTTTGGCCGTCGGTTTGAGGATGATATGCGGTACTCATATCAAGTCGAGTACCCAGGGATTTTTGAAGTGATTGCCAAAATTGTGAAGTGAAACGACTATCCCTATCGGAGATAATTGAGATTGGAACACCGTGTTTGGTCACGATTTCCTTCAAATAGATTCTGGTGAGGCGTTCCATTTTATCGGATTCCTTGATTGCCAGGAAGTGAGCAGACTTTGTGAGACGATCCACGATCACCCAAATGGTATCGCAACCGCTCGACGATTTGGGTAGTTTGGTTATGAAGTCCATGGCAATTTGTTCCCATTTCCATTCAGGAAGACTGGGTTGTTGAAGTAAACCAGAAGGTTTTTGATATTCGATTTTGACATTGGAGCAAGTAAGGCATTTGCTGACATAGGTGGCGATTTCAGATTTCATGTTCGGCCACCAGTAGAAGTCCTTGCTACCGTGGTACATTTTATCAGATCCCGGATGGATAGAATATTTGGACTTGTGAGCTTCATCCATCACCAAGTCTCGTAGGTTCCCAAATTTAGGCAACCAGATTCGGTTTGAGAAATACCTAATCCCGTTAGGTCTGATTTCGAATAGTTTATCCATGCCCCGCAAGGCTTCATCTTTGACATTTTCGGGTTTTAAGGCTTCGAGTTGAGCAGTGAGGATTTGAATGTTTAAATTGTTGTGAATGGTCATACTGAGGGCTCGAACCCGAAGTGGTTTCACTCGCTCTTTTCGACTGAGGGCGTCAGCAACAACATTTGCTTTGCCTGGATGATATTTGAGTTCGCAGTCGTAATCGGTAAGCAACTCGACCCATCGACGTTGCCTCATGTTGAGATCCTTCTGATCGAATATGTGTTGAAGGCTTTTATGGTCGGTAAAGATTGTACATCTGGTACCATAAAGGTAATGTCTCCAGATTTTGAGGGCAAAAACGACAGCTCCTAGCTCGAGGTCGTGGGTGGTGTAATTCTTTTCATGAATCTTAAGCTGTCGGGAAGCATAAGCTATGACTTTGTCTCGTTGCATGAGCACACAACCGAGACCTTGATGTGAAGCATCGCAGTATACCACGAAGTCATCGGTGCCTTCGGGTAATGATAGGATAGGAGCACTGCAAAGCTTTTGTTTTAAGAGTTGGAATGCCGACTCTTGTTTATCAGTCCAGTCAAACTTTTTGTCTTTCTGGGTCAGCGTCGTGAGTGGTATGGCTATCTTGGAGAAATTTTCAATGAATCGTCGATAGTATCCGGCCAGTCCTAGAAACTGCCGTACTTCGGTCGGAGTGGTTGGCGATTGCCAGTCTTTGATAGCCTCGATTTTTGACGGGTCAACATGAATCCCCTGACTGTCAATCACGTGACCAAGAAATTGAACGGTTTTGATCCAGAACTCACACTTAGAGAACTTGGCATAGAGCTCCTCGTGTTTAAGTAGTTCAAGGATGGTTCTGAGGTGTTGCGCATGCTCTTCTTTGCTTCGTGAGTATATGAGAATGTCATCGATGAAGACAATGACAAACTTATCAAGGTAAGGTTTACACACCCGATTCATAAGGTCCATGAATACAGCCGGTGCATTGGTTAGGCCGAATGGCATCACTTGGAATTCGTAATGCCCGTAACGGGTTCTGAAAGTGGTTTTTGGAATATCGGTCATCGATTCGAGGGAGTGGATACCGGTTCTTGACAGTTAACTTGTTCAACTCTCGATAGTCGATACACATTCGAAAAGAACCATCTTTCTTCTTAACAAATAGGACCGGAGCTCCCCAAGGTGAAGAACTCGGCCTGATAAACCCTCGTTCCAGGAGTTCCTGTAATTGGGTGGACAACTCCTGAAGTTCGGATGGAGCTAAACGGTATGGTGCTCGAGCCACAGGCGCAGCACCTGGTACAAGATCGATTGAGAACTCAACCTGTCTTGGTGGTGGTAGACCAGGTAGTTCTTCAGGAAAAACTTCTGGAAAGTCTCGAACAATTGGAACATCCTCAAGTCGCTTCTCCTCCGACTTTTTCTCCATGATGTGCGCGAGGATTGCTGGATAACCCTTTCTCAGAAATTTTCGGGTTTTTAGACAAGATATGAGGTTAAGCCTCGTCCCACCGGTCTCCCCCTGTATGACCAAGGTTCTACCGACGGAGAGAGGTATGCGAACAATTTTGTCATGGCAAATGATTTCGGCGCGATGTTTGGATAACCAGTCCATGCCCACAATGACATCGAAACTTCCTATCTCAACAGGCATAAGATCTATGGAGAAGGTTTCGTCGGCTAGATTTAAGGTGCAATTAGGTATCACACTATTGGTTTCTATCAATTTGCCATTTGCTAGCTCTACGGTGTACTTAACGTCTAAAGCAACAGGTGTAATATCAAGTAGAGGGCAAAATTCATCGGAAATAAAACTCCTATCGGCACCAGTATCAAACAGAATGGAAGCAGTTAAATTGTTGAGGAGGAACATACCCGTGACCACATTCGGTTCCTGACGGGCGTCCCCTGAGTTGATCACGAAGGCGCTACTTTTGGTGTTGTTGTTGTTACGGTGGTTGTTGTTGTTGCCCTTGTTCTTCAATTTTGGGCAAGAATCCCTAAAGTGTCCTGGGTTTCCACATTCGTAGCAGGACTTAGGTTGTCTGGCATTTTTGTCAGAAGGGTTGTTGTTGGATTTAGGGGCTCTACAATCCTTAGTCAAATGCCTGTACCTCCTGCAGTTGTTGCAAGGGGGGTTGCACTGACCAAAGTGGTGGTAGTTGCACTTGGGACAATAAGGTCTGTCCCCGGTGTAGCTGCGGTTGGATTCAGAGTTGGTGTTGTAGACTTGGATGGCGTTGTTTTTCTTGTTTGAGTTGTGGTGGTGTTCAGTGGATTTGCGTTTGTTGTTGTTAGAGGATGAGGTGTTGGAGGTCTCACGGCTGACAACTAGAGCCATGAGTTCGTGGGCCAATCGAATGGCACTCTCAGTAGTGGTTGGTTTGGATGAGGCGACGTTTCCCTGGATGTTCTCGGGGAGTCCACGAATGTATTTCTTAACGCCCTTACTTTCTGGTTCGACCAAACTCGGGCATAATAAAGCAAACTGCTGAAATTTGGTGGTATATTCAGCAACATCATTTCCCTGCACCTCCAGATGCCAGAATTCTTCTTCCAGCCTGTGCAATTCCTCTTCGGGACAGTATTTTTCTGTCAGTTTCTTTTTCAGTTCGGCCCAAGGAAGTCGGTTTGCAATCTCGAGGCCTACAGAGTTTGCGTGGGTTTTCCACCACGTGAGTGCACCTTCCTGAAAGGTGTAAGCAGCGAATTTGACCTTGTTGTTCTCAGTACAATCGCAGAGACTGAAAACAGATTCCATGCGCTCAATCCAACGGATTAAGCCGATGGCACCTTCCGTGCCCTTGAAATATAGCGGTTTACAGCTAAGAAAGTCCTTATAGGAGCAAGGCTTGGGTGGTGGAGTATTGGTTGCTGTGTCCTCGCTACCGGGTGGTGTTCGGGTAGCCAAGGCTTCGGTCACACTGCGGGCAATGATTCCCGCGATCTCAGCTTCGCTAAGGGTAATTTGACGACGAGGAGGCATGATGCTGAGTAAGAAAGAACAAGGAAATGAAATAAGATGCTAGTCCGAGTATGATGAACTAGTGGTGTGTTTGTCATTTCGAGACAAAGCGTTAGAGAGAAAGAGGCCTATATTCATATAATATAATATAGCCTAAAGTGATAATGAGGTCTACTTATGTAAGTATATATGTATATCACATAATAACCTATTGAGTGTCTAGCACAGACGTGTTTTGAGTCCCGTTTCTCTCGAGGTCAGAGTCAACTAATGTATCCTGTTCAGCCATAACTTCCTTCAGATCTTACATCATTTTATTTAATTGTACATAGTTGATCAGGCTATGTTAAATTAAATTCGTATGCTGTAATCTCTGAACTGGTTATACCTAATAGGGAATACTGCCTAACGGTCATAGTCTAGGTCCACTAAATGCAACCTAGTTCACTATAACCTTAGGCTCTGATACCAATCTGTGACACCCCCAAATTTAACGATTTGCGGAAGCTTGATTTGGGTGTCACTAATCAATATACAAAGCACATAAGATATAATGAATGACCACTATATGCGTCGTTTTAAACTTGTATAAATAAAGTAAATGTTTACATCAAAATATAGTTACATTAGCTCGGTTCCTGAAATTGAGAGATTACATAGCATAATTACTTTTACAAAATATAATAATGCAGTCCAATCTCTAGTTGTATGTATGCTGACTCGAGCTAATAATTCCTGCTTGTGCAGCCAAACTACTGTTGGGTACCTGTGATAAATACTAAAATGGGTCAGCGAAAACGCTGGTGAGCTCACAGGTTTGTATGTCAATGTATAGTTGTAAGAACCGCAAGATTTATATTGAATTTAAAATGCAATTAAGCAAGATAAAAGTTATACTGTCCATGAGCACATAGTCTGAGCTTAACTTGATTTGTCAGGCCCACTTAAGGAAACCTAACTTGAAATGCCTCCTACGAGTGCCTAATCAACACTCGTCTTCCCAAATGCTAATACATCCGTTTGACCGGTTAGTGCGTGCTAACCCGGATGAGGATTGTCAATCCCATATGATATCATATACTAACATTCACGCTATAAAATACTAGAGACTATGCTTATGGAGGACTTTAAATTGATTAGCTTGAAACTCATGTAGTATTTGAAGTTTGGCACTTGCGTTCTACTTGTAAAACAAAATCGAGTAGTAATATCACACCCCTAGTTGTAAAGCAGTGAAAATGGGGCTATGAAACTCACCTGGTTCTTGAAGTGTTTAACTTAATAAACTTGAAGTAATTAGCTGTGAGTTGGTGTCCAAAGGCTTGAAACCTGAATGTGTCCACGACACTTAAATTGTCATTAATTGTATTGGTATCCCGAAAGACTACCATTTGAATTGTTTGTCTAACTTAATGTCCAAATTACCCCGATTTGGTTGATTGTTTTATTACGAGTTACTACGACTTGTTTGAATAAGTTGATACAAGTTACAACGACTTGTTTGAATAAGTTGGTACAAGTTACAACGACTTGTTTGATTAAATTGTCTAAGTTACTATGACTTAGTTGATTTAATTGTGTATTTGAAAATGTGTACGGCCCGTTGGTGACGGTTGTAACGACAGTTCTAAAATGTTATTATATTGTTGCTACAGTGAATTGCTACAGTAAAATTTGACTTTGAAAATTTTGAGGTTTGAAGATTCTGTTTTGTGCGACGTAGCCTGCGACGTTGGGTGCGACGTCGCAGATCCGGACTGCGACGTTGGGCACGACGTCGCTATGTGCGACTTTCGCAATTTAATGCGACGTTGTACGTGGCGTCGCTATAGGCGACGTAGTTGATTTCTGCGACATACGGGTCTGCGTCGCTAAGTGCGACGTTCGCAAGTCAATGCGACGTAATGGGTTGCGTCGCTATATGCGACGTTGGGGATATAGTGCGACGTAGGTCGCTGCGTCGCTATATGCGACGTTGGGGATATAGTGCGACGTAGGTCGCTGCGTCGCATTTGCTCCAGGCCAAATGCGACGTACGGGGTCTGATCGGAATTTCAACTTCAAAAACGCATTTTCCGGCCATCGATCGGCCTAATATTTTTACCCAACCCATTTTAGGACATTACAAGGTTATACAAACAACTAGCAAGTTATAAAACTTAAAAACGAGAGTTTTCGGAGTTGTGTCGGAAACTTACAAATCGCCGAAATGAAATTCCAGAAAGGTGAAAGTGTAGATCGTGAAGTGGTGAACGTTTTATTCCAAAAGGGCTTGAAGATCCGAGGTCGTTTAGCGTGTTTATTTGTTGATTTTGTGTGGTTTTGTGGTGATGAAACTTGAGAGAAATTTGAGAGGAGAGAGAGAGAGGAAAAGAGAAATGAAAGAAAAAGAAGTGGTGGGGAGGTGGTTAAGGGATCACCTCCCATTTTCAGTCCGCGCACTGCGCTCCGTGCGGTGTTCGTTTACTCCGTCGTTTAAACGTTAAATATTTGTTTTCTTTGTTTTAATATACGTTTTAAAATATGAATAATTACTCAGTATTTTTGTTAAAGTCTTTGACTAGACATTTAATAATTACATTATAAATGGTGAATTGTCTCGTTTTGTTTGTGTAATTACGTTTTATTCGCGTTTATATAAATTGTGTGATAAAACTTGGATACAAAATATTATTGACATAATATTTTTAAGTACAAAAACACTATTAAAATCCTTGTATTACTTAAATCAATTGTTCACCAACGTCCTTATTTATTGTATCGAAATTCATTCGATTTGAAGCTCGTACGATTTAAACAAACCGCCTAATTGTAGATATATATTCAACAATATATATAATAGTTGATACATTAATTAGCCTAACACAGAACTAATTACATGTATTACACTTGATTAGGCACTAAACTATAGTCCTAAATTGACGGGTGTCACACCCAGGCAGGGATTGTCAGTCCCAAATGGATCCATTTACTAGTAATCGCGCTTAAGTCCATAACTAACAACTTATGATAGGAGGCTTTCAGTGGATAAAAGTAACTCATGCAACATGTGTAAAAAGTAGAGTAATCTGTTCAGTACATTGTGTTCATATGTAAAATAGTTGCTAAGTATCTCCCCCAAAGTATAAAAACAGTAAAAGTGGGGCCGTAAGACTCACCTGAGTCCAGTAAGTATGTATGAGAAATCAACCAAGTAAGGCGGATGTAAGTCCATAAGTGGTTCTCCGAACCCTGCAACCTTCTGGCGTCCGAAACGCGCAAGGTTGTAAGTAAATAAGTAATAAGTTGGTGTCTTAGAAGACCACCCATGCTAGTTGTCCACTCAACTAGGAAATGTCCAAGTGTTTGTTTAGTAATCCGTTTGTAGTTTGAAAACAAGTATGGCCCGTTGGTGACGGTTTGTAATAATAATCCAAAAGTGTTATTCTTATATGTATCGTTGAATCAGGTTTCGTTATTTGTAAGTGTTTGACACTTAGTGCGAAAAGTATTTACAACATCTAATGACGGGGGTCCGGGGGCAGCGCCCCTGGTAGCGGGGTCCAAGGGGCGGCAGCCCCTGGCGGGGTCCAAGGGGCAGAGCCCCTGGCTGGGGTCGAGCCATTTGAAATCGCATACGCATTTGTTGAAAACGCATTTGAAATCTAATTTCGATGTAAAATCAAGTGATAATTCTTAGTCCATATTAGTGCTTTATTTACTGAATTTGGGTTTGAAAGACAAAGTGGGCTGCGAACCGAGCTGGAAGAACTCGACTCGCAGGCCAACTCGACTCGCAGGTCAACTCGACTCGCAGGTCAACTCGACTCGCGGGTCAGTTCGGTTCACACGGCAACTCGACTCGCAAGTCAACTTCGACTCGCAGGTCAACTCGACTCGTAGGTCAACTCGCGGGCCAGTTCGGTTCGTAGATGATTCCGATTCGTAGGATGGCTTCGCGAGTCGAATCTCGACTCGCCTCGTTGGACGAACAGATCTCGACTCGCGAGATGAACTGTCAGCGATTTTCATGCGGTTTTCAATTTTTAAAGGGTTTTCGGCCGGATTTTTGGACATAATCTTGTTGGGGAAACGTTCTAGCATGTAAATAAAAGTGTTACAAGTGATTTAAAATGGTTTTAACGCTTTATACCTCGAAATTGAAAAAGAAGAAGATGAAGATGTAGAGCTCGTGATGGTGATCCTCGTGCTTGTTCCGGATGATGATGATGAACAACTTTTGATGGTGTTTTTGGTGAATTTGGGGCTGCGGTTTGGGTTCGCCGGTTTTGAGAGAAAAATGGTGTGGGTGTGTTTGGTGAAATGAGGAATAAAAGGAAATTAAAGGGGTTTTATAGGTGGTTGGGTTGTGGGTTGGCGGGTTGGACCCGCGGGGCTGGGCTGACCCGTCTGGGTCTCGACCTCGTGAACTCGTTCCTCGAATTTGCGTTAAGTCTCGCGATCGTTTAAATGTTATTTAGTGTTATATGTTTAACATAATGCGTTTCATTAACGTTTTAATACACGACATTTTAAATGAAGGTTTTAATCAAATCAACATATTTTAAGTTATAAAATTATAACTTGGATTTGTTTGTCTGCCGGGTGCGTTTCGTACGTTTTCATCATGTATAGAGTGTTCTAGGCGATACAAATTTCGTGTAATATATTTTACCAAATATACTAGTGTAATTAATGTTTGTTTGGCTAATTCCACATTATTTATAAGTTTTGTCACCAACGTCCATAAAAATATTGTCGGACCTAGTCCGGTTTGTAAGTGTACGATTCAGTAAATCGCGTAAGCGTGTATGTAATTACACCAAAACGTTACATATACTTAATATTACAAAACTAAATACATGTAATTACAAGTAGTTTAGGCACTAGTTAAAGTCCTAAATTGGCGGGTGTTACATTTCATACTCAGAAGGAAATCTAAATGGACCCCATTATCAGTTATTATTTCCCCGTGTCCAAAAATATATATGATAGTCCCGTAATCACTATTGATAAGTGATTTGGAATCTCAATAAGTAAAGTTTAATTGAAGAAGGGGGGTTGAATACAATTAAAAACTATTTTTGATTTTACTTTAGTTATTTAAGCAGTTTTTAATTGATTGAACATAAACAGAGTATGTAACAAATAGATATGACAGTATCAAAGTAGAATATGCAATAAATAGCTAAACTGTGAATTTTATTGATCATAGAACTCACTGAGTATTGATTGCGGAATGAATTAGCCAAAGCTAATTCAAATCAAGTACTCTCTAGCTAACTATTACAAACGAGATAAACAGTAGTGGACAAATACGCTAACTATTTTTCTCGCTGAGTGACTATACGTACTTAGACAAACTATATTCACTGACACACAAGTGAATAATACGTATGGACAACTAGCCTCTAAAGTACAATATGCTGAACTATATATACTACAAGAGTTCCTAGATTATCTCCTATAAAATAGGTTCTTGGAATGACACGTGTCGCTGCTTGATTGGCTTGATCTCTGATGAACCAACATTTTGCGGGTCCCAATTCTGTTACCGCAAATATCTCTCTTCCTTAAAACCAATCACTTGCTGCCACGTAATCCTTCAGACATTCTTCAAGTACGAGAAACTCTTACTGAAGTATACAAGTACAGAACTATTGTACTTGTAGTTTAAAGAGGCTTTATTGAATAGTCACGGAAGATGCAGTAACTCTCCTCACTCACTGCGAGCTAACATACTCTTGTAGAGTGACTTGAAATATTGTTCTTCAGTGACTAGCTGTTATTCGGGCAGTGACTTTTGCCTTTATTCATTTGAAGATATAGAGCTCTCTTTGCTTGAATCGGCGACACACAAAGTTGAGCTTTAATCTTCCTCAGCATATTAAATCCAGAAGTAGAATGAGTGGCGACCAGTGAGTACCAGTCTTCAGCAACAGCAGCTTTGATACAAATCATTTCTTCATCAAGTTATATATTATTGAATTGGTCAGCTACCAGTGACTTATCATGGTCAGCGACCAGTGACTCAACAATCTCCCCCTAAATGATTGTGATCAAAGCTCCCTAGACAAACTCGTTGCTGATAAAGTTTATAGTCAGTGTTTAAGATTTTAAACATTCAGTAACTTATACTTATGATCCATTCATTTTCTTTTTGGATTCTTTTAACATGATCTGAGTTTTGCACTTTGGTTTTCTCAAAAGATCAGATATTATTGAACTGCAAAGTGTGAATTTTACAAGTGATTTCAGTTACAATAAATCTAATCTATTACAAAAATTCACTACGCATTTTTCCATATTTCTTCTTGCTTCGCAATACCAAGCTCATCAGCTAGCTCGTATTTCTCTGTAGAGGGCATGAATCTGAACTGTCTGGCTAATCCTTCTTCCAAAATAGCTTTTCTCATTAATGAATCCTTTGGAAGCATGCTGGCAGATCTGATCAAGTGTACAAGCTGCTCATGATCAATCTTTTCAAGCTCTGACTCTCTTTGAAATCTTAATACTCCATTAAAGTCTTTATAGATGAGTCCATTCTCTCCTTCAGTTATCTCAGTGCCCTCAATCCTTGGCACACCATCAGGGATAAAAAGATTTAACCTTGAAGTGTTTGGAATTCTGTATATGCTACTGGTACCTGACCTATACCTTGGGCTAGGTGGCCGCACTATCTCTTCACCAAGTATAACAGTATCTTCTGGTCTAAGTAACTGAAGTGCAACCATCTTCTGGAATAACCTGTCAATCTCATTCAGCACTTCATTCTTCGCTGCACTGGAGGAGTGACTGATAGCAAGTCTGATTTCATTCCATTCTTCCCTGTGCAACTTACAGACTTGATCAAGATTGATAGCTTGAGTCTTCAAACCTCTGTGAATAAGTAGCTGAGCTTGAGATTTATTCTTTGGCTTTTTCAGATTTACCTTGGTGATAGGTGCAGGATTTGATCTTCCAACCATTCTAGTAGCATATTTCTTCCTGTCTATTTCATTCCAAAGCTTATCCACTGATGGATTTACTCCCCCTTTCTTTTTCAATCCTTTGCCCTTTTTCTCAGCATCAAGTTCTCACTGGAGTTCAGATTTTTTAACATCTTGAAGAAGCTTAGCCATATTGAAATCAAAAACTTCTTGCTGCTTTTCATGAACATCTCTCTTTCTCTTTCCACTACTTCATCTCCACTTTATTTTAGAAGGTAAGCACGATCAGAATCAGATTGTTCCTTTAACTTCCTTTTTCTTTCTTCTTCTTCTTTGGCCTCTGCTTCAGCATTTATTTTCAAAATTATTTGTTGTTCAATTTCTTTTCTCTCCTTCATCTTTCTAGCAATACGTTCTTCGCTGGTTTCATTGCTATGAAGACTCTCTGATGTAGAATCAGAAGAAAGTAGAAGAGCTGGAGCAGAAGTCTCTGGCATGGTGATATTTGGTGAAGAAGTAGTTGTATGTAAAGAAGATAAGGTTGTAGTCACTGTTGTTGCTTCTGTTTAGTGTTAGGTTGTTGTTATTGATAGGGTAATTTGCTGAGTTGCTGCTGTTGTAGAGGTTGTTGGTGTTGGTGTTATGATCAATTGTGGGTCAACGACTATAGTAACTGGTTCAGTGACTGTTTCTTCAGCAAAGTTACTGAAATAGTAGCTTTCTGGTTCTGTGCTTTCAATGAGTTGTAATGAAGAAGAGTTGACCTCTGATGTGACAACATCAATTTGAGGTGATGGAGAAGATTCAGGTTCTTTTAACAGTATTTCTAGCTGATGAATGGTAGCTGATATGTCTTCCTCAGAAATTGTTTTCTTTCTTTGCTTGGAAGAGGAGAACTCAGAGGTAGTAGTCCTTTTTCTTTTGGTAAGTATAGAAGAGATATGTTGCTGATCCTCCATGGTTTCATCAGTATCATCTTCTTTCTGATCAGCATCATCACCTTTCTTATCATCACCATCTCCCTTTTTATCAGCACCATTATTATCATCATTGTTATCATCATCTTTTCCATCATCACCATCATTACCATCATCCATATTGACATTATGCTCATCTTCCTCCCTGTTCATCCATTGCCAGCGAGCCAAATCAAAGCTTACTGACTCCCCCTCAATCCTTGCTGCCTCATTAGCAGTCCATTCTTTGATTCTAAGATTATACATTCTGAGTTCATCAGGATGAAACTCAGGGAAATGAATTTCCTCAAACTCATATTCATCATTTTCAGTATCCATCTCAATCCAAGAAAGTTCAGCAACTTCAGCAGCTTCAAGTTCTGGCTTTTCGGGGATAGGGCGAAGGCCATAGGAACCACTCAATACTACTGTGCGAGAATCATTATTTTTGATGAACTCAGTATTGTCAGCAATTATTCTCTCCCCCTGTTCATCAAAAAGATATGGAGTATATTCTTTGATCTATCGATAAAGTTTCTTATTATCAATGCGAAGAGCAGCAACTTCAGCTTTAGTAGCTTGATGATGTGCGGTCATGGAAGAAATAACTTTATCATTTGCTGTAATGTATTTGAGAACAGAGGCTGCCATTTCATTTTGTTGAGTAGAAAGTGCAGAGATTGATTCATCATGAGTAGTGAGATTTATCCTTGTTGTTGTCATGAGTTCAGATTGGGCTTTGGAAAGAGTTTCCAGTGACTGAGAAAAGGATAGGCCAGCATTAGTCAAGAGTTTTACCTTGTGGCTGATCTCAGTGCTCCAGGCAGGGATAGGATCATAGACAGATGTTAGAGCTTTGACAGCAGATGTAAGATCAGCAACTTGGCCTTTGATTGCTTCCCTTTCTTCAGAAAGAAGCTTGATGTGTTACTGAGAAGAAGCAATATAGTCCAGTAGCAGCTTCTCAGAAGATGAAGGAGTGGATGATGAAGCATGGTCATCAGCTTTGAGAGGTGATGGTGGATGTGGTATCTGTTGTTGAGGAGATGTTGGTGTAGGTTGTTTTTGTGGAGATAATGGTGGGGTAGGGAGTGTTTTAGATTGTGCTCCCTGATCCCCTGCGTCCATAGCAGTATCAGCAAGAGGATCAGCACCAGCTACAGAATTATCACTGGAGATAGACATGGCGTCTAATTCCTGGATTGGTGGAGTAACAATGGTAGCTGATGGAACAGTGGTAGGTTCAGGAATAGGAGGTGTGGGTGTTGGTTCAGTGAGTGATAGTGTAGGTGTTGGTTCAGTGAGGGGTGGTGTAGGTGTTGTGGATGTTGGTTCAGTGATATTTAGGGTAGGTTCAGGTTCAGTGATAGGTGGAGTATGTGTAGGTTCAGTGGCAGCAGCAGCAGTAAAAATTGGTAAATATGGTAGTGGAGATTTTTCATCATCAGATGGAAAGGTGTCCATTGGTTGGGTTTCCTCGTCATCATCAGCTTGTGTTTGAGCTGGTGGATCATTGGAAACAGAGATGTCAACCTGTATCTCTCCATGTGACAGTGAAGAGACATTGTCGGTTGGTGCAGTGAAAGATGAGAAATGGCACGGGTTTGTAGCCAGTGTTGTGACATCAACATTGAGTGTGTTATCACCCGATGATGCCACTAGCCCTTTGTCTAAAGTGTCATCCTTTCGGGAGGATGATAAGTGGCTGATAGGTTGACTCGATAAGTGGGTGTGGGATGCACCTGAATCACTGCTAACAATGGGTTGAGCCATTGTAGCTGTCTGTAGGTTGCCCTTTGTTAAGTCACTGGACTTTCGGGAGTCTAGTGAGGTGGTTGTGGATGATGGTTGATCAAGAGTGCCCGCAGGGACTGAACGTTCAGTCTCTGCTTCACTCTTGGTGTCCGTAGACGTCTTTCTTTTGCTATGTCCCTGATCCTTTGATGTCAGGGACCCTAATTTGGATTTCTTTTTAGGAACGGTGGTTGATTTCTTGACTGGTATTTTGACCACAGTAGTCACTGGGGGTGTGGTTAGTGACGTGGTCGATGTGGAGGCAGGAGCGGACGGTTGTACAGATCGTAATGGCTGGGGTGCGGTGCAAGTACTCCCTTGGTTTTCATGAAATCAGGGAGAGACACAGTCGCTGGTTTAGAAAATATTTGAGTTCCTACCAGGGTTGGCTCAAAACCATTGAAAGAGACTCTATCATATGCTTCAAACTGATTTTTAAAGATCAGTGATAGAAACCTAGGATAGGGCACATATTTTGCCCTGGTAGGCTCAGCGACACGGTTAACCAGCTCATTGAAGATCACACTTGCATAGTCAACTTTTAGAGAGTTGACCAGTGACCAGCTGATTTGTGCCTCAAGGGTGCTGAATTGATCATAGCTTCCTGTTTTTGTGCCCAAACATTGAATAAAGTTTGAAAACATGGCATTCCACACACCATCCATTTTGGATTTTTGTACAGTAGAATATTTACGATTACCGCTGCTGTCTACGGAGTATTTGCAGTCAATCCCAGTGAGATTGATTATGCCTCCCTTGGCATCATCCCCATCAGGCAGCGGTACATAATTATTATGTACAGATAATTGCAAAACGGTACGGATGGTGGTGGTAGTGATTGTTATCTTTTGACCTCCATTATCTATAAAACCCTGAAGTTGTGAGGTACCAGAGACAACTGAGTGAGTACAGGTAAACCAGAACTCACTGAGCCATTCTGGGTTCATTTCCCCAGGAGATAATGTGAGAGCAGGGAGAATAAAGTGCGTATTTAAAAAGTTTATTATCTCCGCATACTCGGTTTTTGTACAAGTTATATTTCCCAAATAATTTGATTTTGGGACAGTGATGACAAGATCATCACTCACTGCAGATGCTTTTAGAGCCTTAATATCTGTCGTGGGTGAATAAGAATTTTGAAAAAACTTTGATCTTGCCATAGTAATCAAAGGATTTTGATTTGCAGATTTTAGGGTTTTGAAGATGAAAGGTTTTCAATTTTTAAGAACTCAAAAATCAAGTATGCGTAAAAAGTGAGAGTGAGATAAAATCACTGATTTTATAGTGACCACAACTTGATAATTATGTGGTTAAAAATGAAGAGTCGTGGACGATGGTAGCGGTTGGTGGGAGTGATATAGGGGTGATGATGGTGGAGAGTGGTGGTTTAATGGTGATGGGAGAGGTGCGCCAGAAAAATGCATTGACGTAAGAAAGATAATGTCAGAAATGCGACTTTTTCGGTGTACCAAAATATATTTATTTTTGAAATCCATCAAATTAAATACAAGAAGTATTAAACATAACGAATGTTTATCGATTTATATTCCACCATTAAATGATATCTCAGGGAGTGAAAGTCCCTATGAACACATAACCAAATTCTTGGTTTACCACAAAAAAATATAAGTATCATAACGTGACAATTTCATAGATTTATCTAGCTGAACCTTTTGTTTTCCTGATTTAATCACAACTTAGAATACTGATAAATCATTTAGACATGGGTTTAGTTTTGATAGGGAACATTATTTGTCAAATTTTGATAGATATACGTTTTATTTGAAAGAAATGAATATAGATTATGTTCAAAGTAAGATGAACATTATGTTTCTAATGATACAACTTACTGATCAGACCACAACTTAGAATACTGACCCGATCAGCTAGTGATATCATGAAAAATAACATTAATCAAACTTTTAGACATAAAAGATATTCAAGTGACTTTACGAGTTATAATAGAAGATGAATATAACATACTAATTTCTGAACTTGCTGATTGATTCAGTGAAAGTCAGTTGATTAGTGAATATATCATACTAATGTTGTAAACTGTAGAGTCAACTTATATTTTCCCACCCTCATTACCACATTCTACCCCGGCTATCTCACCTCCTCCTTCCATCTACGTAACATTTTAATATGCCATACAATTAAACATTTAAACTTCTTCAAATATTCAGTACGTATTAATGTATATGTATATATGGATTGTACAAAAAAAAAATTTCATATATTAAAAAGGATTTAATGTAGTATTGTCTTCAAAGGTCAACACAAAATATTTGACATGATCTGATGAATCAGACTAGTCATAGAATAGGTAAGGTACTTTTGAATCTCTTACTTGTCACGCTCTCTGACCTACCATTACCAAGTCACCAAGTCTGACCCACCCCTATCTTTAGCCTAATATTCCAACCTATTTGTTTTAGGGAGTAGTTTTTGACTTTTTGTAGTCTATTTACTTTTAGTTCCTTTTTTGTATATCTCGTTTACCTTTTAGCAACCTTTTTAAAAAATCGTCTTGCTCTACTAATAAAGAATATTCCTAAATGACTTGCTTGTAACATTCGTTGTATACACATAAATGATAAATGTATTTTCAATAGTTGATGCCAAAAACAATATATTGAATAAAAATACACAAATATAAATCATCTTAGATTGTTATGTGATTTAACACAAAACTCAAAAACCAATGACCATTATGTAGATGATAAAGAAAGTTTCACCAATCAATTAATATAGAAATTAAATATGGATGGCTCATTAGATTTTATTTTCCAATGCTAGCTATCAAATCAACAAACAAAGAAATACAAAACATAATGATGTATAATACTCCGTATATGTTATGTTACTAAAAATGTTTGTGCGCTTCAATCTTCACAGGTTCTATACCACCGTTTCCTTACGAACTCTACTCATCCACGTACCGTCTGCAAACATGAAAAATAAACACCACGAAGAAAAAGAACTTACATAAGATCATTACCACCGTTTGAAATCTTTGACGGTTAACTCGTTGACCAAATTGATACATAGTGCATACGTGGAGTCAGGCCCGGCCCTAAGGGGGTGCAACCCGGGCCATAGCACAAGGCCCAAGTTTTTCAGGGGCCCAAATTGTTTATATCTTGTAAATTATATATAAATGATGTTGTGAACCAACAAGTAAATGATGTAGTAGTTTAGTGTACAAGCGTATTATCTTTTAATAGAAGGTCACAAGTTCGAATCCAGCTTGTGGTTGTGGCCATTTCATTAACTTTTTACATGATAATGCAAAGCTATTATATTTTTCTTAGTTACTAGTTGCTGTTTTTAATTTGATTATCCTACTAATTTATGGAATTAGAAATTTATTTGATATATAAATTTCATTGTTTTACAATTCAATAATCAAGTAACATAATATTCCGGATCAACACAAAACTTAATTAAAAGCTTAAATAAGGGGCCTAATTTGAAATTACTGCACAGGGCTAACAAAATCCGTCGAACGGGCCTGCTAATCCCTCTTAATTATTATAAGAGGATGTGATTAGGCAAATCACTTTTAAAAAGTCTATTATGTTTCTAGCAACCCCCATTCTTGATTAGCAAATAAATCATTAGCACTAATATTAAATCACCATCTTACCCCTCTTTTATACCAAAGATTTTTACGCTCCAAAATATTCTGTAAGTTTTGAATTTGAAATCAAAAATTCCTATTTTTTAGTAAAATATTGATGGTGTAAATTAAATAGTAATTAATCCTTTCCCTTTTATTTGCCACCTCCCTTTCTTGATCTTCTTTCCATATCAATAAACATATAAACATATTACGATCGGCGGTTCCCTTTTACTGGCAAATATGATTCTACAGGAGAGCAAACAATTGCGAATGGTATCAAATTTTGATTCATTAGGTTTTTCTATGAATTTGATTCTCACAATGATTCCACTCTAATTAGGGCTTTTTATTGAATTTAGTTGTAATTTTGTCAATTTCTGGGTATGAAATCTCACAGGTAGATGTATACGATTTCTGTTATGGGGAACCAGTGGAATCATGTTGCTTGAAGCTCAAATATGAGTAATTGCCATGTGGGCTGCTGGCGATTGAAAATGTTCTAACGAAAATTATAGGTGTTCAATTGGGGTAAGTTAATTTCTTATAACAATCGATTTTCCATTGACTGTAAGATTTGTTATTCAATCACTTAATTACATATGATAATGTCGTATATCAGTCTTTATAGGAATCGACCAGGTTATGATGTTATATATATTATGCTTTGTGAATCTACATTGTTTGTTGTTTCTTTGAATATTTGTTATTCAAAAGTACAATATGCAGATTTGATAATGTTGGCATTGGTGCCCCCATGAAGTTCGGTCTTTAATATTTAGAGACGTAACTCAAATTCTGGTTGATTGTTTAATATTTGTCCCTAACTCATCTTTTGCTGCTTAGAATGTAGTCTAGAACATCTTAGTAATTGTTTCTATCTAAAAATAGAATTCATATTGAAACTGCAATGAAACTAAGTATTTAGCAAAAAAATGAGTAGATGTTTTGACTTACAGGTTTATTGTATTATCAACGTTTATTTATCTAGAATTTGTTCTTTATTTGATTTACAGAAGGAGGTTTAGTGGAAGATTGTTTTTGCTGAGCAAAATGATATGTTTTGTTCACTTTATAAGCCCGCACATGGTACGAGAGATTGAGACAAGAGGGAAGGTTTGACCCATTAACCAAGTTAAATTGACCCATTTTAACTCATAACCCACAAACTTTATGACTGCAATAAGTGAAACTTTAGCGATTTATGACAGCAAGAAGGGAAAGAAAGCATATTAAGTTTGTTTTGATTGTTTTTTAATATGAGTATACCCATATTATTTCCGGAAATTCATGTTAGGAGTTCTAATGCATATCAAGACAATGGGTCTGTGTGAACCGTTTTTGTGTTTAAGTCAGTAAGTTCCTTTACTTTATTGAGCAGTATACTAATGGTGAGTTATCTAATGTTTATGCTTTATTGCATAGTGTTACATGTTGCAGAAATGTCCAATGGGATTATATAACAATGAGAAACATTGAAGATAAAAGTTTGCAACATGTTGTTCCCATCTAGAAATTTTAGGAAGGTATTTTTCTGGATGATAATAGGCACTAAGCTTTATTAATTCTCTGTTTTACTTATAGATGGCTTCCGAGAATTATTTACTTTTGCAGCAAATGTCTTTGACAGAGAAATTAAGCATCAATGAGCATTGCAAAAGCTGACTGCATAATCAATATCCGTTGGGATGGGTTGCGAAATCCGCTGAGGAAGACAACATAAGTTGTGATCGCACTGGCAAGTCCTTTGGCTTCATTACTGGTGAAATACATCTCTCTAATTTAAATTTATTGATCTGTCCATAACACTTAATTCCCCTAAATTACAGTAACAAAAATCTTCATGTGTTTGGATGTCAGATGACTTTTGACCCGTTTCTTTTGGACTTTACTCTTTTCGCTTAACCCGTAATATTAATAACTCAAATCAACCCAACTTTTAATTTGTTTTTGTGTAGATTTCATGAACTTTAAGCTCAAATTTGATGAAATCTTGACAGGTTAACTAAAAAGATGCTTATGCGGACAAAACTGCGTATCGTTGCCTCTACTTCCTAGCCAAATGAGTGAATATGGGTTTGAGGAGTTAACATGATGCAATGTATGTATGCTCCTTTTGCGTTATGGGGTCAAGAGGCTTTGTTGGATGAACAAAGGTGTGTATTTTAGCTTTTGAAGTGTCAAAAACATGGGCAAGTCTTGTGTAGGTATTCTAGCTTTTTAGTTAAAAAAGTAGAGGTGGTATAATGGGTTCGCACTGGAATATATCATTTTTTGTAATGGCTAGATCAGGTTGGCCTTACCTGCAAACCCTTTTTGGTCCATGTGCAAATTAGTTCTAAATTTTCTCGACAAAATGGGTCTTGATTCAACCTAACTTTTGGTTCGACTTAGCTAAAAAAGGTCACCTGTTTTGAGTCGACTGAGCCAAAAAAGACACATATGTCATCCCTTAATACTCAAACCTGTGATCAGGTATTTCAATATGATCTCCTTAAAGTTACTTACACAGTTCATTCAATTAAACTAAAGCATGCAATAATATTTTTACTAAAGACTTTTAGAGGTCATTCGTGAAATTGATGTGAACTGTTTCGTTCTCAACTGACAGGGTAACTATCACTTAATACTCAAACCTGTGATCAGGTATTTCATTATGATCTCCTTAAAGTTACTTACACAGTTCATTCAATTAAACTAAAGAATGCAATAATATTTTTACTAAAGACTTTTAGAGGTCATTCGTGAGGATCCTTTGGTCTCCATTCTTTCATGGGCTACTTCTAATTTTTTTCCGAAGTAAATGTGACATGTAATTGGATAGTGTACATTTTTATGCGATAGAGACTTTAAAAGAGGTTAACTGGTTTTAATAAATAATGCCTAATTTTGAGACAATCATAGACCGTGTTGTTTTGTTGCCAAGTGAATAACATTGAAGCTTCATTAGAATATTTGGCTATACGGGCTTTGTGCTTATTTCCTTGCAGCATTGAGTACTGGCCGGAAGACAACGAGGCTGATATCGCGTAAAAAGTCACGTTTTTACTACCGATCTCTCTCTCATTCTGGAACGATTCTTGGCATATTAACTCAAAACCATTACAAATCAGTAGTATTATGCCAAGATGGTCAAAACAAGGTTGCACGATGAAAATCAAGTAAATCGGATGAAAAACGAAGATTTCACGCACGTTTGAAGATTCAAGGCATCATAACGAGATTTCAAGACAAAAGTGCCCATCACCAACATCCATCTTACCCAAGATGTTCGTTTTCAAATTACGAATCCAACAGAAGAAGAATCAACAAAAACGGATGAAGAATGAAGATTCTACGTACGCCGGAAGATCCAAATGATTCGTACGACACATCTAAAGTTCAGAGATATATTTTTGGGATATCTTTTCATCAAAGTCTTCTTTTTTGAATTATGAATCCAACAAAAAAAGAATCGACGCAAACGGACGCATAACGAAGAAGATACGCGCGAAACAAGCAACGAAGCAACGAGCGACGACCGGGGCTGGTGGCAGCCAGCCGCCGCCGGCCAGCCACCAGACCGCCGGCCCCCAGCCACCAAGCTGCCGTCGCCCAGCAACCCCCCATCCGGATTGCGCTTTTTGGTCCTTTTGTGTACCCGGTGCTAGGCCTTTGCACAACTTTATGTACCTCGTGCTACTATATGCGCGCGTACCTCGTGCCACTATATGCGCGTACCTTGTGCCACTATATGCGCGTACCTTTTGCTATTGTGAGCTCCTACTTGCTAACATGCACCAAAACTCTCCTATAAATAGGAGGCTTGAGGTTCATTTGAACTTGCACCTCCACACCTTCCATCCTTGGAAAAATACATTTTCTTTCTATAGCTTCTAGCTTTTCTTTCTTTGTTTATTTTCTTACTTTAAAGTAGTATTAGGCTAGTTAAAATAGAAGCAAGGAACGAGCTTGTATTCCTTGGTGAGGAACGTGTTTGTAATCTTTGGTGTACGCTTGAAGCAACTCTTATTAATTCAAGTCTATTCCTTCTCGCATATTAATCTCGGTTATTTCTATCCTTATCTATCTTAATTAAATATGTATATTTTAATCAGGGCCGGTCCTGATGTTTTTGATGCTCAGGGCAAGATGATGAAAAAAAGCCCCGATTATATTTTATAAACAAATAGTAGGGGTTCGAAATCGATTGTCACACAAATGTTCCTTACGTAAAGAAAGTCTTATAACTTAAAAAAAATGATAAATCTAATACTTTTAAGCCATTACCTTTGAGAGATGTATCATATAACAATCATTGTATATTTCATTTATCTTTTGAATATGTTTTCTCAAAAAAGATGTACTCCGTATAGATATTCATAACTTTCAAGTGAAATATTAAAATTCCAAAATATAAATGTTTATATATTATAAGGGCATTCATATATATCTTTTTGAAACATAAAATAATCAAATTAGGTAGTAATAGTCCAAAGTACTAGGTAATAATTTTTTTTTTAAAGTATGCTTTTTTTTTTATCAACACTGTCGTTGCTTGTCTAAGATTTACATCTTCTATAAAATAAGTATGCAATAATCATATATGAGGTTAAAATGTTAAATTGACAAGTTACAAACGAGGGTTGAAATGATTATTTATATTATAATAAGGGCCATTAAAGGAAAAATGAGAGGGCTAAATATGTTACTACTGTAATAGTTAGGGGCATCAAAATAAAAATTTAATATAAAACGTGCAGGGGTCATCTTCCTCAAATTTTCACCTGCAACTCAAATAAGATTTCACCAAAAACAAAATTAAAGCTTTTATATTTCCATTATTACTTCAATTACCTGATCTAAGCTACTGAAAACGTATCTTTTACGTCATACAACATCATAATTGAATCAAATTTATCAAAAAATCAGTTTTTATACATCAAAAAATTTATGAACTTAGAACCTCGTGATGCCCCTCTCGTTGTTGATGCCCTGGGCAGTCGCCCGGCCTGCCCATAGCCAGGGCCGGCCCTGATTTTAATTGTGCTAGAGATCGTTTACGCCATGATTAGCGAGTAGATAACTATTGTGTTTGTTTGCGATGTAGTTAGTTAATTATGGGATGATTTATAATTAAATATTGAAGATCGGTAGTATTGCTTTGATCGTCTTATTGCATGTTCTTGTTTGATTGTTGCCTTAGGATTATCATAGTAGCAAAATATAAACGATCTTAATTATCGTAAAATAATATGACGGCCCCTATTCGACTGTTACTCGATATGGTACTGGAAACACTTCAAGGTGGAGTACAAATGTATGGAAGTCGAGGAACGACCGAAGGTAGTCATATTATAAAACGGTACAATATTATGAAGTAATATGATGGCCCCTATTCGACTGTTACACAGTATAGCGTTGGAAACACTTTAGGTGTAGTACAAATACGTGGAAGCTGCGTAACGACCGAAGGTAGTTATATTACGGACTAATATATACAAAATGAGAAACCTAGTTTAATTAACCTTTCTAAATAGACTTCTAAACTTCAAATTAATCTATCGCCCTTCCACCAATAAACGTGATTACAACACCTTTTTAACGACGTCCAATTAAAAGGTAGTCAGTCATTTGTGTCAATATAATTTGTGAAAGGTTTGAAACTATGGAACCGCAAGGCTACATGGGGGAATACCGTAGGACAAGACATGGCCAAGGTTTGCAGCGGTGGAACCACTTAAAGTGAGGAACGCTGTGAATAACTAGGGGATTTATTGGGTAGTCTTAAGCAAGGGCTGGTTTAAAGTCATAAATGAACTTTCTAATTATACGAATCCGTTAGGATGACGAGGAATCGTTATATGATTCAGTTATGTCTAGTACCTTAAGATTTTGTTCCCGTTCATATGAAAGTATTATTAAACCATAATCAAGATTTTGCTTATTATTCAAAATACTTTGTAATGTTACCATAACCTAGCTCCCGGTGTGACATGCTAATGGATTTTTAATTAGTAGGGAATCTAGTGTTTACATTACGAGTATTCAAGAATAACAATTAACAAATATCTTTCAAAACAGTTTCTCCAAACATCATCCCATAACTTAGTTAATGAAATCTCAGCAAACACTATCTTTATTTTATCTGCTTTACGTTTTATTTTTATTTCGCTTTTATTTATTTACTTGCCTAAGTTAGTTAATATAAAAACCAAAACTCCCTCACTACTTTATAAACCCTTCACTAGTTTGAAAGCCCTCATCTGCCACGTCTTAGTTTCAATTCAGTTGGTTTGAAGAACGACTCTAGGTCATACCTACCACTTGCTCACCCTTAGGATTAGCATTGTTAGGGAAAACTTAGGCCCCGCAATTACAAATTTAAAACACACCACTGATGCCCGCCGACGGTAGCCGGTGCAACGACAAGGGTTGAAATCCTTACCGACCGCTGGTTGCGCATCAGGTTTTTGGCGCCGCTGCCGGGGAACCAACTGTACGATCCATAGGCGTCAAGATGAACTTACTCGCTAGTGAACCTTTAGGATTAACTCTTCTCCTTAGAACCCTACATCTTTCTTTATTTTTCCTTTCTTTTACTACTTTTACAAATTACGTTATCCCTACCCACTCAACTAGTCAACCACCTGCCAATGAGACTATGACAGCTACACGTAAAACTCTCACTGAAGACTCTAAACCTTTGTTTGAAGGTCGAGGATGACCAATTGTCTATCCGGAAATTGGTAGAGGATCATTCGAGTTAAAGCCACACATTGTTCAGTTAGTCCAAAACCTCTGTCAATTCCATAGCCTACCAAATGATGATCCCAACTCACACCTTGACAAATTCTGTTGAGACATGTTTTGTGACAATAGCTTCGTAGATAATTAGTCATTGTTAATATAAAAATGTAATCGTTATTAAGCTAGCAAAAGCCCGAGTGTCCAAGCCCAAGTCAATACAATATATATGGATATATATGGATGCTGTGCGAATTAAGCCTTGCGAATTGAGAATAGGTAGTGGACCAAAGCCCATTATTAAGTTCCTAGGGTGGACGGTGGTCATGTGGATATAAGAAGAATGAGATGCAAATGTGAAGCTAACATACAAGATGTTCATACGGAACATGGCATGACGAGGTGAGTCCACATGAGAATGTCGGCAAACAAAAGTTTGAAGTCGGCACAATTGCGAACTCACTTTGTAGGTCGGCAATAATTATGAAGCTAGCTATCTAATATATGTCATATGAGAAAAAGCAAAAGGCGACAAAAAAGGATCCACGTGGAGTAGCAAAGTCGGCAATATCATGTGACAAAATATTATTATGTGGTTTTCTTGGTGTTTATACGAAGCAAAAGAAAAGAACAGATGTGACAAGAAAAATATGTGTCGACCAAATATAGTTCTTGTCTCACGAGGATTGATGATCGAAGATTAATTTGTATCGATAATAAATAATCATAAAGCAAAAGATATGATATTGGCATATCTTAGGCTAGTCTTTGAAGTTGATCAAAGGTTATTTTAACCTAGGATTAACTTAGACGTAAACTCCTTTGGTATTGTATTCATTAGTTTATTGGAATCATTACTTTATTGTAATCAATTGATTTATTAATGAATGATATATTTTACCAAAGTATATATCTCCTATTCATATTTGTATTGTGTTTGTTCTCTGTTTGTTATCATTCGCATATTGTTCATAATTTCAATGATTAGTTTACGAGGATTCCGCACTCGTATTCTAGTAATCGGATCCCGGGTACGTATTCATATATGCGTATAAACGACAGCAGGGACTCTAACACTGGTATCAGAGCGGGTTGGGATCTGTAATTGAGATTTTAGGGCTGAGAATCAAAAACATTTTTCGTTTTTCGAGCTTACAGCCGTTTCGCGAACTGAGATTAGGGTTTCAGCAGAACTTGCGAACTAAGTTTTGCGAGTTGAGTTGCGAACCGAGATCACTTGCGAATTGATATTAAGTTGCGAACCGAACCGATTGGCGAATCCACTTGCGAATCGAGTTAAGTTTGCGAGTCGAACTGAGCTGAGTTCTGCGATGAATTCTGTGAGCTGAGTCTTCCATTGCGAACTGAGATTTAGTCTACAAAAGTTAACCGCGAACTGAAAGTTTGACTAAGTCAAACATCAGGTACGTACTTTATATTTTGAATTGTTATAAATTTTCGAACTTTATATTGACAAGTTAACTATGACTTGAGTTGTTAAGGTTTAAATATAATTTACTTTCGATCCTAATGTTAACAAGTAAATCATATTGTCTTATGTTTTAGACTTGAGACTTTTAGGTTATAAGTAAGTTGCAATTTAAAATTATTTTGTTTCGTATTCGACTTGAGATTTATAATTACAAGTAAAATACGTTATAAATATTTTTAAGTAATGTACGAGTTAAGTGGAGTGTTGATCGAAAGTCTTCCGACTCATTGAGAAGTCGTGCAGCGTGTCCTGATTTAATATCGGCGGTCAATTTCTCTATTATAACTTATGCATTTTAGACTTGTGTATAGACTTAAGACCATAAGGTATATAAGTAAATAACAAGTAAAATTTGTAGACTTGTATAACTTATTCGTAAATAGACTTAAGAACTTTAAGTTAATAAGTAAATAGACTAGATGTTAGTTTTCAACTTAAGAATGCTTCATTGATAAGTTGAATTATACATTATAGTAATTAGACTTGAGAATATTTATATTGACAAGTAATTTATGAATAATATATGTCAAACACATAATTTTAGCTCGAGATTTTTCTTTATACAAGAATATCTGTATCACGGGTTTAGTCGGTTAATATATGTAAGAAGATTATCATTGAGGAAAAATTAGGCAAAAACATTTTATCGAAAATGTTTAGGCTAAACAGTTACAGAGATAACTGTATAAATTAAAGAATAGAAGATTTACTAAAACCAAATAATCGGGTTGAAAAGAATGAAGATCATGGTGCTTCAATTATCATATTTGGAGTGATTATATATCTAATTCTAAGATCAGAAGATGAAGATTGAAGACCAAGAAAGATTATCATTCAGAGGGAGCTTATTTATCAAGATCTAATGAGACTTCATAAGATCAAAATCAGTTGGTTTATCTAGAAGATTTTTAGAAGACCTGCAGATATTGGATAATATGAGGATTACAGAAGATTATGAAGAAAACTTCTAGAAGCAATTGTCAAGGGGGAGTCTGTTGGTACATCTCTATGACAATCGATTCAAGAAGTTTAACGAAGACATTTGGAAGACATCAAGAAGTTATCTAGAAGCTATTGTCAAGGGGGAGTCTGTTGAGACATGTTTTGTGACAACAGCTTCGTAGATAATTAGTCATTGTTAATATAAAAATGTAATCGTTATTAAGCTAGCAAAAGCCCGAGTGTCCAAGCCCAAGTCAATACAATATATATGGATATATATGGATGCTGTGCTAATTAAGCCTTGCGAATTGAGAATGGGTAGTGGACCGAAGCCCATTATTAAGTTCCTAGGGTGGACGGTGGTCATGTGGATATAAGAAGAATGAGATGCAAATGTGAAGCTAACATACAAGATGTTCATACGGAACATGGCATGACGAGGTGAGTCCACATGAGAATGTCGGCAAACAAAAGTTTGAAGTCGGCACAGTTGCGAACTCACTTTGTAGGTCGGCAATAATTATGAAGCTAGCTATCTGATATATGTCATATGAGAAAAAGCAAAAGGCGACAAAAAAGGATCCACGTGGAGTAGCAAAGTCGGCAATATCATGTGATAAAATATTATTATGTGGTTTTCTTGGTGTTTATACGAAGCAAAAGAAAAGAACAGATGTGACAAGAAAAATATGTGTCGACCAAATATAGTTCTTGTCTCACGAGGATTGATGATCGAAGATTAATTTGTATCGATAATAAATAATCATAAAGCAAAAGATATGATATTGGCATATCTTAGGCTAGTCTTTGAAGTTGATCAAAGGTTATTTTAACCTAGGATTAACTTAGACGTAAACTCCTTTGGTATTGTATTCATTAGTTTATTGGAATCATTACTTTATTGTAATCAATTGATTTATTAATGAATGATATATTTTACCAAAGTATATATCTCCTATTCATATTTGTATTGTGTTTGTTCTCTGTTTGTTATCATTCGCATATTGTTCATAATTTCAATGATTAGTTTACGAGGATTCCGCACTCGTATTCTAGTAATCGGATCCCGGGTACGTATTCATATATGCGTATAAACGACAGCAGGGACTCTAACAAATTCATTTCCTTATCCAACTCCTTTAAGCCGATTGGGGTTAATCAAGACATAGTCTATCTATACCTTTTTCCCTACTCACTCACTCTTAATGCACAAACCTGGTTTGAGGAACTAGAAATCAACTCTATAACCTCTTGGGTAGAATTAGCAACCAAATATTTGGCCAAATATTTTCCCCCATCAAAATAAGCCATGTTTAGGACCAACATCATAAACTTCCGTCAAGTGCATGATGAATCAATCTACGATGCATGGGAACGCTTTAAGGGATTGCTTAAGAAATGTCCAAATCATCGATTTGAGCGCTCAGACCAGTTGCGCATTTTCTACAATGGTCTCTTCCCACATCACCGTCCTTTAATTGATACAGCCTCTCAAGGTAGTTTCATAGACTGTACAGCAAATGAAGCTTGGAGCCTTATTGAGAAAATGACAATGCACAACCATGACTGGAACAGTGAAAATCACCCCTCAATAGTGAATTCACCTACTACAATCGGGAATGAAGATATCAAAACTCTCGCTCAGCAAGTGGCAGACCTAACCAAGGAGATTAAGGAATTAAAAAGTCAACCACAACAAGTCTGTCAAGTTCAAACATGCCTTAACTGTGCTAATTTGAACCACTCAGCCCAAATTCCTTAATCTCATCTAACTCCGCCCAATACTAACCCTTCCTTTAACCCATCTAGGAATATCACACTAACTTACCAACCTCAACCTTCCGAACCCTCTTTCTCACAGACCTCTAGTTTTGACGACACCCTGATACAAGTCATTCAAGGAATCTCAGCTAGACAAGACCAAGCTGATCTCATCTTAGGACAATTAGCACAATGTATTAACGCTAAACCTTAGGATAGTCCAACTAGTTGCCATAAGAAGGCTTCCCATATTCAAGACTCTCAGGTAGCACATAGCCCACCTACGGTTTCTTCTCCGGTGAAGGAACCGCCTATTGTTCCATCGACAATAGATTTAGAGTCTCCACCAAATAGGAAAGTAAACATTCCATTTCCGGCTCGTCTTAAACAACGACCCGACAAGCTTAAGTCTTTTAAGCTTGATAGGAAATTCCTAGACACCGCCTCTGAAGTTCACTCCAAAAAGTACTTCAGAAAACTTCTTACAACCAAGGATAAGGTACCCAAAGTACCCAATGTCCCGCTAAACGAGGAATGTTCAGCTATCTTGAAAAATACCATTCCAGAAAAACTCGGAGATACCGGACGTTTTACTCTCCCTATTTCCATCTACAATTCAGGCATCATCTGTTCTCTCGCCGATTTAGGAGCTAGTATTAATCTTATGCCATACTCGCTTTTCAAGAGGCTCGAGTTAGAAAATCTTCGACCTACCGAAATGACCATACAGCTTGCTGACCACTCGGTCAAATGCCCTAGGGGAATAGCTGAAAATGTTTTAGTTAGGATTGACAAATTTCTTTACCCAGCAGATTTTGTAGTAATAGATATGCAGGAAGACGTACACATCCCAATCATACTAGGAAGACCTTTCATGAATACGGCCAAGGCGATCATCAACGTCTTCGTACAAACCATCAGCTTGCAGTCTCAGGGAGAAACCATCACTTTCCATACCGACAATCCAAATGTTGGAGGGCAAGCCGATATGTACATGATCTCCATGAACAAGACCGCGGAGGACAAAGAAACTGCAAAGCCAACAACTGAAAGTAAATCTAGTAAGGAAATGGCAATCACGCCATATTTCCCGATTGACCTTCGACGAATAGGACAAGAGATGAAAAATGCATCTCCATCAGCAAACAACCCAAAGATGGAAGAATTGATCAGAACGAGAAAGATGGAAGAAGAAAACAAAAGAAGCAGACCGCCACTGAACCTATTTACCACTAAAGAAATGGCGGGAAGTAACCACAACCATCCCACAAGAGGAGAAACACTGGAGGAATATTCCAAACGCACAAGATACCAACCGTAAACCATCATAGATCATAAAGTGCTCGAAGAATTCTTCCAAAGATTTGACAAAGTAGTAGGAGGAATAAGCAGCGTAGTCAACATGCTTGCTCTTTCCCCTGCTGAACTGCAATTCTGTCAACAACAGAGGCGGGCTTACGCTAGGATCTACAATGCCCTTAAAAGATCTAACATCCCATTCACCTCAACGCAATGGGAGATGTTAGGATCTATTAGAGCGCATATAAAAGAGACTACTGGACATCTGAGCAGTCGTGCTGACATCTTGATGATGAATGTCCTCACATCATTGCTTAATTTGCTAAGTAGAGAAGATCACCTCAATTCCAAGGAAAGCGGATCTATGGTTATCAACTACACTATGGAAAAACAAATTGAGTTAATGATTAAAGAACTTAGTGATCTCGTTTGGGAGGAATCAAGGCGCGAACAACCCTTTAGGATTACATATGAATCACCACTTGATATTGCTACTTTTGTTACGATCCATCTACGGGAGATTCAACAACAGAAAAGTAACTCCAGAGCAAAGTTCATATTCCACTCAGGATGCAAGGATATACTTCATCAGCTTACTCTAGTTTTCTCAGAATCCAAACGACCATCAGCACCGGCAAATCAAGAACCTGTGCATATCTATCAGACGATTCAATGGAGACCCCAAGACCGAAAACTATGAAGGCATAAAATTGCAATTCTTGGCGCTTGTATGCTCTCTTTGGCAAAACCCACCGCCAAGAGAGGTTGTTAAGACAAGCACAATCACCATGACCGACCCTAGTGGACCTGTCACTAAAGCAGTTGACTACATCACCTTCGGACTTCACGGACTTGCAAGGACAACTTCAGAGCATCTTCAGAACTACAAGGAAGAATCGAGAGATAGTCCTTTTGAATTGATTGCGACAATAATCAATCATTTCATGAGAATCTATCCACCTCGATATACTTTTCCGCAACCTAGGGCCCACAACATCAACAAAGGGGATCCCATGGACGCATCCATCTCCGTTTAGCTAGAAGAGAAGAAGTCGAGCTCTCGACTTTAAAAGAGCGCTTCTCGGGAGGAAACCTGTGTTTTACATTTCCGCAATTTTACATTCCAAGAAGTGATGAAGTCTCCGACCATCTTTCACACTTGGATATACGACCAAGTTTCTCCCAGACGCATCAAGTTTTTGACGCCGCGCATCAAAGTAAGTATATCCAACGTGTTCACACCTACGAGACCAATCACAAGAAGACTTGATCAAGAGTGAACCCAGCAAGATGAAGTTCGGCAAACGCATACCACGCAGCTACTGGGGAGTGCTTCTATACCAGTCTCTTTCCTTCGTTATAAATATACCATATCCACTATGCTTATCACTAAGTGTGGGATTCAAACCCAACAAACACTGCTAAAAGAATACGTCTAAGATGTTTTAAATCCTAAGTGTGGAATCTTTACCCCAGTCAAAACTTAGAATAACATCGAGGACGATGTTCCTTTAAGTGTGGGATAGCAGTAGTTGCACTACTGTTAAATGGATAATGGTATATGCTTGATTCTAAAATTGTTGCTCTTTATAAGACCCTGCTTCTCCAAAAAAGTAAACAAAATTTTCAAAATTGAGTTAAAAATATGTTGAAAACGAAAAATTTTAAACAAAGAATGATTTACTTTGGGGAAGAAGGAAAAATAAAATACGAATTCCTTTGAAAAATTAGATTAGTAATCCCATAAAGAGCATCGCATGACTAGGCACACAACAACCAAACTTTCAATTCGTGAGGTATCTTGAGCCATATAAAGCATTCACGTTTAATGCTTCACTTCTTCGATTCTTGAGTGTGCCGATGTATGCGTTTAGAATCAGAACTTGCTCTTGTTATGCATTTCGAATCCGAACTGGTGAGTACAAAGGATATCGAATCACATCATTCTTGAACCCATCTATACACCCAAAAACAAATACGTTATCCCTTTCCTACTCAAAAAGCATCCCTCAAACTTCATAGAAAGTTCCAAAGATGAAAAAAGAGAAGCTGCAAGGATATGACGTCAAAGAAAGAAAAATATCCAAGAAAATTCGAAGAAAAAGAAAGTCAAATGGAGAAAAAGACTCCTCCCAAAGGAAAATGCGTCAATCCTCCCAAAAATTCAAAAATTTCAGCTTTCCGCTTCACCAAAAAGAAACCCGAAAAAACCAACACAACCCCCTCTCATACCACCAACACTCCACTCCAAAAAAAAAAAAAAAAAAAAAAACCTACATCACTTCCCTTAGAATGATTGTGGCTAGATCGACTTCGCGCTCACCTAAAAGGTAACGATTTGATACTCGATCAAGCCTATGACGATAAACGATACATGACTGGCGTTCTGAGCGATTGATATAATAGAATAGGAAACCCTAAACACTTTGAGTGATTTGAGTGACCACCTTGAGAGGATAGCCTAGTCATGTATTCAAGATCAAAGATCACAAGCATGCTCCTAAAGATTACAATCCTTCCTTTTCAAGGAACAAGTACTTTACTTTCCTAAAACCCCTTAGTAAAGAGTTCCGCCTTAAATTTTTCATTATCTGCTTATCTTTAACCATGTTTGAAGACGAGTTTGCTTGAGGACAAGCAAAGTTCTAACTGTGGGATACTTGATATCGCGTAAAAAGTCACGTTTTTACTACCGATATCTCTCTCATTCTGGAACGATTCTAGGCATATTAACTCAAAACCATTACAAATCAGTAGTATTATGCCAAGATGGTCAAAACAAGGTTGCACGATGAAAATCAAGTAAATCGGATGAAAAACGAAGATTCCACGCACGTTTGAAGATTCAAGGCATCAAAACGAGATTTCAAGACAAAAGTGCCCATCACCGACATCCATCTTACCCAAGATGTTCGTTTTCAAATTACGAATCCAACAGAAGAAGAATCAACAAAAACGAATGAAGAATGAAGATTCTACGTACGCCGGAAGATCCAAACGATTCGTACGACACATCTGAAGTTCAGAGATATATTTTTGGGATATCTTTTCATCAAAGTCTTCGTTTTTGAATTACGAATCCAAAAAAAAAAAAGAATCGACGCAAACGGACGCATAACGAAGAAGATACGCGCGAAACAAGCAACGAAGCAACGGGCGATGACCCCCCAGCCAGCCGCCGGCCCCCAGCCACCAGGCTGCCGGCACCCAGCAACCCCCCATCCAGATTGCACTTTTTGTTCCTTTTGTGTACCCGGTGCTAGGCCTTTGCACAACTTTATGTACCTCGTGCCACTATATGCGGGTACCTCGTGCCACTATATGCGCGTACCTTGTGCCACTATATGCGCGTACCTTTTGCTATTGTGAGCTCCTCCTTGCTAACATGCACCAAAACTCTCCTATAAATAAAAGGCTTGAGGTTCATTTGAACTTGCACCTCCACACCTTCCATCCTTGGAAAAATACATTTTCTTTCTATAGCTTCTAGCTTTTCTTTCTTTGTTTATTTTCTTACTTTAAAGTAGTATTAGGCTAGTTAAAATAGAAGCAAGGAACGAGCTTGTATTCCTTGGTGAGGAACGTGCTTGTAATCTTTGGTGTACGCTTGGAGCAACTCTTATTAATTCAAGTCTATTCCTTCTCGCATATTAATCTCGGTTATTTCTATCCTTATCTATCTTAGTTAAATATGTATATTTTAATTATGCTAGAGATCGTTTATGCCATGATTAGCGAGTAGATTACTATTATGTTTGTTTGCGATGTAGTTAGTTAATTATGGGATGATTTATAATTAAATATAGAAGATCGGTAGTATTGCTTTGATCGTCTTATTGCATGTTCTTGTTTGATTGTTGCCTTAGGATTATCATAGTAGCAAAATATAAACGATCTTAATTATCGTAAAATAATATGACGGCCCCTATTCGACTGTTACTCGATATGGTACTGGAAACACTTCAAGGTGGAGTACAAATGTATGGAAGTCGAGGAACGACCGAAGGTAGTCATATTATAAAACGGTACAATATTATGAAGTAATATGATGGCCCCTATTCGACTGTTACACAGTATAGCGTTGGAAACACTTTAGGTGTAGTACAAATACGTGGAAGCTGCGTAACGACCGAAGGTAGTTATATTACGGACTAATATATACAAAATGAGAAACCTAGTTTAATTAACCTTTCTAAATAGACTTCTAAACTTCAAATTAATCTATCGCCCTTCCACCAATAAACGTGATTACAACACCTTTTTAACGACATCCAATTAAAAGGTAGTCAGTCATTTGTGTCAATATAATTTGTGAAAGGTTTTGAAACTATGGAACCGCAAGGCTACATGGGGGAATACCGTAGGACAAGACATGGCCAAGGTTTGCAGCGGTGGAACCACTTAAAGTGAGGAATGCTGTGAATAACTAGGGGAATTATTGGGTTGTCTTAAGCAAGGGCTGGTTTAAAGTCATAAATGAACTTTCTAATTATACGAATCTGTTAGGATGACGAGGAATCGTTATATGATTCAGTTATGTCTAGTACCTTAAGATTTTGTTCCCGTTCATATGAAAGTATTATTAAACCATAATCAAGATTTTGCTTATTATTCTAAATACTTTGTAATGTTACCATAACCTAGCTCCCGGTGTGACATGCTAATGGATTTTTAATTAGTAGGGAATCTAGTGTTTACATTACGAGTATTCAAGAATAACAATTAACAAATATCTTTCAAAACAGTTTCTCCAAACATCATCCCATAACTTAATTAATGAAATCTCAGCAAAAACTGTCTTTATTTTATCTGCTTTACGTTTTATTTTTATTTTGCTTTTATTTATTTACTTGCCTAAGTTAGTTAATATAAAAACCAAAACTCCCTCACTACTTTATAAACCCTTCACTAGTTTGAAAGCCCTCATCTGCCACGTCTTAGTTTCAATTCAGTCGGTTTGAAGAACGACTCTAGGTCATACCTACCACTTTCTCACCCTTAGGATTAGCATTGTTAGGGAAAACTTAGGCCCCGCAATTACAAATTTAAAACACTCCACTGATGCCCGCCGCCGGTATCCGGTGCAACGACAAGGGTTGAAATCCTTACCGACCGCTGGTGGCGCATCAGAGGCATTAAAGAAGCGTACAGGGTTCCAAAGATAGGAGTAAAGGCATCTTTAATCAGGCATGTATGTCAAACATATTGGTTGTGTCATTTTTTTGCAGATTTGTGTTTAGTCTTTTCGAAGGATGAAGTGTGCATCGAGTGGTTTGAGAATGCGGGATTCAAAGATCAAGAGATTGGTCCCAAAGTAGTACTGTGGGTGTGTGTCACCATGGTGTATAACTGGGCTATCACTCTGCTACCGGAGTAAAACCTGCATCAGGGAATTCACCGTTGTAGGTAACGTCTTATTAATCATTACTGTAATAATCACTAAGAAGCATTATTTAACTTTCAGTAGGGTATAAATTATTGGAAAAACAAATGTAAAAGGAACTTTCAATAGGGTATAAATTATGTGAAAAAAGGAATGTAAAACGAATTTTTTTTGGTAAACTTATATTTTAGGGGATGTAGTCTCGAATCAGCCTTTAAGGGTCTATGTCCTATGTTTAAAATTATCAAGGGACCCTATTACCCGGTAATGATTATACCTGAAGTGGCTCCTTTATTTGATTATTAACTTATTAAGTTATTGTTACTAATAACACACTCTCTTTATAAAAAAAAAAAAAAAAGGTAATAGATTTTGACTGGAAGTATCACATGCTTAATTTGAGTATGCTTTGTAAAATATAAGACCTGTGAGGGACTAAAATCATTGTGGTTGTATGAATGGTTCTGAACCGGTTTTGGTTCAGTATGTCGATACAGGCCGAACTAAAGCCAGCAAACACTTGGCCCGACTCTTAGTTCCTATATTTATTTAAAAGTTGGTTCTTGGTTTGCTCCAGACCTGAATCATATCAAAAGTGTCAAAGGAAGACCATACATACTTCATTTACTTGCCATTTTGTTTCCCACGAGGATGACCTTTTGCATTCTTGTCATCCTATAAAGGTCATGTTTATCTGTATTAAGTGATAATAATTTACTGACCCTTTAAACAAATGATTGCCTGATACTACAACCTTAAACAACAAAAATATATTGCAGCCCATTTTGTAGTTTTTTTCAGTATAAAAACTCATAATCACTTTCGAAACACACATTTAAACATCCTTTAAATTAATATTCAAGTGAAAACATAATTTTGTTATTTCCTAACACAATCTTATCTTATAGTCTATAACCATTGTCCTTAAATGAAGTTCTATTGTTTATTGGGCTCTTTGCATACACATGCCTTTTCAGGCTGGTAAGATTTTTCATTCTGCTCAAAAGAGTGCTACAGCTCAAAGAAACAAGAACATCAGCGTGTTTGAAAGATCAAGTGAAAGTCCTCCGCTATTGGAACAATTACTCATGTTATTTTATGCCACGTGTTTTTAGATTATGTGTTACTCTAAATTATTACTATGCTTTATCATGTTTTGTTTTTCACTCTTTTGAACTTGGTTAAAAGATGCAAATTAATACAAGTCAGCTGTTTCTGCACCTGTTAATTATTGGGACTGAATTAAATAATGAATTCAATGTAAGGTGTAACTATATCATGTATGTCTGAATTGCATTATATGATTATGAGTTTTAAAGAAAACAATGACAGGGATGTGCAAAGCTCTATACAAAGTGTTGATGATTTTTATATGAATTGCATTATATGATTATGAGTTTTAAAGAAAACAATGACAGGGATGTGCAAAGCTCTATACAAATTGTTGATGATTTTTATATGAATAATGAAGGAGGTAAGAACAATGAAAGTGGTTTTAACTGATGAAACATTAAAATTTCGCTTCCAATATGAAGGTAAAACGTAGTGAGATACAGATGGCTGTATGGTCCTATGATAATCTGCCATTTATGTGGAGTCTGGTAGACATTAGTATAACATGAGACAAAAAAAATTTAGTCTTTGAAATAACTATAAAAGGCATCATTTTTGTATAGTCTATCATGTGGCCAAAAAAAAAAAAAAGATAGTCGTAATCGGTGGCAATTATATTTGCCTCACTCTCACAAGCGTTTTAAATTTTTCACTTTAATAATATTCTTGAATATGCCAATTGTTTAGTGGTGGAAAATGGGTGGGTCAGCTAGCACGTAATCCAATCCTTGATACATTTTGGAACAATATGTATAGTCCGGGTTGAGATGTAACAACTTTTTTTCCATAAACTTGAAGTCTCTTGTAAGTAATTAGTCTGTAAATTTTATAAATTATAATAAAGTTACAAATCATATAACGTATTAATTCATTTGCGTACCAACCTACCAGAATCTAAAAATTTACTTATTATATCTTAATTCATGATGATATTTTTGTTTTTCTTTCTTATAATATATTTTGGGTAGTATACAACTACGACCATATTTGCATCAATCTATGATCTTAGAAGCCTAATTACCTTGAAGATCTATATCACTGACTTTTATCTGTTGGGCATCTTGAAAATAAATATTGAATGTATATTTTCCTCATACCTTTGTTGCTATTATCACTCACAAAAGTTTGTTTTGACAAGCAATCTTAACCAACCTTCTACAAGGACAGACCCTCACACAATTTTCAGATTGAACACATGATCTATTTCACAAAGGTCCTTCCTTTCACGGTCTACGAAGAGTTTGCGTTATTGGAGTGATATAACTGGTGATAATGTCTTCGTAAATTATTATAGTGTTCAACTCTTATATTAAAATCATGTTGTAGCCCGCGAATTTTGCGGGTTATGATCTAGTACATATTATATGTAAATGTATACATATAAATTTTGTGTTTAGGGGGGCCTTTTTTTCTCATCGCATCGGGCCAACGAATTCCCGGGGCCAAGCCTGCGTGGAGTAACACATCAGCAAATTTTAATGAGGTGTAAAAGATTTATTTTATGATTTTTTTAATCAAAAATTTGTTGGTCCCCTCTAATTGTACTACTATCCGGACATGCAAAATTCAAACACATATATTAAATTCTCGTTCGAAATCCGATACATTCAACATGCTTGTTTGATTCATGACTAGAACATTGCTATCATTCCAACCAAAAGTGTCCAACATCTTGAATTTTAACTTCAATAGAGTCAACTCCTCCATCTTCTTCATCACCTCCAATTTTGATGCACAAACTTCATCTTTCAATTGATGGTGTTCACTTGCTGTTTGGGCATGCCTTGACTGTTTAGTGTTTTTAACCTCAAATCAAACACAACTTTTTTGTACTCCCTCTGTCCCAAATTTATAGTCCAGTATTCCATTTTGGGCTGTCCCAAATTAATTGTCCACTTCTATAAATAGATAAAAATGATGAGATAAAATTCTTTTATACCCCTAATTTATATATGTAAGACAAAAAAGTAGGTAAAAAGTAAAGGGTAAAATTGTAATCTTATCAAAAAGTAAGAAAGAAGTTGATGTTTTCTTAAACTGTGTGTTTTTTGTCTGCGGACAATTAAATTGGGATGGAGGGAGTAGTAATCACTAGGGAGTTCGGCTTCTAGAAGCTTAAATTCGCAAGATAATTTCGATTAAACCTAAATCAACAAAAAATTGTAAATGAAACTCAAATATAATTGAATATTCATGCTTACAGTAAACTCAATTGCACGATGTAAAGAAATTGGTTAAATTAGGTTAACACTAACATCATGGCATTTTACAAATCGTCTAGTTGAGTTTTTGTCAATACACCGGTGCAGTGGCGGAGACAGGGCGGGGGCAGCGTAGGCAGCCGCTCCCATTAAAAAAATAAAAATTTTAAAGGTATTAATAACATTTTAAAAATTCCACCCCCTTGAATTCCTGACTTCGACCCTAGTCCTTGGAACCGAGTGACTTGAAAATTGTTACTAGAATTCTTCAGGATTTTTTGACCTTTTGTAACTCTGTTTCGTAAGCCCCCATCCCAAGATGCAAAAGGCCTCAGTGGCTTAAGATAAAAGTATGTAGACTTAATTCTTCTTTATTAAAATAAAAGATGATATGCTCTTTATATATAGGCATAGGGAATCAAAATTTACAATATGTTGAACGATGTGGGATTCCCAGGATTTTTAACTTGTATTACTTTTTGTTGTCATATAAAAGTTTAAATTATACAGGATACTAGTTGTTTGGTACCTCATAAATAATTTGAAAACTTTTGGTTGGTTTGTTATTTGAAGTTCCAATATTATTTGAAAACTTTTGGTTGGTTTGTTATTTTGTATAGGAGTAGTTAACCTGTAATTGAGTTGGCTTGTTGTGAGTAACTTAATGATTTTGTTATGTATTTATTATCACATATACTTATTTATAACAAAGTCTTTTTGGTTAGTTTTCGTTAGTATTTCTAAACTAAAATTTTAACCGAAATTGTTAAGTTGAATTTATTTTCTCAATACATGGTGAAAAGAACTGGCATAACCAACAAGCTTATTGTAGACTAATACATACACAAAACATTGATATAGTTTGAAACAATGAACTTATTTGGTCATTTTTCATACCCCTTTTTCGTTTGATGACCTTGGAGCATCAGAATATTAGTAAGATATGAGAGAAATTGCAAAAAATCATTTCAAATGATTAACAAATCAATTATTTATAAGAATTTTAGAATTGTACAAAAACAAAACGTAAACTCAACCCGACCTGGCCCGTTTTACACATACTAAAAACTCATTATCTAACGTGCCTTAATACTCGGTGCCCCCATGCTAATATTTCCTGGATATCCGCCACTGCAGTACACGATGTTCTAACTTACATCCTCTCACCACAATAGTAGTAGTAGAAATGAGGATCATTTCTTTGATTTTGAAGATGAACCAGAATATGAAGCCATGGGAACACCGAATGTAATTGAGGGGGAAAATTGTATGTGTGAAATAAAAGAGGGAAAAGAAAGGGTGAAATGGGGCGGGGGAATTTTCGTCAGCTTACATGGCATTACACGTGTACTCCTTACGTGGCATGTGTAAAGGGTTAACTGGCCATTAACAGGACAAGTGCATGAAATAGACTATTATCCGGGTTTTGTACACACAATGGGGCTGCGAACAGTATTACAACGAAGTAGTACATACATACTCATAGCATATGGCTATTGCACAACATAATGTATTAAGATGCCAAGTTTAACTGTTATTACAAAAGATTACGACCTGATAAGTCGTAACAGTAGTAGTAGTGTTTAAAACATTAAGTTTTAAAATACATAAGATTAATATAAGATTTCATGAGTATGACTGCAAGGTTTTGCAGTTATACAGAGGAAATCTCCAAAAGCGTCCCAAAATATGTGGCATCCTAAATAGTTCAGGGTCGTCCATCCTGAATGCATGCGATTCTTACTTACTCGGCTAATTTCCTAAAAAAAAGAGAGAAAATTTGTCAACAAAATATGTTGAGTGGATTTACAGGTTTTACATAAGTATGTGGTTTGTTAAACCAATTTGTGTGTATTAGTGAAATGATATTCATTTACAACATACAAGTTTTGTAGAACTGTTGCCCTAAAATATCAAGTTTTCTGTGGGATGTTACCCCAAAGTATATTACTGGTTGTCTGCCTGTATAAAATAAGTAACCGGTATGTTTTCCGGTAAGAAACAGTTGTAGGATTCGTTCTTCCTAAAAATATGTGGGAATTACTTAGACTATGATCCCCTGCAAGGTGAGCTAAACCTTACAAGTTAAAGTAACGCGACCTAACCCTATAACCAAACCACGACCAGCACTTATGTTGTTTTCCTGAAGGACATGTAAGTATACGCTCCTATCCATAGGAGGGTCGTCACGGCAATAGTACTATCCGTATACTCAGTGGTTAGAGTCACCTAGCTAATGTTATAGTCTGCATGACATAAGGTCTTTTCATGCATACATTTCAAGTCTAGGTCCGTACTAGGATACGTTGTCTAATTCCCAAAATAGTTATTAAAATGTAATTTCATCAATCAATCATTTGTATAAAGCAATAAAGCATTTATAATTTAGTTGCATGTGTTGGCATGCAAGTTCTATGTTTAACACCCCTGTGTTTTGTAACACCTCATCAAAAAGTCAATTTTCGCGCCAAGATTTAAACTTCAAATAAACGATATAACTTTTACTTCCAATTAGTATTTTTATAAAATACTTTCATTAGAAAATATTCTAAAATAATATAAATAATTTTTTTATTTTATATTATGACTGGACAAATAAAACACGGGTATTTTGTACCCGTCGTTGGAGACCACAGCCCGCGCACTGGGGATCTGTGTTGGACAAAACCCAACCCTCCCCATTTTCACTTCATTTCATCATCTTTTTCTTTTTCACTTCCCCCATTTCTCTCTCAAAATAATCACCACCAAACACCACCACCGCCGGCCGACCACCACCACCACCACCATCAACATACATTTTCGGAATCACCATCAAGAAAGGAACAACATTAACAAAGACGACACCTTCGTTTTCTTCCTCGTTTGGCCTCGATTCGCATTTGTAAGAAATTCCTAAAATCTTAGATTTATTCAATTTGGAGTAATGTTTTGGTGTAATAATGTTTACACAACTTAGTTATAACCTAAACAACAAAGAAAACATGACTTTACAGCTTGAAAATGCGTTAGATTTGCGATTTTGGCCGGAAAAACGTGACAGCCGCGAGTTTCTGGGCTGGTGTTCATCCATGCGACACAACGCTTGTGTCGCATGTTGTGTCGCATAATTCCGTTTGTGTCATATCTTATGTCGTACTCTATGTCGCACCTTGTGTCGCAGACTCCATGCGACACAACCCTTATGTCGCTGTTGAATCAGCATCGCAAGCTTTTGCGACACAACCACTGTGTCGCAGAGCTCTTGTGTCGCACCATGCGACACAACCCTTGTGTCGCATGAACAATTTTTGTGTCGCATGTTATGTCGCAGAAAACAGAAAACAGCCACATTTTTCCTAAGTGTCGGGAAACGATTTCAAATGACAATTTAAATATGATACGACTTATACTCAAAACAAATATACTTTATAAAGTATACAAAAGCTCAAACCTAATAATAATATGAATTATTATTACGAATCGTCGGTAACGAACCGCACTTACAAACATACGAAATCTCTCGTGTTTAGGACACTAGGAGATTCTACTTGGCACGACTCGTTACACTAGGACGCTAACTTCTCAGGTGAGTTCATAGCCCCAACTCTTTTACCGTTTTCCAACTGATTTCGGGGCGGGAATGCATACTCCGGTTTTACTACTTTCCACTGTATAAAACTTTACAAATGTTTTACAATAGTTTACGGTAACGGTGCTAGATTACAACAGCTATGAACCATTTGACCATACTTAGAGATATTAAGTATGATCGTGTTAGAAGCACTAGAATTATATTACATATGATATCTAGGGAGTAAACACCTCTGTTGGTGCATTTTGTGTGTCAGTCAGTTGGTCAAACTATTGTAATTGTCAAAGTCAATTAGTCTACGTATGATGTGTTTAGTGTGTATATTCGAGTATGTAAACGAAATGTAATATACATAGATTTGGGCCTACGACATTGGTTATGTCGCATTGGGCCTGGCCTGCGACGTTGGGCCTAACGTCGCAGGGCCCATTATCGTTGATATAAATAGTGAGTTACAAGGTCAGAATTAGGGTTGGACGTCTAGAGAGAAAGAGAGAGAGCCGTTTTGTGTGAGAGAGGAGAGGAGAAAATCGATTTTGTGGTTTGTGTTTGTAAAGCTTCATACGATTCAATTGTGAATATATACAAAAGCTTATAGAAAACGTTTGTTATTGATTGTTTGATTTCCGCGCTTACAATTAGTTAAACGATCCGATCAGATCCCACGAGTAAGGAACTATCAACTGGTATTAGAGCCGTAGAATCAAGGATTCGTCGGTTTCGGATCGTGCTTTAGAACGTTTTCGGTTTGATTCGCGAAGGTTTTATTGATTAATCTTCGTTTCTGGGTTAGTTTGCTTGAAGAAATCGATTTCTGGAAGTGTTTTTTTTGGGTTTGTTCGTCGTTCGGTTTTCGAAATTCGTTAGGGTTTCGGAAAATTTCGATTTTTGGGGTTTTGGCCGCTGCAGCCCGACTGTGCGACGTCACCTGCGACGTCACCTGCGACGTCGCTTGCGACGTAACTGATCTTGACTTTAATTAGTCTTTGCGACGTAGAGTTGCGACGTTACCTGCGACGTCGTTATTTTGACCTTAAGTGGTTATTGCGACGTAGGCTGCGACGTCGCTAGACTCTACGACGTTGGACTGCGACGTTATACACTACGTCGCATTTTCGATTCTTAACTGAGTCATCGGACTTCTGCGACGTACCGCTGCGACGTTGCTATTTTTCTGCGACATTAACCTTGTTCTAGTTTCGTAAAAAAAAAAAAAAAAAAAAAAAAAAAAAAAAAAAGTTTCATTTTTTTGGCGGGAAATCCCTAAAAAAGTTTTTTGGCGGGAAATCCCTAAAATTTTTTGCGTTTTCAAAATTTTTCCATAGGCTTAAAACTGTTCAATTTTAGTCTTGAAAAAGTTTCATTTTACCCGGCCAGTTTTTGACGTTTTCGGACGAAATTTTGGCGGGAAAAACGCGAAAATTTTGTAATTTCAAATTTTGTTTTTAGGCTTAGAATAGCTTAATTTTAGTGTCGAAAAAGTTTCGCTGTACTCGGATATTTTTAAAATTTTTGAATTCGGTTTTGGAGGGAAAATTCGGAAATGGCATCTGGTAACAAAGTGCCTCCTTCTACATCTTTGTTCTATAGTGATTTTGCGAGTTGGAAGATTAAGTTATGCAATTTCATTGAATACAAAGATCCAAATCTGTGGAATTGGTTTAACACCATTGATCAATATGAGCAACCAAGACTCGATGGGGTGCTTAAGTCAAGAGCACAAATGTCAGTCAAGAAACGAGCAGAGTTTGATAAAGACAATAGAGCATATGAGATGATTACCAAGTGTTTGCCAGAAGTTGTGATTAATGAATTTAAAAATCAAGCAACTTCTATAAGTTTATGGGATGCTCTTATAGCGGCTTACGATCAAAAGGAAAAGAAGTCAGAGGCAAATATTCAAATTCCTAGTCTACATGATACTTCCAGATCTACTTCCAACTCAGCAACATCTACTTCTACTGGCACTTCATATACTTCTCATACAGCTCATACCGCTCCTTCAAAGTCTACTGAGGAACATGCTAAAATCTTTACAGCTTTCCTCAATTCTTATGAGAATTTTCTTTCCAAGAAGGCTAGTACTTTGCAGCTCACTGAGGAAGACTTTGAACAGATCGATTCTGATGATTTGGAGTATATGGACATCAAATGGAGCATGGCCATGATAACCCAAAGGACAAAGAAATTTCTACAGAGAACGGGCAGAAAAGACCTGGATGACGATGGTGATACAGGTCTTGGTTTTAATAAAAGCAAAGTGAAATGCAAGAACTGTCAGATTCATGGGCACTTTGCTAAGGAGTGTGAGAAAGTAAAATATCCTTCATCTGGATTCACTACTCCTACAGCTCCAACGACTCCAGAGAAAAACACAACATCACAGGCTATGATGGTGTATTCTCAAGGAGTGTTTGATTTTAGTGCACTTCAAGGAGAGGTTCAACACAGTGCGCTCTTGGCAAAGATACATGAGGTAGAAACAGAATCTGAAAAACCGTTTACTTGCATATCCTGTATTAAATTGGAAGCTTCTTTAAAATGTTTTCAAATAGACTATGTAGACTTGAGAGAAAAGGTCGAGAAACTCACTGGGTCAAATAAGTTTCTAAAAGCTAATGAAATACTTTATGAAAAGGAAGTTGAGGCTCATAAGTTTGACACTGAGAAATATAAAGCTAAAGTTTTCAGTCAACAAGATGCCATTAACAGCTATTTAACAGAAATTGAGTTGTTAAATAAAGAACTTTCTGAGCTAAAGTCTGAGTCTGACTCTTTTAAAAAAGGAATCACAAGTTTCTCAAACTCTCATAAAATCTTCGATGAAATTGTTGACAAGCAGAGGACAAATACAAGTAGTAAGGCTGGAATAGGGTATAACTCAGTTCCACCTCCTACTAATCACTATCCTCGGCCTGTTAAGGAAGGCACCGAAGAACTTGTGGCTGACTACTCATCATGGCCAGCTACAAAGTCTAAAGAAGCTACATCCAATCCCAAAAGGCAGGCAAAGGAGAAAACTAAACGGACAGAGTATCCCTTGCCTACTTTTGTTAAGTCTGATAGTACACCTCCAGTTAGTGTAGAGGAGGGTGTTGAGATAGAGGATCTACCGGAAGAGGCTGAAATCAAAGTTGAAAAAGTTAATGTAAAGCCAGAAAATCATATACTTACCAATGAAACTGTAAAGGTTTCAAATACAAAGGGTAAAAACAAGGTTGAAAATGAATCCAAAAGTGTTCAACATCAAATGAAGGATTCAAATGTAAAATCTAAAATTGAACAACCTTCAACATCAACTTGTTCAACTTCTGAGGCTTCTACATCAACGTGTACACATAAGTGTTCACGTCCTGTAAATGCCTCATCTTCTAAGCCTCCAACAGTTCATTCTCCACCTCAACCTTTTGTGGGTAATCATTGGAATAGGTCATACATTGAACGACGTTCTTGTTTCCATTGTGGACAACAAGGACATATAATTAGGGATTGTCGGTTATTATCCCTAGATAGGTTTGGTAGAGGGATGCCAAGAACTTCCTCCTTTAGGAATTCTCATTCAAAATCATTTTCTAGGCGTGCTTCGTATTCGCCTATATCAAGATATGCATCCTCTTCTCCAAAACCCGTGGCTAGAGTAAACAAAGTTGTGCCTAATAAACCTCAAGTTCAACAGCACAACATTGTTGAAAACAACTCATCTGAACCTACAAAGGTTTGGAAACCCAAATCCATAGACAACGCATCAATGAAATCTTCCGAGTTTTTAAAATATCATAAACTCATTGATGTGATGGTTATGGATGACCACGGACAACCCAAGTCTATCAAGGCTTGGGTATCCCATAAGTACTAACGTTTAATTGTTTGTGGTGGTGCAGTCAGGTTATTGAAAGCTAACATTTTTTAGTGACTGCATGGATATGGATATTGTTGGAAGAATGCGATGATGATTTGTGATTGGATGAGATTTTCGATGTTATGAGGTGGTAAAAGTGCTAAAAGGCATTTGACTTGACTTGATATGTGATTTTGATAATTATCTATTTTTATTTGTTACTCAATGCAACAGCCATTCTTTGTACTTCTTAGTATCAAAGAAATGCAATGTTGCGAAATTTGTTAAATTAAAAATACAAAAATATGTTTTGTGTTACAGGGGAGTATTTTTTGGATTGGATATAAGAATTTGCTGTTCAGGGGGAGTAATTCTGAATATTGAAAATTCTGATTATTTAATTCAGAAATGTGAACAGCAAGATTCTTAAGTCTTGAAAAGATGATGGGTTGTGTCTGTAAACAACTTGGGATATGATAGTACATCGGGTGACATGCATAAAAATGGAAATTTTAAGGTTTATGTTTGATGTGTCAGTAGGTTTATCTGGTATATTTAACACATCTTTTATAAACATTAGCTTCATCATATGATGTATTGGTAGGCATGGTACACACCGGTTTGTGAGTGAGTAAGAAGTAATAATAAAACTTGTCTATTACTTTGAGAAAAATGTTATATGATGTATGACATAAGTCTTAATTGATAAATGGAAGTACTATCATACACTGTCATAATTATGTAAATGTAAAATGGGCATATAGTGATAATATGATTATTCGCCTAACTAATGGTGACTATTGTTGTACTCTCGTACAGACCTGAATCCATTAGTTATGCAAATAGTCTCAAACTTGTTATGTTCATACTAAGGGACCCTCTGTTGTACTTTGTACAGATCTGGGGCCACTAGTATCTTCATAGTCGGTTTGATGTATGCCTAAATATAAATATCAAGTGTATGTTATGAGAAAACCGAGATAAACTTGGTCTTGTAATCTCTACCTTGTGTGAATATGCAGTGTTTGTTTTACTGAAGTTTATCAGTATATCATATAATAGGTTTCTCAAAATTAATATTCATACTAACAATAAAGGTTAGCTCACAAATACGGATGTAATATGTTTGAGTGGACAAACAATACCGATGATCGTCTTGAACTAATTTTTATAAAAGGTGCTTTATATATGTCAAGTAAATTTAAAGTGGACAAATATACTATACTGATGATCGAAATAACACTTACTATTTCCTAATAATTGCATGTTGGCGTGATATGATCCCTAAGCAGACTTAAAACAATCCTATCCCCAATTTATTTTAATCTTCGTTCTTTGTTTTTCATTTATAAAGAAAAATACAAAAAGATTTTATTTCTATGTTATTTTCTTCAATATCGCATATCTTGTTAAAGTCAAATATTGAAGATGTAAAGGATGTCGGTTATTCTCCAAAGATTGTGAAGATAATTCTATCGGAGAAGCTGCTGATGATTGAGAGATGGTCACTGAGTTTGAAGATCTTATTGTATGATAAATTTGTGTCAGTCACATGAATTTAGACACCAAGATTTCTTTGAAGACCATGCTATCTCAAAGGGGGAGTTTCTGATTGTCAAAGACATGAAAGAGTTTGTTGATGAAGACTAATTGAAGACTTATTTGACCAAGCTACTGACAAGGGGGAGTTTGTTGGTGCATTTTGTGTGTCAGTCAGTTGGTCAAACTATTGTAATTGACAAAGTCAATTAGTCTACGTATGATGTGTTTAGTGTGTATATTCGAGTATGTAAACGAAATGTAATATACATAGATTTGGGCCTACGACATTGGTTATGTCGCATTGGGCCTGGCCTGCGACGTTGGGCCTAACGTCGCAGGGCCCATTATCGTTGATATAAATAGTGAGTTACAAGGTCAGAATTAGGGTTGGACGTCTAGAGAGAAAGAGAGAGAGCCATTTTGTGTGAGAGAGGAGAGGAGAAAATCGATTTTGTGGTTTGTGTTTGTAAAGCTTCATACGATTCAATTGTGAATATATACAAAAGCTTATAGAAAACGTTTGTTATTGATTGTTTGATTTCCGCGCTTACAATTAGTTAAACGATCCGATCAGATCCCACGAGTAAGGGACTATAAGCCTCACTACATCAGTGAATTGTTAATTACCAGTAATGACCGGTGGACTTATGAACACCAACTAGAGGCACCGACTTGCTAGTTTAGCGTTGACTACCTTTACGAACTAGCGGATGACTTTGACTAAGTACTGTAAGTACTTCACGATAGTTAAGTGACGTGTTAACGTACTTTGACTTTACACATTACTTCGGACAAACTAGGTGATGTAGATACGTACCTAACAGATGATTATGATTTGCCCCTATACCTAGTTGTCATTCCTACTGTTCTTAGTAAGATTTACTACTGTGAATTACGTAACAACTTGAGGTATTGTTGAGTGTCTGTAACACTTTACTAGCCTTGGGCTAAACTTACTTACGGGCATGTCGTGTACTGCCAAAACGATTACTTACATCTCCTGCGGGAGAATAACGGACGCTGTCACTATATGTGAAGCAAAACGATGCCACGGTGGGTGGCACAAAAACGATACCACTACGGTTGGTATTGCGGATTTACGAACGAGCTCACGATACCACGGTGGGTGGTACAACTTACTTACGAGCTGGATGCTCACGATACCACGGTGGGTGGTACAACTTACTCAGCATGTGGATTCATGCTCTATCGTAGTTCTGCGGAACTGCACGGTTACTCATTTCAGCATATGGACTTATGCTTTGCTTACTTTCAGCAACGGACCTACGAATTATTACGGTCGGGGTCGTTGGCTCGATAACCGGTTAATCTACTTAAACGTGGTCCTGCGGGACGTAACTTGACATTTCCTTTGGGGGATACCCATTACCATCACTGTAGGTGATTACTAGATACTTACGAGTCGGAGACTCAGGAAAATTACGAGCTTGTGCTCACTTGACCGTATTTACAAACCATACTGATATGACACGATTCCAAAATAAATAACTTGATCTCGTTGCCGGGGTGCAACCTTTCATGCCAGGTGGCATAGTGACTTACTAGTACCAGTAGCACAAATACTTGGAACGGTATGTATTAACTGTACCATATTGCCGGGAAGCAATACAGGCTGTCTACAGATTCTTCCCGTTGGACCTCTTTCGACCAGTAGCATGACAGTTAGTCACCTTACGCTACACCCGTATACATATTGCCAGGTGGCAATAACGTACCTGATAACACACCCAATGGGAATTGGTTCCCTTTACTTGACTAAAAACCTATCGATTAGGTTCACCTGTTTACCATAAATTTCTCACAATTACCTCGAGGGGTAATCATTACTATTTAAACTGCTAAACTTGATTTACATTTCTGAATGAAATACATATTTTTGAACTACTTGTTATTACAAATTACTTGTGTACTCACCAGCTTTCCAGCTGACCCTTTTAGTGTGCATTCTCAGGTACACTGCTGTAGTAGGATTGGCCTACAGGATTCTAGCTCGAGTCGTATGTTTTCAACACTCAAGACACTTATTGCATTTACTTCAGTACTAGTAAAATGTAATACTATTTTTATGCGGACTCGCAACTTGTAGACACTTTAATTTCATAAATGTATAACTATTTTCAAACGTCTCATTTAAAGTCGTTCACTATGTATCTTATGCTGTGATATTTAATTTGGTAACACCCGACCCGACCGCTTCTGCAAACCGAAATTTGAGGGTGTTACAGATTGGTATCAGAGCCTAAGGTTGTAGTGAACTAGGTTGCATTTAGTGGGCCTAGACTATGACCATTAGGCAGTATTCCTTATTAGGTATAACTAGTTCAGGGATTACATCATACGAACTTAATTTAACGTAGCGTAGCTAACTATGTACAATTAAGCAAAGATGATGTAAGATCTGAAAGGGGTTATATTGAAAGGGAATGCAGTAGTTGACTCTGATTGTTATTTGCTACTTGCTAGACACCATAGGCTATTATATGTACTGTAGATATATATGAATAGGCCTTACGTGTATACTATTCCTGCATAACTATATACAAGTAGGTATGACTATACCTGACATGATTCCGCTGTACAACTGATACACACTTTCGAAGTAGCATATCGCCAACTTCCCAACCTTTATGACTTGATCTAAAAATTTTGACCAGGTTGGTCACGACTGACTGGTATTACGAGAGATGCTCGTAATAACTAAGTCCATGAATTACTTTCGAACTTACTATCGTCCTGAGGGCCATACTTGGATAACATGTGGCACGTGGTGCTGCATCGTGCTTTGGGCACAATACTACTCCAGCACGTGGTGCTGCAACTACACAGTATGTTTATACTGCATTCGGCACGATGGTGCTACACTCACAGTACATGGGTACTGCAATTACGGTGCCACGGGCACTACATTACGGCACGTGGTGCTGCGTTTCATGGTACTTTTGTACTACAATCATAATATATTACGGTGCTTCGGGCACTACATTTTGGCACGTTGTGCTACACCCAGGCTCGATGAGCTACTATGCAATACGCATGTGGACTTGTTATAGTTACATGTACGACTTATATATACATATACATATACATTTACTTAACTGGGCACGAGATGCCACACCTGATTCTTTGTTACTGCGCACTTATACTTGTATAGTTATGTGTACATCACATATGTATATACGACCACTCTACTGGACACGAGGCGTCCCACTCGATTTCGTTGCGTAGGAACACTCGCTATAGGCACTTCTACACTTATACGCATACGCAATTACCTTACTCGGCACGAAGTGCCGCACCACGACTAATCAGGCATGTGATGCCTCATTCGATGAATACACTCTAATTCACTGGGATTACATTTATAGTACTTTAGTACTACATTATAGTCTGATAGCCTACGACGATACCATAGTTCTGGTTGAACTACATAGAATACACAACTAGGTCGTTAGTACGACTACACCTTTAAAATTTCAAAGCCTGAGGACTTTTATACAGACACCTTAAGTGGTTCCTGGATCATTACCACTTTTATATCCGTGGGCAACGGCGTAATACCGATTTACGTATACAACTACAATAATCAAAAATCTTTGAATAAAGATCTCACGTTTTGTCGTTTCACTTTTATTTAAGAATCATGCCGCCCAAACGACAAACCTACACACAAGCAGAACGCGACCAATACGCTGAGCAAAGAGTGGCTGAAGCTCTAGCTGCACAATACCTTACACGCCTCTGCACCTATAAAGAATTTCTGAATTGTAACCCACCAATCTTTGTTGGTACCGAAGGGGCTGTCGGACTGATCCAATGGATTGAAAGGATGGAAGCTGTATTCCGCATTTGCAACTGCCCCGATGGATACAAAGTCAAATACTCCACCTACACTCTTCGAGATAATGCTCTAACCTGGTGGAATGCTCATGCCCAAACCACAGGGGTCGACACCGCCTATGAACTTTCTTGGGAGGAACTGAAACAACTGATGAGGGACGAATATTGTCCTAGCGAGGAACTACACCGACTTGAGAATGAACTCTGGCATCTTACCGTGAAAAACAACGACATCATGACCTATACCAATCGTTTTCACCGACTGGCACTCCTCTGCCCATCTCTAGTAAACCCAAAAAGCAATCGAATCGAACAATACATCGAAGGACTTCCGGCACAAGTCTCGGACATGGTTACCTCCTCTAAACCCAACACTATTCGCGATGCCGTTCGCATGGCCCACAACCTCATGGCGCGGGTGGTTCAACGCGGAACCCCCACAACTGTAAACCATACACAAAAATGGAATGATGATTCCAGCACTAGTCATGATCCAACAAATCAACCCGAACCCTTGAAATCTTACCCTTCTGAATACAAAGGAAAGCGGGGCTATGCGGGGGATAAACCTTTCTGTCACAACTGTAAACGTCACCACTCTGGTCCTTGTGGTTCACCTTGCGAGAGATGCCAACAATTCAGACACCAAATTCGGGACTGTAGAGTTCCTGCAAATCCCAACGGACAACAAACGTGTTTCAAATGCAATACTCCTGGACATTTCAAGAAAGATTGTCCAAATCAGAAACGAAAAATCCTCATGATCAGCTCCGGAGGGACCGGACGAAACCGCAGCAGTATCACGGGTATGTCCCTATTCGATCAAATTAAACACAACGTTTCGATCGACGGGAATGTCGATTCCAAAATAATACCAATTAAGCTAAAAATGAAAGCTAGAGTTTGCTTTCAGCAGACTATCCGACTGAACGAATTTCCAACAATAACGTAGATGCACCTTCCCTCGAAACAAAACTTCTCAATTCTGGCTACACCGAACGGTACTTTTACTCATTAACATCACTTTTAACCTACTTAGTGCCAAGTGCATCATTGGGCTAGTTGACTTGGGCCCCCGTAAAACTTAACGCTTGCTTTCAGCGGACTAAACAGACCGAACGTTTACCAATCATCTGGTCCTGATAGGACAACTCACCGAACGGTCACGTTGTGACAACCATCTAGTCCCGAATGGACTACAAGGTAAACAGTTCCCTAGTAACCACAACTTAAACATGTAAGCAACATAGTCAGAATGTGACTACAACGATAAACCACAACACAGTCATGGATTGACTGCCCTTCAATCTCGTTATAAGACATGATAGGTCTAATACCTACTCGATAAATTCCTCATACGTACATTGCTCCCCAGACCCCACACGACCGCGACATCACTTTAAATTTCGGGACGAAATTTTCTTAACAAGAGGAGAATGTAACACCTCGTTAAAAAGTCAATTTTCGTGCCAAGATTTAAACTTCAAATAAACGATTTAACTTTTACTTCCAATTAGTATTTTTATAAAATACTTTCATTAGAAAATATTCTAAAATAATATAAATAAGATTTTTATTTTATATTATGACTGGACAAATAAAACACGGGTATTTTGTACTGTGGTTGGAGACCACAGCCCGCGCACTGGGGATCTGTGTTGGACAAAACCCAACCCTCCCCATTTTCACTTCATTTCATCATCTTTTTCTTTTTCACTTCCCCCATTTCTCTCTCAAAATAATCACCACCAAACACCACCACCGCCGGCCGACCACCACCACCATCAACATACATTTTCGGAATCACCATCAAGAGAGGAACAACATTAACAAAGACGACACCTTCGTTTTCTTCCTCGTTTGGCCTCGATTCGCATTTGTAAGAAATTCCTAAAATCTTAGATTTATTCAATTTAGAGTAATGTTTTGGTGTAATAATGTTTACACAACTTAGTTATAACTGATGTGACTCAAATAGTCATATTTTTAAGGGCAATATTCGCACTTTTTGGACGTATCTTTAGTGAAAACATTCCAAAATGATCATTATTTACTAAAATTCACTAAAGTGGTCTAAATATAGGCGTCGCTGCAAAAATCACCTAAAACGTCCAAATAACGAGCAAATCAGGGAGAATAAACGTGCACAAAATCACCCGGCCTCATTTACCTTATATAGATCACATTCTAACTTCATCATATGATAAAACAGGTAAAATCGAGACGGGAAAATCAAGAATCATGCAAATCGGATAAAGAACGGAGAAGACTGAGCAGTATCAGACCCTATAAAGTCATTTCGGCTATGCTTGAGCTATACGCATCCAATTTCAGTGAATTTGGCATCATTAGAAGCGTAACGGAATTACGAAACCACGGGCGAAAGAATCAGGTCAAACGGACGCATAACGAAGGAGATACGCACGTTTTAAGCAACGAACGAAATCAGACGAACACCGTATACGGCCCTGGGAACCGTATACGGCCCTATACAGACCGTATACGGCCTTGTATACACCGTATACGGCCCTACCAAGGCCGTATACGGCCCCCTGTACCCCGTATCGTGCATCGTTTGCTTGTACGTGCTGTTTCGCGAGTTGTACGGCTGATTTTTGAGCTTTGCCTATAAATAGAGGATCACTCCTCCTCATTTTACACACCTTAACACATCTCAACATTTTCACACATTTCTCATTCTCTCACTTTTCTTATTTCTCTCTTTTCTTTCACTTTCTCTCTCTAACTTTCTCTCTCTAGCACTACTCTTAGGAGTTAGAGGAGAAAGGTTAGGGTTGAGCTTACGGTTCGAGTCTAGAGGAAGTTTTAGCTTGGTAATCTTGTTGTAACGAGTTTTTTCAAGTTCAGACTATTTGTAATCCTCAGTATTACGCTGATGTATTCCCGGTGATATCTAAACTTTACTTACTGTTATAATGCTTGTGCTTTATGTTATTTCAGTTTGTATTCTGCATATTGCCATGTTTATAGAGTAGTTTAATATTGTGATTATTGAAATGTAGATATTAGGAGTAGGGATGATGTTAAATTAATGTTTCATTTATACGATTGGAAATTGTTATGCTGTGTATCTGGTTAAGTTTATCCTGAATATAGATCTAGTTTCTCATCACCCTTTCCAGACTTTCACGTGACTGTTGCCCTAGGATAGGATCTGATCAACCCTAATACTATGAATACACAGTTATCTCCAGTTACAGTATGAAACTATGAACTTTCCTTTAAAAGGCACGGTACTTCGTATAGCGTTGGAAACACCTCGTGTGGAGTACAAATACATGGAAGCTAAGGAAATGCCATGGATTGTTTCATCGTGAATTACCTAGAAGTGATCCTTCTAGAACTGTGGTCTAGGAATCAAAGCTGTGGAAATGCTTGTTGCACTGTACACCGTTAGTACACCTAAGATCTGGAACACTGTGGAAATGCTTAAATGCCCAGTACACCGTCAGTACATCTAGGTTTTGGAACACTGTGGAAATGCCTAATTGCCCTGTACACCGTGATTATTCCTAGGGATGAACGCCTGACTGTAAAGGAGGGTCTATATTTATGATGGTTAAGTATGTGCTTCAATAGAAACAATACAGGGTAGTGTCAATCATATACCTAGACATGCAAAACCCTAATCACACCAATAGTTTAACATACACAGGATACAATCAGTATTTGCTATAATGAAAGTAAATAGACGATTAGGTGTTAAGAAAGGTCAGTAAATACAATTGCGGTCTGTTGCCTTATGCCTGATCCCTAGAACAATTAGGGTGACTTTGTATTAATTAAGCAAAGGCTCAGGGGGGTTTGAAAACAGCCTGATCTGATCAGAATCATGATAACCTAGGATTCCAGTGACATATGTTTCTAGGGTTTCACCTGAACATAGGGTCCTAGTGTTTACACCGAAAGTATGTCTACTCTTTATCTGGTGAATCTCCAATCAATTTTATAATGAACATCATCCCGAAACCCTAGTATCCAAGTTTCAGCAATCACATCTCTACCTGTCTGCTTAAACCCTAATTTTATTTCTCGTTATTTATTTTTCTGCATTTAGGATAATTAGAAAACCAAACCAATCCAAAATCTATCTACCTACCCCCATCCTAATTGCGACCATAGTCTTTGGTGATCCGCTTTATTTCAATTCGCTCCGATTTAAGAACGACCTCGAGTTATACTTACTGCTTGCTCCCAAGGTAGGTAGTACTTATAGTTTGAGCCCCAGCTCATATAAATTTAAAACTCACTGTCCGCCGCTTCTGTTGCTGTTAGAACAACGACCGGAGTCAAATCCGACCGACCGATAGGGGTGACGACAAGTTTTTGGCGCCGCTGCCGGGGATCGTAGAGCGTTACGATTTGAAGCCGCCTTAGATATTCTAGCTTTTAGGAGATCCTTTCCAATTAGGTTTTCTCAAACTTAGTTGGTAGTTATTTGCTTTCCTTAGAATAATTTAGATAGTTTAATTAAAAATGAAAAATACAAAAACATCTTTCTATGATTCATTTCTGTCTAGCCCCATTTCTCCACTCGCCCTCAAGACGTCCGAAGAAATGATGGCCATGGATGACGCTAAGTTCTTCGCCTACTTAGAACAAGAGTTGGAATCTGACGTCTACTCTTCATCTTTATCCTCTTCCGAAGTTATCTCCGCTAATTCAGACGATGAATCTAGAACCATAGGGCAATTCTTAGACCTTGACTTAGGAACCCATGATTCTCATCAGAAGATCTCAACTTCTGCATCTAGCATTCTAAGCTATCAGGTTATACCTGCTCCTGAGATTTCATATTCCTTAGAAAACTTCTTTCAATTCCCTACCTCATCTGGTTTTGTCGAGAGTAACTCTGAACATCTTCAACCCTTCCGTTTTCCACCCATTGAAGAACGTCTTCCATCCTGGGATGAAGAAGTTTACGAATACCCTCCAAAATCACCTATCTTTTTGAACCTTGTACCCGAACCAGAGTACACCATCTATCGTGTTGTTGATAGGACTTTACCAATAAAACCTGAAGAAAATATCCGCTACGTAGGTAACTCTTTTGATCCTGATAGGAGATTGGATGTTTGTCGGGCATTTGCCAGACAACTCAAAACGTCTGACTTTCCTTTTTCGGTTGAACAAAGAGAAGTCGCTCGTAGGATAAAGAAACAGGTTGGTATTCTCCACCATCTTCCAAATCAAAAGGAGGAAGGTATCTTCACACATTATCGAGAGCAAGAACTAAAGCTTAAATCAGAAATAGACCTACTAATTGACCTATTCGTCTGCACCGATTATCAACCGGTTTCCCAAACTCTAATTAATCGTTATGTTGCAGCTATGATTTGTGAGCTTGAGTTCTGGATCAGCAAAGATCCCGCTATATCTCTCGTCATTTCTGATAAAATTCCATTTTTCGTTGACCCCGCTACTTACATGATCAACAAGTTGTTAGAGATATTCCCTGGAGCCACTGACGATAACATGGAAGCTACTTTCTTTGCTGGAAGGAAGGATATTAATGTCTCACTTGTTATTTGCTCAGTCAAAATTTCCTTTCACTGTTTCACAAATATCTTTAATCGAAGAAATCACGGAGTCAGTTCACACTACCACCGGAGATCCCGATTCGAGAGAAGAATGGAAATTTCAACAAACCCTAGGAATGCTTCTTCATGACTTAAACCATATAGATGACGGATCACGAAACGGAATTTCAAACCCTAAGAAAGTTAGAAAGGAATTTAACAAGTCTATTGACAATCTTCTAGATTTAGGCAAAAAGGAACGTATGTTTCTCACTGAACACGAACGATTCTCGTTACATCCCGCAGACCTAGTTGATTCTGTCATTAAGATTCTCACTTGTGACTTTATTCCTCGCTACACTTTCCCTCAACCAAGAGCACCAAATTCACGTAAACAATTGCTCTTGGGCAATATTCAATAAATTTGTCCAAAAGTCGAGCTATCGACTTTAACCAAGCGCTTTTTGGGAGGCAACCCAAACTTTAGTTAATTTAGTTTTATTTTAAGTATTTAGGATAAGTAATATTAGTGGTTTATTTTTAAATTTAAAAGCTTGTATTTAAAAACACAAGAAAACGTTCTTTTAAAATTCAAATTCGCGCAACACAGTAACGAATTTCAGACATTTTCAGAAAGTTCGAAAAAGTTTATTTTTAAATTTTGAAAAATTAATTTTGAATTTGTCTTGGATTTTAAAGAACACAAAAAGACTGTCTTGTTTTAAATAAAAACGTATACGATTTCGCATACGATTCGCAAATATCTTTTCAGACTGCGCGTAAAGGTTCAGAAAATTACGAACATACTTTTTAAAATTGTTTTATTAAAAAAAAAATTTTAACTTTGAAATTTTACTTGTATGTTTCGTATCTTTCGCAAATTTTAAATCGCGTACGTTTAAAAGGGTATAAAAGGGATTTTAGCCACACACATAAGACAAAACATTAAAAAAGTTCATCTTCTTCCTCTCCCCACCCCCAAACCGTCGGCACCACCTCCATCACCACCAAACCTTCATTACTCAACCATTTTGCATTATTCCAAGCTCAAAATTCATCATTTTATGATCTTTCTTGCATCCACAACATCATTACATCAAGTTTAAGGTAATTCTTGACCTACTTTTGTGATTTTCATGAAACTTTAAAAATTAGGGCTTGTAACTCATTTTCATAGATTTCATGGTTAAAAGTTGCAATCTTTAGTGTTATTTCATGCTTATCTTGATGCTTAACATGATTACAAGCTTAATCTAGTGATTTGTTGGCTTGATTGCAAGATTGGGAATTAAAGTGTTGACTTTTTGATGAACTATGGCTAGTTTGACTTTTTGGATGATTAATTGCTTATGTTGACTTTTGTTGATTGAGTTATGCTTAAATATGATAGGTTAACATGTTTTGATTGATCATTTGCAATTAGAAAATGGTTAAGCTAGTTTTTGGTGATTAAAGTAAGCTCATTTTTGATAAAATCATCATAAACATCAATTTTACTTAAAACTTTTATTTTTAAACCATGTTTATGACTTTTCTAAACTTAAAAAGCTTACAAGATTATCAAAACAAGCTTCGGTTCATTTAATCATTTTTTAGGTTTATCGCTTTAATTAATAAAGTGTATGACTTTGAAATGAAACCAACAAAAACGCTATTTTCTAAAATCTACCATTTTGTCAAATAAGTTTACTTCGTTTCTTTGCTTGAAATCATGTAAAAACGGCCTTATGTCTTTTGGAAATTGCGGAAAGTTGGATTGCATATTTAATTGGTAATATGCCCTTTTATGATTAATTGATTTACTTGAGGTAATTATATAACCTTGGATTTATCCAAAGTATTAAGCTCATTTAGATCGATTAACCATGAACATAAAGTATTTTAAGTTTTTAATGCTTGGGATAATTAAGTTAGGTACCCTGTTGACTTGCTTTGATTATGCTAGAAACTTGAAGCTTTGTGCCACTTACCCTTATTTAGACATAAGTTGATAAAACTTTTTGGATTTGTGATTGGTTGCGGTTAGGTTTAGCAATTTTAAAATTTCTGGATATGCCCATTTATAAAGCCTACATTTCCAAATTTTTTCTGAAAATTTGGAAGTACTTTAGCATATCCATTAATATATCACTATTATGGCCTAATCTTTTCTTGTCTTTTATCACAGATGGAAAATTGCCCACCTTCACTCAGCTACTTGACCAAATCTTCAAAGAATAGGTCACTCATTCGCCAGTGGTTGCAGCGACCGATAGGCAGTAATCGATATGTGGTATGGAAAGACATGATTAAGCTAGGGACCAGGGATGAGTTGAAGAGTTTGTTGATGTATGAGACCGATGGTCAAGTGAACAATGCCTTTCTACGTCTCTTCGATATAGATGAGTATGCATACCGAGAAGTAGTGACAGAGTTCATGATGACTTACCAGCTGAACCCAAAGATGAGCGTATCCGACAAAAGAAAGATTTCATTCAGGTTTCAGGAACAGATTCATCATATCTCAGTTGCCGACTTGGGAGTGTATCTTGGTTTATATACAGAGTCTCAGGTCAACTCTGCATGGTTTAGAAACAGTGTTCAAGACATCTCCAGCCTACCAAACAGGAACCATAAGGATATTTTGATGGATTTAGCAGGATCAAACTTTAGGAGCTGTGTTAAGTCATCCACTTTCATCAAGCCGGTTCATCACATCCTTCACAAGTTGCTAGCATGTTCTATATTTGGAAAGAAGGAGGGTGGTACCGTGAGTGCCGAAGAGTTGAAGTTCATGGAAGCAATCATAGGAGGAAAGAATCTGAATGTTGCTTTCTTGATCGCTGAGAGACTTGGAGCTGAGACAGACATGGATAGGCACATGTTCATGGGGTCGATTATTACTAGATTGCTTTATAGTATGGGATTGTTGACTGAGGCCCACACTGAGGAGTTTACTGTTTGTTCTCGTTCTTTGCCATTCAACTTGGACTACTGCAAGTTGATCCATCTTATTGAGGTAGATGAGCAGAGACAGTGCCTATGGAAGAACACCAAACAGATCATTCCAGGATGTCGTCTCCCTGGGAAGCGTGTTAGAGGATCCTCACCTGTTGCAGATACTGAGGATGGCCCATCTGATAGAGCCCGAGCACCTACTACTCATACTAGTGTCCCGCATAGAGGAGCTGAGACAGCCGAGCCACCAGCTCAGGCTACTGTTCACTACACAGATCCAGTGACCTCGCTGACATAGTATTATCTTTTGCATGCTCTTCAGGTCAGCCGTTCCCATCAGCTGTTGATTTCCAGGAAACTTGGTATTCCTGACCCAGAGCCTTACATGTACCGATGCGGTCCACCACCACCAGCCATAGCACCACCACATACATCCATCCCAACACATACCACCCATACACCATCACCCGCTATTCGGACCACACCAGTACCTGAGCAGGTCCAGTCAGTTGAGACCGAGATACCGGTAGTTCAGCCAGTGATTTCTGCACCTGTGATTCCTCATCCTGCCCAGCCAGTCGCCAGTGGATCTTACCGTGCTGACACAGTCTACTTGGGCACTGATGCTGTATCTTTTGACACTTCCGGGATGCTATTAAACTTGGGACCGATCTCTTCCTCAGCTGTACCGACAGAGACTATGCTACGCCAGGCTTACATGACCTTACTAGAGCAGGCAGGGGTTACTTCGGCTATTTTGCTAGAGTGGGGCTACACTGATCCGATGAGACTACCAGCAGCTACCCTCAGAGACATATTGATTCAGCTCAAACTGATCAATGCTGAAGAACAGGGACAGAGAGTATCTAGTGGCCAGCAGTCAGTTGTAGGACCATCTACAGCACCAGCTCCTACTCAGCATATTGATGCACCTGACCAGGGGTCCCCAGCTTCATAGTTCTACCCCATTTGCATCATCTGACTTTGGTTTCAGACATTATTACTATTATCTTGAGTTTGTTTGGCTACTGTTAAACCTTACTTTTGGAACTTATTTGTATTAGCCACTAGTTGGTTGATCACTCTATCCGTATTTACATTATGCTATTACTTATTATGTTTCATTTTCTTTCTGTTTAATAATTAGAAATGTTGTGATGTATGAACGTGGAAAAAAGCGAGATGACGCACTTTCAAGAAGAAAATCCGTGAAGTCAAAAGGCAACCCGAACCGGTTTTCAATATTTGCAGACTGCGGAACATTCAAACATCTCATGGAGGGGACTCGTTCTTTTCAAAACTTCCTTGTATCCAAGCACTTCAAAGAACTAAGTGTGGGATCACTCCCCACACCGCAAACACTTATCAAAATCACCCCAACTTCTTCAAAACCTAAAGTATGGGATTCTACACCATAAGGATCCCCACTTAAAAGAATTGCAGTTGATTTCTGATAACGTTGGATACATGACACCGGATAACCCCGTATGAAGCTTGATGTCCCTCAAGAAGAATGCAGAAGAAAGCTCACTTCGACTCTCTCTCCTGCAAAAATTTCACATGCTTCAAAACGTTATCTGGGGAGTTTCTTAACCTTCTATCCATTTCATGATCACATATATTTTGTCTTGTTAGCTTGTTATATTCTATACCCTATCCTGAGCTTATCACTAAGTGTGGGATTCAAACCCAAATTTAACACTTAAGAAACATTTTCTTACATGTTCAAACTCTAAGTGTGGGATTTTACCTCCAGTAAAAACTCAACTCAAGAGAACATTAGGGACAATGTTCCTCTAAGTGTGGGATAGCAAGGTATAGAATACCTTGGATAATTTTAGGCAATTTTTATGTCCAAAATAGCATTACTCAGAAAATGTTTTCCCAAATAACAAATTTTTCAAACAAATTTTTTCAAAAATTTAAAGTTATGAGTTAAATTATGAAACTAAACTCTATGTTTTTGAGTTAAATACTTTCGAAAAGAATCATTCTCGAAATATGAGTAAGGTATTTTGGAATATAGGAAAAATAAGGTAGAAATTTCTCGAGCAAGAAACAATAATCTGAAAGGAGCATGGCTAGGCACATACAACCCTATTTTGTAGTGACGTATCTTGAGCCTAAAAGCATTCATCTTTAATGCTTCACTTTCATTTCTTGTGTGTGCCGATGCTTGCATCTCTGAATTAGAACTTGCTCCAGACATACGTTTCAAGACCACATTGGCGTGTACCGTACGCGGTATAGGTGCAGCTAGATGACCTTGACATTCCTTAGGATTTAAACCCAATTTTTACATATCTCTTCAAGCCCAAAACCCTTCCGATACTTACTTTCAGTATCGATGATCCGCCTAGTAAACCCTGTTGAGCCTAAACCTTTCATTTCTTAAAAACCCTCGTACAAAACCCCTACTCACCCAAAATTCCCAAAACCTTATCTTAGAATTTCTAAGGTCGTGAAAAACATCTTTTGGAACATCCTCTTCAATTATGCTCTAAAGTCTTCCTCTTCTGTGTACTCTAAAAAGTCAAAGTGCGAAAAATTGGCACGACAAAAGAAATTGAGGTTCAAGATCAAAGATCATAGTTCCGAAAAGGATTTCTGAAAGGATCAACATAAAATATCCTTAGAAGTTCTCTGGCAAAGAAGTTCTGAAGAAAAAAAGAAAAATAAAAAGTGGAAAAATCAAGAAAAGAAAAAAAAGAAATAGTTACATCAAAATAAAGCTGAGTGCTTCAAGTATCACCTTCTCAAGAAAAAATTGATAGAAGACGAGCAGCTACAAAATCCTCCGTTCCATTCTGAAATAAAGTTTTTCACTATCTTTGAGTTTTAAGATAAGTCAAACCCTTACAACCAAACATATACCACTACCCATACCCTTAAACCTCACCAAACACTACCACCCGTTGAATGTCTTGGGATAGTTAGCACCGTCCTCACCTAAGTGGTGGAGATCCGATTCTCGACCAAGCTTATGACGATGAGTGCTGCATGACTGGCTTATTTGAGCGATTTCAATTGTTCTAGATTGTTAGGGAACCCGATACACTTTGAGTGAATTGAGTGACCACCTATAGTGAGATCGCCTAGTCATGTGTACTCCAAGATCACGAGAATTGGTAGTATGCTTGATGATAATTGCTTCTTGCTTCTGAAAGGATCATCTTATCCTTTTCCTTATTCTTAAACAGTCTTAATCATATTAGAAGTGGTATCATTTTGAAATTATTTTGACTCGCCCTTAAAAACCTAATTTTAAATGTTTTTCTAACTGAGTGTTGCTTGAGGACAAGCAACGCCTAAGTGTGGGATAACTTGATGTGACTCAAATAGTCATGTTTTTAAGGGCAATATTCCGCACTTTTTGGACGTATCTTTAGTGAAAACATTCCAAAATGATCATTATTTACTAAAATTCACTAAAGTGGTCTAAATATAGGCGTCGCTGCAAAAATCACCTAAAACGTCCAAATAACGAGAAAATCAGGACGAATAAACGTGCACAAAATCACCCGGCCTCATTTACCTTATATAGATCACATTCTAACTTCATCATATGATAAAACAGGTAAAATCGAGACGGGAAAATCAAGAATCATGCAAATCGGATAAAGAACGGAGAAGACTGAGCAGTATCAGACCCTATAAAGTCATTTCGGCTATGCTTGAGCTATACACATCCAATTTCAGTGAAGTTGGCATCATTGGAAGCGTAACGAAATTACGAAACCACAGGCGAAAGAATCAGGTCAAACGGACGCATAACGAAGGAGATACGCACGTTTTAAGCAACGAACAAAATCAGATGAACACCGTATACGGTCCTGGGAACCGTATACGGCCCTATACATACCGTATACGGCCTTGTATACACCGTATACGGCCCTACCAAGGCCGTATACGGCCCCCTGTACCCCGTATCGTGCATCGTTTGCTTGTACGTGCTGTTTCGCGAGTTGTACGGCTGATTTTTGAGCTTTGCCTATAAATAGGGGATCACTCCTCCTCATTTTACACACCTTAACACATCTCAACATTTTCACACATTTCTCATTCTCTCACTTTTCTTATTTCTCTCTTTTCTTTCACTTTCTCTCTCTAGCACTACTCTTAGGAGTTAGAGGAGAAAGGTTAGGGTTGAGCTTACGGTTCGAGTCTAGAGGAAGTTTTAGCTTGGTAATCTTGTTGTAACGAGTTTTTTCCAGTTCAGACTATTTGTAATCCTCAGTATTACGCTGTTGTATTCCCGGTGATATCTAAACTTTACTTACTGTTATAATGCTTGTGCTTTATGTTATTTCAGTTTGTATTCTGCATATTGCCATGTTTATAGAGTAGTTTAATATTGTGATTATTGAAATGTAGATATTAGGAGTAGGGATGATGTTAAATTAATGTTTCATTTATACGATTGGAAATTGTTATGCTGTGTATCTGGTTAAGTTTATCCTGAATATAGATCTAGTTTCTCATCACCCTTTCCAGACTTTCACGTGACTGTTGCCCTAGGATAGGATCTGATCAACCCTAATACTATGAATACACAGTTATCTCCAGTTACAGTATGAAACTATGAACTTTCCTTTAAAAGGCACGGTACTTCGTATAGCGTTGGAAACACCTCGTGTGGAGTACAAATACATGGAAGCTAAGGAAATGCCATGGATTGTTTCATCGTGAATTACCTAGAAGTGATCCTTCTAGAACTGTGGTCTAGGAATCAAAGCTGTGGAAATGCTTGTTGCACTGTACACCGTTAGTACACCTAAGATCTGGAACACTGTGGAAATGCTTAAATGCCCAGTACACCGTCAGTACATCTAGGTTTTGGAACACTGTGGAAATGCCTAATTGCCCTGTACACCGTGATTATTCCTAGGGATGAACGCCTGACTGTAAAGGAGGGTCTATATTTATGATGGTTAAGTATGTGCTTCAATAGAAACAATACAGGGTAGTGTCAATCATATACCTAGACATGCAAAACCCTAATCACACCAATAGTTTAACATACACAGGATACAATCAGTATTTGCTATAATGAAAGTAAATAGACGATTAGGTGTTAAGAAAGGTCAGTAAATACAATTGCGGTCTGTTGCCTTATGCCTGATCCCTTGAACAATTAGGGTGACTTTGTATTAATTAAGCAAAGGCTCAGGGGGGGTTTGAAAACAGCCTGATCTGATCAGAATCATGATAACCTAGGATTCCAGTGACATATGTTTCTAGGGTTTCACCTAAACGTAGGGTCCTAGTGTTTACACCGAAAGTATGTCTACTCTTTATCTGGTGAATCTCCAATCAATTTTATAATGAACATCATCCCGAAACCCTAGTATAGAAGTTTCAGCAATCACATCTCTACCTGTCTGCTAAAACCCTAATTTCATTTCTCGTTATTTATTTTTCTGCATTTAGGATAATTAGAAAACCAAACCAATCAAAAATCTATCTACCTACCCCCATCCTAATTGCGACCATAGTCTTTGGTGATCCGCTTTATTTCAATTCGCTCCGATTTAAGAACGACCTCGAGTTATACTTACTGCTTGCTCCCAAGGTAGGTAGTACTTATAGTTTGAGCCCCAGCTCATATAAATTTAAAACTCACTGTCCGCCGCTTCTGTTGCTGTTGGAACAACGACCGGAGTCAAATCCGACTGACCGATAGGGGTGACGACAATAACCTAAACAACAAAGAAAACATGATTTTACAGCTTGAAAATGCGTTAGATTTGCGATTTTGGCCGGAAAAACGCGACAGCCGCGAGTTTCTGGGCTGGTGTTCATCCATGCGACACAACACGTGTGTCGCATGTTGTGTCGCATAATTCCGTTTGTGTCGTATCTTATGTCGTACTCTATGTCGCAACTTGTGTCGCAGACTCCATGCAAAAACAACCCTTATGTCGCTGTTGAATCAGCATCGCAAGCTTTTGCGACACAACCACTGTGTCGCAGAGCTCCTGTGTCGCACCATGCGACACAACCCTTGTGTCGCATGAACAATTTTTGTGTCGCATGTTATGTCGCAGAAAACAGAAAACATCCACATTTTTCCTAAGTGTCGGGAAACGATTTCAAATGACAATTTAAATATGATGCGACTTATACTCAAAACAAATATACTTTATAAAGTATACAAAAGCTCAAACCTAATAATAATATGAATTATTATTATGAATCGTCGGTAACGAACCGCACTTACAAACATACGAAATCTCTCGTGTTTAGGACAATAGGAGATTCTACTTGGCACGACTCGTTACACTAGGACGCTAACTTCTCAGGTGAGTTCATAGCCCCAACTCTTTTACTGTTTTCCGACTGATTTCGGGGCGGGAATGCATACTCCTGTTTTACTACTTTCCACTGTATAAAACTTTACAAATGTTTTACAATAGTTTACGGTAACGGTGCTAGATTACGACAGCTATGAACCATTTGACCATACTTAGAGATATTAAGTATGATCGTGTTAGAAGCACTAGAATTATATTACATATGATATCTAGGGAGAAAACGCCTCACTACATCAGTGAATTGTTAATTACCAGTAATGACCGGTGGACTTATGAACACCAACTAGAGGCACCGACTTGCTAGTTTAGCGTTGACTACCTTTACGAACTAGCGGATGACTTTGACTAAGTACTGTAAGTACTTCACGATAGTTAAGTGACGTGTTAACGTACTTTGACTTTACACATTACTTCGGACAAACTAGGTGACGTAGATACGTACCTAACAGATGATTATGATTTGCCCCTATACCTAGGTGTCATTCCTACTGTTCTTAGTAAGATTTACTACTGTGATTTACGTAACAACTTGAGGTACTGTTGAGTGCCTGTAACACTTTACTAGCCTTGGGCTAAACTTACTTACGGGCATGTCGTGTACTGCCAAAACGATTACTTACATCTCCTGCGGGAGAATAACGGACGTTGTCACTATATGTGAAGCAAAACGATGCCACGGTGGGTGGCACAAAAACGATACCACTATGGTTGGTATTGCGGATTTACGAACGAGCTCACGATACCATGGTGGGTGGTACAACTTACTTACGAGCTGGATGCTCACGATACCACGGTGGGTGGTACAACTTACTCAGCATGTGGATTCATGCTCTATCGTAGTTCTGCGGAACTGCACGGTTACTCATTTCAGCATATGGACTTATGCTTTGCTTACTTTCAGCAACGGACCTACGAATTATTACGGTCGGGGTCATTGGCTCGATAACTGGTTAATCTACTTAAACGTGGTCCTGCAGGACGTAACTTGACATTTCCTTTGGGGGATACCCATTACCATCACTGTAGGTGATTACTAGATACTTACGAGTCGGAGACTCAGGAAAATTACGAGCTTTTGCTCACTTGACCGTATTTACAAACCATACTGATATGACACGATTCCAAAATAAATAACTTGATCTCGTTGCCGGGGTGCAACCTTTCATGCCAGGTGGCATAGTGACTTACTAGTACCAGTAGCACAAATACTTGGAACCGTATGTATTAACTGTACCATATTGCCGGGGAGCAATACAGGCTGTCTACGGATTCTTCCCGTTGGACCTCTTTCGACCAGTAGCATGACAGTTAGTCACCTTACGCTACACCCGTATACATATTGCCAGGTGGCAATAACGTACCTGATAACACACCCACTGGGAATTGGTTCCCTTTACTTGACTAAAAACATATCGATTAGGTTCACCTGTTTACCATAAATTTCTCACAATTACCTCGAGGGGTAATCATTACTATTTAAACTGCTAAACTTGATTTACATTTCTGAATGAAATACATATTTGTGAACTACTTGTTATTACAAATTACTTGTGAACTCACCAGCTTTCCAGCTGACCCTTTTAGTGTGCATTCTCAGGTACACTGCTGTAGTAGGATTGGCCTACAGGATTCTAGCTCGAGTCGTATGTTTTCAACACTCAAGACACTTATTGCATTTACTTCAGTACTAGTAAAATGTAATACTATTTTTATGCGGACTCGCAACTTGTAGACACTTTAATTTCATAAATGTATAACTATTTTCAAACGTCTCATTTAGAGTCGTTCACTATGTATCTTATGCTGTGATATTTAATTTGGTAACACCCGACCCGACCGCTTCCGCAAACTGAAATTTGAGGGTGTTACATGTTTAAAAGCAGAAAACATTTAAAAGTAGGGGCTGTAAACTCACTGTAGTAGATGTGATGTGAATGCTAGCAGATGTGTGTAGTGTCACCCAAGGTATGTTGACCTATACGCAATAATTGTATTAACATAAGTACCTTGATTTGTTAAATCAATTTATGTTAATAATTTATTTGTTTTAGAGAAATTGTTAATCTCTTAAATTGTACAAGTAGTTGTTGACATTATGTTGAAATATCGTTATTATTTCTCATGTCGTATCTCTTGTTAAGTATATCCACATACATGTTCTAATTGTATAGATATATATCAATGTCATTTTGTTGGCTTCGTACATATATAATTGTTGTACATATATATGTATATAAATATACCTGTTGTATATTATATTTCGTACGTTCGTTAAACATATATTCCATTTGTATATTTATATATGAAAATATATAGTGATAAATTTTAATACATTGTATTTGTGTATGTATACATATATATATATATATATATATATATATATATATATATATATATATATATATATATATTCATAAGTTTTAAATACGTGGTTTACGTATAAAATGTATATAAGTTTTATTTGTTATAAAACTTCTCATCGTATTTATTTCTGTTTATAAAATAAATATATCGTTATATTGAGAAGTCGTAATTCATTTATAGTGGAACTAACATTATTCGTTTCGTTTAACTTGTCATATATGTATGTAGTTCCGGTTTAAGTTTGCGTTTTAAAACTTCACGACCCGTTGGGCTTGGCCCAATTAGTTTGGCCCAATTAATAATTATAACCTGACCCAAATATAAATGTAATTATTTCGGTCCACTTTGTTTAGCCCAAAAATTATAACTGTTTAATATTTGTGTAAAATATTGACCCGCGGTTGTGTACAATTTAGTACCAAATTTTGTATCCTAAAGTTTTATAAATTTTATAACTTGACAAAATCTATATCGGGTACTAGTTAATATTTTTGTACCTCATAATATATATCTTCTGTTTGGCTAAAGAAAATAAAACGTGACTCGTTCTGTACACAAAACCCAGCCGATCGGCTGAGCTTGCATAGCCGATCGGCTAGCAGCTCAAGCCGATCGGTTCTCCTCTATGAGCCGTTCGGTTGTTACACCCCAGCCCCAAAAGTTGCACGGCTGAACCCAAACAGGCGATCCTCTATGTTTATTGAGCCGATCGGCTCACTTTGTGCAGCCGATCGGTTCCTCGTGGTTACAGTCCAGTCCCTGTTTCCAGTCCCAAATTGTTACGGGTTTTTGCAAGTTTCGAATGGTTTCCTTTTTCATGTGTTTAGTAACAACAATATATATCATTTTGACTAGTTTTTGTTCATCAATTTCGTTTTCATGATTTGGTTTCTCAAAACCCATTTTATGAACAATCTAGTAAATCATCAATATATGTGTTATATGTATAGATTATGATATGTAGACATGTTATAATACGAATTATAAGTATAGAATTTAAGGAAAAGAGGTTTCCTTACAATGGATTTATGATGGTGATGATGATCACGAGCTGAAGATGATGATTGTTGTTATTGTTATTGTTTTTATGTTTATATTGCTTCTGCTGCTGTTTTGCCTCTAGTGATCTTGAGAGAAAAAATGGAGAAGAAAAAGATTGAGAATGATGATGATTGTTGTGTGTTGTTGTTGAATGATCTGATGAAGAAAACATATATATATATCGATTTAATTTCAACGGGTGAGGGAGTGTACAGGGAACTGTCCCTCAATTATTTAAGGTGGGTGGCATTTTTGGCCCGTTAATTTTGGGTACGGGTATAATTTGTGCAATATAAAATCTAATATTTTATATTTTTATCTTGTGGATGTTCTCCAGACACGTTATTTAGAATCAGAGAAATGATATTTTCATTATTTTTTACTGTTGTACATTTTGTACATTATAAATATTGCGAGTGTTAAATACGTATTTATAACGCAATATTATTTCAGTTTGAAATTTTTCCCGCATATTATTTTAGTTAAATAATATTTCGAAATAGTTTTGGAACCATTCTGGAGACATTTTTCAGACTCGCGTTTCACTAACTATTTAAGTATTTACTATGTAATTATATAAATTACAAATTTTGTAATACTTCTCGTATTATTATTTCGGGCTTGCTAGACTTATTTCACGTCAAAACTTTTGTTTAAATTTTGTCAGGAAATTAGCGTAAGAATGCACATGCTTAAGTTTAATTAATACCTAATTTGGAGAGTTGTCACATTCTCCCCCTGTTAGGGAAATCTCGTCCCGAGATTTAAATTGAGCCGTGAGTCGCGGTCACGCTCTCAAATAAGTGAGGGTATTTCTTTCGCATCTCGTGCTCTCGTTCCCAGGTAAACTCTGGGCCATGTTTCGAGTTCCAACGAACTTTAACAAGTTCGATTCGTTTGTGTCGAAGTTTCTGCGTTTTCGAGTCCATAACTTCGATAGGTTCCTCCACAAAGTTTAGTTATGAATCAATAAGGACTTCGTCAGGAGGAATGATTAACGTTTCGTCCGATAGACAATCTTCAAGTTAGACACATGAAAGGTGTCATGGATACTACTAAGCTCTTGTGGTAGTTTGAGCTTGTAGGCGACAGGACCAATCCTTGCAAGGATTTCGAAAGGTCCAATGTAGCATGGGTTTAGTTTTCCTAGTTTGCCGAATCGTGCAACCCCTTTCCAGGGTGCTACTTTGAGTAGGACTTTGTCACCTACTTGAAACTCCAATTGTTTTCGTCTGTTGTCGGCATAACTCTTTTGTCGATCTCGTGCCGTTTTCAATCGGTTAAGTACTTTGTGACATCCGTCACTGAATGCTTCAATTGTAGGTTCGTTTTCAAAAATTCATTTCGTATTTGTGGTCAAACATTTCGTAACTTAGACTATATGGGGAACTTAATTCTCGGATAGTACCCAAATGATTCGATTAATTTACAATGAAAGAATTGTTAATTATTAATCAAAGTCAAAGGGCATTTATTAAAGAATTAGGGTTTCTGGATTTCTCAGAATCGCGACGCGATTACCCCTATATCGCGACGCGATTTGCAAGTCTAATCGCGACGCGATTATACACATATCGCGACGCGATCCCGTGTCGGTCAGACCTGATGTATATACGTATTTATAAACCCTAACTCGTATTCCACAAACCTACAGCCGAAGTTTGACGATCAGGAGCGTATTGTTCTTCATATTTTCGATTCTCAAAGTCTAAGAACTCAATCACATCATCTCTCAATCATTTTTATCGATCGAGAAGTTGTTGTTTGTATATTTCGGTAAGAATCACGATCCATCTTTCATTTTCTTCATATTCTTGTTGCATGATGAATAAACTCTCATGCTACGATGTTTATCTACAGATTTTAAAGGATTCTATCGTGCGGATTCACGGGTGTTGGTATAAAATTCCTTTCGATTCATTTGTTTTAGTATATTTCGATTATTCGTTTATGTCGGTCATTTTCGGTTCATTTCCATTATGTTCCGGGTAATAAAAATAGTTAGAACATTAATAAAATCAGTATATATGATGATGGGATAAAGAGTTTTGATTGTTGTTGCGGTTTGGATTGGTTATATATGTGATTAGGGTTGAGTTATTATAAACCCTAATCTGACCAGAAACTTTGTTCGGATTGGGAAGCTCGTAACTTGGTCAATTCACGAAGGTTTTTGTTGAAAAAGGAGTCTAAACATAAGTACTTTGAGTCTTCTTTCAAATGGTGTCAGTTTCATGGCTAAATGTGGAGTATAAGTTGGTCAAAATGATTTTACAAGATGATATGTCAATTCTGAGTTTTTTGGTTTCAGATTTCGGTTGAGTTGTCGATTTTTAAAACGTTTCTTAAACTAAGAATTTGATCTTGATATTTTGACTGGAGTGTCTTTAAAGTGTTAAGTATTTTCTATAAAAATATGATAATCATTTGAAGCTTCTAAGTATTTTAAGTAAATTAAAACTTTTGTGAAGTCAGAAAGAGTCAACGATTTAGAGAAGTTCATTTTGGTGAATTTTTAAAAATAGTAAATCAATTTAATTGAATCTGGAAAATTTACAGGGTCTTCTAAACACATTAAAGTAACGTTGGTAAAAATTATAGAGTCAAATGGTTTCGGTAAGTATTATCTAAAAATTCGTGAAGTGGGTCCAAATTTATGGTCAGAATCTGAGTTTTCATTTAGGATTAGTTCTTGAAATAATACACTAGTAGAATTGTGAGGAAACATATTAGAAGTGTTTGGGGTGTGGAATACAATGGAATGACCTAGTTATGCCTAGGTTATGACCCATACGTATTATGACATTGTAGATTGGCGAGCTGATTAGTGATTATACTTAAGGGGCGATACTTGCATCAGTTTTTGAGGTGAGTTTTGCGGCCCCATTTTCTTTACTTATTTTTCCGTTGGGGGAAAAGAATGCTCAAAATGGTTTCGAACTGTTTTCTTATGCTGTGTAAACTATCTGAGTTTTCTGATTTGGACATTATGATTGAATAAGTGACATTCTGATTGTTGTGGACTGATTGCTGACTGTTGTGGACTGATTGCTGATTGTTCGGATGAGTCTTGTGTCTTCGGGACCCTGACAACACTCCATATTTCTTACTAATACGGATATGATTATTGATAGTACTATCGGACGACGGTCCCGCTCTTGTGATAGATACGTTATCCTTGAGTGAATATTATCCAGGAACAGATGGGATTGCTTATGATGGATGAGTTGGTTATCTTATGTGCTTATTTTATATCATATGTCCTACTTACTAAAATAACACAGCAAAACTATATTCTTTGTGTATGTGTCTTATCAAACATGCTTAACTCACCAACATACGTGTTGACGTTTTCGAGCATATCTTTTCAGGTAATTCTAGTGGACTGATGATAGAGGACAAGAAAGCTTAGTGGACCTCTAGGTTGCATTTAAGCTAAACTTTGAAACTATCGTTTGAGGTGGAACATTTGCATTCTAATAATTTGTGAAAGGTGTGTTTTGCCTTAACATTTGATTATGGATTATGGTTTGGTTATCTTTTTCATTGTTGATATGTACATGTAGTGTGAGCTCCTATTCATGTTACTTGTATCATAACACATTGGATATTTATTTTCATATAAACGTCTTTATAATAATGTGTTGTGATACTATCATTGTTGTACCCCGTTGTTTCCGCTTTAGACAGGGTGTGACAGATTGGTATCAGAGCTAGGTTGTTTATAGAGATCTAGGTGGATTAACCTAGACTATAAATAGGAACCCTCATATAGAACATGAAATAGGAAACTATCTGTGCATATTTCAACATGAAACGAATCCTTATTTTTCTAACGTTTGTTGCACAACACAGTCATGTCAAATAGCAACGCACCCATTGTTATCTCATCAGCTTCCGACAACAAATCCGTGTCCACTCCGAAAGCCACCAATGTTCCTGTTCCGTGTAAACCCCTACGAAGGTCTCGTAGGATCTCGTGGATGAGACAGATGAAGAAAGCAAAACCTCAACGAATAAGAATGGTTATAGAGTAAATCCCCTTGACTAAAGAAGAGCCAATGAAAGAAGAAATGGAAGAGGAGGAAGAACCGATGGAAGAGGAGCCGGAGGAGGACGAAGAAGAACCCCTTGAGGAGCATGAGGAAAGAAAGCTTGAAGATGCATTGTAGGCAAGGGACCCGAAACCCACGACCTCAGGAGATAGTATTTGTAGTCGAGTAGGTCCTGAACCAGAAATTGCATCTCCTCTTCCTCGTATACATAAGGACGAACCGTTCCAAGCCCACTGTACTTGGAGCCCGTGATTGTCCTTGGGACGTGCCATATTTATTATCGTATTTTCATATTTCGTCATTTTGACCTTGTTCTCGTTGGGATTATGACAATTGTTACATTGGGAAAATTTTTGAATGATATGAAATGAACCTTTTCTTTACTTCTTACTTGTGATCTATTTGACATGTGTTGTGCATATTCATTGTTCTACTGTTAATTTATGCCCTTTGTACAAGTATATGGTGTTACGAGAACTTGGAGGATAGTTATGTGGGTGAAAGAACACTTTTACGATTATGGCGGCCGACGTAATTGAAGAAGGTGTTTCGACACATGCATATCTATCTAACGGTTTTTGAGTATACCGTATGCTACCTGTAAAGGAGTACAAAGGATGAGTTGGAATTCAAATGCTTCCTTATGTCCTTTTATATTGTGAAATCCTGTTCTTACATGCATAAAAGGGTTACTAATCGATATACGAATTCATGCGTGTATAAACTCTATCTTTATCCTTCAATTGTGCTAAATTGTGATATGTTTCCCATTGTAGTGATCATGCCACCAAGACATTCTGCGCGTGTTGCAACTAGGGGTAGTGGTACTAGAGGTGGAGGCCGAACAGGCGGCCGTACTGGTAGGGGTGGTGGCCTTACCGGAGGCCGTATAGGTGGAGGTGACGAGGGTACTGGGGGTGAGGTACCCAATGTTGCCTCGATAATTGCGGAACAGCTGCAGGCATTATTGCCTAATATTGTTGCACAAGTTACTCAGGGCGTGCTACAGGGTACAGGGACAGGTGGTGGCGGAGAAGAAGAGGAAAATTTTAATGGGGAACCTGATGGTGATGATGGAACTGTTAATGGAGCGGCTGCTAAAGGATGTACTTATAAGGAGTTTAAGGCATGCAAACCACGAGATTTTGATGGCAAAGGGGGAGCGATTGCCTGCTCTAGATGGATCGAGAAGATGGAGTCGGTGTTGGATATTAGTGATTGCGCTGAAGATCGTATGGTCAGATATGCATCTACTGAGTTGTCGGGTAAAGCATTGACCTGGTGGAATGTACAGATTCAGGCCAGGGTTAGGTCTGCTGCTATGGGTATGACATGGGAAGAGTTTAAGGCACTGTTAGTGGAGGAGTACTGTTCTACAAATGAAATGGACAAGTTAGAGAAAATATTTTTGGTGCATAAGATGGTGGGGGCTAATCATGCAGCGTACACCGACCGTTTCCATGAATTAACCAAGTTGATTCCGAGTATGGTAACACCTGAGTCGAGAAGGATTAAAAAGTATTTAGGGGGATTGGTGCCAGAAATTAAGGGAATGGTTGAGGTGACTGAACCAGCCACTATTCAGAGTGCGATTTTGAAAGCTGGGGCTCTTACTAAGGAAATGGTAAGAAATGGTACATTGAAAAGGGGAAACGAGAAGAGTAAGGAGGTCGTTGAATCTAGCAAGACTCGGGTTAGTGAAATGGGTACTAAGAGGGTTAAAGTGGGCAAGAGTTTTGTAGTCGCCAACACTGAAAGGAGGGGTTATACTGGTCCTCTTCCATACTGTGAGAAATGTAATTACCATCATGCCATTACTGCTTCATGTCGATTCTATACGAAATGTAATCGAGTGGGTCACTATCCTGGTGAGTGCCGAGTTCCGGTGCGTTCTGTGGTACCGGTTAATGCTGTGAGGGGTGCTAATGGGTGTTTTGAATGTGGGGCTTTGGATCATTATGTCAATGTTTGCCCTAGGTTGGCTAGGACAGTGAGAGCTGTGGGAAATAATAATAATACTCGGGGTCCGACTATGGGTGGTAATCAGAATCGGGGTCGTGCTACAAACACTACTCCTGGGAGGTCCTTTGTGATGAATGCTAGTGAGGCACGACAGGCGCCTAACGTTGTGACTGGTACGTTTCTACTAAATAGTCATTTTGCTACAGTGTTATTTGATAGTGGTGCCGATTTTTGCTTTGTATCAACGGATTTTGTGCCTATACTTGATATTATGCCTCGCAAAATGGAAACTGTGTATGAAATTGAAATTGCGGATGGGAAACGGGTAAACTTGGATGGGGTTATTAAAAACTGCACACTTGTATTGGAGGACCATGCCTTCAGTATTGACTTGATACCATTTGGGATCGGTAGCTTTGATGTAATAGTAGGTATGGATTGGATGTCAAAATACAGGGCCGAAATTGTGTGTTTCAAAAAGGTGGTCCGTATACCTATGCCAGATGGCAGTATGTTGGAAGTCTCTGGGGAACAACCGGAGACTAAATGTGTTAAGCTTATGAGTATAAATTCCGAGGAATCAAAATTGGAAAATGTCCTTGTTGTTCGTGACTTCCCTAAGGTTTTTCCGGATGAATTGTCGGGACTACCTCCTCTTCGATCTGTTGAGTTTCGCATTGATCTTATTTCTGGAGTGACCCCAGTTGCTAAAGCTCCATATCGTTTGGCTCCTTCCTAAATGCAAGAATTGTCCACTCAACTACAGGAGCTCCAAGACAAGGGTTTCATTCGCCCTAGTCACTCTCCTTAGGGAGCACCTGTTCTGTTCGTCAAAAAGAAAGATGGGTCATTTCGCATGTGTATTGACTATCGTGAACTTAACAAACTTACAGTCAAGAATCGTTATCCTCTTCCAAGGATAGATGATTTATTTGATCAACTTCAGGGTGCTCAGTGGTTTTCAAAGATTGATCTTCGTTCTGGTTATCATCAGTTGAGGGTACATGAGTCGGATATACCAAAGACTGCATTCAGGACTCGTTATGGGCACTTTGAATTTCTCGTTATGCCTTTTGGTCTTACTAATGCTCCTGCGGTATTCATGGATCTAATGAATCGTGTTTGCAAGCCGTATCTTGATAAATTCGTCATCGTCTTCATTGACGACATCTTGATCTATTCGAAATCTAAGGAGGATCATAAGATACATCTGAAGCTTATCCTTGAACTTCTCTTGAAAGAACAGCTCTATGCAAAATTCTCAAAATGTGAATTTTGGTTACGCGAGGTTCATTTTCTTGGTCATGTGGTTAACGAGGCTGGTATTCATGTGGATCCAAGTAAGATTGAGGCGGTGAAAGCTTGGAGGACTCCACAAACTCCTTCTGAAATTCGTCAGTTCTTGGGTTTAGCTGGATACTATCGGCGTTTTATTGAGAATTTTTCTAGAATTGCTCAACCGCTTACACTGTTGACGCAAAAGGAAAGGAAATTTGTTTGGGGTGAGAAACAGGATGAAGCATTTCAAACTTTGAAGAATGCTTTGTGTGAGGCACCGATTCTGGCGTTACCTGATGGCTCAGATGATTTTGTGGTTTATTGCGACGCGTCTAACCAAGGGTTGGGATGTGTTTTGATGCAGCCAGGGAAGGTGATAGCTTATGCATCTAGGCAACTCAAGGTGCATGAGAAAAACTACACCACTCATGATTTGGAATTGGGTGCGGTGGTTTTTGCACTCAAGTGTTGGAGGCATTATTTGTATGGGACGAAAAGTGTGATTTATACTGATCATAAGAGTTTGTAGCACATCTTTGACCAGAAGGAATTGAATATGAGGCAAAGGAGGTGGTTGGAGTTGTTTAGTGACTATGATTGTGAAATTCGCTACCACCCGGGGAAGGCGAATGTGGTGGCTGATGCTTTGAGTAGGAAGGAAAGGGTTAAGCCAAGAAGGGTGAGAGCAATGGCTATGACTATACATTCAGGTGTTAAGGAGAAGTTGGCTGAGGCTCAGTTGGAAGCATTAATGGATTCAAATGTTCAGGGTGAATTATTGCATGGATTGGTTGGGCAGTTGGAACGCAAGAGTGATGGATTGTATTATTTTCTTGAAAGATTGTGGATTCCGTCGCTAGGTGGTTTGAGGACGTTGGTGATGGATGAATCTCATAAGTCTAGATATTCGATTCATCCGAGGGCAGACAAAATGTACCATGATATGAAGGATTTGTATTGGTGGCCGGACATGAAGAAGGATATTGTATTATATGTTAGCCAATGTATGACTTGCTTGAAGGTCAAGGCTGAACATCAAAGACCCTCAGGATTACTGCAACAACCGGAAATTCCCGAGTGGAAATGGGAGAACATTGCTATGGATTTTATCACTAAGCTGCCTAGAACCAGCAGCGGGCACGATTCGATTTGGGTTATCGTGGATAGGATGACTAAGTCTGCTCATTTCTTAGCTATCCGTGAGGACTATAAGATGGAGAAATTGGCGAGGTTGTACATAAATGAGATTGTAGCAAGACATGGAGTGCCGGTATCGATTATATCTGATCGTGATGGTCGATTTACTTCTCGGTTTTGGCAAACGTTACAGAGGGCGTTAAGGACGAGACTGGATATGAGTACGGCTTACCATCCTCAAACTGATGGGCAAAGTGAGCGTACTATCCAAACGTTGGAGGATATGTTGAGGGCTTGCGTTATAGACTTTGGAGGAAACTGGGATACTCATTTACCATTAGTGGAGTTTTCGTATAATAACAGCTACCATTCGAGTATTCAGTGTGCACCATTTGAAGCACTCTATGGGCGGAAGTGCCATTCGCCCATAATGTGGACTGAGGTAGGAGAAAGTCAGTTGATTGGGCCGGAAATAGTCCAAGAGACTACTGATAAGATCGCGCAAATCAATGAGAGGTTGAAAGTGGCTTGAGATAGACTAAAGAGCTATGCGGATAAACTTCGTAAGCCCTTGGAATTTGCGGTTGGTGATTACGTGCTATTAAAAGTGTCACCGTGGAAGGGAGTTGTTCGTTTTGGTAAAAAGGGAAAACTTGCACCAAGGTTTGTTGGACCATTCGAGATTATCGAGCGCGTTGGTCCAGTTGCTTATAGGTTAAAATTACCTCAAGAGCTTGGTGGGGTTCACGATGTATTCCATGTGGCGAATTTGAGGAAGTGTTTAGCTGATCAGACTTTGCAAGTACCTTTGGAAGAGATTCAGATTGATCCTAAACTTCATTTTGTGGAAGAACCAGTTGAGATTGTGGATCGTGAGGTTAAGAAGCTGAAGCGTTGTAAAATCCCGATTGTTAAACTTCGTTGGGATGCTAAGAGAGGTCCTGAATTCACTTGGGAGCGCGAGGATCAAATGAAACTAAAGTATCCACACCTTTGTGGTGATCATGTTGGCAGTACTAGTTCCAGTTGAATTTCGGGACGAAATTCCTTCAACTGGGGGATACTGTGACATCCGTCACTGAATGCTTCAATTGTAGGTTCATTTTCAAAAATTCATTTCGTATTTGTGGTCAAACATTTCGTAACTTAGACTATATGGGGAACTTAATTCTCGGATAGTACCCAAATGATTCGATTAATTTACAATGAAAGAATTGTTAATTATTAATCAAAGTCAAAGGGCATTTATTAAAGAATTAGGGTTTCTGGATTTCTCAGAATCGCGACGCGATTACCCCTATATCGCGACGCGATCCCGTGTCGGTCAGACCTGATATATATACGTATTTATAAACCCTAACTCGTATTCCACAAACCTACAGCCGAAGTTTGACGATCTGGAGCGTATTGTTCTTCATATTTTCGATTCTCAAAGTCTAAGAACTCAATCACATCATCTCTCAATCATTTTTATCGATCGATAAGTTGTTGTTTGTATATTTCGGTAAGAATCACGATCCATCTTTCGTTTTCTTCATATTCTTGTTGCATGATGAATAAACTCTCATGCTACGATGTTTATCTACAGATTTTAAAGGATTCTATCGTGCGGATTCACGGGTGTTGGTATAAAATTCCTTTCGATTCATTTGTTTTAGTATATTTCGATTATTCGTTTATGTCGGTCATTTTCGGTTCATTTCCATTGTGTTCCGGGTAATAAAAATAGTTAGAACATTAATAAAATCAGTATATATGATGATGGGATAAAGAGTTTTGATTGTTGTTGCGGTTTGGATTGGTTATATATGTGATTAGGGTTGAGTTATTATAAACCCTAATCTGACCAGAAACTTTGTTCGGATTGGGAAGCTCGTAAATTAGTCAATTCACGACGGTTTTTGTTGAAAAAGGAGTCTAAACATAAGTACTTTGAGTCTTCTTTCAAATGGTGTCGGTTTCATGGCTACATGTGGAGTATAAGTTGGTCAAAATGATTTTACAAGATGATATGTCAATTCTGAGTTTCTTGGTTCCAGATTTTGGTTGAGTTGTCGATTTTTAAAACGTGTCTTAAACTAAGAATTTGATCTTGATATTTTGGATGGAGTGTCTTTAAAGTGTTAGGTATTTTCTGTAAAAATATGATAATCATTTGAAGCTTCTAAGTATTTTAAGTAAATTAAAATTTTTGTGAAGTCAGAAAGAGTCAACGATTTAGAGAAGTTCACTTTGGTGAATTTTTAAAAATAGTAAATCAATGTAATTGAATCTGGAAAATTTACAGGGTCTTCTAACCACATTAAAGTAACGTTGGTAAAAATTATAGAATCAAATGGTTTCGGTAATTATTATTTAAAAATTTGTGAAGTGGGTCCAAATTTCTGGTCAGAATCTGAGTTTTCATTTAGGATTAGTTCTTGAAATAATACACTAGTAGAATTGTGAGGAAACATATTAGAAGTGTTTGGGGTGTGGAATACAATGGAATGACCTAGTTATGCCTAGGTTATGACCCATACGTATTATGACATTGTAGATTGGCGAGCTGATTAGTGATTATACTTAAGAGGCGATACTTGCATCAGTTTTTGAGGTGAGTTTTGCGGCCCCATTTTCTTTTCTTATTTTTCCGTTGGGGGAAAAGAATGCTCAAAATGGTTTCGAACTGTTTTCTTATGCTGTGTAAACTATCTGAGTTTTCTGATTTGGACATTATGATTGAATAAGTGACATTCTGATTGTTGTGGACTGATTGCTGACTGTCGTGGACTGATTGCTGATTGTTCGGATGAGTCTTGTGTCTTCGGGACCCTGACAACACTCCATATTTCTTACTAATACGGATATGATTATTGATAGTACTATCGGACGACGGTCCCGCTCTTGTGATAGATACGGTATCCTTGAGTGAATATTATCCAGGAACAGATGGGATTGCTTATGGTGGATGAGTTGGTTATCTTATGTGCTTATTTTATATCATATGTCCTACTTACTAAAATAACACAGCAAAACTATATTCTTTGTGTATGTGTCTTATCAAACCTGCTTAACTCACCAACATACGTGTTGACGTTTTCGAGCATAACTTTTCAGGTAATTCTAGTGGACTGAAGATAGAGGACAAGAAAGCTTAGTGGACCTCTAGGTTGCATTTAAGCTAAACTTTGAAACTATCGTTTGAGGTGGAACATTTGCATTCTAATAATTTGGGAAAGGCGTGTTTTGCCTTAACATTTGATTATGGATTATGGTTTGGTTATCTTTTTCATTGTTGATATGTACATGTAGCGTGAGCTCCTATTCATGTTACTTGTATCATAACACATTGGATATTTATTTTCATATTGACGTCTTTATAATAATGTGCTGTGATACTATCATTGTTGTACCCCGTTGTTTCAGCTTTAGACGGGGTGTGACATACTTGAGATATCTTGTCCGTTATTTCTTGGACTATCTCAGGACCTGATAACTGTCTGTCGCCCAACTCTGCCCAACAGAGTGGGGATCGGCACTTGCGTCCGTACAATGCCTCGAAAGGTGCCATTTGTATGCTGGTGTGATAGCTGTTGTTGTAGGAGAATTCAGCTAGAGGTATGTGAGTATCCCAATTACCTCCAAAGTCTATCACACACGCTCTTAACAAGTCTTCGAGCGTTTGTATCATTCGCTCGCTTTGGCCGTCGGTCTGTGGGTGGTAGGCAGTACTCATGTCGAGTCGAGTACCCAGTGCCTGTTGAAGTGTTTGCCAGAAGCGAGATGTGAATCGTGCATCTTTATCAGAGATGATTGATAATAGCACACTATGTCGGGAAACAATCTCCTTTAGATAGATTCTAGTCAATTTTTCCATCCGATCTGTTTCTTTGATGGCAAGGAAGTGGGCTGATTTTGTCAATCGATCGACAATCACCCATATGGTGTCAACTCCAGATGTCGTTTTTGGTAACTTCGTGATGAAGTCCATCGTGATGTGTTCCCATTTCCATTTGGGCAACTCAGGTTGTTGCAAAAGCCCAGACGGCTTTTGGTATTCGACCTTGGCTTTCGCACAAGTCAGGCATTTGCTAACATAGGTGGCAATGTCTCGTTTCATGCCAGGCCACCAATAGAAACCTTTTAGATCGTGGTACATTTTGTCTGCACCAGGATGTATCGAGTAATTGGACTTATGAGCTTCGTCTAATATCAAGCTACGTAGTTTGTCAACACAAGAAACCCAAATTCGATTCATGAAGTACAACACTTCGTTGCCCTTTGTTTCAAGTTGTTTGTCCATTCCCTTCAAGGATTCTTCCTTAAGTCGTTCGGGAACGAAAGCTAGTTGTTGAGTGTCGTGAATTTGAGTAATGAGATTCGAGTGGATTGTCAACCCCAAAGCTCGAACTCTACGAGGTTTAGTTCTTTCTTTACAACTCAGGACATCTGCTACTACATTAGCTTTGCCCGGATGGTACTTGATTTCACAGTCGTAATCGTTCAGCAGTTCAACCAAACGTCTTTGTCTCATGTTGAGTTCTTTCTGATCAAATATATGTTGAAGACTTTTGTGATCAGTGAAGATTGTACACTTTATACCGTACAGGTAGTGTCTCCAAATCTTCAGAGCAAAAACGACTGCTCCCAGTTCTAAGTCATGCGTCGTATAGTTCTTCTCATGAACTTTCAACTGACGAGACATGTAAGCAATGACTTTGTCGTTTTGCATTAACACGCAACCCAATCCCTGATGTGAAGCATCATAATAGACAACAAAGTTTCTACTCCTTCAGGTAATGATAGAATGGGTGCGGTACTCAGTTTCTGTTTTAACAGTTGGAAAGTGTTCTCTTGCTTCTCGCCCCAGTCAAATTTCTTATCCTTTTGAGTTAGAGCGGTAAGTGGCTGGGCTATCTTTGAAAAATTCACGATGAATCGTCGGTAATAGCCGGCTAGCCCAAGAAATTGTCATATCTCGGATAGGGTTCGGGGCTTCCCAGTTTTTAATTGCCTCAATTTTGGATGGGTCCACGTGAATTCCTTTGTTATTGATCACATGACCAAGGAAATGAACCTCACGCATCCAAAATTCGCACTTAGAGAACTTTGCATAAAGCTTCTCTTTCTCCAGTAGTTCAAGAATTATTCTCAGATGTTGTTCGTGATCTTCCTTCGTTCGTGAGTATATCAATATGTCGTCGATAAACACAATGACGAACTTATCAAGATAAGGTTTGCATACTCCATTCTTGAGATACATAAACACTGCTAGCGCGTTTGTTAACCCAAACGGCATGACTAGGAACTCATAATGACCGTATCGAGTCCTAAACGCATTCCTTGAAATATCCTCATCCCGTACCTTCAGTTGGTGGTAACCAGATCGCAAGTTGATCTTCGAGTAGTAACTTGACCCTTGTAGCTGGTCAAATAAATCATCGATGCGTGGCAATGGATATCTGTTTTTGATAGTTACTTTGTTCAGTTCCCGATAATCGATGCACATCCGCATTGATCCATCCTTTTTCTTGACAAACAGAACCGGAGCTCCCCAAGGTGAAAAGCTCGGTCGGATGAATCCTAAGTCTAAGAGTTCCTGCAACTGTGCAGACAACTCCTGCATTTCTGATGGAGCTAGTCGATAAGGTGCGCGAGCAATTGGTGCAGCTCCAGGCACTAAATCGATATGGAACTCCACTTAACGCGGGGGTGGTAATCCTGGTAGTTCGTCAGGAAACACTCCTGGATATTCACGTACGATAGACACATCGTCTATGCGTCGCTCCTCAGTTTTCTTCCCAATCACATGTACCAAGAATGCTTGGTAACCCTTTCGTAGAAATTTACTCGCTTTCATGCATGTGATCATCTTTACTGCATGGTTTCCTTTCTCTCCTTGTATCTCCCAGGTTTCCCCTGTCGATAACGGTAGACGTACCAATTTCTCAAAACATACAATTTCTGCCCGGTTTTTCGACAACCAGTCCATGCCAACCACTATATCGAAGCTCCCTAGTTCTACCGGTAGTAAGTCTATTTTGAAAAAATGTCCTTCCAATGTTAAGGTACATCCTGGCAAGGTTTTGAAACCCGGGTTGACCCGTCCGGTCCAACCGGTTAAACCGGGAACCGGTGGGACAACCGGGCTGAAAGGAGGCGGGTTAGAGGTGTTTATGACTCGGGTTGAACCGCCGATTTTCTTATGACCCGGATCAAACCGCCCATATCAGAATCGTTTCAAACCCGTTTTTTAGAATCTTAATGGTTACAAAATCAAAAAATTTGTACCATACTCCATCCATATCGAGCAATTAATGAATCCTCATCATCGATAGTAGTTGCGGCGTATTAATATAGAGGGAGGTTGGTTTATATTTCAATAGATCGAGGTGGTAGTTGGTGAGTGGCGGCGGCGGAGGTAATCGCCGACGAGGATTTAAGGTGTTTGCTGCCACGTTGATGGTGTTAATGGTAATCCAGATCTAAGGTCGAGATGTTTTTGTTTTCAAATGTTTGAGATGAGATAAATTTGCTTCTTAAAGAAAAAAATTCCCTGTATTTATGGGGGATGTGAATTTGAAATGAAGAGTAGGGATAAATGTTTTAGAAGATAAGGTTAAAAAGTAGAGGTGGTGACTGGTGACAGAATAGCTACTAGGCTACTTTCTTTTTCTTGTATTTACGGTTTTACCTTGATAAATCATTTTTCAAGTTATTATAACTATCCAATAGAATGGGGAAACGTGTGGAATCTTTGACCCAACATAATAAATGTCAGTAGCACATGAATTAGAAAATCGGTTCGATCGGTGGGTTAACCCGGTCAAACCGGACCCAGTCATCTTGCCGGGTCGATCCAAAACCCGGTTTTTAAAACATTGCATCCTGGTACTATTTCTCCTGATTCAATCAACTTACCATCGGCTAGTTCTACAGTGTATTTGTTATCTAACTTAAGGGATTCGATCTCTAATAGTGGTTTAAACTCAGTGGACACAAAGCTTAAATCAACACCAGAATCAAATAGCACAGACGCAAAGTGGTTGTTTACTATAAACGTAGCAGTAACTGTGTTAGGATCCTGACGTGCTTCTGCTGCTGCTATCACAAACACACGTCCACGAGCTGGCTGATTGTTGTTGTTGTTACCATGGTTGTTATCATTGTTGTTGCGATTGTTGGTGTTGTTGGCATTGCGGTTCTGATTATTCCGGTTGTTATTGTTGGGGTTTTGGTTGTTGAGTCGAGGGAAACGGTTCCAATAGTGCCTCGTGTCGCCACATTCAAAACACCCTTGATTTTGGCGTTTTGTGTTTTCCCTAGGTGTAGGGTTAACTTTACAGTTTTGGGTTTTGTGATCCCAACCTCTACAGTTGTTGCAAAACCAACATTCACCCTCGTGGTATTTGTTACACTTATCACACCTTGGTTTGTTACCCAAGTATGGCTTTGGTTCCACAGTGGTGGCAGCATAGGACTTTAGGTTTCCAGATCCTTTCTTATTTGTTTGACCCTGACGGTCACTCCCTCTGCCGTTCCACTTACACTTCGAACCTCCAGAACTACCAGCTTCAGTGCTGCTTGGCTCAACTTTTCCTGTCACAACCTTTTTGGTTAATGTCCCCATTCTGACCGCCTCATCGGTCAACCTCTGAGCTAGAGTAACAGCACTCCTGAATGTGGCAGGTTCTGATGATGTAACTAGACTACGGATCTGAGGTGCCAATCCCCAGATGTAACGCTCAATGCGTTTGAACTCGGGTGTCACCATATGTGGCACTAATCGTGCTAGTTTCTGAAACTTAGTGGTGTACCCAGTGACATCAGCGCCAATCATCTTAATGTCCCACAAATCAGTTTCAACTTTCTGCATTTCACTACGGGGACAGAACTCTTCTAGCATCATGTTTTTCAGTACTCCCTAGGACATGGAGTGGGCAGCTTCCCGTCCAAGGGATTGAAGTTGACTGTTCCACCATGTTAGTGCCTTGTCAGCCAAGGTGCAGGTGGCATACTTCACCATACAATCTGGTAAACAGTCACTGATATCCAACACTGATTCCATCTTTTCTATCCAGTGAATGATACCAATAGCACCCTCTGTGCCGTGGAAAGTAGTTGGCTTACAAGCTAGAAATGTTTTGTATGAACACCCACGTCGAGTATTCACAGTAGTCTTAGCGTTCACAGGGGTAGACCCGCTGTTATTTATCACATTCTCGGGATTACGGCTTGCTTCATACTGAGCAATACCTTCAGCTATTCGTCTCGCGATCATTTGCTCAGTAGTTTCCTCGTTGTTGGGTGGTGGAGTGTTTTCAGGGACTGGAGGTGTAGTTGTTCGTCTACTGTTCTTGGTTGTTAGTCGTTTTGGTGGCATGATTCCGTTCTGCGGTTAAGAAAATGCAAAGGTCAATGCCAAGATAGTGAATGTGAAAAGGACAAGATTTCACATTATTTAACAAAGGAACAGTATGATGGATGAAGAACAAGGTTTCACATTATGTGTCACACGACTTTGAAACGCCCACATGTACTTAGTATAATATAATCACATTGGCCAGGCGTCATTATATAATGCCAAGTACATATTTCTTTTCATCATCATTTAACACAATCAGGTTCAAAGGAATTCAAGATAAGAATCAATAGTCAAAGTGTGGTATGTTTCAAGGTTTACAAGAAATGATTACAAGGTCTATTGATTGGTTTCAATCACACGCATATAGATACAGATATGATACTATAGTTGTTGATAACTGTAATGAATACGAAATACAAACCAAACATAAGTTATATTATATCAAAAGTCATAATGCTGATACAGTCGTTTCATACAAAACAAGATGGGATCACTAATATGCCCATCAGCGGTTATCGTTATACAAAAGGGTAATGGGTTTTCCTATACATATACCCATTCTAACAACAGTTTTCACCTAGTACAAATCTAGTAAATACATACATATGCCCATATGATACAAGTCTATACAATACGTGATAGGTCTCCTAATATACCCATCAGCCAAAAGTAGTCTATCTAACCCAAAGTAGGCACACCCCGCCATACATGGGTCTAATGAAAATATGCTAAAAACAATCCTACAGCTGTCCTCAGCACAGCCATCAACACACAAGCTCCAATCACCAACCCTGCTGTCCTCGCACGTCTCTCCAATACCCTAACATGAGCACGTGCGGTCTCAGCTATCTCCCTGGCAGCAACCATGTTGCCCAGCAAGAAGTGGCAACGCTCATGCATATTTGCCATCTCTCCATCCAGACGAGAGACATCGCTCTGTAACTCTACAAGGTGAATACCCCTGCCACCAGAAATACGAAACAATGTACGAATCACAGCAATAATGGTAGGGAGGGTCAACTCTACGGGCTCTCCAGTAGTAGGCAGTGGAGCTGGTGGTCGCGAGGACTCTCCAGTCTCAAACGTAGAGGGAAAACCCTCTAGTGATCTCCACCGTCCCAGCATAGGAGTCATCCACTCCTGGTGAGCAAATCTAGGTACCCTCTGTGGTGGCTTGGCAGACTCGTCCATCGGTGCCTTGTCCCTCGGCGCTAATGGTCCAGTAGGTAAATCTCGGACACACATTCGGGGTGTCCTCCTCAGTACCGGTCCTCAAGAAGGTCCAGCAGTCATATGGCGTGTCGCCATAAAGGTAGACCCTAGCATACGTGTGGTAGGATCAGTGGAAGCAGTAGAAGGCGTGACCACAGGTGCGGTCGGGGGTGGTGTGATGTAGGCATCGCTGGTGTCATCTGATAGAGCCCTCTGGTGAACAGATGGACTCGCAACTCCGGTGCTAGCATCACTATGGTAGGAAACCTCGGTCGGCTCCTCATCAGAAGCATACAAGTAAATTGGATTTTGCCTCGACATGCTGAGACAAAAGAAATCGTGGGTGACGTGTCAGTTGTATGTTAGATGTATGCAAAGTATGTATGCGTGAATGCATAAATGTTTCTAGCCAAGGCTATAGTCTAGGTCTCTAAGGTTATCAGTCACTTAAAGACTTCTAGTTCGCTATAACCAATGGCTCTGATACCAAGTCTGTCACACCCCGACAAACGGTAATATTACAATCAATAATAATAATGTGTGCGGAAGCTTTGGTGACGTGGCGGGGCCGCGAACAGTATTACAACGAAGTAGTACATACATACTCATAGCATATCGCTATTGCGCAACATAATGTATTAAGATGCCAAGTTTAACTGTTATTACAAAAGATTACGACCAGATAAGTCGTAACAGTAGTAGTAGTGTTTAAAACATTAAGTTTTAAAATACATACGATTAATATAAGATTTCATGAGTATGACTGCAAGGTTTTGCAGTTATACAGAGGAAATCTCGAAAAGCGTCCCAAAATATGTGGCATCCTAAATAGTTCAGGGTCGTCCATCCTAAATGCATGCGATTCTTACTTACTCGGCTAATTTCCTGAAAAACATAGAGAAAATTTGTCAACAATATAATTTACAGGTTTTACATAAGTATGTGGTTTGTTAAACCAATTTATGTGTATTAGTGAAATGATATTCATTTACAACATACAAGTTTTGTAGAGCTGTTGCCCTAAAATATCAAGTTTTCTGTGGGATGTTACCCCAAAGTATATTACTGGTTGTCTGCCAGTGTAAAATAAGTAACCGGTATGTTTTCCGGTAAGAAACAGTTATAGGATTCGTTCTTCCTAAAAATATGTGGGAATTACTTAGACTATGATCCCCTGCAAGGTGAGCTAAACCTTACAAGTTAAAGTAACGCGACCTAACCTTATAACCAAACCACGACCAGCACTTATGTTGTTTGCCTGAAGGACATGTAAGTATACGCTCCTATCCATAGGAGGGTCGTCACGGAAATAGTACTATCCGTATACTCAGTGGCTAGAGTCACCTAGCTAATGGTTACAGTCTGCATGACATAAGGTCTTTTCATGCATACATTTCAAGTCTAGGTCCTTACTAGGATACGTTGTCTAATTCCCAAAATAGTTATGAAAATGTAATTTCATCAATCAATCATTTGTATAAAGCAATAAAGCATTTATAATTTAGTTGCATGTGTTGGCATGCAAGTTCTATGTTTAACACCCCTGTGTTTAAAAGCCGAAAATATTTAAAAGTAGGGGCTGTAAACTCACTGTAGTAGATGTGATGTGAATGCTAGCAGATGTGTGTAGCGTCGCCCAAGGTATGTTGACCTATACGCAATAATTGTATTAACATAAGTACCTTGATTTGTTAAATCAATTTATGTTAATAATTTATTTGTTTTAGAGAAATTGTTAATCTCTTAAATTGTACAAGTAGTTGTTGACATTATGTTGAAATATCGTTATTATTTCTCATGTCGTATTTCTTGTTAAGTATATCCACATACATGTTCTAATTGTAAAGATATATATCAATGTCATTTTGTTGGCTTCGTACATATATAATTGTTGTACATATATATGTGTATAAATATACTTGTTGTATATTATATTTCGTACGTTCGTTAAACATATATTCCATTTGTATATTTATATATGAAAATATATAGTTATAAATTTCAATACATTGTATTTGTGTATGTATACGTATATATATATATATATATATATATATATATATATATATATATATATATATTCATAAGTTTTAAATACGTGGTTTACGTATAAAATGTATATAAGTTTTATTTGTTATAAAACTGCTCGTCGTATTTATTTCCGTTTATAAAATAAATATATCGTTATATTGAGAAGTTGTAATTCATTTATAGTGGAACTAACATTATTCGTTTCGTTTAACTTGTCATATATGTATGCAGTTCCGGTTTAAGTTTGCGTTTTAAAACTTCACAACCCGTTGGGCTTGGCCCAATTAGTTTGGCCCAATAATAACGCCCAATTAATAATTATAACCTGACCCAAACATAAATGTAATTATTTCGGTCCACTTTGTTTAGCCTAAAAATTATAACTGTTTAATATTTGTGTAAAATATTGTTCCGCGGTTGTGTACAATTTAGTACCAAATTTTGTATCCTAAAGTTTTATAAATTTTATAACTTGACAAAATCTATATCGGGTACTCGTTAATATTTTTGTACCTCATAATATATATCTTCTGTTTGGCTAAAGAAAATAAAACGTGACTCGTTCTGTACACAAAACCCAGCCGATCGGCTGAGCTTGCATAGCCGATCGGCTAGCAGCTCAAGCCGATCGGTTCTCCTCTATGAGCCATTCGGTTGTTACACCCCAGCCCCAAAAGTTGCAAGGCTGAACCCAAACAGCCGATCCTCTATGTTTATTGAGCCGATCGGCTCACTTTGTGCAGCCGATCGGTTCCTCGTGGTTACAGTCCAGTCCCTGTTTCCAGTCCCAAATTGTTACGGGGTTTTGCAAGTTTCGAATGGTTTCCTTTTTCATGTGTTTAGTAACAACAATATATATCATTTTGACTAGTTTTTGTTCATCAATTTCGTTTTCATGATTTGGTTTCTCAAAACCCATTTTATGAACAATCTAGTAAATCATCAATATATGTGTTATATGTATAGATTATGATATGTAGACATGTTATAATACGAATTATAAGTATAGAATTTAAGGAAAAGAGGTTTCCTTACAATGGATTTATGATGGTGATGATGATCACGAGCTGAAGATGATGATTGTTGTTATTGTTATTGTTTTTATGTTTATATTGCTTCTGCTGCTGTTTTGCCTCTAGTGATCTTGAGAGAAAAAATGGAGAAGAAAAAGATTGAGAATGATGATGATTGTTGTGTGTTGTTGTTGAATGATCTGATGAAGAAAACATATATATATATCGATTTAATTTCAACGGGTGAGGGAGTGTACAGGGAACTGTCCCTCAATTATTTAAGGTGGGTGGCATTTTTGGCCCGTTAATTTTGGGTACGGGTATAATTTGTGCAATATAAAATCTAATATTTTATGTTTTTATCTTGTGGATGTTCTCCAGACACGTTATTTAGAATAAGAGAAATGATATTTTCATTATTTTTTACTGTTGTACATTTTGTACATTATAAATATTGCGAGTGTTAAATACGTATTTATAACGCAATATTATTTCAGTTTGAAATTTTTCCCGCATATTATGTTAGTTAAATAATATTTCGAAATAGTTTTGGAACCATTCTGGAGACATTTTTCAGACTCGCGTTTCCCTAACTATTTAAGTATTTACTATGTAATTATATAAATTACAAATTTTGTAATACTTCTCGTATTATTATTTCGGGCTTGCTAGACTTATTTCACGTCAAAACTTTTGTTTAAATTTTGTCAGGAAATTAGCGTAAGAATGCACATGCTTAAGTTTAATTAATACCTAATTTGGAGAGTTGTCACATTCTCCCCCTGTTAGGGAAATCTCGTCCCGAGATTTAAATTGAGCCGTGAGTCGCGGTCACGCTCTCGAATAAGTGAGGGTATTTCTTTCGCATCTCGTGCTCTCGTTCCCAGGTAAACTCTGGGCCATGTTTCGAGTTCCAACGAACTTTAACAAGTTCGATTCGTTTGTGTCGAAGTTTCTGCGTTTTCGAGTCCATAACTTCGATAGGTTCCTCCATAAAGTTTAGTTATGAATCAATAAGGACTTCGTCAGGAGGAATGATTAACGTTTCGTCCGATAGACACTTCTTCAAGTTAGACACATGAAAGGTGTCAAGGATACTACTAAGCTCTAGTGGTAGTTTGAGCTTGTAGGTGACAGGACCAATCCTTGCAAGGATTTCGAAAGGTCCAATGTAGCGTGGGTTTAGTTTTCCTAGTTTGCCGAATCGTGCAACCCCTTTCCAGGGTGCTACTTTGAGTAGGACTTTGTCACCTACTTGAAACTCCAATGGTTTTCGTCTATTGTCGGCATAACTTTTTTGTCGGTCTCGTGCCGTTTTCAATCGGTTAAGTACTTTGTGACATCCGTCACTGAATGCTTCAATTGTAGGTTCGTTTTCAAAAATTCATTTCGTATTTGTGGTCAAACATTTCGTAACTTAGACTATAAGGGGAACTTAATTCTCGGATAGTACCCAAATGATTCGATTAATTTACAATGAAAGGATTGTTAATTATTAATCAAAGTCAAAGGGCATTTATTAAAGAATTAGGGTTTCTAGATTTCTCATAATCGCGACGCGATTACCCCTATATCGCGACGCGATTTGCAAGTCTAATCGCGACGCGATTATACACATATCGCGACGCGATCCCGTGTCGGTCAGACCTGATGTATATACGTATTTATAAACCCTAACTCGTATTCCACAAACCTACAGCCGAAGTTTGACGATCAGGAGCGTATTGTTCTTCATATTTTCGATTCTCAAAGTCTAAGAACTCAATCACATCATCTCTCAATCATTTTTATCGATCGAGAAGTTGTTGTTTGTATATTTCGGTAAGAATCACGATCCATCTTTCGTTTTCTTCATATTCTTGTTGCATGATGAATAAACTCTCATGCTACGATGTTTATCTACAGATTTTAAAGGATTCTATCGTGCGGATTCACGGGTGTTGGTATAAAATTCCTTTCGATTCATTTGTTTTAGTATATTTCGATTATTCGTTTATGTCGGTCATTTTCGGTTCATTTCCATTGTGTTCCGGGTAATAAAAATAGTTAGAACATTAATAAAATCAGTATATATGATGATGGGATAAAGAGTTTTGATTGTTGTTGCGGTTTGGATTGGTTATATATGTGATTAGGGTTGAGTTATTATAAACCCTAATCTGACCAGAAACTTTGTTCGGATTGGGAAGCTCGTAACTTGGTCAATTCACGACGGTTTTTGTTGAAAAAGGAGTCTAAACATAAGTACTTTGAGTCTTCTTTCAAATGGTGTCGGTTTCATGGCTAAATGTGGAGTATAAGTTGGTCAAAATGATTTTACAAGATGATATGTCAATTCTGAGTTTCTTGGTTCCAGATTTCGGTTGAGTTGTCGATTTTTGAAACGTGTCTTAAACTAAGAATTTGATCTTGATATTTTGACTGGAGTGTCTTTAAGTGTTAAGTATTTTCTGTAAAAATATGATAATCATTTGAAGCTTCTAAGTATTTTAAGTAAATTAAAACTTTTGTGAAGTCAGAAAGAGTCAACGATTTAGAGCAGTTCACTTTGGTGAATTTTTAAAAATAGTAAATCAATGTAATTGAATCTGGAAAATTTACAGGGTCTTATAAACACATTAAAGTAACGTAGGTAAAAATTATAGAGTCAAATGGTTTCGGTAAGTATTATTTAAAAATTCGTGAAGTGGATCCAAATTTCTGGTCAGAATCTGAGTTTTCATTTAGGATTAGTTCTTGAAATAATACACTAGTAGAATTGTGAGGAAACATATTAGAAGTGTTTGGGGTGTGGAATACAATGGAATGACCTAGTTATGCATAGGTTATGACCCATACGTATTATGACATTGTAGATTGGCGAGTTGATTAGTGATTATACTTAAGGGGCGATACTTGCATCAGTTTTTGAGGTGAGTTTTGCGGCCCCATTTTCTTTACTTATTTTTCCGTTGGGGGAAAAGAATGCTCAAAATGGTTTCGAACTGTTTTCTTATGTTGTGTAAACTATCTGAGTTTTCTGATTTGGACATTATGATTGAATAAGTGACATTCTGATTGTTGTGGATTGATTGCTGACTGTTGTGGACTGATTGCTGATTGTTCGGATGAGTCTTGTGTCTTCGGGACCCTGACAACACTCCATATTTCTTACTAATACGGATATGATTATTGATAGTACTATCGGACGACGGTCCCGCTCTTGTGATAGATACGTTATCCTTGAGTGAATATTATCCAGGAACAGATGGGATTGCTTATGGTGGATGAGTTGGTTATCTTATGTGCTTATTTTTTATCATATGTCCTACTTACTAAAATAACACAGCAAAACTATATTCTTTGTGTATGTGTCTTATCAAACATGCTTAACTCACCAACATACGTGTTGACGTTTTCGAGCATATCTTTTCAGGTAATTCTAGTGGACTGATGATAGAGGACAAGAAAGCTTAGTGGACCTCTAGGTTGCATTTAAGCTAAACTTTGAAACTATCGTTTGAGGTGGAACATTTGCATTCTAATAATTTGTGAAAGGTGTGTTTTGCCTTAACATTTGATTATGGATTATGGTTCGGTTATCTTTTTCATTGTTGATATGTACATGTAGTGTGAGCTCCTATTCATGTTACTTGTATCATAACACATTGGATATTTATTTTCATATAAACGTCTTTATAATAATGTGTTGTGATACTATCATTGTTGTACCCCGTTGTTTCCGCTTTAGACGGGGTGTGACAGATTGGTATCAGAGCCTGGTTGTTTATAGAGATCTAGGTGGATTAACCTAGACTATAAATAGGAACCCTCATATAGAACATGAAATAGGAAACTATCTGTGCATATTTCAACATGAAACGAATCCTTATTTTTCTAACGTTTGTTGCACAACACAGTCATGTCAAATAGCAACGCACCCATCGTTATCTCATCAGCTTCCGACAACAAATCCGTGTCCACTCCGAAAGCCACCAATGTTCCTGTTCCGTGTAAACCCCTACGAAGGTCTCGTAGGATCTCGTGGATGAGACAGATGAAGAAAGCAAAACCTCAACGAATAAGAATGGTTATAGAGTAAATCCCCTTGACTAAAGAAGAGCCAATGAAAGAAGAAATGGAAGAGGAGGAAGAACCGATGGAAGAGGAGCCGGAGGAGGACGAAGAAGAACCCCTTGAGGAGCATGAGGAAAGAAAGCTTGAAGATGCATTGTGGGCAAGGGACCCGAAACCCACGACCTCAGGAGATAGTATTTGTAGTCGAGTAGGTCCTGAACCAGAAGTTGCATCTCCTCTTCCTCGTATACATAAGGACGAACCGTTCCAAGCCCACTGTACTTGGAGCCTGTGATTGTCCTTGGGACGTGCCATATTTATTATCGTATTTTCGTATTTCGTCATTTTGACCTTGTTCTCGTTGGGATTATGACAATTGTTACATTGGGAAAATTTTTGAATGATATGAAATGAACCTTTTCTTTACTTCTTACTTGTGATCTATTTGACATGTGTTGTGCATATTCATTGTTCTACTATTAATTTATGCCCTTTGTACAAGTATATGGTGTTACGAGAACTTGGAGAATAGTTATGTGGGTGAAAGAACACTTTTACGATTATGGCGGCCGACGTAATTGAAGAAGGTGTTTCGACACATGCATATCTATCTAACGGTTTTTGAGTATACCGTATGCTACCTGTAAATGAGTACAAAGGATGAGTTGGAATTCAAATGCTTCCTTATGTCCTTTTATATTGTGAAATCATGTTCTTACATGCATGAAAGGGTTACTTATCGATATACGAATTCATGCGTGTATAAACTCTATCTTTATCCTTCAATTGTGCTAAATTGTGATATGTTTCCCATTGTAGTGATCATGCCACCAAGACGTTCTGCGCGTGTTGCAACTAGGGGTAGTGGTACTAGAGGTGGAGGCCGAACAGGCGGCCGTACTGGTAGGGGTGGTGGCCTTATCGGAGGCCGTATAGGTGGAGGTGACGAGGGTACTGGGGGTGAGGTACCCAATGTTGCCGCGATAATTGCGGAACAGCTGCAGGCATTATTGCCTAATATTGTTGCACAAGTTACTCAGGGCGTGCTACAGGGTACAGGGACAGGTGGTGGCGGAGAAGAAGAGGAAAATTTTAATGGGGAACCTGATGGTGATGATGGAACTGTTAATGGAGCGGCTGCTAGAGGATGTACTTATAAGGAGTTTAAGGCATGCAAACCACGAGATTTTGATGGCAAAGGGGGAGCGATTGCCTGCTCTAGATGGATCGAGAAGATGGAGTCGGTGTTGGATATTAGTGATTGCGCGGAAGAGCGTATGGTCAGATATGCATCTACTGAGTTGTCGGGTAAATCATTGACCTGGTGGAATGTATAGATTCAGGCCAGGGTTAGGTCTGCTGCTATGGGTATGACATGGGAAGAGTTTAAGGCACTGTTAGTGATGGAGTACTGTTCTACAAATGAAATGGACAAGTTAGAGAAAATATTTTTGGAGCATAAGATGGTGGGGGCTAATCATGCAGCGTACACCGACCGTTTCCATGAATTAACCAAGTTGATTCCGAGTATGGTAACACCTGAGTCGAGAAGGATTAAAAAGTATTTAGGGGGATTGGTGCCAGAAATTAAGGGAATGGTTGAGGTGACTGAACCAGCCACTATTCAGAGTGCGATTTTGAAAGCTGGGGCTCTTACTGAGGAAATGGTAAGAAATGGTACATTGAAAAGGGGAAACGAGAAGAGTAAGGAGGTCGTTGAATCTAGCAAGACTCGGGTTAGTGAAATGGGTACTAAGAGGGTTAAAGTGGGCAAGAGTTTTGTAGTCGCCAACACTGAAAGGAGGGGTTATACTGGTCCTCTTCCATACTGTGAGAAATGTAATTACCATCATGCCATTACTGCTTCATGTCGATTCTATACGAAATGTAATCGAGTGGGTCACTATCCTGGTGAGTGCCGAGTTCCGGTGCGTTCTGTGGTACCGGTTAATGCTGTGAGGGGTGCTAATGGGTGTTTTGAATGTGGGGCTTTGGATCATTATGTCAATGTTTGCCCTAGGTTGGCTAGGACAGTGAGAGCTGTGAGAAATAATAATAATACTCGGGGTCCGACTATGGGTGGTAATCAGAATCGGGGTCGTGCTACAAACACTGCTCCTGGGAGGTCCTTTGTGATGAATGCTAGTGAGGCACGACAGGCGCCTAACGTTGTGACTGGTACGTTTCTACTAAATAATCATTTTGCTATAGTGTTATTTGATAGTGGTGCCGATTTTTGCTTTGTATCAACGGATTTTGTGCCTATACTTGATATTATGCCTCGCAAAATGGAAACTGTGTATGAAATTGAAATTGCGGATGGGAAACGGGTAAACTTGGATGGGGTTATTAAAAACTGCACACTTGTATTGGAGGACCATGCCTTCAGTATTGACTTGATACCATTTGGGATCGGTAGCTTTGATGTAATAGTAGGTATGGATTGGATGTCAAAATACAGGGCCGAAATTGTGTGTTTCAAAAAGGTGGTCCGTATACCTATGCCAGATGGCAGTATGTTGGAAGTCTCTGGGGAACAACCGGAGACTAAATGTGTTAAGCTTATGAGTATAAATTCCGAGGAATCAAAAGTGGAAAATGTCCTTGTTGTTCGTGACTTCCCTAAGGTTTTTCCGGATGAATTGCCAGGACTACCTCCTCTTCGATCTGTTGAGTTTCGCATTGATCTTATTCCTGGAGTGACCCCAGTTGCTAAAGCTCCATATCGTTTGGCTCCTTCCGAAATGCAAGAATTGTCCACTCAACTACAGGAGCTCCAAGACAAGGGTTTCATTCGCCCTAGTCACTCTCCTTGGGGAGCACCTGTTATGTTCGTCAAAAAGAAAGATGGGTCATTTCGCATGTGTATTGACTATCGTGAACTTAACAAACTTACAGTCAAGAATCGTTATCCTCTTCCAAGGATAGATGATTTATTTGATCAACTTCAGGGTGCTCAGTGGTTTTCAAAGATTGATCTTCGTTCTGGTTATCATCAGTTGAGGGTACATGAGTCGGATATACCAAAGACTGCATTCAGGACTCGTTATGGGCACTTTGAATTTCTCATTATGCCTTTTGGTCTTACTAATGCTCCTGCGGTGTTCATGGATCTAATGAATCGTGTTTGCAAGCCGTATCTTGATAAATTCGTCATCGTCTTCATTGACGACATCTTGATCTATTCGAAATCTAAGGAGGATCATAAGATACATCTGAAGCTTATCCTTGAACTTCTCTTGAAAGAACAGCTCTATGCAAAATTCTCAAAATGTGAATTTTGGTTACGCGAGGTTCATTTTCTTGGTCATGTGGTTAACGAGGCTGGTATTCATGTGGATCCAAGTAAGATTGAGGCGGTGAAAGCTTCGAGGACTCCACAAACTCCTTCTGAAATTCGTCAGTTCTTGGGTTTGGCTGGATACTATCGGCGTTTTATTGAGAAATTTTCTAGAATTGCTCAACCGCTTACACTGTTGACGCAAAAGGAAAGGAAATTTGTTTGGGGTGAGAAACAGGATGAAGCATTTCAAACTTTGAAGAATGCTTTGTGTGAGGCACCGATTCTGGCGTTACCTGATGGCTCAGATGATTTTGTGGTTTATTGCGACGCGTCTAACCAAGGGTTGGGATGTGTTTTGATGCAGCCAGGGAAGGTGATAGCTTATGCATCTAGGCAACTCAAGGTGCATGAGAAAAACTACACCACTCATGATTTGGAATTGGGTGCGGTGGTTTTTGCACTCAAGTGTTGGAGGCATTATCTGTATGGGACGAAAAGTGTGATTTATACTGATCATAAGAGTTTGCATGTAACAACCCCAAAATTTAGGGCCAATTTAAATTTTCCCTAATTACGTGTTTATTACTGGTATATAATATGAAATAGGATTATATACGTTATTTACTTATTATATATATATATGGATGGAATATATATATATATACGCGTATACGATTCGTACAAATCGTATAAAACAACCATTGTACCGACATACGGATGTTGATAAAAAGAAATATTAAATAATGTTAAATTATTTAATTACCTTGACTACTACTTTATATTATGTTTATAATATAACTAAAACGTACGTTTTAATCAAAACGTTACCGAACTCTCCGAAAAACTCGACCAACCGACAAAACAAAACTAAGTTATATTGTTTAACTTAAAAACTAGTATTTTGATAAAAATACTTCAACTAAATTAGCGGATATTATTTCGTATTTTAAAACGTATATTTAATCGCGTATAAAATCATTTTACGTTTAAACGACCGGGAAAACGAACACCGCACGGAGCGCAAACACGAGGAAGCAAAAATTGGTGAGATCCACACATGGTGGACCCCACCCCAACCGGCCCAAGCAAGGGGGACATCACCCCCCCTCACTTTCTTTCTCCACACACAACCACAACCCACACCCTCAATCATTCTCTCTCTCTCTCTCTATCGGCTCCTCTCTCTCTCTCTAAAACCGTCACACAAACCACCCTAAAAACACCATTAAAACACCTCGGAGGTCTATACCCGTTTGGAGAAAAGTGATCACGAGAACGAGAGCTACAATCCTATCTTTTCGGATTTTCGTTTCGACAACTTTGTAAGTTTTCCGGCGACCCGAAACTTTTCCGATTACTTTTATTTTGCTAGATTATTGTTCCCCTAGCTTAGTAATGTCCAAATATATAATTTAAACTCGTTTTTGAACACGTTAACGGAAATGTCGGTTTTGGTCATTTTAAAGAAAACGACACCACAAACCTTAAAAACGACCACCAATAGTTACTATGGACTCATAATAACATATTAAAACTAGTATAAAAGTTCTAGACCCAACGGAAACCGGAAAATACGTTTTCGGAAACTTAAATTCCGAACAGACCTCTTGTGTCGCATCGGACCAAAAATTTCATGCGACACAACACTGTGTCGCATGTTATGTCGCACGTTATGTCGCAATGTATGCGACATAACGCTTATGTCGCACTATATGTCGTATCATCTACGACACAAAGTTTACCCATCGCTTGATTGCGACACAACGACTATGTCGTATCGTTGTGTCGTACCCTTGTCTGCGACACAACCATTGTGTCGCATAAACACTAAATCTGAACCAATCCTTACGACACAGACCTTATGTCGCATACGGTCTGCGACACAAGCCTTGTGTCGCAGATAGCCCAGATCAGAAAACAAAATATATTCTAAGTGTTGGAATCACTTTTCAACTACTAAATCAAATACGATGCTACTTATACATGAAAATACTATACTTTCGAGAGTATACAACAACACTTGAATACGTACAAGACTATACTAAACTAACGTGAGATTTCACTCACACACGCGTACGAGATTACACTTGGAAATACTTAGGAGATTACACTCCAACGAACTTACACTTGTACATTACACGGGATTACATCCGATACGAACTTACAAGTTCACTAATTAGTTACGTGCTGGATTACACGTTAACTGATACGAACATACACTCGAATACTTACGAGGTTTCACTCGTACCCTTTGGGGTTTAAGCCCATTGGAACTTACGCAAATTAACGATACACGTTATGATACAAACAAACAGTTATACACGCACGCTTTACAAAAGTATAACTACTATGAATACATAATAATAATGGATGGAATTATTATTATACACCGATAACAAACGGACCGTACAACTTTTATACAAGCTACGATTTACAAACAAATACAAACGTACAAACAAACTAACGGACATTAACTAGTTTGGGAACAACTAGCATGGATACTTTACAAGTATTCCATTTACTTACTAAACCTTATGCGTATTAGGACGCTAAGGGTTGCTAGTTCGGGATACTACTTGCTTACTTACTGCATTGTCTGCCAGACTCAGGTGAGTCTCACAGCCCCTACTTTACTGTTTTTACTCAGGGGTGAGATGCATTACTGTTTTACATGAACACACAAAACTTACTTGCTGCCATGATTTACTTACTGTACGAGATTACGGATACGCCAACTGCATGAGTTTACGACTAATCCAATGAAATCCTCCTTAATCATAGTTGTTAGTTATGTGATAAGCGCGAGTTTTAGTATATGGATCCATATGGGACTGACAATCCCCGCCTGGGGTAGCAAGCACTACCACGAACCGTTCCTGTAGAAACGGGCGTTTCTTACTCGTTCCGTATGAATGTTTTGGATTACATTCATGAGGGGGTACCTATATTTACTGTACGTTAAGCTTCAACTATGGTGGCTCATGGCAATTGTATCAAACGGTTAGCATAACCTGCAACCACCCACTTATTAAAACTTAAGTAATCGATAAGCATAACCTGTGATCGTTACTTACTGGCTGGCTATGATTTATGAATACTACATGTGTGTTCAAACTATTTACTTACTTACAAACCTGTGAGATTCACCAACCTTTTGGTTGACCGTTTTAGTAATGCTTCTCAGGTACACAGCATCAGTAGGGATGCCCAGTAGGATAAGCTTTCTTAGCTCGAGTCGCATGCATTTACAAGCTTGGAGATTTTATTACATTATTTTTGTACTTACTGTTATGTATTAGAATCTCTAGGAATTTACTTGAACTCGAACTTGTATTTTGAAACTACTTATGTATTAATGTAATAACTTTTCGAACGTCTCATTTAGAGTCGTTCACTGTATCCTTTGTGCTTGTGATTATTGATTAGTAACACCCAAAACATCGCTTCCGCAAACTGTTAAATTTGGGGGTGTTACATTGCAGCACATCTTTGACCAGAAGGAATTGAATATGAGGCAAAGGAGGTGGTTGGAGTTGTTTAGTGACTATGATTGTGAAATTCGCTACCATCCGGGGAAGGCGAATGTGGTGGCTGATGCTTTGAGTAGGAAGGAAAGGGTTAAGCCAAGAAGGGTGAGAGCAATGGCTATGACTATACATTCAGGTGTTAAGGAGAAGTTGGCTGAGGCTCAGTTGGAAGCATTAATGGATTCAAATGTTCATGGTGAATTATTGCATGGATTGGTTGGGCAGTTGGAACACAAGAGTGATGGATTGTATTATTTTCTTGAAAGAATGTGGATTCCGTCGCTAGGTGGTTTGAGGACGTTGGTGATGGATGAATCTCATAAGTCTAGATATTCGATTCATCCGGGGGCAGACAAAATGTACCATGATATGAAGGATTTGTATTGGTGGCCGGACATGAAGAAGGATATTGCATTATATGTTAGCCAATGTATGACTTGCTTGAAGGTCAAGGCTGAACATCAAAGACCCTCAGGATTACTGCAACAACCGAAAATTCCTGAGTGGAAATGGGAGAACATTGCTATGGATTTTATCACTAAGCTGCCTAGAACCAGCAGCGGGCACGATTCGATTTGGGTTATCGTGGATAGGATGACTAAGTCTGCTCATTTCTTAGCTATCCGTGAGGACTATAAGATGGAGAAATTGGCGAGGTTGTACATAAATGAGATTGTAGCAAGACATGGAGTGCCGGTATCGATTATATCTGATCGTGATGGTCGATTTACTTCTCGGTTTTGGCAAACGTTACAGAGGGCGTTAGGGACGAGACTGTGTAACACCCCAAGTTTCAGGTTTTAATATCGTATGCGGATATATTTTTATTATGAAATATTGTTATGTAGAGAATAAGATATTATAGAAAACGTATACGGTTTTATCAGTTCCAGACAATAGGGTTTAAAAGGGAATAGAATTTAATAGATAAATATACATATGTACGTGCTTATCATTTCTTCCCTCTCAAAAGTTCCAGAAGTTAAAAATCAGAGACAAGAAAGATCGCAGAGTAAAATCCAAACCCTAGAATCAGTTTCTAAATTCATAATTGGAGCTAGAGAAGTTAGAATCATCATCCATAATCCTTCTTAATCTCATGTAAGTTGTTGTTCTTTATGTATCTAACCTAAGTTTTGGGTTTTTGATGGGTTTTGATTAATTGAAGGTTTTAATCCGAAATTGAAGCTAGAAATTGATTTAATTAGTGTTAGTTAGTGTTTTTATGATTGTTAGTAGTTATATAACATGTTGAAAATGAAGAAATTATGATTTAGTGTTCTTGAGCAAATTTAGGGTTTATGTCAAAGTGTTATAAAATGGTGAAATAAGCTTAAATATATGATTAGTGATGCTAATAGAGTATAATATGAAGATAAAACATGAATTCAAGGTAGTAAAGTTGATAAGTGACAGATTATTAAAAGAGTGTTTATGGTGATCCATGTAAATTATGTTAAGATGATGTTAATGAGTTTAATTATGAAACTAGTGATACTTATAGAGTATGATTATGATAATGAATATTATGTGGTAAGAGTTTGATTAATGAAAGTTAAAAAGTGATTTAAAGAAGTAGTTTAATGTGATTAACTAAAGATTTAACTAGTGTAATCAAAGTGGGGGAGTAAGTAATGAGATTATGTGGATGATTGATTAGTGTTTAAACATGTTGTTATGTGTTATGTATTCTATGATAGGGATTGAAGAAATGGATGCTTATGTTAATTAAGGTGGTGAAATCGTCTAAGAGATTGTGGTAAGTGACACGGGGGTCAAATGGGTGAATTGATTGTGTATGTACCGGATAGCTTCCGAGCTAGAGGTTTGCATAATCAAGGGAAAAGTTAATTGTTTATGTTGTTGTTTATGTTGTTGTGTATGATTCGATTGTGTTGGATCCGGATTGCTTTCGAGCAAGAGGCTACACAATCGGGTGGAAGATAAGTGGATTATGTTGCTTTTAATTAATGATTTATTATGATGTTGATTATGGCATGTTATGTTGAATACATGCTGAGATAAATTATGTTGATAAAGTTGTTCATATGTGAAAGGTTATGTAGCTTATGTGATTCATGTAATATATGTGAATTATGTAGCTTATGTGAATTAGGTGATTATATGGATTATGTGGAACGAGCATTTATAGAGATATGTTGCTGTTAGTATTATGCTGTTATAGCTAGTACTAACTTCTGTTGAAATATTGCTGTTAGTACTTATGCTGATGTAGCTAGTACTAACTTCTGTTGATCTGTTGCTGTTGGTACTCATGCTTACAAAGATGGTACTAACTTCTGTTGAGCTTGGTATTCATATCCATGTGATTTGGTGCCTTGCATATGAAGTTTTATGACCACGGATCCGTTAGGTTTTATGAAGGAATCTCTACGTGTACTCAGTAGTTATTCGGTTATGTAGATAAGTGGATTAATGTTAAATGTTATATGAAGTGTTATGTGGATTAAATATTGGAGATTATGTGGTTATGATGTTATGTTAAATTGATTATTGGGTTGATTATGTAGTTTGTAGATTATGTGGAATATGCTTATGCAGTGAAACGGTGTTAGTATGCATACCGTTGTGGTATGGTACTCAGTGAAACAGTGTTAGTATGCATACCGTTGTGGTATGGTACTCAGTGAAATAGTGTTAGTATGCATACTGTTGTGGTATGGTACTCAGTGAAATAGTGTTAGCATGCATATCGATGTGGTATGGTGCTCAGTGATCAGTGTTCAGAGCTCAGTGAATATGTGGTTAAGTAGACATTTGTTGATATGTGTTAAATGTGCTATGTGAATCATTCATTTGATTGCTTGTGTACTTACTAAGCGGTTGTGCTTACCCCGTTGATGTTTTATGTTGTAGGTTGATGTGTTGGTAGAGACACGTGGATAGAGAATGTGCTTATGGTAGTGATATGGATATGGAGCTTGTTATGCGGTTAGAATTGCTCCATCTCCTTGAATTGTTGTTTTGATATGCAATTGTGTAATTCGCCCAAGTAAAGAGTTTTTGGATTTAAATATGTTAGTCAATATGTTGTATTTGACTTTGAAAGTCAAACAAAGAATATAGAGTCTTGGGTATGTGTATACAAAGGGTATGAAGTTATTGGATTATAATTGGTGTTGCTTCGGGTCAAACATAGTGAAATGTGGTCAAGTGTCAATTGTGATTGGTTGGTCAAATGTGAAGTGGACACATTGTCAATAGCCTTGAATTGGTCAAACAAATGTGGTTTGAGTGTTGAATTGGTTGAAAAATGGTTGAATTATGAAATGGGTCATTAATGTGTCAAAATGGGTTGAAAGTGGTCATGTGGTGAATTTAATTGTGTGGTGGTGTCATGGGTTGGTTTTTATTTGCTTTAAGTTTGTTTTAAGGAGTTAAATAAGTGTGCAAAAGAGTAAAGTTCAATTGTGTGTGGTTTGTGATTTGATTGGAAGTCAAAAAGAGGTTAAAATGGTCGAAAAGAGGTTATACGTCCGTTTTCTTGTAAAACGTGTATTTTGGAAAAGTGCAAAAAGGGAAGTCTTCGTTTTGACCATATGAATGTGCACGCAAAATTTCAGATCTTAACTCTTTACGGTTTGGGAGTTATGCCCGTATGAAGTTCTGTTTTGAGTCAAATTGAAAATGTCTTAGACAAGGGCCTAATTCCAGACAAGAAAGCTGAGTGCTGATTTTAGAGACCATGTTGCAGATTTTGACCCATATGGCTGATTTTCTAGACCATATTGCAGATTTTCATGTTTGTCTTACATGAGGGTCTCCACCTAGTCAAAAGTCTTTTCAATGATTTAAAAGCCCTAGTGATGATATGATCGAGTCGTAATTTACTATGGGACCAATAGAGAGTGTTTTTAGAGTATGTATAAAAAAAAAAAAAAAAATTCTCGAGTTTTGGGGCGTTTCAAGTTGGTATCAGAGCGGTAGTTTAAGTGAGTTATGTAATCCATTTTAGGATTGCATGATCTTAAACTATTATGAATTTTTTTTGATTTGCTATAATTATGATGAGTTATATGATGATTAATGTGTGTTAATTCAGAAATTAAAGTGTTGATAGAGAGTGTGTGATTAATGGTGTTATATGGTTATATGATTAGAGAATATGATGTGACTGCGGTCAACAGAGTAAGTGACTTATGTATGATTATGTTTATGAAGTGAAAACAGTGACTAGTGAATGATGTAGAAATTAAATGGTGTTCAGTGTTTATATGGAATTGTATGATTACGTGGAGTTAAGTATATGAATAACGAGTTAATGTTTCAGAGCGTATTTGTTGATAGAGTGCTGTTAAGTGTGTTTTGACTTGTTGGATATCTGTGTTATATGTGTTTATGTGTAAATTGCATTGAAGATTGATGATATGAGATAGCCTGAGAAAGAAGTGTGTATGAAATAATCTGACTACGCCTGATCAACGTAGTTATATTATGCCATATCATATGGAATTGTTGAGGCTACCAAGTATCAGAGAGATTTAATGTGATTGGTGAGATAGTGTATGAATGAAGAGTGTTTAAACTACGTGAATTAAGTATTGAATATGACGATGAAAAGTGAAAGTAGTATGCCTTGTGTCTAATGATAAGAATTTCACTATTTATGTGAAACCAAATATGTAAGGGTGATGTGTATAAGTTGTTTAAGATGAATGCACAGTGTATGTGCTACTGATGATTAGTGTTTATGATGTTAGAGTTATGTGAAGTATGTTAATATGATTAAAATGCTTCCGCAAAGGGTAGAGATAGTGTTAAGATTGAGTAGTACGAGCGACATTCGTGAGGACACGAATGAAATAAGTGGGGGAGAGTTGTAACACCCCAAGTTTCAGGTTTTTATATCGTATGCGGATATATTTTTATTATGAAATATTGTTATGTAGAGAATAAGATATTATAGAAAACGTATACGGTTTTATCAGTTCCAGACAATAGGGTTTAAAGGGGAATAGAATTTAATAGATAAATATACATATGTACGTGCTTATCATTTCTTCCCTCTCAAAAGTTCCAGAAGTTAAAAATCAGAGACAAGAAAGATCGCAGAGTAAAATCCAAACCCTAGAATCAGTTTCTAAATTCATAATTGGAGCTAGAGAAGTTAGAATCATCATCCATAATCCTTCTTAATCTCATGTAAGTTGTTGTTCTTTATGTATCTAACCTAAGTTTTGGGTTTTTGATGGGTTTTGATTAATTGAAGGTTTTAATCCGAAATTGAAGCTAGAAATTGATTTAATTAGTGTTAGTTAGTGTTTTTATGATTGTTTGTAGTTATATAACATGTTGAAAATGAAGAAATTATGATTTAGTGTTCTTGAGCAAATTTAGGGTTTATGTCAAAGTGTTATAAAATGGTGAAATAAGCTTAAATATATGATTAGTGATGCTAATAGAGTATAATTATGAAGATAAAACATGAATTCAAGGTAGTAAAGTTGATAAGTGACAGATTATTAAAAGAGTGTTTATGGTGATCCATGTAAATTATGTTAAGATGATGTTAATGAGTTTAATTATGAAACTAGTGATACTTATAGAGTATGATTATGATAATGAATATTATGTGGTAAGAGTTTGATTAATGAAAGTTAAAAAGTGATTTAAAGAAGTAGTTTAATGTGATTAACTAAAGATTTAACTAGTGTAATCAAAGTGGGGGAGTAAGTAATGAGATTATGTGGATGATTGATTAGTGTTTAAACATGTTGTTATGTGTTATGTATTCTATGATAGGGATTGAAGAAATGGATGCTTATGTTGATTAAGGTGGTGAAATCGTCTAAGAGATTGTGGTAAGTGACACGGGGGTCAAATGGGTGAATTGATTGTGTATGTACCGGATAGCTTCCGAGCTAGAGGTGCATAATCAAGGGAAAAGTTAATTGTTTATGTTGTTGTTTATGTTGTTGTGTATGATTCGATTGTGTTGGATCCGGATTGCTTTCGAGCAAGAGGCTACACAATTGGGTGGAAGATAAGTGGATTATGTTGCTTTTAATTAATGATTTATTATGATGTTGATTATGGCATGTTATGTTGAATACATGCTGAGATAAATTATGTTGATAAAGATGTTCATATGTGAAAGGTTATGTAGCTTATGTGATTCATGTAATATATGTGAATTATGTAGCTTATGTGAATTAGGTGATTATATGGATTATGTGGAACGAGCATTTATAGAGATATGTTGCTGTTAGTATTATGCTGTTATAGCTAGTACTAACTTCTGTTGAAATATTGCTGTTAGTACTTATGCTGATGTAGCTAGTACTAACTTCTGTTGATCTGTTGCTGTTGGTATTCATGCTTACAAAGATGGTACTAACTTCTGTTGAGCTTGGTATTCGTATCCATGTGATTTGGTGCCTTGCATATGAAGTTTTATGACCACGGATCCGTTAGGTTTTATGAAGGAATCTCTACGTGTACTCAGTAGTTATTCGGTTATGTAGATAAGTGGATTAATGTTAAATGTTATATGAAGTGTTATGTGGATTAAATATTGGAGATTATGTGGTTATGATGTTATGTTAAATTGATTATTGGGTTGATTATGTAGTTTGTAGATTATGTGGAATATGCTTATGCAGTGAAACGGTGTTAGTATGCATACAGTTGTGGTATGGTACTCAGTGAAACAGTGTTAGTATGCATACCGTTGTGGTATGGTACTCAGTGAAATAGTGTTAGTATGCATACTGTTGTGGTATGGTACTCAGTGAAATAGTGTTAGCATGCATATCGATGTGGTATGGTGCTCAGTGATCAGTGTTCAGAGCTCAGTGAATATGTGGTTAAGTAGACATTTGTTGATATGTGTTAAATGTGCTATGTGAATCATTCATTTGATTGCTTGTGTACTTACTAAGCGGTTGTGCTTACCCCGTTGATGTTTTATGTTGTAGGTTGATGTTTTGGTAGAGACACGTGGATAGAGAATGTGCTTATGGTAGTGATATGGATATGGAGCTTGTTATGCGGTTAGAATTGCTCCATCTCCTTGAATTGTTGTTTTGATATGCAATTGTGTAATTCGCCCAAGTAAAGAGTTTTTGGATTTAAATATGTTAGTCAATATGTTGTATTTGACTTTGAAAGTCAAACAAAGAATATAGAGTCTTGGGTATGTGTATACAAAGGGTATGAAGTTATTGGATTATAATTGGTGTTGCTTCGGGTCAAACATAGTGAAATGTGGTCAAGTGTCAATTGTGATTGGTTGGTCAAATGTGAAGTTGACACATTGTCAATAGCCTTGAATTGGTCAAACAAATGTGGTTTGAGTGTTGAATTGGTTGAAAAATGGTTGAATTATGAAATGGGTCATTAATGTGTCAAAATGGGTTGAAAGTGGTCATGTGGTGAATTTAATTGTGTGGTGGTGTCATGGGTTGGTTTTTATTTGCTTTAAGTTTGTTTTAAGGAGTTAAATAAGTGTGCAAAAGAGTAGAGTTCAATTGTGTGTGGTTTGTGATTTGATTGGAAGTCAAAAAGAGGTTAAAATGGTCGAAAAGAGGTTATACGTCCGTTTTCTTGTAAAACGTGTATTTTGGAAAAGTGCAAAAAGGGAAGTCTTCGTTTTGACCATATGAATGTGCACGCAAAATTTCAGATCTTAACTCTTTACGGTTTGGGAGTTATGCCCGTATGAAGTTCTGTTTTGAGTCAAATTGAAAATGTCTTAGACAAGGGCCTAATTCCAGACAAGAAAGCTGAGTGCTGATTTTAGAGACCATGTTGCAGATTTTGACCCATATGGCTGATTTTCTAGACCATATTGCAGATTTTCATGTTTGTCTTACATGAGGGTCTCCACCTAGTCAAAAGTCTTTTCAATGATTTAAAAGCCCTAGTGATGATATGATCGAGTCGTAATTTACTATGGGACCAATAGAGAGTGTTTTTAGAGTATGTATAAAAAAAAAAAAAAAAAAATTCTCGAGTTTTGGGGCGTTTCAAGTTGGTATCAGAGCGGTAGTTTAAGTGAGTTATGTAATCCATTTTAGGATTGCATGATCTTAAACTATTATGAATTTTTTTTGATTTGCTATAATTATGATGAGTTATATGATGATTAATGTGTGTTAATTCAGAAATTAAAGTGTTGATAGAGAGTGTGTGATTAATGGTGTTATATGGTTATATGATTAGAGAATATGATGTGACTGCGGTCAACAGAGTAAGTGACTTATGTATGATTATGTTTATGAAGTGAAAACAGTGACTAGTGAATGATGTAGAAATTAAATGGTGTTCAGTGTTTATATGGAATTGTATGATTACGTGGAGTTAAGTATATGAATAACGAGTTAATGTTTCAGAGCGTATTTGTTGATAGAGTGCTGTTAAGTGTGTTTTGACTTGTTGGATATCTGTGTTATATGTGTTTATGTGTAAATTGCATTGAAGATTGATGATATGAGATAGCCTGAGAAAGAAGTGTGTATGAAATAATCTGACTACGCCTGATCAACGTAGTTATATTATGCCATATCATATGGAATTGTTGAGGCTACCAAGTATCAGAGAGATTTAATGTGATTGGTGAGATAGTGTATGAATGAAGAGTGTTTAAACTACGTGAATTAAGTATTGAATATGACGATGAAAAGTGAAAGTAGTATGCCTTGTGTCTAATGATAAGAATTTCACTATTTATGTGAAACCAAATATGTAAGGGTGATGTGTATAAGTTGTTTAAGATGAATACACAGTGTATGTGCTACTGATGATTAGTGTTTATGATGTTAGAGTTATGTGAAGTATGTTAATATGATTAAAACGCTTCCGCAAAGGGTAGAGATAGTGTTAAGATTGAGTAGTACGAGCGACATTCGTGAGGACACGAATGAAATAAGTGGGGGAGAGTTGTAACACCCCAAGTTTCAGGTTTTAATATCGTATGCGGATATATTTTTATTATGAAATATTGTTATGTAGAGAATAAGATATTATAGAAAACGTATACGGTTTTATCAGTTCCAGACAATAGGGTTTAAAAGGGAATAGAATTTAATAGATAAATATACATATGTACGTGCTTATCATTTCTTCCCTCTCAAAAGTTCCAGAAGTTAAAAATCAGAGACAAGAAAGATCGCAGAGTAAAATCCAAACCCTAGAATCAGTTTCTAAATTCATAATTGGAGCTAGAGAAGTTAGAATCATCATCCATAATCCTTCTTAATCTCATGTAAGTTGTTGTTCTTTATGTATCTAACCTAAGTTTTGGGTTTTTGATGGGTTTTGATTAATTGAAGGTTTTAATCCGAAATTGAAGCTAGAAATTGATTTAATTAGTGTTAGTTAGTGTTTTTATGATTGTTAGTAGTTATATAACATGTTGAAAATGAAGAAATTATGATTTAGTGTTCTTGAGCAAATTTAGGGTTTATGTCAAAGTGTTATAAAATGGTGAAATAAGCTTAAATATATGATTAGTGATGCTAATAGAGTATAATTATGAAGATAAAACATGAATTCAAGGTAGTAAAGTTGATAAGTGACAGATTATTAAAAGAGTGTTTATGGTGATCCATGTAAATTATGTTAAGATGATGTTAATGAGTTTAATTATGAAACTAGTGATACTTATAGAGTATGATTATGATAATGAATATTATGTGGTAAGAGTTTGATTAATGAAAGTTAAAAAGTGATTTAAAGAAGTAGTTTAATGTGATTAACTAAAGATTTAACTAGTGTAATCAAAGTGGGGGAGTAAGTAGTGAGATTATGTGGATGATTGATTAGTGTTTAAACATGTTGTTATGTGTTATGTATTCTATGATAGGGATTGAAGAAATGGATGCTTATGTTGATTAAGGTGGTGAAATCGTCTAAGAGATTGTGGTAAGTGACACGGGGGTCAAATGGGTGAATTGATTGTGTATGTACCGGATAGCTTCCGAGCTAGAGGTTTGCATAATCAAGGGAAAAGTTAATTGTTTATGTTGTTGTTTATGTTGTTGTGTATGATTCGATTGTGTTGGATCCGGATTGCTTTCAAGCAAGAGGCTACACAATTGGGTGGAAGATAAGTGGATTATGTTGCTTTTAATTAATGATTTATTATGATGTTGATTATGGCATGTTATGTTGAATACATGCTGAGATAAATTATGTTGATAAAGTTGTTCATATGTGAAAGGTTATGTAGCTTATGTGATTCATGTAATATATGTGAATTATGTAGCTTATGTGAATTATGTGATTATATGGATTATGTGGAACGAGCATTTATAGAGATATGTTGCTGTTAGTATTATGCTGTTATAGCTAGTACTAACTTCTGTTGAAATATTGCTGTTAGTACTTATGCTGATGTAGCTAGGACTAACTTCTGTTGATCTGTTGCTGTTGGTACTCATGCTTACAAAGATGGTACTAACTTCTGTTGAGCTTGGTATTCATATCCATGTGATTTGGTGCCTTGCATATGAAGTTTTATGACCACGGATTCGTTAGGTTTTATGAAGGAATCTCTACGTGTACTCAGTAGTTATTCGGTTATGTAGATAAGTGGATTAATGTTAAATGTTATATGAAGTGTTATGTGGATTAAATATTGGAGATTATGTGGTTATGATGTTATGTTAAATTGATTATTGTGTTGATTATGTAGTTTGTAGATTATGTGGAATATGCTTATGCAGTGAAACGGTGTTAGTATGCATACCGTTGTGGTATGGTACTCAGTGAAACAGTGTTAGTATGCATACCGTTGTGGTATGGTACTCAGTGAAATAGTGTTAGTATGCATACTGTTGCGGTATGTTACTCAGTGAAATAGTGTTAGCATGCATATCGATGTGGTATGGTGCTCAGTGATCAGTGTTCAGAGCTCAGTGAATATGTGGTTAAGTAGACATTTGTTGATATGTGTTAAATGTGTTATGTGAATCATTCATTTGATTGCTTGTGTACTTACTAAGCGGTTGTGTTTAGCCCGTTGATGTTTTATGTTGTAGGTTGATGTGTTGGTAGAGACACGTGGATAGAGAATGTGCTTATGGTAGTGATATGGATATGGAGCTTGTTATGCGGTTAGAATTGCTCCATCTCCTTGAATTGTTGTTTTGATATGCAATTGTGTAATTCGCCCAAGTAAAGAGTTTTTGGATTTAAATATGTTAGTCAATATGTTGTATTTGACTTTGAAAGTCAAACAAAGAATATAGAGTCTTGGGTATGTGTATACAAAGGGTATGAAGTTATTGGATTATAATTGGTGTTGCTTCGGGTCAAACATAGTGAAATGTGGTCAAGTGTCAATTGTGATTGGTTGGTCAAATGTGAAGTGGACACATTGTCAATAGCCTTGAATTGGTCAAACAAATGTGGTTTGAGTGTTGAATTGGTTGAAAAATGGTTGAATTATGAAATGGGTCATTAATGTGTCAAAATGGGTTGAAAGTGGTCATGTGGTGAATTTAATTGTGTGGTGGTGTCATGGGTTGGTTTTTATTTGCTTTAAGTTTGTTTTAAGGAGTTAAATAAGTGTGCAAAAGAGTAGAGTTCAATTGTGTGTGGTTTGTGATTTGATTGGAAGTCAAAAAGAGGTTAAAATGGTCGAAAAGAGGTTATACGTCCGTTTTCTTGTAAAACGTGTATTTTGGAAAAGTGCAAAAAGGGAAGTCTTCGTTTTGACCATATGAATGTGCACGCAAAATTTCAGATCTTAACTCTTTACGGTTTGGGAGTTATGCCCGTATGAAGTTCTGTTTTGAGTCAAATTGAAAATGTCTTAGACAAGGGCCTAATTCCAGACAAGAAAGCTGAGTGCTGATTTTAGAGACCATGTTGCAGATTTTGACCCATATGGCTGATTTTCTAGACCATATTGCAGATTTTCATGTTTGTCTTACATGAGGGTCTCCACATAGTCAAAAGTCTTTTCAATGATTTAAAAGCCCTAGTGATGATATGATCGAGTCGTAATTTACTATGGGACCAATAGAGAGTGTTTTTAGAGTATGTATAAAAAAAAAAAAAAAAAAATTTCTCGAGTTTTGGGGCGTTTCAAGTTGGTATCAGAGCGGTAGTTTAAGTGAGTTATGTAATCCATTTTAGGATTGCATGATCTTAAACTATTATGAATTTTTTTTGATTTGCTATAATTATGATGAGTTATATGATGATTAATGTGTGTTAATTCAGAAATTAAAGTGTTGATAGAGAGTGTGTGATTAATGGTGTTATATGGTTATATGATTAGAGAATATGATGTGACTGCGGTCAACAGAGTAAGTGACTTATGTATGATTATGTTTATGAAGTGAAAACAGTGACTAGTGAATGATGTAGAAATTAAATGGTGTTCAGTGTTTATATGGAATTGTATGATTACGTGGAGTTAAGTATATGAATAACGAGTTAATGTTTCAGAGCGTATTTGTTGATAGAGTGCTGTTAAGTGTGTTTTGACTTGTTGGATATCTGTGTTATATGTGTTTATGTGTAAATTGCATTGAAGATTGATGATATGAGATAGCCTGAGAAAGAAGTGTGTATGAAATAATCTGACTACGCCTGATCAACGTAGTTATATTATGCCATATCATATGGAATTGTTGAGGCTACCAAGTATCAGAGAGATTTAATGTGATTGGTGAGATAGTGTATGAATGAAGAGTGTTTAAACTACGTGAATTAAGTATTGAATATGACGATGAAAAGTGAAAGTAGTATGCCTTGTGTCTAATGATAAGAATTTCACTATTTATGTGAAACCAAATATGTAAGGGTGATGTGTATAAGTTGTTTAAGATGAATGCACAGTGTATGTGCTACTGATGATTAGTGTTTATGATGTTAGAGTTATGTGAAGTATGTTAATATGATTAAAACGCTTCCGCAAAGGGTAGAGATAGTGTTAAGATTGAGTAGTACGAGCGACATTCGTGAGGACACGAATGAAATAAGTGGGGGAGAGTTGTAACACCCCAAGTTTCAGGTTTTAATATCGTATGCGGATATATTTTTATTATGAAATATTGTTATGTAGAGAATAAGATATTATAGAAAACGTATACGGTTTTATCAGTTCCAGACAATAGGGTTTAAAAGGGAATAGAATTTAATAGATAAATATACATATGTACGTGCTTATCATTTCTTCCCTCTCAAAAGTTCCAGAAGTTAAAAATCAGAGACAAGAAAGATCGCAGAGTAAAATCCAAACCCTAGAATCAGTTTCTAAATTCATAATTGGAGCTAGAGAAGTTAGAATCATCATCCATAATCCTTCTTAATCTCATGTAAGTTGTTGTTCTTTATGTATCTAACCTAAGTTTTGGGTTTTTGATGGGTTTTGTTTAATTGAAGGTTTTAATCCGAAATTGAAGCTAGAAATTGATTTAATTAGTGTTAGTTAGTGTTTTTATGATTGTTAGTAGTTATATAACATGTTGAAAATGAAGAAATTATGATTTAGTGTTCTTGAGCAAATTTAGGGTTTATGTCAAAGTGTTATAAAATGGTGAAATAAGCTTAAATATATGATTAGTGATGCTAATAGAGTATAATTATGAAGATAAAACATGAATTCAAGGTAGTAAAGTTGATAAGTGACAGATTATTAAAAGAGTGTTTATGGTGATCCATGTAAATTATGTTAAGATGATGTTAATGAGTTTAATTATGAAACTAGTGATACTTATAGAGTATGATTATGATAATGAATATTATGTGGTAAGAGTTTGATTAATGAAAGTTAAAAAGTGATTTAAAGAAGTAGTTTAATGTGATTAACTAAAGATTTAACTAGTGTAATCAAAGTGGGGGAGTAAGTAGTGAGATTATGTGGATGATTGATTAGTGTTTAAACATGTTGTTATGTGTTATGTATTCTATGATAGGGATTGAAGAAATGGATGCTTATGTTGATTAAGGTGGTGAAATCGTCTAAGAGATTGTGGTAAGTGACACGGGGGTCAAATGGGTGAATTGATTGTGTATGTACCGGATAGCTTCCGAGCTAGAGGTTTGCATAATCAAGGGAAAAGTTAATTGTTTATGTTGTTGTTTATGTTGTTGTGTATGATTCGATTGTGTTGGATCCGGATTGCTTTCAAGCAAGAGGCTACACAATTGGGTGGAAGATAAGTGGATTATGTTGCTTTTAATTAATGATTTATTATGATGTTGATTATGGCATGTTATGTTGAATACATGCTGAGATAAATTATGTTGATAAAGTTGTTCATATGTGAAAGGTTATGTAGCTTATGTGATTCATGTAATATATGTGAATTATGTAGCTTATGTGAATTATGTGATTATATGGATTATGTGGAACGAGCATTTATAGAGATATGTTGCTGTTAGTATTATGCTGTTATAGCTAGTACTAACTTCTGTTGAAATATTGCTGTTAGTACTTATGCTGATGTAGCTAGTACTAACTTCTGTTGATCTGTTGCTGTTGGTACTCATGCTTACAAAGATGGTACTAACTTCTGTTGAGCTTGGTATTCATATCCATGTGATTTGGTGCCTTGCATATGAAGTTTTATGACCACGGATTCGTTAGGTTTTATGAAGGAATCTCTACGTGTACTCAGTAGTTATTCGGTTATGTAGATAAGTGGATTAATGTTAAATGTTATATGAAGTGTTATGTGGATTAAATATTGGAGATTATGTGGTTATGATGTTATGTTAAATTGATTATTGTGTTGATTATGTAGTTTGTAGATTATGTGGAATATGCTTATGCAGTGAAACGGTGTTAGTATGCATACCGTTGTGGTATGGTACTCAGTGAAACAGTGTTAGTATGCATACCGTTGTGGTATGGTACTCAGTGAAATAGTGTTAGTATGCATACTGTTGCGGTATGTTACTCAGTGAAATAGTGTTAGCATGCATATCGATGTGGTATGGTGCTCAGTGATCAGTGTTCAGAGCTCAGTGAATATGTGGTTAAGTAGACATTTGTTGATATGTGTTAAATGTGTTATGTGAATCATTCATTTGATTGCTTGTGTACTTACTAAGCGGTTGTGTTTAGCCCGTTGATGTTTTATGTTGTAGGTTGATGTGTTGGTAGAGACACGTGGATAGAGAATGTGCTTATGGTAGTGATATGGATATGGAGCTTGTTATGCGGTTAGAATTGCTCCATCTCCTTGAATTGTTGTTTTGATATGCAATTGTGTAATTCGCCCAAGTAAAGAGTTTTTGGATTTAAATATGTTAGTCAATATGTTGTATTTGACTTTGAAAGTCAAACAAAGAATATAGAGTCTTGGGTATGTGTATACAAAGGGTATGAAGTTATTGGATTATAATTGGTGTTGCTTCGGGTCAAACATAGTGAAATGTGGTCAAGTGTCAATTGTGATTGGTTGGTCAAATGTGAAGTGGACACATTGTCAATAGCCTTGAATTGGTCAAACAAATGTGGTTTGAGTGTTGAATTGGTTGAAAAATGGTTGAATTATGAAATGGGTCATTAATGTGTCAAAATGGGTTGAAAGTGGTCATGTGGTGAATTTAATTGTGTGGTGGTGTCATGGGTTGGTTTTTATTTGCTTTAAGTTTGTTTTAAGGAGTTAAATAAGTGTGCAAAAGAGTAGAGTTCAATTGTGTGTGGTTTGTGATTTGATTGGAAGTCAAAAAGAGGTTAAAATGGTCGAAAAGAGGTTATACGTCCGTTTTCTTGTAAAACGTGTATTTTGGAAAAGTGCAAAAAGGGAAGTCTTCGTTTTGACCATATGAATGTGCACGCAAAATTTCAGATCTTAACTCTTTACGGTTTGGGAGTTATGCCCGTATGAAGTTCTGTTTTGAGTCAAATTGAAAATGTCTTAGACAAGGGCCTAATTCCAGACAAGAAAGCTGAGTGCTGATTTTAGAGACCATGTTGCAGATTTTGACCCATATGGCTGATTTTCTAGACCATATTGCAGATTTTCATGTTTGTCTTACATGAGGGTCTCCACATAGTCAAAAGTCTTTTCAATGATTTAAAAGCCCTAGTGATGATATGATCGAGTCGTAATTTACTATGGGACCAATAGAGAGTGTTTTTAGAGTATGTATAAAAAAAAAAAAAAAAAAATTTCTCGAGTTTTGGGGCGTTTCAAGTTGGTATCAGAGCGGTAGTTTAAGTGAGTTATGTAATCCATTTTAGGATTGCATGATCTTAAACTATTATGAATTTTTTTTGATTTGCTATAATTATGATGAGTTATATGATGATTAATGTGTGTTAATTCAGAAATTAAAGTGTTGATAGAGAGTGTGTGATTAATGGTGTTATATGGTTATATGATTAGAGAATATGATGTGACTGCGGTCAACAGAGTAAGTGACTTATGTATGATTATGTTTATGAAGTGAAAACAGTGACTAGTGAATGATGTAGAAATTAAATGGTGTTCAGTGTTTATATGGAATTGTATGATTACGTGGAGTTAAGTATATGAATAACGAGTTAATGTTTCAGAGCGTATTTGTTGATAGAGTGCTGTTAAGTGTGTTTTGACTTGTTGGATATCTGTGTTATATGTGTTTATGTGTAAATTGCATTGAAGATTGATGATATGAGATAGCCTGAGAAAGAAGTGTGTATGAAATAATCTGACTACGCCTGATCAACGTAGTTATATTATGCCATATCATATGGAATTGTTGAGGCTACCAAGTATCAGAGAGATTTAATGTGATTGGTGAGATAGTGTATGAATGAAGAGTGTTTAAACTACGTGAATTAAGTATTGAATATGACGATGAAAAGTGAAAGTAGTATGCCTTGTGTCTAATGATAAGAATTTCACTATTTATGTGAAACCAAATATGTAAGGGTGATGTGTATAAGTTGTTTAAGATGAATGCACAGTGTATGTGCTACTGATGATTAGTGTTTATGATGTTAGAGTTATGTGAAGTATGTTAATATGATTAAAACGCTTCCGCAAAGGGTAGAGATAGTGTTAAGATTGAGTAGTACGAGCGACATTCGTGAGGACACGAATGAAATAAGTGGGGGAGAGTTGTAACACCCCAAGTTTCAGGTTTTAATATCGTATGCGGATATATTTTTATTATGAAATATTGTTATGTAGAGAATAAGATATTATAGAAAACGTATACGGTTTTATCAGTTCCAGACAATAGGGTTTAAAAGGGAATAGAATTTAATAGATAAATATACATATGTACGTGCTTATCATTTCTTCCCTCTCAAAAGTTCCAGAAGTTAAAAATCAGAGACAAGAAAGATCGCAGAGTAAAATCCAAACCCTAGAATCAGTTTCTAAATTCATAATTGGAGCTAGAGAAGTTAGAATCATCATCCATAATCCTTCTTAATCTCATGTAAGTTGTTGTTCTTTATGTATCTAACCTAAGTTTTGGGTTTTTGATGGGTTTTGTTTAATTGAAGGTTTTAATCCGAAATTGAAGCTAGAAATTGATTTAATTAGTGTTAGTTAGTGTTTTTATGATTGTTAGTAGTTATATAACATGTTGAAAATGAAGAAATTATGATTTAGTGTTCTTGAGCAAATTTAGGGTTTATGTCAAAGTGTTATAAAATGGTGAAATAAGCTTAAATATATGATTAGTGATGCTAATAGAGTATAATTATGAAGATAAAACATGAATTCAAGGTAGTAAAGTTGATAAGTGACAGATTATTAAAAGAGTGTTTATGGTGATCCATGTAAATTATGTTAAGATGATGTTAATGAGTTTAATTATGAAACTAGTGATACTTATAGAGTATGATTATGATAATGAATATTATGTGGTAAGAGTTTGATTAATGAAAGTTAAAAAGTGATTTAAAGAAGTAGTTTAATGTGATTAACTAAAGATTTAACTAGTGTAATCAAAGTGGGGGAGTAAGTAGTGAGATTATGTGGATGATTGATTAGTGTTTAAACATGTTGTTATGTGTTATGTATTCTATGATAGGGATTGAAGAAATGGATGCTTATGTTGATTAAGGTGGTGAAATCGTCTAAGAGATTGTGGTAAGTGACACGGGGGTCAAATGGGTGAATTGATTGTGTATGTACCGGATAGCTTCCGAGCTAGAGGTTTGCATAATCAAGGGAAAAGTTAATTGTTTATGTTGTTGTTTATGTTGTTGTGTATGATTCGATTGTGTTGGATCCGGATTGCTTTCAAGCAAGAGGCTACACAATTGGGTGGAAGATAAGTGGATTATGTTGCTTTTAATTAATGATTTATTATGATGTTGATTATGGCATGTTATGTTGAATACATGCTGAGATAAATTATGTTGATAAAGTTGTTCATATGTGAAAGGTTATGTAGCTTATGTGATTCATGTAATATATGTGAATTATGTAGCTTATGTGAATTATGTGATTATATGGATTATGTGGAACGAGCATTTATAGAGATATGTTGCTGTTAGTATTATGCTGTTATAGCTAGTACTAACTTATGTTGAAATATTGCTGTTAGTACTTATGCTGATGTAGCTAGGACTAACTTCTGTTGATCTGTTGCTGTTGGTACTCATGCTTACAAAGATGGTACTAACTTCTGTTGAGCTTGGTATTCATATCCATGTGATTTGGTGCCTTGCATATGAAGTTTTATGACCACGGATTCGTTAGGTTTTATGAAGGAATCTCTACGTGTACTCAGTAGTTATTCGGTTATGTAGATAAGTGGATTAATGTTAAATGTTATATGAAGTGTTATGTGGATTAAATATTGGAGATTATGTGGTTATGATGTTATGTTAAATTGATTATTGTGTTGATTATGTAGTTTGTAGATTATGTGGAATATGCTTATGCAGTGAAACGGTGTTAGTATGCATACCGTTGTGGTATGGTACTCAGTGAAACAGTGTTAGTATGCATACCGTTGTGGTATGGTACTCAGTGAAATAGTGTTAGTATGCATACTGTTGCGGTATGTTACTCAGTGAAATAGTGTTAGCATGCATATCGATGTGGTATGGTGCTCAGTGATCAGTGTTCAGAGCTCAGTGAATATGTGGTTAAGTAGACATTTGTTGATATGTGTTAAATGTGTTATGTGAATCATTCATTTGATTGCTTGTGTACTTACTAAGCGGTTGTGCTTACCCCGTTGATGTTTTATGTTGTAGGTTGATGTGTTGGTAGAGACACGTGGATAGAGAATGTGCTTATGGTAGTGATATGGATATGGAGCTTGTTATGCGGTTAGAATTGCTCCATCTCCTTGAATTGTTGTTTTGATATGCAATTGTGTAATTCGCCCAAGTAAAGAGTTTTTGGATTTAAATATGTTAGTCAATATGTTGTATTTGACTTTGAAAGTCAAACAAAGAATATAGAGTCTTGGGTATGTGTATACAAAGGGTATGAAGTTATTGGATTATAATTGGTGTTGCTTCGGGTCAAACATAGTGAAATGTGGTCAAGTGTCAATTGTGATTGGTTGGTCAAATGTGAAGTAGACACATTGTCAATAGCCTTGAATTGGTCAAACAAATGTGGTTTGAGTGTTGAATTGGTTGAAAAATGGTTGAATTATGAAATGGGTCATTAATGTGTCAAAATGGGTTGAAAGTGGTCATGTGGTGAATTTAATTGTGTGGTGGTGTCATGGGTTGGTTTTTATTTGCTTTAAGTTTGTTTTAAGGAGTTAAATAAGTGTGCAAAAGAGTAGAGTTCAATTGTGTGTGGTTTGTGATTTGATTGGAAGTCAAAAAGAGGTTAAAATGGTCGAAAAGAGGTTATACGTCCGTTTTCTTGTAAAACGTGTATTTTGGAAAAGTGCAAAAAGGGAAGTCTTCGTTTTGACCATATGAATGTGCACGCAAAATTTCAGATCTTAACTCTTTACGGTTTGGGAGTTATGCCCGTATGAAGTTCTGTTTTGAGTCAAATTGAAAATGTCTTAGACAAGGGCCTAATTACAGACAAGAAAGCTGAGTGCTGATTTTAGAGACCATGTTGCAGATTTTGACCCATATGGCTGATTTTCTAGACCATATTGCAGATTTTCATGTTTGTCTTACATGAGGGTCTCCACCTAGTCAAAAGTCTTTTCAATGATTTAAAAGCCCTAGTGATGATATGATCGAGTCGTAATTTACTATGGGACCAATAGAGAGTGTTTTTAGAGTATGTATAAAAAAAAAAAAAAAAAAAAAATTTCTCGAGTTTTGGGGCGTTTCAGACTGGATATGAGTACGGCTTACCATCCTCAAATTGATGGGCAAAGTGAGCGTACTATCCAAACGTTGGAGGATATGTTGAGGGCTTGCGTTATAGACTTTGGAGGAAACTGGGATACTCATTTACCATTAGTGGAGTTTTCGTATAATAACAGCTACCATTCGAGTATTCAGTGTGCACCATTTGAAACACTCTATGGGCGGAAGTGCCGTTCGCCCATAATGTGGACTGAGGTAGGAGAAAGTCAGTTGATTGGGCCGGAAATAGTCCAAGAGACTACTGATAAGATCGCGCAAATCAAGGAGAGGTTGAAAGTGGCTTGAGATAGACTAAAGAGCTATGTGGATAAACGTCGTAAGCCCTTGGAATTTGCGGTTGGTGATTACGTGCTATTAAAAGTGTCACCGTGGAAGGGAGTTGTTCGTTTTGGTAAAAAGGGAAAAATTGCACCAAGGTTTGTTGGACCATTCGAGATTATCGAGCGCGTTGGTCCAGTTGCTTATAGGTTAAAATTACCTCAAGAGCTTGGTGGGGTTCATGATGTATTCCATGTGGCGAATTTGAGGAAGTGTTTAGCTTATTAGACTTTGCAAGTACCTTTGGAAGAGATTCAGATTGATCCTAAACTTCATTTTGTGGAAGAACCAGTTGAGATTGTGGATCGTGAGGTTAAGAAGCTGAAGCGTTGTAAAATCCCGATTGTTAAAGTTCGTTGGGATGCTAAGAGAGGTCCTGAATTCACTTGGGAGCGCGAGGATCAAATGAAACTAAAGTATCCACACCTTTGTGGTGATCATGTTGGCAGTACTAGTTCCAGTTGAATTTCGGGACGAAATTCCTTCAACTGGGGGATACTGTGACATCCGTCACTGAATGCTTCAATTGTAGGTTCATTTTCAAAAATTCATTTCGTATTTGTGGTCAAACATTTCGTAACTTAGACTATATGGGGAACTTAATTCTCAGATAGTACCCAAATGATTCGATTAATTTACAATGAAAGAATTGTTAATTATTAATCAAAGTCAAAGGGCATTTATTAAAGAATTAGGGTTTCTGGATTTCTCAGAATCGCGACGCGATTACCCCTATATCGCGACGCGATCCCGTGTCGGTCAGACCTGATATATATACGTATTTATAAACCCTAACTCGTATTCCACAAACCTACAGCCGAAGTTTGACGATCTGGAGCGTATTGTTCTTCATATTTTCGATTCTCAAAGTCTAAGAACTCAATCACATCATCTCTCAATCATTTTTATCGATCGATAAGTTGTTGTTTGTATATTTCGGTAAGAATCACGATCCATCTTTCGTTTTCTTCATATTCTTGTTGCATGATGAATAAACTCTCATGCTACGATGTTTATCTACAGATTTTAAAGGATTCTATCGTGCGGATTCACGGGTGTTGGTATAAAATTCCTTTCGATTCATTTGTTTTAGTATATTTCGATTATTCGTTTATGTCGGTCATTTTCGGTTCATTTCCATTGTGTTCCGGGTAATAAAAATAGTTAGAACATTAATAAAATCAGTATATATGATGATGGGATAAAGAGTTTTGATTGTTGTTGCGGTTTGGATTGGTTATATATGTGATTAGGGTTGAGTTATTATAAACCCTAATCTGACCAGAAACTTTGTTCGGATAGGGAAGCTCGTAACTTGGTCAATTCACGATGGTTTTTGTTGAAAAAGGAGTCTAAACATAAGTACTTTGAGTCTTCTTTCAAATGGTGTCGGTTTCATGGCTAAATGTGGAGTATAAGTTGGTCAAAATGATTTTACAAAATCATATGTCAATTCTGAGTTTCTTGGTTCCAGATTTCGGTTGAGTTGTAGATTTTTGAAACGTGTCTTAAACTAAGAATTTGATCTTGATATTTTGACTGGAGTGTCTTTAAGTGTTAAGTATTTTCTGTAAAAGTATGATAATCATTTGAAGCTTCTAAGTATTTTAAGTAAATTAAAACTTTTGTGAAGTCAGAAAGAGTCAACGATTTATAGCAGTTCACTTTGGTGAATTTTTAAAAATAGTAAATCAATTTAATTGAATCTGAAAAATTTACAGCGTCTTCTAAACACATTAAAGTAACGTTGGTAAAAATTATAGAGTGAAATGGTTTGGTAAGTATTATTTAAAAATTCATGAAGTGGGTCCAAATTTCTGGTCAGAATCTGAGTTTTCATTTAGGATTAGTTCTTGAAATAATACACTAGTAGAATTGTGAGGAAACATATTAGAAGTGTTTGGGGTGTGGAATACAATGGAATGACCTAGTTATGCCTAGGTTATGACCCATACGTATTATGACATTGTAGATTGGCGAGCTGATTAGTGATTATACTTAAGGGGCGATACTTGCATCAGTTTTTGAGGTGAGTTTTGCGGCCCCATTTTCTTTACTTATTTTTCCGTTGGGGGAAAAGAATGCTCAAAATGGTTTCGAACTGTTTTCTTATGCTGTGTAAACTATCTGAGTTTTCTGATTTGGACATTATGATTGAATAAGTGACATTCTGATTGTTGTGGACTGATTGCTGACTGTTGTGGACTGATTGCTGATTGTTCGGATGAGTCTTGTGTCTTCGGGACCCTGACAACACTCCATATTTCTTACTAATACGGATATGATTATTGATAGTACTATCGGACGACGGTCCCGCTCTTGTGATAGATACGTTATCCTTGAGTGAATATTATCCAGGAACAGATGGGATTGCTTATGGTGGATGAGTTGGTTATCTTATGTGCTTATTTTATATCATATGTCCTACTTACTAAAATAACACAGCAAAACTATATTCTTTGTGTATATGTCTTATCAAACCTGCTTAACTCACCAACATACGTGTTGACGTTTTTGAGCATAACTTTTCAGGTAATTCTAGTGGACTAAAGATAGAGGACAAGAAAGCTTAGTGGACCTCTAGGTTGCATTTAAGCTAAACTTTGAAACTGTCGTTTGAGGTGGAACATTTGCATTCTAATAATTTGAGAAAGGCGTGTTTTGCCTTAACATTTGATTATGGATTATGGTTTGGTTATCTTTTTCATTGTTGATATGTACATGTAGCGTGAGCTCCTATTCATGTTACTTGTATCATAACACATTGGATATTTATTTTCATATTGACGTCTTTATAATAATGTGCTGTGATACTATCATTGTTGTACCCCGTTGTTTCCGCTTTAGACGGGGTGTGACATACTTGAGATATCTTGTCCGTTATTTCTTGGACTATCTCAGGACCTGATAACTGTCTGTCGCCCAACTCTGCCCAACAGAGTGGGGATCGGCACTTGCGTCCATACAATGCCTCGAAAGGTGCCATTTGTATGCTGGTGTGATAGCTGTTGTTGTAGGAGAATTCAGCTAGAGGTAGGTGAGTATCCCAATTACCTCCAAAGTCTATCACACACGCTCTTAACAAGTCTTCGAGCGTTTGTATCATTCACTCGCTTTGGCCGTCGGTCTGTGGGTGGTAGGCAGTACTCATGTCGAGTCGAGTACCCAGTGCCTGTTGAAGTGTTTGCCAGAAGCGAGATGTGAATCGTGCATCTTTATCAGAGATGATTGATAATAGCACACTATGTCGGGAAACAATCTCCTTTAGATAGATTCTAGTCAATTTTTCCATCCGATCTGTTTCTTTGATGGCAAGGAAGTGGGCTGATTTTGTCAATCGATCGACAATCACCCATATGGTGTCAACTCCAGATGTTGTTTTTGGTAACTTCGTGATAAAGTCCATCGTGATGTGTTCCCATTTCCATTTGGGCAACTCAGGTTGTTGCAAAAGCCCAGACGGCTTTTGGTATTCGACCTTGACTTTCGCACAAGTCACGCATTTGCTAACATAGGTGGCAATGTCTCGTTTCATGCCAGGCCACCAATAGAAACCTTTTAGATCGTGGTACATTTTGTCTGCACCAGGATGTATCGAGTAATTGGACTTATGAGCTTCGTCCAATATCAAGCTACGTAGTTTGTCAACACAAGAAACCCAAATTCGATTCATAAAGTACAACACTTCGTTGTCCTTTGTTTCAAGTTGTTTGTCCATTCCCTTCAAGGATTCTTCCTTAAGTCGTTCGGGAACGAAAGCTAGTTGTTGAGCATCGTGAATTTGAGTAATGAGATTCGAGTGGATTGTCAACCCCAAAGCTCGAACTCTACGAGGTTTAGTTCTTTCTTTACAACTCAGGACATCTGCTACTACATTAGCTTTGCCCGGATGGTACTTGATTTCACAGTCGTAATCGTTCAGCAGTTCAACCAAACGTCTTTGTCTCATGTTGAGTTCTTTCTGATCAAATATATGTTGAAGACTTTTGTGATCAGTGAAGATTGTACACTTTATACCGTACAGGTAGTGTCTCCAAATCTTCAGAGCAAAAACGACTGCTCCCAGTTCTAAGTCATGCGTCGTATAGTTCTTCTCATGAACTTTCAACTGACGAGACACGTAAGCAATGACTTTGTCATTTTGCATTAACACGCAACCCAATCTCTGATGTGAAACATCACAATAGACAACAAAGTTTTCTACTCCTTCAGGTAATGATAGAATGGGCGCGGTACTCAGTTTCTGTTTTAACAGTTGGAAAGCGTTCTCTTGCTTCTCGCCCCAGTCAAATTTCTTATCCTTTTGAGTTAGAGCGGTAAGTGGCTGGGCTATCTTTGAAAAATTCACGATGAATCATCGGTAATAGCCGGCTAGCCCAAGAAATTGTCATATCTCGGATAGGGTTCGGGGCTTCCCAGTTTTTAATTGCCTCAATTTTGGATGGGTCCACATGAATTCCTTTGTTATTGATCACATGACCAAGGAAATGAACCTCACGCATCCAAAATTCGCACTTAGAGAACTTTGCATAAAGCTTCTCTTTCTCCAGTAGTTCAAGAATTATTCTCAGATGTTGTTCGTGATCTTCCTTCGTTCGTGAGTATATCAATATGTCGTCGATAAACACAATGATGAACTTATCAAGATAAGGTTTGCATACTCGATTCATGAGATCCATAAACACTGCTAGCGCGTTTGTTAACCCAAACGGCATGACTAGGAACTCATAATGACCGTATCGAGTCCTAAACGCATTCTTTGGGATATCCTCATCCCGTACCTTCAGTTGGTGGTAACCAGATCGCAAGTTGATCTTCGAGTAGTAACTTGACCCTTGTAGCTGGTCAAATAAATCATCGATGCGTGGCAATGGATATCTGTTTTTGATTGTTACTTTGTTCAGTTCCCGATAATCGATGCACATCCGCATTGATCCATCCTTTTTCTTGACAAACAGAACCGGAGCTCCCCAAGGTGAAAAGCTCGGTCGGATGAATCCTAAGTCTAAGAGTTCCTGCAACTGTGCAGACAACTCCTGCATTTCTGATGGAGCTAGTCGATAAGGTGCGCGAGCAATTGGTGCAGCTCCAGGCACTAAATCGATATGGAACTCCACTTAACGCGGGGGTGGTAATCCTGGTAGTTCGTCAGGAAACACTCCTGGATATTCACGTACGATAGACACATCGTCTATGCGTCGCTCCTCGGTTTTCTTCCCAATCACATGTACCAAGAATGCTTGGTAACCCTTTCGTAGAAATTTACTCGCTTTCATGCATGTGATCATCTTTACTGCATGGTTTCCTTTCTCTCCTTGTATCTCCCAGGTTTCCCCTGTAACGGTAGACGTACCAATTTCTCAAAACATACAATTTCTGCCCGGTTTTTCGACAACCAGTCCATGCCAACCACTATATCGAAGCTCCCTAGTTCTACCGGTAGTAAGTCTATTTTGAAAGAATGTCCTTCCAATGTTAAGGTACATCCTGGCAAGGTTTTGAAACCCGGGTTGACCCGTCCGGTCCAACCGGTTAAACCGGGAACCGGTGGGACAACCGGTGATGTCGCCTTATGAAAGCGCGTCTTGTTTTACAATTTATAAATAGAAATACCTAATAAATACTTTCAAGCAACCAGGCAAGAATACCCGATCAATTGTAAATATAGATTTGGTAAGTCAAGTTCGAACACATGGAAAAGGTGGAATATTTAAAATAGAAATTAACAATTAACTAGAAAACAGTAAATATGGGGGGCGTTTTAGTTCCGTACAAACATTTCAAAAAACATTTAATTAAAATAAACAAACGTAAATAAAACTTTAAATTAAAATAATAAATAAATAATAACAATAAATCCTAATTGGAAGGAATAAGTAATTGTATAGTTAATGTCACTTAGATTCATATTTCCCGATTTATTACGTATTGATTATCTAATTGTGATTCTTTTAGATCAACTTAATACCAAATTCTTCAATGAATACTAAGTCGAATATGAACTAGCCAACGTTTCTGGTCCAACTAATTCCTATAATCTAGGGTCCAACATGAAACACTGGTTCCAATGTCACAAGATGATCAGTCAATTGTGTGCCTTTCCCTAAATTATGCATTAAACATTCACTACTCGTTATAATCAACTCTATTGGTATGACTCAACAATACCCAATAATTAACTTATTGTCTTGCTCATTTTAAAGTAGATAATTATTGTATACTCGACCTATCAGACTCAACGTATTTAGTGATAGTCCAAAACCCTAAGGTAGTACTAGCAATAATCAATAATCTTTAAGGAACTCAATCTCATTAAAATTATTAATCACGTGAAGCAACAATAATAACTAGTTACCAATAAACAAGTGTCCACGAGCAATATAACCGTTTTCAATCAGATAACTTATTCAATACGCAATTATAATCGTTCAATAATCATAATTTAAATTAAATCAACTACACAATCACTTTAAATACTCAATTCATCATCAAAACAATATATATCAGATTCAATAAATCAAGTTCTTCAATGAAATAAAGAAACGAAAATATACCGAATCGATTAACGATAAACTACGAAAGATTAGAGCGAATTATCCTCGTTCTTCACCCTTCGTACCTCCAAACTAACCCTAAAGTACGAATTTAAAACCCCTAAAGTCGTCTGGAACTGAAAGAAAACGAAAACCCTTTAAAAACTGTCGAAATAGGGTTTTTTCGCGAATTTATACTTCTGTGGTTTTTGATCCATACGGCGTATGGATTTCCATACGGCGTATGGATTGATTTCAAGCCCAGCCCATGTCCGCGTAACCTGGGCCTCCACTGCTGCAATCCATACGGCGTATGGATTCCATACGGCGTATGGATGCTTTTTCCAGCCGATTTTTGACTTTTCTTCATTTCTTCTTTTCTTCGACTTCGGCTTCTCATTATTCTTCAAATATGTATCATTTAGCTCGTTATTTGACTGTTTTCCGTTCCTTTTCCATAAACGCTCCATTTCCACATCTATTTGCAAATATGAACGAAATCAATATCTATTCTAAACAAAATGCAATAAAAACATTCAAGAATAGGGGTAAAATACTACTAAAATATAGTACTTTTGAGCGTTTATCAAACATCCCCCACTTTAATCCTACTTGTCCTCAAGTAGACTATCGATTCAAAATTCAAATTCTTAAGAAAACAGTCATCTCTATTAATCTAAATAACTAAAATAGGAATTACACAACATCACCCATCTTCAACTCAAATGTTTAAATTTAAAAATATGTTAATTCTAAAAAAATTATTAAGAAACTACGAGATTTACAAAAACTTATCTACACATAGAGTTATTATTCTTAAACATCAAATAGTTCACAATGATTATTGATATTGTTATCCACTTAAACAATCTATATTTGAATACTCGAGCTCAACTTATTATTATTCGTGTAAATATTCCCTTAGACTCCCAAAAACTATATACTTTCATACTCATAATATGCCAATATTACATATCTTGAAATTTAATCAAAACAATCATTTTTCAAATCAAGACAGAGGTGACAGGTCTGTGCCTCAACACAACAAAGCAACATAACTTGGTTTTGGTTTAGCAATAATGTTTTTAGTCAAACCATTGGTGACAGGTCTGTACCTCAGTACAACAAAGTGACTTAATTTGACCACATTTAAAATTATGAGTTATTAAACTCTTTTGCTCTTTTTCATTAGATATACTGACGGAGACCAGGTCTGTACTTTCGTACAACAAAGGAAACAACACCCAGTATATCCCCAAATGATGTTAATTAAATTCCCAAAAATATGGCATATCACACATTACTAATATGAAAATTAAGACGATGTCATACATAGCTAAAGTTCGTCTACAAGTAACATTTACTCCTTAATTATCATTTCTTAACAGCTCAAACATTCTCATATAAATCGCCTATCAATACATCATATAATGAAGCTAAATAACATCTTTAATAGCTTTAGTATTTAATTAAAAGTGTAGAAAATTTTAAGTTTAACCTACATAGTTACAAAATAATGATCTCTAGAAAACAAAAATTTTAATGCAAAAATTTGCTTGAAAAATGGGCAACTCATAACCTCCTAGTTACTCATCTTAATAAGATAACTATTAACCAAATTACAAAATCATCTACTTATTAACAGAACTATTATGTGGAAATTAAACTTCTTTTCTCTCCCATCCCCCACTTAAAGATGTACAATGCCCTCATTGTACAAATAATGACATACTTAAAAAACGGGAAAAAGAGAAAAGAACTTAGAACAGAAAAACTCCCCTGGAATAGTGTGCAGTTTAATGACAAGGATAATACGAATTTCCCACATCCTCTCGATTCAATTATTCGTTGCGCTGAACTTACTGCCAGCATGACACGTACTCACAACACACTTCTGAGGGAACAATCAACAAACATAATTAAATAATACCAAATTAAAACATCCTAATTAAAAACAACTACTACCAAATCCTAAAACTACCAATCCAACACAATTAATAAAAACCCAAAAATAAAAACAGTCATAATAATAATAATAAAACAATAATAATAATAATGTCTGGAATCATAAACCAAATAGGATGAACATCATCCTAGTCACTGTCATCGTCCTGAAGGTACTGGTACTGATGAGAAGGCGCTCCATACTCTGACTGCGATGGTGGTGGTGGTCGTGGCATGAACTCAGGTGGCATCTGGTACTGGAATGGCTGATATGAGGGTCCAGAAGGAAACTGACCAAACAGCTGCTCAAACAAGCCATCTTGGTAGTCCAAGTGTGCACTGGTCTGATGGAAATGCTGTCTCTGCATAAGATCTAACTGATCAAACCTCTGGGTCTGATGTAACTGCATCTGGTGCATCTGCTGAGACAACTGATCAAACTCTGTAGCATAACCTCTGTTACGGCCTCGTGCCGTACCTCGACCTCTATCACTACCACTCGTATCTCCTCTGGCTCTACTCTGCCTCGACTGCAAAGTCTGTCCTACTGTAGTAATCGGAACCCAGTAATACATCTCTGCAGGACCACCATAAGTAATGCATGGCTCAATAAGGGCAAACGCCTCCAACCGGCGTGCAGTCAACCATCCCATGCTAGGCTGAACAATCGTGCATGACCCCATCTCATCCTGAGTAGCCAAACCAAAGTATCTAGCCAATCGAGTAACAAAGTGACCTCCACACAAACTACTACCATCTCTAGTACCAGTAGCTCTCTTCGACATCCACTTCGCCAACCTCCAAGGTACACTCACTAACCTCTTCCTGATAATCGAACTCAAATAAAACAAGTCAGGCCTCGAAACTTTCTCAGGCCCCTCCTTGCGACCCACAATGGTGTAAGTCAACAATCTGTGAATGAGTCGATGACGAGGATCTCGAATACGCGTATAAGAAGGTGTCGAACTGCCATAACTACCCTGGGCAATAAACTGCCACTCCTGCTCAATCTCCAAATCAGTGAGCTTCTTCACAGCACCTGTAGAAATGTGGTTTAGAAAGTGAGGATTATCCAGCTCATTGGGCTCATAAAGCCCCAATCCCAAAGCAAACTGAACCAAGGTCATCTGTCTGGGCTGTCCCCCTAGCTGGAAGAAAATGGAGTTCTCAGTCCATTGGGTCAACCTGGCATCAAACCTAAAAGTGCTATAAAACTCAACAACCAACTCTCTGTAGATATCCTCCCTGATACTGAATAACCGGGACCAAGCATAGGAAACAAATCCAATGTTTCCATCCTCTAATGCATATGGAACAGCAAGTAAATTCCTAATGGCCTCAGCACCATTAGTAAACCCCTCTCTAGCAATCACATGCTCCAAAACATTCCAGTTAACAGCATCAAACACCTCAATGGACTGGCCAATATTGGAAGCCAGACGATCTCTAAACTGCATCCTAGTAGTCTCAGAATATGATCCATGAAAAGTGAGATATCTATGTGATCTAATCAACGGGTTTCCCAAAGTTTCACCTCCTCGTGCTCTCCTGCTAGACATGATAACTGCTAAACAAAACAATTGTTAATAATACTGAATAAGCAGTTAATTGCAAAAAGGTCACTAAAAATTTCGGCAGCATTTCGGCTTAAAATTGAATAATCCACCATAAAGGTTTAGCCTAAAAACTACTGCAACAACCAATTTCATGAACCTAAATTGCAATTTTTAAACAAAAACTACTCAATATGCATACATGTATATACTTAATTAAATATCCCTGACAATTGCTTAATCAAATGTATTATAATAACTTGGTACCATTATGAATATACGAAATTGCACCATCACTAAACTCGAGTATTAGCGACTAGCAAACATCCATACAATCTCAAAATGAATTATTGTAACACAATTAATCAAAATAACAACTTATCACATAACCGTAATCACAAACACTTGTGTACCAAACAAATATTTGCATTAATCATCATGTGGTCAGAAAATTTATAAGCACTAAATTAAAACATAGCATAATTGAGTTTCTTATATTCACATTTAATCATCACTAACGAATAATTCGAATAACACCAAATATGCAATACAATAGAAAAACGAACATAACATTGCAATGCATATAGCAACTAGAACATAAATCAATCAAAACATGATAATAATCATAGGGAAAATTTCATATATATCCCTAGAAATTCTTGAAATTACATATATATCCAACCAAACTTCATAATTACATATATATCCTTACAAACTATCTAAACTCTCATATATATCCAATCCTCTAATTAAATAAATACAATTAAATGCTTAAAAACTATTCAACTGAAACAAGATGCTTTGGTGAGTTTTCTTTAGATATAGAATTACAAATGTATTGATGTCATTTGGGTGTAATTAGATTCGTGTAGCTATTTTTAGTAGTTATGGGTCTGCATTTTTTTAGTGTTGGATTAAATATGTCGAGTTTGATTAACCTTTTTAAGCATGGAATTACAAATGTTGATGTCTCTTTGAGTTTAATCACATTTGTGTAGCTACTTTTAGTAGTTACAGGTACACTTTTTTTGATGTTTTTCATGTTTCCAAATTTCGTATATTAGTATTTATTTTAATTATAAAAGGATTGGATATATATGAGAGTTTAAATAGTTTGTAAGGATATATATGTAATTATGAAGTTTGGTTGGATATATATGTAATTTCAAGAATTTCTAGGGATATATATGAAATTTTCCCATAATCATACGCATATCCGAAATACCCAAAAATCTACAATTAAACCCTAACTTCCAAACGAGTGATTTAACCAACGAAAATGAAAACGGGAAGTTATACCTTGTAGAGGAAAGTGCGTGTAACACGAATATGCAAAAATGGCGATGAACGCGTGGCCGGAATTTCCGTTTGGGGGTTGTGGGTGTGAAAGCCGTAGGTGGTATTGAGAAAAAGGTTTTGGGTGAAAAATGAGGAAGAATGAGGCTGCTGGCGGTTTTCTGCATTTTTGATCCATACGGCGTATGGATTCCATACGGCGTATGGATTAAACAGGCCCAGGTCAACTCATTAAACCCAGTCAACGGCCTGGTCCAGCGGCCCAATCAATCCATACGGCGTATGGATTCCATACGGCGTATGGATTGAAAAATCAGAATTTTTTCAAAAACGATTTTCAACCCATTTTTAACCCAAATTCATCACTAACTTTATATAATTAAATCTCAAACCTGGATGATAATCATGACTTCAAAATCTTCACAATTCCACACTATAAAATAAATAACAATAATTAACAAACATTAAAAAAAAAATATTCAAAAATAATATTTAATATTCAAATCACACATTCAAAAACAAAAATCCAAACAAACAAAAGTCTAACATAATCCAAAACAAACCAAAATGTTAGAAACAATCCAATAGCATAAGAAATATAAAAGATGATGGAACGATGAATTTAGTTCAATGGATAGAGGACAAGGAAGCTCTTCATCTTTTCAGTAACTACATTTTCAACCCCATTACCAAAAGTCGCAAAACTTTCCAAGTGTCCATTGGCAACATGCTGAAGATAGACCAAGTCCCAACTGATCCCCTTTATCACCTTATTATTTACTCCCTCAGGTGCCAATACTAACTTATCACCTACCAGCTTGTACTCATGATCGGGATGATTCATCTCAAACTCATTCATAAACTCCAAACAATCTGCCACTATCCCAGCATGCTTACTCAGAAACGGTTCCTTCCTTAAACTTCTTATTCTAGTTTCAATCCTTGCAATTACTTCATTCTGAACACAAGTTAGTTCTAATCCTGAATCCTTGAAGATTTCCACCAATTTAGTGTATATTTCTACCATCCCATAGTGGAAATGCTCCCTCATAGTTAGAACCTTATTGTTATCAACTAAAACATCCAAGTTCAGTACCACATAAGTAGCCAAATCAATATCAAAATGAGGATGAATGAAATCCGGGTGAGGCCTTTCTTCCTCTTCCTTAGCAAAGCGATCCATTTTTGTCACCATTTCATGAAGATAGTAATGAATAGTACTCGTAACAATGAACCGATGAGGTGTAATATCCGTCAAATGGTCATCTGATTGTAGCAATCGAACCAATTCTCTTAAACCAAACCTAAATTCCTTGTCTGCTTCTGCCTTTGGATGACCAGTAACCTCGTACAGAGCCCTAAGCATACTGCCAAGACACGCGGTCTGATTTGCCGAATAAGGAAATGCAGAATGCCTCGGAATCTCATAAATCTCCGTGTATCTTTTCTTCTGAGCTGTGTAGAATTTCTCTTCCTCCTTAATCCTAGTTTCTAGAGATTCCCCAAAAGTAGTGAGGGCAATATAGAATTGCCTATCAATCCCATACTGACTCTCAATCAAAGCTGCCTCTAACACATCATTTACCAAAACCCTCTTACTATCAGTGAAATCCACAGTGGACCTGCTAATAATCTCAGAACAGAAAGGAATATCCCCTCTAAACTCCTCAAGTGCCGATAGCAACCCCTGACAAGATGAAGTAATAGGAACGGGAATACGGCCTAATTGTGTATAAGGAGGCACCCTCTCTGCGGAACTAGCATCCGAATTAGCAGATTGATCCCTCTTAACCATGTTGTTATCATTTGCATCACTTTCAAAACTCCTCGCCATTGGACAAACCTAAATAAAAATAAATCTGAAAATACAAAACACCACTAACGAAAAACAAGTTAGTTCACACAAAATAAACAAAAATTAAATAACATGTACAACTTTAAATAAATGGAACTCCAACCGGCGGACGGATTTCCATCCGCCGGTTGAAACTAAAACCCCAAAAGTTTAACCAATTAAAGGATAATTAGTTTCAACCAATGAATTAATGAAAACAGGTTGCAAAATTAATTAAACTTATTAAAACAACTCTACTGAAATTTGATTAACAAAAGTTACTTTTAAAAAGAAAGAATTAAAAATTATTAATTTCTATTTAAATAAACACAACCGCTTTCCCCGGCAGCGGCGCCAAAAACTTGATGTCGCCTTACGAAAGCGCGTCTTGTTTTACAATTTATAAATAGAAATACCTAATAAATACTTTCAAGCAACCAGGCAAGAATACCCGATCAATTGTAAATATAGATTTGGTAAGTCAAGTTCGAACACAGGGAAAAGGTGGAATATTTAAAATAGAAATTAACAATTAACTAGAAAACAGTAAATATGGGGGGCGTTTTAGTTCCGTACGAACATTTCAGAAAACATTTAATTAAAATAAACAAACGTAAATAAAACTTTAAATTAAAATAATAAATAAATAATAACAATAAATCCTAATTGGAAGGAATAAGTAATTGTATAGTTAATGTCACTTAGATTCATATTTCCCGATTTATTACGTATTGATTATCTAATTGTGATTCTTTTAGATCAACTTAATACCAAATTCTTCAATGAATACTAAGTCGAATATGAACTAGCCAACGTTTCGGGTCCAACTAATTCCTATAATCTAGGGTCCAACATGAAACACTGGTTCCAATGTCACAAGATGATCAGTCAATTGTGTGCCTTTCCCTAAATTATGCATTAAACATTCACAACTCGTTATAATCAACTCTATTGGTATGACTCAACAATACCCAATAATTAACTTATTGTCTTGCTCATTTTAAAGTAGATAATTATTGTATACTCGACCTATCAGACTCGACGTATTTAGTGATAGTCCAAAACCCTAAGGTAGTACTAGCAATAATCAATAATCTTTAAGGAACTCAATCTCATTAAAATTATTAATCACGTGAAGCAACAATAATAACTAGTTACCAATAAACAAGTGTCCACGAGCAATATAACCGTTTTCAATCAGATAACTTATTCAATACGCAATTATAATCGTTCAATAATCATAATTTAAATTAAATCAACTACACAATCACTTTAAATACTCAATTCATAATCAAAACAATATATATCAGATTCAATAAATCAAGTTCTTCAATGAAATAAAGAAACGAAAATATACCGAATCGATTAACGATAAACTACGAAAGATTAGAGCGAATTATCCTCGTTCTTCACCCTTCGTACCTCCAAACTAACCCTAAAGTACGAATTTAAAACCCCTAAAGTCGTCTGGAACTGAAAGAAAACGAAAACCCTTTAAAAACTGTCGAAATAGGGTTTTTTCGCGAATTTATACTTCTGTGGTTTTTGATCCATACGGCGTATGGATTTCCATACGGCGTATGGATTGATTTCAAGCCCAGCCCATGTCCGCGTAACCTGGGCCTCCACTGCTGCAATCCATACGGCGTATGGATTCCATACGGCGTATGGATGCTTTTTCCAGCCGATTTTTTACTTTTCTTCATTTCTTCTTTTCTTCGACTTCGGCTTCTCATTATTCTTCAAATATGTATCATTTAGCTCGTTATTTGACTGTTTTCCGTTCCTTTTCCATAAACGCTCCATTTCCACATCTATTTGCAAATATGAACGAAATCAATATCTATTCTAAACAAAATGCAATAAAAACATTCAAGAATAGGGGTAAAATACTACTGAAATATAGTACTTTTGAGCGTTTATCAACCGGGCTGAAAGGAGGCGGGTTAGAGGTGTTTATGACTCGGGTTGAACCGCCGATTTTCTTATGACCCGGATCAAACCGCCCATATCAGAATCGTTTCAAACCCGTTTTTTAGAATCTTAATGGTTACAAAATCAAAAAATTTGTACCATACTCCATCCATATCGAGCAATTAATGAATCCTCATCATCGATTGTAGTTGCGGCGTATTAATATAGAGGGAGGATGGTTTGTATTACAATAGATCGAGGTGGTAGTTGGTGAGTGGCGGCGGCGGAGGTAATCGCCGACGAGGATTTAAGGTGTTTGCTGCCACGTTGATGGTGTTAATGGTAATCCAGATCTAAGGTCGAGATGTTTTTGTTTTCAAATGTTTGAGATGAGATAAATTTGCTTCTTAAAGTAAAAAATTCCCTGTATTTATGGGGGATGTGAATTTGAAATGAAGAGTAGGGATGTAACACCTGCATAATTAGGGTAATTAATTATGCCTAATTGTTTGTAACTAGTTGTAATTAGTATGTAATAGGACTAATTACAGGCTCTATTTGTATGTATATATAAGGTGATTTATATGTATGGTGTGTACTTACGCGATTTGGATAAATCGTGCGAATTAACCGGACTGAGTCCGACACAGTTTACTTGGACGTTGGTGACAGAAATTTACTTAAATAACGAGAACGTATTTTATTATATAAAATACGCAACCGAACGAGCATTATTTATATATTATCGTGACGACATTTTAACTAACGCAACAAAATGTAATAAACGCGACTTAATAATTAAAAATATTGCGACAAATGTTTCTACTACTAATTTCAAAGTATTTTTATTTAAATACTCTAGCTACAATTTAAAATATAAACGTTTGGTTAAATATTAAAAACTAGTGATTAAACGATTAGGACACGGAGTCAACACTGTGTTTTGGGGAGTATTTTCCCCTCCCTTGCCTTTTGGATCAGCCAACCCCACCCCCATTCTCACTTCTTCCTTTCATTTTCATTATTTCCAAACCACCTACACCTTCAAACTCTCTCAACTCAAATCCACACCAAATTTTCGGAATCAAATCCCGACCAAGAAAATTACATTTTCGGAATCACCATCACGAGTGGAGCAAGAATATCAAGATCGTTTACACCATTTCATCCTCCATTTAGCTCGATTTGCAAAAGTAAGAAATTCCTAAAATCTTAGATCTATTCAATTTGGTGTAATGTTTTGATGTTTTGATGTGTACACAACTTAGATATAACCTAATACATGAAGAATACACGATTTTATAGCTCAAAAATGGGTTAGATTTGCGTTTTTGGTCGAAAATTCTTGAAACCCGAAAGTTTCTGGGCTGGTGTTCATACATGCGACACAAGCCTTGTGTCGCATGCTATGTCGCATAAACCCGTTTATGTCGCACCTTGTGTCGTACTGATCCTTTTGTGTCGTAATCTATGCGACACTATATTGTGTCGCACTCTATGTCGCATACTATGTCGTATTTTATACGACACAACCCTTATGTCGCTATTGAATTAGCATCGCAAGCTTTTTGCGACACAACCACTGTGTCGTAGGGCTCTTGTGTCGCATCCTTCATGCGACACAACCCTTGTGTCGCATAACAAATTTTAGTGTCGCATTTTGTGTCGCAAAACACAGCAGATTTACAAATTTAATTCTAAGTTAAGTGTTATACCTTTTGGACTTCAAACGACTATACGAAATGATATCTAAGGGATATTGAAACCTATTTTCAAGCATAAAACTCCAAACAAATACATAAATGTCGAGATTAACACTTCAACTAAGTCACCAACGGGCCCAAACATGTTTTCCAACAAACGAACAATTACAAACATACGAACAAACATTGGCTATACTAGTTGTGTACAACTAAACGAAACGTCTCGTGAGACGCATACTTACATAACTTCATATGAATAGGCATTTGAAGGTTACGGGTTCGGAGAACCTACTTGCTATATTTACTACTTGCTATTTGCTACGGCTTATTACCAGACTCAGGTGAGTCTTACGGCCCCACTTTTACTGCTTTATCTTATTGGGGGAGATACATGCTACTGATTTTTCCTGAACACAAGTACTAAACTGATTTCTATACCAAACGGAATTGCATGAGTTAATTACTATTTACAGAAGTCTCTCCATCATATATCGTTAGTTATGGACTTAAGCGCGAACAGTAGTTAATGGATCCATTAGGGAAATGACCCTCCCCACCCGGGGCAGTAGCGCTGCCACGTACCGATTTACACGTATAAACGGGTGACAACTTATTCGTTACTGATGCTTGCTCACTTACGAGCATGTCACGGGAGCAAACATATTATTTACGGGTTAAGCTTCGATTATGAGCCTCATGGCAACGGTATAAACTTACTTATTTACATTTGCTGGATTGCAAATACTGATTTTACGATTGCTGGATTGCAATGGCTGATTTTACGCCTACGGGCATTTACTAATGAAATCTCGTGTTCAACGCCGATATTATTTACAAACCTGTGAGATTCACCAACCTTTTGGTTGACACTTTTTAGCATGTTTTCTCAGGTACCCGGATGGAGTAGGATTACTCCAGGATTTTAGCTAGAGTCGCATGATTTCAACACAACTGCATTAACGGAGATTCTTAGCATTATCTTTTGTATATTTTGATTATGTAATAGAATCTCTCGCTACACGCGCGGACTCTAGGGAAATTACATTTTTGTATACGAAAACACTAAGTTTTCAAACAATATATCTATGGAATGTAACTGATTTACAAACGTTGCATATAGATGTCGTTTACTCTATCTTTGTGCTGTGATATTTAATTAGTAACACCCCAAACTATGCTTCCGCAAAACAGTGAATTTTGGGGGTGTTACAAGGGATAAATGTTTTAGAAGATAAGGTTAAAAGACTCGAAAGTCTCGAACGGGAACAACACCGAATGACCTACCTGCTTCGCCAAGCACTTGATCATATATCCCAACTCCAGCGAGAACAAGAGGATACCAACCTTTCTGTAAGCATAATTCAGGATTCCATGACCGCCGAATTAGGTGCGGGTGAACTTGTAAGAAACCGACTAGAGGAATGTGAACAGCGTTCACAGGAGACTGAGAATCACTCTCGAGCACTAACACAACGACTGGCCTTGGTGGAAGATAACGCCAGGCAAACCAACAGACTAGCAGAAACCGTGAACCGCCTTGTCGCGCTGATGGAACAAATTAATCTACATGAAGACTAGTGTAGTCTTTGTCTTGTAATCTATCTCGTAATCTTTTGACTATCTAGCACTACTCTGTAAACTAGTCGGATGTAACAATTCCCGACACCTTTTGTAATATCGCTGTAGGATGTAACCTTTGAACTCGCATTATCCATCAAATATTTCTTGTTATTTCAACTCACCTAAATTGCCATTTGCCATGTTGATGTTATGTATTACTGCTTTTATACATGTACATCTGTGACAATTACAAAATCTCATGTATCTTCATTTCTTTTATTGAAGAATCATGCCGCCAAAGACAAGACCATACACAGATGCCCAGATTACCTCCCTTATAACCCAGGCTGTTACTGAAGCCTTGGCTCGGAATACTCCACCAAATTCCACGAGGAACAGCGATGCTGCTAAACCTTGTTCTTACAAGGACTTCCAGAACTGCAAACCTCTAAACTTTGCAGGTACCGAGGGAGCTATCGGTCTAGTACGCTGGATCGAGAAAGTTGAGTCTGTATTTCTTATCTGCAACTGTGCAGAGGGAGATAAGGTTAAGTTCTCCGTTAGTACTTTTACTGACACCGCACTCACCTGGTGGAACACTTATGCCCAGACTGTGAGTGTTGCTACTGCTTACCAACTCCCGTGGGAGGAGTTGAAGGAAATGTTGAGGGGCGAGTATTGCCCCAGGGATGAATTGAAACAACTGGAAATGGAATTCTGGAACCACAAGATGCAGGGTGATGACATCACCGGATACACCAACCGTTTCCACCAACTGGCACTTCTGTGCCCAACCATGGTCGATCCTGAGTACAAGAGGATCGAGAAATTTGTTGATGGTCTTCCTGAGAGACTCCAAGACCTGGTAACTTCTTCCAAACCGGGTACTATTCAGAGCGCCATCCGTATGGCCCATGAACTAACGGCAAATTCTGTCCGCCGTGGTACAGCTTCAACCCCATCTGCAAACAACAAACGCAAGTGGGAAGGAAACCCCAACTCATCCAACCAAACCTCCAACAAAAAGCCTGAGTACATTAAGGCTTATACATCCGGAACTTCGGAAAAGAAAGGGTACAGCGGGAACAAGCCTTATTGTTCCAAATGCAGCCGCCATCATGACGGTTCTTGCCCTTGCTCCAACTGCAAACGATTCGGGCATCTAGCCAAGGATTGCCGAACCAACATTTCTACTCCCAACACCAATGCACCAAAGGCCTGCTTTGGGTGTGGAAATTCAGGGCACTTCAAGAAAGATTGCCCAAAGCTGAAAAACAACAACAACAACCCTGCTCGCGGCAGATCATTCGTTATCAAGGCTGGGGAAGCCAGACAAGACCCGAACATCGTGACGGGTACGTTCCTTCTCAACGACCTTACTGCTTCTGTGTTATTTGATACCGGTGCCGATAGAAGCTTCATATCTGAGAAATTTAGCCCTTTACTTGATATTACTCCCACTGCCATAGATGCTAAATACATTGTAGAATTAGCTAACGGCAAACTGATTGAGACTGATAGCATCATACACAACTGTACACTTAACCTCACGAACGAAACGTTTCCCATTGATTTAATCCCTGTCGAGATCGGCAGCTTCGATATTATTGTCGGTATGGATTGGTTATCCAAGCACCGAGCTGAAATCATCTGTCATGACAAACTCGTTCGCATACCTCTTGTCTCCGGTGGAACCTTAGTCCTACAAGGGGAGATCGGCAGACGGAATCTGATAATCGTATCCTGTCTGAAAACTAGAAAATATCTACGAAAAGGGTATCAAGCCATCCTTGCACATGTAACGGAGAAGAAGTCGGAGGAGAAGCGACTTGAGGATGTTCCAATCGTGCGGGATTTCCCGGAAGTCTTTCCTGAAGACTTGCCCGGACTTCCGCCACTTAGACAAGTTGAATTTCAAATCAAACTTGTGCCCGGAGCTGCACCCGTGGCACGAGCTCCTTACCGTTTAGCACCATCCGAAATGCAGGAGTTGTCTAACCAACTACAGGAACTCCTGGACAGAGGATTCATTCGACCAAGTTCCTCGCCTTGGGGAGCTCCGGTCTTATTCGTGAAAAAGAAAGATGGATCTTTCCGCATGTGTATCGACTACCGAGAGCTGAATAAGCTAGCCATAAAGAATCGGTACCCACTTCCTAGAATTGATGACCTGTTTGACCAACTTCAGGGATCGAGTGTTTACTCAAAGATTGATCTACGGTCGGGTTATCATCAACTCCGAGTCCGTGACAATGATATCCCAAAGACAGCTTTCCGAACTCGTTATGGGCATTACGAATTCCAAGTGATGCCATTCGGGTTGACCAATGCACCGGCCGTATTCATGGACCTTATGAATCGGGTGTGCAAACCATATCTTGACAAATTCGTCATTGTGTTCATCGACGATATACTGATTTACTCGCGCAACGAGCAGGAACATGCTCAACATCTGAAAACCATTCTTGGACTTCTGAAACACGAAGAGTTATATGCAAAATTCTCTAAGTGTGAGTTCTGGATTCGAACCGTTCAATTCCTCGGGCACGTGATTGACAGCCAAGGAATTCATGTTGATCCCGCCAAGATTGAAGCAATCAAGGGCTGGGAGTCACCGACCACTCCAACCGAAGTGAGACAATTCTTAGGTCTTGCTGGTTATTACCGCCGATTCATCGAAAACTTTTCAAGAATAGCTGTTCCCCTAACCACACTGACTCAGAAAGATAAGAAGTTCGATTGGACGGATAAACAAGAGTCAGCCTTCCAGCTATTGAAAAATAAACTTTGCAGTGCACCAATCTTGTCCTTACCCGAGGGCACCGACGATTTCGTAGTTTACTGCAATGCCTCACACCAAGGACTTGGTTGTGTGTTGATGCAACGGGAAAAAGTCATTGCCTATGCCTCACGACAACTGAAAATCCACGAGAAAAACAATACGACCCACGACCTCGAGTTAGGTGCTGTGGTCTTCGCATTGAAAATCTGGAGACATTATCTCTACGGTACGAAAAGCACTATCTTCACTGATCACAAAAGTCTCCAACACATATTCGATCAGAAAGATCTAAACATGAGACAACGTCGCTGGGTTGAGTTACTTAGTGACTACGACTGCGAGATCAAATACCATCCGGGCAAGGCTAACGTAGTGGCCGATGCCTTAAGCCGAAAAGAACGAGTGAAACCACTTCGAGTCCGAGCACTTTCTATGACAATTCGTAACGAGCTTCCTGCTCAAATCCTTACCGCTCAACTTGAAGCACTCAACGATGAAAACTTGAAAAATGAAGCCTTGCGAGGCTTGGATAAACAATTCGAAATCAAACCCGATGGAACTCGATACTTCTCTAACCGGGTGTGGTTACCCAAATTCGGAAACTTGCGAGATTTGGTGATGGCTGAAGCTCACAAATCTCGATACTCTATACATCCTGGATCTGACAAGATGTATCATGACGTCAAAGGGTTGTATTGGTGGCCTAACATGAAAGCTGACATCGCCTTGTACGTCAGTAAATGCCTAACCTGTTCCAAAGTAAAGACCGAACACCAAAGACCCTCTGGGTTGCTCCAACAACCTGAAATTCCTCAATGGAAATGGGAACAGATTTCCATGGACTTCATTACCAAACTACCGAAAACTTCGAGTGGTTGCGATACCATTTGGGTGATCGTGGACCGTCTCACGAAATCTGCTCATTTTCTGGCCATCAAGGAAACCGATAAGATGGAGCGTCTGACTCGCATCTATGTCAAAGAAATCATCTCGCGACACGGTGTACCTATCTCGATCATCTCGGATAGGGACAGCCGTTTTACTTCTAACTTTTGGCAATCGCTACAGAAATCTCTTGGTACTCGTCTGGATATGAGTACTGCTTATCACCCGCAAACCGATGGCCAAAGCGAGCGAACTATTAAAACACTGGAGGATATGCTACGAGCCTGCGTAGTTGACTTCGGTACTTCTTGGGAAAATCACTTACCGTTGTGCGAGTTCTCGTACAACAACAGTTACCATACCAGCATAAAGGCTGCACCCTTCGAGGCACTTTACGGACGTAAGTGCCGATCACCTGTCTGTTGGACTGAGTTAGGAGAATCCCAACTCACGGGTCCAGAAATCATACAAGAAACTACTGAGAAAATCGTTGGTATTCAAAACCGGCTGAAAGCCGCATGTGATCGTCAGAAAAGCTATGCTGACGTGAGACGCAAACACCTTGAGTTCCAGGTAGGAGACAAGGTACTTCTCAAAGTGGCACCGTGGAAGGGTGTTATTCGATTCGGAAAACGAGGCAAACTAAATCCTAGATACATCGGACCATTCGAAATCCTTGAAAGGATTGGTCCAGTGGCATATCGCCTGCAACTTCCTGCTGAACTTAGCAGCGTACACAACACATTCCACATTTCTAACTTGAAGAAATGTCTGTCTGACGAGACGCTAATTATACCGCTCGACGAAATTCAAATCGATGATAAACTTCATTTTGTCGAGGAACCTATGGAAATCATGGACCGTGAGGTCAAACGATTGAAACAGAGTCGTATTCCCATCGTAAAGGTCAGGTGGAATTCTAGGCGCGGCCCTGAGTTCACCTGGGAACGGGAAGACCAAATGCGACAGAAATACCCACATCTCTTCCCAGATAACGCACCGTCCGTGCACTCAAACTAATTTCGGGACGAAATTTCTTTAACAAGGGGAGAATGTAACACCTGCATAATTAGGGTAATTAATTATGCCTAATTGTTTGTAACTAGTTGTAATTAGTATGTAATAGGACTAATTACAGGCTCTATTTGTATGTATATATAAGGTGATTTATATGTATGGTGTGTACTTACGCGATTTGGATAAATCGTGCGAATTAACCGGACTGAGTCCGACACAGTTTACTTGGACGTTGGTGACAGAAATTTACTTAAATAACGAGAACGTATTTTATTATATAAAATACGCAACCGAACGAGCATTATTTATATATTATCGTGACGACATTTTAACTAACGCAACAAAATGTAATAAACGCGACTTAATAATTAAAAATATTGCGACAAATGTTTCTACTACTAATTTCAAAGTATTTTTATTTAAATACTCTAGCTACAATTTAAAATATAAACGTTTGGTTAAATATTAAAAACTAGTGATTAAACGATTAGGACACGGAGTCAACACTGTGTTTTGGGGAGTATTTTCCCCTCCCTTGCCTTTTGGATCAGCCAACCCCACCCCCATTCTCACTTCTTCCTTTCATTTTCATTATTTCCAAACCACCTACACCTTCAAACTCTCTCAACTCAAATCCACACCAAATTTTCGGAATCAAATCCCGACCAAGAAAATTACATTTTCGGAATCACCATCACGAGTGGAGCAAGAATATCAAGATCGTTTACACCATTTCATCCTCCATTTAGCTCGATTTGCAAAAGTAAGAAATTCCTAAAATCTTAGATCTATTCAATTTGGTGTAATGTTTTGATGTTTTGATGTGTACACAACTTAGATATAACCTAATACATGAAGAATACACGATTTTATAGCTCAAAAATGGGTTAGATTTGCGTTTTTGGTCGAAAATTCTTGAAACCCGAAAGTTTCTGGGCTGGTGTTCATACATGCGACACAAGCCTTGTGTCGCATGCTATGTCGCATAAACCCGTTTATGTCGCACCTTGTGTCGTACTGATCCTTTTGTGTCGTAATCTATGCGACACTATATTGTGTCGCACTCTATGTCGCATACTATGTCGTATTTTATACGACACAACCCTTATGTCGCTATTGAATTAGCATCGCAAGCTTTTTGCGACACAACCACTGTGTCGTAGGGCTCTTGTGTCGCATCCTTCATGCGACACAACCCTTGTGTCGCATAACAAATTTTAGTGTCGCATTTTGTGTCGCAAAACACAGCAGATTTACAAATTTAATTCTAAGTTAAGTGTTATACCTTTTGGACTTCAAACGACTATACGAAATGATATCTAAGGGATATTGAAACCTATTTTCAAGCATAAAACTCCAAACAAATACATAAATGTCGAGATTAACACTTCAACTAAGTCACCAACGGGCCCAAACATGTTTTCCAACAAACGAACAATTACAAACATACGAACAAACATTGGCTATACTAGTTGTGTACAACTAAACGAAACGTCTCGTGAGACGCATACTTACATAACTTCATATGAATAGGCATTTGAAGGTTACGGGTTCGGAGAACCTACTTGCTATATTTACTACTTGCTATTTGCTACGGCTTATTACCAGACTCAGGTGAGTCTTACGGCCTCACTTTTACTGCTTTATCTTATTGGGGGAGATACATGCTACTGATTTTTCCTGAACACAAGTACTAAACTGATTTCTATACCAAACGGAATTGCATGAGTTAATTACTATTTACAGAAGTCTCTCCATCATATATCGTTAGTTATGGACTTAAGCGCGAACAGTAGTTAATGGATCCATTAGGGAAATGACCCTCCCCACCCGGGGCAGTAGCGCTGCCACGTACCGATTTACACGTATAAACGGGTGACAACTTATTCGTTACTGATGCTTGCTCACTTACGAGCATGTCACGGGAGCAAACATATTATTTACGGGTTAAGCTTCGATTATGAGCCTCATGGCAACGGTATAAACTTACTTATTTACATTTGCTGGATTGCAAATACTGATTTTACGATTGCTGGATTGCAATGGCTGATTTTACGCCTACGGGCATTTACTAATGAAATCTAGTGTTCAACGCCGATATTATTTACAAACCTGTGAGATTCACCAACCTTTTGGTTGACACTTTTTAGCATGTTTTCTCAGGTACCCGGATGGAGTAGGATTACTCCAGGATTTTAGCTAGAGTCGCATGATTTCAACACAACTGCATTAACGGAGATTCTTAGCATTATCTTTTGTATATTTTGATTATGTAATAGAATCTCTCGCTACACGCGCGGACTCTAGGGAAATTACATTTTTGTATACGAAAACACTAAGTTTTCAAACAATATATCTATGGAATGTAACTGATTTACAAACGTTGCATATAGATGTCGTTTACTCTATCTTTGTGCTGTGATATTTAATTAGTAACACCCCAAACTATGCTTCCGCAAAACAGTGAATTTTGGGGGTGTTACAAGGGATAAATGTTTTAGAAGATAAGGTTAAAAAGTAGAGGTGGTGACTGGTGACAGAATAGTTACTAGGCTACTTTCTTTTTCTTGTATTTACGGTTTTACCTTGATAAATCATTTTTCAAGTTATTATAACTATCCAATAGAATGGGGAAACGTGTGGAATCTTTGACCCAACATAATAAATGTCAGTAGCACATGAATTAGAAAATCGGTCCGATCGGTGGGTTAACCCGGTCAAACCGGACCCAGTCATCTTGCCGGGTCGATCCAAAACCCGGTTTTTAAAACATTGCATCCTGGTACTATTTCTCCTGATTCAATCAACTTACCATCGGCTAGTTCTACAGTGTATTTGTTATCTAACTTAAGGGATTCGATCTCTAATAGTGGTTTAAACTCAGTGGACACAAAGCTTAAATCAACACCAGAATCAAATAGCACAGACGCAAAGTGGTTGTTTACTAGAAACGTAGCAGTAACTATGTTAGGATCCTGACGTGCTTCTGCTGCTGCTATCACAAACGCACGTCCACGAGCTGGCTGATTGTTGTTGTTGTTACCATCTTTGTTATCATTGTTGTTGCGATTGTTGGTGTTGTTGGCATTGCGGTTCTGATTATTCCGGTTGTTATTGTTGGGGTTTTGGTTATTGAGTCGAGGGAAACGGTTCCAATAGTGCCTCGTGTCGCCACATTCAAAACACCCTTGATTTTGGCGTTCTGTGTTTTCCCTAGGTGTAGGGTTAACTTTACAGTTTTGGGTTTTGTGACCCCAACCTCTACAGTTGTTGCAAAACCAACATTCACCCTCGTGGTATTTGTTACACTTATCACACCTTGGTTTGTTACCCAAGTATGGATTTGGTTCCACAGTGGTGGCAGCATAGGACTTTAGGTTTCCAGATCCTTTCTTATTTGTTTGACCCTGACGGTCACTCCCTCTGCCGTTCCACTTACGCTTCGAACCTCCAGAACTACCAGCTTAAGTGCTGCTTGGCTCAACTTTTCCTGTCACAACCTTTTTGGTTAAGGTCCCCATTCTGACCGCCTCATCGGTCAACCTCTGAGCTAGAGTAACAGCACTCCTGAATGTGGCAGGTTCTGATGATGTAACTAGACTACGGATCTGAGGTGCCAATCCCCAGATGTAACGCTCAATGCGTTTGAACTCGGGTGTCACCATATGTGGCACTAATCGTGCTAGTTTCTGAAACTTAGTGGTGTACCCAGTGACATCAGCGCCAATCATCTTAATGTCCCACAAATCAGTTTCAACTTTCTGCATTTCACTACGGGGACAGAACTCTTCTAGCATCATGTTTTTCAGTACTCCCCAGGACATGGAGTGGGCAGCTTCCCGTCCAAGGGATTGAAGTTGATTGTTCCACCATGTTAGCGCCTTGTCAGCCAAGGTGCAGGTGGCATACTTCACCATACAATCTGGTAAACAGTCACTGATATCCAACACTGATTCCATCTTTTCTATCCAGTGAATGATACCAATAGCACCCTCTGTGCCGTGGAAAGTAGTTGGCTTACAAGCTAGAAATGTTTTGTATGAACACCCACGTCGAGTATTCACAGTAGTCTTAGCGTTCACAGGGGTAGACCCGCTGTTATTTATCACATTCTCGGGATTACGGCTTGCTTCATACTGAGCAATACCTTCAGCTATTCGTCTCACGATCATTTTCTCAGTAGTTTCCTCGTTGTTGGGTGGTGGAGTGTTTTCAGGGACTGGAGGTGTAGTTATTCGTCTACTGTTCTTGGTTGTTAGTCGTTTTGGTGGCATGATTCCGTTCTGCGGTTAAGAAAATGCAAAGGTCAATGCCAAGATAGTGAATGTGAAAAGGACAAGATTTCACATTATTTAACAAAGGAACAGTATGATGGATGAAGAACAAGGTTTCACATTATGTGTCACACGACTTTGAAACGCCCACATGTACTTAGTATAATATAATCACGTTGGCCAGGCGTCATTATATAATGCCAAGTACATATTTCTTTTCATCATCATTTAACACAATCAGGTTCAAAGGAATTCAAGATAAGAATCAATAGTCAAAGTGTGGTATGTTTCAAGGTTTACAAGAAATGATTACAAGGTCTATTGATTGGTTATCGTTCAATCACACGCATATAGATACAGATATGATACTATAGTTGTTGATAACTGTAATGAATACGAAATACAAACCAAACATAAGTTATATTATATCAAAAGTCATAATGCTGATACAGTCGTTTCATACAAAACAAGATGGGATCACTAATATGCCCATCAGCGGTTATCGTTATACAAAAGGGTAATGGGTTTTCCTATACATATACCCATTCTAACAACAGTTTTCACCTAGTACAAATCTAGTAAATACATACATATGCCCATCTGATACAAGTCTATACAATACGTGATAGGTCTCCTAATATACCCATCAGCCAAAAGTAGTCTATCTAACCCAAAGTAGGCACAACCCGCCATACATGGGTCTAATGAAAATATGCTAAAAACAATCCTACAGCTGTCCTCAGCACAGCCATCAACACACAAGCTCCAATCACCAACCCTGCTGTCCTCGCACGTCTCTCCAATACCCTAACATGAGCACGTGCGGTCTCAGCTATCTCCTTGGCAGCAACCATGTTGCCCAGCAAGAAGTGGCAACGCTCATGCATATTTGCCATGTCTCCATCCAGACGAGAGACATCGCTCTGTAACTCTACAAGGTGAATACCCCTGCCACCAGAAATACGAAACAATGTACGAATCACAGCAATAATGGTAGGGAGGGTCAACTCTACGGGCTCTCCAGTAGTAGGCAGTGGAGCTGGTGGTCGCGAGGACTCTCCAGTCTCAAACGTAGAGGGAAAACCCTCTAGTGATCTCCACCGTCCCAGCATAGGAGTCATCCACTCCTGGTGAGCAAATCTAGGTACCCTCTGTGGTGGCTTGGCAGACTCGTCCATCGGCGCCTTGTCCCTCGGCGCTAATGGTCCAGTAGGTAAATCTCGGACACACATTCGGGGTGTCCTCCTCAGTACCGGTCCTCAAGAAGGTCCAGCAGTCATATGGCGTGTCGCCATAAAGGTAGACCCTAGCATACGTGTGGTAGGATCAGTGGAAGCAGTAGAAGGCGTGACCACAGGTGCGGTCGGGGGTGGTGTGATGTAGGCATCGCTGGTGTCATCTGATAGAGCCCTCTGGTGAACAGATGGACTCGCAACTCCGGTGCTAGCATCACTATGGTAGGAAACCTCGGTCGGCTCCTCATCAGAAGCATACAAGTAAATCGGATTTTGCCTCGACATGCTGAGACAAAAGAAATCATGGGTGACGTGTCAGTTGTATGTTAGATGTATGCAAAGTATGTATGCGTGAATGCATAAATGTTTCTAGCCAAGGCTATAGTCTAGGTCTCTAAGGTTATCAGTCACTTAAAGACTTCTAGTTCGCTATAACCAATGGCTCTGATACCAAGTCTGTCACACCCCGCCAAACGGTAATTACAATCAATAATAATAATGTGTGCGGAAGCTTTGGTGACGTGGCGGGGCCGCGAACAGTATTACAACGAAGTAGTACATACATACTCATAGCATATCGCTATTGCGCAACATAATGTATTAAGATGCCAAGTTTAACTGTTATTACAAAAGATTACGACCAGATAAGTCGTAACAGTAGTAGTAGTGTTTAAAACATTAAGTTTTAAAATACATAAGATTAATATAAGATTTCATGAGTATGACTGCAAGGTTTTGCAGTTATACAGAGGAAATCTCGAAAAGCGTCCCAAAATATGTGGCATCCTAAATAGTTCAGGGTCGTCCATCCTAAATGCATGCGATTCTTACTTACTCGGCTAATTTCCTGAAAAACATAGAGAAAATTTGTCAACAAAATATGTTGAGTGAATTTACAGGTTTTACATAAGTATGTGGTTTGTTAAACCAATTTGTGTGTATTAGTGAAATGATATTCATTTACAACATACAAGTTTTGTAGAGCTGTTGCCCTAAAATATCAAGTTTTCTGTGGGATGTTACCCCAAAGTATATTACTGGTTGTCTGCCAGTATAAAATAAGTAACCGGTATGTTTTCCGGTAAGAAACAGTTGTAGGATTCGTTCTTCCTAAAAATATGTGGGAATTACTTAGACTATGATCCCCTTCAAGGTGAGCTAAACTTTACAAGTTAAAGTAACGCGACCTAACCTTATAACCAAACCACGACCAGCACTTATGTTGTTTGCCTGAAGGACATGTAAGTATACGCTCCTATCCATAGGAGGGTCGTCACGGAAATAGTACTATCCGTATACTCAGTGGCTAGAGTCACCTAGCTAATGGTTACAGTCTGCATGACATAAGGTCTTTTCATGCATACATTTCAAGTCTAGGTCCGTACTAGGATACGTTGTCTAATTCCCAAAATAGTTATGAAAATGTAATTTCATCAATCAATCATTTGTATAAAGCAATAAAGCATTTATAATTTAGTTGCATGTGTTGGCATGCAAGTTCTATGTTTAACACCCCTGTGTTTAAAAGCCGAAAATATTTAAAAGTAGGGGCTGTAAACTCACTGTAGTAGATGTGATGTGAATGCTAGCAGATGTGTGTAGCGTCGCCCAAGGTATGTTGACCTATACGCAATAATTGTATTAACATAAGTACCTTGATTTGTTAAATCAATTTATGTTAATAATTTATTTGTTTTAGAGAAATTGTTAATCTCTTAAATTGTACAAGTAGTTGTTGACATTATGTTGAAATATCGTTATTATTTCTCATGTCGTATTTCTTGTTAAGTATATCCACATACATGTTCTAATTGTAAAGATATATATCAATGTCATTTTGTTGGCTTCGTACATATATAATTGTTGTACATATATATGTGTATAAATATACTTGTTGTATATTATATTTCGTACGTTCGTTAAACATATATTCCATTTGTATATTTATATATGAAAATATATAGTTATAAATTTCAATACATTGTATTTGTGTATGTATACGTATATATATATATATATATATATATATATATATATATATATATATATATATATATATATATATATTCATAAGTTTTAAATACGTGGTTTACGTATAAAATGTATATAAGTTTTATTTGTTATAAAACTGCTCGTCGTATTTATTTCCGTTTATAAAATAAATATATCGTTATATTGAGAAGTTGTAATTCATTTATAGTGGAACTAACATTATTCGTTTCGTTTAACTTGTCATATATGTATGCAGTTCCGGTTTAAGTTTGCGTTTTAAAACTTCACAACCCGTTGGGCTTGGCCCAATTAGTTTGGCCCAATAATAAGGCACAATTAATAATTATAACCTGACCCAAACATAAATGTAATCATTTCGGTCCACTTTGTTTAGCCTAAAAATTATAACTGTTTAATATTTGTGTAAAATATTGTTCCGCGGTTGTGTACAATTTAGTACCAAATTTTGTATCCTAAAGTTTTATAAATTTTATAACTTGACAAAATCTATATTGGGTACTCGTTAATATTTTTGTACCTCATAATATATATCTTCTGTTTGGCTAAAGAAAATAAAACGTGACTCGTTCTGTACACAAAACCCAGCCGATCGGCTGAGCTTGCATAGCCGATCGGCTAGCAGCTCAAGCCGATCGGTTCTCCTCTATGAGCCATTCGGTTGTTACACCCCAGCCCCAAAAGTTGCAAGGCTGAACCCAAACAGCCGATCCTCTATGTTTATTGAGCCGATCGGCTCACTTTGTGCAGCCGATCGGTTCCTCGTGGTTACAGTCCAGTCCCTGTTTCCAGTCCCAAATTGTTACGGGGTTTTGCAAGTTTCGAATGGTTTCCTTTTTCATGTGTTTAGTAACAACAATATATATCATTTTGACTAGTTTTTGTTCATCAATTTCGTTTTCATGATTTGGTTTCTCAAAACCCATTTTATGAACAATCTAGTAAATCATCAATATATGTGTTATATGTATAGATTATGATATGTAGACATGTTATAATACGAATTATAAGTATAGAATTTAAGGAAAAGAGGTTTCCTTACAATGGATTTATGATGGTGATGATGATCACGAGCTGAAGATGATGATTGTTGTTATTGTTATTGTTTTTATGTTTATATTGCTTCTGCTGCTGTTTTGCCTCTAGTGATCTTGAGAGAAAAAATGGAGAAGAAAAAGATTGAGAATGATGATGATTGTTGTGTGTTGTTGTTGAATGATCTGATGAAGAAAACATATATATATATATCGATTTAATTTCAACGGGTGAGGGAGTGTACAGGGAACTGTCCCTCAATTATTTAAGGTGGGTGGCATTTTTGGCCCGTTAATTTTGGGTACGGGTATAATTTGTGCAATATAAAATCTAATATTTTATGTTTTTATCTTGTGGATGTTCTCCAGACACGTTATTTAGAATAAGAGAAATGATATTTTCATTATTTTTTACTGTTGTACATTTTGTACATTATAAATATTGCGAGTGTTAAATACGTATTTATAACGCAATATTATTTCAGTTTGAAATTTTTCCCGCATATTATGTTAGTTAAATAATATTTCGAAATAGTTTTGGAACCATTCTGGAGACATTTTTCAGACTCGCGTTTCCCTAACTATTTAAGTATTTACTATGTAATTATATAAATTACAAATTTTGTAATACTTCTCGTATTATTATTTCGGGCTTGCTAGACTTATTTCACGTCAAAACTTTTGTTTAAATTTTGTCAGGAAATTAGCGTAAGAATGCACATGCTTAAGTTTAATTAATACCTAATTTGGAGAGTTGTCACATTCTCCCCCTGTTAGGGAAATCTCGTCCCGAGATTTAAATTGAGCCGTGAGTCGCGGTCACGCTCTCGAATAAGTGAGGGTATTTCTTTCGCATCTCGTCCTCTCGTTCCCAGGTAAACTCTGGGCCATGTTTCGAGTTCCAACGAACTTTAACAAGTTCGATTCGTTTGTGTCGAAGTTTCTGCGTTTTCGAGTCCATAACTTCGATAGGTTCCTCCATAAAGTTTAGTTATGAATCAATAAGGACTTCGTCAGGAGGAATGATTAACGTTTCGTCCGATAGACACTTCTTCAAGTTAGACACATGAAAGGTGTCATGGATACTACTAAACTCTTGTGGTAGTTTGAGCTTGTAGGTGACAGGACCAATCCTTGCAAGGATTTCGAAAGGTCCAATGTAGCGTGGGTTTAGTTTTCCTAGTTTGCCGAATCGTGCAACCCCTTTCCAGGGTGCTACTTTGAGTAGGACTTTGTCACCTACTTGAAACTCCAATGGTTTTCGTCTATTGTCGGCATAACTTTTTTGTCGGTCTCGTGCCGTTTTCAATCGGTTAAGTACTTTGTGACATCCGTCACTGAATGCTTCAATTGTAGGTTCGTTTTCAAAAATTCATTTCATATTTGTGGTCAAACATTTCGTAACTTAGACTATATGGGGAACTTAATTCTCGGATAGTACCCAAATGATTCGATTAATTTACAATGAAAGGATTGTTAATTATTAATCAAAGTCAAAGGGCATTTATTAAAGAATTAGGGTTTCTAGATTTCTCATAATCGCGACGCGATTACCCCTATATCGCGACGCGATTTGCAAGTCTAATCGCGACGCGATTATACACATATCGCGACGCGATCCCGTGTCGGTCAGACCTGATGTATATACGTATTTATAAACCCTAACTCGTATTCCACAAACCTACAGCCGAAGTTTGACGATCAGGAGCGTATTGTTCTTCATATTTTCGATTCTCAAAGTCTAAGAACTCAATCACATCATCTCTCAATCATTTTTATCGATCGAGAAGTTGTTGTTTGTATATTTCGGTAAGAATCACGATCCATCTTTCGTTTTCTGCATATTCTTGTTGCATGATGAATAAACTCTCATGCTACGATGTTTATCTACAGATTTTAAAGGATTCTATCGTGCGGATTCACGGGTGTTGGTATAAAATTCCTTTCGATTCATTTGTTTTAGTATATTTTGATTATTCGTTTATGTCGGTCATTTTCGGTTCACTTCCATTGTGTTCCGGGTAATAAAAATAGTTAGAACATTAATAAAATCAGTATATATGATGATGGGATAAAGAGTTTTGATTGTTGTTGCGGTTTGGATTGGTTATATATGTGATTAGGGTTGAGTTATTATAAACCCTAATCTGACCAGAAACTTTGTTCGGATTGGGAAGCTCGTAACTTGGTCAATTCACGACGGTTTTTGTTGAAAAAGGAGTCTAAACATAAGTACTTTGAGTCTTCTTTCAAATGGTGTCGGTTTCATGGCTAAATGTGGAGTATAAGTTGGTCAAAATGATTTTACAAGATGATATGTCAATTCTGAGTTTCTTGGTTCCAGATTTCGGTTGAGTTGTCGATTTTTGAAACGTGTCTTAAACTAAGAATTTGATCTTGATATTTTGACTGGAGTGTCTTTAAGTGTTAAGTATTTTCTGTAAAAATATGATAATCATTTGAAGCTTCTAAGTATTTTAAGTAAATTAAAACTTTTGTGAAGTCAGAAAGAGTCAATGATTTAGAGCAGTTCACTTTGGTGAATTTTTAAAAATAGTAAATCAATGTAATTGAATCTGGAAAATTTACAGGGTCTTATAAACACATTAAAGTAACGTCGGTAAAAATTATAGAGTCAAATGGTTTAGGTAAGTATTATTTAAAAATTCGTGAAATGGGTCCAAATTTCTGGTCAGAATCTGAGTTTTCATTTAGGATTAGTTCTTGAAATAATACACTAGTAGAATTGTGAGGAAACATATTAGAAGTGTTTGGGGTGTGGAATACAATGGAATGACCTAGTTATGCCTAGGTTATGACCCATACGTATTATGACATTGTAGATTGGCGAGTTGATTAGTGATTATACTTAAGGGGCGATACTTGCATCAGTTTTTGAGGTGAGTTTTGCGGCCCCATTTTCTTTACTTATTTTTCCGTTGGGGGAAAAGAATGCTCAAAATGGTTTCGAACTGTTTTCTTATGCTGTGTAAACTATCTGAGTTTTCTGATTTGGACATTATGATTGAATAAGTGACATTCTGATTGTTGTGGATTGATTGCTGACTGTTGTGGACTGATTGCTGATTGTTCGGATGAGTCTTGTGTCTTCGGGACCCTGACAACACTCCATATTTCTTACTAATACGGATATGATTATTGATAGTACTATCGGACGACGGTCCCGCTCTTGTGATAGATACGTTATCCTTGAGTGAATATTATCCAGGAACAGATGGGATTGCTTATGGTGGATGAGTTGGTTATCTTATGTGCTTATTTTTTATCATATGTCCTACTTACTAAAATAACACAGCAAAACTATATTCTTTGTGTATGTGTCTTATCAAACATGCTTAACTCACCAACATACGTGTTGACGTTTTCGAGCATATCTTTTCAGGTAATTCTAGTGGACTGATGATAGAGGACAAGAAAGCTTAGTGGACCTCTAGGTTGCATTTAAGCTAAACTTTGAAACTATCGTTTGAGGTGGAACATTTGCATTCTAATAATTTGTGAAAGGTGTGTTTTGCCTTAACATTTGATTATGGATTATGGTTTGGTTATCTTTTTCATTGTTGATATGTACATGTAGTGTGAGCTCCTATTCATGTTACTTGTATCATAACACATTGGATATTTATTTTCATATAAACGTCTTTATAATAATGTGTTGTGATACTATCATTGTTGTACCCCGTTGTTTCCGCTTTAGACGGGGTGTGACAGATTGGTATCAGAGCCAGGTTGTTTATAGAGATCTAGGTGGATTAACCTAGACTATAAATAGGAACCCTCATATAGAACATGAAATAGGAAACTATCTGTGCATATTTCAACATGAAATGAATCCTTATTTTTCTAACGTTTGTTGCACAACACAGTCATGTCAAATAGCAACGCACCCATCGTTATCTCATCAGCTTCCGACAACAAATCCGTGTCCACTCCGAAAGCCACCAATGTTCCTGTTCCGTGTAAACCCCTACGAAGGTTTCGTAGGATCTCGTGGATGAGACAGATGAAGAAAGCAAAACCTCAACGAATAAGAATGGTTATAGAGTAAATCCCCTTGACTAAAGAAGAGCCAATGAAAGAAGAAATGGAAGAGGAGGAAGAACCGATGGAAGAGGAGCCGGAGGAGGACGAAGAAGAACCCCTTGAGGAGCATGAGGAAAGAAAGCTTGAAGATGCATTGTGGGCAAGGGACCCGAAACCCACGACCTCAGGAGATAGTATTTGTAGTCGAGTAGGTCCTGAACCAGAAGTTGCATCTCCTCTTCCTCGTATACATAAGGACGAACCGTTCCAAGCCCATTGTACTTGGAGCCTGTGATTGTCCTTGGGACGTGCCATATTTATTATCGTATTTTCGTATTTCGTCATTTTGACCTTGTTCTCGTTGGGATTATGACAATTGTTACATTGGGAAAATTTTTGAATGATATGAAATGAACCTTTTCTTTACTTCTTACTTGTGATCTATTTGACATGTGTTGTGCATATTCATTGTTCTACTGTTAATTTATGCCCTTTGTACAAGTATATGGTGTTACGAGAACTTGGAGAATAGTTATGTGGGTGAAAGAACACTTTTACGATTATGGCGGCCGACGTAATTGAAGAAGGTGTTTCGACACATGCATATCTATCTAACGGTTTTTGAGTATACCGTATGCTACCTGTAAATGAGTACAAAGGATGAGTTGGAATTCAAATGCTTCCTTATGTCCTTTTATATTGTGAAATCCTGTTCTTACATGCATGAAAGGGTTACTAATCGATATACGAATTCATGCGTGTATAAACTCTATCTTTATCCTTCAATTGTGCTAAATTGTGATATGTTTCCCATTGTAGTGATCATGCCACCAAGACGTTCTGCGCGTGTTGCAACTAGGGGTAGTGGTACTAGAGGTGGAGGCCGAACAGGCGGCCGTACTGGTAGGGGTGGTGGCCTTATCGGAGGCCGTATAGGTGGAGGTGACGAGGGTACTGGGGGTGAGGTACCCAATGTTGCCGCGATAATTGCGGAACAGCTGCAGGCATTATTGCCTAATATTGTTGCACAAGTTACTCAGGGCGTGCTACAGGGTACAGGGACAGGTGGTGGCGGAGAAGAAGAGGAAAATTTTAATGGGGAACCTGATGGTGATGATGGAACTGTTAATGGAGCGGCTGCTAGAGGATGTACTTATAAGGAGTTTAAGGCATGCAAACCACGAGATTTTGATGGCAAAGGGGGAGCGATTGCCTGCTCTAGATGGATCGAGAAGATGGAGTCGGTGTTGGATATTAGTGATTGCGCCGAAGAGCGTATGGTCAGATATGCATCTACTGAGTTGTTGGGTAAATCATTGACCCGGTGGAATGTATAGATTCAGGCCAGGGTTAGGTCTGCTGCTATGGGTATGACATGGGAAGAGTTTAAGGCACTGTTAGTGATGGAGTACTGTTCTACAAATGAAATGGACAAGTTAGAGAAAATATTTTTGGGCATAAGATGGTGGGGGCTAATCATGCAGCGTACACCGACCGTTTCCATGAATTAACCAAGTTGATTCCGAGTATGGTAACACCTGAGTCGAGAAGGATTAAAAAGTATTTAGGGGGATTGGTGCCAGAAATTAAGGGAATGGTTGAGGTGACTGAACCAGCCACTATTCAGAGTGCGATTTTGAAAGCTGGGGCTCTTACTGAGGAAATGGTAAGAAATGGTACATTGAAAAGGGGAAACGAGAAGAGTAAGGAGGTCGTTGAATCTAGCAAGACTCGGGTTAGTGAAATGGGTACTAAGAGGGTTAAAGTGGGCAAGAGTTTTGTAGTCGCCAACACTGAAAGGAGGGGTTATACTGGTCCTCTTCCATACTGTGAGAAATGTAATTACCATCATGCCATTACTGCTTCATGTCGATTCTATACAAAATGTAATCGAGTGGGTCACTATCCTGGTGAGTGCCGAGTTCCGGTGCGTTCTGTTGTACCGGTTAATGCTGTGAGGGGTGCTAATGGGTGTTTTGAATGTGGGGCTTTGGATCATTATGTCAATGTTTGCCCTAGGTTGGCTAGGACAGTGAGAGCTGTGGGAAATAATAATAATACTCGGGGTCCGACTATGGGTGGTAATCAGAATCGGGGTCGTGCTACAAACACTGCTCCTGGGAGGTCCTTTGTGATGAATGCTAGTGAGGCACGACAGGCGCCTAACGTTGTGACTGGTACGTTTCTACTAAATAATCATTTTGCTATAGTGTTATTTGATAGTGGTGCCGATTTTTGCTTTGTATCAACGGATTTTGTGCCTATACTTGATATTATGCCTCGCAAAATGGAAACTGTGTATGAAATTGAAATTGCGGATGGGAAACGGGTAAACTTGGATGGGGTTATTAAAAACTGCACACTTGTATTGGAGGACCATGCCTTCAGTATTGACTTGATACCATTTGGGATCGGTAGCTTTGATGTAATAGTAGGTATGGATTGGATGTCGAAATACAGGGCCGAAATTGTGTGTTTCAAAAAGGTGGTCCGTATACCTATGCCAGATGGCAGTATGTTGGAAGTCTCTGGGGAACAACCGGAGACTAAATGTGTTATGCTTATGAGTATAAATTCCGAGGAATCAAAAGTGGAAAATGTCCTTGTTGTTCGTGACTTCCCTAAGGTTTTTCCGGATGAATTGCCGGGACTACCTCCTCTTCGATCTGTTGAGTTTCGCATTGATCTTATTCCTGGAGTGACCCCAGTTGCTAAAGCTCCATATCGTTTGGCTCCTTCCGAAATGCAAGAATTGTCCACTCAACTACAGGAGCTCCAAGACAAGGGTTTCATTCGCCCTAGTCACTCTCCTTGGGGAGCACCTGTTATGTTCGTCAAAAAGAAAGATGGGTCATTTCGCATGTGTATTGACTATCGTGAACTTAACAAACTTACGGTCAAGAATTGTTATCCTCTTCCAAGGATAGATGATTTATTTGATCAACTTCAGGGTGCTCAGTGGTTTTCAAAGATTGATCTTCGTTCTGGTTATCATCAGTTGAGGGTACATGAGTCGGATATACCAAAGACTGCATTCAGGACTCGTTATGGGCACTTTGAATTTCTCGTTATGCCTTTTGGTCTTACTAATGCTCCTGCGGTGTTCATGGATCTAATGAATCGTGTTTGCAAGCCGTATCTTGATAAATTCGTCATCGTCTTCATTGACGACATCTTGATCTATTCGAAATCTAAGGAGGATCATAAGATACATCTGAAGCTTATCCTTGAACTTCTCTTGAAAGAACAGCTCTATGCAAAATTCTCAAAATAATTTTGGTTACGCGAGGTTCATTTTCTTGGTCATGTGGTTAACGAGGCTGGTATTCATGTGGATCCAAGTAGATTGAGGCGGTGAAAGCTTGGAGGACTCCACAAACTCCTTCTGAAATTCGTCAGTTCTTGGGTTTGGCTGGATACTATCGGCGTTTTATTGAGAAATTTTCTAGAATTGCTCAACCGCTTACACTGTTGACGCAAAAGGAAAGGAAATTTATTTGGGGTGAGAAACAGGATGAAGCATTTCAAACTTTGAAGAATGCTTTGTGTGAGGCACCGATTCTGGCGTTACCTGATGGCTCAGATGATTTTGTGGTTTATTGCGACGCGTCTAACCAAGGGTTGGGATGTGTTTTGATGCAGCCAGGGAAGGTGATAGCTTATGCATCTAGGCAACTCAAGGTGCATGAGAAAAACTACACCACTCATGATTTGGAATTGGGTGCGGTGGTTTTTGCACTCAAGTGTTGGAGGCATTATCTGTATGGGACGAAAAGTGTGATTTATACTGATCATAAGAGTTTGCATGTAACAACCCCAAAATTTAGGGCCAATTTAAAGTTTCCCTAATTACGTGTTTATTACTGGTATATAATATGAAATAGGATTATATACGTTATTTACTTATTATATATATATATGGATGGAATATATATATATACGCGTATACGATTCGTACAAATCGTATAAAACAACCATTGTACCGACATACGGATGTTGATAAAAACAAATATTAAATAATGTTAAATTATTTAATTACCTTGACTACTACTTTATATTATGTTTATAATATAACTAAAACGTACGTTTTAATCAAAACGTTACCGAACTCTCCGAAAAACTCGACCAACCGACAAAACAAAACTAAGTTATATTGTTTAACTTAAAAACTAGTATCTTGATAAAAATACTTCAACTAAATTAGCGGATATTATTTCGTATTTTAAAACGTATATTTAATCGCGTATAAAATCATTTTACGTTTAAACGACCGGGAAAACGAACACCGCACGGAGCGCAAACACGAGGAAGCAAAAATTGGTGAGATCCACACATGGTGGACCCCACCCCAACCGGCCCAAGCAAGGGGGACATCACCCCCCCTCACTTTCTTTCTCCACACACAACCACAACCCACACCCTCAATCATTCTCTCTCTCTCTCTCTATCGGCTCCTCTCTCTCTCTCTAAAACCGTCACACAAACCACCCTAAAAACACCATTAAAACACCTCGGAGGTCTATACCCGTTTGGAGAAAAGTGATCACGAGAACGAGAGCTACAATCCTATCTTTTCGGATTTTCGTTTCGACAACTTTGTAAGTTTTCCGGCGACCCGAAACTTTTCCGATTACTTTTATTTTGCTAGATTATTGTTCCCCTAGCTTAGTAATGTCCAAATATATAATTTAAACTCGTTTTTGAACACGTTAACGGAAATGTCGGTTTTGGTCATTTTAAAGAAAACGACACCACAAACCTTAAAAACGACCACCAATAGTTACTATGGACTCATAATAACATATTAAAACTAGTATAAAAGTTCTAGACCCAACGGAAACCGGAAAATACGTTTTCGGAAACTTAAATTCCGAACAAACCTCTTGTGTCGCATCGGACCAAAAATTTCATGCGACACAACACTGTGTCGCATGTTATGTCGCACGTTATGTCGCAATGTATGCGACATAACGCTTATGTCGCACTATATGTCGTATCATCTACGACACAAAGTTTACCCATCGCTTGATTGCGACACAACGACTATGTCGTATCGTTGTGTCGTACCCTTGTCTGCGACACAACCATTGTGTCGCATAAACACTAAATCTGAACCAATCCTTATGACACAGACCTTATGTCGCATACGGTCTGCGACACAAGCCTTGTGTCGCAGATAGCCCAGATCAGAAAACAAAATATATTCTAAGTGTTGGAATCACTTTTCAACTACTAAATCAAATACGATGCTACTTATACATGAAAATACTATACTTTCGAGAGTATACAACAACACTTGAATACGTACAAGACTATACTAAACTAACGTGAGATTTCACTCACACACGCGTACGAGATTACACTTGGAAATACTTAGGAGATACACTCCAACGAACTTACACTTGTACATTACACGGGATTACATCCGATACGAACTTACAAGTTCACTAATTAGTTACGTGCTGGATTACACGTTAACTGATACGAACATACACTCGAATACTTACGAGGTTTCACTCGTACCCTTTGGGGTTTAAGCCCATTGGAACTTAAGCAAACGATACACGTTATGATACAAACAAACAGTTATACACGTACGCTTTACAAAAGTATAACTACTATGAATACATAATAATAATGGATGGAATTATTATTATACACCGATAACAAACGGACCGTACAACTTTTATACAAGCTACGATTTACAAACGAATACAAACGTACAAACAAACTAACGGACATTAACTAGTTTGGGAACAACTAGCATGGATACTTTACAAGTATTCCATTTACTTACTAAACCTTATGCGTATTAGGACGCTAAGGGTTGCTAGTTCGGGATACTACTTGCTTACTTACTGCATTGTCTGCCAGACTCAGGTGAGTCTCACAGCCCCTACTTTACTGTTTTTACTGTTTTTACTCAGGGGTGAGATGCATTACTGTTTTACATGAACACACAAAACTTACTTGCTGCCATGATTTACTTACTGTACGAGATTACGGATACGCCAACTGCATGAGTTTACGACTAATCCAATGAAATCCTCCTTAATCATAGTTGTTAGTTATGTGATAAGCGCGAGTTTTAGTATATGGATCCATATGGGACTGACAATCCCCGCCCGGGGTAGCAAGCACTACCACGAACCGTTCCTGTAGAAACGGGCGTTTCTTACTCGTTCTGTATGAATGTTTTGGATTACATTCATGAGGGGGTACCTATATTTACTGTACGTTAAGCTTCAACTATGGTGGCTCATGGCAATTGTATCAAACGGTTAGCATAACCTGCAACCACCCACTTATTAAAACTTAAGTAATCGATGAGCATAACCTGTGATCGTTACTTACTGGCTGGCTATGATTTACGAATACTACATGTGTGTTCAAACTATTTACTTACTTACAAACCTGTGAGATTCACCAACCTTTTGGTTGACCGTTTTAGTAATGCTTCTCAGGTACACAGCATCAGTAGGGATGCCCAGCAGGATAAGCTTTCTTAGCTCGAGTCGCATGCATTTACAAGCTTGGAGATTTTATTACATTACTTTTGTACTTACTGTTATGTATTAGAATCTCTAGGAATTTACTTGAACTCGAGCTTGTATTTTGAAACTACTTATGTATTAATGTAATAACTTTTCGAACGTCTCATTTAGAGTCGTTCACTGTATCCTTTGTGCTTGTGATTATTGATTAGTAACACCCAAAACATCGCTTCCGCAAACTGTTAAATTTGGGGGTGTTACAGATTGGTATCAGAGCCTAAGGTTATAGTGAACTAGGTTGCATTTAGTGGGCCTAGACTATGACCGTTAGGCAGTATTCCTCATTAGGTATAACTGGTTCAGGAATTACAGCATACAAGTTTAATTTAACATAGCCTGATCAACTATGTACAATTAAATGAAGATGATGTGAGTTCTGAAAGGGGTTATGTTGAACAGGAATGCACTAGCTGACTCTGACCTCGAGAGAACCGGGACTTTTACTTGATGGTGCTAGACACATACTAGGTGGTTATGTGATATATATATATATATATATATATATATATACATAGGCCTCCTTCCCCTGATACGATACTCTCTCTCGACTGCTGCGAATTTCATTTTTCAACTTACATTAAACAAACGACAACTCGATTCTAGTCATTTCACTTTTACTCAACCTTTATGAATTCACAAATACCAACATACTTCCGAAGGCCTCGACTATCTACTACTCTCTAGGCTATTATATACTGAAGGTATAGGAATAGGCCTTGTCCGATGATACCTTGTTTACCGCCCACACCAATTTAACTGACAAACATAGCTACTGCAACATCCTTCGATATGAAGATCGAGACCTTGTTTTCATTTGCCATTCCTATCTAATTATACGTTTATAACATTCTACAACGTACATTACTGCACTGTTAGGTGTATCCTAGGAAAAACATTTCCAACAAATTTCAACATACTTTTACCCTGGAACTTTTCATAACTTCTGTTTCTGAACAGTTTTGTTAAACAAAAATTTCAAAAACCTTGCCGCTGACCATAATTTCAACCGAACCATTTTCAACTTAACTTTCGTCAGACTTCAAATTATACAACCGATTTTTTTACTATCAAAATTTTATAACAAATGTATTTTTATCAAACCTATTACAAAATTTCTCACAAAAATGTTTTTATAAAATTTTCAAAAACTTCAAAACCGTATAAATTTATTTATAGTACACAACTTTAAACAACCTTCAAACTTTGGCGTAGTTTCTCTAAACTTACTAAAATCATCACAATCAAAATTCTTGTTCAAACCTTCACATGTTCTTTATTTGTTGTTTCAAGGAACATGCCTTCTCGACGACAAATCACACTTACTGAAGCCGAAGTCGCGGGTATTATTGCCCGTAGTGTGGCCCAAGCCCTAGCTGTCCGAGCAACCACTCCTGGTAGCGAAGATACGGCTAACAATACACCTCCACCCAAAACCTGCACCTACAAGGACTTCCAAAACTGCAAACCCTTGAGCTTTGCAGGTACTGAAGGAGCGATCGGTCTGATTCATTGGACCGAGAAAATCGAATCAGTATTCCTCATCTGCAACTGCGTGTTTTTTGTCTGGGGACAATAAAATTGGGACGGAGGGAGTATTATTTTCTAAACTCCTTAATTTCACTAATACATCATTTCAAATAACTTAAATATGTTTAATTTTCAGCATGTTTCGTAAAGATGATTTCTTCTTTTTGATCAACTTCAAGCTTAACTGCCTTCGATTTGGTAGATTTCTTCATTGCACTCTCATTAATGTTTTACCTATAAAATGAATAGCAAACATAATGTAACTTACTACATTAAAAGTAAGCTACATAAACACATAATAATGCTAAAAAAACATAAAATGCAGTAAAAAATATATAAAATGCAGGATACGAATATAAAATACGGTGAATTTTTTTCAAATCTAATTACTAGATCTATTTTTCAAATCTAGATTTACATATAATGTAGTACTTAAAATGCAATAACATAAAATTTAGTGAATAAATATCTACTAATTACACTTAAAAAACAAACTGCAACAAACAAACACTTAAAATGCATACACATAAAATGCAGTAAACATGAAAAAACATAATAACAACGAAAAAAAACGAACATTAAATCCATTCTACAAGTTCAAACACAGATCTAGCATTTTGTACACTAAATAACTACTCAAATATCATCATTCATTACCAATCAAACCTAGATCTATCATTTCAACAAATAAACCATGCATATATACACTAGATCTACAAAACCTAACATATTTAAATCCTCAAAACTATCAAAAGCATTAAACTTACAAATCTGTCATTGTCATCACGTGGTGATTACAGTGGAGAAGATGAAAGGTTAGATGCACTAGAAGAGACATTAAATGCATTGATTTTTCAGATCTAGATCTGAAAGTTCAGATCTAGATGGTGACGGTGATGTGCGGACGATGACGATGGTGATGTACGATGGCGATGTACGATGACGGTAACGGTGCTGGTAGATGGTGAAGGTGAATGTGAAGGTAGACGGTGAAGGTGACGGTGGTGGTGGATGGTGGCGGTGGACGATGACGGTAACCATGTAAGTGACGGTTACAGTGATAGTATTGGTAGAAGGTGTTGGTTGACGGCGATGGTGGTGGACTGAGGTAGTGGTGGGCGATGGTGGACGGTGAATGGTGGAGAACGGTGGACGGCGGTGGTGGAGGATGGTGGACGGCGGTGATGGTGGACGGAGGTGGTTGTGGATGGTGGTGTTGTGTGTAAATTAGAGTATGTGTTAGTGTGTATAGATTAGAAAGAGGGAAGAGTATGTGTGTGTGTGTGTGTGTGTTTTTTTTGTGAAGTGAGAGAGTGGGATATAGAATTTGACCAAAAATCTACCCTATTTTTACCCCTTTCATGTTATTTTACTTAAATTGCAATTTGATCCCTCCACTCAAAAATAATTGCATCCGGGTCCTTGTGTGATGTGTATTGATCTAGGCTATTCGTTAGTGAATGGATGATTGAGATGTGGTCTGCCTTCCTTGCCCTCCAAAACACCCCTGCCCTTATGATCCTTTTCTTAAATTTTTGGATAATTTTTGAATATTTTTCGAACAATTTTTTAGGCAGGTCTTACAACTTTGTTAAAATTGCAAAATAGTCCATCCTTCCTTCCCTCGTTCCTCTCTAATCCGTTCCCTAATTATTAAGGATAAAAACAACCATTACAATAAAGTAGCGTCTGATGACGAATGCTAAATATACTTTTGATTATCCAAAATTAAACAATAAAATTTTTAACATACATATGATGTTATTAAATTGTGGATTAAACATTATCGAAATTATATTACAATGATTTTACAACTTAAGTAGGAGTAATATAAAAAGCCTACTATTGTAGGTGATTCAATTGAATATCTTTAAAGTTTAATAATCCCGATGAATATTTTCGTAAAGTATAGTTAGTGTTATTCCTAAAAAAAATTGTTAATTTGTATGACTGTTACCACATTCACTATTTCCATAGACAAAAAGACGCATCATAAAAGGTAAATAGCATCTTAGCAAATTCTACTAAACAAACACATAATCTAGAAAATATATTCAGTAACTGACCGTCAATGTTGAAAGAAAGGCTAAAAATAATAGTGCTAATCTAAAGCATACTCTGATACTCATTAGTACGACTAGTAGGATACCCGCGCTTTACGGCGGGACATTATGCATAAAAAATCGACAAAACGTTGGGATTAAAAAATAAGGTTACAATAAAGTTGATGGGAAACAAACTAAATATGTATTGGGAACATTATGGAAACAATTTACGATCACATATTAATATACGTTACGCATTATATAAAATTTTTCGGCTCACCCAATATGAAGTGTAAACTATGGGTAGCTTGAACTTTTTATTAGGCTCCACTAATATCTTTTTAGTAAATCTTGCTATCTATCTAAAGAGTATCACGTAAAATTATCAATGTGAAAATATAGATTTCGGAAGTTACACACCAACTTTTGAATTTTTCTTGAGCATTAGCTTTTTTGATTGAAAAACTAAAATTCTAGAATATGTGAATTGATTACATAAAAACAAAATTAAACTTGTAAATAAATATAACATGTAACCATATATATAACTGTTAGAACATTTTATATTCTTTTTTGGAACCTTTTGTGATTTAATTTCATGTCCGTTTCATGAAATTTGCTACAATGGCAGTTTTGGCCCAATGATATTCGTGATCTATAGCGATCTCTAGTAAAACTGGTTATTCGTTCAAGTTCAGAAAACTATAAAATTTTATTGGTCCAGGTTCAATAAGACAAGAGGAAATTATACTAAATTAAAGTCACAAAAAGTAAAAGCACACATATTTTATTCTTTTTAATATAGAACGACAATCCTACAATCTAAATCACACATTATTTACAACCATAATAGATATATACATTCGGTTTGAACCCACAACCACTTGTTAATGAGTTCGTCTCATCCCACTAAGCTAAAAAATTAATGTAACTCGAGTTGAAATTATTTATTTTTTATTATTATTATATTTTAAATCGTACAACGCTCTATGTTACGGAAATTACGTATGGATATGTGATTACACAAACACATAGGATCCAATGAAAATTTGCTTTAAAATCTATCTATCTATAAAATATACTTATAGCAAAATAGCTTGGGGCAATCCCAACCCTTAATTGCTTTTTTCCATCCTGATCCAACGATTAAGATTAATTTGATGATTGTTACACTTAACACCCTTTAATATTTAAATTAATAATTATTATTTAGATTTTAATGAATCAAAACGTAAAATATTAAAATACATTAAGAAGGTATATTTTAAATCAATATAAATAATATATATATATATATATATATATATATATATATATATATATATATATATATATATATATATATATATATATATATTTAGTTAATAAAACGTATTGTAGTCAAATTAATCGGACTAACTCTCAAAAAAAAGTCGGCCCACCTCATTAAATAATATACGTTATCAATTAAATAAATTTAGATAGAATAAATAAATTTAATAAATAATAATTACATATTAAAAAAAATCGAATAAAGGTGAGATACCAAAATAATCGTTTATTTATAATTAAAAAATAAATAAAATACATATACATACAATAACTAAAAGATCCCGGCTTTAATGCGTTCTTTTTTCCGTGCCGGATATATTTCCTTCCATTCATATGTAAACCCTAATTATTGCATATTGCATATATACATTATTATTATAATCGAATGATTAATTCTTTCACAATTTACAAATCGTACAGGGAATTAACGTTGAAGAAGGTATAAAGGTATGCTTTGTATTATGCAAGCTACGCTATTTATGATTTTTTTCGAATTGAAATTTTGTAAAAATCTTCAAATTCGATTTATGATTCGTATCTATAAATATTTTTATTTTATATTTCTTCAATTCAGTTTGAGATTTTCTTCAACACAGATTTGATGTTTCAATCCGGTCTTGATTTTATTTGTCTAGGAGCTTTGTGGGTTTGGAATCCGCCCTAAATTAACTTGTGTAGATGATGTAACTGGTTGAGTTTTATTACAGTAAAATGTTTGAAGAAGAGAAGAACGGATTGATAAGCAAGCTACAGGTAATTTCATGGCTCCCTACTCACTGATTCTTTTGATTTATGCTTTGGTTTTTCTAATCTTGCATTTAGATGTGGTTTTGGAAAATTTAATTTCATCTAAATTTAGTTGTCGTACAAACTCAATGATTGACTCACTGTCCCCGACGGCGGCGGGGGCGGCAGCACCGGCACCGGAAAATTAAAAATTGGACCAAACGTTAGAAGCTTGGTATCTGTTTAACGTATATTTCAACATATTCAACAAACAGGTTAGTAATTAGTTTGATACATTCTTCTTTTATTGAACCCTTTTTAGGTGCTTTAATTTTGATGTAATTAATTAATTAACACAGCTTCTGGGTATATATATATATATATATATATATATATATATATATATATATATATATATATATATATAGGGGGAGATCATTGAGGAAGTTAAAAAATGAGGGAAGGAGGGAAGTGAATCTGGGCAAATAAAACCTTTTGGTAAAGGATAAAAACCACAAACCAATACGTAACCTAAATTTGTCCGGTGGTTACGATCAAATGAAACTCAACAATAACGCATTACCTCGAACAAAAACGAGACAATTGAATCGTAACAACGTTCATATGAATTCGGAATCTTTGAAGAACCATTCACATCAGTTAATTTAACAAGGAAAAGCTGGATAATATTTGGGTGGAAAAACCTAGATGAAGAAATCAAATGAATTTGGGGAAAAAACGATGAATCGATGATTATTAATTCAATAAAATTCAGGTATGATTCAGTTTCTTATTTTTCTTAGAATATTCTAACTTTTTATATTGTTCAATAAATTCTTTTCTTCTAAATTTGATATTTGATAGTGTATCTGACATAAAAATTCATTGTTAATGAATGTTAAAAATAATTGTATAAGTTGAATGTTTTATTAGTATAATTCATTTCGATATTGAATGATTAATAATACCAACTACTAGCATATGTAGTGATAGTTTTTGTATGTTGTATTGAAATAGAGAAGTATTTCAAAAAAACTTCAAATTGTGAATGTTAAATTTGTTATTAAGTTATATACTTATATTTATATAATGAAAAAGTTGATTATTTGAAGTTGATCAGCAAGTTGGTCTGCATATCAACTTAAGTATGATAAAAACTGAATTTCAAGTGTTGATGATACTGTGTATGTTAGTCGTTAACATTCATTCTTGGTGAATATTAACGTACATATGTTGATCTTTAACATTTATTCTTGATGAATATCTACTTATAGATGCTAGTCGTTATCATTCATTCTTGATGAATATTAACGTATATATCATAGTTGTTAATATTCCTTCGTGAAGAATATTATAAATATGCTAGTCGTTAACATTCCTTCTTGATGAATATTAAATGTATATATGCTAGTCGTTAACATTCATTTTCGAAAAATATTAACCTATATGTGCTAGTCGTTGACATTAATTCTTGATGAATAGTAACTTACATATTCTAGTTGTTACCATTCATTTTTTATTATTATTAACGTATTTATGCTAGTCGTTAACATTTGTTCTTGATGACTTATATATGATAGTCATTAACATTCCTTCGTGATGAATATTGAATTATATATGCTAGTCGTTAGCATTCCTTCATGAAGAATATTAACATTTATATATGATGAATATTAACTTATATATGCTAGTCGTTAACATTCCTTCGTGGAGAATATTAACTCTTATATATGATAGTCGTTAACATTCATTCTTGATGAATATTAACTTACATATGCTAGTTGTTAACATTCATTCTTGATGAATATTAGGTTATATATGCTAGTCGTTAACGTTCATTATTGTATATATGCTAGAGGTTAACATTCCTTCGTGAAGAATATTAAATTTTATATATAATAGTCGTTAGCATTCATTCTTCATGAATGTTAACTTATTTATGCTAGTCGTTGACATTCATTCTTGATGAATATTAATTAACTTATCTATGCTAGTTGTTGACATTTACTTTTTGATGTCTATTAACTTATATATGCTAGTCGTTAAGGTTCATTGTTGATGAATATTTACTTTTATATGCTAGTCTTTAACATTCATTCTTGATGAATATTAACTTATATATGTTAGTCGTCAACATTCGTTCTTGATGAACATTTGCTTATATATACTAGTCTTTAACATTCATTCTTGATAAATATTTTCTACGATTATATTACCTAGTATTGTTGCCGCTGAGATGAATGCTAAGTCTGTAATATCGGTTTTAATAATTTGTTTATGAGTGTCGTCTCTAATAATATACTATTGTTAACAGGTATTATTGTTACATGATGAATGTTAAACGGAAAGTGCATAGATCACTTTATTTTACTGAATCAATTTTACTTATGGAGTTGGAGTAAATTAAAAATGTTACATTCCTTCAAAAAGCGAGTTCCTTTCTTGTCTTTCCCAAAAGCTACAAAGTCAAACATTTATATTCTTTAACTTGCATACTCATTTTAAAAAGGTTGGCCTAAAAATATCTTTATTTAATTAATAGATGTTATCTCTTTGTTTTGGCTCAAGGTTTTTGAAATATGTTGATGGCTAACTGACTGGTTGACTCTAAAAAACCAATATGATACAAATAAGGCTAAAGTTGAGTTTAAGAGTAGCAATGACGTGTTAAAGCATCCTCATGCTATGTTTGAGATCTCTCATTGTGTAGTATACAGTTGCTACTATAAAGGTCCTGACTAGATTAGTTGTGATAAATTGTTGGTTGTTGACTTTTGATAGTCAATAAGTTGGGATTTCTAAAGCTAAATTTCCATATGCTTTGCGTTATTTTAAAAGCGATAAAGCTAGCATTTAAGATGATGTTTTCTTCATGAGGAACAGTCAAGAATATTGCTTGCCTAAAATTTTCCATATTTATGTCATAATAGCTAATGCTCAGGTTGTTAAGTGCACGGAAGTTGAATTCAAGGGTGTGAAGAATGAGTCAGGGTACATTATGCCAAAGTTATTTGCAAAGCTCGTCTTTTGCTGTTGATATTCAAGTGAATAGAGCGGCAGAGCCTAATGCACAGGGGTCAATCGAGTGTTCAGATTCTGTGATAAAGAGCACAAATCTCGATTTGGAGAGTTATCTTTTAAACTGCACATCTGAAGAAACTGAAAGATGCTGATTTTGTTCCGGAAAGTGAGCGAGATGAACAACTAAAGATTTAAATTAGAAAGGTTCATTCTTACATCTGCATTGTAATTAGATCATGAAGATATGTGGTTGCATATAGTAAGAATGATGAAAAGTTTAACCTTGAGTTTGATTCGTAACATTTTAACGCCTTTTATAGTAAGTCAAACATATATGTTAGTGGGCATATGCTTAAGAGAATGAAATATATATCATTTTATAAGATAAACCTTTTTTTGGCAGACGAGATTCATAAAATGAGCAATCGAAACATCTCAACTGGTTCTTATTTTATTAGCTATATATAATTTTTTAATCAAAACTAAACCAACAAGAATCTTGAAAACACAAATTAGTGCAGGTTTTACCCTAGACATCTACTGTATTATCTACAAAATTTCCTACAGACAGCACTAGATTAAATACTACCGGCATATAACTTTCCAATGAATGATGCATTATTAATATTTGGGCCAACGACTCAGTTGGTAGAATATAAACTAAAACAAAAATTGTCACTATACACAAATGAAGGGCACTATAAACATTTACAAATGAAACATCATTTATCGATCTTGAGATTATTAAAAAGATGGCCTACTTCAAGCTTGCCCGCGCATCCAAGTTGTGAATTTGGTCTCTGCAGCAAATGTACAATATAGGTACGATCTAAACATGATCAGTAGAACGTATCGCCTGCACATAAACAATGTTAATAGCTACGGAAATATTTAGAGGCTCCACATGTTAAAAAGCATAAATTCATTACATAAACATGTTAACGGCTAACATTATAGTACAATTTAAATAGATACGGAAATATTTAGAGGCTCCACATGTTAACTACATATTAAAAACAAAAAGAAAATAGTAACATTCAGTGGGTAATCATTTTAAAATTTCGACTTAAAAAGGAAACTAAACAAAGAAAACAACTAAGATAATACATTCGCTTTATATGCATTCAGAATAAACCTAAAAACAAAACTACATACTAAAACAAACAGCATTTATCATTCGGTTGGTTATAATCATATGAAAGTACAACATAAAAACAAAAATAAATATCAAAAATTGTACAAGGAAAACAAAATAACATATAAGTTCTATTTATAATCATATTAAACTACAACATAAACCAGAACTTAAGCCTTAAAACAAATAGGAAAACAGTTTAACATATACCATTCGGTCGATAAGCATGTTAAACGACTAGCATTCACTTGGTTTCATATAAACTATAATCAGCTCATATTTGTTATTTGTTATAAACATAATTTCTAGTGAGTAAATAACATTCATTACAGCAAAATCAAATGAATGTTAAGAGAAAAACTAACTAAAAAAAAAACAATTTTACTTTAAAATTAAACTTACCATGAGCATCAGCAACATTTGAATTGGACTATCACTGAGCATATAAGAAGGAACATCGGAACCTGATTCTAACAGAACATTCGAAGTTTAAGATATGATAAAATCTTTAATCAAAATTCGATTAAATTTATCGAACATTAAAAAATCGATGATTAAATCGGAGGAACAGAAATCAGAAGCTAAAAATAGTGAGAATCGAAGGAGGACGGAAGTTAATCGGTTAATAATCGTTTGAATAGTGTGTTATATGAATCGATTTGAAAAATTGTGGAATAATCGTATGAACAGCGTGCAAATATGAATCAGTATGAACAATCGATAAGATTATTGATGAATAGTATGCGTAGATGAACCGATTGAATACCTAGAATTAACGCAATTATTAAAACAACAACATATTTATGTTAACATTAAAAGAATATTTAGATAAACAAATAAATGACCTAATATGACAATACTACCCTTGTCATTGAAATAAGTTACGTGGAATCAGAAAAGAAAAGGAAGTTAGCGGGGAAAGATGGAGGGCAAATCAATGATGGTAAAGCTACTTCCCTGCTTCCCTAAGATCCAGAGCTTCCTTATTGATCCTTTCCCTATATATATATATATATATATATATATATATATATATATATAGTGGAATGATCCAGAGGGAAGTGCATTTTTTGGGGGAAGGGGGAAGTGTTAGTATGCATCAGGAAGCATATTACCTTCACACATACAAATCTCGAAAAAAGAAAACTGAAATTTAGTAAATGTTAATCATAATCGAAGCTATGAATGTTAAGCTTCTTGATAAATTCTTTCTTCAAGTAATAGCATCGATTTATGAATATTAGATCCAAATCCGTTAATATGCATCGCGGTGCATATTAGTTAATATACATTGTGATGCATATTAACAATAAAAATATCTTTCAAATAATGTGAAGTTTTAATATGCATCGCGATGCATATTATATTAGTTAATATGCATCACACTGCATATTAACAATTTATTAAATAAATATTTATCAATTAATGTTATGACTTAAAAATGAAATTTATTCGTGAAAATATTCTTTATAGCATCGATTTTGATTACTATTTACCAATAAAAATAATTTTTGTTGATGTTTTGATTCATAATTGTAATATGCTTCTTGATGCATACTAACGCTTCCCCCCTTCCCCCCAAAAAGGCACTTCCCTCTTGATCACTACCCTATATATATATATATATATATATATATATATATATATATATATATATATAGAGGTGGGTTCTTTGAAGTATGCTAAATATCTAGAGAATGAGGGAACCAATCACATTGCAACTTTTAATTTAAGTATGGAGGGGTATTTTCGTCATTTATGAAATCAACAAAACACAAACATAAAATATAAATAATTACAGCTGCTCATTCATGTTCTTCCCCAAAACACTCTGGAAGTTAGGGTTTCTGCAAATTCAACTTCAATCAGCAAAAATACAGGTGAATCATGTTCCAAAAACGTAATTCGAACAACATGATAACGATTAGCAACATCAATCACTATCAATTTCTTGAAGATACGATCGCATTGTTAAAAACGCGATTTTTAATTTTAGCTATTTCTTCACATCTGATGATCATGTAATTCGAGTGTGAATCATGTTCCAAAACTTAATTCGAGCAACATGATAACGAATAGCAAAGTCAATCACTGTCAATTTCATGAAGATCATGATCGGATTGTTAAAGAAGCGATTTTTAATTTTTTTTTCATTACTTCACATCTGATGATCACGTAATTCGAGCATGAATCATGTTCGAAAACGTAATTCGAACAATATGATCACAATTAGCAACATCAATCACTGTCATTTTTATGACGATCATGATCGGATTGTTAAAGGACGTGATTTTTAATTTTTTTTTTTGAAAAATTACATCTGAATTACATTTGATTGAAACATCAAATCATATGTGATTATGTATAAGTATCACATGTGACTAATATGCACTATCATATGTGATTTTTGATAGTATAGTTTATGCAGAACATTATATGGTTGACATGGAGTTGCATGAAGAAACAAAAGATGAAAAAAAACCTTTACAACTCTGATATTTGTTTTGAAGAAGGTGAAAAAAGTAAAGATTGATAAATTAAAATCACATGTGACTATGTGATTTTTGACTCTTAATACAGTCATAAGTGATTCATGCAAAATGTTTTTGTTACAGGTTCAAAATCAAGTAACGAATCCGAATATGACACTGGAATTGAGGTTGGAACTTCTGGTGGAACAAGATTATGGGTGCCATATGTTGAAGACGAGAGTGTAAGACCAGTGGTTGGGAAAGCTTTTGATACTCTTGAAGATGGATTAATTATGTATGGAATGTATGGATATCTCTCTGGATTTGATGTTAGGCTAGCTACACAGAAGAGGCTAAAGAATGAGATCATATGTGAATAAAATCATGGATAAATGTTAATTTCGTTTCAATAATTTTTGTGTGACGACATAGTTGTTATTGTGAATGATTCTAAAAGTGGTTTAACCAACATTATGTGATGTTATTATATTCATGTAGATAAATCAATGTCAAAGATTTGTTATATGTATAAAAGTCTTAGCGTTTAGATACACTTATACAAAAAGCAAACATCACATGATATCAATATGGCCGGTTGTAATAGATTTGTAAGTATAAATAGCACATGAACAAACTTGTCCAATTTTGATGTTAGTTTTGATGAAGGCGAAACAAATTCATAAAAATAAAAAATATGAATTGTTAAAGTAAATCACACGTGACCGTATATACAATTATGTTACACTAAGACATTGTCACATGTAATTGTGTTAATAAAATCACTTGTGATTTTTCGTAAAATCACATGTGTTTTTTGATTATAGGTAAAATCACATGTGATTTCAGGTAAAATCACATATGATTATGAATAATCACATGTGATTTTAGGTAAAAACTCATGTGATTATATATAAAATCACATGTGATAACTCATGTGATTATATGTAAAATCACATGTGATTTTAGGGTAAAACTCATGTGATTATATGTAAAATCACATCTGATTTTAAGTAAAAACTCATGTGGTTAATGAATAATCATATGTGATTTTAAGTAAAAACTTACGAGATTATATGTAAAATCACATGTGATTTTAGGTAGGTAAAATCACATGTGATTTTAGGTAGGTAAAATCACATGTGATTTTAGGTAAAATCACATTTGATTATGAATAATCGCATGTGATTATATATAAAATCACATGTCATTTTAGGGTAAAAACTCATGTGATTATATGTAAAATCACATCTGATTTTAAGTAAAAACTCATGTGGTTAATGAATAATCATATGTAATTTTAAGTAAAAACTTATGTGATTATATGTAAAATCACATGTGATTTTAGGTAAAATCAGATGTGATTTTAGGGTGTAAAAACTTATGTGATTATATGTAAAATCACATGTGATTTTAGGTAAAATCACATGTGATTTTAGGTAATAATCGCATGTGATTATATATAAAATCACATGTGATTTTAGGGTGTAAAAACTTATGTGATTATATGTAAAATCACGTGTGATTTTTGTTAAAATACTCAAATAATTAGAGGTCAAGAGTAATGCAACAAAAGATACACATGCTTCTTTTTCTTCTCCACCTAACCATTCCCCTATTTTTCACATTCTACAAATCTTGCTTTAATGCATATGCTATTAATGCCTTTGTAAAAAAAAAAAATTGGCGAAAAACAAGATAATATATTGATAAAGAGATTAAGAAAATTCCCAAAGTGATACATTGTGAGATGATACAGACCCTTGAAACATAACTGAACTGTACATAACTTGACATCTTGACTTGAGCTTCACTTTGCATAATAATAATCATACTGAAGACTGTAATAACTACTAGAAAGAGCCCAGTTGGCAGCTTGATTCTTGATCAGCCATATTAAAAAAATTTGCATTAGAGAGCACCATTTTAAATGGGAACTAAATGTTCTTCTTCCTGATCCTTCCCTTACCTCGGTAATTCTTTTTGCTCAGTTGCAGTTTCTTTTTCATCTTCCTTCCTATAGGTTTCAACGACTTTTTGTTACCTTCATCCATCTCCACATCTGCCATATCACACAACATTAACAGACAAACAAAATATAAGCAACAAATATCTAAAACATGAAAACATACACACCTAATAATAGAATAACAAACACCTACAAATCAACTGACCCCAAGAATTGAAATTTCTTTTCCTCCTAAAGCAAACACAACAGCTAGCATTCATTCTGATCAAAAAGGGCACTTACAACACACCTTATGATCTAAATAAATAGTAAAACCGAAATTAAAAAACAGCTATCTGAATCTTTGATTATACAAGGTCCTCAGTTCCTAAATACGTTACTCAAATAAAATTATCCATTAACATATTCAAATCCAATTTTTTAGTGCAAGCAGTATCTTCCAACAAACACATACATATATATATGTATCATCACAAAAGATATAAACCCTAGCCTATAAATTTATAAAAATATAACAGAATTAACTTTTTAATTCGGTAAAAAATGAACAGAAAAAGAAATAAAATATTGATAAATAAACAAACTGATGATAATTAAAGAAGGTGTTGTACCCATATCAGCGTTGGAGGTGGAAGCATCCATGGAAGTGATTAATTCGTCGGGTCAGGTACGGACAGGGAGTTTAGGAGCGTTAAGAGCAGCTTCAAGAGCAGCGTACTTAGCTTCATCAATCTTATCATATAATTGTGCAACCATATCTCTTTTAATTGCTCTCAATCTTTTCTCTCTCTTGCATCTCATTCATTTTGCCATTTTTGTTATTCTTAACTATTAAATTATGTTATAAGAAATCAAGCATAACTATCATCGAATCGAATTGAACTATTAAAATGCAGAGTATTTGTCAGAATCATTAATAATAAAAAATCACATGTGATTTAGTAAGTGACATTTTATCAAACACCTTATGTGCATTATCAAGTTTCTCAAAGTTGAGTTCATAATCAGTATCATTTTCCATTGAACATCAATTACCAACAAAGAACATACAAGAATTCAACCAAAACATTCAAGATTCAATTACGCAAATTTGATCAAAAGGTACCTTCGAAATTTTAGAACTTAGATACACATCGATACGTAATTAACAAAACAGAGCAATTGCAAACTTTGATATGGATATCAACAATTAAATCATAATATCATGTATGATTTTATCATGATTTCTACTTTCTAGTAATCGCATAATAACAAACTAACCTTTGAGCATCGGAGGTTCATCACGAAAGTGATGACAAAGCTGATGATGACATCACATACAATGGAGGTTTATGACCACGGCTATGGCGACGATTGATGGTGATGATAACAGTGATAACTTAAAGATAAAATTGAATCAATAAACATGAGGATAAACTGAATCGACGATGACAATAACAGCGGTGGAGGCTTATGACCGCAACGACTGTTCACGGCGATGATAACGATAATAAATCAAAGACAAAATCGAAGATAAAATCAAATAGGTGAACACAATGATAAAATTGAATGGAGGAGCTAGATTATAAGGATGATTATAAGTGAGATGAAGGTGAAGATCAAGATCTAGCTCCAGAGACGATGTTGCTCAAGGTCACCGGAAAGTTCACCGGTCATGGGAGTGAGTTTGAAGATAGTGTGAGTAGAAGCAGAACCTGCAGAACAAATAATTAAAGCCCTTCACGTTATTATAAGTGCATAATGGAAAAGACAGGGATGCCCCTCCGCCCAATTTTAAACAGCAACTTATTTTTAAATCAGATTTCTAAGTAATTAATGTAGACCATTGATTGAGTTGATCCAAGGATGGAGATTCATTCTCCCATTCTTCATTTTTTTAGTGTTCTTCAATTAACTTTCCTCTATATATATATATATATATATATATATATATATATATATATATATATATATATATATATATTTATTTATTTAATTTCTGATGCTTCGTATACAATGTGGGAGACTAATGATGTGTTTTTTTGCGAATTTGTAGATTGCACCTAACTATTGATATTACCCACCAGCTGTTACATCGATGTCTCTCAATCGTTTCTTTGAGGCTTTTATAATTGGATTTGGTACAACTGATATTGGTCCAATTTGGTAAAATTCATTCTCGATTAGTTGGTTTCTTGAATGCGTGTTAAGTTATGTTAGTTTCAAGGCTTTAATTTAAATTAATTTTTCGTTTTACTGTTAAATTGCAGAACTATGGACATCTACAGGTACAATCATAAAGAGAATGGAGGGAGAAACGCAAACAACATTCAATATGGTAATTCCTTTTTATAAATTCAAACTGATTTTGTTGTTTTACTGTTTTAAAATTCCTTTACCTAGGGGATCAAGTGGTAGTTGATCAATGAACTAATATCTTTCAGTATTTCTTAGTTGTGGTTGTTGGTTTATGATGTGAATCTGGTCAGAGGTATTAGATTAGAGGTGTGGATAATGTATGAACTAATTTCACAACACTTAATTGATGACCTGTTGATGCTTTTTGCTAACATAGTTATTAGAATTTTGAATGCTTTATATATTTTTCACTTTCAGATGCTAACTGCTACCCACACAATTGTGTTTTCACAACTTGAAACAATGGATTGAATCAAGTAATGGATGCTTTTATAGCCTAGATTAGAGATGCAAACGGAATTCTGTGTTCAGGTGTTCATATTGTTGATTATGGTCACATAATTGATCTGAATGGTGTTACCAACGTTAGAATCTGGTATGTATATAAATTCGTGGTGTTCTTGATTAATTTTTTCATAGGATACTCATGTTAACCGTAAGGTTACATGTGTTTAAGTTTTCACGATTTATGGATAATTAGAGAGAACTTATCAATTTCAGTGGCTGATATTTCGTCATTAGGTTATGGGCATTATCTGACTGCAATTGAAGATTCAGGTATTGCTTTCCAGTTGCATTTTAGTACTTTTGTTTCAAAAAGGTAAAAAGTAATGAAACAAAAAGATTTTCACTGGGTTAATATGTTATATGCTTGTTATATTGTATCCAACAATTTTGTAAGCCAATCGATGCTTAATGTGATTCAGCATATGAATTTTTCAGACAGTGGCATCAATGGGTTACTTACCCAATGTCAGTTTGTGCAGTATGACCAATAATATAAACACTGCATGGAATTTGATTTTGTGGATATAATGGGTCAAGATGGATGTGGCTGGAAGGAAAGGACTAAAACAGAGATTGGATCGTCAGGCTTGGGTCAAGAAGAGATGGGATCATGAGTTTTGCAAATAGTGTGGTTTTAATTGTTTATAAGCAACTGAGGGATTTATGTGTTTGTATTAGTAGTTGCATCAGTAGGTGTATTTGGGGTTGTAAATATAAGGGATGTATATACTTAGATATGATTAATAAATGTAATCATATTTATTATTTATGAATTGGTCTTTACTTTATACACTACTTTAAAGCTCGAGTACTTTCCAGTTATGCCATTATGGGTTATTGGTGATGTTGACAGTGTCAATGGTTCCAGAATATGTTTACATTAGGTAACTTGGGTAGGGTTCAAATGAGAATAGGAATTTGTGTGAGAATGAGGGAACCAATGATATCAAGCCATGTGTACAAAGAGAATGTTCCACATGTACAAAACCCATTTACCCCCAACATCAATTATCTCATAAACGACAAATCGAAAAATTATGAAAATTACACCATTAAATTCGTCGTTTTCTCCTCTTCGATTTGCCGTCCCTCAAGACATACTTTCAAAAAGTTTTTTTTTTCTTTCATTTTTTTGGTGGGTTTCACATTAACTAACACATGTGTTAAAGTGTTGCTTTTAGGGTTTAGGGTTTGAGGTTTAGGGGTTAGGGTTTAGGGTTTAGGGTTTGAGGTTTGGGGTTTCTCCCCAAACCCCCGAAACCCCAAACCTCAAACCCTAAACCCTAAACCCTAACCCCTAAACCCCAAACCCTAAACCCTAAACGCTTTACAAAACGCTAAACCCAAAATCTTTCTAAACCCTAAACCTTGAACCCCTTCTAAACCCTAAACCCTTATAAACCCTAAACCCTACTAAATCCTAAACCTAACCCTAAACCCTAACCTTAACCACAAATTAAATGTACAACTAATCACTAACACATGTGTTACTAATTTGTAAAACCCACCAAAAAATGAGAAAAAAAAAAGTTGTCAAAAGTATGCCTTGAGGGACGGCAAATCAAAGAGGAGAAAACGCTGAATTTTATGGTGCAATTTTCATGATTTTTCGACTTACCGTTTGTGAGATATTTAATTTTTAAAAATGTGGAGGAGAGAGAATAAAGTGACACATGGCAGAAATCTGTTGGTTCCCTCATTCTCACTCAAAATTGGTGTACTCATTTGAACCTTACTCTAGGTAACTTATAATCGTTTACTAAGTTCATGGTTTTTGGTTCTATTGCTTACATGAGTATGTTCAAAATTGTTGGTATAAGTGATTTTATTTTAACAAGATACTATTGGTAGCAGGATGAATACAAAATTTTATTCAAACGATTAATAAAAAATATTAAATCTTGTCATTTTATATATTGTAACTTAATCTTTTAGTAAGAATTCTTTAAATAATTTGTATCGATTTTTTTATTTGTTTATGTAATTGTTAAATAAATCTTTATCTTTTATTAAATTGTAAAGTTGATATATATATGTAACGAATTTTTAGACAAATAGACAAGCAATTAAGAGGACGTTTTTGATATCCTATTTTTATCTTTACATAAAAAAATTTAAATTAATATCTAAAAAACTTAAATTAATATCTAAAAAACTTAAATTTAATCGCCCGCGTTATCGCAGGTCTTAAATCTACGATACAACAAAACTAAAAAATTTAACAAATATATACTAACTTAAATAACGTATAGCTACAAAAGCTAACTATCCAAGACAAATATATATAAGTGAAAATACAATAACCAAAACACTTTACAATCGCCCGCGTTATCGCGGGTCTTGTATCTAGTAAATAAATAAAAACAAAAACCTTTATCGGGCTTACTTGATATGCAGCTAGGTGTTGGCGAAATTATTAAACTGATTTGATGAATAATGATGGAGGAGTTAGTAAGGGGTGAATGGATAGGCTATGATTATTGTTACGTAAAAGGGATGAATATTATTAATCTTATCTTAAATTACTAGACATCAAACCCGTGTATACACACGGGCTATTAAATGTGAATTTGATTTTTATAATTACGCGAATTATGTATACGATAAAATTCTATTTCGTAAAAGTTAAAAAAGATATGCAATGAAGTTTAGAAGTCCTTAAACGAAAGTAGTATAATAGATTGATTGCGTATATTAATTAATAATTGTAATAAAATACAAAGAATTAAGATTAAGATTAAGATTATATTTATTTATTACCTTACATATTTAAAGTAAAAATCCTTCTCATGCAAGTCTTCTAATGAAATTAGAAACCTAAAATAATAATAATTATATTGATAAATTAACATACAAATATATTTCAATACAAAATATGTGTTTATGACATCATCTCATCCTAAATTTTAGCTAATTTGACAAAATTAAAGAATTTAATTGGTTAATTGGGATTTTGATGATGTCATCATCCGCTTCCTATATATAACTTATAAGATATATAGGAAATATGGTTATGACATCATCAATTTAAATCAAATTTAATTAATCAATTAAGTCCCTCTATTTTTGTTAAATTATAATTATGACATTTATTTTAATTTAACAATTAACACCCCGTGTGTATACACGGGTTTAAGATCTAGTATATATATATATACTGATCAAGATTAATTATACGCCTCAGATGATTACAATTAAACACATATTTTTTAGTTTAATTTAATACTACAACATCGATAATTGTTTGATTTTAAATTACCTATTTGATTAATGTATAGTAACTAATTACTATTAATGACACGGTATTTTCTAGGATTCACTTAGGGGTGTTCACTATTTGGACAAACCGAATTGTCCAATTGGACAATTTGGTTTGACTATTTGGTTCGGATAATTTGATTTTTTGGATCGGTTCGGTTTAAAACCGAATATTTATTTTGGTTTTTGGATTGATTTTGGTTACTATTGTAAAACCCGAATAATTCAAATTTAACCGAATTGTAATATACTTTGCTAATTTTTTCAACATATGTGCAAATTAATTGAGTTAATCAACCACTATTATGTTTACAGATACCATTTTTAGCTTTATTAATCATTTATCACAAAAGTCTTAAGTATATTTTAATTTTATTTTGCAAATTATTAGACTTTGTCAATAATTTATAAAATTAAAGGACTTAATTGATAAATAAAAACTTAATTAGAATGATTAATGAATCATAAATGTGTTTCGTATATATAATTTATAAGATATAAGATAGTATAAACCTTAAAAATTGGATACATGCTACCTCAGAAACAAAGTTGTTAGTTCTACTTTTTATTTCCTTGTCGAAAGAAAAGAAAATATACATTGATTAGGTGATTAAGAAAATTCCCGATTTAAGATACATCTGAGATTATACATCCATCATGAACTCTTGAAATCTACATCTTGACATTATTATACTATAGATATATGGAAACAACAAAAAAAACCCTACACATTTTGCATCTTTAAATCTTGATTTGCACTTCAACTTGACGTCTTATGTTGAACTTGAATACAATTGATGGACTTCATATGAAAAAGTCAATTAGCACTTCTTCACTACGATTTGATAAATGGGTTTGTTATAACTATCAAGTGACTTCTAGATTGAGCAGCCCAATAACTGTAGAAACTATAATAATAGCCCATTATTCAAGTGTTCCGATCCATATGAATTACATAAAAAACAGAACCCCTAGTAGAGGACTAGAGGCGGGAGGTAACTAAAAAACTACCACCTAATATTTAGAGCACACGGTATGGGTCTAGTTGGCATCAACGTTTTCCGACGAGAACGCCGTCGGACGGCGTTCTGCCGCACCGGGACGGCGTTCTCGTCGCCGTTCCTGACGACGTTCCCGTCCGACGTCCGATTTCAAACGGCGCTTCACCTCAGCGTTTTCTATTTCTTTTCCTTTTTTTGTTTCTTTCTTGCCTTTTTCTAGATGCAAACATTTATAATATGTGAGTAAATTCCATTTTGGTTGTTGATTTGCAGACGGTGGATGGTGGGTTTAGAAAGAAAATGTGAGAAAAAAATGATAGGTTAATGAAGAAGATGATATATATTTACATTTTCTACCCTAGAATATTTTCAGTTTTCACTTTAATGTTTTAGGTATTTTAATAAAGTAGAATGATTTACCACTTTGATATAAACAAATAAAAAAAATAATTTTAATTTTAAGATTTGTAATTTTTTTAAATTTTGTTTTAATGAATTAAACGTTGTTTATTTAATTTATTTGTTTTTTATATATTAATTTATATAATTATCTTTATTAAAAAATCGAATAAAACAAATAAAAAAAACTCCAGAACACTGTGAATTCAGTTTCACCACACCACATAATCCACACTTTCAACATTCTCCAGAACACTGTCCAGAACACCGGTTACCACACCCTGTGCTCTTAGAGTCTAGTCTTTAAGACGACCCCGTCCCAAATTATAGTTCATCTTTTCTTTTACGGACGTTCCAAATTTAATTGTCCATGTCTAAAAGTAAGGGAAGTTTGATCGTGATTATCATATCACCTTTAATTGAAATTATTATTACAGACTTTTAAAGAAGTAATAATTAATTAGTCAAGGGTAAAATTGTCATTGTGCAAAAAGTAAAAAAAAAAGCAGTAATGATTATGTTTTTATTAAACTGCGTATTTTTTGTCGAGTAACAATTAATTTGGAACGGATGGAGTATTAGTTTTAGGCTCACATTTAATTAATATTGTTACCATAACTAATAACACTCTAGTCTTAAATGTTAAACTCGGATGTTTATGTTTCTTGAGAGAGTAGTTAAATGTTAAACTTGGAATGAATAGGACTCACAAAATATTTTTGAACCAATGAAAATCAAATGAAGTTAACGAAGAAGATAAAAAAAGGTCAACACTAGGTTGACTGGCGTTGGGGGCTCAACTCTGGCATTAAACGCCGGACTTAACCTTGACAGGGGAATGGTATGTTAACCTTGATCCAGCCGGCGTTAAAGTTCTTCTAGCACCGGCCACCTCATACCCACTCCTTGTGCTCTAAATGAAAACTGGTATTCTTTGATATTCATGAAATCTTGATTAATGGTTTTCTTTGATAGGTATGATGGCTTATAAACCTAAAGATATTGTGGCTGTTCCCGAGCCACGTACCACGATTCCAACAATGTTTTGATCAACCATTTCAGACACCCCCTTAGTCATATGAAAGTAATGGACATGCATAAATTTTTCATCGTAAAGCAATTTGATCTTTAAGAATCAAAATCAAATGTATGCATGCTTATTAAACTTTCTGATAAGCACCAGGGAATATGATTTTGAGCAAATGCAAATTAACATATCAAATGAAACACCCCGAAATTTAGAACAAATTTTTTTTTTTTTTTTTTTCATAAGGTCCTACATTTAAAATATGACATTGTAGACTTGTTGTATCATTCCCTCAATCAAATAAGGATTTAAATAAGAAAATGTTGAATTTCTAAGAGATTCCCCAGGAATGACTCCCATTCCCCAGGAATGAAGCATGCTGTTAACAATTTGAGTCGGATTCCCCAGGAATGACTCCCATTCCCCGGGAATCAAGCCTGCTGTCCATATTACCATTTATCGAACTTCAAACGTGCATATCTTGAAAATGACAATTCCAATGACCATGAAAATTTGCAGGCACGCGTAAAATGATATTTCAAACATTTCCCAATTTTCACTTTTCGTAAATTCGCGTTTTATCAAGAATTGGACTAGTGACCTCTTTATGGTCATTTTCGACCCATTCTAAAGACATACCAAATTCCAATCCATCCAACATTAGACTTCAACCTTTTTACCACATTTCTAATACCATATTTAGGACTTAGTACAATATTTATACTCGTCATATCATAACCCCAACCTATTCTAGTCATTTACTCATTAAGTGACCCATTTGGGCACTTTTATGACCCATTTGGGTCTTTACCCATGTAACCACCATTCAAACTCTCAATTCACTTTCATTTGACTATTCTAAGTCAACTTAGGTCAATTTCACTATCTATACTCCAATTTAACCATGAACATCAAAATTTCCATAAACTACAATATTTACATCATTTACATCAAGGGTTCAAGATTATCATTCCAAAACTTCAATGATCATTGACCCAACTCATTGACTAGTTTGACTTAAATACCATATCAAGTTTGACTTTGACCATCCACATAACAAGACCTTGACTTTTAACAACATGTGACAAAACCATGTTTTCTTAACAAAAAGGGGTGACATCAACATCAAGAGCATGATCAAGGGATAAGCTTGTTACCGACAATGAAACAAGCTCCACCACTAGCAACCTTCGGGCCGTTTGCCCGGATCCCGTTGGGTCCCACTTGGCTCACCTAAAAACATATAAACATGATAAAGTAAGCATAAAGCTTAGTAAGCAATGGGCTATCAATGATCATCAATATCAATTCAACATACATATATTAAGGATCCATAACATCATATGCTAATTCCCGCAAGAATTAACATCTTCGGGCCTACACCCCGGTATATAATCATAACTCATCAAGTAAATGACATATCCATTACCGGTCCTTCCAAGTAAATGGAACAAGCATTACTTGAAGAAAGATAGCATCATCCATTAACTTACCTCGCGATAGCCCACATAAGCAATCACTTATAACATTTGGCATACTTTTATCACCTATTCACATAATCACATAAGCACATATCAATTACACATTCAATATTCAATCATCATATGACATAGATGTTAATTCATATAACACCTATATCCAATTTATACTCAACCTCCAATTCATTACTTGTATCATATAATACAAGTAATAATTTCATCATATGATCTCATTATATGTTTCATACACTTTACTCATAATCATATGTAAATGGGTAATTATCATTATCATATCATCAATTTCCTCAATAATCACCAAGAACATCATCTCTTAGTGTATAATCATATTCATCATATATCATTTACCCATTTATACATGATTTTCATTTCCTTTACACAAGGAATATAATTCAACATGCTAATTAGATGAATTCATTTATCAAATCATTATTCTTTCATCAATTACCAATTACTATCATCATTTACATAATCAAAATCATTCAATTACTCATAAACACAAGGTTATGAGTTCTTTTATAAAAATTTACATCATTTAAACCTACTTCATAACTTAATCATGTGTATGAAACATATATAATTCATTAAACCATTAAGCCTTAAATTTCAAGAAGCTAGGGTTTACACAACTTGATTCAAATCATGAATTAAGTATAAAGACATGTTCTTCATCATGTATGAAACCTTAATACCCAATTACCCGTTACTTTCCTTAAGTTAGGGTTTATCCCCATAACTCAATTTCACACATAATCATCTAATTAAACAAGAAGATATTGTTAATCATACCTTAGAAGTTGTAAATTTGAAGTTAGAAGCTTCAATTCCACAAAACCCTAACAAATTTTGGATCTTTGTTCTTGTTCTTCCTTAACCGACTTCACACAAACATATAGTACGTATCTTTTTAGTTTTCAAATGTAAAAATGCAGTAGAAGTTTACAGAACTAAGTTTTATACTGCATATTTCATTTAAACCCCTTAACTTATAGTACTTGTCATATTTAGTCCCTCAACACATATTTCATAATATTACATGTCCTATGGGCATAAAATAGTTTACATAGTTAGTCCCACTAACTTATATAATCAAAATTGTATATTTAAAGTTTTAAACTTACAAATTTTGGGGCGTTACAACTCTCCCCCACTTATTCAGGATTGTGTCCTCACAATCCATTCCTAATGTATAGCCGAATAATAACCATTGATCTCTTTGTATCTCATATTCTTAATCTTTTCATCAAGAATCATAACATATTACTCAATATAATCTAGTCGATCCTTGATTTCAATTTCATCCATTTATATATAAACGATTTCATCAACCATACATTTCCTCAAATAGGACACATGAAAGTATTATGAATTCCAGCTAACTCATTAGGCAACTCAAAGTGATAAGTTACCTTTCCAACCTTTTCAAGATTTTAAAAATCCAATAAACTGAGGACTCAACATTCTTCGTTTTCTAATTCAGGTAATATCTTTCCACGGAGATATTTATAGCATTACAAAATCTCCGATTATCAACATAGAACTTTTATCAATTCTGGGCTATTTTTAATCGTTCTCTGAACAATGTCAGTATTACTCAGATCTTTTCTAACCAAATTCACCCCAATATATTGGAGTTCAATCTTTCTCCCATAAAACATCTAATAATGTGGCATTCCAATATCTATATGATAGCTATTTCTATAAAAACTCAGCTAACGCTTATTAAGTATTCTGGCTATCAACAAAATCACCGGTACATGCCCTCAACATGTCTTCTAAATTTAAATTACTCTTTCACTCTGTCCGCAATTTGAGTATGATATGCAGTACTTAAATAAATACGAGTACTCATATCTTCTTGAAATTTAATCCATAGTCTAGAAATGATTCTACTATCTTTGTCAGAAACAATATAATAGGCATACCATGTCGTGCTACAACCTCTTAGATACATAAATCATCAAATGCCTTAAAATTATAAGTTCCTTAACAGGTAAGAATAGAGCACTTTTTGTCAACCGATCCACTATCACCCAATTATTGTCATGATGACGTGGAATTTTAGGGATAAGGTCCATGGTATGTGCTCCTATTTTCATACAGATACAGTTGCATTTTGCTAGATGAATCTGTAGATAAGTCAAACTCTGTTCTACATTTATTTCACAATTTCACTCTCCATCCCAAGCCATCAACATCAGCTTTCAGATCATGACATAATTGTTGCACCAGGATGAATAAAATATCTAAATTCTTTCATAGGATATCTTTCCACTTCGGGAATCCTTAACAATATCATGAACGTGATCCTTGATACGTTACACCTTAACATTTTCATAATTAATATAATACCTTAACTATTCATTACATAACCCAAAATTTAGATCTCACAAAGTCAAAATTCATATTTGGAGAAGTTGGCGTAAAGTCTCTCAATTCTCCAAGTCTGTCATCTCTGTCTTAACAGCATATCATACTCACCAGTAGATTTAAAATGGATAAAAATATCGTCATTACATACAATTACAAACTCATCGAGCATAAGTCCTCATACTCATTTCATGAGATCTACAAAAACGGCAGGATCATAGATCAAATCATAAGGCATAACCACTAATTCATAAATTAATCTTCGATAAAAGCTAGCACCTTGTAGCCGATCAAACAATTTATCAATCTTAGGTAAAAAGGTACCCATTCTCAATGGTAACCTTGTTCACTTTTTTCTCAAACTTGGTTTCCATTTCGGTAATATCATATCATTTCATAGTTCCATGATATCCGTGGAAGATTAGTTATAAATCCAAATTTATAAGTCTCGATTAAAATCATCTTTCGAAATTCTCCTTCAAATGAATTTAAACACAAGACTGAACAGTCTTTAATCCTCTATAATCATTCCATCAATGTCTCAAGCTAAATAGCTTTCAATCAATCCACTAAGTCAGGAAAATTCCAAACATATGAGGTAAATCCTGTCACAAGTCTTTTATAACATAATACAATCTACAACCACATTATCTTTTCCCCGAATAATATCAAATTTCTCCATTAAAATTATTTATAAGTTTAACCATCAACACTGACTCAGTTAAAAACTCCTTCGAAAATATATACCAAATCCTTCAATGATCCGTACCATTATCGCATTGTAGTACCATCCAATCAATGTAATACTGAAATAGCAACCTGACTCAAAAACTGTTTCAATGTCAAAAGACTAAATTCTGTTGTTTACTCTACAATTAATCCAAGAATTCTTTGAATTTCAAGAAATCATCATTACAACTTTGGATAATCCATGTTAATCCAAATGACATAACTAAAACTCGCAATAACCATACCTGTGCTACAAGCAACATTAGGTATATCCTCTAATTGCAACACATACTCATTCCTGTCAACATCCTCCCCCAGTGAGGATGACATACCAGACTGACCATGTTTCTCTACATTTTTCTCTATAGGAAGGCATCCTGCCTAAGGGAACTATTAAGGGTAATAATAACACATTTATTAAAATTTTCAAATTAAATTTCCATACACAACAACTATTTCAAGGTAACGACTATATGTCATCACCCAAGTGGACTAAAGTCCCACGTAAACATCACACTATAACTCGATCTATTTAATTTAGTGTGACACTACTACAAATACGTTCCATATAATCATGCACAAATGTGCATTCATTTTATTCATACTTTACTCAATAAGAATCAATACACACCTTACACATTTTCATAACACGGTCACATTAAGTCTCTCTGATATTTGGCAGCCTCAATAATTTTATGTGGTAGCATAATATAGCTGCGTTGATCAGGCGTAGCAATATTATGTTATTCACACTTCCACTTTTAGGCCACTTCATATCACTGATTCTCACAATGACTGTCATTCACTTAAACATATAACACATAATGCAACAATTCAGCAACAATAATAATTAAATTATAAGTTGCCGGTCACAAAACTATTTTCATAGTGGCAAACAATTCTACTTAGTCAGTCAACATCACGTAAGAGGTATTAATTACTACCTCTAATACTTATACTTTACATAATCATTCAAATTATATTTATGAGGCATTCATTACTGCCTCTGCCCTTTATCATTCCACATAACGTTCTTTATAGAACAACTGACATAAGTCAGTATTTCTGATCATTCAGTATTCTCATACACATATAACATATATCATCATATCAGTTGTGGCTAACATAAGTTAACAATTATTTCGTCCAACTCATAACATATTGCCAATATACATATTAGCAATTTTCTACACATCTGAACTAATATAAATGAATATGTAAACATACTCTTTTACACGTATCTATACAATTATCAAATCAATTATCTGTTCACATTCCTTTATTTTCTATAGGTATGCCCACATTATATACTTTCATGTTTTCTTTAACACTTTCAGGCATACTTATGTTCATTTAGAACTACTCATAAAATCAACTTGTTTCGTATACATTTTTAAATACTAACGATCTTGAACACCCGAATTAAACAGTATGTATGCAGGTTTAATATTAACAATTAAGGTACCTGTCCACACATCGGGGTTCTTATCTCCTTCCAACAATTTCTAACGTATTAAAGTTCAATAAGAACTATTCAAATCTTTAACATATTATCAAACGGTTCTCTACAGGGAAATCATATCAGTTCATTTTATCAAGCTTCACTATTGCACATAATCATAATAATTAGTCATCATAAATAATCATGCTCAACATAAATAATAATGGCTTAAGATCAAGTACCCACTAATGGTGGATACCCGAATCCCTTAAACCAAGCTCTGATACCAACTTGAAACACCCCGAAATTTAGAACAAATTTTTTTTTTTTTTTTTTCATAAGGTCCTACATTTAAAATATGACATTGTAGACTTGTTGTATCATTCCCTCAATCAAATAAGGATTTAAATAAGAAAATGTTGAATTTCTAAGAGATTCCCCAGGAATGACTCCCATTCCCCAGGAATGAAGCATGCTGTTAACAATTTGAGTCGGATTCCCCAGGAATGACTCCTATTCCCCGGGAATCAAGCCTGCTGTCCATATTACCATTTATCGAACTTCAAACGTGCATATCTTGAAAATGACAATTCCAATGACCATGAAAATTTGCAGGCACGCGTAAAATGATATTTCAAACATTTCCCAATTTTCACTTTTCGTAAATTCGCGTTTTATCAAGAATTGGACTAGTGACCTCTTTATGGTCATTTTCGACCCATTCTAAAGACATACCAAATTCCAATCCATCCAACATTAGACTTCAACCTTTTTACCACATTTCTAATACCATATTTAGGACTTAGTGCAATATTTATACTCGTCATATCATAACCCCAACCTATTCTAGTCATTTACTCATTAAGTGACCCATTTGGGCACTTTTATGACCCATTTGGGTCTTTACCCATGTAACCACCATTCAAACTCTCAATTCACTTTCATTTGACTATTCTAAGTCAACTTAGGCCAATTTCACTATCTATACTCCAATTTAACCATGAACATCAAAATTTCCATAAACTACAATATTTACATCATTTACATCAAGGGTTCAAGATTATCATTCCAAAACTTCAATGATCATTGACCCAACTCATTGACTAGTTTGACTTAAATACCATATCAAGTTTGACTTTGACCATCCACATAACAAGACCTTGACTTTTAACAACATGTGACAAAACCATGTTTTCTTAACAAAAAGGGGTGACATCAACATCAAGAGCATGATCAAGGGATAAGCTTGTTACCGACAATGAAACAAGCTCCACCACTAGCAACCTTCGGGCCGTTTGCCCGGATCCCGTTGGGTCCCACTTGGCTCACCTAAAAACATATAAACATGATAAAGTAAGCATAAAGCTTAGTAAGCAATGGGCTATCAATGATCATCAATATCAATTCAACATACGTATATTAAGGATCCATAACATCATATGCTAATTCCCGCAAGAATTAACATCTTCGGGCCTACACCCCGGTATATAATCATAACTCATCAAGTAAATGACATATCCATTACCGGTCCTTCCAAGTAAATGGAACAAGCATTACTTGAAGAAAGATAGCATCATCCATTAACTTACCTCGCGATAGCCCACATAAGCAATCACTTATAACATTTGGCATACTTTTATCACCTATTCACATAATCACATAAGCACATATCAATTACACATTCAATATTCAATCATCATATGACATAGATGTTAATTCATATAACACCTATATCCAATTTATACTCAACCTCCAATTCATTACTTGTATCATATAATACAAGTAATAATTTCATCATATGATCTCATTATATGTTTCATACACTTTACTCATAATCATATGTAAATGGGTAATTATCATTATCATATCATCAATTTCCTCAATAATCACCAAGAACATCATCTCTTAGTGTATAATCATATTCATCATATATCATTTACCCATTTATACATGATTTTCATTTCCTTTACACAAGGAATATAATTCAACATGCTAATTAGATGAATTCATTTATCAAATCATTATTCTTTCATCAATTACCAATTACTATCATCATTTACATAATCAAAATCATTCAATTACTCATAAACACAAGGTTATGAGTTCTTTTATAAAAATTTACATCATTTAAACCTACTTCATAACTTAATCATGTGTATGAAACATATATAATTCATTAAACCATTAAGCCTTAAATTTCAAGAAGCTAGGGTTTACACAACTTGATTCAAATCATGAATTAAGTATAAAGACATGTTCTTCATCATGTATGAAACCTTAATACCCAATTACCCGTTACTTTCCTTAAGTTAGGGTTTATCCCCATAACTCAATTTCACACATAATGTAACACCCGCGAAATTAGGACTAGTAATTAGTGCCTAATCATATGTTAATACATGTAATTAGTTCCTAGTTAGGCTAATTAATGTATCGAATTATATATATTGTTGAATATATACGAAAAATGCGATTTGGTTAAATCGTACGCAATTTAAATCGAATGTATTTCGATTCTATTTAATATGGACGTTGGTGACAAATTTTATTAAATAACGTTGTTATGTCAAAAATATTATTATTATAATATTTCGTATCGTACAATCAGGAATTACATAATTTAAAACGTAAAACGGGCAAACCAAATAAAATAAATTACAACTTATAACTCAAAATAAAGTGATTAGTAAAATAATTATTTAACGTCTAAACGACGGAGCAAACGAACACCACACGGAACACGGGGCGAAAAACTGGAAATGGGGATAACCCCACCTCCACCTCCTCTTTTCTTTCATTTATTTCCTTTCCTCTCTCTCTCCTTCATCTTTTTCTCTCAAACTTTCATCACCAAAACTCACTAAAAATCGCAAATAGCAACATCAAACGACCTTGGATCTCATTATCACTTTGGAAGAAAACGACCACCGCGACACGATCTATCATCCTATCTTTTCGGATTTCTCATCCGACAATTTGTAAGTTTCCGACAAATCCCGAAATCTCTCGTTTTTTAAGTGTTTTCACTTTCTAGTAGTTTGTAACAACTTATAATGTCCCTATAAGGGTTGGGTAAAAGTCTTGGACCGAACGGAAACCGCAAAACTCGTTTTCGACACATTTTCCGGCCAACAGACCGCTATGTCGCATTTGGCCCAGAATTCATGCGACGTCAGCTTCTACGTCGCAAAACCCCTCGTGACGTCGCATGGTGCGACGTCAGACACAACGTCGCATTAAATTGCGACGTCGCATATAGCGACGTCAGCCTTAACGTCGCCAATACCTCACTACGTCGCATTTAGCGACGTAAGCCCCTACGTCGCAGAAATTAACCAACGTCGCATTAGCGACGCAGCACCCTACGTCGCATTAAATTGCGAAACGTCGCCTTTAGCGACGTCATGCTCAACGTCGCAATCCTACCTGCGACGTCGCACCCAACGTCGCACAAACCAGAACCTCAAAAACACAGATTTTTACTAAGTGTCGAGACTCGAAATTTATCACTCGATTTTACCTAAATTCGGTTCCAGATGCGTTTTTCGTTAAAGCAATATAGTAGAAATAAAAATTTTCCAAGCTGACCTGGCAGCTCGACCCCAGCCAGGGGCTCTGCCCCTTGGACCCCGCCAGGGGCTGCCGCCCCTTGGACCCCGCTACCAGGGGCGCTGCCCCCGGACCCCCGTACTTAGATTTCGTAACGGCTTCTAAAACACAATCAAAACACTTTTTCAAGTAAAACGCCACGAAATCAAAATAGTAATAATTGAGATTATTATTACAAATCCGTCACCAACGGGCCGTACACTTTTCAAACACTTAAACGTATCAACCAAATAGTGGAGATTTGGACATTATAGTTGAACGAACAACTACAAGGGTGATCTGTTGAGATACCCAATCATGATTATAACCATCGCGTGTCGTGGACACCCTCAGGTTACAAGTCTTTGGACTTCATACTCGGCTAATCAACTTACGTTTGTTTAAACGCACTCAGACTCAGGTGAGTCTCATAGCCCCTCTTTTACTGTTTTACTCAGGGGTGTGATATACTGCTCAAACTTTTAACATGTGAACGCAAGTACAAACTTTTCATATACTACATGAGTTTTTCGAAACTAATCATTTGAAAGTCCTCCGTCAGCATAGTTGTTAATACGTTGTAGCGTGAATATTAGTATATGGTACCATATAGGATTGACCCTCCTCGTCCGGGTTAGCAAGCACTAACCGGGTAAACGGACGTACTAATATTTGGGAAGACGAATGTGGATTAGGCATTCGTGGAGGCACCTCGCCCGGAATTCTCTATAGGGGACCCGGCCCTCGAGTTAAGCTCAACTATGTGCTCATGGCTGTATACACGATGATTATCATTTAATTGCTGGATGTAATTCATTATTTAATTGCTGGATGCAATTCATTATTTAAATCTTGCGGTTCATACGATATTACTTGATTTTAAACCTGTGAGCTCACCAGCTTTATAGCTGACATTTTAGCATATATCGCAGGTACCCAGCAGTAGGATGTTTCTGCTTCAGGATTTAGCTCGAGTCAGCATACAGACGATTGAGATTTTCTTGCATTAGTATATTTTGTACAAGTACTTATGTACTGAAATCTCATTTTATTAAACTCGAGCTATGTAAAGCTTTTAAATGTTGTAAACATTTCAGTTAACAATATATTTTGTTAAAACGACGCATATAGAGTCGTTTGCTATTTATCTTTGTGCTTTGTTATTGATTAGTAACACCCAAATCAAGCTTCCGCAAATCATCAAATTTGGGGGTGTTACAGATTGGTATCAGAGCCTAAGGTTATAGTGAACTAGGTTGCATTTAGTGAGCCTAGACTATGACCATTAGGCAGTATTCCTTATTAGGTATGACTGGTTCAGGGATTACAGCATACGAGTTTAATTTAACATAGCCTGATCAACTATGTACAATTAAGCAAAGATGATGTAAGATCTGAAAGTAGTTATGGCTGAACAGGATACAATAGAAGACTCTGACCTCGAGAGAACCGAGACTTAAACATGTTTATGCTAGACACTCAATAGGCTATATTATATAGGAACTATATGAATATAGGCCTCAATCTTACTAACGCTTTGTCTCAGAAATGGCAAACACACCATCAAATTCATCTCGTTCTCAATCCGGGTCGCAGAACCCAAGGGTAGCAAGGAGGAACTCCAGGTTGCCTCGAGCTGGCCCGTACTTCACTCACTCCACCTTGCCGGCTCTAGCCGCTAGGGTGAACCAACACGAGCAGCGACTTCGCACCATGGATGTCGTGTTGCAGGAAACCAACGAAAACTGGAGACTTACATCTCTTGAACGCATCGAACAAGTCTCCGACGACCTTGAAACCACAAACAACAACATGGATGTCCTTCGCAACCAAATTATAGAAATAAGGGTGGAAAATGCCCTTCTGCAACAAAGGATGGATGAATGTGTGCAACGCTCACTTGAGGCAGAAGAATATGCGCGTGGACTAACACAACGACTTGCACTAGCAGAAGACAACGCCCGACAAGCTAGCAGGCTTGCAAACACTGTGGACCGTCTTGTCACGATGATGGAACAAATTAATCTACGTCAAGACTAGTGTAGTCTTTGTCTTGTAATCTATCCTGTAATCTAGTAACTATCTACGCGCTACTCTATAATTCAGTCGGATGTAACAATTCCCGACATCTTTTGTAATACATCTGTAGGATGTAACCTTTGAACTCGTATTAACTATCAAATATTTCTTGTTGTTCAACTCATATTAACTGCCATAATTCTTTTTCATATTGATGGTATGTATTACCACCTTTATACATGTACATCTGAAATAAATACAATTTTCTTACAAAATCTCATGTATCTTCATTTCTTTTATTGAAGAATCATGCCGCCAAAGACACGACCTTACACTGATGCTCAGATTACGTCACTCATAACCCAGGCTGTTACTGAAGCCTTAGCTCGGAATACCCCACCAAACTCCACAAGAAACAGCGATACCGCTGGAACCTCTACCACCAAACCTTGTTCTTACAAGGACTTCCAAAGCTGCAAACCCTCGAGCTTCAAGGGTTCTGAAGGAGCCATCGGACTGATCAGATGGTTCGAGAAAATGGAAACTGTTTTCCGTGTTAGTAAATGCGCGGAGAACGACAAAGTAAACTTCGCCACCTGCTCTCTTGAAGATGATGCCCACTCTTGGTGGAATTCATATACCCAATCAGTGGGTGCTGACATTGCCTACCAACTCACTTGGGAGGAATTGAAGGCAAAACTTACTGCCAAATACTGCTCTATCGCCAAACTCCAAAAGCTAGATGAGGAGTTCTGGAACTTAAAGGTTCAGGGTGGTGATATCGATGGTTATACCACCAGGTTTCAACAATTAGCTGCACTCCGCCCAGCTATGGTAAGCACTGAACCTGATAAAATCAGGAAGTACGCCCTTGGTCTCCCTGATTTTGTTCGGGGACACGTCATCTCTTCCAAACCTACCACCATTGACGGTGCAATCTCATTGGCCCAAGACCTGATGTCTATGAGCCAAGATTCTGAACAACCCACTTCATCATCCCAAAACAACAAACGCAAGTGGTCTGACTACCACAACAACCACTCCAACCAACAAAACAAGAAACCCGACACCATCAAAGCTTACAACACCACCACTGACATCATCCGGGGCTACACTGGGAGCAAACCTTATTGTTCCAAGTGCAGTCGCCACCATGAAGGTTCCTGTGGTCCCTTTTGCAACAACTGCAAGAGGTACGGCCACCTCACAAAAGATTGCCGCTCTCCTGCCAACAACAATTCTAACAACAACACCAGACCACCCAAAGTATGCTTTGAGTGTGGGAAACCTGGGCATTTCAGGGACTCGTGCCCAAATCTGAAGAACAACAACAACAACAACCGCAACAACAACAACAACCGCAACAACAACAACAACAACACCCGCAGCAGAGCTTTCGTCATCAAATCTGGGGACGCCCGCCAAGACCCGAATGTGGTCTCGGGTATGTTCCTACTCAACAACTTAACTGCTTCTGTTCTATTTGATACTGGTGCTGATAGAAGCTTTATCTCCGATGATTTTTGCCCATTACTTGACATCACTCCTGTTGCCTTAGATGTTAAGTACACTGTAGAGCTAGCCAATGGAAAACTTGTAGAAACCACCAGTGTGATACCTAATTGCACTTTAAACCTAGCTGACGAAACCTTTTCGATCGATCTTATACCCATTGAAATCGGCAGTTTCGACGTCATTATTGGAATGAACTGGTTGTCCAAACATCGAGCTGAAATCGTTTGTCACGATAAGATCGTCCGTATCCCACTCGCTGTCGGTGGAACCTTGATCATACAGGGGGAGACCGGTGGGACGGGACTCAATATTATCTCCTGCTTAAAAACCCGAAAATTTCTGAGAAAGGGTTACCCTGCCATACTTGCACACATCACCGAGAAGAAGTCGGAGGAGAAGCGACTTGAGGATGTGCCAATTGTTAGAGACTTCCCCGAAGTCTTTCCGGAAGAATTACCTGGTCTACCTCCGCCTAGACAGGTTGAGTTCTCGATTGATCTTGTGCCGGGTGCCGCACCGGTGGCCCGCGCACCGTACCGTTTAGCCCCATCCGAACTTCAGGAGTTGTCCTCTCAGTTACAAGAACTTCTGGATCGAGGATTCATTAGACCGAGTTCTTCACCTTGGGGAGCTCCGGTCTTATTTGTTAAGAAGAAGGACGGTTCATTCCGAATGTGCATCGACTATCGAGAGTTGAATAAATTGACCGTCAAGAACCGTTATCCACTTCCTCGCATTGATGATCTATTCGACCAACTTCAGGGTTCAAGTTTCTACTCAAAAATCGATCTGCGATCAGGTTATCATCAGTTACGAGTTCGCTACACCGATATTCCAAAAACTGCTTTCAGAACTCGTTACGGGCACTACGAATTCCAAGTGATGCCCTTTGGTCTAACCAACGCACCGGCTGTATTCATGGACCTCATGAACCGGGTGTGCAAACCTTACCTCGATAAGTTTGTCATTGTCTTTATCGATGACATACTCATTTACTCGCGCAACGAGCAAGAACATGCGCAACACCTCAGAACCATCCTTGAACTACTTAGACACGAGGAGCTTTATGCTAAATTCTCTAAGTGTGAGTTCTGGATCCAAACCGTTCAATTTCTTGGTCACGTGATCGACAGTCAGGGAATTCATGTTGACCCATCAAAGATCGAGGCTATCAAAGACTGGCAAGCACCCACCTCTGCAACTGAAGTACGACAATTCTTGGGTCTTGCTGGGTACTATCGGCGGTTTATTGAAAATTTCTCCAAAATAGCTCAACCACTCACGGTACTGACTCAGAAGGACAAAAGGTTCGATTGGACCGATAAACAAGAGTCAGCGTTCCAACTTCTGAAACAAAAGCTTTGCAGTGCTCCAATTCTATCACTACCCGAAGGCACCGATGACTTCGTGGTATACTGCGATGCTTCTCACCAAGGTCTCGGTTGCGTGTTAATGCAACGAGACAAGGTCATTGCTTATGCCTCACGACAGCTAAAAATTCACGAAAAGAACTACACCACTCATGATCTCGAACTTGGAGCTGTCGTTTTTGCTCTCAAAATCTGGAGACATTACCTCTACGGCACTAAGTGCACTATCTTTACCGATCATAAAAGTCTCCAACATATCTTCGATCAGAAGGATCTCAATATGAGGCAACGTCGATGGGTCGAGTTGCTTACCGATTACGATTGTGAGATCAAGTACCATCCAGGGAAGGCTAATGTTGTAGCCGATGCCCTCAGTCGAAAGGAACGATCAAAACCCCTTCGAGTCCGAGCCCTCAGTATGACCATTCATAACGATCTTACCATTCAAATTCATACAGCTCAGATCGAAGCCCTGAAAGCTGAAAACATCAAAAATGAAGCCTTGCGGGGCATTGACAAACAATTCGAAATCAGACCTAACGGGATTAGGTGCTTCTCAAACCGAATCTGGTTGCCTAGTTTTGGGAACCTAAGAGACTTGGTGATGGACGAGGCTCACAAGTCTAAATATTCTATTCATCCCGGATCCGATAAGATGTACCACGGTATCAAGGAATTTTATTGGTGGCCAAACATGAAAGCCGAAATCGCCACTTATGTCAGCAAGTGTCTTACTTGCTCGAAAGTCAAAACCGAACATCAGAAACCTCCTGGTTTACTTCAACAACCTGAAATTCCTGAATGGAAATGGGATCAAATTGCCATGGATTTCATAACCAAACTACCCAAGTCATCGAGCGGTTGCGATACCATTTGGGTGATCGTCGATCGTCTCACCAAATCTGCTCATTTCCTGGCAATCAAAGAAAACGATAAAATGGAACGCCTTACACAAATTTACATCAAGGAAGTCATTTCTCATCACGGTGTTCCAATCTCGATCATCTCTGACAGAGATGCCCGTTTCACCTCTCACTTTTGGCAATCACTTCAGAAAGCATTGGGTACCCGTCTCGATATGAGTACCGCATACCATCCTCAAACCGACGGCCAAAGTGAACGAACCATTCAAACACTGGAAGACATGCTACGAGCCTGCGTAGTTGATTTCGGTACAAACTGGGAAAAACATCTACCATTGTGCGAGTTTTCGTACAATAACAGTTATCATGCCAGCATTAAGGTTGCACCCTTTGAGGCACTGTACGGTCGTAAGTGCCGATCACCGATCTGTTGGACTGAAGTGGGAGACAGTCAACTCACTGGTCCTGAACTCATACACGCCACCACTGAGAAAATTGTGGAAATCCAAAACCGACTCAAAGCCGCACGTGATCGTCAGAAAAGTTATGCTGACGTGAGACGCAAACCACTCGAGTTCCAAGTTGGGGATCGAGTTCTCTTAAAAGTATCGCCTTGGAAAGGCGTCATCCGTTTTGGCAAACGCGGGAAGTTGAATCCCCGGTACATCGGGCCTTTTGAGATCCTCGAAAGGATTGGCCCCGTAGCTTATCGATTGCAGCTGCCATCCGAACTCAGCAGTGTGCACCCTACTTTTCATATTTCAAATCTGAAGAAGTGTCTATCTGATGAGACACTTATCATTCCATTAGATGAAATTCGTGTTGACGATAAACTTCACTTCGTTGAGGAACCCGCTGAAATTATGGACCGTGAGGTCAAACAACTGAAACAAAGTCGTATTCCCATCGTCAAGGTCAGATGGAATTCGCAGCGTGGTCCGGAATTCACCTGGGAACGGGAAGACCAAATGCGACTCAAATATCCTCAACTCTTCACTGATTCCACATCAAACCCGACCTCGAACTAAATTTCGGGACGAAATTCTTCTAACAGGGGGAGAATGTAACACCCGCGAAATTAGGACTAGTAATTAGTGCCTAATCATATGTTAATACATGTAATTAGTTCCTAGTTAGGCTAATTAATGTATCGAATTATATATATTGTTGAATATATACGAAAAATGCGATTTGGTTAAATCGTACGCAATTTAAATCGAATGTATTTCGATTCTATTTAATATGGACGTTGGTGACAAATTTTATTAAATAACGTTGTTATGTCAAAAATATTATTATTATAATATTTCGTATCGTACAATCAGGAATTACATAATTTAAAACGTAAAACGGGCAAACCAAATAAAATAAATTACAACTTATAACTCAAAATAAAGTGATTAGTAAAATAATTATTTAACGTCTAAACGACGGAGCAAACGAACACCACACGGAACACGGGGCGAAAAACTGGAAATGGGGATAACCCCACCTCCACCTCCTCTTTTCTTTCATTTATTTCCTTTCCTCTCTCTCTCCTTCATCTTTTTCTCTCAAACTTTCATCACCAAAACTCACTAAAAATCGCAAATAGCAACATCAAACGACCTTGGATCTCATTATCACTTTGGAAGAAAACGACCACCGCGACACGATCTATCATCCTATCTTTTCGGATTTCTCATCCGACAATTTGTAAGTTTCCGACAAATCCCGAAATCTCTCGTTTTTTAAGTGTTTTCACTTTCTAGTAGTTTGTAACAACTTATAATGTCCCTATAAGGGTTGGGTAAAAGTCTTGGACCGAACGGAAACCGCAAAACTCGTTTTCGACACATTTTCCGGCCAACAGACCGCTATGTCGCATTTGGCCCAGAATTCATGCGACGTCAGCTTCTACGTCGCAAAACCCCTCGTGACGTCGCATGGTGCGACGTCAGACACAACGTCGCATTAAATTGCGACGTCGCATATAGCGACGTCAGCCTTAACGTCGCCAATACCTCACTACGTCGCATTTAGCGACGTAAGCCCCTACGTCGCAGAAATTAACCAACGTCGCATTAGCGACGCAGCACCCTACGTCGCATTAAATTGCGAAACGTCGCCTTTAGCGACGTCATGCTCAACGTCGCAATCCTACCTGCGACGTCGCACCCAACGTCGCACAAACCAGAACCTCAAAAACACAGATTTTTACTAAGTGTCGAGACTCGAAATTTATCACTCGATTTTACCTAAATTCGGTTCCAGATGCGTTTTTCGTTAAAGCAATATAGTAGAAATAAAAATTTTCCAAGCTGACCTGGCAGCTCGACCCCAGCCAGGGGCTCTGCCCCTTGGACCCCGCCAGGGGCTGCCGCCCCTTGGACCCCGCTACCAGGGGCGCTGCCCCCGGACCCCCGTACTTAGATTTCGTAACGGCTTCTAAAACACAATCAAAACACTTTTTCAAGTAAAACGCCACGAAATCAAAATAGTAATAATTGAGATTATTATTACAAATCCGTCACCAACGGGCCGTACACTTTTCAAACACTTAAACGTATCAACCAAATAGTGGAGATTTGGACATTATAGTTGAACGAACAACTACAAGGGTGATCTGTTGAGATACCCAATCATGATTATAACCATCGCGTGTCGTGGACACCCTCAGGTTACAAGTCTTTGGACTTCATACTCGGCTAATCAACTTACGTTTGTTTAAACGCACTCAGACTCAGGTGAGTCTCATAGCCCCTCTTTTACTGTTTTACTCAGGGGTGTGATATACTGCTCAAACTTTTAACATGTGAACGCAAGTACAAACTTTTCATATACTACATGAGTTTTTCGAAACTAATCATTTGAAAGTCCTCCGTCAGCATAGTTGTTAATACGTTGTAGCGTGAATATTAGTATATGGTACCATATAGGATTGACCCTCCTCGTCCGGGTTAGCAAGCACTAACCGGGTAAACGGACGTACTAATATTTGGGAAGACGAATGTGGATTAGGCATTCGTGGAGGCACCTCGCCCGGAATTCTCTATAGGGGACCCGGCCCTCGAGTTAAGCTCAACTATGTGCTCATGGCTGTATACACGATGATTATCATTTAATTGCTGGATGTAATTCATTATTTAATTGCTGGATGCAATTCATTATTTAAATCTTGCGGTTCATACGATATTACTTGATTTTAAACCTGTGAGCTCACCAGCTTTATAGCTGACCTTTTAGCATATATCGCAGGTACCCAGCAGTAGGATGTTTCTGCTTCAGGATTTAGCTCGAGTCAGCATACAGACGATTGAGATTTTCTTGCATTAGTATATTTTGTACAAGTACTTATGTACTGAAATCTCATTTTATTAAACTCGAGCTATGTAAAGCTTTTAAATGTTGTAAACATTTCAGTTAACAATATATTTTGTTAAAACGACGCATATAGAGTCGTTTGCTATTTATCTTTGTGCTTTGTTATTGATTAGTAACACCCAAATCAAGCTTCCGCAAATCATCAAATTTGGGGGTGTTACACATAATCATCTAATTAAACAAGAAGATATTGTTAATCATACCTTAGAAGTTGTAAATTTGAAGTTAGAAGCTTCAATTCCACAAAACCCTAACAAATTTTGGATCTTTGTTCTTGTTCTTCCTTAACCGACTTCACACAAACATATAGTACGTATCTTTTTAGTTTTCAAATGTAAAAATGCAGTAGAAGTTTACAGAACTAAGTTTTATACTGCATATTTCATTTAAACCCCTTAACTTATAGTACTTGTCATATTTAGTCCCTCAACACATATTTCATAATATTACATGTCCTATGGGCATAAAATAGTTTACATAGTTAGTCCCACTAACTTATATAATCAAAATTGTATATTTAAAGTTTTAAACTTACAAATTTTGGGGCGTTACATCAAATTAATCATGTTGGACCAATAACTATTAGCTAGAGGAAGTGAGATTAGTTACACCATGGACTTTCTAAATACGCGTATTCAAACATCAACCCAACATACCTTTTTAAGATATCATGATGTAAAAACACTAATTCCATAATCAAATGTAATAAGAACACAAAACTAAATAATAAGAAAACAGAAAATAAATATAACGAAATGATCAAATAAGAATAGTAAGAGGACATTATAGGTATGTGTGTGTAACTAGTTTTTTTTCACCCGCTCATTGCAGCGGGATGTAAAAAAGTATATTTTTAGATGCGCGAATGTAATTCTTTTTAGGTTGTTTGCTTATTATTCGGAACTCAAAACGTAAGGAACTTAATTTTTCTTCACTGTAGTAGATAGTGTTCATCGAAACAGTTATTGACTTTCTCAAGTCGATGGAATTAGATTATTTTCTTTGTTAAAAATGTGTACTCAATTAAATAGCGAATTTAAACATGCACTACAAATTTGATCTAAAATCAATTTTAACAATTTACATTAATTTAATATAAAATTGTAACGGAAACACTCAACATATTATATTTATAAAACTTTAAGAAATCAATTTTGAAATGTACATAAGGACTCTATACTTTGAATTAAAGTAATAAATATTTTTTAATCGATTTAGTCCTTTTAACATACCTTATATTCAGAAGTTTATATTTAAGTTTCTTTATATCTAATACTACATATAAAGCATGTTGGGTTGTTGAATCTTAATTCTTAAATTATAATTAAAATTACCTATTTGCCCTTTCATCCATAATCTATCTATTACATTCCTTAATTAAACATACGTTCATACCTTTTTATTTTAACAATAACTTACTTTCTCTATTACTAAACATTTTTCTTGATTACTTCAACACTATATATGTTTAAATTCAGTCATCTATTGGAAAAAAAAAACTAACATATTACAGGTCATTATTATTTAATAACTTTCTTATACGCTGCATCGCGCGGGTTATTTTGCTAGTATTCTTAACCCATATAGTTGATTTGTTTATTAAAAAATTCACTAATTTTGCAAGGGATTATAACCTAGATTTTAACTCTATTGATAATTTTTATAGCAACATATAACTATATGCTTTATCTAATACTTTTTAAAAACAATTATATTTTAAAAGGTTAACAATGTTATTTATTCCAATATATAATTAGATATTTATGGTGGTGTACTTGCGTTAACATTTTTGTTACTACTAATTTAAACTGCAAAACTATATACATATATTAAGAAATAGTTTATGCATGTTCAAGCCCTCAATTTAATAATATTATTTTTTTTCATTAAGTTGCAATGGTGGAAAATGATTTTTAATAAGTTAGGAACAATAACAATTACTTTGCTAATTGTATATGTTAGAATTTGCTTCTGTTCAACTCTTAAACTTTGAAAGCTTAATGCATATTCACTTAATTTATTTTTGAAAAAATAAAACACACAATGACTTAACAGTCATCATAATTCATAATAATAATAATAATAATTTTAATTATACACCTGATAATAAATAAATATGAATAATTAAACACAACTGTGCGCTTTTGTTGAAATTGGTAGGAAGAGGTTGAAACGGTGTCGTTTCGAGACTGTAGTGATAGAGGTTTAAGACTTGAAGCTATGTGGGCTCCCACGGTGATGACAGATGACTTGGGCAATGGTCCATCGTTAAAATACTTGGACTTTATTTAGTTCATGGGCTGTTGTTTTATTATTTATGTTTTACTTGGGCTTTTTAGTTGGTGAAAATAGGTGGAATGAAATAAGACCGGTCTCATATTACTTCAACCCAAAATTACTAATCTAATCCTTGATCGTAACCTGTTATTCAAAAATTCATCTATTTGACCAACAATATAATACACATTTTAGCGCCCTTAGATCCCATGAGAATGTTAACATATGGAGTGATTTGTTTTAGAAACTTTTAGCAAATTCTGTAATAGTAATTATGTAATATGACCGGTCAAAGTACGAGATTAATGATTTTTCCCTATTTGAAAAGGTATTCCCATTTGAGCAAAGAGATTTTTAAAACAAACATTTGCCCATATAACTTTTTCCAAGCCTGTTATCACGGTGATGTTCTTTCTTAGCTACAAATAAGTTTTCTGCATAAGAAACACTAATAAGGTACCTGTACGATGCGGCGAGAAATTTTACGTAAGGGACATTGGTAGTTGAGAGCGGTGGTAGTAGCAGCGAATGTGATGAACCAAGAAAGCATCGCTGATTTGGGGTAATAATATTTTTACATGATAATTGGGGGGGGGGGGGGGGGGGGGGGGGGGGGGGGGGGGCCGAAACTGAAGCATTGACATTGGTGTTTTGAGTGTTGTTATTCATAGTGTCCAAATTTGTGTGTTAGCCATTTGAAAATATGATGTAAGAATTCTCTGTAACTTTGTTGTTTATATATAGTAGACAATTTTTGTGATTTTAAGGTATGTAATTCAATTTTACTTTGACAATTTGGGATAAAAATTGTTAAATTAGATTTGATTGAAATATACAAATGGCAACATATAACACTAATTGATCATTCATGCATATATATATTTTTTACACTTGACGTTGACATAATGTTTACTCAAATATAACAAACTTAACTGAATTAGCATTGGCAATAGTTAAAGACGGAGTGATCATGCGTATATATCCTTAGTTAAGTTGACTTTGTTAAATTGACTTGTATAAAACGAATTCGATTAGTTGGTACGTAGATTTTGTGTCAATAGCATTTAAAAATCAGTATATTGTAAAAAAAAATTGGGAAGTCAACTTGCTTAAATTGAGTACATTATGTAAGGGTATTTTGGACTTTTCAATAAGTTGAGTACAATTTTAAGCTGATGAGCAGAGATGTTTTTTAAGTAGTAGGGAAGGGATAATTATTTAAAAAAGTTACATTTTCATTCCTTTAATTATTTTATCAATTAAATGGTTATCATCAACTCCTCCAAATGTATTTACTAAACTAAAAAAATTGGTTTTAAATCATTGGGGAAACTATAGGCGAAAAACCGATGGTATTTTGCGAATCAGGAACTTGAACTTAATCTACAACAATATTTGTATTCATACCAATATACCATATACAAAGGGTATAAATTATAGAGGTGGAAAATAAATGGGTTAAGCATGTTTGGAAATTGGTCAAGGGATTAATTTGGGTCAGATTAAAAAGTTCTTAATAATTTGGTAATATGTTTTTCTAGAACAAAATCAACGGTCTAGGAGGTTTTATGCGTTATTTCGACAACTTTCTACAACTAAACCCATTTTACATTTTTTTTTTTACCGTTTTATACAACGTATTTTTTACTTTTGCATTAAACCTACGTGAAATACAACTTAACCCAAATCGGTCCATTCATAACTTTTTGGGTCAAACTTGCCAAAGTCTAGAGTAATACTATCAACAATAATTACGCAAATTTCAACTATAAGTTGTATACACACACTCACAAACAAACACAATTCTTTTTTAGAAAGGCAATGAACTAACACACTTTATCATTAATATATACATTTTCCACGAATATATACAAATGTCCGCCCTTGGATTTGAACCCACAACCTTATAGTTGGAGGGTCACCTCGATACCGCTAGACAATGACCCTTTGGTACTTGAAATATGCCTTACTCCCAACAATATCACATAATTGATTTCTTTTAGGTGGATGAAGCATTGTTTAAGATGAATGAAAAGAAAGCTTTATGAGCACTTCTTGTCTATTAGAAGCAAAATACATCTGGGTAATGTTTCTTTTTTCCATATAAAGTTAAATTCTTTGCAGATGAAATTTGTGACAGTTCTCATTTTGAAGCATCCCTACCTTTTCTTATTCCCAAAATTCAAACTAAGATGACTTATTTCCTCCTTGTTTTTGTAGTAGTTTGGTTTTAGTAGATTTTCGTGACACACGGATGTTTTACTTTTAACTAGTAGTAAACTTTTCCTAGTAAACTATGTGTCGAATCTTGTCTCATGAACATGTTTCTTTTTGAAATTTTCAAGTATTGAGGTGGATGATTTTTTCAAAACATATTTGCAATTAGTTCAGTCACTAGAAGATTTCTTCACTCATGTCTTTGTTATGGTGGTACGTTGCTATTAGTATCTTAAAATAAGTGATAACAAATAACTGAGCAAGCAAGTAGAAACTGCAACTGTCGTACAAAGATATTAATCAGAGATATTGCTTTGACCTTTTAGGTTAACCAAGTAAATTTGTTCACCAACTTTTACTAAGAAAAATAACAAAGTCATTTTGTACTTCGTATGGAGAAATGCCATTTAAGTTGTTCCAAGATCCAGATCGACGACAATAGTGATAGGTTTGACTTTAAAGGTCAATGTGAAATACTTAACACATGAAACTAAGTGAAACTATGTGAGTTTGCTTTTAACTCAACTACATGGTTATTATAAGCTATAGCACATAGCCAATAGTATGTTAATCTAAATTTAAAGAAAATTTTTAACGAGTTGTTGATGCATACATTTTTAGGATGATTCAAAGATCAGAAAAAACAGACTTGCACTGCTTAGAAAAATTACTGAACTCCCAAGAGGAATAGCTGACCCCTCAATTCTTCTTGGATTTTGACTTCTTAATAGACTCCATTTAGACAAACACGGTTCTTATAACTGATAGTTTGTATGGTGCCACAAAGTTCGGCCATACGAGTTATAGTAAAATTTTGTGTAATACCGATAACACACTTCAGAGCATCTATAGTTAACAAATGGATCAATAGTCTAGATAGAGTTTGAGGCATGTATGTATGTCCAAAAGTCCTTCGAGGGTGATTACCGAACTCATAGAGAAGAACCCCACGAATAATATGGTCGGTAGATTATGAGAGTTGCTCCTTTTGTTTCAAAATGAGTAAATTGTTCAAGTGTATGAAAACTTGACAAGCTAGTTTATAATAACATGGTTACTCTTTTGAGTTTATTTTTACTAGATTATCTGTGTACTTTCTTTGTGCTATTTGAGGTTACTATTTGAATTAAATTATTTTGTTTTCTATGAATTTTTATATTAAGTAAGTAATAACCATTTGTGATGACAAAAAGAAAAAAATCTGCTGGGTTAAAATAGTAATGACAAGAGTCTTAAAAAGTTTGAATGTTTACTTATTGCAATGGTTATGCTAGTTTTGCTGCAAAAGGTAGGGTAAGCAGAAGTTGCTTGGTTTGAAATTTTTTTGGAAACTTGTTCTCGGTTCAGTCGCTAAAAAACTGAACTGAAGTGATTTTGTATATTAAAAAATCTGAACTTTTTATTTTGTTGAGAATCTGTCTAATTTGGGACTAAACTAGTTTCATTAAATTTCAAATTCATCACTGGTTTTGTTGAACCCAATTTCTTGATTGCAAATGCACATACTTACACTATTGATAATCGAAAATTCACTACCTCGTGGATCCTTTCCCAATGGCACATAAATGCAGTTGGATGAATCCAACCAATTCTGATGCAACAATTAAGTCACCCGTCGATCATCTTATCAATTTCGGTTGTCGGATAATCATTAAAAAGTGGAAAGGAAATGGTATAATGAATTAAAAGGGGATTCATAAATGGTCATACTTATTAGAGGGGTGACATTTTTAATTATCAAAATGGTTACCAACCTTTACCTTCTAACATATAAAGAATAAAGAAGTACGGAGTATATACTAATATCAAAATCGAAAGAACAAAAAAATCAGTCTTAGTAACAAACATATCATGAGTAAACCTTACTTACACTTAACAGAACATGTTAACAAATTGGTTTTTCTCAGTTTTATCTACAACAATTCAAGCAACGGCCCATAAGATAGATGAGTTTTGATCAGTGCAACAACACACGCTAGAAGAACTACAAGGCACTCAAAACCTGGATACAACATCGAAGTAGTTATCATCCGCACAAGAGACAGATTTGCAGAAGCTCCAACGGCCATTGAAACCCTATACGTGAAGATGTTAATTATTTTTAATCTTTAATATGCTATCCGGTTCACCACTAATGAAAGCATACACGTATGAACCGAGACCCGAGAGGATAACACACGCAAGCTTTGAATGTAGATCTAGCATGTAACTTTTTTTGCACATGCCCTTGGCCAACCCACCAATGGCATAGTTATCATCATCAGGAAACTCCTATCAAATTCTTTAACATCAAGGTTATTGGTAGAAATTGGATGTGTGACAGGAAAGTCTACAAAAATATAAAATAAAGATGATTAAGGTGTGTTATAATAATGTTCTATTAACACAGCTATTCGGATTCCAAGATTAGCTAACCTGATTTTAAAGGCATAATAAGACAATACATCATAATCGTAACCCTAACCGTAACAAAAAAGGATGGTAGAATAATTTTTAAACGTTTCCATAAGCAAATTCACCTGGTAGATATTACATCTTAGAAAGAAACACAACAACTTGTGTCCATATGACAGAAAAAAACAGTAGATGGAACAATCGACTCAATCTCTCGATATGTGTAGTGACATATAAAAGTGTATAGCCACAAAAGATGACGGCTGCAATGAACCTAAATGCAAGCTCATTAGGATCCTCGGTGCACATGATACACAATAAGGAAGTGCAATCTTTGTCACCTTTTCTGGAGTTTGAATTCACCTCCTGTAAACATAAACACATAACATTAAACCAAACCCCAATAAATAAAACAACTAGATTTCTCCGAATGAGCTTAAGGCCGAGAACAACTTAGTGCTCCTATACATGCAAATGGTTTTAAAGTGTATTACAATTTGTCTCTTTACCTTTTAGTAGAGGGGTGACATTTTTAATTATCAGAATGGTCACTAACCTTTACCTTCTAACATATAAAGAATAAAGAAGTACGGAGTATATACTAATATCAAAATCGAAAGAACAAAAAAATCAGTCTTAGTAACAAACATATCATGAGTAAACCTTACTTACACTTAACAGAACATGTTAACAGATTGATTTTTCTCAATTTTATCTACAGCAATTCAAGCAACGGCCCGCAAGATAGATGAGTTTTGATCAGTGCAACAACACACGCTAGAAGAACTACAAGGCACTCAAAACCTGGAGACAACATCGAAGTAGTTATCATCCGCACAAGAGACAGATTTGCAGAAGCTCCAACGGCCATTGAAATCCTATACGTGAAGATGTTAATTCTTTTTAATCTTTAATATGCTATCCGGTTCACCAATAATGAAAGCATACACGTATGAACCGAGACCCGAGAGGATAACACGCGCAAGCTTTGAATGTAGATCTAGCATGTAAATTTTTTTGCACATGCCCTTGGCCAACCCACCAATGGCCATAGTTATCATCATCAGGAAACTCCTATCAAATTCTTTAACATCAAGGTTATTGGTGGAAATTGGATGTATCACAGGAAAGTCTTCAAAAATATAAAATAAAGATGATTAAGGTGAGTTATAATAATGTGCTATTAACAAAGCTATTCAAATTCCAAGATTAGCTAACATGATTTTAAAGGCATAATAGGACAATACACTGTAATCGTAACCGTAACAAAAAAGGATGGTAGAATAATTTTTCAAACGTTTCCATAAGCAAATTCGCCTGGTAGATATTACATCTTAGAAAGAACCACAACAACTTGTGCGGATGATAACTACTTCGATGTATCCTCGATATGTGTAGTGACATACAAAAGTGTATAGCCACAAAAGATGGCGGTTGCAATGAACCTAGAGGCAAGCTCATTAGGATCCTCGGTGCACATGATACACAATAAGGAAGTGCAATCTTTGTCACCTTTCTAGAGTTTGAATTCACCTCCTGTAAACATAAACACGTGACATTAAACCAAACCCCAATAAATAAAACAACTTAGATTTCTCCGAATGAGCTTAAGGCCGAGAACAACTTAGTGCTCCTATACATGCAAATGGTTGTAGCTAGTATCACTTTATCTTGTTCTAGGATATTCATATAGGTATAGACCATAAATAATCTTCATAGTATCTCTACAAACCTTTCAAGGTTCTAATGTTCAATCCTCCATCCAATTTTCAAAATGTACATTTCAGATTGACTTCCCATGTTCGAGCCCTCGAGGTGCTAAGGCCAAGAGATTTTCTAAGTCAGAAACAGTAAACCATTGATGATAACACCAAAACAACGAATAATCATACACCTGCCAACTTAACTACATCCCATAAAAAAACCAAACCACAAAATCAAGTTTCCATACCGCAAAACCATTATACATACAAAACTATACTGAATATGCATATGCAATTTCCATCAACAAAGGATCCCTAAATCAAACTTTACCTAACAACCTTAAAATAACTAAAGTTCCAATTTCTACCTTAAAAAATCACATATAACAGCTAATTAATTTTCAAATTATTTACCCAAAAAAAAAGTCAAATCAAAAATTAAATTAAACTCAAAATAACCCCGTTTTCGAGTTGACCTAGTCTAAGTGTTGGGTCATGTTCAACTGGTTTGGACTTTTTTTGTTATTTATGATAATTTATATTTAATTTATGTTATACATCATAATTGAGGTTAGATGCCCGTATCCCGGTTCAACCCGGGTTTCAAAACATTGTTTGAAACTATGTAAGGCTGCTTTTAACTCAACAATATGGTTGTTATAAGCTGTAGCACATAGCCAAATATATGTTCATCAAAATATAAAGAAAATATTTGATGAGTTGTTGATGCATACTTTTTCAGGATGATGAAAAGATTAGAAAAAAAAATATACTTGCACTGTTTAGAGAAATTTATGAACTCCCAAGAGGAATAATTGACCTCTCAGTTCTTCTTGGATATTGACTTCTTAGTAGTCTCCATTATAAAAGTAAATTTAACTCATTGATAATTGGAAAATGAAAAGATCTGACTCTTTTTAAATAAATGTATATTTACTAAGTAAAAGCCATTTAATTCATATAAAGAGTGATATGTAAATGGACTAATAAACTAAACTAGAAAAAGTCCTTAACCCGTGAATGCTTCACTCAAAACTTCACAAATAATATTTGATATCCACTTGCCATAGTCAAACAAGAAGTCAACTCAATTACTAAAACCTAAACTGCAAACCGAATGGAATATAAGTTCTAGACCCTTTGTTATATGGTCTTAAGAGCATTCATTATCTACGGGAAAACCAAAAAATTAGATGGCACCCAATCTCTACCATTCTAAATGGAAACATATCAAAAAATAAAAATATGTTTGACATTTGTAGGTGAATGTTAGATGTGTCGTGATATATGTTAACCCTTCCCTGCTTCCCTCTGAAATAATGTTTCCCCTAGATCTCTGATCCTGACCCATAAATCTCTAATATGGAGTATAACTTATACATAAAAAATTTCAAAATTAAGAAAAGATACCGAAGATGTAGCACCAAGCTCAGCACCACCAGATGCATCAACACCTATAGCGGAGGTGGCACTATGAATGGCTGTCTCAAGCAGATTTGCAACTGCTATGAGAGACTCATCGACATGCTGTTGTGCTCCATGAATACTTCTAACCAAGTCAGCAGCTGAGACAATGATAGGTAGATCGGGCTTATGGTTACTTATTGCATCTAAAGCTGCATCACATGCCTCCAAAATTGCATTCAGTGGTGCATCAGTGACAATAGCAGTGGAACGAAGACCATCAGCCACAACTACTATGGCAGCGCCAGGTAATTCTCTGGCAGCCTCTGCATCAAGCTTTGTAACACATACACATAACTTTGCTACTTTGATTGCAGAAGAGAGAGCCTTCTCAACTAAACCTGCCGCTTCATGTAGCGGTATACACCTTTCATCCACAGCAGCATGAAGAGCTTCAACAGCTAAGGCCATGTAATTCTGACTATCGTCACTGTTCTGAGCATTAATAGCAGCTTGCATATGATCCACGGCATGTCGTAATCGTTCAGAACTAGAATCCGTCACATCATGTAATATTTTGTTGATGGCATCAATGACTTTGTGGAAATCAAGATCTTTAGCGGTTTAGCCCCTTCCTTGATAGCTTTCTCAATATTGTTTGCGTGGGATCGAAGTGTGGAGGCATGAAAAGGTGCCTCTTTGATGTTGCCTTTTTTCCATAACGAAACCTTCATTTTAGCTACAAGAAAAAATTAAAGTTGGTGAGAAATGTATAGTAGTACTAAAGTCATGGACTTTCAAATTTTATCCTAAATACTATCTAAGCATTCAATACAACCGAATAAAAACTTTTTTCAGAAATGATGTCATATCCTTTTTTATAATGCTCTACAAAACTCCAATGTTAAAAAAAACTTTTTATACTCTTACTAGTAAGCCTTTTTGGCTGGGACAGCCCAAGATGATAAATTTGAAATCTCAAGATTTTTTTTAAATTGTTTTAAATATAAAGAGTTGCTTTAAATCTTTAGATAAATCTGGCATGCTACAAGCCTAAAATGTTACAACTTACAAGTATGCCTTGTGTTGAATATGTCTCCGGTGCACCAATAAGGAATGCATAGACGTATGAAGTGAGACCCGAGAGGAAATGCAAGATTTGTATGTAAATCTAACATGTTACTTTTTTTGCACATGCTCTTTGTCGTTTTTGAAAATTTTACCTACGAACATAAAAATTTATAAAAGATGTTGTAGCTGTTGTGCTATGTCTTATTCAATATTGTCAATTAATGTATGACTAGAAGAATACCCGCGCGTTGCAGCGGCACCTTTTCGTAGAAAGCGGTAGTGGTATGCAACGATAAGCAAAATTATCAACACATACTAAAGGAGGGAGAAGGTGGCATGTGATGATGACTGACAAATTAAAAATAATGTTACATGAAAGCTGATGTCATGTAAGAATCGTTAATAACACTAAAATGATTAAAAAGTTTAGCGGCAACATAGAATTGATGAAACATTTAAGCTTGAAAAAATGAATTTTTTATATTTAATTTTTGGTTTTATGTCGTATCATTTTGTATATAGTTTTTGTAAATGAAACAATTGTTATCAAAAGTTATTAACCTTTCGAGTCCATTTATTGATAAAAAGATCAGTTTAGATGATGAGCTTTGGGGACGAAAATCTTGATGAGTTTTCTGTAAGCAATATTATTGAACGTAATAATATCAAGGTGACATAATAACCATTGTTATGGTTCTTTAATAAGAAGTATATAAACAAAAGAAAAAATATATTTAATAACGTAGTAACTTCTATCCGTGTATATCTACAACTTTTATTCGATACTACGCACGAAAATGTGTTTTGTTTATCTCAGTATCTCCGAAAGCCAAGTCAGTCAAATCCAAACAAATATATGTAAGTAACAACCATTTAATAAAAATGTATACATCACTATTTTTAGAACGTTTAATACAAACGCTATCTAACTCGATCACCTACAACCGTCTTTATAGAAAGAAACTATGATCCAACTACTCGATACAATGATCTAATATAAAAAAGAATTATAGTAATAACACAAACCTACAACAGGGCCATTGCCTCTAATAGTTTCAATGTTTCTCATTGTTGTAATAATTCTTTCTAGGGACACTAACCCGTACAATTAATGTGTGACGGACGCTTTGGACCTCTTTCAACTCTAAGTTCAAATCAATAATGACTTTCTTTCTGGAAAGTGGTAGACAACACAAAGGCATATGACTTCGATCATCACGAACCTCGTCACCTAAGCAAACAATGAAGCAACTAAAATGTTTGACATTGGAATATGCATCGTGGTATCTAAATATAAATTAAGGAATTAGTAACATGCAATCTCATCTTTTGAGATTAAAGTACATCAGGACTCAAACCCATAATACTTAATTTGGCTAGTGTTGATAAAGTCAATCATGAAGCTAATACCAAAAAGTAACATAGAAGATGATTTTTCGCTTCAAAATTTTGTTGCTCTTGGTTTGCTAATAGGAATGTATTTTTTACTCGTGTATATTATTGGCTGTTAGTTTTATCACAAAATAGATGGAGACTTTTTATAGGTGTAAAACCCAAGATCCCAATGGAAATCTCATCAAATGCTTTCAAAGTACAATTAAAAAAAAAAAAGAGAGGTTAAAATGAAATATTTAAACGAATTAAATGAATCAACATCAACATTATATACGTTCAAATCTATACATTGCATACGTTGTATTTTAATTTATAATCGGTTAAGTGAAACTGTTTTGCAATAATAGATGAGTTATATAATTTTGTATGTTTGGCAACGGAGCTTATAGTAGTTTATGGGAGCTTATGGAAGCTTAAGCTTATTTTTCCAGTTTCAAACTTTGTTTGGTAGACAAAATATTAAGAGTTTATTAAAAAAAATAAGCTCTTAAAAAAGAAGCTAGCAGAACTAGCTTTTAAATTAAGCTAGAAGCTTATGTAATGAAAAATTACATAAATACCCTTTATATAATTATCTATCATATATTTGTTTGTCCTTTTATGTCAATTTACATATTTTAAGCTCAAGCTTCAGCTAGTTTTATCCAAACATTACAAAAAAAGATAAGCTTAAGCTTTTAGCTTTATATATAAACTCCAGCTACCAGCTCCAGCTACAAGCTTTCCAGCTTCAACTACCAGCTACTTTTACCAAACACACCAGCAACCGGGTAGTGTAACCTCCACCGGCAGTTACCAATTTTCCATTGACTTTCAATTTCATCTGTCGGATCATGTTTGACTTTCGATCTGAGCCCTCCAACAAAGGAGGTTTCAGTTATTTTGTACGGCGGTTACTTTATTTTGCTCCTGGCATCTGCTAACCGCTCACACGATCTCCGCCAATTTTGGGCGCTCATAATTGAATCCCACACAATTTGATTTCAGTTCAGTTTATTGTATCCCCAAATCAATATCAAATTACACCCCAAATCTACATCCTCTCAGAGTCTAATTCCACCGCGAATGTACATCAGTACCCTATTACTTATGAGGGAATTTTGATATCGTGCTAAATTTCAAGTTGTATTCGTAAATTCCTTCCATGAATGGCAGCAGATCAATTTCGTCAATTGTACATTAACACAAAGAGAAAAAAGAATTTATTTGATGAATTGAAGAGTGGATGCTGGTTACCAGAAAGGTAACGATTTTACTCTTATTTGTTATTGAAATTGGTGTGAAGTTGAATGAAATCGGTGTATGCACGCCAACTGTTTGATGAATTGCTTGATAAAAATATCGAGGTTTGTTAAGATCTTGAGGTTTTGATAAAAATTTCCTTCAGTCAATGAAAAATTATATCATGTTAAGGTTGATGTATATCAACTGTGTGATAAAAAGGTCTTAATTTTATCAAGCTTTATTTGTTGTTATTTGGAATTTGTTAATTGTAAACCAGGTTTATTATAGCTATTGATTTGTTTCTGATTCATCGTCTACACCACGTTCATTCTACTTATTACCTTTCCTATGTCATATGTTCAATTTTTTTGTTACTAATACTCACATATTAATGGTTGTACCATTTAAGACTCTTGAATAACTTTCAGAAGAAAACAAACGAGAGACTTCAAAGAGTGAAAAGGCATCCACATAGACGTTGTTGTAGGAAAACTATATCAAGTATGTTTTCAGTATTGCCTTTATGAATATTAGAGGTGAAAAATATGAGGGTCAGGTAATGGGTAAAAAGGGTTCGGGTCAATATGAGATTTTTGGTTATATGTATAATAAGTACATACAAACCATCTACCCATTGATTTATTGAGCTATTCTATTATTTTTACAGAATAACTCGAATCAACGGGTCAAACTGTTAGATATTGATTAGGCTGCAATTTTAAATAGCATACCACTGTTCTTGTGATGTAACTGACTATTTTTATTAATTGATTATGAAATATATCTCATTTAATGTCAATATTCATAATAATTCTCTCTAAAAACTAACTTCAGTTCTTTGGTGATTATGTACAATAAGCGTTGTCATTATATATGAAGTGATCGAGAAGAGTGTGGGTTACCTGGGATGGTTTGTATGTTTAAAGTTCCTTATAGTGATGTGTTACTCATTGATTTGTATGTTTGAAGTATGATGTGCTTTTCTAAATTGCTTTCAATTATATTATTATTTATCTAGGTTGAATTGAGATTTCTTGCACAAGAGGAGGGCTACTAATGAATAGGTTTTGCAGATCACGAGAGAGGATGACTGAAGACATGATAGATGCAACAAGCTGTTAACTTTTCAAGTATATAATTCTATACATTTACCTCCATAGTCCATACTGTAAACTAATCTTTAATCCAGTAGTCTTAAAATATCATTGGGTGTTTCAAGTTTCTTAAAGGTGAACCTTTTTATTGTGTTATACTAATTTGAGCGTTGGTCTTTTTTATATCTTAAATTTATTAATCTTCAAATATCATGTCACAGGATTAACAGTTATAATAATACAGTTTGCATTCTTTCTCTGTATGTTTTGTGTGAGAAAGCAATTGAAAATTCAGAAGGTAAATGGACCCAAATATAAGTACTAGACTACAATTTATGATGTTTATGAAGGTAAATGGGAATCATGCGAAAATGGTTCTTAAGGACCATTTGATACATTTCATTCTTCTCTTATGATAGCTTGAAATGGGTTGGGTTGGTTTTTCTTCACGCGTACCCTACAGTTTAGTTCAAGTTTTCGTTCGTTTATCTTTGACTTTTTTCTTACTGAATTTTTAACCAATTTATAATAGAATAGTTTTTTCATTAGTTTTTTTTTGTAGGTTCTAATTATCTTTGGTCGCACTTATGTTTTTATAGGGTTATTACCTTCATAAGAGGCTTGGGTATGCCAAAGGAATTGAAAAGGACGTTAGTAGAGGTGTGACTCTAATAACCACTCAATGGTTTTTGTTGCTTTCGTGAGTATGTGTATGCTATCTAATTATTTCATCTAATAACTTATATTTTATAGTAGGCACCTATATGTGGGTTGGAAGATAACTTCTACTCCCCCTCTCAAATCTATAAATATCAGGTTATTTCTTTGTGCAAGGTGTTCTTTTGGAACTTATGTTTGTAACAGATGTTAGCTGGCTTACTGTAAACAGTTAACGGAATTGGATGTAGTATAAATATCAGGTTGCTTCTTTGTACTAGGTGTTCTTTTGGAACTTATGTTTGTAACATATGTTAGTTGGCTTACTTAAACAGTTCACGGAATTGGATATAATACCATGAAAGTGTGGATTTTTATTATATTGTGTTTTATTTCTTCTTAATTTCTGTACTGTGTTTGAAGGAGATGATTGGTATTTGGTGTAGCACAAAGGTGGCGTTACTTGCTTTTCATTGATTGGAATATCTTTAGAATAATAGGCAATTGCTAGCATTGTGTGTTTTATCGTGTGCCAACTTTTTTTCAAGTATGTTTCTTCTGCTTGAGTAGTCCCTTTATTACAGACTTATATTCTATTTTCAGATTAGAAGCCAAGTTGATTTTATTGAGGCTTAAACCTGTGTGATCTCATCATTTAGCTGTGGACTTGTAATCTATTGACTGTATGACTCTTCAAGGTATCGTCTTATCACTTTTGTACTACGTGCTTTTTATTGCGTCTTCTTTCTATAAACTAGCTATATACTTTGGTTGTTTTAAATTACGACTGCAAAAATTATAGTTTTTATAATATTCTATTCCTTCGATTAGAGGTTTTCAACATTAGAAATACAATTTAGGTGACTGTTGACCACTTCGTTCTGTTTCCCTTAAACTTTTGTTGATTAGAAATAAAACCGTACACTCATTTGGTCGTGACACTATTCTATTTTGTTAATTACAATATATAGTCTGGCAGTTGTAATAAGCTGCAATTAGAGGTTTAAAGGACAGGTAATATGTTGATTATTTGATTTGTGCCTTATGCATGTTAGTAGGACATCTTAAAATTTGCGACATACAAGCCATTCTTTTGATTCGATCTGGTTTACTTCACTATTGGTGGTGACAACCATTAACATGATTTTTCTAATGTGTGGATCTATCATATGCAGATACTAAAGAAGGATATTTGGGGAGTATGTGGTAAATATTTAGAGCTTCCAGCCATTTGGCTTCACTTTCATGCCCATCTCCTCTGGATATCACAACTGGAATTAGATAACACATTTATTAATTAAAACTACTCAATTTTTTGGATTCTGTCTTATAGTAACCGATGTTGGGTTTTTTGGACATAACTATACTAATTACACAACTTTGAATTCTGTTTTCAGAAAGCGTTCTTTGAAGTTATCAACCCCTCTCTGCGAAATTGATTTTGTACATCTTCCTGCATTTATTGCGTGCCTGATTCAAGTGTTGTATATATGAGGTATGGTTCAGGTCAATGGGAATCTTTACCCAAATTTTGCTTCTTTGGGTTCATGTTTGCTAAAGCTGTATGTAGTTATGGTTTGGGTCGGGTCAATGGAAAGATATTAGACAGATTTATGAGAGTTTATAAAGGCTTGATTTTGTGTGTTATTCTTTTATTATCTAGATTTAGTTTATTGGCATTTTACCTAATTATTAGCATTGAAATTGCATACAAGGTGTACTATCAATTCTTTTATTTTATTCTATCATTCTATAGAAGCATACACTTAATGAAGCAAACTAGACTTTGAATCTCATGGAATGTATTGTTATGATCTTCTATCTGACAAATTGTTCCGAGACTCATAATATGATTTAATTTCTTGTGTCTGATGGTTGTAGGAACTAAGTAATCAGCATGAGTATTTGAAATTCAAGGTACGTGATAAAGCCCCACAACATCCAAAAGGGCATCAAAGTTGAAACCTGGAAGTGGGTGTACGTATTACTTTTTTGATAAATGAGAATCTATTAACAAGTATAGATAACAAAATGGCCGGGTTGTTTGGAGTGGTAAATGGATCACAATAAGTGATTGCATATGGGTTTTTGTCGGTTGGTTAACGTGGAACGTTTGTGATTGTTAAAATGTGTCTCGTGCTTACTTATTGTAGGTTAGTTTGAGCTTCCCTGGTAATATATTCTTAGTCTAAATTGAGAATTCTTTTTGTGATTGTTCGCGATTGTCTTGGGTATACTTACAATAAAGGCGTGTGGAACATGCTTGCAACTGGGTATTTTTTAGCGTTTCTATATAAGTATATATCTTTTCATATGGGAGAATAGGGTGTTCAATTCACTGTAATATCTTTTCACACTTGCTGGTGTATGTAGCAGTTTGTTCATACCCAAGATAACATGTTTCTTGAATCTGATTTCATTTATTATTGTTTTATGTCTCTATATTTTATACTCATGCCATATATTTTCTTTTTATATTCTTATTTTCAGGTTACCAAGTGTGCCTATTGATTGATGAGTGTGTCGAATGAGTATATACTTTCTCCCCCGGATTGGGGAAATACATTATCACTTAAAACAAAGGAAGAATCTACAACAACTGGTGAGGTTTCTCTATAATTGCTGCGATGTGCCTTTACGTTACTACATGTATGGTTATTCTAAGACTACTTTATATATCTAAATTATAGATGTTTCAATATCCATGTTTAGAAGATACCACTGACATTAAGTGAACAGATTTTATATTTATTAGGCTATTCGACACACTTTATATTTTAATTGCACTGAAAGTTGGCTATCCAAAGCTTGGTTCAAGCTTCTGTGACAATGTCTGTTATAACATCTTCGTGTTATTCAGTAATTTTTATCATTTCGTTGTGAAAAACATGTAAACCGATACTTTATAATAACGGTAAGATAGCCGGAAACTTATTTTTTCAAGCAAGTCACTCTCACAAATGGTTTGCTAATTGATTTATCAACATTCACAAGTTTTGAGGCAGATTAGTTCTGTCACTTGTGTGCACATTATATACAATATTTTTTTATTATGCTTCATTCAATAAAAATGCTTGACCCGTTATAGATAAATATAACATGAGTCGACCCATTTATAGTTGCCACATTAAATAACATGAGTCGACCCATTTATAATTGCCACATTTTATAACATGAGTCGACCCATTTATAGTTGCCATATTTATCTGCATTTATAGTTGCCATGATTAGTTTGAGTAGAGAGAACACAGTTAAATCAGAATGGGTTTTTAGCTTATACATGAGACATTAGTAGCATGGTTCCCTTGCTGATCGTTATCCGATAAGGTTCCTTTTAAATGCTTCCATTTGAACCCGCTAAGGTTACATGTCCGCACCCCCCCCCCCCCCCCCCCCCCCACCCCCAAAATCTGTGTCAATATGCATTAAAAGGTAATTAACATGTGTAGTTCTTAATAGTTGGAAGCATATTAGGTGTTTTCTGATGTGAAAATGTGTATAACAGAATGTCGGCTTTTTGGATCAGGTATTCGGGTTACTGTTAGGGACATGCCTATGGTTTCTGTTTGGGGTGGACAAGAGAGATCCAACTTGTGCAAAATCACCAAAGTTGCTGCTAAGAAGAAATATATGGTAGTTTGTTTTATGAACTTGGATTTGAGTGTAAAATAATTTGTTGGGTTTTTCAGCTTTTAGATATTTGGTAATGTTTGTATGTTTCATGACTGTACATCGGTCTTTTGACAAGCACTGATGTTGTTTATAATACTTGGATATTTTGCTTGCTTTTGATCCATTAGTTTTGAATTGAAACAACGTGTTGGAGTGGATGCTTTATTTCGATGTTCTTTTGTTTTTAGTTAATGCGTTTAACTGTCTCTCTTATATGCAAAGTTGATATGTAACACACTGAAATCAATGAAACATAATTTGACAAACGAGGATAGCTAGAATGCATATGATATAAGCAGCTATGTTAGTGAAAGGAAGGAATTTAAGGAGGCTCTTCTGAAGGAGCTAACTTAGTTAAACAAACGGAATATGGAGTTCTATACAAATTATGTACGTCTACTACCACGTTGTGTGTATCAAATTAACAACGTTATTAATAAATAAAAAGCATTTGTGTTATCATACATGTTTACGATTAGATAATGTATTAGCAAAGTAACTCAATTAGGGTGCAGTATAAAAACGACCCAAAGCACTCTCAATAAAATTAACCATTCCATGTCTTAACAAATCCACACCGAAACTGATTTGTTATTGTTTCATTTTAATGGTTCAGAACATTTACATTAAGGAACAAGTTGCACTATATATTGTATTGGCTTATTCAGGTCTGTGACAATTCGATCAAGCTAGGTAGGGATACCTTAATCTGTTCAGTGATGCATTAAAGTCAAGTAAAAATTTTTATGCAATAGAGTCAAAGTATTAAAAAATCTGTTTGTCTGCATCAGGAAGTAGATTCATAATCTCCTGTGTTGCTTGATACTTGCCTACATGAATACAATGTTCATTAAATTAAAAGTTTGCCAAAGGTTAACATAACTTTTCACTTGAGATAAACTTGTAAACAGTTGCATAAATATTTTTAAATAACTTGATATTTGTATTTAATGTGTTACATGATGAATAACCAACAATATTGTTTTTGGTTTATTTATGAGAACATATAAAATATATTATTATGTAAATTCTACCAATAAGTATATACTATAAATTTACATATATATCGCAAAGTTAACTGGGCATCGCCTGGGTAATATACTAGTTTGAATGTATGTGGTGGGACTTGAATATTTAAGCCTTTTAATTTTGGTGTGAGAAAAAAACGTATTGATCAACAATCAATAATATTTTAAATTATATATAAGAAACATATGATGATGTCATCAATAAATTAATTGACCAACAGAATTACTTAATTTTTTTAAATTAGCTAAATTTAGGAAAAGATGACATCATAAATAATATTAATTAAATAATAAGTAACAAAGTTTAAATAGAAGAGTTCAAGTCTTAATTCTATATTTAATTATATATTTTTGCAATCCTAAGCATATAGTAATTCCAAAACATAACCTCCGGTAGCTATAATTTTAATTATATGGTAAGAAATTATAGATAAGATAGTTATTTATTTTATTTTTAGTCGATTATGAACTCCTAGAAAACGTTATGTTGGCCTTCCATTATATATTTTTTCCATGCAAAAGATAGAATTTGTATTACCGTAAACAAAATCTAACAGGTTTTGTTTACCTTCCATTATTTATTTATTTTTCATACCAAATGATAGAATTTATATCATATACATTTGTGTAATTATAAAAATGAAATGGGCATTCGACGGCCCGTGTATATACACGGGTTTGAGGACTAGTAATATAATATAATATAATACTATAAAGATTGAGTTATTTTTTGTAAATAAATGAATATAGTAAATAAATGAGGATATGAGTGAGTTTGAGAATGTGAGTGACTTCAATAACTTTTATATGCTTTTTTTGAAATAATAATCATGATAAAAATAAATAAATAGGTTTTGTTTTTAATATTGGCAATGATTTTAATTGATAAAATGAGTAAACAAATTAATCGTTTTTTGAAATAAATCATGGCAATAAATGATGGTGATCGAGTTCTATAACTTTTGAGTTTTCAAAATAAATATCAATAGTATAAGTACTAGCAATGACTTAAACTAGTATTATACCCGGGCGTTGCCCAGTTAACTTACCTTAATGTAACATATCAATTGCGACTACGGTGTGCACCGGAGTTATCCCTTTCCTAGTATCGTGATCCTAGGGTCTGCTATGAAAAAATTGAAAACATCATTAAACATCTTCATAATATGTTGAAAATTAATACTCCCTTCGTCCCAATTTTTTTGTTAGATTTAAGATAGATTGTATAAATATCAGGTTTACCCTTATTTTCAAGGTAAGTTTGACTGAAAGTTTGAAGAAAAATATGAGTGCGAGTAATAAATGAGAATAAATTGGGTGTTTAAGGATTTTTAGTAGTTATTGTTTGCAAGTAGATAAAAATAGTATGGTAAACATTTAAATTGGGACGGAGTGAGTATAAAAAAAATGTAAATTGACTTGGTAATAAATAGATGTATGCATGTCTGACGGTTGACAAACTTACGAAGGTATTGTTACATTAGACCGGTGCCAACGACAAAAACCGATAAGGAACCGACACACGTTAGTTGAGGGACACCATTGACACCACCGTGTCAGTTGGGTGTTGTAACACCCGGCAAATTAGGACTAGAATTAGTGCCTAATTCTTTGTTAATACATGTAATTAGTTCTGTGTTAGGCTGATTAATGTATCAAAATATATATTGTTGAATATATACGAATACGCGATTGGACTTAAATCGTACGCAATTTAAATAGAATGAAATTCTATTCGGTTAATACAGACGTTGGTGAACAAATGTTTATAAACTAAAATAACGCAATTATGACCAAAATACTATTTTATAATAATTAGTAATTATCCCGTATCACTCGATAAAAGCTTACACGATTTAAAAAGAAAAGTAATTAAATTTATACAAACTATATTACATTTCAAACTATTAACGATTTAAAGAAATAATTTAAGTAAATTATATAATAAAATTTGTGATTTCAAAAGAATAATAAACGCGCATAAATAAATAATTAACGCTTAAATGACGGAGGAAACGAACACTGTCCGGAGCACGTAGCGCGGACTGGAAGTTGGAGGCTTTCACCAAAACCCCCAACCTCCCTTTCTCTTTTTCTCATTCTTTCATCTTTTCTCTTTCTTCCTCTCTCCTTTTTCTCTCAACTAACAAACCAAACAACCACCTCACAAATTCACAAAATAACACACCAAAATGACATCGGATCATACCCCTCCTTTGGAATAAAAGAACCACGGCACCACGATCTACATTCCTATCTTTCCGGATTTTCATTTCGCCACTTTGTAAGTTTCCGACAAATCCCGACATCTCTCGTTTTTGATCAATTCTACTAGTTTATGGTTTCTATAGGCTTATTATGTTCATATAAGGGTTGGGTAAAAGAATCGGACCAAACGGAAACCCGAAAACATGTTTTTGGCTCAAAATCCGTCGATCAGACGTAAGTGACGCACTGATGAACCCAGATATGCGTCACTTCGTGCGACACTGACTAAGTGTCCCATAAGCCCTCTTTTCCCGTCACTACCTAAGTGACGCATTTTTAATATCCGTCACTACTAGCGTCACTTGCCTTAGTGACGCCTATGATCGAAATCTAATTTTATACGACACTCTTGCCCGACACTACTCTAGTGACGCCTAGAACCTTAAACCGACACTTGTTACCGTCACTGCCTAAGTGTCGCCACCTTATGCGTCACTTACCTAAGTGACGCCCTAAACTCATATTTCGCAATTTTATGCGACACTTCCTAAGTGTCGCCTAAACCTTAAGTGTCGCTATAAGTGACGCTAAAAACGGAGAGTTTCAAACCATTTTTACTAAGTATCGAGACCAAAAATTTATCACTTGATTTCATCCAAATTCAAGTCCAGATGCGTTTTTCACCATAACAATATGATAGAAATAAAAAATTTTCGAGCTGACCTGGCATCTCGACCCCAGCCAGGGGCCAGCCCCTTGGACCCCGCCAGGGGTTGCCACCCCTGGAACCCCGCTAACCAGGGGCGCTGCCCCCGGACCCCCGTACCCAATTTCCCCCACTTTGTTAAATACCATGAAAAAAACTCAGAAACTATTATCATCATCAAAAACCGTCACCAACGGGCCGTACACGTTCTAAAACACAAACGATAACAAACCAACATTGGACATAATGAGTTGTGTAGACAACTAGCCTAGATGGTCTTGCGGGACATCTACTTACTTAACTTTATATGTTTAGGTATTTAAAGGTTACGGGTTCGGAGAACCTACATACTACTCACTGTTTGCTACTGCTTACTACTCGACTCAGGTGAGTCTTACAGCCCCACTTTTACTGTTTTACATACGGGGTGAGATACATGCTACTGTTTTTCTTGAACACAAGTACTAAAACTGTTTACTATACCAAACGGAATTGCATGAGTTATTTACTATTTACAGAAGTCTCTCCATCATATATCGTTAGTTATGGACTTAAGCGCGAATACTAGTTAATGGATCCATTAGGGAAATGACCCTCCCCGCCCGGGGTAGTAGCGCTACCACGAACCGTTCTGTATAAACGGGCGACTATTATTCGTTACTTATGCTTGCTCAGTTACGAGCATGTCACGGGAGCAAACTATTATTTACTGGTTAAGCTTCGATTATGAGCCTCATGGCAACGGTATAACTTATTTACTTTACATTTGCTGGATTTGCAAATACTTGATTTACGCCTGCGGGCACTACTCATGAAACCTTGTGTTCAAAACTGATATTACTTACAAACCTGTGAGATTCACCAACATTCGTGTTGACCCTTTTAGCATGAATTCTCAGGTACTCATATGGAGTAGGATTTCTCCAGGACATAGCCAGAGTCGCATGATTTCAACTAAACTGCATTAACGGAGATTCTCAGCATTATCTTTTGTACATGTTGATTATGTAATAGAATCTCCCGCCATACGCGTGGACTCTAGGGAACTATTTTTGTATACGAAAACATTAAGTTTTCAAACATATATTTCTATGAAATCGTTTTACAACGTCTCATTTTAGAGGTCATTTACTGTATATCTTGTGCTTTGTATATTGATTAGTAACACCCAAGTATGCTTCCGCAAATCATTAAATTTGGGGGTGTTACAGGTGTGTCCCTTGATTTTCGTCGGTATAGTGATGAAGAAGCATCTAGTTCGCATTTTTTTTGTTTTTTATTTTTTGTTTAGTGTGTCCCTTGACTTACGAGGGTAATGAAGTAACACTGTCATTGTTGGCATCGTTGTGTCAGTAGTTTGTCAGTTTGAGATGAAGCTTAGGTGGCGTACCCGACACACAACTCACTAATTGGAGTGGTATTACACAAAATAGTAGCACACGATCAAGGCTAATCTCTAATTAGGTGGAACAACTATTGAAACTTTTTGCTATGTGTATAGAAATCAAAGAAGATAACAATTACATGAAGAAAGCTAGCTAAGCAGTCAGATTGACCCTAGTTCTTACATTGCTGAGTCTAGAATGGATTCCAAGTTGCCTAATATTAAATGATGAATTCAGTAAATTGTGTTAATTTAAGATCGGTAACAGGTCCACTTATGTTGGGTGACCCGGATGTAGTTATTTTATAATAATGAGGCTTTATTGACTGAAATACACGTAGAATTTGTAACAAACGTAATAATAGATAAAGAATACTTCATTAAAAACAAATGAACAACGAATGAAGTAATCCGACATCAAAGTTCCTAGCAACCTGGTAAAACAAAAAAGTAGACTTTTAAGTAATAATAAGACCATAACCTAAATATTCTAAGACATATGCATTACATTTAAATGTCATCATCAGGAACTTCTTTCGTTGGTATCAAAGGAAGTGTAAACATGTAAAATTGGTATGAAAGGAAGTGCATGACTGGAATCCAAGATGTATATATGGTGATAATTAAATCCTTAGTTTCTAGGCTGGCAATTGCATTATCGGAAGACTTTCCTCCCAATAAATCAGGAAAATCATTTCCTGGAATGTAAACTTCATCAACATGCTCAGAAATGTGATATGCTTCAACCATATTACATTATCGATCGAGTACAACATTCTATTACATTCTCCCCGGCCAAGTACATCATGTGTAGAACACCGGAATATTTAACTTCTGAAAGAAAGTGAGGCAAAAATATATAGTATGTGAAAGATAATCTACATCATTCCGGCCCATTGTTTCTGTAGTGTCAGTGTGTCACCTTCCTGACCATCGCCACAACACGTATATGACCTATATATGCCTCAATGACCGAAATTTTTGGAACATAAACTCGCTTCTAGTTTACATATTTACATTCTGTAAAAACAAAATTCAAACTTCTTTGGAATATATAAACTACGTGGATAGAAAGAGATGTCTACAATTCCTTTAAAAATCATATAGTAAGATATGATAATAAAATAACGTACATAATGTATATCATCAAAAGCTTTGCCAACATCACCTGTTTCGTTTACAATGGTATCATGTAAAATAACAAAACCTTAGTCTTACAAATAGTACATACTTTTTAGTATTATAAATAATAACAACATGAAATTGAATGATAGTCACCAATAATATTACATATATAACCACTTTGTTTTCCACCTCGTGATTAGTTTTGGGATCTTCATACCCTTGTATTACTTCCAGTAGCGCAGTATCAGCGACAACCAATCTTTTTTCAGGAACCATGTATGTATTATGTTAAACTTGTATACAAAATGGTAAACCACATATGATCATAAAATATATAGAAGGGTAAACTGCAATTTTTGTCCCTGTGATTTTGTCATTTTGCCAATTATGTCATTTTACTTTTTTTGTCGCATTTTTTGTCCTTATGGTTTTGATTTTCGCTATATTTGTCCTTTTCTCGTTAAAGTCAACAGATACACAGTTAAGTTAATATGACAAAATTACCCTTATCTTCTTCCCCAAACATTACTTTTCTTTATTTTTCCATTATACCCTAACTTAACATCAGTTTTCTCTTCCTTCTTTTCCAAAATCGGATACAGAAACAACTTCATCAAATGTAAACGAAAACGCAAAGGCAATCTATTATTATAGATCGGATTATAACTACCACCTAGAAACCAATTATGAACTCCGACCATTCTTTGAAAAAATCGGTCATAACCACCACAACTCCGGCCATCATCTGAACTCCAATTTCTAGAGTTGGTTTTCGTTTCAAATCTGAGGTCATCACTGTGACTCTCTGTCCCTTTCTCTCTCTCTCTCTCGCTCCACCCCTCTTCGTTACGCAACCCTCGATTTAGATCCGGCAATAACAAATCGAGATTATGAACTCCTCGATTAATCCGGCAATTTGATGGTTACATGTAATAGTTCACTGAAAAAACGCGCTTCGTTTGTACCAGAACAACTTGTTACATTTGCGCCGGAAAAACGCGATTTGTTTGCGCAGTTCGAACGACAGAGCATTTTCAGATCAGATCGATCAAAGCATTCCGGGATAATGAAAAAATGCGTTTCGTTTGGGTAAACAAAAATGGCAATTAAGTGTTTTTGTATTGTGTTTGTTATGTTAGGGTTGCAGTAGGTCAATGAAAGATGCTAGGGTTTCCAGAGAGGTAAGGGGTGTGTACTTGAGATTGGGGAAGAAGATAAGGGTTTTTTTTGTCACTTGCACTAGCTTAACTGTGTATTCGTTAACTTTAACGGAAAAAGGACAAATATAGCGAAAATCAAAACCACAGGGACAAAAAATGCGACAAAAAAAGTAAAAGGACAAAATCGGCAAAATGACAAGACCACAAGAACAAAAATTGCACTTTACCCTATATAGAATTACAAAAACATACATTGTATGTCACCATTCAGCATCAAATAGATGATTACTTATAGGAGATGTAGTGGCATGATCTTGGAAGACGTCGTAACACAATGTTATGTCTCCAGCCTGTGCAACAAAAAAAACCTTAATTTAGTAATAAGAACAAATAAACAGTCAGTGACGACAAACGAAATTTTAGGACATATAATAAAGGAATTTAATGCATATTGATTTCGTTTATACTATATTATAAAAAAATATGAGTAAAAGAGTAATGAGAAGTGGACAAAGTAGGCACACAAGAGTGTATTTACGCACACGTATACGCAGTTGACGGTTACCTACAAGATAAGGCCACATCCAATTCAGACAGTTACGCAAACAACGTGCATGCCAAGGATTGGGTAATTTAGGAGCACATAGATTGCAAGACAAGCATAAAAATAGGAGACGTGGGAGTTGTTAGAGGCATAGATAAAGAAACCGCCATAAAAAAATAACTGATTTGATAAAACCGCAACCTACTGATAACTAACAATTCCTAGTTAGAACGGTCAGGATTAAAAGTTGAAACGATCTAACGGTGTAGAATGAAAGTCAACGAACTAACCGCTAATCAACTCACCGGCAGCCATATATATATGGGCAATTGGTAGTCAAATCAAATCCCCCGATGCATATTCATTTACTCTATCTAATACAATTCATTTATAAGATTTTGATTAAATAACGTTATTGATGATGAGCTCATATAGATAATTATTATTCTGTAAGTAATTATAATTATTAATAGAATGTAATCATTCAATTCGATCAACAAATAGTAAAGAAATACTCGTAGTTCACAAATTAAACCTTTCATTTCTTACCTGCATCTATCATCAATATCTTGATGCAAAACTGTAATAAACCAACTCAATTGATCCATCTTCATTACCACATTAAGAAATTGAAAGCATTTTTTTAGTCTCAAGATCAACTTTTGTTTATATCAAAATGTAGATAAAAATAAACTGTTTATAGAGGTATATTTAAAAAGTTGGTTCCGATACTAAAAAATGGTTTTGTTAAATACATAATATATGACGATAAAATTTATGTCGAAATGTAGATAAAATTACACTGATCATGAATATATATTTGGAATTATTTTAAACATCGAATAGAAAAAGTTATCAAAGAAAAACGTATATACTAAGTAAATTAAATATAAACATATAAAATTAAAAAAAATGAATTTAAACTCAAAAAGTACAAAGGGCGCATAGATTTGACTAGGCGCAACTCGAATTTTGTGTGTGTGTGGTGATATCCCATGGACGTGACACTGACACGCGTCGGCCTCACACTGACACGCTTTGGGCCACCAAGTTTTGAAATAATTAGTGTTGTGGGTTTGACTTATTAGGTTTGCGCCGTTCACGCCTTTTATAGCGCGAATAGTTGGATTAGATTCTTAATAACAAAAGTCAAGGGATTATTTTGTTAATTGAGTTTGGTCAAAAGATCAAATTTGTGATTTTCCCCTTAATATCAATTAACAAACTGTTGTGAATATTAACTATTTTGTCTTTTGTGACATATTAATTTGTGTATATATTTCGATCCTAAATATATAAGTCTTTATGTTATATTTTGTGTTTTCATGTTTGTATTTAAGAAACTTTCGTTTAACTCCAATAGTAATATATAGTAATATATATATATATATATATATAGGGGGAGGGGATCGATGGGGAAGTAAAATCTTAAGGGAAGGGGGAAGTGAATCCTAGCCATTGGATCTGTTCATTTAAAAAAAAAAAGGTGGAAGGGTGTTATGGTCATTTTGTAATTAGCTGATTTATAAACTAATAAAAACAAAAAATAAAAGGAAACAAAAGGGGGATGAGTTCCCAGAAGCTGATCTGAAAATTATCCACGCTCATTCAACAAAAATTAGGGCAAAACCTACTGAAATCAAATACAAATTACTGAATGGATTTCATCAATAATTGATCAAATAATACGAAATCACAATGATTGATGATACGATCAAAGGACCGAAGACACAAAAAAGAACCAGGAAATTGTAAATCGCGAGGAAGAACCAACCGGTAAGAAAATTAACAATTACATATTTTTATCGGTTGTTTTTGAGATTTGTATCAACTGATTTATTCTTTTCATCTTTGTACAACTGAAATTCGAAAGATGTTGAAAACGATGATGAACATAAGATACTATTGATTATAGTAGAGGTGATGAGCTCATAATATAGCTTTAGATGATGAATATTAATTCTCTTATCTGTATGATGTAAAAAGATTAGTGTATGTTATTTTATAATTGTATAGCATTCAATCTGACTTGACGAGTTTAACATGATGAATGTTAAATTAAATTTGGGAGTCAAGTAAGGTTTAAAATGCATAGGTCTGATTAAAAGACGCAAATTTATCAAAAATTACAATATTAAAGCTATCAAAATTCATTCGATTAGATCTGAGTGTTACCTAAACAATCGTTTTCATTGTGAAAAAAGGAATAAAAAATAAGTTGGAGAAACGTAAATACTAAAGGTCAATTAGGAACCAATCAGTAAGAAACTACAAATCGTATTCAAAATTTATTGTTGGTATGATGATGAATAAACAAAGTATTTGTAGTAGAATTATGTATATGATTGTAATGTTACGAATCTTGAGTTTGTAATCTCACTTTCAGAAAATCAATTTATGATAATTTATACTTACGATCCTGCCAATTTATGAAAAAAAAGTCGTGTGTACTCAATTGTCAGTACTATAAGCTCGGTAAATACAATCAATTTGTTTCAAGTCAGGAAAGGAACGAACCATGACCAATGGAAGCCTTGGAGTTTTGTTTGGAGCCCTCATGTATCCCGTTGGACAACATGCAAATGAAGGTATCCAAATAAAACTAGAAGCTCTGTAGGTGCGTCAAAACCTATGCTAGCATCTTGAAGTGTTAAGAAATTAGTATAATAATCTTACTATGTTATATTGTCTCCTAATATCCTTTTCACAGTTTGACAATAAGTTATATTTGGCGTTGGCCTATGACTAGCCTTTCCCCTTTCTCATGAGTGTTACGGTAAGAACTGTTGAATTTTCTTGCATTAAATGAATACATTTTTTTTTAATGTTGTCTATCGTTATATATGATGATGATGTGTAACTATTTAGATGCACACGTGATTGATTATTTATTTATCCCCGTTAACTTTGTATAGTGGAGAAAAAATGAGAGGTTGGATGGGTTAGGTATAGGGTCAATAAAACAATCTTTGTATGGGTCAACAAGTTTGGGTTGATATGAAAATTTAAGAATGTTATCTTTCAAATGGTGCTCAGAAGAAATCTAAAGTCGTGAAAAATTAACTAAATGTTAATTGGTTTAGTTTCGTATATGGTATTTTATATGCATTTGACTCGTTCAAATTGTTAATAGTTAACGACTATCTTGCAATTGCAAGCTGTTCAGCCACTACGTTAGCATTACTTGGTATAGCCGCATCATTTGTTAGAAAGGTGTTTGGCCAATTATGGTTGATTCTGGTTTGGCAGTTATATGGGATGAGACATTCTTGAGGTACGAAATATAGTGCTTGCATGTTGAGCTGGTGGTACGTTGTACCCATAATGAATTTAATCTGCAAGTGATATAAGATGGTTGTGTTGGCTACTATTGCAGGTAGTAGAAATAAAACTGCCTTCATTATTGGATAACTTTGATCCAAGCGTTGTCGCGGCTTGTTATCCTTCTGAGTAATTAGATTTAAATTCCATAGTACATCTCAATTATCTATCATTCTCAACCTCTTGGCAGCAACATGTAAGTGAGAACCTAATGTAATACTAATTTCGTAGGTATCAAAGCATATTTGGTTGGCCTTACCTTTGTATTGATTAGATTTTCAGTACACGTGATTTTGGTTTTTAACCGTTCACAGAATCTATGAATATTTGTTGATATGGTATTGGGTTGAGTTTGTTACCTTGTAATATTATGTTCAAATGATTATGCATAACTCATTTTTATATGAAATTTTATACTATACAACAGGGTTATACACCTTTTATACCAACTAAAATAATCAAACTCTTGACAAAGAATAAATATGATAAAGATGGAATATTTCTTAGGTATGCCATTTTACATCTTTATAAGGTTTTCTACCTGAAATACTTCACGAGTGCGTGAAATGTTTATACGAACTACTTCGTAGGGAGTAGAGGTGCTTAAAGGAGTCACTAACAGAGACATTTGAAGTCCATTTGAAGTCTCACATCATAGCTCGTTAACTTGAGAAAATGATTTACAAAAAGATCCACACTTTTCAAATCGCTTGTGATAGCGTTTTGAATAATACTAAGTCCTCCCACAACGTAGCCCGACAACATACAAATTCGTTTCTTAATTCAAAATTTGGAACCTACATAAGCAAATTTGTTTAAGAGTATAATACTTGAAATTTTTTGACATCCATACGTAATAATGCCTCAATTATAATATTTATCAATAACGTTATCACGTAAATTCATTAAAGTGAATGTCAAGTTAAAACAACTAAAATTAAATTATAATATTTATTAACGAATGTTATCACTTACTCCAGTATTCTTCAAATTCAATCTTAAGTTATACCAACTGAAATTAAATTATAACATTTATTAATTTATTTCTAAATGAATTTTATCACTTAAAATTCATCAAAATGAATGTTAAGTTAAAATAGCAAACAATTAAATTATAACATTTATCAGTAAAGGTCATCACTTACTATTCATCAAAATAAATGTCAAGTTATAACAACTATAATTAAATTATAAGTTTTATCATTAATGTAATAAGTTAATATTAATCTAAATGAATGTTATCAGTTAATATTCATCAAAATGAATATTAAGTTGTAACAACCAAAAATAAATTATAACATTTATCCATTAATCTTATCAATTGATATTCATTTAAACAATGTTATCTCCAAAAATTCATCAAAATGTATGTTAAATTATAACGGTCAAAATTAAATTATAACATTTATCGTTGAATATTATCACTTAGTATTCTTCACATTGAATCTTAAGTTATAACAACTAAAATTAAATTATAACTTTTACTAATTGATATTCATCTAAATGAATATTATCACTTAAAATTCCTATAAATGAATGCTAACTTAAAATGGCTAACAATTAAATTATAACTTTTATCAATAAAGGTCATCACTTGATATTCATCAAAATGAATGTTAAGTAATAACAACTAACATTAAATTGTAAGGTTTATCATTGATGTAATCAGTTAATATTCATCTAAATGAATGTTAACAGTTAATATTCATCGAAATGAATATTAAGTTGTAACAACCAAAAATAAATTATAACATTTATCCATTAATTTTATCAGTTGATATATATCTAAATGAATGTTATCACCAAAAAAATGATCAAAATGAATATTAAGTTATAACAGCTGAAATTAAATTATAACATTTATCGGTGAATGTTATCATTTAGTATTCTTCACATTGAATCTTAATTTATAACAATTGAAATTAAATAACTTCTTTTATTAACTGATATTCATCTAAATGAATATTATCATTTAGATTTTCTTATAATTGAATATTAAGTTAAAATAGCTAACAATTAAATTATAACTTTTATCAATAAAGGTCATCACTTAATATTCATCAAAATGAATGTTAAGTAATAACAACTAACATTAAATTATAAGTTCTATCATTGATGTAATTAGTTAATATTCATCTAAATGAATGTTAAGTTATAACAACCAAAAGCAAATTATAATAGTTATCCATTAATGATATCAATTAATATTCATCTAAATGAATGTTATCACTTAAAATTCATCAAAATGAATATTAAGTTATAACAACAAAATAAAGGTTATCAATTAATTTCACCCCCAATGAATATTATCACTTAACTTCACAACAATGATTGTTATCACGTATTATTCACCCCAATGAATGTTATCAATTAATATTCATCTACGTAAATGTTATCACTTAGTATACATCATAATAGATGTTGTGGTATAACAACCTAAATTAAATATAATATTTATTAATAAAGGTTGCCACTTCATCCCAATGAATGCTATCACTTAACATCTACGTAAATGTTATCACTTAGCATACATCAGAATAGATGTTATGGTATAACAACTTAATTTTAAATTAAATATTTATCAATAAATGTTATCAGTTAATATTCACCTAATGAATTAAATCACTTAATATAGCCTCAATGAATGTTATCACTTATTATTCACCCCAATGAATGTTATCGTTGGCTATTTGTCTACGTAAATATTATCACTTAGTATACATTAGAATAGATGTTATTATAACAACTTAAATTAAAATATAGCATTTATCAATAAAGGTTATCACTTAATATTCACCCCAATCAATGTTATCACTTACTTTCGCCCCAATGAATATTATCACTTATTATTCACCCCAATGAATGTTATCACTTAATATTTATCTATGTAAATGTTATCACTTGGTATATATCAGAATACATGATATGGTATAACAACTTAAATTAAAATATAACTTTAATCAATAAAGGTTATCACTTGAAATTCACCCGAAATAATATTATCACTTAATTTCACCCCAATGAATGTTATCACTTATTATTCACCCCAATGAATGTTATCACTTACTATTCATTTGAATGCATATTATCATATACTATTCATGAAAAAAGAATATTAAGTTATAGCAACTAGAATTAAATTATAATACTCATTAATGAATGTTATCTCTTAATATTCATCTAAATGAATGTTACCCCTTAATATTCATCTAAATGAACGTTAAGCCATAACAACTAGAACTAATTTATTACATGTAAAAGAGGAAAAAGAAATATAAGATAGATTGATACTTAAATCTGTTTAAGAGATGACGACTCAAAATTGAAAATGTATGTGCGTAATACCGTGTTTTGATTAATGTTATGACTTAATGTTCATTATCAATGTGTGTTATTACTTAATATTCACTACCAATTAATGTTATCACTTAATATACATATATTTGAATGTTATCAAATAACATTTATCAAAATGATCGTTATAACTAATGAAATTAAATTCTAACATTTATTAATAAATGTTGCTAGTTAATATTCATCTGGATAAATGTTATCCCTTAATGTTCATTATAAATGTGTATCATTATTTAATATTCGCTATCAATGAATGTTACATAGTAATTCTTAATATACGTGTAAATGAATTAATGTTTTCACTTAATATATATGTTGGGACATAGATTGTGACAACAGATCTAGCTTGAAATAGGACTAGTGTAATTATTATTGTGTTTGTATATTGGTTTGGATTTGTAAAAGAATATTTGTTTTGTTAGTGATATTCGTTAAACATATTGTTTTGTTAAGTTAGACGAATAATTAAATACAAAATAAATAATAGACGTTTGATGCGTAGCGAGTCGAGATATCAGGTCGCAGCGAGTCGAGCTGTGAGGTGAGATCTGAACTCGTGAGGTATCAGTCTGGCGAGCCGAGCTCTGTGTTGGGCTTGGGCTGCGAGTTGGACTGAACTCGCAGGCCCATGCGAGCCGAGACGACTGGACGTATATATATTGTTTTTTACTCCGTGAAAAACATAACCTTTTGATACTTTTGCGATTCTGCGAACTCAACAAATCCAGAGAAAACTAAACCTAAAGGCTAGGCTTTGACAATTCGTTGTTTAAAGCTAAGTCTTACTAAACGCAATACGAACATATTCGTTGTTAGTAAGATAACACCGTATTAAGGGATTCCGCACCTTAATACTTGTGACACCCCGCAAATTTGGGTACAATTAAGAACAGTAAATACATGCATTTTACGCTAATTTTCTGACCAAAGTTTAAACAAAACTTTCCTTGTGAAATAAACCTAGCAAGCCCAACACTTTTAAACAAAAAGTATTACGTATTTCGTAATTAACTAAATTACGTACAAACTTATCAGGACGAACTCGACAAATTAAATACAATGAAGTTGGTGATACAAAAATAATTAATAAATAAAAAATTATTAATTACGATTACTATTATAATTATATTATTGAAATAATATAATATATTATACGTTTATTATTTAACGTATAGGACACAGTACAAATGTTCAAAAAGTATCTCAAAATACTTTTGAACAAATTTTATTGGAAACCATTATAGAAAATAGTTGGAAAAAAAAGTTGTTCGGGAACTTTTAGACGACTATTTAGGACACGAACAGAAACAATTATAAAACGTGCTTAAAAGTCAAAAATAACAAAAGTGTTATTTTTGCCATTCATGTTTTAGTATTTGGAACATTACCTCAAAATATGAAATCATAATTTAACTGAAATTTGGCACCCAATTGGATGCGCGCAGTAAAATGTACAAATTTGTACATCAGTCAAAAATAATGAAAATGTCATTATTCTGATCTTAAATAACGTATCTGGAGAACATCTACAAAATAAAAATATAAAACATTAAATTTTATATTGCTGTAATTGGACCCGTACACGAAATTAACGGGTTAAATACCTAATATTTAACACAATTCAAAATATCTACGGACAACCTCCTATTTGCGCCATACCATTTGGTTGAAAACTTTACTCACGTCATAATTTAATATACTCCTTCCATGTCTCTATTAACAAACTTCAATAATTGAACACAACTAATTTTTTTTTCTTTCCTCTGTGATATCGACGGAAGCAACAAACGCAGAGGAAACAAGCGGGAGTAACCAATTGCATTTCTTTTCATCTTTACACCATGATCCTAAACTCACAACAAATAACATAGTCATCTTCATCATCATCGTATCAACATCATCATCATCGAAATCTTTGTAAGGAACTTTCCATCCTTAAATTTCTTTCTCAAATTTGATGTATATAGTGATAAAACAACTTAATCTATGTATATACTTTGTTAGATGATGATTGATGGATAAATTTCTTGAAAAGAATTTTAAGAAACTAAAACTATGAATACGAAATTTGAGATGTATAAACATGTTAATATGTTAAAAATACGATGTTATTGATGATTGAGATTGTGAGAAAGTGTTTAAGACTAAACAAAACGCGTATATATATAGCCTGTGAGTCGAATAGAGCATCGAACTGGAGAAACCAAACCCGAACGGGTGAGGTAACCTACCCGAATGGGTGGTATCCTAGACCCGAACGGGTCCTGTTAGGCGATGGATATGTGTCACGTGCATGGAGTTCAGAAGGAGTCAAAGAAGTTTAAAATTCATGCCCACTAGATCCTTTAAATTAGGACTTTGTTTATTTGTTTCATTTTATTTAGTTTATCTTAGTTGCAAACGTGGTAGTCAACTGAGTATGATCGAGAAGTTATTTTCACTTGTTATTTAAAGTCAGATTGGTTAATGAATGAAGGCAGAAAAATATTTCAATTAAAATACTTGTGGTTTATTCTCACCTAAGAGAACTCTATCAATTATTCTTTTGGCTTTGATTGGGACCAATCATTATGGTACTTCAAAACGAGACCCAGAGAACTTTTAAACTCAAACGTTGGACACACTAAACGTAAACACCCAAATGGGTGTATGCGTATACCCGAATAGGTATGATGACATACCCGGTTGGGTGTGAAACCAGACCCGGATGGGTCATGTTGATCTTGACAGCAAACGTGATCCAGTTTGTGGGCTGGGATCGCGTATTTTGGTTGGAAAATGAAAACTCAGTAACTACAAAACAGGATCAAGTAATTATACATATATTTACTTTATGGTGTGTTTCGTTAACAAATTATCATAATGTATAACTAAGTGTACCCGACGATTTTGGATCATTAACATTTAGAAATGGACTAAATGATTTCGAGTTTAAACGTATTATATGGAACTTTATTATATATATATATATATAATGACTAACTTTATATATATATATATATATATATATATATATATATATATATATATATATATATACACACACAACGATAAGTTGTAGATATTACATATATTCTCGAATGAATATTTATCTCAACAAATGGAACTTACGTATTTACAAACGTACTAATTCCACATATATATAATGTATATATACACACAACTACATACATGTATATATATACTTAACAAGATTACGACTCGAGAAATAGTGCTTGTATTTCAAAGCATCGTCACCAACGAACAATACAAATTAAGGAATCAACGATTTCTTTAAAACAAACAAACTATTAACGTGATTCGACAAATAATCAATCACCTATGTTAATACGTTCACATCTTATAGGTTGACGTACCTCGGACTACACGACTTCTCACCGCTAGCTATCACATCTACGCAATTACTGTGAGTTCACAACCCCTTTTAACTGTTTTAATGCTTTTAAAACCTGGGGTGAAAAACATAACAACTATTTCGCTAGAACATGCAATAACTGTTTGTAACTGCTTTGGTGCTTACGTGCTTCTTAACTGCTTTGGGTACTTATGTGCCACTGTTTATGTGAATGATTTAATATTATGCTTGAGAACTGTTTGTGAATACTTACATACTGCTGTATAAACAACTCTTTAATGAAAATGGTTTAACAAACCACTACAAAGATAAAACCTGTGAATTCACTCAACAATTTTTGTTGACTTTTACTATGTTTTTCAGGTGATTCACAGCAAAAGTAAGACCGCATACTTACGGAGTTAGGCGACCCATGACGAATTAGGATGCCACATTTTGGGACAAATAAGAATTTATTTTGTATAACTAATACTATTTCTACGACTTGACAAGTCGTAGTTCTTCTGTAAACCAACTGTTTACATAAATGGCATCTTAATTTACTGTTCAGCAATAATCATACGCTCTGATCTGCATGATGTTCAATGTTGACGTCAGCACCCCCGCTTACTCTAATGCTTCCGCAAATCACGCGTTGACCGCGCTGACCGAAATTGGGGGTGTCACAATACTACAGATAACGAAGTTATCGATCCTAAAACTAGGGGACTTACATCTGGTATCAGAGCTTTCGGGCTAAATACGAGTGTGTTCGTGAGTTTTAGTGTTATTGCGTTTTTGATTCGGGTCGCTATTACGTGCATTCTTGTAATACTAACGATCAAAATCATTCTCTGGACATTTTAGGGTTTGTTTACAGCCGAAATTTTAAGTTTCAGTCGTAAAAATACCTTAAAAATTCGTTTTCGGGTTTAACAGCCGTTTCGCGAGTCGAGATTAGGGTTCCAGCGTCGCCTGCGAACCGAGTTGAACTAGCGAGTCGAACCGAGATCCCTCGCGAATCGACATCACTTGCGAATCGATATTGTTGAGAACTGAGACACTGTCATATCTGCTCAGAATACAAGTATCATGCCGCTGTTGGTATAAGACTTCAACCACTGTTAGTAGAAGTCAACCACTGTTAGAAGAAGACAACCGCTGTTAGTACATTTGTCTAACAGGGCCACTGTTGGTATATGTAAAGCGTTTTGTATCAAGTACTCAACCACTGTTAATGTTATATGAGTACTACCCCTGTTAGTGATATAGATAACCACTGTTGGTTAGATATAGTCGAATAGAGAGAATTATGGAATAGATAGGATTTCCATAATAGTTTGATTCTGTAAAGGACTCTATGTGTTATAAATATAGATTCTGTAAATCCTAGAATAGGTAACATAAGACGAATTCATTCTAGTTATTAGCTTCAAGGTTGTAAACCCTAACACAGATTGTGTGTTCGTATTATTGTTAATAATATTGAAGCTTTTGGTTAGATATTCTGTTATATACAAGTTTGTTCTTCAAGTTATTAATAAACTATTCCGCAAGCTTATTAATAATCAATCAAAGTAATACATACTAAGATCTCTAGCTGGGATCACCAAGTGGTATCAGAGCTTGATATTACTTTGATCTTGAAGAAGGTAATTGAATTTCGCAGCTTTTTCAACAAATAACAAGATGTCTACTGAATCAATGGAAGGTATACAAGCTACAAAGATTCCCATGCTCAAACCTGATGAGTTTGAGCTATGGCAGACTAGGATTAGGCAATACATGTTGCTTACGGATTATATGATGTGGGAGGTGGTTACTAATGGACCAAACTATACTAAGGATGCAGATGGTAAAAAGGAAGAAAGACCACCACCAAAGTCTGATGCAGAGAGAAAAGAAAGAGCAACAGAGTGGAAGGCATTAAGTACTCTACTTTTGTCTATTCCTAATGAGTATCAAAGGAAGTTTGAAAACTGTGAAGATGCTCAGGTTCTTATGCAAGCAATTGTTAAGAGATTTGGTGGTAATGATAACACCAAGAAGAATAAGAGATCTCTTCTCAAACAACAGTTTGAAAACTTTGCAGGTGTAAAGTCTGAAACTCTGACTCAGACTTTTGATAGGTTTCAAAAACTTGTGGGTGATTTGGAAAATCACAGTGTCAAGATTGATAAAGATGACTTGAACAGGAAGTTTCTAAGATCACTTGGTACAGATTGGAATATGTACACTGTGGGACTTAGACAAAGTCCAGATCTTGAAGAGAAAGAGATTGAAGACCTGTACAATGATCTGAGGAATTTTGAGCCTGAAGTTCTAGCGTTGAAACAGTCCAATGGTAGCTCTAACAATGCTGCTTTTGTTTCTGTTGGTGAATCTGGTAGTTATAGCACATCTGGTGCTAATGATAATGTATTAGAAGCATTCTTTGCAAGCCATGTGAATTCATCATTAACTACAGAAGATTTGGAGCAGGTTAGTGAAGAGGACCTGGAAGAGATGGATTTAAGATGGCAGATGGCCATGATTACAATCAGGGCAAAGAGGTTTATGCAGAGTTCTGGGAACAGAAATTTTTCTTACAAGAGAGATGGTGTAGCTGGTTTTGACAAGAGCAAGGTGGAGTGTTTCAACTGTCACAAGATGGGACACTTTGCTAGGGAATGCAAGAGCACACAGGCTGGAGGATCTCAGAATGGTTTTGTAAGAAATAATTCTGGTCCTCAAAGAAGATTGATACCAGTTCAGAACACCACTTCAGATTCATTGGTTGCTCAAGATGGAATGGGAGGATTTGACTGGAGTGACCAAGAAGAGCTTGTAGTTCAGAATCAAGCTTTGATGGCTGTCACAGAAGAACCAGAGTCTTCAGACATTCCATATGAGGTACAATCTAAATTATGTTCTCCTGCATGTAAGAAAATGGTTAAATTTTATAGGGATCATAATATGGTTGTGTGTAATGAATTAAAAGCTTGTAAGGAAAAGAGTCAACATGCCACTTTAGCTATTGAAAACTTAGAAAATCAGATAAAAGCTTATGAAAAGAATGAATCTCAATTTCACTTAGATATTAAGTATCTAAATTGGGAAAAGAAAGCTTTACAAACAAAAGTTGATATGCTAAGTGCTAAGTTGGCTGAGGCAATTTCTGATAAGGAGTCAATAAAATTGAAAGTTGATGAATTGGAAAATGTTTCAAAAGGTGTTCAAAACTTAATCAAGTCTCAAATTCATGATAAATTAAAACTTGGATTAGGTTACAACCTTAATGCTGTTCCTCCACCTTATAATCATACTTATTTCCCACCTAAAAGTGATTTTGTTTTAGAAACACTTAAGGTAGGTGTGTCTGAGGAGGTTAAAAAGGTAGATCCAGTTGTTAATTGTGATGATAATGTGAATTTTGATAAAGTTGAGGTATCTGATTGGACTGAGGAAGATGAGAGTGATAGTGATAGCTCATCTAGTGGTAATTCTGTAGATGGTAGTGTTAAGCCTATTACTGGTCTAGTTTCTGAACTAAATAGTACTAAACTAGAAGAGGGTAAAAAGATGTTTGTTGAGAAAGCAAAGGCTCAGTTAGATCAAGTCAGGAAAACCAACAAGGCTAGTTCAGGTTTAGGGTATGTACACAAAAAGGTCAATACTGAATCAAAAGACAAGTTGAAATCTGAGTGTGATAAGTGTACATGTAAATCAAAGAAGTCTGAGTTACATACTGCAAGTAATGTGAATAAATCCATTCCCAGGGGTAATCAAAGAAATTGGAACCAATTGGTTTCACAAAGGTTGGGTAATGGGTTTGAATGTGTGAAAAGAAAGTCATGTTTTATTTGTGGTAAATATAATCATCTTCAACAGGACTGTTACTACAATCCTAAAAATAATAGGAACAGTGGTACAGGTCATGTGTTGATAAATAAGCCTAACAGAGGCAAGGCTTCAGCCCCTGTTAATGCTACAGCAGTGCCCCTGTCAATGGCTAATAGAGGCAAGACACGAACAGGGGAGGGTTTGACCACTGTCAGGCATGGTACCTCTGCTGGTATTAAACATCTCAAAAGAATGTATATACCAAGTAAAGCTACCACTGCCAGGGTAATCAATACAAACTTAAAGGTGACCACTGTCAGACCATTAACCCCTGTCAGGTCTAAAACAGATTGTTTTTGGAGACATACAAATGTATCTACATCTAAAGTTTCCAAAACCAATGCAGCACTGAGGTCAATCACTGTCAAAAGGGTTGATGTCAAAGGTGCTCATGGGAAACCCAAAGCCAAATTGGTTTGGGTTCCCAAGAAAAACTAATTGTTTTTCTCATATATGTGCAGGGCAAGCCACCAAGCTTATGGCATATTGACTCTGGCTGTTCAAGACACATGACTGGAGACAGGAAAAAGCTACAGGACTTTAAAGCGTTTGCTGGAGGAGATGTAGCATTTGGAAGCAATCCTAAAGGAGGTAAAATCACAGGTAAAGGTAAGGTAAAAAGCAGTAAGCTCACTTTCAATGATGTTTATTATGTTGAGCAATTGAGATACAATTTGCTTAGTGTGAGTCAAATCACAGATAAGCAAAATCCTGTATATTTCACTGACACAGAATGCCTTATACTTTCTGAAAAACTCAAAATACCTGAAGATAAGATTTTAATGAGAGTTCCAAGAAAGGATAATGTATACTGTAGTGATTTAAACAAGATGGAATCTCAAAATATTAACTGTCTCATTTCTAAAGCTACTGTATCTGAATCTGAACTATGGCATAGGAGGATGTGTCACTTGAATTTCAAGACCATGAATAAACTTGTTAGGAATAAGCTAGTGAGAGGCTTACCTGAAAAGTTATTTGAATGTAGTGACCACTGTGTAGCATGTCTCAAAGGCAAGCAACACAAGACCTCTTATAAGACCAAGCTTGTAAATACCAATACCACTCCCTTACACCTGTTACATATGGATTTGTTTGGCCCTACCAATGTAGCTAGTCAAGGGAAGAAATCTTACTGTTTGGTAATAACTGATGATTACTCTAGAATGAGTTGGGTGTTCTTTCTTAGGACTAAGGATGAGACAGGTGAAATACTTAGATCATTCATAACTAGAATTGAGAATTCAACTAATCAAAAGGTTAAGATCATCAGGTGTGATAATGGGACAGAATTTAAGAATCATGAGATGAATAAGTTCTGTGAGGATAAAGGTATAGAAAGACAGTATAGTGCACCTAGGACTCCACAACAAAATGGAGTAGCTGAGAGGAGGAATAGGACACTAATTGAGGCTGCTAGAAGCATGCTAGCAGATGCTAAACTTCCAATGTCCTTTTGGGCAGAGGCAGTTAGCACTGCTTGTTATGTTTTGAATAGGATTTTGATTATTAAACCTCATAACAAGACACCCTATGAGTTATTCTTTAAGAGAAAACCTTTGGTTAGCTTTTTAAAACCATTTGGATGTCCTTGTACTGTCTTAAATACCAGAGATCATCTTGGTAAGTTTCAGAGTAAGGTAGATGAGGGTGTATTTGTTGGATACTCTATTCAAAGCAAGGCTTATAGAGTATTCAACAAAAGGACTAGGATCATAGAAGAGACCATGGATGTGACCTTTAATGAACATACATCAAATGTAGAAGGAAAAGGTCCAGAAGTTTTGTTTGATATTGATGCACTAACCCATGCTTTTAGATATCCAGATTTGTCTATTAGTACAGGTACAGATGCAGGTACTGATGCAGGTAAAGATAGGAATTCAACCTCAAGTCAAACTAAAAAGGATGACTTGAAGTATGTCTTGTTTCCTATTTGGACTCCAGATCCACCAGAAGTATTTCAACAGGAACAGGATCAACCAGAGAAAGATGCTTCTTCTGATGATTCAAATGGTTCACCTGGTAAAACTGGTGCAAGCAAGGGTGCAGATGGTTCAATTCCAACAGAAAATCAACCATTTACTTCAAAGGGTTCTCATATAGTTTCAGAGCATGATTCAGAAGGAGAGCCCGATTCTCCAAAATTTGTTGAACAAAGTCCTCCATTTCAAGTTTTGGAAAGGACTTCTTTGTCAGATTCTGAAGCAACTCCAAAGCCTTCAAAAGAAAGAGAGGAAAGAGAGTCTTTCTCAGACTCTGAGGTAGATAATATATTGGGTTCAAATTTGGAAAGAGAATTACTTGATACTTCTACCTCTAAGTATTTGGTTCATAAAGATCATTCTTTGGATTTGATTATTGGTGATATTATGACTCCTGTTCAGACAAGACATCAAACCAAGGTAAGAGAAGAAGATGTACATACTTCATTATATGTATGTTTTCTTTCTCAGATGGAACCAAAGAAGGCAGTGGAGGCTCTCAAAGATCCAAGCTGGATTGAATCTATGCAGGAAGAATTGTTGCAATTCAAACTGCAAGATGTGTGGGATTTGGTTGATCTTCCAAAAGGAAAGAAAGCTATAGGCACAAGATGGATCTTTAAGAACAAGAGAGATGAAAGAGGGATAGTGATCAAGAATAAGGCTCGGTTGGTAGCACAGGGGTACACACAGGAAGAAGGCATAGATTATGATGATGTCTTTGCCCCTGTTGCTAGAATAGAAGCTATTAGATTATTTTTAGCTTATGCATCTTATCAGGATTTCAAAGTCTATCAAATGGATGTGAAGAGTGCTTTTCTTCATGGTCTAATTGATGATGAGGTGTATGTTTGCCAACCACCAGGGTTTGAAGATCCAACATATCCAGATAGAGTGTGCAGATTGAAGAAAGCATTGTATGGATTACATCAAGCTCCAAGAGCTTGGTATGATACTCTATCTGAGTACTTGCTCAAGAATGGATTCAAGCGAGGTACTATTGACAAGACATTGTTTACCAGGAGGGTTCAAAGAGATATATTGCTGGTACAGGTGTATGTTGATGATATTATTTTCGGGTCTACAAGGGATTCATTGTGCAAAGAGTTTGAGGATTTAATGCATAAGAAGTTCAAGATGAGTTCAATGGGTGAACTCACATTCTTTTTAGGATTGCAGGTCAAGCAGAAGTTAGATGGAATCTTTATTAACCAAGGGAAGTATGTGAAAGATATTTTGAATAAATTTGGTTATAAAGATGTGAAGGTAGCTAGCACTCCCATGGAGGCACATAAACATCTTAATTCTGATCCTGAGGGGGAGGAAGTAGATGTGCACTTATACAGGTCAATGATTGGTTCATTGATGTATTTAACTTCATCTAGACCTGATATAATGTTTGCAGTGTGTCTTTGTGCTAGATATCAGACCAATCCAAAGCAGTCACACATGTATGCTGTGAAGAGGATCTTTAGATACTTGAAAGGTCAACCAGACTTGGGCCTTTGGTATGCTAAAGGATCAGATTTTGAGCTAAAGGCTTTCACAGATAGTGACTATGGTGGTGAGAATATGGATAGAAAATCGACTAGTGGAGGTTGTCAATTTCTTGGAAATAGATTAGTGTCATGGCAATGTAAAAAGCAGACCACAGTTTCCACTTCTACAGCAGAAGCAGAATATGTTGCAGCATCAAGTTGCTGTGCACAGGTTCTTTGGATTCAGAATCAAATGCTGGATTATGGTTTGACTTTCATGAACACTCCTATTTATATTGATAATACTTCTGCTATTAGTATCATTCAGAATCCAGTTAAGCATTCAAAAACCAAACACATTGAGATCAGATATCATTTTATACGAGATTGTTATGATAAAAGATTGATTCATATTTTTAAAATTCATACTGATAATCAACTTGCAGATCTTTTTACAAAAGCATTTGATGTAGGAAGATTTACATTTTTGATAACTAATATTGGTATGATCAATCTCACGTAGTGTTTTGGTCTGGATTTGATACTAACAGAGGTAAAATATATTGTATGTGACAGGGTCAGGTGTTGCCACTGTTAGCTTCATCATGATAACAGATGGTGCCACTGTTAGTTTACCTTTGCCACTGTCAATGTATTTTAAACCCCTGCTGTATATGTGTGTAATTTAACCCCTGCTAGTTGTTTTTCTTAGTTTAATATTGCAGGTTTCAGCCACTGTCAAGAGACATCACTTGAGCTGGAATTTAATGTTTTATTTGTTTCTTCTTATCTTTTGGTAAAAAAAAAAAAAAAAAAAAAAAAAAAAAAAAAAAAAAAAAAAAATCGTTGTCTAACTAAGCTAAGTTTATGCCCCTGTTAGTTCTAAGTTGGCGTTTCCTTGGTCGGATGCCCCTGCTAGACTATCAGCCGCTGCTAGCTTTGTTAGATGGTTAGAAAGGGTTGACTATAAATTGAACAAGTGAGGTACCCCTGTTGGGTTTGTTTGTAAATTGTGCCCCTGTTGGGTATAACCAGAAGTGCCACTGCTAGTTCTACTTTTAGGGCTTGGCACTGTCATCAAATAAATACTCAAATACTTCACTTTTTCATTACGCTTTCAAAATTTTCAAAACCCTTCAATAATCGCTCTCGCTTTGAGTTGTTTATTGTAATTCATTCTTCGTTCGTTCATCAATTTCTTCAATGGCATCGTCATCTTCGTCTGATTCTGGTACTACTATGCTAAGTGTTCATTCTGAACACAACATGAGGGCTTTCTTGAATAAAGAACTTGCCGATGAGTATTTTCACCCTATTATCGATTTCTTGAGTAATTGTCCAGTTACTTATGCTCTTACTGTCGCTCCACGATTGATTCGATCACATATTCAGGAATTCTGGCAGAATGCAAAGGAAGGGAATGTTAATGGCATTACTCACATTCATTCCACTGTCAAGGGTAAGAAGGTAATGGTTACTGAGATTATTCTAAGAGAGCTTTTACAGTTTGATGATGAAGGTGGAATTCTGGAATTATCGAGAGAAGATTTGTTTAGAGGCATTATGGATATGGGGTATGAAGGTTCAGGAAAGACAAGATCAGAATATACTTTCTTGAAGTCATGGTTTTGTCCTCAATGGAAGTTCTACATTCATACTTTTCTGGTATGTTTGTCTCAAAAGAGAACTAGTTTTAATGAATTTAGTTCTACTATTGCATATCCTATTAGTTCTACTATTTTCTACAATGCTAGTTACTCCTTCTGCCACTGGTGGTGTATTACCAACACCATCTGGACCAAATGATGACAGACCAACAACACAAGTTGGTTCTGAACACACATCAAGAGGTGGCATCAAAAGAAAACAAGGGAACAAACAGCCTACCCAATCTAAAGCCAAGAAATCCAAGAAGGCTACACAGGCTATGGAGATTCCTGTTTCTCCACAGTCTCAGTCAACTGTTCCAACACAACAGGTGAACATACTTGATGAAAATGTTCATTCTGGAAGGGCTGCCACTACTGTTTCTAGCCCACTGGCAGGGCAGGATAGTGGTAACATTAATCAGACCCAACCAGAGGCAACTATGTTTGATGAACCTATGGGTGATGATTCAAATGTAGGTCCCAGTACCAATAACCAAGGGACATCTGCAGTGGCAGATGTGGGCAAGGATTCAACTAAGAGGTCACACTCTAATGTTGATGAGCCTAGTGATACTGATGAATTGACGATTTCCTATCTTGTACATGATGTCAATAAACTGTGGAGCAAATATGAGAGGGAAAGGGCTTACAGAAAAGAGGCTCAACAGAAAATTCAAGCTCAGGATGAGTTAATTGCTAAGCAGAAGGAGATCATTGATCATCAGAAGGCAGAGTTGCTTGATGTGCAGCATAGATTGGTAATGCTTGAGGAGGCTGTCAACAATATTCTTCTACCTGCGAATAGGTTATAGGAATCTTCAGGCAAGGGGGAGAAGAAAGCAGATGATGATATTATGCCTGAAGATGATGGTTCAAGAAAAGCAGGTGATGATGATGATGATGATTCATATGGACCTCATGATGATATGAGTGGAGTAATGATAAATATTGATGAGATGAATGATGATTCTGCAGCTACAGAGGTGCTTGAGCTTGATGATAATACAGCTACAGAGGTGCTTGAGTTTGATGATAATACAGTTGAGATGAATATATGTGGTAGTAATGAGGCACAATCAGAAGACACTGTGGAGTTAGTGTTTGATGATAAAGATGATGATTATGTGCAGAGCAGGGATAAGGCTGAGGAGGAGCTAAATGTATTTGATTATGTGATACATGAAAGTTTAGATGATGAGATGGTAAATGTTGCAGATGACAGAAGTATGGTGGTATATACCGGTGAAGATTCTTCTGAAAATGTTAATACAAGTGATGGTGCAGGAGCAGAGCAGACTGATGAAACAGTTTATCAGGTATTTCCATTGAATAAAGGGTTGCCTGAGAAAGCTGCACTTGGATTATATTTTTGGGATGTGATGGGTGCTAACCTGGATGATAAGAAAAGAGTCAGTTTCAGTGATAGGCCAGTGTATGAGGTGGTTGATGATGTTGAAAAAGAGATGAAAGAAGGAGAAGTTGAGGTTAAGGGGGAGCAATCAAAGTCAATTGCTGAAGAGAAGAAGTTGCAGACCTTTACAAGAAAGAAATCTATTCCCAGAAGAAAGCCAACTAATACTTTATCCCCTGTCAATAGCAGAAGTTTGATGATAAAGATGATGATTATGTGCAGAGCAGGGATAAGGCTGAGGAGGAGCTAAATGTATCTGATTATGTGATACATGAAAGTTTAGATGATGAGATGGTAAATGTTGCAGATGACAGAAGTATGGTGGTATATACTGGTGAAGATTCTTCTGAAAATGTTAATACAAGTGATGGTGCAGGAGCAGAGCAGACTGATGAAACAGTTTATCAGGTATTTCCATTGAATAAAGGGTTGCCTGAGAAAGCTGCACTTGGATTATATTTTTGGGATGTGATGGGTGCTAACCTGGATGATAAGAAAAGAGTCAGTTTCAGTGATAGGCCAGTGTATGAGGTGGTTGATGATGTTGAAAAAGAGATGAAAGAAGGAGAAGTTGAGGTTAAGGGGGAGCAATCAAAGTCAATTGCTGAAGAGAAGAAGTTGCAGACCTTTACAAGAAAGAAATCTATTCCCAGAAGAAAGCCAACTAATACTTTATCCCCTGTCAAAACTTCTACCACTGTTGTCACAATTTCAACCCCTGTCAACACTAACACAACCACTGTTACATCTACCCCTGTTAGTACACCAACACCTACCACTGTTGATACACCAATCACCACTGCTGTCATATCAACCCCTGCCACAACCACCACAACAACAAGACCAAGAGAGGTACCTGTTACAATAAGAGAACCAACTTCACCACTCAAACCTAAGTCTAAATTGCCTGTGATTGATCCAAAAGACAAAGGTAAAGGAAAGTTAAAAGAAAAATCAAAGGTGAAAGAAATTAAAGAACCTCATATTGAGTCTCATGATATGCTGAGGATGCAAGTAGAAGAAAGAGAAAGGTTGATAAGGAGAGCTGCAGAAGCTAAAGCTGAAGAAGAGGGAGATGATGTTAAAATGATTTTGGATGATCTGAGTGTGGTGACTATTACACAGAAAGCTGCAGAGATTGTTAAAGAAAAGACTGCACAAGGATTAAAGCTTCCTGCTCAGAGAGTTCATGATTATTTAAAGAAGAAGAAAGGTAATGAAGAGGAAGAGTTATCTTCTGGATTTTTGTTGATGAAAAGGTCAAATGAGGAAAGGGCTAGAAAGAAAAAGCAAGAGGAATTAGCCAAGAAGAGGAGTAAACCTTTACCATATGCTGAAAGGAGAAGACAAATGATCAATGCTCTGTCTGAAAATTATGCCCCAGCTAAAATTGTTAAAGGATGGAATATGCAGAAGCTGCAACAGGCATATGATAGGTATATGGGAAGAGATGATGAGTGGACCAAGAAAATGGAAGAGAATAGGCATTTGAATGCATTGATAAAGGAGAAGAAAGAAAAGGCAGATAGGGAAATGGTAAAGTTTTTGAAAGAAGAAGAAGAAAGAAGAGAAAAGGCAGCTACTGAGGCAGCAGAGAAAGCCTTAGAGGATAAGCAGAATGAAGTCAGAAGAAATTCATGGAAAAATCAGATTTCTAAAGACAATGTTATTCCTGATATTCCAAGATTTGATCCAGAGCTGAAAAAGAGAATCAAGATTCTGACTGATAGCAAGGAGATTTCTGAAGGACCAAGAAAGGCTAGAATTATAAATTGGGAAGGAGTAGCAATTGATTATGGTTTCAGAAAAATGATCCTTGAGATCAAGATTGAAAGGGAAAGAGGATTTGATGACCATGTTGGGAGTATGGTTGATTTGCTCAGAATTTGTACAAGAGATGATCTTATGGAGTTGTATCAAGTGAGCAGAATCAGGAATAGAAAGAACTCTGAAGCTGTGATTGAAAGACAAATGATGGAGTTATTGCAAAGCCTGTTTGAACCAGCCAGCATGTATCACTTATTCTTTCATTGTTATCAAAGGGTTATAACCTGGAGATATTTTGCCAGAGCTGGAGTACACATGGTAGTATTTAACAATGGGCAGGTGATCTACATGTTTGATGATCGACACTATGTGCTGGGAACAGGGCTGCTGAATAGATTGGTTGATTTGAAGTTATCTACAACCATCATTACTGAAGGAGCTTACAGAGCTTTATACATGGTGTTCAATCAACTACATAAGAGGCAAACGATGAAGGAGAAAGAAGAAGAAAAGAATGATTGAAACTTGAATCATTACTCTGAATGATCAAGTTTAGGGGGAGATTGTTGAGAACTGAGACACTGTCATATCTGCTCAGAATACAAGTATCATGCCGCTGTTGGTATAAGACTTCAACCACTGTTAGTAGAAGTCAACCACTGTTAGAAGAAGACAACCGCTGTTAGTACATTTGTCTAACAGGGCCACTGTTGGTATATGTAAAGCGTTTTGTATCAAGTACTCAACCACTGTTAATGTTATATGAGTACTACCCCTGTTAGTGATATAGATAACCACTGTTGGTTAGATATAGTCGAATAGAGAGAATTATGGAATAGATAGGATTTCCATAATAGTTTGATTCTGTAAAGGACTCTATGTGTTATAAATAGAGATTCTGTAAATCCTAGAATAGGTAACATAAGACGAATTCATTCTAGTTATTAGCTTCAAGGTTGTAAACCCTAACACAGATTGTGTGTTCGTATTATTGTTAATAATATTGAAGCTTTTGGTTAGATATTTTGTTATATACAAGTTTGTTCTTCAAGTTATTAATAAACTATTCCGCAAGCTTATTAATAATCAATCAAAGTAATACATACTAAGATCTCTAGCTGGGATCATCAGATATCTTTTAGCAATCCGAACTGAGGCTTGCGAATGGACGAATTCTGCGAGTCGAGCTGAGATTGCGAGTTGAGCTGAGTCTTGCGAGTCGAGTTTTCTGAATTCGCTGAAACAGTTTAATTTTACATTTTTAAGATGTCTGACTTAAGTAGAATGATCGAAATGGACCACGAGGTGGGAAAGTCAAACGTTCCACCTAAGTTGTTAAGAATCGAGGATTACTACAATTGGAAGGACAGATTTGAATCTTACTGTAGATTCCATGACCTGTCAATCTGGATGTGTATCAAGAGTGGATACACCCCACCTACTCAAACTGTTCAAAATGCTACTGTGGTTCTTACCTATGCGAACATGAGTGATCAAGAGAAGGAAGCTTACAGAAATGAAAATAAATCACATTCTTGCATAAAGATGTGTCTTCCTAAAGAGATTGCTCATCAACTGAAATCCTTTCATACTGCTAGAACGCTCTGGGAAGCTCTAGAGAAAAGAGGTGAAGGAAGTCCACAGGTGAGAGCTGGCAAGAGGAGTCTTCTTAAAAAGCAGTTTACTATGTTTAAAGCTTTAAAAGGAGAAGATCTTGATGCCTATGTCACGCGTTTCTACCATCTACTAAGTGAATTAGAATACCATGAGATTGTTGAAGAAGAAGTATCTAAAACCGACAAGTTTCTTGAGGGTTTGCCTTCTAAATGGGAAATGTATGGTGTTATGATTAAAGATAACGAAACTAGGTATTCTACTATGACCTTAGAGCAAGTCATTGACAAGCTGAAAGGTTATGATTTCTCCAAGAAGTCAAGAGATAGTGATTCTGATCAGGTTCAGAACCCTGGGTTGTATCATGGAAAGTCAAGTCTTTCGACTGCGTCATCTAGTTCGACCACTGCACTGTTAGTTGGTGATACTAGTGAAAATGGAGAAACGATTACTGAAGATCTGTGTTTTATTTCCTCCTCTGGTGATGAGACAAAGGGAAAGAATTTTGAGAAGTCACCTCAAGAGCATCAGAAGATGCCGATGAGTGTGAAATCTGCTGAACAGCAACTGTCTGTTCTTGCTTCCTTTGTGGCATCATATGAGAACTACATAGAGGGAAAGATCAATGATCCTATTCTGTTTGATGAGGATTATGAGCAGATAGATTCTGAATATCTTGAGGAATTGGAGCTTCAAGATCAACTAGCGTTGATATCTAGAAAGGTGAAGAATTTCCTCAAGAGAACTGGTAGAAAGGTGTTGGGCAATAGATCAGGGTTTGACAAAACCAAGGTCAGATGCTTTAACTGTCAGGGTATTGGTCATTTTGCTAGAGAATGCCAAAGACCTAAAGTAGAAGCACTAGGAAAACAAGGTTCGGAAAGTACTCTTGCTTCCAAAGCCTTAGTAGTAAAGCAGTTGGATGGCTCTTATGATTGGCAAGCTCATTCTGAGGAAGCCTTGATGGCCGAGATCGAAGAAACAACTGCTGGATCAGTTTCCTACATGCCCACTGATATGGAACAGAGAGTAGAGGTGCCTAAGTCTGAAGTGAAGGCAAGTGATGATGACGTGCTATATATGGATTCAGCTCCAGATATGAGTCCTGAGGAATTCGTGGCACGCATGGCTGAATTACAAACTGACAAGAAGAAGGTATGTTTAGATATTCTTAATCTTGCTGATGTTTGTTACTTAGTTACTGATTTACAATCTCAGAATAGTGTCTTAACTGTGTCAAATAGCAATTTGTCATCACAATTAAATATGGATAAGGAATCCTATAAGACTGTTAGATCTGAACTTGATCAAGCCATTATGGATATTCGTAGATTAAGTGATGATAAACAGGTCTTAAAAGATAAAATTAAGTCTGATGCTTCGGATAGAACAAAACTTAGAGATACCATAAGTGAAAAATCTGTTGTCATAGATGGTCTCTATATGAATATCAAAGACTTAAATGAGACGATTGCTAGTAAGGATCAGGAAATAGTGAACCTTAACTTAAGGTTAATTGAGCAAAACCGTAAACTTGAGAACTATAGGACATCTCAAATGGATAAAATGTTAGATGCTCAACGTAGTGTAAAGGACAAGACTGGGTTAGGTTACAATGATGTATCCCCGCCTTTTAATGCCAATTACACTTCTATTCCTGAAGATTCTGAGATGACTGAAATTAATCCTGAGATTTCAGTAGCTGATAAACCTGAACAGTCAGAGGCACAGAAAGATGTTATTAAGAACGTATCATTAGATAATAGCAAGGCTTCTCAGTTCACCAAAATACAGTTTGTATCGGGTGGAGTGATTAACGATGCTAAGACTGATGATAAAGTTGATAAGGAACAGCTTAAACCTTTAGTGCCTAAGACTCCGGATGAGAAAGCAAAAGTGAGTAAATCACGCAAGCAGATGTCTTGTTTCAAGTGTCATCAAAAGGGACACGTGGCTTCGTGTTGTCCTAACAAAAAGCCTGAAACACCACATAAGCTTGTGATGGATGAAAAGACAAAGACCGACTCTAGTATGACTGTAGATGGGTTAGATGCCAAACCTAAGTTAGGTAATAAACCTGTTAACATTCTTAAAAGAGATGGTAAGCATAGTGTCTCCCCACCTAAACCTAAACGGCCATATACTCAAAGTGATAATGTTATCCATAAGTCTAGGGATGTGACACCGTCGAGGTTTAGAACTCCAAGTAGAGGCCATAGTCATTATGAGAGTGGTACTACTTCGCGATCACATGAGTTTAATTATAATCATAGAGCTCATAATTATGTGCCTAAGAGGTTCTCCTCAAATTCACCTCTTAAGGCTGATCGTCCACAAACTAAAGCTACTTCGAAAGTAACCAAAGCTCCTGATGGGAAGGATGGTTATTTTAAAGAGCTTAAATTTGTTGATGATAAGGGACAAACCAAGACCGTAATGGCTTGGGTCCCTCTTGATAACTGATCGTATTTTGTGTTATGTGCAGGAGCATGCTGTGAACAAGGACAGCTGGTGGTATGTAGACAGTGGATGCTCAAGGCACATGACCGGAGAACGAAGTCTACTGAAGGACTTCAAGGATAGTCTCAAGCAAAAAGTAAATTTTGCAGGAGATAAAGGAGGAATAATTTCGGGAAAAGGAAAAGTTTCAAATGGAACTTTGACTCTTGAGGATGTGAACTATGTTGAAGAACTTACTCACAACCTAGTGAGTGTTTCCCAAGTCTGTGATAAAGGTCACCCAGTTTATTTTAATGAAAAGGAGGCCTTAGTCCTGAAGCCAGGTTTTAAAATTCCTGATGAATGGATATTGATGAGGGCACCAAGGAAGAAGGACATCTATGCTATCAACATGGGTGTTCCTAACTCTTCAATGGTGTCTACATGTTTATTATCCAAGGCTTCGGAAACAGACGCATTGTTATGGCATAGGAGAATTGCACATCTGAACTGGAGAAAGATGAATTATATAACCAAAAATGGTTTGGTTCTAGGTGTACCACAAAAACGTTTCGAGTCTGAGGATAAGTGTGTTCCTTGCATGAAAGGAAAGCAGCACAAGAAACCACACAGACCTAAGACTGAAAACTCTATCTCTTCGCCATTTGAGTTGCTACATATGGATCTCTTCGGCCCTATAAGCAAGAGAAGTATAGGTGGCAAATGGTACTGTTTGGTTGTCACAGATGATTATTCTAGATTCTCATGGGTATTCTTTTTGGGATCAAAGGATGAGACTCCTGGAATTCTAATTGAGTTCTTTGATCTAGTAGAGAATGTCTATAAAAAGAGAGTTAAGCGTATTCGTAGTGACAATGGAACAGAGTTCAAGAATTCAACGTTGAATATCTATTGCTTAAGCAAAGGGATATTACATCAATTCAGTGCACCTTATGAACCTCAACAGAATGGTGTTGCTGAAAGGAAAAATAGGACGTTGATTGAAGCTGCAAGAACAATGCTTGCTGATTCAAAGCTTCCGGTCATCTTTTGGGCAGAAGCTGTGAATACAGCATGTTATGTTCTTAATAGAGTTCTTACGGTTAAGAGACATAACAAGACTTGTTATGAGCTTTTGAACAATAAGAAACCTAACTTAAAAGGGTTTGAACCCTTTGGAGTTTCATGCACCATATTAAAGACTGGACATCAAGCAAAATTTGGTGAGAAGACTGACGAAGGATTGTTTCTAGGTTATATGCCCAATTCGCCAAACAAGAGAGTCTTTAATAAAGTCACAGGACGTTTGGAGGTAGTTTATAATATTGAGATTACGAGCTACTCACCTGATTCCAGATATGAGTCCTGAAAAATTCATGGCACAGAGAGTAGAGGTGCCTGAGTCTGAAGTGAAGGCAAGTGATGATGACGTGCTATATATGGATTCAATTCCAGATATGAGTCCTGAAAAATTCATGGCACGCATGGCTGAAGTACAAACTGACAAGAAGAAGGTATGTTTAGATATTCTTAATCTAACTAATGATCAGGAAAAGTTGGAGGCACAGAAGGATGTTATTAAGAACCCTTCATCAGATAATAGTAAGGCTTCTCATTTCACCAAAATACAATTTGTATCGGGTGGAGTGATTAACGATGCTAAGACTGATGATAAGGTTAATAAGGAACAAATATCTGAACCTTTAGTGCCTAAGACTCCGAGTAGTAATGCAAAAGTTCCTAAATCTCGCAAGCAGATGTCATGTTTCAAGTGTCATCAAAAGGGACACGTGGCTTCGTGTTGTCCTAACAAAAAGCCTGAAACACCACATAAGCTTGTGACGGATGAAAAGACACAGACCGACTCTAGTATGACTGTAGATGGGTTAGATACCAAACCTAAGTTAGGTAATAAACCTGTTAACATTCTTAAAAGAGATGGTAAGCATAGTGTCTCCCCACCTAAACCTAAACGGCCATATACTCAAAGTGATAATTCTGTCTATAAGTCTAGGGATGTGACACCGTCGAGGTTTAGAACTCCAAGTAGAGGCCATAGTCATTATGAGAGTGGTACTACTTCGCGATCACATGAGTTTAATTATAGTTATCATAATAGAGCTCATAATTATGTGCCTAAGAGGTTATCCTCAAATTCACCTCTTAAGGCTGATCGTCCACAAACTAAAGCTACTTCGAAAGTAACCAAAGCTCCTGATGGGAAGGATGGTTATTTTAAAGAGCTTAAGTTTGTTGATGATAAGGGACAAACCAAGACCGTAATGGCTTGGGTCCCTCTTGATAACTGATCATATTTTGTGTTATGTGCAGGAGCATGCTGTGAACAAGGACAGCTGGTGGTATGTAGACAGTGGATGCTCGAGGCACATGACCGGAGAAAGAAGTCTACTGAAGGACTTCAAGGAGAGTCTCAAGCAAAAAGTAAATTTTGCAGGAGATAAAGGAGGAGTAATTTCGGGAAAAGTAAAAGTTTCAAATGGAACTTTGACTCTTGAGGATGTGAACTATGTTGAAGAACTAACTCACAACCTAGTGAGTGTTTCCCAAGTCTGTGATAAAGGTCATCCAGTTTATTTTAATGAAAAGGAGGCCTTAGTCCTGAAGCCAGGTTTCAAAATTCCTGATAAATGGATATTGATGAGGGCGCCAAGGAAGAAGGACATCTATGCTATCAACATGGGTGTTCCTAACTCTTCAATGGTGTCTACATGTTTATTATCCAAGGCTTCGGAAACAGACGCATTATTATGGCATATGAGAATGGCACACCTGAACTGGAGAAAGATGAATTATATAACCAAAAATGGTTTGGTTCTAGGTGTACCACAAAAACGTTTCGAGTCTGAGGATAAGTGTGTTCCTTGCATGAAAGGAAAGCAGCACAAGAAACCACACAGACCTAAGACTGAAAACTCTATCTCCTCGCCATTTGAATTGCTACATATGGATCTCTTTGGCCCTATAAGCAAGAGAAGTCTAGGTGGCAAATGGTACTGTTTGGTTGTCACAGATGATTATTCTAGATTCTCGTGGGTATTCTTTTTGGGATCAAAGGATGAAACTCCAGGAATTCTAATTGAGTTCTTTGATCTAGTAGAGAATGTCTATAAAAAGAGAGTTAAGCGTATTCGTAGTGACAATGGAACAGAATTTAAGAATTCAACGTTGAATATCTATTGCTTAAGCAAAGGGATATTACATCAATTCAGTGCACCTTATGAACCTTAACAGAATGGTGTTGCTGAAAGGAAAAATAGGACGTTGATTGAAGCTGCTAGAACAATGCTTGCTGATTCAAAGCTTCCGGTCATCTTTTGGGCAGAAGCAGTGAATACAGCATGTTATGTTCTTAATAGAGTTCTTACGGTTAAGAGACATAACAAGACTTGTTATGAGCTTTTGAACAATAAGAAACCTAACTTAAAAGGGTTTGAACCCTTTGGAGTTTCATGCACCATATTAAAGACTGGACATCAAGCAAAATTTGGTGAGAAGGCTGACGAAGAATTTTTCCTAGGTTATATGCCCAATTCGCCAAACAAGAGAGTCTTTAATAAAGTCACAGGACGTTTGGAGGTGGTTTATAATATTGAGGTTACGAGCTATTCACCTGATGTTCATAAGGGCTTAGATTGGCAATTTGATTATTCTGATCTTTTTGCATCATTTAAAGTTCCTATTAGTGACTATGTCAGTGATTCAGAGATAGCTGAACATTTATTGTTTGAAGATGAGAATATTGGTTCTGCTTCAACATCAAGTGTTAAGCAATCTGGAATTAAGACTAATGTTGACTCAGATAAAGCTTCCACAAGTGAGTCACAACAACCTTCAGAGGATAAGTCTCAAGAAACAGAAGATCCTGATGATCTTTCTACAAAGTTTGATGATATACTTACTCCTTTGAAACATTTAAGGATATCTTCAGCACGTACGGAAGATGTACCTGAATTGGAAGAGATTGGTACTAATTTGGAAGATGAGATACCAGTTGAACCAGTTACTACAACTAGAACGAGTAAGAATCATCCCGTTGAAAACATCATCGGTGATATTAATACTCCGGTTCAAACTAGGCATCAATCCAGAGCTAGTACGTCTGAGAATTCTGAATACCAAAGCCTGTATACTGCAATGAAAGAGACAGGGATTCCTAATCAATGTCTATATTCATGCTTTATCTCACAAGTCGAGCCTAAAAATGTTCAAATGGCTTTAAAAGAAAGTTCGTGGGTAGAAGCAATGCAAGAAGAACTATCTCAGTTCTCTAAATTACAAGTATGGGAGTTGGTTGACCTACCAAAGGGAGAATATCCAATTGGAACTAGAAGGGTATTTAAGTGCAAGAGAGATGATAAAGGAATCGTTACTCGCAATAAAGCTCGTCTGGTAGTTCAAGGTTTTAATCAACAAGAAGGTATAGATTACAATGAAGTGTTTGCACCAGTTGCTAGGCTAGAAGCAATTAGAGTATTCTTAGCATTCGCATCATATTATGGTATAAAGGTCTATCAGTTGGATGTTAAGAGTGCCTTTTTGTATGGCAAAGTGGAAGAATTGGTGTATGTTTCACAACCGCCAGGGTTTGCTGATCCTGAGTATCCAGATAGAGTATATCGTTTGAATAAGGCTCTATATGGATTACATCAAGCACCAAGGATGTGGTATGGAACACTATCAACGTATCTACTTGAGAATGGATTTACAAGAGGATCGATTGATAGTACACTGTTTGTGAAATGGAAAAAGAAAGACTTTCTTCTCGTGCAAGTTTATGTTGATGACATTATCTTTGGATCATCTGATGAAAAGATATGTCAAGAATTTGAGAAAATCATGAGAAAAAGGTTTGAAATGTCTGCAATGGGAGAGTTGAATTTCTTCTTAGGATTACAAGTTGATCAAAAGAAGGATGGATTCTTTATTCATCAATCTAAATATACATATGAGCTATTAGAACGCTTCAAGATGGATGAAAGTAAGGTCTACAATACTCCAATTCCAGTCAATCATGGACTAGGTCCAGATACATCGAGTGATAGCGATGTGGATCCAACTCTTTATAGAGCCATGATCGGATCACTAATGTATCTTACAGCCTCTAGGCCTGACATAATGTTTGCTGTTTGTTTATGCGCAAGATATCAGGCTAATCCGAAAGAGTCACACATGCAAGCTGTTAAACGAATCTTTCGTTACCTCAAAGGGAAACCTAAGCTGGGTCTTTGGTATCCGATTGATGGAGACTTAGATCTCGTAGCTTATACTGATTCGGATTATGGAGGATGCAATCAGAATAGGAAATCTACGACCGGAGGATGTCAATTCCTAGGAGGTAGATTAGTATCCTGGCAGTGCAAGAAGCAAACCTCGGTAGCCATTTCTACATGTGAAGCTGAGTATGTTGCAGCTGGCAGCTGTTGCTCACAAGTTCTTTGGATTCAACAGCAACTGCGGGATTACGGGTTAAATATAACCAATACTCCTATGATGATTGATAACAAATCTACTATGTCGATCACCAATAATCCGGTGAAGCACAGTAAAACTAAGCATATTGATATTCGACATCATTTTATTAGAGATTGTGCTGAGAAGAAATTGATAAAGTTAGTTAAGGTACCATCATTGGATAACTTAGCAGACTTATACACAAAGGCGTTCGACAGAGCAAGATTTGAGACGTTGGTTCAACTGAATGGAATGAGAAATCCAGAGTGATTAGTCTTCCAAGGGTAATTTTGTAATAGTTAGTATTTATGTGTTCATTAAAAAAAAAAAAAAAAAAAGGCGTATGGCATTCATTTGCTTGTTACCTAAGGAGAATCGCCTTCATTTAAGTTTTTATTTGCAAAAACTAAGGGAAATGATAGTACATTAGGAGAATAAGCTTCACAATAATAAGCTTATGTCCTAAGTATGATATGGTAGTAGGTTCAAATAAAGTTGCTTTAGAACTACAGCGGTTCTATCAGGTATGTGTTTATATTTATTTGATTATACACCTATATCCACAAGTTATAATTTGTCTATTTTTATTAAATCTTTAGATGGCTTCATCATATGATGTACTGGTAGGCAAATTATATGAAATTTTCTAAGCCTTAAGAAGTTAATCAACTACTTGTTTATTATTTTGTGTTACTATTCTATGATGTATGACATTAAGTCTTAATTGTTGAATGATGGTATTGCCATACACTGTTATTATACATATTAATTTGAATTGACAAATAGTAGCAATATGGGTATTAACTTAATTACTGGTAACTTTGTTGTACTAAGTACAGAACTGAAACCTTTAATTAAATTAATATTCTCAAATATATTTTGAATTATGCTAGAAGGGATCTTCTGTTGTACTAAGTACAGACTTAGATAACATAGCATATTCAAAGTATGTTTGATATTTGTCTAACCTTAAAAAAATTCAAGTGTATGTTATATGTTTCTAAAAGATACATCATTTAGTAACCGCTACCTTGAAAATTTAATGAAGCAGTGTTATGTGTTTTACTTGAATTCTTCAGTATATCATATAATAGGAAGCACTTGATAATACTCATACTAACAATAAAGAGTTTGCTTAGAAAATTGAGTCTAATTTGTTTATGTGGATCATAATACCGGTAATCGTCTTGAACTATCTACAATTAAAATATTCACTTTATGTGAGTAATGCATTTATTAATTATGCTATGTGGATAAAGGTACCTAAGATATAGTTTTATAAATATAAATGTATAAATGATAAATTTAGTTGTAATTTTACAGTGATTCACTTGAATTTCATGAGGAATGTATACTACCAATCTGCTTAGATTTTTTAATATATAATTAATTGCTTATTCTTACTAATATGATCCCTAAGCAGATAAAATCTTATTTACATTGTATATTTACTTTGTTTCAAAGTGATTAATAAAATGGTACTTGATACCAATGGTTATGTAATTTTGTTTTATCTTATTTTTATTTTTTTTTAAAATTTTTGTATTAATTATGTTTATCCTTCGGAATTAAATTATACTGTATATTTTTGAGTTGAACAACGTGACAAATACAAGTTAAAATTAATTATAATTTAGACTTGTAAAATATCGGGTTTTTATTTATACTTAGCATTAAATTCGCGTTTTTAATTGTTTCTGCGAGTTGGCATCAACTTGCGAGTCCACTTAAATCTCGCGAATCGGATATGTAGTATAAAGGGGGTCAAACGAGTCAAACCAACCCACCGAACCCACACATACTTCGCGAGTTCAGTAAAGCTTGCGAATCCGTCAAAAAGGCGAAACGAGGCGATTTTCTTTTTTCGTTTGATTTTGAATTTTAGAGTACGGGAACGAGTTATTCAATCCGTAGACTTTATACACCTTCATATTACGAACATTTTGAGGTATAAACCAACGGATTTCACCGTTTAAATTACTCGAAATCGAAGTTTTAATAAGCTTAGGGTTTCGGTTTATAATTCGAACGATTCACGTATATTAAAGGACTATTAGAACACGAATCCTTGTGGTTTATGTTAAATGGATGTTAATAAACGTAAATCAATCGATAGATCATGTTAAAATCAACAGATGAATCGATTTTAATTGGAAATTCGCGACGGCAGTTCATCGAACGAGTTGACAATGTGAATCAACTCGCAGCGAGTTGACTAGCGAATCCATGAGATTAGCGAGTTCACTTCAATAGCTGCTTGATAAGTTTAGCGAGTTGATAACTTTAGCGGGTTGATCAATGTAGCGAGTTGTTGAGTATAGCGAGTTGATAAGCAAAACGAGTTGACCTCACCTCGTTAGGCCAGTTTATGCGAGTCCGGAATTTACAAACATTTTATTTTTTTGTAATAACTTTTATCTAATTGATTTAAATTAGACTTAAGACTTTTAGTTATAAGTTAAATTTTTATATACGACTTGAGACTATTTTTGTAACAAGTTATATATAATTTCAATTTTAAATTAAGATGCTTGATGAATCTCGATTCATAATACGTAATAGTTTAAATATTTTTAATCGTGCATTAAATTATATCTGTTGTTTGTGTTTATTTTATAGATATGGCTAGAGCATTTGATAAGGGTCACAATATTTTGGTTGATCTGAATCTTGAAGCCAAGCGGGCTGACAGGGTTGCTGATATTTTACGTTTTCTAGCACGATCAAGGATTAGATACGCCATTACGGCCAATCCTCCGATTTCTCAGGCTATTCTGAACGACTTTTGGACAGATATAGTATACGACGAATCTGTCACCCCACCTGAGATTCGAGCTACGGTTAGTGGACGACCTGTTACCTTTTCAGCTGGTAATCTTCGTGAGATTTTGCAGCTAGGTACCGTAGAACAGGAGAACGGGGATACTGAATATCCTATGGATTTTATTGAGGGCGCGATAGGGCGTATGGGATATACAGGAGACAGACGTGGACGTCAGTTCCAGAAGCCTCTGGTTATTGGTCAGTGGAGGTTTCTTTGGCATGTGATGAATATAGTTTTCGCAGCGAAGAAAGGTGGATTTGATGAGTTGAGTCCTGCGATTCTATCGGCTGCACTGTCACTGGTTTATAATAAACCATACAGTTTTGGTGAGATTGCGAAACAGATATCGGGGTCTGTTAGATCAAGATTTTTGGTTTACCCGCGATTTTGCATGCTGATTATCCGTGCACGTCTACCGGATTTGGCTATACCTGAACCACATCTAGTGGTTAATACGATTGACCATCGTGGGTATAACGCCATGTTCATGCAGACAGTCAGGAAGGAAGGAGTGGTGAAACCGGAAGTTAGACCACTTTTTGGATATGTTGTTGATCCGAACTACGTTGCACCGCCAAATCATGGATGGTTAGACGTAGCTCCTGCTGCTGTTGCTGCTCCTGCTATTGCTGATGTTGTACCAGAACCTGCGGCTGAGGAAGCTCAACCTGAAGATCCACAAGGGCTCCTTGAGGATGTTCTTATTCAGGTTGGTCAGGTGGATCAGCAAGTGAATCCAGATGTTGCTGCACAGGTTGTGTAAGAGGTTTTGGAGCAGAATGATGATGCGACAAATCCTTTGCTTCAAGACATTGAGAGTTATTTAGCACCATCTGCGGTAATCTTTTATTTATGTAATAATATAGATGCTTAGTTGATAGATTGTTTTATTAATCATAGATGCATAATATTATTATATAATGATTCTGATATTAGATATTTAGTAAATTGGATATTATTTCTGATTTTAAAATATAAATATCATTACATGAACAGGAAGCTGAAGCTGAGGCTGCAAATCCCGAAGTTATATTACTTGAGGATGAGCAGATACAGCTTGATAGATCAGTTGAAGTACCAACTGAGGTATTATATCTGATTAATCTTAAATATATAGAATTTGTATGATAGAGCTTACGCTAATCATAAATGTTTAATATATTTAAACTTTAGGATCCTGTTAGATCATCTAGAGGTCGTGATGGTGAGACGGCTTCAGATGAAGATTCTGATAATACACCTTCTCCTCCTCCATCTGCTTCTGAAAGGAAGAGAAAAGGAAAAGATATTCTGGAGGAAGGTACTGAGGAAGTTGAGATTCCTTTGATGAAGCGTCCGAGAACGCTTATTATTCGAGAAGTTGCTCAGGATACACCACAGGTGGAGATGGATGCACCGGTGGTTACTGAATCGATATCTTTACCGCTTCAGGTATGAGATATAAGTTCTATAACTATGAGTGTTATGCAATTAATTAGAGTTTGAGACAGAGTAATCTGTAACAATAACTGATTTTAATTGTGTTTAACTTTACAGCATGAGGTTGCTGATCTAGTTCGTGGAGCTAATTTTCCAACGAACAAAACAGCTAGATTTGCGACAAGCTTGCTTACACAAGCTTTGTCTCAACCTCATACATCGCTTACCAGAGACTGGCATATTGAGTCTCTCACACCGCCTGGACCAAGAACGATACCTGTTACTCCAACGACTGATGCAGAAAGGATTACATCCTTAGAGTCGAGGGTAAAGGATTTGGAGAAGCTTACTTCTCAGATTCCAGAGCTGGTGTCGAGCAATCTTCTTCTTTCACAACAGATTCTCAAGCAGAGTGAATCGTACAATCTGTTGATAAAGACTCATGAGACTTTGCTTGCGGACTTCAACGTACAGAGACTGAAGTTATCTTCTTTAGAGAGTCTGGTCTTGAGATTGCATTCAGGACAGTCTACTCAGGGGGAGATATTGGTATATCTGGAGTCTTGCAGAGAAAATGAGTTGAAGAGGAAGAGAGATCAAGACAAGGACGATGATCCCAATGCACCGAGTGGTGAGCAGACTGGTCCTTCAAAGACTGGTGAGCAAGCTACTATTCAGGGGGAGTCTTGTGCTGGTGCTAGTGGTTCTGGAGTGGATACAAGTGCAGATAAGACTGTACCGGGTGATACTGAAGCTGGTAAGATAGCTTAGTATTATCATAGTACTGTAATATTTGTAATAGTTTGTAGTGAACAAATGTAAACTTAATTATTGTGTAAATATATTTGGCTTAGGGTTATTATTATTTTAAGTAAAATATGTTGGGTAATTTAAGTTTATATAATTATGTTAAGATAAAATAGTGATCGAAAGACTTCCGACTCATTGAGTAGTCGAGCGGTGTGTTCCGATTAATTTCGGCGGTCAAAATTTTATGATAACATATGCTTTTTAGATTTGATTATAGACTTAAGACTGTAAGGTATATAAGTAATTAACAAATTAAAAATGTATTCGTATTAACTAGACAAAAGATATATAATTTAAAGGTTAAATTGATAATGAATTAGATCAATTAACACTTGGAAATTATATAAGTTAATTAATAGTAAATTTAAATGTTTGGTGATTATTCACAATGCATTAGAATTTAAAATTAATTAATATTTGTTAAGTAGACTTAAGAAATTTTGGATTGATTCAGGGTAATCAATAAAAGATTTTATAAGTTATATGTAAATTGCGTTTATATTTTAGGTTAAAATATACAAAAGAATTAATAAAGAAATTCTTAGGTTGATTCAGGGAAATTGATAAGAGAATTTTAATTATTAATATTTATTTGTATTTATGGTTTTCTCTTAGGATTGGAGATGCTTGATCTATCTGATTCGGAAGATGATATTTTTGATGAGATAGATGAAGACATTGATTATGATCTTGAGGAAGGAGAATTCCAACCACCTACTGATTGGACTGCTGTACCTGAGAATGTGCAAGACATGGGTGTAGATCTAGATGCAAACATTGATGAACACCATGTGAGCCCATCTAGGACAGAAGTTGTTATTGAAAATGAACAAGGTCCAACAATTGTCGATATAGATGAAGATATTGATGATTCAACCTCTGATGAAGAAGAAGAAGTTTTTGTTCAAACCAAAAATCCTGCTGTTGTACTTAGGAAACTTCCAAAGAAGAAGAAGAAGATTGGAATTTCTGAAGTTGATGTTACGAAAAAGCGTGTACCACGTAAAGGGATTATTGGTTGGTACTTTGACTCAGAACTAAAGCTTTTTGCGATCAAAAGGTTTGACAGAGTTCAATATTTTGAAAGAAAGCTTGCAGTTTTTAGTTCTCTACCACGTTATGAAATACGTGATTTGGCTAGATTAGAGATTAACAATCCAAGTCGTGATGATTATGCTGATCGTGTTGAAAGAATCATTAGACATGAGGTTGGTACGAATAAGTTTGTTCAGATTAAGCCAAGAAAGGGAAAAACTGTGAAATTACAAGAGAGAAGTCAAAGAACAGGAAGAAGAAGAAGGAAGAAGATATATCCAGATGTTAGATGCATACATCAGATTCCACTGAAGACGATGCCACAAGATATTCTGGGTAATATGAAGAGATGGCATGTAGATTCAGGAACTGGAGAAGCTGTTATGGTTGAAGCTGATGATGAGGTTGACGGTGGTGAAAGAGAAATCTTCAGAGTCTATGACCATCGACACCTAATGAACATGTCGAAGAAAGATTTGATTAAGTTGAATGAAAATAGAATCTTGACGACAGACGCATGGGGTGATTTGGGACGAGATTATCAGATGATGGTTAAGACGTGTATCAAGATGAAGATTTACGCAGGCAGTAAGATTTACAAATGAAGACCAAAGACAAGCGTGAAGATAAAGACGCTAGAGCTATTGTCAAGGGGGAGTCTGTTGGGACATAGATTGTGACAACAGATCTAGCTTGAAATAGGACTAGTGTAATTATTATTGTGTTTGTATATTGGTTTGGATTTGTAAAAGAATATTTTTTTTGTTAGTGATATTCGTTAAACATATTGTTTTGTTAAGTTAGACGAATAATTAAATACAAAATAAATAATAGACGTTTGATGCGTAGCGAGTCGAGATATCAGGTCGCAGCGAGTCGAGCTGTGAGGTGAGATCTGAACTCGTGAGGTATCAGTCTGGCGAGCCGAGCTCTGTGTTGGGCTTGGGCTGCGAGTTGGACTGAACTCGCAGGCCCATGCGAGCCGAGACGACTGGACGTATATATATTGTTTTTTACTCCGTGAAAAACATAACCTTTTGATACTTTTGCGATTCTGCGAACTCAACAAATCCAGAGAAAACTAAACCTAAAGGCTAGGCTTTGACAATTCGTTGTTTAAAGCTAAGTCTTACTAAACGCAATACGAACATATTCGTTGTTAGTAAGATAACACCGTATTAAGGGATTCCGCACCTTAATACTACAGATAACGAAGTTATCGATCCTAAAACTAGGGGACTTACAATATATTAAAATGAGAATTACAACTGAAATCAAATTCTAACATCTATGAATGAATGTTTATCACTTACTATTCATCTCGATGAATGTTATGACTTAATATTCATCAAAATGAATGTTATAACAACTGAAATAAACTATAACAATTATCAATGATTGATATCGCTTAATATTCATATTAATGAATGTTATAGGTACGCAAGTGGCAGTTTAAAACCTGATATGTCAAAGTAAATAATTATATTAGATAAACAATTACATCTATAAGTTTAGATTGGATAACAACAGCTAAAGTATCAAACTCTTATGCATCACTTAAATCTTCTTATCAGATTGTGACGAGCCGAGCGGTTCACGTAAGCTTCTAGCTTTTTCATACTGATCGAAGATGAAATGATATCATCATATATACCATGTGAAATGATTGATGAAGTCTCTAAATATGTGAAGTTTAGTTTTGGATCCAAAATACTACAAAAGCAAGAGTAGTCAGATATATCAATAATTAGACAATCAGATTATTGGATGTAAGATTATTGGATGTAAAGCTGAGATATTAAAATGTACCTCATTGCAAGCGCGTATTCCATTGTATTAAATTTTCTAGAGCACAGAAGCCTATCAAAATATTTCGTGAATGCTAAGGACATACAAAAGGGGAGAAATAATCAATTTTTTACCTCAAAAAATCATAGCCTTACAAGTAATATAACACTAGCAGCAGCAGCAGCATAAAGGAAGGATCAATTTAAGTTGTGTTGTATCTCAATTTTGGTTTGAATTATTATTGTAATAAGACATTATTTGCAATCAATCTTTTTTTCTAATCAACATAAAGGATTTGTGGGTTATCTCATCCCAGCCCATCTTGGCAAATCTGCATAAGATATTTGTTCGATAGAAATGCAAACCTTAATATTAAGGACCAAATGATTCCAATTCATGTGAACCTTTAACTTCAATATGATTAGTATCCAGTGGTTTCAGCATCATACATTTATGCTCTCGAGTCAAAGAATCTAAAAACAAGTATAAATATAATCAAGATTGAGCCTTTAATTAACAAAATAGGACTAAAAAAGAGTCAACAAATTTGAAAAGAACATTACTGGTTCTTCACATATGAAAAAGAGCAAACTTGTCTTTCTTCCAGAATTGAAATAACTCCAAAGTAAGGAAAAAAAAGACCCAAAAAATGGATCTTCTAGGGCGGTCTTTCACGGAAATGCATAAGGAGAGGTGGCAAGTCTGACTTGGGCTTGATAAATCCTTCAAGCAATGACATCTGCATCATAGATACAAAGAATATATTTTCAGAAATTTAGGAAACGATATAAGTATAAAAAAGCTTCATAAGAACTAACAAGAAGTTACTTTCTCAGCAGCTTCACAGAAGGCATCACAGTATTTACACAAATATCATTACAAGCATCCATAAATTAACTAAATATACAAACATATTGAAAATTGATAATATTCATCACAAGTAATATTATCTTTATTACAGATTATCAACATGAACATATAACTTGCAACATTAAGAATTTACTTTGGTAAGAATTTACCAGTAGAATCAGAAACATAATTAGATTAAAACGCAACATCGAAAGTAGAATTCACCTTAACGGCCTTAAAAACACTGTTACAATGTCAAACCCTAAAAAATAAAGAATCAGCATATATATTGACTAACTCCTAATGAAGAACTATACAAATAATCAAAATAGAATAAAAAACATACGTATAATCAAAATCGAAAGAATCTGTACACACAAAAAAAGCATGATAAATCGATCACAAATCTCAAGGCTGAACAATTGAAAACGAAATTACAATTATAAACACAACAATTGACAACTCACTGGCCCATAATTGATAGCTAAACTGAATTTTGTTGAATGAATCTATAAAACGTGCGTGAATGATTAAGATTCATTTAGAAGAATAGTAAGTAATATTATATGTTCTTGTTCGTAATCTCTCAATGGTAGGGTTTCATGAGCTAGATTGGAATGACAGATTTGTAAGAATAAATGTAATGAATTATGATGATGATGTTAATTTTATATGGTTTTTAATCATCTTATGAAATGTAATGTTAGAAAATTGAATAACAGTAGTTGATTTTAAAACATTTTTTGTTTCTACATGTAAGAGTTATATCAATGAGTGATAAGATTCATTTCAAAGAATAGTTAGTAATAATATATGTTGATAATTATTATAATTTAGTTTCAGTTTATGAAAAGGGTATAAGGTCCAACATTAACAGTGAAAAGACATTATTACCAACATGTTTAGCGTAAGCTGTAGTCTAGAAATATAAGCGGATAAATTTACGACTATAGATGCTAGTGGGAAACTTTAAGTGAATTCTGATCAAGATAATGAGGCAGTAGTGTAAGGGATTCTCAGATCTCATCATTCAACTAGGTCTCATTCACAAGATCTACAAAAGTGTGGTGAAGTGATGAAGATGTACACACAGTAAGATTTTGTGCACAAGTCACATTCATATTATAGTAAATAATCAAATTGATTGTAGCATATACTAGAATAATTCGCGATCATTGAAGCATTGCATATACCCTTGCCAATAATGGTCTCAAGAGAATCAAGGACAACAAGGTATCCAATAAGGCCGCTAGCTAGATGTTCCTTCCATCTACAATTCCCAGCAAACACGTTTTTGCTTAATGGAGACTGTTCTTGATGAGTCTGCTCGCCAAAAACCAAATTGATTGTGTATGATAACAAAAACGGTCTTGATATAATAACAACAACTAACATTCATCATGTATAATATTAAAATTATTATAGGTCTGCATCAGGAACATGTAACTTGCAATCACAAATTACTTTCAAATTAAACTTACTCATGGCCTCGGGAACACTTGAAATCAATTATAACTAAACTTCGGAACTAAAAGACAATACAAAACCTGCAAAAACACGATTACAGTTCAAAAACCAAAAATAAAAACATAATAAGGAATGAATGAATGAATGAATGTAAGAGCTGATTTAAACCTAAAAAAAAGATTCAGCAAATCGATAAATAATCAGAATCGATGTATAATCCAAATCATATGCGTAATCAATTTAAAATAACTGAAATTGAAGAACAATTGAATCTAAGAAAAGGCGTTTAGGAATACGTACAGAAATTTCCATTAATTTCCTTCGATAATTAAATGATATTTGTGTAAATTAAAATAATATGTAAAAAGACCTAAGAACCCTTGTCCCTGAAATTAAACTAAACAATAAAAAGAACAGGAAGCAGTAGCCGGGAAACACACAGGTCAAAATCAACGATGGAGGAGGCACTTCCCCCTTCCCCAGATCAAGGACTTCCCTCTGGATCCTCTCATTATATATATAAGTTAGAAAACAAAGACACCGAGTGTAAAATAAAGTTATCAAATATTAAATTCATATTTATTACTTTTGTTATGATTATTTTAACTTGGTAACTACTATCAATATTTTGTTATTATTATTATTATTATTATATTATTGGTCTTCTAAAACTTTTTAGAAATTTATAACAACTAAAGAATATGATTTTATAAATTTTGTATTTAAGTTAAAACAAAAGAATCTATCTCAAATTTAAAGTTTAATATTTATGTGAAAATATCAATTTTTAAAATCCGTCGCATCGAAGGCAATAAAAATCTTGTAACTATCAAGTGACTTCTAGATTGAGCAGCCCAATAATTGTAGAAACTATAATAGTAGCCCATTAATCAAGTGTTTCGATCCATATGAATTACAAAATACCAGAGCCCTTAGTGGAGGCATGAGGTAACTAAAAGAATACGTAGTACGTACTATTTAGACTCTAGTCTTTAACAAGACCTGGTATATTACTTATGAGGTGCTTGGTTGAAACTAAGGAATGGGAAATGGAATGGCAAATATTAAGGGAATACCAAGGTAATAGAATGATCATTAATGTTGCTTGGTTTATTTTAAGCATTTATAGTATAGTATATATACAAACACACATGTATAAAATGATATACATGTTTGTTTTTGGCTAAAATAAAAATGGAAGTTTTGTCCCACATTGGCGGATGGAACAAAGGAGGGGGTGGCTCCTTGGTTATATAAGGAGGCTTAAGCCTTAGTTTCAAAAAGCACCAAATCAATATACATCTTAAGTATTTGATTCTTTCTTTCTCCCTTTGGTTTAAAGTGTCTAAGGTGTGAGTCAAATCCTTGGAGGGTGTGAGTGTTTGTTGGGCGGTGGCTTAAGAGATTAGTCTATGTGATTGTAATAATTTTTCATATAGTGGAATCTTTTCTCTTTGGAGGCCCGTGGTTTTTTCTCCGTTTTTAAATTTCCACGTATATTCTTGTGTTCATATTTCATTACTGTTTTCATTAGCTAGGTTGTTGGGGAATCTTTGAGACCATTTTTCCCAACAAGAATACATTTATATGAAACGAAAATTAATATAAAAATTTAGTTATGTAAAAAAAGTTATTACAGCTCATACTTGTTAGTTGTTACAGAATATATATATATATATATATATATATATATATATATATATATATATATATATATATATATATATATATATATATATATATTATAATAAGTAAAATAATTATTAAATTAATACTTAAACATATATATTACAATCTTGATAAATATATTTTATTAAATTATTGAAGCTATCACGTGATCTTTGGAAATTTTGTCAGAGGCGTTAGGCTTTAAAAATGGAAGTAAACGATTTACTGGAATTACATATACTGCTGAAACATATGCAAGGAAGGTTTTATGCTGTCTTCCCCCGAACTCCCGAAGTGGTCGGAATGATGTGAAGAAAGCTAGGATTAGGGGATGCGGTAATCTTCATGTTCTTTGTTATTCTGATCTCGAAGAATTTAAGTGGGCGATTGATGCTCTCGAGCTCAAGAAGTGTTGAGGCTTTTTCCCGCAATTACCAGGATGAACGATTCCAACAATGTTTTGATCAACCATTTCTGGCACACCCTTAGTCATATGAGTTTAGAAAATTTTATTACAAAGATCAGCTAACAATTTCATGTCTACGAGTTAATTTCCTGTTTTTTAATGGAGAGTCAGACTTATAATTTAAATTTTAGCAGACTGTTCTTTGTCAAAGTATGAAAGCAATGAACATGCATAAATTTTTCATCGTATAGCAATTTGATCTTTAAGAATTACCCTTAATATCAATTTGCAAACTCTATAAACAGTAACTCTTTTGTTTTTTCTAAACTTAAAATTGTAGATAAATTATATGTATATCAAAATGTTAATAATTAAATGAGTAGATTAAGTGGTTAGTCACAAATGCTTTTATAGCATGTGATGAAAATTTAACACATGTAGTTGACATTTTTATTTCTTTCATTAGTTTTTTTTTTAAGTCAATTTTACATTTTGAATATTTCTTTCATTAGTTTTTTTTTTAAAAAAGAACATATGAATTTTATATTTTGAATATTATTATCAATGTTTTTTTTTTCAATACTCCTATTTTTATGCTATAAAATAAAAAAGAAATTAAATTTGTATACAATTTTACATTTTATTTAAATAAAAATAATATATACTTTCTAATTTGTTATCAACATTTAATATAGTTAGTCTAACATAGTTTCAGTTTACACTAACTTTAAATTATGTGAGCTAATACGTAACATGTGAGTTACTAAGAATTTTAAACTGGTATACAAAATTTAATATATAAATAAATACAGTAAGCTATAATATATGTTTTCAAATACAATTTCACATGCAAAATAACTACGAACGCATACATTTGTCTCATGCAAAATCTGAAAGACCAAGGAGTTAGCCACCTTCCGGGTGAGAGGAAAACTAGACCCGGCTAAACGGCGTTGGGAGAAAGAAAAGTTAGCCGGGGTTGGGAAGGGAAGAGCGAAAGGCTTAGAGCTTTTTTTTCAAGCAGCAGTGAGCTATTACGCTTACACTCTATATGTTTTAAAATAATATTAGGCTAAATGTTCTCTTATTTAAAATCAAGTATGCATGGTATATCAAAATAGATATAAATGGTATTTTATCCCAACGCGAAGCGCGGGCAATAATCATCTAGTTAAAATCAAATGCATACATGCTTATCACACTTTGTGCTAGCTAGGTATCATGGGATATGAGTTTGAGCAAATGCAAATTAACCTATCAAATTAATTATGATGTACCAATAATATAACTATTAGCTATAGGAACTGAGATTAGTTACACCATGGACTGGCTAAATACGTGTATTCAAACATCAACCCAACATCCCTTCTATAAGATATCATGATGTAAAAACACTAATTCCATAATCAACTGTTAACCCTGATGACGTACCTCCGTATCGGTACACGGGTACTGAAACATCGCGATCATACCGAAACACCCATTCCGACCGAAAGACATATCAATCGAGTTGTCACATCTAATTAATGTAGCAACCGGCGGCGGTAACACTTTTACCCACCGGATAAAAGGGTGGTACCGAAACAGGCAAAAGAGTGTCACCCTGAACGCTATAAATAAGTGCCCAACCACCAGTAGGTGGGCATTCATGACACATATTAAATACGCTCTCATACCGATAGAAACTCCTGACTTCTGTGGCGTACAATCCATGTCTGTCTCTTAGGACACTTTGGATTACCATTAGGGAATCGCCAACCGAAGGGGAATCCCCCTTTCAGGTTCAGGACTTCTTGACACCCCAAACTCTCTTTCGACCTTGCTCCAAGCTCACCGACACCTCCGACCCTCATATACCGAAGCATCCTTCGGTTATCCTACATCTACTGCACTGTTCCGTAATACCTGGAGCAACAATTGGCGCCATCCGTGGGACCGACTGAACAAATGGAAAAGACAAATCCGGAGGGAGTTTCGGAGGGGTCCAACCGAGGAAATGAAGCGAATTTATCGAAAGATGAAATCACACCAGTTTTCATAAAGGACAATTATGAGAGGATTCGGAGCATTATGGATACCATCGAGACAGACGATCCAAGAAAGACATCCCGAAAGCTATCATACGAGGAGACGGACTCCACTTACCGTTCTATTTCGGAAACGAAGGAAACAACTAGTCAGTCTGAAGATACCATGATGAACGGGGATCGAAGGGGGAAGGAAAGGAAATCGCGAAAACTGCACCCCCGGAAGAAACCGTCAAAGAAATCACGAAGGACTAAAGGTAAGTCGTCAAAGAAAAGAAACTATGTTTCGACCTCGTCAGAGGAAATAGGAGAGGAAACAGAAAGTGTAGAGAGTTCGGAAGACGAATTAAATTCACCATATAAACCTTCTATCGAGAGGAGGTTTACAGCCCGAATAGCCAATTGCCGAAGACCTGCTCGAATGAGAATGCCTTCGCACGTTCGAATATATGACGGCACCACCGATCCAGATGATCATCTTAGTCTTTTCTCGGGAGTAGCAGAAATGGAACAATGGTCCATGCCCTTATGGTGTCACATGTTCGCACAAACACTGTCCGGATCAGCTCGGATGTGGTATGATAGCTTGCCGGAGGGGAAAATTGATAGTTTTGAAGAGTTGAGAAGAAATTTCGTTGCGCATTTCACGTCGCAAAGAAGGTACACTCGACACGCGGTCGAAATACACGACATTAAACAAAAGGAAAATGAAACCCTCCAATGCTTCATGGACCGATTCAAGGCTGAGAGCATCGAGATCAGCGGCACGACCGAAATGATGCAAATTTCCGGTTTCATGCATGGGATCCGAAATAGACAGTTGATTGAAAAACTAAACAGCGAAATACCGGACACGACCGAAGAGATGTGGGAGATCACGAAGGCCTTCATACGGGGTAAGGAGGCAGCTGCGTCACAAACCACTAATTCGATCTCAAAAAAGGTTCAGCCTAAGGGGCAAGCTCCCTGGAAGACACATGGGTCCTCCAGACCATTTCTGACTTACGGGTCCAAAGCACCGGAAGTAGGAGAAATACTCAACCTATCGTAACACATCGAAGAAACACCCCTTTTACGGCACTCACAAAGATACCAAGCGAAATCTTGGCAACAGAGGAGGCACGCTCCACCTTCAAACCTCTGGGACCGATGGCCGGCGTCCCTGAGCGGAGAAATCTCGATAGATACTGTGATTTTCACAATGAAAGGGGTCATCACACAGACGACTGCTTCCAGCTCCGAAAGCAAATTAAGGAAGCATTAAAATCGGGTCGCCTCACTCATCTGATCAAAGAGGTTAAGGGTGGTCTGACGGGAAGGCAGGAAAGTAAAGCTTTAGTTCCTCATGGCCAGAAAGACAACGGGCAGAAAGGACGAGGAAAAGCCGTGATGGTAACATATACTGAATGGAATAGAGCAAAGAGAAAGGAACGAAGCGAGAGTTGGATGGACGAACCAATTGTCTTCCCGACGGTACCAGGAGTCCTCCCTACTAGTGACCCACTGGTCATCAAAGCTGAGGTAGGAAATCAAATGGTGCACCGGATCTATGTTGATGGGGGGAGTGCATCCGAAATCATGTATGCACATTGCTTTCGGGCATTGGATATGGAAGTGCAACGACAAATCATAGATGCCGGAGGGCCACTTGTAGGGTTTGCCGGGGAGAGAGTATGGCCGATGGGCGAGGTAACTTTACCTGTGACCTTCGGAGTGTACCCAATGAATCGAACGGTTATATTACGATTTTTGGTGGTTGATGCACCATCATCCTATAACATCCTGCTGGGACGCCCAGGCCTTGCGCGCCGTACCATCGACCATGCATGCCATTATGAAGTTCCCAACCCCACATGGCATCGCGATGATAGAAGCAGAAAGAAAAGTCCTAGAAAGCTTACAGGCCGAAAGGGAACTATACGAAAAAACCCTACCTGACACATCCGGTGGACAGATACCGGAGTTGAAACCCAAAAAGATTGAGCAGGAGGGGGAAATAGAGGAGAAGGTGATTCTAAACCCAAAGTATCCGGAACAACCGATAATTCTGGGAGGAAGAATACCGAAACATGTTAAAGAAGAAATGTTGCTCTTACTGAGGAGAAACATGGATGTATTCGCATGGACAGAGGCCGATATGGTGGGAGTACCGAGAAGCATTATAGAACACCGGTTAAATGTCGACCGAAGCATAAGGCCAACAGTACAAAAGAAGAGGGCTTTGGGCCCGGAGAGAAGTAAGGCAGCATTTGAAGCCGTGGATAAATTGGTAGATGCCGGAATCTTGAGAGAAGTCAAATACCGAACCTGGATCGCAAATCCAGTCATGGTCAAGAAGAGCGATGGCTCATGGAGAATGTGTGTCGACTTTAAAGACATCAACAATGCTTGTCCCAAAGACCCGTACCCCCTCCCAGAAATAGATTGGAAGGTCGAATCGCTCTCCGGTTTCAGGTATAAATGTTTCCTCGACGCATATAAAGGCTACCATCAGATACAAATGGCGAAGGAAGACGAAGACAAAACTGCCTTTCATACCGATCAAGGCGTATATTGCTACCGAAAGATGCCTTTCGGGTTGAAAAATGCCGGTGCCACATACCAACGGCTGGTGGATCGATGCTTTAAGGAGCAAATAGGACGAAACTTGGAAGCCTACGTCGATGATATAGTGATAAAAAGCAAAGCATCACAAACAATGTTGGCAGATATCGAAGAGACCTTCGTTAACCTACGAAAAATAAACATGAAGCTTAACCCGAAAAAATGTATTTTCGGTGTCGAATAAGGAAAGTTTTTAGGTCATGTAATCACCGAAAGAGGCATGAAAGCAAATCCAGACAAAACAAAGGCAATAGTCGAAATGCGACCACCAAGAACCGCAAAGGAGGTGTAAAGGCTGAATGGGAAGTTGGCCGCGTTGAATCGATACCTGTCTCGGTCAGCCGAAAGATCACTTCCTTTCTTCAAAACGCTAAAAAAGTGCATGGATAAGAAAAATTTTAAATGGACGGTAGAAGCCGGAGTCGCGTTTGAAGAATTGAAGCAATCTATCACCTCTCTCCCATTACTCGTGGCACCGAAGATAGGAGAAACTTTATACCTATATTTGGCAGCAGCCGAAGAAGCAATCAGTGCGGTACTAATGGCCGAAAGAGACGGTAAACAACTGCCAATATACTTCATTAGTAGAGCGTTACATGGTCCGGAGATAAATTACCCACCACTGGAAAAATTGGCCTTATCTCTGGTACACGCGTCTCGACGATTACGTCGATACTTCCAGGCGCATCAGATGATAGTAGTCACCGATCAACCAATCCGGCAGGTGTTGCAAAAGCTGGAAGTGTCCGGAAGATTGGCAAAATGGGCCATCGAGCTTAGCGAGCATGGTATCGAATACAAATCAAGGACAGCGATTAAAGGGCAGATACTCGCGGACTTCATGGTTGAAGTACCCACAGAGAAGAGGCAAGTCAATCTCAGCGACACCGAGTGGAATTTGTTTACTGATGGAGCGTCAAATAGTTTGGGATCCGGCGCCAGGCTTATACTGACGGATCCCACTGGAATTGAACACACGTACGCATTGCGCTTTAACTTCGGTGCCTCGAACAATGAGGCCGAATACGAGGCGTTATTGGCAGGGCTCCGATTGGCACTAAAGTTAGGGGCAGAGAGATTAAAGGTGTTCGTAGATTCAAAATTGGTGGCTAGCCAAATCAACGGGGAATACGAAGCAAGAGACAACACAATGAAACTATATCGGGATAAGGCGAAGAAGCTAATGCAAAAGTTTGAAAAGGCCAAAATAACACAAGTACCGAGAAGCAAAAATCACCAAGCAGATGCACTAAGCAAATTAGCTTCGGTGGCTTTCGAGCATTTAACTAAAAAAGTGCTGGTCGAAACGTTAGATGAGCCTTCGATCATGTCGAAAGAGGTAAATCTTGTAATAACTGAGGATGGAACAACGTGGATGACACCTATCTACCAATACTTAACCGAAGGGGTATTGCCTGACGATGAAAGAGAGGCACAAAAAGTAGCCGTACAGTCGTTACGCTACGAAGTTGAAGATAGAGTGTTATACAAAAAATCATACCTTGGACCACTCCTACGGTGTATCGGACCATTACAAGCTAACTACATCATAAGAGAAATCTATGAGGGGTCATGTGGACTTCATTCGGGCCCAAGGTCAGTGGTAGCTAAGGCAATGAATGTAGGCTATTACTGGCCGACAATGCACCAGGATGCGGTAGAAGAGATACGGAGGTGTAGAGCCTGTCAATTACACGCTCCGATCCAAAAGATGCCAAAACAAAACATGATACCTGTGATAAGTGCATGGCCATTCCGAAAGTGGGGAATGGACATAGTCGGCCCATTTCCACCGGCTCCTGGAAAGGTAAAATTCCTGTTAGTAGCGGTAGATTACTTCACCAAATGGGTGGAAGCAATACCATTGGCAAGAATAACGGGGAAGAATGTCAAAAAATTTGTATGGGACAACATCGTTTGTCGATTCGGTGTACCTATGGAGATCGTCACGGACAATGGAAAACAGTTCGCGGACAACCCTTTCAGGGGATGGTGTGAAGAACTTAAGGTGAAGCAAATCTTTACATCGGTGGCTCATCCGCAAGGGAATGGGCAGGTCGAAAGGATCAACCGAAACATCGTGCAAGGGCTGAAGGCGAGAATCGATACGGACGGATCGAATTGGACAGAACACTTGCCACACGTCCTATGGGCGCACAGAACAATGACAAAGACAAGTCATGGAGAAACACCCTTCAGTCTAACTTACGGCTCGGAAGCAATCATACAGGCCGAAATAGGAATCCCAACTTTTCAAACCACCAAAAAGGGAACTGAAGAAAATGATCAGAACTTATCACTAAACTTGGATTTGTTGGAAGAAAGGCGCGAGCTCGCCGCCATTAGGGAAGCAAACCACAAAAAGAAGGTGGAACAATATTACAATCAGCGAGTTCGTCCTTCGACATACCGAGTAGGTGAGCATGTTCTTAGAAGAAATGACGCAAGTAGGGCCCAACATCTCGGCAAGATGGGTCCGAAATGGGAAGGCCCATACCGCATAACAAGAGCCTTCGGTAACGGATCGTATGAGTTGATAGATGAAAAGGGAAAAGTATTGCCGAGAAGCTGGAATGGAATCAACCTTCGAAAATACTAATTTTAGGTATAACAAAGTAGGATTAATTTTGTTCCTAGATGTCCCGAATGTAATACAATATTTAATGAAATTAACGATGTGAGCAGCGGTTTTATTATATCATTACAAGTACCACATAAGGTTGAGCATACCTCTCTAACTCGCTCCGGTATACCGACACAATTTGGTACACCGAAACCTTTGGTTGCAAATGACTAGCCAAGGTTACAGGGTCACAGAAATCTGCAAAGGACGCTTTGCTTAACGATCACAATGACCAGAAACGAAAATGCAAAAATAACATTTGCATATTGAAAAGAAAACTCCACTAGCCTACGGCAAGGAGTAAGAGTAAAATGTTAGATGCACAACAAAATAAAATTCCACCGACCAATAGGTCGAAGATGAAAAGGCAACATACGGGCATAAACATGCATTCAAGAAACAAATCTTGTCACTGGCTTTCGGCAAATGACAAACGATACACGACCGTATATAAATAACAATACAACGTATAACGAAAGCATCATTCGGCAGGCAAATAACACTAGATAATAAAGAGTTTATTACAAAAGTTTATTACAAACGTATAACAAAAGTTTATTATATAAATCAATCTACGGCCCAGGAGTCGGAGCAGGTTTCAAAGCTTTGAAATCATCGATGGAAATGTCACCATTTTCAGTCAACCGTTGCAAGTAGGGATATTGGCACAGCCCCAGGTCATCGGCTGTAGTATCCAAACGTTTCTCTGCCTCCGAGTCGTAACCTTCAGCATCTACCATCGGTACACCCATACTTGCATTGTGATAACCAAGAACCACCCCTTAATGTCGGCCGTAAGAAATACTTGCATTCTGAACATGAGCAACAGATTGCAGATACTCGTGGCTCTGTCGGAGGGTCTCGAAAGCATGGCTGGAAGAATGAGCGGCGAACCACCTACTTTCCTCCCGCAATTTATCATTCTCCTTGACCAACCCATCGATGATTTGCTGTTTCGACTGCTCCATTGCTAAAAGCCTTTCGGCGCCACTGCTCCTTTCGGTAGCTAGGGTTCTCTCATGATCGGCAATAGTAGCAGACAGCTCATCAACCTGTTTTTGCAGCTTGGAATTCTCCTCAGTCTTTCCTTCTACCCTCTCCGTCAGTATACTTACTTCCCCCAAAGCTTTCTCTTTTTTCTTCTCGGCCACCCGCAATCGTTCGCAAGCAACCCAAAGCCTCGTTTCATCCAACACACCTTCGTCAACCTGGGCCCGAAGCTCAGAAATACATGTATCACGCTCTTGGAGGTCGGAAAGGGCTTTCTTCATGTTCTGTCTTTCCCGACGGAGGGCCTCGTAACAGATTTCCCACTTCCGAATGGCCTCTCTCTCGTGCGTAGCGGTCGCAGCCTGATGCTGATAAAAATCTGACATAACCTGCAAAAACATTCATGTTAGCCAAACACACACTTGCCCAATCACAATTAAAAGCTATTTATGCTACGTACCTGAATGGAAGACTTGGTAGACATTACACGTTTCTTCCCATCGGTAGCCAATCCACGAATAAGCTCTCGGCAAACATAAGGATCATCCATGACATCTTTATTCTTGATGTCCCAGTGAGGACGAAATGTCTTCTCCGCGAATTCGGCGTCTAGTTCTTCTAACCCTCCTTCGGCATACCGAGACTTCTGACCCTCGGTATCCTCTCCCTTGGCATAACCTTCAAAAATGTGCAAATTACTCCCACCATTTAAAAATCGGTCTCCACCATCGTCATACTCCTCATCACCTTTCTTACCTCCCTCCGACGCACCACCTTCACTAGCCACGTCATCGACATCAATGACCTGGATAGGGTTAGGATCAATAGTTTCGGTGACCGGTCGTAACGGCGACACCTGTTTCGAACCTACAGCACGAAGGACACCTTGAAGGTCAATGGACCGATCACACGGACTACCTCTAAGCTTATCAAAAGCGACATCTTTCATAAAAACATCGGGGGTGGACCAACCGAAAGCAGGAGGTGTACCGCCCGGAAAGAAATCATCAAAATTACCAAAGTCGGAAAGGTCACCTTCGGTGTCAGACTTCGTTTCTTCATCCACCAGCTGACGTTGCGAGGTACCGGGGGCTTTCTTTTTAGATACAGCTTTGTTGGGTCGTGCCGCACGTTTAAGTTGTTTGGCCGGTTGCCCGCTTCCTTCGGCATCATCCCCACCCTCCTTCCGTTTCGGCTGTACGACTTTGGTAGATGGTGTCGGCAGGGGGGGCAGGAGTGATAAGAACAACATGCTCCTCTGAAGGAGGAACAACGATGTCGGGTCTAATCGACTGGTGCGTGGGCTCTTCTGGCCGGCGTGGTCGGGATCCAGCGGTAACCTCAGTTAAGTCCTTCTTCTGGAGAAATGCCCTTAAACTCATCTATGCGAAAAACAAAAAGAACGGTCAGTATACGTATCGACATCAAATATAAAAAAAATATATAATAATATAAGTTCGGTACATCCACAAACAGATTAAACACACACACACCTTCCTCTCCGACCATCAGAATAGGTATCGAATCATCATCCGCCTAATTCTGACTAATTCCAGCAACAACCAACGCTTGCTCAAAAAAGCTACGGACACGTATAGGATTGGTAATCAACGTTCTGACAAGATCTAACCCAGCTTCGGCATCGGTAGGCATGTCATTTTTATAGTAACACCGAAAGGTTTCCACACCATCTTAAACGGAACGGCAGAAACTTTGATATAAAAGAAATGATCTTTCCACCTTTTGACGCTGGTAGGGTACTGAGTTATACAACTTAATATTGGTTTCGGCCTAACCTCAACAGTAATCCAATTACCCTTGCGCCTAAGTGAATAGAAACGACGAAAGAGAGGGACAGTAGGTTCAAAATCAAGGGAACGGCATTGAATCTCGAAGGTAGAAATTTTCAAAGCAGCACCAGGGGTTAGTTGAGAAATATGAAAATTATGATACTGCATCACGGTAAGAAAGAAGCGGGAGAAAGGTATACGCAAATTTGAACAATTAAAAAAACGAGTATAAACACATATTGTAACATCCTCTCCGGTAGCCTGGTATTTTTCTATTTATAATTGCGTATTTAATAGTTTTAAATAATTTTGCAATATAATTGTTTAATTGTGAAAGTTGGCGAAATAGGTCTTAGGACTTATTGTGGATAATGAAATGTTGCTTGTTTTAATATATAAAAGTTGACGGTACAATAAAATAAATTTCTCGCATTTAGTAATTAAGTGCCAGACAATAGAATTAGGACGGGTATAAAATGCCCAAAATGTTAAATCGGTTAAAAAGGGGCCGACCCTTTTTATTTGGTCACTTTCTTTTTTTTATTTTCTTTGAAGATCAAGATCAAAACCCTAGCTTCAAATCTTTAAAAATTCAAATCAAAATCATTGATCAAGAACTAGTTAAGTTGAAGTGGTGATTCAAACGAGTTGGTTCCATCTTATTCTATTCATCATCTTCTTCACTTTTGAAAAGTAAGTGGGTTTATTACATGAGACTAGGTTTAATAGAAATCGATGAATTGAGTTAATTATTGAGTTTATATGATGTTATATGATGATTTCGTGGTAATATATGATGCTATGAATCGATTGTCTAGCTTGAATCTTGTGTTATATACTTGAAATGTGAATTGATTTCAAATAAGTTATCTAATGGTTCAAAAAATGGGTTTTATGATTTTGGCAAAGGGAATGGTGTCTTTGGAAGTTGTTTGTAGTAGTAGATGTAATATAACACTTCCTTGATGTTAAAAATGATGCTTGGTCGAATTGTTATATGAAAATTTAGAGATGGTGAAATTTGGGTAGAGCTGAAATGTTCGTTCAGGTCTGTTCTTGAGCTGAAGAACAGATGAACGCGATCCCGGCTACGTTTCCGGATCGCGTTCCCTTGTTATAAACGTCTTAGTCGAGTTTTTGGCCTTTGAAACGCGATCCAGGCCAAGTATCCGGATCGCGTTTGCTAGTGTTTTTCGGTGACAGAATTTTTCCTAAGGACGAACGTGATCCAGCCATAACTAGTCAGGATCGCGTTTGCATAGTTAATCTTGATGGATTTTGCAAATTTCACCAAAATGCATGTGTTTAGAAGGTGGTGTTTATTGTGGCACTTATTGAATGTTATTGTGGCATTTTATAAAAATGCTCATTTTGATATTTACAAATTATGAGGCAAAGTACTAACTTATGTTGATTATTGATTCTCAGATCCTCCGAAAGATAAGTGATCTCTGGAATCAGAGATTTTGAAGGCAAAGGTATCGGTGAGTGGATTCAAAACTTACCGTTTGGCTTAGTTGTAATCATTTGATTACAACGGGTAAACGTAGACTTGATTATTGAGTTGATTTGTTGTTATTGTTGATCATATGTCTATATGTGCTTTGTGTGGCCTTTGTGCATTGTTGTAATGAGGTCAACGAGTTGATGAACTGTTGGTTGGGCTAGTGTGTTGTTGTGTGAATGGTACAGGGATGTACTTCATTTGTTGTGTGTGCTGAACTGTACCTAAGTATAATAAACACTAGCTATCGGTCTCGTCCGTTATGGCCATACGGATATGTTTGGATAAGTGATCTTGGGGAGCCGCCCGGGTACTTAGGTTATCCCCGGATCCGCCGATCCTCATTAAGTTGTTGTTAACTGTTGAGTTTGCGAATATTTGTTGTAGTTAATTGGTTTAGCTAAGTTGAACGTGGGGTGTTGGATTTACTCACTTAGCTATGTGATAATCCCTCGTTGTTACTTCCTGCAGACTTTTGTTTTGTGCATGCGGGTGGGTAGCAGGAAGGTCAAACCTTGGAATGATGGAATGTTTGATATTCAAGCTACTCTGATTATTTTTGTAACAACTCAGTTTAGTTTATATAATACCCCGACATGCTAGTCTTTTGAAAAAGTTTTAAATGGGAGTGACTTAAACATGTAAACTGTTTTAGTACTTTAGAATATTGTGTAACCATGTATTGCGTTTTATTTACTTACGCTTCCATATTATCTATAATATGATTACGAGTAAATGAGGGGTGTTATAAATTGGTATCAGAGCATAGTTTTGGGATAATTGTTCATTGTTGAATGATCAATCCCAAAACTCGAGCGTGATATATCAAACATTCTTGGGTATGGGATTAGTATGGGTTGAAGGTAGTTAGTATTTAGATGCTAACGATTAACAAAAGTTCAAGTGTTGTGTTGAATTTCAGAAATGGCAGACAACGAACCACCGACCACCAACCCCAACAATGCCTCCAGGATTGTCGCTCCTCAAATTGGGACTCGTAACGAGCAACATGATCATAATGGTACTTCTCAGCCAACCGGACAACAATCTAACCGAGACGAGTATATTCATGAGATGGAAGACGAGTTAGTATTTCTTAGGGAATTCAAGAGGAAAGCTGAGGAAGCTGCAACTAGACAGTTATTTCAGCAAACCCCGGTCTTTGGTTCTAGTTCATCCTCTCAATCAGAAAAGAAGTGTTCATACAAGACTTTTATGGGTAGTCGACCACCGGAATTTCAGGGAAGTAAAAATCCTACGGTAACTTTGAATTGGCTTAGGGATATGGAACGCAAATTTGATGTGACTTGCTGTGATGAGGAACTTAAAGTCAAATATGCGGTTCAATGCATGAAGGATGATGCCATGGTTTGGTGGGATTCCATTACCGGTCATTTCACACAACAACAGAAAGAAGCTATTAGTTGGTCTCAGTTTCATCAAGTTGTTCGTAATCAATACTGTTCGGATTTTGATATCGCTAGGATTCGAAGAGAGTTTGTGAACCTTCGATTAAATGATGACATGTCTATTGATGAATTGATTGCGCAGTTTAAGGATAAGCTTAGGTTCGTGCAACAATGGGTTCCGGATGAGAAAACTCAAATTGAACAATTTGTGGATGCTTTACCGGATAACTACCGTACAGTTGTGAGATTAGCTAAGGATTTATCGCATGCTTTTAACCTCGCGCGGTCTGCCGATAGTGATTTGAGAGGCTTGCGATTATGGCAAGGAAGGGTTACAAGTTTCTCTAAGGCAAGAACTGAATCATCGGGTAAGAATAAATCCAAATGGCAAGGGAATCGGCACGGTGGTAAGAAATTTGTTGGAAGGAGTAGTTCTTCGGGAAGTTTTAATAATTCCAACTGGTGTAGTTCGTGTAGGTCTCGGCATGATGGTCCGTGTACGGCTAAGACAAACAAATGTATGAAGTGTGGTGAATTGGGTCATGAGATAAAAAGTTGCCGTTATCCAAATTTTGTTTGTTGGACTTGTAAGAAAGAAGGGCATAGTGTTGGTCAATGTCCGGAGGCAAGGTCGGCGGGGTCGGGTTCGGTCGGGAGTTCGGGATCTTCCGGTCAGAAAAGAAAGAACCCTCCTCCAGCAACTAGTAGGGCTTTTCAGATGACGGTTGATGAGGCCGTGCGTACTGAAGATGTTATCACGGGTACATTTCTTATAAACTCTGTACCTGCACGTGTATTGTTTGATTCGGGTGCTAATTGTACTTTCATTTCTGTGCAATTTTGTGATAAGTTGAAATTAGCCCCTACTGTGATAACAAAGCCTATAGAAGTAGAAATAGTTAGTGGTAAGTTAGTTCCTGTTACCACCTCGGTGACTGGAGCTAATATTACTATTGATGATCACGTTTTTCCTATTTCCTTCTTGTTGATGCCAATCCCTAGTTTCGATGTAATAATTGGTATGGATTGGTTGAGTCAGAATAAGGCTAGTATTGATTGTCACCAGAAGTTGGTTAGGATCCCAATCTCCGAAGGGTCATATGTTGTGGCTCGAGGAGAACGGGATGGTGTAGCTATTCCTTTGATTTCGTTGATGAAAGCTAGGAAGTCATTGTCAAAAGGTTGTGAGTCATACCTAGCCTATGTAGTCGATGTCAAATTAGAAAGGAAAACTGTTTCGGATGTTCCTGTGGTTTGTGAGTACCCCGATGTGTTTCCCGATGAATTGCCTGGGTTACCACCAGTTAGGGAAGTAGAATACAGAATTGATCTTGTTCCGGGTTCATCGCCGATTGCTAAAGCTTCCTATAGGTTAGCTCCTTCGGAAATCCGTGAAATGATGAATCAGATTCAGGAGTTGTTGGATAAAGGTTTTATCAGACCTAGTTCCTCACCGTGGGGTGCACCAGTGTTATTTGTGAAAAAGAAAGATGGGTCTTTGCGGATGTGTATTGATTATAGAGAGTTGAACAAAAGAACGGTAAAGAATAAGTACCCTCTTCCTAGAATAGATGACTTGTTTGATCAGTTACAAGGTTCTTCTGTTTACTCAAAAATTGATTTGAGGTCGGGCTACCATCAGGTTCGTGTTCGTGAAGAAGATATACCTAAAACTGCTTTTCGTACTAGGTACGGACATTATGAATTTTTGGTTATGCCTTTTGGTTTGACGAATGCTCCAGCGGTATTTATGGATTTGATGAACCGTGTGTGTCGACCATACTTGGATAAATTTGTGATTGTTTTCATTGATGATATACTTATTTATTCGAAATCTGAAACTGAACATGCCACGCACTTGAGATTGGTTCTTGAAACATTGAGACGAGAACAGTTGTATGCAAAGTTTTCCAAATGTGAATTCTGGATTCGAGAAGTTCAGTTTTTGGGTCATATAATTTGTCAAGATGGTGTGAAAATGGATCCATCAAAAGTTGCAACTGTGATGAATTGGAATGCGCCGAAATCTGTCTCTGAGATAAGGAGTTTCCTTGGGTTAGCGGGATATTATCGGAAGTTTATCAAAGATTTTTCTAAGATAGCCGGTCCGTTAACTAAACTAACCCGTAAAGATGAGAAGTATGTGTGGACTGATCAACAGGAGCAAGCTTTTCAGACATTGAAACAATTGTTGTGTCAGACACCGATTTTAGCATTACCAGAAGGTACTGATGATTTTGTGGTTTATTGCGACGCTTCATATTCAGGTTTGGGTTGTGTCTTAATGCAAAGGGATAGAGTTATCGCTTATGCTTCTCGACAGTTGAAACCACATGAGAAGAACTATCCTACGCATGATTTAGAACTCGCAGCAGTTGTATTTGCCCTAAAACTTTGGAGACATTACTTATATGGGACTCGATGTGTTGTTTGTACCGATCATAAGAGTTTGCAGTATGTGTTCTCCCAGAAAGAATTGAATATGCGGCAGAGACGATGGTTGGAATTGATAAAAGATTATGATTGTGAAATTAGATACCATCCGGGCAAAGCTAATGTGGTCGCTGATGCATTAAGTCGAAAGAATACTCCTGATCGAACTTTCTATTTAAAAGTGAATGTTTCCTCGGATTTAATTGGTCAAATTAAAGTTGTGCAACTTGAAGCATTGAAAGACCAGAATCTGAAATCTGAAATCATGTTAAAACGCAAGGACGAATTAGTTGATGATTCAAGGGGATTAAAGACTTATCAGTCTCGTGTTTGGATTCCTTCTATTGGTGGTATTCGGGATTTGATTTTGAATGAAGCTCATAAGTCACGAATGTCTATTCATCCGGGTAGTACTCGAATGTATAATGATTTGAAACCGTTGTATTGGTGGCCAACGATGAAAACCGACATTGCAAAGTTTGTGGGATCTTGTCATATTTGTGCTCAGGTCAAAGCGGAACATCAAAAGCCGTATGGGTCGTTAAAACAGTTGGAGATACCTGAGTGGAAGTGGAATCATATAACTATGGATTTTGTGACTAAGCTACCGCGTACTGCTCGAGGCAATGATATGATTTGGGTTATTGTGGATCGATTGACAAAGAGCGCGCATTTTCTTGCTACGAGTGAGACCGCTTCGTTGACTAAACTTGCTCAATTGTATGTTAACGAAATCGTTTCCAGACATGGTATTCCCTTATCGATTGTGTCAGATAGAGATACTCATTTTGCTTCTCGTTTTTGGCAAAGTCTGCAACAAGAGTTGGGTACACGTGTAAATCTTAGCACAGCTTATCATCCTCAGACAGACGGTCAGTCAGAACGTACAATTCAAACTTTAGAGGATATGCTTCGTGCTTGCATTCTGGAATATGGAGGTTCATGGGATTCACATCTCCCATTGGTTGAGTTTACGTATAACAATTCGTACCATTCTAGTATCGGGATGCCTCCGTATGAAATGTTGTATGGTCGTCGTTGTCGTACACCTATTTGTTGGTTAGAGGCAGGTGAGAAACAGTTTGCTGGACCCGATATTGTACAAATAACCGCGGATAAAGTAGCTGTTGCACGGGAGAAGTTGAAAGCCGCGAGAGATAGACAGAAACAGTATGCGGATCCTAAAAGACGACCGGTTATATTTTCTGAAGGTGAACTAGTCTACCTTAAAGTTTCTCCGTGGAAAGGTGTGATTAGATTTGGGAAACGTGGAAAGTTGGCGCCTAGGTACATTGGTCCATTCAAGATTCGACAAGTTGTAAATGATCAGTCAATAGCATTGGATCTTCCACCAGAGCTCTCTAGTATTCATGATACGTTTAACGTATGTTACTTAAGAAAGTGTAATATAGAGGATCAGTCACAAATTCTTCCATTGCAAGATTTAAAGGTTGATCAAACCCAGAAGTTAGTAGAGGAACCAGTGGAAATTGTGGACCGAAAGATTACCAAACTTAGGAAGAAACAAATTCCTATGGTGTTAGTAAAATGGAGACATAGTTTAGGTTCCAACCTAACTTGGGAGACAGAGGAGTCGATGAAATCCAGATATCCTGGATTGTTGGATAGGGTTGAGATTTCGGGGACGAAATCTCCTTAAGGAGGGGAGATTTGTAACATCCTCTCCGGTAGCCTGGTATTTTTCTATTTATAATTGCGTATTTAATAGTTTTAAATAATTTTGCAATATAATTGTTTAATTGTGAAAGTTGGCGAAATAGGTCTTAGGACTTATTGTGGATAATGAAATGTTGCTTGTTTTAATATATAAAAGTTGACGGTACAATAAAATAAATTTCTCGCATTTAGTAATTAAGTGCCAGACAATAGAATTAGGACGGGTATAAAATGCCCAAAATGTTAAATCGGTTAAAAAGGGGCCGACCCTTTTTATTTGGTCACTTTCTTTTTTTTATTTTCTTTGAAGATCAAGATCAAAACCCTAGCTTCAAATCTTTAAAAATTCAAATCAAAATCATTGATCAAGAACTAGTTAAGTTGAAGTGGTGATTCAAACGAGTTGGTTCCATCTTATTCTATTCATCATCTTCTTCACTTTTGAAAAGTAAGTGGGTTTATTACATGAGACTAGGTTTAATAGAAATCGATGAATTGAGTTAATTATTGAGTTTATATGATGTTATATGATGATTTCGTGGTAATATATGATGCTATGAATCGATTGTCTAGCTTGAATCTTGTGTTATATACTTGAAATGTGAATTGATTTCAAATAAGTTATCTAATGGTTCAAAAAATGGGTTTTATGATTTTGGCAAAGGGAATGGTGTCTTTGGAAGTTGTTTGTAGTAGTAGATGTAATATAACACTTCCTTGATGTTAAAAATGATGCTTGGTCGAATTGTTATATGAAAATTTAGAGATGGTGAAATTTGGGTAGAGCTGAAATGTTCGTTCAGGTCTGTTCTTGAGCTGAAGAACAGATGAACGCGATCCCGGCTACGTTTCCGGATCGCGTTCCCTTGTTATAAACGTCTTAGTCGAGTTTTTGGCCTTTGAAACGCGATCCAGGCCAAGTATCCGGATCGCGTTTGCTAGTGTTTTTCGGTGACAGAATTTTTCCTAAGGACGAACGTGATCCAGCCATAACTAGTCAGGATCGCGTTTGCATAGTTAATCTTGATGGATTTTGCAAATTTCACCAAAATGCATGTGTTTAGAAGGTGGTGTTTATTGTGGCACTTATTGAATGTTATTGTGGCATTTTATAAAAATGCTCATTTTGATATTTACAAATTATGAGGCAAAGTACTAACTTATGTTGATTATTGATTCTCAGATCCTCCGAAAGATAAGTGATCTCTGGAATCAGAGATTTTGAAGGCAAAGGTATCGGTGAGTGGATTCAAAACTTACCGTTTGGCTTAGTTGTAATCATTTGATTACAACGGGTAAACGTAGACTTGATTATTGAGTTGATTTGTTGTTATTGTTGATCATATGTCTATATGTGCTTTGTGTGGCCTTTGTGCATTGTTGTAATGAGGTCAACGAGTTGATGAACTGTTGGTTGGGCTAGTGTGTTGTTGTGTGAATGGTACAGGGATGTACTTCATTTGTTATGTGTGCTGAACTGTACCTAAGTATAATAAACACTAGCTATCGGTCTCGTCCGTTATGGCCATACGGATATGTTTGGATAAGTGATCTTGGGGAGCCGCCCGGGTACTTAGGTTATCCCCGGATCCGCCGATCCTCATTAAGTTGTTGTTAACTGTTGAGTTTGCGAATATTTGTTGTAGTTAATTGGTTTAGCTAAGTTGAACGTGGGGTGTTGGATTTACTCACTTAGCTATGTGCTAATCCCTCGTTGTTACTTCCTGCAGACTTTTGTTTTGTGCATGCGGGTGGGTAGCAGGAAGGTCAAACCTTGGAAGGATGGAATGTTTGATATTCAAGCTACTCTGATTATTTTTGTAACAACTCAGTTTAGTTTATATAATACCCCGACATGCTAGTCTTTTGAAAAAGTTTTAAATGGGAGTGACTTAAACATGTAAACTGTTTTAGTACTTTAGAATATTGTGTAACCATGTATTGCGTTTTATTTACTTACGCTTCCGTATTATCTATAATATGATTACGAGTAAATGAGGGGTGTTATACCTATCATACCCTCCGGAAATTCATTTATACGCTTATTAGGTCCCGGAGCAGTAGGGTTAAGATCCATGGGTATGTTATATGTTGCGCAAAAAACGTTGACACTAGTTTGAGTCATAACCGAGAAGCTCTTATCCCATTTGCCAATAGCCATGCCGTCGGCCATGTCGAAAGAATATAATAACTACATATACCGAAAAGGAAAGGCTATACTATAAAGCACCGAAACGGAAGCATGCATACAAATTAACAGTGGTTACCTACTGAACGAAAGGGAAGCATAGCAGGAAAATTCACTAAAACAGAAAATAAAGTAATAATAAGGACGAAGGAAAAATTACCGAGGTCGAAGATGACAGGCTTCGGTAGCACACGGTAACTCTTCGGCTGGGAAATACGCGTTTCGGTCGCAGAGGAAAAGAAGAAAAGTGATAAAAATTTACTAAGGTAAAAGACTATTTATAGAAGAAAAATATAACCGATACGAAAAGGCGGACCGACGCGCCCTTCTGACAGATTGACAAGACATAATAATGATGAACTTCCACGCGTCACGAGGCAACACAAGACAACACGTTTAGCCATAAACGACCGATGAAATCCATAACCTTCTACGACCGAAACCGAAATAAAAAAAATATAATACAAACAATAATATAAAATAAAGAAAGAAGAGAATAACAAATTAAATCTATCCCGATAAAAATATTATTTTCACCGAAATAGATTGGGGGGCTGATGACGTACCTCCGTATCGGTACACGGGTACCGAAACATCGCGATCATACCGAAACACCCATTCCGACCGAAAGACATATCAATCGAGTTGTCACATCTAATTAATGTAGCAACCGGCGGCGGTAACACTTTTACCCACCGGATAAAAGGGTGGTACCGAAACAGGCAAAAGAGTGTCACCCTGAACGCTATAAATAAGTGCCCAACCACCAGTAGGTGGGCATTCATGACACATATTAAATACGCTCTCATACCGATAGAAACTCCTGACTTCTGTGGCGTACAATCCATGTCTGTCTCTTAGGACACTTTGGATTACCATTAGGGAATCGCCAACCGAAGGGGAATCCCCCTTTCAGGTTCAGGACTTCTTGACACCCCAAACTCTCTTTCGACCTTGCTCCAAGCTCACCGACACCTCCGACCCTCATATACCGAAGCATCCTTCGGTTATCCTACATCTACTGCACTGTTCCGTAATACCTAGAGCAACAAACCCAAAACTAAACAATACGAACACATAAAATAAATATAACGAAATGATCAAATAAGAATAGTAAGAGGACATTATAGGTGGAATTAAATTAATTTAGATAAAAGGGACATTGACCTTCATTCAACAAGGTGCCCGGATTGCGATGAGGAGCACATTCTTCTTCATTGTCGGGTTGCTTATAATCTTTGGAAGTCGATTGCAAAATGGTGGAATTTAAACTCAAACATGTTAATTGATCTTGATAAGGTGCTTTGCTTGGCCAATGCTTCTCAACTTTCAAAGAATCAACGTAGATACATGGATGCTGTCATTCAAACCGCTTTATGGACCCATCGAAATAAAGTTACTTTTAACTGGAAAAAAGTTCGAGAAGCATTCCTTTGTGACGATGTAATTTTTTTATCGTTTACATCAATTAGCAATAGAGGTAGCAATCTTAGCCTTAAATGGCTCGAGTGGACATGTGATCCAAAATTGGCTTGTTCCACTATCTTGTAATTTTATTTGTTTCTCACCTCTAGTTCCTTACTAGAGCGCTTTTTAATGAATTCACATCCGTTTGAAAAGAAAAAAAAGGACATTATAATGACTTATCATTCATCATAATCATATCATAATAATTCTAATTATACACCTGATAATAAATATGAATAATTAAACATAACTGTGCGATTTTGTTGAAAACTAGGGTTGCTGCCCAGCTTTTGCTAGGATTGGGTCATGAGCAGTATAACATGCATCCTATTTAAAATGACAGTGTAAATGAAAAAGAAAAATGTATGATAACTTTATAGAAAAACAAATATTCTTAAAAAAGTAATATTTTTAAAATATATATATATATGGGTGGGGTTCAAATGAGAATAGGAATTTTTGTGAGAATGAGAGAACCAATAATATCATACCAAGTGTACAAAAAGAATGCTCCACATGTACAAAACCCATTTACCCCTAACATCAATTATTTCACAAACGACAAATCGAAAAATTATGAAAATTGCACTATTAAATTCAGCGTTTTATCCTCTTCGATTTGCCGTCACTCAAGGCATACTTTAGACGAGTTTTTTTTTTTTCATTTTTTAGGTGAGTTTCACATTTACTAACACATGTGTTAAAGTGTTGCATTTAGGGTTTAGGGTTTAAAACCTCAAACCATAAACCCTAACCCCTAAACCCCAAACCCTAAACCCTAAACCCTAAATGCTTTACAAAACTCTAAACCCTAAATCATACTAAACCCTAAACCTTAAACCCTACTAAACCCTAAACCCTACTAACCCCTAAACCCTACTAAACCCTAAACCCTACTAAACCCTAACCCTAACCCTATCCAACAATCATGCTTGAAGCCGTTGCCTCCTACGATTTGTGGATTTGGCACGCTTTCTTTGGTCCTGCCGGATCGAACAACGACATCAACGTTCTCAATGAATCTGATTTATTCCAAGACTTACTACAAGATCAAGCTCCTCAAGTCATCTTCACTATTGCCCTAAACCCTAGCCTTAACCACAAATTAAATGTATAACCAATCACTAATACATGTGTTACTAATTTGTAAAACCCACCAAAAGATGGAAGGAAAATAAAGTTGTCGAAAGTATGCCTTGAGGGACGGCAAATCGAAGAGGAGAAAACGCTGAATTTTATGGTGCAATTTTCATGATTTTTTGACTTACCGTTTATGAGATATTTAATTTTTAAAAATGTGGAGGAGAGAGAACAAAGTGTGGAGGAGAGAGAATAAAGTGGCACATGGCAGAAATCTGTTGGTTCCCTCATTCTCACTCAAAGTTTGTGTACTCATTTGAACCTTACTCATATATATATATATATATATATATATATATATATATATATATATATATATATATATATATATATATATATATATATATATAGGATCCGGTTCAATTGAGAACCAAAAAAATTGCGAGAACCGTGAGAACCACTAGATTGCATGCTTGTTCACATGTAATTAACTTGATTCACATGTGAACATTGATTTAGGTTAGATTGGGGAAAAAAATTCGAAAAATCCTTAAATTATAGCGAAAAACGTAAAAAATGAAATTTATGTTCACATATGAACGATAATATGAACAAATCAGGTAAAACGTGTATTAAGACATAATTTTCGAAATTTTTTTTCCCAATCTAACCTAAATCAATGTTCACATGTGAATCAAGTTAATTACATGTGAACAAGCATGCAATCTAGTGGTTCTCACGGTTCTCGCAATTTTTTTGGTTCTCAATTGAACCGGACCCTATATATATATATATATATATATATATATATATATATATATATATATATATGTACTTAAAAAAGTAATATGACAATTAGATTAAGAAGTAAGATGAAGATACATGTTAGAGCACACAGTACGCTCCTTGCTGGCATCACCGTTGAGGGACGAGAACGGCGTACGCCGGCGTTCTACCAGACCGGGTCGACGTTCTCGACAATATTCAGGCATCACCGTTCGTTTCCGGACGTCGAAAGGGTTCGGTGTTCTCATTTTTTTTAATTGTTTTTTGTTTATTTTCTGCTCGCTGCAGGGAGTTGGATGAAGAAGACGAGTTGCATTTTTTTTTTCTTGTTTCCTTTTGGTGATCTGGGGTTGGAAGTTGATTGGATTAAAAGGGGGAAGATGAAAAATTTAGTGGGAATTTGGGGATTTTGAAGGGGAACTGAGATGGGGTTAGAAGGAAATTGAATGATTTCGAGATTTTATGTGTGATTGAGAGTGAAAATGGTGGAAGGAGAGATTGGTTACCCAAGTATGGTGATGAACTGATGACTCATGAATGATTTGAGGATTTTTTTTTTTCTTGTTTCCTTTTGCTGCAGGTCATACATACTTATATATAGTAAATAAATAATACTTCGTATAACAATAATTAATAATAATTATAATAATTATTAAAGGAAGGTGACATATTGGGTGGTGGTAAACAAATAAATTTGTATTTTTTTTGTTAATTATATAATTTATAAATAAGTTATATTATTAGTTTTAATTAATTTATTTATTTTTAAATATCAATTTATACAAGTATCATCATTAAAAAAAAATCATCATTAAAAAATTAAATAAAACAAATAATAAAAAACTCCAGAACACTGTCCAGAACACTGTGAATTCAGTTTCACCACACCATAGAATCCTCACTTTCAACATTCTCCAGAACACTGTCCAGAACACCGGTTACCACACCCTGTGCTCTTACAGTGTACGTTTTATTTAGTAATGTCATGAATTGCACTTGAATTTTGAGAACGTTTGACTTTGTATGTAGAAAAATATCACGTTTATTACTCCATAATTTTTTTTAACGCTTTAAATTAATTATCTACTTTTAAAAGTAGAATGATATAATTAACTAAACTTTTTACTATACCCCTTACTTTATATGTATATTATAAAAATATATGTAAAAAGTAAGGGTAAAATTGTCATCATACAAAAAAGTATATATATTTTCTTAAACTGCGTGTTTCTTATATGTGGACAATAATTTTGAGGTGGAGATATTATAGATGTTGTATTATTTATAAAATGAATAAATGGTTATTTAAGAGTAAAAACAACAATAAATTCCTTATATAATAACCGTTATTTATTGAGTAAAAGAAACTAAAGAAATAAAGTTTGGATGTAACGGCACATGCATGATCTCTCTCTAGGGCTGTAAATGAGTCGAGTCAGCTCGCAAGCTACTCGAGTTCGGCTCGTTAAAAGCTCGATTCGAGCCGAGCCTAAACGAGCTCGAGCCCGAGCTTGAACATAGTTTAGCGCTCGTTTAATAAACGAGCTCGAGCTCGAGCTTCTTATATCGAGCTCGAACAAGCTCGCGAGCCTAAACGAGCTTTTCATTTATATACATATATAATTCTTTATATGTAATTTTAGTATATAAGTATATAATACTACTAAGAATGAATATAATATTGACAAATTGTATTATATATAGCTAAAAATTAGAAAAATAAATAAATAAATATTATTTATTAATAAAATATATAATTAAAAAAATATTTTTATGGGATAAACGAGTCGAGCCCGAGCCGAGCTCAAACTTGTATAATATCAAACGAGCCGAGCTCGAGCTTTATACACCAGGCTCGAAACGAGCCGAGCTCGAGCTCGAGCTTACTGAATTTCAAACGAGCCGAGCTCGAGCCTAGGCAAGCTCGGGTTCCGCTCGGCTCGTTTACAGCCCTATCTCTCTCTCGTTAATGTTTTACTCCGTATTTTTATAAAATAAATAAAAAATAAAATAAAAAAGTGATATATATTTTACTTTTTCGGTGGAAAAGATCACTCTATTACTTACTGGCTTACTGCACAAATCAAACCCACCGATATTATCCATTGGTTCACAAAACGGTGGGCCCGCTGGTTTTCCATTGATTGATATATACAGTATATTTTTATAACTAGTTGAAGCCCGCGACAACGCGGGATTAACCATGAAATTGTATAATAGTAATAATGTCATTAGAGATGCAACTTTAGTAACTCATTTACATGAGTAAAAATATGTTTATAATTTATTTATTATAATTAAATTTATATACTGTATTACATATACTATTTGAAATATTAGAATGTTGGGGGTTTGAAACAAAGTCAAAAAAGTTTGCCTTTTTTTTTTACAAAAAAAATAGGTTATGTGATATTATGATTCAAAAAAATCCGGTGGGATAAGTTTTGTAATTTTATTTTTATTTAGTGGGGTTAAAGTGTAATATTATTATTTTTAATCTAATTTAATTAAACATCGTTGGATCAAATTGAAAAAACCTCATCTAAGGGTCCAGATTTCTCCATTGTATTCTGGTTTATTTATATATTATAGATTTATTTATCATAAATAATACGGAGTAGTAATACATAACTTTACTCTTAAAATAAAATATATATCATCCTCATCTTTCTCTGTCTTTGTTTCTCTCTACTCAAATTTCCAGCGGATAAAGTCTTTCTTTTTTCTCACTTAAATTAAAGTGTTGTCGCATTTTCTTGTTCTAATAGTAACCGACAATTACGGCAAGTGGTTTTCACTGTATTGTTTAGCGTTCAACATTGCGGTGGTACACGAAATCTGAATCGCCACCGCAACATCCGGTAATATTCGAGCTTTTATAAGGGCGACAACATCTGGAGGTGAGTTGTAGTTGACGACCGCGGGTGCCGATAAGCGGTGGTGATGGCGGTGATACTTTGTACGGAAAATATGTTTTCATTTTGTGGTTTCATAATTTTGTTTTGGTGGTGGTGGTGGTCCTGGTGGCGGCAGTATCTATAAAAAATGACACCATCATTTCACCACCACAATCCACTATTCAACAACCACAACTCAAAAACATTATCAACCCCAATTCAGTGTCGCCCATCACTAAATGATAGCGAAAACGGACGTCATGGGTTAGTGGTGACGGTGGTAATAGTCGCAGCTACAAAAATCGACCACCACCGCAGAAGTCGATCTACCAAAGCGATTTGTAGCAACCTTCGTTTAGATCTGGTTTTGTAAAAGATATGAGGCTTTTCATTTTTTGTATAAATTTGGCTTCTTAGTTTTATGTGATATTTAATTCTTTTTTCCATAACAAATGCATGTATTGATTTTAGTTGATGTTTTTCTTTAAAATCTGTGAAGTTGCCGCCATTTTTCGTTTTAAAGATTGGTCTCTTGAATTTGTGTTGCAGGTTTATAGAATCACTGGCTTTGTAAATGTAGAATACAAATTTTCTTTCACAAAAGACAAAATGAAAAATACGTTAAATTGCTCGGCTTTAGAAGAAACAATTAAAAACTAATAAGAAACAAAATGTAAATAGGTGGGCTGAAATAAGACCGCTCTCCTATTACTTTAACCCAAAATCACTAATCTAATCCTTGATAGTAGCCGGTTATTAAAAAGTTCATCCATTTGACCAGGCCAATTATTATTTTTAACAAACTAATACACATTTTAGCGCCCTTAGATCCCATGAGAATGTTAACATATGGAGTGATTTGTTTTATAAACTTTAAATTGCTATAATATATTAATAATTATGTAATATAACATATGGTGTAAGAATCCTTTGTAACTTTGTTGTTTATATATCTATATTCTCTTAAAAATAGACTCAACAAAGAGAAATGACAATTTTGTCCCTACATTAATCTATTAATAGCTTGCAATTAACTATTTACTATATATAAATCCTATTTACTATCCTATATGATTAATTACTCCGTATATGATCAACATTAAAAACATAACTATTTTAAAACATAAATTGACTATCATTTTTTCATCACTCTTAAACCATCATTATAACTATTTTTTCAGTAGCATTGCAAGGGTATTATACTAGTAGAAGATAGTTTTTGTTATTTTATGGTATGTAATTCAATTTTAATTAGAATTAAAATTGTTAAATTAAATTTGATTGAAATATAAATGGCAACATATAACACTAATTGATCATGCATATATTTTTTACACTTGACGTTGATATAGGCATGAACAAAAAACCCGAACCCGGAATCGAACCCGAAAAAAAACCCGGAACCGAACCCGGAAAAAACCGGTTTTTTTGAACCCGGTTCGGGTTTTTTTCGTACCCGGCCGGTTTGGGTTTTCGGATCTCACAATCGTGTTGGGACCGGGTAGGAAGCGGGTCGGGTTGGAAAACCCGGTATAAAACCCGGAAAACCCGGTTTAAAAACCGGTATTCGTGGGTCAAAAACCCGATTCGGGTCGGGTCGGGTAGGTCAACAAACCGGTTTTTCTCCCTTTGACTAAAACCCGGTTCAGTTTCCGGGTACGGGTCGGGTAGGCCCGAAACCCGGTTTTGTTCACGACTACGTTGATATAAAGGTTACTCAAATATAACAAACTTAACTGAATTAGCATTGGCAATAGTTAAAGGCTGAGTGATCATGCGTATATATCCTTAGTTAAGTTGACTTTGTTAAATTTGACTTGTATAAAATGAATTTATACAGCATTTAAATTTGACTTGTATAAAATTTGGGTGGTGATAAATCCACCATTGTTTTTGATAAATCCACCAAAAACTGTGCATCATTGATGTGTACAGTACAAGTTTTAATGCACAAATTTGGTGGATCTATCAAAAACAATGGTGGATATATCACCACCCATAAAATTTGATTAGTTAGTATGTAGATTTTGTGTCAATAGCATTTAAAAATCATTATAGGGTAAGGTTAAAATAGGAACACTTATTGTGGTGGGAACGGTAGGAACGAACATTTTTACTTTAAACTTTAAGATTAAATTATGTTTTTGATGAAAAATATATATTAAAATTCTTAAAATTGTGTGTTCTTTACTATGAGAATTTTTTTTTTTTTTTTAAAAATGTGATACACATCATAAATTTTTTTTGTGTATGACAGTATCACACATAAAAGGTTGTAATACACAACTTTAATTTGTGTATCATGTATTTTTTTTTAATTTTTTTAATTAATCTAATATTAAAGAGGATAAAATTTTAATAATTTTAGCATAACTTTTTTTGCACAACATGTACATACATTGAATTTAAAAGTGAAAAGTCGTTCCTACGGTTCCTACAATAATAAGTGATCTTAGAATAACCTTTCCCAATCATTTATATTGTAAAAAAAATGGGGAAGGCACCTTGCTAAAATTGAGTACATTATGTAAGGGTATTTTTGACTTTTCAATAAGTTGAGTACAATTTCAAGCAAATGAGAAGAGATGTTTTTTAAGTAGTAGGGATAATTATTTAAAAAAGTTACATTTTCATTCCTTTAATTATTTTATTAACTAGTTTAAGACCCGCAAAAATTTGCGGGTTGATACATTGATATGTGTTATATGACCCTATGTATTTGTTAGCACAATACGAACTTATGGTTCAACATGTAGGCCATGTATCTACAATGATTAATTGTGAACACCAAAACTAAACAAAAGATGAAAATACTTAAAGGGTCGAGAAAATAGTAGTATTTTGATCACTAATGCCGGTGTTAAATGGAATAGTTTGAACACCAAGTCATCACCAAGTCAGTTTGTGATAAAAGGAAACAAATACCAATCAAGTTAAAAAGAAATATGAATGAGTTTATTCATAACATGACACAATAGTAGTACTTTGATTACTGAATCATAACGGAATTAAAATATGCAAGTGTTCAACGGAAAAGTTTGAACTCCAAGTCAATCGAGGTGAGGGATAGCTCGACAACAGCCCAAGTTATGCTTTCAAAAAGAATAGAATATGAATGGGTTTATCATAACGACAAAACATAACCAACTTGAAACACGGCTTGTACTTTGTGTGCTTTTCTTGGTCACTTCAATGGCTACTCAATCATGGTTTTTTTCCCAGTGATGAATTCCCATCCATGTTAAGGTCTTCAATAGGAATTGGTGATATCGTGGTTCCCAAGTTAGATGTGCCTACCTGTTATGAACCAAATAATTGGTAAAAATGGAATATCACATAGTCATCCCCGTTGTCCTCCAAATTAGGATCAGCTTTAAGGGGCCTTGCCAATTGTTCATTGAGAGGACAATTCATGGTTGACGTTAAACATTGAGACTTTAATCTCAATAACAAACTGTTGGTTTAGTAAAGATTCCCGTTCATCCGGCACCATACTTGGATCATCAGTCTAAGAGGAAAAAATAAAACGGTAAATTATAAAAGAGTAAATTTCAAAAATCATACCTGTGGTTTACACAGATTTTTACAAATCATACCTGAACTTTTGTTTTCAGGTTTTTGATACAATAAGTTTCAAGTTTGCTCGTAGATGGTACCTCCGTCACAATCCGTTAATTTTCACCGTATGTGTGTAAACCACAGGTATCATTTACGAGCAATTTTGAAACTTATGGGTATCATTTACGAGCAATTTTGAAACTTATTGTATTGAAAGTAGACGGAATTGGTAAAACTTAACGACAAAAATAGACGGAGTTGGACGGGGGTACCATTTACGAGCAAACTTGAAACTTATTGTATCGAAAACCTGAAAAAAAAAGTTCGGGTATGATATGTGAAAATGTATGTAAACCACGGGTATGGTTTATGGAATTTTCTCATTATAAAACAATACTACTAATTAATAAAAGTTAGTATGAAGAGTTATGCATACCTTTTGCATCTTGAGTTCCAACCAACTTTCGGTTTTCTTAAGGACCTTTGCAACGACATTGCCAAACATTGAAAAGGATGTAGGAGCTGTTGAATCTCGCACACGAATGACAAGAGAAATAGCTAAAATAGTAAGGTGATTTAATATATGATAAATATCCCATAAAATATTGTATCTTATGCAATCATACTTGGTGTTTGTTTCATTCATAGGTCCACATTTGTAACAATTAAATCGGGCGCCTCTGGGAGAAACGTCCACCTTTTTCGTCACAGTCTTCCCAGAATCTTGGCATATAAAATAAAACCAACCATCTTCCGCACTAACACTTTCAAAGGTGGCAACAACAACACAATGTGTAGTCTGCGTAATATTAAATATGGTCAAGTAATTAGTAACAAATTACACGCGAGCTAAACATTGTTAGACATGTGTGGTGTATCAAAATTGCTACCTTTTTTATTACACGAAGGTCATCAATTGTTTTGCCTGGGAAGTTATTATAATAGTCCCCATGCTTCTCCACAACGGTCTTAACAGCCAACACGGAAGGTGGTGTCGCATTAGAAGTTCCTTCACCACTTGGTAACATGCTGATAAAATACAAATATTGTTAAATTTTGCAATATTTTGTTTTTTCCTTAGTAAATAAAAATTACGTCAGTATGGTATCGAACAAAACGGGCTTATTTTTTCTAATTATAACATATAAAGTTTGAAAAAAAACACTATAAATCATTTACATTCATAATGTTGGGGGATCCAAAAACTATTCACATGGAATCATATGTCCATTTGGGAATAATAGGAGCATGGTGGAAGGTAAAAATCAGTGTACATATGGACGATGAGATGCTGTAGAAATATAATTATAACATATAAACATAGAAAATAACAATGTAAGACATATACATTCATGATAATGGGGGATCCAAAAACGATTTCAAGTAATTAAAATAGAGTAATGAAAGGATGCAGAGTATGTATTATTCGCAGATCACCAGTTATCCAACCACATCTGTGCAAAATGGTAATAGGTGATTTTTTTTTATATACAACTACATAGCTTACCGAGTTAGTGTATTATACGCAAGTATTTTAGTAGGGGTGAAGAGATGAGTACCAAATGCGACGTCTCTATTTAGCTGCTATTTAGTGACGGTCAACCATTAGATACTCGCCAATGTACGGACTCAAACCAAAATTACTAATCTCCACACAATTACCTTCTTTAATAGAGTCATTGAAATTGTGAACCAGATTCTTCTTCACGCTGGCGTGGATTATGTTCCCCTGCAAGATGATAATAGTTGAAGTGAACACATTGTTTTCATAATGTGATCATTAAATTTAGTGTATCGCATCATACAGATTATTTTGGATTTTAAAAAATTGAATATGGTCATGTTCATACCTGTGGGTCATGCTGGCGTGGATTATGTTCCCCTGCAAGATGATAATAGTTGAAGTGAACACATTGGTTTCATAATGTGATCATTAAATTTAGTGTATCGCATCATACAGATTATTTTGGATTTTAAAAAATTGAAAATGGTCATGTTCATACCTGTGGGTCAACCAGTATCATCTCCCTGCTCGATATTACATTAGGAGTATTCTTGAATTTGGACATAAACATGGTGAACCTTTACAGAGATTACCAAGTAGTCCCTGTCAACGGTTAGTTCATTTAGAGGGGTGTAAACTTGTAGAGCTTACATAGATTTTTTTTTAACGATTAAAGGGTTTGAGAGTATATGTAAGATGTTTGCAAGAATTGTGTTCTTATTTAAAGTAGTCAGCCTAATATTTAGAGCTAAAAAAAGGTTGTAAATTATTTATTTGTAAAAGGAAATTATTGAGTTGTTATTTGTGATGAAAATTTAAATGCATGTAGTTTGGAAAGTGATATCTTTAGCACAAAATAAATGATATACTTGGTGTTTTTAGAAGATTGAACAAATAAGTATGTCTGTAACAAATTTTTTAATGTCTATCTTTCCATATAACTAATTTTTAATTTTTAAATTTCCATATAAACAATTATGCATTAAAAAAACCGATATACAATTTTTTTTTTCACAAAAAAATAACGAATTTTAAAAAATTACGAAATAAAAAGATAAATAAACAAACCTACGATAGAAGTCATAGAACTCCATGTTCCCCTATACATACAAGAATTAATGATGTTCTTTTAATTAATTTTGTGATTGTGATGAATAGAACACACCATTTTCTCCAAGCAATAAATCAATCAATCAATCAATAAGTTATAGAACACACAATTTTCTCCAAAAATTAAATCAATCAATAAATTTAATTAATAATATTAAAATAAAGGGTGGTTACCTGATATGATGAAGAACGTAACTTTGAAATCGGAGAGGTTTAGAAACCAAATAAACCAATACCCTTAAGATTCTGAATTTCAATTAAATTGGCAAACCTAAAGATTCTGCAATTTGAAGACGAGATCTTAGAAATTTTGAGTGAAAATCGGCGCCGTATCGTGTTGCCGTCGTCGTATGGTGTCGCCGTCGCCGTATGGTGTCACCGCCGCAGGTTACTACTACTTTCCGTAATGTGAAGATGAGAAAATGAAGAGCGGACTGTGTGCGAGAGTAGATTAGAGATGGAATAATTGGACCGATGGTGCATTTATTTATCTACATACATGCATATGTTTGATCCATAAGCCTAAAAGGCTAAAATAATAAATGGGCTGATGATTTATTTATTTATCTACATACATGTACATGTTTGATCCATCAGCCTAAAATAATAATTGATATTATTAGTTAAAATAATTGATATGGTCAACGTTTTTTAGAATCTTTTTTCTTTTTTTCTTTTTATTTTTATTAAAATTAAAATTAATCTTTTGAGTAAACGAATTTAGGGATTTTAATTGATATGGTCAACGTTTTTTAGAATCTTTTTTCTTTTTCTTCTTTTTATTTTTATTAAAATTAAAATTAATTTTTTGGTATGGTAAACGAATTTAGAGATTTTAGGACCATTTTTCTTACCTTTCAAAAGTGAATATCTATGACTAAAATAAAATTAGGAGGGTATAATAGCCTTTTAATCACAAATAAATTGGAATAAGTATGTCATTTAAAGTGATTAAGGGTTGGATTATCATTGTTGATCTTCATCTAATGGTCCTTATTCTTCCATTATTTTTCTTATAATGTATAAGATAGAATAGATAGATTAAATGATTATAATCAACTCCTCCAAATGTAATTACTACACTAAGATTTCGTTTTAAATTATTGGTGAAACTATAGGCGAAAAACCGATGGTATTTTGTGAATATGGAACTTGAACTTAATCTACAATCAATAATTGTTTCATACCATATACAAAGGGAATAAATTATAGAGTGGAAAATAAATGGGTTAGGCATGTTCGGAAATAGGTCAAGGGATTAATTTGGGTTGTCTCCAAAAAGATTAAAAAGTTCTTATTAATCTGGTAATATGTTTTTCTAGAACAAAATCAACGATTTAGGAGGTTTTATGCGTTATTTCCCATTTTGACAATTTTTTTTTTTACCGTTTTATATTTTTTACGTTTGCCTTAAACATGTATTCTCGAGTTTTTTTTTAGTGGAAAGGAAAAGAAATCAACTGATAAAAAAATTATTAGTCATTCTCGAGTCCTTTTTTCAAGTGGAAAGGAAAGAGAAGGAAGGGATTAGGATGGGTTTGTTATTAATAAACTTTTCTGCACATATTTGGGCTGATTGTAACAGACTACAATTTTATGCTTAATCCTCTGTAACAAACTACTTCTTCCCTTTTATTTATACGGCATAGCAAGAAATTTTTTTTTTACAAGATTAACCTGCAGTCTACTCGTATCTTCTGCCACAATCAATTTTCAACATCTAATTAATATGCACAACGGTGTAAAGGAGCACCTAAAAGCATTATTTTATTATTACGAGTGTTCATTCACTTCTATTATAACACCTAAATGCTATTGGTTTATATATATTTACTATTTATATACTATACGATGATGAATTGATGATGATATATATGTGTAGAGCAGGTATCCAACTAAAATCGGAGCAGTACGTGCAAATATACATATACATATACATATATAATTAAACTAAATACTTTTATTTCCCTTCTTTTATTTTCCATTCAACTCGAGAATACATATACAATGTCTTGTACTACAATCTTTTCTATTAATTTTTCCTCAATTATTTTCCGTCCCATTCTTTTCCACTAAAAAAAATCTCGAGAATACAGTGACGTAAAATACAACATAACCCAAATTAGTTCATTCATAACTTTTTGGGTCAAACTTGCCAAAGTCAAGAGTAAAACTATCAACAATAATTGTGCAAATTTCAACTATGAGTTGTATACACACACAAACATAAATTTTTTTAGAAAGGCAACGAACTCACATACTTCATCATTAATATATACATTTTCCACAAATATATACAAATGTCCACCCCTGGACTTGAACCCACAACATTATAGCTGGAAGGTCATCTCGATACCGCTAGACCAATGACCCTTTGGTACAATTAGTTGGATAAAACGCGTGTTGCTTGAACCATGTCTTACTCTTAATAGTATCACATAATTGATTTCTTTCAGCTGAATGAAGCATTGTTTGAGACGAAGGAAGAGAAAGCTTTATGGAACACTTTCTTGTCTATTATAAGCAAAATACATCCAGGTAATGTTTCTTTTTTCCATAAAAAGTTAAATTCTTTTGGGCAGATGAAATTTGTGACGGTTCTCATTTTGAAGCATCCCTACCTTTTCTTATTCCCAAAATTCAAGCTAAGATGACTTATTTCCTCCTTGTTTTTGTAGTAGTTTGGTTTTAGTAGATTAACAGACGGATGTTTTACTTTTAACTAGTAGTAAACTTTTCCTGGTGAACTATGTGTCGAATCTTGTCTCATGAACATGTTTCTTTTTGAAATTTTCAGGTATTGAGGTGGATGATTTGTTCAAAATGTCTTTGCAATTAGTTCAACCACTAGAAGATTTCTTCACCCATGTCTTTGTTATGGTGGTACGTATTAGAGTATAGATTAGTATGACCCATCCAATTGTATCAATGGGTTTGGATCCGTTAGGGTTTTTAGTATTGTAATCCTTGTATTATAAATAGCGATAAATGAAATATAGAATCCTAACGGGGAATTCATTTGTTATCATGGTATCAGAGCCTTAGGGTTCTTACCGTTTTCTTTCTCAACTTTCTTTCATTCGCGTCCTCGTCCGCGGATCTACTATTATCATATCTTCAATTTTATCTTCGAATCTCTTCTTGGATTTATTTTTTTCCTCTTCATCAATCCTTTTATACCTTCAACACTCTGATTCTCATTATTCAAAAAAAAAATCCGCTTATGTCAGTCAAACAGGTGCACCGATTCTTCTATTAGTTTGCAGTTGCTTTGATTCTCCTTTCTTATTCTTAGTTGTTTGATTTATCTTATCATCTTCATCTTTTATTCAATTAAAACAAAAAAAAATTGCTTCTTCTGCTTAGCATCGCGAGCTGAGTCACCTTCTCAATCTACATCTTTTGCTTCCATTATAGTTTGTCTTCAAGTCAAAGTCAAATAACAATAAGAATAATTATAAATAAAAAAAAGAAGAAGAACAAGAAATCGTTTGCATCTCTCCTATTAAGTACATCTCTCCTATATTCATTCTTTAAAAAAAAATTAAAAATTTAAAAAAATTGGTCAGAATAATTATAAAAAAAAAAAAGAAGAAGAAGAACAAGAAAGTGATTCACAATCGTTTGCATCTTTCCTATTAAGTACATCTCTCCTATATTCATTCTTAAAAAAAAAATTAAAAAAATGGTCTCTTTCTTCCTACGTTTCCTTCCTTTTATTTGAAAAATAAATATATAAATAAAATTACAATCATATATCTCAATCTTTTCTAGTTCGAAATCTCCTTTAATTCATCTCAACTTCTTCGTCTATTCCTCTTTTATATCTTCCCAAATCGTTTCTATCTATCTTTCTATCAAACCAATTCTCCTCTATCTTTTCCAAAAATACCTATTTTCTCTTGTTTATCTTTCTTTCACTTTTGTTATTCATAAACTCATTGCTATTAGGATCAATTTCCAACCTAATAATCGTTATCGAAAGAATAGCCGATGCAACCAATGTTGCTGCACAAAGAGTCGATGCATTGCTTTTTCCTCCACAACCATGCCGCCTTGCCTTTTGCTGCTGCTGCTGCTTTTATTTTCGGGTTTCTTCAACAAAAAAAAAAAAAGTCTCGTTTCTTTTATTTTGCGTTTATCCTTTTTATATTTATGTATATACGCTTCAGTTTGAGCGTTCATTATTCTCCCGCTCCAACTGTGGGGGAGTATTAGAGTATAGGTTAGTATGACCCAGCCCAATTGTGTCAATTGGATTGGGTCCGTTAGGGTTTTTCGTATTGTAATCCTTGTATTCTAAATACCGATAAATGATATACATAATTCTCACGGGGAATTCATTTGTTATTGTTGTTATTAGTATCTTAAAATAAGTGATAACAAATAACTGAGCAAGCAAGTACAAACTGCAACTATTGTACAAAGATATTAATCAGAGATATCGCTTTGACCTTTTAGGTTAACCAAGCTAAATTTGTTCACCAACTTTTACATACCGAGAAAAATTACAAAGTCCTTCTATACTTCGTATGAATACAGTACATGGAGAAATGCCATTAAAGTTGTTCCAAGATCCAGATCAACGACAATAGTGCTAGGCTTGACTTTAAAGGTCAATGTGAATTACTTATACCTGAAACTATGTGAAACTATGTGAGTTTGCTTTTAACTCAACAACATGGTTATTATAAGCTATAACACATAGCCAATAGTATGTTAATATAAATTTAAAGAAAATTTTTAACGAGTTGTTGATGCATTCATTTTCAGGATGACTAAAAGATCAGAAAGAACAGATTTGCACTGCTTAGAGAAATTTCTGAACTTCCAAGAGGAATAGCTGACCTCTCAATTCTGCTTGGATTTTGACTTCTTAGTAGTCTCCATTTAGACGGACACGGTTCTTATAACTTATTGTTTGTATGGTGGCAAAAAGTTCAGCCATACAAGTTATAGTAAAATTTTGTGAAATACCGATAATACACTTCAGAGCATCTATAGTTAACAAATGGATCAACAGTCTAGATAGAGTTTGAGGTATGTATGTATGTCCAAGAGTCCTTCGAGGGTGATTCCCAAACTCATAGAGAAGAACCCCATGAACAACATAGTCGGTAGATTATGAGAGTTGCTCCTATTTTTTCAAAATGAGTAAATTGTTCAAGTGTATGAAAACTTGACACGCTGTTTATAATAACATGGTTATTCTTTTGAGTTTATTTTTACCAGATCATCTTGTACTTTCTTTGTGCTATTTGAGGCTACTATTTGAATTAGATTTTTTTGATTTCTATGAATTCTTGTATTAAGTAAGTAATAACCATTTGTGATGACAAAAAGAAAAAAAATTAGTTGGGTTAAAATAGTAACGACAAGTGTCTTAAAAAGTTTGAATGTTTACTTGTTGCAATGGTTGTGCTAGTTTTGCTGCAAAATGTACGGTATGCAGAAGTTGCTCGGTTTTGAAATTTTTTTAAAAACTTGTTCTCGGTTCAGTCGCTAAAACCTGAACTGAAGTGATTTAAGATATTAAAAAATCCGAACTTTTTATTTAGTTAAGTGTCTGTCTGATTTGGGACCAAACTAGTTTCATTAATTTTCAAATTGATCACTGATTTTGTTCAACCCAATTTCTTGACTGCAAATGCACATACTTACACTATTGATAAATGAAAATTCACTACCTTGTGGATCCTTCCCAATGACAAATAAATGCAGTTGGATGAATCCAACCAATTCTGATGCAACGATTTAGTCACCCGTCGATCATCTTATCAATTTAGGTTGTTGGATAATCATTAAAAAGTGGAAAGGAAATGATAATGAATTAGAAGGGGATTCATAAATGGTCATACTTGGTAGAGGGAAGACATTTCTAATTATCACAGTGGTTACTAACCTTTACCTTATAACATATAAAGAATAAAGAAGTACGGAGTATATAATAATATCAAAATCGAAAGAACAAAAATTCAATCTTAGTAACAAACATATCACGAGTAAACCTTACTTACACTTACCAGAACATGTTAACAAATTGTTTTTTCTCTGTTTTGTCTACAACAATACAACCAACGGCCCAAGAGATAGATGAGTTTTGATCAATGCAACAACACACGCTAAAAGAACTACTAGGCACTCAAAACCTGGATACAACATCGAAGTAGTTATCATCCACACAAGAGACAGAATTGCAGAAGCTCCAATGGCCATTGAAACCCTATACGTGAAGATGTTAATTCTTTTTAATCTTTAATAAGCTATCCGGTGCACCATTAATGAAAGCATACACGTATGAAGCGAGACCCAAGAGGATAACACGCGCAAGCTTTGAATGTAGATCTAGCATGTAATTTTTTTTGCATATGCCCTTGGCCAACCCACCAAAGGCCATAGTTATCATCATCGTAAAACTCCTATCAAATTCTTTAGGATCGAGGTTTTTGGTGGAAATTGGATGTATGGCAGGAAAGTCTAAAATAGAAAAGAAAGATGATTAATTAAGGGGAGATATAATAATGTGCTATTAACACAGCTATTCAGATTCTAAGATTAACTAACCTGATTTTAAAGGCATAATAGGACAATACACCGTAACCGTAACAACAAAGGATGGTAGAATAATTTTTCAAACATTTCCATAAGCAAATTCGCCTCGTAGATATGACATCCCAGAAAGAACCACAACAACTTGTGTCCATATGGCAGAAAAAAACAGTAGATGGAACAATCGACTCAATCTCTCGATATGTGTAGTGAGATACAAAAGTGTATAGCCACAAAAGATGGCGGCTGCAATGAACCTAGAGGCAGACTCATTAGGATCCTCGGTGCACATGATACACAATAAGGAAATGCAATCTTTGTCACCTTTTTTAGAGTTTGAATTCGTCTTCTGTAAACATAAACACATAACATTAAACCAAACCCCAATAAATAACACAACTTAGATTTCTCCGAATGAGCTTAACGTCGAGAACAACTTAGTGCTCATATACATGCAAAGGATCTAGCTGGCGTCACTTTATCTTGTTCTGGGATATTTATACCGACCGGGTCAATCCAAGTTTCAAAACATTGCTTGAAACTATGTAAGGCTGCTCTTAACTTAACAACATGGTTTTTATAAGCTATAGCACATAGCACATAGCCAAATATATGTTAATCTAAATTTTAAAAAAATTTTGATGAGTTGTTGTTGCATACTTTTTCAGGATGATGAAAAGATTAGAAAAAATATACTTGCACTGCTTAGAGAAATTTTTGAACTCCCAAGAGGAATAGTTGACCTCTCAATTCTTCCTGGATTTTGACTTCTTAGTAATCTCCATTTAGACGGACACGGTTCTTATAACTTATTGTTTGTATGCTGCCAAAAGTTCGATCATACGAGACATGGTAAATTTTTTTGTAATACTGATGATACATTTCAGAGCATCTATAGTTAAACAAATGGATCAACCGTCTTGATGGAATTTGAGGCATGTATGTATGTCCAAGAGTCCTTTGAGGGTGATTCCCGAACTTATAGAGAAGAACCCCACGAGCAACATAGTAGGTATATTTGTTGGGTTTTCTGTTCCCTAACTAGATTATTATACACGCAGCGGAACAACAAAAACTTTAAATAATCTAAGGCAATTAAGAAACTAAAACCCTAAGGGATCTTTAACTTTAACAACATAGTACAATGAATAAATTAGACAAAGAGAATAAAGAAAAACACTAACCTTAAGAGAAAACCTACTTCTCGCGCGCAGACCAACGAGCAGAGCTTCGTTACTTGGAGGCAAGTACCCAAAGTAGAATACCTCTAATGCTTCACACCAAAAAACCCAAGAGAAAGCCGAATTTCCGAAATCCATGAAAATTCGTATCTGATTCGTGTGTTTATGAAGGTATAGGATGCCCCTATTTATAGTTGTGGAAGAAACCCTAAGGTTTGCTGAATTCGACTCCCAATCGGCGGTTGGAGCTGTTTGACTTGTATTCCAAGTCTGCGAATTCCACCGCCTTAGAAACCCTAACCTCAACCGGCAGTTGGACCTTCCAACCGGCGGTTGAGTCAATTTCTGGAATCTTCCGCCAGATTTAATTACTTTTAATTTCTAATTATTAAACTATTTATTAATTAATTAAACAATTAAATATAATATTAATACTATTAATATTATCCTTCATCTTTCTCTTGACTGTTCATGAGGGCAACCCAAAAAGGACTTTACCATTAATGATAGTCTCACCAATTAGTTATGATATTGGACACTATTCCAACAGTCTCCCACTTGGACAAATCATCAATTACTATTGGTCTAAAGACTATATCACATTAACTATGTAAAGTGTGCATCCAAGCAACTGCCGAACTCTGATCTCATCTTAGAGTTAGTCCTTTAGATAAGTGATCATCCATTCCTTTGTTTCACGATATCGTATGAATCGAGACATGGATTATAATCAATCTCAAGATTCATATATGTTTTCCGATTTCCGATTATATTGACTATATGAGAGTACTGAACTATCACTTTAGTCTCGGCCAGGCCTAGCACTTTTTAAGTCAAACTTTAATCATCAGAGGGCCCATGATATCTATTTTCCATTTTAGGCAAAAGGAACGAATAAATATCGACTACATAGCACTAGTCAACTCATCATATCATACCTAGCATACCCTTTATAACTGGCATTTACGCACAGCGTTTGAATAGACTAAAGTATAACAGACTCGAAGAACTAGATACTCATGTATCTCCATTTTAAGAATAGAAGATATTATCATCTTAAAATCACTCGTGATTTAATCCATGAAGTGATCTCTTTAAGTGCGGGTTTCTCCTATACTTAAATCCCCATTAAGTACTCATGAGTGTTGCAGCAATCTCCATTTCATGTCTATCTCCATGGACATCTACTAACACTCCATGACAGTCTTGATTCACCACATACTTCCTATAGTGTGATCGACTGAGGAGGTTTGAGTAAGAACTTATTACTCTGGAAGTGGTGTCTAAACATGCAAAACTGAAACACAACGACAAACAATAGTAAATGGTAGAACTCCTTCCCATTAAAAATCTCCATTATTAATCACCAAGTCTATTACAGTTTCTATCATTGTTTATAACGTTTCAAATTCAAACTAATCAACTAAATTACATTATCTCTTAAACCTATGCTCCTAGCATGTTCATCGTGCTTGGACTTTCCTAGAGGCTTTGTGAAAGGATCAGCTGGATTATCCTCTGATCTTATGCTCTTCACAATTACATGTCCTTCTTCGACTTTACTTCGAACAAAATGGTATTTCCTTTCAATGTGCTTTGACTTTCCGTGATCCTTGCGTTCTTTACTCAAGGCGACTGCACTTTCATTATCACAGAATATAGCAATAGGATCTTGTACCGTTGGAACAACTCCAAGATCTCCAATGAAATTCCTCATCCAGACAGCTTTCTTTGCCGCTTCACTAGCCGCAATGTACTCAGACTCACATGTAGAGTCTGCTACCGTATCTTGCTTAGAACTTTTCCATGTCACCGCTCCCCCATTCAGTAGGAATACCCAACCAGACTGTGATCGACAATCATCTCTGTCTGTTTGGAAACTAGCATCACTATAACCCGTTACTCTAAGTTCTTCTTCTCCACCATAAACCAAGAACCCGTCTTTAGTATTTCTCAAATACTTAAGAATATTCTTTACAGTTGTCCAATGACCTTTACCAGGATTCTGTTGATGTCGACTCACTAAGCTCAAAGCAAATGAGACATCAGGCCTTGTACACGTCATGGCATACATGATCGATCCTATAGCCAAAGCATATGGGATTCGACTCATTCTGTCCAATTCTTGTTCAGACTTTGGACATAGATCCTTACTGATCTTAATGCCATGATTCAAGGGTAAGTTCCCTTTCTTAGAATTTTCCATATTAAATCTTTTCAATATTTTATCTATGTACGTATCCTGACTGAGTCCTATGAGACATTTTGACCTGTCTCTGTAAATCTTTATACCTAGGATATATGCTGCATCTCCAAGATCTTTCATAGCGAAACACTTTCCCAACCATTCTTTTACACTTTGTAAAGTCGGGATATCATTTCCTATGAGCAGTATATCATCCACATATAATACTAAGAATACTACAATACTCCCACTGAACTTGACATATATACAGGACTCATCTTCACTTCTAGAAAATCCAAACTCTGTGACCTTTTTGTGGAAGCAGAGATTCCAGCTACGAGAGGCTTGTTTAAGTCCATAAATGGCATTTTCAAGCTTGCACACTCTATTAGGATATTTTGCATTTTCAAAACCTTCCGGTTGTGTCATGAACACATCCTCTGTCAGTTTCCCACTAAGGAAAGCGGTTTTGACATCCATATGCCAAATTTCATAGTCATGAAATGCAGCTATGGCTAGCATAATCCTAATTGACTTAATCTTAGCTACTGGTGAGAAGGTTTCCTCGTAATCAATCACATAGGTTTGAGTATAGCCCTTTGCTGCCAACCTAGCTTTATAAGTGTGTACTTTCCCATCCATGTCTGTCTTCTTCTTGAAGATCCACTTACAACCCACCGTCTTAAGACCGGGTGTAGTGTCAACCAAATTCCAAACTTGATTGTCATACATGGACTGAATTTCGCTTTTCATAGCTTCCTTCCATTTAGCAGCCTCAGGGCCTGCTATCGCTTCCTTGTAGTTAGCAGGCTCATCTAATTCACCAAGTGTACTATCACTTATCTTATCCTCTTCTTCTATTTGGTAACCATAATAGAACTCAGGAGGATTGCTAACTCTACTAGATCTGCGAACGGGTAAGGATATGTCTTCAGGTTCAACAGGTGTTGCCACCTCAAGTTGAGTGTCAGTGTTTACTGTAGGTTCTTCGTCGGTAGACTCTTGAATTTCTTCAAGATCGATTGTACTCCCACTGTCCTCTTTAGATATCATTTCTCTCTCAAGGAACACTCCTCTTCGAGCTACAAAGACCACATTTTCTTTGGGTCTGTAGAATAAATATCCAAATGACTCTTGTGGATAACCGACGAAAAGACACTTTTCAGATCTGGAGTCTAGTTTTTCCTGAGTTTCCCGTCTAACGTAAACTTCACAACCCCAGATTTTGATGTGACCAAGAGAAGGTCTTTTTCCCTTCCACATCTCATAAGGTGTCTTTGAAACTTTCTTAGTGGGTATTTGATTTAAGATATGGGCGGCTGTTTCTAATGCATAACCCCAGAAACTTATTAGAAGTGTTGCTCGACTCATCATAGATCGAACCATGTCTAACAAAGTTCTGTTTCTCCTCTCAGCAACACCATTAAGCTGCGGTGTTCTAGGAGGAGTCAATTGTGAAACTATTCCACAATCTCTAAGATGATCGAGAAACTCGATACTAAGGTACTCTCCTCCCCTATCGGATCGGAGAACCTTTATCTTTCTGCCCAGTTGATTCTCTACTTCGTTTTGATATCTTTTGAATACCTCAAAAGTATCTGACTTATGTTTGATCAGATAAACATGTCCAAATCTACTGAAGTCATCAGTAAATGTAACGTAGTATCTATTTCCATCTTTTGTAGCACATCGGAATGGTCCACATACATCTGTATGTACCAAATCCAATAGTCCTTCACCTCTTTCACATGATCCTGTGAATGGTGATTTAGTCATCTTTCCTAATAAACAAGATTCGCATACATCATCCGATTTGAGGTCGAATGATTCAAACACTCCATCCTTTTGGAGTTGGGCGATGCGTTTCTTGTTTATGTGCCCTAGACGATTGTGCCACAACTTGGATTTATCAATTTTATTAGACGAATCAATATTTAAAATAACATTGCTAACACATTCAACATTTTCATATATGCCTTTGTAAGGAGAAGCTTTAAAAATAAAACAATCATTTAAATGAACCAAAATATCTCCATTCCCATTATCAAAAGAAAAATGATAACCATCTTTATACAAAGCATAAAATGAAATAATGTTTCTAGTCATTTCTGACGAATAATAGCAATTATTTAAATCTATCCTAACTCCAGAATTCAGCATGAGCTCAAATCTTCCAATCTTCGTCACAGGTACAATTCCCTTGTTTCCCATAACTAGGTTAAGCTCTCTATGCTTCACACTTCTACTTTCCTTTAGCCCCTGCAATACATTGCAAATGTGATTACCACATCCTGTATCCAGAACCCATGAATTAGAAGTTGTAGTATTATGGAGTTCGATCATGAACATACCTGAGTGAATACTCTTCTCGACCTTTCCATCTTCAAGGTCCTTCAGGTACTTTGGGCAGTTACGCTTCCAATGCCCCTTAGTGTTGCAGTAGAAGCACACTGCTTCCTTAGGGTCACTAACAGGTGCAATCTCAGAATCGGTCACTTTCTTTGACCTACGAACGGACTTTCCATCAGCAGTCTTCCTTTTCCAATTTTGAATTTGACATTTTCCTTTTCTTTGCACTTTGACCAACAGTCAACACAGGGGCTGCTGAGCCAGAGGACACATCATCCTTTTTGATTCCTTGTTCAACAGTTTGCAGTAAATTGTGGAGTTCCATTATTGAGCCTTCTCTCTCATTCATATTCATCTGATATGACATTACAAACTGATTGTATACAGCTGGCAAACTGGATAGAATTATGGCGATGGAAAACTCTGTGTCAAATACCAAGTTCAATGACTCTAACCTATCAAAGTATCCTTTCATCTCTAAGACGAAAGCACGGATAGAAACTCCAGGTTTGGGCTTCCAAGCCATGAGGGATTTCACCACATCAAGGCGTTCTTTGCTTGCCTTAGCCTGAAACATTTCCTTCAGCTGTTGGTTCATTTCAGAAGCCCATGTGTTTTCAAAAGTCTTTTGTAGTTCAGGGCTCATGGAAGATGTCATGATACAAGACACTTTATTCGCGTCATCATAATGTTTCCGGTGTGCCTCAATCTCCTCTTGGGTTGATTCTTCATCAATTATAGGAATCTGCTCATCGAGAACATATTCCTTGTTCTCGTACCTTAAGGTAAACCTTAGGTTTAGCATCCAGTCCATATAATTTGGACCGGTCAGTCTTTCCCTCCCAAAAACTGAGAGTAGTGAGAAGTTCGAGTTATGTGCGGGATTGGGGATGGGAGGATTTGCACCATTTAAATTAGCCATCTATGAGATAAAACAGTTTTAATTAGTTTGAATATTCCTTAATTATTTACCCAATTTTCTAAATTAATGCTAGGATCCATATTTTCAGTTATATGAAAAGGGTCGCCGTAATAATATAACTAAAATACCATTATCTATTTCATTTCTATGAAACTCCGAGATCTTTGAGATTCATTGATTTCTATCAATGGCATGTTAATCTCGGTTATGCACATCTACTATTCATGACTAGTATGCCGAGGATCATGAACAAGATGGTGAATTAACCATGCAAACCCCGCATGATCCCCGGCTCGAGTACGCTCGAGAATCGCGAGTCTCAATCACCTCTTATTATGTCCTCATATTAATGTGCCGGTAAACCACACACGCTCTATTAACAGTTCATACGAGAGATGTGCGGATTTCATGGGTTAGCATACTATTCATCATTTCCTATAGCTAAAACGGGATTTTGTTTTACTATTTTAAGTCTACTTTTAATCTTGATATTATCCTATCAAAAGTCCTCGGTAGCTCCATCGAACGCACAAAGAAGCGGAGAAGCAGGTCAGCGCGAAGCCTATTAAAAACCTGACTTCTTTAGGGAAGCAAAGTGACCCGTCTTATACCTCTCTTATAGTTTGTTCCTCATGGGTGAGCCGATTTATCAATTCACTGACGATGTATTTAGACTTTAATTATACATATATATAAATCATATTATACATATAATCTCTCTTGAAGTGTAGGGTTCTATTTTAAACCTTTTAAAATTAGTGGTCTATTTTAAACAATTTAAAATTATCAATATCTAAACTGTAAATACATATTACCTATTTAGATAATTCTCCTTCCAATTTATCTTTACCTACATACTGTTGCACATAATTTCATGCTACTATATGTTAAGCTATGTCTCTGATACCACTGTTGGGTTTTCTGTTCCCTAACTAGATTATTATACACGCAGCGGAACAACAAAAACTTTAAATAATCTAAGGCAATTAAGAAACTAAAACCCTAAGGGATCTTTAACTTTAACAACATAGTACAATGAATAAATTGGACAAAGAGAATAAAGAAAAACACTAACCTTAAGAGAAAACCTATTTCTCGTGCAGATCAACGAGCAGAGCTTCGTTACTTGGAGGCAAGTACCCAAAGTAGAATACCTCTAATGCTTCACACCAAAAAACCCAAGAGAAAGCCGAATTTCCGAAATCCTTGAAAATTCGTATCTGATTCGTGTGTTTATGAAGGTATAGGATGCCCCTATTTATAGTTGTGGAAGAAACCCTAAGGTTTGCTGAATTCGACTCCCAACCGGCGGTTGGACCTTCCAACCGGCGGTTGGAGCTGTTTGACTTGTATTCCAAGTCTGCGAATTTCACCGCCTCAGAAACCCTAACCTCAACCGGCGGTTGGACCTTCCAACCGGCGGTTGAGTCAATTTCTGGAATCTTCCGCCAGATTTAATTACTTTTAATTTCTAATTATTAAACTATTTATTAATTAATTAAACAATTAAATATAATATTAATACTATTAATATTATCCTTCATCTTTCTCTTGACTGTTCATGAGGGCAACCCAAAAAGGACTTTACCATTAATGATAGTCTCACCAATTAGTTATGATATTGGACACTATTTTAACAATATTATGCAAAGAAAATTGCTCCTTATGTTTCAAAATGAGTAAATTGTTTAAATGTATGAAAACTTGCATTTCATTTATAATAACATGGTTACTCTTTTGTGTATAAATAATAAGTTTCGTACACAATCGTTCCTTTATTCATTATTAATTATTATTATTATTATTATTCTTTCAGATTGTAGAAAGGTTTGTTATGGAAATTACGTATGGATATATATGTGACACACAAACACACGGGGTGGAATAATTTTTTTTTAAAAGGCAACCCTACACGGCTATACTACCTATTCCACGAATTATATATACAATCACCACGAATATTTACAAATTGAGACTTGAAACCCTAAACACTAGGTTGAGAAGTTCCTCTTCAATCTATCTTAAAATTTACTAAGAATTAGTGAAATTGAAGTTAAACAGGCTTACTTGATAGTTGAAGACTTGATGAAGCTGCTTCGGTAGTTGCAGGCGAATTTATTAAACCGATTTAATGAATAATGATGATGATGATGATCGAGTTAATTAACAAGCTATGTAGGCGGTGAATTAAATGGACGTGCTATGAATATTGTTACGTAAGTGGGATGGATATAGATATTTATATTTGTATATTATTATATATATCTTTTACAATTACCTTAAAAATATATATGTCTCGTTTAAATCTAAATAAATTACTACAACATAGATAATTTTTTGATTGTAAGTTTGAGTTATCTTCAATAACCAAATTACTACATTAATGACACGTAGAATTCACTTATTTTAATGTTATTAAGGGAATAAAGAAAATTTAATTAATAATAATATATATATATATAAATATTTTGACGTACATACTACACAGAGGACGTATATATAATTTATTTATGAAAGGGAATATTGAACCGTACAAAATCAAATGTGATGTTAGTTATGGGAAATTAATCGATTTGCCCTTTTTTCCGAACGTATTTTTCGTTTTGCCACTTTTAAAAAAAAATTGCCGATTTACCCCACCCAGTCGCAGGTCGTATCGTGCGACCTGCGACCCGACGTCTGCGACCCACGACCAAAGATGTCACCGAGTAAAAGACAAGCCAAGCCGCACTACGACCCGTTCACCGGTCGCAGGTCGCATCATGCGACCTGCGACCCGATCTCGGCGACCTGCGACCGTCGAAGAACGAGAACGATGAGCGAGTCGTAATTCTTGTTCACTGGTCGTAATTCTTGGTCACTAGTCGTAAGTATTGGTCACTAGTCGTAATTCTTTGTCACTAGTCGTAAGTCTTGGTCACTAGTCGTAAAATACCATTTTCGGATTTTTCAAGATAAGATTTTCTGACATTTGTTAGATTTTTCAAGATAAGATTTTTCAAGATAAGGTTTTTCAGATAAGATTTTATGACATTTTTAAGATTTTTTGTACTTTTTGGATAATGATCTGGATAACTTCCATTTTAACAATATCAGATTTTTCTAGTTTCAATACTTTTCATTTTAACATCCATCTCTGCAATCACTCTCAAATTCTCACACTCCTCTCATCATCCCTTTAACATATCATTCTTCAGGTACAAATTTTCACCCACTCAGGTAGTATTGCGTTTTTTGATGGATAAGTTTAAACTTTTTATATGTTTTGGGGGTCGTTTTGAATATGTTAACAACATGCCAATGTATTTGCCAATAGAATGTAGTAGAGTGCCGTTAAAACTTCCAGTGGCACCAGAGAAGCCCATGACGTGCAAAGTTTTGTTGAAAAACGTATTAAAAAAGGTAGGTCTACCACTTGATTCACCGGTTTGTCTAAAATATAAGCTCGGTCAATATGTTGTTGATATAAATGATGATATTGATGATTTTGGTGATTTTATGTGCCATGCAATTAACAATGCTCCGATAGAAATTTACATTGTTGATCTTGTACGAAATGTTTCTGGTAAGGGTAGCAATCAACCTAGTAGTAGTAGTTCTGGTTTTCAACCACAGTTTCACCAACAACAGACTACTGAATACAACCAACAAGCTCAATATCAGTCATTTCAACAACCCTTTCAACAACCTCAATATTAGCCATTTCAATAGCCCTTTCAACAACCACAATATCAGCAATTTCAACAGCCCGTTCAACAATTTCCGTTTCCTTATCAACCACAATATCAATTTCATTATCATGCTCCTCCACAAAATACAGTTTTCCATCCAACAGAACACCCGATGAACCCTTCATTTAGGGTAGTTGAAGAGACCCAAGATAATTATAAATTTGATTCGGATGTTCAATATGATCAATCTCATTCAAATTACTATGTGGAGGAGCCAGATCCAGATCTACATCCTCATGATTATGATCATTATGATGAGGAAAATGTCAATCCACCAAAGGATCATGACCATCCATTTTGTAATCACATTGTTGAAGATGATGAGGATTATGAGGATGATGAGGGTGATGAGGAGGATGAGCCTGATCCAAGAGATATGTACGACAAACCAATACCAGTAAAATCAGCCGAACCTGATATATTCTGGAATATACCAACACCGTCAGGAGAGGAAGAAAAAGAAGTTCCTAAACGGCCAGTTACAATGTATGAGAAATCTTGTCGGATTTGAGAGGGCCAAACATTCATAAGTAAAGAGGAATTTCTGCTCCAATTGCAGACCAAGTGTCTAGAAGAGGGTTTTCAGATTAAACCAATAAAGTCAGACAAAAAAAGGTACACAGCATAATGTATTTTGCCTGATTGTGATTGGAAGATAAGCGCAGCGTGTATCCGATATTGTGACAACTTCCAAGTAAGGAAGTTACGTGACGCGCACACATGTTCTCGCACTAAAATCTTGGCAAATAGTCGTCATGCAACCAAGAAAGTGCTTGGTAACCTTTTGAAGGAGGCGATGACTTTGGAAGGTCGTGTATACAGAGGCAAAGAGATCAAACTTGATATGACTGAACGCTTTAAAATCAGCCTTACATACAACCAAGCATGGAAAGCAAAGTGTTATGCTATAGAGCTGTTGAGAGGTAGTCCCGCTGAATCGTTTAAGAAATTTCCCATTTACCTGCACAACCTATAACTACATAACCCGGGGAGCACTACGAATCTCCGTACAGACGATGAGGATAAATTTGTAATGTGTTACATGTCCATCGGAGCAGCTGTAAGTAATTATTATTAGTCAATGACATACGTACATTATTATATAATTTACATTTATTTTTTTTCTGAATTTGCAGATACGTTCATTTGTCAACCACACACGCCCAATAATAATCGTAGATGGGGCACATTTGAAGGGTGGGTACTTGGGTACTAACTTAATTGATGTGGTGATGGACGGTAATAATGGCATCTTGCCACTGGCTTATGGCATTGGTGCGGGAGAGACGACCGACGTGTGGACCTGGTTCTTGGGAAACTTACGTGACGCACTTGAATCTGCCGGTGGGGTTGACAACCTCACATTCATCTCTGATAGGGCTGCATCAATTGCGGCCGGTATTTCAGATGTATTCCCGGAGGCATTTCATGCCCTCTATAGCCGTCATTTGAAAAGAAAATCTGCAAAAGTCAAGCACTTTGAATGGCATTACTGGAAAATGTGTAAGGCTTACCGAAAGTCGGATTTCGATGAACATTTTGATGTCATTTCTAGACATTTACCAAGTTCAGCTAATGTTCTTAGAGAGGTGGGGAAAGAAAGATGGTCAAGGCATCATTCAACAAAGACACGATATGCTTACCTCACGACTAATAGTGCAGAGTCCATTAACGCCATGACCAAGCATGCAAGAAAACTACCGGTGACAATGTTACTGGAGTTTTTTAGATCTTCAGTACAACAATGGTATTTCAAACATCGAAACACTGCCGCAGCCGTTAAAACACCTGTCACGCCATATGCCGAACACAAAATTGGTAAGAGGGTTGGCAAATCACTCAGCTGGAAGGTCAACCCATCCACAAACATGATATGTGAGGTGGTGGATTGGGAAAAGAATGGAACAGTCAACTTGGAAGCAAGAACATGCACTTGTAAGCAATGGCAATTGTCTGGTTTACCTTGGGGACACGTAGCGGCAGTGACCCGTCACTTTAAAATGGACAATGTGAGCTACTTTGCGGAGAGGTATTTCACCACGGAAACATATCGGTCAACCTACAGTGAGGCTATAAATCCAACACCTCATCCTTCAGAATGGGAAGATCCAGGTAATCTGCAGACTTGCTTACCGCCGGTACTTGTGAAGAGGCAATCTGGCCGCCCACCTGGCCGTGCTCGTATTCCTTCGAAAGGAGAGGAGAAATGGGAATACAAAAATGTATGTAGCAGGTGCAAGGAACGCGGTCATAGTCGAGTTAATTGTACGGCTCCTTACGATAGAACCGATGAGCCAACACGATCAAGAACCACCGCAAGATCAAAGTCAAGGTCCAAATCAAGATCCAAATCAAGATCGAAAAAAGTAAGTTATTAATATTATTCATATTAACACAGAAAATTTACATTGTGTTATTAATACAATCGTCATTATTTAACTTGCAGCAGACGTCCACAAAGTCAACGAAAAGCAAGTTCGAGGAGGATGAAGGAGAGCCATCCCAGGCGACTCAAACTTATCCAAGTGTACATTTGAGTCAACCTTGAGTCACATTTGAAATTGTTGTGATGAAAAAAACTATGTTTACATTATTGTGTTGTATTTGCCACTGGCTTATGTTATGTACTTGTTAGCAATATTATCTATGTTTGCATTATTGTGGTGTATTTGGTTAACTTACTTTGTTTGAACATTACTAAACCTATCATTACATAAGGTTTAAAAATCATAAAATTACATTAACAACACAACGTACAATTTATTGAAAGAAAGACACGAATTACAAGCTTTAACTAATAACTAATCGAATAAACGTCTATGTAACATCCTCTCCAATAGCCTGATACCCCAAAGACTCAGTGATTAATAGCTGGGTGTGTTGACTGCAAAGGTATCGGTGAGTGGATTCAAAACTCATCGTTTGTCTTAGTTGTAATCATTTGATTACGACGGGTAAACGTAGACTTGATTATCGAGTTGATTAGTTGTTATTGTTGATCATATGCCTATATGTGCTTTGTGTGGCCTTCGGGCATTGTTGTTAATGAGGTCAACAAGTTGATGAACTGTGGGTTGGGCTAGTGAGTTGTTGTGTGAACGGTACATGGATGTACTTCATTTGTTGTGTGTGCTGAACTGTACCTAAGTATGATAAACACTAGCTATCGGTCTCGTCCGTTATGGCCATACGGATATGTTTGGATAAGTGATCTTTGGGGAGCCGCCCGGGTACTAAGGTTATCCCCGGATCCGCCGATCCTCATTAAGTTGTTGTTGATTGTTGTGGTTGCGAATACTTGTTGTAGTTATTTGGTTTAGCTAAGTTAAATGTTGAGTGTTGGATTTACTCACTTAGCTATGTGCTAATCCCTCGTTGTTACTTCCTGCAGACTTTTGTTATATGCATACGGGTGGGTAGCAGGAAGGTCAAACCTTGGAAGCATGGAATGTTTGATATTCAAGCTACTCTGATTATTTTTGTAACAACTCAGTTTAGTTCATATAATACCCCGTCATGCTAGACTTTTGAACAAGTGTTAAATCGTAGTAACTTAACCATCTAAACTGTTTTAATACTTTGGAATATTATGTAACCATGTCTTGCGTTTTATTTACTTACGCTTCCGTATTATCTATAATATTATTAGTATAGAATGAGGGGTGTTATAGTCTAGCACTTGAAGAACCGGTAATAACCTTAGAAATTGCATACGGCATTGTTTGACACGAATTCGAGAAATGTGACAGATCGTTGCGGCTAACATACACCTCAATTTCTCTATGTATTTTGGCATAGTCAGTAATCTTCTTGAGTTGCTCGACATCATCTGTTATCAATTCTAAACCATTATCTAAGTCTTTTTCATGCTCTTTAAAGTAAAAATACCACTTCGGTGGTGGCCAGTAACCAAGCTCTTTCAAAGCCGTTTCCAAAAGTTTAGTTGAAAATTCATCGGCCTCAACGCAGTCAAGAAACGTCAACAAACCTTGAGTGTACGTTCTGAGAGCGCCCTGAAACTGTCTGGCGTGACGGAAAGCAACACTAAACATCCATGGTACTTCTGCGTATATTTTCTCAGTTGATGGTTCTTCATTTGGAGACCGAAAATACCAAAAATGTTCATCCAAAATCATTTTCAGAAAACTAATGACAATGATATATGAAAAAGTTGAGAATGTGGTGAGAATATGAAGTGTTGATAATTCTATCTTACAGTTACACTATTTATAAATAAACAGATAAGAAAATCAAGAAAAATCTTGTCCAAAAAGATAAGATATCTTATCTCAAAAAGATAATAAGTTATAAAAATCTTATCCAAAAAGTACAAAAAATCGAGAAAATCTTAAAAAATTGTCAGAAAATCTTATCTGAAAAATTTAAAAATTATTAGTTTGAAAAATCTAAAAATGGTAATTTACGACTAGTGACAAAGAATTACGACTAGTGAACAAAAGTTACGACTAGTGACCAAGAGTTACGACCAGTGAATAAGAGTTACGACTCGCTCATCGTTCTCGTTCTTCGACGGTCGCAGGTCGCCGAGATCGGGTCGCAGGTCGCATGATGCGACCTGCGACCGGTGAACGGGTCGTAGTGCGGCTTGGCTTGTCTTTTACTCGGTGACATCTTTGGTCGCGGGTCGCAGTGGGCGGGTCGTAGGTCGCACGATGCGACCGGCGACTGGGTGGGGCAAATCGGCAATTTTTTATAAAAAGTGGCAAAACGAAAAATACGCTTGGAAAAAGCGGCATTTTGATTAATTTCCCGTTAGTTATATTGGAGGAACTATTTGTGTAGTTTTTATGAAAAATGATAACATATATAAATGTATTTACATCTAACAAATTGATTAGTTAACATAATTTTTTTTCCTAGGGAGTAATAGTTTTTATGATAAGTGAGGGGGAAAAATCCCTTCTTCCCACTCAAAGTGTCCAGATTACTATTTTGAGTTGTCGATAGTAGGTGTCCACTTTGATATTTAACCAATTTAAAAGGGTTTAAATGGGTAGAGATGATATTTGATTGGTGAAAAGTATTGTTAGTGGAGAATTCTAAAACTGTGTGCATAGTTAAAGTGGACAGTTTGACAGGGTTAGACGGAGTACAACTTACGCATGTTGAAAGATCATTTGATTATGGTTATTATAGGTCTAAATATCATTCTAAATACTTTATTTTAAACATAATATTATGCACATTGAATACATAATTGATAACTATAACAATTCATGAGTCAAAAATTCAAAAAATAGGTGACTTGAACCCCAACTCTTACAAATTCTGTGTAACTCTTCCGAGTCTTGTGCGACTTTTACGAATTAGAAAAGTAAGCAAACATTTATTGTAATGTAATATAAAAAAGGAAATTGATAAAAAGAGCCCTAAGGGCTTCCTTTAACATGCATTAAAATAAGTAAATTCAAAAATATATATTCATTGTTCCCTTGAATTTTCAATTTGTCCCCCTGAATTATAATTAAAGTACAATGGTTTGATGCATGTCCAAATAGCTTAAACAAAGCCCTTAGGGCTCTTGTTAACAAAACCCTATAAAAAATTGCAAGACAAATTAAAGAATAAAATGTCTATAATCTATTTTAAATTAAGTTTTTGTGTTGGTTGTCGATTAATGACTTGAGTCGATTAATGACTTAACTAACGACTATCACTATTTTTACTTTCTTTAACATAAAAATCTTAAACAATAATATATACATAAGGTTATATATAGTTATTGTAAAATAGTAACTCTTACGAGTCGAGCCGAGTCGAATCATGAGCAATGAGTTAAAAATCGAGATTCCGATTCACGAGTCCAATATGTTTGAAAATTTCGTGTATAACTCCCCTTTTTTTTTGGTAATTATCGGATTGTTAAGAGTCTAGGAGTTATGGTAACAATAATCATCAAAAAAATCCCAGTTCTGTTTAAGTTGACCGTTTATATATATAAACAAGTAAATACCCTGATCGATCCTAAGATGAGTATTCAGTGCACAAGTTCGTAGTCTCTCATTGTCGTCCTCGATCTTCACGTGTTGTAAGTAACTCCGTTTACTGATTTTTTACGCTGTGATAATTATTTCGCTGACATTACTGCTTATGATCGATCGAATATATGTTATTTAATTTCTTTAGTTTTGTTTGATCACTATATATGATAGTATTCCCTAAGCAAACATACGTATAAGAATTATATAATTCGAAATATCTAAAACTGCAAGTAGCATGGATCTACAAAGTATTTCCTACACATAAATTATAAAAAATAGCAAGTAGCACGTGTCTTCAAATCAACTTGCAAGTGGCCTCTATCCACTTGCCTATTCACCTCTACGAACAAGTTGCACAAAAACTTCCACGTAGCAACATAATCTATTTCCATATATTTGTCATCATTAGAGTCTTTACGTAGCTTTGATATATCAACTTGTAAACAATTGATATCCACATATTGGAAAGAAGATATTCGATAACGATACGTTTAGATTGACCACATGTCTGAATGAACATTATAAATAGAACCCTCAAACGAGAGCTCAGGCAGATTAACCATTCTCAGCTTCTATTCACATATAAACATTCTATAATGTTTCACTCAAAAATGGCTAATGTCAAACCATAATAAGTGGCGTAAAACCGTTCCCAAAGGACGAGTTACCATCAGGGAATCGCCACCCAATAATCATCTTCATATTAAGTCTTCATGTATTTTGATATGTGAGGGCTTAATAACTTCTTTTTTTCTATCATATTCTAATATTCAAAATTAAGTGATGCTAGATAATATAAGTATTCGTGGTATTAACTACGTCATGTAGATACACAATCCATATCCGCAAATCTACGTATCATCAATTGGCGCCATCCGTGGGACCGATAATATTCTTTCTTTTCTAGCAAAAACTCCCGCACAATAAAAACATGTCCAACGAAAGCCCATTTCAAACACCTGTTGATAAAGGTACAAGAGATACCAGCAATCCAGATATCACACTCACTCCCAACCCCGTTGTCAACACCAATGACGAAACCATAAACACAACTACCTTGCCCGATCCAAGCGATCCCATTATGCAGTTTATAGTTCAAAACTTCGACCGTGTGAATGCTATGTACACCGCGCTCACCCAAAAACCCACATAACAAAATCCGTCACTCGCAAACGAAGGTCCACCGGTTATAGAACCATGGAACTCTGATTCAGAAGAGGTAATTCCTAACAAACCCAAGGGAAACACACCCATAGAAAGTAACGATCTCAACCCTTTGAATACCCGTAATACCGCGAACACCGCACCACCACTCATAAACACCTCAAAAGGGAAAACTGCACAAAACGCAGATTTCTATCACCAACCATTCGTATTCAAAGAAACTGAACGGGATATACGAGATCTTGTTGCCTCCCCGTTCACCACCCGAATAAGAGATTATGACATGCCGGAAGGGCTGAAAGTCCCCACCAATCTTAAAACATACGATGACACGTCTGATCCAGATGATCATCTCACAATATTCATGGGTACAATGGATGTACACAAGTTTCCCGAGCCAGTTTGGTGCAGATTTTTTCATATCACGCTATGCGGAGCTGCAAGGTTTTGGTACAATAACCTCTCTCCTGGAAGTATAGATGGTTTCCATCAACTGCGTGATAAATTTAGGGCGAATTTCTTGCAACAACGTCGGTTCCAAAAAACTCAAGCAGAGATACTTGGTATACGCCAACGTCCGGATGAATCCCTAAAAGATTACATAGCACGATTCAGCAAGGAAACGTTACACATGGCCGACCGATCAGATATGATGGTGTCAGGAGCCTTCATCAGTGGCATGCGTCCGGGTCGGTTATTTAAAGACCTAATTGCAAAGCCACCAACGTCCTTAGAAGACCTATTCACTCAGACCAACAACTTCATCAGAGCTGAAGATGCCAACAATGAGAACCGACTCCGAGAGCCACGTCCAGGAAATCGTGAAACAAAACAACACAACACTTACAGAGAACTCCCCAGGAGACAAAAAGAAAAATTTGTTTCACGACCAAATAACCGGTACAATGACGCCCATAAAGCGCCACAAGCTCCTTTCACTGCTCTCATTAAATCGCCAGCAGAGATCCTTGCAACAACCGAAGGCAAGTCTTTGCTTCGCCCGCCCCCAAAAATGTTTACACCGGCCAACAAGAGAGATCGAACTAAGTTTTGTGAATTCCATGATGATCATGGTCATGACACTAATGATTTCATTGACCTGCGGAAAGAAATTGAAGCATTTGTTCGTAATGGACGACTTAGTCACCTCGCAAAAGGTGCAAAGACATACAACAACACTCCAACAACTGCTCCCTCTGGATCCAGAAGCGAAAACAGACCCTCTATCGAATGGAACAAAAAAGAAGAAGCCGGAGCCAAACTAAAAAATGAGATACATATGATTCGGATTGATCACACATCAATAACAGAATCACGAAACTCATGCCCAAACATCACCTTCTCCGAAGAAGATCCCATCCCCGATCACTGCACTGGAGAAAATCCTCTCATCATCTCAGCAATCATCGGAAACACTAGGATACACAGGGTCTATGTTGATGGCGGAAGCTCGACAGAAATCATGTATGAACATTGTTTTGAACAGCTGTCAGCAGAACAGAAGAAAACAATGAAACCGCCAACCGTTCCACTCGTTGGGTTTGCTGGCCAAAAGTCTTGGCCAATTGGCATTATTTGTTTGCCAATCACCATCTATGATTATCGTGGCTACATCAGCAAAACGATAACAACGGACTTTATGATCGTAAGAGCACCTTCACCATACAACGTCATTCTGGGTCGTCCTGGGATGAGACAGCTCGGTGCAGTCGCATCCACCGTACATGCTCTCATGAAATTCCCAACCCAACAAGGAATAGCCACAATCAAGGGTGAAACGACCACGTTGAAAATTTGCAATCAAATTTCCCGTAAAAGAGATCGCCCGCCTGAAGAAGCAGAAGCAGAAGCTCGTCATGAGGAAAGTGATGAAGAACAAGTGATTGTTAATGAAGCATATCCGGATCAAAAAGTCACAATACGGAAATACCTTTCAAAAACCTTGAAAGAACAACTTATCGAGCTATTGTGTTCAAACAATGATGTTTTCGCATGGACTCCAGCCGATATGACGGGTATACCTCGAGAGCTCGCCGAACACAAGCTTAACATTCATCCGCGTACTTTCCCTGTCTGGCAGAAAAAACGCATCCTGGCAAAGGAACGTAATGAAGCTATAACAAAAGAAGTCTCAAAATTGGTAGAGGCACGGAACGTTAGAGCAGTTTTCTTCCCTCGATGGGTATCAAACCCGGTGATGGTACGTAAACCAGACAACACGTGGCGCATGTGCATAGATTTCACAAGTCTAAACAAGGCGTGCCCAAAAGATAGCTATCCTTTGCCCGAAATAGACCAAAAAATTGAGTCTTTAGAAGGATACAAGTTGAAATGCTTCCTTGACGCTTATAAAGGGTATCATCAGATTCGAATGGCCAAAGGAGACGAAGAAAAGACTTCATTCCACACGGAACACGACACTTTCTGTTATGAGAAAATGCCATTCGGATTGAAGAACGCTGGGGCCACTTACCAGCAATTAATGGACCAAACTTTTGCTAACCAACTTGGTTGAAATATTGAAATATATGTTGACGACATGGTGATAAAAGCAGGGACGAAGGTTGCTTCATATCATACATAACCGAAACATTCAAGACACTACGGAGGACGAATATGAAGCTTAATCCAAAAAAAATGTACATTCTGTAACACCCGCCAAATTAGGACTAGTATTTAGCGCCTAATCAGATGTTAATACATGTAATTAGTTCTGTGTTAGGCTAATTAATGTATCGAATTATATATATTGTTGAATATATACGAAAATGCGATTTGGTTAAATCGTACGCAATTTAAATCGAATGTATTTCGATTTAATTTAATACAGACGTTGGTGACCAATTTTACTAAATAACGTTTTATATCAAAAATATTATTATGATAATATTTCGTATTCATTCGGATCATACAAACAAAACTTACATAATTTAAGATATTAAAACGCGCAAACTAAATAAACAAACTTGCATTTTATAACCCAAATATAAATAGATTTGTAAAATATTTAAATGAAATATCGCGTAATAATTTGTGTTTTAAAACGCACCAATTAATATGTAAAATAAGTATTTAACGTTTGAACGACGGAGAAAACGAACACCACATGGAGCGGGAACGCGGGGCGAAAAATGGGAGTTTAACCTCCCATTCCCCACCTTTTCTTTTCATTTCATCCTTTCTTTCTCTCTCTCCTCCATCTTTTCTCTCAAAAATTTCATCACCAACAACCTCATTAAATCACAAAATACTACTAGCAAACGGCCTTGGATCTTACTACTCCTTTGGAAGAAAACGACCACCGCATCCCGATCTATCATCCTATCTTTTCGGAATTTTGATCCGACACTTTGTAAGTTTCCGACAAATCCCGAAATCTCTCGTTTTTAAGTGTTTGTACTTGTTTGCGGTTTGTATCAACTTATAATGTCCAAATATGGGTTGGGTAAAAGATTTGGACCTAACGGAAGCCTTTCGACCGATTTTCCGGCCACCGGAATCTGAACAGACTCCGACGTCGCATCTGGGTTGGCCCAATTGCGACGTCAATTGCAACGTCGCAATACCAGTCACCACGTCGCATATAGCGACGTTGTTGATTTATGCGACGTAAGGGCCTGCGTCGCTATACGCGACGTCGGCAACTTAATGTCATACTCAACGTCGCAGTCGGGACCTGCGACGTCGCACCCAACGTCGGACAAACCAGAACCTCAAAAACACAGATTTTTACTAAGTGTCAAGACTCGAAATTTATCACTCGATTTTACCCAAATTCAGATCCCAGATGCGTTTTTCGTCAAAGCAATATAGTAGAGATAAAAATTTTCCAAGCTGACCTGGCAGCTCGACCCCAGCCAGGGGCTCTGCCCCTTGGACCCCGCCAGGGGCTGCCGCCCCTTGGACCCCGCTACCAGGGGCGCTGCCCCCGGACCCCCGTACTTAGATTCCGTAACGGCTTCTAAAACACAATCAAAACACATTTTTTTTTCAAGTAAAACGCCACGAAATCAAAATAATAATAGTTGAGATTATTATTACAAATCCGTCACCAACGGGCCGTACATATTTTCAAACATTCGAATCAATCAACCAAATGTAATTTGGACATTCTAGTTGGACAGACAGCTACAAGGTAGTCTTATTAGATACCTTCGCATATTATAACCATCGCTTGTCGTGGACACCCTCAGGTTACAAGTCTTTGGACTTCGATTCTCGACTAATCATTCTCAGTTTATTTTCATAAACTCAACGACTCAGGTGAGTCTCATAGCCCCTCTTTTACTGTTTTACTCAGGGGTGTGATATATTGCTCAACTTTTAACATGTGAACGCAAGTACAAACATTTCATATACTACATGAGTTTTTGAAACTAATCATTTAAAGTCCTCCATCAGCATAGTTGTTAATACGTTGTAGCGTGAATATTAGTATATGGTACCATATAGGATTGACCCTCCTCGTTCGGGTTAGCAAGCACTAACCGGGTAAACGAACGTACTAATATTTGGGAAGACGAATGTTGATTAGGCATTGGTGGAGGCACCTCGCCCGGAATTCTCTATAGGGGACCCGGCCCTCGAGTTAAGCTCAACTATGTGCTCATGGCTGTATACACGATAACTATCATTTAATTGCTGGATGCAATTCATTATTTAAATCTTGCGGTTCATACTATATTAATTGATTTCAAACCTGTGAGCTCACCAGCTTTTAGCTGACCTTTTAGCATGTATCGCAGGTACCAAGCAGTAGGATGTTTCTGCTTCAGGACTTTAGCTCGAGTCAGCATACAGACGATTGAGATTTTCTTGCATTAGTATATTTTGTACAAGTACTTATGTACTGAAATCTCCTTTTCATTTAAACTCGAGCTATGTAAAGCTTTAAATGTTGTAAACATTTCAGTTATCAATATATTTTGTTAAAACGACGCATATAGAGTCGTTTACTATATATCTTTGTGCTTTGTTATTGATTAGTAACACCCAAATCAAGCTTCCGCAAATCATCAAATTTGGGGGTGTTACACATTCGGTGTAGCAAATGGCCAGTTCCTTGGATACATGATCACTAACGAAGGAATCAAAGCCAATCCAGAGAAAGTACAGGCCATACTTAACCTGGCCTCCCCAAGGTCCATACGAGAAGTTCAAGCGTTGAATGGCAAATTGGCGCCATTGGGACGTTTCTTATCAAAATCAGCCGAAAAATCACTACCATTCTTCAAAACCTTGAAAGGATGTCTACATAAAAAAGACTTTAAATGGAGTGTTGAGGCAGAAACCGCTTTCCAAGAACTCAAGAACCACCTTCAATCTCTACCTGCTCTCACAACACCAAGGCCAGGAGAAACCCTGACACTTTATCTTGCTGCAGCAGACGAAGCAATTAGTGCCGTTTTACTAGCTGATAGAGGGCCTATGGAAAAACCAATATACTTTATTAGTAGAGCCCTACAAGGTCCTGAAATCAATTATCCAAACCTGGAAAAACTGGCACTTGCATTAGTACATGCAGCGCGACGACTTCGTCGCTACTTCCAAGCACATACAATATGTGTCTTAACTGATCAACCGATCCGTCAAGTCCTTTTGAAACCAGAAAATTCGGGACGTCTTGCAAAATGGGCAATCGAGCTTGGAGAACACGAAATCATTTACAAACCACGTTCCGCTGTAAAAGGACAAATACTTGCAGATTTTCTCGCAGAATCTCCTAAAATAGATAGCACAGAAACAATCAAACCTGCGAAAGACAGCTCAAGTCATCCCATTTTTCCCTTATGGACTCTATTCACTGATGGCGCATCCAGCACCGACGGATCAGGGGCAGGGCTGATATTAACCAGCCCAAACGGAGAAGAGGTGACTTATGCTTTACGATTTAACTTCAGAACTTCAAACAATGAAGCCGAATATGAAGCATTAATTGCTGGATTGGAACTCGCCATTCACATGGAAGTCCAGCATTTACAAGCGTTCAGTGATTCCCTACTAATCACAAACCAAATTAAGGGGCTATACGAAGCTAAAGAGGAGCTCATGCAAAGATACTTGTCAAAAGTCCAAGATTTATAGAAAAAATTTCAAAGCTTCTCCATCACACAGATCCCACGATCAAAGAACAAACGGGCAGATGCATTGAGTAAGTTGGCTTCCTCCTCTTTTACACACCTCACAAAAAAGGTGTTGGTTGAAATAGTTCCGTGTAGAAGCATCGACTTGAAGACAACAGACTTGGCAAGCGATAGTGAAAATACATGGATGGACCCAATCATCCAATACTTGATAAACGGAACCTTGCCCAATGACTTCACGGAAGCTCGAAAGATAAGGATCAAAGCACCGCAGTATGCGATTAAAAACAATATTCTCTATCGAAAGGGATACTTAACCTCATGGTTGCGATGCGTTGATCCCGATGAAGCAGATTATGTATTAAGAGAAGCACATTTCGGATCATGTGGATCGCACGCAGGAGCCAGGAGCATTGCACAAAAGGCAGCTAGGCTTGGATATTATTGGCCTACTATGTACAAAGACGCGACAAAACTCGTCAATACTTGCCTGAATTGTCAACATCATGCTCCAACCATACGCCAACCACAATGCGAATTAACAAGCATTTCAAGCCCATGGCCTTTTCATCAATGGGGAATCGACATCGTTGGACCCTTCCCAACAGCTCCAGGACAAGTCAAATTTCTCGTGGTCGCTATCGACTATTTCACCAAATGGGTAGAAGCTGAACCACTGGCGACAATTACTGGCCAAAAAATTCTTCGGTTTGTTTGGCGGAATATCGTTTGTCGTTTCGGTATTCCAGGAGTAATCATCAGCGACAACGGAAAGCAGTTTGCTAATAATCCATTCAAGGCATGGTGCGAAGAACTCAAGATCAAACAAAAGTTTACATTAGTTGCACACCCACAGGCCAACGGACAAACCGAAGTAACCAACCGCACCTTACTGCAAGGTTTGAAAACAAGACTCGGAAAAGCAAAGGGAAATTGGGTAGAAGAGCTACCAAATGTACTCTGGTCATACAGAACAACTGCAAAAACCGGAAACGGGTGCACACCCTTCAGTTTAGTCTACGGATCAGAAGCAGTTTTACTCCCAGAAATCGGTCTTCCCACACACCGAATCAGCACATTCAACCCTCTTACTAATGATGATGACATTCGGCTCAATCTCGATTTACTAGAAGAAAGAAGAGAAATGGCTGCACTTCGAGTCGCAAAATACAAAGCACAAACAGAAAGATATTATAATCAAAAAGTCAAAAACAAGGTCCTTCAAATTGGAGATTTTGTTCTACGAAAAAATGAAGCAAGCAGACAAGAAGGACGGAGGAAGTTGGATGCCAATTGGGAGGGACCATATCAAATAATAGATGTTAAGCATATGGGAACAAACAAGTTAGCTGATATGAAAGGACGTCCTATCCCAAGAACCTGGCACATCAGCAACCTTTGAAAATTCCAATTCTGAGCTTATAAAAAAGCAATGTCTTCAATAAATAAATGTAATATCCCATAATGGGATTGCAACTGCTATCTTTTACATAAATGTAATCGATAAATCATCTATCGAATGATAATAAAGTTCATTTTGGCCAAAAAGATTTAACATCCCGACATTAGAGGGACATTACCTGAAATAGGTTATACTATATATCAAGCGCCTAATAGGCCTTGCAATCTCATAATTGTTGAGATAATAAATCCAGTATAATTACTGCAAATTCACTAAATATATATGTGCACATATATTTAGCAAAGGCATGAAATCGTTATCTCATACATACACACACATATATATTTATATGTGTATACAATAATAATAAATGAACAAGCCTTCACCAAAAACCAAAAACGTTAGAACGCATTACTTGGTATGAAGTATACAGTTTTTCTTACAAGTAAGCAATAAATATAGTAGGCATTCAACAAAGATTGAAATATACTAACTGACGTACCAAAACAAAACTATCCGAAGTCATAAAAAATTTATAGGACCACAAAATCTCTGGTCCTACACAACAATATTATTGAAAGTACAACTGATTTGTGTCATCCTACAATTATTTTATGTATTGATGACAAAACTAGTATAGAGCGTATACCGATTCTCAAAATAATCGCTTAATTTATTACACAAAAAACATGCTATCTATGATAGTCGCTTTGTAAACTTCCTTAAAAGCTTAACCCATTTAAAAAAAAAAAAAAAAAAGGGTTAATTGACTATGTCAAAAGCATACAATTCAAGTTCATAAATTTGTACTATTAATTATAACGAAGCACATTCTTTCTTAAAAACATAAACTAAACAACTACATTAACATAATAACAACATACCAACATATTGTTACAAAATAGTACAGATCTAAAACCCTCTCTATAAGCATAAATGTTGCAAAATTTGCCTATCAAAGATGGGTAGTACATAATATTCGACACTTCATCTTCATTCAGGACGAGCACGCATAGTCTCGCAACCGCCCGACTGCTTTCCTTCACCACTCGTACCACCTCTTTCAAAATGACCCCCTCTTTCGGTGTCACCGCCCCCTAATGAAACGGCCTCATACCGAGATAACATTTAAGGAACATACTTTAACAACTCCACCAGATTTCCTCGAATGGCCGAACACAATTCCTTATCAGGTATATCAGTCACCGTATCATGTAACATAGGAGGCAATACATTACCAATGAAATTCGAAACCGATGACTCATCATTCAACATAGATGAATTCCTTATAGACCTGGGAGGACGAAAAACGTCATCAACTCCTGGCATACCGGCAATAGGTTCCTCTTCTATGATCCGACAAGAAGAAGATGGAGCAACACCAGTCGAAACATAAGGAACGTTATTATGTCCCTGGACAGAAGAACCGGGGGCAAGATAAGAGGCAGGAACATTTTGTTCAAAACCGGGCTCGTTAACCGCCTGACCATTCATATATCCAAACCCACTTCCTAAGCGAGCGTCATAAACATAATTTGTTGGAGCAAAAGTACCTATCCCAGTGTTGGAACATGGATCCGGTTCGACCCGGATCCAACCCGCCCACAAACTAAATGATATTGTGTTTGTGGTTACAACCTCTTGACTTACTCGATAATGAATATGGTCATTATTTTCCATTAAGTTAGTACTAAATGGAGACCTTTCATATATCTTTGTGATATCTATATAAGTTGGAGGTTTATATGTTTTAGATATAGATGACAAAATGACATCCCAAATACACACGAGAGACATTGAGAGATACGAGTGAGAGAACTCGTTTGAGTCGTGTATATGCGTTTGGTGCAAACGGACAAAAGGAATCTAGGTTGTGAACCATGTAAGCTTTCCGTTCGTGATTGCTTATTTCGACCGGTGATCTAAACAAAGGTTCATCGCTTCCGCTTCCGCTTCCGCTATAGTATTCGGGTATGTTCCGTATACTTTATTTCCTACATTGGTATCAGAGCCAATCGTTTATTTCCCGGTTAATAATATGTCAATTTGTTTGATAATAGTGCATAATTATATTTTGATAAATTGTGTACGTAGATCTTGTTTTTTAATCACAATTTGTTCGTGTGTCGGTTTCCCCTGTGAATCTGTGATCCTATGCGACTCTTTATTTGCCAGTGACCGGACCTTCTTGTCTTTATTTTTATAATAGTGAATCTATTTTAAATGAGTCACATGGAAAGAGTAAATGGATCACTTCCTATGATTTATTTCTTTACTGGGATACATTGGTTGTTTATATAAGGCTTTTTTTTTGTGAAGTATTAGTTATACTTTTGAAAATGGATATATGTAACTCTCGTGTTGCACAGCGAACGAACTATTTTTTTGTGTCTTATTTCCTTTGAGCAAGTGAAATAGTTCGCTGAAATTTAATTTGGTTTTGGACTTGTTTACAAATACCGAATTTGGTCATCATGTAATGGTTTATTGTTTCATTGTTTGAGATTACCATATTGATAAGTGGTACGATGTGGAGTATTGGTTGTATAATGTTAAGCTTACAACTTTAATTGCATCACAAGTATATTTATGTGACCGTTTCTTTGTGAAATATGTTTACAATTTGTGATAACATGTATCAATATCATCTCAACGTACGTATCCATTAATTGGTTGAAAGTGAACAAACCTCGTTTATCGTTTATTACAACATCAGGGATTTGTTTGGTTTAATTTGTTTTATTTGATGATGAGGACTACAAATGAACCTACAAATCGAAAAATGGATACGATGTAGTTTGGGGTTTTGGCATGAAACGAACGGACCAATTGCCATGTAATTAGTTTACTTGTTTTTATACTATAAAAGCACCATTCAGTTTGTCTCGTAACCCCAATGTTTTGATTGCAAAATGATATTAAAGTTAATTACCTTGATGCATTCATGGTGCTTAATGAATCTTACTTGAAAGTTTTATATTTGGGTTTAAAATGAATCTCAGTGATAATTAGAACGGTTCATATGCTCTGAACCCTTGGATCATTGTGTAATGATTAAGTTAATTACCTTCATCATATGTTGCGAAGATATATGATTGTAATCACTAAAGAAACCCGAATATAAATGTTTTCATGGTAATTTATTTCACAGTAAACAAGAATGATTTTTTGGATCCTTCATGTCTATAAATTATCTCCGTGATAAAAGTTTTGGATCATTTGGTTATTATTTTTGTAATGATAACTTACATTTTTCACATTTGTTGTGAAACATGAAACATGGTAAACCAATTGAGTATTTGATCCAAAATAGTTTTGATCTTTATGATTTCATAAATTATCTTTGCGATAATTATTTTTTTTACGGAGTTTTTTTTTTAAGTTTTTGTATATGTTACAGAAGGAGAAGAAAAGAAAAACTCTACGGTAAAAGGAAAAACGATACAAGGGCTAATTGTTAGTTAATCATTTCTTAGTGTATATGATTCTAACGATTTTCTTGTACTTGAAAGTTCAATTTCTTTGTGAAATTCAAATCCTTTGGTTAATCGTTATTTCGTATAGTGATTATAAGGAACTATCATAAGTAGTAAGCCCTTTAATTGATCATTATTAAGTATAATGATAGTTTTTTCCTCGATCAAAAACTTGAAGTTTTTGGTGAAATTGTATGCACTTGAAGTAATCATTATATAGGGTAATGATTTTAGTATCAAGTATTGTTAATCATTTTGTACCAAATGATTATAATAATTTTTCATTACGTTTGAAAAATTAATTTCTGTGTGAAACTGTGAGCAATTTAATTAATCATTATTTAGTATAATGATTATACTGATTTATATATGTTCAACATTGTACTCGGTATATATTTGTGAAATTTGATCAGAATAATTGTTAATCATTATCAGTGCAATGATTATACAAAAACATTTTGTTTGAAAGTTTATTACTTTATTAAATTTCATCAAAATTAGTTACTCATTTTTCTTGGTAAAATGATTATATTGAACTTTCTTTATTTTTGAAAGGTTTGTAAAACTCTGATATAAGTTAATCATTTATAGTGAAATGATTATATTGCACTTTCTCTTTGTTTGAAAGTTGTATTTCACTGTAAAATAAAAGACCGAGCATAGTTAATCATTTTTTTTGGTGAATGATTATTATAAACTTTCTCTTATGTTTGAAAGTTATATATATATTTTTGAGTAATATTGAACATATTAGTTAATCATTTATGTAATGATTATTTTCATTATGTTTGAAAGTAATATTTCTATGTGAAATTTAGAGCATATTAATAGATCATTCTTAGTGTAATGATCAAATTAAACTTCCTTTGCGTATGAAAGTTACATTTCTTAGTGAGATTAAAAATATATTTTAATATGCATAAGTGCTCTTATTTGCTGACTTTGCATCTTAATTGGCTATGTTAATTGTGATTTCATGGTAGGCTTTATAGGCGATAATTGGAAACGTAGTGACCTTTTTCTCTATAACCTATTATGAACTATGATTGACATACTTGGTTATTTGCAGAGTGATTTGTATATACGGATGGATATTAAAGGTCTTGCATAGTTGTCTCCGTATGAACTTTGTGTTCAATAATTTTATTAGAACTTCGTGTTCAATCAAACTTTGTGTTTGATAGAACTTTGTGTTCTTGAGCTTTGTAGAACTTTGCGTTCATTAGAAATTTATTCAACTTGAAGTTTGTGTTCAATCGAACTTTATATTTATTGAACTTCGTATTCAATCAAACTTCATTATAATTGAATTATGTATTCAATAGAACTTAGTGTTCAATAATGGTTTTCATGATATTAAGACTTTGTTGTTAAATTTATGGGAGCATAATAATCCAATATGTTTGGAAGAGCAAAAGGCTCAAAATGCTCTTATGGCATTAATGGAAGAATAAAGGGAAGAGAAGTCATAAGAAAATCATTGCTCAGATTATCTTGCTGAGTGGTATGGATGATCTCATGATTTGATTTAAACGAGTTTGATCTTGCTAAAGAGATGTGATCGGCATTGGCTGACTAGTTGAGAGTCACATCTATTATCAAAATGAGATCTCTCTCTAAGAACGTGTTCTTATTGTTGGACAATAGGTTCAATATATAATATTTTCCTAACCTCAAAGTTTGGAGCATAAGGAGTTGCACCTTACTTACAATGAAAACATAAAGAATTTTAGAGCTTAAAGAGAATTGGCTTAAGGCCTTTAACCACATACTAAGTTGTATGTGGTATAACCTAGCTCTAAACGCTTAACCATATGGTTTCACACCTGCAAACATCGTGTTTGTAGTTATATTTTCCTTATTGAATCTTATCCTTTGTGGATATAATTCTTCTTTCGTACTTCCAAGGTAATGCTATTAAATTGTCTTTTTCAACAAGCTCTTATAATTATGATTATATCCTAAATGATAATGGCATTATGGATATTGGTTATTCATGTTATAACCCAAGTTTTTCCTTAAGATACATCTTCGAATAAGTTTTTGAGTTTCATGTAAAAATATTGATTAAGTGGAGTAGTCCGCTTATGAGCAATATTTAGTTGGAAAAACTGTTGAAAACCATTTAGAATATTTATCCACTGCGATTGATCCATTATATATGTGGTCCTTTTAAATTTCCGAGTAAGACACGAAGCATTTTATTGAATATAATTTCTACTAAATATTTCCTCGATTTGATTATGTCTATTTGATTCTTTACGAATATGAATCATTTTGGTGGTTTTCAAAATTTATTAATTTTCGTGAAAATCAAATTATAATAAAACTGAAGAAGTTTTAATTAATCGAGCAAAACGAATACCCATACGATTAGTTCAATGCACTCGGTGGTGCTTTTGGTATTCAATTTTTTACTTGGTTTTCCTATGACTCCACAACAAGTCGTGTTGCGGAAAGAATGAACATAACGCTTCTTGAAATGGTAAAGTTGGCAATGGTGGAGTTAACTATGTCTATCATTTTGGGGTGATCTATAGTTATCTTATTCGCACTTTATCTTGTGTATGTCTTCCAATCGGTATCTCCCACGCCATATGAGTTATGTATAAGTCGTAAGAAAGACTTATATACCTTGAGATTGAGATTGTATAAGTATATATTACATTCCTCATTTTTAAGTTTTCGCAAACTTTAGACCACGGGGAAAGAAAATGAGTTTTCGTAAAATACTTTGAACAATCCAAAGATTACGTGTTTATAGGTGAACACGAAAGTGGGAGTGTAACTCGGATGCCACATTATTGGAATATAATAGAATAACTTCGTTCGAGTGGGAGAATTTGAGGAATTAAGGAAAAGAATTTGTTTCTTTAAGGCAATTCCTCAACATATTGCGAATGAGAGTAATTCTAATTTCCGAGAATTTGTTTCAAGGAAATCTCAATTTGAGTGGGAGTGATGTGAGAATCCAAGAATTTGGTTCAAGGAAATCTCAACCCGAGTGAGTGCAATTTAAGAAGCCAAAAATCCGTTTTAAGGGAATAGTAATTGCCAAAAGGATAACCTCCATGTCGATATAAGATCGAATGTGTGTATAATAAATATTAATGAAACTCTCACATATCCTACAAAGAGAAAATGGATCAAACCCGTGGATGAACAAATGATTTTATGAAAAAAAATCCATTATTGGGAATTAGTCGAGCTTCTCAAAGGACACAAAGTTCGGTTTGTGGCAAAAGGCTACAACAAAAAATGAAAATGATACTTAAGGTATCCAAGTAGTACTTTGATTTGTTGTGCTATAAAAGAATTTATATGATCTGCTAATAAAAGGCTATTGATATGTTTACCGAGTTGTTATCTCTTGGAGTAACAAGAAATAGTCGCATAAAGCCTCGTATAAATCAGAAGCTGATTTTATTTGGAAATTCAGTTGTGGTTCAACAAGTTGTGTGTCTTAACCACTTTCCGAATAACTTGCGAGCTATTATTAATTAATCAATTGAGTATTGATATGGTCGTGTCGTGTTGCTTGTGTAGCATATATGAAAGACCCTAGGTCTCTATTGAGAGACCAAGCACATAGATATCAAGTACAAATTAATATGAGACATGGTCGCAAGAAAATGGGTAAATATGTAATATATATCTACATATGTAGCAGATCATTTGAAAAATTCATACCTAGAGAGATATGTATATGTAACATATCAAGGCTCAAGGTTGTGTAGATGTCGGAAATGTACTAGCTTAATGTTTCCCAAACATATTTAAGTTTTAATTTCCATGACAATTTGTTTGTCAAATCCTATATACAAAGGAGTGTTCAGCATTCTTAATTTGTAAGGTATGTCGGACAGATTGGAGATCAGCCCACTCACATGGGTGATCGGCTTCATTATTTTAGTAATAAATGGAGCAGTAGCGTATTTTAAGTATATTGTCTAAGTGGCAATTGAGAGCACAAACTTAAAATCTTTGATGCTACAGTTGTAAAGTTTATAACAATTGGTGAATTACTTAGCTTCACTGAATCTGTCTATGATACCAGATGCGGGTTCTTACTGAGTTTTTTGAGTAGATGAGTGAACTCGGATTTGAACATTGAGTATGTTTGAATTATTATCTGTGCAACATTGATTGAAAGACATACCTCCATGGGAAAGGAGAAATGTTGCAGCATGTGATTCATACCACATGTGTATAAGACGACCAATAAGGGAAATAGAAGAAACGATCTCTGCTTCTATGCTATGTGAGTCCCTTGAGGTATGAGTAACCTCAATTTTGGTATCCTTATGACCTTTTCTTGTCTCTCGAGGATTAACTTGATGTTTGCTATCTTAAGGCGTTGCTTAAGGGTTATGATTGATTCGACCTGGCAGGGCGCTCTTAGAAAAGCGAGTTGAGTTAAATCTGAAAGACTCTAAGAATAGGGAAGATCATTTGAAGTACACATTAAGTTGTATTCACCGGTCGACCAGTTATCTCGTCTTAGTGACATATCTTAGCAATAAAAGATAATTGTGAATACAAAGAGTTTTATAAGTAAAACTGAGATCATGAGTATTTGTAATGTGATTAATGATCTAGGATATTGCATACTAAATCTACTCTTTCCAAACATTATTTTACAGCTATATATTCCTAACAGATGTATAGCAATTGAGCTCTCGAAGTATGCCGGTCGCACGGCCTATTTTCTAAGTATGAACTGTTTGCTAGCTACACGATTGTTCTCTCATAAAGATATAATAAGTATATCAAATTAGTTTGAGTGCGAGTGGGAGATGTTGGAACATGGATCCGGTTCGACCCGGATCCAACCCGCCCACAAACTAAATGATATTGTGTTTGTGGTTACAACCTCTTGACTTACTCGATAATGAATATGGTCATTATTTTCCATTAAGTTAGTACTAAATGGAGACCTTTCATATATCTTTGTGATATCTATATAAGTTGGAGGTTTATATGTTTTAGATATAGATGACAAAATGACATCCCAAATACACACGAGAGACATTGAGAGATACGAGTGAGAGAACTCGTTTGAGTCGTGTATATGCGTTTGGTGCAAACGGACAAAAGGAATCTAGGTTGTGAACATGTAAGCTTTCCGTTCGTGATTGCTTATTTCGACCGGTGATCTAAACAAAGGTTCATCGCTTCCGCTTCCGCTTCCGCTATAGTATTCGGGTATGTTCCGTATACTTTATTTCCTACACCCAGCAACAGGAGGATGAACCTCAACATTTCGAGTCATAATAACCGATTCCCCATACAGTACATTGCCGTCAAAACCACCAGCAGAAGACAAGGAAGCAAACGATTCCGATGAAAATACTCCTCGTCTCGTCGTCATCGTAAACGACTGTTCATTAGTTGAATAGTAATTAGAGTACCAGGGTTCATTAGAAAATGAAGAAAAAAGCGAACTTCCAGAAGAAATATCCATCGAGGCACCAAGATTCGAAGGACCAATATCTTCATGACCAGAGTCCTCAAATAATAATGCATTATTATCAATAGGCAAATGATATTTCCACTCACTATTTTTATAAATCCACCACACTTATGCAACTACAACTTGTATTGTACAAATCAGTATTACACAATTTTGATGGATTTATCAAATTTCTAGATGGATTTATCATCACCCTTATCAATAGCATTTAAACATAATCTAGTAGTAGTAGTGGAACAAATGAAAAAGACACTTTACCATATACTAAAGTGTGTTGAAAGAAGAAACTTACTAACAAAAAGAAAGGGCCACCGTGTGGATCCATATCTAAGTAAAGGTCACTTACAAATCACAGCTTTTATAGACAAAAGTATATATAAAAAAGAAATAATAAAAGAGATAAGTGCAACTTGAGGATAAAAATCATTACGATTATAGGCTCATAGCTAGCTAGGCTATCATGGTCATATATAACCAATGACACGTATAAATAATCAGACATACATATTTGTAAATATATACTCGTATATTAATCTTCTGTTGATAAATATATGGGCATATAAAATAATATACATATAAAAAAATAATAATAATAATAAAAAAAAAAAAACATATTTATAAATTCATATATGTTCAATTTTTGTACAAATATGAATTGGGGGACTTGATAGTATTTCCTACGCAAACATACGTATAAGAATTATATAATTCGAAATATCTAAAACTGCAAGTAGCATGGATCTACAAAGTATTTCCTACACATAAATTATAAAAAATAGCAAGTAGCACGTGTCTTCAAATCAACTTGCAAGTGGCCTCTATCCACTTGCCTATTCACCTCTACGAACAAGTTGCACAAAAACTTCCACGTAGCAACATAATCTATTTCCATATATTTTGTCATCATTAGAGTCTTTACGTAGCTTTGATATATCAACTTGTAAACAATTGATATCCACATATTGGAAAGAAGATATTCGATAACGATACGTTTAGATTGACCACATGTCTGAATGAACATTATAAATAGAACCCTCAAACGAGAGCTCAGGCAGATTAACCATTCTCAGCTTCTATTCACATATAAACATTCTATAATGTTTCACTCAAAAATGGCTAATGTCAAACCATAATAAGTGGCGTAAAACCGTTCCCAAAGGACGAGTTACCATCAGGGAATCGCCACCCAATAATCATCTTCATATTAAGTCTTCATGTATTTTGATATGTGAGGGCTTAATAACTTCTTTTTTTCTATCATATTCTAATATTCAAAATTAAGTGATGCTAGATTATATAAGTATTCGTGGTATTAACTACGTCATGTAGATACACAATCCATATCCGCAAATCTACGTATCATCAATATATATTTTTGGTTGATTTTAACTTTACTAGTATCTTATATTATGTGATCTTCTGTTAACTCCTATAGGATTCTCAATGACATTAACATGAATAGTTTTAGTTTACAATTTTTATTACAAGTCATTGAGAGTAGTGGTCCGATGTTAAACTCGACGTTTAAAGAATTTCAACTAGGTTATCTATTGTAAGTTGTTACCGATGACCTAAATCTGATATCGGAGTGATTGATCGAGAAACACAAAATATGAACTTTTAGTCATCGATCCTATAACTATAAGGGGGTGTTTGGTTTGTTGTATGGAAATGGTCTTGGTATGAGTTTGATAAACCCACCCTTTGTGATGTGTTTGAGGATTAAAACCCTTGATTTGAATGTATGATTCCTAATTTTTGAATTCCATATACGTATAAAAAAAACACCATCTATTCATATCCCCATTCCCATTTCTGTAAACCTTCATAGTGTAACTACATAGAGTTTGTGTTGATTTAAATTTGAATAACAAAACTATAAAACAACTCTGTTTATTTGAACCGATTGTTCGAAAAGTTTTAAAATCGATAACATAAACGAGCATTCAGTGTTTGGTTATTAACTTATTATTTTCATATATTTACAAAAAAAAAAAAAAATGTATGGCGGAATGAAGAAAAACGAAACTATGGCTGATTCGAATATCATTATCATTAGATGATTAGATTTGCTTTGTAATAGTACTTTATTTATACATACAAAGGGAATTTTCTATTTAAGTAAAAGATTAGGAGGGATATTTTCTAAAAAAATCCTCACTTGTTTATTTATTTTTGGTTACTATACTATATATACCGAATCTCCTTTTTGTTATAATAACACAAAAATATAAAAATACTAGTACTATGCCCGCGCAAACGTATAATTTCAAAGGAAACGGCTTAAATTAAATACATAGATGTTCATGATTTACGGGTATAGGTGATTCAATTTCTAATGTCCGGTTTGGGTTTGAAGTTTTATGGCGGCTCAATTCGCGTCACATGTATGTTTAATTTTTATAATCTCAAGATTGAATTTATTAAATATCAAAATGATGTTTGTAAATGCAAATATTTAGTTTTGATTTAGTTACAATTTCTTTTACGTTTTATGATTTGACTTTCCATCTAAGAAGCAAAAACCCACGCAATGTAGCGGATAATTATTTTCAATTCGATCAAGAAATATTATGTAATTGTATTATGTAATTGTTGAATATTTGATGCAAATATTATGTCTTATTGTTCATTTGATCATATTGATAACTCCTTCTATGTAAATTTTAAATAAGATTTGTGTTGCTATCGAACTATTTGAGCAAAATAATGGTTAAGAACATCAGTCGTGTTTGTTGTTTGGTCATAACAAGTTGAACTCTATCTTGATAACCACCAATTATTTCCTTTATTTTTTTCTATATGTCGTAATAGTTATATAATAATTCGCTTTTGAAAATATTCCAAAAAAATACGTTGGAAAATCTCATTCTTTGAAGACCTCACTTGTCAAATATTTTTCTTTGACAAACATAATTAAGTATTTTTATGTTAAGTGTGAATTTGATTTTTTGCATGTGTGATTTTTTTTTTAATTATTTTAGATTCACTGTAATTGTTTAATTTAGATTAATAAAAGGGTAATTGGTTGTTTGGCGTTGACTTTTTGAAGTTACCTATTCGTTTTCAGATTTAGAGGTTTTGATTTATATTGTTTCCAATAATATAAGATTTTTTTTTATTTTATTGAGGGGTAAATTTGTCTTATGTAATTTGTTAGGGGTAGTTTCATCTTTTGTGATCTTTTGGTTAAACTTGTAAATTTGTCTTATGTAATTTGTTAGGGTTAATTTTTATCGTGTACTCACTTTTAAAATATTACAGCTAATAAGTTTTGTTATACATGAATTAACCATGATGTATCCTTATTGCTTTAATGAATGTCATTGATTTTACATGATACGTAATATTCATATATAGAGGTATATATGGTTAAATACGTAGTTAAATGTCTAGAAATGTATCCAACTAATGACATTTTTTTCTATAGTATTTAACTGATATGTTACCACGTCATTGCCATGTCATAAAAACTGGTGTCACGTCACCCGTTTAGAGGTTATAAGAGGTCAAGTACATACAATACCAAAAATTAAAGTTTATTAAAAACAACAAAACGGTTTCAGTTGCTACACACAATAGAAGCTCATTATTAGTTTGATACTGTACATTTCTAGTTACTTAACCTTAAAATGTTTGTAATTTTAGCACTTATGAGAGCACAAGGAGCGCTCGATTGAGTTTCAGTGTTATCGAGAACACTAAACGAGAACACTGAAACAGAAAAGTGAGGTAGTGGTTAACATTGAGTTTTAGTGTTCTGGTCAGTGTTCTCGTGATTATTTTATTATTATTTTTTTAAAACATATATATTAAAAGAAAACAAATAATGAAAATACATTATTTATTTAAAGTTTGTAACTAATTCAAAACAAATAAATAGCACAATAATTTAGTTAAAACCAAATATATTACCAAACTAAAACAAACAAATTAACTTAAAATGTTACAAGTACAAAATTATTGGGTCTTAAAAGTACAAGTGTATAAACAATGAAGGGGCACAAAAAAACATTGCACAAAAACAAATAAATGGGTCGTCCTCTTCTATTCTTCTTCACCAACTAAAACCTGCAACTCAACAGTGACTTTGAAAAAAAAAGCTTTTTTTTTTATAACCGTTTGCATGCAAGTATGCAACCAAGGAAAAAAATAATAATATAAAAATGGAGAACGTTCAGTGCTTCAGCGTTTGGATCCGAACATTGGGCGAAAACGCCGGCCCTGAACGCCGGCGGGGAGCGCCGAACGCCGGGCTCCGGCGTTCTCGTGACGAAAACGGCGAGCTAAACATGGGCGCTCCGTGTGCTCTGAATTGTGAACGTGTTCTCATTGATAGATGGCGGCTGAGGATACACTGCCGGGACTCTGTCCTGAACAGTGAACACTTCATTTCATGGAAGAAACGTTTTGAAGCTTTTGTTAGGTCAAAAAGTCTACGCGTATGGAGAATCATTGAATTTGGAGACTACATTCCGCGCAAAGTTTCACCAGATGGAAACGGTGAGATTGTTAAACCAGAATGTGAATGGTCCGAAGATGATGAAACCAAAGTTGCTGAAAATCATGTAGCAATCCATCTTCTGTATATTGCTCTAAGGGAACGCACTTTTCAATTAATCTTCAGGTGTGATACGGCTCACGATATATGGAAAACTCTTGCTGTGATTTATGAAGGAAACTCTCAACTTAAGGAATGCAAGATTGATCTTCTTACTAAAGAATTTGAAAACTTTCAGAAGATTAAATCTGAATATATAGATAATATGTATGCAAGATATAACCGAATCATCAGTTCCTTGAAGGCTCTTGGAAAAACGTATTCAAATAAAGAGTATGTCGAAAGATTTCTTAGTGCTCTTCCGTGTGAATGGACTATCAACATGAACACTGTTTTGGAAAATACAAACATATATGAAATCTCTTTGGAAGATCTTATCGGGACTCTTACAGTCTACGAGTTCAAGATGTTGAATAAAAATTGCATTAAGTACGTTGGCTTGATGCCGACAGAGTACTAGGTGACATGGCAAGACAGTCGAAAGCTTCTTTAAAGAAGAGAGGAAAGGATAATACAAGATTGCTCTCAATCTCCATTAGAGAAATCAGCACAATGAAAAGCTAGCTGCTAAATGAAGAGGTATGTAGGTGTCTTTACTATAAAAAAATAAGTCGTTTTGACATATCAGACTAATGAATATGGTTTAGGTTATGTCTTATTTCGGATTTTATTAATATCAGGTTCAGGTTAATTAGACTGTCTTTTGATTTTATGTTTGCCTATTGCAAGTGCACATGCTCATATGTTCTTCTATTTATTGATTTGCTGTCATATGCACATATCTACCATTTACCTTTGGTTTGCTATTTGTTAATGTAATACCAAGTTTTATGACTTGACAAAGCTTAATTCCAAAAAGATTTGTCAATTACATATATAAATTTTCAAAGTTATATCGGTTAGATCATTCTCTCGAATTAAATATGCATCCCACGTAACAAAAAGAAGGAAGAAAGCATGAAATTGTGTCCAAATGACTCAATGATGAACAATATCTTTTCAATTACAGCTCTTCTTTATGTGGCATGCTTATCACTTCACAGGAGTTAAAACATTACATCTTACATCTATTTTTAAAGCTAAATTGCTACTGTTTTGACCCGTACTAAAAATGGTTCCTTCCAACCCACACCCCCTTTTAACCACACCACAACCAGTCACCTCAGTCCATCTTGCCAATTCTAGGTGTAGCACTTTTATTATAATATAGCTGGTAAGGCGGACGAATCACATAGATATATAATAAGTTCCCTGTCCACTGGGTTAAAACTTGAAACCATAAAAAAAAAAAATGTAAAAAGTAACGGAATCAAAATTCCAACCGATATCAATCGTTTCAATACCAGTAAAATTATAATTAGATAGTTGCAAAGTGAACTCTGATAGAATACAGAATTGATCGAGTTTGTTTTAATTTGAAATTTATAATAACAATTATTAACCGATTTATGGCGTTTTAAGTTTGTAAAACAAGAAAGTATCAAAACCGCTATGAAAGTTCTAAAATCGAAAAGTAAAATGCAGGTAGGCAGTTTTTATTTCAATTAAATTGGCTCTTTACTCTTTTGACCAATTTTTGCTCAACTCCATTTGGTATCAACTCGAAGTGAATCTTTATAGGCATTTTACTTTGTTATATACAGAGTATCTAATTGAATTATGATGTTGTCATATGTTAAATTTGGTGTGCACATTTGAATGACATAGAGTGGTGTCTTGACTCTAATAGTTAGTCCTTTGAGATATCAGAATAATGAGTACGCTTTAGGTTATGTCTAATTTCGGATTTCGTTAATATTTCCGTCTAGGTTAATTACATTCTTTTTTTATTGTATATTTGCTTATTGCAAGTTGTCATATCTAAATTTTCATGGTTAGATCAGTCTCCTAAACATGCTGTTCAAGCGTAAAAACGCCTAAGTACGATGATGATGATGATGTATGAGGAATTAAGCTTATCACACTCCGATTAACGTGCAAACCCAGAGTCGAGACCAAGTCAATCGAGGGTGGTGAAAGCTCAATTCTTTCAGAGCAATTCGTGAGGAATAACTCTGTGGATTTATGAGGTGTTGTCCTGAAATGAAAGCATAACACTGGTATTTATACTCAAACCCTAAGCTGACGTGGAGGGTTTGGTCGTGGGGGAGCACGACACTTCCTGCGTGGATCGCTGACGTGGAAGTTCGGTCGTGGGGGAGCACGACACTTCTTACGCGGATCGCTGACGTGGAAGCTCGGTCGTGGGCGAAGATGACATTTACTGTGTGCCGGCTGACGTGGACCAATAAAATGCCACGACCAGATTAATGGCCAGGCCATGCTAGTCGTACCTGAATATAACGGTTACGGATTGTACTTCTGTCAGAGAATGTCGGGCTTGCTTTGTCATCTTGCAGCCGTTCCTATGCTACGTTGATGGAGCGGCCCGTACTGCGGTTCGGCACGGAACTTAGCAGAGTCCGCATCCTGTCCTGGGTATTAGTGTCCGAGGTGAGAGCTAAAAGAGTTGGGCTCGGGTGTTATCCGGGTCTATGTTCGGTACGGATCCGGGGTCGTGATAGCTAGTGCAGTCTGCTGTCCGTACCGAAAGTAAGTGGAGCTGTCATCAGATATCATCCGAGTGCAGGCCCGGTCCGGAACCGAGCCACCTTGTGTGGTGTAAGCTGAGGCCAGATGGTGTACATCATTAAGTCCCCCCAGTCCGTTGTTATATTCCGAGCAGGGGTATGATAGCGGACTTAGAATAAATGACGTGGTGCAATGATGAAGGCCTTGCAGTCTAGGCGGCGTGCAATAAATGCATGTCTTTTCAGATGTCATAGCTGGAATGCGATGGGATGGCTTACAGACGCTGCGTCAGCATACAGCTGGATACACGACGGTTCGTTTGCCAGATCGTGAGATCTGTTGACACGTGGTCATGCGAGACGTGGCGAGCAAACGGTAATTTCTCGTTTGTGAGATCTGCCGACACGTGTAGGGTGGAGATCAAAGCCCACAAGGCCCGGCCCATGAACGTTTGCCTATAAATAGAAAAGCCTTGTTTTTACTTCATTTTTTTACGTCAGTGAAAAATCTCGAGAGCATTCCGGCACATTCAAACGTTCCGTCAACTATTCCGGCTTTATCAACCCAGATTCCGATTACTCTCAAACAAACCCAGGTCCGTTACTCATATCTTCAAACTTTTCCTTCTTTCACTCATATATACATACCATGGCTGCTCCTGAGAACGTAGCAGAGGCCCGTGTAGCCGTAACTGGAACCAGCAAAGGTCCGAACGTGGCCTACGAGGTCAGCTCGGTGAAGCCGGAGGACATTCCGGATATTTTGAGGCGCTTTAAATGCCTTAAGAGGTTTAACCCGATAGCACCTAACCCTGAGCAACGCGCCGACGCGCCACCGAAGGGCAAGGTGGTCGTCTACTGGAAAACTATGGAGAAGGGTAATCTCTGTATGCCGCCGCCCCCGTTCTTCCTAGACGTGTGTAAACACTATAAGGTGGGGTTTAGCCAGCTCCACCCCTTCGGGACACAGAAAGTGACCATATTTGAGATGTGGTTTAGGTCGCTGAACCTGAGGCCGTCGGTTAGGGTTTTCCGGGCCTGCTTCAAGCTGACCCCGAGTGCTGGTACGGGGTGGTATACATTTGCGAAGAAAAACAACTTCGTAGGTTTTGCCGAGTCGTCTTTGCACGACTGGCGCGACACCTTCTTCTTCATCGATCAGACTGTCATCCCAGATAACGCCGTGGAGACGTTGGTGTGGCAGTATGAGCGTCCAAAGAACGTCAGCCTCACGTCGAAGCTAGAAGGGGAGGAGAGTGACTTGCTGGCGGCGTGCCTGGATGCGAGCCTAGAGATGCGCGAGTATCACTCGTTTGTGCTCGTTATGGGTTGCATCGGCTCGTTTTGGCCGCATGACGGTCAGATACCCGTAGTCAAGCAGGGTGGCCATGGTATGGGGTGGGGGTTGTTTTCTTATTTTAATACTTTTGTACATATCCCCTGCTTACTGATTGTTTGCGCTCCGTTGGTACAGATATGGATCTGAACTCGATTCTGAAGGCGCCCAGTTTGTCGGGACTGAAGTATGTCCGGAGGTCGGTGGAGGATATTCCCGACAGCGGTAAGGTGACCGGGGCGACGGTTACGGTGGCTAAAGCCCAGCCCGTGATCACCACCGCCGTTCCACTGACGGCCTACGCCGATGTGGAGGCTTCTGGTGTCCAGACACTTGCCAAACGCAAGGGTCCGGAGGCTGGTAAGAGGGCATCCGGGGCCCCTGCCAAGAAGAAGAAGAAGAAGACGGCGGGAGAGATTGCCGAGGCCAACCTTGCGAACTTCCAGTCCGCGCCGAGCACAGGTGGGGGCTACATTATACCCGAGGATGGTCCGTAATGCTGCCCTATTCTAGGATGGTCCGTCTTGCTACTACGGAGCAGGTCCGCAGCGTGCTGGTGCTTCAGGACGAGGAGGAAGAGGAGGGTGAGGGCGACCAGCTGGTTCGGCGCAGCCGGTCTTCAGGTATTACTGCAACCTCTTCCGGCACGGTGCTCTCCGGTGATGGGACTGGCTCGCGCCCTGAGGAGCCGATGACGGTGTTGGACAGCCCACCGCCGGAGTCGCCGGTCGAGCCCGGCCCACAGAGCCCACCGAAGGCAGCTACGCCTCCGCGCCCAGACAGCATGAGGTATTTGCTGGACCTCACTGTGCCTATACATTGGTGCGTATAGCTTTTTAACTTGGTTTTTTAACCAGGTCTGATAGAATAGCTATTCTCAGGTCCATGCTTCCGGAGCAGTTCGTCCCGGAACGCTTCTTGAAGGTTCCCGCTTTTGGGCCCGCAGACTCCGGAGCTGACGTCTTCGTCCCGGCCTGGGATTTAAAGGTTGACAATCTGGCCGTGGATGGGCACTCACTTCGAGAGTTTGCCCGTCATGCCATTCCGGCAGCCGTCTCGGACAAACTTGCCCGATTGCCTCCTGCGGACGCCAAGAAAGCGCGCCTGCTCATGTCTTTCTGGGACTATGCGCTGCAATGTGACGAGCAGGCGCTCTCCGAGAAGATGGCGGAGCAGTGGAAGATGAACGCTGCCGTGCTCCAGCGCCAGGAGGAGGAGACCGGCATGTTGAAGGCCCGGGTGCAAGAGCTAGAAGGAGTTGTGGGACCGGCCAATGAAGCGAGAATGAAAGCTGAGGCCGAAGTCCAGAGGGAGAGGGCTCTGCGGGTGGAAGCAGAAGCAGCGCTCGCACCGCTGCAGGACCGGGTGCGGGATGCGGAGCTGGAGAGTGCTGCGCTTGTTGAGAAAGACAGGCAGCTCCAGAGCAGGTAAAATAACAATTTATTTATTACTTCGGAATATATTTGATGCTTATTGTTTAAGCTTGCGTGCAGGTTTGAGGACCTGTCTGCGGACTTGACCGCCGCCAAGAAGGATGTGACGGAGTTGGAGGCCGCCTGCGACCTCCATATCAAAGATTACAATGACTTGGAGATCCAGAAGACGGAGTTGGCAGGTGACCTGGAGCGACTCCGGAAGGGCATTCCTGGCCTGGTTAAGCTGGCCTTGGCATCGGACGATGTGACGACTCCGTTCAAGGAGTTCGTAGCTGCTGTCCAGGAAGTGGAGGTACTGCAAACGATTAACCTCATTGCAGAGCACGTTCCTGAACTCCCAGCTCCACTTCCCGATGCCATCGCGTCCAAGGTAAACCCGGACTGCTTTGCACGAGCGCAGCGGGCGGGTGATGCGCTGAAGACAGTCTCCATCCCGTTCATAGAAAGAATAGGTGGTGAGGAGGAGTTGTCTGTTGATGATATTTTGGGAATGCGGCCGTAGACTGATAGGTTTTTGTAGGACCGGCATTCCCGTTTGTGTAAATACATAATATTAATGCAACGTTAGTCTCGTAATTGCATGTGTTTGAACTAGTTCTGTGTGCGTTTAATATTTGTTGTCATGACGTAGTAGATTTCTAGACTACTTTATGAGTTGGTGTGTGGCGGAGGCGTACCTCGACTCGACCAATTTGTTCTGGTCACACCCCGGCGATGAGCACGAGCTCGGGGAGACCTCTGCCTTCAGGAAGCTAGAAGGCATTCCCTTATGGGGGCAGGCTCGCAACGCCTCCGGGCTTAACTGACTGCAGCGGTCATAGGCCGGAGTCGTGGCGACGACGCCTGAGAACGGCATTTTTTTTTGTAGTGTACCGTGCAAAAGTAATGGACTTGTAGAACGGAATAATAATATGCAATCAGAAACTTTTTATTGACAAGGATAGATGCTACGAAGGCGGGGGATCAGTCCGGCCCGAGCTTTTACAAAGTTTGATTACATATAACATTTCTTTAGATTTGTCGCATGCCATGTGCGTGGCACCGACTTGCCATCCAGAATGGCCAAAACGTAGGAACCGTTCATGTTTGCCTCCACGACCTGATATGGGCCTTCCCAACGCTACCCTAGTTTTCCTGTGTTCTCGGATTTACTGGCCTCATTGTTGCGCCAGACTAGGTCTCCGACCTGAAAGGACAATGGACGAACGCGCTTGTTATAATAGCGGGCCATTTTCTGCTTGTTCACGGCTTTGCGAATGGCCGCCATTTCCCGGCGCTCCTGTAGCATGTGGGCGTTCTGCTGTTGGGCTTTCAGGCTTCCGTCTTCGGTGAAGTTGATGATTCTTTCGCTGGGAACGCTGATCTCGGCCGGTATGACCGCCTCGCAGCCATAGACGAGGCTGAAGGGTGTCTCGCCGGTGCTTTCTTTGGGAGTAGTGCGGTGTGCCCATAGCACGTTGGGAAGTTCGTCCACCCAACCGGTACGATTCTCGCCGAGCCTAGCTTTGATACCGGCTACCAGATCTCTGTTTGTGACCTCAACTTGGCCGTTGGCCTGTGGGTGGTATACCGAGGTCAGTGTTTGTTTCACGTTGAGTCCCTCGCACCATGCCTTGAACGGGTTCTGGGCGAACGGTTTCCCGTTGTCAGTGATGACTTCGTGTGGTATGCCGAACCGACACACGATGTTATCCCATACAAAGTTGCGAACCTGTTTACCACTGATTTGGCGCAGCGGCTTGGCTTCAACCCACTTTGTGAAGTAATCAATAGCCACGATCAAGAACATCACGTTTCCGGGCCCCGGTGGGAAAGGTCCCACTATGTCAATGCCCCACTTGAAGAAAGGCCATGCCGATGAAATGGGGATCAGATCATGTCTTGGTGCTCTAGCGATGGGCGCGTGAATCTGACAGGAAGTGCAGTGCTTGGTGACTTCAGCGGCATCCCTGTACATGGACGGCCAGAAATAGCCCATGCGCATGATTTTTGCCACGACAGTCTTGTGGCCGGCGTGCAGGGCGCAGGACCCTTCATGCACTTCGCGAATGACGTTCTCAGATTGTTTTGGGCCCAGACACCTTAAGTTCGGCCCCAGGTATGATTTCTTCATGAGTTCGCCTTTTTCAATAAAAAACATTGGTGCTTTCATCCGAACTTTCCTTGCCTCAATCGGGTCCTGCGGGAGGACGCCGGTCTGGATGTAGGACATGATCGGGGTCATCCAGTTGTCCCCTACTTCTTCGACCTGGGCAACTGAGCTGATCGGGTCGATTGATTTCTGTTCCAGGACCTCCACCAGAACTTTCTTGGTGAGGTGGGCAAAGGTGAGCGATGCCAGCTTGCTCAAAGCGTCAGCTTTTTTGTTCTTGTTTCTCGGGACCTGTTCAATTTCAAACGTTCTGAATTGCTTCACCGCTTTCTGCACGAGTACCAGGTACTGCTTCATCGTTGAGTCTTTTGCCTCGAACGTACCGTTGAACTGGTTGGCCACCAGCTGAGAATCAACGTACGCCTTGAGGTCCTTGATGTCCATCTCGATTGCGACCCGGATACCGGACAGCAACGCTTCATACTCGGCCTCATTGTTGGAGGCGGGGAAGCCGAAACGGAGAGCGTAAGTGTGCTCTTCCCCGTCAGGACTGATGAGTATGAGTCCGGCACCTTCTGAGCTTGAAGCCCCGTCAGTAAACAACTCCCATGTGGCTGGCTTTTCACGGCTAGGGGTGTTCGAGGTGCACCTAGCCTCTACCCCCCCCCCCCCCCCCCGGAAGCTCGGCAAGGAAATCAGCCATCACTTGACCCTTGACTGCGCTTCGGGGGCAAAACGTAATTTCGTGCTCGCCTAATTCAATTGCCCATTTGGCTAGCCAGCTCGAGATTTCCGGCTTTGAGAGCACCTGTTTGATTGGCTGGTCTGTGAGGACCGTTACTGGATGTCCCTGAAAATACCGGCGCAGGCGCCGTGCTGAGTGTACCAATGCGAGTACGAGTTTCTCAATCGGCGAGTAGTTCAGCTCTCCCGGCTGTAAGGCGTGGCTCACAAAGTACACCGGCATCTGTGTTTTGTCACGCATAGCTATGAGTACGGAGCTTACGGCGCACTGAGATGCTGCCAAGTATAGCGTAAGTGTTTCGCCCGGAATCGGGGCTGTAAGGGTTGGTAATTCCGTCAAGAACGTCTTCATGTCCTGGAATGCTTGCTCAGCCTCCGGCGTCCAGGAGAAATCCTTTTTGTTAATGCAACCCTTTAGCGTGTCAAAGAACGGCAGTGAGCGTTCAGCAGCCTTGGAGAGGAAACGGGCCAAGGCCGCCAACTTTCCGTTAAGGCTCTGCACGTCTTTTTTGCTTTGTGGGGACACCATGTCAGCGATTGCCTGAATTTTCTTTAGATTTGCCTTAATGCCTCTCGGGGTCACCATGTGCCCGAGGAATTTTCCTTCCTCCATGCCAAACGAACACTTGGCCGGTTTGAGCTTCATATTAATCTTTCGCAACGAGGTGAACGTTTCTAGAATGTCCGTGAGTAACTGGGACTCGATGTTGTTTTTGATGACGATGTCGTCAACGTATGCTTCTAAGTTGCGGCCAATTTGTGCTTTAATGCCGTCGACGACATGCTGGTATGTGGCACCTGCATTCTTGAGACCGAAAGGCATCTTGGTGTAACAAAAAATGCCTTGGTCCGTGTGGAATGCTGTTTTTTCTTCGTCGTCCTCGGCCATCAGTATCTGGTGGTACCCTTTGTAGGCATCCAAAAAACATTTGAACCTAAACCCGGACAGGGACTCGACCTTCCAGTCGATCTCGGGGAGTGAGTAGTAGTCTTTTGGGCATGCCTTGTTGATGTCTTTAAAATCGACGCACATCCGCCACGAGCCTTCAGACTTTTTAACAAGGACGGGGTTGGCGACCCAAGTCTGATATCGGACCTCGCGCATGATGCCGGCGTGAACCAGCCTGTTGACCTCTTCACAAATAAAACGACCTCGGTCAGGGGCCATACCCCTCTTCTTCTGTCTGATCGGGGTTATGTTCGTGTTGACGTTTAGCCTGTGTTCGGCAATCGACCTCGGCACGCCGGTCATTTCAGAGTCTTGCGAAGACGTCAGTGTTGCTTGAGAGGATTTCACAAAGTCTGAGCCGTGTTGACGGACTCAAAGCGAGGCCAACTCGGATTTTCTGTTCTGGAAACCTCGGATTAACAGCCACTAACTCGTCGCCAGTCATGGTGAATGGGCCAGGAGCTGCCCTCGATACCTTAGCACATATAGGTATAGCGGTGCCTGTTGTTTGCAAAGTGGCAACACCTGCCGGAGTTGGGAATTTCATCAACCCGTGGACAGTTGAGGTGATGGCTCCGAATTTATGGAGAGCAGTGCGACCTAGGAGCACGTTAAATCTGGACGGTGCGCGCACGATGACGAATTCTAGTTCAGTGGTCTGACAGTACGGATATTCGCCCAATGTAACATCCAAGACAAGCCTGCCAATTGGCCATTTGGTGTCGTTTGCATAGCTGGACAGCGGGGACAGGGGTTCCTGCAATTTACCCTGTATGGGCTGTGGCAACTGTAGGAAGCAGTGTTCATACATGACTTCGACGGCGCTGCCTGTATCAGTGTACACCCTCGAAACCTGGCAGTTGCCGATACGCGCCAAAATGACAACAGGCTCCGGGAGGACAGAACTCCGCAGAGGTGGGAATGAAATGGGTGTCAACTGCCAGTCTTGCAATGTTTCTGCCTTTCGTTTCAAGCTGGGCCGCGCAGCCTGGATCATGTGGATGACGGCGTCCGGAGGATCGCGGGGGTCGTCCTTCCGCTGCCACCCGTAAGCTTTAGTGCCGTCCGCTTTTTTAAATTTCTTTCCGGGCAGCAAGTGGTTAAGCTTGCCGGCCTGGATGGCTGCCTTGATTTCCTTTTTCAACTGTCTACAGTCGTCGGTATCGTGCCCGTATTCCTCATGAAAATCACAGTACTTCCCATTCTTGGGGACGTCTCGATGTTCCATTGGGGGCGGAGGGTTAAACGCACTCCGCGCCACCGTCTCGGTGAGCAGTATTTCCTTCGGTGACTTGGTGAGCGAAGTCAGCAGAGAATTCTTGTCGTATGGTTGACGACGGGTCGCCTCGCGATTATCACCACGGCGGGAATCATGCCGTGTGTCGCGGCGGAAATCTCGTCTCTGGTTGTCGCGCCGGCTGGACCCGGATCCACCCTCATGATGGCGGGCCTGAGTGCGGTCATGCTCGACCCGGTGCGAGTCCCGGCCCGGCGTGGTGTACAGATCTTTATTTTCTCCGGATCGTAAGTAGTCTCGAGCCATAGCGATGGCCTCGGAATACACTGTTGGTAACTTCCTCTTCAACCGATAGTACAGTGTGGGATACCTTTCCTTTATAATGCCGTAGATGAAACCGGCAATTTGTTGACTTGGGTGCAGGTCGCTGATCTTCTGACACTCTGTTGTGAAACGAGTAATGAAATCACTAAGTGTCTCGCGACTACCCTGTTTGATCTCGAAGACGTCGAGATAGGTAAGTGTGTGCTGCTTCAGATTATGGTATTGTTGTAAGAACTTGAACCTGAGATCGGCGTAGCTAGCCACGCTACCAGCCGGCAGTTTCTCAAACCAACCACGGGCGTTGCCTTGCAGCACCTGAGGGAACATGTGGCAAGCCACAGCGTCCTCCCAATGCTCTGTTTTTATGGCGCCCTCAAACCGCTATAGGAAGTCATCGGGGTCTGAGTCGCCTGAGTAGGTGCCGATCGTCAGCGGGATGGTAAGCTATCTGTTGCCGACTCGGTGGTGGTGGAGACGGGCACCGGCTTCTTCACCTTCTCACCCTGAATGGTGGAATAAAAATTTGCGATTAAGTTATCTGTTGCCGACTCGTCAGAGTATGTTGGCATAGCGCCAGGTGGAGCGGCGCTAAGGATCAGATCGGCCAGCATTTTACGGCTAGCAGCCCTATCCATCCCACCTTGGTACGGCGGTGGTGGTGACACATTCCGACGTGGCGGGGACGACGGCGGACGTCGTGGTTCAGGTGCCACAACGAAACCCATTTCGGCCAACATGCGTTGGGCTTCGATATTGGAGATGGATTTGGGCGTTGAAGATGTGTTTTGTGGTGTAGATTCCGGCGGTGGCCTGTTATCAGAGTCAGTGTCATTCTGACTGAAGACCAACTGCCGTGGATCATGTAACAACCGCCAAATTAGGGCTAGTATTAGCGCCTAACTCTTTGTTAATACATGTAATTAGTTCTGTGTTAGGCTAATTTATGTATCGGATTATATGTTGGTTAATATATACAACTTTGCGATTTGATTAAATCGTACGCAACTTAAATAGAATGAAATTCTATTCGGTTAACACAGACGTTGGTGAACAAATGTTTATAAGCAAAAATAACGCAATTATGACCAAAACGCTATTTTATAACAATTAGTAACTGCCTCGTATTACACGATTCATAACTTACACGATTTAATAACAAAAGTAATTAAATCTAATTTAAACTATTAAAGATTTAAGGAAATAATTTAAATAAATTATTTAACAAGATTTGTAATTTTATAAAAATAATTAAACGCGAAAAATGGATATTTAACGCTTAAACGACGGAGCAAACGAACACCGCACGGGGAGCGGGGACTGGAAAGTGGAGGATAAACCTCCACCTCCCACCTTTTTCTTCTTCATTTCACCTATCTCTTTCTCTCTCTTACTTTCTCTTCTCCTCTCTTTTCTCTCAAAACCACCAACCAACTAAAAACCACAACATCACAAAAATCGACAAATACTACCACTAAACGCACGCGAAACATACTACTCTTTTGGAAGAAAACGACCACCGCATCACGATCTATCACGCTATCTTTTCGGATTTCTCATCCGACACTTTGTAAGTTTCCGACAAATCCCGAAATCTCTCGTTTTTGATCATTTTTACAAGTTTATGGCTTAAATAGGCTTAATATGTTCATATAAGGGTTGGGTAAAAGATTTGGACCGAACGGAAACCGGAAAACTCGTTTTCGGCACATTTTCCGGCCAACAGACCGCTACGTCGCTTTTGGACCCAGATTCATGCGACGTCGGCCTCTACGTCGCACAACCCTTCGTGACGTCGCATTGTGCGACGTCCGTCACTACGTCGCATTAAGTTGCGACGTCGCGCCTAGCGACGCCAGCCCCTACGTCGCATTGATTTGCGAAGGTCGCATCATGCGACGTACATGCCTACGTCGCACCCTACGTCGCACCTTACGTCGCATGCCTACGTCGCATGCTACGTCGCACAAAACAGAACTTTGAAAACTCAGATTTTCACTAAGTGTCGAATTTATACAACTTCAAATACTTATGTCATACGACTTAACAAACGTCATAGAACATACTTTCTATTACAGTTACACTAAATTGCGTTATAAATGATAAACTTTTAATATAACGAATCACCAACGGGCCGTATATCTTTTGATGCAAACGCGAACAAACCAACGTTTAAACACAACGGGTTGTATGAACAACTAGCCTAGATGGTCTTGCGAGACATCTACTTACTTAACCTTACGTGTTTAGGCATTTGAAGGTTACGGGTTCGGAGAACCTACGGTTGATACTACTTACTCGTTTATTGACATAAACGTACTTGCAAAGACTCAGGTGAGTCTTACAGCCCCACTTTTACTGTTTTATACTTTGGGGTGAGATACTTAGCAACTGTTTTACGTATGAACACAATGTACTGAACTGAAAACATTACTGATTACAAACAAACGCATGAGTTACTTTTATCCACTGAAAGCCTCCTAATCGTAAGTTGTTAGTTATGGACTTAAGCGCGATTACTAGTAGATGGATCCATCTGGGACTGACAATCCCTGTCTGGGGTGGTAGCGCCACCACGTACTGATTTACACGTAGAAACAGACATATTAGTATTTGTTACATATGAGTGTGCGGATAGCACTCACGGGGGTACGTGATTTATTTCACACTACACTGTTAAGCTTCAACTTATGAGCTCATGGCACTGTACTGATATACTGATTAACTTACTTTGCTTGATAGCAATACGGGTACATACTTGTGGTTCATTACATCTACTTATTACTAAACCTGTGAGATTCACCAACCTTTTTGGTTGACACTTTTTAGCTTTGTATCTCAGGTACACATACGGAGTAGGATCACTCCAGGATTACTAGCTAGAGTCGCATGATTTCCAAACTGCATTTAACGGAGATTCTTTGGCATTATCTTTTGTAACTACGATTATGTAATAGAATCTCCCGCTATACGCGTGGACTCTAGGGAACTACTTTTTGTATACGAAAACCTACGGTTTTCAAACGATTATTATTTATGAAACCTTTTCTAAACGTCTCATTTAGAGGTCGTTTACTATTAATCTTGTGCTTTGTATATTGATTAGTAACACCCAACGTATGCTTCCGCAACTCGTTAAACTTGGGGGTGTTACAGATCAATCCGGTTGCCAACCGTCGTGCGAACGATGGTGGCTGGGGGAGATTGATTGGAGAAAGGTGGTGGTGGCGGTTGGTCGGCAGTGGCTCCGTCACCACCATCAGCAGGCTCAGTGTTAACCATTGTACCGGGAAGGTTTCCGGCGTACGGATGGTTAAAAAGTGGTCGTTTTCTGGTAAATGTCCCACGGATGGCGCCAATTGTTCAAGCGTAAAAACGCCTAAGTACGATGATGATGATGATGTATGAGGAATTAAGCTTGTCACACTCCGATTAACGTGCAAACCCAGAGTCGAGACCAAGTCAATCGAGGGTGGTGAAAGCTCAATTCTTTCAGAGCAATTTGTGAGGAATAACTCTGTGGATTTATGAGGTGTTGTCCTGAAATGAAAGCATAACACTGGTATTTATACTCAAACCCTAAGCTGACGTGGAGGGTTTGGTCGTGGGGGAGCACGACACTTCCTGCGTGGATCGCTGACGTGGAAGTTCGGTCGTGGAGGAGCACGACACTTCTTACGCGGATCGCTGACGTGAAAGCTCGGTCGTGGGCGAAGATGACATTTACTGTGTGCCGGCTGACGTGGACCAATCAAATGCCACGACCAGATTAATGGCCAGGCCATGCTAGTCGTACCTGAATATAACGGTTACGGATTGTACTTCTGTCAGAGAATGTCGGGCTTGCTTTGTCATCTTGCAGCCGTTCCTATGCTACGTTGATGGAGCGGCCCGTACTGCGGTTCGGCACGGAACTTAGCCGAGTCCGCATCCTGTCCTGGGTATTAGTGTCCGAGGTGAGAGCTAAAAGAGTTGGGCTCGGGTGTTATCCGGGTCTATGTTCGGTACGGATCCGGGGTCGTGATAGCTAGTGCAGTCTGCTGTCCGTACCGAAAGTAAGTGGAGCTGTCATCAGATATCATCCGAGTGCAGGCCCGGTCCGGAACCGAGCCACCTTGTGTGGTGTAAGCTGAGGCCATATGGTGTACATCATTACATGCATTACAGTTAACAAAAAGAAGGGGTAAAACACGAAAGTGTATCTTCAGTGAGTCGATAATGAACACAATCTCTATTCATACTGCATCTTTATGCGTAGAAATCCAAGTGTATAAATGCTTATCACTAACTATGAGTTATAACATTACATCGATTTTTTACAGCTACAAGTGGTAATATTAACCCAATTACAAATGAATGAGTTCATTCGGATTGTGTTTTATGTCAAAATGAAACAAATGGGTAAAAACAAAGTTAGCTATTAGGGAAATGGGTCAAAGAGGTTGAAAGTTGTGTAATTTATTTTATTGTAACAATATGGTTTCTGTCATCATAATCAATACACTGATTGTTTTTATAAATTTAAATAAATGGATAAAAATATATGTTTGTTATAACCAATCTCAATCCAACCTGTATTGTTTTGAACCATATTTAAAAAAGCCCATTCCAACTCAGAACTTTTTGGAACCACTTCCCAACCTGCAATAATAGCCCATCTTCCCATTTCTGGGTGTAGTAATATATTATCAGTGGTAAGTAAGGCTGGTGAATCACATTTTACATATACATAATAAGTGGCTGCACATTGGATATTTTCGAAAGGTGAAACTGTGACACCCGTCAAATTAGGACTAGAATTTAGTGCCTAATCAAGTTTTAATATATGTAATTAGTTCTGTGTTAGGCTAATTAATGTATCAATTATTATATATATTGTTAAATATATATATACCTACACAATTATGCGGTTTGTTTAAATCGTACGAATATCAAATCGAATGGAATTCGACACAATTAATACGGACGTTGATGTAAAATTTATTAAAGTAATACAAACACTATTCAATAACTCAATTTTATTAGGAATATTATTTATTGTAATATTTCGTGGTCAATTCGTATTGCACAAAAACATATATATAATTAAAATACAAACGCGCAAACAAATATAACGAATTTCATTTTTAATATCATAAATAGATAATTGGTAAAATTTTACAATAAAATATTTTGTAATAATTTATAATTTAAAATGTATCTTTAAATAAATAAAATAAATATTTAACGTTAAATGACGGAGAAAACGAATACCACGCGGAGTACGGGACGGAGACTGTGAGGTGAGGTTTTCACCAACACCCCACCTCTCCTTTCATTTTTCTTTCATTTCCATTTCAACCAAACACACACTTATACCAAATACTCTCTCAACCAAAAATCATCAAATTTTCGGAATCATCAAATCCGACCACAAAATTTACATTTTTGGAACCACCATCAAGTGAGGAACAAGATTAACAAAAGCTCTACCATCATTTTCGGCCTCCATCTTCTTCGATTTGCATTTGTAAGAAATTTCTTAAAAACTTAGATTTGTTCATTTTGATGTAATATTTTGATGTTTTGATGTTTACACAACTTATATATGTCCATTACAAAGAATAGAACACAGTTTTATAGCTTAAAAACGAGTTTAAATTGGGTTTTGGTCGGAAAAATCGCGAACAGCCGGACTTTCTGGGCTGGTGTTCATCCATGCGACACAAGCCTTGTGTCGCATGTTGTGTCGCATTTTGGCTTTTGTGTCGCATAAAATTCATTGTGTCGTACCTTATGTCGTATCAGATAATTAGTGTCGCAAGTCTTGCGACATAACGACTATGTCGCATACCCCATACGACACAACCACTATGTCGCTGTTGAATCAGCATTTCGCATCCATGCGACACAACCCTTGTGTCGTATGGACATTGTGTCGCACTCATATGCGACACAACCCTTGTGTCGCATAACCCATTTAGTGTCGCATGATTGTGTCGCATAAAACAGCAGGATTTCAAAATACAATTTCACTAAGTGTCGAACTATTACAACTTCAACCCGCTATACAATGTGACTTTTCAAACACTATGAGACATACTTTTCGAGGTTAACATGTCAAATCATAATGAGAACATTGAAATATTTAAATTTCATCGATCACCAACGGGCCGTACAAGTTTTCACAACTTTTCTTAAAATCAAACAAGTCGTTGTAACTTGTATCAATTCAATCAAACAAGTCGTTGTAACTTGTATCAAGTCAGTCAAACAAGTCGTAATAACTTGTAACTACTCAATCAACCAAATCGTAGTAATTTGGACATGTATACATAGTTGTATAACAACTACAAAGGTAGTCCTTTGGGATATCTGTACAATTAATAACAATTCAAGTGTCGTGGACACATTCAGGTTTCAAGTCTTTGGACACCAACTCACAACTAATTACTTCGAGCTTATTAAATTAACACTTCAAGACTCAGGTGAGTTTCATGGCCCCATTTTCACTACTTTTGCCAGGGGTGTGATATTACAACTTCATTTTGTTTTACAAGTAGAACGCAAGTACCAACCTTCAAATACTGCATGAGTTTCAAGCTATTCAATTTAAAGTCCTCTATAGCATAGTCTCTAATATTTTTAGCGTGAATGTTAGTATATGATATCATATGGGATTGACAATCCTCATCCGGGTTAGCACGCACTAACCGGTCAAACGGATGTATTAGCATTTGGGAAGACGAGTGTTGATTAGGCACTCGTAGGAGTCATTTCAAGTTAGGTTTCCTTAATTGGGCCTGACAAATCAAGTTAAGCTCAGACTATGTGCTCATGGACAGTATAACTTTTATTTTGCTTAATTGCATTTTAAATTCGATATAAATCTTGCGGTTCTTACAACTATACATTGACATACAAACCTGTGAGCTCACCAGCGTTTTCGCTGACCCATTTTAGTATTTATCACAGGTACCCAGCAGTAGGTTGGCTGCACAAGCAGGAATTATTAGCTCGAGTCAACATTCATACAACTAGAGATTTGATTGCATTATTATATTTTGTAAAAGTAATTATGCTATGTAATCTCTCAATTTCAGGAATCGAGCTAATGTAATTATATTTTTGATGTAAACATTTAATTTATCTATACAAGTTTAAAACGACGCATATAGTGGTCGTTCATTGTATCTTATGTGCTTTGTATATTGATTAGTGACACCCAAATCGAGCTTCCGCAAATCATTAAATTTGGGGGTGTCACAGATTGGTATCAGAGCCTAAGGTTATAGTGAACTAGGTTGCATTTAGTGGACCTAGACTATGACCGTTAGGCAGTATTCCCTATTAGGTATAACCAGTTCAGGGATTACAGCATACGAATTTAATTTAACATAGCTTGATCAACTATGTACAATTAAATAAAGATGATGTAAGATCTGAAGGAAGTTATGGCTGAACAGGATACATTAGTTGACTCTGACCTCGAGAGAAACGGGACTCAAAACACGTCTGTGCTAGACACTCAATAGGTTACTATGTGATATACATATATTTACATGAATAGACCTCATTACAACTTTAGGCTATATTATATTATATGAATATAGGCCTATTTCTCTCTAACGTTTTGTCTTGGGATGACAAACACACCACTAGTTCATCACACTCGGACTAGTACCTTATTTCATTTCCTTGTTCTTTCTTACTCAGCATCATGCCTCCTCGTCGTCAAATTACCCTTAGCGAAGCTGAGATCTCGGGAATCATTGCCCGCAGTGTGACCGAAGCCTTTGCTACCCGAACACCACCCGGTAGCGAGGACACAGCAACCAATACTCCACCACCCAAACCTTGCTCCTATAAGGACTTTCTTAGCTGTAAACCGCTATACTTCAAGGGCACGGAAGGTGCCATTGGCTTAATCCGTTGGATTGAGCGCATGGAATCTGTTTTCAGTCTCTGTGATTGCACTGAGAACAACAAGGTCAAATTCGCTGCTTACACCTTTCAGGAAGGTGCACTCACGTGGTGGAAAACCCACGCAAACTCTGTAGGTCTTGAGGTTGCAAATCGGCTTCCTTGGGCCGAACTGAAGAAGAAACTGACAGAAAAATACTGTCCTGAAGAGGAATTGCACAGGCTGGAAGAAGAATTCTGGCATCTGGAGGTGCAGGGAAATGATGTTGCTGAATATACCACCAAATTTCAGCAGTTTGCTTTATTATGCCCGAGTTTGGTCGAACCGGAAAGTAAGGGCATTAAGAAATACATTCGTGGACTCCCCGAGAACATCCAGGGAAACGTCGCTTCATCCAAACCAACCACCACTGAGAGTGCCATTCGATTGGCCCACGAACTCATGGCCCTAGTTGTCAGCCGTGAGACCTCCAACACCTCATCCTCCAACAACAACAAACGCAAATCCACTGAACACCACCACAACTTCAACAAGAAAAACAACGCCATCCAAGTCTACACCACCAACTCTGAATCCAACCGCAGCTACACCGGGGATAGGCCTTATTGTCCCAAGTGCAACTATCACCATTTTGGTCAGTGCAATCCCCCTTGCAACAACTGCAGGAGGTACGGGCATTTGACTAAGGATTGCCGAGCCCCCAAATCCAACAACAACCCCTCTGACAAAAATACCCGACAACCTAAGTCCTGCTATGAATGTGGAAATCCAGGACACTTTAGGGATACGTGCCCGAAATTGAAGAATAAGGGCAACAACAACAACAACAACAACAACAACGGCCGCAACACTAACAACGTCAAAAGTAGCGCCTTCGTGATCAACTCAGGGGACGCCCGTCAGGACCCGAATGTGGTCACGGGTATGTTCCTCCTCAACAATTTAACTGCTTCTATTCTGTTTGATACTGGTGCCGATAGAAGTTTTATTTCCGATGAATTTTGCCCCCTACTTGACATCACACCTGTTGCTTTAGACGTTAAGTACACCGTAGAGCTAGCAAATGGCAAGTTGATAGAAACCAATAGTGTGATACCTAATTGCACTTTAAACCTAGCCGACGAAATCTTCTCCATAGATCTTATGCCTGTTGAGATAGGAAGTTTCGATGTCATCGTAGGCATGGACTGGTTATCCAAACATCGCGCCGAAATCATTTGCCATGACAAAATTGTTCGCATACCTCTCGCCGTCGGTAGAACCCTGATCATACAGGGGGAGACCGGTGGGACGAGGCTTAACATCATCTCTTGTCTTAAAACCCGGAAATTTCTGAGAAAGGGTTATCCATCAATCCTCGCGCACATCATGGAGAAAAAGTCGGAGGAGAAGCGACTTGAGGATGTTCCAATTGTTCGAGACTTTCCAGAAGTCTTTCCTGAAGAACTACCTGGTCTACCACCACCAAGACAGGTTGAGTTCTCAATCGATCTTGTACCAGGTGCTGCGCCAGTGGCCCGAGCACCATACCACTTAGCTCCATCCGAACTTCAGGAGCTGTCCACCCAGTTACAGGAACTCCTGGAACGAGGATTTATCAGGCCGAGTTCTTCACCTTGGGGAGCTCCGGTCCTATTTGTTAAGAAGAAAGACGGTTCTTTTCGAATGTGTATCGACTACCGAGAGTTGAACAAGTTAACTGTCAAGAACCGGTATCCACTTCCTCGAATCGATGATTTGTTCGACCAACTTCAAGGATCGAGTTGTTATTCAAAGATTGATCTCCGATCCGGTTATCACCAATTGCGTGTTCGCGATGCTGACATTCCAAAAACCGCTTTCCGAACCCGCTATGGGCATTACGAATTCCAAGTGATGCCATTCGGCCTAACCAACGCACCGGCGGTATTCATGGACCTTATGAATCGGGTGTGTAAACCTTACCTTGACAAGTTTGTCATTGTCTTCATCGATGACATCCTCATATATTCACGAAACAAAGAAGAACATGCGCAACACCTCAAAACCATCCTTGAACTACTTAAACACGAGGAGCTATATGCAAAATTCTCTAAGTGTGAGTTCTGGATTCAAACGGTCCAATTTCTTGGTCACGTGATTGACAGTCAGGGGATTCACGTTGACCCGTCAAAGATCGAGGCTATCAAAGACTGGCAATCGCCAACCACTCCGACCGAAGTACGGCAGTTTTTAGGACTGGCCGGATACTATCGACGATTCATTGAAAATTTCTCCAAGATAGCCATACCACTCACGACGCTGACCCAGAAAGACAAAAAGTTTGACTGGACTGATAAACAAGAATCGGCATTCCAACTCTTAAAACAAAAGCTTTGCAGCGCTCCTATCCTATCATTACCCGAAGGCACCGATGACTTCGTGGTATACTGCGATGCTTCTCATCAAGGTCTCGGTTGTGTGCTCATGCAACGAGACAAAGTCATAGCTTATGCTTCCCGACAGCTCAAGATTCATGAAAAGAATTACACCACCCACGACCTCGAGCTAGGAGCTGTCGTTTTTGCCCTCAAAATCTGGAGACATTACCTTTACGGTACCAGATGTACAATCTTTACCGACCATAAAAGCCTTCAACACATATTCGATCAGAAGGATCTCAACATGAGGCAACGTCGATGGGTCGAGTTGCTTACCGATTACGACTGCGAACTCAAATATCATCCAGGCAAAGCAAATGTTGTTGCTGACGCCCTCAGTCGAAAAGAGCGAGTGAAACCACTTCGGGTTCGAGCCCTCAGTATGACCATTCACAACAATTTAAACATTCAAATTCTCACTGCTCAACTCGAAGCCTTAAAACCCGAAAATGTCAAAGATGAAGCCTTGCGGGGCATGGATAAACAATTCGAAATCAGACCTAACGGGATTAGGTATTTCTCAAACCGAATCTGGTTGCCTAAATTTGGGAACCTACGAGACTTGGTGATGGATGAAGCTCACAAGTCTAAATATTCTGTCCACCCGGGGTCCGATAAAATGTACCACGGTATCAAGGACTTCTACTGGTGGCCGAACATGAAATCTGAAATCGCCACCTATGTCAGCAAATGCCTTACTTGCTCCAAAGTCAAAATCGAATATCAAAAATCTTCTGGTTTACTTCAACAACCCAGTCTTCCTGAATGGAAATGGGAACAAATTGCCATGGACTTCATAATCAAACTACCCAAATCGTCGAGCGGTTGCGATACCATTTGGGTGATCGTGGATCGTCTCACAAAGTCTGCTCACTTCCTGGCAATCAAGGAATCCGACAAAATGGAACGCCTCACCAACATTTATCTGAAGGAAATCGTGACCAAACATGGTGTTCCAATCTCAATTATCTCCGATAGAGATAGTCGTTTCACATCACAATTTTGGCAATCACTTCAAAAATCTCTGGGTACTCGACTTGATATGAGTACCGCATACCATCCTCAAACCGACGGCCAAAGTGAACGAACCATTCAAACACTGGAAGACATGCTACGGGCCTGCGTAGTAGACTTCGGTGTAAACTGGGAAAAACACCTACCATTGTGCGAGTTCTCGTACAACAACAGTTATCATACCAGCATCAAAGCTGCACCATTCGAGGCACTGTACGGTCGTAAGTGCCGGTCACCTATCTGTTGGACCGAAGTTGGGGATAGCCAACTCACAGGTCCAGAAATCATTCACGAGACGACCGAGAGAATCGTTGAAATTCAAAACAAACTCAAAGCCGCGCGTGATCGTCAGAAAAGTTATGCTAACGTGAGACGCAAACCACTCGAGTTCCAAGTTGGGGATCGAGTTCTACTCAAAGTATCGCCTTGGAAAGGCGTGATCCGGTTTGGCAAACGAGGGAAGTTGAATCCCAGATACATTGGACCATTCGAGATCCTCGAAAGGATTGGTCCAGTGGCTTATCGATTGCAGCTGCCATCTGAACTCAGCAGCGTGCATCCCACATTTCATGTTTCAAATCTGAAGAAGTGTCTGTCTGATGAGACACTTATCATTCCACTTGATGAAATTCGAGTTGACGAGAAACTTCACTTTGTTGAGGAACCCGCCGAGATCATGGACCGTGAGGTCAAACAACTTAAACAAAGTCGTATTCCCATCGTCAAAGTTAGGTGGAATTCGCGGCGCGGTCCGGAATTCACCTGGGAACGGGAAGACCAAATGCGACTCAAGTACCCTCAACTCTTCACTGATTCAACGTCAAACACAACTTCAACATAAATTTCGGGACGAAATTCTTCTAACAGGGGGAGAATGTGACACCCGTCAAATTAGGACTAGAATTTAGTGCCTAATCAAGTTTTAATACATGTAATTAGTTCTGTGTTAGGCTAATTAATGTATCAATTATTATATATATTGTTAAATATATATATACCTACACAATTATGCGGTTTGTTTAAATCGTACGAATCTCAAATCGAATGGAATTCGACACAATTAATACGGACGTTGATGTAAAATTTATTAAAGTAATACAAACACTATTCAATAACTCAATTTTATTAGGAATATTATTTATTGTAATATTTCGTGGTCAATTCGTATTGCACAAAAACATATATATAATTAAAATACAAACGCGCAAACAAATATAACGAATTTCATTTTTAATATCATAAATAGATAATTGGTAAAATTTTACAATAAAATATTTTGTAATAATTTATAATTTAAAATGTATCTTTAAATAAATAAAATAAATATTTAACGTTAAATGACGGAGAAAACGAACACCACGCGGAGTACGGGACGGAGACTGTGAGGTGAGGTTTTCACCAACACCCCACCTCTCCTTTCATTTTTCTTTCATTTCCATTTCAACCAAACACACACTTATACCAAATACTCTCTCAACCAAAAATCATCAAATTTTCGGAATCATCAAATCCGACCACAAAATTTACATTTTTGGAACCACCATCAAGTGAGGAACAAGATTAACAAAAGCTCTACCATCATTTTCGGCCTCCATCTTCTTCGATTTGCATTTGTAAGAAATTTCTTAAAAACTTAGATTTGTTCATTTTGATGTAACATTTTGATGTTTTGATGTTTACACAACTTATATATGTCCATTACAAAGAATAGAACACAGTTTTATAGCTTAAAAACGAGTTTAAATTGGGTTTTGGTCGGAAAAATCGCGAACAGCCGGACTTTCTGGGCTGGTGTTCATCCATGCGACACAAGCCTTGTGTCGCATGTTGTGTCGCATTTTGGCTTTTGTGTCGCATAAAATTCATTGTGTCGTACCTTATGTCGTATCAGATAATTAGTGTCGCAAGTCTTGCGACATAACGACTATGTCGCATACCCCATACGACACAACCACTATGTCGCTGTTGAATCAGCATTTCGCATCCATGCGACACAACCCTTGTGTCGTATGGACATTGTGTCGCACTCATATGCGACACAACCCTTGTGTCGCATAACCCATTTAGTGTCGCATGATTGTGTCGCATAAAACAGCAGGATTTCAAAATACAATTTCACTAAGTGTCGAACTATTACAACTTCAACCCGCTATACAATGTGACTTTTCAAACACTATGAGACATACTTTTCGAGGTTAACATGTCAAATCATAATGAGAACATTGAAATATTTAAATTTCATCGATCACCAATGGGCCGTACAAGTTTTCACAACTTTTCTTAAAATCAAACAAGTCGTTGTAACTTGTATCAATTCAATCAAACAAGTCGTTGTAACTTGTATCAAGTCAGTCAAACAAGTCGTAATAACTTGTAACTACTCAATCAACCAAATCGTAGTAATTTGGACATGTATACATAGTTGTATAACAACTACAAAGGTAGTCCTTTGGGATATCTGTACAATTAATAACAATTCAAGTGTCGTGGACACATTCAGGTTTCAAGTCTTTGGACACCAACTCACAACTAATTACTTCGAGCTTATTAAATTAACACTTCAAGACTCAGGTGAGTTTCATGGCCCCATTTTCACTACTTTTGCCAGGGGTGTGATATTACAACTTCATTTTGTTTTACAAGTAGAACGTAAGTACCAACCTTCAAATACTACATGAGTTTCAAGCTAATCAATTTAAAGTCCTCTATAGCATAGTCTCTAATATTTTTAGCGTGAATGTTAGTATATGATATCATATGGGATTGACAATCCTCATCCGGGTTAGCACGCACTAACCGGTCAAACGGATGTATTAGCATTTGGGAAGACGAGTGTTGATTAGGCACTCGTAGGAGTCATTTCAAGTTAGGTTTCCTTAATTGGGCCTGACAAATCAAGTTAAGCTCAGACTATGTGCTCATGGACAGTATAACTTTTATTTTGCTTAATTGCATTTTAAATTCGATATAAATCTTGCGGTTCTTACAACTATACATTGACATACAAACCTGTGAGCTCACCAGCGTTTTCGCTGACCCATTTTAGTATTTATCACAGGTACCCAGCAGTAGGTTGGCTGCACAAGCAGGAATTATTAGCTCGAGTCAACATTCATACAACTAGAGATTTGATTGCATTATTATATTTTGTAAAAGTAATTATGCTATGTAATCTCTCAATTTCAGGAATCGAGCTAATGTAATTATATTTTTGATGTAAACATTTAATTTATCTATACAAGTTTAAAACGACGCATATAGTGGTCGTTCATTGTATCTTATGTGCTTTGTATATTGATTAGTGACACCCAAATCGAGCTTCCGCAAATCATTAAATTTGGGGGTGTCACAGATTGGTATCAGAGCCTAAGGTTATAGTGAACTAGGTTGCATTTAGTGGACCTAGACTATGACCGTTAGGCAGTATTCCCTATTAGGTATAACCAGTTCAGGGATTACAGCATACGAATTTAATTTAACATAGCTTGATCAACTATGTACAATTAAATAAAGATGATGTAAGATCTGAAGGAAGTTATGGCTGAACAGGATACATTAGTTGACTCTGACCTCGAGAGAAACGGGACTCAAAACACGTCTGTGCTAGACACTCAATAGGTTACTATGTGATATACATATATTTACATGAATAGACCTCATTACAACTTTAGGCTATATTATACTATATGAATATAGGCCTATTTCTCTCTAACGTTTTGTCTTGGGATGACAAACACACCACTAGTTCATCACACTCGGACTAGTACCTTATTTCATTTCCTTGTTCTTTCTTACTCAGCATCATGCCTCCTCGTCGTCAAATTACCCTTAGCGAAGCTGAGATCGCGGGAATCACAGTCGCAGTGTGACCGAAGCCTTGGCTACCCGAACACCACCCGGTAGCGAGGACAGAGCAACCAATACTCCACCACCCAAACCTTGCTCCTATAAGGACTTTCTTAGCTGTAAACCGCTATACTTCAAGGGCACGGAAGGTGCCATTGGCTTAATCCGTTGGATTGAGCGCATGGAATCTGTTTTCAGTCTCTGCGATTGCACTGAGAACAACAAGGTCAAATTCGCTGCTTACACCTTTCAGGAAGGTGCACTCACGTGGTGGAAAACCCACGCAAACTCTGTAGGTCTTGAGGTTGCAAATCGGCTTCCTTGGGCCGAACTGAAGAAGAAACTGATAGAAAAATACTGTCCTGAAGAGGAATTGCACAGGCTGGAAGAAGAATTCTGGCATCTGGAGGTGCAGGGAAATGATGTTGCTGAATATACCACCAAATTTCAGCAGTTTGCTTTATTATGCCCGAGTTTGGTCGAACCGGAAAGTAAGGGCATTAAGAAATACATTCGTGGACTCCCCGAGAACATCCAGGGAAACGTCGCTTCATCCAAACCAACCACCACTGAGAGTGCCATTCGATTGGCCCACGAACTCATGGCCCTAGTTGTCAGCCGTGAGACCTCCAACACCTCATCCTCCAACAACAACAAACGCAAATCCACTGAACACCACCACAACTTCAACAAGAAAAACAACGCCATCCAAGTCTACACCACCAACTCTGAATCCAACCGCAGCTACACCGGGGACAGGCCTTATTGTCCCAAGTGCAACTATCACCATTTTGGTCAGTGCAATCCCCCTTGCAACAACTGCAGGAGGTACGGGCATTTGACTAAGGATTGTCGAGCCCCCAAATCCAACAACAACCCCTCTGACAAAAATACCCGACAACCTAAGTCCTGCTATGAATGTGGAAATCCAGGACACTTTAGGGATACGTGCCCGAAATTGAAGAATAAGGGCAACAACAACAACAACAACAACAACAACAACGGCCGCAACACTAACAACGTCAAAAGTAGCGCCTTCGTGATCAACTCAGGGGACGCCCGTCAGGACCCGAATGTGGTCACGGGTATGTTCCTCCTCAACAATTTAACTGCTTCTATTCTGTTTGATACTGGTGCCGATAGAAGTTTTATTTCCGATGAATTTTGCCCCCTACTTGACATCACACCTGTTGCTTTAGACGTTAAGTACACCGTAGAGCTAGCAAATGGCAAGTTGATAGAAACCAATAGTGTGATACCTAATTGCACTTTAAACCTAGCCGACGAAATCTTCTCCATAGATCTTATGCCTGTTGAGATAGGAAGTTTCGATGTCATCGTAGGCATGGACTGGTTATCCAAACATCGCGCCGAAATCATTTGCCATGACAAAATTGTTCGCATACCTCTCGCCGTCGGTAGAACCCTGATCATACAGGGGGAGACCGGTGGGACGAGGCTTAACATCATCTCTTGTCTTAAAACCCGGAAATTTCTGAGAAAGGGTTATCCATCAATCCTCGCGCACATCATGGAGAAAAAGTCGGAGGAGAAGCGACTTGAGGATGTTCCAATTGTTCGAGACTTTCCAGAAGTCTTTCCTGAAGAACTACCTAGTCTACCACCACCAAGACAGGTTGAGTTCTCAATCGATCTTGTACCAGGTGCTGCGCCAGTGGCCCGAGCACCATACCGCTTAGCTCCATCCGAACTTCAGGAGCTGTCCACCCAGTTACAGGAACTCCTGGAACGAGGATTTATCAGGCCGAGTTCTTCACCTTGGGGAGCTCCGGTCCTATTTGTTAAGAAGAAAGACGGTTCTTTTCGAATGTGTATCGACTACCGAGAGTTGAACAAGTTAACTGTCAAGAACCGGTATCCACTTCCTCGAATCGATGATTTGTTCGACCAACTTCAAGGATCGAGTTGTTATTCAAAGATTGATCTCCGATCCGGTTATCACCAATTGCGTGTTCGCGATGCTGACATTCCAAAAACCGCTTTCCGAACCCGCTATGGGCATTACGAATTCCAAGTGATGCCATTCGGCCTAACCAACGCACCGGCGGTATTCATGGACCTTATGAATCGGGTGTGTAAACCTTACCTTGACAAGTTTGTCATTGTCTTCATCGATGACATCCTCATATATTCATGAAACAAAGAAGAACATGTGCAACACCTCAAAACCATCCTTGAAGTACTTAAACACGAGGAGCTCTATGCAAAATTCTCTAAGTGTGAGTTCTGGATTCAAACGGTCCAATTTCTTGGTCACGTGATTGACAGTCAGGGGATTCACGTTGACCCGTCAAAGATCGAGGCTATCAAAGACTGGCAATCGCCAACCACTTCGACCGAAGTACGGCAGTTTTTAGGACTGGCCGGATACTATCGACGATTCATTGAAAATTTCTCCAAGATAGCCATACCACTCACGACGCTGACCCAGAAAGACAAAAAGTTTGACTGGACTGATAAACAAGAATCGGCATTCCAACTCTTAAAACAAAAGCTTTGCAGCGCTCCTATCCTATCATTACCCGAAGGCACCGATGACTTCGTGGTATACTGCGATGCTTCTCATCAAGGTCTCGGTTGTGTGCTCATGCAACGAGACAAAGTCATAGCTTATGCTTCCCGACAGCTCAAGATTCATGAAAAGAATTACACCACCCACGACCTCGAGCTAGGAGCTGTCGTTTTTGCCCTCAAAATCTGGAGACATTACCTTTACGGTACCAGATGTACAATCTTTACCGACCATAAAAGCCTTCAACACATATTCGATCAGAAGGATCTCAACATGAGGCAACGTCGATGGGTCGAGTTGCTTACCGATTACGACTGCGAACTCAAATATCATCCAGGCAAAGCAAATGTTGTTGCTGACGCCCTCAGTCGAAAAGAGCGAGTGAAACCACTTCGGGTTCGAGCCCTCAGTATGACCATTCACAACAATTTAAACATTCAAATTCTCACTGCTCAACTCGAAGCCTTAAAACCCGAAAATGTCAAAGATGAAGCCTTGCGGGGCATGGATAAACAATTCGAAATCAGACCTAACGGGATTAGGTATTTCTCAAACCGAATCTGGTTGCCTAAATTTGGGAACCTACGAGACTTGGTGATGGATGAAGCTCACAAGTCTAAATATTCTGTCCACCCGGGGTCCGATAAAATGTACCACTGTATCAAGGACTTCTACTGGTGGCCGAACATGAAATCTGAAATCGCCACCTATGTCAGCAAATGCCTTACTTGCTCCAAAGTCAAAATCGAATATCAAAAACCTTCTGGTTTACTTCAACAACCCAGTCTTCCTGAATGGAAATGGGAACAAATTGCCATGGACTTCATAATCAAACTACCCAAATCGTCGAGCGGTTGCGATACCATTTGGGTGATCGTGGATCGTCTCACAAAGTCTGCTCACTTCCTGGCAATCAAGGAATCTGACAAAATGGAATGCCTCACCAACATTTATCTGAAGGAAATCGTGACCAAACATGGTGTTCCAATCTCAATTATCTCCGATAGAGATAGTCGTTTCACATCACAATTTTGGCAATCACTTCAAAAATCTCTGGGTACTCGACTTGATATGAGTACCGCATACCATCCTCAAACCGACGGCCAAAGTGAACGAACCATTCAAACACTGGAAGACATGCTACGGGCCTGCGTAGTAGACTTCGGTGTAAACTGGGAAAAACACCTACCATTGTGCGAGTTCTCGTACAACAACAGTTATCATACCAGCATCAAAGCTGCACCATTCGAGGCACTGTACGATCGTAAGTGCCGGTCACCTATCTGTTGGACCGAAGTTGGGGATAGCCAACTCACAGGTCCAGAAATCATTCACGAGACGACCGAGAGAATCGTTGAAATTCAAAACAAACTCAAAGCCGCGCGTGATCGTCAGAAAAGTTATGCTGACGTGAGACGCAAACCACTCGAGTTCCAAGTTGGGGATCGAGTTCTACTCAAAGTATCGCCTTGGAAAGGCGTGATCCGGTTTGGCAAACGAGGGAAGTTGAATCCCAGATACATTGGACCATTCGAGATCCTCGAAAGGATTGGTCCAGTGGCTTATCGATTGCAGCTGCCATCTGAACTCAGCAGCGTGCATCCCACATTTCATGTTTCAAATCTGAAGAAGTGTCTGTCTGATGAGACACTTATCATTCCACTTGATGAAATTCGAGTTGACGAGAAACTTCACTTTGTTGAGGAACCCGCCGAGATCATGGACCGTGAGGTCAAACAACTTAAACAAAGTCGTATTCCCATCGTCAAAGTTAGGTGGAATTCGCGGCGCGGTCCGGAATTCACCTGGGAACGGGAAGACCAAATGCGACTCAAGTACCCTCAACTCTTCACTGATTCAACGTCAAACACAACTTTAACATAAATTTCGGGACGAAATTCTTCTAACAGGGGGAGAATGTGACACCCGTCAAATTAGGACTAGAATTTAGTGCCTAATCAAGTTTTAATACATGTAATTAGTTCTGTGTTAGGCTAATTAATGTATCAATTATTATATATATTGTTAAATATATATATACCTACACAATTATGCGGTTTGTTTAAATCGTACGAATCTCAAATCGAATGGAATTCGACACAATTAATACGGACGTTGGTGTAAAATTTATTAAAGTAATACAAACACTATTCAATAACTCAATTTTATTAGGAATATTATTTATTGTAATATTTCGTGGTCAATTCGTATTGCACAAAAACATATATATAATTAAAATATAAACGCGCAAACAAATATAACGAATTTCATTTTTAATATCATAAATAGATAATTGGTAAAATTTTACAATAAAATATTTTGTAATAATTTATAATTTAAAATGTATCTTTAAATAAATAAAATAAATATTTAACGTTAAATGACGGAGAAAACGAACACCACGCGGAGTACGGGACGGAGACTGTGAGGTGAGGTTTTCACCAACACCCCACCTCTCCTTTCATTTTTCTTTCATTTCCATTTCAACCAAACACACACTTATACCAAATACTCTCTCAACCAAAAATCATCAAATTTTCGGAATCATCAAATCCGACCACAAAATTTACATTTTTGGAACCACCATCAAGTGAGGAACAAGATTAACAAAAGCTCTACCATCATTTTCGGCCTCCATCTTCTTCGATTTGCATTTGTAAGAAATTTCTTAAAAACTTAGATTTGTTCATTTTGATGTAATATTTTGATGTTTTGATGTTTACACAACTTATATATGTCCATTACAAAGAATAGAACACAGTTTTATAGCTTAAAAACGAGTTTAAATTGGGTTTTGGTCGGAAAAATCGCGAACAGCCGGACTTTCTGGGCTGGTGTTCATCCATGCGACACAAGCCTTGTGTCGCATGTTGTGTCGCATTTTGGCTTTTGTGTCGCATAAAATTCATTGTGTCGTACCTTATGTCGTATCAGATAATTAGTGTCGCAAGTCTTGCGACATAACGACTATGTCGCATACCCCATACGACACAACCACTATGTCGCTGTTGAATCAGCATTTCGCATCCATGCGACACAACCCTTGTGTCGTATGGACATTGTGTCGCACTCATATGCGACACAACCCTTGTGTCGCATAACCCATTTAGTGTCGCATGATTGTGTCGCATAAAACAGCAGGATTTCAAAATACAATTTCACTAAGTGTCGAACTATTACAACTTCAACCCGCTATACAATGTGACTTTTCAAACACTATGAGACATACTTTTCGAGGTTAACATGTCAAATCATAATGAGAACATTGAAATATTTAAATTTCATCGATCACCAACGGGCCGTACAAGTTTTCACCACTTTTTTTAAAATCAAACAAGTCGTTGTAACTTGTATCAATTCAATCAAACAAGTCGTTGTAACTTGTATCAAGTCAGTCAAACAAGTCGTAATAACTTGTAACTACTCAATCAACCAAATCGTAGTAATTTGGACATGTATACATAGTTGTATAACAACTACAAAGGTAGTCCTTTGGGATATCTGTACAATTAATAACAATTCAAGTGTCGTGGACACATTCAGGTTTCAAGTCTTTGGACACCAACTCACAACTAATTACTTCGAGCTTATTAAATTAACACTTCAAGACTCAGGTGAGTTTCATGGCCCCATTTTCACTACTTTTGCCAGGGGTGTGATATTACTACTTCATTTTGTTTTACAAGTAGAACGCAAGTACCAACCTTCAAATACTACATGAGTTTCAAGCTAATCAATTTAAAGTCCTCTATAGCATAGTCTCTAATATTTTTAGCGTGAATGTTAGTATATGATATCATATGGGATTGACAATCCTCATCCGGGTTAGCACGCACTAACCGGTCAAACGGATGTATTAGCATTTGGGAAGACGAGTGTTGATTAGGCACTCGTATGAGGCATTTCAAGTTAGGTTTCCTTAATTGGGCCTGACAAATCAAGTTAAGCTCAGACTATGTGCTCATGGACAGTATAACTTTTATTTTGCTTAATTGCATTTTAAATTCGATATAAATCTTGCGGTTCTTACAACTATACATTGACATACAAACCTGTGAGCTCACCAGCGTTTTCGCTGACCCATTTTAGTATTTATCACAGGTACCCAGCAGTAGGTTGGCTGCACAAGCAGGAATTATTAGCTCGAGTCAACATTCATACAACTAGAGATTTGATTGCATTATTATATTTTGTAAAAGTAATTATGCTATGTAATCTCTCAATTTCAGGAATCGAGCTAATGTAATTATATTTTTGATGTAAACATTTAATTTATCTATACAAGTTTAAAACGACGCATATAGTGGTCGTTCATTGTATCTTATGTGCTTTGTATATTGATTAGTGACACCCAAATCGAACTTCCGCAAATCATTAAATTTGGGGGTGTCACAGATTGGTATCAGAGCCTAAGGTTATAGTGAACTAGGTTGCATTTAGTGGACCTAGACTATGACCGTTAGGCAGTATTCCCTATTAGGTATAACCAGTTCAGGGATTACAGCATACGAATTTAATTTAACATAGCTTAATCAACTATGTACAATTAAATAAAGATGATGTAAGATCTGAAGGAAGTTATGGCTGAACAGGATACATTAGTTGACTCTGACCTCGAGAGAAACGGGACTCAAAACACGTCTGTGCTAGACACTCAATAGGTTACTATGTGATATACATATATTTACATGAATAGACCTCATTACAACTTTAGGCTATATTATATTATATGAATATAGGCCTATTTCTCTCTAACGTTTTGTCTTGGGATGACAAACACACCACTAGTTCATCACACTCGGACTAGTACCTTATTTCATTTCCTTGTTCTTTCTTACTCAGCATCATGCCTCCTCGTCGTCAAATTACCCTTAGCGAAGCTGAGATCGCGGGAATCATTGTCCGCAGTGTGACCGAAGCCTTGGCTACCCGAACACCACCCGGTAGCGAGGACACAGCAACCAATACTCCACCACCCAAACCTTGCTCCTATAAGGACTTTCTTAGCTGTAAACCGCTATACTTCAAGGGCACGGAAGGTGCCATTGGCTTAATCCGTTGGATTGAGGGCATGGAATCTGTTTTCAGTCTCTGCGATTGCACTGAGAACAACAAGGTCAAATTCGCTGCTTACACCTTTCAGGAAGGTGCACTCACGTGGTGGAAAACCCACGCAAACTCTGTAGGTCTTGAGGTTGCAAATCGGCTTCCTTGGGCCGAACTGAAGAAGAAACTGACAGAAAAATACTGTCCTGAAGAGGAATTGCACAGGCTGGAAGAAGAATTCTGGCATCTGGAGGTGCAGGGAAATGATGTTGCTGAATATACCACCAAATTTCAGCAGTTTGCTTTATTATGCCCGAGTTTGGTCGAACCGGAAAGTAAGGGCATTAAGAAATACATTCGTGGACTCCCCGAGAACATCCAGGGAAACGTCGCTTCATCCAAACCAACCACCACTGAGAGTGCCATTCGATTGGCCCACGAACTCATGGCCCTAGTTGTCAGCCGTGAGACCTCCAACACCTCATCCTCCAACAACAACAAACGCAAATCCACTGAACACCACCACAACTTCAACAAGAAAAACAACGCCATCCAAGTCTACACCACCAACTCTGAATCCAACCGCAGCTACACTGGGGACAGGCCTTATTGTCCCAAGTGCAACTATCACCATTTTGGTCAGTGCAATCCCCCTTGCAACAACTGCAGGAGGTACGGGCATTTGACTAAGGATTGCCGAGCCCCCAAATCCAACAACAACCCCTCTGACAAAAATACCCGACAACCTAAGTCCTGCTATGAATGTGGAAATCCAGGACACTTTAGGGATACGTGCCCGAAATTGAAGAATAAGGGCAGCAACAACAACAACAACAACAACAACAACAACAACAACGGCCGCAACACTAACAACGTCAAAAGTAGCGCCTTCGTGATCAACTCAGGGGACGCCCGTCAGGACCCGAATGTGGTCACGGGTATGTTCCTCCTCAACAATTTAACTGCTTCTATTCTGTTTGATACTGGTGCCGATAGAAGTTTTATTTCCGATGAATTTTGCCCCCTACTTGACATCACACCTGTTGCTTTAGACGTTAAGTACACCGTAGAGCTAGCAAATGGCAAGTTGATAGAAACCAATAGTGTGATACCTAATTGCACTTTAAACCTAGCCGACGAAATCTTCTCCATAGATCTTATGCCTGTTGAGATAGGAAGTTTCGATGTCATCGTAGGCATGGACTGGTTATCCAAACATCGCGCCGAAATCATTTGCCATGACAAAATTGTTCGCATACCTCTCGCCGTCGGTAGAACCCTGATCATACAGGGGGAGACCGGTGGGACGAGGCTTAACATCATCTCTTGTCTTAAAACCCGGAAATTTCTGAGAAAGGGTTATCCATCAATCCTCGCGCACATCATGGAGAAAAAGTCGGAGGAGAAGCGACTTGAGGATGTTCCAATTGTTCGAGACTTTCCAGAAGTCTTTCCTGAAGAACTACCTGGTCTACCACCACCAAGACAGGTTGAGTTCTCAATCGATCTTGTACCAGGTGCTGCGCCAGTGGCCCGAGCACCATACCGCTTAGCTCCATCCGAACTTCAGGAGCTGTCCACCCGGTTACAGGAACTCCTGGAACGAGGATTTATCAGGCCGAGTTCTTCACCTTGGGGAGCTCCGGTCCTATTTGTTAAGAAGAAAGACGGTTCTTTTCGAATGTGTATCGACTACCGAGAGTTGAACAAGTTAACTGTCAAGAACCGGTATCCACTTCCTCGAATCGATGATTTGTTCGACCAACTTCAAGGACCGAGTTGTTATTCAAAGATTGATCTCCGATCCGGTTATCACCAATTGCGTGTTCGCGATGCTGACATTCCAAAAACCGCTTTCCGAACCCGCTATGGGCATTACGAATTCCAAGTGATGCCATTCGGCCTAACCAACGCACCGGCGGTATTCATGGACCTTATGAATCGGGTGTGTAAACCTTACCTTGACAAGTTTGTCATTGTCTTCATCGATGACATCCTCATATATTCACGAAACAAAGAAGAACATGCGCAACACCTCAAAACCATCCTTGAACTACTTAAACACGAGGAGCTCTATGCAAAATTCTCTAAGTGTGAGTTCTGGATTCAAACGGTCCAATTTCTTGGTCACGTGATTGATAGTCAGGGGATTCACGTTGACCCGTCAAAGATCGAGGCTATCAAAGACTGGCAATCGCCAACCACTCCGACCGAAGTACGGCAGTTTTTAGGACTGGCCGGATACTATCGACGATTCATTGAAAATTTCTCCAAGATAGCCATACCACTCACGACGCTGACCCAGAAAGACAAAAAGTTTGACTGGACTGATAAACAAGAATCGGCATTCCAACTCTTAAAACAAAAGCTTTGCAGCGCTCCTATCCTATCATTACCCGAAGGCACCGATGACTTCGTGGTATACTGCGATGCTTCTCATCAAGGTCTCGGTTGTGTGCTCATGCAACGAGACAAAGTCATAGCTTATGCTTCCCGACAGCTCAAGATTCATGAAAAGAATTACATCACCCACGACCTCGAGCTAGGAGCTGTCGTTTTTGCCCTCAAAATCTGGAGACATTACCTTTACGGTACCAGATGTACAATCTTTACCGACCATAAAAGCCTTCAACACATATTCGATCAGAAGGATCTCAACATGAGGCAACGTCGATGGGTCGAGTTGCTTACCGATTACGACTGCGAACTCAAATATCATCCAGGCAAAGCAAATGTTGTTGCTGACGCCCTCAGTCGAAAAGAGCGAGTGAAACCACTTCGGGTTCGAGCCCTCAGTATGACCATTCACAACAATTTAAACATTCAAATTCTCACTGCTCAACTCGAAGCCTTAAAACCCGAAAATGTCAAAGATGAAGCCTTGCGGGGCATGGATAAACAATTCGAAATCAGACCTAACGGGATTAGGTATTTCTCAAACCGAATCTGGTTGCCTAAATTTGGGAACCTATTAGACTTGGTGAAGGATGAAGCTCACAAGTCTAAATATTCTGTCCACCCGGGGTCCGATAAAATGTACCACTGTATCAAGGACTTCTACTGGTGGCCGAACATGAAATCTGAAATCGCCACCTATGTCAGCAAATGCCTTACTTGCTCCAAAGTCAAAATCGAATATCAAAAACCTTCTGGTTTACTTCAACAACCCAGTCTTCCTGAATGGAAATGGGAACAAATTGCCATGGACTTCATAATCAAACTACCCAAATCGTCGAGCGGTTGCGATACCATTTGGGTGATCGTGGATCGTCTCACAAAGTCTGCTCACTTCCTGGCAATCAAGGAATCCGACAAAATGGAACGCCTCACCAACATTTATCTGAAGGAAATCGTGACCAAACATGGTGTTCCAATCTCAATTATCTCCGATAGAGATAGTCGTTTCACATCACAATTTTGGCAATCACTTCAAAAATCTCTGGGTACTCGACTTGATATGAGTACCGCATACCATCCTCAAACCGACGGCCAAAGTGAACGAACCATTCAAACACTGGAAGACATGCTACGGGCCTGCGTAGTAGACTTCGGTGTAAACTGGGAAAAACACCTACCATTGTGCGAGTTCTCGTACAACAACAGTTATCATACCAGCATCAAAGCTGCACCATTTGAGGCACTGTACGGTCGTAAGTGCCGGTCACCTATCTGTTGGACCGAAGTTGGGGATAGCCAACTCACAGGTCCAGAAATCATTCACGAGACGACCGAGAGAATCGTTGAAATTCAAAACAAACTCAAAGCCGCGCGTGATCGTCAGAAAAGTTATGCTAACGTGAGACGCAAACCACTCGAGTTCCAAGTTGGGGATCGAGTTCTACTCAAAGTATCGCCTTGGAAAGGCGTGATCCGGTTTGGCAAACGAGGGAAGTTGAATCCCAGATACATTGGACCATTCGAGATCCTCGAAAGGATTGGTCCAGTGGCTTATCGATTGCAGCTGCCATCTGAACTCAGCAGCGTGCATCCCACATTTCATGTTTCAAATCTGAAGAAGTGTCTGTCTGATGAGACACTTATCATTCCACTTGATGAAATTCGAGTTGACGAGAAACTTCACTTTGTTGAGGAACCCGCCGAGATCATGGACCGTGAGGTCAAACAACTTAAACAAAGTCGTATTCCCATCGTCAAAGTTAGGTGGAATTCGCGGCGCGGTCCGGAATTCACCTGGGAACGGGAAGACCAAATGCGACTCAAGTACCCTCAACTCTTCACTGATTCAACGTCAAACACAACTTCAACATAAATTTCGGGACGAAATTCTTCTAACAGGGGGAGAATGTGACACCCGTCAAATTAGGACTAGAATTTAGTGCCTAATCAAGTTTTAATACATGTAATTAGTTCTGTGTTAGGCTAATTAATGTATCAATTATTATATATATTGTTAAATATATATATACCTACACAATTATGCGGTTTGTTTAAATCGTACGAATCTCAAATCGAATGGAATTCGACACAATTAATACGGACGTTGGTGTAAAATTTATTAAAGTAATACAAACACTATTCAATAACTCAATTTTATTAGGAATATTATTTATTGTAATATTTCGTGGTCAATTCGTATTGCACAAAAACATATATATAATTAAAATACAAACGCGCAAACAAATATAACGAATTTCATTTTTAATATCATAAATAGATAATTGGTAAAATTTTACAATAAAATATTTTGTAATAATTTATAATTTAAAATGTATCTTTAAATAAATAAAATAAATATTTAACGTTAAATGACGGAGAAAACGAACACCACGCGGAGTACGGGACGGAGACTGTGAGGTGAGGTTTTCACCAACACCCCACCTCTCCTTTCATTTTTCTTTCATTTCCATTTCAACCAAACACACACTTATACCAAATACTCTCTCAACCAAAAATCATCAAATTTTCGGAATCATCAAATCCGACCACAAAATTTACATTTTTGGAACCACCATCAAGTGAGGAACAAGATTAACAAAAGCTCTACCATCATTTTCGGCCTCCATCTTCTTCGATTTGCATTTGTAAGAAATTTCTTAAAAACTTAGATTTGTTCATTTTGATGTAATTTTTTGATGTTTTGATGTTTACACAACTTATATATGTCCATTACAAAGAATAGAACACAGTTTTATAGCTTAAAAACGAGTTTAAATTGGGTTTTGGTCGGAAAAATCGCGAACAGCCGGACTTTCTGGGCTGGTGTTCATCCATGCGACACAAGCCTTGTGTCGCATGTTGTGTCGCATTTTGGCTTTTGTGTCGCATAAAATTCATTGTGTCGTACCTTATGTCGTATCAGATAATTAGTGTCGCAAGTCTTGCGACATAACGACTATGTCGCATACCCCATACGACACAACCACTATGTCGCTGTTGAATCAGCATTTCGCATCCATGCGACACAACCCTTGTGTCGTATGGACATTGTGTCGCACTCATATGCGACACAACCCTTGTGTCGCATAACCCATTTAGTGTCGCATGATTGTGTCGCATAAAACAGCAGGATTTCAAAATACAATTTCACTAAGTGTCGAACTATTACAACTTCAACCCGCTATACAATGTGACTTTTCAAACACTATGAGACATACTTTTCGAGGTTAACATGTCAAATCATAATGAGAACATTGAAATATTTAAATTTCATCGATCACCAACGGGCCGTACAAGTTTTCACAACTTTTCTTAAAATCAAACAAGTCGTTGTAACTTGTATCAATTCAATCAAACAAGTCGTTGTAACTTGTATCAAGTCTTTCAAACAAGTCGTAATAACTTGTAACTACTCAATCAACCAAATCGTAGTAATTTGGACATGTATACATAGTTGTATAACAACTACAAAGGTAGTCCTTTGGGATATCTGAACAATTAATAACAATTCAAGTGTCGTGGACACATTCAGGTTTCAAGTCTTTAGACACCAACTCACAACTAATTACTTCGAGCTTATTAAATTAACACTTCAAGACTCAGGTGAGTTTCATGGCCCCATTTTCACTACTTTTGCCAGGGGTGTGATATTACTACTTCATTTTGTTTTACAAGTAGAACGCAAGTACCAACCTTCAAATACTACATGAGTTTCAAGCTAATCAATTTAAAGTCCTCTATAGCATAGTCTCTAATATTTTTAGCGTGAATGTTAGTATATGATATCATATGGGATTGACAATCCTCATCCGGGTTAGCACGCACTAACCGGTCAAACGGATGTATTAGCATTTGGGAAGACGAGTGTTGATTAGGCACTCGTAGGAGGCATTTCAAGTTAGGTTTCCTTAATTGGGCCTGACAAATCAAGTTAAGCTCAGACTATGTGCTCATGGACAGTATAACTTTTATTTTGCTTAATTGCATTTTAAATTCGATATAAATCTTGCGGTTCTTACAACTATACATTGACATACAAACCTGTGAGCTCACCAGCGTTTTCGCTGACCCATTTTAGTATTTATCACAGGTACCCAGCAGTAGGTTGGCTGCACAAGCAGGAATTATTAGCTCGAGTCAACATTCATACAACTAGAGATTTGATTGCATTATTATATTTTGTAAAAGTAATTATGCTATGTAATCTCTCAATTTCAGGAATCGAGCTAATGTAATTATATTTTTGATGTAAACATTTAATTTATCTATACAAGTTTAAAACGACGCATATAGTGGTCGTTCATTGTATCTTATGTGCTTTGTATATTGATTAGTGACACCCAAATCGAGCTTCCGCAAATCATTAAATTTGGGGGTGTCACAGAAACAGTCAAAACACAATGTAAGAAAGTAATGGAATCAAAATTCTAACTGTTCCCCTAACTTGTTTCAATACCAGTTTGATTTTGATTAAGAACCATTTTAGCTGACAAGCCAACTATGAATAGAAAACACAATTGAGTTTGTTTTGATTTGAAATCTATAAATATTAAAGGATGCCATATAAAGTTTGAAAAGTACAAAGAAGTTGTTATAACCAAATGAACTTAGCTAGTTTTCATCCCTAATAAATTGGTTCTTGAACTTTGTGACTGATTATTGCTCCCTTCCATTTGATATCAAGTCCAAGTGGTCTTTTTTAAACCATCTAAAAGAAGTGGCGGTTGGTCCTAAAGCTGTATATGTTTGTAAATTTCGAAAAGAGCAACCAAAGAAAAAATTTCCTGTGTTAATATAAGATTGTGTCTTATGGTTGCAATTTCTCGGGTAATTTTTGTAATAGTATAGTTTGGTTGAGATGACTATATAATGTATTGTCGCCGCAATGATTAAGATACAAAACTATAGTACATTGAAAAAGTAAAGTTTAGATATCTATCTACATGTTGTGTCAAAAAAATGGGGAATCCTCCGTATCAGGTTTTGTGGAAATGAGAAGTGCAATTTGCGTCAATACCTGTTGCAGGTAAGGGAAATGATAGAAGCGATGTGCTCATTCAAATCCGTAGTGATATTTGATGCTTAATATCTTATTAAGCTTCTTTTTGAAATGTCTTTGGATTTTTAGTTCTCCCTTTCTTCGATTTGTATGCTCTTTTAGAGGTGGGAATTTCGACACTCTTGGGTCATTCTTTGCTTGTAAAAGACCAAATATGTTGAGCTAAAGGATTTAACTTAATTGGAAATAGGTTGCAAGTCATCAAAAGTGTATCCAAATTCCAAATGCATAAAAGAATCACTCTTATTTGTGGTATTTTTAATTTTTGTAGTAACATCTAGCACAAATACTTTCATCAATAATCAAAAAAAATATGGGTAAAAGTTATCGGCTTGGAGTCATGAACCAGCCCCTCGGTCTGGCCATTTTGCCACCTCTTTGTGTTCTTATAAGTTTATAATTCCATTTCTGGATTTTATGTGGGCAGTTTATGTGACACCCGACCAATTAGGGCTAGAAATTTGCGCCTAATCATTTTGTAATACATGTAATTAGTTCCATGCTAGGCTAATTGTATGTATCATTACGTGTATTTTATAAATATACGCATTTACGCAATTCTATTTAATCGTGCATTTTATTATATCGGCCGAATTCCGATACATTAATATGGACGTTGGTGAACCCTTTATTAAATAATATGAGATTATTCGATAAGCATATTAGTTACTAAATATTATTTCGATAATATTTCATAAGTATTCCGTATCGCATAAAATGCTCATACGCGACCCAAAAACGCGCGAAACGCGCCCGTCAATCGAATAATAGTCAAAATATATTTTAAAAACTAAAATATATTATTTTGGATAGCAAGTATTTATTTGAAATATCTTAGTTCAAACCGATGACAAAAACATTTAATTTAAACGTTACGCGATTAACAATCGGAACACGATCACGCAAACCATTACCGACACTTTGTCAAAACATTTTATAAATGTTTCCAAGTAGTTTGATCAATCACATTGCTTGTCCTCAAGCAATTCATTTTCTACCAGATATAAACCATTACATCCCTCTTGCATTTTCAAAAAAAAAAAAAAATGGAGATCAAGCTTTTCAAAATAAACTAACAATAATCACCTAAGCAAATATGCTAGCCACATGTATATAATTACCAAAACTTGAGATGATAATTTGTCAAGCCCGAATTTCACGACCTAGCACCTCACAATAGGATAAGTGTATCAATCACTCACTCTCAACCTATAAACTACAAGGTAAGGGAATGAATAATATAACACTCAATTAAGCCAAGTCGTGATGCACTGTTACCATAGGCTTGCAAAAGGATCAAATCTCCACCGTCTTGGCGTGAGCACCAAGTGAAATCTCAGAGAAAGTATTCTAACCATGTTGGGTATAAAGTATGGTGAGAATGGAATAGGTAGGCTAGACTCAAGCAATTTGTGAAAAGTAGCAGACAAAACCCATGAGAAAGTAAAGTAAATGTTGCCTAATTAATTCTCATTGTGACAGTAATAAAACTTGGGATTCTCATGCTAAATCAATTAGAATTATTCTTCATGTATGACTTATATTCATAATTCTCAACTTGCAATTCTCATTGATTTACATTTATGATTGGATTTATTAACTGCATTCTACGACTTTCTATGAATCATGTGTAGCGAACTTTCGGACCAGCCATCCTAGACCTGAAAAAGACCTTCAGTGGCTAGGTGTAGAACACCCCTCGGGAACTACTTGTTCAGGAATTCAAAGGCCGTTTAGTTGACTACAATTAACAAATCCTTAACTTTAAGTTTTCAACTTCAATTACTTAAACTTTAACATTCAGCACTTCAATCGATTACAACTTCAGATTATAGAATTAAACATTAGAATCCCTACTAAAACATTTAAGTCACATTTTACATAAACATCCATTAAAAATTCAAATTAGACAACATTTTGGAAAATAAATGATTTGGGAATTGACTACACAAAAATAGGCTGAATAATGTAGTGATCATGAATGTATGTGGAAGTGTCTATGGGTTTCTTAGCACTAAAAGTAAGTGCTAACGACCTGGGTGGACTAGATATAAATGGTTTAAACGAAAATAAGATCTTAAACAATTAAGATTCCTTGGCCGATTATTGAGATTAGTATTAATCATCTAAATGATCCATACGGTCCCGATAATTGGCTAGAAAGTCAGAATTGCTAGGATTAAGCTCCAATCCTAAGAATACCTCCTCATCATACGATCTCACCTATATCACAAATTGTGATCTCACAGCGGCCTCGAAATGCATCACTAGGGCAAGTTCTAGAACAAACTACAATCACCGGCACACTCATAGCAATAGCAATGTAAACACTAAGAATAAGTGTTTTTCTCAATTAAAGCTCTAATATCTCACAATTTAATAGTGGAGCTACAAGTGTGCTAGTCATGCAATTCACCCAATGAGGTTGCTCATATGACACATCTCTAAAATTTATGCAAGAGGGAAGATTTAATTACTTTAACTAGATATTTCATAAAGGAAGTTTTCAAGTAATTAATCATATTAGGACAAGCACAATCCCAACAAACTGCCATTCCTAACCTCTTATCAGAATTTGCTAAAATCTATCGGACTCAAGATCAATAACAGACCCATTAAGTGACCCAAAGGCCCGTTAATAGAATTCGTAAAGTTCGATTGAGAACCCCAACAGATTCTAACAAACCTAACAAGACGCCAGAACAACAATTTGCTAAGAATGAAGTTCAAGCAAATTACCTCCCCACACTTAAATTGTGCAAAGCCCTCAATGCACAAAACAAACATAATCAATAAGTACAATTGAGGAAGTAAAATGAAACGAAACTACCCGGGGGATAATAGCAGAAAAATGTTGTAAATGCCATGCTCATGTGTCGCTGAACTTACTGCCAGCATATGCAATTGATTCCACATCGACAAGGCCTTCTATCACACCAAAAACAAATACAAGGCATAACTTATAATACAACTGAGTAGGATGAGATGGCATTGTACAAATCGTACCCAAATGCCACTCATAAAGAAGTTTATGCCAAAAATCCTAGATACTTAAATAAGAAGTCTTAAGCACACATAAAGAAATAAAAATTAGTTCAAAACACAACTAAATTGTTCAAACACCACCACAATACGATTCAAATGGAATTTAATCCCCAAAAAGCCAATGTCCGGATGAACCCTGCTGTGTATGCTCCTCCACCTCTCCACGTTGGTGCCTCTCAAGTGCCTCCAAAGCAGCCTGCCTATCATAATCAGGAACGGGGTTCCTAGCTCCAGGTTGTCCCCACCTCGGGAATTGGTAATATGGGGTTGGGGATATATCTTCTTCATTGGAGTAGATACGCTGAGTATTGTGCCTTTGCCAATCATTGAAGAATCTTTGCACACCCCACTCATACCTCGACTCCTCCCGAAATTCCTCCTGTTGAATCCTGAAGTTTTCAAATCTGGTGTTAAACCCTTGAAACCACCCAGGTGCGTCTGGGCATTGTTGAACCATTTCCGGTTGACGAACATCCTCCATATGGTGATCCTGAACAACTTGTTCCCTTGTTGGCTGTGGTGGTTGTGATGATGTACCATCTCGAAGACTCTTCTTAGTCAGCCTCCAAGGGATGAACTTTTTCTTTTCTTGCGAAACGGCCTTAGCGGCTGAAAACATCTCAATGGATAAAGGCAGCGAATTATCTTCCACTACAGTCAAAGGGTTTTTCTTTGCCACCAATCTCACCTCAAAGTGTTTAGCAATTAAGGTCACATAATGGCCTCCAGCAATTTTGGAAGAATCCTTTCTTCCCTTCCCATAAGTTGCTAGAAATTCTGCAACACAATATGGTATAGAAACCCGAATTCTTCTTTTGATTCTGGTCAAGTACCACATATCTTGAGCTGTTACCTTCTCTGTATTCTTCCCTCTACAAGCAATAGAATGGGCAATAAATTTTTGGATTAAGCGATGCTCCACATCTCTGAGATTGCTAGACGCGTTGTTCCCCGAAGAATCGTATGGGGCGTCACTTAATTCACGCCACATAGTTTCCAATGGTACAGCTGTTTCATCCAACCATTCACCCAAAAAAATGTAATCCTCAAAATAGGGTGCTTCCATCACATCGGCATCATATATATCCAAACACTCGGCAACATCCATCAAACTCATTTCCCGGTCTACACCCCCTAATCGGAACGACAACAATGGATTTTTCACAGTTTTTATCCTATGTATTACCACCGTTGAGAAGAACTCTAAACACAATTCTGCATAAATTGGCTCTTGAATAGCAAACAATCTTTCCCAATCTTGGACATCATAAGTATTACCTGTCCATTTGCATTTAACCGATTGAGTGAGGGTGTGTCTCAAAGACCTTGCTAGACCTGCCTCTTCCAATGGATGCCAATTTATCACTCTAGGATGTACAATGTCTTTTTCTCTTAAAGCCAACAAATTATCATTGTACGTTGCAAATTTACCCCCACAATATTTCTTTGTAAACTGCAAATTTGGGTGTAATCTCTCCGGATCCAAAAGATATCCTAACGATAAAGTCTGTGCTTTCCCTTTTCCTTTAGAACTAGATTCTTGTTCTTTGCCTTTACTTCGCATTCTCTGAAACATCAAATACCAACACAAAATATGTTGCCAGGAAAGTTAGCGTTAGCATAAACCGCAATTAGTCATCGAGTCACAAAATGAGCGATTTATGTCTAAACTATATCCCCGGCAGCGGCGCCAAAAACTTGGTGTGTGAAAACAAGTTATAAAATAAACTAATAATTACTGACACTGAACTATTACACACTAAGGCAAGTATACCTTATCATGTATAGTATAGTTACAATAAGTACTGGTTCGTTCCACAGGGACTTTGTAAATGAGAATTTTAATCAAAATGCAACTAATTTAAACAAGTAATTAAACGTGGATTTGTGTGACCGAGTTGTCACATTGCTTATCAACTAATGTATTAAACTAGAGCAAGTGGACTCAGGAAGAGTCAGATTAATTTTGTTAAACTTAAACACTAGAAAACGACGCTTGTTTGGATTACTTTACTAATAACTTCGAGGTATTTGATCTTAACACTTAAAGCAATTCATGTTTATCTTAATTAGGTCAAGTTCAGCATTCGCCATCAAACTAGATCCTAACATCAATTCATCAACTTCCAATTCAATATATGAAAGACATTCGCCATATTCATGAACTTACAATATTAAGGTTAATTTTCTAAATCGCAATCTTAATGCATTCGCAATCAAACTCAATTACTCATAGACAACTAATTGATAATGAACATATAAACAATAAACATCCGCTATAATCATTTATTCATTCATCAAGCGATTCAGATTTAACAATAAACCCTAACTCATAATAATTCGATTAAACGAAAGTTGGATAAACATGAAACCAAAAAGTAAACACCTCTAATCACTAGTAATTTCGTCCAACCAAGTGTTTTATTAAATTAGCTACTCATAATTGCAACAAAAGAAACAAGAGAAACTATTGAAATCGAAACAAACATGATTATAAATAAATAAAGATGTAAGACGAGTGATTACAATGATTAATCGAAGATCCGTAGTCCCCTAATGATTAAAGCAAAGTAATCTCTTCAAAAGTGATGAAAAGTTTCAAAAGTTGAGAGCAAATTTCGTGAATAATGTTTTCTCCTCTGCAAGTTATGTTTTAAATGAAATGAAAACGTATTTAAAAATCCTTCAAACTGCTGCAAAACCGCTTATGAACGCGATCCAGGAAATACCAACGCGATCCAGAACTTCAGATAATACAAAGACAAACGCGATCCAGCTTATGTGTTGGGATCGCGTTCTTCTTCTTGAGAATTTTCTGATTACGAATTGCACTAGCGAACGCGATCCGTATGAACAACCTGGATCGCGTTGCTCTTTGGAAAAATGTACATGCCAGATTAAACCTTTGAAACGCGATCCTGGTCATTGGGTCCGGATCGCGTTCTTCAGTATAAAAGCATATCCAAATTGCAACTTTGACATTTCAGCTTCAAGACTCAACCAAATCTTCTCCAACTTTCATAACTTCAACCTTTTTACCTGAGAATTTAATTTTTTACCAATTAAGTACCACAAGTTCTAAAAGTTCACTAAAAATAAACTTAAAACAATGATATCGCGTGAAATATATATGTACAAAATGAGCGATATCACACATTAACATCAAAATAATATCGAACCCTATTCGTTATTTTAAACACGTACGTATAATATTTAACGTCTCTAAATACGTTCAAACGATCGGGGAAACGAACACCGCACGGAGTGCGAATTTGAGGAACCAAAAATTGAGACTCGCACACTCTTGTGTGGGCCCCATAGGCTGATTTTTCCAGCCCCAAACCACCTCCCTATTTTTGTGGATCATGTTTTCTCTTTGTTGACTTAAAACCCCAAAATCCCTCATCTTGTTTCTCATTCATCATTCTCCACTTCTCTCTCTAATCTCTCTCTAAAATCTGCTCTCTCACCCTCTCTCTACAACCACCACATCTCCACCATCAAACCACCATCAACCGCCATCATTTTGGGCAAGGAAAGCAAGGAAAGGAAGCTAGGAACTCGAATCAAGCACCATCTCACTTTCCTCTCTCTCTAGAACACGTTTTTGGTATAAAACCCTAACTTCTCTCTCTATATTTTCGTGATTTACATATATATACATGTTATGATGTTCATCTAACAAGATAATGTCCAAATCTTAAGCTCAAACACGTTTTTGAGGTAGTTATATAAAAACAGTAATCTGACCAGAATTTTCGTCTTCACTAAAACGACTATAACTTGAGTTGTAGGATGAATCAACAACCAAATCCTATACCGAAATGTCCGTATGGATGTCATCTACAAAAAGTTCTCTCTCAGACTTTTCCCAAAAATACACGGTTTTTAGTGTAGAGGCTAATCTTTGAGCCAAGGTCTGTTTTGAGCCGAAACCGACTACTCTTCATATTTATTTTTGTTAAAAATAGTAAACGGACATGTAAAAATACCATAAAATGCAGAAATGATCTAGACATATATGAGAACATGTGATATTTTTGGTTAGCTATGAATCGGACTAGAAGTGGTCCAAATCGAGGGATTTGTTGAGTACAAAATCTGGAAAACAGGAAACTAGGGACTGTTTTGGTAGTTTGGTGAATGTGACACTTCGAGACATCCACGAAACATAACGACAAGTTCTATAAGCCTATCTTGACATATTAGGATTTGTGTAAAAGTTTCAGGTCAAACGGTGGTCGTTTGACCACTTTCCCGAACCCGAACCCTTGACTTTCGAACTAAAACTTACATCCGGACACATATACACTTTCGGACCTAGACACCTTCGGACTACAAACATTCGGACATAAATATATATATCTTCGAATATATATAAAAGTACTCGCTTTTGAAAATGCATAGGTATATACTTTACAAGTAAACAAAATGATGAGACACATAATAATAACACTTGAAATTATTATTACAAAAACTCACCAACGGGCCGTACATATTTACAAAATATAAATAATCCAAAACTAATCATTTGGACATTACTAGTTGAATGAGCAACTAGCATAGATGGTCTGTTAAGTCATCTAATCAATCAAAAAAAAAACAAACCTTGCGCGTCTAAGACGCCCTGCAGGTTTCAGTCGATTGATCGACATCATTGTCTTGTGAATCATCATTTGTACTTAATAGTATCTCATTAGACTCAGGTGAGTTTCATAGCCCTTTTTTAAATATTTTTACCTAGGGGTGAGATACATGCTCATTTTGTTTTACATGTGAACACAAGTATCAAAACATCGATGTATACTACATGAGTTAAAATCATCTAATCATTTTAAGTCCTCATTAGCATAGTTTGGTAATACTTTGTAACGTGAATCTTAGTGTATGGATCCATATGGGACTGACAATCCCCGTCCGGGTCAGCAAGCACTGACTGGTCAAAACGGACGCATTATCATTTGTTCATACGTATGTTGATTAGGCATACGCATAGAGGCACCCTCGCTCAGGCACTTAATTGTGATCCTGACACCTCAGTTAAGCTCAGACTATGTGCTCATGGCTGTATGTACATTATATTTGATTAATTTCAATTATCATTAAATCTTGTGGTTCATACATTGTTCTTATCATTAAACCTGTGAGCTCACCAGCTTTATAGCTGACCTTTAGCATGTATTCTCAGGTTCTCAGCAGCAGTAGGTCTGCTCATTCAGGATGCCCATTAGCTCGAGTCACATTCAGACATCAAGAGATTGTCATGCATTACCACATTTTGTATAATTTAGTTATGCCATAGAATCTCTATCATTTTGGCTCAGGAGCTTTTGTAAACTATATCATAACAGTGTAAAAACTTTTATAATATCAATATAACTTGTAAAACGACGCATGTAGTGGTCGTTCATTGTATCTTATGTGCTTTGTGTATCCCCGAACCGACCCGCTTCCGCATCATAATTTGGGGGTGCGACAGATTGGTATCAGAGCCTAAGGTTATAGTGAACTAGGTTGCATTTAGTGGGCCTAGACTATGACCGTTAGGCAGTATTCCTTATTAGGTATAACTGGTTCAGTGATTACACCATATGAGTTTAATTTAACATAGCCTAGCTAACTATGTATAATTAAATGAGTACGATGTGAAATCTGAAAGGGGTTATGTTGAACAGGAATGCACTAGTTGACTCTGACCATGAGAGAAACCGAAATTTATACTTGGTTTATGCTAGACAATCATTAGGCTATTATGTGATATAGGCGTATATACATACATAGGCCTCATTTATGTGCTACCTTATAGGCTATTATATATTGAAGATATATGATTAAACCCCACTCGCGTATTATCTTCTAAGCTATTATATATATCGAATATATATAGATCACACACGATAATACACTCGTTAACATCTTCACTACCAAAGACGATGAGTATGAATTACTATCGTCTATCCCTTTTATACGCACATAACATCTCACAACACATTCCGCTGTACAATCACATGTTCGCGAGGAAAATATCATTCGTACTTCCTCCATCATTATAATTCTTTGGAATCACAAGTGGAACCTGTTGTTAGAAGGACTATAGGTTCCCATAAGTAGTTGCTTACCCCACCCACTCGCAAACTCGCATCTAGTATGCAACTCTGTTGTTTGTCAAATGTGATTATCACTTGTGTCATTGTATATTACCCCATAAATATATATATGCATATGCGATGTATCATGTTTTGGTGCAAACAACTCATCCACTCTATTTGCTTTTGTCAGTATCATGCCGCCAAAAAGGAAAGGTTTCAGTCAAGCTGAACTCAATGCTGCGATTACCCGAGCTGTAGCCGAAGACATGGCTGCTCGAGACGCTCAAAGGAATGAAGAGACAGTCAATACCACTCCTACTCCTGTTATCAAACCTTGTTCCTACAAGGATTTTCTCAGCTGCAAACCATTGTATTTCAAGGGCACAGAAGGTGCCATTGGCCTGATCAGATGGATTGAAAGAATGGAATCTGTCTTCAGTCTCTGTAACTGTGCTGAAGATAGTAAGGTCAAGTTTGCTGCTTACACCTTTCAAGAAGGTGCACTAACGTGGTGGAACACCCACGCAAACTCTATTGGCGTCGAGATCGCAAACCGACTTCCTTGGCCTGAATTGAAGAAAAAGCTAAGGGAGAAGTACTGTCGCGAGGAAGAACTACACCGACTGGAAGTGGAGTTCTGGCATCTGGCGGTACAAGGGAACGATATTGCTGGGTACACCACCAAGTTCCAGCAATTCGCTCTGTTGTGCCAGGTTTGGTTGATACGGAAGGAAAAAGTATCAAGAAGTACATCCGCGGCCTCCCGGAGAATATCCAGGGGAATGTCGCCTCAGCTCAACCAACCACTCTGGAAAGAGCTATCGGAATTGCTCATGAACTCATGGCCATGGTTGTCAGCCGTGAGACATCTGTTCCATCTTCTGGTAACAACAACAAAAGAAAGTGGTCTGGGAACACCACTCAAAATCAATCATCATTCAAGAGGGTTCTGGTTCCAACAAGGGCTACACTGGAAATAAGCCCTTCTGTTCAAAGTGCCACCGTCATCATGATGGTCCTTGCGGCACACCTTGTGGAAAATGTCAAAGGTATGGACATTTGACCAAAGACTGTAGGTCTACCACCGTCAACACCAACACCACCACCAGCCAACCAAAGTCCTGCTATGAGTGTGGAGAAACTGGTCACTTTAGGAATGAGTGCCCAAAGCTGAAGAACAAGGGTAACAACACTGCGAAGGGAAGAGCTTTCGTTCTGAACTCAGGAGAGGCCCGTCAAGACCCGAATGTGGTCTCGGGTACGTTTCTTCTCAACAACCTTACTGCTTCTGTTCTGTTTGATTCTGGAGCTGATAGGAGCTTCATATCTTATGAGTTTAGTAAATTGCTTAACATTGCCCCTATTGCCTTAGATGCTAAGTACATTGTAGAATTAGCTAATGGCAAGTTAATTGAGACTGACAGTGTAATACCAAATTGCACTTTAAATCTTTCTGATGAAATCTTCTCTATTGACCTTATACCCGTTGAGATTGGAAGTTTCGACATCATTATTGGAATGGATTGGTTATCCAAGCACCGAGCTAAAATTGTCTGCTATGACAAAATCGTCCGTATTCCTCTTGTCACCGGTAGTACTCTAATCATACAAGGGGAGACCGGAAGGACGAGACTGAATATCATATCCTGCATGAAAACTCGCAAGTACCTTAGGAAAGGGTACCAGGCGATCCTCGCACATGTCTTGGAGAAAAAGTCGGAAGAGAAACGACTTGAGGATGTGCCCATTGTTAGAGATTATCCAGAAGTCTTTTCCGAAGACTTACCTGGCCTTCCACCACCGAGACAAGTTGAGTTCTCGATCGATCTCGTGCCGGGGGCAGCACCTGTTGCACGAGCACCATATCGTTTAGCCCCTTCAGAACTTCAGGAGTTGTCTACTCAGTTGCAGGAACTCTTGGATAAGGGATTCATTAGACCGAGTTCTTCACCATGGGGAGCTCCGGTTCTGTTTGTAAAAAAGAAAGACGGTTCATTCAGAATGTGTATCGACTATAGAGAGTTGAACAAGTTGACCGTCAGGAACCGTTACCCACTTCCTCGTATTGATGACCTATTTGATCAACTTCAAGGGTCAAGTTTCTATTCGAAGATAGATCTAAGATCAGGTTATCATCAGTTACGAGTTCGTGACATCGACATCCCAAGGACTGCCTTCTGAACTCGCTATGGACATTACGAGTTCCAAGTGATGCCATTTGGTTTGACTAACGCACCGGCCGTATTCATGGACCTTATGAACCGAGTGTGCAAACCATATCTCGACAAGTTTGTCATTGTTTTCATCGATGACATTCTTATTTACTCGCGCAATGAGCAAGAGCACGCGCAGCATCTCAAAACCATCCTAGAGCTTCTTAGACTCGAACAGTTGTATGCTAAGTTCTCCAAGTGTGAGTTCTGGATGCAAACTGTTCAATTCCTTGGTCATGTAATTGATAGTCAAGGAATTCACGTGGATCCCTCGAAGATTGAGGCAATCAAGTGCTGGCAAGCACCCTCAACGCCGACCGAAGTACGTCAATTTTTAGGATTGGTTGGTTATTATCGGCGCTTCATTGAGAATTTCTCCAAAATAGCTCAACCTCTCACGATACTGACTCAGAAAGAAAAGAAGTTTGATTGGACTGATAAACAAGAGTCAGCGTTTCAGCTATTGAAGCAAAAGCTCTGCAGTGCACCAATACTATCATTACCCGAAGGCAACGAAGACTTCGTGGTATACTGTGATGCCTCACACCAAGGTCTTGGTTGCGTGTTGATGCAACGGGACAAGGTGATTGCCTACGCTTCTCGACAACTAAAGGTTCACGAAAAGAATTACACGACTCACGACCTCGAGCTGGGGGCCGTGGTGTTCGCACTCAAGATCTGGAGACATTACCTGTATGGCACGAGATGTACCATCTTCACCGATCATAAGAGCCTCCAGCATATATTCGATCAGAAGGATCTCAACATGAGGCAACGACGATGGGTCGAGTTGCTCACTGATTATGATTGTGAAATCAAGTATCATCCGGGCAAAGCAAATGTAGTTGCCGATGCCCTAAGTCGCAAAGAGCGCACAAAACCACTTCGAGTCCGAGCCCTTAGTATAACCATCCATAATGATCTAATCATTCAAATTCTAACTGCTCAACTCGAAGCACTGAAACCTGAAAACATCAAGGATGAGGCCTTGCGCAACATGGATAATCAATTCGAAACCAAACCCAATGGGGTCAAATACTTCGCACACCGGATCTGGTTACCTAAGTTCGGAAATCTTCGAGACTTGGTGATGGATGAAGCTCACAAGTCCAAATATTCTATACATCCTGGATCTGACAAGATGTATCATGGCATCAAGGGATCATATTGGTGGCCAAACATGAAAGCAGAGATTGCCACGTATGTCAGCAAGTGCCTCACATGTTCAAAAGTCAAAGCAGAATATCAGAAGCCCACCGGTCTGCTACAGCAACCGGACATTCCTGAATGGAAATGGGAGCAAATCGCTATGGATATCATCACTAAACTCCCAAGAACAGCTAGCGGTTGCGACACCATTTGGGTGATCGTAGACCAGCTCACCAAATCAGCTCATTTCATTGCCATCAAGGAAACCGACAAAATGGAACGTCTCACGCGAGTCTATATGAAGGAGATCGTATCGAGACATGGCGTTCCTATCTCAATTATCTCTGACAGAGATAGTCGTTTCACTTCTCAGTTTTGGAGATCATTACAGAAAGTGTTAGGTACTCGTCTGGATATGAGTACTGCGTATCATCCTCAAACCGATGGCCAAAGTGAAAGGACAATTCAAACACTGGAAGATATGCTACGCGCCTACGTAATTGATTTCGGTGCAAATTAGGAACACCACTTGCCATTGTGCGAATTCTCGTACAACAACAGCTATCATACCAGCATTGGAGCTGCACCATTCGAGGCACTGTACGGTCGTAAGTGCCGGTCGCCCATCTGTTGGACCGAAGTTGGAGACAGCCAACTGACTGGTCCTGAAATCATTCATGAAACCACCGAGAAGATCGTTGGTATCCAGCAATGGCTGAAGGCCGCACGTGATCGTCAGAAAAGTTATGCTGACGTGAGACACACGCATCTCGAGTTCCAGGTTGGGGATCGAGTATTGCTCAAAGTATCACCTTGGAAGGGTGTCATCCGTTTTGGTAAACGTGGGAAGTTAAACCCGAGATACATCGGACCTTTTGAGATCCTTGAAAGGATTGGTCCAGTCGCATATCGATTGCAGCTACCTCCAGAGCTTTGTAGCGTGCATCCCACATTTCACATTTCTAACCTGAAGAAATGCCTGTCCGATGAGACACTCATCATTCCGCTCGAGGAAATTCAAATCGACGACAAACTTCATTTTGTCGAGACACCAGTTGAGATCATGGACCGTGAGGTCAAACAGCTCAAGCAAAGTCGTATCCCTATTGTCAGAGTTCGGTGGAATTTGCGGCGAGGTCCGGAATTCACCTGGGAACGGGAAGACCAGATGCGACTCAAATATCCACATCTATTTTCAGACTCCACTCACGCGCCAACTCAGAGCTGAATTTCGGGACGAAATTCTCTTAACAAGGGGAGAATGTGACACCCGACCAATTAGGGCTAGAAATTTGCGCCTAATTATTTTGTAATACATGTAATTAGTTCCATGCTAGGCTAATTGTATGTATCATTACGTGTATTTTATAAATATACGCATTTACGCAATTCTATTTAATCATGCATTTTATTATATCGGCCGAATTCCGATACATTAATATGGACGTTGGTGAACCCTTTATTAAATAATATGAGATTATTCGATAAACATATTAGTTACTAAATATTATTTCGATAATATTTCATAAGTATTCCGTATCGCATAAAATGCTCATACGCGACCCAAAAACGCGCGAAACGCGCCCGTCAATCGAATAATAGTCAAAATATATTTTAAAAACTAAAATATATTATTTTGGATAGCAAGTATCTATTTGAAATATCGTAGTTCAAACCGATGACAAAAACATTTAATTTAAACGTTACGCGATTAACAATCGGAACACGATCACGCAAACCATTACCGACACTTTGTCAAAACATTTTATAAATGTTTCCAAGTAGTTTGATCAATCACATTAACATCAAAATAATATCGAACCCTATTCGTTATTTTAAACACGTACGTATAATATTTAACGTCTCTAAATACGTTCAAACGATCGGGAAAACGAACACCGCACGGAGCGCGAATTTGAGGAACCAAAAATTGAGACTCACACACTCTTGTGTGGGCCCCATAGGCTGATTTTTCCAGCCCCAAACCACCTCCCTATTTTTGTGGATCATGTTTTCTCTTTGTTGACTTAAAACCCCAAAATCCCTCATCTTGTTTCTCATTCATCATTCTCCACTTCTCTCTCTAATCTCTCTCTAAAATCTGCTCTCTCACCCTCTCTCTACAACCACCACATCTCCACCATCAAACCACCATCAACCACCATCATTTTGGGCAAGGAAAGCAAGGAAAGGAAGCTAGGAACTCGAATCAAGCACCATCTCACTTTCCTCTCTCTCTAGAACACGTTTTTGGTATAAAACCCTAACTTCTCTCTCTATATTTTCGTGATTTACATATATATACATGTTATGATGTTCATCTAACAAGATAATGTCCAAATCTTAAGCTCAAACACGTTTTTGAGGTAGTTATATAAAAACAGTAATCTGACCAGAATTTTCGTCTTCACTAAAACGACTATAACTTGAGTTATAGGATGAATCTACACGCAAATCCTATACCGAAATGTCCGTATGGATGTCGTCTACAAAAAGTTCTCTCTCAGACTTTTCCCAAAAATACACGGTTTTTAGTGTAGAGGCTAATCTTTGAGCCAAGGTCTGTTTTGAGCCGAAACCGACTACTCTTCATATTTATTTTTGTTAAAAATAGTTAACGGACATGTAAAAATACCATAAAATTCAGAAATGATCTAGACATATATGAGAACATGTGATATTTTTGGTTAGCTATGAATCGGACTAGAAGTGGTCCAAATCGAGGGATTTGTTGAGTACAAAATCTAGAAAACAGGAAACTAGGGACTGTTTTGGTAGTTTGGTGAATGTGACACTTCGAGACATCCACGAAACATAACGACAAGTTCTATAAGCCTATCTTGACATATTAGGATTTGTGTAAAAGTTTCAGGTCAAACGGTGGTCGTTTGACCACTTTCCCGAACCCGAACCCTTGACTTTCGGACTAAAACTTACATCCGGACACATATACACTTTCGGACCTAGACACCTTCGGACTACAAACATTCGGACATAAATATATATATCTTCGGATATATATATAAAAGTACTCGCTTTTGAAAATGCATAGGTATATACTTTACAAGTAAACAAAATGATGAGACACATAATAATAACACTTGAAATTATTATTACAAAAACTCACCAACGGGCCGTACATATTTACAAAATATAAATAATCCAAAACTAATCATTTGGACATTACTAGTTGAATGAGCAACTAGCATAGATGGTCTGTTAAGTCATCTAATCAATCAAAAAAAAAAAAAAAAAAAAAACCTTGCGCGTCTAAGACGCCCTGCAGGTTTCAGTCGATTGATCGACATCATTGTCTTGTGAATCATCATTTGTGCTTAATAGTATCTCGTTAGACTCAGGTGAGTTTCATAGCCCTTTTTTAAATGTTTTTTCCTAGGGGTGAGATACATGCTCATTTTGTTTTACATGTGAACACAAGTATCAAAACATCGATGTATACTACATGAGTTAAAATCATCTAATCATTTTAAGTCCTCATTAGCATAGTTTGGTAATACTTTGTAGCGTGAATGTTAGTGTATGGATCCATATGGGACTGACAATCCCCGTCCGGGTCAGCAAGCACTGACTGGTCAAAACGGACGCATTATCATTTGTTCATACGTATGTTGATTAGGCATACGCATAGAGGCACCCTCGCTCAGGCACTTAATTGTGATCCTGACACCTCAGTTAAGCTCAGACTATGTGCTCATGGCTGTATGTACATTATATTTGATTAATTTCAATTATCATTAAATCTTGTGGTTCATACATTGTTCTTATCATTAAACCTGTGAGCTCACCAGCTTTATAGCTGACCTTTAGCATGTATTCTCAGGTTCTCAGCAGCAGTAGGTCTGCTCATTCAGGATGCCCATTAGCTCGAGTCACATTCAGACATCAAGAGATTGTCATGCATTACTACATTTTGTATAATTTAGTTATGCCATAGAATCTCTATCATTTTGGCTCAGGAGCTTTTGTAAACTATATCATAACAGTGTAAAAACTTTTATAATATCAATATAACTTGTAAAACGACGCATGTAGTGGTCGTTCATTGTATCTTATGTGCTTTGTGTATTGATTAGTCGCGCCCCGAACCGACCCGCTTCCGCATCATAATTTGGGGGTGCGACAGTTTACCTTTAAACTGTTATTTAATTTATGGGGACTAGCTCATGAAGTGTTTACAATGGTATTGAGAGGTGTCATCATCACAAATTCAAGTAGTAGAAAATAATCCAAACACTATATTCTACAGCTGGTTTATGACAACTAATCATCTGATTATGCTTATTAATACCGCATAATCACTATCAAAATACAAATCCAAACAACCAATGCCTTTTGTTATCTTTTAGAGAGTATATTCATAAACCTTGGGTTGGTTTACTCTTAATTAATATTTAGACCAATTATGTGGATTCGACAGACATGCTGCAGGAGTATCATATATGCATTATGTTGATCTTCTTATCTGACTGAAGACAGAATACAAACATATTTTCCGGAAAATTCAGAGAGGTCAATATCATAATCTCTTCGGTTTCATCAAGTTAGTTTGGTGGAGATCTTTTCTGGTGGAGATGATAGTGATGAGGAGGTAAAGTTGTTTTCTGGTTTTGTGTGCTTGATCCAATGCAACTTCTGATATATGTAATTATAAATGATAAAAAGGATGGCTGACAAACAGAGGTGGATGTGGTGACTCATTGATGTATTAATATACTTATGAATGGGTCAGGTTTTATTTTAAACGACTTGTAATCAATGTAAGAAATAATAATTTAGCTAAACGGGGAACCAGCTAATGGGTTGAAAGTATGAAAGTATCTTAAAGTGTATCTTTTGTGCATGCCACCTCTTAAATCAATTTTAATTCTTTCTTTCAGACAATCAGATTTGTTATGGCAATAAAATGGTTTTTGTTATATTAATCAACACATAAAATAATTATAAGAAAAAGTGGACAAAAAAGTCTTTGCGGGTCAGCCAAATCTAACCTGCACTAAGAAAGGCGTGTTTCAACGATAGCCTAGTATTTGAAAATAATATTGTGGACATATAACAGTGGAATCGAAACTTATATGGTGGTATTAACGTGTATATTTTGTTCTGTAGCCGGGAAGAAGGAACCATATATATGAAGTGAAGGCTCAGATCATACAAAATTGAACTCAGTGGCCACAAACCAAAAGCAGCAAACTCAGCAGACGCATCCAACTTGGTTTGAATAAGAAAACCAGAAAGCTAAAACTTTAGTTAACATCAAGCTTACCATGCGAGTATGGTTTACGCTTAAGATTCGTAAGATGCAACTACCAATATGCTATTTTTTACATAAACAGACTGTGTTTAATTTAATGTTGGAATTTATAGGTGATATAGACTCTTGCTTATGTTTACTTGGGAATGCTGGTTGTGTCAATTCAAGTTTAGGACATGGGTAAAGTTTGTTCTTTATTATGTTCATATTCATCTTCCTTTTATAAAGGACATACATTATTAATGTTTGTCATACATTTAGTTAATGCTTTACCATACATGATCTGAAAAAACCAATAATTCTGAAGATTGATGTCAGCTCAACAGTCAACACAGACAACCGAGTGAAAAACAGCAACTACGTACGGTATTGGAATTCTTCATTATAGAAAACTGTTTCAGGCAGTTCGTGTGAAATCAATATTCTGATACTTTATCAGCAATCAAATCACAAAAGTCCAACTTCGAATAACCCCAGTGGATCTAGAGGGCTCTCATGCAAAAATAACTAAATTACCAACACAACCGACAGTCATTGCAAGCAGAAAAACATGTTGACAAGGTATTCGAAACCACAAAAAACTAACTTTAAATTTATCATCAAAAGCTGGAAAAGATCCATATTCAAGCATCATTGAAGCTCCATACCATATTTGGTATTTCAATGCAGTGGAACTATTGGTATATATCACTGTAGCATGTAGTATTTAGTATACGAAAATACTATTATAGATATTCTTATTCTTATTCATATAATAACATAGATAGAAAGGCGGGTCTAGAACTGTATGAGACACGATAATAAGTAAAACATAAAGGAAGGTTAACAACGTAAAAAAAAAATTATTGAGATATGTGTTGAACACAGTTTCCTTAAAATAGATTTATCATCTATTTTCTAGGGTACAACGATCAAAGCCGTTGTACTGTCAAATGTGACATACATGTCTGACAGTAAATTGGAACGAGATGCAACATAGTCAAAACTTTCTTAATGACCTTCGTAAATCAGGACAAGTTTTGAGCTTTGATTGATACCTATCTTTACATATCCTTACAATATTATACTCCCTCCGTCCCAAAATAATTGTCCACCGACCAAAAACACGCAGTTTAATAAAAGTACAATCATTACTGCTTTCTCTTTCTTACTTTTTGCAGAATGACAGTTTTACCCTTAAGCATTTAATTACCACATTCTATAAAGTTTGTAATAACAATTTGAAGTAAGGGTAATTTGGTAATCACGATCAAAATTTCCTTTCCATATTTGGATGTGGACAATAAATTTGAGACGTCCGAAAAAGGAAACGTGGACTATATTTTTGAGACGGAGGTAGTAAAGTATTTGCTTAAAAAGGTTTAATGCCTTACACGTTTTAAGATTATTTACTTTTTTGTTCTTTTGATGAAATATGGAAATCTTTTTTAGTTATTCATCAACTATTTGTCCCTTCTATCATATAGTTTTATCTATTATTAACAATTAACAATAATAACACACAACTAATACTAAATAAACTAAATGCACATATAATCTACTTATTACTACATCTTAACTACATATAATGCATATTCTTTTACATTCATCTTAAAGTTGAATTAAGAATTGTATAAAGACTTACTGACCCTCTAAAAATAAAATGGCAAATGATATTTCCACTCCTTAATTTGATAAATCCACCACAAATTTGTATCAGCAAGTTGTACATTACAACTTGTTAATGCATATATATATAGTGGATTTATCAAATTGAGGAATGGATTTATCACCACTCAAAATTTATTATACATATATAAATTGACTTTCACTTTGTTAGACATGGTAATAATCAATACATACCACACATATTCAATTTGTCTTTCAATTATATATTAATACTCTTAATTTACCTCTCTACATATACTAGATGTTTTCATTTATCTTAAAGCCATTGAATTAAACATTGTTTAAATACTAATGGTGCGTTTAGTTATAGAAAACTCCATACTTTTCTAAAAAAAATTCTCTAAGAAAACAAGAAAATTAGAAAACGTGTTCAAATTCAAGTTTTCTAAAAAACTTTTCTAAGAAAAGGAAAATCCTTGTTTTCCTTTTTATAACTACAAATTTGAAAACTACTTTTGATGATTTTCTAAGTTTTTCATCTCTACTATTCCTTGCAAAATGAAAACTCCACCCCTTGCAACTAAACACATTTTCTAGATTTTTCATGTTTTTCTAGAAAAGTGAAACTTTTACTTCTCTAGAGAAATAGAAAAAGAAAAATGGAGAAATTTTTCAGTAAAAACTAAACGCGCCCTAAGTTACCCTCTAAAAATTGTTATTATACATGTATAGATCATTATTTGATATGGTAATAAAAACCAAACCAATACATATTATTAATACCTTTAAATTTACCTTTCAATTATTAATCGCTCCCAATATTTTTAAATTAGATTATGTAAATGTAACAAATAAAATATTCATGATTTTCAAATTGACAAAAAAGTAGTAGTTATAATGTTAACAAAAAAAATGTATTATAAACAATTCCACGATGTTTATCGGGAAAAAAAAAATTTCTACACGTTCAAATTTATGAGTTACAATAATTTCATTCTTAGTTTCTGCAATATAGCACGCTCATTCTATTCTAGTAATATATAAGCAAGGAAGTCAGTCATTTACCTCGACTGAGATTATTTTTCGTAAAGTTCGATAATAACTTTTCAAAATAATGTAATTTTATTGTAAATTGTAATCCGATGTCTGATAAAATAACACGAATCTTTCTCAGTACACAAAATAAATTTAAAAGACACTTGGTTTTTTTACTTGGAGAATTTGTACTTATTTTATAAAAAGGTATACCTGGCAATTGGGTCGGGTTGGGTCACGGGTCAAAACGGGTTGGGTCATAACGGGTCATGGGTCAATTGGGTCATCTATTGTCAATGGGTCGAACGGGTTGGGTCAAATCCGGGTTGGGTTGGGTCGGGTTGGGTTGACCTACTATTTTTAAACTATTTTTTTTATAAACGTTACTTTTTATATTATTTAATATTTGAAATATAATAAAAATAAATCTTTATTGAAGTTATCTAAAATATTGTGATTGCCTGATTGGTGATGTTATAACATAAAACAAATACGAATTGATATTAAATTTCAAAACATGAACATATTAAATAACGTATTCAATGTTTTTAGCAGATATGAGATATTTATATATATTTATTAATCAATTAATCTATTATATCAACATATTATATTATTAACCTCAAAAGTCGAAACCATAGGAATTATTATTATTTTTATTTATTAATAATTAATACCATAGGAATAGGATAGAAAACAAATACTGAGTATATTGAAAAGTTTGGAAACCGTGTGCGCTCAGAAGTCGAAACCGCTAGTCTCTTTATTTTCCGATAAAAAATGGTACGTCTTTCTAAAATTCATTTTTTTCCGGCAACGATCTACCGACGGTGGTACTACATACGCCGGCGGTCGACGACGGTGGCACATCTGGAGGTCATGGCAGCACTTCCAGCAGCTAAGGTTGCACATCCATTGGTTACGTTTTGATGGCGTTTGGTGGTCAGATATGGTGAGAACATGGTCGTACGGAGGTCGAGAGTGGTGGAATGTGACGGTTCAGGTTCGACCTTCTTCGACCCGTTGGACCCATTATCTCTCTACCTTGCAATTGTCAATCGACCTGTTGGACCCGCTAGTAGATTTGCAAGCATCTCATTCCCACCCACAAAGGATTTCTTTTAAACCCAATCAACCCATTTTTTATCAAATGGGTTATGATTGCCAGGTCTATAAAAAGGCAACATTACAATCTATCATATCTCACATAATATATTCCTCACACGAATTTATATATGTCTTATCACGGGCTTAACCATTGACCGATACGACTAGACCAAATTTTATATTTTATATATACTTCACACAAATTTATACATGTCTTAGACCATCCACAATGCATTAGTCTTTTTAGGGTCCAATACATTGACAAATCATCATCTCATCAATTTACATACAATATTTAACCCATTAAACCTTTCAAAGTTGGAGTAATGAAGGTTGGGACCACAAATGAGGTTGAATAATGCTTATAAAAGAAAAGTAATTGAAGGTGGGGACCACCTTTTGAGTCTAATGAAAGTTGGAGCAGACAAGGTTGCTCTTTAAACTATTGGATGGTTTGGTAATACACAATGCATGAGATAGTTGGATGAATTTGTGTTGGACCATCCACGTCGTCTTACTACGGGTTTAACCATCGACCGATACTAGACCAAATTTTATAGAAAGAACTAAAAAAACGTTCATTATCTCAGACGAGATTTTCGTACGGATTATCTTTCACTTTTTCAATATTAAACACAATGGGGATATAAATAACAGCTAAAAACATCTGGAACCCTAGCCACCCTTCGAAGTTTTTGCTTGATTTAATCGTGGTCCCTTCTAACAAACAAACACATACAGGTATTATTTATTTATTTATTTATTTATTTATTTATTGTTGATTCTTTTTCTAATAGAAGCTTCGTTTTGCTTGAATTTAGGGATTTGTTTATTTATTTGTTATTTACAAGGGTTTAATGGGATATTTTGGGGGTTTTTATTAGTTAAGATTTTTGTCAATCTGAACAATGCTGTGTGAATGTTTGCAATTAGTTTTCTATTTGATGTTTGATGTTTGATTTAATGATAACTTGATAAGTATATATGCTAAGACGCTAAGTATCAGCAGCATTATTATATGAATCTCATTAGTTTAGCTTAAACCATATATTACTTTATGATGATTATTTATTGGTGTGGTTGAATATATTGTTGAATGTTTCGTTGATAGATGACGGATGAGGGTTACTGGTTAGATAATGTACCCCTGCCACTGCTCGACGAGCCTGAAAAGTTGATAAATTTCATATTATGGAAGAGCCAATTTGAAATTATTGTTGCAGCGAAAAATTTAAGTGTGTGGGATATCATTGAATCCGGAGACTACATTCCACAAAAAGTTTCACCGGATGGAAATGGTATGGTTGTGAAACCGGAAAGTGAATGGTCCGAAGAGGATAAAACCAAAGTTGCTGAAAATCATTTAGCCATTCATATGCTTTATTGTGCCTTACAAGACAGCACGTTGCAGCTAGTTTATAGGTGTAATACGGCTCACGAGATTTGGGAAACACTTGCTTTGATATATGAAGGAAACTCTCAACTTAAGGACTGCAAAATTGATCTTCTTATGAAAGAATTTGAAAATTTCAAGATGCTTGATGGTGAATCTATTCATGATATGCATTGCAGGTTTATGAGTATTGTCAATTGCTTGGAGACTCTTGGAAAAACGCTTTCAGATGAAGTTTGTGTGGAAAGAGTTCTTAGTGCTCTTACTCCCGAATGGAATGAACTCGTCAATACTTGCCTGAATTGTCAACATCATGCTCCAACCATACGCCAACCACAATGCGAAGTAACAAGCATTTCAAGCCCATGGCCTTTTCATCAATGGGGAATCGACATCGTTGGACCCTTCCCAACAGCTCCAGGACAAGTCAAATTTCTCGTGGTCGCTATCGACTATTTCACCAAATGGGTAGAAGCTGAACCACTGGCGACAATTACTGGCCAAAAAAATCTTCGGTTTGTTTGGCGGAATATCGTTTGTCGTTTCGGTATTCCAGGAGTAATCATCAGCGACAACGGAAAGCAGTTTGCTAATAATCCATTCAAGGCATGGTGCGAAGAACTCAAGATCAAACAAAAGTTTACATTAGTTGCTCACCCACAGGCCAACGGACAAACCGAAGTAACCAACCGCACCTTACTGCAAGGTTTGAAAACAAGACTCGGAAAAGCAAAGGGAAATTGGGTAGAAGAGCTACCAAATGTACTCTGGTCATACAGAACAACTGCAAAAACCGGAAACGGGTGCACACCCTTCAGTTTAGTCTACGGATCAGAAGCAGTTTTGCCCCCAGAAATCGGTCTTCCCACACACCGAATCAGCACATTCAACCCTCTTACTAATGATGATGACATTCGGCTCAATCTCGATTTATTAGAAGAAAGAAGAGAAATGGCTGCACTTCGAGTCGCAAAATACAAAGCACAAACAGAAAGATATTATAATCAAAAAGTCAAAAACAAGGTCCTTCAAATTGGAGATTTTGTTCTACGAAAAAATGAAGCAAGCAGACAAGAAGGACAGAGGAAGTTGGATGCCAATTGGGAGGGACCATATCAAATAATAGATGTTAAGCATATGGGAACATACAAGTTAGCTGATATGAAAGGACGTCCTATCCCAAGAACCTGGCACATCAGCAACCTTCGAAAATTCCAATTCTGAGCTTATAAAAAAGCAATGTCTTCAATAAATAAATGTAATATCCCATAATGGGATTGCAACTGCTATCTTTTACATAAATGTAATCGATAAATCATCTATCGAATGATAATAAAGTTCATTTTGGCCAAAAAGATTTAACATCCCGACATTAGAGGGACATTACCTGAAATAGGTTATACTATATATCAAGCGCCTAATAGGCCTTGCAATGATAATAAATCCAGTATAATTACTGCAAATTCACTAAATATATATGTGCACATATATTCAGCAAAGGCATGAAATCGTTATCTCATACATACACACACATATATATTTATATGTGTATACAATAATAATAAATGAACAAGCCTTCACCAAAAACCAAAAACGTTAGAACGCATTACTTGGTATGAAGAATACAGTTTTTCTTACAAGTAAGCAATAAATATAGTAGGCATTCAACAAAGATTGAAATATACTAACTGACGTACCAAAACAAATGTGACACCCGGTCAAAAATGACCCAAATTACCGTCCTAATTTGAACTTTAATTACGAAGTATTAAATAATCCGAAACAATTATTTAATAATCACACGGACACAAATCTGGTAGAACGCAGAAACCCAAATTAAGATTTGGTGAAAAACATTTTTAAATCAAGTATTATTATTGAGGATAATAATTACGTACTCCGTTTCAAATTTAAATACATTTTAGATACAGAAAACTATCCGTGTATTTGAGTTAAACTAAGATATATTTTTATATCTCATTGAAAGTATTTTTATAAAATATTTCAATTGTTAACACATACGAAATAATATTTAGAAAATTATCATTTTTAAATATTACACTATATAACGATCGGGTACGCGAACACGGGTCGGAAATACCCAACCACCTCAATAATTGAGGCCGGTTATATCAACCGACCTCAATTATTATTCACACACACGTACACATTTCACTCTCTCGTTTCTCTCAATCTCTCTCGGCTCTCTCTTGCGGATCATCAAACCAACAACACAACATCATCAAACAACAATCATCATCATAATCTGGATCATCATCATCGTCTTCATCGTTCATCACCATCAAACTTCATTTTCGGTTCCAATTTCAATTTGTAAGGATCACCAACTCTTTTTCGTTAATTTCGTGTTTTTAATACATTATATGTCATGTAGTAAAGTTCTATAGGTGCGGAAATTGGTAGAAATTAAGTTAGAACTCGTTTATTTTGAAACTTACACGAACAGACCTGCAAAAACGTATGATCCACGCGGCGCGTCCTTTAGTACGCGGCGCGTCCTTTAGTACGCGGCGCGTCCTTCTTAAAAACCAAAGAACGCGGTGCGTCCTCTAGAACACGGCGCGTTCTTCTTAAAACCAAAGAACGCGGTGCGTACAAGTAGTACACGGCGCGTTCTACACTATATTTATTGGACGCAGCGCGTCCTCATGCACACGGCGCGTGCTTTAATTGGCAGTTCCCCCGTCATATTTCATGATCCAACGTATCAATAAACTAGCCCTGCGAATTCTAGCTAAAACAGAAAACATAAATTTTCGAAAACGTCGACGATTTAACAACTTAAAACATGGTAGCTTCTCGATGAAAATTTTATTATAACGGATTGGGCTCAAATTCGTTCGGTCATTGAAAAACAACCCAATAGACAAGGCTAAGTACCTTAGCCTAGTCAGTTTTAAGCCATCCGGGGTCGTCTAGGGGTCGAAAATGGCATATTTCGGTTTTCGGACTCGTGCCAAATTTTGTAACTTAAGAAATAAAGTGTAACGGATATAATTAACTTTATACGTTTTCAAATAATGATAAACGACACGGTATACAAATGTATGAAATGATTTTATACAAAACAAACAATATTATATTTTCGAAATATAATTCCGAACCACCACCAAATGGTCGCGCATTTTATGAAACTTCAAATGTAATACAATTCGAATACATTGAACATAATCAACCATATGAACAACTAAACAAACGAATTGTTACGCGTACACTTACAAACATACAATCTTGCGTGTTTAGGACGTTAGGAGATTACTGTTGGAATACATACGTGCATTAGGATTGCTCACTCTACAGGTGAGTCTCATGGCCCATTTTTACTGCTTTACTTTGGGGGAGATGCATTACTTGTTTTACTCGAACACATGTACTTACTTACTTGATTTCAAACTGATTTACTGGTATATCGATTGCATGAGATTTACTTAATCCAATGAAGTCCCTTTAATCATAGTCGTCAGTTATGGTCTTAAGCGCGAGTACTAGTAAATGGATCCATTAGGACTGACAATCCTCACCCAGGGTAGCACGCACTACCCCGAACATTCAGTATAAATGGGTGTTTCTTACTCGTTACATATGAATGTTCTGGATTAGCATTCACGAGGGCAAAATCAATGATTGTTAAGCTTCGACTATGGTGCTCATGGCAATATATACGGAAACTATTGCGACTGTGCAATATTTACTCAATGATTTTACAAGCTAATGTGTTCAAACTGTTACTTACTATAAACCTGTGAGATTCACCAACCTTTTGGTTGACCTGTTTTAGTAATGCATTATCAGGTACACAGCAACAGTAGGGTTGATCAGTATGGATGGCCCAGCAGGATATGCTTTAGTAGCTCGAGTCGCATGCAATTACACATATGAAGATTTTACTTGCATTATCTTTTGTATAATGATTATGTACTTAAAATCTAACAAAACAAGTTGCGAACTCATCAATGATGTATTACTTTTTGAAAACTTATGTATTAATGTAACATCTTCTACAACGTCTCATTTAGAGTCGTTTGCTTGTACTTTGGGTTTGATTATTGATTAGTCACGCCCCAGAACAGTCGCTTCCGCAAAGCATTAAATTGGAGGTGTGACAACAAAACTATCCGAAGTCATAAAAAATTTATAGGACCACAAAATCTCTGGTCCTACACAACAATATTATTGAAAGTACAACTGATTTGTGTCATCCTACAATTATTTTATGTATTGATGACAAAACTAGTATAGAGCGTATACCGATTCTCAAAATAATCGCTTAATTTATTACACAAAAAACATGCTATCTATGATAGTCGCTTTGTAAACTTCCTTAAAAGCTTAACCCATTTAAAAAAAAAAAAAAAAAAGGGTTAATTGACTATGTCAAAAGCATACAATTCAAGTTCATAAATTTGTACTATTAATTATAACGAAGCACATTCTTTCTTAAAAACATAAACTAAACAACTACATTAACATAATAACAACATACCAACATATTGTTACAAAATAGTACAGATCTAAAACCCTCTCTATAAGCATAAATGTTGCAAAATTTGCCTATCAAAGATGGGTAGTACATAATATTCGACACTTCATCTTCATTCAGGACGAGCACGCATAGTCTCGCAACCGCCCGACTGCTTTCCTTCACCACTCGTACCACCTCTTTCAAAATGACCCCCTCTTTCGGTGTCACCGCCCCCTAATGAAACGGCCTCATACCGAGATAACATTTAAGGAACATACTTTAACAACTCCACCAGATTTCCTCGAATGGCCGAACACAATTCCTTATCAGGTATATCAGTCACCGTATCATGTAACATAGGAGGCAATACATTACCAATGAAATTCGAAACCGATGACTCATCATTCAACATAGATGAATTCCTTATAGACCTGGGAGGACGAAAAACGTCATCAACTCCTGGCATACCGGCAATAGGTTCCTCTTCTATGATCCGACAAGAAGAAGATGGAGCAACACCAGTCGAAACATAAGGAACGTTATTATGTCCCTGGACAGAAGAACCGGGGGCAAGATAAGAGGCAGGAACATTTTGTTCAAAACCGGGCTCGTTAACCACCTGACCATTCATATATCCAAACCCACTTCCTAAGCGAGCGTCATAAACATAATTTGTTGGAGCAAAAGTACCTATCCCAGCAACAGGAGGATGAACCTCAACATTTCGAGTCATAATAACCGATTCCCCATACGGATCCGATGAAAATACTCCTCGTCTCGTCGTCATCGTAAACGACTGTTCATTAGTTGAATAGTAATTAGAGTACCAGGGTTCATTAGAAAATGAAGAAAAAAGCGAACTTCCAGAAGAAATATCCATCGAGGCCCCAAGATTCGAAGGACCAATATCTTCATGACCAGAGTCCTAAAATAATAATGCATTATTATCAATAGGCAAATGATATTTCCACTCACTATTTTTATAAATCCACCACACTTATACAACTACAACTTGTACTGTACAAACCAGTATTGCACGATTTTGGTGGATTTATCAAATTTCTAGGTGAATTTATCATCACCCTTATCAATAGCATTTAAACATAATCTAGTAGTAGTAGTGGAACAAATGAAAAAGACACTTTACCATTTACTAAAGTGTGTTGAAAGAAGAAACTTACTGACAAAAAGAAAGGGCCACCGTGTGGATCCATATCTAAGTAAAGGTCACTTACAAATCACAGCTTTTATAGACAAAAGTATATATAAAAAAGAAATAATAAAAGAGATAAGTGCAACTTGAGGATAAAAATCATTACGATTATAGGCTCATAGCTAGCTAGGCTATCATGGTCATATATAACCAATGACACGTATAAATAATCAGACATACATATTTGTAAATATATACTCGTATATTAATCTTCTGTTGATAAATATATGGGCATATAAAATAATATACATATAAAAAAATAATAATAATAATAAAAAAAAAAAAACATATTTATAAATTCATATATGTTCAATTTTTGTACAAATATGAATTGGGGGACTTGATAGTATTTCCTACGCAAACATACGTATAAGAATTATATAATTCGAAATATCTAAAACTGCAAGTAGCATGGATCTACAAAGTATTTCCTACACATAAATTATAAAAAATAGCAAGTAGCACGTGTCTTCAAATCAACTTGCAAGTGGCCTCTATCCACTTGCCTATTCACCTCTACGAACAAGTTGCACAAAAACTTCCACGTAGCAACATAATCTATTTCCATATATTTGTCATCATTAGAGTCTTTACGTAGCTTTGATATATCAACTTGTAAACAATTGATATCCACATATTGGAAAGAAGATATTCGATAACGATACGTTTAGATTGACCACATGTCTGAATGAACATTATAAATAGAACCCTCAAACGAGAGCTCAGGCAGATTAACCATTCTCAGCTTCTATTCACATATAAACATTCTATAATGTTTCACTCAAAAATGGCTAATGTCAAACCATAATAAGTGGCGTAAAACCGTTCCCAAAGGACGAGTTACCATCAGGGAATCGCCACCCAATAATCATCTTCATATTAAGTCTTCATGTATTTTGATATGTGAGGGCTTAATAACTTCTTTTTTTCTATCATATTCTAATATTCAAAATTAAGTGATGCTAGATTATATAAGTATTCGTGGTATTAACTACGTCATGTAGATACACAATCCATATCCGCAAATCTACGTATCATCAATTGGCGCCATCCGTGGGACCGATAATATTCTTTCTTTTCTAGCAAATATTTAGTTTTGATTTAGTTACAATTTCTTTTACGTTTTATGATTTGACTTTCCATCTAAGAAGCAAAAACCCACGCAATGTAGCGGATAATTATTTTCAATTCGATCAAGAAATATTATGTAATTGTATTATGTAATTGTTGAATATTTGATGCAAATATTATGTCTTATTGTTCATTTGATCATATTGATAACTCCTTCTATGTAAATTTTAAATAAGATTTGTGTTGCTATCGAACTATTTGAGCAAAATAATGGTTAAGAACATCAGTCGTGTTTGTTGTTTGGTTATAACAAGTTGAACTCTATCTTGATAACCACCAATTATTTCCTTTATTTTTTTCTATATGTCGTAATAGTTATATAATAATTCGCTTTTGAAAATATTCCAAAAAAATACGTTGGAAAATCTCATTCTTTGAAAACCTCACTTGTCAAATATTTTTCTTTGACAAACATAATTAAGTATTTTTATGTTAAGTGTGAATTTGATTTTTTGCATGTGTGATTTTTTTTTTAATTATTTTAGATTCACTGTAATTGTTTAATTTAGATTAATAAAAGGGTAATTGGTTGTTTGGCGTTGACTTTTTGAAGTTACCTATTCGTTTTCAGATTTAGAGGTTTTGATTTATATTGTTTCCAATAATATAAGATTTTTTTTTATTTTATTGAGGGGTAAATTTGTCTTATGTAATTTGTTAGGGGTAGTTTCATCTTTTGTGATCTTTTGGTTAAACTTGTAAATTTGTCTTATGTAATTTGTTAGGGTTAATTTTTATCGTGTACTCACTTTTAAAATATTACAGCTAATAAGTTTTGTTATACATGAATTAACCATGATGTATCCTTATTGCTTTAATGAATGTCATTGATTTTACATGATACGTAATATTCATATATAGAGGTATATATGGTTAAATACGTAGTTAAATGTCTAGAAATGTATCCAACTAATGACATTTTTTTCTATAGTATTTAACTGATATGTTACCACGTCATTGCCATGTCATAAAAGCTGGTGTCACGTCACCCGTTTAGAGGTTATAAGAGGTCAAGTACATACAATACCAAAAATTAAAGTTTATTAAAAACAACAAAACGGTTTCAGTTGCTACACACAATAGAAGCTCATTATTAGTTTGATACTGTACATTTCTAGTTACTTAACCTTAAAATGTTTGTAATTTTAGCACTTATGAATTGTGAACGTGTTCTCATTGATAGATGGCGGCTGAGGATACACTGCCGGGACTCTGTCCTGAACAGTGAACACTTCATTTCATGGAAGAAACGTTTTGAAGCTTTTGTTAGGTCAAAAAGTCTACGCGTATGGAGAATCATTGAATTTGGAGACTACATTCCGCGCAAAGTTTCACCAGATGGAAACGGTGAGATTGTTAAACCAGAATGTGAATGGTCCGAAGATGATGAAACCAAAGTTGCTGAAAATCATGTAGCAATCCATCTTCTGTATATTGCTCTAAGGGAACGCACTTTTCAATTAATCTTCAGGTGTGATACGGCTCAAGATATATGGAAAACTCTTGCTGTGATTTATGAAGGAAACTCTCAACTTAAGGAATGCAAGATTGATCTTCTTACTAAAGAATTTGAAAACTTTCAGAAGATTAAATCTGAATATATAGATAATATGTATGCAAGATATAACCGAATCATCAGTTCCTTGAAGGCTCTTTGGAAAAACGTATTCAAATAAAGAGTATGTCGAAAGATTTCTTAGTGCTCTTCCGTGTGAATGGACTATCAACATGAACACTGTTTTGGAAAATACAAACATATATGAAATCTCTTTGGAAGATCTTATCGGGACTCTTACAGTCTACGAGTTCAAGATGTTGAATAAAAATTGCATTAAGTACGTTGGCTTGATGCCGACAGAGTACTAGGTGACATGGCAAGACAGTCGAAAGCTTCTTTAAAGAAGAGAGGAAAGGATAATACAAGATTGCTCTCAATCTCCATTAGAGAAATCAGCACAATGAAAGCTAGCTGCTAAATGAAGAGGTATGTAGGTGTCTTTACTATAAAAAAATAAGTCGTTTTGACTTATCAGACTAATGAATATGGTTTAGGTTATGTCTTATTTCGGATTTTATTAATATCAGGTTCAGGTTAATTAGATTGTCTTTTGATTTTATGTTTGCCTATTGCAAGTGCACATGCTCATATGTTCTTCTATTTATTGATTTGCTGTCATATGCACATATCTACCATTTACCTTTGGTTTGCTATTTGTTAATGTAATACCAAGTTTTATGACTTGACAAAGCTTAATTCCAAAAAGATTTGTCAATTACATATATAAATTTTCAAAGTTATATCGGTTAGATCATTCTCTCGAATTAAATATGCATCCCACGTAACAAAAAGAAGGAAGAAAGCATGAAATTGTGTCCAAATGACTCAATGATGAACAATATCTTTTCAATTACAGCTCTTCTTTATGTGGCATGCTTATCACTTCACAGGAGTTAAAACATTACATCTTACATCTATTTTTAAAGCTAAATTGCTACTGTTTTGACCCGTACTAAAAATGGTTCCTTCCAACCCACACCCCCTTTTAACCACACCACAACCAGTCACCTCAGTCCATCTTGCCAATTCTAGGTGTAGCACTTTTATTATAATATAGCTGGTAAGGCGGACGAATCACATAGATATATAATAAGTTCCCTGTCCACTGGGTTAAAACTTGAAACCATAAAAAAAAAAAAAATGTAAAAAGTAACGGAATCAAAATTCCAACCGATATCAATCGTTTCAATACCAGTAAAATTATAATTAGATAGTTGCAAAGTGAACTCTGATAGAATACAGAATTGATCGAGTTTGTTTTAATTTGAAATTTATAATAACAATTATTAACCGATTTATGGCGTTTTAAGTTTGTAAAACAAGAAAGTATCAAAACCGCTATGAAAGTTCTAAAATCGAAAAGTAAAATGCAGGTAGGCAGTTTTTATTTCAATTAAATTGGCTCTTTACTCTTTTGACCAATTTTTGCTCAACTCCATTTGGTATCAACTCGAAGTGAATCTTTATAGGCATTTTACTTTGTTATATACAGAGTATCTAATTGAATTATGATGTTGTCATATGTTAAATTTGGTGTGCACATTTGAATGACATAGAGTGGTGTCTTGACTCTAATAGTTAGTCCTTTGAGATATCAGAATAATGAGTACGCTTTAGGTTATGTCTAATTTCGGATTTCGTTAATATTTCCGTCTAGGTTAATTACATTCTTTTTTTATTGTATATTTGCTTATTGCAAGTTGTCATATCTAAATTTTCATGGTTAGATCAGTCTCCTAAACATGCTGTTCAAGCGTAAAAACGCCTAAGTACGATGATGATGATGATGTATGAGGAATTAAGCTTGTCACACTCCGATTAACGTGCAAACCCAGAGTCGAGACCAAGTCAATCGAGGGTGGTGAAAGCTCAATTCTTTCAGAGCAATTCGTGAGGAATAACTCTGTGGATTTATGAGGTGTTGTCCTGAAATGAAAGCATAACACTGGTATTTATACTCAAACCCTAAGCTGACGTGGAGGGTTTGGTCGTGGGGGAGCACGACACTTCCTGCGTGGATCGCTGACGTGGAAGTTCGGTCGTGGGGGAGCACGACACTTCTTACGCGGATCGCTGACGTGGAAGCTCGGTCGTGGGCGAAGATGACATTTACTGTGTGCCGGCTGACGTGGACCAATCAAATGCCACGACCAGATTAATGGCCAGGCCATGCTAGTCGTACCTGAATATAACGGTTACGGATTGTACTTCTGTCAGAGAATGCCGGGCTTGCTTTGTCATCTTGCAGCCGTTCCTATGCTACGTTGATGGAGCGGCCCGTACTGCGGTTCGGCACGGAACTTAGCCGAGTCCGCATCCTGTCCTGGGTATTAGTGTCCGAGGTGAGAGCTAAAAGAGTTGGGCTCGGGTGTTATCCGGGTCTATGTTCGGTACGGATCCGGGGTCGTGATAGCTAGTGCAGTCTGCTGTCCGTACCGAAAGTAAGTGGAGCTGTCATCAGATATCATCCGAGTGCAGGCCCGGTCCGGAACCGAGCCACCTTGTGTGGTGTAAGCTGAGGCCAGATGGTGTACATCATTAAGTCCCCCCAGTCCGTTGTTATATTCCAAGCAGGGGTATGATAGCGGACTTAGAATAAATGACGTGGTGCAATGATGACGGCCTTGCAGTCTAGGCGGCGTGCAATAAATGCATGTTTTTCAGATGTCATAGCTGGAATGCGATGGGATGGCTTACAGACGCTGCGTCAGCATACAGCTGGATACACGACGGTTCGTTTGCCAGATCGTGAGATCTGTTGACACGTGGTCATGCGAGACGTGGCGAGCAAACGGTAATTTCTCGTTTGTGAGATCTGCCGACACGTGTAGGGTGGAGATCAAAGCCCACAAGGCCCGGCCCATGAACGTTTGCCTATAAATAGAAAAGCCTTGTTTTTACTTCATTTTTTTACGTCAGTGAAAAATCTCGAGAGCATTCCGGCACATTCAAACGTTCCGTCAACTATTCCGGCTTTATCAACCCAGATTCCGATTACTCTCAAACAAACCCAGGTCCGTTACTCATATCTTCAAACTTTTCCTTCTTTCACTCATATATACATACCATGGCTGCTCCTGAGAACGTAGCAGAGGCCCGTGTAGCCGTAACTGGACCCAGCAAAGGTCCGAACGTGGCCTACGAGGTCAGTTCGGTGAAGCCGGAGGACATTCCGGATATTTTGAGGCGCTTTAAATGCCTTGAGAGGTTTAACCCGATAGCACCTACCCCTGAGCAACGCGCCGACGCGCCACCGAAGGGCAAGGTGGTCGTCTACTGGAAAACTATGGAGAAGGGTAATCTCTGTATGCCGCCGCCCCCGTTCTTCCTAGACGTGTGTAAACACTATAAGGTGGGGTTTAGCCAGCTCCACCCCTTCGGGACACAGAAAGTGACCATATTTGAGATGTGGTTTAGGTCGCTGAACCTGAGGCCGTCGGTTAGGGTTTTCCAGGCCTGCTTCAAGCTGACCCCGAGTGCTGGTACGGGGTGGTATACATTTGCGAAGAAAAACAACTTCGTAGGTTTTGCCGAGTCGTCTTTGCACGACTGGCGCGACACCTTCTTCTTCATCGATCAGACTGTCATCCCAGATAATGCCGTGGAGACGTTGGTGTGGCAGTATGAGCGTCCAAAGAACGTCAGCCTCACGCCGAAGCTAGAAGGGGAGGAGAGTGACTTGCTGGCGGCGTGCCTGGATGCGAGCCTAGAGATGCGCGAGTATCACTCGTTTGTGCTCGTTATGGGTTGCATCGGCTCGTTTTGGCCGCATGACGGTCAGATACCCGTAGTCAAGCAGGGTGGCCATGGTATGGGGTGGGGGTTGTTTTCTTATTTTAATACTTTTGTACATATCCCCTGCTTACTGATTGTTTGCGCTCCGTTGGTACAGATATGGATCTGAACTCGATTCTGAAGACGCCCAGTTTGTCCGGACTAAAGTATGTCCGGAGGTCGGTGGAGGATATTCCCGACAGCGGTAAGGTGATCGGGGCGACGGTTACGGTGTCTAAAGCCCTGCCCGTGATCACCACCGCCGTTCCACTGACGGCCTACGCCGATGTGGAGGCTTCTGGTGTCCAGACACTTGCCAAACGCAAGGGTCCGGAGGCTGGTAAGAGGGCATCCGGGGCCCCTGCCAAGAAGAAGAAGAAGAAGACGGCGGGAGAGATTGCCGAGGCCAACCTTGCGAACTTCCAGTCCGCGCCGAGCACAGGTGGGGGCTACATTATACCCGAGGATGGTCCGTAATGCTGCCCTATTCTATGCTGGCAAGTAGCGTTTTTGTGCTAACTGTTTGTTGCCTGTACAGCGGAGACAGATCCACTTCTTGCTACTGCGGAGCAGGTCCGCAGCGTGCTGGTGCTTCAGGACGAGGAGGAAGAGGAGGGTGAGGGCGACCAGCTGGTTCGGCGCAGCCGGTCTTCAGGTATTACTGCAACCTCTTCCGGCACAGTGCTCTCCGGTGATGGGACTGGCTCGCGCCCTGAGGAGCCGGTGACGGTGTTGGACAGCCCACCGCCGGAGTCGCCGGTCGAGCCCGGCCCACAGAGCCCACCGAAGGCAGCTACGCCTCCGCGCCCAGACAGCATGAGGTATTTGCTGGACCTCACTGTGCCTATACATTGGTGCGTATAGCTTTTTAACTTGGTTTTTTAACCAGGTCTGATAGAATAGCTATTCTCAGGTCCATGCTTCCGGAGCAGTTCGTCCCGGAACGCTTCTTGAAGGTTCCCGCTTTTGGGCCCGCAGACTCCGGAGCTGACGTCTTCGTCCCGGCCTGGGATTTAAAGGTTGACAATCTGGCCGTGGATGGGCACTCACTTCGAGAGTTTGCCCGTCATGCCATTCCGCCAGCCGTCTCGGACAAACTTGCCCGATTGCCTGTTGGTGCATTTTGTGTGTCAGTCAGTTGGTCAAACTATTGTAATTGTTAAAGTCAATTAGTCTACGAATGTATAGTGTTTAGAGTGTGTATTCGAGTCTGTAAATGAAATATACATTGAATGGTGACATTGTAATTGGGCCTGCGACGTTGGGTCAGACGTCGCAAGGGTCTGGGCCTGCGACGTTGGGCTTAACGTCGCAGGGTCCAATAGGCGTCATATAAATAGAGAAGTTAGATTTTCGTTTTAGGGTTGATAAAACCCTAGAGGAGTCAGCCGTTTTGTGTGAGAGAGGAGACAGAGAAACGAGTTAGAGTTTGTATTGGTGATTGTAATCTTTATACGTTCAACTGTGAATATATACAAGATTATAGAGAATCGTTTGTGTGTTCGTGAATCATTATCATTTGTTATTCATTGATTAAACGATCCGATCAGATCTTCGAAGTGTACGGGACTATCAACTGGTATCAGAGCCGTAGAATCAAGGATTCATCGGTTTCGGATCGTATTTTGAACGTTTTTTGGTTTGATTCGCGAAGGTTTAATTGATTAATCTTCGTTTATGAGTTTGTTTGCTTGAAGAAATCGATTTCTGGAAGTGTTTTTGGGTTAGATCGACGTTTGGTTTTCGAAATTTCGTTAGGGTTTCGGAAATTTTCGATTTTTTGGGGTTTTGGCCGCTGCAGCCCGATTGTGCGACGTCACCTGCGACGTCGCTAAGTTTTGCGACGTTACCTACGACGTCAGCTGCGACGTCGCGTGCGACGTAGTAATTTGGACTTTAATTAGTCTGTGCGACGTACTCTGCGACGTCATCTGCGACGTACCTCTCAACGTCGCATAGTGTGATTCTGCGACGTCCTCTGCGACGTAACTCTCAACGTCGCATTTTCGATTCTTAATTGAGTCATCGGACTTCTGCGACGTACCGCTGCGACGTTGCTATTTTTCCCCGACATTAACCTCGTTCTAAGTTCGTAAAAAAAAAAAAAAAAAAAAAAAGAGTTTTTTGGCGGGAAACTCCGAAAATTTTTTGCGTTTTCAAATTTTTTCTATCGGCTTAAAAGTGTTTGATTTTAGCCTGGAAAAAGTTTCATTTTACCCGGCCAGTTTTTGACGTTTTCGGACGAAATTTTGGCGGGAAAAATGCGAAAATTTTTGTAATTTCAAATTTTGTTTTTAGGCTTAGAATAGCTTCATTTTAGTGTCGGAAAAGTTTCGCTGTACTCGGATATTTTTTGAAATTTTTGAATTCGATTTTGGAGGGAAAATTCGGATATGGCTTTTGGTGCGAAAATGCTTCCTTCTACATCTTTGTTCTATAGTGATTTTGCGAGTTGGAAGATTCAGTTATGCAATTTCATTGAATACAAAGATCCAAATCTGTTCAATTGGTTTAACACCATTGATCGATATGAGCAACCAAGACTCGATGGGGTGCTTAAATCAAGAGCACAAATGTCCGTCAAGGAACGAGCAGAGTTTGATAAAGACAATAGAGCATATGAGATGATTACCAAGTGCTTGCCAGAAGTTGTGATTAATGAATTTAAAAATCAAGCAACTTCTATAAGTTTATGGGATGCTCTTATAGTGGCTTACGATCAAAAGGAAAAGAAGTCAGAGGCTAATATTCAAGTTCCTAGTCTAAATGATACTTCCAGATCTACTTCCAACTCAGCAGCATCTACTTCTACTAGCACTTCATTTGCTTCTGATACTTCTCATACTGCTCATACTGCTCATACAGCTCCTTCAAAGGCTACTGAGGATCATGCTACAATCTTTGCAGCTTTCCTCAACTCTTATGAGACTTTCCTTTCAAAGAAGGCTAGTACTCTACAGCTTACTGAGGAAGACTTTGAACAGATCGATTCTGATGATCTCGAGCAAATGGACATCAAATGGAGCATGGCCATGATAACCCAAAGAACCAAGAAGTTTCTTCAGAGAACGGGTAGAAAAGACCTGGATGATGATGGTGATACAGGTCTTGGTTTTAATAAAAGCAAAGTGAAATGCAAGAACTGTCAGATTCATGGGCACTTTGCTAAGGAGTGTGAGAAAGTAAAATATCCTTCATCTGGATTCACTACTCCTACAGCTCCAACGACTCCAGAGAAGAATACAACATCACAGGCTATGACGGTGTATTCTCAGGGAGTGTTTGATTTTAGTGCACTTCAAGGAGAGGTTCAACACAGTGCGCTTTTGGCAAAGATACATGCGGTACATGATGAACCTAAGGTACCCATAAACTGTGTTTCTTGTTTAACATTGACTGAATCTCTTAAGAATTATCAATATGACAATTTAGAGTTGCGAGAAAAAGTTGTTAAACTCACCGAGTCAAACAAGTTTTTGAAAGCTAATGAATTTCTTTATGAAAAACAAATTGAGGCTTATAAGTTAGACACTGAAAAATACAAGTCTAAAGTTTTTAGCCAACAGGATGCTATTAATAGCTATCTTAAAGAAATGGAACTTTTGAATAAAGAACTTTCTGAGCTAAAGTCTGAGTCTGACAATTTTAAAAAGGGAATCACGAATTTCTCAAATTCTCATAAACTCTTCGATGAAATGGTTGACAAGATGAGGACAGATAAAAGTAAAGCGGGACTTGGGTATCCACCTCCCACTAACTATTATCCTAAGCCTGTTAAGGAAGGCACCGAAGAACTTGTGGCTGACTACTCATCATGGCCAGCTACAAAGTCTAAAGAAGCTACATCCAATCCCAAAAGGCAGGCAAAGGAGAAAACTAAACGGACAGAGTATCCCTTGCCTACTTTTGTTAAGTCTGATAGTACACCTCCAGTTCGTGTTGAGGAGGTCGTTGAGGTAGAAGATATACCTGAAGAGTCTACCATTAAGGTTGAGAAAATAAATGTCAAACCTGAAAATTTCATCATTACAACTGAAAATGATGATTGTTTTACATGCAAAGGCAAAGCTAAGGTTGACAATGAATCCTCAAAAGTTGAAGTTGATAAATCTGAAAAGAATAAACCTTCAAAATCAACTAACTCAACCTCAGGAACATCTACTTCAACATGTTCTCCTAAGAGTGCATGTTCAACAAATGTTCCTGGTCATAGACCTTCTGTGTATTGTCCTCCACCGAAACGATTTGAGGGAACTCATTGGAATCAATCTTATGTTGAGAGACGTTCTTGTTTTCGTTGTGGTCAACAGGGCCATATTATTAGGGATTGTCGGTTATTATCCCTAGATAGGTTTGGTAGAGAGATGCCAAGAACTTCCTCTTTCAGGAATTCTTTTTCAAAATCTTTTTCAAGGCGTCGTTCGTATTCGCCTGTATCTAGTTGTGCATCAAACTCTCCAAAACCTATGGCAAGAGTAAACAAAGTTGTGCCCAGTAGACCTCAAGTTCAACAGCACAACATTGTTGAAAACAAATCATCTGAACCTAAACAGGTTTGGAAACCCAAATCCACAAACAACACATCAATGAAATCTTCTGAGTTTTTAAAATATCATAAGCTCATTGATGTGATGGTTATGGATGACCATGGACAACCCAAGTCTATCAAGGCTTGGGTGTCCCATAAGTACTAACGTTTAATTGTTTGTGGTGGTGCAGTCAGGTTATTGAAAGCTAACATTTTTAGTGACTGCTTGGATGTGGATATTGTTGGAAGAATGCGATGATAATTTGTGATTGGATGATATTTTCGATGTTACGAGGTGGTAAAAGTGATAACAGGCATTTGATTTGACTTGATATGTGATTTTGATACTTTTCTTTTAAATTAAATTATTGATGCAACAGCCATTCTTTGTACTTTTTAGTATCAAAGAAATGCAATGTTGCGAAATTTATTCAATTAAAAAAAAATACAAAAATATGTTTAATGTTTAAGGGGAGTATTTTTGGATTGGATATAAGAATTTGCTGTTCAGGGGGAGTAATTCTGATTATTTAATTCAGAAATGTGAATAGCAAGATTCTTAAGTCTTGAAAAGATGTTGGATTGTGTGTCTGTAAAACAACTTGGGATATGATAGTACATCGGGTGACATGCATAAAAATGGAAATTTTAAGGTTTATGTTTGATGTGTCAGTAGGTTTATCTGGTATATTTAACACATCTTTTATAAACATTAGCTTCATCATATGATGTATTGGTAGGCATGGTACACACCGGTTTGTGAATGAGTAAGAAGTAATAATAAAACTTGTCTATTACTTTGAGAAAAATGTTATATGATGTATGACATAAGTCTTAATTGATAAATGGAAGTACTATCATACACTGTCATAATTATGTAAATGTAAAATGGGCATATAGTGATAATATGATTATTCGCCTAACTAATGGTGACTATTGTTGAAGGCACGTACAGACCTGAATCCATTAGTTATGCAAATAGTCTCAAACTTGTTATGTTCATACTAAGGGACCCTCTGTTGTACTTTGTACAGATCTGGGGCCACTAGTATCTTCATAGTCGGTTTGATGTATGCCTAAATATAAATATCAAGTGTATGTTACGAGAAAACCGAGATAAACTTGGTCTTGTAATCTCTACCTTGTGTGAATATGCAGTGTTTGTTTTACTGAAGTTTATCAGTATATCATATAATAGGTTTCTCAAAATTAATATTCATACTAACAATAAAGGTTAGCTCACAGATACGGATGTAACATGTTTAAGTGGACAAATAATACCGATGATCGTCTTGAACTAATTTTTATAAAAGGTGCTTTAAATATGTCAAGTAAATTTAAAGTGGACAAATATACTGATGATCGAAATAACACTTACTATTTGCTAATAATTGCATGTTGGCCTGATATGATCCCTAAGCAGACTTAAAACAATCTTATCCCCAATGTTATTTTAATCTTCGTTCTTTACTTTTCTTTTAAAAGGAAAATACAAAAAGATTTTATTTCTATGTTATTTTCTTCAAACATCACATATCTTGTTAAAGTCAAATATTGAAGATGTAAAGGATGTCGGTTATTCTCCAAAGATTGTGAAGATAATTCTATCGGAGAAGCTGCTGATGATTGAGAGATGGTCACTGAGTTTGAAGATCTTATTGTATGATAAATTTGTGTCAGTCACATGAATTTGGACATCAAGATTTCTTGGAAGACCATGCTATCTCTAAGGGGGAGTTTCTGATTGTCAAAGACATGAAGAGTTTGTTGATGAAGACTAATTGAAGACTTATTTGACCAAGCTGCTGACAAGGGGGAGTTTGTTGGTGCATTTTGTGTGTCAGTCAGTTGGTCAAACTATTGTAATTGTCAAAGTCAATTAGTCTACGAATGTATAGTGTTTAGAGTGTGTATTCGAGTCTGTAAATGAAATATACATTGAATGGTGACATTGTAATTGGGCCTGCGACGTTGGGTCAGACGTCGCAAGGGTCTGGGCCTGCGACGTTGGGCTTAACGTCGCAGGGTCCAATAGGCGTCATATAAATAGAGAAGTTAGATTTTCGTTTTAGGGTTGATAAAACCCTAGAGGAGTCAGCCGTTTTGTGTGAGAGAGGAGACAGAGAAACGAGTTAGAGTTTGTATTGGTGATTGTAATCTTTATACGTTCAATTGTGAATATATACAAGATTATAGAGAATCGTTTGTGTGTTCGTGAATCATTATCATTTGTTATTCATTGATTAAACGATCCGATCAGATATTCGAAGTGTACGGGACTATCATTGCCTCCTGCGGACGCCAAGAAAGCGCGCCTGCTCATGTCTTTCTGGGACTATGCGCTGCAATGTGACGAGCAGGCGCGCTCTGAGAAGATGGCGGAGCAGTGGAAGATGAACGCTGCCGTGCTCCAGCGCCAGGAGGAGGAGATCGGCATGTTGAAGGCCCGGGTGCAAGAGCTAGAAGGAGTTGTGGGACCGGCCAATGAAGCGAGAATGAAAGCTGAGGCCGAAGTCCAGAGGGAGAGGGCTCTGCGGGTGGAAGCAGAAGCAGCGCTCGCACCGCTGCAGGACCGGGTGCGGGATGCGGAGCTGGAGAGTGCTGCGCTTGTTGAGAAAGACAGGCAGCTCCAGAGCAGGTAAAATAACAATTTATTTATTACTTCGGAATATATTTGATGCTTATTGTTTAAGCTTGCGTGCAGGTTTGAGGACCTGTCTGCGGACTTGACCGCCGCCAAGAAGGATGTGACGGAGTTGGAGGCCGCCTGCGACCTCCATATCAAAGATTACAATGACTTGGAGATCCAGAAGACGAAGTTGGCAGGTGACCTGGAGCGACTCCGGAAGGGCATTCCTGGCCTGGTTAAGCTGGCCTTGGCATCGGACGATGTGACGACTCCGTTCAAGGAGTTCGTAGCTGCTGTCCAGGAAGTGGAGGTACTGCAAACGATTAACCTCATTGCGGAGCACGTTCCTGAACTCCCAGCTCCACTTCCCGATGCCATCGCGTCCAAGGTAAACCCGGACTGCTTTGCACGCGCGTAGCGGGCGGGTGATGCGCTGAAGACAGTCTCCATCCCGTTCATAGAAAGAATAGGTGGTGAGGAGGAGTTGTCTGTTGATGATATTTTGGGAATGCGGCCGTAGACTGATAGGTTTTTGTAGGACCGGCATTCCCGTTTGTGTAAATACATAATATTAATGCAACGTTAGTCTCGTAATTGCATGTGTTTGAACTAGTTCTGTGTGCGTTTAATATTTGTTGTCATGACGTAGTAGATTTCTAGACTACTTTATGAGTTGGTGTGTGGCGGAGGCGTACCTCGGCTCGACCAATTTGTTCTGGTCACACCCCGGCGATGAGCACGAGCTCGGGGAGACCTCTGCCTTCAGGAAGCTAGAAGGCATTCCCTTATGGGGGCAGGCTCGCAACGCCTCCGGGCTTAACTGACTGCAGCGGTCATAGGCCGGAGTCGTGGCGACGACGCCTGAGAACGGCATTTTTTTTTTTGTAGTGTACCGTGCAAAAGTAATGGACTTGTAGAACGGAATAATAATATGCAATCAGAAACTTTTTATTGACAAGGATAGATGCTACGAAGGCGGGGGATCAGTCCGGCCCGAGCTTTTACAAAGTTTGATTATATATAACATTTCTTTAGATTTGTCGCGTGCCATGTGCGTGGCACCGACTTGCCATCCAGAATGGCCAAAATGTAGGAACCGTTCGTGTTTGCCTCCACGACCTGATATGGGCCTTCCCAACGCTACCCTAGTTTTCCTGTGTTCTCGGATTTACTGGCCTCATTGTTGCGCCAGACTAGGTCTCCGACCTGAAAGGACAATGGACGAACGCGCTTGTTATAATAGCGGGCCATTTTCTGCTTGTTCACGGCTTGGCGAATGGCCGCCATTTCCCGGCGCTCCTGTAGCATGTGGGCGTTCTGCTGTTGGGCTTTCAGGCTTCCGTCTTCGGTGAAGTTGATGATTCTTTCGCTGGGAACGCTGATCTCGGCCGGTATGACCGCCTCGCAGCCATAGACGAGGCTGAAGGGTGTCTCGCTGGTGCTTTCTTTGGGAGTAGTGCGGTGTGCCCATAGCACGTTGGGAAGTTCGTCCACCCAACCGGTACGACTCTCGCCGAGCCTAGCTTTGTTACCGGCTACCAGATCTCTGTTTGTGACCTCAACTTGGCCGTTGGCCTATGGGTGGTATACCGAGGTCAGTGTTTGTTTCACGTTGAGTCCCTCGCACCATGCCTTGAACGGGTTCTGGGCGAACGGTTTCCCGTTGTCAGTGATGACTTCGTGTGGTATGCCGAACCGACACACGATGTTGTCCCATACAAAGTTGCGAACCTGTTTACCACTGATTTGGCGCAGCGGCTTGGCTTCAACCCACTTTGTGAAGTAATCAATAGCCACGATCAAGAACATCACGTTTTCGGGCCCCGGTGGGAAAGGTCCCACTATGTCAATTCCCCACTTGAAGAAAGGCCATGCCGATGAAATGGGGATCAGATCATGTCTTGGTGCTCTAGCGATGGGCGCGTGAATCTGACAGGAAGTGCAGTGCTTGGTGACTTCAGCGGCATCTATAACGCCCCTAGTTTAGAACATATATATATATATATATTTTTTTTTTTAACATCGCGGAAGCAATATCCCATATATAAAACATTGGATTAACCAAAATATACATGATCATTTACATAAGTATTTCGTTATACAATTACACAACTAGTTGGGCGTTACTTTAACAAAACATTTGAATTTGTACAAAAGTCATCAGAGTTCTATCATTGTCGAACATTCCTTCAATTTACTCCGAGACCCGCCCTTAACAAAATATATTAACCTGCAAGGAGTAAACAACGAGGGATTAGCACGAAGCTACGTGAGTTAACTCATCACTAACACTACACTTAGTTTAACACTATGAGTCTACAACAAATAAACACATTGACTCAACATCACTAGAGGATCGGTGGCCCTTGTGGCACCCTCAGCCGCGGTGGCCCACCAAGCGACACTTACACCAACTGCAGGCCAATACAGTGGTTAACCGATAACGATTTGCTACCTTTAGTCAACACAAGCTCCATTCACAACACATGTTCACAACTCTCGTGTTGACTAACCTGTAGCAAAACGTCCAACAAAATTGACCTCTTTAACACAATCACCAATAGGTTTCTTAACACTTGCTTCTATTTCACAATATGCCTTAACACAAGAATGCATAATTAACACTTGAAGTAACCACATGAGTGATCACCAAACATAGTGAGAGATCAAAGTCCACTCACCTGTTAGTCTTCTTCTCCAACTCAAAAGTCTTATTTTATTGAGTCTTCGGTGTCTCTGTACACACAATTAAAACACAAGTTAATAACTCGTCTCATAACTAATTATGACTATACTCAATTACATACATTAATAATCAAGAAATATCGATAATTAAATAAGGTAAATGGTAGATTCATATAAGTTCACAAACTATCAAAATCTTCAAAATTATAAAGGCAAACGCGATCCAGGCTATTGGGTTGGGATCGCGTTCCTCTTAAGGAAAATATTCTGTCACCAAAATACACTGTGAAACGCGATCCGGAAAAAGAGCTTGGATCGCGTTCACAAGAACAAATCCAAACGAACACAATATTCTACTGATCAACGCGATCCGGTAAGGGGCTTCAGGATCGCGTTCATAGGAACAAAACATGCGGTAAACAAATAACACATGGCAACGCGATCCGGGTAATGATGCAGGATCGCGTTCCTCAATTTTTCAGCAGAAACTGAAACCTGTAATTACACAGCACGAACCAAAAACCCAAAATCGACTAAAACTCAGCTTGTAACTCAATTTTCTATCGTTTTTAATGTACAATAACACTTGGTAACATTATACAACCACAATTCAAACAACAATTCATCACCAAACCTCGAAATCACTCTAACCTAACTAACACATATTCAAACCAAAACTCAAGAAATCTAACATGTTTTTATCACTTAATCAAGTGCAAGAAGTTCAATCATCATCATCTAATCGATATGCAACCATCTATTTAGCTCATCAAACTTCAAATCATAACAATCAATAATTTACCTAAAATTCATTATATATATATATAACTTACAAGATAGAGAGGAAATCAAGAATGGAATGATGAGGATGATGATCACACAAGAATTCAAGTTTCAATCTTCAATCGATTTGATTTGAGCTTTTGGTTTGAAAGGATTTAATGGATATAGGAGTTAGGTTTAGAAACTAGATGAAATGAGGGATTGGGGAAAAATAAGATCGATCCCCTCCTTTTTATTAAACCGGCCCATTTAAATCACAGTACCATATTATACCACCTTTTGATCTATTGTCTGGAACCTAAATACTAGTTGCGAGAAAATTATTTTATTTTACCGTCGTCTAAGATTATTTAAAACAAATAATATTTTACTAGTCACAATATCTCCTGAGACTTATTTAACTATTTATTTCACAATCAAACATATTCAAACAATTAAATGTACGTATTTAAATTTAAATAAATACCTGATTCTACTGGGCCCAATTCAGGGTGTTACAAATCTTCCCTCCTTAGAAAGATTTCGTCCCCGAAATCTAACTAGACTCGAATAAACTAGGGTAACGGGCCCTCATACTCGCCTCGGTCTCCCAAGTAAGATTTTCTCCCAAACTATGTTTCCATTTCACTAGAACCATAGGTATCTCCTTCCTGCGTAATTTAGTCACTTTTCTATCAACTAACTCAATGGGCTCTTCTACTAATTTCTGACCTTGGTCCACTCTAAGATCTTGTAAAGGAAGGATTTGGGTTGGATCCTCCACATTACATTTCCGCAAATAGCAAACATTAAAGGTATCGTGAATACCACTTAATTCAGAAGGAAGATCTAAGGCAACTGTTTGATCATTAACTACTTGGCGAATTTTGAATGGACCTATAAATCTCGGAGCCAATTTCCCACGCTTACCAAAACGAATCACGCCCTTCCAAGGTGACACTTTCAAATAAACCAATTCACCTTCGACAAAATTAACTGGTCGACGACGCGGATCAGCATACTGTTTCTGTCTATCTCTGGCGGCTTTCAATTTCTCGCGAGCTATAGCAACTTTATCGGCCGTAATCTGAACAACATCTGGACCCGCAAACTGTTTTTCTCCTGCCTCTAACCAACAAGTCGGCGTTCGACAACGACGTCCGTAAAGCATTTCATATGGCGGCATACCAATACTCGAATGATACGAATTATTATACGCAAATTCTACCAAAGGTAAGTGAGAGTCCCACGAACCCCCATACTCCAATATGCACGCCCTCAACATATCCTCGAGAGTCTGAATGGTTCTTTCTGACTGTCCATCTGTCTGAGGATGATATGCAGTGCTAAGATTAACTCGAGTACCTAACTCTTTCTGAAGATTCTGCCAAAAACCTGACACAAACCTGGAATCTCGATCTGACACAATCGATAATGGTATTCCGTGCCTCGATACAATCTCATTAATATACGATTGAGCCAAACGAGTCAAAGAAGCGGTTTCACTGGTCGCAAGAAAATGGGCGCTTTTAGTTAAACGATCAACTATAACCCAAATCATATCATTGCCTTTCTGCGTACTCGGTAACTTGGTGACAAAATCCATAGTGATATGTTCCCATTTCCACTCAGGTATCTCCAATTGTTTCAATGAACCATAAGGCTTTTGATGTTCGGCTTTTACTTGGGAACAAATATGACATGATTCCACAAATCTTGCTACATCCGTTTTCATTGTTGGCCACCAATAAAGAGGTTTCAAATCGTTATACATTTTCGTACTACCGGGATGAATAGATAATCTCGATTTATGAACCTCCGTCAAAATCAATTCACGAAGTCCACCGATTAACGGAACCCAAACCCGAGACTGAAAAGTTTTCAACCCACGTGAATCATCAACTAACAAATCCTTTCGTTTCAACATGATCTCGGATTTCAAATTAACATCCAATAAAGCTTCAATCTGTGCGACTCTTAACTGAGAAATCAAATCAGAGGACACCTCTAATCGCATAAAACAAATCTTGTCACTAGATATATTTCGACTCAATGCATCCGCAACCACATTTGCTTTACCCGGGTGATAACGGATCTCGCAATCATAATCTTTAATCAATTCTAACCATCGCCTCTGACGCATATTCAATTCTTTTTGCGAAAACATGTACTGAAGGCTTTTATGATCCGTGCAAATTACACATTTCGTACCATACAAATAATGTCTCCAAATCTTCAAGGCAAAAATTACAGCCGCAAGTTCCAAATCATGCGTCGGATAATTCTTTTCATGTGGTTTAAGCTGTCTTGAAGCATACGCAATTACACGATCTCTTTGCATTAACACACCACCTAATCCGGTATGCGATGCATCACAATATACAATGAAATCATCCGACCCATCAGGTAATGCCAACACCGGGGCTTGACACAATAATTGCTTTAATGTCTGAAAAGCTGCCTCTTGTAGTTCGGTCCACTGAAATTTCACATCCTTCCGAGTTAACTTAGTCAACGAACTCGCAATTTTGGAAAAATCTTTGATAAACTTTCTGTAGTATCCTGCTAATCCAAGGAAACTTTTAATTTCTGACGGAGACTTAGGCGCATTCCAATTCATAACAGCTTTCACTTTAGATGGATCCACTCTAACCCCGTCTTTGCAAATGATATGTCCCAAAAACTGCACCTCACGTAACCAAAACTCACATTTCGAAAACTTTGCATAAAGCTGCTCTCTTCTCAAAGTTTCAAGTATCAATCTCAGATGCATTTCATGATCCGCTTCAGACTTGGAATAAATCAAAATATCGTCGATAAACACAATCACAAACTGGTCAAGATAGGGACGACACACCCGATTCATTAAATCCATAAAGATTGCAGGAGCATTCGTTAACCCGAACGGCATTACCAAAAACTCATAATGACCATACCTCGTGCGAAACGCGGTTTTAGGAATATCTTCCTCACGAACTCGGACTTGATGATATCCCGATCTCAAATCAATTTTCGAAAAATACGAGGATCCTTGTAATTGATCAAACAATTCATCAATTCTGGGCAACGGGTATTTGTTCTTCACCGTTCTCTTATTTAATTCCCGATAATCGATGCACATACGGAGAGTACTATCTTTCTTCTTCACAAATAACACGGGAGCACCCCACGGCGATGAACTCGGCCTAATAAATCCCTTATCTAACAATTCCTGAATTTGCCCCATCATTTCACGGATTTCTGAAGGAGCTAATCTATAAGGAGCCCTTGCTACTGGAGACGAACCAGGAATTAATTCAATTTGGTATTCTACATCTCTTACAGGGGGAAGACCAGGCAATTCATCCGGAAACACATCCGAATATTCAGAAACCACCCGAATATCAGAGATGGATTTCCTTTCTACTTTGACATCTACAACATAGGCCACAAAGGATTCACAACCCTTAACTAAAGACTTCCTAGCCTTTATCATAGATATTACCGGAATACTACCCTTTGAACGTTCCCCACGTGCCACAACATAAGATAGATTGGAAACTGGAATTTTTATTAACTTCTTATGACAAGAGATGTCGGCTTTGTTTTGACTCAGCCAGTCCATACCAAGAACCACATCAAAACTAGGAATTTGCATCAATAGGAAAGACACTGGAAATTCATGATCCTCTATTAATATACTAGCTCCGGCTACCGATGTGGTAACAAGAACTGTCTTACCATCAGCTACCTCAACTTCTAAGGGATTAGAAATCACAGAAGGCCTCAATTTCAGTTTATCACAAAATTGCATAGATATAAACGAGCAATTCGCTCCAGAATCAAATAATACACGGGCTGGTACAGAGTTAACAAGGAAAGTACCAGTAATCACGTCTTCAGTAAGCACAGCATCATCCACGGTCATTCGAAAAGCTCGACCCGTAGCAGCTGGTGGAATCTTCCTTTTCTGGCCAGAAGATGAGGAACCTCTTGCCGTACCCGTACCCTGCTTCCTTGCATCAGGACAATCACCCGCTCGATGTCCTTCTTTGTGACACGTCCAACACACATTATTTGGATAAGTACAATCAATCGCATTATGACCCAACACCCCACATTTCATACACCTTGACGTCCGAATAGAACAAGGCCCGGTATGCTTTGATCGACATCTTGCACAATAAGAATTATCCATCGGAACACCACCATAACTAGTTTTCTTGTTTGATTGGGAAGGTTGCCATCTATGTTTTCCTTTACCGGAAGAATCACTCTTCGGTTTCTGTGCAAACCTTTCTTTATTTTGCAACCTCCTAGCCATAACGTCACTATCCACAGATCGTGCCCACTCAAAAGCCTGAGAAATGCTACTAGCCATTCGCACGGTGGTACGATAATCTGGAGGTAAGGTTTTCACAAAATGACTAATCTTATTTCTTTCAGTCGGAACCCACTGTTGCACAAATCTTAACTTCTCAGAAAATTGCCGGATAAGTTCATCGATTGACATCTCATCAGTCTTCCGTAAATCCATAAATTCCTGTCTGACACGATCAAGATTATATTCCGAACAGAATTGTTTGCATACCTCGGCATGAAAATCCTGCCATTTAATAGAACTCCTTTGTTGTGGAGTGAAATGAGCAGTTATCGAATCCCACCACGACATAGCTTCACCTTTCAACAATTGGACAGTATAGGGAACTTTGTCTTCCTCATCACAGTGGCAAACCTCTAACTTTCTTTCCACATCACGCAACCAGTCCAAAGTAACCGTAGGATCAAGACTTCCAGAGTAAGAGGATGGTTTACTAGACATAAAGGTTTTAAGAGAACATCCTTTCTTCGGCAACTGAAAAGGTGGAAAAAATGGTGCATGATAACCAGTCGATCCAAATGAAGGAAACGGAAATGATGTCTGAAAATCATAACCCTGTTGCTGTTGTTGTGAAACATGAGGAAAAGTAACCGGAATCCGAGTAGAAGCAGTAATGGGAGGAGTAGTAGTAGCAACATGCGAATAAATAGGAATGGATCTCTGAGATGACCCTGCACGTTCTCTCTCAAGTTCAACTACCCTGTTCTCCAATCTTAGTATATAATCTTGACTAGTTTCAACTTCTGTATTTGTCGGGTTCGAAGTACCATTATGATCCTCGTCTTCTGGAGCGGAGTGAACAGTCGAGACATTATAGAGAGTACGGGGTGGTTGCTCATTTTCTGCCATCTGTCATAAAACCACATCTCAACACTTGTTAATTGTTAGTACTAACATACTAACACATTTCACGCTATAGCTAATCCCACAACCCAGAATGTTTGACAATCTCGACACTAGATTTGGGATTAAACATCCTAAGTTGTTCAATTCGCCCAAATCTAAGCTCTGATACCAACTTATAACGCCCCTAGTTTAGAACATATATATATATATTTTTTTTTTTAACATCGCGGAAGCAATATCCCATATATAAAACATTGGATTAACCAAAATATACATGATCATTTACATAAGTATTTCGTTATACAATTACACAACTAGTTGGGCGTTACTTTAACAAAACATTTGAATTTGTACAAAAGTCATCAGAGTTCTATCATTGTCGAACATTCCTTCAATTTACTCCGAGACCCGCCCTTAACAAAATATATTAACCTGCAAGGAGTAAACAACGAGGGATTAGCACGAAGCTACGTGAGTTAACTCATCACTAACACTACACTTAGTTTAACACTATGAGTCTACAACAAATAAACACATTGACTCAACATCACTAGAGGATCGGTGGCCCTTGTGGCACCCTCAGCCGCGGTGGCCCACCAAGCGACACTTACACCAACTGCAGGCCAATACAGTGGTTAACCGATAACGATTTGCTACCTTTAGTCAACACAAGCTCCATTCACAACACATGTTCACAACTCTCGTGTTGACTAACCTGTAGCAAAACGTCCAACAAAATTGACCTCTTTAACACAATCACCAATAGGTTTCTTAACACTTGCTTCTATTTCACAATATGCCTTAACACAAGAATGCATAATTAACACTTGAAGTAACCACATGAGTGATCACCAAACATAGTGAGAGATCAAAGTCCACTCACCTGTTAGTCTTCTTCTCCAACTCAAAAGTCTTATTTTATTGAGTCTTCGGTGTCTCTGTACACACAATTAAAACACAAGTTAATAACTCGTCTCATAACTAATTATGACTATACTCAATTACATACATTAATAATCAAGAAATATCGATAATTAAATAAGGTAAATGGTAGATTCATATAAGTTCACAAACTATCAAAATCTTCAAAATTATAAAGGCAAACGCGATCCAGGCTATTGGGTTGGGATCGCGTTCCTCTTAAGGAAAATATTCTGTCACCAAAATACACTGTGAAACGCGATCCGGAAAAAGAGCTTGGATCGCGTTCACAAGAACAAATCCAAACGAACACAATATTCTACTGATCAACGCGATCCGGTAAGGGGCTTCAGGATCGCGTTCATAGGAACAAAACATGCGGTAAACAAATAACACATGGCAACGCGATCCGGGTAATGATGCAGGATCGCGTTCCTCAATTTTTCAGCAGAAACTGAAACCTGTAATTACACAGCACGAACCAAAAACCCAAAATCGACTAAAACTCAGCTTGTAACTCAATTTTCTATCGTTTTTAATGTACAATAACACTTGGTAACATTATACAACCACAATTCAAACAACAATTCATCACCAAACCTCGAAATCACTCTAACCTAACTAACACATATTCAAACCAAAACTCAAGAAATCTAACATGTTTTTATCACTTAATCAAGTGCAAGAAGTTCAATCATCATCATCTAATCGATATGCAACCATCTATTTAGCTCATCAAACTTCAAATCATAACAATCAATAATTTACCTAAAATTCATTATATATATATATATAACTTACAAGATAGAGAGGAAATCAAGAATGGAATGATGAGGATGATGATCACACAAGAATTCAAGTTTCAATCTTCAATCGATTTGATTTGAGCTTTTGGTTTGAAAGGATTTAATGGATATAGGAGTTAGGTTTAGAAACTAGATGAAATGAGGGATTGGGGAAAAATAAGATCGATCCCCTCCTTTTTATTAAACCGGCCCATTTAAATCACAGTACCATATTATACCACCTTTTGATCTATTGTCTGGAACCTAAATACTAGTTGCGAGAAAATTATTTTATTTTACCGTCGTCTAAGATTATTTAAAACAAATAATATTTTACTAGTCACAATATCTCCTGAGACTTATTTAACTATTTATTTCACAATCAAACATATTCAAACAATTAAATGTACGTATTTAAATTTAAATAAATACCTGATTCTACTGGGCCCAATTCAGGGTGTTACAGCATCCCTGTACATGGACGGCCAGAAATAGCCCATGCGCATGATTTTTGCCACGACAGTCTTGTGGCCGGCGTGCAGGGCGCAGGACCCTTCATGCACTTCGCGAATGACGTTCTCAGATTGTTTTGGGCCCAGACACCTTAAGTTCGGCCCCAGGTATGATTTCTTCATGAGTTCGCCTTTTTCAATAAAAAACATTGGTGCTTTCATCCGAACTTTCCTTGCCTCAATCGGGTCCTGCAGGAGGACGCCGGTCCGGATGTAGGACATGATCGGGGTCATCCAGTTGTCCCCTACTTCTTCGACCTGGGCAACTGAGCTGATCGGGTCGATTGATTTCTGTTCCAGGACCTCCACCAGAACTTTCTTGGTGAGGTGGGCAAAGGTGAGCGATGCCAGCTTGCTCAAAGCGTCAGCTTTTTTGTTCTTGTTTCTCGGGACCTGTTCAATTTCAAACGTTCTGAATTGCTTCACCGCTTTCTGCACGAGCCAGGTACTGCTTCATCGTTGAGTCTTTTGCCTCGAACGTACCGTTGAACTGGTTGGCCACCAGCTGAGAATCAACGTACGCCTTGAGGTCCTTGATGTCCATCTCGACTGCGACCCGGATACCGGACAGCAACGCTTCATACTCGGCCTCATTGTTGGAGGCGGGGAAGCCGAAACGGAAAGCGTAAGTGTGCTCTTCCCCGTCAGGACTGATGAGTATGAGTCCGGCACCTTCTGAGCTTGAAGCCCCGTCAGTAAACAACTCCCATGTGGCTGGCTTTTCACGGCTAGGGGTGTTCGAGGTGCACCTAGCCTCTACCCCCCTCCCCCCCCGGAAGCTCGGCAAGGAAATCAGCCATCACTTGACCCTTGACCGCGCTTCGGGGGCAAAACGTAATTTCGTGCTCGCCTAATTCAATTGCCCATTTGGCTAGACAGCCCTAGATTTCCGGCTTTGAGAGCACCTGTTTGATTGGCTGGTCTGTGAGGACCGTTACCGGATGTCCCTGAAAATACCGGCGCAGGCGCCGTGCTGAGTGTACCAATGCGAGTACGAGTTTCTCAATCGGCGAGTAGTTCAGCTCTCCCGGCTGTAAGGCGTGGCTCACAAAGTACACCGGCATCTGTGTTTTGTCACGCATAGCTATGAGTACTAAGATGCTACCAAGTATAGCGTAAGTGTTTCGCCCGGAATCGGGGCTGTAAGGGTTGGTAATTCCGTCAAGAACGTCTTCATGTCCTGGAATGCTAGCTCAGCCTCCGGCGTCCAGGAGAAATCCTTTTTGTTAATGCAACCCTTTAGCGTGTCAAAGAACGGCAGTGAGCGTTCAGCAGCCTTGGAGAGGAAACGGGCCAAGGCCGCCAACTTTCCGTTAAGGCTCTGCACGTCTTTTTTGCTTTGTGGGGACACCATGTCAGCGATTGCCTGAATTTTCTTTGGATTTGCCTTAATGCCTCTCGGGGTCACCATGTGCCCGAGGAATTTTCCTTCCTCCATGCCAAACGAACACTTGGCCGGTTTGAGCTTCATATTAATCTTTCGCAACGAGGTGAACGTTTCTAGAATGTCCGCGAGTAACTGGGACTCGATGTTGTTTTTGATGACGATGTCGTCAACGTATGCTTCTAAGTTGCGCCCAATTTGTGCTTTAAATGCGCCGTCGACGACACGCTGGTATGTGGCACCTGCATTCTTGAGACCGAAAGGCATCTTGGTGTAACAAAAAATGCCTTGGTCCGTGTGGAATGCTGTTTTTTCTTCGTCGTCCTCGACCATCAGTATCTGGTGGTACCCTTTGTAGGCATCCAAAAAACATTTGAACCTAAACCCGGACAGGGACTCGACCTTCCAGTCGATCTCGGGGAGTGGGTAGTAGTCTTTTGGGCATGCCTTGTTGATGTCTTTAAAATCGACGCACGTCCGCCACGAGCCGTCATACTTTTTAACAAGGACGGGGTTGGCGACCCAAGTCTGATATCGGACCTCGCGCATGATGCCGGCGTGAACCAGCCTGTTGACCTCTTCACAAATAAAACGACCTCGGTCAGGGGCCATACCCCTCTTCTTCTGTCTGACCGGGGCTATGTTCGTGTTGACGTTTAGCCTGTGTTCGGAAATCGACCTTGGCACGCCGGTCATTTCAGAGTCTTGCGAAGACGTCAGTGTTGCTTGAGAGGATTTCACAAAGTCTGAGCCGTGTTGACGGACTCAAAGCGAGGCCAACTCGGATTTTCTGTTCTGGAAACCTCGGATTAACAGCCACTAACTCGTCGCCAGTCATGGTGAATGGGCCAGGAGCTGCCCTCGATACCTTAGCACATATAGGTATAGCGGTGCCTGTTGTTTTCAAAGTGGCAACACCTGCCGGAGTTGGGAATTTCATCAACCCGTGGACAGTTGAGGTGATGGCTCCGAATTTATGGAGAGCAGTGCGACCTAGGAGCACGTTAAATCTGGACGGTGCGCGCACGATGACGAATTCTAGTTCAGTGGTCTGACAGTACGGATATTCGCCCAATGTAACATCCAAGACAAGCCTGCCAATTGGCCATTTGGTGTCGTTTGCATAGCTGGACAGCGGGGACAGGGGTTCCTGCAATTTACCCTGTATGGGCTGTGGCAACTGTAGGAAGCATTGTTCATACATGACTTCGACGGCGCTGCCTGTATCAGTGTACACCCTCGAAACCTGGCAGTTGCCGATATGCGCCGAAATGACAACAGGCTCCGGGAGGACAGAACTCCGTAGAGGTGGGAATGATATGGGTGTCAACTGCCAGTCTTGCAATGTTTCTGCCTTTCATTTCAAGCTTGGCCGCGCAGCCTGGATTATGTGGATGACGGCGTCCGGAGGATCGCGGGGGTCGTCCTTCCGCTGCCACCCGTAAGCTTTAGTGCCGTCCGCTTTTTTAAATTTCTTTCCGGGCAGCAAGTGGTTAAGCTTGCCGGCCTGGATGGCTGCCTTGATTTCCTTTTTCAACTGTCTACAGTCGTCGGTATCGTGCCCGTATTCCTCATGAAAATCACAGTACTTCCCATTCTTGGGGACGTCTCGATGTTCCATTGGGGGCGGAGGGTTAAACGCACTCCGCGCCGCCGTCTCGGTGAGCAGTATTTCCTTCGGTGACTTGGTGAGCGAAGTCAGCAGAGAATTCTTGTCGTATGGTTGACGACGAGTCGCCTCGCGATTATCACCACGGCGGGAATCATGCCGTGTGTCGCGGCGGAAATCCCGTCTCTGGTTGTCGCGCCGGCCGGACCCGGATCCACCCTCATGATGGCGGGCCTGAGTGCGGTCATGCTCGACCCGGTGCGAGTCCCGGCCCGGCGTGGTGTACAGATCTTTATCTTCTCCGGATCGTAAGTAGTCTCGAGCCATAGCGATGGCCTCGGAATACACTGTTGGTAACTTCCTCTTCAACCGATAGTACAGTGTGGGATACCTTTCCTTGATAATGCCATAGATGAAACCGGCAATTTGTTTACTTGGGAGCAGGTCGCTGATCTTCTGACACTTTGTTGTGAAACGAGTAATGAAATCACTATGTGTCTCGCGACTACCCTGTTTGATCTCGAAGACGTCGAGATAGGTAAGCGTGTGCTGCTTCAGATTATGGTATTGTTGTAAGAACTTGAACCTGAGATGGGCGTAGCTAGCCACGCTACCAGCCGGCAGTTTCTCAAACCAACCACGGGTGTTGCCTTGCAGCACCTGAGGGAACATGTGGCAAACAACAGCGTCCTCCCAATGCTCTGTTTTTATGGTGCCCTCAAACCGCTATAGGAAGTCTTCGAGGTCTGAGTCGCCTGAGTAGGTGCCGATCGTCAGCGGGATGGTAAGCTTCGCAGGTAACGGATGGTTCGCGATTTTTGCATTGAACCTAGCCGTGATGGTGGAGACGGGCACCGGCTTCTTCACCTTCTCACCCTGAATGGTGGAATAAAAATTTGCGATTAAGTTATCTGTTGCCGACTCGTCAGAGTATGTTGGCATAGCGCCCGGTGGAGCGGCGCTAAGGATCAGATCGGCCAGCATTTTACGGCTAGCAGCCCTATCCATCCCACCTTGGTACGGCGGTGGTGGTGACACATTCCGACGTGGCGGGGACGACGGCGGACGTCGTGGTTCAGGTGCCACAACGAAACCCATTTCGGCCAACATGCGTTGGGCTTCGATATTGGAGATGGATTTGGGCGTTGAAGATGTGTTTTGTGGTGTAGATTCCGGCGGTGGCCTGTTATCAGAGTCAGTGTCATTCTGACTGAAGACCAACTGTCGTGGATCAATCCGGTTGCCAACCGTCGTGCGAACGATGGTGGCTGGGGGAGATTGATTGGAGAAAGGTGGTGGTGGCGGTTGGTCGGCAGTGGCTCCGTCACCACCATCAGCAGGCTCAGTGTTAACCATTGTACCGGGAAGGTTTCCGGCGTACGGATGGTTAAAAAGTGGTCGTTTTCTGGTAAATGTCCCACGGATGGCGCCAATTGTTCAAGCGTAAAAACGCCTAAGTACGATGATGATGATGATGTATGAGGAATTAAGCTTGTCACACTCCTATTAACGTGCAAACCCAGAGTCGAGACCAAGTCAATCGAGGGTGGTGAAAGCTCAATTCTTTCAGAGCAATTCGTGAGGAATAACTCTGTGGATTTATGAGGTGTTGTCCTGAAATGAAAGCATAACACTGGTATTTATACTCAAACCCTAAGCTGACGTGGAGGGTTTGGTCGTGGGGGAGCACGACACTTCCTGCGTGGATCGCTGACGTGGAAGTTCGGTCGTGGTGGAGCACGACACTTCTTACGCGGATCGCTGACGTGGAAGCTCGGTCGTGGGCGAAGATGACATTTACTGTGTGCCGGCTGACGTGGACCAATCAAATGCCACGACCAGATTAATGGCCAGGCCATGCTAGTCGTACCTCGTACCTGAATATAACGGTTACGGATTGTACTTCTGTCAGAGAATGCCGGGCTTGCTTTGTCATCTTGCAGCCGTTCCTATGCTACGTTGATGGAGCGGCCCGTACTGCGGTTCGGCACGGAACTTAGCCGAGTCCGCATCCTGTCCTGGGTATTAGTGTCCGAGGTGAGAGCTAAAAGAGTTGGGCTCGGGTGTTATCCGGGTCTATGTTCGGTACGGATCCGGGGTCGTGATAGCTAGTGCAGTCTGCTGTCCGTACCGAAAGTAAGTGGAGCTGTCATCAGATATCATCCGAGTGCAGGCCCGGTCCGGAACTGAGCCACCTTGTGTGGTGTAAGCTGAGGCCAGATGGTGTACATCATTACATGCATTACAGTTAACAAAAAGAAGGGGTAAAACACGAAAGTGTATCTTCAGTGAGTCGATAATGAACACAATCTCTATTCATACTGCATCTTTATGCGTAGAAATCCAAGTGTATAAATGCTTATCACTAACTATGAGTTATAACATTACATCGATTTTTTACAGCTACAAGTGGTAATATTAACCCAATTACAAATGAATGAGTTCATTCGGATTGTGTTTTATGTCAAAATGAAACAAATGGGTAAAAACAAAGTTAGCTAGTAGGGAAATGGGTCAAAGAGGTTGAAAGTTGTGTAATTTATTTTATTGTAACAATATGGTTTCTGTCATCATAATCAATACACTGATTGTTTTTATAAATTTAAATAAATGGATAAAAATATATGTTTGTTATAACCAATCTCAATCCAACCTGTATTGTTTTGAACCATATTTAAAAAAGCCCATTCCAACTCAGAACTTTTTGGAACCACTTCCCAACCTGCAATAATAGCCCATCTTCCCATTTCTGGGTGTAGTAATATATTATCAGTGGTAAGTAAGGCTGGTGAATCACATTTTACATATACATAATAAGTGGCTGCACATTGGATATTTTCGAAAGGTGAAACAGTCAAAACACAATGTAAGAAAATAATGGAATCAAAATTCTAACTGTTCCCATAACTTGTTTCAATACCAGTTTGATTTTGATTAAGAACCATTTTAGCTGACAAGCCAACTATGAATAGAAAACACAATTGAGTTTGTTTTGATTTGAAATCTATAAATATTAAAGGATGCCATATAAAGTTTGAAAAGTACAAAGAAGTTGTTATAACCAAATGAACTTAGCTAGTTTTCATCCCTAATAAATTGGTTCTTGAACTTTGTGACTGATTATTGCTCCCTTCCATTTGATATCAAGTCCAAGTGGTCTTTTTTAAACCATCTAAAAGAAGTGGCGGTTGGTCCTAAAGCTGTATATGTTTGTAAATTTCGAAAAGAGCAACCAAAGAAAAAATTTCCTGTGTTAATATAAGATTGTGTCTTATGGTTGCAATTTCTCGGGTAATTTTTGTAATAGTATAGTTTGGTTGAGATGACTATATAATGTATTGTCGCCGCAATGATTAAGATACAAAACTATAGTACATTGAAAAAGTAAAGTTTAGATATCTATCTACATGTTGTGTCAAAAAAATGGGGAATCCTCCGTATCAGGTTTTGTGGAAATGAGAAGTGCAATTTGCGTCAATACCTGTTGCAGGTAAGGGAAATGATAGAAGCGATGTGCTCATTCAAATCCGTAGTGATATTTGATGCTTAATATCTTATTAAGCTTCTTTTTGAAATGTCTTTGGATTTTTAGTTCTCCCTTTCTTCGATTTGTATGCTCTTTTAGAGGTGGGAATTTCGACACTCTTGGGTCATTCTTTGCCTGTAAAAGACCAAATATGTTGAGCTAAAGGATTTAACTTAATTGGAAATAGGTTGCAAGTCATCAAAAGTGTATCCAAATTCCAAATGCATAAAAGAATCACTCTTATTTGTGGTATTTTTAATTTTTGTAGTAACATCTTGTAACACCTGGTCAAAAAGTCAACTTGCGCGACAAATTTAAACTTTTAATCTTCGTACTAAGTACGCGTTATTACCACGGAATTTAAAAATTATATATAATATATATATATAATAAGATGGAGTACTCAGAAAAACGCATCCAAACTTCAATGTCAAAAATCTCGAAACTAATATTTTATTTGTTAGAAGAAATATTATATAAATTGGGACAACGCAGAATCGAATATAAAAAGTAAATTTTAACAAAGTATTTTTATAAAATACTTCCACTAATAAACATTTGGAAGTAACATAAATAAATTTCAGAATTTAAAATATTATTTTGAACTACGAGCGAGTGCGAAAATACGGGTATTTTGTACTGCGGTTGGAGACCACAGTATACAAAAGTGGGAGCTGAGTTTAACAAAACCCAACCCCCACCATCTTTTCTTCTTTCATTTTCTTCTTCTTCCTTTTTCTCCACCCCATTTTTCTCTCTAAAATATCACCACCAACCACCACCACCACCGCCGGCCGATCACCGCCGCCACCGTCACCAACATTTTCGGAATCGCTTTCACGAGTGGAACAACATTAACAAAGGCAACATCATCGTTTTCTTTCTCGTTTGGCCTCGATTCGCATTTGTAAGAAATTCTCAAATTCTTAGATTTAATCATTTTGAAGTAATGTTTTAGTGTAATAATGATTACGTAACTTACTTATAACCTAAACAACCAAGAAACCACGATTTTACAGCTTGAAAATGCGTTTGATTTGCGATTTTGGCCGGAAAAACGCGAAACCCGAAAGTTTTTGGGCTGCTGTTCTTCAGTGCGACACAAGCCTTGTGTCGCATACTGTGTCGCATGAATTACTCATGCGACATAACCCTTATGTCGTATCCTTGTGTCGTACCTTGTGTCGCAGACTCCATGCGACACAACCCTTATGTCGCTATTGATTTAGCATCACACGTATTATGCGACACAACCACTGTGTCGCAAAGCTTCTGTGTCGCACCATGCGACACAACCCTTGTGTCGCATGAACCATTTTTGTGTCGCATGTTATGTCGCAGAAAACAGAAAATAGCCAAATTTTTCTAAGTATCGGAAGACGTTCTCAAATGACAATTTAAATACGATACGACTCACATTCAAAACAAATATACTTTATAAAGTATACGAAAACTCGAACCTAATAATAATATGAATTATTATTACAATTTCACCAATCACGAACCATACTTACAAACATACGAAATCTCTCGTGTTTAGGGCACTAGGAGATCATATTTGGACACGACTCGTTACATTAGGACGCTAGCTCCTCAGGTGAGTTCATAGCCCCTCCTTTTTACTGTTTTTCACTGATTTTGGGGGAGATGCATACTCATGATTTACCTACTTTTCGTTGATAAACGAACTTACAACTGCTTTACAAATGTTTGCAAATGACATATTAGACTCTAATGCCCTTGAGACAACCGTACATACTATGCAAACTAAGTGTGCCTTAACAAGACAACAACTAGAATTATACAAGGAACAACATTTAAACACTTCGTCACATCGGCGATTCAGTATTACTAGATTTGGCTAGTTTACTCGTGAAACACAACCTAGAGACCACACTTACTAATCAAGTCACGATGTATAGAACCGACTAATAGTATCCATCATTTAAGTGCTGTAGGTACTTTTCGACAACTAAGTGATGTAATGACACACTTAGGCATTGTATACTACTCAGAACAGCTAGGTGGCATTTATACGCATCTAGACATGACCCGCTACACCCATCATCTAGGTGGTGATTAGTCACACTTAGATACATTGTGAACATTAAACGTTATTCATAGGTGTAGATTGTTAGATTGCACCTTCAACATTACCGTAGGGTAATAAACGCACATAAATTGAGTGTAGTGTTTATCTGTAGATATCTTACACTAATTTATGCATACATAAACTGTTTAGCACGTTGTGCTACTATCGAGCCCGTGGGGCCATCACTGGGCGCGTTGCGCTACTTCCGGGCACGTTGTGCTACTTCCGGGTTCGTTGAACCACTACTTGGCACGTTGTGCTACTTCTGATTTCATGTACATGATGATGTACACACGCTTACACTAACAAGCACGCGGTGCTTCGCTTATATATATATATATACATGTACACACCCTATTCACACCATTAAGCACGTAGTGCTTCATTAACGTTAAACAAGCATGTAATGCTTCATCTGATCACACAGTAGGCATGTTATGCTACTGCCAAGCCTGTAAGGCCATCACTGGGCGCGTTGCGCTACTTCCGGGCACGTTGTGCTACTTCCGGGTTCGCTGAACCACTGCTTGGCACGTTGTGCTACTTCCGGGTTCGCTGAACCACTACTTAGCACGTGGTGCTACTGCCGATTAACTATACATGTTGATGTATACATTACTACCTTACTAAGCACGTGGTGCTTCACATTTATTCATACATATTACGTACATCAAGCACGGAGTGCCTCACTACATTTATCCAGTTTAAGCACGTGGTGCTCTCGAACATAAAGTATGCACGTGGTGTTACTTTCATTACTTATATACTTGCAGGATAATCCGATGGATTATTGGGACTCGGGATACTTATTAACCAATCAACATATGTTGTGGTTCCTACATGGGTAGATGACCTAATTTTAGGAACCCGCACCTCCATGTAAAGACTAATAGACGATGCATACTAAACCCCTGTATCTAGCTAACCCTATGGTTAGGGTAACCTACACCCCGATATATAACTTTTGTAATGTCTTTGCAAACTCATTTAATCTAAATACACGGTGGATAACCGCTTTTTATAATACGGATGGTATTATCACACGATTTCATATTAATTACTCTGTGAACTCACCAGCTTTATAGCTGACCTGTTTTAGTATGTATTCTCAGGTGGCCCGCAGGATTAGGACCACTGCAAGCTATGCTAGCTCGAGTCGCATGTTTTCAAACTTTGGGACAACTCTGCATTTACTTTTGTATTTCCATTTATGTAATTGAAAACCACTATTAATTTTGTAAACGTTTTATTTGGTAAATGTATAACTATTTTCAACGTCTCATTTAGAGTCGTTCATTATATATCTTTGTGCTTGTGATATTTGATTTAGTAACACCCGACCCGACTGCTTCCGCGACCCGAAATTTGAGGGTGTTACAGATTGGTATCAGAGCCTAAGGTTATAGTGAACTAGGTTGCATTTAGTGGGCCTAGACTATGACCGTTAGGCTGTATCCCTTGCTAGGTATGACTGGTTCAGGAATCACATCATACGAACTTAATTTAACATAGTCTGGCCAACTATGTACAATTAACGGAAGATGATGTGAAGTCTGAAAGGGAGTTATATTGAAGCGGGGAATACGATAGATGACTCTGATTGTTATTTGTTATTGCTAGACACCCTAGGCTATTATATGTACTGTAGGTATATATGAATAGTCCTTACGTGTATATTATTCCTACATATCTGTATACGTGTAGGTACGATTACATCTGACATGATTTCCGCTGTAGTACTGATATATACTTTCGAAGTGGCATATCGCCAGCTTCCCAACCTTTACGACTTGACCTCAAATTTTGACCAGGTTGGTCACGAACGATTAGTATTGCGAGGGATGATCGTAATGACTAAGTCCACGAATTACCTTTAAACTTACTGACGGCCCGAGGGCTATACTTGGGTACCACAACGGCACGTGATGCCACGATTTCACGGTATGTTGATACCACCATTTGAGCACGTTAGTGCAGCTTCCATAGTATGTTAATACTACAAATCATAGCATGTTGATGCTACACTCACAGTACATGGGTACTGCAATTACGGTGCCGCGGGCACTACATTACGGCACGTAGTGCTGCATTTCATAGTACTTCGGTACTACAAACACAAAACATTGCTGATAGCACTGCATTATAGCACTAGGTGCTACTTCAATTTTTCATGTAGACTTGTTATAGTTGCATGAACGATTTACATATATACATATACACTTACTTAACTGGGCACGAGGTGTCATACCTAACTCTTATTATGTACGTATACTTGTATAGTTACGTGTACACCATATATGTATATACGACAAATTAAGTGGGTAATGCTTTAATCAATAAATACATACCTAGTTTAAACCTAGTGCTACGTATAGAAATCCCACGACTTATACACATACAGCCTTGGAGGCTACGTTCAAGAAATATACGATCCCTACCTACCAACAGTACTTTGAGTACTGCATTACAGTGCGTGGCACTACTTTTATGGCACAGGGTGCTGCATTTACAAGGACACTGTACTCATGGTATGTTGACTTCGCATTTCAGTACAAATAGTACTGCATTTATGGTACAGTTAGTACTACACTTATAGCACATGGTGCTGCACACACGGTAGGTTAGTACTGCATTATGATCTGTAGGATCATTACCATAGCATAGCCTTGAACGACTATTGAGAATAATACTACTTAGTCATGATTATGACTGCCAATCAAAACTACCTAACTAAATCCCATCATTGGGAAAGTGAACAAATATACACAACGATTTGGATAATTCGATAAGAACGAAAACTGTCAAATCAAAATCACGTAACGCGGGACGATGTCCGCCACCCACGAAAACTGGAAACCTCAACTTAGATACGGATATAGAATCCTATCTCATTCTTATAAAATACTTGGGGAAATCAACAACTCATACACTTTTGCCTTTTTCTTAAAGGAACATGTCTTCGAGACAACTGACTTTCGACGAAGCTGAACTCGCCCGATACATTGCTCAAGGAGTGACCGATGCGTTACTCTCACGAAATTTACGAACAGACAGTGGGGCCACACTAAACAACCCACTCCAAACGAGACCCTGCACTTATAAAGAATTTATGAGGTGCAAACCACTACACTTCTCTGGAACCGAAGGAGCTATTGGCTTAACTCGGTGGATTGAGAAAATGGAATCCATATTCTGTCTCTGCGAATGCCCTGACAACCGCAAGGTCAGACTCTCTACCTGCACTTTCGAGGAAGGTGCACTTACCTGGTGGAACACCCAAGTTCATTCCATGAGCACCGAAGTTGCTTACAGGATGCCTTGGGAGGAACTGAAACAAATGCTCAAGGAAGAGTACTGTTCTAACGAGGAAATACATCGACTCGAGGTTGAACTCTGGAACCTCACTGTGAAGGGGAATGAGATCACCTCGTACACCACTCGATTCCAACAATTGGCACCCTTATGCCCGAACATAGTAAACTCAGAGCCCACGCGTATCAGAAAATACATTCTGGGTCTTCCTAAGCCTATCCGAGGGAACGTCATCTCATCCGCACCTACAACCATCCGAAAAGCCATACGTTTAGCTCATGAACTAATGGCGATGAAAGCCGACTATGAGACACTCCCTCGATCTCCTAATCCCTATAACAAGAGGAAATGGGATGGAAATCCCAGCAATAGCCACGAGCTAACCTTAAGACCTGAACCCGTACCACTCAATATAATCAAACCCGGAGAGAAGAAATACAAGGGAAACAAACCCTTCTGCCCCAGATGCGAAAGCCATCATACGGGGGCGTGTGGCACGCCATGCAATAGGTGCAAAAGCTATGGACACCCAACTAAGAACTGCAGAGTCCCTACTACTATCTCAAACCCGAACGGCCCAAAGGTCTGTTTCGAATGCGGAGACCCGGGACACCTCAAAAGAGACTGTGCGAGACTTTACAACAACGCCTAGCGAGATCTCTAAGGTAGGAAGGTTACGTCCTTTCTCAATAACTTAATCCTTTAACTCGTTAAACATCTAGGTGTCATTCCTCACACCATTTTGGAAAAATTCAAACGCTTAAGGCATCATCGGAAAGACACGACTAGGTCAAAGTCAAGCTTAGAGTTTGCTTTCAGCAGACTAGCTAAATTATTATATGTTAGGTATTTGGTCCTGATAGAACGATTTACAAAACGGTCACTATGTGACAACCATTTAGTCCCGAATGGACTGCGACGTAAACGGTTGCCTGGTAACCAAGACTTAATTATACCATGAAACAAACAACATTGTCCAAACGTAACTACAATGATAAAACACAACACAGTCATGGATTGACTGCCTCCAAACTCGATATAGACATTGTATGTCTACTACCTACGTGATACATTCCTCGTACGTGCATTGCTTCCCAGACCACGCGCGACCCTGACCTCACTTTAAATTTCGGGACGAAATTTTCTTAACAGGGGGAGAATGTAACACCTGGTCAAAAAGTCAACTTGCGCGACAAATTTAAACTTTTAATCTTCGTACTAAGTACGCGTTATTACCACGGAATTTAAAAATTATATATAATATATATATAATAAGATGGAGTACTCAGAAAAACGCATCCAAACTTCAATGTCAAAAATCTCGAAACTAATATTTTATTTGTTAGAAGAAATATTATATAAATTGGGACAACGCAGAATCGAATATAAAAAGTAAATTTTAACAAAGTATTTTTATAAAATACTTCCACTAATAAACATTTGGAAGTAACATAAATAAATTTCAGAATTTAAAATATTATTTTGAACTACGAGCGAGTGCGAAAATACGGGTATTTTGTACTGCGGTTGGAGACCACAGTATACAAAAGTGGGAGCTGAGTTTAACAAAACCCAACCCCCACCATCTTTTCTTCCTTCATTTTCTTCTTCTTCCTTTTTCTCCACCCCATTTTTCTCTCTAAAATATCACCACCAACCACCACCACCACCGCCGGCCGATCACCGCCGCCACCGTCACCAACATTTTCGGAATCACTTTCACGAGTGGAACAACATTAACAAAGGCAACATCATCGTTTTCTTTCTCGTTTGGCCTCGATTCGCATTTGTAAGAAATTCTCAAATTCTTAGATTTAATCATTTTGAAGTAATGTTTTAGTGTAATAATGATTACGTAACTTACTTATAACCTAAACAACCAAGAAACCATGATTTTACAGCTTGAAAATGCGTTTGATTTGCGATTTTGGCCGGAAAAACGCGAAACCCGAAAGTTTCTGGGCTGCTGTTCTTCAGTGCGACACAAGCCTTGTGTCGCATACTGTGTCGCATGAATTACTCATGCGACATAACCCTTATGTCGTATCCTTGTGTCGTACCTTGTGTCGCAGACTCCATGCGACACAACCCTTATGTCGCTATTGATTTAGCATCACACGTATTATGCGACACAACCACTGTGTCGCAAAGCTTCTGTGTCGCACCATGCGACACAACCCTTGTGTCGCATGAACCATTTTTGTGTCGCATGTTATGTCGCAGAAAACAGAAAATAGCCAAATTTTTCTAAGTATCGGAAGACGTTCTCAAATGACAATTTAAATACGATACGACTCACATTCAAAACAAATATACTTTATAAAGTATACGAAAACTCGAACCTAATAATAATATGAATTATTATTACAATTTCACCAATCACGAACCATACTTACAAACATACGAAATCTCTCATGTTTAGGACACTAGGAGATCATATTTGGACACGACTCGTTACATTAGGACGCTAGCTCCTCAGGTGAGTTCATAGCCCCTCCTTTTTACTGTTTTTCACTGATTTTGGGGGATATGCATACTCATGATTTACCTACTTTTCGTTGATAAACGAACTTACAACTGCTTTACAAATGTTTGCAAATGACATATTAGACTCTAATGCCCTTGAGACAACCGTACATACTATGCAAACTAAGTGTGCCTTAACAAGACAACAACTAGAATTATACAAGGAACAACATTTAAACACTTCGTCACATCGGCGATTCAGTATTACTAGATTTGGCTAGTTTACTCGTGAAACACAACCTAGAGACCACACTTACTAATCAAGTCACGATGTATAGAACCGACTGATAGTATCCATCATTTAAGTGCTGTAGGTAGTTTTCGACAACTAAGTGATGTAATGACACACTTAGGCATTGTATACTACTCAGAACAGCTAGGTGGCGTTTATACGCATCTAGACATGACCCGCTACACCCATCATCTAGGTGGTGATTAGTCACACTTAGATACATTGTGAACATTAAACGTTATTCATAGGTGTAGATTGTTAGATTGCACCTTCAACATTACCGTAGGGTAATAAACGCACATAAATTGAGTGTAGTGTTTATCTGTAGATATCTTACACTAATTTATGCATACATAAACTGTTTAGCACGTTGTGCTACTATCGAGCCCGTGGGGCCATCACTGGGCGCGTTGCGCTACTTCCGGGCACGTTGTGCTACTTCCGGGTTCGTTGAACCACTACTTGGCACGTTGTGCTACTTCTGATTTCATGTACATGATGATGTACACACGCTTACACTAACAAGCACGCGGTGCTTCGCTTATATATATATATATATATACATGTACACACCCTATTCACACCATTAAGCACGTAGTGCTTCATTAACGTTAAACAAGCATGTAATGCTTCATCTGATCACACAGTAGGCATGTTATGCTACTGTCGAGCCTGTAAGGCCATCACTGGGCGCGTTGCGCTACTTCCGGGCACGTTGTGCTACTTCCGGGTTCGCTGAACCACTGCTTGGCACGTTGTGCTACTTCCGGGTTCGCTGAACCACTACTTAGCACGTGGTGCTACTGCCGATTAACTATACATGTTGATGTATACATTACTACCTTACTAAGCACGTGGTGCTTCACATTTATTCATACATATTACGTACATCAGGCACGGAGTGCCTCACTACATTTATCCAGTTTAAGCACGTGGTGCTCTCGAACATAAAGTATGCACGTGGTGCTACTTTCATTACTTATATACTTGCAGGATAATCCGATGGATTATTGGGACTCGGGATACTTATTAACCAATCAACATATGTTGTGGTTCCTACATGGGTAGATGACCTAATTTTAGGAACCCGCACCTCCATGTAAAGACTAATAGACGATGCATACTAAACCCCTGTATCTAGCTAACCCTATGGTTAGGGTAACCTACACCCCGATATATAACTTTTGTAATGTCTTTGCAAACTCATTTAATCTAAATACACGGTGGATAACCGCTTTTTATAATACGGATGGTATTATCACACGATTTCATATTAATTACTCTGTGAACTCACCAGCTTTATAGCTGACCTGTTTTAGTATGTATTCTCAGGTGGCCCGCAGGATTAGGACCACTGCAAGCTATGCTAGCTCGAGTCGCATGTTTTCAAACTTTGGGACAACTCTGCATTTACTTTTGTATTTCCATTTATGTAATTGAAAACCACTATTAATTTTGTAAACGTTTTATTTGGTAAATGTATAACTATTTTCAACGTCTCATTTAGAGTCGTTCATTATATATCTTTGTGCTTGTGATATTTGATTTAGTAACACCCGACCCGACTGCTTCCGCGACCCGAAATTTGAGGGTGTTACACATCTAGCACAAATACTTTCATCAATAATCAAAAAAAATATGGGTAAAAGTTATCGGCTTGGAGTCATGAACCAGCCCCTCGGTCTGGCCATTTTGCCACCTCTTTGTGTTCTTATAAGTTTATAATTCCATTTCTGGATTTTATGTGGGCAGTTTATGTGACACCCGACCAATTAGGGCTAGAAATTTGCGCCTAATCATTTTGTAATACATGTAATTAGTTCCATGCTAGGCTAATTGTATGTATCATTACGTGTATTTTATAAATATACGCATTTACGCAATTCTATTTAATCGTGCATTTTATTATATCGGCCGAATTCCGATACATTAATATAGACGTTGGTGAACCCTTTATTAAATAATATGAGATTATTCGATAAGCATATTAGTTACTAAGTATTATTTCGATAATATTTCATAAGTATTCCGTATCGCATAAAATGCTCATACGCGACCCAAAAACGCGCGAAACGCGCCCGTCAATCGAATAATAGTCAAAATATATTTTAAAAACTAAAATATATTATTTTGGATAGCAAGTATTTATTTGAAATATCGTAGTTCAAACCGATGACAAAAACATTTAATTTAAACGTTACGCGATTAACAATCGGAACACGATCACGCAAACCATTACCGACACTTTGTCAAAACATTTTATAAATGTTTCCAAGTAGTTTGATCAATCACATTAACATCAAAATAATATCGAACCCTATTCGTTATTTTAAACACGTACGTATAATATTTAACGTCTCTAAATACGTTCAAACGATCGGGGAAACGAACACCGCACGGAGCGCGAATTTGAGGAACCAAAAATTGAGACTCACACACTCTTGTGTGGGCCCCATAGGCTGATTTTTCCAGCCCCAAACCACCTCCCTATTTTTGTGGATCATGTTTTCTCTTTGTTGACTTAAAACCCCAAAATCCCTCATCTTGTTTCTCATTCATCATTCTCCACTTCTCTCTCTAATCTCTCTCTAAAATCTGCTCTCTCACCCTCTCTCTACAACCACCACATCTCCACCATCAAACCACCATCAACCGCCATCATTTTGGGCAAGGAAAGCAAGGAAAGGAAGCTAGGAACTCGAATCAAGCACCATCTCACTTTCCTCTCTCTCTAGAACACGTTTTTGGTATAAAACCCTAACTTCTCTCTCTATATTTTCGTGATTTACATATATATACATGTTATGATGTTCATCTAACAAGATAATGTCCAAATCTTAAGCTCAAACACGTTTTTGAGGTAGTTATATAAAAACAGTAATCTGACCAGAATTTTCGTCTTCACTAAAACGACTATAACTTGAGTTGTAGGATGAATCAACAACCAAATCCTATACCGAAATGTCCGTATGGATGTCATCTACAAAAAGTTCTCTCTCAGACTTTTCCCAAAAATACACGGTTTTTAGTGTAGAGGCTAATCTTTGAGCCAAGGTCTGTTTTGAGCCGAAACCGACTACTCTTCATATTTATTTTTGTTAAAAATAGTAAACGGACATGTAAAAATACCATAAAATGCAGAAATGATCTAGACATATATGAGAACATGTGATATTTTTGGTTAGCTATGAATCGGACTAGAAGTGGTCCAAATAGGGGGATTTGTTGAGTACAAAATCTGGAAAACAGGAAACTAGGGACTGTTTTGGTAGTTTGGTGAATGTGACACTTCGAGACATCCACGAAACATAACGACAAGTTCTATAAGCCTATCTTGACATATTAGGATTTGTGTAAAAGTTTCAGGTCAAACGGTGGTCGTTTGACCACTTTTCCGAACCCGAACCCTTGACTTTCGGACTAAAACTTACATCCGGACACATATACACTTTCGGACCTAGACACCTTCGGACTACAAACATTCGGACATAAATATATATATCTTCGGATATATATAAAAGTACTCGCTTTTGAAAATGCATAGGTATATACTTTACAAGTAAACAAAATGATGAGACACATAATAATAACACTTGAAATTATTATTACAAAAACTCACCAACGGGCCGTACATATTTACAAAATATAAATAATCCAAAACTAATCATTTGGACATTACTAGTTGAATGAGCAACTAGCATAGATGGTCTGTTAAGTCATCTAATCAATCAAAAAAAAAAAACCTTGCGCGTCTAAGACGCCCTGCAGGTTTCAGTCGATTGATCGACATCATTGTCTTGTGAATCATCATTTGTGCTTAATAGTATCTCATTAGACTCAGGTGAGTTTCATAGCCCTTTTTTAAATGCTTTTACCTAGGGGTGAGATACATGCTCATTTTGTTTTACATGTGAACACAAGTATCAAAACATCGATGTATACTACATGAGTTAAAATCATCTAATCATTTTAAGTCCTCATTAGCATAGTTTGCTAATACTTTGTAGCGTGAATGTTAGTGTATGGATCCATATGGGACTGACAATCCCCGTCCGGGTCAGCAAGCACTGACTGGTCAAAACGGACGCATTATCATTTGTTCATACGTATGTTGATTATGCATACACATAGAGGCACCCTCGCTCAGGCACTTAATTGTGATCCTGACACCTCAGTTAAGCTCAGACTATGTGCTCATGGCTGTATGTACATTATATTTGATTAATTTCAATAATCATTAAATCTTGTGATTCATACATTGTTCTTATCATTAAACCTGTGAGCTCACCAGCTTTATAGCTGACCTTTAGCATGTATTCTCAGGTTCTCAGCAGCAGTAGGTCTGCTCATTCAGGATGCCCATTAGCTCGAGTCACATTCAGACATCAAGAGATTGTCATGCATTACTACATTTTGTATAATTTAGTTATGCCATAGAATCTCTATCATTTTGGCTCAGGAGCTTTTGTAAACTATATCATAACAGTGTAAAAACTTTTATAATATCAATATAACTTGTAAAACGACGCATGTAGTGGTCGTTCATTGTATCTTATGTGCTTTGTGTATTGATTAGTCGCGCCCCGAACCGACCCGCTTTCGCATCATAATTTGGGGGTGCGACAGATTGGTATCAGAGCCTAAGGTTATAGTGAACTAGGTTGCATTTAGTGGGCCTAGACTATGACCGTTAGGCAGTATTCCTTATTAGGTATAACTGGTTCAGTGATTACACCATATGAGTTTAATTTAACATAGCCTAGCTAACTATGTATAATTAAATGAGTACGATGTGAAATCTGAAAGGGGTTATGTTGAACAGGAATGCACTAGTTGACTCTGACCATGAGAGAAACCGAAATTTATACTTGGTTTGTGCTAGACAATCATTAGGCTATTATGTGATATAGGCGTATATACATACATAGGCCTCATTTATGTGCTACCTTATAGGCTATTATATATTGAAGATATATGATTAAGCCCCACTCGCGTATTATCTTCTAAGCTATTATATATATCGAATATATATAGATCACACACGATAATACACTCGTTAACATCTTCACTACCAAAGACGATGAGTATGAATTACTATCGTCTATCCCTTTTATACGCACATAACATCTCACAACACATTCCGCTGTACAATCACATGTTCGCGAGGAAAATATCATTCGTACTTCCTCCATCATTCTAATTCTTTGGAATCACAAGTGGAACCTGTTGTTAGAAGGACTATAGGTTCCCATAAGTAGTTGCTTACCCCACCCACTCGCAAACTCGCATCTAGTATGCAACTCTGTTGTTTGTCAAATGTGATTATCACTTGTGTCATTGTATATTACCCCATAAATATATATATGCATATGCGATGTATCATGTTTTGGTGCAAACAACTCATCCACTCTATTTGCTTTTGTCAGTATCATGCCGCCAAAAAGGAAAGGTTTCAGTCAAGCTGAACTCAATGCTGCGATTACCCGAGCTGTAGCCGAAGCCATGGCTGCTCGAGACGCTCAAAGGAATGAAGAGACAGTCAATACCACTCCTACTCCTGTTATCAAACCTTGTTCCTACAAGGATTTTCTCAGCTGCAAACCATTGTATTTCAAGGGCACAGAAGGTGCCATTGGCCTGATCAGATGGATTGAAAGAATGAAATCTATCTTCAGTCTCTGTAACCGTGCTGAAGATAGTAAGGTCAAGTTTGCTGCTTACACCTTTCAAGAAGGTGCACTAACGTGGTGGAACACCCACGCAAACTCTATTGGCGTCGAGATCGCAAACCGACTTCCTTGGCCTGAATTGAAGAAAAAGCTAAGGGAGAAGTACTGTCGCGAGGAAGAACTACACCGACTGGAAGTGGAGTTCTGGCATCTGGCGGTACAAGGGAACGATATTGCTGGGTACACCACCAAGTTCCAGCAATTCGCTCTGTTGTGCCAGGTTTGGTTGATACGGAAGGAAAAAGTATCAAGAAGTACATCCGCGGCCTCCCGGAGAATATCCAGGGGAATGTCGCCTCAGCTCAACCAACCACTCTGGAAAGAGCTATCGGAATTGCTCATGAACTCACGGCCATGGTTGTCAGCCGTGAGACATCTGTTCCATCTTCTGGTAACAACAACAAAAGAAAGTGGTCTGGGAACACCACTCAAAATCAATCATCATTCAAGAGGTCTGAGTCTGATAAGACCACCAACACTGGTTCTGGTTCCAACAAGGGCTACACTGGAAATAAGCCCTACTGTTCAAAGTGCCACCGTCATCATGATGGTCCTTGCGGCACACCTTGTGGAAAATGTCAAAGGTATGGACATTTGACCAAAGACTGTAGGTCTACCACCGTCAACACCAACACCACCACCAGCCAACCAAAGCCCTGCTATGAGTGTGGAGAAACTGGTCACTTTAGGAATGAGTGCCCAAAGCTGAAGAACAAGGGTAACAACACTGCGAAGGGAAGAGCTTTCGTTCTGAACTCAGGAGAGGCCCGTCAAGACCCGAATGTGGTCTCGGGTACGTTTCTTCTCAACAACCTTACTGCTTCTGTTCTGTTTGATTCTGGTGCTGATAGGAGCTTCATATCTTATGAGTTTAGTAAATTGCTTAACATTGCCCCCCTTAGATGCTAAGTACATTGTAGAATTAGCTAATGGCAAGTTAATTGAGACTGACAGTGTAATACCAAATTGCACTTTAAATCTTTCTGATGAAATCTTCTCTATTGACCTTATACCCGTTGAGATTGGAAGTTTCGACGTCATTATTGGAATGGATTGGTTATCCAAGCACCGAGCTGAAATTGTCTGCTATGACAAAATCGTCCGTATTCCTCTTGTCACCGGTAGTACTCTAATCATACAAGGGGAGACCGGAAGGACGAGACTGAATATCATATCCTGCATGAAAACTCGCAAGTACCTTAGGAAAGGGTACCAGGCGATCCTCGCACATGTCTTGGAGAAAAAGTCGGAAGAGAAACGACTTGAGGATGTGCCCATTGTTAGAGATTATCCAGAAGTCTTTTCCGAAGACTTACCTGGCCTTCCACCACCGAGACAAGTTGAGTTCTCGATCGATCTCGTGCCGGGGGCAGCACCTGTTGCACGAGCACCATATCGTTTAGCCCCTTCAGAACTTCAGGAGTTGTCTACTCAGTTGCAGGAACTCTTGGATAAGGGATTCATTAGACCGAGTTCTTCACCATGGGGAGCTCCGGTTCTGTTTGTAAAAAAGAAAGACGGTTCATTCAGAATGTGTATCGACTATAGAGAGTTGAACAAGTTGACCGTCAGGAACCGTTACCCACTTCCTCGTATTGATGACCTATTTGATCAACTTCAAGGGTCAAGTTTCTATTCGAAGATAGATCTAAGATCAGGTTATCATCAGTTACAAGTTCGTGACATCGACATCCCAAGGACTGCCTTCTGAACTCGCTATGGACATTACGAGTTCCAAGTGATGCCATTTGGTTTGACTAACGCACCGGCCGTATTCATGGACCTTATGAACCGAGTGTGCAAACCATATCTCGACAAGTTTGTCATTGTTTTCATCGATGACATTCTTATTTACTCGCGCAATGAGCAAGAGCACGCGCAGCATCTCAAAACCATCCTAGAGCTTCTTAGACTCGAACAGTTGTATGCTAAGTTCTCCAAGTGTGAGTTCTGGATGCAAACTGTTCAATTCCTTGGTCATGTAATTGATAGTCAAGGAATTCACGTGGATCCCTCGAAGATTGAGGCAATCAAGTGCTGGCAAGCACCCTCAACGCCAACCGAAGTACGTCAATTTTTAGGATTGGCTGGTTATTATCGGCGCTTCATTGAGAATTTCTCCAAAATAGCTCAACCTCTCACGATACTGACTCAGAAAGAAAAGAAGTTTGATTGGACTGATAAACAAGAGTCAGCGTTTCAGCTATTGAAGCAAAAGCTCTGCAGTGCACCAATACTATCATTACCCGAAGGCAACGAAGACTTCGTGGTATACTGTGATGCTTCACACCAAGGTCTTGGTTGCGTGTTGATGCAACGGGACAAGGTGATTGCCTACGCTTCTCGACAACTAAAGGTTCACGAAAAGAATTACACGACTCACGACCTCGAGCTGGGGGCCGTGGTGTTCGCACTCAAGATCTGGAGACATTACCTGTATGGCACGAGATGTACCATCTTCACCGATCATAAGAGCCTCCAGCATATATTCGATCAGAAGGATCTCAACATGAGGCAACGACGATGGGTCGAGTTGCTCACTGATTATGATTGTGAAATCAAGTATCATCCGGGCAAAGCAAATGTAGTTGCCGATGCCCTAAGTCGCAAAGAGCGCACAAAACCACTTCGAGTCCGAGCCCTTAGTATAACCATCCATAATGATCTAATCATTCAAATTCTAACTGCTCAACTCGAAGCACTGAAACCTGAAAACATCAAGGATGAGGCCTTGCGCAACATGGAGAATCAATTTGAAACCAAACCCAATGGGGTCAAATACTTCGCACACCGGATCTGGTTACCTAAATTCGGAAATCTTCGAGACTTGGTGATGGATGAAGCTCACAAGTCCAAATATTCTATACATCCTGGATCTGACAAGATGTATCATGGCATCAAGGGATCATATTGGTGGCCAAACATGAAAGCAGAGATTGCCACGTATGTCAGCAAGTGCCTCACATGTTCAAAAGTCAAAGCAGAATATCAGAAGCCCACCGGTCTGCTACAGCAACCGGACATTCCTGAATGGAAATGGGAGCAAATCGCTATGGATATCATCACTAAACTCCCAAGAACAGCTAGCGGTTGCGACACCATTTGGGTGATCGTAGACCGGCTCACCAAATTAGCTCATTTCATTGCCATCAAGGAAACCGACAAAATGGAACGTCTCACGCGAGTCTATATGAAGGAGATCGTATCGAGACATGGCGTTCCTATCTCAATTATCTCTGACAGAGATAGTAGTTTCACTTCTCAGTTTTGGAGATCATTACAGAAAGTGTTAGGTACTCGTCTGGATATGAGTACTGCGTATCATCCTCAAACCGATGGCCAAAGTGAAAGGACAATTCAAACACTGGAAGATATGCTACGCGCCTGCGTAATTGATTTCGGTGCAAATTAGGAACACCACTTGCCATTGTGCGAATTCTCGTACAACAACAGCTATCATACCAGCATTGGAGCTGCACCATTCGAGGCACTGTACGGTCGTAAGTGCCGGTCGCCCATCTGTTGCACCGAAGTTGGAGACAGCCAACTGACTGGTCCTGAAATCATTCATGAAACCACCGAGAAGATCGTTGGTATCCAGCAACGGCTGAAGGCCGCACGTGATCGTCAGAAAAGTTATGCTGACGTGAGACACAAGCATCTCGAGTTCCAGGTTGGGGATCGAGTATTGCTCAAAGTATCACCTTGGAAGGGTGTCATCCGTTTTGGTAAACGTGGGAAGTTAAACCCGAGATACATCGGACCTTTTGAGATCCTTGAAAGGATTGGTCCAGTCGCATATCGATTGCAGCTACCTCCAGAGCTTTGTAGCGTGCATCCCACATTTCACATTTCTAACCTGAAGAAATGCCTGTCCGATGAGACACTCATCATTCCGCTCGAGGAAATTCAAATCGACGACAAACTTCATTTTGTCGAGACACCAGTTGAGATCATGGACCGTGAGGTCAAACAGCTCAAGCAAAGTCGTATTCCTATTGTCAGAGTTCGGTGGAATCCGCGGCGAGGTCCGGAATTCACCTGGGAACGGGAAGACCAGATGAGACTCAAATATCCACATCTATTTTCAGACTCCACTCACGCGCCAACTCAGAGCTGAATTTCGGGACGAAATTCTCTTAACAAGGGGAGAATGTGACACCCGACCAATTAGGGCTAGAAATTTGCGCCTAATCATTTTGTAATACATGTAATTAGTTCCATGCTAGGCTAATTGTATGTATCATTACGTGTTTTTATATAAATATACGCATTTACGCAATTCTATTTAATCGTGCATTTTATTATATCGGCCGAATTCCGATACATTAATATAGACGTTGGTGAACCCTTTATTAAATAATATGAGATTATTCGATAAGCATATTAGTTACTAAATATTATTTCGATAATATTTCATAAGTATTCCGTATCGCATAAAATGCTCATACGCGACCCAAAAACGCGCGAAACGCGCCCGTCAATCGAATAATAGTCAAAATATATTTTAAAAACTAAAATATATTATTTTGGATAGCAAGTATTTATTTGAAATATCGTAGTTCAAACCGATGACAAAAACATTTAATTTAAACGTTACGCGATTAACAATCGGAACACGATCACGCAAACCATTACCGACACTTTGTCAAAACATTTTATAAATGTTTCCAAGTAGTTTGATCAATCACATTAACATCAAAATAATATCGAACCCTATTCGTTATTTTAAACACGTACGTATAATATTTAACGTCTCTAAATACGTTCAAACGATCGGGGAAACGAACACCGCACGGAGCGCGAATTTGAGGAACCAAAAATTGAGACTCACACACTCTTGTGTGGGCCCCATAGGCTGATTTTTCCAGCCCCAAACCACCTCCCTATTTTTGTGGATCATGTTTTCTCTTTGTTGACTTAAAACCCCAAAATCCCTCATCTTGTTTCTCATTCATCATTCTCCACTTCTCTCTCTAATCTCTCTCTAAAATCTGCTCTCTCACCCTCTCTCTACAACCACCACATCTCCACCATCAAACCACCATCAACCGCCATCATTTTGGGCAAGGAAAGCAAGGAAAGGAAGCTAGGAACTCGAATCAAGCACCATCTCACTTTCCTCTCTCTCTAGAACACGTTTTTGGTATAAAACCCTAACTTCTCTCTCTATATTTTCGTGATTTACATATATATACATGTTATGATGTTCATCTAACAAGATAATGTCCAAATCTTAAGCTCAAACACGTTTTTGAGGTAGTTATATAAAAACAGTAATCTGACCAGAATTTTCGTCTTCACTAAAACGACTATAACTTGAGTTGTAGGATGAATCAACAACCAAATCCTATACCGAAATGTCCGTATGGATGTCATCTACAAAAAGTTCTCTCTCAGACTTTTCCCAAAAATACACGGTTTTTAGTGTAGAGGCTAATCTTTGAGCCAAGGTCTGTTTTGAGCCGAAACCGACTACTCTTCATATTTATTTTTGTTAAAAATAGTAAACGGACATGTAAAAATACCATAAAATTCAAAAATGATCTAGACATATATGAGAACATGTGATATTTTTGGTTAGCTATGAATCGGACTAGAAGTGGTCCAAATCGAGGGATTTGTTGAGTACAAAATCTGGAAAACAGGAAACTAGGGACTGTTTTGGTAGTTTGGTGAATGTGACACTTCGAGACATCCACGAAACATAACGACAAGTTCTATAAGCCTATCTTGACATATTAGGATTTGTGTAAAAGTTTCAGGTCAAACGGTGGTCGTTTGACCACTTTTCCGAACCCGAACCCTTGACTTTCGGACTAAAACTTACATCCGGACACATATACACTTTCGGACCTAGACACCTTCGGACTACAAACATTCGGACATAAATATATATATCTTCGGATATATATAAAAGTACTCGCTTTTGAAAATGCATAGGTATATACTTTACAAGTAAACAAAATGATGAGACACATAATAATAACACTTGAAATTATTATTACAAAAACTCACCAACGGGCCGTACATATTTACAAAATATAAATAATCCAAAACTAATCATTTGGACATTACTAGTTGAATGAGCAACTAGCATAGATGGTCTGTTAAGTCATCTAATCAATCAAAAAAAAAAAAAAAAACCTTGCGCGTCTAAGACGCCCTGCAGGTTTCAGTCGATTGATCGACATCATTGTCTTGTGAATCATCATTTGTGCTTAATAGTATCTCATTAGACTCAGGTGAGTTTCATAGCCCTTTTTTAAATACTTTTACCTAGGGGTGAGATACATGCTCATTTTGTTTTACATGTGAACACAAGTATCAAAACATCGATGTATACTACATGAGTTAAAATCATCTAATCATTTTAAGTCCTCATTAGCATAGTTTGGTAATACTTTGTAGCGTGAATGTTAGTGTATGGATCCATATGGGACTGACAATCCCCGTCCGGGTCAGCAAGCACTGACTGGTCAAAACGGACGCATTATCATTTGTTCATACGTATGTTGATTAGGCATACGCATAGAGGCACCCTCGCTCAGGCACTTAATTGTGATCCTGACACCTCAGTTAAGCTCAGACTATGTGCTCATGGCTGTATGTACATTATATTTGATTAATTTCAATTATCATTAAATCTTGTGGTTCATACATTGTTCTTATCATTAAACCTGTGAGCTCACCAGCTTTATAGCTGACCTTTAGCATGTATTCTCAGGTTCTCAGCAGCAGTAGGTCTGCTCATTCAGGATGCCCATTAGCTCGAGTCACATTCAGACATCAAGAGATTGTCATGCATTACTACATTTTGTATAATTTAGTTATGCCATAGAATCTCTATCATTTTGACTCAGGAGCTTTTGTAAACTATATCATAATAGTGTAAAAACTTTTATAATATCAATATAACTTGTAAAACGACGCATGTAGTGGTCGTTCATTGTATCTTATGTGCTTTGTGTATTGATTAGTCGCGCCCCGAACCGACCCGCTTCCGCATCATAATTTGGGGGTGCGACAATTTACCTTTAAACTGTTATTAAATTTATGGGGACTAGCTCATGAAGTGTTTACAATGGTATTGAGAGGTGTCATCATCACAAATTCAAGTAGTAGAAAATAATCCAAACACTATATTCTACAGCTGGTTTATGACAACTAATCATCTGATTATGCTTATTAATACCGCATAATCACTATCAAAATACAAATCCAAACAACCAATGCCTTTTGTTATCTTTTAGAGAGTATATTCATAAACCTTGGGTTGGTTTACTCTTAATTAATATTTAGACCAATTATGTGGATTCGACAGACATGCTGCAGGAGTATCATATATGCATTATGTTGATCTTCTTATCTGACTGAAGACAGAATACAAACATATTTTCCGGAAAATTCAGAGAGGTCAATATCATAATCTCTTCGGTTTCATCAAGTTAGTTTGGTGGAGATCTTTTCTGGTGGAGATGATAGTGATGAGGAGGTAAAGTTGTTTTCTGGTTTTGTGTGCTTGATCCAATGCAACTTCTGATATATGTAATTATAAATGATAAAAAGGATGGCTGACAAACAGAGGTGGATGTGGTGACTCATTGATGTATTAATATACTTATGAATGGGTCAGGTTTTATTTTAAACGAGTTGTAATCAATGTAAGAAATAATAATTTAGCTAAACGGGGAACCAGCTAATGGGTTGAAAGTATGAAAGTATCTTAAAGTGTATCTTTTGTGCATGCCACCTCTTAAATCAATTTTAATTCTTTCTTTCAGACAATCAGATTTGTTATGGCAATAAAATGGTTTTTGTTATATTAATCAACACATAAAATAATTATAAGAAAAAGTGGACAAAAAAGTCTTTGCGGGTCAGCCAAATCTAACCTGCACTAAGAAAGGCGTGTTTCAACGATAGCCTAGTATTTGAAAATAATATTGTGGACATATAACAGTGGAATCGAAACTTATATGGTGGTATTAACGTGTATATTTTGTTCTGTAGCCGGGAAGAAGGAACCATATATATGAAGTGAAGGCTCAGATCATACAAAATTGAACTCAGTGGCCACAAACCAAAAGCAGCAAACTCAGCAGACGCATCCAACTTGGTTTGAATAAGAAAACCAGAAAGCTAAAACTTTAGTTAACATCAAGCTTACCATGCGAGTATGGTTTACGCTTAAGATTCGTAAGATGCAACTACCAATATGCTATTTTTTACATAAACAGACTGTGTTTAATTTAATGTTGGAATTTATAGGTGATATAGACTCTTGCTTATGTTTACTTGGGAATGCTGGTTGTGTCAATTCAAGTTTAGGACATGGGTAAAGTTTGTTCTTTATTATGTTCATATTCATCTTCCTTTTATAAAGGACATACATTATTAATGTTTGTCATACATTTAGTTAATGCTTTACCATACATGATCTGAAAAAACCAATAATTCTGAAGATTGATGTCAGCTCAACAGTCAACACAGACAACCGAGTGAAAAACAGCAACTACGTACGGTATTGGAATTCTTCATTATAGAAAACTGTTTCAGGCAGTTCGTGTGAAATCAATATTCTGATACTTTATCAGCAATCAAATCACAAAAGTCCAACTTCGAATAACCCCAGTGGATCTAGAGGGCTCTCATGCAAAAATAACTAAATTACCAACACAACCGACAGTCATTGCAAGCAGAAAAATATGTAGACAAGGTATTCGAAACCACAAAAAACTAACTTTAAATTTATCATCAAAAGCTGGAAAAGATCCATATTCAAGCATCATTGAAGCTCCATACCATATTTGGTATTTCAATGCAGTGGAACTATTGGTATATATCACTGTAGCATGTAGTATTTAGTATACGAAAATACTATTATAGATATTCTTATTCTTATTCATATAATAACATAGATAGAAAGGCGGGTCTAGAACTGTATGAGACACGATAATAAGTAAAACATAAAGGAAGGTTAACAACGTAAAAAAAAATTTATTGAGATATGTGTTGAACACAGTTTCCTTAAAATAGATTTATCGTCTATTTTCTAGGGTACAACGATCAAAGCCGTTGTACTGTCAAATGTGACATACATGTCTGACAGTAAATTGGACCGATGCAACATAGTCAAAACTTTCTTAATGACCTTCGTAAATCAGGACAAGTTTTGAGCTTTGATTGATACCTATCTTTACATATCCTTACAATATTATAAAGTATTTGCTTAAAAAGGTTTAATGCCTTACACGTTTTAAGATTATTTACTTTTTTGTTCTTTTGATGAAATATGGAAATCTTTTTTAGTTATTCATCAACTATTTGTCCCTTCTATCATATAGTTTTATCTATTATTAACAATTAACAATAATAACACACAACTAATACTAAATAAACTAAATGCACATATAATCTACTTATTACTACATCTTAACTACATATAATGCATATTCTTTTACATTCATCTTAAAGTTGAATTAAGAATTGTATAAAGACTTACTGACCCTCTAAAAATAAAATGGCAAATGATATTTCCACTCCTTAATTTGATAAATCCACCACAAATTTGTATCAGCAAGTTGTACATTACAACTTGTTAATGCATATATATATGGTGGATTTATCAAATTGAGGGGTGGATTTATCACCACTCAAAATTTATTATACATATATAAATTGACTTTCACTTTGTTAGACATGGTAATAATCAATACATACCACACATATTCAATTTGTCTTTCAATTATATATTAATACTCTTAATTTACCTCTCTACATATACTAGATGTTTTCATTTATCTTAAAGCCATTGAATTAAACATTGTTTAAATACTAATGGTGCGTTTAGTTATAGAAAACTCCATACTTTTTTAAAAAAAAATTCTCTAAGAAAACAAGAAAATTAGAAAACGTGTTCAAATTCAAGTTTTCTAAAAAACTTTTCTAAGAAAAGGAAAATCCTTGTTTTCCTTTTTATAACTACAAATTTGAAAACTACTTTTGATGATTTTTTAAGTTTTTCATCTCTACTATTCCTTGCAAAATGAAAACTCCACCCCTTGCAACTAAACACATTTTCTAGATTTTTCATGTTTTTCTAGAAAAGTGAAACTTTTACTTCTCTAGAGAGAAGGAAAAAGAAAAATGGAGAAATTTTTCTGTAAAAACTAAACGCGCCCTAAGTTACCCTCTAAAAATTGTTATTATACATGTATAGATCATTATTTGATATGGTAATAAAAACCAAACCAATACATATTATTAATACCTTTAAATTTACCTTTCAATTATTAATCGCTCCCAATATTTTTGAACATAGATTATGTAAATGTAACAAATAAAATATTCATGATTTTCAAATTGACAAAAAAGTAGTAGTTATAATGTTAACAAAAAAAATGTATTATAAACAATTCCACGATGTTTATCGGGAAAAAAAAAATTTCTACACGTTCAAATTTATGAGTTACAATAATTTCATTCTTAGTTTCTGCAATATAGCACGCTCATTCTATTCTAGTAATATATAAGCAAGGAAGTCAGTCATTTACCTCGACTGAGATTATTTTTCGTAAAGTTCGATAATAACTTTTCAAAATAATGTAATTTTATTGTAAATTGTAATCCGATGTCTGATAAAATAACACGAATCTTTCTCAGTACACAAAATAAATTTAAAAGACACTTGGTTTTTTTACTTGGAGAATTTGTACTTATTTTATAAAAAGGTATACCTGGCAATTGGGTCGGGTTGGGTCACGGGTCAAAACGGGTTGGGTCATAACGGGTCATGGGTCAATTGGGTCATCTATTGTCAATGGGTCGAACGGGTTGGGTCAAATCCGGGTTGGGTTGGGTCGGGTTGGGTTGACCTACTATTTTTAAACTATTTTTTTTATAAACGTTACTTTTTATATTATTTAATATTTGAAATATAATAAAAATAAATCTTTATTGAAGTTATCTAAAATATTGTGATTGCCTGATTGCCTGATTGGTGATGTTATAACATAAAACAAATACGAATTGATATTAAATTTCAAAACATGAACATATTAAATAACGTATTCAATGTTTTTAGCAGATATGAGATATTTATATATATTTATTAATCAATTAATCTATTATATCAACATATTATATTATTAACCTCAAAAGTCGAAACCATAGGAATTATTATTATTTTTATTTATTAATAATTAATACCATAGGAATAGGATAGAAAACAAATACTGAGTATATTGAAAAGTTTGGAAACCGTGTGCGCTCAGAAGTCGAAACCGCTAGTCTCTTTATTTTCCGATAAAAAATGGTACGTCTTTCTAAAATTCATTTTTTTCCGGCAACGATCTACCGACGGTGGTACTACATACGCCGGCGGTCGACGACGGTGGCACATCTGGAGGTCATGGCAGCACTTCCAGCAGCTAAGGTTGCACATCCATTGGTTACGTTTTGATGGCGTTTGGTGGTCAGATATGGTGAGAACATGGTCGTACGGAGGTCGAGAGTGGTGGAATGTGACGGTTCAGGTTCGACCTTCTTCGACCCGTTGGACCCATTATCTCTCTACCTTGCAATTGTCAATCGACCTGTTGGACCCGCTAGTAGATTTGCAAGCATCTCATTCCCACCCACAAAGGATTTCTTTTAAACCCAATCAACCCATTTTTTATCAAATGGGTTATGATTGCCAGGTCTATAAAAAGGCAACATTACAATCTATCATATCTCACATAATATATTCCTCACACGAATTTATATATGTCTTATCACGGGCTTAACCATTGACCGATACGACTAGACCAAATTTTATATTTTATATATACTTCACACAAATTTATACATGTCTTAGACCATCCACAATGCATTAGTCTTTTTAGGGTCCAATACATTGACAAATCATCATCTCATCAATTTACATACAATATTTAACCCATTAAACCTTTCAAAGTTGGAGTAATGAAGGTTGGGACCACAAATGAGGTTGAATAATGCTTATAAAAGAAAAGTAATTGAAGGTGGGGACCACCTTTTGAGTCTAATGAAAGTTGGAGCAGACAAGGTTGCTCTTTAAACTATTGGATGGTTTGGTAATACACAATGCATGAGATAGTTGGATGAATTTGTGTTGGACCATCCACGTCGTCTTACTACGGGTTTAACCATCGACCGATACTAGACCAAATTTTATAGAAAGAACTAAAAAAACGTTCATTATCTCAGACGAGATTTTCGTACGGATTATCTTTCACTTTTTCAATATTAAACACAATGGGGATATAAATAACAGCTAAAAACATCTGGAACCCTAGCCACCCTTCGAAGTTTTTGCTTGATTTAATCGTGGTCCCTTCTAACAAACAAACACATACAGGTATTATTTATTTATTTATTTATTTATTTATTTATTGTTGATTCTTTTTCTAATAGAAGCTTCGTTTTGCTTGAATTTAGGGATTTGTTTATTTATTTGTTATTTACAAGGGTTTAATGGGATATTTTGGGGGTTTTTATTAGTTAAGATTTTTGTCAATCTGAACAATGCTGTGTGAATGTTTGCAATTAGTTTTCTATTTGATGTTTGATGTTTGATTTAATGATAACTTGATAAGTATATATGCTAAGACGCTAAGTATCAGCAGCATTATTATATGAATCTCATTAGTTTAGCTTAAACCATATATTACTTTATGATGATTATTTATTGGTGTGGTTGAATATATTGTTGAATGTTTCGTTGATAGATGACGGATGAGGGTTACTGGTTAGATAATGTACCCCTGCCACTGCTCGACGAGCCTGAAAAGTTGATAAATTTCATATTATGGAAGAGCCAATTTGAAATTATTGTTGCAGCGAAAAATTTAAGTGTGTGGGATATCATTGAATCCGGAGACTACATTCCACAAAAAGTTTCACCGGATGGAAATGGTATGGTTGTGAAACCGGAAAGTGAATGGTCCGAAGAGGATAAAACCAAAGTTGCTGAAAATCATTTAGCCATTCATATGCTTTATTGTGCCTTACAAGACAGCACGTTGCAGCTAGTTTATAGGTGTAATACGGCTCACGAGATTTGGGAAACACTTGCTTTGATATATGAAGGAAACTCTCAACTTAAGGACTGCAAAATTGATCTTCTTATGAAAGAATTTGAAAATTTCAAGATGCTTGATGGTGAATCTATTCATGATATGCATTGCAGGTTTATGAGTATTGTCAATTGCTTGGAGACTCTTGGAAAAACGCTTTCAGATGAAGTTTGTGTGGAAAGAGTTCTTAGTGCTCTTACTCCCGAATGGAATGATCTTGTGACCAAAGTTTCTGCAAACAAAATTGATTATGCTCCTTCCTTGTTAGAACTTATCGGGAATCTTGAAGCCTTGAGATCATCAAATTGTAGTAGAAACATACGCGAATGCGATAGATGCAGATGACATGGCAAGACAGTTGAAAAACTTCTTTGACTCTAACTGTAAGTCGTTTCGACATATCAGGCTACTTGGAACGAGTACTATTTAAGTTATGTAGTATTTCAGATTATGTTAAACTTTCAGTCTAGGTTAATTGTATTATCTTTTGATGGTATGCTGGCTTGTTACTAGTTTTCATATGCATATATCTTCCTCTTTTTAATGAACTGCTGTTGTAACTACTAACAAGATTGGTAAACTGCATATCTAAATTGTTACAATTATATCGGTTAGATGGTCCACCTAAACATACATATATGTATAAAATTCAAATGTTTGCGTTCTTATCAGGTATTATCATGTTTCTCTGTTTGTATGAATTCAAATGTATGTGCTTTATGTCAAACCGGATAAGTGGGTCAAAATTTGAAAACGTAGCCAAGTGACATGTATCCAATAGATCGAAATTGTGTAAAGTCTTTTCAATTCTTATAACCTTTTGAATGGTTTTATTCTATTGTAGATAATCTTTGTAACAATATTGTTTTGTAGGGTAGGGTTCAAATGAGAATAGGAATTTGTGTGAGAATGAGGGAACCAATGATATCAAGCCATGTGTACAAAGAGAATGTTCCACATGTACAAAACCCATTTACCCCCAACATCAATTATCTCACAAACGACAAATCGAAAAATTATTAAAATTGCACTATTAAATTCGTCGTTTTCTCCTCTTCGATTTGCAGTCCCTCAAGACATACTTTCGAAAAGTTTTTTTTTTTTTCATTTTTTTGGTGGGTTTCACATTTACTAACACATGTGTTAAAGTTTTGCGTTTAGGGTTTATGGTTTGGGGTTTAGGGGTTAGGGTTTAGGGTTTGAGGTTTGGGGTTTCGGGGAGAAACCCCAAACCTCAAACCCTAAACTCTAAACCCTTTACAAAACGCTAAACCCTAAATCTTTCTAAACCCTAAACCTTGAACCCCTTCTAAACCCTAAACCCTTATAAACCCTAAACCATAAACCCTACTAAACCCTAAACCTAACCCTAAACCCTAACCTTAACCACAAATTAAATGTACAACTAATCACTAACACATGTGTTACTAATTTGTGAAACCCATCAAAAAATGAGAAAAAAAAAAAGTTGTCAAAAGTATGCCTTGAGAGACGGCAAATCGAAGAGGAGAAAACGCTGAATTTTATTGTGCAATTTTCATGATTTTTCAACTTACCGTTTGTGAGATATTTAATTTTTAAAAATGTGGAGGAGAGAGAATAAAGTGTGGAGGAGAGAGAATAAAGTGACACATGGCATAAATCTGTTGGTTCCCTCATTCTCACTCAAAATTGATGTACTCATTTGAACCTTACTCTTGTTTTGTAATCATAATTATAATTAGTGTACTTGATTGTTTGTGAAAAAGTGAAATACATGGATACGGAGTAAAATTTTGTATCGGTTAACTCAACCCGACCCTTCCGATTTTGACCCGTTTACCAATAACAGCACTTTCCAACTCATTATCTCCATCAGAATGGTCCATCTTGCCAATTCCAGGTGTTGTGCTAAGTTTTGGCTATATTTTTGATACTGGAGGGGGATTTACTGAAACCCATAGTATCCTTTGACCAGATTGATGTTCATGGAATGGATCAATATTTATTTTGATTATTGATTAGGTCAATTAAAATTTTAAGATTGATTAGGTCCTTCTATATATATTTGGTTCAAAAAACAAACTCTCAGAAATTAAGTGCTTCGCTATTAAAATTACTTTTGATCCTATTTCACGCTTCATTATTCCTGATGGGTAGCACTAGAGAAGCTGGGTGGTTTGCCAAATACAAGTCTAAAAACTCCGTCAACTCAATCAATTGGTTGCACAAGCCATCGTTGGCCTCTGTGTGGATCCGCCTATCGTTCTGGTCCAAAATAGTTGTTTCGTAACAGACTGGGTATTTGGTGTGTAGTACCATAAACTAAGTTGTGGCCTGTGTGAATTTGTATGGGTATCTTTGTATAAAGTTGACATGTTCTTCGACTTTCTTTTATCGCCATCCAAAAGTGAAGGAACAGCAAATCAACACAGAAACCAGAGATAAGTTTCAAGATCCAATAATATAATAAACTCAATACAAAAGAAAGACAACATTCAAATGTGAATTTCGTCCACTTCATCCGTGCAAAAAATTTAATAATCAAACTCTTCTATATCTACAGCATTTTTCCGAATTCCGTTAAGTTTAAGAATTGGAAATTACCTCCGACTCAAAGCCTTTTTCACAACACAACATAAATGAGCTTCTTGAAAAATAAGTTCCAAAAAACCCTTACAATAATTTTTTTGAATAAAAGCCCAACCCCACCTCTGGTTCATTGTTGCCATAGACACCCCCAAGTGTCTATTACACACAAGTAAAGAAAACAACCCCTTTTCGGTATACAAAATAAAGTCGAATGAAAGTTTTTTAGAGTGCGTAAGCTAAGTTAGCTGGTTGCGGGGAACTATAAGCTTATAGTTGTAGCCGTTACTTAGAGCATATATATTTGAAGTTTAAAGTTCGAGCTTATTTTTTTGTAAGTGTTCGGCTAAAATTAGCTGGAGCTAGCGTTTAAATATGTAAATTGATGTAAAAGGAAAAACAAACACATGATAAATAATTAGTTCCTCCGTCCCACAAAAATTGTCCTTTTAACAGTTTTTGTTGGGATTAAGATAAATTAGTTAAATGTCAGTTTTACTTTTATAATCAATGTAAATTTGACTGAAATTATTTAAGAAATAAATAAATAAAAATGATATAAAGTAATACATGACGGTAAAACATTGAATAATTATTTTTTGCGATTGAGTAATTATTCTAAGACAATTATTGATAGTAATGCGGAAAAATTAGTTTAGAACGAAGAGAGCATAAACCAATGTTTTAAAAACCGGTTGAATTGGTTCGGTTAAACCGGTTCAATTGGAAACGGGCAGAAAACCTATTCGACATATGTAGTGTAAAATAAGCGGTTCGATCGGACAAAGATTCGGTTCGACCGGATTAACTCGGGATCGGGAAGAAAACCGATTCGAGAGATTTTTAAAACACTGACATAAACTATTATACTCTAATTTTTTATCAAAGAAAAAAATTGATTAAGTTCCTTTGCCAAACATACGAAGATCGCGTGCATTCTCTTTCCCGGTGTGTTTAGCTACTATTTTTGATATTTGGGGGTATAAATAGCACTAATAAAAATATGTGAAACCCTATTCGCTTTAAAGTCATCATCCATCCCACGTTTTTGCTTATTTTAATCGTTCATTCTCTTAACACAATAACAAATACAGGTATTAATTATTGTTTGATTTTTTTATTATTAGTAGAAGTTTCGTTTTATATGAGTTCAGTATATTGTTCAGCATTGATTATTGTTTTTTTTTTTTAATTATTACATAGGTCGTTTGATATGATGATGTTAGGTTTTACTCCGTAATTTACTTAGGATTTAGGTCCAAACTGTGAATCTGAACAATGTATGCTTGCTTAGATGTTCCTAGATAATGATAGTATATATATATTTTTTAATCACTAGAAAATGCTGTTATAACACCGTCCAAATTGATTAAAACAAGCAGATGATCACCTTTTAAGAGAGTATTAGGAATGCTGATTAGTCGTAAAACCAGGCAACCAGCAATAAGCATATACGCCTATATGCACTTGAATAAGCAATCCCAACCACCCCTGTAGTATCGTAATTTTGCTTTATTAGTGCTATGTTTCCTATGAATTCATGTACAACGATTGTGTCATGGATATTGGTGTTATTTGTTATTGCGTATATACGAGTTTGATTGTATATCTTTGTTAGTTATTAGGTGGGTGAAGTACCAGGCAACTTTATCATTTGCAACAACACAAGACCATTTTATAAAAATGTATCTGCAACGTTACCGATACATAAGTGTTTTGTGGATGTTTAGCATCTAAAATCCTAAACAGTTGATTACTTGATTACTATATGGTTATACCATATCAAATCATCAAGTCTAACGAAATGTCAAACACACCCTAAAGTATCTAAAACATTGTCATGAGATGATGTATCAGCAAATTATGTTATACGAGTATGTATGAATATATTGCTTTATTGCTTATTTGGATTGAATGTCAATGATTTGGCATGATATTTCATTAGGGGTTTGTTTTTATTTAGTCAGTTGTTTTATTGTCATTAACATGAATATCGGATTTATGAATTCTGAAATGGTTGTCATTGATAGATGGCAGCTGTGGGTGCAGCTTTAGATATACCGCCACTGCTCAGGGACCCTGAAAAGTCGATAAACTTCTCGATTTGGAAGAAACGTTTTAAAGTGTTTATCATGGCAAAAAGTCCACGTCTATGGAGAGTCATCGAATTTGGAGATTACATTCCACGCAAAGTTACACAAGATGGAAAAACTGAATCGTCATATGATGATGAATTTAAAGTTCGTGATAATCATTTAGCAATCCATCTATTTTAGTTTCCCAGAAAATGAAATTTGCTTCTTTTTGTTACTAGAAAACTACCGTTGGAGTTTTGAAAACGTTTCCCAGCTGCTTTCATTTCCCAACTTACAAAAGAGAAACAAGTTGTATATCTTGGAAGCGAAGTAGTTCATAAAAGTGCAGTTATAATTTAGAAAAATGATTTTTTGTTTTCCTTCTTTTTTCTTTTTACCATCCCAAATTGAATACATTTTTGAGTGTTTCATGAAAACTTTTCTTGGAACATCTTCAAATTTCTGCAACTAAATGCACTGTTAGGGGTGTTTGGGATTGCTTATGTAAACCGTTTATCTGCTTAAAAATAAATACGTACATTTTTCAGTGTTTTAGTCTGTTTATAACTTGCAGATACACATCTTTTAATAAAGTTTTTGAGAATGCTGATGAGTTGTAAATCTAGCAATAAGCATATACGCACTTGACTAAACAATCCGAAACACCCCCTTAGTAACCTACTTTTGTTTTACCAGTGTTATTATATATATCAGTAACTTGGCATCTTGGATTTATGAATTTTGAAATGGTATTCTTGATAGATGGCAGCTGAGGCACCACCACTGCTTGTGGAACCTGAAAAGTTTATCAACTTCATTTTATGGAAGAAACGTTTTGAATTTTATGTGAAGGCACAAAGTCTACGTCTATGGGAGATCATTGAATCTGGAAATGGCGAGGTTCTTACACAAGAAAGTGAATGGTCATATGAGGATGAAATCAAAGTTCATGAAAATTATCTAGCGTTGCATATGCTTTATTGTGCCCTACACAACAACACATTTCACCTAATCCTCAGGTGTGATACAGCTCATGATGTTTGGAAAACTCTTGCTGCGAGGTATGAAGGAAACTCTGAAGTTAAGGATGCTAGAATTCGCCTTCATACTCGAGAATTTGAAGTCTTTTATATGCTTAAATGTGAAAATATTGATCAAATGTATGGAAGATTTAACCGTATTATCATTTCCTTGAAGGCTCTTGGCCAAACATTTACAAATGAAAGATGTGTTGAAAGGTTTCTAACTGCTCTTCCTTACAAATGGGATATGAAGGTGTCTGTTATTTCACAAAACAGAGACCTTTATGCTCGCTCTTTAGAAGATGTTATCGGGCATCTTAAAGTCCTCGAGATCAACGAGTTGAAGAAAAGCAGCGTAAATTGATGCAAGGGATTTAGACGACATGGCAAGACAGTTCAAAAGCTTCTTTGAAGATGAATACAATACGGATGAAGGTAAAGTGTTTTTGACTCTGACAGTAAGCCATTTGGACATATCTGACTATTAAGTAAAACTTAGGTTCGCAAATTTTGGATTATGTTAAGATATCGTGTCGGTTAATTACATTATCTTTTGATAGCGTGCTTCCTTATTACAGCTTGTCATATGTCCATACCTACAATTTACCTTTGCTTATGTGAATTATTATTGTCATATGAGTTAAAGCTTAATTTTGTTATTTACATATAATTTGTATTAGTCAGACAGTTAGATACAGCAATGTTGACCATTTGGGTTGGTGAGATGAAGGGTCAAATGTTAAATTATAGCTAGAAGTGAAATCGGTATGGTTTTATTCAAATATGTAGTTTGTGTTTGTTATCACAAGTTCATAATCAGTGTATTGATCGGGGTTTGTTGGTTAACTAAACTGGCCCGTTCTATTTTTACCCGTACACAAAACAATTCATTCCAACCGTACCCACTTCAACCACTTGTCATTGAATACTTGCCAACCCTAGATGTACTGATAAGTTTTGGCAAAATGTTTGATATCTGAGGGATATTATGAAAAACGATGTCTCATCTCTTTCACTGAAAATCCGAATCATCCGATACTAGTATGCTTTTAGCGGTTTTTAAGTTCGTGAAAGCGGCTCCTTTTTTCAAAAATAGTTCTACAACTAAATACTCATGATCCCTTTTATTATTTCATTGTTCAATTGATTGGTCGCACGAGAGAAATCGGGTGGTATATACAATAAAAAGGATCTAATAACCGATATACCTATATATTATGTTGACTCGATCGACCATTACGGACAACCCTTTGCTCTACGTGGATCCCCTCTGCTCTTGATTAAAATAAGTTGTATCATAACATTATGGTATGTGATAGTTATCAAAGGTTTCTGTGAAACCATTGGCATGTTCTTCCAACTTCGTTTCTTCGTCTTCAGTTATTTTTTCATCTGCAAACTCTTATTATTTATTCTGCCATAGATTTCAATTTGGCAAACATATAATAAACAAAAAGTTTCACCGAAATTTGAAAGATCGGTTTTGAACTTCTTGTTACAACGAAAAGATCAAGTTTATGGAATTGGATATTACATCCCACAAAAAGTTTCACCAAATGGAAATGGCGTGGTTGTTAAACCGGGAAGTGAATGGTCCAAAGAGGATAGACCAAAGTTTGTGAAAATCATTTAGCGATCCATATGCTCTATTGTGTGTTTGTGCCCTACATGCAGCACATTGCAGCTAGTTTAGAGGTATGATACGGCTCACGATATTTGGGAAACTCTTGCTGTGATATAAGAAGGAAACTCTCAACTCAAGGACTGCAAAATCGATCTTCTTATTCAAAAATTTGAATACTTTCATATGCTCAACTGTAAGTTGTTTTGACATATCAAAATTCGTCTAGGTAACAAAAAGGAAAAGCATATGAAATTGTGTCTAAAATGAGGGATGAACAAAATCTGTTGAATTATGAAGGTTATTTTTATGTTTCAAAATCCAATGGTATGCATTCTTATCAGAATTAACACGTGATATATGTTTGTTAGGTAAAGGTGGTAATGTTGATGTATTCACTTATTAAAGAGTTTCATTTGGGTTGTGTTTTACCGTATATACCGGATTGGATAAGCGGGTCAAACTATAAACCGTTATGTTTGTAACTATTTAGATTTTGTAATCCTAATCATAATCAGTGTGTGAAGTATCTTATGTTCAAATTAAACTCCATATGAGTAAGTTGCTCGATGAGCTTATTTATCTCTCGATCACATGACGAGTCAAACCATTTTTCGTGGGCTAATTGTGGTAAGAATGGAGATTCAACCAATGAACCTTAATTCTTTTGTTGAGGTTCTGGCACTTCTTCCTCCGGCCCTCTATTTACATATCCACTGGTTTACTAGCTAAATGGCAATTGGCGCATACAATACGTCAAGTCGCTTCTCGTGGATTTTCATAACCCTGCTGTGCAAAAATGGGATATGCATTTGAAATGCGCGCACCCCCCCCCCCCCCCCCCCCCCCCCCCCCTCATTCTCCATTTTGGAAACTAAAAAAAACATGTTTAAGCAGGAAATTTCTATTATAACAAAAATTTGAGATTATATATCTGGTCACCTGGAGGCCACTTAAGCTTATAACTTTGTTTTTGTAGGCCCTGTACTTGAAAATGTTTTTGTAGGTCACCAAATTCAAAAGTTGTTGCATTTCTATCGATTCCGGTCAAAAACTCACAAGAAATATGTAAAATGACACAACTACCCCTGTAATTAAATAGCAAAAATTATAAAAATAATGTTGAATTAAGAAATACCAAAAGTGCCCTTTGTCATGTTGATTTTGGCCGGATTCGGTAGAAATGCAACATATTATGAACGTGGGTGGCCTATGAAAACATTTTCAAATACAGGTAGCCCACAAAAACAAAGTTATAAACTTGGGTGGCTTGATATATAATCTCAAACAAGTTACTTGTTACAAATGAATTTATATATTGACTCGTGTTTTTTGTAACTCCACATTCCCTAAGACTATTAATCCCTCTGTTCCACATTTATTCTACCCCAGGCCCCCAATCGTGTGTAAATTTTGATAGATCGATAAACTCTCATTTATCCTTTATATTCAAACTAATTTTAACTTGAAATGTTTAATTAATGAACGCTCGAGAGTATATAATTTCTATTGTTATTTTTGCAAGGCTAAGGTTCTTAGTTGGAAGAGCTCAAATCAGGGGATGAAAAGACATACCGGATCTGCTTCATATTAGGATAAATTTGCAGAAGGTAAAATGATAATTTTTATAAGTGTAAAATGTACTATTATAAACATGTAATCATCTGTAAGATGCAATGAATCTGAGTGTAGTTCACAAATAAAACTATACTAAAATGTGGCAGATCCAGTCAATATTTCCTTCTCCTCACTTGAGCCTTCCCTCCGATCCTCCATCATTTTGCAGATAAAAAATATTTTGGGAATACAAAAAATATAATGTACACAAGAAGTAAATTACCACAACGAGAAATAAAAAATTATTTTGAATAGAAGAGTTTTGTTATACAAGAAGAAAACAAAAATTGAAAGTTTTTTAAGTTTTAATTACTCGGTATAATATTTTCTTAACATTTTCCTATTTTAATTTTTAAACGCATGCGTTTAATTTACTTTATGTAAAAAAAAAAAAAATCTTCTTTCCGGTTTTTAATTTCTCGCTGAAAAAATGTGGGGGGTATAAATAGGCACTAAAAACATGTGAGAAACCCTAGCCTGCCTGCCTCCCAAGTCCCAACAACGTTGTTGCTTATTTTAATCGTGGTCCCGTTTTTAAAAAAAAAAAAGAATTAAACTTTCAGGTATTTATGTAATTTTGTTGCTTCTTCGTTTACAGTAAATATTTACGTAGATAGATAGAAGCTTCGTAGATTGTTCCAAAGTGGTCGTTTGATGATGTTAGGTCTTAGATTAGCTACAATTTGGGGTCTCAAACTATGAATCTAATCAATGCTGTGGGCATGTGTGCACTTAACTATGCTTACTCACATTTTAATTTTTATTAAAATTTTATTTCTATTTTCCTAGTAATGAAAGGTGTTAAATTTATTTATTTAGTTTGAAAACTTGTTCATTTCATTTTACTGTTTAGACTATATAAAACAATTTTGCAGATCTTGAAAGCAAAATATATAAAAATTGCAGTTATATATCTATAAAAATAATCCTTTTTTTTTTTTTTTTTTTGAAAACGTTTAATGAAAACACCTTCGACTTCTGCAAGTCTGCAACTGATTGCTTGTTTTTAGAGCGTTTATCTGCTTAAAATATGAGTAGGTACATTTGTGTTTGTTCTGTTTAAAACAAGCAAATGAGGCATTTAAGAGTGATTGAGATTTGATTATTAGTCGTAAAATAAGCAATATAAGCAGATACGCACTTTTAAGCAACCACGAACACCCCGAACCGGTTAGTATTCTAATTTTGCTATATCATTGTTAATTTTTTCATATCAGATCATTAATTTTTAGAATGTACTGTAATGTGAAACACACCCTAAAGGACTAAAGCATCTAGAACTTTGATACTGACTTGTGCTTTATATGTATTAATCTTATTGATTTGGCATGATATTATGTAAGCGATTTGTTACTTTTAGTCGAATGATTGATTGTCCCTGACTTGTAATCTTGGATTTATGAACTCCCCCTAAAATTGTTTCATCGATAGATGGCGGCTGAGGGCGCTTCGTTAGATATACCACCCCTGCTCAATGACCCTGAAAAGCTGATAAACTTCATCGTATGGAAGAAGCGTTTTGAAGTTTTTGTTAAGGCAAAGGGTCAACATCTATGGGAAATCATTGAATTTGGAGACTACATTCCATGTAAACAAGATGGAGATGTTGAGATTGTTAAACCGATAAGTGAATGGTCCGAAGAGGATAAAATCAAATGTCGTGAAAATCATATGGTGATGCATATGCTCTACTGTGCCCTACATGACAGCACATTGCAGCTAGTCGCTAAGTGTGATACAGCTCACGATGTTTGGGAAACTCTTGTTTTGATCTTTGAAGGAAACTCTGATGTTAAGGACAGCAAAATTCGTCTTCTTACTCTAGAATTTGAAGACTTTAAAATGCGTAAGTCTGAAACTATTGATAAAATGTATGGAAGATTTAATCGTATTATCATTTCCTTGAGGGCTCTTGGAGAAAAGCTTACGAATGAAGAATGTGTGCAAAGATTTCTAAGTGGTCTTCCTTACAAATGGCATTTGATGGTGACTATTATTTCACTTCACAAAGACATTTGTTCTCGCTCTATAGAAGATGTTATCGGGAATCTTAAAGCCCACGAGATTGAAGAATTGAGGGAAAAACAGCTTCAGTCGATGCAAGGGATGTAGATGACATGGCAAGACATTTCAAAAGCTTCTTTCAAGAAGAGAGATAATGATGATACAAGAATGCCCTCAATCTCCATGAGAAGGGGGGAAAAAACTAAATGAAAAGCTAATTACTAGAGCTGATTTAACTAGATGTAGAAGGTAAGTTTCATTAATGCTAACAGTAAGTCGTTTAACATATCAGACTATTTAGTATGGGTTAGGTTATGTTCTAATTTAGGATTATGTTAAGTCTAGGCTAGTTAGAATCTCTTTTGATTATCCTTGCTTATTACAAGTTGTCATCTGCCCATATCTACCCTTTACCTTTGGTCATGCTAGTTGATTATATGACTGGACAAAGCTTAACTCTAACAAATTAGAGTTAATTAGTTAATTGCGTATATAAGTTAGTTAATTGCGTATCTAACTGTCACAGTTATATTACTTGGTTCCTTCTAAACAATTATTTCAAGTGTATCCGTGCTTGTCGGGAGTTAAAGCATGACATTTGTTTGTTACAGTTAGATAGCTTGGTGTGGCAATGTTGACCATTTACTTATGAATGAGTTCTTTTGGGTTTGTTTTGGTCACATTATGAAACATAGCTGGAATTGAAATGGGTCAACAGGTTGAAAGTTGTCTGAACTCTTAAGTCTATTTTTAGGGGGTGTTTGGGGGAGCGTTAGTGGAGGGCTTTTTAGCTTTTGTGTTATCATAACGCAGAAAAGCTTTTTTTCAGTGTTTGGATTAAGGAGCTTTTCACTATTTTAAAGGGTTAAAAAGCTAAAATCTAAAAAGCCATGAATTTGGAGCTGCAAGCTAACGCAGAAGCTAAAATCCAAACGCCGCCTTAATCTATGTAAATTTTTGTTTATTATCATAACTTCATATTTAGTTCACTGGTATGGTGGTAATATATAGTCAAATGAAATAAATGGATAAAAAAAATTGTTTGTTACCAAAACCCAACCCGTTATAATTTGACCCAAACCCCTTTGAACAGTTTCCCAACCTGTCGGACTAGTCCATGTTGCTGATGCTAGGTGTCCCACCTCTGCTCTTGATACAAAATAGTTGTTTCGTAATATTTTTTTAGTTACCTTTTCATCTTCAAACTCTTTTATCTAGTATCCAAGATCGAAAGAACGTAAAATTGAATGGACAAAAGAGAGAAGTTATAAAATCTCAAAAAGTTAGTAAGTCAATATCGATAAGTTCCAAATCTTTTATGTTCATGTCATTAGTCTTAACATCAATCAATATCAATATCGATATCCTACTTAAAAAAAAAAAAAAAAAAAAAACTCATTTTATGTACTAGTACTCTCGTAGTACTAGTATATTGACGATCCTTAAATTTGGATCTATAGTGAATTACATCATTGAACTCGATATAAACTTTTGTTAACAACAATTGTTAGGGATGTCAATTATAAACTTGTACATAAATCGTCATTTATCCTATATCTAACTTCAACAATTATTAATAGGAACACGTTGAATTTTTATCGATCTTACTAAAACTATTGATGTATATTTTAAAGGTTTAGAGACAGCTTAAGAGTTGGTCGTTATCATTCTCATTCAACTTATTCAAACAATTCTAAGTGCATTATGTAACGAGGTTACATTTGTTCAAAAAATCTCCATTGTATTTGGCATTCTTTTCAACTTTTGTTATGACATATCCTTTATATATTAGCTATTTTTGGCTAAAAAGATCGTTTTCTTTGAATTCATTATTATAATAAAAGAAGGGAAAATATTCCGCAGCTAAATAATTATTTCCCAATATAATTTATATCGATATCTATATCTATACTCCTTATAAAGCATATGACATTCTCTCTCTTAAATACTTAAAACACTATATATGCACAATGTACAACTCACAAAGCTCATAGACAATACAAACTTAATATGTATGGATGTCTAATTGGCTTTCTAACTTTGTAGTCAATTTCATGTCCTATTTCATTTTTTGCAATGTGCACCATTCATATTATTATTGTTTATTTTATCTAAGACATATCACTCGGATCAATATTTTAATAGTTAATCATTTTTTTTTATCGATTTCAATTTTATTTTCGTCGCATCGCGCAGGTTAGCAGGTGCCATGTGTAAGATAAGATAAGATTCGAGAAAGTAATTTATCTTTTGGGCTTTTGGAATTTTGGGCTTTAGTCTTATGGGCCTTACATTTTACTGAAACTTTTACAAGGGGAACAAATTCATACAATTGATTAATTTTATTTATTTTTCGAAACGAAAAGCGCTGTGTATCTGCGGGTAATCTCCATCTTCACCCGTTGATCGGTGCCGGAACTAATTCTGTTACCTTTGGATTTTAGGTCGGTGATATTAATATACAAGGTATCTATTTTTATTTATATTATATTTAATCTATATTCGGATCTATACATCCGTTCGTTTACTTCACATGCTATTTAGCCTCCAGATCAGTTTAATTAATTGATCTATTATGAATCAGATCAGTTTATTCGTAATTTTCTGTATATATGAGCTAAATTCACCTACTTTATCATGTAATATGAATTCTAAGGACAGTTGTGATCTGTTCATGTTCTTACTAAAAAAAGCCCTAATTTTGATCTGGTTCAATCTGGTTCAGTTACGTGTGTATTTCACCATTCCGGAATATATAGAATTTTAATTTAATAGGTTACTGATATGAAAATCAAGTAGGTGAACAATTTGTTACTATGTTATGAGGCATGATCCTGAATTGTGGAGCACCGAGCATGTTTAAGATATCGATTTGTAGATGCTAATACTTTATCACTATGTTTTTTGATATTTGAGTATTGCTATCATGACGTACCACTTAGAAGATGATATAATGTAGGCTGAATATGACACCCAGGAGAATCTTTAACATTGTTTCCGGTTGATTCATTTTTATGAGCTTTTTGGATGGGTACGATTGTAGTGTTTTTCGGGATTATATTACCTTGGGAGTTAGACCTTCTACTAGTGTCATATAATCATGTTGTCTAATTGCCTCTTAAAAGAAAGTTGTTATTTTCCTTTCATATCTCCACTAACTTCTCGTAAGAGTAATTAATGGTTATGATCTTCATTTATTTATCATTTGTGTTTGTAATAAATTCTTATGTTATCTGGAGTGTAGGAATTCAGTAATCGTGTATAGGGTTAAGAAAGAGACAATCACAAAACATGCCTGCACAAAAGATTGAAACAGGTCATACTGATACTGTCCATGATGTGTGCATGGATTACTATGGAAAGCGAGTGGCATCTGCATCCTCTGATGCCACCATTAAAATAATTGGCGTTGGTAACAACTCTACTTCCCAGCACCTCACGACTTTGACCGGTCACAATGGTCCAGTATGGCAAGTTGCGTGGGCCCACCCCAAATTCGGATCACTCCTAGCATCATGTTCCTATGATGCAACCGTTATTATTTGGAAGGAAGGTAACCCAAACGAGTGGACCCAGCTCCATACATTTAGCGACCATAAATCTTCAGTCAACTCCATTGCTTGGGCCCCACATGAGCTTGGTCTCTGCTTGGCTTGCGGCTCTTCTGATGGGAACATATCGGTTCATACTGCCAGGTCAGATGGTGGCTGGGACACTACAAGGATCGACCAAGCACACCCTATTGGAGTGACCTCAGTCTCATGGGCCCCATCAATGGCTCCTGGGGCTCTTGTTGGATCTGGTGCTTTTGAACCTGTACAAAAACTGGCCTCTGGTGGTTGTGATAATACCGTCAAAGTGTGGAAGCTTTCTAACGGAATCTGGAAAATGGACTGTTTTCCTGCATTGCAAATGCATACTGATTGGGTCCGTGCAGTTGCGTGGGCCCCGAATCTTGGACTTCCAAAGTCAACGATTGCAAGTGCCTCAGAGGATGGTACTGTTGTGATATGGACTGTTGGGAAAGAAGGTGATAATTGGAATGGTAAGGTGTTGTATGATTTCAAGGTCCCGGTTTGGAGGGTATCATGGTCTTTAACTGGAAACCTTTTGGCGGTGGCTGCTGGTGATAACAATGTTACTTTGTGGAAAGAAGCTGTTGATGGAGAATGGCAACAGGTGACAACCGTTGATTAGATATCTATTTTCCAGATTTGTTCCTGTTGTTCGCATATACTGCAATTTGTGTTATCCTGATCCTTTTGGATTTGATGTTGCTTCGAACCATTTTGGATTTGGTCTTAACCATATGTTACTACCCGAAGAGTATAATTAATGGATATTTCTTTTCTTATAATCGTTTTTCCATATGCATAGAAGATTTTAAGTACGTAGTATAAGGTATTTCATTGATGCTCTTATGGTTGTGAAAACTAAAATTGCGGTATCCCCAGTTTTAGTTGTGGTTTGAGAAGTGATTTAGCCATTAGTGTTTTTGCATCATGACATGAATTGAGTAAGTTTGGTTGACAGATGAATGATCACACATTCATATCTTGCACTTTGTATATTGTTTGGTAAGTAAAAGCGTGAGATTGTTCATGTTACTTTAAACAATGCTGATTGCTCTGATATACAACAAATGAGATATTGTGATTGCAGTATCGCTAACTTGGCGGCATTACAATCGTAGGTTTATCTCTGTTAACGTCCCTACATCTCACACTCACAGTACCACCATTCGGTCTAATTTTATGGCCGGGAGTGTTTGGTTTAAGGTTCTTGGGGGTCTCGTCTCATTTGTTGGTTGTGGTTGGTATTTCACCCATTTACATATGGTCTACCGAGTTATCGCCCTTATGTGGTGCGTGATGTGTTGGGTTTGGAGGATGGAAGTCCACTTTCGATTGTAATAGCTAGGGTCGTCATTGTTTTAAGGTCTGTTAGTTGGATGTAAGTTTAGGTTCGTGTTGGTTCAAAGTAAGCGTTAGGGTCGTTTAGATTGGAACTTAGCTTTTAAGTCGTGTTGTTTTGGTCAATTAACATCTGGGGTCATTGTATTTTCCTAGGTATCTTGCTAGTTTTTAATTTATATATATTGATTGATGCCTTTCAAAAATAAGTATCACTAACTTAAAATAATTTAGTCAAAATATAGTACGGATAACAAATAAAAGCGATAAATGTCTGAACAGTCTGAAGTCGTAAACGATCGTAACTAGATAACCTAACATGTACACCGTCTCTCTTAATGGACTGTTAACTATACATGTATTCCAAACGTGAAACACGTGTGTAAAGCACTTGAAATGTATCTATATATGTGCACCTTTGATTTCCTGGTATCTGATAAGCGTGGCATCTTCCTCGTTTGTTCCCTACAACCATGACCACCTTCGAGTATAGGTACATTTGACAATTCCCTCGACTAGCGAGAGATTGAAGTAAGCAGGAAAAAGGGATATAATCGATCTGAATGGCAGCCACATGGAGGTGAACATAGTGCTTGCTGGTTGCTCTAGGTACTCATCATGGAAGATCGGCTGGGTTTTCAAACGATCCTGTGGTATTACACTTGCAGAATGGTCTCTTGGTACTAGGTAACTCTCCTACAAAAAGATCGATGAGCTTCAAGGTTACATGATCAGAATAAGTGTCTGAGTCATACTGTTTTGAGTTTTGTATAGTTGACTGTTTCTATGACAATTCAATCTCAAACACAACAAAATTACGATTGACATGATCCTTGATGACTACCATTTTTATCTGTATGTCTTCAGATATTTTATGGTACGGAACTGAAATGAAACATAAAGAGTTTGATAAAGATCGATTCGAGATGATTAATCTTTCAAATACAAGACTAATACTACGTAAAACTTTGCAACAATTTTCTCTTCTAATGATCTCATGCAAAAGCAACAATTTAAATAGTAAAAATGATGCCCCTCGCATTTACGATGGGTTTCGAGTATATGAACTAAAAGATGAAAATGAAATTATAGGTAAATGGTATTGCCTATTGGAACACAATATCGTTAGCAACAATTACTTTTGTTTTGTCTTTAATCATCATGACATATGAATTCATTATGATCTTCTTAAAATCAACCTTCTTTCAATAAATAATACTAAGATTGAACTATTTAATTCTTTCTTTTGGAATTAGTAAGTAGTTCTTATTTGCAGAGAAGTGATATGTAAAATTCAATTTGTAAAATTTGCATTTCGTAAAGTCATCATTAGTATTGATTTATTTTTATTTTTTTTCTTTAAAGAAGATTCTTTCTATGTCTATTTCTATTTCTATTGATCATAGATTATATTTCCTCAACTAGATTTTAGAATATGAGAACATAAAAAATATACCGGTAATAGAGTTTTACTATGAGTAATAATAACTTATGGAGTACCAACAGGGGCGGAGACAGGGAAAGGGCATCGTAGGCAGCCGCCCCCACAAGATTTTATAATTACATAAAAAAGAAATTTTTTTAAGATATTAATGACACCTTAAAATTACCGTCCCTACGAAACTATAAAAGAAATGAAGAAAAAAAAAAAAAAATTTCGCCCCCTCCATCTTAATTTCCTCAGCCCCTGAGTACGAGGACGGAGTATTGTACATTGTAAGCCTCATTCATGGGATTGTGTTAAGTAGAATAATAAGAGTGTCAACAAACCCACATTTAATATACCATGGCCCATGGGAATATGATATATCATGAATATTTAGTAGGATGTAGATGTCATGAGAAATCATTAAGTTGAATATATATATCAAGAAAAATTATTGATTTAATCATGAGATTATATCAATTAATCATGAGATTTATATGTAGGATTGATAATAACATACAATATTATCCTAATTGCAAGCATCAACTAATAGAACATGGGATGATTAGTGTTCCAATGCACTACTACTGCTAACGTAAATAAGAAATATTCAAATGCATGTGACAATAAATAAAAACTAGTAGTGGCAAAGTCAAGTAGTTGGAGACTTGATCTTCTGATTCTTCCTAACGTTCGGGTCATTGGATCACTCGAGTGGGTCGGGTCGGTTTTACTGTCCATTAGACTCGTATCAGAGGGAGTGATTGTTTGTTCAACAAATGACAACTTCAAATAACGTACTTTTTTGGAAAGGATGATTTTGCCTTTGAGATGGGAATGTTTTATGATATTGGTTCATGTTTTATGCCAAAGTTTTGTTTTTAAAAATATTGAAAAGTTGGTTCTATATTGTGTAAAAAGTGAAATACATGCATCAAAGTAAACAAGGCATTGAGGTTAACATGTCTAAAACAAAACTCAAGTCACAAACATAAAATCATACCTCTTCTTCAACATCCTCTCTAACCTCACTCATATCACACATCTCTAATATCGATCACATATCTCGATTTACTATCAATAAATAAAGAGAAAAAAAAACCCTTTGTATTTACAAAAGATTGAAATGTAGTACATGCGTTTAATCAGTAAAAGAACATCAATAAAAATCTAAAGAAGTCAAATCGAAGAAAATAAAACGATGAAAATATGGTGCAAGTTTCATGATTTTTCGATTTGTCGTTTGTGAGATAATTGATGTTTGGGGTAAATGGGTTTTGTAGTATGGAACATTCTCTTTGTACATGTGGCATGATATCATTGGTTCCCTTAGTCTCACTCAAAAATCATGGACTCATTTGAACCTTACTATATATATATATATATATATATATATATGCTAAATTTTTTATTTATCTCTTTAATTTCCTATATATATATATATATACATACCGTTTCTTTATAAAATTTCTCTAGAAATCACATCTTATAAAGTTTTCTAGAAAATCACAATTAAACACGTTTTTCAATTCTGTATGCTTCTCCCTCGTTCCGTCGTCATGTTACACTTATTTGTTATTAATATTCTTATGACTAATGACTAACTTGGCATATATTTTTTAGAAATTTATGAACACAACCATTAATTGGCATCAATATATTGTCAGAACCATGATATTTTGGTAAACTTGAAGAACTAACCTTGCAAATAGACATGAAGTCATAATCAGATTCTCGATCACCAATTCCAATATCCGGCAGATCATCACCGAACTCTTTCTCAACCGCAATCTTCTTCCATTGACCGATCAAAAAACCAGGCTCCTTCACAAATCCAGTGGCTCTTTTCGTCACCGGATCAACCTCAATCTCCGTTCCAATCACTTTCTCACCTCCTAAACACTCCTTCACAAACACATCCACCATCACTACCGGATTCGCCGTCACAACTACCTTCCGTTCACAGCTATCAAACACTTCAAAACTGTCTCGCCTCACATTCGCGGCGTAAAATCGCGGTAGAATGGCGCGTGAGGCGAACTCGATGTCGCTGATTTTGATTCCGGTGAATGTGATGAATATTATTAGCTTACCGGCGAGATCTTCGGAGATGAACATGAAGATTATCGTGATTATCGGAATGGAGAGAGATAGAATTAGGCCGCGGATGAGACTGCCGGCTTCGATTGCCATGAGGACGTAGTATGGAAATGAAAAGCTCGCTCTAAGTAGGGTTCCGTCAAGGTCTGCCGCGATTGAGCGGTGGTTCACGGTGGATAGATCGCATTCCGATATCGGAGGAAACTTTTTGTTGCCGTGTTTTTGCTCCGGCTGCAACATCTCCTCTCTCACCCTCTGAAACTAACTAACTAACTCACTCTGTCCAGAGAGAGAGATAAGGTTCATTTTTTATGTGTGAATTGTATAAGTTAATGGTGAAATTACCAGAATGCCTTTGTTAGTCTTGATCAGATTTTTATCTTTTTTATTTTTATTTTTTTGTATGTATACAATATAATAATAATGATGATAAAGTAATGTACAAGCTTTGCACTAACAGATCTGATTTGTACAGTTTAATTCGCATGATCGTGTCATTTAAAGATGGTTTTTAGTGTGCTAACTGTAGAAAGATATGAACTTGTGATGGTTGACAACTGTCTGATTACACATAGGCCGTTAATCAAATGATGGATAACTTTGTTTAAATGCCCGACGTAAGTTCCTAAAGAATAATTGATTCACTGTCTGCTATAGTTGAACACATTAGGTTGGTGTATGAATATACGAAGAGAGGAACTAATCGTGATAATAAGCAGCAGCCCAAAGTCTTCTAATCTAAGTATAATGTTGCTCAATCTATCTGTGTAGTTACAGAAATAGCATAATCTCTAAAAGGGATGACTTATTTGCATACTATGGGTATCATCCCTTATTTATTGTTCAGAAGATTGAAGCTGCACATGAGGACAAAGCCGGTCTGGTTCTCCTCTTGACCACAGATGTCTCAGATCCCCACGTTTCTTCCCTAACACCAATAATGTGCCTACAAATTCAAACCATTACTTTATAGCATCAACGTTACACAAGCTTTTCTCTTTCAGTATTGTATTTCGAATTGAATATTTAAAGCATAATGGTTTGATACTTCTGTTGTATACTATTTTTGAGTTGGGAGTCTTACCAACTGTAAAAGGGACAATGTACAGCAAAGCAGGTTGACCATGTCCATCCATCAAGTTCAGAGCTACATATGTAATTAGCAGACCTGCAGAACAGAAAGCACAGGCATCAATATGACACTACTAATGAACACATCAAACGAGGAAACATATACATGCTTTCGGGTCTGCTGTCTGCATACCTAAACCATAAGCAATCATTGCCCACAAGAAGTATCCAGCTCGCAGACTCTTATTTGACAGCCAATCATACCTAATAATCAAGAAAATGATGTTAGAAAAACTAAATATAACCCATCTAATGAAACTGCATATCCTTTTTCGGAAGCTTTCATGTTACAAGTACGCATTAGCAAATCTATATATGTTACAATTCATACTATGGAATCGGGTTCCCATGTTTTTTGTGTGGAAGTTTATGCATTTGACAAAAAGTCAAACTATGTATCCACTCAAAGCAAGTTTATGCATTTGACAGAAAGTGAAAAAGATTCATGATATTGTTTAGAAACTGGCAGTTAGTGGTAACAATGACAACCAAGTCACCAAGAAGTAAGTTGATTCTGGTTTTTATGTATTTGACGAATAGTCAAACTATGTATTCACTCAAAGCAAAATTTATCTGCTTGAGGAAGTGGAAAAGTATCATGATATTGGTTAGAAACTGGCAGTTAGTGGTAACAATGACAACCAAGTCACCAAGAAGTGAGTTGATTCTGGTTTTTATTTACCTCTAACGGGTCAACTTGGTAAGCTTTATAAACTTTGGTGAAAATGAATGGGTCGAGAGAGACCAGAAGTGAATTTAAGTTCACAATATCTTTACAATATAAAAACAGAATGAAGCTTTTGTAATTATCTTTTAACACAGTAACAATTTATAGAAAATACGATAAAAGGGAAATGTTTGTGGGACAACCCAACCCAACTCATTTTCACCCATATTAAAACTACCCGTTTTGACCCCAACCCGCCAGACCTGACTATTTAGCCACCTCAACTGGCAGTACAGATTAAAGTCCAATAAAAGATAAACTGCTCAAACCTTAAAGAAAAAGCTACTAATAGCCCTGGTAATATAATGTCACCGAATCCGATGATGCTATAGCCCCCCCAAGGATCAAACATTCGTGGGATTTTCAGTAACATTGGGATTCCATCTTCTCCGCTTTTATCTCCACGAGCTACCTGTATTCAGAAGAAGAAACAATCATGACGTGGCGATATCCAAAACAAATATGGGTGCAATGGTGGTCAGCAGTCATAGAACCTCACCATTATCATCACGCTTTCATGGAACCACCATTTGGAAACAAACACCCAGAATATGTCATACAAGAACGCGCAGCTGAGGAGAACTGTCCCCACCTAATTTGATAAAAGAATGACAATATCGGAAGTGCATCAGGCAAGATATCATCACATTTTATGGTTTGTTCTTTTATTTTAAGAATGTTGAAAACCTATGCTTATCATGGAATATGTAGATTACAAAGACGAAGGGAAAAAATCTCAAGTTAATACTAACAACAACAACAAAACAAAAGAAAAAAAAAAAAGAAAGAAAAAAAAACGCCATAGGTTAAACATCTAGCATTTTACCATAATTCGGAGAAACAAGTATCTGGCAATGAATTTAGACAAGTACCTTAAGGTTGGGCACTCGTATTATCTGGATTACTGTAATTATCAGCGCAATACCCTGATTTAAGAAGAGAAAATGGGAATTTACTTTTAGATATTTCATCCATATTTTATAGATGCAGAATCTACTGTATCATATATGTTTCAAAAAGCCTAAAAGTGATCATACAAGGAAGAATGATCTTACAAGTACATCTTGACCAATCCATGCAAAAGAAATTCTGCGATAAACAGCCCATACAACAGCGAATGCTATGCAGAATGGAGAAACACCCAGAGTAAGATAGGACACAGCTCCAAAGAATGGAACCTTGACGAATGTTTCTGCAGCATGTTCAAACCATCTGAAACTGCAACATCTAACAGTTAGTTCAGACTTCAAACTACAGACTTATACAAACATACCGACGAAGCTATTGATGGTTCAAAATTTATGTAACTGACACAGCAAGAACTCCAATCATCAAAGAACATACAGCAAATATTGCCAATACTAGTATTTTACTGTAGCAGTTACCATTGTCAGACCTATAATAGCTACCAATACCATAACTGCTAATGTGTGCCATGTATAAGTTTATAGTTTTGTATCTCACAAAAGTTATAATTTTGCATACGCAAGTAATAACAATAAAAAGAAAAACTAAAAAAACTTGCCTACCATGACAACAAAGCCACTAAACAAGTTTGCAGACCCTGAAAAATGAAAAGGATCAAAGTTCATCTATCATCAGCACCGTAACCAACACAATCAAATGTATAATCATATTTTGTGACAGAAAAAGCACCTCAACACCACCAATGGCAAAGAGGACAACCAGGACTTCAATAAACCAGTATGACATCAACTTGTAAAGCATAACTAAGAAGCAGGATGCAATCACAACAAAAAGAACTGCAGAAGTTGTGTTAATGTCCACCACACCACTTGATCGAGAAGATTCCGTATTCAAGTATTCATCAGAAGCATCCTGGCAAGAACGTCATTGTTAAGGCTCAGTAAAACTCTTATTAGTATTTTATCTTTGTATATGATGACTCCCTTCTTATCATAAGCTTGTATGACCTTTAATATTTTGTCCTGTTCGATAGCTGCTTCTCGAGCACTCCAGGCAGACCAGTAAGATGCACATAATATGGTACCAACAGCCATAAGCCACAAAAACACCTCTGCAACATCAACCAGTGGGCGCTTTGGAGAGTATAGCTGCACATAAACTGGGAAAAAAACTTCTTAGAAACCAAAAAAAAAAGAAGGAACAATTAGGTTATACTGCACATACTCAATCACTCGCAAGCAAAAGCGAAATGTAGCCTGGCAAGTGATATTCCCCAAATATCATGCAAAAAAAACAGATACCTGACAACGTACAAGAACACAGATTGTTCCACATACCATCTAATTTGTTCTGAAGACTTTCTTTTAAGCTCGCACCGGCATCTTGTGGTAGCATCACTGCAGGGATGTGAATATGCACATCTGATTCATCTGCTTCGCAAACCATCTTAAAGAGTTCTGTAGAAGGGTGTCATGTTAGTTTCCACATGATACTATGCATATTATTCGAATATTTGACATACAACTAAGAGGGTGAGGAAAAGCCATGTAAAAAGACGTACCTGTTTGGTTGTTAATTATAAGAATTGCTGAAGCGCCTGCAGCTTCAGCAACGTGTGCCTTGGCCGTAAAACTGCAATTGCCTCGGTGCACCAGGATAACTTCACCGGTAAGCTACAGACAATAAGACCTCCGAATGCTGAGTTCTGATATAAGTAGCAAACTTAAAAAAACTTTCAATAACAATCTTCGCACACTTATCAGTGACATGTATTCAAGTTATTGAGAGAGAGAGAGAGAGAGAGAGAGAGAGAGAGAGAGAGAGAGAGAGAGAGAGAGAGGAAGGAAGAGAAGAAAAGTAAACCTTGTTTTTAGGAGTACTACAACAATCTGGAGGGTCTGCAAGGGCAACCCTGCTTTTATTAGCATCCTTCTCCTTTGATTCCAAAGTAGGACCAAATCGGGCGCCAACACCTACAAACTCTTCTTCTTCATTATCACCAATCCAGGTAGGAACTTTTACCTATTATGCAACATCAACAAAGTGCAAAAAACAATATAGAAAATCATTTGAGAAAAATAGACCTTGATGCAAAAAAAAAAAAAAAACTAAAAGAAAAAATAATACAAACAAGAGTTGCAATTACGATTAAAATGAGCAAAAACAGCATACCAAGTAACCCAAATGTTCTAAATTTTCAAGAGTTATCTGAATGTTCTATATTAAGGCCACGAACAACCTAGTGGTCTTAATACACGCAGAGAACCAGGCATCTTGTAAGACGAACCTATAAGGGTTCTAGGCCTCAGATAATCTTGTTTTAAGGTGTTCTTAGAGGTTGAGACCTTAAAAATTCTATATACACTCTCTCTACAGGCCTTTCAGGTTTCTTGTGTTCAATCCTCCACCCAAGTTTCAATCTGTGTATTTCAGTATAACTCACATTTTCGAGCCCTCCATAGTCCGATGCTAAGGCCACAAGATTTGCTAAGTCATATAAAGTAAACCCTGACGATAACAGTGAGACCACGAATAATTAAACACCTTTCAACTATAACTAACCATTAAAGGAGAAATCACAAAATCAAGTTTACATATTGCAAAACCACTATAGAATATAAATACAGCAAACACACTGAATATGCATTTTCCTTGCAAAGAATTCCCAAATTACACTTTACCTAACTCTATAAGTAAAATTAACTTCCACTCGGGCACTTTCTACCCCAAAATCACAGATAACAGCAAAATAATTTTCACATTATTTACCACAAATTAATAACAAACCAAATGAAACGAAAATCGTAAAAATAATATACACTCAAATACATCAAGAAAAGGGAAGCAATAATAAATTACAGCCAGATATCCTAGTCTAGCAAACTGACAAGAACTTAGATTCACAAAACAAGTTGCAAATAACATTTAACAATAATAATATTAATTAATAATTATAAAATTAACATATATGCGTCTATCCGTATATAAACCTACCAATATATCTTAATATATATAAATCTGATAAGCAAAACATAAACTATCATCAATATAATAAAGAATTGAACTGAAATTGAAGTATACCAGAACGAAATTGTTATCACATCCAGGTCTCTTAGGAGCAACATCATCCTGATGAACAATATCGCCAGCGAAAACTAAGGAAAAACTGCAAATTAGTGAGAGTACAACTACCTCAAGTACGGTTCTGCTTCGTTTTACAGCTTCTTCCATTGATTGATTGCTGATTTAGTTAAATACAGAAAAAATTAACGATAGATATATAGTAGAAATAAAAGAAGTGATTGATGAAAAAGTCAAAATTAGGGTTTCATATTTTATTTTGGTTTGGTCGTTATCGTGGTTAGATGATGGTGGAGATGAACATGGTACGAAATGAGAAATATATGTACGTACAGGAGGTGTGTACGTATATATTATGTGGTGATCTTTTCACTTGCTTCTATAGTACGGCCTAGTGTGGCAACCTTCTTTTCGTTTGTTTCATTGTCTACGCGCAATACATCGCGTGATCGGCAAGCACGGATCTAATCACTTTAATAATGGGTTTGTCTTGGGTTTTAGCTTCTACTTTTAATAAGCCCGAGTTCATACGTCTTGTTTAACATCACAATAAAAATGGGGTTTTTTTTTAATATAAGCCTCTAGAATCCCTTAAACAAGAAGCTTCTTAAAGTTGCATTTTAATAAAAGCCCCAATTCCAGCCACAAACTCCGATTCCAACTTCAACCCGTTGTTGCCAAACACACCCCTATTATTTGTTTATTGGAATTGGAATTGATAAGAAATCCCTTAAGACTACGATAAGAGAAAATTTATTATTCAATCAAAATTGTAATTAATAGACCTAAAGTTTGCATTAAATTAAATGGAACTTTTCTTTTATTTTTGATGTATTAATTGAGATTTTTGTTTGCATAGAAAACTTTAAGTTTAATAAATGTATTTGGAGGTTTTTTATGGACTATCCTTATTGTCATTATCATTTCCCTTGTTTATATGTTTATTTTTTGAGTTTGGTGCACAAGGTAAGAAGTGTTATGAACTTCAACTTTTGAAAATGCAATTAATACACATTAAATTAAATATTTACATATTAGGATTATTTTTAATTCAACAGGGAAAGTTGGAGTTCATAAAGTACTTATCTTGTCCCCTAACCCTTAGGGGCACAAGATAGACAAACCCTTTTTTTTTTTTAAAGGAAAACACTTACACACCATATCACAAATATATACATTCATTGATGAATATTTACAAATAATCTCACCCCATTACTTGAACTCACAACGTCAAAATTGAGGGTAAATTTGATACCGCTAGACCAATAGCCCTTTGGTACTTTTATTATTGTCGCACCCCCAAATTATACAGCGGAAACGAATCGGGTCGGGGCGCGACAAATCAAATATCATCACACCAAGATACAACGAACGACCTCTATATGAGTCATTTGACAAGTACTTTACATTTCCATACATAAAATGTTTGGAAACATTGCGTTTACAGTATAAAAATACATTTTCCTAGAGTCCGCGTTCAAGACGGGAGATTCTATTACATAATAGTTTACAAAAAGTAATGCGGGAGAATCTCCGTTAATGCAGTTGTAAAATCATACGACTCTAGCTAAGATATCATGGAGTAATCCTACTCCGTTTGTGTACCTGAGAATACATGCTAAAATGGGTTAACACGAATGTTGGTGAGCTCACAGGTTTATCAGTTAAAATAGAAAGTTTGAACACAATCCAGGTTTTGCACGCATGCAAAAATGTAAGTAAATATACCATTGCCATGAGCTCATAGTCGAAGCTTAACCCGTAAGTGAGTAAGGTACTCTATAGTACAGTATAGTGCCCCCGCGAGTGCATAATCCAAAACACTCGTACGAAACAAATATAAGTCGCCCGTTTCTACAGAACGGTCCATGGTAGCGCTACTACCCCGGGCGAGGAGGGTCAGTCCCAAATGGATCCATTTACTAATATTCACGCTTAATCCAAACTAACGAAACTATGATGGGAGGACTTCAGTGGATTATGTAAATTACTCATGCAATCCGTATAATAGTTAAATCAGTACTTGTGTTCACGAAAAGTAAGCAATGTATCTCACCCCTAGGTAAAAACAGTAAAAAGGGGCTATGAGACTCGCCCGAGTCTGGTAAGCTACGTTATTATAAATAAACGAGTGTCCGAATGTTACAATCAGCAAGTAGGTTCTCCGAACCCGCAACCTTCTAGCACCCTAAACGCATAAGGTTGTAAGTAAGCGGATGTCTCATAAGACCATCCATGCTAGTTGTCCACTCAACTAGTTATGTCCAAGTGTTAATCGTTTGTGTTTTGAAAACCTGTACGGCCCGTTGGTGACGTTTAGTAATAATACTTCTTAAAGACACTATTGTTAAGTTTTGTTTCATTGTATACTTGTAAAAGTATATGTATTGGGTGTACGAATATTATCGCATATGGTTTAGTAGTTGTTAACGCGCCATAATTACTTTGAGTTAGACTTTTTGTTAGTGTTTGGTGCGACACAAGGTGCGACACCAGGTTGGGTGGCGACACAGAGGTCTGTGTCGCATGATGTGAAATTGAGTATAAGTGTGACATAGCGACTAGTGTCGCTATTTGTGGGAGTTTAATAAGTGAGCGACATAAGAGTTTGTGTCGCAGGTTGTGATTTTAATTAAGTATGCGACACAGAAACGTGTATCGCAGTGTTGCGACAATAGCTTGGGTTGCGACATAGGGTTTGTGTCGCATGGTGCGACAATAGTCATCTTTTGTGACATAACGGCTTGTGCCACAGCGGCTTTAGGCCAAATGCGACACAAAGGACTGATTGTGTTTTCGTGTTTGTGAACTTGGTTAAACGTGCTCGGTTTGACTCGAAACTTTTACACAATACTTAAATATGTTTTATAACTTGTAAAAAGTAAGTTTCATGTTATGTGGATATCCGAAAGTGGCGTTTTTAACTCTCATATCAAAACAACCCTTGCGATGGGTTTTTACTAAATTATACGTTTTTCGTGGCTCGTTTTAACTAAGTAAACGTGCGAGATAAAATCCGAGAAAATTCTATGACATTCTCCCATGTCTTAACTATTTAAAATAATTTTTCCATAATTTTTAGTTAAGTATAAATCGTGCAAAAATATTATGTTCATAACTATGTCCAACAACACATTTTCAGCATATATGTTCGAAGAAAATTTCGTAACTCGAGTTTTACAAAACTTCAGAAAATGTTCGAGTACAACTTTGAAAGCTAACACATTTTGTAAGCTCAGAATGACAGACTGTATATGTACTTTTATTAATTCATTTTAAAATAACAATTAAACTCAGAAAATTATGACGCTTGGTGGGTTCGAAAGTTAACATCCTAACTTGATTTTAGGCTCAAGAATCGTTCGATTTAGTGGAGAAATGAGTCAGGTATCATAGATCTAAAGTCGAGTAAAGTTTTGTCCAGTGGGTAATAGTATTACCCAATGGTTTTTCGCATTACACAAAGGTTTTCTGGTTGGTTCTTGGACGATTTTCAGTAGATGTGGACTTCTAGCACGTGTATAAACTTTATCTAAGGAAAACTAACAAGAGAACAAGTGGATCTTACAGAGAAAAACGAGATCTAGAGGTGAAATGGTGATGTCGTGCTGCTGTTGCTGTTCTTGACTTCCTTTGTGTAAAAACCGAGGCTAGAGGATGATGAGTGGTGATGGTGGCTAGTGGTTGTTGTTGGTGATTCTTGGATGATGGTGGAGGGCTGGTAGCAACAGGTTTTGGAGAGAGAAAGAGCAGAGATGTAGAGAGAGATGAGAGAAAGTATGAGTGTTTTTATGAGGATATGGAGGAAATGAAATAGAGAAAGGGTTTAAATGGGAAAGGGGGTTGGGCCGGTTTGGGGGAGGGCTTGGGCTCAGTTTGGGGGAGGGCCAAACGGGCTCAGGCTCGTGAGACTCGTTCTCCAAATTCATGAAACGCCCCAAAACTTTAGAAGAATTATATATATATATATATATCACATTTAGTTAGGTCCCACAACTAGTACTCATTTTGCTTTAACCAATATACATTACTATTGTATTATAATAAACTCAAAATAAAAACTCAGACCAAAACACAAAATACACGATCCTGCTTATCACACGCGATCGCTTGTTTTCATTTCAAAGTACGCGATCGCGTATTAACACATAGGAATACTTTTAAACTCTATAAACCATCAATATATACTACTAACCACATGAAATCTCTCCCCCACTTTGATTAGTTTAGCTTAATCATTACTAACTAACCAAAGTTAAACTTTCAATATTCATAATCACTTCATTATTAAATTACTAACATTCTACACTTTAATTCTTGTTTAAACATGTTATTCATACTATATTAACATCATATAAATATTATTAGTAATACCATTAGTTGATTAACATCAACTTACACAAAAAATTTACCAAAACCCCCATAATCAACCAAGAACACAAGTAATGATTTCATCACTTTCAACTTGTTTAATGATTATTAACAAGTATATTAATACTAAAAAACACTAACTTCATAAATTTAGAATCCTAATTTCGTATTATAATCACCAATTTTATCAAACCCATTAAAACCCAAAAACTAGGTTAGAACATAGAAGAAACTTACATACAATGATTAGAAAGATGGAGGAGGTGATTAATTGAAGACTAGAAGCTTGAATCAAAGATTAATTTGATGATTTGATGATGATAAAATGTTCCTGCGATTTTCCCCTTCACGATTTTAGTTTCAGGAAGTTTTTGGAATGTTTGAGAGTAGTAAAGAGGAAGCACGCATGTATTCATATTATACATTATTTTTTTAATTTACACAGTCTGGAACTAAGATATCCATTTACGTTTTCTATCATATTATATCATTTAAATGATAATACTTCATAATACTTATATTTTCGCGTACGAAAATAATAACCTGAAATTTGGGGTGTTACAATTCGCGTTACGCCCCGAGGTCGATTAATCGTTATTCGTGTACTTATACGTTAAATCGTCGAACCTTTTATTACTTTGTTTTAGTTGATGATATCCACGTTATTTTTGGTTAAAATAATATTTGGAAATACTTTATACAATATTTCTAGAATGTTTGTCGGTTTCGTTCGGTTGTCGAGCTCGACTCGCGCGTCATTTCGCGTACGTTACGTTTTATTTAAATCGCGTAACTTTTCGCGTGATATTATTACATAATTATAATATATGAGTGACAACCACTATTTTACCATGAAAATAGGGTTACATTCTTTATAAAAATGTGTCACCAACGTCCGTGTATGTCGGAATCCATCCGATCGTTCCGCGTAATTAAAATTAACTACGTACGTGTGTATATAAATATAAAAATAATTACAAGTACTTAGCCTAATACAAAACTAAATACATGTAATAGCACTATGATTTAGGCTCAAAAGTTGACCTAAATTGTCAGGTGTCACAATTATTTTCTTACCTTTTTCTATATATATAATTATCATATTATATAATTATCATATTACATATTATATAATTGTATTATTAAAAATGACTCCTAATAGCACACGGTGTCGAGCCGTTCTTATTGAAATCTTGGGTCAGTAACATCGTCGGACGGCGTTCTGCCGCACCGGAACAGCATTACCAACCAGCGTTCGGTTTGTAACGATGGCGAGCGTCTATTTTTTTTTCTTTTTTCCAACGGGTATAATTAATTAAAAAAATAAAAAATTTAAAATATAGCCGTTTATATGGCTGTTTTTCAGATTTTTTTTAACCCAATTCACTTTTCTATTTAAAAATACACTTCTCCCACACAAACCAAAACACACTTCAAACACTTCTTTCACTCAAAAAAACTCTATATAATTCACTATGTTTATCATGTCGAATAACCCGAACAACCCATACCACCTTCAATCTAATTGGAACCTATTCATGGGCCATTCGCAATCCTCAAACCCGCAACAAACACCCTCATCTACTAACCCATAAATGCAAAGTTTTGCTTTATACGCTAACAATCAACAACCAATATTGCATTATTAATTTTTGTGACTTTTTAATTATGTTTTTAAATTATGCATTTTAATTTTTAGGACGTGTAAATTTTTCTATTTGTTTCAATGAATTAATTGTTGTTTTATTTGATTTATTTGTTTTTTAATTTAATTAATTTAATTAATTAACTTTAAAAATCAGAAACTCCATAACACTGTCCAGAACGCTGTTTTATTTGATTTATTTGTTTTTTAATTTAATTAATTTAATTAATTAACTTTAAAAATCAGAAACTCCATAACACTGTCCAGAACGCTGTCTACCATGCAGCCCATTTTCCAGCAACAACATTTATACCAGAACACTGTAAAAACAAAATCTCCACACCTTGTGCTCTAAATAAAATTTAAGTACCTACGAATCAAGTTAAAAAAAGCTAATGATAACATGTAATAATAATAAGGAAAATAATAGTCCATTTGTGCCTTGGATCCAGATATGATCGAGGTGATCAATCACGTGGCAGAAACACACAATTGATTAATTAAACGAATAAACGAATAACCAAAACAAACGAATACGAAATTGAAACGTTGTATATATGATTGTAACCTATTAGATTCGTATTACAGGAGTGCCTAGTCGACAAATAGGTTCTAGGGTTTAGTCAACCCCAGAATTGAAACCGACTTAGCGACACTCGCCAAGTGTCGCTTCCACTGATCAAGTGTCGCATCATGCGACACTCAAGTAAAGTGTCGCTCCACTTCGAATGTCGCTCTTGGCGACACTTGGACAAGTGTCGCCCTAATCTATTAAGTGTCGCCAAAAATAATATTTATATATAATTTCAACTACGACGTTTACAACTCGATAAATGAATCAAAACCAACTGACTGACAAACATGTATCAACAAACTCCCCCGTGTCATCAGCTTGGTCTTCAAAAATCTTCAACATTTCCAATTTGCAGGGAACGTGCCACCTGCGTGAACTCCTTGAGCTAAACACACAGAAACAACCTTCTGAAAACGCAAAGCTTCAGTCTTGAACTCTGAATAATAAACAATCTTCCTAGCATGTAGAGATTCAAGATCTTTCTTTGTAAGGTTGATCAAGCTCAAAGGATCATAAACACGAATCCTTGTAGACTTAGCTTTCCACAAGTCTTTTGGCTCAGAATTAGAAATATATATAATTTTTGCTTCACTAGTCATTCCATCGTATATCCAATACTGTAATCGTCTCAAAAAATCAATTGGGAGTTTCTCAAATGGATTGTACTTCAAAGTCTTTGGAGATCGATACACAATCTTAACCCAGGGCCTATTGGTAGTCGGATTTATCCTGTTCCTGGATATATACCTCATCCTCAGATTCGGTCTCAAAAGATAATATTGTTTGCTGTTGACCTCTTTTCTCAATATTCTCTGTACTCGATTCGCCAATTCATCGTCAGTAGGATTGATAATATTGACTTGAGCCAAATGCAGAATTTCACAGTAAGGAAGAGCACTCAAAATCTTGAAGTTTGTAATGAAATACTGCAACCCATCCTGTCTTTTTACCACAATGACCTTATTCTTAACATCGTACTTCCAGCTGATAATACGACCTTTGATGCGTTTGCTGCTTGCTTTGTAAAACTTGCAGGTCTTTAACATATCAGATTCCACAGCTGCAGAAGTAGACGTTTCATTTTCCGGAGCAGGAGGAGTAGAGGAAGTCTCAGCTGATGTAGCTGGTTCAGTCTCAGGAACAAAAGCTGTAGAAGATTCAGGTTCCACAACTTCTTCCGTATCAGAAACCTCCATCTCATCTCCCATGAAAACCTCATCAACGTCAATATTTTCATTATTGACCGTTTCCTGTTCAACCTCTACATTAACATCAGTATCAAAATCATGTTCCTGCTCAGGTACCGTGAAATCATCATCATACAGCATGCTCCGAAGAAAGTCCAAGTTCACTTGCGAATAATCAATATTAAGCGGAGTCGGTTGACCTGGAATATGAGCAGAAGACACAAGATAATACAAAGTTAATATTTCATTGATATCAGAAGGATTTACATTTTCAGGAATCCACCGATCGTGGCCTTTTATTAGTCCTAGGGGGCACATGAACCCACCCCTGTGACATCCTGCGAAGAATGAGCTTGAAGCGCGCAGGATCGACTAACTGAATAGCCGCTAAAGTATCCGTTGGGGACACGTCGCCCTCAGAATCCACAGGTGTAGGACCACCATCATCCTCACCACCTGCATCCACATGCTCAACCTGGTCAATATCGTCCAGCTGCTCCTGAACTGCAACGTCCACAAACTCTTCCTCATTGACCGGATCTTGAGGAACAACGACGTCCAGATAACCGTCATTTGGTGGTGCCACATAGTGTTCGTCGATTATGTGACCAAAAAAGTCCACATCGGGAAGCTGTTGCTGTCCCTTCGGCGGTGTGGCACAATCTCCAAAAACTCTTAATAACATCGGCTGCGGCAACAGTTGAGAGATAGGATCGGCTGGAATTCCTAGATTCAGAGAATTCAGAATCAGCTGAACAAACCGTGGATACATAAACCACATATCTTCTCCGGACTATATATTGTCGATCATGTTGTTGAAGACATAGCTCGAAAAGTTATACGGTTTGTTGTATACGAGGGCAAGCATAACTGAAACCGTAGAATAACTTATCCCGTCATATCCAGCCTTTCGCGGAGACATATAAACAATGATAATGTGTGCCAAGTATCTCCAGACCCTGCTCAAAAATTGTTTGTGGTACTGGTCTGGAGGAATCTCAGGATAGCCCATGTGGGTTAAACCGCCAGCGATAAAAGCATTCTCGAATTGGGTGGACATCTCCGTGGCATCATCGAAATGAAGGACATTGTGAATAGTGTCTTCGGTGACCACTATTTGATGACCAAGAACAGTGGTCAAGATTCGGCGCTGGTTATCTTCCGTGTTGATAACCGCGTTTGTCCAGAAAGCACCAACTCGATTCAGATAAACCGGAGGATTAGCAGTGATAGCATAATGAATCCTCGATCTTCGTAAGAAATGAATCATCGGATGGAACGGAATCGAATTCTTGTGCGTCTCGTTCAGAAACGCCACAATATTATGTCTCCGATTTGTACGTGCAGCATAAGCAACAAAATTCGCCATCTGTAAACTGAATACAACTGAACATGTACAAAGATATAGCGTTATAGAAAGATGTTCAGATGATACACAAGTTACGTCAAACAAAACATTAGTTTTTTGAATTATTGGCGACATTTTGGTAAGTGTCGCTGGCTATAGATGCGGCACTCGCGTGAGTGTCGCTGGAACAAAATCAAAATAATCAAGCGGCACTTAAGCTAAGTGTCGCTTTCCTAAGAAAATTTTGGCGGAACTTCGTTAAGTGTCGCAGAAAAATCAATTTTAAAACATGCGGCACTTAGGTAAGTGACGCTGGAAAGAAGCGGCACTTGTTTGAGTGATGCAGAAAATTTAAAATAATGTATGCGGCACTTAATGAAGTGACGCAGCCAATTCAAAATCTAATATAGCGGCACTCGGTTGAGTATCGCTTATCAATTTGCGTCACTTGGTCGAGTGACGCAGGTCAGTTCAAATTACCAAGTACGCGACACTTGAGTGAGTGTCGCATCAAGTAACGCAACAATGAATAGCGGCCTAGAAACTATGAAACCCAGAAAAATCGAAGAACCAAAATTGGGGTTTTGACAAAGTAATGTAACCACGAGGTGCGGTTAATGTGTGCGACCAAAACACACCCTTTTATATCGTTTAAAACACCCAAACCGATCACGAATTTCATCGAATACGCAAACCCTAAAAACCCGTATATACATTACAAGATTAAACAAAAACTATACGGTAAAAGAGGGTAAAAATTATACCAATCGACGCGCAATGATGAGAGGAACAAGAATATGAAGTCCGATCACCAAGAAAACACGTCGAAATCCTCAGAATAATCGAAAAGCATGCACAGTCCAAGTGTTGCAGGTTGGAGATCGAGTGACGCAAAGGTGTAGTGAGTGTCGCTAAATGATTTATGATGGCATAAGTGCCGCGGTACGGGCGCTTATATACTCCATCACTTATAGGCGACACTAGGTGCCTCACTTATATCAAAAGCCATGCGGCACTTAGTGCGGCACTCGGTGAGTGTCGCAGAGTGACATTTAGATAAAAATTTTGAAGAATTTTCGATCTTTCACGTTACGATTTCGATACTCGAGATGACAGTAATAAGTAACTTGGAGAGGAATAAAAATAAATTAAAATTAAAATTAAACCACAAAATAAGATACATATATCAGGCACAATCTTTTTGGTGACGGGATTATTTTGGGTCTGGTTAGGGATCATATCAGGCCAACATGCAATTAGTAGGAAATAGTAAGTGTTATTTCGATTATCAGTATATCTGTCCACTTTAAATTTACTTAACATATTTAAAGCAGTGTTTATAAAAATTATTTCAAAACGATTATTGGTATTGTTTGACCACTTAAACATTTTGTACTTAAGTAAGTGACTTCGAATCATATCTTTATTATTAGTATGCATATTAATTTATATAAACCATATTAGAATATACATTTGAAATCAAAACATGTTAGTACTTTCTATGTAGAGGGTGAGTGAAACGCCCTGAATTCTTGAACCATTTTTTTTTTTACAATATGGAACAACTATATATATATATATATATATATACTATTCATACAATTTATAACTGATTGGATATTGTAATCGATTAACTATTATGTCATTTTATTTACAAAATTGTAAAATCCTGATGACCAAGGGAATCCGCCGGATTCCCTATGAATCCGCCGGATTCATACAAACTTTCAGACTCAACTCGTAATCAGAACTCTTCTACACAATCCGGTTGGCTGAATCCGCCGGATTCACCTCAATCCGCCGGATTGGGAATGAATCCGCTGGATTCTTCCCTTCTACAGCAGAAAACTGCAGCCTGCACTATTTTATACCAAAAACCAAACTTTGATCGAGCATATCTCACAAACGACAAAGAGTTAAGTTATGAAATTTTGCAGGCACCTCTACTTTGCCAAAATGAAACTTTCTCTTTTTACACTTTTTCAAAATACGCGTTTATCTAAAATCTGGGTTGTAATCCATTTTAGGACCATGTTCGACACTTTTGCTTAACATGTCAAAACATAAATCACTTAGTTTCTGACTTTCAAACTTTACTAACATTTTCTACCATACATTTGACACTTAAGCCAAGAGCAACAAGTGTCATACCTATACCATGGCTTGTTTTGACTCTTGGACCCTAAATGTACCCATTTGGACACTTTTGACTCGTTTCTTCTTTCAAGGCTATTCTAACTCTTTCACTTACATCTTTCACTCACACTTGACCATTTTAACATAATTGACTATGGATCAACATTAAAATCAACCCAAACACATTTTCAATCCTTTACACTATTCCAAATCTTTACCATTTATGACACATATATGGTTACTAATCATTTCTTCTTTTCTTTCCACTTTGACTTTGCTAAATCAAAGACTTACATAACACATGTCATAAAACTCTTTTTGGGCGATTTACACAATGGCTAATCATAACGATGATTTAAAAGAATAAGAAGCTTAACTAACCATAAAGCAAGCTCCTTATCCACTCTATCTTCTTGCAAGCCACATCTATACTTCTATTCATTTGGCTCAACCGAACCAAGTACCTACAACATAAAACACTAAACGAATTAAGCATAAAGCTTAGTGAACATATGATTATCTAATCAACCTAACTACTAATAAAAAACAATACATTATTATCATAGTAACAATATAATAAGCAAAGTATAGGAGTTTCTTCCCTTTCTTGAATTCACTTTCACTTTCGCTTTTACTTTAACTTTCGCTTTAACTTTCACTTTCACTTTCACTTGAACTTTCACTATTACTTTTATGTGTGCACATCTCTCATGATTATACTAGCTAATATCTAACTAGCTAGTATAATCATATTCTAGCTAATATCTAATTAGCTAGACTAATCACATTTTAGCTAAGAAAGTTAGCTACTAATCACAACATGGCTAACCTTGGTCAACCATTCTAATCATCACATGGCTAACATGAGTTAACCATTCTAATCACATAAATCTTTTCATATCATTAAAGCTAACCAATAACTCTTTACACAATTAGGTGAATCTTTTGCTCGGAAGCAATCCGATTCACTTAATTAGTATCTAATTACTTTCATATGACTCACCTTGATGAATTGAACAACTTGTGGCTAATTGATCAATTGAAGATGTCACACCTTTGACACCTAACACATGAACACACAACACAATTTAGAACAACTAATTACACTTTCACTAATAATCATCTAACATCTTTTTCTTACTTTAATTAACTTTCTTTTACTCTAACTAAACTAACTAGTTATACTTTCATAATTCTTATCATGTTATACAATTCTTTCAACTACTAATCATTTGAGTTATTACTAACTCATGAATTCATTATCACTTTTCATTAACTAATCACTTACACTTTCATGTTCATAATCAAGCTTTACTCAAACATCTCCTAATCAACTTACTACTTTAATTACTTGTTCTAACATCATAATTACACTCTATTAACACCATTAGTAACATCTTTAAGGTTATTACATAACTTCTCAAATATTTAGCAAAACCCTAGAAATTGCTCAAGAACACTAATCATAAATTCATCACTTTCACCATGTAATATGGTTACTAATGATCTTAATAACACTAATCAACATCAATTCAGTCGATTTCTAACCTCAATTTTGAACTAAAACTCACTAATCAACAAAACCCATTTTCTAGGGTTCTTGAGAGAATTAAAACAACTTACAAGGATTAAAGAATGATGGAAGATGATGATTCTGATTTCTTGTAGCTTGAATCAAAGGTTAACAATGAGTTCTTGATTAAATTTTGACTCCTGCGATTTTTCTCAGCTTAAAACTTTGGTTCTGGACTTTTTGGGAGAGTACTGGAACAAGACACGTAACTGTGTCTTTTAATCTTTTAATTTCATGTACTACACAGTCTGGAACTGAACAACCATTTACGTTTTCTATTATAACTTATTATTAAAAGATCTATAATTAAAAATAAGTATATATTTTTGTACACTAAAATAATACCTTAAAAACTGGGGTGTTACAGTGAGAATATAGACATATCTTTAGAACCAAGCAAGAGGTGACAGGTCTGTACAAAGTACAACAGAGTCACATAAACATTGATTCGGGTTGAACAAACACCAGTCTAAACAATTAAACCATAGGATACAGGTCTGTAGTTACTACAACAGAGTATCATAGTTTAACACAAACCAGTACTAGGCAATCTTTGTATAAAATATTTTCTTGTATATTTGTACAATATTTAAGATCAAGATCACCATGGGTACATAATATTTGTTCGTAACTTAACACAGACTACATACCTATGTCCTTTTCAAAAATATATCAGTTGAAACCAGGTCTGTATTTTCATACAACAGAGGAGACAACCAATATATTTCCCCAGATAAAACCATATTAAGACCCTAAATCATAGATCATAGCATGTTTACATCCAAATATTAAGACTACGTGTCAAAATATTTAAAGACTTAAAGTCCTATTTCAACTTAATGTCATACATAGTAATATGTTTTATACAAAATAATATGCAAGTTTGATCGTTAAGCTTTTTAGAAACTTAAGTACAAATGCCTACCAATACATCATATGATAAAGCTAATTTTTATAAAAACTATTGTAAGTATGCCAGATAAACCTACTGATACATCAAACATAAACCTTAAAATTTCCATTTTGTGCATATCACCTGATGTACTATCATATCCCAAGTTGTTTACAGACACAACCCAACGTCTATTTTATAAATTTAGCAACTTTGCATTTCTTTAATACTAATAAGTATGAAGAGTGGCTGTTGCGAGATTTTTTTTTTTATAACATAAAGCAATAAGTACACAATTAAAGCAGCCAAGTCACAAATCACTAATGACTGGGATTTTTCTTCATCCCAATCATTGAGACTAACTCATCAAATCGAGACCTTGAAAAAGCTTTTGTGAAAATATCAGCATTTTGTGTAGAGGTGTCTATATGAATTAAGTCTATTAAGTGTTTCTCAAAGCAATCCCGTATGAAATGAAAACGTATTTCAATATGCTTTGTTTTAGAGTTTTGTACGGGATTGCAGGTGATTGAGATAGCGGCAGTGTTATCAACGTGAATAGGAGTAAGAGTTAGAAGGAACCCGTAATCTCTCATTTGGTGCTGAATCCAAAGAATTTGAGAACAGCAACTGGCAGCAGCAATGTATTCGGCCTCAACTGTTGAAGTAGAAACCGTTGTTTGCTTCTTACACTGCCATGAGACTAACCGATTGCCCAAAAACTGACAACCTCCAGTTGTTGACTTTTTATCCACGCTGCAACCACCGTAATCTGAATCCGAGTAAGCAGTTAAAGCGAAGTTATCCTCATTAGAGTACCATAATCCAAAAGATGGTTTAAACTTCAGATAACTGAAGATTCGCTTAACCGCTTTCTCATGAGAAACTTTAGGCTTCACTTGAAATCTTGAGCAAACAGACACATCAAACATGATATCGGGCCTTGAGGCAGTTAGATACATCAGCAAGCCTATCATTGAACGATAGTCACGAAGATTCACATCATCTTCATTTTCAGCAGGACCAAGTTTATGATTCGTGTCGATAGGAGTTCCAAAGGTTTTACAGTTGAGCAGGTTGTATTTTGTCAAAATGTCGTTCACATACTTAGTCTGATGAATGAAGATACCATCACCAGATTGCTCAACTTGTAATCCTAGGAATAAAGTAAGCTCCCCCATCGCACTCATCTCAAACCTGTCCTTCATAATACCCTCAAATTCTTTTCAAAGAGCCTCATTTGTTGACCCAAATATAATGTCATCCACGTACACTTGTACAAGTAGCAAATCCTCTCCACACTTTTTAACGAAGAATGTACTATCAATACAGCCTCGTGTAAAACCGTTTTGGAGCATATAGGTTGACAGTGTTTCATACCACTTTCGCGGAGCCTGATGAAGACCATACAAGGCTTTGTCCAACTTGTAGACATAATCAGGATGTTTTGGGTCTTCAAAACCAGGCGGCTGACAGACATACACATCTTCTTGAAGCTTTCAATACAAAAACGCCGTTTTCACATCCAGTTGAAAAACGCGAAATCCCTTATATGAAGTATACGCCAGAAATATACAAATACATTCTAAATGAGCTACTGGTGCGAATACTTCATCATAATCTAAACCTTCAATCTGCTTGAATCCTTGAACAACCAATCATGCTTTATTTTTCATGACCACACCACGATCATCCTTCTTTACACGGTATACCCATCTAGTTCCAATAGGATAAGCATCTTTCGGTGCATTAACTAGCTTCCAAACTTGTAACTTTTCGAATTGCTGAAGCTTATCCTGCATTGCATTAATCCAATGATCATCCTTTAATGCTTCAGTAATATTCTTTGGTTCCACTTGAGATAGATAACATGAATCTATCCTAGCTACAAGACCAATCATATACTGAGTGGCAGTCTCCTTTACTTGACTTCGTGTTTGAATACTAGCATTTGGATCACCAATGATATTTTCAATTGGGTGATCCTTATGCACACGAGTTACTAGAATTACGGCCAGCACAAGGACTAAATCCAAATTATTGAGATCTCCCTCAGTTTCAGTAGCATCTCCTTTCTCAAGAATAATAGCAGTTTCCGTTAAAGTCAAATAATCTGAAGCTTTTTCATCTTCCTTTTCATTAGTGTAAAAATGAGAATAATACAACTCCTCTTCATCTTCTGGTTCCTCTAAAGGAGGCATATTCGGAACAAAAGGAAGCTCCGATGTGTGAATAGACTTAAAAGTAGAAGGAGCGTCCGAAGATGGTATAGAGAGAGGTGGTACAGTTGTTGTTGTTGGAGTAGGAGTGGGTGTAGGTGTAGGAATGGTAGGATAAGCAGGAATGGTAGTGGGTGCAGGAGTGGTAGTGGGTGCAGGAGTGGTAGTGCAGCTGGTGTAGTAGCGGAAGAGGATGATGGTGATGGAGTATCATGTGAAAGGTCAACACCATGAAGTAATGTAATCACCTCTTCCATTTCATCTAACTCTGGAATATTGAAGGAGTCGAAAAGATCATTATACTTGAAGGACCAATCGGGTCCAGTTCCTTGAGGAGGCTCAGTATAACGTAAACATTTAAATTCAAAATGCTCCTTAACTATGCCCGTTGATTTGTTGAAGACCCATTTGTTCGAAGAATTAGCAGAATACCCAAGAAAGATTCCCTCGGTAGCCTTATCACCAAACTTAGAGACTTTATCTCTGGTAATCATAATCATACACAGACATCCGAAAGGTTCAAGAAACTGCAGATTAGGCTTAAGGTTATTAAATAACTCATAAAAAGTCTTATTCTTTTTCTTAACCGTAAGGACCCGGTTCAAAACATAGCATGCTGTGCTAACCGCCTCAGCCCAAAAGATGATGGGAAGCTTAGAGTCTGATAGCATGGTTCTCGCTGTCTCTATGATAGTTCTGTTCTTCCTTTCAGCAACTCCATTCTGTTGTGGAGTTCTTGGTACACTGAATTGATGATCAATGCCTTTATTTAAACAATACATTTCAAGAGTATTGTTCTTGAACTCAGTCCCGTTATCACTACGCAGTCTCTTGATATTCAAATTGCACAGATTAGCCAACTTATTAATTAGATAAACTAGAATATCAGGTGTTCGATCCTTAGTAGAAAGAAAATAAACCCAAGAGAATCTTGAGTAATCGTCTGTAACTACTAAACAATAGGAACTCCCACCTATACTCTTTGTAGAAATTGGCCCGAACAAATCTATGTGCAGCAATTCCAATGGTGCAGCAATGGAATTCACAACTTTTGACTTATGGGAATTTTTGTGTATTTTCCCTTTTTGACAGGAAATACAGTCATCCTTCAAAGCAAATGATTGCTTTGGAACTCCATTCACCAGATCATTCTTTATCTAAAAAATCATTTTACTGAAGTGAATGTGTCACATACGTCTGTGCCAAAGAAGTGAATCCTTTTCCGAAGCCTTAGAGAGAAGACATGTAAGCTCATTTGTTGTCTCCATAGTTCGCATATTCAAAATATACGTATCTTTCTTCCTTGGTGCTCTCATCAGCACCCATTCCTCTGGAATAACAAACCGTGGCTTCAGTATCAAACACTCGGTATCCGTGTAGGCTGCTATGTACTTTTTATCACAAACCTGTGAAACACTTAGCAAGTTATGCTGAAGCTGTTCCACATAGTTCACCTTCTCAAAACTTATATTCCCATTCGTAAGCATTCCTTGACCAGTAATCATCCCAGCAGTCTCTCCTGCAAATGCAACATATCCTCCATCCAATCGCTTAACATCAGTTAGAATAGACACATTGCCAGTCATGTGTCGCGAGCAGCCGTTGTCCATATACCATTTGACGTGGACCCAATTCGACACGGTCGTCAACGCAACGGAAGGAGGACACGGCAGTGGAGTGTTTCAAATTTGTAAAGCTGGGGACTTAAGTTTTACTACGGCTGTATAGCAGCAGTATGACCTAGGGCCGTTCTTCAAGCTAATCGTATTGTGAAACGGGAGTATCAAGACAAGTTGTTTATTTTAGTGATGGGATTTTTAAAATAGAGTTTGAGTGGGTTTTTGTTACTTAGGTCCGTAATTTAAAGCAATTAAATAAAAAGTAAAAAAATAGAAATAGGGATGAAATCAGTATGGAGGAGATGTGTTTGTTATGACTTTGTTAGCTTATGCGGGGGTGATGCTAGGGTTTTGATATGAAAACGTCTTTTAAAGGTTTGTGTCTCATCTGAGCTTAATTGTTCGTAATGTAAACACTAGTACCCTACTGATTGGGGAAACCAATCAATATGTCACTGAGTACTAGGCCAAATTGAGTCTGATCGGAGGAGGATGCTCAACTCTTCAACGTTATCCAGTGATGGAGTAACGACCCTTCTTGGAATGTTAGTTCCTGGGTGCATGAGATAGAGTAACATACCCACTAAGGTTCCGACCTTTCTTAACACTACGGGGACAACGAAGTCAAACAAGGCATTCAAGATTAAGACTTGGTTTGGTAACTATTAACTTTATATTAATGGTTATATTTTAGTCTAGAGCTTTCATCACGGTGTACCATGCGATTATGCATTTCCACAGTTTTCCAGACCCGAGATGTACTAACGGTGTATAGTGCAATTAAGCATTTTCACAGTGTTCCAGATCTTTAGGTGTACTAATGGTGTACAGTGCGATCAAACATTTCCACAGCTTTGAAGTTAAACCAGGATGTGACACAGTCTTCAACCACCGACATTTCCTTAGCTTCTACGTATTTGTACTTCACCGAAGGTGTTTCTAATGTTACACGAAGTACAGTGCCGTTTACCGTGGTCTTTCCGGGGTCACATACTTTATGATCACTCTAGACTAGTTTAAACTAAGTTTGTATTAAAGCCCAACCATCTATGATATAAACCAACCCTCACTATTTCCCAATAAATCCCTGATTGATTCACGGTGTACTATACGAAAGGTTTTAAACAGTATTTCCACAGCTACGCAATTCAGACCATGTTTAAAGTTTCAGAAAACATAGATAGGTAGTGACCGTTTGACCAAGGTTCGCGACTCCTTTTCATAAAGGTTCTAACCACGTTTAATTGGAGGAAAGGCGATTAGGTTTAGAAATTTATAAATACAAGGTTAATAAATCACCGGTTCTCATTATATAATATAACTGGAAACATTATTTCCACAACGGATTGTGCCCACGACTTTCATAGCTTCCACGTTCCGTACTACACACATAAGTGATGATTCCGGCGCTATACAAATGAAAGCCGTATAACGTTACCTCCGTTATTTCATAATGTTATCCAATTATATGTTTAAAGCAGCATCACCCCACACATATATAAACTAACTACATCATAACAAACACACAAGGAAACTACTCACTACGCATAATAACAGGTCCTAAATCTAGCATAATAACAATAGTAATTATCATTATAACAGATAAGGAAAGAAGTAACCGTTAATAAAGCGTAGATTGAATAAGCGTTTAGAGAGAGAGTACAAGCAGAACTTCCGTAATATCCTTGAAAATATTACAATAAAATCCCCTGGACTATTCCCTACGCTATTACAAAAGTAGCCCCTCCGTTAGTTTCAGTTAAATACTAACTGAGAACTAACTGGATCAAACCCTAATTTCTAGAGAGAGAAAGAAAGAAGGAGAGTTTAGAGAGAGAGTGTGTGTGAGAGAGAAAGTGGAAATGGAGAAATGAATGGAATGATGAAGTGTGTTCAAGGTTGGAGGGGTGGCCTCCTATTTATAGGCAAAGCTTGAAATCAGCCGTACAACTCGCGAAGCACGCACGTACAAGCAAACGAAGCACAAATGGGCAGCATATGGGGTACCAAGGGCCATATACGGTGTGTAGAGGGCCGTATACTGTCTTAGGTAGGCCATATACGGTGTGCAAGGCCGTATACGGCTTCCGTCTGATTTCGTTCGTTGCTTAAAACGTCCGTATCTCCTTCGTTATGCATCCGTTTGACCTGATTCTTTTGCCTGTGTCTTCATAATTCCGTTACGCTTCTAATGGTGCCAATCTCACTGAAATTTGATGTGTATAGCTTTAGCATAGCCGAAATCACTTTATAGGAGTTTGTAACCGTCCTGTCTTCTTCGTTCTTTATCTGATTTGCATGATTCTTGATTTTCTCGTCTCGATTTTACCTATTACATCATATCATGAGGTTAGAATATGCTTATCATAGGATAAATGAGGGTGCGAGAATTGGTTGCTGCTTATTTGCTCCGTTTGTTCGTTATTCGGATGTTTTTAGTGATTTTTTGTAGCAAAGCCTATATTTTGAGCATTTTAGTGAATTTTAGTAAATAATGATTATTTTGAAATGTTTTCACTAAAGATGTGCCCAAAAAGTGTGGAATAATGGCCTTGAAAACATGACTTTTTGCGTCACATCAAGTTATCCCACACTTAGACGTTGCTTGTCCTCAAGTAACACTCAGTTTTTGAAAACATTTTAAAACATTTTTAGAGCGAGCTTCAACATTTTCAAGAGTTACCACTGTCAAATGCAGATAAGATAGTTTCAGGAATTTAGGGGAAGATAAGATGATCCTTCCTTAAACAAGAAAAGATTCTCTTAGGCATACATCCAAATCTCATGATCTTGGAGTACACATGACTAGGCGATCTCACAAAAGGTGGTCACTCAATTCACTCAAAGTGTATCGGGTTTCCTATCAATCTAGAACAAAGGAAATCGCTCAAATAGCCAGTCATGCAGCACTCATCGTCATAGGCTTGGTCGAGAATCGGATCTCCACCACTTAGGTGAGGACGGTGCTAATTATTCCAAGACATTCATGAGGGTTGTAGTGTTTGATGAGGGGTAAAGGGTATGGATAGTGGTATTTTTGGGTTGTAAGGGTTGCTTATCTTAAAACAACTGAGATCATGAACAACTTTATTTCAGAACGGAGAGAGAGGTAGCTTTTGGTCTTCTATCAGGATCTTCTTGTGAGGATGATACTTCAAAGGACTTTAAGCTTTATTCTTGCGGAACTATTTTTCTTTTTTCTTCTTTTTCTTCTTTTTTTTTCTTTTTCTGCTTTTATATTTTTCTATTTTCTTTTCTTCTTCAGAATTTCTTTGCCAGAGAATTTCCAAGGATATTTTTCTTCTTTTGATTCTTTCAGAAATCCCTTATCTTGAACATTTCGATTCTTTTCGCGGTGTCAATTTTGCACACCAAGGATTCTTCAATCTTTTTGAGAGCACGAAAGGGGTAGGATAAGATATTCTAAAAGATGTTCCTCATAACCTCAGAAATTCTAAGATAAGTTTGGGGGTATTTTGGGAAGTAGGGTTTTATGAAACGAAAGGTTTAGGCTCAACAGGGTTTACTAGGCGGATCATCGATACTAACAATGAGTATCGGAAGGGTTTTGGGCTTGAAGAGATTTGTGAAAAGGGGTTTAAACCTAGGGAATGTCAAGGTCATCTAATTGCACCTATACCGCGTACGGTACACACCAATGTGGTCTTGAAGCGTATGTCAAGAGCAAGTTCTAATTCAGAGATGCATGCATCGGCACACACAAGAAATGATTAGTGAAGCATTAAAGATGAATGCTATTAGGCTCAAGATACCTCACTGCAAATAGGGTTGTATGTGCTTCGTCATGCTTCCATCAGATTATTATTTCTTGTTTAAGCAATTTCTACCTTATTTTCCCTAGTCTCCGAAATATATTACTCACATATGAAAATAGCTCCTCTCAAAAGATATTTTGGCTCAAAATTAGCAGAGTTAATCAGTAGATTTAGCTCATACTTTCAATTTTCTTTGAAAAATTTTGAAAAATTTGAGGAACATTTTCTGAGTTTACTATTTCGGACATTAAAAATCAAAGAAAACTAACCAAGGTATTCTATACCTGTTATCCCACACTTAGAGGAACATTGTCCCTAATGTTCTCTTTAGTTGAGATTTACTGGAAGTAAAATCCCACACTTAGAGTTTGAACATGTAAGAAAATGTTTCTCAAGTGTTTGTTTTGGGCTGGAATCCCACACTTAGTGATAAGCTTAGGATAGAGTATAGACTACTTTAATAAACTAACAAAGCAAATAATATACAGAATCATAAACAAAAGAGAGTAAAGGTTAAGACACTCCCCAGATAGCGAGCAGCAAAGAAGCTGAGAATCTGAATTTGCTGAAAAGAGATGTTGCCAAGATCTTTTTCTGCATTCATGAAGAGCGGCACAGCTTCAAGCGTCTTGCTATTTGGTTTTCTTCTCCATCCATTATTCCGTTTTGTGAATCAATCTCGTAAGTGTGAACACGTTGGTCGTACCAGTTTACAAACTCAAAGTATTTGCAAATGAAAAGATAAATCATCGTCTCAGAACTTGAAAAGATATTTTCTACTACAAATCATTTTTATAAAACATGTGTTTTTAAACAAGTTCGAGCATAATGCATAAAAGTAGTATGCAAGTACCTCAAATGCTCGAAACACATGAATTATCATTTTTCAAATTGATTTCCTTATTTCTGAGATGAGTGGTTTATTTGCAAATGAGTTGTAATATCAGAAAAGTGTTTTGGTGACGACCAAGTGTGAAGGATAGTCAGAGATATATCTTCACTTATTGACACCGTTCTCTCTACACGTCTTATTGCACGGGTTGCCTCCCGAGAAGCGCTGCTTTTAGAGTCGAGAGCTCGACTTTGCCTTCCTTCAGATTAGTTGGTGCTGGAACCACCAGGACCGGAAGCTCTCAGAAGTGGAATCCTGGGGTTGCGTGGGTAGATCCTCAGAAAATGGCGAGTGATGATGTCGACGATGTTTAGAATCTCTGATGAAAAGATGGGGAAACTTTGAAGATGCTGCTCTGTAATCTTTTTTATGTGCAGCAGGACCCAAGTAATCTCCTTTACTGTGCTGGAGATAATTCCGCGGGAATTTACAAAAGAGAATCCATCAGCTTCAATCATCTCTCGTTCAGGATGGTGTTGTCTGAGCGAGTCCATAAATCCAAAGAACTACAGGTGTAAAGTCTCGTGATCTGCAATACTGGAGTTTACTCCAAGTTCTCGGATAGATTCATGAATACCCTGGATGAGACTGGTCTGGTAGTGGGAAAACGTGAGGTCGGAGTTCTTAAAGGTATTGTTCATCATGTCGTAAACCTCACGTAATCCGTAGTTGAATATTTGACTATGCTCTTCATCAGGTACTTCAGCGAAGATTTCCTTGATTCGATCAGTGAGGAAGTTCGCGATGTTAACCATTGAACCTTCAGGTATAGAAGAAGGGATGACCCGCGTCCTCTCGTCAGAACTCACGTACTCGAGATCTTCGGCAATCTTGTGAGCGTGGTACTCGATGGTGCAGTCAATGTAGAACCTATGAGGAGAAGTCTCGTCGATATGATCATTCCTAGCCATAGAATCTAGAAGTCCCCTAAGATCATTCATCAATCGGATGTCTATGTCTGCGTCGGGATTCCCAGTAGCATTGTACATATTGCTGCGATAAGAATTTAAGAACTCGTGTTGCTCAGCAGAATATGATAATGCGGATCTGAACAGCGTGTCATAGACCTTCCTGTACATGCGTCTTTGGTCTTCAAAGAACTCTAGCTCCTCAGGTGTTGGTCCAGTAGTGTGGTGCTCTCGTAGCAACTGAGCAGCAAGGTCTTCGGCAAAGGCATTTAGGCGGTTGTGGAAGAATCTGTAATCTTGGGAATTCTCGGCTTGGTTGACCTCAGATTCGGCTATGATTTCCTCAATCAGGTTCCTTTGGTGTGGAGTGTAATCATTGGTGGACTTAATGATAATGCTTGTCATTATAGGTATGTCGTTTTCGAATTCTTCAATAGCACTTATCATTTCCTCATGGTTGGAGATAGTCGGAATTTGGGGAGAAGCGGGAACAGTCGAAGATGCAAGAAGTTGGACAGACTGAATATCTATTGGAACATCAGTATAGATGATGTCATCCTCGTCACTCTCCTCAGCTGGAGTATCCCTAGCCTGGAAATCAGGGAACTCAACAGTATCGGACTGTGGAAGGGTGTCATCAGTAATCTGAGATATCGGCTGAGAGGAATCCATTTCGATGTCTTTTTCCTCCTGAGAATCAGAATCACGGCTAGATCCGGAGGTACTTCCCTTCTCGAACTGACTTCGAGGTGCAGATGTGTCAAAGGTTTGAATCCCTTGGGGAAGTCGGGATGCTTTATATGCTGCAATCTTTCTCAAGAGTTTGTCTCGAAGCTCTGGGTGCTGTGCGGATAAGGCTATAGTCTTCTCAATATTTAGCAGAGCGTCAAGTCGGGGAGACACAAGAGGTTTGGTGGGATCAATAGCTGATGAAATGAGTTTCTCCATGGTGAGACCAAATTCTGCATCATGAGAGTAATCAGTCGGTGGATCTTCATCTGGTTCATCTTGTGACAGAGGGATGAAGTTCTCAAGATTTTCGATCTGCATAATCTCTGCTGTCGGTAAATATGAGTCAGGAAGGTATTGATGAGGTGGTGTGGACTGATATACTTCCTCGGGCTCTGATTCTTCCTGCTCTTCCTCGGATTCTTCCATTTCTTCTGGTTTCGTTTCTTCCATCTTTTCTTCCTCTGGTTCTATTTCAGGTTGTTCCTCTTCTTCTTCATCCTGCTCTGAATCTTCCTCCTCTTCTATTTCTTCCTCTGGTTCAGATTCTTCCATTTCCTCGTCTTCTGATTCTGACTCTTCAGTAGCTGAGATAAGACAAGTATGCTCGTATGGCCTGTATGGTTCTGGCTCTGAATCAGAAGTGTCATCATTCCATTCATTGCTCCATTATTGAACAGTCGGTCTGATCAATCTTGTATGATATTGTCTGTCCATGTGCTCGTAGACTGATAACCTGAGAGTATACATCAATAATAGCACGTGCAGTATTCATGAATGGCCTACCTAGGATAATGGGTATGTTAATGTCTTCCTGTATATCCATCACTACAAAGTCAGTGGGGAAATAGAACCTGTCAACTTTTACCATGACGTTCTCAGCAATGCCTTTCGGGTATCGGACTGATTGATCGGCAAGTTGGACGCTCATCTTAGTGGGCTGGAGAGGTCCTAATTCTAATCTGGAGTAGAGCGAGTAAGGCATCAGATTGATACTAGCTCCAAGATCGGCCAAGGAGCGTATTGTGCCTGAGTGATCGGGCAAGGTGAATCGACCCGTGTCTCCTAGCTTTTCCGGTAAGGCATTCTGGATGACGGCTGAACACTCGACGTTCAGGGAGACTTTAAGAATGGCAGGAATCTTGTCCTTAGTCGCCAGCATTCATCGGATGTATTTTGTACTAGAAGGGATTCTAGACACGGTGTCTAAGAATTTTCCATCAAGTTTGAATGACTTGGCATTGTACTTCTTGTGCAGGCAGTTAGGGAAAGGAATCTCAACCTCACGATTCGGCGTAGACATTGATTTGGTCTCAACTGTCGGCGGGACAGGAGAATGTTCCCTTGGAGATGCAGTCATAGAAGGAGTTGGTTTATCAGAGTTTAAGGTCTTGGCTTCCTCGACGTGGGGGTTCTGAATAGTATTGCTTGGTAAGGTCCCTTGCGGTCGGGTATCGAGACGTTGGGCTAACTGACCGATCTGGTTCTCAAGGCTTTTTAGGACCGAGAGTTGATTTCGAAGGAATAGATCAGTTTGGTCTTGTCGAGCCGTAGTCTTTTGGTTGAAAGCGGTCTGACCTTGGATGAATTTGTTGAGATTGTCATCAGTACTCGTGACTGGAATGATGGTCTTCGCCGGCTCAGCAGGCTGGGTATCCTCAGTGGCGGTTAATGGAAGTGGTTGATTGTATGGGAGTTGTGGTTGTTGCGGGTACGTCGGATATCGTGGCTAAAACCTGGGCTGGAAAGGGGGTTGGTTGTTCCGTGGAGGATATTGGTTTCCTCGAGTTCTGGGTGGTGAAGTTCTAGCGAAACCAGGCGGATTTTGAGGTCTGACAGGAAACTGGGCATAGTAGACTGAACCGTCAGTAGGATCTTCGTACTCAACCTCGTATTCTTCAGCGGGATGGTTGGTATAGTTCTGGCAAGCCTGAACTTGGTGGATCTGCTGTGGTTGTTTCTTCAGATCTGCTATCTGTTTTGTCAGAGTCTCAATTTGTTCGCTCAGAGACTTAATGGCTTCAGTTTGGCGGGTGTTTTTTGCGGAGAGGGGTAAAGATGAGGATTGCTCATCAGACTTCCAATCGTGGTGGTGCATCGTCATATCCTCAATCAAGCTCCATGCTTCATCATCAGTAAGTTTCATGAAGTTTCCTTGAGCTGCTGCGTCAAGATTGATGTGATGGTTAGGATCAAGACCTCGGTAGAAGGTGCATACCTTGTCAGTCTTTATCATTTGGTGATTTGGACATTTCCTCAGTAAACTCTTGAATCGCTCCCATGTTGAGTAGATAGATTCATCGTGGGCTTGTTGGAAGTTTGCGATGTCATTCTTTGCCTGAGTTTGTTTAGACGGGGAAAAGTATCTAGCGAGAAACTTATTACCCATGTCGGTCCAAGAGGTGATTGAGCCGGTCTCAAGTCCCTCAAACCAGGTAGAAGCATGTAAAGCGAGAGAATAGGGGAACAAGTATAAGCGGATGATATCCTGCTCAACCCCATTCTGCTTATAAGAGTTTGAAACCTGAATGAATTTGTCGATATGAGCGTTGGGATCATCACGGGGTAGACCGTGGAATTGGCAGTTATCTTTTATGAGTTGTACGATGTGGTGTTTAAGCTCAAAAGAAGCTCCGTCAATCACTGGATAGCTAATCGGTCCTCCTCGTCCTTCGATGGATGGTTTGGTGTTGTCGGCGAGAGTAACACGAGCGGCCATTTGTGGAAAACGGGAACGTCTTTCTTTGCGGATGGTACGGATAATCGACTCAGGATCGGGTACGAAAATGAGAGGTTCAGATCCGGATGATCTGGTCGAATATCGTTGTGGGATATGGGAAGATATTGTCGGTTGGAACAAGGAAAAGAAAATAAGAATGGGAAAGAAGTATCACTAAATAGAAAACTCGTTTGGATGCTTCAGAGTCTTACGATTAACTCCCCGGCAGCGGCGCCAAAAACTTGACGTGGACCCAATCCGACACGGTCGTCAACGCAACGGAAGGAGGACACGGAAGTGGAGTGTTTTAAATTTGTAAAGCTGGGGACCTAAGTTTTACTATGGCTGTATAGCAGCAGTATGACCTAGGGTCGTTCTTCAAGCTAATCGTATTGTGAAACGGGAGTATCAAGACAAGTTATTTATTTTAGTGATGGGATTTTTAAAACAGAGTTTGAGTGGGTTTTTGTTACTTAGGTACGTAATTTAAAGCAATTAAATAAAAAGTAAAAAAATAGAAATAGGGATGAAATCAGTATGGAGGAGATGTGTTTGTTATGACTTTGTTAGCTTATGCGGGGGTGATGCTAGGGTTTTGATATGAAAACGTCTTTTAAAGGTTTGTGTCTCATCTGAGCTTAATTGTTCGTAATGTAAACACTAGTACCCTACTGATTGGGGAAACCAATCAATATGTCACTGAGTACTAGGCCAAATTGAGTCTGATCGGAGGAGGATGCTCAACTCTTCAACGTTATCCAGTGATGGAGTAACGACCCTTCTTGGAATGTTAGTTCCTGGGTGCATGAGATAGAGTAACATACCCACTAAGGTTCCGACCTTTCTTAACACTACGGGGACAACGAAGTCAAACAAGGCATTTAAGATTAAGACTTGGTTTGGTAACTATTAACTTTATATTAATGGTTATATTTTAGTCTATAGCTTTCATCACGGTGTACCATGCGATTATGCATTTCCACAGTTTTCCAGACCCGAGATGTACTAACGGTGTATAGTGCAATTAAGAATTTCCACAGTGTTCCAGATCTTTAGGTGTACTAATGGTGTACAGTGCGATCAAACATTTCCACAGCTTTGAAGTTAAACCAGGATGTGACACAGTCTTCAACCACCGACATTTCCTTAGCTTCTACGTATTTGTACTTCACCGAAGGTGTTTCCAACGTTACACGAAGTACAGTGCCTTTTACCGCGGTCTTTCCGGGGTCACATACTTTATGATCACTCTAGACTAGTTTAAACTAAGTTTGTATTAAAGCCCAACCATCTATGATATAAACCAGCCCTCACTATTTCCCAATAAATCCCTGATTGATTCACGGTGTACTATACGAAAGGTTTTAAACAGTATTTCCACAGCTACGCAATTCAGACCATGTTTACAGTTTCAGAAAACATAGATAGGTAGTGACCGTTTGACCAAGGTTCGCGACTCCTTGTCATAAAGGTTCTAACCACGTTTAATTGGAGGAAAGGCGATTAGGTTTAGAAATTCATAAATACAAGGTTAATAAATCACCGGTTCTCATTATATAATATAACTGGAAACATTATTTCCATAACGGATTGTGCCCATGACTTTCATAGCTTCCACGTTCCGTACTACACACATAAGTGATGATTCCGGCGCTATACAAATGAAAGCCGTATAACGTTACCTCCGTTATTTCATAATGTTATCCAATTATATGTTTAAAGCAGCATCACCCCACACATATATAAACTAACTACATCATAACAAACACACAAGGAAACTACTCACTACGCATAATAACAGGTCCTAAATCTAGCATAATAACAATAGCAATTATCATTATAACAGATAAGGAAAGAAGTAACCGTTAATAAAGCATAGATTGAATAAGCGTTTAGAGAGAGAGTATAAGCAGAACTTCCGCAATATCCTTGACAATATTACAATAAAAGCCCCTAGACTATTCCCTACGCTATTACAAAAGTAGCCCCTCCGTTAGTTTCAGTTAAATACTAACTGAGAACTAACTGGATCAAACCCTAATTTCTAGAGAGAGAAAGAAAGAAAGAGAGTTTAGAGAGAGAGAGAGTGTGTGAGAGAGAAAGTGGAAATGGAGAAATTAATGGAATGATGAAGTGTGTTCAAGGTTGGAGGGGTGGCCTCCTATTTATAGGCAAAGCTTGAAATCAGTCGTACAACTCGCGAAGCACGCACGTACAAGCAAACGAAGCACAAACGGGCAGCATATGCGGTACCAAGGGCCATATACGGCCTTCATAGGGCCGTATACGGTGTGTAGAGGGACGTATACGGTCTTAGGTAAGCCGTATACGGTGTGCAAGGCCGTATACGGCTTCCATCTGATTTCGTTCGTTGCTTAAAATGTCCGTATCTCCTTCGTTATGTGTCCGTTTGACCTGATTCTTTCGCCTGTGTCTTTGTAATTCCGTTACGCTTCTAATGGTGCCAATCTAACTGAAATTGGATGTGTATAGCTTTAGCATAGCCAAAATCACTTTATAGGAGTTTGTAACCGTCCTGTCTTCTTCGTTCTTTATCTGATTTGCATGATTCTTGATTTTCTCGTCTCGATTTTACCTATTACATCATATCATGAGGTTAGAATATGCTTATCATAGGATAAATGAGGGTGCGAGAATTGGTTGCTGCTTATTTGCTCCGTTTTGTTCGTTATTCGGATGTTTTTAGTGATTTTTATAGCAACGCCTATATTTTGAGCATTTTAGTGAATTTTAGTAAATAATGATTGTTTTGAAATGTTTTCACTAAAGATGTGCCCAAAAAGTGTGGAATAATGGCCTTGAAAACATGACTTTTTGCGTCACATCACCATTCACTGTCTTTCACACTTTCAGACTACTGCAACACAAAATCAGAAGAGTATTAGTGAGAAACGGAGACTCAAGCCTTTACAGACTTAGGTCTTCTGAGGTCATCAACAATAAGCACATCAGAAAAAATTTTATTTTTAAACAAATCAGGATTTTTACCTAATGTGTTATTGTTGACGACTGAAGAGTCAACAATGGACTCTTTTGGTTTCCAAACTTTTGGTTGTTCAGAAGATGGTTCCTTAGTAATGTTAAGCTTTGGTTTTGGTAAAGATTCTTGCACAACATTACTTTGCTTCACAACAGGTTTGGGAGATGAGGAGTTACGCCTAGAAGATGAATTAGAAAAAGAATTTCAGTAAAAGGAATTCCTAGTCATATCTCTCCCAAAGCGTTGATGTGAGAGCTTGGGACAATCACGAATTAAATGTCCCTGTCTCTTGCAATAGAAACAAGAACGCAACTCAACAAAAGGTTGAGGCTGAGGTTTAACAGATGATGGTTTAAAAGATAAAGCATTTATTAAACATGCACACTTATGTGCACATGTAACAGTAGGTACTTGAAGTAATTTTAAAGTTGAAGTTGAAGGTTTATCCTTTTGAAGAATTTTCAACATTTACTTGTTTCTTCAATATTTTCACTGGTGACTGTGAAATTATCGAAGATTTTCTTGCAAAACCTTCAATTTACCCTTTTAAATTTGAACCTTAACCACAGGTTTAGTAGTTAAAATAACATTTTCAGGTTTAACTACAACCTTTTCAACCTTCTTGTATTCAAGATCTGTTAAATCCTCAATCTCCACTACCTCCTCAATACTAACTGGAGGTACACTTTTAGCTATAACAAAATTAGGCCCTACAGACGCGGCCTTTTTAACCTTCTCATTAACAAGTTTCTTGGTACTGACTAAAGCATCATTATCAGTACATTTAACAACTTCTTTTTCAGATTTTGTGTCTACTTTGGATGCTAAAGTAGGCACAAAGTCTTTGATTTCATCGTTAACAGGCAGTGGACAATAATCACTTGGAGGGGGAACTTGACTATAGCCAAGTCCAGCCTTCACTACTACAAAAATGCACATTACGGGCGGGGAAAAAGCTCATTACGGGCGGTGAACCGCCCGCCATCAATGCGAGCAATGCTTAAAATAAAAACTTAATTATGGGCGGTGAAAACACCGCCTTAAATAAATATATATAAAGCGGTTTTTAAAAATTTAAAGGCGGTTTTATCTTTGACACAATTACGTCATATAAGGGCGGGGGATTTTTTATTAAAATAAGAAGGTGTGTCTTGGATGTTTTGGCGCCAGTTGTTAAGATATATAAAGGCGGTTAGTGTATTGTGAGGCGGTGTTTTGGAACCGCCATTTTTATTATTGATGGCGCCAAAAAAAAATAAAAAACTACCGTATTATTAGGCGGTTCAAGGTAACCGCTTATAACTGTCAGTATTTGATTCCCGCCAAAATTTCTAGTAGCAATTACCAAATTCCAGTACCCAAATATTGGCAATATATCGATTTCCAGAAAGCCAAATAACTGAAATCATGACATATATACATGGTACAAATATCAAGCAAATATCGTTATATAATTACAAAACATCTTTACATCAAGTTCATCTAAATTGATCACGAATGGTAAACATTTACAAACCTTTACAGCCATTGTACCGCCCATGCGCCAAACACACTAGTTCATCTGATAACATTGATCACGACAGGTACACATTGGCAAACTTTTTACAGCTGTTATATACCAAATCATCCATATCCGTGGATAAATGACTCTTTGTGTCTCTCCAGTTCTATAACCAAATTCAATTAACAAGTTAAGTATCTACAATGAGCAAATTTATTATATTTTCATATTTCTTAAGACTTATAGTAGTTGGGAAGTTTGTTTGCTTAGACATCATCATGGTAAATATATTCATCATAACGTAATAGCCACATTTCCAAGTCGATTTTTGTTGGGGACAGTTCACCATATTCCATTTCCAGCTCCCGACACGACACCTTATATAAATATAATTAACTTAACAAGTGTAGAAATAATATTCATCATATCTCGGAGATATCCATATTGATAAAAATCTTACTCTTCCACCCAAGCAACAAATGCATAATCTTTTTTAGTTTTTGAACCCTTCAATGAATCTAAGATGTAGCCCGTACGTGTGACATTGTCGAGAATGAAGAGGATCCAATGTTCACTAAAAAAATATTTAGAAAGCCAATTGTAAGTAAAGCAATTATAATTAAAACCGTGAAACGTACTCACACATACACAAAAAACATGCATATACATACACACAGGAAGACACATCTGTATAAAACGTACTTGTGATGATTATAGGGAGCCATGAAGAACTGTTTGGCACCGTGATGTTTAAACTGCGAGATGATGTGATCGGTAACACTCTTGTGATGAGCCTCCTGTTCACAATACAATGATTGGCATATACTAGGATGTAGGAACGCACATCTGTTTGGAGGTAATTGCACCTCGCGATGGACCCACAAGTCCCTAATTAAGATCAAAATATCAAAATATCAAAATTATGATTGAAATAGTAAATAATAAGAATATAGTTAAGACACTTATTACAGACATTATTATAGAGCTTACATCTCCCACCAAGACATAATGGTTAGATCGAGATACCCATTCGTCAGCCAAGTTAGCAACGCATCATAATCACTCCATTCCTCATACGGACCAAGATCGGCATACATCCTAAGTGGCAATACAAGTTTGATTGGACAAGGATTCGTTGCAAAATGGTCATAAAAACGTTCACCTAAATGTCTAATTCTTTGAGGTCTACTGATGAGCTTAGCCTCCAAATGTATAATTCTTTCGGTCCTTTCCAAGAACTCTTTAGATTGCTCCTGTGGTGGTGAATGTGGTTGCACAATCTTAGTTAACAAAGCATTAATTAGATGATATATATGGTAAATATCGCAACATTATATACAAAAATATTAGACAATAAAGCACACATAAGAATCCGCCGGTTGTGCTGAAGCTTGGTGACTAGTGGACTCGTGTGGCGATGTATAGAGGCCAAGCTACATTGAAAGAATTGAAAACAGTTACGAACTGAATAACTTGACGCATATATAGATATAAGAGTTTCACATATAATTAATTATGATCATAAACCAGGCCTTTAAGCCATTTAATTACCGAATGCCTAGGTGATGAGTCGTGAGGAAATACAGAGTTGAGTGGTGACATGTTGTCTCCAAGCTACATTTAAACAAAAAGGTTAACTATATAATTAACACACACACATTGATCCAAAACAAAATTCCAAATTAAAGTTTACCAACCTTGATCGCTTTGCATGGCCACTGAATAACTAGGGACAAAATGTAACTTATGACAAGGATAGTAAGTCCCAGTCAAAAGGATCTCTTAAAAACTAATTTATCTAAACAAGCTCCAAATCGTACTACCGTACCCGGCAGCGGCGCCAAAAACTTGATGCGCCGCCAACGGTCGATCCAGGAATCGCCTCCTGCCGTTGCGGACCTCACGCTTACGGCGGCATCATGGGTAGTTTTAAATTTATAATTGTCGGGACCTAAACCTTCCTAACAACGTGCTGATACTAGTAAGTGGCAAGGATGATCCAGGATCGTTCCTCACGACGGTAGAATTGAAATAGAGCTCACTCGGATAACTCAGTTATTAAGCTGGGGTTTTGGATAGTTGGATAGGTTTTGTATTTGGTTTTCTAATTTATTAAACTATTAAAGCATAAAATAAAAGGGAAGCTAGCATATATGTAACACTTAAGGATAACGGAGACGTGGTTCACCATGATTTAGGGATAGTGCATTGCTGGGATGATGTTCATTATAAAGATAGATGGGGACACTCTTAGTTAATGATAGATGAACCTTGGTGTAAACACTAGAGCCCTACTAATTTAGTCCAGTTCTTAATTGGCATGTCCCTGGAAACTAGGTTATTGTGATTCTGATCAGATCAGGCTGCTCAACTCCCCACACTGTCCTGTTACGGCACAGTGACCCTTTAAACTGTCATGTTACGGCACAACGACTCTTAAGTTGTCCTGTTACGGCACAACGAGTCTTTATGGATTTTAGAATCCTGGGTGCAGGAATAAGGTAACAGACTGCCATTCAGGATATTCTGACTTTTCTTAACACCTATGTCTAAATATTATTATCTAAGCGTGTACTGATTATTAACTTAGTATTCTAAACTATCAGTTATGTTGAGTCTAGGGGTTTCTGGGCTTGACTTCCGTTTTTAGACTCATTCTGTTCTGTTTTAATAGCACAAATACTTCTGTCATGATCTAGACCCTCCTTTGCGATCATTCGTTCATCCCTAGGTATCTTAATGTGTATAGTGCATTAAGTAGTTCCACAGCTTGTATAAATCTAAGTATACTCACGGTGTACAGTACTTTTAAGGTTTAGCATTTCCACAGCTTTATGTATCCTAGACCATGTTCTAGAAGGGTGGCTTCTAGGTAATTCATGATGAGATGATCCTACGACATTTCCTTAGCTTCCACGTATTTGTACTCCACACGAGGTGTTTCCAACGCTATACAAAGTACAATGCCATTTTACGGAGTCTCGTAGCTTCATATTGTAACAAAGATGACTATATCTACGTAGTATTCGGGTTTGCAAAGTCCTATCCTAGGGCAATAGTCACATGAAAGACTGGAAAGGGTATTGTGTAAACTAGGTCTAGATGCATGATAAGTTTAGATAGATACAAAGTTTAACAATTCCCATTTATAAGTTTGAAAGATTAATTTAACATCATCACTAATTACACTATCTAAATCATGGTAAACATACAAGAAACTACTCACAAAGCATGGCAATAAGCATTTTAAATATTAATAAATCACAAACATCAAATAAGAACATTATGACAAATTAATATAAGAAAAGATAGATATTACCCGTAAATAATTGCGAGCAGAATAACATTTGTATTTCTCCAAATAATATCCCAAGCATTACAATTGCTAGCTTCTACGAACTAAATTACATAGTTATTCTAACAGCGACGGATTCTCTCCCTAATCTTCCAACTAGTTTCTAGAGAGAGAAACTAGAGAGAGAGACTAGAGAGAGAACCTAGAGAGAGAAACTAAAACTAAAAATGAAAACCTAAATCTAGAGAGAGAGTAGTGAGAGAGTGAATTGTTGGAGAGAATGGATGAGAAGTGTGTTGAAATGAGGTGATTTAGTCCCATATATATACTAGTTGCTCAACCGTATTCCTCAACCGTATTTCCACCTTCCAAATCTCAACCGTATAAAAATCCTTCCTTGTACAGGCAAGACATCGAATACGGGGCGTCCAGCCGTATTTCGGGTGCGAATTGGATGATACGGGAGAGACTTGGGACGATACGAGAGGGAATAGGCCGTATATGGGAGGGCACAGACCGTATACGGTCATGTCAGGCCGTATACGGTTATGGCTAGGCCGTATACGGATTGTGCTTGCCCGCATACGGCTTGGCTCTCCCATATCGGTGGTCTTCGGTTGCTTTGATTCTTTGTTTGGGCGTAACTTCTTCGTCGTTTATCCGTTTTGAGTGTTCTTTATATCCACGCATTCGTAATTTCCTAACGAAGAAAATGACATAAGTTAGAGGTCATAATTATAATTAGAACTCAAAAAGTGCTAAAAAACGTGAACGAGAATGCTTATGATAGTTTATGCTCTATTTTACTCGTTTTTAGGCCGTTTTAGTTGATTCTTGATGCACCGTCTATATTTTAGCCTTCATTATGAAATTTAGTATAAAAATGTATATTTCAAATGTTTTCATCCATAATTGGGCTAAAAAAAAAAAAGATAATAGCACACAAAAACTTGACTTTTTGCGTGTTATCAGTATTAATTCAAACTATAAGTGGAGGTTTTATTGGATAAATTAAAGTAATTACCTCATCATCATCATGCTCTCCACCACCTCGGGCCATGCTTGCTTCAATCTCCTGAATATGGCGTTGCTGTTTTTCGATTTGGGACGCCTGTTTTTCATTGATGGCTTGCACTTCTTCTAATAGGCATTGTTGAGTGCCAGCTATCTGCTTCTTTAACGCGTCAAGATCTTCAACTGTGACCATTTTCCTCTTTTGACCCCTTTTATATCCGAGGGCCTTTTTAACCCAATGCTAGAGACTGCCCAAGTACGCCCGCCGTGCTTCTTTCCTTTCAACTTTATTAGTGGTTCTTTCCAATCCAGATACAGTGTACCATCTTTAACCATCTCCTGCTCGTATCTCCGCTGTTAATAATGAGATAAACATATTGTATTAAAACTGTTTAAGGTAGGTAGATTATAAATGATATTATTATCTATTCTTACCAAATATTCTGCTGTCGTCTTAAGGATATCTGAAATCTCTTTCACTCCGGTTTTCGGATTTTTTCGTACACGCGCCAAAATATACATAATCAAGCGCTCGCATTGAATATCCTTCAAAATAGGAAACATGGTTTCTAAATTGGATTTGTGATTATGATAATACTCCAGCAACCCAGCATAGCCCAAACGTCCAACTCGGGCGGGGTCTGTATTCTTAGCGGCGCTTTCCTTGGCTTTGGCACTTATTTCCTTCAATAAAATATATGTAGCAAAGGTATAAAAAGTTATAAACTTTTGTTGTAAAAATATATATATATAAATCGACCACAAGTATTCTGTGACAAACCAAAAATGTAGCGGAGTTTCGTGTAGCTACAAATCTTGCCCAAGGCTCTTTTGGCAAAAAGTTGTATGTTTCGAATGGGGATATCCCTTTCCTTATGAACTTTGTGATAAGATCACTCTTAAACCCCCTCTATAATTTATTGACCTTTCTCAGCATCGTCTCTTTGGCCGTATCATCTCTAATATTCCAGTGAGCTTTAGTACGTTCCCATAGATGGTCTAACATGGCTGGAGTTAGTAGGGTGTGGTCATTTGGATCAGCAACCGGCTTGGTATTCCATTTCAAATGGTAAGGAATACAAGCTTTAACCTCGTTACCAAACAAACTACTAAAATCTGTCCGGTTTGGTTCAAATGGTTCACCTTGTGGTGTGAACTGTATGCGTCGGTGAGGATCATAAGTGTTGACATTTGTTCGAGCCGCCCCTCATCTACCACCACCACCACTACTTCTACCCCTACCCCTACCTCGTCTACCTCTACCTCATTCATCTCATGCTTCCATTTTTATATATATTTTACCCTAAAATATAAAGGTAATTAAGTAATTAAGCTTTTATATATATATATATATATATATATATATATGTACGTTTATTTATATATAAATACCAATCTTTTTCAACAACATTAATTTGCATTAATATTTAAATACTTTTCATATTCAACATTAATTGTTAAGAAAACAACACCAAGTAATAAGATATAGCAAAATTAACACGCTTCAAGAGTAGAGAAACTTACGTGTATATAAACAAGATAATCGAATACCTCAAATAAATACACAATTAAGCCGTCACACTTTTCACTGTAATTAATTTTTGGTGTAGTTCTTTTATCGCCAAAGTCGCCCAAGGTAATTTCGAGATGAGATATATATTGATCGAGAGATATATGTTCAAATGCGTTCGCTTACAGAGTATTATTTGGCGCATAAAGTTTTTGATTTTGGCGGGTTCCGAAAAAGTCAAAATTTGAATTGGTAAAAAATTGTCTTACATTCACATTTGTGATATTAAGGCGGTTCAGTTGTTAACCGCTTTGCATACATACATACATGCATGCATGCATATACAGACATATATTTGCACACATAAGTGATATATATATATATATATATATATATATATATATATATATATATATATATATATATATATATGTACATACATATAAGTACGTACGTACATACATACATACATGCACGTACAGAGTTAGAGACATATATTTGCACACGTAGGTATGTATATACATATATATATATATATATATATATATATATATATATATATATATATACATACATACATACATACATACATACGTACATACATAAATATATATATATATATATGCACACTGTGGTTAAGTGTGCTCGAGCGAGGGTATTTCCAGGATGGGTGACCTCCTGGGAAGTAGTAGTGGTACATAGGTGTGGTTGCCAACAAAAAGCCTTGCGCCTGCAGGCAAAGCGGTGAATATTATGTCGTGGCAAGGCGGGATTACAATTATGGTATCAGAGCAACTCATGTGCCGTTCGGGATGGTGGGGCAAACCTTATCGAGGATGATGAGTCACAAGAGGGGGTGATTGTAACACCTTAAGCGAATCACACATCGGTCGTGGACATGACAGAACTGGGGCTTATAAGGGTAATAGATATCCTCCTTACATGACACAACGCGTTTTGGGGCCACAAGTAGAGCAGATCCCGTGAGAACACTGTAGTTAAGTGTGCTCGAGCGGGGGTAGTTCCAGGAAGGGTGACCTTCTGGGAAGTAGTGGTGGTAGTAGTGTGGTCGCCAAGAAAAAGCCGTGCACCTGCGGGCAAAGCGGACAATATTGTGTCGTGGTAAGGCGGGATGTTACATTTAGGTTTAGTTGCTCGTGCTCCATTGAATATACAGACAACCATATAAATACATGTATATATATACAGACATGTACACATACATACATATATATACATACACATGCATATATATGCAACATAACATACATAACGTACACCTACATACGCACGTATATATATGCATATACATACATATACAGCGATAACATAATATATTATACGTACATATATACATGCATGCACAAATACATACAACCACATACATACATACATACATACATACATACATACATACATACATACATACATACATACATACATACATACATACGACACTATACATGTCACCAATGAAGTGCTTGTCCGACAACATTAAGGATTAATCATCATGAGTTCCAGCTCCGATGTTGGTATATGTAAATGGAGGCGATTTGCCCGGCGATCCATGCATGGTTGAACCTTGTGGGGGGTTTGGTTGTGCTCCATTGAATACAGACATGTACACATACGTACATCATAGGGGTGTTCAAACTCGGATATCCGAATTAATTTTCAAATCATTCAATTTATCACATTATCTAATTAACCAAATCTTAAGTTATTGAGTTTATATATTGATAATATGAAATATTAACCACATAATATCATTTTGTTGAATCAATATTCAATAACTATAATATATTTATGAAAATCGATTTCGAATCCGAATCCGAAATTTCGGATATATCCAAATTTTTGGATCGATTTTTCGGATATTCGGGTAACGGATACGGATATTTTTGAACACTCCCGAATATATCCGAATTTTCGGATATTTTCGGATCGGTTTTTTGGATATTCGGGTAACGGTTTCGGATATAGATATTTTTGAACACCCCTTTTATTGTATGAATCATGTATGTCGCATATATATGCATGATGTATGTTTACATACAAGGGCGGTTTTCTATTTAACCGCCTAATTATATCTCCCGAGCACCTTATAAATACACATACTCATTTATCACGACCTATTTCAATCAAACTAAAAATGAAACAACTACTCAGTTTCTATTCCCTCTTTTTATTATCAGATCCCTTTTTCATGAACATCTTCTTGATGTTCACATAATAATTTCACGGCCGCTATTTCTTTGTTTAAATTTTCCATCTCCGTTGACAAATTCCGGCTCGGAGACGGAGTCGAGTTCGACCCTAATTGGGCAATCCACCAAAGGAGCTTTGTGTTTGGATGCAAAGACTACACACATCCTTTCCAACTTTGTTCCCGGTGTTTGGTCCTAAAACAGGGAGGTTGAGAGTCATTAATACGTACGGATGATTTCGTTGTGAGCCGGAGTAAAAACGTACGTTTTAATGATTTTTTTATCTCTCCGATGATTGTATATGATAATAGTGATGATCGTCGATACACAAAACGAAGAGGCGGGCTTCTAAGGAGTTCAAAAGTGATATTGTATTACCTTATAAATTTTTTATGGAAATTATTGTTATTTCTTTATGTTTGTTTGATTATTTTTTTAATGATAAAAGGAAATATTGTATTACCTCATAAGATTGTTAATGTTGATTTTCCATTCATTTAATTGAATTTAGCTGTATAATTGATGATGATAATAATTCATTCCGAACTCTGATATCAATTGATTTGTATATTTCTACGTGATTATTATTATAGAAATAACTATTGCTTTAAAGAGACAATTAACCAAGAAAATTACGAAGGTTTTTTACTGGTTTTAAACTAACTGCCTTAAATATGGGCAAACATAATTTTTGACACCGCTTTGCAAAAATTATTATTAGAAGACAACTTTATTAAAACTTTTACAAAACTACAAATGCACATTACATCACAAAACTATTCTAAAATCCATGAATGTTAATCGACTTACTGTACTGAATTTATCCAATGACAATACATGCACCAATCACAATACATGCATATATTTGCTCCATATATAAACACATGACTCATCTTCAGACTCCAATTTAAATGCACTTTTTCCTAAAACAATAAATTTTATTCGATTAAAGGCGGTGCTTATACTGACCGCCTTTAATATATGCTATCATTTCAAACTCGTACATCAAGTAAAAGGCGGGGTTTCTATTAACCGCCTCATTTTTTTTTTAAGATTAAGGCCAATTTAAAATTAATTTTTGGTTAAAGAGTTTTGAACTTGAACCACTATTTACTTTTTGTTTGTTACTTAAGCGGTTTCTAAAACAACTGCCATATAATACTTTTGGTAGTTGAAGCTTACAACACCTCTGTGGCTCCATTCGCACTATAAAAAGTAAGAAGCCTGAGATGAGGTGAAGTATGTTTGCTCCAAACACTCAAAACAAAATTATGAACCAATATATGGGGTTTTGTCTTCTTTATCCAAAAAAACAAAAAAAATGAAGTATTACCCTTTCCTTCTCATGATCACTTTTCGACAAAAAAAATAGTAATAATCAATATTCTTCGCAACTGCAATTTCTCAGTTATAACATACTCCGTAAAAAATGTTGACCAACGATCGGAACGTGTAAAGAAAGCTTGTTTGTGAATGTGTTGCACGCAAGTGCAATTTCACAGTTACAAACATAAATTCTTTGCCACGTTTCATAGGCTGTTGGTGAGCTTTTTTATGAATTTTGTATAGTTAAAGCTCAGATCAAGGCCTTGAAATTGTTTTGAAAGGGTGAATTCCTTTCAAAATAAGGGATTTTTTTTTATTTCAGCTTCGGCATATATTGTATATTGTTTTTTGCTGCTTCCTTAATTCTTTGGTTGGAGTTTGATGCTCAAACTTTTGATGAAGGAGCAGCATACCTTTTCTTTTTATTTTGTCAACGAGTTTTTTGATTAAGTCCTCAACATGGACCTCAAACATGTTTCAAGTAGAGACATGTTATATATGGAGTATATATACTCTTCACTTCCCATTGACTTCAGTTTGTACGATTAACGTGGTTTTTCTTAAACGGCTTTTTATTTTACAGTTTAATAAAAGAGTCTGTTGAGTTTCAATTGGTGCCTTTTTATATTTTTCCTTGTTGACTGTTGAGTTTCAATTGGCGCCTTTTGTGCATCTTTACGGCGGTTTTGACGTTACAATTACTCAGTTAGTTGATCGTCGCGCCAATTGATTAAACAACTCGTTTATATAAACCGTATTTTTCCTAAACGTCTCATATCTAAGTTCTACACAAAGTCTCGTATTTTCCTTAGTTACTACACAAAGTCCCGTATTTTCATTTCTCAGCAAATTCTAATGGCATCCTCATCCAACAATGCCAAGAGAAACAAGAGAGCAATAAGTACAAGCCCACCAACATCACCACAACCATCATCCTCGTCCCATCAAAAGAATCCCTACAAGCGTTTCGGTGTTTCCCAACATATTTAGGACAAGTGTAATGTAGGACACTTTGGGCCAGAAATGTCTATGTTAGAAACGTATGAAAAACTTGTACAGAATTTGAAAGAAGGTATCAAGCGAGATGAAGAATCTATACGATTCCATATTGAACGTATAGATAAAAAGAGCATAAAGATCAAGGAATATGAGGAAAAGATCACGGATCTGATCAAGACCATCTACAATCTAGACCCATAGACCCATATGATCTTTTATGTTATGTTATTATTAATTTTCTATATTACAATTATTATGTAATTAATTATTATTAATGTTATGTTATGTTTTGTTATTTATCTTATATATGGTACGTGCTTTTTCTGTTATATTTCAACCACTTAATAATTTTATTACTCCATAAAATCATCATAGTCAATGGAGTAAATTAAACGACATTAAATTAAATCAAACTCGTAAATTGAAACAATAAACATATTAATTGTTATTATTTCAAAAATGCAAAATATTGAAAAATACATCGTTTTAATAAAACCGCCTATAAAAATACTATCAATTAAAGCGGGGTCAGTAAAACCGCCTATAAAAATACTAGCAATTAAAGCGGGGTCTGTAAAACCGCTGTCCTTTTAGTATTTGTAAAGCGGTTTACATAAATCCGCTTTAATATGCTATCAATGCCCGCCATATAAACGCTTTTGAGCCCACCATTTTAACCAAGCAGCGGGTTTCCTTCTAGAACCGCCTTTTAGTGGCTCCTTAAATGCTCACTTTTGTAGTAGTGCTTACTCTTTGTGTCAGTTCGTTGCTTGCTAATGATTTCATCAAAGACAACAGAGGATGTTGCAAAATTTGAGATTTTTCTTTTTAAATCAGCAACCTCAGCCTGAGAGTCTGCCAACTCCTTATTTAATAAAGAAATTTCTTTAAGATATCTATTAATAGCATCTTGCTGACTACAAACCTTAGCCTTTAAGGCTTTGGTGTCAAAGTGATAAGCATCAAATTTGTTATTAAAAAGCTTTTCATTATATTTTAAAACTTTATTGGCATCCATAAGCTTACTAATATTTTCTCTCAAATTTTCAGCATCTACTTTATGTCTGTTTAAAGAAGTAGTTAAATTAATACATGATATACAAGAAAGGGGTTCAATTTCGACCTCAGGAGTAATATGAGCCATGAGAGCATGTTGATGTTTCTCTGCTTGAGCTGTCCAATCAAGAGAAGTAGGCTCAAACATAATTAGAGCATTGTCAGCAACCCCTGGCTTCCCAGTTTCCTTTTCTTGAGGTTTGGTAGGAGATGGCTTGGTGACTCCAGAAGATGGTAGCTTAGGTTTTTCGCATTCCCTTGCGAAGTGCCCAAGATTTTGACAATTATAGCATCTAACTTTGCTTTTGTCAAAGCCAAAGCCAGACTTGCCATCCCCTTCCAAAGACTTGCGACCAGTTCTCTGCAAGAATTTCTTTGTTCGTCTAGTTATCATAGCAATATTCCACTTCAGATCCATTTACTCAAGATCATCATCATCTAACTGAGCATAATCTACCTGAGTCAACTCCAAAGTAGTATTTTGCTGTGAAACCAGATCTTTGTAAGAACTCAAGAATGCTGTATAGATAGCAGCGTGTTCTTCAATGGCAGGAGAGACATCAACTTTCGAAGTTTGAGACCCTGGCGAGGAGAAAGAAGAGAATCCAAAAGAAGATAAACCAGTCCCATCATGACTAGCGGACGTAGATTGAGAACCACCATTAGAAACAAACGCCATTCCTCCATAAGATTTTCCCAAATTGACCTTCCCACCATACAAACTCGGGTCTTGAACAAAACCACAAGTTTTGCATTCTTTCTTCTTCAACTCCATTGCATGAGCTTGAAGCATACCAACTAGATCATCAAGCTTCATTGTTTCCAGCTCAGGACTTTCTTTCAACTATTGAACTTTGATTTCCCAAGCTTTAGGTAAAGCATCCAACAGCTTTTTGTTTACTTCACTCTCAGTAAATGTATACCCTCCTTTAGTTAGCTCACTCACCAGTTGTGAGTATCTTGTAAACAAACCAGCAGTAGTTTCATTTGGAAGCAGATCAAAAAGATCAAACTGCTTCTTAATTAGCTCCAACTTACTCTATTTATATTTTTCATTTCCTCCGCACCTAGTTTCTATGGCTTTCCAGAGATCATAAGTTATATCATGGTGCTTAAACAGACGTAAAACTTCTTGTGGCAAGCACATGCAATGTCTCACCCCCAAATTTACTGTGCGGAAGTGAATCAGGTCGGGGCGTGACTAATCGGGTAATCACAACACCTAAGATATAATGAACGACTCTACATGCGTCGTTTACAAATTACATTGATAATACAAAAGTTTTACAATGTTATATTAGTTACAAAAGCTCGTGATCATAATGTGAGAGATTCTAAGGCATATCTAATTTTACAAAATATAGAAATGCAAGGGAATCTCCTGATGTTTGCATGCGACTCGAGCTAAGTATCCTGAAAGAGCAGACCTACTGCTGCTGAGAACCTGAGAATACATGCTAAAAGGTCAGCTGAAAGCTGATGAGCTCACAGGTGTAAATGATAAAGCATATGTATGAACCACAAGGTTTAATATGTTTGAAACCAATCAAATGTGTGTATATTACTGCCATGAGGTCATAGTCTGAGCTTAACTGAGGTGTCGGGATCACAATCAAGTGCCGATCGAGGGTGCCTCCCTGCGAGTGCCTAACCTACACTCGTATGAACAAATGATAATGCGTCAGTTTGACCAGTTGGGGCTTCCAACCCGGACGGGGATTTTCAATCCCATATGGTACCATACAATAACATTCACGCTACAAAAGTATTACCAAACTATGATCGTGGAGGGCTTTAAAATGATTAGCAAATAACTCATGCAGAATATAGCGAAGTTTAGTACCTGTGTTCACATGTAAAACAAATAGAGCATGTGTTCCCACCCCGGGACTAAAAACAGTAAAATGCGGGGCTATGAGACTCACCTGAGTCGGATGTGTTGCTAACAAGCAAATGATGTTGTCACAAAGAATGATGTCGTCCAACGACTGTAACCTGCTGGCGTCCTAAACGCGCAAGGTTATAACAATGAGTAGATGTCTCAACAGACCATCTATACTAGTTGTTCATTCAACTAGTTATGTCCAAAGTTTGATTGTTTGTTCATGTTTTGAAAACATGTACGGCCCGTTGGTGAGTTTTCGTAATAATAATTCAAAAGCATTATTATTATTATATGTTTCATTGTATCGTATACTTATAATGTATATCTATTTCATGTACAATTGTTGTCGTATCACCTTAGGTTATTGTAAGTATCCCATACTTAGTGAAATATGTGTTTTCAAACTTTTGAATGACGGAGGTCCGAGGGCAGCGCCCCTGGTAGCGGGGTCCAAGGGGTGGCAACCCCTGGCAGGGTCCAAGGGGATAGGTTATTACATTGCTTTAATAAAAATGCATCAGAAATTTAAATTCGTCAAAAAGTGACCAAGGTTGGCCGCGGACTAAGATTGCGGTGTGAACTGAGTTTACGATGCGAACTAAGTTTACGATGCGAACTGAGATCGGGTTCGCAAGGCAAAGTGGCTGCGAACCAAGTTGGGTTCGCAAGACAAAGTTCGGTTCGCATGTTTGACTTCGCAAGTTAAAGTTCAGCTCGCATTTTAACTTCGCGAGTCAAAATTTGGTTGGTGAATTTCGGTTCGTAGCATGATCTGTGGACTGAGACGCAGCTCAGTTCGCAGACGCAGCTGTTAGTATAATTTGGTTTTAAAACGCATTTTAAGTCGGATTTTTGGACATAATTTCGTTGAGTAAGTGTTCTAGCATGTAAATAAAAGTTTTACAAGTATTTTAAAAGTGTTAAGAAGTTTCATACCACAAAAATGAAAATGGAGAAGATGAAGTTGTGGAGCTCGAAGTGGTGATCATTTCTTCGTGAAGTAGCTTCGTGATTCGGTGCGTTTTTGGTGGTGTTTTTGGATGGTTTATGGTTGCCGATTTGGAGAGGGAAATGAGAGAGATTTGGGTTGGTGGTTTTGAGTGAAATGGAAGAAAGAAAGAAGTGAGGTGGGGAGTATGGGTTTCCATACTCTTGTATGGGGGCCGGCTTGGGGTGCCCCATCATGGTGTGGGTTGCCCAAATTTTGTTCCCTAAGTTTGTGCTCCCTGCAGTGTTCGTTTCCCCGGTCATTTCGACGTTTATTTATACGTTATATGTTATACGTACGTGTTTTAAATCACGATTAAAATTTGATGTTTTTAGTTTGGAGTTATCTATCTTATATACAAAAGGACAATAACGCTGACATCACTTATGCTGATTTGTCACACTCTTAGGCCATAGTCTTGCTTAGGTGTCCGCCTCTTACGAATTTGCTGATGTTACATGCTCTCTAACAGATTAATTAATGCTTCAAATATGTAAAATTTAATTTTTTTCGTAATTAATACTTTGGCTGTCTTTGTGACTTCCAAAAAATCATATGTAGACTCAATAATATATGCTGCTTCTTTGATTGGCAGACTCTTGCACGCCTATGGTTTATGTGGAATTTGAATGTATCTCAGTTTCTTATCATTATTGTAACATCCTCGAAATGGACTTAGTTGTTTTGTATTATTTCTTGATTTAAATTAATATTTAAATGTGTTTGGAAATAATATTGTTTGAAATAGTTGAAATAATTGAAATAGGAGTCGAATATTCCAATGTGATAAGTGAATTATTAATTGTTGTAAATTAATATGGTTGACGGTGCAATAAAATGTTTGGACTCGCAAATGGTTTTCGGGTTCCAGACAATAGATTGAGATGGGGTATTAAATTATACCCGTATATTGAAGGCGGTTTGGGTGAACCTACTATATATCAACTTTCCTCTTTAGGAAAGTTTATTTAGAAACTTTAGAAACTCTCAGAAAACCTTCAAATCAAACTAGAAATCAAATCAGGAAGTGGTGATTCTCGTGAAGCTTCATTATCATCAGATTATCATCGATATGTTCTTCAATCAGTAAGTGTTCTTAAGTATTTAAGAATTTGATTTTGATTGAAATTAGGTAAATTAATGATTTGAGAGATATGAATGTTAGAAACATGCTAGAAGTGTTACATATTGATTATGTAATGATATTTGTGGTTTATAACCGTTTGAAAACGAGTTTGGAGTGATTTGGGTATAAATTTCGAGGGTTAGGGTTTTGATCAGCGCGCAGAGGGCTGGGACGAAGGGAGTACCCGGCGGGTACTTCCCTTACCCGGCGGGGATGGGTACTGATTGGGAAGCCGACGGCTTCTGAGCCAAGCCGGCGGCTTGTGAGGAATAATGGGTACCCGGCGGGTACGGGTCTTACCCGGCGGGTAAGGCTGATTTCCAGCAACATTCGTTTTAAGTTTAAATACATATGAATTGTATATTTAAACATGATATAGTATAGAGTGGTAAGTGCCATTTAATGATTGTTTATCATGATTAAAGTGGTACTTTGTGTGATGTACTATTGTAATATGTTATATGATTATAACATAGACTTATTGTTATTAATAAGTTACTAACTTATTGTTTAATTGATTGTATTCTCAGATGTGGAGAAGGCTCAGTAATATTAGACTTCTGAGCTTGCTGCTGAGGTAGTCGGTGAGTGGATCTGTAACCTCAGTGTGATTTAGTTGTAATGATTTGATTTACAACGAGTAATTTATTATATTACTGTGATATGATGCATCTGTTGTGTTACTTTGCCATGATAGTCGGGCGTGTTTACTTGCTTGGCTGAGACTATGCCAATGTGTGGTATTCAGAGGTCAACTTGATTTGATAGTTGGACTTGTTGTTGTTGTTGTAGACAACAGGAGATCTCGGAAACTTGAAATGTCGGTTTAGAGATCTAGGTCGTATGTGATCGACAACAAGTTATCGGTAGTGCTGTATAGGCCAAATGCAGTTAAACTATAAGTGTTCTTGGGTGCCAAACCGGTATATGGTTGCTCAGGGACCACCGATCCTCTTGACGTAGCTTAAATGACATTGTGTGAATGTCGGCTAGTGATTAAGTGATTAAGTGATTTACATTCTGTTTAATGTGTGATATGCAAACAGATTGTTATGCTAGGTTGGACTGTTGTTATAGTTCCATTCTGTGACAACCGTCAATTTAGGACTAGAATTTAGTGCCTAATCAAGTTTTAATACATGTAATTAGTTATGTGTTAGGCTAATTAATGTATCAATTATCATATATATTGTTGAATATATATCTACATAATTATGCGGTTTATTTAAATCGTACGAGTTTCAAATCGAATGAATTTCGATACAATAAATACGGACGTTGGTGAATAATTTTATTAAGAAATACAAATATTATCTAATAACTCAATTTTATTCAGAATCTCATTTATTGTAATATTTCGTATCCAAGTTTTATTACACAATTAATGTATACGAGATTAAAAATACAAACGCGCAAACAAATAAAACGAATTTCCCTTTTAAATATCATAAATAGATAACTGGTAAAATTTTACAATAAAATAATTTATAAAAATTTATAATTTAAAATGGAAAATTTAAACGAATAAAATAAATATTTAACGTTAAATGACTGAGAAAACGAACACCACGCGGAGCACGGGACGGAGACTGCGAGGTGAGGCTTTCACCTACACCCCACCTCTCCTTCATTCTTTCTTTCATTTTCATTCTCCAAAAACACACACACACCAAAAACACTCTCACCAAATTCATACAAAATTTCGGAATCATCAAATCCGACAACAAAACTTACATTTTCGGAACCACCATCAAGTGAGGAACAAGATTAACAAAAGCTCTACCATCGTTTTCGGCCTCCATCTTCTTCGATTTGCATTTGTAAGGAAATTTCTAAAAACTTAGATTTGTTTAGTTTTATGTAATATTTTGATGTTTTGATGTTTACACAACTTATATATGTCCATTACAAAGATTAGAACACAGTTTTATAGCTTAAAAACGAGTTTAAATTGAGTTTTGGCCGGAAAAATCGCGAACAGCCGGACTTTCTGGGCTGGTGTTCATCCATGCGACACAAGCCTTGTGTCGCATGTTGTGTCGTATTTTGCCCTTTATGTCGCACCTTGTGTCGTATAAATCCTTTAGTGTCGTAACTCATGCGACACAATATTGTGTCGCACTCTATGTCGCAAACTATGTCGTACTTCTATACGACACAACCACTATGTCGCTATTAAATTAGCATTTCGTATTCGATGCGACACAGTCCCTATGTCGTATCCTTGTGTCGCATGACGTCTGCGACACAACCATTGTGTCGCATGTCAAATCTTTGTGTCGCATGTTGTGTCGCAAAACACAGAAAAACCAGAATTTTGAAGTCAAAGTTACTGTTCAAAAAAGTCAAATTTACTGTAGCAGTACTGTAGCAGTACTGTAGCAAAGTCAACATTTTAGAATTTTTATTATTTCAACTAAATCACCAACGGGCCGTACACGTTTTCAAAACTTACAAAACAGATTATTCAATCAACCAAGTCGTAGTAACTTGGATAATTTAGTCAATCAAGTCGTAGTAACTTGAAACAAAACAATTAATCAACCAAATCGTAGTAATTTGGACATATATAATTAAATAACAACTACAAAGGTAGTCTTTCGAGATACCGGTACAATTAATAACAATCAAGTGTCGTGGACACATTCAGGTTTCAAGTCTTTGGACATCAACTCACAGCTAATTACTTCAAGTTTATTAACTTAAACACTCCAAGACTCAGGTGAGTTTCATAGCCCCATTTTCACTGCTTTACAACTAGGGGTGTGATATTACTACTCGATTTTGTTTTACAAGTAGAACGCAAGTGCCAAACTTCAAATACTACATGAGTTTCAAGCTAATCAATTTAAAGTCCTCCATAAGCATAGTCTCTAGTATTTTATAGCGTGAATGTTAGTATATGATATCATATGGGATTGACAATCCTCATCCGGGTTAGCACGCACTAACCGGTCAAACGGATGTATTAGCATTTGGGAAGACGAGTGTTGATTAGGCACTCGTAGGAGGCATTTCAAGTTAGGTTTCCTTAAGTGGGCCTGACAAATCAAGTTAAGCTCAGACTATGTGCTCATGGACAGTATAACTTTTATTTTGCTTAATTGCATTTTAAATTCAATATAAATCTTGCGGTTCTGACAGCTATACATTGACATACAAACCTGTGAGCTCACCAGCGTTTTCGCTGACCCATTTTAGTATTTATCACAGGTACCCAGCAGTAGGTTGGCTGCACAAGCAAGAAATATTAGCTCGAGTCAGCATACATACAACTAGAGATTGGACTGCATTATTATATTTTGTAAAAGTAATTATGCTATGTAATCTCTCAATTTCAGGAATCGAGCTAATGTAACTATATTTTGATGTAAACATTTACTTTATCTATACAAGTTTAAAACGACGCATATAGTGGTCGTTCATTATATCTTATGTGCTTTGTATATTGATTAGTGACACCCAAATCAAGCTTCCGCAAATCATTAAATTTGGGGGTGTCACAGATTGGTATCAAAGCCTAAGGTTATAGTGAACTAGGTTGCATTTAGTGGGCCTAGACTATGACCGTTAGGCAGCATTCCTTATTAGTTATGACTAGTTCAGGGATTATATCATACGACTTTAATTTAACATAGCCTGATCAACTATGTACAATTAGAGAAAGATGATGTGAAATCTAAAAGAGTTATGTTGAACAGGAATGCATTATTTGACTCTGACCTCGAGAGAAACGGGACTCAAAACACGTCTGTGCTAGACACTCAATAGGTTATTATGTGATATACATATATTTACATAAGTAGACCTCATTACAACTTTAGGCTATATTATATTATATGAATATAGGCCTCTTTCTCTCTAACGCTTTGTCTCGAAATGACAAACACACCACTAGTTCATCATACTCGGACTAGTATCTTATTTCATTTCCTTGTTCTTTCTTACTCAGCATCATGCCTCCTCGTCGTCAAATTACCCTTAGCGAAGCTGAGATCGCGGGAATAATTGCCCGTAGTGTGACCGAAGCCTTGGCTACCCGAACACCACCCGGTAGCGAGGACACAGCAACCAATACTCCACCACCCAAACCTTGCTCCTATAAGGACTTTCTTAGCTGTAAACCGCTACACTTCAAGGGCACGGAAGGTGCCATTGGCTTGATCCGTTGGATTGAGCGTATGGAATCTGTTTTCAGTCTCTGCGACTGCACTGAGAACAACAAGGTCAAATTCGCTGCTTACACCTTTCAGGAAGGTGCACTCACGTGGTGGAAAACACACGCAAACTCTGTAGGCCTTGAGGTTGCAAATCGGCTTCCTTGGGCAGAACTGAAGAAGAAACTGACAGAAAAATACTGTCCTGAAGAGGAATTGCATAGGCTGGAAGAAGAATTCTGGCATCTAGAGGTGCAGGGAAATGATGTTGCTGAATATACCACCAAGTTTCAGCAGTTTGCCTTATTATGCCCGGGTTTGGTCGAACCAGAAAGTAAGGGCATTAAGAAATACATTCGTGGACTTCCCGAGAACATCCAGGGCAACGTCGCCTCATCCAAACCAACTACTACTGAGAGTGCCACTCGATTGTGTGACACCCGTCAAATTAGGACTAATTTTTAGCTCCTAATCATTTAGAAATACGTATAATTAGTTCTATGTATTAGGCTAATTGTATGTATCAATATATATATTGTTGAATATATATTAATACGCGATTATATTTAATCGTTCATTTTCAAATCGGCCAAATTTCCGATTCATTTATACGGCATTGGTGAAAATCAAATATTAAGTAATACCGAATGATTATTTAATATCCACATATTTATTATATATTATTTTGATAATATATAAAGTATTTGTATATTACTAATGTAAAACATTCGCGACAAAACATATAAATAATGTATTATTATTGGAGATAGTAATTATTATTTACATTAGATAAAATAAAACATAATTCGTTTTATACCTTCTTACCTAAACGCGACGAAATCAATTAAATCGTGTCCGTCTCTGAAACATAAAACAAAGATATATTTTTATATCTCATTAAAAGTATCTTTATTAAAATACTTCGATTAAAATACGTACGATATCAATTATAGAAATTTATCGATTTAAAACATTATACTACTTTTCGATCGGGTACAAAAACACGGGTATTTTGTACTACGAAATTTAGCCAACTAACTCAAATAATTGAGTTAGCCGGCTATACCATACGCCCCTTTTCATATCCATTTCATTTTCATTTTTCAAAACCCTCAATCTCTCTCTCGGCTCACATCTCAAACCACCATCATCATCATCTTTTCGGAATCATCATCAAAGAAGGAAGCATAAGGGATTAACCATCATCACCATAGTCATCATCTTCTTCACCATCACCACCTAGCTCCATTTCGGTTCCAATTTCAATTAGTAAGAATCATCACCTCTCTTTCGTTAAATTCATGTTTATATAGCTTAGATTATCATATAGTAACGTTAGGATTGATGATTGCTAGTTAAATTGCGGATTAGATTTGGTTTGGGTATGATTTTGAAACTACAGACTTGAATCAGCCCTCGGAATACGGCGTATTCAAGGGAATACGGCGTATTCCTGCCCAGACCACATGAATACGGCGTATTCCCGCCCAGAAATCATGAACTACCTGCGCCTCCTCGGAATACGGCGTATTCAAGGGAATACGGCGTATTCCCTCTATTTTTCTTGAATACGGTCGTATTCAAATGAATACGGCGTATTCCCCACAAAAGCCACCAATACGGCGTATTCAAATGAATACGGCGGATTCCCCCTATATATTTCATGATCCAACGGATCAATAAACTAGCCCTGCGAATTCTAGCTAAAACAGAACATGTAAATTTTCGAAAACGTCGACGATTTAACAACTTAAAACAGGGTAGCTTCTCGATGAAAAATTTATTATAACGGATTGAGCTCAAATTCGCTCGGTTACTCGAAAACAACCCAATGGTCAAGGCTAAGTACCTTAGCCTAGTCAGTTTTAAGCCATCCGGAGTCATCTAGGGGTCGAAAATGGCATATTTTAGTATTCGGACCCTCGTTTTTCCATAAACATAAAACTAAAGGTTTACACTAAGTGTCAGACATCGCGGCATATTTCATACTTAAACGATACAACATTTAAACACTTCAAATATGCTTTTATAAGTTCACAACAAATGAAAGTAGTAATAATAATTGAAGAATTATTATTTCAAACAATCACCAATGGGCCGTAAACATTTTGACAAACTCAAACATAATCATTAACCAAAGTATTTGGTCATAACTAGTTAATGGGATAACTAGCATAGATGGTCCGTAGAGTCATCTAATCAATTAAACCTTGCGCGTTTAATACGCCCGACAGGTTTCAAGAATCTAATCATTTATCAAAACCTTGCGCGTCTAAGACGCCCTGCAGGTTCAGTCGTTGTAACGACATCAAATCATTGTGAATCATCCTAATTGTTTGCTAACAATTCATTAGGCTCAGGTGAGTCTCATAGCCCCTTTTTAAATACTTTTACCTAGGGGTGTGATTTCATTGCTCTGTTTTGTTTTACAATATGAACGCAAGTACCATCAAATCAAATACTACATGAGTTATTTTCACTAATCATTTTAAAGCCCTCCATCAGCATAGTTTGGTAATACGTAGTAGCGTGAATATTAGTATATGGTACCATATAGGTTTGACCAGCCTCATCCGGGTTAGCACGCACTAACTAGTAAAACGGATGTATTAATATTTGTGTAGACGAGTGTTGATTAGGCACTCGTAGGAGGCACCTCGATCAGGATACCTTAAATGTGGACCTGACATCTCGAGTTAAGCTCAGACTATGTGCTCATGGCTGTATAACTTTTATTTTGCTTAATTGCATTTTAAATTCAATTATCATTAAATCTTGCGGTTCATACAAATATGTGTTGACATACAAACCTGTGAGCTCACCAGCGTTTTCGCTGACCCATTTTAGCATGTATCACAGGTGATCAGCAGCAGTAGGTCTGCCACTCAAGATGCCCATTAGCTCGAGTCACATTCAGACATCAAGAGATTGTCATGCATTACTATATTTTGTATAATTTAGTTATGCCATAGAATCTCTATCAATCGAACTCAGGAGCTTTTGTAAACTATGTTATAACAGTGTAAACTTTTATAATATCAATGTATTTGTAAACGACGCATGTAGTGGTCGTTCATTATGTAATCTTGTGTGCTTTGTATATTGATTAGTCGCGCCCCGAACCGACCCGCTTCCGCATCATAATTTGGGGTGCGACAGATTGGCCCACGAACTCATGGCTCTAGTTGTCAGCCGTGAGACTTCCAACACCTCATCCTCTAACAACAACAAACGCAAATCTACTGAGCACCACCACAACTCAAACAAGAAAAACAACGCCATCCAAGTCTACAACACCAACTCTGAATCCAACCGCAGCTACACCGGGGACAGACCTTATTGTCCCAAGTGTAACTATCACCACTTTGGTCAGTGCGGTACTCCTTGCAACAACTGCAGGAGGTACGGGCATTCGACTAAGGATTGCCGAGCCCCCAAATCCAACAACAGCCCCTCTGACAAAAATACCCGACAACCTAAGTCCTGCTACGAATGTGGAAACCCAGGACACTTTAGGGATTCTTGCCCAAAATTGAAGAACAAGGGCAACAACAACAACCACCGCAACAACAACAACAACACCAAAAGTAGCGCCTTCGTGATCAACTCAGGGGACGCCCGTCAGGACCCGAACGTGGTCACGGGTATGTTCCTCCTCAACAATTTAACTGCTTCCATACTGTTTGATACTGGTGCCGATAGAAGTTTTATTTCAGATGAATTTTGCCCTCTACTTGACATTACACCTGTTGCGTTAGACGTTAAGTACACCGTAGAGCTAGCAAATGGCAAATTGATAGAAACCAATAGTGTGATGCCTAATTGCACTTTAAATCTAGCCGACGAAATCTTCTCCATAGATCTTATGCCTATTGAGATAGGAAGTTTCGATGTCATCGTAGGCATGGACTGGTTATCCAAACATCGTGCCGAAATCATCTGCTATGACAAAATTGTTCGCATACCTCTCACTGTCGGTAGAACCCTAGTCATACAGGGGGAGACCGGAGGGACGAGGCTTAACATCATATCTTGTCTTAAAACCCGGAAATTTCTGAGAAAGGGTTATCCATCAATCCTCGCGCACATCATGGAGAAAAAGTCGGAGGAGAAGCGACTTGAGGATGTTCCAATTGTTCGAGACTTTCCAGAAGTCTTTCCTGAGGAACTGCCTGGTCTACCACCACCAAGACAGGTTGAGTTCTCAATCGATCTTGTACCAGGTGCTGCGCCTGTGGCCCGAGCACCATACCGTTTAGCTCCATCCGAACTTCAGGAGCTGTCCACCCAATTACAGGAACTCCTGGAACGAGGATTTATCAGGCCGAGTTCTTCACCTTGGGGAGCTCCGGTCCTATTTGTTAAGAAGAAAGATGGTTCTTTTCGAATGTGTATCGACTATCGAGAGTTGAACAAGTTAACTGTCAAGAACCGGTATCCACTTCCTCGAATCGATGACCTGTTCGACCAACTTCAAGGGTCGAGTTGTTATTCAAAGATTGATCTCCGATCCGGTTATCAACAATTGCGTGTTCGCGATGCCGATATTCCAAAAACCGCTTTCAGAACCCGTTACGGGCATTACGAATTCCAAGTGATGCCATTCGGCCTAACCAATGCACCGGCTGTATTCATGGACCTTATGAATCGGGTGTGTAAACCTTACCTTGATAAGTTTGTCATTGTATTCATCGATGACATCCTCATATATTCACGAAGCAAAGTAGAGCATGCGCAACACCTCAGAACCATCCTTGAACTACTTAAACACGAGGAGCTCTATGCCAAGTTCTCTAAGTGTGAGTTCTGGATCAAAACCGTTCAATTCCTTGGTCACTTGATTGACAGTCAGGGGATTCACATCGACCCGTCAAAAATCGAGGCTATCAAAGACTGGCAATCGCCAACCACTCCGACCGAAGTACGGCAGTTTTTAGGACTGGCCGGATATTATCGACGATTCATTGAAAATTTCTCCAAGATAGCCATACCACTCACGACGCTGACCCAGAAAGACAAAAAGTTTGACTGGACTGATAAACAAGAATCGGCATTCCAACTCTTAAAACAAAAGCTTTGCAGTGCTCCTATCCTATCATTACCCGAAGGCACTGATGACTTCGTGGTATATTGCGATGCTTCTCATCAAGGTCTCGGTTGCGTGCTCATGCAACGAGACAAAGTCATAGCTTATGCTTCCCGACAGCTCAAGATTCATGAAAAGAATTACACCACCCACGACCTCGAGCTAGGAGCTGTCATTTTTGCCCTCAAAATCTGGAGACATTACCTTTATGGTACCAGGTGTACAATCTTTACCGACCATAAAAGCCTTCAACACATATTCGATCAGAAGGATCTCAACATGAGGCAACGTCGATGGGTCGAGTTGCTTACCGATTACGACTGCGAACTCAAATATCATCCAGGCAAAGCAAATGTTGTTGCTGACGCCCTCAGTCGAAAAGAGCGAGTGAAACCACTTCGGGTTCGAGCCCTCAGTATGACCATTCACAACAATTTAAACATTCAAATTCTCACTGCTCAACTCGAAGCCTTAAAACCCGAAAATGTCAAAGATGAAGCCTTGCGGGGCATGGATAAACAATTCGAAATCAGACCTAACGGGATTAGGTATTTCTCAAACCGAATCTGGTTGCCTAAATATGGGAACCTACGAGACTTGGTGATGGATGAAGCTCACAAGTCTAAATATTCTATCCACCCGGGGTCCGATAAAATGTACCACGGTATCAAGGACTTCTACTGGTGGCCGAACATGAAATCTGAAATCGCCACCTATGTCAGCAAGTGCCTTACTTGCTCCAAAGTCAAAATCGAATATCAAAAACCTTCTGGTTTACTTCAACAACCCAGTCTTCCTGAATGGAAATGGGAACAAATTGCCATGGACTTCATAACCAAGCTACCCAAATCCTCGAACGGTTGCGATTCCATTTGGGTGATCGTGGATCGTCTCACAAAATCTGCTCACTTCCTGGCAATCAAGGAATCTGACAAAATGGAACGCCTCACCAACATTTATCTGAAGGAAATCGTGACCAAACACGGTGTTCCAATCTCAATTATCTCCGATAGGGATAGTCGTTTCACTTCACAATTTTGGCAATCACTTCAAAAATCCCTGGGTACTCGACTGGATATGAGTACCGCATACCATCCTCAAACCGACGGTCAAAGTGAACGAACCATTCAAACACTTGAAGACATGCTACGGGCCTGCGTAGTAGACTTCGGTGTAAACTGGGAAAAACATCTACCATTGTGCGAGTTCTCGTACAACAACAGTTATCATACCAGCATCAAAGCTGCACCCTTCGAGGCACTGTACGGTCGTAAGTGCCGGTCACCTATCTGTTGGACCGAAGTTGGGGACAGCCAACTCACGGGTCCAGAAATCATTCACGAGACGACCGAGAGAATCGTAGAAATTCAAAACAAACTCAAAGCCGCGCGTGATCGTCAGAAAAGTTATGCTGATGTGAGACGCAAGCCACTCGAGTTCCAGGTTGGGGATCGAGTTCTACTCAAAGTATCGCCTTGGAAAGGCGTAATCCGATTTGGAAAATGAGGGAAGTTAAATCCCAGATACATTGGACCATTCGAGATCCTCGAAAAGATTGGTCCAGTGGCATATCGATTGCAGCTGCCATCCGAACTCAGCAGCGTGCATCCCACATTTCATGTTTCAAATCTGAAGAAGTGTCTGTCTGATGAGACACTTATCATTCCACTCGATGAAATTCGAGTTGACGAAAAACTTCACTTTGTTGAGGAACCCGCTGAAATCATGGACCGTGAGGTCAAACAACTTAAACAAAGTCGTATTCCTATCGTCAAAGTTAGGTGGAATTCGCGGCGCGGTCCGGAATTCACTTGGGAACGGGAAGACCAAATGCGACTCAAGTATCCTCAACTCTTCACTGATTCAACGTCAAACACGACTTCAACATAAATTTCGGGACGAAATTCTTCTAACAGGGGGAGAATGTGACAACCGTCAATTTAGGACTAGAATTTAGTGCCTAATCAAGTTTTAATACATGTAATTAGTTATGTGTTAGGCTAATTAATGTATCAATTATCATATATATTGTTGAATATATATCTACACAATTATGCGGTTTATTTAAATCGTACGAGTTTCAAATCGAATGAATTTCGATACAATAAATACGGACGTTGGTGAATAATTTTATTAAGAAATACAAATATTATCTAATAACTCAATTTTATTCAGAATCTCATTTATTGTAATATTTCGTATCCAAGTTTTATTACACAATTAATGTATACGAGATTAAAAATACAAACGCGCAAACAAATAAAACGAATTTCCCTTTTAAATATCATAAATAGATAACTGGTAAAATTTTACAATAAAATATTTTATAATAATTTATAATTTAAAATGGAAAATTTAAACGAATAAAATAAATATTTAACGTTAAATGACTGAGAAAACGAACACCACGCGGAGCACGGGACGGAGACTGCGAGGTGAGGCTTTCACCTACACCCCACCTCTCCTTCATTCTTTCTTTCATTTTCATTCTCCAAAAACACACACACACCAAAAACACTCTCACCAAATTCATACAAAATTTCGGAATCATCAAATCCGACAACAAAACTTACATTTTCGGAACCACCATCAAGTGAGGAACAAGATTAACAAAAGCTCTACCATCGTTTTCGGCCTCCATCTTCTTCGATTTGCATTTGTAAGGAAATTTCTAAAAACTTAGATTTGTTTAGTTTTATGTAATATTTTGATGTTTTGATGTTTACACAACTTATATATGTCCATTACAAAGATTAGAACACAGTTTTATAGCTTAAAAACGAGTTTAAATTGAGTTTTGGCCGGAAAAATCGCGAACAGCCGGACTTTCTGGGCTGGTGTTCATCCATGCGACACAAGCCTTGTGTCGCATGTTGTGTCGTATTTTGCCCTTTATGTCGCACCTTGTGTCGTATAAATCCTTTAGTGTCGTAACTCATGCGACACAATATTGTGTCGCACTCTATGTCGCAAACTATGTCGTACTTCTATACGACACAACCACTATGTCGCTATTAAATTAGCATTTCGTATTCGATGCGACACAGTCCCTATGTCGTATCCTTGTGTCGCATGACGTCTGCGACACAACCATTGTGTCGCATGTCAAATCTTTGTGTCGCATGTTGTGTCGCAAAACACAGAAAAACCAGAATTTTGAAGTCAAAGTTACTGTTCAAAAAAGTCAAATTTACTGTAGCAGTACTGTAGCAGTACTGTAGCAAAGTCAACATTTTAGAATTTTTATTATTTCAACTAAATCACCAACGGGCCGTACACGTTTTCAAAACTTACAAAACAGATTATTCAATCAACCAAGTCGTAGTAACTTGGATAATTTAGTCAATCAAGTCGTAGTAACTTGAAACAAAACAATTAATCAACCAAATCGTAGTAATTTGGACATATATAATTAAATAACAACTACAAAGGTAGTCTTTCGAGATACCGGTACAATTAATAACAATCAAGTGTCGTGGACACATTCAGGTTTCAAGTCTTTGGACATCAACTCACAGCTAATTACTTCAAGTTTATTAACTTAAACACTCCAAGACTCAGGTGAGTTTCATAGCCCCATTTTCACTGCTTTACAACTAGGGGTGTGATATTACTACTCGATTTTGTTTTACAAGTAGAACGCAAGTGCCAAACTTCAAATACTACATGAGTTTCAAGCTAATCAATTTAAAGTCCTCCATAAGCATAGTCTCTAGTATTTTATAGCGTGAATGTTAGTATATGATATCATATGGGATTGACAATCCTCATCCGGGTTAGCACGCACTAACCGGTCAAACGGATGTATTAGCATTTGGGAAGACGAGTGTTGATTAGGCACTCGTAGGAGGCATTTCAAGTTAGGTTTCCTTAAGTGGGCCTGACAAATCAAGTTAAGCTCAGACTATGTGCTCATGGACAGTATAACTTTTATTTTGCTTAATTGCATTTTAAATTCAATATAAATCTTGCGGTTCTGACAGCTATACATTGACATACAAACCTGTGAGCTCACCAGCGTTTTCGCTGACCCATTTTAGTATTTATCACAGGTACCCAGCAGTAGGTTGGCTGCACAAGCAAGAAATATTAGCTCGAGTCAGCATACATACAACTAGAGATTGGACTGCATTATTATATTTTGTAAAAGTAATTATGCTATGTAATCTCTCAATTTCAGGAATCGAGCTAATGTAACTATATTTTGATGTAAACATTTACTTTATCTATACAAGTTTAAAACGACGCATATAGTGGTCGTTCATTATATCTTATGTGCTTTGTATATTGATTAGTGACACCCAAATCAAGCTTCCGCAAATCATTAAATTTGGGGGTGTCACACATTCACTTAGCGTTGTGCTAACCCCACCATAGTTCTTCCTGCAGGTTGAAATAGATGGGACATATTGGGCAAGGCAGGAAGTGTTTTGACTGGATGGAATGTTTGACAGGCTGTTACTCTGATGTTATTTTTATAATTGTAAAAATGTTTTAAATATACGCTTCCGAGTCACCAATATTAAATTATTGTTTATAATTAACGAGGGGTGTTTTAAGTTGGTATCAGAGCAATAGTTTGGGTGAATTGAACATGATAGATTGTTCAATCCTGAACTGTGATTGAGTTGAGTCAAACATTCCAGTGGGTGTGGGTTTAGTTGAGTAGTGAATGCATGAGAAAATAGTTAGTTGAATATGTACTAACTCTTAACAAGTTGTGAAGCTGTTGTTTGATTGCAGAGATGGAGGGACATGAGTATCTGATTGGTATATTTCATGTTTCCTCAACATTGCTGGCTTAAGATTTGTCAGGTAATCTTCGATAAGCCTATGTTAATTTACATTAACTTGAATTGTTTACTCTGTTATGTTGAGTAAGCTTTGTTGTGAAGTTAATTGAGTCAGACTGATATGATTCCCCAGTTTTGAGTCAACTATTGATTGCTATAGGTTGACATGAGGATAGAAATATTAAATGAAATGTTCATTGTTGTGATTATTTCTGATTGAATTAAAATTTCAGAAATGTGATTAAATGAGTAGATAAAGAGTTGATTAAGGTTTAACATGATTGATGTTAGAACCTAGGGAGTGTCTTTATTGGGAGACAAGATAAGTGATAGTATTATAGACTGGTTACAGGATGTGATTTCAATCCATGTTAAGGACTGTTGTATCATTTGAATTGAGAATGATTGCTATTTGAGAAAACATGTGTTTATGTAACTACATGATATGTTTTGATTGTAGTTAAACACTTGAGCTAAATCAAGATGAATAAATTATGAGGAATATAACTTATGATAAAGCTTAATTGATTGAGAAAGTGATAGGTCTTTCTAGTCAATTGTGAATTAGTGAATGAACTGTTTATAGTAACATGATTGAGTAGACTTGTTGCGACAGTGATGCTTGATATGATAGCATATGTCAAAGTGATAATAATTAATTAAGATGTGTCCTGAATTTTGAGGTAAATAGGGACATTGATTAGTGTTAAATATTGAAACTATAATGATGAGTTATCATGTGTTTGAAGTTTCAGATAAGTGATATACTAAGTAATTCAGTTGTTGAAAATAAATTGTGTGAGATGGGTTGCATATGTAAGGTTAAATATGTAAGTAGTAAACTGATTTGGGTGTGTATCAGTTGATAGAAACTATTATAAAGAGTATGATTGATTTGAAATCATAAAGTATTTAATATACCAAATGAAAATAGATCACGTTGATAATTATAAAGTGGAGTGGCCTGAGAATGGATTGTGAAGGACATAATCTTGCAACGCCTGATCACCGTTGTTATATTATGTTGTGTCACATGAACTTGTTGAGGCTACTTGATATAAAATAAATGTAATGTGATTTTGAATAATTGAGCATGAAGGTATGCTAAAGTGTTTAATAGTTGTTTTGATAAGAAAACAGTTGGTTAATAGAACTGTGGCAGTTAAACTGTAAAAGTGCCAGTGTAAACGATAGTTGTCATTGATATAGGTTTTGATGATAAACCTAAGTGACTAATTTGATTTTGTTGAATAAGTAATTGTGATAGATTACTTGTAGGTAAATTTGATAGTGTTTAAATGAATCACTATTTTGTATCCGGCTTATATGAGGCCAAGGTTGAGACATGTTAGTATTGTCTGGTTTAAGGAATTCCTAGTATTATTGAATGTAATAATGGAAATATATGTTTAATAGTAAACATATAATATGAAATGGCTTGTATGGAGCCAAGATTGATATAATTTGACCTTGTCTTTGTGAAGGATTAATAAGGTTATTGAAATTAATAATTTAAAATATATGTTTGAAGGTGAACATATAAGATAAAATGGTTTGTTGTGAGTTAATATTGATAGTATGCTAACTTTGAAAGTCAAACCATGAATAGAGAGTTGTGTATAAAATTAATTGCTTGTGATTGGTTTGAGGTTGGGCCAAACTAGAGAAAAGCAATTAGAGAATTTTATTGATTGGTTGATTGAAACCAAAGTTGACATATAGTCAACTGTTTGTGTTGAAATAGTCTAATATTGATTGTAATATTATAATTGTGTGGGAATGTGGTTAAATTCCCAAATTGTTTAAGTTTGTGAAACTTAATAAATTACTTAAAGCTAGTATTAAGTAATTGAAATAGTGTAAAGTATAATTGAGTATTCAGTTAAGTAATATTTGATATTTGAACTGAATATATGTTAAAGAATTATACAGATGTGAAGTCATTGTTTGATATGACAGTTATAATTCGTTAAGAATAAGTTAAATCACATTGATTTGAATTGTGATAAGAAATTCTTACAAGTGTAAGAGACTTGTGATGATAGCTTTGCTTGGGAAAGAATGTGAGATAAGAAATAATTGGAAGTTATTATTACAAGTTGCATAGGTGATGATGGTATTCACCAAACTTTTCTTGGAAGTTTAAATTAAATGTTTAAGTTATATACTAGTTGGTAAGTATATAAGTGAAACATAGAATTAATAATTATTCTATATCCTGTGGTATGGATATATGATGACTAGTATTACTGAAAAGGCTTGGTAAAGACTTTAACAGTCTGAATGGCCTATTAAGTAGAATGAAATGGAATTGATGTGTATGTGTCCATTTTAGAGAATACCTGAAATTGTATATGTATACATGTGTGGTATACATGATAATAAATGGCATGATAAGTTTTAATAGATTGAATTAAAATGTGCCATAAGATATGTGGAGGTCAGTTAATTTTGATTTACTGATGTAGACTTTGTTGGAAATGTGTTGAGAAGTAGCACATTGTGATATTGTGATGCTTGACCTGTAGTATCATAATATTGATTAATGATTACTTAGCTGCTAGATTGATAGAATTTAGTACTAAGTGATTGGGTGATTAAAGTCGTATAAATTCTAATTGCTTGTGATTAGTAGTTTAAGATTTTAAAGTTGAATTGAAATAACTGGTTGCTAAGAGAAGATTATTGATGTCTTACCAGTTTAAGTAATATATAAATTCTAATTTGATGGTTAGTTAGATTTTGAAGATAAATAGTGAGTATTGATAGATATACTGTGGTGTGTAATCACTAGTGTTGTGATTATTGTTTGGTCAATTGTTGTTGCTAACAATTGATAGGTTGTTACCAGTGGAAATAAGTCAATGTAGAGGTTGGTTGAATGTAGGTAATGTTTGATTTTGGTACTTTTGTTAATTGAGCAAAGTACTTGTTGATTGTGGCCTTACCTACTGAGTGTGACCTCTGCTTTGCTTATTTAGGAGATATGAATCTGGATTACTTTAAGTAAAGGATTTCATATGATTAAAGTGATATGTGAATATGATAGGTTATTCACAAGAGTAGGTATGAAACTTTTGAATGAAAAGTTGACTTAGATTTGAATTTCAAATCTTTGGTGGTAGAGATATGAGATTGTTATCTATATATTAGATTGATTGCTAGTTGTAAGCTGAAATTAAATTTCAGTGTGGATACAGGTATGGTGGTTTTAGAACCCTGTTGTTATGATACTGTTGTTGCTGTTTTGTTGTTAACAGAGATGAACAGTGGTAATAGGTTAAAGATTTTAGCACATTGCTAATTTCTGGTTGCATAGACCTATTAAGTGATGTTAGATTTCACTTGTTGTTTAAGTGATTGTAGGTTTCACTTGTTGAAGTAAGTGTTGGTCTATAAGATATATCTGAATTATGATATTGATTAGATGCACTGTGTGTGTGCGTAGGAAAAGATAGAAGCATGTACATTTGGATATGTGCATGTGGAAAGAATTCAAATAGTCTAAGTATAGTTGTAAGTTGCTATTGAGGATTAATGTATGTTAAGAGGTATGTGATTATATCACATTAGTCAGATTGATTGAGGTTAGATTTCGGGACGAAATCTCTTTAAGGGGGGGAGAGTTGTAACATCCTCGAAATGGACTTAGTTGTTTTGTATTATTTCTTGATTTAAATTAATATTTAAATGTGTTTGGAAATAATATTGTTTGAAATAGTTGAAATAATTGAAATAGGAGTCGAATATTCCAATGTGATAAGTGAATTATTAATTGTTGTAAATTAATATGGTTGACGGTGCAATAAAATGTTTGGACTCGCAAATGGTTTTCGGGTTCCAGACAATAGATTGAGATGGGGTATTAAATTATACCCGTATATTGAAGGCGGTTTGGGTGAACCGACTATATATCAACTTTCCTCTTTAGGAAAGTTTATTTAGAAACTTTAGAAACTCTCAGAAAACCTTCAAATCAAACTAGAAATCAAATCAGGAAGTGGTGATTCTCGTGAAGCTTCATTATCATCAGATTATCATCGATATGTTCTTCAATCAGTAAGTGTTCTTAAGTATTTAAGAATTTGATTTTGATTGAAATTAGGTAAATTAATGATTTGAGAGATATGAATGTTAGAAACATGCTAGAAGTGTTACATATTGATTATGTAATGATATTTGTGGTTTATAACCGTTTGAAAACGAGTTTGGAGTGATTTGGGTATAAATTTCGAGGGTTAGGGTTTTGATCAGCGCGCAGAGGGCTGGGACGAAGGGAGTACCCGGCGGGTACTTCCCTTACCCGACGGGGATGGGTACTGATTGGGAAGCCGGCGGCTTCTGAGCCAAGCCGGAGGCTTGTGAGGAATAATGGGTACCCGGCGGGTACGGGTCTTACCCGGCGGGTAAGGCTGATTTCCAGCAACATTCGTTTTAAGTTTAAATACATATGAATTGTATATTTAAACATGATATAGTATAGAGTGGTAAGTGCCATTTAATGATTGTTTATCATGATTAAAGTGGTACTTTGTGTGATGTACTATTGTAATATGTTATATGATTATAACATAGACTTATTGTTATTAATAAGTTACTAACTTATTGTTTAATTGATTGTATTCTCAGATGTGGAGAAGGCTCAGTAATATTAGACTTCTGAGCTTGCTGCTGAGGTAGTCGGTGAGTGGATCTGTAACCTCAGTGTGATTTAGTTGTAATGATTTGATTTACAACGAGTAATTTATTATATTACTGTGATATGATGCATCTGTTGTGTTACTTTGCCATGATAGTCGGGCGTGTTTACTTGCTTGGCTGAGACTATGCCAATGTGTGGTATTCAGAGGTCAACTTGATTTGATAGTTGGACTTGTTGTTGTTGTTGTAGACGACAGGAGATCTCGGAAACTTGAAATGTCGGTTTAGAGATCTAGGTCGTGTGTGATCGACAACAAGTTATCGGTAGTGCTGTATAGGCCAAATGCAGTTAAACTATAAGTGTTCTTGGGTGCCAAACCGGTATATGGTTGCTCAGGGACCACCGATCCTCTTGACGTAGCTTAAATGACATTGTGTGAATGTCGGCTAGTGATTAAGTGATTAAGTGATTTACATTCTGTTTAATGTGTGATATGCAAACAGATTGTTATGCTAGGTTGGACTGTTGTTATAGTTCCATTCACTTAGCGTTGTGCTAACCCCACCACAGTTCTTCCTGCAGGTTGAAATAGATGGGACATATTGGGCAAGGCAGGAAGTGTTTTGACTGGATGGAATGTTTGACCGGCTGTTACTCTGATGTTATTTTTATAATTGTAAAAATGTTTTAAATATACGCTTCCGAGTCACCAATATTAAATTATTGTTTATAATTAACGAGGGGTGTTTTAATTATGCTATGCACGCCTCCCTTTCCCGTTTTCCACTGTTACCTCTACAAACAAGAATTCAAACTCATCACAATTATTCAAACTCTTCATTTGATTTTTCCATTCATCTACTAAAAAACCTTCCTCTCTTCATTTTCTCCACACCATCATTTTCTGGTATCTTCTTTAAGCTTCATCACGAGTTTAGGTATTTCAATTCATCTTTATTTTACCTATTATAGTGTTTGTTCAATCTATTTGTTGATTACAAACTTTATTTATTTAGATAATGCTTTGATTTTTGTTGTTTTAGGGTTTTCTTTTTGCTCGATTTTTTTAGTTTAGGGTATTAAGTTTTATGTGTTTGAGTTCATGTAAACAGTTATTGATTATCTTTTAATTATTTGTTGATTAACCATCTTTATCAGGAGTTCCTTTGAAGCAGATGTAACCATCTTGATCGGATGTTTTCGAGGTAATTATGTAAGTAGATAAAACATATTTGATTGTATACTATTTAGTTTTATACTTGATTTTTGTTATAAAACATATTTGAATTTTATGTCCCATGAACCATGGAGAGAGCGAATTGGCCGTAGGATGAAAGAACGACATGAGAGTGGTCGGTTGATTGATGTTTGGCGACAACAGTAAGTTTTGTTTTCTTTTGTTAAATGCCAAACGATTAAAGATGGTTAATTTGTCACTGGAGGAAGTGACGATCATATTGGATTATTCATCGATTGGGCTGGCAATTGCGGTGTCCCAACGGTGTGGGATAGTAATGACACGAAGAGTGGTAGTGGTGCTCGCCGGAGTGGCATCGGTGTTCGCCGGAGCAATAACAAAAGGATCAGCTGAGAATCTGATATGTCCCAAGGTTTGCTACTACTCTTCCTCTGCTTTGTATATCTTTTGTTTTAATATTATGCTTCTATTTAATTGTTTTCATTGATGATTTGTGTTGTACTTATTTTTTCCTTCTTGTGAAATCAATCTATTGCAGATTCTTGCCTTATAATAAGTATTTTGTTCAAATTCTTTAAGGATTGGGCAATAATTAATAGTAAGGGTTAGATTTGTGGTTGATAAAGTATTACTACTGTTATAAGAACTTTGCAGTCTATTAGCCTCCCATCATGTGAAAATTTTATATTTGTTTTTCAATTCTTGAATATAATACGTAGTATTTAAGGCCACACATGAAGATTGCCAATGATTAATGTACTTTGCAGATGGTTATCTAAGACTTTAAATACATTGTTGAGCTTTAAGTTACTACTTGATTTAATGCTTTCATAAAGTTTAATATATACAGTAACTTTAACTTAAATTCAGTTTTGACATCTATAAAAGTTTGCTGGAGAAATCCCCCTCTACCAAAAAAAATGATTTTAGTCGATTAGTTCTTGGTTTTGTTTCTTAAACCTTGATCTTTTTCAAATTCGAACTCTATTATATTAAACTTTTGATGGCTGATCCTTCATTATAGGTGGCAATATGGGTGGTTTTGGTAAATGAGGCTGATTTAATTATACGTGTTGCAAGTCCGTAGATAATTTGTCTAAGGGTTTTGCTTATATTCTAATTGTCAATTTTGTAATTTGTAAAAGATGAACTATGCCCAGGTTTTTGCATCTTTTCTTGGTGACCATAAATTTCTATATATTTTTTGTATGTTTTCATGCGGTCATTTTCTTATTACAATACTTATCATTATGATTGTGTTTTTGAATGGGATATTATGAAAGATTATTACAGTGATTCGGTTTTTGTTTTTTAGATTGTGAAGGAAAGTAAAACGTGTTAGATTTTTGCATGTTCAAATGTGAATTTTGGTTAATATTTTTGCTCTAATTTGATTTTCAGGCTTGGAGACAATCAACGAAAGTTAAGAATGTTATGAAGTTGCAAGCATAATATAGGCACAAGTACAATAAACTGTTCAGTCAAGAGGTATACGTAGTAGTTAATATGCCATGAGGCTATACTATGGGTCTTAAAATATTATCAGTTTAGTTTGTAATGGTTTGGTTTCGATATTTTTCCTACGGTGGTTCTCCTTTATGGTTGTTTAGAATGTCACTGAATTGGAAATTTGACTTCAAACTATGATGAAACTGATCAAGCATTTCCGAATTCTTTGTATTTAATAAGGAAAAACAGCTTTGTATTGAAATTACACTTTGAGTGTATTCATTAACCATATGACCATCTTAGTTATTATATATGGTCATTTTTTGTCATTTTCTTGATTTGAATCTTTGTTTGCTTCCAACTCATTATAAATGGGTCATTTTTGGTTGTATTAGTGGATTCTAATGCAAGTTTACTTATGATGCAGGTACTTTCAAGGATCGAAAGACAACCCTCGAGGAATATGATTTTTCTTTGTCATCTCCTATTCTTTTTATGTTTTAGAGTAATCCTCTCTACATCTCTATGTTGCTGCCTTTTTAATATCAACAAGTCTTCGATTCATTTGTAATCACAGTTTCTCATATATTTTGTAAGTTCTATAGTTAACTAATTTTCATATAAATAATTTCTCATATATGTTTTGTTTTCTTGCAGTTGACTTTTTGTGGTCAAAGTAGATATTGGGTACATATTTGTAATCTACAGGCACCTGCCCTCCATTTTTGCCAATCAAGATAGGGTGATGAATAGCCAATCCTGCATTGCTATTGCTTGGGTTCGGGTCAATGGGTTGGTTTGAGCAGCTATGGAGGCTGGAAATGTAAGGTCAACGTTGGTATTAGCTTCTGCCATCACTTTTGGTTACATATATCAGTTACCAATGTTATGCACAAAACAGAAATTTTTCGTGTTCTTATAAAATCGGCTTCTTCACTTCCATTTTCTTAGGTTATTTCATCATATGCAACTACCTTATAACTGAATGAAGTTTACATATTTCTGGTGTGAGTGGAAGCAAGGTATCTGAACACATGAAGAAGTACCCTGATGCAAAGGCAATAAGGCTCAAGATTGGTGATTCTACAAGCCGATTCCTAACATGTGGCTATTATGTTTCAAATCGCTTAATTGGGTCATGTTACAACATTAATATATTGTAAGTTTAAAATACTATGGGAAATAAGCAAAATGCTTTTAACTATAATTTGTTCAACCTAGCCAAGTTTTGTTCATGTTGTACCTTTAGTATAGACCCTCTATTTAATCACTTTTGAGTTTTACTTATATATTTGTATAAGCATTTTGACTTTATTATTACTTTTCATTTTTATCTTACTTCATGTCATCATTGCTTAATTCCCTATAATACGAGTGTAATTAACATTTGCTAAATTACATACTATTTTAGATCAAAAGTGCTTTAACATGACTATAATAAGCTCAAAGATTTAATGCATATATTAATACTTTACTCCATATATGTGAACTTGAAAATCAAAATATTACGACTAATTCATATGTTATACTTGGGAAATGTAGTTCTAACATAATTCTTTATCAAACCCGTGTATTCACGGGTCAATAAACTAGTTACTCAAAACACTTGGAAACATTTATAAAAATGTTCCGGTTATTGTGTCGGTTTCGGTTTACACGTTCGTTTTACGATTGTTAAATCACGTGACGTTTTAATTAAACGTTTTGTTATCGGTTAAATATACAATATTTCAAATGAATATTTTCCTTCAGAATGATATATTTTAAATTTATAAAATATATTTGATTTTCGTTCGGTTGTCGGGCGCGTTTCGCACGTTTTTGTCGCGTACGGTTGATTTTATACGATACGATTAACGTGTTAAATATTATCGAAATAATATTTAGTAATTAATGAGGTTATTAAATAATTCCATATTATTTAATATTTTATTCACCAACGTCCGTATTTGAGGTGTCGGATTCCATCCGATATGAAAATGCACGATTTAAACAAATCGCATACGTGTGTATACATACAAATATACATAAGGATACTTACAATTATCCTAATATAGAACTAATTATATGTATTAACAAAGTGATTAGGTACTAATTACTAGTCCTAATTTGTCGGGTGTCACATGCAAATTGCAGAATGTGCCTTGCGTTTTAAGTCATAGTCTTTTCTTTCCTCAGGTGTCATACTTTTGTAAGTTTTAGCCGGAGGAACTCCTCTGTAGCTACCTTCTAATACAGGTTTCTCATAACGTTCCAGAAGCGGAACCCACAACTCAGGACAGTGAAAGTCAATATACTGTTCAAATTGAGATCTCCAATTTGCATAGTCCATATCGGCAGTAAATGTAGGAGGCTTACTGCTACTACCCGTATCATTATTATGTTTAAGCATTTCACGAATACCTTGAATACTCTCTTTATCGTGAGCCATTTATAACCCCTGAAAAAGAACAAAAAGCAAAACACAAATCTGATTGAAATAACAGGCGACACTGAGTAAGTGTCGCGGAGGAATAACGACACTGAGTTAAGTGTCGCTTGGTCAAGCTTGGTCAAAGTCAAGTGCCGCTTAGAAGTGCTGCACTAAATAAAAGAGCGACACTGAAGGAAGTGTCGCTGAGTGAAGACCAGTGTCGCAACGAGTGTCGCAGTCAAGTGTCACAACTAAGTGATGCGTAGAAGTGCCGCAGAAACCCTAATAATCTCAAACTTAAATGTTACAACGAGTGTCGCAACGAGTGTCTCAGTCGAGTGTCGCAAAACTGCGCAGCAGCAGATGAAAAACCCTAAAAATCGAAAATTCGTAACCCTAACGAAAAATCGACTATCCCAATCGAACGAAACCTGCAAAAACACGTTAGAAAACAATAAGTGAACCCTAATCACTCCAAAAATCAAGAACTATCTTGATAATCTTCAAAAACCCAACCGAAACGTTCCAATAAACGATCAAATCCTCGAAATCAATCCGAAAGCTCTGATACCAGTTATTAGTCCCTTTGCGCCTTGGATCCAGATATGATCGGGTGATCAATCATGTGGCGGAAACACACAATTGATTTATTAAAGGAATAAACGAATAACCGAAACAAACGAATACGAAATTGAAAAGTTGTATATATGATTGTAACCTATTAGATTCGTATTACAGGAGTGCCTAGTCGACAAATGGGTTCTAGGGTTTCGTCAACCCCAGAATTGAAACCTACACGTTCTATTTATACAAACTTTAAACCGACTTAGCGACACTCGCCAAGTGTCGCTTCCACTGATCAAGTGTCGCATCATGCGACACTCAAGTCAAATGTCGCTCTTGGCAATACTTGGACAAGTGTCGCCCTAATCTAGTAAGTGTCGCTATAAATAATATTTCTATATAATTCCAACTACGACGCTTACAATTCGATAAATGACTCAAGACCAACTGACTGACAAACATGTATCAACAGAAAAGTATAAGTATATTAAGAAATTTGTTAAAGTATCTGAATATATAATTTCTTCAATTATTGACGCACTGCCTCCGACCATGTATATGATTTTGTTAAAGTGTCTGAAATTGTTAAAGTATCTGAGTATGTAATTTCTTCAATTTTTTTCAATTATTGAAAATTTTTGTTTGAAGTGGCAAATATCAAATTACTAATAGATTTTGTAGAGGGGGCGACTACTTACACTGCCTCCGACCATTTATACGATTCAATTTGTAAAATTATAATTAGGATTTCAAGGATATTATTACTCCGTATTAACTCTTATATTTAACCGGATCTGTCGGCACTTGGGCCGGGGACGGAGTAGGGTTTCTTCTCGAGGGTGCATAATGGTGATGATCGGGTGGGTGGCTAATGGGCCCCCGTCAGTGATCCAAAAACTGCCTTTCAAAAAAAAAAAAAAAAAATGGGCTTTTTATCATGATAAATTAGGTGAGTTTTCGTTAGACTTATCATGTAACATCCCAAATTTTTGTATTATTATATTGCGTGTAAGATATATATTTATAAGTTGACGAATAAAATTTATTAGTCTCGAAGTATTTACGTGAATAAAAAGTTGGGAACGACCAGTTATGTAGTGTATTTTATAACAGATTAGAATTGTGGGGTTAGAAGTGTAAATGTAATTAATTAATGATTTAAATTAAGTTAAAACATATATTTGTATGCATACATGCGTACGACATATCATATATACATCCACAAACTTCCTGCTTTTTCTAAAAATTATTCCAGAAAGATAGAGAGAGAGAGAGTTCGTGCGAGAGAGGGAGCAAGGAGGAGAGAAAAAGAGAAATCAAAGCTCAAATCTCCAAATTTAAGTTCTATCTATCATCTCTAACATAAGGTGCTAAGGAAGTGGCGAATTCTCACTTGGTGAAATATTTGTGCTTAAAATGCAATGGTGAGTGGTATGGGGTTAAATGGGTCAAGTGGTTATATGATTCCAAATTACATCCGTGTAAGAGGTTTCATATAACCACATGGTGATTACGATTTGTAAGATGTTTACTAATTATATGAGTTGTTTTGCATGTAATTGTGTTACCAAGTTGTTATGTGAATACTAGCTTTTCGCTAGTTATAGTTGATGTCGTTACTCTTATTGATGTTGTAGTAGTAGTTATGGTTGTTGCTATTAATGTTATAAGTGTTCTAGTTGTTGCCCTTATTATCGTTGTTGTTATTGTGTTGTTGTTGAAGTTGAAGTAGTTGTTGCATTGTAGAGATTTTCTATCATTTATGCTAGTTCAAGTTGTTAGGTTGAAAGACGAAAGTCGCAAGTTGAAAGTTGAAAGCGGATCCGCCAAAGTGGTTAAAATCTCTACATTGCCCAAGTTGTTAGTTGAAAGTTGTTTTATGCTTGTTTAATTACCTATACACTCACTAAGCTTATTTGCTTACCCCTTAACTTGTTTGATGTTTTTAGGTACAAGTGGTTCTAATTAAAGAAAAGGGATATAGGGGCGGAAAGGAGATTGCAAATACTTGGTGTTGAACATACTTACTCAAAGCGGGTTTGTCAAGTTACCTTTCTTTTTAATTATCGTTATGATGCTACTTGTATAAGTCGCCCAAATGTTGTTTTATCTATACTCATATATAACACATTTCTTCGGTTTTTTTTAAGACGGAAAATACTAAAATGCCCATAATACACTATTAATATCTTCAAAAACCCATTTAAAATGACAAATATGCCCCTACATTAATTTATTAATTGTATGCATTTATTGTTCTTATACTCTTTTACAAATGGTCAAACAAATCCACATCTATAACTTACAAAACTTACAAATCGTTAAACATATATTAAATCCACATCAGCTACAAATATACAAATCTTTAAACATATCTATTATCTATTTCTATTACTAATATATAAAGCATCTCCATGTTTTATATTAAGAAACCTTTAAAAATAAAACTCAACACTTCTATATTTAACATATTTAATTTAATCTATTACTAATATATAAAGTATCTCCATGTTTTATATTTAGAAACCTTTAAGAGTAAGACTCAACACTCCAGAGGGTGATGCTTAGCTTTTCCTCCTGTCATCTTTAGGATGTCGATTGAAATGGTTGCATGCATTGCTATCGAAGCCATCTCCATATTTAACATATTTAATTTAATCCCAATATTTTTACAATTTTATTATTTTCGTGACATTTCACTCTTCACTACTATACTGAGTCATCATCGTGAATTTTTGTCGGTTAATAACATAATTTTGTGTTCCGCTGCATTGCGCGGGTGTTACGCTATGAAGTTTAATGATGTTGTTAAGTTTTGATGATGAAAGTGGGTCATCAAGTTGTTTAGTTGTCAAGTGGTGCAATAATGGTGTCAAAATGGGTTGTGTCGATAAGCTTGTTGAAATTAGTGGTTTTGGTTGAACTAGTTGTGTATAAAAGTGTTGAAAATATAGATGTGATCCTTGTATGTAAAGATTATTGGTGAAAGGTAATTGGCTGCAAGTTTTTATTGTAAATGGTTGGTTAAGACTAGAATTGCGGAATTTCTACGTGAATCAAGATCTATAAAAGGAAGTTTTCCGGATCACAATAGGTGTATTAGTAATTGTTTGGTTAGAAAGAGAAATATCTGCAGAGACATTAAGAGGGGTTTAGCCTATTCTACAATGTCTCAATTGGGTTATATGATGTTAGCTGTGGTCATTTTAATTCTAAAGGTCCGAATCAATGATTGTTGCAAGTTGTGGAAAATTGTCGAATGAAAAGTGTTTGTTATGTCAAATGTAATGAATCTGCAAATTTTGGTAGTTTATCAGCTATCGAGTCAAGAGTTAAGTTGGTTTTCGTTTCGTTAAAAAAAAACTGAGTCTGCTGCTGTTGGGCTAGTACCCGGTGGGTAATGCCCGTATCCGGTCTGGGTACCCGACGGGTACCCATGTCTCAAGTGGGTAACCCCTTTGTAAATTGTCACAGTAGTCACACCAGTGACTACCCGACGGGTACCCGTCAAGAATTGGTGAAATGTTTCTTTTGATGTTAAAACAAGTATCCAAGGGTGGCTATTAAGTTTAATAACATAAAAATGAGTTGTAAAGCATTGTTGGGATAATTTTAAGTGAAAAAATAAGTAAATAAATAAATAAATTTTTTTGGCGTTTCCTATCATTGACTAGCATTTTTAATTTTTAATGATATATAAGTGATCAAGTTGTCACGAGATTTACCAAAACCATGAGATTTATTGATGTGGTAAGTGGACATGTGTGAGATATTAATGAAGTGTTAGTATGTTAGACTATGCCTATAAACACACTCATGATGCAATGCATCTTTTCCTAGTTTTCCATATTTTAAATGAATATTTTTGTTTCTCTGTATACAAGTGAAGAACACTAGATTGGAGATATACCAAGCTGAATTGTATGATTGGGTGTGTTGTACAGTAAGAAACATGGGTAGGGTTCAAATGAGAATAGGAATTTGTGTGAGAATGAGGGAACCAATGATATCAAGCCATGTGTACAAAGAGAATGTTCCACATGTACAAAACTCATTTACCCCCAACATCAATTATCTCACAAACGACAAATCGAAAAATTATGAAAATTGCACCATTAAATTCGTCGTTTTCTCCTCTTCGATTTGCCGTCCCTCAAGACATACTTTCGAAAAGTTTTTTTTTTTTTTTTCATTTTTTTGGTAGGTTTCACATTTACTAACACATGTGTTAAAGTGTTGCGTTTAGGGTTTAGGATTTGGGGTTTAGGGGTTAGGGTTTAGGGTTTAGGGTTTGAGGGTTGGGGTTTACCATAAACCCTACTAAACCCTAAACCTAACCCTAAACCCTAACCTTAACCACAAATTAAATGTACAACTAATCACTAACACATGTGTTACTAATTTGTGAAACCCACCAAAAAATGAGAAAAAAAAAAAAGTTGTCAAAAGTATGCCTTGAGGGACGGCAAATCGAAGAGGAGAAAACGCTGAATTTTATGGTGCAATTTTCATGATTTTTCGACTTACCGTTTGTGAGATATTTAATTTTTAAAAATGTGGAGGAGAGAGAATAAAGTGACACATGGCAGAAATCTGTTGGTTCCTTCATTCTCACTCAAAATTGGTGTACTCATTTGAACATTACTCTAAGAAACATATATAAATAAAAAAAAAACTAAATTGCCTATCAAACTAAACATTCATTAATACTACCAAATCAATATATGAATTAATAAGTGGACAAATGATACATTATAGTAGATCTAAGCTACTATAATGTATCAATATATATTATCATTCAAACTTCATTTGACATTAGATATACACCATATTATTATATTATTATTATAAAATATATAATAAATTACAATTTCATGGATATAAAGCATCCAAATAGAGAGATCAAAAGCACGTACGTTAGTATCTTATAATATATGCTACATTTAAGTTGCTAAATATATGTATGTATGCATACCAATAATTCATTATCAGGTATATATATGAGGAATACCCATATTAAATATGTCATAATATTTCTATGGCTTTAAAAATCAAAACGACAGTCATATTTTACATTGTTATATTTGATGTATCACGACGAATTAGTAATTTTGAACCCCTCGCAACGCGAGGGGCATATAGTTTCTCGTTATTATTCAATGCAAATGTGTTTTCGCTTTTATCATAATACACATTTCGATTCACGTTTTATGCGATAGAAGCTTTACTTTAAAGAATTATAACATTTTATCTTTCTATGATAAATGTTTTACATCATCATGTGTGGATAAATAATTTATCAATTCAATTATCATTCATAAAAGAAAATGCTATTTATTACCAAGACAGTTAAACAAGTAACACAACAAAATTGATCTCTACCTTATTATAAGGTTTACCACTTAATTAACTCCAAGGAAAATGATAGATATGTCTAATTAGATAGATCTAAACTAAGCCTAAAAATATGAGATTGACATGTGTCGAGATCAGCTAATAAGATTAGGAGAGAGAAACTGTATCAACCAATCAATGCATTAGGTATATTTTTAGGTCCATATAATTAGGTCTATGTAGAATTACTCATAAAGATAACAAGTGGGAATAGCTTTTAGGTCCGAATTAGGACATGATGAGGCAATGCAACATGCTTATTGCATTATTAGCAAACTACCTCACATGCTAAAGTTATTTCCATTGATAAAACATCTTATATATGAAGCAAAATGTTATTTTTAGACAAACACTATTTCATAAACTTTAAAACTATGCTTATAGCTTTCAAGTTCGAATCACGTGAAATCATCACAGCTTAGTAATTTAGAATCGTGAAGAGTTAATGAGTTATGGTTTACATTAAGTGATAATTTCACTTTTTACATGTTACATTAACAAAGTTGACTTGCATAAAAATAATTAGTTACATAAAGGATAGTACGTACTATCAAAGTCATTTTATCTCACAAATAATTCAAGAAGCTAGGTTTGCCTACTCCGTATGCTCTTATATGTTTCTCTAGTGAGAAATAGCTTTATCTTATGTAAGAGACAAAGCTTTATCTTACATAAGTATACATACGCTTATAACGTAAAAATAATGGTACTCGGATTTACATTGTATGTAACGAACTTGTAATATATTTACATTTTATGTATTTTGGGCAAATCAAAGGTTGTAAGACACGTCACGTGACAGTTTATATAGTCGACACGTGAAAAAAAGTACCAAAAGTTACATACAATATAAAGAAATACAAGTTCGTTACATACAATGGAAGCCCGGGTAGCTCGCTACATAAAATAAATGTCAGATTATAGTTTGCTACATTCGCGCGCACTAAACCCAATTAAGATATTGCAAAACAGACTAATATATCGAAACATGGGTCTTAATGACAATTATCGAAAGTTGAGCGGCTTGTGTGTATCTACATAATAAAAAGGGGAAATTTCGAAACATTTTTATACGTATTAAAAAAGGTATCACACCGTTTCAAAATCTGCTCAGTTACTTTCCCTCGAATTCAAAACACCGTTTCGATTAACGGCACATCTGGTAGCATAAACTTCAGCGATTGAACTAAAACCTAGACGATGAAGATCAATAAGGCGTGTGATCTGAGCTCAATTTCCGTTCTTCCACCTCACTCAAGGTTCAATTTCACTGCTAAATCTCATAATTTCCGTTAGTTTGCATAATACATTTCATCGAGTGCTGTGTATGTAACTATATGTGTTAATTGATCTGTATGTGCGTGCGTCATAGTAAACAACTTGTAATTATGTGAATGTTTTTTTATTTGTGACCTATTTGTAGCAAATTGTGCTGTGTGTGTGATGAACTGAATTTTTAAGTGCGTAAGAGTTGAATCGAGTAATTTAGCTCTGTCTATTCTATGAAGACGTGACAGTTACGATATATAAATTATATATACAGATGTGTTTATTATAAATTATATATACAGATGTGTTTATTTTTGAATTGTAAATGATTCTATGATGAATTTTTAGCTGTGATATAGGAGATAAAATGATAATGTCTGAGTGTGTGCTTGATATAATTAGGTTTGTTTGTGTGAAATTGCGGTTTCTAAGGTAATAAACTGATATGGAGTTCTGAAATGCTTAATATGTGTGTTTTATTGAAGATCTGCACTTATTGTAGAAGTTTATAGGTCATCCCAGCATAATGTGGTTTGACTGTATACTGATATTTAAGTATTTATAGTAGTTTCATTGTGTATGAGTGTCATATTAGGAGGATTTTATTATTCAAGTGTTATGTGAAGGAATTGAGTCTGCTGATGATTTGGAGTTGTACAGGTATATTATTGTATTCGTATATTTTTGTTTTTGATGAAATGTTAAATCTAATGATCTGTAACTGCTAGCAGCTGTACATATGTTTAAATGTAGGTGATTATGTGATGAAATTGTTCTTGTTTTTAGATAGACTGATTATCTTTGTTTGCACAAAATTTATGTTTTGATTGTACGAAACTGATATTTAGTGTTAAAAGGCTATATATGTGTAATTAAATGATTAGCTTATAACTAAAATCAATGTAAGAGATTCTGTACAAATTCTGAATCATTCAGGACACTTTTACAGTGACTTTTCTATGATTATTGCTGTTTGTAATGTAATTGAGTTTGTGCCTGTTTGGTGTATTATCAGCTATATGCGTGTGTATTTAGGTGACGGACTGATATATAAGTGCTTGCAATATAGTCTATTTGGATGATGTTGAGAGGATTTATTATCCGAAGGATTGAGACTTGGCATGGATTACTGTCTTATGATCTTGTCTTTGCATGTGTGGGTGCTAATTATTTGTGTTTAATTTGGTGATGTTATGGAATATAGACGAAGAGGTGTTTCATGTAGCCTTCCAGAGATGTCTTCAACTTTAAGGCACAGCCAACCATTATCACAACAGCAGCAGCAGCAGCAGCGGTCACAGCAATCATTTTCTCAGGGGATTTCGTCTCAGCACAACGCTATTTTCTCTCAGTTCTCCCAGAATTCTCAAGATGAGACACTGACAAATGACCAGGTTTATCTGAAATTAGATATTATGTTAATGCTCGGATATATTGCCTGATGTATTTTCACGTGTTGTATCGTTTGAAATGTTATCTTGATGCTGCATCTGTTTCGTTAAGTTTTTCTTGTGCGCACTGTCAGAGATTCATATCACTGAGCTTGTGATCAGTGATTTAATTTCTTTATCAATCAATTTTGAAAAGAATTGAACTGAATTTATAAAACCTGAATTTTGTGAAATTTCATTCTGCATCTGGTTTTAAGGAGTCTAAAACCATGATATATCACATAAAATGTGACCTTCATTGTTCCTTTAATTCTTATCTTGTCTGTGATATTTGCAATTAATGGTAAAATAGGAGATGAAGTATTCTTTTATGAAAATGCAACACATGAGTGACATTGTGACCGTTGAAATATATGTATATTGATTCTTCCACTTTGTTGTAGTTCATTTTTAAGATATAACTATTACAATTCACACAATAACCGAGGTGATTAGAGCTAGATCGAATTGTACAGTAAAAAAAAACTAAACCATACAAGAATATAGATTGATGTATATGGTTGTAATATATGTGCTTGTCCTCATTTCATGTTCTCTCAAGAACACTATGTTATTTCAACATTATTATTAGCTCACATAATAGAGGTTTATAACTTCTACTTTCTCCAACTAAACTCTTTACAGTTGGTTGTTTCTCAAGAAAGGGAGAATTCTGTGAAACGGTTTTCATGCTTACCCCCAGTCAATCACACACGAGAAGAAAGCCAGTTGCAAATTTCACGATCTTCCAAAGGTCTAATACGTAAATGGGGGTCTGGTATCTCAGAACAAAGAAGTAAGTTGTTTATGAAGTGTAAAATGCGCTTATACGCCACAAGTATGCATGCTGGTCAGAACCATGCTTTTTGGTCCATGGTTTTGCTTATGTTTCGAAATGCATGTGCAGGTCAGATGAGTGAAGAGCTTGACCACAGAATAGGAACAATAGAAGGCTCCCTAAGCAAGTTTGGGATGATGCTGGAATCTCTTCAGACAGATATTATGCAAGTCAATAAAGGAACAAAGGAATTAGCAATGGATAGTAAGTACCTTAATCCTGTAAATGGATTCCAAGATTCAAAAAAAGAAATCTCCATATTGGAAAAATATTGTTAGTTTCTACTTTATAATACTTTGGTATGAACTAACAGGCGGATTGTAAATCTGTACTTGTAAATAAGTTTGAAACCATATGGTTCTTGAATGCTTACTTGTTTTTCTTTGAACGTATACTGTTAGAACCACACTTACCACATATAAAAGCGAATAACGTATATCACATTGAGTCTTAGTGGACCCTTTCTTTGCCTTTTTATGTGTTTTGGGACTTGCATAAACAATAGATCATAGTGAATTAGTAAAGGATAAATAAAAAGTTTCCAAATAAAATTCTGTGTTCTGTTTCTAAATATAGCTGCGTGGAAATTTGAGGTTGTCCCGTATGCCATACTGACATCCCTCTCCCTATTTTGTTGATATTCAGTGGAAGGCATACGCCAGAAGTTGATTGCACAAGACAACTCCCTGCAGATAATTGTTAGATTACTTATATTCTCCCCATAATCTTGTTCTTTTCAAATTCTCAATTCCTTGAAATGTTATCCGTATTTTCTGACTCAAGTGAGTTATTGTAACCAGAATAAGGGGCAAGTAGATGTAAAATCTAGCCTCCATGGGGAATTGAAGTCGATTTCTGATCAACTTAATCAAGATAGACGTCACCAGAACTCACAAGAGTTTTCTATCTTGCTCTCTGGTTTACAAGAAAAGATTGGAGTATTCATATCGAAATTACGTAATGATCTGTCCAAGTCCTTCACTAATGAAATGCGGGTATGCAAAAATCTTATTTGCATTTCTCATGCATTTCAGATGGGCAGTAGATTATTAGATTTTATAAATACCGTCACCAATTATCATTGAACTACTTACAGGCACTGGGATGCAAGCTTAAAGCAGTGGACCAAATGAATTCACCACCCACTGTTCTCCCACCAAGGGTATCTTGTGTGTGAATAACTGAATATCTAGCTCCTGGTGTTTGATATGACAGAAATTCTGGCTTACAACATATGTCGTTTTCCAATGCAGGCTGTCACCAATTGTGTCAATACTCAGGGAATGTTCCCGCAAAAGAAGTATGTCCATGTTTTTATTTATTGGTTTTCTGAGATCTCATTCTATGTGTTGAATAGAAGAGAAGTCATGAAATTTATAAATACAATGCCTTTATCTAAATTACCAGAAAAAACTACAACAAACTTAGAGCTATGAATAAGTTGCAACTTCTATTTCGTACGGTCTTGTAAACTGTTGGGAGTTTTATCTACACTTTTGACACGTTTCAACCATCTTTTGATCATATAACTTCTTTTTTTTTATTATATCATCTATTTCCTGCTACTACTAACATTGTTCACTCAACAAATCACCATGGTTAGTGTTTCGCATGTATCAACTAATACTCCACTACTAGTTAAAACACCTAAAATATCTCTCAATATTTTGTTTATTGAAATCAACATTATCAATAGATTCTAATGGTTAGCAATTGGGAAAAGGGCATCATTTTGTTGAAACTCTGAGCTAAAGGTAACTGTTGTATCTTTAAGCAGTAGAAGTGGAAAACTGGCAGGTCTGCCTGGTTGCTTAACGATGTTAGATAGATATTGGTACATGTCAAACAATATTTGTCATTTTTGTTCTCAAATTTTATCTTATTATGTAAGTAGTTAGTGTCAAATGTGATATACAAAAGTCTTATTACTTCAATATCAGTCTTGTACTTTTGTTTTCTGAATAAAATGATTTAATGAGGTCTTATGCATTAAAACAAACTCTGGAAAAATTTTTACCCTTTTCCTTTTAACCTTTATTTTATCTGTTTTGCCTGCGAGAGATAGAAACCCAAATTGATCCATTTATAAATAAGTGGGTCGAAATTTCATCATCTACTAGTAATTATTATTTCGTTGGTACCTTAGTAACAATATTATTCTCCTAATGTTGCAATGGACTAACAACTGTTTAGGGGTTTCAGTCCTGCAGTGCCTCCCAAGGTCCAGCTGGGAACTCAGATTGCTAAGGTAGAAATGGGCAGCTGGAACTCGGTCAAACGTGAACAGGCTAATCTCACAAATAGAGGTTACAGCAAGGAACACAGATACAACATAGTATCTCAGACTGAACTGGTATCTACAGTTTCTTTCTGCATTCAAGCTAGGGGCTCCCTCTATAACTAATACAAGTAATGCTGATAAAAAAATTTAAATAGTCTTTTATAGCAGGGTCTCTTCCATTCATTCCATGACTACTTTCCTGAACTTCCATCTAATAATGCACTCCAGTTAGTCGGTTACAGATTCGTGCTTATTTAAATTGTCATTTTGTCTAAACATTGTTCTCACGAGTTGTGATAAGTTGCATGATTACATGACAATCTCAAAATTAATTTTTTGGTAGTAATTGGCATATCTAGTTACTATATGAGAAATTACATGGTTTGCATCAGAGCATCCTACTGATAATATGGAATCTAATAATATATGTATGGCTTTACTTATATGTAGATATGTATGTGCATACATACATATGCATATACACATACATCCACACGTTGTTATTCTATAATTCTACATATTGCACACAGGTTAAACAAATAATTGTGGTTTATATGATGTAGGAAAGAGAATTGAGAGTTGATATTGAATCTGATGAAGACATTAATGGAGGTTTCACATTCTTTTCCGAGGAAAACGACACAGGTCAGTATACATTTTCTGAAACCAGAATAATGCATTAATGCTTCCTCTTTCTAAAGAAAGAAAACAAAATTTTGACTTCTGAGCATCAACTTGTTGGTGTTGCCCATCTTAAATTATATCAGGAGATAAATTTTGCTTAAGAAAAAAATGATCGCTACATTAAACATTAATAATGTTGTAAAGTAAATACGTAATGATGTTTGAGTAACAACAAAAGAAATGGTTCTACCAATTGTGAATCTGAAAAGCAGTAATGTGAATTTCCAAAGAAAAATATGCAATCTTTCTTTGGGACAGGAGTATGAACTAAAGAAGATTAAGATAGATGAACTTTGATAATAGTAGTGTTTAATTTACATACGTTGTGTTCTGTTGACATGGATTTTCTGGTATGATATAGGGAAGTATTTCAGTGAGAAAGCAAAGGAAGAAACTGAACGTATTCTAAGGAAAGCAAGGAGACGAAAAAGAAAACACTGCCAGACTATAATCATAAACTGAAGTTGGTGAGCCCATACTTTCTGTTATTATACTAAATTAGTAACTTACCATGACAACTAGAACACTTTTAGTCTGCCTTATAGCATGCCTAATGAATCTTATTCTGCATTATACTTTGTCCCGATATTAATGTCCATCTTTGATATTTAAGTCTAAGTTTTTTGACTTTTTCCTTAAGAATCGATAATTTATTGTTGTGTTAACCTATGAGATGGTTATGAGAAACAGCTACACCTCAAAAACGATAACTGTAACTGGAGATTTTGACTTTGAAAGTTTGTGCATAATAGTGGAATTTATAACTCTAGTTATTTGAAGTAAAGATTGTTTTTAGTACACTTTCTATCTCCTGATTTGGCTGCTAGCTTGATCTACAACCGGAACAACACAAATATATCTACTTCCATAGTGTATACTAGTAATTTAATAGAAGTAACCTTTACTGAATTGAAGTCGGAGTTACCAAATCGCCCATTTGTATCATTAAGATCTTCCAATCATTGAATGTTGTTATGCTTCGTGTTGGTGTGTTTATTGCAGGTAGGACTGGGATGCACCAATGGTCATACCTATAGGTTACATTAGAGTTATAGCTCAACTGTGAATGACAGAATGAGCATACACTAAATACAGGGTAGTTTAGTTACATATACTCTCGATCACTTTCTATACTGACGTCATCCAATTCTCTATTATACTGTAATTTTACGTTCACATTGTTTAAGATTTGGTGTAACAACACACTCTTTCTGATTTCTAATAAGCTAAGAGACTACTTCTATAACTTGGACCTATGACTATGAGTCTATGAAACAAAGCTTCATTGCCAAAAGATTTTTTGGCATGTAATCTGTTCACTTTCATGACCCCTACTTTGGGATGAACTCAAGCAAGCTATACTTTTATAACTTATTAGGTTAGAACTTAGAACTCCTGGACCATTTGGGTGTGTGGTGTGCCAACTCCCACTTCTGGTTGATCATCAAGTACAAAAAAATAAAAATTAAGAAAAAATAAAATATAATTGTTACTATCTCTGAACTTTATTATTAAATTGATTTTTCAGGAGTTACAAAATAATCCCATCGATATCTTTTGTATGGTTGCATTTTCAATCATCGTGTCCTTTTGGGTCTATTGGACCTCGTAATCCATGTGTCTACAAGAGCGTGTGACTCTCAAATTATGGGCCTTATCTATATTAGGTATCTAGCTTGAGTGTCACTATAATTAGTACTTTAGTATGGCATTACAGCAATATTATTTTGTCTGTCGGTAATCATGACATTCGGCATTGTTGTTGTTTTACCCATTTTGGTACATGGTAAACGTACGTTTCACGTGGCCGAGCAAAGTTTAAAGTCTTATGGGATACAAATGTGGTCCTAGCTAGATGAGTTGATATTTATCATACATGAAGCTTTCATTGTTGAAGGAATATTGCAACTTTTCCTTTTTTTTTTTATCAAATGGGAAAAAGGAATTAGTAACAACAATGCCAACCTTCTTTATAACATTAATCTTTCATAAATGAACCATAACCCGATTACTCAAATCAATTTATATCATGATTATTGCTCAAAAGTGAGAGGACATGAAAGTTGAAAGAGAAATTTTATTAGAGCACCATGAGTGGTGACACTGAAATTTTAAGGTTCTCATGTTTTTAAGAGTAGTGGTTCAATGTTCTTGGAGTTAAAATGGATCCACACATATATTTTAGACCAATCAAATAAAAGAAAAAGAAAAAGAAGGTAGAACTTGGTTCTCGCATGGTATGTTGAAGAAGAACATCGATTAGAACACTAATGGGGAGTGTGAACGCCGAGGTTCGGTGCTCTCGATGCTAAATGCCGACGGGAACGAGCACACTCCTTTAGCTGAGAAGGATCTACAGTTATCTTTATTCTATTTTCTAAAAGAGTAGGAAAGAAACATTTTATTTTCATTGAAAGTAAAAAAAATGAAATTAATATTCTTTCCTGTTTCTTAGATAAAAATCTACATATTCTGATTTATATATGTATGTTACGTAAGTTCAACTGTGATTATATACGATTGTAAATACATAATAAAAATTTGGATTTTGCTATACGTAGCCCTAAGGGCTATGGATAACAACTAAAAAATCATGGGTGGTTGATACATGACGGTTAAAAAACGGTTAATGTTCACAATTTAACAAATATTGTTGGCGGTTTTCAATAGAAGTTGACGGGTTATTTTCAAGAAGTTACATTGTTATTTATAGCCCTAAGGGCTATATATAGCAAAATCCTAAAAATTTATGTAAACATACGATTAACAAAAACACTAGTATGCTGATATTTTTCACATACAACAACAAAAATAATTTTATGCAGGAGGGTAAATAGTTTTGAAATGTCAAAATGGTTGTTGGATCTTCATGATGAGCTGAAGTCATCATAACATCATTCCATTGCCTCTCACTTTCTTTTTACCATCTAAAATTAATCATTGTTTACATAATTATTAAAGTAGATTGTAATTAGATTCTCTTGTCTTTTTCCATTTTGAACTACGTACACAAGTATTTAACTTACGCAACACGAACAAAACGTTTTAACAACAAATAAGAGCTCTAATTCTTACATGTAGAGATGTCACGTGACAATTTATATAAATAATACATCATCAAAAAAAATACCAAGGCAACATATAACAAATTTATTACATACAATGTACGCCCGAGTAGTTATATACACATTCTAAATATCAAATCTAAGTTAAACTCAATTTACAAGTACTTAACTCTAAATCAAAACAATATTCCGTAACTTATAATATGGTTAACTACAATAATATGTTATTAAGATTTTGCTATTAACTAAATTATTATAATCTCTGCTATAATTAAACTCCAACGAACTTTGAAAAGCAAAAAAATAATGATTGAAAAGTTATGGAGGTGAATTACTTTTGATCCTTTTGTAGATGTGGTGGAGGCTTTTTAACAACAAACTAGAAGCATCCAAGTTTGATGATACCTAACAATGAAAATGTCAAAAAGAATGCCTTAAATTTCAAGGAAACCTACAACCTTATATCAAACTTTTACCATTTCTAAAAAATCACCTCAAAAACCATAGTTTTTTATATCTCATGGGTAATCATATAATTGGTCTAAATCGTCTAATATTTCCTTAATTAAACGCACTGCCCACCACAATGGGTAGAATACTACTACTTATTATAGTTAAGATTTAGATTAAGTAAAAAAAAACGTCATTATATACCCACTAAAATAATAAAGGGCAAATGGTCTGTAAATGTATTCAACTTTTCCAAAAATGCTTTTGTATACATCCAACTTTTAAAAGTGCTATTGTATGTATCGAACTTACTAATTATCGCTATTGTATGTAGTCATTAACACTAATGACGTTTGACCGGTCATAATTTGCATACGTGGCATGTGTATTTGACATGACATTGCAAAGTCAGCGCCACGTCATCTAAAGTTCAATACATTTTTCAAGTCATCATCTTCATCAACTTTATAAACTTCAATTTTTCGGCAACGCCATTTTTCTGGCGATATCATTTTTCCGACGACATCATTTTTTTCGCCGGTACCACCACAACCAATATACACCTCAACCACCAACCCTATCATCTCCACATCACCACCATCTCTAAAACATTACTATCTCCAACCATCTCCACCATTTTTTCTGATGACCTCATAACAACCAATTTACATCTCTCGAACCACCAAACTATATCATCTCCAACTCACCACCATCTCTGGCATCACCACCAACTCCACCATGTTTTCCGGTGACACCATTTTTTTCGATGACCTTACAACAACCAATTTACACTTCTCTAACCACCAAACTATATCATCTCCAACTCACCACCATCTCCGACATCACCACCATCTCCGGCATCACCACCATCTCCACCATTTTTTCCGGTGACACCATTTTTTCCGGTGATACCATTATTTCCGACAACATCATAACCACCAATTTACACCCCCCTAACCACCTACCCATATCATATCTACTTCTTCACTATCTCCTAAACATTACCACCTTGGACATCTCCACCAATTTTTTAAACGCTACCATTTTTTCCGGCAACTTCGCCACAACTAATTTACACCATCTTAATCACAAAATCGAGGCCAATTGTTAAACAACAATCGAGAAGATGACGAAGGCATGTTGGTTTTGATGGGGTTAAAGATGATGAAGACACGTTGGTATTTATGGGGTTGAAGATGACGGTTTTTGAAAATGAAATGAGTTAGGGGATATAAATACAAGTTTCATACATTTTACATAAGTTTAGTACATTATTAAATCTGACGTGTCACCTACGTGGAGGCTGACATGGCAAAAACGTCATTAGTTTTAATGACTACATACAATAACAATAATTAGTAAGTTCGATATATACAATAGCACATTTAAAAGTTGGATGCATACAAAAGCATTTTTGGAAAAGTTGAATACATTTACAGACTATTTACCCAATAAATAAATAACAACTTAATGGTCATGAAAAATTCGAATTTTTATCTCAACACTTCATCGTAAGTATAAAATTACAAATTCAAGCTCATAAATTATTTTATAAATGAAATGTGATGGTTATAGTTAACTTAAATTCAAATCATATACTCTAGTATCCATTTTCACGATACTATAATACGGAGTAGTAAGCAAGTCCGGAATTTTAACTTGGATATTATTAATTAATAATTAAAAAAATCGGTTAGGTTATCGATCTTAATTTGAAACAGCCGTAAATGTGCTCTGCAAGAAAATAAGGTGATGGTCACAAAGACATCATGCAAGTTAATGAAATTAGACATCATAACCATACACAATAATCTAACTAAATAAGTTAATTATGACGTTAGATATAATGTTGGTTATTCTAATTTAGTTTTTTACCAATTATTATGGATTATGATATAAGAGTAGAGTTCAAATGAGTACATCAATTTTAAATAAGAATAGAGGAATCAATTTCAACCACTCATTTTCATCAAATACTCATTTCCCCACATTTTTGAAACTCAAATATCTCACAAACGGTAAGTCGAAAAATCATGAAATTGCACCATAAAATTCAACGTTTTCTCCTCTTCGATTTGCCGTCTCTCAAGGTATACTTTTGACAGCTTTTTTTTTCATTTTTTTGGTGGGTTTTACATATTAATAACACACGTGTTAGTGATTGGTTGTACATTTGATTTGTGATTAGGGTTAGTGTTTAGGGCTAGGGTTTAGGATTTAGGGTTAGAGTTTAGTAGGGTTTAGGGTTTAGAGTTTTGTAAAGCGTTTAGGGTTTAGGGTTTAGGGTTGGAGTTTGGGGTTTCGGGGCGAAACCCCAAACCCCCAACCCTAAACCCTAACCCCAAACCCTTAACCCTAAACGCAATATTTTAACACATGTGTTAGTAAATGTAAAACCCACCAAAAAAAATGAAAAAAAAAACTCGTTGAAAGTATGCCTTGAGAGACGGCAAATCGAAGAGGAGAAAACGCTGAATTTAATGGTGCAATTTTCATAATTTTTCGATTTGTCGTTTGTGAGATAATTGATGTTGGGGATAACTGGTTTTTGTACATGTGGAGCATTTTCTTTATACACATGACACAATATCATTGATTCCCCATTCTCACACAAATTACTATTCTCATTTGAACCCCACCCTATGATATAATAACAAAAACTTAGGATAATAATAATCAGTTAGTAGTAATAAACTAAACCTTGCATTTGTTGGTGCCATATTTAACTAAAAATAAAATATAGTATGTGTTTTTTGTGTGCTCATATATAAGTTTTATTTAACGACTACTCCATTATCTTAGTTAATATTTCAATCGACATGCTCTTTTCCTGGTTCTCATATTGGGGTTCAATCGAGATACAAATTTTATATTACAAAAATCTCATCAGGTGAAGTCGTTATGTTTAAGGTACTCCCCATCTTAAAATGAGTGTTCTCCAACAAAAAATGTTGAATTTATGATATTGACAAAATGATAATTTTACCTTTGCATTCAAGTCAAGTTTGACTGAAAAATATTTTGTGAAATGAGTTAACGAAAGTAATAAATAATGGTACATTTGAGAATTTAAAAAGATATTATATAGTTATTGCAAGTAGACAAATAGACAACTTTTTTTTAGATAAACAAAAATAATAATGTGAACATTTAAATTGTGACGGATGGAGTATATTAATAACACCTAAATGAGATGTATGAGAAATGATTGGTAGGTCTAAATTTGTAGACCTAAACTTATACCTAAAAATGTGATTGGTAGATGTGAAAAATTGAATGGATGAGATTAAGAGAGAGAAAACATTCAACTAATCAGATAATTAGGTCCACTTTTAGGTCTATGTAATTAGGCCTATGTAGCATTACTCGAGATGTATACTAAACACGCCAATCATATCCCCATAAATTATCACTCGATGTTTGGAACAATCATAATAAAATCATAATAATTCAACAAGAAATAGACATAATTTTTTTTTTTTATTTCTTTTGTAGTTTACTGGGGGCGAAAATTTTAAAATGTTATTAATACCTTAAAAAGATTTCATTTTTACATAATTTGAAAATTCTTGTGGAGGCGGCTGCCTACGTTGTCCCCGCCCCTGATCTTACCTTGAAAATATTTTACATAATTTGATATGTTTCTTCTTCTTATATATTTGTGTGGGGCGAGGGGTTCGTGAGTTAATCAGTTAATGTCCTAATTAAACAGTGGTTACAAATTTAGCTTTGTTAGGTTCGGGTCTTGACATGTACCAAGAAAAGTGATTATGGTTGGCAAAAGCTTTTTCTACCTTGATCCGAATTTTATGTCATGAAATTTGTACTTGTAGTTTGCCGTAAATGATGTTTAAAAGTATGCAAGTAGTTATCACATTAGAAAAAACGTGTAGCAATTATTTGAACGATCAGTATAATTATATTTTCTCATTAATATCAATTGTTAAATGAATAGTAAGTATTTTTGTCGCTTTGTGACATGAAAATACGTAAAAGTATATAGATATTGAAGCATGATCTGGGCCTCGTTGATTCTATTGTTAACTTTTTTTTTTTTGTGGTATAGTAACAGGAGTAACTCTTTGAACGTTCGGTGGGATGAGTGGCTTAAAAATCCGTTGTTAGATTCATAATCAGTTTGGAGTAGCAAGGGCCTTGATTTGAAGATTTTTTCTTTTGCTCTGCTTTGGTCATATCATTGGTTGCTCGTTTTGTGGTTCTGGATCCTTTGTATTTGTCTTTGTGGTAGCTTTCTTCGGGACTTGTATGGGATTGCATCAAAAACGCCACGGAGTGAAAACCGGTGGCTCGGCCTTCGTTGGTGGGGATTTTTCTCATGTCTTGGTATTCTGTAATCGGCATGAGTTTTTTCATCCCTTTTGTTATCCTTGCAGTTAAAGTTCCGGAATGTATCCAGTATTTGTAATTGTTGTATTTCTGGATTTTTTTTACTCTGTTGTCTAGCTCCTTGCTAGTTTTTTATATAATTAATTTCTTTCGTTAAAAAAGAAAAAGAAAAGTATATAGATATTAAACAAGAAAATATTCTTACTGAAATGTCATAGCCTAATTGATAAATGCTTTAATTTGTGTTTGAAGGTGAACAATGAGTTCAAATCCACCTTGCACCACTTTTTGTAATAATCTGTCATTGACTCATTTCATTCTAAGGTTTATTTCACTAATAATTACTCCCTAAAATTCTACTCCGTATAATTACTTATTAATGATAATCATAATTATCCGTGTTGTAATTAATCTTATAGATACCCTGACCTACTACGTACACTTCTTGTATGTGGTAGTCTAATAGCAAAAAACTACCGCTTTTTAATCGTGCATCATTAATTATGTTTTATAGTGTTATACATTATAACACTATAAAAACACAATTAACAGTGTACGCATGAAAAGAGTAATGGTATACTAGTTATCAGCCATAGCAAAATGAATGGATGATATAGAAGTCCAATTACTACGAGACAAATGATAACATACTTGAATATATATGCCTAAAACAAAACAGACATTTGAACAGCGACATGAGCCAAAAAATAATAAAGTAACTCAACTAGTATACAAATGTTTGTCCTTAATTAATATAGCTAGCTGTATTTAGATGACATATGTGTCAATTAATCAAAAGATTAAGGTGTTGGTTCAAGTCTTACTAAACACATGATCGAGCATATTTATTATATAATATATGTTAGGTCTGATAATGAATATGTGAAACTAGCTTCAAAAATAAACTGTTGTGCAGATATTAATATTGTAAAACTCTTATCAATAATAACTTTTTGTTCCGAAGAGGAAGGTGATCGATTAAAATAGCCCGACAAGATATTATCTAATAAATGAATCGAATAATAATATGGATTTTTCTAACCATAGCCTTTAAGGCTATCGTGAACACGCAGAAAAGAGTTGTACAATAAAATAACCTCCACTCAAAAATTAATAAATAATCGTCATATACATGACTTTTATGCGTGTTAACGACAGCCCTAAGGGCTACATTTAGAAAATTTTAAATAATTATAATTATAATATTTGACATAGAGACGATTTTTCAAAGTGGATGATAAATCATGACCCCCAACAAATAAGATGAATGATTAAGGCTATGTTTGGCAACAGAGCTTATAGTAGCTTATGTGAGCTTATGGAAGCTTAAGCTTATTTTTCCAGCTTCAAGCTTTGTTTGGTAGACAAAATATTAAGAGCTTATTAAAAAAAATAAGCTCTTAAAAAAGAAGCTAGTAGAATTAGCTTTTAAATTAAGCTAGGAGCTTATGTAATGAAAAATTACATAAATACCCTTTATATAATTATCTATCATATATTTGTTTGTCCTTTTATGTCAATTTACATATTTTAAGCTCAAGCTCCAGCTAGTTTTATCCAAACATCACAGAAAAGATAAGCTCAAGCTTCTAACTTTAAATATAAGCTCCAGCTACCAGCTCCAGCTATAAGCTTCCAGCTCCAGCTACCAGCTACTTTTACCAAACACACCCTAAGTTGATGAAAATAATAGATTTAAATATCGTAAATGAGAGTCCCGTAATCACTATTAGTTAGTGATTTGGAATCACAAAGTGTAAAGTTTAATTGTAAAAGGGGGGGGGGGGGGGGGGGGGGGGGGGGTTGAATACAATTTAAAAACAATTTCAGATTTTACCAAGTGTTTAAGCTTGTTTTAAATTGATTATCTATAACAGAGTATGACGGTATTGGAATAACAGATTAAAGATATAACAGTATCAAAGAATGACAGGTAATAGTAGCTGAAAGTGAATTGTATTGATTAAATTCACGAAGTGTTGAATGCGGAATGGATTAACCAAAGTTAATCCAATTCAAACACTTAGCTAAATTATTACAATGAAGAGTATTAACTACAGTGGACATACACGCTGATAGTTAACCTCGCTGAGTCTTAATATACACCTAGACAAACTAGTTCTCTGACAAATAGAAGAACGGTGCATATCACGACTAGCCTCTTCAGTACAAAACACTGAACTATTTATACTACAAGAGTTCCTAAAATATCGCCTACAAAATAGGATCTTGGAAGACACGTGTTGCTGCTTGATTGGTTTGAACTCTGATGAACCGACATTCTGCGGGTCCCAATTCTGTTACCGCAAATATCTCGTTACCTTAAAACCAATCACTTGCTGCCACGTAATCTTTCGAACATACTTCGAACTGGAACACTCTTGCTGATGTATAGATAAGTACAGTACTTTTTAGTACTTGATGATTGAGAGGCTTTATTGAATAGTCACTGAAGATGCAGCAATCCTCCTCACTCATTGCGAGCTAACATGCTCTTGTAGAATGAATTGAACTAAAGATCTTCAGTAACTAGCTGTTATTCTGGCAGTGACTTTTGCCTTTATTGATTTGAAGAAGTAAGGCTCTCGCTGTCGTTGATCAGCGACACACCAAGTTGAGCTTTAAATCTTCCTCAGAATATCTAATAGAAAGAATGATGATCAGCGAAACTCATTATCAGCAACAGCAGCTTCGATACAATCCATTTCTTCATTGAGTAGTGAATAGTTGAGTTGATCAGCGACCAGTGACTTCATCATGGTCAGCGACCAGTGACTCAACAGTAAATAAAAGTAATTGTACTGTTACGTGTAATATTATTTAAACTAAAACCTTAAAAATTATAAGATATATATTTTCAATAACAATATTTATTAAAATACTACGGAGTAATTAACAAGACAGTAGAAGGAAGAAACAAGTACAATGAAGACAATTAAATACAATTTAGGTTATAATTACAATCTACATAATTAAGAGATAATAACTGTTATCCCTACTCGAGATCCAAGTGAAAGAAAAGAGTTATCGTCACTTAGAGTTTCACTTTTTGACTTCTATTGAGTGAAAATGAGCTCATTTCTATAACGTCATAGCACCCAAGTTGTTGATTGCACAAGAACGTCAAATTTTGTACCCTTCTTTTTCGGATTTCAGATGTGATCTGAGTATGTGATAACTTCGTGCATGTTTGAAAAGTTGATATCTTACGAAGACCACCATTTGAAAATATTTTTTCACCTACCATTTGCCACCTTTCATTCTCCAAAAAGATGAACTTTCATTTATAGAGCATTGTCACAAATCGGGTACCTAGTAGAGTTAAGATCAATACCTCTCTGATCAATATTGATACTTGTCAGGACCCTTTCGTTTTAAGTTCTCCAAGATGAGATGATAATATTTTTTGGGACAATCCTTCCAACTTGCTCACTTGATCCATTTTCTGACCTATGACCGCCAGCTTCCTCCATGCCCAATTACAAGTTCCAATTGACCCGATTGGTCTTGCCCTCTCGTTAACTAAACAATGAACGTCAGATAATGACCCGAATGATTTATATACTACTAAAATATTGGCATATCAAGTATGTTTGTTGACAACACAGGTAATACATACCAATTAACATTTCAAGAAATGTGTAGATTTTACAATTTAGAACTTCAGCTTTAGTAAATGTATACAAACGAGCTGTTTTAACATGCGCGTTGCGGCGGAGCGGACAATAATTATAATTTTAGAAAAAAAACATATTAAAATACATATACTTACATTTGAATATATCCAACTATCAATACCATTATCTCACAATTTAATAAAATGTACCATAACCTTATATGTTGGTCACTTTCAAATTGAACACGATAATACCAAGTTTTTTTTTTAATTTATTATTACTATTACTAATTTCTATTTGTCAATTCGCCCCGTGACATTATAAATATTATATATATCTAAATGACGCATTTATACTAATGTAATAGTGTAACTTGGAATCATAACTAATACACCACCGAACTTGTTTGTATGCTCAAATTGGGACTTCATATATTCTGTAACTAATATGAGAAATAAAAATTCCATATAAACCAAATAGAAGTTTATTTTTGATGAATAAAAGAATGTCATGTCTTCTATTATTCCACAACTAATCGGTAACCCGCGCAATGCAGTGGTAATGCATTATTAATGTGATGGTAATCGCCGACAAAACGATAATGGTTGTATTATCTGATGGTTTGTGTTCGTATAACTTTGCTTTGAAAAATAGAAGGTTTGTTTGTGTTCATTTGACATATTAACAAACGAATGATATATTTATTTGCGTTCATGAACATGAACAACAGAATCGTTCATCTATTCATTTGTGTTCGTTCATTTGTTTAAAAAATCTTAATGTATGAATATGAACATGCTCCGTTCGTTCTCATTCGATTCGACTACAGGCTTAATAACATTGTAAAAATTTATTAGATTTGCATCATCACATTTCTACTACTACTATTATTATTATTATTATTATTATTATTATTATTATTGAGTAAACAAGTTGGTAGTTTTTGTGAAGTAAATACCAATTACCCAAGTGAATACGATATAACAAGTATGAATAATTGGTCTATAACAAAATAAATGGAGTTCAAGTTTTCAATATCTAAGGAATAATTAAAAATTATCACGTATGAGATAATAAAGACTCAAACTTATATGTTATACTTACATTAGATTAATTTATTTTATTCCAATTATTCAAACAATCTATTGATTCTTCTTTAATTTTGAAATAAATAAAAAGATGAATACTAATCTTTAGAGATATTATAGTTAATAGTAAATATATTTGTGATTAAGCAATGAGTAAATTAATAGTTAAACTTACTATATTGAGTCAGTCAAATGAAAGAGGTAAAACTGGTATTTTCCATATTTCATCTATAAGTTTTAAAGCTCCTACCCAAAATGAGTTATAAGGGGTAATAAATATAAAAGAATAATTGTGAGAGAAAGTGAAAACAATTATTAAAAAAAGAATATATGGTGAAACCATCCAACCACTCAACAAATAGATAGATATTTTCAAATTTTAACTATTCATTTAATAGTAACAATATACCATCCTGGTAAATGTATGTTTTTCTAATAATCTAAAAACTAACTGCACAAATGGATCTGTACATTTAACAACACGGATCATTTTCCTTTAAAATATTTTGTAACATCAACTCCACATGTCACATATGTACGATATTAAAAATACAATGTACAACAAGACGCGCGTAACATATTACTCCGTATATGTATGATGATGTGATGTATGATGGCGTGAGATATAATTCGACGATATACAAGAAACACAACACTTAAACTATGGTACACAATACTTCAGTAATTTCTCACGAAAGAATTATATTTGTCTTTTTTTTTTCTTTTTTTCTTTTTTGAATACTTCATTGGTAGGGGCCTTTCTCTCCCACTTTATTTGGCATCCTTTCTTGATTCTTATATGATTTGTATGCACTCAAATGCTTCTATATACTAACTGTAACATTTAATTCATAATTGAAAGAAATTTAATTGCCTTTAAAGCCCTAGGAAACCATATATGTCACATATATAATGACATATATCTCTAGTTGTAACTCATGGGACAGTACAACAATATATACTAGTTACATAAAAAAAAAACTATCAAATGAGACTATAAGGCATAAGCTACAAAAAGGGTATATTAAGCCAGGATACATATTTGATGTTAACTGATTATTCTTTAAAATATGGTATAAAACTATATATATGTAAGTAGTGGGGTGATTGTGGTGGTGGTGAAACTGATGATGATTGAACATGGGAACCTGCAAATGCAAGCAGCTGTAAAACATTGCAAACTTTATTCTAAAGCTTCCTCTTTTTTCAAGAATAGTTATATATAATGTGTGTGTGTTTTCTAGTGTGTGTATTATGTGTATAATACTGTATATTATGTTTTCATGGTCCCACCAAAAGCACTATCCCAGGTGTCAACTTTCATCTCCCATTTTCATCACCATCTTAATTCTTTCACACTCACTCACAAAAAGCTCAAACTCACACCTTTACCATCTGTCATTACTCATTCTGCTTTCTCTCTCTTTCATTTCCACCACCATTGCTGAATTCCACACTCCTTTAATGGCTTCCATATCATAAATTTAACAACTTTTTTTAATATAATAAGTGGGGTGGTGCTTAATCCATCTGGGGTCTCTCTTTTTGGTCTGTTTAAGATACCCTTTTATCTCTTTTGTGTATCTGTTTATCCATGATCCATAAAGCTTCTGTCCTTTTGACATTATGTCTTACAGTGTGACCAGATGATCACAATCTTGCAGAAAGTTTCATCTGGGGGCTTGTTATCTCCCAAAAAGATTGAATATTTAAGATACCCACTGCACATTGAATTAAGATTCAATTTCTGCAGAATTTGGAAAATAATCTATGCATGTCAATCTTGAAGATATTTGGTCAAACTTTGACCTTTAGAGTTCAGAAATCTTCAATCTTCGTGAGCAGATTCTTCAATCAATCAAATTTCTAATCATATTAGATCAATAAAGGAACGGAAAACAAGTTTTGACTTTGCTCAGCTGGACATCTTGAGAGCTGAAAAGTCAAAATTGGAAGTTATTTTGAGTTTCTTTGCTGCACTAGTGCATTTCTTGTCAGTTACTTTGTTGTTCCTGTTGATATCATCACCAGCTAGGCTTTGATATAAGGTATTCTTAATTTGTCTGCACCCTTGTATTTTTGTGAAACTATATAGCTTTAATTTTTGTCTTATATTGCACCAAACTCTTTAACAGATAAAAAAAACCGATGAATCTGATTAATGTACCAAATTTGTTGCACAACGTACAGGTTACGTTAAAGTTACTTAGATAGAGTCTAGATGGTTCATAAATCATTCCCCAACGAAATTGTGTACAGATGATTATAATTTAGAATGTAACAAAATAGTACATTGGCAAAATAATGCTGCTTATTACTTTCAAAAGTAAAAAAAAAAAAAAAAAAAACATACGACATTTCATTTCATGCATGATTTAATATAAGTGTTTAAAATTCAAACACTAGATCGATGAAATATTGTATAGATGGGTAATGTAGTACTACGTATTAGATAGGGGGTGCTTGTAATTGCATATTTTAAAGTGAAAGACATGTAAAACTTTTTGTTAAGTTATCTTAAGATGAATTTTTTTTTGTTCGAAACAAAAAAAGTAGGACGGAGGGCGGAGGCAGTACACATTTATAACAAACTTACCGGTGGTACGTTTCGGTGAATGACTAGCTCTTTACTAGGGAAAAGAAAGTACATGCCCATAAGTAAACATATATTGGCCCATACTACATTGATCTTTAATGCAGTTTTCTCAAAAATTAATAAGATAAAAGATATTGTACATCAATATACTTGCTACATATCCAATATAAGAACTCAATGTAAGTTTCATGATCAGTATTTGAATATATGTTTGTTTGAGTCTCAGTTTCTTTTATGTGCATTCTTAACAGGTTTATTGCAGTTGTTCTCCTAATAGGCAACAATGATCTTGAAGTTGAAAAACTCCGACTTTATTATGGCAAAAAGATTGAAACGGCGTTTTGCTCAACAAAATAAAGATCGGACAGGTTGCATGTCAGGAATCATAAGCGTATTTGATTTTCGACATGGCAGACTTACAAGACGAATGCTTCAAGATCATAGCCCACAACTGACTGATTGTACTACAGGTAAACATCTTGCTTCGCTTCTTTAGTCTCTTACAACATGAATAGTTGGTGCAAATCAGTAAGTTCATGAATATGAGCCTGTTTTCATTCTCTTGAAGGCAATGTGACAGGGTGCAACAGGGTCGTGCCACTTATAGAGAAAAAAAATGCAAACTTTTGTTTTCTGTTTTTAATTTTATGCCACATTTTGTTTAAGCGTTAGTGCGGCATGGCAAAATGTTTGGGTTAGAAAACAAGTTGAACAGGCTATAAAAAAGGGTTCGGGTCAAGATGTGTATTATTTTTAGTGTGAGTCAATCAATATATGTGGGTTCAGGTTAGGGGTGTAAACGACACGAGACAACTCGTGAGCTACTCGAGATCGACTCGCAAAATACTCGAAAAACTCGCTACAAGTCGAGTCGAGCTCGAACTCGAGCTACTCGAGTAATCCTTCGAGTCGAGCTCGAGTACTAATATACTCGGCTCGAGAGGCTCGCGAGCCTAATCGAGCTTGCACTATTTACATGTTTACCCTCCATTTATAAACATATCAACATATTTACCGTGCTTTATTAATACACTTCGAGTCGAGTCGAGTATACAAGTATCGAGTCGAGTCGAGTCAAGCTTGAAATTACCGAGTCGAGTAGTGTTAAAACTTATCTCACTTAATATTAATATTTAAATACCAATAATCGAGCCGAGTCGAGCCGAGCTCGAAAGTGTCGATTCACTAGTCGAGTCGAGCTCGAGCTTGAAAATACAAGCTCGACCGAGCTCGAGTCGAGTTTCGAGCTTCGAGTTTCTAATCGAGTCGAGCTCGAGCTTGGCACTGTATCGACTCGACTCGACTCGATTACACCCCTAGTTCAGGTTGACCAACAAATATTTTTTTGATGTCCATAAATAGTTTTTTGGCAAATATGCTACTCCATACATAATTACAAAAACTATCTATTGGAGTATTGAACTAGTAAACGTTATGCATTTCAAATACAATTTGGGCGAATTTCGTCTTGTTAACCCATTCGTTATGTTTCCGAAATCTAACTTTTTAAGGTTTATCCATTTAACCCGTTTGACATAATTGGATGATCCATATCAGCACATTATCGCATAAATGGGTCAACTGCCTCCTCTGTGCACCAGGGTCAGTCATCTTATTGATTTTTTAGAAAAAGCCCAACTTTTCTGCTTACTTGGGCTTGGGGAACTATTACATAAACCATGGTGTGGCTTAGCCATCTAGCCTTGTAAAGTGCAGCAGGGTCTAAGTACATGAACCATGATGCATGCAATAGTCTTGTGTAATGGCTCACAAGAATCTTGGTTTCTAGCAGGTCCTTCATGTCCCACATCTGAAGTAAACTCACTCATGGATTTAGAAGAAATGCATCAACAAAATGAGTCTCCAAACAGTGAGGAAACTGAAACAGCACATACAAGAGTAAAGGAACTTATGGAAGAAGAAATGCAATGTGATCAAACAGGTGATCACGAAGATCTTTATCCCGAGATCTCTACTGATCATCAAGTTGCATCTCAGAAAACATCACAATATCGTGATCTTGAAGATTTCGTTAACAAGCTTTTGGTAATTCATCAGATAACGAGTGAAGAACAAAAGCCAAAGTCACTCGAAAGGTCAAACTCGTTAGATCATGAACGAAACAAACCAAGCTCAGAAGAACCTGTCACACGTAAAAACCGAAACTTTTTCAGAAGAAGGAGCAAGTCACATGAATGTTTATCGGTAAATGACAATAATACTCCTCTACCTTCAAATACAACCAACAGATTTCATCATGAAAGAAGTGTTTCTCATTTTTCGTTCATGGAAATCAAGAAAAAGCTAAAGAATGCTATTCGAAGATCTCCACGAAATTCAGGATGTCAAGAAAAACCTGTTGCTGACAAAAATAGTGGATGGAGTTCACCAAATAGAGATCATTTTTACTCGGAAAGATTTTCTAGAATTTCAAACGGGTTTAAAGAGCAGGATGAAGTTTCAAGATTATGTAAGTCTGAAAGAAAACCAAGTGCAAACGTTGAATTTGGAGATAGGAGTGATAGAATATCTAACATCTATGTGGAGGCAAAGAAACATTTATCGGAGATGCTTAAGAATGGAAATGAAGAAACAGAGTCAATGGTGGAGAGTCATTCAAGAAGTCTAGGAAAGCTTCTATCTTTTCCAAATTACAAGTACTCACCTCGAGAAAATTCATCAATGGTCAATGAAAGTCAACCGTTAGAGAAGGGTGACGATCATCAAGATTCAAAAACTTCAGATGAAGTTCATCAGGCAGAAGGTACTGTTTTCCTACTTTCTGGCCCATCTTCAGAAATAGAACCACATTTTGACTTTTTTGGTAAGAACGAATAATCTTCGAGTTCCATCTGAACATACTACTATTAGTAACAATTTAGGTTACTTATATCGGTTTAAGCTAAGAGTCCCTTGAATAAATATTTACTTCTAGATATTATAGACAGTAACAACTATGAAGTTAACTTTTAAATGAAATTCATGTGATGTCAGTTTGACTTAAAAGTCAAAACTATCAAAATTTGAACTAAACTAAATGTTAGAAATAGTAACAATTTGTTGATAAAGTTATACTGGAATTCCTACTGGTTTGACTTAATGCAGGCATTATAGAGATCACAGAAGCACCCTCACCAGAAAAGGATGAAGTTTTTAATGCATCGGTAATGAAAAACTTCTTGAGCAGTAGCTTTATTGCTTATTTCAGCTTTGTTTCTTGAAATTTAAAGAAAATGTTTTTTTTATATGCAGGATTTGACTGAATTAGATGAGTTACCTTGTTCTCCGATAGCATCACCTTCATCATCTTCACTTTCTGTTAATCGAAAGATCGAAGAAGTTGAGAGTACCTTGGAGGATAAAACAGGAAAACCAAGTCCTGTATCTGTTCTCGAGCCATTGTACTCAGATGATGATATTAGCCCTGCTAGAACCATTTCTCGATCTAGTAAGTGTTCATGAGTTACATTCCTTTTGCATGCAACTTTTAAATCAGAATACAATTTTAAAGATTGTTCATGACTTCATGCTAACCCAACTTCGTATACAATTTCAGCCGAATCTTCAATTCAACCACTACGTATCCGGTTTGAAGAAGAAACGTGTAATCTAAATCACATTAAGAACGAGGAATCTGTATATGAATACGTTGAAGCTGTGCTTCTAGCATCTGATCACAATTGGGACGAGTTCGAAAAAAGGTGGCTTTCTTCAGCCCAAATACTTGACTCATCGTTATACCATGACCTACAACTCTTTTCTAGTCGACCCACTCATGACCAACGACTCCTCTTTGATACCACTAACGAAATTCTGAATGAGGTTTGTGATCATTCCTTAGATTTATTTCCCAAGTTATCGTATTCTAAACCAAATATTAGTCCTCTTTCGAAGGGAATGAACCTAATAAGCGAGGTGTGGGAAAGAATTGAGTCACGTCTTAACTGCCATTATCGTATATCGTTAGATCAACTAATAAAGAAAGACTTTGAAGTATCGAGTTCATGGACTGATCTTCATTCGGATACTCGTGAAATAGTTATGGAAATCGAAGAATTGATCTTTGATGATATGGTTCTGAGTTTAATGCAAGATTAATTAGCATTAAAGTAGTAGATAACCTTTAAGTTTTTATCATAAGAAGGTTTTCAAGTTTGAGGCATGAATACAGTATATAATGGTGCTTTTTTTTTCTTCTTTTTGATATATTTGTTTGTAACTATATAAATGAAATCAAAGAGTGAATTATTTGTTAATGGTCAGATTATGCCATCACTCGATTCTGCTTTGGTGATAATTATTCTCTTAACTCGTGACTCGACTCATGACTTGTAATCTTGATTTTTAATTAAATCATGACTTGACTTGACTTTAAGACTGCTCACTATGGTTGACACAAACTAATGTGCTACATCAGCGGCACGTCAGCTTTTTCCAAAACTTACACAAACTGACGCTTCACTGCCTACCGTGAACATCACTTAACATCACTTCTCTTTATTTGGGACCCACACATTAATTTCTTTATTTATTTAAAACTCAAATATATATAAAACATTTTCAATAAAAATAAAAATATTACGTTAATTTCGAATCAAAATGGATACCTCTTTTTTTATTAGTTTTTTAGCCGAAAATATTATTGGGTTATGTAACATCCTCTCTTCGGGTCCGCTAATTTCTATTTTTAAATTGATATAGTTAATTGTATTAGAAATTATTTGATAATATGTGTTTAATTGTGAAACTTAGTTAAATAAGCCTCAGGACTTATTGTGCTTAGTAAATTGTTGATTGTTTTAATTTACTATAGTTGACGGTACAATAAAATAAGTTTCTCGCAAATGATTTTTAGGTTCCAGACAATAGATTGAAAGGGGACTAGTTTTGAGTGGATGCGGGTCGGTGTAAAACTTAACCGCCTTAAATATTTCCTTTTTAGGAAAGTTTATCACTTTCCACTTTTAGAAACTAAACCTAAAACTTGAAAATCTCTAAAACCCTTAAACCCTAAAGCTAGAAATCAAGTGAATCAAAGAGTTTGTGGTAATCTTGAGCTGGAAATCGATTAGTAATAGCATAAACATCATCATCACTTTGAAATCCTTAATTTGGTAAGTTCTTGATTTTGTTAGTTCACAATTTGATTGAATTGATGATGTATGATGATTTTGATGTTATGATATGTTATAACATGCTTAAATGATGTTATATGACCTAAAACATGTTGCTGGAAACGAGTTTGTGGTTGTTTGTTGGTGATATATGAAATTGGGTTTGAGCTGTGTGTTTGCAGGTCAGAATAAGAGCTGAAACGCGTAGGAACGCGATCCTGAACTCTTGCCCGGATCGCGGTGCCTAATGAAAATTGATTCCATAACGTTTTCTTCTTATGAACGCGATCCAGCCCTAGTTCCCGGATCACGTTGCCAAGTGTTAAACGGTGACAGAATATTTTCTAAAGGCGAACGCGATCCAGCCCCCCTAGTCCGGATCGCGTTTGCATGAATAATTTTGACAGGTTTTGCAAATTTTGAAAATGCACAAGTCTTTTCAGGGTCACGGTTTAGTGACGAATTTCACTAACTCGGATTGAGTTGAAATTCGCATGGTCACTCGGAAACGACCCAATGATCAAAGCTATATTTTATAGCCTAGTCAGTTTTTGGCCATTCGGGGCCATCTAGGGGCCGAAAATGGCATTTTTCAGTTTTAAACGTCATTTCGGGAATTTTCTGGTTGAACTTTTGTTTGCTTAGACTTCAGGGAATTACCAGATTTGGATAAATATGTTATGATAATGATAATGAGACGAGTTACTAACTTGTTTGTTGTGTGATGTTTCAGATACCCCAAAGACTCAGTGATTAGAAGCTGAGTGTTGCGACTGCTGAGGTATCGGTGAGTGGATTTGAACTCACAGTTTGATTGGTTATAACAGTTTGATTTCAATCAGTAATTATAGGATTACTATTGATAGAATGTTAACTTTGAAATGATATGCCATTTGATTGGTGGTTTGTTTAGCCTGTGAGCTTGATTGATAGATCCAGAGGTCAACTAGATTGTCAGTTGGACTTGATTGCTAATGTTGGTCAACACAGGGTTGCGTACATGTGTTGATGGAGATTAGCATTTAGTTAGCGGTTAATCACTGTTTTGGCCTACAGTTGATGTAAGTGTTCTGATGGGGCCACCCGGAACAGGGTCCTTAGGAACCACCGTTCCTCTTGACGATGTTTGTTACATTATTGGTTGTGAACAGATTACTAGCTAAATTGAATTGTAGTTGATAATTCAGTCACTTAGCTTCGTGCTAATCCCTCAATTTACTTCCTGCAGGTGATGTATATTATGTGGGTAGTCAGGAAGGATGTTTTGATGCTGAGAATGTTTGAAACTTGCAACTCTGATCCAGTTTGTAATAAATAATGTTTTGTAGTATATAATGCCCCGGTTTGTAAACAAGTTAATTATGTTTGTTTAGTAGTTAAACATGTTGTATAAAGGTTTGCGAAAATTTCTAGCAGTATTCTAATAGAATATGTATTTCAAGTATTCGCTTCCGCCAAACTTAATATTATATTGTGATATTAAATGAGGGACGTTATAAGTTGGTATCAGAGTAATAGTTTGGGGCAATTGAATATGATTGTGTGTTCAATCCTAAACTTTGATTGTGTTGTGTCAAACATTCTTTGGAATGGGATTATGTACTGGATATGAATCGGTTAGTAGGATAGGTGCTAACGATTAACGATTTGTGAGCTATTGTTGTGTTTACAGACATGACGGATAATGAGCAACCACCTGTTAACCCTAATAATGTCTCAAGGCCTGAAGTTATTGCTGAGACTCATGATGACCGGAATGAGAATGCTGGTACTTCTTTCCATGCTAGAGAGGAGTTAGAAAGAGATGAGTATCTCCTTCAATTGGAAGAGGAAAACCAAGCACTCAGAATGTATAAACAACAAAAAGAGGCTGAATCTTCTCATCCTGTGTTTAGTACGATTTCACCGCCAAAACAAAAGGTATGTTCATTTAAAACCTTTATGAGCAGTAATCCATCTGTGTATTCTGGTAGTACAAATCCTTCGGTAACTCTTGATTGGTTGAGGGATATTGAAAAGAAATTCGAAGTTTGCCAATGTGAAGAAGAATTAAAGGTTCCTTATGCAACTCAACTTTTAAAAGGAGCAGCTATGAATTGGTGGGATTCGATTACTTCTGTGTTAGCTCCTTTTCAGAAAGCATCTATCCGATGGCCTGATTTTCATAATGAAGTTTGTAAGCAGTATTGTTCAAACTTTGATATAGCTCGGATTCGAAAGGAGTTTATGGATTTGCAATTAACTGATAAAATGTCAATGGATGATTTGATTAATCAGTTTTCAGAAAAACTTAGGTTTGTTCAGCAGTGGGTTCCTGATGAGAGGACCCGAATCGAACAGTTTGTGGGTACTTTACCTAATCATTATCGAACTTCAGTAAGGTTAGCTGGATCTCTTTCCCAAGCTTTTATGTTAGCTCGGTCAGTTGATAGTGATTTGAGACCTCAAGAGGCACCAAGTAAAGAAATGGTTTCTCAGAAATCTAGGAGTGAATCTTCTAGTAAAGGTAAGCAGCGGTGGCAAGGAAATCAACAGGGTAAGAAACAAGAAAGTCATGGTGGTACTTCTGATCGTCCCAATTGGTGTATCAAATGTAGAGCTAGTCATTTTGGGCCGTGTACTGTGCAAACCACTAGATGTGTGAAATGCGGTGTGATTGGACATGAAGCCAAAGATTGTGTTTTTCCTACTTATGTATGCTGGAATTGTCACAAAGAAGGTCATCGTGCAAATCAGTGTTCTGAGGCTAAGAGACAGGGTTCTGGGTCGGTTGTTAGTTCATCATCTTCCGGTCAGAAGCGGAAGACTCCGCCATCTGCAGTCAGTAGGGCTTTTCAAATGACAGTGGATGAAGCTGTCCATACAGATGACGTGATCACGGGTACTTTTCTTGTAAACTCTGTACCAGCACGTGTCTTGTTTGATTCTGGTGCAAATTGTTCGTTTGTATCTGTGTATTTCTGTGATAAGTTGAAAATGATGCCTACTGTGATTACAAACCCTGTTGAAGTAGAAATAGCTAGTGGCAAATCAGTTCCTGTTACCACCTCGGTAATTGGAGCTAATATTATGATAGATGGCCAGACTTTCCCAATTTCCTTTCTGTTGATGCCGATTGCTAGTTTCGATGTGATTATTGGCATGGATTGGTTAAGTCAGTGTAAAGCAAGTAAAGATTGCCACAATAAGCTGATTAGAATTCCAATCTCTGAAGAGTCATATGTCGTGGCTCCAGGAGAACGGGATAATGTTTGTCTACCTTTGATTAGTATGATGAAAGCTAGGAAATCTTTGTCCAAAGGCTGTGAATCGTACCTAGCTTATGTGATTGATACTAAAGTAGAAAAGAAATCTCTTTCTGATGTCCCGGTTGTTTCTGAATATCCGGAAGTGTTCCCTGATGAATTACCTGGATTACCACCTGTTAGGGAAGTTGAATATCAGATTGATCTTGTTCTTGGCTCGTCACCTGTAGCCAAAGCTCCCTATAGATTAGCTCCTTCTGAAATGCGTGAAATGATGAATCAGATACAGGAGTTGTTGGATAAAGGGTTCGTTAGACCTAGTTCTTCTCCTTGGGGTGCACCAGTTCTGTTTGTGAAAAAGAAAGATGGGTCTTTTAGAATGTGCATTGATTATAGGGAATTGAATAAACGGACAGTAAAGAATAAATATCCTCTGCCTCGCATAGATGATTTGTTTGATCAGTTGCAGGGATCTTCGTTTTATTCAAAGATTGATTTGAGGTCAGGTTATCATCAAGTTCGTGTTCGTGATTGTGATATTCCTAAAACTGCATTTCGAATCAGGTATGGTCATTTTGAATTCCTGGTTATGCCTTTCGGATTAACGAATGCTCCAGCAGTTTTTATGGATTTGATGAACCGTGTTTGTCGACCTTTTCTTGATAAATTTGTGATTGTATTTATCGATGATATTTTGGTATATTCTAAATCCGAATCAGAACATGGAATGCATTTGAGGTTAGTATTGGAAACCTTAAAGAGAGAACATTTGTATGCAAAGTTTTCTAAATGTGAATTTTGGATTCGGGAAGTACAGTTTTTGGGTCATATTATATGTAATGATGGTGTTAAAGTTGATCCTTCGAAAATTGAAGCTGTAATGAATTGGAAAGCTCCAAAGTCTGCTTCAAAAATAAAAAGTTTTCTTGGTTTGGCGGGTTATTACCGGAAGTTCATAAAGGACTTTTCTAAAATTGCCGGTTCATTGACTAAATTGACCCGTAAGGATGAAAAATTTGTTTGGACTGAACAACAAGAAACAGATTTTCAGACTCTGAAACAGTTGTTATGTCAGGCTCCTGTGTTAGCATTGCCAGATGGGTCCGATGATTTTGTTGTTTACTGTGATGCATCGATTGCTGGTTTGGGATGTGTTTTGATGCAGCGAGATCGTGTGATTGCTTATGCTTCTCGTCAGCTCAAACCTCATGAAAGAAATTATCCTACCCATGATTTAGAGCTTGCAGCGGTTGTGTTTGCTTTGAAAATCTGGAGGCATTACTTGTATGGTACCAAATGTATTATTTGTACAGATCACAAGAGTCTTCAGTATATATTTTCACAGCAAGAGTTGAATATGCGGCAGAGACGATGGTTAGAATTAATCAAAGATTATGATTGTGAGATTAAATACCATCCAGGGAAAGCCAATGTGGTTGCTGATGCTTTAAGCCGCAAGGTAACTTCTGATCGAGTTTATTTTGTGCGTTTAGAAGTTTCTTCTGATTTGGTGGGTCAAATAAAAGCTGCACAGTTAGAGGCTTTGTTAGACCATAATTTGAAATCTGAAATTATGTTGAATCGAAAGGAATTGTTATTGGATGATTCGAGAGGATTAAAAACCTTTCAGTCTCGTGTTTGGATTCCTTTGTTTGGTGGTCTTCGGGATGTTATTCTGAACGAAGCCCATAAGTCCAGATTGTCTGTACATCCTGGAAGTACGAAAATGTATAATGACTTGAGACCTTTGTATTGGTGGCCTACAATGAAGATGGATGTAGCAAGATTTGTTAGTTCTTGTCATATTTGTTCTCAAGTTAAAGCTGAACATCAGAAGCCGTATGGGTCGTTGAAACAGCTTGAGATTCCTGAATGGAAGTGGGAACATTTGACTATGGATTTTGTAACCAAGTTGCCTCGAACTGCCCGAGGAAATGATATGGTTTGGGTTATTGTTGATCAATTGACCAAGAGTGCTCATTTTCTCGCTACTAGTGAAACTGCATCTTTGAGTAAGCTTGCACAGTTATATGTGAATGAGATTGTTTCTCGACATGGTATTCCTTTATCGATTGTATCTGATAGAGATCCGAGGTTTGTATCTCATTTTTGGCAGAGTTTGCAGCATGAATTGGGTACACGTGTGAATCTTAGTACAGCTTATCATCCTCAAACCGATGGTCAGTCAGAACGCACGATTCAGACGCTTGAGGATATGTTTAGAGCTTGTATTCTAGAGTATGGTGGTTCTTGGGATTCTCATTTGCCATTAGTTGAGTTTGCCTATAATAACTCATATCATTCTAGTATTGGCATGCCTCCATATTTAATGCTTTATGGTCGCCGTTGTAGAACTCCAACTTGTTGGTTAGAGGCAGGTGATAAACAATTTGCAGGTCCAGATATTGTTCAAATGACAGCTGATAAAGTGGCAGTGGCTCGTGAAAAGTTGAAAGCTGCACGTGATAGACAGAAACAATATGCAGATCCTAAACGTCGACCTGTTACTTTTGTTGAAGGTGAACTTGTTTATCTGAAAGTTTCGCCTTGGAAAGGGGTAATACGGTTTGGGAAACGTGGCAAATTGGCTCCTTGATATATTGGACCGTTTAGAATTCGTCAGATTGTTAATGATCAGTCTGTTTCATTGGATCTTCCTCCAGAGCTTGCTGGTATTCATGACACGTTTAACATTTGTTATTTGAGGAAATGTAACGTTGAGGACCAGTCTCAGATTCTTCCTTTGAAAGATTTGAAAGTTGATCAGAGTCAGAAGTTAGTTGAAGAACCAGTTGAACTTCTCGACAGAAAAATTACCAAACTTAGGAAGAAACAGATTCCCATGGTGTTAGTGAAATGGAAACATAGTTTAGGTGCAAACCTAACTTGGGAAACTGAGGATAGTATGAGATCCAGATATCCTAGATTGTTTGATCGTGATGAGATTTCGGGGACGAAATCTTCTTAAGGGGGGGAGAATTGTAACATCCTCTCTTCGGGTCTGGTAATTTCTAATTTTAAATTGATATAGTTAATTGTATTAGAAATTATTTGATAATATGTGTTTAATTGTGAAACTTAGTTAAATAAGCCTCAGGACTTATTGTGCTTAGTAAATTGTTGATTGTTTTAATTTACTATAGTTGACGGTACAATAAAATAAGTTTCTCGCAAATGATTTTTAGGTTCCAGACAATAGATTGAAAGGGGACTAGTTTTGAGTGGATGCGGGTCGGTGTAAAACTTAACCGCCTTAAATATTTCCTTTTTAGGAAAGTTTATCACTTTCCACTTTTAGAAACTAAACCTAAAACTTGAAAATCTCTAAAACCCTTAAACCCTAAAGCTAGAAATCAAGTGAATCAAAGAGTTTGTGGTAATCTTGAGCTGGAAATCGATTAGTAATAGCATAAACATCATCATCATCACTTTGAAATCCTTAATTTGGTAAGTTCTTGATTTTGTTAGTTCACAATTTGATTGAATTGATGATGTATGATGATTTTGATGTTATGATATATTATAACATGCTTAAATGATGTTATATGACCTGAAACATGTTGCTGGAAACGAGTTTGTGGTTGTTTGTTGGTGATATATGAAATTGGGTTTGAGCTGTGTGTTTGCAGGTCAGAATAAGAGCTGAAACGCGTAGGAACGCGATCCTGAACTCTTGGCCGGATCGCGTTGCCTAATGAAAATTGATTCCATAACGTTTTCTTCTTATGAACGCGATCCAGCCCTAGTTCCCGGATCGCGTTGCCAAGTGTTAAACGGTGACAGAATATTTTCTAAAGGCGAACACGATCCAGCCCCCTAGTACGGATCGCGTTTGCATGAATAATTTTGACAGGTTTTGCAAATTTTGAAAATGCATGTCTTTTCAGGGTCACGGTTTAGTGACGAATTTCACTAACTCGGATTGAGTTAAAATTCGCATGGTCACTCGGAAACGACCCAATGATCAAAGCTATATTTTATAGCCTAGTCAGTTTTTGGCCATTCGGGGCCATCTAGGGGCCGAAAATGGCATTTTTCAGTTTTAAACGTCATTTCGGGAATTTTCTGGTTGAACTTTTGTTTGCTTAGACTTCAGGGAATTACCTGATTTGGATAAATATGTTATGATAATGATAATGAGACGAGTTACTAACTTGTTTGTTGTGTGATATTTCAGATACCCCAAAGACTCAGTGATTAGAAGCTGAGTGTTGCGACTGCTGAGGTATCGGTGAGTGGATTTGAACTCACAGTTTGATTGGTTATAACAGTTTGATTTCAATCAGTAATTATAGGATTACTATTGATAGAATGTTAACTTTGAAATGATATGCCATTTGATTGGTGGTTTGTTTAGCCTGTGAGTTTGATTGATAAATTCAGAGGTCAACTAGATTGTCAGTTGGACTTGATTGCTAATGTTGGTCAACACAGGATTGCGTACATGTGTTGATGGAGATTAGCATTTAGTTAGCGGTTAATCACTGTTTTGGCCTACAGTTGATGTAAGTGTTCTGATGGGGCCACCCGGAACAGGGTCCTTAGGAACCACCGTTCCTCTTGACGATGTTTGTTACATTATTGGTTGTGAACAGATTGCTAGCTAAATTGAATTGTAGTTGATAATTCAGTCACTTAGCTTCGTGCTAATCCCTCAATTTACTTCCTGCAGGTGATGTATATTATGTGGGTAGTCAGAAAGGATGTTTTGATGCTGGGAATGTTTGAAACTTGCAACTCTGATCCAGTTTGTAATAAATAATGTTTTGTAGTATATAATGCCCCGGTTTGTAAACAAGTTAATTATGTTTGTTTAGTAGTTAAACATGTTGTATAAAGGTTTGCGAAAATTTCTAGCAGTATTCTAATAGAATATGTATTTCAAGTATTCGCTTCCGCCAAACTTAATATTATATTGTGATATTAAATGAGGGGCGTTATAGGTTAGGTGTGTCTATAGTCAAAAAGAAAAAAGAAAAAAATCGTGGGCTCCGCTAAAAAGTAAAACCCATATTTTTTAATCTTTACATCATCGTCCCCATTCCATCTTCTCTGCAAGTGAAAAAAAAAGAAAACAGAGAAAAAAACAATGGAAAAAAAGAAGAAAAAGAAGAAGAAAAGGCACTGGGCCCCCTCTCCTCGCCGACGCTCCACTACTTCTCGTCGCCAAACCGACGGGCTCAAACCGACGGACCGTGCCTATAGTGTCGGTTCCGTCGGTCCAAACCGATGCTCCAACCGACGCACCATAGGGAGTCGTATAAGAGTCATTATTTTACAATAAATATATACATTTATATTTATATGTATATTATTGTTTCAAATTTTTGTTCCTTAAGTGAAGTAAAATATGGTGAAGATCGATAATTAAATCGTTGACCATAATGAACACAAATACTTAATTTAAAATAGTTTATGGTCATTTCTTTTAATATTTTGTCCTTTAATTTTGTGTATCCCTTACACTAAAAGTTTATCTGATTTTATGATTCGTAAGAGTCGCACAAGACTTCGAAGAGTCACACACGACTCGGAAGAGTCAATAAACAACTCGTAAGAGTCAAAGTCATTTAAGAGTCGGTGTCTGAGTCGTCTAGTTTTTTTAGATTTTTGACTCGTGAATCGTAAAAGTTTAAAGCTTATATTTGGTAGTTTAACCGGGGACACCTTCAATATATAAAAGCTCTAATCACGTTGTACATTAAATAAATAACAATGGTCGTTGATTAATCAGTTTATAATCATTTGCCCGGTAGTATAATGATAGTAATACCAACCCTCTCGGAGAGTGTAGTTAAACCAGAGATCATAAGTTCGAGGTACAGTAATTAGAATAGGTATTCTAAAATACCTTTTTTTTTATTTAATGAATGAAAAACATATGAACTTTACCGCTAATGCAAATGCACATCCCCCCAATGTGCAAAGTCTCACATGTTAAAGTTTACTTTCTTATATTCACAAAATTGTAAATGAAAGGACAAGTACAAAGTAACTTGAACTAAGAACTAAGATATCATATTGACACAACATATAGAAAATGGCTATAGCATATTTTGTTATAATAAATTTGATGAGACATTTTTTAGTCCGTTAAGTAATTTGATTACACAAACATGTGAGGATTAGTAAGAACTAAAGATTGCTTAAAATTAATAGGTAAATGAAAGATTATTAATGTTTATATAAGTTTAATTTGTGAATATTATGTCATGCTTAAAACTTTTTCTCTCTCTCTCTCTCTCTATATATATATATATATATATATATATATATATATATATATATATATATATATATATATATATATATATATATATATAATAGAAAAAAATTAGATGATGGTCATGGTACTAATTTTGATAATAATGACAATAATGATAAAATTATAAGTTGATGACGTGTCATACTTAAAAATGCTTAGAAGTTGTTTAGCTTTGTTTATATATAGTAGAAGATAGAATTAGGAATATAATAATTAAGATTATTAGTTAATATATAAAATTGGATTAAATATATAATATTACAAAAAAATGTATCATAGAAGATAGAATTAGGAATATAATAGTTAAGATTATTAGTTAATATATAAAATTGGATTAAATATATAATATTACAAAAAAATGAATGATACATGATGATGTGTCACTCAAAGAATAGAAGTAGTTTTCCTTGTATATAATTAACTAGTGTTAAACCCGTGCGATGCACGGTTAGCATTATAAAATGTCGTAATATGTGAATTATAAGTCAAAACGGTATATGAACTGGGGGAAACTTTAGATTATGAGAGAAACATTTTTTATCGTTATTAGTGATACTTTATAAATTTTAACCCCTCAAAAATGAAATAATAACATTTTTTCCCCACGATATATCAATTAAATGGGAAGGTTAACAAATATATGTATGTTATAAATTGACATTTTTGTAGCTAAAAATAATTTTCTAGTCATTGTGACCTTTTCGTTTCATGTAGTTATAATATGTTAACCTTGCAACAATCCGATAAACAATGTGTATATTAATAGTCTTGGAAAAAAATAAATTGTAACAATTACCATAACAATTTAGACATTTTATTGAATAACTAATATGCATATATATGTACAAAACATAAATCATTCTACAACAATCAAATAATATATTTGAAAAGTAATATAAAATTAATAGAAGTACACGTCTTACCATTTGGATACTGATTTGTAATTGAGTTGTGTGATCTAAAAAAATAGAAAAAAACTCTTAAAAAAAGAGATGATGAACTTGATCTGCCTATCCATAAAGTTTGTATTCAGTTACTAAATATTGAAAATTGAATTCCCTTATTCTGTGAGATGATAATAAAAAATTTCAAATTAACAAAACTTTAATGAAAGATATAATTACATTAAAAACAAGTTCTCATAACGTACTAAAAGTTTATTTATTTATTTTTTTAAAAAGAGAGACTTAGAGAAAGTTAGAGAAAAAAGAGTTAAGAGTAAGATGAAAAAACTAAAAGATTTTATAAACAAAATTAGAAGGAAAAAATAGATTAAAGGATGTCATGAGTTTGGACTATAATAAAAAATTGTAAGTGTTAGCACATGACACATTATTTTAAATTAAAATGGTTATAATTTAATTTTATTAATTACCTTATTAAATGAAAATAGTTATAATATAATTTTTCATTGAATATTACCTTATTTGGAATAAAAAGTGTAGGAAAATCCACATCATCAATTTCTTTTATATGGTGATGACACATAGGATTTGTATGATGTGCCATGAGTAAATATTTGACAAATAATTAAGGGTCTCCACCCTTATTAATTATAAAGAAGATATTACTGTACGATTTTTGATGACATGTATATTTATTAGAGGTGGCAAAATGAATGGGTCGGGTCGGGTCACATGTCTAGCTGGGTTTGGGTGTAAATGGTTCCGGGTCTAGATGGGTCATTTAGAAGGATGGGTCTAAACGGGTCCGGGTCAAATGGGTCTCGGGTCGGGTCGGGTCATCGGGTTCACCAAATTTTTTTTTTATTTGAGTGAAAAATGAAAAAAATGAAATGAGGTGAAAAAAAAAAAATTACCCGCTAGACCCGTCTAAACTCGTTGGTTAATTGTTACATAATTAGAGGTTATATTGAAAAACCCATTTAGACCCATCCAAAAAATGGGGAGGAGACCCAACAAACCCACCCCTCCTAAAAATTAACCAAATTGACCCAAAATTAACCAATGGGTCTAAAATTGCCACCTCTAATATTTATTTTCCTTTGTATCTATGAGGAAACATTTTGTTTTTGATTTATAAACTCAGGGGTGCTTGGTTGAGTGTATCAAAGGGGTAGGGAATAGGAAAGATAATGAATAATGATGCTTGGTTTAATATAATGCAATCAATATTACTAATTAGTGGGTAATCACCCATTTCCCATCAAATTGGGGGTAATGGGCATAAATAACTAGAATCATCATAACATATAATATTTATATACTTATCTCAACCTGTCAACTCACTAAACCTCGACTCTATAACCCATTTAATATTCAGGGTCAGACTCGAGTCAAGTTCCGGATCAATGGGTCGATCAATCAAACATAAAATTAGCCCATTAAATGTGACTCGTTTAACCCCCAAACCAATGGAACAACCCGAAATTAATCCAAAACCAATATGCCAACCTATTAACACGTTTGACCATTTACCAAAACAGTTATGAATGTCGTGTCCGGGTGAGTACTTTTGACCAATCGATCTGCTACCCGAAACTTGTAACGCGTTTAATTTTTAAGTTGAACTCGTGTAACAACCGCCAAATTAGGGCTAGTAATTAGCGCCTAATTCTCTGTAAATACATGTAATTAGTTCTGTGTTAGGCTAATTAATGTAACAAAATATATATTTGTGAATATATACGAATACGCGATTGGATTTGATCGTGCACAATTTTTAAATCGAATGTAATTCTATTCGGTAAATACGGACATTGGTGAAACATTTTAATTTAAGCATGAAACATTTCTTAAAAACATTATGACATTCGGAATAGCCTTTTAATAATACTCTCAAATTGTCCCATTTCGTACAATTAAAAATTCGCGACTCAAAAACAAAACACATGAAAATATTTAAAGACTTGACGTAATAATGCGATTAAATTATTTAACAAAGATTAGTATTTTTAAATGAATAATTACGCGAAAAATAAATATTTAACGTTTAAACAACGGAGAAAACGAACACCGCACGGGGCGTGATGACGGGGAACGAAAATGGGAGGTTAAACCTCCCACTCTCTCTCTTTTCCCTCACTTTCTCCACCTCTTTCTCTTTCTTCCTCTTATTTTCTCTCAACTACCAAACCACCACCATCACTAAAAATCGCTAAATAACACCACGAAATGACCACGATATATATAGCCCGTTTGGAGAAAAGTGACCACGACAACACGATCTACCTTCCTATCTTTTCGGATTTCTCATCCGACAATTTGTAAGTTTCCGACAAAACCCGACATCTCTCGATTCTTAATGTTTTTTTACGTTTTAATGGTTTATAATAGCTTGTAATGTCCATTGGAGGGTTGGATAAAAGAATCGGACCAAACGGAAACCCGAAAACATGTTTTAGGACCGAAATCCGTCGATCAGACCGTTTCGCGAGCTGGGGTGTGTTCTTCCTGCGTACCGAGCCGAGCCGAGCAGCGAACCGAGCTGAGCAGCGAATCGAGCCGAGCAGCGAATCGAGCCGAGCAGCGAATCGAACCGAGCGGCGAATCGAACCGAGCTGCGAATCGAACCGAACTTGCGAGCCGAACCGAGCCGAACGAGCCGAACCGAGCCGAACGAGCCGAACTGACCTGGTCTGCGAACTGAGTTTCTACTCAACGATTCGACATTCGCGTAATGACAACTACACTTTTTACGACGATGATTAACATACAAAAATACATACTTTTACTAAACGTAAAACGAGACGAATAATAATAACACTTATGGATTATTATTACAAACCATCACCAACTGGCCATCCATATTTTTTAAGAACAAACGATAACGAACCAACATTGGACATAACGAGTTGTGTAGACAACTAGCATAGATGGTCTTGCGGGACATCTACTTACTTAACTTTACATGTTTAGGCATTTAAAGGTTACGGGTTCGGAGAACCACATACGGGATTTCATCCGCCTTACTTACTCGATTTCACATACTGAATTGCTAGACTCAGGCGAGTCTTACGGCCCCACTTTTACTGTTTTTCTTATTGGGGGAGATACATGCTACTGATTTTCCTTGAACACAAGTACTAAAACTGCTTACTATACCAAACGGAATTGCATGAGTTATTTACTTTCTACTGAAGTCTCTCCATCATATATCGTTAGTTATGTACTTAAGCGCGAACACTAGTTAATGGATCCATTAGGGAAATGACCATCCCCGCCCGGGGTAGTAGCGCTACCACGAACCGTTATGTATAAACGGGCGACTATTATTCGTCACTTATGCTTGCTCAATTATGAGCATGTCACGGGAGCAAATTATTACTTACGGGTTAAGCTTCGATTATGAGCCTCATGGCAACGGTATAACTTACATTTGCTAAATTTGCAAATACTTGATTTACGCCTACGGGCACTGTAACACCCCCAAATTCGTTGATTTAGATTAGCGGAAGCATTCAGTTTAAGCACGGGGGTGCCACAATAATAAAGCATTCATACGTATCAGAGCATATGATTACAACAGAACATAATATATTAATATGCCAAAAGTATTAATTACAAAGTTTATGATTCATCGAATCGTACAAGTTAAAAGTAATAAGTTTACAAAAGTAGATTTCTGGAATATGACTAAAACAGTTTCAGTTATACTAGAGAAATCCATATGTTTCCAAAAAGTTGACATCCTAAACTTCACGGGTCGCCTAATTCTCCATGTGTGTTGGCGATTCTTACATGCGCAGCTAATTCCCTGAAAAACATAGTAAAAGTCAACAACGAGGTTGAGTGAATTCACAGGTTTTATGTTTGCAATCGTAGAGTCGAGTTGTAAGCACAGTTATTTAAATCATATACGTTCACAAATACGTTATTGCCATAACAGTCAGGTAAAGTTTAGTGGAATGTTATCCAAAGTATAAGTTTAGTGGGTTGTTCGCCCAAAGTTTAGTTTACGTGGGATGTTACCCAAAACAGATACATGGGATGTTACCCAAAATGTCAGTTTAAAACACGTGCTGGTCGTTCTCCAGTGGTTTACAAACAGTATCGGTCGTTCTCCGGCCAAATACGCACGGGTCGTTCTCCCGTTCAAATAAAACAGTTTAATACGCACGGGTCGTTCTCCCGTCCAAACACTGCTGGTCGTTCTCCAGCGAAACACAGTACCGGTCGTTCTCCGGTCAAAACGCATGGGTCGTTCTTCCATCCAAAGACGCACGGGTCGTTCTCCCGTCCAGTGGCCAGTGGTTCTCTGGCACTAAAATACGTTGCTGGTCGTTCTCCAGCGTTTTCATAAAAGTACCGGTCGTTCTCCGGCCAAATCAAAACAGTTTACCGGTCGTTCTCCGGTCTAGTTAAAACAATTTGTCAAATAGTTTATCACGTTTGGTTAGTTTATAGTATGAAAATGTTATTTCATAAACAAAGTTCGCACAACAGTTCAATAGTTCAAAGTACTCTAATAGTTCGAGTAACACGTATGATAAACAATCATGTAAGTAAAAGCAGTTATGGCAATAAGTAAAACAGTTGACTATGTTTTCCACCCCTGTTCAAAAGCAGTTAAATCAGTAAAAGTAGGGGGCTGTGAACTCACCTGTTGAGTTAAGTAGTAGTGCGAGTGCTAGCAAACCTAAGCCCAAGTACAGTCCGAGATCTCCTAACGTCCTAAACGTACGAGATTTAATAAGTATGTGGATATCTAAGCTAATCATCCATGCTAGTGTTTGTACAACCAAGTCATGTCCAAAGTGTTTGTTAAACGTTCACGTTTGTATTTCGTTGTTTGTGAAAATGTATACGACTCGTTGGTGATAGTTTGAAACAATAGTTCTAAAATGTTATTATTTTGATTGCTACAGTAAATTGCTACAGTAACTGCTACAGTAAATTTGACTTTTCTACAGTAACTTTGACTTCAAAATCCTGTTTCTGGTTTCTGCGACACAATAGTTTTGTATGCGACACAAGGGTTATGTCGCATAGGAATGCGACACAAGAGCTTAGCGACACAAGGGTTGTGTCGCATAAGCGATCGGTGTTAAATCAATAGCGACATAAGGGTTGTGTCGCAGAGAGTCTACGACACAATGGTGCGACATAGTGGTACGACACAAAATACGACACAATATTTGTTTATGCGACACAAGCCTGCGACACAAGCGTTGTGTCGCAAAGATGAACACCCAGACAGTCCCCAGCGACTGTCGCGTTTTTCCGATCCAAAACCCAAATCTAACGCATTTTCAGGCTATAAAATCATGTTTTCTTTGTTGTTTAGGTTATAACTAAGTATATTAAACACTAAATATTAACTAAAACTTCAAAATCTAAGAATTTACGAGATTTGTCGGAAACTTACGAGTGTCGGATTTGAAATCCGAAAAGGTAGAAATGTAGATCGTGATCCCGTGATCGTTTTTCTCTAAATGGTTAGATGATTCGGCACGTTTTTGGTGTAGTTTTGGTATGATTTGTGTGATTTTTAGTTAAGTTTAGAGAGAGAGATGAGAGAAAAGAGAATAGAGAGAGAGAGAGAGAAATGAAAGAGTGAAATGGAAGAAAAGAAGGTGGGGAGGGAGTTTTGTCTCCTTTTTCGCCTCCCGTGTATGCGTTCCGGGCGGTGTTCGTTTTTCCCGATCGTTAAATGTTACAATATTTTTAAATAATAAATAATTAAATATGTTTTCGCTTATATTTTTGGTTGAAATATTTTATGGAACGATGTAATTAAGTTTATGAAATTTTGACTTTGTTTTGTTTCAGTTTGCGAAATAAATGTTTATACGTTATAAAATTCTTTATAAATATTATCGACATAATATTTAATAGTTAATAACGTTATTTAATAATTCCGTTTTATTAAATAATTTTGTTCACCAACAGTCGTATATTTTTGTCGCTTTTGTTCAAATCGTTTCGCATGTAATTACAACTAATTACGAATAAGTAATACTACGCGTATTAACTAGTTGGGCTTTGCTAGACTTACCTCTAAAATGTGTTGTGAATTCACTCAAGTAGGAAATTAGCCTAATAATGCAAGTGATTAACGTTAATAATCGCGTTTAAATTTGCGGAGTGTTACAGGCACTACTGATGAAATCTTGTGTTCAAAAACTGATATTATTTACAAACCTGTGAGATTCACCAACATTCGTGTTGACCCTTTTGCATGTATTCTCAGGTACCCAGACGGAGTAGGATTTCTCCAGGCATAGCTAGAGTCGCATGATTTCACTAAACTGCATTAACGGAGATTCTCAGCATTATCTTTTTGTACATGTTGATTATGTAATAGAATCTCCCGCTACACGCGCGGACTCTAGGGGACTACATTTTGTATACGAAAACATTAAGTTTTCAAACATTTACTTTATATGAAATCGTTTTACAACGTCTCATTTAGAGTTCGTTTACTGTATATCTTGTGCTTTGTGTATTGATTAGTAACACCCAAGTATGCTTCCGCAAATCATTAAATTTGGGGGTGTTACAGATTGGTATCAAAGCCTAAGGTTATAGTGAACTAGGTTGCATTTAGTGGGCCTAGACTATGACCATTAGGCAGTATCCTCTGTTAGGTATGACTGGTTCAGTGATTACGTCATACGAGTTTAATTTAACATAGCCTGATCAACTATGTACAATTAAGCAAAGATGACGTGAGATCTGAAAGTAGTTATGGCTGAACAGGATACACTAGTTGACTCTGACCACGAGAGAGACCAAACTTGCACGTGTCTGTGTTAGACACCCTAGGCTATATGTTATATGTATTATGAATATAGGCCTCATTTTCTTAACGCCTTGTCTCGGAATGGCAAACCTACCACCGAGTTCGTCACACTCTCATCCGTATGGACCACGAAACCCGAGGGTGACCAGGAGAGACAGCAGGTCGCCTCAAGCCAACCCATACCTTGTATCCAACTTGTTTACCTAATGGAATGTGATTGTCACTTCGTACTGTTATCGTGTATCTCATCATTTACACTTGTGACGTATCATAATTTCATGCAAATATCTTATTCCACTTTCCTTGTTCTTCTCTTGTTCAGCATCATGCCTCCCCGCCGACAAATCACACTTAGCGAGAACGAAATTGTGGGTCTGATTGCCCGCAGTGTGGCTCAAGCTTTGGCTACCCGAACACCGACTACTGGTAGCGAAGATTCAGCTACTAACGGGCAACAACCCCGACACTGCTCTTACAAGGACTTCCACAACTGCAAACCTCTAGGCTTTGCAGGTACTGAAGGAGCTATCGGTCTAATCCGCTGGACCGAGAAAGCCGAATCTGTATTTCTTACTTGCAACTGCGCAGAGGGAGATAAGGTCAAATTCTCTGTCAGTACTTTTACCGACACCGCTCTTACATGGTGGAACACCTATGCCCAGACGGTGGGCGTTGCTAACGCTTACAAACTCCCGTGGGAGGAGTTGAAGAAGATGTTAAGGGACGAGTATTGTCCCAGGGATGAATTGAAACAACTGGAAATCGAATTCAGGAATCACAAGATGCAGGGTGATGACATCACGGGATACACCAACCGTTTCCACAAGCTGGCACTTCTGTGCCCATCCATGGTCGATCCTGAGTACAAGAGGGTCGAGAAATATATCGATGGACTTTCCGACAGACTCCAAGACCTGGTAGCTTCATCAAAACCGGGTACTATTCAGAACGCCATCCGTATGGCCCATGAACTCACGGCATACTCTGTCCGCCGTGGCACTACATCAACCCCATCATCAAACAACAACAAACAAAAGTGGTAAGGAAACCCCAACTCATCCAACCAGATAACCAACAAAAAGCCTGAGTCTGTTAAGGCTTATTCATCGGGGACTTCAGAGAAGAAAGGGTATATCGGGAACAAGCCCTACTGTCCCAAATGCAACCGCCATCACGACGGTTCTTGCCCTTGCACCAACTGCAAACGTTTCGGGCATCTAGCCAAGGATTGTCGAAACACCAATGCCCCAAAGACTTGTTATGGGTGCGGAAGTCCTGGGCACTTTCAGAATGATTGCCCTAAGCAGAAAAACAACAACAACAACAACCGGAACAACAACCCAGCTCGCAGCAGAGCATTTGTCATCAAAGCTGGGGAAGCCAGGCAAGACCCGAATGTTGTAACGGGTACGTTCCTCCTCAACGATCTTACTGCTTCAGTATTATTTGATACCAGTGCTGATAGAAGTTTCATATCTGATGAGTTTTGCCCTCTACTTAATATCACCCCTTCGGCCTTAGATGTTAAGTACACCGTAGAACTTGCAAACGGTAAACTCATAGAAACCAATAGTGTAATACCTAATTGCACTTTAAGCCTCGCCGGCGAAATTTTCTCAATCGATCTCATGCCTGTTGAACTAGGAAGTTTTGACGTCATCGTGGGTATGGACTGGTGTTCCAAGCATCGGGCCGAAATAGTTTGCCATGATAAAAATCGTCCGAATTCCTCTCGCCGCCGGTAGTACCTTGATCATACAGGGGGAGACCGGTGGGTCGAGACTGAATATAATCACCTGTTTAAAAACCCGAAAATTTCTGCGAAAGGGTTACCCAGCAATTCTCGCGCACATCATGGAGAAAAAGTCGGAGGAGAAGCGACTTGAAGATGTGCCAATCGTTAGAGACTTTCCCGAAGTCTTTCCGGAAGAACTACCTGGTCTACCTCCGAATAGACAGGTTGAGTTCTCGATTGATCTCGTGCCGGGTGCCGCACCGGTGGCCCGAGCACCGTACCGCCTTGCTCCATCTGAACTTCAGGAGTTGTCCGCTCAGTTACAGGAGCTCCTGGATAGAGGATTCATCAGACCGAGTTCTTCACCTTGGGGAGCTCCGGTCTTGTTTGTCAAAAAGAAAGACGGTTCATTCAGAATGTGTATCGACTACCGAGAGTTGAACAAGCTAACCGTCAAGAACCGATACCCACTTCCTCGAATCGATGATCTATTCGATCAACTTCAGGGATCAAGCTGTTATTCAAAGATTGATCTTCGATCGGGTTATCATCAATTGCGTGTTCGCGATGCCGACATACCAAAAATCGCATTCAGAACTCGTTACGGGCACTACGAATTCCAAGTGATGCCCTTTGGTCTAACCAACGCACCGGCTATATTCATGGACCTTATGAATCGGGTGTGCAAACCTTATCTCGAAAGGTTTGTCATTGTCTTCATCGATGATATCCTCATATACTCACGAAACGAACAAGAACACGCACAACACCTCAGAACCATCCTAGAACTACTTAGACACGAGGAGCTTTACGCCAAATTCTCTAAATGTGAGTTCTGGATAAATACCGTTCAATTCCTTGGACACGTGATTGACAGTCAGAAAATTCATGTAGACCCATCAAAAATTGAGGCCATCAAGAACTGGCAAGCGCCAACCACTCCAATCGAGGTACGCCAATTCTTGGGATTGGCCGGTTATTATCGCCGGTTCATTGAAAACTTCTCAAAAATAGCTCAACCACTCACGACACTGACTCAGAAGGAAAAGAAGTTCGATTGGACTGATAAACAGGAGTCAGCATTTCAGCTATTGAAACTCAAGCTCTGCAGTGCACCCATTCTGTCCTTACCCGAAGGCACCGATGACTTCGTGGTATACTGCGATGTTTCTCACCAAGGTCTCGGTTGCGTGCTGATGCAACGAGACAAGGTCATTGCTTACGCCTCTCGACAACTTAAAGTTCACGAGAAGAACTACACAACTCACGACCTCGAGTTAGGGGCCGTGGTATTCGCTCTCAAAATCTGGAGACACTACCTTTATGGTACCCGAAGTACCATATTCACCGACCATAAAAGTCTCCAACACATCTTCGACCAGAAAGATCTTAACATGAGGCAACGTAGATGGGTTGAATTACTCACCGATTACGACTGTGAGATCAAATATCATCCGGGCAAGGCAAACGTGGTCGCCGACGCTCTCAGTCGTAAGGAACGAACAAAACCACTTCGAGTCCGAGCCCTCAGTATGACAATTCACAACGACCTGAATATCCAAGTCCTCACCGCACAACTCGAAGCTCTCAAACCCGTTAATGTAAAAAACGAGACCTTACGAGGCATGGATAAACAATTCGAAACCAGACCTAATGGAGTTAGGTACTTCTCTAACCGAATCTGGTTGCCTAGTTTCGGTAATCTACGGGACTTGGTGATGGATGAAGCTCACAAGTCCAAATATTCTATCCACCCGGGATCCGACAAAATGTATCACGGCATCAAGGAGTTTTATTGGTGGCCGAACATGAAAGCTGAAATTGCCACGTACGTCAGCAAGTGTCTTACTTGTTCATAGGTCAAAGCCGAATACCAGAAACCTTCCGGCTTACTCCAACAACCCGACATTCCTGAATGGAAATGGGAACAGATTGCCATGGATTTCATAACCAAACTCCCTAAGTCGTCGAGCGGTTGCGATACCATTTGGGTGATCGTCGATCGTCTCACCAAATCAGCTCATTTCCTGGAAATCAGAGAAACCGACAAAATGGAACGTCTCACACAGATCTACATCAAAGAAATCGTTTGCCGACACGATGTCCCTACCTCGATCATTTCTGACAGGGATGCTCGTTTCACATCTCGTTTCTGGCAATCACTCCAAAAAGCATTGGGTACCCGTCTCGATATGAGTACCGCGTACCACCCTCAAACCGATGGCCAGAGCGAACGAACTATTCAGACACTGGAAGATATGCTACGAGCCTGTGTAGTTGATTCTGGTACAAATTGGGAAAGACATCTACTATTGTGCGAATTCTCCTACAATAACAGCTATCACACCAGCATCAAGGCTGCACCTTTCGAGGCACTATACGGTCGTAAGTGCCGATCACCGATCTGTTGGACTGAAGTGGGGATAGTCAACTCACTGGTCCTGAACTCATACACGAAACCACCGAGAAAATTGTTGAAATCCAGAACCGACTCAAAGCCGCTCGTGACCGTCAGAAAAGTTACGCTGACGTTAGACGTAAACCACTCGAGTTCCAAGTTGGGGATCGAGTACTCTTGAAAGTATCGCCTTGGAAAGGCGTAATTCGTTTTGGCAAAAGCGGGAAATTGAATCCCAGGTACATTGGGCCTTTTGAGATCCTCGAACGGATTGGCCCCGTGGCATATCGATTGCAGCTGCCTTCCGAACTCAGCAGCGTGCACCCTACCTTTCACATTTCTAACTTGAAGAAATGTCTGTCCGACGAGACACTTATTATACCACTCGACGAGATTCGTATCGATAACAAACTTCACTTCGTGGAAGAACCCGCTGAAATTATGGACCGTGAGGTCAAACAACTGAAACAAAGTCGTATTCCCATCGTCAAGGTCAGGTGGAATTCGCGGCGTGGTCCGGAATTCACTTGGGAACGGGAAGACCAAATGCGACTCAAGTATCTTCACTTATTCACCGATTCTACCCCGAACACGACTTCGACTTAAATTTCGGGACGAAATCCTTTTAACAGGGGGAGAATGTAACAACCGCCAAATTAGGGCTAGTAATTAGCGCCTAATTCTCTGTAAATACATGTAATTAGTTCTGTGTTAGGCTAATTAATGTAACAAAATATATATTTGTGAATATATACGAATACGCGATTGGATTTGATCGTGCACAATTTTTAAATCGAATGTAATTCGATTCGGTAAATACGGACGTTGGTGAAACATTTTAATTTAAGCATGAAACATTTCTTAAAAACATTATGACATTCGGAATAGCCTTTTAATAATACTCTCAAATTGTCCCATTTCGTACAATTAAAAATTCGCGACTCAAAAACAAAACACATGAAAATATTTAAAGACTTGACGTAATAATGCGATTAAATTATTTAACAAAGATTAGTATTTTTAAATGAATAATTACGCGAAAAATAAATATTTAACTTTTAAACAACGGAGAAAACGAACACCGCACGGGGCGTGATGACGGGGAACGAAAATGGGAGGTTAAACCTCCCACTCTCTCTCTTTTCCCTCACTTTCTCCACCTCTTTCTCTTTCTCCCTCTTCTTTTCTCTCAACTACCAAACCACCACCATCACTAAAAATCGCTAAATAACACCACGAAACGACCACGATATATATAGCCCGTTTGGAGAAAAGTGACCACGACAACACGATCTACATTCCTATCTTTTCGGATTTCTCATCCGACAATTTGTAAGTTTCCGACAAAACCCGACATCTCTCGATTCTTAATGTTTTTTTACGTTTTAATGGTTTATAATAGCTTGTAATGTCCATTGGAGGGTTGGGTAAAAGAATCGGACCAAACGGAAACCCGAAAACATGTTTTTGGACCGAAATCCGTCGATCAGACCGTTTTGCGAGCTGGGGTGTGTTCTTCCTGCGAACCGAGCCGAGCAGCGAATCGAGCCGAGCAGCGAATCGAGCCGAGCAGCGAATCGAACCGAGCGGCGAATCAAACCGAGCTGCGAATCGAACCGAACTTGCGAGCCGAACCGAGCCGAACGAGCCGAACCGAGCCGAACGAGCCGAACTGACCTGGTCTGCGAACTGAGTTTCTACTCAACGATTCGACATTCGCGTAATGACAACTACACTTTTTACGACGATGATTAACATACAAAAATACATACTTTTACTAAACATAAAACGAGACGAATAATAATAACACTTATGGATTATTATTACAAACCATCACCAACGGGCCAACCATATTTTTTAAGAACAAACGATAACGAACCAATATCGGACATAACGAGTTGTGTAGACAACTAGCATAGATGGTCTTGCGGGACATCTACTTACTTAACTTTACATGTTTAGGCATTTAAAGGTTACGGGTTCGGAGAACCACATACGGGATTTCATCCGCCTTACTTACTCGATTTCACATACTGAATTGCTAGACTCAGGTGAGTCTTACGGCCCCACTTTTACTGTTTTTCTTATTGGGGGAGATATATGCTACTGATTTTCCTTGAACACAAGTACTAAAACTGCTTACTATACCAAACGGAATTGCATGAGTTATTTACTTTCTACTGAAGTCTCTCCATCATATATCGTTAGTTATGTACTTAAGCGCGAACACTAGTTAATGGATCCATTAGGGAAATGACCCTCCCCGCCCGGGGTAGTAGCGCTACCACGAACCGTTATGTATAAACGGGCGACTATTATTCGTCACTTATGCTTGCTCAATTATGAGCATGTCACGGGAGCAAATTATTACTTACGGGTTAAGCTTCGATTATGAGCCTCATGGCAACGGTATAACTTATTTACTTTACATTTGCTAAATTTGCAAATACTTGATTTACGCCTACGGGCACTACTGATGAAATCTTGTGTTCAAAAACTGATATTATTTACAAACCTGTGAGATTCACCAACATTCGTGTTGACCCTTTTAGCATGTATTCTCAGGTACCCAGACGGAGTAGGATTTCTCCAGGCATAGCTAGAGTCGCATGATTTCACTAAACTGCATTAACGGAGATTCTCAGCATTATCTTTTTGTACATGTTGATTATGTAATAGAATCTCCCGCTACACGCGCGGACTCTAGGGGACTACATTTTGTATACGAAAACATTAAGTTTTCAAACATTTACTTTATATGAAATCGTTTTACAACGTCTCATTTAGAGTTCGTTTACTGTATATCTTGTGCTTCGTGTATTGATTAGTAACACCCAAGTATGCTTCCGCAAATCATTAAATTTGGGGGTGTTACAACTCGGGTCAAAGATTCGGGTTAACGGGTCGACCCGCCAACCCAAAAGTAACCCATTATTTTGACTCACTTGACCCGAAACCAACCTACTAACTCAATGACCCGTTTGACCCATTTACCTAAACGGGTAATAAAGATTGTGTACGGGTTGGGTACTTTTGACCCATAACCCGCTTATTAAATCATGTCAGATTCGTGTCGGGTACTTTACCCGATAACTTGACCTGACCCATCTTGTCACTCCTACTCATAGTTGTATGAACCAAGCAACATTTATGGCAAATGAATGCTCATTGTATTACATAGTATTCCCTTTTCCTTTCACATTCTCATTTCCCATTTCGAATCAAGCGCACCATTAGACTACAAACTACTGATGGCCTTAGAAAATAACATAAAAGTTATCATAAACAATTTTATAATAATAACTAAAAAGAAATTTTTTTTTGAGATCATCAAACTATTCGTAGCTTATTGGTTTGTAGATAATAATATTCTCTATACCGAGATGTTACGAGTTCGAGTTAGAGTCAGGTGTTATGGTTTTATTTAATATTAATTATGTTAATTATGTTATGGTATTCTAAAATACCTTTGTACTTTTTTTTGTTGATTTAAAAATTAATAAATACCTCCTCCGTCCTAAAATAATAATTGTCACCCGATAAAAAAAAGCGATTTGATAAAAACATAATAATTACTGCTTTCTTTTTGTTACTTTTTGCAAAATGACAATTTTAGTCTAAACCAATTAATTATTGGTTTTTTAAAAGTTTGAAATAATAATTTTAATTAAGGGTAATATAGTAATCACGATTAGATGTTTTTATCTATTTTTGAAGTGAATAATTAATTTAGGATATTCTTAAAATGAAAGATGAAATATAATGTTGGGACGGACATAACCGTCAACCATAACCCATTGATAAAAAGGCCAAGAAACTAATAAGTGATAACCCATAGATAAAAAGGCCCAGGCCCAAATCCCTTGTGTTCAATTAGGGTTTTATTCAAAATTCCCTCCACAGCTTATTGCATTTCCGGCAACCACAGCCATTCCGATCGCGCCAACGGCAAGTCTCCAACTCTTGATCTTTTATTAATTGAATAATTATGTTTACATATTGAAAAGCCCTAATTTAATTCCTTAAAATTATTATCTATGATGATTGATTATTATTTTTTTCGGATTCTCGGATATATCAGTCGGTGAATAATAATTTGTGCTACTTTGAATTTTGAATTCCATTCATCAATTTATTATTATGTGACAAGTTTTGATTCTTGTAAGTGAAACCTACTACTTGTTACTGCTAATTGTATTAAGTCATTAACTTCGTGATTCAGCTTGCTGTAGTTGCTCAATTTATATACAAAGTAAGTAACTGATTACAAACATTTAACTAAATAGTCGTAATTAGTTTCTGATGTTTGAGCTTTGTTTCTTCACATTAACGCATAATAATGGCCGATATTATGCTTTGTGTATTTCATTGTTAGCAGTTATATTATTAAGTTCTCAATCTCATACGGTTGATTTCGTTCGGGTGCTAGAATATCGATTATACATGCGATCAGCTTCATGCTTTAGATTAATATACTGCACTTTGAATTATATATCTATAACTGTTATGTTGGTACTTTATAACTGCATATGTGATGTTGGTACTTTATAACTGCGTATCTTATGTTGGTACTTTATGTTTTCGTGTAGGTGTTATATTGAACTGCATAATTCTATCTCAATATTGTATTGCTTTTGTTTCTTAGGTTTTAAAATTGTAGTATCCACTTCTTGCTGACATATTTTCTCAATCTATTATGTCTTGTGGTAAGAAGAACTTTGTGCTCGTTGAGCTAAGTGGGTGCTAAATAGTATGTGATACAATGAGGAACATGTAGTTTTTAGAGAAGATGCAATACAATGAGTCGTCAATGTGTACAAATAGCTAGTATGGGTGGAAGTCTTATTTCGTAACAACCTATCGGAAAATTGGTGACTTGATAGTTGATGAAATAAATTCGAACACCCCTTGTAAATCATGATTTTCTTGACTTATAAGTTATAAGAAAAAAACTTACATTATTACTTACCGATTATTTTTTTTTTATGTACATTAGGGAAATTGGGGACTTGATAGTTGATACTTGATAGAGTGATTAGGCCTCATACGAATTTAATCGGGCTGAAAGTGGGAGCCCATTAACTATATCATTACCCCGTGACATGAATAGAAACAACAGATGACTCGAAATGCTCGTAGCGCAAGTTTCCGAGTTCTTAGTTAGGTTATAGTGTGATTGCTGATGATATTCTGCTTGTAGATTTGAAGTTTTCTTCAAAACCAGTAGTTTCTCCCGCTGTGAAGGATCTAATCAGCCAGGTTTTTCACCTCACACAGTTCTACTGATCTACTTATTTTGATATCTGATTATGCATTTTACCTGTTTGTTTAAACGCCTCGCTGGATCACAAGTCTTGTAAACATACCTGGGTCTGCAGCAGTTTCAGTTTCCTGGTGGATTTTGTCATTTTGATAAAATTTGTTTGTATTCTGCTTTTGAGTTTTTGGCTAATGTATCTCTTATTTTCTATGGTAATTGATGACAATTCTTTTATTTTATAGAATATAAATAAGGCTGTTGCCTTTTATTATATGTTGATTGATAGAATCCGGTTTAGTATTAAGAGTTAAATTGATGTACAAAAATTGAGTACTAATTACTTAATAAGCACCGACTTGAAGACTACTTGCACAGATAGGGTCCTTGTTTTCGAGTGCATAATTAATGACAACATATGCTAATGATAAAAATAGACTGGTTGCATCTGATAACATATGGGATGCGGTATGCGATGCGTATTAGTGATTAACAGAAGCACTTACAACTCTATGTGTATCAGTGGGGGTGCTAAATGATCACGTTATCATATACACATCCCCCTTTTCATATACACATCCCCCGTTTCATATGGTCAAGTTTTAGTGTTTAGGGGGAGCTTATTTCTTGAGCTTATTTGCTTATTTGTGAGGAGAAGTTGGAAGCTTGAAAATAAGCGACAAAATTTGGCCTTATCTGCTAATAAGCAATAAGCATTGAAAATAAGCTCCCCCAAACACCCTCTTAGGTTTAAAGTTGTAGCATCCACTTTTCGCTGACATACTTTCACAATCTATTATGTCTTGTGGTAAGAACTTTGTGCTCGTTGAGCTAAGTAGGTGCTAAATAGTATGTGATACAATGAGGAACGTGATATTAGGTTTTAGAGAAGATGCAATACAATGAGTCCTCAATGTGTACAATAGCTAGTATGGGTAGAAGTTTTATTTCGTAACAAACCTATCAGATTACTACTAGGAACTTTAAGTATGCATGAGAAATGTATAAGCTAATGCACCAAGTTAATGGATCCTCCAGCACACCAAACAGCCTTTCTTGCTTACCTTGAGATAAAGAAACCAAAGAGCTTTCTCCTAGAGACATTAACTCATTAAGTACTTAACGTTTCATATTATGCTGGAAATGTAATATTTGTGTAGCATTACTTCACTCATAGGTCATGGATACGACTGCAAATCCTGTTAATGACAGTTTTTTAATGTTTGGATATTCTGTTTTTGATCATCTGATGAGCACATTCTTGTCGCCGCAATTGGTCCAAGAATGTCCCTCTCTTTTTCTTAAAAAGAACGCCTTTTTTGGCCATTATACCTATTGAGTTAATAATTTACTGACATTCAAACTATTGATTAACCTATTTTTACAAATTCACAAAACATAGGCATATTGAAAAGTGATCTCATGTGCCTCGTTTGTTTACAACTAATTACTTTCACACACGTTCAAGTACCATAATTTTGTATTGTTTTACTCAGAAGACTTGTATACTTATACTTATATTTGATATCAATGTTTCAGCAGGAATACAAGAATTGTTTCAATGAAAGGTGATCTGGTGTTAGGAGGCAATCGGATTGAAGATGTACGTTGGCTCTGTTCCCTCTCAGAATCTGAGCTCGATCTACTCATTAGCCTGAAAACGATGGCTATTCAAAGGGCATCTGTAATCGGGCATAAATCTTTATCAACCAAATTTGACCTGAAGAGGCTTAGAGATCTCAGTTTTGTGTTAATGCAATCTCTAAAAGAACGATTGGCTACTAATCCACAAGTGGCAGAATCTTGTGTAGACAAATCGAATTTGCTAACACACGAAATCAGTGAAGAGTTTCAAGAAATGGGTGTGGAAGAGTTGATGGCGTACATTGATTCGGATAGGAAAAGGAGGATTAGCAAGTTGTTTGATGATGATTTAGTTACAGGGAAAAAGAAAAGATGCATGTAACAGAAACTACAGTATATATATTTGAATTTTGTAAAATTTACAATGCACCTAAATTGTTTAGTAGAAATATAAAGAATCATTTAGTAATTGAGTTGGACTGTGATCAACTAAAATCTATGATACAGTAAACCCATCATCAATAATAACCTTATTTGATGAATTTTAATTTATCTGTATAATTTATCCATCTTATTACTTTTTCTGATAGCAGATAAATAAATTCGAACACCCTTAAAATCCTGATTTTCTTATCTTATACTTACGTCAGAGTATTATTTTTTTTGTACTTTGAGAAAATTGGTGACTTGAATACTTGATAGTTGTTGTCTTGTTGATAGAGTGATTGGGCCTCATACGAATTTAATTGGGCTGAAAGTGGGAGCCCATTAACTATATCATTACCCCGTGACATTGATTAGAAACAACAGATGACTCGAAATGCTCGTGGCGCAAGTTTCCGAGTTCTTTAGTAAAATTATACTACTCTGATTGCTGATGAAATTTTGCTTGTAAATTTGAAGTTTTCCTCAAAACCGGTGGTTTCCCTAGCTGCCCCAAGGATCTAATCACCCAGGTTTTTCACCTCACACAATTCTATTGATCTACTTATTGAATTTTAATTTCCGATTATGCATTTTACCTGTTTGATTAAATGCCTCACTGGATCCCAAGTCGTGTAAGCATACCTGGGTCTTAAGCAGTTTCAGTTTCCTCGTGGATTTTGATAAAAGTTGTTTGTATTCTGCTTTTGAGTTTTTTGACTAATGCATCTCTTCTTTTCTATGATAATTGTATACATATAAGTAAGGTTATTGCCTTTTATTATATGTTGATTGATGATTGATTGAACCCGGTTTAGTATTAAGAGTTAAATTGATATACGGAAATGAGTACTAATTACTTAGTTAGCACTGATTTGAAGACTCTAGAACAGATAGGGTCGTTGTTTCCAGGTGCATAACTAATGACAACATATGCTCATGATAATAATAGACTAGTTGCATCTGATAATATATGGGATGCGGTATGCGATGCATATTTGTGATTAACAGAAGCACTTACAACTTTATGTGTATCAGTGGGGGTGCTAAATGATCACATTATCATATACACATCCCTCTTTTCATATGGTCAAATTGCCCAATGCAAACTCTCAGCCCAACATTGAGCAACACATTCACAGTTTCATAAGGGATCAAATCGGTTCTTGCAGGGAATTGATCTGGTTCAGGTCAGGTTTAAAACAATGCACAGGCCTACGTCATATGATATAAAACTTGATTTAGGGTTCCATTTCTTAGTCAGCCGACTAAGGTAAAATGCAACCATTTGGAAGAAGAATCTTGGGTTAAATCTTTCAAATACAGCTTATGCTTTCATTCAGTTGATGAATCAATGTGTGATTCAATGCAGATGTGTTATGATATGCTTGTTGATAATCATGACTTATTTCATTGTGACGGTTTTGGAGCTTTCTGTATGAAATATGATGAATGCTTGGTTCGAGTTGAGTAACCTATGTTTAGTTTTGTAGATCAATGAGCCCACCAGATTTAGTTATTTGGACTTGTGCATTCCTTATGAGTTGATCCAATTTTTTATTGTAAGTGTATATTATGTAGAGAATGCCTTGAAACATTTTATTGATAACTGTGTTTGTATATAGTACTGTGGATTTTTTTTACCGAATTCTTTTGGAGTAATGTTTATTGAATTTTGTAACAGTGGCTGTGATCACTGAGTACGAGTGGCAATGGAAGATCAACATTCTTTTAATAGCCCTAGAAGGACCCTTAATTATTCTAGAAACAGGGGAGCAACTTTCTCTGTTTTTGAAGCAGACAACAAGGCTTCTGGTGTTGGTGTTTCAGGAGAGCATGGTCCTAACCCTTCTGAAGTTTACGGGTTTGTAGGAGCTATTTCAACTGTTGTGGCTACAGGTTTTCTTCTTCTTTTAATCTTGTTAACAAATGTTCTTCTGATAAAGTTCAAGAGTATATATTAGATGTGACACTTTCGACCATATACTTATAAAATGGGCCGATTTGCATTATATTTTACTTGGAAGGGGACTTGTCAAATGGGTCAGAAGCTTAAACTGCATTTAAAATCATCCTAAATGATTATATTTGAAAAATAAGATTATTACTCCGTATTGAAATTTTATATCATATTTGAAAGTCTGCTTCTTATATAAAAATGAAGTTTTCTGGACCGAAGGTTATTGGGTCAACCTGGCCCAAGCCTTTCCTTAACGTCCAAAAATGATCCATTGTGACTGTTACCCAACTCATCGGCCCCACCAATTTTGCCACCTCTGACTTACATCTAGAATGACTGCCTAAAGGCGTTTGGCAGAGTGTAAATATAGTTCCCTCACATGAAATTTGTAGTATCGTACGCCCAACACAATTGTATACAAATGATTTGACTATATGTCAATAATTGACAATCATAAGTATTTTTCAACAGCGGAGAACTAAAGGAATGTTGTGGACCACAATAAATAACATTTTGAAATAATAAAAATGCAAAAGAGGTAATTACAGTTACAATTTTTCAATAGGAAACTTTGTTATCTTCATGGTATTCAAAGAACTATTTGCTTGTGTAAATTATTGGAATTTCAGTGGGGTTATGTGTTTAGCTTACTCAACTAGGCTACAATATTTGTGTTGTTAACGTCATAGTTATATGTGTTTGGAGGATTCTAATATTAATTTACTTTGGAACCAACAGTAATTTTCTTGGTATGGGCGTACATTCCTGATCCCTGGTTACATTCTATTGGGATCTTTTACTATCCTAGCAAGTACGTATGCACGACCTCCTTTTAGGTCCTAGCTTGTGCTTCTGGTTTGCTTTAGATACCTTGATATATCATTCTCATCTAGCTTTTAAGTGTGTCCGCAAAACTGAAATGGTATTATCTGAATGTCCACAAGAATGATAACTTTGAGGTGGCAATTATGACCCATATACTTATGAATGATCAATTTGGGTTATGTTTTATTTTTAACAGGTCAAATGGGTAAAGTAAAAATGTTAACAAAAAATAAATTGGGTCAAGCGGGTCGAACTCAAGTCACCTATTGTGGCAATGTCCATTTTCAATGCGTGAAACCTTCTAATAGCTTTTTTATGGGCTTAATAGCTTATTGCCTCATATTGCAGCTATTAAGCCCCTTAAAAGTGTTTGGATGAGCTTATTTGAAAGGGGTTTTTAGCATTTTTGGGAGGGTAATAAGCTAAAAAACTCAAGCCCCATTTTCTCGGCTTTTAGATAACACAAAAGCTACTCAAGCCCCATTTTCTCAGCTTTTGGATAACACAAAAGCTAAAAAGCTTAAACTAAGCCAAACACCCCCTAAATCAAATTATTATAATAATTATATATTATATATTATTTAGAAAAATTTATGTTTTATAATCATGATAACTGACACGAATTACCAAATATTTAAAGTTTTTGACAAAAAGTGTTATGGCTTGACCCAACTTGTATCTATTTATCTTATTTGACCCGAAACCATTTTTATGTTATCCGCTACCTGTTTTGATCCCATCATACACCATACATTCACAACACTATGCAATACTCCGTATAATACTTGTGCTCTACATTTCACTTCATAGGTACTGGGCTTTGGCACTTCCAGCTTACGCCGCTGTGACAATTGCAACTGTCTTTCTATTCTACATAGGCCTCAACTTTATGGCAACTCCACCTCCGACATCCCTGAATTCTATATATGGTAAGTTAATTTTCTTTCAATACTCATATTCAAGATAATGATTATGCTACTGCTTAAAGTACAAAGTAAAGAGTAGTGGTGTAAGCAAGTGAACCAAATAAAGCAATTAAGTAGCTCATGTTCAGCTTACTTGAGCGACTATCACTGGATCTAATTTGAGCTTGAATTGGTGTAAACTGTCAAGCTTCTACTCAAATTGATATACAAATTTTCACGGATCGACTCGAGTGTCGGAAATCTAATATGTAATGAATATCTTTTGCAGACGAAAATAGCAAAGATCCTGTTCTCTCTGATCCTGCGTTAAAAGAAGATGATCGACCCATAGAACCTTACTCTGATATTGGAATTGACCAAATCAATGAACTAATGTTCAAAGATTGGAAATGATTACCAACCCGATATGATAATTGTTCCTAGATGTATTCAATTGACTACAAGGAATATCATATTATGCTATTCAAGTCTTACAAGTTTGATCGACTTTGTTAGATTGTTTGTATATTTAACTAGTTGGACATAAAGTAAAAAGTTGCTAATACCCTTTTGATGGCCATCATCAAACATAAATCTGTAATTCTTGATTTTATTTTTATTTTTTTTATTAAGTAGACATGATTGACCAAATTTTTACGTACACCATACAACTATTTTAAGTAGAATCCGAATAACTCCAATTTTAATAATTTTGTTTACCTTATGTCTCAAGACCGTACAAACCAAACCAAAAGTTTTTTAAATCATTATAGAAGCATGTAATGTTCTATCACAAGCACATTAATTTTTTTTACCAGAACATGTGTTTGATGCTAATTAACAAAACTAACAACACAACCTAATCGAAACGAGCTGAATCCCATGGTTGATAAATCGATTATGGTGCTGTGGTTTGAGTTTCTTTCAGATGCACTTGAACCATATCATGAATATCTCTGTCATACAGAAATGTGAAAGACGGGGGCCATTTATCAATTTAAAAAAGCTCAGGGACTGTAAAATACCATACACATTAAATATCTCATAAATTTTAAGTTCTTACCCACAAGTATAATACAACTCCAAAAGTAACCCTCACGTTACCATCTTTAATTACTAATCGATTCATGTTCATTTACATGATCGGAAACGGAAATTGGGGTTCCGTAAATCTCGATTTTGATAAAATCGATATAAATTGATGTGTTCCAACTCAACCGTCCGTTTGTAAGGTTTTTGCTTACTGAATTATTCTCATTTTGGAATAATTCGTGTATATGAAGTTGCGAATTTTTTGTTAGGTAACCTAGGGCATAATTTGATCTACAAGTAATCGCATTTCATCGATCTTAAAATTGAGCACAATTACTTGCTTTAAATGCATGTTTTGTTTCAATTAATGTTGAATTCGTGTCCTAATTGATGAATGTGTTTATATATTGTATGTGGTGGTTTGATGTAAATTTGTACTTTTGATGCTTGATGTGATTGTTAAATCTGTGTAAATGATCTTTAAATGGAACTACTAACCTAGGTTGATTTAATCTGTATGGTGTAATTTGAATGAAATTCTGCAAGTATATTACAGTAATGAATTTGTATTGTACAGAATTAATGAATTTATATTAAAGTTAAGTTTAGAATTAAGTTGAAACTGCTGGCTATGAATTGTATGTGTGGTTCTATTTGTATCGAGTCGTCCTTCTTTCGTGATTCCATATATTGCTTAGATGATTTTGTTTTGAAATTTTATAGGGGTTGAATTGGTTGCAAGAACATGGAAGTTATTGAAAGTCAAACTGTCGTTACACAATCATCATTGATCAGTGGTCTCCCAGATGACATTGCTCTAAGCTGTCTGGCAAGGATTCCTCGTAGATATCATTCACTTCTCAAATGTGTCTCAAGGAAGTGGCGAGATTTGGTTTGCAGCGAAGAGTGGCATTCTTATCGTCAAAAGCATAATTTGGCTGAAACTTGGATTTATGCGTTGTGTAAAGACAAAATGGAACAACTTTGTTGTTATTTATTAGACCCAAATTTACCTAAGAAAGGTTGGAAGCGTATCCCTGACCTTTCTCCTCGATGTTTGAAAAGAAAAGGTGTAGGTTTCGAAGTGTTGGGGAAAAAGATTTACTTTATGGGTGGATGTGGTTGGATTGAAGATGCTACTGATGAAGTTTACTGTTATGATGTTAGTGTGAATGCATGGAGTGAAGCTTCTCCATTGTCAACTGCAAGGTATTTTTTTATTTGTATCTTAATGGATGCCTATTTTATAAAATGGTCATTTTTCTTTATGAATGCGAATAGTATACATACAAATTCGCATCACAATTGTTTGATGCCTGGTTTTACCATAGATTTTTTCTCTTTGGAATTATGGTTGTCTTTATTTCTGTAATCACCCCCTTCACTAACTTTAACTTTTAGAGTTCTTTGATTATGGTTTTTTTCCCCTTATTTTTGGTTCTCTCTTTAAGGACTTCTTAGAACATCCTATCTCAATAACCTGTGAAACATGTATACGTCATAGGGAATGATCATAAAATCATATGAATGCACAATCTAAGAAAGATCGAAACAAAGCTGTTGGTCTGCCTTGACTGGACTTTGAACCAAGAACTGGATTCTTAATGATTATAGATTATGTTCCCTACAATAGTACAACATAGAAACAGAGAATCAGACTATGTGTTGCTGCTACAGGTCCAATTTGAGGTTTTCTTGGTTGGGAAAACTTGGGTTGCATGTGGATCTGCATTTTTTATACTGATTTTAGATAATTATGACTTGAAGTCCCAATAATAGGTTTGTAAAGGTTAGGTTCAACAGAGTCTGCTTCTGATACCTCATTGTTAGGGGTCAAATAATCAGTTTCATACCAATTGTAACAACATTAAAGGTGTAGTTAAATGACCTATTTACCCATGATTTAATCTAATATGAGATCTTTCACCCCCATCTCATTAATTGTCTCATCTTTTCCCAGATGTTTGTACTTTTGTCGTTTCATGTGTTAATTTTTCAATTAGTTAAAGTTTGTTAAAAATTAAAACTCAAACAACTGATGAGCATATAATTATTATAACTGCCAACATGTCCAAACACTGTCTCCTGCAGACCGTTATATTGCAGCTAATCACACCCTAATTATGATCTAATGATGAATTTAAGATCTACTGACCTGAGATATTATTTGGTCCTACAACTCTGTTCAGATGCTATTTTGCTTGTGAAGTAATGGATGGTAAAATGTATGCAATTGGTGGGCTAGGATCTAAATCAAGCGATCCACATTCGTGGGACACTTTTGATTCCAACACAAATTCATGGACATCTCATATGGATCCAAATGTTGTTCCCGAGATCGAAGATTCTCTAGTACTAGACGGGAAAATTTACATCAGATGTGGGTCATCTGCTGTATCTTCTCATATTTATGCAGTTGTATATGATCCATTGAATGGGACATGGCAGCATGCAGATGCTGACATGGTGTCCGGCTGGCGGGGCCCAGCCATTGTAGTAGATGAGACACTTTACGTGTTGGATCAGAGTTCAGGAACCAGAGTGATGATGTGGCGGAAAGATTGTAGAGAATGGGAAGCATTTGGGAGACTATCATCTATACTTACACGGCCACCTTGTCGGGTTGTTGCAATTGGTAAGAAGATATACGTAGTCGGAAAGGGGCTTAGTACGGTGGTTTTTGATGTTGATAAGGCTGCAAATATGGATGGAGTGTTGGTTAGTACTTCTGTACCAAAGTTAGCGTCCGATGATGATGTAATAAGCTGCAAGTCTGTTTCATTGTGACCTTTCTGTCCTTGTATACGATTATAAGACTAAGCTTTGTTGTTTCTTGATTGTGCACTGTACCTACATCTTGGTCGAAATGCGGTCACGACTCGTGATCTTTTGTTTTACTATCTTCCAGTGTTGCAAATAATGGGATTTAGTGTTGGAATTTATTCTTACGTTATATCTTTCGAGTAAAGCAATTGTTTTGATTACAATGTGTAACAGTAATGAGTTTATAAAAAACGAATGATTTGAAAAGTTAACGCTAATTTCATTTTCATTTTAATATGAATTAAAACACATATATATTTTAGCACTGATATGTTGTACTAAAAATTATTGAAAAAGGGCAATCTCATAGTAGAAATATGTTCAAGGTAAGAGCGAAATTATTATACATAAAACTAAACATTGATGTAATAGTCTCATACACCGTCTATTTGAGCACAACCCCAACTCGAACCCAAATTTGAACTGGTCTAGCCAAGTCGTGATCTCCATCAACTTGACCCATATTCGATAGTCGACACAGGAACCGAAAACTGGATGTGAAAGAAACCAGGACAATTTTTAACTTTGCCAACAAGATACCCATATCATTTGTTCATTCAAATGTTCCCACCAATTAGACATGGCGGCGAACAGTTCAATGTTTCACCTTTTAACCAATTAACAACCAAACCCTTCTCTATTTCTTGGTAACTCAGTATTTTATTGTTTTCATATGTCTATTCCTTAATCTTATCGGCAATAATATACTATGAAATCTATAAAAGCTTCAATGCTAAGTTTTAAACAGTTCACTTTCATATTGCAACAAGATAAATCTTGGTTTGCTATGGACACCTCAACACCTGATCCTCCATCATCACCTTCCCTGGTCAGTTTTTACTCAAAACTAAATAGAGATGTATCAAACTATACCCTTTCTACTATCGCATGTATCGGACTATTAATTTTACTTTCTGATATATGAACTTCCATTTCACTAATATTATATGTATAACTTATAACATGGTGGTGTGTAGTTATAACATGGTGGTGTGATGGCGGTTTTGATACCGTACACCTTATATGGCTGACACGTCAACAAAAATTCTATCTAAAGTTGAATAAATTACCAGTTAGCCAATGTAGTGGTCAGCGGATACGTATACAAGTGATACAACAGCAAACAATTGATCTTGTATTTTGTGATTTATGCATTGCATCTTGTGGTCACACCAACTAGTATTTTTTATTTTTTTTTATCGTATATGAGTGCATGCATTTTCCTAGTTCCTAGTAAATAAACCACAGTTTGTGTTAATATTATCAAACCAAGATGTTTGCTTGCAAAAATTGATGACCAGGTTTTTCTTCATTCACATTTTCACAAGCTATTTAAAATTAGCTTTTCGTTGTTTTTGTCCATTTCAGTGACTTCTAAATATTATATTGGCTTAAAAAGGCAATACTGAACTTTGAAATCCGAAATATTATGTTTTCAAGATACAGTTATGCTGTTACATGTGGTTTTCGCGTAGTTGAACTTAAAATTCTTGATTTTCATCTATAAAAATTAGTATGTTCTAGTTTTCACTCAACTAATGAGGAACATGTGTCTCTCGCAATTGATATTTAAGCGTTGAGCCTATAATGTTTGTCCTCTAGATAGATTTGGTAATGAGATGATTTGGCCTTTCTTATTTATGCATTATACTTTCTAGGTCGTCGATCTTTGAGATGAAATTTGAATTTTGTGGTCAGACAAGTAATTTCTCGATTCCCTAATGGATACGTTATATATTATTGTTTTGAAGATTCAATTATGCTATAGGTGGTTGTTTTTTTCATAATCTGAAACAACTCACAATAGCTTTCTTGTTTTCATCCATGTCCAAATTCTGTCTTTAGTTGTAATTCTTTATTGTCACTCATTTGACCAAGACTAGTCAAAGTATGTTCTTAGTTGTGCAAGTTATGTCTCAAGATATTAACATTCTTTTCCTTTTAGCAAGTGTACAGTTAATTGAGATGTACTTTGCATATTGTGGTCAAACAAGTCTCTAGTTTTCTAGTCTCGATTAAGTTCTGAATGTTGTCAGATCAAGACCTCTTCAGCTCTTATAAGCTTTTTGGTCCTGGCAACTTTATTCATTACCTTACGTGTACATGTTTTGGTAGCAGCAAGTGCAAAAACCAGACTCAGATGGTCCATATCGCCTTCTTTACTGCTCAGGCAAGGGCAACAAATGGGGTGTTATGCAAGAGCTTGCGAAGGGGGTGGAACCAAATGTTGGAGATTATGATAGAAGAACAGCACTTCACCTAGCAGCTTGTGAAGGTTGTACCGAAATTGTTCTCCTACTTCTTGAGAAAGGAGCTGATGCGAATTCGATGGACCGTTGGGGTCGTACTGTAAGTTCATTAAGTATATGATTAATAAGAACAGTGTAACCGAGTATCATACGAGTACAGTACTTTTTATCATGAATAACGTTGCAGTTAATTCTATGCATTTTGAATGATTATATGCAGCCACTTTCAGATGCTCGCAGCTTAGGCCACTTGGAGATTTGCAAAATACTCCAGGCGCATGGAGGAGTTGATCCGGTAATTGGATAATATATTATTGTATTATTAATTAATTATAAAGTTTGATGAAGTTCCCATATTACAACCTATAGTCCAAGATTTATCTGTTTGACCTCAAAAGTCAAAGCGTATCTTTCTACAGGTTGCACTCGATTCTCAGACTCCATGTTACCAGATTCATTACACTGAAGTTCATTTGAAAACAGCAGTTCTTATTGGAGAAGTGAATACTTCAGTTAACCTTTTAAATAATATTAAAATCTTTTTTGATAAATAAATTTTATAACCTGTGTTGACCATGCTACACATGACAGCAGGGTGCGTATGGTGAAGTTTATAAAGTAAAATGGCGTGGCACAGAAGTCGCTGCAAAGACAATCCGTTCTTCAATTGCATCTAATGAGAAAGTGAGGTTAGATTTGATCAATGAAAGTTAAACCTAGTACTTTTCGAATTTAAAACTGCTATAAAATTGGATGTGGTTTGTTCGACCCCTTAAATCAAACACAGATTCATTGGTAATCAACTAGTCATTAGAACTTATGTTATAAAACGTGTTACAGGAAAGCATTTTTGAAGGAACTCGCATTATGGCAAAAGTTGCGCCACCCGAACATAGTGCAGTTTCTTGGTGTTTTGAAGGACTCGGACCGCCTGATTTTTCTAACAGAATATCTAAAAAATGTCAGTATATATGTTTTCAGCACTTAGACTACATTATTTACTTATAGTTTTTCGATTTTTGTAGGGAAGTTTGTATGATATTCTAAAAAAGAAAGGAAAACTTGATCCATTAACTGCTGTTACTTATGCTTTGGATATTGCTAGGTATATACTTTCTCACTCTTTTTTATTCTTCCTGTCATTGAAAAATATTTCACTATATATACGTTTGGGCCGTTCTCTTTACATGAACATTGTACACGATCCAAATGTAAGATAGGAACACTCTTTGTAATGTCTCAACAAATGTCCCAAAGAGTACACTTCTACTGTAATGAGCTCAAACTGGCTAAAGTTCGATGTTGATTTTATTAATAAATAAAAAGGTTTCGAGTTAATTTATCGTACCATTTAATTTTCTTGAAAATTTGAAGGACAAGCAAAAGTTATTTTTAGTATTTACACTTGAAATATGTATTCTTTATAATTTGCAGGGGTATGAATTATCTTCATCACCATAAACCCCATGCTATCATTCACAGGGACTTGACCCCAAGGTACGTACCCACACACTCTTTCGTTTGAAGTATGCACTAAATTACCATATTTTTATTCTAAAAATGTTTTTTCAGAGTATGCATATACATATAGGTCCAGCTTGTTATATCAGCCAAGATTTTTTTACCCTAAAAATGTATAATCTCGACCTCTTGATTCATAATTTAATTCTGCTACGAAAGAATCCTTTCAGAAACGTACTGCAAGATGAAGCCGGGCGTCTCAAAGTAACAGACTTTGGTTTGAGCAAAATTGCCCAGGAGAAAGATGTTTATGGCTACAAAATGACCGGAGGAACAGGATCATGTATCAAAATCAGTTGTTTTTTCATAAACCATAGTAATGAAGTTTTAAAAACTTTTTAGATATGATAAAAAATTTTGTTGTTGTTTCTTTCAGATCGATACATGGCTCCTGAAGTATATCGTCGGGAATCTTATGGAAAAAGTGTTGATGTTTTCTCGTTTGCTTTGATTGTTCATGAAGTAAGTTATACTTGCTCTTTACCAGATAAATGCATAGTTAGATTCGTATGGTCAAGTTAATAGTTTTTTAGTTCTAACATCTGTCTGATTTTTTCCAAGATTGGTAGAACATTTATGGATACAACTTAATTCATCTTACAAGTAATGAGGAATCTTTTATGGTTTTCAATGCAAAGTTGTATTAAATGTGGGCCTTTCTTTTGTATTGCTTCTTCAAAACTCAAAATACGCATATGACTAACTTTTGTGGTCAAGCTAGTTGAAATTAAAACTCAAAGTAAACCCAATTCTCGATAGGTTAAGGAAGGATTATGTTAAAGATATCTAAAATTGGTACCAATACTAAGTTTGTAATCTTGAACTAAATACTATATTATGCTCAACTTGACCTTTTCTTTTACCTTGTTTAACTTTAAAAGTGAAAGTATTCAGAATATGTACTTTTTGTTCATTTGATTGGCTTATCTTGTACTGTTTGTGCATTCAAATCTTGCATCTATACGTGGCTTTAGATGTTTCAGGGAGGACCATCTGATAGAGAAGAACCACCAGAGCATGTGGCTGATAAACGAGCATATGAGGACTCGAGGCCGCCTTTATATTCGTATTTATACCCTGAACCCGTGAGGATGTAAGTTACCCCGAAAGTGCTCAAAAAGTATTTTAATGTAAGATCTAATGTGCATGAATGGAGGTGAAAATCTCAACCCATTCATATGGAAGTGGGTCAATTTGGGTTGTATTTCTATACATAACGAGTCAAACAGGTAAAGTGTAATAAAATAGTGAGAAATGAAATGAGTCAAACATGTGCACATAGAAATTACCCAAAGACTTATATAGTAAACCGCCCACCCTGCCCTTTCGCTACCTCAATGCATGACCTATTTGCTCCTTTTGTGATACGTAAGTATTTCCCACCAAAAAGTCTTCTTTATGACTTTGAATAACTTAATAGAACGTTTACAAGACATATAGTATAATATTAATAGAAGTTTTTGAGTTTAAACCATTAACAAAATGGTCAGAAAATGACTTTAGATTGAATCTTTGTCAAAAACATAGATGTTCTGTAATGAATGAGTCTTTATATGATTTAAAATCAAGGGTAACTTAGGGTCAAAAAGTTGTGAGAATCTTTTGGGACAAAAAGTTATGAAGTATACTCTGTTTTTAGGACAGATATATATCTTGACTTTTAAATCAAACTAACGTTTTACTAAATTCCCATTTTGATTCAAATATTTATAAATGTTGTCTATTAATACAACTAGATTAGAGTTCCATAACAAGCATTAGCAATAACAAGGGGTAGGGGTTGAATCATTTACATAACTTAAGTCGAATACGAACTCAAGTCTTGTAGGTTTGACCACAAAAGTCAAAGTATTTAATACAAAAAGTGTATTTATGTCCAAACATAAATTGCTTTGATTTTACAGGCTTCTTAAAAAATGTTGGCACCGGAATCCTGATGCAAGGCCTAAGTTTGAAGACATAATAACAGAACTCGAGACCATTTTGGTGGATATACAAACAAAGGTGGACACCGGATTTTGTCGCAGCTGTGTAATATCATGATGCAACTTGTTACCATTTCAACACATGTTTTGGGCATATCGTATACTTACATCATCGTGTATGTATGCATACTTTTGTTCTTCACGTTCGCTTGTTACATCAATGTATATATGATGATACGGTATATGTATTAATGATGTCGACAATCAAAAGCATTAGTTCATTTAATAAGATGAGCTTCTCCCTGTATTTATAAATAAAACAGTTTTTTTTTTTCATTAAGTTGTTGATCCTATATTTCTTGAACATATATGTATTTACCATTCAATTCATTATAATTGCAATAACTCGAATTTGTTATTTACTCTTGTATACGTTCAAAATATTTTATTTACCAGAGTATGGATATTAGTTGCAGCTTAATTGCAGCTTCCATGATTATAACTAGTCATATTTGATTAAGTTTAGTAATTCTGAAAAAATTTCACAAACAAGAAAAAAGAGAGGTCAGGATCGTACAGTTACACATCCACATCCCAAGTTCCTAAAATATAAGCGGAACAAAGTTTTTGACCAACTTACCCCATTTATCTGTAGATATAAAATACATTTAACTTCTGTTATACTAGCAAGATTTGAATCCTTTAAACCCATCTTCAGCCTTTACTCATTCTTGGGTTTTTATCGATAACTATACAAACAATGTTATCCCAAACACTTCCATTTTTGAATTATAATTCCAATCTCATAAAATCCCAATCTTCAGTTTACTGTTTAAACCCTAATCCACCACCAACTCATTCTTATAAATTTGATTCCTTTCTGAAATTCAGATATGGGTTTTGCAGTTCAACCAAAAGGGTATCTGAATCACTAAACAAATCAAGGAAACATATTGGATCTGTTGGGATTAGAATGGAAGGGTTACAGGGGAATGATGATGATAATATTAATGATGATGGGTTTTATATAAGAAGGTGTGTTGAGCTTGCTAAAAAAGCTATTGGGTGTACTAGCCCTAATCCTATGGTTGGTTGTGTTATTGTTAAAGATGGTAAAATTGTTGGTGAAGGGTTTCATCCCAAAGCTGGCCAACCTCATGCTGAGGTACTTTACTTACACTCATACTTGTGATCCATGTTTTTAATATCTAAAGTTCTTTATATAGCTACATTGGGATATAAAAGGAAAACCAACACAGTTAGATACATTTGGTGCTATAACGATTGGAACTTTTGTATCAAGGGTCACAGTAAGTGCTTTTCGATTTAGTTTTGTTGTGGCCATGATTTTATGCTTAACTACCAAAGTTTTGTAATTTTTTACGTTTTTAATGGAAGTTTATTGTTGTTGTCTAGTATACTTTAAGTCGCATTAAATTTGGATCAGAGTTGAAGTTAAGTATTTAATTTGTTGGATTAGCGTGCTCAAATCGCACTTATTTTTTCTTTAAGTTAATTTTCTTTGGCAGCTAAGCTGCTCCTTGATTCTTAAATTTGAGGAATACCAGGGTTTCACGATAAAAAAGGGAGCCATATTAACATATTCAATAATTGTATCATCATATAAATGCCCAAATGGCAGCTTATATTTGGCTCCAATACGATTTACGAATTAGGATCATCTAACTCCATAAAGATCATAATCTATGAACTATAAATCTTTACGAGATCCATTTATAGATCAGTTTGGATTGGATTGTGTTTCTCGATAGGGTGTCTAGTTATTAACATATTAGAGTCTTTAGTCAAATAATAAATTGCAAAAGATTTGAATTGAATCTAAAATTTAAAGTTTTCTTGTTTAAATGACTTATTGCAGGTTTTTGCTTTGAGGGATGCTGGGGAATTGGCAGAGAATGCAACTGCATATGTGACCTTAGAACCATGTAATCACTTTGGAAGAACTCCTCCATGCTCTGAAGCTTTAATCAAAGCAAAAGTGAAAAAAGTGGTGGTGGGGATGGTTGATCCAAACCCAATTGTTGCATCAAGGGGCGTTGCAAGACTGCGAGATGCAGGAATTGATGTAATTGTTAGTGTTGAAGAAGAATTGTGTAAGAAACTTAATGAGGCATGGATACATCAAATGCAAACTGGGAATCCTTTTGTTACCTTAAGGTAAGCTTCCTTTTGACTTTTTAGGTCTTTGACTAATTTTCAAAGTTGATGAATATTGTATCACTTAGTCTTGTTGCTTAGATTGAAGTTAGATAAGCATGTTGAGAACGGTCTAGCCTTACCGGATCTATTTTCGGTGGGTTAGAACCATCTTTTGTTTAGGTCATGACTGTTGGGTGGGGTTGCCTGGTGGAAAAAGATGGGGGTCAGTTAAGAACAGAGGTGGCAATTTCAATCCATTTACATGTGAAGGATCAGTTGAGGTTATGCTTTATCTCTAAGTTTCTAATGGGTTGGATGTGTATAATCAAGAAAGTTACTTTAGAAGGAAATTAGGCAAATTGGTTGAACATGTCAAAAGTGGCTATGGTATGAAACATCCCAAATTATTTTACGTAAAAAATTCATAAAATTCATTTAGATGATATTATTTTACGTAAAAAATTCATAAAATTCATTTAGATGATATTATTTCTGTAATCATATTTTACGTGCTCAAAATATTAATAAGAAATCTGAAAAGTTGAACTGTAGATATTCCCAACCCACCTGATCCTTTGCAACTCCAGTAAAGACAACAACTTTTATGTAAGCTGTCCAATTCTTTTGATAATTGAAGCTAAAATCTTGTGATTATTGAACTACAGATACTCCCTCACTATTGATGGTGGCCTCTCAGATGATCTCGGGGAAGAGTCCATGGAGGCTGGTGGATACTACTCAAGGTTATTACAAGAACACGATGCAGTCATACTCTCTTCAAAATCATTAAAAAACTGTCCACTTCCTGAATCCAAAGAATCCAAATCCGACCAACCACTTCGTGTAATAATTGCAAAAGATCCAGATCCTGTGATCCAGATCCCTCTTGTTACTCTTGAAGAATCAGCTTCAAAGGTTCTCATATTCACGGACAACAAGATAGGTGTTGAAACTGAACTGGGAATTGAAACAGTGTTTATGGATGAATTGAAGCTAACAACAATCTTGGAGCATTGCAAAGGTCAAGGACTGTGCAGTGTATTGTTGGATTTAAGAGGGGGTTATGATGACTTTGAAGAGATTTTGAAAGGGGTTGAGGGAAACTTGATACAGAAGCTGGTGGTGGAAGTATTGCCAGTTTGGAGTGAAGGCAAAGAAGATGTATCCCTTGAAGCAATAAAGATTGGCCAAAGAGCTGGTTTGAAGAACTTTGAACCTAAAAAAGAGGGCAAGAGTGTATTACTTGAGGGGTACTTTTGATGGAACAACTTATTGAAATGATCGCCAAGAACAATCTCTTTTTGATTAATTCGATTGGCAGGTCATTACCAACTGTCCTTCTGCACATTGTGGAAGATTTAGGTAACTTTCCTTTGTAACTTTTGTAAGACTAGGAAGCCTTTATATGGAATCATCCTTTAATATTTCCACTGTCATTATAGCAGTCTCTTTCTAGAATATAAAATTGTAGGTGACTAGGTGTGTAGGGAACTTTCTAACATAACCCTCCAAAGACTAGGAAACCTTGATGTAGTAGTCTATGTATTTGTATTCTTGTTAATATATGTTTTGCAGGTCGGTAGGCAGTTATTGATATAAGTCGTCAAACAGTCTTTTGCAAAATGTAAATGATATAGGTTGCGCTAAACTGCAACTCAGCAAAAGGCAAGAAGGTTTGTGCCATAATCCATATGGAGGTGACAATTTTGAACCATTTATGTATAAATGAGTCGATATGGGTGTGTTTTATCTGAAAAGGGACACTTGCATTATATCAAATAATATTTGCTAAATGGGAACGGGTCATATTGCTTGAAAGTTATCCTAAGTTTCTATTTTATTTGAATGTCTTTTTACTTCGATTATTACAGATATAGATATATAGATTACTTTTTTTAACAAAATTGTTTTTTTAATAATCATCACCTCATTATCTATTTAGGCTATTGTTTAAAAATGGATGAATAGCTGCTTGCAAGTCAACCTAACTTGGCATGAGACATCTGGACATGTACACAAAATTGACCCGCTCCAACGGCCAACCGAGTTCATCCTATTAACTGATCAGTCAACCTAACCATATTGCCACCCATAATCCATGTAAAAAGAGAACATCTCATTTAACTAAACACTATATAAACCAAGGATTTGATACAAGAGCATTCATATAGTGTGCACTTATTGCTGCTATGAACAAATATATACAGATGCTATAAAAAGTTAATATAGCATGCATAAGAAGTTAAGCTATCTTGTGGAGGAATCGTTAGGCCAAATACTTTGTCCACCTCCTGAACTTGGGTGCCCATTTGATGATTGTTTTCTAGAAGCAGCATCCTCCATCTTCGCATCAAGTATTTCTCGAATCTTCTTCTCACTCATTAATGCTTCTTGAACATTGTCATAAACTAGTTTGCACAGCTCGTCTAAAGCAAGCATTGGAAACGGTTCTTCAATGAGAACACCCACCTACAAACATAATCAGGTGAAAGTTCTATCAAGCTGAGTAAATCTGTATCTATACAAGATTTGGTCAAATGGGTGGAAATGTTAAAAAAGGGGTGGTAACTGGGGAAAGTCATCTGAGTGTTTTCAAATGCATAACGACTTCCTAAATCGCTTAATTACAGGAGGTTAGATGATTGTAACGATACAATTCTAGTATTCTTATTTAGCACTTATTTCGATATACTATTCAAGTAAACAGATTTAAAATGTGTTTGAAGGGTTGGCCCAACCCGTTTCAAACAGTCTATATATACAGTTCAAGTGAACGGATTAAAAATGTGTTTCAGGGTTGGCCCAACCCTTTTAATAAACAGTCTTTAGTATTACAATGTTTTTGACCCAGGTACCACCAATTTTGCCAATTACCGAAATTATTTAATTCTCGATTTTACAGTGAAAAAATCTCTCTTTCTCAGATGTTGCTAGTAAAAGGTTCAAAATCCATATCAAATATGAAATCTGAAAAGCGGTAAGTTTGAGCTTAGAAATCAAACTGCAATCATTCATTTTTTGGAACAAAGGGAGCATATAGATGTTGAGTAACCTCTTCAATGCAGAATAAAGAAGCTGCGCTAATGAAAGTAGCCGGAACCACAATCCAATGGCAATCATCCCACAGAATTATTGGAAGAGTAAGGTGCCACAGAACAAGAAATCTTGAAGTCAACCGAGTGTAGGAAAGAGGGATAGGTATGCTTGTGATTTGTTCACAAACACCGATACCTTCATGGAAACACGTAACCTTCGATTCCTAAATTGCAATTAGCAAAAGGATTACATTCCATTATTTCTAGAACGATATATGGTTTGACCTTTTTAGGTCAAAACTGGGACTTATGAAATGGAAAACTTACCAGTGTTGTTCGCTTTGATGACTCCAAATTCAACATTTGGAGACTTTGAGAGATGAACTGAATAATGCAGCGTGGTCGATGAGTTGAACTGAGAACTGCTGCCAGATCATCATCCTCGAGCAGATTTTTAAGGTCTCCCCCTGTATCCGATCCATGAATCAAATGGCACTGCAGTTGACTACAGAAGTCAGAACATATCAATAGATTTATACCTATGATGGCACTGCAGCTGACTACAAAAGCAAAATTCATATCTTTATATTGACACTTGTTGAAGTGCCCAAATGTTTTTTCTTTAAATCATTATACAACTCTTCAGTAAGCATTTCATATCTAAAAATTACTTATATCACTTTAGTTGAATTCAAAATACACAAAACTTTAATTTCATATCTAAAAACTTTAATGGAGGAAATGATGGTTTGATGCTGTTAGTTGTTTAGTTTGGTTTACTGTAGGTAGTGTTTTTGGTCTGTGAGCAGGGGAATGTCCTGTGTCATAGTTTGGATTTCATTGTAATCTCTTATTGTTGGTTGTTAATATATTTTGCCTTTTGAGAAAAAAAAAAAAAAATACACAAAACTATAAAATACACCTTAAAGTTAGCCCGTTTCACCAGTTGACTTAGTGAAGTTCCCTTTGACATGAGCAATTCAATTAAAAAAGGTGTACTTTGACTTTTCAGGCAAAGTATACCACTTTCTTGATTTAAAATTAGCATGGCATCTGTGGTCAGTGGTCACACACAAACAACCTCATTTCCTACTCCCTGTATATGTTATGAAGTTAATACATATATATCAAAACTTAATGAACTTCTAAAATATATAAATTTCATAGCTGGAAGAAAGTTAAGACCTTTGACTTCACAGGTCAAAGTAAAAGTATTATAGCTAAATTTAGTAACTACAAACCTTAAGAGCAATTGGAAATGCCAAAATATATTGCAAAAGCGCCATTTTTAACACCGAATCACCCTCCACACTAACAATCACTTGCCTAGCAAAGTCATTCGTCCCCGAAATCACCTTAGTCCAAGCCTTTCTCCCTTCTTCAAACCTTGAATACGAGGCTTCGGTTCTAAAAACCAACAAAAGTGCCAACGCTGGCGCAGTTAGCAGGTAAGGCAAAGAAGAAGCTCTCAAAATTGGAAAAAACTCCGGTAACAAATCCCAAAACACCGCCGTGTTATAACTCGCTACTACCACAGCCACTGCTGTGAATGCAATTACTGGGGGCACCAACGACAAAATCACCCGCGAACTTAAACTAGACAACAAGTGTCTAATATGTCTTAATGAGCTTCTATGTTCAACCCAATCTTTATGTTTGTAAAGCGATCTCGTTTGTTTAATACGACTTTCTTTGATTGCATCGGCCCAATCGGGGATTACTCGAAGAATCGAGATTAGTGTTATAGTTGATGGTGTAGATTGTGGTTTCGGATTCTGAGAACAGAGTATTTTAGAGGGTTTTGATGGGAATTTGAAGGGAAATTGTGAAGGTGAATATGGTGTGATGTGAAATGAAGATTTTGGGATTGCCATGAAGGGAAACTAGGGTTAGGGTTTTGGGGAATTTAAAGATTGAGGACATTGTTTGGAGGGATTCAGTGAAGTGAAGGATGCAGAGGCTTTTAGTGAGGGAGAGAGTGGATGGTTGTTAAAATCAGTTATGTGAATGAGGTTTTTTCTAAGATATTTATTATTAATTTAAAATTAGATATTTTGGGGGCTTTTATTACCAACAAAATTATTAAACTTGATATTTAAATTTAACTTGTCTTGATTCTTGAACTATACAATATATCTTCTTTTTTCTAATGTTTTTATCAATCACATAATTCATTTTTTTCTCGTTATATATATTTTTTGAAAAGTTGATATATACAATTTTATATTTGTTTATCAAGTTAGAGATGAGATCATGAGAGTACATGAATTATGGAAAGTATGAAAGTACCAAAAGGAGAGTGCCATTTGTACAAAGAGAATACAAAACCCATTTAACCCCTAACTTAAATATCTCACAAACGATAAATCGAAAAATTATGAAAATTGCACCATTAGATTCAGCGTTTGATCCTCTTCGATTTGCCGTCCATCAAGGCATACTTTCGACGAAATTTTTTTTTCTCGTTTTTTGGTGGGTTTTACAATTTACTAACACATGTGTTAAGGTGTTGCGTTTAGAGTTTAGGGTTTGGGGTTTAGGGGTTAGGGTTTAGGGTTTAGGGTTTGGGTTTTGGGGTTTCGGGAGAAACCCCAAAACCCAAACCCTAAACCCTAAACCCTAACCCCTAAACCCCAAACCCTAAACCCTAAACGCTTTATATAACTCTAAACCCTAAATCTTACTAAACCCTAAACCCTACTAAACCCTAAACCCTAAACCTATTAAACCCTAAGCCCTAATAAATCCTAAACCCTAATCCCTAAACTTTATACTTAAATTAAATATATAACCAAATATTAACACATGTGTTAGCAATTAGTAAAACCCACCAAAAAAAGGTGAAAAAAAAATTCATCGAAAGTATGCATTGATAGACGGCAAATCGAAGATGATCAAACGCTGAATCTAATGGTGCAATTTTCATAATTTTTCGATTTGTCGTTTGTGAGATATTTAAGTTAGGAGGTAAATGGGTTTTTAACATGTGAGTATTCTCTTTGTACACATGGTACCCTTCCATTGGTACTTCCATTCTTTCCAAAATCCTTGTACTTTCATGATCTTTTCTCTATCAAGTTATATGTTAAATCAAGTATTCCTAAAACATAATGCTTATTTTTTAGAGTTGGAGACCATTATTTTTGGTACATATTAAAGTATCTAAGGTTTAGACCCTATTCCGAAGGCAAACAGAATGAAGCTGATTGTAGAAATTTCAGATTGAAGCTGATTGTAGAAATTGTCCTATTACATGGATAAACTGTGACGAAAATCGCTTGATGGGTGTTTAGGATTGCGTTTCGTGGAAAATTATCTGATTGCACAATTTGCATAACACAAATAGGCATATAAAAGTGTTTTCTAAGAGAGGACACACTAAGAAGTAAACTGAGACCTTCCGAAACCACAATTTTAAAATTACAAAACACACTCGCAAAAACCGGCTTATATGACTACCAATTCAATTACATCTCAAATACAGATGATGGACAGAAATCATCATGCATACAGCTTCAAAAGAGCTATAAAGATTAAGTTTTTTACAAAGTATCTTGCTTCTGTTTTTCAAAAGACTATAAAAGCCCAACACTTTAGGTTTGTAGTTAGTTACATACAGAAACAAACAAGGTTTATAAAGTAACTAAACTCAAAATTTACATCTACATCAGTGACCACTCATCCAGATTCACATTCTAAAAAAAATCCATGAAAAGAAACATCACAAAAACCTTAGAAAACTTCATTGTGTTGTCTGAAATGTTAAGGATGTTTCTCTGACGTGGCATCGGAGGCTGGTTTTTTGGCTTCTTGAATACCTTGCTTAGATCCAACGAAGAACTTTTTGACTGATTGCTCTGCAGATTGTATGGCATTCTTGACCTATTATTTGCAATGCAATAACACACATGTTACATCAACTTCAACTATGATAAAGATAATGGAATCAAGCATCCACTTAGTTACCAAGTTGCTTACGCCCGTAGTCTAGCATTGATCTATTATTATATTAGGTGGCTTAAAATTTAAGACATAATGTTTACATCATTCAACTGATTATCTACATCTATAATTGTCGCACAGATTCTGTTATTCGCTAGTGAAAAAATGTAACTAAAAAGAGAAAATGTATTTGCTATATCATATGCAAGAGTGCAACTTATAGCTGAGCTGGAAGCTAAAGTTCATATTTTTTCTGAAAGTGTTCGGCAAAATAGCTTATGTGAGTATGTGACTTGACATGAAATGACAAGATATGTAATATAAGTACTGAAATAAGGGTTATTTATATAATTTTATTTTCCATAAGCTCAAGCTCCTTTTTATAGAGCTTATGTTTTTAATAAGCTCCAAAAGTCTTGTCTACCAAACAATGCTAGAAGCTTAAGCTTATAACAAGACTAACCTTTAGCTCCCATAAAGTACAATAGCTTACGTTGCCAAACATACCCATTGTCTAATGTGTAAACTAGGCATCACGTCCAACAATTTCTGACCTTGTTAGGTTAAGTTGTTAAAAATCATTCATGAAATGCGATAAGTCTCTCTTGATTGATCTACGAGTATATTCGTCTATACATCACTCGAGTGCTTACTTGTTCATACAACAACAACAACAAAAAAAAACTGGTTCACAAAAGTTAAAAAATGGACTAAATTCTATGATTCAATTCTAATGACCATTCACAATTACACTTAGATTCATTTCTAGCACATCGGAAACTACGATAAACAGCAAGCATGTTTTTAAATCACCACCAAAATAGACCTAAATTTTATATCACATTATTATATTCTAAACATAGCACAAAATAACATATGAAAAAAAATGAAATGCCACAAATAACAAGTCTCAAATTAGTGAGTGCTAATTTTAACTACAAAATATGATGACAGGTACTCAATTAGGTTACAGATGTGAACAAATACAGTAAAAAAAATTATTATGAAAAGGAGGGGTAAAAGGAAGTTACGGGATCAAGAACATTAGGTTCAGGGCCGTAATCAGCAGTAAGAAGGAAATAAGCAGCAGTTACAGTTGCCACCATTGTTGTTCTTCTCACCAGTTTCTCTGTGTTCGGATTCATACTACTCAAAATTCAAGAGAGTGAGTGAAGACTGAGATTCAGAAACTGAATAATGGGCTGATGAAGTTTCCGGAAGAATTTGGGGAACTTTTACGGAGATATATAGTAATAAGGGCCACTCGCATCCGGTGTTTGAACAGCTTCCAAACCTGGGGTTGTTCACTCTTTAATTGTCCAATCGGATAATTTGGTTTGGATTATTAAGTTCGGATAATTTGATTTTTTGTATCGCTTTATTTAAAACCGAATATTTATTTTGATTTTTGGTTTTGGTTACCACCATAAAAATTGGAATAGTTCAAGTTAACCGAACTGTAATATACTTTGCTAATATTTTCAATATGTGTACAAATTAATTGACTTAGTCACCCACTATCATATATATTGATACCATTTTTAACTTTATTCATCATTTATCACAAAAGTTTCAATTATATTTTAATTTGTTTTGCAAATTATTAGACTTTTGTCAAGAACTTACGAAACGTGCCAATTAGTTTTGATTAATATTCAAATTTTTTGATTTGTTTTAATGTTTTTATTATTTATATATGAACTGAATAGTTAAAACCGAATAAACCGAATAGTAATTTGGTTCGGTTTGGTTTTTTACTTGTTCGGTTCGGTTTCAATTTTCAAAACCGAAAACCGATTGGTTTTATCAATTAGGTTCGGTTTAATCCGAATTAACCGAATGAACACCCATATGACGAAACCACTTCCGCTACCTCAGCGCCACATCAGATTTTCACAACTGATTCACAATCGATTACTCACTGCCATCAATGACTAACCACTTCATTTTTCTGGGCCTCACATTTACCAATATGCTAACATTTCTATACACTAAAAAAAAATCGCACGGGGCCCATTTTTTCCAACTGATTACAAATCGGTTTTCCGATTTGGCTCCCAACTGGTTTGAAATTGATTCGATGGATGGCACGAAAAAGCTAACCCCTTGCAAACTGGTTGAAGCGTTGGGAGTGCTCTAATAATCATAAATCATAATTCATAATAATAGTAACAATAATATATAAAAAAAATAAGTATTTTGACAAACTTTGATAATTTATTATACAAAATTATATATTATATAACAGCAAAACAAAAGTTAATCACGCATAAGGTTATTTTGTGAATATTTTTGGAACGTTTTCCTTTTAACATCTTATGTAACACCCCAAAATCTAAAAGTATTATTGTGGATAAAGTAATCGTAATTGTTTTAAACTATTATTACTTTAGGTGAAATAAAATTGTAATAATTGTAAGTCGGTTTTAAAGTTCCAGACAATAATAATCACGGGGAATAAAATTAAAACACATATATATCCAGTTACATATGTATGTACGTATCATATATCATTCAAAACATTCCAGGAGCTTCACGAACAAAGAAACTACACATGAACATTCAAACCCTTAATTGAATTGGATTCGAAACATGAAATTGGAGCTAGAAAACTCGAATTCATCAATGATTAATCGTTCTTAGCTCGAGGTAACTACAATTCTTCTTTGAATATGATTTGAAACTTAGGGTTTCATGGGGGTTTTAAATGATTTGAGTGATTAATGGTTTCTAGGTTGAAATTATAATGTATTATGATGAATTGGTAGTGTATAAGTGTGTATATGATGATGATTAACATTAATCCAACCTAAAAGTGGATTAATTAAATTATATGAATAGTAATCAAAGTGGGTTTTGTATAAAGGGTGATGAATTGGTGTTAATACACCCTAATTGATGATTATAAATGTTAGTAGAACTTGAATAATAAAAATTGAAGTATTAAATCAAGAGGTTAAGTGATTGGATTAATTATGATTATGAGGATGATTATGGTTTAAGTAATGGAATAATGAACTTAAGAAATTAATATGAAGTAATGATGTTTGATGTAGTTCATCATAACCTTGGGTTGGTTTATGATGAATCTTGAATTATGATAAGAAGTGATCATTAAAGTGATTATACAAGTAATCAAATAGTGAAATGAAGATGATTATGAAAAGAGAGATCATGTATAGTTTAATCAATCCAAAAGGGTGATGGATTGATAACGTTGATTAATTGGTTATGATGATTATTAGTTGTTGAATGTGTTGTTATCTTGACATGCTATGTAATAGGTGATCAAGATTGGTGCCTTCCATGCTCATGTGTGACATTATGTAATTGCCTAAAAAGCAAAGATGGGTGATAAGAGGATTAAATGAGTAATGGTTGTATGTACCGGATTGCTTACGAGCAAGAGGTTCATACAATCAAGTGGATTATGTTTGATTCTTATGCTTGTTTCTTATAATTGCTCTCACGTTGTATCGTATCTCGAATCTTAAGTTGATAATTGTTGTTGACCATTGTTGAGAATTGTTGCTAATTGTTGAGTTATTTGAAATCAATGTGGAATTATATGGATTATATGGATTGAGTATTGTAGAGAATGATGGTTACGAAATAAGTGCTTGGCACTACTTGGTATCTATTAAGCTTAGTATCCATTTCTATGTGATTTGGTGTCATGCTTACTTGTATCTATTGGACCGCGGATCCGTACGAAATATGGAGAAATCTCTATAGTCGCTCAATAGTATCTACTTAAGGAGATAAGTGGTTATTTGATAATTGTTTCATGTTTGTGCTTTCAGTGAATTATTCATTTAATTGTTTGTATACTCACTAAGTATTTTGCTTACCCTTTTAGTGTTTCATGTTGTAGGTGAAATGGTTCGGTTGAACCAAAAGTGCTTAACAAGTATAGTGTGGTTGCAAGAAGGTAGCGTAGATGGAAGCTTGCTTACGGTTAGACAAGCTCTTCCTTATTTTGAATTGTCGTTGTGATTATGACTTGTATAATCCGCCCTTTTTAACGAGTTTTGAAGTTAAGCATGGTGATCCATGTAAGTTGTGGTTTCGGTAATAGACTTTGAAAGTCAACAAAGGTTGTAAAGTGTGTACATTATGGTTTGGAAAATGTATAACAAGTATTGGTGTTAAACTTGTGTTTTGTTGAAAGGGTAAAAAGTGGTTGAAGGTCGAATTATATTTTGGTTGAAATTTGGTAATGATGTGGAGTAAACTACTTTTGTTAGTCAATTATGGGTTATGGTTGACTAGTGTATGGGTCAAAATGGTCTTTATTTGCAAAAGGATCAAAAAGTATCCAAATGGGTCACTAATACAACCGTAAGCCAAACTGAATCAAATAAAGGTTAAAGCTATCTTGTCGGTTCCTTTAACTTTGTTATGAAGTGTTTGAAATGTGGTCAAAAGCTCCAGACCTCAGTTCATATGGTTTGTGATTTTGGTTGTAACAAAATAGTGGTCAAAATGGCCTCAAATTTGTAACACCCCCAAATTTAATGATTTGCGGAAGCTTGATTTGGGTGTTACTAATCAATAACAAAGCACAAAGATATATAGTAAACGACTCTATATGCGTCGTTTTAACAAAATATATTGATAACTGAAATGTTTACAACATTTAAAGCTTTACATAGCTCGAGTTTAAATGAAAAGGAGATTTCAGTACATAAGTACTTGTACAAAATATACTAATGCAAGAAAATCTCAATCGTCTGTATGCTGACTCGAGCTAAAGTCCTGAAGCAGAAACATCCTACTGCTTGGTACCTGCGATACATGCTAAAAGGTCAGCTAAAAGCTGGTGAGCTCACAGGTTTGAATTCAGTTAATATAGTATGAACCGCAAGATTTAAATAATGAATTGCATCCAGCAATTAAATGATAGTAATCGTGTATACAGCCATGAGCACATAGTTGAGCTTAACTCGAGGGCCGGGTCCCCTATAGAGAATTCCGGGCGAGGTGCCTCCACGAATGCCTAATCCACATTCGTCTTCCCAAATATTAGTACGTCCGTTTACCTGGTTAGTGCTTGCTAACCCGGACGAGGTGGGTCAATCCTATATGGTACCATATACTAATATTCACGCTACAACGTATTAACAACTATGCTGACGGAGGACTTTAAATGATTAGTTTCGAAAAACTCATGTAGTATATGAAATGTTTGTACTTGCGTTCACATGTAAAAGTTGAGCAATATATCACACCCCTGAGTAAAACAGTAAAAGAGGGGCTATGAGACTCACCTGAGTCTAGCGAGTTTAACTTAATAAACTTTGATTGATTAGCCGAGTAATGAAGTCCAAAGACTTGTAACCTGAGGGTGTCCACGACACTCGATGGTTATAAATGTGAGTAGGTATCTATCAAGACTACCTTGTAGCTATAACGCCCCTAATTTTAAGCACTTTTTTTTTTTTTTTAACATCGCGGAAGCAATATCCCATATATACATAACCCTGGATTATCCAAAAATATACATAATCCTTTACATAAGTATTTCGTTATATAACTACACAAATTAGATGGGAGTTACTTTAACAAAACATTTAAAGTATTACAAAAATCATCAGAGTTTCATCATTGTCGAACACTCCTTGAATTTACTCCGAGACCCGCCTTTAACAAAATATATTAACCTGCAAGGAGTAAACAACGAGGGATTAGCACGAAGCTAAGTGAGTTAACTCATTACTAACACTACACTTAGTTTAACACCATGAGTCTACAACAATTTAACACATTGACTCAACATCACTAGAGGATCGGTGGCCCTTGTGGCACCCTCAGCCGCGGTGGCCCACCAAGCGACACTTACACCAACTGCAGGCCAATACAGTGGTTAACCGATAACGATTTGCTACCTTTAGTCAACACAAGCTCCATTCACAACACATGTTCACAACTCTCGTGTTGACTAACCTGTAGCAAAACGTCCAACAAGATTGACCTCTTTAACACAATCACCAATAGGTTTCTTAACACTTGCTTCTAATTCACAATATGCCTTAACACCAGAATGCACAAATAACACTTGAAGTAACCACATAAATGATCACCAAACATAGGGAGAGATCAAAGTCCACTCACCTGTCCACTTTAACTTCCACTACTTAGTTGACTAATTCACTGAGTCTTCGACTTGTCTGAAATCATATTAAAACACTCGAATTAGTAACTTAATATAAGTGCACATTGTTAAGGAACCAATCACTTCACCTACTCATAACTTACGAATCAAACATGTATTACATAATAGATACACTACATATATATAGATATATAATCATAATTAGTAAAAAGACAATGTATTGATCTGCAGTGGGAATCCGCCCGGATTCCCTGGAATACGTCCGTATTCACTTGAATCCGGCCAGATTCAGATGAATACGCCGTATTCCCGATCAATTTCCAAGTAAGAACTTAAATTAAGGAATACGTTCATGAATACGCTAGGGAATACGCCGTATTCCCGGGAATACGTCCGGATTCCCATGAATCCGTCCGGATTCCCATTGAAGACCTGCAAATGCAGATTTCCTGCACTTCATCAAGTCGTACCAAAAACCCATTTTTCCTCAAAATCAGCTTGCAAACATCAATATTTACAAATCTTGAGTCAGAATAACACTTACTATCATCATGTAACTAAGATTCAAGTAACAATTCATCACAATCATCAAAATTACTTATAACCTAACTATTTCCATTCAAACTAAAAACTCAAGAAATCTAACATGTTTTATCATGTAATCAAGTAAAAGAAGTTCAATCATCATCATCACATCGATATACAAGTATTGATTCAACTTATCTAGCTACAATTCATTCCTCACTTCAAACTACCTAATATTCAATATTTGAGTTAAACAAAAACTTACCTACAAAGAAGAAAGCAAGTAGATGATGGAGATGATGATCTTAACAAGAATTCAAGCTTCAATTCATCAATCAATTTGATTTAAGCCTTTGATTTGGTAGGGATTTGAGTAGTGTTTTAGTTTGGTTTAGAACTAGGTGAAAAATGAGGGATTGGGGAAAAATGATCGGCCTCCCCTTTTTAAGTAAACCGACCCATTTAATTTACAGTACCATTACTACTCTTTACTCTATTGTCTGGAACCTAAATATTAATTGCGAGAAAATTATTTTCTTTTACCGTCGTCTAAAATTATTTAAAACAAATAATATTTTACTAGTCACAATATCTCCTGAGACTTATTTAACTATTTATTTCACAATCAAACCTATTTAAACAATTAAATGTACGTATTTAAATTTAAATAAATACCTGATTCTACTGGGCCCAATTCAGGGTGTTACAAATCTTCCCTCCTTAAAAGATTTCGTCCCCGAAATCTAACTAGACTCGTATAAACTAGGATAACGAGCCCTCATACTCGACTCGGTCTCCCAAGTAAGATTTTCTCCCAAACTATGTTTCCATTTCACTAGAACCATAGGTATCTCCTTCTTGCGTAATTTAGTCACTTTTCTATCAACTAACTCAATGGGCTCTTCTACTAATTTCTGACCTTGGTCAACTCTAATGTGACACCCCCAAATTTAACTATTTGCGGAAGCTTGATTTGGGTGTCACTAATCAATATACAAAGCACATAAGATATAATGAACGACCACTATATGCGTCGTTTTAAACTTGTATAAATAAAGTAAATGTTTACATCAAAATATAGTTACATTAGCTCGGTTCCTGAAATTGAGAGATTACATAGCATAATTACTTTTACAAAATATAATAATGCAGTCCAATCTCTAGTTGTATGTATGCTGACTCGAGCTAATAATTCCTGCTTGTGCAGCCAAACTACTGCTGGGTACCTGTGATAAATACTAAAATGTGTCAACGAAAACGCTGGTGAGCTCACAGGTTTGTATGTCAATGTATAGTTGTAAGAACCGCAAGATTTATATTGAATTTAAAATGCAATTAAGCAAGATAAAAGTTATACTGTCCATGAGCACATAGTCTGAGCTTAACTTGATTTGTCAGGCCCACTTAAGGAAACCTAACTTGAAATGCCTCCTACGAGTGCCTAATCAACACTCGTCTTCCCAAATGCTAATACATCCGTTTGACCGGTTAGTGCGTGCTAACCCGGATGAGGATTGTCAATCCCATATGATATCATATACTAACATTCACGCTATAAAATACTAGAGACTATGCTTATGGAGGACTTTAAATTGATTAGCTTGAAACTCATGTAGTATTTGAAGTTTGGCACTTGCGTTCTACTTGTAAAACAAAATCGAGTAGTAATATCACACCCCTAGTTGTAAAGCAGTGAAAATGGGGCTATGAAACTCACCTGGTTCTTGAAGTGTTTAACTTAATAAACTTGAAGTAATTAGCTGTGAGTTGGTGTCCAAAGGCTTGAAACCTGAATGTGTCCACGACACTTAAATTGTCATTAATTGTATTGGTATCCCGAAAGACTACCATTTGAATTGTTTGTCTAACTTAATGTCCAAATTACCCCGATTTGGTTGATTGTTTTATTACAAGTTACTACGACTTGTTTGAATAAGTTGATACAAGTTACAACGACTTGTTTGAATAAGTTGGTACAAGTTACAACGACTTGTTTGATTGAATTGTCTAAGTTACTATGACTTAGTTGATTTAATTGTGTATTTGAAAATGTGTACGGCCCGTTGGTGACGGTTGTAACGATAGTTCTAAAATGTTATTATATTGTTGCTACAGTGAATTGCTACAGTGAATTGCTACAGTAAAATTTGACTTTGAAAATTTTGAGGTTTGAAGATTCTGTTTTGTGCGACGTAGCCTGCGACGTTGGGTGCGACGTCGCAGATCCGGACTGCGACGTTGGGCACGGCGTCGCTATGTGCGACTTTCGCAATTTAATGCGACGTTGTACGTGGCGTCGCTATAGGCGACGTAGTTGATTTCTGCGACGTAAGGGTCTGCGTCGCTAAGTGCGACGTCGCAATTCAATGCGACGTAATAGGCTGCGTCGCTATATGCGACGTTGGGGATATAGTGCGACGTAGGTCGCTGCGTCGCATTTGCTCCAGGCCAAATGCGACGTACGGGGTCTGATCGGAATTTCAACTTCAAAAACGCATTTTCCGGCCATCGATCGGCCTAATATTTTTACCCAACCCATATTAGGACATTACAAGGTTATACAAACAACTAGCAAGTTATAAAACTTAAAAACGAGAGTTTTCGGAGTTGTGTCGGAAACTTACAAATCGCCGAAATGAAATTCCGGAAAGATAGGATTGTAGATCGCGAAGTGGTGAACGTTTTATTCCAAAAGGGCTTGGTGATCCGAGTGCGTTTTGTGTGTTTATTTTGCGATTTTTGTTGATTTGGTCTGTGTTTTAGTTGAGAGAAAATAAGAGATGAGAGAGAGAAAAGAAATGAGAAATGAAAGAAAAAGGAAGAAAAGGAGGTGATTAAGGTGGAATCCCCACCTTTTTCAGTCTCCGCGAAGTGCCCCGTGCGGTGTTCGTTTGCTCCGACGTTTAAACGTTAAATATTTATTTTCTATGTTTTAATATACATTTTAAAATACGAATAATTACTCAGTATTTTGTTAAAGCATTTGACTAAACATTTAATAATTACATTATAAATGGTGATTTGTCTTATTTTGTCTGCGCAATTACAGTTCATTCGCGTTTATATTAATTGTATGATAAACTTGGATACTAAATATTATTGACATAATATTTTTAAGTACAATAACGTTATTAAAATCCTTGTATTACTTAAATCAATTTTTCACCAACGTCCGTATTTATTGTATCGAAATTCATTCGATTTGAAACTCGTACGATTTAAACAAATCGCATAATTGTAGATATATATTCAACAATATATATAATAATTGATACATTAATTAGCCTAACACAGAACTAATTACATGTATTAAAAATTGATTAGGCACTAAATTCTAGTCCTAATTTGACAGGTGTCACATTCTCCCCCTGTTAGGAGAATTTCGTCCCGAAATTTATGTTGAAGTTGTGTTTGTCGTTGAGTCAGTGAAGAGTTGAGGATACTTGAGTCGCATCTGGTCTTCTCGTTCCCAGGTGAATTCCGGACAGCGCCGCGAATTCTACTTAACTTTGACGATGGGAATACGACTTTGTTTAAGTTGTTTGACCTCACGGTCCATGATTTCGGCGGGTTCCTCAACAAAGTGAAGTTTCTCGTCAACTCGAATTTCATCGAGTGGAATGATAAGTGTCTCATTAGGCAGACACTTCTTCAGATTTGAAACATGAAATGTGGGATGCACGCTGCTGAGTTCAGATGGCAGCTGCAATCGATAAGCCACTGGACCAATCCTTTCGAGGATCTCGAATGGTCCAATGTATCTGGGATTCAACTTCCCTCGTTTGCCAAATCGGATTACGCCTTTCCAAGGCGATACTTTGAGTAGAACTCGATCCCCAACTTGGAACTCGAGTGGTTTGCGTCTCACGTCAGCATAACTTTTCTGACGATCTCGCGCGGCTTTGAGTTTGTTTTGAATTTCTACGATTCTCTCGGTTGTCTCGTGTATGATTTCTGGACCTGTGAGTTGGCTATCCCCAACCTCAGTCCAACAGATAGGTGACCGGCACTTACGACCGTACAGTGCCTCGAAGGGTGCAGCTTTGATGCTGGTATGATAACTGTTATTGTACGAGAACTCGCACAATGGTAGATGTTTTTCCCAGTTTACACCAAAGTCTACTACGCAGGCCCGTAGCATGTCTTCAAGTGTTTGAATGGTTCGTTCACTTTGACCGTCTGTTTTAGGATGGTATGCGGTACTCATATCAAGTCGAGTACCCAAGGATTTTTGAAGTGATTGCCAAAATTGTGAAGTGAAACGACTATCCCTATCGGAGATAATTGAGATTGGAACACCGTGTTTGGTCACGATTTCCTTCAAATAGATTCTGGTGAGGCGTTCCATTTTGTCGGATTCCTTCATTGCCAGGAAGTGAGCAGACTTTGTGAGACGATCCACGATCACCCAAATGGTATCGCAACCGCTCGAGGATTTGGGTAGTTTGGTTTTGAAGTCCATGGCAATTTGTTCCCATTTCCATTCAGGAAGACTGGGTTGTTGAAGTAAACCAGAAGGTTTTTGATATTCGATTTTGACTTTGGAGCAAGTAAGGCACTTGCTGACATAGGTGGCGATTTCAGCTTTCATGTTCGGCCACCAGTAGAAGTCCTTGATACCGTGGTACATTTTATCGGACCCCGGGTGGATAGAATATTTGGACCTATGAGCTTCATCCATCACCAAGTCTCGTAGGTTCCCAAATTTAGGCAACCAGATTCGGTTTGAGAAATACCTAATCCCGTTAGGTCTGATTTCGAATTGTTTATCCATGCCCCGCAAGGCTTCATCTTTGACATTTTCGGGTTTTAAGGCTTCGAGTTGAGCAGTGAGGATTTGAATGTTTAAATTGTTGTGAATGGTCATACTGAGGGTTCGAACCCGAAGTGGTTTCACTCGCTCTTTTCGACTGAGGGCGTCAGCAACAACATTTGCTTTGCCTGGATGATATTTGAGTTCGCAGTCGTAATCGGTAAGTAACTCGACCCATCGACGTTGCCTCATGTTGAGATCCTTCTGATCGAATATGTGTTGAAGGCTTTTATGGTCGGTAAAGATTGTACATCTGGTACCGTAAAGGTAATGTCTCCAGATTTTGAGGGCAAAAACGACAGCTCCTAGCTCGAGGTCGTGGGTGGTGTAATTCTTTTCATGAATCTTGAGCTGTCGGGAAGCATAAGCTATGACTTTGTCTCGTTGCATAAGCACACAACCGAGCCCTTGATGTGAAGCATCGCAGTATACCACGAAGTCATCGGTGCCTTCGGGTAATGAGAGGATAGGAGCACTGCAAAGCTTTTGTTTTAAGAGTTGGAATGCCGATTCTTGTTTATCAGTCCAGTCAAACTTTTTATCTTTCTGGGTCAGAGTCGTAAGTGGTATGGCTATCTTGGAGAAATTTTCAATGAATCGTCGATAGTATCCGGCCAGTCCTAGAAACTACCGTACTTCGGTCGGAGTGGTTGGCGATTGCCAGTCTTTGATAGCCTCGATTTTTGACGGGTCGACGTGAATCCCCTGACTGTCAATCACGTGACCAAGGAATTGAACGGTTTTGATCCAGAACTCACACTTAGAGAACTTGGCATAGAGCTCCTCGTGTTTAAGTAGTTCAAGGATGGTTTTGAGGTGTTGCGCGTGTTCTTCTTGGCTTCGTGAATATATGAGGATGTCATCGATGAAGACAATGACAAACTTATCAAGGTAAGGTTTACACACCCGATTCATAAGGTCCATGAATACAGCCGGTGCATTGGTTAGGCCGAATGGCATCACTTGGAATTCGTAATGTCCGTAACGAGTTCTGAAAGAGGTTTTTGGAATATCGGCATCGCGAACACGCAACTGGTGATAACCGGATCGGAGATCAATCTTTGAATAACAACTCGACCCTTGAAGTTGGTCGAACAGGTCATCGATTCGAGGGAGTGGATACCGGTTCTTGACAGTTAACTTGTTCAACTCTCGATAGTCGATACACATTCGAAAAGAACCATCTTTCTTCTTAACAAATAGGACCGGAGCTCCCCAAGGTGAAGAACTCGGCCAGATAAACCCTCGTTCCAGGAGTTCCTGTAACTGGGTGGACAGCTCCTGAAGTTCGGATGGAGCTAAACGGTATGGTGCTCGGGCCACAGGCGCAGCACCTGGTACAAGATCGATTGAGAACTCAACCTGTCTTGGTGGTGGTAGACCAGGCAGTTCCTCAGGAAAGACTTCTGGAAAGTCTCGAACAATTGGAACATCCTCAAGTCGCTCCTCCTCCGACTTTTTCTCCATGATGTGCGCGAGGATTGATGGATAACCCTTTCTCAGAAATTTCCGGGTTTTAAGACAAGAGATGATGTTAAGCCTCGTCCCTCCGGTCTCCCCCTGTATGACTAGGGTTCTACCGACAGTGAGAGGTATGCGAACAATTTTGTCATAGCAGATGATTTCGACGCGATGTTTGGATAACCAATCCATGCCTACGATGACATCGAAACTTCCTATCTCAACAGGCATAAGATCTATGGAGAAGATTTCGTCGGCTAGATTTAAAGTGCAATTAGGTATCACACTATTGGTTTCTATCATTTGGCCATTAGCTAGCTCTACTGTGTACTTAACGTCTAAAGCAACAGGTGTAATGTCAAGTAGAGGGCAAAATTCATCGGAAATAAAACTCCTATCGGCACCAGTATCAAACAGAATGGAAGCAGTTAAATTGTTGAGGAGGAACATACCCGTGACCACATTCGGGTCCTGACGGGCGTCCCCTGAGTTGATCACGAAGGCGCTACTTTTGGTGTTGTTGTTGTTGCGGTGGTTGTTGTTGTTGTTGCCCTTATTCTTCAATTTTGGGCAAGAATCCCTGAAGTGTCCTGGGTTTCCACATTCATAACAGGACTTAGGTTGTCGGGTATTTCGGTCAGAGGGGTTGTTGTTGGATTTGGGGGCTCGGCAATCCTTAGTCGAATGCCCGTACCTCCTGCAGTTGTTGCAAGGAGTACCGCACTGACCAAAGTGGTGATAGTTACACTTGGGACAATAGGGTCTGTCCCCGGTGTAGCTGCGGTTGGATTCAGAGTTGGTGTTGTAGACTTGGATGGCGTTGTTTTTCTTGTTTGAGTTGTGGTGGTGTTCAGTGGATTTGCGTTTGTTATTGTTAGAGGATGAGGTGTTGGAGGTCTCACGGCTGACAACTAGAGCCATGAGTTCGTGGGCCAATCGAATGGCACTCTCAGTAGTGGTTGGTTTGGATGAGGCGGCGTTTCCCTGGATGTTCTCGGGGAGTCCACGAATGTATTTCTTAATGCCCTTACTTTCTGGTTCGACCAAACTCGGGCATAATAAAGCAAACTGCTGAAATTTGGTGGTATATTCAGCAACATCATTTCCCTGTACCTCCAGATGCCAGAATTCTTCTTCCAGCCTGTGCAATTCCTCTTCAGGACAGTATTTTTCTGTCAGTTTCTTTTTCAGTTCGGCCCAAGGAAGTCGGTTTGCAATCTCGAGGCCTACAGAATTTGCGTGGGTTTTCCACCACGTGAGTGCACCTTCCTGAAAGGTGTAAGCAGCGAATTTGACCTTGTTGTTCTCAGTGCAATCGCAGAGACTGAAAACAGATTCCATGCGCTCAATCCAACGGATCAAGCCAATGGCACCTTCCATGCCCTTGAAGTATAGCGGTTTACAGCTAAGAAAGTCTTTATAGGAGCAAGGTTTGGGTGGTGGAGTATTGGTTGCTGTGTCCTCGCTACCGGGTGGCGTTCGGGTAGCCAAGGCTTCGGTCACACTGGGGGCAATTATTCCCGCGATCTCAGCTTCGCTAAGGGTAATTTGACGGCGAGGAGGCATGATGCTGAGTAAGAAAGAACAAGGAAATGAAATAAGATGCTAGTCCGAGTATGATGAACTAGTGGTGTGTTTGTCATTTTGAGACAAAGCGTTAGAGAGAAAGAGGCCTATACTCATATAATATAATATAGCCTAAAGTGGTAATGAGGTCTACTTATGTAAGTATATATGTATATCACATAATAACCTATTGGGTGTCTAGCACAGACGTGTTTTGAGTCCCGTTTCTCTCGAGGTTAGAGTCAACTAATGCATTCCTGTTCAACATAACTCTTTCAGATTTCACATCATCTTTCTCTAATTGTACATAGTTGATCAGGCTATGTTAAATTAAAGTAGTATGATGTAATCCCTGAACTAGTCATAACTAATAAGGAATACTGCCTAACGGTCATAGTCTAGGCCCACTAAATGCAACCTAGTTCACTATAACCTTAGGCTCTGATACCAATCTGTGACACCCCCAAATTTAACGATTTGCGGAAGCTTGATTTGGGTGTCACTAATCAATATACAAAGCACATAAGATATAATGAACGACCACTATATGCGTCGTTTTAAACTTGTATAAATAAAGTAAATGTTTACATCAAAATATAGTTACATTAGCTAGGTTCCTGAAATTGAGAGATTACATAGCATAATTACTTTTACAAAATATAATAATGCAGTCCAATCTCTAGTTGTATGTATGCTGACTCGAGCTAATAATTCCTGCTTGTGCAGCCAAACTACTGCTGGGTACCTGTGATAAATACTAAAATGTGTCAGCGAAAACGCTGGTGAGCTCACAGGTTTGTATGTCAATGTATAGTTGTAAGAACCGCAAGATTTATATTGAATTTAAAATGCAATTAAGCAAGATAAAAGTTATACTGTCCATGAGCACATAGTCTGAGCTTAACTTGATTTGTCAGGCCCACTTAAGGAAACCTAACTTGAAATGCCTCCTACGAGTGCCTAATCAACACTCGTCTTCCCAAATGCTAATACATCCGTTTGACCGGTTAGTGCGTGCTAACCCGGATGAGGATTGTCAATCCCATATGATATCATATACTAACATTCACGCTATAAAATACTAGAGACTATGCTTATGGAGGACTTTAAATTGATTAGCTTGAAACTCATGTAGTATTTGAAGTTTGGCACTTGCGTTCTACTTGTAAAACAAAATCGAGTAGTAATATCACACCCCTAGTTGTAAAGCAGTGAAAATGGGGCTATGAAACTCACCTGGTTCTTGAAGTGTTTAACTTAATAAACTTGAAGTAATTAGCTGTGAGTTGGTGTCCAAAGGCTTGAAACCTGAATGTGTCCACGACACTTAAATTGTCATTAATTGTATTGGTATCCCGAAAGACTACCATTTGAATTGTTTGTCTAACTTAATGTCCAAATTACCCCGATTTGGTTGATTGTTTTATTACAAGTTACTACGACTTGTTTGAATAAGTTGATACAAGTTACAACGACTTGTTTGAATAAGTTGGTACAAGTTACAACGACTTGTTTGATTGAATTGTCTAAGTTACTATGACTTAGTTGATTTAATTGTGTATTTGAAAATGTGTACGGCCCGTTGGTGACGGTTGTAACGATAGTTCTAAAATGTTATTATATTGTTGCTACAGTGAATTGCTACAGTGAATTGCTACAGTAAAATTTGACTTTGAAAATTTTGAGGTTTGAAGATTCTGTTTTGTGCGACGTAGCCTGCGACGTTGGGTGCGACGTCGCAGATCCGGACTGCGACGTTGGGCACGGCGTCGCTATGTGCGACTTTCGCAATTTAATGCGACGTTGTACGTGGCGTCGCTATAGGCGACGTAGTTGATTTCTGCGACGTAAGGGTCTGCGTCGCTAAGTGCGACGTCGCAATTCAATGCGACGTAATAGGCTGCGTCGCTATATGCGACGTTGGGGATATAGTGCGACGTAGGTCGCTGCGTCGCATTTGCTCCAGGCCAAATGCGACGTACGGGGTCTGATCGGAATTTCAACTTCAAAAACGCATTTTCCGGCCATCGATCGGCCTAATATTTTTACCCAACCCATATTAGGACATTACAAGGTTATACAAACAACTAGCAAGTTATAAAACTTAAAAACGAGAGTTTTCGGAGTTGTGTCGGAAACTTACAAATCGCCGAAATGAAATTCCGGAAAGATAGGATTGTAGATCGCGAAGTGGTGAACGTTTTATTCCAAAAGGGCTTGGTGATCCGAGTGCGTTTTGTGTGTTTATTTTGCGATTTTTGTTGATTTGGTCTGTGTTTTAGTTGAGAGAAAATAAGAGATGAGAGAGAGAAAAGAAATGAGAAATGAAAGAAAAAGGAAGAAAAGGAGGTGATTAAGGTGGAATCCCCACCTTTTTCAGTCTCCGCGAAGTGCCCCGTGCGGTGTTCGTTTGCTCCGACGTTTAAACGTTAAATATTTATTTTCTATGTTTTAATATACATTTTAAAATACGAATAATTACTCAGTATTTTGTTAAAGCATTTGACTAAACATTTAATAATTACATTATAAATGGTGATTTGTCTTATTTTGTCTGCGCAATTACAGTTCATTCGCGTTTATATTAATTGTATGATAAACTTGGATACTAAATATTATTGACATAATATTTTTAAGTACAATAACGTTATTAAAATCCTTGTATTACTTAAATCAATTTTTCACCAACGTCCGTATTTATTGTATCGAAATTCATTCGATTTGAAACTCGTACGATTTAAACAAATCGCATAATTGTAGATATATATTCAACAATATATATAATAATTGATACATTAATTAGCCTAACACAGAACTAATTACATGTATTAAAAATTGATTAGGCACTAAATTCTAGTCCTAATTTGACAGGTGTCACATCTAAGATCTTGTAAAGGAAGGATTTGGGTTGGATCCTCCACATTACATTTCCGCAAATAGCAAACATTAAAGGTGTCGTGAATACCACTTAATTCAGAAGGAAGATCTAAGGCAACAGTTTGGTCATTAACTACTTGACGGATTTTGAATGGACCTATAAATCTCGGAGCCAATTTTCCACGTTTACCAAAACGAATCACGCCCTTCCAAGGTGACACTTTTAAATAAACCAATTCTCCTTCGACAAAGTTAACTGGTCGACGACGCGGATCAGCATACTGTTTCTGTCTATCTCTGGCGGCTTTCAATTTCTCGCGAGCTATAGCAACTTTATCAGCCGTAATCTGGACAATATCGGGACCCGCAAACTGTTTCTCTCCCGCCTCTAACCAACAAGTCGGTGTTCGACAACGACGTCCGTAAAGCATTTCATATGGCGGCATGCCAATGCTAGAATGATACGAGTTATTATATGCAAATTCCACCAAAGGTAGGTGAGAATCCCAAGAACCTCCATACTCCAAAATACACGCCCGTAACATATCCTCAAGTGTCTGAATGGTTCTTTCTGACTGTCCATCTGTCTGAGGATGATATGCAGTACTAGGATTAACTCGAGTACCTAACTCTTTCTGAAGATTCTGCCAAAAGCCTGACACAAACCTGGAATCTCTATCTGACACAATAGATAATGGAATTCCGTGCCTCGATACAATCTCATTAATATACAATTGAGCCAAACGAGTCAAAGAAGCGGTTTCACTGGTCGCAAGAAAATGGGCGCTTTTAGTTAAACGATCAACAATAACCCAAATCATATCGTTGCCTTTCTGCGTACGTGGTAATTTGGTGACAAAATCCATAGTGATGTGTTCCCATTTCCACTCTGGTATCTCTAATTGTTTCAACGAACCATAAGGCTTTTGATGCTCGGCTTTTACTTGGGAACAAATATGACATGATTCCACAAATCTTGCTACATCGGTTTTCATGGTTGGCCACCAATAAAGAGGTTTCAAATCGTTATACATTTTCGTACTACCGGGATGAATAGATAATCTCGATTTATGAACCTCCGTCAAAATCAACTCACGAAGTCCACCAATTAATGGGACCCAAACCCGAGACTGAAAAGTTTTCAACCCACGGTAATCATCGACTAACAAATCCTTTCGTTTCAACATGATCTCTGATTTCAAATTAACATCCAATAAGGCTTCAATCTGTGCGACTCTAAGCTGAGGAATCAAATCAGAGGACACCTCTAATCGCATAAAACAAATCTTGTCACTAGATATGTTTCTACTTAACGCATCCGCAACCACATTAGCTTTACCCGGGTGATAACGAATCTCACAGTCATAATCTTAAATTAATTCCAACCACCTCCTCTAACGCATATTCAATTCTTTTTGCGAAAACATGTACTGAAGGCTTTTATGATCCGTGCAAATTACACATTTCGTACCATACAAATAATGTCTCCAAATCTTCAAGGCAAAAATTACAGCCGCAAGCTCCAAATCATGCGTCGGATAATTCTTTTCATGTGGTTTAAGCTGTCTAGAAGCATACGTAATTACACGATCTCTTTGCATTAGAACACCACCTAATCCGGTATGCGATGCATCACAATATACAATGAAATTATCCGATCCGTCAGGTAACGCCAACACCGGAGCTTGACACAATAATTGTTTTAATGTCTGAAAAGCTGCCTCTTGTTGTTCGGTCCACTGAAATTTCACATCCTTCCGAGTTAACTTAGTCAATGAACTCGCAATTTTGGAAAAATCTTTGATAAACTTTCTGTAGTATCCTGCTAATCCAAGGAAACTCTTAATTTCTGACGGAGACTTAGGCGCATTCCAATTCATAACAGCTTTCATTTTAGATGGATCCACTCTAACCCCGTCTTTGCAAATGATATGCCCCAAAAACTGCACCTCACGTAACCAAAACTCACATTTCGAAAACTTTGCATAAAGCTGCTCTCTTTTCAAAGTTTCAAGTATCAATCTCAGATGCATTTCATGATCCGCTTCAGACTTGGAATAAATCAAAATATCGTCGATAAACACAATCACAAACTGATCAAGATAGGGACGACACACCCGATTCATTAAATCCATAAAGATTGCAGGAGCATTCGTTAACCCGAACGGCATAACTAAAAACTCATAGTGACCATACCTTGTGCGAAAAGCGGTTTTAGGAATATCTTCCTCACGAACTCGGACTTGATGATATCCCGATCTCAAATCAATTTTGGAAAAATATGAGGATCCTTGTAATTGATCAAACAACTCATCAATTCTGGGCAACGAGTATTTGTTCTTCACCGTTCTCTTATTTAATTCCCGATAATCGATGCACATACGGAGAGTACCATCTTTCTTCTTCACAAACAATACGGGAGCACCCCATGGCGAAGAACTCGGCCTAATAAATCCCTTATCTAACAATTCCTGAATTTGCTCCATCATTTCACGGATTTCGGAAGGAGCTAATCTATAAGGAGCCCTTGCAACTGGAGACGAACCAGGAATTAAGTCAATTTGGTATTCTACATCTCTTACAGGGGGAAGGCCAGGTAATTCATCCGGAAACACATCCGAATATTCAGAAACCACCCGAATATCGGAAATGGATTTCTTTTCTACTTTGACATCTACAACATAGGCCACAAAGGATTCACAACCCTTAACTAAAGACTTCCTAGCCTTCATCATGGATATTATAGGAATACTACTTTTTGCACGTTCCCCACGCGCCACAACATATGATAGATTGGAAACTGGGATTTTTATCAACTTTTTATGACAAGAGATGTCGGCTTTGTTTTGACTCAGCCAGTCCATACCAAGAACCACATCAAAACTAGGGATTTGCATCAATAGGAAAGAAACTGGAAATTCATGATCCTCTATTAGTATGCTAGCTCCGGCTACCGATGTGGTAACAGGAACTGTCTTACCATCAGCTACCTCAACTTCTAAGGGATTAGAAATCACAGAGGGCATCAATTTCAGTTTATCACAAAATTGCACAGATATAAACGAGCAATTTGCTCCAGAATCAAATAATACACGGGCTGGTACAGAGTTAACAAGGAAAGTACCAGTAATCACATCATTAGTAAGCACAGCATCATCCACGGTCATTTGAAAAGCTCGACCCGTAGCAGCTGGTGGAATCTTCCTTTTCTGGCCAGAAGATGAGGAACCTCTAGCCGCACCCGTACCCTGCTTCCGTGCATCAGGACAATCACCCGCTCGATGTCCCTCCTTGTGACACGTCCAACACACATTATTTGGATAAGTACAATCAATCGCATTATGACCCAACACCCCACATTTCATACACCTAGATGTCCGAATAGAACAAGGTCCGGTATGTTTTGATCGACATCTTGCACAATACGAATTATCCATAGGAACACCACCATAACTAGTTTTCTTGTTCGATTGAGAAGGTTGCCATTTCTGTTTTCCCCTACCGGAAGAATCACTCTTCGGTTTCTGTGCATACTTTTCTTTATTTTGCAACCTCCTAGCCACAACATCACTATCAACGGATCGTGCCCACTCAAAAGCCTGAGAGATAGTACTAGCTAATCTTACCGTGGTACGATAATCTGGAGGTAAGGTTTTCACAAAGTGGCTAATTTTATTTCTTTCAGTCGGGACCCACTGTTGCACAAATCTTAATTTCTTAGAAAATTGTCGGATAAGCTCATCAATTGACATCTCATCAGTCTTCCGTAAATCCATAAATTCCTGCCTGACACGATCAAGATTATATTCCGAACAGAACTGTTTGCATACCTCGGCATGAAAATCCTGCCACCTAATAGAACTCTTTTGTTGTGGAGTAAAATGAGCAGTTATCGAATCCCACCACGACATAGCTTCACCTTTCAACAATTGGATAGCATATGGAACTTTGTCTTCCTCATCACAATGATAAACCTCCAACTTTCTTTCCACATCACGCAACCAGTCTAAGGTAACCGTAGGATCAGGACTTCCAATGTAAGATGATGGTTTACTAGACATAAAGGTTTTGAGAGAACATCCTTTCTTCGACACCTGAAAGGGTGGAAACAATTGTGCCTGATAACCAGTCGATCCAAATGAAGGAAACGGAATTGATGACTGAAAATCATAACCCTGCTGCTGTTGTTGTGAAACATAAGGAAAAGTAACCGGAATCCGAGTAGAAGCAGTAATGGGAGGGGTAGTAGTAGCAACATGCGAATAAGTAGGAATGGATCGTTGAGATGACCCTGCACGTTCTCTCAAGTTCTACTACACGGTTCTCTAATCTTAATATATACTCTTGACTAGTTTCAACTTCTGTATTTACCGGATTCGAAGTACCATTATGCTCCACATCTTCTGGGGCGGAGTGAACAGTCGAAACATTATAGAGAGTACGGGGTGGTTGCTCATTTTCTGCCATCTGTCATCACAACACATCTCAGCACTTGTTAATTGTTAGTACTAATATACTAACACATTTCACACTATAGCTAATCCCACAACCCGGAATGTTTGACAACTCGACACTAGATTTGGGATTGAACACTTTAAGTTGTTCAATTCGCCCAAATCTAAGCTCTGATACCAACTTATAACGCCCCTAATTTTAAGCACATTTTTTTTTTTTTTTTAACATCGCGGAAGCAATATCCCATATATACATAACCCTGGATTATCCAAAAATATACATAATCCTTTACATAAGTATTTCGTTATATAACTACACAAATTAGATGGGCGTTACTTTAACAAAACATTTAAAGTATTACAAAAATCATCAGAGTTTCATCATTGTCGAACACTCCTTCAATTTACTCCGAGACCCGCCCTTAACAAAATATATTAACCTGCAAGGAGTAAACAACGAGGGATTATCACGAAGCTAAGTGAGTTAACTCATTACTAACACTACACTTAGTTTAACACCATGAGTCTACAACAATTTAACACATTGACTCAACATCACTAGAGGATCGGTGGCCCTTGTGGCACCCTCAGCCGCGGTGGCCCACCAAGCGACACTTACACCAACTGCAGGCCAATACAGTGGTTAACCGATAACGATTTGCTACCTTTAGTCAACACAAGCTCCATTCACAACACATGTTCACAACTCTCGTGTTGACTAACCTGTAGTAAAACGTCCAACAAGATTGACCTCTTTAACACAATCACCAATAGGTTTCTTAACACTTGCTTCTAATTCACAATAAGCCTTAACACCAGAATGCACAAATAACACTTGAAGTAACCACATAAATGATCACCAAACATAGGGAGAGATCAAAGTCCACTCACCTGTCCACTTTAACTTCCACTACTCAGTTGACTAATTCACTGAGTCTTCGACTTGTCTGAAATCATATTAAAACACTCGAATTAGTAACTTAATATAAGTGCACATTGTTAAGGAACCAATCACTTCACCTACTCATAACTTACGAATCAAACATGTATTACATAATAGATACACTACATATATATAGATATATAATCATAATTAGTAAAAAGACAATGTATTGATCTGCAGTGGGAATTCGCCCGGATTCCCTTGAATACGTCCGTATTCACTTGAATCCGGCCGGATTCAGATGAATACGCCGTATTCCCGATCAATTTCCAAGTCAGAACTTAAATTAAGGAATACGTTCATGAATACGCCAGGGAATACGCCGTATTCCTGGGAATACGTCCGGATTCCCATGAATCCGTCCGGATTCCCATTGAAGACCTGCACGAAAATGCAGATTTCCTGCACTTCATCAAGTCGTACCAAAAACCCATTTTTCCTCAAAATCAGCTTGCAAACATCAATATTTACAAATCTTGAGTCACAATAACACTTACTATCATCATGTAACTAAGATTCAAGTAACAATTCATCACAATCATCAAAATTACTTATAACCTAACTATTTCCATTCAAACTAAAAACTCAAGAAATCTAACATGTTTTATCATGTAATCAAGTAAAAGAAGTTCAATCATCATCATCACATCGATATACAAGTATTGATTCAACTTATCTAGCTACAATTCATTCCTCACTTCAAACTACCTAATATTCAATATTTGTGTTAAACAAAAACTTACCTACAAAGAAGAAAGCAAGTAGATGATGGAGATGATGATCTTAACAAGAATTCAAGCTTCAATTCATCAATCAATTTGATTTAAGCCTTTGATTTGGTAGGGATTTGAGTAGTGTTTTAGTTAGGTTTAGAACTAGGTGAAAAATGAGGGATTGGGGAAAAATGATCGGCCTCCCCTTTTTAAGTAAACCGACCCATTTAATTTACAGTACCATATTTTACTACTCTTTGCTCTATTGTCTGGAACCTAAATATTAATTGCGAGAAAATTATTTTCTTTTACCGCGTCTAAAATTATTTAAAACAAATAATATTTTACTAGTCACAATATCTCCTGAGACTTATTTAACTATTTATTTCACAATCAAACCTATTTAAACAATTAAATGTACGTATTTAAATTTAAATAAATACCTGATTCTACTGGGCCCAATTCAGGGTGTTACAGTAGCTGTCTGTCCAACTGGAATGTCCAAATTACATTTGGTTGATTGATTCGAATGTTTGAAAACATGTACGGCCCGTTGGTGACGGATTTGTAATAATAATCTCAACTATTATTATTTTGATTTCGTGGCGTTTTACTTGAAAAATGTGTTTTGATTTTGTTTTAGAAGCCGTTCCGGAATCTAAGTACGGGGGTCCGGGGGCAGCGCCCTTGGTAGCGGGGTCCAAGGGGCGGCAGCCCTTGGCGGGGTCCAAGGGGCAGAGCCCCTGGCTGGGGTCGAGCTGCCAGGTCAGCTTGGAAAATTTTTATTTCTACTATATTGCTTTGACGAAAAACGCATTTGGATCCGAATTTAGGTAAAATCGAGTGATAAAATTTTAGGTCTCGATACTTAGTAAAATCTGTGTTTTCTGGGTTCTGTTTTTGGCGACACTTTGCTAGTGTCGCTATAGGCGACACTAGTTTGGCGACACTATGTGAGTGTCGCTACAGACGGCACTGGTTAGGCGACACTTGGTGAGTGTCGCTAGATTTCTGATTTTCAATTTAAGGGAGACACTTGATTAGTGTCGCTATGGGCGACACTTAAAATTTTGGCGTCACTAAGGGAGTGTCGCTAGGATAAATCTGGTTAAGTATTTCAGCGACACTTAAGTAGTGTCGCTATAGGGGCGACACTTAGGGATAGCGACACTTAACTAGTGTCGCTAGTACTGTTTTTGGCACACTAGCGACACTTCCAACTGTTCGACGGATTTCGAGTAAAAATCGTGTTTTCAAGTTTCCGATCGGTCCAATATTTTTACCCAAACCTTTTATGGACATTACAAGTTGTTACAAACCACTAACAAGTGAAAACACTTAAAAACGAGAGATTTCGGGTTTTGTCGGAAACTTACAAAGTGTCGGATTAAAATTCCGAAAAGATAGCGTTGTAGATCGGGAAGTGGTGAACGTTTTTCTCCAAAGTAGTGGTATGATCCGAGCGCGTTTGGTATGTTTATTTGTCGATTTTAATGGATTGTGGAGGTGGTGGTGATTAGAGAGGAAAGAAAGAGAGAGAAAGGAGAAAGAGAGAGAGTGAGTGGAAGAGAATGAGAAGAAAGAGAGGGGAGAGTTGGAGGTTATCCTCCAACTTTTCAGTCTCCGTTCTCCGTGCGGTGTTCGTTTTCTCCGTCGTTTAAATGTTAAATAATTATTTTACATAGTAAATGGTAAGTTTTAAAATACAATTTATTACACGTTATTTTATTTGAATATTTTACTAATCGATTTATATTTGAGTTATAAAATGTAAGTTAGTTTGTTTGCGCGTTTTACATTTTTAAATCGTATAAGTTTTGTTTGTATGATCCGAATAAATACGAGATATTATCATAATAATATTTTTTTTTTATATAAAAACGTTATTTAATAAAATTGGTCACCAACGTCCGTATTAGATTGAATCGAAATACATTCGATTTAAATTGCGTATGATTTAATCAAATCGCATTTTCGTATATATTCATCAATATATATAATTCGATACATTAATTAGCCTAACACAGAACTAATTACATGTATTAACATATGATTATGCACTAATTACTAGTCCTAATTTGGCGGGTGTTACAAAATTGGTCATACGTCCAAATCGGTCGTTTTTGTGAAATTTGAAAAAGTGTCAAAAGAGAAACCTTCATTTTGGTATAGTGGAGGTGTGTGCAAAATTTCAGGTCTTAAATTTTAACGAGTTAAAAGTTATGCGTATTTGAATGTCGGTAGTTTTGAGTTTTGAGGGCAAAGGGGCAGTTTTGAGGTCAATTTTGAGAGCAAGGAGGCAGTTTTGAAGGGAAAGTGTAAAAACGAAAAACCTTCATTTTGTTATAGTGAAGGTGTCTGCAAAATTTGGTTTTCTAATTGTTAACGAGTAAAAAGTTATACACATTTGAAAATGACAGTTTTGAGCAAAAAGGAGCAGTTTTGAGAATGCGCAGTTTTGCCCATGACGTATGTTGGGCATTTAACTTGTGTAGTCTTGCGCACATGATCTAGTATCGTATTTTAATTGATTGTTGGGACCAAAACAAGAGTATCTCGGTAGTAAAAAAAATAAATCTGGGGCGTTTCATCTTAAGGGGAAAAAATAAGATTTACATTAAGAGTGTGTTTGGCAACTCAATTTTAAAGGATTCTTGGGTATTCTAAGAGTTTGAGCTTTTAATTTCAAGAATCTCAATCCTTATGCAAATTGAAATGGATATTCTTGAAAAAATAATCCCCCAAACTAGAATCTCCGAAAAGTAGATTCTACAAATAATCTCCATCACCTTCTTATTAAATTACTATAATACCCTTCTTATAATTATTAATAATTTAAAATTATAAAACATCATGTCCATATGCGTCATTTTACATTAATAAGCTCCAGCCCCAGCTAGTTTGCCAAACACTTATTAAAAAATAAAAGCTCCAGCTTCAGCCCCAAATAAAAGCTCTATCTCCAGCTCCAGCTCCAGCTCCAGCCCCATCTCCATCTTCAACTCCAACTCCAACTTCAGCTTCATCTCCAACTAGTTTTTCCAAACACACCCCAAGATTTAACTAGCATTTTTTTTAATATGTTAAGTGTTGACATTTATCATGCGCAATTAATATTCACCAATACAAAATTAAGATTGATACGATAAAAATTAAGATTTAGTCATGAATTTTTTCCTTATAAATTATAAGTGTGAATATCACCGCTCATAACAAAACATTAAAAGTCGTATATTTAAATTAAAGATTAAAGATTTATACTATTATGTGCCCAACTTGTAATTAGGCGTGTTATTCGGTTAGTTATTCGGGTTTTGGGTTATTCGGATTAAGTTATACATGTTTATAGGTATTATTTCATCCTTAAACTGAACTATAGAAGGTTAGGGTTATTTGGGTTGGGTCGGGTTTCAAGTAAAGGGTTTTATCGAGAATAAAAGATATTATTTATTTTAGCATCATGAACGAAACTTGAACTTTACAAAATAACACTATTAGCTTTATATAAATCGTCATAAGTAAGTATACGTATATTATATATAAAAAGATTCATATAAGTTATAAAAAATTATATATATACTTATATTTGTATATTAAATAAGTTTTGTGAGTTATTCGGGTTCAGAGTCTTCCTTGAGGGTGTGCAAGTGGTGCCATCGCACAGGGCTTCCAAAATTTAGGGGCCTCATAATATCGTACATATCGTATATAAATTTTTATTACTATTAATTATATATGTAAAAGTATGTATAAATACATTTTAAGGCCTCCAAATAGTAATATAAAAGTTTTGGTGTTGAAAATTTTTGACTAAATAGATTGAACCTTGTAGAAAATTAAAAGTTAAATACATTTGTTAAACCCTAGTTTTGAAACCCTAAGAGTACTCCATGTAGTCACGTTCTTCTTTTTGTTCAGAGGCATACCACGTGCAATATTTATAACACCCACTTTCTGAGCCTAGTAGTTTATGATATATTTCCTGACTTTAAATAATTATTTAATGTGTTAGAAAATAGCATTGTTTGGTTTATCTGAAATTAATAGGTAAAAGAGTCTAAGGACTTATTGTGACTAGTGAAATATTAATTGTTTTAAATTAATGAAGTTGTAAGAATAATAAAATATTTGGATTCGCAAATGATTTTAAGGTTCCAGACAATAGGTTTAGAAGGGGTATTAAATTTTATACCAATATTTGAAGTCGGTTAATGGAGCCGGCCTAATTTTATTTAATCTTCCTGCACTTTTTGTTAAGCAAAACAAAAGAAAGAAAGAAACCTAGTTCTTGTAGTTTGATTCCATCTTATATAATCATCAACATCAGATTTCATCACAATCATCATCCTAATTCTTCCATATTCATCAAGAAGTAAGTTTTATTCATTTAATATTTTGATTAAATGATATGAGTTGTTAAGTTATATATGAAATTGAGAATTGAAATATGATGTCGATGTTATTTAGTGTTGTATGATGTTTGTTGATGATGATTGAAGTATATGATCGATTATATAACCTATGTTTTGATTATTTGGGGTTTTGGTTCGAGCTGGGTTTTGCTGTAAGTTGCAGGTTCTGTAAAAGTGCAAGATCCGGCGGATCTATATCTTGATCCGGCGGATCCATGTGTATCCGGCGGATCCAACAATGATCCGGCGGATCCTTGGCAAAATTTTGTTTTGCAAATTTTGAAAATGCGTAAGTGTTTTCAAGGTAGCGAATAATTGACAAATTTTATTAACTCGGATTGGGTTGAAATCGCATGGTTACTAGAAAACGGCCCAATGATCATAGCTCTATTTTAAGAGTCTAGGCAGTTTTTGGTCATTCGGGGCTGTCTTGGGGCCGAAAATGACATTTTTCAGTTTTTGGACTTTCCGATTTCATTTCGGATTGGACTTTTGATTCCTTAGACTTGAGGGATTTACCTGCTTAGGTAAATATGTTTTTAGAGTAATTATAATTGTTATTCCCAACTTAATTATAATTGTTATATTGATTATGTATATCAGTTTTAAACTGAATTACTGATTCGTTAATCTGTTTTATTCTCAGATTGTGAGAAGACTCAGTGATATTAGACTACTGAGTGGACGACTGAGGTATTGGTGAGTGGATCTGTACCCTCAGTATGATTTGGTTGTAACAGGTTTGGTTACAACGGGTAACCGTATATGTTACTGTTGATAGACTGTTAGTCTGATATGATTCCATGATTATTGTGGATTATGTGTTATTGGCCTTTAAGGCATATATGTGATGAGAAAGAGGTCAACATGAGTTGGGCTTGGTTGTTATTGATTGGTCGATGGGGGTTTCTTGTACACATCGTTAATGGGAACCTATGTCGGTTGAGTGAATAGCAATTGGCTATCGGTAAACCGCTGTATTGGCCTGCAGCTCAGTGGGGTTTACAAGTGTTGCTTGAGGGCCACCGCGGCATTGAGGGTTCCTCAAGGACCACCGATCCTTTTTGATTTGTGTGTGTTTACGATTATTTGTTGTAAACTGATTTGTTATTGCTAAATTGTGCTGATGGCTATTGTTTCATTCGCTTAGCTTCGTGCTAATCCCCCACATTACTTCTTGCAGGTTATGATTTGATAACGGGTTGGGCAAGAAGTTGTTGACTGGATGGAATGTTTGATGAGCATACGTTTACTCTGATATCCGATTTGTATAAATCAGTGTGTATGTTTTGGAATTATATAGCACCCAATTTGATATATTATGTTTTGAAACGGTTTGACTTTTATATAATATGAAATTGTAAGTTTTGGACGTACGCTTCCGATGTAAAATATATTTAAATAATGTCATGAAATAGGGGGTGTTATAATATTATAAGCATAATCCCCTGGTAAAATAGTTGTCGTAGGGCTGTGTTATAGACAACAACTCGTTGTTCTCGTTTTCTTTTTGTGTTTAAAAGAATGTAAATAAATATGCATAAGAAAGTCAGTGGTTCAATGGTGGATAGTTACCACACGTGTGTTTTGAGGTGTATTAATTGTAGGTAAGTGGTGATGATATAGCACTGACGTGATACCTAGTTCTGGTGAGGTAGGTGTTATTATCTAAGCTCTCAACAAAACAAAAAAATGTACTCAAAGCAACCCATGAGCAAATAACAAAAAATATAAAAAATCGTAAACAAGCATCGTGTTCACACTCTCTAAGTTTTGGTGAGGTAGGTATTATGATAATAAGCATAATGTAAAGGATGCCAATTATAATTTAGAGTGTGTGAATGAAAATGTAGACATCTATAACTTAAAATGCATATAGTAATAATCAGAAAATGAGTAATGCTAATGAAAATGTAGATGATAAATTAAAACTAACCTACTACTTAACTAAGCGAGCACAAACTTATATCTCATTCTATATTCTTATGAAAAATAAAGAATTAATGTTCTTATTGAATCATTCGTTCGGTTATTCGAATTAATAAAGGCTTAGAGGTTCTTATTGTTATTTGTAGGGTTCCGCTTTGTAATTTTGTAAAGGATCTCCAAAATCTCTGGAACGACGATCTTCAGATTAAAGAATTTGTGTTATTCCGATTTAGGTGGCCAAAATAAGCTTAAAATTTGAGTTATTTGAGTTTGAGTTTAACTTCGGGTTAGTTTTTCGTGGGTCTTCTTATTACTACCCTTAACTAGTAATACTACTAATTACCAACTCAAGTGGGGGTGGCAATTTTTGACTCGACTCGAAACCTAACATGAACCCGACTCGGAAATAGTAAGGTTTGGGTCAGGATTTTTGATGCGTCAACCCGAAACCCATCAACTCGATGATTTTTTCATGTCGGGTCTGGGTTAGCAAATAAATTTTCGGGTTGAACCCGACAACCCGAAAGTCTTTAATATAGTTATAATTTTATTTTAGTTTAAATATGACACATAATATGGACCTTTTCATCTAATGATCTATAACCTTTTTTGATATCTTTACGTTTTGGTATAAGTTGTGAATTAACGATGCTTTAATAATAAATCCAAATGGATATAACATTTATTATGATCACTTTTGAAAATTCGTAATCATTTATACTTAAAAATGATTAGCTATTATTTTGTAAAAATTGACCAATGTGACCTGAGTGATCCGAAACCAACCTGAAAATTCAAAAATTACTCGAAAATCCGTTGACTAGATTAAAAATCGGGTTAGGTTGGGGTTATCGGGTTTTGGGTTGAGTTGAAATACTCAACCCGATTATAAAATCAGGTTGAGTTTGGGTTGACCATTTCTAACCCGCCAACCCCGATAACCTTAACCCAGTAAACTGACCCGACCCGAATTGCCTCTCATAAACTCAAGTGGTATTTAAAGGACTAAATATGTTTACGTAATAAACTGATAGGGTTAACTCTGTAAATGTCACAATTAACCGTAAATATTCCGGAACTAAAACATCATTTATCTTCCCAAAGTTGAAATTAAGCAGACCCCAACTGAAAGTTTACAACTTTTTCTTCTTTGCTTGCTTCAAAATTCTTCTACTATCAAAGACATGGAAATCCAAAATCCTGCTGCTGCTCAAAATCTCCAATCAAATCCTAAAAAGCGCAATGCTTCTGATTTTCAAGACTCAAATTACTTCAAGATGCGTGCCCTTGTTAGGGATCTTCGTCCCCATTTTCTTGAGGTACTCATTCAATCTGTAACTGCATCAAATCTCAAAAAGATTAATATTTTTAAGTACCCATATGTTAAACTCCTTTTTTATAAACCCTAATTTAATATCTGTAAAGCTTGTTTAGTTGTATTTCAGAAGTTCTGTTAGTTTTTTATTTGTTATGATGAGGTTAGGGTTTTTATCTGTTTAAAGAAATTGAATTGATTTTTTGGTTGTTATTCGATTATGAGATTGTGCATTTGTAGAATTGTCTGCTTTTAACATAAATTTGGGCTTAAAATGGTTAAAAGATTAACTGAAGTTTTGTAGATTATTGAATATTAGGTTTGACTTCACTTCTGGTTAACTCCATTTGCCCTAAAGCTGCAATCTTTTTTGTTTTCTTTGCATTTTGTATACGGATTGCAACTTATGATTTTATTAGTCATGCTTAATGTGAAGTTTTGATCCTACTGACATAGGAATGCAGGTATAATATACAATTTGTGATTAATATTGTTTCATTGTGAGAAAGATGGATTAGAGGACTCGAAGAGAACTCTGTTTGAATTGCTCGTGTAATACATAAAATGACTAATGGTATCGAAAATGTTAAAGAATCCTAATGTGACTAATATATTAGAATGGGGGAGCATCATGTTTCCCAAAATCTACTTTGAAGTTGGTTTCGATACAGTTTCGGTCATTTGTGTCATGAACTTTTTGCTCTACTCTATGATGGTTGATGAAGAAATGACGAACATCATAAAATAGTTGTCTACTTCATTCCGATGCTTTAACATGATCGTCACACCTATTCTTTTTGATCAAGTATGTTTTAACAAGTAACAAATACTATCTACATCGCTCATTACATATTTATAGATCTTATAACCAAATATTAATACTTTATTGGTCTGATTGTCGTTAGATTTTCATTCACAGGTCAATACATGCATACAATAATTGAATTTGATTTGAATTGTATTATGTTAAACACTGATATATCAAATATGAGTATCGTATCTGATTCAAGCAAATTTAGATATGGCTATGAACATGGCAGATCAGTATTTGGACCCATATACACTCCTTGTCAAAACTCACTTTCGATTTTTTAGTTTCAAAAAAATGGGTTTGGATTACAAATCTCTTAATGAAAGCTATGAGTGTCGAGAAAGAACTGGTAACTAGGTTGAAGCGAAAATCTTATGCTTTCAACTTATTTTTCCTTCATCTGATAATTGAGGTGTCAAGAAAGAACTGGTAACTAGGTTGAATCGGGAGTCTGATTTTGACTTCTTTGTTTTCTCGAGTGAGTTGCATATAACTTGAAACTACATAGGAAGTTAGGGACACTTTGAGTTTTGATTTTTGAGAAAAAAACTTATCGTCCCATTGAACAATGAATAAATTAGTACCATAGAAGAATATAGAGACAGAAACCTAGAACATCCATCTCAATTTGTATAATTGAGGTCCACTAGCTTTGACTTTTGAAAATCTAAAGCTGACTTTAAATGGAGTTAGTTGCCTTGAACTCTTTGTCTCACATGATTCAAGTGTTACACGAAATTCACTAATTCAGTAACAATTGTCGATTTTGCATTAAAATAGCTATACCATGTATATATTTTGCTTTTCACAAAACACACATTGGTTTCTCAGCAGTTTATTGTTTATCTGATCAAATTTTATTGCATAAAGTTTAATGTTGATTTCTCTTATCATATAGGTTCTCCGGACTCCAGACTTTAAGACTTCCAAAGCTGCTTCTGAAATTAACCAACGTAAGTCATTGTAACAATTTGACTGTTCCAACTGAATCTGTTTTTATATTTGTTAGCTGGAGCAAGTTTCACCCTTGTATTTATCTATTGGTTGATTAGGTTTATGTTTATCACAAACAGATCAAATTATTTAGATAAACTAATAAGGGAATGGGTTGCACGGGTTGAAAGTCCTAAAAGTTGTATTTTTTGTACACATAACCTCTAAACCGCTTTAATTAGATATGTAGTATACTCAAGATTTGATTATTTTTATGATGCTCTAAAAACGCACAGAAAGTTGCTACGGGTCAACTTACCTGACTTGTTTCAACTTTCTGCATGCAGCACAAAAAATAGTACATGAAAGAAAGTTTAATTTTGACCTTAAAGTCGAAATGCATCTTTCATAACAAACTTACCTGACTTCAAGTTGACGGTTACCCGACCCACCCATCTTATCACCTCTAGTATTTTAATTTTGTTTGGCCTTAACATCGTAAAACATCAATATGCAGAAATGAAAGTTTTAATGAAGCTGTATGAAGATATGACATCAGGGACAATCACAATGGAGAAATGTAAAACCGAAGCTGACGTCAGTCATGATCAGAAAAAGCCAACCGATGTTAAACCTGCGGAGACTCCATTAGAGAAGGAAAAGATTTTCGTCAGAAAATCTTCAGAGGAGAGACCTGCTCCTGAGAAGAAAGTATTAGTGGGTAGCTACATTGTTGGTGGCTCCGCTTTTGGTTGGAACTTCACCACCTACCCGAGTAGCGCATTAGCAGCCTATTATGGTAGAAGTAAAGAAGATTACCGGGCAGCTAATCCGATACAACCTTTGTCAGAAGAAACTTGATTAGCTTAGTTTCGATGTAGACAATATTAGCACAATTGGACACCCATTTTGATCGATGAGTATTTGAGTCAATGGTCTGTGTTTCTACTTCAGGATATGTAATGGATGTAACAGTGATAAATAGTATTTTTAGTTTTTTACTTTGTGTTTTTCTTGATATGTGCTTCATTGAATGAGTCTGTTAGATCTTTCTACCACTTGTAGTTCTCTAAAAGGAAACGTTTGTCAAAACTAACTTTAACTACTTTCGACAAAGTAGTTGAAGCTTTTATTCGTCTACATTATACAAAGGTGTTTGGTTAAGTAGTTGAGTAGTTGGATTGAAAATTGTAAACTGATACACAGATAAAAACCTGATTGTGAAACATAATGAATTAAAAGGTATTTAGGCTAATACATGCTAGCTTGTTTTAATGTTGCCCTTTATGCATGCATATGTTATGCATTGTGGCTGTTAAAACTTAAAACTAATTTTAGTTCATTTTTGTACCAGTGTGTGCTTTATGTGTTTCGCGTTTTATCATAGTCTAATTGATAAATAGATTTTAATAAATAAATAAACAACATGGGTCCATAGCTCAGTGGTAGAGCAATTGACTGCAGATCAATAGGTCACCGGTTCGAACCCGGTTGGGCCCTTATGTTTTTATTAGTCTATATAATCTTCATATGGTACCTATTTTCAAAGTATTTTTAGATACTAAATTGTAAAAGTTGTACAATTCTGTTAAATGAATCAACTCTTACCCATATATAGTTATTTTAGTTTTTGTATGTATAACTTGTTAAGGTCTTTTTTTTTTTTTTTTTTAAATGCAACTAGTTTTGATTCTGAAGTACATTCACAACGAGTTAAATATCAAATTCACATTTAATGTAATTTGGTTCGTTATAATGTATTATAAATACGAATGAACCACACCACTCTATTTTGAAATCGAACCAAGAGATAAACTTTCTGTACACAAGCTCAAGTACACCGATTTCTTGCTTCACATTCAAATCTTCAACAAAAGAATGCAACTTTTCTATTCCAATCTCCAGTACCAAAATTACTGATTATATAATAAATATCAAAGAGATTAAAACAAAATCGAACATAGAAAAAAAGGACAAATTCTTCTCTCCCCCGGATCATCACTGTGTTTTGACCATTCAGTCAAGGTCAAACATTTTAAGTCAATGGTACCACAAAAGATATTGACAAGTTGATCACTGGACATTGGTGGTGGCTGCAGCTCTCTTGGCTTCAAGGGTTGCACCCTCCTTCAGCGCCACATGGGCTTCGTTTTCCATTTTAAGAGCAAAAAGTGCGGCAGCTTGTAGATATGAAGCAATGTGCCACACAGGTGACACAACTTGAGCCTGCATTGCATCATTCAGTGCTTCTTGAGCCATGTCGTTCATGAGGTAAGATAGACTACGTCTAGCATAAACAGTTGGTGACACCATTGGTCCGTGCTCAACAAACTGCAGAAATCCCAAAATAAAGAGTTATATGTGAGTTTGGTCAATGGAATCTTAGACTCTTGTATGCATCTTCACTTGTACGGTACAAAGAGGTTATGCACATTGCCAGCCTAGAAATTCAAGCTGCACATTGGTTTAATCCAAGAAAATATAGAGGCTATATCGAAAGTTCTCCCGGGTGCTTTTGAAGTGCACTTCTAAGGTATTTTCCTACTACAGAAGGGTATTTTAGACTTTTGACTAACAGCCAAATCCGTTCACCAACCTACATGTATGACATGTACCAAAAATGTAGCTTGTGTACATTCTCGTGACATGGATTTAGTCGCAACAAATAGTGGCTATTTACACTTGGTAATTCTAAAGGGTATTTAAGACCGTTACGTACCCTAGCAAATGTTATCATCACAAAATATGATAAAATATTGCAAATTTGTAAAAGAAAAAACCTGAGAATAGCACTCTATTGCATCCTTGAAATCTTTGTGCCGAAACGCCATATCACCTTTTTTCTTTGAATTTAACGACTCTTGCATTTGATCGGTCCACATTTGAAAAGAGAGCTGTAAAGATAAGTTACAAGAATTATAATCAATCAGCAAACAATATATTAAATAATAAAGCATGACAAAAGGTTTGATAGGAACCAAAAGATTATTTTTTTGAAAACCAGAATGATACTATCGGCCTGCTTTTGAGAGACAGTTGTCTCTCCTTTGGATATCTTATTTGAACCCTTAAAGTCCGTACAAAATCAAAATAAACGTAACACTTGACTTTTCCTGATACCCGTTTATCGAGTTACGATCATGCAGCGATACTGTGGTCTATTTTTATTATAATAATAATATTGTTGACTACTTTTCCTACATGATATGTAAACTTGTAAAGTTCTATTCAATTTGCCTATGTTACATTCACTTTGTGGGCTTGTCTTTATCTTACTCAGCTAACAGAAACAGGATGCACAAATGAAAAAATGAGGAATCAACCCTCAACTTTTCATGTTTGGCCTATTGAGAATAGCCCATTTTATCTTAAGAATAAGGTGAAATGGGACCCATGAGATCGGAATTAAAAGTAGGCCTGCAGCCTTTGAGTTTGGCTTATGCTCGATAACGATAGACTAAAATGTAAAATAAAAAAGCAAAATATTTAGGAGTATATGAAGAAATACCTCATTTGTTTGTCCTTCGTCGTCTTTATACGAAAGCGTTTCTAAAATTTCATGTATTGCTGTTAAATCCATTCTCAAGCAAGCTTCACCAAGTGGGGATCGAGGTGAGAATGAAGTCGTAGCCGGGATACCCATTAAGATGTATGATGGCACCTATAATTATCGGAAGGTATTTTAGACATCTTATTATAGTTGAACATTTTCGTGAGTCAAAAAAAAAAATTCAACAAACCTCGGTTTCTTTTTGAAGTATAGTCAAGGCAGCAACTAGTGACTTTGGATTTGGTCGTTCTCGGGGTTCATATTGCAAACAACGAGAAGCCAAACGCACCAATTCGGTTCCATCATCATTTGAAAATTGTCCTTCTAAGCATGAATCCGTAAGCATTGGAAGGTTTCGGTCCCTTATCAGGTCCAGAGCCTGATATTATAAACCAAGCATCACTTATATGCTCAACCGCACAAAAACATGCACACATTTACACACACACACACACGAGCGCAAACATGTACGGAAAGAGTTGAGACATCTTCTTACATGGCTTGGAGGAATGTGCTTCCCACTTAGAAGGTCAAGCAAAAGAGTCCCGAAGCTATATATCACACTTTCAGGTGTCACTCTTCCTACAAGATGAATACATATATTTTCAAATGAAACACTAAAGCATTACTTGAAGAATCTGTGAAGAAGTTAAAGTCTGAAATCTGTCATGTTGACCTTTAAGTCGAAATGCATCTTTCAAAACAAACTATGAAACATCTTGAAACAAGAATTTAACGGTTATCAAAACATTTGGAGAGAAGTAAAAGTGTGATTTGTGCTTTAGCATCAAAACAAAGAACTTTAAACAATTACAGTCGAGACTGAATTTGAAAGTTAGTCGTTCTGATCTTAAAATTCAAAATTCATCTCCTTCTCGAGACTTATTCAATTTAGTAGATAATTAAACTCTAGAAGAAACAAAAGTGTACCAGTTCTTAAATACTCGGGAGGAGTAAATGCAAGATTTGTGCTATAGCTTTTCCCATCCCGACTATTCTTCATTAAGCCAAAACACGAAAGCCTAGGATTACCTTCCTGCAAGAATCAAATGGTAGAATATTGGCATCCATATTCATATTAAAAAGAAGAAATTAACTGAAATTTAGATCAAACATTTACCTCATCGAACAAAATTCGATAAGCATTGAGATCATGATATAAAGCACGGCCTTTACTTGTACAATATTCAAGAGCTTCGGCTAAATGTAAGACCACACGTAACCTCATTGCCCACTTCATCGGCTGCGACTCCCCTGAGTCAACAATTTTTTTTTTTTTACTTTTCATAACTAACTAAATGCAAGTACAATGATTTAAAAAGTTGATGATAAAGAACAATTGCTTACAGTGAAAAAGATGTTTTGCAAGAGTATTATTGGGCAAATACTCGGCCACTAGTAGCCGCTCGTCATGTTCACAACAGCAACCAAGAAGATTTGCCAGCCTGGCATTACGCAGTTGACCAACCGATTTTGCTTCTTCCTGATGTTCCAAAAGTCAAATTCTCTAATACTTAGGACCAATACAAATTGTGATGCCATATATGCCACATGTAGAAGTGGCATTATCAAATTATTTATCTTTAAACGGGTAGATTTGGGATATGTTATTTTCACTAATTGGTCAAACAGACACGGGTTTAATGGGGTCATATGGGTCAAAGTCTATTCAAGATGTGTATAACCTCCCAAACCATTTTATTGATTCTTTTTTTTTAAGTATATCGTTATGAGATCTAAAAGGTTTGTTTGCAGCTTGGTTGAACCCAAACTGACCCATTTTCCCTCTAAGAATTACCCGTTTTCTTTTTCTTTTTTTTGGAAAGCAAAGAATTTATTAAAATAAAGAGGATTACAAGTACATCAATGGCCTCCAAGACAGAGAGCCAACCTCCAAATTTAACATTCAGCTAACTAAGTTACATCACCAATTAACCACCAACTTCCAGTTTTTTAGGATTGAGAATCCAACTTTTCCAATCCCAATTTGTACACTTACTTCTATTTGAAATCCAGAGAAGCGAGAGATTTTGGATACTTGGGAATACATCATCATTCAAAATGTCTTCTCGACTATCATCTTGAATAGAATTACCCGTTTTCTTCTGTACGTGTTTTTGTCGATCCAAATGTTCTAGGAAAGTTGTTACACTAATTAGGATGAGTATTATACTATTTTATTCTTTTACTGTATGGTTTTCATCTACTCATATAGCCAGACATCCATCTATATATGTACTATAAAACTCGAGAAATAACAAAAACTTTAAAAAACATAGTAAGTCTTCGTACCATAAATTGTCGAGAATCAGGCCAAGCAGAACGATTAAAGCGTTTAACCGCTATTCTCACTTGATTCTCGAGTTTTCCTTTATATACAACATTTGGAGCCTTCTCACCATGTTCGGATACAATGTTTTCAACAGCAAAACCCGATGTTGCATTTTTAAGTTGCTCAAAAGAAAATTCTTTGAAAGCAGGCAAGTTACCGAGTTCCTCTTCATTCCCTGTAGTAAACAAGGCAAATCAAACAGAGTTTAATTCCAGTTTATTGAAATAAAATCACGTGGATCCTATTTTAAATAAGCCTAAAAATTCAGTGATATCTTATAGAATACATATCACCATTTGGATCCTCGAGAATCGATGCTTTGTTTGGTGAAACTAGACATGGAATGAGCTTGGTGCAAAATGAACCCATGTTGCCAAAAGTAAATAACACCTAAATTAGACAATCAATTGCCAATGTTACGAAATTTCAATATCAAAATCAGAACTTAAACAGTTAATCAGACCAATCTACATCCAGTTAAACACCACACAGTGAGTGACTTCAGACAATTTCCAACAGTTCTTTTTATTTTTGGCAACAAAACCAATTTGGCATAGATTAGAGTTTTCTTTTTAAATTTGGCAAGTGAACTAAATTATAAGTACATTTACTCAAATTTCAATCATGTGCTCAAATCCTTAACTGGATTCAAGTTTGATCAACATTAACATAACATCATCAGATAGCACAAACAAAAAACAGATATTTCCTTTTCAGATAGAAGGATCTTTAGTTTGGAAATAACCCAATATAACTTCAGGGTTTTTTTTTTAGCTAATTACACTGTGTATTATATATAACACCCACAAAATTTTTAACATAACTATATTCAATCTGTGAAGCAGAAAGATTAAAACCCCAAAAGAAAAACTAAAATCATCAAAAAAAGGAAGAAAAAAAAAACTCACCTTTTTGTTGAGCAAATTTTCTTGTTTGTTCTCCTGATCAAAGAGTAAAAAGAAAAGGTCAAACTTTTAACTCCTTTATGACAGTGTAATAAAAAACCCTAATTGGTGACTTCAAATCCTTTTAGAAAGTCAAAATTACAACCCTTTTTCTAGATCAAACCAACTCCAAAGAAGCAATATAAACCCCAATTTTGGGTTCCCACAAGATCCACATTTTCACATCAAGTACCAAGATTTCCCCACACACACATACAATGAAAACCACCCACTTAGAATTCTGAGACTACCCTTTTACAAAAGATTCACAATTTTGTGCTTTTAGGAAACAACAAAAACTAAAATTCAAAGAAATGAGTTTTTGGGGAGTACGAAAGAATCTTGAAAAAATGAAAACCCAATTACAAGATCCTAGATTGATTTATGTAGAACACACATTCCAGCTAAAGAACACCCACAATGAGAGATCCTTGTACTTTTGTTGAGATCTTTCATATAATCTTCTTATTCTTAGAAGTGAGTAGCTGTTGGCCTGTTAGCCTTTTTATACTTTGTAGCATCCCATATATGTATTTTTTTAGTCACTTATTTAATCATTAATAGACACCCAATAAAATAAAAATGATTAATGTTTAATTGTATATACTTTATAGGACATCTATCTAATTAGAAATAAATGAAAAAGTACAGCTACTAAATGGTTACTACGTATTAAATAAACAGATTAAAAGTTTCACATATAAGAATAAATTGTACTTACAGAAATATAAAAATTAAAGTTTTATTAGATGGAGGGAGTCTACTATATTCATGTTGTTGAAGTAGAATGAGATTCGAAAAATCTTAATAATTATACATTTATGATGATTTGTGAATATATTCATAAAGTATAAGCTTTTTTTTATTACAATTGGTTGGTCCAAGGTATCTTAATTTTGACTTTTATTTATCAATTCAAACATTAATTACATGAAAATGATATAATTTTGAAATTAATACTTGTAAGCATGTCATAGATATACTCTTTATAATATAACTAGTGTTAAACCCGTGTGATGCACGGTTAAAAAATATAATTTCATAATAGATCTCATAATGTAAAACGGTAAATGAAATGTTTTAATAATGATATTCAATTTTATGTTGAATACATTTTATATATGAGTGATGATTAGTAACATTGTTATCGTCTTATTTGTACACCATCAATTATGCTTTAAAGTGTTTTATTATTTTACAGTGTAGTACATATTGGTACACGGCTAAAAAAAGTAGTTTCGAAATCACTTCCCTTATGATCATTTTTTATAACATTTTGAAAATAATTTAATAATATAATTAAGTAAGTATGAAGAGATGGATGACAACTAACCTCTTAAAACTTTCAAATTGTGTAACAAATATATTTTTAATCGTTATTAATGATATTTTATAAGTTTTGATTTTTTAAAAATGAAATAAGAACAAAAAAATTTCACCCACTAATTGAGAAGGTAGAAAAATATGTGTATATTGTAAAGTGATATTTCTAGCTAAAACAATTGTTTGGTAATAATAACATTTTTGTTGTTAAGGTTGCAATAATTTGTAAAGCAAGACATATGTACATAGTTTTAACAAAGATAAATTGTAGCGATTAATATAACCATTCATGCATTTTATTGAACAACTAATTGGGCATCTATATATACAAATTCAATCTATATATAGTGATGAGATATATATAAATACTTAAATTAGATATTATGGACGGAGGTCTATAGGTGGTAGGGTAGGGTGGGTGGTACCGCTCAGATTGTGGCCAATCTTCCTAACCGCGAAAAGTAATAAAGAAATTATAAAATTGCACCTCTTACCAGTTAAATATAAAATTATAATTAGGTTGTGTTATTAAAACTAATAAAATATTTAAAAGATATCATAAACTTGATCTACCTATACTCAGATTATAAATTAAATGAAATTGAGATCCCTGAGCTTGTAAGATAATATATTTTTTTATCAAATTAAGAAGACTACGATAAAAGCTATAATGATATTAAAAATTAAGCTATCCCAATTCACTAAAAGTTATATTCTTTTATAGATCTGAAAAAGGAATGTGAAGATTAAGATAAAGAATAATAAACAAATTTATAACTCAAAATTAGAGAGGAAAAAAAATATATAAATGAATTCATGATCTTTCACTTTAATAAAAATATTATACTACAAAAATTATTTAATGACACATTAGTTTGGAATGAATTGATTATAATTTAATTATCTATTTTAGTATTTACCATAAATAATGACACTTTAAATTGAATTTGTATAATTTAGTTTTAATTTTCTAATATACTATTACCTTATTTATTATATGAGTGTAGGAGAATCCATGTCATCAAACTTGTTTCATATAGTGATGACACATAGGATTTTGGTGATGTGGCATAGGTATATAGTTGCCAAATCATTTAAGGTCTCATAACTTAGTTATATAGATAGATATCTATATGTAAAGAGATAAATATAGATTTAAATATTTATTTAAGTTTTTTTTTTTTTTTAAAAAGAATAGTTTAAAGCAAAATGATAATACGATTCATGAAATGAAGTTGAAAATTTTCTTATTAGTTCAAAATTATATATAATTCACTTAATTTTTTGCATTTAATGCAATAAAACTTTCATTTTATTTGTATTGTCTTAAACATAATCTTTTATTAAAATGTGAACTTTACACAAATGTTCTTATTCATTATCATTTCCCTAATTTAAATATTGTTATAACAACTTAACAGTACATTATGTACTATTCAACTTCAACAAATTTATCGTAACTACTTTCAATTTCTATGTTTTTTACTTTGCAAGTACACATGTTCATGGATTAAAAAGTAACATGACAAATCATGTTGATTTTGTGTGAAAAATGTGAATCGTAAACGAAATAAATATAATTCATAATCAAGGGCCCATTTAATATTCTTCTCAGTGAACATATAACATCAACTATCATGTTATAAAATAACTCGAGAATCCTAATCTCAACCCATATATATATATACATATAGATCCGGTTCATTTGAGAACCAAAAAAATTGCGAGAACCGGGAGAACTACTATATTGCATGTTTGTTCACATGTAGATTCACATGTGAACATTGATTTAGGTTATATATATATATATATATATATATATATATATATATATATATATATATATATAGGTTATATATATATATATATATATGTCACAAGTTGTTAATAACTATCTTAGAGTTGAGGCTATAATTTTTTGTAGTTCATTTAATTTTACACCTACGTCTTATGATTAAACTATAGTGAATAAGAAGTGCTAAACCGCTACCTATTTTGATGGCTTATATTTGGGTCAATATCTCATCCTATACCCAAAATTATAGGAATTTAATTAACTAGCAAGGATCAAATATTTTACTTATATTAGCATTAATAATATGTGACATTTGAATGTCATAATAATTCAGTAGAATGAACCATAAATGTTGCATTTGAATTAAATTATCAACATGTTAGTTAAGTTTTTATGATAGGAAGGTGTCAACATCTATCTAACTAAGATCCATACTTTGTAGGTGGGACAAATTTTGTTCTCCCTTCAAAGTACGTTATATAGTTACATATTACATGAATTAATAAATTATGTGACAAAATTACACTTTTATTATTATTACTATTACTATTACTACTGCTAATATCAATTTTACCCTACTTATGAATAGTAACTATTTTGTTTTTTATGGCATATTAATTTATATATATTTTAATCATTATCCTTTAATATTAATTAACAAACTATTATTAATATTAACTCTTTAATAACTTTAAATTTGTTATGGGTTATATAAGTTTAAGCCTTTAGTGTGATATTGTTTTTTCCTATTATTTTGAAATTCCATCTAAACTTTATATCAACTATTTGAATATAACTCATAGTTGCTATTATTTTTTATGATATTATTAGCTACAATAATTATATTCTATGGTTATTATCTCTTAATATTTATTATTGAATTCTTACGTTTTTATTTTTTGAAATAAGAAATTAATACACACACAATTACAATAGCTATATTTCATGATTACTATCTCCTGATATTAATTGTTCAACTCTTATAGAGTGTATGTTTTACGTTTTCGAAAGAAATAATATCTTACATATATATATTTATGATGATATGGTGACGAAGGTAAAAATTATTCAATAAATATGTTGTACCACCACTTTATGTTACATTTTTTGTTTTCATTTCTATATTTAAGAAAATTTCAGTTAACTCCGATAGTAATATGTATAAGTTAGAAAAAAGACACCGATAATAAAAAGGTACAAAATTTTAAATTTATAGTTATTACTCTTGCTACGATAAATTTAACTTGGGTAACTACAATTAATGTTTCATTGTTATTGTTATTATTATTATATAGATCTAGATTATTATATCATTGGTATTTTAAAACTTTTTAGTAATTTACAATTAAAAAAAAGAGTATCAGCTCATAACTTTTCTATTAAAATTAAAAAAACCGAACCAAAATTTGAGGTTTCAAATATTTATGTAAAAAATATCAATTTTTTAAAACCCGTCGCATCGTGAGGGCAATAAAAAACTTGTTATATTTCATTTTTATCTTTATCCGGACCTAATCGCAACAATTTGATATATAACACTCTCTTATGTACACATTAAATAAATTAAATAAATAAAGCTATATTAAATGCATGCCATTAGTAGAAATACATTCAGAACATGTAAACATAGAGTAGACACACTGTCTGCTTTGTTTTGTTTTTGTTTTTCTAACATTATACACACATTGTAGGATAGAATTTAATTGCGAATAGTAGGGTGTCAATTTCTGACTCGACTCGAAACTCAATACGAACCCGACTCGAATATAATAAGGTTTGGGTCGGGATTTTTGTCGCACCCCCAAATTATGATACGGAAGCGGGTCGGTTCGGGGCGCGACTAATCAATATACAAAGCACACAAGATTGCATAATGAACGACCACTACATGCGTCGTTTACAAATACATTGATAAAATAAAGGTTTTACACCGTTATAATATAGTTTACAAAAGCCCTTGAGTTCAAATGATAGAGATTCTATGGCATAACTAAATTATACAAAATATAGTAATGCATGACAATCTCTTGATGTCTGTATGCGACTCGAACTAATGGGCATCCTGAATGGCAGTCCTACTGCTGCTGAGAACCTGAGAATACATGCTAAAAGGTCAGCTATAAAGCTGGTGAGCTCACAGGTTTAATGATAAGATATGATGTATGAACCACAAGATTTAATAATGATGTTTGAAATTAATCAAATATAATGTATATATAGCCATGAGCACATAGTCTGAGCTTAACTGAGATGTCAGGATCACAATTATGTGACACTCCTCCAAATTAGGTATATACTTATACTTAATTACATGCATTTCTTACGCTAATTCCCTGCATTTGTGTTAAACAAAACCTATGATGTGATATGAGTCTAGCGAGCCCAAAGCAATAATACAAAGATGTATTACATTATACGTAGTATTTATAAATTACTTACGAACGTATCGGAACTAAGCCGACAAAAATAATTACCAGATTTGGTGACATGAAATAATTAATAATTCAATTATTAATTACGAGTATTTATATATCTATAACATATAGATAAAACGGTTCAATGATACGTTTAACATATAACGTATTACATAACGAACAGAAACAATTCTAAAACGTACCTAAAAGGTCAAAACCTGAAAAATGTTATTTTTCTAGTACGTTTTCAAGTATTTAGAACATTACTTCGAATTATGAATTCGAAACTCAACTGAAATTTGGCGCTTAAATGGACGTGCGCAGTAAAATGTACAAAAATGTACAACTATCAAAAATAATGATAATCTCATTATTCTGAAAACATATTACGAACCAGGAAAGCATCTACAAAATAAAAATATAAAATGTTAAATTTTATATTGCTAAAATTATACCCGTACTTGAAATTGAGGTACCAAAAATGGGCTACCAACCTCAATTATTTGAGGTTACAGCAACCCATACTCGTTTAAATTATATACTCCCTCCTTCCCTTCGTCTGATCAACAACACCCACACACATCACCACCATTTTCTTTCTATTTTTCTTCTTTCTTTCTTTTCTTTGATCTGGAGGAACTCAAACAAGATCAGAAGCAAGAAACAGAGGCACAACATCATCATCATCCTCGTATCTTCATCATCATCGATCATCACCACCTTCACATTTCTCATTGTAAGGAAACTTTCATTTCCTTGATTTCTTTGCTAAAATTTCGTTATACAACTTGTTTATACATCATAATCTAGCTACATAACATCACAAACTCGAAGATTGATGATTGATTCTTGAAATGGGTTTTAAAAACCAAAACTATAAACCAAGAATCAACAAATGAAAACTTGTTAAAAATGTGGTAATAAGTTGATAAAATGACATAACTAGTTGATATAAACGTTTGGTACTATGATCTGAACAAGTTGGAAACAAAATCATCGAGTTTATTTACACTCTGCACGAACAGAACCTGCAAAACCTTTGAATCCGGCGGATTCAAGCGAATCCGGCGGATTCCCAGCCGAAGATCAGATGAATCCGGCGGATTCCCATTACTAAACCAGTCGAATACGGCGTATTCCTTCGAATACGGCGTATTCCCACCTTTGACCCGCACACAAACCTTCGGCTAAAACGATGAACGAGTAAAAGACACGGGTGAATACGGCGGATTCAAATGAATCCGGCGTATTCACAAACCTTCACACGAAATACCTGTGAACACAAACGAATACGGCAGATTCATTTAAATCCGGCGTATTCCCGAACAAAAACGAAACCGTATGAAAACTAGGATGAATACGGCGGATTCACCCGAATCCGGCGTATTCCGACTTCTGACTTGAATCCGGCGGATTCCACTGAATACGACGGATTCCCGTGTCTAGTCAACAATCTGACGTTTATTTTAAAACATAAACGCTTCCGTTCACGATTCCAATTATACGATACATTTACGAGACATTGTAAACTATTAATAAAACATTAATGTGATATATCCGAGACACGGACTTTGGACTTATTTAATTCGTGCGAACAAACGATATATAAATAGATAACTACATATTGGGTTGTACACTTAACAAGTATACGACAAGAGAAATAATAACAATATTTCAACACAATGCTATTAATAAAGTTAACAACTTATATTGTTAAGAAATGAACCATTTCTTCAAATAAACAAAACTGTTAACATAAGTGATTAAAACAAATCAAAAGTACTTATGTTAATACATTGTTATGTATAGGTTGACTACAATTGGGCTTCATTATCTTATCTCGCTAGCATTCACATCCGAGCACTCACAGTGAGTTCACAAACCCCTTTTAAATGTTTTAATGTTTTAAAACCTCGGGGTGGAAAACATAGAAATCGTATGTATATTTGCATGCGATAACTGATTTAAATACTAGATGTATTTACTTAAACTATTGATGAAATGTGATTTCATACTGTAATTGATTTAATACTGTATGTATTTGCTGAAATTGTTTTATGAAGAGGTACTTCATACTTGAACTGTTTGTGAAAGGGTATTTCACACGACGATTTGAACTGTGTTTTATGAAGAGGTACTTCATACTTGAACTGTTTGTGAAAGGGTATTTCACACGACGATTTGAACTGTGTTTTATGAAGAGGTACTTCGTACTTGAACTATTTGTGAAAGGGTATTTCACACAACTATTTGAACTATGTTTTATGAAATGTTTTTCATAACTATTTTGGGAATTTAGGCAACGAATCTTGGTACGGATCTAGGCTGAACGATGTAGTGCATAAAAGACCTTATGGCTACAGACTATAACCATTAGTTAGGTGACTCTAGCCACTGAGTATACGGATAGTACTATCGCCGTGACGACCCTCCTACGGATTTGGGAGCGTATACTTAATTGTCCAGCATGGCAAACAACAACAGATTAGGGTTGTGGTTTGGTTTGGTTATAGGGTTAGATCGGGTTACCTTACTTGACAGGTTTAGCTCACCTTTCAAGGGATCACCGTCTAAATATTCCCACTAAACTAATGATTAGGAAAGGATTTCCTACGTACACTGATTTGGAAATGTTAATCTTTATTTAGGTTAACTTGTGTTTCCTACTGATAACTGATTTGGGAAATGTTATTTGTTAATAACTTGTGTTTCCTACTACAACTACAACTGATTTGGGAAATGTTATTTGTTAATAACTTGTGTTTCCTACTTGACAAACAACACTTATTTGGAAATGTTATTCTCAAATGATTAACCTGTGTTTCCTACATAACGAACAAACTTGTGAATTCACTCAACAATTTTGTTGACGTTTTTTTCAGGAAATTAGCAGCGTAAGTAAGATCTGCATGCATTATCAGGACGGACTACCCTGGACTTGTTAGGATGCCACTACTTTTGGGACACTTGGATTTCCTCTGTATAACTGCAACTACTGCAGTCATACCTATGAAATCTACTTTTGATATTATGTATTTTATGAAATACTGATTTCACTACTACTATTACTGTTATCACTTCTCAAGTGGTAATCATTTGTAAAACTTTAACTAATGGCATCTTAATCTATTTCGTTCTGCGATAATCATATGCTCTGAGTATGTATGTAACTGTTGGTTGTTATTACTGCTCGCACCCCCGCCACGTCACTAAGCTTCCGCAAACCACTCTACGTAATTGTAATTACCGTTTGGCGGGGTGTGACAGACTTGGTATCAGAGCCATTGGTTATAGCGAACTAGAAGTCTTTAGGTGACTGAAAACCTTAGAGACCTAGACTATAGCCTTGGCTAGAACATTTGTGCATTCATGCATACATACTTTGCATACAACTAACATACGACTGACACACCACACTCCATTTCTTTTGTCACAGTATGTCTAGTCAATCACATTACCATGTTTACGCTTCGGATGAAGAGCCGACCGATGCTACTTTTGAGGGTCCCGCGATTTCAGTAGGGGATGAGTCATCAGTTCATGTGAGAGCTATGTCTGATGACACTAGTGATGCTTACTTAGTACCACCTCCGACCGCACCTGTGGTCACTCCTACCCCTACACCACCTGTTGCGAGTACCTCTCGTGTGCCTGTACCTCGGATGACAGCTAGGATCTGTGTTCGGGATTTTCCCAGGGGACCACTCGCGCCGCGCGATAAGGCGCCAGTGACTGAGTCTGAGGTTCCAGTTGTCGAGCCGCCACAGAAGAGGCTCCGACCTTCTCATCTGGACTGGATGCCTCGAGTATTGAGAGAGTGGAGATCACTAGAGGGTATTCCCTCGACCTTTGAGTTTGGAGAGTCCTCCCACTCACCACCATCTGCATATCTCACTGGTGAGCCTCTGGAGCTCACTGTGCCTACCCTTGTGGCTGTGGCCCACACCATGTTTAGGATATCCTCTAGCAGGAGCAGAGATGTGATGGAGCTACTGAGCGATGCCTCCCGTACTGACATGAATATGGCTATGCTCCATCAGAGGATGGATTTTGTGGAGACTCACCGTCAGACAGACTGGCAGAGTCTAGCGTCCACCCGTGCACGCGTTGCAGCTTTAGAGAGGCGTGCTAGGGTGTCAGAGATTGTAGCTAGTGTTTGTGTGATGGCTGCAGCAGTGATGGTTGCAGTTAGGATGTATTTACCATGGTTCCGTTAGGCCTGTGTATGGCGGTTGTGCCTACACCATATTAGACTATTACTTTTGGGGAAATAAATGTATGTATTAATTATGGACTAGCTGTATGTTGGATGGAACTTTGTTAGTAGAATGAGTATATGTATAGGAAACCCATCATCTTTTGTATAACGCTAACCATCGATGGGTATATTAGAAATCCCATCTCATTTTGTACTAAACTCATGTAACAGCGTTATGATCTTTAATATATAATGTATGCTTGGTTTACATCTCGTGTTCATTATGCTTATTATCAACCATGTTATTTCATCTTACAACTGTCGACTTGTGATTAAACCTATACTTTATCGACACTTTGTGACCAACTCTTGTAAACCCTGAAACATTTTACAGCTTGATGATTGATTATTCTTGAGAACCTCTGAAATTTACAGTGTTAAACGACAATGAAAAGAAATATGTATTGGACATTATATAATGGCGCCTGGCCAACGTGATTATATTATGCTAGATACATGTGGGTGTTTCAAAGTTGTATGGCACGTGTTGTAAAATTCTATTCATTCATCTTTTCATGTCATTCATTTCTATCAAATGTGAATCTTTGATCTATTCACATTCAATATCTCAACATTAACACTCTGCATTTTATTCATCGCAGAGCTGAATCATGCCTCCCAAACGACGAGTCACTAGAACAAGTCAAAAGACGACTACGCCTCCACCACCACCACCTACTGAAACCACTGAACAAATGATCGCACGAAGAATAGCTGAAGGTATTGCTGAATATGAGGCAAGCCGAAATCGCGAACCCGTAGTTAACAACAGTGGATCTACCCCTGTTAATACTGAGACACTCGTGAATGCTAGCCGAGGGTGTTCATACAAAACATTTCAGGCTTGTAAGCCGATTTCTTTTCGTGGCACCGAGGGTGCAATTGGTATGATTCACTGGATAGAGAAAACTGAGTCGGTATTGGATATTAGTGACTGTTCACCTGACTGTATGGTGAAGTATGCTGCTTGCACTTTGGCTGACAAAGCGCTCACTTGGTGGAACAGTCAGATCCAATCACTTGGTCGACCAGCTGCTTATTCAATGTCATGGGGAACATTTAAGAATCTGATATTGGAGGAATTCTGCCCTCGCAGTGAGATGCAGAAAATAGAAACAGAGTTGTGGAACATCACCATGATTGGTGCTGATATTGCTGGGTACACCACTAAGTTTCAGGAACTTGCACGTCTAGTGCCACATATGGTGACACCCGAGTATAAGCGTATTGAGCGCTACATATTTGGTCTAGTACCACAAATCCGTAGTCTAGTGACATCATCTAAACCGGACACTTTCAGGAGTGCTGTTACTCTAGCACAAAGTTTGACCGATGAGGCAGTCAGGATGGGAAATCTGACTAAGAAAGCTGTGTCGGGAAAAGGTGAACCGAACAGTACTGATGTTAGTAGCTCTGGTGGTGCAAAGCGAAAGTGGAACGGTAGTGGTACTGATCGTCAGGGTCAGCAGAACAAGAAATCTTCTGGAAATGCGAAAGCATATGTTGCCACTACCACCGAATCAAAACCATACCTGGGTAACAAACCCAAATGTGGTAAGTGTAACCGACACCACGAAGGTGGGTGTGGGTATTGTGGAAACTGTAGAGCATGGGGACATAGAACCCGAGAATGCAAAACTAACCCTCCCCCACGAGCAAACACTGAGCGTCAAAACCAGGGATGTTTTGAATGTGGTGAGCAAGGACACTACCGTAACCGATGCCCTAAGCTCAACAACAACAACCGCGGTAACAACAATAACCGAGCCAACAACATCAACAACCAACCGGCTCAAGGAAGGGCATTCGTGATCGGGGCACAAGAGGCACGCCAGGACCCTAACACCGTCACTGGTACGTTTTTTGTAAACAATCATTATGCCTCTGTGTTAATTGATTCGGGTGCTGATTTAAGTTTTGTGTCTACTGAATTTAGACCACTATTAGAACTTGAATCCCGTAAGTTAGACAACAAGTATACCATAGAATTAGCCGATGGTGAGTTAATCGAATCAGGAGAAATAGTACCGGGATGTACCTTGGAGTTAGAAGGTCATCTCTTCGAAATAGATTTACTACCGGTTAAGTTGGGAAGTTTTGACGTTGTAGTCGGTATGGATTGGTTATCTAAGAACCGCGCTGAGATCATATGTCATGATAAACTGGTACGATTACCACTGTCAACAGGAGTAACACTTGTGGTTCAAGGTGAGAAACGAAAAAGTACCACGAAAATGATTTCGTGCTTGAAGGCCAGTAAGTATCTCCGAAAGGGGTACCAAGCATTTTTGGCACACGTTGTAGAAAAGAAAACCGAGGAGCGACGTATAGACGATGTGCCCATTGTACGCGACTATCCAGGAGTGTTCCCTGATGAGTTGCCGGGATTGCCACCCCCACGACAAGTTGAGTTTCACATTGACCTGGTGCCAGGAGCCGCACCTATCGCACGAGCACCTTATCGTCTAGCTCCCTCGGAAATGCAAGAGCTATCTACACAACTACAGGAACTTCTAGACTTGGAATTCATCCGTCCGAGCTTTTCACCTTGGGGAGCTCCGGTCCTATTTGTCAAGAAAAAGGATGGATCTATGCGGATGTGCATCGATTACCGAGAACTGAACAAGGTAACTATCAAGAACCGATACCCGTTACCACGCATTGACGATCTGTTTGATCAACTGCAAGGGTCAAGTTATTATTCAAAAATTGACCTACGATCTGGTTACCATCAACTTAAGGTACGAGAAGAGGATGTACCGAAAACTGCTTTTAGGACTCGTTACGGTCACTACGAGTTTCTAGTCATGCCTTTTGGGCTGACCAACGCACCAGCAGTATTCATGGACTTGATGAATAGAGTATGCAAACCCTATTTGGATAAATTCGTCATTGTGTTTATTGACGACATCTTGGTATACTCACGATCGAAAGAGGATCACGAGCAACATCTGAAGCTTGTTCTCGAACTACTACAAAAAGAGAAGCTTTATGCAAAGTTCTCTAAATGCGAATTTTGGATAAGAGAGGTTCAATTCCTTGGTCATGTGATAAATGACAAGGGAATTCATGTAGACCCATCCAAAATTGAGGCAATCAACAACTGGGAAGCACCGAAAACCCCAACGGAAGTACGACAATTTCTGGGTCTAGCTGGCTATTACAGGAGATTCATCGCAAACTTTTCAAAGATAGCTCAGCCACTTACCACATTAACTCAAAAAGACAAGAAATTTGAGTGGAATGAGAAACAAGAGAAGGCATTCCAGATATTGAAACAGAAACTGAGCAGCGCACCCATACTATCCCTACCTGAAGGAGTGGACAACTTTGTTGTTTACTGTGATGCTTCGCATCAGGGATTGGGTTGCGTACTGATGCAAAATGAAAAGGTCATTGCTTATGCATCACGACAACTAAAAGTGCATGAGAAAAACTATACGACTCATGATTTGGAATTGGGAGCCGTTGTTTTTGCACTAAAGATCTGGAGACACTACCTATACGGTACAAAGTGTACGATCTTCACCGATCATAAAAGCCTACAACATATATTCGACCAGAAGGAACTTAACATGAGACAAAGACGTTGGGTCGAATTACTTAACGATTACGACTGTGAAATAAAGTATCACCCGGGTAAAGCTAACGTAGTAGCAGATGCCCTGAGTCGCAAGGAACGAATCAAACCTCGAAGAGTTCTAGCCTTGGGATTAACGATCCACTCGAATCTAATTACTCAAATTCGCGAGGCACAAGAACTTGCTTTCACATCCGAACGCCTTAAGGATGAATCCTTGAAAGGGATGGAAAAACAACTCGAGAAAAAGGACAACGGAGTGTTATACTTCATGAACCGAATTTGGGTACCATGCGTAGATGAGTTACGCAAGCTGATTTTGGATGAGGCGCACAAGTCCAATTACTCGATACATCCTGGTGCGGACAAGATGTACCAGGACTTGAAAGGTTTCTACTGGTGGCCTGGAATGAAACGTGACATTGCCACCTACGTTAGCAAATGCTTAACTTGCTCGAAGGTAAAGGTGGAATACCAAAAGCCGTCTGGGCTTTTGCAACAGCCTGAGTTGCCCAAATGGAAATGGGAGCAAATAACAATGGACTTCATTACGAAGTTACCTAGAACGGCATCGGGAGCAAATGCCATATGGGTGATTGTCGATCGATTGACGAAATCAGCCCACTTCCTCGCTATTAAGGAAACGGATGGAATGGAGAAACTAGCTAAAATCTATATTAAAGAGATTGTTTCTCGGCATGGTGTGCCACTATCCATCATCTCTGATAGAGATGCACGATTCACTTCTCGCTTTTGGCAAACATTACAACAGGCAATGGGTACTCGACTTGATATGAGTACTGCCTATCACCCGCAGACTGACGGCCAAAGTGAGCGAACTATACAGACGCTCGAAGACTTGTTGCGAGCATGTGTGATAGACTTTGGAGGTAACTGGGATACCCACCTACCTTTAGCTGAATTCTCTTACAACAATAGTTATCACACGAGTATACAGATGGCACCATTTGAGGCGTTATATGGACGCAAGTGCCGATCACCACTCTGTTGGGCAGAGTTGGACGACAGACAACTATCTGGACCCGAACTTGTCCAGGAAACCACTGACAAAATAACTCAAGTATTGAGCCGACTGAAAGCGGCACGAGATCGACAAAAGAGTTACGCTGATAACCGCCGTAAACCTCTTGAGTTTCAAGTAGGAGACAAGGTCCTACTCAAAGTATCTCCCTGGAAAGGAGTAGCACGACTTGGCAAACGAGGAAAGCTGAACCCACGATACATCGGACCGTTTGAAATCCTTGCTAGGATTGGTCCTGTCGCTTACAAGCTCAAACTACCGCAAGAGCTTAGTAGCATACACGATACTTTCCACGTTAGCAACCTCAAAAAGTGTCTTTCTGATGAAACACTTATCATTCCTCCTGACGAAGTCTTCATTGACTCAAAACTTAACTTTGTGGAGGAACCTGTTGAAGTTATGGATTCTAAAACGCAGAAACTTCGACACAAACGAATCAAACTGGTTAAAGTTCGTTGGAACTCGAAACATGGCCCAGAGTTTACCTGGGAACGAGAGGATGAAATGCGAAAGAAATACCCCAACCTATTTGAGAGCGTGACCGAGACTCACGGCTCGACTTAAATCTCGGGACGAGATTTCACTAACGGGGGGAGAATGTGACACTCCTCCAAATTAGGTATATAATTATACTTAATTACATGCATTTCTTACGCTAATTCCCTGCGATTGTTTTAAACTAAACTTATGATGTGATGTCAGTCTAGCGAGCCCTAAACAATAATACTAAAAGTATTACATGATACGTAGTTATTTATAAATTACGTACGAACGTATCGGAACGAAGCCGACAAATAAATAACAAAAGTTTCGTGACACAAAAATAATTAATAATAAAATTATTAATTACGAGTACTTACATATCTATAACGAATAGACAAAAGGGTTTAAATATACGTTTAACATAAAACGTATTATAACACGAACAGAAACAATTCTAAAACGCGCATACGACGTCGAATCATAAAAATACAAATTTTCTCGTTCGTTTGGAAGAAGTTAGAACATTACTTCAAAATATGAAATCCTAAATTTACTGAAAATTGGCGCTCAATTAACTGCGCTCAGTAAAATGTACAAAAATGTACAACTATCAAAAATAATGATAACCTCATTATTCTGAAAACATATTACGAACCAGGAGAGCATCTACAAAATAAAAATATAAAATGTTAAATTTTATATTGCTATAATTATACCCGTACTCGAGATTGGTGGGACTAAAATCCCACCAACCTTCAATAATGCAGGAGACAGATGGTTTTAAAACCATACTCCCTCCCATATTTCTGTGATCTTCGACAAATACACACACACACAAATAATTCATCTCCTTTCTCTCAAAGAAATTACACAAGATTAGAACATCAAATAGCAGCAGGAAGTGGAAGTGGATCAAGCCAGTGACTCTATCATCATCATCATCATCATCCGATCACCATCCTCATCATTTTCATCTTTGTAAGAAAACTTATAATCTTTGATCTCTTTGTTTAAATTTCGATATATTACTGGTGTATGCATCATAATCTAGCTACATAACATCACAAACTTGAAGATTGATGATTGATTCTTGAAATGGGTTTTAAAAACCAAAACCATAAAACGAAAATCGATTGGTGAAAACTCGTTAGAATGGTATATTATGAGGTTAAAACATGTTACAAAGTGATTGTATAACCTATTATGATGCTTGATCATCTTAAAAACGAAGCAAAAATCAAAACCTGTACGTATTTGAAGTAACAGAGCCGAACCAGAACTTGAAAACTCTTGAATACGGCGTATTCCTCTGAATACGGCGTATTCCCATTTTCAAACAAGTCGAATACGGCGTATTCCTACGAATACGGCATATTCCCCATTTAAAACTCGAACACTTTGAACAACCCAGATGAATCCGGCGTATTCACAGGAATACGGCGGATTCCCAACTTTTGAAACTTCGAATACGGCGTATTCAGTTAAATACGGCGTATTCCCACCTTCGACCCGCACGCAAACCTTCGGCTAAAACGATGAACGAGTAAAAGACACACTCGATCCGACGGATCATCGGTGGATCCGGTGAATCCTTTTAAACTCGAATGAATACGGCGTATTCGCCAGAATACGGCGTATTCCCCAATTTTCGAATGAATACGGCGTATTCTATAACACCCCTCATTTACAATATCAATATAATGTTAGACACACGGAAGCGTAGGAATTTTAACCATATTTATATTTATACATACTATTAATTTACATCAAAAGTTTACAACTTTTAGTTACATCAAAGTGAAACTGTTCATAATACAACATATGTCGGGGTATTATATAAAACAAACTGATTTAGTACAAAAGATCAGAGTAGCTTGCAGTCAAACTGTTCTTGCACCAAAAGCATCTCAATCCTGCTACTCATTAAACTACAAATCTGCAGGAACGAAAGATGAGGGATTAGCACATAGCTAAGTGAGAGAGTTCAACACCCAACATTCAACTTAGCATAACCACTAATTACAACAATCAACAACAACTTAACAATGAGGATCGGTGGTTCTGGGGATAACCATAATACCCGGGTGGCTCCCCAAGAACTCTTATCCAACCATATCCGTATGGCCCTACGGACGAGACCGATAGCTAGAGGTTATCCTACTCAGATACAGTTCAATACACACAACATATGAAGCATATCCCTGTATCATTCACACGATAACCAACTAACCCAACCAACAGTTCATCAACTTGTCGACCTCATTGACAACCATTATCAAAAGATCACACGTAGCACATAGTGATATATTCAACAATAATGATTAAACAACTCTATATTCATAACTACAATTAACCGTTGTAATCAAATGATCACAACTAAATTAAATGGTGAGTTTTGAATCCACTCACCGATACCTCAGAAGTCGCTACACTCAGCTTCTAATCACTGAGTCTTTGGTGTATCTGAAACATCACACAACAAACAAGTTAGTAACTTGTTTCTAACTAATAATAGTTAACTTCACAATTCAAGTTACAATAAGTAACAATAATAACTATTTGTATTATATAACTCAGATTCACAAACTATCATAATTATCAAAATTTAACAGACAAACGCGATCCGGACTAGGCGTGGTGGGATCGCGTTCTTCAGTATAAAAAGTTCTGTAACCGAAAAACACTAGCAAACGCGATCCGTACATTTGGCCAGGATCGCGTTTCCAAGGCCAATTCACGACTGGGACATTTTATAACTATGGAACGCGATCCGGACTAGATTCTGGGATCGCGTTGAGCTGCGTTTCAGCTCAAGTACAGACCTGCAAACACCCAGCTCGAACCTAATACCATTTTTGATCATTCAAACTTAGTTCTAAGGTTATAAACAACATAAATAACACCACATATCATTATATTACAACAATTAATCATCATACAACATCAAGAATCAAATCTATTCATCATATCCTTATCTAACCTAGTTCATGTAAATAGGTAAATTACCTTTCCAATTTGAAGAAGAAGATGACTAGAAAGGATTATAGCAACTAGTTGAATCACAACTTCAATTTACCAATTCTTGTTTTTGATTCTTGATGAACTTATCTTGATTTTTACTTAGGGTTTATGTGTTTCTTGAAATGAAAAGAGATAAGAAAGAAATGGGTAAAGTGATCAAAATAAAGGTCGGCCTCTATTTTAACCGACTCAACATTGTGGGTATTTTATACCCGCTCTAAATCTATTGCCTGGAACCTAAAAACCAATTACGAGAAATTTATTTTATTACACCGTCAACTTCAATATTTTAAAATAAGCAACATTTCACTAACCACAATAAGTCCTGAGACCTATTTTACCACTTTCACAATTAAACAATTATATCAAATAAATTTCTAAAGCAATTAAATACTCAATTAAATAAGAAAAATACCAGGCCACTGGAGAGGATGTTACAAATCTCCCCTCCTTAAAGAGATTTCGTCCCCGAAATCTCAACATCAATAAACAATCCAGGATATCTGGATTTCATCAACTCCTCGGTCTCCCAGGTCAAATTAGGACCTAAACTATGTCGCCACTTTACTAGTACCATAGGAATTTGTTTCTTCCTAAGTTTAGTAATCTTCCTATCTAGGATTTCAACAGGTTCTTCAACCAATTTCTGAGTTTGATCAACTTTTAACTCCTGCAAAGGAAGAATTTGCGACTGGTCTTCAACATTGCATCTTCTAAGATAACACACATTAAACGTGTCATGTATACCAGTAAGTTCAGGTGGGAGATCTAATGAAACAGACTGCTCATTTACAACTTGGCGAACTTTGAATGGCCCAATATATCTAGGCGCCAACTTTCCACGTTTTCCAAAACGGATTACACCCTTCCATGGAGAAACTTTGAGGTATACTAATTCACCTTCAGAAAATACAACTGGTCGCCTTTTCGGATCTGCATACTGTTTCTGTCGGTCGCGAGCAGCTTTCAACTTTTCACGTGCGATTGCAACTTTGTCAGCTGTCATTTGTACAATGTCGGGTCCAGCAAACTGTTTCTCACCGGCTTCCAACCAACATGTCGGTGTTCTACAACGTCGACCATACAACATTTCATACGGAGGCATGCCAATACTGGAATGATAAGAATTGTTATAAGTAAATTCAACCAATGGAAGATGAGAGTCCCATGAACCTCCATATTCCAAAATACAAGCACGGAGCATATCCTCTAAAGTTTGAATTGTACGTTCCGACTGACCGTCTGTCTGAGGATGATAGGCAGTGCTAAGATTTACACGTGTACCCAACTCTTGTTGCAACCCTTGCCAAAAATGAGAAACAAAACGAGAATCTCGGTCTGACACAATTGACAAAGGTATACCATGTCTAGTGACAATTTCATTTATGTACAACTGAGCAAGCTTAGTCAACGAGGCAGATTCGCTAGTAGCAAGAAAATGCGCGCTTTTAGTCAACCGATCAACTATGACCCAAACCATGTCATTACCTCGATTTGTGCGAGGAAGTTTAGTCACAAAATCCATCGTTATATGTTCCCATTTCCACTCGGGAATTTCCAACTGTTTCAGTGATCCGTACGGCTTTTGATGTTCAGCTTTAACTTGAGCACAAATATGACAAGTACTAACCAATCTAGCAATGTCAATTTTCATTGTAGGCCACCAATACAACAGTTTCAAATCGTTATACATTCGAGTACTTCCAGGATGAATAGATAGTCTAGACTTATGTGCCTCATTCAAAATCAATTCACGAATATTACCAAATAAAGGAATCCATACTCGAGATTGATAAGTTAATAATCCTCTCGAATCTTCCACTAATTCATCTTTTCTTTTCAACATGACTTCGGATTTCAAATTAACATCTTTCAAAGCTTCCATTTGAGCAACTTTAATCTGAGAAATCAAGTCAGAAGAAACATCCACTCTTAAGTAATAAATTCGATCAGAAGTACCCTTTCGACTTAAGGCATCAGCGACCACATTAGCTTTGCCTGGGTGGTATTTAATTTCACAGTCATAATCCTTGATTAACTCTAACCACCTCCTCTGTCGCATATTCAACTCTTTCTGAGAAAACACATACTGCAGACTCTTATGGTCAGTACAAACAACACATCTAGTACCATATAAGTAGTGTCTCCAAAGCTTTAGGGCAAATACAACCGCTGCAAGTTCCAAATCATGTGTTGGATAATTCCGTTCATGTGGTTTCAACTGTCGAGAAGCATAGGCAATAACTCTATCTCTTTGCATAAGTACACAACCCAAACCAGAATAAGAAGCATCACAGTAAACTACAAAATCATCTGTACCATCTGGTAAGGCTAAAACAGGTGCTTGACATAACATTTGTTTTAAAGTCTGGAAAGCATGTTCCTGTTGATCAGTCCACATAAACTTTTCATCTTTTCGAGTCAACTTTGTTAATGGACCAGCAAGTTTAGAGAAGTCTCTTATGAATTTCCGATAATAACCCGCCAAACCCAAGAAACTCTTAATTTCTGAAGCAGACTTTGGGGCATTCCAATTCATTACGGCCTCAACTTTCAATGGATCAACTTTCACACCATCATTACAAATTACATGACCCAAAAACTGAACTTCTCTAATCCAAAACTCACATTTAGAAAACTTGGCATAAAGCTGTTCTCGTTTCAACGTTTCTAGAATCAGTCTTAAATGTATAGCATGCTCAGCTTCAGATTTCGAATATACAAGAATATCATCTATGAAGACAATAACAAATTTATCCAAGAAGGGTCGACAAACACGGTTCATTAAATCCATAAACACTGCAGGTGCATTCGTCAAACCAAAAGGCATAACCAGGAATTCATAGTGACCATACCTGGTCCGAAAAGCAGTTTTAGAAATATCTTCATCACGAACACGAACCTGGTGGTAACCCGACCTTAGATCAATTTTAGAATAAACTGAAGAACCCTGCAACTGATCAAATAAGTCATCTATTCTGGGCAGAGGGTATTTATTCTTTACTGTTCTCTTGTTCAGTTCTCTATAATCGATACACATACGAAAAGACCCGTCTTTCTTTTTCACAAATAACACTGGTGCACCCCACGGCGAAGAACTAGGTCTAATGAAACCTTTATCCAACAACTCCTGTATCTGATTCATCATCTCACGGATTTCAGATGGAGCTAACCTATAGGGAGCTTTGGCGATAGGCGACGAGCCAGGAACAAGATCAATACGGTATTCTACTTCCCTAACTGGTGGTAAACCAGGTAATTCCTCAGGGAACACCTCTGGATATTCACAAACTACCGGAACATCTAAAACAATTTTCTTTTTAAGTTTGGCATCAACTACATAGGCTAGATATGATTCACAACCTTTGGATAATGACTTCCTAGCCTTCATCATAGAAATTACTGGACAAGCCAAACTATCCCGTTCTCCTCGAGCCACAACATATGACTTTTCAGAGATTGGGATCCTAATCAACTTCTGATGACAATCAATGCTAGCTTTATTCTGACTCAACCAATCCATACCAATTATCACATCAAAACTAGGGATTGGCATCAACAAGAAAGAAATAAGGAAAGTCTGGTCATCAATCACAATGTTAGCTCCAGTTACCGATGTGGTAACCGGAACCAACTTACCACTAGCAATTTCTACTTCTACAGGCTTGATTATCACTGTAGGTACTAATTTCAACTTGTCACAGAAATTCACAGATATGAAAGTACAATTAGCACCCGAATCAAACAACACACGCGCCGGTACAGAGTTTATAAGAAATGTACCAGTTATAACATCGTCAGTGCGCACAGCCTCATCAACTGTCATTTGAAAAGCTCTACTATTTGCAGGTGGAGGATTTTTACGCTTCTGACCTGTAGATGCAGAGCTTCCGACCGAACCCGACCCCGACTTCCCTGCTTCCGGACATTGACCCACTCGATGCCCCTCCTTCTTGCAAGACCAACACACAAAATTTGGGTACCGACAACTCTTTATCTCATGACCCAGTTCTCCACATTTCAAACATTTATTCGTTTGTACAGTACAAGGCCCATCATGCCTAGATCTACATGAACCACACCAATTAGAACTGCCCGCTGAACCACTTTTACTAACATACTTCTTACTCTGTCGACTGCCCTGAGAACTTGACTTTCCTTTGCTAGAAGAATCACCTCTAGACTTTGCAGCATTATCTCTAGATCGTGCTTCACGGAAACCTCTAATATCACTGTCTACCGATCGTGCAAGATTAAAAGCATGTGATAAACTATTAGCCAATCTTACAGTAGTACGGTAATGATGAGGTAAGGTATCTACAAATTGTTCAATTCGAGTTTTATCATCAGGAACCCAATGTTGAACAAACCGAAGCTTTTCTGTAAATTGACCTATTAAATCATCAATTGTCATATTATCCTTCAACTGGAGATTCACAAATTCTCTCCTAATCCGCGCCATGTCAAAATCAGAGCAGTATTGATTACACACTGCTTGGTGAAAATCTTTCCATTTGATAGAATCTTTTTGTTGTTCGGTTAAATGACCTGTCACTGAATCCCACCAAACCATTGCTTCATCCTTCATACACTGGACAGCAAACATAACCTTGGATTCTTCCTCACAACGAGTCACACTAAATTTGCGTTCCATATCTCTTAACCAATTTAAGGTCACAGTTGGATTTGTACTCCCATGAAACACCGGTGGTTTACTCGACATGAAAGTTTTAAAAGAACACACCTTGCTAGTTTGAGAAGATGGACTAGCACCAAGGACAGAAGTTCGTTGTTGAGCAAGTAATCTAGCTGCATCTTCCTCAGCTTTCTTCTTAAATTCCCTAAGAATTATCAACTCATCCTCCATTTCATGTATATACTCATCCCTATTTGCTTCTTCTCCACCCATATGAAGGACACCCTCTTGATCATGTTGCTCAGTATTTGTTTCAAAAGGCGGAGCTTCAATCCGGGAAGCATTATTGGGGTTGGTGGTCGGTTGCTCATTATCTGCCATTTCTGAAATCAACACAACACTTGAAATATATTAATCGTTAGTACCTATCTACTAACAGTTATCAACAATGCTAAATCCCATAACAAAAAAAGTTTGACATACCATGCTCCAGTTTTGGGATTGAACATTCTTCAATGCTCAATTAACCCAAAACTAAGCTCTGATACCAACTTATAACACCCCTCATTTACAATATCAATATAATGTTAGACACACGGAAGCGTAGGAATTTTAACCATATTTATATTTATACATACTATTAATTTACATCAAAAGTTTACAACTTTTAGTTACATCAAAGTGAAACTGTTCATAATACAACATATGTCGGGGTATTATATAAAACAAACTGATTTAGTACAAAAGATCAGAGTAGCTTGCAGTCAAACTGTTCTTGCACCAAAAGCATCTCAATCCTGCTACTCATTAAACTACAAATCTGCAGGAACGAAAGATGAGGGATTAGCACATAGCTAAGTGAGAGAGTTCAACACCCAACATTCAACTTAGCATAACCACTAATTACAACAATCAACAACAACTTAACAATGAGGATCGGTGGTTCTGGGGATAACCATAATACCCGGGTGGCTCCCCAAGAACTCTTATCCAACCATATCCGTATGGCCCTACGGACGAGACCGATAGCTAGAGGTTATCCTACTCAGATACAGTTCAATACACACAACATATGAAGCATATCCCTGTATCATTCACACGATAACCAACTAACCCAACCAACAGTTCATCAACTTGTCGACCTCATTGACAACCATTATCAAAAGATCACACGTAGCACATAGTGATATATTCAACAATAATGATTAAACAACTCTATATTCATAACTACAATTAACCGTTGTAATCAAATGATCACAACTAAATTAAATGGTGAGTTTTGAATCCACTCACCGATACCTCAGAAGTCGCTACACTCAGCTTCTAATCACTGAGTCTTTGGTGTATCTGAAACATCACACAACAAACAAGTTAGTAACTTGTTTCTAACTAATAATAGTTAACTTCACAATTCAAGTTACAATAAGTAACAATAATAACTATTTGTATTATATAACTCAGATTCACAAACTATCATAATTATCAAAATTTAACAGACAAACGCGATCCGGACTAGGCGTGGTGGGATCGCGTTCTTCAGTATAAAAAGTTCTGTAACCGAAAAACACTAGCAAACGCGATCCGTACATTTGGCCAGGATCGCGTTTCCAAGGCCAATTCACGACTGGGACATTTTATAACTATGGAACGCGATCCGGACTAGATTCTGGGATCGCGTTGAGCTGCGTTTCAGCTCAAGTACAGACCTGCAAACACCCAGCTCGAACCTAATACCATTTTTGATCATTCAAACTTAGTTCTAAGGTTATAAACAACAGAAATAACACCACATATCATTATATTACAACAATTAATCATCATACAACATCAAGAATCAAATCTATTCATCATATCCTTATCTAACCTAGTTCATGTAAATAGGTAAATTACCTTTCCAATTTGAAGAAGAAGATGACTAGAAAGGATTATAGCAACTAGTTGAATCACAACTTCAATTTACCAATTCTTGTTTTTGATTCTTGATGAACTTATCTTGATTTTTACTTAGGGTTTATGTGTTTCTTGAAATGAAAAGAGATAAGAAAGAAATGGGTAAAGTGATCAAAATAAAGGTCGGCCTCTATTTTAACCGACTCAACATTGTGGGTATTTTATACCCGCTCTAAATCTATTGCCTGGAACCTAAAAACCAATTACGAGAAATTTATTTTATTACACCGTCAACTTCAATATTTTAAAATAAGCAACATTTCACTAACCACAATAAGTCCTGAGACCTATTTTACCACTTTCACAATTAAACAATTATATCAAATAAATTTCTAAAGCAATTAAATACTCAATTAAATAAGAAAAATACCAGGCCACTGGAGAGGATGTTACATATTCATCATAATACGGCGTATTCCCTTGATTTGGCCCGAATCCGGCGTATTCACCAGAATACGGCGTATTCACCCTTTTTGGTCCAGTCACTGACTTTTGCATTGTAATATAATGTACAAACAATTAATGGTACAGAATGCTACGACATGGGACTTAGAACTAGACGGACATATTATTGAGACATGATACTTCGGACAATTACAACGACAACTACATTTATATTTATGGACATCAACAACGACGACAACTAATATATATATCAGAATATATATTCAACTATATAAGCATATATGCTTATAAATTTCGGACGATTCGACAAACAAACATAACTTGAGAAAAATATTATTTATTTTCCAACAACAAACATCAACGAAATACACAAACTTAAGAAATTGATAATTTCTTCAAACGAATAAACTATTAACATAAGTAAACAAAGTACTTATAGTTAATACATTGTTGTGTATAGGTTGACTACGTTTGGGCTTCGTTATATTATCTCGCTAGCATTCACATCCGAGCACTCACAGTGAGTTCACAAACCCCTTTTAAATGTTTTAATGTTTTAAAACTTCGGGGTGGAAAACATAGAAATCGTATGTATAATTGCATGCGACAACTGTTTGAATACTTGATGTATTTACTTAAACTATTGATGAAATGAGATTTCATGTTGTGACTGATTAAATACTGTAAGTATTTGCTTAAACTGTTATGAAGGGGTACTTCATACTTGAACTATTTGTGAAAGGGTATTTCACACAACTATTTGAACTATGTTTTTATGAAATGTTTTTCATAACTATTTTGGGAATTTAGGCAACGAATCTTGGTACAGATCTAGGCTGAACGATGTAGTGCATAAAAGACCTTATGGCTACAGACTATAACCATTAGCTAGGTGACTCTAGCCACTGAGTATACGGATAGTACTATCGCCGTGACGACCCTCCTACGGATTTGGGAGCGTATACTTAATTGTCCAGCATGGCAAACAACAACAGATTAGGGTTGTGGTTTGGTTATAGGGTTAGATCGGGTTACCTTACTTGACAGGTTTAGCTCACCTTTCAAGGGATCACCGTCTGAATATTCCCACTAAACTAATGATTAGGAAAGGATTTCCTACGTACACTGATTTGGAAATGTTAATCTTTATTTAGGTTAACTTGTGTTTCCTACTGATAACTGATTTGGGAAATGTTATTTGTTAATAACTTGTGTTTCCTACTACAACTACAACTGATTTGGGAAATGTTATTTGTTAATAACTTGTGTTTCCTACTACAACTACAACTGATTTGGGAAATGTTATTTGTTAATAACTTGTGTTTCCTACTTGACAAACAACACTTATTTGGAAATGTTATTCTCAAATGATTAACCTGTGTTTCCTACATAACAAACAAACTTGTGAATTCACTCAACAATTTTGTTGACGTTTTACTCTATGTTTTTCAGGGAATTAGCAGCGTAAGTAAGATCTGCATGCATTATCAGGACGGACTACCCTGGACTTGTTAGGATGCCACTACTTTTGGGACACTTGGATTTCCTCTGTATAACTGCAACTACTGCAGTCATACCTATGAAATCTACTTTTGATATTATGTATTTTATGAAATACTGATTTCACTACTACTATTACTGTTATCACTTCTCAAGTGGTAATCATTTGTAAAACTTTAACTAATGGCATCTTAATCTATTTCGTTCTGCGATAATCATATGCTCTGAGTATGTATGTAACTGTTGGTTGTTATTACTGCTCGCACCCCCGCCACGTCACTAAGCTTCCGCAAACCACTCTACGTAATTGTAATTACCGTTTGGCGGGGTGTGACATTAGTGGTTGCATGAGAAAGTTGTTAGTGAATGTGTACTAACCTATAACAAGTTGCAAGATTTTTGTTGTGGTTGCAGAGACGGAGGAATATGAGGAACCGAATGGTATTCTCAATGATTCCTCTATGTTCGTTGGTGTAAAAGCATAAGGTAATTCTCTATAAGCTTGTTTAAATTAAATAAGTTTGAATTGTTTATTTGCTATGAGGACTATGATTAGTGAAGTAAATTGAATTAGATTGATATGATTTCTCATTTGTGAGTAAGTTGATTTTGCCTATGTTTAGCATAAGTTGATTATGTTCTTAGTAGTAAATCTTGATAGATTTAATTGATAAAAATTTCCATAAGGAAATTAATGAGGTGATGGTATACCTCAAGTAAAATGTTTAAAGTCGTGGTGGTTTAAATTAGAAAGTGTACATTAATTGGAAGATGTGTGTTTGACCTGAAAAGTCAAAGTGGTCAATGATGTTTTTAAATGTATTGACAAGTTTTAGAATATGTCAATGTTGAATACTTGATGTAATTGTGTAAATGTGATGATAATATGTGAAATTGGTGTTTTAAGGTTATGTTGTGCCACCAATAGTGATAATGGTTGGGTTTGACTTAAATTAGTTAAAGTTATGTGGAATGAGTGATAGAATAGTGATTATATGGTCATAAACCCAAACGGGTCATTTAGGTGCCCAAATGGGTCACTTAGTGATAAAACGGTTAAAACTTGATGTGGTTTGTGTATGATGACTTTTAAAGTGACTTACAGTCATAAGTATAGATAAAATGTGGATTAAAAGTGTTAATGTGGTCATTATGAATGAAATTGGAAAAAATGTCCATTTGGACCCCTAAACGGGTCAACGTGTCAAAACAATGTAGAATGAATGTTTGTAGGTGACGAATATGCCCACACGTCACTAATGTATATAGAAACATGTTGGTAAAAGGTGGAAGTCAGAAACCAAGTCGTTTGAAAAATAGCGTGTCAACCAAAATGGTCGAAAATGGTCAAAAATGAGTCGTACGTCCGTTTTCTCGTAAAACGTGTATATTGAAAAAGTGTAAAGAGGGAAAGTTTCATTTTGGCATAGTGGACGTGCCTGCAAAATTTTAGAGTCTAACTCTAAACGAGTAAAAAGTTATACGCGTTTGAAATTGGCTAAAAATATGATTTTTTTTCTGAACTTCAGATTTCTGCTTGGGAACGCGATCCCAACAAGTTCTTCTGGATCGCGTTCGTACGTGTTATTTTGGCTCAGATTATTTTATGCTTTGGAACGCGATCCCAGCCATTTTCCAGGATCGCGTTTGTGTGTGTAATTTGTGCAGATGCGTTTTCTCTTGGGAACGCGATCCCGCTCACTTCTCCGGATCGCGTTTGTATGCCTAATTTGGTTACAGAATATTTTACACTAGGGAACGCGATCCTGACCTGTTTCCCGGATCGCGTTAGTATAAAAAAAAAAATATTTGCGACGTTCGACGTAGTTCTTGACGTAGAAAATTTTTAGAAAATTTCGGTGTCCGATTAAGACGAAATTTACAGGTTCACTTGGAAACGGCTCAACGGTCAAAGCTCATCGCTTTGCCATGAGCCCTGTCAGTTTTGGGCACTTCGGGGTCGTTTGGGGCCCGAAAATGGCATTTTACTGTTTTTCGGACTTTATTTTGAACTTTTGACTTACGTTTTAAATTGGGCTTTTGTTTCTTTGAGCCCTGGGATCATCCCTATGACTAAATATGACGTTATAACTTGTTTTAAGAGGTCCTCATATTTTATTGAGTATAAGTTATTTTCAAGCTGTGTATTTGTCGTATTGTCGATTGTGGCCAACTGTTGTTGGTGGTGATTTAAATTCTTGAGTGATATGGACTAAGTGAAATAAGATGAAGTAAATGTGTCATCTAAAATATTGGAAATGGTTAAAATAAGTATTCTTAGAGATTGAAAGGAATACATGGGTCTATACTTATTGATATTTGAAAGTAGAGTAATAATTCGCATGTGTGGCATGAAAAGTTTTACTTATATTACAACTAAAGAGGTAAAGATTGGAGAGAACATATTGAATATTACAAGTAGTATGGATGAAGTGTTTAGTACCAGATGTACAATTAATGTTGAGTGATGTAATTAGTAAATGACCTTGAATTAGGTAATTAAGAAGTTGTTTGTAATAATGGTGTTAGACATTACACCTGAGTTAAGGATATAATAAAAAGAGGTATTGAATGTCTGTGTGGTTTGTGTAAACTTGATGATATGTGTAATGTACATTCAAAATGATAAGTTGAAAACGGTAGTAAACTAATACTTGATGATATACCTGCTACTATGGGTAGTTATAATTGTGCAAATGGTTGATATCATGGTTATGATATAAGTAAGGGTAAAGACTAATAAATTTTGAGAGATTAATGGTATGAACTAGCCTGAGAATAAAGTGTGACTGACATAATATGATGACGTCTGGCCAACGTATTCATATTATGCCATTTCACATGGAGTTGTTGAGGCTACTAAGTACCAAATGATTTTAAATTAACGGTAACATGTATTGACCCACAGTTATGAAATAGTTATTGATTGACTAAAATTAAGGTAGTAGCAGACTATTAAAATTATTGTTCAATGTGATATCATTGTAAAGGAAAATTTTGAACGGGTTATACTACTTGTTAAAAATGAGTATGTGATTATGTAACAACCCCGAAATTAGGACCAATTTAAAATTTTCCTAATTACTTGTTTATTACTTGTATTTAATATGAAATAGGATTAAATGCATTACTTACTATATATATATATATATATATGGATGGAATATATGTATATATACGCGTATACGATTCGAACAAATATCGTATAAAATTACAATCGTACAAACTTGCGTACACTGATAAAACAATTATTAAATAATGTGAAATTATTTAATTACTTTGATTGTTACTTTATATTATGTTTATAATATAACGGAAAACGTACGTTTTGATTAAAACGTCACCGAACTCTCCGAAAACTCGACCAACCGACAAAACAAAACTAAGTTATATTTTATAACTTAGAATCAAGTATTTTATTTAAATACTCCAACAAAAATACCGGGGAACGACTCGTATTTTAAAACGTATATTAATCGCGTATAAAAACTATTTTAACGTTTAAACGACCGAGGAAACGAACACGTATTTGCGTAAACTAGGAAAAGACCAAAATACCCTTGTGGGACCCACTAGGGGGCCGGCCACATGGCTAGGGGATGGCCTTCCCCTTTGTTGCTTGTTTGACTCCATTCAATCACCACCATACCACTCCCATCCCCTCACTCATTCATTCCCACACACCACTCAACCTCTATTCTCTCTCAACTCTCTCTCTAACCCCTCTCTCTCTCTCTAATTTTCGGCAGCCACAAGCCACCCAAAACCACCATCAAAAACCCCTTAAAACACTAAGCTCATTTGGAAGAAAACGATCACGAGGAGGAGCTTCACGTTTCCATCTTTTCGGATTCTCGATTCGTCGACTTTGTGAGTTTTCCGGCGACTCGTAAACTCTTCCGATTATCATTATTTTACATACATGTTGTTCCCCTAGCTTTATAATGTCCAAATTATACGTTAAAACTCGTTTTTGGAACTCGAAAACTTAAACCGAGAACCACCACTGAAAACAGTCCACTTCCGGAATTTTTATAAAATCGTGTGTTCAAAATCAACGAAAACTTTCTAAATAAGAAATCTTCGTCTCTTCGTCGCCTACGACTTTCATGAAGGGCGTTTTGCCCAGAAATACACCCATCTCCGGCTAATACTAGAACTTTGGACTTAGTTCTGTTTGGAACCAAATCTGACCACACTTCACTTTTATTTTTGTTTAAAATAGTAAACGGACATAAGAAAATACCATAAAATGCAGAAATGAACTTTAGATATATGAGAATATGTGTGATTTTTCGTTAGGCTTGAAATGGACTACAAATGGGTTAAATCGAGGGTTGGAACCGAGTCAAGAATCTGAAACAGGAAACCACTAAACTGAGATCAGTCCACTTCTCGAATTTTTATAAAATCATACGTTTGAAACTAGCGAAAACTTTCTAAACATAAAATCTTCGTATTTTCGTCGGCTACAACTTTCGTGAAGAAGGTTTAGCCCAGAAACGCCCTCGTTTTGCTATAAAAATCAATTTACAAACATATATATTTTGTGTCAAAACTTTGGAAAAGATTAACTAAAAACCGACACCTCGAGGACCTCTAGAACCGAAAACTCAGTTGATAAAGTGATTATTAGCCATAATATGACTTAGGTAAAAGCCTCGGGTCAAGACTAGAACGTTTGACCTCAAAACCGAGCAAACACCAAAACAGCCCCTTTGTGTCGCATCTGGACACATCTTTATGCGACACTACCATAGTGTCGCATGGTTGTGTCGTACCCGTCGCTTGACTGCGACACAGCTCTTATGTCGCACCTTGTTTCCACGACACTTCTCTTGTGTCGCATATTTTCGCTTGATTGCGACACTACGACTATGTCGTATACAGTGTCGTACCCATGTCTGCGACACAGCCCTTGTGTCGCATAAACTCCAAACCAGAACCAAGTCATACGACACTTCCCTTGTGTCGCATATTGTCTGCGACACTACCCTAGTGTCGCATTATAGTGTCGCATAATGCCCAGAACAGAAAACTAAATATTTTCTAAGTGTTGGAACCACTTTTCAACTACTAAATCAAATACGATACTACTTATACCTGAAAATACTATACTTTTGAAAGTATACAAAAATACTTGGATATGTACAAGACTATACTAAACTAAACGTGAGATTTCACTCACACACGCGTACGGGATTACACTTGGAAATACTTAGGAGATTACACTCCAACGAACATACACTTGTACATTACACGGGATTACATCCGATACAAACTTACAAGTTCACTCACTAGTTACGTGCTGGATTACACGTTAACTGATACGAACATACATACGAATACTTACGAGGTTTCACTCGTACCCTTTGGGGTCCAAGCCCATTGGAACGTACACAAACGATACAGGTTGTAATACAAACAAACGATCATACGAACATACTTTACAACTGTACAACTATTATGAATACATAATAATAATGGAAGGAATTATTATTATACTCCGATAACAAACGAACCGTACAACTTATATACAAACTACGATTTACAAACTTACAAACAAACTAACGGACATTAACTAGTTTGGGAACAACTAGCATGGATACTTTACAAGTATTCCATTTACTTACTAAACCTTATGCGTATTAGGACGCTAAGGGTTGCTAGATCGGGAATACTACTTGCTTACTTAGTACATCGTCTGCCAGACTCAGGTGAGTCTTACAGCCCCTACTTTACTGTTTTATACTCAGGGGTGAGATGCATTACTGTTTTACATGAACACACAAAACTTACATGCTGCCATAATTTACTTACTGTATGAGATTACGAATACGCCAACTGCATGAGTTTACGACTAATCCAATGAAATCCTCCTGAACCATAGTTGTTAGTTATGTGATAAGCGCGAGTTTTAGTATATGGATCCATATAGGACTGACAATCCCCGCCCGGGGTAGCAAGCACTACCAAGAACCGTTCCTGTAGAAACGGGCGTTTCTTACTCGTTCCGTATGAATGTTTTGGATTACATTCATGAGGGGGTACCTATATTTACTGTACGTTAAGCTTCAACTATGGTGGCTCATGGCAATTGTATCAAACGGTTAGCATAACCTGCAACCACCACTTATTAAAACTTAAGTTAACGATGAGCATAACCTGTGATCGTTACTTACTGGCTGGCTATGATTTACAAATACTACTTGTGTGTTCAAACTGTTTACTTACTTACAAACCTGTGAGATTCACCAACCTTTTTGGTTGACCGTTTTAGTAATGCTTCTCAGGTACACAGCATCAGTAGGGATGCCCAGCAGGATAAGCTTACTTAGCTCGAGTCGCATGCATTTACAAGCTTGGAGATTTTATTACATTACTTTTGTACTAGTTGTTATGTATTAGAATCTCTAGGAATTTACTTGAACTCGAGCTTGTATTTTGAAACTACTTATGTATTAATGTAATAACTTTTCGAACGTCTCATTTAGAGTCGTTCACTGTATCCTTTGTGCTTGTGATTATTGATTAGTAACACCCAAAACATCGCTTCCGCAAACTGTTAAATTTGGGGGTGTTAGAGATTGGTATCAGAGCCTAAGGTTATAGTGAACTAGGTTGCATTTAGTGGGCCTAGACTATGACCGTTAGGCAGTATTCCTCATTAGGTATAACTGGTTCAGGAATTACAGCATACAAGTTTAATTTAACATAGCCTGATCAACTATGTACAATTAAATGAAGATGATGTGAGTTCTGAAAGGGGTTATGTTGAACCGGAATGCATTAGCTGACTCTGACCTCGAGAGAACCGGGACTTCTACTTGATTGTGCTAGACACGAACTAGGCGGTTATGTGATATATATATATATATACATAGGCCTCTTTCCCCGATACGATACTCTCTCTCGACTACTACGAAATTCACTTTCAAATTTTATCAAACAAACGACAACCCGACTCTCGTCGTTCCATCCTTATTCGATTTTTATAAATTCACGACTACCGACATACGTCCGAAGACTTCCACACCGTTATAACCGACAACCATAGTTACTCGAACGTCCTTCGATATGAAGATCGAGACCTCGTTTTCCATTTACTATTCCTACCTAATTCGACGTTTATAACATTCTACAACGTACCCCACCGTACCGTTATATGTATCCCAATAAAATCATTTTCAACTCAAGTCTCCGTCAGACTTCAAATTATACAACCGATTTTTAACATCAAAATTTGATGACAAATGTATTTTTGTCAAACATGTTACAAAATTCCTTACAAAATGTTTTATAAAATTTTCAAAAATTTCGAAACTGTATAAACTTATTTATAACCCACAAACTTTGAACCAATTTCAACCGTTGACGAAATTTCTTTAAACGTACAAAATCATCACCGCCATAATTCTTATTCAAATCCTCACATGTTCTTTATTATTGTTTCAAGGAACATGCCTCCTCGACGTCAAATCATGCTTACTGAAGCCGAAGTAGCGGGTATAATTGCCCGTAGCGTGGCTCAAGCCCTAGCTACCCGAACATCAAACCCTGGTAGCGAAGATACCGCTAACACTGGACCACAACCCAAAACCTGCACCTACAAGGACTTCCAAAACTGCAAACCCTTAAGCTTTGCAGGTACTGAAGGAGCGATCGGTCTGATTCGATGGACCGAGAAAATCGAATCAGTGTTCCTCATCTGCAACTGCAAGGAAGAGGATAAAGTCAAATTCGCCGCCAGCACCTTTTCTGAAATTGCCTTAACCTGGTGGAACACTTATGCTCAAACGGTGAGCATTGCCGATGCTTACAAACTACCGTGGGATGAACTGAAGAATATGTTGAGGGGCGAGTACTGCCCAAGAGATGAGCTGAAGCAACTAGAGTTAGAATTTTGGAATCACAAGATGCAGGGTGACGACATCACCGGCTACACCAACCGATTTCACCAGCTGGCACTTCTGTGCCCATCCATGGTTGATCCTGAGTACAAAAGGATCAAAAAATACGTTGATGGACTTCCCGAACGACTTCAAGATTTAGTGACTTCGTCTAAACCGGGTACTATTCAGAACGCCATTCGCATGGCTCATGAACTTACGGCCAACTCTGTCCGTCGTGGCACCGCCTTAACCCCATCTGCCAACAACAAACGCAAATGGGAAGCAAATTCCCACTCATCCAACCCAACTTCTGACAAAAAGCCTGCAACTGTCAGCGCCAATGACTCAAAGGCTTACAAGGGGAGCAAACCCTATTGCTCCAAATGCAGTTTGCACCATAATGGCCCCTGTTCCTGCACCAAATGCAAGAAATTCGGGCACCTGGCCCAAGACTGCCGAACCAACCCCACTGGTACTAATGCTCCTGCACCCAAGACCTGCTATGAGTGCAATGGTACCGGGCACTTCAGGAAGGATTGCCCAAAGCTGAAACCCCAAAACAACTACACGAAGAGTAGAGCTTATGTAATTAATTCTAGGGAGGATGACAACCCGAGACTTTGCGATCTACTCAACCCGGGTACGCTCATTCTTTGACTACCCGAATCTGTTTTCTCATAAATCTCTCGTTTAATGATTTATATACAACTGTGTTTTACTCTGTGTGTTTTCTTTGATCCTAAGTACACAATAGGATTAGGAAACGACCGACTACCTAAATTCCGACGACACGATTTGCCTTATACTTTAGATAAAGTAACCAAACTCCCTTCCCAATTATCTCACACTGGTTGAGACCGGGAACTCGTCTACTATTCGTTACTTTAAACGGATGATTTAATATAACTTCCCATACTTGAGGCAAATTCTTAAATAGAACACTTATTTCGTAGGAAATTGACAACTCACTTCGTCAACAACCCTACACTGCAAAAGGAACTGCTCAGTGAGGAACCGAAGATGTTTCCTTACCTCCTTGAACTCGAGTGTGATACAGAACACTCCGCTGAATCAGAAATGACACCTGTTGTTCCTGCTGCTCCAACTGCTGCAAAAGCACCAGTTGATGTAACCTTGACTGCTGAATCAGTCAGCCACCTCAACCAAACTATTGATTCGCTGCGAAAACAACTGACTGAAGCACGAGAAGACATTGATGACTTACGACGAATTGCCTTCCAGAATGACCTGCGTATGCATGAGTACGAGCTGCGTTTGATAGCTTTAGAAAACCCTACTTCACCACCAACTTCACATGGTACTCCTACTGAAGAGGATACCGACACCGACTGTACCCCGCCTCCAGCAAAAAGGGCGAAAATCACTCCGACCAACTCTTCAGGAAATTACTTGGGAAAGAAACCTTTCTGTTCCCGATGCACTCGGCATCATGAAGGACCGTGTACCATACCCACTGGTCGATGCAAATCCTACTCAAAAAGTACGAACCCTCCTAAGGTGAAACTCTGCTTCAACTGTGGGAGTGCTGGCCATCTTAAGGCCCAATGCCCACTACCTTCAGGCAACTAAAATTAGGGTACGTTACCACCTGACAACTACTTGATTTCGAACACTGTAGGACCTACCCTACTACCCATTACTACTTCGAACAAATTTCGGGACGAAATTTTCATAACAAGGGGAGAATGTAACAACCCCGAAATTAGGACCAATTTAAAATTTTCCTAATTACTTGTTTATTACTTGTATTTAATATGAAATAGGATTAAATGCATTACTTACTATATATATATATATATATGGATGGAATATATGTATATATACGCGTATACGATTCGAACAAATATCGTATAAAATTACAATCGTACAAACTTGCGTACACTGATAAAACAATTATTAAATAATGTGAAATTATTTAATTACTTTGATTGTTACTTTATATTATGTTTATAATATAACGGAAAACGTACGTTTTGATTAAAACGTCACCGAACTCTCCGAAAACTCGACCAACCGACAAAACAAAACTAAGTTATATTTTATAACTTAGAATCAAGTATTTTATTTAAATACTCCAACAAAAATACCGGGGAACGACTCGTATTTTAAAACGTATATTAATCGCGTATAAAAACCATTTTAACGTTTAAACGACCGAGGAAACGAACACGTATTTGCGTAAACTAGGAAAAGACCAAAATACCCTTGTGGGACCCACTAGGGGGCCGGCCACATGGCTAGGGGATGGCCTTCCCCTTTGTTGCTTGTTTGACTCCATTCAATCACCACCATACCACTCCCATCCCCTCACTCATTCATTCCCACACACCACTCAACCTCTATTCTCTCTCAACTCTCTCTCTAACCCCTCTCTCTCTCTAATTTTCGGCAGCCACAAGCCACCCAAAACCACCATCAAAAACCCCTTAAAACACTAAGCTCATTTGGAAGAAAACGATCACGAGGAGGAGCTTCACGTTTCCATCTTTTCGGATTCTCGATTCGTCGACTTTGTGAGTTTTCCGGCGACTTGTAAACTCTTCCGATTATCATTATTTTACATACATGCTGTTCCCCTAGCTTTATAATGTCCAAATTATACGTTAAACTCGTTTTTGGAACTCGAAAACTTAAACCGAGAACCACCACTGAAAACAGTCCACTTCCGGAATTTTTATAAAATCGTGTGTTCAAAATCAACGAAAACTTTCTAAATAAGAAATCTTCGTCTCTTCGTCGCCTACGACTTTCATGAAGGGCGTTTTGCCCAGAAATACACCCATCTCCGGCTAATACTAGAACTTTGGACTTAGTTCTGTTTGGAACCAAATCTGACCACACTTCACTTTTATTTTTGTTTAAAATAGTAAACGGACATAAGAAAATACCATAAAATGCAGAAATGAACTTTAGATATATGAGAATATGTGTGATTTTTCGTTAGGCTTGAAATGGACTACAAATGGGTTAAATCGAGGGTTGGAACCGAGTCAAGAATCTGAAACAGGAAACCACTAAACTGAGATCAGTCCACTTCTCGAATTTTTATAAAATCATACGTTTGAAACTAGCGAAAACTTTCTAAACATAAAATCTTCGTCTTTTCGTCGGCTACAACTTTCGTGAAGAAGGTTTAGCCCAGAAACGCCCTCGTTTTGCTATAAAAATCAATTTACAAACATATATATTTTGTGTCAAAACTTTGGAAAAGATTAACTAAAAACCGACACCTCGAGGACCTCTAGAACCGAAAACTCAGTTGATAAAGTGATTATTAGCCATAATATGACTTAGGTAAAAGCCTCGGGTCAAGACTAGAACGTTTGACCTCAAAACCGAGCAAACACCAAAACAGCCCCTTTGTGTCGCATCTGGACACATCTTTATGCGACACTACCATAGTGTCGCATGGTTGTGTCGTACCCGTCGCTTGACTGCGACACAGCTCTTATGTCGCACCTTGTTTCCACGACACTTCTCTTGTGTCGCATATTTTCGCTTGATTGCGACACTACGACTATGTCGTATACAGTGTCGTACCCATGTCTGCGACACAGCCCTTGTGTCGCATAAACTCCAAACCAGAACCAAGTCATACGACACTTCCCTTGTGTCGCATATTGTCTGCGACACTACCCTAGTGTCGCATTATAGTGTCGCATAATGCCCAGAACAGAAAACTAAATATTTTCTAAGTGTTGGAACCACTTTTCAACTACTAAATCAAATACGATACTACTTATACCTGAAAATACTATACTTTTGAAAGTATACAAAAATACTTGGATATGTACAAGACTATACTAAACTAAACGTGAGATTTCACTCACACACGCGTACGGGATTACACTTGGAAATACTTAGGAGATTACACTCCAACGAACATACACTTGTACATTACACGGGATTACATCCGATACAAACTTACAAGTTCACTCACTAGTTACGTGCTGGATTACACGTTAACTGATACGAACATACATACGAATACTTACGAGGTTTCACTCGTACCCTTTGGGGTCCAAGCCCATTGGAACGTACACAAACGATACAGGTTGTAATACAAACAAACGATCATACGAACATACTTTACAACTGTACAACTATTATGAATACATAATAATAATGGAAGGAATTATTATTATACTCCGATAACAAACGAACCGTACAACTTATATACAAACTACGATTTACAAACTTACAAACAAACTAACGGACATTAACTAGTTTGGGAACAACTAGCATGGATACTTTACAAGTATTCCATTTACTTACTAAACCTTATGCGTATTAGGACGCTAAGGGTTGCTAGATCGGGAATACTACTTGCTTACTTAGTACATCGTCTGCCAGACTCAGGTGAGTCTTACAGCCCCTACTTTACTGTTTTATACTCAGGGGTGAGATGCATTACTGTTTTACATGAACACACAAAACTTACATGCTGCCATAATTTACTTACTGTATGAGATTACGAATACGCCAACTGCATGAGTTTACGACTAATCCAATGAAATCCTCCTGAACCATAGTTGTTAGTTATGTGATAAGCGCGAGTTTTAGTATATGGATCCATATGGGACTGACAATCCCCGCCCGGGGTAGCAAGCACTACCACGAACCGTTCCTGTAGAAACGGGCGTTTCTTACTCGTTCCGTATGAATGTTTTGGATTACATTCATGAGGGGGTACCTATATTTACTGTACGTTAAGCTTCAACTATGGTGGCTCATGGCAATTGTATCAAACGGTTAGCATAACCTGCAACCACCACTTATTAAAACTTAAGTTAACGATGAGCATAACCTGTGATCGTTACTTACTGGCTGGCTATGATTTACAAATACTACTTGTGTGTTCAAACTGTTTACTTACTTACAAACCTGTGAGATTCACCAACCTTTTTGGTTGACCGTTTTAGTAATGCTTCTCAGGTACACAGCATCAGTAGGGATGCCCAGCAGGATAAGCTTACTTAGCTCGAGTCGCATGCATTTACAAGCTTGGAGATTTTATTACATTACTTTTGTACTAGTTGTTATGTATTAGAATCTCTAGGAATTTACTTGAACTCGAGCTTGTATTTTGAAACTACTTATGTATTAATGTAATAACTTTTCGAACGTCTCATTTAGAGTCGTTCACTGTATCCTTTGTGCTTGTGATTATTGATTAGTAACACCCAAAACATCGCTTCCGCAAACTGTTAAATTTGGGGGTGTTACAGATTATTTGTTGTAATGTTTGAGGCTTAGTGAAGATTAGCATAGCCGGATAGCCTAGTATTAGAAAATTATGTGAAACTATGTCCTTGGGAAAAAGTAAAATAGTCAGGAAAATAAGAGTTTTACTTGTTGGATTGATAATATTATTATAAGTTAAGTACGAATTACATATAATCTTTCGGATTTCTGCATATCTAATGACTAGATAAAGTGGTAAATTGTAATTTGAAAAAGTTATGTGATGAGAAAAGTTAAGTAGAGGTCGGTTAAAGTGGATTAAATAGGTGAATATTGTTGAAAAATGTGTTGATGATTAGCACATTTTGATAATGTGGTACGTGTGCTAGTATAGCAAGGTACCCATTGATTGAGACTTAGCATGTATCCAATATGATTTGGTGCTAAGTGATTGTGTAATTACATGATTATGGTAGTAACCATAGGATTTGACCTCTACTTTGCTTATCAATACGTGGTTAGTGTTATATGATTCCGAGATATTTTAATAAAATGGGTTTCACGTACCTCAGTGATATGTGGATATTAGCGTGGATGCTAGTTATAATTGAAATTTAAACTTCATTGATGATATGTGTATTGTGGTTTCCATAACCACTGTTTTCGTTATTGAAAAAGATAGAATTCTTATACTAATTTTAAAGATCTAGCATGTCGCAAGATTCTGGTTATGAGAGTGTATTACTTTACTTAGTTAAGTGATTTACTTATGTTAAGTGATAACTTGTTTTAAAATGTTCATTATGTATATGAAGATAAGATTAGGTACACTATATGTACTGAAATGAGAAATTGAAGCATGTACATTGGATATGTGCATGTGTAATTAGGTTGAAAACATATATCTTAAAATGGATTAAATGTATACATATTTTGTGTATGTGTGATGAGTGATTAAGATACGCATAGAGATGATATGCATATGTAATTTAAATTGTACATATACCTTATGTGCATTTAGTGATAAATAATTATGTAGTTAGGAAATTGGAAATAAAGTGTGAACCAAACTTCACACGAGGTAGGATGTGATTAAATTCCCTAGACTAATTAAGGATGATTAGATTTCGAGGACGAAATCTCTTTAAGGGGGAGAGATTTGTAACATCCTCAAATTGGGCCTAGGAGTAATAGGTATTTCCTGTAAATTTAAATGTTATTTAAATTTGTTATATGTATTGTGATAATTGAAAATAATAGGTCAAACAGTTATATGACTTTTTGTGAATAATAAAATATTACTCGTTTTAAACTTATTTAGTTGACGGTAAAATAAAATTGTATTTCCCCGCAAGTGGTTTTTAAGTTCCAGACAATAATAAATACGGGGAACGAAAACTAACACTTATATGGTATATTATATGTTTGGATCGGTTTTATCTTCCACAAATACATACATATGTACGTATGAACAAATACACACACACACATATGATCCTAAAACAAAAACATGAAGAAATCATCTAAATTGGAGCTCCATAATTCGGATTCAAGCTTCTAGTGTGAAGATTATCATCTTCTAATCCTTCCTTTCATCTTGTAAGTCATTAATTCTTCATATCATGAACCCTAGAAATTGAGGGTTTTGATGTTCTTGATTTAAATTCGAAATTAGGGTTTGATTATGTGATATTTATGTTAATTAAGCTTCAATAACATGTAATAATCATTCTAGCATCATCATAATCATGTTATATGTGTTAATTTCATGTTTGATATAATCCTAGAAATTGGGGTTTTGGGTATTTGTTTAATTGGTAGGATTAATCTTGAAATAAACCTTGTAGTCATGTTAGAAGGGTTAGTTAGTGCTTAATTTGTGATTATAACCTAAGCCCTAACTTGGAAATTAAGAATTTGATTAAGTGTTCATAATGTGTTCTTGGAGAAAAATGGATGATTGTGATGAACTTGATATTAGTAGTGATTAGGAATGCTTAATTATTAATCAAAGAGTAAAGTTGGCATTCATGGGAATAAGAATTCATAAAACCTAGCCTTGAGGTTTTGATGAATTTGTGATAATTTAGGTTAATGACCTTGTAATGATTTAATCATGCTACTTAGTGATAAGTAAATGGATTAAAGAAATGTTGTGATCATAATGATCATGAATTGATAAGTAACTATGAATTTATAAGGATAATGCGATTATTCATAAGCTTGAAATGATTAATGAAATGTTGATGATCATAAGTAATTAACTATGAAGTTGTAGTTACTAAATGTGTGACATATTGATAATGAGTTGAAACAAAGGCCCATAATGATTAGAGTAATAACTCACTGAAATTGAGTTTATGAATCAAGTTGTACTACCTTAATATGAGTTGATTTTTATGGACGAGTTATTAACTTGTGTTGTGTTATTGTATTCTCAGATGTGGAGAAGACTCAGTGACATTAGACTACTGAGTGGACGACTATGATTGTCGGTGAGTGGATCTTGGACTTTCTGTCTAAGTTAGTTGTAACAACATGGTTACAACGGGTAAACTTGGTTTATTGCAATGATTGCATTAATATTAGATTGGCATGTTGGCTAAACCTTTGATTGATTATTGGCGTCCATTGTGCTATGATAGTTGTGGACTATTTGATTTGGTGGGGGTCAACTAATGTGTTGGGTTTGGATACTATTACTAGGACTTTGCAAGTGCCTTGTACATGTGTTGGACACTGAATTTGCGTCGTGTGTAGTAATAGTACCAAACTATCGGTTTAACCTCTGATTTGGCCGTCAGTTGGTTTTAAGTGTTACTTGGGGAACCATCCGCGGCATGAGGGTACCTCAAGGACCACCGATCCTTCTATGTTGCTTGTGCATTGCTTGGTTATAGGCATGTGTTAAGCTAAGTTAGATTGATAGCTTGGGATCTATTCACTTAGCTTCGTGCTAACCCCTCATTACTTCTTGCAGGTTTACTTCTGTATGTGGGTGGGCAAGAAGTACATATGGAATGGAATGTTTGACAGGCTCACTCTGAAATGGATAATACGTTAATGATTTAACAACACATTGGGATTTCTATAACACCTAAACTTAATGTGTGTAATGATTAGAATAATCTAGTTTTAAAGGTTTGTATATAAGTGGATTGCTATTTGAAATGTATGTATGCAATCCACTGGTTTCTATTAATCATGCGCTTCCGATATGTTTAAAAAAAAAAATGTCCTTGTATTTAGCGGGTGTTATACCACCCCTCATGAATAGTAATTAAAATAACTTGTAACTCATTATAGCAAACAAAATTGATAGAAATATGAAGCATTAATGAAGTAAGATTGATTCTATGTAACTAGTATATCTAGTTTTTATTTAAAGATGTCATTATAAATTATAAATAAAAATATTATTGATAAAAATATGTTTGAAAAACATGAAATTACCTTTTTAATATATATAATATAATAAAATTATATACATTACAAATACAATTATACCTCTCCGAATTACTAAATTGCCATATTTTGTAACTTATTGTACACCATAGATAAAAGGTCATATTGTTATCATATTGTCCGAGTACCTTCCTGACTTATCATATAAATATTTCCTTCGTCATGGTCAAAGTGTTTATTTTGAATATTAACACAATTTTAAATTCTCACAAATCATATACGGTAACATCTTTTATTCACTGTGATTTTTAATTGGTTGTAACAATAAAATGGATACTTATTAAGAACAACCCAAAATAATAATATAGACATTTGTAGTAGGATGGAAGAAGTAATTTTCTTTTCACTTTTAATAACTCCTATAGGCTATAGTTTCTTTATGGATATGTTTGGTTTATGGAAAGACAAAATTGCGTGGATCGTCCCTGTGGTTTGCCCAAAATAACTAACCGAGTCCCTGTGGTTTTTTTTTGACCTGAGGCATCCCTAAACTTGCAAAAAGTTGTGTGGGTCGTCCCTGGTCCTAACTTTCGTTAGTTCTGACGTTAAATGCGATGGTATAATGGTCCTTTCATTAGTTAAAGGACTGCCCACGCAATTTTGCGAACCACAGGGACTGTCCGTGTAAATTTTCAAATTTCATTTAATATTTTTTTATTGTAATTCTAAATACTTTTTTTAATTGTGTTTAATTAATTAATTTTTGAAAATTAAATTTATTTAATAACTAAAGATGTTCAATTTTTTTAATTGTATGTACTTTTTCAAAAAAAAATTTGTATTATTGTATATATGCAATTCTTTTACTCCATATTTTTTATTGTAAATTTAATAGATTTTAAAAGTTATTTTTAGGGGTGAGCATTCGTACCCATAGGAACTATCCGTGTAAATTTAAAATTAATAAGCTAATTATATTGTTTATTTTTTTAACATTTACGAAATATACATGCTTTGGTACCATATACGAAATATACATGTTTTTCTGACTGCGAGTGTAATTTTGTGATATTTAGTTTTAAATGACTGCTAGTGTAACTTTGTACGCCATCATTTAAACGGTCCGGTACCAGTATTTTAAGTGTTTTTAACATTTATATGCGTCTTTGTCATTTAAGTGTTGTAACATTTATATGCGTGTTTTTAACATTTATATTTTAAGTGTTTTTTAACATTTATATGCGTATTTTAAAGTGTTTTTAACATTTAAGTGTTTTAAATGTTAAAAACACTTAAAATACCGGTACCGAACCGTTTAAATGATGGGGTACAAAGTTACACTCGTAGTCATTTAAAACTAAATATTACAAAGTTACACTCGCAGTCAGAAAAACATGTATATTTCGTATATGGTACCAAAGCAGGTAAACTGGTAAAATATCGGTATCGAACCGGTTGATAGCGGTTATCTTTTTGACCATAAAGTGAGTACCGAATACCGGACCGTTTAAAGCGGTATTGTACCGGTTCCGTAGATTAAAACACTTAAAACAATAAGAATTACGTTTATCTAAGTGAATTACGATGTTCGAACAATTTTTGCTAGGGGACAATTTTATGGGATGGAGGAAAGAAGTATTTAAGGTAATCATTTCAATTTGCAACAAGTAAAAATAAATGTTAAAAAAATAACCTTTGAAATCTATTAAATTTACAATAAAAAATATGGAGTAAAAGAATTGCATATATACAATAATACAATTTTTTTTTTGAAAAAGTACATACAATTAAAAAAAATTGAACATCTTTAGTTATTAAATAAATTTAATTTTCAAAAATTAATTAATTAAACACAATTAAAAAAAGTATTTAGAATTACAATAAAAAAATATTAAATGAAATTTGAAAATTTACACGGACAGTCCCTGTGGTTTGCAAAATTGCGTGGGCAGTCCTTTAACTAATGAAAGGACCATTATACCCCTGCATTTAACGTCAGAACTAACGAAAGTTAAGACCAGGGACAACCCACGCAACTTTTTGCAAGTTTAGGGATGCCTCAGGTCAAAAAAAAACCACAGGGACTCGGTTAGTTATTTTGGGCAAACCACATGGACGATCCACGGAATTTTGTCTTATGGAAATGATTCAATGAAAGTATCAGTTTCATTTTTATTCAAAGTATTTTTATTGTTATTCATTATAGTAAACAAAAAACTGATAGAAATATGGAGCATTAATGAAGTAAGATTGATTCTATGTAACTAGTATATCTGATTTTCATTTTAAGTTAAGGTGTCATTATAAATTAAAAATGAAAATATCATTGAAGAAAATTATGTTAGAAAACATGAATTTACCTTTTAATTTAATATATATTATACAATAAAAATATACTCCGTATATTACAAATATATTTATACATCTCTAAATTACTAAATTGCCGTATTTTGTAACGTATTGTACACCATAGATATGATAAAGGTCATCATCAACGTATTTTTTAAAACAAATACTATTATTTTAGAACAACACATTATTTTAATGTGACAGTGTATTTTATTCATTGTTATCATATTGTGCGAGTACTATCCTGACTTATCAAATAAGTATTCCCTTCATGACGGTCAAAGTGTTTATTTTGAATATTCACACAATTTTAGATTCTCGCCAATAAAATAACATCTTTATTCACTAAAACTTTTAATTGATTGTAACAAGAAAGCGGATACATATTGAGAACAACCCAAAATAACAATATGAACACTTGTAGTAGGACAGAAGAAGTGATTTTTTTATTTTATTTTTCAGATCTAACAACTCCTGTAGTTTTTTAAGGATGTGTTTGGTTTATGGAAATGAAAATATTAGCTTCATTCTAAGTGGAAATGAAAGGATTGGATTAAAGGTTGGATATCAAATCTATGAAAACGGGGATACTCTAAACCCTCTAAGGAGGTGAGTTTTACTTTTGATTCTCATTCTTATACCCGTATTTAAATTATAAACCAAACAACCCGTATATATAAAATACGTAGCAATGAGATAACGGAGGGAATGTCAAATTTCGTTGTGTGATTTTGTGATGAGAGAGTGTGTCTATGATTCCAAAAGTCCCCACATCCAACACACAAACTTTTGTCTTAATCATTTCATCATATTTTATACTAATTTAATTATTTTTCCTTTTTAAATTAATCACACTCTTGCACTGTATTCTCGAGTTATTTTTTGACGGAAAGGAATGGGATGTAAAAGAAAAGAGGAAAAAAGAATAGAAAAGAATGTAATATAAGATGTTGCATACGTATTCTCGAGTCGGAAGGAAAATGAAAGAAAAGAAAAAGAGGTTAACTCATGAGATCAAAATCTGTAAAGTTAGAACTCAAAACGAACACAAAACGTAAAACAAATTAATCGATGGGTTTGTGATCGTGATAACTTATATAATTTTGCAAATCCTACTAATATACTGAGCCATTGTCAGGTTTCTATAACAACAATAAATATAGATATAAACCCCAATTTATACTCAATAGCGTTAAGAAATTACTTTTATACGATTCAATAATATGTTTGACTCTTTAATAGATATTGACACAGAGATTTATTATTATAATAAAATAATAAATAAATAAATATAGAATAAGAAGTAATAATCTCAAGTGACCAGCATGAATAATTGTAAAAGTCATAAATCATGAATTCGAGCTTGCTCAAAGAAATAATAATACGTACGATATAAAAATTTACAAAATACTTATATATAAAACGTATGCCGTTTATTTACAAATTAGTTCCGGTAAAGTTGTTATATCGTTAAAAAAAATTGAATATAGACTGTTTAGTTGCAATTTAGTGGATTTAAGTATGATTTGTGGATTATTGCTAGTACAGCTTGAAAAATATTTTGGTATATTGAAAATAAAAGTTTATTTTAAGTAATAGCATAATTCTCGTATTACGTTAGCGAAATACAAAAATGCGAATCAATATATAACAATATTTTTATTGCGATTGATTAGTCATGATTGTGAATTTGTAACAACAGAATTATCGTGTGTTTGCAATTTCAGGATATGAAAGTAAAGAAATGCGTAAAAGATTGTAAAATGACTAATTTTATATTTGATGAAAACGTGAGACTTACAGTATAATAATAATAATAATGATGATAATAGTATAGTATTAGTTACTAGATTTTAAACCCGTGTATACACACGGCCCGTCGAATTTTAATATGAACTAATTAAAATTGAGAAATTTAAAGGGTTTTGTTTTTAAAATTGAGTAAAATCAAGGGACCTAATTGACTAATTAAATCTTTTTAATTTGATGATATCATAAAGGTTAATCATATATTATACTCCGTATTTATTTAAGATTGATAGATATTTTGATTTATTTAAACTAGGGGTGTTCATCGGTTCGGTTTAAAAAATTTTAAGACGCTAACCAAAGACCGAACCGAACCATTTAAAAATGTGAAATAACCAAACCGAAGACCATTTTCCAATTCGGTTCGGTTTTCGGTTTAAACCAAAAAAACCAAATTACAATATAAGATAAAATATTGATAAATTATACCTTACTCGTCACAATTTCATCACATTAATTAAACAAAATAAAAGAGTAAATGGCTGCCTCCGGTTGTTTGTTTAGATAGTTGGAGAAAATGTAGATCAAGTTTGTTTACTTGTAAGAGATTATTATTTATTATCTCTAAATAAAACAATATAAAAATGTATATTAGTATTATAATCGGTTTTTTTCGGTTTAACCGAATAAACAATGTCAAACCAATCACCGAACCGAAGACCAATTATCATATTCAGTTTCGGTTAAAACCCGAACCAAAGACCGTTTTAAAAATTGGTTCGGTTTTAAACCGTTTACGGTTCGGTTCGGTTTTCGGATTAAACGGTTTACAACCAAATATTGGTCACCCCTAATTTAAACTAGAGAGTATCTTGAGCATCGGCCACAATAAATACCACAAAATCTTTGTAGTGTGTTTTTATTACAAATTATAAATATGTATATGTACATACATGCATATTTTCAAAGTAGTTGAAGATTTATGATACTTGTAGTTAATAAATTCATATGAAAAAAGTCAATATAAATTTGGTTAGAACACTACCAATAAATGATTTTGTGTATTCAACTCTTCCTTTTGACAAGACAACGATTTGAATAACTTTTATGTGTGTGTTTTTTCTAACAATGATATACACAAGTGTTATCGAGTGTCAGATTCAGAATTTGAGATAACCTTAACAATCATATCTTAATTTTTGTAAATTCGTAGTCAAACAAAGAATGTATCAAAGAACACAACTTTTAATAAGAGGTTTATACTTTGTATAACGAATGGACTCGTAACTACAGCTACCCATACATTTAATGCGGTCCCTTTAGAGCCTGCTCCCGAGTTAATTTTTTGAGAGAAAAGAAGAGAATTGGATAGAAGAAAAGATATATTGTGTTCCCAAGTTTTTCAGATGGACAGAAGAGAAGAGAAGCTAGAGAAGCTGAAGGAGAATTAGACCTTCTTTTCTCTCCAAACTTTCTCTCCAATATTAGAAAGAAGTGAGAGGATGGAAGGCTTGAATAGTTAAAAATTGGTCACTTCCTTTCATTTCTTTCCAACTCGGGAACACGAAACATCTAAATTTCATTTCATTTCTTTCCAACTCGGGAACGCAAAACTTTTCTTCATTTTCTTTTATTTTCTATCATCTTATGTTCCATAAGTCATTTCATTTCTTATCAAGATACGTTTAATTATAGACTAATATATTGCATACTATGAATAGTTTATTACATAAGTCAATAACAGGATGACACTAGTAGTAATTACTGGAAGAAAAAGAAACATAAAATAGAATATAAAGTAGAACAAAAAAAAGCACAGAAATGTATATATTAAGTTGTCCTTTTAAAGTGAGCATTTTGGTCCCTCAAAAAAGTTATTTTGGACCAAGTCAAACATGCTTTACAACAACCCCATGACATGAGTAATTAAGTAGAAATACTTGCATGCTACTTAACTTTTGAGGAAGCATATTTTCATGAGCAACCTGCAAATACCCTCCTTTCTTAGACATGCTAAACAAGCACTGGTCCCATTTTTGTCACAACATCATAATACTATTTTATCGAAAATCCCAAAATAACACTTTTTCAAGTACTATAATAAGCTCAACATGACTATACAGTTAACCAGAGCCGAAAAATTACTAACAAAATGTAACATGTAAAGAGATGATCACCTACTAACTTCATTTAACACCTACACATATCTTTAGGAGGCTTGAAGTTGGCAGGGTGAGTTTCAGGAGTAGCATTTTCGTCTTGCTTCCACATTTTGATTGTTTTATCTGCTCCACATGTAACCAGCCTTGAGCCTGTTTGATCATACGATAGCGCGTAAATTCCAGCCTCACTGTCAGGGGCGGTACCACAGTGTGGGCACTGTGGGCCGCCGCCCCCACAAACATTTTACGAACCGCAATTTTTTTCGAAGATGTCTGGAAAAATTTGTGTTTCGCCCCCATAAATGAATAAGTAAATACATTTCCAAACCATAACCAAAGCTCCGTATTAGCCTAGTGGTAAGCAATTATCATCCTTTATCAATAGGTACAGAGTTCTATTCTTGCCTATGTCGTTAATTTTTTCTTTTTATTCAATATTTGTCTTCTATTACCCCTATTCAATGTATTTTTTTCCTCCTCTTTTCCTTTCCATCAACTATTGCATTCTTTTTTCTTTATATATAGTTCAAGTTGGTTTAAACTAAAAATGTTTTGGTTAAAGCGGATAATACTTGAGAATACTTTATATAATACTTGAGACCTGGCTCACGTGGTAGAGCTATCAGGCATTTATGCTGCAGGTACAGGGTTCAAACCCTACTCAGTGCATGAAAATCCCTTGGGCCTTTGGGCTCCGGGGTGAGAAGTTTTACCCACTTCGGCAACCGAATCTGTCGGCACTTGGGCCGGGGACGAAGCTGGGCTTTCTTCTCGAGGGTGCATTATGGTGAGATGATCGGGTGGGCCTAAGTGGCCCGTCAGTGATTCCAAACTGCCTTTCAAAAAAAAAAAAAAGCGGATAATCAAGTAAAGTTGATAGAGTTTTGGTTAAAGCAGAAAAATCAAGCCAAGTTGATAATGTTATATGGTTAAAGCGAAAAAATTGAGTTAACCTGGAAATTTGCCCCCACTTATTATTTTTTCTGGTACCGCCCCTGCTCACTGTCCAATGACCCTGAAACATCAAACACACTTTTCAAATTATTATTGCAAAAATTTATGTTTTATCACTGGTAATATTACATACTCCGCATTGGTTAACGAATTAAATGATTTAATAAGTTTTACACTTTATTTAACACACTTTCCAGTATGAGTTCAATCCATTTGAGTTCTTTGCTTTTGAAATGATCTTCTTGGTTTTACCCATTTTCCCCTTAGATATCGAACATAAACTGAATTGACCCATATATAAATATAAATGGGTCAAAAGTGCCACCTCTAGTTAGATGCAAATAGATGCTTTCTATTTGAGGGAATAAAAAGGAACATACCAGGTTGAACAATTGTCTGGGATTGCTGAAAGCTATGACCACTGTTCCAGTCCCAAAACCACAAACTCCCATTATCACCTGTCATCAAAAAGATTATAGTCAAATAATGAAACATCTAATCAACGCAAATTCTAAAAAAGCATAGCCATTAGAGTGAGGTGACTATCTTCAAATGCTCACCTCCAGTAGCCAGGATGCCATCTTGATTGACAGTTGTTAGTACATGTTTAGTGTCTGTCAGTTGGTCTAGCTCGTAGTTTGTAATTAGATTTAGTATTCCTGACTCCTGCGACGTAGCGTGCAACGTCGCAGGTGCGACGTCAGGTTTTGGGGCTGCGACGTAGCCAACGTCGCATGGGCTTGGGCCTGCGACGTAGCGTGCGACGTCGCAGGTGCCAGATTTGTATAAATTCGTTTTGTGTTTTCTGTTTTAGGGTTGACGAAACCCTAAACGCAATTAGTCGAAATCTCTGTAATCTGACCGATTATAATACAATACGTTTCGTTTGATATTCATTGCGTATTGATTGTTCGTGTGTTTAGTGTATAACTTAATCGTTGATTCCGCAAACGATTGAGTGACTCGGTTCGTACTAGATCCTAAGTAAGGGACAAACAACTGGTATCAAAGCAGAAAGTGCTCGTTTTGGCGATTCGGATCGAGTTTGGTTTTTTAAAAGGAAGTGATATTCGCGTGTTTTTGTGTTTATCACATTTGTTTTGTGTTTTTACAGGTTTTCGATCAGTATTACAGGGATAATTGAAGGTTTCTGTCGTTCGGCATTCGTGGTTTTGGTTTTTAGGGTTAAAAATTCGTTTTTAGGGTTTTTGGCCGCAGGATTTCGCGTTTTGCGACGTACCATTGAGACGTAAGCTGCGACGTCGCGTGCGACGTAGTGATTTGGACTTTAATTAGTCTGTGCGACGTCGTGTTGCGACGTAGTGTGATTCTGCGACGTCCTCTGCGACGTCATCTGCGACGTACCTCTCAACGTCGCATAGTGTGATTCTGCGACGTCCTCTGCGACGTCATCTGCGACGTACCTCTCAACGTCGCATATTTCTGATTCTTAATTGAATCCTTTGCTTTTTGCGACGTACCTCTCGCCGTCGCATAATCTTGGTGCGACGTACTCACCTACGTCGCTAAGATCAGAAGTTTGTTTTTCGATTAAGTAATTACAATGGCAGCTGATAAAGAGGATATTAGAGGTCTAAGAGAAATGATTAAACAAAGTAATGACATAGGTTCAAGTAATAAACCTCCATTATTTACTGCGGACATGGATTATGTATACTGGAGAGACCGAGTTGAACAATACATTGATTTTCATTGTCCAGAATTATGGGGACCATTACGCGAACGTTATGTACCTCCATTAGCTGAAGGAGAATACCGTGGTATTCGTCCTGCTAAGACCTATAAAGCGATGTCTCCCGAGGAGAAGAAAGATTTTGATACTGAAAGAAAATCTTTTTCTATGATTAAAATGTGTCTAACCAAGGATGTTCTTTGGCTTTTCAGAACTCATGAAACAGCCTTTGATTTATGGAAAGCAATTGAAACTCGTTGTGGAGGAAATGATAAGTACAAGGAAGCCAAGCTTGAACTGATTAAGAAACAGTACGATATCTTTGACATCCTTCCAAATGAAGACACGACTTCTTTATTCACTAGGTACTCACGGTTAGTTGGTGAGTTGTTTGAAGGGGGTTATACTTTTCCTTCAATTGAAGTGAATAAGAAGCTACTGGATGTGTTGCCAAGTTCTTGGGATGTTAAAGTTCAATTTTTAAAGGAAAATGAAGAACTTGCAAACATGTCTTTGGATACGCTGATAGGGGATCTTCAAGCTCACGCGATGGAGATTAAGAAGAAAGAAACTAGGTCTGGTGCTGCTGTTCAGAATCCTAGTGTGTATGGTGTTCAGATCAACTCTGGGAAGACTTATGGATCTGGAGTCGCTTTTGTAACAAATACAAATGCTCCATCAACTTCTTCTTCTGCTTCCGATGGGATTCATTCTGTTTTCATGACTGGACCTTCTTCAAATCAACAACAGGTTCAAGTCTCACCTGCTATTCAGGAGCAAGCTGCCATTTACACAGCTTTCTTAAGCTCATACAAGGATTTGGTTACTCAACCGAATCTTACTTTGGAGCTGACTAAGGAAGACTATGCTCAGCTTGATGAAGATGATCTGGAGCAAATGGATTTAACTTGGAATGTGGCGATGATCACCCGAAGAATTCAAAAGTTCTTGCAGAGGACAGGGCGTAAAAGCTTGGAAGGTGATGGAAAGACTGGCTTCGGATTTGACAAGAGTAAGGTCCGATGTTACAATTGTCAAAATTTGGGTCACTTCGCCAGGGAGTGCGAGAAACCCAAAATGCCAGCATCGGGATTCACAACACCTTCTACTCCTCCAAAGGCAAAAGAAATGGAAGTTTCTAAGAAAGGACCTGCTGATAATGCCCTGATTGCTTTTGAGCCTACAAGTCAAGATTGGACGCCTGTCTCCCAGCATTACCAACAGTGTCTGATGGCTCACATTGTGAATGAGGTACATGATGAACCGTTAAATTGTATTTCATGCATTAAGTTAACTGAATCTCTAAAGGCATATCAGACAGAAACTGCTGAGTTGAGGAAAAAGAATGAAAAACTAACCGACTCAAATAATTTTTTAAAAGCTAATGAGAAACTTTATGAAAAACATCTTGAGGCTCATCGGTTAGATACTCAGAAATATAAATCTAAGGTTTTTAGTCAAGAAGATGCCATTAAAAGCTATCTTGTTGAAATTGAACTACTAAAGAAAGAACTTACAGATTTAAAAGCTGAGTATGAGAATTATAAGAGTAAAATCTTAGGTTCAAATTCCTCAACGGTTGTTTTTAATGAAATTCTTAGCAAGCATGGTACTAAAGGGAAAAAGAATGAGGGATTGGGATACAACTCAGTCCCTCCTCCTACTACTCACTGTCCCCTGCCTGTTAAGGAAGGCTTTGAAGAGATTCCAGTTGATTGGTCCAAGCTTTATGGTTTAAAAGCTAAAGATGCTAAAGAGACCAAACATAACAAACTGGCAAAGGAGAAAACCAAGCGGCCAGAGTACCCCTTGCCAACGTTTGTTAAGTCTGTGCATGAATCTCCTGTTAGTGTTAAAGAGAGTGTTGAGTTAAAGAATGAATCTCCTGTTATTATTGAGGAGATTATTGAGATTGAGGACATTACGGATCAGGAGTATCCTGAGGTTAAGAAGGTTGCTGTTAAACCTGAAAAAGTGATTTCAAAGGTTGAACCTGAAATTAAGGTTCAACCAAATAAGGGAAAAGCCAAGGTTTTAAACTCGAAACAACAAACTTTACAGTTACCTGTAAAGATTTTGCAAAGAAAATTAGTAAATGAAAATGTTTCGTATGATAAACCATCAACTTCAACCTCTCAACCAAAGCAAACATTTTCTAAGACGTGTACTCAATGTTCATGTTCTAGAAATGTTTCTCCACCTCCTGTGGTAATTCCTCAGTCTCAACCGTTTGTTGAGACTCGTTCTTGTTTCTACTGCAAGAAACAAGGACATTTAATCCGTGAATGTCCAAAGCTGTCAAATCAGCGATATGGGAGAGAGATGCCTAGGACATCTGTTTACAGAAATTCTTTTTCAAAATCTCCACCTAGACATTACTCAAACTCTCCCAAGCCTGTTTCGAAACCAAGTAATGTTGAGCAAAAACCTTTGCCAATTCAAAAGCCCAACATTACTTCGATTACCAATTCCGAATCTTCAAAAGTTTGGAAACGTAAAGAGTCTGATGTTGACTCTTCAGTCGTCAACAATAACACATCAGATAAAAATTCTAATTTGTTTAAAGATAAAATCCTATCTGACGTGCTTATTGTTGATGACCACGGTCGACCTAAGTCTGTAAAGGCTTGGGTCACCGTTTCTCACTAATCTCCTTCGTTTGTGTGTTACAGCAGTCAGAACGCGTTAAAGATAGTGAATGATATTTGGATAGCGGCTGCTCGCGACATATGACAGGCGATGTATCTCTTCTTGTGGATATTAAACCATACGCAGGAGGATATGTTGCTTTTGCTGGAGATACTGGGGGAACCATTTCTGGAAGAGGAACGTTAACTAACGGCAATGTTAGTTTTGAAAATGTGAACTACGTGGAACAGCTTACGCACAACTTGCTAAGTGTTTCACAGGTCTGTGATAAGGATTATACAACTGCGTTCACAAAGACAGAGTGTGTGATACTGAAGCCTGGGTATGTCATTCCGGAAGAATGGGTGTTACTGAGAGCACCAAGAAAGAATGACACATACATTTTGAACATGAGAACTGTTGAGACCTCGAACGAGTATACGTGTCTCTTATCTAAGGCTTCTGAAAAGGAATCACTGCTTTGGCACAGACGAATGGGACATATTATTTCCGAAAAATGAATTTCTTGACCAAAAATGACCTAGTGCTAGGAGTTCCAAAACAGTCATTTGCCCTAAAGGATGACTGTATCTCTTGCCAAAAAGGAAAGTTACGTAAGAAGTCCCATAAGTCTAAGCAGGTGAATTCCATAAATGCTCAATTAGAACTACTGCATATGGATCTTTTCGGTCCAGTTTCTACAAAGAGCATTGGTGGTAGGTTTTACTGCTTGGTAGTTACTGATGACTACTCAAGGTTTTCGTGGGTTTACTTTTTGACCACAAAGGGGGAAACTCCTGAGATTCTGGTGTATTTGTTGGACAAGTTGGCAAATCTGTGCAACTTGAAGGTGAAAAGGATACGAAGCGACAATGGAACTGAATTCAAGAACTCAACTCTCGAATTGTTTTGTGCTACAAGAGGTATTGAGCATCAATTTAGTGCTCCAAGAACTCCACAACAGAATGGAGTTGCAGAAAGAAAGAACAGGACAATCATCGAGACAGCTCGGACTATGTTAGCTGACTCCAAGTTACCAATTATCTTCTGGGCTGAGGCAGTAAATACTGCCTGTTATGTTCTCAACAGAGTACTCACGGTTAAGAAAAAGAACAAAACGTGTTATGAACTTTTTAATAACCGTAAGCCAAATCTGCAGTTCCTAGAACCATTTGGGTGTCCATGTCTGATCATGATAACAAAAGATAAGGTCTCTAAGTTTGGTGATAAAGCTGTTGAAGGGATTTTTCTTGGATATTCAGTCAACTCTCCGAACAAAAGAGTCTTTAACAAATCAACGAATCAGATTGAGGAGCATTTTGAAGTGAAATGTTTAAGGTATACGGAACCTCCTCAAGGAACGGGTCCGGATTGGTTTTTCAACTATGGAAACCTCTTCAACTCTTTCAATATTCCGGAAGAAGATGAAACGGAAGAATTGGTTTCTATACTTCATGAGCTTGATATTACTCAAGAAACACCTGTTAATAATAAACCATCCAACCCAAATCCCAATACAACACCCGCACCTCCACCGACTAATCCTACACCTCCACAAACTACACCTACACCTTCACCAACACCCACACAACCACAAACAACTACCAAATCACCACCATCAACACCATCTCCTACTCCATCATCTTCGGCTGCTCCTTCTAAAACAGTTTATAACTACACAAAGGAGCTCCCATATGATCCAAACATGCCTCCTTTAGAGGAACCTCAAGAAGAAGATGAAATGGAAGAAACAATGGCCTACTCTCACTTATTTTCTCATGAAGATGAAGGAGAAGAAGAAGAGTTAGCCTTTCCTGAGTCTGCTGCTACTCCTGAAACTGAGGGAGATTTGAACAATCTGGGTGTGGATCTTGTGCCAGGTGCCATACCAGAAACTCGTATACATAAGGATCACCCCATTGATAATATCATTGGTGATCCTCATGCATCTGTTCAAACACGTCAACAAGCAAAGCAGACTTCAGCTCAGCAACTTTTGGGACTTATTGCTCATATTGACTCATGTCATTTGTCTCAAATTGAACCTAAAAAGGTTGAACAAGCCTTAAAAGATCCATCTTGGGTCGAGGCTATGCAGGAGGAACTACAGCAAATAAACAAGATGAATGTTTGGGAAATTGTCCCTCTACCCAAGGGTGCTCACTTGACGGGTACTCGTTGGGTTTTCCGTAACAAAATGGATGATCGTGGGGCTGTTATTCGAAATAAAGCCCGTCTAGTAGTTCAAGGATATAGTCAACTAGAAGGCATTGACTATGATGAAGTTTTCGCTCCTGTTGCTCGTTTGGAATCAATTCGGATTTTTCTAGCCTATGCTTCATTTAAAGGATTCCGCGTGTATCAACTTGACGTGAAGTGTGCCTTTCTATATGGAGATGTCGACGCAGTGATTTATGTGTGTCAACCTCCTGGTTTTGAAGACCCAAAGCATCCTAATCATGTTTGCAAGCTGAAGAAAGCTTTGTATGGTCTTCATCAATCTCCTCGACTTTGGTATGAGCGACTTGCCAAGTACTTGCTGAAGAATGGTTTTGACAGAGGACAGATTGATAGCACGCTTTTCATCAAACGGGAAGGAGCAGATTTGTTACTTGTGCAGGTCTATGTGGACGACATAATCTTTGGATCAACTAATGATCAGTTGTGCAAGGATTTTGAAAGATTAATGAAATCTGAGTTTGAAATGAGTGCTATGGGGGAACTCACGTTCTTTCAGGGACTACAGGTTGAGCAATCTGACAATGGAATTTATATCCACCAGTCAAAATATGTCACTGACATGTTAAAGCGATATGAATTGCTCAACTGTAAACACTACGGCACTCCAATTGAAGCAAGACACAATCTTGGACCTAATGAGGACGATGAAGATTGCAAGGAGAAAGACTATCGCTCAATGATAGGCTCTCTCATGTACCTGACTGCCTCAAGACCAGATATATTGTTTGCTGTTTCTCTCTGCTCACGATTTCAAGCAAATCCGAAGGTGTCTCATATGAAGGCAGTAAAACGCATTTTTGGATATCTCGCTTTTAGGCCATCTCTGGGTCTATGGTATTCAAACGAGAAAAACTTCGAGTTAACTGCCTATTCGGATTCGGATCTTGGTGGCTGCAAGATAGATATGAAGTCAACTACTGGAGGATGTCAGTTCCTTGGATCGCGCTTAGTTTCTTGGCAGTGCAAAAAGCAGACTGCGGTTGCTATTTCCACAGCTGAAGCCGAGTATGTTGCTGCTGCAAGTTGCTGTTCTCAAGTTCTCTGGATTCAGCATCAGCTGCGTGATTACGGGTTCAATCTCTCTATGACTCCTATTTACATTGATAATACAGCTGCTATATCTATAACTCACAATCCCGTACAGCACTCTAAGACCAAACATATTGAACTTAGGTTCCACTTTATACGGGATTGCTTTGAGAAACACCTTATAGATGTCGTACATATAGAGACCCTTAAGCAGTGTGCGGACATTTTTACAAAAGCCTTTTTGCGATCACGTTTTATAGAACTGGTCAATCTGATAGGTTTAAGGTTCTTTCAGTCAAAGAAATGATTTGTGACTTGGATTTTTAAGTTTTTAAATTCAATTTAAAAAAAAAAAAAAAAAAAAATCGCAATAGCCACTCTTTATACTCTTTAGTATTAAAGAAAACGCAAGGTTGCTACATTTTTAAAATAGACGTTGAAGTTGTGTCTGTAAACAACTTGGGATATGATAGTACATCGGGTGACATGCACAAAATGGAATTTTAAGGTTTATCTTGGATGTGTCAGTAAGTTTATCTGACACACTTAAAACAGTTTTTATCTAAATTATCTTCATCATACGATGTATTGGTAGGCATGGTACACACCGGTCTCTGAGATATTAAGAAGTAATTTAAATACATGTCTATGATCATGTGGTAAACACCTTGTGATGTACGACTCTATGTCTTAATTCCTTAGCATAGCTTGACATACTTCTATTTTTAGATTGTATATCTGAGATCTTTTGGGGGAGTATGCTGATTGTTTCCTCTGTTGTACGTAAGTGCAGACCTGGTCTCAATTCAGCTTACTCTCAAAACTAAGCAAACGTGAGTCAATGCACTTGCAAAGTCTTAAATTTAAGGTACTAAACAAGGTCGCCACAAACTTGGTTTGACTGCGTTTGGTTTTGCTTATACCTGAATCAAGTTATGTTGCTTTGTTGTACGCAAGTACAGACCTGTCACCGCTGGCTTGATTCTTAAAATTGATTCTCTTATATTCTTTCTAAATTAAGAAACTATGTTCATGTCTAAGTTATAGGGGTATATCTATGGTGGGGACCACGGAGAAATACTCATGTTAACAATAAAAGGTTAACTCACAGACACGGAAGTAACGTGTTTAGGTGGACAAACAATACCAATAATTGTTTTGAAATAATTTTTATAACAGGTGTTTTAAATGTGCCACGTAAATTTAAAATGGACAAATATACTGATGATCGAAATAACACTTACTATTCCTAATAAATGCATGTTATTCCGATATGATCCCTAATCAGACAACTCAACTCCGTCACCAAAAATAAAGTGTTAGTATTTTTATTTTGTTCATTTTTTACTTTTTGTAAAATTAAAGAAAATACCAAAAAGATTTTTTTAGTTTTATGCTTTATTTTTATTCTGAGTTATTTTTCCCAAGTCACGAGTTATTTGGAAATTATTTGCTAAAATAACGAGTTAACGGTTTTTTGAAACATTCGAAATCGAATCAAAACTGCTCTATGCGACGTCCCACTCTACGTCGCCTGCGACGTCCCACTCTACGTCGCCTGCGACATCCCAGTCTACGTCGCATGTAGGGTTAGACTATATATAGTCTCAACTGCGACGTAACATGTCACACTATTCACTATTCACGTGCGACGTAGCCTGCGACGTAGCATTGGCGATTTGCGACGTAGCAATTTTCGAGCATTTTTCGTGATTCGTAGCCGTTTTCATTCCGATTCACTTACGTAGTTTTGATCTACTCGTTATTCCGCACACTTAGGTACCATATTCACCTTTTTTCACCGTGTATATTACGTTTAATTGCTATATATGTGATACGGGTTTAAAGGGTTTCGATTTTGGGTTAAATTCGATGGTTAATTGGATGTTGTAACTATTATAACTTATATTTTCGTAATCACCATCTTAGGCCGCACCTTATTGTGTGATTGATTTTGAAAACCCCTAAATTCGAGGGTTAGGGTTTCTGGGTTGGGACGCCTGTTCGTCAGTGCGACGTACGCTGCGACGTCGTGGCCTACGTCGCTTTAATTAATTATTATTAATTTCCTACGTCGCCCTTCCCTACGTCGCTTTCACTGTGACGTCCGATGCGACGTACCACTCTACGTCGCTATTTTAATAAAGTGATTAAATTCACAATAAATTGCAAAATGCGACGTCCCTCTTGACGTCGCTCGAATTTTCGGCGACGTCCGGCCTTACGTCGCTTTCCAATTTATTTTGAATTTTAGCGACGTACAGTTCTACGTCGCTCTGTGTTAATGCGACGTAAGTGGCTACGTCGCTAGTTCCAGGAAGTTTGTAAAAATGTAACATTATTTTTCTAATCTTTTTCGAGTTGCAATCTGTTTCTGTTCTTGCAGATATGGCTTTGATTTTCGAAGCTCGTCACAATACGGCTGCTTACCTTACTGACACTTCTGATAAAGCTGCACCGTATCGTCAGATGATCGCGTTTTTGAGACGTTCAAGGGTATTCCACGCCATTTCTGATAACACTATGGCGTTTGGAAATCTGATCAACCCTTTTTGGAGAAATGCGATTGTTGTTACTGATAACGACGTTAGACGATTGGTCTCTACCGTTCTGGGTACGGAGATCACTATTACAGAACAGAGTATTCGGGAACTTTTACAGCTGAATGATCAACCGGATATGCCTGTCGGTTTTGATCATATTTTTGTTACCGGGGCTATGCAACGGATAGGATATCCCGGGATTCCCTCTGATCAGTATAGAAAAGCGAATCTCACACGCGTCTGGAGATATTTGATGCATGTGATTATTGTTTGCTTGGGGAATAGGAAATGTGGAACGGATGGGATGAGCCGAAGTCTGGCTTCTGCTATGTTAGCGTTGGTATACAACAAGCCGTTCAACTTCTCGGGATTTATCTTCAAGGCTATGGTTGATAATGTGAATGCCGGGGATCAGAAATGGATTTTATATCCGAGATTTGTACAGTTGCACATCAATCGTCATCATCCGGATCTTCAGGCACAGGGTGATATCGATCAGCCGCTAAAGATTTCACCAATGATGAGTCGGATTTTCACTATTTGTGCAGGGTATGAGAAAGGGGTCGAGGCACCAATGGATGTTCCCTTATTCGGTGCTATTGTGGATGAAAATTATGTACCACCCCCAGATCCTCAGTATATGGATATTCCAGTACCTCAGCAGCCGCAGCAACCGCTTGTGAACATTCCAGTTCAACCTGCGGAGGAGAATGTAGATGCTCTATTGGAGAACATCGAGCAGTTCGGGCATGTGGACTCAGACAATCCAGCATCTCACGACACGGTCGAGAGTTCTGATTCTGAAGAACCGGCCAATGTAGGTCCTCAGGATGGGGGTCCGACGCCTGAGCATTCGGATGGTACTGTTCCGCATCCCTCTGAGATGGAACGTATCAGGCTTTCCGATTCATTCAGATATCTAAGAATTCAGCGTCGGATCCGGGCAGGACGCAAGTATGTACCTCCAAGGGATACTGGGAAACGTACACGAGACGGTGATGATTCTGCTGATGAAACTTATCGTCCTCGTCGTCGTGTTCGTCGCTCTTCGTCAACACGAGCTCCAGTCAATCCACAGCAGCAACCTGATTTTCATATTCAACCAACTCCAGCTTTCATGCAAAAGATTATGGAAGATATGCAGCAGATGAAGCAAAAGCTGGAGGCTCAAGACGAGAAGATTGCTGAACAAGCTGCGTTGATCGAGGTTCAGTCTAAGGAGCTTGAGGATACGAAGCTTAGGGTTAATGTTTTGGAAGACAGGTTACTTGCCTCGGGGGAGTATGGGTCTGGGATACCCACTTTAGAGTCAAGTGAACCTGCGTCTGTAAATCCCAACCCTGTAATTGAAAATGTTAATGAAAATATTTCTTGTTTGGATTATTTTTGTGTTGATGATATTCCAGGGCAACCGAGACCGCTGGCAGTTGACTACTCATTCGCTGACTTATCATTTATTCAGAGGATGGCCAGTGGAGTTGGCTCTGAGGAAGAAACAGAGAATGTTTTTGAGATGAATGAGGATGTTTCGATTGAAGAAGAGCAGTTGAATGCAGATGAAACGTATGATGATGCACAATCTGGGGAAGTTTATGATGGTGCACCAATTATAGAATCTGATTCAAGTGAAGACGAGAGTCCTGATAAAGCTCAACATGGAGAATCAAGTTCTGCTGCAACTCCAGCTTCAGAGACACAGGCACCGGACTCAGCAGCGAAGAAATTAACTGCTGAAGAAAAGAGAAAGAGAAACAAGAAATGGTGACCTAAGGGACGAAATCCAGTTCCTATTCCAGTTAAATGTCAAGTGTACCGAGTTAGTCGAAATTATACCGGTGTTATTAAAAGCTGGAAGTGTCAGAGGAATCTGTTCATGATTAAGAGAGAAGATGGAGTTCAGTACTTCAGAATGCGTTTTGATAGATTAAGTACGTTGCCAAAAGGAGAGATTAATCGATTAGCTCAGCTTAAATTGATTAATCCTTTCGAGAATGATTATGCTGAGTTCATTCAGAGAAATCTACGTCGGGAAGTATTATCGAAGACATATTCGAAATTGAAACCGACGTTGGGAACTCGGTATACGTGGAAAAAGAAGATTGATCCAGTCACCAGGAAGCCTTTGGTTAAAGTTCACTATTCGCCTGCTAACTGTTTGACTGAGATACCTCTGGAATCAGTTCCTTATTATTTTCTGAGAAGACTTGTAAAATGGGAACTTGATCCACAGACTGGTGAAGCGGTTATTACTTTCGTTCCAGATTCTGAACCGTGGCCAGAAGTTGGAGGTATATGGAATTTGAAGCAAGCAACGTTTAGACTGTATGATCCGATGAGTTTGATTAATTTTCATGAAAAAGATTTAAGAAAACTCTATGATAATCGGATTCGTGTTGGTCAGAAGAATGAATTCAACAGACGTTTAGCACAGCAGTTTTACAATGTTGTTACTGTTTGCGTAGCTAATGGAATTCATGCCGACGGTCAATTTCCTGCGGGCTGGGTTTAATGAAGATTTTTGAAGACCAAGCTGAAGACACGGGGGAGTTTGTTAGTACATGTTTAGTGTCTGTCAGTTGGTCTAGCTCGTAGTTTGTAATTAGATTTAGTATTCCTGACTCCTGCGACGTAGCGTGCAACGTCGCAGGTGCGACGTCAGGTTTTGGGCCTGCGACGTAGCCAACGTCGCATGGGCTTGGGCCTGCGACTTAGCGTGCGATGTCGCAGGTGCCAGATTTGTATAAATTCGTTTTGTGTTTTCTGTTTTAGGGTTGACGAAACCCTAAACGCAATTAGTCGAAATCTCTGTAATCTGACCGATTATAATACAATATAATACGTTTCGTTTGATATTCATTGCGTATTGATTGTTCGTGTGTTTAGTGTATAACTTAATCGTTGATTCCGCAAACGATTGAGTGACTCGGTTCGTACTAGATCCTAAGTAAGGGACAAACAACATTCATTGCATTAATAATGGTCCTCTGCTGAGAACTGCAGATGAAAATTTAAAGAAATATAATTATATACAAAAGTTACTTATAACGATCATTGTTCCGTTTAATGGTCTTTCAGATTACACTTCCCATCAGGTATAGTTACTTAAATACTTCCACTAAATTCTTAAGCAAATACACAATTAGAATAATAACCATTGCACTTAAACGGATACCCACATGCCAGGTAAATTTAATTTGCTCAATATCGGAGGTAATGAATTCTTTACAACTACACATATCTTGAAGATCCCATGGGTAAACATTTTGCCATGTCTAACTCTACTAATTAATCTATCAAAACTGAACCATTGTTCCTCCAGAATATCCTCTTATCTTTTTCATTCGAGTTTTTTTGTATGCTGTACTTCAATTTCATCACATCTTCAAACTAGAGATACTACTATAAGAGACTTAACAAACATTTGCTTTCTAATCAAGCAACCAATCAAAAATCCAATTCAATGATGGATCAAAAACACTTCAACAGAAAGGCAACTGTTGTAATAATACTGTAATTGGTATAAACTGGATTTGACTGGTAGAAAACTCACAGCATGTTATGCAAGAATTCTCCTCTCGGAAGGCTGAACTTCTTTATGTTGTCGGCTGATGCTGAAACAAAACTATCCCTGCTGCAATCCAAGTAGAAAATGTCATGCTAATGCAAAAGAAATTTTCAAAATTTAATATGAGAGTAAATGATATAATGTAAATGGACATACTCGGTAGGATGCTGGGTCAACGCACGTACAGATTTCTTGTGATGAGTAAAAGTTGCCATTGCTTTACCTAATTGTAAGAACCAGGTTAAAATTCAAACCGTAAGGATGAACAAAAACTTCCAATCAAACATCCCCTTGGTAATCAACAAATCACATTAAATTAAATATTACCATATCTAAGATCCCAAAATTTAATGGTTGAATCATGGGAGCCAGTTACAACTTGAGGATCCTGAAAGAGATTCACCATTTAAACATTTCAATATTACTTGAGGAGTAAAACTGGGCAAGTCAGGTTACGGGGACAAAATGGTTAGAAGTTCTGTGAGGGTAAAAAAGACAAGAGAGAGAGAGAGATGGAACGGGTCAGGTTGACCCAGCACACGTTTTGTCCTAAAAATATGAGTACAGACATTAGATTATCTCAATATAGAATGTAGTTTCAATATAATGATTGATCCTTGAAGACACTTTTTGCAAGTAAATGACTGGGCTTGCCAGTACCAACTATGATTAAGGCTAAACAATTCGACAAACAAAACTCATCTGAGGCTATCAGCATTGCTTACCATAGGCCGAGTAAAAACTGAACAGACTGTATCACCATGGCCAGATAGAGCATGAATTTGCACCTTGCTGCGAATGTCCCATACCTGAAATTGTTACAGTGCCAAATGTTAAGCTGACAATTCACAATAATGTAATTTTACATATTCATATAATACGCAGTTTCATACCCGACAAACATAATCACGGCCCCCAGTTAACAGAACATCGATAGTGGGATGGAGCGCCAAACAGTATACACCACTGAGATGGCCATGATATGACTGAACAACCTTTCAAAACAAAACCATAAATCTCATAAATCATACTACATCATGATTACTCGCACGTACATTAAAGAAAATGGGACTAATGTTGCTCAGTGATCAAAACCTTATTGTGTTCTAGGTCCCAACATTTAACTAGTTTGTCATCACCAGCTGAGAACATGTAAGTATGCCTAGTGCTAACTGCAAGACCTGCAATACGAATTGTTAGATTTGTGTAAGAGGCGAAGTGTACAAGATCAAGACAATAGGCGAAAAAACGGGTGGGATGGGTAACCAGTCAAATGGGTTCAGGTTAAAATAAAAGTTCTGTTGGGCACAATGTGTTAAGATTTAAAACAACAGAACAACTAGTTGATCTAGAAATAGAACCTCGAACTTGTTCTATATGCCCCGTTAGTGTCAACATTAGTTGCCCTGTTCCCACATCCCATATCTGTCAACAAAAGAAATCATGAATTCACAATTCACGAAATACAAATCCATTAATATGAAAATGTCATGAACTCATATGAGACATGTTCTTTTACAGACTATACAATTAGAGTATACATAAACTAATAATACTTGGAGCACCTAGTAGAGTAATTTGGGATGTCAAGGATATTTGATAATCAAATAGTAGATATTATGTGTCCCTTTAACATGGATAGTAAATGTATACGGTAACACATGTCTATTTTTCTAAAAAGATGTGGTTATCGTAGTTCATTCTATATTTCTATCTATTTTATATCCGCTGCATTTACACATCTGTCGAATATAGCCTTTAATGTAATCCATTATCTATTATATGTGTTTAATAAATGATAAATCACTTTATTCTTTTAAGTCCAGTAGATATAGATATGTAATTTGGCAAAAACTTTGAATTTCTCAAATATTCTTGGCAAGATAGATTAACCCCACCATTAGGATTTTGAGCCAGCGTAAATTAAGCCAGTATATAATTTATAAACCAATTACAGATATCACTTGATATCTGATTCAATACAAGAATTAGATCATGCTTTTTCTTTAAGAACAGATAATTACTAGGATTTATAATAAAGATGATTTTCCTGCAAAATATGCCAACGGAACCTTAGATGAGAAATACTTGGATTTTTTTCACTTTAGTGTCATAAAGGTACACCAAAAAACACCGTATACCAAATTTCTTACTGTAATTTTGTTAAATTTTTAGTTTCACACTTGCTCAAAAATTGGAACAGTTAGTAAAATACCTTAATTGTTCGATCTGCGGAACCAGTATAGAACCGTTCATTACTTGGATCAAATGCAATAGATCTCACCCATCCCTTATGGCCACTAATGACCTGCACATATATTATTTACTCACTTTAGTAGAGATAATCAAGCAATACTACAAAAGGAAAAAAGGATTTAGACAAAACAGGTTAGTAGGCCCACCAATGTAGAAAAGAATAAGTAGAAGATTATCTAATGAATATATATATATATATATATATATATATCACAATCCACTCCAAATATGATCATATTCTGTGAGCCAAACACCAGGTTATCATTGAGACGGTAACAACATTTTAATCCATTTCTGTCCTAGAATCTATTGTGCATATTACAGATATTCAAATAGACTAGAGTACGCATACAAAATATTCGTATTCGAAAAGATGCAAAATTGCAAACAAAGTCAAACTATCAAGTAGATTAAGGATCTCACTCTGTAGTTCTTCCATGGAGCATGCCACCTGCTAGGAATTCTCTCCATAAGGGCTGCAGTTGAAAGATTCCTACAATAAACAAGTCCAACAAGTCAACAAGCCATACTGGACATCGACTTCATCGTTATAGCAAGAATTTCTAAACGCAGAAAGTATGAATATCAAGCTTCATGCTAGTTAACTTTAAGATATGATATTGCACATATGGACTCAGATATATAATAACACAAGTTCCATAATATATGTAAAAGGTACCAGAAAATTCCAAAATTTCTGGAAGTCCAAGAACGACAGCCGTACTATTGCCGGTTAAATTACCGTCTTCAGTGTAAACCAGAAATTCACTTTATAAATAAACAAAGTAATCTTGAAAAAAATAATATCAAAGTAGTAACAAATCCTGGAAGCAGATAGGGTTCAAGTTCATTAACATTGAAATGAGTATAAATACTAAAAGGTTCTTTGGTTAAGCAGGAATACTGCTGCAGGAGTAGTAGATTTAATCTCTCTGAGTGCCAGTTTTTTTGAAACTTTCGATTCCTTACAAATAAAGCTCAAAAATAAGTCATACATGATTCTTTATCAAATTGAATCTTCTGTTAACACTTAACACTCCTATTGTTATTCTTTACAATTACATTTGTATGATGTTACTTGTTAAAGATAACACTTAATCAACTGTTAATTAATATCATATGTTTTCAATATCATCAAATAAACAGTCTTCTCTATTCTAAAGTAAAAAGTTACATGAGACAAAATCCCTCAATGATGAACACAAATTTGTCAAAATATTCATAGCTAGTAGTATAGGATTATGATTCAGGTTTCATATATGCTTCCAAGCAGCAAGTAACCAATTAATTAAAGCCTATAGTCTTATGTAAGTTTGCTATTTATAAAATTCTAGTGTTCGTGTCAATGATTAGAAATTGAATAAAACGTGATTGAAGGTGAATCAGTAAACAGTGAGATTAAACCCTAGAATCATCGATTGAACAAATATAATGAATAAATAAGCACGGAATGCGATTCGAACCTTATGAAGTTATGATTTAAGCGTATCTTCAGCAGAGGTTCCTATTTCCAAAATCGAAATTAGGTTTCAAAAAGGAAGTAATGGCATCTGGACGGGAGTTTTATAGATGACGTGCATGGGGAGACGATTTATTGGCAAAATTGGCAAGCTACTTACTGATGGTGAAATCATTGTCCCTAATGATATTCCAATGAAGGTTACGAGATATGGTGTTTGTCAAAGCCCTGAATCAAGTTGGAGGAGTATTTAAAGGTTTGCGAAATTTTCTGAACTTTTCTGCGCACTAGATTTTTATGCCCGTGCGATGCACGGCTGTTACTAATTAGTTTGATCGCATGGGTCTTACTAATTAGTTCTATATAAATGGATCGATCGAGGTCACATGTTAAAAATATTATGATTCATTGGGTTTGTTTTTTTAGCTAAGCAAATAGGTTCGTGTCAAAATGCATCAAGATATTTAACTTATTCTTTTCATCATAATAGTTGTAGTTATAGTTACTTGTTACAAATATAATTACTTCAAATATTTATTAACTTTTTATTTTTACTCTCACGAAGTAAATGTATTGTGGACAGTGGCGGATCTAGGAATCCGTACTAGAGTATGCATGATGTGCTAAAATTTTTTTTTACTTGATTTAATTTGACAATTATCGGGTTATTGGTTCCTATTTGCGGTTCGGGTTGTCTAAAACATGATCAGTAAGTTGTCAAGATCAAAAGTAATGTTTAAGTAGCAAAAAACCTAGCATCTGTTAGTATATTTGAAGCTACAATTATTCTTGTCGTTATTACATTCCTTGTAAGCGATTTATAATGTCATCGTCACGAAGACATTTAATATTGTTTCTGCTATAATTTATAAAAATACTTTTCTTTTCGAAAATTCAATCGGTAACCGAAAAGTATGAAGGTAAACAAAATACAAAAACAACATGACTAATACAGAGAGTTATAATGGACTTTCACACATTTTTAGTGGACTTTTTATGGTTGATTTTGTATGTATTTTTAATCTGGGCTTTAGATTTGGGCTTGGTTAATCTTTTACGTAATAGATTGGGTCTATTCATTTGAGGGTATTCACGTGTTATTTTAAGGGTGTGCAGTCTATATAATAATGTTGTATGTAAAATAAAAATTAAAAAAATTAACACTGATATTTTCTTGGTGAGGATGTGCACGTGCCTACCCTACTTCTCAAGTAGGTCCGCCCTTGATTGTGGATCTATTATCTATATATTGAGTAGCTTTAGTAATAGTAAAATGAATGATAATAAATAGGATAATGAAATGGATAATTTTACCATAATTTATTATAGGGGTTAAATTTTCATAATGAGGACTTTTTGCCTTTAAGGAACACAAAAGAAACTCGAGAGTTCTTGTTAATGACATAGTTGGAACATGAAAATATTGACTTAATCTGTTCAAGTCATTACCAATATTTAGTAGACTTAATTCTATTTATCCTTTTATATGAGAGGAAATTAATTATTGAACTAATTTGAGCTAAATTTTATTTGTGGGTGCAATTAAAACCAAATACTTATTAAAATTAACTAAAAAAACATCTCAAAAAGATTGTGAATAAGAAATTTTTCCCACACAAAACAAATACACTTTAAACCAAATTACAAAGGTTCTAGAACTTTTATTATGAAGGGTCTAGTACTTCTATTCCATTCATTATAATTAAAATGGGTTAATCATTATAACTTTATAAAATTATTATAATTTATTGTAGGGGTTAAATAATCATTATTAAATAAGAACTCAAAAGTTGGTGTATTTTTGCATTATAATTTATTATTAGGGGTTAAATTATCATTATTAAATAGGGGTTAAAATAATTATAAGTTTAACTTTTTACCATAAATTATTATGGGGCTTAAATTATCATTAAAGAATAAGAACTCAAAATTTAGTGTATTGTAGATGTCAACGTACCACTTGGTTTTTAACGATACATCACTAAACGTGCTTTACAATGTTGTACTGTACACCTTATAACATGTTTGATGGTGTATGGATAAAAATAGTGGTGGACGGATCACTACCATTCTAAAAATGTAGAAAAGCACAACCCAGTTAGCCATGAGTTTCAGACCTACGGGCTGTAAGCCTGTAACTACCGGTTCAAAAGACCTGTTTGTACCGGTTGGACCAAGGTTTACTTAGTCTACTTTTTTCAGTGATCGCTGGAAGTGGCAATTACATCCCAATTACTCGTGAGTTGGTGAATTAGGGTTATGTTCTCTCTATTGGGTCGTTTATTCATTTTATGGCTTAAATGGAAACTGGTCCAACGGGTCAAAAGTAGCCCAAACTTTATTTGTGGTTAGAATGTGACATCCGTCAAATTAGGACTAGTAGTTTGTGCCTAATCAAGTTTTAATACATGTAATTAGTTCTGTGTTAGGCTAATTTATGTATCAAGTAATATATATTGTTGAATATATATACAAGTATTGCGGTTTAATTTAAATCGTACAAGTTCAAATCGAATGTAATTCGGTCAATTAAATACGGACGTTGGTGAATAATTTAATTAAATAAGGTAACATTATTTAATAACTCTATTATATCCAAAATATTATTTTTATAATATTTCAATTTTGGTTCATATCGTACAACAACGGTTACACTATTAAAATGTAAACGCGCAAACAAACGAAACAAGTTACATTTTATAACAAAAATATTAAGTATTTGGTAAAATATGTCAATGAAAATGGAGTAGTCATTCGTATTTTTAATTGTAAATTGAAAAGTATAAAATAATTATTTAACGTTTAACCAATCGGGAAAACGAACACCGCACGGAGCAACCGCGGGGACTGAAAAAGGGTGAGGTTCCACCTACACCCCACCCCTTTCCCCCTCTTTTTCTCATTCATCATCTACCACCATCTTTTTCACTCTCTTTTCTCTATAATTTCCAAACCTCCACCACCTCACAAAATTCACCAAATAACGCACTTAAACTCGTCGGATCATCAAAATAATTAGAGAAAAGGAATCACCACGCAACGATCTACAATCATATCTTTCCGGAATTTTATTTCGGCATCGCGTAAGTTTCTGACAAAAGCCCGAAACTCTCCGTTTTCGATTTTTTTACATGATTATGGGTTATTTAAGTTGATCACGTCCATATATGGGTTGGGTAAAAGTTTTGGATCAAACGGAAACCGGAAAACTCGTTTTCGACACATTTCCCGGCCATCAGACCGTAACGTCGCTTTTGGACCTAGATTTATGCGACGTCAGCTTCAACGTCGCAAAACCCCTCATGACGTCGCATGGTGCGACGTCAGTCACAAAGTCGCATTAAATTGCGATGTCGCATATAGCGGCATCAGCCTTAACGTCGCTAATACCTCACAACGTCGCACTTAGCGACGCAAGCCCTTGCATCGCAGAAATCAACAACGTCGCATATAGCGACGCCACGCACAACGTCGCATTAAATTGCGAAAGTCGCACATAGCGACGCCATGCTCAATGTCGCAGTCAGGACCTGCGACGTCGCACCCAACGTCGCACAAACCAGAAAACACAGATTTTCACTAAGTGTCGAGACCCTAAATTTTATCACTTGATTTCACCCAATTTCAAGTCCAGATGCGTTTTTCACCAGCTCGACCCCAACCAGGGGCTCTGCCCCTTGGACCCCGCCAGGGGCTGCCGCCCCTTGGACCCCGCTACCAGGGGCGCTGCCCCTGGACCCCAGTACTTAGATTCCGTAAGCATATTTCACACCAAGTGTCAAACTTGTACAACTTCAAACGCTTATACGACACGACTTTGCAAACAAAATGGAATATACTTTTCAAGTATAACACTTCACAATCAATGTGATAACATCAATGTTATTATTACAACTAATCATCAACGGGCCGTACACGTTTTCAAATACTCAAATCAATCAACCAAATCTTAGTAATTTGGACAAGTCAATCAACCAAATCGGGGTAATTTGGACAAACATCTACAAAGGTAGTCTTTCGAGATACCTAATCAATTAATAACCATCGCGTGTCATGGACACCTTCAGGTTGCAAGTCTTCGGACATCAATTCAAGGCTAATCAATTCAAGTTTATTTAGATAAACACTCAAGGCTCAGGTGAGTCTCATGGCCCCTACTTTACTGCTTTTCAATCAGGGGTGTGATATTATTGCTCGTTTTGTTTTACAAGTTGAACGCAAGTACAAATCAAATCAAATACTACATGAGTTTCAAGCTAATCAATTTAAAGCCCTCCATAGCATAGTCTGGTAATACGTACTAGCGTGAATGTTAGTATATGATATCATATAGGATTGACAATCCTCGTCCGGGTTAGCACGCACTAACTGATCAAACGGACGTATTAGCATTTGGGAAGACGAGTGTGGATTAGGCACTCGTAGGAGGCATTCAAGTTAGGTTTCCTTAATTGGACCTGACAACTAAAGTTAAGCTCAGACTATGTGCTCATGGCTGTATAACTTTTATTTTGCTTAATTGCATTTTAAATTCAATTATAAATCTTGCGGTTCATACAAATATGTGTTGACATACAAACCTGTGAGCTCACCAGCGTTTTCGCTGACCCATTTTAGCATGTATCACAGGTAACCAGCAGTAGGTTGGACTGCTCAATCAAGGCGAATTAGCTCGAGTCAGCATGCAAACAATCAGAGATTTAGCTGCATTATTATATTTTGTATAGATTAATTATGTACTTAAATCTCTCAATTTCAACCGAGCTAATGTAAACAATATTTTGATGTAAACTTTTGGTTTTATCAATACAAATGTAAAACGACGCATATAGTGGTCGTTCATTATATCTTATGTGCTTTGTATATTGATTAGTAACACCCAAATTCGTGCTTCCGCTAAACAGTAAATCTGGGGGTGTTACATAGAAGGACCTTCCAAATTGTATTTGACAAATTAATTAATTATGTTAGAGCTTTAAAACTCCGAACAAGCTATCTTTTGGGTCAACCCAACAAAATCCACACAAAATTTACTTGTTACACATTCCGCTCATTTTGCCACCTCTAGTAATGGCTATAGCAAGTGATCAAATAAGCATGTGTTACAATTTTTATGTAAATCCGTGCTGTATTCTTGTGTTGTTATATAGGCTAAACCAAGCGTTTTTGTATTGTTTAGGAGTTGGAGTACTTTAGAGTAAGGGGTGCCGTCTAATACGCATTTAGTCTTGTGGTGTATGTACATTCTAGCAGAATCATGCTTAGGAAACAGTTCGTACATTCCATCAGATGGAAACAGTTCGTACATTTCGTCTTTGCAGCTGTAATTGAAGCCGAGGTTCAAAATACATGTAATTATGCAAAATTTGAATCTTTGTTTATACGTTGACAAATCCCTCTTTTTTGACATATTGAGGCGATATTATGACTTTCGGTTAGTTCAAGTTTTTTGTTGGTGAGATGGTTTTGTTTTTGTTTATTCTATCAAAGTTTTTTCTTTAAAAAGAGTACGATGTACTAATCTAGACCGTTGATTGTTAATGTGGGAACCTAATTAAGGGTTCAATTTTCATTATGGTATTTTGGTTTAAGTATATGTTATAGATATAAAAAAAAAGTATATTTAGTAATGAATGGTTCAATTGTGTTTTAAATAAAGCAATCTAGGAGGCTTTTTAAATAAAGAATGTTTCTTGGCTAAGTATAAACTGGACTAAAGTCACTAAACTTATTAGGAGTAAATAAGAATACAACTTTTATTAAGAGTTCAGTAAATGATAAGATATCAATTTTGTTCGAATATAACTAAAGAATTGTAACTATGAATGATATGAATATGGAATTAATGGGATCGTATTGATACAAAGTTTCTATATGATGGATCTCTTACAAAGTAAAAGTGTATTTATTATATATCTTTTGGTTCATTCATTCGTTGATTGAACAACTAAGGTTCAAACTCATTGGGTATTCTACATACGTTCCAAAATTATTATCCAGTTTTAACTTTCTGAAATCTTTATTTTTCAACTTTGACCTTAAATATGTTTGTTTGTGTTATATAATACTTGATGTAAAATATATGAATGGATTATGTTTTAAATGCATTTTCATTGGTATAATTTTCATCAAGTATTATATAACACAAACAAAAATATTTAAGGTTAAAGTTGAAAAAGAAAGATTTCAGAAAGCTAAAACTGGACAATAATTTTAGGACGGAGGTAATACGTTTTTTCTCGATTCAAAATTCAAGACGGGTTATTGCAGAGTATAGAAGCATTTTACAATTAGATGATCTCATCACCAAAGCGTTGAACTGAATTCAACATTCAACTCTAGCTTCAAAGTTGGGTGTTACTGACCTTGAGGGGGATGAAGACTATAGTAGTATAGGAATTGAAATTGTAATATGATAATCGTAACTTCTAACTATTTTTTTGAAGATAGCAAGATACTCTAGGGGTTAATCTGTAAATTGTTAATTACCAAGTTTGTTAGGAGAGTAATCTAATCTAATTATAAATATTAGAGGAAAGTTCATTTAAGAACCATATATATTGAGGGAATGGGAGAACCATTCCCCACCATTAGATCCCTTAAATCAATGGTTAATAATAATAAGATTTTATTCAATTATTTGTACCTCATTTTATAAGAAAAAACGCGGAGGGGCATTTTGGTAAATTCACATTTCACATGTATCTTCTTCAGAAAGTTTTTTTGAGTCTCATTCCCCCCCCCCCCCCCCCCCCCCTTTTAAAAATTACACACAGTACACTTTCCCCTAATTTCTCTTTGCCCTAATCTCTATCTAGATCATGATTCATGATAAACATTCGAAATTATACACATAATCCGAACACATTACTTGTTTTCTCATTAAAATTCTGTTTTCCTGACCTTTTCTCTTCGATTTGGCGTACCGTATTTGCTTCTACAGTCGTTAAAGATGTTGATGTTACTTCTATTCCTCTCGAATCAAGTGCGACGGCCAAAACTGGTAACAATTTCGTTTTTGCCCTAATTTTTGTTTATAATTCAGTTTTTTGCTGTAATCACTTATGATTTAGTGTAGTTTTGTTATTATTTTGACATGTTTTTGTATTTTTATAGTTTTTTATGATGATTATTAAGCTTATCTGTCACTGTTACTGCTGCTATATTTTGAGCTGTGAATAGATGAAATTATATAGAGTTGTTATGTGAAAGCATTTTTTTACATTTACATGCATGTGTTGATACAAAATGATTTATGTGATTTTTTTATTGTTGAATCATTTGTGATTATACGATTTACATATATGTTGTTTCTAGGTAACATTTTTATGTGTGACCTCCTGTGTGTTATTAATATGTTTTTGATTGTGTTTATATGATATACATGTGTATTCCTTCACTAAGCCATATGAGAATTTTCATGTCAAACAAATATTTTAATCATATGTGATTTTGTTGATCTAATGAGTTGTTTTGAGAGATAAGAAACTAATTAAATGATTTTTGTAACGTTATATGATATTGTTGTGTAATTAGTTGATTTTTGAATTACTTTCATACGTGATGCAGAGACATCCGCAGATTCACCCAAAAACAATCCTCGTAAGAAGACAGTTTTGAAGTTGAAATTACCCACCAAAAGGAAGTTGATAGAAAACGATCCACCCAAGGGTCATCTGGATGGAAAAGCAGATCCTGTGGAAGATTATTTGTCTGGTTTTACAGATAAAAATTGTGAAGCTGCAATTGCTTTAAGAAACGCCATTCGTAATATAAGTTTTGTTATGTACGGTTATCAGGTATAAAGCCAATTGTTTTGTTATATGGTTCAATTCGACTAGTACTAAAATTAATAACTCATGAACTTGGCAGTGGAAGTCATTGGTACATCAGAAACAACGAGTGATACACAACAAATGCCACCTTTAAAAAGGGGACTTACCAAGAAATCTATAATTGAACAAAAACAGTCGTTATCTCCTTCTAAAGAAATGCCATCACTTGTCAACAAATCTGCCGAGAAGAAGATTTTTGAGGAGGAAGTTAATGAGAAACAGAAATCTGCTAAGAGGAATCAAGCTGATGATGTAGGTAAAAGTCGTAAGACTGCTGCACCGAAAAAGATATCAAAGGCGAAAGAAGAAGTGACTGATGACGGAGAGAAAGTCAATAAGAAAAAGAGTAGTGAGAGTACGTTTAGTGTGCTGCGTATGAGGGTCACTCCGAAGCCATTGTTTATTGCCACACGTAACCTGACAAATGTTCAGAAGATGCTTTTACGAGATATAGGTTTTGGATCCATGATTCGGTTTCCTCTTGCAAAGGTTTATTTGATGGGGATTTGATAGTTTCTATTTCTAACTTAGTTTGGTGGTAGTTTTTGGTTGTAAAGCTGATACTTATTACTCTTGGTAGTTTGTAGCACAAGTGATTGTTTATTAAACGGTGCATGTTACAATCACATGTGCTTTTTATGATATGCTTTTTTTGCTAACTTTGAAGTATACTTTTATGATATCTAAATAGTGGTACTTTTCTGGAAGCATTTCGTTTTTGCACTGTTTTATATGTGACTTTTGGGGGATGTATAGAAAGTAAAATCACTTGTGATTTTTTATAGTCCAAAGTCACGTGTGATTTTATGAGTCAACGTCACATGTGGATATTTTTGTAAAGTAAATCACATGTGACTTGTCATAACAATCACATGTGATTTTTTATTACATCACATGTGACTTTTCATAACAACACATGTGACTTTCATAACATCAATTGTGATTTTTATACGGAAAAGTCACGTGTGATTGTTTAGGGCAAATTCACATGTGGAGATTTTTATAAATAAATCACATGTGATTTTTCATAACATCACATGTGATTATTACATGGAACTTTTAATAGGCAAAAATTATGCGTGACTTTTAATATATGTCACTTGTGATTTTATACCCCAAAATCACGTGTGATTTTATAGGGCAAAATCATATATGCTTTTATAACTAAAAGAGGAATAAAAATTTCCAACTAACAATCACAAATTTTTAGAGGGAAAGAATTGCATTCTTTATTCATTCATTTTTTTGTATTTACCAACAATTTTGTCTTTGAATCTACATATGAGTAGTATCACAAGGAACTTTTAATAGGCAAAAAACATGTGTGACTTTTATAATTATAAATCACTTGTGATTTTTATAGCTCAAATTCGATTACGTGCAATTTTATAGGGCAAAATCACATGTGATTTTATAACTAACAGAGGAATAAAAATTTACAACTTACAATCACACTTTTTTAGAAAAAAAAAACACATTCTTTATTCATTCATTTTTTTTATTATTATTATTATTTTTTTTTTTGTATTTACCAACAATTATGTCTTTGAATCTACATATGAGTATTATCACATGGAACTTTAAATTGGTAAAAATCATGTGCGACTTTTGTAACATAAATCACTTGTGAATTTTATAACCTGTGATTTTATAGGGCAAAATCACATGTGCTTTTATAACGAACTAAGGAATGAAAATTTACAACTAACAATCACACCATTTTGAAAAAGAATATGCAATCTTCATTCAACATCTTTTATTCATTCGTTGTTTTCTATAATTATCAATTTTGACTTTCAATCTATGAGTAATATCACATGGAACTTTTAATCGGAAAAATTCACAAAATCACAAATGACTTTGTTGAAAAATTAACTTGTGATTTGGTATACAAAATCACAAGTGAGTTATGGTAGAAATCGACCAGTCTTAAATTGATTTTCTTTTGCTTTTGCCTCTTCTTCTTTGCTTTTTTCTCTGCCTTCTCTTTTGTTGCTTTCTCATAGTTGCTCTTGTCATGATTCCTTGTCATTTTCCCACTCCTTAGCTTTTTTTCTTTTGTGTAGCTAGCTTAACATCAAATCTAGATTTCATACATACTTATTCCATCTTCAAGAGTATCAAATACTTTGTCAACCATTGACATCTATAATTGAGTTCCACGAGGTGTTCCAATCTCAATTACAGTGTCATATGTGATATCATTAGTTGATTTCGAACCTATAACAAACAAATTTGCAAAGAATCACAAATGGTTTTATCAAAAGTCACATTTGATTGCATTAAGACAATTAGATGTGCCAATGCTTTACTGTCACATTTACAAGATACATAGTCATATGTAATTTTAACTATGAATCTATTTTGTATAGTATGAACTTACTTTTTTCGCCTTCTTCAAACCAAACATCTGAACTGTACGAGTTTTTCTCCTTCTATTTCTTCATACGACTCCATTTCAATCATTTTTATAATACAAGAGATGTTCTGCATCAAAGTATAGAATGTTATCAAAGGAACACATATAGTGATTTTTAATGCACAATCACATGTGGCTGTGATTTTAAAAACTATATTACATGATCGATCATCAGTTGTGATTTATAAAAAGAAGAAAACAAAAAACGTGTTTTTAACAAATCGATCACGATCACAAAATATTGACAATGATTAATGTCCTTTATCATGATCATGTAATTCAAATTACGATTTGAATCATGATTTGCAATCGAATTACGCGATCAGCTGTGATTTATTTAATCCAGTTGTGAATTAATCACATGTGATTTTAACTTGGAAACCAAATGTGAAAACTAATTGGCATTTCATCAAACATGTGGCGTGCGACAAATAAATCTGCAAATTTCAGTATTCAATTATCTAATGAAGAACATGTGATGCACCTTCAAGATTCAAGAAACATTGATGAAGAAACATAGAGTATATGTGATGAAGAAACTTACATGATTATACTTAAAATTTAACGCTAAAAATTGCGTATTTTTTTACTGATTCGATCATCATCAGGAGCAAATCGAATTGCACGATCATCACCTGTGATTTCATAAGAATTCAAAGTTTGTGTTTTTTTAATTCGATCATAATCACGATCAATGCGATACTGCAAAATGTTTTTGATGATGATCATTTGTACGAATTCGTTTTAAAGAATGAATTGAGTTAGAATTACATGTTCATCACCTTCGATTTCATAAAACTCACACAAAATCGTATTTTTCAACTCGATCACAATCACAATCAATCTCATACTGATGAACGTTTCTAATGATGATCATGTGTTTCGGATTATGAATTGACTAAAAATTTGGAAGTAATTACCTTGTGATTTTGTAGATTGATGTATGAATTTGAGTGAGAATGATAAGCCCTAGTTTTAGAAATTTGGGAAGGAAGTAAAGAACGTGATTTTGTATCTGTAAGTTTTTCTTATTTTTTTTGTTTTAAATTGATTTATGAAAGGACCAAAGTGCCCTTCCATACTTAATTAAAATGCTGAAATGTGATTGGTTCTCCCATTCTTCAAATATTTAGTGGTCTTCATTGAACCCACCTCTAAATATTAAATAAAATAATAATAATAAATAATAAATAATAAATATTAATAGAAGAAAACTATGATACGATGATTTTGTTCAGAAAATTGAACCCTATTAACTAATCAGATGCTTCAATTTCACAAACCTTTTAATTAACCAATCAAATTCAATCATTTAACTAAAATTTCTCTTTTCAAAGTTAAGAATTTATTTAATTAAAATTTATTCCTTACTCTCAAAATTAAAATTAAAATACTAATTAGAATTAAGAAACTGATCATGTGAACTTGTGAAATAATCTTATCCAGTAATCGTTCACAAATAATGTTATCCTTCAAATTGTTAATTAAATATATTTTCTTGTAACAGTAATTAATATATTAGTTTGTTGATGATTGAATATATTATATTTTCTTCCTTTACCTTAAAATAAAAAAATAATATAAAAATTAACATAAATCATTATAGTAAAACAAATTCTTGAATTTTAAACATCTTCCGATTAGCACTGAGTTAAAATTTGCTAGTTAAATAAATTAGGTTGTCGCTGAATTAAACATTTTGTGAAAGTTTAATTCCCTACATATCTATTAACCCTTTAACAAAAGAGTTTTGCTAACGTGGATGTAATTAATGAACTCGTAATTTACTTATATATCAGAATTTGTAATTAATATAGGCATAAAAAAGTAATTATTAGATTGAATTAATGAGTATTAAATGCAAATTCTGATATTTCGTTAACGTGTGCCACATGGACACACGTTAGCAAAACCCTTTTATTTTTTTGGGAATTCGATAATTAATATATCATCACCTATATACGTTTAACGTACGACCTTGAATGCAACACTTATGGTAAATTACTAAAAATTTATCTTAAAATGCAGTAAAAACATTCTCATTCTTCTCATCAAATGAGGCTCTCCTCTCAAATCTCCACCATATTATAAAACCTAAAATTATATATTTATATTGCTAGATTAAAAGAAAACAGAAAATTGTATAGCTTATAATATTTGGAGTTCGAGAATCGCGAATTAATAATTGATATTCAAGAAATTGAATGATAGATTCCAACTCAAAAGAATCTTCTGTGCGTCCTTTTCTGCCGACAACATGAATGGAAGTTTGTAACCTACGATTTTTCTTTTTTACACTAATAGAAAGCCCGAAAAGATTTACACTACACAGTCCAAGTGATTGGTGTCATGGGCTACCAGTAGGGCTGTTAACGAACCGAGCAGTTAACGAACTAGTCGAGTTCGAACTCGTTATCTCGAATTCGAGCATAATACTATTCGAGCTCGAGTCGAGTTCGAACATAAAAAGACTGCTCATGAGCCGAGCTTCAAAACAATAAATTCGACGCGCCTCGTTTGAAAGCTCGTAAAATAGTCTCAAGCCGAACAAACTAGTCGAGCTTGTCGAGTCGAACAAGCTAAAAGAACATATCTATTATCATAATAATTACATATTTTAAAACATAAAAGATATGATATTAATAAGATTTTTACTTAATCTAGAAATACAAATATTGTATTAACACCATATTTTTATAGTGTAAATAACACATAAGTTGGTTCTACATTCTCATATTCTCATCTATGAGACTTTGCTTTTATAGTACTCTTTTTTCTTTAACTTTGTTTCTTTTCTCCTATGTGGGACAAACTTCTTATTCTTTTTGCATCTCACATTGGATATGTGAATTATATAGGATGAGATGAACACACTATATATATCAAGATCAAGAATCTAATTACATAATAGTGTTTGATGATTTGATGATAACTAATTAAACTTACACACTTTAAGTTTAATTAAGTGTAAATATATTTTACAAACTTTATTTCAAGTCTTATAAAATAGCTAGTATACTTTTTATATAACTTATTTGAGCTTATATACGAGTCTATCAAGCTTGAGGTTCTAAACAAACATTTTGAGCTCAATTAACTATTTTTTTTTTTTTTTTTTGTAAATTGTCAAAAACTTAAACGAGTATCGAGCTCGAGCTTGAACACTAATTTATTATTCGAGCTCGAACTCGAATATGGTTTTAAAAAATTAATCGAGTTCGAGTCGAACTCGAACATAATCATTTTTCAAATGAGTCGAGTCGAGCATCAGGATATTCGAATCAACTCGGTTCGTCAACAACCCTAGCTACCAGTGCTGGGTCTGCTCCTTGTATCTACTATGAAAAGAGGTTCATATTTATCTGTAACACCTGCAATTCAGAAAACATACATGATTATCAACACTTCTATACATTTTTGCAATAAGTGTTTACAACGACAACGAATAAACTATCATTCACAAGTTATATTTCTAGTTAACTATCCGATCATGTAGTCATCATCATCATTATTAGTTTTATGTAAACTCGAGCGTTGCTTAATTACACCATTTTAAATACATATGAGCTTATTGTGTAAACAATATAATTAATTTTAGCGATGCAAAGATAATTTTAAAAGTGTATAATCCAAATCCAACGTGAATTACCACATAATCTACTCAAAAGTAACATAATCTACTATAATAACAACATAATCATGTAACCAATAGTGAGGAACACCGTGACAAATATAGTAAGAGATGATAATACTTGAATCGTTGGCACAATGAGATCAACCAATTAAAGAGTCAAAATTAGTGGGGGTTTTTTTTTTTTTTTTTTTTATTTAATTGTTGTATAATTCTCTTCAAATATACCACTTATATTGATATTATTTCACAACAAATGAGTCGCTTGTGCACAATTGCACCAGGATCATTCTTTTTGCCACGCATTCATGTATGTATAGAATCAAGTTGGGTATAATGAGACAACCTTACTAAGAGTATGGAATGGTTTCAAGTATTAGCTTGTTACTTGAACACCCAGGTTCGTACCACTGTTTATTTTTATCGTTGTTTTTTCTTTTCCACATAACATTATTAGAAAACTACATTTGACCGTTAGTATTTTTAGTAGCCTTAAAGTTTTAATATTTTTAATTTTCACTTTTGTAATATTGGTTATACATACATATAATTTTTCGTTAGTACACTAGTACACTACTTTTCATTTTCTATAACATCATCTTTAAATCCACAACTTAAGTAACGAATAAGAAATGAAAAGCATACTATAGTTTTTATATTTATTAGAATCATCTTTTATGAATACAAATATTTACACACACTTGTCACAAATATATATAGTTGTCTTAAGCAAAACGTGAACTCACAATTCAATATTTGCAAGACAATCTCAATACTTTTAGATTAAAGACCATTTGACATAAAATAAACTGTTATACATTAAAAACGATTTACACATACCTTTATCTCGTCGCAGAGCGTGAGATAAAGTAAGACCTTGTTTGTTTTAATTATTAAATTAAAAATGTCATATTTTATACGGGCCGGCCGTGCAAACCTAGTATATAGATATATAATGTTTCTTTAGAGGGAAAGTTCAAACATAATCACTTTTTACGGTAGAAGTGATGGGAACGAACATTTTTATTTTTAACTTCATAATTAATTTAATTTTTGGCTCTCTAATATTGAGATAATTTTTATATAAAAAATATTTGATGGAGATCATAAAAAATCTAGTGTGTATCGTAGTATCACACATAAAAGTTGTAATACACAACTTTAATTTGTATATAATAAATCTTAACAAATTATTTATTTATATATCTTTTAAAAAATTTTAATACCCCCATTATATGAGAATTTATGTTGTTTAATTAAGGGGGAAAAAAGTATCCGGTCCGTACACCATCTTTATTCCCAAATCGAATTTTCAATCAATTTCAGTTTTGCCCTGTAATAATATTTTCCTCGCTCACTCACGCTACTCTTCAACTTCATCTTCATCTTCATTCCTCAATTACGTACATAAACACACACAGAGATACACATCACATTAATCGTCATCATCATCATCAATAATCCATATTTGAGTTTATAATCTAAAAATGTCGTCAATACGTCAACTTGTGCGGATGTTTTCTAGTTCTCCTTCGAGAATTGGAGTCAAAGGAGGATTGTTACATAATCACTACCTACCGCATCACGACGTGTTGTTCGTAGGTGAAGGCGACTTCGGATTATCAGCGGACGTTTCTTGGCAATTCGGAGCCGGAAACTGCTCCAAAATCGTAGCGACATGTCTCCATGACAGTGGTATAACTATCATATCACTATTGATTTAATCAATATTGTACTTGATTTGCAACTTATTACTATTGATTAAATCGAAATTGTAGTTGATTTGCAACTTATGTGGTTTATTGAAGGTTAAGTATCTAGAAATGCACTCAACTTGGACCGAATGTCTATTGTGTGCACAGCAACCCCTATAGCGCGTCGCCTTGATTTCGAACTTGGGTACGGTTCTCATAACAGGGGAGTGACTGTATGGATATGATTGGGTGTGCCATAGGCCCGTCAGTGATCCAATGCTGCATTTCAAAAAAAAAACTTACGGGTGTCCTATTTAATGCATCCAACTTTCAAAAACCATTTTATAATGTATTTTGCTGACGTGCCATCCGTTTAAGATGCCACATGACATCCTTAGAAGATGACACGTCAACAAAATACATTAAAAATGGTTTTTGAAAGTTGGATGCATTAAATAAGGCACCCGTAAGTTGTGTACACACAATAGACATTCGGCCCAAGTTGAGTGCATTCTCAGATACTTAACCCTTTATTGAAATGTAGTTTATGTGTATTTACATTTTTTTTAATATATAAACGGAACAGAATACCTATGTGAGAGAGAGCCACAAAAAGGCCAAACAATACATGTATTAATCACCAAAATATACAAACTAAGACATACAACCATATAATGAACTTATATGTAGCTTTATTCTAGTGTAACTTGATGATTTATTATAAAGCCTACCTGTTCAAGAGCCACACAAGGGCCAAACAAAACATTGAGCTCTTAAAACAACGTGGAGCCCTGGTTCTTCTTAATGAGAATGCCTGAAAACTGAATCTGGATTCGCGTCTATCATGAAGGGCATTTGATCGCATCGTTTTCTTTCAGCCACACATAAGACCGATACTTGCTGATCATGAGCACTTGCAAATTGAGTAAAAGCCTTCTTCCTTTTCATACTTTGTTGCATAAATCTGTGTTTTAGCCCTTATCTTTAATCAACTATTGCAGGAGAAATCAGCAGTTTCTAATGCAATTCTTCCACTCTGCAAATAGACTACTCAATCATGATGGTCAAATCCATATAAAAATGAAGTTCTCTCAGGTGTATTCTAACTGGAAAATTCAGGAGATTGCAGCTTTAACTAACCTTAAACTCATCCAGGAATACGACTTTGACGGGGATGAGTTCCCTGGGTATAGGGCAGTAAGAGGGGAAGGGAAACGTCCGAATGGTTTAGTACCTGGTGAGATGAAGATTTATAAATTTGTACACGCAGATGACTTTCAACAGGAGAGTCACGTCATTGTCATTTGATGACTAATCTGCTACATCAATTCCTTTTATCTTCTTTTTTATTTTTTATTTTTTTTCTTTCTTTTTTCTTCCACTTCTTGTATAGTTTTTTTCGTTTGTTAGTTTCTTTACTTAGAAGCTTTAACCAAAAAAATGGATGAGGCATTAGGTTGTGGTTTTCGAATTTAGTGGTGGGCAGTGGAGATGATTCGATTGAATGGCGGTGTGAGTGATCTGCCTATTGATGATATTTGTGTATTTGCTGCTGCTTTTGGTAATGCAGTGATTTTGGTGGGACTTGTTGATATGAAACCCCCCAATTTTTTTTCTCTCTATATCTTTCAAGACTCCTGCATATCAAATCATAATATCATAATATTTAAAAATATAATTCATTTACATTTGGTCTCATATGAAAATCAATAACGACCTGTATCACCTCATATCAATATTTGACTTTACAAAGTTCATTACATACAACAATTACAACTAAATGAAATTTTCTTTTTCAATTGACATATGACAATAAACCATATTCTTTTGGGCGATTTACACAAGTGTCATCATAACGGTAATTTAAAAAAAATGGCAGCTTGTCTAACCATACAACAAGCTCCAATCCACGTAACCTTCCAACAATCATAATCAGCTCGGTACATCCATATGGTTCAGCCGAACCATTCACCTAAAACACAAAACAACTGAAAGGGTAAGCGAGACGCTTAGTGAGCATATGAGCAGTTAAAAGAATAATTCACAAAACAACAACATATATCTAATATTAACCACATATTAGCTTAGGTAAATAACTACTGAACAATTGTAGAGGTTAGTCTGTTCTCTATGCGGATCCACGGCCAATATCACATAGCACCATATCACGTCGACATGTATGCTAGCAACAACTCTATGCTAACCGCAGTTAGCCAAACTCTATGTGGTCCCGCGGCCAATAGTATGCATACTATAACAATATCATGTGCACCATATCACGTCGACATGTATGCTAGCAACAACTCTATGCTAACCGCAGTTAGCCAAACTCTATGTAGTCCCGCGGCCAATATTATGCATACTATAACATCACGTGCAAGCACGTATTCTGAAACAATTCTTTGCTAACCGCAGCTAGCAATCTGGTCAACCACAAATCTCTACAAATGCTCAATTCATATAATCCACATAATCATCATATATTTTCACATATCAATGAGATTTATCAACAACTAATCATCTTAGCACGTAATCAACATAACGTGCCATAACCATAACATGAATAACCCACAAGATATGGAATTCATAACACTAATCAACAATTGGAGACACAATGAAAAATAAGCAATAACCTACTTGATTGTATGAACCTCTTGCTCGAAAGCAATCCGAAACACACAATCATTACCTATTTAACCCCCATATCACTGACCTTTACTTTTTAGGCAAATAAGCGACTTAACACAAAGCTTGTGGATGCCACGTCTTGAATCACGTATTTCATAACACATAAATATAACAACATATTCAGTTCCTAACAATTATCATAATCAACTAATCATAATCGTTAATCCGTGACCTGTTGGATGAGTTAAGTTTAACTTTTAGTTAAACCATACATAACTTTCGTAATCATCTTAATACACTTACTTGATCACTTTAGTTAAGTCTTTAATTACTCAATCAAACTATGCTTTTCATAATATCATTAACTTCTAAGCGTTCATACTTTAATCATTACTTTAAGCATAATCTTGTTTGTGTATAATATTAACAATTTGATTGTACTTAGTTCATCCACTTTATCACGTTCCCTTTTTAGTCAAATTGTTAGCTAATCAATCATACTTATACTTCTAACAACTATGAACAATTCAATTTCTATTCAAGTCTTGTCCTACATCTTTTTTGCATCCTGCCTAATACTTCTGCTAACACTTTTATATTAATGTAATCAGATTATATAGGAGACTGAAACAGGATTCTAGACCAAATGTATTGCATCGCTAAAACCATGAATCGCGTCATGAAAACACAGGAATCGTGTCGCGATCAAAGTGTCTTCGTGTCGCGTTTATATGGAAATCGCGTCGCGAGCTTGTTGTCCTCAGACCTTCACTTTTTGTATAAACATGGCAGCACGAATTTCTTTTACAAACATCATAACCCAGCTTCCTTATCATCATAACAGGTTAACAAACATCAACCAAACACCTTTCTAACTTAATTTCATATTAATATCACTAACTCTTTAAAACCTCCACTAAATTCAACCTTTAGGTTCAACCAAGGAAAGCTATACTTACAATTGAGTTTGGAAGGAGATGAAGATGATGAATCAGGTTCTAAATCTTGAATTGAGGATTGGGAATGAAATTGATGTTTGATTCTTGTTCTCGAGCTTCCTGCGACACACTCTCGTTCTTTTTTTTTTCTTTTTGTTTCTGGAATGATATGGAATGGAAAAGGAATGGGAGTAAATATCTGTACGAGTATATCTATATTGGTATAGATTTTGTCCCTTTTAATACTCATTATCTGGAACTTAAAAATCATTCGCTATTTCAACTATTTTATTTTTCTTACAATAATATTAGCTTAAAACAATCATATAATTATTCGTTACAATAGTACTTTTAGATTTTGGGGTGTTACAACTCTCCCCCACTTATTTTATTCGTGTCCTCACGAATGTTAATCGTGTGAGCTCAAGCTCACCCTTTCTCTAACGCATTTACTACATGATGTTTTAATATACTATCAATAGTACTTACGGTGAATCTGTAGGTTCAAATTCAATTTCTGAAAAATAATACCTGTTTTATAATCAACTTAATTCGTCTTATCAGTCTCAACAACTTTTCGGTTATACATATATTTCAATTAATGTCAACACGTAAACAACTTATCAACTTAATCACTAATCAATCGGGGTAACTATTACACACATTTATAAGCACACTACTTAAACGAATTATGCACAGAATTTAAGCATATCAATTAGTCGTCTTATGCACAAGATGTGCATATTAAATTATTAATTACACATATAAGCGTGTATTTAGTATCCATTAATCTAAACACATAACAATTTGTGCATATAAAAATATTTCTTTAACTCTTTCCACTAATACACATAGAATGTGTATTTAACTGTATCCATTTGAGCACATAAACTGTGCATACAACTTAATCCATTTGAATCAATTGATCACTTATGTCGCACCCCCAAATTCGGGTTGCGGAAGCGAATCGGGTCGGGGCGCGACTAATCAATAATCAAAGCACATAAGATAAAGTGAACGACTCTATATGCGTCGTTTACAAGTTACATTAATATAATATAAAAGTTTTACAAAGTTGTAATGTTTACAAAAGCTCGTAGTTGATATAAGAGATTCTATGGCATAACTTCGTTACAAAATATAGTAATGCATGACAATCTTCTGATGGTTGCATGTGACTCGAGCTAATGGGCATCCTGAGCGAGCAGAACTACTACTGCCGAGTACCTTAGAATACATGCTAAAAGGTCAGCTAAAAGCTGGTGAGCTCACAAGTTTGTATAATGATAAAGTAATGTGTGAATCACAAGATTTAGTATAATGATTTGAAATCAATCAAATAATGTATATGTCTGCCATGAGGTCATAATCTGAGCTTAACTGAGGTATCAGGATCACAATCAAGTGCCTGAGCGAGGGTGCCTCCCTGCGAGTGCCTAATCAACAATCGTATGAACAAATGCTAATGCGTCCGTTTGACCAGTTAGTGTTTGCTAACCCGGACGAGGATTGTCAATCCTAAATGGTATCATACACTAACATTCACGCTACAAAAGTATTAACAAACTATGATCGTTGATGACTTAAAATGATTAGAAAATATCTCATGCAGAATATAGCGAGTTTTAGTACTCGTGTTCACATGTAAAACAAAGTAGAGCATGTATTCCCACCCCTGGGTTAAAAACAGTAAAATGAGGGGCTATAAGACTCACCTGAGTCTGATGTTTTTGCTAATAGCAAATAATGATGGTGCACAAAGATGTGAGGTCGTCCAAGCGACTGTAACCTGCCGGGCGTCCTAAACGCGCAAGGTTATGATAATGAGTAGGTATCTCAAAAGATTACCTATGCTAGTTATCCACTCAACTAGTTATGTCCAAGTAATTTGATTGTTTAGTTGTTTGTGTTTTTGAAAACATGGACTGCCCGTTGGTGAGTTTTTGTAATAATAATTACAAATTATTATTATTATGTGTTTCGTTATTTTGTACACTTATAAAAGTTTATACGTATGTAAAAGTATGTATTTGTTTGCAATATTATTTCTGAAAGTGTATATATATATATATATATATATATATATATATATATATATATATATATATATATATCCGAATGTATATACGCATATATGTCCGAATGTAAGAGTATCCGAATGTATCTATATATTTAAGTCCGAAAGTTCGTTATCCGAATGTATGAATATTTATCCGAAAGTGTAGTGATGTCCGAAAGTGTTTCCTAGTCCGAAAGTAGAGTCCGAATGTGTAATTATTCAAAGTTTAGGGTCAAAAACACTATTCATCCGAAAGTCAAACTTCAGTCCGAAAGTCAAAGTTTCGGAGTGCAAATCAGAGTGATATTTAGGAATTGTTTTGACTAAGCAAACGTTATCGAATCGTTTCAAAATTTTTACACGACGTTTCCACATATCTTATGTACTTCCTGTAAATTTTTCATGACTTTTGGAGGTCGTTTAATATTTTTTAAAAGTTCACAAAGTATCAGGGTTCAGTTTAGTCCGAATTTAGACGTTTGCTCAAAAACCTAATTTTCTGGAAAAATTGATGTATTTTTGGAACGAGCCAAAGAAGAACTTTTTGTAGATAACAAAATTATCAAGATTTTCCAAGTTGTCTCATACGTTTTTGAGGTCTAGAACTCGAGATATAGCCTCGAGAAGTTACTGAAAATTTCTGTCCGCCGGAACAGTAACTCTATGTGACAGGAGAAAAAAATTTCGAGTAGTAAACGGAGTCGGAAAGTCACGAGACTACTTTTTTTGGAAAGATACTTCTTGTACTTCATTTTAGACTTAAGAAACATCATTTTTCATTAAGAAATGAATTTTATAAAAATCGTGGAATTGGGTAAAAAATATGGACAGGAAAACAAAAAACATAAATTAGAGTTTTAAAACGCGTTTCGGTTAATTATTTGGACATATAATGGTTGAGTGACTACTAAAACATGTTAATACATGTATTACAAGTATTTTAGAATAGAAATGAAGTTCTTACAATGGTTGTTTAGCCGAGAAGAAGAAGGAGGGGAAGAAGTGCTCGTTTTGGTGTGTTTTCTTGAATTCCAGCGTGGCGGCTCGTGGTGGCTCTATGGTGGTTATGTAGTGCTGTTATGGTGGTGTGGTGGTGGCTTGTGACAGCCCAAATTCATTTGGGAGAGAGAGAAGAGAGGGAGTGCAAAGAAAAAGGAGGTGAAGTGAAGTGCGGAGGAGGAAATGAAAGTATGGGTTGTATGTATGTGTAAGGGGGTATGGTTATGGGGTATGGGGGAAGAAAATCTGCATATTTTCTTGGGCCCCACCCTCATGTGGTTGTTTAAATCATTTCCCCCAGGTTGCGTCCCGTGTGGTGTCCGTTTACCCGATCGTTTGAACGTTTAATTTGACGTTAACCGTTTAATAAGCGTGTTTAAATAACGATTTAAATCTCGATATTTTTATTGAAAGTATTATCCTAAATACTTTATTTTAAGTTATTAAAATGTTGTCGGGTCTTGGTTTGCGCGTTCGTTGCGTAATTGTACGTTCGTTTTGCGTTTTAACTAACCGTGTAACGTTTTTAAACGTTATAACTGATATCATATTTTCGCAATATGTTTGACCTAAGTATTTAATTAAAATACTTTATTTTGAGTTATAAAAATATAACTTGAGTTTTATACGTTTTTCGGGCGCGTTTCGCGCGTTTAATTCGTGTCGGTTACGTTTTAAACAAAACGTACATTGTTTCGTATATTATTAATACATAATAATATGATGTAAATAACTATTATTTAAATATCAAATAGATTTATGTTATTTATTAAAAAGTTTTACCAACGTCCGTATGTGTCGGATTCCATCCGATAGTAAAATGCACGATTTAAACAAATTGCATACGTGTGTATATAATCCCATATACATAATGATACACATAATTAGCCCTAAACATAACTAATTACATGTATTAACAAAATAATTAGGACCTAATTACTAGCCCTAATTTGTCAGGTGTCTCAACTTACACGGGTCTTTCATCATTACTCAACTGAACAATTTAAAACACACAGCCATTTATAAAAGGTATAGCATATATCATAAATAACTTATGCATAAAATAGGTATGCATATAACTTTATCAGCGTAAGCACAAAGATGTGCCTATCGTCTTATCCACTTGCACACAAACAGTGTGCATTCAACTGTATCAACATAAGCACATAACATGTGTTTTCAACTTATTCAATTATCGCACACAAAATGTGCATTCAATTTTATCTACTGTTCACTGGCACAGAGTGCATTATCCGCACAAGTGCAATATCAATAACTGCTCATTTCAAATGAATCAACCTTCCGTTCAACAACTGATACACATAGCACTTAATATACAATTGAAACAAATTATGCACCAAATAATGCATATAAACACGTATATTCAATTCTTTCCACATACGCACATAAAATATGCAATTCAACTATTTTTAGCTGCACACATATACTATTGCCGTCCTTGATCTGTTTGGGTTAAATAATCATTTATAAGGGTGTTTATAATCAAACCCTTAAGCACCTTGAAACACATAGTCATTTTAAACAGCCTTACAATTTGAAACTAGATATATGCTAGAATCATTACATCACTCGATTACTTTCATCTTCACATCAACAACATTAGTGGTAAATAAACCACAATAATATATATATAGGATCTGGTTCTATAGAGAAGGAATTTGGAGGAGAGAAAAAAGAGAAATCATCCTAGCCATTCAAAAATTGGATAAATGGTTTTGAATGAGTAATGGCCATTTTGAATGATTTTTGTAATATGACCAGTTTTTTTCTAGGCTAGTGGGGGACTAATATGTCCATTCAATTTCTCTCTCATTTGGATAACATTAATTAACCATCCAAAAATAATAGGGATATTGATTTCAGACTTAAATCTTGAATCTCGTTGCCAGATTTTTTTAATTATTTCTTTGGGCCCTCCGAAATCAAAAGCATCAGGAAACATGAGAACTAGAGGTGGAAAAATGCTTGGGTCGGGTTGGGTCGGGTCTTATCGGGTTTCGGGTCTAGATGGGTCCGGGTCTAAATGGGTCATTTCAAAAGATGGGTCTAATGGGTCTGGGTCTAATGGGTTTGGGTTGGGTTTTTGGGTTTTTGGGTCTTTTTGAGAACAAAACCAGAGTGAAATACTAAAAGCGTCATGACAAAAATTCTCAAATTTAGACCATAGACCCATAGTCCATTACCATAACTGTGTGTAGCATTAGCACAAATCAAATGCGTTGTAGAATTTATAATAATTAGAGTAATTCTGGATAACGTAACAACGATCGATACAGATTTACTAGTTCCGTCACTCGCCAGCACTATTTCACTAAAATCCGTTCCCAAATTTTACCGATTGACGCCGTTACTCGACCGCCGGTGAAACCAAGCACGATACCTAAAACGCACACTAGGAAACGTTCTCGTGTTAAAAGGAAACGGAAAACTAGCGGATTTTCCACCAACGAAGGAGGTGACGGCGGCCGATTTTTTGGTGGCGGCGACGGTAATTTTAGTGGTGGTGGTGGTGGCGGAAGTGGTGATAATTTTGACTTATTTAATTGGGACGATTGTCGCCGTGGCCGTCGGATCCAGCTTTCGATTTCATCTACGCATCACTTATCTTTTAAAATTAATAAAGTCAGATGTGATTCTAACACTAGACCATAACTCTGTGTAGAATTTTATAAAAATTTTCAAAGTTGCGAACTTGGAGTTACGAACTTGCGATTGGAATGTGAGATAGAGATTTGAGTTGTAGAAAATGGAGTTATGACGATTGGAATGTGATCGAGATCTAGATTTGAGTTGTAGAAGACGGAAGGTAGTTTTTGTTAGTGATCCAATTTTAACCAACAGTTATAAATTATATAACCCATGTGGTTATAGTATGGACCCAATGGGTAATCATGATATAGTTGGGCCTTATTATAATTATCCAATTAAACCCATCTATACAAATTAGAAAAACCTAAATAAACCCATCACATTTTAAATATTAACCAACTAGACCCACAATTAACCAATGGGTCTTTTTTTGCCACCTCTAACGAGAACCAAAAAGTACATATTTTTTTTATATTATTTATTTTTTTATAAAAAAATTGTATTCTCCTTATTAACGTTTCACCATGTATTTGAAGAATAAATATTAAATTATTATTCAGTGAATCAATATCAACAAACATTACTTACTATTATGGATTTCTGAATCACATTTTTAATTTATTGAATCAATAGTAAATTCATTTACATCTACATGTCATTAAGTTTATAAACAAATGAATCACAGTATGAAGTAACTGAATCAAAGTTTTATATTATTGAATCACAGTTTTATAAATTATTGATAATCATGAGTTTTCTAAATTATTGAATCATTGTATAGTTATGGAAATGGGATGCAAATGGATCTAAAGAATAGGAATGCAAATGTAAAACTTATGCATTACCATTTATGTAACTTATATAATTGAATGTAATAATAATTGGATTCATTCTAACAAATTAAAATATATGGGTAGAAGGAAGCGTCCCAATAGAAATACATATGTACACGTATGCATCCATATAAAAATTTCCCAGGAGTTCTTGGTGAGATCCCACTATGCGTAGATTGTCGTCAACAAACACGGTGTGTTTTCATGAAATACGAAAAACAAGAAAATAATAATAGTGTATATAAAAGTATTAGAAATTCCCTAAATCTTGTAACCGTATGTGTGGATCAGCCGTAACCACCATCATGGTTTGAATTTAAGGATAATATATATTTATTAAATTAATTACTTGTTAACTTCCCATAATACCCCTCCATCAAAATTTAAAATGAGTGGTCCATATTGCTTCTCCATCTTCTCTATATAAAATTCCTTCTTTTTTGATCCCCTTACTATATATATATATATATATATATATATATATATATATATATATATATATATATATATATATATATATATATAAATCAACAATACTAGCTTCAACTTTTATAACTAGTAAAAGAGTTGGTCTCCATACATTATCATAACTAGTAAAATACTAGTATTTTCACATTGCAACTAGTTGGCAACATATAATAATAAACACAACTTGGTCATGTGAAACCTCTCACACGGCGTAATCTAGAATCACATAACCCACACTTATCCGGTTTCACTTAAAGAGTGAAATACTTATCGTCATACATAAAGTATTTTGTTTACACTTTAAATCTACATTCAGATTTTCCACAAGCTAAAATTTAATCATTTTATCTCGCCATTATTTCTTTACAATATTTAAATAATTACATAATCGTTTTCTAATAGCGTTGTAATTATAATTCTCACGTTCTCATTCATCAATATTCATAACGCTTTACTCTTTTACCGACACAAGATTTTTAGGTTTTTTCCTTATTGCTTTCCTTCTCCGATTCAATTAACGTTATCAATTCCTTTAAACAAGGTATTTAGGCTGTTAGAGCCTTCATTTAGCCTTTATCATCGTATATAAATGAACGTTCGCCCATATCAAGGTATATTATAAACTATTTTGAGTCTGCTAACTCGTTATATTTTGTTAATCACGATCATCTTTTCATTTAATTACAATTTTCCTCTCCCACTTAGACTCGTTTTTACTACATTACTTCAATTATCATCCGTCTTCTTCTCAAATGGGTCAACATTTTCTAATTATATTTAGACATCAAACACATATTAGATTCTTCTGCATCGAGAAAGAACAGGTGGAGGATATCGACAGGGCTGGCTTAACCTTTTTGGTGGCCTTAGGCGGGATCAATTTTGAGGCCCTACTCTAAATCACAAAAGAGAAGAGCGGTGAACAGTGAACACCAAAACAGAAGGTTAACTTACAGCAGAGGAAGGCGGCAAAGTACGGATTACGGTGGAGGAAGGCGGCAAACGACAGAATACAGCAGAGGAAGGCGACAAACGACTGATTATGGTAGAAAAAAGCGGCGCACGGCGGCGGACGATGCTCTGTCAGAGTGAACGAGCGTTAGGGTTTTTGTCTTGGAATGAAGAGGATTACAGGGAATACAGGGTGCCCAATTTAGACTGACCGTTCTTTTTTTTTTTTTTTTTTCACATCCCAATTGGACCCGATATGTCTGTTTGCCTTGTCCATTATAGTCCATGTAAAAAATTGAGGAAGTCCAATATCACCCATTCAGGAATAATAAAAGTCCAAAATAGCCCAGAGTTGAGTATATGGGCTAATTTTGTCAGTACTAGTTAGGGTATTACATAAAATTTTGGGGCCTAAGTATTTTGGGGGCCCTAGGCAATTGCCTTACCCAAATACATAGTTGGGCCGGCCCTGGATATCATATCGATGAAGCTACAACTACTGGTGATGGGAAATCAATATCAAATTATCCAAATGGATTGAATCTTACAAAGGGCAGTGAATTTTCTACCGCACATGGTACAAGTTACGGGTGAAATAGGTGTTAGCAGCACCAATGATGAAGAAGTATTGAACACTGGTACCACCACGGTTCATGGGCGGGATGGTCCTAGCCTTGCTATTAGTGGTGGAATGGGTGCTAGTCACGAAGCTGAGATTCAGGCCCGGCCCTTGGGGTGTTCAAGGTGGGCTGGTGAACAGGGCCCAAATATTGGAAGGGGCCATTTTTTATATCTAATGTATACATGTATATTTACTGATTTACAACTTACAACTTACAAGTTTAGTAAAGAAGCCCATTAAATAGATAAAGCTCACCACTCATTAGTTTTCATGCGTACTATTTATACTGCCATAATAAAACCCACAAGCTCTCGTCGACATTCGTAGCCATCCCCCATTTATGTATTCCTATTACTTTAAATATCTGAGTTTTTAATTATAGTTCTTATTAGTCTTCATTATTTTATTTGTTTGATTATTCAGTTTATATTTTAAGATTAATGATTTAAATTTTATATAATTTTTTATTTGTAAGTTATTAACTGTGTACTTAAGAGGAATATACATTTGGAAATAACAATTTAGAGACTAAATGAATTAGCATTGATAACTATTGGGAACAGTGTATTAGGGAGTGTTATTATAAGGAGTTGATCGATAATTTTTCTTCCAAGAATGTTAGAATGGCCGTATTATATGAATGTAATTTTTTATGCATTCAAGTATGAGACTATGATACTCTTGTTTAATATTTTGATGCTTATAATAATTTTATAATAGTGATAGAACTTTTTACTTGTAATACATATATATTAATTTGTGTCTAAAGGGCCTTTTTTTTAGCTCGCACCGGGCCACTGAATTCTCGGGGCCGGGCCTGCTGAGATTCATGGGTCTGATGCTTTGATTCACAACTCACAAGACAGAAAGTGTTGTTGGTGACATGGATGTGTCATAACGGATGATGAAGATGGAACTGGAAAGTTGGTGGTTGTAGCAACATCAGCCAAGGTATGCTCCCCTTTATAATTTACCTAGTTTTTGGTGTGTAAATTTTAATCGTTGAAAGATTGTTGGTATGTCTGCAAAGATTCTGCATGTTCTTCTTTAGAGATGTTTTTATTCTTATATGAGTTCGTCGGGGTCCAGGATCTCTGATTTTAATCCAAATGGTGCACGAAACACAAGCATTACGTAGCATGAATCTAAAGAGATGTACTGTTAATACTTTTGTACATGAAAAAGTAACATTTACAAACAAACATGGTTCACACAGTTTTCTGTGCTACTTATTGCAATTAGCTCATTTGTTCACTGGAGAAAATAACAACACATCCTTATCTCATATGATTGAGTTCGTTGAATTGTCATGTTACGACATAACTCGTGTTGTAAAACCAAGAGCACTGTTATTCCAGGTAGATATTAGTTAATGTTCTTAAAATCTGTTTTGTCCTACATGGCTAATAAAACCTCAAATCTTTGGGTAAATGTGAAATAATGCTTTTGGTTACACTTCTGCTTTGTGCAGATATGTGTGTAAGCTCATTAAGTTTTGAGGGTTGTTAGCCGAGGTGGCAAAAGGAGTGGGTCAAGTGGTTTAGGTAGCATGTCAAAAGAGTAATCTCATTGATTCAAAACATGGATACTTGCACTTTATGATTACAAATGTATATAAATATTTAGGCATAGGACAAATATATTACTTAGCAGGATTAGGTCTTTTACTGTGAATACTCAGGTGTCAAGTGTGAATCTAATATAATTACCTACGTGCCTTAACCATCACACATGATTGCACAGTGTGAATGTGCATTTAGAATTGAATGCCAGCATACTGGGTTTTAGGTTGATACTAATCATATTTTCAATTCTGACTTCCAGATGAGTCTCTTCTCTTCTCTTCTCAAGGTTGTAGCTCGATATGGCAAACATTTGTATATATTTTTGAGCGTGCTTAGGCTTAGGCATTGAGAAAGCCAATTCAAACGAAGCTGCCAAAGGATATAGAGTGAAAAGAAACCACTAGAATTTAATGTCTGCAAAGATTCTGTATGTTCTTCTTTTGAGATTTTTTTATTCCTATATGAGTTCATCGGGGTCCAGGATCTCTTATCTTAATCCAAATGATGCATGAAACACAAGCAACATACTTTTTTGAATTGGTGGACACGTTACCTGTAAATTGGCAGATCAAACGTTTGGTCACAACAATGAAACTTACTAGCTGTAGCAGAATTACTTTGAATGAGAATATAGTGTTAAGATTTTATGAAGATTAAATATATAATTAATTGTTGTGACAAGAAGCATGTCACGTGCCTTGGTTTTTTGGAAGAAACTTGCAAACGAAAGTTATCGAAGTCAGTGGATACTTACCAAATAAATGAAGCTACATTTAATGCTCCGATGACGCGGCTCTTTTCGCGTGAGACTTTGATACGGCAAACTTATTCTCCAAGTTTTTTTTTGTTATATAAATATAACTCATTGTATTGTAACCCTAACACCTCCTGAAAAATAATAAGATCTCTCTAGTTTGGCCGTGGATTAAACCAATCGAGTAGATTGGATATAACCACGTTATATTCGTGTGTTCGTTTACTATTCTCGTTATCTTAATTTCGTTTTGCTTTGTTGATCCGTTTATTGTCGTGGGGGTATAATCTTGTGATTGTACGGATTTATTGTTGGGTCCTAAAACCTATCATATAGTACATTTTGGGTGACTTTCAATTCATTTGACCCATTTGGCCTGTACCCCCTGTAGCTATTTTCTTTGTTGATCAAGCATTTGGATTGGAAAATAACCCAAATCTACCCATTCGTCACCTCTAGTTTTCATTTTTTGTTTTATCTGAAACTGCACTGGTAAAAATGCCCTGGTTGTCACCTGGAACTGGATAAAACAATTCACTCTGTAGATGTAGCCCTACCATATTAGTTTGAAATTACAATATAATATATAGTATATTTATTAACACAACACCTGAATCGGTTTAGGTTGGGGGGGTGATCTTACAGAAGGTGAAGCGCGGGTTATTAATGGAATATGGCTGGATGCCAGACAGTGGTCTAGGAGCAATGCTTAAGTACTGTGATAGAGTTGTTCATGACAGGAACAGTGACTATGAGAGTGGCAGCTAGGAGAGGAGGTCAATTAGCAATTGATTGGTTCTCTTCAACTTGCTGTCCAAGTATTGACGTCAGAGATACAGAGTGATCAACTCGATCTCAACAGGTATAGCTAGATTCTTAATCTTTTTTGACTAGTTGTGGCACCCCTTTATTTATGAACAGGGCTGATTTGGTTAACTAGTTGTGGAAATCTTTGACCCCTTAGAGATGAAACTTAAAACAAATCGACCTATACTTAAATTGGTCAAAATTGCCACATCTGATAGGGGTCCCATGAAACTGCAAAATTTGACGGCACATAGTTTAGGACAAATGTTTGGCTATTATTGCATGTCTTGAATATATATATAACCAGACTGTCGTTGATAGTTTGATACCCTTAAAGAGTAATTCACCATACGAGTCTTTGTACCCAAATCAGTTGTTCTTGGTAATGATGTCAAAATGCAAATGTGCATTCTAATATTTTCAAGTCACCAAAAAAGAAAATGTTGCAGTTATCAGGGGGTGAAGGGGTATAATGAACTCACTGACTGTGTACTGAAAATGCACACTCTTGGTCTTTTTGCAGGCAATTCTTTATCAAAAACTAGGGCAAGTCTGGTGCCCCAAATAATGTAAACAAAATTGCGAATGACACTAAACATGTGTATGTCGGAATCTTTGAGTTGTGCAATTTCACATTCATCTTGTAATCAAGTGTAACTAGTTTGATTCATATAGATAATATTTGTTGCTTAAGATCTTAGCTAGCAAATAAAGCAAGATCATGAATTCGTTAAAAATTGGGTTGATCCATATTGTCCAATTAGGTAACTAGTTTGATTCGTGTAGATAATATTTGTATAGATAATCTTGAGTTACCAGTCCTGGGAAGAACCACAAAGTTTGAATGGTGAAACTTACAATCACATCATCATTTTGCTGATTCAATAATCTCTGAATGTACAGTTAAGATAACCAGATATGAGCAAGGTTTCTTTTAGCAGTGAGAAAGGAGCTGAATTCAGGATGATTGCGTTTAGACCATAAAAAAATATGCCTAGATTTGTCGCCGAATATCAATACATCTCTTGATTTTCATTTTGCTTATCTTTTGTATAACCATAAAAGAATTCTGCAGTGTCGCCAATGGAAATGGATATCACAGGTGACCATCACGGCTCTCATCGGATTTATGGTAAAAAGTAAAAACATAACAAAAAAAAGTAACTTTCAAGAAAGGGGCAATTAATTTCAACCCATTAATTGTATAAGGATAGATTAGAGTTATATTTCACATACACACATTTCACAAGTCAAGTGATGTGGTTCAGCCTTACAATTCACTTTCGACACTCATAAAAAAACATAAATAAATAATTAGAAAAAATAGTACAGTAACTTTCATGAAAGGGAAAATTAATTTCAACCCATTTACTTGTATAAGTATAGATTAGAGTTATATTTCATATATATCTTTCACGAGTCAAGTGATGTGGTTCAGCCTTACAATTCAGTTTTGACGCTCAAACGTCTCACGCTAAATTGCTGACTGTGTTGTCATTACTGCATCAAACAGAATTTCAGTAGAGCATCTACATATGCAGAATCCTATCATTTCCGAGACATATCCTTCAGTTTCTACTGTTATGGCGACTATTGCAACCACTTTTTGTTACCCTGGTTATATGAATAAATGAATAATGATTTGCTTGGCCTTCTTGCTCCTTTAATCCCATCACCAAGGTGTCATTTTCTTATGACAGGATATACACCACAAACTGTAGTGTTCGTGCAGTATGTTTTATAGTTATGTATAATATATAAAGCTAATATGCTATAGCATGCTCTATGTAGATGATCAAAGATGCAATCTTTTTTGTTACACGCATGCTAATCTTATTCGGCTATTCGCAAAACCACAGTGCTGGATGTGATGAAAGGACTTCTTCAGGCAAGAGCTAACTGTAAACCAGTTATCTTGATGAAGCCAAACCAATTTTCTAATCGCCTTGCATCTTCATGGGCCATTTGGTCAAGTTTTTACTTTAGATAACATGCATTTTTAGGCAGGACATAAAGGTTTTATATATTATAATCTAATGTAATCTGACTGGGTTAATTACCTGGTCAAGATCAATGACATGTGGGTAACTTGACCTGTTGATCTTTTTTTACTTCCTGATGGTTTTGTCTAAGGGAAAAAAATGGTTTTCTCATATATAAAAAAGTTTATTACTTTAAAAGGAAAATTGACCTAGTTTAATTGCCAGCTAAAACATTTTTTAGAATTAAAAAAAAAAAAGAAAAAAAAAACTTGGAAGTATGTATGTCAAGTAATGAGTTTCTGTCCATTGTAACAATAGTTTTGTGCCAACTCTGGCTTACTTTAGTGTTCCTTTAGCATTATAGCAAGTACATGATTAGCTAGTTAATTCACTAGCCAGTCCTAATAAGTTGTCTTTTTTGCATACCAAAAGTATGACGGTGTCCGGTAACGCTATAATGATACAAGAAAGTCTGGCGAAATACATATCAATCTTGAACATTGTTCAGGGAGAAGTTGATCCAACTAAGGTGAGTGCAATTTGCATGTGGCATTTGTAATTCTGCATTTTGGCCATTCATTATAATCTGTATGTTGAGACACTTTAATCGTAATGGTAATACTCAACGGCATCCAACATATAACTCATCAATCTATATTGATGTTATATAGTATCGCTCTTTAATGGTTCCCATTCTAAATAACATTGTTTAAAACTTACACAACAAATCAGCACGATATGTTATAATCTACTTAATTGTACACTTTAATGCGAATTATACCTGACCGCAAATATATTAAGTGTATAAGAATGAATCGGATATTAGAAGAAGAAAAATTCACAAGTATTCCCGCGTAGTCGGGGGTCAATAAACTAGTTACATATATATATATATATATATATATATATATATATATATATATATGTACATACCTAGGTGTACGTTGCTTGCTAACCATATAATAAAGAACAACATCGCTACTTTGAAAAGTTTTTACTTGAGGTCATCTCTACTTTGCTAACATGGAAAGAGAAAAATTCAACATCACTTAGCTCATTCAATGTTTTCTGAAAGTAAGGTTAAGACGACCAGGTCTGAGCCCAGTTTCTTTTAGCAACGACAGAGGAGCTGAATTCGGGATGATTGCATTTACACCGTGAAAAATATGTCTAGACTTGCCACCAAATATTAATACATCTCCTGAATTTAACCAAACCTTATCTGGCGTTTGCTTATCATTTGTATGACAATATACGAATTCTGCAGTGTCGCCAATGGAAACAGATACCACAGGCAATCCTTTTCTTAGAGTATCACGGCTCTCACTCTTATCCTACAGCACAACAAGAATATTAACATTCACTAAAGGGACCACTTTCACCCATTTATAGAGGGTCAAACAGGCTATGCTCTGCCCTGGGGCTCCAAATTGTTAAGAATAACGGAAAAGGAAATGGGTTAAATAGGCCAAACAGGGCATGAGGGCATCTATAGTGTATTCACAAAAGTTAATACTGTATTTTATATATAATAGAGTTTATTAACCATATTTAGCAGATTAGTTTATTTAGATTTTTTTAAAAAATGAGAAAAAAAAACCAAAAATAGGAAAGACACGTGTTTATGGGTTTGGTTGTCGGCCCAACCAGACCCAGCCTATTTTGAACTGCATTGAAAAGAGAGGCATTTCAAGCGATGCCCATTTTGCCATCTTTAATTTGAATTAAAGGCTTTGTATAGCTGAAATGATGAATAAACATATCCTTGTTACATGTTTTAGGACTGACCAACCACCATTCTTATCATAATGTCGAAAGTAACAATAAAGATTACAAAGACTGCAATTCAGGACGAATTATTGATTACTTCCCAACTTTTTGTCCAAATCTAATCACTAATGCAGTGGAGTCATGTGTATATGTGTATATGTATGCATACGCAAGTGAAAAACTAACCTGATGAAGATTAAGACGATCCGTGGTTGTATAAAAATTGACTATGCAAATATCTGGGGACATAAAAGGAACTTCGTTCTCTGATTTTGAAAGCTCACGAGCTTCTTCAAGTGTGGTTTCGACCAAAGAAATAAACCGATCAGGAAGGGGCGGTGCTTCAAAACCATCACTTCTGTAACGTTTCCAAGAATGAGTTTGTGGGTCCCAGTTCAGACCAAAGAACATCCGATGTAAGTTCATTTTGGATCCACTTGAGAAACCATGTTGGTAAAAGCCGCCAGGACCTACGCCTAGTTCTTGACATATATTCACTATTTCAACCTATGAGATAAAACGAAGGGAAATCAAACTAGTATAATTGATCGTAGAACAAGGGTTGTACATGCAAAAGTGGAGAAAAACCATCCACGTTTGCCTCTTTTTCTTTTTCAGTTGTGATTCTGCAACTAGATAAATAATGGTTGACACTTGTACTTGAGCTATATTTGTTAAAAACAACGGGTATTTAGGATTGCAAAAAGAAAACATGATATTGTACTCCCTTGTTAACAAAACCATTCAGATAAGATTGCTACATATTGGTACATTAGTAAACTGTGCATTACTCCCTCAATCCCATTGAGTGTTAAGTTTAACATTAACAAAAAAAAAAAAGAAAAAAAGAAAAGAAAAACAAAGTTTAGTAAATACATTTGACTGATGATCAAGTACCAAAATTACTCTTTGAAAGGCAAAATCTCAAACAATTGATGCTATTAGAATAGAGGAAAGAAAGAAAGAAAGAAAAAGAAAAAGAAAAAAAAGAGGTAAAAAACAGGTACCTGGTCACTAATGTTGAGGTAATTCTTCAAGAGAACCATTCCAGAAGCAAGTATTTCATAAGACCTTTCAACGTTGTTCTCCATTTCAATCTTTTTATCGACAGGCCTTTCACGCACCGAATCAGCGTGTTTGGGGAGAATTAAACTAAATGGTTTTGTTTGATGCAACTTATCAGCAGCAGGAACTTGGTGATATCTCGGAAACGATGCAGCATTAACTGCTGTCGGTCCGTTACTGTATGCTCCAACAGAAGGTCTTTGAATTGCATCCTGTATGTAATCGCACAGAAAATTTTGTAACACGTAAATACATATAAAAATGAAAATAAAAAAAATAATGCACCATCAATTTCATTCTTAAGGGAATATAATCATAATCTAATACAAGAAAATAAAGAGGTACACTTTGTTCACTTGTTGTTTACTCCATATAAATTCACATCTACAATCAATAGACAGATTTTCGACTTAGTAATAATCCATCGATTTCAAAACACTAGCCAAATAGGAGTACTTTCCAACTAATAATACTAATTACTGGTAGTTAAAAATGCAAAGAATGCAACTAAAAATGAAAACTTTCATAAGAAATTTACAATACATATAGCAAATTACATGGCTCGCTCCGCCCTTTAAAATTCAGGTTTAAGTCAACGATCGCCAACGTACTCTCCTTTTTGTTCCGAGATCACCAATCAACCGGTTTTATTACCATGATCACCAACGAACTTTCAAATATCGTGTCGAAGTCACCAATCTACTTTTACCTACGGGTTGGAGATCACCAACATACTTTTAATACGGAGTTAAGATATCCAATAAAAATTACAAAGAAATTCATTTTTTGAAAGTTTGTTGGTGATCATGGTAATAAAACCGGTTGATTGGTGATCTCGGAACAAAAAGGAAAGTACGTTGGCGATCGTTGACTTAAACCCTTAATATTCAAATTTGTTTACTCCTATTGCAGCAGCACCAGAATCCCCCAAAAAGTACACACTAATAACTTTTAACCTTATATAGGGTAATACTCAAATTAGTTACCCTTCTTTTCCATGAAAATTGCAGCAATAGTTATTTAATGTTATCAATTTAACATGCATGTACCAGTAAATGAATATGAATATATATTATATATATATTATATATTGCATAACAAAGTAGAAAATCCGATAAATAGAAAAACAATCAAATAAGAAAATTACTCACCATTTTATTAGTGATCCCTCGTTGAAAACAAAATCGAGAAAAAATTAGCGGGTGGAAATTTGAGGATGTGACTTGGGGTTTCGGAAGCAGCAATCGCAAAAGCAATGAATGAGACATGTAGTAGACCTTAGACTGCTTCATCATTCATCATCAATCAAGTTCAATAAATAAGAAATAATTTGTTGTTTATTGATCGAACCTGGCTAACCCTTACATGCAGGGCCGAGCTACGAAACTTATACGGAAATTATTTTGTGCTTTCTTTGGGTTAATAATGTTTTAATCACCGAAACTTTCAATTTGTTTTCGTTTTAACCACTCAACTTTTATTTAAATGTCTTAACTACTCAAGTTAGGATCAATAATAGTTTAATCCCCGAACTTTCAATTTGTTTTCGTTTTAACCACTCAACTCTGTTTTAAACGTAACCACTCAACTTATGAGTTGACTATACTTTAACCATTTAAGTTCATTTGCCCATTTAAAAAAACCCTTTCGTTAACTTATAATGAAAGTTTAGATCGGGGTATATAAACTTTAAACTGATTTTTTTATCGACCAAGGTTGTCAAGATAGAGATCTTACCTAGGATCGTTTTTGTCTTCACAAGATCGAAATCGTAAGATCAAATCAGGATCGTAAGATCTTACGATTTCGATTTGAGCATAGGATCTTACGATGTCGTAAGATCCTACTCATAAGATAGAGATCTTACGTCATATAATCAAATCGGGATCGTAAGATCCTACTCATACATTATGATCTCATAAATGTGTATTATAATGCATATAGAAGATTAATTGTATGGCAAATTAATTAAACCTTTACAGTTTAAACATCATAGCATCAATTCATACTTATCATAGCGACTTAGATTACTATATTTGTAATTAAAGATATAGATTTTCACGTGATAAACTATTTTAGTTTAAAAATTGAATAGTTTTACGTGTAGTAATGTAACACCCGGTCAAAAAGGTCAATTTTCGCGCCCGATTTAAAACTTTCATTTCACATACTTGGTACGCATTACTTTAAATAATGTGTTATTATTTTAAATGAACATTATTTACACGGAAAATATTAAACTATTTCAGAACATAATTCGTTTTGTTTAAAACGTATTTTGGCGACGAAACCATACGAAAGGTATCTGTCAAACAAATCCAAAACAAAGTTATATTTTTATAACTCGAATAAAGCATTTTTATAAAATGCTTCGAATAAAAACGTATACGATTTCGTATTAGCAAAATTATGATTTTTAAATAATTTAATTATTTTACGATCGGGTACGCAAACACGGGCATTTAACACCACAATTGGGGACAACCAAACCCACCAAAAATGATGGGCCGGCTGCCCTTTTCTTCCCCTCCCCCAATTATGTTTTTCATTTCACCAAACACACCTCCATCTATCTCTCTCCCTCTCTACCTCACGGAACCACCACCACCACCACCACCATCATCATTTTCGGAATCATCAACAACAACGAGACTAGCAACAGTCGGACATCATCACCATCATCTTCATCATCTTCATCATCTCGATCCGTCATTTTTGAGCTCGAAATCGACATTTGGTAAGAACACCCGATTTCACACCTTTAAAACACTTGATTTATGTTTATTAACATGTTATTGAGTCCACACAATAAGAATATGTCCAAGAAATCGGTTAAAAACGTTTTAAAACTCGAAACCCACTTCAAAAATCGCAGCAGTTCGTCGAGCGAGTCGAGTCGAGCAACGAGCCGAGTCGAGCTACGAACCGGACCGAGCAGCGAATCGAGCCGAGATGCGAGTCGAACCGAGCAGTGAACCGAGCCTAGATGCGAGCCGAGCCGAGCCGCGAACCGAGCCGAGCTGCGAACCAAACCGAGCTGGGATTGCGAGTCGAGTAGAGCTACGGACCGAACCGAGTAGCGAGCCGAGTCGAGCTTCGAGCCGAGTCGAGCTTCCTGAACTAACTTGGTCTGCGAAATGAGTTTTTGCCCAACGATTCGACTTTCGCGTATCAACAACTACACTTTTTACAACGATGACTTACGTACAAAAATTATATTTTTGTAAAATAGACAACGAAACGATTTTTGTAATGATTTAATTGGGAATTATCATTATTACAAACTGCCACAAACGGACCGTACACAATTCTAAAACTAAACAACAGAAGTTTACTTTCACGACACGTTTAGTTAAACCGATTAGTATCTTACTCATATAACCTCACGTGTCTAGGGCACTAGGAGGTTACCATTCGGACAACACACGTATCGTAGGATCGCTGACAACTCACAGGTGAGTTTCATAGCCCCACTCTTTCATCTGTTTTACTATTTTCGGGGTGAGACGCATTCACAATGACTGTTTTGGAATTATAATGATAAACTTTTATAATTCACACGAAACTATATTACTGTTATGTAATACAAATGTGTAATACTTAGGAATTACACCCAATATATTGTTGTAGGACAATATCACTACTTAACCTAGATAAGTTGCCATTTTTACATTACTAGATTGTTAGAAAACAATCACCATCACATAACTTGACTAAGTTATCATTATGCATTGACCATATTGTCGCGGGACAATACTATCAAACACACTAGAACTAGTTAGTTCTACCTACACTGGACAACGACTAGACTTTTACAGGATTAGTTTCCCTTTTGAGACTACAACTGCTCATACAGTCCAGGACTTCTAAATTGGAATAGTACCCAAATAAACAACAACCAAGGACTTCAGATATACTTGCTAGTCTGAGGCTGGGAGTATACATTAGTGACAAACGTTAGTATATGATCTTTATACTAATACAAACCAACTAGATGATGACTATTCACACCTAGGCCCAACGTGATACAATTAATATCTAAGTGTTGTACATACATATTTAGATACAATATATTACTTCATGCGTAGCATGATACACTACTTCTTGTGCTTGTAGATTTAACTTGTATATATATGTATATATAGATATACTCGTACCTTATATCAAGCGCTTGGGGCCTTTTACAATTTACATATGCATATTGGCATACATACATACAACATAACTACTTAAGTCAGGCGCGTCGTAGTACGGCTGGCTCTCGTTTACTTAGCTAGTCTATCGTAGTACAGCTGGCTCTATATTTCACCAGTCGGGCTTGTCATCGTACAGCCGGCTCGATTACATACTTTGCTTACGAGCAATACGGACGATGTCCAGATTGGACACACAACGATGCCACGGTAAAGTGGGCACAAAACGATGCCACGGTATTGCAGTGGGCACAAGGACGTATTCGCGGTAAAGCGATACACTCACGGATGGGCGGGCTTGTGCTCGTGAACCACAACAGTTAACGGGTCGGTGAGATTTCACGCGAGGTCGTTAGCTCAGTATTTGATTAAATACTCTATCGTAGTTCTATGGGACTGCACGGTTACTCATACTCAGCAATGGATCGGCGAGCTTATACTCGAGATCGTTGGCTCAATTTACGTTGCCGGAGGCAACACTACATGCCAGTTAGGCATGCCGATTATTACTCAACATCACATGACGTAGTCATACATTTACTTGGACTATACTCAGGCAGATTTTGCCTCGCATTGGTTTATTTCACTTATACCAGATAGGTATCTAGGCATGGATTGCCACACCCTCGATATGACGCAGTCATACACTTGATAGTATTTAGGCATGTATTGCCTCACGATTGTAGACTCACTATACCTGATAGGTATCTAGGCATGGTATGCCTCATTCCTTACGTACTTAGGTACACACCGCTACTTCTAGGTTAGGAAATACCTAGTGAAATGTATACACATTGGTGTTACATCTTTAATACAATACAAATTAAAATACAGGGATTTCGAACTACTTTTCAAAACATACAGGATTTACACTTTATGTTTTCAACTAACAATCCTATGAACTCACCAGCTTTATAGCTGACTCGTTTTAGCATGTGTTCTCAGGTGCCCAGCAGGATTAGGATTGCTACAAGATTATGCTAGCTCGAGTCGCATATTTTCAAACAACGGGATTTCTCTGCATAACTTTTGTATTACAAACTATGTATTGGAATTATTTTGCGAACTCGCAACTTGTATACATTTTATTTTGGGAAATGTAATAACTATTTTCAAACGTCTCATTTAGAGTCGTTCATTATGTATCTTATGCTATGATATTTTGTTTGGTAACACCCGACCCGACCGCTTCCGCAACCCGAAATTTGAGGTTGTTACAAGTAATTAATTAAATAATAAACCTATTAACCTTTTATTGGACAAAAATTAACTAATTTATATTTTCTTAACTTATATTCATGTTAAGTAAGATCGGATCGGATCGACATCTTAAGATCCTATGCTTAAATTGAAATCGTAATATCTTACGATCCCGATTTGATCTTACGATTTCGATCTTGTGAAGACAAAAACGATCCTAGGTAAGATCTCTATTTTGACAACTTTGGTCGATAAAAAAATCAGTTTAAAGTTTATATATCCCGATCTAAACTTTCATTATAAGTTAACGAAAGGGTTTTTTTTAATGGGCAAATGAACTTTAACGGTTAAAGTATAGTCAACTCATAAGTTGAGTGGTTAAAACGTTTAAAACAAAGTTGAGTGGTTAAAACGAAAACAAATTGAAAGTTCAGGGATTAAATCATTATTGAACCTAAGTTGAATGATTAAAACATTTAAAAAAAAGTTGAGTGGTTAAAACGAAAACAAATTGAAAGTTCAGTACTTAAAACATTATTAACCCTTATAGTTTTGAGGGGGTAAAATCTTAAATTTGTCATTAATACATTAAATTTTTTTTCTTTTTTACGTAATTCCAAATAAAATATATATAGAGTTTTAGATTTCTCAAAAGTATGAAAACATTGCATTTCAATTCTTTTTCAAGGGATGTTTATGTGTAAACGTAAAATGGATCCAGCCACCCCCACCCCATCACTGAGAAGGTACTGCTGATGTCGCTATTACAGTCGTAGGTGACGTGGTCGGAAAAGGTAACATAAAATGAAGAAGTTGGCCGGAGATGAGGGTGTGCGAACTAGGTTTTGTATGCGACTATGTAAGGCTACTATCTATTTTTGGACATCAGTTTTTAACTTTTTACTCCGTAGTATATTTAACATTAAAACAAATAATAATAACAATATTAATATTTAATAATAATAAAGAAAACCGGTTTGAATTCGGTTCCATTTCCCGGTTCAACCTGTAAACCGTGCGGTTTGATCCTATCTCAAAAATAATAAAAAGCCAGGTTACAACAAATCGTTTACTATGATTTTCCGGTTGGACTAGGCAGGCTGAACTGGTTTTAAAAAGATTGGTTTATTACTTAAATAACTTAAAATAGATAGATAGAGTAATATAGTAGGGTACCCGCGCAATGCGGCGGTACCAAATTTATAAAATGATGTTATTTGATGATAATGATAATAGTAGCCGACATGTTAAACCGAGAAGACATATAAACGATAAAGGTGGAATGATTTTTGAAAGACATTGTGCTGATTGTGATTTGTCTCCTTTTTATCCTTGAAATTGTGATTAGTTTTATTTTTGGTATCTTGGAAAAATTGTGCTAGTTGTAGGAATTAAGATAATTATGTTGAAGGGTAGTTTTGGAACTTTGATTAATTTTAAGAATTGTAAGATTCAACATCAGAATTGTTTTATAAGTAGTTATAGATTATATAGATATAGATAATAATGACTTATAATTCAAGATTTTGGCACAATAGACGAACGATTGATGCCACCACCTTGTTTTGCTAATGAAAATTTTAACAAGGTTCACAATATGCCTGCTGCTGCAGCTGATGGTAATTGTTTTTTGGCTAAAGAACAACCGTTTAGCATAATCGACTACTCCTTCCCCAAGATTACAGGCATGACCTCCCCTTTAATTTCATGTCAAATACTTGGACCTGGAATGATTCTCTGGAAAAATTACATCAGCTTTAGAGGCCAGGTTTGTTATTTCTTTCTGTCTGCATATATAATTGCTTAGTTAGCGTCTCATCTTTGATTAAAATTTAAAATTATAAACCAATTTAACTTTAAAGTTATCTTGCAATTCTGCTATTAGGGTTATGTTTTAACTCAACCACTAAAGGCTTTGATCTTGTTTGTTAGACATTGTACTCCAAACGTATTTGCAAGAGATTCACATATCCCTTAAGAAAAACAGGATAGTTCTAACTAACGCCTTGCAATAATTGCACACCATCAGTGACACGCAATTGGTGCTGAAACAGCACCCAATCAACATAGACAAGAAACAGGAAAGCTTTTCCTGATAAAGACCGATTCGAGATGGTCAATCTTCCGAGAAACTAAGAAAGGAAACTAGACTACTTTTAAACTGACAATTAATTATCTTCTTTTTTCCTTCATTTCTTCAAAGCAAACTACAATATTTATACTGACAGATTAACACTAGATCACCTACGTAGTGGAAACATGTTTGAGATAGTAATTATCCACTAACAATTCTTTAAGCCTAAGAAAATGGAAACATGCATGCAAACAATTATGTGAAACATGGACATAATGCAAGAGTGGTGATCATGGGAGTGGCGGTTGTTGACTTGGTCTTGGTTCTTCATGAACGTATCAAAAGCCCATAAAGTTTTACTATTTCATTGTTCTATCTACTTATCTTTCATCTAATCTTTAGGTTGAAATTGTGAACATATGTCAAAAATATGGCAATCGTCCCCATGGTTTTTACATTCCCGATTACCCAAGAGGAGTAAACTTAGAACTACAGATAATGTGTTTTGGTCGATTTTGGGACCCACATACAAAGTACGACGACGGGCCATGTGAAGTAGCACGGATTCCTAAGAAACTCGTTTCACTTGTGGAGGGCATAATCCAAGATTCTCAATCCCATCTAAACTCGGAGGATGATGAAGCACTTCCTTCAATGTCCCCAGATGTTTGTATCGTCAATTTTAACAGCATCTGTGGTCGACTTGGTTTTTGTCAGGTTAGCTTTTACATACATGCGTACATATAGATGCGTAGAAAACAGGTACACTTTGGCGTAACTAGATTTTAAATGATGGTACACTTGACATTTATGTGTAGTTTTAGGCAAAAAGTATAAAGTGTTTTGCACATTATGTTGATCTGAAATTACATTGTATTTATTTGTATATTTAGATTCGTTTCTGTTGTCTATTTTGTTGGGTAAGAACGGTGATTAGTCATCTTTGGAACATGAAAATTGGTCGAACAGATACTGCAAAAATCCAAAACTCAGTTGCTTTGAACTAGTGATGAAAGACCAGCAACAAAGTTGTAATCTTGTGTCCTGTGTAAATATCAGAGAATGGCATTCGGCGCACACTGTGGTTCCCAAACTTGAACAATATCAAGATTTAACCAACTAAAAGCTTTGAAGTATTAACAAGAAGTTTGCGGAATAACACTTGTTAACAAGGAAGATTTTAATCAGTATGAACAACAAGAAACAATTTAACAACCAAAGCTTCAATATTATTATTGATGGTAATAATACGGATACACTGGTTTTGTATCAGGATTTACAAAGAAACCTTGAAGCTACTTACTTACAATGAAGAAGATGAGCCATACATATAGTCAAAACAAAAGTACCAACTAATATGCATGCCATGCTTTGAAAATAAGAAAACTCAATTTCATCATTAGAGTTTTCTTTTACAAGTTATCCTCATTAAAGTTTGGAAACTAATCTAACTCTGTATCTGTATTTCTGCTAAGCATGGTCTGTAATTACTGTTCACAACACGTGCAAGTCTGACGGATCCACTAGGCATTGTTTCCGCTGCTATCAGTACCAGCGGTGGAAACCATGTAGACTAGACTAGCGGTATTAACTTCAGATGACTTGACGGTAGAAACTGAGAATAGTCCACCGGTTGTAACAGATGCAGCAGCGTAAACTTCAACCAACGGTGCAAACCAAAACTAGCAGTACTAACAAATAGTTCCAACGGTATTAACTATACTTAGATCAATTTCCAATTATGCAATAGCAGACAATCTGACCCAACAATCTCCCCCTAAACTTGAGCTTTCCATAAACAGACTCAAGTTTTCTATTTTAGATCCTTGAATTTCTTTTTGATCTCTACAGCCCTTTTCTTTCTATATTCTTCACTTTCAACAGCATACTTTGCAAGTGCCTTCTTATTATAGTTCTGAACTTCATGAACTAAATAAGCAGCTGTATCTAGATCATCACATTTGATATTCAGCTTGAGCATAGAAGATAACTGACCTAGACTCCATGGATATTCAGTGCCAATGAAGAAATATGCAAATACACTGCTTTGAAGTTGCACCACATGAACTCCATTGTGAGAGTGACAAAGCCATACTTTTGCACGTGTCAAATCTTTGTAGAATTCATTTTCAGCATCCATTTCATACAGAATTGAAAGATAGTTGTAGACCCTTTCTTCCTCACTGTATTTCTTAGAATTATGATATTTTCTCATTGCAATCCCTCACATATCATCCAGATCATCTCTGGATATCTTTTGAACACACCTGTAGAAAGATAGAAATCTTTCCTCTGTATGACCAGCTCTCACAATTTTTAGCCATCTCTTCATATTTTCATCAGATACAAAATACCAATCAATGATAGGAAATTGTACAGCAATTGGCACTTTAGGTGCTTCAACTTCTACCATTGCTTTGATCTTGTCCCAATCAACCACTTCCTCTTCAGTGGACTGTTCAGACTTAGATGTAGACTCCTTCTCAGAATGAATTTTTGTTTCAGCTTCAGATTCATTTATATTCTTTGACATCTCTTCAGCTTCAATCTGAGCATCCATCTTCTTTACTCTTCTACTGAATTGAATTGTTTCCTTTGGAATGTTCTTTTTCAAAGCATTCAATTCTTCCTTTTCTTTCTTTTCCATTTCAGCCTTTGCTTTGTTGATTTCTGCAGTCCTTTGATTTCTTTCTATTTCTTCTGCAGTCAACACCTTTTTATGAGCATCTTTTGCTTCCTCTTCTTCCCTTTTCTTGGCCTGTTCTTCCTTTTCTTTCTGAATCCTTAAGTATTTCTTTTCAAGATCATAGAAGTCCATAGCCATCAAGGTTTTCAAAGTCTGACTGGTATAATTTCTCAGAGCTCTTGCATATCTATCCTTTAATTAGCTGTCTCATGCTGGGAGCTTTCTTTCTTTTCTCTTCCATCTTCTTCTTTGACATATGCTTTCTTCTTTGTTCAAGCATATCCAGATACCACATTAATCTTTGATCAGGAGTGAATGCTTCCATTTGAGCATTCCTTGATCCATCAGCTAATAGATGATCAAAGTGAATTTGTTCTTCTAGGGTCATCATAACCTTCACATCATCTCCTACATCAACCTCAATGAATCCACCTCCTCTTTCCTTTTCAAACTGGGCTTGAAGTTGTCTAGCCACATTTTCACTTATGGCTTCAAGATCCTTACTTTTCAATGGCTTTGCAGGTTCCACTAAAATACCTTTGCCTTTATCTTTTGATGCAGACTTTTCTTTTTCTTTCAAATTTGATTTGACATTTTCTTGCCTTTTGTCAACATCAGGCTCTCTCAGTGTTATACCCACATTTCTTGTTTGGACAGATTTAGCCACTTCAACTAAGGCCTCAGCAGCAGTGTGCTCATCACTTGCAGTAGCAACTGGTTCATCTTTTCCACCAGTGCTAACTGGTTCAGGTTGCTCAGATGTGGTAGTATTTGTTGCAGCAGTATAAACCGATTGAGTTTCAATAGCAGTACTAGCGCCAGCGGTGGAAACTACTGGAATGTCACTAGCGGTACTAACCTTATCTCCAGCGGTAGAAACTGGTTTCTCAACATCAGTAGGCAACTCCAAATCTAATGCATCTTTTACCACATTCATTATGGTAGCATCTACCACTTCTGGTTCAACATCTTCAAACAAACCTGTTCCAAGAACTGTTCTTTCACCATCACCCATCTGTTCATTATCATCAAGCTTATCATCATTTGTCTCAAAAGTTGAAAACAGAGGAGGCATCTCATATTCTGCTTCAAGCTCTTTTCTCTGATCATCTTCTTCAAGAAGTTTGTCTGCTTGATCTTTGGATACAGCAGATGAAGGCATAGCTCCAGTGAAGCACCATTGATTTTCATCATTTTTATCACTGCTTTCTGAAGAACTAGATGAATGAGAGGTTGATTCAACTACATTCTTTTTATTGCCCCTAACAAGCCTTGTCAAACCTTCAGACTTCTTCTCTGCCTTTTCTTTTCTCATGTTCCTTTCATTTATTAGCTCATCCACCAAATCTCTCAACTCCTTCAATTCCTTTCTTTGATCAGCAATTTCCTTACCCTGCTTTTTCACTACATCACACAGCTTGGTACAAGTATTCGTCAATTCATTTAGTAAAGAACTGTCATCACCATCTTTGGAAGTGTTAACCTCCTGTGATGGATCACTGGAACCACCAGCTGCATCATCCCTAGCATGACTAGCAGAGGCCCCTTTGTTCTTGGTACTGGGACCACTAGATGCAATGATATCCTTTGGGTCCTCTGTATTAGAGGAATCCATTGGAATCTCTGCATCTTGTGTTGCCATGGATTGGGTCCTATTTCCATTACCACTGTTATGTACTCCTTCTGAGGTAGATACAGTAGTGGCAGCCCTTTCCACATGGTCATCACCCTCTACATTGACCACCTCATTTATGTTTAGTTCAGACTGAGACATCTGAGAAAGAGGAGCCTCAGATGCCTGTTTCTTAGCCTTTTTGGCTTTATGTTTGGATGGTTTAGGGTCCCTTGTTCTCTTTGATGGTTTCACTGCAGTTTTGGGATGAGAGGAAGGGGGTGTATCTTCCTCCTGAACTGCAGGTGCAGAAGTGGTTGATGGACCAGCTTCTGCTCTCAACATGTGTGAAGTTAAAGGTGTATCCTTCCCAGAGAAGGCAGTACCTTTAACAGTACATTTTCTCTTCATATTTGCAAAAACCTTTTTAGAATGTGAAGAGATAACAATTTTATCACCAGTAGTTGGCAAATCTTTTAAATCTTTGATGAAAATATGTTGCAAAAATCTTGGATACATTAAAAATTTATCTTTGGGATGCTCCAGATTATACAACATACCAGTAAAAATCAATTTTGAAAAATTTAACTTCTCTCCATTAGCTAAGCAGATTATTGCAGTTGCAATATTACTGCTAAACTGATCAAAAGAAGTCCTTTTTTGAGAAATACATTGTTGTAGGGTATGAATTAAGTATTTCCATTGGGGGCAAAACATTGATTTGAAAAATGTTAACTTGCCATCATTCTCCCCCTCATACCCTAACAATTTAAATTTATCAAACATTTCAAGAATAGGATAACAATCCATACCATCTGCATCTTGTAGCAACAAGTGAGTACGGATTGAAGCCTCATAAATTTTGATCACTTTCCCAGCAACTTTTCCCTCAATTGTAGTGACCCCTTCGATTTCTATTGTTTTTTTGGATGTCCAGAAATCATTTAGATGAGAAATATAGATGATGGGGTTTACAGTAAGAGCCTCTTTAAGTTTGCTGTGTAACAGAAAATCAATCATTCCATGATAATCATTTGATCCTTGAACTTTCTTCAGAAATGCAAGAATATTATGTTTCTCTGCGATTGCAAGAGTTTCAGATGAAGAAGACGAAGCCATGATCGATTTAAACTTGAAATTGAGTGCGAAGATTTGATGATGTTGGTTGAGGATTTCAAGTTTTTGAGAGCGAGTAAGAGTTGTATGTGAAAATGAAAGATTTTCACCCTCTTGTTCCTGTTATAAACTAGCGGTAGTTACAAGCCCTAATTTAAAACAGTATCAATGACACCAGCGGTACTAACTATAACAATATGACTGGCAGTACAAAACAGCTAGTTAGACTGACGGTGTTAACAGAATAACTATTATAGTTAGCGGTTGTAACTATAACTAGTATGGCTAGCGGTTGTAACTACGGCTAGCGGTTGTAATAATAATAATTGTTTTTTTTAAAAACAATTCAGGATCTTGGAGATCCGGAAATTCCAAGTCTTGAGCATAATGACGATTCATCAGATGATCCCTATAAGAAGTGTAAGGAGGAATATAGTTAAATCTGACTTCATTAGATGGATCCAGTTTACACTTGATCCATATCTTGGCTTTGGTTTTTGCTCTTTTTGCCAAGTATTTCCAATGAAGTAATATGTCCTTTATTTTCCCTGAAAGAGATCTTTTAGCAATGCGTCGCCTAGTCTCAGTTTCTCGACATTGATGCATTAATCCCCAGTTGTAGTTATCCAGTTGCTGAACCTGTTCTTGTAGTGTTTCAACTACATGATCATGTTCATACTCTTGAATAGCTTCCATTTGGTGGTATTCATCCAAACTGATCAGCTCAGGGTTTGGTTCTTCTTGAATCTCATTTTCAGAGGTTCCAGAAGTTGTATTACCTGATGTTTCAGCAGAAAATTTTTCTCTTGGAGAGTAATAATTGTCGAACAAGTAAGAAGTTGGAATTTCATTTACAATCACAGCTTGTTCTGGAGTTGGGTTCATTTTTGCCTTTAAAGATTTGAGTTTCTTGAAAAACTTTGAGATAATGAATGACATTTTGGTTGATAAACACGAAGTTATAGAACCCAGAGCTATGATTAGAATCTTGAAAATAAGAAAGATTGTAAGACTGAAAATATTACTATTCTCCTAAAAAGATGTGAATAAGTTGTACTTAAACACATTGGAATCTTTCTTTCAGAAAAATATGTGGTGATAAAACTTTTGGACTTTAGTTTGACCAAAATCAGCTACATATTTTAAAGTAAACCTGCACACAAAATGTATATACACACCAAACAAAAATTCCCAAAAATGTGACAAGTACCAGTTATAAGTATGAACTGGAAGTGTTAACATAACAACTGAACTGGCAGTAGTTATATTTGCACTGGCGGTGTTAACTTGTGTACTGGCGGTATTAACAATAATGCCGGCAGTGTTAACATCTCAGATAAAACAATTAACCCGTTTTAAACACTTTATGAGAGATATATATACAAAAATGATATTAATGAAAAAGATTTATGTCAAGTTAATCATTCCAATACTTGTAATCAAATATGTAAATCTACCCACATCAAATGCTTTAGTGAATAGATCTGCAAATTGATTGTCAGTATGGACTTTGAAAATCTGAATCAATCTTTTCTCATTGCAATCTCTAATAAAATGATATATGATCTCAATGTGTTTAGTTTTTGAGTGTTTAACTGGGTTATTGATGATACTGATAGCAGAATTGTTGTCAATATACATAGGAGTATTTAAGAATTGCAAACCATAATCCAGCAATTGATTTTGAATCCACAAGATTTGAGCACAGCAACTTGCTGTAGCAACATACGCTGCTTCTGCTGTTGAAGTGGATACAGTGGTTTGCTTTTTGCATTGCCATGAGACTAGCCTGTCTCCCAAAAATTGACATCCTCCTGATGTGGACTTTCTATCCACATTTGCACCTCCATAATCACTATCAGTATAAGCAATAAGCTCAAATGCAGAATCTTTTGAATACCATAGGCCCAATTTTGATTGACCTTTGAGATATCTAAAGATCCTTTTGACAGCATACAGATGAGATTGCTTGGGATTTGCTTGGAATCTTGCACACACACATACTGCAAACATGATGTTTGGTCTGCTTGATGTTAAGTACATAAGGGATCCAATCATTGATCTGTATAAGTGTTCATCAACACTCTCCCCCTCAAGATCTGCAACCAGTGGTTTGTGTGTTTCCATTGGAGTGCTAGCAGATTTCACATCCTTGTAACCAAATCTTTCTAGAATGTCATTCACATATTTCCCTTGGTGAATGAAGATACCATCAGACTGTTGATTTACTTGCAATCCCAGAAAGAATGTTAGCTCACCCATTGAGCTCATTTTGAATTTCTGATGCATTAGAGATTCAAATTCTTTGCACAAACAATATTTTGTAGAACCAAAAATGATGTCATCAACATATATTTGAACAAGTAGAATATCACTCTTGATTCTTTTTGTGAACAAAGTCTTATCAATGGAACCTCTTTTGAATCCATTTTCCAAAAGATACACAGATAAGGTATCATACCAGGCTCTTGGAGCTTGATGTAATCCATACAATGCCTTATCCAATCTGTATACCTTATCAGGATGCATAGGATCCTCAAATCCTGGAGGTTGACACACATACACTTCTTCTTCAATTTTACCATAAAGAAATGAACTTTTTACATCCATTTGATACACTTTGAAGTTCTTGAAGGATGCATAAGCCAAGAATAATCTGATTGCTTCAATTCTTGCCACAGGAGCAAAAACTTCATCATAATCAATACCTTCTTCTTGAGAATAACCTTGAGCAACCAATCTTGCTTTGTTCTTTATGACAATTCCTCTCTCACCCTTCTTGTTTCTGAACACCCACTTAGTGCCAATGGGCCACTTACCTTTTGGAAGATCCATTAGAGTCCACACTTCTTGGATCTTGAATTGAAGCATTCTTCCTGCATTGCTTCAACCCAACTAGAATCCTTTAAAGCTTCAATTGCTTTTCTAGGTTCTATCTGAGATAAGAAACATGCATACAATGAAGTGTTGATTTCTTCTTCATTATCTCTTGATTGCCTTCTGGTTTGCAGGGGTGCATCTATGGGACCAATCACATTATCTAAAGGAAGATAGCTTTTGTGAGCTTGATAATGTGATGAAGATGATTCAGGAATACTGGTCTCAAGATTTGTCATGTTCTGATCCAAATCAGGAGGATCAGACACATTGTGACATGGTGTACTTTGATCTTCATCCACATGTTCTGATACATTCTCAGCAGATCCTTGATCTGCTTCCTCTTCTGTTTGATGTAGATTAGAATCTGATAATGTATTCTCATCATCATTTATGGTTGTGACTTGTTCTGGACTTTGTTGTTGTGGAGATTCAAAAACTTCTGGAGGATCAGGAGTCCAGATGGGAAAGAGAACATATTCAGGTGCTTTCCCATTTTCCTTATTTGCTTTAACCTGCATAGTTGTATTTGTACCTGCATTTGATGTCTCATACAAGTGTCTAAAAGATTTGGTTAGAGCATCTAGGTCAAACAAGTTTGCTGGTCCTATTCCTACAAGATTTGGAGTGTGTTCATTGAAAGTCAGATTCATTGTTTCCTCCACAATTCTAGTTCTGTGATTAAATACTCTATAGGCTTTACTGGGAATAGAGTATCCAACAAAACATCCTTCATCAACTTTGCTTTGAAATTTGCCTAAATGATCTTTGGTATTTAAGATGGTAACAGGACAACCAAACGGTTTCAAAAAGCTAACTAAAGGTTTTCTATTGAAAATTAGCTCATAAGGTGTCTTGTTGTGAGGCTTAATGACTAAGGTTCTGTTTTGAACATAGCAAGCAGTACTAATTGCTTCAGCCCAGAAAGTCATTGGTAATTTGGCATCTGCTAACATTGTTCTAGCAGCCTCAATTAGTGTCCTATTCTTTCTTTCAGCAACCCCATTTTGTTGTGGAGTTCTAGGAGCACTAATGTCACACCTCCTATTTCGGGTTGCGAAAGCGAATCGGGTCGGGGCGTGACTAACCAATAATCAAAGCGCCAAGGTATAAGCAAACGACTCTACATGAGACGTTTATAATATATTACAAAAGTAGTACATTGTTTTGAAGTTATAAGTTTACAAAGATAGCGAGTTCGCAATTGATTTTTGAAGATTTTAATACATAACCATTAATACAAAAGATGATGCTAGAAAATCTTCATGTTTAAATAGATACATGCGACTCGTACTAGCTAGCGTATCCTGCGGGCCATCCTACTGTTGAGCACCTGAGAATACAACACTAAAAGGGTCAGCTAAAAAGCTGGTGAATCTCGCAGGTTTAAAATAAACATTGATGTGATCAACATGATTATCCGACGATAATTAAACAATGTAAACCGAACCATGCGTAACAATGTACCGAACAATGATAAACCCATTAAGGGTTTCCGAACAATGTAATAACCGACACATGTATTGCACTGAGCTATGATTCAAGGCCTAACCCGATCTTTGCCTCCCGTTTTGGTGATACACCCTTGACAATTACTAAAGTGCCCGTTTTTAACTTGGTTGTAGCTAGCAACCCGGACGGGGACGTCACTCCCATGATAGTACTATCCTTTAGCAATTGCGCCTTATTAAGTTAATGAATCATACACTGATGAGGACTTTACCGAATTAAAACACTCGTGCATATACCGTACAATGAAAATCAAGACTCACAATGATAGCCGAAACAATGAATAAGTTAATAATTAAATTAACTAACCGAATAACATATGATCACGAAAACAAGTAAGCATTGTATCTCACCCCAATATTTAAAAAAAAAAGAAGTAAAAATGGGGCTGTGAGACTCACCTATAGAGCAAGCAATTCCTAACGTACGCACGTAAACCAAGTGTAGCAACCTAGTGTCCTAAACAAGCAAGATTCATAATAAGTAAATGGACGTGTAAATATATCGTCCATATGATTTTTAGTCGTGTCAATTTCCATCATACATATATAACTTATTTGTTACACTTGTCATATATATATATATATATATATATATATATATATATATATATATATATATATATATATATATATATAAGTATATAATACAATTGTCTTTTGACTATATATATAAATAGCTTATTGTTTCAGTTGATAAATTTTACTCAAATTTATTTGGTCCATTTTTATACCCAACATATTCATTTGTCCCAAAATGGTCACGTACGCTTAATCGTATTATTTGTATTTAAATCACGTTACTTGTATTATGTATTTTTAAGTTTAGAATTTGTAAAAAGTCTCATAAATAAAAATATATAAAAGAAAACAGGTCATAGGTTTGAACCTTTGGCCATTCCTTCATTGTCTTTAAAACTTAACCACTAGGCCAAATGTTACTTTGATTTATATCTTCTAGTTTATATTTATATGTACTTAATAACAAGTTAGTTTAAACAAAAATGGAATTAAAAAGGGGGGGTCATGGGGCTCGAACCCATGACCTTGGCTTCAAACTGAAATGCGCTAACCAATGGGCTGCTGCCTGCTTTTGTGTTATAGGCTCCTTAGTATATGTATATATGTGTTACTAGCTTTAGTAAAATGTGTCTTTTAAAACCAACCACCCTCGCAAGGCAATGATCACCAACAGTTTATCTCTTGTTTTTCTTTGGTTTAGCATACATACAAGGACCATAACTCATCTTGTTTTTGAGACTAAAATGTCGTGACCCTTTCGGGTCTAGAGTGATACCCATTCGGTTAACCCAAGACACCCAACATAACCCGAATCCATTCGATAACCACAAAAACTCGCTAGCCAACCTCATAAACCATTTTAGTTCATACGTATCAAAACAGGTCGAGTTTATGTTTGATTTATATATCGTAAATCATGATCACATAAACTTTGTAAACTTAAATAGATTTAGAGAAATAAAAAAAATGGAGGTTGCTCACGGTTTGAAGTGATGATCCGTGAGGTTGAAGATGATGATGTCGAGATGGTGATGACCAACGATGGTGATGTTGGCTGTCTGCTGCTGTTGCTGCGCCGGTGGTGGTGCTCGGGGATGGTGTTGTCCGGTCGGTGGTGGTGCTCGGCGGTGTAAGTGAGCTGAGAGAGATGATGAAGGTTTGAAAGTTTGAAGGTTTTGAAGGAGATGGAGATGGTTTTGTATTTGATCTTGCTCCTGCTTCACTTCTTTCGCTACTGCTGCTACTTCTTCTGTGTTGTTCCAAACCAGAGAACAAGAACAGTGTTTTTGTGTATTATTGATGGTTGGTGAATGAGATGATAGGGAACGAGAGTATATATATATTATAATGGTTCAGTGATTTATTTTCAAAAAGAGGGATGGTGGGTGTACGTGGGTGTCTCCCAGATTTTTATGTAGTTGTAATTGTTTAGGTTTTTAACCCGTTAATTTTAGGTACGGGTCCAATTGTGTGCCAATTTACATTCAAATTTCGTAATTATATTTTGAAGTATTTCCTCAAATACTTTATTATGAATAAGAAAATATAATTTTTATTATTTTTGACCTTTGGATACATTTTGTATTTGTTTCTGTTCACGTACGATACGTTATATATAAAACGTATAAATACTTTTGTTTCACTTTTTATTTCTCTTTGTTCACTTTCAAATAAATAATTATTCAAAAATATTTTCGCGTTCATTTAGATTTGTTTTAACACGTGCCGAGTACGAGTAATTAAAGTTTAAATTGGCCGCTAATTTTGGCCATTTTTGACCGGGTGTCACAACTAAACTGTCTTTCAATACCTTTTGAATCACATAATTTATCCATCAATTGATTTTTAAATTCTGTACCATTGTCACTTCTAATGATTTTAACTTTCAGATTCATTTGATTTTCTATCTTAGTGATGAATGATCTAAGTTGCTCACCAGTTTCATCTTTTGTTCTAAGAAAGAATACCCAACAAAATCTGCTAAAATCATCAATGATCACAAGACAATATGATTTCTTCCCTATACTACTCACATTCGTTGGTCCAAATAAATCCATGTGCAGTAAGTGTAAAGGAATGCAATTTGAATTCATGATTTTGGGCTTATAAGAGGATTTATGTTGCTTGCCTTTTTGACAGGCAACACAGTGATCATTACATGAATATGTTTTCTCAGGTAAACCTCAGACAAGTTTACTTTTAACAAGTTTGTTAATGGTTTTGAAATTCATGTGACACATCCTTCTATGCCAAAGATCAGATTCATCAACAGTAGCCTTTGAAATCAGACAATTTAACTCCTTTTGAGGTATGAAATTTGCTAAGTCACAACAGTACATGTTATTCTTTCTTGGAATTTTCATTAAGATCATATTTGGATCAAGTTTAAATTTGTCAGAAAGAATAAAACATTCTGTGTCTGTGAAGTGAACTGGGTTCTTTTTCTCAGTAATTTGGCTCACACTTAGCAAATTATACTTCAATTGTTCAACAAAATATACATCAGTAAAGCTTATCTTATCACTGTTGACAATTCCTTTTCCTGTAATCCTTCCACCATTTGGACTACTTCCAAAAGCTACAGGACCTCCATCAAATTTCTTGAAGTTCTGCAACTTGCTTTTTATCTCCTATCATGTGCCTAGAGCAACCACTATCAATGTGCCATGTACTCCTTGACTTGCTCTGCACATATAATTTAAACAGAAATTAGTTTCTCTTGGGAACCCAGTCAACTCTTTTGAAGGTCATTGACTGTGAAGCATTGTTGTTCTTGGAAATTTTTGATTTGTTATAGTTTTTTAATTTCCAAGTCCAACTTATATTAGACATAACAGCAGATACTGGTTTAAAAGATTTTGAAGTTGAACCAGTATTCAAATGCCTGGCAGTCTTAAGATTGGTAGCAGTGTTAATACTACTAGAAGTGTTAACTGCTTTAACAGTTTTAACTGGACGAGCGGTCTTAACTGTGTTAGCAATGGTAACTTGGTTAGCGGTATTAATATTGCTGGCAGTCTTAATATGCTTGGCGGTTTTAAGTTTTATTGCTGTAAATGTCTTCTGATTTCCACTGTTGGCTTTATGTCTAGTTAACACTGCTTTCTGTTTTGGAGCAACAGTGTTAACTATAGAAGCCTTGCTCTTCTTAACCATGTTAATAGAATTAATTTTTGATTTAAAATTTTGATGATTAATTCTATCAACAGATGTCCATGAAGGTTTCTTAATCCTTTGAAATCTTGGATTATGAAAGCAATTATGTTGAAGATGATTGGTTCTTCCGCATATGTAACAGGCCTTCTCATCAATCCTTTGAAAACTTGATCCCAATTTTTGTGAGACCATTTGATTCCAGTTTCTTTGATTTCCTCTGGAATAAGTTTTTGGTTTTGACAAGGATGATGAGCTGCTTGTTTTGCACATACATTTTGAACACTTAACAGACTCAAGATTTTTTGACACAGGTTTGTTAACATTTTCACACATTGACTTGCCCTTATTGCTGACTAAACCTAGATCTGTTTTGAGTTTGTTATCTGTGTTGTTCATCTTTTCCAAATTAAGCTTTGCTCTTTCCTGAAACATTTTCTTTCCTTCTACAATTTTTTTTTTCTTCAGATCAGAAACTAATCCAATGAGAGATTTCATTTCCTTTTCACATGATGTTTCAGTCTTACTGCACTCAGGTTTTGATTCATTTTCATCATCAGAGTTCCAATCTGTTATCTCTACATTTTCAACAAACACATTTTCTTCTAAAATTTTAACTGGATCTACCTTTTTAACTTCTTCTACCATACACTCCTTAAGCTTATTTATGTCTAAATCAGTTTTAGGAGGAAAGTAGTTGTGATTATAAGGTGGGGGTACATTATTTAAACTGTATCCTATTCCAGTTCTAATTTTATGATGAATCTGTGAGTCAATTATGTTTTGAACACTCTTTGATGCATTTTCAAGATCCCATACCGTCAATTTCATGCTTTCTTTTTCACTAGAGACCTAAACTAATAATTTTTGAAGATCTTCAACTTTATCTTTTAAAACATCTCTTTCATATTTGACATACTCAATATCATAAGCAAATTGAGTCTCATTTTGTTGATATGCTTTAATTCTGTTTTCTAGATCTTCAATTGAAGCAACATAGTGTCTATTTTTTATGTCCCATTCTTTTAGCTCATTGCAGATTTTAGCATTATGATCTCTATATTGTTTGACAGTTTTCTTGCATACATTAGAACATAATTTAGCTTGTACCTCATATGGAACCTCATCTGAATCTTCAGCTTGTGTTTGAGCCATTAGTGCAAGATTTTGCATTTCTTCAACTTGATCTTGATCACTCCAATCCACTCCTAGTCCATCCAGAGATACTAGAGCATTTGTGGAAGTATCTTGAATTTGAATGTTTCTTCTTTGATTTCCATTTTACCCACCAGTTCTTTGAGCTGATCTTTGATCATTTCCTTCTTGTTTTGGAGATCTGCATTCTCTAGCAAAATGACCCATCTTGTGACAATTGTAACATTCTACCTTACTCTTATCAAATCCAGCATTATCTTCTCTTCTTAAGCCGGAATTACTCTTTCCAGTCCTTTGTAAGTATCTCTTTACCCTCATGGAAATCATAGCCATCTGCCATTTCAGATCCATGTCTTCAAGATCATCAGGATTGACTTTCTCTAATTCTTCATGAATGAGTGATGAATTTACATGAGCTGCAAAGAAAGCTTCCATAACTTGATCATAAGATCTGTCCTGTGGTAGTGAACCAGATCCATATCCAACTGATGTGCCACAAAAGACTTTGACTCAGCTTGTCTTTTACCAGTAGATATAAATGCTGCATTTTGTGCACTTTGAGAGTAACCATCTGCTTGCTTTTTGCTTTCCACTTCTGATTCAAATTATCTGAGATCATTATACAAGTCACTTAACTCCTTATCATCTAAATCACTTTTCTGTCTTAACCCGACTGTATACATTGTCCATTCATCTCCCAATGATCTTAAGAATTTTCTATTAAGATCATCCTTATCTATGTTGACCTTGTGATTTTCCAGATCACCTACTAACTTTGAGAATCTGTCGAAGACTTGAGTTAAAGTTTCAAACTTTGTAGCTCCAAAGTTTTCAAACTGTTGCTTGAGCAATGATCTTTTGTTCTTTTTAGTGCTAGCATTTCCACCAAATCTTTTATCCAGTGTGTAACACTCCGCAAATTTAAACGCGAATATTAACGTTAATCACTTGCATTATTAGGCTAATTCCCTACTTGAGTGAATTCACAACGCATTTTAGAGGTAAGTCTAGTAAAGCCCAACTAGATAATACGCATAGTATTACGTATTCGTAATTAGTTGTAATTACGTACTGAACAATCTGAAAACAAACGCGACAAAAATATACGACTGTTGGTGAACAAAAGTATTTAATAAAACGAAATTATTAAATAACGTCGTAAACAATTAAATATTATGTCGATAATATTTACATATCATTTTATAACGCAAAATGTTAACTTGTATAACTAAAATAAAACAAAGTTTGAAATTTATAAAATTAATTAATTTGGTTTCATAAAAAGATCCTAGTTAAAAATATAATGAAATGGGTCATTAAAAATATATTAGTTAAAATAAAGTAACATTTAACAATCGGGTAAACAAACACGGAGTGCAAACACAGGAGGCGAAAAAGGGACAAAACCCCTTCCACCTCCCAATTTTCTTTCATTTTTCTTTCATCTCACTTCTCTCTCTACCCTCTTTTTCTCTCAACTCTCTCTCTCTTTCACCACCACCTACCAAAAACCACCACAAACATCACCAAAACTACCGTTAAACGGCATCAAATCGCAAAACCCTTTTAGGAAAAACGATCACCACAACGAGAGCTACACATCTATCTTTTCGGATTTCAAATCCCACCACTCGTAAGTTTCCGACAAATCCCGCAAATCCTTAGATTTCGAAGTTTTCGTGTTTATAATACTTAATATACCATGTATTAGTGTTACATTAACTTATTATGTCCAAAAACATCATTAAAACGCTTTAAAAGTCGAAATTTGCGTAAAAATCGCAGAACAGCCAGTTTCGCGAGCCGAGATCCAAATCTGACGAATTTCGCGAGTCGAGATTCGGACTTGCGAGTCGACTTGACTTGCGGGTCGACTTGACTTGCGGGTCGACTTGACTTGCGGGTCGACTTGACTTGCGGGTCGACTTGACTTGCGGGTCCACTTGACTTGCGGGTCCACTTGACTTGCGAGTCCACTTGCGAGTTGACTTTTTGACTGCGAGTTGACTTTTTGAAAAAGTGCATTTTTGATCCTAAACGATGAATTTTGACACATTCGGACATATGTACATATATATATGTATACTTTCGGATAAAATAACTATAAATTTAAGGATACTTTGACGCTAATCATTAAACATCTTCAAGAACCAAACCTTTATGATATAACTCGCACATGAAACACATATACTTTGGGTAGTATACAATACGATAAATATAATAATAATACTTTGAATTATTATTACGAAAACTCACCAACGAGCCGTACATATTTTTCCAAAACACAAACGTATAAACCAACACTTTGGACATTGTTTGTCCCTAACCTTGGATCTATCACGAACCGAGTCAATCAATTGATGGCGGAAACAACAATTGACTAATCAAACAATCACACGAATAACAATACGCAATGAATATCAAACGAAACGTATTATATTCAGTAATAATCGGTCAGATTACAGAGATTTCGACTAATTGCGTTTAGGGTTTCGTCAACCCTAAAACAGAAAACATAAAACGTTTTTATACAAAATCTGGCACCTGCGACGTCGCACGCTACGTCGCAGGCCCAAGCCCATGCGACGTTGGCTACGTCGCAGGCCCAAAACCTGACGTCGCACCTGCGACGTTGTGCGCTACGTCGCAGGAGTCAGAAATACTATTTCTAATTACAAACTACGAGCTAGACCAACTGACAGACACTAAACATGTACTAACAAACTCCCCCGTGTCTTCAGCTTGGTCTTCAAAAATCTTCTTTAAACCCAGCCCGCAGGAAACTGGCCGTCGGCATGAATTCCATTAGCTACACAAACAGTAACAACATTGTAAAACTGTTGTGCTAAACGTCTGTTGAATTCATTCTTCTGACCAACCCGAATCCGATTATCATAGAGTTTTCTTAAATCTTTTTCATGAAAATTAATCAAACTCATCGGATCATGTAGTCTAAACGTTGCTTGCCTCAGATTCCATATACCTCCAACTTCTGGCCACGGTTCAGAATCTGGAACGAAAGTAATAACCGCTTCGCCAGTCTGTGGATCAAGTTCCCATTTTACAAGTCTTCTCAGAAAATAATAAGGAACTGATTCCAGAGGTATCTCAGTCAAACATTTAGCAGGCGAATAGTGAACTTTAACCAAAGGCTTCCTGGTGACTGGATCAATCTTTTTCTTCCACGTATACCGAGTTCCCAACGTCGGCTTCAATTTTGAATAAGTCTTCGATAATACTTCCCGACGTAGACTTCTCTGAATGAACTCAGCATAATCATTCTCGAAAGGATTAATCAATTTAAGCTGAGCTAATCGATTAATCTCTCCTTTTGGCAACGTGCTCAATCTATCAAAACGCATTCTAAAATACTGAACTCCATCTTCTCTCTTTATCATAAACAAATTCCTCTGACACTTCCAGCTTTTAATAACACCGGTATAATTCCGACTAACCCGGTACACTTGACATTTCACTGGAATAGGAACTGGATTTCGTCCCTTAGGCCACCATTTCTTATTTCTCTCTCTCTTTTCTTCAGCAGTTAATTTCTTCGCTGCTGAGTCCGGTGCCTGTGTCTCTGGAGCTGGAGTTGCAGCAGAACTTGATTCTCCATGTTGAGCTTTATCAGGACTCTCGTCTTCACTTGAATCAGATTCTATAATTGGTGCATCATCATAAGCTTCCCCAGATTGTGCATCATCATACGTTTCATCTGCATCCAACTGTTCCTCTTCAATCGAGACATCCTCGTTCATCTCAAAAACATTCTCTGTTTCTTCCTCAGAGCCAACTCCACTGGCCATCCTCTGAATAAATGATAAGTCAGCGAATGAGTAATCAACTGCCAGCGGTCTCGGTTGCCCTGGAATATCATCAACAGAGAAATAATCCAAAAGAGAAATATTTTCATTAATATTTTCAATTACAGGGTTGGGATTTACAGACGCAGGTTCACTTGACTCTAAAGTGGGTATCCCAGACCCAGACTCCCCCGAGGCAAGTAACCTGCCTTCCAAAACATTAACCCTAAGCTTCGTTTCCTCAAGCTCCTTAGATTGGACCTCGATCAACGCAGCTTGTTCAGCAATCTTCTCATCTTGAGCCTCCAGCTTTTGCTTCATCTGCTGCATATCTTCCATTATCTTTTGCATGAAAGCTGGAGTCGGTTGAATCTCAAAAGCATCCTGCTGCTGTGGATTGAGTGGAGCTCGTGTCGACGAAGAGCGACGAACACGACGACTCGGTCGATAAGTCTCATCAGCAGGATCATCACCGTCGCGTGTACGTTTTCCCGTATCTCGTGGAGGCACATACTTGCGTCCTTGTCTGATCCGACGCTGAATTCGCAGATATCTGAATGAATCTGAAAGCCTGATACGTTCCATCTCAGAGGGATGCGGAACAGTACCATCAGAATGCTCAGACGTCGGACCCCCATCCTGAGGACCTACATTGGCCGGTTCTTCAGAATCAGAACTCTCGACCGTGTCGTGAGATGCTTGATTGTCTGAGTCAACATGGCCAAACTGCTCAATGTTTTCCAGTAGAGCATCCACATTCTCCCCCGCAGCTTGAGCAGGAATGTTCTCCCCCGCAGCTTGAACAGGAATGTTCACAAACGGTTGCTGCGGCTGCTGAGGTGCTGGAACATCCATATACTGAGGATCTGGAGGCGGTACATAATTTTCATCAATAATAGCACCAAATAAAGGAACATCCCTTGGTGCCTCGACCCCTTTCTCAAACCCTGCACAAATAGTGAAAATCCGACTCATCATCGGTGAAATCTTTAGCGGATGATCAATATCACCCTGTGCCTGAAGCTACGGATGATGACGATTGATGTGCAATTGTACAAATCGTGGATATAAAATCCATTTCTGATCCCCGGCATTCGCATTATCAACCATAGCCCTGAAGATAAATCCCGAGAAGTTGAACGGCTTGTTGTAAACCAACGCTAACATAGCAGAAGCCAGACTTCGGCTCATCCCATCCGTTCCACCTTTCCTATTTCCCAGGCAAACAATAATCACATGCATTAAGTATCTCCAGACGCGTGTGAGATTCGCTTTTCGATACTGATCAGAGGGAATCCCGGGATATCCTATCCGTTGCATAGCTCCGGTAACAAAAATATGATCAAAACCGACAGGCATATCCGGTTGATCATTCAGCTGTAAAAGTTCCCGAATGCTTTGTTCTGTAATAGTGATCTCCGTACCCAGAACGGTAGAGACCAATCGTCGAACGTCGTTTTCAGTAACGACAGTTGCATTTCTCCAAAAAGGGTTGATCAGATTTCCAAACGCCATAGTGTTATCGGAAATGGCGTGGAATACCCTTGAACGTCTCAAAAACGCGATCATCTGACGATACGGTGCAGCTTTGTCAGAAGTGTCAGTAAGGTAAGCAGCCGTATTGTGACGAGCTTCAAAAACCAAAGCCATATCTGCAAAAACAGAAACAGATTGCAACTCGAAAAAGATTAGAAAAAAATGTTACATTTTTTTAAACAAAACCTTTTCAAATTCCCTGGAACTAGCGACGTAGCCACGTACGTCGCATAAACCTAGAGCGACGTAGAGCTGTACGTCGCCTAAAATCAAAATAAATTGAAAAGCGACGTAAGGCCTGACGTCGCATAAAATTCGAGCGACGTCAAGGGGGACGTCGCATTTTGCAATTTATTGTGAATTTAATCACTTTAATTTAAAATAGCGACGTAGCGTGGTACGTCGCATCGGACGTCGCAGAAAAAGCGACGTAGGGAAGGGCGACGTAGGAAATTAATAATAATTAACTAAAGCGACGTAGGGCACTACGTCGCAGCGTACGTCGCACTGACGAACATTCATCCCCAACCCAAAAAACCCTAACCCTCGAATTTAGGGGTTTTCAAAATCAATCGCACTACAAGGTGCGGCTAACGATGGTGATCACGAAAACATAAATTATAACCAGTACTTTACACGATATACCATTTAATTTATCCCAAAACCGAAACCCATTTAACCCGTAATACATACATAGCAATTAAACGAAATATACACGGTGAAAAATGGTAAAATCGGTACCTAAGTGTGCGGAATAACGAGTAGATCAAAAGTACGTAAGTGAATCGGAATGAAAACGGCTACAAATCACAAAAATTGCTCGAAAATTGCTACGTCGCAAATCGCCTCTCGTACGTCGCAGGCTACGTCGCACGTGAATAGTGAATAGTGTGACGAGTTACGTCGCAGTGGATACTATTTAAAGTCTAACCCTATGTGCGACGTAGGCTGGGACGTCGCAGGCGACGTAGAACCGGACGTCGCAGAAAACAGTTTTGATCCAATTTCGAAATTTTCAAACCGTTTACTTGTTATTTTAGCAAATAAAATCCAAATAACTCGTGACTTGGGAAAATAACTTAGAATAAAAATAAAACATAAAATGAAATAACTAAACTAAAAAATCTTTTTGATATTTTCTTTAATATTCAAAAAGTAAAAAGAAAATTACTAACACTCTATTTTTGGTGACGGAGTTGAGTTGTCTGATTAGGGATCATATCGGAATAACATGCATTTATTAGGAATAGTAAGTGTTATTTCGATCATCAGTATTTGTCCACTTTAAATTTACGTGGCACATTTAAAACACCTTTTATAAAAATTATTTCAAGACAATTATTGGTATTGTTTGTCCACCTAAACATGTTACATCCGTATTTGTGAGCTAACCTTTATTGTTAGAATGAATATTAAGTTTGTGAAACCTATTATATGATATACTGATAAACTTTAGTAAAACAAACACTGCATATTCACACAAGGTAGAGATTACAAGACCAAGTTTATCTCGGTTTTCTCGTAATATACACTTGATATTTATATTTATGCATACATCAAACTGACTATGAAGATACTAGTGGCCCCAGATCTGTACTTAGTACAACAGAGGGTCCCTTAGTATGAACATAACAAGTTTGAGACTATTTGCATAACTAATGGATTCATGTCTGTACGTGAGTACAACAATAGTCACCATTAGTTAGGCGAATAATCATATTATCACTATATGCCCATTTTACATTTACATAATTATGACAGTGTATGATAGTACTTCCATTTATCAATTAAGACTTATGTCATACATCATATAACATTTTTCACAAAGTAATAGACAAGTTTTATTATTACTTCTTACTCACTCACAAACCGGTGTGTAGCATGCCTACCAATACATCATATGATGAAGATAATTTAGATAAAAACTGTTTTAAGTGTGTCAGATAAACCTACTGACACACCCAAGATAAATCTTAAAATTCCATTTTGTGCATGTCACCCGATGTACTATCATATCCCAAGTTGTTTACAGACACAACTTCAACGTCTATTTTAAAAATGTAGCAACCTTGCGTTTTCTTTAATACTAAAGAGTATAAGGAGTGGCTGTTGCGATTTTTTTTTTTTTTTTTTTTTTTAAATTAAATTTACAACTTAAAAAAAAAAATCCAAGTCACAAATCACTTCTTTGACTGAAAGAACCTTAAACCTATCAGATTGACCAGTTCAATAAAACGTGATCGCAAAAAGGCTTTTGTGAAAAGGTCCGCACACTGCTTAAGGGTCTCTATATGTACGACATCTATAAGGTGTTTCTCAAAGCAATCCCGTATAAAGTGGAACCTAAGTTCAATATGTTTGGTCTTAGAGTGCTGTACGGGATTGTGAGTTATAGATATAGCAGCTGTATTATCTATATAAATAGGAGTCATAGAGAGATTGAACCCGTAATCACGCAGCTGATGCTGAATCCAGAGAACTTGAGAACAGCAACTTGCAGCAGCAACATACTCGGCTTCAGCTGTGGAAATAGCAACCGCAGTCTGCTTTTTGCACTGCCAAGAAACTAAGCGCGATCCAAGGAACTGACATCCTCCAGTAGTTGACTTCATATCTATCTTGCAGCCACCAAGATCCGAATCCGAATAGGCAGTTAACTCGAAGTTTTTCTCGTTTGAATACCATAGACCCAGAGATGGCCTAAAAGCGAGATATCCAAAAATGCGTTTTACTGCCTTCATATGAGACACCTTCGGATTTGCTTGAAATCGTGAGCAGAGAGAAACAGCAAACACTATATCTGGTCTTGAGGCAGTCAGGTACATGAGAGAGCCTATCATTGAGCGATAGTCTTTCTCCTTGCAATCTTCATCGTCCTCATTAGGTCCAAGATTGTGTCTTGCTTCAATTGGAGTGCCGTAGTGTTTACAGTTGAGCAATTCATATCGCTTTAACATGTCAGTGACATATTTTGACTGGTGGATATATATTCCATTATCAGATTGCTCAACCTGTAGCCCCAGAAAGAACGTGAGTTCCCCCATAGCACTCATTTCAAACTCAGATTTCATCAGTCCTTCAAAATCTTTGCACAACTGATCATTAGTTGATCCAAAAATAATGTCGTCCACATAGACCTGCACAAGTAACAAATCCGCTCCTTCCCGTTTGATGAAAAGCGTGCTATCAATCTGTCCTCTATCAAAACCATTCTTCAGCAAGTACTTAGCAAGTCGCTCATACCAAAGTCGAGGAGATTGATGAAGACCATACAAAGCTTTCTTCAGTTTGCAAACATGATTAGGATGCTTTGGGTCTTCAAAACCGGGAGGCTGACACACATAAATCACGGCGTCGACATCTCCATATAGAAAAGCACACTTCACGTCAAGTTGATACACGCGGAATCCTTTAAAAGAAGCATAAGCTAGAAAAATCCGAATTGATTCCAAACGAGCAACATGAGCGAAAACTTCATCATAGTCAATACCCTCTAATTGACTATATCCTTGAACTACCAGACGGGCTTTGTTTCGAATAACAGCCCCACGATCATCCATTTTGTTACGGAAAACCCAACGAGTACCCGTCAAGTGAGCACCCTTGGGTAGAGGAACAATTTTCCAAACATTCATCTTATTTATTTGCTGTAGTTCCTCCTGCATAGCCTCGACCCAAGATGGATCCTTTAAGGCTTGATCAACCTTTTTAGGTTCAATTTGAGACAAATGACATGAATTGATATGTGCAATAAGTCCCAAAAGTTGCTGAGCTGAAGTCTGCTTTGCTTGCTGTCGTGTTTGAACAGATGCATGAGGATCACCAATGATATTATCAATGGGGTGATCCTTATGTATACGAGTTTCTGGTATGGCACCTGGCACAAGATTCACACCCAGATTGTTCAAATCTCCCTCAGTTTCGGGAGTAGCAGCAGACTCAGGAATGGCTATCTCTTCTTCTTGTTCTTCATCTTCAGTAGAAAATAAGTGAGAGTAGGCCATTGTTTCCTCCATTTCATCTTCTTCTTGAGGTTCCTCTAAAGGAGGCATATTTGGATCATATGGAAGCTCCTTTGTGTAGGTATAAACTGTTTTAGAAGGAGCAGCCGAAGATGATGGAGTAGGAGATGGTGTTGATGGTGGTGATTTGGTAGTTGTTTGTGGTTGTGTGGGTGAAGGTGTAGGTTGTGGAGGTGTAGGATTAGTTGGTGGAGGTGCGGGTGTTGCATTGGGAGATGGGTCGGATGGTTTATTAGTAACGGGTGTATCTTGAGAAAGATCAAGCTCATGAAGTATAGAAATCAACTCTTCCGATTCATCTTCTTCCAGAATATTGAAAGAGTTGAAGAGGTTTCCATAGTTGAAAAACCAATCCGGACCCGTTCCTTGAGGAGGTTCTGTATACCTTAAACATTTCACTTCAAAATGCTCCTCAATCTGATTCGATGATTTGTTAAAGACTCTTTTGTTCGGAGAGTTGACTGAATATCCAAGAAAAATCCCTTCAACAGCCTTATCACTAAACTTAGAGACCTTATCTTTTGTAATCATGATCAGGCATGGACACCCAAATGGTTCTAGGAACTGTAGATTTGGCTTACGGTTATTAAAAAGTTCATAACACGTTTTGTTCCTTTTCTTAACCGTGAGTACTCTGTTTAGAACATAACAGGCAGTATTAACTGCCTCAGCCCAGAATATGATTGGTAACTTGGAGTCAGCTAACATAGTACGAGCTGTCTCGATTATTGTCCTGTTCTTCCTTTCTGCAACTCCATTCTGTTGTGGAGTCCTCGGAGCACTAAATTGATGCTCAATACCTCTTGTAGCACAAAACAATTCGAGAGTTGAGTTCTTGAACTCAGTTCCATTGTCGCTTCGTATCCTTTTCACCTTCAAGTTGCACAGATTTGCCAACTTGTCCAACAAATACACCAGAATCTCAGGAGTTTCCCCTTTTGTGGTCAAAAAATAAACCCACGAAAACCTTGAGTAGTCATCAGTAACTACCAAGCAGTAAGACCGACCACCAATGCTCTTTGTAGAAACTGGACCGAAAAGATCCATATGCAGTAGTTCCAATGGAGCATTTATGGAATTCACCTGCTTAGACTTATGGGACTTCTTACGTAGCTTTCCTTTTTGGCAGGAGATACAGTCATCCATTAAAGCAAATGACTGTTTCGGAACTCCTAGCACTAGGTCATTTTTGGTTAAGAAATTCATTTTTCGGAAATGAATGTGTCCCATTCGTCTGTGCCAAAGCAGTGATTCCTTTTCAGAAGCCTTAGACAAGAGACACGTATACGCGTTCGATGTCTCAACAGTTCTCATATTCAAAATGTATGTGTCATCCTTTCTTGGTGCTCTCAGTAACACCCATTCTTCCGGAATGACATAACCAGGCTTCAATATCACACACTCTGTCTTTGTGAACGCAGTTGTATAATCCTTATCACAGACCTGTGAAACACTTAGCAAGTTGTGCGTAAGCTGTTCCACGTAGTTCACATTTTCGAAACTAACATTGCCGTTAGTTAACGTTCCTCTTCCAGAAATAGTTCCCCCAGAATCTCCAGCAAAGGCAACATAACCTCCTGCATGTGGTTTAATATCCACAAGTAAGGATACATCGCCTGTCATATGTCGCGAGCAGCCACTGTCCAAATACCATTCACTATCTTTAACACATTCTGACTGCTGCAACATACAAACGAAAGGAGATTAGTGAGAAACGGTGACCCAAGCCTTTACAGACTTAGGTCGACCGTGGTCATCAACAATAATCACCTCAGATAGGATTTTATCTTTAAACAAATTAGAATTTTTATCTGATGTGTTATTGTTGACGACTGAAGAGTCAACATCAGACTCTTTACGTTTCCAAACTTTTGAAGATTCAGAATCGGTAATAGAAGTAATGTTGGGCTTTTGAATTGGCAAAGTTTTTTGCTCAACATTACTTGGTTTCGAAACAGGCTTGGGAGAATTTGAGTAATGCCTAGGTGGAGATTTAGAAAAAGAGTTTCTATAAACAGATGTCCTAGGCATCTCTCTCCCATATCGCTGATTTGACAGCTTTGGACATTCACGGATTAAATGTCCTTGTTTCTTGCAGTAGAAACAAGAACGAGTCTCAACAAACGGTTGAGACTGAGGAACTACCACAGGAGGTGGAGAAACATTTCTAGAACATGAACATTGAGTACACGTCTTAGAAAATGTTTGTCTTGGTTGAGAGGTTGAAGTTGATGGTTTATCATACGAAACATTTTCATTTACTAATTTTCTTTGCAAAATCTTTACAGGTGACTGTAAAGTTTGTTGTTTCGAGTTTAAAACCTTAGCTTTTCCCTTATTTGGTTGAACCTTAATTTCAGGTTCAACCTTTGAAATCACTTTTTCAGGTTTAAATGCAACCTTCTTAACCTCCGGATACTCCTGATCCGTAATGTCCTCAATCTCAACAATCTCCTCAACACTAACAGGAGATTCATTCTTTACTTCAACATTCTCCTTATCACTAACTGGAGATTCATTCTTTACCTCAACATTCTCCTTAACACTAACAGGAGATTCATGCACTGACTTAACAAACTTTGGCAAGGGGTACTCTGACTGCTTGGTTTTCTCCTTTGCCGGTTTGTTATGTTTGGTCTCTTTAGCATCTATAGCTTTTAAACCATAAAGCTTGGACCAGTCAACTGGAATCTCTTCAAAGCCTTCCTTAACAGGCAGGGGACAGTGAGTAGTAGGAGGAGGAACTGAGTTATATCCCAATCCCTCATTCTTCTTCCCTTTAGTACCGTGCTTGCTAAGAATTTCATTAAAGACAACCGTTGAGGAATTTGAACCTAAGATTTTACTCTTATAATTTTCATACTCAGCTTTTAAATCTGTAAGTTCTTTATTTAAAAGTTCAATTTCAATCAGATAGCTTTTAATGGCATCTTCTTGACTAAAAACTTTAGACTTATATTTTTGAGTATCTAACCGATGAGCCTCAAGATGTTTTTCATAAAGTTTCTCATTAGCTTTTAAAAAATTATTTGAGTCGGTTAGTTTTTCATTCTTTTTCCTCAACTCAGCGGTCTCTGTCTGATATGCCTTTAGAGATTCAGTTAACTTAATGCATGAAATACAATTTAACGGTTCATCGTGTACCTCATTCACAATGTGAGCCATCAGACACTGTTGGTAATGCTGGGAGACAGGTGTCCAATCTTGACTTGTAGGCTCAAAAGCAATCAGGGCATTATCAGCAATCCCTTTCTTAGTAACTTCCGTTTCTTTGGCCTTTGGAGGAGTAGAAGGTGTTGTGAATCCCGAAGCTGGCATTTTGGGTTTCTCGCACTCCCTGGCGAAGTGACCCAAATTTTGACAATTATAACAACGGACCTTACTCTTGTCAAATCCGAAGCCAGTCTTTCCATCACCCTCCAAGCTTTTACGCCCTGTCCTCTGCAAGAACTTTTGAATTCTGCGGGTGATCATTGCCACATTCCAAGTTAAATCCATTTGCTCCAGATCGTCTTCATCAAGCTGAGCATAGTCCTCCTTAGTCAACTCCAAAGTTAGATTCGGTTGAGTAACCAAATCCTTGTAAGAGCTTAAGAAAGCTGTGTAGATGGCAGCTTGCTCCTGAATAGCAGGTGAGACTTGAACCTGTTGTTGATTTGAAGAAGGTCCACTCATGAAAACAGAATGAATCCCATCAGAAGAAGAAGAAGTCGATGAAGCATTTGTATTTGATACAAAGGCAACACCTGATCCATAAGTCTTTCCAGAGTTGATCTTAACACCATACACACTAGGATTCTGAACAGCAGAACCAGACCTAGTTTCTTTCTTCTTAATCTCCATCGCGTGAGCTTGAAGATCCCCTATCAACGCATCCAAAGACATGTTTGCAAGTTCTTCATTTTCTTTTAAAAATTGAACTTTAATATCCCAAGAACTCGGCAACACATCCAGTAGCTTCTTATTTACTTCAATTGAAGGAAAAGTATAACCCCCTTCAAACAACTCACCAACTAACCGTGAGTACCTAGTAAATAAAGAAGTCGTGTCTTCATCAGGAAGGATGTCAAAGATATCGTACTGTTTCTTAATCAGTTCGAGCTTGGCTTCCTTGTACTTATCATTCCCTCCACAACGAGTTTCAATAGCCTTCCACAAATCAAAGGCTGTTTCATGAGTTCTGAAAAGCCATAGAACATCCTTGGTTAAACACATTTTAATCATTGAAAAAGATTTTCTTTCAGTATCAAAATCTTTCTTCTCCTCGGGAGACATGGCTTTATAGGTCTTAGCGGGACGAATACCACGGTATTCCCCTTCAGCTAATGGAGGTACATAGCGCTCACGTAATGGTCCCCATAATTCTGGACAATGAAAGTCAATATATTGTTCAACACGGTCTCTCCAGTATACATAATCCATATCAGCTGTAAATAGTGGAGGTTTATTGCTTGAACCAATGTCATTACTTTGTTTAATCATCTCCCTAAGTCCTCTAATATCCTCTTTATCTGCTGCCATTTTAATTACTTAAACGAAAAAATCAAACTTCTGATCTTAACGACGTAGACGGGTACGTCGCACAAAGAATATGCGACGTAGATGGGTACGTCGCAAAAAGAATATGCGACGTAGATGGGTACGTCGCAAAAAGCAAAGGATTCAATTAAGAATCAGAAAGTGCGACGTTGAGAGGTACGTCGCAGATGACGTCGCAGAGGACGTCGCAGAATCAGGCTACGTCGCAACGCAGCGTCGCAGAAGACTAATTAAAGTCAAAATAGCGACGTAGAGAGGTACGTCGCAACGGTACGTCGCACGAACTAATTAAAGTTCAAAAACACTACGTCGCACGCGACGTCGCAGATGACGTCGCAGGCTACGTCGCAAAAACGCGCTGAGCAGCGGCCAAAAACCCTAAAAACGAATTTTTAACCCTAAAACCAAAACCACGAATGTCGAACGACTGAAACCTTCAAGAATCCCAATAATACTGATCGAAAACCTGTAAAAACACAAAACAAACGTGATAAACACGAAAACACACAAATATCACGTCCTTTTAAAACCCAAACTCGATCCGAATCGCCAAAAACGAGCCTCACTGCTCTGATACCAGTTGTTTGTCCCTAACCTTGGATCTATCACGAACCGAGTCAATCAATTGATGGCGGAAACAACAATTGACTAATCAAACAATCACACGAATAACAATACGCAATGAATATCAAACGAAACGTATTATATTCAGTAATAATCGGTCAGATTACAGAGATTTCGACTAATTGCGTTTAGGGTTTCGTCAACCCTAAAACAGAAAACATAAAACGTTTTTATACAAAATCTGGCACCTGCGACGTCGCACGCTACGTCGCAGGCCCAAGCCCATGCGACGTTGGCTACGTCGCAGGCCCAAAACCTGACGTCGCACCTGCGACGTTGTGCGCTACGTCGCAGGAGTCAGAAATACTATTTCTAATTACAAACTACGAGCTAGACCAACTGACAGACACTAAACATGTACTAACAGACATAACTTAGTTGTGCGAACACTGACATGGATGGTCGACTTAGACATCCACGTACTTATTAATCTCATGCGTTTAGGACGTTAGGAGATTACCGACTAGGTGTACTTTGGGCTTTAGGCTTTGCTAGCACTCGCACTTTACTCAACTCAACAGGTGAGTTCACAGCCCCTACTTTTACTGTTTTAACTGCTTTTGAACAGGGGTGGAAAACATAGTCAACGTTTTTGCTACGTGAGCAAACTTTTATATAACTACTGTGTTATACATTGTACAAACTATTTGTGACTGCGGTCAAACTCTTACAACTGCTTTATTAATTGCCATAACTGCTTTATTACATGATTGTATACTTGTTTACTCAAACGATTAGAGTACTTGAACTGTTAAACAATTATACGAACCGGTGTTTATGAAAGGGTATTTCATACAAAAACTATTATCGACTTGTGAAATACGACTTGGTATCTTACCGGAGAACGACCGGTACAATTTGTATCTAGCTAGAGAACGACTAGCTGTGTAACTTACCGGAGAACGACCGGTACATATTGGTAACTTGTCGGAGAACGACCGACACTAACTTGGTATCTTACCGGAGAACGACCGGTACTAACAGTGTAACTCGCCGGAGAACGACCGGTGCTAACTTGGTAACTTACCGGAGAACGACCGGTACAATTTGGTAACTAGTCGGTGAACGACCGACTCACACTTTTAAAACCGCTGGAGAACGACCAGCAACACATTTCAAACATACGAATTGGGTAACATCCCACGTAAACTGTATTTTGGGTAACATCCCACGTAAACTGTGTTTTGGGTAACATCCCACGTAAACTGTGTTTTGGGTAACATCCCACGTAAACTGTATTTGGGTAACATCCCACGTAAACTGTATTTGGGTAACATCCCACGTAAACTGTATTTGGGCAACATCCCAACCAAACTACATTTGGATAACAATCCACAAAAAGATTACTTAACTGTTATGGCAATAACTATTTGTGAACGTCTTTGGTTTAACAACTGTGCTACAAACTTGATTTAACTATTGCAAACATAAAACCTGTGAATTCACTCAACCTAGTTGTTGACTTTTACTATGTTTTTCAGGGAATTAGCTGCGCATATAAGAATCGCCAACACACATGGAGAATTAGGCGACCCGTGACGTTTAGGATGCCAACTTTTGGAAACACATGGATTTCTTTAGTATAACTGAAATGTTTTAGTCATATTTCAGAAATCTACTTTTGTAAACTTATTACTTTTAACTTGTACGATTCGATGAATCGTAAACTTTGTAATTAACACTTTTGGCATCTTAATATATTATGTTCTGTTGTAATCATAAGCTCTGATACGTATGCATGCTTTGTTATTGTGACACCCCCGTACTCAAACTAAATGCTTCCGCTAAAACAAAACAGACAAATTTGGGGGTGTTACACAGTGCCTCCATTAGAACCTTTGCATCTGCACACTGATCAAAATTACTTTGATATTCATTTGGAATTGCTATCAAGAGAGTACTGAGAGTTTTCATCTCTGTTGCTCTCTCTTTTCGTTCAATATCAGAGGTTGGTGCTGATCTTGGTAGTCTAACACCATTTGCATCAGTTTTATACTTTGGACCATTTTCAACAATATCCCACATTTAATAATCTGTAAGCAACATGTATTGCCTAACTCTGTTTCTCCACATCTCATACTCATCAGGTTTGAGTATTGGGATCTTTGTTGCTTGAATCCCATCTGAAGTTTTTGCAGACATTCTTAAAAGTAGCCTAGACTCTAAAGCTTAATTTCTTCAAACACTTCCTGTATTCAAAGCTAACAACTGCTCTGATACCACTTGTGGTTCCCAGACTTGAACAATATCAAGATTTAACCAACTAAAAGCTTTGAAGTATTAACAAGAAGTTTGCGGAATAACACTTGTTAACAAGGAAGATTTTAATCAGTATGAACAACAAGAAACAATTTAACAACCAAAGCTTCAATATTATTATTGATGGTAATAATACCGATACACTGGTTTTGTATCCGGATTTACAAAGAAACCTTGAAGCTACTTACTTACAATGAAGAAGATGAGCCATACATATAGTCAAAACAAAAGTACCAACTAATATGCATGCCATGCTTTGAAAATAAGAAAACTCAATTTCATCATTAGAGTTTTCTTTTACAAGTTATCCTCATTAAAGTTTGGAAACTAATCTAACTCTGTATCTGTATTTCTGCTAAGCATGGTCTGTAATTACTGTTCACAGCACGTGCAAGTCTGACGGATCCACTAGGCATTGTTTCCGCTGCTATCAGTACCAGCGGTGGAAACCATGTAGACTAGACTAGCGGTATTAACTTCAGATGACTTGACGATAGAAACTGAGAATAGTCCACCGGTTGTAACAGATGCAGCAGCGTAAACTTCAACCAACGGTGCAAACCAAAACTAGCAGTACTAACAAATAGTTCCAACGGTATTAACTATACTTAGATCAATTTCCAATTATGCAACAGCAGACAATCTGACCCAATACACACTTCCAATGGAAGGCTATATTTCCAGTTAAAACTAACAGGCTCATGTTTTTATCATCATTTAAGTTATAAATAATGCCATTTACTCGATGGGAAAATGGACAAAAACGGGATTTTATCATCTCTCTCTATCTAACAGTTAGATAGAGAGTCAGAGTCTAACTCTCTACCTCTTTTTATTTATTTTTTTCTATATTTACTTGCCAATTGTACGAGCTATATTATTCTTAAAATACTAGAACCATGGTTTGCATTTAAATACAGGATGGATGACGCAAGGGGGCTGCTAACCATACCCCCTGGCCCACTCTTTTTCTGCTCCTACCCCCTTTTTTTTTAATTTCTACCCTCTGTTTAGTCTAAAACTGAAACTGATTCTGTACTGAACTAGATCAAACTTAAATAAAATTAGACTGAAAATGGTGGGCCAGGGGGTAGGAGCAGAATTTTGGGGGTGGGTTTAGATTCAGCCATGACGCAAACACGTTGTACTTATTTTGTTACTTTTTAGTTTTACAATTTAACTTAGGCTTATGTGGCAAAATAGAAAGAATAGAACAAAATCCAAGTCGACGCATTTATAGGCAACTAAGGCGGCGTTTGGATTTGAGCTTATGCGTTAGCTTGCAGCTCTAAATTCATGGCTTTTTAGCTTTTAGCTTTTTAACCCTTTAAAATAGTGAAAAGCTCCTCAATCCAAACACTAAAAAAAAGCTTTTCTGCTTTATGATAACACAAAAGCTAAAAAGCCCTCCACTAACGCTCCCCCAAACACCCCCTAATTGTATGTTCAAATTTTGTTTTAATGTAGTATTGTGATGAAAGCTCTTCCAGTCTCGAAAGAGGATTGCCCGTGGTCTCCATCACCATTGGCAACCGTGCTGAATTCATATATGGGCATACAAATGATGAATCAAAGGCTGAGAGTGTTTTGATGGAAATTGGAGACGCATTGATATTTGGTGGAAAGTCTAGGCATATTTATCATGATCTTAAGGGTGTTGAGCCGGACATGATTCCTAAGCCTCTTTATGAAAACGCCTTGCTTAAAGATGGCATTCTTAACCTTACCTTCAAAAAATTCTGAACTCACTCTACTTATGTTGGTTTACTTCAGAAAATTATGAACTCACCCTACTTATGATGGTTTTTGGTGTAAATAAGCCAAAATGTTGTGTGTCTGATCTTCTATGACATTTAATAAAAGTGAAGGGTATTTATTTTAATTGCTAGTAGTTAAGGGAGTGAGATGATAATTAGTTTAACCATCCCTGTGGTCAGTTAGAGCAAATGGGGTGATTTATATCTATTCGCCGTTCAAGACCAAGAATGCCGGGAGCCTGGCATTCGCTACTCCCGGATTGTGTTGCTTAATAGTTAGTATGATAAATCGTTTAATGTATAATTATAGGTCAAATTATTTATTTAAATTGGGTTCATATAAAGCTATTCATATTAAGCTGAATAGAAACTGATTTCTTCACATGTAGCCATAATAAAAGGTTCATTTGTTCGCAAGAACTCGCATAAAGGATCCTTGTAATCCATTGCCCAAGGAAATGATCACTGGCATCATACGCCTCCTTGTAATCCATTGTGCAGACCTTTATGCAGACCTTGATTTGGAACCTATCCATATCATCAGAAATGATCACTGGCATCATACGCCTCCTTGTTCATCATTTGTTCGCAAGAACTCGCGTAAAGGATCCTTGTAATCCATTGCCCAAGGATTCGCATATGATGCCAGTGATCATTTCTGTCACCTTCAAATGCTACTTTGGTAGCATTACGGTTTCTGTGTGCACGTTGATAACTTATGATTTGAACTTCTTTGTCAAACAAAGATGATGAAGATGTCGGTACCTATAGTGTCAGACTTGCAATAGATTAATACTATTCCTCCATGTAATCAAGTATTATATTTGGATAAAAGCAAGTGCAGATATATTGAGCCAGACTAACTTGTTACACAGTCCCCCTACTGATCCGTACCACCAATAAATGCAACCCCATCACTCCCTTGATTTGGAACCTATCCATATCATCATTTCAGAGCTAAAGCATAGGCTGTGTAGTCAATGTGAGCAGTAAAAAGGAACAAGCAAATTGATCTCGTAAGAGAGTTTAAAATCGAGAAGGCGATCTAGTTTGAATACAGTAAGGATATGTTTCCAACTGGACATTTTCGAAAGCTCAGGCCTCAAGCTGACTGTACATTCAGGTTCAAGATTATGACAATGCTTATCAAATTGAACGTTTTGGTATCTCAAAAATGTTACAACCAAGTCAAACACGCTTACAGCAATCCCATCACATGAGTAATTTAGTTGAGAAAAATTGTTTTTTTCTTAGACGTTAAAAAATCACCGATCCATTTTTGGTCACATCATCATACTATTTTATCAAAAAACCAAGATATCACTATTCCAAGTACTATAATCAGCTCAAAATAACAATACAATTGAGAAACAAAAATTACAACCAAAATGTACTTTGGAAAGAAGTGAGACCACCACCTACTAACTTCATTCAAAACCTACGAATATCTTTAGGGGGTTTGAAGTTGACTGGGTGAGTTTCAGGGGTAGCATTTTGGTCTTCTTTCCACATTTTAATTGTTTTGTCTGCTTCACATGTAACCAGCCTGGAGCCTGTTTGGTCATAAGCTAGTGCATAAATTCCAGCCTCACTGTCCAATGACCCTGAAACATCAAACACATGTTTCAAATATGGATTAGTATAACTTCTTTTAATTAATTAATTTAAGAAGCTTTATGCATAAATAATGCAATATACATTTTAAATACACACTTCACGTTATTTTCAATCCACTCGACCTCTTTCAAGCCCTAGATAAACCATAACCTAGACCGACCCATTCATAAAATTAAACCATAACCTAAACTGACCCATTCATAAAAATAAATGGGTCGGAAGTGCCACCTCTAAGTACATGCAAAAAAGTAGATGTTCGATATTAGAATGGATAAAAAAGGAACATACCAGGTTGAACGATTGTTTGAGATTGTTGGAAGCTATGGCCACTTTTCCAATCCCAAAACCACAGACTCCCATTATCACCTGTCATCAAAAAGTTCATCATTAAATACTGAATAATATAATCATCAATAGCTATTACTCTATAGTGTGCAGAGATAATGAAGAAACTCTCACCTCCAGTAGCCAAGACGCCGTCTTGATTGACCGTCATTGCATTAATTATGGTCTTCTGTTGGGAACTGCAGATGAAAAACAAAAGAAAATAAAATAAATAAATTCTTCCCCTAAAAAGACCAATGTTTCAAGCATGCTCTTTCATATTACAATTTCTATCAGATGTAGTTCATTATATACTTGCAGTAATGCCTTAGAGAAATAAACCCTTAGAATAATAACCATTTAACTTAAACGCATACCCACAAACAGGAACATTTGTCGCAGGTAAATATACTCGATTTATATCGGGTAATGTATTACAGATCATTACGTGTATTTTGTGGATTTCATGTGTATGGTAACATATTGTCATATCTAACTCTATGATTCAACTCGATCAAGTTTATACTATTCTTTCTCCAGAAAAAACTTTTTATCTGTTTCATGAGTCTTTTGTATGGTGTACCTTCATCATGTCTTCATAGGAAATATATTACTTAGGAGAAACTTAACAAATCAAAAATGTATTTGACTATAGGATCAAAAACACTAAAGGAGAAAAAAAGATCTCGTAATAGAATTTTTAATTGCAATTGGTATATAAACTGGATTTGACTGGTGGAAAACTCACAGCATGTTGTGCAAAAACTCTCCTCTTGGAAGGCTGAACTTCTTTGTGTTGTCTGCTGATGCCGAAGCAAAGCTATCCCTGCAATACAAATAGAAAATGTCAAGTTAACGAAAAAGAAATTATTCACAATATGATGAGAAAAATGATCTAGTAATAGTTATGCTTGGAAAAAATGTTTTTAAGGTAGAGTTACATACTCGGTAGGATGTTGGGCCAATGCACGCACAGATTTCTTGTGATGTGTAAGAGTTGCCATCGTTTTACCTAAATGTAGTGACCAGTTTAAATACAGATCATAAGGATGAACACAAACTTGCAATCGAGTATGCCTTCTAGTATGCAACAGCAAATAAATAATAATAAATAAAAATATTACCGTATCTAAGATCCCAGAACTTTATGGTTGAATCATGAGAGCCAGTTACAACTTGAGGATCCTGAAAAATATTTTTAGGATTTAGTATTTTCAATATTACTAATGGCAGATAAATAGGTCTGTCGGATGGTGGGTCTACAAGGTTAAAAGTTCTGTGCGAACTAAAAAAAACGGGAGGTTGGGTAGGGTTATACGAGCACACTTTTTGTCTGGATCTTCAGTTCTATATAGATAATTAGTGTGTCAAACTTCAGTAAAAACATTATATTATCTCAGTATAGAATGTAATTTTAAAGAAAAATGATTGAGGACTCGTTTAAGCATTGGAAGTTTGGAACTACAGTTTGGGCAACCCATTTGACCCGTTTCTATTTTAGCAACCTTTTTACATGTAAACGAGCTGGAATGGCCAATACCAAATATGATCAAGTATAAAATGTTCGACAAACAGAAACCATTAAGCCTATTAAGATTGCTTACCGTTGGTCGAGTAAATACTGAACACACTGTATTATCATGTCCTGATAAAGCATGAATTTGCATCTTGCTGCGAATATCCCACACCTGAAATTGCCATTGTGCCGAATGTTAACTTGAAAAATTCACAAATACATACTTTAAGGATTAATAAATCCAGCATTCCATACCCGGCAAACAGAATCACGACCCCCTGTTAGCAAAACATCGATAGTGGGATGAAGGGCCAAGCAGTAAACACCACTAAGATGGCCATGATATGACCGAATAACCTTTCAAAACAAAACCAGGAATGTCAAAAATCATACTCCATGATTCCTCGCGCATACAGTAAACAAGAATAGATTTAAAGTTGGTCGATGACAAAACCTTGTTCTGTTCTAGGTCCCAGCATTTAACTAGTTTGTCATCGCCAGCAGAGAACATGTAGGTATGCCTAGTGCTAACAGCCAGACCTGCAATACACAGAATTGGATATTTTTGTAAGAGGCTAAGTATATAAGCTCAAGGACAATCTAGGAGGAAAAACAATTGAAGCAGGTAACGAGTCAAATGGCTTCAGGTAGAAAAGAAATTGGTCAGGGGCACAATGTGTAGGGATCTGAAACTTGTAATTTTGTTTATAAACAGATACTTCAAATATGAGAGCAAACTTTGGCGTAATGGTATGTGGGGAACCCATCAACCAAGCAGTTGTGGGTTCAAGTCTAATCGGAGATAATGTGCATAATATGTGTAATTGTACATAATAGGTGGGATAGGAGAGATAATATAAATAAATACATATTACAAAAAATCAACTCGCTAGAATACATTCATACAATGATCTAAGAGTTTTTATGCATTACAAATACACTTCAGGTGATTTTCAACCCCTTTGACCTATTTACTTTGTAGCAATATAAATACTTTACCTATTTGACCTAATAGAAATATATATATATAAAAAAAAAAAAAAAGCCAAGCCAACCCACGCATAAGTCAATGTGTCAAAAGTTTTACCTCTAAACGACAACATGGTTTGCTAAATTCTAAATAGGTATGTACCCCCTATTTACAGAAATAACTGCTTAATTTAGAAATCGAACCTCGAACTTGTTCTATATGTCCAGTTAGCGTCAACCGTAATTCTCCTGTTCCAACATCCCAAATCTGTCCACGTGAAACAAAAATCGTTTAGTGACAATTAAGAAATACAGATCCATTAATAAGAAACTGTTGTAAACTCATTAAAACGTAAACTACAGTTAGCTTTTCCATTTACAAACTATACATAACCTAAGAATACTTGGAGCACTGAAACAAGTTGCAATAGTAGTATAAATCGGGGTGTCAATGATATACAGAAATCCAATTGTAGATACTATGTGTTCATTTAACATGGATAGTATACATATTTGGTAACAAATCTTCCATCTTGTACGTAGGTATAAATATAGTAGCGCATCTGATCTATTTTACATCCACTAAGTTTATACATTATTTGGATATAGCCTTTTATGTATTTCATTACCCATTACAAGTGTTTCACAGATAATATATCACTTAATAGTTTAATGCCGATAGATATGTAACTTAGCGTACCCTTTGAACTTGAAATGTTATTGGCAAGATACATTAAGCTCAGAATTAGGATTCTAAGCTAGTGTAAATGAAGCTTATACAGCCTCCCTGATAGAGGCATCACATTTATGATATATCCATTGACGTCAAATTTGATACAGAAAATAGAGTATGCACTTTCTTCCTGAACAGACATTTACTTACATTTAGATTAGACACAATTCTTATGCAAAAATATGCCAACAGAATTACAAGAAAGAAATAATTAGCCTTTTTACTTGCATGTCATACAGGTACACCAAAAACCCCATACAACAAATTAACTTATCACAGCTTTGCTAAATTTGTAGTTCCTTATTGTTAATAATATTATAATACTTAGGTAATTACCTTAATCGTTCGATCAGCAGAGCCAGTACAGAACCACTCATTACTAGGATCAAATGCGATAGATCTCACCCATCCCAAATGACCACTAATGACCTGCAGACATAATATTAGCTCAGCTTAGTATTTATAAGCAATGCTTCAAAAAGTAAAAGGATTTACACAACATGTTAGTGGGCCTACCAATGTAGAAAAGAAAACCCATAGGTACTAAGCATAAGATTATCAATAGAATAGTAATATCAATAACCACTTCAAATATGATCAGATTGCAAGAGCCAAACCATAGAGGAAATAGACAGTCAAGTCATCCTAAAAACACCATGTTATCATCAAGAAACCATTCCATTTTATTCATCATGTGTAAGTGGATATTTGATTATTTGCTACAGATGTACAACCCATTTGTGACCTAGAATCTATTGTCACTCAAGTATGTATATATGATATTCTTATTCAATATGATACAAAGAGAAGCCAAACTACTAAGTAAATCAAGATTCTCACTCTGTAGTTCTTCCATGGAGCATGCCATACTGGACGTGGCCACCTACTAGGGATTCTTTCCATAAGGGCTGCAGTTGAAAGATTCCTGCAAGAAACACGTCAAACGAGTCAACATGCGATACTGTACATCGATTTCATCATTATAATAAATTCATTCTAGTGAACTGTAAAATATGATCTAGCTTGAATGTATTATAGAAAGACATGGTCCTCGATATATGTAGGAGTCAAAGCATATCCCAACCTTTCTGAAGTCCCATGAACAGGAACAACAGCAGTACTCTTGCCAGCCAACTTACCATCTCCACTGTAAAACAGAAATTCACATAAATTTAATCAGTTTATAAATGAATAAAACTTGAAAAAGGAAAACAATGTGGAACAAAGAGGCAACTGTATTGGGCTCATGAACGTTGGAATGAGTGTATTAATGCTTACAGGTTCTTTGGTTGTGCAAGAGTAGTAACTAAATCACTCTGAGTATCAGCTTTTTTAGAACTTCCAGTTCCTACACAAAGTTTAAAACAGGTCAAAATATGATTCTTCTCATCAAAATATCAAATTGTTATTTTCTAAGGCTTCAGTTATTCTTTAGTCTTTACTATAATTTTCATAATATTACTTGGTCACGGTAACACTATGGTTTTAGCTAGAGGTGGCAAAACGGGGGGCGGGTCGGTCAGGGCAGGCTGGGTCAAAATGGGTTCGGGTCTCAACGGGTTCGGGTCTTAACAGGTATTGGTTTCAACGGGCTCGGGTCTTAATGGGCTTGGGTCTCAACAGGTTCGGGTTAAAACGGGTGTAATTAGAAAAAACTTTAAAAAATCAAGTAATTTATTTTTCTACGGAGTATTACGTTTGAATTTAAATATGATTATTTGCGTTAAAATGATTCATAGAAACAAGGAATTTGCTATTTGTAGCCCTAAGGGCTAAGAATAAGAACCAACTTTTAACCAATTTTTTTTAAAAAAAATGAAAAATTAAAATTAAACTTGCAACTGCCTCCACGTTTGTTCCTCATCTCCAAAAGTTCAAAGTCAAACTAATTTTCATTTTTCCTGATTTAAATACATAACAGTTACTTTCTTTCTTTTTTTCTCCATCTAAATCTTAATTTCTATATTTCTCTTCAAAATAGTACGAAGAACATGTTGACCGAAACTATAATATGTAAATATATACGCAGTATATGTTTATACAAAATACAAATGTTATTATAAATACTTGGAATTATGTCTTCACCTAATTCGTGTGAAAGTCAATTACCAAAAATCAAAATTCTGTGGTTGACTCAGTCCAATTTGTCTTCACTTGAAACCTTTAGTTCTCGGTATGTACTATTGATTTATATTGATCAAAATTAAAATTGAAAATATTTAGTTTTGTTACTTGGAACCAGGAGGGAATTTGAAAATTAAATTGACTTTGCACAAACGTGAAGGCAGTTGTAAGGGGGTTATTTAATCTTTTTATTTTTTTGAAAGGTGGTTAAAAGTTGGTTCTCATCCTTAGCCCTTAGGGCTACAAATAGCATTTTTTAGAAACAATTGTCTACGGCTAAAGTTTAGACATACAAGTTATGATTTATATCTACGAGTAATACAGAGTATAACAAATAGTAAAGATTCCTACTGTTTCAAAATGAATCAATTACTCCGTATTTTGAGAAAAAAAATTATAAATTAAATAAAATAACATCAATTAGGAATCACTATTAAAATAGTCAATATAAATTGTAATTAGTGAAAGATCATATAAACTTTAAATCTATAAATATTCCGTAGCAAAAGGTATGAATATTTGTATGAAGTTTTAATTTGGAAATAGCAATGTTTTTATCTGGAAATAGCAAAGTTTTATCCGAAACTAGCAAAAAGTACTCATCTTCCCTACAAAAATCATATCCCTCTGTATGACGTCTTCCTTTAGTTTATTCCGATAAGAATTATGTTTTAAAAATCTTTGCCCATTTATACCCATAGCCATTTTAATTTTCGCCCACTCAGACCCATAGCTATTTTAGATTTCGCCCACTCACACCCATTCTTACATTTTGTACCGCCCATAACAACCCAAAGCTTAATAGAAAATACCCAAATTCGCCCAGGATGAAGGCATTTGGACACAAATTGCCAGCACTAGTTTTAGCTTCACTTATGTTTTATTCAGTAAGGAATCTGGAAAGTCAACTTTTTAACATTGCTTATACTTTGACATTCAAAGTTATATGTATGTATTGCAGTTTGTATAAGTACATTTAAACATTAATCTAAATAAACATTCATAACTCATAATTTCAGGTTTCATGCTTCCAAGTAGCAATGTCTTATGTTCGTGCAAAGAAGAGTCGTTCAATATGGCCACGGCCCACGGGTAGCCATATTTGGAACTTCTCAACTAATTTCTTAGACTAACAACTTCACAGGCTAATAATCTACCAAATGCACCGTATGTAAGCATCCCAAAGTAACTAAAGAGCAACTAATCATCCATGAGTGCTACAATACATTCCCAAGTTCTGTATCAATGTACACAGTGCACGATACACGACCTGAACTACATAACAATCCAACGCATGCAAACAAGCTTATCTAATAAGGATAACGAAAGTTTATGGATACCTGCTAGCACAAGCGCATTTGAGCTCGAAGGTGCAGTTGTATTATGCTTCACAGGCTGACTCGAACCGCTTTTAATTCCACCACCGTACTCAACATGTAACTAATAATAAATCATCATTAAAACAGATAAATAAAACACACATAATATAAACCCTAAAAATCTTCGATTAAACACAAATAAAAAAGGGAATGTGATGTTAACCTTGTGGCTTAAGCGTATCTTCTTGCTGTAGGGTAACAAGTAATGAAGAATTAGGTTATAAACTTATAATAATCGAATACGTAGATTATAAAATTGAAATTAGGGTTTAGAGAATAGGAAAGAAGAGGAAACCTGTTGGGATCTGGAGGAGGTAACTGAGAATGAATTGGAGAAAAGAGATCGAGAGATCGTTTAAGGGATTTAAAACTGAGTTTTTTCAGAGATTGTGGTTCCACCGGAAGTTCAGGTTCCGTCGTTGTTCCGGGCATCTTCGATTTGTGTTTGAAGAAAGGGACCCCGAAGAGCACCAAATAAAAGAGGCGGGTTCGGATTTTGTTTTTGTTTCTTTATCCTGTGGGATCTTAAATCTGAAAGGTGGGTTCAAGTAAGAATAGGAATTTGTGTGAGAATGAGGTAACTAATATTATCAACTCATGTGTATAAAGAGAATATTCCACGTATACAAAACCTATTTAACCTCAACATCAATTATTTCACAAATGACAAATCGAAAAAGTATGAAAATTGCACCATTAAATTCAGCGTCTTCTCCTCTTCGATTTGCCGTCCCTCAAAGCATACTTTCGACGAGTTTTTTTTTTTCATTTTTTTGGTGGGTTTCACATTTACTAACACATGTGTTAAAGTGTTGCGTTTAGGGTTTAGGGTTTGGGGTTTAGGGGTTGGGGTTTAGGGTTTGAGGTTTGGGGTTTCTCCCCGAAACAGAAACCCCAAACCTCAAACCCTAAACCCTAACCCCTAAACCCCAAACCCTAAACCCAAACGCTTTACAAAACTCTAAACCCTAAATCATACTAAACCCTAAACCCTAATAAACCCTAAACCCTACTAAACCCTAACCCTAACCCTAAACCCTAACCTTAACCACAAATTAAATGTACAACCAATCACTAACACATGTGTTACTAATTTGTAAAACCCACCAAAAAATGGAAGAAAAAAAAAGTTGTCAAAAGTATGTCTTGAGGGACGGCAAATCGAAGAGGAGAAAACGCTGAATTTTATGGTGCAATTTTCATGATTTTTCGACTTACCGTTTGTGAGATATTTAATTTTTAAAAATGTGGAGGAGAGAGAATAAAGTGACACATAGCAGAAATATGTTGGTTCCCTCATTCTCACTCAAAATTGGTGTACTCATTTAAACCTTACTCTAAATCTTAAATCTTAATTAAACCAAAATTCATGGAGGAATCTGGACCCTTCGATATAGCTTTTTTATTTGATTCAACAATATATAATTAAATTAGATTAAAAATAATATTGTTACACTTTACCACCACTAAATAAGATAATAATGTTACACTTTACCCCTACTAAATAAGAAACTATCTTTTAATAAACCTTTAAATATTAAATATTATATAAATATATATTAATAAAAAAAACTTCAACTTATAATACTATTAAATAAAATAAAATAATACAAAAAATATAAACGAACATCATCTCTCTTATCTAATAAAGGAGGAGGTTAATTACCTCTTCAGCCTGTCACCGGTGTTGATTCTATATCTTACCAATTTGTTGGGTTTCGTTTTAAATATTCCAATTTCTATTGCTTTTGTTTACTTACTTTGATATTTGTAGATTATTAGTTCGAATTGTAAGGAAGTGTTTGTAATTTAGGGTTTGATTTCATTGATCATCTCAATGATACTATTATGATTGAATTTTTAGGGTTTAAATTTTGTGTTTATTACTGATTTAGTGATGTTTGTAAGATGTTATCATAGTTTAGATCTGTGAAGGTTTGAATACCAAATGTTATTGTAATGTTGTTAATTTTCCGTTTTGAATAACTGATTGTTTTTTGTAATGTTGTGATGTTTTTGTGGTGTTTTTTGCAGGTAATTATATTCATAGATATGAAAGATTTGGATTTGTTGATGTTTCACAGCGATTATGAATTTATAGACCTATAGTGGTTTCGTACCCCATGTTCTCAAAAGGTGATTACATGTGGTTTGAAGCTGATTTAAGTTGTGCGAAAGCTTTCTTAAATGTTCTAAGATCCATCATATAGCTAATTCGATTTTCTTTCTGACAGGTTATTTGTTCACAGCTTTCGGCCAAAGCTATTGTCTATTTATATTAATTTTCCTTTTCCGACTTTGAGCTGTGAGCAACTGCAAAGGTACTCTATGAACTATATATATTCAGGTCAAATTTTTGTGTTTGATTTTCTACATTCTGATCAAATTTTGCTTAATGTTCGTTACCGATTAAATGATGCCAAATAAAAGTACTCAATCCAATAACGAGCCACTGTTTGCATAGGTGACCTGAAATAATGAGCCAAGTTCCCCAACTATTTCCCCTCACCCGAACCATTGTCTGTATGTTTTATTTTATTAAGTGCATTGCTAAAATGTCCAAGACTTAAAATGTCACCGTTTTACCTTCCAACAAAGAGGCGTAATACCCGAATACAAAACAAACGAAACACGAAATTCAGTAACTTGAATAAGAGACTAAAACCAAACAAATTAGAGATCCAAATTAATTTCGAGCCTTACTTGGATCTGTAGTAGTTAGCATAGCGACACCATTAAAGTCACAAGTCCCCTCTCCTTTCCTAGGCTTGACCCTGCAAATTCTAATGATGTTCAAAGCTGATTATATTCAAATTCTAAATTTCATGTTTGATATACAGTATGCAAGTAAGCATTAATGGGTTTGAATAAAACATGATTTATGAGTTTATAACACTCACAATCCACATCAGTATTAAACTGTATCTAGGGCATTGATACTATAAAAAAATACCCTAATGTATATGACAATTTTATTTTAGTAGGCATTGATATCATCATATTGCTAACTGGTGAACTTCTGTTTATCATTAGGTGATTGTGTTAAGACTTGGAACCTATGGAAAGCAATGTACTATTGGGTGGAAGGCCTACTAAGGTTCATAATGACCTAATTCTCTGATTCACAACTTCCTTTTTACTACTTTATTTTATTGTTAGTTTTTGTAACACCCGCCAAATTAGGACTAGTAATTAGTGCCTAATCATATGTTAATACATGTAATTAGTTCTGTGTTAGGCTAATTAATGTATCGAATTATATATATTGTTGAATATATACGAAAATGCGATTTGACTAAATCGTACGCAATTTAAATCGAATGTATTTCGATTCCATAAAATGCGGACGTTGGTGACCAATCTTATTAAGTAACACCGTTATGTTAAAAATATCCGCCAAATTAGGACTAGTAATTAGTGCCTAATCATATGTTAATACATGTAATTAGTTCTGTGTTAGGCTAATTAATGTATCGAATTATATATATTGTTGAATATATACGAAAATGCGATTTGATTAAATCGTACGCAATTTAAATCGAATGTATTTCGATTCCATAAAATGCGGACGTTGGTGACCAATCTTATTAAGTAACACCGTTATGTTAAAAATATCATTTTTATAATGCTCGAATTTCAATTCGTATCGTACAAACAGAACTTGCACAATTTAAAATAAAACGCGCAAACAAATTAACTTACATTTTATAACCCAAATACAAAATTGATTAGTAAAATATTTAAACAATATATCGCGTAATAAATTGTATTTTAAAAACTTATAATTAAAATGTAAAATAATTATTTAACGTTTAAAAGACGGAGAAAACGAACACCGCGCGGAGCGCGGGACGAAGACTGAGGAAGTGGAGGATAACCTCCACCTTTCCCCTCCTTTTTCCTCATTTTTCACATCTTTCTCTCTCTCTCTCTCTTCTTTTTCTCTTTCATTTCTCTCTAAACCACCAAATCACCACAACTCCCAAAACCGCAAAATACTACTATCAAACGCACTCGTATCACCAATATTTTTAGAGATTCACGACCACCTCGCGACGATCTACAACGCTATCTTTCCGGATTTTCATTTCGGCAATTTGTAAGTTTCCGACAAAATCCCGAAATCTCTCGATTCTTAGTATTTTTCATTTGTAGTTGTTATTATCACTTGTATATGTCCATTACAATGTATAGAACACGAATTTATAGCCTGAAAACGAGTTTAAAACGGAATTTTGGCCGGAAAAACCTTGACAGCCGAACTTTCTGGGCTGATGTTCTTCCATGCGACACAAGCCTTGTGTCGCATGTTGTGTCGTATTTTGCCCCTTGTGTCGTATAAAACCCTCTGTGTCGCACCTTGTGTCGTACCAAATAATTAGTGTCGCAATCCTTGCGACACAACCATTATGTCGTATTATATGTCGTATTTTCATACGACACAATCACTATGTCGCTGTTGAATCAGCATCCCGCATCTATGCGACACAACCCTTGTGTCGCATAGACATTGTGTCGCTTTTTCTATGAGACACAACCCTTGTGTCGCATAACTACCTTTGTGTCGCATATTGTGTCGCAAAACACAGAAAACTCAGATTTTTACTAAGTGTCGAGACTCGAAATTTATCACTCGATTTTACCCGAATTCAGATCCCAGATGCGTTTTTCGTCAAAGCAATATAGTAGAAATAAAAATTTTCCAAGCTGACCTGGAAGCTCGACCCCAGCCAGGGGCTCTGCCCCTAGGACCCCGCCAGGGGCTGCCGCCCCTTGGACCCCGCTACCAGGGGCGCTGCCCCCGGACCCCCGTACTTAGATTCCGTAACGGCTTCTAAAACATAATCAAAACACATTTTTCAAAGTAAAACGCCACGAAATCACAATAATAATAGTTGAGATTATTATTACAAATCCGTCACCAACGGGCCGTACATGTTTTCAAACACTTAACAAATCAACCAAATCGTAGTAATTTGGACATATATATAGTTGTGTAACAACTACAAGGGTGATCTTTTGAGATACCCAATCATGTTTATAACCATCGCGTGTCGTGGACACCCTCAGGTTACAAGTCTTTGGACTTCATACTCGGCTAATCAACTCAAGTTTATTAAGTTAAACTCACAAGACTCAGGTGAGTCTCATAGCCCCTCTTTTTACTGTTTTACTCAGGGGTGTGATATATTGCTCAATTTTAACATGTGAACGCAAGTACAAACATTTCATATACTACATGAGTTTTTCGAAACTAATCATTTAAAGTCCTCCGTCAGCATAGTTGTTAATACGTTGTAGCGTGAATATTAGTATATGGTACCATATAGGATTGACCCTCCTCGTTCGGGTTAGCAAGCACTAACTGGGTAAACGGACGTACTAATATTTGGGAAGACGAATGTTGATTAGGCATTCGTGGAGGCACCTCGCCCGGAATTCTCTATAGGGGACCCGGCCCTCGAGTTAAGCTCAACTATGTGCTCATGGCTGTATACATGATGACTATCATTTAATTGTTGGATGCAATTCATTATTTAAATCTTGCGGTTCATACTATAATAACTGATTTCAAACCTGTGAGCTCACCAGCTTTTAGCTGACCTTTTAGCATATATCGCAGGTACCAAGCAGTAGGATGTTTCTGCTTCAGGACTTTAGCTCGAGTCAGCATGCAGACAATTGAGATTTTCTTGCATTAGTATATTTTGTACAAGTACTTATGTGCTGAAATCTCCTTTTATTTAAACTCGAGCTATGTAAAGCTTTAAATGTTGTAAACATTTCCATTATCAATATATTTTGTTAAAACGACGCATATAGAGTCGTTTACTATATATCTTTGTGCTTTGTTATTGATTAGTAACACCCAAATCAAGCTTCCGCAAATCATCAAATTTGGGGGTGTTACAGTTTTACTTTGTTATTTCTTACATATGTTGCTTCATGTGCCTGGTTGAATTTGTCGATTGAGTGCTTAAATTGCAAGGCTTTGAACCTGTAGGAACTTTGGGGTTTCAATGTAGTTTATGAATGATGAATAAGGAATTCAGTAAATTAGAGAATTTGTCTCTGGACCAAGTTAAATCTGCAGATTATACATGACGATTTCCGTTAGTTGTCTACCTCGAATTTCTATGTTTTAGTCATCATACCAGGTATTGTTTGGTTAATCGGGATTCGATTTGATATTAACATTTATTGGAGCGATTTTGCAAATGATTCTATTACATTTGATTTATTGCTAACGCATTGATTCGTTTTCAGTTTATTGCCTACCATGGATTTCAATTTTTTCATTTAATCTTGATCTGATCTAAAATTAACGTTTATAGGTTCGATTGTGCAAATGAATTTGCAAATGATTTTATTGCATTTTATATATATTGATTTATCGAGTTATATGTCACTTTGTTACATGATCCACAAAACTCTGGGCGTAATTGTGGATTTGCTTTCAGCCAGTACTATAACAATGTCTGCGCAGAGTATTCACGACAAAAAATGTTGAAACCATACGTTAAGCTATATGATGCTCCATCTTTGAGTCGGGCTGGCATGAAAAATGTAAATAACTTCAATTTCTTTCACAGGTGCTTTGTTCATTGAACTCATTTTATACATGAATTCGATTTTCATGAGCGGCAATTAGTGCGAGAGATTAAGATAGCATAAGAGTGGGAATGAGGTTAGTGCATTTTTTACATATAAAATATGTGTGTTTATTTACATGTACCTACACATATATTCGCAATACAATATATGCTTTTTAATCACAATTACGTACAATTTATTCATATTATTAGAAAGTCGTTTTGATAAACAGGTTGCCCCTAAGAAATTAGCTAGCCAGCTTGTTCGTCTTTGACAACAAATAACGAATTTGCAGAGGATTCGTGCACAAATTTGGCGCGTAGCAACTCACACACAGGTATATATACATGCGGTTTGGGCATAATCAGTTGTTTGGATTTGCATTTGAAACTAATTATCATGCGTTCATCTCAATCTATCATGATATATTTTCTTTATATTCCTATGCTTTATTTTAAATTAAAAGTTATGGAAACAGATATATATATATATATGCTTGCTAAATCAGTCTTGAATGTTTACTTTTGCTGACTCTGTATGCTAACATATCGATTTCAGCTGGAACAAAATTAAAGGTGCAACAGAAGCAATGGTTGCTATGAACAAGGTACAAATCTCAGTACTTAAAGTTTAACTCAGCAAAGTAGCCTTTTTAGTATTGTTGTAATTGTGTGGTTAATCGTCAACTATATTTAATATAGTATATACGGTGGGAAAATGGGTGGGATAAGTAACAATTTAAATGGGTTGGGTTCAGTTGACCCGCCTTACCTTTTATTTCCAATAAATATCTACATGAGATTGGGGTGATTCTAACCCATGTATATGAACATGTTAATCTGGGTTAATCTTTAAACACATTGATACAATACCTCACATTTTTACTGGGCTACAGAATTTTCAAAATCTTTGTGAACGTATCAGTAGCTTCTTTACACAAAAAGAAAAAAGAATATGAATTTGTAAAGAAACAACTCTTGATCAACAAAACTGTTATTTTGAAAGACTGGTTTTTATCTACATATAACTACATATATTAACTCCTAACATAATCTCACAACCATGGCTTATAGTAGTATTGTACAGAAATGTCCAATATGTTATTTATTTTACCATCAACCAAAGGCACCATGCTAAAAGATATCATTGATTAGATTGGGTTGTCTATGACTTGTGCTTTGTACCCCATCTCCTTGGTAGTAGTTCTTGCTATGAAATAAACAAAAAAAGTAAAAGTAAGATCTACAAAATGGGATATGAATCCTTTTAAATTATGCTATTTTCTTTCTATATTATTGATCTTAGCTTCCGCATTTTCAAACATGCTCACAATCTGAACCCATACAGGTGATAAGAGGTGGTAAAGTTTGGACAGGTTGGGTAATTCTTAAACATAGGTTGAGGTTAAAGAAGGCTCAGACATGATCGAACTCATTAGCATTAAATCAGTTTTTAATGACTTTTCTAACTCACATAACCTTCTAATTTGAATTTTGAACCCTTACCTGACCTGCCCATATTGACACCTTTACTTAAGTCTAACTATTGCCTTTGTTGCATCAGGAACTCAAATTGTGGTTGTGGTCCAACAAAAGTCCTAATGATAAGTTGTAGCTTACACAAAAAAATGACAACTTATATAATGCTAAAATTGCTAAACTTTTGAACTACTGTTTATCATTAGGTGATTTTGTTAGAACTGGGAACCTATGGAAAGCAACATACTATTGGGTGGAAGGCCTACTAATGTTCGTAATGACAATTACTATTTCTCTGATTCAGACTCAATCAACGATAAAAGTTGTCCAATTCCAAACCTTTAGTTTCTTTATCATTTACTTAACTCATACCTGGGTCCAAACCATATGTCTATTCAACTCCAAAGAACGGTTAAAGCCCAGTTACGCAAACGTCTGAAAGTAGAGAAGCCTGCACTGGCAGCCCTAATTCTTACAGGTCTTGCCAAGGTAATCCTTTTATTAGAAATCTAATCTTTATTTAATTACAATTAAACCTTTTCTAATAATCATAAATGTGTCTGAATAGCATAAAGTCAACCATTTGAAGTCAAAACACCGAATCTTGCTGCTGAATTTTCTGTATCTAATGACTGATGCTCTTGCAGCTGCAAAAATTGAAGAACCCTTTAGAGGAATGTTACTTGAGGATGCTTGAAGCTCACATAATCTAACAAATCTTTGTCCTGGCACCGAGCCTCTTAAAAAGGTACAACAACTTACTCCAAAGTTACAACCTTTTACAGCCAGGACAGAAATGGTCACAATAAAGAGAAAGGCCAGTTACAGTGAAGATATTATTAGGTTCGTGTGGCTGCAAATTCGGGTATATTCACCTTGAAAGAAGAAATTGCAAAGGGGATCAAGTTGGATGTGGGTACATTCGATATAAAGTATGTTGATGACGATCATGAATGGGTTTTGGTAGTTTGTGATGCAGATTTCATCAGGGTGTAATATAATCAGGCTTTTAGTTCATAATTTGTTGACCAATCTTGGGAGCTCGTGTGAGAGTTCAGATTAATTATGAGTAGCAGCCATCATTTGCTAAAACAGGAAACTTTTAGCCTTCTTTTTTTAGAAGATCAACTCGAGATATTGCAGTAAAGAATGTTCCATTTCAGCAGAGAAACATTAAGTGGTATTTTCATTGCTATTTGAAGTTCTTTTTTTCTTTTTCTTGTGGTAAGCTGGTTGTTTATATATGAATTATTTCAAGTATAAAAATTTGTAAGTTCTTAATTATATATTTGATCAATCCTCTAACAATTTTTTATTGTTTTCAGCATGTTGTTCTGCAACAACAAATGACAATACGTATGTCGTTATTGAGTTTAAGTTTACTTACGTACGACTATCATGAGAGATTAATTGACCAATTATGTATTTTGGAGAGGTATGGTTTCTTTTTAAAACTTAAGGATACCCTGAATTATGATTATCTCGCAAGATTGATGATTTACGATTGGTCGTGAGTTAACCAACTGGTTATCACTAAATGAAAGAGTAACAAATTCATCACAAGTGGTGGAACGATAAGCATTTGCTCTCTATTCATTTTTGTTATCTTTGTAGTTCATGATTTTAAAGAATTGATGATGATTCGAGATTTATCAAGGTTTTTGAGGCCACTGTTACACAGTCTGCCTTTGACTCGAATGACACTCTTAAGACGGACAAAGTCGTCACTGGTCAGCTTTTAGAGGTAATATGGTCATTTCATAAACCAATCTATATATTTCTTAATCTTTATTCAACGTTCTTATAATTTTTTGGAACTTATCTGGCTAGGCGTCGAATTAAAAGGCTTGAACATGTTCATATTGTTGATCGTGATCTAGAGCCGATAACAACATCAATTAAGCTCTAAACTGGAGACTCAGTGGTGGAAGTTAAAGAGTGTTGTGAAAGTTTCTTTCATCATATGAAGCATCAAAAGGCCAACAATGCACATTGGATGAAGCTAAAGGTACAAAAACACAAACAAATTCATCATTTATCCCTCTTTAATTGACTGATAATTTACAGCTGGCAAAATGGGTAGACTGGGTAACGGATCATAATGGTTTTTTGTTAAAAGAGAAATTTTTTAATAGCCTCCCAAATGAGTCAAATCAGATTGAGTTTGCCCGCAAACATTTAGTTGTTTTTTTCTTTCAATTAAACACGAATGCAATATGACTATAGAAATAATATAAAATTTTGAATTAAATGATGGGATAAGTATTTGTAAATGTATTCAACTTTAGTTAAAAGAATTATAGTATGTATCCAACTTAGAACACCTCTATTGTATGTATAAATCTTTTAATAATTTCTATTAATTGTATGTAACGTATGTGCATTTTGATGACGTGTCATTCATATAATGTGCTATGTGTCATCCATATAACTTGACACATCATCAAAAGGCACATCCAATACATACTAAAGAGATTATTCAAAGTTCAATACATACAATAGAAGAGTTCTAAGTTGAAGACATACTATAAATTTTTTAGTAAAGTTGAATACATTTACAAATACTAATCCCTTAAATGATTTATGAAGTTATATGTATAGGAGATACGACAATTTGGGTAACTTTTTAACCCTTTTACGTTATTAACCCGGCCGATATTTAGTAATTTATAAGTAAATGGTTCGAAATAATACTATAATATTTTGAATAAGACTTAGGTTGACAATATGCACCTTTCGACCCATTTGACGTTGAACCATTTTGGACTTTGTTAATAATTTTACCTATATGTCGTTGAACCATATAGCTTTTTAACCCTTTTACATATAACTTAACAATATGCACCTTTCGACTCGTTTGACGTTGAACCATTTTGGACTTTGTTAATAATTTTACCTATATGTCGTTTAAAGATAAAATGTAACATGAATCAATATTGAAAGATAATGGGCTATTAGTCACATTCAACATATAAGCATTCCTTTGAATTCCTTATCATGTAATGATGTTTTTGGATAGCTTTGGTAACAATATTTCAGTGGGCTATTAGTCAAAAGTGTAGTTAGCGGATAGTTAGAATATTTGGCTATTAATAGGTAACATCGATTTTGCTAATAGCATAATAGTCTATCTGATGTGCTCACACCGTGTCGTTGTTTTTCAAATGATGATGCGAGCACATCAGGGGTTTTAAATTTATATTTTGCGGGGCTTAAATTAACCGTACTACCTACTCTGATTAGTAAGCGGTAAGTATAACCTAAGATCGTTCTATGAATCCAAACGTGTGGGCGATTAAAGTTGACACTTTCAGTAGAGAAGTATTTAGGATGGCACAAAGTAGGTAGGTTTGGGGTTTAAAGACAGATAATTAAAATGCAGGAAAGTAAATTGCAGAAAAATAAAGTACAGGAAAACAGATAAAGATAAAGATGTGATTGCTGAGATTTCGATAATTAACATTTCAGGATGACAGAACAAATAGGGTTGATACGTAATATGGCAGTTAAACTACTAGGTGTAAACTCTAGAACCCTACCAACTCAGTTTCCCATTGGCGTGTCACTTGGAACTAGGTTATCGTGATTCTGATCGGAGCAATACGCAAACTTCCAATACTAATCTAGTTGAAAGATGAGCAACCTATTTTGGTTTCGTACCGAGGTGCATGAATCAGCAGCGTATCGTCTCATAGGTCCGACCGTTCTTAACCCCTAAGGTAGTTTACTACTCAATTAGCACGAAGATTAATAGCTTTGTATGTTTGGACCGCCGATTATGTAAGACTTAGTGTTTTATGAACTCTAGGTAACTAGGACTTTGTTCTATTCCTAAGTCTCGTCTTTGTTTAGTTAAGTTCTAATTACTTCGACTTATGACTTAAGTTCTCCTTTTCAAACAGTTATACATCTCCAGATTATCCGCAGTTTGATAAAACGTGTTTCATATGAGGACCATGCCTTTCAATAATAGACAGTGTACTTTACATGGGATTTCCACTGCTTCTTATATCCAACACGCGGTCAAGAGTAATTGACAGTGAAAGTGACACTCTAACTAATTAAATGTAAAGCAGTGCGGAAAAGTAAACCTAATATATACAACAAGTGGTTTCATTGTGTCTTACTTATTGCATGTCATGGGCACAGATAACTACTTACCATAATTAAGGTTGATCAGGTCCTAATTACTAGGTTGCAGTCACGTGGATAACTAGAAAGGGTGCTCCATAAATTAAACTTAAATTCATAAAGTCCTAATAATACAAAGATTATTATCTCCTATTTTGTCTGAACATGTTTTACGAACATTATTTTATATTGCATTGATTCTTGTAGGATACACCAGTTAGTTGTGTAGTTGTATTGTCCTTTCGGAGTTCCAACTTTTGAACCAGAGCTGATTCCAATGGTATAACTACCTTCGGTCGTTTGTCGGCTTCCGTATGTTTGTACTTTGCATAAAACATTTCCAGCACTATACCGAATAAACAGTCGAATAGGGGCCGTTATATCATTTTACGATTATCGTGCATTGATTATGTAATGACATCCTTACTTATAATTATCTACATCATCAGCAATCACAATAATAAACTACTCGCAATTCATGGCAATAAATAAATCACATACCAAGCAATAACACATATTCAAAATATGAAATGAGACAAGTATAATAAAAGTTTAGATATCACCCGGAATTAAATGCGTAGCAGCGTATTATTATAATTGACAAACTCTTTCACATGTACAAAGATCGATCTCCGAATCTCTAGCGTTCGCCCTAGCTTCTACGTTAGTCCGTGAACTAATTACAATATTCCTAGAATGAGAAAGACTAAAAGACTACGAAAGATTTTCTAGTGAGAAAGAAAGAGTAAAATATGCTAGAATGTGTGCATATATGGTGTGTGTTTCAAATGAACCTAAGCCTCCTATTTATAGGTGATCTTTGGCTCACATTAGCACCAAGAGGTGCATGTTAGAAAAAGATAGCCAAAAGGGTGCACCAGGTACCGTACAACACAAAAAGTAGGCGCACCGGGTACCGTACAACACGAAAAGTAGGCGCACCAGGTACCAAAAGTTACCAAAAATGGAAACCGAGACGGGGGCAGGGTGGCCGGCGCCGCCCAAGGTGTGGCCGGCGGCGGTGGGCCTGTGGCCGCCCCGTTTCGCCGTCTTTTACTTCGTTTCTTGATTCGTGCGTTTTTCTTTGTTATGCGTCCGTTTGCGTCGATTCTTTTTTTGTTGGATTTGTAATTCAAAAAAGAAGATTTTGACATAGGATAATCCCTGAGATGAGGTTCCTAGCTCCAGATATTGCGTGCGAATCATTTGGATCTTTCAACGGGCGTAGAATCTTCATTCTTTATCCGTTTCAGTTGATTCTTTTTCTGTTGGATTCGTATTTTGAAAACGAACATCTTGGATAGAATGGATGTTGGTGAAAGGCATTTTAGTCTTGAAATCTCGTTTTGATGTATTGAATCTTCAAACGTGTGTGGAATCTTCGTTTCTCATCCGTTTTGCTTGATTTTTATCGTGCAACCTTGTTTTGACCATCTTGGCATAATGTTATTGATTTGTACTGTATTTGAATTAAAATGCCAAGAATCGTTCCAGAATGAGAGAGATATCGGTAGTAAAAACATGACTTTTTACGCGATATCAAGTATCCCACACTTAGGACTTTGCTTGTCCTCAAGCAAACTCATTCATAAAAACTTCTGGAAGGATTCTAATTGCATCATTTGCTAGAAATACTATTTTCAGAAAATATAAAATTATGGTTATGAAAGAGTTTTTTACTGGAAACTAAGGGTTTATAGAACTTGATACCTTCTTCGGGCAACTTATAAGGTGATCATAACTAGGCAATCCTCACAAGTGGGACACTCAAATCACTCAAGTGTTTAGGGTTTCCTACTTACTAGTGCCAATCACTCGGATAGCCAGTCATGCAGCATTCTCGTCATAGGCTTGATCGAGAATCAAATCTCCATCACTTTTGATGAGGATGATACTAACCTTTCGAGATATCTTGGAAGGAATCGGGTTTTTGGGTTGAAGAAGGTAAGTGGTGAGGGGTGTGATGGTTTTTCCTTGTATTTTCTTGTAGCTTTTCTTTGAAATTCGTTAGGTTTTTGGAAGGACTACATAGCCTTCCTTCTTTGGATTCTTCCTTTTTCTTGGCCCTTTTCATGATTGTGTCGGCGTGATTCTTTCGATTTCTTTTATTCTGCCGATCTTAATAATGTACTCCGTGGCATGGAAGGATTTCAATAATTTGGGTTATGTTGGCTTTTCTTGCAAAGGTCTTAGAAATTCGGGAGTGTCTCTGAAGGTTTGCTGGTTGATGAGACTTCTGTAGGTTCGGGATAAATGACAGGAGATCTTTATTGGGTGTGAAGAGTGGGTGTTGAGCGGGTGAATGTTTGATGGTGGAAAGGTGTTTTTGGATTCCTTGGAAGCTATCAAGATAGGTTGTACCTATGCCATGTGTGGCATTCATCGATGTGATCTCGAAATGCATTACAAGAGCAAGTTCTAATTCAAATGCATACATCGGCACACACATGAAACGAAAAGTGTAGCATTAAAGATGAATGCTAATTATGGGCTCAATCCTCACGAATCAAATGTTTTGGTTATTATGTGCCTAGCCATGTGTTGCCTTTTTCGTCCGTATCTTATTCTTAAAACAGTTTCGTTTCTTTGTTAAAAACTCGTTTCTCACTGTAATTCATAGTTCTAAAAGATAGGATTTCTAAAGAGATGTTTTTGAATCCGAAAAATTTGAAATTTTTTCCATTTTTAGCCTTTTGATGAAAATATTGTTTGGCTTAAGGACAAGAGGTAAAACTTGCGGTTGTAGACCGAATATCCCACACTTAGAGGAACATTGTCCCTAATGTTCGAATCTATTTGTTGAACACCTCTTGACGAAGTATCCTATACTTAAAGATTCTACTTATCTTTGGGTTGTTTCATAAGTGTTGTGAGGTATTAAGGATCCCACACTTAGTGTTGGAATATCGGGTGAGATAATCGAAGCTTTAAACGGATAGAGGGTTTTGGAACGGTGTACCACTTTTGCTGTATGCGTTGTTTGCTGATTGCCAGGAGTTTGCTAGTCTGCGGCTTGTATCTTATGGCTCCAGAATTCTCCACCGTGGGGGTCTATTGCTTCCTTTGATCCGGTCTTTGATAAATAGTCGTTTGATCAAACAAACAATCCATTCAACAATCAAATAATAGCTGCTAATAAGAAAAATAAAGTGAAAGCATAATAAAATAGTAAATAGATAGATGTGATGTCGAAGCATCAATCGTACATCAATACAGACAATAATAAAATAGTAAATAGAGTTTTGGTAGAAAGTAGAGAGAAGTCAGAAAGTGGAGCAATCCATTGCTCTACCGATGATCATACTGCTGCAGTAGATGTGGTAGGTCCAGGAGAAGTCTCGTCTGATGAAGAGTCATCATGTTGATCGTTGGTGCCTTCGTTTGATGCATCATGGACAGCTTCTTCTTCTGGCATACCGATTGTAAAAGCTCCTTGATCTACTAGCTGATCGATTAGTGGCCCGGATGGTATTTCGAAGCTGTCGAATGGGAACATGGCTGATCCTTAGTGTGTGTTGTCTTGGAAGAGATCTGTCTGTCTGTGAGATGAGACCGGCACAGGTATAGAAGCTGAAGAGATGGTATGTCTACCAGTCCTAGGGCTCTGAATTGTGGCAGTCCGTGCAGATACTCTAGATGTTATGCTGCCTCTCGAGGTATGTACTCTAAATGACCCAACAACTGACGGAATAGTCTGTCTAGTGACTGGGACCTGTACTGGAGGTGGCTGTTGTGACACCCGGTCAAAAATGACCCAAAATTCGCTCCGAATTTAAACTTTTATTTCATGTATTTTATACACGCAATACCCAAAGTTTAAAAGTATTATATATATATATATATATATATATATATATATATATATATATATATATATATATATAACATGGAACGGTTATTGGAGAATCGCATATAAACGAATCCGACAAAATAAATACAAAAAGTTTGTGACACAAAATAATTAATAATGAAATTATTAATTACGAAATTATTAATTACGAGTATTTTTACAATTATAACATATAGATAAAACGACTTAGATATACGTTTTATATAAAACGTATTACAAAACGAACAGAAACAATTGTAAAACATACCCAGAGATCACAAATCATAAAAATTCTATTTTTCTTATACGTTTGAAAGTATTTGGAACAATACCTCAAAATATGAAATCATAATTTAACTGAAATTTGGCACCCAATTGGATACGCGCAGTAAAATGTACAAATTTGTACAACAGTCTAAAATAATGAAAATCTCATTATTCTAAATTTAAATAACGAACCAGGAGAGCATCTACAAAATAAAAATATAAAATATTATATTTTATATTGCTATAATTATACCCGTACCCGAAATTAGCGGGCTAAATATCACCAACTAACTAAAATAATTCGGAGACACACCCACGTACACAAACCATACTCTGGTTGAATTTGGAGTCTCATTATAATATATATATATATATATATATATATATATATATATATGTGTGTGTGTGTGTGCATCCTCCTCACCTAGTCTCACTAACACCTCAATTATTTACACTACCTCTACATCATTTTTTTTTCTTCTCCTTCGGCAATTGGAAACAAGAACAGGAAGCAACAACACCAAACAATATTAATATCTAAAAATAACAATAATCTCATCATCCTTTTCTTCGTCATCGGTTTCGCCATCATCATCTAAGTAAGGAAAACTCCTCCCATTTCATCTCCTTTATAATGTTTTGTTATAGTTAATGAGCTTGTGGGTGATTATAAATGATAAACTCGAAAACAAGTAAAACACAAGATTGAAGCTGGTAATGATGATTATATGATAAATATCATAAATTTTGAAACCAAAAATGCTCAAAGTGTATCAAAGATTTGGATACATGTATATGTATGTAATGTTGATGATGATTGTGGGTAAAAATTTGTTAAAAGAACTTGTAAAATATGAACTACAACTTGTGTGAATGATTAAACTCGAAATCGAAGTGAAACATAAAAGTTGAACGGGTAGATGAAGATACCCGAATGGGTGTGAGCCACCAGCCGATCGGCTTGGTGGGGGTGACCCGAATGGATAACATATTAGATCCGGATGAGACTTGCTAAGGAGCATAAAAGACATTTTAATACAATCGACTTTTTTTATATGTATTAAATTTATTAGACGTCAAAATGATCACGTGGAGGTTAGTATGCCAGTGGAAATATCTCAGTTAAATCATATGTGTAATTTTAATAACAAGCACAAACTAACACATTTTAATATAAATGGGATACATGACGTAGTTACATAATCACGAAACTGATTCCTAAAATCTTATAAGACCAAGTAATGATGTTATATCCGTGCGTTTAATTCGATTGTATCACAAAGTGTACGATTAAGTATACACGACAACTTTTGGAATATTATTTTTATATATATAACGACTAACTTTTATATAAATACACAAACAAATATACACGACGACAAATAATACGGGTATAAATATATATACATTCGGATAAATATATAACCGCGACGACTTTTTTTTTTTTTTTTGAAACAATAATATTTATTTTATACGACGAGAAGTTTTATAACAATAAAACTTATACTTATATATTTTATACATATATTTTATATATGTGGACATATATATAAATATACATATGACAACGGCAAAATATATATCTTTATATACAAAATAGGATACGCTTAACAACCGTACGATCTTGTAATATACGACAAGTATATTTGCATATATATATTACTATTATATATGTGCGATCGAAACGAAACTATAATTATATATATACACGCAACTATAAACTTGTATATATAGAAACTTAATGAGAAACACGACTAGAGAAATAATATCTATATTTCATCAATACGTCACCAACTAATTGTACAAATTAAGAAATCAACCATTTCTTCAAACAATCAAGAATACTTATATAAATACCTATTTTGGAATATAGGTTAACTTTACTTGGGCAACAACCTGTCAGCTGCTAGCATTCACACCGAGCAAACTATTGTGAGTCTCACGGCCCCTTTTTACTGTTTTACTATTTTGGGGGAGATGCATTACTTATTTTACTCGAACACGTGTACTTACTTACTTGATTTCTTACTGATTTACTGGTATATCGATTGCATGGGTTTTACTTTTATCCACTGAAAGCCTCCTTATCATAAGTTGTTAGTTATGGACTTAAGCGCGATTACTAGTAGATGGATCCATTTGGAACTGACAATCCCTGCCTGGGGTAGTAGCGCTACCACGGATTTCACCGTAGAAACAGGCATATTAGTATTTGTTACATATGAGTGTTCGGATAGCACTCACGGGGGTACGTGATACTGTACTTGATTGTACCATTCACACTACACTGTTAAGCTTCAACTATGATGCTCATGGCAATGTATACCGAACTATTGCAACTGTGCAATACTTACTTACTTATAATACTTGATGTGTTCAAAACTGTTCTTACTATAAACCTGTGAGATTCACCAACCTTTTGGTTGACCTTTTTAGTGATGCATTCTCAGGTACGCAACTTGAGTAGGGATGCCCAGCAGGATCTACTTATATGCTAAGCTAGTACGAGTCGCATGCATACACTTATGAAGATTTTACTGGCATTATCTTTTGTACTATGATTATGTAACTAAAATCTTTAGAATCAGTTTGCGAACTCACTAATGATGTATCTATATGACTTATTACCTTTGAAAACTCAAGTAATGTACTGTATTGTAATGTATTTTCTAAAACGTCTCATTTAGAGTCGTTTACTATATATCTTGTGCTTTGGTTATTGATTAGTCACGCCCCGACCCGATTCGCTTCCGCAACCCGAATTAGGGGGTGTGACAGCTGTGGTCTAGGAATGATGATCCGAGGTGGTATAACATGCCCACGGCCTGGCGGTGGTCGAGGTGCTGGAGTAGGGACTACAGGTGGATACATGTGTGGTGGTGCTCGGCCCATCCCACATGGTAAGTGTGGTAGTGGAGTCATGGGCATCCCAGCTGCCTGCTGTCTCATGGCTGTATAGATCCTAATCTGCATCTGCATATACCAACAGTCTGGACCTGGAGGTGCCCCGTAGTGGTAGATGTATGCGGGCACTCGCGGTCTTGGGGCAGGAATAGAAGGTCCTGTCCTAGTATGTCGTGGCATTACTGGTGGTGGTGATGGGATGTAATCATCATCATCATCCTTATCATCGTCATCCTCATCATCAGTATCATCGTCATCCGTATCTGAATCACTAGGTCCTTGTTGGCGTTTCCTTTTCTTTGTTTCCTTTGGCAGAATCAGGTCTGGTATCAACATGTCAACACTGCCAGGATCTGCTGCCCGTGCTTTGATGTAAACAGCACCATCTTTCGTGATCCGGAGTATTTCCATACTCCTAAGAAATTGGTAGTCGAGTGGCTTAGAGCTCCATCCTGATTTAAATTTCTCAACATCCGTTGTCCGAAGTAATCCCATATTTCGTATCAATCTGGTGATTACTGAGCCCAAGTACGATCTTTTCTTTCCAAAGCATTTTTCTTCTAAAAGTCGCTGAGCAACTAAATAAGCAACCTGTATGTTTCTCTTGTCGAGAATACATGCCATAAGAGCGACATCAAATCCAGAAAATCGACCGCTAGTCGTATGTTTCCCGTCAAATGAACAAGCTATGAGCTTGTGTAGGATCTGTAGGACTGGGTCTCTGAGTCGGGTTGCCTTAATACCCGAGAAGTATGGTGCAGGTGACCATTGACTCCATGCTTCAGCGTGTGTTGTCGAGATGGAAACAGAGGTGGCTCCGATGATGAACAGAGGTGATCGTATCTCTTCTAGGGTGTATAAATCTAGATGGAGCGAGAACTGGGTGAGTGATAAAGTATGCGGGCTGCCCATGTACTGAAATGAGATCGAACATTCTTCAATTCTCTCCTTCTTCTGAAATTTGAAGGTGGCCATAAATTCAGTAACCATCTCCACATATACTGGCTCATCAATACTGAATAACCTCTTGAATGATTCAAAATGCTGCCCATCAACCATATAGGTAAGTATGCTTTCAAGTCTTTGCTTAAACCCTAATGCTTGCATAATATTCCAGTCAATGTGCCTGAGACACCCGAACTTCTTGTCTCTCCAGATACGTGCCATCTTGTCGTATGCTGGTGTGGCACTCATGTATGCTAAGGTTCCTGCAAGGGGTCGTGCGGGGTTTAATTTCTTCTTTCGTGCCATTGTACCTGAGAACATTTAAAGTAATGGATCCTTTGAGAAAGAGAAATTTTAAGCACGCTCCGAAGAATTTCGAAGTGAGGGCTTCAATTTCTAGACAATCTAAAGATTACATTAAACATAAAATGCTCTCATGCATCAAATAGTCAATTATTTATCAAGGCAATATCGTCACTTAGAAAAATATAGTCATGGAATGGCAGTTGTCTTATTGTGAAGTACTGTTATTTACAAAGTTTGGTGCAAACCAAGTTGGAAATGACAGGAATTCACAATTCATGGTAATATCATTATTGGTAGGGTTTGACTTTTAAGAGTGCAAGCTGAAGTAAGGTTTTTGAATAAAGTAGTTTGTCTTAAAAATTCAATACTTCAGGTTGACTTTTCAGGTCAAAGCTTTCTTCAAGTGATATTTTCAAATGTCCGCATGCCATAATTTTAACCTATTCATGCATGCATGTTCTAAATCATTTTAAGCATTTCCTAATTGATAATCAAACCAGGTTGTGCATAAAAAGTTATTATGCCCATGTATTTGGTGTGGTCCAAGACTTTTTATTTAAAAGTGATGATTCTCTAGGTACATTGCCTAGACTAGTCAAGTAAGTACAAGTGTGGTCATGCAATTTTCAACCTATCATGTTGTTCATGCAAGCTAGCCAACTTGTTGATTACTTTCAAAAGTCAAGATTGCAAACCCTAAGTTGTTCACTTAATGCAATTAACATAGAGTAATCATACAAAACACCATAATTACTAAGATACTTAGTATACTAACACTCAATTAAGCAAAGTTCTAAGCTAAATCAATGGGTCAAAGTTATTCCTATTGAAAAAGTCGAACATATTGCTAAGTGGTAGGAACATGTAGTAACTAAGTATTTAATCAAGAAAAGCTCTATTTCCTAGTTACTAGCTTAGCTAACTTCAAGAAACAAGCTCTTTCAAGTTCAAAGTGGGTTTTGTGATCATACCTTGCTTTTAGTGAATGAAATGCAAAAACGAAAGTACAACCGCGAAGTATATGCAACAACGAGCTTGAAAGGACAAGAGATTATGTAATTTGATGAAGTTTTGATGGTGGATTTATGGGGATCATGGTGTGGTCGATTTTTTTTTATTGAGGGAGGAGGGAGGAAGATGAAGTTTGTTAGATGATTTGAATTATGGGGAGTTGAGGAGGTTCATAGTGGTCCTTTAGGGTACATGTACTCACCCTAAGTACAATGGTACTCATATGGTCCCTAAGGTGAATTGAATGTCAAGTATTAATGTCTTGGATTAATTTCCAATGTCCCACTAATAATGATGAGGAATCTTAAATGTATTACCTGTAACTAGTTACTTGTTAGTTTCTTATTACGTTGTAAATAATTTAAGAAATGCGTAAATTTTTGCGGAACAATCAAAATCAACTTTAAACATTAAACTCAAGCTATTTTTTGTGTTTAAAAATCTTTGTCTGACACGGGTTTATAGAATGTACTACTGTTTCGGCAGAATGCTAAAAAGGTGTACGTTCTTTTAGACGTGCGTTCGTTTTCAGACAATAATTAAGAAACGTTTTCTGTTAGAGGGAATTTTCAAAAATTTATTATATGTATGTATTAAAATATGCTCATTTAAAGTCGCGAGCCCCGACCTTTTCGGAGAAAATTGTTTTATGATTTGTTCCGATCCCTCCAAAGGGAAAGGGTCGAGATTTGCTCCCTTAATTGAACATTTTTCAGTACAAAGCATTTTGATAGCTCCCAGATGACATTGTAAACTAGAAAATGACGATCCTCTAAACCTCCTAGGATCTCTCGTTCCTCATACCCTAAATTGACAAGATCATCAATCAACTTATTGTACGCCTTCCTTATCTTCTTGGGATTTGATAGACCGTCGCGTTCTCCTTTGTTTTTGTAGTTCAGATCGTGAGTAAGTTTATTCACAGCTCCCATAAATGTATTCTCTTCCGGCGAACCAGGTTCTCCGGTTGTAAGTTTAACTAGCTTACATAGTTCACTAATTTCGGCTTTTTGTGTGGAAGTGAAGGGGTATTTGGTGAAGGTGAAGATTCAAACAAGCTTGACGTGAAGGTCTTTTCTTTTTTCAAAGAAGCTTGTGTTGATTCTTTCCTTTGTGGAATTAGGAAAAACTTCTCGCAATTTTGAGATTAGGTAAGAAGCGGGGTCAACAAAGAATGGAATTTTACCAAGAAATGTGATAGGAATCATCGGGTTTTGTTCTATCCAGAACTCAAGTTTGTTGATCATTGTGGCGACATTGTGATTTATTAATATCATAGATACTGGAAGGTAATCCATGTCGGCAAATGATTCGAAGAGAAGATCTAAATCTTCTACAAACTTCAGTTCCTGGTCCTCGAAATTTGTGGAGAGGCTTTCGCATTCTTGATTTGACAGACGAAGAAGAAGGTTTACTTGTTTTTCTAATCCAGCAATCGTTTCTCGTTGGTTGAAGGAAAATGGGAGATGGGCATAGGTCAATTGTATGACGAATGCTTCATAGACGTCCGCCATTCGGGAAGGATCAAAAGAAGCACCAAGGTGGCATTCTTTAAAACAAGGTTGTTCTATTTCGACGGATGGAACCTTATCCACCACTCGGTATATGGTGTATTTAGGTTCGTATGAAGAGAATGGAAAGATATTGTTATTGTGAGAATCGGATATAGTTTGAGCATATACCGATGTCTCAGGAATGAGGGTAATTTGGTCACACGTTTTCGGAGGCTTTACTTTGTGATTTTCTTTGGGAAGATAATCGAAGTGGACAGAATTTGACACTTTAGGCATTTGCAAAGTTGGAGAGTGATCTTCTGGAGATGATGCCAGGTCAGGTAGCTGATCCGTGACATCAAAGTCCAGGAAATGGTTTGGAATGGAATGTGGGATCCTAAATTCTTCTAGGGAAGCATATAATTCATCCTTTGAAGTACAAATAGAAGTAGGTTTTTTAGATGTCATGTTTAAACTAATATTATCCTAATTAGCACTAAATTAACAGCAAATTGAATTAAAACTGCTTAAAGTAACTTTCGAGAGATTTCTAAGAAGGAATCAATCGGAAGGATCTCCTAAATACTACTACTTAAGGTGGCTTGAATCTACGTTTGTGATTCCCCGGCAGCGGCGCCAAAAACTTGATGAGCTCACACCGTGTCGTTGTTTTTCAAATGATGATGCGAGCGCAGCAGGGGTTTTAAATTTATATTTTGCGGGGCTTAAATTAACCGTACTACCTACACTGATTAGTAAGCGGTAAGTATAACCTAAGATCATTCTATGAATCCAAACGTGTGGGCGATTAAAGTTGACACTTTCAGTAGAGAAGTATTTAGGATGGCACAAAGTAGGTAGGTTTGGGGTTTAAAGACAGATAATTAAAATGCAGGAAAGTAAATTGCAGGAAAATAAAGTACAGGAAAACAGATAAAGATAAAGATGTGATTGCTGAGATTTCGATAATTAACATTTCAGGATGACAGAACAAATAGGGTTGATACGTAATATGGCAGTTAAACTACTAGGTGTAAACTCTAGAACCCTACCAACTCAGTTTCCCATTGGCATGTCACTTGGAACTAGGTTATCGTGATTCTGATCGGAGCAATACGCAAACTTCCAATACTCATCTAGTTGAAAGATGAGCAACCTATTTTGGTTTCATACCGAGGTGCATGAATCAGCAGCGTATCGTCTCATAGGTCCGACCGTTCTTAACCCCTAAGGTAGTTTACTACTCTATTAGCACGAAGATTCATAGCTTTGTATGTTTGGACCGCCGATTATGTAAGACTTAGTGTTTCATGAACTCTAGGTAACTAGGACTTTGTTCTATTCCTAAGTCTCATCTTTGTTTAGTTAAGTTCTAATTACTTCGACTTATGACTTAAGTTCTCCTTTTCAAACAGTTATACATCTCCAGATTATCTGCAGTTTGATAAAACGTGTTTCATATGAGGACCATGCCTTTCAATAATAGACAGTGTACTTTACATGGGATTTCCACTGCTTCTTATATCCAACACGCGGTCAAGAGTAATTGACAGTGAAAGTGACACTCTAACTAATTAAATGTAAAGCAGTGCGGAAAAGTAAACCTAATATATACAACAAGTGGTTTCATTGTGTCTTACTTATTGCATGTCATGGGCACAGATAACTACTTACCATAATTAAGGTTGATCAGGTCCTAATTACTAGGTTGCAGTCACGTGGATAACTAGAAAGGGTGCTCCATAAATTAAACTTAAATTCATAAAGTCCTAACAATACAAAGATTATTATCTCCTATTTTGTCTGAACGTGTTTTACGAACATTATTTTATATTGCATTGATTCTCGTAGGATACACCAGTTAGTTGTGTAGTTGTATTGTCCTTTCGGAGTTCCAACTTTTGAACCAGAGCTGATTCCAATGGTATAACTACCTTCGGTCGTTTGTCGGCTTCCGTATGTTTGTACTTTGCATAAAGCATTTCCAGCACTATACCGAATAAACAGTCGAATAGGGGCCGTTATATCATTTTACGATTATCGTGCATTGATTATGTAATGACATCCTTACTTATAATTATCTACATCATCTGCAATCACAATAATAAACTACTCGCAATTCATGGCAATAAATAAATCACATACCAAGCAATAACACATATTCAAAATATGAAATGTGACAAGTATAATAAAAGTTTAGATATCACCTGGAATTAAATGCATAGCAGCGTATTATTATAATTGACAAACTCTTTCACACGTACAAAGATCGATCTCCGAATCTCTAGCGTTCGCCCTAGCTTCTACGTTAGTCCGTGGACTAATTACAATATTCCTAGAATTAGAAAGACTAAAAGACTACGAAAGATTTTCTAGTGAGAAAGAAAGAGTGAAATATGCTAGAATGTGTGCATATATGGTGTGTGTTTCAAATGAACCTAAGCCTTCTATTTATAGGTGAGCTTTGGCTCACATTAGCACCAAGAGGTGCATGTTAGAAAAAGATAGCCAAAAGGGTGCACCAGGTACCGTACAACACGAAAAGTAGGCGCACCGGGTACCGTACAACACGAAAAGTAGGCACACCAGGTACCAAAAGTTACCAAAAATGGAAACTGAGACGGGGGCAGGGTGGCCGGCGCCGCCCAAGGTGTGGCCGGCGGCGGTGGGCCCAGGGCCAGCGGCGGCTGGCCTGTGGCCGCCCCGTTTCGCCGTCTTTTGCTTCGTTTTTTGATTCGTGCGTGTTTTCTTCGTTATGCGTCCGTTTGCGTCGATTCTTTTTTTGTTGGATTCATAATTCAAAAACGAAGATTTTGACATAGGATAAGCCCTGAGACGAGGTTCCTAGCTCCAGATATTGCGTGCGAATCATTTGGATCTTCCGACGGGCGTAAAATATTCATTCTTTATCCGTTTCAGTTGATTCTTCTTATGTTGGATTCGTATTTTGAAAACGAACATCTTGTATAGAATGGATGTTGGTGAATGGCATTTTAGTCTTGAAATCTCGTTTTGATGTATTGAATCTTCAAACGTGTGTGGAATCTTCGTTTCTCATCCGTTTTGCTTGATTTTTATTGTGCAACCTTGTTTTGACCATCTTGGCATAATGTTATTGATTTGTACTGTATTTGAATTAAAATGCCAAGAATCGTTCCAGAATGAGAGAGATATCGGTAGTAAAAACATGACTTTTTACGCTATATCACTATCCTTTAGAGAAGATCACACTTACAAGAAACCAATTATATTTGTTGAAATATAATGTCATATTGGTCACATTTGTATTAATTTGGATCTCTTAATATAGATAAAGTATAATATGCTTTTATTAAAATAAAAAATCAGTTTGTTATAAAGAAGTTTACCTACTTAGCAATGTCCTTTTCTTATATGGTTCAGTGAATTGATAGCTCTGATAAATAAAATGATTTATGAAGTTGTATGTATAAGCGATGACTATGGACAATTTTTAACCCGTTTATGATATAAACCCAATCAAAAATAAGTAATCCATAAGTCGACGGTTCAAAATAATACTATAGCATTTTTAAATCACTTAGGTTGAACTATAAAGTTAACAATATATACCTTTCTACCCGTTTGACGTTGGAACCAATTTGGACTTCGTTTGTAATTTTACATGTTCGTCATGTTAAGATAAAAAAATATCCTGAATCAAAATTGCAAGATAATGGGCTATTAGTCACATTTTAACATATAATTAAGCATTTCTTTGTTTTCCTTAATAAGTTAATGATGTTTTCGTTTGATCGACGGACATAAGGGTTCTAGAAACGTTGTGATTCGACATAGTAATTCGTACACACACAGAGTAATTACTATATAAATTTGATAACCCAAACATTCTAAATGAGTAAAATCTTTGATTCAGTAGTGTTTTGATGTATTTTATAACCAATTTCTTTATTTGCTAACATGATATAACAAAGAGTAGTTACTATATAAATATGATAGCTCACATGATCTATTTTTACAGGTTGCTGAACGAGCAACTCTATGTGGGTCTAAGAAGATCATTGTTGTTAATGCGAATGAAGACAAATTTAAATTACGTAATTATTTATTAAAAATCTATGCAAGAATATAAATGTTGTTAATATATATATTTTACAATGGTCTTATATCTTATTGGCATGATGGAAATATGGAGTCACCGATTTCATCCCACAACTATGGCTATAAAACTACGAGCAAAGTGACTTAACCATATATACGTACACATGGTTCAACTGATCAATGGATTTGAGTTGGGGAATACTATATATTTATATTCATAAAGAAAGTACAATAACATTTGAATTGAAATTCTTTCATGATTCATGTGTTTTATGAAATGATCAAGAAAATATGATTGAATTCGGGAAATCATACTGTTAAGATTGAGCGTGTTTGATGATATAATAAAATAAAATAGCAATACAATAAACAATTGTATTAATATTTATGGTAGTCCACAAATTTGCGGGTTATGATCTAGTTACTATTTAAAATAAAAATATATTCTATTTAAGTCTTTTCTAAATTATAATTCTTTATTTTAACCCTATATATATATATATATATATATATATATATATATATATATATATATATTGTTATGAAATCCATGGGCTTGTGGATAGCCCACCACTTACCTACTAGGTTATTAGGGTTTACTTCAATCCCTATATAAACAAGTCATTTGTATTCATTCTATATTATTCACTTAATAATATCTCTCTCTTCCTCTTCACTTATTGTTCTTGTTATTTCAATTCACAATACGTTATCAACACGACTCTCTACCTAAAAGTTTCGAGTTAATGGTCGTTCATGGTCGCCGGCAATTAATCTTAAGGTACATACTTATTTTTGGGTTGCTCTTATCTCTTTTGTTATTTTAATTGCTTGAGCTATTTGATCAAACTACGTGGCACACTAATATTGCCATGATCCATCTGATCGATATTTGAATTGTATGTCATGTAACTTGAATTGCTCAAGTCTATGTATAATCAAAAATATTACTCCCTCCGTCCCAAATTTATAGTCCACCTTTCCATTTTGGGATGTCCCAAATTTATAGTCCACTTGTACTTTTCAACCAATCAAAACATTTGAATGTGGTGAGAGATTAAATTTTATTAGTTGTAGAGTACAACTAGTACACCTCTATTAAAGTACGTGTTTTTGTCTGTGGACAATAAAATTGGGACGGAGGGAGTAGTATTTAACTTAATTTTTTATTAATTTTTTATTAATTCCATAAAACTTTTTTGTAATTTACAAGAACAATCAATGTTCTATTGTGATTATACAAGGAGAATTTTTATTTGTTATTATATTACAAGAACACTCAATGTTCTATCGTATCTACATAAAAAGAATCGATATACAATACCTCAAGTTATTGTTATATTGATGTCTATATTATGATTCACCAATATGAATCAAATAACATAACCTCATATTAATGTTATTAATATATACTTATACGATCCTTTAGATCTATAATAGTTTTCAATAACCTCATGTTATTGATATATATTTATATATATGATCTTCAAGATCTATAATGATCTCTTAAAAAGAATGAATTATGATAACATAACAATGTTATGATTTAAATCATTCTACAATGATATTATGATCTCTTCAAGGGGATTAAAAGTAAACATAACATCATGTTATTGTTTAAAGATCATCAAGATCTACTATTATCTTTACAAGATAATTAAAAATTAACATAACCTCAAGTTATTGTTATTGTTATACATATTTATAAGATCATCATGATATGAAATGATCTCTTAAAGAGATTCAGTAACAAACATATGTCTTGTGATTGTTATGTGTTCTTTAAGATCTTCAAGATCTACTTTAATCTCCTCGAGAGAATTAGAAAAATATAATAACCTCAAGTTATCATGTTAAATCAATGATATTCCTCATCTCAATGAGGACTCTAAAGAAAATATTTTACGGTGAAAGATCCGTTTTATGTTAAAACCTAGAAGAAAGGTTTTTAACATCAAAAGCAATTAATGCTTTAACACTCGCTTTAACTAGATGCACCTCATGTTGCAATATTATGGCTTTGATTATACGTCATATTCTATGGCTTTGATTATAAAATAAAACGTGCAATTGAAGCACGTAGGCCATAAACTTCATGTTTAATGGACCATGACTATTACATTAATTGGCAAGACCGGTGAGACCATCCCGGATCAATCATGATGCGAATGTATAAACGGAACCTCAAGTTTCCCCGACATAATAATTTTTCATGTATTCCTCTCACGAAAAATTTATACGTACTACCGTTGGGACTCATTCCCTTAACATTCTGAAATCAACACATGGATATTTCATATATTTACATAATGGACCATTTAAAGTTTTAAATCGATGCATCGTCTTAATGGTCATGAAAATCGCAACTTAAAATTTGCGTGACTAAGTAACTCGGCTAATGAGATTACGAGCACATATTTCAGAATATCAAATTTTGTTTTGATAATGTCGATGAACGTATATATTGTTTAAATACATCAACATTTTCAGTTGATTGTAGTAAGTGTTGAACATATATTAGTTCATACGTAAATTTCTTTTGTTAAAAGGCTAAGTTGATTCAAAATCAACATCTATTATGAGAGTAACGTACAATGCTATTTATACTCTGGGGCCATGTTAACATACATGCAATAATGTGAGTTCGTATTGCGCCAAAGGAAAAGATTTCTCCCCCTTATAATTTATTTTTGGTCATCAAAAAGATATATCATAGATATTTTTATTTGTTTGTGCGATATATGCTCAACCATAACGCATAACTATTAGACCAAAAGGGGAAATCTTAAAACAACTTAATCTCAAAATGAATTATCAATATATAATATTGATCCTCATAGTATAAAGTATGAACTCGAAGTTCAAAACTCGAAGTTCAAATTATAATTCATTTTTGATAATTACCAAACATATTTGTTTGAATGATAAGTTGTTAATGCTCCTATTAAAATGGCTAATATGCCTATGGCACATGAAACGTGAAATAAAAAAAAATTGATTCCAAATTTCATCCTCGAAAAAAAAAGGGAGCAAGTTATTTAGATGGTCAAATCGAGGAATTCAAGACCCCATTTCAATCTAACGAAACTAGACATGAAGGTTCTATCAGAACCTCTAGTACCGAAAAATGAAGAGATCTCAATAAATGATATCATGTCTAGAACATCGTGGAATCGATATAAACGATATAATTGAAATCGATGTCGATAATATTATTGTTATAATATAGCACTAGCTATTGTGATTGAGGATCATGAAATTATTTTTGCAAAGAATTGCAAATATTATTTGGCCAATATAAAAATGCGCAATAAATTTATGAAATCTCTTCATACGAGATTTTTGGACTTATAGTCCATTTCATAACAATGTAAAGCCTATTGTATGGCTGGTCTTTACTCAACTTCCCAATGAGTATGAAGCTATAAGATATACGGCTAGAGTGTTGATACTAAGGATCTTTCCTATATGATAACTCACAAGTCTAGCTCATTTGCTATTTGGATCCCTCAAGGATATAAAAATGCTTTTGAGATTGATGTAGCGTAAAAAGTCACGTTTTTACCTACATTATTGACCCCATATTTAGGCCTTTTATAACAAAATCATTCTTAAAACATCATTATTTATCATATTTTGTGTTAAAGGTGAAAACTTGACGGACTTTCCAAAACTATACGAAAAGGGCTGAAAATACACTGAAATGGGCACCAAATTGAGTCAATCCCTAAATCTACTGTAAACTCCATACCAAGACCTCAAATTTACCTTATTTTGTAGCTATGGAGATTACGAGAACGTGGATATAAGGATTTCTCAAAACGGATCAAGGATGAAAAAGTTATGCAAGTTACAGCGCAGCCGAAAGCCACAAAACGTATTCTTGACACGCCCGGGCCCCACACATCCAATTTCTACCCAATTGGCATCATTAGAAGCGTAATAGAATTACGAAGCCGTAGGCGAAAGAATCAAGTCAAACGGACGCAAAACGAAGAAGATACGGCCTTCCGAAGATGCGAGAAAAGTCAGAAAAATCACACGGCCTAGCACACGGCCACCCCAGGGCCGTACACGGCCTATACAGGGCCGTACACGGCCTGTACAGAGCCGTACACGGCCTGTATAGGGCCGTACACGGCTTGTTTTGGTCACACACGGCCTCCGTCTTGCTTCGTTTGCTTGTACGTGTGCTTGTGTGCTTGTACTCTTGGATCCATGGCTTGCCTATAAATAGTGACCTCTCCATCCTCATTTCACACACCAATTCTTTCATAGAATTTTCACTTTCTCTCTCACACACTCTCTCTCTCTCTACTTTCTCTCTCTAGCACTACTCTTAGGAGTTAGAGGAGAAATAGAAAGAGCAGTTAGTTAGCGTAGCGGTAGTTGTAGCGTCTGTACGGAGTCACTCCGAGACTTTGGTCACGAAGATTTGTCTGTAATAAATATTCAGGTTATATTTATATCTCTTTTCTTTATTTCGTAAATATGATTTGCTTATATTATGTTTGCGTTGTATTGATTGCTAGAGATGCCATGCTAGGCTAGACAAATCTGTGTTTGCTATGATATGGTTATGCTTAAGTAGTTATGATTTAAAATGCAATTGGGATGACCACATTATGAAACAACGGAGGTAACGTTATACGGCTTTCATTTGTATAGCGCCGGAACCATCACGAATGTGTGTAGTACGAAACGTGGAAGCTATGAAAGTCGTGGGCACAATCCGTTGTGGAAATAATGATCCCAATTGTAAACATGCTATTACTCTGTCTGTGTAAATATTAAACTGTATCTGAATTTATGAATTGAATCTCAATTGTTTACCTATCCAACTTATGCTGTGGTTAGAAACTTCCTGCTAAAACCTGGCCAGTTATTAGTGGTACGTAATCTACCTATTCTATGTATGATGAAGCATTTGAACTCGACATGGCTGTATTCTCTAGATTGAAACTACATCATAAGAGATACGGAGCATAGGATTAGAGATAGGTTAGATTCAAGTTCATATATTGAATATCTTTGAGAGACCTTTCGGGATATTTATGATCCAATTATCTGGTTATGTGATACAGTATGAAATAGGAATAGTTATCTGTGTGCCTTTCTATTGCATGTTCTTGTTTGATTGTTGCCTTAGGAATGCTGCATGCTAGAACTGAACCTCCGATTACTATATGTAACTGCATGATTAGGGTTTTCAGATATAAGTTGATATTTATACAGTAGAGTGATGTGCATGTAATAGTTGTGGTGATTTATATGATTGATGATGAACAATTCAATAAACCGTTAGACAAGTTAATCCAACCTATTCCGTAGGGTAACTCCTGTTCACTTTATTGTTTATTCAACAATTCGTGCCATGATACCGACACACATTTGTCAAAGATTGGGGAATAGGATTAGAGAATAACTGTTGATTGAATTGATCAGTACATTTGGGAGAACTTCCGGTGTATCTGACACTATATAATTGCTATCCATGTGACATATTATTTATCTGATTGTAGAGACCTTTACGTTAGATATTTGATAGGATCGTAATTATACATCATTAATAATATAGGGTATCCAATGAGCAAACTGGTAATTTGAATCAATGCTAAGGAAAAACCATAAAATGGCACAGTACTTCGTATAGCGTTTAAATACGTGGGAAGAGCTAAGGAACTGCCGTAGGTATAATACTTCGTGTTAATTTAAGTTCCGGTTACTCAACGGATTAATCATCATGACTAGTGGCTTTTTCACCCATAACTACTATCCAAAGCATATACCGGCATCATAGTAAACACTCTCGTATCCACTGTTCTCAGAGCCTCCGTACAAACATCCTTTCCTTTTTTGCATTTATTTTCCGTAGATTAGTTATAAAACAAAACCAAACCAAATCTTATTTTAAACCCTAGCTAAATTACAAAAGATAATTAGAACGCCTAAGATCCCATGCCCGTTGTAGTGTAAGAACGACACCTGAGTCAACATACCGCTTACTACCCTAGTAACCTAATTAGGGGCTGAAAGTAGTATTAGCTTAGGATTTCCCCAGCTCTATAAATTTAAAACACCCCACTGTTGTGCCCGCTTCGCGAACGACCATTTCGGGCGCAACAAAGTTTTTGGCGCCGCTGCCGAGGACTACAACGACCGATTTTAGGTATTTTAGTTATCTTAGTTATTTAGCCATCCTTTCGGAAGATCAATATCATCCGTAAGTTACTTTTCCTGTCTTTAGATTAGATTTCCTTTTCCGTTCTTATATTAGTTTAAACCTATCCTTTCCAAAACTCTACTTTCTACCAACAAGTTATGACGAATCGTATCACTCTCGCCTCATCAATCAAACCACTGCTAGAGGAATGAGGAGGACCAATCGTATCATCTGCTGACGAAAACCTTGAAATTAAGCCACACTTCATTAAAATGATCAAATCTCAGTGTCAATTTCATGGTCTCTCGGTTGAAAATCCAAACTCTCATCTTAACAAATTCATCAACCTTTCCGACTCCTGCGTACAAACGGGATCCAGTAATGAAGTTACCCGACTTCACCTGTTTCCCTATTCTTTAGCTTCTCGAGCACAAGCATGGTTTTATGAACTCGAACCTAATTCGATTCATACATGGGAGGAGATGGCTACCAAATTCATGGCTAAATATTTCCCTCCGTCCCTACAAACCAAGCTTAAGAATGAAATCACTAACTTTCTCCAAAAGGATAATGAATCATTAAGCTCTGCTTGGGAACGCTTTAAGAATTTGCTCGGAAGATGTCCAAATCATCAGTTTGCTGAAACGAATCTGGTCTGCACATTCTACAGTAGTTTGAATCCTCATCACCAACAAACCCTCGATGCTGCTTCATCCGGAAATTTCATGCTACATACTTCAGACGAAGCGTGGAGGTTGATCGAGACGATGACAATGCATCAACATGACTTGGAGCAAGATGAATCAACTTCGGAGGAAAGGAGTACTTCTAATGCCTTGGACACTTTAAAAGCTCAAATTGAATCAATCTCTAAAGTTGTCAAGGACATGCAAGAACCTTCTAAACCCAAACACGAGAAGAAACCTCAAAAGCTATTCTCACGCCAAAGGTTCAAAGAAGACATTCTTGCCACTACTGGAGAAACCTCTGATCAAGCACATCATTCAAAATCTTTCATTCAGAGGCCAACCAGTAGATCTTCTTCTCAATCGTTAGTTCTTTCTCCACCCTCTACTTCATCTCATTTGACTTCTTGTCTAAACACCGAAATTTTCAATAACTTCATGGTTAATCAAAATAATATTAATAAACAAATTGTTGATTTTCAAAACCAAATTGATAGTTTGCTTAGAATTTCAAACGATTTAGTTAAAAACATGGAGGATAATGTAAAAAGGTTGTTTTTAAAAGTTGATGAGAAGCAAAGAGAAGAAGTGATTAGCAAAGCTGTCCATCATTCATCTTATGATAATATCCTTGTGGTCACTAGAGGAGGAAAAGAGACTAAGAATGAGAAATTGATATATATTCCAACAAACGAACCTTCTATTTCTTCACCTATCACTGACTCAGTACCAGTTAAGATTCCTGACACTTCTCCTGAGCCAGCACCTTCTAAAGCCCCAGAAGTCATTGTTCCTTCACGTATACCTTTCCCTGGTAGGCTTAAGAAAGAGAAACAAGAAGCCCAGTTTGGAAAATATCTAGAGATGTTTAAAAGCTTACACTTAAATGTCAAACTTTTAGATGCTTTAGTTGAGATGCCTAGTTGTGCCAAATTCTTTAAAGAACTCTTATCAAATAAAGAAAAACTTAGACAAATAGTTAACTTGCCTTTAGATGCAGAGTGCTCTTTAATCATGCAACAAGGACTACCCCCAAAGCTAGGAGATACTGGCCGTTTCACTATACCTTGTTATCTACAGGATGTTCAAATAAGTTTCGCCTTAGCCGACTTAGGAGCTAGTGTAAACCTTATGCCGTATTCCCTCTATAGGAAATTAGGATTAAGCGAACTTTTACCAACTCGTATGACCATCCAATTAGCCGATAGATCAGTTAAACTCCCTCATGGAATTGCTGAAGATATTATGGTACGTGTTGATAAATTTGTCTTTCCTGTGGATTTTGTTGTCATGGACATTGAGGAAGACACCGAAATTCCACTCATCCTTGGCAGACCTTTCCTAAACACTGCCAAGGCCGTCATTGACGTAAATGAAAAATCTTTAAAACTTCGAGTCGGAACTGAGGAGGTCACCTTTAATGTTGATAAACTAATGAAACAACCTATGGGAGAAGACCTTGGTCTTGTAGATTTTTTGCAGGAAATAATTGAAGAACACCTGGAAGAGATCCTCGCAGTAAGCAGCAATAACTCTCTTCCAAACACGGTCATCACTACCAGAAGACTTTGCCAAGAAAATGGAGGTCTATGCTCAGCTATCTCGGATCCACCAACTGCATCTAAGGAAGTGCTATTTCCTTTAAAGAAATCCAGCAATCAGCTTAACAGTTCTATCACAGCTGCTCCGCTTGGATCTGGCACACCTGTCACTCTCTTAAGAAGGAACCTCACTCCGGAAGTACCCGATTCATCTCTCACAAAAGACCAAATTCTGAAGACTCTCGAAGAGATGGAGTCAATGCTTAAACCACCTTGTCTACAATCTGAAGAATCAAATCCAGAGATCACATTCAGCACATCTTCTTCTGCTCAATTCCAGAGATTTGCATTCACGGAGAACAACGATACCATAATCACTAAAGACAATGCAATCTCTCACTCTTCAAAAGCAAAATACGAGCTAAGAAAAGATGAGCTCTCCGATAAACCAGAATGGGTTGAAATAGCATCAGCCGACAGTCCAGAGATCCCTGCAGAAGATTCTGAATTTCAAACGAAGTTCGACGAGCTTAAAAGAGACGAAATTGCAAGGATGAAACCTTCCATAGAAGAACCACCAGAATTGGAGCTGAAGGAACTACCCTCACACCTTGAATATGCTTTTCTCGAAGGACCTTCACACTTACCAGTTATCATATCAAAAGACCTGAAGCCGGAAGAGAAAGCAAAACTTATTGAAGTTTTGAAGTCACATAAGAAAGCAATTGCTTGGAAGATTTCTGACATTCAAGGGATCAGTCCGAACTATTGCACTCACAAGATCTTAATGGAAAACGACTTCAGACCATCTGTACAAAGGCAGAGGAGAGTCAACCCGAAGATTCAAAAAGTGGTTAAGAAGGAAGTTATCAAACTCTTGGACGCTGGCCTGATTTACCCTATTTCAGATTCCCCTTGGGTCAGCCCAGTTCAAGTTGTCCCAAAGAAAGGAGGAATGACGGTTATCGCTAACGAAAACAATGAATTAATTCCAACACGAGCCGTCACCGGTTGGAGGGTGTGTATTGACTACCGGAAACTAAATGAAGCCACTCGCAAAGATCACTTCCCTCTACCGTTCATTGATCAGATGCTGGAGAGATTATCAGGAAATGAATTCTACTGTTTTCTTGATGGATTCTCCGGATATTTTCAGATTCCTCTCGATCCAAAGGACCAAGAAAAGACAACATTCACATGTCCATATGGAACTTTCGCTTACCGACGTATTCCGTTTGGTTTATGTAATGCACCTGCTACATTTCAGCGATGCATGGTGGCAATTTTCCATGACATGATCGAACAATGCATGGAGGTATTCATTTACGACTTCTCAGTCTTTGGAGATTCCTTCTCTACTTGTCTTTCCAACTTGGATAGGATGCTTGCCCGATGTGAAGAATCAAACCTCGTTCTGAATTGGGAAAAATGCCATTTCATGGTAAAAGAAGGAATAGTTTTAGGGCACCGCATATCAAAAGCCGGAATTGAAGTTGACAAAGCTAAAGTTGAAACTATCTCAAAATTTCCTCCACCTACTTCTGTTAAAGCCATCCGAAGTTTTCTAGGTCACGCCGGATTCTACCATCGCTTCATCAAAGATTTCTCCAAAATCTCTCGACCTATGACTCATCTTCTCGAAAAAGATACTCCGTTTGCCTTTACAGATGAATGTCTCCAAGCTTTCAACTATTTGAAAGATCAGCTTGTACATGCACCGATAATGATTGCCCCAGATTGGAGCCTTCCATTTGAGATCATGTGCGACGCCAGTGATTTCGCAGTTGGAGCTGTATTAGGACAGAGGAAGGATAAGCACTTTCAACCAATATACTATGCCAGCAAAAACGCTCACAGACGCTCAAGAAAATTACACAACCACAGAAAAGGAGCTGCTTGCGGTAGTATTTGCTTTCGATAAATTTCGTTCCTATCTTATGTTGTCCAAAACTATTGTCTATACAGATCATTCAGCCTTGAAGTATCTTTTCAAAAAGCAAGATGCAAAGCCTAGACTGCTGAGATGGATTTTACTCCTGCAAGAGTTCGATATCGAGATCAAAGATAAGAAAGGAGCAGAAAACGTTGCAGCAGATCATCTAAGCCGATTAGAAAATCCTACACTACATCAGCTTAATGAAAAGGATATTCAAGACCAGTTTCCTGAAGAACAACTCATGCACATCAGCAAATACCATCAAGGATCCACATCCAAAGATCCTTGGTATGCTGATCATGCTAATTTCCTGGTAGGAAATATAATACCTAAAGGAATGCCGACATCTCAGAGACGAAGATTCTTCCGCGACATAAAGAATTACTATTGGGACGATCCTTTCCTCTTTAAGGTTTGCCCCGATCAGATCATTAGAAGATGCGTCGATGGGAAGGAAGCAGAACAAATCCTTCGACAAAGCCACCATGGACCTACTGGAGGACATCACGCAGTTAACTTAACAGCATGAAAGGTGTATGATTCTGGCTTTTATTGGCCAACCATCTATCGAGATACTTATGACCTGGTGAAACGCTGCGACATTTGCCAAAGACAAGGCAATGTGTCAGCAAGGAACGAAATGCCACTCACTAATATCCAGGCTTGTGAGATCTTTGATATCTGGGGGTTAGACTTTATGGGACCTTTCCCTAAGTCTAATGGAAAAGAGTACATCCTAGTTGATGTCGATTATGTCTCCAGGTGGGCCGAAGCACAAGCTTTCCCAACAAATGATGCCAGAGTAGTGACAAAGTTTCTCAAACAACTATTCTGTCGATTCGGAACTCCAAGAGCTATCATAAGTGATCGTGGCACTCACTTCTGCAACACTCAATTCATGAAGGTTATGCAGCAGTATGACGTCACTCACAAGATGTCCACCGCCTATCATCCACAAACAAATGGACAAGCTGAGATCACGAACAGAGCTTTAAAGAGAATCTTGGAGCGAACAGTAGGAAATCATGGGGATAAGTGGGCTGACAAATTAGACGATGCGTTGTGGGCATTCAGAACTGCTTACAAAACACCTTTAGGTACCACACCATATCGTCTAGTTTATGGCAAGGCATGTCACCTACCAGTGGAGTTGGAATACAAAGCATACTGGGCGCTGAAGAACTGCAATCTGGACACTTCTATCACAGGTTCCCATCGGAGAATGCAACTAAATGAATTGGCCGAATTAAGAAATCAAGCATATGAAAGCTCCCTGAACTACAAAGATAGAACCAAGAGGATTCATTATTCCAAGTTTAAACTCTCAAGGTTCAAACCAGGAGATAAAGTGCTTCTCTTCAATTCGCGCTTCAAAAAGTTCTCTGGAAAATTCAAGATCAGGTGGACCGGACCATTCATAATCTCAAAGGTATTCCCTTATGGTGCAGTCGAACTCGAATCACCAGAAGGTAATTTTAAGGTAAATGGTCATCGGTTAAAGCATTACATCGAAGACTTCCCCATTCGTGAGGATGTCTTTATCTTCGAACCACCCTGAGTCAGCCAGAAAGGTACAAGAGTCGAGCTAAAAGACTCTTTAAACAAAGCGCTCTTGGGAGGCACCCCAAGCTTATCTTACTTTTCCTGTCATTTTTATTTCTTAGTTTATTTTTAATCTAGTATTGTTATCACTGATCTAATATATGCAGGCTTGCGACTTATCAGACAATCAAATAGCTTTATCTGAAATAAGTTTTATTTACACAAGTGCAAAAAGTTCAGATGGCATTCCATCTGTCCTTTCTGCATTTGTTCACTTTCTATTAGCATTACCTGTTTTATGTTTATTTCAGGATGGACGCTCAGATCGAGACTGAGGATCATGTTGCTGAGAGGCAACCTAGACAGAGGAGACGACACAGACCCAGGCAGAGGAGATATAGGAGAGCTTTACCTGCTATCCCTGAGGAGGGACTTGTAGATATTCAGCTAGAGCATGAGGAGGAGGCCACATCACCTGCAGCCCAGCCTGTGCCACCACAGACTACTCCAGCGATCAGACAGCCACCTACTCTTGAGTATGGCATTACCCTGTATGATCCCGCTGCTACTTGGGCCTTGTTCCAGACCTTCACTGCACATCATCAGATCCTTTCAGCACTGTGTGAGGTAGCCGAATTGCCGAGACATGCGGGACCACCTTTCAGGTTGGGACCAGACCCAGGACCATCTCGACCACCCTGGTCTTTCTTCCCTGCTGCTGGATCTTTTGTTGGACCTGCTGCTGGACCATCTACTGGACACCCTACTACTCCTGCTGCTGAGCCTGCTGCCTCTGGGACCTCTGCATCTATGGATCCAGTTCTTCGTGAGCAGCTTTATGCCATGCTTGATGTTTCGAGCCCAGCTACTGCACCAGTCTATGACAGGACTGCAGAGGATGAGTTTGATCCAGATAGCGATGACTTGCTAGATGACTATTATTAGTTTACTTTATCTTTACTTTATCTTTATTTTATTTCGTATTATTACTCTGTACTTATGTTTTGACTACTGAGACGTGATACTCTGATGAGGTTGTGATTACTGCAGAACTAGCTTCGTATGGAATGGCTGAGCCTAAACTTCTGAAATCATTTGCACCACTTCTGCACGAACCTGGTCCAACTCCAGTAACCACTATTTATAGGGAAGTTCATTTTCAGTATTTTCATTATAAAATTTTTGCCATGACCCCTATTTCAAACTCTAAGTGTGGGATTAGCAACCCCATTCTTAGAGAATACTTGAAACTAAAAATTGTTCAATAAAATCATTAAAACCCTAAGTGTGGGATTCTCCCTACTTAGTGGCAAAAACATTGAGGACAATGTTTACTTTTAAGTGTGGGATAGCAATATACCCTACTTTCGTATAAATAAGCTTAAATTTTTTCAAAAATGTCCTCAAATTTTTCAACTTGTTCTCGCATGAAGCCAATATGTCATCATTTTACCCTAAACTTTCAAAACCATTTTGAGTCAACAATATATGTAAGGCTACAAAATTTTCAAATAAACTCAAAGGTTAAGCAGAAAAAGGTAGAATCACGTCAGATTTCAACTTTTTCTTAATGAAAGTCTAAGAGGGGCATCACATGGCTGGGCACATACAACCCTATAAACTTGCGGTGAGGTATCTTGAGCCTAATAGCATTCATTTTTAATGCTTCACTTTTCGTTTCTTGTGTGTGACCGGTGCATGCGTTCTGAATTAGAACTTGCTCCTGACATACGTTTCGAGACCATATTGATAGGTGCCATACGTGGCATAGGTGCAATTAAATGACCTGGACATTTTTAGGAATAACCCCCTTTTCTCATATCTTTTCAAGCCAACCCTTTTCCGACACTTTTAGTGTTGAAGATCCCCTAAAAAAACCCTGTTGAGCCTAAGCCTTTTCGTTTCTTTCAAAACCCTAAAAAACCCACATTTCCACTCACCACCAAAATGTCTTGATAAAGGAAATTTTTGAGGAAGTGAGAAACAGCTATTTGGATGTCCTTACCCACTCGAGCAATTGCTCCCTCAAGTCATAAATTCCTGGTGACAAACTTCAAAAGAAGAAATTCAAAAGAAATCACCCGAAGCTCCCAAAAGAATCATTCATGGAGCCGTGAAAATTATCTTGAAGAAACTGCAAAAGCGAAAAGAGGATGAGGCATCTAAAAAAGCAAAAGAAAAAGAAAAAGAAAATAGAAAAGAAAATGCCTCAAGAAAATACAAAAAGAAAGAATAAAAGATCCAAGGAAGTTCAAGAATCATCCAAAAAGAAGAAATTCTCGGTGGATTCCCCTTTCTATAGGATTCAGTCAAATAAAGGTTTCTCACGACCTTAAGAGTTTCTGGAGTCAAGATCAGTCCTTCCTTCCATACCCTACCAACCTTTCCTTTTTCAAAATATTTCCCTTTTTCACCCCCAAAATACAACCCAATCAAATGTCCTGGGATAATTAGTGCCGTCCCTGTCTAAGTGGTGGAGATTCGATTCTCGATCAAGCCTATGACGATGAATGCTGCATGACTGGTATTATGAGCGATTTCGTTTGATCTAGATTATTAGGAAACCCGATACACTTGTGTGAATTGAGTGACCACCTAGTGAGGAATCGCCCAGTCATGTATATTCCAAGATCACGAGAATTGAAAGCATGCCTAAGATGATCATTTTGAAAAGTTAGATACGTCGTGTGCATATCTCCTATGTTACACCTGAGGGATTGTTTGATTATTTTCGTATTTTTACTTATATTTACGACTCCCTTAAAAACATCTTTTTCAGAAGAAGTTTCTGGGTATAGTTGACAGGCGGAATTGCTTGAGGACAAGCAAAACTCTAAGTGTGGGATATTTGATGTAGCGTAAAAAGTCACGTTTTTACCTACATTATTGACCCCATATTTAGGCCTTTTATAACAAAATCATTCTTAAAACATCATTATTTATCATATTTTGTTATAAAGGTGAAAACTTGACGGACTTTCCAAAACTATACGAAAAGGGCTGAAAATACACTGAAATGGGCACCAAATTGAGCCAATCCCTAAATCAACTGTAAACTCCATACCAAGACCTCACATTTACCTTATTTTGTATCTATGGAGATTACGAGAACGTGGATATAAGGATTGCTCAAAACGGATCAAGGATGAAAAAGTTATGCAAGTTACAGCGCAGCCGAAAGCCACAAAACGTATTCTGGACACGCCCGGGCCCCACACATCCAATTTCTACCAAATTGGCATCATTAGAAGCGTAACGGAATTACGAAGCCGTAGGCGAAAGAATCAAGTCAAACGGACGCAAAACGAAGAAGATACGGCCTTCCGAAGATGCGAGAAAAGTCAGAAAAATCACACGGCCTAGCACACGGCCACCCCAGGGCCGTACACGGCCTATACAGGGCCGTACATGGCCTGTACAGAGCCGTACACGGCCTGTATAGGGCCGTACATGGCTTGGTTTGGTCACACACGACCTCCGTCTTGCTTCGTTTGCTTGTACGTGTGCTTGTGTGCTTGTACTCTTGGATCCATGGCTTGCCTATAAATAGTGACCTCTCCATCCTCATTTCACACACCAATTCTTTCATAGAATTTTCACTTTCTCTCTCACACACTCTCTCTCTCTCTACTTTCTCTCTCTAGCACTACTCTTAGGAGTTAGAGGAGAAATAGAAAGAGCAGTTAGTTAGCGTAGCGGTAGTTGTAGCGTCTGTACGGAGTCACTCCGAGACTTTGGTCACGAAGATTTGTCTGTAATAAATATTCAGGTTATATTTATATCTCTTTTCTTTATTTCGTAAATATGATTTGCTTATATTATGTTTGCGTTGTATTGATTGCTAGAGATGCCATGCTAGGCTAGACAAATCTGTGTTTGCTATGATAATGGTTATGCTTAAGTAGTTATGATTTAAAATGCAATTGGGATGACCACATTATGAAACAACGGAGGTAACGTTATACGGCTTTCATTTGTATAGCGCCGGAACCATCACGAATGTGTGTAGTACGGAACGTGGAAGCTATGAAAGTCGTGGGCACAATCCGTTGTGGAAATAATGATCCCAATTGTAAACATGCTGTTACTCTGTCTGTGTAAATATTAAACTGTATCTGAATTTATGAATTGAATCTCAATTGTTTACCTATCCAACTTATGCTGTGGTTAGAAACTTCCTGCTAAAACCTGGCCAGTTATTAGTGGTACGTAATCTACCTATTCTATGTATGATGAAGCATTTGAACTCGACATGGCTGTATTCTCTAGATTGAAACTACATCATAAGAGATACGGAGCATAGGATTATAGATAGGTTAGATTCAAGTTCATATATTGAATATCTTTGAGAGACCTTTCGGGATATTTATGATCCAATTATCTGGTTATGTGATACAGTATGAAATAGGAATAGTTATCTGTGTGCCTTTCTATTGCATGTTCTTGTTTGATTGTTGCCTTAGGAATGCTGCATGCTAGAACTGAACCTCCGATTACTATATGTAACTGCATGATTAGGGTTTTCAGATATAAGTTGATATTTATACAGTAGAGTGATGTGCATGTAATAGTTGTGGTGATTTATATGATTGATGATGAACAATTCAATAAACCGTTAGACAAGTTAATCCAACCTATTCCGTAGGGTAACTCCTGTTCACTTTATTGCTTATTCAACAATTCGTGCCATGATACCGACACACATTTGTCAGAGATTGGGGAATAGGATTAGAGAATAACTGTTGATTGAATTGATCAGTACATTTGGGAGAACTTCCGGTGTATCTGACACTATATAATTGCTATCCATGTGACATATTATTTATCTGATTGTAGAGACCTTTACGTTAGATATTTGATAGGATCGTAATTATACATCATTAATAGTATAGGGTATCCAATGAGCAAACTGGTAATTTGAATCAATGCTAAGGAAAAACCATAAAATGGCACAGTACTTCGTATAGCGTTTAAATACGTGGGAAGAGCTAAGGAACTGCCGTAGGTATAATACTTCGTGTTAATTTAAGTTCCGGTTACTCAACGGATTAATCATCATGACTAGTGGCTTTTTCACCCATAACTACTATCCAAAGCATATACCGGCATCATAGTAAACACTCTCGTATCCACTGTTCTCAGAGCCTCCGTACAAACATCCTTTCCTTTTTTGCATTTATTTTCCGTATATTAGTTATAAAACAAAACCAAACCAAATCTTATTTTAAACCCTAGCTAAATTACAAAAGATAATTAGAACGCCTAAGATCCCATGCCCGTTGTAGTGTAAGAACGACACCTGAGTCAACATACCGCTTACTACCCTAGTAACCTAATTAGGGGCTGAAAGTAGTATTAGCTTAGGATTTCCCCAGCTCTATAAATTTAAAACACCCCACTGTTGTGCCCGCTTCGCGAACGACCGTTTCGGGCGCAACAGAGATCACCATTTATTCAATTTGAATAAGATATTATATCAAATGATTGGGAAGATATGATAAAGACATGTCTCACTATTTATAATGCATCATGTTTTTTATAAATGGCTCTTGAGGACACTATTGAATCAAATTAAATAAGTCCTTATATCAATTTGGGCTTGAAAAATTCTTTATTAAATGGACATTTTAGCCCATATTATAAATACATTCTTTATGAGTATTTTCAAGTTCATACATTCTTTGAACTTTTTACAATGTTCTAAAGGCGAATGAATATTTATAATTGAATATGAAAGAAATGTCTTGTAAAGATTAACTTTTATCATGTATAAAGAGTCATACATCCTCATGATGCAATGATTATTTTAATATTGACAATCCTTCCGACCCCCGAAGGATGACAAATATCATTAGACATTGATATTTCTCACTGGTCATAAAAGAGTTGAAAATCATTTACTTCACATTTTTGGCGAGATAACTTATTATCTATGAGCGGACACTCATTGTCTTGCATACATATAAAACATTTTTCAACTTGATGGATATATCAACGATGATGGATCCATGACTTATCTCATAAAAGTATTTGTCTGATCCACATAAGGTCAAAAACATAATATGTTTTCACCTGTGGAGACACCACAATTTCTTGGAGGTCGTCAAATAACGCTAAATTTATTGAGTTTTATAAAGCTGATCGAGAAATGTCTACTCAAGATCGAAGATTCAACACATCCAAGAAGAATGCGGTCTCAAGACAATTAAAGGAAATCCAACATTATATATGAAGACAATGTGAAGTGCATAGCTCAAATCAATAAAGGATACATCAAAGGAGATAGAACTAAACACATTTCATCAAAGTTCTTCTCTACTTATGATATACGAAATGATGGAACCATTGATGTTTATCAAGTCCGATCAAGCAAAAATTTGGCCGACTTATTCACAAAATCATTGCCGACAAAAGTTTTTGAACATCTAGTTCGAAAGATCGGTATTCGACGCTTGAAGGACATACATTAAATTCAGGGGGAGTATTATACGCACTGCACTCTTTTTCCCTTCATCAAGTTTTTATTCCATTGGGTTTTTCTTGATAAGGTTTTTAATGAGGCAGTCTATAGCGTATTGTAAACGGTGACTATCCAAGGGGGAGTGTTATGAAATCCATGGGCTTGTGGATAGCCCACCACTTACCTACTAGGTTATTAGGGTTTACTTCAATCCCTATATAAACAAGTCATTTGTATTCATTCTATATTATTCACTTAATAATATCTCTCTCTTCCTCTTCACTTATTGTTCTTGTTATTTCAATTCACAATATATATATATATATATATATATATATATATATATATATATATATATATATATATATATATATATATATATATATATGATCCATCACTTTTTTACGTTTTCCCTAAAAATATTTAATAAAACGTAACATTGCTCAAATAATAAGTATATATTAATCTTAGAAAAACCACATATACTTTGTTGAATTTATTGATTTAGTCACTCAACTATTTCTGTTATTGAAAAAGCCATTCAACTTTCGTATTACTTGTTGATAAACCTTTTACCTTAATAACCAACTAAATGACACTTATGTGTAATTAAATAACTTTAAGTACAAACTCACTAGTTAAGTATCATCAAGCATTTACTAGTTGTGTGCCTGCGTGTATGCAGTTGTAATAGCTATCAATTCTAGTAGTCGAGTAAAAGATCGATGTAGAGATAACAATTGTATTGACTTAGATTGTTGTTTATTCTTAGTTTTTTTTTTTTTTTTTTATATTTTGTATATTTACATTGTGTCAATTTCATTCGATACTTTATGTTATAATAATATGAACGACAAAAAAAAACATGTTCAAACATTTTGAATTATCATCTACTATAAATTAGAGTCTTATTGATCAATTTTAGTTAAATTATTGGAATACCATTTATTATTTATTTCAAATTAATATGAATTTAGGTACGTTATAAATGTGGAAGTATATATTATAAGTTAAAAGAAGCAAATTAGTATAAATTGATTTTATTTTATTAGTTATATTTATATTTATTTATGTAGTTAGTGGGTATAAATGTAATTTTCGATCTTCAAATTTGAAAACAAATGATTTAATGAGTAAATATTTTTAAGGATTTAAGATAAGATAAAATAATATTTAAAATTAAGTTTAATTAATTAAAGAATGATCCCAACCTGAACTTCCTTTCCCCTAGGCCCCAGTTTTTTTCCTTGCATTCATCGTCAAACTCTCGAAACCTCACTTTTTCAAGAGGGTTTATGATACGGATTACCAACGTCCTTTACTTTTTGTCTTAATATCACCAATGAACCGGTTTTATTATCAATGTCGGCTAACAAACTTTTTACTTTTTGTCCCAATGTCACTAACGAACTTATTAAATTTCCAATGTCGACAACGAACTTATTAAACATAGAGGTCACAAAAGTACTTTTTTAACAAGCTAAGTTTTGAATTTGTTGATGTGGTGTTGCCATGTGATTTCACTTATGTGTCCATGATATTACGTAAGTTATTCATGTAGACGTATGGTTATTTTCATCTTCTTCGATCAACTAACATGTAATTTTCGGTTACATTTTTGAAAAATGTGACAATTGCGTTTAGATTCGCTGGAAAAGTGGTGGTTATTATGTAAGCTATTCATGTGATTTCACTTATGGAAAAGTGATATAAATAAATTATTTAAAAATTGGATCGTTGATAATCAATTTCATCGAACCTTTATCTTACTTGATATCTAGTTATAGAGTCTCATTTCCGTAACACGACACTTTGTCTGGGGCCTCTAAAAGTTTGAAGAAAATTACACAAATGATCCTTTGAGTTACCCTAAATTTCATTAGCACTCTTTTACACTTTTTAAATACACCAACCATAAATTTTGGTTTGGGTGAACCGAAATAAAACAACAAATTCCAAAAAGGTCAAAAAAGTATAGCGATTTACCCTAACAAACATCTTACTTTAATTTTAATAAATAGATAACACATTGATAAAAAATGAATATATCTGAACAAACGAAATTTGTGTAATTGATATTAAAGTAAGAATATATCAATCATGTAGCAATTACAACTTGCAGTTAATTAATACAAGAAAAAATTAATATATTAAAGACGACGAGTTAATATACCAAATAAATAATTAATTTGAATAATAACCAAATGAAATTTCTAAGTACCTTACTTACTTGCTAGTTACCGAATTGATTTGCTGAAATTTTCTCCATTTTAAACTAATCATTTGTGATAAATTGTGTGTGTTCAAAGTAAAAGACGAATGTATGATACCGTTTAGTCCATTTATAACTGAGACTCATGGTGGTTTTCATAACATTTATAAACGAGAAGCTTTTCAATTTGAAAACAAAAAGCTAAAACTCCCAAAAACTCATAAAAGCTCTTCGCCAAACACAGATGGGCCATCTATTTTTTTGTGAAATTTTAAAGTTAAGTTCGGGGTATGTGAAAATTACCCATAAAAATAAAATAAAATAAAAGAGTAAGATTATTATTATTATTTTTAACAAGTTAGAAAGGTAAATTGAAACTTCAAATAGACAGAAAGCAATATAATAGTAGATAAAAATTTGGGTACATCAACCACAAAATGTCATACGCCAGTTTTTACGTTAAACAGATTCAAGAAACAAAGTCATTTGATTATTATCCGTAAGTCTAATGATCGATCCGTACACCACTAAAAAAATCTATACATTACTAATTGTGTTTATATTTAGTGGTGCAATTTTTGGTGCCGGCCGATCACTCTAAACTAATAACCAAATAATTCGGAAAGACGGAGCCCTTTTTTTAGCAACAATATTTGAAAGCTGGCCAGAGTTTTTCGAAGACTAGTGACTAATATTTGGAATTAATGAGGTGAATAATATATACTCCTTATGTGTGTGTATTCATAAAGCATGCAATGAAATTGATGTATTTGTTAAGAAAACCAAGAAAAATGGGAGGGTACAGCAAAGAAGAGATCTGACAATCGGTGAACCCAATTCCAGTTTAAATCCAGGTAAATTCTTTGTTTAACATAGAATGGAAACTATAGCTATAAGTAAAGATACTCAGGCCTAGTGCCTACCAGTTAACTTAGGCTCAAATTTATAACTTAATTATAAATTCTAATGATCGTGATTGTAAATATAAATAATAATTTTAAGTCACCATCAATACTAGACTCTAAGCCAATTTTTGTTTCACACAATTCATAGTACTCCGTAGTCGGGTAGGAATTAAATCTCATTTTATATCATCTTTGATTGGCAGAATGAAATTTAAATTTCAATGTATTATGTTTGTTTCACAAAATATAAGGAATTGAAATCGTTCGAAATCCATCGTACAAAGGAATTCAGCCTATCGGATGAAAGTTAACAATTTCATTGAAATTAAGAGTGTTGATTATGAAAATTATTTTATAATTATTTTTGTTAATATTATTATTAATTAAATATTAGACATGGACCGGCTGTGGGTGACCCAAATACTAAATTTATATAATTATCAATTAAATATTATTTTAATGATATATTTGTATCTTTTATTATATTATATTATATAAATACAAAATTATGTAATATAATATAATTAAAAATTATGTTATAAAATACTTTTATAAGAAATTATATAGAGTAGCCTTTTAATATTTATTAATATTAATACTTGTTATTATTACTTTAATAAGTGTATATGCAGCTACTGTCGTATGCCTAAAATAATTAAGCTTTAAATTTATTTCACTACTAATTTTGATATTTATAAATGCATAAACATATAAATACAATAACAATTTAGATATTTAATTAATAATTTTTTATATTTCGTATGCCTAAAAAAATTAAGCTTTAAATTTATTTCACTACTAATTTAGTTGTTATTTTGCTTTTCGCAAAAAAATATATTATTTTGACTAATTTATTTATAAACCTTAAATCGTTTTTATCTTACATATGCCAGAATGTCATGCAATCTTAAATACAGTATTAAATACAGTATAATATAAGAAATTTCTTGGTAATTAGATTCAATTAGGTCCCACTAAGTAGAATAAATTGAAGGCTTTCTATATTGGTTATATAAACACCACCTCAAATATACTCATTTATGATGACGGGGAAATTTGCACCACCTTAGGCCATCTCCAATGTATATGAGTTTGCACCAAATTTGATGTTTTGATGTAAAAAACCATCTCCAACCGAGTCATCAAATTAGGTGCAAAATTTAGTGCACACCAAATTTTGGAAGATTTTGCACCAAATTTGATGCAACACTAAACATTGCACTAAATTTATAATGTTTCATTTTAAACCTATGTTTGAATTATTGTTATTATATAAGTACAAAAGTTGAAAAAACTTATTTATTTGCATGATTTAGTACGATAAACTTTAGATTATATAATATGATTATTAAAACAATAAAATATAATTTTCAAATAAATTATGATAATTTAAACATTGATTCATGCAAAGAACTTATGTAATTGAAGTTTTACGAAACTAAATAAATAAACTTAACATTTAAGTTAATAGTTTGGAAGGTTAATTGATCATAAATATAATAAATTCAAGTAAAATATAATGTAAAAATAGTTTAAGGGGTAATGTGTAAATGCTGAAAGTAGTTTTAGTGCAGAAATTTAGTGCATACGTTGGAGATGAAACACATTTGGTGCAAGTATATTCCTGAAAGATTCTTTTGTTACACCAAATTTGGTGCATACGTTGGAGATGCCCTTAACAAAATAAAGCGGATGAATGACCGCCACATTATGTACCATATAATGCGGATGAATGACCCCATTTTGTTTGATGTTATAAAACCGCTGTATAATCAATTATGACCCTACCTTTTAATCATAGAACGATTTTTCTTGTAGCATCGTCTTTTAGTCACCCTTTAAAAGCTTATTTGTGTACTAGTGCCACCACTTACCAAATAAGGCATACTATACGTACATTTGTTATTTGTTTACATTCTTATGGTCTATAACCAACATTGTATACCACCCAGTTCACAAATGTTTAAAGCAATAATCTACATTCCTTTTACTTCATTAAATATTAGGTCTGATATGTGTTATGTATCATATGTGGTTTTTCTATGTCGTAGTCTTGTGAAGCATTAAGATAGAGATGGAAGTTGAACGCTCAATTTTGGACATAATCAGCATCCTTCCACAAGATATTATTGAAAAGATTTTAAGTGCTTTGCCAATCCGAGATGCCTTAAGAACGAGCATATTGTCAAAGAAATGGAGGTATTGTTGGACAAGCATTCCTACACTTTCATTTGATGACAAACTGTTTAAAGGATCATCATGTGACGAGGAAATCGTGAGACATAAACTTGTTAATGCTATATTCCAGGTTCTGAAGCTACGTACGAGTCCGCTAATGTCGTTTACTTTGTCGGTCGCTACAGAAATGGATTCTGATATAAACCAAATTATTCTTGATCTTTCAAGGATGAATACTCTGAAGTGCTTTACCTTGCTCAACTTTTCGACCAACCACTACAAGTTACCATGTTCATTTTTCTCATTGCATGGATTGGAACACTTAGAGCTCTCAAGGTGCGACTTTGAGCCTCCCTCAACATTTAATGGGTTTAGTAAATTGTGGTGGCTATGCTTTAGCAACATTGGGATGACTACCAAGACGTTTAAGCACTTCCTCACCAATTGCCCAATGCTCAAAGAATTCTTTTTGGTAGGTTTATATGATTGCTTGCTATTTGCTAACAACAACAATATCAATCCTGCTAAAAAACAAGGTATGGGGATATAATTTCTCGTTAAGATCCTTCACAAATACCTTCCAATAAACGTATTTCAATGCAGGTTGGAAAACAAATGGATGTTACAAGTGAAAGCAAGTTTACGTTTCTTGAATTTTTTGAGTGTTTGCCTTCAATTGAACTAGTGGCAATCTCAAAGTCTCATATGCAGGTAACATCCCTTATAAGTTCAAATTAAATAAATATTGGATTGGATCTCATATACAATTATGTTTATGCTAATTGTTGTTTTGAAATGCTTTTAAAGTATTTTGCTGCAGGTGGCATGCCACTTAAACTCCCAATGACACTAGTCCACCTCAAGACTCTCATTTTGACAGTGTGTTTTATGAAACAACATGAGCTTTCTTCTACCCTTTGTTTGATTAATAGCTCCCCAAATTTAAAGCACATCCTTCTCAAGGTATAGTAATTTAATCACGTACATAGTAATGGTTATTTAGTTTTGATTTATCTCTTTCTGATTTAATTAATATATTATTATCGACAGTTGCAACCTAGACGAACTTCAATTAATTCTCCTGACCTTCGAAATTATTTGGGCTTGAAACTGAATCATCTTGAAGAACTTCAGATGGTAAGCTTTAGTAATTTAGCTATCGAGAAGGAATTTTTAAAGCTCATCATGAACACGTCATATGTGCTAAAGAAAGTACGAGTAGAGATTGGTCATAATATTTCTTTTGATGAAGAGCTAAGAATGCTTAGAGACTACATACGACTTCCATTTCCACGTGCATCAGCTTCAGCAAGATTGAACTTCGAACGCCCGACACAATTCATCCGAAAACTTACCAATGTGATACGTTTGCTTAATTAATCAAGAAAACTGTACGTACCAGACGTGTTTAGAATTTTAGAATATGCTTTTTGGGGTTGATTATGAATTGTTACTATATACCCTTTGCAGTTTAGCCTACTGACAAGTAGGTGTGCTCTTCTATATTTTACTAGGGTGAGCATATGTCGGACATCCAATCCCATGCTAATAAGAAAAACGAGCGATTGCTAGTCAGCTTTCATTTTCTTAAAAAAAAGGTAGGGACTGAGGCTCTGAAGGCTTTACTACCAAACTCAACATAGATGGCTCAGCTACTATGGACCCAAAACCACACCTGTAACCCAAGTTAATTCGCGAGGTTTTGGGTCACCTTCATTTAATGCTTAGGTTGGTTTCGGTTCCGGTTCCAAGCTTTTAAATGGGTCAATTTTCAGTTTTAGTCGGTTATAACACGAAATGCCCATTATTTTTTTTTAAAAAAAAAACTCAAGTCCAAAAGTCTGAACTTGGGCTTAGAAGCCCACAAACAAAGGAGTATTGCCCAGATAAATAGATAATTAAACCTGGGGGGGAGTCAATTTAGGAGTGGATGTGTCATGTGTGTCAGTGTGTGAATGTCATATTTATAGGGAGTGGGAGCCTCCAACTTTTCTAAGTTTGGATCGATGTGGACAAGTTATATAGTAAGGATGCGTTTAATAACGAAAAACTTTTTCATTTTTCTTGAATTATTTTTAAAAAAATTGAAAAAATTAGAAAACATGTTTAAGTTGTGAGTTTCTGAAGAACTTTTCTAAGAAAATGAATCTAATGATTTATGGTTACCTCTATTTGATATTTTGGAAAATGAAAACTCCATCCCTTACATTTGAACGCGTTTTCTAAATTCTAGGAGTATTAGTTTTTCAAGGGACAAAAAACTCTAGAAAAATGAAAAGGGATAAGTACCTGGGAATGCACTCAACTTGTCCCAAATGTCTATTGTGTGTACCCAACTTACGGGTGCCCTATTTAACGCACCCAACTTTTAAAAATGGTTATTGTGTGTACTTTGCTGATGTGTCATCCGTTTAAGATGCCACGTGGCATCCTTAGAAGATGACATGTCATCGACACGTCAGTAAAGTACACACAATAACCGTTTTTGAAAGTTAGATGCATTAAATAAGGCACCCGTAAGTTGGGTACACAAAATAGACATTTGAGAAAAGTTGAGTGCATTCCCAGGTACTTATCCCTCAAATGGAAAAGAAAAAATGAAGATAGTTTTCCATAACTAAACGCGCCCTAATTCTTTTCAAAAATTGGCACTTCTACGGTTCTACTTTCAAGGAGTTTTTTAAGTGAGTATTGTAGTTTCAAACACTATTTAAGAAACTATTGTGACAAATATTCAGAGTCAAGACTTGATGCTAGCTCTTCATTATAGTTTCATCGTATTTTATTGCAACTATTGTGACAAATGCGCAAACGGTGTCATGGTGTCTTATCATTAGTTTAGATTATATACTTTAAAAAGCAATTATTAGTTATTATCAAAGAGATTTTATGCTCCTTGATACATGACATCTATCTCTAATCATAATGTATTTTATATCACAAAATTACAAATGTACATTAATATTTGAAGAACTTGCTTATGCTTTACATGCCCACTTTATAAATATTTTTCTCTTAATCTTGTATTATTATGTTAATATATATCTAAAAATAACATCTATCTTATAAGATGACATGTATCTTATATCATTTTTTCAACACTTTTATTCTTAGTTCTTTCCTTTAAAGCAAATTAAATTCTTAATATTCTTATTAAGAATAGTTTAGCACCTTAATCTTACACTAAATCGTTAATATACTTATCAACAACACTTTCGTACCTTAATAAGAAACATGTGCACACTTGCAAAATGAATATTTGAAATGCTTTTTAACTACTTTGTTAAATGAAAAGGGAATAAAAATTCATTTTGTGAACTACATCTTAATTTGCATTTATTATCAACCAATTCAATTTTTGCACCTTTTTAACAAAGTTTGTTAAATGACTTTCATAATTCGTCATATATGTGTCTATTTTTTCCACGCATATACATCGTATTGTAATTCTTTTACTGAACGTATTCACTTTATCAATCTATTATTTTATTTAAATCGACAGAAAAGTAATAAACTTTACAACCTTAAATGTGTAAGCTTTAGGTTTTTGTTATAATAAAATCTTTGATATACTTTGCACATTTGAGTTAATTACGTTAGATTTTATTGTTGTCATCAATCTTTATATGTTTCGATTAAGTACCCAATATGAAAATAATATACATGTAATATTGTAGAAAAATTAACAATAACGTTTTTAGATGTGGGCCGTGCGTAGCACGGCATAGAAGTTCACTAGTATCCATCAACTTTTAAATAAGAAGTATTAGAAGATGGTTTAAAAAGAGCCACAATGGCTAGATTTTGGACACATATCATCTAAAATGATGCCACATGTCCCCCAAAATTTCCTTTTTAACAAAATCTATCCTAATTGTTTTCGCTTCGTTCGTCTCAGATTAATTGTCCATCATTCTCTTTTGATTTATCCCAACATAAGTGTACATTTCAAGCTTTTAACCAATCAAAACTCTTTTTCAATTATCAACATCAAACTTTATTGGTTCATAGTGTGATGATCCTCACTATTCTTAAATTGTGTGCAAACTGATAGTAGACTAATTAATTTGAGATGGAGGGATCAACATTTGAAACTTTTTTTATTCATTTACAATGCCTAGATTTTGGACACATAGGCATCTAAAATGATGCCACGTGTCCCCTAAAATTTCCCTTTTTAACAAAATCTATCCTTACTGTTTTCGCTTCAATTCACTCGTCTCAGATTAATTGTCCATCATTCTATTTTGATTTGTCCCAATATAAGTGTACATTTCAAACTTTTAACCAATCAAAACTCTTTTTCAATGATCAACATAAAACTTTATTGGTTCATAGTGTGATAATCCTCACTTTTCTTAAATTGTGTGCAAACTGATAGTAGACTAATTAATTTGAGATGGAGGAATCAACATTTTGAAACTTTTTTTTATTCATTTGTCGGCTAACATGTTTTTTTTTTTAACGGTATAAATAAATTTGCATTAAGAAAGATCAACTAGCAAGGAGCTAGAGATCAAAAATACAAAATCTAGAAAGACAACAAGAACAAAATCTAGATCCTACCCGAGACTTTAACTGCAAAGATTACAAAAGGGGTGAAAAACTCATGCCCATTACAGAACCCAAGACATGAGAAAAACCCCCACCATCGAAGGCCATGCCACCGGTTTTCACTCCGAGGTGATTTTGATGCAACCCCATACAAGTCCCGGAGAAAAACATAACATGAATAGAAACGCCAACACAATGTAATTAGAAAGCAGCTACAAACTCGAAACAACACTTCCCCATGATGGTCCAAGAAAACCAGAAAATAAGCCGGAACATCCACGAAGACCAAGAAACCGGAAAGCAAAGAAGAACAATATTCATCCAACACGAACCGGATTCTCTTTCCAATCTTCCCAGTGCTTGTGATTCTTCCTGTCACGGTTAGTAATCCAAAGAAAAGATAATGAAACAATGGAATGGAAGATGTCAATTTCACTATCGTGGATACCGTTATGGAGGATATTGTTTATGGCTTTCCATATATGCCACCACCATATAAAAAAGATAGCCTCAAGAACGCGAAGCGTTTTACCTGGGAGATGCAAATCCCCGCACCAAATCAGAATATCATTAGGTTCCGAATCCGGAATATTAATGTGAAGCCAGGAGCTCAATAATAACTGTGTTTCAACCGATAAGTCACACTGATGAAATATATGCCTTATGCTATCAATCCCATTACAATAGTGTAAACAGCGAAATGTGTTAACGTCAATGCCTCTACCGAAAAGATTAATATTCGTTGGGATGCAATTACGTAACATTCTCCAAACAAACAGGTTTACTTTCTTGGGGACAAGGGTATTCCATCTAGTTTGAATATTGCTAATCGGTAGTAAATGGCGATCTATATAATGACGAATTTGAGCAATGGAGAACACCATTTTACCATCTAACCTCCACACCCAAGAGTCGGGTTCATCATTATCCGTAACACGCGGGAGGGATTTCACCATATCTTGGAATTGTTCCAGTTCACGGCCCGATCTTAAACCTCTACGCCAAGACCATTCCCAGTTTAAATTAGAGCGTCGGTCATTAATACTACACTCTTTGTCCACCTCAATAGCAAAAACCCGTGGAAATCTAGAGGCAAGCGTGTTTTCACCACACCAAACATCCTTCCAGAACTTGGTATTATGCCCATTTCCAACTTTTCGGCTAATAACATCATTCGGGAACGTGGGAATATCATGTATAAATCGAGCAGCCGCAACAATATTGGACCATACCCCTTTATTTTTTGCCGATAAAAAAGCGAAACGGTCTTCTCCGTGAATTGCTGATAAGACACGCACCCATAAACACCTAGGGTCCGAGAGAGCCCGCCATCTCCACCTATATAAAAGAGCAAGGTTCATAGCTTTGATACTTCCAATCCCCACACCTCCATTTTCTTTTGCCGCTAAAACCGATTCCCATTTTATCCAGGAAATTTTACGTTGCTTATTCGATCCACCCCAAAAGAAAGATGACCGAAGCGACTCCAACGTCTTCTTAACTTTCTTAGGCATGCGGAAGATAGATAAGAAGTAAATTCCCAATGCACCTAGAACCGAGGAAATTAATGTAGACCTCCCTCCAATTGATAGAAGATTTGCTTTCCATCCTGATAATCTTTTTTTAAACTTAGAAACAATTGGATCCCATGTAGCAACACGCGCAGCACTACCGCCGATAGGAATTCCAAGATATTTGAATGGGAGAGATTCAGTTTTACAACCTGTCCCAATTGCAAGACGTTCAACCTCCGAATGTTGTACCCCAATGCCAATGATAGATGATTTATCAAAATTAATCTTAAGCCCAGAAATACAGTAGAAAAAATGTAGCGCGTTAGAAATATTCTCCATGTTTTCCTCTGACCACTCTCCCACTAATATAACATCGTCAGCATAGAATAAATGAGAAATAGAAATATGATTAATCTTAGCACTGTTAAATAGCCCGGTCCGCACCAAATTGTCAATAGCTATGTGAAGACCCTCCATAGCTATAATAAACAAGAAAGGTGCCATTGGATCACCTTGACGTAACCCGCGTTGAATCATGAATTCCTCCGTAGGACTGCCATTGACTAAAACCGAAGATTGGCAGAAGTAAGACACGCCTTTATCCAAGATAACCATTTATTTCCAAATCCCATTACCTTAAGAATGGAAAAGAGAAAATCCCAGGACGGAGAATCATACGCCTTCGCGAAGTCAATCTTGAACAATAATAGACTTTTCTTTCGTCCTTTATACCATTCAATAATCTCACTTAACAGCAAAGGCCCATCCAAGATCTGCCTGCCTTTAATGAACGCAATTTGTTCATGGCTCACAACCGTGTCAATAACATGAGAAAGGCGGTTGGCAATAATTTTTGCAATAATTTTATATTGCAATCCAATGAGGCTAATAGGACGGAAGTCAGAAACAAGAATCGGGTTATTAACTTTAGGAATCAAAGTGATGAAAGATGAGTTACACCCAATCGGAATATGAGAACGATTATAAAAATCAGTCACCATATTGAAGACATCATCCTTCATGATATCCCAATATCTCTTTAGGAGCGCAAAGGAAAAACCATCCGGTCCCGGGGCTTTCTCCCCGCCACAACTCCAAACCGCATCTTTAATTTCTTGAATCGAAAACTGTGATTCAATACTGATCGCTTGAGAGACAGAAAGGGATTTAAAATGTGCCGCATCAATGGAAAAAGGAGCCCCTTTAAACTTCTGAAACTTATTAGCAAAATAATCACGAAAACATTTTTTAACATCATTCGGTTCATCAAACCAAACCCCATTATGTTTAATCCCTTTTAAAGTTCCCGTGCGACGCTTATAATTGATAATCGAATGGAAGAATTTAGAGTTTTCATCACCCTCGACTCCCCAATTCACTTTGGCCTTTTGTTTCAAATCACGATGTTGGCGATGCAACAATATATGTAATTCATGAATAAGCAACCGTCTTTGCTCAGAAAGAACATTTGTACCTCCATCACTGCTTATTTGGTGATCAATCATAGCAATCTCCCGTGTGATAGTTTCTTTATTCTGAGTAGAGATTTGGTCTTTGCGCCAAGATTTCAGGTCATATTTTAACAATTTCAATTTCTCCTTCAAATACACGAAAGCATTATGTTTGTGACTCACACCTGTGTTAGTCCACCGACCAATGATAATATGATCTATCCCCTCCATATCCAGCCATGAATTATAAAGTTTAAAGGGTGTTGGGCCAAAATCGAATACTTTTTGTGTAAGTAATAGTGGACGGTGGTCAGATAGAATGTCATCAAGAGCCTCCATTACAATGTCTGGAGCTGCATCCAAAAAAGTCTGAGTAACCAGGAACCGATCTAAGCGACTAGCTTTTGTACCATCTGTTGTCACTCTCGTGTACTTATGTCTTCCCATAGGAATGTCAATCAAATTACCTCTCTCTATGAACGTATTGAAGTTAGTAGCATTAATGCATGAGAACATAGTCCCTAACCGATCATCACTATGCCGAGCAGAATTAAAATCTCCAAAAATGAGGTACGGGCCCATGTTCAATTCCATGAAGTTCAGAATATTTGTCCACAGATCAACTTTCTCACTTTCAGCTTGAAGAGCGTACACATTTATCATATAACACGTAAGATTGGACGTTACCCAAGTTCCTTTGACAACAATGAAATTAGGGACAAGTCCCTCGAAATGCAACGAACTTTTCCCAAAAGTCTATTGTATGCGACCAACTTTCGACGAGGCATAAGAATGCAACCTACTTGAAAAAGTGGGGTTTTTGATGTAACTTGCTGATGTGTCATTCGTTGAAGGTGAGACGTGGCGTACGGATGTGCCACGTGGCTTACGGAGAGTTTGACAACTCATCGACACATCAGCAAGTTACATCAAAAACCCCACTTTTTCAAGTAGGTTGCATTCTTATGCCTCGTTGAAAGTTGGTCGCATACAATAGACTTTTGGGCAAAGTTCGTTGCATTTCGAGGGACTAAGCCCATGAAATTATCAAAAACCTGATCATCTACTTTACTAAATGTTTCTGGGTCCCAAATAGAAAGAAGACCCCCCCCGAGCGACCTGTAGCCAGCGATTCCACAAAATCATAACCATAGTTCCCCCATAAGCTCTTTATTCTGCAAATATCTGACTTAGACATCTTCGTTTCTTGAATCGATAGGAAATTAACACGGTATTTAGCCAAAATATGACGAAGTGATTTTCGTTTAACATCGCACCCGGTTCCACACATATTGATAGATAAAATATTCATTGGAAACCTTTGTCAGCACTCATCCTATTTACAATTTGTTCAAAAGTACGTGGATGTCCCACCAAGTTAAAGCCCATACTTTTACCCACATCCATAATCTTGTGAATTTTTCCTGCAGACTGGTTCGAGCCTAGCGAATTACAATTGGAATCAAAGGTTTTCACCTGTTCTTTATGGCGTGCAGAACTCGAATAAGTCTCATCTTCCTGTAGGTTGCAAGGTTTTAGAAACATACCTTTAATGAACCCTAGTGCACCATAAGAACCTGAACTTGACACAGATGCAGAAATATTATTATTGGGAGCGTTCGTGGTATTATCTAGCTTTTGGGAGTGCTGATGTTCCGATGGGGGACACGATTTAGCACGTTTGCGTGACCGGGCATCCTGAATGATTAACCGATTTAGGGAATAGATATCATCAGACTCCGTAGGAATTTCATGATCGTGGGTAACCTCATGATCAACACTACAGTTTGGCTCACAAGGGATTTTTTCACCTAAACAACCCTCCGGGGTTAAGCCCGAAGGGATTTTGTTGTCTAAGTTAACCTCATGACGAACAGTACCTGAATCACGAGGGATTTTATCCCCATTAAACGCCTCCGAAGTAGAAAACGAAGCTGCAGAAGTTTCTTTGCAAAGATTAAGGTCAATCTTTGTACTATTATAAGTGAAACCATCTTCCGTTGATGACTTAGAATGTACGTCACTGAATTGTACATCTGAAGATGAGGAGGCATAAGCAGGACAAAAGATTTTAGGTTCCCAATTAGCAAATTCCTTAATCCAAATGTCATAGGGCTTCTCGTCTAACATCACAGTCAGCTCTTCAAAAATAAACTCAGAAGATTGAGATAACACACACACCTTGCCCACAGAGTATCCTCTTTCCCAATCATTAGCATAGAAAATGCATTTACCCCACGGGCCAATAATTTGTTGAAAAGTCTCTTTTTGCCACGCCCCTTTTGGGAGACCAACAATCTCTATCCAAACCATACGTTCATCAGGGACAAACCCGTTACACGGTGTCTTAAATGCACAGAATCTACCCTTTAAAGTATCATTAGACATGAAAAGATCTTTGGCTTCCAGAGATGTAAACGTTGCATGAAGCCATCGACCACCAATGTAAGTAACCTCTACATCATAAAAACCTTCCATATGAAGCCATTGTCGCACAATAGGTATATGTGGAGATTCCTAAATTTTTATGAGTAACGATGTAGTATGCTTACTTGTAGAATCACTAATATGACTAGTTACCTTAACACTTCTTCGTTGCACAGGGGGTGGATTAGCTTTACCAGTATCACCAGAGAGAACTGCCGCATACGATTTTTGATTGGTATCTTTTTGTTGATCTGTCATAACTTGTTGCGGCTTCGTCACCCCTTTGTTTTCTCCGTAAGGATCTGCTTTCTTGTTGCTGAACTTCTTATTAAACCTAACCATATCAGCATACATATGAAATCCTCCAAACCAGATCGACCTCAAGCCTGATAGAAGCAGTTCCGCGTTATCGACCTTAATGAATCGAACAAACCCAAATCTTTTGCCAACTTTTGAAAGTCGATTGGATATAAAGACATCGATCACAGATCCCCATTCTGAACAGCTTTTCCACATGTCCTTATAAGTGATGTGTTGTGGAAAATTCGTTATGTAAAACGACATTGACATACGATTCAAAATATTGGAATTAGGGTTATAGTTCCTCTGATGATCAGCGTCCTTCCCATGCACCACATTAGATCTAGCTTGAGTATGTGGCAAATGGTTACCTTTACGATTGTTGACTCGTTGCCATCCTTCGTCTTGATCCCCATTGCCTGTCGTCGCTGATTGCCGTGAAACCCCTTGATGCGCCGTCATCCAATACAGTTTTTAATCCAATACAAGTAGCAATTCACTTTAAACTTATGATTAATCTAACTCGATCAATATCATTGCAGGTAGGTAATTAAATTTAATCAGATGATATGTTCTTTTTGAATGCTCTTACTTCAATTGCTTATCACTATTGATTAATTTGTTATACTTATCTAAAACATCTTAAATGATGTAACGTATATTCATTTAATTTCATTACCATTATTATTACTATTTTTGTCTCTTTTAAAAAAGCAAGTACTATATAAAAAAATGCACTATATACTAAAATTAAATAATAACACACATTTGGATTATTAAATTTTGATACATCACCTCCTCAATTTTTTAAGATATAAACAACCAATCTATCAATAAAAGTAAAATAAATATTTCTATAACCTTTTTTCAAATTAGTCGTGTCTATTATTTTGATATGTTCACATCTCATATGTAGTATTATATTTTCTTTTCTGTAGCAAACACTCTTACTTTTCTATCGATATTTTTCTTCAATCTTCTTATCAATTTATTTTCTTAATGTATAAAAAAGTCATACTATTTTTCGTAACTACACATCATACATGCAGGTAAAAGATCGCAAATTCCAAACGCATATACAACTTATTTTGTAGTATTATTTGTTCAAATAATTTAACCTTTTTATCAAACAATTTCACTATATCTTAATATAGATATTTCTCTCTAAATTTTCAAAAAGATAACAATCTCTTATAACATTTTAAATGTAGGGTTTTAAAGTTCATTTTTACACAGAAAGTTATATATAAAAAAAACTTTTCGAATTGGAGACAATACCTTTTATTATGAATAACTTTTTGAAAACTGAAACTTTGTCATAGAATTATTTTTTCGTATTACGTAATCATTGTAAGGTTCATTTTTCCATAAATTCTCATTTCCATATTATATTTTTGAAAGTGGTTATACGTACATATTGAATTGTGTAGGTAATCAATTTTTTTTTTTTTTTTACATATTACTTAAGTGTGGTAGCTTCAAGTTCGATAAATAGAAAAATTATTATAAAAGCATAACTAATAGTTCAATCAATCATCTTAGATTGTTAAGAACATGAAATTTTACCTATCATTTAGTTTCCATGCTTTCTAGATTTTTTGTTAGATCTTACAACTAAACTTTTCTCCACATGATCTATGATTCAAGGTGTATGACACTAATCTAAGTGTTAGTGTATGCCAATAGTTATAGTTAAGAAATAAAAGTGATTTTTTGATTTTCCTTAAAAACAATATACATATCGCAAAGATTAGTATTGACTGTTCTGAGGACGGGCCGTGCATTGCACGGCTTAACCCTTACTAGTGATATGTATTGTATTGTTTAGCTGGGTAAAATGTGAAATTTTAAAGTTTAGTTAGGGGTATGTGAACTTAACCCCTAAAAATAAAATAAAATAAAAGAGTAAGAAAATTAAATTTATTTGAACAAGAAAAGTAAATAAAAACTTCAAAATAGATAGAAAGGAATATAATAGTAGATAAAAACTAGGGTACTAATGACCAAATAATTCGGAAAGATGGAGCCCTTTTTAGCAACAATCTTTGAAAGCTTGCCCGAGTTTTTCGAAGACTAGTGGCTAATATTTCGAATTAATGAGGTGAATAATATATAGGAGTATGTGTGTGTATTCATATATAGGATATGATAAAGCATGCAATGAAATTGATGAATTTGTTAAGAAACCAAGAGAAATGGAAGGGGACAGCAAAGAAGAGATCTGACAATTGGTGAAATCAATTCCAGTTTCAATTCAGGTAAATTCTTTGTTTAACATATAATGGAGACTATAGCTGTAAGACCACTCATATCGGTAAACATCGGTTTGCGTCGGTTCGGCTCGTCGCTTTTCTTGGTCGGAAATCCGACGTGTACTATTTTTGTGTGTGTATAATATTAAAGGTAAATTCGTAAATGTGGAACCAAAAATAGAAGTGACGGTTTACTGACGGTAATTTTTGTCATGATTATAACATAATATAATTATCGTGATTATAAATATAGATAATGTTAAGTCCCCATCAGACTCTTAGCCAATTTTTGTTTCAGAGAATTCATAGTACTCCGTAGTCTGGTAGGAATTAAATCTCATTTTATATCCTCTTTGATTGGCAAAATGCAATTTAAATTTCAATGTATTATGTTTGTCTCGCAAAATATAAGGATCTGAAATTCGAAATCCATCATACAAAGGAATTCAGCCTATCGGATGAAAGTTAACAATTTCATTGAAATTAAAATTGTTGATTATAAAAATTATTTTGTTATTACTTATTTTTATTAATACTATTATTAATTAAATATTAAACATCGACCGGCTCTAGTGGGTGACCCAAATACTAAATTTATATAATTATTAATTAAATATTATTTTAATGATATATTTATATGTTTTATTATATTATATAAATACAAAATTATGTTATAAAATACTTTTATAAGAAATTATATAGTGTAGCCTTTTAATATTTATTAATATTAATACTTGTTATTATTACTTTAATAAGTGTATATGCAATTAATCATATGCCTAAAAAAATTAAGTATTAAATTTATTTCACTACTAATTTTAATATTTATAAATACATGAACATATAAATACAATAACAATTTAGATATCTAATTAATAATTTTTGATATTATTTTATTATATATATTAACTAATTATATATTAAGATTGAACCTAATTTATTAAATACTTTTTTTATATTACTATCATTAATTTGAATTCCATTCCAATTCCTATTAATCAAACGTTACAGATTCTAATTCCTCAATGTTTTAATTCTTTCATATTTCAATTCCTTTAGATTCCAATTCATTTGACAGATTGCAATTATTTCAAAAGGTATTTGCGAACCAAACGGGGCCATAAGTAAAGTGTAGGGCCCGACAAATGAACTTTGAAGGCCCGGTTCAATATAATAATAGGCCTCATAATTAGAAAAAAAAACTACAAACTCATATATAGATATAAAAAATGTGCATTAAAAATATACAAAATTACAAAAGATGAATCATCATCTAAAAATTCAGAAAACTTACCATTTTCATTTTGCTTGAAAAGTGTTATTTTTCGAACATTCTTTGAAGCAAAATTATTGATTAAATATAATAAATACTCTCTAAATATTAATTTTGACTACTATTATTTTTAATCCGTTAAACTACTCTTGTAGAGTTGTAGAATTAGGAGACTTTTAGTAGACTGGGCCCTATATGATTTGCACAAGGTGTTAGAAGAATTTATATGAGTAACAATAAAAGGGTTCTTTTTATCTTATCACTAACAATAGTTTCATTTTTCTCTCATTAATGCATACTAATTATAATAAGTGGTCGTAATTAATAAATTGTTATTTTGCTTTTCGCAAAAATATATATTATTTTGACTATTATTTATAAACCTTAATTTAAATCGTTTGTCTTACATATACTAAATGTTATGCAATCTTAAATACAGTATAATATAGGAAATTTCTTGGTAATTAGATTCAATTAGGTCCCACTAAGTAGAATAAATTGAAGGCTTTCTATATTGGTTAAACACCACCTCAAATATACTCATTTATGACACGGAAATTTGCACCAACTTAACAAAATAAAGCGGATGAATGTTCATTCATCCGCCACATTATGTACCATATAATGCGGATGAATGACCCCATTTTGTTTGGTGTTATAAAACCGGCGTAATATCAATTATGACCCTACCTTTTAATCATAGAACGATTTTTCCTTGTAGGATCGTCTTTTAGTCACCCTTTAAAAGCTTATTTGTGTACTAGTGCCACCACTTACCAAATAAGGCATACTACACGTGTTATTTGTTTACATTCTTATGGTCTATAACCAACATTGTATACCACCCAGTTCACAAATGTTTAATGCAATAATCTACATTCCTTTTACTTCATTAAATATTAGGTCTGATATGTATTATGTATCATATGTGTTTTTTCTATGTCGTCGTCTTGTGAAGCATTAAGATAGAGATGGAAGTTGAACGCTCAATTTTGGATATAATCAGCATCCTTCCAGAAGATATTATTGGAAAGATTTTAAGTGCTTTGCCAATCCGAGATGCCTTAAGAACGAGCATATTGTCAAAGAAGTGGAGGTATCGTTGGACGAGCATTCCTAAACTTTCATTTGATGACAAACTGTTTAAAGAATCATCATGTAACAAGGAAATCGTGAGACATAAACTTGTTAATGCTATATTCCACGTTTTGAAGCTACGTACCAGTCCAGTAGTGGCGTTTAGTTTGACGGTCACTACAGAAATGGATTCCGAGATAAACGAAATTATTCTTTATCTTTCAAGGATGAATACTCTGAGGTGCTTTACCTTGCTAAACTATTCGGCCAACCACTACATGTTGCAGTCTTCATTTTTCTCGTTGCAAGGATTGGAGCACTTAGAGCTCACAAATTGCGACTTTGAGCCTCCCTTAACCTTTAATGGGTTTCGTAAATTGGGGTGGCTAAGCTTTAACCACGTTGAGATCACTACCAAGACGTTTAAGCATTTCCTCACCAATTGCCCAATGCTAAAAGAATTCTTTTTGGTAGGTTTAATTATATGATTGCTTGCTATTTGCTAACAACAACAATACCAATCCTGCTAAAAAACAGGGTATGGGGATATAATTGCTTGTTAAGATCCTTCAAAAGATACCTTCTAATAAACGTTTTTTAATGCAGGTTGGAAAACAAATGGATGTTAAAAGTGAAAGCAAGTTTACGTTTCTTGAATTTTTCGAGTGTTTGCCTTCAATTGAAATTGTGGCAATCTCAAAGTATTATATGGAGGTAACATTTATTTATAAGTTAAAATTAAATATTGGATCTCATAAACAATTATTTATGTTTATGCTAATTGTTGTTTTGAAATGCTTTTAAAGTATTTTGCTGCAGGTGGCATGCCACTCAAACTCCCAATTTCACTAGTCCACCTCAAATTTCTCATTTTGAGCGTGTGTTTTACGAAACAAGATGAGCTTTCTTCTACCCTTTGTTTGCTTAATAGCTCCCCAAATTTAAAGTACTTCCTTCTCAAGGTGTAGTAATTTAATCACGTACATAGTAATGGTTATTTTTAGTTTTGATTTCTCTCTTTCTGATTTAATTAATATATTATTATCAACAGTTGCAACCTAGACGAACTTCAATCAATTCTCTTGACCTTCGAAATTATTCGGGCTTGAAACTGAATCATCTTGAAGAACTTGAGATGGTAAGCTTTAGTAATTTAGCTATCGAGAAGGAATTTTTAAAGCTCATCATGAACAAGTCACATGTGCTAAAGAAAGTACGAATAGAGATTGGTGATAATATTTCTGTTGACGAAGAACTAAGAATACTTAGAGACTACATACGACTTCCATTTCCACGTGCATCAGCTTCAGCAAGATTGGACTTCAAACGCCCAACAAAATTCATCCGAAATCTTACTAATGTGATAGGTTTGCTTAATTAATCGCGAAAACTGTATGTACCAGACATTTTCAGAATTTTAGAATATGTTTTTTGGGGTTGATTATGAATTGTTACTATATACCCTTTGCTAGTTTAGCCTACTGACAAGTAGGTGTGCTCTTCTATATTTTACTATGGGTGAGCATGTGTTGGTTCGGTCACCTTCATTTAATGCTTAGGTTGGTTTCTGTTATGGTTCCAAGCTTTTAAATGGGTCAATTTTTGGTTTTAGTCGGTTATAACGTGAAATGCCCATTTTTTTAAAGAAAAAACTCGAGTCCAAAAGTCTGAATTTGGGCTTAGAAGCCCACAAACAAAGGAGTAATGCCCAGATAATTAAGCCTGGGGGAGTCAATTTAGGATCGGATGTGTGTGGACAAGTTAAACACTAAGGGTGCGTTTGGTTACGGAAGTAAAACTTCTTCATTTTTCCTGAAATTTTTTAAAAAAACTTCAAAATTAGAAACATATTTAAGTTGTGAGTTTCTAAAGAATTTTATAAGAAAATGAAACTAATAATTTATGGTTACCTCCATATGATATTTTGAAAAACGAAAATTTCATCCCTTACATTTGAACGCGTTTTCTAAATTTCATTAGTTTTTCAAGGGACACAAAACTCTAGAAAAAATGGAGATAGTTTTCCATAACTAAACGCACCCTAATTTCTTTTTAAAATTTGGCACTTCTACATTTCTACTTTCAAAGAGTTTTTTAGGTGAGTGTTGTAGTTTCAAACATTATTTGAGAAACTATTGTGACAAATGTCCAGAGTCAAGACTTGATGCTAGCTCTTCATTATAGTTTCATCGCATTTCGCATTTTATTGCAACTATTGTGACAAATGCTCAAAGGAAGGTTATTTTATTTTTTTTAATTGTTACTCTCGATTTTTTGTCGTAAGAAGATGCTTGGAGTTTTGTTGAATCAAGGTTTGAAAGTTTCTGATTATTTTGTGAGTTTTGTAATAGTTATTAACTTCTTAACCCAACGAAATGTGCAGAGTCCGGTAATTTTGATGCTAACCGGTACTTAAAGTCGGAGTGCATTGGTAGGTCGCAATGAAATTTACTCTTTGTACATTCCGACTTTATATATCAAATATAATAGTAGAGATAAACGAGAACACAAAATGAACCCTCCCCAAGATAGGGGTGTCACAAATAAGCGAACCCGAATAACTAACCCGAATCCGAACCCGAATAACCCAAATTCAAAGTTTATTTGGTCACCTGAACCCGAATAATCCGAATTCGAATAACCCGAGCCTTATTTGAGTCGGGTTTCGGATAAATATCTTATAATTCGGGTAACCCGAATAACCCGAATAATTACAAAAATTAATTTAATATACAAATATAACTATATATATGTAAGTTATTATGGTTTATATGAATACATTCATATATAATCATACACCTTTATAAATTGTTTAGGTCTTTTCTTCATTGACTTATAAATTTAAAGAGCGCAAATGACATAAATACCCTTATATTTGACCAAATAGGCCAAAGTAACCTCATCTAACTATAAAAACTACCATCTATAATATTTGTCTATAAATAAACACATTTCCTTTTCGAAACTACCATATGATGTTTATATATATATATATATATATATTATTCCTGCCTACTGAAATGAAGCTAATAATATTGTGCCCTCAAACACTAAAACTCTATCTCGGTTCATGTAATGTAATATCTTACACCTTTATATAGCGAGACCAAACGAAATAAGTACCCCGCTGCTTTTCGCTGGCACATGCTAGTTACATGTAAGTTACTTATGATGATTTATATAAACCATTTTTTAAAGTTTAAGCTTTGTTCAAAATACAAAAATATAGAATATGATCTTATTCAGGTTTAAATGAATAACCCGAATCCAACCCGAATTCAAATAACCCGAACCCAAATAACCCGAGCTTATTTGAATCGGGTTTCAGGTAAGTTTTTTAACACGAAAAACCGAATTACCCGACCCAAATAACCCGAAACCCGATTAAATTACCCGATTAACACCTCTACCCCAAGACAACAGAGCCATCATTGTGGGGAGGGTAAAGAGCATCCAACGCAAAACGGACATTTCGCTCCATTTTTAGTTAAACAGTGAAGGATATTCTAGAGAAAATTGCCCGTTTCATCCCTGTGTATGTCCAAAAAATCACAATCTGTCCCTTATTTTCAGAAATATCATCAGGCATAACTGTATTTGTTATTTTCGCTCACTAGTCGTCCCACTTAACAAATTTCGTTAAATTCTCCGTTTAATCTTAGTGAAATGACCAAAATACCCTCATCTTGTTCATTTTGTTCATTTTGCTCATCTAACTCTGATCTAATCATGATCATCTTAATAAAATAAATAAATAAATAAAATTCGTTCACCATCCCAATAATAAAAGCTTGATACAATATTATTAGATCCTAACGCAAGTTTCATCATATTCATATCTATATCATCTCATTCTTTACGCAAATCAAACACAAACGTCAACATAAATCAATCATAAATTATATTAATATCATCATCGTCAATAAACCAACCTCATCTTCGACCATCATCAATCTGACCACTTTGGTGACATCACCGTCTCACTCTGACCCCCTTTCCGATGACCTAGATGTGACACCCGTCAAAATTAGGACTAGTTATTTGTTCCTGATCATTTTGTAATACATGTAATTAGTGCTATGTATTAGGCAAATTGTGTGTATCAATATTTATATTGATTAATATATATATCAGTACGCGATTAAAATTAAATCGTGCATTATCAAAATCGGTCAAATTCCGATTCATTTATACGGGCGTTAGTGAAATCAAGTATTAAGTAATATGGAATTATTATGTAATACACTCATTACTTATTATATATTATTTTGATAATATATAAAGTATTCCGTATCGTACAAATCAAAACATTCACGACAAAACTTATAAATAATGTATTATTATTGAAAATAATAGTTATCAATTACTAGGATGAAAATAAAACATTTTTTTTATATTCAATTTTCACTCAAACGCGACGAAACCATTCGAACAATATCCGTCACACAAACTTAAAACAAAGATATATTTTTATATATCAAAATTAGTATTTTTGTAAAATACTTCAATCGGTAACATGTTCGGAAATATATTTAAGTATTTTCCATTTGAAAATATTATACTACTATACGATCGGGTACAAAAACATGGGTATTTTATACTACGAATTGGGACCAAACCGCACCTACCTCAATTATTGAGGCCGGTGATTGATTAAACCAAACACACCCTTCTCTTTCTCATTCTTCATTCCATTTTTCATCTTCATCATCTATCACTCTCTTTCTCTCCCTCCTGGCCTCACTCTTAAGCAACAGCAGAAGCAACACAGCAGCCATCATCACCATCTTCATCTTCATCATCTTCTTCGTCTCCATCTTCACCATCATCATCCGACCTCCATTATTATTGTAAGGAAATCACCAACTTTTTAATTCAAATTTTCATGTTTAAGACATATATATTATCATGCTTTTATGTTCCAACAACTTATTGTGTCCAAAAACTAGGATTAGAACATAATTTTGCGGTTAATTCACGAACAGACCTGGAATTGGTCCCTGAGCCGAACGGCTGGAATCCCTTAGCCGAACGGCTGGAATACCACAGCCGAACGGCTGGACTTCCCTGAGCCGAACGGCTGGAGTACCTGAGCCGAGCGGCTAGGTTTTCTAAGCCGAACGGCTGGAGTACCTGAGCCGAACGGCTAGGTTTCCTAAGCCGAACGGCTGGCTTGGTGAACCGATCGCGTCAAGTTATTTTAAGACCGATAGCATCATTTGTTGCTGAATCGCGTGGGTTGGTTTGCTATGGTCGCGTGTTAATCTTAAATGAACACATTCTTTATTAAGTATCTGGACTAAGGTTTTGACACATTATTTTATTCCAAATTCAGATTTCGATGCATTTTTATTAAAGCAATATACATAGAAATAAAAATTTTTTAAGCTGACCTGACATCTCAACCCCAGCCAGGGGCCAGCCCCTTGGACCCTGCCAGGGGTTGCCACCCCTGGGACCCCGCTAACCAGGGGGGCTGCCCCCGGACCCCCGTCTTTCACAAACTTGAAACTAATTTTTTTACTCTAAGTGTCAAATCTCACGTAACCTCTATATTTACACTATACAACTTTTAAACACTTGAACATACTTATAAGTATAACATTATCTCATACCAATAATAATGCTTTGAGATTATTATTACAAAAATTCACCAACGAGCCGTACATTTTTTCACAAACTCAAACATAAACATTAACCAATCGATTTGGACATAACTAGTTACGGGAACAACTAGCATAGATGATCTGTTGAGACATCTAAATCATTAAAACCTTGCGCGTATAATACGCCTAGCAGGTTCCAACTGTAACACCTGCTAAATTAGGATAATTCATTATGCCTAATTAATTGTAACTAGATGTAATTAGTATGTAATAGGACTAATTGCAGGCTCTATTTGTATATATATATAAGGTGATTTATATATATGTGTGTGTACTTAAGCGATTTGGATAAATCGTGCGAATTAATCGGACGGAGTCCGACACAGTTTACTTGGACGTTGGTGACAGAAATTTACTTAAATAATGAGAACGTATTTTGTTATATAAAATACGCAACCGAACGAACACTATTTATATGTTATCGTGACGACATTTTAAATAATGCAATAAAACGTAATAAACACGAATTAATATTTTAAATACTGCGACAAATGTTTTTATTATTAATTTCAAAGTGTTTTTATATTCCAGTTACATTTTTAAATATAACGGTTTGGTTAAAATACTAAAAACAAAGGATTAAACGCTTAGGACACGGAGTAAATACTGAGTTTTAGGGAGCGTTTGCCCCTCCTTCCTCCTTTGGATCAGCCAACTCCAACCCCAACCCACTTCTCTTTTTCATTTTCATTATCACTAAAAACACACACACCTCAAAAACTCTCTCAACTCCAATCTACACCAAATTTTCGGAATCAAATCCCGACCACGAAAATTACATATTCGGAATCACCATCACGAGTGGAGCAAGAATATCAAGATCGTTTTCACCATTTCATCCTCCATTTAGCTCGATTTGCAAAAGTAAGAAATTTCTAAAATCTTAGATCTATTCAATTTGGTGTAATGTTTTAATGTTTTGATGTGTACACAACTTAGATATAACCTAATACATGAATAATACACGATTTTATAGCTCAAAAATGGGTTAGATTTGCGTTTTTGGTCGAAAATTCTCGAAACCCGTAAGTTTCTGGGCTGGTGTTCATACGTGCGACACAAGCCTTGTGTCGCACACTGTGTCGCATAAACCCATTAGTGTCGCACCTTGTGTCGTACTGATCCTTTAGTGTCGTAATCTTTGCGACACAATATTGTGTCGCACTCTATGTCGCATACTATGTCGCATTTTATACGACACAACCGTTATGTCGCTATTGAATTAGCATCGCAAGCTTTTTGCGACACAACCACTGTGTCGTAGGGCTCTTGTGTCGCATCCTTCATGCGACACAACCTTTGTGTCGCATTACAACCTTAGTGTCGCATTTTGTGTCGCAAAACACAGCAAATTCACAAATAAATTCCAAGTTAAGTGTTATACATTTCGGACTTCAAACGACTATACGATATAACATCTAAGGTACATTGAAACATGTTTTTCAAAGATAACAATTCAAACAAGTATAGATAAATGTCGAGATTAACGTTTCAACTAAGTCACCAACGGGCCCAGACATGTTTTCAACAAACGAACAATTACAAACATACGAACAAACATTGGCTATACTAGTTGTGTATAACTAAACGAAACGTCACGTGAGACGCATACTTACATAACTTCATATGAATAGGCATTTGAAGGTTACGGGTTCGGAGAACCTACTTGCTATATTTACTACTTGCTATTTGCTACGGCATATTACCAGACTCAGGTGAGTCTTACGGCCCCACTTTTACTGTTTTATCTTATTGGGGGAGAAACATACTACTACTTTTCCTTGAACACAAGTACTAAACTGTTTACTATACCAAACGGAATTGCATGAGTTTACTTACAAACAGAAGTCTCTCCATCATATATCGTTAGTTATGGACTTAAGCGCGAACACTAGTTAATGGATCCATTAGGGAAATGACCCTCCCCACCCGGGGCAGTAGCGCTGCCACGTACTGATTTACACGTAGAAACGGGTGACTAATTATTCGTTACTGATGCTTGCTCATTTATGAGCATGTCACGGGAGCAAACTTATTACTTACGGGTTAAGCTTCGATTATGAGCCTCATGGCAACGGTATAAACTTACTTACTTACATTTGCGGGATTGCAAATACTGGTTTACGATTTCTGGATTGAAATTGCTGATTTTACGCCTGCGGGCATTACTGATGAAATCTCGTGTTCAAAGCTGATATTACTTACAAACCTGTGAGATTCACCAACCTTTTGGTTGACACTTTTTAGCATGTTTTCTCAGGTACTCGGATGGAGTAGGATTACTCCAGGATTTTTAGCTAGAGTCGCATGATTTCAACACAACTGCATTAACGGAGATTCTTAGCATTTTTTTTTCTATATTTTGATTATGTAATAGAATCTCCCGCTACACGCGCGGACTCTAGGGAAACTACATTTTGTATACGAAAACACTAAGTTTTCAAACAATATATCTATGGAATGTAACTAATTTACAAACGTTGCATATAGATGTCGTTTACTTTATCTTTGTGCTGTGATATTTGATTAGTAACACCCCAAATTATGCTTCCGCAAAACAGTGAATTTCGGGGGTGTTACAGATTGGTATCAGAGCCTAAGGTTATAGTGAACTAGGTTGCATTTAGTGGGCCTAGACTATGACCGTTAGGCAGTATTCTCTTATTAGACATGACTGGTTCAGAAATTACAGCATACGACTTTAATTTAACATAGCCTGATCAACTATGTACAATTAAGGAAAGATGATGTAAGGTCTGAAATGATTATGTTGAACGGGGATACGTTAGTTGACTCTGACCACGAGAGAACCGGACCATTACTTGATACGTGCTAGACACTAGGCTGGATATGATATATGTATATATATATTAGCCTCGTCTTACTTACACTCTGCCACAGGAATGGCAAACATACCACCTAATCCGTCACACTCTCACTCACATGGGTCACGGAACCCACGAGAAGCCAAGAGGAACACAAGGTCACCTCGAACCAGCCCCTATCATGTTCATAACTCTCAGAACTCGGCACACCTCACGATGCCAGTGTTGGCTACCCAACTTCACCGTCAGGAGCAAAGGCTCGAACATCTCGAACGGGAACAACTCCGAACGACCTACCTGCTTCGCCAGGCACTTGATCACATATCCCAACTCCAGCGAGAACAAGAGGATACCAACCTCTCTGTAAGCATAATTCAGGATTCAATGACCGCCGAATTAGGTGCGGATGAACTTGTACGAAACCGAATAGAGGAATGTGAACAGCGTTCACAGGAGACTGAGAATCACTCTCGAACACTAGCACAACGACTGGCCTTGGTGGAAGACAACGCCAGGCAAACCAACAGACTAGCAGAAACCGTGGACCGCCTTGTCGTGCTGATGGAACAAATTAATCTACATGAAGACTAGTGTAGTCTTTGTCTTGTAATCTATCTCGTAATCTTTTGACTATCTAGCACTATTCTATAAACTAGTCGGATGTAACAAATTCCGACACCTTTTGTAATATCTCTGTAGGATGTAACCTTTGAACTCACATTATCTATCAAACTTCCCTTGATATTTCAACTCATAATAATTGTCATTTTTCCATGTTGATGTTATGTATTACTGCTTTTATACATGTACATCTGTGACAATTACAAGTTCCTACAAAATCTCATGTATCTTCATTTCTTTTATTGAAGAATCATGCCGCCAAAGACAAGACTATACACCGATGCCCAGATTACCTCCCTTATAACCCAGGCTGTTACTGAAGCCTTGGCTCGGAATACTCCACCAAATTCTTCGAGAAACAGCGATGCCGCTGAAACCTCTGCTGCTAAACCTTGTTCTTACAAGGACTTCCAGAACTGCAAACCTCTAAACTTTGCAGGTACCGAGGGAGCTATCGGTCTAGTACGCTGGATCGAGAAAGTCGAATCCGTATTTCTGATCTGCAACTGTGCGGAAGGAGACAAAGTTAAGTTCTCCGTTAGTACTTTTACTGACACCGCACTCACCTGGTGGAACACCTATGCCCAGACTGTGGGTGTTGCTAATGCTTACAAACTCCCGTGGGAGGAGTTGAAGGAGATGTTGAGGGGCGAGTACTGCCCCAGGGATGAATTGAAACAGCTGGAAATAGAATTCTGGAACCACAAGATGCAGGGTGATGACATCACCGGTTATACCAACCGTTTCCACCAACTGGCACTTCTGTGCCCAACCATGGTCGATCCTGAGTATAAGAGGATCGAGAAATTCGTTGATGGTCTTCCTGAGAGACTCCAAGACCTGGTGACTTCTTCCAAACCGGGTACTATTCAGAGCGCCATCCGTATGGCCCATGAACTAACGGCAAATTCTGTCCGCCGTGGTACAACTTCAACCCCATCTGCAAACAACAAACGCAAGTGGGAAGGTAACCCCAACTCATCCAACCAAACCTCCAACAAAAAGCCTGAGTACATTAAGGCTTATACATCTGGAACTTCGGAGAAGAAAGGGTACAGCGGGAGCAGACCCTACTGTCCCAAATGCAACCGCCACCATGACGGTTCTTGCCCTTGCTCCAACTGCAAAAGGTTCGGGCATCTAGCCAAGGATTGCCGAACCAACATTTCTACCCCCAACACCAATGCACCAAAGGCCTGCTTTGGGTGCGGAAATTCAGGGCACTTCAAGAAAGATTGCCCAAAGCTGGAAAAAAAAACAACCCTGCTCGCGGCAGATCTTTCGTTATCAAGGCTGGGGAAGCCAGACAAGACCCAAATGTCGTGACGGGTACGTTCCTTCTCAATGACCTTACTGCTTCTGTGTTATTTGATACCGGTGCCGATAGAAGCTTCATTTCTGAGAAATTTAGCCCTTTACTTGACATAACTCCCACTGCCTTAGATGCTAAATACATTGTAGAATTAGCTAACGGCAAACTGATTGAGACTGATAGTATCATACACAACTGTACACTTAACCTCACGAACGAAATATTTCCCATTGATTTAATCCCTGTCGAGATCGGCAGCTTCGATATTATTGTCGGTATGGATTGGTTATCCAAGCATCGAGCTGAAATCATCTGTCATGACAAACTCGTTCGCATACCTCTTGTCTCCGGTGGAACCTTAGTCCTACAAGGGGAGACCGGTAGACGGAATCTGAATATTGTATCATGTCTGAAAACGAGAAAATATCTACGAAAAGGGTATCAAGCCATCCTCGCACATGTAACGGAGAAGAAGTCGGAGGAGAAGCGACTTGAGGATGTTCCGATCGTGCGGGATTTCCCGGAAGTCTTTCCTGAAGACTTGCCCGGACTTCCGCCACCTAGACAAGTTGAATTTCAAATCGAACTTGTGCCTGGAGCTGCACCCGTGGCACGAGCCCCTTACCGTTTAGCACCATCCGAAATGCAGGAGTTGTCTAACCAACTACAGGAACTCCTAGACAGAGGATTCATTCGACCAAGTTCCTCGCCTTGGGGAGCTCCGGTCTTATTCGTGAAAAAGAAAGATGGATCTTTCCGCATGTGTATCGACTACCGAGAGCTGAATAAGCTAACCATAAAGAATCGGTACCCACTTCCTAGAATCGATGACCTGTTTGACCAACTCCAGGGATCGAGTGTTTACTCAAAGATTGATCTACGGTCGGGTTATCATCAACTCCGAGTCCGTGACAATGATATCCCAAAGACAACTTTCCGAACTCGTTATGGGCATTACGAATTCCAAGTGATGCCATTCGGGTTGACCAACGCACCGGCTGTATTCATGGACCTTATGAATCGGGTGTGCAAACCATATCTTGACAAATTCGTCATTGTGTTCATCGATGATATCCTGATTTACTCTCGCAACGAGCAGGAACATGCTCAACATCTGAAAACCATTCTAGGACTTCTGAAACACGAAGAGTTATATGCAAAATTCTCTAAGTGTGAATTCTGGATTCGAACCGTTCAATTCCTCGGGCACGTGATTGACAGCCAAGGAATTCATGTTGATCCCGCCAAGATTGAAGCAATCAAGGGCTGGGAGTCACCGACCACTCCAACCGAAGTGAGACAATTCTTAGGTCTTGCTGGTTATTATCGCCGATTCATCGAAAACTTTTCAAGAATAGTTGTTCCCCTAACCACACTGACTCAGAAAGATAAAAAGTTCGATTGGACTGATAAACAAGAGTCAGCTTTCCAACTATTGAAGAACAAACTTTGCAGTGCACCGATCTTGTCCTTACCCGAGGGCACCGACGATTTCGTAGTTTACTGCGACGCCTCACACCAAGGACTTGGTTGTGTGTTGATGCAACGGGAAAAGGTCATTGCCTATGCCTCACGACAACTAAAAATCCACGAGAAAAACTATACGACCCACGACCTCGAGTTAGGTACTGTGGTCTTCGCATTGAAAATCTGGAGACATTATCTCTACGGTACGAAAAGCACTATCTTCACTGATCACAAAAGTCTCCAACACATATTTGATCAGAAGGATCTAAACATGAGGCAACGTCGCTGGGTTGAGTTACTTAGTGACTACGACTGCGAGATCAAATACCATCCGGGCAAGGCTAACGTAGTTGCCGATGCCTTAAGCCGAAAAGAACGAGTGAAACCCCTTCGAGTCCGAGCACTTTCTATGTCAATTCATAGCGAGCTTCCTGCTCAAATCCTTACCGCTCAACTTGAAGCACTTAACGATGAAAACTTGAAAAATGAAGCCTTGCGAGGCTTGGATAAACAATTCGAAATCAAACCCGATGGAACTCGATACTTCTCTAACCGGGTGTGGTTACCCAAATTCGGAAACTTGCGAGATTTGGTGATGGCTGAAGCTCACAAATCTCGATACTCTATACATCCTGGATCTGACAAGATGTATCATGACGTCAAAGGGTTGTATTGGTGGCCTAACATGAAAGCTGACATTGCCTTATACGTCAGTAAATGCCTAACCTGTTCCAAAGTCAAGGCCGAACACCAAAGACCCTCGGGGTTGCTCCAACAGCCTGAAATTCCTCAATGGAAATGGGAACAGATTTCCATGGACTTCATTACCAAACTACCGAAAACTTCGAGTGGTTGCGATACCATTTGGGTGATCGTGGACCGTCTCACGAAATCTGCTCATTTTCTGGCCATCAAGGAAACCGACAAGATGGAGCGTCTGACTCGCATCTATGTCAAAGAAATCATCTCACGACACGGTGTACCTATCTCGATCATCTCGGATAGGGACAGCCGTTTTACTTCTAAATTTTGGCAATCGCTACAAAAATCTCTTGGTACTCGTCTGGATATGAGTACTGCTTATCACCCGCAAACCGATGGCCAAAGCGAGCGAACTATTCAAACACTGGAGGATATGCTACGAGCCTGCGTAGTTGACTTCGGTACTTCTTGGGAAAATCACTTACCGTTGTGCAAGTTTTCGTACAACAACAGTTACCATACCAGCATAAAGGCTGCACCCTTCGAGGCACTTTACGGGCGTAAGTGCCGATCACCGATCTGTTGGACTGAGTTAGGAGATTCCCAACTCACGGGTCCAGATATCATTCAAGAAACTACTGAGAAAATCGTTGGTATTCAAAACCGGCTGAAAGCCGCACGTGATCGTCAGAAAAGCTATGCTGACGTGAGACGCAAACACCTTGAGTTCCAGGTAGGGGACAAGGTACTTCTCAAAGTGGCACCGTGGAAAGGTGTTATTCGATTCGGAAAACGAGGCAAACTAAATCCTAGATACATCGGACCATTCGAAATCCTTGAAAGGATTGGTCCAGTGGCATATCGCCTGCAACTTCCTGCTGAACTTAGCAGCGTACACAACACATTCCACATTTCTAACTTGAAGAAATGTCTGTCTGACGAGACGCTGATTATACCGCTCGACGAAATTCAAATCGATGATAAACTTCATTTTGTCGAGGAACCTATGGAAATCATGGACCGTGAGGTCAAACGATTGAAACAGAGTCTTATTCCCATCGTAAAGGTCAGGTGGAATTCTAGGCGCGGCCCTGAGTTCACCTGGGAACGGGAAGACCAAATGCGACAGAAATACCCACATCTCTTCCCAGACAACGCACCGTCCGTGCACTCAAGCTAATTTCGGGACGAAATTTCTTTAACAAGGGGAGAATGTAACACCTGCTAAATTAGGATAATTCATTATGCCTAATTAATTGTAACTAGATGTAATTAGTATGTAATAGGACTAATTGCAGGCTCTATTTGTATATATATATAAGGTGATTTATATATATATATGTGTGTGTACTTACGCGATTTGGATAAATCGTGCGAATTAACCGGACGGAGTCCGACACAGTTTACTTGGACGTTGGTGACAGAAATTTACTTAAATAATGAGAACGTATTTTGTTATATAAAATACGCAACCGAACGAACACTATTTATATGTTATCGTGACGACATTTTAAATAATGCAATAAAACGTAATAAACGCGAATTAATAATTTAAATACTGCGACAAATGTTTTTATTATTAATTTCAAAGTGTTTTTATATTCCAGTTACATTTTTAAATATAACGGTTTGGTTAAAATACTAAAAACAAAGGATTAAACGCTTAGGACACGGAGTAAATACTGAGTTTTAGGGAGCGTTTGCCCCTCCTTCCTCCTTTGGATCAGCCAACTCCAACCCCCACCCACTTCTCTTTTTCATTTTCATTATCACTAAAAACACACACACCTCAAAAACTCTCTCAACTCCAATCTACACCAAATTTTCGGAATCAAATCCCGACCACGAAAATTACATATTCGGAATCACCATCACGAGTGGAGCAAGAATATCAAGATCGTTTTCACCATTTCATCCTCCATTTAGCTCGATTTGCAAAAGTAAGAAATTTCTAAAATCTTAGATCTATTCAATTTGGTGTAATGTTTTAATGTTTTGATGTGTACACAACTTAGATATAACCTAATACATGAATAATACACGATTTTATAGCTCAAAAATGGGTTAGATTTGCGTTTTTGGTCGAAAATTCTCGAAACCCGTAAGTTTCTGGGCTGGTGTTCATACGTGCGACACAAGCCTTGTGTCGCACACTGTGTCGCATAAACCCATTAGTGTCGCACCTTGTGTCGTACTGATCCTTTAGTGTCGTAATCTTTGCGACACAATATTGTATCGCACTCTATGTCGCATACTATGTCGCATTTTATATGACACAACCGTTATGTCGCTATTGAATTAGCATCGCAAGCTTTTTGCGACACAACCACTGTGTCGTAGGGCTCTTGTGTCGCATCCTTCATGCGACACAACCTTTGTGTCGCATTACAACCTTAGTGTCGCATTTTGTGTCGCAAAACACAGCAAATTCACAAATAAATTCCAAGTTAAGTGTTATACATTTCGGACTTCAAACGACTATACGATATAACATCTAAGGTACATTGAAACATGTTTTTCAAAGATAACAATTCAAACAAGTATAGATAAATGTCGAGATTAACGTTTCAACTAAGTCACCAACGGGCCCAAACATGTTTTCAACAAACGAACAATTACAAACATACGAACAAACATTGGCTATACTAGTTGTGTATAACTAAACGAAACGTCACGTGAGACGCATACTTACATAACTTCATATGAATAGGCATTTGAAGGTTACGGGTTCGGAGAACCTACTTGCTATATTTACTACTTGCTATTTGCTACGGCATATTACCAGACTCAGGTGAGTCTTACGGCCCCACTTTTACTGTTTTATCTTATTGGGGGAGAAACATGCTACTACTTTTCCTTGAACACAAGTACTAAACTGTTTACTATACCAAACGGAATTGCATGAGTTTACTTACAAACAGAAGTCTCTCCATCATATATCGTTAGTTATGGACTTAAGCGCGAACACTAGTTAATGGATCCATTAGGGAAATGACCCTCCCCACCCGGGGCAGTAGCGCTGCCACGTACTGATTTACACGTAGAAACGGGTGACTAATTATTCGTTACTGATGCTTGCTCATTTACGAGCATGTCACGGGAGCAAACTTATTACTTACGGGTTAAGCTTCGATTATGAGCCTCATGGAAACGGTATAAACTTACTTACTTACATTTGCGGGATTGCAAATACTGGTTTACGATTTCTGGATTGAAATTGCTGATTTTACGCCTGCGGGCATTACTGATGAAATCTCGTGTTCAAAGCTGATATTACTTACAAACCTGTGAGATTCACCAACCTTTTGGTTGACACTTTTTAGCATGTTTTCTCAGGTACTCGGATGGAGTAGGATTACTCCAGGATTTTTAGCTAGAGTCGCATGATTTCAACACAACTGCATTAACGGAGATTCTTAGCATTATCTTTTGTATATTTTGATTATGTAATAGAATCTCCCGCTACACGCGCGGACTCTAGGGAAACTACATTTTGTATACGAAAACACTAAGTTTTCAAACAATATATCTATGGAATGTAACTAATTTACAAACGTTGCATATAGATGTCGTTTACTTTATCTTTGTGCTGTGATATTTGATTAGTAACACCCCAAATTATGCTTCCGCAAAACAGTGAATTTCGGGGGTGTTACACCAACATCTAATCATTAAAACCTTGCGCGTTTAGGACGCCAAGCACGTTTCAGTCATTGGAGACGACATCATTTCTCTTGTTCACCATCATTAGTGCTTGATAGCATCTCATTAGGCTCAGGTAAGTCTCATAGCCCCTGTTTTACTGTTTCAAACCTAGGGGTGAGAATACATGCCTGTTTTGTTTTACATGTGAACGCAAGTATCAAACATCGCTATATTCTGCATGAGTTTATTTATCTAATCATTTAAGTCCTACAAACATAGTTTGGTAATACTTTGTAGCGTGAATGTTAGTGTATGGTACCATATGGGACTGACAATCCCCGTCCGGGTTAGCAAGCACTAACTGGTCAAACGTACGTATTATCATTTGTTCATAACGAGTATTGATTAGGCACTCATACAGAGGCACCCTCGCTCAGGCACTTGATTGTGATTCTGACACCTCAGTTAAGCTCAAACTATGTGCTTATGGCTGTATATACATCATATTTGATTGATTTCAAACATTACTAAATCTTGTGGTTCATACAAATCATTTATCATTATACAAATCTGTGAGCTCACCAGCTTTTTAGCTGACCTTTTAGCATGTTATCTCAGGTACTCAGCAGTAGGTTGGACTGCCCATCAGGATATTGTAGCTCGAGTCGCATGCAAACATTAACATCAAGAGATTTCACAGCATTTCTACATTTTGTATAAATTAGATATGTTCTAGAATCTCTCAGGTAAACTATGCGAACTCATATTTTGAAAACAGTATGTAAACTTTTACATTATATAAATGTACTTGGAAAACGACACATATAGAGTCGTTCATGTATACCTTGTGTGCTTGATTATTGATTAGTCGCGCCCCGACCCGAATCCCTTCCGCATCATAATTTGGAGGTGCGACACTAGAACTCGTCGGAAACCCAAAACTCAACCACTCGACGGTTATTGTAACACCCCCAAATTTAATGAATTGCGGAAGCATACTTTGGGTGTTACTAATCAATATACAAAGCACAAGATATACAGCAAACGACCTCTAAATGAAACGTTTTGTAAAATAATTACATTTCATAATTAAATTGTTTGAAAACATATAGTTTTCTTTACAAAATATATAAGCCTAGAGTCCGCGTATGTGGCGGGAGATTCTATTACATAACCATAACTACAAAAGATAATGCCAAAGAATCTCCGTTATATGCAGTTTGGAAATCATGCGACTCTAGCTAGTAATCCTGGAGTGATCCTACTCCGTAAGTGTACCTGAGAATACATGCTAAAAAGGGTCAACCAAAAGGTTGGTGAATCTCACAGGTTTTATCAGTAAATAATTCAGTTTGAACACAAGATTTCATCAGTAGTGCCCGTAGGCGTATATCAAGTATTTGCAAATCTCGCAAAAGTAAAGAAATCAAGTTATACCGTTGCCATGAGGCTCATAATCGAAGCTTAACCCGTAAATAATCAGTTGCTCCCGTGACATGCTCGTAATTGAGCAAGCATAAGTAAACGAATTAATAGTCACCCGTTTATACGTGTAAATCGGTACGTGGTAGCGCTACTACCCCGGGCAGGGAGGGTCATTTCCCTAATGGATCCATTAACTACTGTTCGCGCTTAAGTACATAACTAACGATATATGATGGAGAGACTTCAGTAAATAGTAAGTAACTCATGCAATTCCGTTTGGTATAGTAAACAGTTTAGTACTTGTGTTCAAGAAAAATCAGTAGCATGTATCTCCCCCAATAAGTTAAAACAGTAGAAGTGGGGCCGTAAGACTCACCTGAGTCTTTGCAAGTACGTTTATATCAATAAACGAGTAAGTAATATCAACCGTAGGTTCTCCGAACCCGTAACCTTCAAATGCCTAAACATATAAAGTTAAGTAAGTAGATGTCTCGCAAGACCATCTAGGCTAGTTGTCTACACAACTCGTTATGTCCAAGTGTTTGTTTAGTAATCCGTTTGTAGTTTGAAAGCAAATATGGCCCGTTGGTGACGGTTTGTAATAATGATTCAAAGTGTTATCATTATATGTATCTTTGAATCAGGTTTCGTTATTTGTAAGTGTTCAACACTTAATGTGAAAGGTATTTACAACATTTAATGACGGGGGTCCGGGGGCAGCGCCCCTGGTAGCGGGGTCCAAGGGGCGGCAGCCCCTGGCGGGGTCCAAGGGGCAGAGCCCCTGGCTGGGGTCGAGCTGCCAGGTCAGCTTGGAAAATTTTTATTTCTACTATATTGCTTTGACGAAAAACGCATCTGGATCCGAATTTGGGTAAAATCAGGTGTTAAAATCTTGGTTCCGACACTTAGTAAAAATCTGTGTTTTTCTAGTTTCTGGTTTGTGCGACGTAGCATGCGACGTTGCAAGCGACGTAGGGTGCGACGTCGGGTGCGACGTCGGGTGCGACGTCGGGTGCGACGTCGGGTGCGACGTGGGTATGTACGTCGCATGATGCGACCTTCGCAATTTAATGCGACGTAAGGGGCTGCGTCGCTAGTGCGACGTCGGGATTTTTGTGCGACGTAGGTCGCGACGTCGCTAAGTGCGACGTTGGTCACTTAATGCGACGTTTTGAGCTACGTCGCAGATAGCCCAGCGTCTCTGCGACGTAGCGGTCTGATCGGAAATGGGTGGCCGGAAAATCGGTCGAAAAACTTCCGTTAGGTCCAAATCTTTTACCCAACCCATTTTTGGACATTTTAAGCATATATAAACCATAAAACGTAAAAATGAGTAAAAACGGAGAGTTTCGGGTTTTGTCGGGAACTTACAAAATGTCGGATCGAAAATCCGAAAAGATGGAAAGGTAGATCGGGATGCCGTGGTTCTTTTATTCCAAAGGGTCGATGAAATCCAAGTGCGTTTAGTGGTAGTATTTGGTGAATTAGTGAGAATGGTGGAGGTGGTGGTGATGATGAAGTTGAAAGAAAAGAGAGAAGAAAGAGAAAGAGAAAAGAAAGAAATGAAAGAAAGGAGGTGAGATTGGGAGGTTAAGTCCCCCAATTTCGCCCGTGTTTCCGCTCCGTGTGGTGTTCGTTTGCGCCGTCATTTAAACGTAAAAAAAAATTTATTTTACAGATTAATTGGTACATTTTAAAATACAAATTATCACGCGATATTTTATTTAAATATTTTACAAATCACTTTATATTTGAATTATAAAATGGTAAGTTATTTTATTTAGTTTGCGCGTTTTTAATATCTAGATTTGTGTACGTTTTGTTTGTACGATACGAATGAATACGAAATATTATCATAATGATATTTTTGACATAAAAGCGTTATTAAAATTTGTCACCAACGTCCGTATTAATTTGAATCGAAATACATTCGATTTAAATTGCGTACGATTTAACTAAATCGCATTTTCGTATATATTCAGCAATATATAATTCGATACATAAATTAGCCTAACACAGAACTAATTACATGTATTAACAAAGAATTAGGCACTAATTCTAGTCCTAATTTGCCGGTTGTTACATTCTCCCCCTGTTAAAAGAATTTCGTCCCGAAATTTAAGTCGAAGTCACGTTAGGGGCAGAATCGGTGAATAAGTGAGGATACTTGAGTCGTAGTTGGTCTTCCCGTTCCCAAGTGAATTCCGGACCGCGCCGCGAATTCCACCTGACTTTTACGATGGGAATACGACTTTGTTTCAGTTGTTTGACCTCACGGTCCATAATTTCGACGGGTTCCTCGACGAAATGTAGTTTGTCATCGATGCGAATCTCGTCAAGGGGTATAATAAGTGTCCCGTCAGTTAAACATTTCTTTAAGTTAGAAATGTGAAAAGTAGGGTGCACGCTGCTGAGTTCAGAGGGCAGCTGCAATCGATATGCCACTGGACCTATCTTCTCGAGGATCTCAAAAGGTCCAATGTACCTGGGGTTTAATTTTCCGCGTTTGCCGAATCGGATTACGCCTTTCCAAGGTGATACCTTTAAGAGTACTCGATCCCCAACTTGGAACTCGAGTGGCTTGCGTCTCACGTCAGCATAGCTTTTCTGACGATCACGCGCGGCTTTGAGTCGGTTTTGGATTTCAACGATTTTCTCTGTGGTTTCATGTATGAGTTCAGGACCAGTGAGTTGACTCTCTCCCACTTCAGTCCAACAGATCGGTGATCGGCACTTACGACCGTACAGTGCCTCAAAAGGTGCAGCTTTAATGCTGGCGTGATAGCTGTTGTTGTACGAGAACTCGCACAACGGTAGATGTCTTTCCCAATTTGTACCAGAATCAACTACGCAGGCTCGTAGCATGTCTTCCAGTGTTTGAATAGTTCGTTCGCTCTGGCCATCGGTCTGAGGATGGTACGCGGTACTCATATCGAGACGGGTACCCAGTGATTTTTGGAGTGACTGCCAGAAGCGAGATGTGAATCGAGCATCCCTGTCAGAGATAATCGAGATAGGGACACCATGTTGGCAAACGATTTCCTTGATGTAAATTTGTGTAAGGCGTTCCATTTTGTCGGTTTCTCTGATTGCCAAGAAATGAGCCGATTTGGTGAGACGATCGACGATCACCCAAATGGTATCGCAACCGCTCGCCGATTTAGGTAGTTTGGTTATGAAATCCATGGTAATTTGCTCCCATTTCCATTGAGGAATTTCAGGTTGTTGGAGCAATCCGGAAGGTCTTTGGTGCTCGGCCTTGACCTTGGAACAAGTTAAGCATTTACTGACGTACAAAGCAATGTCAGCTTTCATATTCGGCCACCAGTAAAATTCCTTGATGCCGTGATACATTTTGTCAGATCCCGGGTGGATAGAATATTTGGACTTGTGAGCTTCATCCATCACCAAGTCCCGAAGGTTCCCGAAATTAGGCAACCAGATTCGGTTAGAGAAATACCTAACTCCGTTGGGTCTGATCTCGAATTGTTTATCCATGCCTCGCAAGGCCTCGTTCTTGAAGTTATCGGGTTTCAGGGCTTCGAGTTGGGCAAGATGTATTTGGGTGGTGAGATCGTTATGAATGGTAATACTGAGTGCCCGGACTCGGAGTGGTTTTGTTCGTTCCTTACGGCTGAGAGCATCAGCAACCACGTTTGCTTTGCCCGGATGATATTTGATATCACAGTCGTAATCGGTGAGTAATTCAACCCATCTACGTTGCCTCATGTTAAGATCTTTCTGGTTGAAAATGTGTTGGAGGCTTTTGTGGTCGGTGAATATAGTACTGCGGGTACCATAAAGATAATGTCTCCAGATTTTTAAGGCGAACACCACGGCCCCTAGCTCGAGGTCGTGAGTTGTGTAGTTTTTCTCGTGAACTTTAAGTTGTCTGGAGGCGTAAGCAATGACCTTGTCTCGTTGCATCAGCACGCAACCGAGACCTTGGTGAGAAGCATCGCAGTATACCACGAAGTCATCGGTGCCTTCGGGTAGAGATAGAATGGGGGCACTGTAAAGCTTGGATTTCAACAGTTGAAATGCCGACTCTTGTTTATCGGTCCAATCGAATTTCTTTTCCTTTTGAGTCAGTATGGTGAGGGGTTTGGCAATTGTTGAAAAGTTTTCGATGAAACGGCGGTAGTAACCGGCCAATCCCAAAAATTGTCGTACTTCGGTGGGAGTGGTTGGTGCTTGCCAATTCTTGATTGCCTCGATTTTTGACGGGTCTACATGAATTCCCTGACTGTCGATAACGTGTCCAAGGAATTGAACGGTGTTTATCCAGAACTCACACTTAGAGAATTTGGCGTAAAGCTCCTCATGTCTAAGTAGTTCTAGGATGGTTCTGAGATGTTGTGCGTGCTCTTGTTCGTTTCGCGAATATATAAGAATGTCATCAATAAAAACAATGACGAACTTGTCGAGGTACGGTTTGCACACCCGATTCATAAGGTCCATGAATACAGCCGGTGCGTTGGTTAGGCCAAAGGGCATTACTTGGAATTCGTAGTGCCCATAACGGGTTCTGAATGCGGTTTTTGGGATGTCAGCATCGCGAACACGTAACTGATGATAACCTGATCGGAGATCAATCTTTGAATAACAGCTTGATCCTTGAAGTTGATCGAACAGATCATCGATTCGGGGGAGTGGGTATCGGTTCTTGACGGTTAGTTTGTTCAACTCTCGGTAGTCAATGCACATTCTGAATGAACCGTCTTTCTTTTTGACAAATAAGATCGGAGCTCCCCAAGGTGAAGAACTCGGTCTAATGAATCCTCTATCCAGGAGTTCCTGTAACTGAGTGGACAACTCCTGAAGTTCGGATGGGGCTAGGCGATACGGTGCTCGGGCCACCGGTGCGGCACCCGGCACTAGATCAATCGAGAACTCAACCTGTCTAGGTGGAGGTAAACCAGGTAGTTCTTCTGGAAAGACTTCGGGAAAGTCTCTAACGATTGGCACATCTTCAAGTCGCTTCTCCTCCGACTTTTTCTCCGTGATGTGCGCGAGTATTGCTGGGTAACCCTTTCTCAGAAATTTTCGGGTTTTTAAACAGGAGATTAAGTTTAGTCTCGACCCACCGGTCTCCCCCTGTATGACCAAGGTACTACCGGCGGCGAGAGGAATTCGGACGATTTTATCATGGCACACAATTTCGGCCCGGTGCTTGGACAACCAGTCCATACCCACGATGACATCAAAACTTCCTAGTTCAACAGGCATTAGATCAATTGAGAAGGTTTCGTTTGCGAGGTTTAAAGTGCAATTAGGTATCACACTACTGGTTTCTATGAGTTTACCATTTGCGAGCTCTACCGTGTACTTAACATCTAAGGCCGAAGGGGTGATATTAAGTAGTGGGCAAAACTCATCAGATATGAAACTTTTATCAGCACCGGGGTCAAATAATACCGAAGCAGTAAGATCGTTGAGAAGGAACGTACCCGTTACAACATTCGGGTCTTCCCTAGCTTCCCCAGCTTTGATGACAAATGCTCTGCTACGAGCAGGGTTGTTGTTCCGTTTATTGCTGTTGCTGTTGTTGTTGTTGTTGTTGTTGTTTCTCTGCTTAGGGCAATTATTCTGAAAATGCCCAGGACTTCCGCACCCATAACAAGTCTTCGGGGCACTGGTATTCCGACAATCCTTGGCCAGATGCCCAAAACGTTTGCAGTTCGTGCAAGGGCAGGAACCGTCGTGGTGACGGTTGCATTTGGGACAGTAGGGCCTGCTTCCAACGTACCCTTTCCTTTCAGAAGTGCCAGATGAGTAAGCCCTAAGGGACTCAGGCTTTCGGTTGGTGATTTGGTTGGATGAGTTGGGGTTTCCTTCCCACTTTCGTTTGTTGTTTGTAGGTGGGACTGAGGTTGTGTTACGGCGGACAGCATTTGCCGTAAGTTCATGGGCCATACGGATGGCGTTCTGGATAGTACCTGGTTTGGATGAAGTCACCAGATCCTGGAGTTTTTCGGGCAATCCATCAATATATTTCTCGATCCTCTTGTACTCAGGATCGACCATGGTTGGACACAGAAGTGCCAGCTGGTGGAAACGGTTGGTGTAGCCGGTGATATCATTACCTTGCATCTTATGGTTCCAGAATTCCAGCTCCAGTTGTTTCAGTTCATCCCTGGGGCAATACTCACCCCTTAACATCTCCTTCAACTCCTCCCACGGGAGTTTGTAAGCATCGGCAACGCCCACAGTTTGGGCATAGGTGTTCCACCACGTGAGTGCGGTGTCGGTAAAAGTACTAACAGAGAACTTAACTTTGTCCCCCTCCGCACAGTTGCAGATAAGAAATACCGATTCAACTTTCTCGATCCAGCGTATTAGACCGATAGCTCCCTCGGTACCTGCAAAGTTTAGAGGTTTGCAGTTCTGGAAGTCCTTGTAAGAACAAGGTTTAGCAGCAGTGGTTTCAGCGGCATCGCTGTTTCTCGAGGAATTTGGTGGAGTATTCCGAGCCAAGGCTTCAGTAACAGCCTGGGTTATAAGGGAGGTAATCTGGGCATCGGTGTATGTTCGAGTCTTTGGCGGCATGATTCTTCAATAAAAGAAATGAAGATACATGAGATTTTGTATGAACTTGTAATTGTCACAGATGTACATGTATAAAAGCAGTAATACATAACATCAACATGAAAAATGACAATTTATGTGAGTTGAGATAACAAGTGTTATTTGATAGACAAAGTGAATTTTAAAAGTTACATCCTACAGGGATATTACAAAAGGTGTCGGGAATTGTTACATCCGACTAGTTTATAGAGTAGTGCTAGATAGTCCTTGGATTACAAGATAGATTACAAGACAAAGGCTACGCTAGTCTTGTAGATTAATTTGTTCCATTAGCGCGACAAGGCGGTCCACAGTTTCTGCTAGTCGGTTGGTTTGCCTGGCGTTGTCTTCCACCAAAGCTAGTCGTTGTGCTAGTGTTCGAGAGTGATCCGCAGTCTCCTGTGAACGCTGTTCACATTCTTCTAGTCGGTCTCTTACAAGTTCATCCGCACCTAGTTCGGCGGTCATGGAATCCTGAATTATGCTTACAGAGAGGTTGGTATCCTCTTGTTCTCGCTGTAGTTGTGATATGCGGTCAAGAGCTTGACGAAGCAGGTAGGTCATTCGGTGTTGTTCCAGTTCAAGATTTTCGAGTCTTTGCTCCTGACGGCGGAATTGGGTAGCCAATACTGGCAACGTGAGATGTGCCGAGTTCTGAAAGTTATGTACAGGATAAGGGTTGGTTCGAGGTGACCTTGTGTTCCTCCTGGCTACTCGTGGGTTCCGTGACCCATGTGAGTGAGAGTGTGTCGGATTAGGTGGTGTGTTTGCCATTCCTGTGGCAGAGTGTAAGTAAGACAAGGCTAATATATATACATATATAATATTCAGCCTAGTGTCTAGCACGTATCAAGTAATGGTCCGGTTCTCTCGTGGTCAGAGTCAACTAACGCATTCCCGTTTAACACAACTATTTCAGACCTCACATCATCTTTCCTTAATTGTACATAGTTGATCAGGCTATGTTAAATTAAAGTCGTATGATGTAATTCCTGAACCAATCATGCCTAGTAAGGAACTACTGCCTAATGGTCATAGTCTAGGCCCACTAAATGCAACCTAGTTCACTATAACCTTAGGCTCTGATACCAATCTGTAACACCCCCAAATTTAATGAATTGCGGAAGCATACTTTGGGTGTTACTAATCAATATACAAAGCACAAGATATACAGCAAACGACCTCTAAATGAGACGTTTTGTAAAATAATTACATTTCATAATTAAATTGTTTGAAAACATATAGTTTTCTTTACAAAATATATAAGCCTAGAGTCCGCGTATGTGGCGGGAGATTCTATTACATAACCATAACTACAAAAGATAATGCCAAAGAATCTCCGTTATATGCAGTTTGGAAATCATGCGACTCTAGCTAGTAATCCTGGAGTGATCCTACTCCGTAAGTGTACCTGAGAATACATGCTAAAAAGGGTCAACCAAAAGGTTGGTGAATCTCACAGGTTTTAACAGTAAATAATTCAGTTTGAACACAAGATTTCATCAGTAGTGCCCGTAGGCGTATATCAAGTATTTGCAAATCTCGCAAAAGTAAAGAAATCAAGTTATACCGTTGCCATGAGGCTCATAATCGAAGCTTAACCCGTAAATAATCAGTTGCTCCCGTGACATGCTCGTAATTGAGCAAGCATAAGTAAACGAATTAATAGTCACCCGTTTATACGTGTAAATCGGTACGTGGTAGCGCTACTACCCCGGGCAGGGAGGGTCATTTCCCTAATGGATCCATTAACTACTGTTCGCGCTTAAGTACATAACTAACGATATATGATGGAGAGACTTCAGTAAATAGTAAGTAACTCATGCAATTCCGTTTGGTATAGTAAACAGTTTAGTACTTGTGTTCAAGAAAAATCAGTAGCATGTATCTCCCCCAATAAGTTAAAACAGTAGAAGTGGGGCCGTAAGACTCACCTGAGTCTTTGCAAGTACGTTTATATCAATAAACGAGTAAGTAATATCAACCGTAGGTTCTCCGAACCCGTAACCTTCAAATGCCTAAACATATAAAGTTAAGTAAGTAGATGTCTCGCAAGACCATCTAGGCTAGTTGTCTACACAACTCGTTATGTCCAAGTGTTTGTTTAGTAATCCGTTTGTAGTTTGAAAGCAAATATGGCCCGTTGGTGACGGTTTGTAATAATGATTCAAAGTGTTATCATTATATGTATCTTTGAATCAGGTTTCGTTATTTGTAAGTGTTCAACACTTAATGTGAAAGGTATTTACAACATTTAATGACGGGGGTCCGGGGGCAGCGCCCCTGGTAGCGGGGTCCAAGGGGCGGCAGCCCCTGGCGGGGTCCAAGGGGCAGAGCCCCTGGCTGGGGTCGAGCTGCCAGGTCAGCTTGGAAAATTTTTATTTCTACTATATTGCTTTGACGAAAAACGCATCTGGATCCGAATTTGGGTAAAATCAGGTGTTAAAATCTTGGTTCCGACACTTAGTAAAAATCTGTGTTTTTCTAGTTTCTGGTTTGTGCGACGTAGCATGCGACGTTGCAAGCGACGTAGGGTGCGACGTCGGGTGCGACGTCGGGTGCGACGTCGGGTGCGACGTCGGGTGCGACGTGGGTATGTACGTCGCATGATGCGACCTTCGCAATTTAATGCGACGTAAGGGGCTGCGTCGCTAGTGCGACGTCGGGATTTTTGTGCGACGTAGGTCGCGACGTCGCTAAGTGCGACGTTGGTCACTTAATGCGACGTTTTGAGCTACGTCGCAGATAGCCCAGCGTCTCTGCGACGTAGCGGTCTGATCGGAAATGGGTGGCCGGAAAATCGGTCGAAAAACTTCCGTTAGGTCCAAATCTTTTACCCAACCCATTTTTGGACATTTTAAGCATATATAAACCATAAAACGTAAAAATGAGTAAAAACGGAGAGTTTCGGGTTTTGTCGGGAACTTACAAAATGTCGGATCGAAAATCCGAAAAGATGGAAAGGTAGATCGGGATGCCGTGGTTCTTTTATTCCAAAGGGTCGATGAAATCCAAGTGCGTTTAGTGGTAGTATTTGGTGAATTAGTGAGAATGGTGGAGGTGGTGGTGATGATGAAGTTGAAAGAAAAGAGAGAAGAAAGAGAAAGAGAAAAGAAAGAAATGAAAGAAAGGAGGTGAGATTGGGAGGTTAAGTCCCCCAATTTCGCCCGTGTTTCCGCTCCGTGTGGTGTTCGTTTGCGCCGTCATTTAAACGTAAAAAAAAAATTATTTTACAGATTAATTGGTACATTTTAAAATACAAATTATCACGCGATATTTTATTTAAATATTTTACAAATCACTTTATATTTGAATTATAAAATGGTAAGTTATTTTATTTAGTTTGCGCGTTTTTAATATCTAGATTTGTGTACGTTTTGTTTGTACGATACGAATGAATACGAAATATTATCATAATGATATTTTTGACATAAAAGCGTTATTAAAATTTGTCACCAACGTCCGTATTAATTTGAATCGAAATACATTCGATTTAAATTGCGTACGATTTAACTAAATCGCATTTTCGTATATATTCAGCAATATATAATTCGATACATAAATTAGCCTAACACAGAACTAATTACATGTATTAACAAAGAATTAGGCACTAATTCTAGTCCTAATTTGCCGGTTGTTACAGTTATGGCATCTCACTCAGACCCTTTTTGATAAATTTAAATAAATCAATTGAATCAAATTACCTCAAAGGCCTAATCGTAACAGAAAGTTCTATTTGCTCCTCCGATTTCAGCATATGATCATCCGGTACGTTATTCAATAAGTTCATTCGGTGACGAGGAACCTACCGGAGATGGAAAACCGACCGGCGACCGGTATCCTCCTTTCGAATACATCGAATCATCCATGGATCTAGAACCGTTGCTAGATGCACCGTAGAACGATGTTGTTGCAGAAGATGAACACGCCCAAGGAACTATTTGCTTGAATGATGATGTTGATGACGAAGTTGAAGAAAACGCACTTGAAGGTTTGCGATTGTGAAATGGTCAATTTCTTCAACACCCACCCGATTTTATTTTTTTTGAGGCTGTGGTTGTTAGCTTCGACTTGTCAGTCTTTTTGTTAAAAAAGTTTGTACTCCATAGTATTTATTGGTGTTGATTTGATTATTAGATTCAACAAAATCAAATGAAAATAAAGGTGGTGATTTAATTATGGTTTGGGAAAAAGAAAAAACTAGAATAAATCTAGTGTGCCCGAGAATAAGATAAAGATAAGTGGTATGTTTTTTTTAGGAAGAAGAAAGGGTATTTTGGTCATTTCACTATGATTTAACGGATAATTTAACAAAATTTGTTAAGTGGGAGGACTAGTGAGCGAAAATAACAAATATAGGGATGCCTGATGATAATTCTGAAAATAAGGGACGGATTGTGATTTTTTGAACAAACATAGGGATGAAACGGGCAATTTTCTCGATATTCTATTATTAGTAATGAAAAAAGGGTGCACGATAATCGTAACGATTATTCAATTTTTCGTAGGTTTAAGCAATTAATAGTGTTGCAAAAAGTGGAAATTAAATGACCTATCATGAGTAGTAAATTGCAAGCCCCCTCGAAGTGTATTTATAGTAGAATTTCTAAAACTTTAAAAAAATACTCCACGTCATCAAATTAACATAATCTTGTTTAGGCATTGATAATCTTAGTAATTGTGGTACAAACATATATATACAAACTAGTGTTAAACCCGTGTGATGCACGGCTAGAAATATAATTTCATAATAGATCTCATAATATAAAACAGTAAATGAAATGTTTTAATAATGATATTCAATTTTATGTTGTATACACTTTATATATAGGTAATGATTAGTACATTGTTGTCGTTTTATTTGTACACCATCACTTATGCTTTAAAGTGTTGTATTATACAACACTATAATACATATGTGGTATACGGCTAAAAAACTAATTTTCAAATCACTTTCCCTTTTTATGATCATTTTTTATAACATTTAAAAAATAAATTAATAATATAATTAAGTAAGTATGAAGAGATGGAGGACAGCTAACCCCTTAAAACTTTCAAAGTGTGTAACAAATAGATTTTTTTACCTATATTAATGATTTTTTATAAGTTTTGACTCTTTAAAAATGAAATAAGAACAAAAAATTTTCTCCCACAATATATGGATACATTGGGAAGGTTGAAAAAGATGTATATATATTGTAAAGTGCCATTTCTAGCTAAAACAATTGTTTGGTAATAATAGCATTTTTGTTGTTACGGTTTCAATAATTTTTTGAACAAGAAATATGCACATAGTTTTAACAAACATAAATTGTAGCGATTAATATAACTATTCAGACATTTTATTGAACAACTAATGTGTATCTACATGTACAAAATCAATCTATAGTGATGAGATATATATAAATACTTAAATGAGATATTATGGATGGACGTATATAGGTGGTAGGGTAGGGTGTGTGGTACCGCTCAGATTACAGCCAATCTTCCTAATCGCGAAAAGTAATAAAGAAATTATAAAATTACACCTCTTACCAGTCGAATATAAAATAATAATTAAGTTGTATTATTGAAACTAATAAAACATTTAAAAGATATCATGAACTTCATCTACCTATCAATTAAGCTTGTACTCAGATTATAATTTAAACGAAATTGAGATCCCTAAGTTTGTAAGATAATATTTTTTTTTGTCAAATTAACAAAACTACGATAAAAGCTATAATGATATTAAAAATTAAGCTATCCCAATTCACTAAAAATTATATTTTTTTATAGATCTGCAAAAAGGAATGTGAATATTAAGATAAAGAATAATAAACAAATTTATAATTCAAAATTAGAGGGGGAAAAATAGGTAAATGAATTCATGATTTTTGACTTTAATAAAAATATTATACTACAAATATTATATAATGACACACTAGTTTGGATTGAATTAGTTATAATTTAATTATCTATTGTAGTATTTACCGTTAAAATATAATGACACTTTAAATTAAATTAGTATAATTTAGTTTTAGTTTTCTAGTATTACCTTATTTATCATGTGAGTGTAGGAGAATCCACGTCATCAAGCTTATTTCATATAATGATGACACATAAGATTTTGATGATGTGGCATAGGTAAATATTTGCCAAGTAATTCAAGGTCTCATATCTTAGTTATATAGATAGATAGAAGGACAAAAACCATACATTCTAGATAGTAAGTTAAATGTTAAGTAAAGAAAAATTGAAGATTTGTCACGTACCCTACGTACGTACGTATTAGCTCTTTGTAGGTTGGATGGTAGATAGATATAACATACGAGTATAAATTTTATCTACAATCCTATAATTTTTGAGTTCTAGATGCAATTAATGGTGTATTTAGTTAAGCCATAAAAAATGTATCTATCTATAATAATAATAATAATAATGATAATCAATACCTAACATTTACACAACTCTTCAATTACTTTGGTTACTTCCGTAGATCAATATCATCATCTCCCGGCTATCCAACTCTTAAGCAAACTCTTCAACCGGCCTTTTTATATCAGGTGATGTTTTTTGAGTTAATATAAATTTTGACTTCTTGGTTTAGTGATGATAATCAGCTCTACAATAAATTATGGTAAAGAGATGAACTTATAATGATTATTAACCTCTATATCAATATTATTATTATTATTATGGTAAAAGATAGATTTGTGATGATTAATAACCCCTATTTTGTTATTATCAATGGTAAAGTTTTTTATTATTAATGATGAATGAATCCATCAATAAAGTTTGATATTCATTTTATGGTTTTGAGACATACGTACGTCATGTTCTTCTCTAACAAGGTTTCCTAGGTTTAAGTTTTTTCCATCAACTATCAACTACTATTAAAAAAGGGTTGATTCAAAATTTTATTTCGTTGTCATAAATAATAAATAATATATAGTAACAGAAACGCTTCATTGCGTTCGTCATTTTATGCATGTAAGTTTCCTTTCCACCCTCTTAATTAGTAGAATACTAAAAAACTCTTCAATGACACACAATTAGTTTAACATCCTTTTACTTTCTTGAATTAAATTAAATTGTTGTTACAACAATCAAATTTATTTGAAAGTAACTTGACACGTTCCACTATATATATAGCTATATTTTTATATGATCGAATAGCATTTACCGATCACATCTAACAAACAATCTACGATCTTCAATGGATAAAACTCACATGCAAAATTGCATGAAGAATTGTCTATCATTTATCTAAGCAAAATAGATCTCGATGGTTCCATGTTAGTGGTGTTTGATACAAGTTACATGCATGCCATCAATATTAGTTGACAAACACACTTACAATGAAGAACTCAAGACGGATATATGTGACGAGTTGTTATGGGAATTATTGTTATCTTAGATAGTATGTGTCTTAGACTAAGCAATTGCAGCGTATAGGAATACACACTGATCACACAATGAAGAACCTAAAATTATTCGATGATATGTCAAGAGTTGTTGCATGTATGTATATATTTTTGTTCTCTTAGATGATATATATGGTAGAACATACCGAGTTATTGTCGATTTTAAGCATTTGGAGTGTATATAGTAGAGGAATACAAATGATGATTTTTTTTCTTGAGATTTTTACAAACATTTAGATAGCATTGTTTTCTTTACATGTTTTTGAGTTTCCATAAATCAAAACGTCATGTATCTTTGTTGGGCAATTTACCATGCATGTTCTATGAATGCAAGGAATATTATCGTTATTTCAAGGCAGGCGTTTGGATTTTAAAGCATAAGAAAGTTACTGTATAATTGTATAATATGATTTGCTTTTAGTGAACTTGATAAAAACAAATTGGGGTACATATATTTCGAGTCATATATAACAGTAAATCAGTAATACGTACAAGATTCCGATCTCACATTTATATTATTAAAATATGTATGAACTTAAACGTCTATATTAGAGAAAACCTCTACGTACGTACTTACGTTAGTGTGTACATAGTGGCTTTTTTTCCTTCCAAATATATTATGCTTAGTTACCTTTATGAATGTTGATTATGTCTCCTATGTGGATACTTCAACTGAAAACCCGATTAGCGAAAAAGTTATCGAGGCTTACATGACTTACATATTGATCGAGTGAATGAAATGAAGTCATTTGTTACTAAACTTTCCTTTTTGCAACCTTTTATACAGGGTAACTTAACTAAGGAGTTCTTATTTACAAAGACACTCATATATATATGAATATGGAGTGATGAACAGCTATGAGTGATGAACAACTTTGAGGCAACATTAGCGTATGTCAACACTCTTTATGGATAGATTATGGGGTTTGGCCCTGGATAAATATAGTATCTCATAACTGTTGATTGGTTGACATTCAATCTACCTAATGTTCATGATATGACCACTAAAACATACAAATTAACCAACATCGGAACGTAGAATACCCGTGCATCGCACGGGCCATCCATCTAGTATACATAAATAGACGGATAATAAACAACAACAACAATAAATTTGGCTTTAAATTATCAGAAATTATAAATCACTACGAACCAGATAAACGAAGTTGATCAAAAACCAAATAACATTATTATTACATTTTTGTGGTTCTAGAACAACTTGTCTGAATCATCAATAAAGAAAACACAATACTAAACAAAACAATCTTGCCCGACATTATCGATCAATCATTGATAAATCATTAAAATAATTTGAAAGAAGTTCTATAAAATACTTTTAGGACGTAAACAAACATACTATACATACAAAAAGAAATTAAAAATTTAAGAACTCGTAAAAGAAATAAAAAGATACATAAAACATGTCAATTAATCATCAAGCTAGGAATTAGATCTTTTGCGTAAGGAATGTTTAAGATGAAGTGGAATTTAATATTGGAGCAATCTTAGTAGTAATATAAATATGGTACTCAACAAGGTGATAATTGGGATGGACAACGGTGATTTAGAATTGGAGAACGAGTATTTGGTCCGTAATTTCTCATCACCTTACGCATTACCAACGAATATTACGGTAAACTCAAACATGACCTAGGATTCAATCGAACCGAATTTCGTTGTTAAATCATCGTGATTATTGATGAATGTAGTTATTGGTTTAGTTTATTACGTTTTGGACGGATGATGAACATCGGCTTTAGCTCGATTACAACACGGCTTCAGGTTATGGTACGGATGCAATCGGAATAAATTTCGTTTGATTAGCGTCAAAGTATTTGTTTGATAGTTTTTTAGGTTTGTTTGATTAAATTTGAGTTTAATTATTGAATTTGGATCGGAAGTTGAGTTTTAGTTTGATACTGGTATTCAAATTTGCAGTAGAACATCGATGAGACGTGGTAATTTTTTTAAAGAGAAACTGGGTTACAGAGAAAGAGAATGGGAATTTACCAATGTACCCTCAGATGCACAGACATACACAATTTAACGGATTTGGATAACGTCCGTTTGAGAAAAGGACTACCCTTGCAAGATCTTGCAACTACAAGGATGACCAGTGTCAAAAAAAGTGCAATGAATGACAAGTGAAATTTGAGACAAATTACAAGGACGACCCGTGTAATTTTTCCTTTTATAATTGTTACGCATCCCGTTTATCCGTTGACTCCTATTATCCAGAGGCGGATCCAAATGAACAATTAGGGGGGTCACGGGCCCCCACTCAGCTTGGCCCAGCATGTTGTATTTTTTTTAGCCCAAACACTAAGACCCCACAAAATAAATTGAATGACCCCCTTGCATGTCAAAAATTGAGCCCAAAAGCTGTATCTATTGCGTACAACAAGTTAAACGTTATTTCCTTTCTAATTCTTGGACCTTTTCTGCATATTTGACTATATTACTCCATTAATTATAGTGTTTTAAGTATAATTATAAACTTAACTTGCAGGAATTATATTAACTAAATTGTTTAATTGTTGTAATTGATTAAGTATAAATTGTCATAAATGCATCTAGTTTAATTAGTACTACGTTTATTATTTTTATAGTGTTTTGTGAAAAGTTATGTATGAATTCCAATACTTCAATCAAAGTGACAAATTTTAAAAATTGAACATAATATTTGCTAAGTGAAAAGTTATGCATGAATTCCAATACTTCAATCATAGCTTGCTAGTATTTTTACAAGTGACGATTAATATTTATATATATTTTTGTACTTGACTGTTTTTGACCCGACCCGTTTTGACCGGTTATCAACCTATTATTATCGATACATGTAGTACGTGTCAAATGCCCCCCCTAAAAATAAATTCTGGATCCGCCACTGCTATTATCAACCGTAGTAAGTGACATTCATAAACATCTTTTGTGTGTCTTTAATTTTCAACAATGAGCAACTACTTCTAATGATAACCGCCATCTTTAACTGACATTTTTATCAATCAATACTTTTAATACATCTATCAAATTCAATTATGTGATTACAAGTTAACAGCACCATTGATTACGTTTTACGATATACAAAGTATTATATAACATATTTAAGGTCAAATTTGAAACTTTAAAAAGTAAAAATGTTAATTATTTTGGGACGAGGGATTATTCATTCATTTGTTTTTCCACTCCCATCTATATTATATAGAGATGTCATTTTTTTCTAAGAGTAATGCTAAATAGACCTACCTACCTAGACCAAAAACAGGCCTAACTTTCTGATTGGTTGCTTTTTTTTCTCTCTCATAATCTTATCCACTCACTTTTGCAAACCCACCAATCACATTTTTAGGCCTAAAATTAGTCCCATGAAATTAGGTCTCCCAATCATTTTCCTTTTTCTAATGCTCTATTCCACTTTATCGATCTATGAGTTCGACGATCATATTAATACTGTACTAATCTTTTTTTTTTTTTTCCTTCTCATAATTTAGATGACCAATCCCACTGGTGTAAAAAACTGACTAAAACCGACTGAGTCACGTAAGAGTCACGTTAACTTTTTAAAAAACTGACTGAAACTGACAAACCATTACCATCAATAACCTGTCACTTCTATTTTTGGGTCCCACATTTTACAATTTACCTTTAATTTTAAACACACATGAAGAAGAAAAAAGCAAAAAAAAAAAAAAAAAAGTGGCGAACGTCGGAAATCCGACGTGCGAAACCGACGAACCAAACCGATGGAGCCGTGCCATCAGCGTCGACTCCGTCACTTCAAACCGACGAGAACCGACTAGTACCAATGGGTGTGCTCTAAAATTGCTTATCATACTCATCTTTCACTCAATATTGTTTATCAAATCTTATATATCTATAAATATATTTTGTAGGGGATAATGAAGGACATATATTAAAGATGTGTTTAATCCAGCCTAGCCTAGTACGGCCGGAGTATGATGAATTGATGATGAGTATAAGAAAGTTACGTTACGTAATTGTAGGGAATAAACATTGAGAAGGTTCGAACCGATAATAATTGTGTACGTGGGTTAATATATTGTTGAAGAAAATGAAGTTGTTTATTGAAGAGGTGTGAGGAAATAAAGAATAGTTTATCATCATCATCATATTCACTCCATAATTTAAATGTTTTTTTTGGTAAGAAGGGGTAATTCACAATGGAACTTTAACCAACAAAAAATATATCCTGCTATTTCTTTGGTTTTCATATATCCATCTTCACAATTATATAAAATCCAATTATTAATTTAGGATATGATCTTGTAACCGGGTGTTACAAATTTTTTCCACACTTTTAAGTGTCGACAAATTGTAATTTTTTCACACATTTAATGAAAACCTTTTTTTCTCACACTTATATGTGTGAAGATTGTGGTAATTTCCACACTTATTGATGTAACATTTTTCTATACAATTATAAGTGTGGATAGTTTAACATAATTCCACACATTTTTAAAAAGTATGAAAAAAAATTGTGGATAAATGATATCTTTGTTGTAGTGTCGGATGTTTATCTGCAATTTACATATTATTAAAATAATCGAATGCAACGAATTATCAAGCTACAATTGATACAAGATTTTCATATAAAGCCTACTTACTAAACTATGATTTATTGTGATTTCACGGAGGTAAAAAATATGGGAGGTGATTCGTACACCACCAAAATTTAGCCATACACTACTAATATGCATCATCCTGTTGTACTGTACAACACCTTAAAGCAGGATTGGTGGTGTATCGTAAAATTTTGGTGGTGTACAAATCAACTCCCTAAAAATATATGGAAAATGATTTGGTTACAAAAATTTTATAAAAAGAGGAGTGAGAACATATGAACCAATATATGATAATAACAAATCAGTTTGTGAACTTTGTTTGTATACTTTCTTATATAAGTGTAGCATTGCTCAAAATATATTAGCATTCAAGTATTTAACGTATGCATATTAAATAATACTGAGTTAATACTGAGCACATGTGGAGCCACTTTCAAGGTAAAAGTAGTAGTCGTTACGAGTCCATTTATTATATGTAGTGTAAATTTATTATAAGAAAGTGCATTTTTATACATTTTTGTTTATGCTACGGTTTCATAAAAATTGAAATACACGTGTTAAAGCCTTACAGGTCACCCCAAATACTACTAGTCAAGCCCGACCTTAGGCATGTTCAACCTAGGCCATTGAACAGGGCCCAAAGTTAATAAGGGCCCATTTTTTTAACATATCCCATATATATGTTTCATGTAAGATAGCCCATAAAATTTTAATGAGGCCCAGTATTTTTGTTCTATACTTAAAACGTGGCGTCAACAATCAAATAACTACATTTTAGTCATTTTTATTTTTAAGATAATCGCTATTTATGAAAATGCGGCCTCTTTTTATGTTTTTTATTTTTATATTATTTTTCTACTAATAAATACAATAGCAAATTAATTTTTTTTTCCTTTGAGCTGTATGATTGACTATCGCAAGTTCTTAACCAAAATCAGCGAGTATGTATAAGTACCTATTCTAATTAATCAATTTATATATTAGGATTTCTTTTTTTTTTTAGCAGATATATTTTTCAGTGATCTAATTTCATGTAGTCTGAGTCTAAGTGTTTAGTTGAGAATTTTAAATGAATATGATTTAAAAATTGACGGTGATGAACTATTTATGATGAAGGGAATGCACGCCTCCAGCTCCTCTGGCTTAGCCGCTGGTTCTTCGGTTAACATGTGACGTCAAATGTTTATGACGATTCGAGATAATTGAAGGGTTAAATATGACAATTTATTGTTGTCATAATCTATCTTTTTATATTTAGTAATTATTATGGAGTATGTTTTAATTAGGATATCTTTTATATTTTGGAAATGATTGTTTTCTTTTCCTTTAAGTTTGGTTTAGGTTTAGAACTATTATATAAGCTTTTGAATTGTATTAGAATTTTAGTTAGTTAATAATGAGTTATTGAAAAAGAGAGTGATTCTCGAGAAGTCCCGTTTTAGGGCACCTTATTTAGGGTTTGTTGAATTTTCGTTCGTTGTTTATTGTGTGATTTCTTCGATTCATAAACACCCCGTCATCAATTTATTACATGAGATGTACACAAATTGCTCGTTCAAAGGGGCCCTATTTTTATCATCGCACCGGGCACTCAAATTTCACGGCCGAGCCTGAAGACTATCGATTCACGGAAGGATCTTTACATGGACTTAAGTACATTATGATTTATTTATTTATTTATTTTTAACTATTTCCATATGTTATTGGATATGTTGTACACGGGAGACAAAATACCATGTTAATTAGTCAACAACATGAGGACTTTTCATTCGGAAAACTAAATTCAACAAATCAACATACTAATTCTCATTGATAAACTTGCGACATTGTCTAAAATATCAATACATAAATACTTGCTACAGGCTGATTTATATTTTCATACATTTCACCACTCAATCGCACAAACAATAATACAATATTGATGCTATAAATCAAATACGATATTGAAGAAGGCGTCCATAGCACGGGTAGTATTGTTGCACGATTCAATTCCTGAAATAAACCAACACTCTTATAAAGCGTTACGTTTGTAGTAGTTTATTTGAGAGAATAATTTGTGACGTACAGAGATATATACTTAATTAAAAGTTGGCATACTCCCTAAAGCTCCTCTCAAATACCTAATTACACCTGAGGTTGCGACTTTATATCGACGCATTAGTTTAAATCGGTCATGGTGAAGCGTTTCTTTGTCTTCGTGTTTGGGTTGAGCATGCTTTTATTATTTGGTTCTTTCGCACATTTGGTTTATAGTTCATCGGTTTAGTTAGTGGTCTCGTGTTTAGTCATTTATTGTTGACCATCAATCTTTTGGTGGTTGTAATCATACAAATTTGATACTTGTATGCTATCAATCATGATATGTTGGTATTAAGAAACGAAGAATATATTTGTTCATCGTGGTTATATCAAACACATTAGAATCAAAGATCGTTGACGATAAATGTTTAAAATAGTTCAAGTTATTAGAATCAAATGTTTCGCCTAAATTGGCAGAAAAATTGGTATCAAAGATATAGTATAGTATGGTATTTTATTTAATTCAATATTAATAATTAAAAACCATGGAAAGTGTCACAAAATCGGTAGTTTCCGTTGAGGAGATTCGGTGCTCATGATATCACAAAGTTTTCTGCCAAAAATGTACGTGATCCGACTATTATATATGTTTGAGCTACTTTATTCCAACAATTATCAGTATTAGTGTTATTGATCTTGTAATCTTTAGGGATAAAATTAGGATTAAAATTTGTAAACGGTATGTAGTTACTATCTGAAAATTAACTTCCATAAATATCCAAAACTCTTGAAATGAGACTAAACTGTTTTCAATATCCATCCATCATAGAATAAAGATAAAGATAAAGATACCATAGTATAACAAAAACTAAATGAAGAACATACAATTCAAATCCACCCAAAATAAAAACTGATTATAGAAGATAGACAAGTAACAAACTCAAACCATTACACCAATTATTAATATTACCAATGTTTTGAAACCCGAATTGACCCGGCTAGGCGGACCGGTTGAACCGGGACCAGGTGTAACACCCCAAAATTTAGCGATTCGCGGAAGCATACTTGGGTGTTACTAATCAATATACAAAGCACAAGATATACAGTAAACGACCTCTAAATGAGACGTTGTAAAACGATTTCATAGAAATAAATGTTTGAAAACTTAATGTTTTCGTATACAAAAAGTAGTTCCCCAGAGTCCACGCGTATGGCGGGAGATTCTATTACATAATCAACATATACAAAAGATAATGCTGAGAATCTCCGTTAATGCAGTTGTGTTGAAATCATGCGACTCTAGCTAAAATCCTGGAGTAATCCTACTCCGTCCGGGTACCTGAGATAACATGCTAAAAGGGTCAACACGAATGTTGGTGAATCTCACAGATTTGTAAGTTATATCAGTTTTGAACACAAGATTTCATCGGTAGTGCCCGCAGGCGTAAATCAAGTATTTGCAAATCCAGCAAATGTAAAGTAAATAAGTTATACCGTTGTCATGAGGCTCATAATCGAAGCTTAAACCGTAAGTAATAGTTTGCTCCCGTGACATGCTCGTAACTGAGCAAGCATAAGTAACGAATAATAGTCGCCCGTTTATACATAACGGTTCGTGGTAGCGCTACTACCCCGGGCGGGGAGGGGCATTTCCCTAATGGATCCATTAACTAGTGTTCGCGCTTAAGTCCATAACTAACGATATATGATGGAGAGACTTCTGTAAATAGTAAATAACTCATGCAATTCCGTTTGGTATAGTAAGCAGTTTAGTACTTGTGTTCAAGAAAATCAGTAGCATGTATCTCCCCCAAATAAGAAAAACAGTAAAAGTGGGGCCGTAAGACTCACCTGAGTCTTTGCAAGTTACGTTTATACAAATAAACGAGTAAATGATATCAGTCCGTAGGTTCTCCGAACCCGTAACCTTCAAATGCCTAAACACATAAGGTTATGTAAGTAGTTGTCTCGCAAGACCATCTAGGCTAGTTGTCCGCACAACTCGTTATGTCCAATGTTGGTTCGTTACCGTATGTCCTTAGAAAAATATAGTTGGCCCGTTGGTGACGGTTTGTAATAATGATCCCGATATTATCATCATGTTTTGAAGTGTTATACATGAAAGTGTATTCTAAAGTGTTTTAGAAGTCGTATCGTATAAGTGTTTGAGGTTGTACAAGTTTGACACTTGGTGTAATAATATTTTGACAACTTTCTGTTTTTGGCGACACTTGGCTAGTGTCGCTACAGGCGACACTAGTTAGGCGACACTTGATGAGTGTCGCTAGATTTTCGATTTTCATAAATTGGCGACACTTGATTAGTGTCGCTATAGGCGACACTTACGAATTTTGGCGTCACTAAGGGAGTGTCGCTAAGATAAATCTGGTTACGTAGTTCAGCGACACTTAAGTAGTGTCGTTATAGGGGCGACACGTAGGCATAGCGACACTTAGCTAGTGTCGCTAATACTGTTTTTGGCACACTAGCGACACTTCTAACTGTTCGCCGGAAAATGGACCGAAAACGAGTTTTCCGGCCACCGTTCGATCTAATACTTTTACCCAACCCATTATTGGACATTTTAAGCATATATAAGCCATAAAAACGTAAAAATAAGTAAAAACGGAGAGTTTCGGGTTTTGTCGGAAACTTACGAATTGTCGGATCGAAAATCCAAAAAGATGGAAAGGTAGATCGTGATGCCGTGGTTCTTTTATTCCAAAGGAGTGGTATGATACGGTGTCGTTTCGTGTTGTTATTTTGCGGTTTATGGTGATGGTGGTTTTTGGTGATTTTTGAGAGAAAAGAAGGAAGAAAGAGAGTGAGGGAGAAAGAAATGAGAAAGAAAATGGGTGGAGGTGGGGTGTAGGTGAAAGCCTCACCTCACCCAGTCTCCGTTCCGTGCTCCGTGTAGTGTTCGTTTTCTCCGTTGTTTATGCGTTAGATATTTATTTTTCGCGTAATTATTCATTTAAAAATACGAATCTTTGTTTAATAATTTAGTTAAATTATTTTGTCAAATCTCTGAATAAATTTGTTTATTTTTGTTTTTAAATTGCGCGTTAACTACTTTAATCGTGCAGACGCTTATTTGTACGTTCAGGACAATTTGAAAGTATTATTAAAATACTATTTCGAATACCATAATGTTTTTAAATAATGTTTCATGTTCAATTTAAAATGTTTCACCAACGTCCAAGTATAAGGAATCGGGTCCAGTTAATTCGTACGATTTATCCAAATCGCGTAAATACACGTATATATATAAATCCCCTTATATATACAAATAGAGTCTGTAATTAGTCCCATTACATACTAATTACAACTAGTTACAAGTAATCAGGCATAATTAATTATCCTAATTAGGCAGGTATTACATTCTCCCCTTGTTAAAGAAATTTTATCCCAAAATTAGCTCGAGTGCACGGTCGGTGCGTCGTCTGGGAAGAGATGTGGGTATTTCTGTCGCATTTGGTCTTCCCGTTCCCAAGTGAATTCAGGACCACGTCTAGAATTCCACCTGACTTTTACGATGGGAATACGACTCTGTTTTAGTTGTTTGACCTCAAGGTCCATGATTTCAGCAGGTTCCTCAACGAAATGAAGTTTGTCATCGACGCGAATCTCGTCGAGTGGTATGATAAGTGTCTCATCGGACAGACATTTCTTTAAGTTAGAAATGTGAAAGGTAGGGTGCACGCTGCTGAGTTCGGGTGGCAGCTGCAATCGATATGCCACGGGGCCAATCCGTTCGAGAATCTCAAAAGGCCCAATGTACCTGGGATTTAACTTCCCGCGTTTACCAAATCGGATTACGCATTTCCAAGGCAATACTTTCAAGAGTACTTGATCCCCAATCTGGAACTCGAGTGGTTTGCGTCTCACGTTAGCGTAACTTTTTTCTGACGATCACGTGCGGCTTTGAGTCGGTTTTGGATTTCAACAATTTTCTCGGTGGTTTCCTATATGAGTTCAGGACCAGTGAGTTGACTATCTCCCACTTCAGTCCAACAGATCGGTGATCGGCACTTACGACCGTACAGTGCCTCAAAAGGTGCAGCCTTAATGCTGACGTGATAACTGTTATTGTAGGAAAACTCACACAACGGTAGGTGTCTTTCCCAGTTTGTACTGAAATCAACTACGCAGGCTCGTAGCATGTCTTCCAGTGTCTGAATAGTTCGTTCACTTTGGCCATCGGTTTGAGGATGGTACGCGGTACTCATATCGAGACGGGTACCCAATGATTTTTGGAGTGATTTCCAGAAGCGAGATGTGAAACGAGCATCCCTGTCAGAGATGATCGAGATAGGGACACCATGTTGGCAAACGATTTCTTTGATGTAGATTTGTGTGAGGCGTTTCATTTTATCGGTTTCCTTGATTGCCAAGAAACGAGCTGATTTGGTGAGACGATCGACGATCACCCAAATGGTATCGCAACCGCTCGCCGACTTAGGGAGTTTGGTTATGAAATCCATGGCAATCTGTTCCCATTTCCATTCAGGAATGTCGGGTTGTTGGAGTAAGCCGGAAGGTTTCTGGTATTCGGCTTTGACCTTTGAACAAGTAAGACACTTGCTGACGTACGTGGCGATTTCAGCTTTCATGTTCGGCCACCAGTAAAACTCTTTGATTCCATGATACATTTTATCGGATCCCGGGTGAATAGAATATTTGGACTTGTGAGCTTCATCTGAAAGTCCCGTAATCACTATTGATTAGTGATTTGGAATCGCAAAGTGTAAAGTTTAATTGTAGAAGGGGGGTTTGAATACAATTAAAAACTTTTTCTGATTTTAACTAAGTTAATTGAAAGTTCTTAATCGTTATAACAGAAACATAGTATATCAGATAACATATATGACAATATCAAAGAACAATGTAATAGTAGCTGAAATTGTGAATTGTATTAATCATAAAATTCACAAGTGTTGAATGCGGAATGGATTAACCAAAGTTAATCCAATTCAAACACTTAGCTAAACTATTACAATCGAGATGAACAGCAGTGGACAAACACGCTGACTGTTCACTCTATGAATCGCTAAATCGTGCTTAGACAAACTACTCACTGACACACAAGTGATTAACATGAATTGAACGACTAGCCTCTACAGTACAAAACACTGAACTATTTATACTACAAGAGTTCCTAAAATATCGCCTACAAAATAGGATCTTGGAAGGACACGTGTCGCTGCTTGATTGGTTTGAACTCTGATGAACCGACATTCTGCGGGTCCCAATTCTGTTACCGCAAATATCTCGTTACCTTAAAACCAATCACTTGCTGCCACGTAATCTTTCGGACATACTTCGAACTGGAACATTCTTGCTGATGTATAGATAAGTACAGTTCTTTTTAGTACATGAAGATTTGAGAGGCTTTATTGAATAGTCCCTGAAGATGAAGCAATCCTCCTCACTCACTGCGAGCTAACATGCTCTTGTAGAATGAATTGAACAGAAGATCTTCAGTGACTAGCTGTTATTCTGGCAGTGACTTTTGCCTTTATTGATTTGAAGATGTAAGGCTCTCGCTGACGTTGATCAGCGACACACCATTGTTGAGCTTTAAATCTTCCTCAGAATATCGAACAGAATAAATGATGATCAGCAAAACTCATTATCAGCAACAGCAGCTTCGATACAATCCATTTCTTCATCGAGTAGTAAATAGTTGAGTCGGTCAGTGACCAGTGACTCAACATCATCCATCACCAAGTCCCGCAGGTTCCCGAAATTAGGCAACCAGATTTGGTTAGAGAAGTACCTAACTCCATTAGGTCTGATTTCGAATTGTTTATCCATGCCTCGCAAGGCCTCGTTTTTGACATTATCGGGTTTGAGAGCTTCGAGTTGAGCGGTGAGAATCTGAATATTCAAATCGTTGTGGATGGTCATACTAAGGACTCGGACTCGAAGTGGTTTCGACCGTTCTTTTCGACTGAGGGCATCGGCAACAACATTCGCCTTGCCCGGATGGTACTTGATTTCACAATCATAATCGGTAAGCAACTCGACCCATCGACGTTGCCTCATGTTGAGATCCTTTTGATCGAATATGTGTTGAAGACTTTTGTGGTCGGTGAATACAGTACTTCGGGTACCATAAAGGTAATGTCTCCAGATTTTGAGGGCGAATACCACGGCCCCTAACTCGAGGTCGTGAGTTGTGTAGTTCTTCTCATGAACTTTAAGTTGTCAGGAGGCGTAAGCAATGACCTTGTCTCGTTGCATTAGCACGCAACCGAGACCTTGGTGAGAAGCATCGCAGTATACCACGAAGTCATCGGTGCCTTCGGGTAGGGATAGAATGGGTGCACTGCAAAGCTTGAGTTTCAACAGTTGAAATGATGACTCTTGTTTATCGGTCCAATCGAATTTCTTTTCCTTCTGAGTCAGTACCGTGAGTGGTTGTGCTATTTTTGAGAAGTTTTCAATGAATCGGCGATAATACCCCGCCAATCCCAAGATATGGCGTACCTCGGTGGGAGTGGTTGGCGCCTGACAGTTCTTGATAGCCTCGATTTTTGATGGGTCTACATGAATTCCCTGACTATCAATCACGTGTCCAAGGAATTGAACGGTTTTTATCCAGAACTCACACTTAGAGAATTTGGCGTAAAGCTCCTCGTGTCTAAGTAGTTCTAGGATGGTTCTGAGATGTTGTGCGTGTTCTTGTTCGTTTCGTGAGTATATGAGGATGTCATCGATGAAAACAATGACAAACTTGTCGAGATAAGGTTTACACACCCGATTCATAAGGTCCATGAATACAGCCGGTGCGTTGGTTAGACCGAATGGCATCACTTGAAATTCGTAATGCCCATAACGGGTTCTGAATGCGGTTTTTGGGATGTCGGTGTCGCGAACACGCAATTGGTGATAACCCGATCGAAGATCAATCTTTGAATAACAGCTTGATCCTTGAAGTTGATCGAACAGATCGTCGATTCGAGGGAGTGGGTATCGGTTCTTGACGGTCAGTTTGTTCAACTCTCGGTAGTCAATACACATTCGAAATGAACCGTCTTTCTTTTTGACAAATAAGACCGGAGCTCCCCAAGGTGAAGAACTCGGTCTGATGAATCTTCTATCCAGAAGTTCCTGCAACTGAGTAGACAACTCCTGAAGTTCGGATGGGGCTAGGCGGTACGGTGCTCGGGCCACCGGTGCGGCACCCGGCACAAGATCAATTGAGAACTCAACCTGTCTAGGTGGAGGTAAACCAGGTAGTTCTTCTGGAAAGACTTCGGGAAAGTCTCTAACGATTGGCACATCTTCAAGTCGCTTCTCTTCCGACTTTTTCTCCGTGATGTGCGCGAGAATTGCTGGGTAACCTTTTCTCAGAAATTTTCGGGTTTTTAAACAGGAGATTATGTTTAGTCTCGACCCACCGGTCTCCCCTTGTATGATCAAGGTTCTACCAACGGCGAGAGGGATGCGGACGATCTTATCATAACAAACAATTTCGGCCCGATGCTTGGACAACCAGTCCATACCCACGATGACGTCGAAACTTCCTAGTTCAACAGGCATAAGATCGATTGAGAAGATTTCGTCGGCTAGGTTTAAAGTGCAATTAGGTATCACACTATCGGTTTCTATAAGTTTACCATTTGCAAGTTCTACGGTGTACTTAACATCTAAGGCCGCGGGGGTGATGTCAAGTAGTGGGCAAAACTCATCAGTAATATAGCTCCTATCAGCACCAGTATCAAATAGAATAGAAGCAGATAAGTTGTTGAGGAAGAACATACCCGAGACCACATTCGGGTCTTGACGGGCGTCCCCTGAGTTGATCACGAAGGCTCTGCTCCGAGTGTTGTTGTTGCGGTTGTTGTTGTTGTTCTTCAGTTTGGGGCAGTTGTTCTTGAAATGCCCAGAATTTCCGCACCCAAAGCAGGTCTTTGGTGCATTGGTGTTGGGGGCAGGAATGATGGTTTGGCAATCCTTGGCTAGGTGCCCGAACCTTTTGCAGTTGGTGCAAGGGCAAGAACCGTCATGATGGCGGTTGCATTTGGAACAGTAGGGTTTGTTTCCAACGTATCCTTTCTTTTCAGTAGTCCCTGATGAATAAGCCTTAACAGACTCAGGCTTCTTGTTGGTGAGTTGGTTGGATGAGTTGGGGTTTCCTTCCCATTTGCGTTTGTTGTTTGCATATGGGGTAGAAGTTGTGCCACGGCGGACAGAATTTGCCGTTAGCTCATGGGCCATACGGATGGCGCTCTGAATCGTACCCGGTTTGGATGACGTTACCAGGTCTTGAAGTCTGTCGGGCAGTCCATCAACATATTTCTCGATCCTCTTGTATTCAGGATCGACCATGGATGGGCACAGAAGTGCCAGTTGGTGGAAACGGTTGGTGTACCCGGTGATATCATCACCTTGCATCTTGTGGTTCCAGAATTCCAACTCCAGTTGTTTCAGTTCATCCCTGGGGCAGTACTCACCCCTCAACATCTCCTTCGGCTCCTCCCACGGGAGCTTGTAAGCATTCGCGATACCCACAGTCTGGGCATAGGTGTTCCACCAGGTGAGAGCGGTGTCTGAGAAAGTACTGGCGGAGAACTTCACCCTGTCTCCCTCCGCACAGTTGCAGATAAGAAATACAGATTCGATTTTCTCGATCCAGCGTACCAGACCGATCGCTCCTTCAGTACCATAAAAGTTCAAAGGTTTGCAGTTTTGGAAGTCTTTATATGAGCAGGGTTTGGGTTGTGGCCCATTGTTAGTTGTATCTTCGCTACCAGGGTTTGAAGTTCGGGTAGCTAAGGCTTGGGCTACACTGCGGGCAATCAGACCCGCTATTTCAGCTTCACTGAGAGTGACCTGTCGGCGAGGAGGCATGATGCTGAATAAGAAAAGAACAAGGAAAGAGGAATAAGATATTTGCATGAAATTATGATATGTCACAAGTGGAAATGATGAGACACACGATAACAGTACGAAGTGACAATCACATTTCATTTAGATAAACAAGTTGGATACAAGGTACGGGTTTTCCAAAAGATTACAGAGTAATTGTAATACAAAAGTGCCGGGAATTGTTACATCCGGTTGAATTACATAGGCCCTAATAAAGTAGTTAACTGGTTACAAGGAACAGACTGATCTAATCTTGACGCAGATTAATCCGCTCCATCAGCGCGACGAGGCGGTCCACGGTTTCTGCAAGTCGGTTGGCTTGCCTGGCGTTGTCTTCAACCAAGGTCAGTCGTTGTACCAGTGCTCGAGAGTACTCCTCGGTCTCCTGTGAATGCTGTTCACATTCCTCTAGTCGGTTTCTTATGAGTTCATCCGCACCTAATTCAGTGGTCATTGAATCCTGAATTATGCTTACAGAGAGGTTGGTATCTTCTTGTTCTCGCTGGAGTTGTGATATGCGGTCAAGAGCTTGGCGAAGCAGATAGGTCATTCGGTGTTGTTCCCGTTCGAAACTCTCGAGCCTTTTGTAACACCCCTAAATTTACTGATTTGCGGAAGCATACTTGGATGTTACTAATCAATATACAAAGCACAAGATATACAGTAAACGACCTCTAAATGAGACGTTGTAAAACGATTTCATAGAAATATATGTTTGAAAACTTAATGTTTTCGTATACAAAAATAGTCCCTAGAGTCCACGCGTATGGCGGGAGATTCTATTACATAATCAACATGTACAAAAGATAATGCTGAGAATCTCCGTTAAATGCAGTTTAGTTGAAATCATGCGACTCTAGCTATGCTCTGGAGAAATCCTACTCCGTATGAGTACCTGAGAATACATGCTAAAAGGTCAACACGAATGTTGGTGAATCTCACAGGTTTGTAAGTAATATCAGTTTTGAACATAAGATTTCATCAATAGTGCCCGCAGGCGTAAATTCAAGTATTTGCAAATCCAGCAAATGTAAAGTAGATAAGTTATACCGTTGCCATGAGGCTCATAATCGAAGCTTAACCCGTAAGTAATAAGTTGCTCCCGTGACATGCTCGTAACTGAGCAAGCATAAGTAACGAAATAATAGTCGCCCGTTTATACAGAACGGTTCGTGGTAGCGCTACTACCCCGGGCGGGGAGGGTCATTTCCCTAATGGATCCATTAACTAGTGTTCGCGCTTAAGTCCATAACTAACGATATATGATGGAGAGACTTCTGTAAATGGTAAATAACTCATGCAATTCCGTTTGGTATAGTAAGCAGTTTTAGTACTTGTGTTCAAGTAAAACAGTAGCATGTATCTCACCCCGTATGTAAAACAATAAAAGTGGGGCTGTAAGACTCACCTGAGTCTCTGCAAGTTACGTTTATACAAATAAACGAGTAAATGATATCAGTCCGTAGGTTCTCCGAACCCGTAACCTTCAAATGCCTAAACATGTAAAGTTAAGTAAGTAGATGTCCCGTAAGATCATCTAGGCTAGTTGTTCATACAACCCGTTGTGTCCAAATGTTGGTTCGTTATCGTTTGTTCGCAAGTTTGTATTTTAACGTGGCCCGTTGGTGAACGATAGTGATAAAATCTTAAGGGTGTGGATATGAATAGTGAAATTCTCCAATTTGCTACAGTGTTGCTACAGTAAATTTGACTTTTCTACAGTAACTTTGACTTTCCTATTTTGGTTTATGTTTGATAAATTCGTATTGTTTAAGTATTTGAAGTTGTACAAGTTTAATACTTGGTGTAAAAATAATTTGACAACCTTCTGTTTTTGGCGACACTTCGCTAGTGTCGCTATAGGCGACACTAGTTAGGCGACACTTGATGAGTGTCGCTACAAATGGCACTGGTTAGGCGACACTTGGTGAGTGTCGCTAAATTTCCGATTTTTAATTAATTGGCGACACTTGGTTAGTGTCGCTATAGGCGACACTTACGAATTTGGCGTCACTAAGGGAGTGTCGCTAAGATAAATCTGGTTAAGTAGTTCAGCGACACTTGGGTAGTGTCGCTATAGGGGCGACACTTAGGCATAGCGACACTTAGCTAGTGTCGCTAGTACTGTTTTTGGCACACTAGCGACACTTCAGACTGTTCGCCAGAAAATGGACCGAAAACGAGTTTTCCGGCCACCGTTCGATCTAATACTTTTACCCAACCCATATATGGACATTACAAGTATATATGAACCATAAAAACGTAAAAATGAGTAAAAACGGAGAGTTTCGGGTTTTGTCGGAAACTTACAAAATGCCGAAATAAAATTCCGGAAAGATAGGAATGTAGATTGTGATGCCGTGGTTCTTTTATTCCAAAGTGGTGGTATGATTCGAGTGCGTTTTTGTGTGTTATTTTGCGTTTTTGTGAGGTTGGTGGTGATGGGGATTTTTGGAGAGAAAAGGAGGAAGAAAGAAAGAGAGTGAGAGAAAGAATGAGAAAGAAAATGGAGGGGAGGTGGGGTGTTGGTGAAAGCCTCACCTCACCCAGTCTCCGTTCCGTGCTCCGTGTGGTATTCGTTTTCCCCCGGTATTTAATCGTTTAAATATTTGTTTTTCGCGTTAGTTATTTATTTTAAAATACGAGTATTTATTAAGTGTTTCCATTTGAATTATTTTACCAAAAGCTTAAAAGTGGACTTTAAAACGTAATTTAGATTAGTTTGCGCGTTTGTTGGTTTTAAGTCGTGCGACGTTAATTAATTATCAAATATTACAAGATACTTTTTGGGAAAAATTTGCTTTATTTACTAACATTGTCTTATTTTATAAATTTGTTCACCAACGTCCGTATTAGTTTGAATCGAATTCCATTCGATTTAAAGTGTGTACGATTTAATCAAATCGCAAAATCGTATATATTCATCAATATATAAATCCGATACATTAATTAGCCTAACATGGAACTAATTACATGTATTGACAGAGAATTAGGCACTAATTACTAGTCCTAATTTGGCAGTTGTTACACCTTTGCTCCTGACAGCGGAGTTGGATAGCCAACACTAGCACCGTGGGGTGTGCCGAGTTCCGAGGGTTATGAACAGAATAGGGTCTGGTTCGAGGTGACCTAGGGGTCCTCTTGACTACTCGCGGGTTTCGAGATCCTTGCGGATGAGAGCGTGACGAATTGGGTGGTGTGTTTGCCATTCCTGTGGCAGAGTGTAAGTAAGACGAGGCTAATATATATAAGTATATAATATCTAGCCTAGTGTCTAGCACGTATCAAGTAACGGTCCGGTTCCCTCGTGGTCAGAGTCAACTAACGTATTCCTGTTCAACATAACCATTTCAGACCTCACATCATCTTTCCTTAATTGTACATAGTTGATCAGGCTATGTTAAATTAAAGTCGTATGCTGTAATTCCTGAACCAATCATGCCTAGTAAGGAAATACTGCCTAATGGTCATAGTCTAGGCCCACTAAATGCAACCTAGTTCACTATAACCTTAGGCTCTGATACCAATCTGTAACACCCCAAAATTTAGCGATTTGCGGAAGCATACTTGGGTGTTACTAATCAATATACAAAGCACAAGATATACAGTAAACGACCTCTAAATGAGATGTTGTAAAACGATTTCATAGAAATAAATGTTTGAAAACTTAATGTTTTCGTATACAAAAAGTAGTTCCCTAGAGTCCACGCGTATGGCGGGAGATTCTATTACATAATCAACATGTACAAAAGATAATGCTGAGAATCTCCGTTAATGCAGTTGTGTTGAAATCATGCGACTCTAGCTAAAGTCCTGGAGTAATCCTACTCCGTCCGGGTACCTGAGATAACATGCTAAAAGGGTCAACACGAATGTTGGTGAATCTCACAGATTTGTAAGTTATATCAGTTTTGAACACAAGATTTCATCGGTAGTGCCCGCAGGCGTAAATCAAGTATTTGCAAATCCAGCAAATGTAAAGTAAATAAGTTATACCGTTGCCATGAGGCTCATAATCGAAGCTTAACCCGTAAGTAATAGTTTGCTCCCGTGACATGCTCGTAACTGAGCAAGCATAAGTAACGAATAATAGTCGCCCGTTTATACATAACGGTTCGTGGTAGCGCTACTACCCCGGGTGGGGAGGGTCATTTCCCTAATGGATCCATTAACTAATGTTCGCGCTTAAGTCCATAACTAACGATATATGATGGAGAGATTTCTGTAAATAGTAAATAACTCATGCAATTCCGTTTGGTATAGTAAGCAGTTTAGTACTTGTGTTCAAGAAAATCAGTAGCATGTATCTCCCCCAAATAAGAAAAACAGTAAAAGTGGGGCCGTAAGACTCACCTGAGTCTTTGCAAGTTACGTTTATACAAATATACGAGTAAATGATATCAGTCCGTAGGTTCTCCGAACTCGTAACCTTCAAATGCCTAAACAAATAAGGTTATGTAAGTAGTTGTCTCGCAAGACCATCTAGGCTAGTTGTCCGCACAACTCGTTATGTCCAATGTTGGTTCGTTACCGTTTGTCCTTAGAAAAATATAGTTGGCCCGTTGGTGACGGTTTGTAATAATGATCCCGATATTATCATCATGTTTTGAAGTGTTATACATGAAAGTGTATTCTAAAGTGTTTTAGAAGTCGTATCGTATAAGTGTTTGAGGTTGTACAAGTTTGACACTTGGTGTAACAATATTTTGACAACTTTCTGTTTTTGGCGACACTTGGCTAGTGTCGCTACAGGCGACACTAGTTAGGTGACACTTGATGAGTGTCGCTAGATTTCCGATTTTCATAAATTGGCGACACTTTATTAGTGTCACTATAGGCGACACTTATGAATTTTGGCGTCACTAAGGGAGTGTCGCTAAGATAAATCTGGTTAAGTAGTTCAGCGACACTTAAGTAGTGTCGCTATAGGGGCGACACGTAGGCATAGCGACACTTAGCTAGTGTCGCTAGTACTGTTTTTGGCACACTAGCGACACTTCTAACTGTTCGCCGAAAAATGGACCGAAAACGAGTTTTCCGGCCACCGTTAGATCTAATACTTTTACCCAACCCATTATTGGACATTTTAAGCATATATAAGCCATAAAAACGTAAAAATGAGTAAAAACGGAGAGTTTCGGGTTTTGTCGGAAACTTACGAAATGTCGGATCGAAAATCCGAAAAGATGGAAAGGTAGATCGTGATGTCGTGGTTCTTTTATTCCAAAGGAGCGGTATGATCTGGTGTCGTTTCGTGTTGTTATTTTGCGATATATGGTGATGGTGATTTTTGAGAGAAAAGAAGGAAGAAAGAGAGTGAGGGAGAAAGAAATGAGAAAGAAAATGGGAGGAGGTGGGGTGTAGGTGAAAGCCTCATAATGTTTTTAAATAATGTTTCATGTTCAATTTAAAATGTTTCACCAACGTCCAAGTATAAGGAATCGGGTCCAGTTAATTCATACGATTTATCCAAATCGCGTAAATACACGTACATGTATAAATCCCCTTATATATACAAATAGAGTCTGTAATTAGTTCCATTACATACTAATTACAACTAGTTACAAGTAATCAGGCATAATTAATTATCCTAATTAGGCAGGTGTTACACCAGGGCATGTGATCGTGTCAACTAGGGGCAGGTTTACATGGGTTTTCGAATCGGGTTGAACCGTTGCTTTTTCTGGTCGAACCGGTGACCCGGAACTCACCGGATTTACATTTTTATTTTTAATTTTTAAATTTTTTGCTTTGACTATTTGACTAATGAACAAAAGCCTTGGAACCCTAAAAAGGAAAAGATATTACTCTAGCCTCATGTCCTCCTCCTTTGAAACTAAAAAACGACCCTTTTTCTTCTTCTTCTTATCTATTGTAAACAATCGATTACACCATGTATTAAAGCTTAAAATTAACAATCTTCAAAGGATTTGTGATGTGTTTTGGATTGATTAGGAAAGAATTGATGAGGCCAATTGTTTGTATTGAAGTTTGTAACTTATTTAGTCGATTCCTCGTTGGATTGTACCTTATACTATCTATTGCAATTGGTTTTACTTTTATGCAGATTTTTTTTCTGCACAAATGCAGTTATTTAAGCAGTTTATGAGTGCATTTTTGCACTTGAATTTGTTGGAAATTTAGTGCACATATTTATTGCAGTTTTTGGAAAGCATACTACTATTATACAAGCACTTTGTAGGCTGTTTTTTAGTGTGTATGTGCAGTTTTAACATGTTGTATATGTAGACATATATTTGATGCATATCTGCTGGAAAACAGGTCAACCAACGGGTCAACCCGGTTGAACCGGACCCAGTCACTAGGCCGGGTCAATCTAAAACCCGGGTTTTAAAACATTGTTTACCGTTTAAAATCTTCAAGCCAAGGTCGATAAGGCAAGTGTCACTCTGACCGCTTAAAATCAAACTATCCGTCTTAAATTTGTTTACCGTTTACATGAGTTTATTACTAGTGATCCTTGTTACGTTAAGGACTTACGTAATACATTTTCTTTTATGAATATGAAAAGGATTACGACATAAAATGATTATCTGAATATTTGTTATCGTTTCTCTTATTATTATTTGAATATGAAAGTATTTGTTACTTGTATATATGTTTTTTATTATTATTGCAATTCATTTTAATGAAATGAATTTATTATTCTAGATACCAGAAACATGGCTAATACTCTTTCTTATTATTAAAGTTATTATTATATGCAATATGATTTTAATATCCTCATTTAATCATTTAATTTATTTAATTAATATTAACTAATTAGATATATTCAAATAATTATGAAAACAACGTGCATGACTTGGTTGATTCCCTGTTCTCCAAACGCAATAATGAACATTATTACTCCATCCTCCATCCCAATTAACCATATGGTCCCATTTTTAAAATAAATGACAAAATCGAAAGGAATCTCAAATTAATTAGTTAAGGGTAAAAAATCTCTCACCTCACCTGCACCAAATTGTTTAGGAGAGTTCAATCACTAGCTGAAATACTCCAATCACCAACTGAAATCGGAGGAACATCCGAAATCAAAGAAGAAGCTGCAGACTTGGAATCCTTGTTACCTAAAATCGACAGATCGCCACCAGTTGATGTAGAGGTCGTATCTCAGTCGATGTAGATCTGGTTGTATCTATCGTTTTGAATATTGAACTAATCATTATATTATTTATCTTAATTAATAGAATGTTATCACTGTGGAACTGGTTCCAAATATGCTGGAGGATGTGAAACGAGACTTTTTTGCTACATACGGAGACTACCATGGTGTTTCTAGTCGGTCTCTGGTCATGGTGAGTCAGATTAAGATGATAGCTCAGTACTTAATGGATCAAATTGAAAACGGTGAACCGGTGGATGCTGTCAGGAGGAATGTTGTTATTTTGAATGAGGTACTATACGACTATAATTCAAGTAAATTCATAGATCGTGCCCGTTTTTAAAATTTTTGAAAAATCATGTGTGTATTTGACTACCATATTCCAATCCTATGCATCTAGATTTATAAAATAATAATTTATAAAACTATAATAGTCTTTCATGTACGTATCTGTAAATAATCCATATCTTTCCTATGTTATCTTTGTCTTTTAAGAAAATATCTTAAAAATGCAATCATCAAATTTCATTTTATACGTAAAATGATAAAAGAATGAAGATAATATATACCCAATTGCTTTTTGTCTTAAAGTGGACTATAAGTTTATAACCACTTATTTCATTACTTCACATTTCTTTTACTATTTTCATTCCCATCAACAATTTCAATCAGCCATGACAAAATTATAATTAAATGAAAATGAGAAGAGAATACTTGTTTTAGTAGTTTGATTACTAATAAATTTGTTTTGACGATTTCACATATATTTTCTTACAAGGTATAACATTGTTTGAATGTTTTAGTATTATCTTCTTAAAAAAGATTAAAAAAAAAACATTTTTAAGGTTTTATGGATAGAAGAAAAGGAAATACATGTGAAATTTATGTGTTCATATCAGAAAAACATAAAAGACTTTCATTATACTATAAAATGTTAGTTTTATTTCTTGAACAATACTACTATAGAAGTTAGTTAAGGACATGGATAAGAGAAGGGAGACATGTTTGTTTACAGGAGAGAGAGAAAAAAAATAACTTAAAAAAAAAAAGACTAGAGAGAGGAGAGAGAATAAATTATGTGTATTAATTTGCCATATATATGGCTCCCGAGTAGTGACAACCATTTGAGCGGTTTTTTTTTTTTGCATTGACTTCCAGTATGGATTGTATGATTTCATTGACTTTTAATCCTAACCTTCTCTTAATCAATAATTTCAGTTATTATGCGCCGATTCAGTTTTTTCTCCAGAAAACCGCTCTCCACGTTCACTCATACTCTCCGTTTTTCAAGGAAATCTTTCTCCTGTAAGGGCACATTTGGTAGGGAGAAATTTAGAGAAATGAACTGATGTTGAGAGATGAAATGTAGAGAAATGAAATTGACTGAGAATTCAAATGATTTTCACTGTTTGGTGATGTCAGAGAATTGACCCGAGAAATAAGCAAAATATTCATTTCCTCTATTTGGTAGGTGAAAGCTGAGAAATGAAATACATATTAATTACCATAATCAAAAGATGAAAAAAGTTAAACATACGTAAATAATAATGAAACGAGTTCTACACCATCTTAATGTCTTCCTCTTTTCTTTTACCATAACAACTTCGGCTACACATGTACACAAAACTAATTCTAAAATAATCAAATAATACCAAATGATCCAAGGCACACAAATACGCATGGACCACGTACTACACCTGCACCCACAAATTACCACTCCACTTGCATTCACAAATTAACATTAGCTCAAAACTTATTGCACCACATTTTCATTTTGTCAAATACGAAACCCACATTTTATATAGGAATTAAACCATTTTGGGGGCAAACACAATACTTCGTTTACAACTCGCTTCAAAAGTTTACCATTTTTTCATCACTACGGCTACTCTCTTCTAGCTCTACTTATGACAAATAGACAAACATTAGGACAATAAGAAAAGATATTAGGTTAGGTTTGGTTCGTGAAATCCAACGGAATTTGATGGAGTTGAAATCTCAATTCCATTCCATAATATTGTCTGTTTCACGAATGAAATGATTTGAAAGTTATCAAATTCTTTTACTCAAAGGAATTCATGTTCTTTGAAATTCCTATTTCTTTGACGAATCTCAATTCCATCAAAAAATATTACGTAAACCAAACGCACCGTTTTAATGCTTTTGCCAATAGCTTGTTGAATCCTTGTCTTACATGTTTCATTTGTTTATAATCATTTAATCAAGTTATATTATTATTATACTTTGATTATAGTAATATTCTAATATAAGTTGTTTCAGAAAATATAGTCATTGCACTTTGAGAACCTCTGCTATGATTATGTATGTACATATTTGGCTAACCAGTCATGGCCAATAATGAAAGTGATAAGTATTTGTAAATTAATGATTCAACTTTAGTAAAAAATCTATAGTATGTATCTAACTTATAACAATTCTATTGTATGTATCAAACTTTCAAAAATCTCTATTATATGTATTGAACAGTATTTTTAATGATGTGTCCTTCCTGAAATGTGCCACGTGTCATCCATATAGCTTAAAACACATCATAAAAATACCGTTCAGCACATACAATAGAGATTTCTGAAAGTTTGATACATACAATAGAAGTGTTATAACTTAGATAAATACTATAGACTTTTTACTAAAGTTGAGTACATTTACCCATACTTACCCCATAATGAAAAAGTGTGATAATAATATATTCCCCGGTCTCACATAAAATGTTCTCAAACATTTTTTGTTGGGATTAAAATAGGTTGAGTAAATATCAGTTTTGCCCTTATATTCAAGTCAAATTTGACTGAATTTATTTAAGAAATAAGTAATTGAAAGTTATAAATGAGGGTAATATGACAAGTTTAATGATAATTAATATTCATTCATTACAAGTACACAATTATTTTGAGACATATATAAATAATAATTTGGACACCTATTTAGGGACGGAGGAAGTATTGGTTAGGCCATCTTCAACCATATACAAGTCTCCAACTTCAAATATGGAGCTTTATCCAAAAAAAAAAACTTCAAATATGGAGGAAAAGTAGCATCTTTCATCTCAACAAATAATTAATCTCCAACCATATACATGATATATCATACTCCAAACATTTTTTTACCAATTAATTCATTTATGTATGACAACCAACTAACTATATGATCAGACATTTGAAGTAGTGAATAGTGATCCTCCAAATATGAAGTAATTTTCGTCCTAGTCCAAAAAGTGTGATTTCAAACTATGATTTTCACCAACTACATTAGCAACATGGATACCAAGAACTCAAGGATTAGCTACACGGACAACTTTTAGTAGTACACGAGCGCTCTTGGTAGATCTGACTCGTTCTCATTATTCCTAACAAATTCATTATTACAACAAAACTGTTACTCAAAACCATATGAAGTAAGACTTGTCTCGATGGAAGAATTTTGATTAATAAGCGGGTCACCTATGATCGATAGCAAGTCAACACTTCCAAATTCTCATAGCAATCAGTTTTCTGTCTAACAATAAAGGTATTGTTTACGAAACTCTAAAAGTTACGATACCAATATTAACGAATTCTTTCATAAAACGGTCAACATACTACCTCTAGATGGAAAATCTTGTGTTCACATCATAAACACAACGTGAAATTCCTACAATGACATGATTGTATATCCATAACATTAGCCCCATGCCCTTGGAATACTACCAGATTTCATTAGCATTCTTTCTCCACCTTATTTGAACAGAAAAATACTAAAACTTATACACTACTACAGAAACACAGGCAACCGCGACGGAATTTTGCGACAGAGGCCGATCTGTGGCAAATTTGTGACGCATTTGCCACAATTTTGCGACAATATCAGACAAGAAAAAAAAGTCAAACGTTTGACTAACTTTTGTGACAGATTAATGTCCGATTTGCGACGGTTATGAAAAAGTCAAATGCTTGACTAACTTTTGTAGCAAATTAGTGACTAATTTGCGACGCCATGTATTTCAAAATATTAATATAAAAATGTATGTAGCAAATCTGTCGCTAATTTAAAGTAAAACAAATAAATCAATAAACAGTCAAACGTTTGACTAAATTTTGCGACGGATTAGTTTCAAATTTACGACAACTTGTATATGAAAATAAAAATATTCGTAGCAAATCGGTCACCAAGTTTAAGCAAAACAATAAAAAATAAATTTAAATAAATGGTCGTCACAAATAAGTCGCAAGCGATTCTCATAACTCTCACGCCTAATTCTCTAAAGATGTAGCAAATGCGTCGCAAAATAGTAAATTTGCTACATAATGTTTCCCATTTATGTATTTCCTTGACAACACAAGAACAAATAAAAACATGCGAACATCAATAATGAGTTTTTATAAGTGTAGAATATGAAAGATACAACATAAATATTTAAATACGTTTCTTGCTATGTTTGTATAACTAGGAACGTATGTATATTATGTGTCGACGTTGGTATAGGTGACATATAGATCTATTACCCATTTAATATATGTTAGGTACTAATTTTTACATTTAGTACCATTAATGAAGGTATGTGTGCGCATTTTGTTAGAAATAAGTTTTTAATAAATTAAAAGAAAATACCATGTAGCAAATCTGTCACAAATACGTATAAAATTGTTACCAATTTGCTACGGAAGTTTTTGCGTTTTTGCTTTTTCCTGATCATAAACCACAAAATACACAACGTAACCATCAATTATGTGTTTGTGTGAGTATAACGTACGAAAACTATGATATTTATACATTTTAATATATTCATCGGTATGTACACCCTTACTACTAACAAATATGTATATCATTCTTATACATCGACGTTGACGTATGGTCATGACTTATATATAGGTATGTGTATTCATTGACTATATATTTTTTCATACTTATTTAAGGATAGAGTAATATGAATCAAAGTGTGTGTTCATATTTGGTTAGAAACAATATTTTAAAATTTTGTAAAAAAAATAAGCTGTAGCAAATCCGTCACAAATATGAAAAAATTGCAACCGATTTGCTACAGAAGTTTTCACGTTTTTTTGCTTTTTATTGATCGTAAAAGCACAAATAGACATAAGAACCATCAATTATGTGTTTATATGAGAATAACGTATGAAAGATACGATATTTATACATTTTAATATGTTTGTTGGTATGTACGTACCCTTACTACTAACAAATATGTATATCATTCTTATACATCAACGTTGATGTATATCCTTACATATATATAGATATGTGTATTCATTGACTCTATATATTTTTTTCCATGCATATTTAAGGATAGAGTAATATGAATGAAAGTGTGTGTGCATACTTTATTAGAAACAATATTTTAAAAATTAAAAGAAAATAAGTTGTAGCAAATCCATCACAAATATGAAAAATATTGCAAACGATTTGCTACAGAAGTTTTTGAATTTTTGCCTTTTCTTGATCGTAAAAGCACAAATAGACATAAGAACCATCAATTATGTGTTTATATGAGTATAACGTATGAAAGATACGATATTTATACATTTTAATATGTTTGTTGGTATGTACGCTCCCTTACTACTAACAAATATGTATATCATTCTTATACATCAACGTTGATGTATATCCTTACATATATATAGATATGTGTATTCATTGACTCTATATTTTTTTCCATGCATATTTAAGGATAGAGTAATATGAATGAAAGTGTGTGTGCATACTATGCATGTTAGAAACAATATTTTAAAAATTAAAAGAAAAATAGCTGTAGCAAATCCATCACAAATATGAAAAATATTGCAACCGATTTGCTACAGAAGTTTTTGAATTTGTGCCTTTTCTTGATTGTAAAAGCACAATTAGACATAAGGACCATCAATTATGTGTTAATATAAGTATAACTTATGAAAGATACGGTATTTATACATTTTAATATGTTCGTTGGTATGTACGTGCCCTTACTACTAACAAATATGTATATCATTCTTATACATCGACGTTGATGTATATCCGTACATATATATAGATATGTGTATTCATCGACTCTATATTTTTTTTTCCATGCATATTTAAGGATAGAGTAATATGAATGAAAGTGTGTGTGCATACTATGTTAGAAACAATATTTTAAAAATTAAAAGAAAATAAGCTGTAGCAAATCCATCACAAAAATGAAAAATATTGCAACCGATTTGCTACAGAAGTTTTCGAATTTTTGCTTTTTCTTGATCGTAAAAGCACAATTAGACATAAGGACCATCAATTATGTGTTTATATGAGTATAACTTATGAAAGATACGATATTTATACATTTTAATATGTTCGTTGGTATGTATGCCCTTACTACTAACAAATATAGGTTACAATGTTCTAATATACTTAAACATTTTCGAAAATCAAAATATTCATGTTGCTTATTTAATTGCAAAGTCAAAATAGAACAACTATCACTAATCACTATATGTTAACGTCATAATATATACGTATTGATATATTAATGTATATAGTTATTAAGTTATAACCTATACCATTTTTTTTAATGTACATAGAGTAACTACAATTTACATAGGAATAAGTATCTATTTTTTTAATTTAACACACAAGTTAAAAACTTTTTATTAAAGACATGATATATGTGAATTTGTATGTTGCCATCGGTCTTTAAGTAAGTGCAATTCGCAAGGTTGTTAAACAACAATTATTTATTTTTATTAACAAATAACAAAACAAAAAATTATAAAAAGATTTAAAATATATACGGAGCACGTTTTATATTTTTGGAAGAGAATTACATTAGTTAATTTTCCAAATATATAGTTTCCCTCTATATCTCCATCCAAAATTTTCATTCCCCCCAAAATCTCCCAATTTTTTTGTTTTCCCCTAAATCTCCCTCCATAACCTCACATCTTTTGACACATTCTTTCACACCCACCCACACCCAACCGGCCAACCCCAAAATCCTACATAAGACCACACCACAACAGCCGTCGCTTAATGTGACACCCCCAAATTTAATGTTTTGCGGAAGCGAGTTTTGGGTGCCACTAATCAAATATCAAAACACCAAAGTACAAGCAAACGACTCTACATGAGACGTTATAGATAATACATTACATTACATAAGTTTTCAAAAGTAGTACAAGGTTTTAAGTTATAAGTAATACATCATTACGAGTTCGCTAAATGATTTAGAAGATTTTAAACACATAATCATAGTACAAAAGATAATGCCAATAAAATCTCCAAGTGGTTATGCATGCGACTCGTACTAGCCTAGCATACCCTGCGGGCCATCCTACTGTTGCTGAGTACCTGAGAATACATCACTAAAAAGGTCAACCAAAAATGTTGGTGAATCTCACAGGTTTGTATGTACAGTAGTAAACAGTTTGCGTATATCAGTAAGTAAATCATTCACAATAGTAAAACAGTAAAGTATAATTGTACAATAGTAATAAGTCGGTAACCAAGTATTTCATAAGTACAGTAAGGTCGGTATAGTCGGTCATGTCATGCCATGAGCCATCATAGTCGAAGCTTAACACGTCTGTAATTTGCCCCCGTGAGTGCTAATCCAAAAACACTCATATGAAACGAATACTAATATGCCTGTTTCTACGGTGAAATCCGTGGTAGCGCTACTACCCCAGGCAGGGATTGTCAGTCCCATATGGATCCATATATTAAACTCGCGCTTATCGTAATTAACAACTATGATTCAGAGGACTTCATTGGATTAAAGGAAACTCATGCAAATCAGTATATCGGCAAGTCTGTAAGTCTGTAAGGTCTGTAAGTCTATAAAGTCTGTAAGTCTGTAAAGTCTGTAAATTTGAAAACAGTAAGGTCTGTCCAATAGTCGGTAAGTTCAAAAACAGTAAAGTCTGTCAATAAGTCAGTAAGTCTGTAAATCAGCATGTTTGTAAAACAGTGAGTCTGTAAGTCGGTAACAAAGTAGTTTATAAGTCGGTCAAACAGTACGTTTAATAGTCGGTAAAGTAATAAGCCAGTATAGTAATAAGTCGGTAAAACAATACATTTGTACATGTATTCAAGTAAGTCAAGTAATTTAGTAAACGAGTAGTTTTAGTAAACTAGTAATTTCAGTAAACAAGCAATGCATCTCCCCCAAAGTGAAAGCAGTAAAAAGGGGCAGTGAGACTCACCTGAGTCTAGCAGACGATGCAGAAATCAAGCAGTGTAGTAACCTGAACTAGTAATCCTTTAGTGTCCTAAACGCGTAAGGTTAAGTAAGTAAATGGACATCATTAAGATAATCCATGCTAGTTATCCACTCAACTAGTTAATGTCCAATAGTTTGTTTGTATAAGTGTGTACGGCCCGTTGGTGATGGGGTGTAATAATAATTCAAGTATTATTATTATTATTATTATTATTATTATTATTATTATTATTATTATTATTATATATTTCATTTTGTTGTATATTTGAAAAGTAATTTCAATAGTCTGTTGTTTTGTACCATTACGTGAAATGTTTGCGCGAATGTAAGTTCGAGATGGTGTAACTCTTCATGGGTGAAAACCCTACGATGGACAAGTGTAAACTTGTACGTGTGCGAGTGTATTCTCGTACTAGTTTGAGTGTAATCTCATCTAGGTATGAGTGTAATCTCATACATATTTAAGTTGTAATACATATACTACCCAAAGTATATAAGTTCTCTTACACGAGTGTCGTTACATATTATATGATAACATTATCAAGATTAATTTCGAGTTACAATTCTTAGCATTTCTCAATCGTTTCATATTCATCAATACGTGGCTCGTTTTGTGTTGACTTGGTCAAACGGGCTCGGTTTGACCCAAGACTTTTACACTAGTCTTAAATATGGTTATAAAGCTTGTAAAAATTATCGTTACGTTTAGTGGTCGCCTCGAAGTGTCGTTTTTACAAAATTACCAAAACAGCCCTTATGTTTATATTTTTCCAGATTTCGTCTCGACAAATCCCTCGTTTTCTCTACTTTCTATTCCGAATCAAGTTCTACCAAAAATCACAGGTGAACTCCTATGTGTCTAGTATATTGTCAAATTTTCCCAAGAACTATAGTGTCAATCTAGTTAGCTAAATAAAATTTGAGAGGTGTCGGGTCCGAAATCCGGCCAAAACAGTGACAGTCTTACAAATCGGGTTTTCTAGGAGAATTGGTGTATTTCTGAGCTTCGAGCAAAACACAAAAGTTGTAGGCAACGAAAATACGAAGATTTTGGCTTTGGTTTCATGCATTTTCATTGTGTTTTCGATTTTATATGAATTGTTTCGTGAAGGGTACAGAATCTGTCCTACAAACTGTTTTCATATATATGTGTATAAAACATAATTTAAGCTTTGTTCTTGGACATTTTATTGTTGAGTGAACATTCTAACATGTAAATAAGTAAGTTTCAAGTATATATAATGAAAAGTAAAAGGTTCCTTACAAAGAGATGAAGAGGAGAAGGAAAACGGAAGTCGAATGCTCGTTTTGGTGCGTTTCCTTGAATTCCGGCGTGGCGGCTCGTGGTGGATCTATGGTGGTGATTGTGGTGGTTTATGGTGGTCTTGTGACAGCCTCCAAAGGCTGTGAAAAACGTTCAAAGAGAGAGAGAGGGAGATTTGAGAGAAATCAAGTGAGTTGAGGGTGAATAATGGGGTATGGGTTGCATGTTTGTGTGTAAGTATCACATGGAGAGGGTATGGGTTGGGTGTGGGCTGCTGAAAATCAGCAGATTTTGTGGGGGTCCCACACCATGTGGGTGGTAAATCTTGTTCTCAAAGTTTCGTTTCACGCGGTGCCCGTTTACCCGTTCGTTTCGTCGTTCATTTAAACGTTATACGTAAAACAAAGTACATTTCGTTTACGTTTTAAATTACAGTATTTTTGATGAAAGTTTTACTCAAGTAATCTCTTTTAAGTTACTAAAATGATATTCAAGTTTTCGTTCGGTCGTCGGTCGCGTTTAGTACATTTATTTAAATCGGGTAACGTTTTTAAACGTTATAATTATACGCGTGTAATCGCGTTATTTTTACTTGAAGTATTTTACCAAAATACTTAGTTTTAAGTTATAAAACTATAACTTTGATTTATTTCGTCGGTAGGGCGCGTTTCATGCATTTTTGTAGCGTTCGGTCACGTTTTAAGCAAAACGTACGTGTCGTTATATTGTAAACATAATATAAAATAATTATCGTTGTTATCAAATAATTTCATATTATTTAATAATGGTTTCACCAACGTCCGTATTTGAATTCCTGCGTGATTTGTTTATACGCGATTTTTGAATAATTGTTTTGTGTTATATGTACATATAATCATATATATAATACTTGTACGCTTTGGTATTTTAAGTATATAATACTTGAAATAAAAGTTTAAATTTGGACCAAATTTTGGGTCATTTTTGACCGGGTGTCACACTTAATCTCTCTGATCGCTGGTTACCATCGCTGCTGGTGCCGGGCACCAATGGTCGCATCTTTTCGGGTTCGTTTGGTTTCTTCCTCTTTTATTTGTATAATGAAAATCAATAAAGCAAACCGTGCAAATAATTAAATTCGATGTTTCATCTTCATATGCCCTATACCAACAGAAAGCTCTACGAGTGATCCGATTAACAACATTCACAAGCACAAAGAAGAATCAAGGAACATAGGCTTGCTTTTTAGTTCACGTTCTGATTTAACTGTACATCTAAGGTGTGTGCTTATTAGCTTATGTATCTACTTTATTATTATTATTATTATTATTGAGTATATTATTTATTTTGTACATGATGATTTATTTTATAAGAAGGTTTTGTAATTAAATGTGAACCAACTGTTCGATGAAATGCCTTAGTGAGAAAATAGTTTGAGATGAGTTTGGATGTTTCTCTCTCTAATTTCATATGATATTCATAAAACTATTGTGAATGAAAAAATATGAATTCAGATAAGTTCTTTAAAATAATTTAAAAAATGAATATACTCCGTACAAGGTTTATGTAAATGTAACATGATATTTTTATGATTATTATAGGTAGACAGATAGATGATGATGGCAAAAAAGTGTTGATGAAATGATATATATGGTAAGTATTATTGCTTAAAATATATTTCTCTATTATTGTTGTTTGGCTTATTCTCTTCGTGAATGCATCGGTTACGTATAGATCAGTTTAATTATGAATCAATAGGTATCATTTTATGGATGTTAAATGCATTTTTTCAAGTACTTAAAGTGATATTGGGTTTAGTCTATAAATATAAACTCTATTATTTAAAGTTTGGTTAGTAGCTAGTTACAGCCTCATGGGTGTTGATTATATGCTTACCAATGTTGTTGAATATTGTTCTTGCTGCAGGTCATCAAAAGCAATAACGAACGGGTCAGGTGCAGTGAAGGTGCTAATGGATTATCATGTCTCTAACACTAATATTATAGCTTGTGTGTATATTTAAACATATATTTCATGATTATCTTGAGTATCATTGATGTTTTGTATTAGTTTTAGAAATAATATATACACATGTATCTGAGTTTATTATCAAATGATTATGGTATTGTTTCCTATCAAAAAAGTGTGTGTATATATGTCATATATATATATATATATATATATATATATATATATATATATATATATATATATATAGTTTTTTTTTAATTATTCTCAATCAAAATTGCGACATACTTGTTACAGCCATTCTTGTCACTTAAGTATGCTGTCGCAACTTTGCCAATCAGATTATCCGTCGCAATTTTGTACTTCTTTTATTAAACTAAATTTAAGGCTAACGACCGATCTGCGTCGGGCTTATACCCGTTGATAAACTACTTAGCCGTAGCAATCGTCGTCGCAAATGACATTTGCCACGCGTTTTATACTCTCAGCCACTTTTGGTCGCAGTATCCGTCGCAAGAGGCCTATAGCGATGGAACTGCGACATATTTGTCCGTCGCCGTTGCTCCTTCCTGTTGTAGTGTTAAGAACTGAAACCTATTAAAAATATGTGACTGCATGCTCTCCCTGGCCCAGGTTATATGTTACACTAAAAAATACGTTTGTTACAATAACAAAAAAGTGAAAGGAAAAAAAAAAAAAAAAAAAAAACAATTACCTTAAGCATGATTGCTGAAATTGCATTAATCAATTCAAGAACTAGTGCTAAGCCAATGAAGGGTACGGTAAAGATTGAACTAAATAGAGACTTTATGATTTATGCAACAAAGTTTAAGAATCTCATGCACACAATTACTAAGACTGGCACCAACGGTTCTTCGGCTCTCCGTCACTTTGGTTACACTGTTCGCACCAAGCCTTCACTTGAGCGTCAGTTTTGAAGTCGTATGTTTACCGACGGGTTTCAGTTTTTTGTGTGAGCCCATTTTTTGTTGTTGTTGTTGTTTGGTGTATAAAAATAAAGGTATAATGGTAAATGTGGGGCCCGAAAAAACTGACTGATGTACCACGATTGGTAGTGTTGTGTCAATATTGAAAAATGCTCACGTGGCGCCTATGTAGCACAAACTGATGCGTTAGTTTGTATCACGGTTGGGAGTGGTCTAACAAGAAAACCACATGCACCTAGGAGTGAATTAATGGTTTTACGAAGCATGCTTTGACTTTTCTATGTTGCTATGAAAGCCAAAAATATAAAGCATCAATCACAACCAAACAATAAAGTAATCAAATCAATAACTATACACATGAAACTTGAACACTATTTGAAAATTAAAATTTCAACCATTGTTAGATCAGATGTTGGACGGAAATGATATGATCGAGATCGTATAAAAACTAAAAGTACTCAAAGTGACACACCCAACTTACACGGTGGTGCCAACGGTGTCCCTTAAGTGGCGTGCGTCGGTTCCTCGTCAGTATTTACCGTTGGCACCGATCTGAGTACTCAGCATTTCTTCAAGGTTGTGGGTCTAATGACCTCAAGGAAGTCATAGGATGCCCTTACCACTAGGCTATTTAATCATTAATAAATAAATCGGCGTTGTGTATGAAATAGAGGTGTTAATGAACCTGGTCGGAACACAACGAGAGGCTTATATGTATTACACAAAACACAATGGCGTTTTAAGAGGTTTTATACCCAAGTTTGTGTAACTTTTCCCTCCCACGAGTTGGAGTTTATTATACCGATGGTTGATTTTCGATTTTAGCATTTTATCATCATCATCATCATTATCATTATTATTATTATTTCATGAAATATTATTACTCCTTCGCATTAAAAATGACTATAATGCAAGTCCGTAATATAGATGGCAAACAAACCTCCTAACGGGAATCCGATACCCAAACTCGAATTGTCCAGGAATGAGGATGAGGACGAGATGAGGAATCCCCGATATTGAATACACAACATTTTACGGGTACTGGGAGACCAACATAACACATTACCTAAGGCGCTCAAGTGCCTAGCTAGGACTGATTCTCTCGATTGACATATGAGTTTGAAAATTTATAACTAGTATAATTAGATGGAAGTGTATTTTATTACCCTAAACTTGGTATCTCTATCTCTATATCTCTATATATATATATAAGAAAAACTTGAAAGAGATCTCCCCCTTAATTACACACTAATCCTATTATAAGCCACCATTAGATGAAAACATGATGTCATTCTCCCCTTTAATTCTGTTATAAATTACTAATTTGCCCCTTAATCAAGATTAAGAAAACCCTTGGGCGGGCTTTCCTTGCGTGCTTACAGAATCAAACAACGATTCTTCATCTTCAACATGTCTCTCCAATTCTCCATCTTCAATTGACGTTCTAAATATGATACTCATTGAGTGATTTCTTACTCATCGATTATCATGCTTTGCTTCCATCACTCTCGATTTCTTCATCTTCAAAACCAGGTTTGCGATTTTGCTAGATAAGTAATTCTAAAATTAGGGTTTATATGTTTCAATATGATCGTGATTTTGTTCTATACACGATATTTATTGCTGGGTTACAGATGAATCCGGTTGAGTGTGTGACGTACGTAACATCAGACATGCAGACACTTCTGATGTTGCTGATCTGAATCCTCTGGTCAGACGTTCTCGTACCTCCACTTCTACATCTTCTGAGCTCCCCAGAACTGAAACTCCGATCACCCCTCATCCAACAGTCATTGAAGAGCTCCTAAGCAGGATTAATCGGATGCAGCAAGATATGGCCGCTCAGGCAACGATATTTGAAGCTCAGGATGCCAGGATCTCCCGTCTTGAAAAAGAAAATGAAGATTTGAGATCAATGGTTACGAAGCTGCAAACCCAAGCTATTGCTTCGGGGGAGACAGGCCCAGCGGCCTTAGAATCAACACCTAGGGTTTCCGCCGAGGGCGATGAAAATGTAAATCCTGATGATGTAACTAATTCTTCTATTAATGAAACAACTCTTGTTTTGGATTACATAATTGAGCAACCAGGGCAACCAAAACCGCTAGCTGTAGATTACACGTACTGTAATTTGTCATACTTTCAATCTGCGGTCAACGAAGACGGTAATGCGCCTGAAGAACCTTTTGATTTCGAAGCTGCTAATAATGATGATGATGTTAATGTAGAACAAGAAGAGCTTGAACCAGATGAAGAATATACCGATTATCCAGCTTATCCACAAGAGGATATTGTCGCATCTGATTCTTCAGATGATGAGTCAGGGCCTGCGTTCAATTACGTACCAGGATCTACTTCTCAACCTACTCCTGCTCAAGAATCGTCTATGCCTGCCGACTTTTCACAAGAAAAACCAGTCCCTATTCGTGAATCGACAAATTATAATGACATTTTCCCACAGGATACATCTGAATGTGTTTCTTTTGACAAGGAAATGCCCATCAGGGAAAGGGATAACTGGTTTCCCAAAGGAAAAAATCCCGAACCTGCTCCTGTTACGTGCAAGAAATACAGGGTTGGTGGTGATTATACAGGTCTTATAAAAAGTTGGAAGGTCAGCAAGGGAAGGTTAATGATCAAGAGACTTGACGGTATCCAGTATTTTTGACGTTCTCTGAAGAAACTGAGTACATTGCCAAAACATGACATTGTTCGTCTCACTCAGCTTCAGTTGATAAATCCTTACGAAGATGGACTTGCAAATGTTCTTCAAAAGGTCATGCGTGAAGAAATTCGACTGAAGAAATATCATTATGTCAAACCAACACTGGGTACAAGGTATACATTCAAGAAAAAGCTCGATCCAAATACCAAGCAGCCAATCGTAAAGATTCACTATCCTCCTGCTGAATGTCAGGATGAAATTGCTCTGGAAACAGTTCCTTTCAATTTGCTGAAGCGTTTTCACTACTGGGAACTGGACGTTCATACTGGCGAAGCTGTCCTTGTTTATGTGCCAGATTCAGAGCCTCAGACTAGATCATTGTGGGGTCTACGTAAAGCTGAATTCAGAATATTTGACCCAATGAGCTTGATAAATCTGTCAAGAAATGGATGAATCGATGATGACTGAATACTTTCTCATCGATCATGATTTTCTAGCTTCCATCAATTTCGAATTCATCATCACCAAAAGCAGGTATGCGATTTTGCTTGATTTTGATTTTTGAATTTAGGGTTTGTATGTTTAATTCTGATAAGTTCATCGTTAAAAACTACTTTCTGAATATGATTGAACTGTAACAAAACTTTTGTGCTATACTGCTATATGATCTTCTGTCTTGCCATTTGTGGTGGCAAAAACTATGAGCCCGGTTTAATTAACTGAAATGATGTTTTCATGAAATTTAAAATATTGAATCGGATTTAGATTAACATATAGTATTTTGGACCACCTCTGATTACCAATCAACCAGGATTCAGACTGTGATAGATCTTTTTGTTTATTGTTGACATTCATTTATGGTTTATTTGTAGCTTGCTTGATGCCTTAATTTCAGTATATTGTGTGGCTATCTGTATCATTTTGAGAATGCTTTATCAACTGTTCCACAAAAGATGTACTTGAAATGGCAGATCATCAGTATGCGAACTGTATTTTTATCTTATAATTTATACAAAAATTGTACTACAAATAATTTTAAAGACTGAATAGGGGAAACGTGTTCAGGAGTATGAGGTATGCTCCTTAAACCTTTTTGGATTGCAAGTATTCATCTATCTCAATTTTTGGCAGCTGCAGATAATGAATTGTGATTGCTGTTTTCAAGTGTATCTTGACATGTTGCTGACATACATAACATCTCTTATGTACTCTTATCTGCACTCCTCAACTTCGTTATGAGTTTTATGTATCTCTTGGTGTTGACTACATATATTAGAAGTGGCAACTATGCCACCTGTATATTTTGATAACAGTGTCCCGGTCAACAACAATTCTGAATAGAGGTAAACTTTTAAACACGTTATGAGTTATATGTATCTGTTGGTGTTGATTACTTTAATTAGACGTGGCAACTTTGATCAATTTATATTTTGAAATCAGATATCAAGATTTTTTTCAAGTGCAAACAGAAGATCGGCCGAGATTACCATGAGTACAGGCCCTCAAAACCTCTGCTTATGTTGTTGAGTCGGAGGTGCAAGAAATTGAGAGCCTTTGCTAGTAGAATACGAGGTAATCTCTTAAACGCGTTATTAGTTTTATGTATCTGTTGTGTTGATTGCATAAATCAGAATTGGCAACTTTGGCCCATTTATGAATTATTCCCCTAAACATTTTTGAATGTTTTAATTTCTTTGTGTTTTATCTTAACTGGGACACCTGAACATATTTAGCTATTAGGGGAATGATTTAAAAGTGCTGAAATTATCCCAACGTTAAATTTTGATACATACAGCATGTTGCCTTTAAAGTTTGTGTTTTTTTTTAAATTGTGAGGTTCAACTTAAAAATGTAGAAGTGGCCAAAATGGGTGAGCTGGGTAAAAGGTCAAAAAAATAGAACATTGTTGTTTTGTATATGAATACATTCGAGAGATATAAAAGTTACTGCCTTATTCATTTGATAATAATTAATACACTAACGGCCTCTTAAACTTAAGAGAGGAATACTACCATGTTTTGGCTAAAAAGCATGATGATGATAGCTGTCTGAATTGCTAGGCTGCAAATAGTATAAGCTTCATAAATGTCACAACATACTTTCTCAAACTTTCAGGTGTTCCCTACTTGGAGATGCGTTAACTTAATATAAATAAGCTTGAAAGGAACACTATTATACACACACGCTCTGCTGCGTTAATCTCAGATTTCCAGTAGCTTTAATTTTGGAGGTCGCACTCGCTACAACTTAGCAGGTATACGAACCATATTTTTATGTTTCCTACAACAAAAGTAAGCATAACCCAAATTTACACCATTTATCTGTATGGGTCGAATACGGTTACATACATCTAAAATGTATTCATTAAATGAAGCAACAAAGAGGAGTCTATGTACAGATATGGCAGATCATCAAAATGCGAAATGTATTTTTATCTTATAATTTATACAAAAATTGTACTGCAAATAATTTTAACTTTATTAGCAGTGTTAAAACTATTGGTATGCCATTGAACACATTAAACGTACCATCCTCAAACCTATTTTAATTGTTGAAATAAAATTCATTTGGTGACTTAATTGATAGATTAAAGTATTAAACTTAATAGACTGGAGCTACCATGATTTTATTTTTGGAGCTACCATTCGAGACAACTTAGTAGCTATTAGAAGCATATTTTTATCTTTTCAGAAAAAGTAAAGGTAATTCGAATTTGATTCAATATTCTGAATATTGATTTTCATGTTCTTATTCAGAATGTGTAAAATTGGGAATGTGCCCCTCATGTACTCACTTTATAAGGTCTTATAGAAACAAAATTACTTTGTTAAACATCGACTCTTAAATATAGATACTATTGTAATATTGTTATTAATGTATTATATATTTTTTGTTAACAATAGATCAAATATGCAGCATACTATGCAAAAGAACTCAAATTTTATGATGCTTTTTCTCTTGAAAATGAATCACTGATTACGCATTTATGGAAAACTATGACTTCAAACTATAGAAGAAACGGGTAAGGAATTGCAGGTCAAATATACGTTTGATTTTATGTTGTTTCCCATGAATATATAAAAGCAAAAAACTAACCTCAGCATGATATTTTGTATTAATACAGTGGGTTGCTGAAGTATTTGAATGAACAAGGATTTGACATTGTTGGATATGACTTCACGACATGCATTGGAAATTCAGGGGAGTTGGATGAATCTGTTGGTGCTGCAATAGCTGATAATGGTATATAAATCTTGTGTTCACTTTTTATTCTGAGCTAATTAAGAAAGTTGTCGCTAGAGATGAAAATTCAGCCCCTTTTATGAGTCAATTTGGATTATGTTGACTAAAATTAGAATGATAATTGGGAAATTTAATGGGTAAGATGGGTTGATGTGCCAAACATGTATTTCGAAGTCGAGGAGCTGTCACAGGCTATTTTGTTGAAAAATAATCAGTTTTTATACGAAAACGGCATTAATTTTGTAGTCATATTTAACAATGTTCATAGCGAATTCAATATTTGGTTCAAAAGTTTATGGTCAACCCGATATGGTTCTTTCTGCACATAATTTATCCATTTTGACCTGAACCTGTTTTAAAGGGTCAACCAAATATCCGGCTAACCACCCTTTTTTCCATCTTTAGTTATTAATCACCACTTCCTTCTCACCGTTGTGCTATGTATATAGTGAATGTGTATATGGCCCTCTGGTGATTTTTGCTGATGCAAAACCCACAAAGTCAACATACTACTGCGACGTATTACATCTTACGATCAATCTCAGGTATATATAAACTTTTATATTTCTTAGATAGTTTTCACCTTCAGGAGTCTTTGGATTTGATTACTTTATATAGCAAACACAAAACTTACAGTCTCCCATAAAATCGATCTCAGTATGTCATGATTTGTATCTTCCCGGGTCATAACACATTTTTTGCATACTCATAATGCCATGGTCCTATTAACTTTTATTAGATGTGCTCAAAAACCCAATGCTATGAATGGTTTGATTCAACTAAATGCTATAAAATGTTTGATTCAAGTAAAAATTTTTTTTTTATCTCTGACACATCAAATAGCTATAGTATACACTATTAGCCATCCCGATTAAATTAGGTTAGAAGGGTCCAATCCGTCGACATGTATGCGGTCCAACCAGGTGAAAAGGGATTATGTCCACCTGGCCGTCCTGTATGAATCAGTCCTTGGAGGCTCATCCCATGCTGACCTGTTTTGACTCCACCTATACTCCCTCATGTGACTTAAAACAAACTGTATGGGAGTTCAAAGTAGGACATGGCAGACCTGTTATACCATCTCATGAGTTACACACCCTATAACCATTCTCCTTAGATGTGTCAATGTGGGCGGGTCGGTTTCCAATTTTCTTGATCCATTTTTTGATCTTATTTTTTATGTTTATCAGGTCATGCTGTTGTTCTTTAGTCCACGTAAAACAACCCATACAAACCTCACCACTTATGCTAATATGCTATTTCTTAGATGTATAGATTAAGACCAAGGTAACAGCATGATGATGTACGGTTTTATGTTTTGTTTGTACCCACATTTTAACTAATATGGCTTCCTTGAATATGTAAGTGTTAAGTTTGTTTATTTACAGGTATGATTTGAAAGTAGGGTGTAATTATTGTGAAGTCAGACCAATAAATTTGGTGTTAGGGGCTGGATGAAAGGAACTTTGTGTTGTATTTGCCACTTTGCGAAAGGGTTTTAAGAGTGAATTTAGATATTGTACACCCTCCTGAAACAACAGTAGCAGCAACTAATATTTAAACATCAGTAGTCCCAAACCATAGTAGCTTATGACAACAATGTGTGCTAAATGTTACTTAAAATATATTAACTTAATAGCATTATTCGTGATAATCAAGTGTATCTAACATAAATGTTAACAATCTATCTTTACAATATGGTTCTTTTAACGCTTTGAAATATATTTGAGAATACAGAAAGTAGCATAGGAAAAGGAGCTAGAAATCTAGCAATCACAATGAATACACATAGATTTACGAATTAAAAAGTTCACTGTAACAATTTTGATTGTTCTATTGACTGATACAACAGAATATACCTGCTACTTTTACTCGACTTTACAATTTATACTCAGATCACATGGTACAACAACTACCAAAATGTTTTTTGCTACCTTCCATGAAATAGAAATAGAAATGTAATTCGAATCATATTATGTTTGAGTAGTCTGTAGTTCATGGATCCAATAGTATGCGTTAGTGCTCCATATTAAAATGGGTCATTATGTAATGGGTCCATTAGTATAAGTTTGATCCTTTTGACAGTTTGAAGAAAAGCAGTTGCGTGACCAAGAAGAATAAGTGGAGTTGGAGTAGAAAAATTGAAAAAAAAAACTCAACAAGGATAGCTTATGTTTTATTGTTACTCAGTTGGCTTCTGGTGAAAGGAAAGGGGATGAAGGGAGAAGGAATTACCAAGTTTCAGACATTTTCAAGCGAACAACTTTCACCCGCCAGTTCTGAGATGACTGCATTCTCAGTCACTCGCAATCCTAGGACACGAGTAAGTAGTGTAACAGGGCGTCAATTTTGACCCATTTAGTAATGAATTGGTTTATTTGATTCATCTTGTAACTTTACAAATCAACAGACTAACATAATTAGCTTAATATGGTTTATTTTGACCCATAAGTTGTGTTTCTAAGATGGTAATATCTATTATTTTTGTGAAACAGCAAGATATATTGATTTGGAGATCTCAATTACATATTATACTTGGACAACCATTTAGCTAGGGAGCTAATAAAGAAACAAGATTGGAGTGCACTTCAAGAGTTCGACCAGCTTCGACAAGAACTAGGAGATGGCGTAGTGTTTCAAGGGTGGAGTGAAAGGAAACATAGAATTAGCACCTACTTATGAGTATTCCACATTTAATTGCAACCGCTCTGGTACCCATCCAAGCAGAGCTCGAGAAAAATAAAGGACTCTAGCATGGTATGTACATCGACTATTTTCCTCATTATTGTCTTCCTATAGTATTTAAAGAGGAACAATTTATGTATCAAACTTCTATCGTTTTTTCTACTGTACGTAAGGTCTTATTGTATGTATCAAACATCTAAAAAAAATTTGTTATCTGTAGATCCCCGTTGACCATTTAATCAGGTGACTGGATTATAGAACGTTCTAAAATAAAGACATTAGTTTTTAAAAAGCGACTTATATTTATGTTATTGAAACTAATTAGAATACCCATATGATTCGTCGTTGAGCTAAAGTCAAGATGTAAGTGTTAGATAGAGTAAGTGCAGCTATCAATTTTCCGAATATGAGCAGCAGATTATTAAAAAGAACGCATTTCACAAAGTAATGAGTGGTTCACCGTAGTTTAAGTGTGGGATAAAGGGTTATGGTAACCAGGAGACTAAAGAAGATATCAATGTAGGACCAAACCGTGTGCATAGTCGTTACACATTATGATTAAGATCATTGAACCTCAAAGCATTATTATTATCGGTAATAAGATAGAAAATTTAAAAGAGCTTACATTACATTGTTATTAGTAATGGGCTAATCTAGGTTACACTATACAATTGTTTTATCTAGGCTTTTGAGTGGCATTTGTTTGTTACAATGAATGCAGATTTTAGGTGGGGGCTTCTTCCATCTGTTATGCTGTTTTAATGTGCATTGTAAGGAGATTGAGCCTGATATTGCTTTGGATTATTGAGATCAGCTTGCGCATCTTCACAATATCTAAGAGGTTCGTTATTCATCTGCACATCTAAAAGCATTTATCTATAGCTTATATATAATAAGGGTCGCAAACTCCCATGACATTGTTTGAATCATGCTAATATAAAACTGATCAAATTTTAGAACGTTAAAGTTGTGCACCTATCTTACTACGTATTTAACATGGTCAAACATAGGGGTATTACCAAGATTCTTCACTTCTTGAGTTATGATCAACAAATCGATTTTTCATGATCAAGGGTGTAATACTCTTTGTACAATTGTCTTTTAACATGCTATTCACAGTTGAAGTGCTTCTTTGTTGGTGCTTCTACCATGTTTAGTGTTTATTACCAACATAACTCAACTTGGAAAAGCTTACCAGGTGGCTAGAGTGCTTTTGGAACGTTAATAAGTGTAGGGAAATCACAGTGCATTATTTAGTTTGGAGCGGTATCCCTCCAATGCTAATTACTTTAATTCATAGGGTGAATGTTCTTACCTCCTATATTTATCTATATTTGTCAATCTTCATATCACGGAAGCAGTGTATGCTATTAAGATCACAAGTGGCTTAAATGTGGCCAGCCTCTGTTGATCATAAACGAGAAATCGGGAGGGTTGGATCTTCAGGGTAATGAGTGGGTTGGGAATGGCTTGTGAATGTGTACTTCAGAATTAACCGGAACACGAGTGGAGTGATCGATGCAGCTTTCACTGGATGAACTTGGATTTTTTCTGCACCTACCATAATTTAGTTGGCGGTGAGTGCGTTATTCTAGAAAGTTATGCTCCGGGTTGCATCAACTTTCAAATTATAGCCCCAGAAGACACGGCGCTGTAGTTGTGAAATAAGTACAAACATAGTTTATTTTATTTTTAAAGTTTTAAAGCTATGTTATTAGCTTCATGGATGATTATTGTTTATTTGCAATGCATTTTCCACACGTTATCATTTTGGCTTCAACTAACGGCTACTTTGTTTAGTATCATTTTTCAATTACTAGCAGTAACCATCAAATAGCCTATTCATAACTATTATTTTAACACAACGGAGGTGATAAAATTGAAAGGTCGCACATTCTGCGTGCTATACATCTTGCAGAATTAGTGCATAAATCTTTGGTGATTTATTGTACCTACATGCTGAACATCATCTAAACTACGCATAACTATTATTCAAGTACAACCCATAATAGTATAACATAAAAGACTCCCGCAAATTTTGCGGGTTTTAAACTAGTAAACAATTATAGTAGTAGTTAGTTAATTTAGTTAGTATCTTGACACACCCGGCTCGTTCAATTGATTGGACAACATAAGAAATTGGGTATCATTATATTTTCTCCCTTTTAGAACATATCATCAATATTTGATGTCGGTATGTAACTATGTACCCCACAAAACGGAAATGCATTTCCATCTTGTTTATTCATTGTGTCGTTTTCTCTTCTCTTTTCTTTTACATGTGCTTGTCTATGTTTACGCTTTTATTCTATATTTAAATGTATATGTATATATATAACTTTGAAATATATCAGTTAAGTTAAATAAAAGAAAGTCCAATGTGATTACTTCTTGACTCGGCCAAATCGAGTACTCGCTACAAGGCAGTGTTTTAAGACCCGGTTCGACCGGCCCGGTCGGACCGTATTTTTAGGAATTCCGGCTAAAAAAAACCCGGTTTTTTCGATACTTTGACTAGTCAACGACCCGGTTGACCCGGCCGGTCGGACCGGGTTGGACCGGGAACCGGACCGGCGCATTGACCCGGTTTCATGTTTTTTTTTTTAATTACAATTTCTATGTACATTTAATCATTTATAATTATGGAATGTTGACTGGTTGTGTATTTCAAGAATAATGAGGGTAATGAGGGAATCTTTGACTGATTTATCATCACCATTTATTACTATATGGATTATATAATTATTATATTGATGTGTATTCCAAGAATAACAAGGGAATCGATGTGTCATCACCCTTTATTACTCTATAGATTATAATTATTATACATGATATGATTAATAATTATAATCATGATAATTATAAAACAATAAATAAATTCACTAAATACTATTACTGTATACTATTATTAACTCCGGTCCGACTTTCTGGCCCAAACGGTTCGACCGGTCCGACCATAAATTAACACTTTTCCAGGTCGACTAAAAACCCGGGTTTTAAATCACTGCTACAAGGTCCTGACCTGGTACTTCCCGTATATCGAATTTTACAAGCTTAAAAATAAGCATGCCGAGTCCCGAATTATTATATTTTTTATACATATAATATGTCATAACCCAAAAGATTGTTAGGAGACAGTCGAGTACAAGAAACAATTCCTAAAAGTGTAATAAAAACATCAAATGGAAACTAAATCCGAACGATATATGACGTAATCGATTCCGAAATACTAACAAAAACAAAAGTATTGAAGCAAAACGACGATTTCGATATTCAAAACATATTTAATCCTAGTAAAGATATAGAGTTCCACAAAACGGTGATATATTTAGATATTATAACAGCTTTAACTAAATTAAATGCATAAACATTTTAATACAAATTGAACAACATAAGTTGCCATATTAATTGCTATCGTGGGTATTGTTATAGACAACAGTCAAAGATGCACAATTTCACCTCTTTAATTTGTAGATCTTAATTAAAAATTATTTATAAAAATAAAATAATAAAATGGGTGCAATTAATGAAGTCAAAATTTTCTTCAATATTACTGTATTATTTACGTTTAATGCTCATTAATTCAATATAATAATTTCCTTTTTATGCATATATTAATTATAAATTATGTTATTCAAGAAAATTTTGACTTTATTAAATGCACCTTAACGTGTGTTATGTGACACGTTAGCAAAACGCTAATAAAAATATGAAAGTTAAACTTTTATAAATATGGCAGTAACTCGCATATATAAAAAATATATAAAACACCAAAAATTCAAATACAATAATTGGTCAATATATATATTTAAAGCCTCATTAACTCACCCATAAATAATACACCCACAAAATGCCTATACATAGCATGTCGATCAAATGGTACATTATCAATCCAATTTCATTGCATCTTATTAGCTAGCACTCTACTCGATCATCTCTTAGATTTGAATATGAAGGTGTTGTCGTGTGGTCTTTTTGTGTTGGGAATGTTGGTGATTCTTGTGGCGAATACGGAAGCAGCAACTTGTGACCTAAATGTGTTACTTTTACTTGGTACATGCGGTGACTCGTTAAAAGAGGGTGCAATGCCAACGAATGAGTGTTGTGGGCTCCTTTCGGAACAACAATCGTGCATATGTGGTTACAACGAAAGAGCCAATTGGCCGGGTACTGCCAAGGCTTTCGGCTTTTGTCATCTACCATTCCCACCTTGTACTTGAATGATCGGTAGCAATCACTCGCAATGTAGTATTATTAGTCAAAAATTGTTTTTTGTTTTTAAATTAATTTATGTCAATTAGATTGATTTTGTTCTTGTCATAGGTTTTTGTTGGCATTGTGATTGGAATGCAACTTTCGAATGAGAAACCTGGTAATAATAAATTAGGCTATGGTATAAAACAAGTTACGTAAAATGAAAAATCTAAAGTTACATGTTGATTTTGTACTTCCGTTTTCGTTGTAGAATGAGCAAAATTGCCGAAATCGACTTGAATATGTCATGATACAAATATTAGATTTATCGAGTGTGTATGCTGAATAAGCAATTACTTTTATGAACAAATCATATATCATATATCGCATATATAATGGAACAAATATATGGCTCGCGAAGATGAAGCGATTCTAAGGATTGTTTGTTTTCTTTTAACGTTTCTTATCTTGTATTGTTCACTTAAGTGATTGGGATTAGAAAAGAAGAAAAAAAGGAGTCAAATTAGAGTAAAGAGTTACATAAAACGTAAATACTGTAAAATTACACGAATATTACGTGGTAAATAAGTTTTTGCTATACACCACTTTGGCTAAAAACTCGACTTTGTTATGCCGATTGTTACTTTTTTGGGTCCAACAATTTTTTTATTGCAATTGTTATTTCATGAAATTTCATTACTTGGTAGTACTAAAAATGACAATAATGCAAGTCCGTATATGGCAACCGACGAAGAAAGGTATGTGTTTGGCAAGAAGGTTGACGTGTTAAACAAATCAATCCGACAAAAAGATTATCGAATCACTTGAAGAAAACATCAACAACCTTGGCGAACCAATTCGAAAGATAGCAAAATTTATTAAGGAACTTAAAAACAAACGTGAGGTAGTCGCCCTTTCCGAACCAGAGAAAAATTTAAGACACTCAAACCCCAAGAGACTGTCCAAAAATCTTGGGTACACCAAAATGCTACATGCTCCATATCTATTAGAGTAACAACAGCAAATAAACCCCACATTTTCCATTCAGTATTCTAAGTGAATAATTTAAGACATCAATTGAGCTACCGATATCTCAAAATGGCCACTACAAAATGGACAATACTTCAATGTAACATTTTCAAAAGGTATTGGTGTTGATACAAAAATCAGCAGCTTCCTAACGTAGCTTGAAAGCCTCCTTTGACGGTGAGTAAAGCTGCTAAGATGTAACAAACACACACCGTTAGCCTCGTCCAAAGGGGGAAAGGGGGTTTCCCTTTGGACCAAGCTTCGGCGTGAGAATAAGCTACGGATCTGTGAGAGTAAATATTCTAGAGAGAGAGAGAGAGTAAGTAATATAAGTGAGGAGAGTGTTATGAATGTGTTTACCTTGTACTGATATGGTATATTTATGCCAATGTGAAGCTAAGATTCTCTTTCCATAAATGGTTAGTATGCTTTCCGCAGCTCGGCGCGGCGGAGCAGACCTTCCTTATTTGGTGACAGCTTACCTTTATTCCTTTTTGACATGACTTTACCTTTTACGTGTCTCACTGGTAGTTCAGAGCATCTCTGCTGTGAGTCCCATCCCTGGGGTATTGTATTTTAGTCAAAGATTCCTTTCTCGAGACTTTCGTATGTTTACGTAACTTGGGTATGATTCCGTAGCTTTTGCATATTTCCGTAACTCAAGTGCATGTATTTAGCTGCGGCATATGCTGTAAGCTGTGGTTACTAGCATATACCAGATCAATTGGTCTAAAACTTTAAACCGAGGTTTCGTGTGCATCTACATACGATATATATACAACACATACCTTTTAATGTCCTCCACGGCTTGTTCTCCTCCTTGTATCTAAAGTTCGAGTATGTGAATAAGTGTTGCCCTGGCCTGAAAAACAAACGTGTTACTATGAGTGTTTGGGAGGGATCTTGAAATGATGATAAATTATGGGAATTAAAACTGTTAGAATGGGTTGTACTTGATGTGGACGTAATGAATTGAGAAGGTGATGTGGTTGTTGTTACTAAATAACAGTGTTAAAATTAGCCAAAGATTTACTGAATTTTGTATCCCACATCGGAAATGAGAAAAAATTTAAGGGCTAATATAAGTGTTTTGAAGTTTTGGTTGCTAGCAAGTTGTTATGATGTGTAACGTCACCTAAAAGATTGTTTTTTAGGCCTATATTTTGTTGCGAGTTGAGAACTGATGTTTCTTCGGGTAGATGTGTTGCGAGTTGAGATTTGATGTTTCTTCGGGTAGACGTCGATTTGTATATTTTGTTACGATTTGCCATTTGATGTTTCTTCGGGTAGATGTTTTGATTTGCGTATATATTGTTGCGAGTTGCGATTTGATGTTTCTTCAGGTAGATGTTTCGATTTGATGATTCTTGATTTGATAAAGGTATATTTTGTTGCAATTTGATATTTCTTTGAGTAAATTTTGATGCAGTGATTTGATATATGTATATTTGGTTGCGCGATTTGATATTTCTTCGGGTAAATTTTGATGGAGTGATTTGATAAAGGTATTGGATGTTCCCTTTTCTGTCGATTTGATATTTCCTCGGGAAATTTGATGGAGTGATTTGATAAAGGTATTGGTTGTTCCTTTTCTGTCTGCATTTTTGTTGCGATTCCATATTTCCTCGGGTAAAGCTTGATGGAGTGATTTGATAATGGTATCTAGGAGATGATTTTTTTTAGTGTATGTTTTTTTATTGACTGCTTATGATTCTTTTTATAGTAGTGGATACCATGGGTCCTAAGCTAGTATTATCAAAGGCCGTATGACTTAGCGAGTTAGCGGTATGTGAAGAGTGTTAGGATTTACAGCGGAACCAAACAACCAACAACTATTAGTTAATCACTCTAATACATGTTGATAATTAACCAACCCAAACAACACTCATATAATCGAGGTTACACCCACAAACAATAAACGGATAACCAAATCGCTAACTAAACAATTTAAACAAGCAAATAAGACAAATACGAACAATACGAACACAAGGATTTAACGTGGTTATATATAATCTCCAACTTGGAGATTGATTTAGTCCACGGGGTCAAACCAGAGAGTTTTCTTTATACTTTTCGTGGCTCAAGGTTACAAATACATTAGAGTTATATTTATAGGATAAAACTAACTTAGGGAACAAGAAAGACCAAATATGGCCGACCTAGTATTCGCCAAGCGAAACACTCCCTCACCAGGCGAAGCATTCTCTCGTCAGGCGAAACAGCCTCTGTCCAACTTTTCTTGTTTTCATCTCGTTAAGCTTCACAATCCCAACAAAGAGTCCCTCAATCAAGAGGTTATAAATTCAAGCTCCGTAAAAAGTATTGGTATATGCGATGTACGTACATGTATTATATGGGGCAAGTAGGATTATCTTTCTTAAAAGATTTTTTTGACATGTATCGAAAACAATTACCCTTACTATAACAATTAGGCATGTGGATGATCCAGAACCGGACCGAACCGAATCGAGACTCGATTCGCAGTAGGCTCATGGACTGAGAACCGGATCAAATTTCATCACTTTGGTTCGGGTTGATTTCACCTCAGGGCTGATCGGTTCTTTAAAAACAACCGAACCGAGATCAGGGAAAGATAAATGACAAATATGGAGAACATTCTTATTTATTTGCTTAAAATAAATAATAATGGAGAATACTTATTCAAGAAAAAGTGATCTATTACCATCTCTTACCCAAGTGGTAAAAAGTGAGGTGGAAGGCTTGCCTCCCTGGAGGTCTGGGGTTCGAGCCCAAGCAGTGGTGTATGGGGGGAATTAAATTTGGCTGTTCAAAAAAAAAAGAAAAAGTGATCTACATAACTTAATTGTGGAAGTAAAATCATGACACAAAGTAACTTCGTTTATAATGACATTTGGCATTGGCTGTTTAACAACAGAATTAAGTCGTTAACAATAAGAGTTATTCTAGTGCTCTTCTAGTAGTTTTGGTACGTAGTAGCTAGAAGTCATCTGTGTTGATGTTGTTGTGTTAACTTTAAATGAATATCAAACATTTTATGTGTGCAATTATTTTTGCTACATGTGGCCTCATTGGCTATTAAATTATCTACATCTTCAAGATGGTTTCAAATATGAATAAATATAACAATATATTGGTCATCTTGACAAAAATTGGTTATTTGTAGTTTGTACCAAGTTTGCAAACATCCTTAATCCACATAAGGCCAACTAAAATCCCAACTATTGATATGATCATCCAAACATAATTATGTATCTGTTTGCACCAGCATTGATCTAAATTCCCTATACCGCGCTCCAAACATTTAATGTATCTTAAACAAGCAAAAGGTATATGATCAATTTGCAGGTCGCATTACTTATCAAATATCAGTGTATGATCCACATAAATGAAAAACTTAATCATATTTATAATGGTAAATCAGATACCAAATCAAATTAGTAAAGAGAATTCACATAATAGAAATGCATAAATAAAGGCAAGTCAAAAGGTCTAATGAAAATAACAAATTAAAGACTCAAGTTATAAAACTATTTCAAGAAGTAAGAACAATTTCTCATTTGAAAGTCTTCTTCTAATCTTTTAGAATTCTGCCGTCACTTGCTATAACACACTCCAAAATATTTGTACAGAAGAAAAAAATTGGAATTACTACGTAGTACTTAGTTAAATAGTAATGGTCAACAAATAACATATAAATTATCTTAATTAAGCACATTTAACAATTGCGTCAAAGTCATCCAAGTATTCATCCATGTCAATCACATTTCTTGATATACTCAACCAATCTTAGAGCATATCAAAGCTTCTATCTTGCTTGACGACACCAAACTTCTAAAAGCATCCAACACCCGACCACCTATGTACTATATGCCGACTCCGAAAGTCCGAAGCAACGAATGAAACATGAAGCTCTAAAATATCTAAAATGGAAACCAACAAAATTATAATAAAAACATAAAAAAATATAGAGTTTCAATATATAACTTTTAAATTAGTTATTTACACCTGTCGCCATCTTAAAAGATATATAGCAATTGTTATTAACAATTAATAAACACAAATAAATATAAATAAATTTATTAAAATAAAAATATATTGGTGACTTTATACATAAACACAAATATTTTATTATTTCTATATATCTTCTCCTACATTGTCCCCAAAACCTAGTGGGAAGTTTTTGCATTTTCTCTCACGCCATAGCTTCGATTCTCCATAACAGGTATATAACTTTTTTGTTAAAATTAGGGTTTCTACTTCAGCTTTACTTATAAGCTTCTCATTTCACTCGATTTCAACTTATTTTTACATATAATTTTGTTGATTATCAAACCACATTTCAACTTCGAAATTGATTAGACTCGTTGTTGATTTGTAACGTACATGTGATAGTTGACTTTACGTTGACTTGATTGAACTTTATAAGTGACGTTGATTACAGATGCTTATGTTTGTACATTTTTTGTGATCTTATTGCATCTCTACAGATTTTGATCGTCGATATCGAAATCGGTTGCTGAAATGATTGTTTAGTTCAGTGTGTTTGGTGTTATGATAAGTGTCTGTTATGCTAGATGCTGTTTAGTTTGAGTAATGCTATTGTATTAGTGTCGTTTTAAGACCAGTGAAGTTTCTGAAATTGTTTTATTGATTGGTGCTGTGTGGATGTAGATACAGTTGAGTCCGTTTTGGCGGAGCTGTGATGGACCAGGTATAATGATACATTTCGAAATGATTTTATAAAAGGTTTATAATATGTGTTTTTTGGGAGTAACTGGTTTTGATAAAAAAAATTTATATGACTATAGTATGAGAAGGTAGAAAAGATTGGGGAAGGAACGTATGGTGTGGTTTACAAGGCTCGTGACAAACTTACCAACGAAACTATTGCTTTGAAGAAGATTCGTTTGGAGCAAGAAGATGAGGGTGTCCCGAGCACAGCTATCAGAGAGATTTCACTGCTGAAAGAGATGCAGCATGGAAACATTGTCAGGTAATTCCTCATATATACACATAGCATATATATTTTATCTACTACAAGAAGATTATGGAGCAATTGATGACTTGCTGGTGACAGGTTACAGGATGTTGTGCACAGTGACAAAAGATTGTATCTGGTTTTCGAGTATCTGGACCTGGATTTAAAGAAGCACATGGATTCTTGTCCAGAGTTTTCGAAGGATCCCCGTCTTGTAAAAGTGAGTGAACCTATTTTTACCACTCAGTGGTTTGTTTTACTTGCTATACTCATATGATGTATGCTTATTCAAATACTATGAAACCATTACAGTGGTGTAGATGGATATCAGATCATTGATGTTGTCTCATATTTTGTTGTCCTTTCCAATTTGCAGACGTTTCTATATCAGATACTACGTGGCATTGCGTATTGCCATTCTCATAGAGTTCTCCATAGAGACTTGAAGCCTCAGAACCTGTTGATTGATCGTCGAACCAATGCTCTAAAGCTGGCAGACTTTGGATTGGCTAGGGCCTTTGGCATCCCTGTCAGGACATTTACCCATGAGGTAGTTTTCTTGGTGTATGTTTTTTCTTTGGCGATAATCATATTCTTATACTGGACGTCTTATTTTGTTATATACAGCGACCACTAGGAATAGAAAGCAATGGCATGTAGCATACACAGAACAATAAAAAGCTCCTTGTGCAAACTTTAATATATGTTACCTACTTATTAGTGTACTTTTGTAGGTGGTGACTCTGTGGTATAGAGCACCGGAAATTCTTCTTGGATCTCGTCACTATTCTACTCCAGTTGATGTGTGGTCGGTTGGTTGCATATTTGCTGAGATGGTGAACCAGCGACCTCTCTTTCCTGGAGACTCTGAGATTGATGAACTGTTCAAAATTTTCAGGTGATACTCATTCTTTTCCACATATGATACTTCTTAACATCCCATGACTGTTGTGATGTTTAACTAAGTGTGTGGTTGTGTCTATCTGATTAACTATTGGTTGAGTGTTTTATATGTCCCCCAATAATTATGAGATAAGTGCCTTTTGAGCCTAAATCAATACCCTCAATAAGTAATATGGTGCCATTGTGCAAATAGGTAACATTAAATGTGAAAATTGCAACTAAAGGACACAATCACTTATCACTACATTGATAAACATTCCTTCAATGGAAGTTATTGCATTTTTGTGTGGAAATGGAGGGAGTAAGATATGTTGTTATATCTTGTTTGTATATGGGAGGCCTCTATAGTAGAGGTGGGGCAGGTTGGATAAAAAGTTACAAAGGGTTCCAATCAAAAAGGGTATTGTTTTAGGTCGCAATGGGCTGGGTTGGGGCTGCCCGGAAACACTTTTGTCCAATCTTTTTGGATGAATAGTTTGTGTGTCAAATATGATATAAAAACTATTTGTTCATTTAATACAGTAATTGATTAAAATAATGCAGGTGTTTTATGCACTAAAATACACTTTGAACGGCTTTTGTCTCTTGCTTTTGACTAATTCGAGGTAAAACATAACCCAAATAGACCCATTTATAAGTTAATGGGTGGAACTTGCCACCTCTCAATACTATAAATAGGAACTGCTGTATGTCCTTTCAAATTTATGTTGTCATTGCATCTGGAATTTTTTTAGAATAATTGTATACATATCTCCCACTGTTGGTTCCAATAATTAAGTTGATGGTTGCATATCTTATTACAGTAGTTAGTAAAGACCAGATCAACCTCTAGCATACACTCATTCACTTATTCTCTTTACTTATAGAATCATGGGAACTCCGACAGAAGATACATGGCCTGGTGTGACTTCGTTGCCTGACTTTAAGTCTGCCTTTCCAAAGTGGTCCTCAAAGGTGATAATTTTTTTTTCTTTCTACTATAAATGATTGAACTTATCAGCTGCAATGCTTAATACGTATGATCTTTAAATAATTAATCGGTACATCCTTTGCTTTTCAGGACCTGGCAACTGTGGTCCCGACTCTTGATAAAACCGGCTTGGATCTCCTACGTGTAAGCTCAAATGAATTGCTATCTTAGTTCTTATTTGTTGACTATAGAGGTCACAATTTCGACCCATATACTTATGAGTGGGTCGATTTGGGTATGTGTTTGGATCAAACGGGGAAAATAAAATAATACAGCTAAAAAGGAAATTGGTAGAAAGTGGCCCAAAATTAATTTTTAATGTATGCAACTTACTAAAAGGTTTTATTGAAAAGAATTTGATTATTATTTTGTAAATATAGTTTCTGTAGTTATATAAGGACTATCAATTATTTAAATATGTTCGTTAAAATATGGACAAAAAGGCATACTTGGTATTCTGGCCCATTATAAAAGCTACCTCTTATGACCAATACAATGGCACAACTCGGTATACTCTACAAGGTTTATGGACTTTTAAACATCATAGCCTATTCCAATACTTTCTTTGTCTCATGAAATTAATTGCTTAACTTGTATTTAAATACATTTTTTTTTTAATATGGACAAAAAAAGGCATACTTGGATTATTCTGGCCCAATATAAAAGTTACCTCTTTGACCAATACAATGGCACAACACGGCATGCTCTACAAGGTTTATGGATTTTTAAACATCATAGCCTATTTCAATACTTTCTATGTCTCATGAAATTAAGTGCTCAACTTGGCACATGTATTTAGTAGATTGCCCAAGTTATTGTCAGACATCTAAAACACATTTGATACAAGATGTTAGGATTCGATGATTGGTTATTTACTTGGAATATCCCCGAAAAGTAACTTCTGCTATGTTTTTAGGATGACCCAGAAAATGGATTTCAATGTTTATGAAATGGAAGAAGTGAAAATGTGGCATCAAGTAAAATAACTTTTAGATATTGAATTATCAAAACTATTTATAATCTATTTGCGGATTAAGGCGTATGATCTGACCACTTGTAGCCACCAGTTACTGTTTCTGTGAAATATAAGGGACCCTGATGGGTTAGTCCTTACCAAATGTTAATGCGTCTCAAAATGTCAATTGATGACCAAAGAGTAACCCTGTGCGTGAATTACCATAAGATGAGATACAAATATTGAATATTATTTCACTGGAACACCCTGATATAGTGTCCATCAAGGGAACATATTTTCTTTGATAAATACTGAATTTTTTTTATTTAGACGATTAACTAGAGATGGAAAAGTCAACCTGTTTATGTAAAAATATTTTTGTTATGTTGTATCTGTAATAGGTCCCATGGTACTGAAATATTTAACTGAAAAGAAATGATTTAGACGGGGTGAGTGGATTGAACGGGTTGAGAGTCATCCAAAATGTGTTCGTATGCATCAAAGCTTATAAATCTCTTTATTGAAACACTTCAGATTATTATTCTTGATAATATGGTTTTAACACATTATTTATTTATTTATATAAAGGGAATACAACAGTGTTTGCGAGTCAACCCTACCAGTACTGTTAAAGTGCTGTTTTCGGGTCTAACCATTTTGGCCTGTTACCCAACCCACCCATTTTGCCATCCCTTCAAACAAGCTTTCGCTTTGATTTTCAAGTCTTGATCTTCTACTAATCTAATAAGCAATTTGTTTAGAAAATGCTGTGCTTGGATCCCAGCAGAAGAATTACAGCCAGGACCGCACTCGAGCATGAGTACTTCAAGGATATCGGGTTCGTGCCATAATTGCCCAGGTTATCTACATGTGCAAAACCAAATCCTTTATGGATTAATATGTGAGATATGTGTGCTGTGTTTAGGTGATCTTTTTGTTGTCATTTATTTCTTCTACCATCTTAGGACAACGTAATTCTAAGCTGCTATCTCGAAAAGCCATTGTCGAATTGGCTTGGGCCTTGTTTTCTTCATCCGAAACTCTGTTTTCAAGTTCAGTCAATTTTCTTGTAACAATTTTCTTGATGAAGGACATATCATCAGGGTTTTCATTTCTTTTTAATGAAGTTGTTTGGTGTGCATTCTGCATGTGTTTTTCAGTCACTTGTTGAATGAGTTGGTTTTTCAGCCTTTGTGATATCATGTCACATTAATAAGTTACAGATCAAGCATTTGACTGTTTGAGCCTTGTAACATGTTAAATTCCATTATAATTTTAAATTCCTTATCTCGAGCAAACAAACATAATTTGACATATGGTCATTAGGAAATTTGTAATATCGTTCCACCACATTTCCCGTGTACCAACCACCCCTTTTGCAAAATCTATTAGGGGCTAGACCTTTTGCATTCTAACTTTTGGCCAAATATGTACTTACAAAGCTACAAATATTTACTGGATATCAAATTATCAACCATTACCAAAAAAAAAAACCCCAGTTTAGGACTAAAGAGAAGCCCAGTACATGAAGCATGTCATCGAGTGAAGATGGGATTGAGTGATTGACATTTGTGTAGGGTTTGGGTTCAGGATTCGGGTTCAAGTTTGATATGCTATCATTGGACCCAAGCATTTTAGCAAGTTACTTACATCAGGACGTGTATGATTGCATTGTGGGTTTGGGTTTCGGGTTCAAATTTGATATGCTATCATTGAACTGAAAGTCTTTTAGCAAATTACTTACATCAGGGTATGTGTATGATTGGTTTTCGGGTTCAAGTTATATCAGGGCATATTTTTCATCCTTTTAGGCCAGATTTATATCTTTCAACCAATATTCATGACATCTCAACAAAGATATGTGCCAAGTGATAGCTTTAATATCATATCTGATCCAAGACAATGGTAGCAATTTACAGAACCATCCTCTAATTACAGACAATATCAATATATTTCTAAAATGTTTGAATGATATCAACATTAACAATTTCCAAAATTAAGCTAATAAAACAATCCAACCGTTCTTTAACGCTTTCATAAGCACGAAAGTCGGAAAAATATAGACACGGAAACCACATGCATATATTCATACAGAAGCAAATAAAAAACTCGTGAACAAAAATCCTTGAAGGTTACTCACAACATGCCGTCTGTGCGGGCTGGAAGCCTTCGGAAGAAGTTCAATGGAGCGGACGGCAACCTGTGACGAAGCCTTGGATGTCTCATGACATAGAACCCGACCAGTGTCACTAGCACCTGAAAAGGCGTAGCATATAACACAAATGCAGCCACGAGACAGAATATCATAAATATAAGCGTAGCACGTGGATCCCGCCAGCTGAGAAGCCCCTGTAGTCGCTCCCCTTGGCTCGCTATGTCGCCAACCACAGATTGAATTCGGCCTGCAACGCTTCGTAACCTGTCATATCGATGCCGGACGTGTTCATTGCTCCGAGATGTTGGAAATGTGTCAAATTCCTCATCTAACTCGTCGGGGGTAACCCCGTCAGCGTATGATAACCGAGTGTTCATATGAGGAGGGTATTGTGCACGAAACCAGTAGTTCCATAACCCGATCAGGAACATGTAGAGAAAAATGGTTGGTAATATTAGTTCCGGGAATGATACGAGCATAACGAAGAGAATATGAACGAGTACTGTTGTAATTGGGTTTTTCCACAAACAAACTTCCCCGAACCATTTACTCACTGCGAAAACCCCATTAAAAACCGACATTAGTCTAAAGAAATTAGCTTTACTTCGCCTCATGCTCCAAAGATGCGAATTAGCATCAGTCATGTACTCGACTATTTCTCTCCTTAATGGTGGTTCTGCTCGACTGAGCCGAGCTGCCACTATCCCGACAGCTTGGTGACGCAGCATTTCGAGCTGACCCACCGTCAACGGCCTCACATAGTGCATTTTCGGCAATAATGGTTTCGAGTATGTATACATCATATTGATCATGGAAGTACTTGAAAAACGAATGGCTAAATGCAGTTCTCCCATTTTCTTGACACCTGTAGGATGAAGAACTAGTAACGGGTATGAATGTGTATAAACCCGACCCGTTTCAAGTGTCGAGATTCTTATACGAATTTTCCCAACTCTCACATCTTTAGAATTTGAGTCGTTATCGAGCTGGGCATTGTCAAAAACACCCACGGTTAGAACAGTTGACGGGTCGTAAACTTCCCACGTGTACTGCTCATTGAAACGTGGAACCAAACTATCGATAACTGTCCTTGTTCGAACCCATTTGTGACCGTATTTAGCGACACAATATGCATCCGTTGTTCCTTTACCGTGTCGGGTTTTCATAGGGTGAAGAGCACTAGCATTCAAGATCCCCAATTCCAGTATCCCAATTGACGGCTTCCATAGCTGTTTTGCTGTTGGTCTGAGATCACTACTGTACTGAGTCGACTCATCGAGCACGTGATACCCACCATCGAGACACACACGAAGATGTAATCGAGTAGCAAACTTGTGATGTTTCTTATGCTGCTTCTCATCAATATCGTGATCATACGGGTGCTGAAGATTAAACCATTTAGAATAAATAAGCCGATCATCAGCACGTCTGTCAACAGAATTCAACGGTATAAACACCTTCCCTAAACTCTCGTCTTTACCGGGTCCCACCCTATCTTCTATAGTAAGTATCAAATGATCTTCAAACGGTTCTGCAGCTACAAACATCATATCTTCGTTCCATAAGGCGTTTGCATTTCTTGCTTGGACTGGTCTCGTTCTTAAAATCTGGTTATTAATCTGCGCTTTTACGTATACATCTGGGAATCGCGATTTTTCATCCCAAACAAGATCTTGTACCTCGATTACATTAACACGAACGTACCAAAGTCTAGGAGAATGATAGACTTTTGAGCGAGTAAACACAGAAGAAACCGAGCTATCAACACTACTCATTGCTGAATCCGCAAGAAAAGCATCAGGAAAAGCTTCATCGGCTTGTGTCCCAATCCAAACCGCAAGCATTAGTTCACCTTTCTTTTTATCACCCTTTTTGTCCTCGAGCCGATACCATTCAGGAGCTAACGGGCTATCAGGTGGGACCCGTGTGGGGATATCGTGAAGATTCACACGAACGATCCCAACAAAGTCGTCTTTTAACATATCTTTATCTTTAACCACAACGTCTAATACTGTCGCCTGCATTCTCTCTTTCGAGAAGGCAAAAACAGTGTTCCATTCTGGGTTCGATGTTTTTGAAAAGTGTTGGGTGACTCCTTTATAGTTTCCAACCCTTACTTCAACATATGGGTCGAGACTTCCCGTGACATCCATACTCGGAAGGTCTTGTGCTTTCACGACCCTAACGAATAGGAACTGCATTTTCTCGACTAGGTCATAAGTGCTGGCCCGTCGGTTATCTCCACTTACAACTCGTCCCCTGATTACCTGACCACCTCCAAGAAACGGGCTCGTTTCTTTGAGAGCATACTCCATTGGTTGTGACGAAGACCCTGAGTACATCCGCACGACCTTCGGTTGACTTTGGCTTTGCATTTGACTTTGACTTCTCATTTCTTCAACTCCATATGCATACGGTTGTTGTGGCTGGTTCATAGCTCCCATGTATGGCTGCTGTGGAGGATACTGAGGTTGCTGAACAAAGTTAGAATTCGGCAAATGGTTAAATGTTCTTCTTGAATCTTTTGATTCTTTTCGCCCATGGGAAGAAGTATCCATCTGAGGAAGTGGATTTGAGGACCGAAACGAGGGGTTATCTGTGACAAAAACTTTAAGGCCGAGCTCTCCTTTAACACGTGAGAAAATGCTTCGTTTCTCTAACGGATAATGGAAAACAACAGCATCAGAATAAGGTACAAATGATGTCCCATTAATATGAACTTTACCCATGAAGGATTTTGAAATATTTGCTCCTTTAGTACTGTTGTAAACATATGCATCAAGTGTAAGGTTAGCCAGGTTATTCGGGTCAGAAATATTGAAATAGAAAGTTTCGTTCCAATATGGGTCGAGATCCTTTTCTTTGACTGTGGTTCGAAACTTTTGATGATCAAAGTGAAGCTCGACATACGGGCTAGCTGAACCCTGACCGTCTTTCGCCATAAGGTCATGAGCACTTGCAACCTCTACTCCTAGCTTTAAATTGCTCATCTTCAATTATTTTTTCCCAGAAGACTTTTTATACAATTTGCACCTGAAAAGAATAAGGAATAAGGAATTCTTAGTTAAAAAAAGGGGATTCAAGAACAGAAGTATATGTTTACAGAATCTTTAACAATGTCAAAATGGGATTCAAAAAAGTTTTGATTGTGCTTTTTGAAAGATTAAAAAGAATCAAATATTTGGGAATCTTCAGCAAAAAGGGGAAAACTTTTAGGGTCAAGCAGTTCAAAAATCCAAATTTAAATTTGATGAAAGGTGTTTGATACTTAAACCAAGTACCCTAATCAATAACACTTAACTAACAATTATGCTGGTGTTTCAATTTGTTACAACATGTATTCCTTTTACTCCAAAAGTCAAACTAAAAGTCATCCACAAAATCCTCCAACAACACAGATACAGCATCAATTCTTTATCTTTTTCTTCTTTTTTTTTTCAAATTAATTAAGAAAAACTGAAATTGAAAATGAAATATAAAATTGATGAACAAGAACAAATCAACAACTACAACAACTAGACCAATAAAAGTCAAACAAAAAACTCAAAATTCTCAAAACTAAAACTACAATCATGCAACAAAAATTCTCAAAATCTGCATCTAATTCTTGATTTCAGACCTCAACTGAAACCTCTATCTGTGTATGTATATACAATTAACTCGGCAAATCATCTAAAATTAAAAAAAGTTTAAAAAAAATAAAATAAAAAGTGACATGAAACAGTTACCTTTTATTTTTCTTCTAAGTATAACAGCTTCACTTCTGATGTTTTTTTCCAGGCTATGATCTGAAGAAGTCTTGTTTGTTTTTTGGAAATTTATGAAAGCACTGATGGTATCATTTTTTGTTGGTTGATTAAAATATAAGAAACTGTGTAGGATGGTATGATAGCAACACAATTATAAAGATAAGAAAGTGATGAATAATAATAAAAAAGATGATGAATTTATCAGTGAAGAAACATGTATAATTTCTGGGATGTTTCAACGAAGAGATGGAAGAAGACCTGTTTTGTTTTGTTTTGTTTTGTTTTGTTTATTGTCAGAGTATAACACGCTTTGTGTTTTGTGTAATTTGAATTTCTTTTGTTTAATTTAATTCAACCAACCTGAGCCACTTATTTATGACTACCACAACTTCAGTCAACGTTTCATTTCATCTCATACAACCAATACAAGTATTACAAGTTTACAACTACTACTCTAACTTACTTTTCTTTTTTCTTTTTTATTAAATATAATACTATCCATCGCAATTTATTTATCCACATTTTCATTTTAGTATGTTACAAAATAATCGTGCTCTTACAAAATTAACCTGTCAAAATATTTAAAAATGAAAAAGATGAAATTTTATTTTGGTCAACATAATAAATACGTTTTTCTTAAATTATATGTTTCATGTCTAATGACATTAAATTTAAGACATAAGTAGTACAATTTTGGTTGTAAACATATGAGTATATTATTATTAGACCATACCCAATGGTGAAAAAAAGTGATTGAAACCGATTGAGCCATGTCAGCGCTACGTCAGATTTTTCAAAAAACTGACTGAAATTGACGAACCCTTGCCATCAGTTATACCGTCACTTTAATTTTCGGGTCTCATATTTACCAATTTACCTTTAATTTTATACACTATACAAAAAAATAACATTCGTCGGATTTTTGACGAGAACAAGCGACGAGGCAAAGTGACGATGCCACGATGGCGTGCCATCGGCGTCACTTCGTCAGTTGCTAAGTGACGAGAACCGACGGGAACTATTGGGTATGGTCTTAGCACTCTTCGAGAAAGTGCCATTTAGAAGCTGAATTTTAGTTGCACATCATTGACAAATAACTATCAAAAATTATTAAACTTTCAATTTTACCCATATTTATTACTCACAATCATTTATTTCATAAAAACTTTAAATCAAAATTACCTTGAACATAAATGCAAAACTAACAATCATCCAATCCATCTTAAATTAAAAAAATATATAAAAAAAACTTAAAGTGAGATGCAGGGAATAATAAATTTATTTTCATATAGATGAATGTCGATGTTAGATCAAGAATAATTAAGAAACTTGTGTATTGGAGTAAATATTATTATTATAATTTATTTGTCGACAAAACAAAACCACATAGTAAATCACGTTGAAAATTACAAAAGGCTCCAACAGGTTGAAAGCGAAATTACATTGGAGAACTTTGTTGTAGAAGTTATAAAAGTATTTATATTTGATATGTGAAATCGGTGAAAGATTAAACTCATGAATTACAAAAAAGAAAATAGAACAAATCTTTTATGTAGTAAGGGTTTATTTATAGATTACTGGTAAAAAACGTTATATTATTTCAATGTGTTGTTCCGGACACGCTAACCGGCCCATGCCGAACCGCCCCAGGTCCAACACATGGGAGGTAAATCGGACTCGCCAAGGCCATGTTGGGGATGCCCACAAGGATTGAACACCCAACCTCTTTATTTCAAGTGAGGTCCCACATTGGGCCAACACCCTCGACCACTTGGGTACACGCCCGGGGGCAAAAACGTTATATTATTATTTAAACTATAAAGACTAAATAAAAATAGGGAAAAACTGAAAGTGCGATTTTTAACAAATACCTTTTGGTACATCTTTAAAAAATCAAAATGAATCTAGGAAAGAATTTGGGACGTAGAAATGTAGGATCAAAATGGATGAAACTCAATCTATAATTCAGATTGACGCATGATCAAGCATATTTTTCATACCTGAGTGCTAGTGGGTTTGATCCGATTCGTAGCTCTCCGTGACTTACATGGGTAACCCGCCGGAGTGTATTGAACGAAACCGTGAGTAGCGAGAATCGGTGAGAAGGAGATGAATAGTGATCTCCTTATGATGAAGATGGTTTAAGTGTAGGTGATGAAGGTGTGTATGGAGGTGTTGGCGTGAATAGTATCCATGCCCTTGTATTTATAGTATCCTTCGATCACCTTGGTGGGCCAGTTTTGCCACATGTCACCATCTTATGGTTTTAATCGTACGACTGAATCACCATCTTGGTGGTACTGTTCATCGTACGGTTGACTCACGATCTTGCTAGTACCGATCGTACGGTTGAGTCACGATCTTGGCGGTACTGTTCATTGTACGGTTAACTCACGATCTTGCTAATATTTGATCGTACGGTTGTAATGGATACTTCCTGCTTGTGGGTCCCCTGTGATGACGTGGACCAATGATATGGTTGGGAAGAAACCCTTGTCGGCCCCTGAGGAGACCACCACTAACGTAGGTGAAATCCGTTATAATGTTGTCCCCTGATAGGGGACATGAACCCTATTTTAATGGGCTTGCGCTATATTGATGGGCTTATGCTTATGGGCCTCCCTGCCAAATAAGTTTCTTGTCAAGTGGGTGCCCCTGTTCTTGGGCTTTTCTGTTAATTGATTTTCTTTAAATAGGCTTTCTGTCCTAGGTCCCTATGAATGGGCTTCCCTGTTACATGTAACACTCGGTCAAAAAGTCAATTTTCGCTCCAGATTTAAACATTGATTAATTGTATTTTTAAAAACAATTATAACCAAGTTACATTTTCGTAACTCAAGTGGAATATTTTTATCCTTATTAAAAATATTTACGAAAAACATAAACAAAAATTATGAAATTAAAATATTAAATTTATTTTACCTTCGGGTGCAAAACACGGGTATTTTGTACTGTGGTTGGAGACCACAGTCCCCAAGATGGGGATCTGAGTTTTGACAAAACCCAAACCCCCTCCTTATTCACCTCATTCTCATCATCTTCTTCTTTTTCTCCATCTCATTTCTCTCTCTAAACTCTCTCAATCTCTTCCTCTCCATCCACATCAACCACCACCGTCGGCCACCGCCACCGCTGGCGACCACCACCGTCGGCGACCACCACCGCCGCCATCATCATCATCATCTTCGGAATCATCATCATCATCAACAAGCATTCAACATCATCACCATCTTCATCTTCATCCTCAAGAACACCATCATCATCCAAACCCTTGAATCTTCAAATCGTAAGGATTTCTTCACTTTTTCTTGTTATTCCTTGTTAATATATCATGTATTAACATTATAACAACAAGATTCGGCCTAAAAATGGGTTAGATTGCATTTTTGGTGGTGAAATCGTCGAACAGGTCGAAGTGTCGCCCACAGACCAGCAGCGTAGCGTCACTTAAGTGACACACTGAGTGTCGCTAAAAACCCTAGTTTTACGTCACTTGCCAAGGTGCCGCATAAAACCCCTTTTTCACGACACTTACATCCGTCACTGGTCCAGTGACGTCCAACACTCCCAACCGACACTTAAAGCGACACTTGCCTAAGTGTCGCCTATAATCAAACTCTGACATTAACCTGACACTGCTTTAGTGACGCCTCATCATGCGTCACTCCTCTAAGTGATGCCTTTAACTCAAATTACACTATTTTATACGACACTTCTTAAGTGTCGCCCCTTATGCGTCACTTCCCCAAGTGACGGTATCACTTCAGAATTTCCCATTTTATACGGCACTTCCTGAGTGTCGCATAAACCCCTAAGTGACGCTATAAGTGTCGCTAAAAACAGAATGTTTACAACTCACTTTACAAACCTCAACATAAACACGTATCAAACAATATGGGTACAATCTAACTGAATAAACAACAACTTGGATAGATTATTTAAACGTCCAATCACTCATACTTATATGACTTCACGTGTTTAGGGCACTAGAAGGTTACCATTCGGACGACACGCGTATCTTAGGATCGCTGACAACTCACAGGTGAGTTTCATAGCCCCACTCTTTCAAACGTTTTACTGTTTTCGGAGTGAGACGCATGCTCATTTACTATTTTTGAATTATATTAAGAAACTTTTATAATTCACAATTATCTATATTACTGCCATGTAATACGAAATGTGTAATACTTAGGAATTACACCCACCATACTGTTTTGGAATAGTATCAATACTTAACCTAGATAGGTTACAATCATACACTGTTAAATTGTTGGAAAACAATTACCACCCCATAACTTGATTAAGTTATCACCATTCATTGACCATATTGTCTTGGGACAATACTATCACTTATACTAGAACTGGTTAGTTCTACTTACATTGGACAACGACCATACTTTTACAGGATTAGTATTCCTTTTAGGAACTTATACTGCCCATACAAATCAGGATCTCTATATACTTGCTAGGCTGAGGCTAGGAGTATACATTAGTAACATACGTTAGTATAGAATCCTTATACTAATACAAACAACTAGGTGATACAACAAATAATTAAGGACTGTATATACATACTTAGCTACAATCAATCAATTTCATGTGCTACATGATACACAATTTAAGGTGTTTACCAATTCGACTTATATATATATGTATAGATATATATACACATACTTGTACTTCATCTCGAGCACTCGGTGCCAACTACAATTAACTATGTATGTAGGTATACGTACACACATACAAATACAATCAATTTAGTCGGGCATGTCGTAGTACTGCCGACTCTCATTTACACTAGTCGGACATGTCGTTGTACTGTCGGCTCAATTATCTCAAGTCGGGCATGTCGTAGTACTGCCGGCTCAATTACATACGTTGCTTGCGAGCAATGCGGTTGATGCCAGTTAGGCACAAAACGATGCCACGGTAAAGTGGGCACAAAACGATGCCACGGTATTGCAGTGGGCATAAGTACGATATCGCGGTAAAGCGATACAATCGATGGATGGGCTGGCTTATGCTCATGATCCACACTCATTCACGGATGGGCGAGCTTATGCTCGTGATCCGCAATAAGTTAACGGGTCGGTGAGGTTATCACGCGAGGCCGTTAGCTTAGTATATCCGGGTTAGCACGCACTAAATGGTCAAACGGACACATCATAATACTCAATATAAGATTAACCTCCCTCGTCCGGGTTAGCACGCACTAACTGGTCAAACGGACACATCATAATACTCAATATAAGATTAACCTCCCTCGTCCGGGTTAGCACGCACTAACTGGTCAAACGGACACATCATAACACTAAATCATAGTTCTGCGGAACTTCAATAATGTTGCTGGATGCAACACGCTATGCTAGGTGGCACAACAATTATTACTCAACATCTTATGCGTGGTCATACAATCACTCGGTTTACAACTTAGGCATGTATTGCCTCACATTGATAGATTTAATTAATACCAGATAGGTATTCCAGGCGCGGAATGCCTCAATATTTATGTACTTAGGTACATACCACTACTACTTAGGTATTAGATACCTCGTTAGGCGTATACATATTGGCGTTACAACTTTAATACATTTCATATCAAAATTTGAGATTTTGAACTACCATTCAAAACATACAAAGTTTATACTTTATGTTTCAACTAACAATCCTATGAACTCACCAGCTTTATAGCTGACTCGTTTTAGCATGTGTTCTCAGGTGCCCAGCAGGATTATGTAACAACCCCAAATTTAGGACAAATTTAAAATTTTTCCTAATTACGTGTTTATTACTTGTATATAATATGAAATAGGATTATATACATTATTTACTTAATATATATATATGGATGGAATATATGTATATACGCGCGTATACGATTCGTACAAATCGTATAAAACAACAATTGTACAAATATACGGACGTTGGTAAAACAATTATTAAATAATGTGAAATTATTTAATTACTTCAACTACTACTTTATATTATGTTTATAATATAACGAAAACGTACGTTTTAATTAAAACGTCACCGAACTCTTCGAAAACTCGACCAACCGACAAAACAAAACAAAGTTATGTTTTCTAACTTGAAAACAAGTATTTTGATAAAATACTTCCACTTAATTATTGAGTAATATTTCGTATTTTAAAACGTATAATTAAACGCGTATAAAATTATTTTAACGTTTAAACGACCGGGGAAACGAACACCGCACGGAGAGCAAACACTGAGGAGCAAAAAGTGGTGAGACCACATCATGTGGCCCCACCAAAACCGGCCCAAGGTGAGGGGGCATTAAGCCCTCACCATTTCCCCCACTCCCTCACTCAATCTCACTCTCACACTCAATCTCTCTCTCTCTCTCTCCCTCTCAATCGGTTTCTCTCTCTCTCTCTAAACTACCATCACTAAACCACCATAAAAACACCACAAAACCACCTCGGAGGCTAGGCTCGTTTTGGAGAAAAGTGATCACGAGAACGAGAGCTACAATCCTATCTTTTCGGATTTTCGTTTCGACAACTTTGTAAGTTTTCCGGCGACTCGCAAACTTTTCCGATATTAATTATTTTGCTAGATTATTGTTCCCCTAGCTTAGTAATGTCCAAATATATAATTTAAACTTGATTTCGGAACATTGTCGGTTTTGGTCGCATTTAAGAAAACGACACCTCGAACACTAAAAACGCCAACCAATAAATTTTATAAACTCATTGTAACATATTAAAGCTTGTGTAAAAGTTTCGGGCCAAACCGAGGTCGTTTGACCCAAAAACCGAACCAAAAATCGTAACAGCCGTCGTATTGCATCTGGCTAAACTTTCATGTGACACAAGGCTTGTGTCACATGTTGTGTCGCATGGCATCCATGTGACACAAGGGTTGTGTCGCATAAATCATGTGACACAAGGGTTGTGTCGCATATTGTGTCGCATTAAGTTGCATCCATGTGACACAAGGGTTGTGTCGCATAAATCATGTGACACAAGGGTTGTGTCGCATAAATCATGTGACACAAGGGTTGTGTCGCATATTGTGTCGCATTAAGTTGCATCCATGTGACACAAGGGTTGTGTCGCATAAATCATGTGACACAAGGGCTGTGTCGCATTTAGTGTCGCAAAAACCTAAAAACAAAGGCCAAAAACATTCTAAATGTTTAAAAATCACTTTTCAACAACCAAATCAAATACGATACGACTTATACATGAAAATACTATACTTTTGGAAGTATACACCAATACTCGAGTACGTACAAGATTATACTTAATTTAACGTGGGATTTCACTCACACACACGCACGAGATTACACTCGGAAACACTTAGGAGATTACACTCCAACGAACATACACTTGTACAATTACACGGGATTGCACCCGATGCGAACTTATGAGTTCACTCCAAATACTTACGTGTGGGATTACACGCTAACTGATACGAACTTACACTCGAACACATACTAGATTTCACTCGTACCCTTTAGGGATTAGACCCACTGGAACTTACGCAAATGATACACATTGTGATACAAACAAACAATTATACAAGTACGCTTTACAACTGTACAACTACTAAGAATACATAATAATAATGGATGAAATTATTATTATACGCCGATACCAACGGGCCGTACAACTTTTCTACAAACTACAACTTACAAACAAATACAAGCGTACAAACAACAAATGGACATTTACTAGTTTGGGAACAACTAGCATGGATACCTTACAAGTATTCCATTTACTTACTAAACCTTATGCGTATTAGGACGCTAAGGGTTGCTAGTTCGGGATACTACTTTGCTTGCTTACTGCATTGTCTGCTAGACTCAGGTGAGTCTTACAGCCCCTATTTTACTGTTTTATACCCAGGGGTGAGATGCATTACATGTTTTCATAAAACTAATGATGGCCGAGTTAACGCATGATTAGCATGACCTGCAATCATGGTGACCTAGGACATTTTCTTACTTGTTTTCATAATACTGATAATGGCCGAGTTATCGCATGATTAGCATGACCTGCAATCATGGTGGCTTGTGGCATTTTCTTACTTGTTTAATATGAATGTAAGACTACATTCACAGGAGTACTATTATCTACTGTATGTTAAGTTTCTATTATGATAGTTCGTGGAAACGCATGATTAGCATGACCTGCAATCATTACGGAGTGAACGATTTGTATGACCTACGATCGTTACTCATTACGGTTAGCAAGACCTGCAACCACTCACGTACAAACGGTTAGCATGACCTGCAACCACTCATTTACAGATGATTAGCATGACCTGCAATCATTACTTAAGTGAACGATTAGCATGACCTGCGATCGTTACTTACTGGCTGGCTTACGATTTACAAATACTACTTGTGTATTCAAATTATTTACTTACTTACAAACCTGTGAGATTCACCAACCTTTTTGGTTGACCGTTTTAGTAATGCTTCTCAGGTACTCAGCATCAGTAGGGATGCCCAGCAGGATAAGCTCACTTAGCTCGAGTCGCATGCATTTACAAGCTTGGAGATTTTCATACATTACTTTTGTACTTACTGTTATGTATTAGAATCTCTAGGAAATTATACGAAACTCGAGCTTGTATTTTGAACTACTTATGTATTAATGTAATAACTTTTCGAACGTCTCATTTAGAGTCGTTCACTGTATCCTTTGTGCTTGTGATTATTGATTATTAACACCCAAAACTCGCTTCCGCAAACTGTTAAATTTGGGGGTGTTACAGATTAGGAGTGCTACAAGATTATGCTAGCTCGAGTCGCATATTTTCAAATAACGGGATTTCTCTGCATAACTTTTGTATTACAAACTATGTATTGAAATTATTTTGCGAACTCGCAACTTGTATACACTTTTATTTTGGAAATGTATAACTATTTTCAAACGTCTCATTTAGAGTCGTTCATTATTTACCTTTGTGCTTGTGATATTTGATTTGGTAACACCCGACCCGACCGCTTTCGCAACCCGAAATTTGAGGGTGTTACAGATTGGTATCAGAGCCTAAGGTTATAGTGAACTATGTTGCATTTAGTGGGCCTAGACTATGACCGTTAGGCCGTATTCGTTATTAGGTATAACTGGTTCAGGGATTACATCATACGAGTTTAATTTAACATAGCGTAGCTAACTATGTACAATTAAATAAAGATGATGTGACATCTGAAAGGGGTTATACTGGATCAGGAATGCACTAGTTGACTCTGATTGTTTTGTGCTAGACACCCTAGGCTATTATATGTACTGTAGGTATATATGAATAGGCTTTACATGTGTACTACTTCTACGTATCTATATATATATATATATATATATATATATACTGAGTATATATAACACAATTCCGCTGTACCATCATATACTTACGAAGAGGCACATCGCCGTCTTCCTCACCATCGCGACTCTACACTTTCTCCATATGTACGCATAGGAGAATATCATGCTTATTACTAAACCTCGGAATGGAGGTATAAACGTTATCTACGGGGATGGAAACCCACACATGCTAATCGTTCACAAAATTCAAAACAAACAAATTTCTCATCTTATGAGAAATCATTTCCAGGACGCGTCACAATTACTACTCTCATGTTACTGACACTCGCTCTCATCGTCGGGCGGGCAATCACCAATTAAATTGGACAACCACAACACTAGCAACTTGGAATATTCTTCCAACAATTAAACTGAACCTCAAAGACTTGCGCGCGCCACAAATAGAAAGAAAACTAACCATATTGGTCCCCATTGGATTGGTGCTGACTAAGTCCACAAAGATCATCTCGATCACCATCTGATCATTTTGATCAACACAGTACCTCGGTACTCACTTTAATTCTGGTCCCCATTGAATGGGCTTCTCTGTTACAGATCCCTGTGAATGGGTTTTTCTGTAAATGGGCTCATGTATATGTTTACAAGGCCCATTCAGGATGGTATACGATTAATGCATGATATTTAGTTTTATTTAGATAGATGGAATAGATATGTTGGGGGTGCTTCTTATTTTTTATTTCGTTTTGTTGTTTCTTTTTATATTTCATGTTGAGTCTCTTACTTTGAGACCCATATCAATCAATATATAAATAATAATAGATGGATAGATTGTAGAAAGTTTTAATTCCATTTTTAATGACTAATAAGTTCTATAAAGAAATTATATAAATCATGATATGATACCACGATTGACCTTGTAGCTACTGAGATGAGTTAAGATATATAATTGATGCAATTGTAAGAGCACAAGGAGTGTTCGATGCTGTTTCAGTGTTCAGTTCAGTGTTCTCGAGAACACTGAACTTGAACACTGAAATAGAAAAGTGGGGTATTGGTTAACATTGAGTTTCAGTGTTATTGTCAGTGTTCTCGTAATTATTTAATTATTTTTTTTTTTGAAAAATCAAATTAAATACAAAAAAAAGAACAATAAATAAAACAATTAACATTTAATTAAAACACACTTCATTACATTAATTAAACTTCCTAAAAATACATAATAGAATTACATAATTAAAATAAAAAGTCCTAAAACGCAATAATATTAAAAACAATACAATAAATTGGAACTAAACCAAACTCCATCTAGTCTTCATCTGAGTCCGACCCATCAACATCCTCCGAACCCGATCCACCACCCGAACCCGACATTCCACCCGAACCCGTTTTCTTCCACCCGAGCCTTTCCCGAATCTTCTCTTTCTCCATATTCAAAAACCACGCGTCACTTTCCGACAAACCATCCGTTGTCATCTTCAAAACCCGCATTGCTTCCATGAGATCTCGGGTCCGATACACAGTCGCCTTGGTTTGAGTCAATTGTTGAAAGTTTTGAGTGATCGACTCATCAAACGAAGGTGTGCTACTTTTGGTAGAAGTGTCGGACGATGTTTTGGCACTTTAGCCCGCCTTGACTTTCCGGGTGGCCGCGGGTGTACATCATCACCAAAAAGGGCGGCGTTCGGGTTTACTTCATCTTCCTCATCATCCCCCAAATCCACGGCTATGTTCTCCAAGTCAACCGTCTCCCTCCGCTTGTTCCTACGGCCGATAATAACCGGGTCGGGCACCAACCACTTTTGTTTATCTTTCAAAAAATTCCAAGCGGGCTCGTGGTAAAAATTCGATTTCGCCTCATACTTGAAAGTCTCCAAACACCGCAGCCGAAAATCTTCGTCTTTCTCACCACTATGCCTTTCTCGACTCAACCTACACCAAATACCTTGAAACTTTTGACAACGGGTGTTCAAATATGTCCACTTAGACGACAACGCGTCTTTTCCCCGTTGGACCACTTTTTCAATATCCGCACGCTTGTTGTACTCGTCCATACACAAGTACCAAAAAGAGTCGTTTTTAATGTTGATGCCTCGGTTTGAGTCTTCCGAAATAGCAATCCAACTTTGAGCTAAAAGTAGCTCTTCTTTGGATGTCCAAAAGTTGCGAACGGGATATGTTTTTTTTTTTTTTGGCGAGTCCACCGCTTTGGATTTTGATTTTTTGGGACGAGAAGGCGTCGGTGTTTCGCCCTCAACCGAATGCTCCAAAGGTGCTTGTTCTTGACTTTGCTTCCATAACAAAAATTCTTGATAACTTTCGGGTGTGATTTGCGGTATTTGGGTGGATGGTGTTTGTGGTGGCGGGTTGTAAGTTTGTGGTGGATACGGGTTGTATGAAGATGATTGTGGTGTTTGTGAGTTGTAGTTTTGTGGGTTGTAGCTTTGTGTAAATGGGCTCCAAGTAGAATGGATGTTGTATGGGTTGTTTAGGTCGTTCGGGTTTGGGTTTTGAGACATTTTGAAAGTTTAAGAATTGTATATAGATAGAAAAAGATGAAGAAGAAGAATGTTTTGGTGTGAAAAAATGGTGGAAGTAGTATGTGTATTTATAGTGTAAAAAAGAGAAATTTTTGAAAAAAAAAAGTCAAAAAGGTCAAAAAAAGCCTCCTACAAACGGCTATATTTTTAAAAATTTTCAAATTTTTTTTTTTTATAATGTAACCGTTGGCCCCCCCCCAAAAAAAAAAAGTTAAAAAAAAAAAAGAAAACGTTCGGTCCACAACGTTTGAATCCACACATTGAACGAAAACGCCGACGGGAAGTGCCGAACGCCGGGTTCTGGCGTTTTCGAACCCAAAACGGCGAGGATGATCCGGGCGCTCCGTGTGCTCTAACTAAAACAATTTTGTTTATCGTTTTCACAAATTTGGATAGACAAAAAGTACGTCTACTTTCATACGCCAATTAGCTATTTAGAATATTCCCAATCATATTCCTGTAACGTTATACCGAATTCTTCTTTCTAGTAAAAGCCTTATTCATTATATTTCTTTTTATGAAAAAGATGTAAAATCTCTGGGTGTGTACTCGAAAAAGTTACACTTTCAAACATCAATATATGTTCTGAACAAGAAAAATGACTGGTAAACTTAAACGACTAAAATGGTGGGTATGCATATAAACCTAAAAAATATGATTGGTAGATGTGAAAAATTGATTAAATGAATTTAAGAGAGAAATAAAATTCAAACAATGTGAAAAATGGGTCTACTTTTAGATTACGTAATTAGGCTAATAACAATGCATAAAATAACATTGAAGGCACCCACTCAACTTTAATTAGCTCTTCAAGTTAATATATCGGAATGAGTCATAGTTTTATACCAACCAAATAACCAACTACATTATTTAATTCTATATTTAAAATAGACTTATGATAAAAGGGCATTTTCATTGATCATGATTTTGTTAGTATGAGTCAACGTTATGGTTGAACTTTAGTCAAAGGTCTTCAAAAGTTTTACTGTGAACTTATGAAAGAAGAGGCATGAATCGGTCATTTTCATACGTAATTTCATCGTAAATTATACGGAGTATTATAAAGTAATTTTCTTTTTGTTAATTATTTAAGACTTGGATTGGATGAAACTGAAGGACACGCTAGTAAGGAATTTACACCTGCCCCCTGCCTTTTGCTTATGATTGGACGTAGACCAATAACATCAGTTTCGTCTCTTCATCGTCGGTTCCAATCGACGGAGCCGACGCCGATATCACGGTGGTTCCGTCGGTTTGGTTCGTACGTTTCGTACGTCGGAAATCCGACGGGTCGTCCCTTTTTTTTTCCTTTTTTTTCGTGTGTGTATAATATTAAAGGTAAATTGGTAAATGTGAGACCCAAAAATTAAAGTGACGGGTCACTGATGGCGGGGGTTCGTCAGTTTCAGTCAGTTTGTGAAAAAACTGACGTGACTTAGTCGATTTCTGTTAGTTTTAGTCACCATTAGGAGTGGTCTTTTATTTTTACTTTTATGGAGTTAAAAGAGTGATTTAAAGATATTTTTTTAAGAATGGGGGAAAGCGTTGGAAGTTCTTTTTAAATAACTTCGCAAATACAAATGTCAATATATAAAGTAGAATTTAATAAATGTTGATAAAATGGTTATGAATGTTAACCTTCGTTGATTAATTCTTTATGTATGTTATAACATCAATTGATGAATATTATATCCATAATCATTAATATTCATCGTTGTGAATGTTACTTGACATTCTTGATGATAAACGTTAAAATTAACAATGTTGATAAAAAAATGTTATGATTTGACATTCATCATTATGAATGTTATTCAACGTTCATTATGATGAATGGAAGTGATTTATTAAATAAAATTTCATCTAAGAATTTCATCCGTGAATATGTTTTCTATAACATTGATTTTGATTAATATTAGTTGGTAAAAATAATTGTTAGTTGATATTTTGAATCAATAAGTTTAAGATGGTTTATGAAGAATGTTAATGTTTCCTCCATTCCTTTGAAAAAACACTACTTCCTTCTTGGTCATGTCATTATTGGTTAAGTCAACCATGTTTAACTTAATTCCATAGTTATAACTTATAGTTACTATGAATAAATACTCTTATTAAATTTAAATAAGACAATTAGATATTAAAAAAAATTCATAATTAAATTAACCATTGTAAGACTTATGGTTAGTATATATGTGTCATGTGTGTGTCAACGGTCAACACGTTGCAAGGAATATAATATGATATTTATATTTATGGTTACCTCCTATTATATATTCGAAAATTTGTATTTATGGTTACTACATAAATAACGTTTTATATATCAGCACAAAACAAACATATTTATTACTACCATATGATATATATTTTTGTAGATTTTTTAACAAATAAACAACAATCTAAAATATATTAATGCACGTGTTTTGTGTGTGTGTGTTAAAATGTAAATGTAGAACATAATGACAAAAGTCATATGAAGAAGAAGGTTAGTGGAAATATTAGCTGGACAATGGATGCATTTCTTTGGCAACACTCATTCCTTAAATTCCTATCGACATCATTTTTTTTTTTTTTTTTTGAAAGGCTAACAGAAATCGCCTAGGTACTCCGTACGGGGAGACCCAATGGCTAAGTCTTCATATACTGGCCCAATCCAGCCGTACGGAGCCCTTAAGCGCCCCAAGTTACTCCAAATCCGGGAAAAACCCACCAATCCGTCCGCCCGAAGGCACGACAACGAATTAATGGTAAAACCCGCTGGCCTCAAGGATCGAACCTGGGTTTCCCAGGTCTCCTATCATTGACCCCAAGCCTCTGACCAGATGAGCTGGACATCTTTGGCACATCATTTTTTCATATTTACATATCATTTTCATATGCACCATTAATTATTTTCAGTAGCTCGAATAATACATAAATTAAATGCTATCCATCAATTGTTACTTGTTAGTAACAAATATATTAATTAAAACCTTCACATTGTTGACTAATATTAACTCACAACCAACCTTTAATTGCAGCTACTAATACCTCTTCGAGTTTGGATCTATCCATTACACTTTCAGTGGTTTTGTAAACTTTATGTCTGTGTGAAGGAGTAGGTTAAGTTTCAACAAATTATTACGGTTATTATAGTACTGGGATCCGGAGTACCCTTCAAATCTTTTATTCTTTTATATAATTACAAAAAGCTATTTTGGGAAATTTTGTGTTCTCTAGACAAGTTTTTAAAAAAATAGAAATATGATTTTTCATTTTATAATTACAAAATATAAAAATTACGATTTGTGATTCTTTATTCTACTATTGTAAAATAAAGAAGGGCGATTATTTGTACATCATCAAAAAATAGGCATATACTACTATGTTTTAAACTGTTATACAGTACAACATGATGATGCATAAAAGTGATGTTTGACTAATTTTTTAGTGGTTTACAAATCACTACCCAATAAAGAAACCATCGCTTTCATATGAACGTGTCTCCTAATTTTAAATTAGTTTTCTTGTGCAATTTACAATCTCTAAGACCACTCTCAACAGTGACAGAAAGTGACAGAAACTGACGCGCCACATCAGCGCCACGTCAGCTTTTTCACGAAACTGACAGAAACTGACAGGCCCGTGCTAACAGTGATCTGTCACTTTTTTTTTTCAAGGACCCACAACTATTAAATTAATTAAACAATACACAATTAATTAAAAATAAAAGACATTTTATTTTAAACTCACATGTATTATACAAATATTTTTGTGAAGATTATTACTGAAACATAAAACATGAAAGAAAATAAAACTAAAACAAAAATGTAGCCCACCGTTTTTGTAAACCACATTTGGATGTGTGATATCCTTTTAAATATATATTGACAATATGATATATATGGTCATCTCCATTCTCTTCATCTCACTTCTCATTTACTTCCATCCAACCATCCACCTTCGCAAAAAGTCTCCATCGATCTCATCGTCTTCTTCAGCTTTTTTTTTTCTTTCTTTCACGTATTCCTTCCACTTTTCATATAAAGAAAAAAAAAAAACAAAAAACAAAAGCTCGCTCGGACCCACCAAACCCTCAACAATGAAAACCGACTGACCGTCGGATATCCGACAGAATCAACCGACGAGGCGAAACCGACGGCCGGTGCCAACGGTGTCGCTTTCGTCGGTTGAAACCGACGGTGAAGTGACGAGCCCGTTGGGAAGGGTCTAAAAGGAAATACAAAAATAAAGAGACTTAGGCGCATTTAGTTACCAAAATATCTCAATATTCCTTATTCAATTTTTAAAGTTTTTTGTCCCTTAAAAATTATATAAATTTTTTGAGAACACGTTGAAATGTAAGGGTTGAGTTTACATTTTCCAAATTTGGAAAGGTAGAAAACATTAAATCATAGTTTCCATTTTTATTAAGAAAATTCTTCGAAAAATCGTAACTTAAACACATTTTCTAGTTTTTCAGTTGACTTAGATAATATTTCAGAAAAATGAAGGAGTTTTGCGTAGCTAAACGCGCCCTTATTTTATAAACTAAGAGTAGAGTTCAAATGAGTACATCAATTTTGAGTGAGAATAAGGGAATCAATCTCAACCACTTATTTTCATTAAATACCTATTTCCCCAACATTTTTGAAAGTCAAATATCTCACAAACGGTAAGTCGAAAAATCATAAAAATTGCACCGTAAAATTCAGCGTTTTCTCCTCTTCGATTTGCCGTCTCTAAAGATATACTTTTGACAACTTTTTTTTTTTCATTTTTTGGTGGGTTTTACAAATTAGTAACACATGTGTTAGTGATTGGTTGTACATTTGATTTGTGGTTAGGGTTAGGGCTTAGGGCTAGAGTTTAGGATTTAGGGTTAGGGTTTAGCAGGGTTTAGGGTTAGTGTTTAGCAGGGTTTAGGGTTCTGTATGATTTAAGGTTTAAAGTTTTGTAAAGCGTTTAGGGTTTAGGGTTTGGGGTTTACGGGTTAGGATTTAGGGTTGGGGGTTGGGGCGAAACCCCAAACCTCCAACCCTAAACCCTAACCCCAAACCCTAAATCATAAACGCAACACTTTAACACATGTGTTAGTAAATGTGAAACCCTCCAAAAAAGATGAAAAAAAAACTCGTCGAAAGTATGCCTTGAGGGACGACAAATCGAAGAGAAGAAAACGCTGAATTTTATGGTGCAATTTTTATAATTTTTCGATTTGTCGTTTGTGAGATAATTGATGTTGGGGGTAAATGGATTTTGTACATTTGAAAATTCTATTTGTACATATGGCACAATATCATTGGTTCTCTCATTCTCACATAAATTCATATTCTCATTTGAACCACACCCTATAAACTAAACACACCGTTAACTTTTCTAAAATTCTTCACCTTCACTATGGTTTTAACTTTAAAGTTAACTAATTGTTAGCGGGAAATTATAGCCTTATTATTTTGAGACCTTAAAATGTTACTCGTTTAAATCAACTGAAATCGTGTCTACACATTTTTTTTTTCTTTTTCCTGAACAAAAATCTTATACACAGTCACATAGATATTTACATTTGGGCCTGGTCCTGGACCTGGGCCTATGGGTTGTGGCCTACGAGTTTATATTTGTGGGTTTCTATGTTTGGACTATTAATTGAAGTTAAAATTAATCTGAAATCGTCCTATACGCACTAACGCACATATTTTTCCTTTCCAAGTTCAAGTATTTAGATGCAGTCTATTTGAAACTTGTAACTTGTGAAGGTTATAACTATATGTTGAGATACAATTTTTTTTTTTTGTATTTGTACCTTATTTTTTAGGAGAAAAACGTTACCTGTTTTTGTAAGCGTCAAAGTAGATGAACATATAAAATGCGATAAGACCCTCCTAGCTAGAGGTGAACAAAACCGGGATTTGACCCTACCCGACCCGAAAACCCGAACCGGGTTTTGGTCAAAGGGGTAACCGAGTTTTGACCAACACGACCCGGGTTTTTTCCGGGTTTTTGGCCCGGTTAAAACCGGTTTTCCGGGTTTTTTTCGGGTTTTCAACCGGGTTTCCAACCCGATCCTATTCCAACCCGGGTTCAACCCGATTTCGAATTCTAAAAACCCAACTCGGTTATGTACCCGGCAGGTACTCCCAAAACCCGAACCGGTAGGGTCATACCCGGGTACAACCGGGTAGGGTTTTCGGGTTTTAATCTGGTAGGGTATAAAACCCGATTTTTTTGTGCACCCCTGCTCCTAGCCTTTTAAATCAATACATACAAAATGTTGACCAACATCACCAATATTAACTACTTTTACCTCTCCAAAATCCCAATTAGAATTTGTGCACCATACTTGCTGTGTTATTGTAAACTTTGAATTTGTCTCGATGAAAGTTTGAACAAATTAGTAGTGACAGATTCAAAATTCGGTGTGATCCGTAGTAGGGGTTATATCAATTATTGTGAAGCCGCAACACAAATTAGGAAGGCAACAAAAAATGCATTTTATAAGATGAAATTTACCGCGTATATATAGAGAATTGACCCGCAACAACTGCTACCCTTAACTTCAACGTGTTTCCGCCCCTTCAAACTATGAATTTTAAGTTTCTAGTATTTGATCACCTATATTATGGATTCAATTTAACTACTCTATTTACAAAGTATTATTTTGAGACTTAGAATTGTTGGGTGCAAATCCAAAGTCCTGCATCGAAAATATAAAGAAAAATAGGTATATAAGTTTATAGGCTACTCTATGTATCAACAATTGATTTTAGAGTGGAACCTCATATGGGCTTATATACCGGGCTTTGGACGAGTTGGGCTGAAAAAGGCTTTTGACAAGTGGTATTAGAGCCTGGTTGTAGCCCGATGTTGATGTAAATGAAAAATCCTTGGTAACTCTGAACTCCATTCGATGATCCCGGTGATTGCTTTGTCTCGTCTCCCAATCCGTGAGAATAATAAGGCTTGATCTAGGAGGAACTAATATCGTCGAAAGGTAGGTCAATGATCTTGGTGATCACATGATCATGTCACGTATCTAGTTGTTGAGAAGGGACATGGATATCTAGCTTCGGGTGTGGGCTTGTGGGCCGTGGCCCTTTTTAGATACTTTTCTTATTGGGTTTCTAAGTTTGCTCTATTTTCTAAGTTGTTTTTAGGGGTTACTAAAGATTACCTTGAAACACTCGCACAGTCTCACAAATGAGAATACGTTGTTTCTATGAAGCGATATCACTATATCTATTAGGTATCTCAATTTTCGTATTTTATTGATGTGGTTATACTTATTATACCATTGAAAGAAAAAAAAAAAAAAAAAAGCAACTTTCTATATGTGGTGGTTATAGGTGCCTCTTTAATTCTATGTAGATGAAAAATATTAATATATGTATGTACAATGCTTATCCTTATTTGGTACAGAAGTACTCCAGGATTTGAGCAGACAATAAATTATAATGAAGTATCATTTACCCTAAATAGTATAATTATATTATTAATTAATTGGAAGTTGGAACAATTTTGTTCTTATATACTTATATATTTAGCAACTAGATTCTAAACCCGTATATACACACGGGGTTTTGATTGTTTAATTACGTAGTATAATATAGGGTTTAAATTATAATTTAATCAAAATGTAGGGACTTAATTGCGATATTGAATTTTATTTTAATTGATGATGTCGAATTTACTTAGCTTTGAGATCCGTATATATACACACACGTGGTAGTTAATCTAACTATCATAATATTTTTGAAATTGTTTATAATTTAACTCACAAAATATGAGTGGTAATATAATAAAAATTTCAAACATTGGTCATTAGATATAAATAACTGTATATTAAATTTTTTTATTGATAAAAGTGAGGGTTGTGATTGATTAATTTAGAGTTAGATAAATACTAAATGAAGTTTATTTTTAATGATATAGAGAAGACTAATCATTATACTATTTCACTTAAACCAAATAATTGAATTTTAATGATATAAAAGGGAAAAAGTTAGGTTTTTATTTTTTATTTTGCAAGCATCGACAATTATAATTGTTGTTTACGAATTAATAATTCCATTCATATAATTTAGAGACTCAAGAGTATCAATAAAAATATATAAAATAATATAAGTAGAATCCTTTATAACTATGAATTCTAAGTTAGTTGTACACTTTAATTATCAATTATTATTTATGATGTCATCGTTTTCTAAATTTTAGTCAATTTAACAAAATTGAATAACTTTATTGGTTAATTGAATTTTTGATGACATCATCAAGCGTTTCTTATATATAATCTATATAAGATGAGATAAGATATGATCTTTTTAGCTATAAATATCGAAAAAATGAAATTAAAATCAAATTGTTATTGCCATTTCACAGTTAGCTAAACATCCAACCTACCTTTATTATTTGTTGTCTCCTCACAAGTATAAAATGTATTGTCAAATTGTTTCAATTATTGTTATTTATCATCCATCTAAATTTTTTTTTAGGAACGACACATTCATTTCCATATTAATGACCAATGTATTAAATTGATGGTTTTCCTTTTCCATTTTTGTAATTTAGAAAGACGAAATATATATAGTACGTACCTCTATAATCGTAAAAGGTTTACTATAACACCCTTCTCGAAATACAAGGACATTTTTTTTTTTAAACATATCGGAAGCGCATGATTAATAGAATTCAGTATATTGCATACATACAATTCAAATAGCAATCCACTTACATACAAACCTTTAAGACTAGATTATTCTAATCATTACACACATTAAGTTTAGGTGTTATAGAAATCCAAATATGTTGTTAAATCATTAACGTATTATCCATTTCAGAGTGAGCTTGTCAAACATTCCATTCCATATGTACTTCTTGCCCACCCACATACAAAAGTAAACCTGCAAGAAGTAATGAGGGGTTAGCACGAAGCTAAGTGAATAGATCCCAAGCTATCAATCTAACTCAGCTTAACACATGCCTATAACCAAGCAATGCACAAGCAACATAGAAGGATCGGTGGTCCTTGAGGTACCCTCATGCCGCGGATGGTTCCCCAAAGAACACTTAAAACCAACTGACGGCCAAATCAGATGTTAAACCGATAGTTTGGTACTATTACTACACACGACGCAATTTCGGTGTCCAACACATGTACAAGGCACTTGCGAAGTCCTAGTAATAGTATCCAAACCCAACACATTAGTTGACCCCCACCAAATCAAATAGTCCACAACTATCATAGTATACGGACACCAATAATCAATCAAGGTTTAGCCATCATGCCAATATAATATTAATGCAATCATTGCAATAAACCAAGTTTACCCGTTGTAACCATGTTGTTACAACTAACTTAGACTGAAAGTCCAAGATCCACTCACCGACAATCATAGTCGTCCACTCAGTAGTCTAATGTCATTGAGTCTTCTCCATATCTATGAACATTATAAACAATGAGTTAGTACTTAATTCATATCATATAACTCATTTAACTTAATAATGGCAAGCTAGGATAAATCAACAAGTTATAACAACTCCTTCTATGATTACACCATTACCTCAATTCTTGATGTCACTATTATCAATAATCAAGTGGTGATTAATTAACATACAATTTCACAAGTAATTAAGTTCAATACTTAAAATCATGTTAACAACAATTATCAATTATGTGTCACAACATAAGCTTAAAACTTTCATTCTTATTTTACTCAATTGTATCAAAATTTGATATATGTGATTCCATCAACTTAATCACATTTCATCATCAATAACCTATAATAACATGATCATTAACAACTAACAACAACTATGTATTATTAACTCAAGCTTAAGAGCTTCAATTCATGAATATTCAATTAAACCCATGACTATCCATATGATTATACTTCAAATTCTTCATTTTAACCTAAGATTAAGGTTATAATCTACATATAAACATCAACCAACTATCATGCAAGTATTTCAAGCTTCAATTCCAAGTTAATCATGCTAGTTCCATCAATTACCCAAAAACCCATTTTGATTACAACTTGTATAACATGATTACTTCATTTCTAGGTTAGATTAATATTACTAACCATCTTATAAACACTTATTAACACCACCTTAACCAATTTCATACTTTAATTTCGGATTAAAGTCACTAACCCATCAAAATCATCATAAACCCTAAGAATCACCATAAATCTATAATCTTAAGCTTGAATCTAGTTAGTAATCAACAATAACATGTTTAACTAACAACAATTTCACAAAACAAACTCTTAATTTCGGATTAAACTCACTAATTAGTAAAAACCCCAATTTTAGGTTATGGAAAATGAAGAACATATGATCATACCTTGTTCTTGATGATTATGGAAGCTTGAATCCGAATTTACAAGCTCCAATTTGATGTTTTGAGAATGATTTGATGATTAGGGTTTCTTGAATGTATGTATGCACGTACGTATGTGTGTATGTGGAGGAAATAAAGACCGACTCAATTATTGAGTATAACATATAATTGGTTAATTTCATTCCCCGTACTTATTATTGTCTGGAACTTAAAAACCAATTGCGGGGAATTACAATTTTATTTTACCGTCAACTAAATAAATTTAAAACAAACAATATTTCACTAACCACAATATTTTCTGAGGCTTATTGACCTATTAAATTTACAATCAAACACATATAACAAATTTAAATCGCATTTAAATTTACAAGAAATACCTATTACTCCTAGGCCAAATTTGAGGATGTTACAAATCTCTCCCCCTTAAAGAGATTTCGTCCTCAAAATCTAATCATCCTTAATTAATCTAGGGAATTTAATCACATCATACCTCGTGTGAAGTTTGGTTCACACTTTATCTCCAATTCCCTAACTACATAGTTATTCATCACTATATGCACATGAGATATATGTGCAATTTAAATTACTTATGATATTCGTCTCTATGCATATCTTAATCACTAATCACCCATACACAAAATATGTATACATTTAATCCACTTTAAGATATATGTTTTCAACCTAATTACACATGCACATATCCAAATGTACATGCTTCAATTTCTCATTTCAGCACATATAATGTACCCGAATCTTATTATTATGTACACCATGGTCACCTTTAAACAAGTTATCACTTAACTAAGTATAGTAATATACTCTCATAACCAGAATCTAGCGACATGCTAGATCTTTAAAAATTAGTATATGAATTATATCATTTTCAATAACAAAAACAGTGGTTATGGAAACCATAATACACATATCATCAATGAAATTCAAATTTCAATTATAATTAGCATCCACGCTAATATTCACATAACACTGGGGTACATGAAACCCATTTTTATTAAAATATCTCGGAATCATGTAACACTAATCACGTATTGATAAGCAAAGTAGGGGTCAAATCCTATGGTCAATACCATTATCATATAATTACACAATCACTTAGCACCAATTCATATTGGATACATGCTAAGTCTCCTTCAATGGTACCTTGCTATACCAGCACATGCACCACATTATCAGAAAGTGCTAATCATGCACATATTTTCAACAATATCATCTCAATAATTGTATCTAGTCGACCTCTACATTAGCTTATTTCATGTTTTTAACCTTTTCTATTCGCCACTTATCATTTCGCCTTGATATTATTCATGTGATAACAACCATAATTTTACACGATCCTCAAATCATGGCAATATAATTATCCATTTTCTCATTTTCAACCATTATATCCATAACATTTTCCCTACAATAGGCTATCCGACTATGGTAGTCTTTACCAAGCTTTAATTATCATAACCGAATAACCACTTATACGTTTTAACAAGTAATAGAAACCGTCCAAAATTTTCCTTTATAATGATATCACATTAAACAATAGTTTTAGTAGTTTACTACTACCTCAATTTTAGTCAATCTATGACTATTTCTCGACTACAGGTCGTCATCCTTCACCTACTATTTAAATCCATATTAATTTCACTGGTACTTGGTAACCTCAACAATTCCATGTGAAATGGCATAATATGAATACGTTGGCCAGACGTCGTTATATTATGTCAGTCACACTTCATTTTCAGGCAACTTCATACCATCAATCTTTAAAGTGATTACTTTTTACTCTCTCATATATCACAATGTTGAAATCAACAATTATCACACATTTAATAACACTTTGTAATAGCTTTATGACCAAGTATTAACTTGTTACTATTTTCCTTTATCACTTGAATGTGAAACTACTCACATAATTAAGTAGACATAATAATCCAATTATTCAACAAAATCCTTATTATTACATTAACACAGGTGTAGAGTTTAACATAACTAAGTCAATTTAACACCTTTATCACTGGATTCAATATCAATCACTTAATACGTTAGTTATTACGTATAATACTATATATAACATTTAGCACTAAGTGCCTTATTAAAATGTCATGTCATGTTCCACCTATATTTATCAATATATAATTCCTAAGTTGATTAGCAATTAACCTTCCATATTCAATCTATCAAACATAAATAGGCTTATATAATACTCTTCAATTCCTAAAATACTCCTTTCAATCATTTCTAATATTTCACATGATTCATTTACTTTATTGTATTTCAAATAATTCATATAACATGATTCACATAATCAATATCTACTTACCCTAACAAGCACCAATCAACAATACCCTTACTGGTATGCTATGCAGTTAGTTAAACCGCTTACAAACGATTCATACATAATAAAATGGGTGAACCTCTTAAAACAAGTTTTTACATTATATTTAGTCATAGGAATGATCCCTGGGCTCAAAGAAACAAAAGCCCAATACAAATCATAAGCTAAAAGTCTGAAATAATGTCCGAAAAACAATAAAACGCGATTTTCGGACCCCAAACAACCCCGAAGTGCCGAAAACTGACAGGGCTCATAGCGATGCATGAGCTTTGACCGTTGGGCCGTTTTTGAGTGGCCATGTAAATTTCGTCTTAATCGGACACCGAAATTTTCTATCGGAAATTCTACGTCCAACGTTACGTCGAACGTCGAAATTTACGAATTTTCATATTAAATTCACTTAATATAACACATAGCACAAGAAATGTCTCAAAACATGGGAATACGCCCGGATTCCGGGGAATCCGCCGGATTCAAGGCCAATTTTCGTGACAGAACTATTTTTAAGGAATACGGTCAAGGAATCCGTCCGGATTCAAGGGAATCCGTCCGGATTCATCCTGCTGCAACAAATCTGCAATTTTTAGTGCAAAAATACGAAACTCAAACGCGCATATCTTCTAAACCGTAAAGAATTAGGGTCTGAAATTTTGCAGGCACCTTTATATAATCAAAATGCAACTTTCCATTTTTCCACTTTTTCAAATTACACGTTTTACAAGAAAACAGACATATAACCAATTTTAGGCCATTTTGGTTGACACGCTATATTCCAAACGACATACTTTCAGGGTTCCACCATTTGCCAACATGTTTCTACATATATTTATGACGTGTGGGCACATTCATCATCCTCATCTACCCGTTCCATTATGTTTTAACTCATTGACCCGTTTAGGGGTCCAAATGAGCAAATTTTACCAAATTTATTCAACATAACTACATTACACTTTCAACCCACATTTTATCTATACTTATGGCTTTAAGTCAACTTAAAAGTCATCATACACAACCACAACAAGTTTCTAACCGTTTTCATACTAAGCGGCCCATTTAGGTACTTAATTGACCCATTTGGGTTTCTGACCATATAAACACCACTCTCACATACATTTCACATATCATTGACTATTTTAAGTCAAACTAAGCCATTTTCGCTAATGGTATCATGATATTACCTTAAATCACCAATTTCACATAATACAACTGTTACACCTTAGTCAACACTGTATCTACCCAGTTTCAACATTTTGACCGAAATGTTCAATTTCTTTCTTAATTAATCATTAACACCTCTATCATCTTATTAACAAGCGATATTCACCAATAATTCAATTTACTTTACTAACAATCATATCATAGTAAAGCAAACAGTCAAAGCTTATTAAAATTCATCAAGCTTATCAGAAATTACCTGGCACATCTAGGCCCACGAGTATTGAGGAATCATTGAGAATACCAGACGGTTCCTCATGTTCCTCCGTCTCTGCATCCAAAACAACACTATTGCATCTTGTTATAGGTTAGCATACATTTAATAGCAACTTTCTCAAGCAACCACTAAACCCCATCCCTGGAATGTTTGACTTGACACAAACCTAAGTTTGGGATTGAACATCTTATAATGTACAATTCACCCAAACCTAGGCTCTGATACCAATTTATAACACCCGTCTCGAAATATAAGGACATTTTTTTTTAAACATATCGGAAGTGCATGATTAATAGAATTCAGTAGATTGCATACATACATTTCAAATAGCAATCCACTTACATACAAACCTTTAAGACTAGATTATTCCAATCATTACACACATTAAGTTTAGGTGTTATAGAAATCCAAATATGTTGTTAAATCATTAACGTATTATCCATTTCAGAGTGAGCTTGTCAAACATTCCATTCCATATGTACTTCTTGCCCACCCACATACAAAAGTAAACCTGCAAGAAGTAATGAGGGGTTAGCACGAAGCTAATTGAATAGATCCCAAGCTATCAATCTAACTCAGCTTAACACATGCCTATAACCAAGCAATGCACAAGCAACATAGAAGGATCGATGGTCCTTGAGGTACCCTCATGCCGCAGATGGTTCCCCAAGTAACACTTAAAACCAACTGACGGCCAAATCAGAGGTTAAACCGATAGTTTGGTACTATTACTACACACGACGCAATTTCGGTGTCCAATACATGTACAAGGCACTTGCGAAGTCCTAGTAATAGTATCCAAACCCAACACATTAGTTGACCCCCACCAAATCAAATAGTCCACAACTATCATAGTATACGGACGCCAATAATCAATCAAGGTTTAGCCATCATGCCAATATAATATTAATGCAATCATTGCAATAAACCAAGTTTACCCGTTGTAACCATGTTGTTACAACTAACTTAGACTGAAAGTCCAAGATCCACTCACCGACAATCATAGTCGTCCACTCAGTAGTATAATGTCATTGAGTCTTCTCCATATCTATGAACATTATAAACAATGAGTTAGTACTTAATTCATATCATATAACTCATTTAACTTAATAATGGCAAGCTAGGATAAATGAACAAGTTATAACAACTCCTTCTATGATTACACCATTACCTCAATTCTTGATGTCACTATTATCAATAATCAAGTGGTGATTAATTAACATACAATTTCACAAGTAATTAAGTTCAATACTTAAAATCATGTTAACAACAATTATCAATTATGTGTCACAACATAAGCTTAAAACTTTCATTCTTATTTTACTCAATTGTATCAAAATTTGATATATGTGATTCCATCAACTTAATCACATTTCATCATCAATAACCTATAATAACATGATCATTAACAACTAACAACAACTATGTATTATTAACTCAAGCTTAAGAGCTTCAATTCATGAATATTCAATTAAACCCATGACTATCCATATGATTATACTTCAAATTCTTCATTTTAACCTAAGATTAAGGTTATAATCTACATATAAACATCAACCAACTATCATGCAAGTATTTCAAGCTTCAATTCCAAGTTAATCATGCTAGTTCCATCAATTACCCAAAAACCCATTTTGATTACAACTTGTATAACATGATTACTTCATTTCTAGGTTAGATTAATATTACTAACCATCTTATAAACACTTATTAACACCACCTTAACCAATTTCATACTTTAATTTCGGATTAAAGTCACTAACCCATCAAAATCATCATAAACCCTAAGAATCACCATAAATCTATAATCTTAAGCTTGAATCTAGTTAGTAATCAACAATAACATGTTTAACTAACAACAATTTCACAAAACAAACTCTTAATTTCGGATTAAACTCACTAATTAGTAAAAACCCCAATTTTAGGTTATGGAAAATGAAGAACATATGATCATACCTTGTTCTTGATGATTATGGAAGCTTGAATCCGAATTTACAAGCTCCAATTTGATGTTTTGAGAATGATTTGATGATTAGGGTTTCTTGAATGTATGTATGCACGTACGTATGTGTGTATGTGGAGGAAATAAAGACCGACTCAATTATTGAGTATAACATATAATTGGTTAATTTCATTCCCCGTACTTATTATTGTCTGAAACTTAAAAACCAATTGCGGGGAAATACAATTTTATTTTACCGTCAACTAAATAAATTTAAAACAAACAATATTTCACTAACCACAATATTTTCTGAGGCTTATTGACCTATTAAATTTACAATTAAACACATATAACAAATTTAAATCGCATTTAAATCGCATCAAACCCGTGTATACACACGGGCAATTGAATTTGAATTTGATTTTTATAATTACGTGAATTATGTATACGATAAAATTCTATTTCGTAAAAGTTAAAAAAGATATGCAATGAAGTTCAAAAGTCCTTAAACGAAAGTAGTATATATAATAGATTGATGATTGCGTATATTGATTAATAATTAATAATTGTAATAAAATACAAAGAATTAATATTAAGATTAAGATTATATTTATTTATTACCTTATTTAAAGTTGAAATCCTCCGTATGCAAGTCTCCTAATAAAATTAAGAGCCTAAAATAATAATAATTATATTGATAAATTAATATAAAAATATATTTCAATACAAAATATGTATATGTATTTATGACATCCTCTCATCCTAAATTTTAGCTAATGGGACAAAATTAAATAATTTAATTGGTTAATTGGGATTTTGATGATGTCATAATCCGCTTCCTATATATAATTTAAGATTTAAGATTACGGAGTATAATCCTATAACGATTATAGTTTTGTTTAGACTAAAATCATATATGCCTATAGGGGTTGAAATTGGTCTCTAAATCATGTAAATAAAGAGCCTAATTTAACATTGTCACAATATCTAATACTTGTGACCATAATGCAAAGTAATTCTACTAGAATAACATACAACCCTGTTACTAAAGACTTCAAATCACTTTTAGTTCTGATTCATCCAATATTCATCTTCCCACATTTTAACTTCATTTATAGCTCTTGTTCTGTTATCTGTAATATCTTTTAAAGTTGAAGGATCATAAGGAGGAGGCAAAGTACATGGTCCTGTATTAGTAGGTTGTTCCACAAGCGATTCCACCATGAAAATCCGTGACCTTTCATCAGCACGGCACGCCATCGACTCTTAACATAGTTCTTTCGCATTTGGACTTATAATAGGTTTATACGTCAAAAGCTTAGCGTATTCTGTCAAAAGATGTAACATGTAGTCATAAACGTAATCCATCTTCACATCCTCTTGAATGAACCGGCTTGAAGCCTTGCCCATCTCTTGTGCCTAGTAAGTTTGTGGACAAAAAGATGTGGGTTGTGGCCTGCAGGTTTATGTTTGTGGGATTCTATGTTTGGACTATTAATTGGGGTTAAATATAGTACTTGTAACCGTCCTGTACAGAATACACACATCGTGTTCTTTTCCAAGCTCAATTATTTAGAAAGTATTTATCCAAACTAGTTATTATATAAGTACTAATACTAATTATCGATGTCATTGTTATTAATCTTATAAATATATAAACCAAAATCCCATGGAGAAGTTTCGACCCTTAGATGGGGTTTTTTCCAATTTGATCCAATGGTATATGATTAAATTAGATTAAAAATAATAATGTTACGATTTACCCACATCAAATAATTATAAAAACCCATCTTAAATTTGATCCGTAGTTATCATCAAATATTTACGATATTTGAAAGGTCAAATAATTATAAAAAACCATCTTAAATTTGACCCGTCGTTATCATCAAATATTTACGATATTTTTTTAAATTTACTGTAGATCTAATTACGAATCATCATCTGATATTCTGATCTTAGCTAGCAAAACAATCAAAGTCTTTGTATAGGTACTTCGTGAAAATAACAACGAATAAATAGGCTAAAAATACTGATTAAATATTAATATTAAATATAATATAATATAATAAATTGTTAGATGGGGGCAAAACTACTTAAATTTCTTAATATACTCCGTAATATTTATAAGATGTATAACCATTAAACCTTTTCAACCGCCCATATAATAAAACACTCAGCAACCCATTTATGATTTATCAAATATGTTTTATATGGGCCAAAAATAGTGGAATACATTTTATTAAACCTTTTCAAAAGCCCACATAATAAAACACTCTAAAACCCATTTACCCAGTATGAATATTATCAGACGAAATTGAATCCAATACTACTTCAAATAGCAAAATCGATGATAATGAACTATTTTATAAAATTATTTAATTAAATTTAGAATTATAATAAATAAATTATAAATATTATAATTGAATCCTTTGAATTTATCTTATTTAAGAAACCAAATCCTAACTTAATTAAAATACCGATGTTGTAAACCCCTATATAAATAGACGGGTTTATGTACAAATTCATTACTGTACTTTGCGAAAATGTTCATGTGAGTTACTAAACTTTAAAAATGTTCAATTGGGTTACTGAACTTTCAAAACGTGTTTTCACGCCTATTTTTGCTACAGTACTCAGTGACCCAATTGCACATTCTTATGTACATTTTTACTAGTACAGTAACCTAATTGAACATTTTTGAAAGTTTGGTAACCTAATTGAACATTTTTGAAAGTACAGTAACCCAATTGAATATTTTCAAAGTTCAGTATGAAATTGAACATTTTTGCAAAGTACAGTAACCTATTTGTGTATAAACCCTAAATAGACTTATACCGTACTTTTAAATTCATCAAACCCTCTTTCCTTACCTTCAAAGTTCAAACGATACGAAAAACCAACGCATTCTTATTTTTCAATGGCTCCTATTCAACAATTTGATTGCGTCAGGGATATCAATGGTGACAAAGATGACTGGAATATCAAGGTTCAGTTGGTTAATGTATGGAAACAATACTTCAAAAACAATCCTAACATCTTAGCTTCTATAGACATGATCGTTGCTGATGAACATGTAAGATACTGTTTGTATTGTTATATATATCTATAATATAATATATTACTTAATATTAATTAACTTTGTAATCTTTTTTTAAACTGTTCATTGACAGGGCCACAAGATTCAAGCCACTGTTAAGAAAAACCTTATTTCTGATTTCGAAGATGAGCTCGAAGAAGGATCTATTGTTGAACTCTCCAATTTTGGTATTGGGGCAAACATTGGGAATTATTTACTTGTGGATCATCAAAGTAAAATCACCTTTTTCAAAACAACAAAAGTAAAGAAATCCCATGAATTTGAACACGAACTCAATATGTTTGATTTAGTTCCATTTGCTCATATCATAAGCATCAAGCCTAACATAGCTTACGGTAAATTCCTTATAATTATGTCCATAATACTATGAGTGTCTTTATTGTTTAATTAATTTTCCTTCAGTTTCTATATGTTTAAAATCAAAAGTAATGTAATCTTTGTTATGAAAAGATGTAATCGGACACATTGTACACATGGGCGATATGAAGATTATGAATCAACAGAATAAAGAGTCAAGGTTTATCACTTTTCATCTAAAAGACTTGAGGTATGATTCTACATTGTAATGGAACAAGGCTACAAATTACTCAAATGGCTGATCATTGCATTGAGGGACGGATAATATCAGGTAACTTTTTTGAAAAAAAAAAGCCTACCTTCCAAGAATGAAATTGATTCCGACAGATAAAAGAATACCTTTCAAGTTTCAAAGACGTCAATTCCCAATCTCCATATGCTTTGCAATGACGATAAATAAGAGTCAAGGACAATCCCTGGAAAAAGTGGCCCCGTTCCTATGTAAACAAGTTTTCACACATGGACAGTTGTATGTGGCATTATCTAGAGTCACAAGCAAAGCAGGCTTACGAGCATTGATATTGGATGATGACGACAGAATAATAAACACAACCAAGAACGTGGTCTACAAAGAGGTCCTACAAAGCATATGAGTCTTTTTAGTATAGTCAATTTCATCAATTGACTCCAGATGTAAGGTTTAATTCAGCACACAAGTACTATAACAACTTTTAAATTTATTATATTATTCTTAAATTTCTTAGATTACTACATGATATAACAACGTAAAAATTATATTAGTCACAAACAACTTCAATTTTGAACACGGATACTTAAAACCATTGAACTTATTTAAAAGTTTCACTTGACCTACCCGCGCTATCGCGGGTCTTAAATCTAGTTATATTATATACCTATATACTAGACATTAAACCCGTGTATACACACGGTCCATCGAATGTGTATTTAATTTTTATAATTACGCAAATAATGTATATGATAAAATTCTATTATTTCATAGGATTTAAAAAAGATATCCAATGAATTCACGAACCAAATTATTTTTGGTAATATGTATATGTTGCATATTTTTGGAGTTATAAAGAAAAGGAATATATATGTTATTGACGTATTTTAATCTTTGTATATTCATAATTAGGAACTCTAGCTTTAAATAATTATTACTTCCCATTATATAAAATTAAGTATGATTTGGATAGTAGCAATCATATAAGATTAGGATTCATATAGTGATAATATAAATAAATAAATTAATTAATACAAATTATAATAAAATAAATTAATTAATTAGATTGATGACATCATCATGTCCTAAATTTTAGCTAATTAAACAAAATCAAAGAACTTAATTGGTTAATTTAATTTTTGATGACGTCATTATATGTTTCTTATATATAATTTAAGATATATAACTGAGATACAAAAAATTGTTGTGTGTACCTTACCTTTAGTAGAAAAACGTAACACGTTTATGTAAGCGTCAAATTAGATCGTATAAAAAGCGATGAGCACCTCAAACACCCTCTTAGCCTTTTAATGAATATAGTCTAACATAGTAAAAACACCGTTGCCCTCATGCTAATTCTCTTCCCCCACTTCTCTCCAAGGCACTACATGTATTCATTTACTTCGGCAATCAGCAGTCTTTCAAAATTCACTGTTAGTTATTTGTGATCAGATAATAATGATTTGGGGTTGTTAGTGTTTTTGCTATCAAAGTTTGAAATCCAAAATGTTTTAATACTTTCTATAAATTTTAAGAATTTATAAAATGAATCATGTGTAGAAATATATTATTTTAGAATAAATGACAAAAATCAGCTACGAACTGTCACAAATTATTTCAAGTATGCAACGTACTCATTTTATTATTCAAGTACGCAACAAACTGGAAGATTTTCGTGCTAGGATCTTTGCAAAGTTCATATATATTTACCATTTCAAGCTTGAAAAGGCTGACTAGGATAACACATCATATGCCACATCATTTCTTTTTGCGACGTCATACCTATAGTTGGCATCCACGTCACATTTTCTTTTCTAATTTTCTTTTGAGTTATATTTTTTTTTGTTTTAATAATTTCCATTATTGTACTGTTTTTTTTAAGTCAATAACAGCATTAGATCCTAAATCTAAGCAAAGAAAAAAAAAATAACAGCAGTAGATCTTCATCGTTCGCCATTCATCATAAGCAACATACACATTCATTGTACCTTTAAATCTAAATCTAAGCAAAGAAAAAAAGGGAAATGCTATTGACAGCCCTTAGGGCTGTCAATAAGACACATCCAATGCATTAATTAAAGTTGAAACTTTCCTTATTCATTCGAGATTATAAATAATTTAATTTATGTTTGCATTTAATTCACTGAAACTTTCCATTTATTTGTGATGTATTAAATGATATATTTGATTAAAAAGGAAACTTTAACTTTAATTAATGCATTGGATGTATCTTATTGACAGCCCTAAGGGCTGTCAATAGCATTTCCCAGAAAAAAATAGAAACAATGACTTGAGGTGTCGAAAACTATTAGAAAAAAAGAAGAAGCAATCAATCATTCAACTAGAATATGTAAATATCAATAATAATAATAATAATAAATAATAATAGTATCAAATTAACTGGGGGAAAAAATCCTAGCATTCAGATACTTAATCAACATCATGTGAGATACAAACACTAAATGGAAAAACTCCCAATTTCTTTATAAAATCGAAATCGGGTCATCATGGGTCTCCTTTAGATCTAAAACCCATATCATTCATACTTTAATTTCCTCAAAAGCACATACTTCCCCTGTTTCTTCTCTGTTTCTCCGGCAATGTAGCCACCGGAACCACCGTCGGGTGGTGAGGTTGATGGCGGAAGGTGGTGGGAGTAGGGTTAACTATAATGACGGTGAACGGCAGAGGGAGACGTTGGCGAATAAGAATTTACGGTTCTGGTGGGTGAATCGATTTGGTGACCGGAATTGCGCTTCTCTCGCTCTCTCTTTACAACTCCGGTGACCAGATCTGTGCCAACGAGCTCTCCGACGACATTTAATGGTTTTGCATGCTATTTCTATTAGATTTAATATTTTTTTAGTTTATAATGGAAATTGAATTAAGAAAAAAAAATAAAAAAAATGTAAAAGTTATCTTGTTGTTGTTATTGCACTGTTGACGATGATGTTCTGATGTTACGAAGAAGATGATGGCAAAAAAAAATAAAATAAATTTTCATAGATCAGAAAAAGAAATTAAAAGGGTACTTTAGTTATTTTTATTTTTTTTTGATATTAGATGTTATAATAAAAAAAGCCATGTAACCATTTATGAATGGCAAATGATAAATCCAACCATAAATTTGATAAATCCACCAAAAAAATGCATTAACAGGTTGTACTGTACAACCTGTTAATGCATCTTTTTGGTGGATTTATCAAATTTATGGTTGAAAATATCAACTCCTTTTATGAATACATCTTCTTATTGTATTTTCATAACTAAGTATTTTTTATTTTATTAAATGTATTTTATTTAATTATTGTATTATATTGTATTTTAATTAATTGTATTTGTTTTGTTAAATAAATGAAAATTAAATTTAGTTAGTGGGTCCCAAGGGCAAAAATGGGCGTTCTGGTGTTACCATTGCAAGTGTTGAAAATGGTGTTGTGGTGTTATAATGATATGACACCTGAAAAATGGACGTTCTAGTATAAAGATTGCGATTGGTCTTAGAGCTTAGCCAATGAAAAAAGGAAAAAAAGTTTTGAAAAAGTTATCATCGTAGGTCTATACTCCCATCAATTGTGAGTTGGTAATATTATCATTTTTTTTCAGACATAAGCTTTTCTTTTAATAAAACCAAACATCTCGATACATAAATTATGTGATAACAAAACATGATTCGGTATCCCAAACTTTAACATTTCCGTATCAACTATTTGATCAATACACTTTTTGGCTTGGATATATGATTAACAAAATTGAAAATCATTCGCGAACTATTCGAATGTTGTCTGAACGTGTCGTATAAACATAACTCGCCGTCGCCGCTTTGCGCGGGTACAAGGCTAGTATATATATATACATATATATATGAGAATGTTTACAAATAAACTAACTTTCAGCACTTTAAAATAAAGCAAATTTCAATCGTTTAATATGTGGAGCTAACATACGAAATCTTTTCAAATGTATGCTAGAAGAAAATGTGAACACTACAATGGAAATAGAGGTACCAAAACATCTAAAACCAACTCATAGGAAAGCATTCCTGTTCCAACAAAAAGGAGAGTTTGATAATAACTGAAATTAAAATATCCATACATCCAAGTTGGAAACTACTACAGAAATACGATTAAAATATCTTTCACCCACAATGATTGATCACACATGAACAAAAGATCAAAATGTTCCTTTCTTTAATTAGAGGAAATCATCAGCTTCCTTCGCTCCAATTTTCCTAAAAGCAGCAACAAGGGTCTTCATGCATAAAGCCACATACTTCTTGAAGATGATGCTAGTCTCATTGCTCCTCTCCTCTCCTACGCCTTCTTTATATGCAGTAGAAGCCAATAATAGGATATCAGATGCAGGATTGCGGAAATGCCCAATCACAAAATCTTTAAAGTTCTGCATCCAATGTGCAACATCTCCATTACATAAGTGACTACTATAAACGATTAAATTCCTTTCAAAGAATCTTACCTTGGGTGGTTGGTTCATTATATACTCCATAGTTTTAAGTGATTTTATCAAAGTATTCTCGTTGTACATTAAGGCCATCTGTTGTTCATAGAGGGAGGCTGTTTTCTCATCGAAAGAGATGCCGTATAAAGGATTTCTGCAAAAAATGTGACTCTGTATGTCAAGCAGAAGTTGGAGCATATTTGATGTGCCTGGCACCCACTTCTCCACCTGGCTCCACCCCTGGTACGATGTTGGTAAACAGAGATTCAAGAGAAGCCCACCAGTTTTGAAGAGACTCGGATTGATCCAAAGACCACCAGAGTGATAGTGAATAAGCTGAAAGATAAAGGGAAAAAAAAAGAGAGAGAGAATCATGGATGTACCCATACACACACACACGCACACATGTGCCCCACACATACATATGCACACATGATTAGAGTCAAGTAGCCAAAACAAGTAAAAGGAGGATGACATACGGGGGGAGTATGAGGATAGCTGCTTCGGAAATGCACATCAAAAAAGTATAACCCATCTTGATATGGAGTCCCCTTAGGTCCGATAATAACAGCTCGTAAAAGATCCATCCTTAATGTATAAGTCCTAACAAAAATCGTCTCTGTAACAAGAACAAATACAATTAAGCTTGAATGAGATGCTATTCTATGCATGCGTCAGTGGCGGATTTAGGAATTCAACGGAGGGTATGCATTATTATTTAAGTAAAAATGCTACCCTGATAAATACTCTAATTAAGTTTAACATTATACGTATAAGTTCACATAACTCCATAGGAGGCATAAACACATTTGCATGAAATCAGATACCGTATTAATTCTAGAACTCTAACATACACAGATCATATGGCTATATATTGAGGTTAGAAAGCCTAGTATTAAATATAGTATACTAGACATTAATTAAATGTACACATTACAGAATACTACTTTATACCAAGTAATTCATTCTTAACTGTTTTCAAATGAACAGTATACACAAAAAAAATCAATTGCTTAGGGCTGGTAGTTAATAGTTAAAAATTAATTTGTTAGTTTATCTTCGCAATGCTCTAACTCTCCGTCTTTCTAACTTCCGGTACAACATATATGAAAGGGAGAGTAAAAAAGGTCAACACTCACCATTTGAACATTGAAGTTGAAAATATACAAGGTAACCACATAACTACATAAGTATATGCTTTATGTTAGTTTAATCATCAATCTCTCATTGTCTAGCCTCTGGTATCATTTCTACATACGACTAGCTGGTCACCTGTTTTGATTCATTGAGTTGGTTCTTTTAAAAAAGGATATTCACACTTCTTTGATAGGGAAAAATTAAAATTTCATTTTTTTTTAGTGAATTATACCGATCGTCCCTGTGCTTTACACGAAATTACACCGATAGTCCTTATCTCTTGGATATTACATCGATCATCCCTGAATGATACCAAAATGCATGGTGGTAGTCCCTCCCGCTAACGGCGGTTAAAAAAATCCGTTAAGTGTGTCACAATACTCGCACATGAGGGTACATAAGTTTTCGTGTCAAGCTTCAAAATACGGTAGTTGGGTTGGTTTTGGGAAGAAGAAAAGGGTAAAAAGACTTATGTATCCTCATGTGCGAGTCATATGACACACTTAACGGAATTTATTTACTACCGTTAGTGGGAGGGACTACCGCCGTGCATTTTGGTATCATTCAGGGATGATTAATGTAATTTCCAAGAGATAAGAACTATAGGTGTAATTTCGTGCAAAGCACAAGGATGATCGGTATAATTTACTCTTTTTTTTAACACTATATGTAGTCTTCATAGGGTATGCAAGTGTGCATACCCTCTCTACCACACAAATCCACCCATGGCATGCGTAGACATGGAATTTAATAAGAGAAAAGAAAAGGTAATTCTTGAATGGAATCACATACCAGGCAATTCTTTCTCGAGAATCTCAAACTCTTTTGATAAATTTTCAGCCCAAGCATATGGTAGCTGAAACATGAATCACATGAACGCGTCGTATGAATGAAAGTCACGACAATAGCAATAGCAATAGTAATGATGTAATAGTAACAATAGCATAGCAATAATAATAGTAATAAAGATAATAAACTTAACGATAATAAAGATAATAACAGTAGAATGGAATGAATACTTTTTCCTGATTCATCGGTGGGGTATAGTCTGCAAAATTATGATCGGAGTAGTCATCAACGATATCAAACTTTTTGAAGCTTGCATAGTTTATGAGAAGCCCTTGATCATCAAACGCTTCCATTGGGGTATATTCAGCATCATCTTCTTTTTTTCTTTTTTTTTTTGGGTAAAGGTCAGCATCATCTTCCACTTTGTCCAAAATCGCATCCACATCATCCAAAGAGAAACGAGAACCGGCTAAACTCCTGGCAAACTCCACATTATCCCGAACAATTTTGAGATGGATATCACGCGCAGAAAGGTATTTTGACACAGATTGTGTTGAACTACTCTAGAGCATAGAACAAGACACAAGTGAATAACTAAGAAAGAGAATTATTTTATTAGTATTTTATTAATTAATTACGGAGTATAATATAATTATAACTAGATTATAACCCGCAAGTTTTGCAGGCTACTTCATAATTTTGATACAAATGTTTATATTATAATTTAGTTTAGTGAGTAACTTTAAGTCGACATATTTTTGCTGATGAGACTACACAGTTTTTTTTTAATTGAAATGGATATGTTTATCTATTGATAGTAGCTTTGAAGATACATTATTAAAAATGATTTATAACATTGAAAATATTTATTAAAAAACTAAACAACAAGGAAGCAACACATAAAGATAAATGTTTAACATGATCAACTTAATGTGCAACGTTCAAACAATCAAAATATAGAAACTATAAAGTTTGCAAGTCATCGTCATCTTCATTAATAATAAGTGGGTCATACCATCTAACTACTATCGTACAAAACCAATGCATACAATTACACATACATATGATATGACAATTCAAAAAACTTAGCAAGTAGAACATATTAAATTAATTGACCGGCAATTATATGACGATCAAGAAATTTGGTGCCATCAAAGTACTCAAATCTATTTGTTATTCTTTCGGTCTAACCATAATAGTGGAAACATACATTGATCATCATAGTAGGTGGAACCAAATTCCTTGTTAAAAATATTATTAGTTATTGATTAAGAAGAAAAAATGCATCCGTATTTTTAAATGATGCAATATACTAAAAAAGTGTCCATCTTACATAATAATCATGTAAATGATCATCAACAACTCTTTTCCTTCGATACCATTAAGCATTAAACGTTTTGGATATTGTAATGCATATATCATGCCATTTTAGTGATATATTAACGGTTCTTCTATATTTGCTTGACAGCTATCATGGACAATCATCTACAATTACACCCCGTGAATAGTTTTAAAAAATAAAAATATATATATAATTACCTCACGAATAGAAATAAACAAAAAATAACATGTCCGCAGTTATAATAATTACGGTAAACTGTTCTAAAGCATCCTTCACCAATCTTATTAGTAGGATCAAAATATGATCAGTATCAATTTGATTTGTCGAAGACCAAATAAATCATCTGAAGTTCAAGTGTGCACAATAATGAAAACATACAATTACGAGCTAATCAAGTTGGATTATATTTATGCGAATTAAAAAAATTTAGCTGAAAAGGCGATGCAAATTATAAAGAATTTTAATTTTATTTTGTTCGAAGTGCCTTTTGGGCCTGAAGCCAAGTGAGGAGAATGAGTGAGAAAGGGTCCAGTCGAGAAGAAATCCCATCAATGGATACGGTAGAGGAACGAAAGTAGCAGGCGGCGGTGTAGAGCTATAGTTATAAGGAGCGAAGCTCACACACATCGGCTGATGTAGGGTGGGATAAAGTTGCCAATGCGAGTCACGCGCAGAGTTAACTAAATAAACTAAATCCATTGAGAAACCCAAAATCATAATAAGAGAGACGCTCATAAAAAAAATCGGTTGCGAGCCGGAAAGCGTACCGGCAGTTTGAGTCGCGAAAGGGCCGCTTGCTTAGCTTCATTTTTCTATAGAATAATAATATTATATTCTATATCTATCTATAAACAAAAAAGATATATATATATATATATATATATATATATATATATATATATATATATATATATATATATATATATATATATAATCTTTTTCTTTTTCCAATTGTTCATTCTAACCCCAGATTAATTATTAATGAGTAGCATAGAAGGCCACTCGCGCCACAGAAGTGGTATATAAGTGGTTATCCTTAGCATAGTGGTGGTACAACACTTCTTATCATACCACAATGAAAATGACCCCATTTGAATTGAAGCTCTCTATCGCTATGCTCCAACACTTATACCTTATGCCCCAGCCTGAAGGTTCCAATGTTGCCTCGGCGGACTGTCATCTCAGGGAGAATTCGACTGTCAGCCCGAGTGCGTAATACGCCAATCGAGAAGAAATCCCATCAATGGATACGGCAGAGGAACGAAAGTGGCCGGCGATTCTCTGCATCCTGCCTTTAAAAAGGCGCCCTGAGAAGGAACGTCGGAGGGCTGCTCCGTTATAGAACATATAAACCTGAAAGTAACCCATAGAAATCTTTTTTTAATATAAATTAAAACATAATCAATATCAATATAATCGATATAATTATGAATCTAATTCTAGTTATTGACCAAAAAAACCGTCATTCTTTTAGATTAAAATGAGTTCTTAAGTTTTTATTTCAGGCAAATTCCGCAAAGAGAAAGTGTACCTAATAAAAAAGAATTTTTAGTAATTGGTACATGTTTTGTTAAACCTCCCATAAGTACCATGTTTTGGCTTTTTTCTGGACAATATCCAACAAGAGTTTCCATCGAATGAATAACAGATCCCGATCCTAAAAACAATAATGCTTTGGAATAAGCATGAGTAATCAAATGAAATAAAGCACTGGAAGCAACCTGCTATCTATCGATAGGCGAGATCGTAGTAGGCTGGACCAACATCCAACCAAGAGAGGGCAGTCTTTAGAAGCAACAGGTTGGGAAACCAATTGTTGAAGACCAAATAACCCGTATGTAGTTCAAATATGCACAATACCGTTGAAAATGAAAACATACAATAGATTGAGATGACACTTTCATCCCATTTAATTACGAACTAATCAAGTTGGATTATATTTATGCAAAAAATTCGGCTGAAAAGGCGATGCGTCCCCAAATTCTTTATAAACCCACAACATCTTAAATCGTTTTTTTTTATAATTATGTATAATTTTATTTGTTGTTATGCTAAATTATGTGTAGATTTATGCACATAAATGTAAATTACATATTTTGATGGGTTTTACAAATTACTAACACATGTAAAAACCCCAAACCCTAAACCCCAAACCCCTAAACCATTTATCATACTAAACCCTAAACCCTGTAAAAACCTAAACCCTACTAAACACTAAACCCTAAATTCTAACTGTAACCCTAAATTAAATATACAACCAAAAATAACACATGTGTTAATAATTTGTAAAACCTACCAAAAAGTGAAAAACAAAAAAAAAAACTCGTGAAAAATATACCTTGTGAGATCTTAAATCGAAGAGGAAAAAACACTGAATTTTATGGTGCAATTTTCATAATTTTTTGATTTGTCATTTGTGAGATAATTAATTTACAAAAAAAATATTCAATATTCAACATTACCATTAATATATCACCAATCAATAAATAGCTTATCAAACATGGTATAATATAAGGTTATTATAGTCTTTTTGTCATATTATTTTCACTATTTAGGTAGTCATATTTTTAAAGACTAAATCAATGGTTCACATTCAATTTAATAACTTATTTAAGGGTTTAGATTAACTTAGACTACCTAATTTACACTCTATTATAATATATAGTGTAGATTAGTGCTCTTGTTATTGAATTAATCAAATAAACATTTTTTTCGTGGCCCACAAACAAAATAAAATGTCTTACGGTCTTCTTCCCTACCCGAACCCTAACCCTAAAATTTAAGTATACCATGATAATCACACATAAGTAATTAATTTTAAACTTTTGTGGGTTTGATAAATCAAGAATGGTTTTTAAGTTTTTCTTTTTTTTTCTCAATCGGATCGTAGAAAGTGTTAGAGTCGTTGAAAACATTATCTTATCAACAATATTATTATTGAAATAAACAAGTATTAATTCAATCGGTGTTTACCTCTGCCATCGATGAAAGTACAGTTGAAGCCAAATGAGAGAACATTTTTTAACCACCTTGCGCCGCCCGTCGTTCACGCTCCTTTTCCCCAGAATCTTTAAACCAAATGGACAATTACATATTTCCCGTAACATTTTGCAAAATAACATATATACACAAGCATGCATTAAAATCATTGTACATCACACAATAAAAAATTGTATTTGGGTATATATGATATTTTGACAAGTTTTGAGGGGGATATATGTTATTTTTCTCTAAACCAAAGGGGCAATTACATATTTCCCCCTAACATTTTGCAAAATAACATATATATACCCAAGCATGCATTAAAATCATTATACATATAATAGACGAGGTTTACAAGTTCAATACATACACTTTCAAAAGTAACACGCTCCATACAATAGTAGAAAAGGTAAATTATAACTTTCAAACAATATATAAACAATTGATCCTTAATTGATCCTTACTTATATCACAAAGTTCTCACTGTTAGCTTCAAGGCTAATGCTTCTATTCACATGTGCCTAGCTCCATGATCTAAAATATGGGTTATATATCCCACCCCACCCCATTAACATGTAATCATATACTTATATTTTAAAGATAAATAAAGTGAGTGAGACCATCTTCAACAAACTTACAAAAATGAAGAGCTTATATGAAGACAAGTGTAGAAACGTATTCTGGCTAAGGCCAGCCGATGATCGTAACGATCATGTCATGTCCACTTGTACTCGGGTGCTCTTGGTTTCTGTCTTTGTTTTCCTTTTCACATTCGTGATGGCTGCGTGTTGGTTAGACCTTGTAAGTTTTCGTTAAACATCCGTGTAAAAACTTTCATAAAATGAGAGATTTCGTGTATGTATGTTTTTTATAGTAAAAGATAGTCTATTAGGTATTTAGATCACATGTGGAATGTCTTTCAATTCCATGTGTTGCGTTTTATGTTTTTGGTGATGATCAAACTATGGTAAACATTTTGCTACCGATTAGGTATGTTCAACGACGAATATGGCCGAACAAGTAGGAAAATTTGATTTCATAAATTTAAAACTACGGTTCATAAACTTATTTATCGTATAAATATGGAGTATATACAAAACTGTGCTTTACTCCAAATTTGTGATTCAAAATTACAGGTTACAGCTTTTAATCAACATTTAAGTCATTTACCCACTATTTGGGTTGTCATATATATGAACTTATATCTGGTGAATGGCTTTGTGTGTGTGTGTGTGTTGTTTGCATGAATCTAACTAGAAAGTGTAGTCCATGTTTTCAGGTCAATCAATCCTACGATTCCGAACACCAAATAATGTTCATAATCTCCCTCTTGACTGCCTAGCATGGAATCAAACCTTAACATGCTCAAATAATAATTACCCAACAACTGATCATAAAAATCCAGACAATTCGTCGGTCACAACATGTCCTGACTACTTTCGTTGGATCCATGAGGATCTACGGCATTGGAGAGAAACGGGGATCACTAGAGACATGGTGGACAGAGCACAATCAACTGCACATTTCAGACTAGTAATTGTTGACGGTAAAGCATATGTAGAAAGATTTAGAAAGTCAATTCAGACTCGTGATTTGTTCACATTGTGGGGGTTTCAACAATTGTTAAGACGGTACCCTGGCAGGGTTCCTGATTTGGAACTTATGTTTGATTGCAATGATCGACCTGTGATCAATGGGAAACGCATTAGGGGACCCGATGGACCTCCACCTTTGTTCAAGTATTGTTCTGATCGCGGGAGCTTGGATATCGTCTCACCAGATTGGTCTTTTTGGGGATGGTAATTAATCATCTTTCCAAAGTTTGAAATCTTGTACGTTTTAAATTTTTTTAGTATATACTATAACAAAATGACTTGTTAGTTGCATGCTTAAATTTCATTAGAAACTACACTACATGAGTTATTGGGGTTTCAAAAGTGATGATAAAGCTTTTTGAGTTACGAAAATAGCCTAAATAGTAATAAAAATTACTAATACCATCTTAGTAAGACTTACACTTAATTATGTATTCGATTGATCAATGGTTAATTTTTATTGAAATATAGGCCAGAAACAAATCAAAAGCCATGGGAAATCATACTAAATGAGATTAAAGAAGGAAACAAGAGAGTAAAATGGGAGAACAGGGCACCCTATGCTTACTGGAAGGGCAACCCTGATGTGTCCCCTGTTCGTGTTGACCTTAAAAAATGCAACGTAAACAACACTGCTCATGTTGATTGGAATACACGTTTATTTTATCAGGTAATTATTTGATGTATATTCTATAATACTAACGATGGTTAGGGATCTAATATTTGCTAGTTGTGTGAAATAGGATTGGGCTCATGAGTCTACTCATGGATTCAAGGGTTCTAATATCAAAGATCAATGTACTTACAGGTAAAATATGTTCAAGAAATACCATTCTTTTTTCTTATTTCGTGTGTGACAAAGTTTGTATTTGGGCAGGTATAAGATATACATAGAAGGATGGGCATGGTCAGTGAGCGAGAAATACATATTGGCGTGTGATTCACCAACGTTATACGTCACCCCACGTTACCACACTTTCTTCGCTAGAGGGCTAGAACCACTCAAACACATTTGGCCTATTCAAGAAAGTGACAAATGTAGATCTCTCAAGTTTGCAGTAGAGTGGGGAAACAATCACACTTCCAAGGTAAAAATCTCAACCCACACAATGTTGTGTCCATAAGGGTATTTTGGTCTTTTCACAAAGTTAATATGATCTAATGTTTCTCTTGTCGATGAAATTACTAGGCGCAAAAGATGGGCGAGGCTTCAAGCCAGTTCATTCAAGAGGATGTGAAGATGGAATACGTTTATGACTACATGTTACATCTTTTGACGGAATATGCTAAGCTCTTGAAGTTTAAACCTACTGTTAGTCCAAATGCGAAAGAGCTATGTTCGGAGTCGATGGTGTGCCCTGCAGATGAAAAGCAGAGGAATTTCTTGGTGGAATCGCTCGTGGGACAACCTACTAATACAAGTCCATGTACGATGCCTCCTCCTTATGATCCTTCAACTTTAAAAGATATTACAGATAACAAAACAAGAGCTATAAGTGAAGTTAAAATGTGGGAAGATGAATATTGGAAGTATCATAACTTGGAGTGATTTGAACTCGTTTGTAACGGGGTTGTATATTGTTCTAGTTGTATTTACTCTACATTATGGTCACAAGTATTAGATATTGTCAAATAGTAATAACAATGTTAGGCTCTTTATTTACATTTAGAGGCTTATCTCAACCGATATATGTAAAAATACATTTTCTTGATAATAATAATAATAATAATAATAATAATAATAATAATAATAATAACAATAACAATAACAATAACAATAACAATAACAATAATAATAATAATAATAATTTGTATATCCATATATATCAAATATTTCGGAATAGTTACTCAAATAATTGTGAAATATAAACAGGGGAAATTATTTTGATTTAATTAAGATGTATGCAAATATGATGATGTAGCTGAATTCCTTGTTGGCAGCTTATGTGGCATACCGTTACAATGAAAAGTTGTTTTAAATGGTCTTTAACATGTATAGAAACTGATTTTACATAAAGGAAGATATAAAAGTAAAGTTTAAGGTTTTAATAATAGCAAAAAGTAGTAAAAAAAGGTTGAGAATGATGTTTCAAATGCTGGTCACAATTTTTTCATTGCTAGTCACATTTTTATCCATATTTTCACATGATAACCCCCACCCCTTATAACCCTTTTAGATGTGATACATTGTGCATATATAGAGTGAGTGAAAACATATTTAGCAAGTAAATTAGAAATATGAAAGACTTGCATGAAAGGAAATGTAAGAAGATATACTGGCTAAGGCCATCAAGTGATCGTCGTAATTATGCTATAACAACTTGTACTCAGTTTGTTATAGTTGTGTTCTCTGTTTTCCTTTTCGTGTTCGTGATGGCTACATGTTGGTTAGATCTTGTAAGTCTCAGTTAATTCTCTACAACATTCTTTAGAAAATATTTATACCGTGATTACGCTAATTTGGTTATTCAACTTTGTAATGTAGTCGATTTTTACTTGCAATCTGGTAACTGTAGTGTCAAAAATGGTACAGTTAGTAATAATATGGAAACTGCAAACATGTAATATTTTAAAAGGCCTTAAAGTTACAACAACATTATACCATGGTCATAAATTCAAAAATTCTATTTGGTGATAAAATGACACATGACATATTTAAGAATCCTAGGGGTGGTAATTCGGATCGGATCAATGGGTTAAAATGATCCAACCCGGATAAGACCCATGGTAAACGGGTTGGCGGGTTAGTTTTGGATCAAACAGGTCGGGTTTGCGCGTTGATGGGTTAGAATTTAATAGGAACAAAAATTGATCTTATATTCTTTCATGGTGGCGTGTTGACCCGTTAACCCATATCTTGACCGGAACCCGAGCTGATAAAATTAATCAGGTTGATGGGATGTTTTCATGTCGATTTTGAGTCATGTTGAGTTAGTTGCCACCCTAAATGCTTCTTTTCATTTGTAAGTGCTAATCTAACTAGTGTACCAAATTGTGCATGTAGTCTATGTTTTCAAGTCAACCAATTTCGCAATTCCAGACACGTGAGGTTCATGATCTCCCTCTTGACTGCCATACATGGAATCAAACGCCAACTTGCCCTAAAAACTACCCAACATCTCACAAAAATCTACACCATACATCGGTCAAGACATGTCCTGATTACTTTCGTTGGATCCATGAAGATCTACGTCACTGGAAAGAGACGGGGATCACAAGAGATATGGTGGAGGTAGCAAAACTGGGTGCACATTTCAGGCTAATAATTGTCGATGGAAAAGCATATGTTGAAAGATTCAGAAAATCACTTCAAACTCGAGATTTGTTCACATTGTGGGGGTTTCAACAATTGTTAAGACAGTATCCTGGCAGAGTACCTGATCTTGAACTAATGTTTAATTGCGATGATAGACCAGTGTTCAACGCAAAGAAGTACTTCAAGAAGTCGAATCCTGGGCCTCCGCCGTTGTTTAAGTACTGTTCTGATCCTTGGAGCTTGGATATCGTCTCACCCGATTGGTCCTTTTGGGGATGGTAAGTAATCTTTCTATTACTTCACATCAATGGCGGAGCTGTTTAGGTGCTAAGTGTAGCAGATGCTACACATGAAATTTTAAAAAGTAATTTTTTTAATATAGCTTCCGTACTGCAATTAAATATATTGGCACACTTAACCTACTTAAACTTAATTGGACCTGTTATTGGCAAACGCCCACATTAAATTACTAAGCCCATGCAGCTCTCTGAGTGAATTTTTAGAAGAAAAAATTAAAATACAATATAAACTAATAATAATCATAATAAGGATTGTGACGAAGTTTAGGCAGAGTCGTCCATATATTGTTTTTTTTTACAAAATCTTTTTGTGCAACATGAAGTTTATATGCTTAATTTTATTTGCAACCCCCGACATTTCTTCCTAGCTCCGCCACTGCTTCACATACTTCACCATTTTTATCTATGAGGATGTCAAGTATGCCGTTGGCAGCATAATAAGTGCGCGATCAATCATGTGAATTTGTTGTCACATTTTTAGCCCCTCAAGATTTTCAAATATAAAAAGTCGGTCCTTTTTAGGCTAAAGTACCTAATTTAGGTGCGGTTAACTGCACTATTGATTTTCCCTTGATTTATTTAGTATATTATATTCTTTAAAACGACACACACTCACACAGGGTAAGCCCACTTATAATACAATCATACGCGTTATATGCTCATTCACTTCTAATAAGACTTGAACCCACAATCTATTCGTGATGGGCTACCCTTATGGTCTCATAGTGCTAGGCTTAATGCCCTTTGGGGGCATATAACAAAACAAAATGATTTATCAGTTACATGCTTATCATTTCACAATGCCAACTTCAAAACAAGACTAATACCAAATAAAAGGAGACACAGTTTTGTTTTATATAAATAAATGTTTATGTTTATATGATTCTCATAAAAGTTATCTTGATCTTATAGATTTATTACAGTATATGTTAACAATGAGAAGTTTGATCATACTGAAATAGGCCAGAAACAAATCAAAGGCCATGGGAAATTACATTGAAAAACATTAAAGAAGGAAACAAGAGAGTGAAATGGAAGGACAGAGTACCCTATGCTTATTGGAAGGGTAATCCTCGTGTTTCCCCTATTAGGGGTGACCTTGTTAAGTGCAATATTAATCACACTCCTAATGTCGATTGGAATACTCGTTTGTTTTTTCAGGTAATTACTTTATAAAATATTTTTTAAATTATTAACTTGGTATATTTTAATCTGTAGCAAGTAAATTCACATAATTGTGTGAAACAGAACTGGGATAATGAATCTGCGCAAGGATACAAGCATTCAAACGTCGAAGACCAATGTACTTACAGGTAGACATTATAGTTGATATAATTTTTATGGTATATATCGATCATTTGACTAAATTCATGGGCAGGTATAAGATATATGTAGAAGGATGGGCATGGTCAGTTAGTGAAAAATACATATTGGCATGTGATTCGCCAACGTTATACATAAGCCCACATTACTACACTTTCTTCGCAAGGGGCTTAGAACCACTCAAGCATATTTGGCCTATTCGAGAAAGTGACAAATGCAAATCTCTTAAGTTTGCCGTTGAGTGGGGCAACAATCACACTTCTAAGGTAAGATTACGTTCCATAATACACTTTTAATCATTTTCGTTGAAGGTAGTTTGGTTGTCTTACAAAAGAACATGATATATGTACTATGCCTCCAATAGGCACAAGAGATGGGTGAGGCCTCAAGCCGGTTCATACATGAAGACATGAAGATGGATTACGTTTATGATTACATGTTACATTTATTGATTGAATATGCTAAGCTCTTAAAGTTCAAACCTGTGGTCCCTCCAAATGCGGTAGAACTATGTTCAGAGTCAATGGCGTGCTTTGCAGATGGAAAATGGAGGACGTTTATGGAGGAATCACTCATACGATACCCTACAGATACGATCCCATGTACTATGCCTCCACCATATGACCCCTTGACTCTTAAAGGTATCATAGACAACAGAACAAGAGCGATGCAACAAGTTTTAAAGTGGGAAGATGAATATTGGAAGAATGAGAACTTGAAGTATTGACTATATCATTTTGGTCAAATTTCAAATGAATTTTAAATTTGCAGTAGTATCGTTGTTTTATACATTTCTTCAGAGTTTATGTACATGTAGAACGGGTCATTGTCAACCCATATAAGTAAAATGGGTTTCTTTTTGTTGAACTTTACTACCATCATGGGCTCATGGCTAATGAGTACATTGTTCCAGACAGCATATATAAGCGTAATATGTGAGTTAAAAGGATGTTTTTTTGGACCGTGAATTGAAGTCGTGACAAGACACAAGCAAACTAGTATACATCTTTATTGCAGGAAGTTCATGTAAAAACTAATGATATTAAACATATTACACACATCCTCAAGATAGTTCTTTGATTTATAATTGAATTTGAAAAGATTACACATTATAAATCACCAACTGTATAAAAAGTAGTTTTCGAAAGTAAAACCACTGAAAACTCATAATTTCAATGGTGAAGAAAACAAAATAAAACGTCTTGAGAAAATTACAGTAACAAAGAAGCCAAGATATAGATTTTTGTGTATGTATAAAGTATATCTTTATAAGTATATTCAGGACTGCTCCTCTTCTGGTGGCTGCTCCTCCTCCGGTGGTGGTGGTTCAGGCTGACTCTCCTCTTCCTCCGCTCCTCCTCCACCACTATCTCCGCCTCCACCTTCCTCCTCTAGTGGTGGTGGCTCAGGTGCAACATCCTCTGGTTTTGCATTGCTCTTTCTATTTGCAGCCTCGAGGACATGAGTGTAATTTCCTTTCTCCATGAAGAGTTGAGCAAAATGGTGTTTGCAGTAAAGGACACCATCAAGTGCAGCATATGACGAGTGTGTAAGAGGGCATCCTCCATGAGCACATTTGAAGCATGATTTGTGGTATGGTTCGCCTTCCATCGTTATCTATAAACGTTCATCTTTATTATTATTCTAATAATTTTCTGTGTTAGAACTTAATCGCCCGAAAGACACCCAAACTCCCTTAACTTTTTATAGTTAGCAGAGGTGTTTGAATATCAGATCAAATTTATCATCAAATTTGTAAATTATATCAAATATCAAAGATATGTGCACGGACCTTTTCGAGGGGGTAGACAGTCTTGTTACATTGTCTACATTTGTCTTGGGTACCAGAGAACATAGATGAGAGTTTGCTTGGAGCCCTTGACTGCAACATTGATTTAATTTCTAAGTACTCGTTTCAATCATAATAATAATCACAAGTTTAGTTGATAATTCAAAATAAAACATAGCAAAATTGCGTGATTAACGTACTGTGTTGTCTCTGTCTGGTTTCGCTGCTAAAGGTGGATACAATATGCAAAATCCAAAACAATTAAGATAAAAAAGTTAGTAACACGAAATTACTTAGACATATGTATGTATGCGTAATGTTAGAAAAACTCTTACCTGTTTGAAAGTTCTTGCTAAAATTCCCAGATTCCTTGAAGAGTTGTTCAAAGTGAGGCTTGCAGTAAAGGACTCCATCCATGGATGAGTAGCTGTTCATCTGCAATACAATATCATACATTAAAAAGTCAATGTTTGACTTTTGAAGGTCACACTAGTTGTTTCTTGATATTAAAATTTACATGATTAGTTATATGAAAAAGATGCAAACAACATTTAAGAAACTTTTGACAACGTTAAATCTCTGATGAGAAACAGAACAAACGATTGACAACAAATATCTATAAACGAGCGAACAAATGACAAAAACATAAAGATTGAAGGCAAAGAAGAAGAAGAAGATATAGGAAACAAACCGAAAGAGTGCCTTTACAATGGGTGCATCTAAAGCAAGATTTATGATAAGTAATCCCATCAACAGACAATAAATCAACAAAATAAACAGTCTTATCACAAGCCTTGCATTTATCCAAAGTTCCTGTGAATGACATTGTCTTTTTTTTTCTTTTTCTTTTCTTATTTTCTTCTTGATTATTATTATGCAAGAATATAAATCCTAATGAGAGGAAAAGTACCCAACAAAGTTTGGGTTGTCAAATAACTAATTAAATGATGATTAAGAGAAAATGATATCTAGCTGTGTTGAAAATGTATTTCATTATGTTCTGTATTTTTTTTGAGATGGTCTGTGAACCATAATTAGATTGAATCAGTGAAATACTAACACCTGATTGGAGATCCTAATAATTTTGAGGCTAATATCCGATATTGATGGAGAAAAACAATGGTGTCTAATTTCGAGTTTTGACCGGTCAAAAATAAACCAAGATTCACAAATTTATTGACCTATAAGCATTCTAACTAACATAAAATACTTAACAAGGTGTCAAATTTATATAAATTAGATTAGATTTGCAATATATAATTATCTACATACATTTTTCTTGATCAAATGTCGATAAAGTTTTAAATTTTGCTTCAACTTTAACACAATATGGCAAATCCGGTATTCAATTCTACATGTGTCCAACTCGATCAATTAAGGCTTAAGAGTACGTAAACCGGTGTATGTTGGGTTGGGTGACGAGTTGGTCGATCAGTTCAAGTCAAACTGCTTAAATATGTATCATTAATAGAAACACATATATAATCCTAAAGAACAATTACAGATTTTACAATTTGTATATACACATTTTTATACTACAAAAATTTCTGATTAGGCATCAGTATTCACAAGAGGTATGAGGTTTGGCCAAGAAATGGTTAAAAACAGTCATAGGCTGGGATAGCCTGAATAAAAAAAAAAAACGTCCTTCTCGAGTAAACGTGAACAAGAATAACCTTATCCGTTGTTTGATCCTCTCTAATACAATCCAACACATGTTCTAATCCAAGCCTTATTTGTGACTAGCTAGTGTCCGATTCAACGCCAAATCTTTTTCCAAAAAAGCTCGATCCAAGTCCAAGGCATACGTACGTAGGTGTGTCCTAACGTAGGTATGTTGATATAAAACATATGTAGCAACTCTTTAAACCGATTTTTCTTGATAATCTATGATTCTATGGTGTGTCTCAAATATAGTAGTGATTTAAAAAGAAGTTTCATAGTGTTTGTTAATAAGTTAATAAAACTAGCTATTAGACAACGTTCCTAGACAATTATATTTTTAAATGCGGATAAATATGAAGTACTTGAATGTCAAAAAACGATAAGTGCTAAGCTACTGAATTCATACCTTTTTCTTACTTTGACCGCACTAAATAAGTAATTTTGTTTTACCACAATATAATATTGTGTAGTGTGTAGTATTATTCAAGATTATAATCTAATCTTTTCGAAGTCTTTACTTTTTAATAAAGATAATAATGGCGTGCAAAAACCGTATCTTTTAAAACAAAAGTAATTGTATATTTTGCATTTCTTATCTTATAATTAGTGTCTGATGTTGAAATTTAGCTACAAACTTTGAAAACCAGGTCAAATGCTTGAAACATATATATATATATATATATATATATATATATATATATATATATATATATATATATATATATATATATGCTAGATGGGAGATCTTAAACCTGAACTAATGAATGTTTACATAATAGCTGTAATTAACAGAATGGTATAAGTATGTTTGGCCAAACCAGATATTAGATCTTAATGTACTAATGATCATTTGTGTTACATAATAGGTTTTAATGTAATTAACAACTTGATATATGTTTATTCAAACCAGATCTTAAACCTGAACTAATGATCCTTAACAATTACATAAATTTGGGCAAACATATGTCAGTTTGTTAATTAACAACTTAAATCGTGTACGCAACACTTTCTCATTCTTAGTATTTACACATGTCACTGTTGCGTGTTAACGAAATATTTACTAGGATAAGACATATTAGATATTTGGAATCTTGACAGAGAAACTAAGCAAAACCAGAGAACATTGTTGTGTTTTCATGTGTAGAAATGAGGACCAAATGATTATGCTACGTCTAGAATCATTTTGGCGGGTAAAATTAGTTGAGGGGAAACCAACAGTTACACCTTTTTTCTAGCATATGCAACGTTTTCACAGACAGGCATGATCATGGTCGTTCGTTTTGGCCGGAAAAAACGAGTACAAGAGTCGTCCTATAATAAATTGATACGGGTCGGGGCGACCATACCAAGGGCCTTGTTCCCCTAGACCCCTGCAAGGGACGCAACCCCCTTGACCTGATATTTAGTGACGTTACAAGCTAATTACCTGTACAAATGTGCATCTCACATTTACCGAGTCGTTCTAATACTTAACTTGAAGTACCATTTGCTATCGAGCAAACCCCTATTATATTACACTTAAAACAATTTTTGAGTACAGTAACTTTATAGTGCATGCATCCAGAATAGTCGATATAAAGACAACATGTGTGGAAATTTTGATGATAATTTTTAAATTTTCTTAGTTATTGTTTTTATTTGATAATTTTCTTCATTATTGTCTTTTGCTTTAGCATAATTTTCATAAAGCTCCTTTTCACTTCCTATAAATTGCCTGCTAGTCTCAACCTATTCTTCACAAAACTTACAATAAGTGTTCTTGAGCTTCACCACCTTAAAATGGCCAAAAACTCAACTGCTTTCGTTGCTTTCCTTCTCATTCTTTCCGTTCTTGCTATCTCAGGTCCTTAGTCGAATTTACTTACGCATTTTCCATTCATTATATTTATTTGTATTTAGTTGCTATGTACTTACTCCCATTTAAGTTATCATACTGGGTATAATACATACATAGAAGCATTAACTACTCCATTAGAGTGATCGTTAAATCACTTTAGTCATGTAAATTGATATTAATAATGTTAATGTTGGCTTAATTGGTTCTTATCTACTCCGTAATCAATTAGTTAAAGTCATTATACACAAACTTGTTGCCACAAGGTAATAATAGTAGATAGTTAACTATCACCAATTACATCTCAACTAACTAATTTTGGTTTAATTAAATTCAAGTTTTTATATAATGTGTACAGAAATTGCGTCCGTAAAGGGAGAATTATGTGAAAAGGCAAGCAAGACATGGTCTGGAAGTTGTGGCAAAACAAGACATTGTGACGATCAGTGCAAGTCGTGGGAAGGTGCAGCCCATGGAGCTTGCCATGTTCGTAGTGGTAAACACATGTGTTTTTGCTACTTCAACTGTCCTAAAGCGGAAAAGTTGGCTCAAGATAAACTCAAAGCCGAAGAACTTGCTAAGAACAAGATTGAAGCTGAGAAAGTGCCAATTCATCATCCTTGAATAACAATCAGCGTTATATGATTATGAATAAAAAGAAGATGCTTATATAATCTCTACTCTACATATATAGCATTTTCTATGTTGTAACGTTAGTTTGTTGCATGCGGAATCAATTGGTCATGATTCCTAGCTTATTGCATCAATATAATGTTTATGTAATGTGATAATTAACTAAATCAGCTTTTATAAAATTTGTAAGTTTGTTTATGTTTGGAGAACCACATCCGATAAATGGTTATGATTCTTTAAGCTTGTTTTTATGAAGTGTTTTTTAAGTTTGGAGTACCACATCTCACAAGTCATCGAGTCAATTAAAAAATTTATGCTACTTGTTTTATGATACTAGGAACCATGTAGGCCGTGCGACGCACGACCCACGCCTAATAAGGTTAATGCTAATTTTTATAATGTTACATGTATACTATTTTCAAGGGCGATCGTTGATTGAAATATAACAAAAAAAACTCACTTATCCTCAATTATTGTCGAACACAATAACTTCGATTAGTGCGTCGTGTTCTAAAACCCAATGAAAAATTTCAGAATGCACAAAATCAAATGATAACTGAGAGTCCCTGAATCACTATGAATTAGTGATTTGGAATGTCAATAAGTAAAGTTTAATTGTAGAAGGGGGGTTGAATACAATTAAAAACTTTTTCTGATTTTATCTAAGTTAATTGATCAAATTTTTAATTGAATAAACACAAACAGAGTATAATGAATAAAGAACAAAAACACAATAGTAGCTGAACTGTGAATCTTATTAATCATAAAACTCACTAAGTGTTGATTGCGGAATGGAATAGCAAAGGCTAATCCAAATCAAATACTCAAGCTAATCTATTACAAAAGAGATGAATAGTAGTGGACAAACACTTTAACTGTTCACTCGCTGATCGCTGCTACGTGCTTAGACAGACTACTCACTGACGAACAAGTGATTAACACGTACAAACGGCAAGTTTCTAAGTACAACGTACTACTCTATATATACTACAAATATCCCGTAAATATCTCCTACAAAATAGGATCTGGAATGACACGTGTCACTGCTTGATTGGTTTGATCTTTGATGAACCGATATTCTGCGGGTCCCAATTCTGTTACCGCGAATATCTCTTCTTCCTTAACACCAATCACTTGCTGCCATGTAATTCCTCAGATATTTTTAAGTACGAGGAACACTTGCCGACGTACATATGAAAAGCAACTTGTACTTGTAAAGAAACTTTATTCTTGATAGTCACTGAAGATAAACACTTCTCCTCACTCACTGCGAGCTAACATGCTCTTGTAGAATGACTTGAAATATAAATCTTCAGCAACTGGCTTTTATTAGGGTAGTGACTTTTGCCTTTATCTATTTGAAGATATAAAACTCTCGCTGCTAGTCTTGAAGTCAGCGACACACTAAGTTGAGTTTTAATCTTCCTCAGCATATCAATTTCCTTGAGTAGAACGAACAGCAAGTAGCGAGTACTACTTCAGCAACAGCAACTTTGACTTAATCATTTCTTTCATCGAGTATGTTATTATTGAGTTGGTCAGCGACCAATGACCCAACAATCTCCCCTAAATGATTGTGATCAAAGCTCCCTAGACAAACTTGTTGCTGTAGAAGTTTATAGTCAGTGTTTAAGAACTTAAACATTCAGTTGTAACACCCTGTTTCTGGGTCTAGTAGTATTTAACATTTTCTGACTGTGAATTATTATTAAGTGTGTCAGAAAATAGGTGTGCTGTATTATTTGAAATAAATAGTGATAATAGTCGAATAATTTATTGTGACTAATAAATTATTGAGTGTTTTAATTTTATTTAGTTGACGGTAAAATAAAATAATGTTTCCCCGTAAATGGTTTTTAAGTTCCAGACAATGATAAGTACGGGTAATAAAATTAAACACTTATAGGATAAGTGTTATATGTTGAGTCAGTGTTTTATTTCTTCCCTCATACACACATACGATACATACATACTTACCATCAAGAAACCCTAAACCAAATCATGAAGAAATCATCAAATTGGAGTTGCATAATTCGAATTCAAGCTTCAAAAGGATAGATTATCATCTCCTAATCATTCTATTCAACTTGTAAGTCTCTAATTCTTGAATTATAAACCCTAGAATTTGGGGGTTTTGGTGTTCTTGAGTAAGATCCGAAATTAGGATTGGATTTTGTGAAGTTGTTGTTAGTAAAGCTTGTGGTTATGTGAGGCTTGTTGATTTATGTTTAATACATGATTATAATCTAAGCCTAACATTTGATTGAAGGAAATGATTATGTGTTCTTGAGGTTAATGATGAATTTGATGATGATCATGGATTATATGATCAAATTAGCATTGGTTATAGCTAAGAACACTTAATCGATGATTAAAGATGATTGTGTGAATTTAATTGTTAAGTATTCATTAAATCAAATATTGTGGTTTTGATGAATTCATGAAATGAGGTTAATCACCTTAGTAATGGTTTAACCATGTTGATTAGTGATAATCAAAGTAGATTAATGTGATAAGAGGGTTATTTATAACCTTGGTGTGATCGGTGTTAAAGTAATGTAAGTTAATAATCATATTATGATTGAATTTGGAAAGTGAATATTATGATCATTAATCATGACTAAGTGATAAGTTATTGATGTAATTACAATTGTAAGATATTGGATTGATTTGAGACAAGTTACTAACTTGTGTTATTCTATTGTAATTCCAGATAAACAGAAGACTCGGTGACATTAGACTACTGAGTGGACAACTGAGGTATTCGGTGAGTGGATCTCTAATCCTCAGTGTAACTTGGTTGTAACGAGTTTGGTTACAACAAGTAACATATTATTACTATTGTAGTTGCCATGATAATTATGATAGCTAGTAATAATATTGTTGATATGATAACGTTGACCTGCTGAATATGTGATTTGTTGATTATGTGATCACTGGACTTGTTGTTGGCCTTCGGGCATCAGTTGTTAATGAGGTTAACGAGTTGTTGTTGAACTGTTGGTTGGGCTAGTCGGTTATTCAAGGTTTAACACACCTCCTGTGTTAGTTGAGAATAACCACTAGCTATCGGTCTCGTCCGTTATGGCCATACGGATAGGTTGGGTAAGTGTTCTTGGGGAGCCTCCCGGGTTTATGGTTATCCCCAGAGCCGCCGATCCTCATTATGGTGTTGTTGATTAGTTGAATTGTTGCATTGTTAAACTGATGTGTTGTATTGGGTACTTGCTTGTTTAGTGCTAATCGTTGTACACAAAGTTGTTGCGCTAAGTTAGGTTGTTGATTAGTATCTGCTCACTTAGCGTTATGCTAATCCCCCACATTATCCCTTCTTGCAGGTTTTGCATATAATTTGGGTGGGCAAGAAGTTGGACTAGAAGGAATGTTTGACTACGAGGCTCTACTCTGATAGTTGATTTGTATAAAATAATGTTTCATCATGTTTTTAAATAACACCTCAGTTGAAGAAATTATAGTTTTGAAAAGGTTGAATTTTATATGTTGATACAATGAAGTAAATTATTACTATTTATTTGGACTTACGCTTCCGAATTACTATATTTAAATGATAATAAATGAGGGGTGTTATAAGTTGGTATCAGAGCATAGGTTTGGGCGAATTGGACATTGCAATGTGTTCAATCCCAAATCTATGGTAGTGTCAAGTCAAACATTCCTGGGAGTGCGGGATTAGTAGTTGCATGAGAAAGTTGTTATTGAATGTGTACTAACCTATAAAAAGTTGCAAAAGTGTTGTTTTGGTTGCAGAGACGGAGGAATATGAGGAACCAATAGGTATTCTCATTGATTCCTCAATACTCGTGGGCCTAGATATGCCAGGTAATTCTCGATAAATTCGATGAATTTAAATAAGTTTGAATTGTTTACTTTGCTATGTTATGATTAGTAGTGAAGTAAGTTGAGTCAAACTGCTATGATTCCTTAGTGATGAGTCCTTGATAATAGTTGCTTGTAAATCTGATGATGAGATATTAAATAAGATGTTTAACATCATATGAAGGTGTAATATATTGTTGCATTGAGTAGACACATTGTTGAATAAGGTGTAATAGTAGTATTATGTGGATTTAATGGTGTCTACAATATGAAATTAAAATATGAAATCGGTTGTATGAATTGTTATGTGAAATAATAATTTTGGAAGTAATATGATTAGCAAAGTTGAAATGACTCCATGTAGTGAAATGAGATGTTGGAATATATCAATTGAAGTAATATGGAGTTGTATAGATGTTTAAAATAAGAAGGTGTCCATTAATTGGAATGTGTGTCGTTGACTTGGAAAAGTCAAAGTTGAGATTAGTAGAGTCGAATTTGGTAATATATATACTATAAAGTGATGAATATGGTAAGATGTTTATGTGTTTAATAATGATCATGATTGTAATTGAATTATGATCTATATACTAAAAGTGGTAAAATAATGAAGTCGAAGTGGTCAACCAAACTAATATGTATTGACAAGTTGTGAAAAGTCAAAGTGATCATGAAATTGGAAAACTTGTTGTAATTGGTCTAAATTTGATGATTTTATGTGAATTTGGTGTTTTAAGAATATAATGAGACACCGATAGCGAAAGTGAAGTTGTTTGACTTGGTAAAGTCAAAGAAGTGTAAAATGGGTTGTTAAAGTGCCCAAATGGGTCACTGGGTGGTTAAATAGTTAAAATGAGTATTGGTTTGGTTATGACCAATGTAACAGTGATTTTAAGTCCTACACATAGTAGGAATGTGTGTTGAAAGTGTTGAAGTAGTTAAACTAGTAGATTTTGGTAAAGGTGCCCAATTGGACCCCTAAACGGGCCGACTAGTTAAAACATGATATAATGAGTATATGAAAGTGATGAATATGCCCACACGTCCTAAATATATATAGAAACATGTTGGTAAAAGGTGGAAGTCTGAAACCAAGCCATTTGGAATATGGCGTGTCAACCAAAATGGTCGAAAATGGTCAAAAAATGAGTCGTACGTCCGTTTTATCGTAAAATGTGTAAATTGAAAAAGTGTAAAAAGGGAAAGTTTCATTTTGGCATAGTGGACGTGCCTGCAAAATTTTAAAGTCTAACTCTAAACGAGTAAAAAGTTATACGCGATTGAAATTGGCTAAAAATATGAATTTTGCTGAAACTCAGATTTCTACTTGGGAACGCGATCCCAACAATATTTTCTGGATCGCGTTCGTATGTGTTATTTTGTCACAGATTATTTTCATGCTTGGGAACGCGATCCCAGCCATTTTCCAGGATCGCGTTTGTGTGTATATTTCGGGTCCAGATGCGTTTTCTTTTGGGAACGCGATCCCGCTCACTTCTCCGGATCGCGTTTGTATGCTTAATTTGGTTACAGAACATTTTTCACTGAGGAACGCGATCCTGACCCGTTTTTCCGGATCGCGTTAGTTAGTAAAAAAAAAAAAAATTCTTGCGACGTTCGACGTAATACTTGACGTAGAAAATTTTTTTTGAAAATTTCGGTGTCCGATTAAGACGAAATTTACAGGGTCACTTGGAAACGGCTCAACGGTCAAAGCTCATGCGTTGCCATGAGCCCTGTCAGTTTTCGGCACTTCGGGATCGTTTGGGGCCCGAAAATCGCATTTTACTGTTTTTCGGACCTTATTTTTAACTTTTGACTTACGTTTTAAATTGGGCTTTTGTTTCTTTGAACCCTGGGATCATTCCTATGAATATATATGACGTTATAACTTGTTTTAAGAGGTCCTTAAGTTTTATTGAGTATGAGTTATTTTCAAGCTGTGTATTCGTCGTATTGTAAAATTGTGGCCAACTGTTGTTGGTGGTGATTTATGTTCTTGAGTTATAATGTGTATGTTTGATATGATATGTTTATTTATAATACAACTAAAGAGGTAAAGATTAGAGAGAACATGTTGAATATTACACGTAGTATGGATGAAGTGTTTAGTACCAGATGTACTATTAATGTTAAGTGATGTAATTAGTAAACGACCTTGAATCAGGTAATAAAGAAATTGATTGTAATAATAGTGTTAGACATTACACTTGGGTTAATGATATAATAAAAAGAGGTGTTGAATGTCTGTGTTGCTTATGTAAACTCGATGATATGTGTATTAGACATTGTGCCTATGTTAATAATTGTGTAACTTGTTGAAATTACTATTGAGAAATATGTGAGAATAAAGATAATTACTTAGGAGATAAATGGTATGAAGTGGCCTGAGAATAAAGTGTGACTGACATAATATGACGACGTCTGGCCAACGTATTTATATTATGCCATTTCATATGGAGTTGTTGAGGCTACTAAGTACCATATAAAGTTAAGTGGTTTTAAAATGACCGGTAAGATATGTTGACCTGTAGTTGATAAATAGTCAATGATGGACTAATATGAAAGAGTAATAAACCACTAAGTTGTTGTTGCTAAAGTGATATCTATGGCACATTTGATGTATATGTGTGATGCATTGTCAATAGTAAGAGTTAAAAGTTGATTTAAGCAAAGTAGAGGTAAGTTGAATATGAATAATATTGTTGAATAGATGTCTAATGTCAGCACCTTGTGTTGTTGAGATACCAATGATGATGTTTGGTATTAACAGGTGTTGAGTTAGCATCCAAGTTGTTGTGAAAGGGTGCTAGTTGAAAAAAAAAAAAAAAAAAAAAAAAATTGGTTGTAACAATCAAATTAATTGACCTCTACCTATTGCTTACTGATTTTCTTACTTGTTGATGTAACGATGTGATGACTAAAGAAGTATATGATTATTAGTTAAATTACTAGTGACGAATCGAGTTACAATTTGTTGCTAAAATGCATGTAGTAGTGTTCGTTACCCCTTATTGTTACTATGATTATTGTTGTCGTCATAGTTGTATTTGTTGCTATAGTTGTTGTTGTAATAAAGATGACACGTTAAGTGACTACAAGTTAGGATGGACATGTGGATATGTGTTTGTAGAAAGGATGTTAAATGTATACATAATTAAGGAGTTACTCTAGGGGGGTGACATGGAATATGTATAACGATTATTGTGATTAGATAGTTGATGTGTTGGTGTTAACAAATTTAGTGGAGAACAACACACAACTTATGTGTATATAAAAAGTAAATTGAAGTATAGCTCGATGATGTGTAAGCTAATAAGATGTGTATAAGTGAATTAAATTGTAATCACCTTTGTGTGATTATAATAATGAATAAGTATGTGGTTAAAAGTGTGTAAGAAAAAGATTATTAGTGAATTGAAATGAGAATAAGTGGTGGTTGTGTTAAGCTATATAGACTAAGTGGGATTAGATTTCGAGGACGAAATCTCTTAAAGGGGGGAAGATTTGTAACACCCTGTTTCTGGGTCTAGTAGTATTTAACATTTTCTGACTGTGAATTATTATTAAGTGTGTCAGAAAATAGGTGTGCTGTATTATTTGAAATAAATAGTGATAATAGTCGAATAATTTATTGTGATTAATAAATTATTGAGTGTTTTAATTTTATTTAGTTGACGGTAAAATAAAATAATGTTTCCCCGTAAATGGTTTTTAAGTTCCAGACAATGATAAGTACGGGTAATAAAATTAAACACTTATAGGATAAGTGTTATATGTTGAGTCAGTGTTTTATTTCTTCCCTCATACACACATACGATACATACATACTTACCATCAAGAAACCCTAAACCAAATCATGAAGAAATCATCAAATTGGAGTTGCATAATTCGAATTCAAGCTTCAAAAGGATAGATTATCATCTCCTAATCATTCTATTCAACTTGTAAGTCTCTAATTCTTGAATTATAAACCCTAGAATTTGGGGGTTTTGGTGTTCTTGAGTAAGATCCGAAATTAGGATTGGATTTTGTGAAGTTGTTGTTAGTAAAGCTTGTGGTTATGTGAGGCTTGTTGATTTATGTTTAATACATGATTATAATCTAAGCCTAACATTTGATTGAAGGAAATGATTATGTGTTCTTGAGGTTAATGATGAATTTGATGATGATCATGGATTATATGATCAAATTAGCATTGGTTATAGCTAAGAACACTTAATCGATGATTAAAGATGATTGTGTGAATTTAATTGTTAAGTATTCATTAAATCAAATATTGTGGTTTTGATGAATTCATGAAATGAGGTTAATCACCTTAGTAATGGTTTAACCATGTTGATTAGTGATAATCAAAGTAGATTAATGTGATAAGAGGGTTATTTATAACCTTGGTGTGATCGGTGTTAAAGTAATGTAAGTTAATAATCATATTATGATTGAATTTGGAAAGTGAATATTATGATCATTAATCATGACTAAGTGATAAGTTATTGATGTAATTACAATTGTAAGATATTGGATTGATTTGAGACAAGTTACTAACTTGTGTTATTCTATTGTAATTCCAGATAAACAGAAGACTCAGTGACATTAGACTACTGAGTGGACAACTGAGGTATTCGGTGAGTGGATCTCTAATCCTCAGTGTAACTTGGTTGTAACGAGTTTGGTTACAACAAGTAACATATTATTACTATTGTAGTTGCCATGATAATTATGATAGCTAGTAATAATATTGTTGATATGATAACGTTGACCTGCTGAATATGTGATTTGTTGATTATGTGATCACTGGACTTGTTGTTGGCCTTCGGGCATCAGTTGTTAATAAGGTCAACGAGTTGTTGTTGAACTGTTGGTTGGGCTAGTCGGTTATTCAAGGTTTAACACACCTCCTGTGTTAGTTGAGAATAACCACTAGCTATCGGTCTCGTCCGTTATGGCCATACGGATAGGTTGGGTAAGTGTTCTTGGGGAGCCTCCCGGGTTTATGGTTATCCCCAGAGCCGCCGATCCTCATTATGGTGTTGTTGATTAGTTGAATTGTTGCATTGCTAAACTGATGTGTTGTATTGGGTACTTGCTTGTTTAGTGCTAATCGTTGTACACAAAGTTGTTGCGCTAAGTTAGGTTGTTGATTAGTATCTGCTCACTTAGCGTTATGCTAATCCCCCACATTATCCCTTCTTGCAGGTTTTGCATATAATTTGGGTGGGCAAGAAGTTGGACTAGAAGGAATGTTTGACTACGAGGCTCTACTCTGATAGTTGATTTGTATAAAATAATGTTTCATCATGTTTTTAAATAACACCTCAGTTGAAGAAATTATTGTTTTGAAAATGTTGAATTTTATATGTTGATACAATGAAGTAAATTATTACTATTTATTTGGACTTACGCTTCTGAATTACTATATTTAAATGATAATAAATGAGGGGTGTTATATCAGTGACTTATACTTGTGATCCATTCTTTTATCTTTTTGGATTCTTTTGACATGTTTTGAGTTTTGCACTTTGGTTTTCTCAAAATTGATCAGATTTCATTAAAACTGTAAATAACAAATATTACAAGTGAGATTAGTTACAGTTTATCTAATCTATTACATTAGTGACTACAGATCTTTCCAGATGTCTTCTTCTTTGACCAATCCGAGCTCATCAGCTAGCTCATACTTCTCAGTAGAAGGCAGGTATCTGAACTGTCGAGCTAGGGCTTCTTTGAGAATTGCTTTCCTCATATATGAACTTTTGTCAAGCATGCTGGCTGATCGGATTAGATGAACAAGCTGCTCATGATCAATCTTTTCTAACTCAGCTTCTCTCTGAAACCTTAGAGCACCATTCAAGTCTCTGTATACCAGGCCTTTTTCTCCTTCAGTAACCTCAAACCCTTCCACTCTTGGGACATCATCAGGGATAGAAAGATTTAATCTTGAAGTGTTAGGAATTCTGTAGATGCTGCTGGTACCTGACCTATATCTTGGACTAGGTGGCTGAACTATCTCTTCGCCATATATGACAGTATCTTCTGGCCTGAGTAGCTGAAGGTCAACCATCTTTTGAAATAGCCTATCAATCTCATTCAACACTTCTTTCTTTGCAGCACTTAAGGAGTGACTGACAGCAAGTCTGATCTCATTCCATTCTTCTCTGTGCAGCTTACAGACTTGATCAAGATTAATGGCTTGTGTCTCCAATCCTCTGTGAATAAGTAGCCGAGCTTGAGATTTATTCTTTGGCTTTTTCAAATATACCTTGGTGATAGGAGCAGGGTTTGATCTTCCAACCATTCTAGCAGCATATCTTTTTTTATCAATTTCATCCCATAACTTATCCATTGATGTTTTTGCTCCCTCTTTCTCTTTAGGAGCAGCAGCAGCTAATTCTCGCTGCTTCTCAGAATCCACAACATTCTGCAACACTCTGGAAAACACAACATCACTTTCTTCTTGCTCTCTTTTCAAGCGCATTTCTCGCTCTCTTTCCTCTGCCTCCTCACCACTGAGTTTTAACAGGTAAGCCCTATCACTGTCAGATAGCTCCTTCAACCTTTGCTTTCTTTCTGCCTCTTCTCTTAATTCTGCTTCAGCTTGTATTTTCAGGATCATTTCTCGCTCCATATCCTGTCTCTCTTTGATCTTTCTGGCAATTCTTTCTTCTTCGGTTTCATTCCTGTGAAGACTTCCTGATGTTGATTCAAAAGAGATAAGAATTGCTGGAGCAGAAGTTTATGGAGATCGAGTGGCTGTTTGAAGAGAAGATAAGGTAGTGGTCACTGTTGTTGCTGTGGTAGGTTGAGGTGCTGTTGTTATGGGTAAGGTGAGTTGTGGAGTTGTTGTGGGTAGTTGAAGGTTGATAATAGTAGTCACTGGTGTTGTGACTGTTTCTTCAGCAAAACTACTGGTGATGTAACTTTCTGATTCCGTGTTTTCAATGGTTTGTAGTGAAAGTGGGTTAACCTCAGATATGACAATATCTAATTGAGGCGCTGGTGGAGAATCAGGATCTTCTGAAATTGTTTCCAACTGATGCATGGTTGCTGATATGTCCTCCTCAGTGATTGTTCGCTTTCTATGCTTAGAGGAGGTGGACCCAGATGTAGTCGTTTCACTGGTCCTTTTTCTTTTAGATAAAATAGAAGAGATATGTTGCTGATCCTCCATGTGTTCATCAGTATCATCTTCTTTATCATTACCCTTATCAGCATCATTATCATCATCATCATGGCCATCATTGTCAACATCACCATCATCCATGCTTACATCATTTTCATTTTCATCATCGTCCCTGTTCATCCACTCCTAGCGAGCCAGCTCATAACTAACTGACTCCCCCTCGATCTTAGCTACCTCATCAGCAGCCCATTCCTTAACCCTACAATCATACATCCTGAGCTCATCAGGATGAAACTCAGGGAAGTTTATAGCATCGAGTTCATCATCATCATCATCATCATCATCATCATCATCAGTTATATCCATCTCAATCCATGACAATTCAGCTACTGCATCAGCTTCAAGCTCTGGTCGTTCAGCAATAGGCCTGAGTATAAAGCCATCAAAGTTAATTTGGTTGTGGTCAGCATTTCTAGTAACATCATCAGTGTCAGAGACTTGATCATCATCTTTCTCCCCCTTGTTATTAGCAAATGTTACCACACACTGCTTTACCCAATTATAAAGCTTCAGATTATCAATACGAAGGGTAGCAACTTCGGCCTTTGTAGCTGCTTGATGAGAGGCTAGCTTGGGAATAGCAGAGATCAGCTTATCATTTGTTTGTATGTATTCAAGAATAGAAGCTGCCATTTCCTGTTGTTGGTTAGAGAGAGCTGTAATGGAATTATCATGAGTGATGAGATTCATCCGTGTTATAGTAGCGAGCTCAGAGAGGGCTTTGGATAGAGTTTGGAGCAGCGTAGAATGTTCAACTCCAGCATCAGACAATATCTTCACATTTTCACTGACAGATGAGCTCCAAGATGGGATAGGCTCATAGACAGTAGCAAGAGCATGGACTTTCTCTGTTAGCTTAGTAACACTACATTTTAGTGCATCTCGTTCCTCAGTGAGCAGCTTTATTTGTTGTTGAGATGAGGCAATGTACTCGAGCAGTAACTAATCAGTAGAGAAGGGAGTAGATGATGAGGCTTTATCAGCTTGAGGAGATGGAGGTGGAGGTGGTGTTTGTTGTTTTGGTGGAGATGATGGTGTGGGCTGTTTTGGTGGAGATGATGGTGGTGTTGGTTGTGGTTGGGATTGTGCTCCCTGATCCCCTGCAGCAAAAGTAGTTTCATTGAGTGGTTCGTCACCAGCTACCATTGAGATGTTGTCACTGGAGAGAGACATTGCGTCTAACTCTTGTATTGGTGAGGTGACAAGAGTAGCTGGTGGAGCAGTGGATGCAGGTGTAGGTATGGTTTCAGCAGCAGCAGAGATGTATGATTTAGATGGTAGTGGTGGTGGTGCTTCGTCGTCTGAGGTGGAGTGTCCATTGGTTGGACTTCATCGTCATCACCAGCTTGTGTTATAGCTGATGGATCATCAGAAACAGAAATTGTAGCCTGTGTCTCACCATGTGACTATGGTGAGACATTGATAGCTAGTGCAGTGCTAGAGGAGAGATGGCCCGGGTCTGTAGCCAGTGGTGTGGCATCAGTGATGGGTGTGTTATCACCCACTGATACCACTAGCCCTTTGTCTGAAATGTCATCCTTTCGTGAGGATGACAAGTGGCTGATGGGTTGACTCGATAGAGGGGTGTGGGATGCACCCGAATCACTGCTAACAGTAGGTTGAGCTACTGCAGCTATCTGTAGTGTACCCTTATTAGAGTCACTGGACTTTCGGGAGTCTAGTGAGGCAGCTGTAGGTTTGGGTTTATCAAGGATGCCCGCAGGGACTGAACGTTCAGTCTCTGCTTCACCCTTGGCGTCCTTGGACGTCTTCTTTTTGCTATGTCTCTGATCCTTTAATCTCAGGGACCCTAATTTTGATTTTCTTTTGGGAACAGTGGAGGATTTCTTGGTTGGTGGTTTGACCACAATAGTCACTGGGGGTGTGGTCAGTGACGTGGTCGATGGGAAGGCAGCAACGGACGGTTGTACAGAAGTAATAGGCTGGGGTGCAAGTATCCCCTGTGGTTTCATAAAATCAGGGAGAGACACAGTCACTGTTTTTGAAAATATTTGACTACCTACCAGGGTTGGGTCAAAACCAGTGAAAGATACTCTATCATAGGCTTCGAACTGATCTTTAAAGATCAGTGATAGAATCCTAGGATATGGCACATATTTTGCCCTGGTAGGCTCAACGATCTTATTAACCAGCTCGTCAAAGATCACACTTTCATAGTCAACTCTCATAGAGTTGACCAGTGACCAACTGATCTGTGCCTCTAGGGTGCTGAATTGATCGTAGCTCCCTGATTTAGTGCCCAGACATTGAATAAAATTTGAAAATAAAGCATTCCAAACCCCATCCATTTTTGATTTATGAACAGTGAAGTACTTAAGGTTACCACTGGCATCGAAGGAGTATTTGCATTCAATCCCAGTGAGATTGACGATGCCTCCCTTGGCAGCATCTCCGTCGGGCAGTGGATCGTAAATATCGTGCACTGGTAGTTGTAAAATTGCACGAATGGTGTTGGAAGTGATCGTAATTTGGGTTGCCCCATTATCAATGTAACCCTGGATTTGAGAAACCCCTTTAATGACTGAGTGAGTGCAGGTATACCAGAACTCACTCAACCATCCAGGATTCATCTCACCAGGAGATAAAGTAAGAGCAGGGAGAATAAAATGATTGTTTAAAAAAGTAAGTATCTCCGCATACTCTGTTTAGGACATGTAAGATTTCCCAAATAATTCAATTTGGAAACGGTGATGACCAAATCTTCACTCACTGCAGAGGCTCGAAGAGCTTTAATCTCTGCAGTGGGTGTATATGAGTTTAAGAAAAACTTAGATTTTGCCATTTTAAACAAACTAATTTACAGGTTAATTTAGTGTTTTTGAAGATGAGAGGGTTTTGGTAAAGGGTTAAGTGTTTGTAAATGTATATAACTATGCGTTGACTTCTTTAGTGTGTACGTAACTAAATTGACCTCCATTGTATGTACGAAACTATTTATTGTCGTACATTGTATGTATTTTGGTGACGTGTTATCAAATATAAGGTGACAAGTGGCATCTTTACCAGTTGACAAGTCACCAAAATTCATACAATGTACAACAATAAATAGTTTCGTGCCTACAATGGAGGTCAATTTAGTTACGTACACACTAAAGAAGTCAACGCATAGTTACATACATTTACAAATACTTAACCCTTTGGTAAATATGGAAATCAAGTACGCGTAAAAAATGAAAAATGGGTTAAGTCCCTGATTTATAGTATGCGTCCACTTGATTTCCTGTGGTTAAAAATGAATCGTCGTGGACGATGGTAGTGGTATAGGGGTGATGATGGTGGAGCGTGGTGGCATTAATGGTGATGGGAGTGGTGCGCCGGAAAAGTGCAATGACGTAAGAGAGATAATGTCAGAATAATGCGACTTTTCCGTTGTACCATAATACATTTAATTTGAAATTCGTTAAATATAACGAATGTTTGTCGATTAATTTACCACCATTAAATGATATCTCAGAGAGTGAAAGTCCCTGAAGATACATAATCAATTTCTTGATTTACCACCGAAAAGTAGTATAAACATCATAAATAGACAATTTTGATCATATATCTCGCTGACACTTTATCTTCCTGATCTAATCACAACTTAAAATACTGATTAAATCATTTAGACTAAGTTTCATATTTGATATAGATCAATGTTATCAATTTTAGATAGATACACTTTATTTTGAAAAAAAAAAATGAATATAGATTATGTCTTAGGTTAAATGTATATCAAATCTTTATATTAGAACTCACTGATTAAGTCACAACTTAGAATACTGACTGAATCAACTAGAAATAACATAGAGTAATGATATTATCTTAACTTTGAGACATAAATAAATATTCATGTGATTCTACAAGTTATAATTATAGATGGACATAACTAACTGATTACTGAACTTGCTGATTGGATCAGTGAAAGTCAGTTGATCAGTGAATATGTTCTTCTAAAGTTATAATTTATAGAATCCTTTTATTCAAAGCATTTAAAAGATAAAGCAAAAATAAATAAATAAATTCAAAGAATTTATTTATTCATTTAAGTTTAACATGCCAAGCTCGTTTATAAGAAAGTTAAATCTCTTCTCATCCAAAGGTTTTGTAAATAGGTCAGCGAGTTGGTAATCCGTTGGAATAAAGTGAAGTTCAATATCACCTTTCATCACATGGTCCCTGATGAAATGATATATGACATCTATGTGCTTTGTCCTTGAGTGCATCACTGTATTGTTTGTAATGGCTATGGCACTTTGACTATCACAATAGATTGGTATTTCAGTGAAGTCAAATCCATAGTCAGCAAGTTGATTTCTCATCCAGAGAATTTGAGTTGTACAAGCACTAGCAGCGACATATTCAGCTTCAACGGTTGAAGTTGAAACTGAATTCTGTTTCTTGCTGGACCAGCTTACTAGCTTTTCTCCAAGAAATTGACAGCTACCAGATGTACTCTTTCTATCCAGCTTGCATCCAGTATGATCAGAATCTGAATATCCTTTTAGTGAGAAATCTGAACCAGATGGGTACCAGAGACCAAGATTTGGTGTACCCTTCAGATATCTGAATATTCTTTTGACAGCGAGTAGATGTGATTCTTTTGGATCAGTTTGATACCTGGCACATAGACATGTAGCAAATATAATGTCTGGTCTACTTGCAGTGAGATACACCAATGATCCAATCATACCTCTGTAATTAGTGATGTTTATAGATTTACTATCAGGATCAGCATGTAGCTTCACTGCAGGTGACATAGGTGTAGCAAGGGATGAGCAGTTAGGGAATTCAAATTTCTTTAATAAGTCTTTAACATATTTCCCTTGACTTATAAAAATCCCAGTTTTGGTTTGTTTTATTTGCAGACCAAGGAAAATGTTAATTCACCCATCATGCTCATTTCATAACTTTTAGTCACGAGATCAGAAAATTCCTTGCACATGTCACTATTAGTAGACCCAAAAATGATATCATCAACGTATATTTGGACTAGTATGACATCTCTCTTATCTCTCTTAATAAATAATGTGATGTCAATCTTACCTCTAACATAGCCACACTTTATTAGATTGACAGAAAGAGTATCATACCAGGCTCTAGGAGCCTGTTTTAATCCATATAGGGCCTTATCAAGTTTATAAACATAACCAGGATGTTTTTGATCAGTGAATCCAGGTGGCTGCTTGACATACACTTCTTCCTGCAGCTTGCCATTGAGAAATGCACTTTTCACATCCATCTGATATACTTTAAACTTCTTGTGAGTTGCATAGGCTAAGAATAGCCTGATTGCTTCAAGTCTAGCCACTGGTGCAAAGGTTTCGTCATAATCAATGCCTTCTTGCTGACAGTAACCTTGTGCAACTAGTCTAGCCTTGTTTCTGACAACAACACCATCAGCATCCATTTTATTTATGAACACCCATCTTGTTCTAATCACTGTTTTACCAGCAGGCTGAGGTACCAACTTCCATACTTTGTTTCTCTCAAAATGGCTAAGTTCTTCTTGCATAGCTGATATCCAGTTATGATCAGTGAGTGCTTCATCCACCTTCTTTGGTTCCATCAGTGAAACAAAGCTAACAAATAAACACTAGTACAAAATGAGGCTTTGGTCACACATGCTCGAAATCAGATAGTCACACATTCGAACATTTGTGTGACTATAGGTATGAAAATAAAAAGCACGTTATTATTTAGTCACACACGTTCGAACATTTATGTGGCGAAATGGATCTGCTATTTTTTTGCTGATTATTTAGTCACATATGAATTTGGAATGCGTGACAAATGAAGAGTAAGTTCGATGAATTAGTCACATTATACAAATTAAACGTGACGAATCTTTGTCACACTCTTGAACACTGTGACCAAATGCCACTATATGGTCACATGAAGTAATTGTTAATGTGACTAAATCATGTAGTCGAGTTTGTCACACATAATTTCAGTGTAACCAAAATCAGGAACATATGGTCACATAACTTTTTATGTGACCATATGTGCAGTGTGTGTTAGAATGTGGAAAAGCTAGTGGTCACACATATGGCTTTACAATAGCCAAACCATTTCACAAATGTGTAACCTAATGATGTTTATGGTCATGTTTAAGTTGATTTTATGTGACGAATATATTCACAACAGTCACTTTGTGAAATATTCATGTGGCTATTTTTTAGAGCCAAAATGGACATCAATTATCATTAAGTTTTATATTGGTCACATACAATGTTATTTTGTGTGTCTAAATCATATGCCACTATATGGTCACTTGAAGTAACTGTTTATGTGACTAAATCATGTAGTCGAGTTTGTCACACATGATTTCAGTGTAGGCAAAACCAGGTACATATGGTCACACATATGGCTTTACAATAGCCACACCATTTCACAAATGTGTAACCAAATGATGTTTATGGTCACGTTTAAGTTGATTTTATGTGACGAATATATTCACAACAGTCACTTTGTGAAATATTCATGTGGCTATTTTTTAGAGCCAAAATTAACATCAATTATCATTAATTTTATATTGGTCACATACAATGTTATTTTGTGTGTCTAAATCATATGCCACTATATGATCACTTGAAGTAACTGTTTATGTGACTAAATCATGTAGTCGAGTTTGTCACACATGATTTCAGTGTAGCCAAAACCCAGGTACATATGGTCACACATATGGCTTTACGATAGCCACACCATTTCACAAATGTGTAACCAAATGATGTTTATGGTCACGTTTAAGTTGATTTTTATGTGACGAATATATTCACAACATTCACTTTGTGAAATATTAATGTGGCTATTTTTTAGAGCCAAAATGGTCATCATTATCATTAAGTTTTATATTGGTCACATACAATGTTATTTTGTGTGTCTAAATCATATGCCACCATATGGTCACTTGAAGTAACTGTTTATGTGACTAACTCATGAAGTCGAGTTTGTCACACATGATTTCAGTGTAGCCAAAACCAGGTACATATGGTCACTATATGGTCACACACCTGAACACTGTGACCAAATGCCACTATATGGTCACACACTTGAACACTGTGACCAAATGCCACTTAATGGTCACATAAAGTAATTGTTTATGTGACTAAATCATGAAGTCTAGTTTGTCACACATAATTTTAGTGTAGCCAAAAACAGGTACATATGGTCACTATATGGTCACACACTTGAACACTGTGACCAAATGCCACTATATGGTCACACACTTGAACACTCTGAGCAAATGCTACTATATGGTCACATGAAGTAATTGTTTATGTGACAAAATCATGAAGCCGAGTTTGTCACACATAATTTCAGTGTAGCCAAAAACAGGTAAATATGGTCACTATATGGTCACACACTTGAACACTGTGACCAAATGCCACTATATGGTCACATTAATTTGTAGCACGTTCATGTGACTATATGGCTTTATAATAGCCACACCATTTCATAATGTGTAGCTAAATGATGTTTATGGCCACATTTTAGGTGATTATATGTGACGAATATATTCACAACAGTCATAGTGATTATATAGGACATCCCAAAATAGAAAGGTGGACTATAAATTTGAGATCGAGGGAGTATAATATAATACACCAATAGTCATCCTAAAAGATTTTTTAAGTGTCGTAATAAATTATATAATATGACACTTCCTTTCGTTGAATTTAAGTATCCTAACAAGTAGCCTCACATGTATACATGGTGTCCTAATAGATATATACATGTGACACTTTATTTGTATTGGTGAATCCATATTTTAGAATAATGCATCGTATGCATAAAAATATAAATACGAATAGAAGCTCATCATTTGATACCAAAAGAAATTTATTTTCAACATTGTCATATCCAAATACAGCAAAAGAATAAATACACTTAATCCATAATCAAACGCTAAAAGAAAATAGAAAAATCAGATAGCCTATCTAAGGAAGTAGTCTCATAAATCATTAGCTCTAGTCCATGATATGTGATGTATAAATACCAACTTCGTGTGCATTAGAACTAGGTACCAATCCATAGTAGCAATCTATTGAGAGACACGTGTTTTGTCTTTCAAACTGATCGGTGTTTTTTTCTTTGTTCCTTGTATCTCGAGACCAATCTAATAGAGCAACCACTGAACCACCTATAAGAATATATAGAAATGATAAGTCAGTCAGAAGATAGCTACAAGGTTCTAAAAACCTCAACAATAGTTGGATGAATGAAAATAAATGCGTAGAAATATGGATAGTAACATGCATAAGCTACTGAACAACTACAGTGATAAGAATAACAATTATTCAGCTAGGAAGTGAGCATTTAAAATGAAAAGGGAAATTGATAGAGAGTTCAAGTCCACTAAGAATAGTAATTAACTTCACATTACTTATTATTCCTATCTTGTAGTTATTTACATAGATTAACCTTTTGACCCATAACTTGTTACCAAATTTAAGTTTTCATTTTCTTAAAGGACAAAGCTCCTAGTATTCCTAATTGTAGACTTATAATGGTACAATAGTTATGTCACTTTTAAATAGGTACAATGTTGCCTCGAAACCTAGGATACCGCTACACAATTAAAACTGTGTCATAGTCATGTATATGTACAAAAGAATTAAGAGTGTTAAAGAAATTTACCATGTTAAGTAGGGGGACACTAAGCTAGGGGCTGCAAAGGAGATAATATCTACGAATTGAAACCACTATTAATGAATGGAAACAATAAAACATACCAAGAGTAGAACGGGAAAATTGAAACCACAGCAGGAAAGGGTCAATAAATTGATCTCATGTTGACACTTGATGTCAGAACTGCATCCATTTTGTAATTTAAATAATACAACTTAAGTGCATATAACCCCTTCCATAAGCAAAGCAATCCAAAATTAAATTGGGAATCTATTTTATGAAGTCAAAAATAAATACATAATTAGACGTAAATGTCACATTCTTAATATGTTGAATCAAAATATTACCTTCAGGCTTCAGTGCAGCTCCCAAACAGTGGACGAATTTGAGTGAGGAAAAAAGTAACGTCGACACCAAGTAATAGATAAGAAGGCATAAAAAGTGTTATAGGATATCCTTTTCAATATAATATCATTGATTAGTGACAAGGAGGAGATTATAATTAAAAGCATTTTAAAAAACTATAAATAAAATTAGAAAGAAAAACATTATGATCAACAAAGTATAAATAAGAAAGGAAGTAACCTTGAACTAGGACAGAAATCGACAAGGGAATTAAATAATAACTGATTGAAATCATTAGACAATCAGTAGAATCTACGTATTATGAAAAAAACACAGACATTCAAATTTAACATATATTTAATATAATTCACGTAGATCTTTATGGAACAGCAGGCAAAATGTAATTAGGATCATTTAGTTATTATATCCTATACACGAAAACATATTAAGAGATTTTGTCCATAACAATACTTCAAATGTTCATTGAGGAATTTTATCAAACAGGTGGTGCTCATTCAAAATTTGGCACCAAATAGTCACAAGAACACTTAGAATGGTGCATTCAAAGAAATCAACAAACAAATTGACGATAAATTCTATAAAGTTTTTCATTTGTGTAGGTCAAAGAAATTATAAAACACTTATTCACATAACATGAAAAAAGAAACAAAAGATGGAACATACCAATCCAAATTATGAGAATTTGAAGTCAGGTAAATCATTACTGATTGTTGCTAATGGACGATTCACAAATTATCCAGAGAGAAAATTGATTATTGGACACATTTGCATCTCTATCTCTTATAAAACAGAAGAAACGCATCACCTTACGTGGGGAAATGGGGGAGTACGAGGGAGGGAAATGAGTTCCATTGGTGCCTTATCAAAAATTTGGAAATTAAATTGATGGCGCCTAATGAAAATCTTGGATTTTAAAATTTCAATTTTCCCCTTTCAAAATTTTTGGGGAAGACTTGTCAAAATCAATTCAACATGTATCTACACGCAACTTTTTTAATATAATACGGAATACTACTTTTTTCGTACTTATATGTCACAAAATAAATTATTAATGAGAACAATATGTATCAACAATTAATAACAAGTAAATAGTTTAACTAGAAAAAAAGCCTTTACAATCCAATAAAATATTAAATTTCATTTCATAAATAAACTACAAACATGTATCGTACAAAAGATTTTCATCCAAAATTTAATAATGGACTATATGATATATGACATTACCAATATCACATATGATGTATTAAACTTAGGATATAATTACTTCATCATTTTGAAATATATGATATTAAATATATGACATTACCAATATCACATATGCCACTATTAAACTTATGATAAAATTAATTCATCATTTTGGAATATATGACATCATCCTAAGTTTAATAACGGAATATACTCCGTATGATATATGACATTATCAATATCACATACGCCACTATTAAACTTAGGATAAAATTACTTCATAATATGGCCATATATGACATTATCCTAAGTTTAATAACGGAATATATGATATATGAAATTACCAATATCACATACGTCACTATTAAACTTAGGATAAAATTAATTCATAATTTGGCCATGTATGACATTATCCTAAGTTTAATAACGGAATATATGATATATGACATTACCAATATCACATATATCACTATTAAACTTAGGATAAAATTAATTCATCATTTGGGCACATATGACATTATCCTAAGTTTCATAATGGAATATATGATATATGACATTACCAATATCACATACGCCACTATTAAATTTAGGATAAAATTAATTCATCATTTATTTTATCCATCATTTGGGCACATATGACATTTTCCTAAGTTTAATAATGGAATATATATGAAATATGACATTACCAATATCACATATGCCACTATTAAACTTTGGATAAAATTAATTCATCATTTGGGCACATATAACATTATTCTAAGTTTAATAATGGAATATATGATATATGACATTATCAATATCACATACACCACTATTAAACTTAGGATAAAATTACTTCATAATTTGGCTATGTATGACATTATCCTAAGTTTAATAGCGGAATATATGATATATGAAATTACCAATATCATATACGCTACTATTAAACTTAGGATAAAATTAATTCATAATTTGGCCATGTATGACATTATCCTAAGTTTAATAATTGAATATATGAAATATGACATTACCAATATCACATATACCACTATTAAACTTAGGATAAAATTAATTCATCATTTGGGCACATATGACATTTTTCTAAGTTTAATAATGGAATATATGATATATGACATTACCAATATCACATATACCACTATTAAACTTAGGATAAAATTAATTAATCATTTGGGCACATATGACATTTTCCTAAGTTTAATAATTGAGTATATGATATATAACATTATCAATATCACATATGCCACTATTAAACTTAGGATAAAATTAATTCATCATTTGGGCACATATGACATTATTCTAAGTTTAATAATAGAATATATGATATATGACATTACCAATATCACATATGCTACTATTAAACTTATGATACAATTAATTCATCATTTGGCAATGTGTACGACTTATAATATATAACTAGCTTAAAGTCCCTTGACAATGTGTACAACTAAATTGATATTGTTATAGATTAGGAATGGGCGACAAAAAATCCGTCCCCAGTGGGTACCCGTCGATTGTGGGTAGGTAAACCCGTTAAATTTTTATCCATGAGTGATTTATGGGTATGAACTTCTACCTGTTGGCTGGTCGCAGGCGGATGATGAGTATGGATTTAAAGTTATATAAAATCTTTTGATATTTTGATAAAATGTTTATATTATTTAAACCGCATGTTACCCACGACCGACGGTATCCACGGGTTTGCGGGTATGGATGTAAAAATAAACCCAGTAGGGGAATATATGAACTTATCATAAGTTTAATAATGGAATATATGATATACGCCATTAATTATGTCACATATGCCACTAGTAAACTTAGGATAAAATTAATCCTTAAATTAACTAATTTGTATTAACTAATTTATATTTATATTATTAAATAAAAAGTAATCCTTAAATTTTATATTAACCAGTTCCTTTCAAGAATTTTCACCTATCCCGCAATCATTCAACCCCAAATTCTTTTAGTATCGGAGGGAAAATGAAAAAGTTAAAAATTACCAAAATCCACATCACATATCACACCCACAAATATTCTCTAAATTGGTGTTTGTTCAGAAAGAACAAATCCCTTTCTTCTCCAAACCCTAAACCCCCAAATCAATTGTTACTACCATCACCACCAAATCGTCAGCCAGCACCATCACATCTAAACCGCCGGCTACCTTCTCCTTTTACCTCTATCATCTCAAAATTAATCACGTCACCGTCACTTGTTGCTTCTTACACCGTCACCACACCCAAACTGTGAGTCACTACTATCAACTCCAATTGGTATGGTTTTTCTTTTAAACTCTGTTATATGTAATTGTAGCTGGGGTACTTCTATGATGAGTCGTCTTGAAAGTGGCTGCCCTATTTTGAAAACTGATGACATTGTTGCTCCTCAACTTTCCAATTCTGCTTTTGTATCACCCCCAAATTTATTGTTTAGCGGAAGCACGATTTGGGTGTTACGAATCAATAATCACATCACAAAGATATATAATGAACGACCACTATATGCGATTTGATAAAACAAAAGTTTACATCAAAAATATTGTTTACATTAGCTCAGCTTGAAATTGAGAGATTTAAGTACATAATTAATCTATACAAAATATAATAATGCAGCTAAATCTCTGATTGTTTGCATGCTGACTCGAGCTAATTGATCCTTACTTGAGCAGTCCAACCTACTGCTGGTCACCTGTGATACATGCTAAAATGGGTCAGCGAAACGCTGGTGAGCTCACAGGTTTGTATGTCAACACATATATTTGTATGAATCGCAAGATTTAATAATTGAATTTAAAATCCAATTAAGCAAAATAAAAGTTATACAGCCATGAGCACATAGTCTGAGCTTAACTTGAGTTGTCAGGCCCACTTAAGGAAACCTAACTTGAAATGCCTCCTACGAGTGCCTAATCCACACTCGTCTTCCCAAATGCTAATACGTCCGTTTGACCAGTTAGTGCGTGCTAACCCGGACGAGGATTGTCAATCCTATATGATATCATATACTAACATTCACGCTACAAATGTATTACGAGACTATGCTTAGGAGGACTTTAAATTGATTAGCTTGAAACTCATGTAGTATTTGCTTGATTTGTACTTGCGTTCTACTTGTAAAACAAAACAGAGCAGTAATATCACACCCCTAGTTGAAAAGCAGTGAAAATGGGGCCATGAAACTCACCTGAGTCTTGAAGTGTTTAAACAATTAAACTTGATTTGGCTTGACTTGTATTGACGTCCGAAGACTTGTAACCTGAAGGTGTCCATGACACGCGATGGTTATTAATTGTTTAGGTATCTCGAAAGACTACCTTTGTAGTTGTTTGTCCAAATTACCCCGATTTGGTTGATTGAATTGTATGTTTGAAAAAGTGTACGGCCCGTTGGTGATTAATTGCAATAATAGTTTTGATATTATCACATTGATTTTGAAACGTTATACTTGAAAAGCAAATTCCATTATGTTTGAAAAGTTGTATTGTATAAGCGTTTTGAAGTTGTTCAAGTTTGACACTTGGTGAGAAATGTGCTTACGGAATCTAAGTACGGGGGTCCGGGGGCAGCGCCCCTGGTTAGCGGGGTTCCAGGGGTGGCAACCCCTGGCGGGGTCCAAGGGGCTGGCCCCTGGCTGGGGTCGAGATCATATATTCCATTAAATTGCTTTGGTGAAAAATTTTTATTTCTATTAAATTGCTTTGGTGAAAAACGCATCTGGACTTGAATTTGGGTGAAATCAAGTGATAAAATTTTGATCTCGACACTTAGTAAAAATCTGAGTTTTCAACATTTTGTTTTATGCGACACAATAATTTGTCATGCGACACAAGGGTTGTGTCGCATAGAAGTGCGACACAAGGGCTTAGCGACACAAGGGTTGTGTCGCATAAGCGTACAATGCTGATTCAACAGCGACATAGCGATTGTGTCGCATGGTATTTGCGACATAAGGTACGACACAATATTGTGTCGCAAAAGGTCCGACACAACTGAGTTTTTACGACACAAGGGGTTTTATGCGACACAACCTGCGACACAAGGCTTGTGTCGCAAAGATGAACACCAAAACAGAACCCAGCGACTGTCGAAGATTTTCGACCCAAAACTCAAATATAACCCATTTTTAAGCTGTAACTTCGTGTTTCATTTGTTTAATAGGCATATATACACCCAAATCACCCGTAAATATGTAAAAATTAGCTAAAACGAGAAGTTTCGGAATTTTGTCAAAAACTTACAAAGTGACGAAACGAAATTCCGGAAAGGTAGAAATGTAGATCGTCGCGTGGGGGTTCCTTTTCTCTAATTACTTTGCCGATTTGAGGTCGTTTTGTATGTTTATTTGATGATTTAGGTGGTGGTTTGATGTGGTATTTTTGAGAGAGAAAAGAAATGGAGAGAAAAGAGAAAGAGTGTGAGAATGAGAAAGTGAGGGTGAGGAGGTGGTGACCTCACCCTAGGGCCGGTTTTGGTGGGGTCCACCAAGTGTGGGCTTCACCAAATTTTGCTCCGTGCTGTCGCGCTCCGTGCGATGTTCGTTTTCCGATCGTTTAGACGTTAATTAATTATTTTAATACGTCTAAATATACGTTTTAAAAATACGAATATTTATTCGACATTTTTGTTGAAGTATTTCATAAAATACTTAATAGTTGCGTTATAAAAATATAACATTATCTCGTTTTGTTTGTTTGCGCGTTTACATTTAATCGCGTTGTTCTCGCTTGTACGATATGGAATGAATACGAAATATTATAAAAATAATATTATCGAGATATAATAGTTTCATTAAATAAGCTTTATGTTATTTAATTAAATTGTTCACCAACGTCCGTATTTAATTGAAGCGAATTACATTCGATTTGAAACTTGTACGATTTAATCAAATCGCGTAATACTTGTATATATATATTCAACAATATATATTTATATTGATTGATACATTAATTAGCCTAACTCAAAACTAATTACATGTATTAACAGTTGATTAGGTACTATTCACTAGTCCTAATTTGACGGGTGTCACAGCTTTACTTTCTCTCACTGCCGCAAAATTAAGGTATGCAAAGCGGCACTAATTATTATTGCATTTGTAGTGAGAAGCATCATATGTATCTTTACTTGAAGATTCCTCAAAGTGAATGAACAAAAACTACTATGCTTTTCTGAAACAGCTTGAAAAGATCCGGATTTTTGTTGTATATATATTGAACTTTACCAGAAATCCTAGTATGTGAACTGGTTTTGATGACGTGACAATTTATATGGCATCCACAAGAACTTATGGGATTTAGATATAATAGCAGTAGTTGTTGATCTTGCCTCTAATTTACGGAATTAAGGAGATGTGATTGTGATAGTTAAAAAGTATTGCAGGGGTTCCAGCAGATGGAAGATGTTTTTTAGAGCAATAGCACATATGGTTTGCTTAAGAAATGGGGAAGAGGCGCCTGAAGAGAATCGACAAAGGGAACTTGCTGATGATTTAAGAGCTCAAGTAAAGTCATTTTTGAGTTTCTTGTTTTGTTAATGCATTGTAATTGTATTGATTTTTCGGAGTATGACATGTGTTTGTTACATTTTGAAAGTGAATTGGGATGTGCAGGTTGTTGATGAGCTACTTACGAGACGAAAAGAGATTGATTGGTATGGTTTTCTACCTTATTACTACACGTATGTCGTTAATTTTTAAAAATGTACAGGTTGTTGTGTTATACTTCGAATCTTATTTTGATGAGTTTTTTAAGGTTTATTGAGGGAGACTTTGAAGTGTATATATATACTACTTGTATATATATACTACTTGTTATGCATATTATATTGGCTGCATGATTTTGATGATTCTAATGGTTATAAGTCTTTTTTTAATCCGATTATAGGTATCGTGGGTTCTGTTAAAGTTTATTAGATGGATGTAATTATTAGTCATGATTATGTCTATGATGTTATCAATGTTCAGATTTTTCGATGAGATGGATTATATAGCCAGAACTTCTATGCTTTTCTGACATCGTATTGGAACTAAATTTAAGAAATAATATGTATCATGTTCTGAGATGGTTTTTGCTTTCTTGCAGGAGTAGGGCACATAACAGAGCCAGCATTTTCTTTTTAGATCCTAAGATTTTTGGTCATTTTCTTCTCAGATCATAAGGTTTGTTTCTTAGATTTTTTATTTTTCGTTCTTTCTTGATTGGGTAAATGTTTCTATTTCAGATCTATTTTTCTTTTTTTTAACACTGCTGGCTACTGTTTGTGTTCGAATGTTTATGAATATGATGAGTTCCTTTTTTGGGGGTTAAGTACTCTTAATCCATGTCTTGCACCTCTTGTTTTTAGACTTGTAATATTGAGTTCTTTCTTAATCACTAATTTTGGCAACTATAATGAGAGGGTCTTGCTGATATATCTCTAATTAGTCATGCATTTGCAGTACGTATATGTAAACAATCTTTTCTCGCAATGGAATACTGCTTTTACTGAGAAACTTTGTTGAAGCTGAGAAACATTGAAAGTAGGAGCTGGTAGCTGTCTAGTTTCACTAGCCTTAGATATTGAAAGTAGGAGCTGGTATGATAATTGAAAGTGATTATGTGGATTTTAGATAATTACACTATGCTAACAGCTGGACTAAAATGGGTATTAGAAAGTAGCAATTGGATGTGTTTATGGTGTTTTTTATGTCTAATAATAATATAATATAATAATCTAACTTTTTAGTGTTTGATACATTCTGGTATTTAATAAATAGATAAATTGATCCCAAATTGAAGTTCTTTATCAATCGAGAGTAGAAATCTTAAATTAGGCTATTAATAACTACTTGTATTCTTAAGGCATTTGATAGCGGCTTTATTATAGGTTACTTGTGTTTTACAAATCAAGATAGAATGATAGATGAAGAAACTAGATTTCAGGTAACATTCTGTATTTCTTTTTACTCTCTATTTGATTAGTTGGAAATTAGAATTGAACTTGTTATTTTTTTAAACTCTTTAAAGGACTTTCCTTCTTGCAAGTCTGTTTAGTTTTTAGTTGGTTACATAATGTGTGTTTTTTATTCCTGGTTAGGGACTTCTTAAATTGGATCTATAGTGAGTTGATAGATCGCTTACATTTTGCTAATGCAAGTTTGGTTCAACAGTAACTACAATCATCTAGATGATGTACGTGTTGCAAGGGATATCCAATAGGTATGACTAAACTCATTAATATCAGTTAATTATATTTGATTAGATTCTAATGAGGTGAGATTTTTAAGTTAAACTCAATTGTGCATTGATGAAGAAACTAGTTTTCGGATAACATAAATGCATAATGATTATCATTTATTTCTCGTTTCAGTTTGTGCAGGTAGATGATCACACTACTAGCTGATTATATTGCAGAAAAGTAAAGCAGAAATAGTGACTTTGAGACTACTGTGATTTTTGTATATAAGCTTATAATGCTTACGAACATTCTTACATTCATAGTATTGTAATTATAATCGATAACATATATGTATTAGTTTCATATTAATATATCATTGTCCTTATTAATTTCATTTATGTTTGGTTTTGATCAGCAGCTAGGTTCGTTGTTTGGTTGTATGGAAAAATAACTAATATATATATATATATATATATATATATATATATATATATTAATTTTAAAAAATCCATATAGATCGGTTTTTGAATTAGTAATATCATTTTATATGGTCACACATCAATAGCCACTTTTGACTTATTTTTATGTGATTAAATCCTAAAAGAAATCACTCCTTGTGTGACTAAATGATACAAATCATCACACAAACATAAAAAAAAGTGGCTATCGGATGGACAATAGTCACACAAAATATAAGTTTACTTGACATTACAGAGCATATCGTCACACTTATTATCACATACGGCCACTTTTGGTTTAATTTTATGTGACCAAATCCCATAATAAATCACTACTTGTGTGACTAAATGATACAAATCGTCAAACAAACATGAAAATAAAGTGGCCATTGGATGGACAATAGTCACACAAAATACAAGTTTACTTGACATTACAGAGCATATGGTCACACTTATTATCACCTACGGCCACTTTTGGTTTAATTTTATGTGACCAAATCCCATAATAAATCACTACTTGTGTGACTAAATGATACAAATCGTCCCACAAACATGAAAATAAAGTGGCCATTGGATGGACAATAGTCACACAAAATACAAGTTTACTTGACATTACAGAGCATATGGTCACACTTATTATCACCTACGGTCACTTTTGGTTTAATTTTATGTGACCAAATCCCATAATAAATCACTACTTGTGTGACTAAATGATACAAATCGTCACACAAACATGAAAATAAAGTGGCCATTGGATGGACAATAGTCACACAAAATACAAGTTTACTTGACATTACAGAGCATATGGTCACACTTATTATCACATACGGCCACTTTTGGTTTAATTTTATGTGACCAAATCTCATAATAAATCACTACTTGTGTGACTAAATGATACATAACGTCACACAAACATGAAAATAGAGTGGCCATTGGATGAACAATAGTCACACAAAGTACAAGTTTACTTGACATTAGAGAGCATATGGTCACACTTATTACCACCTACGACCACTTTTGGCTTAATTTTATGTGACCAAATCCCAGAATAAATCACTCCTTGTGTGACTAAATAATACAAAACGTCACACAAATATGAAAATAAAGTGGTCATTGGATGGACAACAGTCACACAAAATACATGTTTTACTTGACATTAATGAGCATATGGTCACACAAAATACAAGTTTACCTTACTTTAAAGATCATATGGTCACACTTATTAACACTTTTGGTCACATTTGGCTTAAATTTATGTAACCAAATCCCAAAATAAAGAACTTGTTGTGTGACTAAATGTTACAAATGGTCACACAAACATACAACTCAAGTGACCATTGGATGGAAAATAGTCACACAAAATACACTTTCACTTGATTTTAAAGAGCTTATGGTCACACATTTTATGGTTTTGGTTACTCTTTTTAAATGGATACGGCCACTAACCAGCTAGTGTGACCGTATGGACCCCTTTGGTGGCGCGACCTTTAGTCACACACAAGGTGAAAAAACGAGAGTGACCATATGGTTTTAGTCACGCTTTTCTGGTGTGACCAAATCGCAGATCTGTACTAGTGAAACAAAAGTTAGCAGTTGCTGATCTAGTCTGGACCTTGGATTGTGGATTACCAATAATCAATTGATTATCAACATGTTTTGTCCACTTGTGTCGCACCCCCAAATTCGTGTTGCGGAAGCGAATCGGGTCGGGGCGTGACTAATCAATAATCAAAACACACAAGGTACATAATGAACGACATCTACATGCGTCGTTTACAAAAATACATTGATTGTAATAAAGTTTACAGCAGTTAATAAGTTACAAAAGCTCGGTAACCTATCTGAGAGATTCTATGGCATTACTACTTTTACAAAATATAATAATGCAGAAAAATCTCTTGATGTTTGCATGCGACTCGAGCTATATTGTCCTGAGCAGACCTACTGTTGTTGAGTACCTGAGAATACATGCTAAAAGGTCAGCTAAAAGCTGGTGAGCTCACAGATGTAATGATGTAACAATATTGTATGAACCACAAGATTTAATCATGTTTGAAATCAATCAAATAAATAAGTGTGTATATTACTGCCATGAGCTCATAGTTTGAGCTTAACTGAGTTGTCAGGATCACAATCAAGTGCCCGATCGAGGTTGCCTCCTGCGAGTGCCTAATCTACACTCGTTATGAACAAATGCTAATGTGTCCGTTTGACCAGCATTCGTGGTAGCGCGACTACCCCGGACAGGGACTGTCAATCCCAAATGGTAGCATTCATTAACATTCACGCTATATCCATACTAACAAACTATGATGTGGAGGACTTCATGATTAGGTAAAACAACTCATGCAGTCAATATATCGAGTTTAGTACTGGTGTTCATATTGTAAAAATGAAAACTGAGCATGTATCCTCACCCCCGAGGTAAAAACAGTAAAAAGCGGGGCTATGAGACTCACCTGAGTCTGATGATTTGCAGTGAAGCAAATGTGATGCAGTACAATGAGGTGTCCGAAGACTGTAACCTGCCGGACGTTCAAAACGCGCAAGGTTATAAGTACATGTAGACGTCTCAATAGACCGTCCATGCTAGTTGTTCATCCAACTAGTAATGTCCAAATGACTTGATTGCGGATTGATTAGTTTGAGTTTTTGAAAATATGTACGGCCCGTTGGTGAAGGATTTTGTAATAATAATCTTATAGCATTATTATTATGTGTTGATCCATTATATACTATTTAAATATATGATTTGTGAGTTGTATCGTATATAAGTATTGGAGAAATGTGTGTTCGACACTTAATGTGAAAACTAGTTTTCAAGTTTCTGATTTAGGCGACACTTAGAACGTCACTTAGTAGTTTTTGGCGACACTAGGAGAGTGTCGCATATATAGTGAAGTTCAGTATTGTATGCGTCACTAAGTGAAGTGTCGCATAAGGTGGCGTCACTAGGTTGCGTCACTAAGGTTAAGTGCCGCAGGTGTACTGTTCCTAAAATATGCGTCACTTCGATGAAGTGACGCTAGTATGCGTCAGTCCATGATAGGCGTCACGTGGGGTAGTGTCGGGTAAAGGAGCATCACTTAGGTATGGCGTCACTAGGGTAAGTGTCGTATGGTATGATTTTGTGCAAGTTAGCATCACTTTGTGAAGTGTCGCATCATACTGGGACTTGATGCGTCACTTAGGTCTGTTTAGTCCAAGCCTTTGCGAAAACGTGGTCAAACGACCTCGGTTTGACCCGAAACTTTTACACATGTCTTAAAATGGTTCCAAGAGTCCAACAAATTTATTGGTTCGCACCGGGGTTAACCCGAAGTGTCGGTTTTATAAGTTTACCAAAACAGCCCTTTAGATTTATATTTTCCAGACTTAGTCCCAACGAATCTCCCGTTTTCTCTAACTTTTATTCCGAATCAAGCCTAACCAAAAATCACACATATTCTTCAAGGTGTCTAGTTTATTTCTGCACTTTATGGTATTTTTATAAGTTCATTTACTATTTTAAACAAAAATAAACATGAAGAGTGGTCAGTTTTAGTCCAAAACAGACATTCACTCAAAGATCGGGTTATTCACGAAAATCCGTGTATTTCTGGAAATGGTCAAAGAAGAACTTTTTGTAGAAGAATCCATACGGAGATTTCGGTATAAGATTCAGGTGTTGATTCATTCTAGAACTCACGTTACAATCGTTTTCGTGAGATGATTTTTCTGGTCCGAAAAGCTGTTAACATGTAGGTGTTTAGAAAACGTGTTTAAAGCTTAGATTTGGACATTTTCAAGTTGTATGAAGTCACTAACATGTAGATGTATGTAAAGCATGAAAATCTAGTGAGGGAAAGTGGTGGAATCATACCAAAATCATGTTCTAGAGGGAGAGACAAGTGAGATGATGCTTGATCCTTGCTTCTAGCTCCTCTTCTTGTGTTTTTTCCAAGTAAATGATGGTGGATTGTGGTGGTTGATGGTGGAAGTGGTGGTGCCGTGAGGTGGTGAGGGAGAGGAGAGGGAGAGAGTTGTTGTGTGTGTTTTAGTGAGAGAGTGTAGTGAGAGAGAGATGGAGAACATAATGAGGAAAAATGGGGATTTGGTTGCGGTTTAATGGTCAAGAACAAGATCCACATTTGGTGGATCTTGTTGGCCGATTTTTGCATTAAAATGGGAGGTGAGGTTTGTAAAAATCGTGCCTCCCAATTAATGGTATTATATCCGTGTTTGTTTACCCGATCGTTTAAACGTTTATGTCGTACGTTATACGTTATATATACTACATTTCGGTAACGGTTTAAAGCTCGATATATTGAAATGATAGTTTCATTCAAAATGATATATTTTTAAGTTACCAAAATAATATTTGGTTTTTGTTTGGTCGCCGGTTGCGAAACGTGTGTTCGTTTGAATCGTGTAACGTTTTTAAACGTTATTTTTGTACGTGTGTAATCGCGTTACTTTTTAATAGAAGTATTTTATCAAAATACTTAGAAATGGGTTATAAAAATATAATTTTCACAAATTTCGTTTGTCGTGCGCGTATCATGCATTTTCGTCGCATTCGGTTACGTTTTAAGCAAAACGTATATGTTCGATATATTATAAACATAATATAAGGTGATTATCAATGTTATTAAATAATTTCATATTATTTAATAAATGTTTCACCAACGTCCGTATTATTGTATCGGGATCCGCCAGATATGAAAATGCACGATTCAAATAAATCGCGTACGTTTATATATTCTCAAATATATATAATGATACACATAATTAGCCTATTACAAAACTAATTACACGTATTAACAATCTGATTAGGCACTAATACAAGTCCTAATTTGGTGGGTGTCACATTCTCCCCTTGTTAAGAGAATTTCATCCCGAAATTTAGCTTTGAGTCGTGTGAGGAGTGGAGTCTGTGAATAGCTGTGGATACTTGAGTCGCATTTGGTCTTCCCGTTCCCATGTGAATTCCGGACCACGCCTCGAATTCCACCGGACTTTAACAATGGGAATACGACTTTGTTTAAGTTGTTTGACCTCACGGTCCATGATTTCCACTGGTGTCTCGACGAAACGAAGTTTATCATCGATATGAATCTTGTCAAGAGGAATGATAAGTGTCTCATCAGACAGACATTTCTTCAGGTTAGAAATGTGAAATGTGGGATGCACGCTACTGAGCTCGGGTGGCGGCTGCAATCGATATGCTACTTGACCAATCCTTTCAAGGATCTCAAAAGGTCCAATGTACCTGGGATTCAGTTTCCCACGTTTACCAAAATGGATGACGCCTTTCCAAGGCGAGACTTTTAGGAGTACTCGATCCCCAACCTGGAACTCGAGATGTTTGCGTCTCACGTCAGCATAACTTTTCTGACGATCACGCGCGACCTTGAGTCTGTTTTGGATTCCAATGATTTTCTCTGTTGTTTCGTGAATGATCTCTGGACCAGTGAGTTGGCTGTCTCCCACTTCGGTCCAGCAGACAGGTGATCGGCACTTACGACCGTACAGTGCCTCGAAAGGTGCAGCTCCAATACTGGTATGGCAGCTGTTATTGTACGAAAACTCGCACAATGGTAGGTGATGTTCCCAGTTTGCACCGAAGTCAACTACGCAGGCTCGTAGCATATCCTCCAGTGTTTGAATGGTTCGTTCGCTTTGGCCATCGGTTTGTGGGTGGTATGCAGTACTCATATCCAGGCGAGTACCCAATGATTTCTGAAGTGATTGCCAAAAGCGAGATGTGAAACGACTATCCCTGTCGGAGATAATCGAGATGGGAACGCCATGTCGGGATACAATTTCTTTCAGATAAATTCGTGTGAGGCATTCCATTTTATTAGTTTCCTTGATGGCAAGGAAATGAGCAGATTTTGTGAGACGATCACCCAAATGGTATCGCAACCACTGGATGTTTTTGTAAGTTTCGTGATAAAATCCATGGAGATCTGCTCCCATTTCCATTGAGGGATTTCCGGTTGTTGGAGCAATCCGGAGGGTTTCTGATACTCGACTTTGACTTTAGAACATGTGAGGCACTTGCTGACATACGTGGCGATTTCAACTTTCATGTTAGGCCACCAATACCACTCTTTGATGCCATGATATATCTTGTCGGATCCAGGATGTTGATGTTTTCAGGTTTAAGTGCTTCGAGTTGAGCGGTGAAAATCTGAATGATAAGATCATTATGAATTGTGATACTGAGGGCTCGAACTCGAAGTGGTTTAGAACATTCTTTTCGACTGAGGGCATCGGCAACAACGTTTGCTTTGCCCGTATGGTATTTGATTTCGCAGTCATAATCGGTGAGCAACTCGACCCAGCGGCGTTGTCTCATGTTTAGATCCTTTTGATCAAAGATATGCTGGAGACTTTTATGATCGGTGAAGATTATACATTTAGTTCCGTATAGATAGTGTCTCCATATTTTGAGTGCAAACACTACGGCTCCCAGTTCAAGGTCATGAGTGGTGTAGTTCTTTTCGTGAACTTTTAATTGTCGGGAGGCGTAGGCTATGACCTTGTCTCATTGCATCAACACACAACCGAGACCTTGGTGAGAAGCATCGTAGTATACCACGAAGTCATCTGTGCCTTCGGGTAATGATAGGATAGGTGCACTGCAAAGCTTTTGTTTGAGTAGTTGGAAAGCTGATTCTTGCTTATCGGTCCAATCAAACTTCTTCACCTTCTGAGTCAGTGTGGTAAGTGTTTGGGCTATCTTCGAGAAGTTTTCAATGAATCACCGATAGTATCCTGCCAATCCTAAGAATTGACGTACTTCGATCGGCGTTGTTGGTACTTGCCAGCACTTGATAGCCTCGATTTTTGACGGATCCACATGAAATCCTTGACTGTCAATCACGTGTCCAAGGAATTGAACGGTTTGCATCCAGAACTCACACTTGGAGAATTTGGCGTATAACTCCTCGTGTCTGAGCAGTTTTAGGATGGTTTTGAGGTGTTGCGCATGTTCTTGTTCGTTGCGCGAGTAGATAAGGATGTCGTCTATAAAGACGATGACAAACTTGTCGAGGTATGACTTGCACACCCGGTTCATGAGGTCCATGAATACAGCTGGTACGTTGGTTAAACCGAAGGGCATCACTTGAAACTCATAATGCCCATAGCGAGTTCGGAAAGCTGTTTTTGGAATATCGGTGTCGCAAACTCGTAACTGATGATAACCTGACCGTAGATCGATCTTTGAATAAAAACTCGACCCCTGAAGTTGGTCAAACAGGTCATCAATGCGGGGAAGTGGATAACGATTCTTGACTGTTAGTTTGTTCAACTCTCGGTAGTCGATACCCATTCTGAATGAACCGTCTTTCCTTTTCATGAATAAGACTGGAGCTCCCCAAGCTGAAGAACTCGGTCGGATGAATCCTTTGTCCAGGAGTTCTTGTAATTGGGTGGACAACTCCTGAAGTTCGGATGGGGCTAACCGATAAGGTGCTCGTGCCACGGGTGCTGCTCCGGGCACAAGATCGATGGAGAATTCTACCTGCCTAGGCGGTGGAAGACCAGGTAATTCCTCAGGAAAGACTTCTGGAAAGTCTCGAACGATAGGCACATCCTCGAGTCGCTTCTCCCCCGACTTTTTCTCTATAATGTGTGCGAGGATTGCCTGATAACCTTTCCTCAGATATTTGCGGGTTTTCATACAGGATATGATATTCAACCTCGTCCCACCGGTCTCCCCTTGTATGATTAGAGTACCACCAGTGATGAGAGGTATACGAACGATTTTATCGAAGCAGATGATTTCGGCTCGGTGTTTGGACAACCAGTCCATGCCAACAATGATGTCAAAACTTCCAATATCGACAGGAATCAAATCAATGGGAAAGAGTTCATCGGCTAGGTTTAAAGTGAAATTAGGTATCACTCTATCGGTTTCGATGAGTTTACCATTAGCTAATTCTACAATGTACTTAACATCTAAAGCAACAGGGGTAATGTCAAGCAATGGATAAAATTCATCAAAGATAAAGCTTCTATCGGCACAAGTATCAAACAGAACAGAAGCAGTTAAGTTGTTGAGGAGGAATGTACCCGAGACCACATTCGGGTCTTGGCGGGCATCCCCAGAGTTAAGGACAAATGCTCTACCTCGAGAGTTGTTGTTGTTGTTGCCCTTGTTCTTCAGTTTAGGGCAGTCATTCCTGAAATGCCCCGTGTTGCCACACTCGTAGCAAGTTTTCGGTTGGTTGGAGTTGGTGTTGGTGTTGTTGTTTGTTTTGGTGGCCCTGCAGTCCTTGGCGTTATGCCCATATCGTTGGCAGTTGTTGCAAGGCGTACCGCAAGAACCATCATGATGACAACAACACTTGGAAGAAGGGCTTACTTCCAGTGTAACCCTTTTTCGAATCAGAACCAGATGAGTAGGCCTTAACAGTGTCAGACCTTTTGGATGATAATTGAGTTTGGTTGGAGTTTCCAGACCACTTTCGCTTTTGATCTCCAGATTGATTCCCAGTGTTTTTGGCAACAGGTGTCCCCTGAAGGACATTATGAGCCATGAGATTGTGCACCATGCGCACAGTTGCTTGAAATGTGGAGGAATTTGATGCAGTAACCATTCCTTGAATTTGTGGGGGAAGTCCCCAGAGATAACTTTCAATCCGTTTGTATTTCGGATCAACCATGGTGGGGCATAGGTGTGCCAACTGATTAAATTGAGCGGTGTAACCGGCAATGTCATTTCCTTGAGTGGTGAGGTTCCAGAACTCTGCTTCTAGCTGTTGGATTTCATCTCTAGGACAATACTCGTCCTTCTGCATCTTCTTCAATTCTTCCCAGGGAGTTTGATAAGCGATGTTAATACCCACGGTCTAAGCATGAGTACTCCACCATGTCAGTGCACCGTCAAGGAAAGTGCAGGTGGAGTATTTGACTTTATGGTCTTAAGGACAATTGCAGATACGAAAAACAGATTCAGTCTTCTCAATCCACTGTAACAAACCAATGGCACCCTCGGTGCCCTTGAAACTTATAGGCTTGCAATTTAGGAAGTCCTTGTATGAGCAGGGCTTTATTATAGGGGTGTTAGTTGGCGTTTCGCCACTCTCGGAACGTTGTTGTCGGGCAGCTAGAGCATCAGCTACCCCTTGGGCAACAAGTCGGTCAACATCAGCTTGATTAAACGTTCATCTCGGAGGCATAATGCTTGAATAAACAAAGAGAGAAGATATGTAAGTCAATTGTGTAACGGTTATGATATATCACACATGTATATATAGGGGGTAATATACAACAGCACGAAGTGATAATCATTTTCCATTAGATAACAAAGTTGGGTACAAGATATGAGTTTCGAAAGATACAGAACACAGGGATTTCAAAAGATTACCTAAATTAAAGTTTACAAAAGATACCGGGAATTGTTACATCCGGTCGAATTACATGAGTTCTACATAGATAGTTAACGGATTACAAGGTAAAGACTACACTAGTCTTGGTGCAGGTTTATTCGTTCCATTAGAGTGACAAGTCGGTCCACAGTTCCTGCAAGTCTGCTGGTTTGCCTAGCGTTATCTTCAGCCAAAGTTAGTCATTGTTCCAGCACTCGAGTGTATTCTTCGGCTTCTTGCGAGTGTTGCTCACATTCTTCCAGCTTTACTTGTAAGAGATCAACCGTTCCCCTGTCGTCGATCACTTGTTGATGAACCATTTCTAGAGTACGTTTCATGTCTTCTTGTTCTTGGTAAAGTTGTGCAATGCGATCGTGTGATTGGCGCAACCAGTACATTTGCACAATGTATTGTTCCCGTTTCAAGCTTTCAAGTCTTGCCTCATGACGGTGTAGTCGGGCAGCTAACACGGGAACAGTATGGTGGATAGATTCTTGCGTATATGGGGAGATGTCCATGAGGTCAACAGGAATTCGTATGGCTTCTTCAGACCTTCATGTGTTTAGAGTTGTGGGTAGCCAATCTCACCTACGAGGGTATGTTGGATGGCCTGTCCCAGTTGAGGTGTTTCTAGTGGGGTAAGGGCTAACTCGAATTGATCTGTTACCCCTCCGTTGATGTCGAGTGACTCGTGCCTCCCCGGTGATATAATAGAGAGGTTCAAAAGACGTTAGTGGTAACGCGGTTACCTCCTCAATGGTTGGTAAGGTTTGAGTCTCGTCGTTTGCGTTAGCTGGTGCTAGATGCGGAATGTCCGCCATGTCTGTGGCAAGAGCGTTTAATGAATATCGTGAGGCCTATATATATATATATATATATATATATATATATATATATATATATATCATATCATATAATATAGCCTAGTGTGTCTAGCAAAAACATGTATAGGTCCGGTGTCTCTCGTGGTCAGAGTCAACTAGTGTATTCCTGTTCAACATAACCGTTTCAGACCTCACATCATCTTTCTTTAATTATACATAGTTGATCATGCTACGTTAAATTAAAGTCGTATGATATAATTCCTGAACCAGTCATACCTAATAAGGAAATACTGCCTAACGGTCATAGTCTAGGCCCACTAATGCAACCTAGTTCACTATAACCTTAGGCTCTGATACCAATCTGTCGCACCCCCAAATTCGGGTTGCGAAAGCGAATCGGGTCGGGGCGCGACTAATCAATAATCAAAACACACAAGGTACATAATGAACGACATCTACATGCGTCGTTTACAAAAATACATTGATTATAATAAAGTTTACAATAGTTAATAACTTACAAAAGCTCGGTAACCTATCTGAGAGATTCTATGGCATTACTAGTTTTACAAAATATAATAATGCAGAAAAATCTCTTGATGTTTGCATGCGACTCGAGCTATATTGTCCTGAGCAGACCTACTACTGTTAAGTACCTGAGAATACATGCTAAAAGGTCAGCTAAAAGCTGGTGAGCTCACAGGTGTAATGATGTAACAATATTGTATGAACCACAAGATTTAATCATGTTTGAAATCAATCAAATAAATAAGTGTGTATATTACTGCCATAAGCTCATAGTTTGAGCTTAACTGAGTTGTCAGGATCATAATCAATTGCCCGATCGAGGTTGCCTCCTGCGAGTGCCTAATCTACACTCGTTATGAACAAATTCTAATGTGTCCGTTTGACCAGCAGTCGTGGTAGCGCGACTACCCCGGACAGGGACTGTCAATCCCAAATGGTAGCATTCACTAACATTCACGCTATATCCATACTAACAAACTATGATGTGGAGGACTTCATGATTAGGTAAAACAACTCACGCAGTCAATATATCGAGTTTAGTACTTGTGTTCATATTGTAAAAATGAAAACTGAGCATGTATCCTCACCCCGAGGTAAAAACAGTAAAAAATGGGGCTACGAGACTCACCTGAGTCTGATGATTTGCAGTGAAGCAAATGTGATGCTGTACAATGAGGTGTTCGAAGACTGTAACCTGCCGGGCGTTCAAAATGCGCAAGGTTATAAGTACATGTAGACGTCTCAATAGACCGTCCATGCTAGATGTTCATCCAACTATTAATGTCCAAATGACTTGATTGCGGATTGATTAGTTTGAGTTTTTTAAAATATGTACGGCCCGTTGGTGACGGATTTTGTAATAATAATCTTATAGCATTATTATTATGTGTTGATCCATTGTATACTATTTAAAGTATATGATTTGTGAGTTGTATCGTATATAAGTATTGAAGAAATGTGTGTTCGACACTTAATGTGAAAACTAGTTTTCAAGTTTCTGATTTAGGCGACACTTAGAGCGTCACTTAGTAGTTTTTGGCGACACTAGGAGAGTGTCGCATATATAGTGAAGTTCAGTATTGTATGCGTCACTGAGTGAAGTGTTGCATAAGGTGGCGTCACTAGGTTGCGTCACTAAGGTTAAGTGCCGCAGGTGTACTGTTCCTAAAATAGGCATCACTTCGATGAAGTGACGCTAGTATGCGTCAATCCATTATAGGCATCACTTGGGGTAGTGTCGGGTAAAGGAGCGTCACTTAGGTATGGCGTCACTAGGGTAAGTGTCGTGTGGTATGATTTTGTGCAAGTTAGCGTCACTTCGTGAAGTGTCGCATCATACTGGGACTTGATGCGTCACTTAGGTCTGTTTAGTCCAAGCCTTTGCGAAAACGTGGTCAAACGACCTCGGTTTGACCCGAAACTTTTACACATGTCTTAAAATGGTTCCAAGAGTCCAACAAATTTATTGGTTCGCACCGGGGTTAACCCGAAGTGTCGGTTTTATAAGTTTACCAAAACAGCCCTTTAGATTTATATTTTCCAGACTTAGTCCCAACGAATCTCCCGTTTTCTCTAACTTTTATTCCGAATCAAGCCTAACCAAAAATCACACATATTCTTCAAGGTGTCTAGTTTATTTCTGCACTTTATGGTATTTTTATAAGTTCATTTACTATTTTAAACAAAAATAAACATGAAGAGTGGTCAGTTTTAGTCCAAAACAGACATTCACTCAAAGATCGGGTTATTCACGAAAATCCGTGTATTTCTGGAAATGGTCAAAGAAGAACTTTTTGTAGAAGAATCCATACGGAGATTTCGGTATAAGATTCAGGTGTTGATTCATTCTAGAACTCACGTTACAATCGTTTTCGTGAGATGATTTTTCTGGTCCGAAAAGCTGTTAACATGTAGGTGTTTAGAAAACGTGTTTAAAGCTTAGATTTGGACATTTTCAAGTTGTATGAAGTCACTAACATGTAGATGTATGTAAAGCATGAAAATCTAGTGAGGGAAAGTGGTGGAATCATACCAAAATTGTGTTCTAGAGGGAGAGACAAGTGAGATGATGCTTGATCCTTGCTTTTAGCTCCTCTTCTTGTGTTTTTTCCAAGTAAATGATGGTGGATTGTGGTGGTTGATGGTGGAAGTGGTGGTGCCGTGAGGTGGTGAGGGAGAGGAGAGGGAGAGAGTTGTTGTGTGTGTTTTAGTGAGAGAGTGTAGTGAGAGAGAGATGGAGAACATAATGAGGAAAAATGGGGATTTGGTTGTGGTTTAATGGTCAAGAACAAGATCCACATTTGGTGGATCTTGTTGGCCGATTTTTGCATTAAAATGGGAGGTGAGGTTTGTAAAAATCTTGCCTCCCAATTAATGGTATTATATCCGTGTTTGTTTACCCGATCGTTTAAACGTTTATTTCGTACGTTATACGTTATATATACTACATTTTGGTAACGGTTTAAAGCTCGATATATTGAAATGATAGTTGATGTGCCACCAGCGGTCGGTAAGGGAAATTACTTACCCTTTGTCGTTGCACCGGCTACTGGCGACGGCCATCAGAGGGTGTTTTAAATTTGTAATTGCGGGGCCTAAGTTTTCCCTAACAATGCTAATCCTAAAGGTGAGCAAGTGGTAGGTATGACCTAGAGTCGTTCTTCAAACCGACTGAATTGAAACTAAGGTGTGGCAGATGAGGGCTTTCAAACTAGTGAAGGGTTTATAAAATAGTGGGTGAGTTTTGGTTTTTATATTAACTAACTTAGGCAAGTAAATAAATAAAAGCGAAATTAAAATAAAACGTAAAGCAGATAAGATAAAGATAGTGTTTGCTGAGATTTCGTTACTTAAGTTATGGGATGATATTTGGAGAAACTGTTTTAAAAGATGTTTGTTAATTGTTACTCTTGGACACTTATGATGTAAACACTAGATTCCCTACTAATTAAAATCCCATTAGCATGTCACATCGGGAGCTAGGTTATGGTAACATTACAAAGTATTTAGAATAATAAGCAAAATCTTAATTATGGTTTAATAATACTTTCATATGAACGGGAACAAAATCTTAAGGTACTATACATAACTGAATCATATAACGATTCCTCATCATCCTAACAGATTCGTATATTTAAAAAGTTCATTTATGACTTTAAACCATCCTTTGCTTAAGACTACCCAATAAATCCCCTAATTATCCACAGCGTTCCTCACTTAAAGTGGTTCCGCCGCTTCAAACCTTGGCCATGTCTTGTCCTATGATAATCCCCCATGTAGCCTTGTGGTTCCATAGTTTCATACCTTTGACAAATTATATTGACACAGATGACTGACTACCTTTTATATGGACGTCGTTAAAAGGTGTTGTAATCACGTTTATTGGTGGAAGGGCGATAGATTAATTTGAAGTTTAAAAGTCTATTTAGAAAGGTTAATTAAACTAGGTTTCTCATTTTGTATATATTAGTCCGTAATATAACTACCTTCGGTTGTTACGCAGCTTCCACGTATTTGTACTACACCTAAAGTGTTTCCAACGCTATACTGTGTAACAGTCGAATAGGGGCCGTCATTGTGACATCCGTCACTAAATGCATCATTTGTAGGTTCGTTCTCAAAAATTCATTTCGCATTCGTGATTAAATCATTCGTAATTTAAACTATATGAGAAATATAATTCTCGTATAGTATTGAAATAAATCGATCATTTCACATACAAGAAAAGAAAAGATTTTCTAATTAAATAAATCAAAATCAAATGCATTAATTACGAAACTAGGGTTTCTGAATTTTGGTAGAATCGCGACGCGATTTCCCTAACATTGCGACGCAATTTGACAATATAATGGCGACGCGATTTATCTACAATCGCGACGCGACCTTACGTCGGCCAGACCTGGTATATAAACTCATTTTTAAACCCTAATACGTATCCTAAACACTTGTAGTCGATTTTGGGCGATCAGAGGCGTGTTCATCATCATATTTTCGATTTTCAAAGTCCAAGAACATAATCATATCATTCCTCAATCATTCCATCGATCGAGAGCTTGTGTTTATGCGTATTTCGGTAAGAATCATATTCAAATCCTTCGTTTCTTCATAATCTTGATGCATGATGAATGAATTCTCATGCTATACTCTTTATTTACAGATTGTTAGTGATTCCATCGTGCGGATTCGCGATTGTTGGTATATAAATTCCTTTCGATTCATTTGTTTTAGTATATTTCGATCATTCGTTTATGTCGGTCATTTTCGGTTCATTTCCATTGTATTCCGGGTAATAAAAATAGTTAGAACATTAATAAAATTAGTATATATGATGATAGGATTAAGAGTTTTTGATTGTTGTGGCGGTTTGGATTGGTTATATATGTGATTAGGGTTGATTTATTATAAACCCTAATCTGATCAGAAACTTTGTTCGGATTGGGAGGCTTGTAACTTGGTCATATCACGATGGTTTTTGATGAAAAAGGAGTCTAAACATAAGTACTTTTAGTCTTCTTTCAAATGGAGTCAATTTCATGGTTAAATGTGGAGTATAAGTTGGTCAAAACGATTTTACAAGATGATGTGTCATTTCTGAGTTTCTCGGTTCCAGATTTCGGTCGAGTTGTAGATTTTTGAAACGTGTCTTAAACTAAGATTTAGATCTTGAGATTTTTACTGGAGTGTCTTTAAAGTGTTAAATATTTTCTGTAAAAATATGATAATCATTTGAAGCTTCTAAGTATTTTAAGTAAATTAAAAATTTTGTGAAGTCAGAAAGAGTCAACAGTTTAGAGCAGTTTACTTTGATGAATTTTTAAAAATAGTAGATCAACATAAATCAATCTGGGAAAATTACTGAGTATTCTAAACACATTAAAGTATCGTTGGTAGATATTATAGAGTCAAATGGTTTAAGTAAGTATTATTTAAAAATTCGTGAAGTGGGTCCAAATTTCTGGTCAGAATCTGAGTTTTTATTTAGGATTAGTTCTTGTTATAATAAACTAGTAGAATTGTGAGGAAACATATTAGAAGTGTTTGGGTTGTGGAATACAATGGAATAACCTAGTTATGTCTAGTTTATGACCCATACGTATTATGACATTGTAGATTGGCGAGCTGATTAGTGGTTATACTTAAGGGACGATACTTACATCATTTCTTGAGGTGAGTTTTCGTGGCCCCATTTTCTTACTTGTTTTACATTGGGGGAAAAGTATGCTCACATGTTTTATTAACTGTTTTATGCTGTGAAACGTATTCATTTTTATTTTTGGACATATGCTTGAAATGTGTAACACTTTGTGATTATGTGCTTCGGTTGTTGGATTTATTTTACAAGGCATTGCTCCCTTAGGAGTGATTACCTGATGTGTACTTTTGTATGCATTAAAGCCACGTTTGTTTGCAAGGCATTGCTCCCTTATGAGTGATTACCTGATGTGTACTTTTTGTATGCATTAAAGCCATTGTTGGAGTAGCTACTGCCATTTGAGTTGTGAGATGTTTGGTTATTTCATATCACTTGTGTACCTTTTCATATGCATTGTCCTAACCAATGATTATCACAGCAAAAAGGATTTTATATTAGGGTGTCATGTTTCAAACCTACGAAACTCACCAACATTATTGTTGACGTTTTTGAGCATAACTTTTCAAGTAGCACTAGTGGGCTGAAGATAGAGGACAAGAAAGCTTAGTGGACCTCTAGGTTGCATTTGAGCTAAGATTGAGACTGTCATTTGAGATGGAACTTGGTTTTAATAATTTGGGGAAGACGTTTTGTTTTAACATTTGATTATCTTTTTCATTGTTGATATGTACATGTAGCGTGAGCTCCTATTCATGTTACAAGTATCATAACACATTAGATTTTTATTTTCATATAGACATCTTTATAATAATGTGTTGTGATCCTATCATTGTTGTACCCCGTTGTTTCCGCTTTAGACGGGGTGTGACAGTCATATTACTTCGTAATATTATACCGTTTCATAATATGACTACCTTCGGTCGTTTCTCAACTTTCATACATTTGTACTCCACCTTGAAGTGTTTCCAGTACTATATCGAGAAACAGTCGAATAGGGGCCGTCATATTACTTTACGATAATTAAGACCGTTTTTATTTTACTACTATGATGATCCTAAGGCAACAATCAAACAAGAACATGCAATAAGACGATCAAAGCAATACTACCGATCTTTAATATTTAATTATAAATCATCCCATAATTAACTAACTACATCGCAAGCAAACATAACAAGCGTACTACTCTCTAATCATGGCAATAACTAAATCTAGCATAATCAATATAAACATAATTAATTAAGATAGATAAGGATTAGAAAGAACCAGGATTAAATGCGAGAGAGAATAGACTTGAATTAATTGACACAATTCCGAGCATACACCGAAGATTACAATGCGTTCCGCACTTTCCTTCTACTTCTAATAAAACTCCTAAACTAGTTTAAATACTAGTAAAAACTAATCTAAAGAAAGAATGTAGAGAGAGAAAATAGGAGCTTATTTCTAGAGTGAGAAAAATAAGCTAGGAAAGGTGTGTCTTGAAATGAACCATGGAGGCTCCTATTTATAGGTGAAAGTTAGCTCATCTTAGCATTTTGAGGAGCACATTAGCAAAATGTGGAAAAGGTGGTGCACCGGGTACCAAAAAACGCGTAAAGGTGGTGCACCGAGTACCAAAAAGCATGTAAAGGTGGTGCACCAGGTACACGCAAGGACCAAAAAGCTGAAATGAGATGGGGGACAGGTAGCCGCCAGCGGCGGTGGGGTGGCTGGCCGGCGGCGGCTGGCACTCCCCTGCCCTGGTTCGTCGCCTGTTGCCTCGTTTCTCGATTCGTGCGTGTTTTCTTCGTTATGCGTCTATTTGCGTCGATTCTTTTTTTGTTGGATTTGTTTTTCAAAAATGAAGATTTTGATGAAAAGATATCCCAAAAATATGTCTTTGAACTTTAGATGTGTCGTACGAATCGTTTGGATCTTCCGGCGTACGTAGAATCTTCATTCTTCGTCCGTTTTTGTTTATTCTTCTTATATTGGATTCGTAATTTGAAAACGAACATCTTGGTTGATATGGATGTTAATGATGGGCACTTTTGTCTTGAAATCTCATTTTGATGCCTTGAATCTTCAAACGTGTGTGGAATCTTCGTTTTTCATCCGTTTTGCTTGATTTTCATCGTGCAACTTTGTTTTGAACATCTTGGCATAATGCTATTGATTTGTAATGTTTTTGAGTTAAAGTGCCAAGAATCGTTCCAGAATGAGAGAGATATCGGTAGTAAAAACGTGACTTTTTACGCGATATCAAGTATCCCACACTTAGAACTTTGCTTGTCCTTAAGCAAACTCGAATTTCAAGCATGGTTATAGATAAGTAGATAATGAAATATTTTAAAGCGGAACTTTTTACTGAGGGGTTTTAGAAAAATAAAAAATTCGTGCTTTTGAGAAAGTAAGGTTGTAATCTTTAGGAGCATGCTTTTGATCTTTGATCTTGGATACACGACTAGGCGATCCTCTCAAGGTGGTCACTCCAATCACTCAAAGTGTTTAGGGTTTCCTATTCTATTATATCAATCACTCAGAACGCTAGTCATGTATCGTTTATCTTCATAGGCTTGATCGAGAATCAAATCGTTACCTTTCAGTGAGCGCGAAGTCAATCTAGCCACAATCATTCTAGGAGGTGTGATGTAAGGTTTTTTGGAGTGGAGTGTTAGTGATATGAGAGGAGGTTGTGTTGGTTTTTCATGGGTTTCTTTTTGGTGAAGAGGACAGTTAGAATTTTGGGAGGATTGACGCCCTTCTCTTATGTTTTTTTGGTAGGAGTCTTTTTCTCCATTTGACTTTCTTTTCTTCGAATTCTTTTCTTTTGATTTTTTTTCGACGTCATATCCTTGTAGCTTCTCTTCTTTCATCTTTGGAACTTTTTATGAAGTTTGAGGGATGCTTTTGAGAGGGTAGGGATAACGTATTTATTTTTGGGTGTACGGATGGGTTAAAGAATGATGTGACTCGATCTCCTTTTTACTCACCAGTTCGGATTCGAAATGCATAACAGGAGCAAGTTCTGATTCTAAACGTATACATCGGCACACTCAAGAATCGAAGAAGTGAAGCATTAAAAGTGAATGCTTTATATGGCTCAAGATACCTCACGAATCAAAAATTGGGTTGTCGTGTGCCTAGTCATGCGATGCTCTTTATGGGATTACTAAACTAATTTTTCAAAGGAATTCATATTTTATTTATCCTTCTTCCCCAAAGTAAATCATTCTTTATCTAAAATTTTCATTTTCAACATATTTTTAACTCAATTTTGAAAATTTTGTTTACTTTTTTGGAGAAGGATGGTCTAAAGAGCAGCGAGTTTAGAATAAAGCATATACCATTATCCATTTTACAGTAGTGTATACTACTGCTATCCCACACTTAAAGGAACATCGTCATCGATGTTATTCTAAGTTCTTACTGGGGTAAAGATCCCACACTTAGGATTTGAAACATCTTAGATGTATTCTTTTAGCAGTGTGTGTTGGGTTTGAATCCCACACTTAGTGATAAGCATAGTGGATATGGTATATTTATAATGAAGGAAAGAGACTGGTATAGAAGTACTCCCCAGTAGCTGCATGGTATGCGTTTGCCGAACTTCGTCTTGCTGGGTTCACTCTTGATCAAGTCTTCTTGTGATTGGTCTCGTAGGTGTGAACACGTTGGATATATTAGTTCTTTGATGCGCGGCGCCAAAAACTTGATGCGTCAGGTAGAAACTTGTTCGTATATCCAAGTGTGAAAGATAGTCAGAGACTTCATCACTTCTTGGGATGTAAAATTGCGGAAATGTAAAACACGGGTTGCCTCCCAAGAAGCGCTCTTTTAAAGTAGAGAGCTCGACTTCTTTTCTTCCTAGATGGAGCTGGATGCATCCCTGGGATCCCCTTTGTTGATGTTGTGGGCCCTAGGTTGCGGAAAAGTGTATCGAGGTGGATAGATTCTCATGAAGTGATTGATTATTGTAGTAATCAATTCGAGTGGACTATCTCTCGATGATGCCTTGTAGTTCAGAAGATGCTCTGAAGTTGTCCTTGCAAGTCCGTGAAGTCCGAAGGTGTTATAGTCAACTGCTTTAGTGACAGTCCCACTAGGGTCGGTCATGGTGGTTGTGTTTGTCTTAACAACCTCTCTTGGCGGTGGATTTTGCCAGAGAGAGCGTACAAACGCCAGGAATTGCAGTTTTATGTCTTCATAATTCTAAGTCTTGGGGTCTCCATTGAATCTTCTGATGGACGTGCACAGGTCCTCTATTTGCCGGTGCTGATGGTTGTTGAATGGAAAGTCGGATTCTAAGAAAACTAGAGTAAGCTGACGAAGTATCTCCTTGCATCCTGAGTAGAATATGAACTTTGTTCTGGAGTTACTTTTCCGTTGTTGAATCTCCCGTAGATGGATCGTAACAAAAGTAGCGATATCAAGTGGTGATTCATATGTAACCCTAAAAGGTCGTTCACGCCTTGATTCCTCCCAAACAAGATCACTAAGTTCTTCAATCAATAACTCAACTTGTTTTTCAATAGTGGAGTTGATAACCATATTTCCGCTTTCTTTGGAACTAAGGTGATCTTCTCTATTTAGCAAGTCAAATAATGATGTGAGGTCATTCATCGTCGAGATGTCGGCACGACTGCTCGGATGTCCAGTAGTCTCTTTCATATGCGCTCTAATGGATCCCAACATCTCCCATTGCGTTGAGGTGAATGGGATGTTAGATCTTTTAAGGATATTGTAGATCCTAGCGTAAGTCCGATTCTGTTGTTGACAGAATTGCAGTTCAGCAGGGGAAAGAGCAAGCATGTTGACTACGCCGCTTATTCCTCCTACTACTTTGTCAAATCTTTGGATCAATTCTTCGAGCACTTTGTGATCTATGATGGTTTGCGGTTGGTATCTTGTGCGTTTGGAATATTCCTCCAGTGTTTCTTCTCTCGTGGAATGGTTGTGGTTACTTCCCGCCATTTCTTCAGTGGTAAATGGATTAGTTGGCGGTATGCTTCTTCTGTTTTCTTCTTCCATCTTTATCATCCCAATTTCTTCCATCGTTGGTTTGTTTGCTGATGGAGATGCATTTTTCATCTCTTGTCCTATTCGTCAGAGGTCAATCGAAAAATATGGCGTGATTGCCATTTCCTTGCTAGATTTTCTTTCACTTATTGACTTTGCAGTTTCTTCGTCTTTGGTGGTCTTTATGGAGATCATGTACATATCGGCTTGGTCTCCAGTGTTAGGATTGTCGATATGGAAAGTGATGGTTTCTCCCTGAGACTGCAAGCTGATAGTTTGTGCGAAGACGTTGATGATTGCCTTAGCCGTATTCATGAAAGGTCTTCCTAGTATGATTGGGATGTGTACGTCTTCCTGCATCCATTACTACAAAATCTGCTGGGTAGAGAAATTTGTCAATCCTAAATAAAACGTTTTCAGCTATTCCCCTAGGGTATTTGACCGAGTGGTCAGCAAGCTGTATGGTCATTTTGGTAGGTCGAAGATTTTCTAACTCAAGCCTCTTGAAAAGCGAGTATGGCATAAGATTAACACTAGCTCCTAAATCGGCAAGAGAACAGATGATGCCTGAATTGTAGATAGAACAGGGGAGGGTAAAACGTCCGGTATCTCCGAGTTTTTCTGGAATGGTATTGTTAAGAATAGGTGAACATTCCTCGTTCAGCGGTACATTGGGTACTTCGGGTACCTTATCCTTGGTTGTAAGAAGCCTTCTGATATCGCGTAAAAAGTCATGTTTTTACTACCGATATCTCTCTCATTCTAGAACGATCCTTGGCATTTTCACTCAAATATAGCACAAATCAGTAACATTATGCCAAGGTGGTCAAAACAAGGTTGCACGATAAAAATCAAGCAAAACGGATGAAAAACGAAGATTCCACACACGTTTGAAGATTCAAGGCATCAAAACGAGATTTCAAGACTAAAATGCCCTCCACCAACATCCATTCTATCCAAGATGTTCGTTTTCAAAATACGAATTCAACAGAAGAAGAATCAACTAAAACGGATAAAGAATGAAGATTCTACGCCCGCCAGAAGATCCAAATGATTCGCACGCAATATCTGGAGCTAGGGACCTCATCTCAGGGCCTATCTTATTTCAAAATCTTTCTTTTTGAATTACGAATCCAACAAAAAAAGAATCGACGCAAACGGACGCATAACGAAGAAAACATGCACGAATCGAGAAACGAAGCAAAATACGGCGAAACGGGGCGGGGGTGGGCCAGCCGCCGCCGGCCACCCACCAGCCGCCGGCGGCCTACATAGGGGCACTGCCGGCCACCCCGTACCCGCCTCGGTTTCCGTTTTTGGTAACTTTTGGTACCTGGTGCGCCTACTTTTCGTGTTGTACAGTACCCGGTGCGCCTACTTTTCGTATTGTACGGTACCTGGTGTACCCTTTTGGCTACCTTTTACTAACATGCACCTCTTGATGCTAATGTGAGTCAAAGCTCACCTATAAATAGGAGGCTTAAGGCTCCATTTCAAAATGTCCCTTATGCACTAGTCATATCACTTTCTTACTTTCTCATTCTACTTTCTTACTTTAAATTTAGCATTAGATTAGTTTAGCACTTTATTTAGAGTAGAAAGAAAGCTAGGAACGTTTTGTAATCTTTGGTGTACGCTTGGAGTTACGCTCATTAATTCAAGTCTATTCCTTCTCGCATATTAATCTCGGTTATTTCTATCCTTATCTATCTTAATTAAATATGTTTGCTTTAATTATGTTAGGTATCGTTTATGCCATGATTAGCGAGTAGATTACTATTGTATTTGTTGTGATGTAGTTAGTATATATAATTATGGGATGACTTTAAATACGTCGTGAAATAATACGATGGCCCCGATTCGACTGATTATTCGGTATAGTATTGGAAATGCTTTTGAGCATAGTACAAATATTTGGAAGCCGGTAACGACCGAAGGTAGTTGTATTATGGATCGACGTTATTAAATTGGAAACTTTGTGAACGGACTTATCTTGTGATTTTAAACCTAAAACTTACATTCCCCTTTCGATTAACAAACGTGATTGTAACCCTGTAAAGAGGAGTCGCGAACCTCAATACTCGGTCAATAGTTATCTGTGTAAAAACTATGTTTTTAATTGTAACGTCATGCAAGCATTATAAAATGCAATGTGATTACGTGGACTTGCCATGAGTATTGTACACTTCCGATCACAATGTACTTATCATGTAAACATCGCGAAGCAATTAAACTCACAACGGAAACATCGGTAAACGATTAAATACGATGTGAGCTACCATAGCATTTTCCGACATGGTCTGGGTTTGACTTTCTGTAAAAAGCCGTCAGCATTTTAATTAGTTGTTTTAGTTTAGATTAGATTAGATTAGGTAGGCTATAGGCTAAATGATCATTTACGAAAACCTAGGGATTTGTTAATTGTATTAAGAAAGGCAAGTTTGAAATCCAACTTAAACCGATACTTTTTCCTAAAACCATGAAACCTAAAGTACGGTATGCAAGAAACCTAAATGTTTTCCCTCGTTTATCACGCTTAAGTTTCATTGGTAGAAATTGATTAAATAAGTCCGGACACAAGTTCTAAGTTAGTTGTTTAACGGATTCATAATCATTGTGGTATTAAGAACGGCTAGACATGTTATGGACTTGCTACTCTATTCCTTCGCCCACGAGCGAATACGTTCAATAATATGGGCCACTAACTCCCTCACAGGAGAGTGTGGAGAGTTGAGCATTGTCTGTCTGGTCAGAATCACGATACCTTAGTTCCTCGTGACATATTAGTTGATAACCGACTAATAAGGAATCTATTGGTTATACCATAAGTTAATGAATCTCATAAGCAACCCAATTTAGTTAATCGTTTTCCCGTAAGAATCATCATCCCATGATTATTAACTAACGAACTCACAACAAATACTACTTTGCATTATCTGACATCTTATTACATTTTATTCGCTTTATTTAGTTTACCTAATTAACTGAACCAAAACCCCCAACGCACTCTTTTAAAACATTCACTAGAAAAGAAAGATTGATTGGATCACCTCCGTTTCAATTCAGTTTCTCTTTAAGAACGACTCTAGGTCCAACTTACCGCCTACTAACCCTTTGGTTCAGTACTAGTAAGTCACACTTAGACCCCAGCAATTATAAATTTTTAAAACCACCCGTTGACAACGTCAACACCTTCTGAAGTACTTTTTGGAAGGAACTTCAGATACGGTATCTAGGAATTTCCTATCAAGCTTAAAAGACTTAAGCTTGTCGGGTCGTTGTTTAAGACGAGCCGGAAATGGAATGTTTACTTTCCTATTTAGTGGAGACTCTAAATCTATTGTCGATGGAACAATAGGCGGTTCCTTCACCGGAGAAGAAACCGTAGGTGGGCTATGTACTACCTGAGAGTCTTGAATATGGGAAGTCTCCTTATGGCAACTAGTTGGACTATCCTGAGGTTTAGCGTAAATACGTTGTGCTAATTGTCCTAAGATGAGATCAGCTTGGTCTTGTCTAGCCGAGATTCCTTGAATGACTTGTATCAGGGTGTCGTCAAAACTAGAGGTTTGTGAGGGAGAGGGTTCCAAAGGTTGGGGTTGGTAAGTTAGTGGGCTATTCCTAGGTGGGTAAAGAGAAGGGTTAGTATTGGGTGGAAATGGTTGAGATTGGGGAATTTGGGTTGAGTGGTTCAGATTAGCACAATTAAGGCAGGTTTGAACTTGACAGACTTGTTGTGGTTGACTTTTTAATTCCTTAATCTCCTTGGTTAGGTCTGCCACTTGCTGAGCGAAAGTTTTGATAGCTTCATTTCCGATTGTAGTAGGTGAATTCACTATTGAGGGGTGATTTTCACCGTTCCAGTCATGGTTGTGCATTGTCGTTTTCTCAATAAGGCTCCAAGCTTCATTTGCCGTACAATCTATGAAACTACCTTGAGAGGCGGTATCAAGTAAAGGACGGTGATGTGGGAAGAGACCATTGTAGAAGATGCGCAACTGGTCTGAGCGCTCAAATCGATAATTTGGACATTTCTTAAGCAATTTCTTGAAGCGTTCCCATGCATCGTAAATTGATTCATGAACTTGGCGGAAGTTTATGATGTTGGACCTAAACGTGGCTTGTTTTGATGGGGGAAAATATTTGGCCAAAAATTTGGTTGCTAAATCTACCCAAGAGGTTATAGAGTTAATTTCTAGTCCCTCGAACCAGGTTTGTGCATTAAGAGTAAGTGAATAGGGAAATAGGTATAGGTAGACTATGTCCTGATTAACCCCAATCGGCTTAAAGGAGTTGGATAAGGAAATGAATTTGTCAAGGTGTGAGTTGGGATCATCATTTTGTAGGCCATGGAATTGACAGAGGTTTTCGACTAACTGAACAATGTGTGGCTTTAACTCGAATGATCCTCTAACAATTTCCGGATAGACAATTGGTCCTCCTCGACCTTCAATCAAAGGTTTAGAGTCTTCAGCGAGAGTGATACGTGCAGCTGTCATAGTCTCGTTGGCAGGTGGTTGACTAGTTGAATGGATAGGGGTGGTAATTTCTGAAAGTAGTAAAATGAAAGAAAAAGAAAAACGTAGGGGTTTGAGGAATTCTAAAGGTTCACTAGTAAGTAAATTCGTCTTAACGCCTAAGGATCGTACAGTTGGTTCCCCGGCAGCGGCGCCAAAAACCTGATGCGCCACCAGCGGTCGGTAAGGGAAATTACTTACCCTTTGTCGTTGCACCGGCTACTGGCGATGGCCATCAGTGGGTGTTTTAAATTTGTAATTGCGGGGCCTAAGTTTTCCCTAACAATGCTAATCCTAAAAGTGAGCAAGTGGTAGGTATGACCTAGAGTCGTTCTTCAAACCGACTAAATTGAAACTAAGGCGTGGCAGATGAGGGCTTTCAAACTAGTGAAGGGTTTATAAAATAGTGGGTGAGTTTTGGTTTTTATATTAACTAACTTAGGCAAGTAAATAAATAAAAGTGAAATTAAAATAAAACGTAAAGCAGATAAGATAAATATAGTGTTTGCTGAGATTTCGTTACTTAAGTTATGGGATGATATTTGGAGAAACTGTTTTAAAAGATGTTTGTTAATTGTTACTCTTGGATACTTATGATGTAAACACTAGATTCCCTACTAATTAAAGTCCCATTAGCATGTCACATCGGGAGCTAGGTTATGGTAACATTACAAAGTATTTAGAATAATAAGCAAAATCTTAATTATGGTTTAATAATACTTTCATATGAACGGGAACAAAATCTTAAGGTACTAGACATAACTGAATCATATAACGATTCCTCGTCATCCTAATAGATTCGTATATTTAAAAAGTTCATTTATGACTTTAAACCAGCCCTTGCTTAAGACTACCCAATAAATCCCCTAATTATCCACAGCGTTCCTCACTTAAAGTGGTTCCGCCGCTTCAAACCTTGGCCATGTCTTGTCCTATGATAATCCCCCACGTAGCCTTGTGGTTCCATAGTTTCATACCTTTGACAAATTATATTGACACAGATGACTGACTACCTTTTAATTGGATGTCGTTAAAAAGGTGTTGTAATCACGTTTATTGGTGGAAGGGCGACAGATTAATTTGAAGTTTAAAAGTCTATTTAGAAAGGTTAATTAAACTAGGTTTCTCATTTTGTATATATTAGTCCGTAATATAACTACCTTCGGTTGTTACGCAGCTTCCACATATTTGTACTACACCTAAAGTGTTTCCAACGCTATACTGTGTAACAGTCGAATAGGGGCCGTCATATTACTTCGTAATATTGTACCGTTTCGTAATATGACTACCTTCGGTCGTTCCTCGACTTCCATACATTTGTACTTCACCTTGAAGTGTTTCCAGTACTATATCGAGAAACAGTCGATAGGGGCCGTCATATTACTTTACGATAATTAAGACCGTTTATATTTTACTACTATGATGATCCTAAGGCAACAATCAAACAAGAACATGCAATAAGAGGATCAAAGCAATACTACCGATCTTTAATATTTAATTATAAATCATCCCATAATTAACTAACTACATCGCAAGCAAACACAACAAGCGTACTACTCTCTAATCATGGCAATAACTAAATCTACCATAATCAATATAAACATAATTAATTAAGATAGATAAGGATTAGAAAGAACCAAGATTAAATGCGAGAGAGAATAGACTTGAATTAATTGACACAATTCCGAGCATACACCGAAGATTACAATGCATTCCGCACTTTCCTTCTACTTCTAATAAAACTCCTAAACTAGTTTAAATACTAGTAAAAACTAATCTAAAGAAAGAATGTAGAGAGAGAAAATATGAGCTTATTTCTAGAGTGAGAAAAATAAGCTAGGAAAGGTGTGTCTTGAAATGAACCATGGAGGCTCCTATTTGTAGGTGAAATATAACGCCCCTCATTTAATACAACAATATAATATTAAGTTTGGCGGAAGCGACTACTTGAAATACATATTCTATTAAAACCTGCTAGAAATTTTCGCAACCCTTTATACAATATGTTTAACTACTAAACAAACATAGTTAACATGTTTACAAACCCGGGGCATTATATACTATAAAACATTATTTATTACAATCTGGATCAGAGTTGCAAGTTTCAAACATTCCCAGCATCAAAACGTCCCTTCCTGGCTACCCACATAATTAAACATAACCTGCAGGAAGTAAATTGAGGGATTAGCACGAAGCTAAGTGAATGAATAATCAACTACAATTCAATTTAGCTAGCAATCTGTTCACAATCAATAATGCAACAAATATCGTCAAGAGGAATGGTGGTTCCTAAGGACCCTGTTCCGGGTGGCCCCATCAGAACACTTACATCAACTGTAGGCCAAAACAGTGATTAACCGCTAACTAAATGCTAATCTCCATCAACACATGTACGCAACCCTGTGTTGACCAACATTAGCAATCAAGTCCAACTGACAATCTAGTTGACCTCTGGATTTATCAATCAAGCTCACAGGCTAATCAAACTACCAATCATATGGCATATACTTTCAAAGTTAACATACTATCAATAGTAATCCTATAATTACTGATTGAAATCAAACTGACACAACCAAATCAAACTATGAGTTTCAAATCCACTCACCTGATTCGTCTCAGTTACTTACTCAGCAGTCTTATCTCGCTGAGCCCTTGGATTATCTGAGAACATAAAATCAATCATAAGTTAGTAATTTGTTTTCAACTAATGGTACTTATGTAATTAAACACATTACATAAGTAATCACATTGTTAATCAATTCCAAACATAAGTAACAATAATATCTTTCTACAAAAGTGCCACTAAAACATCAATAAAGTGCCACTAAAGGAATATTATATACAATACTCAGTCGACGTTAAACTTCTTTACTAAGTCTCATAACTCATTAGAATTATCCACATTATAACATATATTTTCAATGGATAAGTGCCACTAAAGTACCACCTAAATGCCACTAAAGGAATATGACATAAGAAGTGCCACTAAAAACACCATCTTCCAAACACTTATGCATTTTCAAATTTTGCAAAACTCATCAAATTTATTCATGCAAACGCGATCCGGGAAGTAATGGCTGGATCGCGTTCACTCTTAGAAAAAGTTCTGTCACCGTTTTACACTTGGCAACGCGATCCGGGAACTAGGGCTGGATCGCGTTCACAAGAAGAAAACGTTATGGAATCAATTTTTCATTAGGCAACGCGATCCGGGCAAGAGTCCAGGATCGCGTTCCTACGCGTTTCAGCCCTTATTCTGACCTGCAAACACACAGCTCAAACCCAATTTCGAAAATTATACAAACTAACCATAATTCAAGTACAGCAACAGTTTTCAGCTCACAAATCATCATATATACATACCATAACATGTTTAAAGCATAAGTTCAATATAAATTCATGTTAAAACTTCAAATGATCATAACCATGAATTTGAACATGAAAACTAACTTACAATCAAGGAATTACCACTAGAAGATGATGATGATTATAATAACACAAGATCACAGCTCCAATTCCACAAGTTTTCGATTATGATTTGCAAGAGTTTTAAGGTTTTAGAGGTTTTAGGTTTTTGTTTCTAAATAAGGAAGTAAGGAACTTTCCTATTTGGGAAAGTTTATAAGTCGGTTAACTTTTTACACCGCCCCGCATCCACTTAAAACTAGTCCATTTTCAATCTATTGCCTGGAACCTAAAAACCATTTGCGAGAAACTTCTTTTATTGCACCGTCAACTATAGTAAATCAAAACAATCAATAATTTACTAAGCACAATAAGTCCTGAGACTTATTTAACTAAGTTTCGCAATTTAAACATATTTATCATATAATTTCTAATACGATTAAATGTATCAATTTAAAAATTAGAAATTACCGGACCAAAAGAGAGGATGTTACATGAAAGTTGGCTCATTTTAGCATTTTGAGGAGCACATTAGCAAAAGGTGGAAAAGGTGGTGCACCGGGTACCAAAAAACGCGTAAAGGTGGTGCACCGAGTACCAAAAAGCATGTAAAGGTGGTGCACCAGGTACACGCAAGGACCAAAAAGTGGAAATGAGACGGTGGACAGGCAGCCGCAAGCGGCTAAGTGGCAGCCGGCGGCGGTGGGGTGGCTGGCCGGCGGCGGCTGGCACTCCCCCGCCCGGGTTCGTCGCCTGTTGCCTCGTTTCTCGATTCGTGCGTGTTTTCTTTGTTATGCGTCCGTTTGTGTCGATTCTTTTTTTTGTTGGATTCGTTTTTCAAAAACGAAGATTTTGATGAAAAGATATCCCAAAAATATGTCTCTGAACTTTAGATGTGTCGTACGAATCGTTTGGATCTTCCGGCGTACGTAGAATCTTCATTCTTCGTCCGTTTTTGTTGATTCTTCTTCTGTTGGATTCCTAATTTGAAAACGAATATCTTAGTTGAGATGGCAAGAGGTACGGCCATCTTGCCTGTGGTCCCTTTTGCAACAATTGCAAGAGGTACGGCCATCTCACAAAGGACTGCCGCTCTCCTGCCAACAACAATTCAAACAACAACACCAGACCACCCAAAGTATGCTTTGAGTGTGGAAAACCTGGGCATTTCAGGGACTCGTGCCCAAAACTGAAGAACAACAACAACAACCGCAACAACAGTAACAACAACAACAACACCCGAAGCAGAGCTGTCGTCATCAAATCTGGGGACGCCCGCCAAGACCCGAATGTGGTCTCGGGTATGTTCCTCCTCAACAACTTAAATGCTTCTGTTCTATTTGATACTGGTGCTGATAGAAGCTTTATCTCCGATGATTTTTGCCCATTACTTGACATCACTCCTGTTGCCTTAGATGTTAAGTACACTGTAGAGCTAGCAAATGGAAAACTTGTAGAAACCACCAGTGTGATACCAAATTGCACTTTAAACCTAGCTGATGAAACCTTTTCGATCGATCTTATACCCATTGAAATCGGAAGTTTCGACGTCATTATTGGAATGGACTGGTTGTCCAAACATCGAGCTGAAATCGTTTGTCACGATAAAATTGTCCGTATCCCACTCGCCGTTGGTGGAACCTTGATCATACAGGGGGAGACCGGTGGGACGGGACTCAATATCATCTCCTGCTTAAAAACCCGAAAATTTCTGAGAAAGGGTTACCCTGCCATACTCGCACACATCATGGAGAAGAAGTCGGAAGAGAAGCGACTTGAGGATGTGCCAATTGTTAGAGACTTTCCCGAAGTCTTTCCGGAAGAATTACCTGGTCTACCTCCGCCTAGACAGATTGAGTTCTCGATTGATCTTGTGCCGGGTGCCGCACCGGTGGCCCGCGCACCGTACCGTTTGGCCCCATCTGAACTTCAGGAGTTGTCCTCTCAGTTACAGGAACTTCTGGATCGAGGATTCATTAGACCGAGTTCTTCACCTTGGGGAGCTCCGGTCTTATTTGTCAAAAAGAAGGATGGTTCATTCCGAATGTGCATCGACTACCGAGAATTGAACAAATTGACCGTCAAGAACCGTTATCCACTTCCTCGCATTGATGATCTATTCGACCAACTTCAGGGTTCAAGTTTCTACTCAAAAATCGATCTGCGATCAGGTTATCATCAGTTACGAGTTCGCGACGCCGATATTTCAAAAACTGCTTTCAGAACTCGTTACGGGCACTACGAATTCCAAGTGATGCCCTTTGGTCTAACCAACGCACCGGCTGTATTCATGGATCTCATGAACCGGGTGTGCAAACCTTACCTCGACAAGTTTGTCATTGTCTTTATCGATGACATACTCATTTACTTGCGCAACAAGCAGGAACATGGGCAACATCTTAAGACCATCCTTGAACTACTTAGACACGAGGAGCTTTACGCTAAATTCTCTAAGTGTGAGTTCTGGATTCAAACCGTTCAATTTCTTGGTCACGTGATCGACAGTCAGGGAATTCACGTGGACCCATCAAAAATCGAGGCTATCAAAGACTGGCAAGCACCCACCTCTGCAACTGAAGTACGACAATTTTTGGGTCTTGCTGGGTATTATCGACGATTTATCAAAAATTTCTCCAAAATAGCTCAACCACTCACGGTACTGACTCAGAAGGACAAATGGTTCGAATTGGACCGATAAACAAGAGTCAGCGTTCCAACTTCTGAAACAAAAGCTTTGCAGTGCTCCAATTCTATCACTACCCGAAGGCACCGACGACTTCGTGGTATACTGCGATGCTTCTCACCAAGGTCTTGGTTGCGTGCTGATGCAACGAGACAAAGTTATTGCCTATGCCTCACGACAGCTGAAAATTCACGAAAAGAACTACACCACTCACGATCTCGAACTTGGAGCTGTCGTTTTTGCTCTCAAAATCTGGAGACATTATCTCTACGGCACTAAGTGCACCATTTTTACCGATCATAAAAGTCTCCAACATATCTTCGATCAGAAGGATCTCTGTGACACCCGGCAATTTAGGTTAACTTTTAAACTTAACCGAAACCCTAATTATGTGTATTTAGATGTGATTTAGGCTAAATACTTGTAATTACTTGTAACTATTTGTATATTTATGTGAATATACGCCTACGTAATTAGTTGTAATTACGCTTACGCAATTTGATGAAATTGTGCGAAACAACCGGACGGAGTCCGTCTAATTATACGACGTTGGTGAAAATATTTCCATAAATAACTTGAATCTATTTTTAAAAGTTATTTATCATATATTGTTAATTGGTTAAATTAATACACGAAAAACTTAGGCGTTTTTGGCTAAAACGTCTCAAACGCAAACGAAAACGCGCAGAACGCGCCCGACAACTGAACGAAAGTCGAAATATTTTTTTTTTATAATTTAAAATATATTATTTTGTGTGAAATTATTATTAAAAACATCGTATAATGATTCGTCAATAAAAACGTCTATTTAAAACGCTATGCGATTAAATCTCCGTATAACGAGCACGCAAATCGAGACCGATTAAAAGACGGAACATTTTTATAAATGTTTTCAAGTATTTGTATTAAATATTTCAAGTGAAAATATTGGAATTTAAACCGTTACTTAAACGCGTGTATTAAACGTTTAACGTCTAAATAAACGTCTAAACAATCGGGTAAACGAACGGGAAACGTAACAAATTAAATTGGGAACAAGAAAATGACCAAAATACCCTTGAGTGGGCCCCCTAGGCCAGCCCCCTCCTGCCCCCATGTGATCCCATGTGACCTCACATGGTCACCTCCTACTACACCACTCCCATTACATGCAACCCTTTCACTCCATCATTTCACTCATCACCCTTTCACTCAATTGCTCCCACTTCTCTCTAAACACTAACACACTCTCTCTAAATCTGAAGAACTCAGCCTCCATCACCACCATAAACCACCACAAGCCACCCTTAATCAAGAACAAAAAGAAGAGAAGCAAGGATCAAAGCCTATCTCCATCATCTTCATCATTTCTTCATCATTTCTAAGTATGAATACCCATTCTCTCTCTCTCTAAAACTGACTTCATGATGTTTATTTACTTGTTTTGTAGCTCATCTAACACTATTATGTCCAAATAAAAGGTTAAAATACGTTTTTATACTTTATTCAAGAACATGCACAAATCTGCCCAGAAAAGTCAGACACAAAGAAAAATCCGTATAAAATTGAATACTGAGAGTTAGAAGATGAATTTTTTTTTAAAATTTGCGTATTGAAAAGATATACAACTTTCGTGTTTTACACTTTTTCCAGAAATTTACACGATTTTCCCTACGAATCGATTTTTAGGACTGACCTGTGTAAAATCAGAAACTGAGACATGAACTTTTGTGGATTTTATTTGTATACTTAGATGACCCTTGTAATGGCTAGAAAAATTATGTTAGACACTAGAAACATAGAGGATTCATGAGTAATTTTTGTGAGAACTGATTTTGACCAGAAAGTGTGTAAAATAAATGTTGAACCAAACCGATAAAACCGAAAAATGTGAGATTTTGAAGCTTTAAAGTTACATTTTAAAAACCGACACTTTCGGGTATATTATAAATAGAAATAAGGACTTTTGGGACTTTTAAACGTATCCAAGGGATTTGGGAAAGTTTCGGGTCAAACCGAGTAAGTTTGACCAAGTCAACAAAAACGGCTCGGTTTCTAAAAACGACAAAACTTACTATTTTTGAAAAGTGGTAACAAAAATGGGTTTGGATGACTTAGTTAGTAACTTGGACCAAAGACTAAACTTAGAAAGTTTCCCGAATTAGAAACCGACAATTAGAACATTTTCTGAAAATATCCTAAGTCTCAAGTAGAGACACTAACCTAGTGATGCTACATTTTGCTAGTGATGCTAGGTTTGACCAGTTTGACCAGGTTTGACCAGTTTGACCAGGTTTGACCAGGTTTGACCAGTTTGACCAGGTTTGACCAGGTTTGACCGGTTTGACCAGGTTTGACCAGTTTGACCAGGTTTGACCAGTTTGACCAGGTTTGACCAGTTTGACCAGGTTTGACCGGTTTGACCATGTTTGACCAGTTTGACCAGGTTTGACCAGTTTGACCAGGTTTGACCAGTTTGACCAGGTTTGACCAGTTTGACCAGGTTTGACCATTTTGACCAGTTTGACCAGGTTTGACCAGCTTTGACCAACGAGTTGACCAACTTTGACCTACGGTTTAAGACTTATACAAACTGGAATAATTGGTTTGCAACATACGATTTGTACTACTAAATAGTATACAACAAAACAAACTTGATAATAATGTCTAAATGAATTATTATTACAAACTTTCACCAACGGGTCGTACACGATTTTAATAAACAAACTTGAACAACTAATTTGGACATACTAGTTGATGAACTAGCTCTAGGTGGACATTAACCCTCCACCTACACGATTGGCTTAAGTGGACATTGACCCCCACTTATACAATCGCTATAGATGGTCTTTTGAGACATCTACTTATACCCAACCTTATACGTTTTTAGGACGTTAGAAGGTTGCACACCGGCTTGCTTGCTTATTTGATACTTACTTGCTACTTGCTAATCTAAGGTGAGTTTCATAGCCCCACTTTTTACTGCTTTTTACTTTGGGGTGAGAATACATGCTCTGTTTTATAAACTGTTTTACATATGAACGCAAGTAACGAAAACTCTTATACTAATTGCATGAGTAACTAAACCAAACTACGATGGCCCCTAACAAATATCATAGTACGTTAATACTAAGCGCGAACATTATGGATAGATCTATCGGGACCTGACAATCCGCCATCCGGGTTAGTCGCTCTAACCACTATACGGATGCATAATATTTCGTACAACCGAGTGTACTGGTTACACACTCACTGGGGGTAAACAACTACGGTTAAGCTTCGGACTATGAGCTCATGGCAATAGTATACTATGATTTACTTTGGCATTCGTGCAACTTTGACAACTATGAAATCTTGTGATTCATACTATGATTTTAACTGCGTAAACCTATGAACTCACCAACTTTATGTTGACCTTTTAGCATGTATTTCTCAGGTTCACAGATGCAGTAGGACTTCCCACAGGAAACAAGGCAGTAGGATGCTTTTGGAAAGCATTAGCTCGAGTCGCATGTTTTCACAAACAACAAGAGATTAGATTGCATTACGATATTTTGTATCAACATTTATGTATTAGAAATCTCTAACGGTTTATGCGAACTCCAGATATTTTGTAAACATTTGAATTATGGTAATGTAATATTTTTCAAACGTCTCATATAGAGGTCGTTTGCTTTAATCTTTGTGTTGTGATATTTGATTTGGTCGGCGCCCCCGTGACACCTCATACTTCCGCTGCCACGTGTTTTGGGGGTGCGACAGATTGGTATCAGAGCCTGAGGTTATAGCGAACTAGGATTGCATTAGTGACCTAGACTATAACCATTAGGTTAGTATTCCTTGTTTGGTATGACTGGTTCAGCGATTGCATCATTTGAATTTAATTTAACATAGCCTGATCAACTATGTACAATTAAAGGAGAATTGATGCAAGACCTGAAATGGTTATAGTGAACAAGAGTACAGTAGCAGACGTAGACCAAGGATAGAACGGGACCAACCTTTATATGTGCTTATGTGTTATGCTTCTATGTGTATATATATGTATAACCTTACGTACACTAAACTTATTTGCCACCCTTCACGGCAACCACTCCCACAGCTACGTCACCCAACTCTGAAAACGAGGCTCTAGCCTTACTCACTACTGTGGAGATTTCCATGGTACCTACTCGCCCAACCGAATCGGGCAACGATATAACTAAATAGGACTCACTTGAGGAGAATCCACCTAAGGATTCGCCACCCAAAATAAGTGACGCCTACTTCACCCGCTTCTTTCCGCTCACAACCAAATCACTCGGGAACACGTATAGAACTTCAACCGTACGATACTTCGTCACTTCATACTCTTCATACCCACTTTTATTGTAGACCTATGAATCGCGTGCGTTACACACGACTAGAAGGACGGACAGACCTCCTCGAACTAGGCCTTATCCTATTCATACTACCTACTCGAAATAATATCTCCAACACTTGGATAGATTCCAATGACTTAGCTATGACTCGTTTTATGACTTTAATTACTCTGAACACAACTATCTTAATAACAACTAAACCACTTCGATCGCTGCCGCAATGAATGCTTGCAACCAAGGAGCAAGTCGTTACACTTATTCCACCACCAAATTCCCCTCAGGATTAGTTTATCCCTTGACATTGTAACCTGTTGGGGCGGGATGTGCCCAACTATCTATCTTTGTTATCTTTGTAAACTCTTGAACTAAGACCGGATGTAACACTGCCCGGCATATTTTGAGAACCTTCTAAGTCTTGTAATCATTTTGAACTTGCGCCTCAGTGTGGTTATATAAATTTGCTTCCTTGTTTTACTTAATTATCTCGACGTGTCATAAACATCTGTTTTACTTTCCTTTATACACCTGCAATGACCTTAAATCCTACTCAACGACATCTTACGTGCCTCTCATTTTCTTACTTTTAGAATCATGGCACCAAAACGTCAAATGAACTCCACCGATATCGAGCGACTCATCAATCAGAGGGTACAAGCGGCCCTAGAAGCTGCCAGAAATGACCTTAACCCGAACCAAGGAAACCCTGGAGGGGCAGGCAACAATCCACCCGCGCCAAAGCCCTGCACCTACAAAGATTTCACAAATTGTAATCCCCTTAATTTCAAAGGAACCGAAGGAGCCGTCGGTCTCATGCACTGGATTGAGAAAATGGAGTCTGTTTTTCGAATAAGTAACTGCCAAGAGGAAAACAAAGTAAAATTCTCTACCTGCACACTAGCTGAGAGTGCACTCACTTTTTGGAACTCATACGCCCAAACCCATAGTATTGATGCTGCCTATCAAATATCCTGGGATGAACTCAAAAACCTGCTGAGGGAAGAATACTGTCCTCGTGAGCAACTCCAACAGCTCGAACAAGAATTCTGGAACCTCACAGTTCAAGGAAACGACATCACCAGCTACACAACCAGGTTCCACCAGCTTGCTCTTCTTTGTCCATCCATGGTGGACCCCGAATACAAACGTATTGAGAGATACATTTGGGGTCTTCCAGAAACGATCCAGGGAAATGTAACCTCTTCGAAACCCGGAACCATCCAAAGTGCCGTCCGTATGGCACATGAACTCATGGCGCAGATTGTCCGTCGTGGTACACCCGCTGAGAAAAGCACTGGAGATAACAAGAGGAAATGGCAGGGAAACAATCAGGGTCAACAACAAACTAAGAGGTCGGAAATTACTAGGGCCTATGCTGCTGGAACTGAAGAGAAACGGTACAAAGGGAACAAGCCTTTTTGCTCCGAATGCAACAGTCATCACGAAGGACCCTGTGGCACTCCATGTGACAAATGCAAAAACTATGGGCATTCAACCAAAGATTGCAGAGTGAAAACTTGTTTCGGTTGTGGTAACACTGGACATTTCAGGAATAACTGTCCGAAACTGAACAACAACTCCCGACAGAACCCATAACTCTTTTTCGGGTACGATACTTCCTGATAACTTAACTTAATTATTTCACTCTTATTCGATACTGGACGAGTTTAGTCTACTACACGATTACACCCACTGATTAAGGTGCCAAGTACATTGTAGAACTTGCACTTTAAATTTAGCAAGCAAGTTAGTCCATAGACCTTTTGAGGATTACGACTTACATTCTTTGATGACTTTTACATTAGACCATCTTTGGGTCTCTTAAGGGTATACATATTGGAAATGCGTTTCCAGCAATTTATATTGGATATAATCCAACTAACTGTTCACACTCACACGAACTACGAACCACATAGGAATGTTTTACTACTACGAACCATTTGAACTCTGTTTTAAGAACTATTTGAACTTCGATTTATGAACTATTTGAACTTTGATTTACCAACTTGAACTCCGCTTTATGAACGATTTTGTACTATACCGTGAACTATGTTTATGAAATTACTTTTACGTATTGTATAATACGACTATGAAACAACTATGATAACAACTATGAGCCCCACTACGATAACAATTATGAGAACAACTACGATAACAACTATAGGGGAACTACGATAGCAACTACGAGCCCCACTACGATAATAACTACGATTCCAACTACGATTACATCTGTAATTAAACTTTGGAAACTTTGACAACTTTGAAAACTTGAGACTTGTACTCCGATTTTAGAACTATGCTTTGAACTATGATCTCAACTATGACCTTTTCTTTGATTTCAACTACGATTCCTACTACGAACCACATTGGAATGTTTCCTACTACGAACCATATAGGAATGTTTTCCTACTACGAACCATATAGGAATGTTTTCATACTATGAACCATACAGGAATGTGTTCATACTACGAACCACATAGGAATGTTTTCCTACTACTACCAACTTTATAGCAAACGACCTTACTACGACTGACTATCTAGGAATATTTGTCCTACTAATAGTACACGGAGATAATTCTCCAAACGTATACAAATGGATGCGTTGCATCACAACAACGAACTTTCCTTTTGTGGACTTAGTTAAACGTTAGAATTACTCACACTTTCTCTAGATCCCACACAAACTATGACTACGAGCAAATTTCGGGACGAAATTCTCCTAACGGGGGGAGAATGTGACACCCGGCAATTTAGGTTAACTTTTAAACTTAACCGAAACCCTAATTATGTGTATTTAGATGTGATTTAGGCTAAATACTTGTAATTACTTGTAACTATTTGTATATTTATGTGAATATACGCCTACGTAATTAGTTGTAATTACGCTTACGCAATTTGATGAAATTGTGCGAAACAACCGGACGGAGTCCGTCTAATTATACGACGTTGGTGAAAATATTTCCATAAATAACTTGAATCTATTTTTAAAAGTTATTTATCATATATTGTTAATTGGTTAAATTAATACACGAAAAACTTAGGCGTTTTGGCTAAAACGTCTCAAACGCAAACGAAAACGCGCAGAACGCGCCCGACAACTGAACGAAAGTCGAAATATATTTTTTTTATAATTTAAAATATATTATTTTGTGTGAAATTATTATTAAAAACATCGTATAATGATTCGTCAATAAAAACGTCTATTTAAAACGCTATGCGATTAAATCTCCGTATAACGAGCACGCAAATCGAGACCGATTAAAAGACGGAACATTTTTATAAATGTTTTCAAGTATTTGTATTAAATATTTCAAGTGAAAATATTGGAATTTAAACCGTTACTTAAACGCGTGTATTAAACGTTTAACGTCTAAATAAACGTCTAAACAATCGGGTAAACGAACGGGAAACGTAACAAATTAAATTGGGAACAAGAAAATGACCAAAATACCCTTGAGTGGGCCCCCTAGGCCAGCCCCCTCCTGCCCCCATGTGATCCCATGTGACCTCACATGGTCACCTCCTACTACACCACTCCCATTACATGCAACCCTTTCACTCCATCATTTCACTCATCACCCTTTCACTCAATTGCTCCCACTTCTCTCTAAACACTAACACACTCTCTCTAAATCTGAAGAACTCAGCCTCCATCACCACCATAAACCACCACAAGCCACCCTTAATCAAGAACAAAAAGAAGAGAAGCAAGGATCAAAGCCTATCTCCATCATCTTCATCATTTCTTCATCATTTCTAAGTATGAATACCCATTCTCTCTCTCTCTAAAACTGACTTCATGATGTTTATTTACTTGTTTTGTAGCTCATCTAACACTATTATGTCCAAATAAAAGGTTAAAATACGTTTTTATACTTTATTCAAGAACATGCACAAATCTGCCCAGAAAAGTCAGACACAAAGAAAAATCCGTATAAAATTGAATACTGAGAGTTAGAAGATGAATTTTTTTTTAAAATTTGCGTATTGAAAAGATATACAACTTTCGTGTTTTACACTTTTTCCAGAAATTTACACGATTTTCCCTACGAATCGATTTTTAGGACTGACCTGTGTAAAATCAGAAACTGAGACATGAACTTTTGTGGATTTTATTTGTATACTTAGATGACCCTTGTAATGGCTAGAAAAATTATGTTAGACACTAGAAACATAGAGGATTCATGAGTAATTTTTGTGAGAACTGATTTTGACCAGAAAGTGTGTAAAATAAATGTTGAACCAAACCGATAAAACCGAAAAATGTGAGATTTTGAAGCTTTAAAGTTACATTTTAAAAACCGACACTTTCGGGTATATTATAAATAGAAATAAGGACTTTTGGGACTTTTAAACGTATCCAAGGGATTTGGGAAAGTTTCGGGTCAAACCGAGTAAGTTTGACCAAGTCAACAAAAACGGCTCGGTTTCTAAAAACGACAAAACTTACTATTTTTGAAAAGTGGTAACAAAAATGGGTTTGGATGACTTAGTTAGTAACTTGGACCAAAGACTAAACTTAGAAAGTTTCCCGAATTAGAAACCGACAATTAGAACATTTTCTGAAAATATCCTAAGTCTCAAGTAGAGACACTAACCTAGTGATGCTACATTTTGCTAGTGATGCTAGGTTTGACCAGTTTGACCAGGTTTGACCAGGTTTGACCAGGTTTGACCAGGTTTGACCAGTTTGACCAGGTTTGACCAGGTTTGACCGGTTTGACCAGGTTTGACCAGTTTGACCAGGTTTGACCAGTTTGACCAGGTTTGACCAGTTTGACCAGGTTTGACCAGGTTTGACCAGGTTTGACCAGTTTGACCAGGTTTGACCAGTTTGACCAGGTTTGACCAGTTTGACCAGGTTTGACCAGTTTGACCAGGTTTGACCATTTTGACCAGTTTGACCAGGTTTGACCAGCTTTGACCAACGAGTTGACCAACTTTGACCTACGGTTTAAGACTTATACAAACTGGAATAATTGGTTTGCAACATACGATTTGTACTACTAAATAGTATACAACAAAACAAACTTGATAATAATGTCTAAATGAATTATTATTACAAACTTTCACCAACGGGTCGTACACGATTTTAATAAACAAACTTGAACAACTAATTTGGACATACTAGTTGATGAACTAGCTCTAGGTGGACATTAACCCTCCACCTACACGATTGGCTTAAGTGGACATTGACCCCCACTTATACAATCGCTATAGATGGTCTTTTGAGACATCTACTTATACCCAACCTTATACGTTTTTAGGACGTTAGAAGGTTGCACACCGGCTTGCTTGCTTATTTGATACTTACTTGCTACTTGCTAATCTAAGGTGAGTTTCATAGCCCCACTTTTTACTGCTTTTTACTTTGGGGTGAGAATACATGCTCTGTTTTATAAACTGTTTTACATATGAACGCAAGTAACGAAAACTCTTATACTAATTGCATGAGTAACTAAACCAAACTACGATGGCCCCTAACAAATATCATAGTACGTTAATACTAAGCGCGAACATTATGGATAGATCTATCGGGACCTGACAATCCGCCATCCGGGTTAGTCGCTCTAACCACTATACGGATGCATAATATTTCGTACAACCGAGTATACTGGTTACACACTCACTGGGGGTAAACAACTACGGTTAAGCTTCGGACTATGAGCTCATGGCAATAGTATACTATGATTTACTTTGGCATTCGTGCAACTTTGACAACTATGAAATCTTGTGATTCATACTATGATTTTAACTGCGTAAACCTATGAACTCACCAACTTTATGTTGACCTTTTAGCATGTATTTCTCAGGTTCACAGATGCAGTAGGACTTCCCACAGGAAACAAGGCAGTAGGATGCTTTTGGAAAGCATTAGCTCGAGTCGCATGTTTTCACAAACAACAAGAGATTAGATTGCATTACGATATTTTGTATCAACATTTATGTATTAGAAATCTCTAACGGTTTATGCGAACTCCAGATATTTTGTAAACATTTGAATTATGGTAATGTAATATTTTTCAAACGTCTCATATAGAGGTCGTTTGCTTTAATCTTTGTGTTGTGATATTTGATTTGGTCGGCGCCCCCGTGACACCTCATACTTCCGCTGCCACGTGTTTTGGGGGTGCGACAATCTCAATATGAGGCAACGTCGATGGGTCGAGTTGCTTACCGATTACGATTGCGAGATCAAGTACCATCCAGGGAAGGCTAATGTTGTAGCCGATGCCCTCAGTCGAAAGGAACAACCTAAACCACTTCGAGTCCGAGCCCTCAGTATGACCATTCATAACGATCTTACCATTCAAATTCATACCACTCAGATCGAAGCTTTGAAATCTGAAAACATCAAAAATGAAGCCTTGCGGGGCATCGACAAACAATTTGAAATCAAACCTAACGGGATTAGGTATTTCTCAAACCGAATCTGGTTGCCTAGTTTCGGGAACCTAAGAGACTTGGTGATGGACGAGGCTCACAAGTCTAAATATTCTATTCATCCGGGATCTGATAAGATGTACCACGGCATCAAGGAATTTTATTGGTGGCCAAACATGAAAGCCGAAATCGCCACTTATGTCAGCAAGTGTCTTACTTGCTCGAAAGTCAAAACCGAACATCAGAAACCACCTGGTTTACTTCAACAACCTGAAATCCCTGAATGGAAATGGGATCAAATTGCCATGGATTTCATAACCAAACTACCCAAGTCGTCGAGCGGTTGCGATACCATTTGGGTGATCGTCGATCGTCTCACCAAATCTGCTCATTTCCTGGCAATCAAAGAAAATGATAAAATGGAACGCCTTACACAAATCTACATTAAGGAAATCGTTTCTCATCACGGTGTTCCAGTCTCAATCATCTCTGACAGAGATGCCCGTTTCACTTCTCACTTTTGGCAATCACTTCAGAAAGCATTGGGTACCCGTCTCGATATGAGTACCGCGTACCATCCTCAAACCGATGGCCAAAGTGAACGAACCATTCAAACACTGGAAGACATGCTACGAGCCTGCGTAGTTGATTTCGGTACAAACTGGGAAAAACATCTACCGTTGTGCGAATTTTCGTACAATAACAGTTATCATGCCAGCATTAAGGCTGCACCTTTTGAGGCACTGTACGGTCGTAAGTGCCGATCACCGATCTGTTGGACTGAGGTGGGAGATAGTCAACTCACTGGTCCTGAACTCATACACGCCACCACTGAGAAAATTGTGGAAATCCAAAACAGACTCAAAGCCGCACGTGATCGTCAGAAAAGTTATGCTGACGTGAGACGCAAACCACTCGAGTTCCAAGTTGGGGATCGAGTTCTCTTAAAAGTATCGCCTTGGAAAGGCGTCATCCGTTTTGGCAAACGCGGGAAATTGAATCCCAGATACATCGGGCCTTTTGAGATCCTTGAACGGATTGGCCCCGTAGCTTATCGATTGCAACTGCTATCCGAACTCAGCAGCGTGCACCCTACTTTTCATATTTCAAACTTGAAGAAGTGTCTGTCTGATGAGACACTTATTATTCCATTAGATGAAATTCGTGTTGACGATAAACTTCATTTCGTTGAGGAACCCGCTAAAATTATGGACCGTGAGGTCAAACAACTGAAACAAAGTCGTATTCCCATCGTCAAGGTCAGATGAAATTCGCGGCGTGGTCCGGAATTCACCTGGGAACGGGAAGACCAAATGCGACTCAAATATCCTCAACTATTCACTGATTCCACATCAAACACGACTTCGAGCTAAATTTCGGGACGAAATTCTTCTAACAGGGGGAGAATGTAACACCCGCCAAATTAGGACTAGTGATTTAGTGCCTAATCATATGTTAATACATGTAATTAGTTCCTTGTTAGGCTAATTAATGTATCGAATTATATATATTGTTGAATATATACGAAAATGCGATTTAATTAAATCGTACGCAATTTAAATCGGATGTATTTCGATTCAATTTAATACGGACGTTGGTGATCAACTTTATTAAATAACGCTTTTATATCAAAAATATTATTTTGATAATATTTCGTATTCATTCGTATCGTACAAACCAAACTTACACGATTTAAAACATTAAACCGCGCAAACTAAATAAACAAACTTATATTTCATAACTACAATATAAATTAAATTGTAAAATATTTAAACAATATATCGCGTAATAAATCGTATTTTAAAACTTATAATTAAAATGTAAATAATTATTTAACGTTAAATGACGGAGCAAACGAACATCACACGGGACGCGGGGCGAAAAACTGGAAAAGTGGGGATAAACCCCCACCTCCCATCTTTTTCTTCATTTCATCTTTCATTCTATCTCTCTCTCTCTTCTTTTTCTCTCTAAAAACAAACAAACCACCAATCCACCTAAATCGCAAAATACTACCACGAAACGCGACCGGATCACAAATATTTTTAGAGATTCACGACCACCTCGCGACGATCTACAACGCTACCTTTCCGGATTTTCATTTCGGCAAATTGTAAGTTTCCGACAAAATCCCGAAATCACTCGATTCTTAGTATTTTTCATTTGTGGTTGTTATTATAACTAGTATATGTCCATTACAATGTATAGAACACGATTTCATAGCTTAAAAACGAGTTTAAAACGGATTTTTGGTCGGAATTAACGTTGACAGCCGGATTTCTGGGCTGGTGTTCATCCATGCGACACAAGCATTGTGTCGCATGTTGTGTCGTATTTTGGCTTTAGTGTCGCATAAAATCCCTTATGTCGTACCAGATAATTAATGTCGCAAGTCCTGCGACACAACCACTATGTCGCATACCCCATACGACACAATCACTATGTCGCTATTGAATCAGCATTTCGCATCCATGCGACACAACCCTTGTGTCGTATGGACATTGTGTCGCACTTCTATGCGACACAACCCTTGTGTCGCATAACCCATTTAATGTCGCATGATTGTGTCGCATAAAACAGCAGGTTTTCAAATCTCAATTTCACAAAGTGTTGGAACTATATAACCTCAAACCCTTATACGATACGACTTATAAAACACTTTGGGACACACTTTTAAGTGCAAAACGCCAATTACAAAATAATAATACTTAAAGTTTATTATTCCAAACCCATCACCAACGGGCCGTACACATTTTCAAACGCTTAACAAATCAACCAAATTGTAGTAATTTGGACATATATAGTTGTGTAACAACTACAAGGGTGATCTTTTGAGATACCCAATCATGATTATAACCATCGCGTGTCGTGGACACCCTCAGGTTACAAGTCGTTGGACTTCATTTCTCGCTAATCAACTTACGTTTGTTTAAACGCATTCAGACTCAGGTGAGTCTCATAGCCCCACTTTTTACTGTTTTACTCAGGGGTGTGATATACTGCTCAAACTTTTAACATGTGAACGCAAGTACCAACTTTTCATATACTACATGAGTTTTTCGAAACTAATCATTTGAAAGTCCTCCGTCAGCATAGTTGTTAATACGTTGTAGCGTGAATATTAGTATATGGTACCATATAGGATTGACCCTCCTCGTCCGGGTTAGCAAGCACTAACCGGGTAAACGGACGTACTAATATTTGGGAAGACGAATGTTGATTAGGCATTCGTGGAGGCACCTCGCCCGGAATTCTCTATAGGGGACCCGGCCCTCGAGTTAAGCTCAACTATGTGCTCATGGCTGTATACACGATGATTATCATTAAATTGCTGGATGCAATTCATTATTTAATTGCTGGATGCAATTCATTATTTAATTGCTGGATGCAATTCATTATTTAAATCTTGCGGTTCATACGATATTACTTGATTTCAAACCTGTGAGCTCACCAGCTTTATAGCTGACCTTTTAGCATATATCGCAGGTAACCAGCAGTAGGATGTTTCTGCTTCAGGATTTAGCTCGAGTCAGCATACAGACGATTGAGATTTTCTTGCATTAGTATATTTTGTACAAGTACTTATGTACTGGAATCTCATTTTATTTAACTCGAGCTATGTAAAGCTTTAAATGTTGTAAACATTTCAGTTATCAATATATTTTGTAAAAACGACGCATATAGAGTCGTTTGCTATTTATCTTTGTGCTTTGTTATTGATTAGTAACACCCAAATCAAGCTTCCGCAAATCATCAAATTTGGGGGTGTTACAGATTGGTATCAGAGCCTAAGGTTATAGTGAACTAGGTTGCATTTAGTGAGCCTAGACTATGACCATTAGGCCGTATTCCTTATTAGGTATGACTGGTTCAGGGATTACAGCATACGAGTTTAATTTAACATAGCCTGATCAACTATGTACAATTAAGCAAAGATGATGTAAGATCTGAAAGTAGTTATGGCTGAACAGGGTACAATAGAAGACTCTGACCTCGAGAGAACCGAGACTTAAACATGTTTATGCTAGACACTCAATAGGCTATATTATATAGGAGCTATATGAATATAGGCCTCAATCTTACTAACGCTTTGTCTCAGAAATGGCAAACATTCCATCAAATTCATCTCGTTCTCAATCCGGGTCGCAGAACCCAAGGGTAGCAAGGAGGAACAACAGGTTGCCTCGAGCTGGCCCGTATCCCACTCACATCGCCTTACCGGCCTTAGCCGCTAGGGTGAACCAACACGAGCAACGACTTCGCACCATGGATGTCGTGTTGCAGGAAACAAACGAAAACTGGCGACTTACATCTCTTGAACGCATAGAACAGGTCTCCGACGACCTTGAAACCACAAACAACAACATGGATGTCCTTCGTAACCAAATAATAGAAATAAGGGTGGAAAATGCCCTTCTGCAACAAAGGATGGAAGAATGTGAACAACGCTCACTTGAAGCAGAAGAGTATACGCGTGGACTAACTCAACGACTTGCACTAGCAGAAGACAACGCCCGACAAGCTAGCAGGCTTGCAAACACTGTGGACCGTCTTGTCACGATGATGGAACAAATTAATCTACGTTAAGACTAGTGTAGTCTTTGTCTTGTAATCTATCCTGTAATCTAGTAACTATCTACGCGCTACTCTATAATTCAGTCGGATGTAACAATTCCCGACATCTTTTGTAATACATCTGTAGGATGTAACCTTTGAACTCGTATTAGCTATCAAATATTCCTTGTTATTCAACTCATATTAATTTCCATTCTTCCTGTTGATGTTATGTATTACTGCTTTTATACATGTACATCTGTGACAATTACAAGTTCCTACAGAATCTCATTTATCTTCATTTCTTTTATTGAAGAAATCATGCCGCCAAAGACCAGACCTTACACGGATGCTTAGATTACGTCACTCATAACCCAGGCTGTTACTGAAGCCTTGGCTCGCAATACCCCACCAAACTCCACAAGAAACAGCGATGCCGCTGAAACCTCTGCTGTCAAACCTTGTTCTTACAAGGACTTCCAAAGCTGCAAACCCTCGAGCTTCAAGGGTTCTGAAGGAGCCATCGGACTGATCAGATGGTTCGAGAAAATGGAAACTATTTTCCGTGTTAGTAAATGCGCGGAGAACGACAAAGTAAACTTCGCCACCTGCTCTCTTGAAGATGATGCCCACTCTTGGTGGAATTCATATACCCAATCAGTGGGTGCTGACATTGCCTACCAACTCACTTGGGAGGAATTGAAGGCAAAACTCACTGCTAAATACTGCTCTATCGCCAAACTCCAAAAGCTAGATGAGGAGTTCTGGAACTTGAAGGTTCAGGGCGGTGATATCGATGGTTATACCACCAGGTTTCAACAACTAGCTGCCCTCCGCCCAGCTATGGTGAGCACTGAACCTGATAAAATCAGGAAGTACACCCTTGGTCTCCCTGATCCTGTTCGGGGACACGTCATCTCTTCAAAACCAACCACCATTGACGGTGCGATCTCATTGGCCCAAGACCTGATGTCTATGAGCCAAGATTCTGAACCACCCACTTCATCCTCCCAAAACAACAAACGCAAGTGGTCTGACTACCACAACAACCCCTCCAACCAACAAAACAAGAAACCCGACACCATCAAAGCTTACAACACCACCACTGACATCATCCGGGGCTACACTGGGAGCAAACCATATTGTCCCAAGTGCAGTCGACACCATGAAGGCTCCTGTGGTCCCTTTTGCAACAATTGCAAGAGGTACGGCTATCTCACAAAGGACTGCCGCTCTCCTGCCAACAACAATTCAAACAACAACACCAGACCACCCAAAGTATGCTTTGAGTGTGGAAAACCTGGGCATTTCAGGGACTCGTGCCCAAAACTGAAGAACAACAACAACAACCGCAACAACAGCAACAACAACAACAACACCCGAAGCAGAGCTTTCGTCATCAAATCTGGGGACGCCCGCCAAGACCCGAATGTGGTCTCGGGTATGTTCCTCCTCAACAACTTAAATGCTTCTGTTCTATTTGATACTGGTGCTGATAGAAGCTTTATCTCCGATGATTTTTGCCCATTACTTGACATCACTCCTGTTGCCTTAGATGTTAAGTACACTGTAGAGCTAGCAAATGGAAAACTTGTAGAAACCACCAGTGTGATACCAAATTGCACTTTAAACCTAGCTGATGAAACCTTTTCGATCGATCTTATACCCATTGAAATCGGAAGTTTCGACGTCATTATTGGAATGGACTGGTTGTCCAAACATCGAGCTGAAATCGTTTGTCACGATAAAATTGTCCGTATCCCACTCGCCGTTGGTGGAACCTTGATCATACAGGGGGAGACCGGTGGGACGGGACTCAATATCATCTCCTGCTTAAAAACCCGAAAATTTCTGAGAAAGGGTTACCCTGCCATACTCGCACACATCATGGAGAAGAAGTCGGAAGAGAAGCGACTTGAGGATGTGCCAATTGTTAGAGACTTTCCCGAAGTCTTTCCGGAAGAATTACCTGGTCTACCTCCGCCTAGACAGGTTGAGTTCTCGATTGATCTTGTGCCGGGTGCCGCACCGGTGGCCCGCGCACCGTACCGTTTGGCCCTATCTGAACTTCAGGAGTTGTCCTCTCAGTTACAGGAACTTTTGGATCGAGGATTCATTAGACCGAGTTCTTCACCTTGGGGAGCTCCGGTCTTATTTGTCAAAAAGAAGGATGGTTCATTCCGAATGTGCATCGACTACCGAGAATTGAACAAATTGACCGTCAAGAACCGTTATCCACTTCCTCGCATTGATGATCTATTCGACCAACTTCAGGGTTCAAGTTTCTACTCAAAAATTGATCTGCGATCAGGTTATCATCAGTTACGAGTTCGCGACGCCGATATTTCAAAAACTGCTTTCAGAACTCGTTACGGGCACTACGAATTCCAAGTGATGCCCTTTGGTCTAACCAACGCACCGGCTGTATTCATGGATCTCATGAACCGGGTGTGCAAACCTTACCTCGACAAGTTTGTCATTGTCTTTATCGATGACATACTCATTTACTCGCGCAACAAGCAGGAACATGCGCAACATCTTAAGACCATCCTTGAACTACTTAGACACGAGGAGCTTTACGCTAAATTCTCTAAGTGTGAGTTCTGGATTCAAACCGTTCAATTTCTTGGTCACGTGATCGACAGTCAGGGAATTCACGTGGACCCATCAAAAATCGAGGCTATCAAAGACTGGCAAGCACCCACCTCTGCAACTGAAGTACGACAATTTTTGGGTCTTGCTGGGTATTATCGACGATTTATCAAAAATTTCTCCAAAATAGCTCAACCACTCACGGTACTGACTCAGAAGGACAAAAGGTTCGAATTGGACCGATAAACAAGAGTCAGCGTTCCAACTTCTGAAACAAAAGCTTTGCAGTGCTCCAATTCTATCACTACCCGAAGGCACCGACGACTTCGTGGTATACTGCGATGCTTCTCACCAAGGTCTTGGTTGCGTGCTGATGCAACGAGACAAAGTTATTGCCTATGCCTCACGACAGCTGAAAATTCACGAAAAGAACTACACCACTCACGATCTCGAACTTGGAGCTGTCGTTTTTGCTCTCAAAATCTGGAGACATTATCTCTACGGCACTAAGTGCACCATTTTTACCGATCATAAAAGTCTCCAACATATCTTCGATCAGAAGGATCTCAATATGAGGCAACGTCGATGGGTCGAGTTGCTTACCGATTACGATTGCGAGATCAAGTACCATCCAGGGAAGGCTAATGTTGTAGCCGATGCCCTCAGTCGAAAGGAACGACCTAAACCACTTCGAGTCCGAGCCCTCAGTATGACCATTCATAACGATCTTACCATTCAAATTCATACCACTCAGATCGAAGCTTTGAAATCTGAAAACATCAAAAATGAAGCCTTGCGGGGCATCGACAAACAATTTGAAATCAAACCTAACGGGATTAGGTATTTCTCAAACCGAATCTGGTTGCCTAGTTTCGGGAACCTAAGAGACTTGGTGATAGACGAGGCTCACAAGTCTAAATATTCTATTCATCCGGGATCTGATAAGATGTACCACGGCATCAAGGAATTTTATTGGTGGCCAAACATGAAAGCCGAAATCGCCACTTATGTCAGCAAGTGTCTTACTTGCTCGAAAGTCAAAACCGAACATCAGAAACCACCTGGTTTACTTCAACAACCTGAAATCCCTGAATGGAAATGGGATCAAATTGCCATGGATTTCATAACCAAACTACCCAAGTCGTCGAGCGGTTGCGATACCATTTGGGTGATCGTCGATCGTCTCACCAAATCTGCTCATTTCCTGGCAATCAAAGAAAATGATAAAATGGAACGCCTTACACAAATCTACATTAAGGAAATCGTTTCTCATCACGGTGTTCCAGTCTCAATCATCTCTGACAGAGATGCCCGTTTCACTTCTCACTTTTGGCAATCACTTCAGAAAGCATTGGGTACCCGTCTCGATATGAGTACCGCGTACCATCCTCAAACCGATGGCCAAAGTGAACGAACCATTCAAACACTGGAAGACATGCTACGAGCCTGCGTAGTTGATTTCGGTACAAACTGGGAAAAACATCTACCGTTGTGCGAATTTTCGTACAATAACAGTTATCATGCCAGCATTAAGGCTGCACCTTTTGAGGCACTGTACGGTCGTAAGTGCCGATCACCGATCTGTTGGACTGAGGTGGGAGATAGTCAACTCACTGGTCCTGAACTCATACACGCCACCACTGAGAAAATTGTGGAAATCCAAAACAGACTCAAAGCCGCACGTGATCGTCAGAAAAGTTATGCTGACGTGAGACGCAAACCACTTGAGTTCCAAGTTGGGGATCGAGTTCTCTTAAAAGTATCGCCTTGGAAAGGCGTCATCCGTTTTGGCAAACGCGGGAAATTGAATCCCAGATACATCGGGCCTTTTGAGATCCTTGAACGGATTGGCCCCGTAGCTTATCGATTGCAACTGCCATCCGAACTCAGCAGCGTGCACCCTACTTTTCATATTTCAAACTTGAAGAAGTGTCTGTCTGATGAGACACTTATTATTCCATTAGATGAAATTCGTGTTGACGATAAACTTCATTTCGTTGAGGAACCCGCTGAAATTATGGACCGTGAGGTCAAACAACTGAAACAAAGTCGTATTCCCATCGTCAAGGTCAGATGGAATTCGCGGCGTGGTCCGGAATTCACCTGGGAACGGGAAGACCAAATGCGACTCAAATATCCTCAACTATTCACTGATTCCACATCAAACACGACTTCGAGCTAAATTTCGGGACAAAATTCTTCTAACAGGGGGAGAATGTAACACCCGCCAAATTAGGACTAGTGATTTAGTGCCTAATCATATGTTAATACATGTAATTAGTTCCTTGTTAGGCTAATTAATGTATCGAATTATATATATTGTTGAATATATACGAAAATGCGATTTAATTAAATCGTACGCAATTTAAATCGGATGTATTTCGATTCAATTTAATACGGACGTTGGTGGTCAACTTTATTAAATAACGCTTTTATGTCAAAAATATTATTTTGATAATATTTCGTATTCATTCGTATCGTACAAACCAAACTTACACGATTTAAAACATTAAACCGCGCAAACTAAATAAACAAACTTATATTTCATAACTACAATATAAATTAAATTGTAAAATATTTAAACAATATATCGCGTAATAAATCGTATTTTAAAACTTATAATTAAAATGTAAATAATTATTTAACGTTAAATGACGGAGCAAACGAATACCACACGGGACGCGGGGCGAAAAACTGGAAGAGTGGGGATAAACCCCCACCTCCCATCTTTTTCTTCATTTCATCTTTCATTCTATCTCTCTCTCTTCTTTTTCTCTCTAAAAACAAACAAACCACCAATCCACCTAAATCGCAAAATACTACCACGAAACGCGACCGGATCACAAATATTTTTAGAGATTCACGACCACCTCGCGACGATCTACAACGCTACCTTTCCGGATTTTCATTTCGGCAAATTGTAAGTTTCCGACAAAATCCCGAAATCACTCGATTCTTAGTATTTTTCATTTGTGGTTGTTATTATAACTAGTATATGTCCATTACAATGTATAGAACACGATTTCATAGCTTAAAAACGAGTTTAAAACGGATTTTTGGTCGGAATTAACGTTGACAGCCGGATTTCTGGGCTGGTGTTCATCCATGCGACACAAGCATTGTGTCGCATGTTGTGTCGTATTTTGGCTTTAGTGTCGCATAAAATCCCTTATGTCGTACCAGATAATTAATGTCGCAAGTCCTGCGACACAACCACTATGTCGCATACCCCATACGACACAATCACTATGTCGCTGTTGAATCAGCATTTCGCATCCATGCGACACAACCCTTGTGTCGTATGGACATTGTGTCGCACTTCTATGCGACACAACCCTTGTGTCGCATAACCCATTTAATGTCGCATGATTGTGTCGCATAAAACAGCAGGTTTTCAAATCTCAATTTCACAAAGTGTTGGAACTATATAACCTCAAACCCTTATACGATACGACTTATAAAACACTTTGGGACACACTTTTAAGTGCAAAACGCCAATTACAAAATAATAATACTTAAAGTTTATTATTCCAAACCCATCACCAACGGGCCGTACACATTTTCAAACGCTTAACAAATCAACCAAATTGTAGTAATTTGGACATATATAGTTGTGTAACAACTACAAGGGTGATCTTTTGAGATACCCAATCATGATTATAACCATCGCGTGTCGTGGACACCCTCAGGTTACAAGTCGTTGGACTTCATTTCTCGCTAATCAACTTACGTTTGTTTAAACGCATTCAGACTCAGGTGAGTCTCATAGCCCCACTTTTTACTGTTTTACTCAGGGGTGTGATATACTGCTCAAACTTTTAACATGTGAACGCAAGTACCAACTTTTCATATACTACATGAGTTTTTCGAAACTAATCATTTGAAAGTCCTCCGTCAGCATAGTTGTTAATACGTTGTAGCGTGAATATTAGTATATGGTACCATATAGGATTGACCCTCCTCGTCCGGGTTAGCAAGCACTAACCGGGTAAACGGACGTACTAATATTTGGGAAGACGAATGTTGATTAGGCATTCGTGGAGGCACCTCGCCCGGAATTCTCTATAGGGGACCCGGCCCTCGAGTTAAGCTCAACTATGTGCTCATGGCTGTATACACGATGATTATCATTAAATTGCTGGATGCAATTCATTATTTAATTGCTGGATGCAATTCATTATTTAATTGCTGGATGCAATTCATTATTTAAATCTTGCGGTTCATACGATATTACTTGATTTCAAACCTGTGAGCTCACCAGCTTTATAGCTGACCTTTTAGCATATATCGCAGGTAACCAGCAGTAGGATGTTTCTGCTTCAGGATTTAGCTCGAGTCAGCATACAGACGATTGAGATTTTCTTGCATTAGTATATTTTGTACAAGTACTTATGTACTGGAATCTCATTTTATTTAACTCGAGCTATGTAAAGCTTTAAATGTTGTAAACATTTCAGTTATCAATATATTTTGTAAAAACGACGCATATAGAGTCGTTTGCTATTTATCTTTGTGCTTTGTTATTGATTAGTAACACCCAAATCAAGCTTCCGCAAATCATCAAATTTGGGGGTGTTACAGATTGGTATCAGAGCCTAAGGTTATAGTGAACTAGGTTGCATTTAGTGAGCCTAGACTATGACCATTAGGCCGTATTCCTTATTAGGTATGACTGGTTCAGGGATTACAGCATACGAGTTTAATTTAACATAGCCTGATCAACTATGTACAATTAAGCAAAGATGATGTAAGATCTGAAAGTAGTTATGGCTGAACAGGGTACAATAGAAGACTCTGACCTCGAGAGAACCGAGACTTAAACATGTTTATGCTAGACACTCAATAGGCTATATTATATAGGAGCTATATGAATATAGGCCTCAATCTTACTAACGCTTTGTCTCAGAAATGGCAAACATTCCATCAAATTCATCTCGTTCTCAATCCGGGTCGCAGAACCCAAGGGTAGCAAGGAGGAACAACAGGTTGCCTCGAGCTGGCCCGTATCCCACTCACATCGCCTTACCGGCCTTAGCCGCTAGGGTGAACCAACACGAGCAATGACTTCGCACCATGGATGTCGTGTTGCAGGAAACAAACGAAAACTGGCGACTTACATCTCTTGAACGCATAGAACAGGTCTCCGACGACCTTGAAACCACAAACAACAACATGGATGTCCTTCGTAACCAAATAATAGAAATAAGGGTGGAAAATGCCCTTCTGCAACAAAGGATGGAAGAATGTGAACAACGCTCACTTGAAGCAGAAGAGTATACGCGTGGACTAACTCAACGACTTGCACTAGCAGAAGACAACGCCCGACAAGCTAGCAGGCTTGCAAACACTGTGGACCGTCTTGTCACGATGATGGAACAAATTAATCTACGTTAAGACTAGTGTAGTCTTTGTCTTGTAATCTATCCTGTAATCTAGTAACTATCTACGCGCTACTCTATAATTCAGTCGGATGTAACAATTCCCGACATCTTTTGTAATACATCTGTAGGATGTAACCTTTGAACTCGTATTAGCTATCAAATATTCCTTGTTATTCAACTCATATTAATTTCCATTCTTCCTGTTGATGTTATGTATTACTGCTTTTATACATGTACATCTGTGACAATTACAAGTTCCTACAGAATCTCATTTATCTTCATTTCTTTTATTGAAGAAATCATGCCGCCAAAGACCAGACCTTACACGGATGCTTAGATTACGTCACTCATAACCCAGGCTGTTACTGAAGCCTTGGCTCGCAATACCCCACCAAACTCCACAAGAAACAGCGATGCCGCTGAAACCTCTGCTGTCAAACCTTGTTCTTACAAGGACTTCCAAAGCTGCAAACCCTCGAGCTTCAAGGGTTCTGAAGGAGCCATCGGACTGATCAGATGGTTCGAGAAAATGGAAACTGTTTTCCGTGTTAGTAAATGCGCGGAGAACGACAAAGTAAACTTCGCCACCTGCTCTCTTGAAGATGATGCCCACTCTTGGTGGAATTCATATACCCAATCAGTGGGTGCTGACATTGCCTACCAACTCACTTGGGAGGAATTGAAGGCAAAACTCACTGCTAAATACTGCTCTATCGCCAAACTCCAAAAGCTAGATGAGGAGTTCTGGAACTTGAAGGTTCAGGGCGGTGATATCGATGGTTATACCACCAGGTTTCAACAACTAGCTGCCCTCCGCCCAGCTATGGTGAGCACTGAACCTGATAAAATCAGGAAGTACACCCTTGGTCTCCCTGATCCTGTTCGGGGACACGTCATCTCTTCAAAACCAACCACCATTGACGGTGCGATCTCATTGGCCCAAGACCTGATGTCTATGAGCCAAGATTCTGAACCACCCACTTCATCCTCCCAAAACAACAAACGCAAGTGGTCTGACTACCACAACAACCCCTCCAACCAACAAAACAAGAAACCCGACACCATCAAAGCTTACAACACCACCACTGACATCATCCGGGGCTACACTGGGAGCAAACCATATTGTCCCAAGTGCAGTCGACACCATGAAGGCTCCTGTGGTCCCTTTTGCAACAATTGCAAGAGGTACGGCTATCTCACAAAGGACTGCCGCTCTCCTGCCAACAACAATTCAAACAACAACACCAGACCACCCAAAGTATGCTTTGAGTGTGGAAAACCTGGGCATTTCAGGGACTCGTGCCCAAAACTGAAGAACAACAACAACAACCGCAACAACAGCAACAACAACAACAACACCCGAAGCAGAGCTTTCGTCATCAAATCTGGGGATGCCCGCCAAGACCCGAATGTGGTCTCGGGTATGTTCCTCCTCAACAACTTAAATGCTTCTGTTCTATTTGATACTGGTGCTGATAGAAGCTTTATCTCCGATGATTTTTGCCCATTACTTGACATCACTCCTGTTGCCTTAGATGTTAAGTACACTGTAGAGCTAGCAAATGGAAAACTTGTAGAAACCACCAGTGTGATACCAAATTGCACTTTAAACCTAGCTGATGAAACCTTTTCGATCGATCTTATACCCATTGAAATCGGAAGTTTCGACGTCATTATTGGAATGGACTGGTTGTCCAAACATCGAGCTGAAATCGTTTGTCACGATAAAATTGTCCGTATCCCACTCGCCGTTGGTGGAACCTTGATCATACAGGGGGAGACCGGTGGGACGGGACTCAATATCATCTCCTGCTTAAAAACCCGAAAATTTCTGAGAAAGGGTTACCCTGCCATACTCGCACACATCATGGAGAAGAAGTCGGAAGAGAAGCGACTTGAGGATGTGCCAATTGTTAGAGACTTTCCCGAAGTCTTTCCGGAAGAATTACCTGGTCTACCTCCGCCTAGACAGGTTGAGTTCTCGATTGATCTTGTGCCGGGTGCCGCACCGGTGGCCCGCGCACCGTACCGTTTGGCCCTATCTGAACTTCAGGAGTTGTCCTCTCAGTTACAGGAACTTTTGGATCGAGGATTCATTAGACCGAGTTCTTCACCTTGGGGAGCTCCGGTCTTATTTGTCAAAAAGAAGGATGGTTCATTCCGAATGTGCATCGACTACCGAGAATTGAACAAATTGACCGTCAAGAACCGTTATCCACTTCCTCGCATTGATGATCTATTCGACCAACTTCAGGGTTCAAGTTTCTACTCAAAAATTGATCTGCGATCAGGTTATCATCAGTTACGAGTTCGCGACGCCGATATTTCAAAAACTGCTTTCAGAACTCGTTACGGGCACTACGAATTCCAAGTGATGCCCTTTGGTCTAACCAACGCACCGGCTGTATTCATGGATCTCATGAACCGGGTGTGCAAACCTTACCTCGACAAGTTTGTCATTGTCTTTATCGATGACATACTCATTTACTCGCGCAACAAGCAGGAACATGCGCAACATCTTAAGACCATCCTTGAACTACTTAGACACGAGGAGCTTTACGCTAAATTCTCTAAGTGTGAGTTCTGGATTCAAACCGTTCAATTTCTTGGTCACGTGATCGACAGTCAGGGAATTCACGTGGACCCATCAAAAATCGAGGCTATCAAAGACTGGCAAGCACCCACCTCTGCAACTGAAGTACGACAATTTTTGGGTCTTGCTGGGTATTATCGACGATTTATCAAAAATTTCTCCAAAATAGCTCAACCACTCACGGTACTGACTCAGAAGGACAAAAGGTTCGAATTGGACCGATAAACAAGAGTCAGCGTTCCAACTTCTGAAACAAAAGCTTTGCAGTGCTCCAATTCTATCACTACCCGAAGGCACCGACGACTTCGTGGTATACTGCGATGCTTCTCACCAAGGTCTTGGTTGCGTGCTGATGCAACGAGACAAAGTTATTGCCTATGCCTCACGACAGCTGAAAATTCACGAAAAGAACTACACCACTCACGATCTCGAACTTGGAGCTGTCGTTTTTGCTCTCAAAATCTGGAGACATTATCTCTACGGCACTAAGTGCACCATTTTTACCGATCATAAAAGTCTCCAACATATCTTCGATCAGAAGGATCTCAATATGAGGCAACGTCGATGGGTCGAGTTGCTTACCGATTACGATTGCGAGATCAAGTACCATCCAGGGAAGGCTAATGTTGTAGCCGATGCCCTCAGTCGAAAGGAACGACCTAAACCACTTCGAGTCCGAGCCCTCAGTATGACCATTCATAACGATCTTACCATTCAAATTCATACCACTCAGATCGAAGCTTTGAAATCTGAAAACATCAAAAATGAAGCCTTGCGGGGCATCGACAAACAATTTGAAATCAAACCTAACGGGATTAGGTATTTCTCAAACCGAATCTGGTTGCCTAGTTTCGGGAACCTAAGAGACTTGGTGATAGACGAGGCTCACAAGTCTAAATATTCTATTCATCCGGGATCTGATAAGATGTACCACGGCATCAAGGAATTTTATTGGTGGCCAAACATGAAAGCCGAAATCGCCACTTATGTCAGCAAGTGTCTTACTTGCTCGAAAGTCAAAACCGAACATCAGAAACCACCTGGTTTACTTCAACAACCTGAAATCCCTGAATGGAAATGGGATCAAATTGCCATGGATTTCATAACCAAACTACCCAAGTCGTCGAGCGGTTGCGATACCATTTGGGTGATCGTCGATCGTCTCACCAAATCTGCTCATTTCCTGGCAATCAAAGAAAATGATAAAATGGAACGCCTTACACAAATCTACATTAAGGAAATCGTTTCTCATCACGGTGTTCCAGTCTCAATCATCTCTGACAGAGATGCCCGTTTCACTTCTCACTTTTGGCAATCACTTCAGAAAGCATTGGGTACCCGTCTCGATATGAGTACCGCGTACCATCCTCAAACCGATGGCCAAAGTGAACGAACCATTCAAACACTGGAAGACATGCTACGAGCCTGCGTAGTTGATTTCGGTACAAACTGGGAAAAACATCTACCGTTGTGCGAATTTTCGTACAATAACAGTTATCATGCCAGCATTAAGGCTGCACCTTTTGAGGCACTGTACGGTCGTAAGTGCCGATCACCGATCTGTTGGACTGAGGTGGGAGATAGTCAACTCACTGGTCCTGAACTCATACACGCCACCACTGAGAAAATTGTGGAAATCCAAAACAGACTCAAAGCCGCACGTGATCGTCAGAAAAGTTATGCTGACGTGAGACGCAAACCACTTGAGTTCCAAGTTGGGGATCGAGTTCTCTTAAAAGTATCGCCTTGGAAAGGCGTCATCCGTTTTGGCAAACGCGGGAAATTGAATCCCAGATACATCGGGCCTTTTGAGATCCTTGAACGGATTGGCCCCGTAGCTTATCGATTGCAACTGCCATCCGAACTCAGCAGCGTGCACCCTACTTTTCATATTTCAAACTTGAAGAAGTGTCTGTCTGATGAGACACTTATTATTCCATTAGATGAAATTCGTGTTGACGATAAACTTCATTTCGTTGAGGAACCCGCTGAAATTATGGACCGTGAGGTCAAACAACTGAAACAAAGTCGTATTCCCATCGTCAAGGTCAGATGGAATTCGCGGCGTGGTCCGGAATTCACCTGGGAACGGGAAGACCAAATGCGACTCAAATATCCTCAACTATTCACTGATTCCACATCAAACACGACTTCGAGCTAAATTTCGGGACAAAATTCTTCTAACAGGGGGAGAATGTAACACCCGCCAAATTAGGACTAGTGATTTAGTGCCTAATCATATGTTAATACATGTAATTAGTTCCTTGTTAGGCTAATTAATGTATCGAATTATATATATTGTTGAATATATACGAAAATGCGATTTAATTAAATCGTACGCAATTTAAATCGGATGTATTTCGATTCAATTTAATACGGACGTTGGTGGTCAACTTTATTAAATAACGCTTTTATGTCAAAAATATTATTTTGATAATATTTCGTATTCATTCGTATCGTACAAACCAAACTTACACGATTTAAAACATTAAACCGCGCAAACTAAATAAACAAACTTATATTTCATAACTACAATATAAATTAAATTGTAAAATATTTAAACAATATATCGCGTAATAAATCGTATTTTAAAACTTATAATTAAAATGTAAATAATTATTTAACGTTAAATGACGGAGCAAACGAATACCACACGGGACGCGGGGCGAAAAACTGGAAGAGTGGGGATAAACCCCCACCTCCCATCTTTTTCTTCATTTCATCTTTCATTCTATCTCTCTCTCTTCTTTTTCTCTCTAAAAACAAACAAACCACCAATCTACCTAAATCGCAAAATACTACCACGAAACGCGACCGGATCACAAATATTTTTAGAGATTCACGACCACCTCGCGACGATCTACAACGCTACCTTTCCGGATTTTCATTTCGGCAAATTGTAAGTTTCCGACAAAATCCCGAAATCACTCGATTCTTAGTATTTTTCATTTGTGGTTGTTATTATAACTAGTATATGTCCATTACAATGTATAGAACACGATTTCATAGCTTAAAAACGAGTTTAAAACGGATTTTTGGTCGGAATTAACGTTGACAGCCGGATTTCTGGGCTGGTGTTCATCCATGCGACACAAGCATTGTGTCGCATGTTGTGTCGTATTTTGGCTTTAGTGTCGCATAAAATCCCTTATGTCGTACCAGATAATTAATGTCGCAAGTCCTGCGACACAACCACTATGTCGCATACCCCATACGACACAATCACTATGTCGCTGTTGAATCAGCATTTCGCATCCATGCGACACAACCCTTGTGTCGTATGGACATTGTGTCGCACTTCTATGCGACACAACCCTTGTGTCGCATAACCCATTTAATGTCGCATGATTGTGTCGCATAAAACAGCAGGTTTTCAAATCTCAATTTCACAAAGTGTTGGAACTATATAACCTCAAACCCTTATACGATACGACTTATAAAACACTTTGGGACACACTTTTAAGTGCAAAACGCCAATTACAAAATAATAATACTTAAAGTTTATTATTCCAAACCCATCACCAACGGGCCGTACACATTTTCAAACGCTTAACAAATCAACCAAATTGTAGTAATTTGGACATATATAGTTGTGTAACAACTACAAGGGTGATCTTTTGAGATACCCAATCATGATTATAACCATCGCGTGTCGTGGACACCCTCAGGTTACAAGTCGTTGGACTTCATTTCTCGCTAATCAACTTACGTTTGTTTAAACGCATTCAGACTCAGGTGAGTCTCATAGCCCCACTTTTTACTGTTTTACTCAGGGGTGTGATATACTGCTCAAACTTTTAACATGTGAACGCAAGTACCAACTTTTCATATACTACATGAGTTTTTCGAAACTAATCATTTGAAAGTCCTCCGTCAGCATAGTTGTTAATACGTTGTAGCATGAATATTAGTATATGGTACCATATAGGATTGACCCTCCTCGTCCGGGTTAGCAAGCACTAACCGGGTAAACGGACGTACTAATATTTGGGAAGACGAATGTTGATTAGGCATTCGTGGAGGCACCTCGCCCGGAATTCTCTATAGGGGACCCGGCCCTCGAGTTAAGCTCAACTATGTGCTCATGGCTGTATACACGATGATTATCATTAAATTGCTGGATGCAATTCATTATTTAATTGCTGGATGCAATTCATTATTTAATTGCTGGATGCAATTCATTATTTAAATCTTGCGGTTCATACGATATTACTTGATTTCAAACCTGTGAGCTCACCAGCTTTATAGCTGACCTTTTAGCATATATCGCAGGTAACCAGCAGTAGGATGTTTCTGCTTCAGGATTTAGCTCGAGTCAGCATACAGACGATTGAGATTTTCTTGCATTAGTATATTTTGTACAAGTACTTATGTACTGGAATCTCATTTTATTTAACTCGAGCTATGTAAAGCTTTAAATGTTGTAAACATTTCAGTTATCAATATATTTTGTAAAAACGACGCATATAGAGTCGTTTGCTATTTATCTTTGTGCTTTGTTATTGATTAGTAACACCCAAATCAAGCTTCCGCAAATCATCAAATTTGGGGGTGTTACAAATATGACATAAGAAGTGCCACTAAAAACACCATCTTCCAAACACTTATGCATTTTCAAATTTTGCAAAACTCATCAAATTTATTCATGCAAACGCGATCCGGGAAGTAATGGCTGGATCGCGTTCACTCTTAGAAAAAGTTATGTCACCGTTTTACACTTGGCAACGCGATCCGGGAACTAGGGCTGGATCGCGTTCACAAGAAGAAAACGTTATGGAATCAATTTTTCATTAGGCAACGCGATCCGGGCAAGAGTCCAGGATCGCTTTCCTACGCGTTTCAGCCCTTATTCTGACCTGCAAACACACAGCTCAAACCCAATTTCGAAAATTATACAAACTAACCATAATTCAAGTACAGCAACAGTTTTCAGCTCACAAATCATCATATATACATACCATAACATGTTTAAAGCATAAGTTCAATATCAATTCATGTTAAAACTTCAAATGATCATAACCATGAATTTGAACATGAAAACTAACTTACAATCAAGGGAATTACCACTAGAAGATGATGATGATTATAATAACACAAGATCACAGCTCCAATTCCACAAGTTTTCGATTATGATTTGCAAGAGTTTTAAGGTTTTAGAGGTTTTAGGTTTTTGTTTCTAAATAAGGAAGTAAGGAACTTTCCTATTTGGGAAAGTTTATAAGTCGGTTAACTTTTTACACCGCCCCGCATCCACTTAAAACTAGTCCCTTTTCAATCTATTGCCTGGAACCTAAAAACCATTTGCGAGAAACTTCTTTTATTGCACCGTCAACTATAGTAAATCAAAACAATCAATAATTTACTAAGCACAATAAGTCCTGAGGCTTATTTAACTAAGTTTCGCAATTTAAACATATTTATCAAATAATTTCTAATACGATTAAATGTGTCAATTTAAAAATTAGAAATTACCGGACCAAAAGAGAGGATGTTATAACTCTCCCCCCCTTAGGAAGATTTCGTCCCCGAAATCTCATCACGATCAAATAATCCAGGATATCTGGATCTCATACTATTCTCAGTCTCCCAAGTTAGGTTTTCACCTAAACTATGTTTCCATTTCACTAACACCATGGGAATCTGTTTCTTTCTAAGTTTAGTAACTTTTCTGTCAAGAAGTTCTACTGGTTCTTCAACTAACTTCTGACTCTGATCAACTTTCAAATCTTTCAAAGGAAGAATCTGAGACTGATCCTCAACGTTACATTTCCTCAAATAACAAATGTTAAACGTGTCATGAATACCAGTAAGCTCTGGAGGAAGATCCAATGTAACAGACTGATCATTAACAATCTGACGAATTCTAAACGGTCCAATATATCGAGGAGCCAATTTGCCACGTTTCCCAAACCGTATTACCCCTTTCCAAGGCGAAACTTTCAGATAAACAAGTTCACCTTCAACAAAAGTAACAGGTCGACGTTTAGGATCTGCATATTGTTTCTGTCTATCACGTGCAGCTTTCAACTTTTCACGAGCCACTGCTACTTTATCAGCTGTCATCTGAACAATATCTGGACCTGCAAACTGTTTCTCACCTGCCTCTAGCCAACAAGTTGGAGTTCTACAACGGCGACCATAAAGCATTTCATATGGAGGCATGCCAATACTAGAATGATAAGAGTTATTATAAGAAAACTCAACCAATGGCAAATGAGAATCCCAAGAACCACCATACTCTAGGATACAAGCTCTTAACATATCCTCAAGCGTCTGAATCGTGCGTTCTGACTGACCATCGGTTTGAGGATGATAAGCTGTACTAAGATTCACACGTGTACCCAATTCATGCTGCAAACTCTGCAAGAAATGAGATACAAACCTCAGATCTCTATCAGATACAATCGATAATGGAATACCATGCCGAGAAACAATCTCATATACATACAACTGTGCAAGTTTACTCAGAGATGCAGTATCACTAGTAGCTAGAAAATGAGCACTCTTGGTTAATCGATCAACAATGACCCAAACCATGTCATTTCCACGGACAGTTCTAGGCAGTTTGGTAACAAAATCCATAGTCAATTGTTCCCACTTCCATTCGGGAATCTCAAGCTGTTTCAACGATCCATACGGCTTCTGGTGTTCAGCTTTAACTTGAGAACAAATATGACAAGAACTAACAAACCTTGCTACATCCATCTTCATTGTAGGCCACCAATACAAAGGTTTCAAGTCATTATACATTTTAGTGCTTCCTGGATGTACAGACAATCTGGACTTATGGGCTTCATTCAGAATAATATCCCGAAGACCACCAAACAAAGGTATCCAAACACGAGACTGAAAGGTTTTTAATCCTCTCGAATCATCCAATAACAATTCCTTTCGATTCAACATAATTTCAGATTTCAAATTATGATCTAACAAAGCCTTTAACTGTGCAGCTTTTATCTGAGCCACCAAATCAGAAGAAACTTCTAAACGCATAACATAAACTCGATCAGAAGTTACCTTGCGGCTTAAAGCATCAGCAACCACATTGGCTTTCCCTGGATGGTATTTAATCTCACAATCATAATCTTTGATTAATTCTAACCATCGTCTCTGCCGCATATTCAACTCTTGCTGTGAAAATATATACTGAAGACTCTTGTGATCTGTACAAATAACACATTTAGTACCATACAAGTAATGCCTCCAGATTTTTAAAGCAAACACAACTGCTGCAAGCTCTAAATCATGGGTAGGATAATTTCTTTCATGAGGTTTGAGCTGACGAGAAGCATAAGCAATCACACGATCTCGCTGCATCAAAACACATCCCAAACCAGCAATCGATGCATCACAATAAACAATAAAATCATCGGACCCATCTGGCAATGCTAACACAGGAGCCTGACATAACAACTGTTTCAGAGTCTGAAAAGCTGTTTCCTGTTGTTCAGTCCATATAAACTTTTCATCCTTACGGGTCAATTTAGTCAACGAACCGGCAATTTTAGAAAAATCTTTAATAAACTTCCGGTAATAACCCGCCAAACCAAGAAAACTTTTTATTTCTGAAGCAGACTTTGGAGCTTTCCAATTCATTACAGCTTCAATTTTTGAAGGATCAACTTTAACACCATCATTACAAATAATATGACCCAAAAACTGTACTTCCCGAATCCAAAATTCACATTTAGAAAACTTTGCATACAAATGTTCTCTCTTTAAGGTTTCCAATACCAACCTCAAATGCATTCCATGCTCTGATTCGGATTTAGAATATACCAAAATGTCATCGATAAACACAATCACAAATTTATCAAGAAAAGGTCGACAAACACGGTTCATCAAATCCATAAAAACTGCGGGAGCATTCGTCAAACCAAAAGGCATAACCAGGAATTCAAAATGACCATACCTGGTTCTAAATGCAGTTTTAGGAATATCACAATCCCTAACAAGAACTTGATGATAACCTGATCTCAAATCAATCTTTGAATAAAATGAAGATCCCTGCAACTGATCAAATAAATCATCTATCCGAGGCAGAGGATATTTATTCTTTACTGTCCTTTTATTCAATTCCCTATAATCAATGCACATTCTAAAAGACCCATCTTTCTTTTTCACAAACAGAACTGGTGCACCCCAGGGAGAAGAACTAGGTCTAATAAACCCTTTATCCAACAACTCCTGTATCTGATTCATCATTTCACATATCTCAGACGGAGCTAATCTATAAGGGGCTTTGGCAATAGGTGAAGAGCCAGGAACCAGATCAATCTGATATTCAACTTCCCTAACTGGTGGTAAACCAGGTAATTCATCAGGGAACACTTCCGGATACTCAGAAACAACCGGTACATCAGAAAGGGACTTCTTTTCTAACTTAGCATTAATCACATAAGCTAGATACGATTCACAGCCCTTGGACAAAGATTTCCTAGCTTTCATCATACTAATCAAAGGTATACAAACATTATCCCGTTCTCCTCGAGCCACGACATATGACTCTTCAGAGATTGGAATTCTAATCAGCTTATTGTGGCAATCTATGCTTGCTTTATACTGACTTAACCAATCCATACCAATAATCACATCAAAACTAGCAATTGGCATCAACAGAAAGGAAATTGGGAAAGTCTGGCTATCTATTATAATACTAGCTCCAATTACCGAGGTGGTAACAGGAACCGATTTGCCACTAGCTATTTCTACTTCAACTGGGTTTGTTATCACAGTAGGCATCATTTTCAACTTATCACAGAAGTACATGGATACAAAAGAACAATTTGCACCAGAATCAAATAAAACACGAGCTGGTACAGAATTTACAAGAAAAGTACCCGTGATCACGTCATCTGTATGGATAGCTTCATCAACTGTCATTTGAAAAGCCCTACTAACTGCAGATGGCGGATTCTTCCGCTTCTGACCGGAAGAAGCTGATGAACCAACAACTGTCCCCGAACCCTGTCTCTTAGCCTCAGAACACTGATTTGCACGATGACCTTCCTTATGGCAATTCCAACACACATAAGTGGGAAAAACACAATCTTTGGCTTCATGTCCAATCACACCACATTTTACACATCTAGTGGTTTGCACAGTACACGGCCCAAAATGTCTAGCTCTACACTTAATACACCAATTGGGACGATCAGAAGTACCACCACGACTTTCTTGTTTCTTACCCTGCTGATTTCCTTGCCACCGTTGCTTACCTTTACCAGAAGATTCACTCTTAGATTTCTGAGAAACCATTTCTTTACTTGATGCCTGTTGAGGTTTTAAATCACTGTCAACAGATCGAGCTAACATGAAAGCTTGAGAAAGAGAGCCAGCTAATCTCACTGAAGTTCGATACTGATTAGGTAAAGTACCCACAAACTGTTCTATCTGAGTTCTCTCATCAGGAACCCACTGCTGAACAAACCTGAGTTTCTCTGTAAACTGATTTATCAAATCATCCATTGACATGTTATCAGTTAATTGCAAATCCATAAACTCTTTTCTAATCCGAGCTATATCATAGTTTGAACAATACTGCTTACAAACTTCATTACGAAAATCAGACCATCGGATAAATGCTTTCTGAAAAGAAGTTAATACAGAAGTAATCGAATCCCACCAATTCATAGCTGCTCCTTTTAAAAGTTGAGTTGCATAAGGAACTTTTAGTTCTTCCTCACATTGACAGACTTCAAATTTCTTTTCAACATCTCTCAACCAATCTAGAGTTACAGAAGGATTCGTACTACCCGAATACACAGACGGATTACTGCTCATAAAGGTTTTAAAGGAACACACCTTTTGCTTTGGCGGTGAAATCGTACCAAACACAGGATGAGATGATTCAGCCTCTTTTTGTTGTTTATACATTCTAAGTGCTTGGTTTTCCTCTTCCAATTGAAGTAGATACTGATCCCTTTCTGCCTCCTCTCTAGCATGGAAAGAAGTACCAGCATTCTCATTCCGGTCATCATGAGTCTCAGCAGCAACTTCAGGCCTTGAGGCATTATTAGGGTTAACAGGTAGTTGCTCGTTATCCGCCATATCTGTAAACACCACAACAGCTTACAAATCATTAGTCGTTAGCACCTATTCTACTAACCGATTCACATTCAGTACATAATCCCTTTCCCAAGAATGTTTGACACAACACAATCAAAGTTTAGGATTGAACATACAATCATATTCAATTGCCCCAAACTATTGCTCTGATACCAACTTATAACGCCCCTCATTTAATACAACAATATAATATTAAGTTTGGCGGAAGCGACTACTTGAAATACATATTCTATTAAAACCTGCTAGAAATTTTCGCAACCCTTTATACAATATGTTTAACTACTAAACAAACATAGTTAACATGTTTACAAACCCGGGGCATTATATACTATAAAACATTATTTATTACAAACTGGATCAGAGTTGCAAGTTTCAAACATTCCCAGCATCAAAACGTCCCTTCCTGGCTACCCACATAATTAAACATAACCTGCAGGAAGTAAATTGAGGGATTAGCACGAAGCTAAGTGAATGAATAATCAACTACAATTCAATTTAGCTAGCAATCTGTTCACAATCAATAATGCAACAAATATCGTCAAGAGGAACGGTGGTTCCTAAGGACCCTGTTCCGGGTGGCCCCATCAGAACACTTACATCAACTGTAGGCCAAAACAGTGATTAACCGCTAACTAAATGCTAATCTCCATCAACACATGTACGCAACCCTGTGTTGACCAACATTAGCAATCAAGTCCAACTGACAATCTAGTTGACCTCTGGATTTATCAATCAAGCTCACAGGCTAATCAAACTACCAATCATATGGCATATACTTTCAAAGTTAACATACTATCAATAGTAATCCTATAATTACTGATTGAAATCAAACTGACACAACCAAATCAAACTATGAGTTTCAAATCCACTCACCTGATTCGTCTCAGTTACTTACTCAGCAGTCTTATCTCGCTGAGCCCTTGGATTATCTGAGAACATAAAATCAATCATAAGTTAGTAATTTGTTTTCAACTAATGGTACTTATGTAATTAAACACATTACATAAGTAATCACATTGTTAATCAATTCCAAACATAAGTAACAATAATATCTTTCTACAAAAGTGCCACTAAAACATCAATAAAGTGCCACTAAAGGAATATTATATACAATACTCAGTCGACGTTAAACTTCTTTACTAAGTCTCATAACTCATTAGAATTATCCACATTATAACATATATTTTCAATGGATAAGTGCCACTAAAGTACCACCTAAATGCCACTAAAGGAATATGACATAAGAAGTGCCACTAAAAACACCATCTTCCAAACACTTATGCATTTTCAAATTTTGCAAAACTCATCAAATTTATTCATGCAAACGCGATCCGGGAAGTAATGGCTGGATCGCGTTCACTCTTAGAAAAAGTTCTGTCACCGTTTTACACTTGGCAACGCGATCCGGGAACTAGGGCTGGATCGCGTTCACAAGAAGAAAACGTTATGGAATCAATTTTTCATTAGGCAACGCGATCCGGGCAAGAGTCCAGGATCGCGTTCCTACGCGTTTCAGCCCTTATTCTGACCTGCAAACACACAGCTCAAACCCAATTTCGAAAATTATACAAACTAACCATAATTCAAGTACAGCAACAGTTTTCAGCTCACAAATCATCATATATACATACCATAACATGTTTAAAGCATAAGTTCAATATCAATTCATGTTAAAACTTCAAATGATCATAACCATGAATTTGAACATGAAAACTAACTTACAATCAAGGAATTACCACTAGAAGATGATGATGATTATAATAACACAAGATCACAGCTCCAATTCCACAAGTTTTCGATTATGATTTGCAAGAGTTTTAAGGTTTTAGAGGTTTTAGGTTTTTGTTTCTAAATAAGGAAGTAAGGAACTTTCCAATTTGGGAAAGTTTATAAGTCGGTTAACTTTTTACACCGCCCCGCATCCACTTAAAACTAGTCCCTTTTCAATCTATTGCCCGGAACCTAAAAACCATTTGCGAGAAACTTCTTTTATTGCACCGTCAACTATAGTAAATCAAAACAATCAATAATTTACTAAGCACAATAAGTCCTGAGACTTATTTAACTAAGTTTCGCAATTTAAACATATTTATCAAATAATTTCTAATACGATTAAATGTATCAATTTAAAAATTAGAAATTACCGGACCAAAAGAGAGGATGTTACATGAAAGTTGGCTCATTTTAGCATTTTGAGGAGCACATTAGCAAAAGGTGGAAAAGGTGGTGCACCGGGTACCAAAAAACGCGTAAAGGTGGTGCACCGAGTACCAAAAAGCATGTAAAGGTGGTGCACCAGGTACACGCAAGGACCAAAAAGTGGAAATGAGACGGTGGACAGGCAGCCGCAAGCGGCTAGGTGGCAGCCGGCGGCGGTGGGGTGGCTGGCCGGCGGCGGCTGGCACTCCCCCGCCCGGGTTCGTCACCTGTTGCCTCGTTTCTCGATTCGTGCGTGTTTTCTTTGTTATGCATCCGTTTGTGTCGATTCTTTATTTTGTTGGATTCGTTTTTCAAAAACGAAGATTTTGATGAAAAGATATCCCAAAAATATATCTCCGAACTTTAGATGTGTCGTACGAATCGTTTGGATCTTCCGGCGTACGTAGAATCTTCATTCTTCGTCCGTTTTTGTTGATTCTTCTTCTGTTGGATTCCTAATTTGAAAACGAATATCTTAGTTGAGATGGATGTTAATGATGGGCACTTTTGTCTTGAAATCTCGTTTTGATGCCTTGAATCTTCAAACGTGTGTGGAATCTTCGTTTTTCATCCGTTTTGCTTGATTTTCATCGTGCAACTTTGTTTTGACCATCTTAGCATAATACTATTGATTTGTAATATTTTTGAGTTAAAGTGCCAAGAATCGTTCCAGAATGAGAGAGATATCGGTAGTAAAAACGTGACTTTTTACGCGATATCAATAGTTTTATTCAAAATGATATATTTTTAAGTTACCAAAATAATATTTGGTTTTTGTTTGGTCGCCGGTTGCGAAACGTGTGTTCGTTTGAATCGTGTAACGTTTTTAAACGTTATTTTTGTACGTGCGTAATCGCGTTACTTTTAATTGAAGTATTTTATCAAAATACTTAGAAATGAGTTATAAAAATATAATTTTCACAAAAGTTCGTTTGTCGTGCGCGTATCGCGCATTTTCGTCGCATTCGGTTACGTTTTAAGCAAAACGTATATGTTCGATATATTATAAACGTAATATAAGGTGATTATCAATGTTATTAAATAATTTCATATTATTTAATAAATGTTTCACCAACGTCCGTATTATTGTATCGGGATCTGCCCGATATGAAAATGCACGATTCAAATAAATCGCGTACGTGTATATATTCTCAAATATATATATATATAATGATACACATAATTAGCCTATTACAAAATTAATTACACGTATTAACAATCTGATTAGGCACTAATACAAGTCCTAATTTGGCGGGTGTCACAACTTGGTCATTAGCTGAGGTTCAGCAGTGACTGATTTATCCATTGTTTGTCCAGGAGACTGATCAGCAGTAGAACAGTGAGTGTTATCATTTTGTGTGCTTTGGTTTGGATAGTGAGTAGGTGATGTTGGGCTGTGAGTAGGCAAAAATGATGTTCCTGAATTATTCTCAGCTGAAGTAGAGCCAGAATTGTCTTCAGGGACATTATCTTCCCTTTCAGAATCTGATGAGAAATTTTCATATATCTCATTATTAACTTTGTTACTGGTTGATGAGTCACTATTCTTTTTAGTTAAATCATTAAAATCAAGAGATTCATACTCTTGTGGATCAGTGAGTGACTCATCATAAGCTTCATCAAAAGTAACATCCATTGATTCTTCAATGCGTTCTCTTCTTTTATTGTAAACTCTAAAAGCTTTAGAGATCATTGAGTAACCAACAAATGTACCTTCATTAGCTTTTGGATCAAACTTGCTTAAGTGATCTCTTTTGTTTAAGACATAGCAGGTACTGCCAAAAACATGGAGAAAACTTATATTAAGTTTTCTCCCCCCTTAACACTTCATATAACGTCTTATCATATCTTTTAACAATTAGTGACCTATTCTGAGTGAAGCAAGCTGTACTCACTGCTTCTGCCCAGAAGTAGGTCTTAAGACCAGCATCAATGAGCATTGACCTGGCAGATTCAATCAAGGTTCTGTTTCTCCTTTCAGTAACCCCATTTTGTTGGGGTGTTCTTGGTGCTGAGAAGTTTTGAGAAATGTCTTTTGAATCACAAAAACTTTCCAGGTCAACATTCCTAAATTCAGTGCCATTATCACTTCTTAAATGTTTTACCAAACTACCATTTAAGTTCTCCATTTTCTTGATAAAGGATATAATTTCACTTGCTGCTTCATTTTTGGCTTTAAAAAAGAATACCCAAGTGTATCTGGAGTATTCATCCACAATTACCAAACAATATCTCTTTCCACCAAGACTTGGAGTACTAACTGGACCAAATAGATCCATATGGAGTAGATAAAAGCATTCAGTTACTGATGATGTTTGTTTACTCTTGAAGGATGAGCTATGATGCTTTCCTTTCTCACATGCCACTACAAGAAAAATGGGTTTTTAGGACATTTTTTTCTGGGACATCTTTCAAGAGGCGTCCTAAAAAATATTTAATAGGACACTTCAATATTTTAGTGCCATTATGATGTAGTCTATACGACATTTGTTAAAGATGTCCTATTATCTTACATTATATACAACACTTATTTGTTGAGGTCTTAGTATTACGGACTCTAATAATACATATTACACATATGTCCTATTAGACTACGGTTTATAGGACACTTATTCGTTTGGTCATATCTTGATATAATATAATAGGACTTTTGACATATAGGTCCTATTAGAGTATGTTTCAGATTAAACTTTTTATCGCGGTCGTATCATGAAATAAGTTAATAGAATGTTTGATCCATTGGTTTTGTTAGATTAAGTATATGTAACAAGTATTTGTTGGAGACTTATAAATTTATAATAATATGATAGTTATTACTCCGTATGAGTTAGTCCAATATCCCACTTGATACAGAATTTTTTTCTGTAAAATCTAAAGAAACAGTAATTGGGAAAAAGAAAAAGATGATTTGGCGAACAAAACTTGAACGGTTGAACCATTATGCCTCGAGTAATTATGAATCTGGGATTCGAACTTTATTTTGATGTGTACAGGGGCAAAAACAAGGATACCAATAAATTTGAATTTCTTATTTTATTTATTTATCCTTATTTTATTTTTTTTTGAAAAGAATACTAAAAAAATTTGATAAACGAAAGCAAGGCTCAAAACTAGGAATGACAATTCGGGTTGGGTCGAGTTGACCCGTTCGGGTTATCGGGTTGGTGGGTCAAAAGTAGTCGACCCAAACCGACCTGATTTTACAATCGGTTGAGTATTTCAACCCAACTCAACCCTGACCCGACCCAGATTACCTATTTATCTAATGAGATCAACATATTTTCGTGTCATTTCTGTTAACGGATCAATTTCGGGTCAAATAGATCACATTAATAAGCATAAAATTGTTTATAAAATTCAAAAGACTCATATTACCAATTATGTTTATCAAAATTTAATACTAAAACACCATTAAATACGTCAGATTATTATATTAACATAAAACTTCTAAAATTTTGACTAAATTTAAATAAATTTCGGGTTGTCGGGTTAACCCAAAAACTCATTAGGTGACCCAAACCCGACCCAAAAATTAGTCAGGTTGGTGGGTTTCGGGTTGACGTGTAACATCCTCTCTTCTGGTCTGGTAATTTCTAATTTTAAATTGATATATTTAATCGTATTAGAAATTATTTGATATTATTTGTTTTAATTGCGAAACTTAGTTAAATAAGCCTCAGGACTTATTGTGCTTAGTAAATTGTTGTTTGTTGTAATTTACTATAGTTGACGGTACAATAAAATAAGTTTCTCGCAAATGGTTTTTAGGTTCCAGGCAATAGATTAAAAGGGGACTAGTTTTAAGTGGATACGGGTCGGTGTTAAAATATGGGCCGACTTATAAAACCTTCCTTATTAGGAAAGTTTTTTACTTTCCTCTTTTAGAAACTCCAAACTAAAACCCTAAGAACCAAATCACCTAGAAATCTAAGTTTAAACAAGAAACATCAAACTGATTTAGATTGATTGAGCTGAAGTTTGAATTCTCATCATCATCTAATTGGTAAGTTGATTTCATGGTTAAAGTTCATGATTATAATCACTTGATGTAATTATATGAATTGATGTTAAATAGGTGTATCAAACATGTTATGGCATGCATATATGATGATATATGAAATGATATTAGCTGCTGGAATCGATTTGGTGTTTACTTGATTATGGTTTTGAAATTCTGGGCTGAGCCCTGTACGAACTGCAAAGACGAAGGAATCCGACGGGATTCCTAATGAATCCGGCGGATTCAAGCCGGTCAAAGGGTGGAGAATCCGGTCAAAATGGTTTAAATCCGGCGGATTCGTCCAACCGGATTCGTTTTGGGAACCCTGGTCCAAATAAGTGCATCTGAAATCCATTAGGATCCGGCGGATTCTGAGGGAATCCGGCGGATTCAGGCCCATTGCAGAGATGTTGATTTTTGTTATCAAACTTCATATAATCTCTACATGTATTATAGTTAATTGAAAGCTGTGTTGATATACTTGATCCATGTTTATATATATTGGTAGTGTTATATATATGTTGTGATAAGTATTCATAGACGTAATATTCGAATATAAGCTATGGTTTTAAGAATGTGATTACTAACTTATATTTGATTGTTAATTCTCAGATCCTCAGAGAGCTCAGCGAGATAAGACAGCTGAGTAAGTGAAACGAGATAATCAGGTGAGTGGATTTGAAACTCACAGTTTGATTTGGTTGTGTCAGTTTGATTTCAATCAGTAATTATAGGATTACTATTGATAGAATGCTAACTTGGAAATGACATGCCATTTGATTGGTGGTTGATTAGCCTGTGAGCTTGATTGTTAAATACAGAGGTCAACTAGATTGTTGGTTGGACTTGATTGCTAATGTTGGTCAACACAGGGTTGCGTACATGTGTTGATGGAGATTAGCATTTAGTTAGCGGTTAATCACTGTTTTGGCCTACAGTTGGTTTAAGTGTTCTGATGAGGCCACCCGGAATAGGGTCTCTAGGAACCACCGTTCCTCTTGACGATATTTGTTGCATTATTGATTGTGAACAAATTGCTAGCTAAATTGAATTGTAGTTGATCATTCATTCACTTAGCTTCGTGCTAATCCCTCAATTTACTTCCTGCAGGTGATATATATTATGTGGGTAGTCAGGAAGAATGTTTTGATGCTGGGAATGTTTGAAACTTACAACTCTGATCCAGTTTGTAATAAATAATGTTTTATAGCATATAATGCCCGGGTTTGTAAACATGTTAACTATGTTTGATTAGTAGCTAAACATATTGTATAAAGGTTTGCGAAAATTTCTAGCAGATTTTCAATAGAATATGTAATTATAATAGTCGCTTCCGCCAAACTTAATATTATGTTGCTGTAATAAATGAGGGGCGTTATATGACGGGTCGTAGGGTCAAAAAACCACGACCCAACCTTAATTTTTTCAAATCGGTTTCGTGTCGAGTTTAGGGTCGAGTCGGAAATTGTCAGCACTACTCAAAACTACCGTCCTACTACTTTAAAATTAAAGGTCCATGTACGTTTAACTAAATCAATATATGTACATTTATTTTGTTGTTATTGTTACATACAATATAAAGAAGCACTTATAATCTTATATTATTATTTTATTTTACTGACTTAAAAATTGAATCATCTACGGTTCAGAGGACGGAACCGGACGTTTACTACATGTTAAATACTCAATTTTGTTTCATATCGACCGAATTCACTACATTTTAATAACAATGCATTTTATATCTATCAAATTTGAGTGCATTTTAACAATACTTATTTTACACGTAAATTTATTTCTAAAATGCAGTGAATTCAATTTGCCCCTCTTTCCCCTCATTTGAGACCTTCTCATTTAATTTTTATTTTTAAATACTAATTATAATATAATTATAATTATTAATTATCAAAAGTTAAAACAACAAGAAATATTTAAAGTAAAATATTTTGATTTCAAACCTCAATATATCGAATGATCATCGTATCCTAGAAAGTGGAAACTATACGATACTTTCAAATACGAGCTATGACTTAACTTTATAAGTTTTACTTTTAAAATTGAAAATTATGCACACTCTATTATTATTATTATTATTATTATTATTATTATTATTATTATTATTATTATTATTATTATATACAATTATTTATGATAGAGGATCATGAAGGCAGCTACATCTTGGAGAGAAAGGAGAGCAGGGCATCTAGTCCGTTCATTTTGTAGATCTACGGTCCACAATTGGGCGGAGGTTTTGGGGGTATTTTTATAGTAAAAAAAGAGAAGGGTGTAGAGTGTTACTTCACTTAATGAGATGGAGGGGTATTTTTGTCATGTCACTTGTAACCATTCTCGCATCATATCAATCAACTTCGGTCAGGGCAGCAGAAAACCCTCTTCTTTGACTTAATTTTCTCTCATTCAATAACACACATAGCAAATTAGTTTCTCTTTCTACATAATCGTTACATAATCCGTTTGATTTTCATGAAAAAATGTCGAAAAGAATTGCCGGATCTGTAGATTATGATGTCGAACCTTCAAAATCCGTTAATCGCAAGAAAAAAGGAAGACCAATTACAACTCGTACGTATAAACCCTAAGTTTTTTGTTTTTATTTTCGTTTTTGTTGTTTGTTTTTTCTTTTTTGTGTGTTGTTTTTGTTGTATAAGTATGTATATTTCAATTTACAGCCACGCGTTTGGAGTCAGAGGACATTGAGATATCAAGTTCGCTAAAAATGATAAAGGAGATGTAGCTATTGATCTCATTGAATCTGAAGGTGATCCAACCGATGGACACGAGAAAGTTACTAGAGGTATAAACCAGTTTTTTCAGTGTTTTTACATGATATTACTAGGTTTTATGCTAGTTTGATTTTTTAGTGATTTGCTAGTTGATTGTGATATTTTGTTTATTGTTCATTACTGCATTTTTATGTTTTAGTTACTAAGTTCCTTACTGCATTTTTAGATGTTTGCTATGTGTGTTGTTTTTGTTGTTGTTGCATTTTTAGATTTTTTACTACATGTTAAAACATTTTTTTTTGTCTACTGCATTTTGATCTTTTTGATCACCAAGTCCCTTAATGCATTTTAGATTTTTGTTAGGTGTGTTGTTTGTTGTTGCTGCATTTTAGAAGTTACTGCATTGTAAATACATTTATTTTGTATTTTTATTGTCTACTACATTTTGATTTTTGATCACCAAGTCCCTTACTGCATTTTAAATGTTTTTGCTATGGGTTTTGTTGTTGTTGCTACGCTTTTATATATGTTACTGCAATTTAGATGTTGATATGCATTTTATACTGCATTTTAAATACATTCATTTTGTATTTGTTTGTCTACTGCATTTTAGATGTTGATATGTGTGTTGTTCATTGTTGTTACATATGATACTGCATATTAGATGTTTTGTTATGTGTTTTTTGTTGTTGTTTTGTATATTACTGCATTTTTAGATGTTTGCTATCTGTGTTGTTGTTTTTAAATGAAGTTTGTTACTGCATATTACATATGTTACTACTGCATTTTACATGTGCTATTTTGTTTGCTGCATATTTGGTGTTCGGTATATGTAGATCATGTTTTTATACTGCATTTTGTTTAATGTTTTACTGCATTTTATATGTAATGCATATTTGATGTTCTGAATGTGTAGATCATACTTTTGTATTTATAATGCATTTTGTTTATTTTTTTAATGCATTTTGATGTTTGTTTATTTATTTTGTTACTACATGTAATATATATTGTATATTAGGTGTTTTGTATTTGTAGATTATGTTTTGTATATTGCATTTCTGGTGTTGCCTATGCCAGGGTTTTATACTACATTTTTTAATTATTGATTTTGGTTCCGCATCTTCTATAAAATGGATATTCAGTGTTTTACATTTGCAGATTTTGTATATTGTACTAGCATATATTTTGGATGTGAAATTGAATTTGAATTTTAGATCGAACGATTATTTATGTTGATGAAATAGCTTGAAATTAGGATTGCAATCAAATTGAAAGCGGTTTGTGTATATCACTATCCGATTCATACTAATCATATTATAACTAAACTCTGGTAGTGTTTATTATCCCGATCATGTCTTCGTTGGAGCCAAAAAGCCTGTGGTCACTTGAATCCAGACGGCGATTGGGACTTCTAAAAAGGTGAGAAATCGGATCCGAGATCGAAATCAAATGGTTTGGAAGCGAAATCGAAACCGAAACCGAGAGCGTAAAGTTGTTGGTGGTAAAACATGGGAAGGATAATAGCTTCTTTTCTAAATTATTGTCAACAAAAAATTATATTTGTGTTACTGATCGATGTAACAGAGTAAGGATGGTATAAGGACGAAATTACCCCTGGAGATAACCTGATTGTAGCGACACGTGGTGCTATATAGTTTGCTATGAACCTGCTCTCCTTTCTCTCATGTTAGCCCTGCTCTCCCGAACCTGACTCTATATAGGGTAGTGATCAAGAGGGAAGTGCCTTTTTGGGGGGAAGGGGGGAAGCGTTAGTATGCATCAAGAAGCATATTACAATTATCAATCAAAACGTCAACAAAAAATTATTTTTATTGGTACATAGTAATCAAAATCGATGCTATAAAGAATATTTTAACGAATGAATTTCATTTTTAAGTCATAACATTAATTGATGAATATTTATTTAATAAATTGTTAATATGCAGTGTGATGCATATTAAATAATATGCATCGCGATGCATATTAAAACTTCACATTATTTGAAAGATATTTTTATTGTTAATATGCATCACAATGCATATTAACTAATATGCACCGCGATGCATATTAACGGATTTGGATCTAATATTAATAAATCGATGCTATAACTTGAAGAAAAAATTTATCAAGGAAACTTAACATTCATAGCATCGATTCTGATTAACATTTACTAAATTTCAGTTTGCTTTTTTCGAGATTTGTATGGGTGAAGGTAATATGCTTCCTGATGCATACTAACGCTTCCCCCCTTCCCCCAAAAAATGCACTTCCCTCTTGATCATTCCACTATATATATATATATATATATATATATATTTTATTTACATTTACATTTTGTTGATTTCTTCAACTACATCTTGACAAGCGAGGCCCAAGTGAATAATTTACATTGTACTCCTATCTATTGGGCCCATTATTTTCGACCTTGCATTACTAGCTCACAATTAGGCATGAACAAAAAACCCGAACCCGGAACCGAACCCGAAAAAAAATCCGGATCCGAACCCGGAAAAAACCGGTTTTTTTGAACCCGGTTCGGGTTTTTTTTGTACCCGCCGGGTACGGAACCGGTTTGGGTTTTCGGATCTCACAATCGGGTTGGGACCGGGTAGGAAGCGGGTCGGGTTGGAAAACCCGGTATAAAACCCGGAAAAACCCGGTTTAAAAACCGGTATTCGTGGGTCAAAAACCCAGTTCGGGTCGGGTCGGGTAGGTCAACAAACCGGTTTTTCTCCCTTTGACTAAAACCCGGTTCGGGTTCCGGGTACGGGTCGGGTAGGCCCGAAACCCGGTTTTGTTCACGACTATTCACAATCGCCTCACATATTTTTATTAAATATTAAGAGTTAGGTTCGAATGAGAATGAAAATCTTAGTTAGAATGTTGACAATAAGAATGCGTTACGTGTCATAAAAATTCAATTTTCTTCACGTTTTTAAAAATTAAATATTTCACAAATGGTAAGTCGGAAAATTATAAAAATTGCACCATTCAGCATTTTTTCCTATTCGATTAGAGATCTCACAGGGTATACTTTCGACGACTTTTTAATGAATTTTACAAATTGTACAATATTAGTATCACATGTGTTAGTTGTTAGTATCACATGTGGTACTCGCTGGTATGTGGTACTTATTTTTCAAAACCCACAAAAAAAGCGAAAAAAAAAATTCGTCGAAATTATACCTTGTGAGATCTCTAATCAAAGAGAAAAAACGCTGATTTTTATGGTGCAACTTTTATGATTTTTCGACTTATCATTTGTGAGATATTTAATTTTTAAAAACGTGAAGAAAAGTGGATATTGTGACAGTGACGCATTCTTATTGGTTCCTCCATTCTCACTAAATGTTACTGTATATTAAAGGAAAATGATAATCTGTAAATATAGTATTATCATAAGTCTTTAAACTGAATGCTAGATAAACATCATATAAAAATGTCCAATTTTATCTTTTTATATGTCTAAGACATGTAGTAATCTAATTTGCCAAACACTTCAAAACTAATAAATTGATTATTGCAAACAACAAAATCAAATCCTATAATTGATTGATTATCTAATTATAGTAAGTATTGAAAACCTATGATTTTAAGTTATAAAATGCAATCCCATACTCGTTTTTAGATCTATTATTATATAAACAAATTTGATTTGATACATAAATCTTAAAAAAAAAATATTTATCAAACGTACTATTACATCTTTTTTGACTCTTGACGTCTCTCCATTACAACATCAATCATATCAAAGGTCTAACATTTAACACGTACTAAACAACATTTTAAACTCCCAAATACACTTACTCTCATTCTCTAATCAATATGTTACGTACATCACCACTACCGTCAAATCTTTCCATCACCACATCATCACATTACGCAGATGAAACGTTAATTTGTATTAAGATAGATGAATAATTACGTATCACGAAGTGCTAATGTATATTTTCATAAAACTTAGAAAAAAACATATATACTAACTTTTGATATAAAATAATACTGGTATATCATACGGTTTAGTAAGTCGGTATGTTGGGCTACCTATTATCGGTTCAAGTCAACCGGTAATGGTACCATTTTAACTCAGATGTGTCACTAATACGAAATGTATACCACATATATTGTAATCCAAAAGAACTGTGAAGTATTCATTAAAGATTTTCTAATTGGTATCTACATCTTTAGAACACAAAAATACTCGATAAATTATCGTTATACAAATAATAAATCAATCCACGTTATCAAAACCAAGCCTTTTTTGAGACCATGGTCCGTTTCAACTCCGAATCTTTTATAAAGAGCTTCGAATTTAAACTGAGCCAATGGTAAATGCTTCTTTGATGATTTCTACCTCACTTGAAGTTTAAAATCTCACAAGTAGGCAAGTAGGCAAGTAGTTTCATAGTCTTTTGTTTAAAACATCAACTTAAAAGTATTGTCCTCAAAAAGCCAATACTTTATACTACGGGATAGTTTTCGGAAAAACTCTAAATCTTGAGGGGGGGAAATGAACACTTCTCTTTCATGTAACTTTCTTTTTTTTGAACGACCAACCAAACTATTTCATAAAAAGATCACAAAACAACACAACGTTGTATGGATCTAAAATATTACAAACACCAATGAATTATACAACCCCGTAAACGAAAGTTAACAAAACAAATACACCAACATCCTTTTTAACATAAGTTGAAAGAGCACCAATTTTCCCACGTTATCGTTTTGTACTTTGATCGATTCTTGAACCACAAAAAGGATAGTGAGCGAATATCATCCACCACCTTCCTTGCCGAGCCGTGCACCGATTTAAACACTACATTGTTCCTATTCTTCCATATGCACCAAACCGACGTCGCTATAATCAAATGTACTCCACCTTAGTAGTACCGCCTCTCTCAGTAAACTTACACCTCCACTTACGCATATTCCGTGATCGTTAAAAATGGCCGGTAAAGTTTCCGATCAAAGTAACCGGAGATTCTTCGTGGCCGTCCATGTTGGCGCCGGTTATCACTCACCGGTTAACGAAAAAGCTCTCCGATCTGCTATGAAAACTGCCTGCCTCGCTGCCGCATCTGTTCTCCGAACGGTCTCTCTCTTTAATTGCATATCGTATGTGTTTGATATTATCATAAGTTTTGTTTATTCCGTCATTCGTGACTATGAGCTGCTGAGTTTTGAAACAATTGTAATTATGCTGAAATTTTCTGGATACTGACTTCCGAATAGATTAATCTGCATACATATGCGAATTATATATGTTAAAGTTACTACGAATTTGAAGTATCATTTGTTTTTTAGAAATATTAGGTTGTTAATTAAAAATGAACATGAAGTCTGCTTTTAGTGGAATGTAGGCAGTGTATGTGATTATTAAGTTTATTTACTTTACTATAATTGATATTATTTGAGAATTATTGTATGATGATTTGAAGTTTAACATTTATTTGAAGCTTTAGTTTATTGATGATTAATGAGTTTAGTGTAAATTTGTTTATTTATTTATTAATTTATTTTTTGTTTTGTTTTGTGTTCATTTGGTTTGTTATAGGGTTCTGGTGGATGTGTAGGTGCTGTGACAGCTGCGATCGAGACTTTGGAGGTATGACTTTTAATATGTGTGAGGAAGTGTATCTTTCTAGTTTCTATCTGGCAATCTTGCAAGTAAATTATTTTAAAATGTGATTCTTTGGTTCAGATATACTTGATTGCTTTGATTCTGTTTAATTGCATGTGTTAATGTGACCAACCTTCTTTCTAGATGAATTTTGTGGTTTTTGTGTCTGTTTTAGTTGTATGTGTGTATGCTGATGGTTTTATAGATATTTGACCCTCTTCATTTTGCTGATGATTATATGGAAGAGGGAATGAAATATAGAGAGGAAAATTGAATAGAATGTTATTAGGTCATTTGCATAATGTAAGTGCCACAACTGAAACTAAGTAGTATTTTAGTTCGGAGTAGAATGGAGAATTTTCATTTTGTATAATTCATGGAACTCCTGTATACATTCTTATGAGTAATGAGTAAGTCTGTAAACTACCTATTGAAAGTAGTAGCTCATTGTGATTTGTTTTTTAGCTTAAAAATACTTATAGTTGTCTTATTTACTATTTTAGACAGTTCTGTAAAACTAATTTCTTGAAAGTTGAGCTGCAGAATGATCCTTGCACTAATGCTGGTAGAGGGTCAAATTTGACAGAGGATGGTCTTGTTGAGTGTGATGCGAGTGTTATGGATGGTACCTCTGGAGCATTTGGGGCAGTTGGAGCAGTTCCAGGTATATCCGTAAAAGGGTTTACAGAAATTGTTTATTTATTTATTCTTTATTTTTTTTTTATCTGAAGATCATTTTCTCTGTTTCTTTGCTATGCTTATTACGGTTTTTGTTCTTATATAAATTCTACCTTTTTTTGAAGCAAACGATTACCAGGTGTAAGTAATGCCATTAAGATTGCGGCTTTGCTGGTAAAGGAGCAGATTTTGGGTTCATCCTTACTGGGTCGAATTCCTCCCATGTAAGCTTCCGTTGCTTATTTGTTGTCTCTAAGGCTTACAAAATAAGCTATTGTGGTTATTTGGATTTGAGTGCTTATTGCAAAGTCTCTGGTGTCTCATTGTCAATTTAACCGAAACCGTGTTTTATAGTGCACCTCATTTGTCAACTATTCTGTGGTAAATAATTAAGTTGAGTGAGTATCTGTGTTACGTATATAAATTTCTGTAATTATAGAAACACGTTTTAGTGTTTCTTGATTCAATAGAAGCCAGAGAGGTAATGAGGTCTTAAAATAACGGAATACATGTAAAATAAGCATGACGAAATTGAGTTTCTAATGCTAGAAGTGTGTGTGGCATTTTGTTAGTTTGTTATTTACATACACCACTGTTCCATGAAACACAATGGCTCACTTAACTTGTAGCTCAATGACAGCTTGACTGATACCAATTTTTTTATATTTTTCAAAATCCTCAGGTTTTTGGCAGGTGAGGGTGCACGTGCTTGGGCGAAGTCAAAGGGGCTTAATTTCCATAGAACAATTGAAGAGGCTAACCAGGTAGTTACACATTGGCCCCATTTTTGACAATATAATTTATCTTGTTAGGGTCCCCATTATCACAGTTGTACCTCTTACCATTTGACTCCTGAGATCTATATGTCTACAATTTAAAATTATAGTGGCTTGTGACAAAAAAGGCAAAAGGACAATGGAAGAATTATAAGGCAATGCTTGAAGATGTCAAAGCTAGAATATCTTCAGCGGAACCATCATCTACTCCTCAACAGTTTGATAATGCGTCAGGTATGCATAGTAAACAGTATCATCTTTCAAAATGCTGTTGGTTGTTGTTTCTCTACATATATTTACAAATATGATTATTGAAGTTGAATAGATGTATGTTTTTAATACATTTCGTGTTTTTTCAACAATCAGATGATTCAAACCACATTGTTGGTAGCAATCATGCTATACAACCTGCACTTGAAGAAGACTGTATTATGGATACTGTAGGAGTTATATGTATAGATAAGGAGGGAAATATAGCATCTGGAGCTTCTAGTGGTGGCATTGCACTAAAGGTTTTTTGCTTTATGCCTTCATCATATAGTTATTTGAGCTCATTTTTTAATCCATATGTAAACAATTTTATCTGTAAAATTTAAATTAGGTCAGCGGGCGTGTGGGTTTAGCAGCAACATATGGTTCTGGTTGTTGGGCGTCCTCTGAGGAGTTTAGTTCTTCAAGAGTTGGTTGTTGTGTTAGCGGTGCTGGAGAATGCCTAATGAAGAAGTTTGCTGCAAGGGAATGTTGCACATCTTCATCACTGTAAGACTTTCATCCATCTCTCATATCTTAATTTTTTTCTATAAATCATTGATTTCATACTTAATAGTTCTACTCTTGCAAACATTTCTTTATAAATTATTGGGGTCACTTTACAGTATGGGCTGGGTGGGTTGGGCTGAGCTACAAACACTTTTTTTTTTCTCAAAGTTTTTAATTTTTTTTCTTTTTTAGTTATTATTATTTTATTTTATTTTTGGCTAGGTAATAATGGTTACATTTAAATATTACTCCGTATTACAATAAGGGTCTAGGTAGTTGAAGAAAAAACGATTTAGGAATTAGGAGATCGTATTGTATGCACCAAAAATAGACTCCAGGCCATTTTGAAACCGATCAACGTGCTACCCTTTTAGGGGCTTTTTGGCCTCTTCGAGATAAGACACATCCCAGATTGACCCACCTCTTAGAAGCATTATTAGAGGCACAATCGTAAATTGTCTTGCATGTTTTTGTGTATGACTCGGGTATGGTCAACTCTGATTGCGGATTGATGGCTGGTCCAGGTGCTGCCTGTTCACAAGTTTTACAGTCTAATAAGAGAGAGTAACCAACGTGGTAGTGATAGAAGTGCGGGAATTCTGCTTGTGCAAGCCGAAGCTCCCTCTATGGTGAGTTCCTGATCAGACTTGCAATTAAATTTATGTAATAGTGGTTTGGTTTTTAAAGTTCCAGTGACATTTCGAACTGATTTCATTAGGGCCCCGGATCATCACCACAGCTGAAATCTGTTGAAATTGCTGCTGGCTTCACTACCTTGTCTTTTGGAATAGGCTATTTTGATAACTCCATGGTGCAGCCAAAGGTATGAATCTTTTTGCTGCAACTATATAAGATTGCATAAAAATAAAAAAACTTGTGCACAATATTAATATATTTTTGCAGAGATATTACAAGTATTGGTTATAAAACTCAATTGTTCGACATTTGAAACTTTTGCAGGTTTCTATTTTGAGGAGTTCTAAACAACAGAATAATACAGAGATATGCCAATTTGCAACATTAGCTAACCTTTCTCTCAGTTAGATATGAATTTAGCCTCATATTGTATGTACAATTTCATTAATTATGCAAAGACCACTCCCAATCGTTGTTTCGTCGCTTCTTTCGTCAGTTGTGCCACATCAGCATATCAAAAATCGACGAAAGACAGATACAAAGGTGTCAATGGTGGTTTCATCACTTCAATTTTTGGGCCCCACATTTACCAATATATCTACATTTACATACACTAAACAAAAAATAACAATACAATTTCATTAATTATGCAAAGACCACTCCCAATCGTTGTTTCGTCGCTTCTTTCGTCAGTTGTGTCACATCAGCATATCAAAAATCGACGAAAGACTGATACAAAGGTGTCAATGGTGGTTTCATCACTTCAATTTTTAGGCCTTACATTTACCAATATATCTACATTTACATACACTAAATAAAAAATAACAATACATTAAATATAAGCTGGACCCCATTCGTAACCTATTATCAATTTAGTATGGCCATACATTTCTTTAGTTCAAATCATCGATGGCCTAGGAGATATCTCTCTTGCTTTTACACAAGAGTTGCAAAGTCCCATCTTGCGAGTTAAACTAGAAATCACAACATGTGTTCTTCGTCAGCCAATGAATAATCGGGATAAGTGCTCATTTACGAACACCGTTAGATCTCATTAGAAATCAACTAGGTTCACATGCGAAAATCTAGCCTTCTCAAGTCAGAGGGTAGTGCACCACGATTGAGAATACCCATGACTATGGTTCACGAAGTATTCACTCAATATGTGGGTCATTCCAACATTTAATCGCATTAAGTGCTAGTGATCAGGCATCACAAATTAACAGTGACTAACCTTATCTTGCGGATAAGCGCTTCTTAAAGGAGTAACATACCATCTTTCACTATAACCGATTTCCCCGTTGTAGTTCCCACGACAATAAGCGGTTATGGAAATGTGTCTCATACACTTTAGAATATGCTTGCATTATTCATGGATAATAAAATATATTAACTACGAACAACATGAAGGCCTCGTCATATCTCAATGAGTCATCCAACCTTAACATGCTACAGTTCATGATTTTTAGAATCGAGTCGTCGTATGTGAATATAATTAGAACTACTTCTAATCAATCCATATTAACTATATTTACTAAGATGTATTTCTCTAAATATATCTTATTAAATATCTACCTACTAATCAAAGATCTTAAAGACTTTAGACTTTATTTGTAGTAGCTATAATTCGAATCTTTGTTAATGTTATCCAATGATCATTTAATATGCACACCAAAGTAAAACATATTGGATCATGATATCATTTATACAAAGCATTCACTATGACTAACCATTAATTAAAATGAAATTGACTTCACAATGAATTTGATGTTTCCAAATACTTTGATTTTAAAATTGCTTTTAAAACAACCATCAAACATTTTTAAGTCAATTCAACAATAAATTTTAATTCTCAAACAATAATATTAACATTAATATTAACATTTAATGTTCTTGTGAGATTGTAAAATTTCCATTTAACGCTCTTACTAAATCTAACAATACTTTTGAATTCAATTTCTACAAAACAAATCTCATGATTCATTTTAGAAATATTTCACTTTATTATATGTAAGGTATACATTAATTAAATAAACTTACGTTTTTGGTTTCATGATGTGTTTAAAAAAAACACATTATCAATTTATTTCTCATAGACAAGAATAAATCAAACCTCAACAAGTTTATTATTTTAATCTACCAAGATTAATCGACAATTCAATTAATTGTACCTAATAAGCTTAGCCAACTTATTCATACATCTTTCATGCATATAATAGATTCAATAATCTAGAAGTCTTATTATTTAGTACTAAATTCTATATAAATCAAACTTTATTATCTTGGCAACTTTCGTTTTCAATAATTCACAATTATATAGATATCAATTAACAAATAACATTTATTTAAATGCATTACTCATGAACTCATATCTTAGAAAGATAAGTTCTAAATGAGTCACACAATTGGATTGTTACATTTGGATCTTATTTGGGATTTTATCATAAGTTTTAAGTACAAAACATTTCAAAAACTTTTACACGCATTTCAAACATTTATTTCACAAACCGAACTTTAATATTAAATAACCAAAATATTTAAATATTCAAAACAAATAACCAAGCTCAAAACGAGCAAACCATAATGTGAAAAACTAATGTATGAAATAATATCCCAAAATATTAAAATAAACTAATGTGCCTATAACACTTATTCTTCCACATCCAAGCTTCTTGAATCAACAACGCTATCTTTATAACTCCACTTCAAGTGCTCCATCACTTCTTGACCCCTACAATAGAAATTGTACACATTAGATCAACCATCTAATATAGTCATATGAAGTAAATAAACAATCCTTTATAGGAAATCAATACTAACCAGAACTCTCGGCACCATTCCTCTTATCGGCTAGATAATCGGGACAGTTCATCCTCCAATGTCCAACCTTATTACAATGAAAGCAGTGATGCTCGGCTTTGGACACTTTGGCTTTAGGTGCTGGCTTTGAAGTTGAATCACCATTCTTTTTCTTTCCTTTGTTGCCACAGAACTTACGCTTCTTCTTAACACCCCCATCACGGATCATTAACACATCAGTTTGTGCCACATGAGCAGTTCACAAAACTGACACAAATGTATATAAGGTAAATACAATCCACGTTTTTTATTGTTTAAGTTTGAAACATATCCCTTTCTTTTTTTTTAACGCTTTTATGTGTGTAATAATTATTTTTTTCGTGGCAATGGGCGTGGACAAGTTTTACACGTAAGGATTAATAATGGTTTAATCTTCAAAGTTTCACATTTTTTTTTTGTTTTAACCACTCAAGTTTTTTTCTAATGATTTAACCCTCTAAGTTTCAAAAAATTTGTGGTTTAAGCCTAAAATTTCATTATACTTCAAAATTTTGATGGTTTAATCCCAGAATTTTATCTTTTATAATGATTTTGCCATTAAAAGTTTTTCTAGTTAAATCATCTAACTTTCAAAAATTTAGTGGTTTAACCCTTTGAATGGTTAAACCAATAAGTCAACTCAAACTTAAAAGGTTAAATCATAAGAAAAAAACTTGAGTGGTTAAAACGAAAAAAAAATAAAACTTTGAAGATTAAATAATTATTAACCCTACCCGTAAATAGGTGTTAGCGAATTCTCCACACCACTACTTGCGTGTGGAAATTTATGTGTGGAAAAACCAATACTTTTTTGTAGTGGAAGTTTCATAGTGTGTGTTAAAAAGTTAATAAGATAACGTTTCTAGACAATTAAATTTCTTATATGGGGATAAATATAAAGTACTTGAAGGTCAAAAAATATACTCCCCCGTCCCAAAATAATTATCCACTTTTGACTTTTTGAAGTATTTCTTTTTCAACTTTGACCTTAAATATTTTTGTTTATGTTATATAATACTTGATGAAAATTATACCAATGAAACTAAATTTAAAACTCAATTCATTCATATATTTTGCATCAAGTATTATATAACACAAATAAAAAAATTTAAGGTCAAAGTTGAAAAAGAAAAACTTCATAAAGTCAAAATTAGATAATAATTTTGGGACGGAGGTAATATGTATTAAGCTGCCGAATTTGGATATTTTTCTTACTTTGACCGCACTAAATATGTTATTTTATTTTACCACGATAAAATACTGTGTAGTGCGTAGTATATTCACAGGGCCGGTTCTGAGTTTTGTAATACCCCGGACTAGATGACTAAAAGATGCCCCGTACTAAATTTTGTTAACGAACAACACATTATTATATTGTTTTGCATTTAACCACCTCGTCCTCCGTCAAATAATATCAATCATCTCTACGTCGATATTTATTGAATAGACAAAAAGAATTAACTTAAGGAGAACTTAAGAATAACTTATAATTCTTAAAGAACAATTAATAATAATGAAATGATAACAATAAAAGATAAACAAAAACAAATGAATAAACAAAATGATTAACACCTAAAATACAGGTTTATCTGAAGTAGTCATGACATTTATTAAAACAATATTTATCGTCAGATTTGATAATCACATATTACCTACTCCCTCCGTCCCAAATTTATAGTCCAGTATTCCATTTTGGGCTGTCCCAAATTAATTATCCACTTCCATCTTATCAAAAAGCAGGTAAAAAGTAAAGGGTAAAACTGTCATCTTATTAAAAAGTATGAGAGAAGTTGATGTTTTCTTAAACTGCGTGTTTTTTGTCCGGGGACAATTAAATTGGGACGGAGGGAGTATTTAATAAAATAAAATAATTTACCACCATGTGCATTTTCCTAAAACATCGACATGTTTTAATGGTAATTTTCGGCATACCGCATACATTCAAAAGTCAAAACTATGAAAAATTTTATATGTGGGTCTCGTCGTCTCGGTGCCTCAATCGATAGGAAAATAAATAGTGGGACTAAAATGTAATTTTATAAATCAATGGGGGTTGAAAAGGAAAAGGTACACTAAAAAGTCGATAAGACCATCTCTAATGCATTAGACTTTCAAAAGTTCAATGGACTGACACATCAGTATTTCATCATCTTCAATAAAAGTTCCGCAGTGCATTGAACATTTTAGAATTCATTAGACTGACACGTTAGCGTACTATCTTTTAATATTTAATTCATATTATATATATATATAGGATTAGTGGCTGAGTCCCTTGCCTCTGAACAAGATGTCAGGGGTTCGAATCCCATCCCCTGCAAAAAGCCGGAGGTCCTTTCTACCTTTAGGTAGAACCGGAAACAGCATCTCTACCTTAGGGTAGGGGTAAGGCTGTCTACGTCTAACCTCTCTCATACACTGTCCTAGACGGTATTGGACCCTAACCCGCGGAAGGTGGTATGGGATGTTCCTTTCCTTTATATATATATATATATATATATATATATATATATATATATATATATATATATATATATATATATATATATATTAAAATGTTGCATAAAATCAAACTGCATTAATATAAAAGAATGTTACAACTTACAAGCTACACCATATTGTAAACTGCCGAGTACGTTAGCAATTACTTTGAATATATATTTGTGTTGATCGAACAAATGTATTACTATTTGTTTATTTTATTATCTGTATATAGTATTCTAATTGATTGCAAGTTAAACTAACATTGAAGTCTATAATATATAATTAGTGGAAACAATATTAGTGGGGAATAAAAAAATGATATTAATATATATGGGCCCATATCCGTACGTGTTAACACCAGTGGTAGCAGACTCCCACCTTCTCTTCTGCGTTGCATTAGGTGGCAGCCCACAATGGGTTGGACATATGCCAGCTCATCGTTTTAAGTTCTATTCCATGAAGCCACATAAGTGGACTGTGGATGCTCTAAGATCCATTTGACTGAGCCTTTTGGGGTCATCTTCCCCAAAACTTCCTTCTATCAAAACTAGCTCCATTAAAACGTAATTTAAGCTTCTACTTCTTCTAATATAAATTCCATTATTTGTTCTTAATGATATAAATCATAGTTTCATCATTTGAAAGATATTGTTCACCCTTCATTTTAAATTTTTAAATGCAAAAAGAATGGAATATCGACCTCACACTGTTGATGCCCTTAGCCGTCGCCCGGCCTGCTCGTGGCCAGGGCCGGCCCTGTATAATATTCAAGATTATAATCTAATCTTTTCAAAGTCTTTACTTTTTAAGACCACTCCCAATAGTGAACACCTCAGTTTGTGCCACATGAGCAGTTCACAAAACTGACACAAACGGAACATTTCACTACCAACAGTAACATCACTTCAGTTTATCTGCTCACATTTACCAATATACCTCTATTTCTATTTCTATATCTATACAATAAACAAAAAAAAAAACAAAAACAAAATAATATTTTAATCGTTGTGGCCCTACTCTTTCCGTCAGTTCCCGTCGTAATACCGGTGGATAAAACTGACGGCTCCAACTGATGTTGCGGTGCCAACGACATCAATTTTGTGAAGCCCGTCAGTATCAAACTGACGGCTCCACTGATCAAGCATTGGGACACCTCTAATAAGATAATGGCGTGCTTTAATTGTATCTTTTAAAACAAAATATTTGCATATTCTGCATTTCTTTTCTTATAATTAGTGTCTGATACTGAAAGTTAGCTATAAATTTGGAAAACCAGGTCAAATGCTTAAAATTTGCTAGATGAAGATCTTAAACCTGAACTAATGTTTACAACATATATCGCTGCAATTAACTATACAAGTATGTTTGGCCAAACCAGATACGGGTGTTGATATATACAACATTTTTTTTTATTCATACACCAAAATTATGCATTGCACTGTTGTACAGTACTACTCCAGAATACGTAAAAAGTGGTGTATCACTAGCCTTAACGTACTAATGATCATTTGTGTTACATAATAGGTTTTAATGTAATTAATAACTTGATATATGTTTATCCAAACCAGATCTTAAACCTAAACTAAATGATCCTTCATTACATAAGTTTGGCCAAACATATATCAGTTTGTTAATTAACAACTTTAATCGTGTACGAAACACTTTCTTATTTAAGTATTTTGGCCCTTTATTACCACGTGTTCACGAAATCTTTACTAGGATAAGACAAATAAAACACTTAGAATCATGGCAGAAAAACTAAGCAAAACAGAGAACATTGTTATGTTTTCATGTGTAGAAATGAGGACCAAATGATTTTGCTACGTCTAGAATCATTTTGGTAAAAGTGGATGACGGGAATCCAACAGTCACACCTTTTCATGAGCAGATGCAACGTCTTCATAAACAGGCATGATCATGGTCGTTTGTTTTGGCCAGAAAAAATGAGTACTAGAGTCGTTGTACAATATATCGATACAGGTCGGGGCGACCATACCAAGGGCCTTGTCCCCTTAGACCCCCGCAAGGGGCGCAACCCCCTTGACCTGGTATTTAGTGACGGTACAAGCTAATTACATGTACGAATGTGCATCTCACATTTACCAAGTCGTTCTTATAACTTAACTTGAAATAGTATTTGGTCCCGAGCAAACCTCAATTGCACCACCAACAATTTTTTAGTACAGTAACTTTCATAGAAAAGAAATTAAATAAAGCAATAGTGTATGCATCCAGAATAGTCAATATAAAGAAGACATGTGTGGAAATTTTGACGATAATATAAATTTTCTTAATTATTGTTTTTATTTGATAATTTTCTTCATTATTGTCTTTTGCTTTAGCATAATTTTCATAAAGCTCCTTTTCACTTCCTATAAATTGCCTGCTAGTCTCGACCTATTCTTCACAAAACTTACAATAAGTGTTCTTGAGCTTCACCACCTTAAAATGGCCAAAAACTCAACTGCTTTCGTTGCTTTCCTTCTCATTCTTTCCGTTCTTGCTATCTCAGGTCCTTAGTCGAATTTATTTACGCATTTTCCATTCATTATATTTATTTGTATTTAGCTGCTATGTACTTACTCCCATTTAAGCTATCATACTGGGTATAATACATACATAGAAGCATTAACTACGCCGTTAGAGTGATTGTTAAATCACTTTAGTCCTGTAAATTAATATTAATAATGTTAATGTTGGCTTAATTGGTTCTTATCTACTCCGTAATCAATCAGTTAAAGTCATTATATACAAACTTGTTGCCACAAGGTAATAATAGTAGATAGTTAACTATCACCAGTTACATCTCAACTAACTAATTTTGGTATAATTAAATTCAAGGTTTTATATAATGTGTACAGAAATTGCGTCCGTAAAGGGAGAATTATGTGAAAAGGCAAGCAAGACATGGTCTGGAAGTTGCTTCATCACAGGACATTGTGACGATCAGTGCAAGTCGTGGGAAGGTGCAACCCATGGAGCTTGCCATTGGCGTGGGGCTAAACGCATGTGTTTTTGCTACTTCAACTGTCCTAAAGCAGAAAAGTTGGCTCAAGATAAACTCAAAGCCGAAGAACTTGCTAAGAACAAGACTGAAGCTGAGAAAGTGCCACGTTTCGAGCGTCCGGTTGGACCCATTCATCATCCTTGAATAAGAATCAGCGTTATATGATTATGAATTAAAAGAAGATGCTTATATAGCATTTTCTATGTTGTAACGTTAGTTTGTTGCATGCGGAATCAATTGGTCATGATTCCTAGCTTATTGCATCAATATAATGTTTATGTAATGTGATAATTAACTAAACCAGCTTATATAAAATTAGTAAGTTTGTTTAATTATGTTTGGAGAACCGCATCCGATAAATGGTTATGATTCCTTAAGCTTGTTTTATGAAGTGTTTTTTAAGTTTGGAGAACCACATCTCACAAGTCATCGAGTCAATTAATAATTTATGCTACTTGTTTTATGATATACATTAGTTTTTTTGTACGATGTTTAGGAATCGTGTCAAATTAAACGTAACAACTGTGAAAAGATTTTGGTAATTCAATTCATCATAGAAGGTATCCCTTATTATGATCTACCAGTTAATTATGTTAATTATATACTACCTCCGTCCCAGTGGCGGATCTAGGACGTAAACTTACATGGTTCATTTACATTATGACCCAATGACTTGATTAAGGCAACAAAATAGCAGTGAAAAAAATGGGCCGGGTCGGGTTATTAATGCGGAATCATAAAATAAATACGTTAATAATACTTAAAAGGTGAAAATATTTCACAAGTGAACTATGTTCACTTTTTAAATTTTCTTTAAACATTTCAGCTTAACAATAATAAGGTTTAGTGAACTACGCGTAATAATTAAACACTACGATTAACAATTTTGGGGATGCATAATCATAACTAGGAAGTGTTATCTTATAGGTACACAATAACACAATCAATAAATTGCAAATATGAAGTCTAATATATAATCTATCAAAATCTAATTTAGTTTCTAGAAATTGTTATGATTTTGGATGAGAGAAGCGTAGTGAAAGACCACGTGCCAACATAGCAATAGAGCCGAGAGCTTGTATTCCTTTATTTTATTTGTTAAACTAATAAGAATGTTTGGGCTTATATTTATGGGTTAAATATAAGATAATTGTTTACTAGATGGGTTTTAAATAATAGGCTAACTTGTAAATGCATATTGGATTGAATTGACAATCTTGTAAAGTAAAATATAAGGTAGGTCATATAGTGTGACACCCGTCAAATTAGGACTAGAATTTAGTGCCTAATCAAGTTTTAATACATGTAATTAGTTCTGTGTTAGGCTAATTAATGTATCAATTATTATATATATATTGTTGAATATATATCTACAATTACGCGGTTTGTTTAAATCGTACGAGTTTCAAATCGAATGAATTTCGATACAATTAATACGGACGTTGGTGTAAAATTTATTAAGGTAATACAAACATTATTCAATAACTCAATTTTATTAGGAATATTATTTATTGTAATATTTCGTGGTCAATTCGTATTTCACAAATAACACATATATAATTAAAATACAAACGCGCAAACAAATATAACGAATTTCATTTTAAATATCATAAATAGATAATTGGTAAAATTTTACAATAAAACATTATGTAATAATTTATAATTTAAAATGTATCCTTAAATAAATAAAATAAATATTTAACGTTTAAACTACGGAGAAAACGAACACCGCACGGAGCGAAGCGCGTGGACTGAAAATGGTGGGGATCCCACCATAATCACCTCCTCATCTTTCTTTTCTTCATTTTTCAACTTCTTTCTCTCTCTCTTCTCCCTATTTTCTCTCAACAAACTCCATCACCACCACCACACGAAAATCGCAAAATAAACACCTCAAACGACCTCGGATCTTCAAGCCCCTTTAGAATAAACGACCACCACGCGACGATCTACACTTCTATCTTTCCGGATTTTCATTTCGGCGATTTGTAAGTTTCCGACACAACTCCGAAAACTCTCGTTTTTAAGTTTTATAACTTGCTAGTTGTTTGTATAACCTTGTAATGTCCTAAAATGGGTTGGGTAAAAATATTATGCCGATCGATGGCCGGAAAACGCGTTTTTGGAGTTGAAACTCCGATCAGACTCCGTACGTCGCATTTGGCCTGGAGCAAATGCGACGTAGCGACCTACGTCGCACTATATCCCTAACGTCGCATATAGCGACGCAGCGACCTACGTCGCACTATAACCCCAACGTCGCACTTAGCGACGCAGACCCTTACGTCGCAGAAATCAACTACGTCGCCTATAGCGACGTCACGTACAACGTCGCATTAAATTGCGAAAGTCGCACATAGCGACGTCATGCCCAACGTCGCAGTCCGGATCTGCGACGTAGCACCCTACGTCGCACAAAACAGAATCTTCAAACCTCAAAATTTTGAAGTCAAAGTTACTGTTCAAAAAAGTCAAATTTACTGTAGCAGTACTGTAGCAGTACTGTAGCAAAGTCAACATTTTAGAATTATTATTATTTCAACTAAATCACCAACGGGCCGTACACATTTTCAAATACACAATTGAATCAACTAAGTCATAGTAACTTAGATAATTTATTCAAACAAGTCGTTGTAACTTGTGTCAATTCAATCAAACAAGTCGTAGTAACTTGTAACAATACAATCAACCAAATCGGGGTAATTTGGACATTAAGTTAGACAAACAATTTCAATGGTAGTCTTTCGAGATACCAATACAATTAATAACAATTCAAGTGTCGTGGACACATTCAGGTTTCAAGTCTTTGGACACCAACACACTGCTAATTACTTCAAGTTTAATTGCTTAACATTCCAAGACTCAGGTGAGTTTCATAGCCCCATTTTCACTGCTTTACAACTAGGGGTGTGATATTACTACTCGATTTTGTTTTACAAGTAGAACGCAAGTGACAAACTTCAAATACTACATGAGTTTCAAGCTAATCAATTTAAAGTCCTCCATAAGCATAGTCTCTAGTATTTTATAGCGTGAATGTTAGTATATGATATCATATGGGATTGACAATCCTCATCCGGGTTAGCACGCACTAATCGGTCAAACGGATGTATTAGCATTTGGGAAGACGAGTGTTGATTAGGCACTCGTAGGAGGCACTCCAAGTTAGGTTTCCTTAATTGGGCCTGACAAATCAGTTAAGCTCAGACTATGTGCTCATGGACAGTATAACTTTTATTTTGCTTAATTGCATTTTAAATTCATTATAAATCTTGCGGTTCTGACAACTATACATTGACATACAAACCTGTGAGCTCACCAGCGTTTTCGCTGACCCATTTTAGTATTTATCACAGGTACCCAGCAGTAGTTTGGCTGCACAAGCAGGAATTTTAGCTCGAGTCAGCATACATACAACTAGAGATTGGACTGCATTATTATATTTTGTAAAAGTAATTATGCTATGTAATCTCTCAATTTCAGGAATCGAGCTAATGTAACTATATTTTGATGTAAACATTTACATTATCTATACAAGTTTAAACGACGCATATAGTGGTCGTTCATTATATCTTATGTGCTTTGTATATTGATTAGTGACACCCAAATCAAGCTTCCGCAAATCATAAAAATTTTGGGGGTGTCACAGATTGGTATCAGAGCCTAAGGTTATAGTGAACTAGGTTGCATTTAGTGAGCCTAGACTATGACCGTTAGGCAGTATTCCTTATTAGTTATGACTAGTTCAGGGATTACATCATACGACTTTAATTTAACATAGCCTGATCAACTATGTACAATTAAAGGAAGATGATGTGAAATCTGAAAGAGTTATGTTGAACAGGAATGCATTAGTTGACTCTGACCTCGAGAGAAACGGGACTCAAAACACGTCTGTGCTAGACACTCAATAGGTTATTATGTGATATACATATACATTTACATAAGTAGACCTCGTTACAACTTTAGACTATATTATATTATATGAATATAGGCCTCTTTCTCTCTAACGTTTTGTCTCGAAATGACAAACACATCACTAGTTCATCATACTCGGACTAGTATCTTATTTCATTTCCTTGTTCTTTCTTACTCAGCATCATGCCTCCACGTCGTCAAATTACCCTTAGCGAAGCTGAGATCGTGGGGATAATTGCCCGCAGTGTGACTGAAGCCTTGGCTACCCGAACACCACCTGGTAGTGAGGACACCGCAACCAATATTCCACCACCCAAACCCTGCTCCTATAAGGACTTCCTTAGCTGTAAACCGTTATACTTCAAGGGCACGGAAGGTGCCATTGGCTTGATCCGTTGGATTGAGCGCACGGAATCTGTTTTCAGTCTCTGCGACTGTACTGAGAACAACAAAGTCAAATTCGCTGCTTACACCTTTCAGGAAGGTGCACTCACGTGGTGGAAAACCCACGCAAACTCCGTAGGCCTTGAGGTTGCAAATCGACTTCCTTGGGCCGAACTGAAAAAGAAACTGACAGAGAAATACTGTCCTGAAGAGGAATTGCACAGGCTGGAAGAAGAATTCTGGCATCTGGAGGTGCAGGGAAATGATGTCGCTGATTATACCACCAAATTTCAGCAGTTTGCTCTATTATGCCCAGGTTTAGTCGAACCAGAAAGTAAGGGCATTAAGAAATACATTCGTGGACTTCCCGAGAACATCCAGGGAAACGTTGCTTCATCCAAACCAACTACTACTGAGAGTGCCATTCGATTGGCCCACGAACTCATGGCTCTAGTTGTTAGCCGTGAGACCTCCAACACCTCATCCTCCAACAACAACAAACGCAAATCCACTGAACACCACCACAACTCAAACAAGAAAAACAACGCCATCCAAGTCTACACCACCAACTCTGAATCCAACCGCAGCTACACCGGGGACAGGCCTTATTGTTCCAAGTGTAACTATCACCATTTTGGTCAGTGCTGTACTCCTTGCAACAACTGCAGGAGGCAAGGGCACTTGACTAAGGATTGCCGATCCCCCAAATCCAACAACAACCCCTCTGACAGAAATACCCGGCAACCTAAGTCCTGCTACGAATGTGGAAACCCAGGACACTTCAGGGATTCTTGCCCAAAACTGAAGAATAAGGGCAACAACAACAACAACCACCGCAACAACACCAACACCAAAAGTAGCGCCTTCGTAATCAACTCAGGGGACGCCCGTCAGGACCCGAATGTGGTCACGGGTATGTTCCTCCTCAACAATTTAACTGCTTCCATACTGTTTGATACTGGTGCCGATAGGAGTTTTATTTCTGATGAATTTTGTCCTCTACTTGACATTACACCTGTTGCTTTAGACGTTAAGTACACCGTAGAGTTAGCAAATGGCAAGCTGATAGAAACCGATAGTGTGATACCTAATTGCACTTTAAATCTAGCCGACGAAACCTTCTCCATAGATCTTATGCCTATTGAAATAGGGAGTTTCGATGTCATCGTAGGCATGGACTGGTTATCCAAACATCGCGCCGAAATCATTTGCCATGACAAAGTTGTTCGCATACCTCTCGCTGTCGGTAGAACCCTAATCATACAGGGGGAGACCGGTGGGACGAGGCTTAACCTCATATCTTGTCTTAAAACCCGGAAATTTATGAGAAAGGGTTATCCATCAATCCTCGCGCACATCATGGAGAAAAATTCGGAGGAGAAGCGACTTGAGGATGTTCCAATTGTTCGAGACTTTCCAGAAGTCTTTCCTGAGGAACTGCCTGGTCTACCACCACCAAGACAGGTTGAGTTCTCAATCGATCTTGTACCAGGTGCTGCGCCTGTGGCCCGAGCACCATACCATTTAGCTCCATCAGAACTTCAAGAGCTGTCCACCCAGTTACAGGAACTCCTGGAACGGGGGTTTATCAGGCCGAGTTCTTCACCTTGGGGAGCTCCGGTCCTATTTGTTAAGAAGAAAGACGGTTCTTTTCGAATGTGTATCGACTATCGAGAGTTGAACAAGTTAACTGTCAAGAATCGGTATCCACTCCCTCGAATCGATGATTTGTTCGACCAACTTCAAGGGTCGAGTTGTTATTCAAAGATTGATCTCCGATCCGGTTATCACCAATTGCGTGTTCGCGATGCCGATATTCCAAAAACCGCTTTCAGAACCCGTTACGGGCATTACGAATTCCAAGTGATGCCATTCGGCCTAACCAATGCACCGGCTGTATTCATGGACCTTATGAATCAGGTGTGCAAACCCTACCTTGACAAGTTTGTCATTGTCTTCATCGATGACATCCTCATATATTCACGAAGCAAAGAAGAACATGCGCAACACCTCAGAACCATCCTTGAACTACTTAAACACGAGGAGCTCTATGCCAAGTTCTCTAAGTGTGAGTTCTGGATCAAAACCGTTCAATTCCTTGGCCACGTGATTGACAGTCAGGGGATTCACGTTAACCCGTCAAAAATCGAGGCTATCAAAGACTGGCAATCGCCAACCACTCCGACCGAAGTACGGCAGTTTTTAGGACTGGCCGGATACTATCGACGCTTCATTGGAAATTTCTCCAAGATAGCCATACCACTCACGACGTTGACCCAGAAAGACAAAAAGTTTGACTGGACTGATAAACAAGAATCGGCATTCCAACTCTTAAAACAAAAGCTTTGCAGTGCTCCAATCCTCTCATTACCCGAAGGCACCGATGACTTCGTGGTATACTGCGATGCTTCACATCAAGGTCTCGGTTGTGTGCTTATGCAACGAGACAAAGTCATAGCTTATGCTTCCCGACAGCTCAAGATTCATGAAAAGAATTACACCACCCACGACCTCGAGCTAGGAGCTGTCGTTTTTGCCCTCAAAATCTGGAGACATTACCTTTATGGTACCAGATGTACAATCTTTACAGACCACAAAAGTCTCCAACACATATTCGATCAGAAGGATCTCAACATGAGGCAACGTCGATGGGTCGAGTTGCTTACCGATTACGACTGCGAACTCAAATATCATCCAGGCAAAGCAAATGTTGTTGCTGATGCCCTCAGTCGGAAAGAGCGAGTGAAACCACTTCGGGTTCGAGCCCTCAGTATGACCATTCACAACAATTTAAACATTCAAATCCTCACTGCTCAACTCGAAGCTTTAAAACCCGAAAATGTCAAAGATGAAGCCTTGCGGGGCATGGATAAACAGTTCGAAATCAAACCTAACGGGATTAGGTATTTCTCAAACCGAATCTGGTTGCCTAAATTTGGGAACCTACGAGACTTGGTGATGGATGAAGCTCACAAGTCCAAATATTCTATCCATCCGGGAGCCGATAAAATGTACCACGGTATCAAGGACTTCTACTGGTGGCCGAACATGAAAGCCGAAATCGCCACCTATGTCAGCAAATGCCTTACTTGCTCCAAGGTCAAAATCGAATATCAAAAACCTTCTGGCTTACTTCAACAACCCAGTCTTCCGGAATGGAAATGGGAACAAATTGCCATGGACTTCATAACCAAACTACCCAGATCCTCGAGCGGTTGCGATACCATTTGGGTGATCGTGGATCGTCTCACAAAATCTGCTCACTTCCTGGCAATCAAGGAATCCGACAAAATGGAACGCCTCACCAACATTTATCTGAAGGAAATCGTGACCAAACACGGTGTTCCAATCTCAATTATCTCCGATAGAGATAGTCGTTTCACTTCACAATTTTGGCAATCACTTCAAAAATCTCTGGGTACTCGACTTGATATGAGTACCGCATACCATCCTCAAACCGACGGTCAAAGTGAACGAACCATTCAGACGCTTGAAGACATGCTACGGGCCTGCGTAGTAGACTTCGGTGTAAACTGGGAAAAACATCTACCATTGTGCGAGTTCTCGTACAACAACAGTTATCATACCAGCATCAAAGCTGCACCCTTCGAGGCACTGTACGGTCGTAAGTGCCGGTCACCTATCTGTTGGACTGAAGTTGGAGATAGCCAACTCACAGGTCCAGAAATCATTCACGAGACGACCGAGAGAATCGTAGGAATTCAAAACAAACTCAAAGCCGCGCGTGATCGTCAGAAAAGTTATGCTGATGTGAGACGCAAGCCACTCGAGTTCCAGGTTGGGGATCGAGTTCTACTCAAAGTATCGCCTTGGAAAGGCGTAATCCGGTTTGGCAAACGAGGGAAGTTAAACCCCAGATACATTGGACCATTCGAGATCCTCGAAAAGATTGGTTCAGTGGCATATCGATTGCAGCTGCCATCCGAACTCAGCAGCGTGCATCCCACATTTCATGTTTCAAATCTGAAGAAGTGTCTGTCTGATGAGACACTTATCATTCCACTCGATGAAATTCGAGTTGACGAAAAACTTCACTTTGTTGAGGAACCCGCTGAAATCATGGACCGTGAGGTCAAACAACTTAAACAAAGTCGTATTCCCATCGTCAAAGTTAGGTGGAATTCGCGGCGCGGTCCGGAATTCACTTGGGAACGGGAAGACCAAATGCGACTCAAGTATCCTCAACTCTTTACTGATTCCACGGCAAACGCAACTTCAACATAAATTTCGGGACGAAATTCTTCTAACAGGGGGAGAATGTGACACCCGTCAAATTAGGACTAGAATTTAGTGCCTAATCAAGTTTTAATACATGTAATTAGTTCTGTGTTAGGCTAATTAATGTATCAATTATTATATATATATTGTTGAATATATATCTACAATTACGCGGTTTGTTTAAATCGTACGAGTTTCAAATCGAATGAATTTCGATACAATTAATACGGACGTTGGTGTAAAATTTATTAAGGTAATACAAACATTATTCAATAACTCAATTTTATTAGGAATATTATTTATTGTAATATTTCGTGGTCAATTCGTATTTCACAAATAACACATATATAATTAAAATACAAACGCGCAAACAAATATAACGAATTTCATTTTAAATATCATAAATAGATAATTGGTAAAATTTTACAATAAAACATTATGTAATAATTTATAATTTAAAATGTATCCTTAAATAAATAAAATAAATATTTAACGTTTAAACTACGGAGAAAACGAACACCGCACGGAGCGAAGCGCGTGGACTGAAAATGGTGGGGATCCCACCATAATCACCTCCTCATCTTTCTTTTCTTCATTTTTCAACTTCTTTCTCTCTCTCTTCTCCCTATTTTCTCTCAACAAACTCCATCACCACCACCACACGAAAATCGCAAAATAAACACCTCAAACGACCTCGGATCTTCAAGCCCCTTTAGAATAAACGACCACCACGCGACGATCTACACTTCTATCTTTCCGGATTTTCATTTCGGCGATTTGTAAGTTTCCGACACAACTCCGAAAACTCTCGTTTTTAAGTTTTATAACTTGCTAGTTGTTTGTATAACCTTGTAATGTCCTAAAATGGGTTGGGTAAAAATATTATGCCGATCGATGGCCGGAAAACGCGTTTTTGGAGTTGAAACTCCGATCAGACTCCGTACGTCGCATTTGGCCTGGAGCAAATGCGACGTAGCGACCTACGTCGCACTATATCCCTAACGTCGCATATAGCGACGCAGCGACCTACGTCGCACTATAACCCCAACGTCGCACTTAGCGACGCAGACCCTTACGTCGCAGAAATCAACTACGTCGCCTATAGCGACGTCACGTACAACGTCGCATTAAATTGCGAAAGTCGCACATAGCGACGTCATGCCCAACGTCGCAGTCCGGATCTGCGACGTAGCACCCTACGTCGCACAAAACAGAATCTTCAAACCTCAAAATTTTGAAGTCAAAGTTACTGTTCAAAAAAGTCAAATTTACTGTAGCAGTACTGTAGCAGTACTGTAGCAAAGTCAACATTTTAGAATTATTATTATTTCAACTAAATCACCAACGGGCCGTACACATTTTCAAATACACAATTGAATCAACTAAGTCATAGTAACTTAGATAATTTATTCAAACAAGTCGTTGTAACTTGTGTCAATTCAATCAAACAAGTCGTAGTAACTTGTAACAATACAATCAACCAAATCGGGGTAATTTGGACATTAAGTTAGACAAACAATTTCAATGGTAGTCTTTCGAGATACCAATACAATTAATAACAATTCAAGTGTCGTGGACACATTCAGGTTTCAAGTCTTTGGACACCAACACACTGCTAATTACTTCAAGTTTAATTGCTTAACATTCCAAGACTCAGGTGAGTTTCATAGCCCCATTTTCACTGCTTTACAACTAGGGGTGTGATATTACTACTCGATTTTGTTTTACAAGTAGAACGCAAGTGACAAACTTCAAATACTACATGAGTTTCAAGCTAATCAATTTAAAGTCCTCCATAAGCATAGTCTCTAGTATTTTATAGCGTGAATGTTAGTATATGATATCATATGGGATTGACAATCCTCATCCGGGTTAGCACGCACTAATCGGTCAAACGGATGTATTAGCATTTGGGAAGACGAGTGTTGATTAGGCACTCGTAGGAGGCACTCCAAGTTAGGTTTCCTTAATTGGGCCTGACAAATCAGTTAAGCTCAGACTATGTGCTCATGGACAGTATAACTTTTATTTTGCTTAATTGCATTTTAAATTCATTATAAATCTTGCGGTTCTGACAACTATACATTGACATACAAACCTGTGAGCTCACCAGCGTTTTCGCTGACCCATTTTAGTATTTATCACAGGTACCCAGCAGTAGTTTGGCTGCACAAGCAGGAATTTTAGCTCGAGTCAGCATACATACAACTAGAGATTGGACTGCATTATTATATTTTGTAAAAGTAATTATGCTATGTAATCTCTCAATTTCAGGAATCGAGCTAATGTAACTATATTTTGATGTAAACATTTACATTATCTATACAAGTTTAAACGACGCATATAGTGGTCGTTCATTATATCTTATGTGCTTTGTATATTGATTAGTGACACCCAAATCAAGCTTCCGCAAATCATAAAAATTTTGGGGGTGTCACAGATTGGTATCAGAGCCTAAGGTTATAGTGAACTAGGTTGCATTTAGTGAGCCTAGACTATGACCGTTAGGCAGTATTCCTTATTAGTTATGACTAGTTCAGGGATTACATCATACGACTTTAATTTAACATAGCCTGATCAACTATGTACAATTAAAGGAAGATGATGTGAAATCTGAAAGAGTTATGTTGAACAGGAATGCATTAGTTGACTCTGACCTCGAGAGAAACGGGACTCAAAACACGTCTGTGCTAGACACTCAATAGGTTATTATGTGATATACATATACATTTACATAAGTAGACCTCGTTACAACTTTAGACTATATTATATTATATGAATATAGGCCTCTTTCTCTCTAACGTTTTGTCTCGAAATGACAAACACATCACTAGTTCATCATACTCGGACTAGTATCTTATTTCATTTCCTTGTTCTTTCTTACTCAGCATCATGCCTCCACGTCGTCAAATTACCCTTAGCGAAGCTGAGATCGCGGGGATAATTGCCCGCAGTGTGACTGAAGCCTTGGCTACCCGAACACCACCTGGTAGTGAGGACACCGCAACCAATATTCCACCACCCAAACCCTGCTCCTATAAGGACTTCCTTAGCTGTAAACCGTTATACTTCAAGGGCACGGAAGGTGCCATTGGCTTGATCCGTTGGATTGAGCGCACGGAATCTGTTTTCAGTCTCTGCGACTGTACTGAGAACAACAAAGTCAAATTCGCTGCTTACACCTTTCAGGAAGGTGCACTCACGTGGTGGAAAACCCACGCAAACTCCGTAGGCCTTGAGGTTGCAAATCGACTTCCTTGGGCCGAACTGAAAAAGAAACTGACAGAGAAATACTGTCCTGAAGAGGAATTGCACAGGCTGGAAGAAGAATTCTGGCATCTGGAGGTGCAGGGAAATGATGTCGCTGATTATACCACCAAATTTCAGCAGTTTGCTCTATTATGCCCAGGTTTAGTCGAACCAGAAAGTAAGGGCATTAAGAAATACATTCGTGGACTTCCCGAGAACATCCAGGGAAACGTTGCTTCATCCAAACCAACTACTACTGAGAGTGCCATTCGATTGGCCCACGAACTCATGGCTCTAGTTGTTAGCCGTGAGACCTCCAACACCTCATCCTCCAACAACAACAAACGCAAATCCACTGAACACCACCACAACTCAAACAAGAAAAACAACGCCATCCAAGTCTACACCACCAACTCTGAATCCAACCGCAGCTACACCGGGGACAGGCCTTATTGTTCCAAGTGTAACTATCACCATTTTGGTCAGTGCTGTACTCCTTGCAACAACTGCAGGAGGCAAGGGCACTTGACTAAGGATTGCCGATCCCCCAAATCCAACAACAACCCCTCTGACAGAAATACCCGGCAACCTAAGTCCTGCTACGAATGTGGAAACCCAGGACACTTCAGGGATTCTTGCCCAAAACTGAAGAATAAGGGCAACAACAACAACAACCACCGCAACAACACCAACACCAAAAGTAGCGCCTTCGTAATCAACTCAGGGGACGCCCGTCAGGACCCGAATGTGGTCACGGGTATGTTCCTCCTCAACAATTTAACTGCTTCCATACTGTTTGATACTGGTGCCGATAGGAGTTTTATTTCTGATGAATTTTGTCCTCTACTTGACATTACACCTGTTGCTTTAGACGTTAAGTACACCGTAGAGTTAGCAAATGGCAAGCTGATAGAAACCGATAGTGTGATACCTAATTGCACTTTAAATCTAGCCGACGAAACCTTCTCCATAGATCTTATGCCTATTGAAATAGGGAGTTTCGATGTCATCGTAGGCATGGACTGGTTATCCAAACATCGCGCCGAAATCATTTGCCATGACAAAGTTGTTCGCATACCTCTCGCTGTCGGTAGAACCCTAATCATACAGGGGGAGACCGGTGGGACGAGGCTTAACCTCATATCTTGTCTTAAAACCCGGAAATTTATGAGAAAGGGTTATCCATCAATCCTCGCGCACATCATGGAGAAAAAGTCGGAGGAGAAGCGACTTGAGGATGTTCCAATTGTTCGAGACTTTCCAGAAGTCTTTCCTGAGGAACTGCCTGGTCTACCACCACCAAGACAGGTTGAGTTCTCAATCGATCTTGTACCAGGTGCTGCGCCTGTGGCCCGAGCACCATACCGTTTAGCTCCATCAGAACTTCAAGAGCTGTCCACCCAGTTACAGGAACTCCTGGAACGGGGGTTTATCAGGCCGAGTTCTTCACCTTGGGGAGCTCCGGTCCTATTTGTTAAGAAGAAAGACGGTTCTTTTCGAATGTGTATCGACTATCGAGAGTTGAACAAGTTAACTGTCAAGAATCGGTATCCACTCCCTCGAATCGATGATTTGTTCGACCAACTTCAAGGGTCGAGTTGTTATTCAAAGATTGATCTCCGATCCGGTTATCACCAATTGCGTGTTCGCGATGCCGATATTCCAAAAACCGCTTTCAGAACCCGTTACGGGCATTACGAATTCCAAGTGATGCCATTCGGCCTAACCAATGCACCGGCTGTATTCATGGACCTTATGAATCAGGTGTGCAAACCCTACCTTGACAAGTTTGTCATTGTCTTCATCGATGACATCCTCATATATTCACGAAGCAAAGAAGAACATGCGCAACACCTCAGAACCATCCTTGAACTACTTAAACACGAGGAGCTCTATGCCAAGTTCTCTAAGTGTGAGTTCTGGATCAAAACCGTTCAATTCCTTGGCCACGTGATTGACAGTCAGGGGATTCACGTTAACCCGTCAAAAATCGAGGCTATCAAAGACTGGCAATCGCCAACCACTCCGACCGAAGTACGGCAGTTTTTAGGACTGGCCGGATACTATCGACGCTTCATTGGAAATTTCTCCAAGATAGCCATACCACTCACGACGTTGACCCAGAAAGACAAAAAGTTTGACTGGACTGATAAACAAGAATCGGCATTCCAACTCTTAAAACAAAAGCTTTGCAGTGCTCCAATCCTCTCATTACCCGAAGGCACCGATGACTTCGTGGTATACTGCGATGCTTCACATCAAGGTCTCGGTTGTGTGCTTATGCAACGAGACAAAGTCATAGCTTATGCTTCCCGACAGCTCAAGATTCATGAAAAGAATTACACCACCCACGACCTCGAGCTAGGAGCTGTCGTTTTTGCCCTCAAAATCTGGAGACATTACCTTTATGGTACCAGATGTACAATCTTTACAGACCACAAAAGTCTCCAACACATATTCGATCAGAAGGATCTCAACATGAGGCAACGTCGATGGGTCGAGTTGCTTACCGATTACGACTGCGAACTCAAATATCATCCAGGCAAAGCAAATGTTGTTGCTGATGCCCTCAGTCGGAAAGAGCGAGTGAAACCACTTCGGGTTCGAGCCCTCAGTATGACCATTCACAACAATTTAAACATTCAAATCCTCACTGCTCAACTCGAAGCTTTAAAACCCGAAAATGTCAAAGATGAAGCCTTGCGGGGCATGGATAAACAGTTCGAAATCAAACCTAACGGGATTAGGTATTTCTCAAACCGAATCTGGTTGCCTAAATTTGGGAACCTACGAGACTTGGTGATGGATGAAGCTCACAAGTCCAAATATTCTATCCATCCGGGAGCCGATAAAATGTACCACGGTATCAAGGACTTCTACTGGTGGCCGAACATGAAAGCCGAAATCGCCACCTATGTCAGCAAATGCCTTACTTGCTCCAAGGTCAAAATCGAATATCAAAAACCTTCTGGCTTACTTCAACAACCCAGTCTTCCGGAATGGAAATGGGAACAAATTGCCATGGACTTCATAACCAAACTACCCAGATCCTCGAGCGGTTGCGATACCATTTGGGTGATCGTGGATCGTCTCACAAAATCTGCTCACTTCCTGGCAATCAAGGAATCCGACAAAATGGAACGCCTCACCAACATTTATCTGAAGGAAATCGTGACCAAACACGGTGTTCCAATCTCAATTATCTCCGATAGAGATAGTCGTTTCACTTCACAATTTTGGCAATCACTTCAAAAATCTCTGGGTACTCGACTTGATATGAGTACCGCATACCATCCTCAAACCGACGGTCAAAGTGAACGAACCATTCAGACGCTTGAAGACATGCTACGGGCCTGCGTAGTAGACTTCGGTGTAAACTGGGAAAAACATCTACCATTGTGCGAGTTCTCGTACAACAACAGTTATCATACCAGCATCAAAGCTGCACCCTTCGAGGCACTGTACGGTCGTAAGTGCCGGTCACCTATCTGTTGGACTGAAGTTGGAGATAGCCAACTCACAGGTCCAGAAATCATTCACGAGACGACCGAGAGAATCGTAGGAATTCAAAACAAACTCAAAGCCGCGCGTGATCGTCAGAAAAGTTATGCTGATGTGAGACGCAAGCCACTCGAGTTCCAGGTTGGGGATCGAGTTCTACTCAAAGTATCGCCTTGGAAAGGCGTAATCCGGTTTGGCAAACGAGGGAAGTTAAACCCCAGATACATTGGACCATTCGAGATCCTCGAAAAGATTGGTTCAGTGGCATATCGATTGCAGCTGCCATCCGAACTCAGCAGCGTGCATCCCACATTTCATGTTTCAAATCTGAAGAAGTGTCTGTCTGATGAGACACTTATCATTCCACTCGATGAAATTCGAGTTGACGAAAAACTTCACTTTGTTGAGGAACCCGCTGAAATCATGGACCGTGAGGTCAAACAACTTAAACAAAGTCGTATTCCCATCGTCAAAGTTAGGTGGAATTCGCGGCGCGGTCCGGAATTCACTTGGGAACGGGAAGACCAAATGCGACTCAAGTATCCTCAACTCTTTACTGATTCCACGGCAAACGCAACTTCAACATAAATTTCGGGACGAAATTCTTCTAACAGGGGGAGAATGTGACACCCGTCAAATTAGGACTAGAATTTAGTGCCTAATCAAGTTTTAATACATGTAATTAGTTCTGTGTTAGGCTAATTAATGTATCAATTATTATATATATATTGTTGAATATATATCTACAATTACGCGGTTTGTTTAAATCGTACGAGTTTCAAATCGAATGAATTTCGATACAATTAATACGGACGTTGGTGTAAAATTTATTAAGGTAATACAAACATTATTCAATAACTCAATTTTATTAGGAATATTATTTATTGTAATATTTCGTGGTCAATTCGTATTTCACAAATAACACATATATAATTAAAATACAAACGCGCAAACAAATATAACGAATTTCATTTTAAATATCATAAATAGATAATTGGTAAAATTTTACAATAAAACATTATGTAATAATTTATAATTTAAAATGTATCCTTAAATAAATAAAATAAATATTTAACGTTTAAACTACGGAGAAAACGAACACCGCACGGAGCGAAGCGCGTGGACTGAAAATGGTGGGGATCCCACCATAATCACCTCCTCATCTTTCTTTTCTTCATTTTTCAACTTCTTTCTCTCTCTCTTCTCCCTATTTTCTCTCAACAAACTCCATCACCACCACCACACGAAAATCGCAAAATAAACACCTCAAACGACCTCGGATCTTCAAGCCCCTTTAGAATAAACGACCACCACGCGACGATCTACACTTCTATCTTTCCGGATTTTCATTTCGGCGATTTGTAAGTTTCCGACACAACTCCGAAAACTCTCGTTTTTAAGTTTTATAACTTGCTAGTTGTTTGTATAACCTTGTAATGTCCTAAAATGGGTTGGGTAAAAATATTATGCCGATCGATGGCCGGAAAACGCGTTTTTGGAGTTGAAACTCCGATCAGACTCCGTACGTCGCATTTGGCCTGGAGCAAATGCGACGTAGCGACCTACGTCGCACTATATCCCTAACGTCGCATATAGCGACGCAGCGACCTACGTCGCACTATAACCCCAACGTCGCACTTAGCGACGCAGACCCTTACGTCGCAGAAATCAACTACGTCGCCTATAGCGACGTCACGTACAACGTCGCATTAAATTGCGAAAGTCGCACATAGCGACGTCATGCCCAACGTCGCAGTCCGGATCTGCGACGTAGCACCCTACGTCGCACAAAACAGAATCTTCAAACCTCAAAATTTTGAAGTCAAAGTTACTGTTCAAAAAAGTCAAATTTACTGTAGCAGTACTGTAGCAAAGTCAACATTTTAGAATTATTATTATTTCAACTAAATCACCAACGGGCCGTACACATTTTCAAATACACAATTGAATCAACTAAGTCATAGTAACTTAGATAATTTATTCAAACAAGTCGTTGTAACTTGTGTCAATTCAATCAAACAAGTCGTAGTAACTTGTAACAATACAATCAACCAAATCGGGGTAATTTGGACATTAAGTTAGACAAACAATTTCAATGGTAGTCTTTCGAGATACCAATACAATTAATAACAATTCAAGTGTCGTGGACACATTCAGGTTTCAAGTCTTTGGACACCAACACACTGCTAATTACTTCAAGTTTAATTGCTTAACATTCCAAGACTCAGGTGAGTTTCATAGCCCCATTTTCACTGCTTTACAACTAGGGGTGTGATATTACTACTCGATTTTGTTTTACAAGTAGAACGCAAGTGACAAACTTCAAATACTACATGAGTTTCAAGCTAATCAATTTAAAGTCCTCCATAAGCATAGTCTCTAGTATTTTATAGCGTGAATGTTAGTATATGATATCATATGGGATTGACAATCCTCATCCGGGTTAGCACGCACTAATCGGTCAAACGGATGTATTAGCATTTGGGAAGACGAGTGTTGATTAGGCACTCGTAGGAGGCACTCCAAGTTAGGTTTCCTTAATTGGGCCTGACAAATCAGTTAAGCTCAGACTATGTGCTCATGGACAGTATAACTTTTATTTTGCTTAATTGCATTTTAAATTCATTATAAATCTTGCGGTTCTGACAACTATACATTGACATACAAACCTGTGAGCTCACCAGCGTTTTCGCTGACCCATTTTAGTATTTATCACAGGTACCCAGCAGTAGTTTGGCTGCACAAGCAGGAATTTTAGCTCGAGTCAGCATACATACAACTAGAGATTGGACTGCATTATTATATTTTGTAAAAGTAATTATGCTATGTAATCTCTCAATTTCAGGAATCGAGCTAATGTAACTATATTTTGATGTAAACATTTACATTATCTATACAAGTTTAAACGACGCATATAGTGGTCGTTCATTATATCTTATGTGCTTTGTATATTGATTAGTGACACCCAAATCAAGCTTCCGCAAATCATAAAAATTTTGGGGGTGTCACAGATTGGTATCAGAGCCTAAGGTTATAGTGAACTAGGTTGCATTTAGTGAGCCTAGACTATGACCGTTAGGCAGTATTCCTTATTAGTTATGACTAGTTCAGGGATTACATCATACGACTTTAATTTAACATAGCCTGATCAACTATGTACAATTAAAGGAAGATGATGTGAAATCTGAAAGAGTTATGTTGAACAGGAATGCATTAGTTGACTCTGACCTCGAGAGAAACGGGACTCAAAACACGTCTGTGCTAGACACTCAATAGGTTATTATGTGATATACATATACATTTACATAAGTAGACCTCGTTACAACTTTAGACTATATTATATTATATGAATATAGGCCTCTTTCTCTCTAACGTTTTGTCTCGAAATGACAAACACATCACTAGTTCATCATACTCGGACTAGTATCTTACTAGTATCTTATTTCATTTCCTTGTTCTTTCTTACTCAGCATCATGCCTCCACGTCGTCAAATTACCCTTAGCGAAGCTGAGATCGCGGGGATAATTGCCCGCAGTGTGACTGAAGCCTTGGCTACCCGAACACCACCTGGTAGTGAGGACACCGCAACCAATATTCCACCACCCAAACCCTGCTCCTATAAGGACTTCCTTAGCTGTAAACCGTTATACTTCAAGGGCACGGAAGGTGCCATTGGCTTGATCCATTGGATTGAGCGCACGGAATCTGTTTTCAGTCTCTGCGACTGTACTGAGAACAACAAAGTCAAATTCGCTGCTTACACCTTTCAGGAAGGTGCACTCACGTGGTGGAAAACCCACGCAAACTCCGTAGGCCTTGAGGTTGCAAATCGACTTCCTTGGGCCGAACTGAAAAAGAAACTGACAGAGAAATACTGTCCTGAAGAGGAATTGCACAGGCTGGAAGAAGAATTCTGGCATCTGGAGGTGCAGGGAAATGATGTCGCTGATTATACCACCAAATTTCAGCAGTTTGCTCTATTATGCCCAGGTTTAGTCGAACCAGAAAGTAAGGGCATTAAGAAATACATTCGTGGACTTCCCGAGAACATCCAGGGAAACGTTGCTTCATCCAAACCAACTACTACTGAGAGTGCCATTCGATTGGCCCACGAACTCATGGCTCTAGTTGTTAGCCGTGAGACCTCCAACACCTCATCCTCCAACAACAACAAACGCAAATCCACTGAACACCACCACAACTCAAACAAGAAAAACAACGCCATCCAAGTCTACACCACCAACTCTGAATCCAACCGCAGCTACACCGGGGACAGGCCTTATTGTTCCAAGTGTAACTATCACCATTTTGGTCAGTGCTGTACTCCTTGCAACAACTGCAGGAGGCAAGGGCACTTGACTAAGGATTGCCGATCCCCCAAATCCAACAACAACCCCTCTGACAGAAATACCCGGCAACCTAAGTCCTGCTACGAATGTGGAAACCCAGGACACTTCAGGGATTCTTGCCCAAAACTGAAGAATAAGGGCAACAACAACAACAACCACCGCAACAACACCAACACCAAAAGTAGCGCCTTCGTAATCAACTCAGGGGACGCCCGTCAGGACCCGAATGTGGTCACGGGTATGTTCCTCCTCAACAATTTAACTGCTTCCATACTGTTTGATACTGGTGCCGATAGGAGTTTTATTTCTGATGAATTTTGTCCTCTACTTGACATTACACCTGTTGCTTTAGACGTTAAGTACACCGTAGAGTTAGCAAATGGCAAGCTGATAGAAACCGATAGTGTGATACCTAATTGCACTTTAAATCTAGCCGACGAAACCTTCTCCATAGATCTTATGCCTATTGAAATAGGGAGTTTCGATGTCATCGTAGGCATGGACTGGTTATCCAAACATCGCGCCGAAATCATTTGCCATGACAAAGTTGTTCGCATACCTCTCGCTGTCGGTAGAACCCTAATCATACAGGGGGAGACCGGTGGGACGAGGCTTAACCTCATATCTTGTCTTAAAACCCGGAAATTTATGAGAAAGGGTTATCCATCAATCCTCGCGCACATCATGGAGAAAAATTCGGAGGAGAAGCGACTTGAGGATGTTCCAATTGTTCGAGACTTTCCAGAAGTCTTTCCTGAGGAACTGCCTGGTCTACCACCACCAAGACAGGTTGAGTTCTCAATCGATCTTGTACCAGGTGCTGCGCCTGTGGCCCGAGCACCATACCATTTAGCTCCATCAGAACTTCAAGAGCTGTCCACCCAGTTACAGGAACTCCTGGAACGGGGGTTTATCAGGCCGAGTTCTTCACCTTGGGGAGCTCCGGTCCTATTTGTTAAGAAGAAAGACGGTTCTTTTCGAATGTGTATCGACTATCGAGAGTTGAACAAGTTAACTGTCAAGAATCGGTATCCACTCCCTCGAATCGATGATTTGTTCGACCAACTTCAAGGGTCGAGTTGTTATTCAAAGATTGATCTCCGATCCGGTTATCACCAATTGCGTGTTCGCGATGCCGATATTCCAAAAACCGCTTTCAGAACCCGTTACGGGCATTACGAATTCCAAGTGATGCCATTCGGCCTAACCAATGCACCGGCTGTATTCATGGACCTTATGAATCAGGTGTGCAAACCCTACCTTGACAAGTTTGTCATTGTCTTCATCGATGACATCCTCATATATTCACGAAGCAAAGAAGAACATGCGCAACACCTCAGAACCATCCTTGAACTACTTAAACACGAGGAGCTCTATGCCAAGTTCTCTAAGTGTGAGTTCTGGATCAAAACCGTTCAATTCCTTGGCCACGTGATTGACAGTCAGGGGATTCACGTTAACCCGTCAAAAATCGAGGCTATCAAAGACTGGCAATCGCCAACCACTCCGACCGAAGTACGGCAGTTTTTAGGACTGGCCGGATACTATCGACGCTTCATTGGAAATTTCTCCAAGATAGCCATACCACTCACGACGTTGACCCAGAAAGACAAAAAGTTTGACTGGACTGATAAACAAGAATCGGCATTCCAACTCTTAAAACAAAAGCTTTGCAGTGCTCCAATCCTCTCATTACCCGAAGGCACCGATGACTTCGTGGTATACTGCGATGCTTCACATCAAGGTCTCGGTTGTGTGCTTATGCAACGAGACAAAGTCATAGCTTATGCTTCCCGACAGCTCAAGATTCATGAAAAGAATTACACCACCCACGACCTCGAGCTAGGAGCTGTCGTTTTTGCCCTCAAAATCTGGAGACATTACCTTTATGGTACCAGATGTACAATCTTTACAGACCACAAAAGTCTCCAACACATATTCGATCAGAAGGATCTCAACATGAGGCAACGTCGATGGGTCGAGTTGCTTACCGATTACGACTGCGAACTCAAATATCATCCAGGCAAAGCAAATGTTGTTGCTGATGCCCTCAGTCGGAAAGAGCGAGTGAAACCACTTCGGGTTCGAGCCCTCAGTATGACCATTCACAACAATTTAAACATTCAAATCCTCACTGCTCAACTCGAAGCTTTAAAACCCGAAAATGTCAAAGATGAAGCCTTGCGGGGCATGGATAAACAGTTCGAAATCAAACCTAACGGGATTAGGTATTTCTCAAACCGAATCTGGTTGCCTAAATTTGGGAACCTACGAGACTTGGTGATGGATGAAGCTCACAAGTCCAAATATTCTATCCATCCGGGAGCCGATAAAATGTACCACGGTATCAAGGACTTCTACTGGTGGCCGAACATGAAAGCCGAAATCGCCACCTATGTCAGCAAATGCCTTACTTGCTCCAAGGTCAAAATCGAATATCAAAAACCTTCTGGCTTACTTCAACAACCCAGTCTTCCGGAATGGAAATGGGAACAAATTGCCATGGACTTCATAACCAAACTACCCAGATCCTCGAGCGGTTGCGATACCATTTGGGTGATCGTGGATCGTCTCACAAAATCTGCTCACTTCCTGGCAATCAAGGAATCCGACAAAATGGAACGCCTCACCAACATTTATCTGAAGGAAATCGTGACCAAACACGGTGTTCCAATCTCAATTATCTCCGATAGAGATAGTCGTTTCACTTCACAATTTTGGCAATCACTTCAAAAATCTCTGGGTACTCGACTTGATATGAGTACCGCATACCATCCTCAAACCGACGGTCAAAGTGAACGAACCATTCAGACGCTTGAAGACATGCTACGGGCCTGCGTAGTAGACTTCGGTGTAAACTGGGAAAAACATCTACCATTGTGCGAGTTCTCGTACAACAACAGTTATCATACCAGCATCAAAGCTGCACCCTTCGAGGCACTGTACGGTCGTAAGTGCCGGTCACCTATCTGTTGGACTGAAGTTGGAGATAGCCAACTCACAGGTCCAGAAATCATTCACGAGACGACCGAGAGAATCGTAGGAATTCAAAACAAACTCAAAGCCGCGCGTGATCGTCAGAAAAGTTATGCTGATGTGAGACGCAAGCCACTCGAGTTCCAGGTTGGGGATCGAGTTCTACTCAAAGTATCGCCTTGGAAAGGCGTAATCCGGTTTGGCAAACGAGGGAAGTTAAACCCTAGATACATTGGACCATTCGAGATCCTCGAAAAGATTGGTTCAGTGGCATATCGATTGCAGCTGCCATCCGAACTCAGCAGCGTGCATCCCACATTTCATGTTTCAAATCTGAAGAAGTGTCTGTCTGATGAGACACTTATCATTCCACTCGATGAAATTCGAGTTGACGAAAAACTTCACTTTGTTGAGGAACCCGCTGAAATCATGGACCGTGAGGTCAAACAACTTAAACAAAGTCGTATTCCCATCGTCAAAGTTAGGTGGAATTCGCGGCGCGGTCCGGAATTCACTTGGGAACGGGAAGACCAAATGCGACTCAAGTATCCTCAACTCTTTACTGATTCCACGGCAAACGCAACTTCAACATAAATTTCGGGACGAAATTCTTCTAACAGGGGGAGAATGTGACACCCGTCAAATTAGGACTAGAATTTAGTGCCTAATCAAGTTTTAATACATGTAATTAGTTCTGTGTTAGGCTAATTAATGTATCAATTATTATATATATATTGTTGAATATATATCTACAATTACGCGGTTTGTTTAAATCGTACGAGTTTCAAATCGAATGAATTTCGATACAATTAATACGGACGTTGGTGTAAAATTTATTAAGGTAATACAAACATTATTCAATAACTCAATTTTATTAGGAATATTATTTATTGTAATATTTCGTGGTCAATTCGTATTTCACAAATAACACATATATAATTAAAATACAAACGCGCAAACAAATATAACGAATTTCATTTTAAATATCATAAATAGATAATTGGTAAAATTTTACAATAAAACATTATGTAATAATTTATAATTTAAAATGTATCCTTAAATAAATAAAATAAATATTTAACGTTTAAACTACGGAGAAAACGAACACCGCACGGAGCGAAGCGCGTGGACTGAAAATGGTGGGGATCCCACCATAATCACCTCCTCATCTTTCTTTTCTTCATTTTTCAACTTCTTTCTCTCTCTCTTCTCCCTATTTTCTCTCAACAAACTCCATCACCACCACCACACGAAAATCGCAAAATAAACACCTCAAACGACCTCGGATCTTCAAGCCCCTTTAGAATAAACGACCACCACGCGACGATCTACACTTCTATCTTTCCGGATTTTCATTTCGGCGATTTGTAAGTTTCCGACACAACTCCGAAAACTCTCGTTTTTAAGTTTTATAACTTGCTAGTTGTTTGTATAACCTTGTAATGTCCTAAAATGGGTTGGGTAAAAATATTATGCCGATCGATGGCCGGAAAACGCGTTTTTGGAGTTGAAACTCCGATCAGACTCCGTACGTCGCATTTGGCCTGGAGCAAATGCGACGTAGCGACCTACGTCGCACTATATCCCTAACGTCGCATATAGCGACGCAGCGACCTACGTCGCACTATAACCCCAACGTCGCACTTAGCGACGCAGACCCTTACGTCGCAGAAATCAACTACGTCGCCTATAGCGACGTCACGTACAACGTCGCATTAAATTGCGAAAGTCGCACATAGCGACGTCATGCCCAACGTCGCAGTCCGGATCTGCGACGTAGCACCCTACGTCGCACAAAACAGAATCTTCAAACCTCAAAATTTTGAAGTCAAAGTTACTGTTCAAAAAAGTCAAATTTACTGTAGCAGTACTGTAGCAGTACTGTAGCAAAGTCAACATTTTAGAATTATTATTATTTCAACTAAATCACCAACGGGCCGTACACATTTTCAAATACACAATTGAATCAACTAAGTCATAGTAACTTAGATAATTTATTCAAACAAGTCGTTGTAACTTGTGTCAATTCAATCAAACAAGTCGTAGTAACTTGTAACAATACAATCAACCAAATCGGGGTAATTTGGACATTAAGTTAGACAAACAATTTCAATGGTAGTCTTTCGAGATACCAATACAATTAATAACAATTCAAGTGTCGTGGACACATTCAGGTTTCAAGTCTTTGGACACCAACACACTGCTAATTACTTCAAGTTTAATTGCTTAACATTCCAAGACTCAGGTGAGTTTCATAGCCCCATTTTCACTGCTTTACAACTAGGGGTGTGATATTACTACTCGATTTTGTTTTACAAGTAGAACGCAAGTGACAAACTTCAAATACTACATGAGTTTCAAGCTAATCAATTTAAAGTCCTCCATAAGCATAGTCTCTAGTATTTTATAGCGTGAATGTTAGTATATGATATCATATGGGATTGACAATCCTCATCCGGGTTAGCACGCACTAATCGGTCAAACGGATGTATTAGCATTTGGGAAGACGAGTGTTGATTAGGCACTCGTAGGAGGCACTCCAAGTTAGGTTTCCTTAATTGGGCCTGACAAATCAGTTAAGCTCAGACTATGTGCTCATGGACAGTATAACTTTTATTTTGCTTAATTGCATTTTAAATTCATTATAAATCTTGCGGTTCTGACAACTATACATTGACATACAAACCTGTGAGCTCACCAGCGTTTTCGCTGACCCATTTTAGTATTTATCACAGGTACCCAGCAGTAGTTTGGCTGCACAAGCAGGAATTTTAGCTCGAGTCAGCATACATACAACTAGAGATTGGACTGCATTATTATATTTTGTAAAAGTAATTATGCTATGTAATCTCTCAATTTCAGGAATCGAGCTAATGTAACTATATTTTGATGTAAACATTTACATTATCTATACAAGTTTAAACGACGCATATAGTGGTCGTTCATTATATCTTATGTGCTTTGTATATTGATTAGTGACACCCAAATCAAGCTTCCGCAAATCATAAAAATTTTGGGGGTGTCACAGATTGGTATCAGAGCCTAAGGTTATAGTGAACTAGGTTGCATTTAGTGAGCCTAGACTATGACCGTTAGGCAGTATTCCTTATTAGTTATGACTAGTTCAGGGATTACATCATACGACTTTAATTTAACATAGCCTGATCAACTATGTACAATTAAAGGAAGATGATGTGAAATCTGAAAGAGTTATGTTGAACAGGAATGCATTAGTTGACTCTGACCTCGAGAGAAACGGGACTCAAAACACGTCTGTGCTAGACACTCAATAGGTTATTATGTGATATACATATACATTTACATAAGTAGACCTCGTTACAACTTTAGACTATATTATATTATATGAATATAGGCCTCTTTCTCTCTAACGTTTTGTCTCGAAATGACAAACACATCACTAGTTCATCATACTCGGACTAGTATCTTATTTCATTTCCTTGTTCTTTCTTACTCAGCATCATGCCTCCACGTCGTCAAATTACCCTTAGCGAAGCTGAGATCGCGGGGATAATTGCCCGCAGTGTGACTGAAGCCTTGGCTACCCGAACACCACCTGGTAGTGAGGACACCGCAACCAATATTCCACCACCCAAACCCTGCTCCTATAAGGACTTCCTTAGCTGTAAACCGTTATACTTCAAGGGCACGGAAGGTGCCATTGGCTTGATCCGTTGGATTGAGCGCACGGAATCTGTTTTCAGTCTCTGCGACTGTACTGAGAACAACAAAGTCAAATTCGCTGCTTACACCTTTCAGGAAGGTGCACTCACGTGGTGGAAAACCCACGCAAACTCCGTAGGCCTTGAGGTTGCAAATCGACTTCCTTGGGCCGAACTGAAAAAGAAACTGACAGAGAAATACTGTCCTGAAGAGGAATTGCACAGGCTGGAAGAAGAATTCTGGCATCTGGAGGTGCAGGGAAATGATGTCGCTGATTATACCACCAAATTTCAGCAGTTTGCTCTATTATGCCCAGGTTTAGTCGAACCAGAAAGTAAGGGCATTAAGAAATACATTCGTGGACTTCCCGAGAACATCCAGGGAAACGTTGCTTCATCCAAACCAACTACTACTGAGAGTGCCATTCGATTGGCCCACGAACTCATGGCTCTAGTTGTTAGCCGTGAGACCTCCAACACCTCATCCTCCAACAACAACAAACGCAAATCCACTGAACACCACCACAACTCAAACAAGAAAAACAACGCCATCCAAGTCTACACCACCAACTCTGAATCCAACCGCAGCTACACCGGGGACAGGCCTTATTGTTCCAAGTGTAACTATCACCATTTTGGTCAGTGCTGTACTCCTTGCAACAACTGCAGGAGGCAAGGGCACTTGACTAAGGATTGCCGATCCCCCAAATCCAACAACAACCCCTCTGACAGAAATACCCGGCAACCTAAGTCCTGCTACGAATGTGGAAACCCAGGACACTTCAGGGATTCTTGCCCAAAACTGAAGAATAAGGGCAACAACAACAACAACCACCGCAACAACACCAACACCAAAAGTAGCGCCTTCGTAATCAACTCAGGGGACGCCCGTCAGGACCCGAATGTGGTCACGGGTATGTTCCTCCTCAACAATTTAACTGCTTCCATACTGTTTGATACTGGTGCCGATAGGAGTTTTATTTCTGATGAATTTTGTCCTCTACTTGACATTACACCTGTTGCTTTAGACGTTAAGTACACCGTAGAGTTAGCAAATGGCAAGCTGATAGAAACCGATAGTGTGATACCTAATTGCACTTTAAATCTAGCCGACGAAACCTTCTCCATAGATCTTATGCCTATTGAAATAGGGAGTTTCGATGTCATCGTAGGCATGGACTGGTTATCCAAACATCGCGCCGAAATCATTTGCCATGACAAAGTTGTTCGCATACCTCTCGCTGTCGGTAGAACCCTAATCATACAGGGGGAGACCGGTGGGACGAGGCTTAACCTCATATCTTGTCTTAAAACCCGGAAATTTATGAGAAAGGGTTATCCATCAATCCTCGCGCACATCATGGAGAAAAAGTCGGAGGAGAAGCGACTTGAGGATGTTCCAATTGTTCGAGACTTTCCAGAAGTCTTTCCTGAGGAACTGCCTGGTCTACCACCACCAAGACAGGTTGAGTTCTCAATCGATCTTGTACCAGGTGCTGCGCCTGTGGCCCGAGCACCATACCGTTTAGCTCCATCAGAACTTCAAGAGCTGTCCACCCAGTTACAGGAACTCCTGGAACGGGGGTTTATCAGGCCGAGTTCTTCACCTTGGGGAGCTCCGGTCCTATTTGTTAAGAAGAAAGACGGTTCTTTTCGAATGTGTATCGACTATCGAGAGTTGAACAAGTTAACTGTCAAGAATCGGTATCCACTCCCTCGAATCGATGATTTGTTCGACCAACTTCAAGGGTCGAGTTGTTATTCAAAGATTGATCTCCGATCCGGTTATCACCAATTGCGTGTTCGCGATGCCGATATTCCAAAAACCGCTTTCAGAACCCGTTACGGGCATTACGAATTCCAAGTGATGCCATTCGGCCTAACCAATGCACCGGCTGTATTCATGGACCTTATGAATCAGGTGTGCAAACCCTACCTTGACAAGTTTGTCATTGTCTTCATCGATGACATCCTCATATATTCACGAAGCAAAGAAGAACATGCGCAACACCTCAGAACCATCCTTGAACTACTTAAACACGAGGAGCTCTATGCCAAGTTCTCTAAGTGTGAGTTCTGGATCAAAACCGTTCAATTCCTTGGCCACGTGATTGACAGTCAGGGGATTCACGTTAACCCGTCAAAAATCGAGGCTATCAAAGACTGGCAATCGCCAACCACTCCGACCGAAGTACGGCAGTTTTTAGGACTGGCCGGATACTATCGACGCTTCATTGGAAATTTCTCCAAGATAGCCATACCACTCACGACGTTGACCCAGAAAGACAAAAAGTTTGACTGGACTGATAAACAAGAATCGGCATTCCAACTCTTAAAACAAAAGCTTTGCAGTGCTCCAATCCTCTCATTACCCGAAGGCACCGATGACTTCGTGGTATACTGCGATGCTTCACATCAAGGTCTCGGTTGTGTGCTTATGCAACGAGACAAAGTCATAGCTTATGCTTCCCGACAGCTCAAGATTCATGAAAAGAATTACACCACCCACGACCTCGAGCTAGGAGCTGTCGTTTTTGCCCTCAAAATCTGGAGACATTACCTTTATGGTACCAGATGTACAATCTTTACAGACCACAAAAGTCTCCAACACATATTCGATCAGAAGGATCTCAACATGAGGCAACGTCGATGGGTCGAGTTGCTTACCGATTACGACTGCGAACTCAAATATCATCCAGGCAAAGCAAATGTTGTTGCTGATGCCCTCAGTCGGAAAGAGCGAGTGAAACCACTTCGGGTTCGAGCCCTCAGTATGACCATTCACAACAATTTAAACATTCAAATCCTCACTGCTCAACTCGAAGCTTTAAAACCCGAAAATGTCAAAGATGAAGCCTTGCGGGGCATGGATAAACAGTTCGAAATCAAACCTAACGGGATTAGGTATTTCTCAAACCGAATCTGGTTGCCTAAATTTGGGAACCTACGAGACTTGGTGATGGATGAAGCTCACAAGTCCAAATATTCTATCCATCCGGGAGCCGATAAAATGTACCACGGTATCAAGGACTTCTACTGGTGGCCGAACATGAAAGCCGAAATCGCCACCTATGTCAGCAAATGCCTTACTTGCTCCAAGGTCAAAATCGAATATCAAAAACCTTCTGGCTTACTTCAACAACCCAGTCTTCCGGAATGGAAATGGGAACAAATTGCCATGGACTTCATAACCAAACTACCCAGATCCTCGAGCGGTTGCGATACCATTTGGGTGATCGTGGATCGTCTCACAAAATCTGCTCACTTCCTGGCAATCAAGGAATCCGACAAAATGGAACGCCTCACCAACATTTATCTGAAGGAAATCGTGACCAAACACGGTGTTCCAATCTCAATTATCTCCGATAGAGATAGTCGTTTCACTTCACAATTTTGGCAATCACTTCAAAAATCTCTGGGTACTCGACTTGATATGAGTACCGCATACCATCCTCAAACCGACGGTCAAAGTGAACGAACCATTCAGACGCTTGAAGACATGCTACGGGCCTGCGTAGTAGACTTCGGTGTAAACTGGGAAAAACATCTACCATTGTGCGAGTTCTCGTACAACAACAGTTATCATACCAGCATCAAAGCTGCACCCTTCGAGGCACTGTACGGTCGTAAGTGCCGGTCACCTATCTGTTGGACTGAAGTTGGAGATAGCCAACTCACAGGTCCAGAAATCATTCACGAGACGACCGAGAGAATCGTAGGAATTCAAAACAAACTCAAAGCCGCGCGTGATCGTCAGAAAAGTTATGCTGATGTGAGACGCAAGCCACTCGAGTTCCAGGTTGGGGATCGAGTTCTACTCAAAGTATCGCCTTGGAAAGGCGTAATCCGGTTTGGCAAACGAGGGAAGTTAAACCCCAGATACATTGGACCATTCGAGATCCTCGAAAAGATTGGTTCAGTGGCATATCGATTGCAGCTGCCATCCGAACTCAGCAGCGTGCATCCCACATTTCATGTTTCAAATCTGAAGAAGTGTCTGTCTGATGAGACACTTATCATTCCACTCGATGAAATTCGAGTTGACGAAAAACTTCACTTTGTTGAGGAACCCGCTGAAATCATGGACCGTGAGGTCAAACAACTTAAACAAAGTCGTATTCCCATCGTCAAAGTTAGGTGGAATTCGCGGCGCGGTCCGGAATTCACTTGGGAACGGGAAGACCAAATGCGACTCAAGTATCCTCAACTCTTTACTGATTCCACGGCAAACGCAACTTCAACATAAATTTCGGGACGAAATTCTTCTAACAGGGGGAGAATGTGACACCCGTCAAATTAGGACTAGAATTTAGTGCCTAATCAAGTTTTAATACATGTAATTAGTTCTGTGTTAGGCTAATTAATGTATCAATTATTATATATATATTGTTGAATATATATCTACAATTACGCGGTTTGTTTAAATCGTACGAGTTTCAAATCGAATGAATTTCGATACAATTAATACGGACGTTGGTGTAAAATTTATTAAGGTAATACAAACATTATTCAATAACTCAATTTTATTAGGAATATTATTTATTGTAATATTTCGTGGTCAATTCGTATTTCACAAATAACACATATATAATTAAAATACAAACGCGCAAACAAATATAACGAATTTCATTTTAAATATCATAAATAGATAATTGGTAAAATTTTACAATAAAACATTATGTAATAATTTATAATTTAAAATGTATCCTTAAATAAATAAAATAAATATTTAACGTTTAAACTACGGAGAAAACGAACACCGCACGGAGCGAAGCGCGTGGACTGAAAATGGTGGGGATCCCACCATAATCACCTCCTCATCTTTCTTTTCTTCATTTTTCAACTTCTTTCTCTCTCTCTTCTCCCTATTTTCTCTCAACAAACTCCATCACCACCACCACACGAAAATCGCAAAATAAACACCTCAAACGACCTCGGATCTTCAAGCCCCTTTAGAATAAACGACCACCACGCGACGATCTACACTTCTATCTTTCCGGATTTTCATTTCGGCGATTTGTAAGTTTCCGACACAACTCCGAAAACTCTCGTTTTTAAGTTTTATAACTTGCTAGTTGTTTGTATAACCTTGTAATGTCCTAAAATGGGTTGGGTAAAAATATTATGCCGATCGATGGCCGGAAAACGCGTTTTTGGAGTTGAAACTCCGATCAGACTCCGTACGTCGCATTTGGCCTGGAGCAAATGCGACGTAGCGACCTACGTCGCACTATATCCCTAACGTCGCATATAGCGACGCAGCGACCTACGTCGCACTATAACCCCAACGTCGCACTTAGCGACGCAGACCCTTACGTCGCAGAAATCAACTACGTCGCCTATAGCGACGTCACGTACAACGTCGCATTAAATTGCGAAAGTCGCACATAGCGACGTCATGCCCAACGTCGCAGTCCGGATCTGCGACGTAGCACCCTACGTCGCACAAAACAGAATCTTCAAACCTCAAAATTTTGAAGTCAAAGTTACTGTTCAAAAAAGTCAAATTTACTGTAGCAGTACTGTAGCAAAGTCAACATTTTAGAATTATTATTATTTCAACTAAATCACCAACGGGCCGTACACATTTTCAAATACACAATTGAATCAACTAAGTCATAGTAACTTAGATAATTTATTCAAACAAGTCGTTGTAACTTGTGTCAATTCAATCAAACAAGTCGTAGTAACTTGTAACAATACAATCAACCAAATCGGGGTAATTTGGACATTAAGTTAGACAAACAATTTCAATGGTAGTCTTTCGAGATACCAATACAATTAATAACAATTCAAGTGTCGTGGACACATTCAGGTTTCAAGTCTTTGGACACCAACACACTGCTAATTACTTCAAGTTTAATTGCTTAACATTCCAAGACTCAGGTGAGTTTCATAGCCCCATTTTCACTGCTTTACAACTAGGGGTGTGATATTACTACTCGATTTTGTTTTACAAGTAGAACGCAAGTGACAAACTTCAAATACTACATGAGTTTCAAGCTAATCAATTTAAAGTCCTCCATAAGCATAGTCTCTAGTATTTTATAGCGTGAATGTTAGTATATGATATCATATGGGATTGACAATCCTCATCCGGGTTAGCACGCACTAATCGGTCAAACGGATGTATTAGCATTTGGGAAGACGAGTGTTGATTAGGCACTCGTAGGAGGCACTCCAAGTTAGGTTTCCTTAATTGGGCCTGACAAATCAGTTAAGCTCAGACTATGTGCTCATGGACAGTATAACTTTTATTTTGCTTAATTGCATTTTAAATTCATTATAAATCTTGCGGTTCTGACAACTATACATTGACATACAAACCTGTGAGCTCACCAGCGTTTTCGCTGACCCATTTTAGTATTTATCACAGGTACCCAGCAGTAGTTTGGCTGCACAAGCAGGAATTTTAGCTCGAGTCAGCATACATACAACTAGAGATTGGACTGCATTATTATATTTTGTAAAAGTAATTATGCTATGTAATCTCTCAATTTCAGGAATCGAGCTAATGTAACTATATTTTGATGTAAACATTTACATTATCTATACAAGTTTAAACGACGCATATAGTGGTCGTTCATTATATCTTATGTGCTTTGTATATTGATTAGTGACACCCAAATCAAGCTTCCGCAAATCATAAAAATTTTGGGGGTGTCACATATAGTGCCTCTAACCTAGTTCATACGTACAAATACACAATGCTCTGTAAATAATTTTGGATTTTGAGGTGGGTCATTTGACCCATGTGCTAATGCACTGGGTCCGCCTTTGCTCCGTCCCAAATTATTGTCCAGTTTTGACTTTATGAAGTCTTTCTTTTTCAACTTTGACGTTAAATATTTTTGTTTGTGTTATATAATACTTGATGCAAAATATATGAATGAATTGGATTTTAAATGTATTTTCATTGGTATAACTTTCATCAAGTAACACAAAAAATATATTGAAGGTCAAAGTTGAAAAAAAAATACTTCAGAAAGTCAAAACTAGACGATAATTTTGAGACGGAGGTAGTATCAGTTTTGATAAATTTTTATAAAATTACTGGTTTTAAAAGTACAACAAATTTGTTAGTGTTTGGGAAAGAAGAATTGACATTTGACAAGCACTTATCTGAGGGGACACGAAAACGTAGATTTGAAGAAGATGGGCATGTACCTATCGCCTCAAAACGCGACTTTGAAATTATGGTCTTTGCGCCAAAATTACCAAAGTAATTATTTTTTTTTTAATTTTTAATTTACATTTACATTTTGTTGATTTCTTCAACTAGGCTCACAATCGCCTCACGTATTTTTATTGGATATTAAGAGTTAGGTTAATTTTAGTTAGAATGTGGAACTAATAAGAATGCTTTAGGTGTCATAAAAATTCAATTTTCCTCACTTAAAAAATAAATAAATATCTCACAAATGGTGTTTGGGGCTAAATTTTAGAGTTAGGATACAGGATCCTGAAGTCTCTAGTTAATATTGAAAATTATATCTTGGATCATGCATATGTTCAGGATAAAGCTAAGACTAAGGATCCTAAGATTCTATGCTTATATGATACAGGTTATTAAGATCTTGGATATATCTAGAATCCTTCTTGGATCAAGGATCCCGGTTATGGATGAGTATTTAGGATCCTGAGTACTATAGAAATCTTAGACATACTCAGGATCTCACATATGTTTAGGATCTCAGATGGTCAGGATCCCGAATACGTTAAGTATCTCGGGATCAGATGTTACTAATATTTATTTGTCAGTTTATGTTCAGGATCTTGGATATTCAGGATCCCGGGTGATCAGGATCCAGGATATATTCAGGATCATGTATTACTACCTTGTTGTTCTCTTTCCTTTTGACCAGGTCATACGCGGTTTGAGGGATGGATAACCACCTCCGAAATTCTTGGAAGGAGACTATTTCAAGGATAATTCAGCATGTGTTCCACATTTGGTCAATATGAACGTTGTAGAAGCTCAAGATATCTCAGAGAGGATCCCTAGAATCTCGGAGGATCCCTGATTTTTAGGAATAATTTGTTATTCAACCTTAGTATAAATATGAGGCGAAAGTGATCATTTTAGGCTATCTTCTCCATATTTTCTACACCCAAATACACCCATACTCTGCCCAAATACGTTCATACACCAACACTTAACCATTTTCTTCACCGAATCACATAGAAATTCACTTAGTTTGATCATCTTCGTGCTCTTTAGTTTGTAATCTATCATTTTTACTTAATAAGATCAACAAAGGCAAGGATCGATTGATCCTTCCCGAGGTTTTATGCCGGCGATCTATCTAGGTCAAGGGCTTTCCTCGTATATCCTTGTGTCGATCGCATTTACTTTACGTTTTCGTCGTTTAATTTGCATTTCATTGATCTTTTGATCATAAATTCTGCATTATCCTGATTTTATCTTACATTTATCATAAATATATGTATTTATTTTGTTTCTAATCATCTTTTTATCACAATTATTGCGTTATCATTCTGTTTCATGCATTTTTATTGATCGTAATCATATTTTTATTGCATAACTTGCATTATCCTGAAAATACTTTGCATTTTACTTAAACTTTCGGGATAATCTTGTTTACAAACACTTATTTTCGTTATTAATCATTTCTTTAAGAAGGATCAACGTTTATATAGATATAAACCATATTTTATTTACTCATATAGATAATCGTGTTTCTACGTAATTATCTTGGAAGTAACCACAAGCACTATACCTCACTTTCAAAGTTTGATCACTTAATTGCCTTGGATAATTTTTGACCAAAACAAATGGTAAGTTGAAAAATTATAAAATTTGCACCATAAAAATCAGCATTTTTTCTATTCGATTAGATATCTCACATTGTATACTTTCGACGACTTTTTTAACGGATTTTACAAATTGTACAATATTATTATCAGATGTGGTACTCGCTGGTATCACATGAGGTACTTATTTTCAAACCCACAAAAAAAACTAAAAAAAAAATTCGCCGAAATTATACCTTGTGAGATCTCTAATCAAAGAGAAAAAACGCTGATTTTTTATGGTGCAAATTTTATCATTTTTCGACTTACCGGTTGTGAGATATTTAGTTTTTAAAAACGTGAAGAAAAGTGGATTTTGTGACACGTGACGCATTCTTATTGGTTTCTTCATTCTCAATAAATGTTACTGTACTCATTTGAAGCTCACTCTAAATATTAAAGGAAAATGATAATTGGTAAATATAGTATTATCATAAGTCTTTAAACTGAATGCTGGATAAACATCATATAAAAATGTCCTATAATTGCCAAACACTTCAAAAACTAATAAATTGATTATTGCAAACAACAAATCAAATCCTATAATTGATTGATTATCTAATTATAATAAGTATTGAAAACCTATGATTTTAAGTTATAAAATTCAATCCCATGCACTCCCTTACTCGTTTTTAGATCTATTATTATATAAACAAATTTGATTTGATACATAAATCTTTAAAAAAATTTTGTCAAACGTACTATTAAATCTTTGTTAACTCTTGACGTCTCTCCATTACAACATCAATCATATCAAAGGTCTAACATTTAACACGTACTAAACAAAATTTTAAACTCCCAAATACACTTACTCTAATTCTCTAATCAATATGTTACGCACATCACCACTACCGTCAGATCTTTCCATCACCACATCATCACATTACGCAGATGAAACGTTAATTTGTACTAAGATAGATGAATAATTACGTATCACGAAGTGCTAATGTATATTTTCATAAAACTTACAAAAAAACATACGTTGTTATTGGTTTACAAAAAAACATACGAAGTGCTAATAGATCATACGGTTTAGAATAGTAAGTTGGTATGTTGGGTTGACTAACAAGTTGTTATTGGTTCAAGTCAACCTCTATATAGTGGCATTTTTAACCCAGACGTGTCACTAATACGAAATATATACCACATATATTGTAGTCCAGTCCAAAAGAACTATGAAGTATTAAAGATTTTACAATTCATATCTACGTTTTTAAACCACAAAAATACTCGACAAATGTACCGTATACAAATATAATCCCGCCCACGTTTTCAAAACCAAGCCTTTTTTGAGACTATGGTCCGGTTCAACTCCAAATCCTTTTAAAAGAACTTCGAGTTTAAACCGAGCCAATGGTATATGTACCAACAAATACATTTCCTCTTTGATATTTTCTACCTCACTTTGAAGTTTAAATCTCACAACAATTTACCAAGTAGTTTCATAGTCTTTTGTTTAAAACATCAACTTAAAAGTATTGTCCTCAAAAAGCCAATACTTTATACTTCGGGATAGTTTTCGGAAAAACTCTAAATCTTGAGGGGGGGGAAATGAACACTTCTCTTTCATGTAACTTTCTAGTTTCAACCACCGTAGTAGTACCGCCTCTCTCGGTAAACTTACACCTCCACTTACGCATATTCCGTGATCGTTAAAAATGGCCGGTGAAGTTTCCGATCAAAGTAACCGGAGATTCTTCGTGGCCGTCCATGTTGGCGCCGGTTATCACTCACCGGTTAATGAAAAAGCTCTCCGATCGGTTATGAAAACTGCCTGCCTCGCCGCCGCATCTGTTCTCCGAACGGTCTCTCTCTTTAATTTCATATCTCGATAAACGTATATATATATATATATATATATTTCTAATTTTCTATGATGTTTTTTCGCCATTCGTGACTATGAGCTGCTGAGTTTTGAAACATAGTTATTCTTCAAATTAGGCTGTAAGTTTGTGGATAATGAGTTCGGATCTGCATAAATATGCGAATTATTTATTTGAAGTTACTACAAATCATGAAGTATTTTTTGTTTTTGAGAAGTAATAGGTTCTTAATTAAAAATGAGCATGAAGTCTGTGGAATGTAGCCATGTAGGCAGTGTATGTGATTATAAAGTTTATCTACTTTAGTATAATTAATATTATTATCTTGTATGATGATTTGAAGTTTAACTTTTATTTAAGGAAACAGCTACTGCAGATAGCTTTGGTTTATTGATGATTAATTAATGAGTTTAGTGTATATTTATGTTTTTTGTGGTCATTTGGTTTGTTATAGGGTTCTGGTGGATGTGTAGATGCTGTGACAGCTGCGATCGAGACTTTGGAGGTATGACTTCTTATATGTGTGAGGAAGTGTATCTTTCTATCTGGCAAGTAAATTATTTGAAAATGTGTTTGTTTGGTTCAGATCATAGTTGATGGCTATGATTCTGTTTAATTACGTGTGATGTGACCAACCTTCTTTCTGGATAAATTTTGTGATTTTTGTGTCTGTTTTAGTTGTATGTGTGTATGCTGATGGTTTTATAGATATTGACCCTCTTCATTTTGCTGATGATTATATGAAAGAGGGAACGAAATATACAGAGGAAATCAAATCGAATGTTATTAGGTCATTTGCATAATGTAAGTACCACAATTGAAAGTAAGTAGTATTCTAGATAGGACCATAGTAGATAAGTTTCATTTTGTATGATTCATGGAACTCCCCACACATTCTTATTAGTTATGAGTAAGTCTGTAAACTACCTATTGTAAGTAATAGCTCATTCATATGAATTGTTTTTTAACTTACTTATAGTTGTCTAATTACAATCTTAGACAGTTCTGTAAAACTAATTTGTTGAAAGTTGAGCTGCAGAATGATCCTTGCACTAATGCTGGTAGAGGGTCAAATTTGACAGAGGATGGTCATGTTGAGTGTGATGCGAGTGTTATGGATGGTACCTCTGGAGCATTTGGGGCAGTTGGAGCAGTTCCAGGTATATCTGTAAAAGGGTTTACAGAAATTGCTTATTTTTTTTTATATTAATCTCATTTTCTCTGTTTCTTGCTATGCTTATTACGGCTTTTGTTCTTATATGAGTTCTACCGTTCTTTGAAGCAAACGATTACCAGGTGTAAGTAATGCCATTAAGATTGCGGCTTTGCTAGTAAAGGAGCAGATTTCGGGTTCATCCTTGCTGGGTCGAATTCCTCCCATGTAAGCTTTCGTTGCTTATTTGTTGTCTCTTAAGGCTTACAAATAAGCTATTGTGGTTATTTGGATTTGAGTGCTTATTGCGAAATCTCTGGTGTCTCCTTTTTAATTTAACCAAAACCGTGTTTTATAGTGCACCTCATTCGTCAACTATTCTCTGGTAAATTATTAAGTTGAATGAGTAGTGCATCTGTCTTATGTATATAAGCTTGTAAACTTGTAGAAACACGTTTCAGTGTTTCGTGATTCAGTAGAAGCCAGAGAGGTAATCTGGTCTTCAAATAATGGAATACATGTATAATAAGCATGACGAATAGGAGTTTATATTGCTAGAATTGTGTGTGGCATTCTGTTAGTTTTTAATTTACATACACCACTGTTCCATGAAACACAATGGCTCACTTGACATGTAGCTCCATGACAGCTTGACTGATGGCAATTCTTTTTATTTTTCAATATCCTCAGGTTTTTGGCAGGCATGGGTGCACGTGCTTGGGCGAAGTCAAAGGGGCTTAATATCCATAGAACAATTGAAGAGGCTAATCAGGTAGTTCCACATTGGCCCCATTTTTGACAACATAATATATCTCACTAGGGTCCCCATTATCACAGTTTTACTTCTTTCATTTTGACTTCTTACATTTGTCTACAATTTCGTTCTTATAGTGGCTTGTGACAAAAAAGGCAAAAGGACAATGGAAGAATTATAAGGCAATGCTTGAAGATGCCAAAGCTAGAATATCTTCAGCGGATACTCCTCAACAGTTTGATAATGCGTCAGGTATGCATAGTAAACAGTATCATCTTTCAAAATGCTGTTGGTTGTTGTTTCTCTACATATATTCACAAATATGATCATTAAAGTTCAAAGATGTTGGATTATGTTATTAATACATTTCGTGTTTTTTCAACAAGCAGGTGATTCAAACCACATTGTTGGTAGCAATCATGCTATACAACCTGCGCTTGGAGAAGACAGTATTATGGATACCGTAGGAGTTATATGTATTGATAAGGAGGGAAATATAGCATCTGGAGCTTCTAGTGGTGGCATTGCACTAAAGGTTTTTTGCTTCATGCATTCACAATATAGTTATTTGAGTTCATTTTTCATTCCATATGTTAACAGTTTTATCTTTTAAAATTTAAATTAGGTCAGTGGGCGTGTGGGTTTAGCAGCAACATATGGTTCTGGTTGTTGGGCGTCCTCTAAGGAGTCTAGTTCTTCAAGAGTTGGTTGTTGTGTTAGCGGTGCTGGAGAATGCCTAATGAAGAAGTTCGCTGCAAGGGAATGTTGCACATCTTCATCACTGTATGACTTTCATCTATCTCTCATGTCTTAATTTTCTTTATAAATTATTAATTTCATACTTAATAGCTCATATATATATGTTGTATCTCTCAAGATTGCCCCAACTAGTTTTTTGAAACTTACATTAAAGAAGTTATGAGCTGGCCTCTATTATTGAGGGTAGAAGAGTTAAAGGTGGGAAGATGCGCGGGTAGGATAGCTTATCAAAATGGGTAAATTTACAGTACGAGCTGGGTGGGTTGGGTTGAGCTACAAACACTTTTTTTGTCAAAGTATTAAAAAATATATATATATATTCTTTTTTTGTTTATTATTATTATTATCATTTTTGGCTAGGTAATATTGGTTACAATTAAATATTATTAATATAAGGGTCTAGGTAGGTGAAGAATAAACGATTTAGGAGATCGCATTGAATGCATTAAAAATAGACTCCAGGCCATTTTCAAACCAATTGACGTGCTATCCTTTTAGGGGCTTTTTTTGGCCTCTTCGAGATAAGACACAACCCAGATCGACCGATCTCTTAGAAGCATTATTAGAGGCACAATCGAAAATTGTCTTGCATGTTATGTGTATGACTTGGGTATGGTCAACTCTGATCGCAGATTGATGGCTGGTCCAGGTGCTGCCTGTTCAGAAGTTTTACAGTCTGTAATTAAAGAGAGTAATCAACGTGGTAGTGATAGAAGTGCGGGAATTCTGCTTGTGCAAGCCGAAGCTCCCTCTATGGTGACTTCCTGATCAGGCGTACAATTAAATTTATGTAATAGTGGTTTGGTTTTTGAAGTTCCAGTGACATTTCGAACTGATTTCATCAGGGGCCCGGATCATCACCACAGCTGAAATCTGTTGAAATTGCTGCTGGCTTCACTACTTTGTCTTTTGGAATAGGCTATTTTGATAACTCCATGGTGCAGCCAAAGGTATGAAACCTGTTTGCCGCAACTATATCTGATTGGATAAAAATAAAAATAAAAACTCGTGCATAATATTTTATGGTAGTTGTTAACAACTTAACATATGATCAACATATTCTTTTTCATGCTATATGTCATTCACAATCATTTGACAAGTTATTATTAGATCCTTCAATTTGACAAATTTTAAATTCAACGTTCATCAAACGATTTTTCTTTTGGTTGATTGTTTATGCATGTTAGTTTACAAATGAAACGTGGTAGGATACCAGCCAAATATATGTAGGTTTATATGTTTGGTAATCAATCCTTATTTTTATTACAAAAATGAAATTGAAGTTCAGAAAATAAAACACATTTCTAAAAAGAGAGTTCAGGAGTCTCGAAAAGCGGTTAGTGTTCTTAGCTACTCCGTATAATTCTTGCACCATCTTTCTTGTACTTGAACAAATAAGATGGTTATTTTGCAAAGACGCTTGTCTGTAATATATTTTTGCAGAGATATTACAAGTATTGGTTATAAAACTCAATTGTTGGTCATTTGAAACTTTTGCAGGTTTCTATTTTGAGGAGTTCTAAACAACAGAATAGAACAGAGATATGCCAATTTGCAACATTAGCTAACCTTTCCCTCAATTAGATATGAATTCAGCCTCATATTGTATGTACAATTTCATTATTTATGCAAAGAATACCCAATTTCCTATTTATTTACTTAAAATAATACCAGCTTGCCGTTTAAAAAAAAAAGAAATAAAAAAAATAAAACCAGCTTTATATTTGCGAAAAGGATTTTGATAAATGATGCCCTAAGGGTAATGGATAAAGCTTCCAAAATTAATTTATAAACATTTAATAAACATCCAAATTTCCTGGTTAATAACTCATTTCAAACTCACTTTCCAATTTATAATTTATAAAGTAGTGATAAATATAGAAACATTTGTGTTTATTTAATGTTGAATTCTATGTTTAGTAAACTTAAACATTGGCCTTAGGGCATTATATATCAAAACCCTAGATAAAATAGTTTGATTATTATTCGTGCATCTTAAATATGCAAAGAAAAATAAATGTACACTTGTAAAAATGCACAAAAATCTAAAAAAAAATGATTGATGCATGATTATTTCTATAATTGTGCATCAATCGTTTTTTCGATTTTTGTGCATTTCGGAAAGTTTGCATCTATTTTTCAACACATATTTGAGATGTATGAGTGTGAATCTAATGAATTTGTTTACTAGTTGTGCATTTATAAGGTGTTCTTAGCGGGTCTTAATTTTAAAGTGTTCTCATTGAAACTCTACCAATAAGATAAGATTAGGCAAAAGCAATAAAGCATACCATACTCATGGTAAATTCATCTTTTGTAAACAACGAGGTTTGTTAGCCCGCACGTTGCGGGTATTAAAGAAGAAGCAAATTTTTGCAAGCATGATTAAACTATGATTTAGAATCTATTTGTTGAAAATATAAATTTACCCATGATCTCAACCGATTTACTACTCCCTACACAATGGATCACTTTATTACAAACTACCGTCAGCAAGCACTATGCTGTATTACATAGTCCGTATATACTACGAATTGTTGACAACACTCAGACGGTCAGACCCATCTTACCAACTCACCATACTTCTATTTACCAAACTTTTTTCGGGATTAGTACCTGGAAATGCAACTAATTTGTACTCGATATCTATTGTGTATACCCAACTTTCGTATGCTATTTTTAATGCATCAAACTTTCAAAAATTGATGTTTTAATGTAATTTGCTGACGTGTCAAACTCTCCGGATGCCACGTGTCACCATAAACGAGCGACACATCAGCAAGTTACATTAAAACACCATTTTTTGAAAGTTTGATGCATTAAAAATATCATACGTAAGTTGAGTACACACAATAGATATCGGATACAAGTTAGTTGCATTTCCATGTACTAATCCCAACTTTTTTCCATAGTTACTATTCCACTTTGAAAATTTACAACCACCTATGGTGCAAAACTGCAAAATCGATCATCAAGTACATATAAACAAGGGTTAAGTATTTGTAAATGTATATAACTATGCGTTGACTTCTTTAGTGTATAGACAACTACATTGACCACCATTGTATGTACGAAACTATTTATTGTCGTACATTGTATGTATTTTGGTGACGTGTTATCAAATATAAGGTGACAAGTGGCATCTTTACCAGTTGACAAGTCATCAAAATTCATGCAATGTACGACAATAAATAGTTTCGTGCATACAATGAAGGTCAATTTAGTTACGTATACACTAAAGAAGTCAACGCATAGTTATATACATTTACAAATACTTAACCCATAAACCAACCCAATCTTTTTTCCATGATCACTCAATTGTACATGAACAAAACGATTCAATGGATTATAGATAAGTAATAAATACTTAATTCTGATTGGTTAATTGGATTTCAATTTTGAAATTGTATGTCGTAAGTCTGCTTCCTATATTATATTTAAGATTTAAGATAAGATTGGGCTTGCTTGTCTAAATCAGGGACTACCCATTAATTATTAAATTTATTCATAAACTTGTTCCACTAATTATTTTCTTATTTAAACATCTATACATATATTAAACCCTCATCATCATGCAGATTGAATAGTATAGTGCACCGATTTTATATCATAAATTCTTCACTTTTTTGATACTTATAACAACTTATTGGAAATAATTCAGTGTTATAGAACAATCAACGGGTCTTCGAACAAGAAAAAGAACGATGACTCGTGATGGTATGCATTCGGGTAATGGTAGCTGTGGAGAAAAGAACGTCGCAAAACGACCAAAGACCACGGTCGAGTCCTTACCAAGAGATTTGTTTGTTGATGTTTTCGCAAGTGTTGCATCTTCTTCGTTTACATATGTATTCAATGCAAAACTATGGTTAGTTTCATTATCTCGTAATTTCTTTGTTTTTCTTTTTAATTCAATGTATCATATATGTATGTGTCAATTTTTTTGAATGCGTTATGTAGTATCTAAGAAGCTGATTTGATAGCGCTTCCATTAATCTTTGGAGGGATTAGTGTCTAAAAATGTATCTAACTTGTAGCCGATGTCTATCGTTTATTCTATCACCTTTAAATATGTTTTCATCTTATACATCACTCCTATAAATGACAGACACTTCACTTTAATTGGTTTTTTCACCTCTTTAACTTAATATTAATGTAGTAGTGTGTCGCACCCCCAAATTCATGATTAGCGGAAGCATACTTTGGGTGCGACTAATCAAGGTAATCAAGGACAAAGATATATAATGAACGACTCTATATGCTTCGTTTAAACAAAATACATTAATTCGATAAAAATTTACATCAGTTATACCAAATACATTAGCCCGTGTTCCGATATGAGAGATTTCATAACATAACTACTTATACAAAATATAATAATGCAAGAAAATCCCTGATGTTTGCATGATGACTCGAGCTAAGCTAATCCTGAGTGCAGTCCTACTGCTGCTGGGAACCTGAGAATACATGCTAAAAGGTCAGCTAAAAGCTGGTGAGCTCATAGGTGTAATGATGAAATAATAATGTATGAACCACAAGATTTAATCATGTTTGAAATTAATCATATAAATGTCTATATTACTGCCATGAGCTCATAGTTTGAGCTTAACTGAGATGTCGGGATCACAATCAAGTGCCCGATCGAGGTTGCCTCCTGCGAGTGCCTAATCTACACTCATTATGAACAAATGCTAATATGTCCGTTTGACCAGCAGTCGTGGTAGCGCGACTACCCTGGACAGGGATTGTCAATCCCAAATTATATCATTCACTAACATTCACGCTAAATCCATTATAACACCCCTCAGTAAGAACACCAATATTATATGATTTATCTCGGAAGCGCATATTTTAAAACATATTTCATTACAGTACCTTAAAGATAATGTACATAAACTCTTATAATGGTTATTACACCATAGTTTAGAACTATCAAAATACAACCTAGTTACTATACCAAAACGGGGTAATATATAATACTAAACATAGTTTATAACAAAATATATCAGAGTCGCCAACATCAAACATTCCTTGCTACAAGAGCATCTTCTTCCTGCAGCCCACATCCGAAAATATAACCTGCATGAAGTAAAATGAGGGATTCGCACGAAGCTAAGTGAATGAATTCATCACACACCAATTAACTTAGCTTAACTACTTGTTTACACCAAACAATCGTTAACACACAATTCAACTAATCGACAATTCAACGATGAGGATCGGTGGCTCTGGAGAATACCATAATACCCGGGTGGCTCCCCAAGAACACTTATCCAGACATATCCGTATGGCCATAACGGACGAGACCGATAGCTAACAGTTATTATAATCAAACACAGGTGTGACACCCGTCAAATTAGGACTAGAAATTAGTGCCCAATCAAGTTTTAATACATGTAATTAGTTCTGTGTTAGGCTAATTTGTGTATCAAGCAATATATATTGTTGAATGTATACAAGTATGCGATTCGATTAAATCGTACAAGTTTCAAATCGAATGTAATTCGATTCAATTAATACGGACGTTGGTGAACAATTTTATTAAATAATATAAACGTTATTTAATAACACAATTATATCCAAAGTATTATTTTTATAATATTTCGTACTCATTTTGAATCATACAATCAATGGTCACGCGATTAAAATAATAAATGCGTAAACAAAACAACATAAGTTAAAAGCTATATTTTATAACGCAATTATTAAAATACTTCAACAAAATATTGGGTAATAATTCGCAACTTAAAAAGTACATTTAAACGCGTAAATTAAATAAATTGACGTAAAACGATCGGAAAAACGAACACCGCACGGAGCGCGAATATGTGACACCCGGTCAGAAAGGGGCAAAATTTGCTCCTAATTTAAACCTTAATCATTCGTACTTGGTACGTATTAAAACGAAAGTATTCGGATATTATATATATATAAAACGTTAGATGATTATTTAATAATCATTATAAATCAATCTGAAAGAACGCAGAAAAATCAAATACGAACGTTGGTGAATTAACTTATTAAGTAATATGAAATTATTTAATAATCACATTATTTACTAATTATTATGTTTATAATAGTTAACACGTAACTCGTATCGTATCAAATAAATCATGCATAACAGAAATGCGCGAAACGCGCCCGACAACATTTTAAAAAACTTAAAGTTAAGTATTTAGAATAATATTTTCAATGAAAATATCGTAATTTAAATCGTTAACGGAAACTAACATATTAAGCGCTACGCGATTAAACGAACGTCCAAACGAACGGGTAAACGAGCCCGCGCACTACTCAAATTTGAGGAAATGATTTAAACACCCACATGGGGGTGGGGCCCCCTAAAAATCTGCAGCCCATATCCAAGACTTTTTCCCCCTCACTCTTTTGGTTAACACCTCACTCCATCTCACACCATACCTCATTCATCACCTTACCATTCTTCTCTCTACTCACCTTCTCTCTTCCCTCTCTCTAGAAAACGATTTCTGCTGGTTTTCCAACCTCCACAACCACCAAGATCATCACCATAATCCACTATTCAACCTCCGTAGCACCACCAAGTCAAAATTCAAGAAAACACGAGCTAAGGAGCTTACAACGTCTTTTCTTCCTCTCTTCGCCATATCTATTGTAAGGACTTCTTTCCTTTTATTGATTTTACTTGTAACACACTTATAAACATGTTTTAGTGTCCACTTGACCATTATATGTCCAAATAACTAACCGAACCGCGTTTTAAAACTCAAATTTATGTTTTCTGTTTTCCTGTCCAGATTCTGTACTCACTTTAAAAATTTTTATAAAATTCATTTCTCCATGAAATAACGCGTTTCTTAAGCCTGAAATGAAGTACAAGAAGTTATCTTTCCAAAAAAATTAGTCTCGTGACTTTTTGATTCCGTTTACTACTCGAAAACATTTTTCTCCGGTGACATAGGGCTACTATTCCGGCGGACAGAAACTTTCAGTAATTTCTCGAGGCCATATCTCGAGTTCTAGAACTCAAAAACGTATGAGACCACTTGAGAAATCTTGGTAATTTTGTTATATACACAAAGTTCTTCTTTGACTCGTTCCAGAAATACACCCATTTTTCCAGAAAATTAGATTTGTGAGAAGTGGTCTAAATTCGGACTAAAATGAACCCTGATACTTTGTGAATTTTTAAAAACTATTAAACGACTCAAATATTCATGAAAAAAATACAGGAAGTAGCTTAGACATAGGGGAACATTGTGTAAAAATTTCGGAACCTTTCGATAACGTTTGCTATTTTAAATAAAAATCACAAATTCAGATGAATAGTGAATCCGAACTTTGACTTTCGGATGAACAGTAACTTTGACCCCTTGACTTTCGGATGAACAGTAGTTTTGACTCCGAAAGTCAACTTTCGAAGTTGACTGTCGGACTTTTGTGTTAAAATTCGGATTTTGTAGTTTCGGAGCGATAGTTTCGGACAAAAACACATATATATATATACATTCGGACCTTCACACCTTCGGACACTTATACTTTCAGACCAAAATTATACATAAGTATAAGTTCGGACATATATACGTATATACACTCGGATATATATATACATACACATTCGGAAATCCATATATATATATATATATATATATATATATGTGTATGCTTCCAGAAATAATATTACAAACAAATACGTACTTTTACATACGTATGAACTTTTATAAGTATACAAAATAACGAAACACATAATAATAATACTTTGTAATTATTATTATACGCCGTCACCAACGGGCCGTACGCTTTTATAAAATACAAATTTAGTCAGTTTCAAAAACACACATTCGGAATAAATCGGACATTTAACGGTTGAGTGAACACATTTTGGGAATGATCTAAATAGACATTCGCTCATATGTATAACCTTACATGCTTAGGACATTGGAAGGTTTCGGGGTTGTTCATTCCTTATCGGATAATCATTGCTCGGTGACTCAGGTGAGTCTCACAGCCCTACTTTTGCTGTTTTTAAACTTGGGGTGAGATACAATGCTTACTTGTTTTCGTGATCACTGTTATTCGGTTAGTTAATTTAATTATTAACTCTGTTAAACATGTTGGTTATCATTGTCGGTCTTGATTTTCATTGTTCGGGTATTGCATGAGTGTTTTAATAAGGGAAAGTCCTCATCATTGCATGGTTCGTTAACTTAATAAGGCGCGATTACTAAAAGATAGATCTATCATGGGAGTGACGTCCCCGTCCGGGTTGCTAGCTACAACCATGTACAAACGGGCATTTTAGTAATTGTTATGGGTGTTGACACCGTTCGAGAGGCACAAATCGGGTTAGGCCTCGAACTATGGCTTAATGCAATACAAATGTCATTGTCGGTAAATCTAGTCGGTAACCTTAATTGGTTAAATCATTGTTCGGAAACCTTAATTGGTTTAACATTGTTCGGTTATAATATTTAATCATTGTTGGAATTAAATCGTCGGATAATCATGTTGATCACATCATGTTTTATGTTAAACCTGTGAGATTCACCAACTTTATAGCTGACCCTTTTAGTGTTGTATTCTCAGGTGCTCAGCAACCGTAGGGTTTCCCGCAGGATATGCTAGCTAGTACGAGTCGCATGCATCTATACACTTATGAAGATTTTCTCACATTATCATTTGGAAAACGGTTATGTATTTAAATCTTCGGGATCTAAATATGCGAGCTCATTAATATTGTAAACTTATGACTTTAATCTATGTAACTACTTTTGTAATATATATATAAACGTCTCATGTAGAGTCGTTTGCTTGTACTTTGGTGTTCTGATTATTGATTAGTCGCACCCAAATGATCGCTTCCGCAAATCATGAAATCGGGGGTGTGACAGATTGGTATCAGAGCCTAAGGTTATAGCGAACTAGGTTGCATTTAGTGGGCCTAGACTATAACCGTTAGGCAGTATTCCTCATTAGGTATAGCTGGTTCAGGAATTACATCATACGAGTTTAATTTAACATAGCCTAGCTAACTATGTACAATTAAATAAAGATGATGTGAGATCTGAAAGGGGTTATGTCGAACTGGAATGCACTAGCTGACTCTGATCACGAGAGAACCGGGACTCATAATTGTTTTATGCTAGACACAACTAGACAGATATATATGTATATATGGTATATACATACATGATTAAGCTATTATATATATTGTATATGTATATATATGATAGGGCCTCAATTAATCTTTAAAATACTCGGTAACATACTCACTGCTCGGATACATCATAGGACTTACCGGTCGTAAGTAGATCGAATCAGGAAAAATAGTACCGGGATGTGCCCTAGCTATAGAGGGTCATCTCTTCGAGATAGACTTACTCTGGTAAGGTTAGAAAATCTTGTCATACACTAGTCGTTATGCTTAACGTTCAGAATCGATGTTCCTATTAGGACTGAAATCTTTTCCTATCATTCCTAACAAATTCCCTCGAATTGAAACGGCAAACCCACAATGAATAATCCTGCGTCGGATAACGAGCAAATACTAAAAATCTGTCCGGATGTGATAGCTTTCGGCACTTTTGTAAACTCCAACTCTTGTAATCTGTTGGACTCGCATGTTAACTGATTACAATCCTATTATCTTTTATTGTCAATTGACATTTCATACGTCGGTTCATTTGTTCAGTGTTCACATGATTATGATAATCATTTTCTTCGATTCAAAATTCTGACATGTTCCTTATCTTATTATTGAAGGAACATGCCTCCGAAACAAAAATCCTTCACTAATGCTGAACTGGAACGACTCATCAATCAGCGAGTGGCTGAAGCACTGGCTACACGACAAACTCCTCCCACCAACGGATCTGGCCCAAACCCGGGGAGCGAAGAGGTCAACAACAACGCCCATGCGACAAAACCCTGCACTTACGAAGACTTTCTTAACTGCCAACCCCTTAACTTCAAGGGTACGGAAGGAGCCATCGGCTTACTACAGTGGATTGAGAAGATGGAATCTGTCTTCCGTATCTGTAACTGCCCGGAGGACTGCAAGGTCAAGTACTCTATCTGCACACTGTTGGAAGGTGCACTTACTTGGTGGAACACTCATGCCCAGACTGTGGGTATTGATATTGCTTATAAACTTCCCTGGGATGATCTGAAAAAGATGATGACTGAAGAGTACTACCCTAGGGAAGAGGTCCAACAGCTGGAGACCGAATTCTGGAATCACACCATCAACGGCAACGACATAGCTGGATACACCACCCGTTTTCATCAATTAGCTCTATTGTGTCCAACCATGGTAAACCCTGAATACAAAAGGGTTGAGCGGTATATCTGGGGACTTCCCGTAAGCATCAAAGGGATGGTGACTGCTTCCAAACCAGAGAACATTCAAAGTGCCATTCGTATGGCTCATAGCCTCATGGCACAGGTTGTCCGTGAAGGAAAGGACTACAAAAGAAAATCTGATGGAAACACTGACAACCAGGATCAAAACAACAAGAAGTCTGCAAACACCAAGGTCAATGCCTCTGGATCTGAAACCAAGAAGGAGTACACTGGAACCAAACCCTTCTGCTCAAAGTGCAAACGTCATCATGATGGACCTTGTGGCAATCCTTGTGACAAGTGCAAACGTTATGGGCATCTTGCTAAAGATTGTCGAGTAAAAGCTTGTTACGAGTGTGGAGTTGTAGGACACTACTGAAATGACTGTCCTAATCTGAAGGATAACAAGAAAGTAAGGGTCTTTGTGCTGAAAACTAGGGACACTGACACGGGTACGTATCCTGTCGTGTAGCATATATTTTATTCCTTCGACGATAAGTACATAAATCGGTTTAGCCAACGGTAGTAGTGGGTACTATAATGTTTGGTTATCTAGACGGTATACAATTCGGAGATTAATACGGTATATAATCAGGTAATTAACTTTGCATGCATGATTTGGTATATAATTCGGCGATCTAGTTCAGGTATCACTTCGGTGATATAAATTCGGTTATCACTTTGGCGATATAAAAAAAAATAATAAGAGATCATGTATTAGAAATCGGAAGAACTTCCCATCATTTCCTTTAGCGACCGGTAGGCTCAAGCCTAACAAGGGGAGAGAAAAACCGGAAGTCTTAATAAATAGACTTATGTTATGTAGTCGGCCTTAGAAACACGCAGTCCTAGGTTTCGGTTGAATTTCGGGACGAAATTCTCCTTACAAGGGGAGAATGTGACACCCGGTCAAAAAGGGGCAAAATTTGTTCCTAATTTAAACCTTAATCATTCGTACTTGGTACGTATTAAAACGAAAGTATTCGGATATTATATATATATAAAACGTTAGATGATTATTTAATAATCATTATAAATCAATCTGAAAGAACGCAGAAAAATCAAATACGAACGTTGGTGAATCAACTTATTAAGTAATATGAAATTATTTAATAATCACATTATTTACTAATTATTATGTTTATAATAGTTAACACGTAACTCGTATCGTATCAAATAAATCATGCATAACAGAAATGCGCGAACCGCGCCCGACAACATTTTAAAAAACTTAAAGTTAAGTATTTAGAGTAATATTTTCAATGAAAATATCGTAATTTCAATCGTTAACGGAAACTAACATATTAAGCGCTACGCGATTAAACGAACGTCCAAACGAACGGGTAAACGAGCACCGCGCACTACGCAAATTTGAGGAAATGATTTAAACACCCACATGGGGGTGGGGCCCCCTAAAAATCTGCAGCCCATATCCAAGACTTTTTCCCCCTCACTCTTTTGGTTAACACCTCACTCCATCTCACACCATACCTCATTCATCACCTTACCATTTGTAACACCCGCCAAATTAGGACTAGTAATTAGTGTCTAATCGTATGTTAATACATATAATTAGTTCTGTGTTAGGCTAATTAATGTATCGAATTATATATATTGATGAATATATACAAACTTTGCGATTTGATTAACTCGTACGCAATTTAAAACGAATGTATTTCGGTTCCATAAATACGGACGTTGGTGACACAATTTATATTTAAGTATAAAACATTTTCTGAAAACATTACTGGGTCCAAACTACTGTTTAAATGTATTACCCAAAGTTGTCCCGCTTCGTACAATTGAAATTACCTAATTAACAACAAAATACGCAAATTATCTAAATCACATTTTAAATCTTTAAATTATTAGATAATCGGTAAAACAATTTAATTAAATTATTAAACAACATTCGTATTTTAAAATGGATAATTTACGCGCAAAATATTTATTAAAACGTTAAATGACGGAGAAAACGAACACCACGCGGAGCGCGGGGCGAAGACTGAGAAGTGGAGGATAACCTCCACCTCCCTTCCTCTTTTCATCATTTTTCCTTATCTCTCTCTCTCTCTCTCTTACTTTCTTTTTCTCTCATTTTTACAAAACCACCAAATCACCACCATTCACTAAAATCGCTAAAAAGGAACACGAAACGCACTCGAATCAACATACTCGTTTGGAGAAAAACGTTCCTCTCATCACGATCTACATTTTCATCTTTTCGGATTTTCAATCCGACACTTTGTAAGTTTCCGACAAAATCCCGAAACCTTTCGATTCTTAGTATTTTTCACTTGTTAGTTGTTTATATAACTTATATATGTCCATTACAAAGTGTAGAACACGATTTTGTAGCTTAAAAACGGGTTTGAATTGGGTTTTTGGCCAGAAAAATCTCGACAGTCGGACTTTCTGGGCTGGTGTTCTTCAATGCGACACAAGCCTTGTGTCGCATGTAGTGTAGTATTTTGCCTGTTATGTCGCACCTAGTGTCGTATAAATCCATTTGTGTCGTACCCTTTACGACACAACGTTGTGTCGCATCTTATGTCGTATTTTCATACGACACAATCACTATGTCGCTGTTGAATCAGCATCTCGCATCTATGCGACACAACCCTTGTGTCGCATAGACATTGTGTCGCATTTCTATGCGACACAACCCTTGTGTCGCATGACAAACTTTTGTGTCGCATATTGTGTCGCAAAACACAGAAAACTCAGATTTTTACTAAGTGTCGAGACTCGAAATTTATCACTCGATTTTACCCGAATTCAGATCCCAGATGCGTTTTTCACCAAAGCAATATAGTAGAAATAAAATTTTTTCGAGCTGACCTGGCATCTCGACCCCATCCAGGGGCCAGCCCCTTGGACCCCGCCAGGGGCGCTGCCCCCGGACCCCCGTACTTAGATTCCGTAAGCACATTTCTCACCAAGTGTCAAACTTGTATGACTTCAAAACGCTTATATGATACAACTTTTCAAACATAATGGAATATACTTTTCAAGTATAACACTTCGAAATCAATGTGATAACATCAGGACTATTATTACAATTAATCACCAACGGGCCGTACATATTTTCGAAACACGGATCAAATAATCAACCAAATCGTAGAAATTTGGATATATATATAGTTGTGTAACAACTACAAGGGTGATCTTTTGAGATACCCAATCATATTTATAACCATCGCGTGTCGTGGACACCCTCAGGTTACAAGTCTTTGGACTTCATCACTCGGCTAATCAACTTACGTTTATTTAAACGCTTTCAGACTCAGGTGAGTCTCATAGCCCCTCCTTTTTACTATTTTACTCAGGGGTGTGATATATTGCTCATTTTTAACATGTGAACGCAAGTACAAACATTTCATATGCTACATGAGTTTTTCACAACTAATCATTTAAAGTCCTCCGTCAGTATAGTTGTTAATACGTTGTAGCGTGAATATTAGTATATGGTACCATATAGGATTGACCCTCCTCGTTCGGGTTAGCAAGCACTAACCGGGTAAACGGACGTACTAATATTTGGGAAAACGAATGTTGATTAGGCATTCGTGGAGGCACCTCGCCCGGAATTCTCTATAGGGGACCCGGCCCTCGAGTTAAGCTCAACTATGTGCTCATGGCTGTATACATATACATTATCAATTGCTGGATGCAATTCAATTATTTAAATCTTGCGGTTCATACTATATTACTTGATTTCAAACCTGTGAGCTCACCAGCGTTAGCTGACCCATTTAGCATGTATCGCAGGTACCAAGCAGTAGGTTGTTTCTGCTTCAGGACTTCTAGCTCGAGTCAGCATACAGACGTTGAGATTTTCTTGCATTAGTATATTTTGTACAAGTACTTATGTACTGAAATCTCCTTTTATTTAAACTCGAGCTATGTAAAGCTATAAATGTTGTAAACATTTCAATATCAATATATTTTGTTAAAACGACGCATATAGAGTCGTTTACTATATATCTTTGTGCTTTGTTATTGATTAGTAACACCCAAATCGTGCTTCCGCAAATCATTAAATTTGGGGGTGTTACACCATTCTTCTCTCTACTCACCTTCTCTCTTCCCTCTATCTAGAAAACGATTTCTGCTGGTTTTTCAGCCTCCACAACCACCAAGATCATCACCATAATCCACCATTCAACCATCGTAGCACCACCAAGTCAAAATTCGAGAAAACACGAGCTAAGGAGCTTACAACGTCTTTTCTTCCTCTCTTCGCCATATCTATTGTAAGGACTTCTTTCCTTTTATTGATTGTACTTGTAACACACTTATAAACATGCTTTAGTGTCCACTTGACCATTATATGTCCAAATAACTAACCGAACCGCGTTTTAAAACTCGAATTTATGTTTTCTGTTTTCCTGTCCAGATTCTGTACTCACATTAAAAATTTTTATAAAATTCATTTCTCCATGAAATAACGCGTTTCTTAAGCCTAAAATGAAGTACAAGAAGTTATCTTTCCAAAAAAATTAGTCTCGTGACTTTTCGACTCCGTTTACTACTCGAAAACATTTTTCTCCGGTGACACAGGGCTACTGTTCCGGCGGACAGAAACTTTCAGTAATTTCTCGAGGCCATATCTCGAGTTCTAGACCTCAAAAACGTATGAGATCACTTGGGAAATCTTGGTAATTTTGTTATATACAAAAAGTTCTTCTTTGACTTGTCCAGAAATACACCCATTTTTCCAGAAAATTAGATTTGTGAAAAGTGGTCTAAATTCGGACTAAAATGAACCCTGATACTTTGTGAATTTTTAAAAACTATCAAACGACATCAAATATTCATAAAAAAAATACAGGAAGTAGCTTAGACATAGGGGAACATTGTGTAAACATTTCGGAACCTTTTGATAACGTTTGCTATTTTAAATAAAAATCACAAATTCGGATGAATAGTGAATCCCAACTTTGACTTTCAGATGAACAGTAACTTTGACCCCTTGACTTTCGGATGAACAGTAGTTTTGACTCCGAAAGTCAACTTTCGAAGTTGACTTTCGGACTTTTGTGTTAAAATTCAGATTTTGTAGTTTCGGAGCGATAGTTTCGGACAAAAACACACACACACACACATATATATATATATATATACATTCGGACCTTCACACCTTCGGACACTTATACTTTCGGACCAAAATTATACATAAGTATAAGTATAAGTTCGGACATATATACGTATATACACTCGGATATATATATATACATACACATTCGGAAATCCATATAAATAAATATATATATATATATATATATATATATATATATATATATATATATATATATATATATATATATATATGCATATACTTCCAGAAATAATATTACAAACAAATACGTACTTTTACATACGTATGAACTTTTATAAGTATACAAAATAACGAAACACATAATAATAATACTTTGTAATTATTATTACACGCCGTCACCAACGGGCCGTACGCTTTTATAAAATACAAATTTAGTCAGTTTCAAAAATACACATTCGGAATAAATCGGACATTTAAAGGTTGAGTGAATACATTTTGGGAATGATCTAAATAGACATTCGCTCATATGTATAACCTTACATGCTTAGGACATTGGAAGGTTTCAGGGTTGTTCATTCCTTATCGGATAATCATTGCTCGGTGACTCAGGTGAGTCTCACAGCCCCACTTTTACTGTTTTTAAACTTGGGGTGAGATACAATGCTTACTTGTTTTCGTGATCACTGTTATTCGGTTAGCTAATTTAATTATTAACTCTGTTAAACATATTGGTTATCATTGTCGGTCTTGATTTTCATTGTTCGGGTATTGCATGAGTGTTTTAATACGGGAAAGTCCTCATCATTGCATGGTTCGTTAACTTAATAGGGCGCGATTACTAAAAGATAGATCTATCATGGGAGTGACGTCCCCGTCCGGGTTGCTAGCTACAACCATGTACAAACGGGCATTTTAGTAATTGTTATGGGTGTTGACACCGTTCGAGAGGCACAAATCGGGTTAGGCCTCGAACTATGGCTTAATGCAATACAAATGTCATTGTCGGTAAATCTAGTCGGAAACCTTAATTGGTTAAATCATTGTTCGGAAACCTTAATTGGTTTAACATTGTTCGGTTATAATATTTAATCATTGTTGGAATTAAATCGTCGGATAATCATGTTGATCACATCATGTTTTATGTTAAACTGTGAGATTCACCAGCTTTATAGCTGACCCTTTTAGTGTTGTATTCTCAGGTGCTCAGCAACAGTAGGGTTGCCCCCAGGATATGCTAGCTAGTACGAGTCGCATGCATCTATACACTTATGAAGATTTTCTCACATTATCTTTTGGAAAACGGTTATGTATTTAAATCTTCGGGATCTAAATATGCGAGCTCATTAATATTGTAAACTTATGACTTTAATCTATGTAACTACTTTTGTAATATATATATAAACGTCTCATGTAGAGTCGTTTGCTTGTACTTTGGTGTTCTGATTATTGATTAGTCGCACCCAAATGATCGCTTCCGCAAATCATGAAATCGGGGGTGTGACATAATACAAGGAGTTAAAAAGTGGAGACCCACACTTCGGTGGGGCCCCACCCCAACCGGCCTAGGAAAGGGGAAAACCCCTTCCCATCCTCATTTCATCATCATCATTCACTTTCTTCTTCTCTCTCTCTCTCTTTCTTTTCTCTCCAAACCACAACACCACCACCACCATTAAAATCACCAAATAACACACACAAACGACCTCGGATTTCAAGACTCGTTTGGAGTAAAAGATTCACGGCATCACGATCTATCTTCCTATCTTTTCGGATTCTCACGGCGTAAAGTTTGTAAGTTTCCGACAAAACCCGAAACTCTCCGATTTCACTCATTTTTACATATTTGTTATATTATAAGTTGATAATGTCCTTATATGGGTTGGGTAAAAGATTGGAACCAAGTGGTCGCCGGAAAACACGTTTTTGGCTCAAAAATCCGTCAACAGCTTTAAGTGTCGCAACGATGACTGCAATATAGCGTCACTTCGTGCGTCACTTAAGTGACGCATTGAGTGTGGCTAAAAGCCCTAATTTTGCGTCACTTGCCTAAGTGCCGCATAAAACCCCTTTTTCCCGACACCTGCCTAAGTGTCGCAAATTCAATACCCGTCACTATAAACCGACACTTATAGCGTCACTTGTTTAAGTGACGCCTATAATCGAGAACAGATTTCATCCGTCACTAACCTTAGTGACTCATGACCTTTATATCGACACTTACAACCGACACTTCTTTAAGTGTCGCCCTCTATGCGTCACTTACACAAGTGACGCCATTAGATCAGAATCCGTCATTTCATGCGACACTTCCTAAGTGTCGCCTAAACCCTTGAGTGTCGCTATAAGTGACGCTGAGAACAGAATGTTACAACTCATTTTTACTAAGTGTCGAGACCTAAATTTTATCACTTGATTTCACCCAAATTCAAGTCCAGATGCGTTTTTCACCAAAGCAATTTAGTAGAAATAAAAATTTTTCGAGCTGACTTGGCATCTCGACCCCAACCAGGGGCCAGCCCCTTGGACCCCGCCAGGGGTTGCCACCCCTGGAACCCCGCTAACCAGGGGCGCTGCCCCCGGACCCCCGTCACCTAAAGGTTTGTAAACATTTTAAGTACAACACTTCAAAAATCAAAATAATAATGTTGAAAATTATTATTACAAACAATCACCAACGGGCCGTACACACTTTCTAAACTCAAGTTAATCAACCAAATCGTAGTAATTTGGACAAGTCAGTCAACTAAATGGGGATAATTTGGACATTATAGTTGAACGAACAACTACAAAGGTAGTCTTTTAAGATACCTATTCAGTTAATAACTATCGCGCGTATTGGACGCCCTCAGGTTACAAGTCTTCGGACATCCATTCACAGCTAATCAATTCAAGTTATTTCGATAAACACTCAAGGCTCAGGTGAGTCTCATGGCCCCTATTTTACTGCTTTTCAATCAGGGGTGTGATATTATTGCTCGTTTTATTTTACAAGTTGAACGCAAGTACAAACTGTAACACCTGGTCAAAAAGTCAACTTGCGCGTCTAATTTAAACTTTTTATAATTGTATTATTATATACAATTATAACTCAGCGAGCGAAAACTTTACATTTTATATAATGAATAGTGATTATGTAATAATCACAAATAAAACCATTTGAAGTCACATTAGATTTTAAATTGAATAAAACTATTTTTAATTTAATTAATTACTAATCGAAAGAACGGAAATATAAATCTAAAAATATTAAATTTATATATATTATTCGGGTACAAAATACGGGTATTTTACACTGCAAAATAGGAACGAAGTGGGGGAAAACTCCTCCCCACCCCTTTGGATCAGCCACCCAACCCCCAAACCCCTCCCATTTCATTTCATTTCTTTCTATCTCATTTTCTTTTCACACACAAACACTCTCCACCCAATTACCACAAATTTTCGGAACTACAAATCGACACACGGAATTTACATTTTCGGAATCACCAACAAGAGAGGAGCAACATTAACAAAGGCCACACCTTCGTTTTCTTCCTCGTTTGGCCTCGATTCGCAATTGTAAGAAATTTCTAAATCTTTAGATCTAATCATTTTGGTGTAATGTTTGGGTGTAATAATGCTTACACAACTTAGTTATAACCTAAACAACAAAGAAAACATGATTTTACAGCTTGAAAATACGTTAGATTTGCGATTTTGATCGGAAAAACGTGACAGCCGCGAGTTTCTGGGCTGGTGTTCATCCATGCGACACAACGCTTGTGTCGCATGTTGTGTCGCATAATTCCATTTGTGTCGTATCTTATGTCGCATAAACTACCCATGCGACACAACGCTTGTGTCGTACTCTATGTCGCACCTTGTGTCGTATTTCCATACGACACAACTCTTATGTCGCTATTGATTTAGCATCGCAAGCTTTTGCGACACAACCACTGTGTCGCAGAGCTCTTATGTCGCACTCCATGCGACACAACCCTTGTGTCGCATGACACGTTTTTTTGTCGCATGTTATGTCGCAGAAAACAGAAAGTTTAAAAACTCGCATTTCCACTAAGTGTCGAGACCCTAAATTTTATCACTTGATTTCACCCAATTTCAAGTCCAGATGCGTTTTTCCTTAAAGCAATATAGTAGAAATAAAAATTTTCCAAGCTGACCTGGCAGCTCGACCCCAGCCAGGGGCTCTGCCCCTTGGACCCCGCCAGGGGCTGCCGCCCCTTGGACCCCGCTAACCAGGGGCGCTGCCCCCGGACCCCCGTACACCATTCCCAGACTTCAACAACAAATGCATACATGAACAACTCGCCTAGACAAACTGATTTGTCTCATACTTATATAACCTCACGTGTTTAGGACACTAGAAGGTTACCATTCGGACGTCACGCGTATCAGCGTATCGCTAACAACTCACAGGTGAGTTTCATAGCCCCACTCTTTCAACTGTTTTACTGTTATTGGGGTGAAACACATGCACAACAACTGTTTTCGAATTATATTAATAATCTTTTATAATTCACAATCAATTATATTACTGTATGTAATTCAAATGTGTAATACTTAGGAATTACACCCAACACGTCGTTTTGGAACAATATCAAGACCTAATCTAGATAGGTCACAATCGTATACTATCAGATTGTTGGAAAACAATTACCTAGACATAACTTGATATAGTTAGTACTATTCATTGGCCATATTGTCGCGGGACAATATTATCCAATACATTAGAACTAGTTAGTTCTACCTACACTAGATGATATAGATACAATTACAGGATTAGTTGCTCTTTTAGGAACTAATATTTTCAATACAATTCAGGAACCTCAATATACTTGCTAGGCTTTAGGCTAGAAGTATACGATAACATAATATGTTAGTATAGATTCTTCATACTAATACAATTCAACTAGGTAATGAGCATTCATACCTAGGACCAACGTACTACTTAATATCTAAATATTTGCTTATACGTATTTAGATAAAATCAATTGTTTTCATGCGTGTCATGATTGTTACTTACGTTTGCTCATTCGACAAACATATATATATATTTATATATATATATATATATATATATATATCTACATGTTTAGATATTATCATTAGCACTTGGTGCTAACTTCAATAGTATTTATGTATATTAGTATACATACAATCATACACACATTCAAGCCTGACGCGTCGTTGTACGGTCGGCTCTTATTTGCAATAGCTAGTATGTCGTTGTACTGCTGGCTCTACATTTCAACTATGCTCTCGAGCACTTCATAAACGATGCCGCGGTATTGCAGCGGGCACAAAACGATACCACGGTAAAGTGGGTACAAAACGATGCCGCGGTATTGCAGTGGGCACAACTTCAATCAAACAAGTCGTTGTAACTTGTATCAGTATTCAATCAAACAAGTCGTTGTAACTTGTATAACTTCAATCAAACAAGTCGTTGTAACTTGTATAACTTCAATCAAACAAATCGTTGTAACTTGTATAAATTCAATCAAACAAGTCGTTGTAACTTGTATCAATTTAAGACAAACAAGTCTAAGTAACTTGTAACAGTGCAATCAACCAAAATCGGGGTATTTTGGACATTAAGTTAGACTTTTACACATTGGTGTTATAAACTTCAACGTATTACATATCAAAAATCAATGATTTTGGAAACAACTTTACAAAACATAAATTGTTTTATTACTTTATGTTTTCAACTAACCTTCCTATGAACTCACCAGCTTTATAGCTGACCTGTTTTAGCATGTGTTCTCAGGTTGCCCAGCAGGATTAGGATTGCTTCAAGGCTTAATTAGCCCGAGTCGCATATTTTCAAACCATTGGGACTGCTCTGCATCTACTTTAGCATTTTCAAATTTTGTACTTGGAAATCACTGTTAAACTTATAACGTTGTAAACGTTCTATTTTGGAAATGTATAATTATTTTCAAACGTCTCATTTAGAGTCGTTCATTATGTATCTTATGCTGTGATATTTGATTTAGTGACACCCGACCCGACAGCTTCCGCAAACCGAAATTTGAGGGTGTTACACAAACCAAATCAAATATTGCATGAGTTACTTCAACTAATCAATTCAAAGCCCTTCATAGCATAGTCTGATAATACGTAGTAGCATGAATGTTAGTATATGATATCATATAGGATTGACAATCCTCATCCGGGCTAGCACGCACTAACTGGTCAAACGGATGTATTAGCATTTGGGAAGACGAGTGTAGATTAGGCACTCGTAGGAGGCAACCTCAGTTGGGTTTCCTTAATTGGACCTGGCAACTCAAGTTAAGCTCAGACTATGTGCTCATGACTGTATAACTTTTATTTTGCTTAATTGCATTTTAAATTCAATTATAAATCTTGCGGTTCATACAAACATGTGTTGACATACAAACCTTTGAGCTCACCAGCGTTTCGTTGACCCATTTTAGCATGTATCACAAGTAATTAGCAGTAGGTTGGACTGCTCAATCAAGATCAATTAGCTCGAGTCAGCATGCAAACAATCAGAGATTTAGCTGCATTATTATATTTTGTATAGATTAATTATGTACTTAAATCTCTCAATTTCAACCGAGCTAATGTAACTTTATTTTTGATGTAAACTTTGATTTTATCAATACAAGTTGTAAAACGACGCATATAGAGTCGTTCATTATATCTTATGTGCTATGATTATTGATTAGTCGCGCCCCGACCCGAACCGCTTCCGCATCATAATTTGGGGGTGCGACAACAGGTTCTATACACAACAAATGAATCAAGTCCCTGTGTAATTCTTATAATAACCAAATAGCCCAACCAACGTGTTGACCTCAATAACAACTGATGCCCGAAGGCCAAAGAGCACGTAGATTCACAATCAACAATATCAATTAAATAATTCAACAAATATATCTACGTTCACTTGTTGTAACCAAACAGTTACAACTAAATCAAAAGGTGAGTTCTAAATTTACTCACCGATACCTCAGAAGTCCAACTCAGCAGTCTTATATCACCGAATCTTTGGTTGATATGAAAACACAACAAAATAATGAGTTAGTAACTCATTATTATAATACAACCCATCTCGAAAACATATTACTTAATGATGATAATCACAATTATCAAATATTCATGTATACATGGTAGGGAAATTCTATTCCTACCCCCTTTTTTTACTCCCCCATACCCTCGGGTCCAGTCTGGGCCCAACTCAGTCCTTTTCCAGTCCGGTCTTTTCTAGTATCGGTCCCCGTCCAGTTCAGAACCAGTTCAGTTTTACACTAATAAGGAGGTATGAATTAAAAAAAAGAAAGGGGTATGGGATAGAAAGTAAAAAGAAAAAGTATGACATGATTGATTTGATGATTGGAGGGGGGTATGGGATGAAAAAAAGAGGAAATGGGGGTATGTATAGTAGGCCCCCATGGCAATGTTTGGCCGGTTTGGTGTGGCCCCACCAAGTGTGGGTGTCTCAAATTTTTGCTCCACAATTTGTGCTCCGTGCGGTGTTCGTTTTCTCGTCCGTTTCGATATTTATTTAGACGTTAAACGTTTTATATTCGCGTTTTAAGTAATGATTAAATTTCGATATTTTTATTTGATATATTTATTCTAAATACTTGAAAATACTTTATAAACGTTTTATATTCGCGTTTTAATTTATTAAAACGAACTTCAAAAACTGAAATGTGATACAGCCTTTCCTTATTATTATTATTATTATTATAAAACGTGTGAATGTGTGTGTGGCCAGAGTCAATACAAACCCCACTATATCTCTTTCTTTCAACTTCATGAACTCCGACGGCCAACCAAAATGAAAAACAAAATTCGATCAGATCTAGAACGATATACGCAATATACACACAGATAGTAGGAAAAAAAAAAGAAAAAACAAAAAAGAAGAGGAAAACGTTGCAAGACACAGCTTCGGAAATCAGACGGTGAAGCTCAGACACCGGTGGGAACGTCGTCCCGGAGTGGGGACGGCGAAAAAAAGCCTCCCACTCCGAGTGCTCTAATTGTTTGCAGTTTGCACTATGTATAACTCATGTTATATAATTTTTTTAAAATATGTTGATGTATTAAACTTGACATTATAGATGCGATTTATTTAACCATCCAACATCCCAAACATCAACATGTGGCTTTACAATTTTACATACTACCATCTCCAGCCCCAGCTCCATCTCCAGCTAGTTTTGCCAAACACACCCTAAATAATTTCACATTATTTAATATTTTTGTTCACCAACGTCCGTATTATGATGTCGGAATCCATCCGATAGTAAAATGCACGATTTAACCAAATCGCGTATTTGTGTACATATATAAAAAAAATATATCAATACACAAAATGGTACATATAATTAACCCTAATTACATGTATTAACACTATGATTAGGCACTAATTACTAGCCTTAATTTGGCGGGTGTCACGAACGGTTTTTGAGTAGTCTCTTTCGTAGAAAAAAGATGAAATCTATCTATCTATCTATACTACTAAAAGGGGGTTTGGATGACATCATAAAGCTGATTTGTCAAGCCATTGGGTAGCTTATCATGCTGACGTGTCACTCCCACATTCACTTGCTGATGTCATTATTTTATATTCCTATTAATCTGAAAATAATTTGCATTATTAAAATGAATTATTAAAAAGCATTTAATAATATTTAAAAATCATTAACTAATACCTAATTACAGTTTTTTTGCTTTAAATTTTTTTGTTTTCCATTCCTCAATGTCTGGCTTGAAAAAAGAAAATATTGAAAGCAGATCTTTTAAAGCCTCCTTTTGATTCTGCTGCAGTCTACACGTCAATGCCATTAATCGTTCCCTTGATTTTCTTGAAAATATGTTTGCACACCTCTTTTCTTTATTGGTGTTTATGTAACCAAGAATTCAAATTTGCAAGAGTGAGAAATATATCTCCATCCATCTCCACTGAAAATTTCCATTTCATCTTGCAAAGTATATCTCCATCCATCCACCGAAATTTCCATTTCATCGTGCAAACATCTCTATCATCCTTCATTACTTCTCTGTAAATTTTGGTTTTTGTGATGCTTCTTCATGATTCTCCTTCAGGTAAATCAACTACATATTTTAAGTGATCAATTTTTTGCTTTATTATTGCTTTTAAGCTTTAATTCGTGAGTTTTGTAAGCTTTAATTCGTGAGTTTTGTATATGAACTTTTGTGTGTGCGATTTTTATGGTATTAAACATCAAAGTTGTTCCTACAATCGACACTATATACGCTTTATTGTGGTTAATGGTGGATTCTGATTTATGGGTAATTCGTATATAAATCTTCGTGAAACAACCGATAATTTGAAATGAGAGCTATGTTTAATCAGTTAGTTTAGCTGTTACCGAGGTTTACAAAGTTTATATTACTCAACTTATGTCATGACCAATTGTCTCCGTTTTATGCATATAAGCTGTTTGATAAAATGCTCGAATAAAACTGAATTTTGTTGGTATTGTTTTAAATTCAGAATTAATTGTGGACGAGTTTTGTTAAGAGTGTGTGTGATTACATTCATTTCTTTGGATGATGGCTAATTGGTTTAGTTGATATATATGAACTCGAGTAATCCAATTACTTTCCTACGAAATAATGGTTTCACCGATCTTCTATGGTTATAATTTATATGGAATACTTATGGAAGTGACATGATTTTTAATGGTTGATAGAGCATGCAAAGAATGATGGATGATGATAAATATGTATTTAATCAGGTTCAATATTTGGCGTATAAATATGTATTTAATCAGGTTCACTATTTGACAGATCATACTTAAAGTGGATTTATGATTTTAATAAAGTTTGTTGGATGCTTACAACCTATTTGATGGTTATTTACAACAGCTGCATCAGAGAATCAAACCCCCAAATTCATGGAGCTACTGACCTTGGTGGAATCGTACAAAGTAGCTGAACCAGAGCCAGAGTTAAATTCATGTATGTGCAAATCTGTCAAACTTAAATTTATTCAATTTGCTACGGTAACCCCTTTTGGTGCTTTACAATTTTCTTCTTTGGTTGATGATATAATGGGAACCGAATTTGTAAGTTAAGTTGACAATCATGAACGACGTTGGCTTATTAACTTTGTAAATTACTAAAGTTGATGGAGTAGTATATTTAGCCAAATTTCTGTTCGTTGTGTTATGTTGACTTTACTTGCTTAATAAGCACATTAGTGATGTCTTCCGTTATTGTATGTTCTTAATTTTTTATTCACATATATTTTAGCCACATTTTCTGTTACTTTTAAATATTAGTAGGAACAATGTCACATATAACAAGCCACTTAACATGTTACTGATTTGCTCATCTTTGAAACTTGACCCATTTAAACATGTGCTTTAGAGGTTTAGATTTAGAATATGTCTTATGGTATACTTTAAGATTCCAATTACAAATGACACTTTAGTTTGTGAAAACAGATATTAGTTTGTTGTTATATATATAGCTTTTCTTCGCTGCTACCTGGTGAACTGACCATACACCAAACCGACATATGACCTCCCATCGGCTTGAAATGCAGAATATATATTTAGAGGCCCAAATCAGTTCCTTTTAATGAGCTTGGCTACTTGGGTTGTTGTCTATGATACGAGAAAAGTGAGTGTATGCTACTACTGTCTTGATTCTTTATAGTACATACCTGCTAGGCATGATGTCATCATACTTTGTAATGTACATCTTTGGGCTCATACCCATTTTAAGTTAATATCTAACCTGACCCACCCAATTTGCCACTTTTCTTAGGCTTTATTAATAATTATTTGAGGCAATTGATTACTCAGTTTTTAATTCCACATTATATTTTAAATAATATAGAATCATTAAGTGTTATTGACAATTATCTTAGACTAAACTGATGGAAGTTGGTACTACCATATCATGTCTTCAAATTTCTAAATTTCTATATTTGTGGAGTGAGTTGTTGCACATTTGCTTTCTTTAACATTAAGATGATATCTTATATTCAGGTCCGTGAAGACTATTACCTATCAATCATAAAATATTGAGAGTTTGAGACTGATAAATGAAATATTTGCACCATTGTTGAAGATTTGCCTGGCAAGCTAATATCCTTGAAGGAATCCAAGGTTGGGAGCTCAGACTAACTCTTCGTGGACCTCGCTTTCCACATCGGATGGAAGAGTAAGTTTTAATATCTTTTTCACTATCATTCAAAACTTATGATAGTGTTTAATCTCATATTTCTTTTCTTGATAGTGGGGTGTCATCGTTTAACCATTTCGTTCATGAACTATCGGTGAATTATGATTCAGAGAAGGCCGTTTATCTGCAACATGGTGTCTTCGATTCCTCTATGTGGATAGCTTTGTATTTTAATGATATATCATTTCACGAGAGTAAGTTCATGCTACAACACCTGAAAATCAACAACTGTAGATAGAATAGGAAAAAACAGTGAAGTTTGTGTCTTTTCTTTTTTATTTTTGTATGGTTTTGGATATTATGTTAGAGTTTTTAAATATATGTACTTATGTACTTATTGGTTTAGGATATTATTTAAAATATGACCATAGTAGTTTGTAAGCGGTTTACCTTTTTGTCCTAATAAATATGATGGGCTTCTATATAATTAAACTTGATATAGTTTCATGGGTCGAAGTTCAAATGAGAATGAAATTTTTAATGAGAATAGAGGAATCAGTCAGAATGTGTCTTGTGTCACAATACCTACTTTCTCCATGTTAATACTTAAATATATCCCAAATGATAAGCCAAAAAATCATAAAAATTACACCATCAATATCAGTATTTTGTTCTCTTCGATTTACCATTTCACAAGGTATACTTTCGCCGATTTGTTTTTTTTTTTTTTTAGTTTTACAAAATTAGTAACATATGTGTTAGTTGCTGGTAACATATGTGTTACTCAATGATGTCATCATACATATACATATTTTTAGTTAAGTGGTTTAATAGACTAGATAAAATACACAACGTGGTAAAATAAAAACCACAGAGTATAATACATAATATACTACATAATACATACAACTTATTTCTATATATTAATTATATATATACTTGCAACTTTATTTTTTATTTAATTTTTTCTAACAAAAGCCCGTGTTTTCACGGGTCTTAAAACTAGTAAAGCAAATAATGCGTGCATCAAGAATAGTCAATATAAAGACAACCTGTATTGAAATTTTGGTGATAATTTTCTTCATTATTGTTTTTATTTGATTATTTTCATTATTATTGTCTTTTTCTTTAGCATAATTTTCATAAAGCTCCTTTTCACTTCCTATAAATTCCCTCGTAGTCTCAACCTATTCTTCACAAAACTTACAATAAGCGTTCTTGGCTTCACCACCTTAAAATGGCGAAAAACTCAATTGCTTTCGTTGCATTCCTTCTCATCCTTTCCATTCTTGCTATCTCAGGTTCTTAAATAGTCGGAATTTATTTACGCCTTTTCCGTTCATTATATATATTTATATCTAGTTGCTACGTACGTACTCCCATTTAAGCTATCATACAGAGTATAATACATAAATACAAGCATTAACCATGCCGTTAGAGTGATTGTTAAATTAATGTTAATAATGTTAATGTTGGCTTATTTGGTTCTTATCTACTCCGTAATCAAGTAATTAGTTAAAGTTATTATATACAAACTTGTTGCCACAAAGTAATAATAGTAGATAGTTAACTATCACCAATTGTATCTCAACTAACTAATCCTGGTTTGATTGAATTCAAATTTTTATATATTGTGTACAGAAATTGCGTCCGTAAAGGGAGAATTGTGTGAAAAGGCAAGCCAGACATGGTCTGGAAATTGCGGCAACACAGGACATTGTGACAATCAGTGCAAGACGTGGGAAGGTGCAGCCCATGGAGCTTGCCATGTTCGTGGCGGTAAACACATGTGTTTCTGCTACTTCAACTGTCCTAAAGCAGCAAAGTTGGCTCAAGATAAACTCAAAGCCGAAGAACTTGCTAAGAACAAGATCGAAGCTAAGAAAGTGCCACATGTCAAGCATCCTTGATAAAAATTAGCGTTATATGATTATGAATAAAGAGAAGATGCTTATATCTACTCTACATAGTATTTTTTATGGTGTATAACGTTTGTTAATTTGTTGCATGCGGAATCAATATGGTTATGATTCCTTATTGCATCACTGTTTATGTAATGTGATAATTACAGCAGCTTTTATAAAATGTCTACGTACGTTGTTTATGTTTGGAGAACCACATCTGACAATTGGTTATGATTCCTTAAGCTTGTTTTTATGATGAATTGTGTCAATTAAAAATTTATGCTACTTGTTTTATGATGTACATTAGTTTTGTACGATGGTTATAAAAAATCGTGTCTAAATTAAACGTAACTAATGTGAAATTAAACGTAAGAGTTCAACCTAAATTAGGTTATGATTCCTTAATTATGACTATCATATATATTGAGGGTTCAGCAGGTTTTTAACTCTAACTATCTTAATCTTAATCTTAATTATATATAAAGCATCTTCACATTTGTCTTAAAATTAGACTCAACACTGGTTAAAGTCTATATTACCCTTCATTAATTTTCTAAATCTTTCCAATTAAACCACTGATAGATTACCAAAAATAAATTTCATACCACATATATGAATTCTTTTTTTCTTTATTAGCATTAATATTATTATAAACAAACAATTTCAAAACACAAATTAATCTTAAAATGCATGTATACGTACGTTATTATCTTATTATCAACCTTGCACAATCACTATCACTATCAGCACCGTCTCTACCGCTGTATTATGCGGGTTCTATGCTAGTATATATAACGTATAACGTATTTATCTTTCAACGAGCATTTTTAAGATTGTGTTTTGATAAACTATTATAAAATTATTGCGTTTTATACGTACAAATTAGGTGAGGACATTTGATTTAGTAAATTGTGCAATTAAAATTTGAAGTAAAATGTAACTGTATCAAGAAACATAATTTTATATAATATAATCACCAACCGATAACATCTAGAATATACCCATCATTTTGGTACGGTTCGGATTTTTTGATTTTTCTCTAATTGAGTTTATAAATACATATGAAAATTATTTTGGGTTTATTTTTTCGTTATTTATTAAACTTAACACTTTTTACTATTGTATGTGACATACATTCATTTGTTCAATTGTATGTAGTGAACTTGTAAATATGATCTATTGTATGTATTATTTCATTTTTGGGTAAGGCCAAAAAAGGAAACTTTTCTATTTAGGCCTTACCCAAAAAGAAAATTTTACATATAATAAACCATATTTACAGGTTCAATACATACAATAGAAGTTTTTAAAGTTCGACTTCTATCCCAAATATTAAAAACGGATAATTAGCCTCCTAATGTGGCAACTAATTATATCACCCACGTCATTAGTGTTCCCGCCAAAAAAATTGAGACGGTTACTCTTCTTAACAATTTGTTTTCATATATGAAATTCCACTAAACAAAACTAAGCGTCACCCATTTCATACACTTAATTACCCTTAAACCATTATAAAAATATATACCACACTAAATCCTTTAACATTCATTTATTATTTACATCCCTACAAGGCTACAACCAATCTGCCTCTTGCTAATTTCATTCAACCACCCAAAAAACTCAATCCAATGAAATCAAAACCGGTTATTATTTGATCTTTCTATCCTTATTTTTTTATAAATTTTATAACTATCCCAAATATTTTTAACAAGTATGGAGATATTTTGAAAATTGATGTTGATGTCGTTGACAATTTGACATTAGTTATTGAGGATGATATTTCAACCCGTAAAATAAATGGCAGAAAGTGAATTTCAATCATAAAATTTGGATTTAGGTTTAACTGAATGGATTTTTATGAATTTCTTAAGATATCCAAACACCAACAACATATAAATTTAGGCCAATGATATTTCCACCTTTCAAATTGATAGATCCCCCATAATTATGCATTAACAGATTGTACAATACAACCTGTTAATGCATAGCTATGGTGGATCTATCAATTTGAATGGTGGAATTATCACCACCCATAAATTTACATACAAAATAAAAACTCCATTCAATAATGTTATTGTACCATCATGAGATCATCGATCATTATCATGATGATAAAAATTATAAGTATGATAATTATGAGCATCTAGTAAGATTGCAACAAAGGCAAGTGATCTGTTTTTTCATACAAAAATGCCGGAGTATAATAACCTGAAGTAGAAAAAAGAATTAAGTGTAGATGAAGATTTTTTGGTACTATTCTCGAGAAATAGATCGAATGTATTAACTTTTTTGACGGTTACCAAAGGATATACAGTAGTCCAATTGATTTGGATGTTTATGTTTTAATATATCAAATTAATAATAATAATATAAAGTTAGACTTAATAATCTTTGAAGTTTAAAATTAGTAGGAATCGAATCGTATATATATACTCCATATGATATGATGATATGATAGGATAGGATTCTATATTTGTAACCGTAGGTTGTTATTCTCAGGAAAATTGTACATACCCAGTTAAAAATAAAATGAGAATGCTCCATAGCTCTAAGGACGATAGTTAAGAGTTTTAGGGTGTGTTTGGCAACAACGGGCTGGAGCTTATGGCTGGAGCTAGGGCTGGAGCTGGAGCTTAGGGTTGGGGCTTCTTTTCAAAAGCCCCTTCAAAAAACTTCTTTTTAAGGGCTTCTAAGAGCTTAATTTTTTAAGAAGCTCCATTGTTTTTGTGCTGCCAAACAAGACTTGTGGGCTGGGGCTTATTAAAAGTAGAAGCTCAAGCCCCTTAAAGCTCCCATAAGCCCCGTGCCAAACACATATATTTAAAATTTCAAACTCATTTAATTTAGTTACAAAGTGTGAACACATTTCTTTTTTATATCAAGTTTCCTTATTCAAATTTGGTAAAAGTATTTAGTTATGATAATTGTGAGTTATAATTATGAAATTAAATTAAACATGGTAAATTTAACCATAGCCTACAGGGCTACAATTAACAATTTCCAAGACAAAATACAAATTCTTAGTCAAACATCAGTCGGTAAGAGTACACGGAGTGGTGACGGCCTAAACAAAGTGTTCTGAGTGAGGATTTTGTGGTAAGGATTTTGTGGAGTGGTAACAGTGTTCTCGACAGTGTTCTGAACGGTGTTCTGAAGTTTTTTATTATTTGTTTTAATTGTTTATTAATGTAAATAATTATATAATTAATATTTAAAAACAAATAAATTAAATAAAACGATATGTAATTTATTAAAACGAACTTCAAAAACTGAAATGTGATACAGCCTTTCCTTATTATTATTATTATTATTATAAAACGTGTGAATGTGTGTGTGGCCAGAGTCAATACAAACCCCACTATATCTCTTTCTTTCAACTTCATGAACTCCGACGGCCAACCAAAATGAAAAACAAAATTCGATCAGATCTAGAACGATATACGCAATATACACATAGATAGTAGGAAAAAAAAAGAAAAAACAAAAAAGAAGAGGAAAACGTTGCAAGACACAGCTTCGGAAATCAGACGGTGAAGCTCAGACGCCGGTGGGAACGTCGTCCCGGAGTGGGGACGGCGAAAAAAAGCCTCCCACTCCGAGTGCTCTAATTGTTTGCAGTTTGCACTATGTATAACTCATGTTATATAATTTTTTTAAAATATGTTGATGTATTAAACTTGACATTATAGATGCGTTCTATTTAACCATCCAACATCCCAAACATCAACATGTGGCTTTACAATTTTACATACTACCATTTTATTATTTATTTAATATATGGACGAGATTCAAATGAGAATGTGATTTTTAATGATAATAGAGGAACCAACCAAAAAATACCATGTGTCACAAATCACTTTCTCCCACATTTTTAAAACTTAAATATCTCTCAAATGATAAGTCAAAAAATCATAAAAATTACACCATAAAAATCAGCATTTTTTTTATCTTCGATTTGCCATCTCACAAGGTATACTTTCGACGATTTTTTTTTTTTTGGTTGACAAAATTAGTAACACATGTGTTAGTTGCTGGTAACACATGTGTTAGTTGCTGGTAACACATGTGTTAAATGCTGATAACACATGTGTTAAAAGATGGTAAATGCTGATAACACATGTGTTACTCGCTGGTAGCACATGTGTTACTAGCTTCTAACACATGTGTTACTTGTTTTCAAAACTCACAAAAAATTGAAAAAAAAAAGTTCATCGAAAGTATACCTTGTCACATCTCTAATCGAAGAGAATAAAACGCTGACTTTTATGGTGCAATTTTTATAATTTTTTGACTTACCGTTTGAGAGATATTTAATTTTTAAAAATGTGAAGGATAGAGAGTAAAATGATACGTAGCAGATTCATTTGAACCTTACTCTATTATTTGATTCATTCTCACGTAAAAACATCTTCACACTCACTATGTATATCAGTTTGGTTATGAACCAGAGAAGGAGGCCTAACAATACTTGAGAAAAAGTTGTAATATGTGTAAGTCGTGTTTAATTTGTAATTTAATACACGATAAATCTACGGTTTATAATACAATTATTACATTATATTATTTTTAAATAGTTATTTCAAATTTTATTACTTCAAACAGCCACATTATATCAATCATAAACTTCTTATCGATAATTTTATATTCTCAAAACAAATATGCAGAGCATTGATTTAATCACACTGTTTTGCGCTATGATTGATCCGCCCGTGCATCGTATGGGTAATATACTAGTACAATAGTAAAAAGTGTAAAGTTTAATACATAACGAAACAATAAACCCAATTATTTTTTATCTAAAAATTTCTTTTATTGAAATATAAGACATGTTAATTTTAAAATAAAGATTATCTAATTTGTAAACATTTTGATTATATCAATTACCCATTTTATGTATATATAGGCCGAATAGTCAAACATTCATGTATATATGAATTTCAAATAATTTTAAACTCTAATATCCTTTGAAGAAGTCGAGATCTACGACATAATCATCATCAATTTAATGTTCAAGTGAGCGAAGTTGTTTAGTTAGTTAATCAGCCATTACAATTTTCTTCATAAATTTTTTAAAACATCTTCACCAACTTGATATTTGGAAACGTTTATTTTTAACCAATCAATAAAACACTCGATAGAATATTCATCTACAATTATATTTAAATCTTGTTACGATAAATTCAAATATGTATATAGAAAGGGAAAACAATATTCTAATATGAAAATCTACATTTAATTAAATACGTTCAATATCAAGTGAAATTCATGATCTTCAAGAAGAGGTTATTTACTATCTAAGAATCCATTAAAACGGTGTTATTGTTATATAAATTTAAGAATACATGTATCATACATTTCAATTTTATTGGAGCTTTTATATCTTCAACAATATGTTCTTTAGAGAAATGAACTTTCTTTAAAAAGAAGTAGAGAATTTTGAAAATTCATTGAAAAATATGTAGATGATGAATAATAACGACGGATATATATTAGGAAGAGACAAGAAGATTATAAATTTTAATTTTAGATTAAGCCAAGATAGTTAATAAATTGGGTTGTAAAATGCGAAAATATAGTATAACATACGACGTTATAACTTATTAGGTTGATGATTATTGTTATGGATATTTTTAGTTAATTCTTAATAAATTGAGTAATATAAAAAATGTTAACAAATAAATAGGCGTGGATGAAGATTAATATCAACCATTAGATTGTAAAGAATGAATCCATTTAAGTTCCAAATTCCTCCATTGTTTTGTGTTGTTTTGTGTTTTAATTATATAGAGGATGAGGTTCAGAGGAGAAAGTACCTTTTGAGGAAAATGAGGAGAAGAATCTCCTTCACTAAAAAAGTACCACATGTCACATGCTAAATTTTCATTTTTACCCCCTCCACCTTTTTAATATTGTACACTACTCTCTCCTACTTTCTTCCTCCCCACCCCCTCCCTCCACCACCCACCACTAGCTACTGCCATCATCCGCCACTAACCGGCTCCCGCCGCCACTTGTCGCTGCCGGAATTTTTTTTTTTTTAATTTAAATTTTTAAAAAATAAAATTTTATTTAAAAAAAAAAATCATAATTTGTTTTCCAATTTTTTTTACATATTATCACTTTGTACTGCATTTTATTATTTTTATTGCATTTTATATATATATATATATATATATATATATATATATATATATATATATATATATATATATATATATATATATATATATGTTTAGTAGATATTGTTCATTTTTCACTACATCTTTGTATTATACATATTAACTTTGATGTTTTTACCGCATTTTATTTATACACCTCGATCTAATATATATTGCTTGTTTTCTACTGCATTTTAAGTCATACATAATCTATTTTGTACTGCATTTTGTTAAAATTATACCATTTTATTATTATTACTGCATTTTGCATATATTTCATTTAGTACACACTGTTCGCTTTTTACTGCATTTTTCATATATTTCATTTATTAGATATTGTTTGTTATTCACTGCTTTTTGTATTATACATATTATCTATTTGTATCGCATTTTTTATAAAAGTATACTGCATTTTACATATATTTCATTTGTGACATATTGTTCTCTTATAACCATTGAAGGCCCATATTCCTCTATTGTATTGTGTTTTAATTATATAAAAAATAATTATTATATGTAGTATTATATAATACTCCCTCCATCCCAGTTTTATTGTTATCTTTTGACTTTTGGAGTTTTTCTTTGACAACTTTGACCTTGAATATTTTTGTTTGTGTTATAGAATACTTTATGCAAATTTTATCAATGAAAATACATTCAAAACCTAATCCATTCATATATTTTGCATCAAATATTATAGAACATAAAGAAAAATATTGAATGTCAAAGTTGAAAGAGAAAGACTATAAAAGTCAAAACAGGACAATAAAATTGGGACGGAGGGAGTATATAATAAAAATAACACTCACTCCATCTCAGTCAAAGAGTCCATTTTGATTTTGTACACACTTTTAGAATTATCCACTAACTATATTTCCGATCTATCAAATAAGTGGACACTTATTTAGGACAACTTAAAATAGTATTGTAAACGCTTGAGGTGGGACGGAGAGAGTGTAATAATAATAATAATAATAATAATAATAATAATAATAATATATAGAAAGATTATAAATTGTTACTGTTTGGGAAAGGAAAATTGCTTACCATTTATTTGAGAGGAGACGAAAACGTAGAATCGAAGAAGATGCATGTACCTATGGCCTCAAAACGCGACTTTGAAATTATGGTCTTCGCGTCCAAATCACTCTGTCGTTTTTGTTCGTTTCTTCAGCTACCTCCTCACTACTTCACATGCCTGAGGCCCAAGACCATTAAGTACTCCTATCTATTTACTTATGTATTAATTAGGTCCATTATTATCACACATTGATTATATATAATTAATCTTTAAACTAGTGTATATATATGCCCCGTTAAATTTTCAATATGAAATTTCATATTTAGTATCTTGTTATAAATTAAAGTGTATAAGTTAATATATATATTAAACATTTAGTTGGTTTCATGATAATATTACCTTATGCATATGGATTTATATAGGTAGAATTTAAAAAATTAAAAGATTTTGAAATCAAGTTAGTGAAAAAATTTAATTATCTTAAAGTATATATTAACTTTTTCAAGTAATTTTATTCCTACTCGGTGAATTAAAAATAAAAACATCATAGATCGATCGATTTGGATAATTAATGTTTTAATTAAATTTAAATTTCTTTATATATCTAAGTGAGTAGTTAAATAAAAAAAAGTTCTTTTTTAATAAGATAGGGTCCCTATTTCAAAATTTACTAAAAGTTAAAGGACTTAATTGATAAGTTAAAACTTATTTAGAATGATGACATCATAAATTTGTTTCCAATATTATATTTATAAGATTTTTGTTATTGTATTTTACATTTTCTGTTAGAAATGTGGATGGTAATGGATTAGATGATTTTATATTTATTTAAATTTTAAATTTTTTCTTATCCATATTCATATCCGATGATTAAGCAGGTTAATAAATGTCTGTTGAATATTCAAAATTACTGTTGAACCCGTCCGTTAGAACAACGGATGGTACTATGGTGGGGGCAGGGTAGGCAGCCACCCTCACGAAATTTTTACGAGTCGAGAAAAATTTTGTAGGATTTGGTGTAATCTGCATATTGCCCCCGTAACTAATAAATAGAAAACAGTTTCAATAACTTTGTTGTCTGCGTATTTAGCTTGGTTGTTGGAAAATGGGCTTGGTATTCAAGAGGTCCAAAGTTCAATCACTCCTTACTGCATAAGCTTGATTAAACTATGTATCTTAATGATTACAACTTTTCATTTTCTTTGTAATCTACATAGGATAATGTTTTACCATATAAACATGTTAAACATAAGCATATTCGAATTAGAATTTACTATCAATTGCTAAATATATGAGTATATATTATATGTTGTCCATGTAATTAAAATTTTGAATGTGATTGTCAACCAAATTTTTCAACTAAAATAGTTTTGGTTGTAGCAAAAAAATTAAGCTGATGACCCAAACCCAACGTACACTATTAAATTTTACCCTCATTCGAAATTTTTTCTGGTACCGCCCCTGCATTGGACGGCTAGAGATAATAACTATTAATGATAACAACTTATTAAATACTAAAATAAAATGTTCATACAATTAAAAAAAGACAGAATAGATAAAATTACGTTGAGTACACTACAACAAAGTTTATATTTACCCACACCTTTTTTTTTTCATAATCTAACGCTTTAAAATGTGAGTAACTAGGAAAGTTTCCGCGCTTTGCTGCGTGTTTCGTTTCCTTATATTAAAATTTTTAAATATTAATTAAACAAAGTGTAAAACTAATTATAGATACTCGATCAAGTGGAGTGCATTCTAAATCTTGAAACTATTTAGTCATGGGACATTAGGAAAATAAAGATGTACAATATACACCAAAAGTGTACTTTTCGAAGGGAAACACAGAGCAAAGGTATATTTGATTTGTAGTCTATGTTTATAAAGAGAGTATTTCTCTTAGTTGAAACAATACAATATTTGTTAAACATGAATGTTATGAATGACTGAATGAGGTATTTGTTAACTATATTCTCCTATTCTTTCAAAAAGCCGAATATATATATATATATATATATATATATATATATATATATATATATATATATATATATATATATATATAATTAGTAAACTAGATTACAATTTACAACGCAAGACATGAGTTCAACATATCTAACGACAGTTATACTTAAATTATAACCTAATTCTAGTCAAAAGATATTAACGTTGTTTATGTGGATGTGTTTTATTACTACCTCTTATAAAAAAGTAGACTAATAATACTATAATAACCAGACAAAAAAATATATCTTAACATTAGTAATTAATATCTAATCTAATATTTAGTTTAAAACAAAGATTCACAAATGAATTTTTCATGTCGACAAAGAATAATGTTTTTATAGCTAAATGCTAAATGAAGACCCATGTGATGTACAATTTAATGGACACACGTCCTCGTCTCATCATAGCCACATGTTTTAACACCGTCACTTAATCTACGTTTGTATTTTTACTACTAGGTAATTTATTAGGCTGTGCTATGCACAGCCCACGAAGATTAACATGACTATCGAAAAACATAATAACAATATAATGTTTGATATTGCCATTCAAAAGTGTGATAAGAGTTATTCACCCCGTTTCAATTTAGTTGTCCATTACAAAAATATATACAATTTTAAAATAGTGCATTGATTAGTGTGTCAACCGATAAAGATTTCATATATACTCATTAAAACACTTTTTGATTGGTTGAAATCAATAGTGAAAAATTAAACTGTGACGGAAGTGGTATTATTATGATAATATGTGAAAAGATAAAAGTTCAGTAGAATAATATGCCTCACTATGCACATCTTTGAAAACAAAAATAAAAATAAAAAATGCAACGACTTTCATGCCACACTTTAAGATCATCTTACATATTATCAAACGTATATAAGTTGTTTGTATTTCCATATTAGCAAAAAAAAAAAAAAAAAAAAGAATAAGGTCATTTTACATATAAAAAAAAGTATGTAGATTTTTTTTTAAGAATTATTACATGTGTGCCAACGACACCATCACTTTGGGAAAATGAAGCGTCAGTTTTAGTGATGCCGTTGGGAGCAACTCATCAGTTGGGCACATCACTTTTTCCCTTTGGTTTGACATCGTGTTTAGATTAAGGATGGTAGTGTTGGAAGCAATTGAAAAATTAAATTTATTTTTATTTTATTTTTGTTTAGTGTATTGAAATAAAGATATATCGGTAAATGTGAGACTCGAAAACACTAAATGGTGTACTACTTTTCGCAAGAGTAAATTCCATAAATGGTCCCCGTGGTTTACATTGATTTACGAAAACAGTTCATGTACTTTTTTTTCAATATTTTCGATCCAATAACTTTGGATTTGCTCGCAGATGGTCCCTTAAGGGACCATTTGTGAGCAAAGCCAAAGTTAGACGGAGGGGCCATTTGCGAGCAAAAATCCAAAGTTAAGGGACCATCTGCGAGCAAATCCCAAGTTATTGGATTGAAAACGTTGAAAAAAAAGTACAGGGACTGTTTTTGTAAATCAATGTAAATCACATGGATCATTTATGAAATTTACTCTTTTGGCAATGTATTTAAGTTTTATGTCAATTTTGAAAAGTATTGACATGACTCTAATATTGCAAAAACTAATGCGTCAATTTGTGTAAATGTTAGAAGTGTTTTTGTAAGGGTGATGATTCGTACACCACCAGTTTTTCTCCGTACACCACTAAACATGCTTAAAGTTGTTGTACTATACAATAGTCTGAAGCATGTTTAGTGGTGTAGGGAGAGAAATTAGTGGTGTACGAATCAGTTGCCTTTTTGTAGTTATTAAAAAATGAATATGTAGACGTCTAATATTATGTGATCGACATTCATTTATATGATATTACGAAGTTGTTGAAAATTTCTACAAAAAAAAAAAAATATAATAATAATAATAATAATTTACTATGCCGCTAATTCCACAACATTAGTGAACCAACAATTTATATACTTTCTTGAAAATTAATGAATAATATCATCAATACTGAAATTTGTAAACGATATCTCCTTTTTTACACTTCACCTTCCGGCTCGCCTTGAAGGCCTACAATTATTATTACAGTATATTTTAAGGAAAAAGCCACAATTTCGTACAGTAATAAAGTAATAAAAGAATCAGAAACTACAAAATTTTCTTTGAGCAAATATAGTTAGATCAACTCACAATGTAAAATGCATGGTTCTACTTATTTTTTTAATTAGTTTTATAGGGGTTGTCTTTGGTTGTGCGTAATACCAAGTATGGCACTATGGCAGTAAGAGCACACGGAGTGGTGACGGCCTAAACACAGTGTTCTGAGTGAAAATCTTGTTGTGAGAATTTTGTGGAGTGATAACAGTGTTCTGGAGTTTTTTTTATTAGTTGTTTAATTTATTTTAATAATGATTATAAGTATAAATTAATATATAAAGTAACTACACAAGTCAAAAGGAACCACAAATAAATTAAATAAAACAAAAAAAAAAAAGAATAAAATATGGAAGACTTTGAAGGAAGCAGCGTCTGGTAGAGGACGGTGGCCGGTGAACGCCGTCCAGAACACCGATGAGAACATTGTTGGGGAGTGGTAGAACGCTGTCCAACAGTGTTCTGGATAAAAAACGCAGACAAAAACGGTACCACTCCGTATGCTCTAATTAATTACGATTTACGAGTACTTAATAATTTTTTTGGTTGTGTAAAGTTAGTAATAATGTTACAATCACATACGGAGTAGATGTTAAAAAAGATATTTTTCAAACATATAAAAGTATTAAATTATTGGTATTATTATTTACAGTTAAAACATCTGCGGAGTATTAAGGAGAAATGTATATAATTTTATATTTATTAAGAACCATTTATTTCATTGTAATAATCAAATTATTCCTTTAAAAATCTTAAAAAAGGTACAGTTGCAACTCTACAAGTCATGCACACTTCTTGTCTAAACAGTAAACAAGTACCGTCAAAATCTCCCTTGTACAACTACATTTCTTTCCTTGGTTCAACCAAAAAAAGATTTTTGAGTGTTGACCACTCTTCTTCTATAAACTACTCCCTAGGCATGTATCAACCATCTTTCTCTGCCCTTTCTTCTATAGTACTCCCTCCGTTCCATTTTTATTGTCCATTATTTTCATTTTAGGGTGTACCAAATTAATTGTCCATTTCCATAAATAGAAAGTTTAAGGAAATAAAGTTCTTTTTTACCCCTAGTGTATATATATAAGACAAAAAAATAGGTAAAAAGTAGAGGGTAAAACTGTCATTTTATCAAAAAGTAAGAGAGAGATAGTTATATTTTCTTAAACTGCGTGTCTTTTTGTCTGGTGACAATAAAATTGGGACGGAGGGAGTACTACAATATATCCGTACGTACCTTTTTTTTTAATTCGATCTTCTCAGTTACTCCTATCTTGTATTGAAAGCTATCTACTTCTATATCTATAATCGTATAATGTTTTTCACTTCTTATATACGATGATGATGATGAAGAAGAAAAATTAATGCAAGTTTATAGATTGTTACAAGTTTTTTAGCAATTCATCGTCAATTTCGTAGTTACACTCAAAAAAGTTCTTTAGAGCTAAAAATTAATTCTTACAATTTTTTTAATCGGAATTAGCAACTCATTTGAATACAAATACATCGTCTATTTCCATTCGTACACATTCTAACACTCATGACTCATCAATCTTTCTAGCCCACCTCACCAGCTTTTATTTACTTACCTCATCCCATGCTCCTTTGCTACTGTTCTTCACTGACCAAATGTTCTACATTAAACGTATCCTTCAATTTTGGCACACCAAAAGAAATCGACATTCGAAATCTGTAGAAGACATTAGTTACATGATATAATCATGACCGGACCTAAATATGTACGTAATAACTAATATTATAACAAAACAAAACAAAAAAAAAACAAATTAAATACAATGCAAATAAATATACTCCATAATAAACAACTCTAGTGATAACATTACGGTATTTATAAAATCTAAAACACTTCTCTAAACATACTTGGCAATCAGGATACAATACGTAACACTTTATCTACATTACAATGTACTGTAGGAAGCAAATGTGTTTTTAACATATTTGGGGCCAAAAAGGTTGATATTAAATCACATCAATAACTTCAGAAAATGATCTTTCTTGAAAAAATTTTATCTCTAAAAACAGAAACACCACCTATTTAATTATTTTCTCTATTAGAGGACGTTTTTATATAAAGATAAGACATTCATCTATAAGCTCAAATAAAATCGATAGTAAAACAATGGTCCGCATGGATAACTGATGAAACTTTGTTTTGTCAGACTTGAAAGACAATATATTGGAAAATAATAATGGGGAGCTTTTGAATGATTTTCTAGGGAAAAAAAACGTAAAAATACTTGAACTACATATATACCTTGGATTTTTTTAGCAAACCGTTATCATCATCATCTTCTTCTTCTTCATAGTCTCGTTAAACCATAAGCACAGCTGGTCTTCGAAATGCTACGGAGTAGTAAGCAAACCTGCAAGTATCACTTCTTATGAAGATAAAACCTAGTATATGTTCTAGATTCAAATTTATTTTTGAAAAAACAGTCGAGACAGATATATTGTGAGGACTTTAAAGGTGGAACGGAGGTTAGAGATTGTGGGAACCAAAAGAAGTAGAGAGATAGAGTTAGCAGGGCGGTGAGGAGTGAGGAATGAAATAAGAGTGAAAGATTTGTGAACTTGAAGATGAGAGAATGAGGATAGTATGTACAGTAGCAGACTGTGCATGCTGATTTGGCATCCCCTCGATGGTTGTTACAGTAAAAAAGCCCTTCTTTTTATACAATTGGTAGATACTAGTTATAACCTTTTCGGCTGTGCACACAGCCCACGGAAACTAACATACTTCATTGAGACACGAATAAAATTTCTAAAACAGACAATATATTAATATGTAATGAAAGATAAGTAAACAATATTAAAACTGTAAAATGATTTTATTAAAATATACCAGATACATAACAACATAAGTAAACATAAGAAATTTACATGAGCTGGCTAGCTATGAAATTGTCAAATGTTTCTTGCAACTTCAAAGGTTATTAAAAAGTTTGGATGAGGATATGTTAAAACCTATACGATTAACTAATTTTTTGGTATATATATATATAAAAGCAAGAAATTTAGTACCTAATTGTTAGAAGCCTCAACCCTACTTCCTATCCTTCTATAGAGTTCTACAAGCTCTAGCCACTCAAATTAGAGTCTACTAAAAGAAAATTAAGACCATACCCTTCAACTACTCTCACACTCTTCATTAATTCCGTTCTAGTCCATACCCATTCAACGGGGAAATCACAAATTTGATCCGTTTACCAACCCCATTTTAACAAAATAATCCGTTGACTTCCCTTTTTAACAACGTAATCCACCGATTGACGCCGCAAATGGCGCCCCGGCGCCCCTGACACAACCAACCACCCAAACATTGCCACGTGTACGAGGATCCAGCGCCAAACAAATTGATGGGCGCCAAGAAAGTTCATGGGGCGCCAAAAATGAAGGAGATGGGGCCAAAAAAAATCAAGGGGCGGGAAAAATAAGGAGAGGGGCGCCAAAAAAATCATGGGGCGCCGGATGTTTTTTTTTTTGGCGCTGGATCCTCGTACACGTGGCAATGTTTGGGTGGTTGGTTGTGTCCGGGGCGCCATTGCGGCGCCAATCGGTGGATTACTTTGTTAAAAAGGGAAGTCAACGGATTATTTTGTTAAAATGGGGTTGGTAAACGGATCAAATTTGTGATTTTCCCCCATTCAACATCATAGTACCATACTAACATAGCCCATACCCTCCTACCTAACACCACACTGATCGCGCCCCAACGGTCGGTCAGATTTCACTCCGGTCGTCGCACCAGCCGTCAAGGCGTGATCGAGGGAAGTTTTAATATTTATAGAGCAGGGGACCTAAGTTTTACTATGGCTAAAGCTAGTTAGCAGTAAGTAATGACTCAGGGTCGTTCTTAAGATCAATCGTATTGTGAAACGAAGCTATCGGGACGATCGATTCGATTTAGTATGGATTTTGAACAAGAGTTTTGATTGAGGTTTTTACTTAGGTCCTAACTTAAACTAAATAAACAGCAAAATAAAATAATAGGTGATAATCAGTATGGAGAGAAGTGTTTGTTGTGGTTTCGTTAGCCTTTTCGGAGGGATGATGTTTTATTTGAATTTTAAAAACGTTTATCCTAAATATTTGTGTTCTACTTGCATTAGAATACTTGTGGTGTAAACACTAGCACCCTATTGTCTGATTTCTCAGACAGTATGTCACTGAGTACTAGGTTATCATGATTCTGATCAGATCAGGCTGCTCTGCCCCCAACACTGTCTGTGAAGACAAGTGACCCTTCTTGGAGTTAACTCCTGGGTGCATGAATAAGGCAACATACCGATATTTAATTTTTGACGGTTCTTAACACCACGAAGAAATCTAATTTAAGTAGAGCATTTAAGACCTAATTTCGGGAATGTGTCTGTTAACTTTTCATCGATGGCATATTAGAATCCAAAGCTGGTGATTGACCCAATGTTTCTCATAATGTATACACCGACGGCCGTTCCATAGCTTCCATGCGTTTGTACTACACCAAAGGTGGTTCCAGCACTATACTAGGTAATAGGACATTTTACGGCATTCCATGCCTTGCACACTAATGCACTTAGAGTGTATACACTGACGACCGTTCCATAGCTTCCATGCGTTTGTACTATACTAGAGGTGGTTCCAGCACTATACGAGGTACTAGGTAGTTTTACGGTATTCCACGCATAGCACATATTCAGGTCACTTTGGATTCTATTAACTAAGTTTGTATTACAGTCTACCCATCTATGATATAAACCAGCCCTCACTTTATATTACTCAATAAATCCCTGATTAATTCACGTTGTAATATACATTTAATTGTTTACAGTATTTCCAAAGCTTTAAAATCAAACCATGCATGGATAGCACAGATAATTAATTACTCTCAGAACAAGGTTCGCGACTCCTTGTCTTTCAGAGTTTTAACCACGTTTATTGGAGGAAATGCGATAGTTTCGAAAACAGTTTATAATCATAGATGAAAAGTTAAACAGAACACGGTTTTCAATTATATATTAAATTAACATCATCCCCCATTATAACGGCTAACTACATCACAACAAACACAAAAACTAACTACTCACTAATCATGGTAACGAATCCTAAATCTAGCATAATAACAATAGCATGCATTATAATAGATAAGGAAAGAGATAACCGTAATAAATGCGTAGTCTGAATATAAGCTAAAAGATTACAACGAGCAGAGCCACGAATATTACAAAAGCGCCCTCCAAGTATCTTCAACAAATATTACACAAGAGCCCCTCTGTTAGTCCCGTTAAATATTAATGAGAAACTAACTGCTAACTAACTAACTAACCTAGAGTGAGAAACTAGTGAGAGAAACTAAGTGTGTGTGAATTGTGTGTGTTGAATGTGATTGAAATGAGGAGGTGAGAGCCTCTTATCATAGGATAAGAGGACCAATCTTCCACCTTTGAACTTGACACCCAAGCCTTGCAATTTACACTGAAATACCACCCCTAGGTATGAAATTCGGCACCAAAAAGGAGGTATACGGCACCAAAAAGGGGGTATTCAGCACCAACGGGGTAGTATTCAACACCAAAAAGGGGGTATACCACCAAAAGGGGGTATACCACCAAAAAGGGGGTATACGGCCCAAAGAGGGGCGTATACGGCCCTATAGGGGGTGTATACGGCCTCTTTGGGGGGATATAAGGCCCCTGTAGGGGTGCTATGCCCTGGTCCGTTGTCTTGTGTGCTGGATCGTAAGTCTTGGTCGCCTAGTCGTAGTTCGTTTGGCCCTAACTTCTTCATTCTTGGTCCGTTTTCAGCGTTCTATATGTCCATATTCTCGTAATTACCTGAAGATCGCATTGAGATAAACTAAGAACAGTTTCGAGGTAATTTGCTTAAATGAGTACATAGAACGCGATTGTATCATTTATGCTTTATTTTGTACGTTATTTAGTCATTTTAATTGATTTTTAATGCAACGCCTTATTTTTAGCCTTGTTGATGAAGTATGATGAAAAAGTATTGATATTGAGTGATTTCATCCAATTTAGGGCTAAAAAGATGGGAATTATGTACGTAAAAACGTGACTTTTTACGTTACATCAAATATCCCACACTTAGACGTTGCTTGTCCTTAAGCAACATTTTAATTATCCTCACTAAAAAATGTTTTTAGGCCCGATTTTTGCGAATTAAAATATTTCTAAGAACAACCATTTCTTCATAAAAGTAACCTGTTTCAGAAAATAGAGATAAATAGGATAATCGTTCCAGAAATAAGAAATAATTATCTTTGGGTATGCTTCTAATTCTCGTGATCTTTGGCATACACATGACTAGGCGATCTCACCAGGTGGTCACTAAATTCACTCAATAGTGTATCGGGTTTCCTATCATTCTAAACAAACGAAATCGCTCAATAGCCAGTCATGCAGCATTCATCGTCATAAGCTTGATCGAGAATCAAATATTCACCACTTAGGTGAGGACGGTGCTAATTATCCCAGGACATTCATCGGGTTTTAATGTGAAGTGAGGGGTAAAGGGGGTATGGATAGTGGATATTTTTAAGGTCGAAGGGTTTTGTTTATCTCAGGACTTTCTAAGCTTATGAAAAATATTTATTTAGGTACACAGATTCAAGAACGAAGATAAGAGGAAATCTAAGTAGCTATATTGACTTCTATCTTTGACGAGATTTGATATTTTGAGGAGCAGTAATATTTGATAGATAGCGGAGTGCTTTGAGCTTTATTTGAACTAACACATCTTTTTGTTCCTTTTGAAACTTCTCTGTCATAGAATTTCTAAGGGATTTTGGATTTTTTTTTATTTTTATTTTATTTTTCATGCGCTTTAGAGGTCCTTCTTTGGCTCATTCTTCTTTTGGTACGGCTCCGATTTTTTAAGTGCCAATTTTTCGCACTTTGAGATTTCTCGATTTCTCATTATTTTTGAACTTTTGGGAACTCACACGAGAGATAATCTTTTGGGAAACACAGGAGGGTGGAATACGGAATATAAGAAACAAGGATATCTAAATAGCATTTTTCATAATCTTAAAAATTCATGAGATAAGTTTTTAGGATTTGGGGAGAATGGGTTATAAGATATGGGTTTTGACAAACGAAATTTGGTTAAGGCGCAACAAGGTTTTTTAAGCGGATCATCGATACTAAAAATAAATATCGGTAGGGTTAGGCTTGAAGAGATATGAGAAAATGGGTTTATTTACTAGGGAATGTCAAGGTCATCTAATTGCACATATACCGCGTACGGTACTCACCAATATGGTCTCGAAATGCATACCAGGAGCAAGTTCTAATTCAGAATTGCATGCATCGGCACACACAACAAATGAATAGTGAAGCATTTAAAATGAATACTTATATGTAGGCTCAAGATACCTCACTACAATTAATATGGGTTGTATGTGTTTAGTCATGCGCTGCCCTTAAGATTATCATTTCTTAATTTGAGAAATTTCTACCTTATTTACTCTATTTTCCAAAATAACTTACTCATATTGAAAATGGCTCCTCTTAAAAATATCAAAATTCAAAAATAGTAGAGCTAAGTGAATGAGTAGCGTAGCTACTGTCGAAGTTAAGCTCATACTTTTCTTTGTTTTATGCAAAAAATTTGAAAAATTTAATCAATATTTGAAATGAGGAACATTTTCTGAGTTGCTATTTGGACATAAAAAATATATCTATTGTATTCTATACCGCTATCCCACACTTAGAGGAACATTGTCCCTAATGTTCTCTTTAGTGGAGATTTTACTGGAAGTAAAAATCCCACACTTAGAGTTTAAACATGTAAGAAAATGTTTCTCAAGTGTTTATTTTGAGCTGGAATCCCACACTTAGTGATAAGCTTAGGATATGGTATAGATTATTTCTATTAATTTTAACAATACTAAGTAAAGCAAAAAGATAAAGACGGAGAAAGGATGAAGAAACTCCCCATATATTTAAAGCTGAAGGTCGTAATATATGCCGAAAGAGAATAATTCTTGAAGTCTTCGTTTTGTTGCATTTCCGTGAGGATTATCCAGCTTTAGGGGGCTTGCTTTAAATACGGGCTTCGCATTCTATTTCAACCAACTCAATTGTGAAATAATCTCTTAAGTGTGAACACGTTGGATATACATTTTTTAATTCAACATCATATTTTTGCAAAGTAAAGAAATCACTATCTCAGAATGAAAAGATGTTTTCTACTACAAATCGTTTGGTAAAATATATGTTTTTAAACGAGTTTGAGCATAATGCATAAAAGTAGTATGCGAGTACCTCAAATGCTCAAAACATATGAACTATTTTCTGAAAGCATTTCATATTTTTCTGAGACAAGAAATTTTGCAAAAATTGAGTTGTGACTTTTGAAATATTTTTTAAAATATTTTTGAGTATATCCAAGTGTGAAAGATATTCGGAGATTTTCTTCACTTATTAACTCATAATCACCATGTCTTATTGCACGGGTTGCCTCCCGAGAAGCGCTGCTTTTAGAGTCGAGAGCTCGACTTTTCTTCCTTTGGGATTAGTGGGTAGTGGAACTTCTAGGGCCATTGGTGCTGGATGGTGGAACCCTAGAATAGAACCTTAAGAAATTGCGGGTGATGTAATGTGCATTTGTAGTTTTGTAAAAGTTTTAATAAAGTTGCCTTCTAATAATAATTTTTGCAAAGCGGTGTCAAAAATTATGTTTGCCCATATTTAAGGCCGTTAGTTTAAAACCATTAAAAAACCTTCGTAATTTTCTTGGTTAATTGTTTCTTTATAACAATAGTTATTTCTATAATAATAATCACGTAGAAATATACAAATCAATTGATATCAGAGTTCGGAATGAATTATTATCATCATCAATTATACAACTAAATTAGATTAAATGAATGGAATATCAACATTAACAATCTTATGAGGTAATACAATATTTCATTTTATCATTAAAAAAAATAATCAAACAAACATAAAGAAATAACAATATGTTCCATAAAAAATTTATAAGGTAATACAATATCTCTTTTGAACTTCTTAGAACCCCGCCTCTTCGTTTTGTGTATCGACGATCATCACTATTATCATATACAATCATCGGAGAGGAAAAAAATCATTAAAACGTAGGTTTTTACTCCGGCTCACAACGAAATCATCCGTACGTATTAATGACTCTCAGCCTCCCTGTTTTGGGACCGAACACCGGGAACAAAGTTGGAAAGGATGTGTGTAGTCTTTGCATCCAAACACAAAGCTCCTTTGGTGGATTGCCCAATTAGGGTCGAACTCGACTCCGTCTCCGAGACGGAATTCGTCTACGGAGACGGAGAATTTAAACAGAGAAATAGCGGCCGTGAAATTATTATGTGAACATCAAGAAGATGTTCATGAAAAAGGGATCTGATAATAAAAAGATGGAATAGAAACTGAGTAGTTGTTTCATTTTTAGTTTGATAAAAATAGGTCATGATAAAATGAGTATGTGTATTTATAAGGTGTTCGGGAGATATAATTAGGCGGTTAAATAGAAAACCGCCCTTGTATGTACACATACATCTGGGCCTGTCAATGGGGCGGGTCGGGTCAGATCTTTACAAGATCCTGTTAGAGTATAGCATACCGGTAATCAAATTGTCACACAATTACGGAAGCGAATATGCACGTATATATAATTAGTTAAGAAAAGAATCATGTACCTTTTTAGCAGAGCTCCAGATAAACTATTAAGGTTTAAAGTAAAACCTCTCTACGATCGCACACACGACAACAACTCAATAGGTATGCTAGTACGCCGTTCACAAGACTCACAACTCTTGTGCTTTTCTTCTTTGGTCGAACCACACAAGAACCGATCTTCGTTAGGGTTGAAAATCGTCAAACCCTACATTCCTAGCTCTAAAGTCAAACTTTAATTCGTACACTTAACCCTTAAGTCGAATTAATCTTTCTGAAAACATATGGTTTAAGGCTGGGATTTGAGCTCTATTTATACTTGCTGAAACCGACCTCCAACCGCCGGTTGAGCTTCCCAACTGCCGGTTGGGTTGGCTTTTGACCCAAGTATCCGTTTTCAAATCCGCGTGATCCACCTTCCATATCAGGTTCCAACCACCGGTTGAGACATCCAACCGCCGGTTGGATCTGGTTTCTAGAATCTTCTTTTAATATTTAAACGTACAATTAACCTTTAATAACGTTTATTTGTGAACGTATTAATTAATATATCTCACATATATATTAACCAGTTATATTGAGCATAAGTGTCAATTCGTGTGACCCCGTAGGCTTAAACTATATTTCGGACATGCGTTTATTTATTACGTGGTCATATCCCAACAGCTCCCACTTGAGCATGTCATTAATAAAGGTAATGACATTGGTAAGCGTCTAGCAACATGCCAATGCCCCTAGAAATGTTTTAAGTATAGTTTCTTAAAATACATTATAATTTCTCATAGTATAATATAGTTTCTTAAAGTATAATCAAGCTTCTCAAGAAAATTATTTTAGTCTTTACTAACCCTTTGTTTCAGATACCTTGTTAATTATGGATATGGATCAATGTCACTCCATAAATTAACGATTCTTTTTCTCATTCCTATAATCAATTAAGATTACCAAATCAATCGAGACATATCTGGATTTCATTTGGGTATGGCCATACACACACCTTAATTAATTCTAATGTGGGGCCCAGTGGTATCATTCTTCAATAGCTAGTTGAAGGAACAAATCCTATCTTAACTACACGTGTCAGTCATGTACTTCACTACACTTCTGAAAATAGCCCTTTATTACCACCTTATTCAGGATAGCTAGAACTATATCAAGAAGATGCAATCCATACATGCAAGACCTACTTGCATCTCAAGTCTAGAGATAAGTAAAGCAACCATTTACAAGTTTCACTTGATGACGCCGATCCATAAAGTGATAACTTGTTAGTTGGGGTAGTCCGATAATAATGGACATTTTAGAATAATTTAAGAATTATTCAAGGATTTAAACATGCAAATATAGGATACAATTAATTATCAAATGAAAACAAACATACCAGGTACTTTAATTCATTTATTAGATAATAATTGTCTAACATCCTTTATCCAAATACTAAAACATAGAGTTACATGAAATAACTAGCATAACGAAGTCCTATGCCCTCGGCATGTTGACTAAGCTTTCCCTTAGGTAAAGCCTTTGTAAATGGATCAACTAGATTATCATCTATGTGAACTTTGAGTAGATTGATTTCACCTAATTCGATCTGCTTTCGAACATAGTGATATCTTCTAGGATAATGGCTGGCCCCATTTTTGAACTCCAGGTTCATTGACAATTATAATTGCTCCTGAGTTATCGCAGTATAACTCCATGGGGTTTTTATTTGTGGTTACCACGTCAAGCCCAGAAATAAATTTTCTAATCCAGACAACTTCCATCTCAGCTTCCAAAGATGCTATGTACTCTAATTCACTTGCAGACATGGCAGTTGTGGATTGCTTCATAAGGAACCCTTTCAACTACGTCTCCATCCAAGATGAAGGCGTATCATGTCTGAGATTTCATATCATCTCTATCGGTCTGAAATCCAGCATAGTCACTTTGAGCTCTGCTTCGGGATTTCCACCATAAACAAGGAACATATCTTTAGTAGCCCTCAGGTACTTAAGAATATTTTTCACAGCAATCCAGTGACTTTCACCTGGATTCTATTGAAAACGGCTGGTTATATTCTGTGAGAACGCCACATCAGGTCTAGTGCATCTAACCGCATACATAATCGATCTAACAGCCGAAGCATAAGGAACTCTTTGCATACGCTCCACCTCCTCAGGTGTAGAAGCACACTGTTTGCTATTTAAGTCAAGTCTTTCTAACATTGGTACATTTCCACATTTAGAATTCCCCATCTTAAATCTCTTTAAGATCTTATCAATATAAGTACTTTGACTTAGTCCAATTAACCTCTTTGCCCTATCTCTGTAGATCTTGATTCCAATGATAAATGCCGCTTCTCCCAAGTCTTTCATAGAGAAACACTTTCCAAGGTAGGATTTTACATCTTGTAGCATTGGAATGTGATTTCCTGTGATCAATATGTCAACAACATATAAGACAAGGAAAGTAACATTACTCCCACTAGCCTTTTGATATACACATGGCTCATTTGGGTTTTGAGTAAATCCAAACCTTTTGATTTCCTCATCAAACCTCTTGTTCCAGGTTCTTGATGCTTGCTTTAGTCCATAAATGGACCTTTGAAGCTTGTATACTTTGCTAGAATGTTTTGGATCAATAAAGTTTTTAGGTTGAACCATACACATTCTCGTCTAAGTAACCATTCAAGAAGGCAGTCTTGATATCCCTTTGCCAAATCTCATAGTCATAGTACGCAGCTATGGCAAAGAGAATCCTAATAGCTCTAATGTCCGCTATAGGAGAGAAGGTTTCATCATAGTCAACTCGGTAGATTGGAGTATAACCCTTCGCTACGAGACGAGCTTTATAGGTGTGTACATTTCCATCCATACACCCAACGGTTTTAGCATTAGGTGGAAGATCAACCAAACGCTAGACTTGATTATCTTTCATGGATTTCATTTCCACATTCACAGCTTCAAGCCATTTTTCAGATTCAGGATCTGATAATGCAGCTTTGAAATTAGGAGTTTCATAAAGATCTCTGATATCGCGTAAAAAGTCACGTTTTTACTACCGATATCTCTCTCATTCTGGAAAAATACTTGGCATATGGACTCAAATAATGCACAAATCAGTGATATTATGCCAAGAAGGTCAAAACAAGGTTGTACGAGAAAAATCAAGCAAAACGAGCGAAAAACGAAGATTCCACACACATTTGAAGATTCAAGGCATCAAAACAAGATTTAGAGACAAAGTTCCCATCACCAAGATCCATCTTATCCAGGATGTTCGTTTTCAAAATACGAATCCAACAGAAGAAGAATCAGCAAAAACGGATGAAGAATGAAGATTCTACGTACGCCGGAAGATTCAAACGATTCGTACGAGACATCCAAAGATCAGAGACATATGTTTGGGATTTCTTTTCATCAAAGTCACCGTTTTTGAAAAATGAATCCAACGCAAAAAGAATCGACGAAAACGGACGCATAACGAAGAAGATACGCGCGAATCAAGAAACGAGCAAAAGACGGCGAACCGGGGCGGCAGCACGCCGGTCGCCGCCGGCTTCCTGGGTGGCGGCGCCGGCTGCACCTCCCCTGTCCCCCGGCCACTTTTTCGTCCTTGCTCCTACTCGCCTGGTACATGTAACACCTGGTCAAAAAGTCAATTTTCGCGCCAAATTTAAACTTCAAATAATTGTATTTTATATGCGATTATATCAAAGAATTCAAAATTGTAAGTCGTTTTAATTAAAAACGCATTCTAGTTATCTGAAACTGCGTGGAATTTAGTTATAAAACTTTAACCCAAACATTTTATTTTTTTATAAAATGTTTCAACTCAAAAATATTTTGAAAGCATATAGAAGAATATTATAAATTAAAAATATTATTTATTTTACGATTGGGTACAAAAACACAGGTATTTTGTACTGTGGTTGGAGACCACAGTCCCCAAATTGGGGATCTGGAAATGGATAAAACCACCTCCACCTTCCTTTTTTCTTTCATTTCTATTTCATAAAAACACACACACCACACCTCTCTCTCTAAACTCTCTCAACCCCTTCCTCTTCATCCACACCACCACCGTCGGCCACCACCACCACCGGCGACCACCACCACCGCCATCATCATCATCATCTTCGGAATCATCATCATCATCAACAAGCATCCATCATCATCATCTTCATCCTCAAGAACACCATCATCATCCAAACCCTCGATCTTCAAATCGTAAGGATTCACACTCTTTTCTTTGTTATTTCTTGTTAAAAACACTTAATATATCATGTATAAACATTATAACAACAAGATTCGGCCTAAAAATGGGTTAGATTGCGTTTTTGGTGTTGAAATCGTCGAACAGATCGAAGTGTCGCCCACAGACCAGCAGCATAGCGTCACTTCATGCGTCACTTAAGTGACGCACTGAGTGTCGCTAAAAACCCTAGTTTTGCGTCACTTGCCTAAGTGCCGCATAAAATCCCTTTTACCCGACACTTACACCCGTCACTGGTCGAGTGACGCCCAACACCCCCAACCGACACTTCAAGCGACACTTGCCTAAGTGTCGCCTATAATCAAACTCTGACATCAACCCGACACTGCCTTAGTGACGCCCTAGTAAGTGACGCTACCCTCTCTAGTGTCGCCTATAGCGACACTTGCCTAGTGTCGCCTAAAACAGAAAATACACATTTTTCACTAAGTGTCGAAACTCAAATTTTATGTGACAACCGTCAAATTAGGACTAGTTATTAGTTCATAATCATTTTGTAATACATGTAATTAGTGCTATATATATTAGGCTAATTGTATGTATCAATATATATATATTGATTAATATATATCAGTACGCGATTATGTTTAATCGTGCATTATCAAAATCGTCCAAATTCCGATTAATTAATACGGACGTTGGTGAACTCAAAATATTAAATAATATGAAATTATTTAATAAACATAGTGATTTTCTGAATATTGTTTCTATAATATTTCATAAGTATTTCGTATCGTACCGATTAAGTTATACGCGACCAAAACGCGCGAAACGCGCCCGACAAACGGAACTTATGAAAATTATATGTTTATAATTCATTTCCGAGTATTTTGATGAAATACTTCAATCAAAATTCATGCGATTACGCGTAATCAATTACAACGTTTAATAAAGTTTGATAACGTTACGCGATTTAATTAATCGTTAAGCGATCACGCAAATCAATACCGTCATAATATTATACATTTTAATAAATGTTTTCAAGTAATATTAAGTGTTACTTCAAGTTAAAAATGTCGAAACTAAACCGTTACCGAAACATATTATATATAACATACAACGTATGAATAAACGTTTAAACGATCGGGTAAATAAACACGGGTATAATACCAAAGTTTGAAGGCAAGATTTAATTAATCTAGCCTCCCTTTTTGACTAGGAAAATCAGCCAAAACAAGATCCCTAAATTTAGGATCTTGTTTCTTGACCTTAACCCACTACCATCCCCACATTTCACTCATTCATGCTCCCTCCACTTCTCTCTCTACCTCTCATCCTCTCTCCCTTCACTTGGACGATTTCCAGCTGCTTTCCAGCCACCACCACACCATCACAACACCACCATATCACTACTATAGAGCCACCACGATCCGCCGCACCTGAATTCAAGAAAAGCACCAAAACGAGCACCCGAGCTTCTCCTTCTTCTTCTCGGTTGTACAACCTTTGTAAGAACTTCATTTCACCTACCTTTTACTTATGACATATATATTAACATGTTAGTATGCTCAAACAACAAGATCATGTCCAAATTATAGTTAAAAATACGTTTTTATGAAGTACACATACATATATACTTGACAGTTTCTGTCCTGACAAAACAGTCCGACGAAATCACCCATATCTCGAAATCTAGGAGGAACCAACTCATGAAATCTAAACGAAAAATGTTCCTTAAGATGTCGTCTACAACTTTTATTTTTGGCCCTCGGACCAGATCCTCACGGATCATAGCCAAAAACACGAGTCTTTGGACTGACCTCACTGTTGAGACGAAACCGACCACTCTTCGTATTTATTTTTGTTAAAAATAGTAAACGGACATATAAAAATACCATAAAATGCAGAAATGACCTAGACATATATGAGAACATGTGTGATTTTTGGCTAGGTATGAATCGGACTAGAAGTGGTCCAAATCGAGAGGTTTTGTGAGTCCAAAATCTGGAAAACGAATACTAAGGGACTGTTTTGGTAATTTCGTAAAACCGACACTTTGGGTTAACCCCGACACGAACCAATAATTTTTATAAACTCATTTAACCATTTTAAGGGTTGGGTAAAAGTTTCGGGTCAAACCGAGCCCGTTTGACCATATAAGTGTTGAACTTGCGAGTTGAACCATAGATTGCGAGTTGAACCATAGACTGCGAGTTGAACATAGATTGCGAGTCGAACATAGATTGCGAGTTGAACATAGATTGCGAGTTGAACCATAGATTGCGAGTTGAACCATGGATTGCGAATTGAACTGCCTTGCGAACCGAGTTGCCGTGCGAGCTGAGTTTTGCGAACCGAGTTAACTACTAGAAACTTAAGTCCTTTAAACAAATATCGAATAACACAACACTTCAAAACTTATACGATACGAATACTAAACATTTCAAATATACTATATAAGTATATCATTACAACATTCTGATAATAACGTTTTGAGATTATTATTGCAATTAATCACCAACGGGCCGTACATTTTTTCAAAAACTCAAACTAATCAAACAACAACCAAACCATTTTGGACATTACTAGTTGGATGAGCAACTAGCATAGATGGTCTGTTAAGATATCTAATCATTTATCGAAACCTTGCGCATCTAAGACGACCTGCAGGTTTCAGTCGATTGATCGACATCATTGTTTTGTGAATCATCATTTGTGCTTAGTAGCATCTCATTAGACTCAGGTGAGTCTCATAGCCCCTTTTTAAATGCTTTTACCTAGGGGTGAGATACATGCTCGTTTTGTTTTACATGTGAACGCAAGTATCAAATTATCACGTATGCTGCATGAGTTGTTTTCATCTAATCAATCAAAGTCCTCTGAAGCATAGTTTTGTTAATATGATTTAGCGTGAATGTTAGTGTATGGTACCATATGGGATTGACAATCCCCGTCCGAGTTAGCAAGCACTAACCTGTCAAACGGACGCATTATCATTTGTTCAGTATTGAGTGTAGATTAGGCACTCATAGAGAGGCACCTCGCTCAGGTCCTTAAAGGTGGATCCTGACCCCTCAGTTAAGCTCAGACTATGTGCTCTTGGCAGTGATACTCATTATTCATTTATTTACATGTTTTGTAAATCAACTCATTAAATCTTGCGGTTCACAAATCATATCTTATCATATTAAACCTGTGAGCTCACCAGCTTTTTAGCTGACCTTTTAGCATGTTATCTCAGGTACTCAGCAGTAGGTTGGACTGCCCATCAGGATACTGTAGCTCGAGTCGTATGCAATCATATAAACATCAAGAGATTTCCCTGCATTTCTATATTTTGTATAAATTAGATATGTATTAGAATCTCTCAAATATCTATGCGAACTCGTCTTTTGTAAAAACATATGTAGACTTTTACGTTAATCAATGTAATTTGTAAAACGACGCATGTAGTGGTCGTTCATTATATATCTTGTGTGCTTTGTTATTGATTAGTCGTGCCCCGAAATGACCCGCTTCCGCATCATAAATTGGGGGTGCGACATTTTACCACCTAATTTTACTCCGAAATGGAATTTCGGAGCGTTTTCATTAAAGCAATGTAGTAGAAATAAAAAATTTCCAAGCTGACTTGGCAGCTCGACCCCAACTAGGGGCTTTGCCCCTTGGACCCCGCTATCAGGGGCGCTGCCCCCGAACCCCCGTACACGGTCTTTAAAATCAATCAATAAACAAACATTCGAACGACTTACTTAGTCAGACTATTTGATCTCGTACTTATATAACCTCACGTGTTTATGACACTAGGAGGTTATCATCCGGACAACACACGTATCGTAGGATCGCTGACAACTCACATGTGAGTTTCATAGCCCCACTCTTTCAACTGTTTTAGTGTTTTCGGGGTGAAACACATGCACAACAACTGTTTTCGAATTATATTAATAAACTTTTATAATTCACACTTACTTATATTACTGTTATGTAATACAAATGTGTAATACTTAGGAATTACACCCATCATATTGTTTTGGAACAACATCAATACTTAACCTAGATAGGTTACACACATACACTGCTAGATTGTTGGAAAACAATTACCGTTATATAACTTGCTTAAGTTACAATTATACAGTGACCATATTGTCACGGGACAATACCATCAAATACATTAGAACCGGTTAGTTCTACCTTCACTGGACAACAACTAGACTTCAACAGGATTAGTCTTCCTTTTAGGAAATTAAGACTGCTGATACAATTTATGATCATCATAACGGGAAGTGTACTTAAGTGAACCTTTCCCCCAAGACCTCATTATACTTGCTAGACTTAAGGCTGGGAGTATACAATAGTATCATATGTTAGTATAGATTCCTTATACTAATACAAAACAACTAGGCGATGATTAGTCATACCTAGGCATATTGCAATACAACGAATAGTTAGGTATTGTATATACATACTTAGCTACGATAAATTGACATCATGTGTTACATGATACCTTATTAAATGTGTTTGTTGATTTGACTCATATATATATATATATATATATATATATATATGTGTATATATATATATATATATATATATATATATATATATATATATATATATATATATATATATATATATATATCTACACATTCATACGACATCTTGAGCATTTGGTGCTATCTACATTATTACTTATGTATATTAGTATACATACAATCATACAAACACAACTACTCAAGTCGGACTCGTCGTAGTACGGTCGGCTCAATCAATCAAGTCGGGCATGTCGTAGTACTACTGACTCTCATACGTTGCTTGCGAGCAATGCGATCGATGCCTGTTTAGGCACAAAACGATGCCACGGTATTGCAGTGGGCACCAAACGATGCCACGGTAAAGTGGGCACAAAACGATGCCACGGTATTGCAGTGGGCACAAGTACAAAACAAATCGATGGACGGGCGGGCTTATGCTCGTGATCCACACACATTCACGGATGGGCGAGCTTATGCTCGTGATCCGCTATATGTTAACGGATCGGAGAGATTATCACGCGAGGCCGTTAGCTCAATCATGTCCGGGTTAGCTTACACTAACTGGGTAAACGGGCACACTAAAATCATTTTCAATCATGTCCGGGTTAGCTTACGCTAACTGGCCAAACGGACAAACTAAAATATTTTAGACTATAGTTCTGCGAAACTACAATTATTTTCAATCATGTCCGGGTTAGCTCACACTAACTGGTCAAACGGACACACTAAACATTCAATCATAGATCTGCGGGTCTACAATCCATTGTTGCTGGATGCAACACACTATATATATTCAATCATAGTTCTGCGGAACTACAAATACTTGTTATCATATGATGTAGTCATACAATTTCTAGATAGTTATTAGGCATGTATTGTCTCACGTTGATAATTTAATTTAATACCGGATAGGTATCCAGGCACGGAGTGTCTCTATATTTAGGTACTTAGGTACACTACTAAACCACTTAGGTATGAGATACCTCAATAGACGTATACACATTGGTGTTACACACTTCAATACATTACATATTAAAATCGTGGATTTTGATACAATCATTTTCAAAACATATAAGGTTTTATACTTTATGTTTCAACTAATAATCCTATGAACTCACCAGCTTTATAGCTGACTCATTTTAGCATGTGTTCTCAGGTGCCCAGCAGGATTAGGGTTGCTACAAGGTTGTGCTAGCTCGAGTCGAATATTTTCACCACTGGATTTCTCTGCATAACTTTTGTATTACGATTATGTATTTGAATTATTTTGCGAACTCACAACTTGTATACATTTTATTTTGGAAATGTAATAACTATTTTTCAAACGTCTCATCTAGAGTCGTTCATTATGTATCTTATGCTGTGATATCTGATTTGGTAACACCCGACCCGACCGCTTCCGCAACCCGAAATTTGAGGATGTTACGGTACACGTGCTAGACCTTTTCGCAACTTTAGGGTATACGTGCTAGACCTTTACGCGCTTTAAGGTACATGTGCTAGCAACTTTTCCACCTTTTGCTAACGTGTGCCCCAAGTTGCTAAAATGAGCCGAATTTCACCTATAAATAGAGCCTTCTTGGTTCATTTGTAAGACACACCTTTTCTTAGCACATACACCATTCTTATCACACCACACACCTTCCTAGCTTATTTTCTCTCATTCTAGAAATAAGTTCCAACTTTCTCACTCTACATTCTTTCTCTAGATTAGTTTTAACTAGTATTTAAACTAGTTTAGAAGTTTAATTAGGAATAGAAGGAAAGTGCGGAACGCATTGTAATCTTCGGTGTATGCTCGGAATTGTGTCATTTAATTCAAGTCTATTCTCTCTCGCATTTAATCCTGGTTCTTTCTATCCTTATCTACTTAATTAATTACGTTTATATTGATTATGCTAGATTTAGTTATTGCCATGATTAGAGAGTAGTACGCTTGTTGTGTTTGCTTGCGATGTAGTTAGTTAATTATGGGATGATTTATAATTAAATATTAAAGATCGGAAGTATTGCTTTGATCATATTATTGCATGTTCTTGTTTGATTGTTGCCTTAAGATCATCATAGTAGTAAAATATAAACGGTCTTAATTATCGTGAAATAATATGACGGCCCCTATTCGACTGTTACTCGATATAGTACTGGAAACACTTCAAGGTGGAGTACAAATGTATGGAAGTCGAGGAACGACCGAAGGTAGTCATACTACGAAACGGTACAATATTATGAAGTAATATGACCGCCCCTATTCGACTGTTATGCAGTATAGTATTGGAAACACTTTAGGTATAGTACAAACACGTGGAAGCTGTGTAACGACCGAAGGTAGTTATATTACGGACTAATATATAAAAAGAGAAACCTAGTTTAATTAACCTTTATAAATAGACTTTTAAACTTCAAATTAATCTATCGCCTTTCCACCAATAAACGTGATTACAACACATTTTTAACGACGTCCAATTAAAAGGTAGTCAATCGTCTGTGTCAATATAATTTGTCAAAGGTATGAAACTATGAAACCGCAAGGCTACATGGGGGATTATCGTAGGACACGACATGGCCAAGGTTTGAAGCGGTGGAACCACTTAAAGTGAGGAACGATGTGAATAACTAGGGGATTTATTGGGTAGTCTTAAGCAAGGGCTGGTTTAAAGTCATAAATGAACTTTTTAAATATACGAATCTGTTAGGATGATGAGGAATCGTTACATGATTCAGTTATGTCTAGTACCTTAAGATTTTGTTCCCGTTCATATGAAAGTATTATTAAACCATAATTAAGATTTTGCTTATTATTCTAAATACTTTGTAATGTTACCATAACCTAGTTCCTGGTGTGACATGCTTATGGGATTTTAATTAGTAGGGAATCTAGTGTTTACATACAAGTATTCAAGAATGATAATTAACTAATATCTTTCAAAACAGTTTCTCTAAATATCATCCCATAACTTAATTAATGAAGTCTCATCAAACACTATCTTTATCTTATCTGCTTTATCTTTTATTTTAATTTCGCTTTTATTTATTTACTTGCCTAAGTTAGTTAATAGAAAAACCAAAACTCCCTCACTATTGTATAAACCCTTCACTAGTTTGAAAGCCCTCATCTGCCACGCCTTAGTTTCAATTCAGTCGGTTTGAAGAACGACTCTAGGTCATACCTACCACTTGCTCACCTTTAGGATTAGCATTGATTGGGAAAACTTAGGCCCCGCAATTACAAATTTAAAACACCCACTGATGCCCGTCGCCAGTAGCCGGTGCAACGACAAAGGGTAAGTAATTTCCCTTACCGACGGCTGGTGGCGCATCAGGTTTTTGACGCCGCTACCGGGGAACCAACTGTACGATCCATAGGCGTCAAGATGAACTTACTCGCTAGTGAACCTTTAGGATTAACTCTTCTCCTTAGACCCCTATGTCTTTCTTTATTTTTCCTTCCTTTTACTACTTTCACAAATTACGTTATCCCTATCAACTCAACTAGTCAACCACCTGCCAATGAGACTATGACAGCTACACGTATAACTCTCGCTGAAGACTCTAAACCTTTGATTGAAGGTCGAGGATGACCAATTGTCTATCCGGAAATTGGTAGAGGATCATTCGAGTTAAAGCCACACATTGTTCAGTTAGTCCAAAACCTCTGTCAATTCCATGGCCTACCAAATGATGATCCCAACTCACACCTTGACAAATTCATTTCCTTATCCAACTCTTTTAAGCCGATTGGGGTTAATCAGGACATAGTCTATCTATACCTATTTCCCTATTCACTCACTCTTAATGCACAAACATGGTTTGAGGAACTAGAGATTAACTCTATAACCTCTTAGGTAGAATTAGCAACCAAATTTTTGGCCAAATATTTCCCCCCATCAAAACAAGCCACGTTTAGGACCAACATCATAAACTTCCGTCAAGTGCATGATGAATCAATCTACGATGCATGGGAACGCTTTAAGGGATTGCTTAAGAAATGTCCAAATCATCGATTTAAGCGTTCAGACCAGTTGCGCATTTTCTACAATGGTCTCTTCCCACATCACCGTCCTTTACTTGATTCTGCCTCTCGAGGCAGTTTCATAGACTGTACGGCAAATGAAGCTTGGAGCCTTATTGAGAAAATGACAATGCACAACTATGACTGGAACAGTGAAAATCACCCCTCAATAGTGAATTCACCTACTACAATCGGGAATGAAGCAATCAAAACCCTCGCTCAGCAAGTGGAAGAACTAACCAAAGAGATCAAGGAATTAAAAAGTCAACCACAACAAGTCTGTCAAGTTCAAACTTGCCTTAATTGTGCTAATCTGAACCACTCAGCCCATATTCCTCAGTCTCATCTAACTCCGCCTAATACTAACCCTTCCTTTAACCCACCTAGGAATAGCTCACCTACTCACCAACCTCAACTTTCTGAACCTTCTTCCTCACAAATCTCTAGTTTTGACGACACCCTGATACAAGTCATTCAAGGAATCTCAACTAGACAAGACCAAGCTAATCTCATCTTAAGTGATCAACTGACTTTGTTAAAAGCTTTCGAATCCTAATTAGGACAATTAGCACAACTTATTAACTCTAAACCTCAGGATAGTCCAACTAGTTGCCATAAGGAGGCTTCCCATATTCAAGACTCTCAGGTAGCACATAGTCCACCTACGATTTCTTCTCTGGGGAAGGAACCACCTATTGTCCTACCGACAATAGATTTAGAGTCTACACCAAATAGGAAAGTAAACATTCCATTTCCGGCTCCTCTTAAACAACGACCCGACAAGCTTAAGTCTTTCAAGCTTGATAGGAAAATTCTAGATACCGTATCTAAAGTTCCTTCCAAAAAGTACTTCAGAAGGCTTCTTACAACCAAAGATAAGGTACCCGAAGTACCCAATGTCCCGCTGAACGAGGAATGTTCATCTATCTTGAAAAATACCATTCCAGAAAAACTCGGAGATACCGGACATTTTACTCTCCCTATTTCCATTTACAATTCAGACATTATCTGTTCTCTTGCCGATTTAGGAGCTAGTGTTAATCTTATGCCATACTCGCTTTTCAATAGGCTTGAGTTAGAAAATCTTCGACCTACCAAAATGAGCATTCAACTTGCTGACCAATCAGTCAAATACCCTAGGGGAATAGCTGAAAATGTTTTAGTTAGAATTGACAAATTTCTTTACCCAGCAGATTTTGTAGTAATGGATATGCAGGAAGACGTACACATCCCAATCATACTAGGAAGACCTTTCATGAATACGGCCAAAGCAATCATCAACGTCTTCGCACAAACCATCAGCTTGCAGTCTCAGGGAGAAACCATCACTTTCCATATCGACAATCCTAATGCTGGAGAGCAAGCCGATATGTACACGATCTCCATGAAGACCGCCAAAGACAAAGAAACTGCAAAGTCAATAAGTGAAAGAAAATCTAGCAAGTAAATGGCAATCATGCCATATTTCCTGATTGACCTCCGACGAATAGGACAAGAGATGAAAAACGCATCTCCATTAGCAAACAACCCAACGATGGAAGAATTGATCAGAACGAGAAAGATGGAAGAAGAAAACAAAAGAAGCGGACCACCACTGAACCTATTTAGCACTGATGAAATGGTGGAAAGTAATCACAACCATCCCATGAGAAGAGAAACACTAGAGGAATATTCCAAATGCACAAGATACCAACCGCAAACCATCATAGATCACAAAGTGCTCGAAGAATTCATCCAAAGATTTGACAAAGTAGTTGGAGGAATAAGCTGCGTAGTCAACATGCTTACCCTTTCCCCTGCTGAACTGCAATTCTGTCAACAACAGAAACAGACTTACGCTAGGATCTACAATGCCCTTAAAAGATCTAACACCCCATCTACCTCAACGCAATGGGAAATGTTAGGATCCATTAAAGCGCATATGAAAGAGACTACTGGACACCCGAGTAGTCGTGCCTACATTTCAATGATGGATGAACTCACATCATTGCTTAACTTGCTAAGTAGAGAAGATCACCTCAGTTCCAAGGAAAGCGGATCTATGTTTATCAACTCCACTATGAAAAAACAAATTGAGTTAATGATTGAAGAACTTAGTGATCTCGTTTGGGAGGAATCAAGGCGCGAATGACCTTTTAGGGTCACACATGAATCACCACTTGATATCGCTACTTTTGTTACGATCCATCTACGGGAGATTCAACAACGGAAAAGTAACTCCAGAAGAAAGTTCATATTCAACTCAGGATGCAAGGAGATACTTCGTCAGCTTACTCTAGTTTTCTCAAAATCCGACTTTCCATTCAACGACCATCAGCACCGGCAAATCAAGGACCTGTGCACGTCCATCAGAAGATTCAACGGAGACCCCAAGACCAAGAACTATGAAAACGTAAAACTGCAATTCTTGGCGTTTGTATGCTCTCTTTGGCAAAACCTACCGCCCAGAGAGGTTGTTAAGACAAACACAACCACCATGACAGACCCTAATGGGCCTGTCACTAAAGCAGTTGACTATATTACCTTCGGAATTCACGGACTTGCGAGGACAACTTCTGAGCATCTTCAGAACTACAAGGCAACATCGAGAGATAGTCCACTCGAATTGATTACGACAATAATCAATCACTTTATGAGAATCTATCCACCTCGATACACTTTCCCGCAACCTAGGGCCCACAACATCAACACAGTGGATCCCAGGGATGCATCCAGCTCCATCTAGGAGAAAAGAAGTCGAGCTCTCGACTTTAAAAGAGCGCTTCTCGGGAGGTAACCCGTGTTTTACATTTCCACAATTTTACTTTCCAAGAAGTGATGAAATCTCCGACTATCTTTCACACTTGGATACACGACCAAGTTTCTGCCAGACGCATCAAGTTTTTGGCGCTGCGCATCAAAGAACTAATATATCCAACGTGTTCACACCTACGAGACCAATCACAAGAAGACTTGATCAAGAGTGAACCCAGCAAGACGAAGTTCGGCAAACGCATACCATGCAAATACCGGGAAGTACTTTTATACCAGTCTCTTTCCTTCGTTATGAATATACCATATCCAATATGCTTATAACTAAGTGTGGGATTCAAGCCCAACACACACTGCTAAAAGAACACGTCTTAGATGTTTCAAATCCTAAGTGTGGGATTTTACCCCAGTCAGAGTTTGAATAACATCGAGGACGATGTTCCTTTAAGTGTGGGATAGCAGTAGTTGCACTACTGTAAAAAGGATAATGGTATATGCTTGATTCTAAACTCGCTGCTCTTTAGACCATCCTTCTCCAAAAAGTAAACAAAATTTTCAAAATTGAGTTAAAAATATGTTGAAAGTGAAAATTTTAGACAAAAAAATGATTTACTTTGGGAAGAAGGATAAATAAAATACGAATTCCTTTGAAAAATTAGTTTAGTAATCCCATAAAGAGCATCGCATAACTAGGCACACAACAACCCAACTTTCGATTCGTGAGGTATCTTGAGACATATAAAGCATTCACTTTTAATGCTTCACTTCTTCGATTCTTGAGTGTGCCGATGTATACGTTTAGAATAAGAACTTGCTCCTGTTATGCATTTCGAATAAGAACTGGTGAGTAAAAAGGAGATCGAATCACATCATTCTTAAACCCATCCGTACACCCAAAAATAAATACGTTATCCCTACCCTCTCAAAAGCATCCTTCAAACTTCATAGTAAGTTCCAAATATGAAAGAAGAGAAGCTCCAAGGATATGACGTCGAAAAAAAATCCAAGAAAAGAATTCGAAGAAAAGAAAGTCAAATGGAGAAAAAGACTCCTCCCAAAAATCGTAAGAAAAGGGCGTCAATCCTCTCAAAAATTCCAACTTTCCTCTTGACCAAAAAGAAACCCATGAAAAACCAACACAACCCCCTATCATATCACCAACACTTCACTCCAAAAACCTTACATCACTCCTCCTAGAATGATTGTGGCTAGATTGACTTTGCTCTCACCTAAAAGTTAACGATTTGATTCTCGATCAAGCCTATGACGATAAATGATACATGACTGGCGTTCTGAGTGATTGGTAATATTAGAATAGAAAACCTCAAACACTTTGAGTGATTGGAGTGACCACCTTGAGAGGATCGCCTAGTCATGTATCCAAGATCAAAGATCAAAAGCATGCTCCCAAATATTACAACCCTACCTTTTCAAAAGCACGAATATTTTACTTTTCCAAAACCCCCTCAGTAAAAAGTTCCACCCTAAAATATTTCATTATCTACTTATCTTTAACCATTCTTGAAATTCGAGTTTGCTTAAGGAAAAGCAAAGTTCTAAGTGTGGGATACTTGATATCGCGTAAAAAGTCACGTTTTTACTACCGATATCGCTCTTATTCTGGAAAAATACTTAGCATATGGACTCAAATAATGCACAAATTAGTGATATTATGCCAAGAAGGTCAAAACAAGGTTGCACGAGAAAAATCAAGCAAAACGAGCGAAAAACGAAGATTCCACACACGTTTGAAGATTCAAGGCATCAAAACAAGATTTAGAGACAAAGTACCCATAACCAAGATCCATCTCATCCAAGATGTTCGTTTTCAAAATACGAATCCAACAGAAGAAGAATCAGCAAAAACGGATGAAGAATGAAGATTCTACGTACGCCGGAAGATTCAAACGATTCGTACGAGACATCCAAAGATCAGAAACATATTTTTGGGATTTATTTTCATCAAAGTCATCATTTTTGGAAAACGAATCCAATGCAAAAATAATCGACGAAAACGGACGCATAACGAAGAAGATATGCGCGAATCAAGAAACGAGCAAAAGACGGCGAACCCGGGCGGCAGCACGCCGGCCGCCGCCGGCCACTACACCACCGCCGTCGGCTTCCTGGGTGGCGGCGCTGGCTGTACCTCCCCCGTCCCCCGGCCACTTTTTCGTCCTTGCTCGTACTCGCCTGGTACACGTGCTAGACCTTTTCGCAACTTTAGGGTACACGTGCTAGACCTTTACGCGCTTTAAGGTACATGTGCTAGCAAATTTTCCACCTTTTGCTAATGTGTGCCCCAAGTTGCTAAAATGAGTTGAATTTCACCTATAAATAGAGCCTTCTTGGTTCTTTTGTAAGACACACCTTTTCTTAGCACATACACCATTCTTATCACACCACACACCTTCCTAGCTTATTTTCTCTCATTCTAGAAATAAGCTCTAACTTTCTCACTCTACATTCTTTCTCTAGATTAGTACTAACTAGTATTTAAACTAGTTTACAAGTTTAATTAGGAATAGAAGGAAAGTGTGGAACGCATTGTAATCTTCGGTGTATGCTCGGAATTATGTCAATTAATTCAAGTTTATTCTCTCTCGCATTTAATCCCGGTTCTTTCTATCCTTATCTACTTAATTAATTACGTTTATATTGATTATGTTAGATTTAGTTATTGTCATGATTAGAGAGTAGTACGCTTGTTGTGTTTGCTTGCGATGTAGTTAGTTAATTATGGGATGATTTATAATTAAATATTAAAGATCGGAAGTATTGCTTTTATCATCTTATTGCATGTTCTTGTTTGATTGTTGCCTTAGGATCATCATAGTAGTAAAATATAAACGGTCTTAATTATCGTGAAATAATATGACGGCCCCTATTCGACTGTTACTCGATATAGTACTTGAAACACTTCAAGGTGGAGTACAAATGTATGGAAGTCGAGGAACGACCGAAGGTAGTCATACTACGAAACGGTACAATATTACAAAGTAATATGACGGCCCCTATTCGACTGTTATGCAGTATAGCGTTGGAAACACTTTAGGTGCAGTACAAACACGTGGAAGCTGTGTAACGACCGAAGGTAGTTATATTACGGACTAATATATAAAATGAGAAACCTAGTTTAATTAACCTTTATAAATAGACTTTTAAACTTCAAATTAATCTATCGCCTTTCCACCAATAAACGTGATTACAACACCTTTTTAACGACGTCCAATTAAAAGGTAGTCAATCGTCTGTGTCAATATAATTTGTCAAAGGTATGAAACTATGAAACCGCAAGACTACATGGGGGATTATCGTAGGACACGACATGGCCAAGGTTTGAAGCGGTGGAACCACTTAAAGTGAGGAACGCTGTGAATAACTAGGGGATTTATTGGGTAGTCTTAAGCAAGGACTGGTTTAAAGTCATAAATGAACTTTTCAAATATACGAATCTGTTAAGATGACGAGGAATCGTTATATGATTCAGTTATGTCTAGTACCTTAAGATTTTGTTCCCGTTCATATGAAAGTATTATTATACCATAATTAAGATTTTGCTTATTATTCTAAATACTTTGTAATGTTACCATAACCTAGCTCCTGGTATGACATGCTAATAGGATTTTAATTAGTAGGGAATCTAGTGTTTACATACAAGTATTCAAGAATGATAATTAACTAATATCTTTCAAACTAGTTTCTCCAAATATCATCCCATAACTTAATTAACGAAGTCTCATCAAACACTATCTTTATCTTATCTGCTTTATCTTTTATTTTAATTTCGGTTTTATTTATTTACTTGCCTAAGTTAGTTAATAGAAAAACCAAAACTCCCTCACTATTGTATAAACCCTTCACTAGTTTGAAAGCCCTCATCTGCCACGCCTTAGTTTCAATTCAGTCGGTTTGAAGAACGACTCTAGGTCATACCTACCACTTGCTCACCTATAGGATTAGCATTGTTAGGGAAAACTTAGGCCCCGCAATTACAAATTTAAAACACCCACTGATGCCCGTCGCCAGTAGCCGGTGCAACGACAAAGGGTAAGTAATTTCCCTTACCGACCGCTGGTGGCGCATCAATCCCCCACCAAGTACTCTTCATATTCTACATTCAGACACAATTTCTCTTGAGCACTTATAGTCCTTGCTGACCTACGAATTGGAACAACATCGACTTGAGGTTCAACACTTTGACTACTTTCCCCCTTCCAAGTTGATGTTCGCTAGTGTTAGTAGAAGGTGATGCATCTTCCTCTTGAGTCTCATCAAGTTCTACAACCCTCCCACTGTTTTCTTGAGCTATCATATTGTTCTCAAAGAACTCAGCATATCTTGCAACTTTAACAGTGTTTTCAGAAGCAATGTAGAAGTAGTAACCCATTGTTTCCTTTGGGTATCCTACAAAGATGCACTTAATAGATCTTTGCTCGAGTTTGTCAGACGTATCCCACTTCACAAGCGCCTCACATCCCCAGACCTTTAAGTAAGACAAATTAGGGACTTTTCCATGCCACATTTCATGTGGTGTCTTATCAACCTTCTTGGTTGGAACCATATTCAGAATACATATAGCAGATTCTAGAGCATAATCCCAAAATGATAATGGGAGAGTTTTAAGGTTCATCATCGATCTTACCATATCTAGCAAGGTTCGAGTCCTCCTCTCTGACACCCCCATTAGGTTGTGGTGTGTATAGAGGAGTAAGCTGTTGGAAAATTCCACACGCTTCAGATAATCCTTAAACTCTTAGCTTAAGTATTCACCACCTCGATCCGAATGACGGATTTTGACGGTCTTACTGAGTTGATTTTCTACTTCATTCTTAAGCACTTTAAATGTTTCATAGACTTCATGTTTATGTTTAAGTAAGTAAACATAACCATAACGACTGAAATCATTAGTAAAAGTGATGAAGTAGCTAGCACCTAGTCTTGACACATGTCTAAATGGACCATAAACATCCGTATGTATGATTCCAAGTAGATCTTCAGCCCTTTGCGTTTGATGCGGAAAGGGTTTCCTTGTCATCTTGCCAAAAACATAAGATATGCATTTATCAAATGATCCATCATCATTTGATTTTAAAATCCCTTCACGTTGAAGCCTTTCAATGCGTTTTTTTCCAATGTGTGCAAGACGACAATGCCAAAGATAGGTAGAGTCCAAGTTAAGCTTGGCTCTTTCATTGCTAACATAATATATAGAATTAACTTTTAAACCATGATCATGCATATCAATTTCAAAAATACCATTACAAGGAATAACATTATCCTTCAAAAGTGAAACTGAAACAACAACTCTAGTGATAGAAGGTGCATAATTATAATTGTCTAATACAACTAGTAACCCTTAATGCAAAACTAAGTCAAACTTCCATTGGCTTCTACTGCTTCACGTACACTATTGTGCAAGTAAAGTGCCTCATGTTTCAGTTTCTTCTTTCAACTAAATCCCTATAGGGTATTACAAATGTGAGTACCACAACCAATGTCTTATACCCAAAAATTTGATTTTGAGAGAGAATATAATTCTATCGTGAAGATACCAGAAGGTCCGGTCGAGCCGGCTTGCTTCTTCTTCTTATTCATCTACTCAGCAAGATAGGCAGGACAATTCCTCTTCCAGTGTCCCACAGTGGTGACATGCCTCATTCTTAGCCAGATGCTCTTTCTTTGCTGGAGGGGTTTTCTTAGGTTTAGGGACGTATGCACCTTGCTTTCCCTTAGCCTTTCCCCTAGTTTGCGGTTTCTTATCTTCCTGGATCATGCCACTTCTAATCGCAAGGACTTGTGGGGTAGCCGATTAAAGCTTTGTAATCATATTAAGTGGAATATGATTTTCAAATTGGTTTTGAAGTTCGGGAGTCATGCTGCCGAGTATTAAACAAGCAACTTCATTATGACGATCATAAAGAACATTTCATGCTGCTAATTCCTCAACAGGACCAGTAGCAGTATTAGGAGCAGGTCCCTTCGGCTATTCAATGACCTCAGTTTTCCTTTCAACACGAAGGACAATCCTTAGTTGACAAAACCAATCATTGAAATTACTTCCAGAAAGTTTTTCTCATTTTAGCATTTGCCTGAAAGCCGAATAATCCAAGTTCAGTGCAGGATTTACCATCTACAACTAGATGAAAGTTCAAATTTAGTATTTTCGACAATAAATCCTTATAGAAAATTGAATTCCCAGATGTTTATATATATATAAACAATTAATTTTCTTAAGGCTAGGATCCTACTTGACATACCACCATCACATCAGTTGATCTGCTAGCAATGGTGTATTCGAAAGGTAAGTGACGATCAATAATTGCATTACAAGTGCAATTCCTAGAAATTATGGGACTTAATTTACACTTAGTGATCAAGTAGTAAGTGTTATTAAGCATGTTTCATCCCATCTTATGCCACGGGCTTAAGGATCTCACCGCTTAACTTGCTTTAAGTCGTCCAATTAAGAACTGTAAATAGTCCACCACCGTCTCACGATAAGTGGTAATTTACCTTGGATACAATTCACCTACGTCTTACGCAGAGCAAAAATCAAGTACAAGTGTTCTTACCAATTGGATGGCATATGACTTAATTTAAATGGGTAATTATTTGATAAAATGTATCAAATTATGTACGAAGAAGCATGCACACATCTTTGTATCATTGATTTTAATAAAAAATTTCCAGTTAATGTACTTATTAACGTGCGTCAAGATGTCCAATTTAATATTCATATTAAATTAAAGATTGTACTTTTATTAAAATTGACGATTTAACATGTTTTAAACCTTTTCGGTCATGTACAAGAGAGGCCATAGGAGGGGCTAGGATCTTTACATCGTTTTATCCAACCCGTCGTCATAGACACCAAGTCGAAGATACCTCTCTTATACAAGCACCTAATCGTGGTTTAAAACAAATTATTAACTTGCAAATATCGTCGTGGGAGAAAATTACGGTATGTGAGCCCAACCCTATTTGACAATAAGATTTGCAAGGAAATAATAAATCTTATTTCATAGTTATTAGTCACTTTATTTTTCATAAAACCATTTTGCTTCACAAGTTACAATAATAAGCAAAATAATAAACTACTAATCTATTAACAATTAATTTTCATGCAACATTTGAAACATGGCCAACTAGGGACACCTTGTCAATTAAACAATTTAAACAATTAACACTATTAACAATAAATATCAAAGTGATATCCATGACAAATTGTGCAGGAATTTCATGGATACCCTTTTATTGCTAATTGAAAGGTACACTAATAATAACAAACAATTTACATTAACTATGTTATTATTTTCGTTAAACATTAAATTTCTGATGGGATTTTTAAAAGTTTTAACAATTTAACCAAAATTAGGGTTTCAAGTTCCGACCGCCGGCTGGTCATCCTAACCGCCGGTTGGAATTCTAATTCGTAATTCCTTTATCGCGACTGTAAAACCCTAGTTTCGTGATCCAACCACCGGTTGGCACAAAATTTTGACCTGATTTGTCATTCAACCTTTAATCTCTACACAACCAAAACAATTTTCTTTATTAATCGAATCAGACAACTAACAAAATTTCATCTGATTTGTCATTCGACTTTAATCTCTACACAACCAAAACAATTTTCTTAGTTGAATCAGACAACTAACCCCACCAAATTTTATGTTTAACAGATCTAACTAATTATAGCACATACGTGTGGCTCTGATACCACTGTTAAATACTTCGTGAATCGAATCGGGTTGCCTAGTTTTGGGAATTTACGAGACTTGGTGATGAATGAAGCTCACAAGTCCAAATACTCTATACATCCTGGATCCGACAAGATGTATCATGGCATCATTGACTTATACTGGTGGCCAAACATGAAAGCTGAGATCGCTACATACGTCAGTAAGTGCATCACTTGTTCTAAAGTCAAAGCTGAATATAAGAAACCTTCCAGTCTACTCCAACAACCGGACATCCCTCAGTGGAAATGGGAGCAAATTGCTATGGATTTTATCACTAAACTCCCAAGAACATCAAGCGGTTACGATACCATTTGGGTGATCGTGGACCGGCTCACCAAATATTCTCATTTCCTTGCCATCAAGGAAATCGATAAAATGGAACGTCTCACACGAATCTATTTGAAGGAGATCGTATCCCAACACGGTGTTCCAATCTCAATTATCTCTGATAGAGACAGCCGTTTTACATCTCACTTTTGGCAATCATTACAAAAATCCTTGGGTACTTGTTTGGATATGAGTACAGCCTATCATCCACAAACCGACGACCAAAGTGAAAGGACAATTCAAACACTGGAAGATATGCTACGCTCCTGCGTAATTGACTTCGGTGCAAATTGGGAACATCACTTGCCATTGTGCGAATTCGCATACAACAATAGCTATCATACCAGCATTGGAGCTGCACCATTCGAGGCATTGTACGGTCGTAAGTGCCGATCGCCTATCTGTTGGACCGAAGTGGGAGACAACCGACTCACTGGTCCTGAAATCATTCATTAAACCACCGAGAAGATCGTTGGTATCCAGCAACGGTTGAAAGCCGCACGTGATCGTCAGAAGAGTTATGCTGATGTGAAACACAAGCATCTCGAGTTCCAGGTTGGGGATCGAGTATTGCTCAAAGTATCACCTTGGAAAGGTGTCATCCGATTCGGCAAGCGTGGAAAGCTAAACCCTAGATACATTGGACCTTTTGAGATCCTTTAAAGGATAGGTCCAGTGACATATCGATTGCAGCTACCACCCGAACTCAGTAGCGTGCATCCAACATTTCACATTTCTAACCTTACGAAATGCCTGTCTGATGAGACACTCATTATACCTCTCGATGAGATTCAAATCGACAACAAGCTTAATTTTTTTGAGACACCAGTGGAGATCATGGACCGTGAGGTCAAACAGCTTAAGCAAAGTCGTATCCCCATTGTCAAAGTTTGTTGGAATTCGCGATGTGGTCCGGAATTCACCTGGGAACGGGAAGACCAGATGCGACTCAAATATCCACACCTATTTTCAGACTCCACTCACACGCCGACTTCCAGCTAAATTTTAGGACGAAATTCTCTTAACAAGGGGAGAATGTGACACCCGTCAAATTAGGACTAGTTATTAGGTCTTAATCATTTTGTTAACACATGTAATTAGTTCTATGTTAGGCTAATTTTGTGTATCATTACGTGTATTGTTATATATACGCATTAACATGATTAATGAAATCGTGTCACTTTATATCAGCCAAATTCCGATTCATTTATATGGACGTTGGTGAACCTATTTTATTAAATAATATGAAATTATTTAATAAACATATTTGTTTCTAAATATTATTTTGATAATATTTCATAAGTATTTCTGTAACATCCCAAAATCCGAAAGTAATATTGTGAATAAAGTAATAGTAATTGTTTTAAATTATATTTACTTTAGGTGAAATAAAATAGTAATAATTGTATGTCGGTTTTTAGGTTCCAGACAATGATAATCACGGGGAATAAAATTTAAAACACATGTATATCTAATATACATATGTACGTATGCATCATATATTATTCAAAAACATTTCAGAAGCTTCACGATGGAGAAAAAACGTGAAACCCTAAACCCTAAACTAAATCACTTCCAAAACATGAAATCGAAGCTAGAGAACATGAATTCATGTATGATTAATCAATTCTTCATATGAGGTAATCTCCTTTCTTGATTTTCTTAACCTAGAATCTTAATTTCTATGGGTTTTCATGGGGGTTTATGAAATTAATGATTTCAATACGAAATAAAGTATGAAATACATTGAATTGATGATAGATAAGCTTACTAGTGATTGTGGTATCATTAAAATGAATTGAAAATGAAGAATCAAAGATGGTGTTCTTGAGTTTTGGTGGGTTTTGGTGAATTAATGATGAATAACTGTATCTATGATGATGAATGATATTAATTCAATGAAATAATGGATTAATTGAAATATATGATTAGTAATCAAGTGGGTTTGGTATAAAGAAGGATGATTTGGTGTTAATACACCTTAATTAGTGTTTAAAAAGGGTTATTGAAGTATGATTATGAGAGTTGAAATATTAAATCAAGAGAATTAAACAAGTGAGTTAATTATGATTATGAGGATGATGATAATTATGTTGAAAATGATCATGGTGATCGTTAGTAATGATTAAAATGAAATATAAGTGATTTAGTCATGAATATGATTATGATATAAGTAATGAAATAATGAAATAATGAGAATCATGAAATAATGGATTATGTATAATATGATCAATCCAAGAAGGGTGATAGATTGGTAATGTTGATGGATTGATTATGGTGATTATTAGTTATTAAATGTGTTATTGTATCAATACGTATGTGCTAGGTGATCAAGAATGATGATCTTGCTATGGAATATGGAATAATGTTTTGCCTAAAAAGCAAAGGTGAGTGTTATGAGGATTAAATGAATAATGATTGTATGTTCCGGATTGCTTACGAGCAAGAGGTCCATACAATCGAGTATTAGTTGTGTGTATCTTATCTTGTTTCCTAATAATGAATTATTATGGTGGTGAATTAATGGATTGTTTCTAAGTAATAGGGTGGTACGAACCAATAGAATATTAGTTGCTTTGAATCTTGATTCTTGTTGTGATAATTAGGATATTGATTCTATGTGTTGTGGTGATATCAAGTTTTGTATTTGATGCTAAGATGTTTGTTTGTTGATTAAGTGAATTGGTGTGTGAATAATGTGATGATTATGTGAATTTGTGGAATGAGTGAATTGTAGGGATTGTATTAATACAAAATAATCATGGATTACGAAATAGGTGCATGGCACCACTTGTATCTTAAGCTTGGTATTCAATTTGATGTAATTTGATACCTTGCTCGCTTGTATCTATTGGACCGCGGATCCTTACGAAATAAAGAGAAATCTTTACAACAGTTTCGTTGTTAATTGTGGAGACAGATAAGTGAATCTTTGATAAACGAATTATGTTATTGTATTTGTGGGTTATTCATTTAATTTTCCATAAGCTCACTAAGCTTTATGCTTACTTGTTTAAGTGGATTTCATTTTGTAGGTCTATGGTTTGGTTGAACCATTTGAATGAATTAGGATTACAAAGAAGTAGCGTGGATTGGAGCTTGCAATGTGGTTAGACAAGCTTCTCTTCCTTTTGAATTGTCGTTATGCATTATCACTTGTGTAAATCGCCCAAAAAGACACCTTTGAAATAATGTCGATGAATTAAAGTGTCAATTATTTAAGAGTGTATCTTTGACTTGAGAAAGTCAAATGGATTATGATGGTGTCAAATTAGGTAATGAGAATATTGTATGGTGGTAAATGTAATATATGTTGAAATATGTAAGTATTGATCATAATTTTGGTGTAATTATGATCAACGAGTCAAATGTTGTTTTGTGGTCCAAATGAATGATCATGAGTCAAGAATTTTAGTATGTTGTTGAAATGAATTGAATCCAAGAGTCAAATGGTTGAAATGGATTAGTTTTAGTGAAAGTGTCCAAATGGACACTAAACGGGTCAAAGGAGTCAAAATGAATTAGAGTGGGTGTATGATGTTGATGAATATGCTCACACGTGTCAAATGTATCCTAGAATATGTGGGTAAAAAGTAGAAGTCTAAAACCAAGCCATTTGGAATATGACTTGTCCACCAAAATGGCTTAAAATGGTCAAAAATTGGTCACACGTCTGTTTTCTCGATAAAAGCGTATTTTAAAAAAGTGTAAAAAGGGAAAGTTTTATTTTTGAATATTGGAGGTGCCTGCAAAATTTGGTGGTCTAATTCGTAACGAGTAAAAAGTTATGCGCGTTTGAAATTCATATTTAGGTATTAGTTTGTGCAGCCCTGATTCCCGGGGAATGTGAGTCATTCCTGGGGAATCCGTATCTAAATGTTAACAGCAAGCCCTATTCCTAGGGAATGGGAGTCATTCCTGGGGAATCACTTGTAATTTCAACATTTTCTTATTTGAATCCTTATTTGATTGAGGGAATGATATAACGAGTCTATAATGTCATATTTTAGACGTGGGACTTTACTAAAAAAAAAAAATGTTCACGAATTTGGGGTGTTTCAAGTTGGTATCAGAGCGATAGTTTAAGGGAATTAGGTACCACAATAGGATTACCTAGACTTAAACTAATATGAATTGTATAGTAGTTAAGTTGAATTAATTGAATTAATATGTTTCTCTGGTACGAAATATTTAATGATTGCTACTTGTTGACTTAGTAGCGGAAATATTAAATGAGACGTTTAGCGTCATGGATAGTTTTGAGAGATCTTTAGAATACGGATTATGTGTCGAATTAGTAGAACGAAATATTGATTAAGATGCTAGTATCTTGGATAATTTTGAGTAATCTGGAATAGTCCTGTTTGGACTTAACCGTGTTTAAATTTTCGAAATAAAGTGTGAAATCAGTAATAGAAATATGGTATGCTACTTGCAAGGTGTGATCTGAATTCCTTGCTAACGAAATATGTGACATCTTGATTTCAGGATAATTGCTCATGAGGAAGAATATGGAATATGTCGAATAATGAATATGTTTTGACTGCGATCAAACCATTGACGAAATAAATGTAGATATGCTTACGAAATATGTAGATTTTGGTATTGTTTTATATAATTGAGGGAGATGTATGCCTTCCGGGTCAAATGCGGAATAAACAATGAGGAATAATGATAGGATTACTATATGTTATCATTATGTGATTAATTGTTACATGACTAGAAATATATGTATTTGATTGACTGATGATTGAATCAAAAGATGAATTCATTAGAGATAAGTTGGAATGTGAAATAAATGATAATGACCGGAATACTTGGAATTTCTTGCTTATGTGAAATTTGATGATTTAAGAATAAATCGATTACGTGAGATTGAAATAGCAAGTAAATTACTAATTGAATATATGTGATCAACGTGCTATCAAGTGTTTTGCTTCTCGTGAATCATTGTATTATGTGTTAACGTGGAAATTACATCGAAGCTGGATGATATGAAGTAGTCTGAAAAGGAAGTGTGTATGACATAATCTAACGACGTCTGGTCAACGTAGTTATATTATGCTGTTCACATGAAATTGTTGAGGCTGACAAGTATCTAAAAGCATTTGATGTGATTTTAGAAGATTAAGTGTAATAGTAATATTGAATTCATATCGAGTAAAGGCAGAATTGAAGCAAAGGAGCGTATGCCTTATAATTGAGAAAAGTATCTAAACTATGTGGATTATGAATGGAATATATACAATAAAAGTAATAAATTGAATACGAAATATTTATAAATAAGATAAGTTGCTGTCGGCAAAAGTGTAATATAATTGAACTATGAAATATTGTTGTAATCCTGTATTAATAGCTGACATTATGCAACTTTCACAAAAGTAAGTATAAGAATTTGAAATAATGAAGAATTAATGTTGTTTTAATATGATTTTTGTTATGAAAAGTAATATGATGAATCTTAAGTGGGGGAGAATCTTACGATTAAATGAAATATGAGGATTTTGGTATTCATACTTTGCTGACGTAGCTAGTATGATACTACGAAATATGTTGTTGGCAGTACCTATGCTAATATAGTTGGATAGTTGGTGCTAACCTATGTTGAACTTAGCATCTTTTTCGATAAGACTGGATGCTAAATGATTATGTGGTTATAATATTATATGTGAATCTGACCTCTACACATGTTGTGTAGTCGTTACGTGTTTAAGTGTATATGATTCCGGATTACTTACAGGTAAGAGGTTTCATATAACCAAGGTGTATTTAAAATCATAAGTGGTAATTCAGTATTAATTAGTTTCAACAGTAAGAATCCTAGTATTTTACAAGTTAAGAATTTGTTATCGAAATATGTATAGTGGTTTTTATAACCGCTAATGTGATTATGTGTATCGAAGTATTTATGTGATTAGTAATAATGGATGACCCAAGTGAATGGTCAGTAGGGAATAAAGTGTATGCACAATATATGTGCATGGGTAAATACAGAAGTATGTACATTTTTAGAAATGTGAATGTGGAAAGAATTGAAAATATGTATCTATATTAGGAGTTGCTCAAGGGAGTGACGTATGTATTATGTATTAATCATGATGAAATAGATGATATTATTGCATATTGTGCTGGATATTATACTCTGTGCTAACAAGGTAAATAGAATTAAAAGCACAAATTATGTGCTTATGATTGATTAAATTGAAATGCACACTGATTGTGTGTAAATTGATGAAATAAAAGATATATATACATGTATATGTGGATTATTATGGATGCACATTTCGTGCTAATATAGATGGAAATATATGCATATTGGTTATATGCATAAGTATCTAAGAAATATGTACACCATATGTGCCTAGGATAATTTGTTAATTATGGAATTAAAGTAGTATGAAATATATATATAGCTGGAAAACTATTAAGATTAATGTAATATACGTATTGATTGAATGAAGTTAAGTTCAGTCTGCTTAGGATAGCAGTATACTTGAAACTTCACCATTATAGAAATATAGAATGTATCTATCTTTTGATCTTAGTAGATTAAATTAGTAATACAAGATTTGAAAAAAAAAGTGAATGTATCTAATGAAATAAATACGAAATAAAGTGTCTGGAACTAAAATGAAATATGAATCAAAGAGATTTCGTGGATACATGAGTGGTGTACATTCATGTTATGAATCAATTGATTGTGTAAAGTATTATATATGAGATAAACGCTTCCGCATATGTAGAGAAAGTATTAACACGAATCTATATGAGTGACATTCGTGAGGACACGAATGAAATAAGTGGGGGAGACTTGTAACATCCCAAAATCCGAAAGTAATATTGTGAATAAAGTAATAGTAAATGTTTTAAATTATATTTACTTTAGGTGAAATAAAATAGTAATAATTGTATGTCGGTTTTAAAGTTCCAGACAATGATAATCACAGGGAATAAAATTTAAAACACATGTATATTTAATATACATATGTACGTATGCATCATATATTATTCAAAAACATTTCAGAAGCTTCACGATGGAGAAAAAACGTGAAACCCTAAACCCTAAACTAAATCACTTCCAAAACATGAAATCGAAGCTAGAGAACATGAATTCATGTATGATTAATCAATTCTTCATATGAGGTAATCTCCTTTCTTGATTTTCTTAATCTAGAATCTTAATTTCTATGGGTTTGCATGGGGGTTTATGAAATTAATGATTTCAATACGAAATAAAGTATGAAATACATTGAATTGATGATAGATAAGCTTACTAGTGATTGTGGTATCATTAAAATGAATTGAAAATGAAGAATCAAAGATGGTGTTCTTGAGTTTTGGTGGGTTTTGGTGAATTAATGATGAATAACTGTATCTATGATGATGAATGATATTAATTCAATGAAATAATGGATTAATTGAAATATATGATTAGTAATCAAGTGGGTTTGGTATAAAGAAGGATGATTTGGTGTTAATACACCTTAATTAGTGTTTAAAAAGGGTTATTGAAGTATGATTATGAGAGTTGAAATATTAAATCAAGAGAATTAAACAAGTGAGTTAATTATGATTATGAGGATGATGATAATTATGTTGAAAATGATCATGGTGATCGTTAGTAATGATTAAAATGAAATATAAGTGATTTAGTCATGAATATGATTATGATATAAGTAATGAAATAATGAAATAATGAGAATCATGAAATAATGGATTATGTATAATATGATCAATCCAAGAAGGGTGATAGATTGGTAATGTTGATGGATTGATTATGGTGATTATTAGTTATTAAATGTGTTATTGTATCAATACGTATGTGCTAGGTGATCAAGAATGATGATCTTGCTATGGAATGTGGAATCATGCTTTGCCTAAAAAGCAAAGGTGAGTGTTATGAGGATTAAATGAATAATGATTGTATGTTCCGGATTGCTTACGAGCAAGAGGTCCATACAATCGAGTATTAGTTGTTTGTATCTTATCTTGTTTCCTAATAATGAATTATTATGGTGGTGAATTAATGGATTGTTTCTAAGTAATAGGGTGGTACGACCCAATAGAATATTAGTTGCTTTGAATCTTGATTCTTGTTGTGATAATTAGGATATTGATTCTATGTGTTGTGGTGATATCAAGTTTTGTATTTGATGCTAAGATGTTTGTTTGTTGATTAAGTGAATTGGTGTGTGAATAATGTGATGATTATGTGAATTTGTGGAATGAGTGAATTGTAGGGATTGTATTAATACAAAATAATCATGGATTACGAAATAGGTGCATGGCACCACTTGTATCTTAAGCTTGGTATTCAATTTGATGTAATTTGATACCTTGCTTGCTTGTATCTATTGGACCGCGGATCCTTACGAAATAAAGAGAAATCTTTACAACAGTTTCGTTGTTAATTGTGGAGACAGATAAGTGAATCTTTGATAAACGAATTATGTTATTGTATTTGTGGATTATTCATTTAATTTTCCATAAGCTCACTAAGCTTTATGCTTACTTGTTTAAGTGGATTTCATTTTGTAGGTCTATGGTTTGGTTGAACCATTTGGATGAAATAGGATTACAAAAAAGTAGCGTGGATTGGAGCTTGCAATGTGGTTAGACAAGCTTCTCTTCCTTTTGAATTGTCGTTATGCATTATCACTTGTGTAAATCGCCCAAAAAGACACCTTTGAAATAATGTCGATGAATTAAAGTGTCAATTGTTTAAGAGTGTATCTTTGACTTGAGAAAGTCAAATGGATTATGATGGTGTCAAATTGGGTAATGAGAATATTGTATGGTGGTAAATGTAATATATGTTGAAATATGTAAGTATTGATCATAATTTTGGTGTAATTATGATCAACGAGTCAAATGTTGTATTGTGGTCCAAATGATTGATCATGAGTCAAGAATTTTAGTATGTTGTTGAAATGAATTGAATCCAAGAGTCAAATGGTTGAAATGGATTAGTTTTAGTGAAAGTGTCCAAATGGACACTAAACGGGTCAACGGAGTCAAAATGAATTAGAGTGGGTGTATGATGTTGATGAATATGCTCACACGTGTCAAATGTATCCTAGAATATGTGGGTAAAAAGTAGAAGTCTAAAACCAAGCCATTTGGAATATGACTTGTCCACCAAAATGGCTTAAAATGGTCAAAAATTGGTCACATGTCCGTTTTCTCGATAAACGCGTATTTTGAAAAAGTGTAAAAAGGGAAAGTTTTATTTTGGAATATTGGAGGTGCCTGCAAAATTTGGTGGTCTAATTCGTAACGAGTAAAAAGTTATGCGCGTTTGAAATTCGTATTTAGGTATTAGTTTGTGCAGCCCTGATTCCCGTGGAATGGGAGTCATTCCTGGGGAATCCGTATCTAAATGTTAACAGCAAGCCCTATTCCTGGGGAATGGGAGTCATTCCTGGGGAATCACTTGTAATTTCAACATTTTCTTATTTGAATCCTTATTTGATTGAGGGAATGATATAACGAGTCTATAATGTCATATTTTAGACGTGAGACTTTACTAAAAAAAAAAATGTTCACGAATTTGGGGTGTTTCAATTTCGTATCGTATAAATAACGTCTACGCGACCAAAAATACATAATACGCGCTCGATAAATGAAACAAACCAAAGTTATATTTTTATAACTCATTAACAAGTATTTGGATAAAATACTTCAACTCAAAAATATCGAAAGTTTATTCGTTATTTAAAAACGTATATATAATACATAACGTCTAAATATACATTTAAACGATCGGGTAAACGAACACGGATATAATACCAAAGTTTGGAGACAAGATTTAAACAAATCTTGCCTCCCCATATTGCCAAGAAAGTTGGCCAACAAGATCCATGAAATATGGATCTTGTTTCTCTTTAACCATAAGCCACACCAAATTCCACAAATATCTCATTCAATCACCAACTCAATCTCACTCATTCTCTCTCTAATCTCTGCTCTTTCCTTCCCTAAAATCAGCCTTCTATAACCACCATAATCCACCATCAAAACCATTTTGGATCATCAAGTCGATAGAAGCAATAACGATCACGAGAACGAGAGCTACGTTTCCATCTTTTCGATTCCTCATACGATCATAGTAAGATTTCCGACACTTTCGAAAAGTACTTGTATTATGTTTATATAGATGTTATATTGCTCATACAACTTGATGATGTCCAAAAATTATAACGAAAAACGTTTTACGAACACATACGTATAAAGACAGATTCTGTCCCAGAAAACAGCCTCACGAAAGAATTCGTATAAAATCGTACACATAAGATAAATGTATGAAACCTATGCCAAAATCTTCGTATTTTCGTTATCTACAACTTTCTTGTTGAACACTTTTTTTATAAATACACCAATTATTCTACAAAACTCGATTTTTGTGACTGTTACTGTTTTGGCCGGATTTCGGACTCGACGTCTCTCGATTTTTATTTAGCTAACGAAGTGGACTCTATAATTCTTGGAAAAATTACATAAGATACCAGAGACATAGTAGAACATGTGTAAATTTTTGTGGAACTTGGTTCGGACTAGAACATGTCAAAACGAGAGGAGAAACAAACCGAAAAAACCGAAAACCTAATACAAAGGACTGTTTTGATACAACTTTTAAAACCGACACATTGGGTTAACCCCGACACGAACCGACAATTTTTATGAACTCATTTAACCATTTTAAGGGTTGGGTAAAAGTCTCGGGTCAAACCGAAGTCGTTTGACCATAAACCCGAATCAAGAAAACACTAAGTATCGAATAACACAACACTTCAAAACTTATACGATACGAATACTAAACACATCAAGTGTACTTTTTGAGTATAACACATTGTGACACCCGGTCAAAAGTCAATTTCCGCGCCAAATTTAAACTTTAAATAATCGTACTTAGTACGCAATTATAGCAAAGTATTCGAAAACTTTATATATATAAATATATATATATATACATACTACACAATGATTATTTAATAATCACATAAGGAAGAATCAGAAAGAACGCAAAATATCGCGTTACATTTTTGTAACTCAAGCGAAACATTTTTATTTAAAATAATTACGAAATAATATAAACAAAAAAAAATTATAAATTTAAAATAATATTTATATTACGATCGGGTACAAAAAACACGAGTATTTTGTACTGTGGTTGGAGACCACAGTCCCCAAAGTGGGGATCTGAGTTTTGACAAAACCCAAACCCCCACCCCTTTTTCCCCTCATTCTATCTATCACTCTCTCTCTTTTCTCCCTCCTTTCTTCCATTTTTCTCTCAAAAATAACCAAATCCACCACCACTTAAAATCACAAAAAGCACCACTAAACGTCATCAAATCATCTCGTTCATTTAGGGAAAAACGTTCACCTCATCACGATCTACAATCCTATTTTTTCGGATTTCTCCGGCGTTAAGTTTGTAAGTTCCCGACAAATCCTGAAACGCTCCGATTTTCATTATTTTTACTTGATGTGTGTTAAAGTATAGACATTTATAATGACAAGTTTTAAATTAAGGAAATACTAAATAATACAATCACATAATTCAGGCAAGATTGACCCGTTCATGTAATATAGCTTAATAAGTAAGTCCAAATTCGAACACAAGGAACACAAGAGACTTGATTCTTATTTATAACTAATTATCTATTTATTACAAATTACAAATATTTACAATTATAATACAAATGAATAAAGGATCCAATTTACAATAATCTATAAGATAAGGGGGACGTTTTAGTTCCAAACGAACATATTTATATTTATATTTTGATACAGATTCTAATAGATAAGTTCAGGAACAACTTAATAATACTCAGATGGATAGAAAATTATAATTATTCAAACTATTATTTATTAAACTTATTATATGTACTTATGTCTATTTGCTTTGTTGGCTATTATTACTGGTGAATCACTAATGTAGAAAATTACTTAAGGTTAAGCTAATCTTCATCATAGCAATACAGTCATAAGGTTACGCAAAGTATCACTAATTGATAAGATCTATCATCAGTTTATTAATACAATTTCTAAGGTTAGGCTTGAATCGCAATATTACTTTATATTAATGAATCATTCTTCGTCTATCGCATAAGGTTAAGATCAAGACATAAACACAATCACTTAATTTATATAAACTTAATATGGTCATCCTCGTTTAATATAAATCAGTCTAACTATGTCAAGAACAATCATCAATATATCATAATAAAGACAATTCTTGTATAATAAACATTCAATAATATAGTTCCAACATAAACATATAATTCATATAATAAACTCAATAAACATTCATTCAAATAACTATAACAAAAACCTAATTAACAAGTAATTCAAATAAAAAATATCCATAAATTAACTCAATAAGGTTATTAAAGTTACAAGGATAAAGAAACCGAACCAATTGTCAAACCAGCTTCTCCTAGAGTTAAAAACCTTCAAACCCTAGCTCCTTGACCTCCAAAATCGCACCTTAAGTTGACCTTAAACCCTAATAATCGGTTTTGTATTCTAAGAATCGTATATCAAAAATCTAAACTTAAGCCTCTATTTATACTTTTTCTGGCCGACCTTCCAATCGCCGGTTGGGACCTCCAACCGCCGGTTGGGCTGTTTGAATCCTGGTCCAACTCCACGTGTCTCCACCGCCTTACAACCCTAATACACCAACCACCGGTTGGGCTTTCCAACCGCCGATTGGACTGAATTCCAGAATATTCTAAAAACGGGTTGGGATTCACTTTTGGACTCTCTTAACTTCATATACGGCTTTAACTTATTTCTTGGCCCAATTCTTCATTTTAACACTTTTAGTCTTCAATTCTTCAAGGTTTAAACTCCTTTTTCTTCATTTCTTCATTTTCTTCAGTTTCTTTCAGTTTTGAATTCGTTCTTGTTCCTTTTTCTTCAATCTTCAATTAAAATACATCTCTGCAAATATTAACAAAATAAGTATCTAAAATCATATAAATGCACTAAAATGTATATAAATATAGGGATAAATTACTATAAAATATACTATCTATTTGATGCTTATCATTAATTGTTAATGGTTTCTATAAGCTTAAAATGTCCAAATATGGGTTGGGTAAAAGATTTGGACCGAACGGTGGCCGGAAAACTCATTTTTGGCTCAAACTCCGGTGAACAGTCGTAAGTGTCGCTAGTGTGCCAAAAACAGTGCTAGCGATACTAGCTAAGTGTCGCTATGCCAAGTGTCGCCCTTATAGCAACACTACTTAAGTGTCGCTGAATTACTTAATCAGATTTATATTAGCGATACTCCCTTAGTGACGCCAAAACTGAGAAGTGTCGCCTATAGCGACACTAACCAAGTGTCGCCAGATTTCTTAACTTTTTGGAGCCAGCGACACTATCCCAGTGTCGCCAACAAAAACCAAGTGTCGCCATAGCGACATTAGTAAAGTGTCGCTACAAACAGAAGTATGAAATTTTAGAAAGCGTTTTCACTACAACAACATAGTAGGAATAAATAATTACACAACTCGCTTAGAAAAATGGATTTGTCTCATACTTATATAACCTCGCATGTTAGGACACTAGGAGGTTACCTATCGGACGACGCGCGTATCGTAGAATCGCCGACAACTCACTGGTGAGTTTCATAGCCCCACTCTTTCAAACGTTTTACTATTTTCGGGGTGAGACGCATGCTCAATTACTGTTCTCGAATTATATTAATAAAATTTTATAATTCACAATTATCTATATTACTGCCATGTAATACGAAATGTGTAATACTTAGGAATTACACCCACCATACTGTTTTGAAATAGTATCAATACTTAACCTAGAAAGGTTACAATCATACACTGTTAGATTGTTAGAAAACAATTACCACCCCATGACTTGATTAAGTTATCACCATTCATTGACTATATTATCGTGGGACAATACTATCACTTACACTAGAACTGGTTAGTTCTACTTACATTGGACAACAACCTTACTTTTACAGGATTAGTCTTCCTTTTAGGAACTAATACTGCCCATACAAATCAGGATCTCTATATACTTGCTAGGCTGAGGCTAGGAGTATACATTAGTAATATACGTTAGTATAGAATCCATATACTAATACAAACAACTAGGTGATGATTAGTCATACCTAGGCTTATCGTGATACAACAAATAGTTAAGGACTGTATATACATACTTAGCTACAATCAATCAATTTAATGTGTTACATGATACACAATTTAAGGTGTTTACCAATTCGACCTATATACATATATAGATATATATACACATACTTGTACTTCATCTCGAGCACTCGGTGCCAACTACAATTAACTATGTATGTAGGTATACGTACACATATACAAATACAATCAATTTAGTCAGGCATGTCGTAGTACTGCCGACTCTCATTTACACTAGTCGGGCATGTCGTTGTACAGTCGGCTCAATTATCTCAAGTCGGGAATGTCGTAGTACTGCCGGCTCAATTACATACGTTGCTTGCGAGCAATGCGGTCGATGCCAGTTAGGCACAAAACGATGCCACGGTAAAGTGGGCACAAAACGATGCCACGGTATTGCAGTGGGCACAAGTACGATATCGCGGTAAAGCGATAGAATCGATGGATGGGCGGGCTTATGCTCGTGATCCACACTCATTCACGGATGGGCGAGCTTATGCTCATGATCCGCAATATGTTAACGGGTCGGTGAGGTTATCACGCGAGGCCGTTAGCTCAATATGTCCGGGTTAGCACGCACTAACTGGTCAAACGGACACATCATAATACTAAATCATAGTTCTGCGGGACTACAATATTGTTACTGGATGCAACACGCTATGCCAGGTGGCACAACAATTATTACTCAACATCTTATGACGTGGTCATGCAATTACTCGGTTTACAACTTAGGCATGTATTGCCTCACATTGATAGATTTAATTAATACCAGATAGGTATCCAGGCACGGAATGCCTCAATCTTTATGTACTTAGGTACATACCACTATTACTTAGGTATTAGATACCTCGTAAGGCGCATACATATTGGCGTTACAACTTCAATACATTTCATATCAAAATTGGAGATTTTGAACTACCATTCAAAACATACAAGGTTTTATACTTTATGTTTCAACTAACAATCCTATGAACTCACCAGCTTTATAGCTGACTCATTTTAGCATGTGTTCTCAGGTGCCCAGCAGAATTAGGATTGCCACAAGATTATGCTAGCTCGAGTCGCATATTTCATCTATGGGGATTTCTCTGCATAACTTTTGTATTACAAACTATGTATTGAAATTATTTTGCGAACTCGCAACTTGTATACACTTTTATTTTGGAAATGTATAACTATTTTCAAACGTCTCATTTAGAGTCATTCATTATTTACCTTTGTGCTTGTGATATTTGATTTGGTAACACCCGACCTGACCGCTTCCGCAACCCGAAATTTGAGGGTGTTACACACATCAACATAATAACAATAATACTTGGAATTATTATTCAAACTCACCAATGGGCCGTACTTATTTTCCAATCATACTAATCAAATCAAATCATTGGACATTACTAGTTGGATGAACAACTAGCATAGATGATCTATTAAGACATCTAATTATTATTATAACCTTGCACGTCTATGACGCCTAGTAGGTTTCAGTCGTTGGAGACGACATCATTCCTTGTATACCATCATTATTGTTTGATAGCATCTCATCAGACTCAGGTGAGTCTCATAGCCCCTCATTTTACTGTTTTTAACCCAAGGGTGGGAATACATGCTTGTTTTGTTTTACATGTAAACGCAAGTATCAAATATCGCTATATTCTGCATGAGTTTATTCATCTAATCATTTAAGTCCTCCAAGCATAGTTTGGTAATACTTTGTAGCGTGATGTTAGTGTATGGTACCATATGGGATTGACACTCCCCGTCCGGGTCAGCTCGCACTGACTGGTCAAATGGACGCATTATCATTTGTTCATACGAGTGTAGATTAGGCACTCGCAGAGAGGCACCCTCGCTCAGGCACTTGATTGTGATCCTGACACCTCAGTTAAGCTCAGACTATGTGCTCATGGCAGTTATATACATCATTTATCATTTACTTATTTGCTTAACTGCAAATCATCAAAATTAAATCTTGCGGTTCATACATTATACTTTATCATTAAACCTGTGAGCTCACCTGCTCACTCAGGATGCCCATTAGCTCGAGTCTCATGCAAACATCAGGAGATTGTCATGCATTACTATACTTTGTATAATTAAGTTATGCCATAGAATCTCTTTCATTAAATCTCGAGCTTTTGTAAACTATTATAACAATGTAAGACTTTTATAATATCAATGTATTGTAAAAAAACGCACATAGAGTCGTTCATTATAGCTTATGTGCTGTTGATATTTGATTAGTCGCGCCCCGACCCAAATCGCTTCCGCATCATAATTTGGGTGTGCGACATAACTATTAAGGTTTAAAGTAAAACCTCTCTAGAATCGCACACACGACAGCAACTCAATAGGTATGCTAGTATGCCTTTCACAAGACTCACAACCCTTGTGCTTTTCTTCTTTGGTCGAACCACATAAGAACCGATCTTCGTTAGGGTTGAAAACCTTCAAACCCTACATTCCTAGCTCCAAAGTCGAACTTTAATTCGTACCCTTAAGTCAAATTAAGCTTTCTGAAAACATATGGTTTAAGGCTGGGATTTGAGCTCTATTTATACTTGCTGAAACTGACCTCCAACCGCCGGTTGGGTTGGCTTTTGACCCAAGTATCTGTTTTCAGATCCGCGTGATCCACCTTCCATATCAGGTTCCAACCGCCGGTTGAGACATCCAACCGCCGGTTGGATCTGGTTTCCAGAATCTTCTTTTAATATTTTAACGTACAATTAACATTTAATAACGTTTATTTGTGAATGTATTAATTAATATATCTCACATATATATTAACCAATTATATTGAGCATAAGTGTCAATTCGTATGACCCCGTAGACTTGAACTATATTCCGTACATGCGTTTAGTTATTACGTGGTGATATCCCAACAGATCCAATGGGTCACAAGATCCATTTAGATGGATCCGGATCTGGCCCGTTAGTTAATGGATCATGATCCGATCCAAGATCCAACTAATTTCATGGATCTGGATCCGGATCCGGGTCAACCCATTAATATATAAAAAGATTATGAAATTTTTTATTTATTTATATCCAAATTTAATTTTTATATTATTACCGAAATCTATTATATATGATATTTATTAATATTAATTAACATGAATAAAATATAGAAACATGATTTTCTTCGTGACTTGTGAATGCTTTCATCTTATTCGTATACATATTTGGGCCAATTTGGCCATATTATGAAAATAATAATAATAAAAAAACCTTATCAGTATATTTAGCAAGCTTTCAATTGTTCGATGGTCTTTAATTTGCTAGTAATAATTCTACTTTAAAAATTGGGATACGATCATACGAACCGTTTAATAGTTTTGACGTAAATATCGTTTTCAATTTTTATATATAACAATTGTTACATAATGAAAAGTATATTATTTGTAGAAAAAGTTGTACATAATATTTTAAAAAAAACTTGTTTTTTTTCCTTTAATGGGTCGACCCGGACGGGTCATATGTCGATCTAAGTAGAGATCCATCTAAATGGGTCGACCCATTGGATCCCTTATTGGGTTCATGGATCCATTTTTTCGACCCATTGGATCACATAAATGGAGCGGGTCGGGTCGGATCTAGATCAAGATCTGCCCCATTGACACCCCTAATACATCATGCATATATATGCGACATACATACAATAAAGGGGGTGTTCAAATATATCCGTATCCGAATCCGTTACTTGAATATCCGGAAAACTGATCAAAATATTCGAAAATTTGAATATATCCTAAATTTCGGGAGTGTTCAAAAATATCCGTATCCGAATCCGTTACCCGAATATCCGAAAAACCGATCCGAAAATATCCGAAAATTCGGATATCCGAAATTTCGGATTCGGATTCGAAATCGGTTTTCATAAATAGATTATAGTTATTGAATATTAATTCAACAAAATGATATTATGTTGTTAATATTTCATATTATCAATATATAAACTCAATAACTTAAGATTTAGTTAATTAGATAATGTGATAAATTAAATGATTTGAAAATTAATTCGGATATCCGAGTTTGAACACCCCTATGATGTACGTATGTGTACATGTCTGTATTCAATGGAGCACAACCAAACCCCCCATGATGTGACGTAAAAAGTCATGTTTTTAGAAGCTTTATTCCTCACATTTTGTACCTTTCTTTAGTGAAAACATTCCAAAACATTGATTATTTACTAAAATACACTAAAGTGGTTCAAAAGTAGACGTTGTGATAAAAATCACTGGAAACACTCTAAAAATGCACAAAATACAGCATTTTAATACAGGCCGATTCCTCCGATCTCATTTTCCTGTCAAGACACACTTCCTAACTTCTACCATCTGTTGTACAGGTAAAATCGAGACGGAAAAATCTGGAATCAAGTGAAACGGCCAAAGGACGGAGAAACCACTACGCTTTCAGAGCCATTAAAAGTCATTCCGGCTACGCCTAAGCCCTACACATCCAATTTCTCTGAGATTGGCATCACTAGAAGCGTAACGGAATTACGAAACCACAGACGAAAGAATCAAGTCAAACGGACGCATAACGAAGGAGATACGGACGTTTTAAGCAACGAACGAAATCAGACAGAGCGCGTATACGGCCCCACACACCGTATACGGCCCTTGTGAGACCGTATACGGCCCTCACTACACCGTATACGGCCCCTACAAGGCCGTATACGGCCCCTGCACCCCCATATCGTGCTTCGTTTGCTTGTACGTGCTGCTTCGTGAGTTGTACGTGCGATTTAATGCTTTGCCTATAAATAGTGGACACCCCTCACTTCACCAACATACCAACTTTCTCATTTCATTTCTTCCTTACACTTTCTCTCTCACACACATCACTCTCTCTCTAGTTTCTCTCTCTAGGGGATTTTCTCTCTCTAGAATTGAGCTAGTTAGAGAGATAGTTAGGTAGAGGTAGCTTTTAGCTTTTGTACGGAGGCACTCCAAGACATTGTATTTGCGAAGATCTGTCTGTAATAAATTCGTATCAGGTTCTATTTATATATCTCTTACTTTCCAGTTTTAAACATGTGTTGCTTTGTTTATGCTTGTTTAGGATTGTATGCTAGATATATAATGTTAGGCTAGACATTTCTTTGTGTTTACTATGATGTAGTTATGTTAGAATAGTCAAAATGTTTCTGCCATGCTGTTACTCTGCCCGTGTTACTTTAAACTGTGTATGAACTCGTAAACTGAATCTCGAATGTTTATCTATCCAACCTATGCTGTGGTTAGAAGCTTCCTGCTAGAACTTGGCCAATTACTAGTGGTACGTTCTCTACCTATTCTATACTTGATGATCAATGAACTTGGTATGGCTGTGTTCTCTAGGTTGAAACAAATCATAAGAGACACGGAGCGTAGGATTAGAGATAGATTAGATTCATGTTTAGTTGTTATATATCTTTGAGAGAACTTTTGGGATATCTATGATCTAATTATTGGTTATCTGCTATGCTAGGATTACGGTGTTCTGTTATGTGTTACCCTATCGCATGTTCTTGTTTGATTGTTGCCTTAGGAATGATGCATGCTAGAGTTATCCCCTTGGTTCATATCAGTAACTGTATAATTAGGTTTTCAAACACAGAATATTGGTTTACACAGTAGATTAACATGCATGGAATAGTTGTGATGATTTATATCTGTAATGCTGAACAATTTAACTGACCGTTAGCCCGATTATCTCAACTTGGTCCGCGGGATTACCCCCGTTCGTGTTCTTGTTCAATCAACAATTCACGCTACGATACAGACGTCTCTGATGACTGTGACTGGGTACCAGGATTCGAGGATAGTCGTCAGTTAAATTGGTCTGTACATTTGGGAGAACTTCCGGTGTATCTGACTTCTATAACTGCTATCCACGTGACATGTTATTTATCTGATTGCGGACAACTCTACGTTAGATATTTAATAGGATCGTAGTTGTAGCTCATTAGGATATAGGAAATCTGCGGGAGTAATGTGGAACCCTAATTAATGTAACGGAAAAACCGTAAAACGCCCTATTACTCGGTATAGTGCTGGAAACACCCATTGGTGGAGTACAAACGTATGGAAGCCGCGGAACGGTCGTAGGTACAATACTTTGCATTAATTATGTTTCTATCCTCTCCGGATTAGTCATCACATCTAGTAGCCTTACCCTTGACCATTCATCAAATAACATTTAACGAAATCATAGTAAACACTCGATTATCCTCTGTTGACCGAGTCTCCGTACAAACCTCTTTAGTTCTGTTTTCTTTATTTAATTAGTATTTAGTTATAAAAACCAAACCTATCCAAAAGCTTTAAAAAAAAACCCTAGCTGAATCTCCAAAGGTAATAAAACTTCCTAGACTCCCATGCCCGTTGTAGTTTGAAGAACAACACCTGAGTCATACATACCACTTGCTGCCCTTTTAGGTCTGTCAGTAGTATACAACTTAGGATTCCCCTGCTCTATAAATTTAAAACCCACTGTTCGCCGCTTCTATTACTGTTGGATCAACGACCGGAATCAAATCCGTCCGACCGATAGGGGTGACGACAAGTTTTTGGTGCCGCTGCCGGGGACTACAACGACCGATTTTAGGAATTTTGTTATCTTAGTTATTTAGCGATCCTTACGGAAGATCAATATCATCCGGAAGTTACAGTTTTTATCCCTAGGTTAGTTAGTTTTTAATTTCCCGTCATTAGTTAAACCTATCCTCTCCAAAACCCTATTTTCTTCTTAAAACAAGTTATGGCGAATCGTATCACTCTCGCCTCATCAACCCAACCACTGCTAGAGGGACGAGGAGGACCAATCGTATCACCAACCGACGAAACCATTGAAATCAAGCCACACTTCATTAAATTACTTAAATCTCAGTGTCAGTTTCATGGTCTTTCGGTTGAAAATCCAAACGCCCATCTTAACAAATTCATCAACCTTTCCGACTCTTTCGAACAAACCAGATCCAGTGTCAAAGTCACCCGACTTCACCTGTTTCCTTATTCTTTAGCTTTCCGAGCTCAGACATGGTTTTATGAACTCGAACCTAATTCGATTCATACATGGAAGGAGATGGCTACTAAGTTCTTGGCTAAGTTTTTCCCTCCGTCCCTATAAACAAGCTCAAAAATGAAATCATTAACTTTCGTCAAGGAACTACTGAATCATTAAGCTCAGCTTGGGAACGCTTTAAGAATCTGCTTGGAAGATGTCCGAATCATCAGTTGGCTGAAACGAATCTGGTCTGCACATTCTACAACAGTCTGAATCCTCATCACCAACAAACCCTCGATGCTGCTTCATCCGGAAATTTCATGCTACATACTTCAGAAGAAGCCTGGAAGTTGATTGAGACGATAACGATGCACCAACATGACTTGGAGTTTGATGAATCAACCTCGGAAGACAAAGACACTTCTACTCAAGCGTTCGACACTTTAAAAGCTCAACTCGAATCCATCTCTAAAGTTGTTAAGGATATGCAAGACTCTTCCAAATCTAGGAAGCAACCTCAACGGCTCTTCTCACACTCGAAGCCTAAGGAAGATGTTCTCGCCACATCAGGAGCCACTGATCAAATCATTCATTCAAAATCTTTCACTCAGCGGTTATCCAAACAACCTATCTCTCATTTGTTAGTTCCCTCTACACCCTCTACTTCCTCTCAATTGTCTTCTCGTCTAAACAATACGATTTTCAATAACTTCATGGTTGAGCAAAATAATAAAAACAAACAAATTGTTGATTTTCAAAACCAAATTGATTATTTGCTCAGAATTTCAAACGATTTAATTAAAAACATGGAGGATAATGTTAAAAGATTGTTTTTAAAAGTTGAGGAGAAGCAAAGAGAAGAAGCGATTAGCAAAGCTATTCATCATTCATCTTATGATTATGATGATATCCTTGTTGTCACTAGAGGCGGAAAAGAGACTAAGAATGAGAAATCAAAAGATATTCCTCCAGACGAGCCTTCTAGTTCTTCTCTACCCACTGATTCGGTACCGGTTGACACTCCTGTCACCTCTCCTGAACCAAAATCTTCCAAAGCCCCAGAAGTAGTTAAACCAACACGTATACCTTTCCCTGGTAGGCTTAAGAAAGAGAAACAAGAAGCCCAGTTTGGAAAATATCTAGAGATGTTCAAAAGTTTGCACTTAAACGTTCGATTATTAGATGTTTTAGTTGAAATGCCTAGTTGTGCCAAATTCTTTAAAGAACTTATATCCAACAAAGAAAAACTCAGACAAATAGTTAACTTGCCCTTAGACGCAGAATGCTCTTTAATTATGCAACAAGGACTGCCCCCAAAGCTAGGAGACACTGGCCGTTTCACTATTCCTTGTTACCTTCAGGATGTTCAAATAAGTAACGCCTTAGCTGACTTAGGAGCTAGTGTAAACCTTATGCCATACTCGCTTTATAGGAAACTAGGAATAAGCGAACTTTTACCAACCCGTATGACCATCCAATTAGCTGATAGATCAGTTAAACTCCCTCGAGGAATTGCTGAAGATATTATGGTACGTGTTGATAAATTCGTCTTTCCTGTTGATTTTGTTGTTATGGATATTGAGGAAGACACTCAGGTACCACTCATCCTTGGTAGACCTTTCCTAAATACTGCCAAGGCCGTCATTGACGTGAATGAAAAATCTTTAAAACTTAGAGTGGGAACTGAGGAAGTCACCTTCAATGTCGATAAGCTAATGAAACTTCCTATGGGAGAAGATCTTGGTCTTGTAGATTCTATGCAGGAAATAATTGAAGAACACTTGGAGGAAATCCTCGCAGTAAGCAGCATTAATCCCCTTCCAAACACTGTCATCACAACAAGGAAAATCTGTAAAGAAGGTGCGGGTCTATGCTCAGCTATCTCGGATCCATCCATTGCATCAAAGGAAGTGCTATTACCTTTAAAGAATTCCAACTTACAGCCCAACAGATTTACCACTGCTGTACCACTTGGGCAAGGCACTCCGATCACTCTTTTGAGAAGAAGCCCTACTTCTGAAGTTCCTGATTCATCTCTCTCAAAAGAAGAAATTCTGAAGACTCTCAAGGAAATGGAGTCAATGCTTAAACCATCCGATCCGCAACTTTCTGAAAGTTGTGAAAACTTGAATCCAGAGATTACTTTTACCACATCTTCTTCAGCTCAGTTTCAGAGATTTGCACTCACAAAGGACAACAAAGAAATAATCACTGAAGATAATGCACTCTTTCAATCCTCCCAAGTAAGATATGAGCTGAGAAAAGATGAGCTTTACAACAATACAGAATGGGTTGAAATAGCATCAGCCGACATTCCAGAGGCACCTGCAGTTGAGTCAGATTATCAGATAACATACGATGAGCTTAAGAGAGACGAGATTGCCAGGATGAAGCCTTCCACTGAAGAACCACCCGAATTAGAGCTAAAGGAACTCCCCTCACACCTTGAATATGCTTTTCTCGAAGGAACTTCACACTTACCAGTTATCATATCCAAAGATCTGAAGCCTGAAGAGAAAGCACTACTCATTAAGGTTCTAAAGTCACATAAGAAAGCGATTGCATGGAAAATCTCTGACATACAAGGGATCAGCCCAAATTACTGCACTCACAAGATCTTAATGGAAAATGACTTCAGGCCTTCCATTCAAAGGCAAAGGAGAGTTAACCCAAAGATTCAAGACGTGGTGAAAAAGGAGGTTATCAAACTCTTGGATGCTGGTCTAATTTACCCTATTTCGGATTCCCCATGGGTCAGTCCAGTTCAAGTCGTCCCAAAGAAAGGAGGCATGACGGTCATCGCTAACGAAGACAACAAGTTGATTCCAACACGAACCGTCACCGGTTGGAGGGTATGTATCGACTATCGGAAACTAAATGAAGCTACACGCAAAGATTACTTCCCTCTACCGTTCATTGATCAGATGCTTCAAAGATTGTCAGGAAACGAATTCTATTGCTTCCTCGACGGTTTCTCTGGCTATTTTCAGATACCTCTCGATCCAAAGGACCAAGAAAAGACAACGTTCACCTGTCCATACGGAACCTTTGCCTATCGACGTATGCCATTTGGCTTATGTAATGCACCGGCGACATTTCAAAGATGCATGGTAGCAATATTCCATGACATGATTGAACAATGCATGGAAGTGTTCATGGATGATTTTTCGGTTTTCGGAGATTCGTTCACCACTTGTCTTTCTAACTTGAACAAGATGCTCACCCGATGTGAAGAATCGAACCTAGTTCTGAATTGGGAAAAATGCCATTTCATGGTAAAAGAAGGCATAGTTTTAGGACACCGTATATCCAAAGCTGGAATTGAAGTTGACAAAGCAAAAGTCGAGACCATATCAAAACTTCCACCACCCACCTCTGTTAAAGCCATCCGCAGTTTTCTAGGACACGCCGGGTTCTACCGTCGCTTTATCAAAGATTTCTCTAAGATATCCCGACCTATGACTCATCTCCTCGAAAAAGATACTCCGTTTGTCTTTACAGACGAATGTCTCAAGGCCTTCGATCATCTGAAAGATCTGCTTGTTCATGCACCGATCATGGTTGCTCCAGACTGGAGTCTCCCATTTGAAATCATATGCGACGCCAGTGATTTTGCAGTCGGAGCAGTTCTGGGACAGCGGAAGGAGAAACAGTTTCAACCAATATACTACGCCAGCAAAACGCTCACTGACGCCCAAGAAAATTATACAACTACAGAAAAAGAGCTGCTAGCGGTAGTATTTGCTTTTGATAAATTTCGTTCTTATCTAATATTGTCCAAAACTATTGTCTATACAGATCACTCAGCTCTGAAATATCTTTTTAAGAAGCAAGATGCTAAACCTCGCCTTCTACGATGGATTTTACTCCTTCAAGAATTCGACATCGAGATCAAAGACAAAAAAGGAGCAAAAAACGTCGCAGCGGACCATCTTAGCCGATTAGAGAATCCTTCAATGGATAAGTTGCACAAAAAAGGCATTCAATACCAGTTTCCAGAAGAACAACTCATGCATATTGGTAGGTACCATCAAGGGTCACGATCTACCAATGATCCCTGGTATGCTGACTATGCCAATTATTTGGTGGGAAAAATTGTACCTAAAGGGATGCCAACCTCTCGAAGACAAAAATTCTTCCGCGATATAAAGTATTACTATTGGGACAATCCTTTCCTCTTTAAGGTTTGCCCTGATCAGATCATTAGAAGATGCGTTGATGGGAAAGAGGCAGAACACATCTTACACCAAAGCCACCATGGACCTACTGGAGGACATCACGGTACCAACATGACCGCAAGAAAAGTGTACGATGCCGGCTTTTTCTGGCCAACCATATTTCGAGATGCATACGATCTGGTGAGACACTGCGATATCTGCCAAAGACAAGGCAATATAACAGCTCGGAATGAAATGCCACTCAAAAACATCCAGGCCGTGGAAATCTTCGATATCTGGGGATTAGATTTCATGGGACCATTCCCTAAATCTAACGGTAAAGAATACATCTTGGTTGCAGTCGACTACGTCTCCAGGTGGGCCGAAGCCCAAGCTCTCCCAACAAATGACGCCAGAGTGGTAACCAAGTTTCTCAAAAAGCTATTTAGTCGATTTGGAACTCCAAAAGCAATAATTAGTGATCGTGGTACACACATTTGCAACGTTCAATTCATGAAAGTTCTGCAACAGTATGGTGTCACTCACAAAATATCAACAGCTTATCACCCCCAGACAAATGGGCAAGCTGAGGCAACAAATCAAGCTTTGAAAAGAATCTTGGAAAGAACCGTTGGTAATCATGGGTACAAATGGGCTGAAAAATTAGATGATGCATTGTGGGCATTCAGAACCGCCTATAAAACACCATTAGGAACCACACCATATCGTCTAGTTTATGGCAAGGCATGTCACTTACCAATAGAGCTGGAATACAAAGCATACTGGGCTTTGAAGAACTGCAACTTAGATATTTCTACAGCTGGAACAAATAGACGAATGCAGTTGAATGAGTTAGCCGAACTAAGGGATCAGGCATATGACAGTTCGTTAAACTTCAAAGAACGAACTAAGAAAATTCACGATGCTAAGCTGAGGCCCTCACGATTCAAAACAGGAGATAAAGTGCTGCTTTTCAATTCGCGATTCAAGAAATTCTCTGGCAAGTTTAAGATCAGGTGGAGCGGACCATTCACAGTATCAAAGGTATTTCCTTACGGTGCGGTCGAACTCGAGGCACCAGAAGGTAATTTTAAGGTTAATGGTCATCGCTTAAAGCATTACTTCGAAGACTTTCCCATCAGGGAAGATGTCTTTATCTTTGAACCACCGTGAGTCGACAGAAAGGTACAAAGAGTCAAGCTAGAGACTCGTAAAACAAGCGCTCTTGGGAGGCACCCCAAGCCTATCTTTATTTATGTCATTTTATTTCTTAGTTTATTTTTATTAAGTATGGTTATCTCTAAACTAATAAAATTGCAGGCTTGCCACTTATCTGACTTCGAATTGCAAAATCCGAGATAAGTGTTGTTCATTAACTATCACTGTTAGCATTACCTGTTTATTTTATCTTGTTTCAGGATGGACGTTGTTGACGTTGATCATGTAGCTGCGAGACCACGCAGACGACACAGACCCCGTAGACGCAGAGTACAGAGAGCGGCTATGCTGACCATCACTGAGGAGGACCTGACTGATGTCCCGATCACTCACGAGGAGTTGCCCGATGAGGGGCCCTCATCACCTTTGCCAGCCCCCGTACCCACTTTCGAGCACGGTATCACTACGGCTGACCCAGCTGCTTCGTGGGCCCTCTTCCGGACACTCTCCATCCAGCATGACATCATGTCCTCTATCTGTGAGCAGCTTGAGATTCCGAGACCTGATGCCATTCCCTACAGGCTTGGCCCAGATCCAGAACCATCTCGACTTCCATGGTTCTTCTGTCCTCCTGCTGATCCACCTGTTCTCTCTACTGCTGGACCTTCCACTGGCCCCACTACTGCAGCTGCTGATCTTGCTCCAGCATTACCCACAGGATTTGCATCACCAGATCACGGCCTCACAGAGCAGCTTCTGGCTAGCTTTGATGCTCATACTTCTGTCACTTCCTCTGACGAGATCGTGAGTCAGGCTATGGCTGCTATGGATTTCTCCATTCCATCCCTGACTTCTATTTTCGACAGGGATGTTGAGGCAGAGTTTGATCCTGACACTGATGACCTACTTGATGATTACTAGATTTTATCTTTATTATTTACTTCCTGTATTATGACTATGTACTTACGCTTTAGACTTGTTACCTAGATGAGATACTATGATATGTGTGTCGTGGTTTATTGCAGAATTCAGCTTTGTGTGGAATGGATGATCTTAAATGAGCCTGGTCCTTAAAAATCCAGCAATTCACTAGCACCACTCCTGCACAAACCTGGTCTATTCCAGTAAACACAAATGGGGAGTCTCTCTGTTCCTTTCTCCCCGTTTCAATTATGTTTATTATGCCTATGTTAGTACATTTAATTTTTGTACCTCATCCTAAACTTATCACTAAGTGTGGGATTCCAGCCCAAATTAAACACTTGAGAAACATCTACTTACATGTTCAAACTATAAGTGTGGGATTTTAATAAATAAAATCTCTACTCAAGAGAACATTAGGGACAATGTTCCTCTAAGTGTGGGATGGTAGGTATAGAATACCTTAATAGGTGATTTTTATGTCCAATAGTAATCTTTCTCTCAAAATTTTTCAAAAATAAGGTCAAATTTTTTCAAAATTAATGAGTCTAACTCAGTTTTTGAGTCTCAGATACTACTGAGAGAAACCATTTTCAAAATATAAGTATGATATTTCTAAAAGCCTAAAGGAAATAAGGTAGGAATTGCTTAAACAAGAAGTAATAATCAAAGGAACATGACTAGACACATACAACCCTTTGCAGTGAGGTATCTTGAGCCCAAAAGCATTCATCTTTAATGCTTCACTTTCAATTCTTGTGTGTATGCCGATGTCTGTATCTCTGAATTAGAACTTGCTCTTGACATACATTTCGAGACCATATTGGTGTGTACCGTACGCGGTATAGGTGCAATTAAATGACCTTGACATTCCTTAGGACTTAACCCATTTCTTACATATCTTTTCAAGCCCAAAACCCTTTCCGATGCTCATTTTTAGTATCGAAGATCCGCCTAGTATACCCTGTTGAGCCTAAACCCTTCGTTTCTTCAAAACCCTAATTTTCACCCACTTCCCAAAAATTACCTCCAAACTTATCTTGGAATTTCTGAGGTTATGAAGAACAACCTTTTAGAATATCTGTTTCAAATATCCTACTCATTAGCATTCTCCAAAATCAAGCTTCTCAACAAATGGTGCGGGAAAATTAGCACACAAGAGAATTGGAAGGACGATGGTGCGGGAAAAATTAGCACCTGGAAAAGAATCAAAATGATCAAGATAAGAGGAAAAGATTTCTAAAGGATTCAAAATATAAATTCCTTGGAAATTCTCTAAAAGAAGTTCTGAAGAAAAGAAAAGAAAAGAAAATAGCTCCGCAAATAAAGCTGAAAGTTTCAAAGCATTGCTCTTCATGAAAAAAACCGGCAAAAAGCTGAAACAGCTACCAACTCTCTGCTCCCCTCCGTTCTAAATAAAGTTGTTCATAATCTCAGTGATTTTAGGTTAAGCTAAACACCCTCACAAACCACTATCCATACCCTTCACCCTCACCAAACATTACAACCCTCTGAATGTCTTGAGATAATTAGCACCGTCCTCACCTAAGTGGTGGAGATCCGATTCTCGATCAAGCCTATGACGATGAGTGCAGCATGACTGGCTACTTTGAGCGATTTCGTTTGAGCTAGATTGATAGGAAACCCGATACACTTTGAGTGAATTGAGTGACCACCTATAGTGAGATCGCCTAGTCATGTGTACCCCAAGATCATGAGATTTGGATGTACGCCTAAGAGAATCTCTTCTTGTTTATGGAAGGATCATCTTATCCTCCTCCACACTTTTAGAAGTAACTGACTTATATGAGGAAATGCTAATCTCGGAACATATTCTCTGACTCGCCCCTAAAAACATGACCTAAAAATATTTTTCAGAGAGTTGTTGCTTAAGGACAAGCAACGTCTAAGTGTGGGATAACTTGATGTGACGTAAAAAGTCATGTTTTTAGAAGCTTTATTCCTCACATTTTGTACCTTTCTTTAGTGAAAACATTCCAAAACATTGATTATTTACTAAAATACACTAAAGTGGTTCAAAAGTAGACGTTGTGATAAAAATCACTGAAAACACTCTAAAAATGCACAAAACACAGCATTTTAATACAGGCCGATTCCTCCGATCTCATTTTCCTGTCAAGACACACTTCCTAACTTCTACCATCTGTTGTACAGGTAAAATCGAGACGGAAAAATCTGGAATCAAGTGAAACGGCCAAAGGACGGAGAAACCACTACGCTTTCAGAGCCATTAAAAGTCATTCCGGCTACGCCTAAGCCCTACACATCCAATTTCTCTGAGATTGGCATCACTAGAAGCGTAACGGAATTACGAAACCACAGACGAAAGAATCAAGTCAAACGGACGCATAACGAAGGAGATACGGACGTTTTAAGCAACGAACAAAATCAGACAGAGCGCGTATACGGCCCCACACACCGTATACGGCCCTTGTGAGACCGTATACGGCCCTCACTACACCGTATACGGCCCCTACAAGGCCGTATACGGCCCCTGCACCCCCATATCGTGCTTCGTTTGCTTGTACGTGCTGCTTCGTGAGTTGTACGTGCGATTTAATGCTTTGCCTATAAATAGTGGACACCCCTCACTTCACCAACATACCAACTTTCTCATTTCATTTCTTCCTTACACTTTCTCTCTCACACACATCACTCTCTCTCTAGTTTCTCTCTCTAGGGGATTTTCTCTCTCTAGAATTGAGCTAGTTAGAGAGATAGTTAGGTAGAGGTAGCTTTTAGCTTTTGTACGGAGGCACTCCAAGACATTGTATTTGCGAAGATCTGTCTGTAATAAATTCGTATCAGGTTCTATTTATATATCTCTTACTTTCCAGTTTTAAACATGTGTTGCTTTGTTTATGCTTGTTTAGGATTGTATGCTAGATATATAATGTTAGGCTAGACATTTCTTTGTGTTTACTATGATGTAGTTATGTTAGAATAGTCAAAATGTTTATGCCATGCTGTTACTCTGCCCGTGTTACTTTAAACTGTGTATGAACTCGTAAACTGAATCTCGAATGTTTATCTATCCAACCTATGCTGTGGTTAGAAGCTTCCTGCTAGAACTTGGCCAATTACTAGTGGTACGTTCTCTACCTATTCTATACTTGATGATCAATGAACTTGGTATGGCTGTGTTCTCTAGGTTGAAACAAATCATAAGAGACACGGAGCGTAGGATTAGAGATAGATTAGATTCATGTTTAGTTGTTATATATCTTTGAGAGAACTTTCGGGATATCTATGATCTAATTATTGGTTATCTGCTATGCTAGGATTACGGTGTTCTGTTATGTGTTACCCTATCGCATGTTCTTGTTTGATTGTTGCCTTAGGAATGATGCATGCTAGAGTTATCCCCTTGGTTCATATCAGTAACTGTATAATTAGGTTTTCAAACACAGAATATTGGTTTACACAGTAGATTAACATGCATGGAATAGTTGTGATGATTTATATCTGTAATGCTGAACAATTTAACTGACCGTTAGCCCGATTATCTCAACTTGGTCCGCGGGATTACCCCCGTTCGTGTTCTTGTTCAATCAACAATTCACGCTACGATACAGACGTCTCTGATGACTGTGACTGGGGACCAGGATTCGAGGATAGTCGTCAGTTAAATTGGTCTGTACATTTGGGAGAACTTCCGGTGTATCTGACTTCTATAACTGCTATCCACGTGACATGTTATTTATCTGATTGCGGACAACTCTACGTTAGATATTTAATAGGATCGTAGTTGTAGCTCATTAGGATATAGGAAATCTGCGGGAGTAATGTGGAACCCTAATTAATGTAACGGAAAAACCGTAAAACGCCCTATTACTCGGTATAGTGCTGGAAACACCCATTGGTGGAGTACAAACGTATGGAAGCCGCGGAACGGTCGTAGGTACAATACTTTGCATTAATTATGTTTCTATCCTCTCCGGATTAGTCATCACATCTAGTAGCCTTACCCTTGACCATTCATCAAATAACATTTAACGAAATCATAGTAAACACTCGCTTATCCTCTGTTGACCGAGTCTCCGTACAAACCTCTTTAGTTCTGTTTTCTTTATTTAATTAGTATTTAGTTATAAAAACCAAACCTATCCAAAAGCTTTTAAAAAAAAACCCTAGCTGAATCTCCAAAGATAATAAAACTTCCTAGACTCCCATGCCCGTTGTAGTTTGAAGAACGACACCTGAGTCATACATACCACTTGCTGCCCTTTTAGGTCTGTCAGTAGTATACAACTTAGGATTCCCCTGCTCTACAAATTTAAAACCCACTGTTCGCCGCTTCTATTGCTGTTGGATCAACGACCGGAATCAAATCCGTCCGACCGATAGGGGTGACGACACCCCACAAGGTTCAACCATGCATGGATCGCCGGGCAAATCACCTCCATTTACATATACCAACATCGGAACTGGAACTCGCGATGATTAATCCTAATTGTTGTCGGACAAGCGCTTCATTGGTGACATTTATAGTGTCGTATGTATGTACGTGGTTGTATGTATTTATGCATGCATCTATAAATGTACGTATAGTATAGTATGTTATGGCTGTATATGTATGTATATGCATGTATGCATATATATGTGCGCGTATATAGGTGTACGTTATGTATGTTATTGAAAGTCCCATTTGCTTGGATCTGATCGGATCGTTTGCTTGATTGTAAATGCGGAATAATAAACAATCAATAACTGATACACGAACACACGATTTCTATAAGCTTTTTGTATATATTCACAATTGAATCGTAAAGCTTTACAATCACAAACACAAACTTGTTTCTCTCCTCTCTACTCTCTGAAAACGGCTCACTCTCTCTAAAAATGTCTAACCCTAATTTTGTCTCTAACTTCTCTATTTATAGTATGTCCAGCACCTCTAGCGACACTGGCTAAGTGTCGCTAATAGCGACACTGACTAAGTGTCGCCTAGACACATTTGGACATTTCAATTTCACTATATATTACAGACTCGCATACACACACTAAACACTATACATACGAAGACTAATTGACTTTGACAATTACAAACGTTTGACCAACTGACTGACACACAAAATGCACCAACAAACTCCCCCATGTTAGCAGCTTGGTCAAATAAGTCTTCAATTAGTCTGAACCAACAAACTCTTTCGTGTCTTCAACAATCAGAAACTCCCCCATTGAGATAGCACGGTCTTCAGAAAAATCTTGATATCCAGATTCATGTGACTGACACACATTTATCATACAATAAGATCTTCAAACTCAGTGACCATCTCTCAATCATCAGTAGTATCTCCAATAGAATTTACCTTCACAGTTTTTGGTGAATAACCGACATCCTTTACATCTTTAATATTTGACTTTAACAAGATATGTGATATTTGAAGAAAATAAGATAGAAATAAAATCATTTTGGATTTTCTTTATAAATGAAAAGTAAAGAATACTTAAAAATAAAAATAAAATAAATTGGGGATAAGATTGTTTTTGGTCTGCTTAGAGATCATATCAGGCCAACATGCAATTATTAGGAAATAGTAAGTGTTATTTCGATTATCAGTATACTTGTCCACTTTAAATTTACTTAGCATGCTTAAAACACCTTTTATAAAAATTATTTCAAGACGATTATCGGTATTGATTGTCCACTTAAACATATTACATCCGTATCTGTGAGCTAACCTTTATTGTTAGTATGAATATTAATTTTGTGAAACCTATTATATGATATACTGATAAATTTTAGTAAAACACATAACGCTGCAAATTTTACAGACAAGGTAGAGATTACAAGACCAAGTTTATCTCGTAACATACACTTGACCTTTAAATTTAGGCATACATCAAACCTATTATAAAAATACTAGTGGCCCCAGATCTGTACTTAGTACAACAGACGGTCCCTTAGTATGAACAAAACAAGTTGAGACTATTTGCATAACTAATGGATTCAGGTATGTACGTGAGTACAACAATAGTCACCATTAGTTAAGCTAATAGTCATATAATTACTATATGCCAATTTTGCATTTACATAATAATTATGACAACGTATGGTAGTACCTTCATTCATCAATTAAGACTTATGTCATACATCATATAACATTTTTTACAAAGTAATAGACAAGTTTTGATATTACTTCTTATTCACTCACAGACCGGTGTGTATCATGCCTACCGATACATCATATGATGAAGCTAATGTTTATAAAAGTTGTGTTAAATATGTTAGATAAACCTACTGACACATCCAAGATAAACCTTAAAATTCCATTTTGTGCATGTCACGCGATGTACTATCATATCCCAAGTTGTTTACAGACACAATCCAACGTCTTTTCAAGAATTAAGAATCTTGTTGTTCACATTTCTGAACTAAATAATCAGAAAATTTTAATATTTAAAATTACTCCCCCTGAACAGCAAATTCTTATAATTCCAAAGATACTCCCCTGAAACACAAAACATATTTTTGTATTTTTAATTGAACAAATTTCGCAACATTACATTTCTTTGATACTAAAAAGTATAAAGAATGGCTGTTGCATTTTTAAGAAATAAAAAAAATAATTATCAAAATCACATATCAAGTCAAGTCAAATGCCTTTTAACACTTGTACCACATCGTAACTTTGAAAATCTCATCCATCTAATCAAAATCGTCACACATGAGCACCTGGAAAACAATCTTCCAAAAATATTCACATCCGTGCAGTCTCTAAAAATATCAGCTAATAGAAACCTGACTGCATCACCACAAATGATCAAACGTTAGTACTTATGAGACACCCAAGCCTTGATAGACTTGGGTTGTCCATGGTCATCCATAACCATCACATCAATGAGTTTATGATATTTTAAAAACTCGAAAGATTTCATTGAAAGTCCCGTTTGCTTGGATCTGATCGGATCGTTTGCTTGATTGTAAATGCGGAATAATAAACAATCAATAACTGATACACGAACACACGATTTCTATAAGCTTTTTGTATATATTCACAATTGAATCGTAAAGCTTTACAATCATAAACACAAACTCGTTTCTCTCCTCTCTACTCTCTGAAAACGGCTCACTCTCTCTAAAAATGTCTAACCCTAATTTTGTCTCTAACTTCTCTATTTATAGTCTGTCCAGCACCTCTAGCGACACTGGCTAAGTGTCGCTAATAGCGACACTGACTAAGTGTCGCCTAGACACATTTGGACATTTCTATTTCACTATATATTACAGACTCGCATATACACATTAAACACTATACATACGCAGACTAATTGACTTTGACAATTACAAATGTTTGACCAACTGACTGACACACAAAATGCACCAATAGTTATGTTGCATATATATGCATGTGTATATATATATTTATGTACGTATGTGTACATGTCTGTATATATACATGTATTTATATGGTTGTCTGTATATTCAATGGAGCACGAGCAACTAAACCTAAATGTAACATCCCGCCTTACCACGACACAATATTGTCCGCTTTGCCCGCAGGCGCACAGCTTTTTCTTGGCGACCACACTACTACCACCACTACTTCCCAGGAGGTCATTCATCCTGGAACTACCCCAGCTAGAGCACACTTAACTATGTGTTCTGATGGGATCTGCTCTACTTGTGGCCCCAAAACGCGCTGTGTCATGTAAGGAGGATATATATTACCCTTATAAGCCCCAGATCTGTCATGTCCACGACCGATGCGGGATTCGCTTAAGGTGTTACAATCACCCCCTCTTGTTTCTCATCATCCTCGATAAGGTTTTCCCCACCATATCGAACGGCACATGAGTTGCTCTGATACCATAATTGTAATCCTGCCTTACCACGACACAATATTGTCCGCTTTGCCTGCATGCACAAGGCTTTTTGTTGGCGACCACACTACTACGTACCACTACTACTTCCCAGGAGGTCACCCATCCTTTAAATACCCCTGCTCGAGCATACTTAACTACAGTGTGCATATATATATGTATATATGTACGTATGTATATGTATGTACGTATGTATATATATATATATATATATATATATACACACACACACACACATACATACATATATATAACCACACACACACACGTGTACATACATATAAGTACGTATATACATACATACATACATACATACATACATACATACATACATACATACATACATACATACATGCATGTACAGAGTTAGAGACATATATTTACACACGTACATACATATAAGTACGTATCTCTCCTATCTAATAATAGGGGGTTTATGCTGATGTCATTCCACTGATTTGGCACATTCTTAAACAATAGCATTGCTGATGTGGCGCTCTAATATACAAGCTTTTTTCTCCTAATTTTGAGTTTTTAAAAAAAAGTAATTCACCTTATTTCTTAACTAAACCTGCTTTGAGATACATTTTATTGGGAATTCCAAGATACCCTAATTATTATAATCACACGCTTCATATTTTTTCTGCAAGGCCGCTTGGTATTTATTTTTCTTGCACGCTTCTTATAATCAGTCCCAAGATTGGAATACCATTGGTCACCTCCTCCTTCAAAATATAAAATCCGTCTTCACTGTATACCTAACATCATTCCACAACAATCTGTATTCTGTAATTGCGATCAACAATGGAGCACGATGGCTTCAACTACAGGTTCCACAACAGGTTCCGGCTAATATCACTTCTGAAAGAAAATATCCGGTAAAGACACGGCTTATACACACCTTCTGCTTTCTTTTTGTTGTTTGATTCCGATCATCTAATTTTCGGATTTTAAGGCATAGTATAAGGCTACCGGCTGTTTTATTTCATGATTCCAGGAGGTTGCGGGCAGTAGCCAATATGCTTTCTTGATAATATTTTTGGTTGGTTTGCTTAATACCTCGAAATCTTTGGATATCAATCATGCACACTACGTGTTTGATTAAATGTCTATACGCAAAAGGGTTAAAAGTTGAGCAGTTCATAGGAGCATCTAAGTGAATGAAAATGAAATTAAATTATGATTCTACTTTTATATATGTTGGAAAACATGATATAAGAATGTTGTGCAGTTCATAAGAGCATGTATGAAGATATCAAGCTTGTGCATTGAAACTGGTAAGTCCTAAATGCTATTTTATAGAAATTATATCATGAAGAATATTGATTTTAATTTCCAAGTTAAGGTTTTCGGTTGCAAGTGGTGGGGAGTAGTAGCTCTACATTAACCAAGCTTAGTCAACGTTGTTATCATCAATTTTGTTGTTGAAGGCTAATCATGTTTCTTTTTTCCTTCTCTTTTGAGTTTCAATAGACATTGATAAAGTTAACAGCATTTGTTGGTTGGAGACTGTTGTAGGTTCATATTAGTTGGAGAGTCACAAGTTTTTGACAATATGAAAGCTGCCTCGAGCCTCGATCAAAGGAGAATGTTATAAGTATGATTTTAAATATAATACAGAGTTCCATTTATTCGAGTCTCTTTTAGTTGCTATATGATTGAAAATTTTCTTATAATGGTTGTTCTTTTGTGGATCATATAGATATTATCTAAAACAAAGTGTTTAGGTTGTAATTCCTTTGGAAGGTTTACCATGTTTCTGTTTCTTATATTTGCAGGGACAAACTTCAACAAAACTTTGATTTTGGAGGAATCTGTAAATAGGTGTACATATGGATGTTGAATACTTGAATTTATTTTAGTTTTCAATTGTCGAACTATGGGTGGGTGTTGTTTGGATTACCATGTATCTCATTTGGAAAAATAGGAATGCAAAAGTTTCAAGAAATCAAGGGTAAGAGCTATGCGGTTGCAATGGGACTTTTGAATGGATGAAACCAAGGGTAAGAGCTGTTTGGTTGCAATGGGACAAATGGTCAATGATCCAAAATCTGTGAACGTGAACCAGATTGAATTTTATTGGGATATATATATAGGGCTATTTTGAAGCTTAGTCAATGTGAGGAGTGTTAACAATTTTGCAGCTTTTCTCTGTATTCATGAAGACACACATTGCTAATGGGTATTAAGTGAAGCTGAATGCATTGGACTATGTTTGGAGGACTATAGCTTCTGTTTTGTATATTCATGATGTAATTTAGATTTTAGTCTTGAGTTTGAACTAATGTGGGAGTACACATGTATCTGTATTTTGTGTACTGAAAATGATTGTACATAGTTTTCTAGAGATGTCTAAATTTGATTTTTATGATCACGTGAAACAAGATGGTTTGTACCGGTTGTTATGTATAGATTATTTCAGATTGAATATATGTGAAAATGTTAGCAAAATATACTCTTCGAGCCCTTAACTTCGATATTTATTTCTATTAGATAGGTATTCAACATAAGTGAATTTCTTTAGTTAAGATGGATGTTGTCCCTGAGCAATGATCATGCACATTAATATGGAGAGAACATATCTTAATTTTTTTATATGACTTATATCATCTTTCTTAAAGAGTCGCACTAGATAAAGTATAAATACAATTGTAGTTGTTTACAAAAATAGTTTATAATGAATTGGTGGTGTATTTATTAGCTGAATGTTTTGAGTTTTGACTGAGGTGGTAGCATAGGTTAGCATTTTTGCCAACATTTTTCAAATTAAATATTTATGAAGTAAGATATTATTAGAAATGTGTTTAAATCATTACTTAATTAACTTTTAATGGTCTTTAATTGTATTAAGTTCTAATTAATCTGAATATTTCTTAAAATCCGATGCATGTTTTTGAAGTACAATTAAGCTGCAAAATGTAATAACTATAGTAACAATAATTAATTGAAATTTTTGTCTATCTATTTTTGATGATTACATAAATGAATGACCAAATTTTACCCAAAACGCAATAATAAAAAAAATCATTCCGATAACTTATCTATATATTTATTATATACTTACATAATTTATAATCTTATAATTTTATTTTTCATCAAACCCGTGTAGTCACGGGTCAATAAACTAGTATACATACGTACATACATACATACATACATACATACATACATACATACATACATACATACATACATACATACATACATACATACATGCATGTACAGAGTTAGAGACATATATTTGCACACATAAGTATGTATATACGTGTGTATATATATATATATATATATACACACGTATATACATACTTATGTGTGCAAATATATGTCTGTATATGCATGCATGTATGCATGTATGTAAAGCGGTTAACAACTGAACCGCCTTAATATTAACAAATGTGAATGTAAGACGATTTTCTTACCAATTCAAATTTTGACTTTTTCGGAACCCGCCAATATCAAAAACTTTATGCGCCAATAATACTCTATAAGCGAACGCATTTGAACATATATTTCTCGATCAATATATATCTCATCTCCAAATTACCTTGGGCGACTTCGGTGATAAAAGAACTACACCAAAAATTAATTACGGTGAAAAGTGCGACGGCTTACTTGTGCATTTATTTGAGGTATTCGATCGATCTTGTTTATATAAACGTAAGTTTCTCTACTCTTGAAGCGTGCTAATTGAGCTATATCTTATTACTTGATGTTGTTTTCTTAACAATTAATGTTGAATATATATATATATATATATATATATATATATATATATATATATATATATATATATAAGCTTAATTACTTAATTACCTTTATTTTTTAGGGTAAAATATATATAAAAATGGAAGCAGGAGATGAAGGAGGTAGAGGTAGACGGGGTAGGGATAGAAGTAGTGGTGGTGGTGGTAGACGAGGGGCGGCTCGAGCAAATGTCAACACTTATGATCCTCACCGACGCATCCAGTTCACACCACAAGGTGAATCATTTGGACCAAACAGGGCAGACTTTAGTAGTTGGTTTGGTAACGAGGTTAAAGCTTGTATTCCTTACCATTTGAAATGAAATACCAAGCCGGTTGATGATCCAAATGACCACACCCTACTAACTCCCGCCATGTTAGACCATCTATGGGAACGTACTAAAGCTCACTGGAATATTAGAGATGATACGGCCAAAGAGACGATGATGAGAAAGGTCAATAAATTATGGAGGGGGTTTAAGAGTGAGCTTACCACAAAGTTCATAAGGAAAGGGATATCTCCATTCGAAACATACAACTTTTTGCCAAAAGAGCCTTGGGCAAGATTTGTAGCTACACGAAACTCCGATCCATTTTTGGTTTGTCACATAATACTTGTGGCCGATTTATGTATATATATATTTTTACAACAAAAGTTTATAACTTTTTTTACCTTTGTTACATATATTTTTTTTGAAGGAAATAAGTGCCAAAGCCAAGGAAAGCGCCGCTAAGAATACAGACCCCGCCCGAGTTGGACATTGGGTTATGCTGGGTTGCTGGAGTATTATCATAATCCCAAATCCAATTTAGAAACCAAGTTTCTTATTTTGAAGGATATTCAATGCGAGCTCTCGATTATTTATATTTTGGCGCGTGTACGGGAAAATCTGGAAACCGGAGTGAAAGAGATTTCGGATATCCTTAAGACGACAGCAGAAGATTTGGTAAGAATATATAATAATATCATTTATAATCTACCTAGCTTAAACAGTTTTAATACAATATGTTTATCTCATTATTAACAGCGGAGATACGAGCAGGAGATGGTCAAAGATGGTACATTGTATCTGGATTGTAAAGAACCACTAATAAAGTTGAAAGGAAAGGAGCACGGTGGGCGTACTCGGGCAGTCTCTAGCATTGTTGGGGTTAAAAAGGCCCTCGGATATAAAAGGGGTCAAAAGAGGAAAACGGTCACGGTTGAAGATCTTGACGCGTTAAAGAAGCAGATGGCTGGCACTCAACAACGCCTATTAGAAGAACTGCAAGCCATCAATGAAAAACAGGCGTCCCAAATCGAAAAACAGCAACGCCATATTCAGGAGTTTGAAGCAAGCATGGCCCGAGGTGGTGGAGAGCATGATGATGATGATGAGGAAATTATTTTAATTCATCCAATAAAACCTCCACTTATAGCTTGAATTAATACCGTCTAAAACTGTATTATATATATACAATATAGTATTCAGCCCCGTGTCAACTTATGAAGCCGTATGGTGATTACGTCGATAGATGGGCGAGAGGGATTACACACCCTAGTGAGAAGGAAGGATTACAGCCAGGTTATGTATATGTACAAGTGGATACCATCGAAGAAGGTTGTGAAGGTATGCCTATCCCGGTTTTCAGATACGGCATAAAATGTTGAAAAGATGCAAGAAGTGAAGTTATTCAGTGGCCATGCAAAACGATCAAGGTTGTTAAACTTTAATTTAGAATTTTGTTTTGGATCAATGTGTGTGTGTTAATTATATAGTTAACCTTTTTGTTTAAATGTAGCTTGGAGAGAACATGTCACCACTAAACTCTGTGTTTCCTCACGACTCATCACCTAGGCATTCGGTAATTAAATGGCTTAAAGGCTTGGTTTATGATCATAATTAATTATATGTGAAACTCTTATATGTATATATGCATCAAGTTATTCAGTTCGTAACTGTTTTCAATTCTTTCAATGTAGCTTGGCCTCGATACATCGCCACACGAGTCCACTAGTCACCAAACTTCAGCACAACCGGCGGATTCTTATGTGTGCTTTGTTGTCTAATATTTTTGTATATAATGTTGCGATATTTACCATATATATCATCTAATTAATGCTTTGTTAACTTAGATTGTGCAACCACATTCACCACAATAGGAGCAATCTAAAGAGTTCTTGGAAAGGACCAAAAGAATTATACATTTGGAGGCTAAGCTCGGCAGTAGACCTCAAAGAATTAGACATTTGGGTGAACGTATTTATGACCATTTTGCAGCGAATCCTTGTCCAATCAAACTTGTATTGCCACTTGGGATGTATGCCGATCTTGGTCCGTATGAGGAATGGAGTGATTATGATGCGTTGCTAACTTGGCTGACGAATGGGTATCTCGATCTAACCATTATATCTTAGTAGGCGATGTAAGCTCTATAATAATGTCTATAAAAAGTGTCTTTATATTCTTATTTCTTAATATTACTATTTCAATCATAATTTTGATATTTTGATCTTAATTAGGGACTTGTGGGTCCAGTGCGAGGTGCAATTACCTCCAAACCGATGTGCGTTCCTACATCCTAGTATATGCCAATCATTGTATTGTGAACATGAGACTCATCGCAAGAGTGTTACCGATCACATCATCTCGCAGTTTAAACATCACAGAGCCAAGCAGTTCTTCATGGCTCCCTATAATCATCACAAGTATGTTTTATACAAATGTGTCTTCCTGTGTGTATGTATATGCATGTTTTTGTGTGTGTGTGAGTACGTTTCATGGTTTTAATTATAATTGCTTTACTTACAATTAGCTTTCTAAATATTTGTTTAGTGAACATTGGATCCTCTTCATTCTCGACAATGTCACACGTACGGGCTACATCTTAGATGCATTGAAGGGTACAAAAACTAAAAAAGATTATGCATTTGTTGCTCGGGTGGAAGAGTAAGATTTTTTTCAATATGGATATTTCTTAGATATGATGAATATTGTTTCTACACTTGTTAAGTTGATTATATTTATATAAGGTGTCGTGTCGGGAGCTGGAAATGGAATATGGTGAACTATCCCCAACAAAAATCGACTTGGGAATGTGGTTATTACGTTATGATGAATATGTTTACCATAATGATGTCTAAGCAAACAAATTTCCCAACTACCGTAAGTCTTAAGAAATATGAAAATATAATAAATTTGCTCATTGTAGATACTTAACTTGTTAATTGAATTTGGTTATAAAACTGGAGAGACACAAAGAGTCATTTATCCACGGATGTGGATGATTTGGTATATAACAGCTGTAAAACGTTTGCCAATGTGCACCTGTCGTGATCAATGTTATCAGATGAACTAGTGTGTTTGGCGCTGAACGGGCAGTACAATGGTTGTAAAAGGTTTGCAAATGTTTACCCTTCGGGATCAATTTAGATGAACTTGATGTAAAGATGTTTCGTAATCATATTACGATATTTACTTGATATTTGTACCAGGTATATATGTCGTGATTTCGATTATTTGGCTTTCTGGAAATCGATATATCGCCAATATTTGGGTACTGAAATTTGGTAATTGCTACTAGAAATTTTGGTGGGAATCAAATACAGACCGTTATAAGCGGTTACCTTGAACCGCCTAATAATACGGTAGTTTTTAAATTTTATTTGGCGCCATCAATAATAAAAATGGCGGTTCCTAAACTCCGCCTTACAATACAATAACCATCTTTATATATCTTAACATCTGGCGCTAAAACATCCAAGACACACCGCCTTATTTTAATAAAAAATCCCCGCCCTTATATGACATAACTGTGTCAAAAGATAAACCGCCTTTAAAATTTTAAAACCCGCTTTAGATCTATTTATTTAAGGTGGTGTATTCACCGCCCGTAATTAAGTTTTTATCTTAAGCATCGCTCGCATTGATGGCGGGCGGTTCACCGCCCGTAATGGGCTTTTTCCCCGCCCGTAATGTGCATTTTTGTAGTAGTGTTTATATGTGATGTGACAATTTAAATGCAAATTAGGAATTGAATTTTTTTTATTTTAATTATAACGCCTAAATTTGTACATGTTAGTTCAACGATATTCAAACCAAATTGTAATTGTGATTGTAATGATATTTTTAATTTGTTATGAGACATAAATAGTAAATACATAAAGATATATAACTAAAAAGATTGTCGCATATTTTATGGCCATTAAGCTCAAGAAATATATATTTTATCATTTGTTTTTTGTACTAACAATGAAACAATCTCTTGAGTATATAATATATTTGTAGTGTATTATTCTACAAATTTAATAATATCAATAGAACCAAGAAAAAAAAAAACACTTATGCAAGCCAGAATAAACCGTTTACCCTAATCACCCACCGGCCCTCCATTAAAAGTACCTTTTTGGTAGCCAATAAACTCCATTTACTTTAAATATATCATGAGAATTTGATAAGGTAAAATATCATGAAAGTAAAATCAGTTAATCATGATATGAGCTCACTTACTCATGATATTTATGTACGAATTGATATAAAGGTATAATGTGAATCACCACTACCCTCAACTCTTTCTGTCACCACTTTGTCACGTACAACGTTAGCAAAATCATCTCTAAACTTTTCGAGGTATTGGACAAAATTATTGTATTAGGCAAATGAGACCCTATAAGTAGATGTCAGATAAGCCGATTTTTAAGGTTAAATGAAAATTATTCTTACCGGTACGATTTTCATATAATATATTTTTTTTATTTTTAATAGTTATTTCCCAAATCACAATGATTAGTTCTTAACCCTTTTAGTCAAAGTCTAATACGTCAATTGAATTTTCTATATTAGGCTCTGCAATCAACATATATATTTGTTTATAATATATATTTTGTCTAAATACTAATAAAATCCCTCTTACTTCAAAATAAGAGGAATTTCGATTTCTTATGTCATCATCATCTAGATTACACGCATTACACTATTTGGGGATAATTTGGAGGCCCCCGGGATCTGGAGGCTCTAAACCGTCGACCAATTCACCCACAGATGACCTTGAACGCTAGTTTATATCAAGATAAATGAACAATCACATATCCAGTGTGTTTGTACTTACATATAACACTTACAAAATATAACATGAAAACGAGTAAACAAATAGAAATACGAAGTTATCATCAATCAATCATAATAAGCCAATATGTTGGTTTGGGTTACGAGTGATATCGGTTCAAGTCAACCTGTTTATTGTATCATCTAACAAAAGCCATAATTAGCCATAAAGAATTTACCAACTAGCTTCATAATGTTTGTTTAAAGAGCAAAGAGTAAATTACATTCCCATGTCTCTACGTTACCCGTTTCACTCTTGTTTATGTGTTGAGTTTTCTGCAAGTTGGCCGGATTTTCATTTCACTAACAGGTTCTTAAAGGGTAAAAAAGTCATGAAAATTTAAGGGTTTTTTAGTCATTTTATGAGGAACGAGGGACTGAAAGCAAAATGAGAATCCAGATCTAGAGATTGAACTCGAGAAACAACCGACCCAAAAGTATTGACTTTAAAAGCCAATATTTTATACTACGGGATAACTTTTGGAAAACTCTAAAGTTGAGGGGGAGAAATGAACACTTCTCAATCATGTAACTCTCAAGTTTCAACCACCGTACTACCGCAGCACCGCCTCTCTCAGCACACTTACACCTCGACTTACGCATATTCCGTGATCGAAAAAACAATGGCCGGCGAGGTTTCCGATCAAAATAACCGGAAATTCTTCGTCGCCGTCCATGTTGGCGCCGGCTATCACTCACCGGTTAACGAGAAAGCTCTCCGATCTGCTATGAAAACTGCCTGCCTCGCCGCCGCGTCTGTTCTCCGAACGGTCTCTCTTTAATTTAATATTTCGATATTTATATTCATAACGTACATGTTTGATTCTATTACACTATTAGTTTTCTATGATGTTTATTCCGTCATACGTGACTATGAGCTGCTGAGTTTTGGAACAATAATTATTCTTCAAATTAGGCTGTAAGTTTGTGGATAATGAGTTTCGACTTGATTAATCTGCATAATATGCGAATTATATATATGTTAAAGTTTCTACGAATTTGAAGTATTTTTTTTTTTTTTTGATAAGTAATAAGTATTAGGTTCTTGATTAAAAATGAACATGAAGTCTGCTTTTAGTGGAATGTAGGCAGTGTATGTGATCATGAAGTTTATTTACTTTACTATAATCAATATTATCTGAGAATTATTGTATGATGATTTGAAGTTTAACATTTATTTGATGAAACAGCTACTGCAGATAGCTTTAGTTTATTGATGATTAATGACTGTAGTGTTTATATTGTGTTCATTTGGTTTTTTATAGGGTTCTGGTGGATGTGTAGATGCTGTGACAGCTGCGATCGAGACTTTGGAGGTATGACTTTTTATATGTGTGAGGAAGTGTATCTTTCTCTGGCTAGTAAAATTATTTAAAAATGTGATTGTTTGGTTCAGATCATACTTGATGGCTTTGATTCTGTTTATTTACACGTGTTAATGTGACCAACCTTCTTTTTAGATGAATTTTGTGGTTTTTGTTTCTATGCTGAAGGTTTTATACATATTTGACCCTCTTCATTTTGCTGATGATTACATGGAAGAGGGAATGAAATATAGATAGGAAAATCGAATAGAATGTTATTAGGTCATTTTCACAATGTAAGTACCACAATTGAAACTAAGTAGTATTCTAGATAGGAGCAGAGTAGAGAAGTTTCATTTTGTATAATTCATGGAACTCCCCTACACATTCTTATGAGTTATGAGTAAGTCTGTAAACTACTTATTGAAAGTAGTAGCTCATTCATGTGAATTGTTTTTTAGCTTACTTATAGTTGTCTTATTACAATCTTACACAGTTCTGTAAAACTAATTTCGTGAAAGTTGAGCTGCAGAATGATCCTTGCACTAATGCTGGTAGAGGCTCAAATTTGACAGAGGATGGTTATGTTGAGTGTGATGCGAGTGTTATGGATGGTACCTCTGGAGCATTTGGGGCAGTTGGAGCAGTTCCAGGTATATCCGTAAAAGGGTTTACAGAAATTGTTTATTTATTAATTGTTTATATATTATCTTTTTATATGAATCTCATTTTCTCTGTTTCTTGCTATGCTTATTATGGCTTTCGTTCTTATATGATATCTACCTGTCTTTGAAGCAAACAATTACCAGGTGTAAGTAATGCCATTAAGATTGCGGCTTTGCTGGTAAAGGAGCAGATTTCGGGTTCATCCTTGCTGGGTCGAATTCCTCCCATGTAAGCTTTCGTTGCTTATTTGTTGTCTCTATGGCTTACAAAAATAAGCTATTCTGGTATCGGATTTGAGTGCTTATTGCGAAGTCTCTGGTGTCCCATTTTCAATTTAACCAAAACCCTGTTTTATAGTGCACCTCATTCGTCAACTATTATGTGGTAAATTATTAAGTTGAATGAGTAGTGCATCTGTGTTACGTATATAAGCTTATATACTTGTAGAAACACGTTTCAGTGTTTCTTTATTCAATAGAAGCCAAAGAGGTAATGAGGTCTCAAAATAATGGAATACATGTAAAATAAGCATGACGAATAGGAGTTTCTAATGCTAGAATTGCGTGTGGCATTCTGTTAGTTTTTAATTTACATATACCACTGTTCCATGAAACACAATGGCTCACTTGACTTGTAGCTCAATGATAGCTTGACTGATACCAATTCTTTTTATTTTTCAATATTCTCAGGTTTTTGGCAGGCGAGGGTGCACGTGCTTGGGCGAAGTCAAAAGGGCTTAATATCCATAGAACAATTAAGGAGGCTAATCAGGTAGTTTCACATTGGCCCCATTTTTTACTATATAATATATCTCGCTAATGTCCCCATTAACATAGTTTTACTTCTTACATTTGACTCCTGAGATTTGTATGTCTACAATTTCGTTCTTGTAGTGGCTTGTGACAAAAAAGGCAAAAGGACAATGGAAGAATTATAAGGTAATGCTTGAAGATGCCAAAGCTAGAATATCTTCAGCGGATACTCGTCAACAGTTTGATAATGTGTCAGGTTTGCATAGTGAACACACTACTGAACAGTATCATCTTTCAAAATGCTTTTGAATGTTGTTTCTCTACATATATTTACAAATATGATTATTGAAGTTCAATAGATGTTGAATTATGTTTTTAATACATTTCGTGTTTTCGACAATCAGATGATTCAAACCACATTGTTGGTAGCAACCATGCTATACAACCTGCACTTGGAGAAGACAGTATTATGGATACCGTAGGAGTTATATGTATTGATAAGGAGGGAAATATAGCATCTGGAGCTTCTAGTGGTGGCATTGCACTAAAGGTTTATTGCTTCATTCCTTCACAATATAGTTATCTGAGTTTATTTTTCAATCCATATGTTAACAATTTTATCTTTAAAATTTAAATTAGGTCAGTGGGCGTGTGGGTTTAGCAGCAACATATGGTTCTGGTTGTTGGGCGTCTTCTGAGGAGTCTAGTTCTTCAAGAGTTGGTTGTTGTGTTAGCGGTGCTGGAGAATGCCTAATGAAGAAGTTCGCTGCAAGGGAATGTTGCACATCCTCATCACTGTATGACTTTCATTTATCTCTCATATCTTAATTTTCTTTATAAATTATTATTTTCTTTATAAATTATTAATTTCGAAATAAGACAAAACCCATATCGACCCACCTCTTAGAAGCAATATTAGAGGCACAATTGAAAATTTTCTCGCCTGTTTTTGTGTATGACTCGGGTATGGTCAACTCTGATTGCAGATTGATGGCTGGTCCAGGTGCTGCCTGTTCAAAAGTTTTACAGTCTGTAATTAAAGAGAGTAATCAACGTGGTAGTGATAGAAGTGCGGGAATTCTGCTTGTGCAAGCCGAAGCTCCCTCTATGGTGAGCTCCTGATCAGACTTGCAATTAAATTTATGTAATAGTGGTTTGGTTTTTGAAGTTCCAGTGACATTTCAAATTGATTTCATTAGGGCCCTGGATCATCACCACAGCTGAAATCTGTTGAAATTGCTGCTGGCTTCACTACCTTGTCTTTTGGAATAGGCTATTTTGATAACTCCATGGTGCAGCCAAAGGTATGAAACCTGTTTGCCGCAACTATATCGGATTGGATAAAAATAAAAATAAAAACTTGTGCTCCATCTTTCATGTACTTGAACAAATAAGATGGTTATTTTGCAAAAGACGTTTGTCTGTAATATATTTTTGCAGAGATATTACAAGTATTGGTTATAAAACTCAATTGTTGGTCATTTGAAACTTTTGCAGGTTTCTATTTTGAGGAGTTCTAAACAACAGAATAGAACAGAGATATGCCAGTTTGCAACATTAGCTAACCTTTCCCTCAATTAGATATGAATTCAGCTTCATATTGCATGTATAATTCCATTATTTATGCAAAGAATATCCAATTTTCTATTTATTTACTTAAAATAATACCTGCTTGCCGTTCTAAAAAAGGAAATAAAAAATAAAATCAGCTTTATATTTGTGAAAAATATGCATTGCATTCGATGAGTTGTAGCAGTCTTTGTAATGATAGTACAACGTATTCATGTCTGGATTGTGATAAATTTTCTTATGGTTCACTAACTCTTTCAAATCCAAAAGTCTATAGTTAGATTTCCCATATTAATTGCAAATTAGGGATTGTTTTTAGTTAATTTAGGTTTTTGTTATAATCTTACATTACACTAAATTTAGGGTTTAGATAATAATTGATAATAATAGTAATAATAATGGTGGAAAGTTATAGTAGTAGCAAAGATCCTTTCATTGTAATTAAACAGATTTTGACCGTCTATTTGAGAGAGAGAGACATGTATAGGTAGTAAGAAGTAAGATAATGGAGTTTTGATCAAATGAGAACACATTATAACGCTTCAAATGTATAATTACTCTTGATAAAATAGTTAGATTAACATTCGTACATCTCAAATATGCAAAGAAAAATATATGTACACTTATAAAAATGCAAAAAAGTTGAAAAAAATTATTGATATAATTGTGAATCAATCATTTTTTTCGATTTTTGTGTCATAAATTTGTTTGCTTGTTGTGCATTTATAAGTTGTTCTTAGTGATTCTTATATTTAAAGTGTTCTCATTGAAACTCTACCCGGAAGATAAGATTAGGCAAAAGCAATAAAGCATACCATACTCGTGTTAAATTCATTTTTTGTAAACAATTACTTATAGTCGATCAAGTAAGGTTAGGGTTGTTCCTCTTCATGGTTTCTTAGTTTTATTATTAATTAATTTGTAAATGTTAAGCTTAACTAATGCTAATTTTTGTAAATAAAAACTTTATTTATTAGAGCCCAGGTTGGTAAATCTTTTAAAATTATTATCATATAATTATTTTAACATGGGTTTTGCTAACATGTGCCCCTATGGCACAATTTAAACCGCATTTAATGAAGTCTAAATTTTCTTAAATATTATCATTTGCATTTAATACTCATTAATTCAATCTAAAATCTACCTTTTTTATATACATATTAATTAAAAATTCTGATATTTAAGGATATTAAGACTTCATTAAATATGGCTTAACGTTACGTTAGCAAAACCCTTTTAACATGAGTAAGGCATGTAGCCATGTACACGGTAAATACAACATTTACGTTTACCCTACACATCCGTCTTGTGGTATGACACACACAACAATACCAATCCTTACTTTAATAAAATAAATTTAATTAATTTACTACTAATAAAATTTAAAATTTTAGAACCGGATAAACCTTTAATTATTAACTAGCCTTGTACCCGCGCAATGCGGCGGTACGTTTTTATAAAAAGAAAAGTTGATGTCGTATTTCAGATATTCTAATATTATATTTTTTTAGCACTTTTACAGTGTAGTTTTTCAAATGTGTAGGCATTATTTCAAATTGAGTGTATATACTTATAAACAATTGGTTATATATTGATTCTTGAAAAAAAAAACAACATTTGTTTGAAACTATCATTATTTTTGCACTATGCAACAATGTACAAGCTTGTAACTTGATGATAGTTGCATGCTTTCTTTTTCTTGTTTGGGTGTTAAGTTGTGAACTAAAACATGATCGTAAGTTTTTCGCGTAATGCGACGGACATTTAAGAAATCAAATGGATACTGTAAATTATGATGACTATATAAAAATGACGTAGTATTATCTTGAAACATACATACCTAATTTTGACGGTTAGCAAATATGCAGTCAGCAGCACTCAAATTAAGTTTTGCTAAAATAATTTATTTAAAATATATATACTTTAGCATTATTGTACGTTCTTTACCTTTAAAAATTGAAATAAGTGTAGACTAAACTGCTTTTTTGATAGTTCTAATGTGTATATTTAATTTCTTATGAATATTTAAATCGAAATTAAATTAATCTATTCTAATTAAATACAAAAACTCATTAAGAGAAAATTGACTATTGAAAAAGAAAATGTAGATACAAAGTAGGTAGAAAAATAAATTATCAATAAAAGTCAACAGAATTAAAATTAAAATGATGTTAACAAATAATAAAAAGTTACCATAAATCTTTACCCATTACCATAATAAGAGAGGGTATAATTGTAATTTCGGATATCTCTTTAAGGTCAAGAGTGAAAACCCATTATAAGGTTTGTAGATTATTACGAGTAATAATCATATATGGTAACTACATCTTTGAATAATTATTATTATTACTTTCCTATTTCTATTAGGCTTTCATGTTCTAAATTAGGGACTACCCATTAATTAATATATTTATACATAAACTTGTTCAACTAATTATTTTCTTATTTAAACATCGATACATATATTAAACCCTCATCATCATGCAGATTGATTAATAGTATATATAGTGCCCCGATTTTATATCATTAATTCTTCACTTTTTGATTCTTATAACAACTTATTGGAAATAATTCAGTGTTATAGAACAATCAATGGGTCTTCGAACAAGAAAAAGAACGATGACTCGTGATGGTATGCAGGGGCGGTACAGAAAAAAAATCGAACAAGGGCAAAATTGAATAGTATACATTGGATTCGGGTCATCAACTCGATTTTTTTGCTTTAACCAAAACTATTTTAGTTGAACCAAAGTGAATTTGGTTCAACATTAAATTCAAATTTTTAATTACATGGACAACATATAACATATACTCATATAATTAGCAACTCATATTAAATTCTAAATCGAATATGCTTATGTTTAACATGTATATATAGTAAAAGTGTAAAACATTATCATATGTAGATTACAAAGAAAATGAAAAAATTGTAATCAACAAGATATATAGTTTAACAATTATGTTGAGTTATAATAGTATATTACATATATACAATGGAAAAAAAAATAGTAACAAAGAACAACTTAGAAAACATAAAGGGGAAAAAAAATTAAAACTAATGTAGTAACAAGTGATTGAACTTTAGACCTCTTAAATACCAAGCCACTTCCCAACCACCTAGCTAAATACATCAATATTTATTTTATTGAAACTGATTTATATTTATTAGTTATGAGGACAATATGCAAATTATACCAAAACCTACGAAATATTTCTCGACCCGTAAAAAATTGGTGGGGGCGGCTGCCCACCCTGCCCCCACCGTAGTACCACCCCTGATGGTATGCATTCGGGTAATGGTAGCTGTGGAGAAAAGAACGTCGCAAAACGACCAAAGACCACGGTCGAGTCCTTACCAAGAGATTTGTTGGTTGATGTTTTCGCTCGTGTTGCATCTTCTTCGTTCATCGATGTATTCAATGCAAAACTATGGTTGGTTTCATTATCTCGTAATTTCTTTGTTTTTCTTTTTAATTCAATGTATCTGATGGGTTAATCCCGATCATCACAAAGAAAAGAAGGAAAAGAATTGTAAATAGTTAGTTATTGCAGTAATTAAATAAAGAGGTATGACTCTTCGTGAAGAGACACAACCGAAGGAAAGGGAAGTTATGTTTCAAGAGGCACGACGAAGCATCACGACTGTTCAAGACAACCTTTCATTGTTTATATATAGATAGAAGTTATGTAATGTAAGATAACAGAATGAAAACAGATACAAAGAAAACACAACAAGATTGTTGAAATTCATTAGAATCAATATACTTTGTATTTACTACATTCTCTCTGATTATCAGTTTAGATTGAACAAGTTATTGAATAGATCCGGAGATTGGGGCCAACAATTGGTATCAGAGCCTGATTCTTAACATGTTCATCACATACCAAGATTACAACTTTCTATTTGAATCAAACCGTGAAGATCAAAGCATTCGGCCAAGGAAATTCTCAACAGACTTGAACACTAAATCAATTATCATCAAAGTAAGTGTTCAAAAGAAGATTTCCATCATTTGAATCCATTTTGTCACCAAGGGATTAATCACATACAAAGTGATTAATTCAACCGACATCAAAAGGTTTCAATACGTTCATAGCAGTTATCGCATATGGAGAACAACCGAAGGCAATCACAGATTTTCATCAATAATCATCAAGGGACGGCTACGAATTTTAGTAAGGATTCACAAACAGAAAGCACATAAGGGACATCGATTTAGGCATCAAAAGGGGCCGATTATACAAATCGGTACAAAGCAAAAAGGAAGGAACACCCCTTGTTTTTGCAAGACGATACAACCCCACGATTGAACCATAGTAACGGTTCACTGAATTGTCCAAAACAGGCCCGAGAGAAAACCGGTACCGAAACCCAAGTTTGGCGAAACCCTAGATTTCGCAAAATAAAAAACTGAACGGGATCGCGACGGTTCAGAGATAACCACACCCACCGGTCAAAATCAAGAGAGAATAACATCAATTACACGAACATACCGGCGTTAACCGGATTGTTTTGAACCGGCAGTCACGAACGAAAAAAGGAAAGGGGCGCCAAGTTGGAACGAAAGAGCGACGGGTTTTGTTTAACCCAACAGGTTCCAAAAGTAAACTTTTAAAAAGTTTACATATTATACCATCCACTTATTTTTAGATATATACTGGTATAAAAAATTATACCTAGTTTTAATTAGAAATAGAAAATAGAAATTTATTATAAGTTTTTATCTTCGAGTTTCAAGGTTTAGAGACATAACAGAAAATATAATAGTTTAGTGATTTACACTGATTATTATATTAGAAGGGTAATTTTAGGTAGTGCACGACCTAGGATTATTCAAGTAAAGGAAAAAAAAAACCCACCAAGAATAGTTTGTGGAAGAAACTATTCGAACCCAAGTAGTTTTGACATAAAGTTAGGAAACTTTAGTGGACAAAACCAAAAATCTCCAAGTATAGAAGATTTAAGGAATATCTTAAAGAACTTGATAGTCAACATAAGTGATAGCCAGTGAGGCACAAGAGGAAGATCAAGGAATTCAAGAAGATAGAAATTTCGAAACACTAAGTGTTAGAATTTCATTTGGGAGATTTAGAATATCTTAAGAGATATGACAGTAGAAAGTGGAGACAGTTCAAAGAAAAAATTAGGTAGTACACCTCAATTCCAATGCCCAATACTAAAGACAACGAATTACTCATTATGGGCAATTCGAATACAAATCATTCTAGAAGCGAATTGTTTATGGGAAATGATAGAGCCAGAGAAGACAACTCAACCTGACAAGAAGAAAGAAAAGACTGATATCGCATACCTTTACCAAGGATTAACCGAAGAACAATTGCTACAAATAACAAAGCACAAAACGGCAAAGGTCATATGGGATGCTTTGAAAGCTAGACACCTTGGTGAACAAAGAGTTCAACAAGCAAGACTACAAACACTCAAATCCGACTTTGAGATGTTACACATGAAGGAAGATGAGACAATCGACACCTTCACTGGAAAATTGACAACGATGGTCAATAAAGCTGCCAGTCTAGGGCACGTATTTGAAGATCAAACAGTAGTACGAAAACTACTAAACGCAGTACCTGATAGATACCTGCAAATAGTTGCATCAATAGAGCAATACTCGGATCTAAGTAGGATGACAGTAGAAGAAGCAATTGGGAGACTCAAGACGTATGAGGAAAGAATTAAGTTTAAAAAGGGTAAACAAGTGGACAATCAAGAGAAACTGATGTTCACACGACATGAAAGTAAAGGAAAGAGTTTTAGAGGACGTGGACGTGGAAAGAATAGATTTTCACAAGGAAAAAGCCACGAGAGATTTAAGGAAGAAAGGAAAGATAGAGAAAACCTATCAAGGAAAGATGGAGAAAACACTCACAGAAACATCAATAGAAACAACTTCAAGAAACCAAGCTATAATAATAGCAAGACACAATGTTTCCGATGTAAGAAAATGGGGCGTATTGCACCCAAGTGTCCACAAAGGACGAAAGTAACTGAACAATCCAATCTTGTGGAAGAAGATTTGGAACCAACCGTGCTAATGGCAATATTAGAGGACTTAGATGAAAGGAAACAAATAGAGGAAGTTGTAGATCAAGACATCTTACTACATGAGGAAGATGTGGAAGGAAAAGAGACAAATAGAAATATAAAAAGCCAATGGTACTTAGACAATGGAGCTAGCAACCATATGACTGGAGTAAGAGAACACTTCAAGGAATTAGATGAGAAGGTTACTGGAAAAGTAAGATTTGGAGATGGTTCATACATTGTGATTAAAGGAAAATGTTCAATTCTGATAGAATGTGAAGACGAAGAACAGAGAGTAATATCACACGTATATTACATCCCTAGTTTGAAGAGCAATTTATTGAGCCTTGGACAATTTACTGAAATTGGTTGTAAAGTAGTAATGGAAGATGACGAGTTATGACTTTATGACATGAATAGCAAGATCTTCATGAAAGTAACACGACAGAGAAACCGATTATATAAGGCAAATCTGAGGATAGGCACACCTGTCTGCCTACTAGCAAATTTAAGTGAGGATACATGGTTATGGCACGCAAGATTAGGACATTTGAATTTTGAGTCACTAAGGTCAATGGCTCAAAGGAATTTAGTACAAGGAATACCTGCCATTAAACACACCACACAAGTCTGTGATGTTTGTTTAATTGGTAAGCAAAGTATAATGCCATTTCCACAAAAGGCTAGAGCAAGATCAACTGCACCTCTAGATTTAGTATATGGAGATTTATGCGGACCAATATCACCACCAACACCTTCTGGAAAGAAATACATATTCTTGTTAGTAGATGATTACTCAAGATATATGTGGGCATATTTCTTAAGTACGAAAGGTCAAGCATTTGACACTTTCAAGGAATATAAGGAGACTGTGGAGAAAGAGTTAAAGTTAACATTGAGAATGTTAAGAACTGATCGTGGAGGTGAATTCACATCAAATGAATTCACACAATACTGTAAGAAGAACGGTATTGCAAGACAATTGACAGCGCCTTACTCACCAAAACAAAATGGAGTAGTTGAAAGAAGAAATAGGACAATTATGTCTACAACGAGATGTATGATGAAGGCAACAATTATGTCTACAACGCTATTATGATTAAATAGCGTTCCAACAAAAGCACTTGAAGACGTTACTCCATATGAGGCAATAAAGAAGAAAAAGCCAAATCTAGACACATTAAGAGTCTTTGGCTGCATTGCATTCGCAAAAGTACCATCACAGCACTTGACGAAGCTGGATGATAGAAGTGTACGCATGGTATACTTAGGAAATGAACCAGGATCAAAAGCTTATCGTTTATATGATCCAACAAAGCAAGAAATACATATTAGTAGAGATGTGTAGTTTTAGGAGAATGAAACATGGGACTGGAAGGAGTACATTAGTGAGTTCAATAGCGAAGAACCTGAATGGAGTGACTTCACAATAGAAAATCATGAAGTCACAAGTGAACACTACGATGAAGGGACTCAACCAAATGAAGAGGACAACGAGATTCCTGACAACGGAGATGATGGATACATGTCATCACCAACAAACTTACCCTTACATTCTCAAACACCTCACACACCGCAAACAAACTCAATACAAAATAGTTCTCAATTTAAACCAAGTAACTCAACACAATCAAGCTATCAAAGTGATAGTGGTTCAACCTCACACGCACAATTTGACCACACACCAGTAAGAGGTTTTAGAACGTTAGATTATTTATACGAGAACACAGAAGAACTAAAAGACCAGGAAACTGAAGAGCTATTATTAGCTGAAGATGAACCCAAGAACTACAAAGAAGCATCAAGTGATCAAAAATGGATTGAAGCAATGAAGGACGAGCTAGATTCCATTAAAAGGAATAATACATGGGAATTAACTACTCTACTTAAAGGACAGAAAGCAATTGGCTTGAAATGGGTATTCAAGACCAAGAGAGATGCTAATGGAGATATAATCAAGCATAAAGCAAGATTAGTAGCAAAAGGGTACATACAAGAGCATGGCATAGATTTTGAAGAAGTATTCGCACCAGTAGCAAGAATGGAAACAATCCGACTAATACTAGCCATAGCTGCTCACAATAAATGAGAAGTACACCACCTCGATGTAAAATCTGCATTTCTGCATGGAGAATTAAAGGAGGAAGGGTACGTTGCACAACCTGAAGGATTCATCAAGAAAGAAGATAATGGCAAAGTATATAGACTTATTAAAGCTCTATATAGACTAAGACAAGCACCACGTGCATGGAATATCAAGTTAGACAATACCTTGAAGTCACTTGAATTCAAGAAGTGTGCACTAGAACAAGCTGTCTACACAAAGACGACAAAAGACTCAATACTGCTAATAGGAGTCTATGTAAATGATTTAATCATCACTGTTACATCAAAGAAGGAGATCGACAAGTTCAAGACTCAAATGAAAGAAAAATTTGAGATGAGCGATCTAGGATTATTAGCATATTATCTAGGAATAGAAGTCACACAAACAGGGGGTGACATATCAATAAAACAATCTGCTTATGCAAGCAAGATTCTAAAGGATGCTGGAATGTTAGACTGCAACAAGACACATATACCTTTGGATCCAGGAACAAGACTGACAAAGGTCACTGAAGGAACTATGGTCAACACCACCGAATATCGGAGTTTAATTGGATGTTTGAGATATCTACTTCATACAAGACCCGACTTAAGTTATTTGTTGGATTACTTAGTCGTTTTATGCAAGAACCAAAGGAGCAACATATGAAAGCTGTAAGACAAGTACTACGTTATGTGAAAGGAACAAAGGATTATGGAATTACCTACAAACATAATGGAGGAGACAAGATACAAGGTTTTAGTGATAGTAGTTACGGAGTTAATACTGAAGAAGGAAAAGGAACTACTGGGATAATATTTTATTATGGAGATTCACCTATCAGCTGGAGTACACAGAAACAAGCCACTGTAGCACTATCATCATGTGAATCTGAATTTATCGCAGCAACAGCAGCAGCAACACAAGCATTATGGTTAAAGAGATTACTGAGCAAGCTTACACAAACAAAGGAAGAGAAAGTCACAATATTAGTGGATAATAAATCTGCTATAGCCCTGATAAAGAATCCAGTATTTCATGGAAGAAGTAAACACATTGATACAAAGTACCACTTCATAAGAGAATGCGTTGAAAGAGAAGACATTCAAGTTGAACACATAAGTGGAGATTATAAACGGGCTGACATACTCACAAAGGCTTTATCAAAGATCAAGTTTCTGACAATGAGACAAATGATTGGAGTTAAAGACCTACGACAAGACGATCGTGATTAAGGGGGTGAATGATGGGTTAATCCCGATCATCACAAAGAAAAGAAGGAAAAGAATTGTAAATAGTTAGTTATTGCAGTAATTAAATAAAGAGGTATGACTCTTCGTGAAGAGACACAACCGAAGGAAAGGGAAGTTATGTTTCAAGAGGCACGACGAAGCATCACGACTGTTCAAGACAACCTTTCATTGTTTATATATAGATAGAAGTTATGCAATGTAAGATAACAGAATGAAAACAGATACAAAGAAAACACAACAAGATTGTTGAAATTCATTAGAATCAATATACTTTGTATTTACTACATTCTCTCTGATTATCAGTTTAGATTGAACAAGTTATTGAATAGATCCGGAGATTGGGGCCAACAGTATCATGTACGTGTCAAATTTTTTGAATGCGTTAGTATCTAAGAAGTTGATTCGATAACGCTTCCATTAATCTTTAATATGTATGCATGCTGTTAGTATACATTCGATTATTACTTGCTTGAACAAATCATATTATGTTTTATCCACCACATACAAAAGTACAATGCTATTAATAATCCATGCAAATTTAATATTAGTATGGACTTATGGGTCGTTTTATATAATTATGTATACATTGTTATTGCCATTAGAAATCAAACCGAGAAGGCCAAGTCGAAAAGTATTACAAAAGATCAAATAACGGCGATTTTTAGTGTTATAAGTACCCTGTTTTTCTTTTGAATATTTTGGTATAATTATCCGTAGTTAAGATAATAATCTCAGAGATTCAGAGTACAATGTATACGCACATTATGTATAAATAGTCGATATTAAATCTAAGTACACAATTTAAAACACATATTATTGAATTTTGATAATTGCTAATTAAATTTGATTATTATCTTAATCATATTTTCTCATTCATATATACAGTTGCAAGGATTTTCTTGAGGTTGGAGAAGATGACTACATCTGTCAATGTATTTCACACGACAAGTTTCCAATAACTCATTGGTTTCAACCGAGGGATGAAGTGCTCTCATTCCAAGCGAACTGCGTTAAAAAAGGAAACCCCGAGGCATTGTTCAGACAAGGAATGGTACGGACATAACTTAAACTTACGAAAACGTCAATCTATTAGGAGTAATTATCATTGAAATTATCGTTAGTTTTATATATGGATGTATGACTTTATAGGTTGATTATTTCAATATAGTTAAAGGCGAGTCTGGATTAGAGTACCTGAAAACTACAGCTGAAAAGGTTGAATCCGGATTAAAGTATTTGAAAACAGCAGCCGAAAAGGGACATATTGTAGCCAAATATGTTTATGGCATGATAATGCTTTCACAAGGAGATGAAAAAGCCTTAAATCTTTTGACTTCCCTAAAGTGTTCAAGACGACAGGGATATTCGAAAGTCGTTGAGTGCAGAAATAGAGTGAAATCCATCTTATGGACTATGTGGATTCGCTACTCGAATTCTATTAAAGGAGTGAACTTCAAGTGTCAAGAAAGAGATCATATCGTTTGTGTTAGAAGAACGGGTTTCGATGAGATCAGTGCATTTCCAAGTTGTGATTTGTGTCTGTGGTCTCGCGAACTTGTTGAATTTCGTAAAATCCTGAACCGGGGTGCTTAAATTGATACATTATATCTAGCATGTACTTCAACAAATTAATACTCCGTATGATTTATTAGATCTAACGACCATTAAGTACTCAATTTTTGTGTATTTTTTTTTTCATATATTGTTTGTTTATGAAGATAATTTTAAATAATGAATTCCCCGTAGCTAGGTTTATAACGTTTACGGATAACTATTTATAGAGTATAAATACATAAGAGAAATTCTAATGGACCTGAACCCACTAATACAATCAGGTTGGCATACTAACTAACCTATCATCTTATACTCTCCTGCAATCCGATTAGCGAAATTGTGAAAGTTCGGGATGGAGTTGAAAACTAGAAACATTAAAGTAATAATTTATGTGTTGATAAATACATCCGACAGCAAGTGGAGACAAATTTTCAAGCAAGAGCATAAATAAGCAGCAAAATCATTTTAGCAAAAATTAATTTGTTGTTGAAGACATCCGGCAGCAAGCGGAAGCGAATCTTCAAACATCAGTAAGAAAAGTAAAGCAAAGCAGTAGCAAAGGTAAATCTTCAAACACCAGCAGCAAAAGCAAAGCTATAGCAAGAGAAAAACAAAGCGGAGCAAAAGAAAAGATGATCGTTGGTCGACAGGAACAACATTTTAGACCATATTTTGTGGGGATTTTTTTTTATACACAACAAAGGAGCAAGATTGAAAAGATAATTGATAAAATCAGAGGGAGATTAGAATTAGAGAAGAAGAAAAATAAAATAGAATAGGATTTTTTTTGTTTTTTCTTTTTGGTATTAAAGAAAGAGATTCTATGCAATCAAAACAAAATAAAATGAAAAACAAGCGATGAGGAGAAGAACATGAATGATTTTTTATACATTTATTTTTCAACTCATAAACAAATTAAGATTGGAAAGGTTTAATTAGACAACACGAAAATAGACAACACGAAAAAGGTAGCAACTTTTTCTAAGAGAGAATTAATTGGGATATATACAAAAAAATGTATGATATAAATCTTTTAGATTTATTAGATTATAAATATATTTTTTACCGAGATTATCTAATTTTGATTAAGGTAGTTATTTTTTTTAAACAAGTTATTTATATGGGCAAATACCCCAAAAAGGTAATCAACTTATCAAAATTTAACAATAAACGGAATACTAGTTTTGTAGATGCCTTTAAAATTGTACCATAAAAGGATTTAAGTTGTGAAAATAGTTCAATTAAGGGTAAAATGACCGTTTCATTTTTAAAAAATGTACCGTAAAAGGATTTAGTATTTTGAAAATGTACCATAAAAAGATTAAACGTTTTGAAATCGTGTCAGAAAAGGATTAAACATTCAAATAAGATTCGGGTTTAAACACTCAAAAAGTAAAATTAGTGTTTATATCGTATGTTTTCTAGGTCACGAATGTCACGTATTAACTGAGTATTTGAGATGTAAGCTCCACATCAGCTAAAACCGGTCAAAAATTGAATGAGATAAAATGAAATAGTAATTACACCTTTAATTAAACTTTTATGACAACTTAAATCCTTTTATGATACGATTTTCAAAATGTAGGTTCTTTTTGGGCATAAGTCAAAAGTGATATTCCATTTATTGTCAATTATATTTTATGATGTCATCAAATTCTTAATTTTAGTCAATTTAACTCAATCAAGTAATTCTATTGACTAACTAAATTTTAAATGACAACGTTAACCGATTCTAATAGTATATACTCCCTCCGTCCCAATTTTATTGTCACCAGACAAAAAGACACGCAGTTTAAGAAAATATAACTATCTCTCTCTTACTTTTTGATAAAATGACAGTTTTACCCTCTACTTTTTACCTATTTTTTTGTCTTATATATATACACTAGGGGTAAAAAAGAACTTTATTTCCTTAAACTTTCTATTTATAGAAGTGGACAATTAATTTGGTACAACCCAAAATGGAAATAATGGACAATAGAAATGGGACGGAGGGAGTATAAGATTATGAATGTAATCATTTGTAAATTAACATATAACATTAATACACAAACATCTACCAATTTTAAATTTTTCTTATCCTAAATCCCATGTGATCATACATAAAATCACATATGATTATATGACGTGCAAATTTTAAGACCTGGCAAAAAAAATAGTGTGTTCGAAAATTAGCTTGTGGGATTTCTAATAGAATAGAAAAATACGCTGATTTCGAATAAGTAAGTTTTAGAACTTAATCATTTTTTTGTGTGATATTCAATTTTGAAAATTTGAGTGAAATTGAGGTTTTGAGTGAAATTGAGCAATTATATAGTTTCTCTCATCTCTCTCATTTACCATTGTTCATTGAACCACGTTTTTCATTCTGTAATGGAGGAATTTTTATTTGAATAAGTCATCTTTAAAAATAATATATACACACCTTGAATGTCTAGTTATAAAGAACAAGTTTATGATAATTCAAATCTTTCGGAGCAAGGAATTGAAAGTGTAATAATCGTCATAACATATAAATAACATATCAAAGATCAACGATACGAAAATAACCATGGCGCTCACATGTCATTCTACGTTACCAAGAAATGTTTGAAAAAAATACCAATCAATGAATCATGGGTTCATTCAAACGATATTGGACCAAGTCTATCAAAGAAACAGCCAGAAGGACCACCGTGGGGAGACAATGCTACTTTAACCGGAGTTTTAGCACCATCTTCAACTTCTAATATACCTGTGTTAAAGCTCAAATCTGTCTTAACAAATCCTGGACATACACAGTTAATGCAAAAACGTGTGTATTTAGTGGCCAAGATCCTTGTGTACGCATTCATAGCTGCTTTTGAGACGAAATACGCTGATAAGCTCGTAGGCCACCCTTTGGTTTCTAACAATCCATCTTTGAAATCTTTCAAATACTCATCAAGAACTTCATTTATCTTCTCTTCTGTAAGATTATCAACATCACCCAATATCCCTTTAGCCCATTCGCTTTTCCAACCCTGAAAGTGAGAAAATGAGCAATCAAAACACAAATTTATGTGGTTTAATTTTAATTCATTGTGTCAAACGAACCTTTTCTTAACCAAATTGGGGTACCATACCTGTAATTTAGCCATGGAGGAGGAAACATTTATGATCCTTGGGGAACCAGATGACTCAAGGAGGGGAATGAAATTCTCAACCATTCTTTTAGCTCCATAGTAGTTAGTTTGTAGACATTGAACACCCAACTCATGAGTCTCGGTTAATATGTTTTCCCATGGGATGTGTGTACTAGTAGCCTATATTGATAGCAAATGGTAATAAGAAAGAGGAAGATCGGATATATCATAAGGTCAATCGATTAAAACCATCATTAATTTGGATCTAAAGTGAACAGAATATTGAATATCTTTCACCATGTGTGATTTGAATTTCTTAGATGGGAAAGATCATTGATGTAGTCTTTTCCATGTATCTCACAAAAACTGTTTTCATGACTAACACTAGTGATCTTCTGATTCAAAAAGATGTCTATGATGATAAAGAGTTTCACTGTTTGGACAATATCTCTAGAAATTTGAAGGTTAGATTCAACTACGTACTTAAGGAAGCTCATCATGATATTTAAGTTACGTACGTGTTTAATTGTTTATCATCCTTTAAAGTTTAAAAGGTGCATTTGGCATGTTTTCTTGGTTACAATATTAGATATCCTGATTTTGTGATAGCTGACTATGTACTAAAGTAAAATATCAGATTATATATTATAATCTTATTGAAAACAACAAATGGATGCTTCTACTAATTCAGGACAAGGCATACGTTAAACCAATTACCTCATCTCCACCGCTTCTTAAAACCCTTAAAGCTTCTTCATCCGCAACAACCCCACCGAACCCAGCATTGTTCACCTGTATGTAAATCAGTTAAGCAGCAACTAAGAAAGGTAACCAGAAAGAATCATACAAATGAACAAGCTTGCAAATCCGCAATAAAAAAAAAACTTGGTATGTTTTAAGTTTTAACAATGGGTTTTATGTAAGTAAACCTATTCAAACCTTCACTAATCAAATGGGTTTATTTTCTAAACATATATTTTCATGAAATGTTTGACTATTAGCCAAATACTTAAATCATCGTACAAAATTGAAGATATAAGATAAATGGTAAGAAACCAAAATCAGTTTTATCAATAAAAACTGCAAGATATATAAAGAATATGGTTTTGTAACATACCAGGATATCAATCTTTCCAAATTGGCTTTTCACAAATTGAGCTAAGGAAGCAACGCTAGCAGGATCAACAACATCAAGCTGATGAAATATCACAAGATCACTAACATCAGTCCCTTTGAATTTATCAAGTGCATCCATCCCTTTCTTTTCATCTCTAGCAGTCAACACTACTTTGACCCCATTCGAAGCCAGCTGCTTACAAATCTCAAATCCTATCCCCTTGTTTGCCCCTGTTACTACTGCATATCTACACACATCACATTTACATATCCAAATGGATTAATACAGCTTTTAAGAACTCTGTCTTAACAAAAGTTTGGCGGGCTTTTCAGGAGCAGCCACCTGTCATTTTCGACAAATCTTCAAAGATTTTGAAAATATATAGTAAATAATATTTTCTTTTTGAACGGTGAATACACGCACATATGTCCCTGATGACACTTGAATCTGTAACCTATACATGGTTAATGGGATGATAGAGGCACTTTCGTTACTGCTTAGCCAAATGCCCATTGGTTAACATACTTACAGAACATCCCCAACTCTAATTAATGAGCATCCTATTAGAAGAAACATTACATATCAAGATTTCAAATATGTACTAGGCTTGAACATATATGTAAATCAATATTCTAATGTATATAGTCGTAACAGATGAACAAACAAATAAAAAGTAATTAATCAAAACCGTAGCATACCTCATATTTCCAGATTCTGCCATCTTTTTGCATCAATTGTATATGCAGTTGAGCAATTGATGAACTCAAACTGAATGCATTATTGGTGAGGCTGAATTGAATTTATAGTTAAGACTTGAGATCATGGACAAGTTGCAAACTAACAAAAAAAAAAAAAAAAAAAAAAAAAAAAAAAAAAGGTCAGAGGAAATAATTGGCCACCTTTTTAGAATAGATAACAAATTTAGTCTCCCTCTATTATTCCATATCTACTTATTATTTATGTATATCTTGTTCAAATTAATCATTTCCTAGTTCATAGTTTTAGTCAATTAACCATTTTGAATGAACCAAACATTTAAAAGACGAATGGACTAAAACTATAGTTCCGATTCCAATTTTATTGAAGAAACAATGCTAAGAAAAGTGTTACAATCTTCATAATACATAAAGAGCATACCAACGACACAAGTATGACCGTCGAGCTGAAAAGCATCATAGCATCACCATCATTTGTTATACAGTAATGATCAACAGAAAATACAAATTTAGAATCATATGTTCATTCAAAAGATGTGACCCCATTTCTATCGAAGAAATATCCTGAAGGACCACCGTGTGGAGACAATGCAATCTTAACTGGAGTTTCTGCACCATCTTCAACAGATAATATACCAGAATTATAGTTGATATCTGTTTTAACAAAGCCTGGACATACACAATTGATGCAAAAACTGGTGTATTTCTTGGCCAAAATCCTTGTGTAACCATTCACAGCTGCTTTTGAAATAACATATGCTGATAATGTAGTAGGCCACTTTTTGGTTTCTAGCAGTCCATCTTTGAAATCATTCAAATACGTATCAAGTACTGTATCTATTTTCTCTTCTGTCAAATTTTCAACATCGCATAACTTTCCTTTAGCCCATTCATTTTTCAAATCCTGAAACATGCAAAAATCAACAATCACACACAAGGATATCAAGAATTTACATGGCTTGACTATTCAACCAACTTTCCAATAATAATGCAAAAAGATATACTTGGCCTAATTGTTCTGTTCACTGTATTAATTAATGTGATATCTTAATTAACTTGGATCGCATACCTTTAACTTTCCCATAGACGATGAAATATTTACGATTCTTGGGGAGTCCGATAATTCGAGGAGAGGAAGGAAATGCTCAACCATTCTCTTTGCACCATAGTAGTTTGTTTGCAAACATTGTACAACAGATTCGTGAGTCTCACTTAACATTGTTTGCAGTCCCATTTGGGGTCCAGTAGCCTATAAAGGAAAGGGAAAAGGCATGTATGAAATATAAAAATAAAAAGATCCAGTAAATAAAACCAACATCAAAGATATAAACACTTGATAACCAGATTATACCCAAACATTGAGGAAGCAGATGTTAAAGTTATTTACATATCTGTCTATCTGTCTATCATAATGTATTGGCGTTACCTCTCTTGAAGCCCTGAAAGCTTCTTCATCTAACACAACTCCACCGATCCCAGCATTGTTCACCTATGATATAATATCACAATAAGTAATTAAGATCTTTTTCGTTTTACATATCAAACATTTTTACCTTTGTAATAGCAGGATAATAAATGAAAATGTGTCCGCAAGGCCAATTTCCAACTTGTCTTAAAAAGAATTCGTTTAAGAAAACCCCACGAAATGGGAAAAATCATACTTTTGCCAAATAAAAAGGTAGTTATAGCAGAATCAAAGTAAATGGTTGACGCATAGTTGTCCTGAAACAATGGGAGCAAGAAACATGAGATAAAGAAGCAAACTTTAAACCGCCATCCCTTGCCAGCCGTTTGGAGTCACAGGATGTGCCACATATAAGCCAGCTTCATAATACAATTTCGGCCTTTAAGGCGCTCACGTTTACGTTTCCCCCAATTTTACTCGTCTTTAACTATTCATTTGCTTTAGAAATAACATTCAATACATGTTATAACCCATAAAGTCACACGTTATCTTAACTCTTGAATTAGGTAAGTATACTATCAACTTTCAAGTTCATAAATTAGTCCAAATATACATTGTCCTGTGTGTGTATTTCTGAATCAACATATAAAATTGCAAGATTTTGAAGAACAGGGTTGTAAATCATACCAGGATATCAAGCTTTCCGAATTTTTGTTTCACAAATTGAGCTAAAGAAGCAACACTATCAGGATCAACAACATCAAGCTGATGAAATATAACAAGATTACTTAATTTAGTCCCTTTGAATTGTTCAAGTGCATCAAGCCCTCTTGTTTCATCCCTAGAAGTCAACACTACTTTGATCCCATTTGATGCCAATTGCTTGCAAATCCCAAATCCTATCCCTTTATTTGCTCCTGTTACCACTGCATATCTACATACACTCACACTTACTGTCTACATACACTAACACTTACTTACATATGCAAATGACAGAAGTAATAAAAAAAAATAATAATAATAATTAAAAATAGTACCTGTTTTCCACAGATTCTGTCATTTTTCTTGCTTGAATTTGTATATTTTTCAATTAATTGATTATGAAGGAGAGTGTGACGTAATTTTGAGGAGGAGGGTGTACCAAAAAAAGAGAGAAAAACGGAGATACCGAGTCGACCCGGTCGATTGGAAACCAAAATACTCCTAAAATTGCTATTATCTACGATTGACAAGGGGTGTTTCTGTCATTTTTGGAAAAATTAAAGTTCTATTTGTGTTTATCTTGGTCAGCAAATAATCGACAATCGGCTCTTTTATTTTATTTTTCTTTCCATATTTAACTGCTTGCGATTTGCGAAGATAGTTGTTAAGTCGTTAGCTGACTTGTGACTCTCGCAACTCCTGATTTGACTTGAATAATAAGAGTCAACTAACTTTGAGACCCGCGTATACACACGGGCCGCTTACTTTTGAATACGATATTATAATAAATTTTTATTATTTCGATATATGGGTGAAAATTTGATTGACGGATTTTTTTTTTCTATTTGTAATGGTTCCTTTAAAAATTAGGTAATATCAATATTTATATAATTAAGTATCAATTAAAGACCATGTACAAAAATATTTCGATCTTGTTGATACCAACATGAGAAATCATGTTCACTTGTGAATAAAAGTTCAAAAAAATATGTCGAAGTCAAGTACGCCAATATTAGATAAGAAGTTGTAATATATAACGTAACAGTTATATCCTTTATTATCTCTACAATTACTTATCACCATCGATTACTTCATCCGTTCCAAAAAATTTCAAATAATGATAGGTAAATGTAATTTTTCACTTTACACTTGAGGTATTTTTGACTTAAATTTATTATTATTATTTCTAAAATAGTTATCTTAAGCTTTCATTTTTGTTGCCAACAAAAAGCCAAAGGTGTAAGCAAACATATTATAAACTCAACGTGCATAGCATACATAGTCTGTTAGATCATTCACAACAATAAAAGCTTTCTAAAACTTTTTTAACGTCGAATAAAGTTATAAAAGAAAAGATTTAGCTTTAATGAAGAAAAGTTTATCTTTATAAATTTATAGTCACAAATGTAAAAAATATATATATAAGAAAACTTTAACTCAAAAGCTTAAGAATTTCAAGGTTTTGTTGAAAAAGTTTTTTACACTCTTTATGAGAGTGGTTCAATGTTAAAGTTGAAGTGAAGATGAACATACAAAATATTTTTTGAACCGGCTGAACGAAAGAAAAAGTAAAATAAGAAATAAAAACTTAACTTTGAATGAGCTGGCATTTGATGCTTAACTTCGACAATAGTCTGTCGAATCCTGTGCTCTTAGAGAAAATGTCGGACGTGAAGGAATGCGAGGGAGTTGAAAGAGTTTATGCAAGAAAAATGCTACAATCACATAAAATCCACAAAGAAAACTTCACAAAATTTTGTGGAGCATGAGATGGACCAATTAAAACCACCTTTTGTTTATCTCTCTTGCTTATCTCTCATAATACTATTGATTAACGTCATTTTGTAAAATCTATTTTGTAAAATATATTTTGTAAAAATTTTGTGAGTGAATCATTTCAAAAGATTTAATTGCACCACAATTGATTCTTAACAAAATTAGAAAAAATAACATGAATGGTGCCATTAGCATTTAAAATGACATTTGCATTGATAATGACATGGGTCGAACTATATTCATGGTCAGACAGTGAATACAAACACAACTCAATTATATGTATTCATAATGAATTTTTGTAGAAAAAATAATACTTAAATAATTAATTGTGATAAACAATAATACATAGTTTGTAAGTTAAAACTAAAGAAAATAACTTAATCTGTCCCTAAAATACGATATTGATATGAAAACATGTCAATATTTAAACTGTATGTAAAAATATGGAAAACTTAATTATATAACTTATTATTACTTAAGAGCTGATTTTGTAATTATTTGTGAGAAGCTGTTCAACCTAAAAAATTGCTGACGATATAGTAAAATTAAAAAATAAAACCGTTTATGACAAGAAATATATATTTGGAAAATAAATAAAGAAAACCTTTTTATGACAAGAAATATATAAAAAAGAATAAGAAATATAGGTAGTAATTTAAAAGAGCATTGGAGTTCTAATTAAAAACTACTACTTGTTTTCTACGTATCAAATTTTCAAAAGGATAGGTACGGTTTTTTTAGAAAAAATAGAGAAAATATTTAAGATTAGATTAAAATAATAATAATATTAAATAATATTAAATTAAATAATAATAAAATAATAAATGCTGAATTCTGATTGGTTAATTGGACTTCAATTTTGAAATTGGATCCATAAAGTCCGCTTCCTATATTATATTTAAGATATTTTACAATAAATATATACATTTATATTATGTATACTAGTGTTAAACTTTTGTTAAGATGTTATTATATGAATTTGCTATTATTTTGAGCGGTTGAATTTGATATTGATGATATTTTTACATGATTAAGAGGAACTTCCAAGTAATGAGTTTGTGGGCCAAACATTATAGTATACTACTCCGTATAAGCTATAAGTCTATAAGCACATCAAATACATGTCAACTTCATAACATATCTCATGACCAAAGAATTGAAAATGAGGCATATTTGGATAAAGGAATGTTAACTTTCTACTCCATGAGTTAAGGATTTTGTGGGAGTGGCATCAAAATTTTGACGGAGTTACATCAACTACAAGCCATAAAAATTAAATTATAATTTGAATAAAATGACCACCTGAAGCCCAAAACAAGATGTCTTGCTACGAAATGAAGTAATGGGAGTTGCATTTTTTTTTTTTTTTTGAAGAGGCAGACAATTTATATTACCAATAAAATCTAGCAAGATGCTAGGAATTACAACCATACCATACCAACTGACGAACAAAATGACCCCTAAGTTACACCACCAATACTCCGTGGGGATTACAACCATAAGACCCGGTAACTACTACCAAACACGTTACACAGGACGTCGATTCTAAACCACAATGATAAATCTAAACAATCAGGTGACTAAACCCCACTATCCAACTCAACGCAACACAAAAACCATCAAGGGCAACCACCGGGTACGGGATGTGGCATGGCCTTTACCTTTTACCTTTTACCTTTACCTATTACCTTTTACCTTTACCACAGACTAGCCAATCCCGACCACGCAATCAACCGACTGATAGTACTTTGTGGAGTGAAGACGGTGGAGTGAAGACGGTTAACAGTGAACATCACCTACGTTTATTAGACCGCTACAGGTTGAAACGCCTCGTCATGACCCACAAACCACACGCAATCATTTGACCCGTTGACCTTACCTTTAACCTTTTACCCAAGTACAATTGTTAAAATATTGAAGTTATTATAATTACCGAATGGGTGTTGCATATTGAAGTTATTATAATTACCGGCTTCTGGGGAAAAAAGATATATCGCTAAAAGTCAAAACAGACAACTGTTAAAATATACTAACATTATCCATCATATTGGGGTTTGGATCATAGCAGGGCCGTCTCTGAGTTTTCAGAGGCCCTGGGCAAAATAATGTTAATCATTAAATGAGGCCCTAGACAAAAGAATGTTAATCGCCAAAATGAAGCCCTATAATAAAAGGCTAAATTAAAAGTTTACCGAATGTAGTATCAAAATTAACTCAAGTTTCTTTATGATCCAATTATCTTATACATAATCATGTTTATCTTTTTCTTTTCATATTAATTGATTAAAAATCAAAGTATTTATCAAATAATATACATACTATATACATATACATGCACATTTTTGAGGCCCTTAGAAATCGGAGGCCCTGGGCGGTCGACCACCTCGCTCACCCTCGAAGACGGCCCTGATCATAGCAAGAATCACCACTATTTACAATGGGGAAAAAAGAAAACTATTTGCGAACGGGTTGAAGTGTCGTTCTCAATTCTTCTCGATCTTCACTTCTACAAGCTGCTTTTTATTTGGTTCAAGAGACTATGAACGCACAGATACAATATCCTTAACAACATCATAAGCAAGATGCTTCTATAATGGGCTCTTTAGTACTGGTAGTACGATCAATGGTTACCGAATTGTATCATGTTACATATACGACATTTTGATTTGTAAGCTATAAATAAACAATAAAATTATGTTTCTTAACATTGTATGGATTAAGAAAAAGGATAAAAACATTCAACCTTTGATGAAACATTAACTTAAGATGAAGCTCCATATTCAAAAGTCATACTATCAGCTCCTTGGTTCTTCATATTTTGTAGACGAATCATGTTGCATTATGAACCAAGAAGTAACCAATGAAATCCTTAGTTCTGCATATATTTGGTTATACCTTTGATAGCTGATTTCATCCAAGTTGATATGCTTAGTGTGAAAAAAAATCACGTGAACTGGATACGGTCGATTTAGTAGGTATGGGTGTCATTTTTTTGTTATTGTAGCATGAGCAATTCCATGAGACTTCAGCCTTTAGGCATAAGACACTTCACATAAAATCAAGTCGGGTTAAAAAAAAGAAGTTAGAATGGAGGGCAAGGGATATAACTTAAACGCCCCAAATCGTTTTTTTTTTTTTTTTTTTTTAAGTAAACTCGTTTTACATTGGTCCCATTTAATTCCACACTTAATTGTTACAAAAATCAAAATGAACGATTTATACAATGGCAATTCAAAATGACAATTCGACAGAATGAGAAGCTTGTCTAGCAACACTACAAGCTTCAATCCATGCTACCTCCTTGTAATCATATTTCATCCAATTGGTTCAACCCAACCAAATACCTACAACATAAAACCACTGAAATGAGTAAGCAATAAGCTTAGTGAGTATACAAGCAACTAAATGAATAATTCACCACAAACACCAACATGATACAATTATCAAATAATCACTTATCTCTTTAAATAGATACTATTGAGCAACTGTAGAGATTTCTCCATATTTCGTACGGATCCGCGGTCCAATAGATAAAATGTGACACTCCTCCAAATTAGGTATATAGTTATACTTAATTTCATGCATTTCTTACGCTAATTCCCTGCATTTGTTTTAAACTAAACCTATGATGTGATATGAGTCTAGCGAGCCTAAAATAATAATACAAAAAGTATTACATTATACGTAATATTTATAGATTACGTACGAACGTATCGGAACGAAGCCGATAAAAATAATTAACCAAATTTGGTAACAGGAAATAATTAATAATTCGATTATTAATTACGAGTATTTATATATCTATAACATATAGATAAAATGATTCAATTATACGTTTAACATAAAACGTATTATATAACGAACAGAAACAATTCTAAAACGTACCTAAAAGGTCAAAATCTGGAAAACGTTATTTTCCTAGTACGTTTTCAAGTATTTAGAACATTACTTCGAAATATGAATTCGAAACTCGACTGAAATTTGGCGCTCAATTGAATACGCGCAGTAAAATGTACAAAAATGTACAACTACCAAAAATAATGAAAACCTCATTATTCTGAAAATATAGTACGAACCAAGAGAGCATCTACAAAATAAAAATATAAAATGTTATATTTTATATTGCTATAATTATACCCGTACTCGAAATTGTGGTACCAAAATTTACAACCAAACTCAAATAATACAGAGACAACTTCTGTTTTAAACCATACTCACTCTCCCTCTCCTTTTTCTTCCTGATGAACTCGACACACACACACAACACATCAAATTCATCATCATCTTTTTCTTCTTAACTTAACAAGATCAAAGGCAGCAGCAGTAGATAGTAGAACAACAAAGCCAGGAACAAGATCATCTTCTTCATCATTATCACAACCTCATTGTAAGGAAACAATTCCCTCTTTGATTTCTACCTATTGATTTCGTGTTTAAATCGTATATACAAACATAATCCTTACATATAACACTTGTTGATTGATGATTTTGCTAAATGAACATGAAATGAGTTTATGAACCCAAAACTACAAAACTAAAATCGATAGATGAAAACATGTTAGTACGTTGTAATAAGTTGAAATTATGATGATAGGTAACATATATAAGCTTTTACCGTTCGAATCATAGCCAAAATAGTGTCGAAATCGAGATGCAAAACTGAAAAACGAACAGGGGGTCTGGGCTCGAGCTCGAAGCCGAACGGCTAAGGGCCAAAGCCGAACGGCTGAGAGCCCAAAGCCGAACGGCTAAGAGCCCAAAGCCGATCGGCTGTATGCGGGCTAAGGGTCTATTGGGCTTCAAGTTGGACCGTGACTTGGACTTGGGCCAAAACTAATAAACGGACTAAATAATTTGGGCCGAGCGGATTGGACTGGGCCGAGGCCAACAGCCGAACGGCTGAAGGCCCAAGCCGAACGGCTGGCCAAGCCGAACGGCTGGCCCAAGCCGATCGGCTGGGCTGGGCTGCAGACTGGGCTTTAGTCGCGAACTGGGCCGGACGTTTCTTGGGCTGAGACTTTGGGCTTGGACCAAGAACCTTAAAAACAAATGAGTTAAATTAAATAAACAGATTTTGTAATGTATCCGAAAACTCAAGTTAACAAACTGTCACACCCCCACCTCAGGGCGGAACCATGGGGGCGTGAGAGCGAAAGCATGGAATCACAATCACACATTATAATCAACAACTTGCATTTCATAAAAGAAAGTAGTTTAACACATTGGAGTTTACAAGTTTTTAAACAACAAAAGTCGCTGAACATGGAAAATGATATCCGTAAACTCCATGCTTTTATTTGCTTCACACTGTGATTCCAAAAGGTGGATGCATCCAAAACCATGCACTTAATTACCTGAGAAAAACACACTAAAAGACGTCAACAAAATATTGTTGGTGAGTTCATAGGTTTATGACCAAACCAATATAAAGTGGACCACAAGATTTCAGTTTATAAGATAATGCATTACTAATTGCCATATGCCTTGAGTACCGCTGCCTTAACTGTAAAAGTAACCCCATATGAACTAGTGTCCTATTTCATACACTAATAAACCTCAAATATTAAACGCCCGGTTCCCGGGTCTAGAACAGCTGAAAACCCCCGAACGGGATTGTCAATCCCGATAGTACTATCTTTAACATTCGCGCATAAGATTAACGGCTCAAGCATGAGGAATTTATGTTTAGTCATAAGCAATTTAGTAACAAAGTTTAACACTTGTGTCCATGAAAAGTAGTGTGTAATCTCACCCCAAAACAGTGAAACAGTTTAAAAATGGGGCTATGAAAGCTCACCTTGTAGCAAGTGATAAAAGTTGATGACGAAAGACTTAAGCGAGGTCTCGAGTAGTCTCGAACCCTATATAAATTAAAGAAGTGTTTTAATGACCTTGTTAAATATATTAATCTTAAAATTAATATGTTTCTTGTACATCTTTAAGTGTTTTAAACCTTATTAATCAACTTAATTATATACTTGTTAATAGTCATTTTAATTTGTATACTTTTAATAACACTTTTTAATAAGATACTTAAAATACTTCAAATAGTTACATTTTCATGTAAAATATTTATTTATAGTTTCAAGATAAAATTACCAATTGATTAACTTGTTAACTATATTTATAGAGATGTTCATTTTTTATAACAACTACTTAAATGGTCAATTTAGTATCACTTATAATTATATTTTACTTTAATGGCTAAGTTATCATAATTTTTACTAAGAGCCATTACCATATATATTAGTAACATGTTTTAACATTTTAAGTCACCTTTAATAATATTTTTTCTAAATGTCATCTTATGTAGTATACTTTCAAGTTACTAATTATATTATCAATTTTACTAAAATGACTTAATGTGTATTTCCTATACCACTTTGAAAAATATTTTTCTAATCACTTAAGACTTACATGACAATTTTAGTGTCATTTCTAACTAAAAAGACTTAATATTTCATGTTGCCTTTAAAATGTCTATAGATTCATTAATTCACTTACATGACCAACTTATGTATCATTACTATTTACATTTTATCCATGAATATTTCTATCCAATTTGTTACAACACTTTTATTTATATTATCCAACATAGGCTAATATAGTCTTATATACTTTAAAATGGTCTATGTAGTACTTAATTGATATTTATAAGCATTTTAGCTACACATTTTTATAACATAACAATTTTATCTATTTTATCAACTATCCTTTTTTTTTACATGTCATTTTAATAGCAAAAATGTCTATAATTTACTTATAACCAACTTAACTCATTAAAAGTGTCATGAACTTACAAGTACCTTGTGACCATTTTTAATATGTTTTTGAGTATATTATGTTTCAAATATTTCATATATCTTGTATAAAGTAACCATTCTATATGTATCATTTTATGATCATATTATGTATATGTTAATATATTCACTTTTTATTATGTCAACTTTGTAGATAACTTTGCTAAACAATCATTTATAATATGTCATGAAAATAAACCACATTCTACCATATTCAAATTTAGTCATGGTAAGTTTATATAATTTATAAAACTCATTTTGTATGTCAACCTTTTCTTGATTATCAAAGTTGTAGTAATGACATGTAGTATGTCATTAAAATGCTAGTTTAAAATGATGACAAAGTTTATAGTTTAGAAATAGTTTTGTGATCAATATTTCTATGGTTTATCTATCAACACCAAGCCCCCACAAATAGAATTTTATTGAACAAGGAAAAGTTTTCTTACACAAGAAAGAAATGAACAAAGAAAACTAGTGTATAGCCACACTTAAGTTTTTGTGATGGCAAGATGAAATATACACTTGAGAGCTTGACTTCAAAGCTTGAAAACTCTTTTTATAACCCAAAATGATCAACCCTTTATCACCTTAATCACCACCAAAAATCATCCTTTAAACCTCCATGAACACCTTAGATTATAGCTTTCTTGACTTAGTATAATACTAGCTAGATAAATTCTCCTTTTCTTGATCAAAAGCTCTTATTTTCCCATGGTTATTATGATGATATATTAACTAAGGATGAAGAGTTATCACTCTTGTAAGAGTGTGTAAGTATGTTAGGTAGTAAAATGTTAGTGAATGAAAGATAAATGTTTAGAAAATGAAGTCTTATTTGATGCCCCCATGAGTTGTACTATTTTTAGCAAGAAATAAAAGACAAGTGTCCTAAAATGTAACAAGTGTTCTCATGACTAATCACTTGCTTAATGAGTCATCAAATTTAGTGGCTAAAATGAGTTAGAGATAGACAAGTGTATAAAGTTAGTCAAATATGTAACCTAGGAGTAACATGTGTTAAGTATAATTTATGAGTCATATCTTCATTTTTCTTGTATAATTAATAGACTTCATGGGGAGGGTAGAATTGTCCTTTCATTGTATCAACTTATACACTATATATATGATTTAATTGTTACATGTTTTAATTAAGTGTTTGTAAGGTATTTATAAGGTTTAAGGATTTATTTGATAAGTTAAGGTCATCAACATTTTGTGAACAATTTAGACAAATTGTTTGGTTGTTGCAAGTCTTTTCGTCTTTCGTCATTGATAAAAATGTCACCCTAAGGTGCTAAAAGGCATTCTAAAAATGCTAAAATGTTGAATATAGAAGGAATGAACAAGTCTACATTCATGAATTTAAAAAAAGTTACATGCCCTAGCTCAAACGTTAAAACCCTAGTCATAGAAGAACGTTAATTCGAAAAATTGCAATTGTTATACAAACGATAGGTATGAATATGTAACATGACATACAAAATGGGTATATAAATATCTATACGACAATTGAAAGGTAACGAACATATATGTATACCTACGAATATAGAACGAACCTATTGGTATATATACACATTTGGGACAAGACGTATATAATATGGGACAAATAAGACTAGTGATTTTGAAACTTAAACGACAAACAATATACATAAATGATTCATATATATATGAGATATATGTGAACGAAATAACGAGCAATAATATATATATGCGAGAATATATATATATATAAGCAACTATATAAGTATATATGTATATATGCTTACACATTCGAATAATTCGACAAATGAACACAACTTGGAAAATATTATTTATTTTCAACAACAATCATCAACGACCTATACAAACTTAAGAAATAGATAAATTCTTCAAACAAACAAATTATTAACATAAGTAAATAAAGTACTTATGGTTAATACATTATTGTGTATAGGTTGACTACGTTTGGGTTACGCTATCTTATCTCGCTAGCATTCACATCCGAGCACTCACAGTGAGTTCACAAACCCCTTTTCACTGTTTTAATGCTTTTAAAACTCGGGGTGGAAAACATAGAAATCGTATGTATAACTGCATGCGACAACTGCTTTAAATACTGTATGTATTTACTTGATTGTTTATGAAAGGGTATTTCATACGTGACTGTTTGTGAAAGGGTATTTCACACAACTACTTGAACTATGATTTATGAAATGTTTTCATACTATTTTGGGAATTTAGACAACGAATCTTGGTACAGATCTAGGCTGAACGATGTAGTGCATAAAAGACCTTATGGCTACAGACTATAACCATTAGCTAGGTGACTCTAGCCACTGAGTATACGGATAGTACTATCGCCGTGACGACCCTCCTACGGATTTGGGAGCGTATACTTAAATGTCCTACTTGGCACAACAACAACAGATTAGGGTCGTGGTTTGGTTATAGGGTTAGATCGGGTTACCTTACTTGACAGGTTTAGCTCACCTTTCAAGGGATCACCGTCTAAATATTCCCACAAAACTATTGTTTAGGAAGTGATTTCCTACGTACACTGATTTGGAAATGTTAATCTTTATCTAGGTTAACCTGTGTTTCCTACTAATGACTGAATCAGGAAATGTTATCTCTTGATTGAAATAACCTGTGTTTCCTATTACAACTACAACTGATTTGGGAAATGTTATTTGTCAATAACTTGCGTTTCCTACCTGACAAACAACACTTATTGGAAATGTTATTCTTAAATGTTTAACTTGTGTTTCCTACATAACGAACAAACTTGTGAATTCACTCAACAATTTTGTTGACGTTTTACTCTATGTTTTTCAGGGAATTAGCAGCGTAAGTAAGATCTGCATGCATATCAGGACGGACTACCCTGGACTTGTTAGGATGCCACTACTTTTGGGACACTTGGATTTCCTCTGTATAACTGCGATTACTGCAGTCATACCTATGAAATCTACTTTTGTTATTATGTATTTTATGAAATACTGATTTCAACCACTACTATTACTGTTACTACTTTTCAAGTGGTAATCTTTTGTAAAACTTTAACTAATGGCATCTTAATCTATTTCGTTCTGCGATAACCATATGCTCTGAGTATGTATGTATCTGTTGGTTGTTATTACTGCTCGCACCCCCGCCACGTCACTAAGCTTCCGCAAACCACTCTATGTAATTGTAATTACCGTTTGGCGGGGTGTGAAAGACTTGGTATCAGAGCCATTGGTTATAGCGAACTAGAAGTCTTTAGGTGACTGAAAACCTTAGAGACCTAGACTATAGCCTTGGCTAGAACATTTGTGCATTCATGCATACATACTTTGCATACAACTAACATACGACTGACATGTCACACACGATTCTTTTGTCTCAGCATGTCGAGACGCGCACCGATCTATATCACTGATTCCGATTCTGAGGAGGAGCCCATGGAGGCCTCCTACTTTAGCGTAGCGAGTACTGGAGTGACCACACACCGTGGACCATCTGCTTACATTACTCCTACCCCTACACCAGCTATCGCGAGTACCTCTCGTGTGCCTGTACCTAGGATGACAGCTAGGATTAGTGTTCGGGATTTTCCCAGGGGACCACTCGCGCCGCGCGATAAGGCGCCAGTGACTGAGCCTGAGGTTCCAGTTGTCGAGCCGCCACAGAAGAGGCTCCGACCTTCTCATCTGGACTGGATGCCTAGTGTATTGAGAGAGTGGAGATCACTAGAGGGTATTCCCTCGACCTTTGAGTTTGGAGAGTCCTCTCATCCACCACCATCTGCACCTTTCACTGGTGAGCCTCTGGAGCTCACTGTACCTACCCTGGTGGCTGTGATCTACACTGTGATTAGGAGATATGCTAGTCAGAGCAGAGACGTGATGGAGTTACTGAGTGATGCCTCCCGCACTGACATGGATATGACTATGCTCCATCAGAGGATGAATTTTGTGGAGACTCACCGTCAGACAGACTGGCAGAGTCTAGCATCCACTCGTGCACGTGTTGCAGCTTTAGAGAGGCGTGCTAGGGTGTCAGAGATTGTAGCTAGTGTTTGTGTGATGACTGCAGCAGTGATGGTTGCGGTTAGGATGTATTTACCATGGTTCCGTTAGGTCTGTGTATGGCAGTTTGTGCCTGCATTATATTAGACTATTACTTTTGGGGGATCACATATGTAAGTATTAGTTATGGACTAGCGGTATGTTGGATGGAACTTTGTTAGTAAAATGGGTATATGTATAGGAAACCCATCATCTTTTGTATAACGCTAACCATCGATGAGTATATTAGAAATCTCATCTCATTTTGTACTAAACTCATGTAACAGCGTTATGACCTTTAATATATAATGTATGTTGGTTTACATCTAGTGTTCATTATGCTTATTATCAACCATATTATTTCCTCTTACAACTGTCGACTGGTGATTAAAACTATACGTTATCGATAACTATGTGAGCAATTCTTGTAAACCCTGAAGCATATTGCATCTTGATGATTGATTATTCTTGAGAACCTCTGAAATTAACGGTGCTAAACGACAATGAAAAGAAATATGTATTGGACATTATATAATGATGCCTGGCCAACGTGATTATATTATGCTGGATACATGTGGGTGTTTCAAAGTTGTATGGCACGTGTTGTAAAACCCTGTTCATTCATCTTTTCATATCATTCATTTCTATCAAATGTGAATCTTTGATCTATTCACATTCAATATCTCAACATTAACACTCTGCATTTTATTCATCGCAGAGCTGAATCATGCCTTCCAAACGACGAGTTACTAGAAACAGTCAAAAGACGACTACGCCTCCACCACCACCACCCACTGAAACCACCGAACAAATGATTGCACGAAGAATAGCTGAAGGTATTGCTGAATATGAGGCAAGCCGAAATCGCGAACCCGTAGTTAACAACAGTGGATCTACCCCTGTTAATACTGAAACAACCGTGAATGCTCGCAAAGGGTGTTCATACAAAACATTTCAGGCTTGTAAACCGATTTCTTTTCGGGGCACCGAGGGTGCAATTGGTATGATTCATTGGATAGAGAAAACTGAATCAGTATTGGACATTAGTGACTGTTCACCTGACTGTATGGTGAAGTATGCTGCTTGCACTTTGGCTGACAAAGCGCTCACTTGGTGGAACAGTCAGATCCAATCACTTGGTCGACCAGCTGCTTATTCAATGTCATGGGGAACATTTAAGAATCTGATGTTGGAGGAATTCTGCCCTCGCAGTGAGATGCAGAAAATAGAAACAGAGTTGTGGAACATCACCATGATTGGTGCTGATATTGCTGGGTACACCACTAAGTTTCAGGAACTTGCACGTCTAGTGCCACATATGGTGACACCCGAGTATAAGCGTATTGAGCGCTACATATTTGGTCTAGTACCACAAATCCGCAGTCTAGTGACATCATCTAAACCGGACACTTTCAGGAGTGCTGTTACTCTAGCACAAAGTTTGACCGATGAGGCAGTCAGGATGGGAAATCTGACTAAGAAAGCTGTGTCGGGAAAAGGTGAACCGAACAGTACTGATGTTAGTAGTTCTGGTGGTGCAAAGCGAAAGTGGAACGGTAGTGGTACTGATCGTCAGGGTCAGCAGAACAAGAAATCTTCTGGAAATGCGAAAGCATATGTTGCCACTACCACCGAATCGAAACCATACCTGGGTAACAAACCCAAATGTGGTAAGTGTAACCGACACCACGAAGGTGGGTGTGGGTATTGTGGAAACTGTAGGGCATGGGGACATAGAACCCGAGAATGCAAAACTAACCCTCCCCCACGAGCAAACACTGAGCGTCAAAACCAGGGATGTTTTGAATGTGGTGAGCAAGGACACTACCGTAACCGATGCCCTAAGCTCAACAACAACAACCGCGGTAACAACAATAACCGAGCCAACAACATCAACAACCAACCGGCTCAAGGAAGGGCATTCGTGATCGGGGCACAAGAGGCACGCCAGGACCCTAACACCGTCACTGGTACGTTTCTTGTAAACAATCATTATGCCTCTGTGTTAATTGATTCGGGTGCTGATTTAAGTTTTGTGTCTACTGAATTTAGACCACTATTAGAACTTGAATCCCGTAAGTTAGACAACAAGTATACCATAGAATTAGCCGATGGTGAGTTAATCGAATCAGGAGAAATAGTACCGGGATGTACCTTGGAGTTAGAAGGTCATCTCTTCGAAATAGACTTACTACCGGTTAAGTTGGGAAGTTTTGACGTTGTAGTCGGTATGGATTGGTTATCTAAGAACCGCGCTGAGATCATATGTCATGATAAACTGGTACGATTACCACTGTCAACAGGAGAAACACTTGTGGTTCAAGGTGAGAAACGAAAAAGTACCACAAAAATGATTTCGTGCTTGAAGGCCAGTAAGTATCTCCGAAAGGGGTACCAAGCATTTTTGGCACACATTGTAGAAAAGAAAACTGAGGAGCGACGTATAGACGATGTGCCCATTGTACGCGACTATCCAGGAGTATTTCCTGATGAGTTGCCGGGATTGCCACCCCCACGACAAATTGAGTTTCACATTGACCTGGTGCCAGGAGCCGCACCTATCGCACGAACACCTTATCGTCTAGCTCCCTCTGAAATGCAAGAGCTGTCTACGCAACTACAGGAACTTCCAGACTTGGGATTCATTCGACCGAGCTTTTCCCCTTGGGGAGCTCCGGTTTTGTTTGTTAAGAAAAAGGATGGATCTATGCGGATGTGCATCGATTATCGAGAACTGAACAAGGTAACTATCAAGAACAGATACCCGTTACCACGCATTGACGATCTGTTTGATCAATTGCAAGGGTCGAGTTATTATTCAAAGATTGACCTACGATCTGGTTACCATCAACTTAAGGTACGAGAAGAGGATGTACCGAAAACTGCTTTTAGGACTCGTTACGGTCACTACGAGTTTCTAGTCATGCCTTTTGGGCTGACCAACGCACCAGCAGTATTCATGGATTTGATGAACAGAGTGTGCAAACCCTATTTGGATAAATTCGTCATTGTGTTTATTGACGACATCTTGGTATACTCACAAACGAAAGAAGATCACGAGCAACATCTGAAGCTTGTCCTCGAACTACTACAAAAAGAGAAGCTTTATGCAAAGTTCTCTAAATGCGAATTTTGGATACGAGAGGTTCAATTCCTTGGTCATGTGATAAATGACAAGGGGATTCACGTGGACCCATCCAAAATTGAGGCAATCAACAACTGGGAAGCACCGAAAACCCCAACTGAAGTACGACAATTTCTTGGTCTAGCTGGCTATTACAGGCGATTCATCGTAAACTTTTCAAAGATAGCCCAACCACTTACCACATTAACTCAAAAAGACAAGAAATTTGAGTGGAATGAGAAGCAAGAGAATGCATTCCAACTATTGAAACAGAAACTGAGCAGCGCACCCATATTATCACTACCCGAAGGAGTAGATAACTTTGTTGTTTACTGTGATGCATCGCATCAGGGATTGGGTTGCGTACTGATGCAAAACGAAAAGGTCATTGCTTATGCATCACGACAACTAAAAGTGCATGAGAAAAACTATACGACTCATGATTTGGAATTGGGAGCCGTTGTTTTTGCACTGAAGATCTGGAGACACTACCTATACGGTACAAAGTGTACGATCTTCACTGATCATAAGAGCCTACAACATATATTCGACCAAAAAGAACTTAACATGAGACAACGACGTTGGGTCGAATTACTTAACGATTACGACTGTGAAATAAAGTATCACCCGGGTAAAGCTAACGTAGTAGCAGATGCCCTGAGTCGTAAGGAACGAATCAAACCTCGAAGAGTTCGAGCTTTGGGATTGACAATCCATTCGAATCTCATTACTCAAATTCGTGAAGCTCAAGAACTTGCTTTCACTCCCGAACGTCTTAAGGATGAATCCTTGAAGGGAATGGAAAAACAACTCGAGAAAAAGGACAACGGGGTGTTGTACTTCATGAACCGAATTTGGGTACCATGCGTAGATGAATTACGCAAGCTGATTTTGGACGAGGCACATAAGTCCAACTACTCGATACATCCTGGTGCGGACAAGATGTACCAGGACTTGAAAGGCTTTTACTGGTGGCCTGGAATGAAACGTGACATTGCCACCTACGTGAGCAAATGCTTAACTTGCTCAAAGGTAAAAGTAGAATACCAAAAGCCGTCTGGACTTTTGCAACAACCTGAACTGCCCAAGTGGAAATGGGAGCAAATAACAATGGACTTCATTACGAAGTTACCTAGAACGGCATCTGGAGCAAATACCATATGGGTGATTGTCGATCGACTGACGAAATCAGCCCACTTTCTTGCTATTAAAGAAACGGATGGAATGGAGAAACTAGCAAAAATCTATATTAAAGAGATTGTTTCTCGGCATGGAGTGCCACTATCCATCATCTCTGATAGAGATGCACGATTCACTTCTCGCTTTTGGCAAACGTTACAACAGGCATTGGGAACTCGACTTGATATGAGTACTGCCTACCACCCGCAGACTGACGGCCAAAGTGAGCGAACGATACAGACGCTCGAAGACTTGTTGCGAGCATGTGTGATAGACTTTGGAGGTAACTGGGACACTCACCTACCTCTAGCTGAATTTTCTTACAACAATAGTTATCACACGAGTATACAGATGGCACCTTTTGAGGCGTTATATGGACGCAAGTGCCGATCACCACTCTGTTGGGCAGAGTTGGACGACAGACAACTATCTGGACCCGAACTTGTCCAGGAAACCACTGACAAAATAACTCAAGTATTGAGCCGACTGAAAGCGGCACGAGATCGACAAAAGAGTTACGCTGATAACCGCCGTAAACCTCTTGAGTTCCAAGTAGGAGACAAAGTCCTACTCAAGGTATCTCCCTGGAAAGGAGTAGCACGATTTGGCAAACGAGGAAAGCTGAACCCACGATACATCGGACCATTTGAAATCCTTGCTAGGGTTGGTCCCGTCGCTTACAAGCTTAAACTACCGCAAGAGCTTAATAGCATACACGATACTTTCCACGTTAGCAACCTCAAAAAGTGTCTTTCTGATGAAACACTTATCATTCCTCCTGACGAAGTCTTCATTGACTCAAAACTTAACTTTGTGGAGGAACCTGTTGAAGTTATGGATTCTAAAACGCAGAAACTTCGACACAAACGAATCAAACTGGTTAAAGTACGCTGGAACTCGAAACATGGCCCGGAGTTTACCTGGGAACGAGAGGATGAAATACGAAAGAAATACCCCAACTTATTTGAGAGAGTGACCGAGACTCACGGCTCGACTTAAATCTCGGGACGAGATTTCACTAACGGGGGGAGAATGTGACACTCCTCCAAATTAGGTATATAATTATACTTAATTTCATGCATTTCTTACGCTAATTCCCTGCATTTGTTTTAAACTAAACCTATGATGTGATATGAGTCTAGCGAGCCTAAAATAATAATACAAAAAGTATTACATTATACGTAATATTTATAAATTACGTACGAACGTATCGGAACGAAGCCGATAAAAATAATTAACCAAATTTGGTAACAGGAAATAATTAATAATTCGATTATTAATTACGAGTATTTATATATCTATAACATATAGATAAAATGATTCAATTATACGTTTAACATAAAACGTATTATATAACGAACAGAAACAATTCTAAAACGTACCTAAAAGGTCAAAATCTGGAAAACGTTATTTTCCTAGTACGTTTTCAAGTATTTAGAACATTACTTCGAAATATGAATTCGAAACTCGACTGAAATTTGGCGCTCAATTGAATACGCGCAGTAAAATGTACAAAAATGTACAACTACCAAAAATAATGAAAACCTCATTATTCTGAAAATATAGTACGAACCAAGAGAGCATCTACAAAATAAAAATATAAAATGTTATATTTTATATTGCTATAATTATACCCGTACTCGAAATTGTGGTACCAAAATTTACCACCAAACTCAAATAATACAGAGACAACTTCTGTTTTAAACCATACTCACTCTCCCTCTCCTTTTTCTTCCTGATGAACTCGACACACACACACAACACATCAAATTCATCATCATCTTTTTCTTCTTAACTTAACAAGATCAAAGGCAGCAGCAGTAGATAGTAGAACAACAAAGCCAGGAACAAGATCATCTTCTTCATCATTATCACAACCTCATTGTAAGGAAACAATTCCCTCTTTGATTTCTACCTATTGATTTCGTGTTTAAATCGTATATACAAACATAATCCTTACATATAACACTTGTTGATTGATGATTTTGCTAAATGAACATGAAATGAGTTTATGAACCCAAAACTACAAAACTAAAATCGATAGATGAAAACATGTTAGTACGTTGTAATAAGTTGAAATTATGATGATAGGTAACATATATAAGCTTTTACTGTTCGAATCATAGCCAAAATAGTGTCGAAATCGAGATGCAAAACTGAAAAACGAACAGGGGGTCTGGGCTCGAGCTCGAAGCCGAACGGCTAAGGGCCAAAGCCGAACGGCTGAGAGCCCAAAGCCGAACGGCTAAGAGCCCAAAGCCGATCGGCTGTATGCGGGCTAAGGGTCTATTGGGCTTCAAGTTGGACCGTGACTTGGACTTGGGCCAAAACTAATAAACGGACTAAATAATTTGGGCCGAGCGGATTAGACTGGGCCGAGGCCAACAGCCGAACGGCTGAAGGCCCAAGCCGAACGGCTGGCCAAGCCGAACGGCTGGCCCAAGCCGATCGGCTGGGCTGGGCTGCAGACTGGGCTTTAGTCGCGAACTGGGCCGGACGTTTCTTGGGCTGAGACTTTGGGCTTGGACCAAGAACCTTAAAAACAAATGAGTTAAATTAAATAAACAGATTTTGTAATGTATCCGAAAACTCAAGTTAACAAACGATAGGTATGAATATGTAACATGACATACAAAATGGGTATATAAATATCTATACGACAATTGAAAGGTAACGAACATATATGTATACCTACGAATATAGAACGAACCTATTGGTATATATACACATTTGGGACAAGACGTATATAATATGGGACAAATAAGACTAGTGATTTTGAAACTTAAACGACAAACAATATACATAAATGATTCATATATATATGAGATATATGTGAACAAAATAACGAGCAATAATATATATATGCGAGAATATATATATATAAGCAACTATATAAGTATATATGTATATATGCTTACACATTCGAATAATTCGACAAATGAACACAACTTGGAAAATATTATTTTTTTTTAACAACAATCATCAACGACCTATACAAACTTAAGAAATAGATAAATTCTTCAAACAAACAAATTATTAACATAAGTAAATAAAGTACTTATGGTTAATACATTATTGTGTATAGGTTGACTACGTTTGGGTTACGCTATCTTATCTCGCTAGCATTCACATCCGAGCACTCACAGTGAGTTCACAAACCCCTTTTCACTGTTTTAATGCTTTTAAAACTCGGGGTGGAAAACATAGAAATCGTATGTATAACTGCATGCGACAACTGCTTTAAATACTGTATGTATTTACTTGATTGTTTATGAAAGGGTATTTCATACGTGACTGTTTGTGAAAGGGTATTTCACACAACTACTTGAACTATGATTTATGAAATGTTTTCATACTATTTTGGGAATTTAGACAACGAATCTTGGTACAGATCTAGGCTGAACGATGTAGTGCATAAAAGACCTTATGGCTACAGACTATAACCATTAGCTAGGTGACTCTAGCCACTGAGTATACGGATAGTACTATCGCCGTGACGACCCTCCTACGGATTTGGGAGCGTATACTTAAATGTCCTACTTGGCACAACAACAACAGATTAGGGTCGTGGTTTGGTTATAGGGTTAGATCGGGTTACCTTACTTGACAGGTTTAGCTCACCTTTCAAGGGATCACCGTCTAAATATTCCCACAAAACTATTGTTTAGGAAGTGATTTCCTACGTACACTGATTTGGAAATGTTAATCTTTATCTAGGTTAACCTGTGTTTCCTACTAATGACTGAATCAGGAAATGTTATCTCTTGATTGAAATAACCTGTGTTTCCTATTACAACTACAACTGATTTGGGAAATGTTATTTGTCAATAACTTGCGTTTCCTACCTGACAAACAACACTTATTGGAAATGTTATTCTTAAATGTTTAACTTGTGTTTCCTACATAACGAACAAACTTGTGAATTCACTCAACAATTTTGTTGACGTTTTACTCTATGTTTTTCAGGGAATTAGCAGCGTAAGTAAGATCTGCATGCATATCAGGACGGACTACCCTGGACTTGTTAGGATGCCACTACTTTTGGGACACTTGGATTTCCTCTGTATAACTGCGATTACTGCAGTCATACCTATGAAATCTACTTTTGTTATTATGTATTTTATGAAATACTGATTTCAACCACTACTATTACTGTTACTACTTTTCAAGTGGTAATCTTTTGTAAAACTTTAACTAATGGCATCTTAATCTATTTCGTTCTGCGATAACCATATGCTCTGAGTATGTATGTATCTGTTGGTTGTTATTACTGCTCGCACCCCCGCCACGTCACTAAGCTTCCGCGAACCACTCTATGTAATTGTAATTACCGTTTGGCGGGGTGTGACATAAAAGTAAGCATGGCACCAAATCACATCGGAATGAATACCAGGCTTAATAGATACCGGGTAGTGTCAAGCACTTATTTCGTAATAATCATTTATTTCGTAACAATCAAATCTCTACAATACTCAATTCACATAATTCATATAATTCCACATTAATTCCAAATAACTCAACAACTAGCAACAATTAACAACAATGGTCAACAACAAATATCAACTTAAGATTTGAGATACGATACAATGTAAGAACAATCATGAGAAACAACTATAAGAAACAAACAATATTCCAAACGATTGTATGAACCTCTTGCTCGTAAGCAATCCGAAGCATACAATCATTACTCATTTAATCCTCGTATCACTCACCTTTGCTTTTAAGGTAATTGCATGATTTCCCACATAATTAGCAAAGCCACTATTCTTGATCACCTAAGATATACATATAGATACAATAACACATTTAACAACTCATAATCATCATAATCAATTAATCAACATTATCAATCCATCACCCTTTTGGATTGATCATATTACACATGATCTCTCTTGGTTTATAATTAACTTTATTTCACTATTTCATTTCTTACATAATTACTTTAATGATCATTTCTTATCATAATTTAAGATTCGTCATAAACTAATCCAAGGTTATGAAAATCATATTAAACATCGTTAATTCGTATTAACTTTTTAAATTTATTATTCCATTACTTATTCCATAGTCATATACATGACTTAATCACTTGTGTATTACTTCAATTATCATTAAAACAACACTTGTATCCTATTTCAATCATCACTAATGATCATCATGATCATTTTATCAACTTAACATAATCATCCTCATAATCATAATTAATCCAAATACTTAACCACTAATTTCTATACTTCAAATTTCACTAATATTGCTCCAACAACACTTCTAACCATTAATTTAGGTGAATTATCACCAAATCATATTCCTGTGATCAAAACCCACTTTTAAATCATTAGATACAAATCAAAATTATCAAATTCTATAATGAATTAGTGTTAACTACAATGATTATTCCACTTCTATACCATAATTCAATCATTTACCAACCCTAATTCGAATTAGAATCATTAATCCATCAAAACCCACCAAAAACCCATAAAAATTAAGATTCTAGGTTAAAATTAATGAAGAACATCATTACCTCATGATAGAAATGATTAATTGGTGATGAATTCATGTTTTCAAGCTTCAATTTGATGTTTTGGAAGTGATTTAGTTTAGGGTTTATCATTCGTACGTATTGTGAAGCTTCTGGGTTTGAGAAATGATAAGGATGATATATGATACGTATCTACACATGAAACTAGATATATATATGATGTGTGCTAAGTATAGTCAATTAAAATAACAAGTTTTAAATAAAGGAAATACTAAATAATACTATCACACAATACAGGCAAGAATAACCCGTTTGTATAATATAGCTTTATAAGTAAGTCCAGGTATCGAACACAGGGAAAGTGAAATCTTTAATTAATCCCTAAACTAACGTTTACAATATTCACAATTAATATTACAGATAAAAGGGGGGACGTTTTAGTTCCGTTCGAACATATATTTATTTTGATACAGAATTAAGATAACTAAAGTAATTAAAGTAATTAAGAGACAACTAAGGTAAATTAGGTAGATCGAAGATATATTTTATCTAGAGTAGCTATGTTATATTAAAATTCTCTTATATGTTTACTTTTGTTAGCTAATTGGCTTTATGTTGAAATATAAAAGTGGATATCCTCCTTGGTCGGGTTTAAGTATCCTGGATAGCCTCCTATGGTCGGGTTTAAGTATCCTTTATGAAGCTCTTCAAAGTATACTAAGGTTAACTAACTTCGGGGTCTCGAATGTTATTATCTAATCAATTATAGTTTAATCCAGTAATAATTATAACCTATCACGCAGTCAGGGTATTTAAGTTATAATCAAAACATAAACCTAAATTATTAATCAACGCATACAAGTACTCACTATAGCATGAATCTCATAATCATATAATCAATATAGATATAACCTTAATAACATTCATAAAATCAATCAACATAAACATATAATCAAATAATCATATAAACATCATTCCTCTAAACAAATATGTTAAAGAACAATCAATATCCAATAATAAGAAAACAATATCTAAATACAAACATAAGTAAAAGATCTAGAATCGAACCAAGAAAACCGAATTATTCTTCGTTAGGGTTGGAAGTCCTCAATCCCTAGCCTCCTAGCCTCCAAATTCGACCTAGAGTCGTTCCTTAACCCATACAATCGACTTTTGCTCTCCAAATTCATATATAATATCGTCTGGCCAAAGGCTCTATTTATAGTTTTTCTGAACTGCCAGTCCAACCGCCGGTTGGAGTTCCCAACCGCCGGTTGGATTACTTGGAGTTCAAGTCCAACTCTGCGATCTTCACCAACTTTTAATATAAATATTCAACCGCCGGCTGGTAATTCCAACCGTCGGTTGAGTCTTCATTCCAGAATATTCCAAAGTCGGGTCAGGCTTCACTTTTATGACTTTTAATCTTCTTAATCCGTTTTTCTTCATTCTTTAAGCCCAATTTACTTTATCTTTAGGTTTAGTCTTCAATTCAGGTCCAAACATCTTTAATCTTCAGTCTTTTCTTTATTTTCATCATTTAAAGCTCTCTTCTCGTTCTTTTCTTCATTTAATTACTTTTATACCTATATTGCAAATATAAACACATTAAGTATCTAAATCTAATAGAAATGCAATAAAAGTATACAAAATGTAAGAATTATTAATATATAAATATAGCATTATTTGATGTTATCAATATATATGTTTTAATTTTATTCCCCGTGATTATCATTGTCTAGAACTTTAAAACCATTCACAGTTATTACTATTTTATTTCACCTAAAGTAAATATAATTTAAAACAATTACTATTACTTAATTCACAATATTACTTTCGGTTTTTGGGGTGTTACAATAACCTGTTAAAATATTGTTCAATCTCCTCAATGTTGTCATTAATAAATCCTAGTGTCATGGTAAGCATTTGAATTGTTGAGAACATCTTATAGGAGAAAGTGTTTTATTTATGTGGATTACTAAGTTGGTGATGTACTCCATGGATAATACAGATTTAACAGATACCAGTGGTTTGGAAACGTTACACATTAGGAAGATTACACTGGTTACTAATATATATTTTTAAGAGATACCATTTCATGGCTTCATGCAGAAGGATGTATTGTAACAACCGCCAAATTAGGACTAGTAATTAGTACCTAATTCTCTGTCAATACATGTAATTAGTTCCATGTTAGGCTAATTAATGTATCAAATTATATATTGGTGAATATATACGGTTATGCAATTTGATTTGATCGTACACAGTTTTAAATCGAATGTAATTCGATTCAGAAAATACGGACGTTGGTGAAACATTTTAATATAAACATGAACCATTATTTAAAAACACTATGACATTCGGAATCACCTTTTAATAATACTCTCAAATTGTCCTGTTTCGTACAACTAAAACAACGCGACTTAAAAACAAAATACATAAATTTATTTAAAGATTTGACAAACAATTCAATTAAATCAATTAGCAAAGATTCGTATTTTAAATGAATAATTACGCGAAAAATAAATATTTAACGCTTAAACAACGAAGAAAACGAACACTGCGCGGAGTACGGAATGGGGACTGTGAGGTGAGGCTTTCACCTACACCCCACCTCCCTCCTTCCTTTCTTCCTTATTTCTTTCTTTCCCTTTTCTCTTTCTTCTCTCTATTTCCTCTCAAAAAGATCCACCACCACCATCACTCAAAAACGCCAAATAACACCTCAAGGAGCACTCGGATTATACCCTCCGTTTGGAAGAAAAGCACCACCGCATCACGATCTACCTTCCTATCTTTTCGGATTTTTCATCCGACACTTCGTAAGTTTCCGACAAAACCCGAAACTCTCCGTTTTTACTCATTTTTACGTTTTTATGGTTTATATATGCTCAAAATGTCCAAAAATGGGTTGGGTAAAAGATTTGGACCAAACGGAAGCCGCTCGGCCGTTTTTCCGGCCACCGGAATCGTAACAGACCCCGACGTCGCATTTGGCTTGGCCCGATCGCGACGTCAACCACAACGTCGCAAAAACCCATCACAACGTCGCATATAGCGACGTCACCACTAACGTCGCCTTAATTGGCCAACGTCGCACATAGCGACGCCACCCACAACGTCGCATTAAATTGCGAAAGTCGCACATAGCGACGCCATGCTCAACGTCGCAGTTAGGACCTGCGACGTCGCACCCAACGTCGCATAAAACAGAATCCTGAGAACTCAGATTTTTGCTAAGTGTCGGAACTAAGATTTTACCACCTAATTTTACTCTAAATTCAAATTTCGGATACGTTTTCACTAAAGGAAAGTGGTAGGAATAAAAATTTTCCAGGCTGACTTGGCAGCTCGACCCCAACCAGGGGCTCTGCCCCTTGGACCCCGCTACCAGGGGCGCTGCCCCCGGACCCCCGTCATTAGATGTTGTAAATACTTTTCACACTAAGTGTCGAACACTTACAAATAACGAAACCTGATTCAACGATACATATAATGATAACACTTTGGATTATTATTATAAACTGTCACTAACGGGCCATACTTGTTTTCAAACTACAAACGGATTGCTAAACAAACACTTGGACATTTCCTAGTTGAGTGGACAACTAGCATGGGTGATCTTTTAAGACACCAACTTATTACTTATTTACTTACAACCTTGCGCGTTTCAGACGCCAGGAGGTTGCAGGGTTCTGAGAACCGACATACTTACGGACTTACATCCGCGTTACTTGGTTGACTTTTCATACATTACTTGCTAGGCTCAGGTGAGTCTTACAGCCCCACTTTTACTGTTTTACATACGGGGTGAGATACATTGCTTACTTTTCTTGAACGCAAGTACGAACTATACATTTTACTATACGGGATTGCATGAGTTACTTAATTTTCACTGAAGTCTCTCCATCATATATCGTTAGTTATGGACTTAAGCGCGAACACTAGTTAATGGATCCATTAGGGAAATGACCCTCCCCGCCCGGGGTAGTAGCGCTACCACGAACCGTTCTGTATAAACGGACGACTATTATTCGTTACTTATGCTTGCTCAGTTACGAGCATGTCACGGGAGCAACTTATTACTTACGGGTTAAGCTTCGATTATGAGCCTCATGGCAACGATATAACTTACTTACTTTACATTTGCTGGATTTGCAAATACTTTATTTACGCCTGCGGGCACTACTTATGAAATTTTGTGTTCAAAACTGGTATTATTTACAAACCTGTGAGATTCACCAACATTCGTGTTGACCCTTTTAGCATGTATTCTCAGGTACCCAGACGGAGTAGGATTTCTCTAGGCATAGCTAGAGTCGCATGATTTCACTAAACTGCATTAACAGAGATTCTCAGCATTATCTTTTGTACATGTTGATTATGTAATAGAATCTCCCGCTATACGCGTGGACTCTAGGGAACTACATTTTGTATACGAAAACGTTAAGTTTTCAAACACTTATTTTCTATGAAATCATTTTACAACGTCTCATTTAGAGGTCGTTTGCTGTATATCTTGTGCTTTGTATATTGATTAGTAACACCCAAGTATGCTTCCGCAAATCATTAAATTTGGGGGTGTTACATGTATTCCTTGGAAGCTTCATATTGACCGTACGCAGCTTGTAGCCGCAAATTCATTACCCGCACCTTAATTGGTTGCTTGAGTTTGATCAGATCTAGCAGCTATTGTACTAACCAGAGTGATTGAATAGTCTTTCATTCTGCAAGTATATCACCACTGTTAGTAAAACGATGATGTTAGTTGGTCTAATATGCTTGAATATTGAATCTTAATAAACTCCAATGTAGTTGATAGCAACATGAACATGAGATCTATTATCTTGATTCTTCTTGTAGAACATTAATAGCAAGTTGTCTAATGAATAAGTTACTATTAAGATTTCATAAGAATAAATAGATGTCCAGTGTACCTTTTCTTATGTGTATTGTTCTTTAACTTTTGAATTTCACAACCTGCCATAACTCCTTCACACCTTTTCCATCACAATATTTCATAATTGAAATAAATCTTATACTCAAAGGTTCTGGTTATCATCCAAATTCTCAAATTCCGACAAAAGATCAAATAACACAACCATTACGCAAAAGACCTTAATTATATCCGAAGAAGAAGGTCTCTGCTTTCACAAAGTCTTTCAAACAAAAGTTAGTCATTGATCGGTACCAACAAACAATTATGCAATTACAAAACATGTTTTGTAAATAAGGACAAAAATGAAGAGAATTTTGCATACATGACTATGTATACATTTTGATCATCTCAGTTGCTGAATTGCTACTTGGCTATTTTTTGATGCCCAAATAGGATTTTCAATAACATTACCTCCTTATGTACATGTTTAATTCATATATATAGCTGTTGTCATCTGTGCAAAAGTAAGCACTATGTCAACAACAAATCATTCTATGGCGATCTGTTTTGTATTAAACAATTCTATCAAAAGGCAGTATCAAGTAAATCCAAGAACTTACGGAAAATGATTGCTGCTAAATTTATTTGAGAATCTAAGTGGGGAAGTGAATTATTTCTTTCTTTAATTATAAGCAGTAAACAATAGCAATTTACTAAACTTTATTGAAGAAACTATCTACGCAAATGCAGGAATTCATCAAATTCAAAAACTTTAAACAAACGACAATAATTTACTAAATTCATTCAAGCTGAATGGCGTTTTTGGGGCATATAATCCCAACTTTTGCATGGTGCTATCTGTAATATCTTATCTGCACCCATGAAATTGATAATCACAATGTGAACAACTTTAATTTAAAATCTAGATAGATACCACGAACCTAATCATAACACTTGTTCCTTCGGAATTTCATCATACACTTGGCGGGCATAAACTAACTTAAATCATCAGCAAAGTACAAACCAATAACTTCATCAAACAATTTCGTTGAATGTTTCATACGAAATTCGGTTGAAGATATGGAAATTTGGTTGAACATATGAACACAAAAGATGATGATTAGAGGAGGGGTTTTAATACGATGACGATTACATTAAATTGGATTGTAATATGGTTGTTATCTTTGGTAGACGTAATGTCTAATTTGTAGGAATCAATTACAATCTTTTACGATCTTTTCCATGTCTGGAGTCTCCTCTCTTAGTTATAAGAGAATATGTAAATTTTTGTTTAAGATTTTGGTTCTTTTAAGTGAAGTAATATATGGTGAGGGTTGATAATTAAATCGTTGACCTGCAATCAACACAAATACTTAATTTGAAATGGATTATAGTAATTTCTTTTTCTATTTTGTCCTTTTATTTTTTTGTATCTATTACACTAAAAGTTTATCCAGTTTTCTGACTCGTAAGAGTCGCACAAGACTCGGAAGAGTCAATAAACGACTCGTAAAAGTCAAAGTCATTTAAAAGTCGGGGCTTCGAATCACCTCGTTTCTTGAATTTTTGACTCGGCTCGTGAATCGTAGGAGTTTAACAACTATGTTTGCGAACTACTCGAGCTCGACTCGTTAAAAGTTCGATTCAACTCATTTGCTCGTTATTTATAGAGAAAATAGATTTGATAGTCAAAATCTATTTGTATGGAACTAACAACGATTTTGACTACATAAAACTAACATCATATCGTAGTACCCAAATGTTGGGTCAGATTGAAGAATGGAGCATACTGAAAAATCTTCTAAGTGTTTAGTACTGTTGGACTTACAGAGTTAATATTGCTGGTTAGTTTCTACTGCTCGTTCATTATTTCTACTCCTACAAGAGTTAGTGCTGCCAGTGTATTCAAGATTAGTACTGCCAGGCCAAAGCTTCAAAGTTAATGCTGCTGCAAGGATTACTACTGCTCAACAAGGTTTCTACTGCTAGGTATAATTCTGCAGTTAGTACTGCTGGTTGTAAATGCAGTGATTGATACTGTTAGTGTAATTTACAGTATTAATACTGCTTAGTGGGTCTGTCAGATTACCAAATCTATAATAAGTTAAATGTACAGTGTTTGCAGACCATGCTTATGGTTGCAGATCACGTTTGGATAGATTAATTTCCATTCTTTAATTACATTCACGTGTAAAGGACAACTCTACGTTTTATAATAGAGTTGCCTATCTTAGAGGTATGGTGTACATGTATGACATGTTTGCTATATATGTTTGTATCTAAGTGTGTCTGGATACATCAGTTGTAAGTGTGTGTGTCCAAAGAATAGCTTCAAGCCTTCAATGTTTCTTTGTAAATTCTGATACAATTTCAAGTGTATCCGTATTATTATCTTTAATAATATTGAAACTTTTGACAATCAAACTATTGTGTTATAATTCATACTTGTATTACATTCTGTTATACAATATATCTTCCAAAGTTGACAAGTATTATTCCGCAAATTTCTTGTTAGCTATTCAAAGCTTGTGTGTTTTAAATAGTCGATCTGACACCAAAATAAATGTACAAGTAACATGTAACAAATGGCATAGACATATATCTATGTTAACCACAAATGAAATGTAGCATATTCATTAAGTTCTACTAAAAGTACAACATGTTTATAATATCAGTACCAATTTTAATTTATTGTCATTCGAAGGATGTGACAACGTTTCTATCGAAGAATTGGCCAGAAGGACCACCATCCGGAAACAAGGCTACTTTAACCGGAGTTTCTGCACCATCTTCAACGGTTAATATGCCCCTGTTATAGTTCAAATCTGTTTTAACAAATCCCGGACAGACACTATTAATGTAAAAACTTGTGTATTTCTTGGCCAAAATCCTTGTGTATGCATTCATGGCTGCTTTTGAGACGATATATGCCGACATTAAAGTAGGCCAACCTTTGGCTTCTAACAATCCATCTTTCAGATCATTCAAAAATTCATTAAGGACTTCATCTATTTTCTCTTCTGTTAGATTTTCAACATCACTTAGTACTCCTTTAGCCCATTCATTTTTTAAACCCTGAAAAAGGTGCAAGTGAATGATCACAGACATGAATAAAGTGACATTTATGTTTTTCTTACAATATATAGACCAAGTGCTTGGGATCACAAATGAGTTCTTGCTATATCGAGAGAAAAAAAGAGAACAACGATATATGGATCTAAAGATAGAGCATAAATGTTTGCCTAATGTCATGAGACAGTGAGTCCTTTATACATGGGTTTATACTTTGGTAATGTAAGTATGTATTCGACTTTTGAAACCATCTTTTGTATGCAAACTAAATATTGTATGCATAGAACTTACAAAAAAACTCATCAATTTATGTAGCTAAAAACTTGCAAAAAACATATAATAGACAGTTTTAAAACTTAAATATATAGGATGTTTCAAAGTTGGATACATACAATAGTAAAAGTTATAAAGTTCGCTTGATTACCAAACTATAAACCCTTTTTTCATTAAATAGATTCAATTCGTAGTATGTAGAATAACTGAATTAGGCCAATCTTTAGGTCATTTTTTTGGCGAATACGTCATCTCTCACTAAAAAGATATAGTTGGTAGATGCATGTGTAGATCAATGTTTGTTACCTTTAACTTTCCCATGGAGGAAGAAACATTTACGATCCTTGGTGAATCAGATGATTCGAGAAGAGGAATGAAATGTTCAACCATTCTTTTCGCTCCATAATAATTTGTTTGTAGGCATTGTACAGCCAACTCGTGCGACTCAGTAAGTATCTGTTTCCATCCACCCATATATCCTGTAGCCTATATTTACAAGAAAATAAATAAAATTAAAAAATTGAGGGAGATCTTGCATTGAGCTTCATTTTGTTTTCACTTGAACAAGAAGAAAATCCGTTATGTAGTGAATTCTAGATGATTTTACAAAATTGTTAAAAATCTTTCGATAACCTGGCTTTATCTCAAGCGAATCAAGAGAACTTAGATATAGCTAGTAGTCGCTTGAGACTTGAAGATTCGTAGTTTGAACCACTTGTGTGTTAATCATCACTTTACAATGTGCTGATCAAATCAAGTAGACGTTCCTATAAGGATTCACTTACCTCTTTGCCAGTAGTTGTTGAAGCTCGTAAAGCTTCTTCATCTGCCATAACTCCAGCAATCCCAGAATTGTTAACCTACACGTAAACCAAAATCAATTTTACACCAAGTTAGGTTCTTAGTTTTAAACTGATTCCCTAACACTACCACTTATATTTCAAGATTCAACAACAGGGTTGTAATGTAAAGCATACCAAGATATCAAGCTTTCCAAATTTGTCTTTCACAAATTGAGCTAAAGAAGCAACACTATCAGGATCAACAACATCAAGCTGATGAAATATCACAAGATCACTTAAATTATTCCCTTCGAATTTATCAAGTGCATCAAGCCCTCTTTTTTCATCTCTGGATGTCAACACTACTTTGATCCCATTTGATGCCAATTGCTTGCAAATCTCAAATCCTATCCCTTTATTTGCTCCTGTTACCACTGCATATCTACACAAATTAACCACATTTACATATCCAAATTAGCCATTTTTTGCTAGAGTTCGCGGAATTCAACGAAATTTAATTGTATTGGAATCCCAATTCCATCTCATAGTGGTGTCTGGTTCACAAATATATTGATGTGGAAGTCATCATATTCCTTCACCCGAAGGAACTCACATTCCTTCGAATTCCAATTCCTTTGGATGAATTCCATTCCATGAACCAAAAGCAACCTTAACATTATTTTTTAGATATGATTTTGAGTTTAAACTGTTAGATTGTAACTATTATTGGAAACTTCATTAATTACATATATTCAAGTTAGGAATGGTAATGGGGCGGATTTGGTGCGGAGGTGTCAGCCCCAACCCCAACTCCATTATTCTAAGCAATCCCGAACCCCACCCAAAACCTCAGAGGGGTCTTATCGGGGTGCCCCATTGGGGGAATGGCTTACCCCAAATCCTAACGGGGTCTCATCGGGGTACCTCGTTGTGAACATGGGCTCTTGAAATCCTAACTAGTACTCGTTCTCTATTAATAATACTCAAAATTCGGATGACTTGTTGATTTTTCTAAAAGCATTATCTAGACATACACTAATTGGCATCCTCATTTCAAAAACAAGTATTAACATGATCAGCACAACATATAGTAATTTGCCTCGTTGATGACACAAATATACTAAAAACATTTGAATGATTACACATGTACACTACATATAAAAAATAACTAAACCGTTGTTGTGAACGAGTCAAAATTCTCAATTTCAACACACCATAGTCTTATAGATAAATAATGTTGTAAATATTATTGTAATTCAAAAAGTTATAAATAAATATATTTATTGATGATACTACCAACCCCAACCCAATAGAATTCCCCATTTATCGCCTCATGCCCCACCCCATCCCCGATAAGTCATTTCCAACCCGATCCAAAAATTGCGGGGTTCGAGGATCCCCATCAGATTCGGATCGTTTTGTCATCCCTAATTCAAGTATAAAATAGTTAAACATTAACAAGCTAGTAATATTTTCTTAAACGGTTGGTACATGAACAATCAGAGATTCGTAACATAGTATGCCGGCGTACCTGCAATCCCCAGAATCTGCCATATATTTTTGTTTGAATTAATGAGGTGTGTAAGGTAATGAGGTGTGTAAGGTAAATGGTACAGATAGGAGAAGTGCCAAAATAAGCAAAAGTCAAGTAGTAACGTGTACTTACAATCAGCCACAATTTTTAAACTTTTCTATGTTCATCAAAATTTTGCAAAATATTGTATTTATAGTCAAAACATAAGTTTTCAACTCTAATATACATGACTTCATGTTATTATTAGGCTAATGTTTTCGATTCTAATATACGTGTTATTATTAGGTTGCCTTTAGTTCTAAAATTCAATGGAATTAAAAGGAATTGTAATCTCCATTTCATTCCATGTAGGTATTTGGTTCAAGCAATAATTGAATCAGAAGTCACCAAATTCGAAATTCACATTCCAAGAAATTACTCTCCCATCAATAATATTCCGCGAATCAAAAGCAACCGTTAATACTTACAATAGTATGAAACCAAATCATTTTTTAGACAACCAACATGAGTTTTATTAAATATATTATCCGACTGTAAAAAAAAAGTACCATCAAATTTAAGAATGATCTTATCAAAATCAACAAAACTAACATTGATTTCAAGATCTCTTGTCAGACAAAGGTAGGTGAAACGATGATGTGGCTAAGTAAAATAATAGTAATAAAAATATTAAAAATCAAGTACTTCCAAAAAAACTTGTCTTGTTACACTTGGGAGTCCTACAAATATTAATCTCATTGTCTTTAAACAACACTTGCCCCATCCAAGAGGAAACTCAAATATGGCCTTTGGAGAAGAAGACTCGAATTTTCTTGCCACACAAAGGTTCTTGAATCATACACTCCATTTTTATGTTCAAAGTGTTATATGTTTTGTACTTAATTAGTGTTATATATTTTTGTCTTTATATTTTAAGGTATGCAATTGTCACTGGATCAAACAAGGGAATAGGCTTAGAAGTATGCAAACAATTGGCTTCAGAAGGGGTTCTAGTTGTGTTAACTGCTCGAGACGAGAACAAAGGCAAAGAGACGATGAGATCTCTTAAAGATAATCCCTTTATCCGGCCAGAGAATCTAGTTTTTCATCAACTTGATGTGTTAGATCCATTTAGCATCTCCACTCTTGTTGACTTTGTGAAAACTAAATATGGCAAGCTTGATATCTTGGTGTGATACATTTCTAATTCCTTATGTTTGGTTAGTATAGTTAGATGTAAGTTTTATACTGATTTTAAACCGCTCATAGGTGAATAACGCCGCGATTTTAGGATTGAGTGTGGACACCAGTGCATTTAAAGCCTTAACTAATCGCGATGTAAGTGTTTAGGTGTTAGAATATTTGTTCTGACTTTCAAAATTCTTTCAAATGAATGGCTTGAAATGTGTTGATCTATGTTAACTTTTCTTGTGACGGCCATGGACAAATCAAAGTCTTTTTTAGGATATATAAACTAAGACAAAAAGAAAGTTAAAATTAAAAACACAAGCTTATGCCTTTATATGTCGATTATATGATTATTACAGGATTCAGGATTTTTCAAATGGCGAAAAGTTTCTACACAACCATACAACTTAGGAGAAGAATGCATTCAAACAAATTATTATGGAGCAAAGAGGATGATTGAGGCTTTCATGCCTCTTCTTTCGTTGTCTGACTCTCCAAGAATTGTAAATGTTTCATCAAGTTCTGGAAAGCTAAAGGTGAAAAATAATTTGTTTCAACGTATATAATTAGTCTTTAGCGAGTCTGGACATATTTTCTATCTAACATAGCGCTGATACCTGGCAACGCTATAGTATTGATATATTTTGATAACACAAAATTGGCCAACTTAACAGTTTTTTAACTCGTAGTAGACCAGAAAAATCGCTAGAATACTCGTGACGTATGGGTGACTTAGTTAAAAGATTATAGAACACGATACTTCAATTTTATAACTTTAACCAAGATATTTGTTATGATTTATTTGTTTCTTGTTTGACAGTTTGTAATCAACGAGTGGGCTAGTAACATCTTGAATGATACCAAATCTCTTAGCGAAGAACGAATTGATGAGATTATTGATGTTTTTCTTGAAGACTTCAAAAGGGATTCATTAGAAACAAAGAACTGGCCTTCAGATTTATCGGCATACACATTATCAAAAGCTGCAATGAATGCCTACACAAGATTGCTAGCAAAGAAGCAAAAAAGGTTTATCATAAATTCTGTTTGCCCAGGGTATGTTAAAACAGATATAAATTTCTTGACAGGACCTTTGACTGTTGAAGAGGGTGCACATAGTGTTGTGAGGCTTGTACTACTACCCATGAATGGACAGGGGCATTCTGGTCATTTCTTTTATAGAGATCAAATATCTTCTTTCTGAAGACAATTACTCAAAGTTGATGAATAAGGGGTTAAGTGACATCCCCATGTCCCTTTAATTCATGGATTACACGATTTACGTTTTGTATAGTGATTGTGGGATCGGTCGGTGGGGACTATCATAGGGTTGAGCGATAACCCTTTTCAAAGTCGATGAATAAGCAGCGATGTGTGATTGGAACTTGGAGGTCTAATATCATGTGAAACATATTGTATATCGGAGTAATTAATAACTTATCTGCATTTTGTATAAGGATGATCGAGTTCTTGTAAAATATCAAATGCATATTGAAGTATGTACTTTTTTATAGGTCATACAAGAAGATCACTAACCTTTTAGTTTAATGAAATATGTTGCGGATCTGTTGGGCCAAAAGGTCCAAACATTAAAAGCTAGTAAGCTACCATCTCTTATAAGAATCTATCCAAAAAACCACATAAGAAACTATCTATAAAACCATATGACCCAACCATAAGAAACTTGAAAATATATCAAACATGTCCATACGTTATACGTATGATAATTCAGCTTTTCATAAAATTAACCGAAATTAAAATGGCCGGCCCATATTAACAGCTTTATGCCTTTATAATTTATTTTATATACATAACAAGAGACGGGCCATACTTTACAAAAAACAGTTGGGCTGAATATAGGTGGCCCAATCCAATTTTGGTTATAAAAAGGAAACAGAGTACTAAAAAAGAATCATGTTTTCCTTTGTATTATTCGAAGTTTGATTTTGTACTTCGAAAATTTGTTATTAATTTAACTACGAGTAATAATAAACAACATTCAAGACAGGGTATAAAAATCAATATGATATCATAGAAATAAGTATTTAGTTCATTATTACAGCCAACAAACTTACATTTTACTTCGTAGGTATAGTTATAATACGTACACGAGTAGTCTGGAGTCTGGACTCATATATGCAGAACAGATTATGCTTTCGGTAACGAAACGTTTATTTATTTATTTAGAAAAAGGTTCTTAGTTTATAGTAATAAATATACTACTGTATTTAGTTCTCTATAAGCTGGAGTAGGATGGAACATACCAACGTTCATATGTTTGTTTTAGGGTCAATAAGACATGGAAAGGTGATTGATTGATTGATTGATTGTACATGTTCATACATTGCATTGGTACCGCCTAGATTTTCGAAAATCATATATGGGCCAGGCAGTGGCGAATTTGAACATGTGCAAGCCGAGCCCTTGCACAGTGCCACAATTTATGAAGGACCTATTTTTGAGATATATGTATAGGCCAGGGCCATGCACGCAACGAGGGAAACCACTATCGCAAAGTGTAGAAAGTGCAGCGGGAAGGCATGTGCTACTAGTCAAATAATTTCACAAACTGTAGAAAGTTTCATTATATTATTTTAGTAGAAGTAGATGTCTACTATTGAATTTTTTAAGTGTAACTAGTCCTTTATAAAATTACTAGCTAAACTATATCTATCTATTTTTATTATAAAAAGAAGAGTTCAATATGATGAGCAAAAGTCCTTTAATACCATACACTTTAAGATCGTTTGAATGCCGGGACAACTATAAGGTGTAATTGGTTACTTTGTTTCTTCGTTGTTGTTGAATTCGCATTTTTATTGTATCATACATTTAGTTAAAATCGCACTTTTAATGTTATATATTTTGTTGTATAGTTGTTAGATGTTTTAACTAAATCTTATGGGGGAAAAAACGTTGTGCTACCCTGAAATCACATCCTAGTGCCGCACCTGCACCCTTGCGTTGCGATGAGGTGTAAGTACATATTTTTTATGGATAAGTTAATATGCAAATGTCAAAAATATAAAAGAGTAAATTACATTGCCGGTCCCTGTGGTTGTCCCTATATTACGGTCCCAATCCTTGGGTCGGGTATTGTTCGAACCCAGTCCCTTGACCCGGTATTTCTTTACAAAACCAGTCCCTCGACCAAATTAAAAAAGGGTAGAACAGTCTTTTACTTTATTTTTCTTTTCTTAATTTATTCCAATTCCATCTGGATGAACTAAAATCATACGTTAGTATTTCTTACCACCACCACCCATTGTTCATTTGACCGACCTATATCTCTTCCGATCTATAATCTTCCCTGCAATCAATTATCCATAACCGATCATCGTACTCGCTACCACTAACACCACCAAAACCCTAACCCTAACCCTTCTTTTAAGATTACAAACGAAATCATTAAAGATTAATAACAAATAGATATATACGTGACCAGATCTAAACGCTCAAACCTCAAAATTGAATTATTTCACCTCTAAAAATCGGTTTTAAGATAAACATATACGATTAACAAACAAGCAAATGGAAACCGGAAATTGGTATCCAACAAACTGACACATATACACAACGTCGTTCGAATTCAAACGAGCAACCAACAACCTTAAGTTGTCTTCTCCAGCCAAACTCCGGCAAACACCGGCAAAATGACTCACTTATTACATACGATTACAAACGAAAACGTAAATCTAACCAAATATCTGGTGGCGTATGAAAATGGCGAAGGTCCGGAAGTTTTAAAAGTCTCCGGACGACGGTGATTTCATGCTTCGCCGGCAAGGGTAGTGGTTTCAATAAGGTAGCGATTTTCCGATCTAAAATAGATCTTCTATTTATTGCTAACGAGAAAGCAAAGGACAAATGTATGCATTTTGTTCTGTTAATTTCGTTAAAAATGAAATGAAATGAAATGGTGCTCTGCTAGTGGTCTAGTGCTGTATAATCACGTGAATCTTGATAGACAAAGAAGATGGACTAGGTCAAAAATTTGTTCATAACAATTACAAACATGCCATCACAATTTATTGTTACTTTAAAGAAATTTATAAATAAATGAATTAAGGGTATTGCAGTCATTTTACATTGACAAAGGACTGGCGATGAAATGAAATACCGGGTCAAGGGACTGGGTCCACACAATACCCGACCCGAGGACTGGGACCGTAATATAGGGAAAACCACAGGGATCGGCAATGTAATTTACTCGATAAAAGGCACCATATCAAAACCCGGTGTATCATAATACTCCACGGCCTTGATATATCAGTCTCCTAAAACCAAATACGCTGAGACGCCTTGGATATAATAACAAATTAACATAGTTATGACTGGATTATTGAGAAATTGCTTATCCATATGTATAAAAGATCTCACAAAAATGATCCGTTATTAGATTATTGTTAAATATTGGAGTTTTCAGGTTAAAGTTGCCTAGAAAAGGACGATCAGCCAACGATAATTGCATCATTAGTAGCAACATTTTCGTGTAAATCTTGGAAAAAAAACTACCATTGTAACACACGTGATCGTCAAGATGACAGATCAAGCTTCTCATGAGCTATTAGCAAGTTAGCAACAGTATGTGATTGCACACCTTTATGGCTCAAGTATATCCTAAAGTAAAGAAAAAAGCTTGCATGTTTTGAATTTTTCCTTCAATTTCAGAATAAATATGAACAATTATTTTGAGACGTAAATTGTAATACTAATCTTGAGATATTATTAATCATTTGTCAATTTTTAATGGACTGACTCAAGCTAAATTAAATATTGTACGAGACTGTAGAGAATAAAGTAACTGAACTTTGACGATCGAATATTCAATCTTCCCACTTGAAAAAGCAAATACCTCCAAATTTTTGCTTTTCAAACTTCAAAGATTCTTAATTTTTGGTAAACATCTTAATCAGATCATTCTCAACTAATTACATCTTCTTCTTCTTTTTTTTTTTTTTTTTTCTTTTTTTTTTAATACTAGTTTTTAAATTTGGGTGTTTTAAATTAACTGTTAGAATTAATAAATCTGATTGTATATATAATTTAAATTATATTTTTATTTTTCAGTACTATGAAAATTATGTCGTTCTATGATGTGTTTTTAGTATAAACATAAACGTTAACATAGTTTATATAATGATGAAAAGTACGTGAAAGCTTTCAAGCAGCTTAAAAATTTCATATAATGTTTCCCCTTTTTATTTATAACACGTAGAGTAAACTAGTTCAAACGTAACGTGTTACTACTACTAGTTTTATGCAAAAAAATAACTACATTTGAAAGTACAAATAAAATACTCCCTCCCTTTCAAAATAAATGTACACGGTACCGGGGGCACGCAGCTGAACTTTAAATTACGTTAAAAAATAAAATAAATTTAAGGTATTAATAACATTTTAAAATTTTCGCCCCTACAAAACTACACAGGAAATAAAAATAACTTTATTTCACCCTGTCCATTTGGTTTTTTCTATCTCCGCCCCTGCACATTACTATTTATATCCGTCTCAAAAAGATTGTCCATTTACAAAAATTAACTACTAAATATCATTAAACTCCCTATTTTACCTTCATTTATTACTCTCAATCATTTAGTTAGTACTTATTTTCAGTCAAACTTGCTTTAAATATGAGGGCAAAACTGACATTTCTTCGACCGATCATAATTCAAGAGAATTTATTTAGAGACATTCTTTTTGGGACGGAAGAAGTAATATAAATAGAAAGATGATTTAACTTCTATAATATGAATAATTAATTCTATTTATGTATAACTAAGTGATAGGATTTATTGTTTTAAAGTGTATTATATTTATCCTCTTTTACAATTGTATAAGGTCTATTTTCAAAACTTTTATTGTACGTACATTTTCGAGTTTTGTACTTCGAGTCTTCAATTGTATGTTTTAACTCAATTTGTGCATACAATATACAAAATTGCATGCATGTTCAACACATACAAAAAAAGAAATAAAAGTACACCCAATATAATAGTTACATAACAAAATTGATGTATGGAGCAAATATATAATTATGTAAGGGTTACATACTTATAAAAATGTAAATGTTGAAATATTTGGCTGTGTTTGTGTGAATATACAACAAAATTCAGAAGCAAACAAATAAATGTGAAAACAGAGGTGTATCCAGATGGAAAAAAGAGAGGTTTGTGCCAAATAATTGAAGTTGAGTGAAGGAAGATACATAAAAACCAAATCAAATGGTCCACAATTATGAAAACTTTCAAAGTCTTGTGGTGAGAAAAATATGACAAAACTTGTCATTTTCCTATTCAATCATTCATGAAATTAAATAAATTATAACGAGTGTGTTTGGCATACTAGTTTATGGCAGCTTATCAGAGCTTAAACTTTTTTCTTAAGCACAAACTTTTATTATTGTTTGGTTAACAAAAATTTAATAGCTTATTGAAAAAATCTAATAGCTTTTTAAAATAAGCTCATAGCTTATGCAATGATATATTACTTAAATACCCCTTATAATTTATATATTTTTCATGTCCTTTTTATGTCAATTCAAATCATTAAGCTCCGGCTAGTTTGCCAAACACTTATAAAACAATAAGCTCCAGGTTCCGATTTAAAAAAAAGCTCCAACTACCAACTCCAACTACAAACTAGTTTTACCAAACACATCCAACAACTATAAAGGTAAATCGAAATAACAAGCAAACACTCTAAAATCAGTCAGTAAAAACATAGTCAGAATAATGATACATATGTTTAAGATATGAGCATTAAATATTTTCATAGTATTAAATATTTCCGACCCATTGGGTCACATAAATAGGGCGAGACGGGTCGGATCTAGATCAAGATCTGCCCCATTGACACCCCTACTTCAGAATAATGATACATATGTTTAAAGTATCAATTACAAAAGACTAATGATACACATATGTTTAAGATATGAGCATTAAATATTTCTTTTTGTATTTATTATTTAACACACGTGTTACGTATCTTTGCTCATCTTTATTTTTAGTACGCAAAAGGTAAATGACAATCTGTTTGTTACAGAGATCATGAATGTATTTACGAAAAGGCATTTAGCTTAACCTTAAGAGTTTTTATAAATCTACTAAAAAATTATTTGATAGTTTTATAATTAGTTTTTAATCTTTTATTGGTAATTGATCTTTTATTTAATATTTCCGGAATTAAAGATTGTATTACAAACAAAACAAATTTATATACGGAATTATCGTATGTGATATTTTCGATACATTTTTGGATTTTGGATTCAAAAGATAGAAAGACAAAATATATATTTCTTGTATCACCATCCCCATACCCGTTTACACGCATAAGCAAGAAAATAAGGTTGCTAGAAATCGTGACTTTTTTGTGTGCAATATATAGGTAGGTTAATGCCAGCTTTCTAAAAGGTTAATATCGGTAACTCTAATTAATGGTTCATGTAGACAAATTTCAGACTAATCACGTGAGAGACGAAACGAGCTTATTTAGCGTCCCGTCTAGATGGTCACTCAACCAACTAATGCGACAGCACTAAGAAATTTTTTAAATTCATTTAAGAGCGTGTTTGATTTGTGTAAAGTAATAACTATGGTATATAGGTTTGAGATTGATAGTGGGTGAAATAGGAAGGTGTATGATTATTAAACCCACCACTAAGAAATATTCAATTTAGGGGTTTCAATCCCTAAACTTAGGATGTGTTTGGCAACATCATTTCAAGGGTTCTTGTGGTTTGAGATTCTAAATTACATCATTTCAAGGGTTCTTGTGGTTTGAGATTCTAAATTACAAGAATCTCGATCTACAATTCATGTTTGGTATACATAAAAAGTATAGATTTTTGATAAAAATAATGCCTTAAAATAGAAGCTATTGAAACTAACTTTTGAAATAATCCTCATCTTCATCTCCATCTTCATCTACACTTCAATCCAATATTACCGAACACACCTTTAATTAATACACATACCCCTAAACTAAACACCTTCATTTATATCATTCCTCTTGCTTCTCATTTCCATTCCATGCATCAAAACCCTCAAACCAAGCATACCGAGGTTTTTTTCACCGATGGATAGTATAAAATCACAAATACTTTTCTAATTAATTTCTTTTATCTCCGAAACTAATTGCAGTTAGAGGCTTTAATGCTATATGCCTTTTTCTGAAGGGTGAGGTTACTGGTATAACGGGCAAAAATGAGGGAAGATAGAGAAGCTAATAAAAAAATATTTTAAACTTTAAAATAATTTTTTTAACTTGTAAGACCTTCTATAACACTTTTATCAAAAATAAATAATTAAATAAGGTTTGTTAGATTTTTTTTTTAAAAAATATCACTTTTAATAATTAAAAATAAAAAAATAGTTTTTAACATTTTTTAAAAAGTTTTTTTAATGTTTAGTTTTTTTCTTTTTTACATCATTTTCACATTTGTGATGCACCAGAGATGCAATAAAAGTAAATTATTATTGTGTTAACTAACATTATAAACTATGATACACGGATTTTTTCTAAATATACTACATCGAGTGTTTAAATATCATGCATCGACTTTCAAAATATAATATAAAACATCGTTATTGAATTAAAAGGTGGTGCATCATAGTTATAAATATGACGTTCCGCCTTTTAGATATACGATAAACATCATTAGTGTACAAATCTTGGTGTATCATAGTTATAAAATATGGTGCATCATAATTTTAATTTTATGATGCATTGAAGTTATAATTTTGTTATATCAAATTTTATTTTATTCAATGTACGAATATGGTGCATCATATAAATATATTTTTTTTTTGTAATACTATATATAAAGTTGTATTTACATATAAGGGTTAAAGGTACGGATCGCCAACGAACTTATTTTTTTGTTCCAAGTTAGGTAACGTACCCAATTTATTACTAATGCACGTAACCAGCTTTTGAATTTTGTTCCGATGTAGGCAACTAACTTTTATTTTACCGATTACGATTTGAAATTGCTGACGTGTATTTGACAACTCATTCAAGCAAGCTGACTATACTACCACGTTGTTAAAAAAATGCACGTAAGCTGACTGTGCTGCCAAGTGTCAAAATGCGATTAGTCCACTCTTTAATTAGAAAAAATAAAAATAAAAATACTTGTTATCTCGTAACAGGTTCATCACCTGCACCATGTAACAATCCTTCATATTCCCCACAACCATACCACCCAAACTAACAACTTTTTAGTTTTTACCCTTTTCTTTTGATTTCGACATTTTTAATCAATTTAATTTATTTCTGTAATCTATAATATCAAAACAACAAAGTAGAATTAAACAATTTTGAAAACCATAAACTTAGTCAACAAACCCTTTTGCATCTATCGTCACCACCATCTAATTGAATAGAAGTTTACTCGCATTTTAATTGAATATCGCCGGAAGTTAATTGAAGCTCGCTAGAGTTTTTCCACTTCTCTCCTATTCAATCCGAATTTAATAAATGAACACATAACCACTCCACATTGAGGACCTCCCCAATCAGTGAGTGTCGGTATTGAATCGAAGTCAAGTGTTAATCTCTGGGTTGCGACTTAGTGTTCTAGTTGGGAGTTTTTAGTTGATTGACATGAAATTACTCCTCTCCAAATTAAGCAACAATGTGAGTAAACAATCAATTCGAGCGAAGCTCCGGTCTCTATTCGTCGCAGCATAGCCATTCACGGTGGCATTAACAACAAGGCCAGTTGAAATTTCTTCAAGCTGCTGCTCCTGTTGTTGCAGCTGATCTGTATCACTGATAACGGCAAAAGAGAATAACAACAATAACAATAATGAAATTAGAGAGAGACGTCAGAGGTGGTCCCTATTCATCGCAGGTAGGGCGGCGACGGAGGGATCCGCGGTCCGACGGATGGGGGTTTGTAATGTGTGTGTGGATTTGTGTCGGTTTTGTTTTTTTTCAGTGACGAAATTAATTTTAATTTTAATTTCAATCAGCTTACGTGTAATTTTTTTCAACACGTGGCAGTACAGTCAGCTTGTTTGAATGAGTTGTCAAATACACGTTCGCAATTTTAAATCGTAACCAGTAAAATAAAAGTTAGTTGCCTGCATCGGAACAAAATTCAAAAGTTGGTTACATGCATTAGTAATAAATTGGGTACGTTACCTAACTTGGAACAAAAAAATAAGTTCCTTGGCGATCCGTACCTTTAACTCTACATATAACAACGTGAGGTAAAACAACAGAAAATAGGTTGAAAACGCGAAAAGATAAACAAGTTGTGAAAAATGTAAAATGAAAAGGTTGAAAAACGCAACAAAAAAAAAAAATATATATATATATATATATATGATAACAAGAACTTTAAAAAATGCAAAAAAAATAAAAAAAGAATGAAACAATAAGTTAAAAAAATAACGAAAAAATAAATCACTTAAAAAAATTTAAGGAAAAAAGTGGTGGAGAAATGATAAACGTAGAGAAATAAAGGACGTGGAGAAATGGAGGATGACACTTCCCCATTTGCTTCTCCCCCTTCCCTCCTAAAACCTCCTCGTCACAAGAACCAATATCTATTCTGAAATGGAAATCTAAATTAAAATTGATGAATGTAACCTCAATTATTTAACACACATCGCAAAATGTGATGATGTGGCCAACTAATCTTATCTGTATTAATCTATAAATCATTTTGATATTTTATATTTAGAAATTTTCAAAATTTAAAACTCAACATTGTTATAAATAACTAATGTAAATTTCAACCTTGCTATAACAATGTTATCATTATCATATTTTTTTCGCTCTTCATTAATGTATCCTGAATACAAGAAAACTATAGTTATATTGAGTCACCGTCATATATAATCTATCGGTGAATTACAAACATAACATACATCGAGTCACAATATATAACAAACTCTATATTTTGTTGCATATCGCGGTTATTACGCTAGTAATTTTCACAAATGACACCACACTCTTATTTATTTGAATATACAAGAAGATGTGAGTTCTTTTAAGAATACAAAAAAAGTAAAGAATGCGAGAACCAATAGGAATGCTCCATTTGTCTACAAAACCTAAATATATTTTTACCCCCATGGTTAATTATCTCACAAACCGTAAGTCCATAAATTATAAAAATTATATATTCGGAACCAGCGTCTTTTTCTCTTCGATTAGAGATGTCATAAGCTATATTTTCGACGAATTTTTTCTTCTTCGTTTTTTTATCCAATTCTACAATATAATCACATGTGATTTATAATGAAAAATAAAAATTTTGTTTACGATTATTTATTCGTGGTATATGTTATTTAACACGTGATTACAACTTAATATTCATCCATATTAATAGTTATAAATAAACAATTAAAAATTGCATTAGTTTTCATTAAAAATCACATGTGATTGAAATTTGTACATTTAATCACAAGTGATTTGTTATATAATCACATATGATTTTTTATATAATCAAATATGATTTTCATCTAAAAACTGATATTTGATGAGAAATTTACTGATATATGATAATTCATGTATGATTTCAACTTGATTTTTACTTAATTATATAACTATAGTCAATTATTTGTAAATTCGTATTTTATTACTCTTTAATCACATGTGATTGATACTTTGATATTCCATCGCATGTGATTGCAACTTAGTTTTTCATGTTTTAATCTCTTTAAATCATTAATGATTTGAGTTTAAAGTTTAATCGGAGATATAAGCGGGTGTGATTTTTTTTAGTGTTAAATCACATGTGATTTTACATTAAAACCCAATAAAAATGAAAAAAAAAAACTTTGTCAAAAGTATATCTTGTTAGATCTAGAATCGAAGAGAAAAAGACGTTGATTCCGAATATGTAATTTTTATAATTTATAGACATACGGTTTGTCAGATATTTAACTTTGAAAAAAAAAAGGAAAATGGGTTTTTGAAATGGAGTTCCTCATACCACTCCCATCGGGGAGTGTCGGTTTCAGTCGGTTTCAACCAACGAGACCGACGGCGATGGCACCGATCCGTCGGTTGCCTCGTCGGTTTGGTTGCTTCGGTTTGGCGACGAGAGGGGACGAGTGAGGGTGGGGTCCGTTTGTGTTTTATCCTTTTCTTTTCTTTTTCTTTTTTTTTTGTTTGTTTTCAGCTCAAATAAAAATGGAGTTGTGATGTAGGAGAAGAAAAGTGGGGAAGAAGAAGTAGTGTTGGGGAGTGAGAGTGGGGCCCACCAGCTTTTCTATTATATTTTTTTTATTTCACCTTTGCAAATATTTAAAAAAAAAAAAAGAGTGGGGCCACTAGCATTTTTATTTAAATTATTCTATTTTTTTTAATTGTTGTAAAATGGTTTTATTTTAATAAAATGTGTTTATTTAAATTATTGTATTTAAATTGGTTAATTAATTAGGCAGTGGGTCCCAAAAAATGAAGTGACGGACCACTGATGGGAGTAGTCAGTCAATTTCAGTCAGTTTGAGGAAAAAACTAATGTGACGCTGACGTGGCTCCGTCAGTTTCAGTCAGTTTCAGTCACTGATGAGAGTGGTTTTACCAATCAAAAGTATGGGAATAATTATTTAAGGTTGATGACATCCAATGAGGTCAAATTTTTAATGGTAAGTTTTAACTTTGACTCACACGAAAAGAAGAGTATATATCAAGTGAAAAAAACGGAAGTATTTTTTTTAAGAGAAATTAATTACTTAACCAATAAACCACTAAAAAACGAATGTAAGGAATAGTTTTGGACAGGCTAGAAATGCATTAAATAGATGGTGCCAAAACACCCCCATCGACCAACAAACAACTTCCTAACATTCTGCATATTTTCATTAATTGCACCTTCCCCACGTACGTACCCCGGCCCATTCCTTTGCCACCCGATCACCTCACTCCTTTCCTTATCATACCCTCGATCATACGACAAATACTCAATCGACTAGAATCATTTCGGCACATTGGCATTGCTATCGCTAGCTAGCTCATTGTAAAGAAATCGATCAACCATGTGTGTACGCCACGTATCAACATTAATAGTATAACATGTGATTTCTTTGGTTGTCATCACTTTATCTATCCTAGTATGTATATATTGTCGTTAAAGATTCATGTAAATTGTTCGTGTGACATATTAATTGGGACTTAAGTTATAGCCGTAGTATCAAATCGACCCAAATCACTTGTCATTTTAAAATGAAATAACGGATACATCATATCATATTCGAGAATATTGGTTTATGATCTGTATTGTAAGACCATAATTGTTGAAGACCAAAATCTCCTGCTACTAAAACAAATACGCATCTGTTATTACATTGTTTAATGTTTATTGTGTTTCATTGTGAAATATTAACGAACAAAATAACATTAACATGATTGTAATATTTCAATCGGCAATGCCCTTTTGTAACATTATTCCATTTTGAAATGTTCATATTCTTATGAAACTCGAAACCAAACAGATAATTTTATAACTTGATTATTGTTCATGAATTTGATACTCCATAGTCTAGAAATCAAATTTGGGAATCAATCTTTAACCAAAAAAAAGGAAGAAGAAGAATAAGGAAGAAAAATAAGATGGCAACAAAATATATATTAGGGTTTTAAATATTTAGGGATTAAATTGTTGAAGAAGAATGGTATGATAGTCAAATATGAGTTTATATATATGTAATTATTAAGCATTTTAGTATATTTGAATTGAATAAATTAAGAAAAGTTTGGATACATATGATATTTCCATAGTTGATATTATGAGAACTTTAACAATTAACAATGACATATATGAAATTCTTAATTCTCCTATGTATTTTCAGAGGTTGACATCAAATCTACTAATCTAGTGAGATTTTTACCTAAATTGAGATTAAGTTATAGTGATCTTGTATTTAATATATTCCCATTCAAACTTGCAGTTTCTAAGGTTATATTTGTGTACTTACATTCATTAAATAATGAAACTAACTATCACTCTGTACTCTCTTCATCTCAATTATCACTCCGTACTATCTTCATCTCAATTATATTGTTCACCGACAACAATAATAAAATAAAATAAAATAAAATAGTCGTTACACTCTACGTATTAAGATGAACTTACATAGTATTTGGAGATTTTTCGCTATTTGCATAAAAGAAGTGATATCGCTTAATTTATACATATTTTTAGAGGCGATATCGGTCCTAATTATGTACTATTTGATTTGGTTTCATGAACTTACGGTACTTATTTAGTTAAGAAATTGAATTCAGGTACAAATTCAGAAGAAGTGTCGAAAGGAGTGAAAGTGTTGCACATTTGGTGCAAAAAGTGAAAAAATTCAGGTCCGGGGCCTTACCCAGATGATTACCCACCGGGTACGGACACCCCAACCGGGTAGACGCTTCACAAAATATCACAGCGCATCACAAAAGGTTGGAACCTGTTGTATACCCGCCGGATAAACCCCTCTACCCACCGGGTAGAGGGTGCTACACGTTCACTTACCAACCGGAGAGAGCTTGTGATCTCCGGGAACGAAACAAAGGTTACCCGCCGGGTAAGGTGTCTGACGAAAAAATTATAATAAAACACATCTTTAACCCTAGTTTCGGTTATGATTTATTCACTGACGAACTTGGGCGACTTTTGGAGAGATCCTAAGCCACCAATGATCATTCCAATCATTAGGGAAGCTAGAGTTAATCATCAAACATCGAATTACGTTGATTTTCTTCGGTTAATTGTTATTCTTACGACTATGAATTCTTCTTTGGTTATTATCATTTCTGCGTGTGAGTCTATAATCATGGGCTAAACTCTTATTGCTCATTTAAATTAATAACTCTAGATGTTGGACATGTTTTTAGTAATTGATTCTTGATAATACGATAAATTGATGCTTGATCATCGATTGACTTGTATCGTGGTTTATTTAATTCAATTAATTGATATTGCGTTTGTTTCAATGAGTGAAAACTCTTGCATTTAACTTTATGTTTACTTGTTTATCTTGTACTTTTGATTGGAGACGATAATTGAATTGAATTGAATTAGACGAATTAAGATACGGGTGGATCATACTAAGAGAAATCTTGTATGATTGTTGGTTTTTAAGAGAATAATACCGCACGATTAAGTCATCAATTTAGTTGACTTATGAAACGCCCCGAAAAAAAAATATCCTCTTTCGTGTAAATGTGGTTGTTAGAAGTATGGTTATATCGTTCAGATGTTGATTTCAAACTTAATAAGTGGCGTTATTGTTTTGGTGAAAACCTTGGGTCAAAATATGAGTTTTTGCTGTGTTTGTTGAGTTTCAGTGTAGTTACGCGATCCCAGAAGAGGTCTAGGATCGCGTAATATCAAAGGAAAACGTCACAATAGGATTTCAGTGTTAATACGCAATCCCAGGGTTGTGCCACGATCGCGTACTTACAAAGGTTTTGGACTGTCACCATTTTATGCATAGTTACGCGATCCCAGGTTGGCTCTAGGATCGCGTAACAACAAAGGTTTTGTAAAAAAAAAAAATTCGGGCTATTTACATATTTCCCCTCCTTAAACCATATAAATATCATATATACCCAATGCAATTTTAAAATTTACATATATACCCAAATCCTAATATAATCATATTTATAATTCTAAAATCAATTAATAATTATCTTAAAAGCAGTTGATGACTATTATACCCTTGTCTCCTAAAATGTAGTCCTCTTTCTTAATACTTCATATATGTGCACAATATAAATCGATCATCCAAGGTTGTCAGGATCGGGATCTTACGTGGGATCGTTTTTGCCTTTGCAAGATCGAGATCGTAAGATCGGGATTGGGATCGTACATCCTACCAAAATATCATTTTTTATACAAAGATATCTAAATTCTTGTAGAAAACTAGTGATTAGAGAAATTAATCTAACATTCAAACTTTTATATTACAAAAGTGATGCAATTTGTTAACATATATTTTTAGGACGATAAATGTTCTAAAACAAAAGATAGTATCCTATCTTCAATCGTCGTTTTAGAGGTTCTTGACTTTTTCTTAGGTTATTAGGTTATAATTTAAATATAAATGGATTAAATTGGGAAATAGAATTTGGAAACAAATTGACGATAAGTTTTGAGATAGGATTTTGACTACGTATGGGCCTTACAAGCCCAATTGCTAAAAAAAAATAGCCCATTGGTAGGATCGGATAGTTCAACGATCCTACGATCTTACGATCGATCCTACGATCCTACTCCGATCCTACCTCCTGACCGATCTTACTCCGATCCTGCACGTTTTTCCTTGGTAGGATCGTAAGATCGTACGATCCTACGATCAGGATCGCGATCTTGACAACCTTACGATCATCAATTCAACGATCAAATACTTTTTTGAAATATCTTCTCTTCCTATATATATAGAAAGGGTGGTGTTTTTACTGTAGCAGCCCATCTATGTGACACATGTCACTTATCTACTGGTCCAGTTTTCCACACGTCAACAACCTAAAAGGGATAAATGCAAAGCCAACTGTTATTGGTTTAAATTAAATAAATTGTAAATTATGCAGGTATGACTTTTGGGTTAATTGGTAGGCGGCAATGTCTCCATTCAGATGGTCCCGGGTTCAATGTTACATGGGTACACAGTTTCTTTTTTCTTTGAAAAAGCACACCTTTTAATTTATTCTCACATTTTATTTTTTTTTCTTTGCAAAAAGAAATCAATCATTTGCATTGTTTAAAAAATATATTAACAAAAAAAGGGAAAAAGGCGGGGCTTAATGGAGTGATTCCAAATCTTTTTATTTTTATTCTCTTTTTTAACTAATTAAGTCGACTTTTAACAAACTAACCACTTTACAAATGTTATAGTAACTATTATATCATGACCATATCAAGTCATTTGGATTAAAATACTCCATCCGTCTCAAAATAAATGTGAACATTTTTATTTAGGTTTGTTTCAGAATAAGTGTTCACTCTCAAAAGTAATACATTAATTTTACCATTTGACCCTCAATATCATTTTTCTCAAAACTGATACATTGAAGTCTGTACAAAAAACAATGGTAAAAATGTCATCTGCGCTACCAAACAATGTAATATCTTAAATTTTGTGAAAACTGATTGTGAACACTTATTATAAGACGAAGGAAGTAATACATACTACCTCCGTCCCATTTAAAATGTCCGCATTACTATTTTGAGATATCTCATTATAAATGTCCACTTTGATGTTTAACCAATCAAAAAGGACTTTAGTTGGTAGATTTAATATTTGATTGGTGAAAAATATAGTTGGTGAAGAATCATAAAACTACGTGCAAAGTCAAAGTGGACATTTTAAATGAGACGGAAGGGGTACTTTTTATCTGTGGCTTTTTATAGTGGCATTCTACAAAGTAAAGGAAAATATCAAACATACTTTTTACACCGTAATCCAAAAAGTTAGATAATATTGGTCTTCGAATGGGCTATGCGCCCCCAAAGCCGGAGGCTTCCTAGTATACGTACATAGTAATCATAGTTGTTAACTCGTGACTCGACTCGTGACTCGGAGTATTGATTTTTAACTCGTGACTCGGAGTATTGATTTTTAACTCGTGACTCGTGACTCGACTCGACTCGTAAGAGTCATAATTTTACAATAAATACATATATTTATATTTATATGTATATTATTGTTTAGATTTCTATCCTTAATTGAAGTAAAACATGATGAAAGTCATCAAATAACACAAATGTTTAATTTATAATGGATTATTAGTCATTTCCTATCATATTTTGTCATTTTATATTTTTTATTAGATTACATTAAACGTGTGTCCGGTTTATGACTCGTAAGAGTCGTCCAAGACTCGTAAGAGTCGCCCACGACTCGGAAGAGTCAATAAATGACTCGTAAGAGTCAAAGCCATTTACGAGTCGGGGTCTGAGTCGCCTCGTTTTTTGAATTTCTGAGCCGACTCGTAAGAGTCGACTCGTGAATCGTAAGAGTTTAACAACTATGATAGTAATAATACACCATCTACTCTCTTTCAACACATATGGAGTAACTATATTAAATTTAAGTTAAATATTAATTACAAAGACTCCATCAAAAACAAACAAATTCACCTTTTGTTGCGTATAACGAAATGTAGATGTACGGTACCTGGGTCACAAATCAAACTGAGGATCAAAAGACTCCACGTGCTATTCGACTCAAATCGAGCCATCATACTAGGCAACTGATTTCTTGATTTTGTTCCATATGAGGTTTTTTTTTTAAAAAAAAGAGAGATAAATTAAGAGATAAGGGTATAATAGTCATTACAAATCTTATATATAAATATTTTTGATTTTAAAAATTATAATTATAATTAAATTGGGATTTTGGGTATATATGTAATTTATGAATTGAATTGGGTACATATGAATTGGACTGTCACCATTTTATGCATAGTTACGCGATTCCAGGTAGGTGATGTCGTGTAAACGGGGTTTTAGTTTTAAAATGGAAATTACCTAACTTACTACACACAATACAGGCAAGAATACCTGGTCAGAATATAGTATAGCTCAGTAAGTCCGAGTTGAACACAGGGAACGGATGTCAATCTCAACAAATTGGAAATTACTACAATTAATGAAAGCGGTAATAAATGGAGACGTTTTAGTTCCGATCGAACAATCGACAAACAATTATGATAAATTATTTACTAATTAAAACTTAATTAGAAAATAAAGAAATACTAAAATAATTACTTAAATAAAAGATTTAATTCAAATGATAAAAGAAATGCATTTGCTTAGATTACTTTCCTTAAAATCTGGAAATCATTTTATTTAGAATGCTCACGTATGGATTTTATTGTGCTATAACAAACATATCAATTTTCCTTACAAGATAAATTGAATTAACACAATTAAGAAAGACATAAAGTTGTTTTCAACCCGTTAACAGTTCAATTTAACGTTGCCCACCTAATTGTGTTTTATATTAATTCAACACCGTTTATGTGATTTATCCTCATAACTTGAATCAACAAAGTCTATAACTATTTCTAGTTATCTTGTTCATCTATAAATATTACCAATTATTAGCCCTAACCCGTCAAACTCAATCTATTCGGTGATAATTCTCAATTAAAACCAACAATCATCAATAATCTTATAATCAAAAGGAACTCAATCTCAATTAATCATAAAACCACGTTAGGTAATTAGCAATATTCATTCAATAACCAAGGATCAACGAATAAACACATAAACTTGAATAAAATCCAATACGATTCGCACTTTTACCAATCAATCCATCATTTAAGTATTATCATCTAAGCAAACACATGAAAGAATTAGCCGATCATGCTATTACAGAAAATCAGATTCAACATAGTACTAGAATTCATAATCAAATGAAAGATAGAAACGAAATCAAACCGAGAAACCGAAATAACGATTGAATGAACAAAAGCCTTTGATTCTTTAAGCTTCAATCCCTTCAAAAGTCTCTGGAAATGGGGCTTGTTGAGAGGAAAATCGGCTGGAAGAAGAAGTGAAGTGTTACCCCAAGAATGAAAGAAAATGAAATATTTTGGGTTTCTGTCGACGCAATCCATACGCCGTATGGATTGAAAAGCCCACGGATCCAACCCGCGTATTCTGGCGGCCCGGCTCACATCATCCATACGCCGTATGGATTCCATATGCCGTATGGATAATTTTTTCCAACTTTTTCACCATCGACCTCCATTCTTCAACTTTTCAAAATTTAGGGCGTGTTTGGTAGACTGAATGGTGAAGGATTCTGATGGAATTGGAATTAAATTCCTTCATGAATTGTGTTTGGTCATCAAATTTTGCATGAATGAGATTCTACAGAATGTTCACATTCCTTCAATTAAAGGAATCTTCATTCCTTCAAAAGTCTGATGGATTTTAATTCCCTTCCACCTTTATTCTACTAAAGACTACAATACCTCCAAACTTTCTTCTTCAGCTCTTATGAGACCAATTTCACACCCTTGTGTTATCACATCCGGCCACCCCAACTCCACCGCACCACCACCCCTCCACTCACCACAACCACACCACCACCGCTCCACTCAACACCACCGTACCACCACCGCTCCACTCAACACCACCACACCACTCATCACCACCGCACCACCCACAATTCACCACCACCGCACTACCACCACACGGTCACCACCGCCGCACTACCATCGTACCAGTCACCATTACCACCGTACCACCATCGCACAATCATCGTTGTACTAAACAGAAAAATGCAATTGAAAATCACTCATCATCGTACGTCAGTCACCGTCGCATGATTGTCTATCAAACTGCTCTTTTGCTCCTTCGATTGAGGGTTTTCGCGTTTGATTTACTTTAAGATCGTCGTTATTTAATTTTGATGTGGTTTATGATGATAGTGTTTACAATGAGGGTTTGTTATTTATGAGTTGGATTTGGATAAGTTCGACTAGTGAGAATGGTTGTTGCAGGTAGTTGTTTGTGGTGTAGGACGGTGCTAGATCTGGAAGAAATCAAAACTTGGAGTAAAATATTAAATTCACACATATATATAAAAATGCACAAGCCACAAGGTGTGTGTAATTTACAAAGGGTAATTCTGTCACTTTATAAATTTCACATTCCAATTCCGTCTGACAAAATTTCCAACCAAACAAGAAAAAGAAAATGATGAATTCTAATTCCTTCAAATTCTAATTCCAACAAATTCCAATTCCTTTAATAGATTCCATTCCTTCCAAAAACATTCTTTGAACCAAACGGGACCTTAGCTTCTTCTCTTCAATTCTAGCTCGTTTTCAGCTTCTATTCCGATTCAAGCTCCAGATAATTCCTAAATGCAAATATAAACGAAATGAGTATCGAATTCAAATAAAATGCATAAGAAACTAGTCAAACTAGGGGTAATTAGTACTATAAAATAGCACATTTTGGCATTCATCAGTAGGCTCTAGGATCGCGTAACAACAAAGGTTTTGAAAAAAAAAAAAATCCGGGACGTTTCAAATTGGTATCAGAGGTATGGTTAAAGGGATTCGAATATCCACCATTAGTGGATACTTGGACTTAGACCTAGTACTTAGTCAATAGAGCATGATTTAAAGTAGTTAATCACAATTATATGTGTAAAAATTGTAGTGAATCATTAAACACTTATGAATCGAGGCATGAAGTGATAACCTTGGTGACGTACAATGTGATGAGATAATTATTGCGCTTGGCCAACGGAATAATTATCACATGATGTTGTGCTAAGCCATGGAAGTCACATGGTGTTGAGATGATTAAGAAGAGATGATTCTTAGCTAAGAGTAGTTTTGAATTAGTTTTTATATGTATGATTGAAATATTGAGTTGTATTAATCTAGAAATTGTTATATTATTATGGTAAAGATCTAGAGAATTCACATCAATATGTCAAGAGAAGTTTCTGATAGAGAAGAGTCACCGGTTAATTCCACTAGAACCACGACTAATGAGCTAAGAGGTTTGATCTTCAAGGTGGTAGCTAAAGCTCGAGAGAAATCCCTTCCTCTTCTTATGGAAAGGATTACCGAGACAATCAGGGATGTAGTAGTGGAGGAATTTCAGAAGAAGGAAATTGAGTTGAATGAAAATAGACCACCTCGGAATAACGAGGCTAATGAGGAAATTCCAGTGGTTAACAATCAAGAAGAAAGACAGAAATTGACTTACAAGGATTTCATGGCTTGTAAGCCACCCGAGTATCATAGTGAGACGGATCCAATCAAATGTATTAGATGGATTTCCGAAGTTGAAGGGGCATTTGATGTATCGGAATGCCCAAATCGATTGAAAGTAAGGTATGCAGCTAGCCTCTTAAGATCCCTAGCTAAGAGTTGGTGGGATGTTCCAAAACAATCTATAGGTGCGGATGTCGCTAATGCCAAGTCATGGGAAGATTTTGAAAAGATGATTGAAGCGGCTTATTGTTTGGAAGCCGAGTTAACGAAGATTCAGAGAGATTTTCTACATATGAGGCAAACTACCGAAACTCTGAATGAACTTGCGGGGATTTTTATGGAAAGGGCACGAAGCCCGAAAGCGTGAAACTGAAATGAGTAGAGATGATGATGGGTCATCAAAAAGAAAGGTAGAAAAAACTTCAGGTTCATCAAAGAAATTTAAGTCTAGCGGTGGTGGTGGTGGTGGTGGAAGTGGTAGTAGTAGGGGTAGGAGGGAGCTTACTGAATGTAAGAAGTGTCACCGAAAGCATATTGGTGAGTGCTTAGCGGTGATGAAAGGGTGTTATCAATGTGGAAGGGAAGGTCACCTTGGACGTGATTGCCCCAATCCGATTCATGTATGCGTCAATTGTTACGAACCGGGGCATGTGAAGTCGGATTGCCCTAAGCTTAAAAGCTCGACTCCTCACCCCTCACCAAAGAAGAACGTTGATAGAAAAACCACCGAGCAATCATGATCACGTAGCCTATCCTTTCAACTCACTGCCGATGAAGCAAAGAACGCTCTTGATGTTCTAACAGGTACATTCCTTGTAAATCAAAAACCAGCTTATGTGTTGTTCGACTCGGGAGCTTCTCGATCTTTCATTTAGGAAAATTTATCTCAAAGTTTTAATATTTCCTTGAGCGCTTTGGATACCCCACTTGATGTAGAGATTGCGGATGTTCGTGTAGTTTATGTAGCAAGTGTTTTATAACACCCTCTACTTTCAAGACCATTTTTTTTATAACGGAAGCGCATATTTGAATAATTACATCTTAGATTGCAAAAATTACATTTCAAAGGTGCCATCCACTCATACGTGAACCTTTAAGCTAGATTTCCATAATAATTACAAACACTAAGTTTAGGTGTTATATAAATTCAAAACATAATGTTAAACCATTAACATGATTATATAATTCAGAGTTAGCCGTCAAACATTCCATCAAACCCGACTTCTTGCCACCCACTATCAAAAGATTAACATGCAAGAAGTAATGAGGGGATTAGCACAAAGCTAAGTGAATAGATCTATAACTATCAACCTAACTTAGATTAACAATTGTTTACAGCTATGCATCATAAATAACTAGCTTCAAAGAGGATCTGTGGTCCTTGAGGTACCCTACTACCGCGGTGGCCCCCAAGTAACACTTACAACCAACTGAAGGCCAATTCAGTAGTCTAACCGATAGTTTGGTACTTTTACTACTTACAACACCAATTCAATAAACAACACATGTACAAAGTACTAATGTTGTCCAAGTAATAGTACACAAACCTAATCCCTGTTGACCTCTGAAATAATGCACATAACCCATAATCGTCATGGCAATATACGAACATAACAATGTATAATAGTAAAACCATGTTTACCCATTGTAACCAAGTTGTTACAACCAATTTAAACTGAGAGTCATTGATCCACTCACCGTTACCTCAGTCGCCCGCTCAGAATTCTTATATTACTAAGTCTTCGGTTGATCTGATAACACACAGAACAATGAGTTAGTGACTTACTAATTATTAATTAAATTATAAAATATCGTACAAATAAATAATACATATTTTTCTCATACCAACTTAAATCATTACATATTAAATCTTTAATAAATAAAATATATTCCGGTTCCACATCACTAAAACACAGATACCCAAAAAAAAAAAAAAGAAATCATATATCATCAACCATACCCGATCGGGTCACTGGCCACACCCGGTCGGGTCACTAGCCATACCCGGTCGGGTCACTAGTCACACCCGGTCGGGTGACTAAGAAAAATCCGAGATGTTAATTTAAGTCCCGTGCTGAAGTCATTTTTTTCTGATTGACGCAATCGGCTAAGTTTACGCGATCGGGTATCGCTACATACCCGTCCGGGTATCATAGCTTACCCGTCCAGGTTAGGTTAAAAACCCAGGAACCAGATGACCTTCTGCAATTTTCAGCTCCGAACCAAAACCCCAATTTCACAAAAACTCAGTTGCAATACACGATTTTATCTAACAAATAACCTCAAATATCATCAATAAACATAGTATAACAACAAACAACATAATATAACCTCAAATTCTACACATGCATCAATAATCTAACCTAATTTTAACCAAACTCAAACACATATGTGTAAATGGGTAAAATCAACTTACAATCAAGATAGTAACAAGTTGATGATGATGATTAAGCAATTTCAGTAACTACAACTCATTCAAGCATAAATGTTCATACATGCATCAATTCTCTACCTAATTTCATCAATTGAGCAAACAGAGATAATGCAAGCAACTTACAATTAAAGTGGGGAATGAGATGAGCAAGATGATGAAGATGAAGATGAAATCGGTAGTTACAACCGAAATCACAGCCTTCACTTAGATGAAATCAGATTTGCGAATTTCTTTTGAGTGTATGAGTGTTCATGTGAGTGAACATGGGAGTTTGAGAAAATGAGAAAGTTAGGTCGGGCCAAACTAACCGACCCAGTATATGTGGTGTAATTTTATTTCCCTTCCAAACCTATTGTCTGGAACCTAAAAACCATTTGCGAGAATAAATCTTTTATTTTACCGACATTTACAGTAATTCATAAGAAACAATTTTCGATTATCCACAATAAGTCATTTAACCAATTGACCTATTAATTCAATAAACAAATAATGTAAAATTATTTCTAACATATTTAAATATTAAAATAAAGTAAAGAAATTACCGTATTACTCCTAGGCCCATAAAGAGGATGTTACAAATCTTCCCTCCTTAAGGAGATTTCGTCCCCGAAATCTCGCCATGCCCAAAAAGACTAGGATAACGCGTCCTCATGCTAGACTCGGTCTCCCACGTAAGGTTTGGTCCCAAACTATGATTCCACTTAACTAACACCATGGGAATATCCTTCTTTCGAAGTTTAGTCACCTTACGGTCTAATAGTTCTACGGGTTCTTTTACAAGTCTCTGATTTTGGTCAACACGTAAGTCTTGTAATGGAAGAACTTGGGATCAGTCTTCCACATTACATTTCCTTAAATAGCACACATTAAAAGTATCATGAATATCCGCCAACTCTGAAGGAAGATTTAGTGACACCGTTTGATCATTAACTACTTATCGAATTCTAAATGGTCCAATGTACCTAGGAGCAAGTTTACCACGTTTACCAAACAGAATCACACCCTTCCAAGGTGAAACTTTCAAATAAACCAATTCACCTACAACAAATGAAATTGGGTGACGACGTGGATCGGCATACTGTTTATGTCTATCACGGGCAGCTTTCAATTTCTCACGAGCAATAGCCACCTTTGCAGTAATCTGAACAATATCTGGACCCGTAAACTGCTTTTCACCCGCCTCCAACCAACAAGTAGGCATTCTACAACGACGTCCATAAAGCATTTCATACGGAGGCATTCCAATACTCGAGGGATAAGAATTGTTATATGCAAATTCAATCAATGGTAGGTGGGAATCCCAAGACCCACCATATTCCAACACACAAGCACGTAACATATCCTCTAAATTCTGAATGGTGCACTCTAACTGACCGTCTGTCTGAGGGTGATAAGTTGTACTCAAGTTGATTCTAGTACCCAATTTCTGCTGCAAACTTTGCCAAAACCCAGACACAAACCGAGAATCTCTTTCGGAAATGATAGACAACGGAATTCCATGCCTCGATACAATCTCATTAATATACAATTGCGCCAATTTACTCAAAGATGCCATCTCACTAGTAGCAAGAAAGTGAGCACTCTTAGTCAATCTATCCACGATCACCCAAATCATATCATTTCCCTTAACTGTCCATGGAGATTTAGTTACAAAATCCATAGTTATGTGCTCCCATTTTCACTCGGGAATCTCAAGTTGTTTAAATGATCCATATGGTTTCTGGTGTTTGGCTTTCACTTGAGAGCATATGTGACAAGATTCCACAAATCGAGCAACATCCGATTTCAAAGTAGGCCACCAATACAATGGTTTCAAATCATTATGCGTTTTTGTACTCCTGAGATGAACCGATAATCTAGACTTATGAGCCTCCATCAAAATCACATCACGCAGTCCACCAAGCAAAGGAACCCAAACACGTTACTGGAACGTCTTTAATCCACGAGAATCATCACATAACAAATTCTTTCTTTTCAACATGATCTCGGATTTCAAGTTATGATCCAACAATGCCTCCAATTGTGCCATTTTCAATTTGTCAACCAAATCCGAAGAAACCTCTAATCGCATAAAGTAAGTTTTATCCAAATTCCCTTTCTTACTCAACGCATCCGCAACCACATTTGCCTTGCCCGGATGGTATCGAATCTAACAGTCATAGTCCTTGATCAATTCCAACCTTCATCTCTGACGCATATTCAATTCCTTTTGAGAAAACATGTACTGAAGACTCTTGTGATCTATACAAATAACGCATTTAGTACCATACAAGTAGTGCCTCCAGATTTTCAAAGAAAACACAACAGCCGCAAGTTCCAAGTCATGGGTGTTAGGTTTTCTATTCCCTAACTAGATTATTACATACACGCAGCGGAATAGCAAAACTTTAAATAATCTAATGCAATTAGGAAACTAAAACCCTAAGGGATCTTTAACTTTAACAACATAGTACAATAAATAAATTGGATAAAGAGAATAAAGAAAACACTTACCTTAAGAGAAAACCTATTTCTCGCGCACAGACCAACGAGCAGATCTTCGTTACTTGGAGGCAAGTACCCAAAGTGGAATACCTCTAATGCTTCACACCCAAAAACCCAAGAGAAAGTCGAATTTTCAAAATCCTTTAGAAAATTCGCACCTGAAATCGTAAGTTATGAAGGTATAGGATGCCCATATTCTTCCTATACATTGATAGAGGCAAGTCAACTGTCTTGGTTGATCTAGCGATCTCGTCCGTTCAAAGTACACAAAACTTTTAATCCTATCCGTTTAATGTCCCATAAGTGGTTATGGGGAGTTAGGCCGACAGTTTATTTCTATTGGTTTTCAAATGATAATAACCGTCAGTTGCCCACCTAAAATCCTGCATCAAACACCCAATGAAAAGTTTGTGGCCTGCTTCATCTATAGTAACTACCTACACATTTACGATGAAACAACATAGATGCCATACTTCTACTAAATCAATTCTAAGATTAGTGTAATATTCTGAATTCCGTTTCTAACTATACTTCAGGAACATTTCGTATAAAGAAAAATAAGCCTACTTGGCATTAATGTGTTTATTGTTGGGTTGTTTCTACTATATATTGCAGTTGGGACTATGGTCTTGAATGTTCTTATACGACTTCATTCTTGATCAACTGGGTTCGGATATAATAGAATGCTTATTATTAAGTTTTCGGGGCCATGTATCAGACGTGGTAAAAGAAGGAGATGGAGGGATTCTACCTGAATTTGCTTAGTTTAGTACACAATTATGTTCAGGTTGTTTTATATTTTTTAATTCTCTATTCCAATATTGTTTGAGCAGCTAAACTTTACGATGTCTAATTAAATTACAATTTACAGTAAGTTTCTAACTTTCAATCTTATATAGCTTCACTTGCATTGCTACTGCTAACGTCAGTGTAAATTTTGAATTATCAGTGGAGTTGAAGCCCATGAAAAAAGGCTCACTTTTGACCCCGATAATGATTCATTTCTCCCTAATGAAAAGAATGACATCTTGATGTCACTAGCGTATTGAATTGCCATGGCTGCCTTGCGATTTTAAACTTAATCTTGGCTCCTATCCAACGATTTCCGGTTTCGATTTACCTAACATGACACCTTTTTCGAGTTGATGCAAATAGGAATAGAGCAATGGCGTAAGATTCCCAAACGATCACATGTAAAAAAAAAAAGGGTTCCCGGGGCACCGCCCGGGTATTACACTAGTTTATAGTTGTGGAAGAAAACCTGAATTCGACACCCAACCGGCAGTTGGACCCTCCAACCGGCAGCTGGAGCTTTTAGTCTTGGACTCCAAGTCTGCGACTTCCACCGCCTTTGAAACCCTAATCCCAACCGGGTTGGATCCAGTTTCCGGAATCTTCCGCCAAATTTAATTACTTTTGATTTTCTAATTAATAAACTATTTATTAATTAACCAAACAATTATGATATTAAAACAATTAATATTATCCTTCATCTTTCTCTTGACTATTTATTGAGGGCAACCCAAAAAGGACTTTACCATTAATGATAGTCTCACCAATTAGTTATGATATTGGACACTATTCCAACAGTCTCCCACTTGGATAAATCATCAACTACTATTGGTCTTAAGCCTATATCTCATTAACTATGTAAAGTGTGTCATCCAAGCCACTGTCGAACTCTGATCTCATCTTAGAGTTAGTCCTTTAGATAAGTGATCAACCATTCCTTAGTCTAGGCCAGGCCTAGCACTTTTGAGTCAAACTTTAATCATCAGAGGGCCCATGATATCTCTTTTCCATTTTAGGCAAAAGGAACAAATAAAGTTCGACTACATAGCACTAGTCAACTCATCATATCATACCTAGCATACCCTTTATAACTGGCATTTACGCACAGTGTTTGAATAGACTAAAGTATAACAGACTTGAAGAACTAGATACTCATGTATCTCCATTTTAAGAATAGAAGATATTATCATCTTAAAATCACTCGTGATTCAATCCATGAAGTGATCTCTTTAAGTGCGGGTTTCTCCTATACTTAAATCCCCATTAAGTACCCATAGGTGTTGCAGTATCTCCATGCCATGTCTAATCTCCATCTACTAACACTACATGACAGTCTTAATTCACCACATACTTACTATAGTGTGATCGACTGAGGAGGTTTGAGTAAGAACTTATTACTCTGGAAGTGGTGTCTAAACATGCAAAACTGAAACACAATGACAAACAATAGTAAATGGTAGAACTCCTTCCAATTAAAAATCTCCGTTATTAATCACCAAGTTTATTACAGTTTCCATCATTGTTTATTACGTTTCAAATTCAAACTAATAACTAAAACTTTACATTATCTCTTAAACCTATGCTCCTAGCATGTTCATCGTGTTTGGACTTTCCTAGAGGATTTGTAAACGGATCACCTGGATTATCCTCTGAACTTATTCTCTTCACAATTACATGTCCTTCTTCGACTTTCTTTCGAACAAAATGGTATTTCCTTTCAATGTGCTTTAACTTTCCGTGATCCTTGGGTTCTCTACTCAAGGCGACTGCACTTTCATTATCACAGAATATAGCAATAAGATCTTGTACTGTTGGAACAACTCCAAGATCTCCAATGAAATTCCTCATCCAGATAGCTTCCTTTGCCACTTCACTAGCCGCAACGTACTCAGACTCGCATGTGGAGTCCGCCACTGTATCTTTGTTTAGAACTTTTCCATGTCACCGCTCCCCCATTCAGTAGGAATACCCAACCAGACTGTGATCGACAATCATCTCTGTCTGTTTGGAAACTAGCGTCACTATAATCCGTTACTCTGAGTTCTTCTTCTCCACCATAAAACAAGAACCTGTCTTTAGTATTTCTCAAATACTTAAGAATATTCTTTACAGCTGTCCAATGACCTTCACCAGGATTCTGCTGATGTCGACTCACTAAGCTCAAAGCAAATGAGACATCAGGCCTTGTACATGTCATTGCATACATGATCGATCCTATAGCCGAAGCATATGGGATTCGACTCATTCTGTCCAATTCTAGTTCAGACTTTGGACACAGATCCTTACTGATCTTAATGCCACGATTCAAAGGTAAGTTCTCTTTCTTAGAATTTTCCATATTGAATCTTTTCAATATTTTATCTATGTACGTATCCTGGCTGAGTCCTATGAGACGTTTTGACCTATCTCTATAAATCTTTAAACCAAAGATATATGCTGCATCTCCCAGATCTTTCATAGCGAAACACTTTCCCAACCAGACTTTTACACTTTGTAAAGTTGGGATATCATTTCCTATGAGCAGTATATCATCCACATATAACACTAATAAAACTACAATACTCCCACTGAACTTGACATATATACAGGACTCATCTTCACTTCTAGAAAAACCAAATTCTGTGACCTTTTCATGGAAGCAGAGATTCCAGCTACGAGAGGCTTGTTTAAGTCCATAAATGGCCTTTTCAATCTTGCCCACTCGATTAGGATACTTTGCATTTTCAAAACCTTCCGGTTGTGTCATGAACACATCCTCTGTCAATTTCCCGTTATGGAAAGCGGTTTTGACATCCATCTGTCAAATTTCATAGTCATGAAACGCAGCTATTGCTAGCATAATCCTAATTGACTTAATCTTAGCTACTGGTGAGAAGATTTCCTCATAATCAATCCCATAGGTTTGAGTATAGCCCTTCGCTACCAACCTAGCTTTATAAGTGTGTACTTTCCCATACATGTCTGTCTTCTTCTTGAAGATCCACTTACAACCCACCGTCTTAAGACCATATGTAATGTCAACCAAATTCCAAACTTGATTGTCATACATGGACTGAATTTCGCTTTTCAAAGCTTCCTTCCACTTAGCAGCTTCAGGGCCTGCCATCGCTTCCTTGTAGTTAGCAGGCTCATCTAATTCACCCAGTGTACTATAATTTATCTTATCCTCTTCTTCTATTTGGTAACCATAATAGAACTCAAGAGGATTGCTAACTCTACTAGAACTGTGAACGGGTAAGGATACGTCTTCAGGTTCAACAGGTGTCTCCACCTCTCGTTGAACGTCAGTGTTTATTATAGGTTCTTCATCGGTAGATTCTTGAATTTCTTCAAGATCAATTTTACTCCCACTGTCCTCTTTAGATATCATTTCTCTCTCAAGGAACACTCCTCTTCGAGCTACAAAGACCACATTATCCTTGGGTCTATAGAATAAATATCCAAATGACTCTTGTGGGTAACCGACGAAAAGACACTTTTCAGATCTGGAGTCTAGTTTGTCCTGAGTTTCCCGTCTAACGTAAACTTCACAACCCCAGATTTTGATGTGACCAAGAGAAGGTCTTTTTTCCTTCCACATCTCATACGGTGTCTTTGAAACTTTCTTAGTGGGTATTTGATTTAAGATATGGGCGGCTGTTTCTAATGCATAACCCCAGAAACTTATCGGAAGTGTTGCTAGACTCATCATTGACCGAACCATGTCTAACAAAGTTCTGTTTCTCCTTTCAGCAACACCATTAAACTGTGGTGTTCTAGGAGGAGTCAATTGTGAAACTATTCCACAATCTCTAAGATGATCGAGAAACTCAATACTAAGGTACTCTCCTCCCCTATCGGATCGGAGAACCTTTATCTTTCTGCCCAGTTGATTCTCTACTTCGCTTTGATATCTTCTGAACACCTCAAAAGTATCTGACTTATGTTTGATTAGATAAACATGTCCAAATCTACTTAAGTCATCAGTAAATGTAACATAGTTTCTATTTCCATCTTTTGTAGCACATTGGAATGGTCCACATACATCTGTATGTACTAAATCCAATAATCCTTTACCTCTTTCACATGATCCTGTGAATGGTGATTTAGTCATCTTGCCTAATAAACAAGATTCGCATACATCATCCGATTTGAGGTCGAATGATTCCAACACTCCATCCTTTTGGAGTTGGGCGATGCGTTTCTTGTTTATGTGCCCAAGACGACAATGCCACAACTTGGATTTATCAAGCTCATTAGACGAATCAACATTTAAAATAACTATGCTAACACATTCAACATTTTCATATATGCCTTTGTAAGGAGAAGCTTTAAAAATAAAGAAATTTTTTTAAATGAACCAAAATATCTCCATTTCCATTATCAAAAGAAAAATGATAACCATCTTTATACAAAGCATAAAATGAAATAATGTTTCTAGTCATTTCTGACAAATAATAGCAATTATTTAAATCTATCCTAACTCCAGAATTCAGCATGAGCTCAAATCTTCCAATCTTCGTTACAGGTACAATTCCCTTGTTTCCCATAACCAAGTTGAGCTCTCCATGCTTCACACTTCTACTTTCCTTTAGCCCCTGCAATACAGTGCAAATGTGATTACCACACCCTGTATCCAGAACCCACGAATTAGAAGTTGTAGTATTATGGAGTTCGATCATGAACATACCTGAGTGAATACTCTTCTCGACCTTTCCATCTTCAAGGTCCTTCAGGTACTTTGGGCAGTTACGCTTCTAATGCCCCTTTGTGTTGCAGTAGAAGCACACTGCTTCCTTTGGGTCACTAACAGGTGCAATCTCTGAATCGGTCCCTTTCTTAAACCTGTGAACGGACTTTCCGTCAGCAGTCTTCCTTTTCCAATTTAAATTTGACCTTTTCCTTTTCTTTGCACTTTGAACAACAGTCAACACAGGAGCTGCTGAGCCAGAGGACACATCATCTTTCTTGATTCCTTGCTCAGCAGTTTCCAGTAAATTGTGGAGTTCCATTATTGAGCCTTCCCTCTCATTCATATTCATCTGATATGACATTACAAACTGATTGTAGACAGCTGGCAAACTGGATAGAATTATGGCGATGGAAAACTCTGTGTCAAATACCATGTTCAATGACTCCAACCTATCAAAGTACCCTTTCATCTCTAAGATGAAAGCACGGATAGAAACTCCAGGTTTGGGCTTGCAAGCCATGAGGGATTTCACCACATCAAGGCGTTCTTTGCTTGCCTTAGCCTGAAACATTTCTTTCAGCTGTTGGTTCATTTCATAAGCCCAAGTGTTTTCAAAAGTCTTTTGCAGTTCAGGGCTCATGGAAGATACCATGATACAAGACACTTTATTCACATCATCATAATGTTTCCGGTGTGCCTCAATCTCCTCTTCGGTTGATTCTTCATCAATTATGCGAATATGCTCATCGAGAACATACTCTTTGTTCTCGTACCTCATGGTAAACCTTAGGTTACGCATCCAGTCCATATAGTTTGCACCGGTTAGTCTTTCCCTCCCAAGAACTGAGAGTAGTGAGAAGTTCCAGTTATTTGCGGGATTGGGGATGGGAGGATTTGAACCATTTAAATTATCCATCTATGAGATAAAACAGTTTTAGTTAGTTTGAATATTCCTTAATTATTTACCCAATTTTCTAAATTAAGGCTAGGATCTATATTTTCAGTTTTATGAAAAGGGTCACCGTAATCATATAACTAAAATACTTTTATCTATTTCATTTCTATGAAACTCCTAGATCTTCTAGATTCATTGATTTCTATCAATGGCATGTTAATCTCGGTTATGCACATCTACTATTTATGACTGGTATGCCGAGGATCATGAACAAGATGGTGAATTAACCATGCAAACCCCGCGTGATCCCCGGCTCGAGTACGCTCGAGAATCGCGAGTCTCAATCACCTCTCATTATGTCCTCATATTAATGTGCCGGTAAACCACATACGCTCCATTAACAGTTCATACGAGAGATGTGCGGATTTCATGGGTTAGCATACTATTCATCATTTTCTATAGCTAAAACGGGATTTTGTTTTACTATTTTAAGTCTACTTTTAATCTTGACATCATCCTATCAAAAGTCCTCGGTAGCTCCATTGAACGCAAAAAGAAGCGGAGAAGTAGGTCTGCGCGAAGCCTATTAAAAACCTGAATTCTTTAAGGAAACAAAGCGACCCGCCTTATACCTCTCTTATAGTTTGTTCACTATGGGTGAGCCGATTTATCAATTGACTGACGATGTATTTAGACTTTAATTATACATATATATAAATCATATTATACATATAATATCTCTTGAAGTTTAGGGTTCTATTTTAACTTTTAAAATTGAGTGGTCTATTTTAAACAATTTAAAATTCTCAGTATCTAAACTGTAAATGCATATTACCTATTTAGATAATTTTCTTTCCAATTTATCTTTACCTACATACTATTGCAGATAATTGCATGCTACTATTTGTTAAGCCATGTCTCTGATACCACTGTTGGGTTTTCTATTCCCTAACTAGATTATTACATACACGCAGCGGAATATCAAAACTTTAAATAATCTAAGGCAATTAGGAAACTAAAACCCTAAGGGATCTTTAACTTTAACAACATAGTACAATAAATAAATTGGATAAAGAGAATAAAGAAAACAATGACCTTAAGAGAAAACCTATTTCTTGCGCACAGACCAACGAGCAGATCTTCGTTACTTGGAGGCAAGTACCCAAAGTAGAATACCTCTAATGCTTCACACCAAAAAAACCCAAGAGAAAGTCAAATTTTTGAAATCCTTTAGAAAATTCGCACCTGAAATAGTTTGTTATGAAGGTATAGGATGTCCCTATTTATAGTTTGTGGAAGAAAACCTGAATTCGACTCCCAACCGGCGGTTGGACCCTCCAACCGGCGGCTGGAGCTGTCAGTCTTGGACTCCAAGTCTGCGACTTCCACCGCCTTTGAAACCCTAATCCCAACCGGTGGTTGGACCTTCCAACCGGCTGTTGGATCCAGTTTCTGGAATCTTCCGCCAAATCTAATTACTTTTGATTTTCTAATAAACTATTTATTAATCAACCAAACAATTATGATATTAATACAATTAATATTATCCTTCATCTTTCTCTTGACTGTTTATTGAGGGCAACCCAAAAAGGACTTTACCATTAATGATAGTCTCACCAATTAGTTATGATATTGGACATTATTCCAACAATGGGTAGGATAGTTCTTTTCATGAGGCTTAAGCTGGCGAGAAGCATATGCAATAACCCGATCTCGCTGCATTAAAACACAACCCAAACCCGCATACAATGCATCACAATAAACAATAAAATCATCGGAGCCATCTGGTAAAGCTAACACCGGAGCCTGACACAAAAGCTTTTTCAAAGTCTGAAAAGCTGATTCCTGTTGTTCATTCCACTGAAACTTAACATCTTTTCAGGTTAATTTTGTCAAAGGACCAGCGAGCTTAGAGAAATCCTTAATGAACTTTCAGTAGTAACCCGCTAACCCAAGAAAACTCTTAATCTCGGAAGAAGACTTAGGTGTACACCAGTTCATAACAGCCTCAACTTTAGATGGATTTACCTTAACCCCATCCTTACAAATAATATGCCCCAAAAACTGTACCTCTCGTAACCAAAACTCTCATTTCGAAAATTTAGCATACAATTGCTCACTTTTTAAGGTTTCCAAAACCAATCTCAAATGCATTTCATGCTCAGTTTCTGACTTAGAGTAAACCAAGATATCATCAATGAACACTATAACAAATTTATCAAGGAAAGGCCGACAAACTCTATTCATCAAATCCATGAAAACCGTCGAAGCATTAGTCAACCCAAATGGCATAACTAGGAACTCATAATGACCGTATCTAGTGCAAAAAGTTGTCATAGGAATATCCTCCTCACAAACCCGCACTTGGTGGTAACCGACCTCAAATCGATCCTAGAGAAATAAGAAAACCCTTGCAATTGATCAAACAACTCATCTATTCGGGGTAAAGGGTACTTATTCTTTACGGTTCTTTTATTCAACTCCCTGTAATCTATACACATACGAAAGGTGCCATCCTTCTTTTTAACAAACAATACAGGTGCACCCCATGGAGAAGATGTAACACCCCAGAAATTCACTGTTTTGCGGAAGCATACTTGGGTGTTACTAATCAATATACAAAGCACAAGATATACAGCAAACGACCTCTAAATGAGACGTTTTGTAAATTAGTTACATTCCATAGATATAATGTTTGAAAACTTAGTGTTTTCGTATACAAAATGTAGTTTCCCCTAGAGTCCACGCGTATAGCGGGAGATTCTATTACATAATCAAAATATACAAAAGATAATGCTAAGAATCTCCGTTAATGCAGTTGTGTTGAAATCATGCGACTCTAGCTAATATCCTGGAGTAATCCTACTCCATCCGGGTACCTGAGAAAACATGCTAAAAAGTGTCAACCAAAAAGGTTGGTGAATCTCACAGGTTTGTAAATAATATCGGCTTTGAACACGAGATTTCATTAGTAGTGCCCGTAGGCGTAAAATCAGCCATTGCAATCCAGCAATCGTAAAATCAGTATTTGCAATCCAGCAAATGTAAATAAATAAGTTTATACCGTTGCCATGAGGCTCATAATCGAAGCTTAACCCGTAAATAATATGTTTGCTCCCGTGACATGCTCGTAAGTGAGCAAGCATCAGTAACGAATAAGTAGTCACCCGTTTATACGTGTAAATCAGTATGTGGCAGCGCTACTGCCCCGGGTGGGGAGGGTCATTTCCCTAATGGATCCATTAACTAGTGTTCGCGCTTAAGTCCATAATTAACGATATATGATGGAGAGACTTCTGTAAATAGTAACAACTCATGCAATTCCGTTTGGTATAGTAAACAGTTTAGTACTTGTGTTCAAGAAAAAGTAGTAGCATGTATCTCCCCCAATAAGATAAAACAGTAAAAGTGGGGCCGTAAGACTCACCTGAGTCTTTGCAAGTACGTTTATATCAATAAACGAGTAAATAATATCAACCGTAGGTTCTCCGAACCCGTAACCTTCAAATGCCTAAACATATAAAGTTAAGTAAGTAGATGTCTCGCAAGACCATCTAGGCTAGTTGTTTACACAACTCATTATGTCCAAGTGTTTGTTTAGTAATCCGTTTGTAGTTTGAAAACAAATATGGCCCGTTGGTGACGGTTTGTAATAATGATTCAAAGTGTTATCATTTATAACGCAATTTAGTGTAATTGTAATAGAAAGTATGTTCTATGACGTGTGTTAAGTCGTATGACATAAGTATTTGAAGTTGTGTAAGTTCGACACTTAGTAAAATCTGACTTTTCAAGGTTCTGGTTTGTGCGACGTAGCATGCGACGTAGGGTGCGACGTTGGCATGTACGTCGCATGATGCGACCTTCGCAAATCAATGCGACGTAGGGAGTGGCGTCGCTAATGCGACGTTTTGATTTTTGTGCGACGTAGGTCGCGACGTCGCTAAGTGCGATGTCGGCCACTTAATGCGACGTTGGTAACGACGTCGCTAGGTGCGACGTTGTGAGGTGTATGCGACGTTTTGAGCTACGTAGCAGATAGCCCAGCGTCTCTGCGACGTAGCGGTCTGATCGGAAATTGGTGGCCGGAAAATCGGTCGAAAAGCTTCCGTTAGGTCCAAATCTTTTACCCAACCCATTTTTGGACATTTTAAGCATATATAAACCATAAAAACGTAAAAATGAGCAAAAACGGAGAGTTTCAGGTTTTGTCGGAAACTTACGCGGTGTCGGATTGAAAATCCGAAAAGGTAGGATGATAGATCGTGAAGTGGTGGTGCTTTCCTTCCAAATGACCGAGTAAAACCGAGTGCGTTTTGAGGTAGTATTTTGTGAATTTGATGAGTTGGTGGTGGTGGTGATTATTGAGAGAAAAAGGGAGGAAGAAAGAGAGTGAGGGAGAAAGAATGAGAAAGAGAATGGGGATGGTGGGGTGTTGGTGAAAGCCTCACCTCACCCAGTCCCCGTTCCGTGCCCCGTGTGGTGTTCGTTTTCTCCGTCGTTTGATCCTTCGTTCTTAATATTAAATCAAGCAGTTATATTTTTGAAACGTGCCGGAAATATTTTGATGAATTACCTTGAGGTTAATTATAAAAACATTTGTCCAAATATTAAATTCCTTAACTCGCGTTTAGTACGTATTTGTTAATTTATTTAAAATGTCCTCGCGATAATATAAATAATGTTCGTTCACTGTGTATTTTAAATAATAAAATACGTTCTCATTATTTAGGTAAATTTCTGTCACCAACGTCCAAATCAACTGTGTCGGACTCCGTCCGGTTAATTCGTACGATTAATCCAAATCGCGTAAGTACACACATATATATATAAATCACCTTATATATATATACAAATAGAGTCTGCAATTAGTCCTATTACATACTAATTACAACTAGTTACAAGTAATTAGGCATAATTAATTATCCTAATTTAGCAGGTGTTACATTCTCCCCTTGTTAAAGAAATTTCGTCCCGAAATTAGCTTGAGTGCACGGACTGTGCGTTGTCTGGGAAGAGATGTGGGTATTTCTGTCGCATTTGGTCTTCCCGTTCCCAGGTGAACTCAGGGCCGCGCCTAGAATTCCACCTGACTTTTACTATGGGAATACGACTCTGTTTCAATTGCTTGACCTCTCGGTCCATGATTTCCATAGGTTTCTCGACAAAATGAAGTTTATCATCGATTTGAATTTCGTCGAGCGGTATAATCAGTGTCTCGTCAGACAGACATTTCTTCAAGTTAGAAATGTGGAATGTGTTGTGTACGCTGCTAAGTTCAGCAGGAAGTTGCAGGCGGTATGCCACTGGACCAATCCTTTCAAGGATTTCGAATGGTCCGATGTATCTAGGATTTAGTTTGCCTCGTTTCCCGAATCGAATAACACCTTTCCACGGTGCCACTTTGAGAAGTACCTTGTCTCCTACCTGGAACTCAAGGTGTTTGCGTCTCACGTCAGCATAGCTTTTCTGACGATCACGTGCGGCTTTCAGCCGGTTTTGAATACCAACGATTTTCTCAGTAGTTTCTTGAATGATTTCTGGACCCGTGAGTTGGGAATCTCCTAACTCAGTCCAACAGATGGGTGATCGGCACTTACGCCCGTAAAGTGCCTCAAAGGGTGCAGCCTTTATGCTGGTATGATAACTGTTGTTGTACGAGAACTCGCACAACGGTAAATGATTTTCCCAAGAAGTACCGAAGTCGACTACGCAGGCTCGTAGCATATCCTCCAGTGTTTGAATAGTTCGCTCGCTTTGGCCATCGGTTTGCGGGTGATAAGCAGTACTCATATCCAGACGAGTACCAAGAGATTTCTGTAGCGATTGCCAAAAGTTAGAAGTAAAACGGCTGTCCCTATCCGAGATGATCGAGATAGGTACACCGTGTCGCGAGATGATTTCCTTGACATAGATGCGAGTCAGACGCTCCATCTTGTCGGTTTCCTTGATGGCCAGAAAATGAGCAGATTTCGTGAGACGGTCCACGATCACCCAAATGGTATCGCAACCACTCGAAGTTTTTGGTAGTTTGGTAATGAAGTCCATGGAAATCTGTTCCCATTTCCATTGAGGAATTTCAGGTTGTTGAAGCAACCCAGAGGGTCTTTGGTGTTCGGTCTTTACTTTGGAACAGGTTAGGCATTTACTGACGTACAAGGCGATGTCAGCTTTCATGTTAGGCCACCAATACAACCCTTTGACGTCATGATACATCTTGTCAGATCCAGCATGTATAGAGTATCGAGATTTGTGAGCTTCAGCCATCACCAAATCCCGCAAGTTTCCGAATTTGGGTAACCACACCCGGTTAGAGAAGTATCGAGTTCCATCGGGTTTGATTTCGAATTGTTTATCCAAGCCTCGCAAGGCTTCATTTTTCAAGTTTTCATCGTTGAGTGCTTCAAGTTGAGCGGTAAGGATTTGAGCAGGAAGCTCGTTACGAATTGTCATAGAAAGTGCTCGGACTCGAAGGGGTTTCACTCGTTCTTTTCGGCTTAAGGCATCGGCCACTACGTTAGCCTTGCCCGGATGGTATTTGATCTCGCAGTCGTAGTCACTAAGTAACTCAACCCAGCGACGTTGTCTCATGTTTAGATCTTTCTGATCGAATATGTGTTGGAGACTTTTGTGATCGGTAAAGATAGTGCTTTTCGTACCGTAGAGATAATGTCTCCAGATTTTCAATGTGAAGACCACAGCACCTAACTCGAGGTCGTGGGTCGTATAGTTTTTCTCGTGGATTTTCAGTTGTCGTGAGGCATAGGCAATGACTTTTTCCCGTTGCATCAACACACAACCAAGTCCTTGGTGTGAGGCGTCGCAGTAAACTATGAAATCGTCGGTGCCCTCGGGTAAGGACAAGATTGGTGCACTGCAAAGTTTGTTTTTCAATAGCTGGAAGGCTGACTCTTGTTTATCCGTCCAATCGAACTTCTTATCTTTCTGAGTCAGTGTGGTTAGGGGAACAGCTATTCTTGAAAAGTTTTCGATGAATCGGCGATAATAACCAGCAAGACCTAAGAATTGTCTCACTTCGGTTGGAGTGGTCGGTGACTCCCAGCCCTTGATTGCTTCAATCTTGGCGGGATCAACATGAATTCCTTGGCTGTCAATCACGTGCCCGAGGAATTGAACGGTTCGAATCCAGAACTCACACTTAGAGAATTTGGCATATAACTCTTCGTGTTTCAGAAGTCCTAGAATGGTTTTCAGATGTTGAGCATGTTCCTGTTCGTTGCGAGAGTAAATCAGGATATCATCGATGAACACAATGACGAATTTGTCAAGATATGGTTTGCACACCCGATTCATAAGGTCCATGAATACGGCCGGTGCGTTGGTCAATCCGAATGGCATCACTTGGAATTCATAATGCCCATAACGAGTTCGGAAAGCTGTCTTTGGGATATCATTGTCACGGACTCGGAGTTGATGATAACCCGACCGTAGATCAATCTTTGAGTAAACACTCGATCCCTGGAGTTGGTCAAACAGATCATCAATTCTAGGAAGTGGGTACCGATTCTTTATGGTTAGCTTATTCAGCTCTCGGTAGTCAATACACATGCGGAAAGATCCATCTTTCTTTTTCACGAATAAGACCGGAGCTCCCCAAGGCGAGGAACTTGGTCGAATGAATCCTCTGTCCAGGAGTTCCTGTAGTTGGTTAGACAACTCCTGCATTTCAGATGGTGCTAAACGGTAAGGGGCTCGTGCCACGGGTGCAGCTCCGGGCACAAGTTCGATTTGAAATTCAACTTGTCTAGATGGCGGAAGTCCGGGCAAGTCTTCAGGAAAGACTTCCGGGAAATCCCGCACGATCGGAACATCCTCAAGTCGCTTCCCCTCCGACTTCTTCTCCGTTACATGTGCGAGGATGGCTTGATACCCTTTTCGTAGATATTTTCTCGTTTTCAGACAGGATACAATATTCAGATTCCGTCTACCGGTCTCCCCTTGTAGGACTAAGGTTCCACCGGAGACAAGAGGTATGCGAACGAGTTTGTCATGACAGATGATTTCAGCTCGGTGATTGGATAACCAATCCATACCGACAATAATATCGAAGCTGCCGATCTCGACAGGGATTAAATCAATGGAAAACGTTTCGTTCGTGAGGTTAAGTGTACAGTTGTGTATGATACTATCAGTCTCAATCAGTTTGCCATTAGCTAATTCTACAATGTATTTAGCATCTAAGGCAGTGGGAGTAATATCAAGTAAAGGGCTAAATTTCTCAGAAATGAAGCTTCTATCGGCACCGGTATCAAATAACACAGAAGCAGTAAGGTCGTTGAGAAGGAACGTACCCGTCACGACGTTCGGGTCTTGTCTGGCTTCCCCAGCCTTGATAACGAATGCTCTACCGCGAGCAGGGTTATTGTTGTTTTTCAGCTTTGGGCAATCTTTCTTGAAATGCCCTGTATTTCCGCACCCAAAGCAGGCCCTTGGTGCATTAGTGTTGGGGGTGGGAATGTTGGTTCGGCAATCCTTGGCTAGATGCCCGAACCGCTTGCAGTTGGAGCAAGGGCAAGAACCGTCATGGTGGCGGTTGCATTTGGGACAGTAGGGTCTGTTCCCGCTGTACCCTTTCTTTTCCGAAGTTCCAGATGAATAAGCCTTAATGTACTCAGGCTTTTTGTTGGAGGTTTGGTTGGATGAGTTGGGGTTTCCTTCCCACTTGCGTTTGTTGTTTGAAGATGGGGTTGAAGTTGTGCCACGGCGGACAGAATTTGCCGTTAGTTCATGGGCCATACGGATGGCGCTCTGAATAGTACCCGGTTTGGAAGAAGTTACCAGATCTTGGAGTCTCTCAGGAAGACCATCAACAAATTTCTCGATCCTCTTGTACTCAGGATCGACCATGGTTGGGCACAGAATTGCCAGTTGGTGGAAACGGTTGGTGTATCCGGTGATGTCATCACCCTGCATCTTGTGGTTCCAGAATTCCACTTCTAGTTGTTTCAATTCATCCCTGGGGCAATACTCACCCCTCAACATCTTCTTCAACTCCTCCCACGGGAGTTGGTAAGCAGTAGCAACACTCACAGTCTGGGCATAAGTGTTCCACCAGGTGAGTGCGGTGTCAGTAAAAGTACTAACGGAGAACTTAACCTTATCTCCCTCCGCACAGTTGCAGATAAGAAATACAGACTCAACTTTCTCGATCCAACGTACTAGACCGATAGCTCCCTCGGTACCTGCAAAGTTTAGAGGTTTGCAGTTCTGAAAGTCTTTGTATAAACAGGGTTTAGCAGTAGTGGTTTCAGCGGCATCGCTGTTCCTCGAGGAATTTGGTGGAGTATTCCGAGCCAAGGCTTCAGTAACAGCCTGGGTTATAAGGGAGGTAATCTGGGCATCGGTGTATGGTCGTGTCTTTGGCGGCATGATTCTTCAATAAAAGAAATGAAGATACATGAGATTTTGTATGAGCTGGTAATTGTCACAGATGTACATGTATAAAAGCAGTAATACATAACATCAACATGGAAAATGACAATTAATGTGAGTTGAGATAACAAAGGATATCCGATAGATAAAGTGAGTTCAAAAGTTACATCCTACAGAGATATTACAAAGGTGCCGGGAATGGTTACATCCGACTAGTTTATAGAGTAGTGCTAGATAGTCCCTAGATTACGAGATAGATTACAAGACGAAAACTACACTAATCTTAATGTAGATTAATTTGTTCCATTAGCATGACAAGGCGGTCTACAGTTTCTGCTAGTCGGTTGGTTCATTCTTAGTTAGGGTTCCTGGCCTTCGGATTCGTCTTCCGACTCCAGGTTCAGGTCGTGTGGGTGGTAGCGTGCCTCAAGCATGTCCCTGTATCTTTGAGTCGTGGAACGGTACCTAGTCTCCTCCGTTGATTTCCTGCCCAAACGTTTGATCCATGTTTTGGTCCTACGGGTTGTAACACCCCAGAAATTCACTGTTTTGCGGAAGCATACTTGGGTGTTACTAATCAATATACAAAGCACAAGATATACAGCAAACGACCTCTAAATGAGACGTTTTGTAAATTAGTTACATTCCATAGATATAATGTTTGAAAACTTAGTGTTTTCGTATACAAAATGTAGTTTCCCCTAGAGTCCACGCGTATAGCGGGAGATTCTATTACATAATCAAAATATACAAAAGATAATGCTAAGAATCTCCGTTAATGCAGTTGTGTTGAAATCATGCGACTCTAGCTAATATCCTGGAGTAATCCTACTCCATCCGGGTACCTGAGAAAACATGCTAAAAAGTGTCAACCAAAAAGGTTGGTGAATCTCACAGGTTTGTAAATAATATCGGCTTTGAACACGAGATTTCATTAGTAGTGCCCGTAGGCGTAAAATCAGCCATTGCAATCCAGCAATCGTAAAATCAGTATTTGCAATCCAGCAAATGTAAATAAATAAGTTTATACCGTTGCCATGAGGCTCATAATCGAAGCTTAACCCGTAAATAATATGTTTGCTCCCGTGACATGCTCGTAAGTGAGCAAGCATCAGTAACGAATAAGTAGTCACCCGTTTATACGTGTAAATCAGTACGTGGCAGCGCTACTGCCCCGGGTGGGGAGGGTCATTTCCCTAATGGATCCATTAACTAGTGTTCGCGCTTAAGTCCATAATTAACGATATATGATGGAGAGACTTCTGTAAATAGTAACAACTCATGCAATTCCGTTTGGTATAGTAAACAGTTTAGTACTTGTGTTCAAGAAAAAGTAGTAGCATGTATCTCCCCCAATAAGATAAAACAGTAAAAGTGGGGCCGTAAGACTCACCTGAGTCTTTGCAAGTACGTTTATATCAATAAACGAGTAAATAATATCAACCGTAGGTTCTCCGAACCCGTAACCTTCAAATGCCTAAACATATAAAGTTAAGTAAGTAGATGTCTCGCAAGACCATCTAGGCTAGTTGTTTACACAACTCATTATGTCCAAGTGTTTGTTTAGTAATCCGTTTGTAGTTTGAAAACAAATATGGCCCGTTGGTGACGGTTTGTAATAATGATTCAAAGTGTTATCATTTATAACGCAATTTAGTGTAATTGTAATAGAAAGTATGTTCTATGACGTGTGTTAAGTCGTATGACATAAGTATTTGAAGTTGTGTAAGTTCGACACTTAGTAAAATCTGACTTTTCAAGGTTCTGGTTTGTGCGACGTAGCATGCGACGTAGGCATGTACGTCGCATGATGCGACCTTCGCAAATCAATGCGACGTAGGGAGTGGCGTCGCTAATGCGACGTTTTGATTTTTGTGCGACGTAGGTCGCGACGTCGCTAAGTGCGACGTCGGCCACTTAATGCGACGTTGGTAACGACGTCGCTAGGTGCGACGTTGTGAGGTGTATGCGACGTTTTGAGCTACGTCGCAGATAGCCCAGCGTCTCTGCGATGTAGCGGTCTGATCGGAAATTGGTGGCCGGAAAATCGGTCGAAAAGCTTCCGTTAGGTCCAAATCTTTTACCCAACCCATTTTTGGACATTTTAAGCATATATAAACCATAAAAACGTAAAAATGAGCAAAAACGGAGAGTTTCAGGTTTTGTCGGAAACTTACGCGGTGTCGGATTGAAAATCCGAAAAGGTAGGATGATAGATCGTGAAGTGGTGGTGCTTTCCTTCCAAATGACCGAGTAAAACCGAGTGCGTTTTGAGGTAGTATTTTGTGAATTTGATGAGTTGGTGGTGGTGGTGATTATTGAGAGAAAAAGGGAGGAAGAAAGAGAGTGAGGGAGAAAGAATGAGAAAGAGAATGGGGATGGTGGGGTGTTGGTGAAAGCCTCACCTCACCCAGTCCCCGTTCCGTGCCCCGTGTGGTGTTCGTTTTCTCCGTCGTTTGATCCTTCGTTCTTAATATTAAATCAAGCAGTTATATTTTTGAAACGTGCCGGAAATATTTTGATGAATTACCTTGAGGTTAATTATAAAAACATTTGTCCAAATATTAAATTCCTTAACTCGCGTTTAGTACGTATTTGTTAATTTATTTAAAATGTCCTCGCGATAATATAAATAATGTTCGTTCACTGTGTATTTTAAATAATAAAATACGTTCTCATTATTTAGGTAAATTTCTGTCACCAACGTCCAAATCAACTGTGTCGGACTCCGTCCGGTTAATTCGTACGATTAATCCAAATCGCGTAAGTACACACATATATATATAAATCACCTTATATATATATACAAATAGAGTCTGCAATTAGTCCTATTACATACTAATTACAACTAGTTACAAGTAATTAGGCATAATTAATTATCCTAATTTAGCAGGTGTTACAGAAGAACTGGGACTAACAAAACCCTTATCTAACAATTCTTGAATCTGACTCATCATTTCACGAATTTCTGAGGGAGCTAATCTATAAAGAGCCTTAGCTACATGAGTAGAACCAGGAATCAAAACAATTTTATATTCTACTTTTATAACGGGAGGTAATCCAGGCAACTCATCGGGAAAGACTTCCGAGTATTCAGAAACCACTCGGACATCGAAAACAGTTTTCTTTTCTAACTTAGCATCAATAACATAAGCTAAATACGATTTACACCCTTTAGCTAAAGATTTTCTAGCTTTCATCATTGATATCAAAGGAATACTACCCTTCTCCCATTCCCCTCGAGCCACGACATATGACTCATCGGAGATTGGGATTCTTATCAACTTCTCATGGCATTCTATATTGACTTTATTTTGACTTAACCAATCCATACCTAACACCACATCAAAACCGGGAATATGCATCAAAATAAAAGAAACCGGGAAACTATGACCCTCAATCAATATACTAGCTCCAGTCACCGATGTGGTAACCGGAACCATTTTACCATCCGCTACGTCAACCTCAATAGGATTTGTAATACAAGTAGGAGTCAATTTCAGTCTATCACAGAAAAGCATGGATGTAAAAGAACAATTGGCTCCTGAATCAAACAGAACACTTGCTGGTACAGAATTGATAAGAAAAGTACCAGTTATGACATCCTCAGTTCTGACAGCTTCATCAGCTGTCATTTGGAAAGCCCTGCCAGTTGCTGATGGTGGATTCTTTCTTTTCTGGCCAGAAGATGAAGACCCTCCGACCGTACCCGATCTCTGCTTACCCGCCTCAGTACACTGTCCAGCTCGGTGACCCTCTTTCTGACAGTTCCAACACACATGCTTAGGAAAAGTGCAATCTTTTATGTCATGTCCAAACTGCCCACACTTAATGCACCTAGCAGTTTGAGGAATACAAGGTCCCGTGTGCTTAGATTTACAACTTTTGCACCAATTTGATTTATCCACTATACCACCACTAGCATTCGATTTTCAGTTTTGTTGAGATCCTTGCCATCTCTTCTTTCCCTGATTCATCGAGGAATCACCTTTAGATTTCAACGAAGACCTTTCTTTTATTTCTAAATCCCGAGCCCGAATATCACCATCCACCGAACGGGCCAAAATAAAAGCTTGAGAAAGAGAACCCGCTAATCTCATAGTCGTCCGATAAGTAGGAGGTAACATACCAACAAAATGCTCAACCTTGGTCCTTTCATCCGGAACCCACTGTTGCACAAATCTCAACTTACAGAAAATTGGGAAATAAGTTCATCCATGGACATACTATCCGTCAAACGCAAATCCATAAATTCCCGTCGGATAAGAGTCATGTCGAATTCGGAACAATATTTCTTGCAAACCTCATTGTAGAATTCCGGCCATCTAATAGATTTCCTTTGTTGTTGCGTCAAGGGTGATGTAATGGAATCCCACCAAGCCATTGCCGGACCCTTTAGGAGTTGAACCGCATAAGGAACTTTGATCTCATCCTCGCATCTACAAACCTCAAACTTCCTCTCCACGTCTCTTAACCAATCAAGTGTAACCGATGGATTAGTGCTACCGAAGAATTTAGATGGTCTACAAGCCATGAAAATCAAAAAGGAACACACTTTGTATTGTTGCTGAGATAATCTGGCTTGTTGATCTAATAAAGACTGTTGTTGCAAACCTCTAAGTTTAAGTACTTCCTCTTCTAGCTGTAACACATAGTCATCCCAATCTAAATCCCCTGTTGAAAACGAAGTACCAGACTCACCCCGTCTAGCATTCTGATTCTCAGGAGGAGTAACATCCACTCTAGAGACATTGTTGGGAGTATTGGTCGGATGTTCATTATCTGCCATATCTGCATCAAAACATCTCACAACTCGTTAATTGTTAGTACCTACATAGTAACCAATTTTCATACAATAACTAAATCCCACTCCATGGAATGTTTGACTAACACAAATAGATTTGGGATTGAACACTTAACCCATGTTCAATTCACCCAAACCTATGCTCTGATACCAAATTATAACACCCTCTACTTTCAAGACCATTTTTTTTATAACGGAAGCGCATATTTGAATAATTACATCTTAGATTGCAAAAATTACATTTCAAAGGTGCCATCCACTCATACGTTAACCTTTAAGCTAGATTTCCATAATAATTACAAACACTAAGTTTAGGTGTTATATAAATTCAAAACATAATGTTAAACCATAAACATGATTATATAATTCAGAGTTAGCCGTCAAACATTCCATCAAACCCGACTTCTTGCCACTCACTATCAAAAGATTAACCTGCAAGAAGTAATGAGGGGGATTAGCACAAAGTTAAGTGAATAGATCTATAACTATCAACCTAACTTAGATTAACAATTGTTTACAACTAAGCATCACAAACAACTAGCTTCAAAGAGGATCAGTGGTCCTTGAGGTACCCTACTGCCGCGGTGGCCCCCAAGTAACACTTACAACTAACTGAAGGCCAATTCAGTAGTCTAACCGATAGTTTGATACTATTACTACTTACAACACCAATTCAATAAACAACACATGTACAAAGTACTAATGTTGTCCAAGTAATAGTACACAAACCCAATCCCTGTTGACCTCTGAAATAATGCACATAACCCATAATCAACATAGCAATATGTGAACATAACAATGTATGATAGTAAAACCATGTTTACCCGTTGTAACTAAGTTGTTACAACCAATTTAGACTGAGAGTCATTGATCCACTCACCGTTACCTCAGTCGACCGCTCAGAATTTTTATATTACTGAGTCTTCGGTTGATCTGATAACACACAGAACAATGAGTTAGTGACTTACTAATTATTAGTTATATTATAAAATATCATACAAATAAATAATACATATTTTTCCCATACCAACTTACATCATTACATATTAAATCTTTAATAAATAAAATATATTCCGGTTCCACATCACTAAAACACAGATACCCAAAAAAAAAATCATATATCATCAACCATACCCGATCGGGTCACTGGCCACACCCGGTCGGGTCACTAGCCATACCCGGTCGGGTCACTAGTCACACCCGGTCGGGTCACTAGTCACACCCGGTCGGGTGACTAAGAAAAATCTGAGATGTTAATTTAAGTCCCGTGCAAAAGTCATTTTTTTCTGATTGACGCAATCGGCTAAGTTTACGCGATCGGGTATCGCTACATACCCGTCCGGGTATCATAGCTTACCCGTCCGGGTGAGGTTAAAAACCCATAAACCAGATGACCTTCTGCAATTTTCAGCTCCAAACCATAACCCCAATTTCACACAAGCTCAGTTGCAATATACGATTTTATCTAACAAATAACCTCAAATATCATCAATAAACATAGTGTAACAACAAACAACATAATCTAACCTCAAATACTATACATGCATCAATAATCTAACCTAATTTTAACCAAACTCAAACACATATGCGTAAATGGGTAAAATCAACTTACAATCAAGATAGTAACAAGTTGATGATGATGATTAAGCAATTTCAGTAACTACAACTCATTCAAGCATAAATGTTCATACATGCATCAATTCTCTACCTAATTTCATCAATTGAGCAAACAGAGATAATGCAAGCAACTTACAATTAAAGTGGGGAATGAGATGAGCAAGATGATGAAGATGAAGATGAAATCGGTAGTTACAACCGAAATCACAGCCTTCACTTAGATGAAATCAGATTTGCGAATTTCTTTTGAGTGTATGAGTGTTCATGTGAGTGAACATGGGAGTTTGAGAAAATGAGAAAGTTAGGTCGGGCCTAACTAACCAACCCAGTATATGTGGTGTAATTTTATTCCCCTTCCAAACCTATTGTCTGGAACCTAAAAACCATTTGCGAGAATAAATCTTTTATTTTACCGACATTTACAGTAATTCAAAAGAAACAATATTCGATTATCCACAATAAGTCATTTAACCAATTGACCTATTAATTCAATAAACAAATAATGTAAAATTATTTCTAACATATTTAAATATTAAAATAAAGTAAAGAAATTACCGTATTACTCCTAGGCCCATAAAGAGGATGTTACATGTTTACCGTGGGTGCCAATTAGAGATTAGCGATCAAGTATTCTAAATTAATCTTATACCTATGAGAATGGGTGAGTTTGATGTCGTAGTGGGAATGGATTGGCTTAGTAAGCACGGGGCTGTTATCCAATGTGAAAAGAAAATCATCCATGTCACTTCGCCAAGTGGGGGAGTTATAGACATATATGGTGAGAAACCGAAATCATATCTATTCGTATGCTCGTGCCAAGCGATATTTAACTCAAGGTTTCCAAGCCTTTTTTGAACATGTAGTTGATACCTAAAAATCCTCACCGAAACTTGAAGAAATTCCCATAGTATATGAATTCTCCGATGTCTTTCCTAAGGAGTTACCGCGTATTCCGCCCGATAGGCAAGTCGAATTCCGAATTGATCTCATACCCGGGGCAACCCCAATTGCTAAGACTCCCTATATGTCACACCCCCAATTTCATGATTTACGGAAGCGACGATTTGGGTGTGACTAATCAATATACAAAGCACCAAAGTACAAGCAAACGACTCTACATGAGACGTTTATAAATATTACAAAGGTAATACAAGTTTTGAGTGAAAGTTTACAACATAACAGCGAGTTCGCAAAAATGGTTTTGAAGATTTTAATACATAACCATTATACAAAATATAATGCAAGAAAATCTTCATGTCAATATGGATGCATGCGACTCGTGAGTAGATAGCTTATCCTGAGGGCCATCCTACTACTGCTGATCACCTGAGAATACAACGCTAAAAGGGTCAGCTATAAAGCTGGTGAATCTCACAGGTTTAACATGAACATTGATGTGATCAACATGATAATTTGACGATAAAAATGTTTCATCTGAACAAGGATTTAAAATAATAAATCAAACAATGATTTTTAACCAACTAAGGTCACCGATAATGATTTAAAACACTTAAGTTTTCTAAAACAATGATTTAACCAATTAAGGTTACTAAATAATGATTTGAACCAACGCAGGTTCCCCAAGCCATAATGAAACCAACGCAGGTTTTCTAAACAATGATTAAACAATTAAGTTTTCAAAACAATGATGAAACCAACGCAGGTTTCGAAATAATGATTTTTAAACAATGGTGAAACCAACGCAGGTTTCGTAATATTGAACAAACCAACGCAGGTTTTAGAACAACATTAAATTTAACAATGATGAAACCAACGCAGGTTTCGTAATATTGAACAAACCAACGTAGGTTTTAGAACAATAATAAATTTAACCATGATGAAACCAACGCAGGTTTCGTAATATTGAACAAACCAACGCAGGTTTTTGAACAACATTAAATTTAACAATGATGAAACCAACGCAGGTTTCAAAATAATGATTTAACAATGATAATCAAGACCAAATAATGGTAGTCAAACAATGTAACTAATATAGTTATCTGAACTAAATAATCATTTAATTCCTTGAGTTAATTCTCAAATTAACTAATCAAATAACATATGATCACGAAAACATGTAAGCATTGTATCTCACCCCAATATTTGAAACAGTAAAAATGGGGCTGTGAGACTCACCTGAGTCTATCCGAGCAGTGAATATATCCAACGAGGAACGTATGGTCCAAAGTCTCCTAATGTCCTAAACACGCGAGATTGTATGTTTGTAAGTGTACACGTAATAATTCGTTTGTTTAGTTGTTCTTGAAGTTATTTACGTTCAATGTATTCAAATTGTATTACATTTGAAGTTTCATTATATCCGTTACTCTTTATTTCATAAGTTACAAAATTTGGCACGAGTCCGAAAACCGAAATATGCCTTTTTCGACCCCTAGACGACCCCGGATGGCCTAAAACTGGCTAGGCTAAGGTACTTAGCTTTGATCATTTGGCTGTTTTCGAATAACCGTGCGAACTTGAGCTCAATCCGTTATAATAAATTTTTCATCGAGAAGCTACCCTGTTTTAACTTGTGAAATCGTCGACGTTTTCGAAAATTTACATGTTCTGTTTTAGCTAGAATTCGCAGGGCTAGTTTATTGATCCGTTGGATCATGAAATATATAGGGGGAATCCGCCGTATTCATTTGAATACGCCGTATTGGTGGCTTTTGTGGGGAATACGCCGTATTCATTTGAATACGACCGTATTCATGAAAAATAGAGGGAATACGCCGTATTCATTTGAATACGACCGTATTCATGAAAAATGGAGGGAATACGCCGTATTCCCTTGAATACGCCGTGTTCATGTTTTCTGGGCGGGAATACGCCGTATTCCCTTGAATACGCCGTATTCCAAGGTCTGGTTCGACTCTGTTCATTCCAAAACACACCCAAACCCATTTTAAAACCATTTTCGCATATAACCAACTTAATAGAACAACATAACATGATCATATATGTATTTCAAACATGTATTTAAACTAAAATTTAAAGTTTCCTTACAAATTGTAAAACGATGGAACCGATGGTGATGATGAACGATGAAGATGATGATGATCCGATGATGATGATGAAGATGATTAGATGATGAATATGATGTTGTTGTAGTAGTTTTGTTGTTATTGTTGTTTGGGTTTGAACCGAGAGAAAAGAGAGAGCTCGAGAGATTGAGATTGAGAAATGAAATGGAAGGCCGGCCATCTCCAATTATTGGAGGTGGTTGGCCAAAGTTTTGCCCCGTCTCGTGATATTTTGACCCGTGTTTTGGTATCCGATCGATATTTAGAAAAATGTTTTCAAACGATAAATTTCTAAAATTGAAATCGTATAAGTTTTTATTTGAAGTATTTCACAAAAATACTTTTAGTGTGATACTAAATTATATGGTTGTTTCACTTTGAACTTACGGATAGTTTTAATTATCCAAAAAGAGTTTTGCAAATTTTTCCGAGTACTGTAATATTATTTCTGTTAATAATATCTTATTTGGAGATGTTTTGGGACAACTTTTATTTCCATGTTTCCTCGGTGGTTTCAGGTTTGTTCGCGTGTGATTATTAAATAATCATTTCATGTTATATATATATATATATATATAGTTATATATATTATCTGAATACTTTGTTTTTAATTCGTACCGAGTACGAATAATTAAAGTTTAAATTGGCCCCTAATTTTGGCCCTTTTTGACCGGGTGTCACACTATAGACTTGCACCATCCGAAATACAAGAATTGATGAGCCAATTGCAAGAGTTACTTGATAAGGGATTCATTCGCCAAAGTAGTTCGCCGTGGGGAGCACCGGTGTTATTTGCAAAGAAGAAGGATGGTAGTATGCGTATGTGTATAGATTATCAGGAGTTGAATAAGGTCACCATCAAGAAATAGGTATCCCTTACCTAGGATTGTGATGACACGCAAAAAGTCATGTTTTTATGCGTCATTATCTCACCATTTTAGCCCTATTATTAATGAAAACACTTGAATATGAACTTCAATGTCACATTTCATCAAGAGGGCTAAAATATAGATGATGTTTCAAGAATCAACAAAAACAACCTAAAAATGAGTAAAATAGAGCACAAACAATCATTGAATCTTCCGGTTAACGTATTCTAGCACTTTTTGAGCAAGACATAGATTTAGGACCTCTAACTTATCTCATTGTCTTCGTTTTTCAATTACGATTTCAGGGATATAAAGAACGCTCAAAACGGACATCGGATGAAGAAATTATGCCCGAACGAAGAAACGAAGAACCGAGGAATCAGGATACGGGAGAACTAGACCGTATACGGCCAAAATAGACCATATACGGCCTAGCACAGACCGTATACGGCCTAGCTAGACCGTATATGGCCTAGCACAGCCGTATACGGCCTGTGCTCTCCCGTATTCACCCTATGCTCAACCGTATTTGCTCCAGTTCTCCCGTATTTGCCCTAGCTCAACCGTATCGTGTGTTTAGGCAATAAAAATGTGATTTTTATTCGGGTTTGCGATACGGTTGTGCGTTTGAAGTCTTGGATATGGTCTACGGATACGGTTGTGCGATCCCTATATATACAAGCCTCATTTCACCATTTTCATCAACAATTCACACTTCAATACTCATTCATCTATCACTAGAATAATTAGTAGCTTTCTCTCTCTAGCATTACTCTTAGGAGTTAGAGGAGAAATAGTAGGTAGTTAGGTTCTCTCTCTATTCTCTCTCTCTAGTTTCTCTCTCTAGAAACTAGTTAGAAGATTAGGGAGAGAATCCATCGCTTTAGGAGTAGCTATGTAATGTAATTCGGAGAAGCTAGCATTTGTAATACTTGGGATATTATTCGGAGAAATACAAGTGTTATTCTGCTCGCAATTATTCTCCGGTAACATCTTCCCTTTCTTATATTAATTTGTCATAATGTTCTTGTTTGATGTTTGTGATTTGTTAATATTTGAAATATGTTTTGCCATGCTTTGTGAGTAGTACTTGATTGTTTGCCATTATTTAGATAGCTGTAACTCTGTATGATTAATGGAATTGTTAAACTCTGTATCTGTCTAAACTTATCATGTATCTACACTTAGTTATGGATCACCCTTTCCAGTCCTTCGCGTGACTATCACCTTAGCTGTAGGCCTAAGTTACGGTAGATATGTTATTCGTGTTATAGTACAAAGCCATGTCCGTCACTCGGCATAAAAACTGGGTATAGCTTTGGAACCACCAACGTGAAAGCCCCAGAAAAGTCATCTGTGCCAACACTGTGGATTACCTAGAGACCCTAGAATATGGCCTAGGAACCAGTATAGCTGTGGAAATGTTACAGTACACCGTCTTTCTACCCCTGTAACTGAAGCTATGGAAACACTTCGGCATAGTACACCGTACCTGTACCTAGGGATAAAAGCTGTGGAAATATCTTAGTACACCGCAATCATATCCCTGGTTACGAGGATCTGTGGAAATTGTTTAAGTGAAGTACATCGTGAACGGTTCCTAGGGTAGTACGTTGTGAAATGAGTATGCATTGTACACCGCTGGTGTTCCTAGGGCTGAATGACTGATTGCAAAGGAGAGTCTAGACCATGACAGAAGTATTTGAGCTAATCAAACGTAAGGAATGAGTCTAGTGATGAAAGTCAAGCCCAGCAGTGGTTCAGGATTCTTAAAACCCCTAGACTCTACAAAACTGATAGTTTAGAATACAAGGATAATAATCAGTACACGTTTAGATAATAACATTTAGACTTAGGTGTTAAGAACGGTCAGAATAACCCAATGGGCAGTCTGTTACCTTATTCCTGCACCCTTTAAGGGTCACTGTCTCCAAAAAGACAGGTGAGGGGGGTTGAGCAGCCTGTTCTGATCAGAATCATGATAGCCTAGGTACTCAGTGACATACTGATTTAGAATATATCTAAAGAAGTAGGGTCCTAGTGTTTACATCTATAGTTTATTTGTCTGTTACCTAGATGTGCCCCATATTGAACATCATACCTAAATCATGGTGAGCCACGTCTCCGTCATCCTTAAGTGTTGCAAATATGCTAGCTTCCCTTTTATTTTATGTTTTATTAGTTTAATAAATTAGAAAACCAAATACAAACCTTTCCAACTATTCGAAACCCAGCTTAATTACTAAGTTATCTGAGTGAGTTCTGTTTCAATTCTACCGTCGTGAGGAACGACCCTGGATCATCCTTGCCACTTACTAGTATCAGGTATTCGTACCTAGTATCAGTACGTTGTTCGGAAGGTTTAGGTTCCGGCAATTATAAATTTAAAACTACCCCTGATGTCGCCTCGAGCGTGAGGCCCACAATGACAGGAAGCGATTCCTGGACCGACCGTTCGGGGTGCCGTCAAGTTTTTTTTGGCGCCGCTGCCGGGGACGGTAGTACGATTTGGAGCTTGTTTAGATAAAGTAGTTTTTAGGCGATCCTTTTGACTAGGACTCACAATCTTTGTTAGAAGTTAAATTCTGCCCGTAGATTAGCGTAGATTAATTAACTTAGCATAGCTTAGATCGAACCCGGGTCACCCGCTTGACAGGCGGGAATACTTACCACTATACTACAACTATAATTCTTAAACCTTCTTCGTGTGTCGTCTTTTCTAAAAAATTGGGTTATGGCAAATATACAACAACTAATAGATCAATTTAATAGTCTTGTTCAAGATAGATGCATGAGTGATTCCCACTTAGATAACGAATGCCAAGGGTATAGTAGGAATTATGTGGATAATGTAGGGTACCTAGATCCTCAAATACAAAATCAATATGACCCTCACGCTTTCCAAAATCAATACCAACCTTACTATCCTAAACCACTCGAAGTCTACCCATATTCATCTTACCCTGTATCTGAACCTCAACCGTACGAGAGTTTTGACTTGAGAGATACGTCTTTGACCTTTCTCAGCAGTAATGCTGCTTTCTCACCCTCTTCTAACTCACTTGAACAATTACTAAAAGAACAAGAAGACATGCTTAGAAGAAGTTCTAATAAGCTGTCTGAAATACGAAAACAAGTAAGTAGTAAGGGAAATGAGAATCAAGATAGAACCAACTTTAGGCTGCAGGAAGATGATATGAACACACACACCACATCTACTTCACTTGACACAGACTTTCATTTTCATGAGTCTGGTTGCAAACTTTCTCCTACACCCACCCAATCTTCTAAACCCTCATTTCCACCAATTCTTAACCTATCAACGTCCAAGACCGACGAAGAGTTCATTCTAGAGGAGCTCTCCGAACCATTGCAACTCGAAACTACTGGCCAGGGTGACGAGTTTAACGAGGTAGACGAAGAAATAGAAATGGAGAAACCGGAGGAAGAGATTTACAAGGAAGACTCAGCTTTAGAAGGATTGGAGAAATATGCAGCGACTCTGAAAAGTGATCTCATCCCAACTCAAAAAGACGTGGTTGATACTATCCCACAACAAGTTGTGGTCGATGATATCCCACATATCTCTCAGGATGTATCACCCCTTGATCTAGTTGAACCATCTGTTGCCTTAGACATACCAGTTTCCCAAGTAGTTGATGAGAATGTTGCTACAAGATTGGAGACGTCAATGGACTCTGTCCCACCTCCATGCCCAAAGTACAACATTATCATCAACCAAAAGACCATAGGAAGTAAGTTGGGTTCTACGTCAATGTTGCCCTACAAACCATCTCTCCACTACATAATGATGTATACGTCATGGAGTGATGAGGACCTCATTGACCTGCCCATTCTGAAAATCCAAACTAAGAAAGTACAAGAAGTTGAGAGATTTATTATACCTCAAGTAAAACGAATCACTCACTTCTACGCACCTTCTCATCTTATTGGACATACCCTAGGAATAACTTGCTTTAACTATATAGGTATGCGCCATTACTTTCACTTGCATCTACTGATGGATGCAAGTAAACCGTTATCGTCTGAGAAATAGAGCTAGAGTCAGGCTCGAGACTCGAACAAAAACAAGCGCTTCTCGGGAGGCAACCCGTGTCTAACTTAGTATCAGTAATAGTTAACTAACCCCAATAAGTAGAAAATGAAACCCTAGAAAACATGTTTAAAAGTCTTCTTCAATTTAAGTGAACTAAAAGGAAATGATTTTCAAAATGACTTGGAACTTAAAATTCATATTCACTGAAGTCACAGTTTTGAACTTTAAAGTCAATCTTTTGCTAAAAACCTGAAACTTTCCCTCTCCCACTTGTTTGGATTTCATTGCTATATCTGTTTCACTGTTATCTAAAGTTCTCTGCATCTGCAAACATGGAACCCTGCTAGCAACTTGGTTATCTAGGTGCCTTAGTCATCATACACACCCACTCACATATTTCGAGCATTTTAGGTACTTACATATAACATACATAGGATCTTTAATTGATTTATCTGATAAACATGATTTGTATGTCAATATGTGTATTATGCTCGAACTCATTTAAAAATATGTGCTTTGGAAATCTTTATACTTGGCTGCCTGATTTAACTGAATCTTCTAGCATTTCCATATCTATTGTTTGTGTTGAAATGAAATTATAGGTGGTCGACGCTTTTAAGCATGTGATTAAACTTGAAGTCATACATTGGTTTGTTTTTCAAAAACATTCACTTTTAAAAAATCTTTCCAAAACCAGTGATTCCATGACTTAGGGAACAATCACATGTCTATTAGATCGCATTTGTCTGCTCTATTGTTTGTACAAATGCCTAACAGACAGGGATCGATGCCTATGGATGGAGAATCTTAGAGTATAATGGAGAAATGACAAGGGGAGCACTATCGTTCATTAGATTTGGAAACTTTGGAGCATTGCTTAGTATGGGTAATGATATATCTTCAGGAGACAAAAGATGATCACATTCCGGTTCTCTCGGAGTTGTTAATCGAGCAAATGACCTCGACATTCACCATATGTTCCTAACATTCCATAATCCAACCATACCTTGCCACATCCTTGGTTGCTAGAAGGGCGTTTCATGGAACCCAGGACCACCATCACCATAGCCACATCCGCCCACCCATTCACACTTATCCTTACCATCATTGGGGACCATAAACCACCACAACGCTAGTAGTATTTTCCAGCTTATAAAGTATTCATTGCTAAACCTTAGGAATATAAGCTGATCAAGGATTGGATATCAAGAGATTAAAGACGGGATGGAAATGGAAGCTGGAGATCTCGTCTGACAAGAACAACATTACATTCATTCCATCAGTTCGTCAGAGAAGATCTCGGGTGATAGAAGTTTAAGGCCATAGGATTTAGCACTTTCAAATCATCATAAGCTGTTGAGTTACATCAGTGGCTCATGATGATTAGGATCCTTGTCCGTTATCCCTATCAAGCATTTGGTGCATCTTGGTTGATTCTGCCTACTTCCTGATGATGTTATCACTTCATTTTCTACAATCTATCCTTTTATTCTGAGTTATGCTTGAGAGAAGTTGGTGGATGGTTTTGAATGATGAGTATACCGCTTGAGCTCGAGTGCACTTCATGAAGACGGAGTCTGAGCCAACATACACTGGTGCCGACGCAGTCTACTTTTCAGAAGCTCAGCTCAATGTCGTAGCCATATAGGGGGGTTTCCTCGTTCTTATCCTTGTTTTGATATGATCATTTTGTTCTATTTTTATCAAAGTAATCTATACCATATCCTAAGCTAATCACTAAGTGTGGGATTCTAGCCCAAAACAAACACTTGAGTAACATTTTCCAATATGTTCAAACTCTAAGTGTGGGATTTTTCTCAAATCCCAACTCAAGAGAACATTAGGGACAATGTTCCTCTAAGTGTGGGATAGCGGTATAGAATACCTTAGGTTGCTTATTAGATTCTTGTTTCCAAAAGCAAACTCGGGGTATAGAATACCTTAGGTTGCTTATTAGATTCTTGTTTCCAAAAGCAAACTCGGAAAATGTTCCTCAATTTATTTATAAAAAAAAAAAAAACTCACTTTTGCTAAAATTTTTCAAAATTTTTTGAGTTAAAATGTCTTAAGAAGGAGCATTTTCATATATGAGTAGGGTATTTTGGAAATTAAGAGTAAATAAGATAGGAATTTCTTAGGTCTAAAATGATAATCTAAGAGGGGCATCGCATGGCTAGGCACAAACAAACCCAAAAACTTGCAGTGAGGTATCTTGAGCCAATATAAGCATTCATCTTTAATGTTTCACTATTCGTTTGTTTGAGTGTGCCGATGCATGCATCCGGAATTAGAACTTGCTCCTGGTATGCACTTCGAGACCACATTGGTAGAGTACCGTACGCGGTATAGGTGCAGTTAGATGACCTTGACATTCCTTAGGATTTAACCCATTTTTATCATATCTCTTCAAACCCAAAACCCTTCCAACACTCATCTTTAGTGTTGATGATCCGCTTAGATAACCCTGTTGAGCCTTAGCCTGTTCGTTTCTTTCAAAACCCTTTAAAACCTTAACCCATTTATTCCACACCCACCAAAAATCTTATCTTAGAAGTTTTTAAACTTTTGGAAAATGTCATTTAAATGTCCTTTTTGCTTTCACCCCAAATCACAAATACTGGTGTTTACTAAAAATATCTCGCGTGCGTTCCCTTGATAAAAATCAAAAAGTTGAGATTTTATGGTGTGAAAAATTGACACCAAGTAAATACAAAGTCATCAAAAAGGTGAAAAAGATGAAAGAAAGAAAAGGATTTCAAAAGGGCAAAAGAAAGAAACAAAATAAAACTCCTAGAAAAGCCCAAAAATAGAAACAAGAGAAAAAGAAAAGAAAATAGAATAAAGCTAAGTGCTTCGAATCTCTCGAAAATTCCTGCTCTTGTAAAAGACATAAATTCCCTTGTGTATTTTCAAAAGATAGAAGTCAAAATAGCTATCTTTCTCCCTTACTGTATCCGTTTCCGTTTTCATTAAAAAGGTTGTTTAAATAATGTTTTTCAAAAGTTTAGAAGTCCTAAGATAAGCAAAACCCTTTACAACAACTAAAAAATTCCCACTTATCCATACCCCGTAACCCTCACCTACCATTACAACCCACTCTGAATGTCCTGGGATAGCTAGCACCGTCCTCACCTAAGTGGTGGAGATATGATCCTCGAGCAAGCCTATGACGATGGATGTCGCATGACTGGCTTATGAGCGATTTCGTTTGATTAGATTGATAGGTAACCCGAAACACTTTTTGAGTGAATTGAGTGACCACCTTGTGAGATCGCCTAGTCGTGTATATTCCAAGATCGTGAGAATTGAAAGCATGCCTAAGAAAGTCATTTTATGCCTCTGAAAGGAATACCTTATTCTCTCTTATTTCCAGGATATGTTGCTTGTATATGGAGATGGTTGTTTTTGATACGTTTTGACTCACCCCAAAAATAAAACTCGTGTTTTCAAAATATCTTTTCCTAAAAAGCAAGTGATAATTTTGAGTTTTGCTTGAGGACAAGCAAAGTCTAAGTGTGGGATATTTGATGACACGCAAAAAGTCATGTTTTTATGCGTCATTATCTCACCATTTTAGCCCTATTATTAATGAAAACACTTGAATATAAACTTAAATGTCACATTTCATCAAGAGGGCTAAAATATAGACTATGTTTCAAGAATAAACAAAAACAACCTAAAAATGAGTAAAATAGAGCACAAACAATCATTGAATCTTCCGGTTCACGTATTCTAGCACTTTTTGAGCAATACATAGAGTTAGGACCTCTAACTTATCTCATTGTCTTCGTTTTTCAATTACGATTTCAGGGATATAAAGAACGCTCAAAACGGATATTGGATGAAGAAATTATGCCCGAACGAAGAAACGAAGAACCGAGGAATCAGGATACGGGAGAACGAGACCGTATACGGCCAAAATAGACTGTATACGGTCTAGCACAGACCGTATACGGCCTAGCTAGACCGTATACGGCCTAGCACAGACGTATACGGCCTGTGCTCTCCCGTATTCACCCTATGCTCAACCATATTTGCTCCAGTTCTCCTGTATTTGCCCTAGCTCAACCGTATCGTGTGTTTAGGCAATAAAAATGTGATTTTTATTCGGGTTTGCGATACGGTTGTGCGTTTGAAGTCTTGGATACGGTCTACGGATACGGTTGTGCGATCCCTATATATACAAGCCTCATTTCACCATTTTCATCAACAATTCACACTTCAATACTCATTCATCTATCACTAGAATAATTAGTAGCTTTCTCTCTCTAGCACTACTCTTAGGAGTTAGAGGAGAAATAGTAGGTAGTTAGGTTCTCTCTCTAGTCTCTCTCTCTAGTTTCTCTCTCTAGAAACTAGTTAGAAGATTAGGGAGAGAATCCATCGCTTTAGGAGTAGCTATGTAATGTAATTCGTAGAAGCTAGCATTTGTAATACTTGGGATATTATTCGGAGAAATACAAGTGTTATTCTGCTCGCAATTATTCTCTGGTAACATCTTCCCTTTCTTATATTAATTTGTCATAATGTTCTTGTTTGATGTTTGTGATTTGTTAATATTTGAAATATGTTTTGCCATGCTTTGTGAGTAGTACTTGATTGTTTGCCATGATTTAGATAGCTGTAACTCTGTATGATTAATGGAATTGTTAAACTCTGTATCTGTCTAAACTTATCATGTATCTAGACTTAGTTATGGATCACCCTTTCCAGTCCTTCGCGTGACTATCACCTTAGCTGTAGGCCTAAGTTACGGCAGATATGTTATTCGTGTTATAGTACAAAGCCGTGTCCGTCACTCGGCATAAAAACTGGGTATAGCTTTGGAACCACCAACGTGAAAGCCCCGGAAAAGTCGTCTGTGCCAACACTGTGGATTACCTAGAGACCCTAGAATATGGCCTAGGAACCAGTATAGCTGTGGAAATGTTACAGTACACCGTCTTTCTACCCCTGTAACTGAAGCTATGGAAACACTTCGGCATTGTACACCGTACCTGTACCTAGGGATAAAAGCTGTGGAAATATCTTAGTACACCGCAATCATATCCCTGGTTACGAGGATCTATGGAAATTGTTTAAGTGAAGTACATCGTGAACGGTTCCTAGGGTAGTACGTTGTGGAATGAGTATGCATTGTACACCGCTGGTGTTCCTAGGGCTGAATGACTGATTGCAAAGGAGAGTCTAGATCATGACAGAAGTATTTGAGCTAATCAAACGTAAGGAATGAGTCTAGTGATGAAAGTCAAGCCCAGCAGTGGTTCAGGATTCTTAAAACCCCTAGACTCTACAAAACTGATAGTTTAGAATACAAGGATAATAATCAGTACACGTTTAGATAATAACATTTAGACTTAGGTGTTAAGAACGCTCAGAATAACCCAATGGGCAGTCTGTTACCTTATTCCTGCACCCTTTAAGGGTCACTGTCTCCAAAAAGACAGGTGAGGGGGGTTGAGCAGCCTGTTCTGATCAGAAGCACGATAGCCTAGGTACTCAGTGACATACTGATTTAGAATCTATCTAAAGAAGTAGGGTCCTAGTGTTTACATCTATAGTTTATTTGTCTGTTACCTAGATGTGCCCCATATTGAACATCATACCTAAATCATGGTGAGCCACGTCTCCGTCATCCTTAAGTGTTGCAAATATGCTAGCTTCCCTTTTATTTTATGTTTTATTAGTTTAATAAATTAGAAAACCAAATACAAACCTTTCCAACTATTCGAAACCCAGCTTAATTACTAAGTTATCTGAGTGAGTTCTGTTTCAATTCTTCCGTCGTGAGGAACGACCCTGGATCATCCTTGCCACTTACTAGTATCAGGTATTCGTACCTAGTATCAGTACGTTGTTCGGAAGGTTCAGGTTGCGGCAATTATAAATTTAAAACTACCCCTGATGCCGCCTCGAGCGTGAGGCCCACAACGACAGGAAGCAATTCCTGGACCGACCGTTCGGGGTGCCGTCAAGTTTTTTTTGGCGCCGCTGCCGGGGAAGGTAGTACGATTTGGAGCTTGTTTAGATAAATTCGTTTTTAGGCGATCCTTTTGACTAGGACTCACAATCTTTGTTAGAAGTTAAATTCTGCCCGTAGATTAGCGTAGATTAATTAACTTAGCATAGCTTAGATCGAACCCGGGTCACCCGCGTGACAGGCGGGAATACTTACCACTATACTACAACTTTAATTCTTAAACCTTCTTCATGTGTAATCTTTTCTAAAAAATTGGGTTATGGCAAATATACAACAACTAATAGATCAATTTAATAGTCTTGTTCAAGATAGATGCATGAGTGATTCCCACTTAGATAACGAATGCCAAGGGTATAGTAGGAATTATGTGGATAATGTAGGGTACCTAGATCCTCAAATACAAAATCAATATGACCCTCACGCTTTCCAAAATCAATACCAACCTTACTATCCTAAACCACTCGAAGTCTACCCATATTCATCTTACCCTGTATCTGAACCTCAACCGTACGAGAGTTTTGACTTGAGAGATAATTCTTTGACCTTTCTCAGCAGTAATGCTGCTTTCTCACCCTCTTCTAACTCACTTGAACAATTACTAAAAGAACAAGAAGACATGCTTAGAAGAAGTTCTAATAAGCTGTCTGAAATACGAAAACAAGTAAGTAGTAAGGGAAACGAGAATCAAGATAGAACCAACTTTAGGCTGCAGGAAGATGATATGAACACACACACCACATCTACTTCACTTGACACAGACTTTCATTTTCATGAGTCTGGTTGCAAACTTTCTCCTACACCCACCCAATCTTCTAAACCCTCATTTCCACCCATTCTTAACCTATCAACGTCCAAGACCGACGAAGAGTTCATTCTAGAGGAGCTCTCCGAACCATTGCAACTCGAAACTACTGGCCAGGGTGACGAGTTTGACGAGGTAGATGAGGAAATAGAAATGGAGAAACCGGAGGAAGAGATTTACAAGGAAGACTCAGCTTTAGAAGGATTGGAGAAATATGCACCGACTCTGAAAAGTGATCTCATCCCAACTCAAAAAGATGTGGTTGATACTATCCCACAACAAGTTGTGGTCGATGATATCCCACATATCTCTCAGGATATATCACCCCTTGATCTAGTTGAACCATCTGTTGCCTTAGACATACCAGTTTCCCAAGTAGTTGATGAGAATGTTGCTACAAGATTGGAGACGTCAATGGACTCTGTCCCACCTCCATGCCCAAAGTACAACATTATCATCAACCAAAAGACCATAAGAAGTAAGGTGGGTTCTACGTCAATGTTGCCCTACAAACCATCTCTCCACTACATAATGATGTATACGTCATGGAGTGATGAGGACCTCATTGACCTGCCCATTCTGAAAATCCAAACTGAGAAAGTACAAGAAGTTGAGATATTTATTATACCTCAAGTAAAACGAATCACTCACTTCTACGCACCTTCTCATCTTATTGGACATACCCTAGGAATAACTTGCTTTAACTATATAGGTATGCGCCAATACTTTCACTTGCATCTACTGATGGATGCAAGTAAACCGTTATCGTCTGAGAAATAGAGCTAGAGTCAGGCTCGAGACTCGAACAAAAACAAGCGCTTCTCGGGAGGCAACCCGTGTCTAACTTAGTATCAGTAATAGTTAACTAACCCCAATAAGTAGAAAATGAAACCCTAGAAAACATGTTTAAAAGTCTTCTTCAATTTAAGTGAACTAAAAGGAAATGATTTTCAAAATGACTTGGAACTTAAAATTCATATTCACTGAAGTCACAGTTTTGAACTTTAAAGTCAATCTTTTGCTAAAAACCTGAAACTTTCCCTCTCCCACTTGTTTGGATTTCATTGCTATATCTGTTTCACTGTTATCTAAAGTTCTCTGCATCTGCAAACATGGAACCCTGCTAGCAACTTGGTTATCTAGGTGCCTTAGTCATCATACACACCCACTCACATATTTCGAGCATTTTAGGTACTTACATATAACATACATAGGATCTTTAATTGATTTATCTGATAAACATGATTTGTATGTCAATATGTGTATTATGCTCGAACTCATTTAAAAATATGTGCTTTGGAAATCTTTATACTTGGCTGCCTGATTTAACTGAATCTTCTAGCATTTCCATATCTATTGTTTGTGTTGAAATGAAATTATAGGTGGTCGACGCTTTTAAGCATGTGATTAAACTTGAAGTCATACATTGGTTTGTTTTTCAAAAACATTCACTTTTAAAAAATCTTTCCAAAACCAGTGATTCCATGACTTAGGGAACAATCACATGTCTATTAGATCGCATTTGTCTGCTCTATTGTTTGTACAAATGCCTAACAGACAGGGACCGATGCCTATGGATGGAGAATCTTAGAGTATAATGGAGAAATGACAAGGGGAGCACTATCGTTCATTAGATTTGGAAACTTTGGAGCATTGCTTAGTATGGGGAATGATATATCTTCAGGAGACAAAAGATGATCACATTCCGGTTCTCTCGGAGTTGTTAATCGAGCAAATGACCTCGACATTCACCATATGTTCCTAACATTCCATAATCCAACCATACCTTGCCACATCCTTGGTTGCTAGAAGGGCGTTTCATGGAACCCAGGACCACCATCACCATAGCCACATCCGCCCACCCATTCACACTTATCCTTACCATCATTGGGGACCATAAACCACCACAACGCTAGTAGTATTTTCCAGCTTATAAAGTATTCATTGCTAAACCTTAGGAATATAAGCTGATCAAGGATTGGATATCAAGAGATTAAAGACGGGATGGAAATGGAAGCTGGAGATCTCGTCTGACAAGAACAACATTACATTCATTCCATCAGTTCGTCAGAGAAGATCTCGGGTGATAGAAGTTTAAGGCCATAGGATTTAGCACTTTCAAATCATCATAAGCTGTTGAGTTACATCAGTGGCTCACGATGATTAGGATCCTTGTCCGTTATCCCTATCAAGCATTTGGTGCATCTTGGTTGATTCTGCCTACTTCCTGATGATGTTATCACTTCATTTTCTACAATCTATCCTTTTATTCTGAGTTATGCTTGAGAGAAGTTGGTGGATGGTTTTGAATGATGAGTATACTGCTTGAGCTCGAGTGCACTTCATGAAGACGGAGTCTGAGCCAACATACACTGGTGCCGACGCAGTCTACTTTTCAGATGCTCAGCTCAATGCCGTAGCCATATAGGGGGGTTTCCTCGATCTTATCCTTGTTTTGATATGATCATTTTGTTCTATTTTTATCACAGTAATCTATACCATATCCTAAGCTTATCACTAAGTGTGGGATTCCAGCCCAAAACAAACACTTGAGTAACATTTTCCAATATGTTCAAACTCTAAGTGTGGGATTTTTCTCAAATCCCAACTCAAGAGAACATTAGGGACAATGTTCCTCTAAGTGTGGGATAGCGGTATAGAATTCCTTAGGTTGCTTATTAGATTCTTGTTTCCAAAAGCAAACTCGGGGTATAGAATACCTTAGGTTGCTTATTAGATTCTTGTTTCCAAAAGCAAACTCGGAAAATGTTCCTCAATTTATTTAAAAAAAAAAACTCACTTTTGCTAAAATTTTTCAAAATTTTTTGAGTTAAAATGTCTTAAGAAGGAGCATTTTCATATATGAGTAGGGTATTTTGGAAATTAAGAGTAAATAAGATAGCAATTTCTTAGGTCTAAAATGATAATCTAAGAGGGGCATCGCATGGCTAGGCACAAACAAACCCAAAAACTTGCAGTGAGGTATCTTGAGCCAATATAAGCATTCATCTTTAATGCTTCACTATTCGTTTGTTTGAGTGTACCGATGCATGCATCCGGAATTAGAACTTGCTCCTGGTATGCACTTCGAGACCACATTGGTAGAGTACCGTACGCGGTATAGGTGCAGTTAGATGACCTTGATATTCCTTAGGATTTAACCCATTTTTATCATATCTCTTCAAACCTAAAACCCTTCCAACACTCATCTTTAGTGTTGATGATCCGCTTAGATAACCCTATTGAGCCTTAGCCTGTTCGTTTCTTTCAAAACCCTTTAAAACCTTAACCCATTTATTTCACACCCACCAAAAATCTTATCTTAGAAGTTTTTAAACTTTTGGAAAATGTCATTTAAATGTCCTTTTTGCTTTCACCCCAAATCACAAATACTGGTGTTTACTAAAAATATCTCGCGTGCGTTCCCTTGATAAAAATCAAAAAGTTGAGATTTTATGGTGTGAAAAATTGACACCAAGTAAATACAAAGTCATCAAAAAGGTGAAAAAGATGAAAGAAAGAAAAGGATTTCAAAAGGGCAAAAGAAAGAAACAAAATAAAACTCCTAGAAAAGCCCAAAAATAGAAACAAAAGAAAAAGAAAAGAAAATAGAATAAAGCTAAGTGCTTCGAATCTCTCGAAAATTCCCGCTTTTGTAAAAGACATAAATTCCCTTGTGTATTTTCAAAAGATAGAAGTCAAAATAGCTATCTTTCTCCCTTACTGTATCCGTTTCCGTTTTCATTAAAAAGGTTGTTTAAATAATGTTTTTCAAAAGTTTAGAAGTCCTAAGATAAGCAAAACCCTTTACAACAACTAAAAAATTCCCACTTATCCATACCCCGTAACCCTCACCTACCATTACAACCCACTCTGAATGTCCTGGGATAGCTAGCACCGTCCTCACCTAAGTGGTGGAGATATGATCCTCGAGCAAGCCTATGACGATGGATGTCGCATGACTGGCTTATGAGCGATTTCGTTTGATTAGATTGATAGGTAACCCGAAACACTTTTTGAGTGAATTGAGTGACCATCTTGTGAGATCGCCTAGTCGTGTATATTCCAAGATCGTGAGAATTGAAAGCATGCCTAAGAAAGTCATTTTATGCCTCTGAAAGGAATACCTTATTCTCTCTTATTTCCAGGATATGTTGCTTGTATATGGAGATGGTTGTTTTTGATACGTTTTGACTCACCCCAAAAATAAAACTCGTGTTTTCAAAATATCTTTTCCTAAAAAGCAAGTGAGAATTTTGAGTTTTGCTTGAGGACAAGCAAAGTCTAAGTGTGGGATATTTGATGACACGCAAAAAGTCATGTTTTTATGCGTCATTATCTCACCATTTTAGCCCTATTATTAATGAAAACACTTGAATATGAACTTAAATGTCACATTTCATCAAGAGGGCTAAAATATAGACGATGTTTCAAGAATCAACAAAAACAACCTAAAAATGAGTAAAATAGAGCACAAACAATCATTGAATCTTCCGGTTCACGTATTCTAGCACTTTTTGAGCAATACATGGAGTTAGGACCTCTAACTTATCTCATTGTCTTCGTTTTTCAATTACGATTTCAGGGATATAAAGAACACTCCAAACGGACATCGGATGAAGAAATTATGCCCGAACGAAGAAACGAAGAACCGAGGAATCAGGATACGGGAGAACTAGACCGTATACGGCCAAAATAGACCATATACGGCCTAGCACAGACCGTATACGGCCTAGCTAGACCGTATACGGCCTAGCACAGCCGTATACGGCCTGTGCTCTCCCGTATTCACCCTATGCTCAACCGTATTTGCTCCAGTTCTCCCGTATTTGCCCTAGCTCAACCGTATCGTGTGTTTAGGCAATAAAAATGTGATTTTTATTCGGGTTTGCGATACGGTTGTGCGTTTGAAGTCTTGGATACGGTCTACGGATACGGTTGTACGATCCCTATATATACAAGCCTCATTTCACCATTTTCATCAACAATTCACACTTCAATACTCATTCATCTATCACTAGAATAATTAGTAGCTTTCTCTCTCTAGCACTACTCTTAGGAGTTAGAGGAGAAATAGTAGGTAGTTAGGTTCTCTCTCTATTCTCTCTCTCTAGTTTCTCTCTCTAGAAACTAGTTAGAAGATTAGGGAGAGAATCCATCGCTTTAGGAGTAGCTATGTAATGTAATTCGGAGAAGCTAGCATTTGTAATACTTGGGATATTATTCGGAGAAATACAAGTGTTATTCTGCTCGCAATTATTCTCCGGTAACATCTTCCCTTTCTTATATTAATTTGTCATAATGTTCTTGTTTGATGTTTGTGATTTGTTAATATTTGAAATATGTTTTGCCATGCTTTGTGAGTAGTACTTGATTGTTTGCCATGATTTAGATAGCTGTAACTCTGTATGATTAATGGAATTGTTAAACTCTGTATCTGTCTAAACTTATCATGTATCTAGACTTAGTTATGGATCACACTTTCCAGTCCTTCGCGTGACTATCACCTTAGCTGTAGGCCTAAGTTACGGTAGATATGTTATCTGTGTTATAGTACAAAGCCGTGTCCGTCACTCGGCATAAAAACTGGGTATAGCTTTGGAACCACCAACGTGAAAGCCCCGGAAAAGTCGTCTGTGCCAACACTGTGGATTACCTAGAGACCCTAGAATATGGCCTAGGAACCAGTATAGCTGTGGAAATGTTAAAGTACACCGTCTTTCTACCCCTGTAACTGAAGCTATGGAAACACTTCGGCATAGTACACCGTACCTGTACCTAGGGATAAAAGCTGTGGAAATATCTTAGTACACCGCAATCATATCCCTGGTTACGAGGATCTGTGGAAATTGTTTAAGTGAAGTACATCGTGAACGGTTCCTAGGGTAGTACGTTATGGAATGAGTATGCATTGTACACCGCTGGTGTTCCTAGGGCTGAATGACTGATTGCAAAGGAGAGTCTAGATCATGACAGAAGTATTTGAGCTAATCAAACGTAAGGAATGAGTCTAGTGATGAAAGTCAAGCCCAGCAGTGGTTCAGGATTCTTAAAACCCCTAGACTCTACAAAACTGATAGTTTAGAATACAAGGATAATAATCAGTACACGTTTAGATAATAACATTTAGACTTAGGTGTTAAGAACGGTCAGAATAACCCAATGGGCAGTCTGTTACCTTATTCCTGCACCCTTTAAGGGTCACTGTCTCCAAAAAGACAGGTGAGGGGGGTTGAGCAGCCTGTTCTGATCAGAATCACGATAGCCTAGGTACTCAGTGACATACTGATTTAGAATCTATCTAAAGAAGTAGGGTCCTAGTGTTTACATCTATAGTTTATTTGTCTGTTACCTAGATGTGCCCCATATTGAACATCATACCTAAATCATGGTGAGCCACGTCTCCGTCATCCTTAAGTGTTGCAAATATGCTAGCTTCCCTTTTATTTTATGTTTTATTAGTTTAATAAATTAGAAAACCAAATACAAACCTTTCCAACTATTCGAAACCCAGCTTAATTACTAAGTTATCTGAGTGAGTTCTGTTTCAATTCTTCCGTCGTGAGGAACGACCCTGGATCATCCTTGCCACTTACTAGTATCAGGTATTCGTACCTAGTATCAGTACGTTGTTCGGAAGGTTTAGGTTCCGGCAATTATAAATTTAAAACTACCCCTGATGCCGCCTCGAGCGTGAGGCCCACAACGACAGGAAGCGATTCCTGGACCGACCGTTCGGGGTGCCGTCAGATTGATGACTTGTTTGATCAACTTCAGGGTGCAAGTTTGTTTTCCAAGATTGACCTTCGTTCGGGGTATCATCAATTGAAAGTTCGTGATGAAGATGTGCCCAAAACCGCGTTTAGGACTCGATATGGTCATTATGAGTTTGTAGTGATGCCGTTCGGGTTAACTAACACCCCTACTGCATTTATGGATCTCATGAACCGAGTATGTCATCCTTTGCTCGATAAGTTCGTGATTGTATTCATAGATGTTATTCTCATCTATTCCAGAACCGCGGGTGATCATGTATTGCATTTAAGACAACTTCTTCAAACCTTAAGGAACGAAAAACTTTATGCTAAATTTTCTAAGTGTGAGTTTTAGCTTCGAGAGGTTCAATTTCTTGGCCATGTGGTGAATGAGTACGGTATTAAAGTAGATCCTTCGAAAATAGAAGCGGTGATGAAGTGGGATTCTCCTAAAAATCCCACCGAAGTACGTAGTTTTCTTGGCCTTGCGGGTTATTATCGAAGATTCATTCAAGATTTCTCCAAAGTCGCCACCCCACTCACCAAACTCACACGTAAGAATATCACTTTTGAGTGGGGTGACCATCAAGAGCAAGCTTTCCGTACACTTAAAGAGAAACTTAGCCAAGCACCGATTCTTGTGCTACTCGAAGGCACCGATGATCTTGTAGTGTATTGTGATGCCTCTCACAATGGATTGGGGTGTGTTTTGATGCAAAGAAAAAGAGTTATTACTTAAACCTCCCGACAATTGAAGGAACACGAGAAAAACTACCCGACACACGATTTAGAGTTCGCGGCGGTTGTTTTTACACTCAAAATTTGACGACATTATCTTTATGGAGTCAAGTGTACGATCTACACTGATCACAAGAGTTTTAAATATTTCTTTGGTCAACGAGATCTCAACATGAGGCAACGAAGATGGCTAGATTTGGTAAAGGATTACGATTGTGAGATTCTCTATAACCCGGGGAAGGCAAATGTAGTCGCCGATGCACTTAGTAGAAAGGCTTCACATCACGTGATGACGGTCAAATCCTTACGTATGACAATCACTCATAATCTTTTTGAGCAAATTAAAGTAGTACAACAACAAGCATGGCTAAAAGGCGATCTTCAATCGGAACGAATTAAGGGTCAAGATCAAGATTTTGTTGATGATTCACGAGGCTTAAAAACTCGACATGGTAGAATATGGATTCCTAATTCAGTAGAGTTGAAGAAAATGCTACTTGACGAGGCACATAAGTCTAAGTATTCTATTCATCCCGGAGACACTAAAATGTACCATGATTTGAAAGTTGATTATTGGTGGCCGGGTATGAAAAGGGATATAGTGAAGTATGTTGAGCAATGTTTAACATGTTTACAAGTAAAGGCGGAGCACCAAAAACCTTATGGAAAGATTCAACCTTTAGATATTCCCGTTTAGAAATGGGAGCACATTACCATGGATTTGATCACCACATTATTGAGAACTCAAAGAAGACACGATGCAATTTGGGTGATTGTAGACCGGTTAACCAAGAGTGCCTTGTTTTTACCGATTAGAGAAGCATCATCATCCGAGGTATTAGCCGATTTATAAGTGAAAGAAGTGGTAGCTAGACATAGAGTGCCGGTATCCATTGTCTCTGATAGAGATAGTAGATTCAGTTCAAGATTTTGGGCGAAATTTCAAGTAGAAATGGGGACCTGACTTAATTTGATCACGGCATACCACCCACAAACCGATGGTCAAACTGAGAGGATGATTAAAAAATTAGAAGATATGTAAAGAGCTTGTGTCATTGACTTTGGAGGTAGTTGGGATGACCATTTGCCCTTAGTCGAATTTTCTTATAATAATAGCTATCAAACTAGCATTGGTATGCCACCGTACGAGATGTTGTATGGAAGAAAATGTAGAACTCCTATTTGTTGGGGTGAGATTAGTCAAAGGGAGTTAGCTAGCACCGACATTGTATTAAAGACTACCGAGAAAATCAATCAAATTCGTGAACGGTTGAAAGCGGCTCAAGATAGACAAAAATCCTATGCGGATAACAGAAGGTGACCAATTGAATTTCAAGAAGGAGATTTGGTTATGCTAAAAGTGTCACCATGGAAAGGGATTATTCATTTTCGGAAAAGAGGGAAGTTAAGTCCAAGGTTCATTGGACCATTTAAAATTTTGGCAAGAGTGGAAAAGGTAGCATATCGGCTTGAATTGCCCGAAGAACTAGCGGGAATTCACAATACTTTTCATGTTTCCCATTTAAAAAAGTGTTTAGTAGATGAGGCTTCATATTTGCCTTTGGAGGAAATTGAGATCAATGAAAAGTTGAATTATGTTGAGGAGCCGGTAGCAATTCTTGATGAGAAAGTAAAGAGATTGAGAAATAAAGAGATACGGTTGTTCAAGGTGCAATGGAGATATCGAAAGGGATCCGAGTTCACTTGGGAATCCAAGGAAGAAATGATCCGTTATTATCCGGCATTACATCAAGCGTGGATTGTGAGGACACAATCCCAATAAGTAAGGGAGAGTTGTAGCACCCCAAAAGTCGTAAGTTCGTGAATTTATTTAAAGAGATAATTTTAATAAGTTTATATTACTAAGTTTACTAAGTGTAGTTAGTATATAGTAAGAAAGTAAGTTAGTGGTCTAAAAGGAAAATATAAACCTTTTAGTGTAGTTGTGATGACCAAAGTAGAAGAAATGAGACATGAGGGTAGAAAACAAAAAAGTTGTTAATTAAACCTCTATTTTGTAAAATCTGGAAATTTTAACTATAAATGTGAGTGGTGTTTGTGTGTGTGCATTCCAGAGAGATCGAGAGAAAGGAAAAGGGCAAGCAAGGAAGAAAACTACAAAATTGAATCTTGATTTTGAGAATTAGGGCTTGCATTCATCAAATTTATCATCTTGAAGGTAAGACTAACCCATCTTATGTATCAATTTAATGATTTAGTTGATTTTTGTCATGAACCCTAAAGTGGGTTTTGTGAGATTGTTGAGTTTTTGGAAGTAGGAATGCTATATGATGATTATTATGTATAAAAGAGCATGTGTAGATGTTTAGTAACGAGTTTCATTGTAATACTTGAATTATTATGAATTTAGCTAATGTAAGAAACTTTATGGATGATGATAATGATGATAAATTGGTGTTATAAAGTAGTTGATATTCAAATGAAAGTAAACTAGCTAAAGGCATGATGATAATCTATGAAAAGTAAGCATTTTTGGCTAGTTGAGTAAAATGGAGAATTTGACAAGGAGTTAGTGTTTTAGAGATTATTAGAGAATGAACATGTTTTGATTGAGTTAAGTAAAGTATTGACAACATTGAATTGTTGTCTATGAGTTTTAATTAGTTAGTGATGAGAATTTTAAATGTAGAAGGTTATCACTTTGAGTAGTGGATGACCATGTTTATGTGTTCATGTGTTCATGTGTTTAGGTGACTAATGGGCTAATTTGAGGATTTGTTAGAGTATTTGTGATCAACAATTTATGCTTGTGCAAGTTAAGTAATGGGGGATGGGATAACTCACTAATTAGGCTCATTTGTGAATCATGAGTGATGATCAAATGAGTGCTAATTAGTTAATGATAGTTTATTGTATATGTGGCATTGAATATGCCATTTGTGTAGTTGTAATGGGAGTTCAAATATGACAATGGGGCTTGAGAAATCTCATTGTTCATGACTTGACACCATTGTAGTGTTCCTTGAGTTAGAACAAATATGTAGTTAAAGGATCCTTTAAATTGTAGTTGGTTGATCAAGTGAGATTGGTCACCAAGATGATGTAGTGATTGTTGATATTTACTTGTTTCCCATTACTTACTAAGCATTGTGTGCTTACCCCATTATTGTTGTTGTTGTATTATTGTAGGTACAAGTGGGTCAAAGGCTAATTTAGGCAAAGAGCCGAAAGTCGACTAACGGTGGACTTACAACCGAGTAGTAAGTTGAATCACTTCTTTTGTAGGAAAATCATGCTCTTGGTACAATGATGAAAGCCCCATCTTTTGGATGTAAATGGTTTATCCAAATGTGTAGTCTTGATTCAAAAAAAATTGATGATGAAAGGTTGTTTTGAGTTGTAAAAGGAATCAAGTACATATGGATATAGTAATATGATTTTTTTGTAGTGTCAATTATGAATGTTGCACCTTTGTGTCTTTGTAAATGGTGCAAGAAGTTATGTAAGTTAGTTTAAGTGTGTAAATACTTAATGGTAGTTAAAACGACTTGTTTTGTTAAATTGTAGTTATGAAATGTTGACAAGTTTCCCTCTTTCGTGTAAATCTGGTTGTTGTTGAAATAGTGTCCAAAGGTATGTCCAAGGTCATAACTAATTGGTAAGACTATCGTTAAAAGTGGAGTCCTTTTTGGGTTGCCCTCGATGAACAGTAAGAGAAACTAATTGAGAGATAATATATTAATTAGAATTAATATTGAAGTTAATTAATTAGTTTGTTAATTTATCAAAGTTGATAAATTAATTAGAAGCTAAAAGAAATTAACAGAAACTATAAAGAATATTTAGTTAGTTTATTAATTGAATATTAATTAGAAACTAAAAGGAATATTCTGGAAAGTGGATCCAACCGGCGGTTGGAGGGCTCAATCGGCGGTTGGATGGATTAGGGTTTGACCAGGAGTTGACGCGTGGTTACTTGGGCAGGAATCAAGTCCAACCGGAGGTTGGAAGCTCCAACCAGCGGTTGGAGGCCAAAATTCGTTGTCCCACATCGGCCAGAGGACATAGCCCTCAGGCTCCCTCTCCCCTATAAATAGAGGCCATCCCTAAGCTTTCCAATCATCCCAGATTCGAATTTAGTTTGATTCTTTCTCTCTTTCTCATTCCTAATCCCTGTAAGAGTCTTTACGACTTAGAGTCGGGACCCTAGGATTTGAAGTTTCTCTTGGTTCATGGGTGTGAACCATTAGAGGTATTCTGTTTGGGTACTTGCCTCCAAAGTATGGAAGGTCGAGCAAGGAGTCTGCGTGAAGGTTGAGCAAGGAGTCTGCTTATGAGAAATTGGTTTTCTCAAAGGTTACTATTTTCTCATTTATGTATTTATTTTGTTATTGTTAATAGGTTTATTAAGTCAAGGTCCTCTAGGGTTTAGTTTCCTAGTTGCTCTAGATTAATTGTTATTTTCCGCTACATATGTTAATCTAGTTAGGGAATAGAAACCCCAACAGTGGTATCAGAGCCATAGCTTAATAATTTCAGCAATACAAAATAGTAGATAAAATGCTTTTGGAAATAAAATTGCTTTTATTTTGTCCAAATAATTAAATTAACTATATATATGTATACAGTTAATTTATTTACTAATCAGACCATAATATTTTTAATTGTTTAAAATATACGCTCAAATTTAAAATGTTTTAAAATAGAACCCTGAACCTTAAATGTTTAAGAGAGACCTTATATATAATATGATTTATATATATGTATTATTTAAGTATGAATATATCGTCAGTCAATTGATAAATCGGCTCACCCATAGTGAACAAAATATGAGAGAGGTATAAGGTGGGTCGCTTTGCTTCCCTAAAGAAGTAGGTTTTTAATAAGCTTCGTGCTAACCTGCTTCTCCGCCTCTTTGTGCGTTCAATGGAGCTACCGAGGACTTTTGATAGGATGATGTCAAGATTAAAATTAGACTTAAATTACTAAAACAAAATCCCGTTTTAGTTATAAAAAATGTGAATAGTATGCTAACCCATGAGAACCGAACATCTCTCGTATGGACTGTTAATGGAGCGTGTGTGATTAACCGGCACATTAATGTGAGGACATAAGTGACAGGTGATGTGAGACTTGCGATTGTCGAGCGTACTTGAGCCGGGGACCACGCGGGGTTTGCATGGTTAATTCACCATCTAGTTCATGATCCACGGCATCCCAGTCATGAATGGTAGATGAGCATAACCGAGATTAACATGCCATTGATGATAATCAATGAATCTCAAAAGAACTAGGAATTTCATAGAGAATGAAATTGAAAAAAGCATTGTCTACCTAAAATAAGTTCGCGATATGATTACGGTAACCCTTTTCATAAAACGAATCTAAAATATGGATCCTAGCCTTAATTTGAAATTAGGTAATTTATTAAGGAATATTCAGACTAACTAAAATAGTTTTTATCTCAATAATATCTGTTGAAAATGGTAATAATCCTCCCGTTTCCAATTCCGCAAACAACCCGAACTTCTCATTACTCTCAGATCTTGGGAGGGAAAGGCTTACCAGTCCAAGGTGTGTGGACTAGATGTAAAACCTTAGGTTCACTCAAAGGAATGAGAACAAGGAGTATGTTCTTGATGAGCTGTGAAACCGTAGGTTCACTCTAAGGTACGATAGCAAGGAGTATGTTCTCGACGAGAATAAAGAGTAAGTTCTTGATGAGCAAATTCCCACTAATGATAATGATTCAACCCAAGAGGATATTGAAGCTCACCGAAAATATTATGATGTTTGATACTAAGTTTTGGTCAACATAATTATGTCCGGTCAACCAGCTGTCTACAAATAGTTTGTAATCTCATGTCAAATGGTTTTGAATGAGAGAGAGACCTCGCTAATGGAAATCCAAAAATTGTTGAGCAAAGGATCAAGAAGATTGATGTGCCCTCTAGCTCAGCAGCTCATGTGTTGTCAATTGGTCATAATGCAAAGAAAAGTAAGAGATCTGGAAAAGCTACGAATGGAAAGTCCAATCGTAAGGCTAAGAGAAAGATAGAATCTGAAATTGCACCTGCAATGATCCAAAGGAATCAATGTGTTATACTGCAACACAGAGGAGCACTAGAAGCGTTGCTGCTCAAAATATCTAAAGGACCTTTGCAACACCCAAATTTTTCGAGGTATTATTTTAGTGTACGCGAAATATATTTATTACAAAGTATTATTATTTAAATAATATAATATAGTAGAAAAGGTAAACGGTGTTTCAGTTCCATACTGTACAAAATAAAAGGAGTATAAGTTAAGAAGCTCACACGTGTTATATTTTATATCTATCCAATTCCTTTCCCATTTCACGTCTCCAGAAACATCAATAAACAAAGAAAACCGCAGGAAGCTAAATTCATCATCAAATCTTTAATTTCATTCTTAATTCAAGCTACTACTCTTGAATTAATCATCTTTTCCATCTTCGCTATCAATTGTAAGTATGATTCTTTCATTTTTAACCTAGAAGTTAGGTTTTCATGGGTTTAGTGGATTTTGTATGAGAGATGAAATTTAATACGAAATTAGGGTTTGGAATTGGTTAGGTTAATGTTAGTCAATGAAGTTATGATCATTGGTAGATATAATTCATTAGCTAGGGTTTTGGTGAACCTTAGTGTTTAGTTTAAAATTCATGATAATTAGATGATAAGAGTAGTGAATGATATAAATAAAGTATTATTATGAAGTTTAACAAGAAATTATGTAGAAATGAAAATGAATTAGAGTGATTATAGAGAATTTATCTTTGGTTGATTAGTTAAAATTTTACTAGATTAACCAAAATGGGGGAGGGATTTAAGAATTATAAATGATAGAGATTATGATTTCTTGGTGCTAAATATGTTGTTATGTTGTATATGTTATGTGTTTAGGTGAATAAAGGCGTGGTATCAAGTCACTGATCACTTGTATAATTTCATCTTATACTTTTAAAGGTGAGTGTTATGAGGATTAATTAAGTGATAGTTGTGCATTCCGGATTACTTCCAAGTAAGAGGTTTACACAATCTAGTGATTGTGTATTGGTAACTTGCTTTAATTCCAATTATTGATTATGGTTATGATTTATGTGCAATGGACAATTGTGTATAGATTTGCTAGTTTTACTAGGCTTATGATGTTAAGTTTGATATGCATATTATTGCGGTATGGTATCAAGCTATTATGATGTTAAGAGTCGTGGATCCACATAGAGTTTAAATCTCTACCATTGTTCCAGTAGTTATTTGTTAGGATTATGTGATTATGATGTTATGATATGTATTGCTTAGTTAATTGCTCATAAGCTCACTAAGCATAATTGCTTACTCTTTTAAGTGGTTTATTATGTAGGTACAAGTGGGCATCGGGAAGGGAAAGAAGTTAAGAAGGAATAACGTGGATTACCTTTCTTTTGGGTATAAGTAGCAAGCTTTCTCTTTATACTTATCGTTGTGTTTTCAACTTGTATAAATCGCCCACTTGTCACATTTTGAAGTTAAACATGTTGGTGTGTCAACCTTATGGTTTTGTAATGGTTTGACTTTTAAAAGTCAAAGCCGAATGGTAAGATGTTATGTTATGATGTGAATATTATATAATGTGTTAAAGTAGTAGAATTGTGAATTATTGAGATATAAAAGTGGTAGAATGGTCAAATCGTGTTTTGGTTGAATTTTGGTGATGATTTGTACTCGAATACTCTCATTGGTCAATTATGGATTATAGTTGATTAATGAAAGGGTCAAAATATGTCACACCCCCAAAAACGGTCAGCGTTGGTCAGCGGAAGCATTAAGGTAAGCGGGGGTGCCGACGTCAACATTGGACATTCATGCATCAGAGCGTATGATTATTGCTGAACAGTAGTTAAGATGTCGTCCTATTTCGTCGTGGGTCGCCTAGATTCCAAAATGCATGCAGTCTTACTTATGCAGCTAGTTCCCTGAAAAACATAGTAAAAAGTCAACATGGTTGTTTAGTGAATTCACAGGTTTTATGTTTAATAAGTGGATAAACCAAGTTCATTGTAAAACGTTGACCTAAAAGTCAAATGAGGTTAAGTTGGAAGGTTATCCAAAATATAGGTTTGGTTGGGATGTCACCCAAAGTATAAGTTTAAAATATGTTGCTGGTCGTTCTCCAGCGGTTTCCAAAATAGTGCCGGTCATTCTCCGGCGAGTTCCAAATTAGTACCGTTCGTTCTCCGGCAAGTTCAAAAGTTAGCACCGGTCGTTCTCCGGCGAGTTCACAAGTTAACACCGGTCGTTCTCCGACAAGTTCACAGTTAGCACCGGTCGTTCTCCGGCGAGTTCACAAGTTAGTGTCGGTCGTTCTCCGACAAGTTCAAAAGTTAGCACCGGTCGTTCTCCGGCGAGTTCACAAGTTAGTGTCGGTCGTTCTCCGACAAGTTCACAGTTAGCACCGGTCGTTCTCCGGCGAGTTCACAAGTTAGTGTAACACATTTGTAATAGTTTATAGTATGAAAATGTTATTTCATAAACATGCGGTTTGTATAAAGCCTAAAAGCATTTATAAGCAGTTGGTATTAGTATGATCTTAATCATAAACATTTTGTATAAAAGCACAAAAGCAATTATATAATAGTTGCATGTTATAGCAAAACATTGACTATGTTTTTCACCCCTGTTTGAAAGCAGCAAAAATAGTAAAAAGGTAGGGGCTGTGAACTTACCTCGTGAGCTAAATGCGTGAGAGCTAGCAAAGCGTAAGTCCAGGTAGGGTCTCTAACGTCCTAAACATATGAGATTACAAGTAAGTGGATATCTCTATAGACTATCCATGCTAATGTTCACTTAACTAGAAAATGTCCAAAGTAGTTATCGTGTGTTTACGTTGAAGTTTGTAAAGCGTATACGGCTCGTTGGTGAGTTTTCGTAATAATAATTTTCAAAATATCATTATTATAAAGTTGAAATGTTATACTTATAAAGTATATTTCATGCGTTATTGAGTTGTATCGTATAAGTATAGTGGTTACGTGTTATTCGACACTTAACTAAAAACTAGTTATAAGTTTTATCATTTTTGGCGACACTCAATGCGTCACTTAGGGCCATTTTTGGCTTGTCAGGAATGCGGTCAAACGACCTCGGTTTGACCCAAAACTTTTACCCAGCCCTGATTTTAGTTCATAGACTTTATAAAAATTGTCGGTTCGTGTCGGGGTTAACCCGAAGTGTCGGTTTTTACAAAAGTTCCAAAACGGTCCTTAAAATTGTCGGTTTTTACATTAGAGGTATTCTGGTTTGGGTACTTACCTCCAAAGCATGGAAGGTCGAGCAAGGAGTCTGCGTGAAAGTTGAGCAAGGAGTCTGCGCATGAGAAATTGGTTTTCTCAAAGGTTAGTATTTTCACATTTATCTGTTTATTTTGTTATTGTTAATAGGTTTATTAAGTCAAGGTCCTTTAGGGTTTCCTAGTTGCTCTAGATCAATTGTTATTTTCTGCTGCGTATGTTAATCTAGTTAGGGAATAGAAATCCCAACAGTTGTTAGAAGTATGGTTATATTGTTCAGATGTTGATTTCGAACTTAATAAGTGGAGTTATAGTTTTGGTGAAAACCTTGGGTCAAAATCTAAGTTTTTGCTGTGTTTGTTGAGTTTCAGTGTAGTTATGCGATCCCATATGAGGTCTAGGATCGCATAACATCAAAGGAAAATGTCACAGAAGGATTTCAGTGTTAATACGCGATCCCAGGGTTGTGCCAGGATCGCGTACTTACAAAGGTTTTGGCTTGTCACCATTTTATGCATAGTTACGCGATCCCAGGTAAGCTTTAGGATCGCGTAACAACAAAGGTTTTGTAAAAAAAAAAAAATAATAAATAAAATAAAAAAAATTCGGGGCGTTTCAACTTAACTAGTTATAATTGATAAGTCTAAGGTGTCAAGGAGACTTGCATTCTGTAATCTTAATTAAGTGTTTGCATTGTGAGAACAAGTAGACTAATTAGTTTTGTCACGTATGTCAAATATTGATCTAGTTCTTAATCAAACTGTCCAACACTAGAGGTAAAAGATCTAGATGAATATGTTTCTTTAATTTGAGATAAAACTATCTTTATTTACTTTAAGTATTTACTTTTAAAATACAACCATTCGACTGTCTGTCGTTAAGAGGCAAAAACTTTCATTTTTACTTGCTTTTTATTTAGTTAACTTTCAATCGAAAATAACTTCAAAATACTTAAATTGTTCATTGGACGATACCTGAAAACTTATATTTACTATACTACTACTCGATTAGGTACACTTGCCTAGTTGTGTAATAGTTCAATCTTAGATACTTTTCTTAATTAATTTTATAACTCGGTTTTTACACATCAAGTTGCCGCCACTAGCTCTAGTCGTTCCCAAATATAATATTATATAAAATAAATAATAAATAATGAAATAGTTCTTCATTAATTGTTATAAAAAGGGACAATATCATATATCCCCCTCATAAACGGGTTTTTTGCCGAAAAAGGAACAACTTATTCTCGTTTTTGTGTTTTGGGGTATCAAATATTCTTAACTTTTTAAAATGAATAACTTATTTTAAAATTATGATTAAAGGGTATATGGCTAAAAAGTTCAGAATTTTTAATCATTTGTGGAAGATTAATGAGTCAATAATTCTCGTTTTTCCCAAAAAAGCATTTAACCATTCTCCGATCTATGTCATATTTACCGAATCACTGACATTAGCGTGTTTTCGCGTATCAAATATTCCGAACTTTTTAGCCATATACCCTTTAATCATAATTTTAAAATAAGTTGTTCATTTTAAAAAATTAAGATTATTTGATACCCCAAAACACAAAAACGAGAATAAGTTGTTCCTTTTTCGGCAAAAAACCCCTCATAAACTATAAAATACGGAGTAACATATTTACCCTACCAAATAATATAATATCATATATACTCGATCTAAACTCTAAAATGCTCATATTTACCCCTTTCATTAATTTTATCATAACTAATACTTTAAATTCTTGAAAGACCATTATACCCTTTTAAATTAGCTGTCGTAGTTTGCCTTCTAGTTTGCCTTTTAAATTAGCTGTCGTAGTTTGCCTTCTAATATTGAGCATCGACTTCATAACTTTTTTATTGGTTAGCTTGCCGGTGTTTCTAATGAATTGTTAGTATCTATAATAATATAATGAATTAAAATAGTACTGTGGTACAATTTATCAATGGTGACACTAATTCTAATATACTTCTAATTAATCAATAAGAAAGTATGTTGACAAAAGGAGATGAAACTACAATAACCTGCGATTTTTTTATCAAATGAATATATATTTCGCTTAATTTCTTTTGTGAATGGAGATGGTTATAGAAACGGGAGTTGTAACTCAACAAAGGTCGTATTGATTTATCATTTTCACATAAAACTGGTCTGAGTTTTGAAAGGGAGACGGAGAAGGATATAATGGTCATTACTTTTTGATTTAGAAGTTTCTTAGTTATTAATAATTATTAAATTGATTTAATGGGTAAATATGAGAGATTTTGAATTAAATTGGATATATATGATATTATGTTGTTTAGTTGGGTAAATATGTTATTTTGTTGTTTAGGAGGGGGATATATGATATTATCCCTTATAAAAACTACCTAAGATGGTCGTAGATTGATATGGCCGGTATATGTGTTATTGTATTTATTTCTTCTTCAAATCAAGTAGATTTGGAGTAAGCATTATCATGTTGTTGTATAAAGCATTACAAGTCAATACCATGTTTTATTTATTAAACACTCATACTCTGTTAATCTAGGTACATATGCACATAGTACTAATACCACTGCCATCGGCATTCGTCGATTGGGACCTACGAAGCCATGGCTTTCGTCACCATTGGCACCACCAATTCTTTCCTTTGGTCACTTCCTCCTTCTTCGGTTAACCGAAGAAAGGAGAGGGGTTTTTCGCGGGGCCCAACTTATATTTAATATATTGTTATTTTTTGTTTAGTGTATGTAAATGTATGTATATTGGTAAATGTGAGGCTCAAAAATTAAAGTGATGAAACCACCATTGGCACCCTTTTGTCTGTCTTTCATCGGTTTTTGATGTGCTGATGTGACACAACTGACGAAAGAAGTGACGAAACAACTGTTAGGAGTGGTCTAACTTAGATTATCTTCAACTGTACATATGATAAATTGAAGCAAGCCACTATTTATACCATATTAAGTATTAACATATAACATACTACCTACAAAACTTCAAAATGCAGTAAATATGATGGTAAGATCATTCCCAACCGTGGTTTCGTCACTTCTTTCGTCACCTTAGCACATCAAAAACCGATTAAAGAAAGACACAAGGGTGCCAACGATAGTTTCGTCACTTCAGTTTTTGGGCCACACATTTACCAATATACCTACATTTACATACACTAAACAAAAAATAACAATACATTAAATATAAGCTGGGCCCGCACGAAAACCTCATTCCTTTCTTCGGTTAGCCGACGAAGCAGCAAGTGACGAAAGGAAAGAAGAAGTCGTGCCATCAGTGACGAAAGCCATGGCTTCTTCGATTGAAACCGACGAATGCGGATGGCATTGGTCTAATAGATAAGAATGATGTTGGTAATGATGATGCAAAACATGGTGGGAGGATGTAAAATTATATGTGTGTTTTTTAAGATTTGTTGTACACTTGTACTTATTTTGTATTGAATGGAGTTTTATTTGTTACTAACAAGATAAACTCAATTTATATATTTCTTTTCCTCCATCCCAACTACGGACACAATTATACAAATCTACACTAACTACACTCTTCATTAATCAAATAACATGTCTACACAATAAAATTGATTGTAACATAAAACTGAACACTTATAAATCCCAACTACGGACACAATCATACGAATCTACACTAAGTACATTTTTCATCAATCAAATAACATCTCTACACAATAAAATTGATTGTAACATAAAATTGAACACTTATAAAGTTATAAGTGTCCAATTAATCTAAAAGGAACTTTAATAAGTAAGGATGTTATTTAATTGATGAAAAGTGTACTTATTGAAGTAAACACTTCGGTAATACCCAAACAGAACTCCTATCTATCTATGGCTATGTTTGGCACGCACCTTTTTAGAGCTTATGGGAGCTTGTAGCTTGTGGCTTATGGTTTTCATAAGCTCTGTTTGGCTGAGTAGCTTATGAGTAGCTTATGGTTTTCATAAGCTCCAAAACCATAAGCTACTTGAAGTAGCTTATGGAAGTAGCTTGTAGCTTGTGGCTTATGAAATTACATAAATACCCTCCATATAATTATATATCATCTTTTAAAATTAATATATTTATCCTTTTATGTCATTTTACATTCATAAGCTACAAACTCCAGCTACTCTACCAAATACAAATATAACCAAAAGCTACCAGCTACCAGCTCCAGCTACAAGCTACTTGTTTCAGCTACCAGCTACAAGCTTCAACTACCAGCTAGTTGTGCCAAACATACCCTATAACCGTATAAATGAGTTACAGATAAACTTCTTCTATATTAAATTCAAACTCTGAAGACTAATGTTAAAATGTTTTATACTCCTACTAATTAAAAGATTTTCAACACTAATTTATTATGTCAAGTGTATTAAGTTACCTTTTTAAGCTAAAAAAATGTTAGAATACAACAATAAAATATTTAGATCATAACTTGCAAAAAATAAAATAATAGTTGGACTTATTCCACAAGATAAACTGACAGAAAAGACAATAACCCCACAAATTAAGATTAGTCATACATTCATAATATCAAAAACCCATGAGTAAGCCTTTCATACAAAAAAATATAACCAAAAAAACTGAGATGCCCCTTCTTATCACACTTTAACATAGCCACTTTATCGAATCCAACCAGACCCGACCCAACCAAATTGACCGAGTCAATACCCGAACCACCACCTTCGCTTTCATGTACAGAAACAGCATGTCCCAATCGACTCGCCAATTCTTACGTATGGTAAAGCAAGGGTTGACAAGCACGGTTCGTTCTTGACTCACTCCAAAAATTCTTAAGAAAAAACTATCATTCACATTTCACCACCATAACACACCACCATGAAAATTATTGCGTATGACAAATTGTTATCAATCATACCCAATAATTTCCATGTCTCAAAAACCCTAAAACGCCATTAAATTAGCTGTCAGAAGGTAGAGCTGCTTTGATCTTCTGAACCGTACATGATATCAAATTATTAACCGTCTCCACCGACTCCACCGTAAGCTTAGCAGTAGGAAGACTATTAACAAGAATCTGAAACGCAACAGTCAACAACGATCCACCTGATCCACCACCGTTACCACCGCCATTGTCTGTCTCAGACCCACCACGATTACCTGACCCATCCGGTACTATAGCAAACCCTGACGGCAAAAGCGCCACGTAAGCAGAATCACCACCATTCATCACCACATGCATGGCGGGAATATCAACTGGAGCATACACCACCAGTGACCCCGCAGCATCAATACATGTTTCTTGTAGAATCAACATACTACTTTGATTAGCATTCATCGCCTGTAATAAAATTAGAGTTAATAGCATAATGTCCCTATGCTTTACATATTTTAACAGATTCAGGCCTCGACTTTCGTTGCATAAACAGTCCTTTGTCTACATAAAATGACTAAAAAATACTACCATTATAATTTCTTATGTTTCAGTAAGTAATGTTATTTCATTTTCCCCACCTGTCAAAACATGAATGGTCCTTTTACATATATCGACAAAAAAATAAACGAAAATACAAAAACAAAGAATCTATATACTTAAACTCACGAGTTAAAATAAGTATTTTGTAAATATTAGAGATTAAAAAATAAGAAAGAAAAAAGGGTCATTGTGTGGTCACTGTCCAATTGAGTCAACTGCTTTGGAAAACTTCCCAAAAACCAAAACGGTGACGTACGGTCTGAACCCAGAAAGGTCTCTACTGTCCCCTCTCACATGCACACACACAGTGTGTGTGTTTTGACTTTCTGGATTTTATTTCAGATGAAAAATCACTTAAAAACTTTTTATAATAAAGTTGAGTCTGTACGTTAGATCTGAAATAGACCCCTTACCATGTCAAATTACCCTTTTGCCCATTTCCATACTTCTATATTACCATTTTTCTAGCCGACCTATATATGCAACAGCAACAAAAACCATAGCCATAGCCATATTTCTCAAAGCAATAGCATAAAATTATAGAAAACATATCAAACTAAGGGATTGAGAAATATTACGCTGGCACGAAGAAGTGAGACGCGGTTGCCGAGATCTGGGCCCTTGGGGATATGAGCCATTTCTTGCATGGGTCCGCCGTTCGATAAAATGTCCCATTCGCTTCTTAGTTGTTCGTCACGAAGAAAATCAAACAGTCGTTGAGGAGAAACGGGTAACCAAACTGAGGTAGCTGCGCTTAAAACGATGCCTGGTGGCTCACCTGGGTCGTCCACGCTTTGGCGGGTCATGACCCGAACGTCTTCATCGACGTTACTCGCACACAGTTTGTTCCATTTATACACTGTCGATGCACAAACCCCCGCACAGAAATTATCCGTCATTCGTTGTGCTAGTTTTAACATGCTCTTCCTTCCACCAGGTGTTACTGCTGCATATCAAAAGAACATTTAAACAACTGTACCATATTCATGTAGACTTGTAACTTCACCATCGCAAATTAGTTAAAAGTATACATTTTTGTTGACATCTCGATACGTTGTAATGGTTACAAAAAAGTTTACAAAATTTTAGATGCAAAATGATGACAGATGACAAACTCATTTTGTAACTTTTTCTGTGCACATTGTGCATACATTTTTTTCCTTAACTTATAATTACATAAACTTTAACGACAATGTATACTCATGTATATGCAAACATATTTGACTTGTAAATGTGAAAAACTTCTTTTTATAAATCACATGTACAATGAAAAAATAAACATGTACACCTACTTGTGTGATCTCCAGAAGGTACAGCGGAAGACATGAGCATGGCCAGGCACTGACATTGGCGTTGAAGGGTGGCCACCCATCGTTGTGCACCAAACCCCATTCCAGCACGGATCAACGGCCTGTAAAGCTCATGCACCACACGTTCATCGTATTCCGCATGTTCCACCCACGTAACCTTCAACATACAATCCATCAGATCCAAAAAAAAAGAAGGTCAAAAGAATTAAAATCGTATTCCTAAGTAAAAAAAACGAAAAAGAAAAGAAAAAAAGGTACTAAATGAGAAAAAAGTATTTTATTCATTTTTTACATATATTATTCAACAATCGATAGAGTGTGGAGGGAAAACAAATAATTTAACTAAGTACACATAGCCGCGTTGGAGACATTTTCATTGAAAGTTAAAATAATAATTTAAGCTCAAATAAGTTAAATCCGAAGTAGAAGACAAATCTTGGAAATGGGCTCGATGAGAGACATAATATATTCATGGAAACCTTACTATCAATTCTCGTAAACCATAAAATACACATATTAAACTACTATGGCAATTTATGCAATAAAATATGGAGAAAATGCCATGAAAATGGTCAAAGAGGATCGAGTAAGAGACAGAAAAAAAAATCAGAAAAATAGGAATAGAACCATCAAAACAATAGTTTTATATGAACGAGGATATTAACTACAAAAAGTAATCGGGATCAAGGTAATTTGAATAATAAATGTGTCTCAAGGCTCGGAAAATCAAGTAGTTAGATGTTTCTATTCGATATTATAATACAAAATTGCAGGAAACGATATAAATTACTTGAATCTGATTTCGTATGCTTGATTTAAGGAGTACCAATGCTTCGACAAGTCAAAAACAGCATCTAAGATGAATAAAAAAGTATTTGAGAAGGTTCCTTTTCATGTTATAAAATTCATGTGGAAATGAATCTTGTCGACGAGAGTAAGGCAATTTATGTGATTAATCACTAGACGAAAAGGACGTCACACAAATCAAGAAGTTTGGGAGGGGCTTGTACTATATGCATGTTGAGTTGTAAATCTAGGTTCCCGTTTGTGTTTCTCGACTACCCACTAAGATTTTTATTGTGGCAATTCATGGGATTAGTCACAAAATATGAAGATATCACACAGATTGCAAAAGACTCAGGAAAAGGAAATGTACATTGTGTATAAACTAGTACCTTCAACATCTAAACTTGTATTTTAGGTGAGCATTCCTATATCTCGACAATGTTTAATCACTATTGTAGTGTTGCATTTGTGCCTAAACATTATAAAAGACTCGAGATAATACATTGTGCAAGTAGAGTTGTACAATGTGCTTCTAAAGTTGTAGACATATCTTTGTGATCGAAAACTGAACTTGTACATTATGCCTGAGAAATTGTAACATGTGCATTTAAAGTTGTATATTTAGGTAAGCATTCATTTTTGTGAACTAAATTTTAAGGTTTTTGGTGATGAGATATGTCAACAAACTCATTTAAGACCAAGGCCAAGCACAACTACTTGATAAACTCCATAAATGCCGATGGAACTTTAACACTTTGACTTCTAATAGCCAAACTGCTCGACTCTTTAACTTCAGAATCAATGGAATCGTTGTAATTATCAAAAGGGAACGACAATCACATCATTCTTTAGAAAGTCATATAAATTAAGAAACAATTTGAGCAAAAAATACTAAAAAAACTTTAATATAACATTTTTACTTTTTAAAGTCAAAAGTGGACTAAATATTACCTTAGAGTAGCCATTAGGCATATCTTGAACAACACAACCGGAAGGAAGCCTTCGGCAACTTGAAAAGCCCGATGTGTTTTCTCGGATTGAATCGACTGACACGTCAACCACCGCCCACACACCCTCTGCGTGTTGCTTGCAATACCGAAGGAAATTGACTTCCCGGACCGGGACCAATGGGGAAAGGACTTGTAACTCCGCGTGCATCTAAAAATAGATGGAATTAACAAACTGATTGTAAAAATCTCAAAACATAATTAAATATCCGGATTTTTAACAAAAGATTACCAATTGAAGTGCACCACTTCTTGTTCCTCCCATACCAATTGAAATCACGTCTGTTGTTGAAGTTCTAGCAATCATACATGGAAACATTTCTGCCCATTTGTTCTAATTAAACATAAACAATTAATTAGATCAAAATTCACAATAAGGACGTAATCATCAATCATAATATTATAGAGGTTTAATTACCGAATCCATAAGCGTTTCAACAAGAGCCAAACTATTGATGATCACCATTCCAGTCTCCCTCGAGGCCTCGGAAACATATTCATTTGGTTTAAGCCCGATGCACGGAGTAATAACGCGAGAATACTCATTTTCGTTCATAATTTCACAGCCCCCTTCTAAGGACCGAATCCAAAGTGGCTCGTCAGTTTGGGCTAATTTGACCAACTCATTCATAGCAGCTAAAGCCAGCTCGAGATACATCGATCGCTCAAGGGAATGATCAATCCCCATCACATTATTACTCGCTCTCGAGGACGGTACAACCGATGAAGCACTAGAAATCCCAACACCAAAATCCGGTGGGCCTAATGGCATTCCTGAAGTGGTTGAACTAAGCACTCCCCCACCCCCACCAAAATGATTTCCACCAACACCAAGTTCTAAACTCGAGTTTGGCATAGGAGGAGCCATGGAAGAAACCGGGCGTCCGAGGAATTTTCCGGCCATTGCACAAACACGGTCTAATTCATCTTTCAGTCTAGCATTTTCAATCCTAAGATGTTGTTCTTCTAATGAAATATCACCAATCATAGCAGGACCACCACAATTCGTGCAAATTGGGTTCCTCATTGCCTCTCGAATCGACATGTTTTCCGCTCGAAGCTTATCGTTTTCTTGCCTAAGAATTGAATTCTCATGTCGCTCCAATTGAGTCTAACAAGCATAAAAATCAAACATTTAGCATAGAGTTGCACAATCTTTCTCACATAATCATCATTGTAAACATCAAAATAAACAAAATTTATACTTACTTTCATCTGTGTACGTCGATTTTGGAACCAAAACTTAACCTGTCTAGTCTCTAAACATAATCTTCTACTAAGCTCCAATCTTTGTTTTTCATCAGGATGAGGACACTCTTTAAACAATCTACACAAACCCATAAAAAAAATACTTTTCTGAAAAATAAAACTTTTATGCATAAAATCATTAAAAGTAATAAAACGAAGAAAAAAAAAAGATGAAATCTTTACGCTTCAAGCTCTTGAATTTGCTGAGGAGTATGACGGTGGTATCTTTTCTTTCTCGGTGGTTTTCCGTCGTCACCGTCGGGATCATCACCGGAGCCAGCACCGTCCATGTTATCACTCCCAGATCTACTCTCATGTTCCTCTTCACGGCTGCGCCTACCGCCACCACCACCTCCGCCGGCCTCATAACTTTCCGGCATTCTACCCATCTCACCAACCCCACCACCACCCTCCATCGTCGTTTGCTATGGAAAAATAAATTAAAATAAAGCTAAGTGTGTGTTTTTATGATGTGTTCAGTGTGTGTAATATAAAATAAAAATATAAATAATAAAGAAATAAATGTTATTACAAGAGCAAGTGAAAGGCCGGGGGAGGAAAACATGGATTTAGAAAGTGGTTGAGACATAGCACCGCCGCGCATATTATAAGGAATATCGGCGACGATTCTAGCACCACCAGTACCACCACCGTCGCCGCCGTGACTGTTATCAAGAAAACCCCCAAAACTCATGAAACTACACCTTATCTCAAAACCCCACAAACTATATTCCAAAAAAACACAAACCCACTTCAAAGATTCAAACTTTATCAATACCCATTACTCAAAATCCCTCAAAACATGATTAATATATTTTTATATGACCAAAAAATAAGTTTTAAAGCATAAAACGGAAAATGGCTACTCTCTCTTTTTTTTTCTCTCACAGGCACACACTATTGGGTATGTGCCTCTACAGTTTTTTTGTGGGTGATTTAAGAAGTGGTTTGATGAAACCCTAAAAGTGTGTAAAAGAAAAGAGCTATCTGCATGCTTGACTTTGGGTTTTGGATCATGAGCTAAAGAGAAAGAGAGAGATTATAGAAAAACAAAAAGATTTTTTTGTATTTTGTAGAGAGAGAGAGATATAGAGATTGTGTGTATGTATATGTGAATAAGAGAGAGAGAGGGGGGAAAAGAAAATAAGGTTGATTTGAGAGGAAGAAGAAAGAAGGGGATAAATGATAATGTGTGTGGAGCCTTGAAAGCCTTACAAATACAAAAAAATAAAATCAGAAAAAAGTTTTTACAGTAAAAAAAGGGGTCGGTTGGTTGACTCTTCACTCTTTTCACACAATCTCTCTAATTTCTCTCTCTATAAAGTCTTTTCTTATTTCTTGTTTTTTTTTTTATTATTACTTTTTTTATAAAGTTTCCTCACTTTTCTTCTTTTTGGATATTGAGGTTTGGCATATATGTTAAAAAAATATCTATTATTAATAAGTGAGATACTAATAGTGAGTGTTTGATTAATTTACTTTGATTGAATGTTTGAAGATAGAAATTTAACAATCAACTTGACAAAAAGATATGTTGTCCGTATTCCATTATTAAATACATATAAATGACTTTAGTTTCAAGTTATTTATAACTATCTTTATTTTTGAGGGATGTCAGAAAACCCGAGTCGACTAATAAGCACTCGATCCAACCCGAACAATTTCAATTTTAGGATGGAGTTTAGTATGGTCATAAAAGCTTAGTCGGATTAGACGGGTTAATCTAATTAAACTAAATGTTTATTAAACCACTCACAATCGTGGCACAAACTAACATCTCACTTTGTGTTACATTAGCACTTCTTAAAATTGACTGAACACTGCCAATCATGACACATCACTCCGTTTTTCCGGAACTCACATTTACCAATACATCTTTATTTATATACACTAAACAAAAAACAATTAAATAATGTTGTGGGGCCCACATTCCACTTCTCTTCACCTTCTCCAAACCAATGTGCTACTAACTACTCTCTCCGTCCCTAATCTATTATCCACTATTCCATTTTGGGCTGTACCAAATTAATTGTCCACTTCCATAAATAGATAAGAATAAAGAGATAAAGTTCTTTTTTACCCCTAGTGTATATATATAAGACAAATAAGTAGGTAAAAAGTATAAGGTAAAGTTGTCATCTTACCAAAAAGTAAGAGAGATGATTATATTTTCTGCGTGTTTTTTGTCTGGGGACAATAGAATTGGGACGGAGGGAGTAATATTCTACTAGGGTTCAGTGCTAATGGTGTCGCTCAACTGAAGTTCACTGATGTTCCTCTAAAGTCATTGTTGGCATATGTTTTAGGGTAGGGTTACGGGTAAAATATAAGGAAGCTTAAGCAGGTGTGGATTTGGCCCGAATTACCCGTATTAGCTTGTGACATTTGGCTTATACGTATTTGGTTTATTTTATTATATAGATAAAACTAATGCATAATGTAACACCCCCAAATTTATTGTTTAGCGGAAGCACGATTTGGGTGTTACGAATCAATAATCACAGCACAAAGATATATAATGAACGACCACTATATGCGTCGTTCTAACTTGTATTGATAGAAACGAAGTTTACATCAAAAATATAGTTACATTAGCTCGGTTGAAATTGAGAGATTTAAGTACATAATTAATCTATACAAAATATAATAATGCAGCTAAATCTCTGATTGTTTGCATAATGACTCGAGCTAATTGATCCTTACTTGAGCAGTCCAACCTACTGCTGGTCACCTATGATACATGCTAAAATTGGTCAGCGAAACGCTGGTGAGCTCACAGGTTTGTATGTCAACACATATGTTTGTATGAACCGCAAGATTTAATAATTGAATTTAAAATGCAATTAAGCAAAATAAAAGTTATACCGCCATGAGCACATAGTCTGAGCTTAACTTGAGTTGTCAGGCCCACTTAAGGAAACCTAACTTGAAATGCCTCCTACGAGTGCCTAATCCACACTCGTCTTCCCAAATGCTAATACGTCCGTTTGACCAGTTAGTGCGTGCTAACCCGGACGAGGATTGTTAATCCTATATGATATCATATACTAACTGTAACACCCCCAAATTTAATGATTTGCGGAAGCTTGATTTGGGTGTTACTAATCAATAACAAAGCACAAAGATATATAGTAAACGACTCTATATGCGTCGTTTTAACAAAATATATTGATAATGGAAATGTTTACAACTTTTAAAGCTTTACATAGCTCGAGTTTAAATAAAAAGGAGATTTTAGTACATAAGTACTTGTACAAAATATACTAATGCAAGAAAATCTCTATCGTCTGTATGCTGACTCGAGCTAAAGTCCTGAAGCAGAAACATCCTACTGCTTGGTACCTGCGATATATGCTAAAAGGTCAGCTATAAAGCTGATGAGCTCACAGGTTTGAAATGAGTTAATATAGTATGAACCGCAAGATTTAAATAATGAATTGTATCCAGCAATTAAATGATAGTCATCGTGTATACAGCCATGAGCACATAGTTGAGCTTAACTCGAGGGCCGGTTCCCCTATAGAGAATTCCGGGCGAGGTGCCTCCACGAATGCATAATCAACATTCGTCTTCCCAAATATTAGTACGTCCGTTTACCCGGTTAGTGCTTGCTAACCCGGACGAGGTGGGTCAATCCTATATGGTACCATATACTAATTATCACGCTACAACGTATTAACAACTATGCTGACGGAGGACTTTAAATGATTAGTTGTGAAAAACTCATGTAGTATATGAAATATTTGTACTTGCGTTCACATGTTAAAAATGAGCAATATATCACACCCCTGAGTAAAACAGTAAAAGAGGGGCTATGAGACTCACCTGAGTCTGAAAGAGTTTAAACAAACGTAAGTTGATTAGCCGAGTATGAAGTCCAAAGACTTGTAACCTGAGGGTGTCCACGACACGCGATGGTTATAAACATGATTGGGTATCTCAAAAGATCACCCTTGTAGTTGTTACATAACTATATATATGTCCAAATTACTACGATTTGGTTGATTTGTTAAGTGTTTGAAAACATGTACGGCCCGTTGGTGACGGAATTGTAATAATAATCTCAACTATTATTATTTTGATTTCGTGGCGTTTTACTTGAAAAAATGTGTTTTGACTGTGTTTTAGAAGCCGTTACGGAATCTAAGTACGGGGGTCCGGGGGCAGCGCCCCTGGTAGCGGGGTCCAAGGGGCGGCAGCCCCTGGCGGGGTCCAAGGGGCAGAGCCCCTGGCTGGGGTCGAGCTGCCAGGTCAGCTTAGAAAATTTTTATTTCTACTATATTGCTTTGACGAAAAACGCATCTGGGATCTGAATTCGGGTAAAATCGAGTGATAAATTTCGAGTCTCGACACTTAGTAAAAATCTGAGTTTTCTGTGTTTTGCGACACAATATGCGACACAAGGGTAGTTATGCGACACAAGGGTTGTGTCGCATAGAAAATGCGACACAATGTCTATGCGACACAAGGGTTGTGTCGCATAGATGCGGGATGCTGATTCAACAGCGACATAGTGATTGTGTCGTATGAAAATACGACATAGAATACGACAGAATGGTTGTGTCGCAAGGATTGCGACACTAATTATTTGGTACGACACAAGGTGCGACACAAGGGCTTTTATACGACACAAATGCCAAAATACGACACAACATGTGACACAAGGCTTGTGTCGCATGGAAGAACACCAGCCCAGAAAGTCCGGCTGTTACGATTTTTCCGGCCAAAAATCCGTTTTAAACCCGTTTTCAAGCTATAAATTCGTGTTCTTTACATTGTAATGGACATATATAGTTATATAAACATCTAACAAGTGAAAAATACTAAGAATCGAAAGATTTTGGGATTTTGTCGGAAACTTACAATTTGCCGAAATGGAAATCCGGAAAGATAGAAATGTAGATCGTTGCGAGGTGGTCGTGAATCTCTAAAAATATTGATGATCCGATTGCGTTTCGTGGTGTTATTTGCGATTTTTAGTGGATTGGTGGTTTTTTGGAGAATGAAAGAAAATAGAGTAAGAGAGAGGGAGTGAGTGGGTGAAATGAGGATGGAAAAGGAAAGTTGGGAGGTTTAACCTCCAACTTTCCAGTCACCGCAATCGCGGTCCGTGCGGTGTTCGTTTGCTCCGTCGTTTAAACGTTAAATAATTATTTACATTTTAATTATAAGTTTTAAAATACAAATTATTACGCGATATTTTATTTAAATATTTTACAAATCAATTTATATTTGAGTTATAAAAAGTAAGTTTGTTTAGTTAGTTTGCGCGTTTTAGTATTTTTAAATCGTATAGGTTTTGTTTGTATGGTACGAATGAATACGAAATATTATCATAATAATATTTTTGATATAAAAGCGTTATTTAATAAAATTGGTCACCAACGTCCGTATTTGATTGAATCGAAATACATTCGATTTAAGTCGCGTACGATTTAATCAAATCGCATTTTCATATATATTCAACAATATATATAATTCGATACATTAATTAGCCTAACACAGAACTAATTACATGTATTAACATATGATTAGGCACTAATTACTAGTCCTAATTTGGCGGGTGTTACACTAACATTCACGCTACTACGTATTACCAGACTATGCTATGGAGGGCTTTAAATTGATTAGCTTGAAACTCATGTAGTATTTGATTTGATTTGTACTTGCGTTCAACTTGTAAAACAAAACGAGCAATAATATCACACCCCTGATTGAAAAGCAGTAAAATAGGGGCCATGAGACTCACCTGAGCCTTGATTGTTTATCGAATAACTTGAACTGATTAGCTGTGAATTGATGTCCGAAGACTTGTAACCTGAGTGTGTCCACGACACGTAATGGTTATTAATTGTACAGGTATCTCGAAAGACTACCTTTGTAATTGTTTATTTATCTATGATGTCCAAATTACCCCGATTTGGTTGATCGACTTGTCCAAATTACTACGATTTGGTTGATTGAATTGTATGTTTGAAAACGTGTACGGCCCGTTGGTGATTAATTGTAATAATAGTCTTGATGTTATCACATTGATTTCGAAGCGTTATACTTGAAAGGCAAATTTCATTACGTTTGAAAAGTTGTATCGTATAAGCATTTTGAAGTTGTACAAGTTTGACACTTGGGGAGAAATGTGCTTACGAAATCTAAGTACGGGGGTCTGGGGGCAGCGCCCCTGGTTAGCGGGGTTCTAGGGGTGGCAACCCCTGGCGGGGTCCAAGGGGCTGGCCCCTGGCTGGGGTCGAGATGCCAGGTCAGCTCGAAAATTTTTTATTTCTATTAAATTGCTTTGGTGAAAAAAGGATCTGGACTTGAATTTGGGCGAAATCAAGCGATAAAATTTTGGTCTCGACACTTGGTAAAAAGTTGTAAATATTCTGTTTTTGGCGACACTAAGCTAGTGTCGCTACGGGCTTAGGCGACACTTAGTAAGTGTCGCTATATTTCTGATTTTTGATAGTTGGGCGACACTTGAGTAGTGTCGCTATGGCGACACTTATGAATTTCGGCGTCACTAAGGGAGTGTCGCTAAGTTAAATCTGGTTAAGTATTTCAGCGACACTTAAGTAGTGTCGCTACAGGGGCGACACTTAGGCATAGCGACACTTGTCTAGTGTCGCTACTACTGTTTTTGGCACACTAGCGACACTTCCAACTGTTCGCCGGATTTTGAGCCGAAAACGTGTTTTCCGGCGACCACTGGTTCCAAAACTTTTACCCAACCCTCATATGGACATTTTGGACAATTATAAACCATAAACATGTAAAAATAATCGAAAACGGAGAGTTTCGGGTTTTTGTCGGAAACTTACGCGGTGTCGAAACGAAAATCTGAAAAGATGGAAGTGTAGATCGTTGCATGGTGGTCGTTAATCTCTAAAAATCTTGAAGATTTAATGTCGTTTTGGGGTGTGATTTGGTGATTTTTGATGGTTGTGGTGTGGTTTGGTTTTAGAAAGAAAAAGAGAAGAGAGAAGATGATGTTGATGGTGAAATGAGAAAAGGGGGAGGGGTTTTATAACGCCCCTCATTTAATATCACAATATAATATTAAGTTTAGCGGAAGCGAATAATTGAAATACATATTCTATTAAAATCCTGCTAGAAATTTTCGCAAACCTTTATACAATATGTTTAACTATTTAACAAACATAGTTAACATGTTTACAACCCAGGGCATTATATGCTATAAAACACTATTTATTACAAACTGGATCAGAGTTGTAAGTTTCAAACATTCCCAGCGTCAAAACATCCTTCCTGACTACCCACATATTATACATTACCTGCAGGAAGTAAATTGAGGGATTAGCACGAAGCTAAGTGAATGAATAATCAACTACAATTCAATTTAGCTAGCAATCTGTTCACAATCAATAATGCAACAAATATCGTCAAGAGGAACGGTGGTTCCTAAGGACCCTGTGCCGGGTGGCCCCATCAGAACACTTACATCAACTGTAGGCCAAAACAGTGATTAACCGCTAACTAAATGCTAATCTCCATCAACACATGTACGCAACCCTGTGTTGACCAACATTAGCAATCAAGTCCAACCAACAATCTAGTTGACCTCTGGATTATACATTTCAATTCAATGTTCAACAAACAACCAATCAAATGGCATATCATTTCAAGGTTAACATACTATCAATAGTAATCCTATAATTACTGATTGAAATCAAACTGACACAACCAAATCAAACTGTGAGTTTCAAATCCACTCACCTGATTATCTCGTTTCACTTACTCAGCTGTCTTATCTCGCTGAGCTCTTTGTTTATCTGAGAATCAACAATCAGGTAGAAGTTAGAAATCAAGATCGTAACACTTGAATCACATCAATTTAAATCATTAGGAACTTAACTCAATTAACATTACAAATATCATAAGTTCCTAAATACAACAACTATCATGTATTATTATGTTAATAAGTACAATTTACATTGCAAACAACAAGTTAGAACAAGTCTTAAAAGTTAAACAAAACATTTGCTGGAATACCACACAACCCGCCGGCTGAGGTACATACCCGCCGGCTTCCACCTACAACCCGCCGGTTCACATAAATAAGCCACCGGGTGAATTAAAAGTTGCGGTAACAGAACCTAAACACGTTTTAAAGGCTGTAGGAGCCGCCGGGTACGGGTTCTACCCGCCGGATCCCCGGTTTAGGCATACTACCCGCCGGGTACAGGTGAAACCCGCCGGGTTCACCCCCTGCACCAGCAAACTTCGCCCAACTCAAAACCCAGCTGCGAAAATTATCCAAACTAACTAAAATTCAAGTATAACAACAGTTTTCAGCTCACAATTCATCATATATACATACCATAACATGTTTAAAGCATAAGTTCAACATCAATTTAATCACTATCATTCCAAAGGTTCTAATGATTATAATCATAAACTCAAACCATGAAACAACTTACCAATTCAAAACTTCAAAGTGATGATGATGATGTTTATACTATGAAAAGATCACAGCAACTAATTCACAAGTTATTTTGGTTATGATTTCTTATGGTTTTTCAAGGCTTAAAGGGTTTTAGGTTTAAGATTTTCTAAAAAGGGAAAGTTACTAACTTTCCTAAAATGGAAAGATTATATAAGTCGGCTCATATTTTTAACACCGACCCGCATCCACTTAAAACTAGTCCCCTTTCAATCTATTGCCTGGAACCTAAAAAAACATTTGCGAGAAACTTCTTATATTGCACCGTCAACTATAGTAAATTAAAACAATCAATAATTTACTAAGCACAATAAGTCCTAAGGCTTATTTAATTAAGTTTCGCAAACAAACACATTTTACCAAAATAATTTCTAATACAATTAAATACATCAATTTAAAATTAGAAATTACCGGACCAAAAGAAAGGATGTTACAACTCTCCCCCCCTTAAGAAGATTTCGTCCCCGAAATCTCATCACGATCAAACAATCCAGGATATCTGGATCTCATACTATCCTCTGTTTCCCACGTTAGGTTTTCACCTAAACTATGTTTCCATTTTACTAACACCATGGGAATCTGTTTCTTCCTAAGTTTGGTCACTTTTCGGTCAAGAAGTTCAACTGGTTCTTCTACTAACTTCTGACTTTGATCAACTTTCAAATCTTTCAAAGGAAGAATCTGAGACTGGTCTTCAACGTTACATTTCCTCAAATAACAAATGTTAAACGTATCATGAATACCAGCAAGCTCTGGAGGAAGATCCAATGTAACAGACTGATCATTAACAATCTGACGAATTCTAAACGGTCCAATATATCGAGGAGCCAATTTGCCACGTTTCCCAAACCGTATTATCCCTTTCCAAGGCGAAACTTTCAGATAAACAAGTTCACCTTCAGCAAAAATAACAGGTCGACGTTTAGGATCTGCATATTGTTTCTGTCTATCACGTGCAGCTTTCAACTTTTCACGAGCCACTGCCACTTTATCAGCTGTCATTTGAACAATGTCTGGACCTGCAAACTGCTTCTCACCTGCCTCTAGCCAACAAGTTGGAGTTCTACAACGGCGTCCATAAAGCATTTCATATGGAGGCATGCCAATACTAGAATGATATGAGTTATTATAAGCAAACTCAACCAATGGCAAATGAGAATCCCAAGAACCACCATACTCTAGAATACAAGCTCTTAACATATCCTCAAGCGTTTGAATCGTACGTTCTGACTGACCATCGGTTTGAGGATGATAAGCTGTACTAAGATTCACACGTGTACCCAATTCATGCTGCAAACTCTGCCAGAAATGAGATACAAACCTTGGATCCCTATCAGATACAATCGATAATGGAATACCATGCCGAGTAACAATCTCATTCATATACAACTGTGCAAGCTTACTCAGAGATGCAGTATCACTAGTAGCTAGAAAATGAGCACTCTTGGTCAATCGATCAACAATGACCCAAACCATGTCATTTCCACGGACAGTTCTAGGCAGTTTGGTTACAAAATCCATAGTCAAATGTTCCCACTTCCATTCAGGAATCTCGAGCTGTTTCAACGACCCATACGGCTTCTGGTGTTCAGCTTTAACTTGAGAACAAATATGACAAGAACTAACAAACCTTGCTACATCCATCTTCATTGTAGGCCACCAATACAAAGGTTTCAAGTCATTATACATTTTAGTACTTCCTTGATGTACTGACAATCTGGACTTATGGGCTTCATTCAGAATAACATCCCGAAGACCACCAAACAAAGGTATCCAAACACGAGACTGAAAGGTTTTTAATCCTCTCGAATCATCCAATAACAATTCCTTTCGATTCAACATAATTTCAGATTTCAAATTATGATCTAACAAAGCCTCTAACTGTGCAGCTTTTATCTGAGCCACCAAATCAGAAGAAACTTCTAAACGCATAAAATAAACTCGATCAGAAGTTACCTTGCGGCTTAAAGCATCAGCAACCACATTGGCTTTCCCTGGATGGTATTTAATTTCACAATCATAATCCTTGATTAATTCCAACCATCGTCTCTGCCGCATATTCAACTCTTGCTGTGAAAATATATACTGAAGACTCTTGTGATCTGTACAAATAACACATTTGGTACCATACAAGTAATGCCTCCAGATTTTTAAAGCAAACACAACTGCTGCAAGTTCTAAATCATGGGTAGGATAATTTCTTTCATGAGGTTTGAGCTGACGAGAAGCATAAGCAATCACACGATCTCGCTGCATTAATACACAACCTAAACCAGCAATAGATGCATCACAATAAACAATAAAATCATCGGACCCATCTGGCAATGCTAACACAGGAGTCTGACATAACAACTGTTTCAGAGTCTGAAAAGCTGTTTCCTGTTGTTCAGTCCATATAAACTTTTCATCCTTACGGGTCAATTTAGTCAACGAACCGGCAATTTTAGAAAAATCTTTAATAAACTTCCGGTAATAACCCGCCAAACCAAGAAAACTTTTTATTTCTGAAGCAGACTTTGGAGCTTTCCAATTCATTACAGCTTCAATTTTCGAAGGATCAACTTTAACACCATCATTACAAATAATATGACCCAAAAACTGTACTTCCCGAATCCAAAATTCACATTTAGAAAACTTTGCATACAAATGTTCTCTCTTTAAGGTTTCCAATACCAACCTCAAATGCATTCCATGCTCTGATTCGGATTTAGAATATACCAAAATGTCATCGATAAACACAATCACAAATTTATCAAGAAAAGGTCGACAAACACGGTTCATCAAATCCATAAAAACTGCTGGAGCATTCGTCAAACCAAAAGGCATAACCAGAAATTCAAAATGACCATATCTGGTTCTAAATGCAGTTTTAGGAATATCACAATCCCTAACACGAACTTGATGATAACCTGATCTCAAATCAATCTTTGAATAAAATGAAGATCCCTGCAACTGATCAGATAAATCATCTATCCGAGGCAGAGGATATTTATTCTTTACTGTCCTTTTATTCAATTCCCTATAGTCAATGCACATTCTAAAAGACCCATCTTTCTTTTTCACAAACAGAACTGGTGCACCCCAGGGAGAAGAACTAGGTCTAATAAACCCTTTATCCAACAACTCCTGTATCTGATTCATCATTTCACGTATCTCAGACGGAGCTAATCTATAAGGGGCTTTGGCTATAGGTGAAGAGCCAGGAACAAGATCAATCTGGTATTCAACTTCCCTAACCGGTGGTAAACCAGGTAATTCATCAGGGAATACTTCCGGATACTCAGAAACAACCGGTACATCAGAAAGGGACTTCTTTTCTAACTTAGCATCAATCACATAAGCTAGATACGATTCACAGCCCTTAGACAAAGATTTCCTAGCTTTCATCATACTAATCAAAGGTATACAAACATTATCCCGTTCTCCTCGAGCCACGACATATGACTTTTCAGAGATTGGAATTCTAATCAGCTTATTGTGGCAATCTATACTTGCTTTATACTGACTTAACCAATCCATACCAATAATCACATCAAAACTAGCAATTGGCATCAACAGAAAGGAAATTGGAAAAGTCTGGCTATCTATCATAATACTAGCTCCAATTACCGAGGTGGTAACAGGAACCGATTTGCCACTAGCTATTTCTACTTCAACTGGGTTTGTTATCACAGTAGGCATCATTTTCAACTTATCACAGAAGTACACAGATACAAACGAACAATTTGCACCAGAATCAAACAAAACACGAGCTGGTACAGAATTTACAAGAAAAGTACCCGTGATTACGTCATCTGTATGGACAGCTTCATCAACTGTCATTTGAAAAGCCCTACTAACTGCAGATGGCGGAGTCTTCCGCTTCTGACCAGAAGAAGCTGATGAACCAACAACTGTCCCCGAACCCTGTCTCTTAGCCTCAGAACACTGATTTGCACGATGACCTTCCTTATGGCAATTCCAGCACACATAAGTAGGAAAAACACAATCATTGGCTTCATGCCCAATCACACCACATTTCACACATCTAGTGGTTTGCACGGTACACGGCCCAAAATGTCTAGCTCTACACTTAATACACCAATTGGGACGATCAGAAGTACCACCACGACTTTCTTGTTTCTTACCCTGCTGATTTCCTTGCCACCGTTGTTTACCTTTACCAGAAGATTCACTTTTAGGTTTCTGAGAAGTCACCTCTTTTCTTGGCATCTCTTGAGGTCTCAAATCGCTATCAACAGATCGAGCTAACATGAAAGCATGAGGAAGTGAATTAGCTAACCTCACTGTAGTTCGATAATGATTTGGTAAAGTACCCACAAACTGGTCTATTTGAGTTCTCTCATCGGGAACCCACTGCTGAACAAACCTGAGTTTCTCTGTGAACTGATTTATCAAATCATCCATTGACATGTTATCAATTAACTGCAAATCCATAAACTCTTTTCTAATCCGAGCCATATCAAAGTTGGAACAATACTGTTTACAAACTTCATTGCGAAAATCTGACCATCGGATAGATGCTTTCTGAAAAGGAGATAAAACAGAAGTAATCGAATCCCACCAATTCATAGCTGCTCCTTTCAAAAGTTGAGATGCATAAGGAACTTTTAATTCCTCTTCACATTGACAAACTTCAAATTTCTTCTCAACATCTCTTAGCCAATCCATAGTTACAGAAGGATTTGTACTACCCGAATACACAGACGGATTACTGCTCATAAAGGTTTTAAAAGAACACACCTTTTGCTTTGGCGGTGAAATCGTACCAAACACAGGATGAGATGATTCAACCTCTTTTTGTTGTTTATACATTCTAAGCGCTTGGTTTTCCTCTTCCAAATGAAGCAAATACTGGTCCCTTTCTACCTCCTCTCTAGCATGGAAAGAAGTACCAGCATTTTCATTCCGGTCATCATGAGTCTCAGCAGCAACTTCAGGCCTTGAGGCATTATTAGGGTTAACAGGTAGTTGCTCGTTATCCGCCATATCTGTAAACACCACAACAGCTTACAAATCATTAGTCGTTAGCACCTACTCTACTAACAGTTTCACATTCAGTACATAATCCCATTCCCAAGAATGTTTAACCCAACACAATCAAAGTTTAGGATTGAACATACAATCATATTCAATTGCCCCAAACTATTGCTCTGATACCAACTTATAACGCCCCTCATTTAATATCACAATATAATATTAAGTTTAGCGGAAGCGAATAATTGAAATACATATTCTATTAAAATCCTGCTAGAAATTTTCGCAAACCTTTATACAATATGTTTAACTATTTAACAAACATAGTTAACATGTTTACAACCCAGGGCATTATATGCTATAAAACACTATTTATTACAAACTGGATCAGAGTTGTAAGTTTCAAACATTCCCAGCGTCAAAACATCCTTCCTGACTACCCACATATTATACATTACCTGCAGGAAGTAAATTGAGGGATTAGCACGAAGCTAAGTGAATGAATAATCAACTACAATTCAATTTAGCTAGCAATCTGTTCACAATCAATAATGCAACAAATATCGTCAAGAGGAACGGTGGTTCCTAAGGACCCTGTGCCGGGTGGCCCCATCAGAACACTTACATCAACTGTAGGCCAAAACAGTGATTAACCGCTAACTAAATGCTAATCTCCATCAACACATGTACGCAACCCTGTGTTGACCAACATTAGCAATCAAGTCCAACCAACAATCTAGTTGACCTCTGGATTATACATTTCAATTCAATGTTCAACAAACAACCAATCAAATGGCATATCATTTCAAGGTTAACATACTATCAATAGTAATCCTATAATTACTGATTGAAATCAAACTGACACAACCAAATCAAACTGTGAGTTTCAAATCCACTCACCTGATTATCTCGTTTCACTTACTCAGCTGTCTTATCTCGCTGAGCTCTTTGTTTATCTGAGAATCAACAATCAGGTAGAAGTTAGAAATCAAGATCGTAACACTTGAATCACATCAATTTAAATCATTAGGAACTTAACTCAATTAACATTACAAATATCATAAGTTCCTAAATACAACAACTATCATGTATTATTATGTTAATAAGTACAATTTACATTGCAAACAACAAGTTAGAACAAGTCTTAAAAGTTAAACAAAACATTTGCTGGAATACCACACAACCCGCCGGCTGAGGTACATACCCGCCGGCTTCCACCTACAACCCGCCGGTTCACATAAATAAGCCACCGGGTGAATTAAAAGTTGCGGTAACAGAACCTAAACACGTTTTAAAGGCTGTAGGAGCCGCCGGGTACGGGTTCTACCCGCCGGATCCCCGGTTTAGGCATACTACCCGCCGGGTACAGGTGAAACCCGCCGGGTTCACCCCCTGCACCAGCAAACTTCGCCCAACTCAAAACCCAGCTGCGAAAATTATCCAAACTAACTAAAATTCAAGTATAACAACAGTTTTCAGCTCACAATTCATCATATATACATACCATAACATGTTTAAAGCATAAGTTCAACATCAATTTAATCACTATCATTCCAAAGGTTCTAATGATTATAATCATAAACTCAAACCATGAAACAACTTACCAATTCAAAACTTCAAAGTGATGATGATGATGTTTATACTATGAAAAGATCACAGCAACTAATTCACAAGTTATTTTGGTTATGATTTCTTATGGTTTTTCAAGGCTTAAAGGGTTTTAGGTTTAAGATTTTCTAAAAAGGGAAAGTTACTAACTTTCCTAAAATGGAAAGATTATATAAGTCGGCTCATATTTTTAACACCGACCCGCATCCACTTAAAACTAGTCCCCTTTCAATCTATTGCCTGGAACCTAAAAAAACATTTGCGAGAAACTTCTTATATTGCACCGTCAACTATAGTAAATTAAAACAATCAATAATTTACTAAGCACAATAAGTCCTAAGGCTTATTTAATTAAGTTTCGCAAACAAACACATTTTACCAAAATAATTTCTAATACAATTAAATACATCAATTTAAAATTAGAAATTACCGGACCAAAAGAAAGGATGTTACAACTCTCCCCCCCTTAAGAAGATTTCGTCCCCGAAATCTCATCACGATCAAACAATCCAGGATATCTGGATCTCATACTATCCTCTGTTTCCCACGTTAGGTTTTCACCTAAACTATGTTTCCATTTTACTAACACCATGGGAATCTGTTTCTTCCTAAGTTTGGTCACTTTTCGGTCAAGAAGTTCAACTGGTTCTTCTACTAACTTCTGACTTTGATCAACTTTCAAATCTTTCAAAGGAAGAATCTGAGACTGGTCTTCAACGTTACATTTCCTCAAATAACAAATGTTAAACGTATCATGAATACCAGCAAGCTCTGGAGGAAGATCCAATGTAACAGACTGATCATTAACAATCTGACGAATTCTAAACGGTCCAATATATCGAGGAGCCAATTTGCCACGTTTCCCAAACCGTATTATCCCTTTCCAAGGCGAAACTTTCAGATAAACAAGTTCACCTTCAGCAAAAATAACAGGTCGACGTTTAGGATCTGCATATTGTTTCTGTCTATCACGTGCAGCTTTCAACTTTTCACGAGCCACTGCCACTTTATCAGCTGTCATTTGAACAATGTCTGGACCTGCAAACTGCTTCTCACCTGCCTCTAGCCAACAAGTTGGAGTTCTACAACGGCGTCCATAAAGCATTTCATATGGAGGCATGCCAATACTAGAATGATATGAGTTATTATAAGCAAACTCAACCAATGGCAAATGAGAATCCCAAGAACCACCATACTCTAGAATACAAGCTCTTAACATATCCTCAAGCGTTTGAATCGTACGTTCTGACTGACCATCGGTTTGAGGATGATAAGCTGTACTAAGATTCACACGTGTACCCAATTCATGCTGCAAACTCTGCCAGAAATGAGATACAAACCTTGGATCCCTATCAGATACAATCGATAATGGAATACCATGCCGAGTAACAATCTCATTCATATACAACTGTGCAAGCTTACTCAGAGATGCAGTATCACTAGTAGCTAGAAAATGAGCACTCTTGGTCAATCGATCAACAATGACCCAAACCATGTCATTTCCACGGACAGTTCTAGGCAGTTTGGTTACAAAATCCATAGTCAAATGTTCCCACTTCCATTCAGGAATCTCGAGCTGTTTCAACGACCCATACGGCTTCTGGTGTTCAGCTTTAACTTGAGAACAAATATGACAAGAACTAACAAACCTTGCTACATCCATCTTCATTGTAGGCCACCAATACAAAGGTTTCAAGTCATTATACATTTTAGTACTTCCTTGATGTACTGACAATCTGGACTTATGGGCTTCATTCAGAATAACATCCCGAAGACCACCAAACAAAGGTATCCAAACACGAGACTGAAAGGTTTTTAATCCTCTCGAATCATCCAATAACAATTCCTTTCGATTCAACATAATTTCAGATTTCAAATTATGATCTAACAAAGCCTCTAACTGTGCAGCTTTTATCTGAGCCACCAAATCAGAAGAAACTTCTAAACGCATAAAATAAACTCGATCAGAAGTTACCTTGCGGCTTAAAGCATCAGCAACCACATTGGCTTTCCCTGGATGGTATTTAATTTCACAATCATAATCCTTGATTAATTCCAACCATCGTCTCTGCCGCATATTCAACTCTTGCTGTGAAAATATATACTGAAGACTCTTGTGATCTGTACAAATAACACATTTGGTACCATACAAGTAATGCCTCCAGATTTTTAAAGCAAACACAACTGCTGCAAGTTCTAAATCATGGGTAGGATAATTTCTTTCATGAGGTTTGAGCTGACGAGAAGCATAAGCAATCACACGATCTCGCTGCATTAATACACAACCTAAACCAGCAATAGATGCATCACAATAAACAATAAAATCATCGGACCCATCTGGCAATGCTAACACAGGAGTCTGACATAACAACTGTTTCAGAGTCTGAAAAGCTGTTTCCTGTTGTTCAGTCCATATAAACTTTTCATCCTTACGGGTCAATTTAGTCAACGAACCGGCAATTTTAGAAAAATCTTTAATAAACTTCCGGTAATAACCCGCCAAACCAAGAAAACTTTTTATTTCTGAAGCAGACTTTGGAGCTTTCCAATTCATTACAGCTTCAATTTTCGAAGGATCAACTTTAACACCATCATTACAAATAATATGACCCAAAAACTGTACTTCCCGAATCCAAAATTCACATTTAGAAAACTTTGCATACAAATGTTCTCTCTTTAAGGTTTCCAATACCAACCTCAAATGCATTCCATGCTCTGATTCGGATTTAGAATATACCAAAATGTCATCGATAAACACAATCACAAATTTATCAAGAAAAGGTCGACAAACACGGTTCATCAAATCCATAAAAACTGCTGGAGCATTCGTCAAACCAAAAGGCATAACCAGAAATTCAAAATGACCATATCTGGTTCTAAATGCAGTTTTAGGAATATCACAATCCCTAACACGAACTTGATGATAACCTGATCTCAAATCAATCTTTGAATAAAATGAAGATCCCTGCAACTGATCAGATAAATCATCTATCCGAGGCAGAGGATATTTATTCTTTACTGTCCTTTTATTCAATTCCCTATAGTCAATGCACATTCTAAAAGACCCATCTTTCTTTTTCACAAACAGAACTGGTGCACCCCAGGGAGAAGAACTAGGTCTAATAAACCCTTTATCCAACAACTCCTGTATCTGATTCATCATTTCACGTATCTCAGACGGAGCTAATCTATAAGGGGCTTTGGCTATAGGTGAAGAGCCAGGAACAAGATCAATCTGGTATTCAACTTCCCTAACCGGTGGTAAACCAGGTAATTCATCAGGGAATACTTCCGGATACTCAGAAACAACCGGTACATCAGAAAGGGACTTCTTTTCTAACTTAGCATCAATCACATAAGCTAGATACGATTCACAGCCCTTAGACAAAGATTTCCTAGCTTTCATCATACTAATCAAAGGTATACAAACATTATCCCGTTCTCCTCGAGCCACGACATATGACTTTTCAGAGATTGGAATTCTAATCAGCTTATTGTGGCAATCTATACTTGCTTTATACTGACTTAACCAATCCATACCAATAATCACATCAAAACTAGCAATTGGCATCAACAGAAAGGAAATTGGAAAAGTCTGGCTATCTATCATAATACTAGCTCCAATTACCGAGGTGGTAACAGGAACCGATTTGCCACTAGCTATTTCTACTTCAACTGGGTTTGTTATCACAGTAGGCATCATTTTCAACTTATCACAGAAGTACACAGATACAAACGAACAATTTGCACCAGAATCAAACAAAACACGAGCTGGTACAGAATTTACAAGAAAAGTACCCGTGATTACGTCATCTGTATGGACAGCTTCATCAACTGTCATTTGAAAAGCCCTACTAACTGCAGATGGCGGAGTCTTCCGCTTCTGACCAGAAGAAGCTGATGAACCAACAACTGTCCCCGAACCCTGTCTCTTAGCCTCAGAACACTGATTTGCACGATGACCTTCCTTATGGCAATTCCAGCACACATAAGTAGGAAAAACACAATCATTGGCTTCATGCCCAATCACACCACATTTCACACATCTAGTGGTTTGCACGGTACACGGCCCAAAATGTCTAGCTCTACACTTAATACACCAATTGGGACGATCAGAAGTACCACCACGACTTTCTTGTTTCTTACCCTGCTGATTTCCTTGCCACCGTTGTTTACCTTTACCAGAAGATTCACTTTTAGGTTTCTGAGAAGTCACCTCTTTTCTTGGCATCTCTTGAGGTCTCAAATCGCTATCAACAGATCGAGCTAACATGAAAGCATGAGGAAGTGAATTAGCTAACCTCACTGTAGTTCGATAATGATTTGGTAAAGTACCCACAAACTGGTCTATTTGAGTTCTCTCATCGGGAACCCACTGCTGAACAAACCTGAGTTTCTCTGTGAACTGATTTATCAAATCATCCATTGACATGTTATCAATTAACTGCAAATCCATAAACTCTTTTCTAATCCGAGCCATATCAAAGTTGGAACAATACTGTTTACAAACTTCATTGCGAAAATCTGACCATCGGATAGATGCTTTCTGAAAAGGAGATAAAACAGAAGTAATCGAATCCCACCAATTCATAGCTGCTCCTTTCAAAAGTTGAGATGCATAAGGAACTTTTAATTCCTCTTCACATTGACAAACTTCAAATTTCTTCTCAACATCTCTTAGCCAATCCATAGTTACAGAAGGATTTGTACTACCCGAATACACAGACGGATTACTGCTCATAAAGGTTTTAAAAGAACACACCTTTTGCTTTGGCGGTGAAATCGTACCAAACACAGGATGAGATGATTCAACCTCTTTTTGTTGTTTATACATTCTAAGCGCTTGGTTTTCCTCTTCCAAATGAAGCAAATACTGGTCCCTTTCTACCTCCTCTCTAGCATGGAAAGAAGTACCAGCATTTTCATTCCGGTCATCATGAGTCTCAGCAGCAACTTCAGGCCTTGAGGCATTATTAGGGTTAACAGGTAGTTGCTCGTTATCCGCCATATCTGTAAACACCACAACAGCTTACAAATCATTAGTCGTTAGCACCTACTCTACTAACAGTTTCACATTCAGTACATAATCCCATTCCCAAGAATGTTTGACCCAACACAATCAAAGTTTAGGATTGAACATACAATCATATTCAATTGCCCCAAACTATTGCTCTGATACCAACTTATAACGCCCCTCATTTAATATCACAATATAATATTAAGTTTAGCGGAAGCGAATAATTGAAATACATATTCTATTAAAATCCTGCTAGAAATTTTCGCAAACCTTTATACAATATGTTTAACTATTTAACAAACATAGTTAACATGTTTACAACCCAGGGCATTATATGCTATAAAACACTATTTATTACAAACTGGATCAGAGTTGTAAGTTTCAAACATTCCCAGCGTCAAAACATCCTTCCTGACTACCCACATATTATACATTACCTGCAGGAAGTAAATTGAGGGATTAGCACGAAGCTAAGTGAATGAATAATCAACTACAATTCAATTTAGCTAGCAATCTGTTCACAATCAATAATGCAACAAATATCGTCAAGAGGAACGGTGGTTCCTAAGGACCCTGTGCCGGGTGGCCCCATCAGAACACTTACATCAACTGTAGGCCAAAACAGTGATTAACCGCTAACTAAATGCTAATCTCCATCAACACATGTACGCAACCCTGTGTTGACCAACATTAGCAATCAAGTCCAACCAACAATCTAGTTGACCTCTGGATTATACATTTCAATTCAATGTTCAACAAACAACCAATCAAATGGCATATCATTTCAAGGTTAACATACTATCAATAGTAATCCTATAATTACTGATTGAAATCAAACTGACACAACCAAATCAAACTGTGAGTTTCAAATCCACTCACCTGATTATCTCGTTTCACTTACTCAGCTGTCTTATCTCGCTGAGCTCTTTGTTTATCTGAGAATCAACAATCAGGTAGAAGTTAGAAATCAAGATCGTAACACTTGAATCACATCAATTTAAATCATTAGGAACTTAACTCAATTAACATTACAAATATCATAAGTTCCTAAATACAACAACTATCATGTATTATTATGTTAATAAGTACAATTTACATTGCAAACAACAAGTTAGAACAAGTCTTAAAAGTTAAACAAAACATTTGCTGGAATACCACACAACCCGCCGGCTGAGGTACATACCCGCCGGCTTCCACCTACAACCCGCCGGTTCACATAAATAAGCCACCGGGTGAATTAAAAGTTGCGGTAACAGAACCTAAACACGTTTTAAAGGCTGTAGGAGCCGCCGGGTACGGGTTCTACCCGCCGGATCCCCGGTTTAGGCATACTACCCGCCGGGTACAGGTGAAACCCGCCGGGTTCACCCCCTGCACCAGCAAACTTCGCCCAACTCAAAACCCAGCTGCGAAAATTATCCAAACTAACTAAAATTCAAGTATAACAACAGTTTTCAGCTCACAATTCATCATATATACATACCATAACATGTTTAAAGCATAAGTTCAACATCAATTTAATCACTATCATTCCAAAGGTTCTAATGATTATAATCATAAACTCAAACCATGAAACAACTTACCAATTCAAAACTTCAAAGTGATGATGATGATGTTTATACTATGAAAAGATCACAGCAACTAATTCACAAGTTATTTTGGTTATGATTTCTTATGGTTTTTCAAGGCTTAAAGGGTTTTAGGTTTAAGATTTTCTAAAAAGGGAAAGTTACTAACTTTCCTAAAATGGAAAGATTATATAAGTCGGCTCATATTTTTAACACCGACCCGCATCCACTTAAAACTAGTCCCCTTTCAATCTATTGCCTGGAACCTAAAAAAACATTTGCGAGAAACTTCTTATATTGCACCGTCAACTATAGTAAATTAAAACAATCAATAATTTACTAAGCACAATAAGTCCTAAGGCTTATTTAATTAAGTTTCGCAAACAAACACATTTTACCAAAATAATTTCTAATACAATTAAATACATCAATTTAAAATTAGAAATTACCGGACCAAAAGAAAGGATGTTACAGGTTTCCCCCCTTTTTGGCTGAAAATTCGGTAGGGCCCACCCATGTGGGTGTGTCCCGAATCTGTTTTCTGCAACGCGCTCCGTGCGGTGTTCGTTTTCCCGATCGTTAAATCGTTAAATAATTATTTTATACGTTTAAAAATGTAAATAATCCCTTGATAAATTTTGTTGAAGTATTTTACTAAATACTTTACATTTGGGTTATAAGGTTATAACTTTAGTTTGTTTCGTTTTGTTTGCGCGTTAAATCTTTAAATCGCGTAAATTGTTAATTGTATTATACGAAATGGATATGAAATATTATATAAAATAATATTTTTGGATATAATAGTGTTATCAAATAATAATATATTATTTAATAAAATCGTTCACCAACGTCCGTATTTAATTGAACCGAATTATATTCGATTTGGAACTTGTACGATTTAATCAAATCGCATACTTGTATATATTCAATAATATATAAATTGATACATTAATTAGCCTAACACAGAACTAATTACATGTATTAAAACTTGATTAGACACTAATTTCTAGTCCTAATTTGAAGGGTGTCACACATAATATATAAAAATAATAATAATAATAATAATAATAATAATAATAATAATAATAATAATAATAATAATAATAATAATAATAATAATAATAATAATACAAGCTATACCATTAGCACCCAAAGGGGAGTGATAAATACAACATGATTTTTGTTTCATACAACAAAACTGTGCAGTAGAAAGTTGTGCACTATGCATAAAAAATTATAAATTTTTGGTGCATGCATCACAATATTTGGTGTATTTATCAACACCCGCACTCAAACCTCGAAGTTATGGGATATCTCAATAACTATTTATCACAAAATTAAAATTGTAACATCCCAAAGTTTCAGGAATTTAATTTCGTACGCAGCTATATTTTTATTATGAAGTATTATGAATTAAATAATGAGATATGGTGAAAAACGTAAAACGAATTACCAGTTCTGGACTGTAAAATAAAAGAGTTAAAATAAAAATTGAGATAGATACGTGGATATGTCTGTGTTTATTCCTCTCATTCCAGTACATTATACAGAAGCTAAGAAAAATCGCAGGAGCCAAATTCCATGATCAAATCTTTCATCTAAATTTAATTCAAGCATTAATCTTTCAAGAATCATCTTCTACTATCATCTTCTACCTTTGTAAGTGTTGATTTCCTTATGTTTAACCTAATTCTTGGGGTTTCATGGGGGTTTTATAAATTAGTGATTTTAAGTACGAAATTAGGGTTTCAAATTGTTAGAATTGTTGTTTATTAGTGTTAATAAGCTTGTTAGTAATCATATAACATGTTGAAAGTGATTTCTTTATGATTTAATCTAGGGTTTTGAGTTTTCATGGGAGTTTTTAAGGGTTAATTGTTCTAATTCGAAAATTTGGGTTTGAATTCGATTGAATTAGTGTTAGTAAGTATTTTTATGATTGTTGGTAATCATTTAACCTAGTAAGAGTGATGAAATTATGATTTGTGTTTATGGGTAATCTTAGGGTTTATGTTAAAGTGTTATGAAATGATGAAATAAGTTTAAAGAAGTTAATTATGGCATTAATAGAGTGTGATTATAATGAAAGAACATGAATTAAGTAGTGAAACCATGTGTAATCAAAGTGGGAGAGGAAGTGAATATGATTAAAGTGGTATGATCAAAGTGAAAAATATGAGGGTAAAGAGTTACTAATGATGATTAGTGTTTAAGTGTTTTTATGTGACATATATGAATTATGTAGGTGTTAAATACGTGGAATGCTTCAAGTGGGCACGTGTCGTGATTTTCGTCTAAGAGTAACGAGGTAAGTGACACGGGGGTCAAATGGGTGAATTGATTGTGTATGTACCGGATAGCTTCCGAGCTAGAGGTTTGCATAATCAAGGGAGAAGTTAATTGTTTATGTTGTTGATTGTGTTGGATCCGGATTGCTTCCGAGCAAGAGGCTACACAATTGGGTGGAAGATAATGTGTTCATATATGTGGATTAAATATTGGAGATTATGTGGTTATGATGTTATGTTAAATTGATTATTGTGTTGATTATGTAGTTTGTAGATTATGTGGAATATGCTTATGCAGTGAAACAGTGTTAGTATGCATACTGTTGTGGTATGGTACTCAGTGAAACAGTGTTAGCATGCATATCGATCTGGTATGGTGCTCAGTGATCAGTGTTCAGAGCTCAGTGAATATGTGGTTAAGTAGACATTTGTTGATATGTGTTAAATGTGTTATGTGAATAATTCATTTGATTGCTTGTGTACTTACTAAGCGGTTGTGCTTACCCCGTTGATGTTTTATGTTGTAGGTTGATGTGTTGGTAGAGACACGTGGATAGAGAATGTGCTTATGGTAGTGATATGGATATGGAGCTTGCTATGCGGTTAGAATTGCTCCATCTCCTTGAATTGTTGTTTTGATATGCAATTGTGTAATTCGCCCAAGTAAAGAGTTTTTGGATTTAAATATGTTAGTCAACATGTTGTATTTGACTTTGAAAGTCAAACAAAGAATATAGAGTCTTGGGTATGTGTATACAAAGGGTATGAAGTCATTGGATTATAATTGGTGTTGCTTCAGGTCAAACATAGTGAAATGTGGTCAAGTGTCAATTGTGATTGGTTGGTTAAATGTGAAGTGGATACATTGTCAATAGCCTTGAATTGGTCAAACAAATGTGGTTTGAGTGTTGTTATGGTTGAAAAGTAGTTGATTTATGAAACGGGTCAAAAAGGGGTCAAAATGGGTCGTGAACGTGTCTACGTGTGAAAACGAGTTAGAGTTTGATTTGAAACAAGTGGAAGTTGTGATTAGTGTCAAAATGTTATTAGAAAAGTAGTGGCAAAGTGCTCAGGTTTGAAATAATGTGGTTTGTGTTTTGAAGTGTTCACAAAAAGAGTCGAAATAGTCATTAACTAGTGACACGTCCAGATTTGTCGTTTTTATGAATTTTGGAAAAGTGTAAAAATGGAAAGTTTTATATTCTCATAGGGGAGGTGCATGTAAAATTTCAGGTCCTAAATCGTAACGAGTAAAAAGTTATGCGTGTTTGAATTTGGTCAAAAATGTGAGTCTGTGTTACCACTAGAACAGGCTTGTTCTAGCCTAAAACAAGCTTGTTCTAGTTAAAACAAGGTTGTTTTACATACCAGTTGTCTTGTTTTGGGTCAAAATGTAAAGATGAGAATACGGTATCAAATATACCAGATGTGGGACCGAGCTGTGGGAACCGGGAAAAAAAATGGTTACGTTTTAGGGGCGTTTCAAAAATCATAATGAAAGATATTAAAGACCGATGTACATACGGCGTACAACTAGGGGCGGAGTCAGGAATTTTAACGAGGGGCAAAAAAAATTCATTTTTATCATTTTTGGGGTAAATAATTTTAAAAATGGTAAGTCAAAAATCATAAAAATTACACTATAAAAAATCAGCGTTTTTTTTCTCTCTTCAATTAGAGATTTCACAAATTATACTTTCGAAGAACTTCTTTTTTCATTTTTTTGTGAATTCTAAAAACAACGAACACATGTGATATTAATATTGTACAATTTGTAAAACCCGAAAAGAAAAAGTCTTCGAAAGTAAACTTTGTGAGATGTCTAATCAAGGATAAAAAAAATGCTGATTTTTATGGTGCAATTTTTATAATTTTTCAATGAGTTATTCTTAAGATATTTAATTTTTAAAAACGTGAGGAGAGTGAGTTTTGTTACATGTAATACATTTTTATTGATTTCTTCATTCTCACCAAAATTCTTCTCATTTATACATCACTCCAATATTCAAAGATAGACACGTTTGTTATATGTTTAATTAATGTATTATGCGCCAAGAATTAATCTTACAAAATTAATTTTAGGAATTAAACACCATTGTTGACAATATTAAATTATGATAACGATAAAAACATTATGAAGCATATTACAAATTAATAATATTATTAGTAGTATAAAAACTACATTCCACATAAATAGTCATGAAAGCCTAGAATCGACATGAATTTATAAATATGATTTTTCCAATTAATTGCGCTCCAATTTGCACAAATTAATAGATTCTATAACAATAATAACATAAGTATCAACGACTACACTACAATTATTATTATTTTATTATTATATATTCTTCGCAATTCATATTTTATGATAGTGGAGTTATTAATATCATCATACGTTATTTATTATTGAATTGAAAAATGGTAATAAATGTTGAAATAATTAAAAATAGAGTTATTAATGCCTATTATTTGGCAAATTTCAAAACGGAACATAAAAATATCGATGGATGTAATTAAAAAGCTATTATTCACGAGGGACTTGAGTTATGAACATTTAAATTGTTGTCATGGAGATCTACTTGGCTTCATTAATTGTGGAGCCAATTGGAATTTATGAAATTTTGGTTTAATTTTTATTTGTGTTTCATAAAGGCAACTGTTTTTTTTATTATATCCAACAACTTGTATTGAAGGTATTTTGTACCATATGTTTACTACTTGAAAAATGCACTCATTTCATATATAAAAGTGATATATATATATATATATATATATATATATATATATATATATATATATATATATATATATATATATATATATATATATATATCACTTTTATATATGAAATGAGTGCATTTTTCAAGTAGTAAACATATGGTACAAAATATGTTTACTAATCTATTGTCCACTATTTCATATATTTTCAAGTAGTAAATATATATATATATATATATATATATATATATATATATATATATATATATATATATATATATATATATCACTTTTATATATGAAATGAGTGCATTTTCAAGTAGTAAACATATGGTACAAAATATCGGGATAATTCATCAAGTGGTGTTGAGTTAACCATTTCAATCATAAACTTTAGAGTTTAAATCCGGAGAACCTTACAATTATCGGGATTATAAAAAAGAAATTATACAAAGCACATGGACGAGCGATATATATATATATATTTTCGTGATTATTGCTTCGTTTCAAGTCATGAAACTAATAATTGTTTATGAAGAATATATATTGTTTTTGTGATAAAGATATACTCCGTACTATCATTGGATATGTTAATTAATGATTGAATACTTATGAATTGAAACTTTTAATTATTAATGTTTATGTTTGTTGCCTACACTTGGTCCGAGGTCCAGACCATAGTGACCATTTTTTTAAAGACGGATTCTAACTTGGTTCACATTTATGGATCCTTTGTTTTTGGAAACTATTTCCTTCACATAGTGTGGTTTCAATTTATTTTTGGCTCCTATGCAATCCTTGATATAAATTTTATTTTTATGAAGGGTGTGGTTATCACTTACGAGGTTATTTCCACAAGATCAGTTGGTCTAAATTCATCGTAGATTTATTAATATTAGACCAATTCCAATGGAATCGTTGTTCAATTCATTTTTCACCTGTCACCAAAAAGAAGCCGCTAGCATGGTGCTGTCTTTGGTTTCATTGTTGGCGTTACGTCAGAGAGGATACGGAAATGTGTGGGGCCATATTTGTTTTTCTTTCTGTTGTATATATAATACATCTATTATTGGTAAATGTGGACTCCGTCTGCCATCGACAGTGTTTAGCTTTTCAGATAAAGTGATAACGTGGAGCTGATTTGACAGCTCAAATCTTCACTCCTATTGTGAGTAGTCTTATTGGAATTTTGAAGTTTTAAATCAAAATTAGATTATAAGATGTACAATTGGAAAATTTTCCATATGCCCTTCTTATACTTAAGTTTTTCTAAATATATAATAAAAATAAGTATGAATGTGTAATGCCACTTGTTTAATTGTAATAACGTGGGAGTGTAAATGTGACTTGATCATGAAGAGGGCCGGGGTATAAGTGGGATTTACACAAATTTAATCAAAGTTTTTAGCACTAAATGTAACGTCCCTACCCTATATAGTAAGGGGTACAACTTTTAAGCATGTGGCACTCTTTAATACCATGAGAGCAACTTATAAACTACAATCTTTAACCACACCATGCATTTTTCAAATTAGTACAACTATTAACGCACAAGTACGCCATCATCAATATCTATCTATTCATCCTTTATTGTGGGTAATTATGTAAAACTTAAACCATTCCACAATAGCTAGATTTATGATCCAAAAGGGTATTTAGCAAGAACTTATATATGCAAATTTAGGGTCGTAAAAAAGGCCTGGTCAGCCTATTACTCAAGGTGTAAATCGAAAGTTGGTCTGAGACGGTCTTAAAAATGGTCAAACTTGGTCAACGGTAAAAAGTCGGGATTACACGGTTAAAGTCAAAGTTGGCCAACTTTTTATTATGATTTAAACTTTTTTGAGTCCATTTAACAAATTGAATGACTATGTTTAGGTTTCTAAATTCTAAACAATGATGCTTATGTTTACGTGTATATTATATATTTACACATATAATTTTGAAATTTATTAATTAAATGTAAAAAAAAATCCAATCCGAGTATCCGGACTCGGTCGAGCACTCGCTACAAGGTTCCGGACGAGTACACCACGTCTAACGAATTTTACAACCAGTTATAACTAATCAAGATATACCAAAGTGAAGGTTGGGTCGGAGCCGGTAGAGTCTCTTTAATTTTCGAGATAATCAAAATTACTTCAACTAACAACTTGATGTTGTCATATATTTATTGGAGAAATATTATTTATAATGTTCATATCATAATTGAATTGTGCAATTAACCGATCAAAAAACAAATAAAATTACATCTTTTACAATTTTGATCCTCCAAGAGTTTTATATTTACATAAATGATTTATCCATTAACACTAACAAGTAACAACACCTTCGATCTATGCAGTTCAACCGCATAGATTACTTTTTCCATATTTTATGTCTATGTTATATGCGTTCGCTTTTCTACCGAAGCTTCGTCATTCTAGATTGTAGGCGTAGGCCTTTTTCTCACCATCGTCTTCAAATCTTTAATTCATCCACCTTCAATAACCATATGGATTTTATAATTATTTATTCAAGTACGGACTTCTTGTCGACATCATAACTTGTTTTCCACTCATACCCAACATGAATTTGAGTAAAAATGAATTTACACATTTGTAGATTGTTTCCAAGTTGTTATTTTTTGTATATATGTCCTTTATCATTAAATTGATTAACTTGTTTATTTACTATGTTAATGTTAATTACTCCCTCCGTCCCAAATTTATAATCCACTATTCCATTTTGGGCCGTCTCAAATTAATTGTCCACTTCCATAAATAGATAAAAATGGTGAGATAAAATTCTTTTATGCCCTTAATTTATATATGTAAGACAAAAAAGCAGGTAAAAAGTAAAGGGTAAAACTGTCATCTTATCAAAAAGTAAGAGAGGAGTTGATGTTTTCTTAAACTGCGTGTTTTTTGTTTGGGGACAATTAAATTGGGACGGAGGGAGTATAATTTAATTGATAGTACACTCATGATTCAAACAATAATTATTCCGAGCTTTGCTTAATTATGATATATTCATGGATCTATATTAAAAGTATGCCTACTTCACTTACGTTCTTACAAATAATTTATTTATTTTTTCTCTCTCAATTTAAATCTAAAACTTTTTGTTATCTGGACCAATTAATTCATTAGCTATATCTTTAAACATTATTAGACGTACATATCATTTTTCATATGTTTTTCACTAACCCAAATAAGATAATTGCAAATTATGTTACCCAAGCAAATGCATGAGTCTATGGCAAATGCTTATCAAAATCATACGGAGTATACCATACAAACTTGACAATCTTGATGCATTGTCATAGCTCTTTGAATACTTATAGGCCGCCGCGATATTGATTTCAAATAATTATGATGTTGATTAATGGAACATATAATATTAACGCTTAATAACATCGATTAATGGTCCCATGTTCTAATTTCAAAAATTATAAAAATCTCATTAATACCTTAAATTTTTTTTTTTTTACGTAATTTCAAAAGTTTTGTGGGGCAGCTGCCCGCCGCCCCCATTCTAGCTCTGCCCCTGCTTTTAATTGTATGTAGAAATGATATGTCTTAAGTATTTAAAGACATATGGACCAAATTGTTCCAATATTCATATTCGTTGTACGTGGTTTTGACGAGTAATTACGATATATAATTTATTGCGACTCGATCTGGAAAGATGTAGGGACTTCAACTTAAACGTCGTTATATTCAAATGAATCTAATAATGATCTAAGTTATAGTTACTCTTGCAAACACTAGGGGCCTAGGCCCTCCTATATTCAATTAAGTATCGATGACTAATTAACGCTTAATAACATCAATTAATGGTCCCATGTTCTAATTTCAAATATATGTTGCGTGCTAATGCACATAGCTAGGGAAAACGTACTCTTGTTTAGATATGATGTTGCATCTTATTTCACCATTAAATTTGTCGTTCCATGAATTATTAGCCATAATTGCGGACTAGAAATTAAAACACGTCATCTATAGGGTGTTTGAGATTGCTTATTTTACCTGCTTATCTGCTTATTGCACCACTTGCATAAATGGCCCAGTGGTAGGGAGTTCACCTGGCCTCCTAGAGGTCAGGGGTTCGAACCCTGCTCTGGGTAAACATTTATCAAGGTAGGTACCGCCGCCGCTAACCCACACGCCCCACCCGGATTCGAGCCTCTGGGCATTAAAATCCCATGCCCCGGTTGTGGGGTCACTGTGGACAGGTGTTTAGCCGGGCAGATCGTCTCTTGCGGGTGGGACACTGCGGATCTACGGATCCGGGATCCAGAGGGTATCCTCCACCTACCCTTTTTTTTTTTTTATCTGCTTATTGCTTATTTTTACAGCAGATAAGCATAAACAAACACCCTTCAGAAAAGTGCTTATATGCTTATTATTTTAAGGAATAAGCACTTAAAAATAAGTATGGAGACACTTACTTATTTTTGAAGCAGAAAAGCGTTTATAAATAAGCAATCCCAAACACCCCTCTACTTGCATAACCTAAGCTAGTTTTCTATGTTCTTTTATCCAAAGTAAACCGCGGTATAGATCAGTACAACAAGAAATGAACACGATAATGGTCGTTTGTTTCTGGAAGTCTAATCTAGATACAACTTAACAAACTCACGATATGTTAATTGCATTATAAATATAACGTACTACGACTCTCAGTACTCTTGAATATCATCACATATCTCTTAAAAACAGATTTGTTGATGAAGGTGTTCGATCTCAACATTATTGAATTTATAAATACTCAATACATGAACGAAAAGAATTCACAATACGACTTCCGGCCGTACGTGTTCTAACTTCTCTCTAACCTGCACATCGAAAACCCTACCAAATAAGTTCTATTTATATGTGCAAAAGAATCACTTCCCAATTTGAATACAACTCAAACTAATTACTCACTTGGAACCCTTGATACCTAAGATAACTTGCTTCCTAAATTAATATGATCTTAAGTTATCACCATTATAGGTAATTATAATAAGTTAAAACCTAACAAAAAATTCCACAATCATGACAATAATTGTAACAACCGGCAAATTAGGCCTAGAATTAGTGCCTAATTCTTTATTAATACATGTAATTAGTTCTGTGTTAGGCTAATTTATGTATCGGATTATATAGTAAATATATATAACTTTGCGATTTGACTTAAATCGTACGCAACTTAAATAGAATGAAATTCTATTCGATTAAAAACGGACGTTGGTGAAACAATGTAGATTGAACATGAAACTTTATTTGAAAACATTATGGTATTCGAAACATTATTTTAATAATACTTTCAAATTGTATTGAACGTACAAATAAACGTTTACACGATTAAAATAGTTAACGCGCAATGTAAAAACAAAAATAAACAAATTTATTTGAAAGATTTGACAAAATAATTTAAGTAGATTATTTAACAAAACTCGTATTTTAAAATAAATAATTAATGCGTAAAAATAAATATTTAACACTTAAAAGACGGAGAAAACGAACACAGCGCGGAGCACGGAGCGTGGACTGAAAAGTGGGGGCTTCCACCTACACCCCCACCTTTCCCCCTCTTTCTTCCCATTTCATTCTCATCTCTTCACTTTCTCTCTCTCTTTTCTCTAAATCTCACCATCTCACCACCATCACCATTTATCACCAAAAAGCACCACGAAACGCACTCGAATCATACCACCCCTTTGGAGAAAAACGTTCACCACATCACGATCTACAACGCTATCTTTCCGGAATTTCATTTCGGCGTTTTGTAAGTTTCCGACAAATCCCGACATCTCTCGTTTTTGATCATTTTTACTAGTTTATGGTTTCTATAGGCTTATTATGTTCATATAAGGGTTGGGTAAAAGAATCGGACCAAACGGAAACCCGAAAACATGTTTTTGGCTCAAAATCCGTCGATCAGACGTAAGTGACGCACTGATGAACCCAGATATGCGTCACTTCGTGCGACACTGACTAAGTGTCGCATAAGCCCTCTTTTCCCGTCACTACCTAAGTGACGCATTTTCAATATCCGTCACTACTAGCGTCACTTGCTTTAGTGACGCCTATGATCGAAACCAAACTTTTATACGACACTCTTGCCCGACACTACTCTAGTGACGCCTAGAACCTTAAACCGACACTTGTTACCGTCACTGCCTAAGTGTCGCCACCTTATGCGTCACTTACCTAAGTGACGCCCTAAACTCATATTTCGCAATTTTATGCGACACTTCCTAAGTGTCGCCTAAACCTTAAGTGTCGCTATAAGTGACGCTAAAAACAGAGAGTTTCAAACCATTTCTACTAAGTATCGAGACCAAAAATTTACCACTTGATTTCACCCAAATTCAAGTCCAGATGCGTTTTTCACTATAACAATATTATAGAAATAAAAATTTTCCAAGCTGACCTGGCAGCTCGACCCCAGCCAGGGGCTCTGCCCCTTGGACCCCGCCAGGGGCTGCCGCCCCTTGGACCCCGCTACCAGGGGCGCTGCCCCCGGACCCCCGTGTTTAGATGTCGTAAATACTTTTCACACTAAGTGTCGAACACTTACAAATAACGAAACCTGATTCAACGATACATATAATGATAACACTTTGAATCCTTATTACAAACCGTCACCAACGGGCCATACTTGTTTTCAAACTACAAACGGATTACTAAACAAACACTTGGACATAACGAGTTGTGTAGACAACTAGACTAGATGGTCTTGCGAGACATCTACTTACTTGACTTTATATGTTTAGGCATTTAAAGGTTACGGGTTCGGAGAACCTACTCACTACTTACTGAATTCCACCGCTTACTACTCGACTCAGGTGAGTCTTACGGCCCCACTTTTACTGTTTTATCTTATTGGGGGAGATGCATGCTACTTATTTTCCTGAACACAAGTACTAAACTGTTTACTATACCAAACGGAATTGCATGAGTTACTTACTATTTACTGAAGTCTCTCCATCATATATCGTTAGTTATGTACTTAAGCGCGAACAGTAGTTAATGGATCCATTAGGGAAATGACCCTCCCCGCCCGGGGTAGTAGCGCTACCACGAACCGTTATGTATAAACGGGCGACTATTATTTCGTTTACTTATGCTTGCTCATTTATGAGCATGTCACGGGAGCAACTGATTATTTACGGGTTAAGCTTCGATTATGAGCCTCATGGCAACGGTATAACTTAATTACTTTACTTTTGCTGGATTTGCAAATACTTGATATACGCCTGCGGGCACTACTGATGAAATCTTGTGTTCAAACTGATTATTTACTGATAAACCTGTGAGATTCACCAACCTTTTGGTTGACCCTTTTTAGCATGTATTCTCAGGTACACTTACGGAGTAGGATCACTCCAGGATTACTAGCTAGAGTCGCATGATTTCCAAACTGCATTTAACGGAGATTCTTTGGCATTATCTTTTGTAACTATGGTTATGTAATAGAATCTCCCGCCACATACGCGGACTCTAGGCTTACATATTTTTGTAAAGAAAACCATATGTTTTCGAACGATTTAATTATGAAATGTAATTATTTTACAAAACGTCTCATTTAGAGGTCGTTTGCTGTATATCTTGTGCTTTGTATATTGATTAGTAACACCCAAGTATGCTTCAGCAAATCACTAAATTTGGGGGTGTTACAGATTGGTATCAGAGCCTAAGGTTATAGTGAACTAGGTTGCATTTAGTGGGCCTAGACTATGACCATTAGGCAGTATTTCCTTATTAGGCATGATTGGTTCAGGAATTTCATCATACGACTTTAATTTAACATAGCTTGATCAACTATGTACAATTAAGGGAAGATGATGTGAGGTCTGAAATGGTTATGTTGAACGGGGATACGTTAGTTGACTCTGACCACGAGAGGACCGGACCATTACTTGATACGTGCTAGACACTAGGCTGGATATGATATATATTTATATATATTAGCCTCGTCTTACTTACACTCTGCCACAGGAATGGCAAACACACCACCTAATCCGACACACTCTTACTCACGTGGGTCACGGAACCCACGAGTAGCCAGGAGGAACACAAGGTCGCCCCGAACCAGCCCTTATCCTGTACATAACTCTCAGAACTCGGCACATCTCACGTTGCCAGTATTGGCTACCCAATTCCGCCGTCAGGAGCAAAGACTTGAAAACCTGGAACTGGAACAACACCGAATGACTTACCTGCTTCGTCAAGCTCTTGACCGCATATCACAACTACAACGAGAACAAGAGGATACCAACCTCTCTGTAAGCATAATTCAGGATTCCATGACCGCCGAATTAGGTGCGGATGAACTTGTAAGAAACCGATTAGAAGAATGTGAACAGCGTTCACAGGAGACTGCGGATCACTCGCGAACACTAGCACAACGACTGGCCTTGGTTGAAGACAATGCCAGGCAAACCAACCGACTAGCAGAAACCGTGGACCGCCTTGTCGCGCTAATGGAACAAATTAATCTACAAGACTAGCGTAGCCTTTGTCTTGTAATCTATCTTGTAATCTAAGGACTATCTAGCGCTACTCTATAAACTAGTCGGATGTAACAATTCCCGACACCTTTTGTAATAGCCCTGTAGGATGTAACTTTTAAACTCACTTTATCTATCAAATATCACTTGTTATCTCAACTCACATTAATTGTCATTTTCCATGTTGATGTTATGTATTACTGCTTTTATACATGTACATCTGTGACAATTACAAGTTCATACAAAATCTCATGTATCTTCATTTCTTTTATTGAAGAATCATGCCGCCAAAGACACGACCATACACCGATGCCCAGATTACCTCCCTTATAACCCAGGCTGTTACTGAAGCCCTGGCTCGGAATACACCACCAAATTCCTCGAGAAACAGCGATGCCGCTGAAACCTCTGCTGCTAAACCTTGTTCTTACAAGGACTTCCAGAACTGCAAACCTCTAAACTTTGCAGGTACCGAGGGAGCTATTGGTCTGATACGTTGGATCGAGAAAGTTGAATCGGTATTTCTTATCTGCAACTGTGCGGAGGGGGACAAAGTTAAGTTCTCTGTTAGTACTTTTACCGACACCGCACTCACGTGGTGGAACACCTATGCCCAAACTGTGGGCGTTGCCGATGCTTACAAACTCCCGTGGGAGGAGTTGAAGGAGATGTTAAGGGGTGAGTATTGCCCCAGGGATGAACTGAAACAACGGGAGCTGGAATTCTGGAACCATAAGATGCAAGGTAATGATATCACCGGTTACACCAACCGTTTCCACCAGCTGGCACTTCTGTGCCCAACCATGGTCGATCCTGAGTATAAGAGGATCGAGAAATACGTTGATGGATTACCCGAAAAACTTCAGGACCTGGTGACTTCATCCAAACCAGGTACTATCCAGAACGCCATCCGTATGGCCCATGAACTCACGGCAAACGCTGTTCGCCGTAACACAACTTCAGCCCCACCTGCAAACAACAAACGAAAGTGGGAAGGAAACCCCAACTCATCCAACCAAATCACCAACCGAAAGCCTGAGCCCCTTAGGGCTTATTCATCTGGCACTTCTGAAAGGAAAGGGTACGTTGGAAGCAGGCCCTACTGTCCCAAATGCAATCGTCACCACGACGGTTCCTGCCCTTGCACAAACTGCAAACGCTTTGGGCATCTGGCCAAGGATTGTCGAAACACCAGTACCCCGAAGACTTGTTATGGGTGCGGAAGTCCCGGGCATTTTCAGAATAATTGCCGTAAGCAGAGAAACAACAACAACAACAACAACAGCAACAAACGGAACAACAACCCAGCTCGTAGCAGAGCATTTGTCATCAAAGCTGGGGAAGCTAGGGAAGACCCGAATGTTGTAACGGGTACGTTTCTTCTCAACGATCTTACTGCTTCAGTATTATTTGATACCGGTGCTGATAAAAGTTTCATATCTGATGAGTTTTGCCCACTACTTAATATCACCCCTTCGGCCTTAGATGTTAAGTACACAGTAGAGCTCGCAAATGGTAAACTCATAGAAACCAGTAGTGTGATACCTAATTGCACTTTAAACCTCGCAAACGAAACCTTCTCAATCGATCTAATGCCTGTTGAACTAGGAAGTTTTGATGTCATCGTGGGTATGGACTGGTTGTCCAAGCACCGGGCCGAAATTGTTTGCCATGATAAAATCGTCCGAATTCCTCTCGCCGCCGGTAATACCTTGATCATACAGGGGGAGACCGGTGGGTCGAGATTAAACTTAATCTCCTGTTTAAAGACCCGAAAATTTCTGAGAAAGGGTTACCCAGCAATACTCGCGCACATCACGGAGAAAAAGTCGGAGGATAAACGACTTGAGGATGTGCCAATCGTTAGAGACTTTCCCGAAGTCTTTCCAGAAGAACTACCTGGTTTACCTCCATCTAGACAGGTCGAGTTCTCGATTGATCTCGTGCCGGGTGCCGCACCGGTGGCCCGAGCACCGTACCGCTTAGCCCCATCCGAACTTCAGGAGTTGTCTACTCAGTTACAGGAACTCCTGGATAGAGGATTCATCAGACCGAGTTCTTCACCTTGGGGAGCTCCAATCTTATTTGTCAAAAAGAAAGACGGTTCATTCAGAATGTGCATTGACTACCGAGAGTTGAACAAACTAACCGTCAAGAACCGATACCCACTCCCCCGAATCGATGATCTGTTCGATCAACTTCAAGGATCAAGCTGTTATTCAAAGATTGATCTTCGATCAGGCTATCATCAGTTGCGTGTTCGCGATGCTGACATCCCAAAAACCGCATTCAGAACCCGTTACGGGCACTACGAATTCCAAGTAATGCCCTTTGGCCTAACCAACGCACCGGCTGTATTCATGGACCTTATGAATCGGGTGTGCAAACCATACCTCGACAAGTTTGTCATTGTTTTTATCGATGACATCCTTATCTATTCGCGAAACGAACAAGAACACGCACAACACCTCAGAACCATCCTAGAACTACTTAGACACGAGGAGCTTTACGCCAAATTTTCTAAGTGTGAGTTCTGGATAAACACCGTTCAATTCCTTGGACACGTTATCGACAGTCAGGGAATTCATGTAGACCCGTCAAAAATCGAGGCAATCAAGAATTGGCAAGCTCCAACCACTCCCACCGAGGTACGCCAATTTTTGGGATTGGCCGGGTACTACCGCCGCTTCATCGAAAACTTTTCAACAATTGCCAAACCCCTCACCGTGCTGACTCAGAAGGAAAAGAAATTCGATTGGACCGAGAAACAAGAGTCTGCATTTCAACTGTTGAAATCCAAGCTTTGCAGTGCACCTATTCTATCACTACCCGAAGGCACCGATGACTTCGTGGTATACTGCGATGCTTCTCACCAAGGTCTCGGTTGCGTGTTGATGCAACGGGACAAGGTCATTGCTTACGCCTCCAGACAACTTAAAGTTCACGAGAAAAACTACACAACTCACGACCTCGAGTTAGGGGCCGTGGTGTTCGCCTTAAAAATCTGGAGACATTATCTTTATGGTACCCGCAGCACTATATTCACCGACCACAAAAGCCTCCAACACATTTTCAACCAGAAAGATCTTAACATGAGGCAACGTAGATGGGTTGAATTACTCACCGATTACGACTGTGAGATCAAATATCATCCGGGCAAAGCAAACGTGGTTGCTGATGCTCTCAGCCGTAAAGAACGAACAAAACCACTTCGAGTCCGAGCACTCAGTATTACCATTCATAACGACCTCACCACCCAAATACACCTTGCCCAACTCGAAGCCCTGAAACCCGATAACTTCAAGAACGAGGCCTTGCGAGGCATGGATAAACAATTCGAGATCAGACCCAACGGGATTAGGTATTTCTCAAACCGAATCTGGTTGCCTAATTTCGGAAACCTTCGGGACTTGGTGATGGATGAAGCTCACAAGTCCAAGTATTCTATCCACCCGGGATCCGACAAAATGTATCACGGCATCAAGGAGTTTTACTGGTGGCCGAACATGAAAGTTGACATTGCCTTGTACGTCAGCAAATGCTTAACTTGTTCCAAGGTCAAGGCCGAGCACCAAAGACCTTCCGGATTGCTCCAACAACCTGAAATTCCTCAATGGAAATGGGAGCAAATTACCATGGATTTCATAACCAAACTACCTAAATCGGCGAGCGGTTGCGATACCATTTGGGTGATCGTCGATCGTCTCACCAAATCAGCTCATTTCTTGGCAATCAGAGAAACCGATAAAATGGAACGCCTTACACAAATTTACATCAAGGAAATCGTTTGCCAACATGGTGTCCCTATCTCAATTATCTCTGACAGGGATGCTCGATTCACATCTCGCTTCTGGCAATCACTCCAAAAATCACTGGGTACCCGTCTCGATATGAGTACCGCGTACCATCCTCAGACCGATGGCCAGAGCGAACGAACTATTCAGACACTGGAAGACATGCTACGAGCCTGCGTAGTGGATTCCGGTACAAATTGGGAAAGACATCTACCGTTGTGCGAATTCTCATACAACAACAGCTATCACGCCAGCATTAAGGCTGCACCTTTTGAGGCACTATACGGTCGTAAGTGCCGATCACCGATCTGTTGGACTGAAGTGGGGGATAGTCAACTCACTGGTCCTGAACTTATACATGAAACCACAGAGAAAATCGTTGAAATCCAAAACCGACTCAAAGCCGCGCGTGATCGTCAGAAAAGCTATGCTGACGTGAGACGCAAGCCACTCGAGTTCCAAGTTGGGGATCGAGTACTCTTAAAGGTATCGCCTTGGAAAGGCGTAATCCGATTCGGCAAACGCGGAAAATTAAACCCCAGGTACATTGGACCTTTTGAGATCCTCGAGAAAATAGGTCCAGTGGCATATCGATTGCAGCTGCCCTCTGAACTCAGCAGTGTGCACCCTACCTTTCACATTTCTAACTTGAAGAAATGTCTGTCCGACGAGACACTTATCATACCCCTTGACGAGATCCGCATCGATGACAAACTTCATTTCGTTGAGGAACCCGCCGAAATTATGGACCGTGAGGTCAAACAACTGAAACAAAGTCGTATTCCCATCGTCAAAGTCAGGTGGAATTCGCGGCGTGGTCCGGAATTCACTTGGGAACGGGAAGACCAAATGCGACTCAAGTATCCCCACTTATTCACCGATTCTGCCCCTAACGCGACTTCGACTTAAATTTCGGGACGAAATTCTTTTAACAGGGGGAGAATGTAACAACCGGCAAATTAGGCCTAGAATTAGTGCCTAATTCTTTATTAATACATGTAATTAGTTCTGTGTTAGGCTAATTTATGTATCGGATTATATAGTAAATATATATAACTTTGCGATTTGACTTAAATCGTACGCAACTTAAATAGAATGAAATTCTATTCGATTAAAAACGGACGTTGGTGAAACAATGTAGATTGAACATGAAACTTTATTTGAAAACATTATGGTATTCGAAACATTATTTTAATAATACTTTCAAATTGTATTGAACGTACAAATAAACGTTTACACGATTAAAATAGTTAACGCGCAATGTAAAAACAAAAATAAACAAATTTATTTGAAAGATTTGACAAAATAATTTAAGTAGATTATTTAACAAAACTCGTATTTTAAAATAAATAATTAATGCGTAAAAATAAATATTTAACACTTAAAAGACGGAGAAAACGAACACAGCGCGGAGCACGGAGCGTGGACTGAAAAGTGGGGGCTTCCACCTACACCCCCACCTTTCCCCCTCTTTCTTCCCATTTCATTCTCATCTCTTCACTTTCTCTCTCTCTTTTCTCTAAATCTCACCATCTCACCACCATCACCATTTATCACCAAAAAGCACCACGAAACGCACTCGAATCATACCACCCCTTTGGAGAAAAACGTTCACCACATCACGATCTACAACGCTATCTTTCCGGAATTTCATTTCGGCGTTTTGTAAGTTTCCGACAAATCCCGACATCTCTCGTTTTTGATCATTTTTACTAGTTTATGGTTTCTATAGGCTTATTATGTTCATATAAGGGTTGGGTAAAAGAATCGGACCAAACGGAAACCCGAAAACATGTTTTTGGCTCAAAATCCGTCGATCAGACGTAAGTGACGCACTGATGAACCCAGATATGCGTCACTTCGTGCGACACTGACTAAGTGTCGCATAAGCCCTCTTTTCCCGTCACTACCTAAGTGACGCATTTTCAATATCCGTCACTACTAGCGTCACTTGCTTTAGTGACGCCTATGATCGAAACCAAACTTTTATACGACACTCTTGCCCGACACTACTCTAGTGACGCCTAGAACCTTAAACCGACACTTGTTACCGTCACTGCCTAAGTGTCGCCACCTTATGCGTCACTTACCTAAGTGACGCCCTAAACTCATATTTCGCAATTTTATGCGACACTTCCTAAGTGTCGCCTAAACCTTAAGTGTCGCTATAAGTGACGCTAAAAACAGAGAGTTTCAAACCATTTCTACTAAGTATCGAGACCAAAAATTTACCACTTGATTTCACCCAAATTCAAGTCCAGATGCGTTTTTCACTATAACAATATTATAGAAATAAAAATTTTCCAAGCTGACCTGGCAGCTCGACCCCAGCCAGGGGCTCTGCCCCTTGGACCCCGCCAGGGGCTGCCGCCCCTTGGACCCCGCTACCAGGGGCGCTGCCCCCGGACCCCCGTGTTTAGATGTCGTAAATACTTTTCACACTAAGTGTCGAACACTTACAAATAACGAAACCTGATTCAACGATACATATAATGATAACACTTTGAATCCTTATTACAAACCGTCACCAACGGGCCATACTTGTTTTCAAACTACAAACGGATTACTAAACAAACACTTGGACATAACGAGTTGTGTAGACAACTAGACTAGATGGTCTTGCGAGACATCTACTTACTTGACTTTATATGTTTAGGCATTTAAAGGTTACGGGTTCGGAGAACCTACTCACTACTTACTGAATTCCACCGCTTACTACTCGACTCAGGTGAGTCTTACGGCCCCACTTTTACTGTTTTATCTTATTGGGGGAGATGCATGCTACTTATTTTCCTGAACACAAGTACTAAACTGTTTACTATACCAAACGGAATTGCATGAGTTACTTACTATTTACTGAAGTCTCTCCATCATATATCGTTAGTTATGTACTTAAGCGCGAACAGTAGTTAATGGATCCATTAGGGAAATGACCCTCCCCGCCCGGGGTAGTAGCGCTACCACGAACCGTTATGTATAAACGGGCGACTATTATTTCGTTTACTTATGCTTGCTCATTTATGAGCATGTCACGGGAGCAACTGATTATTTACGGGTTAAGCTTCGATTATGAGCCTCATGGCAACGGTATAACTTAATTACTTTACTTTTGCTGGATTTGCAAATACTTGATATACGCCTGCGGGCACTACTGATGAAATCTTGTGTTCAAACTGATTATTTACTGATAAACCTGTGAGATTCACCAACCTTTTGGTTGACCCTTTTTAGCATGTATTCTCAGGTACACTTACGGAGTAGGATCACTCCAGGATTACTAGCTAGAGTCGCATGATTTCCAAACTGCATTTAACGGAGATTCTTTGGCATTATCTTTTGTAACTATGGTTATGTAATAGAATCTCCCGCCACATACGCGGACTCTAGGCTTACATATTTTTGTAAAGAAAACCATATGTTTTCGAACGATTTAATTATGAAATGTAATTATTTTACAAAACGTCTCATTTAGAGGTCGTTTGCTGTATATCTTGTGCTTTGTATATTGATTAGTAACACCCAAGTATGCTTCCGCAAATCACTAAATTTGGGGGTGTTACAATAATCATGGGTAGGGATGGCATAACAGAATTCTTTTAAAAAATATATAAAATAATAATTATTAATTCTAATACTATACATGTATTGAAGCATATGTTATTAGACAAATAAATAAAATAAACAAATTTATTAATGAATAAACATTTATACGACATATTGAAAGTGAGTTACAAATGTACTACAAAGATATGGTAGGGGCTTGGGTCATCCACGATCTATAGGATAGAGTGGTCATGGCATTATAGTGAGGACCAAAAGCTATTTTATATATATATTTATATAATTAAGTAGGAAAAACTAATACTCCATATTAATTAGGTCTTAACGTGTAATTTGTGGGGCCTTGACTTCAAATACTTTTCATGTGCTACTATTTAATATTTATTTAGATGAAGAATAAAAAATAATTAAAAATGAGTCTTGATTATCACAAATTAAGACATTATATTTATGATTATGTTGATTTGTCACATTTGAAACTAAACTAAACCAGGTAATCTTTGTTTCATTGAATGTTACTGTAAATGATTATGCATTGTTTGATGGGTGTTATCAGTGTAGTGAGTCATAACATTATTCATCACACAGAATTTATAAATTGTTTGTTTATAATATATATATATATATATATATATATATATATATATATATATATATAGTGGAGGGTTCAAATGAGAACCACCAATAAATTGAGAACTCAAGAAAACCATTTAAATATGTGATTGTTCACATGTGATAATGTTATAATATTTACAAAAATGTTAATAATAATTAATAAAACCTTGAAAACCAAATAATTATGTGTTAAAACTTATTTTAACTAACTTTAACCGATTTGTTCATGTGTGAACTGTTCAGTTGTGAACATATGTGTTTTTACGTGTTTTTATATGTAATTTTACGTTTTTGACATTTTTTTGTTTCTCATTTGAACAAATATCAATGTTCACATATGTATAAAAATAATTACATGTAAACAATTACGTATTCCTTGTGGTTCTGAAAGTTCTTATCTTTATAGTGGTTTTCAAATGAACATTCCCATATATATATATATATATATATATATATATATATATATATATATATATATGAGGTTCAAATGAGAACCACAAAAAAGTACAGAACTGCGACAAAACACAAATTCTGTCTCCGAAAATCAGAACTTACACTTCGACTTACAAAAATTATTCGACTGCTTTACCTCAAAATCACGACTCGAGACTAATCCCAACAGAAAGTAGACTTTTCAAACTTAACTTTTGACCAAAGAGTCATCCAAAAACACGGATTTATGACCAAGTTATGACTCCGCAAACATCGGTTTCGAATCTGTCCAGATTTCAGTTCCCAATTAACTCTAATCCGTTATCATAAACTCGTTATACATCAAATCAAAATTATTTATTTGTTAAAAACGTTTTACTACATTTCTAAACCAGATCCCATGTGATTCATCAAGAAACGGGATTCCAATCGATATAATATTAGTATAACTACACGAAATCGAATGAAGAACGTTGAGAACTTACCCTCGATCGCGAATGATAATGTGCTCGATTGCTGGAAGTGATTAGGGGATTAAAACCCTTGAGAATGAGATGTATTGGGGCTAAAAACGAATGAAAATATGTGTTGAAACGGCTGAAAATCGTTTGGGGTTTATAAAAGTCGTTTAGGGTTAAATCTCATTAAAATATATACTCAGCCTACCAACCGGCAGTTGGAGACTTCAACCGGCGATTGAGCCTCTCAACCGGTGGTTGGGCTTTTCAAGCATTTCTTTTCAGGTGATGCTAGTGTAACACCCTCAAGTTTTCGGTTTGCGGAAGCTGTCGGGTCGGGTGTTACTAAATCAAATATCACAGCATAAGATACATAATGAACGACTCTAAATGAGACGTTTGAAAATAATTATACATTTCCCAAAATAGAACGTTTACAACGTTATGAGTTTGACAGTGATTTTCAAATACATAATTTGATAATACAAAAGTAAATGCAGAGTTGTCCCAAATGTTTGAAATCATGCGACTCGAGCTAGCATAATCTTGTAGTACTCCTAATCCTGCTGGGCACCTGAGAACACATGCTAAAACAGGTCAGCTATAACGCTGGTGAGTTCATAGGATTGTTAGTTGAAATTTTGATGTATAAATCTTGTATGCTTTGAGAAGTTGTTCAAAATCCACGATTCTGATTTGTAGCAAATTGTAGATGTAATTACCAATGTGTAATTCGAAAGTTTAGGTATCTAAATACCTAATCAATTGTAGTCCGTACCTAAGTACACAATAATTGAGGCATACCGAGCCTGAATACCTATCTGGTATGAGTAAGTGTATAACGGGAGGCAATACCTGCCTAAGTTGTAACCAAATAATTGTATGACCACGTCATATGATAATAAGTAATTGTAGTCCCGCAGAACTATGATTTAATATATGAGGTGTTGCATCCCGCAACAAATGATTGTAGATCCGCAGACCTAGGTTTGAATGTTTAGCGTGTCCGTTTACCCGATTAGCATAAGCTAACCCGGACATGAATTGAGCTAACGGCATCGCGTGGCAGCACCACCGATCCGTTAACTTATTGTGAATCCCGAGTATAACTCGCTGATCCATTGATTGAAATTTCGTCCACTGCAATACCGTGGTTTCGTTTTGTGCCCACTTTACCGTGGCATCGTTTGGTGCCCGCTGCAATACCGCGGCATCGTTTTTGGAATTGCTCGCAGCAATATGTGATTGAGCCGGCAGTACAACGACATGCCCGACTAAGTTGTTTGAAAGCCAGCAGTACTCGACATGCCTGACTAAGTAGATCGTATAATAGTATGTAAATATATATCAGGTGACACCCCCACGGTTGGATTACATCCTGAGCCGGGGGACCATCCCTGGTTGGATTACATCCTGAGCCAGAGTCGTCATCAGTTGAGTTGTATTGATATAAAAAGTCTGTACAAACGTGTGATGATATTGTATACTCCTAGCCTAAAGCCTAGCAAGTATATTTAACGGAGTCTTGGGAAAATGTTCACTTAAGTTCAGTTCCCATTCTAGTGATAAGGGAGTATGTCGACAGTTTTAGTTCTTAAAGAATACTAAACTTGTAATAGTATCGATGTTGTCCAGTGTAGGTAGAACTAACTAGTTCTAATGTATTCAATGATATTGTCCCGCGACAATATGGCCAAAGGATTGTGAAAACTAAATCAAGTTATGTATTGGTAATTGTTTTCCAACGACCTAACCGGGTACGATCGTAACCTAACTAGGTTAAGTATTGATATTGTTCTAAAACAATATTTCGGGTGTAATTCCTAAGCATTACACATTTTGTATTACGTACAGTAATAAAATAGTTGTGAATTATAAACGATTATTTATATAATTCGAAAACAGTAATTGAGCATGTGTTTCACCCCGAAAATAGTAAAACAGTCGAAATAGTGGGGCTATGAAACTCACCTGAGTCTTGAAAGTTTGAATTAATAACTTGGATTGATTTGCCTTGAAGTGTGGTCCGAAGACTTGTAACCTGGTTGTGTCGCATGGGAAATTTATGCGACACAAGGCTTGTGTCGCACTGAAGAACACCAGCCCAGAAACTTTCGGAAATCGCGTTTTTCCGGCCAAAATCGCAAATCAAACGCATTTTCAGGCTATAAAATCGTGGTTTCTTGGTTGTTTAGGTTATAAGTAACTTATGTAAACATTTTTACACTAAAACATTACTCCAAAATGATTAAATCTAAGAATTTGAGAATTTCTTACAAATGCGAATCGAGGCCAAACGAGGAAGAAAACGAGGGTGTCGCCTTTGTAAATGTTGTTCCACTCGTGATGGTGATTCCGAAAATGTATGTTGATGATTTCCGATTTTTGATTTTTGATGATGCTAGTTGTTGTTGTTGTTGTTTGGTGAAAGGAAAAAGAGAGAAAAAGATGGAGAATGAGAAATGAAAAAGAAAGAGAGGGTGAGGGGTGTTTGGGTTGGCTGATCCAAAGGGAGGGGAGGGGGTTTTCCCCCTTTTCGTTCTTATTTCGCAGTGTAAAATACCCGTATTCTGTACCCGAACAATATATATAATTTTAATATTTTTAAATTTCTATTTCCGTTCTTCCGGTTAATAATTAATTAAATCAAAAATTGTTTTACTCGATTTAAAATATAATGTGGCTTCAAATGGATTTATTTGTGATTATTAAATAATCATTGTTCATTATATATAAAAAATGTAAAACTTTAGTTCATTGAGTTATAATTGTATATAATAATACGATTATAAAAAGTTTAAATTGGATGAGGATTTTGACTTTTTGACCGGGTGTTACAGCTAGTACATCAGGGGTTGAGACTAACAGGGCATAATGTAACACCCACTCTAGGAGTCTAGTGGTAATCTGGTAAATTTCCTGACTTTAAATTATTTATTTAATGTGTTAGGAAATTAGTTTGTTTATTATGTTTATTGTGAATGATTAGTCAAAAAGTCAAATGACTTATTGTGACTAGTAAATTATTGCTTGTTTTAAATTTATACAGCTGAAGGTAAAATAAAATTGTTGGAATCGTAAATGGTTTTTAGGTTCCAGACAATAGGTTTAGAAGGGGACTAAATTTAAAGGAATATATTGGGGTCGGTTAGGATGAGCCGACTTACTATTTCTTTTACTTCTAAATTTAGAAACACATAACTCACACATAACTCAAGAAAACAAAAAATAGAAAACATCAATAGGGTTGTGGTTTTAATTCAACATCAGATTTCATCATCATCATCATCATCTATATACCTTTCAAATTGTAAGTTATTTACTTGTTGTTTATCAAAGTTATAAATTTGATTGATTTTGATTGAAATTTGATGGGTAATGATATTTGTATGAAATTGAAGCTTGATTAGATGATAATTGATGTTATATGAAGTTGTTTGATGTTATTTAAGGTATTAATTCGATCAGAACTTGAGTTTGAGGTTTGTGGATTTGGAAATTGGGTTCTGGGTTTTCTGGTTGCAAATCACCGGAAGAAAGGGAGTACTCGGCGGGTACTACCCTTTCCCGGCGGGTAAACGGGTTTGAAATGGGTATCCGGCTGGTAATCAGGTTACCCGGCTGGTACTACAGGCTTAAAACGAAGACTTCATTCTGTTACCACAACATTTAATTCACTCGACTGTTTAGTTTGGTGCTCGGCTGGTGGGGATGAGTACCCGACGGGTACTCGTGCTACCCGACGGGTAACCACGTTTTGTGGTGACTTTTGCTTTTAGCCTAAATACTTGTGTTTTTGTTTATGTTATATCAGTTATGAACTGGATTACTAACTTATATTCTCTTTTGTTCTCAGACACGGAGAAGACTCAGTAATATAAGATTTCTGAGTTAACGACTGAGATCATCAGGTGAGTGGATCTGTAACTTTCAGTGTGATTTGGTTGTAACAAGTTTGGTTACAACAGGTAAACGTAATAGTACTATTAATAGACCGTTTAGTCTGACATGATGATTATGGTTATGTGTTTATCTGGCCATTGGGCATTATGTGATATATTCGGAGGTCAACACTGGTTGGGCTTGGTTGCTATTGTTTGGCCGGCGGGGGTTTCTTGTACATATAGTTTATAGAAACCTATGTCGTGTGAAGATAACAACAAGCTATCGGTTAACCTCTGTATTGGCCCGTAGTTGGTTTTAAGTGTTCTTAGAGGACCACCGCGGCATGAGGGTACCTCAAGAACCACCAATCCTCTTGGTGTTATGAGTTTACGATTATTTGATGTAAACATATTTGTTATGCTAAGTTAGACTGTTAGCTATACATTCTCTCACTTAGCCTTGTGCTAATCCCTCCACCCTACTTCTTGCAGGTTATTGAGTTTTGATATAACGGGTTGGGCAAGAAGCTTTTGTGTTAATGGAATGTTTGACGACCAACTTACTCTAATAATAATTTGATAACTTAATGTTGTGTTTGTATTACATAACACCCAGTCTGATATACTGTGATTTTGGAACAATACGACTTTATATATGTACATATATGTATTGTAAATTATCAATATATGTTTTGACCTACGCTTCCGATATGTTGTGTATTTAAAAAAAAAAAAAATTTGGCTCTAAAATAGGGGGTGTTATACATAACGAGACTGATAGGTTGCATTGGGACTTGGCTTGCATAGAATTCTTGACTATTTCATTTGGTTATTTGTTTGTTTGGTAAAGGCGTGTTGCCTTGACTTGAAATGTATGCGAATCGGATATTTATTTATGACTATGTACTCGTGGAAACGATTGACCACGACACAAGTCGCCATTTGTGATATCATGACACGTTGATGTCATTTAGTGAATTTCTTTTATATCGATGTGTTATGATCTAGTCGCTCATCGCACCTCGTTGTTTCCGCTTTAGATGGGGTGTGACAGATTGGTATATATATATATAACGCGAAAACTTATAATTGCTACTAGGTAGATAAAAGAACTTGTATGAAATGTGATACAAAGATATAGTTGCATGCATTGTAAAAGGCAAAATGATACGTCATCTAAAATGCAACTGATTACAATAAAATGGATATACTGAGTATTTAAGAAACAAATTGGAAAAGAATATAGAGTGCGTTTAGTTACATAATTTTTTTTAGTTTTCAGAAAATTTTTATAAGAAAATTAAGAAAATAGAAAATATGTTCACTTTGGGATTATACGGATTAGTTTTCTAAGAAAATGGAATATGATTTACGATTTCCAACATTTTCTATTATAAAGGGAGAAAAAAATCTATTACGTTTGAAGAGTAAGGTTCAAATGAGTACATCAATTTTGAGTGACAATGAGGGAACCAACAGATTTCTGCCATGTGTCACTTTATTCTTTCTCCTCCACACTTTATTCTCTCTCCTCCACATTTTTAAAAATTAAATATCTCACAAACGGTAAGTCGAAAAATCATGAAAATTGCACCATAAAATTCAGCGTTTTCTCCTCTTCGATTTGCCGTCCCTCAAGGCATACTTTTGACAACTTTTTTTTTTCTCATTTTTTGGTGGGTTTCACAAATTAGTAACACATGTGTTAGTGATTAGTTGTACATTTAATTTGTGGTTAAGGTTAGGGTTTAGGGTTAGGTTTAGGGTTTAGTAGGGTTTATGGTTTAGGGTTTATAAGGGTTTAGGGTTTAGAAGGGGTTCAAGGTTTAGGGTTTAGAAAGATTTAGGGTTTAGCGTTTTGTAAAGCGTTTAGGGTTTAGGGTTTGGGGTTTAGGGGTTAGGGTTTAGGGTTTAGGGTTTGAGGTTTGGGGTTTCGGGGAGAAACCCCAAACCTCAAACCCTAAACCCTAACCCCTAAACCCCAAACCCTAAACGCAACACTTTAACACATGTGTTAGTAAATGTGAAACCCACCAAAAAAATGAAAAAAAAAAAAACTTTTCGAAAGTATGTCTTGAGGGACGGCAAATCGAAGAGGAGAAAACGACGAATTTAATGGTGCAATTTTCATAATTTTTGGATTTGACGTTTGTGAGATAATTGATGTTGGGGGTAAATGGGTTTTGTACATGTGGAACATTCTCTTTGTACACATGGCTTGATATCATTGGTTCCCTCATTCTCACATAAATTCCTATTCTCATTTGAACTCTACCCTACGTTTGAATGTGTTTTATGAATTTTCTTTTAGTTTTAAGAGACAAAACTTTTTTAAAAAATGAAGATATCTTCCGTAGATAAACGCACCGCATATTTTTCTTTTCTAATACTCCATTCGTCCCAAGAAAATACTCCATGTTTCCTTTTTCAGATGCCCCAAATTAATTGTTCACTTCTAAAAATAGATAAAAATTTTGATCAAGATTACTAATTTACCATATTACTCTTACTTGAAAATGGTATTACAAACTTTAGAGAAAAGCAGTAATTAATAGTTAAGGGTAAAACTATTATTCGGCAAAAAGTAGAAAATAAAAAACAATTAATGATTAGTTTTTATTAAAATATATATTTTTTTGTGGGTAACAATTATTTTGAGAATGAAGGGTATAATAGAATTAGAAAATATCCAAGCAAGAAGATGGAGGCAACTTGGATGTGTTTCCAGTCCACGTGAAGATATGATACCTCTGGGTGTGGGGCCATACCCATCTTCCAAGCTCCAACATTAAACGATAGAGTATACTAAACACTTATATACGTTGTACAATCTAATATACTACTATCAGTTTTGATCGCTGATTGATTAGCTGCACATTATCGTAACCACATCCATGATACACCCCATGACTGATTGATTAGCTGCACATTATCGTAACCACATCCATGATACACCCCATGACGTATTCTACAAAATTAAAGCTACTAACAATGAAAAAATTCTTAAAAAGGTTATCTCGACGTGAAACTCTAATCCGAGATTCTTTGAATCCGATGCGACCTTCCCCAGGCAATGTTCAGGTGTTTCACGTGAAATCGCGGGGGTTGGGATTGAACTCATGATCCATTTCTTAAAAGGATGATGTTTGCGCTCAGGAATGATATCACTAGTCTAAAGCAGTAATTGTTACCAACGCTGAAAAATTTAAAAAGAAAAACGAAAACTAAATGATATTTGAAACAAAATATATACCTGGGAAACGATACATTAATGATACTTAAACTAACTAATAAATATCGATGTCTCTCTTTTTTCTTTTTAATTAATGTTATACTAACTTATAGAGTATAAGCATATTACCAAATACTAGTAGTAGCAATTGTACGTTGATATGGGGGACATATTCACTTGGTTATGTGATGAAAATATATAATAAGACTTTTTATTAATATTAATAGTTGGTGTCTAATTAAAACGACACGTTATCAAATTCAAATCAGACTATAACTATATATGCATGTTGTACACACCCAATAAAAACATGTACACTGCTTTAACTAAAGATTTGTTTGGTAACATTTTTAATTGTTTTTGCTTTTTGTTTGTACTTAATTGTCCTGTTAATGATGTGATGATATCATAAAATCAAGTAGCATTACCCAAAGTCCCAAACTCTTTTAAAGACATCCATCCATAAATATAAATGCAATAAGACCTTTTAAAAAAAAAAATTATTGGTATGTTTAAAATCCGAACTTTAATATTACAATTTAAGGGAGGAAAAACGTGTATTTTATGTATTTCGACTGCTTTTTTATACACAAATAGACATTTTTTTATAACTTCAATACATACTATATTTATCTTTTCAAAGTTCGTCATATACAATAGTAAAAAGTGAAATGTTCAACGCATTTTCAAACGATAAACCCTAAACTTTATAAAGGGATAATCTACATATATTCACATTATGAACCATGAAGCAACTACATATGACCAAAAGAATTATTATCAACATCATTACATGGTTTTAAAAGTTGATTCAATTTTAAATCACAAAAGCTCATTATTACAAATATATAATTTCTCAAAGACTATCAAAAGACCACTTCCATTGAATGGTTTGATTTAATTTCTCGATCAACATTATTGAGGGTTGACATGCAAGTTATTAAAAATCGAGTCGACTCTTCAATAAATGGATGGATCCATATGGAAGCAATAGCATGCATGATGGCATGATGCATGCACATACTTGGAAAAATAAATAAAAAATAATGTTAAACATATCTTTAAATATGTAAAGTTGCAAAACTGTTTGAACCTTAAAGCTAAAAAGGGTTAGGAATGCATCATATTATGTATAAAGTTTAAAATTTGCAAGTTTTAAATACTTTATAGATGTTAGTTGACTGATAAATCTGAAGTTTACCAAAACCATATAAAATGATGAATATGCATGGACCATTTTTAGGAGTTGGACCAAAACCTTTGATTGTACCAATGAATACTGATGCATAACCTAGTACAAACATGACAGCTAGACAGTGTTATTTTTAAAAGCAAGCCCATGTTAACATTTGTACCAAGGAACATCAAGTACTTTAAGAGATTGATAGATAATACTCAAATGGTTTATTGAAAGACAAGATTGAAATAACAGGGAGCCTACAATGATGTTCATTTGGTTTCGCATGTATGCTCACTTACCAGAGGTCTTTTTAAAAGCAGTCTCTCTACCATAGAGTAAAAGTATGACTGTCTACATATTACCTCCCCATACCCTACTTTGAGCGGGAATGAGTATTGTTGTTGTTATAGCCTAAAGTGATATTGTTCACAACATGTAGACACAAAATAATAAATAGCTTAATAATTTAAAAACTTAAGAAATGAACAATTTACAAAACTTGATGCTTTATTTCTAACTGAAGTATCTTGATTTTCTTACAGGTAACATATTACAAGCAAATCTAACAGAAGAAACATACATCCGTTGACAATGTGTGACACTAATATACTAAAGTTTATATTATCTTTGTATTCATACATTTCCTTCTGTTTCTATCATAACTATTACTTCAACAAAAAGACTAAAACCCAAACAAGTAACAAGAAAGCCTGTGTATTGATGCGTACAAGAACTTTCAGATGAATAACTTACGTTGACATAAGAATAAGATTTGAATCTAAGGAAGATACCTATAATTGCAGCGTGTTAATTAGAAGATGAAGGTAATGTCCAAAGAGGTTTTGTGGCAACGAGAATTCGTTCCCGCCCTTGTGATTCGGGTTCCTTATCATGTGTAGTGGATTTCCATCTTACAGAACTAGCAATTCGATCTATTTTTGTAATAAATTCAGGGGAATCACGAACCACAACTGTTCCTTCAGGACGCAATAATCGATCCATCTCTACCAGGACATCCACAAGATTACATCTGCAACAAATTTATCACCCGGTCATTAACAATTCCACAATTACTTAGTAGTTGTAACCCATGCCATGCATATGTTGCACATTATACTGGATTTGCCATTTCAGAATTGAATAGGTTAGGAGTACCAATTTCCACAACATTAGTAGTAACATTATGAACGCAAAATATGGAGCAGTTTCATATACATCATGAATTCATGATACAATGACGTTTAATTTAAGAGATCATAAGAGGTAGTAAGCAGCAGTAGCGTACCTGTTCTTGCCAGTGACTGGATCCTTTATGAGTGATTCAAGTGCAACCACATGAATGAAGTCATAAGTTCGAGGGTAACTTGAGAAAGGTTCGCACCTGAGGACATTCAGAGCAAATATTGTAAAGTTGTATCGAGATAAAAGATTGATTCAGAGCAAATATTGTAAAGTTGTATCGAGATAAAAGATTGATGCAGTAAATTATATCACAAGCAAATTACAAGAATCAAACAGCACTTTTAGGGATAATGCATACATAGGCCATACATGTTTGGCAAAGTTTGCAAACAAGCCACCCAAGTATAAACACTTAACATCAGGCCACCCAAGTTTCATCCCGTTGTGACTAATTTCACCCAAAAAGTTGCAAAGGAGCTGCAAGACTTTTATGGTTACCTAATGTTTTTTACCACTTCATCTACCATGCTATTATTATATGACTAACAATACTTACCAATCTCTCTCAAAGTTTGAAAAAGAAAGGCAATCCTATATGCTAAAACGTATTCTTCTTAGACACTGATCTAGCCACAATCACTATATATTCGTCATTTCGTCATGTATGCCAACACCATTAGGTTGCATTTTGTGCATCCAATTTCTGTAGTGTCGAGTCCAAAACCTTCCTGGCTCCTGCTCCTTCATAACTCTAGTTTCGTGCCAATATCAAACTTATCCTCAAAATCTAAACTAACGTGTAGAACGACATACACACTGACGTCTCATCGTATAATAGGTTCTCCATCAACTAAACCATCAGTTACACAAAGAGAAAAGAGCTTAGTATTGACCTTTGGTATAGTTGTAAGCTAACAACACAAGAATTTAGCATGGACTCACAAAAGTAATATTCCATTGTACATATTGATATAGAGGTGGATATATTGTTCGATTTACTTATGAATGGGTCGATTTGAGTGGAGATATCTCGAAATGGATAGAGATTAATAAGAATCGGGTTGAAAGTCCATTAAAGTCTATTCTTAATACTTAGATCCTTTTAATACGTTTTCACTCAAGTACTTGGATTACTAATGTAATAATGATGTATGTACTCATAATCAAAACATTAACTACAGACTAAAAGAAAAGAAAAAAAAAAGGTATTCAGGTCAACCCGCCTGGCCACATCACATTTCAACACATACTAAAAATGACAGATTTCAGTCCAAACTCATTTTCATCTGTTACCCACCACCCATCTTCCTATGCACACTCTCAGTAAATGTCATATGAAAACCTTGAATTAGCCAGTACCATGTTTTTTTCCCATGAGTTGTTAAATAAGAAGATGTATATCAATAGTAAATCCCCCCCAAAAAAAACTTAAAGCATCTACTTAAGCAGGCAGCAGGTGCTTATGCAAAAATTTAATGCCCCTGATAGGTGACACGTATGAAAGAGTATAAACAACTGAGGAATAACTTACCAATCATGATAAACACCAATAAGCCCTCTATCATAAATGACACCTAAAGTTGAAGGCTTGCGGTCTGTAACAACATTCATCACCCACAAAGGATCGGATGCCAGGGCAGCAGCAAAACCACCAAAAAACGCATTCATATCCATCACATTTCGCACTGCAGGAGTCCCAAGCTTCAGGTTTAACGAATTTTTGTAGTGAAGAATCCTCCTTTCCCAACGCCGTGTGTCAGCTTCAAATACATCATTCCCATTCTTAATCAAAGTGGCCCGTGATGGAGCTTCCTTTAGTCTTTGTGGCCATTTTGGAATTGCACCGACAGAAAAGTCTCCTCTGAAAGAAGATGTCTGGCTCACACACTTTTTCAGTTTCACATACCTGCATCATTAGCAATATATCACTCCATCTTCACATAAATCATACCCGGAGATGGGAAGTTTGAGCCATTTACTTATAAATGGGTCCATTTGGGTTATGTTTTATCTCAGAGTGCTGGAATCCAAAAACTTAGCTATAAGGAAAATGTGCCAACCAGGTTTCAAGTCAACCAAAATCTTTCTTTAGTGCATACAAGCTTTGTAATTGTTCCATTCACAGATTTAGATTATTATTTCAATAAGAATATGTTTTTACTCTTAATTAACTCATTGACTATATACAGAATAAGTTTTAAAATCGACAAAAAAATTCAGCCTGGCCCATTTCAACCCATTCTAAAAGGTGTCCCGCTTCAACCCACCCATCTTGCCACCTCTATCTTATATCCTCAAATAACAAAGATTATCAATTTACAAACCAGGCGGTATTAGGGTCATCAGACTCGTCACACAATTCAAGCCCAAGTTCGTTTTGGTTCTGAAGACATGAATCACCAACGGGCTTTTTCCAGATAACTGTGTTCCCATCGACAACTATAAGCTCATAGCATAATGTTCTAGCCACTGCCTGGAGATCAGCCCATTCTTTATCTTGTTTAGCCCACTGTACTGGAGGACCTGAGATTACTAAGTAACCACCAGGGCGAAGTAATCGATCAACTTCCATAAAATATGTTGCATCTGCATAATATATACTCCCACAGTCAGAAAGATGTATACATGAGAATATGCCACTTACATTAAAACTAAAATGTTGAAGGTACACTCACTATATGCAGTAAAAGGGATCAAACAGCGAGAACAATGCATCAAATCAAATGAGGATGCAGGGAAAGGAAGTCGACGAGTGCCAAGCATCAGTACAAATGCGGGTATTCCTCTCTCCAAAGCAAACTGTATTTGTGATTTATGTGAATCTCGTGGAGCAAAAGAGAGTGTCAAAATTCCTTCATCTAGTAGGTGACCTCCAAAACTAGCAACCTGTAAAAAATAAAGCGTATAAAAGCAAACAAGAACTTGAGCGAGTGGATGATTACATCCCATTATCATCTTTGGTTGAAATGCAGGAATGGAATGAGTTTTTATAAAGAATTTTAAAATATTTTCAAAGGTGCATAGTTTTTGCTTAACTCTATACACTATTCAGTTTAAGCAATTAAATTTTCAGTAGACAAATCATACATATTAAACAAAAATAGCTCATTTAAGACCTCAAATCAGATTTTTATATATTAGAATATATTTCTAATTTTTTGGAATGGCAGAAAGTAATTAAACTAAGGGATTCAGTGAAGTTTAGATGAATAAAAGTGGGTTATATGATACGTTTTCATTACATCCTATGATGGAATGGAAAAACACTCTCGAACCATGGCAATATCTACCAGATCAAGTAAATACTGTTTGTTCAGGAATGGTCCACTGCATTCCATCAGACAAAAATAAACTAGTGTTGCCATTCTAATGAAAAGGACCATTCTGTTCCGTATCTGATTTCATCAATCATGCACTACCTACTATTTCTGATAAAAGAAGGAAATATATAGCGCAACAATTCTTACCCCACATCCCATATCAAGAGCCGTCCTCAGGAAGCCACCAGAAATAGGAATGTATTGTTTAAGCTTTGCGATATATTGTGTAGCTCCATCTGGAAACATAGTGCCACCACCAGGAAATATGAAGTACGGACCATCTCTTTTCATCCATCCTTGATGTCCTTTCCTATCGGCTAGTTTATTATATGGCATGTTTTCGTGCCATATCTGCATAACGAAAGAAAAGAGAAATCTATATAATAAGAGACACACTTCTGACTTCTATACCCTTTGAGCTATAAGTATTAAAAACCATAGGTATCTAAAGCTAAATTTTCATCTATGGTACAGCATGCCAATGTTAGAAGCTTGTTTGTGCGTGAAACAAATGAGTTGTCAAAACTCATTACGCCAAGAGCTTCAAATATCTTCGGAAAATAAAGGTAACTAACTTCAAGAATCAGGAAGCATACAACAAAACAACTTATACATGGACTATCAATCAGATAAACTTAACGACATCAGCCTACAAAGTAGAGCGATTACTTAGAACATAAATAAGATACAAAAAAATCACTAAGCTGGTCTGCATATAACACTTTTTTCAAATATTAACAAAAAAATTATGTACTCAACACAAGACTACAAGTATGGGTAAACAATGAGCTTAAATTACTACATAATGGTGCGTGCATAAAACCTAATAAGCTGTTTGTCAGATCTTATAACTACTCTAAAATAACTAGCTACTAATATACAGCAACTGTATCGACTAAAGCAACACTATAATAAAGCCACATTACACTAGAAACTTCAGACAAAAATCAGCTTAAGCAACAAATAAACATTAACCAACTAAAAGTAGCAAAAGTAGGCAACTTTGCTGCTACTGACTCTGAACATGACAACCTGATGGCAGGAGAATCAAACAATAGAAAATGCATACATAAAATCTTCATAAACTATATGCAGCATCTTACAGTAACTACTAAATATAATGAAATCAAGCAACATTATAACAAACTCGTCTAGCTAAATCCGCAAACTCTCATGTTCAATTAAAGTACTCAAAACATCAACTTAAATCAAATTAATCTAACAATTAGTAAAAGTAAAATTAGCAAACTGAACCTTATGTAAACTTTCCGGCCACTGAATCGGAACATGATACCCTAACGGCGGCGGAATCAAACACAACGGCGTTTCATCCAACACAGGACAATGCCGTTCACGATAAAAATTCATTTCTCTACTAAGCACACTATTCCGATTCGGATCTTCACACGGCATATAATCAACAGTATCCGGACCACACGAATCAATCTCCGCATGTTTTCCAGCTTCAATTAGGGAAACGAGTCCGAAGCGTTGTTTCGGATCGGCAGTATTGGATCGGATCAACGCTTGAGTACCTGAAGCGGCTAAAGAATCACCGAGCGGCGTGAAGATTAAGATGAAGAACAGAATAACGATTGCGAAAAAGATCATTGAAATGAAATCCAGAAGCTGCCATTTACGTGATGGAGAGTTGCGTTGTTTAGGTGAAGTTAGGTTTATGTGTCCCATTGTGGTATTGTTATGATGATTTGGGGGTTTTAAGATCTGGTTATGGAGATAGATACAGAGAAGATTATAGATATAGATATATGAGAGTGAGTAGATTTGAGGAGTGTGTGAACTGAAAGGGGACAGTGGAGGAGGGAAGGAGGAGGGAGAAATGTTGGGATCTTGATGTTCATATGATCTAGGGGGTGATACTATTAAATATTAATCATTTTACTTTTATAGTAATGATAAATAAATAAATAAATATACAAATACTAATTAATTTACTTTACTTTTATATAACTAAATGGGAGACGCTTTCTATACCATTTAAATATGCTCATCATACCACTAATCATTTGCATAGTATTAAAAAGTGCAGAAAAAGTACAGAATGATAAGAAAAAGTGATGAAAAAAGTACAGAAAAAGTACAGTAATCATTATATTTAAAATAAAATATAAAAGAAAATGATATGGAGAGTAGGAGCCATAAATAAATATAAAATAATTAATTAGATTAATACAACTGTGTGAGGGAAGTAATGTTATTAGGTGTAAAATATTATTCAACTATAAATTTGTCAATTAATATGTAAGTAAAAAAAATTATGTCAAAAAATATTATTAGGTAAATATTTGGTGTCAAATAGTATTTAATTTGGGTGTCATTTGTGGATATTGGGTGGATGGAACTTGAGTTTGAGGTATTTGGTATGTTTGATAAAACCCCGACATTTGTGTTGACCAGGTTGGTGTTGTGGGGTTGTACGAAGGTGAAAATGGGTTCCATTGCAAGTGTAGGTGGTATGGCGATTGATCGTTGTTTTGTGATATCGTATTGAATTATAGTGAGTAATATTGGAAGTAATTGAGGTTAAGTGTGAAAAATGAAAGGGGTAAAAGGTTGTACTTATATTGTAAAGTAATTGTTTGAAAAAAGAAATGGTAATAAAAATGGTCATTTTATTTTTTAGATTATTTTTTATGCAATATAAACGTTGGGTGGTAAAAATGATACAAAGGAAAAGGTCGTTTGCCTCGCCGTTCTCGACCAACACTGACCTTGAACGCCAACATTGAACGTCGTATTGGGTGTGGTGAAGGTTAGATCCTGACATTCAAGTCTGTGAACGACGATGCTTGCCTTCGCCCACTTTGTGTACTCTAAGTGCATAGCATTATCATTACCACTAATAACTATTTTTTAAGTTTATACTATGAAAAGTAAGAAAAAGGAAACTTAAAAACTAAAATCACTTATTTAATTTTAATACTCACAATGGGTAAACTCTTTTAAAAGATTTATTTTATGATAAAAGATCATATTACTAACTTGGTTTAAACAAAAAACTTCTTACTCAATGCATAAGAGCATTTACAATGCTCAAACCTTTTGAAAAACTCTTTTTAATGATAAACAATTTTTTCATCAAATTGACTCAAACCAAAAAAGCTTTATAACTACACACACATTACATATACATTTTATACAATTAAGAGCATCTTCAATGAAGGAATTTTTCCGTTGAATTCAAAAACTTTTTTAGCAATGGGTTCATCAAAATTGAGCTTTTGCTCAATAGTTCAATTACTATTGTTTATGTTTATTTTTTTTAACAAAAATAAGTTTGTGTTTATAAATTATGATGAAAAATGTAACATCATCAGTACCAGTCTGGTAATTTCTAATTTAAATTGATTATTTAATTATTTTAGAAATTATTTGATAATATGTGTTTAGTTGTGAAACTTAAATAAATAAGTCCCAGGACTTATTGTGAATAGTAATTGTCGCTTGTTTTAATTTACTATAGTTGAAGGTACAATAAATTAAGTTTCACGTAAATGTTATTTAGGTTCCAGGCAATAGATTAAAAGGGGACTAGTTTTAAGTGGATACGGGTCGGTGTAAAATCTGAGCCGACCTACTACTTTCCTTAAATGGAAAGTATTTCCATTTTTCTATTCCTTTGAAAACCTAAAGTAAGAAACCTTATACTAAAAAGTTGAATTAAATCAAGATTTAGGCTGTGATTTCTTGCAATCCATCTTCATTTGATTATCATCATTTCCTTGTTCTTCTTGTTTCAAGTAAGTGATTTTAAATTTGATGAAATAAGCTTTATTGGGGTAATGGTGATTATGATGAATTGCTTGATGTAAACATGATTAATGAGGCTATCTGATGTTAGAAACTGAATTGGTGCATAAGATATGCACAGTTTTGATGTCTTGTTCTTGAGTTAGGATATTAGAGCTCAAGTATGTGGATTATGCAATTTGTATGAATTTGACCTAAAAGTGGATTGATTGATGTATAAGGGATTAGATAGTTGTAATATGATGTTATTGTGGTGTTAAAACATTCCCTTTGTCGAATTGGTTACTGGAATGTTGATCTCTTTTTGGTGTGGTTCGTATTTGGGGTATGTTGAACTGTTGCTGCTGCTGCTGTACCTGAAGAACAAGCCGGCTACTCCCCTTAGGGAGCTGGCGGCTCCAGTGTTTAGGTTGAGAAGCCGGCGGGTTGTTTACCCCAACCGGCTGTTGCTAAAAGCTTTAAAACTTGACTTAGTTCTGGTGCCTCAAAACATGTTGTACCCGGCGGCTATATAGTGTGAGCCGACGGCTGGTGAGGTGAAACCGACGGGTACTAGTACCTAGCCGGCGGCTTGGTTGGCCAGTCCAGCATTCCTTATCACTTGTTGATTGTAATGTTATTTGTATTTGTTACATGTTAGAACATTAAGAGACCAGTAGTAGTATATGATAATAGTTGAGTTGTGATCTATAATACGTGATTGGAACTTGTAGCGGTGATGTTGATTGTGTCAAGTTCCTAGTGTTACAAATTGATATAAGTTAAGTATTGATGATTCTGATTACTAATTTATATCTGATTGTTGATTCTCATATCCTCCAAAAGATAAGTGACACTTGGATTCTGAGTTTGTGAAGACAAAGGTATCGGTGAGTGGATTCAGAACTCACCATTTGATTTAGTTGTAGCCATTTGGTTACAACAAGTGAACGTAGATATATTGTTGCATTTAATTTTCATTGTTGATTATAAATCTACGTGCTATGTGTGGCCTTCGGGCATTAGTTGTTAATGAGGTCAACGAGTTGAAATGGTTGGTTGAGCTGGTTAGTTATTATATGAATTTCACAGGGACTTGATTCATTCGTTGTGTGTAGAACATGTGGTTGATTATAATAACTGGTAGCTATCGGTCTCGTCTGTTTTGGCCATACGGATATGGTTGGATAAGTGTTCTTGGGGAGCCACCCGAGTATTATGGTATTCCCCAGAGCCACTGATCCTCATTACTATATTGTTGACTGGTTGAATCATGTGTTTACGGTTGTTTGGTGTAAACAGGTGGTTATGCTAAGTTGAATTGTGTGTGATGAATTCATTCACTTAGCTTTGTGCTAATCCCTTATTTTACTTCCTGCAGGTTATGTATTGGGATGTGGGTTGCAGGATTTTGGACGCTCCTGGAGCGGGGAATGTTTGACTGATCGTGCTACTCTGACATGTTTTTCTATAAACTAAGTTGGAACAAAATAATACCCCGTTTTATGTAGTTGTTTAATAGTTTAATATGGTGTGTGCTGGAGATATAAATGGTTTATGTACATCTTAATGTACAATGTTGAAAGATGTTTAAAATTATACACGCTTCCGTGATAATAATAGAATATTGTTGTATTAAATGAGGGGTGTTATAAGTTGGTATCAGAGCATAGTTTTGGGTTAATTGAGCATTGTAAAGTGTTCAATCCCAATTCTAGAGCGGTATGTCAAACATTCCTGGGTATGGGATTTTGCATTAGTTGTGAATCGGTTAGTAGATAGGTGCTAACGATTAACAATTGTTGAGTTGTTGTGATGAATACAGATATGGCAGATAACGAGCAACCGACCGCCAACCCTAATAATGCCTCAAGAACCGATGTTCCTCCTTTACAAATTCCTGGTGAACAACCTGGTCATGATGGTACTTCTGTTCCTGTTGTTGAATAATCAAACAGAGATGATTATATGCATGAATTAGAAGATGAGGTGATTAATCTCAGAGAATTTAAAAGACAAACTGAAGCTGCGTCATCTCAGCAACATTCTCAACAACAAATACTGGTGTTTGGTACTGTTCCTCCCTTTCAGTCAAATAAAACGTGTTCTTTTAAAACGTTTATGGCAAGTAAACCACCGGAGTTTAGTGGTAGTACCAATCCGTCTGTGACATTAAATTGGTTAAGAGACATGGAACGAAAATTTGATGTAACCCATTGTGAAGAAGAATCTAAGGTTCCGTATGCAGTTCAATGTCTTAAAGATGAAGCTATGGTTTGGTGGGATTCTATCACTGGTCATCTGACTCAACAACAGAAGGAAGCTATTAGATGGTCTGACTTTCATCAGGCAGTTTGTAATCAGTATTGTTCAGACTTTGATATGGCTCGAATCAGACGAGAGTTTGTGAACTTACAGTTGACTGATAAGATGACGATTGATGAGTTGATAGCCCAGTTTTCTGAGAAGCTGCGGTTTGTTCAGCAGTGGGTTCCTAATGAGAAAACTAGGATTGAACAGTTTGTGGATGCTTTACCTTCTAATTATCGTACCATTGTAAGATTAGCGAGTACTTTATCTCAAGCTTTTAACCTCACACGTTCTGTTGATAGTGACATGAGAGGTTCAGGTTATCAAGCTAGGGATACTTCTGTTCAGAAATCTAGAAGTGATTCTTCGGGAAAAGAAAAATAAATATCGCAGAGTGACCGACAGGGTCAGAGATCTGATAGTAAAAGTGGTTCATCTGGAGGTTCCAACTGGTGTACTTCTTGTAAGTCACGGCATTCTGGTCCGTATACTCCTCAGACGAATAAATGTCTCAAATGTGGTGAATTGGGTCATGAAATCAAGAATTGCAGGTATCCTAATTTTGTGTGTTGGATATGTAAGAAAGAAGGACATCGGGTTGGTCAGTGTCCGGAGGCGGGGAAACAGGGTTCGGTTTCGGTTGGAAGTTCGTCATCTTCCTGGCAAAAGCGGAAGAATCCTCCGCCAGCTGCAAGTAGGGCCTTTCAGATGACAGTCGATGAGGCTGTTCACACAGAGGATGTTATCACTGGTACTTTTCTTATAAACTCTGTACCAGCGCGTGTTTTGTTTGATTCTAGACAAACTGTTCTTTTATCTCTGTGTGCTTCTGTGATAAGTTGAAATTAATCCCTACTGTTATTACTAAGCCTGTAGAAGTAGAAATTGTTAGTGGCAAATTAGTTCCTGTTACCACTTCGGGGACTGGAGCTAGTATTGTGATAGACGGCCAGACTTTCCCAATTTCATTTCTGTTGATGCCAATTCCTAGCTTTTATGTGATTATTGGCATGGATTGGTTAAGTCAGTGTAAAGCAAGTATAGATTGCCACATTAAGTTGATTAGAATCCCAATTTCTGAAGAGTAATGTGTTGTGGCTCGAGGAGAACGGGATAATGGGTGTATAACTTTGATTTCTACGATGAAAGCTAGGAATTCGTTGTCTAAAGGTTGTGAGTCTTACCTAGCCTATGTGATTGACGCCAAAGTAGAAAAGAAATCCATTTTTGATGTCCGGGTAGTTTCTGAATATCCGGAGGTGTTTCCCGATGAATTACCTGGTTTGCCACCGGTTAGGAAAGTTGAATATCAGATTGATCTTGTTCCTGGCTCGTCGCCTGTAGCCAAAGCTCCCTATAGATTAGCTCCTTCTAAAATATGTGAAATGATGAATCAGATACAGGAGTTGTTGGATAAAGGGTTTATTAGACCTAGTTCTTCTCCTTGGGGTGCACTGGTTTTGTTTGTGAAAAAGAAGGATGGGTCTTTTCGTATGTGTATTGATTATCGGGAACTGAATAAACGAACAGTGAAGAATAAATACCCTTTGCTTCGAATATACGATTTGTTTGATCAGTTGCAGGGATCTTCTGTTTATTCTAAAGTTGATCTGAGGTCGGGTTATCATCAAGTTCATGAACAGGATATTCCTAAAACTGCTTTCCGTACCAGGTATGGTCATTTTGAATTCCTGGTTATGCCTTTTGGTTTAACAAATGCTCCAGCAGTTTTTATGGATTTGATGAATCGGGTTTGTCGGCCTTTTCTCGATAAATTTGTGATTGTATTTATTGATGATATTCTGGTGTATTCTAAATCCGAATCAGAACATGAAATGCATTTGAGATTAGTGTTGAAAACGTTGAAAAGAGAACACTTATATGCAAAATTTTCTAAATGTGAATTATGGTTTCGGGAGGTGCAATTTTTGGGTCATATTGTCTGTAATGATGGTGTCAAAGTTGATCCTTCAAAAATTGAAGCTGTGATGAACTGGAAAGCTCCAAAATCTGCTTCAGAAATAAAGAGTTTTCTTGGGCTAGCTGAGTATTATCGAAAATTCATTAAAGACTTTTCAATGATTGCTGGTCCTTTAACAAAGTTGACACGTAAAGATGTTAAGTTTCAGTGGGATGAGTCACAAAATGTAGCTTTTCAGACCTTGAAACAGTTACTGTGTCAGGCACCTGTGTTGACATTACCAGATGGGTCTGAAGATTTTGCTGTTTACTGTGATGCATCTTATGCTGGGTTAGGTAGTGTTCTTATGCAGAGAGACAGAGTTATTGCATATGCTTCTCGACAGTTGAAACAACATGAAAGAAATGACCCTACTCATGACTTAGAGTTGGCAGCTGTTGTGTTTGCATTGAAAATCTGGAGACATTATCTTTATGGTACAAGGTGTATTATTTGTACAGATCACAAGAGTCTTCAGTACATGTTTTCTCAGAAAGAGTTGAATATGCGTCAGAGACGATGGTTAGAGTTAATCAAAGATTATGATTGTGAAATTCGTTACCTTCCAGGAAAAGCGAACATAGTTGCTGATGCGTTAAGCTGAAAAGGTACCTCTGACCGAATTTATTATTTGAAAGTTGATGTTTCTTCTGACTTAGTGAATATAATTAAAGATGTACAGTTGGAAGCCTTATTAGATCATAATCTAAAGTCAGAAATCATGTTGAAAAGGAAAGATTTATTGGTTGATGATTCTAGAGGATTGAAGACTTTTCAGTCTCGCGTGTGGATTCCTCTTATTGGTGGTATTCAGGATATGATTTTGACTGAAGCCCATAAGTCACGATTATTTGTTCATCCCGGTAGTACTCGGACGTATAATGACTTGAAGCCTTTGTATTGGTGGCCCACAATGAAAACCGATATAGCGCAATTTGTTAGTACTTGTCATATTTGTGCTCAGGTCAAAGCAGAACATCAGAAGCCATATGGGTCACTGAAACAGTTGGAAATCCCTGAGTGGAAGTGGGAGCACTTAACCATGGATTTTGTGACTAAACTTCCACGTACATCTCGAGGAAATGATATGATTTGGGTTATCATTGACCGGTTAACCAAAAGTGCACATTTTCTTGCTACAAGTGAAAGTGCATCTTTGAGTAAGCTTGCATAGTTGTATGTCAATGAAATTGTCTCGAGACATGGAATTCCTTTGTCGATTGAGTCAGATAGAGATTCTCGATTCATTTCTCATTTCTGGCAGAGTTTGCAGCAAGAGTTGGGTACCAGAGTAAATCTCAGTACTGCTTATCATCCTCAGACCGATGGTCAGTCAGAGCGTACGATACAGACACTTGAGGATATGCTGCGGGCTTGTGTTCTGGAGTATGGTGGTTCTTGGGATTCTCATTTGCCCTTGGTGGAATTTGCACATAATAATTCCTATCACTCTAGTATCGGTATGCCTCCTTATGCAATGTTATATGGTAGACGTTGCAGAACGCCTACTTGTTGGTTAGAGACTGGTGAAAAGCAGTTTGCGGGTGTAGACATTGTTCAGATGACAGCTGATAAAGTGGCAGTTGCACATGAAAAGTTGAAAGCTGCCAGAGATAGACAGAAGCAATATGCAGATCCACGTAGAAGATCAGTATCATTTGTTGAGGGCGAATTGGTTTACCTGAAAGTTTCGCCTTGGAAAGGGGTTATTCGTTTTGGAAAACGTGGTAAATTGGCTCCTCGATATATCGGTCCATTCAGAATCTGCAAAATTGTTAATGATCAATCAGTTACACTTGATCTTCCTCCAGAGCTTGCTGGTATTCATAATACATTTAATATTTGTTATTTGAGGAAATGTAACGTTGAAGACCAGTCCCAGATTCTTCCTTTACAAGATTTGCGGGTTGATAGAAGTCAGAAATTAGTTGAAGAACCTATTGAACTTCTTGACCGAAAAGTTATTAAACTTAGAAAGAAACAGATTCTGTTGGGACATAGAGTGTGACAACAGATCTAGCTTGAAATAGGACTGGTGTAATTCTTATTACGTTTGTACATTGGTTTAGATTTGTAAATAAATATTTGTTTTGTTAGTAATATTCGTTAAACATATTATTGTGCTAAGTTAGACGAATGTTTAAAGACGAAATAAATAATAGACATTTAATGCGAGGCGAGTCGAGATCTCAGGTCGCAGCGAGTTGAGCTGTGAGGTGAGACCTGAACTCGCGAAGCATTAGTCTGGCGAGCCGAGTCCTTTACTGGGCTTGGGCTGCGAGTTGGACCGAACTCGCAGGCCCATGCGAGCCGAGGTGAGCTGGACGTATATAATGTTTTTTACTCCGTGAAAAACATAACTCTTGGCTATTTGTCTTTCTGATCTGCGAACTCGACAACCAGAGAAAACATATATCTAACGGCTAGGCTTTGACGTATTATTCGTTTAAAGTTAAGCTTTAATATACGCAATTACGAACATATTTGTTGTTAGTAAGATAACACCGTATTGAGGGATTCCGCACCTTAATACTACAGATAACGAAGTTATCGATCCTAAAACTAGGGGACTTACATCTGGTATCAAAGCTTTCGGGCTAAATACGAGTGTGTTCATAAGTTTTAGTGTTATTGCGTTTTTGATTCGGGTCGTTTTTACGTGCGTTCTTGCAATACTAACGATCAAATTCATTCTCTGGACGTTTTAGGGTTTGTTTACAGCCGAAATTCTTAGTTTCAGTCGTAAAAATACCTTAAAATTTTGTTTTCGGGTTTAACAGCCGTTTCGCGAGTCGAGATTAGGGTTCCAGCGTAGCCTGCGAACCGAGTTGAACTAGCGAGTCGAACTTAGGCTTGCGAGTCGAACTGAGATCCCTCGCGAATCGACATCACTTGCGAATCGACATCTTTAGCAATCCGAACTGAGGCTTGCGAATCCGCGAATTCTGCGAGTCGAGCTGAGATTGCGAGTTGGGCTGAGTCTTGCGAGTTGAGTTTTCTGAATTAGCTGAAACAGTTTAATTTTACGTTTTTAAGATGTCTGACTTAAGTAGAATGATCGAAATGGACCACGAGGTGGGAAAGTCAAACGTTCCACCTAAGTTGTTAAGAATCGAAGATTACTACAATTGGAAGGACAGATTTGAATCTTACTGTAGATTCCATGACCTGTCAATCTGGATGTGTATCAAGAGTGGATACACCGCACCTACACAAACTGTTCAGAATGCCACTGTGGTTCTTACCTATGCTAACATGAGTGATCAAGAGAAGGAAGCTTACAGAAATGAGAATAAAGCACATTCATGCATAAAGATGTGTCTTCCTAAAGAGATTGCTCATCAACTGAAATCTTTTCATACTGCTAGAACGCTCTGGGAAGCTCTAGAGAAAAGAGGTGAGGGAAGTCCACAAGTGAGAGCTGGCAAGAGGAGTCTTCTTAAAAATCAGTTTACTATGTTTAAAGCTTTAAAATGAGAAGATCTTGATGCCTATGTCACGCGTTTCTACCATCTACTAAGTGAACTGGAATACCATGAAATTGTTGAAGAAGAAGTAGCTAAAACCGACAAGTTTCTTGAGGGTTTGCCTTCTAAATGGGAAATGTATGGCGTTATGATTAAGGATAACGAAACTAGGTATTCTACTATGACCTTAGAGCAAGTCATTGACAAGCTGAAAAGTTATGATTTCTCCAAAAAGTCAAGAGATAGTGATTCTGATCAGGTTCAGAACCCTGGGTTGTATCATGGAAAGTCAAGTCTTTCGACTGCGTCATCTAGTTCGACCACTGCACTGTTAGTTGGTGATACTAGTGAAAATGGAGAAATGATTACTGAAGATCTGTGTTTTATTTCCTCCTCTGGTGATGAGACAAAGGGAAAGAATTCTGAGAAGTCACCTCAAGAGCATCAGAAGATGCCCATGAGTGTGAAATCTGCTGAACAGCAATTGTCTGTTCTTGCTTCCTTTGTGGCATCATACGAGAACTACATAGAGGGAAAGATCAATGATCCTATTCTGTTTGATGAGGATTATGAGCAGATAGATTCTGATTATCTTGAGGAATTGGAGCTTCAAGATCAACTAGCGTTGATATCTAGAAAGGTGAAGAATTTCCTCAAGAGAACTGGTAGAAAGGTGTTGGGCAATAGATCAGGGTTTGACAAAACCAAGGTCAGATGCTTTAACTGTTAGGGTATTGGTCATTTTTCTAGAGAATGCCAAAGACCTAAAGTAGAAGCATAAGGAAAACAAGGTTCGGGAAGTACACTAGCTTCCAAAGCCTTAGTGGTGAAGCAGTTGGATGGCTCTTATGATTGGCAAGCTCATTCTGAGGAAGCTTTGATGGCCGAGATCGAAGAGACAACTGCTGGATCAGTGTCCTACATGCCCACTGATATGGAACAGAAAGTAGAGGTGCCTGAGTCTGAAGTGAAGGCAAGTGATGATGACGTGCTATATATGGATTCAGCTCCAGATATGAGTCCTGAAGAATTCGTGGCACGCATGGCTGAATTACAAACTGACAAGAAGAAGATATGTTTAGATATTCTTAATCTTGCTGATGTTTGTTACTTAGTTACTGATTTACAATCTCAGAATAGTGTCTTAACTGTGTCAAATAGCAACCTGTCATCACAATTGAATATGGATAAGGAATCCTATAAGACTGTTAGATCTGAACTTGATCAAGCTATTATGGATATTCGTAGATTAAGTGATGATAAACAAGTCTTAAAAGATAAAATTAAGTCTGATGCTTCGGATAGAACAAAACTTAGAGATACCATAAGTGAAAAATCTGTTATCATAGATGGTCTCTATATGAATATCAAAGACTTAAATGAGACAATTGCTAGTAAGGATCAGGAAATAGTGAACCTTAACTTAAGGTTAATTGAGCAAAACCGTAAACTTGAGAATTATAGGACATCTCAAATGGATAAAATGTTAGATGCTCAACGTAGTGTAAAGGACAAGACTGGGTTAGGTTACAATGATGTATCCCCACCTTTTAATGCCAATTACACTCCTATTCCTGAAGATTCTGAAATGACAGATGCTACTCCTGAAATTTTCAGTAACTAATGATCAGGAAAAGTTAGAGGCACAGAAGGATGTTATTAAGAACCCTTCATCAGATAATAGTAAGGCTTCTCATTTCACCAAAATACAATTTGTATCGGGTGGAGTGATTAACGATGCTAAGACTGATGATACGGTTAATAAGGAACAGCCTAAACCTTTAGTGCCTAAGACTCCGGATGAGAAAGCAAAAGTGAGTAAATCACGCAAGCAGATGTCATGTTTCAAGTGTCATCAAAAGGGACACGTGGCTTCGTGTTGTCCTAACAAAAAGCCTGAAACACCATATAAGCTTGTGATTGATGAAAAGACACAGACCGACTCTAGTATGACTGTAGATAGGTTAGATACCAAACTTAAGTTAGGTAATAAACCTGTTAACATTCTTAAAAGAGATGGTAAGCATAGTGTCTCCCCACCTAAACCTAAACGGCCATATACTCAAGGTGATAATTCTGTCAATAAGTCTAGAGATGTGACACCGTCGAGGTTTAGAACTACAAGTAGAGGCCATAGTCATTATGAGAGTGGTACTACTTCGCGATCACATGAGTTTAATTATAATAATAGAGCTCATAATTATGTGCCTAAGAGGTTCTCCTCAAATTCACCTCTTAAGGCTGATCGTCCACAAACTAAAGCTACTTCGAAAGTAACTAAAGCTCCTGATGGGAAGGATGGTTATTTTAAAGAGCTTAAGTTTGTTGATGATAAGGGACAAACCAAGATCGTAATGGCTTGGGTCCCTCTTGATAACTGATCGTGTTCTGTGTTATGTGCAGGAGCATGCTGTGAACAAGGACAGCTGGTGGTATGTAGACAGTTGATGCTCGAGGCACATGACCGGAGAAAGAAGTCTACTGAAGGACTTCAAGGAGAGTCTCAAGCAAAAAGTAAATTTTGCAGGAGATAAAGGAGGAGTAATTTCGGGAAAAGGAAAAGTTTCAAATGGAACTTTGACTTTTGAGGATGTGAACTATGTTGAAGAACTAACTCACAACCTAGTGAGTGTTTCCCAAGTCTGTGATAAAGGTCACCCAGTTTATTTTAATAAAAAGGAGGCCTTAGTCCTGAAGCCAGGTTTCAAAATTCCTGATAAATGGATATTGATGAGGGCGCCAAGGAAGAAGGACATCTATGCTATCAACATGGGTGTTCCTAACTCTTCAATGGTGTCTACATGTTTATTATCCAAGGCTTCGGAAACAGACGCTTTGTTATGGCATAGGAGAATGGCACACCTGAACTGGAGAAAGATGAATTACATAACCAAAAATGGTTTGGTTCTAGGTGTACCACAAAAACGTTTCGAGTCTGAGGATAAGTGTGTTCCTTGCATGAAAGGAAAGCAGCACAAGAAACCACACAGACCTAAGACTGAAAATTCTATCTCCTCGCCATTTGAATTGCTACATATGGATCTCTTCGGCCCTATAAGCAAGAGAAGTATAGGTGGCAAATGGTACTGTTTGGTTATCACAGATGATTATTCTAGATTCTCATTGGTATTCTTTTTGGGATCAAAGGATGAGACTTCAAGAATTCTAATTGAGTTCTTTGATCTAGTAGAGAATGTCTATAAAAAGAGAGTTAAGCGTATTCGTAGTGACAATGGAACAGAATTCAAGAATTCAACGTTGAATATCTATTGCTTAAGCAAAGGGATATTACATCAATTCAGTGCACCTTATGAACCTCAACAGAATGGTGTTGCTGAAAGGAAAAATAGGACGTTGATTGAAGCTGCAAGAACAATGCTTGCTGATTCAAAGCTTCCGGTCATTTTTTGGGCAGAAGCAGTAAATACAGCATGTTATGTTCTTAATAGAGTTCTTACGGTTAAGAGACATAACAAGACTTGTTATGAGCTTTTGAACAATAAGAAACTAAACTTAAAAGGGTTTGAACCCTTTGGAGTTTCATGCACCATATTAAAGACTGGACATCAAGCAAAATTTGGTGAGAAGGCTGACGAAGGATTTTTCCTAGGTTATATGCCAAATTCGCCAAACAAGAGAGTCTTTAATAAAGTCACAGGACGTTTGGAGGTAGTTTATAATATTGAGGTTACGAGCTACTCACCGGATGTTCATAAGGGCTTAGATTGGCAATTTGATTATTCTGATCTCTTTGCTTCATTTAAAGTTCCTATTAGTGACTATGTCAGTGATTCAGAGATAGCTGAACATTTATTGTTTGAAGATGAGAATATTGGTCCCGCTTCAACATCAAGTGTTAAGCAGTCTGGAATTAAGACTAATGTCGACTCAGATAAAGCTTCCACAAGTGAGTCACAACAACCTTCAGAGGATAAGTCTCAAGAAACAGAAGATCCTGATGATCTTTCTACAAAGTTTGATGATATACTTACTCCTTTGAAACATTTAAGGATATCTTCAGCACGTACGGAAGATGTACCTGAATTGGAAGAGATTGGTACTAATTTGGAAGATGAGATACCGGTTGAACCAGTTACTACAACTAGAACGAGTAAGAATCATCCCGTTGAAAACATCATCGGTGATATTAATACTCCGGTTCAAACTAGACATCAATCCAGAGCTAGTACATCTGAGAACTTAGAATACCAAAGCTTGTATACTGCAATGAAAGAGACAGGGATTCCTAATCAATGTCTATATTCATGCTTTATCTCACAAATCGAGCCTAAAAATGTTCAAATGGCTTTAAAAGAAAGCTCGTGGGTAGAAGCAATGCAAGAGGAACTATCACAGTTCTCTAAATTACAAGTATGGGAGTTGGTTGATCTACCAAAGGGAGAATATCCAATTGGAACTAGATGGGTATTTAAGTGCAAGAGAGATGATAAAGGAATCGTTACTCGCAATAAATCTCGTCTGGTGGTTCAAGGTTTTAATCAACAAGAAGGTATTGACTACAATGAAGTGTTTGCACCAGTTGCTAGGCTAGAAGCAATTAGAGTATTCTTAGCATTTGCATCATATTTTGGTATAAAAGTGTATCAGTTGGATGTTAAGAGTGCCTTTTTGTATGGCAAAGTGGAAGAATTGGTGTATGTTTCACAACCGCCAGGGTTTGCTGATCCTGAGTATCCAGATAGAGTATATCGTTTGAATAAGGCTCTATATGGATTACATCAAGCTCCTAGGGCATGGTATGGAACACTATCAACGTATCTACTTGAGAATGGATTTACAAGAGGATCAATTGATAGTACACTGTTTGTGAAGTGGAAAAAGAAAGACTTTCTTCTAGTGCAAGTTTATGTTGATGACATTATTTTTGGATCGTCTGATGAAAAGATGTGTCAAGAATTTGAGAAAGTCATGAGAAAAATGTTTGAAATGTCTGCAATGGGAGAGTTGAATTTCTTCTTAGGATTACAAGTTGATCAAAAGAAGGATGGATTCTTTATTCATCAATCTAAATATACATATGAGCTATTAGAACGCTTCAAGATGGATGAAAGTAAGGTCTACAATACTCCAATTCCAGTCAATCATGGACTAGGTCCAGATACATCGAGTGATAGCGATGTGGATCCAACTCTTTATAGAGCCATGATCGGATCACTAATGTATCTTACAGCCTCTAGGCCTGACATAATGTTTGCTGTTTGCTTATGCGCAAGATATCAGGCTAATCCAAAAGAGTCACATATGCAAGCTGTTAAACGAATCTTTCGTTACCTCAAAGGGAAACCTAAGCTGGGTCTTTGGTATCCGATTGATGGAGACTTAGATCTCGTAGCATATACTGATTCGGATTACGGAGGATGCAATCAGAATAGGAAATCTACGACCGGAGGATGTCAATTCCTAGGAGGTAGATTAGTATCCTGGCAGTGCAAGAAGCAAACCTCGGTAGCCATTTCTACATGTGAAGCTGAGTATGTTGCAGCTGGCAGCTGTTGCTCTCAAGTACTTTGGATTCAACAGCAACTGCGGGATTACGGGTTAAATATAACCAATACTCCTATGATGATTGATAACGAATCTACTATGTCGATCACCAATAATCCGGTAAAGCACAGTAAAACTAAGCATATTGATATTCGACATCATTTTATTAGAGATTGTGCTGAAAAGAAATTGATAAAGTTAGTTAAGGTTCCATCATTGGATAACTTAGCAGACTTATACACAAAGGCATTCGACAGAGCAAGATTTGAGACGTTGCTTCAACTAAACGGAATGAGAAATCCAGAGTGATTAGTCTTCCAAGGGTATTTTTGTAATAGTTAGTATTTCGGTGTTCATTAAAAAAAAAAAAAAAAAAAAAAAAGGGCGTATGGCATTCATTTGCTTGTTACCTAAGGGGAATCGCCTTCATTTAAGTTTTTATTTGCAAAAACTATGGGATATGATAGTACATTAGGAGAATAAGCTTCACAATAATAAGCTTAAGTCCTAAGTATGATATGGTAGTAGGTTCAAATAAAGTTGCTTTAGAACTACAACAGTTCTATCAGGTATGTGTTTATATTTATTTGATTATACACCTATATCCACAAGTTATAATTTGTCTATTTTTTTAAGTAAAAACTTTAGATGGCTTCATCATATGATGTACTGGTTGGCAAATTTTATGAAATTTTCTAAGTCTTAAGAAGTTAATTAATTACTTGTTTATTATCTTATGTTACTATTCTATGATGTATGACATCAAGTCTTAATTGTTGATGGATGGTATTACCATACATTGTTATCATGCATATTAATTTAAAGTGACAAATAGTAGCAATATGGGTATTAACTTAATTACTGGTAACTTTGTTGTACTAAGTACAGAACTGAAACCTTTAATTAAATTAATATTCTTAAATATATTTTAAATTATGCTAGAAGGGATCTTTTGTTGTACTACGTACAGACTTAGATAACATAGCATATTCAAAATATGTTTGATATTTGTCTAACCTTAAAAATTCAAGTGTATGTTATATGTTTCGAAAAGATACATCATTTAGTAACCGCTACCTTGAAATTTAATGATGCAGTGTTATGAGTTTTTACTTGAATTCTTCAGTATGTCATATAATAGGAAGCACTTGATAATATTCATACTAACAATAAAGAGTTTGCTTAGAAAATTGAGTATAATTTGTTTATGTGGATCATAATACCGGTAATCGTCTTGAACTGTCTATAATAAAATATTCACTTAATGTGAGTAATGCATTTATTAATTATGCTATGTGGATAAAGGTACCTAAGGTATAGTTTTATAAATATAAATGTATCAATGATGAATTCAGTTGTAATTTTACAGTGATTTATTTGAATTTCATGAGGTATGTATACTACCAATCTGCTCAGACTTTTTAATATATAATTAATTGCTTATTCTTACTAATATGATCCCTAAGCAGATAAAATCTTATTTACTTTGTATATTTACTTTGTTTCGAGTGATTAATAAAATGGTACTTGATACCAATGGTTATATAATTTTGTTTTTTATCTTATTTTTATTTGTTTTTAATTTAAGTTTTTATTAGGTTTTACCCTTCGGAATTAAATTATACTGAATATTTTTGAGTTGAACAAACGTGACAAATACAAGTGAAAATTAATTATAATTTAGACTTGTAAAATATAGGGTTTTTATTTATACTTAGAATTAAATTCGCGTTTTTATTTATTCCTGCGAGTTGACATCGACTTGCGGATCCGTTTGAAATTCTCGCGAATTGGATACAAAGTATAAAGGGGGTCAAACGAGTCAAGCCAACCCACCGAACCCACAAATTTCGCGAGTTCACTAAAGCTTGCGAATCCGTAACACAGGCGAAACGAGGCGATTTTTGATTTTCGCTTGATTTCGAATTTTAGAGTACGGGAATGAGTTTTTGAATCCGTAGACTTTATACACCTTCAATTTACGAACATTTTGAGGTATATATCAACGGATTTCACCGTGTAAATAACGAGAAATCGAAGTTTTTATAAACTTAGGGTTTCGGGTTATAAACTAAACAATTTGCGTCGATTACGATGTTATTGGACATAGATCTTTAGGGTTTATGTTAAACGAACATTAATGAACGTAAATCAATCGATAGATCATGTTAAAATCAACGGATTAATCGATTTTAAGTGTAAATTCGCGACGGCAGTTCATCGAACGAGTTGACGTTGTGAATCAACTCGCAGCGAGTTGACTAGCGAATCGGTGTGATTAGCGAGTTCACTTCAATAGCTGCTTGATAAGTTTAGCGAGTTGATCAATGTAGCGAATTGATGAGTAAAGCGAGTTGATAAGCAAAACGAGTCGACCTCAACTCGTTAGGCCAGTTTATGCGAGTCCAGGACTTAGATAAATTTTATTTTTACGTAGTTATATAATTGTTAAGGTTTTAAATAATAACTTTTATATAATTAATTTAAATTAGACTTAAGACTTTTAGTTATAAGTTAAATCTTTATATACGACTTGAGACTATTTTTGTAACAAGTTATATATAATTTCAATTTTAAACTAAGATGTTTGATGAATCTTGATTCATAATACGTAATAGTTTAAATATTTTTAATCGTGCATTAAATTATATCTGTTGTTTGTGTTTATTTTACAGATATGGCTAGAGCATTTGACAAGGGTCACAACATTTTGGTTGATCTGAACCTTGAAGCCAAGCGGGCTGATAGGGTTGCTGATATACTACGATTCCTTGCACGATCACGGATTAGATACGCCATTACGGCCAATCCTCCTATCTCTCAGGCTATACTGAACGATTTCTGGACGGATATAGTATATGATGAATCTGTCAACCCGCCAGAGATTAGAGCTACGGTTAGTGGTCAGCCTGTTACATTTTCAGCTGGAAATCTCCGTGAGATTTTGCAGCTTGGTACAGTAGAACAGGAGAACGGAGATATTGAGTACCCTATGGATTTTATAGAGGGTGCGATAGGTCGTATGGGTCGTATGGGTTATACGTGGACGTCAGTTCCAGAAACCTCTGGTCATTGGTCAGTGGAGGTTTCTTTGGCACGTGATGAATATAGTTTTTGCAGCGAAGAAGGGTGGTTTTGATGAGTTGAGCCCTGCGATTCTATCGGCTGCACTGTCACTGATTTATAATAAACCATACAGTTTTTGTGATTATATTTTTGGTGAGATTGCGAAACAGATATCGGGGTCTGTTAGATCAAGATTTTTGGTTTACCCGCGATTTTGCATGTTGATTATCCGTGCGCGTCTACCGGATTTGGCTATACCAGAACCACATCTAGTGGTTAATACGATTGACCATCGTGGGTATAATGCCATGTTTATGCAGACGGTTAGGAAAGAGGGAGTGGTGAAACCTGAAGTTAGACCACTTTTTGGGTATGTTATTGACCCGAACTACGTTGCACCGCCAAATCGTGGGTGGTTAGATGTTGCTCCTGCTGCTGCTCCTGCTGATGCTGATGTTGTACCAGAACCTGCAGCTGAGGAAGCTTAACATGAAGATCCACAAGGGCTCCTTGAGGATGTTTTTATTCAGGCTGGTCAGGTTGATCAGCAAGTGAACCAAGAGGTTGCTGCACAGGTTGTGCAAGAGGTTTTGGAGCAGAATGACGATGCGACCAATCCTTTGCTTCAAGACATTGAGAGTTATTTAGCACCACCTGAGGTAAAATTTTATTTTATTTATGTAATAATATAGATGCTTAGTTGATAGATTGTTTTTATTAATCATAGATGCATAATATTATTATCTAATGCTTATGATATTAGATATTTAGTTAATTGGATATTATTTCTGATTTTAAAATATAAATATCATTAAACGAACAGGAAGCTGAAGCTGAGGCTGCAAACCCAGAAGTTATATTACTTGAGGGGGGAGCAGACACAGCTTGATAGATCAGTTGTTGTACCGACTGAGGATCCTGTTAGATCATCTGGAGGTCGTGATGGTGAGACGGCTTCGGATGAGGATTCTGAGAATACACCTTCTCCTTCTCCATCTGCTTCTGAAAGGAAGAGAAAAGGTAAGAGTATTCTGGAGGAAGGTACTGAGGAAGTTGAGATTCCTTTGATGAAGCGTCCGAGAACGCTGACTATTCGAGAAGGTTAGTATTGATTATAAAAGTTAAATAATCTTAACTTGTTGTTTATCAAGAGTTAAACTGAGACAGTTAATTCTGTATACAGTTGCTCAGGATACACCACAGGTGGAGATGGATGCACCGGTGGTTACTGAACCGATGTCTTTACCGCTTCAGGTATGAGATATAAGTTCTATAACTATGAGTGTTATACAATTAATTAGAGTTTGAGACAGAATAATCTGTTACAATAACTGATTTTAATTGTGTTTAACTTTACAGCATGAGGTTGCTGATCTAGTTCGTGGAGCTAATTTTCCGACGAACAAAACAGCTAGATTTGCGACAAGTTTGCTTACGCAGGCTTTGTCTCAACCTCATACACCGCTGACCAGAGACTGGCATATTGAGTCTCTTACACCGCCTGGACCAAGAACGATACCTGTTACTCCGACGACTGATGCTGAAAGGATTACATCTTTAGAGTCTAGGGTAAAGGATTTAGAGAAGCTTACTTCTTAGATTCCAGAGTTGGTGTCGAGCAATCTTCTTCTTTCTCAGCAGATACTCAAGCAGAGTGAATCGTACAATCTGTTGATGAAGACTCATGAGACTTTGCTTGCGGACTTCAATGTACAGAGACTGAAGTTATCTTCTTTGGAGAGTCTGGTCTTGAGATCGCATTCAGGACAGTCTACTCAGGGGGAGATATTGGTATATCTGGAGTCTTGCAGAGAGGATGAGCTGAAGAGGAAGAGAGACTCTGACAAGGACGATGATCCCAATGCACCGAGTGGTGAGCAGACCGGTCCTTCAAAGACTGGTGAGCAAGCTACAACTCAGGGGGAGTCTGGTGCTGGTGCTAGTGGTTCTGGAGTGGATACAAGTGCAGATAAGACTGTACCGGGTGATACTGAAGCTGGTAAGATAGCTTAGTATTATCATAGTACTGTAATATTTGACCGCCGAACAAGCTACAAGTCAGGGGGAGTCTGGTGCTGGTGCTAGTGGTTCTGGAGTGGATACAAGTGCAGATAAGACTGTACCGGGTGATACTGAAGCTGGTAAGATAGCTTAGTATTATCATAGTACTGTAATATTTGTAATAGTTTGTAGTGAACAAATGTAAACTTAATTATTGTGTAAATATATTTGGCTTAGGGTTATTATTATTTTAAGTAAAAGATGTTTGGTAATTTAAGTTTATATAATTATGTTAAGATAAAATAGTGATCGAAAGACTTCCGACTCATTGAGTAGTCGAGCGGCGTGTTCCGATTAATTTCGGCGGTCAAAATTTATAATAACTTATGCATTTTAGATTTGATTATGGACTTAAGACAGTAAGGTATATAAGTAATTAACAAGTTAAAAATGTATTTGTATTAACTAGACAAATGATATATAATTTAAAGGTTAAGTTGATAATGAAGGAGATCAATTAACGCTTGGAAATTATATAAGGTAATTAATAGTAAATTTAAATGTTTGGTGATTATTCACGATGCATTAGAATTTAAAGTTAATTAATATTTGTTAAGTAGACTTAAGAGATTTTGGATTGATTCAGGGTAATCAATAAAAGATTTTATAAGTTATATGTAAATTGCGTTTATATGTTAGGTTAAAATATACAAAAGAATTAATAAAGAAATTCTTAGATTGGTTCAGGGAAATCAATGAAGAATTTGAATTATTAATATATTTGTATTTTTGTTTTTCTCTAGGAATGGAAATGCTTAATCTATCAGATTCAGAAGATGACATTTTGGATGAGATAGATGAAGAGATTGATTATGATATTGAAGAAGTAGAGTTCAAACTTCCTGAAGACTGGACTGCAGTATTTGAATCTGTGATAGATGAAGGTGTTGATCTGGATGCAAATGTAGATGAACATGTTGTGAATCCATCAACGACTGAATTTGTTTTTGTAAATGAACAATGAGAATCAGTTATTGATTTAGAAGCTTTTGAGAATGCTTCTGAAGATTCAGATACTGAAGTTGAAGAAATAGAGGACAAATACAAACATTTGGTTAGAAATCCAATGTTTATCCAAGGAATGCTTAAGAAGAAAAAGGAAAATAAGCCACGCATTTTGAAAGAAGTTGATATTACTGGAAAGCGTGTACTTAAAAATGGCATTATTGGATGGTATTATGACTCTGACCTGAAGCTCTTCGCGATCAAAAGGTTTGACGGAGTTCAATATTTTGAGAAGAAGCTTGCAGTGTTTAGTTCGTTGCCTCGATATGAGATTCGAGACTTGGCTAGATTAGATATGATAAATTCAAGTGATGATGACTATGCTAAGTATGTTGAGCGTATCATTAGGACTGAAGGATTATCTATGAATTTCTCAAAGATTAAGCCAAGGAAAGGTAAAACGATAAAGCTGAACGAACTCAGTCAGAGGACAGGAAGAAGAAGAAGAAAGAAGGTTTATCCAGCGGTCAACTGTATTAAGCAAATACCTATGAAGACTATGCCTCAGAATATTTTGGAAAAATTGAAATATTGGGGGGTAGATGCTGGATCAGGAGAAGCCTTTATGATTGAAGCTGATGATGATTATCCTGATGGAGAAAAAGAGATTCTTCGTGTATATGATCACAGACATCTGATGAACTTATCAAAGGAAGATCTGATTATGTTATACAAGAACAAGATCAAATCTACTGTTGGTTGGGGTGATTTAGCACGAGATTATCACAGGATGGTTAAAACATGCATCAAGCTTAAAATTTTTGCAGGTAGTAAAATTTACTCTTGAAAATCAAAGACAGCGTGAAGATAAAGATGCTAGAGCTATTGTCAAGGGGGAGTCTGTTGGGACATAGAGTGTGACAACAGATCTAGCTTGAAATAGGACTGGTGTAATTCTTATTACGTTTGTACATTGGTTTAGATTTGTAAATAAATATTTGTTTTGTTAGTAATATTCGTTAAACATATTATTGTGCTAAGTTAGACGAATGTTTAAAGACGAAATAAATAATAGACGTTTAATGCGAGGCGAGTCGAGATCTCAGGTCCCAGCGAGTTGAGCTGTGAGGTGAGACCTGAACTCGCGAAGCATTAGTCTGGCGAGCCGAGTCCTTTACTGGGCTTGGGCTGCGAGTTGGACCGAACTCGCAGGCCCATGCGAGCCGAGGTGAGCTGGACGTATATAATGTTTTTTACTCCGTGAAAAACATAACTCTTGGCTATTTGTCTTTCTGATCTTCGAACTCGACAACCAGAGAAAACATATATCTAACGGCTAGGCTTTGACGTATTATTCGTTTAAAGTTAAGCTTTAATATACGCAATTACGAACATATTCGTTGTTAGTAAGATAACACCGTATTGAGGGATTCCGCACCTTAATACTACAGATAACGAAGTTATCGATCCTAAAACTAGGGGACTTACAGATTCCATGGTGTTAGTGAAATGGAAGCATAGTTTAGGTTCAAACCTGACTTGGCAAACTGAAGAGAGTATGAGATCCAGATATCCTGGATTATTTGACCATGATGAGATTTCGGGGACGAAATCTTCCTAAGGGGGAGATTTGTAACATCCTCGGTACCGATCTGGTAATTTCTAATTTAAATTGATTATTTAATTATTTTAGAAATTATTTTATAATATGTGTTTAGTTGTGAAACTTAAATAAATAAGTCCCAGGACTTATTGTGAATAGTAAATTGTCGCTTGTTTTAATTTACTATAGTCGAAGGTACAATAAATTAAGTTTCACGTAAATGTTATTTAGGTTCCAGGCAATAGATTAAAAGGGGACTAGTTTTAAGTGGATATGGGTCGGTGTAAAATCTGAGCCGACCTACTACTTTCCTTATGTGACAACTCTCTAAATTAGGTAACAATTAACATTAAGCATGTGCATTCTTACGCTAATTTCCTGACGCGAGTTTTAAACAAAAACTTTCAATGTGATTTAAGCCTAGCAAGCCCAATTACTTTTAAACAAAAAGTATTACAAATTATGTGATTAATTATAATCGCGTACAAACGTATCTGAACGAAGTCGACAAAAATAAATACAAATGTTGGTGACCCAAAATAATTAATAATGAAGTTATTAATTACTGGTATTATTAAATGATGAATATTGAGATAAAACAATTTAAATATACGTTTTACATAAAACGTATTATTTAACGAACAGAAACAATTATAAAACATACCCAAAGGTCAAAATTTATAAAAGTCCTATTTTTCTCATACATTTGAAAGTATTTGGAACATTTCCTCAAAATATAAATTCGTAATTTAACTGAAATTTGGCACCCAATTGGATACGCGCAGTGATAAATGCACAAATCTAAAACAGCCAAAAATAATCAACACATTACTTTTCCGACTTTACATAACGAACCAGGAGAACATCTACTAAATAAAAATATAAAATATTAAATTTTATATTGTATTAATTATACCCGTACCCGAAATTAACGGGCCAAATAACCTCAACTAACTCAGATAATTGAGGAGTCAGTATCAGTTACAAACCATACTCGTTTGATTTTTAACACTCCCTCCCTCACTGGATCATTCACACACACATTCCCATCATCATCTCTTCACTTCATCTTTTTCTTCTTCTCTATATAAACACACAGAGGAGCAGCAACAGTAGAGTGATAATAATAATAATCAAGTTATAACAATAACATTTTCATCATCAACTTACGGTTTCATCATCATCACCACAAAAGCATTGTAAGGAAACTTTCAATCTTTGCATTCTTTACTTAGATTTCGTTGTACATCATGCTTATATATCATAATCTATGTGTATAACATCATAATTTGATGACTTTGTTGATTGTTCTTGAAATGGGTTATAAAAACCAAAACTTTGAATCCACAATTTCGACATATAAAACGAGTTAATATGTTGTTAAAATGTTATATTTACTTGTTATAAACGATTGGTGTCATGATAAATTGATTTGAAAACAAAACGATCAAGTATATATGTTGCTCTGCTCGAACAGACCCTGTAAAACATGCAGGATCCGGTGGATCTCTCAAGTGATCCGGCGGATCAAAGCCTAGAGCGATGAACACTCTGCGTATAAACTTCATTGATCCGGCGGATCATCAGGTTGATCCAGCGGATCACACGCAAAAGCCCGCACACGTTAACCGTTTAAACATTCGTGAATGAGTAAAAGACAGCATTGATCCGACGGATCAATCTCTGCTCCGGCGGATCCCAAAGAAACACACGCACACCCAGCCTTGTGAACGAGTACGATACACGAGTAAAAGACATACCCGATCCGGCGGATCATCAATGGATCCGGCGGATCCTAACTCAAAAATACGCATATACAAACAGATGAACGAGTAAAGTTTCGTGTAATGATCAAGGTGATCTGGCGGATCACATTTGGATCCGGCGAATCCTTAGTCATGACAGCTTATTATTTTTAGACTTTTAAACTAAGTACAAACACGTGCGATTCCGTTAACGATTATATTTGATACGAGACATTACCGAGACATAATAAACCGTTGATAACATTATAACCGAGACAAAACCGAGACACGGACATTTCCACAAATTAACGATATATATATATATATAACACACATATATATACGGACTTTATATAATATACGATTTTGGATACGATTACATTATCGGGACACTTAAAACTTATTAAACGCACGTGACGGTTTTAAAACAATGATGTTTATTTTATAAACACGATAAAGGTTTTATAACAAATAAAACATATAACATTTTATATACGTAAACGACGTATTACATTTTATATATATATATATATATATATATATATATATATATATATATATATATATATATATATATATATATATATATATATAAATAAGGACACATGTTTATATATACAAAGACACCTATGGATTACGTGATCAACAAACGTGAGATATTTCAATATACAACGAGTATACTTATATACATATACATATAGAACAAATATATATATGTATGAGAGGAACAAAACGACACTTATATATATATATATATATATATATATATATATATATATATATATATATATATATATATATATATATATGACAACTGATCACGCCTGAACGGTCGGTTCAGGAATCGCTTCCTGTCGTTGCGGACTTTCCGTCGGGGCATACGATCGAGTGGGTGGTTTTAAATTTATAATAGTCGGGGGTAGCCAAAACCTTCCGAACTACTTACTATTATTAGGTATGAATACCTGATACTAGTATGCGGTAAGGATGATCCAGGGTCGTTCCTCACGATGGTAGAATTGAAACAGAGCTAGTTCTGATAACTTAGTAATTAAGCTGAGGTTTTTATAGATTGAAGGGTGATTATTTTTAGGTTTTTATTTATTTAAACTACTAGAACTAAGAAAGCATAAAAGTAAAGGGAGGCTAGCAGATATGTAACACTTAAGGATAACAAAGACGTGGTTCACCATGATTTAGGATAGCGTATTATTGGAATGATGATTATTGGGGACACATTCAGCTAACAGACAAATAAACTTCGGTGTAAACACTAGGACTCTACTTATTTAGTTCCGGATCTAAATTAGTATGTCACTGAGTACCTAGGCTATCGTGATTCTGATCAGATCAGGTTGCTCAACCCCCAACACTGCCCTTGTGACGGAACAGTGACCCTTCTTGGAGATATCTCCTGGGTGCATGAATAAGGTAGCAAACCGCCATTTACATGATATTCTGACCGTTCTTAACACCTATGTCTAAATGTTATTACCTAATTGTGTACTGGTTGTTTACTTTTTTATTCTAAACCTACGGTTATGTGAGGTTAAGCATGTTTAAGCATTTTGGACTATAGCTAAGTCCTTGCTTTCTTTCAAAACTCCCTTTTTACTTATTTTACGCTCAAGTACTTCCGTCATGAAATAGACCCTCCTTTACGATCAGACGTTCATCCCTAGGTATCTTACGGTGTATAATGCATTCAGTTATTTCCACAGCTTGTATAAATTCTAAGTATACTCACGGTGTATAATACTGTTAAGGTTTAGCATTTCCACAGTTTTGTGTGTCCTAGACCATGTTCAGGAAGGGTAACTTCTAGGTATCCACGGTGTCATATGCCTACGACCGGTCCGTAGCTTCCACGCATTTGTACTTCACCAGAGGTGTTTCCAGTGCTATACTAAGTACTGGGCCGTTTTATGGCATGTCCACAGCTTCATACAAAAACGCAGATAACTATATCTACGTCGTATTCGGGTTTGCAAAGTCCTATCCTAAGGGAAATAGTCACGTGAAAGCCTGGAAAGGGTGAATGATAAGGTCTATTTATGTAAAGCTTAGACTGATAACAAAGTATAACAACTCCCATTTATATAATAATCGGGAACATTATTTCACAACGGATTGTGTCCACGACTTTCATAGCTTCCACGTTCCGTACTCCACACATTAGTGATGTTTCCGGCGCTATATAAATGAAAGCCGTATAATGTTACCTCCGTTGTTTCATAATGATGTTATCCCAATATCATATATAACATCATCACTACTATCTAATTCATGGCAAACATACAAGCAACGTAACTAATCACAGAGCATACCAATAAACATTTCTATCATTAATAAGTCACAAACATCAAACAAGAACATTATAACAAATTAATAATAGAAAGGATAGATAATACCGATACGTATTGTGAACAGAATAACAGCTTGTATTTCTTCGATTAATATCCAAGCATTACAACCGCTAGCCTCTACTAATTATATTACATAACTATTCTAAGAAGAAAGGATTCTCTCCTAATCTTCCCGCTAGTTCCCTAGAGAGAGAAACTAGAGAGAGAGACTAGAGAGAGAGACTAGAGAGAGAACCTACCCCTACTATTTCTCCTCTAACTCCTTAGAGAAGTGTTAGAGAGAGAAAGCTACTACTATTCTAGAGAGAGAGTGAAGTGTGTGAAATGTGTTGTGGTGTAATGGTTGGTGTGAGGGATGAGAAATGAGGAGGTTTAAGCCTCTATTTATAGGCCTTCAACATACAAATTTACATTCAACACCCTCGCGCCCAATTTAGCACTGAAATACACCCTCGAGCTATGAAATTTGACACCAAAAGGGGCGTATTCGACACCAAAAGGGGCGTATCCGGTAGCAAATAGGGCATATTCGGTAGCAAACGGGGCGTATCCGGCACCATAGAGGGGGTATACCACCCCAAAAAAGGGGGTATACGGCCCCATAAGGGTGGTATATGGCCCTTAGAGGGGGGTATACGGCTCTTGTGGGGTGTTATCCCCTTGGTCGTGGTCTTGTGTACTGGATCGTAGGTCTTGCGTGCTGGATCGTAACTTGTTTTGGCCCTATCTTCTTCGTTCTTGGTCCGTTTTCAACGTTCTTTATATGCACGCGTTCGTATTCACCGGAAGATTATAATGAGATAATCAAAGAATAATTTTGAGGTAGAATGTGTTGAGTCACTGGTCGCTGACCATGTTGAGTCGCTGGTCGCTGACCAACTCAACTGTTCACTACTCGATGAAGAAATGGATTGTATAAAAGCTGCTGTTGCTGAAGATAGGTTTCGCTGATCGTCATTCATTCTACTTGATATGCTGAGGAAGAATAAAGCTCAACTTGGTGTGTCGCTGATCAACGTCAGCGAGAGCTTTACTTCTTCAAATCAATAAAGGCAAAAGTCACTGCCAGAATAACAGCTAGTCACTGAAGATCTCTAGTTCAAGTCATTCTACAAGAGCATGTTAGCTCGCAGTGAGTGAGGAGGATTACTGCATCTTCAGGGACTATTCAATAAAGCCTCTCAATCATCAAGTACAGAAAATACTGTACTTATGTATACATCAGCAAGAGCGTTCCAACTTGAAGTATGTCCGAAAGATTACGTGGCATCAAATGATTGGTTTTAAGGTAACGAGATATTTGCGGTAACAGAATTGGGACCCGTAGAATGTCGGTTCATCAGAGATCAAGCCAATCAAGCAGTGACACGTGTCATTCCAAGATCCGATATTCTAGGAACTCTTGTAGTATAAATAGTTCAGTGTTTTGTACTGTAGAGGCTAGTCGTTCAATTCGTGTTAATCACTTGTATGTCAGTGAGTAGTTAGTCTAAGCACGACTTAACGATCCAGCGAGTGAACAGTCAGCGTGTTTGTCCACTGCTGTTCATCTCATTTGTAATAGATTAGCTAAGTGTTTGAATTAGGTTAACTTTGGTTAATCTATTCCGCATTCAACACTTGTGAATTGTATGATCAATATAATTCATCATTTGAGCAACTATTACTTTGTTACTTTGATATTGTCATATCTATTATCTGTTATCATATACTCTGTTTATATCCGGTTTAGCTCAAGCAATTAAAAACTATTGAATTAACTTAGTTAAAATCAGAAAAAGTTTTTAATTGTATTCAACCCCCTTCTACAATTAACTTTACACTTTGCGATTCCAATTCACTAAATAATAGTGAATTACGGGACTCTCAATTGGTATCAGAGCAGAGTTGGTTTAAGTTCAATTAACCAGATCTGCAATGGAGTCAGTAAAGTACAGTTGTGTAGACTCTGACTATCAGAAGGGAAATGGTTCTACAACCAAACCTCCAGCTTTTGATCCTTCAAGGATTGAAACTTGGATGTCTCGAATGATGATGTGTTGAGTCACTGGTCGCTGACCATGATGAAGTCACTGGTCTCTGACCAACTCAACTGTTCACTACTCGATGAAGAAATGGATTGTATCGAAGCTGCTGTTGCTGATGACAGGTTTCGCTGATCGTCATTCATTCTGCTTGATATGCTGAGGAAGATTAAAGCTCAACTTGGTGTGTCGCTGATCAACGTCAGCGAGAGCTTTACTTCTTCAAATCAATAAAGGCAAAAGTCACTGCCAGAATAACAGCTAGTCACTGAAGATCTCTAGTTCAAGTCATTCTACAAGAGCATGTTAGCTCGCAGTGAGTGAGGAGGATTACTGCATCTTCAGGGACTATTCAATAAAGCCTCTCAGTCATCAAGTACTAAAAGTACTGTACTTATCTATACATCAGCAAGAGTGTTCCAGTTTGAAGTATGTCCGAAAGATTACGTGGCAGCGAATGAATGGTTTTAAGGTAACGAGATATTTGCGGTAACAGAATTGGGACCCACAGATTGTCGGTTCATCAGAGTTCAAACCAATCAAGCAGCGACACGTGTCATTCCGAGATCCTATTTTGTAGGCGATATTTTAGGAACTCTTATAGTATAAATAGTTCAGTGTTTTGTACTGTAGAGGCTAGTCGTTTAATCGTACTTATCACTTGTGTGTCAGTGATTAGTTTGTCTAAAAGTACGTATTAACGATCCAACGAGTGAACAGTTAGCGTGTTTGTTCACTGCTGTTCATCTCATTTGTAATAGATTAGCTAAGTGTTTGAATTGGATTAACTTTGGTTAATCCATTCCGCATTCAACACTTGTGAATTGTATGATCAATATAATTCATCATTTTAGCTATCATTACTTTGTTACTTTGATATTGTCATATCTATAATCTGATTATACTCTGTTGCTATTGTTTATACTCTGTTTCTGTTAAAACAATTTAAAACTCATCAATCAACTGAGCTAAAATCTGAAATAGTTTTAAATTGTATTCAACCCCCCTTCTACAATTTAACTTTACACTTTGTGATTCCAAATCACTAACTGATAGTGATTACGGGACTCTCAATTGGTATCAGAGCAGAGTTGGTTTAAATTCAATTAACCAGGTCTGCAATGGAATCATTAAAGTATAGCTGTGTTGACTCTGATTATCAAAAGGGAAATGGTTCTACAACCAAACCTCCAGCTTTTGATCCATCAAGGACTGAAACTTGGATGTCCCGAATGATGATGTTTTTAGACCTAATTGATGACCGTCTCTGTAATACAATAACCAATGGTCCCCACATTCCAACCACAATTGTTCCTGCTGTCATGGCTACAGCTACTACTCCTGCTATACCAGAAATGGTTGTGCCCAAAAGAGAGGAACAATGGTCGGATGAGGATAGACGATTGGTTAGATTGGATAAACAAGCTAAAATCTACATAGGCATGGCACTTCTTGATGAAGTGTTCGAATCAATCAGGCTTTGTAGAACTGCTAAAGACATGTGGGATACCCTTAGGAATATATATATTGGAACTCCTGATATTATTCGCTGCAGGGAAGTCAATCTCACTCGCCAGTATGAGCTGTTTGCAATGGAACCAAATGAATCTTTGTCTTCTACTTACACCAGATACCAGTCGCTGATGAACAAAATGGAAAAGGCTGGTATAGGTAAGGAACAGAGATTTGTTGTTGAGAAATTTTTTGAGTTGCTGCCAAGGAAAATCTAGGGAACCATTGCCACGTGTACCAGACAGAGGAATGATTATTCAGTTCTTAATCTCACTCAAGTCTATGGTATTTTGCTCAACTGGGAGCAGTTAAAAAAGCAAGCTGATCAGAGTGAGCATATTCGTGCTACTCTTGGAAGTCAGAAGATATCCAATGCCCTTGTAGCAGAGCTTGATGAAATCGATCAGAGACAGAAATCAAAAACGTCTAAGAAAAGCTCGAAGTCACTGATAGCTGAAGAAAAAGGTGGTCAAGATGAAGAACAGTCAGAGTACGAGTATGATGAAGGACTGGAGAAGCTTGAAAAAGATATGGCCATGATGGTTGCTATTTTCAGACGGAACACCAGATCAAAAAGATTCGCTGGTGCTCCATCATCTGATAAATTTCAATCCAAAGGTGAATGCTACAAATGTGGCAAACCTGGTCATTTTGCAGCTGAATGTAGATCAAAGTCAGTAAACCAAATCCCTGAACCAGTGTCAGACTTCAGAAATGATAAGTATAACAAGTACAAGGCAAAGTACAAGAAACTGAAGGCATTGGCTAAATCTGGAAAGAAGAAGGGAAAAGGTTTTGTCGCTGAAGAAGGTTCATTCAGTGATTCTGACTCCTCATCATCAGATGAAGAAGAAGCAATGATTTGTTTAGATAAGGAGTACTGTCTGATGGCTGATGACGCTGAACTTCTTGAAGACATCAAAGAAGTCACTCCTAAGTGTTCAGCATCTGAATGGGATCCTGAAACTCTTTACAAGGTGCATTATTTTAAATCATATACAGCTGCTGAAAAAGATAATGTCTTTGAGTCTTTGATAGTTGACTTATCAAATGCTCATGATATTCAAAGAGGGCAAAAACGTAAAATCAGTGACTTACAATCCAAACTTAATGACCAAAATGAAAATGAGTCAAAAATGAAGAAATTAAAACTGGACCTTGATGCACACACTTATGCAAATCAAGCATGTGTTCAAGAAAAGGTAAAATTTGAGACACAATTTCAACAACTCAAAAAGGTCATGGAATTTTGGTGTAAGTCAAACGATAAGGTCAATCAATGTGTAAATAATCAAATTCCTAAACAAGTTAAAGCTATTTTGGGAGGAGATTATGAATACGCTGCATCCCTCGCTGACTCAACAATGGTTGACCCTGTCTTTGAACCTAAGGGTAATTTTTCAGATGCCGTATTTGAACCCATCTCAATCTTCAACGAGCCACGACCAAACTATTTTACTAAAAGCAAGTTGGTCACTGAAGATACTAATGTCTTAAATGGTAATGATGAGATGAATGTTTTGAAAACTGTCAAATCATCAGTAACTTCACATCTCATCAAAACTATTGCTGAAAATCAAATAATGATCAGCAACTTCACTGACACTGTGTCTGTCACTGAAACAACATCTATCAGTGACCTCAAGTCAAAGATGCAAGAAGTAAAAATCAGCAAGAAAAGTTGCATGATTATGTTAGATCAGCAACTTAAAACAAAGAAGGTAAAAAAGGCCATTTATGGAAACAAAAAGTGTTATAAATGTGGCAACAGGCAACATGTGTCATCTGAATGTTCTTCTACATCTTTTCAAAAACAGAAAATCATCAGTGAACAATCAGATACTGTTTATTCAAATCAGTGGAAGCCCAACCCGAGGCTTCGCCACTATGAACCTATCTCCGGATGGGTTCATCAATTGGACTAATCATGTTCCTAAATGATAAACTTCAATAAATCGTTGAACTTTCTAAGTTTCGGTATTTATTGCTGTTTTATCATTTCTTTTTTTTTTTAAAAAAAATTTTATATATATAATAGAAAAATAATTTGACTATCTGAAATATAACTTTAGAAACGCATAGTCACTGATATTGTTACTATTCAGACTTCAGAGGTAACAATCAGTTCACTATGCTTATCTAACTTTATAATTTATATAGTCACATGAGTATTCATTATGTTTCTATATTAGTTTTATATCGTTGAATTCTTTCTCTCCTAAGCTGATCTTGTTAGTATTCTAAGTTGTAACTTGATCAGTGAAGGATAATCTAATGATATGATATATAACTTATATACAACACAATCCATACTCATGTTTCTTAAAAGTTTTAACTATAAGTATTCAAGAATGATAAGAGTATCTTATATCTACACAGTGACCACATCTCTATGATTTATTCAGTATTCTAAGTTGTGTTTAAATCAGCGAGACTACATCTCTGTCAAAATAAAAGAACACTTTTATTACTCTTGAATACTTATTTCTTTTTGTGGATAATCAAATTAGTGATTATATGCATCAGTGACTCACTGATGTATCATTTAATGGTGATTACTCGACAAACATTCGTTATATTTAATACATTTTGTATTTAATATTAACGGATTTCAAATTAAATAAATTTTTGGTACAACGAAAATGTCGCGCGCTTCTGACATTCTCTCTCTTACGTCAGCACACTTTTCCGGCTTACCACTCCCATCACCATTAATGCCACCACTCTCAACCATCATAACCCCTATGCCTTTACCTCTTCCACTGTCGCACCCCCAAAACACGTGGCAGCGGAAGTAGGAGGTGTCACGGGGGTGCCGACCAAATCAAGTATCATCACATAAAGTTACATCGAATGACCTCTAGTATGTTGTTTCCTGTGGGTAGTCCTACTGCATCTGTGAACCTGAGAATACACGCTAAAATGGGTCAACATAATGTTGGTGAGTTCATAGGTTTATCTGTAAAGTAATAATGTAAACACATGATTTTCTTGTTGTAAAATAAAGTTCTGTAAAATAAAGTTATGTAAAACAGAATTTATGTATAAATCAAGTTTTGTATACTATTGCCAATATCGTATTTGTAAATCACAAGATTTAATAGTTTGTATTGCTTCACCGCAATATCGAAATGTTTGTATTGCTTTACCACAATATCGTTTTGTATTGCTTTACCGCAATATCGTTTTGTATTGCTTTACCGCAATATCGTTTTGTATTGCTTTATCGCAATATCGTTTTGTATTGCTTTACCGCAATATCGTTTTGTATTGCTTTACCGCAATATCGTTTTGTATTGCTTTACCGCAATATCGTTTTGTATTGCTTTACCGCAATATCGTTTTGTATTGCTTCACCGCAATATCGTTTTGTATTGCTTTACCGCAATATCGTTTTGTATTGCTTTACCGCAATATCGCAAGCGTAAATTAGCAGATTAAAATGGTTGTATTGGCCTTAGTGGAATAGAAAGTAACTCATGAAATACGTATAAGTGTTTTCCTAAAAACAGTTCATAAAACAGTGCATGTATTCTCACCCCAAAACAGTTCAAACAAGTAAAAAGGAGGCTATGAAACTCACCTGAGTTTAACAAGCAGCTAGCAAATAATCAAATAAGCAAGCAATGAGTGTATCCAACGTGCAACCTTCTAACATCCTAAACGTATAAGGTTGTATGTAAGTAGATGTCTCATAAGACCATCTATAGCGATTGTATAAGTGGGGGTCAATGTCCACATAGGCCAATCGTGTAGGTGGAGGGTTAATGTCCACCTAGAGCTAGTTCATCAACTAGTTATGTCCAAATAAGTTGTTCAAGTTCGTTTATCAAAAACGTGTACGACCCGTTGGTGAAAGTTTGTAATAATAATTCATTTAGACATTATTATTAAGTTTGCTTTGTTGTATACTATTCAGTAGTACAAATCGTGTGTTGCAAATAGATTATTTTAGTTGTATAAGCCTTAAACCGTAGGTCAAAGTTGGTCAACTCGTTGGTCAAAGCTGGTCAAACCTGGTCAAAGTTGGTCAAACCTGGTCAAACTTGGTCAAAGTTGGTCAAACCTGGTCAAAGTTGGTCAAACCTGGTCAAAGTTGGTCAAACTAGTCAAATTGTAGCATCACTAGCAAAATGTAGCAACACTAGTAAATGTGGCATCACTAGGTTAGTGTCTCTACTTGAGACTTAGGATATTTAATTCAAGTGTTCTAAGTGTCGGTTTCTAATTCGGTAAACTTTCTAAGCTTAGTTTTTGGTCCAAGTTACTACCTAAGTCACCCAAACCCATTTTTGTTACCACTTTCCAAAAATAGTAAGTTTTGTCGTTTTTAGAAACCGAGCCGTTTTGGTTGACTTGGTCAAACTTACTCGGTTTGACCCAAAACTTTCCCAAATCCCTTAGATACGTTTAAAAAGTCCTTATTTCTATTTATAATATACCCGAAAGTGTCGGTTTTTAAAATGTAACTTTAAAGCTTCGAAATCTCACATATTTCGGTTTTATCGGTTTGGTTCAACATTTATTTTACACACTTTCTGGTCAAAATCAGTTCTCACAAAAATTATTAATGAATCCTCTATGTTTCTAGTGTCTAACATAATTTTTCTATCCATTACAAGGGTCATCTAAGTATACAAATAAAATCCACAAAAGTTCATATCTCAGATTCTGATTTTACACAGGTCAGTCCTACAAATCGATTTCTAGGGAAAAACACGTACGGATCTGGTAGAAACGTAAAACATGAAAGTTGTAGATCTTTTCGATACCCAAATTTCAAAAAAAAATTCATCGTCTAACTCTTAGTATACGATTTTATACGAATAATTTTGTAAGCTGTCGATTTTTAGGCATATTCATACATGTTTAAGTTTGCTTTATAAAAACGATTTTTGACCTTGGTTTTGGACATAATCATGTTATATGAACATTATAGAATGTAAATAAACATAAATGGAAGTAGAAATGAATCCTCACAATGATGATTTGAAGAAGAAATGGTAGATTGTAGATGAGGAAGACTTGAGCTTCAATTCCTTGTAAAAATCTTGAGAAATGGTAAAGATTTTTGATGGTGGCTTGTGGTGGATTGTGGTGGTTCTTTTGGTGGTTTATGGAGGTGGAAAAGGCTGAGTTTTCTTCAGCAAAAATGAGAGAGAGGAAAAATTGATGAAAGTGAAAATGAGAAATGAATTTAGTTCTTGCATGTAATGTAAATGGCTAAGTGTAAAAGTGTCATCATTGAAAATTGCATGAATTTCTAGTGGAGGTGGTGGGTGGTGGCTGGTTTCTAGGGGGCCCCATGGGTGGGTATTTGTGATTTAATTCTCAGTCTCAGACTGTGTTTACATATTTTGGTCGTTTGCTTGTTATTTTCGTTATTCGGTTAAATCGCGTAGCGTTTTATTTCGTCGTTTTAATTCACGATATGTTTGGGATTATTTTTCATTGAAGGGTTATTAAAATACTTAAATTTGAGTTGTCAAATTATTAATTAGGGTTTCGTTTGGTTGTCGAGCTAAATTGCGCATTTTAACCGCATTTGTTACGTTTCTAACAAAACGTCTAGGTTTTTCGTGTATTATTATTCTAAATAATAATATAGGGTAAATAACTACTATTTAATTCATAAAATAGGTTTATGTTATTTATAGAAAATATTTTCACCAACGTCGTATAATTAGTCGGACTCCGTCCGGTTGTTTCGCGTAATTACAAATAATTACGTAAGCGTAATATAAAACAATTACGTAGGTGTATATTCACAATAATATACAAATAGTTACAAGTAATTACAAGTATTTAGCCTAAATCACATCTAAATACACGTAATTAGGGTTTCGGTTAAGTTTAAAAGTTAACCTAAATTGCCGGGTGTCACATTCTCCCCCTGTTAGGAGAATTTCGTCCCGAAATTTGCTCGTAGTCATAGTTTGTGTGGGATTTAGCGAAAGTGTGATTATTTCTGACGTTTAACTAAGTCCATGAAAGAAAAGTTCGTTGTTGTGATGCAACGCATCCGTTTGTATTCGTTTGGAGAATTATCTCCGTGTACTATTAGTTGGTGTAACACCCCCAAATTTAATGATTTGCGGAAGCATACTTGGGTGTTACTAATCAATATACAAAGCACAAGATATACAGCAAACGACCTCTAAATGAGACGTTTTGTAAAATAATTACATTTCATAATTAAATCGTTTGAAAACATATAGTTTTCTTTACAAAAATATGTAAGCCTAGAGTCCGCGTATGTGGCGGGAGATTCTATTACATAACCATAGTTACAAAAGATAATGCCAAAGAATTTCCGTTAAATGCAGTTTGGAAATCATGCGACTCTAGCTAGTAATCCTGGAGTGATCCTACTCCGTAAGTGTACCTGAGAATACATGCTAAAAGGGTCAACCAAAAGGTTGGTGAATCTCACAGGTTTATCAGTAAATAATCAGTTTGAACACAAGATTTCATCAGTAGTGCCCGTAGGCGTATATCAAGTATTTGCAAATCTCGCAAAAGTAAAGAAATCAAGTTATACCGTTGCCATGAGGCTCATAATCGAAGCTTAACCCGTAAATAATCAGTTGCTCCCGTGACATGCTCGAAATTGAGCAAGCATAAGTAACGAAATAATAGTCACCCGTTTCTACGTGTAAATCAGTACGTGGTAGCGCTACTACCCCGGGCAGGGAGGGTCATTTCCCTAATGGATCCATTAACTACTGTTCGCGCTTAAGTCCATAACTAACGATATATGATGGAGAGACTTCAGTAATTATTAATTAACTCATGCAATTCCGTTTGGTATAGAAATCAGTTTAGTACTTGTGTTCAGGAAAAATAAGTAGCATGTATCTCCCCCAATAAGATAAAACAGTGAAAGTGGGGCCGTAAGACTCACCTGAGTCGAGTAGTAAGCGGTGGAATTCAGTAAGTAGTGAGTAGGTTCTCCGAACCCGTAACCTTTAAATGCCTAAACATATAAAGTCAAGTAAGTAGATGTCTCGCAAGACCATCTAGTCTAGTTGTCTACACAACTCGTTATGTCCAAGTGTTTGTTTAGTAATCCGTTTGTAGTTTGAAAACAAGTATGGCCCGTTGGTGACGGTTTGTAATAAGGATTCAAAGTGTTATCATTATATATATCGTTGAATCAGGTTTCGTTATTTGTAAGTGTTCGACACTTAGTGTGAAAAGTATTTACGACATCTAAACACGGGGGTCCGGGGGCAGCGCCCCTGGTAGCGGGGTCCAAGGGGCGGCAGCCCCTGGCGGGGTCCAAGGGGCAGAGCCCCTGGCTGGGGTCGAGCTGCCAGGTCAGCCTGGAAAATTTTTATTTCTACTATATTGCTTTGACGAAAAACGCATCTGGATCCGAATTTGGGTAAAATCAGGTGTTAAAATCTTGATTCCGACACTTAGTAAAAATCTGAGTTTTCAAAGTTCTGTTTTGTGCGACGTTGGGTGCGACGTCGCAGGTAGGATTGCGACGTTGAGCATGACGTCGCTAAAGGCGACGTTTCGCAATTTAATGCGACGTAGGGTGCTGCGTCGCTAATGCGACGTAGGGTGCTGCGTCGCTAATGCGACGTAATAGGCTGCGTCGCTATATGCGACGTCGAGGATTCGTGCGACGTTGTGACTGACGTCGCACTATGCGACGTTACGAGGGGTTTTGCGACGTCGCAGCTGACGTCGCATAAATCTGGGTCCAAAAGCGACGTAGCGTTCTGTTGGCCGGAAAATGTGTCGAAAACGAGTTTTTCGGTTTCCGTTTGGTCCAAAACTTTTACCCAACCCATTTTTGGACATTTTAAGCATATATAAACTATAAAAACGTAAAAATTAGTAAAAACGGAGAGTTTCGGGTTTTGTCGGAAACTTACGAAATGCCGAAATGAAAATCCGGAAAGATAGGAATGTAGATCGTGATGTCGTGGTCACTTTCCTCCAAACGAGTGGTATGATTCGGCGAGGTTTGATGGTGTTATTTGATGATTTTTGTGATGAAGGTGGTTTGATGATTGAAAGTAAAAAAAGAAAGAGAGAGAGAGATAATGAAAAGTGAAAATGGGGGAAAAAGAAAGAAGGTGGGAGGTTTTAACCTCCCATTTTCTGCCTCCGTCCCCTCGTTCCGTGCGGTGTTCGTTTCCTCCGTCGTTTTACGTTAAATTATTTATTTTTAGACGTTAATTATTCTTTTAAAATACGAAAGTTATTAATTAACTTACTTATAATTATTCCTTTAAATTTGTAGTAGTTGAAATATAATATAGCTTAGATTTAAGTATTTTTGTTCTCAAATCGTGTAAATTTTAATCGAGCAATACGAGATAATTACTAGTTATTATAAAATAACATTTTGGGCTTAATTGCGTTATTTAGTTTATAAACATTTGTTCACCAACGTCCGTATTAATCGAATAGAATTTCATTCTATTTAAGTTGCGTACGATTTAAGTCAAATCGTAAAGTTGTATATATTTATCAATATATAATCCGATACATAAATTAGCCTAACGCGGCACTAATTACATGTATTAACAGAGAATTATGCACTAATTCTAGTCCTAATTTGCCGGTTGTTACAGTTGGACTATTATTCCTAAATAGTCAGTCGTAGTAAGGTCATTTACTATAAGGTTCGTAGTAGTAGAAAAATATTCCTACATGGTTCGTAGTAGGAAAACATTCCTATATGGTTCGTAGTAGCAAAACATTCCTATATGGTTCGTAGTTCGTGTGAGTGTGAACAGTTAGTTGGATTATATCCAATATAAATTGCTGGAAACGCATTTCCAATAAGTAAACAGTTAAGAGACCCAAAGATGGTCTGATGTAAAAGTCGTCAGAAAATGTAAGTCGTAATCCCAAGAGGTATATGGAAGAATTTGTTTGCTAAGTGCAAGTTCTACGATGTGCTTGGCACCTAGATCGGTGGGGTGTGATTGTGTATTGGACTAAACTAATCCGGTATCGTATAAGGTTGAAATAATTATGTCATTGTCTCCTTTAGTTTTATCCTCCAATAGTTTCGTATTGGTCGTTGTCACCTCTATCACTAACGTCTCGGTTTGTCTCTAGAAGAATTAACTTCATCCGATTTTGCAAGATCGAGTATTGCTACTATCAAACCGACTACTAAGAGAATCTTATTTCGTACTAGTCTATCGTACCTATGCCTTTATTGGAAAACCACAATCCAACTTCTTATCTTAGATTTTCCTTAGCAATGTTTCAGGTGTAATCGGTATTTTAGTTTCAAATTGGGATTAAAGGTTAGATCATAGAGAAAGATTGAGTGAAAATCAAGTGTTTGTTGATATATATGGTTTTCTTTTGCCAAAAACATCATCGTAATTTTTGATAACTTTGTTAATAATTTATGAATTTTGAAAATTCTGTAAAAACATTGTGTGGCAAAATTTGTTTAAAATCGCTGCTGACGTGAATCTGTTGAAAACTCTTGTCATTAACAAAACGGAAAAAATTTTGTTTAACGAAAATCCATTGAAAAATTGAAGTTGTGGGAAATTTCGAGTAACCGTTTGATAAAAATTCGTTAAAGGCTCAAATAGATGAAAATACGTTGAAAACTCTGGTCATTGAAAAGTGTTGAAAATTCTGTTTGTCAAAAATCTATTGGAAGATTTATGTTTGTGAATAATTCGTGGAAAATGTCTGACGAAAGATTTATTTGAAAATTGTTTCCTACACATAGTACATGTTTAGTGGAATTTCTACTAGTCCTAAGCGAGTTCTATTTTGCACACTAGTCTTAATCGCAAGGCAGCGACTTCGTCTCTAGTCTCCATCACCTAGAGTTGGATAGTTTCTATGGTTTTTCTAAGATTTTATCGATCCTCAAGGATTTGTGCAACTCGGCCCTATGCCAGGTGCATCCAACCTAAACGGATTTCGTGTTGTTCTAACTCCATAGTGTCTATTCTATTTTCGTGGAGGCGTAGCCTTGCAGCTAGTACTAGAACGGTATGGTAAGTGGGTTCATGTGCGTATAGAGAGGTTCGTATGTCGATAGCTTCTTCGTCCTCTGTAGAAATCTATATTCCTTCTTCAGTTCTCCAAGTCTCAAGTGTTGCGGGTAACCAATTCCATTGGCGGACATCTGCCCTACGACGGGTCCTAGTGGGTGGAGTATCAGTAGTAGTGGTATGAATAGGAAAAGTTCTAGTTCGAGGTGGTGTGTCTGTTCTTCTAGTTGTGTGTAACACGCGCGCTTCATGGGTCTATGATACAAGTGGAAACGAAGAGTGCGAAGTGACGGGAGGAGGTGTAGTTCATCTAGGTGTCGAAGTATCGTACGGTTTAAGTTCTATACGTGTTCCCGAGTGATTTGGTTGCGAGCGGAAAGAAGAGGGTGAAGTAGGCGTCACTTATTTGGGTGGCGAATCCTTTGGTGGATTCTCCTCAAGTGAGTCCTATTCGATTATTTCGTTGCTCGATATGGTTGGGCAAGTGGGTACCGTGGAAATCTTCATAGTAGTGCGTAAGGCTAGAGCCTCGTTTTCGATGCCAGGTGACGTAGTTATGGGAGTGGTTGCCGTGAAGAATGGCAAATAAGTTTGTATTCATAAGGTTATATATATATACTCATATACATATAAAAACCTAGCACATAAGCACGTATAAAGGTTGGTCCCGTTTCTAACCTTGATCAAAGTCTTCTAATGTATTCCTATTCACTATAACCATTTCAGGTCTTGCATCGAATCTCCTTTAATTGTACATAGTTGATCAGGCTATGTTAAATTAAGTTCGAATGATGCAATTGTTGAACCAGTCATACCAAATGAGGAATAGTAACCTAACGGTTATAGTCTAGGTCACTAATGCAATCCTAGTTCGCTATAACCTTAGGCTTTGATACCAATCTGTCGCACCCCGAAAACACGTGGCAGCGGAAGTAGGAGGTGTCACGGGGGTGCCGACCAAATCAAGTATCATCACATAAAGTTACATCGAACGACCTCTAGTATGTTGTTTCCTGTGGGTAGTCCTACTGCATCTGTGAACCTGAGAATACACGCTAAAATGGGTCAACATAATGTTGGTGAGTTCATAGGTTTATCTGTAAAGTAATAATGTAAACACATGATTTTCTTGTTGTAAAATAAAGTTCTGTAAAATAAAGTTATGTAAAACAGAATTTCTGTATAAATCAAGTTCTGTATACTATTGCCAATATCGTATTTGTAAATCACAAGATTTAATAGTTTGTATTGCTTCACCGCAATATCGAAATGTTTGTATTGCTTTACCACAATATCGTTTTGTATTGCTTTACCGCAATATCGTTTTGTATTGCTTTACCGCAATATCATTTTGTATTGCTTTACCGCAATATCGTTTTGTATTGCTTTACTGCAATATCGTTTTGTATTGCTTTACCGCAATATCGTTTTGTATTGCTTTACCGCAATATCGTTTTGTATTGCTTTACCGCAATATCGCAAGCGTAAATCAGCAGATTAAAATGGTTGTATTGGCCTTAGTGGAATAGAAAGTAACTCATGAAATACGTATAAGTGTTTTCCTAAAAACAGTTCATAAAACAGTGCATGTATTCTCACCCCAAAACAGTTCAAACAAGTAAAAAGGGGGCTATGAAACTCACCTGAGTTTAACAAGCAGCTAGCAAATAATCAAATAAACAAGCAATGAGTGTATCCAACGTGCAACCTTCTAACATCCTAAACGTATAAGGTTGTATGTAAGTAGATGTCTCATAAGACCATCTATAGCGATTGTATAAGTGGGGGTCAATGTCCACTTAGGCCAATCGTGTAGGTGGAGGGTTAATGTCCACCTAGAGCTAGTTCATCAACTAGTTATGTCCAAATAAGTTGTTCAAGTTCGTTTATCAAAAACGTGTACGACCCGTTGGTGAAAGTTTGTAATAATAATTCATTTAGACATTATTATTAAGTTTGCTTTGTTGTATACTATTCAGTAGTACAAATCGTGTGTTGCAAATAGATTATTTTAGTTGTATAAGCCTTAAACCGTAGGTCAAAGTTGGTCAACTCGTTGGTCAAAGCTGGTCAAACCTGGTCAAACCTGGTCAAAGTTGGTCAAACCTAGTCAAAGTTGGTCAAACCTGGTCAAACTTGGTCAAAGTTGGTCAAACCTGGTCAAAGTTGGTCAAACCTGGTCAAAGTTGGTCAAACTAGTCAAATTCTAGCATCACTAGCAAAATGTAGCAACACTAGTAAATGTGGCATCACTAGGTTAGTGTCTCTACTTGAGACTTAGGATATTTAATTCAAGTGTTCTAAGTGTCGGTTTCTAATTCGGTAAACTTTCTAAGCTTAGTTTTTGATCCAAGTTACTACCTAAGTCACCCAAACCCATTTTTGTTACCACTTTCCAAAAATAGTAAGTTTTGTCGTTTTTAGAAACCGAGCCGTTTTGGTTGACTTGGTCAAACTTACTCGGTTTGACCCGAAACTTTCCCAAATCCCTTAGATACGTTTAAAAAGTCCTTATTTCTATTTATAATATACCCGAAAGTGTCGGTTTTTAAAATGTAACTTTAAAGCTTCGAAATCTCACATCTTTCGGTTTTATCGGTTTGGTTCAACATTTATTTTACACACTTTCTGGTCAAAATCAGTTCTCACAAAAATTATTCATGAATCCTCTATGTTTCTAGTGTCTAACATAATTTTTCTAGCCATTACAAGGGTCATCTAAGTATACAAATAAAATCCACAAAAGTTCATATCTCAGATTCTGATTTTACACAGGTCAGTCCTACAAATCGATTTCTAGGGAAAAACACGTACGGATCTGGTAGAAACGTAAAACATGAAAGTTGTAGATCTTTTCGATACGCAAATTTCAAAAAAAAAATTCATCGTCTAACTCTTAGTATACGATTTTATACGAATAATTTTGTAAGCTGTCGATTTTTAGTCAGATTCATACATGTTTAAGTTTGCTTTATAAAAACGATTTTTGACCTTGGTTTTGGACATAATCATGTTATATGAACATTATAGAATGTAAATAAACATAAATGGAAGTAGAAATGTGTAACACCCGGTCAAAAAGTCAAAATCCTCATCCTATTTTAAACTTTTTATAATCGTAATATTATATACAATTATAACTCAGCGTGCGAAAACTTTACATTTTATATAATGAATAGTGATTATGTAATAATCACAAATAAAACCATTTGAAGTCACATTAGATTTTAAATTGAGTAAAACTATTTGTAATTTAATTAATTACTAATCGAAAGAACGGAAATATAAATCTAAAAATATTAAATTTATATATATTATTCGGGTACAAAATACGGGTATTTTACACTGCAAAATAGGAACGAAGTGGGGGAAAACTCCTCCCCTCTCCCTTTGGATCAGCCACCCAACCCCCCAAACCCCCCCCCCCCCCCCCCCCCCTCCTCATTCTTTCATTTCTTCCATTTCATTTCACACACACCTTCCTAAAACTCTCTCTAAAAATTCATACTCAATTTCGGATCTTCAAATCGACCCACGAAATTTTACATTTTCGGAATCACCATCAAGAGAGGAACAACATTAACAAAGGCGACACCCTCGTTTTCTTCCTCGTTTGGCCTCGATTCGCAATTGTAAGAAATTTCTAAATCTTTAGATCTAATCATTTTGGTGTAATGTTTGGGTGTAATAATGCTTACACAACTTAGTTATAACCTAAACAACAAGGAAAACATGATTTTACAGCTTGAAAATACGTTAGATTTGCGATTTTGATCGGAAAAACGCGACAGCCGCGAGTTTCTGGGCTGGTGTTCATCCATGCGACACAACGCTTGTGTCGCATGTTGTGTCGCATAATTCCATTTGTGTCGTATCTTATGTCGCATAAACTACCCATGCGACACAACGCTTGTGTCGTACTCTATGTCGCACCTTGTGTCGTATTTCCATACGACACAACCCTTATGTCGCTATTGATTTAGCATCGCAAGTTTTTGCGACACAACCACTGTGTCGCAGAGCTCTTGTGTCGCACTCCATGCGACACAACCCTTGTGTCGCATGACACGTTTTTGTGTCGCATGTTATGTCGCAGAAAACAGAAAGTTTAAAAACTCACATTTCCACTAAGTGTCGAGACCCTAAATTTTATCACTTGATTTCACCCAATTTCAAGTCCAGATGCGTTTTTTCCTTAAAGCAATATAGTAGAAATAAAAATTTTCCAAGCTGACCTGGCAGCTCGACCCCAGCCAGGGGCTGCCGCCCCTTGGACCCCGCTAACCAGGGGCGCTGCCCCCGGACCCCCGTACACCATTCCCAGACTTCAACAACAAATGCATACATGAACAACTCGCTTAGACAAACTGATTTGTCTCATACTTATATAACCTCACGTGTTTAGGACACTAGAAGGTTACCATTCGGACGTCGCGCGTATCATCGTATCGCTAACAACTCACAGGTGAGTTTCATAGCCCCACTCTTTCAACCGTTTTACTGTTTTCGGGGTGAAACACATGCTCAATAACTGCTTTTGAATTATATTAATAATCTTTTATAATTCACAATTATCTTTATTACTGCATGTAATACGAAATGTGTAATACTTAGGAATTACACCCTTAAAAATTGTTTTAGAACAATACCAGTGCCCAACCTAGATAGGTTGCAGTTACACCCTGTTAGATTATTGGAAAACGAATACCAACGCATAACTGATGTAGTTATCACAATCTTTTTGCTATATTGTCACGGGACAATATCATTGAATACATTAGAACTAGTTAGTTCTACTTACACTAGACAACATATATACTGTTACTAGTTTTAGTTATTCTTTAGGAACTAAAACTGTCGATACTCCCCGTTATAACTAGAACGGGAACTGGACTTAGGTGAACATTTCCCTGAGACTCCGATACATATACTTGCTAGGCTTTAGGCTAGGAGTATACAATATTATCACACATTGGTACAGATTCCTCATATCAATATAACTCAACCGGTGACGACTCTGGCTCAGGATGTAATCCAACCAGGGATGGTCCCCCGGCTCAGGATGTAATCCAACCGTGTAGGGGTGTCACCTGATGAATATCTACGTACAATTATACGATCTACTCAGTCGGGCAGTCGTAGTACTGCTGACTTAAATATTATTTGCAAGAACAACGCCAGAATGGCACTCTCACATTTTCACTCATGACTAGCTATCATGACGATGCCACGGTAAAGTGTGCACAAAACGATGCCACGGTAAAGTGGGCACAAGTACGATATCGCGGTAAAGCGATACACTCGATGTGGCACGGGCTTATGCGCCGTGATCCGCACTTACATACAATCAATGGATCAGCGAGTTATACTCGGGATTCACAAGAAGAACGGGTCGGTGGAGTTTCCACGCGAGGCCGTTAGCTCGATACAACACGTCCGGGTTAGCGTATACTAACTGGGTAAACGGACACTCAAAACAATTTTAATCATAGATCTGCGGGTCTACAATCAGATGGTTGCTGTATGCACCATATTTTACATAATCTATATAGTTCTGCGGAACTACAGTTAATTGTTATCATATGACGCGGTCATACTACTACTCAATGGTTATAGGCATGTATTGCCTCATGTTTTTAGACACAACTACTACCTGTTAGGTATCAAGGCATGAATTGCCATACATGTATATATGTACTTAGGTACATGACCCGAACCCTTAGGTATGAGATACCTCGATTTGACGTGTACACATTTGGTGTTGCAAAACTTCAATATAAAACGCATCAAAATGACAGAATTTGAAACTACTTTTCAAAACATACGAGGTTTTATTACATCATGATTTTAACTTACAATCCTATGAACTCACCAGCTTTATAGCTGACCTGTTTTAGCATGTGTTCTCAGGTGCCCAGCAGGATTAGGATTACTTCAAGATTATGCTAGCTCGAGTCGCATGATTTCAAACGTTTGGGACAACTCTGCATTTACTTTTGTATTATCAAATTATGTATTTGGAATTCACTGTCAAACTCATAACGTTGTAAACGTTCTATTTTGAGAAATGTATAATTATTTTCAAACGTCTCATTTAGAGTCGTTCATTATGTATCTTATGCTGTGATATTTGATTTGAAAACACCCGACCCGACAGCTTCCGCAAACCGAAATTTGAGGGTGTTACAGATTGGTATCAGAGCCTAAGGTTGTAGTGAACTAGGTTGCATTTAGTGGGCCTAGACTATGACCGTTAGGCAGTATTCCTCGTTAGGTATTACCGGTTCAGGGATCTCATCATACGAGTTTAATTTAACATAGCGTAGCTAACTATGTACAATTAAATAAAGATGATGCGATATCTGAAAGGGGTTATACTGAATTGGGAATGCGTAGTTGACTCTGATTGTTATGTGCTAGACATCCTAGGCTATTATATGTACTGTAGGTATGTATGAATAGGCCTTACATGGGTAATACTTTTACGTACTTATATATATATATTGAGTATATATATACAATCAATTCCACTGAACCAATACATACTCGCGAAGAGGCACATCGCCGTCTTCCTAACTATCACGACTCGACACTTTTCTCCGTATACACGCATAGGAGAATATCACAATTATCACTGAGCCTCGGGAAGGAGGTGCAAACGTTATCAATGGGAATGGAAACCCACACATGCTAAACGTCCACGAAACTTAAAACAGATTTAAAACTTTTCAACCATAACCGTATGGATTGCAATTGGATTAGTGTTGACTAAGTCCACGATAAATTAATTATTTCAATCATTACTTGATCATTTAGATCAATTGATTCAACACCTCAGTGCGTTGGGCACTCACATTCTAGCCTCTGTGCTACATTTGGGAAAACACATAACTTCAACACATATTTGGCCTTAGGGCTACAATCAAACAACACACGGCACGTGGTGCTGCAATCACATGGTATGTTGATACCGCCATTTGGGCACGTTAGTGCAATCCTCATAGTATGTCGATACTACAAATTATAGCATGTTGATGCTACACTCATAGTACATGGGTACTACAATTTCAATGCAGCGGGCACTTCATTACAGCACGTGGTGCTGCGTTTCATGGTACTTTGGTACTACAATTACAAAACACTAGTATCTCAATTACTGTGCTGATAGCACTGCATTATAGCACTAGGTGCTACTTCAATTATACATGTAGACTTGTTATAGTTGCATGTACGACTTACATATATACATATACACTTACTTAACTGGGCACGAGGTGCCACACCTGAATTTTATTATGAACGTATACTGGTATAGTTACGTGTACACCATATATGTATATACGACCAATTAAGCATGTAATGCTTTAATCAATAAATACACAATGATGTCACCACACACATGGGTTGTGTTGGTGGACCCTGCTTCAACACCACCGAGGACACTGTAGTTGTCACATACACAGGCATGAATGGCCGTACGATATTCTAGTACTACGATATAGTCCATTGGACTACTCACAACAACATAATCTTGGATTGACTACATAGAAAACACAATTCGATCATGGTACGACCGCAACTAGAAACTACAACTCAATTGGTCACAACACTCGAAAAACATGAGATTCATGATAACTTAACTAAAGAAAACTAGACAACGGTTACTTGAACTGTTGTACCAACAATACAAAAGGGCAGTGATACGCCTGCCATCTACAATATCAAAAACTTCAACGTCATGGATCGTAGGATTCCGTGTATCATAAATTCCAACTCAAGTTAACTACTTATGTCATTGTAATAATCATCATCTTTGATTAAGAATCTCACACTTTGTCGTTTCATTCTTGTTCAAGAATCATGCCTCCTAAACGGCCAACTCCCACTCGAGCTGAGCACGATCACATCATTAATCAGGCAGTGACTGCGTCCCTAGCTGCTCAGAACCAAGTAAAGCCTTGCACTTTTAGGGATTTCCTGAGGTGCGAACCACCAAATTTCGTCGGTACTGAAGGAGCTCTCGGATTAATTCGATGGTTCGAGAGAATGGAATCTATATTTCACGTTTGCAACTGCCCCGACGACTGCAAAGTCTTGTACGCCACATACACCCTCCAGGATGATGCTTCTACCTGGTGGAATTTCCACGCCCGAACTGTAGGAATCGACACCGCTCACGAACTTCCATGGGAAGACCTGAAACGAATCATGAAGGACAAGTATTGTCCCGTCGAAGTACTTCACAAACTTGAGGATGAACTTTGGCACCTCACCGTAAAAGACAACGATATCGAAACATATACCATTCGTTTCCAACAACTAGCCCATTTGTGCCCAACCATAGTAAACCCTGAAAGTCAACAAATCGCAAGGTACACCGGTGGACTTCCGCTACTAATTGAGGGAATGGTCACCGCCTCTAAACCCGCTACTATTGAAGAGGCCATTCGTATGGCCCACAGACTTATGGCACAGAGAGAACAACGCGAAACAACTGCAACTGAAAACAACCTAACAAAATGGAATGGGAATTCCATCACTAGTCACAATCCAACCAATCAACCTGAACCCTTGAAGTACTATGCCGTCGAACCCAACGAAAGACTAGGCTATGCGGGTAACAAGCCATTTTGCCACGGTTGCAACCGCCACCATGTTGGTTCATGCGGTCCGCCCTGCGGAAGATGCCAACGGTTTGGACACAAAATCTGGGATTGCAGAGTTCCCACAAATCCCGACTCACAAAGGGTTTGCTTTAAATGTAAGGAACCCGGACACTATAAGCAGGATTGCCCAAAACGGAAGCGTAAACTTCAACAAATCGGTTCCGAGTGAACCATACAAGTTTCCAACGATAATGTAAGTACAACCTCCCTCGCAAATCATAACCCTTCAATTCTGGTTTACACTGAATGTGTACTTTTCATTTCCGATATCAATTTATTCGATTTAATGCTAGGTGCACCATAGGGCTAGTTGACATAGGCCCACATAAAACTCAAAGTTTGCTTTCAGCAGACCAATCGATAGAACGCTCACTAAACAAACTCAATGTTTACTTTCAGTAGACTAATCGACCCAACGATAAATCGCTTAGCCCTGATATAACGATTTACGAGACGGTCACTATGTGACAACTATCTAGTCCCGAATGGGCTACGACATAAACGGTTACCTAGAAATCACAAGATAATCATACACCCAATAAACAATACGGTCAGAATGTGACTACAACGATAAACCGCGACACAGTCATGGATTGACTGCCTTTCAACCCCGTTATAAGACATGATATGTCTAATACCTACTAGATAAATTCCTCATAAGTACATTGCTCCCCAGACCCCACACGACATGACATCACTTTAAATTTCGGGACGAAATTTTCTTAACAGGGGGAGAATGTAACACCCGGTCAAAAAGTCAAAATCCTCATCCTATTTTAAACTTTTTATAATCGTATTATTATATACAATTATAACTCAGCGAGCGAAAACTTTACATTTTATATAATGAATAGTGATTATGTAATAATCACAAATAAAACCATTTGAAGTCACATTAGATTTTAAAATGAGTAAAACTATTTGTAATTTAATTAATTACTAATCGAAAGAATGGAAATATAAATCTAAAAATATTAAATTTATATATATTATTCGGGTACAAAATACGGGTATTTTACACTGCAAAATAGGAACGAAGTGGGGGAAAACTCCTCCCCTCTCCCTTTGGATCAGCCACCCAACCCCCCACACCCCCCCTCCTCATTCTTTCATTTCTTCCATTTCATTTCACACACACCTCCCTAAAACTCTCTCTAAAAATTCATACTCAATTTCGGATCTTCAAATCGACCCACGAAATTTTACATTTTCGGAATCACCATCAAGAGAGGAACAACATTAACAAAGGCGACACCCTCGTTTTCTTCCTCGTTTGGCCTCGATTCGCAATTGTAAGAAATTTCTAAATCTTTAGATCTAATCATTTTGGTGTAATGTTTGGGTGTAATAATGCTTACACAACTTAGTTATAACCTAAACAACAAGGAAAACATGATTTTACAGCTTGAAAATACGTTAGATTTGCGATTTTGATCGGAAAAACGCGACAGCCGCCAGTTTCTAGGCTGGTGTTCATCCATGCGACACAACGCTTGTGTCGCATAATTCCATTTGTGTCGTATCTTATGTCGCATAAACTACCCATGCGACACAACGCTTGTGTCGTACTCTATGTCGCACCTTGTGTCGTATTTCCATACGACACAACCCTTATGTCGCTATTGATTTAGCATCGCAAGCTTTTGCGACACAACCACTGTGTCGCAGAGCTCTTGTGTCGCACTCCATGCGACACAACCCTTGTGTCGCATGACACGTTTTTGTGTCGCATGTTATGTCGCAGAAAACAGAAAGTTTAAAAACTCACATTTCCACTAAGTGTCGAGACCCTAAATTTTATCACTTGATTTCACCCAATTTCAAGTCCAGATGCGTTTTTTCCTTAAAGCAATATAGTAGAAATAAAAATTTTCCAAGCTGACCTGGCAGCTCGACCCCAGCCAGGGGCTGCCGCCCCTTGGACCCCGCTAACCAGGGGCGCTGCCCCCGGACCCCCGTACACCATTCCCAGACTTCAACAACAAATGCATACATGAACAACTCGCTTAGACAAACTGATTTGTCTCATACTTATATAACCTCACGTGTTTAGGACACTAGAAGGTTACCATTCGGACGTCGCGCGTATCATCGTATCGCTAACAACTCACAGGTGAGTTTCATAGCCCCACTCTTTCAACCGTTTTACTGTTTTCGGGGTGAAACACATGCTCAATAACTGCTTTTGAATTATATTAATAATCTTTTATAATTCACAATTATCTTTATTACTGCATGTAATACGAAATGTGTAATACTTAGGAATTACACCCTTAAAAATTGTTTTAGAACAATACCAGTGCCCAACCTAGATAGGTTGCAGTTACACCCTGTTAGATTATTGGAAAACGAATACCAACGCATAACTGATGTAGTTATCACAATCTTTTTGCTATATTGTCACGGGACAATATCATTGAATACATTAGAACTAGTTAGTTCTACTTACACTAGACAACATATATACTGTTACTAGTTTTAGTTATTCTTTAGGAACTAAAACTGTCGATACTCCCCGTTATAACTAGAACGGGAACTGGACTTAGGTGAACATTTCCCTGAGACTCCGATACATATACTTGCTAGGCTTTAGGCTAGGAGTATACAATATTATCACACATTGGTACAGATTCCTCATATCAATATAACTCAACCGGTGACGACTCTGGCTCAGGATGTAATCCAACCAGGGATGGTCCCCCGGCTCAGGATGTAATCCAACCGTGTAGGGGTGTCACCTGATGAATATCTACGTACAATTATACGATCTACTCAGTCGGGCAGTCGTAGTACTGCTGACTTAAATATTATTTGCAAGAACAACGCCAGAATGGCACTCTCACATTTTCACTCATGACTAGCTATCATGACGATGCCACGGTAAAGTGTGCACAAAACGATGCCACGGTAAAGTGGGCACAAGTACGATATCGCGGTAAAGCGATACACTCGATGTGGCACGGGTTTATGCGCCGTGATCAGCACTTACATACAATCAATGGATCAGCGAGTTATACTCGGGATTCACAAGAAGAACGGGTCGGTGGAGTTTCCACGCGAGGCCGTTAGCTCGATACAACACGTCCGGGTTAGCGTATACTAACTGGGTAAACGGACACTCAAAACAATTTTAATCATAGATCTGCGGGTCTACAATCAGATGGTTGCTGTATGCACCATATTTTACATAATCTATATAGTTCTGCGGAACTACAGTTAATTGTTATCATATGACGCGGTCATACTACTACTCAATGGTTATAGGCATGTATTGCCTCATGTTTTTAGACACAACTACTACCTGTTAGGTATCAAGGCATGAATTGCCATACATGTATATATGTACTTAGGTACATGACCCGAACCCTTAGGTATGAGATACCTCGATTTGACGTGTACACATTTGGTGTTGCAAAACTTCAATATAAAACGCATCAAAATGACAGAATTTGAAACTACTTTTCAAAACATACGAGGTTTTATTACATCATGATTTTAACTTAAAATCCTATGAACTCACCAGCTTTATAGCTGACCTGTTTTAGCATGTGTTCTCAGGTGCCCAGCAGGATTAGGATTACTTCAAGATTATGCTAGCTCGAGTCGCATGATTTCAAACGTTTGGGACAACTCTGCATTTACTTTTGTATTATCAAATTATGTATTTGGAATTCACTGTCAAACTCATAACGTTGTAAATGTTCTATTTTGAGAAATGTATAATTATTTTCAAACATCTCATTTAGAGTCGTTCATTATGTATCTTATGCTGTGATATTTGTTTTAGTAACACCCGACCTGACAGCTTCCGCAAACCGAAATTTGAGGGTGTTACAAAATGAATCCTCACAATGATGATTTGAAGAAGAAATGGTAGATTGTAGATGAGGAAGACTTGAGCTTCAATTCCTTGTAAAAATCTTGAGAAATGGTAAAGATTTTTGATGGTGGCTTGTGGTGGATTGTGGTGGTTCTTTTGGTGGTTTATGGAGGTGGAAAAGGCTGAGTTTTCTTCAGCAAAAATGAGAGAGAGGAAAAATTGATGAAAGTGAAAATGAGAAATGAATTTAGTTCTTGCATGTAATGTAAATGGCTAACTGTAAAAGTGTCATCATTGAAAATTGCATGAATTTCTAGTGGAGGTGGTGGGTGGTGGCTGGTTTCTAGGGTGCCCCATGGGTGGGTATTTGTGATTTAATTCTCTGTCTCAGATTGTGTTTACGTATTTTGGTCGTTTGCTTGTTATTTTCGTTATTCGGTTAAATCGCGTAGCGTTTTATTTCGTCGTTTTAATTCACGATATGTTTGGGATTATTTTTCATTGAAGGGTTATTAAAATACTTAAATTTGAGTTGTCAAATTATTAATTAGGGTTTCGTTTGGTTGTCGAGCTAAATTGCACATTTTAACCGCATTTGTTACGTTTCTAACAAAACGTCTAGGTTTTTCGTGTATTATTATTCTAAATAATAATATAGGGTAAATAACTACTATTTAATTCATAAAATAGGTTTAAGTTATTTATAGAAAATATTTTCACCAACGTCGTATAATTAGTCGGACTCCGTCCGGTTGTTTCGCGTAATTACAAATAATTACGTAAGCGTAATATAAAACAATTACGTAGGTGTATATTCACAATAATATACAAATAGTTACAAGTAATTACAAGTATTTAGCCTAAATCACATCTAAATACACGTAATTAGGGTTTCGATTAAGTTTAAAAGTTAACCTAAATTGCCGGGTGTCACATCCACCACGACCATCCACGTCGCCATACTCTCGTTCACACGATCATTAGCAAAGCGTACTCTATTTAAACTCACAAATCAGTGACTCATCATCTTTACGCTTTCCTAATTTTCAAAACCCCTGTTTTCCAAAAAACTCTAAATCAAAGGCAGAAACAAATTTTCAAAAGGATCTGTAATGTCTAAATCAAAATTTTTCAATAATACATACACAGCTTCTACAGAGATTAAAGCTCTTCGAGCCTCTGCAGTAAATGAAGATTCAGTCATTACAGTCCCTAAATCAAACTATTTGGGTAATGTTTCCTGCCCTAAACCTGAGTATGCGGAGGTAATAAGCTTTTTGAAAAACCACTTTATTCTCCCTGCTCTCACGTTATCACCTGGAGAAATGAATCCAGAATGGTTGAGTGAGTTCTGATATACCTGCACTCACTCAATCGTTAATAGTACCTCACAACTCAAAGGTTTCATCGATAACGGAGGTCAAGAAATAATTATTTCTGCACACACCATCCGTACCGTTTTACAACTCCCTGAGCATGATACTTACGACCCACTGCCTGACAAGGAAGATGCCAAAGGAGGCATAGTGAATCTCACTGGGATTAACTGCAAATACACTACCGATAGCAGTGGAAATCGTAAGTACTCTACTGTTCATAAATCTAAAATGGATGGTGTGTGGAATGCCCTATTTTCAAACTTTATTCAATCTCTGGGCACAAAAACAGGGAGTTATGATCAATTCAACTCCCTAGAAGCACAGTTAAGCTGGTCACTGGTCAACTCCTTAAAAGTTGACTATGCAAGTGTGATCTTTGATGATATTGTTTTAAGAATCAGTGAAACTACCAGAGAAAAATACGTTTCCTATCCTAGGTTTATCTCACTGGTTTTTAAAGATCAGTTCAAAGCCTATGATAGGATTTCTTTTAAAGGTTTTGAACCCACTCTGATAGGGAAACAAATTTTTAGTAAAGCTGCAACTGTGCTTCTCCCCGATTTCATGAAACCAAAGGGGATACTTGCACCCCAGCCTTTACAAGCTGTACATCCGTCTGGTTCTGCCCCCCCATCGATCATGTCACTGACCACACCTCCAGTGACTACTGCTGATCAACCACCAAAACAAAAACCACCAGCTGCTCCAAAGAAAATCAAGTTAAAGTCCCTGACATTAAAGGATCAGGGACAGAGTCAGACAAAGACGTCTAAGGACGCCAAGAGTGAAACAGCGACTGAACGTTCAGTTCCTGTGTGCACTCTTGATCAACCTGAGCCTAAAGCTGCTTCGCTGGACTCACAAAAGTCCAGTGACTCTAAAAAGGGAAACCTACAGACAACTATAATGGCTCAACTCATTGTTAGTAGTGATTCGGGTGCAACCCACACCCTTTTATCGAGTCAACCCATCAGCCACTCATTATCCTCACAAAAGGATAATGTTTCAGTCAAAGGGCAAGTGACATCAGTGGGTGATCACACACCCATCGCTGATGTCACATCACTGGCTACAGACCCGGGCCAACTCTCATCTTTCACTGCACCAACTGACAATGTCTCTCCCCAGTCACAGGGAGAGATACATGTTGCTATCTCTGTTTCTGATGATCCATCAGCTAAAACACAAGCTGATGATGTTGAGGAAGCCCAGCCTATGGACACATCTACATCTTCATCTGATAAGGATCAGCAACATCGATCCTATAGTTTTATTCTTCCAAAGGTGAATCAGCAACCAGATGATGCTGATGTTTCATCTCTACCCTTCTCCACTATTCCTCTTGCTGATACCATAACCTCACCCATCCAGGAATTAGATGCAATGTATCTTTCCAGTGACAACATCTCTCAACATGCTGATGATCAACCATCTCAACCAGAAGTTGAAATCCAATCTCAATCACCACCAATACCACCAATATCCCCTGTCACTCAAAAATCACCATCAACCAACAAAGCATCAACATCCACCATCTCACCAACAGATAAACTGCTGCTTGACTACATTTCCTCTTCTCAGCAACAAATTCGAATGCTTACTGAGGATAGGGAATCACTAACAGGCCAATTTGTTGATCTCACCAGTAAAGTTCACTCTCTTGCAGCAGTATATGAACCCATTCCTTCCTGGAGTGAGTCGATCAGTGAAAAGGTTACCACAATTGCTAATGCTGAAATCGATCATTATCGACTTCTGGAAACTCATGCTAAATCACTCTCTGAGCTCTCCACTTTCACCAGCGTCTGCCTCAAAACTCATGATGAAGCAATATCCTCTCTCACTGGAAACCAAAAAGAGATGGCATCTTCTATTGTGGACTACATCATTCATACTGACAAAGTTATGAAAGAAATTCCAAATCTGTAACCAGGAAAGCACTATCAAAGGCTTAGAAACTATGCATATTGATCATAAGAAAATCTGTAACCGACTTGCTGAGATTATCAATTTCGTTCATGAGGCAGAGGGGGAGAATAAAAAAGATGATGAAAGTGATGATGCTGAGAATAAAAGTGATGATGAAAATAATATGGATATCACTGATGATGTTGATAAAGAAAACAATGATATGGTTGCTTTCCCTGAATTTCAGGCAGATGAACAAAGATGTATGATCATAGAGTTAGAGAGTGGGCTGCTGATGTGAATGCACAGGTTAAGGGGGAGTCAGCAAGCTATGATATGATGAGGTGGGAATGGATGAACAGACAACAAGAAGATGGTGTTGTCGATATGGATGAAGGAGATGATGATGATGATGATGATAATAATGGTAATGATGTGTAATGATGGAAATATTGCTGGTGAAAAGAAAGATGATGGAAATGGTGCTGATACTGAGAAAGAAAGTAAGGATGATAAGACTGATAATAAAGGGGACGCTGATGACAAGAAAGAAGAAGACACTGATGATCAGATGGAAGATCAGCAACCAATCTCTTCTATTCTGAATAAACGAAAAAGGACCAGCAAGTCTCCCACATCAGAATCCATTCCTTCCAAAAAGATAATATTTTCTGAGGAAGAAATATCAGCCACTATGTACAATCTCAAAACCATCATGGAGCATCCTAAATCTTTATCAGAAACGCCTCATACAGATACTGTCATATCTGAGGCATCACCAGCAACAGAAATCATACCAACAACAACAATTCCATCAGCAACAATCCAACTAACAGCAACAACACAACCATCAATAACACAACCAGTAATAGCGATCACAACAACTCCACCAGCTACCACGATCTCAACTCCACCGACAACAATTCCACCAGCTAGCACAAACACAACATCAACCACACAGATCACCCTCTCAATCCCCACAAATATTACACCAACAGAAGCAACAACCACAACAACATATCACTACTCACAACCAGGGATCACAGATCCAGATTCTTCCATTCCTGCTCTTCTTTTGTCATCAGTTTCAACTTCAGAAAGTCCTCATCCTGAAGAAATTGAAAAGCAGCGAATAGAAAGAAAAATAAGAGAAAGACAGAAGCATGAGAGGGAGATGCTCTTAAAGTTTCAAGCTGAGTGGAGATGAAGCCATACAAAGAGAAAGAGAAATCTTCTTAAAGAAACAGCAAGAAGATGAAGATTTTAGGCTGTCTAAACTCCTTCAAGATGTTGAAGAATCTGATCTTCAACAAGAGCTTTGTGCAGATAAAAAGGGCAGCAAGTTGAAAAAGAAAGGGGGAGCAAAGACAACAGCAAGTAAAATGTTGGATGAAATTGACAGAAAGAAATATGCTGTCAGAATGACTGGAAGATCAAATCCTGCTCCTATCACCAAAGTCAACTTGAAAAAGCCTAAGAACAAATCACAAGCTCAGCTACTTATCCACAGAGGAATGGAGTCTCAAGCAATTAATCTCGATCAAGTCTGCAAATTACATAGAGAAGAATGGAATGAAATCAGACTTGCTATCAGTCACTCCTCAAGCGCTGCAAAAGAAGAAGTCTTGAATGAGATTGACAGGCTATTCAAGAAAATGGTGGATCTGCAGCTACTTAGACTAGAAGACACTGTCATATTTGGTGAGGAGATAGTGCAGCCACCAAGCCCAAGGTATAGATCAGGTACCAACAGAATCATCAGAGTTCCAAATACCAGAACTCTAAATCTATCCATTCCTGATGGAGTGCCAAGAATTGAAGGCACTGAAGTTACTGAAGGAGAGAAAGGAATTGTCTACAGAGACTTCAATGGAAAGTTATGTTTCCAAAGAGAATCAGAACTTGAGAAGATAGACCATGAGCAACTTGTACATCTCATCAGAGTAGTCAGTGTGCTTTCCAAGGACTCAGTGATGAGAAAGGCAATTCTAGAAGAAGGGCTTGCTAGACAGTACAGATACCTGCCATCTAGTGAAAAATATGAATTGCAGAATGAGCTGGGCATCGTAAAAGAAGAAGAAGTTTGGGGCTGTTTAAACTGAAGCTTGTAATAGATTAGGTTTATTGTAACTAAAATTACTTTATGTTTACAGTTCAATGAAATCTATTTTTTCCTTTTGAGAAAACCAAAGTGCAAAACTCAGATCATATCAAAAGAATCCAAAAAGAAAAATGAATGGATCAAAGTATAAGTCACTGAATGTTTAAAATCTTAAACACTGACTATAAACTTTTCTCAGCAACTAGTTTGTCTAGGGAGCTTCAATCACAATCATTTACGGGGAGATTGTTGAGTCACTGGTCGCTGACCATGATGAAGTCACTGGTCTCTGACCAGCTCAACTGTTCACTACTCGATGAAGAAATGGATTGCATCGAAGCTGCTGTTGCTGAAGACAGGTTTCGCTGATCGTCATTCATTCTGCTTGATATGCTGAGGAAGATTAAAGCTCAACTTGGTGTGTCGCTGATCAACGTCAGCGAGAGCTTTACTTCTTCAAATCAATAAAGGCAAAAGTCACTGCCAGAATAACAGCTAGTCACTGAAGATCTCTAGTTCAAGTCATTCTACAAGAGCATGTTAGCTCGCAGTGAGTGAGGAGGATTACTGCATCTTCAGGGACTATTCATTAAAGCCTCTCAGTCATCAAGTACTAAAAGTACTGTACTTATCTATACATCAGCAAGAGTGTTCCAGTTTGAAGTATGTCCGAAAGATTAAGTGGCAGCGAATGATTTGTTTTAAGGTAACGAGATATTTGCGGTAACAGAATTTGGACCCGCAGAATGTCGGTTCATCAGAGTTCAAACCAATCAAGCAGCGACACGTGTCATTCCGAGATCCTATTTTGTAGGCGATATTTTAGGAACTCTTGTAGTATAAATAGTTCAGTGTTTTGTACTGTAGAGGCTAGTCGTTTAATCGTACTTATCACTTGTGTGTCAGTGATTAGTTTGTCTAAAAGTACGTATTAACGATCCAGCGAGTGAACAGTCAGCGTGTTTGTCCACTGTTGTTCATCTCATTTGTAATAGATTAGCTAAGTGTTTGAATTGGATTAACTTTGGTTAATCCATTCCGCATTCAACACTTGTGAATTGTATGATCAATATAATTCATCATTTTAGCTATCATTACTTTGTTACTTTGATATTGTCATATCTATAATCTGATTATACTCTGTTGCTATTGTTTATAGTCTGTTTCTGTTAAAACAATTTAAAACTCATCAATCAACTGAGCTAAAATCTGAAATAGTTTTAAATTGTATTCAACCCCCCTTCTACAATTTAACTTTACACTTTGTGATTCCAAATCACTAACTGATAGTGATTACGGGACTCTCATGATGTTTTTGGACTTAGTTGATGACCGTCTCTGCTAAAGACGTGTGGGACACCCTTAGGAATATATATATTGGAACTCCTGATATTATTCGCTGCAAGGAAGTTAATCTCACTTGCCAGTATGAGCTGTTCGCAATGGAACCAAATGAATCTCTGTCGTCTACTTACACCAGATACCAGTCGCTGATGAATAAAATGGAGAAGGCTGGTATAGGCAAGGAACAGAGATTTGTTGTTGAAAAGTTTCTGGAGTTGCTGCCAAGGAAAATATGGGGAACCATTGCCACGTGTACCAGACAGAGGAATGATTATTCAGTTCTTAATCTTACTCAAGTTTATGGTATTTTGCTCAACTGGGAGCAGTCTGAAAAGCAAGCTGATCAGAGTGAGCATATTCGTGCTACTCTTGGAAGTCAGAAGATATCCAATGCCCTTGTAGCTGAGCTTGATGAAATTGATCAGAGACAGAAGTCAAAAGTGTATAAGAGAAGCTCAAAGTCACTGATAGCTGTAGAAGAAGGTGGTCAAGATGAAGAACAATCAGAGTATGAGTATGATGAAGGTCTGGAGAAGCTTGAAAAAGACATGGCCATGATGGTTGCTAATTTCAGAAGGAACACCAGATCAAAAAGATCCACTGGTGCTCCATCATCTGATAATTTTCAATCAAAAGGTGAATGCTACAAGTGTGGCAAACCTGGTCATTTTGCCGCTGAATGTAGATCAAAGTCAGTGAATCCCATCCCTGAACCAATGTCAAGTTTCAGAAATGACAAATACAACAAGTACAAGGCAAAGTACAAGAAGCTGAAGGAAATGTCAAAGTATGGAAAGAAGAAGGGTAAAGGGTTTGTCGCTGAAGAGGGATCACTCAGCGACTCTGATTCTTCATCATCATCTTATGAAGAAGCAATGATTTGCTTGGACAAAGAGTACTGTTTAATGGCTAATGATCTTGAAATTCATGAGGACAACAATGAAGTCCCTCAGAAATGCTCAGCATCTGAATGGGATCCTGAAACTCTTTACAAGGTACATTGTTTTAAATCATATACAGCTGCTGAAAAAGATAATGTCTTTGAGTCTTTGGTAGTTGACTTATCAAATGCTCATGATATTCAAAAAGGGCAGAAACGCAAAATCAGTGACTTACAATCCAAACTTAATGACCAAAATGAAAGTGAGTTAAAGTTGAAGAAATTAAAACTGGATCTTGATGCACAAATTTATGCAAATCAAGTATGTGTTCAAGAAAAGGTAAAATTTGAAACACAATTTCAACAACTTAAAAAGGTCATGGAATTTTGGTGCAAGTCAAATGATAAGGTCAATCAATGCGTTAATAATCAAATTCCAAAACAAGTTAAAGCTATTTTGGGAGGAGATTATGAATATGCTGCATCGCTCGCTGACTCAACAATGGTTGACCCTGTTTTTGAACCCAAAGGAAATTTTTCAGAAGCTGTATTTGAACCCATCTCAATCTTCAATGAGCCACGACCAAACTATTTTACTAAAAGCAAGTTGGTCACTGACGATACTGATATCTTAAATGGTAATGATTAGATAAATGTTTTGAAAACTGTCAATCATCAGTAACTTCACATCTCATCAAAACCATCGCTGATAATCAAATAATGATCAGCAACTTCACTGACACTGTGTTTGTCACTGAAACAACATCTATCAGTGACCTTAAGTCAAATATGCAGGAAGTAAAAATCAGCAAAAGAAGTTGTGTGACTGTGTCAGATCAGCAACTTAAAACAAGGAAAGTAAAAAAGGACACCTATGCAAACAAGAAATGTTATAAATGTGGTAACAGGCAACATGTGTCATCTGAATGTTCAGTAACTCCACTTTCAAAACCAAAGATAATCAGTGAACATTCAGATACAATTTATCCAAATCAGTAGAAGTCTAATCCCAGGCTTGGCCATTATGAACCCATCTCTGAATGGGTTCATCATTTGAACTAAATATACATCTCTCTCTGAATGAGTATTTATTATGTTTTCATTATAAGTTTTATATCATTGATTTATCTTTTCTCTAAACTGATCTGGTTAGTATTCTAAGTTGTAACTCGATCAGTGAAAGTCAATCTAATAATATGATATTCAACTTATATACAACATAATGCGCACTCATTTTTTTTTTTTTTAAATAAAAAAATATAATAATATTTTTACATAAATAAATTAACTCTATAAATTATAATATTAGAAGGATATGTTCACTAATAAACTGATCTTCACTGATATAATCAGCTAGATCAGTATTTAGTTAGATATGTTCATCTTTTATCATAATTTGTACAGTTTCATGAATATCCTTTATGTCTTTTAGTCTGATAAATGTTATGTTTCTATGGTATCACTAGCTGATCTAGTCAGTATTCTAAGTTGTGATTTGATCAGTGAATTATGCAATCAAATATAATGTTCATCTTGCCTCAAGACATAATTTATATTCATCTTTTTTAACATAAGTACTTAAGAATAATAAACGTGTTTCATATTTTCGTAGAGACCACATCTCTTGATTTATTCAGTATTCTAAGTTGTGTTTAAATCAGCGAGACTACATCTTTACTAAAATAGAAGAACAATTTTATTCTTCCTGAATACTTATGTTTCTTTTGGTGGATAATCAATCTATTGATTATATGCATCAGTGACTTCCTGACGTATCATTTAATGGTGATATATTAATCGACAAATATTCGTTACATTTAATACCTTTGGTATTTATTTTAACGGATTTCAAATTAAATATTTTTTGGTTCAACGAAAAAGTCGCGCGCTTCTGACATTCTCTCTCCTACGTCAGCGCACTTTTCCGGCAAACTACTCCCATCACCATTAATGCCACCACTCTCAACCATCATAACCGCCTATACCTCTACCACTTCCACCACGACCATCCACGTCGCTCTCATCTCACCCACACGATCATTAGCAAATCGTACTCTATTTAAACCTACAAATAAGTGACTTGTCACTTTTACGATTTCCTAATTCTCAAAAACCCTCTGCATTCAAAAACCCTAAATTAAGTGCGAAAACAAGTTCTCAAAAGGATCTGTAATGTATAAATCAAAAATTTTTATCAATTCATACACTGCCACTGCAGAGATTAAAGCTCTTCGAGCCTCTGCATGTTGAGTCGCTGGTCGCTGACCAACTCAACTGTTCACTACTCGATGAAGAAATGGATTGTATCAAAGCTGCTGTTGCTGAAGATAGGTTTCGATGATCGTCATTCATTCTACTTGATATGCTGAGGAAGAATAAAGCTCAACTTGGTGTGTCGCTGATCAACGTCAACGAGAGATTTACTTCTTCAAATCAATAAAGGCAAAAGTCACTGCCAGAATAACAGCTAGTCACTGAAGATCTCTAGTTCAAGTCATTCTACAAGAGCATGTTAGCTCGCAGTGAGTGAGGAGGATTACTGCATCTTCAGGGACTATTCAATAAAGCCTCTCAATCATCAAGTACAGAAAATACTGTACTTATCTATACATCAGCAAGAGCGTTCCAACTTGAAGTATGTCCGAAAGATTACGTGGCATAAAATGATTGGTTTTAAGGTAACGAGATATTTGCGGTAACAGAATTGGGACCCGCAGAATGTCGGTTCATCAGAGATCAAGCCAATCAAGCAGTGACACGTGTCATTCCAAGATCCGATATTCTAGGAACTCTTGTAGTATAAATAATTCAGTGTTTTGTACTGTAGAGGCTAGTTGTTCAATTCGTGTTAATCACTTGTATGTCAGTGAGTAGTTAGTCTAAGCACGACTTAACGATCCAGTGAGTGAACAGTCAGCGTGTTTGTCCACTGCTGTTCATCTCATTTGTAATAGATTAGCTAAGTGTTTGAATTGGGTTAACTTTGGTTAATCTATTCCGCATTCAACACTTGTGAATTGTATGATCAATATAATTCATCATTTGAGCTACTATTACTTTGTTACTTTGTTATTGTCATATCTATTATCTGTTATCATATACTCTGTTTATATCCGGTTTAGCTCAAGCAATTAAAAACTATTGAATTAACTTAGTTAAAATCAGAAAAAGTTTTTAATTGTATTCAACCCCCCTTCTACAATTAACTTTACACTTTGCGATTCCAATTCACTAAATAATAGTGAATTACAGGACTCTCAGAATGCTTAAAAAGTGCTTGCAGAACGTGACCGTATCGTTTATGCTCTATTTTGTACGTTATTTTGCCATTTTTCTAGATTTTTGAAGCAACGCCTTATTTTTAGCCTTAGTAATGAATTATGGTGAAAAAGTATTGATATTGAATGTTTTCATCCATTTTGGGGCTAAAAAGGTGGGATTTATGCACGCAAAAATGTGACTTTTTACGTCCAATCAACAACACACATGTATATATACGTAACGAGATATATGCTTTGAGAAATAATGACGATATTTCAACATAACATCACCAACGAAATCAACAACCAATATGATAAAGAAATCAACAATTTCTTCAAATAAACAAACCAATAACATAAGTTGATTAAACAAATCAGACGTACTTATGTTAATACATTTATTGTATATAGGTTAACATACCTCGGGTGACGCGACTCTCATTTGCTAGCATTTACATCTTCACTACCACTACTGTGAGTTCACGGCCCCTACATTACAATGTTTTATGCTTTTAAACATAGGGGTGTAAACATAGAAACTGCATGCGAACACATGCAGCAAACTATATAAATGCTTTATTGCTTTATACAAACGGTTTGATATGAAATTACATTTTCTCAACTGTTTTGGGAATTAGACAACGAATCCTAGTACGGACCCAGACTCACAATGTATGCATGAAAAGTCCTTATGTCATGCAGACTATAACCATTAGCTAGGTGACTCTAGCCACTGAGTATACGAATAGTACTATTGCGTGACGACCCTCCTACTGGATTGGAGCGTATACTTACATGTCCTGTAGGCAAACAACATACTGATTGGTCATGGTTTGGTTATAGGGTTAGGTCGCGTTACTTTAACCTGCGAGGTTTAGCTCACCTTTCAGGGGATCATAGTCTAAGAAATTCTCACATATTGTATAGGATGAACGTATCCTGCAACTGTTTTATACAAGGAAAACACACTGGTTATCTTTACATACTGGTGAACAACCAGACTTACATTTTGGGTAACAACCCACATAAAACTATATTTTAGGGTAACAATCCTACCATCTTACATTTTGCAAAACCTGCAAACATTTATTTATTGAATATCAATTCAATAACACAAACATAAATGGTTTAACATACCTCATACTTATACAAAACCTGTGAATTCACTCAACATACTTTGTTGACAACTATTTTCTATGTTTTACAGGAAATTAGCTACGTAAGTAAGAATCACATGCATTCAGGATGGACAACTCTGGACTACTTAGGATGCCACATACTTTTGGGACAACTTTTGGGAGGATTTCCTCTGTATGACTGCAAACACTGCGGTCATACTTATGAAATCTTGTTTTAAACTTATGTATTATTATTAAAACTTGAATGTTTTAAACTCTACTATTGTTATGACTTACATCGTCGTACTACTTTTGTAATAACTGTTAAACATGGCATCCTTGATAAATAAAGTTGTGCGATAACCATATGCTCTGAGTATGTATGTACTGTTTGCTTGATTTACCGCTCTCGCCCCGCCACGTCACCAAAGCTTCCGCATATTTAATTAGCACTGATCGAGATTACCGTTTGGCGGAGTACGACAGACTTGGTATCAGAGCCATTGGTTATAGCGAACTAGAAGTCTTTAAGTGACTGAAGACCTTAGAGACCTAGACTATAGCCTTGGCTAGAAACATTTATGCATTCACGCATACATACTTTGCATACATCTAACATATGATTGACACATCACACACGATTTCTTTTGTCTCAGCATGTCGAGACAGCACCCGATATATGTGTCTGACTCAGAGGAGGAGCCGATGAAGGACTCCTATCAGAGCCTGGCGAGTTCAGGAGTGACTGCTCATCCTAGAGCTACATCCGACCATACTAGCGACGCCTATGTTGCTCCACCCGTTGTACCTGTGGTCGCCCCTACACTGCACCCACCACTGCTGCTGGCACTCACCAGCCTTTTGCTTAGACTTCTCGTGGTCCCATGCTGTGGATGACACCCAGGATGTGTGTCCGAGACTTTCCCCGAGGACCACTTGCTCCACAAGACAACGCGCCAATAGCTGAGGAGAGAGTGATACATTGTGTCGAGCCACCACAGAGGATGCCTAGGTTTGCTCATGATGTGTGCTAAAGTATAGGCAATTATAATCACAAGTTTTAAATTAAAGAAATACTAAATAATACTATCACACAATGCAGGCAAGTGTTATCCTGATCATATAATATAGCTTATTAAGTAAGTCCAAGTTCGAACACAGGGAACGTGATTTAATTTCTAACTAATTATTTATTAATTCCTAATTACAACTATTTACAATTAATATACATACTAATATACAATAATATACAAGATAAGGGGGACGTTTTAGTTCCGATCGAACATATTTATAATTGATACAGATTCTAATAGATAAGTTTAAGGAACGACTTAAGAATACTCAATTGGATGGAAGATTACACTTATTCTAACTATTATTTATTAGACTTATTATACTTACTTATGTCTATTTGCTTTGTTGGCTATTATTACTGGTGAATTACTAATGTAGAGGATCACTTAGGGTTAAGTCAAATCCTCATCATAGTACAATCATAAGGTTATGCAAAGTGTTACTAATTAATAAGATCTATCAACAATTTATTAATACAATTTCTATGGTTAGGCTTGAATCACACTATTACTTTATATTAATGAATTATTCTTCGTCTATCGTATAAGGTGAAGATCAAGACATAAACACAATTACTTAATTTATAGAAACAGTTTATGGTCATCCTAGTTTATATAAATCAGTCTAACTATGTCAAGAACAATCATAAATATATCATAATAGAGACAATTCTTGTATAATAAACATTCAATAATATAGTTCCAACATAAACATATAATTCATATAACAAACATTCATTCAAATAGTTATAATGAAAACCTAATTCACAATTAAATCAAATAAACAATATCATAAATAACTCAATAAGGTTATTGAAGTTACAAGGATAAAGAAATCGAACCAATTGGCGAACTAGCTTTTCCTAGGGTTAAAAACCTTCAAACCCTAGCTCCTTAGCCTTCAAAATCGCACCTTAAGTCGATTTAAAACCCTAATTTTCGTAAATTGTATTCTTGAATCGTATATGGTTTAGCCTAAACTAAGCCTCTATTTATAGTTTTGTTGGCCGACCTCCCAACCGCCGGTTGGGACCTCCAACCGCCGGTTGGAGTAACTTGAATCCCACTTCAACTCCGCGTCTGTCCACCGCCTTGAAACCCTAATGCCAACCGCCGGTTGGGCTTTCCAACCGCCGGTTGGACTGATTTTCCAGAATCTTCCAATTACGGGCTCGGGCTTCAATGTGGGCTTTCTTTCTTCTTTTACAGATTCAACTTGTTTTCTTGGCCCAATTCTTTATTATTATCATTTTAGTCTTCATTTCTTCAGGGTTTAAATCTCTTTTTCTTCAGATGCTTCATTTTCTTCAATTTCGGTCTTAGTTTCTTTCCTTTTTCCTCAATCTTTAATTAAAACACATTTCTGCAAATATTAAAAAAATAAGTATCTAAAATCATATAAATGCACTAAAATATATATAAATATAGGGATAAATTACTATAAATATACTATCTATTTGATGCTTATCAAATATCCCTACACTTAAGTTCTGTTTGTCCTCAAGTAGAATACTGAATAAAATTAAAACTAAGCATCAAACTAATATTTAAGAATCAGAATACCAATACTAAAAACTTGTTTCATAAATTTAAAAATTTAAACAATTTAATTAACATGGATAACTATAATGTATAAATAAAAAAATTATTATTATTTATGTAACATATAGCTCATGAATAATTACTAATATATTTGTCCACATTAAACAGTCTATATTCATATTTCTGAATATATTTTTATCGTTAGTATGTATATTACTTATGATTTCCATATATGATATACTGTTAAACTTAATCATGAAACTTACTTTTATATTCCAAATAAATATATAAAATCCATTTTTAAGAATCAAGACATTGGTGACAGGTCTGCATTTTCATGCAACAGAGCAACATAACTTGATTCAGGTAAAGCAATTTTAAATCAAACCAGCGGTGACAGGTCTGTACAGTCGTACAACAAAGCGACATAGTTTGATTTTTATTTTTATTATTATTTTTTTCTTTTTAAAGATTTTTCTTTCTTTTGCTTTATTTAAGAATACTAATTAGAGACTAGGTCTGTACTCAGTACAACAGAGGAAACAATTAGTAGACCCCTAAATGTCTTCATATAAGTATAAAGATATATAAAATTATCGCATGATAAATCTAAGAATTAAGACTTTTATGTCATACATCATATTATGTACCATAAAATAATAAAAAAGTTATTTTATTAATTTCTTAAAATTCAGAAATCTTCATATAGATCGCCTATTAGTACATCATATCACATAACTATATATTACTCCTTTATAAAGTAGCTTACGTTATATATACAAAACAGTTAATCCACATTAAAGTCTAAACTTTTAAATACAAAACAAAATTTTTAACAAAAGTATTCTAACTAATAAATACTTAGTTATTCACTTAAAAATTTTAAATTTTTAATAAAATTTAAGAACAATAGAAACTTAAATGTTTAATTAAAGAATTTCTTTTTCTTACGAACCCTATCCCCACACTTAAATTATACAATGCCCTCATTGTATAAAAATGATAAACAAAAGTGAGTAAGGGAAAGAAAAATATAGAATAGAAAAACTCCCCTGACTGAAATTATAAATTTCATCATCGGCTAAGAAAAATCTGCTCGGTTGGTTCCTCGATCTCTTGAAAAATAATATACAACATCCACACTTTCGTAGTTATTCACGATTGCATTTAGCATATGCAATAAGCCTTTAAACCCCTCGGTATCCCGAGTGGACGAGTTATAGTCTCGTGAGGGTTTCCAGGGAACACACCCACAAAGTTCATTCCAAAAAATAAAATAAAAGAAAAACATAACATATAAATATAAACACGGGTTGTCTCCCGAGAAGCACTTTTGTTTATGTGTCGGTAAGTTCGACATAATTCTGTAACCTATTCTTCCAAAAGTAGATCTGAAATATGTTCAATATTAGTATCTTCATAATATTTCTTCAAACGATGTCCATTTACTGTAAAAATAGATCCATCGAACGCTACTAAATCCACACTCCCAGTCATATGAACTTGGTGAATAACAAACGGTCCACTCCACCTGGATTTCAATTTTCCCGGAAATAAACGAATGCGTGAATTGTATAAAAGCACACGTTCCCCAACAACAAATTCTTTATTTCCCTGAAGTCTTGCATCATGCCATTTCTTCGTTTGTTCTTTATAAAATCTCAAATTCTCATAAGCATTCCCACGAAGCTCATCTAACTCATGTATTTGTAAAAAGCGAAGCTTACCAACCTCATCGGTTTCCATGTTGCATTCACGAATTGCCCAATATGCTTTATGTTCTATTTCTACCGGTAAATGACAAGCTTTTCCATAAATTAATCTGTATGGAGTACAACCTGTAGGTGTTTTAAATGCTGTCCTATATGCCCAAATTGCATCGTCTAATTTTTTCGACCAATCTTTTCTGTTGGAACCAACAGAACGTTCCAAAATACGTTTTAATGCACGATTGGTATTTTCAACTTGTCCACTAATTTGTGGATGATAAGGCATAGCAAGTTTATGACTGACTCCATATCTTTTTAATACTCTCTCCAGTTGCGTATTATAAAAATGCGTCCCTCTATCACTAATCAATGCTCTGGGAGTTCCAAATCTTGCAAATAATTGTTTAAGAAATTTCACCACAACTCTAGCATCATTCGTAGGTAATGCTTTTGCCTCAGCCCATTTGGAAACATAATCCATAGCTACTAATATATACTTATTACCGTGACTCATAGGAAATGGTCCCATGAAATCAGTTCCCCAAACATCAAAAATTTCACAAACCTGTATACTAGTTTGCGGCATCTCATCACGTTTAGAAATATTCCCAGCTCTCTGGCATGAATCACAATTCTTAACGAATACATATGTATCTTTAAAGATCGTCGGCCAATAAAATCCTGCATCAAATATTTTCTTTGCAGTGTAACTTGGTCCATTATGGCCTCCTACTGGTCCTTCATGACAATGCTTAATAATCTGCTGAGCCTCTTCTCCATGTACACATCTTCTGATTATTCCATCTGCACAGTATCTGAAAAGAAATGGATCTTCCCAAAAATAATACTTTAAATCCGAAAAGAATTTCTTCCTCTTCTGATAATCCATCCTCGGGAGAAATTTAGTAACCAAATAATTTGCATAATTTGCAAACCAAGGTATATCCATTATCTCTTGTACATTCATTAATTTCTCATCCAGAAATGTATCTTGAATTTACTCTTCATTTAATGCTTCAAACTCTAGATTTTCTAACCTTGACAAATGATCAGCTGTGACATTTTCAGCTCCTTTCTTATCTTTGATTTCTATATCGAATTCCTGCAATAAAATAATCCATCGCAATAAACGAGGGCGCACATCCTGCTTATTGAATAAATACTTCAAAGCAGAATGGTCAGTATAAACCACAGTTTTAGTTAAGACAAGATATGAACGAAATTTATCGAAAGCAAAAACTACTGCCAAAAGTTCCTTTTCCGTAGTTGTGTAATTTTCCTGAGCATCTGTTAATGTCTTACTGGCATAATAAATTGGCTTAAACTTCTTATCAACTTTCTGCCCTAAAACAGCTCCAACTGCATAGTCACTAGCATCACACATTAATTCAAAAGGTAGATTCCAGTCTGGACTCATCATTACTGGAGCAGATACCAACTTCTCTTTCAATGCATCAAACGATTGTTTACATTCATCTGTAAATTCGAATTTTGCATCCTTTTCCAATAAATGATTCAGTGGTCTTGCAATCTTTGAAAAATCTTCTATAAAATCCAGCATGTCCTAAAAAACTTCTTATTCCTTTAACATTCGTAGGATAAGGTAATTTTGAAATGGCTTCAATCTTCGCTTGATCTACCTCAATCCCTATTTTTGATATTTTATGTCCCAAAACAATCCCTTCTCGAACCATAAAATGACATTTTTCCCAATTAACAACTAGATTCGTACCTTCACATCTCTGCAACATCTTATGTAAATTCTCTAAACAAGAATCAAATGAATCACCAAATACCGAGAAATCATCCATAAATACTTCCATGAAATCTTCTACCATATCATGAAATATTGCGATCATGCAACACTGAAATGTAGCTGGTGCATTACACAAACCAAACGGCATTCTTCTATAAGCAAAAGTACCAAACGGATAGGTAAATGTTGTTTTATCTTGATCTTCAGCTGCAATCGGTATTTGAAAATATCCTGAAAATCCATCCAGAAAACAGTAGAATTCCTTTCCTGCTAGCCTTTCTATCATTTGATCAATAAATGGTAATGGAAAATGATCTTTTCTGGTAGCATCATTTAACTTCCGATAATTAATACAAACTCTCCATCCTGTTACCGTCCTTGTTGGTATCAATTCGTTCTTTTCATTTGGTACCACCGTTATTCCTCCTTTCTTAGGCACGACATGTATTGGACTTACCCATGGACTATCTGAAATAGGATAGATTAATCCTGAATCCAGTAATTTAATGATTTCTTTCCTGACAACGTCTTTAACATTCGGATTCAATCTTCTTAATGGTTGTACAACTGGCTTGAAATCTGTTTCCATTAGAATTTTATGAGTGCAATATGTAGGACTGATTCCCTTGATATCCGTGTTCTTCCATGCTATTGCTTGTTTATGCTTCTTAAGAACTTGAACTAAACGTTCTTTTTCTGCTGTTGATAATTTAGAAGATATTATAACTGGCAAGTCTGATGTTCCTTGTAAATAAGCATATTCCAAATGTGATGGTAGCTCTTTGAGTTCCAACTGGGTGGTTCTTCAATAGATGTCTTGATCTCGAAGATTTCTTCTGTAACACAAGGAATATTGCTGACAGAATATGGTATCAATTCTTTATTAAGAATTTTAGCAACTGGCTGTAATGATTCTCCTGCAGGATGTTGTTGAATAACCACTGTTGCTCCTTCCACATCTTCATCGTCCTCTAAAAACTTATCAAATTCTGCCAAATTTTTTGCAGTGTCAAAATCTTCAGTCCATCCATTAAGAATTCCTGCATCTGCTTGATCTTTTTCTAAAAATTCTTGAAAGGAAGGGTTATCGATATACTCATAAGCATTTAAATAATAACAAGTATCATCCACATAATCAGGATATTTCATGGAATTATTAACATCAAAAACAATTTTATCATTTCCTAATCTCATGGTAATCTTTCTATCGAAAACATCTATTAGGGCATGTGTAGTTGCTAAAAATGGTCTTCCTAATATAATAGGGACTTTAGGGTCTTCTATCATGTCTAAGATTACAAAATCACATGGAAAAACAAATTTATCAACTTTAATCAAAACATTTTCAACTATTCCCCTAGGGTATTGAACAGATTGGTCAGCTAATTTAATACACATACGAATAGGTTTTGGTTCGTCTAATCCTAATCGCATATATAAAGTATATGGCATCAATGAAATACTAGCACCTAAATCTGCCAATGCATTTTCAATAGTCATTTCACCAATTTTGCAAGGTATAGTAATACTCCCTGGATCTTTGACTTTTGGTGGTAATTTATTCTGCATTATTGCTGAACATCTTGCATTCATCGTCACCTTCGTCACATTATCCAGTTTACTTTTATTCATCAGTAGTTCCTTAAGATATTTTGCATACATTGGCATCTGAGCTATAGCTTCAACAAAAGGAATGTTAATATGAAGTTGTTTCAGATTCTCCAAAAATTTGTGGTATTGTTCATCTTCTTTGTCCTTTCTTAGAGCAGCTGGATATGGAGGTGGGGGTGTATAGTCTTTAATGACTTCTTTCACTTTATTTTCTCCAATCTCCTTTTCATTTGATTGTATGTTTTCATCAATTGTTTCTTTTTCAACCTGCTTAGATTCAACAATTTTATTAGTTATAACAGGAGAGTCAACATTCTTACCAAATCTGGTAATTACTGCTTTAGCTTGCTCCTTCGGATTTGTTTCAGTTTATCTTGGCAATGTTCCTGGAAATCTCTCTTGTAATGCTTTAGCAATCTGATGAACTGATCCTTCAATTTGTTTAATTGATGCTTCACTATTACGCATTCTTGAATCATGCTCATCCATTCTTTTATCATTTGCTTCCATTATCTTTTCCCAAATACTTTCTAACGAGATGATCCTGTCAGTATTTGACGGGTTTTGTCCCGTTTTGACATAGAAACCTGGTGCTCCTTGTTGATACTGCTGGCTCGGTTGATTAATTCTTCTATAATTAGAAACTTGACGATAATTTGGATTTCCTTGAAAATATCCATACATAACCTCTTCATTGCTCACTTTGCTGTCATTATTAGCACATTCTTCCTTTAGATGACTTCCTCCACATATTTCACAACCAATCCTGATTGCATGTACTTGTTGTTGTGGGTAGATTTTTACTAACCTTTGCAGGATCCTAATTAGCATCATATGTACGTCTTGCAGGTATGAAAGTCGTTTATATTTTATATTCATATCTCAGGATAATGATGGTTTTTAAGTCTGTTTTCAGGATCACGGATACAGGTAAGGATCCTGGATATATCTTTATTATTTGTCTTGCAGGATCCTATTCAGGTTGTATTTATCTAACATAGTTATGCAGGATTATGGACTAGGGAGATATTTGTTTAAGGATCCTATGATTAATCCCGAAGTACACATAGCTCAGGATCCTGGACTTATCTTAGTTACGGATCTTGAACTAAATAACACGTTTATTTTCTTTGAATATTGACCAGGTCTTATGAAGAACGCGTTAATGAGATACGCTCCGGATTATGTGAAGAGGTTCTGATACGATTCTATGAAGACAAAGTCTTATGCACGTGTAAAATGAAGTCAAAAGAGACGTTGGTGGTCTTCATCATTCCTCGGAGGATCCCTGATATCTCAGAGATATTGTTATACGCTCTTAGTATTTAAACGAGGCTCGGATGATCATTTAGGTTAACATATACTTGCTATTTTTCACCTGTAAACACTCACACACTCTGCTATCATTCTTGTTCACGATCATTTCATCAACACTTAGCTAAAATCACACACAAATTCACTTAGCCGATCATCCTTGTGCTCTTAGTTTGTAATCATTTACTTTCATTTTAATAAGATTAACAAAGGCAAGGATCGTTTGATCCTTCCCGAGGTTTAGTGCCGGCGATCAACCTTGATCAAGGGCTTTCCTCGTATATCATCGTGTCATTTTTATTTACTTACAATTCATATCGTGTCAATTGCACTTATTTCATATTTTCATTGTTTAACTTGCATATTACTGATCTTTTCATTGTCAAAATAACATTATCCTCAATCTGTTCTTGAGCTTTGATATTAAAACGTTTGCTCGACAAGGATCTACAGATTTAATCAATCTTTTTAACACAAAATATTGACTTACTAATAGAGATAATCGTGTAAAAGCGTAATTATCTTGATAGTAATTTTACACCTGACATCACAAACTAATTTTTGATCACTTAATTGCTTTAGTAATTTTTGACCAAAACAATTTGGCGCCCACCGTGGGGCAATTGGTGTTTTTCTTGATCAAGCTTTTGTTAAAATTCCTGTTGAGTTATCTTTTTCAAAGATTTCTGTCGAAAATGTCGAGCCAAGGACGATCTACATCATCTACCATGCCATCATCATCTTCTGCTAGAACCACTCTCCCTCCTGCTCCACCTCTCACTTCATCTCAGCAACAGCCGCAAAATGTCTATACAAGGCTACCGTCGGCTGGATCCATATCTTTGGGGGCTGGATTCTTATCGGATCCAGACCCTGTTATGATTGCTAACCGGGATATCATATCTATGTTTAAGCAGGTAAAAGAGCAGCTTCAACGAGCGGAGAGAAGCAATGAAATCCTGAGAAAAGATGTGGAGGACATGAGAACTAGGAGCAATGTTCCGGCTTCTCAAGTCACTACTCCCATCTGAAGCAGGATCCTTGATTTTGGCACTCCCCCATCAGCGGAACACCATGGAGATTTCATATCTATGCAAGGGAGCACTAGGATCCCAGATCCGATATTTGCTACAGGAGTTTCTACATCAAGGGCTCAACAATCTAATCCAGGATCCTCATATAGGACTCCTGACGGTGGTAATATATTCAATAATTTTACCTCTAATAATACTGTTGGGACTAACAATTTTCAGGATCCTGGAGTCAGTCCTATGATGGCGAGAGAGATACAGAAATTGAAGGATATGATATCAAGCGTCCCGGGAGTTGTACAACCAATTCCAGAAGTTGCACTAATGGCGCATAGGATCTCGAGATTTGCGCCACCTATTTGTGATGCCGAGATCCCTAAGAGATTTCAGACGCCCAATATGAAGTTGTATGATGGGACTACGAATCCTGAGGAGCACATTGCACAATACAGGGAGAGGATGGAAATCATTCCAATCCCTTCTGATCTTAAAGAAGCATGTTTATGCAAGGGCTTTGGTTCTACTCTTACAGGATCCGCACTAAAATGGCTGTTAAGGTGAGGTCTTGAGTTCAAGTCTCACAACAACCTACCTGTCCAGGATTTATCCAACAGGTGATGGGTTGGGGTGCATTGGGCTGCAGACCTAGCCCATTGGGCCTCAACTGGTGACGACTCTGGCCCAGGATGTAATCCAACCAGGGATGGACCCCCGGCCCAGGATGATCCAACCGTGGGGGTGTCACATTATCCATGTAACACCCCCAAATTTACTGTTTGGCGGAAGCATACTTTGGGTGTTACTAATCAATGATCAAAGCACATAGATATATAGCAAACGACTCTATATGCGTCGTTTTAACAAAATATATTTAATATAAGAAATGTTTACAACATTTAAAGCTATACATAGCTCGTGTTCGATAAAATGAGAGATTTTAGTACATAAGTACTTGTACAAAATATACTAATGCAAGAAAATCTCTAATATCTGCATGCTGACTCGAGCTATAGTATCCCTGTTGGCAGTCCAACCTACTGCTGTGTACCTGTGAAACATGCTAAAATGGGTCAGCTAAAGCTGGTGAGCTCACAGGTTTGAAATCAGGTAATATCGTATGAACCGCAAGATTTAAGTAGTGATTTGCAACCAGCAAATAAATAATAGTGTATACAGCCATGAGCACATAGTCTGAGCTTAACTCGAGGGTCGGGTCCCATATAGAGAATTCCGAGTGAGGTGCCTCCACGAGTGCCTAATCCACACTCGTCTGAAAAATTATTAGTACGTCCGTTTACCCAGTTAGTGCATGCTAACCCGGACGAGGAGGGTCAATCCTATATGGTACCATATACTAATAATCACGCTACAACGTATTACCAAACTATGCTGACGGAGGACTTTGAAATGATTAGTGGAAAACAACTCATGTAGTATATTGTGAAATTTGTACTTGCGTTCACATGTTAAAAATAAGCATTGAATCACACCCCTGAGTTAAAAGCGGTAAAAAGAGGGGCTATGAGACTCACCTGAGTCTTGGAGATTTAAAACCGATAAACGTATGATGCTTAAACAAGCAGTGAGATGTCCGCAGACGGATAACCTGAGGGTGTCCACGACACGCGATGGTTATTAATATGAGTAGGTAGTTACAAAGACTACCTTTGTAGTTGTTCGTTCAACTAAAATGTCCAAATTACTACGATTTGGTTGTTTGATTAACTTGTGTTTTGAAAACGTGTACGGCCCGTTGGTGATTGTTTGAAATAATAATCTCGACTTTTATTATGATATTAGTGTGGTTGTATACTTAACAAAGTATATATGTCTCGTGTATAAGTTGTATCGTATCCGATTTGGTTGGTATAAAATGTTTCAATACTTAGGAAAATATTCCAACTTTTCTGTTTTTGGCGACACTTGGATAGTGTCGCTACGGGCTTAGGCGACACTTAGTAAGTGTCGCTATATTTCTGATTTTCAAAAGTTGGGCGACACTTGAGTAGTGTCGCTATGGCGACACTTATGAATTTTTGGCGTCACTAGGGGAGTGTCGTTAATCTAAATCTGGTTAAGTATTCCAGCGACACTTAAGTAGTGTCGCTATAAGGGCGACACTCAGGAATAGCGACACTTGGCTAGTGTCGCTAGCACTGTTTTTGGCACACTAGCGACAATTCCAACTGTTCGCCGGAAATTGAGTAAAAATCGAGTTTTCCGGCCACCGTTCGACCCAAATCTTTTACCCAACCCATATTTGGACATTTTGAACATAAACAAACAACTTTAAATGTAAAAATGAGTGAAATCGGAGAGTTTCGGGTTTTTGTCTGAAACTTACAAAGTGTCGGATGAGAAATCCGAAAAGATATGAATGTAGATCGTTGTGAGGTGATGATTTTCTTCCAAACGGAGGATATAATCCGAGTTCGATTGATGGTGTAATTTGGTGATTTTTAGTGATGGTGGTGGTTTGTTAGTTGAGAGAATAAAAGAGGAAGAAAGAGAGAGAGAATAAGAAAATGAGGAAAAAGGGAAGAAGATGGGAGGTTTAACCTCCCATTTTCTGTCTACGCCTGCGCGCTCCGTGCGGTGTTCGTTTTTCTCCGTTGTTTAAGCGTTAAATATTTATTTTACATGTTTTAAAATACAAATAATTTCTCGATATTTTTATTGAAGTATTTTTACTAATTACTTTATATTTGGGTTATAAGATTATAACTTTAGTTTGTTACGTTTTGTTTGCGCGTTAATTCTTTAGATCGCGTAAATCGTTAATTGTATTTTACGAAATGAATATGAAATATTATCAAAATAATATTTTGGAAATATTAGTGTTATTAAATAATAGTACATTATTTAGTAAAAATCGTTCACCAATGTCCGTATTTAATTGATTCGAATTACATTCGAATTGTAAAGCGTACGATTTAATCAAATCGTATATATTCATCAATATATATTTCGATACATTAATTAGCCTAACACAGAACTAATTACATGTATTTACAAAGGATTAGGCCCTAATTAATAGTCCTAATTTGACGGGTGTCACATTCTCCCCCTGTTAGAAGAATTTCGTCCCGAAATTTAGTCCGGTGTCGCGTTTGTTGTAGAGTTGGTGAAGAGTTGAGGATACTTGAGTCGCATTCGGTCTTCCCATTCCCAAGTGAATTCCGGACCACGCCGCGAATTCCACCTGACTTTAACGATGGGAATACGACTTTGTTTGAGTTGTTTGACCTCCCGGTCCATAATTTCAGCGGGTTCCTCAACGAAATGAAGTTTGTCGTCAACACGAATTTCATCGAGTGGGATAATCAGTGTCTCATCAGATAGGCATTTCTTCAAATTAGAAATGTGAAAAGTAGGGTGCACGCTGCTGAGTTCGGATGGCAGCTGCAATCGATATGCCACTGGACCAATCCTCTCGAGGATCTCGAATGGCCCAATGTACCTGGGATTTAACTTCCCGTGTTTTCCGAATCGAATTACGCCTTTCCAAGGGGATACTTTGAGTAGTACTCGGTCCCCAACCTGGAACTCGAGTGGTTTGCGTCTCACGTCAGATAACTTTTCTGACGATCACGTGCGGCTTTGAGCTTGTTTTGAATCTCGAAGATTTTCGCGGTTGTTTCGTGAATGATTTCTGGACCCGTGAGTTGGCTGTCCCCAACTTCGGTCCAACAGATTGGTGATCGGCACTTACGACCGTACAGTGCCTCGAATGGTGCAGCTTTAATGCTGGAGTGATAGCTGTTGTTGTATGAAAACTCGCACAATGATAGGTGTTGTTCCCAGTTTACACCAAAGTCAACTACGCAGGCTCGTAGCATATCCTCAAGTGTTTGAATTGTTCGTTCGCTTTGGCCGTCGGTTTGAGGGTGGTATGTGGTACTCATGTCGAGGCGAGTACCCAACGATTTCTGAAGTGATTGCCAAAAGCGAGATGTGAAACGACTATCCCTATCGGAGATAATTGAGATTGGAACACCGTGTCGGGTTATGATTTCTTTCAGATAAATTCGGGTAAGGCGTTCCATTTTGTCGGTTTCTTTGATCGCCAGGAAGTGAGCAGACTTGGTGAGACGGTCGACGATCACCCAAATGGTATCGCAACCGCTCGATGACTTTGGTAGTTTGGTTATGAAATCCATGGCGATTTGTTCCCATTTCCATTCGGGAATGTCGGGTTGTTGAAGTAGACCTGAAGGTTTTTGGTGTTCGGCTTTGACTTTTGAGCAAGTAAGGCACTTGCTGACGTATGTGGCGATTTCAGCTTTCATGTTCGGCCACCAATAGAATTCCTTGATGCCGTGATACATTTTATCGGATCCCGGGTGGATAGAATATTTGGACTTGTGAGCTTCATCCATCACCAAGTCTCGTAGGTTCCCAAAACTAGGCAACCAGATTCGGTTAGAGAAACACCTAACTCCGTTAGGTTTGATTTCGAATTGCTTATCCATACCCCGCAGGGCTTCGTTTTTGATATTATCGGGTTTTAAAGCTTCGAGTTGAGCAGTGAGAATCTGGATGTTCAGATCATTGTGAATGGTCATACTGAGGGCTCGGACTCGAAGGGGTTTCGATCGTTCTTTTCGACTGAGGGCATCGACAACAACATTTGCCTTACCCGGATGATATTTGATTTCGCAATCGTAATCAGTAAGCAACTCGACCCATCGACGTTGCCTCATGTTGAGATCCTTTTGATCGAATATATGTTGGAGACTTTTGTGGTTGGTAAAGATTGTGCACTTAGTGCCGTAGAGATAATGTCTCCAGATTTTGAGAGCGAATTCGACAGCTCCAAGCTCGAGGTCATGAGTGGTGTAGTTCCTTTCGTGGATTTTGAGTTGTCGTGAGGCGTAAGCAATGACCTTGTCTTGTTGCATTAACACACAACCGAGACCTTGATGAGAAGCATCGCAGTATACCACGAAGTCATCGGTGCCTTCGGGTAGAGATAGAATTGGAGTACTGCAAAGCTTTTGTTTCAGAAGTTGGAATGCTAACTCTTGTTTATCAGTCCAATCGAACTTTTTGTCCTTCTGAGTCAGTACCGTGAGTGGTTGAGCTATTTTTGAGAAATTTTTGATGAATCGCCGATAGTACCCCGGCAAGTCCTAGGAACTGCCGTACTTCGGTCGGTGTGGTAGGTGCTTGCCAGCACTTGATGGCTTCGATTTTCGACGGATCAACATGAATTCCCTGACTATCGATAACGTGTCCAAGGAATTGAACGGTCTGTATCCAGAACTCACACTTAGAGAATTTGGCATAAAGCTCCTCGTGTCTAAGTAGTTCTAGAATAGTTTTGAGATGTTGTGCGTGTTCCTGTTGGTTGCGCGAATAGATGAGGATGTCATCGATGAAAACAATGACAAACTTGTCGAGGTAGGGTTTGCACACCCGATTCATAAGGTCCATGAATACAGCCGGTGCGTTGGTTAATCCAAAGGGCATCACTTGGAATTCATAATGCCCATAACGGGTTCTGAAAGCAGTTTTCGGAATGTCGGTGTCGCGAACACGTAGCTGATGATAACCTGACCGAAGATCGATCTTTGAATAAAAACTCGACCCTTGAAGTTGGTCAAAAAGGTCATCAATTCGAGGGAGTGGGTAACGGTTCTTGACGGTTAACTTGTTCAACTCTCGGTAGTCGATACACATTCTGAATGAACCATCCTTCTTTTTGACAAATAAGACCGGAGCTCCCCAAGGTGAAGAACTCGGTATGATGAATCCTCTATCCAGGAGTTCCTGTAATTGGGTGGACAACTCCTGAAGTTCGGATGGGGCTAAGCGGTATGGTGCTCGGGCTACCGGTGTAGCACCTGACACGAGATCGATCGAGAACTCAACCTGTCTAGGCGGCGGTAGACCAGGTAGTTCTTCGGGAAAGACTTCTGGAAAGTCTCGTACGATTGGCACATCCTCAAGTCGCTTCTCCTCCGACTTTTTCTCCATGATGTGTGCGAGGATGGCTGGATAACCCTTTCTCAGAAATTTTCGGGTTTTCAAGCAGGAGATGATATTCAGTCTCGACCCACCGGTCTCCCCCTGTATGATCAAGGTTCTACCGATGGCGAGAGGGATGCGGACAATTTTATCATGACAAACAATTTCAGCCCGATGCTTGGACAACCAGTCCATACCCACGATGACGTCAAAACTTCCGATTCAAACCGGCATGAGGTCAATTGAAAAGATTTCGTCCGCTAGGTTTAAAGTGCAATTAGGTATCACACTATCGGTTTCTATGAGTTTACCGTCTGCTAGTTCTACGGTGTACTTAACATCTAAGGCCACGGGGGTGATGTCAAGTAGTGGGCAAAATTCATCAGATATAAAGCTCCTATCGGCACCAGTATCAAACAGAATAGATGCAGTTAAGTTGTTGAGGAGGAACATACCCGTGACCACATTCGGGTCTTGACGGGCGTCCCCAGAGTTGAGTACAAAGGCTCTACCTTTGGCGTTGTTGTTGTTGCTACCCTTGTTCTTCAGTTTTGGGCACTCGTTCCTGTAGTGCCCAGGGTTTCCGCATTCGTAGCAGGTTTTGGTCGGCCTGGCATTGCGGTTGGAGTTGTTGGGGGACCTGCAGTCTTTGGTGAGGTGTCCGTACCTCTTACAGTTGTTGCAGGGGGTTTCGCAGGGACCTTCGTGGTGACGGTTGCACTTGGAACAGTAGGGTTTATTTCCGGTGTAACCTCGTTTGGGTTCGGTGGAGGAGTTGTAGGCTTTGATGGTGTCGGGTTTCTTGTTTTGGTAGTTGTTGTGGTTGTCGGACCACTTTCTTTTGTTGGAGGACGAAGTGGGTGGTTTTGAGCCTTCGCTCATAGCCATGAGGTCGTGGGCTAATCGAATGGCACCGTCAATAGTGGTTTGGTTTGAGGAGGCGACGTTTCCCCGAACAGGTTCCGGAAGGCCAAAGATGTACTTCCTGATTTTATCGGGTTCCGTGCTCACCATAGCTGGGCGGAGGGCAGCGAGCTGCTGGAACCTGGTGGTATAACTATCGATATCACCACCCTGAACCTTTAGGTTCCAGAACTCTTCGTCCAGCTTTTGGAGTTTGTCTATCGAACAGTACTTGGCGGTGAGTTTTGCTTTCAAGTCCTCCCAAGAGAGTTGGTAGGCAGTGTCAGCACCCAATGATTGGGAATATGAGTTCCACCAAGAGTGGGCATCATCTTCGAGGGAGCAGGTGGCGAAGTTAACCTTGTCGTCCACCGCGCATTTGCTGACGCGGAAAATGGTCTCCATCTTTTCGAACCATCTGATTAGTCCGATGGATCCCTCAGTACCCTTGAAGCTTGAGGGTTTGCAGCTCTGGAAGTCCTTGTAAGAACAAGGTTTAGCAGCGGGGGTTTCAGCGGCATCGCTGTTTCTCCCGGAATTCTGTGGAGTATTCCGAGCCAGGGCTTCAGTCACAGCCTGGGTTATGAGGGATGTAAGCTGAGCATCGGTGTATGGTCTTGTCTTTGGTGGCATGATTCTTCAATAAAAGAAATGAAGATACGTGAGATTTTGTAAGAAAATTGTATTTGTCACATATGCACATGTATAAAAGGCGGTAATACATAACATCAATATGAAAGTGGCAATTAATATGAGTTGGAACAACAAGGAATATTTGATAGATAATACGAGTTCAAAGGTTACACCCCATGGATGTATTACAAAAAGTGTCGGGAATTGTTACATCCGACCGAATCATAAAGTAACGCTTAAGTAGTTATTAGACTACAAGATAGATTACAAGACAAGGACTACACTAGTCTCAACTAGTCTCAACGTAGATTAATCTGTTCCATCATTTCAATGAGACGATCCACAGTATTTGCAAGTCTGCTGGCCTGTCGGGCGTTGTCTTCAGCCAATGCTAGTCGCTGTACCAATCCACGGGTATATTCTTCCGTTTCCCGTGAGCGTTGCTCACACTCTTCTAGCATGTGTTTCAAGAGGGCGGTTTCTACGCTTATCTCCACCACTTTGTTGAAAAGGACGTCCACATTGTTAATGGTGGTTTCGTGATCCTCGGAGACTTGTTCGATGCGCTCGAGGGATGTAAGTCTCCAGTTTTCGTTGGTTTCTTGGAGTTTGATGTCCATGGTGTTAAGCCGTTGCTCGTGACGGTGTAACCTCGCGGCTAAACCTGGTAGAGTGAGGTGCGTGGGATATGGGCCAGCTCGAGGCAACCTGGGGTTCCTCCTAGCTACCCTCGGGTTTTGGGATCCATGAGGATGAGTTTGCGATGAATTGGATGGTGTGTTTGCCATTCTGAGACAAAGCGTTAGAGAAAGTGAGGCCTATCTATGTATATAAATAATAATTTCACATAATAGCCTAGGGTGTCTAACACAGACAGGTTTGAGTCTCGGTTCTCTTGAGTTCAGAGTCAACTAGTGTATTCCTGTTCAACATAACTGTTTCAGACCTTACATCATCTTTCCTTAATTGTACATAGTTGATCAGGCTATGTTAAATTAAAGTCGTATGCTGTAATTCCTGAACCAATCATGCTTAGTAAGGAAATACTGCCTAACGGTCATAGTCTAGGCCCACTAAATGCAACCTAGTTCACTATAACCTTAGGCTCTGATACCAATCTGTAACACCCCCAAATTTACTGTTTGGCGGAAGCATACTTTGGGTGTTACTAATCAATGATCAAAGCACATAGATATATAGCAAACGACTCTATATGCGTCGTTTTAACAAAATATATTTAATATAAGAAATGTTTACAACATTTAAAGCTATACATAGCTCGTATTCGATAAAATGAGAGATTTCAGTACATAAGTACTTGTACAAAATATACTAATTCAAGAAAATCTCTAATATCTGCATGCTGACTCGAGCTATAGTATCCCTGTTAGCAGTCCAACCTACTGCTGTGTACCTGTGAAACATGTTAAAATGGGTCAGCTAAAGCTGGTGAGCTCACAGGTTTGAAATCAGGTAATATCGTATGAACCGCAAGATTTAAGTAGTGATTTGCAACCAGCAAATAAATAATAGTGTATACAGCCATGAGCACATAGTCTGAGCTTAACTCGAGGGTCGGGTCCCATATAGAGAATTCCGAGTGAGGTGCCTCCACGAGTGCCTAATCCACACTCGTCTGAACAATTATTAGTACGTCCGTTTACCCAGTTAGTGCATGCTAACCCGGACGAGGAGGGTCAATCCTATATGGTACCATATACTAATAATCATGCTACAACGTATTACCAAACTTTGCTGATGGAGGACTTTGAAATGATTAGTGGAAAACAACTCATGTAGTATATTGTGAAATTTGTACTTGCGTTCACATGTTAAAAATAAGCATTGAATCACACCCCTGAGTTAAAAGCGGTAAAAAGAGGGGCTATGAGACTCACCTGAGTCTTGGAGCGTTAAAACCAATAAACGTATGATGCTTAAACAAGCAGTGAGATGTCCGCAGACGGATAACCTGAGGGTGTCCACGACACGCGATGGTTATTAATATGAGTAGGTAGTTACAAAGACTACCTTTGTAGTTGTTCGTTCAACTAAAATGTCCAAATTACTACGATTTGGTTGTTTGATTAACTTGTGTTTTGAAAACGTGTACGGCCCGTTGGTGATTGTTTGAAATAATAATCTCGACTTTTATTATGATATTAGTGTGGTTGTATACTTAACAAAGTATATATGTCTCGTGTATAAGTTGTATCGTATCCGATTTGGTTGGTATAAAATGTTTCAATACTTAGGAAAATATTCCAACTTTTCTGTTTTTGGCGACACTTGGATAGTGTCGCTACGGGCTTAGGCGACACTTAGTAAGTGTCGCTATATTTCTGATTTTCAAAAGTTGGGCGACACTTGAGTAGTGTCGCTATGGCGACACTTATGAATTTTTGGCGTCACTAGGGGAGTGTCGTTAATCTAAATCTGGTTAAGTATTCCAGCGACACTTAAGTAGTGTCGCTATAAGGGCGACACTCAGGAATAGCGACACTTGGCTAGTGTCGCTAGCACTGTTTTTGGCACACTAGCGACAATTCCAACTGTTCGCCGGAAATTGAGTAAAAATCGAGTTTTCCGGCCACCGTTCGACCCAAATCTTTTACCCAACCCATATTTGGACATTTTGAACATAAACAAACAACTTTAAATGTAAAAATGAGTGAAATCGGAGAGTTTCGGGTTTTTGTCGGAAACTTACAAAGTGTCGGATGAGAAATCCGAAAAGATATGAATGTAGATCGTTGTGAGGTGATGATTTTCTTCCAAACGGTGGATATAATCCGAGTTCGATTGATGGTGTAATTTGGTGATTTTTAGTGATGGTGGTGGTTTGTTAGTTGAGAGAATAAAAGAGGAAGAAAGAGAGAGAGAATAAGAAAATGAGGAAAAAGGGAAGAAGATGGGAGGTTTAACCTCCCATTTTCTGTCTACGCCTGCGCGCTCCGTGCGGTGTTCGTTTTTCTCCGTTGTTTAAGCGTTAAATATTTATTTTACATGTTTTAAAATACAAATAATTTCTCGATATTTTTATTGAAGTATTTTTACTAATTACTTTATATTTGGGTTATAAGATTATAACTTTAGTTTGTTACGTTTTGTTTGCGCGTTAATTCTTTAGATCGCGTAAATCGTTAATTGTATTTTACGAAATGAATATGAAATATTATCAAAATAATATTTTGGAAATATTAGTGTTATTAAATAATAGTACATTATTTAGTAAAAATCGTTCACCAACGTCCGTATTTAATTGATTCGAATTGTAAAGCGTACGATTTAATCAAATCGCATAATCGTATATATTCATCAATATATATTTCGATACATTAATTAGCCTAACACAGAACTAATTACATGTATTTACAAAGGATTAGGCCCTAATTAATAGTCCTAATTTGACGGGTGTCACAATCCAACCCGCAGAAACTGTCCTTTTTGCCTGTCACACCCTGCCAAACGGTAATTACAATCATTACTAATTAAATATGAGGAAGCTGACATGGCGGGGCGAGATCAGTAAACCAACCAAATAATACACATAGGGGTGAGCGTGGTACGGAACCGGTTGGTACCGGTTCTTTTTTTGGCCCTAAAGTGAGCACCGAATACCGGACCGTTTAAAGCGGTACAGTACCGGTACGGTACCGGTACGGGTAAAAGTGGTACTATACCGCTTTAATACCAAAAAATAATAGAATATATAATAAGTAAACATATCTACGTATTTTGTATTCGATAAAATTCAAAGAAGATATATATTAATGAATCTCAAATTAATAAAAACATCATTAAGTGACATAGATGGATATTGACGAAAAAAAACAAATATATACAACGACGTTATTGTACCGTGAGTTTAACTCTATTTTATACTTCTTAATTACCCAAAAAGATCATTTTTATATTCATAGACATATCATATGATCATAGAAATGAGGTTTCAAATAAATATCTTTAAGATATAGATGAACCTATGGAACTATAACAAAGAAAAACATGTATATTTCGGATATGGTACCAAAGCGGGAAAAGTGGTACATTATCGGTACCGAACCGGTTGGTACCGGTTATCTTTTTGGCCCTAAGGTGAGTACCGAATACCGGACCATTTAAAGCGGTACGGTACTGGTTCGGTACGGTACCGGTTCGGTCCCGGTACGGGATCGAGATTCGGGTACGAATGCTCACCCCTAAATACACATACATACTCAGAGCATATGGCTATCGCGCAACATAATAATTCAAGATGCCATTTTAAACAGTTGTTACAAAAGTAATATGACTATGTAAGTCGTAACAGTAATTGTAGGGTTAAAACATTTAAGTTTTACTATTCGTTCGTTTGAAAATAAGATTTCATAAATATAACTGCAGTTTCTGCAGTATTACAGAGAAAATCTTCAAAAGCTGTCCGAAAATATGTGACATCCTAAATGGTCCAGGGTTGTCCATCCTGAATGCATGCGATTCTTACTTACGTAGCTAATTTCCTGTAAAACATAGAAAGAAAGTCGTCAACAAATATGTTGAGTGAATTCACAGGTTTTATATAAGTATGAGGTATGTTAAACCATTCATGTTTGTGTTATTGAAATGTCATTCAATAAATAATTGTTTGCAGGTTTTGCAAAATACAAGATTGTAGGGTTGTTACCCAAAAATACTATTTTATGTGGGTTGCTACCCAAAATGTGAGTCTGGTTGTTTACCAGTATTTAAAGATAGCCAGAATGTTTTTCCGGTATAAAACAGTTGTAGGATACGTTAATCCTATACAGTATGTGGGAATACTTAGACTTATGATCCCCTGAAAGGTGAGCTAAACCTCGTAGGTTAAAGTAACGCGACCTAACCCTATAACCAAACCACGACCAAAACTTATGTTGTTTGCCTAAAGGACATTTAAGTATACGCTCCAACCATAGGAGGGTCGTCACGGCAATAGTACTATTCATATACTCAGTGGCTAGAGTCACCTAGCTAATGGTTATAGTCTGCATGACATAAGGTCTTTCATGCACACATTTCAAGTCTGGGTCCGTACTAGGATACATTGTCTAATTCCCAAAACAGTTGTGAAATGTAATTTCATATCAGACAGTTGTATAAAGCAATAAACATTTATATAGTTTGCTACATGTATTCGCATGCAGTTTCTATATTTAAAAACATAAAACATTTGCAAAGTAGGGGCTGTGAACTCACAGTAGTTTGCTCGGTATGAAAGCTAGCAGCCGACAGATAATTGTTCAAGGTGTGTTAACCTATATACAATAAATGTATTAACATAAGTACGTTTGATTCGATTGATCAACTTATGTTAACGGTTTGTTTGTTTGAAGAAATGGTTGATTTCTTAATAATATAAGTCGTTGAATTTGTTGGTGACATCGCGTTAAAAATATTGTCATCAATTCTTAAGTTGTATATTTTGTTAAAAATCTTGATTCATTTAACTCGTACGTATTTTATTTCGTCTTAAATGAATTTATTCAAATTTTATACATATTATATACTCCCTCCGTCCCAATTTTATTGTCCCCAGACAAAAAACACGCAGTTTAAGAAAAACATCACTATCTCTCTTACTTTTTGGTAACAAGACAATTTTACCCTTTACTTTTTACATATTTTTTTGTCTTACATATATAAATTAGGGGCATAAATGAACTTTATCTAATTATTCTTTTCCATTTATGGAAGTGGACAATTAAATTGGGACATCCAAAAAAGGAATAGTGAACAATAGATACGGGACGGAGGGAGTATTATTTTATATATGATTATTTATGAAAGATTGAATAATAAATGATAAAAAGAAAATATATGTAAAAATCACATGTCACAAGAATTGATCGTGTGACCTCTAACTATCAAAGCCACACAATTTACCAATAGGCTATGTGTCCATGTTTGTCATAGTTTACCAAGGATTTATATATAACTATTATTAAAAGTTTCCAAAAATGAAGTAGAAATAAAATAGGTCATAGGTGAGACTTGAACCTATGTCTTTGGCTTCCATCCCACAAGCGCTAACCACAAAGCTGTAGTCACTTACTTGTATTTAGTTACTAAGTATATGCCTATATGTATAATGTATTCATAACCAGTTTGTAAAAAATAAATTAAATTAAAACAGGTCATAGAGGGTCTCGAACCCATGACCTTCCGTTTCATACCATAATTGCCTACCAGTGGGCTAGAGCCTTCTTTTGTTTATAACTTTGCTTGGTATTTATATTTATGTATTAATAAGTTAGTAAAAAAAAACAAATTAAATGGAATTTAGAAACAGGTCTGGGGGGTCGAACTCATGACCTTTAGTTTCATTGTATATGCCTTAACCAGCAGGCCATTGTCTGTTTTTGTTAATACATGGGCATATATATATATTTATCGCCTTAAAATTTTAATTAAGTTGTATCATCTAAGTCTTACACTCGTACGTAGTTCATTAACAAACAAGTCAACCAACCGTTTTAGCTTCTGCTTTTCATTTATTCTACGCTCACAGTCCCTGATTATCTTGTGTTTTTGAGACCACCGTAGCGTGACCCATCCGGGCCTCGAGTGATTCCCGATTCAAAACCCATTTGCATGTATTTAGTACATTATATCAAAACCCATTTGAAAACCTGTTTGCATGTATCGGTATATATATATGTACACCGTTTTTAGTTTTGGTTTTTGATTTCGTTTACATATATATCAACAAGGTTACAGGTGATTATGCTACCCAGATTCGAACGAATATATCATAAACACAAACATGAAAGTTTGAGACAAATATTCTCACAGTGGGTTTTGATGATACGATGATGATGATGAAGATGAAGTTGTGTAACAATGATTCTGCGATAATGATGATGTTAACGACCTTGTTATTTATATGTGATCAAAAGAAAATGAAGAAAAGTAAAGATTTGAAGAGTGTTAAACCTTGATGATAAAAACCCACGGATGATCAAACGATGATGATGGTGATTTCAAAAGTGATGAACAATGGAGGTTATGAGGATGATGAAGCACGATGGTGACAATGAGGTTTGTTGTTCGTTTCCTTGTTTCTCCTTTCCCCGGTTGCAGTGTGTACCCAAAGAAAAGAAAATGAATATTGAAGAAGTTGGTTTTCCTGGTTCTATTCTTGAGCTGAGAAGTGAAGTGTTTATTTCAAAATGTGTATGTATTTGCAAGTGTGATGTACGAGGGGAATGTCTTGATCCTTGGTTTGGTCGGCCGAGCATGGCAAAACAAAACCCACGAGTGTTCCTTTGTCCCCCGTATTAAAATTTGTGTGTAATTTAGTTGGTTAATTTCGCGTGCGGGTATATATAATTATAGCACAATAAAATAAAATATTTTATATTTTTATTTTGTAGATGGTCTCCTGGTTCGTTACATAAATTTAGAATAATGATGTTTTCATTATTTTTGACATTTGTACAATTTTGTACATTTTACTGCGCGCAACCAAAAGGGCGCCAAATTTCAGTTAAATTTTGAATTCATATTTTGAGGTAATGTTCCAAATGCTATCGAATGAATGAGAAAAATAGCACTTTTTAGAGTTTGACCTTCGGGTATATTTTACAATTGTTTATGTTCGTTATATAGTACGTTTTATGTAAAACGTATTTTTAAACCATTTTATCTATATGTTATAGATATATAAATACTCGTAATTAATAATTGAATTATTAATTATTTTTGTGTCGCCAACTTTTGTATTTACTTTTGTCGGGTTCGTTCCGATACGTTTGTACGTAATTATAAATAGCTACGTATTAAGTAATACTTTTTGTTTAAAAGAACTGGGCTTGCTAGGCTTACATCACATCAAAAGTTTTGTTTAAACTTAACCAGGAAATTAGCGTAAGAATGCACGTGCTTAATGTTTAAATTAATACCTAATTTGGAGAGTTGTCACATTGCCGCCACCTCTAGCATCTGTGTATGTGTTTATCTGTCTGTGTGCTGACAAACTTTTTGCATAACAGAAAATATGCATACCCAAGACCCATAGCAATGGCTGGAGTTCAAGTTGTAATGGCGGGTTCACTTTTCTACTATGCATTGCAATGAGAGGCCCGGCTGCAATTTATGTCGTTTCGGTTGTGATGGGCCTCTGTTACGGGGCCCATTGGGCCATTGTACCCTCTGCAGCCTCAGAATTATTTGGTTTGAAGAGTTTTGGTGCAATATATAACTTTCTTACACTCGCAAGCCCAACTGGTTCTCTAATATTCTCTGGTGTCATTGCTAGTGGGATTTACGACTATGAAGCAAAGAAGCAAAACTTACTGAAACATCACATCCTTCACAAAAAGGAGGAACTCACTTGCTATGGAAGTATATGCTATTCCATCACTTGTGGAATATTATCGGTCCTTTGTATAGTAGCCGTTTCTTTGAGTATGACTGTTGTCTACAGAACCAAAAGAGTGTATGCACAACTCTATGGGAACTCGCATGCTTTTAGTTAGAATCAAGGTGTGCGACGAGCTTTCTTGTGTTTAATGATGAATATTTGTAATGAAGTGCTCGTGCTTTTGAGATCGGAGCATTTTAAAACTTGTTGAAGAGATTGAGAAATGATGTTGGTTTTAGGTTCTTATTGAAAGATAGATGATTGGCTTTATTATAGTTGTCATGTAAGAGATTAAACTCTGTTGGAGCCATAGTTACACAAGAGAAAGAATGTATGTAAAGAGATCAATAAAGTATATGTTACCATAAAAACTTAATTACCAAGATGCAACAACACTACATGCTACAAGACAGTTATTCTACCAGAGTCCCCAAGTCATTGACACCTAACTTGCCCTACTATTGATCCGAACGAATGACACAGTCTTATCGTTAATGCCGCAAGAGGGCTAATTTTGTGTGTGTATCAGTCAAGTTTGTATATCAATGTAGTCATCTCATTCTTTCCTATATTTTTTTTACCATAATATCTGTTTAAAGGAAAAGATTTTATAAAGGAATTAAAATGAGAATGGAAAATTTTATGAGAATACGGGAATCAATATGAAAGTGCCACGTGTTATAAAATTCATTTTCCCTCCTGTTTTTAAAAATCAAATATCTCACAGACGGTAAATCAAAAAATTATAAATTTACACCATAAAAATCAGCATTTTTTCTCTTCGATACAGGTATGCTTTCGACATTTTTTTTTTTTTAGTTTTACAAATCGTACAAAATTAGTAACACATATGTTACTAGCTAGTATCACATGTGTTACTCGCTAGTAACACATGTGTTAGTTGTTTTCAAAACCCACTGAAAAACGAGAAAAAAAAGTTCGTCGAAAGTATACCTTGTCACATCTCTGATCGAAGAGAATAAAATGTTGATTTTTATGGAGTAATTTTTGTGATTTTTCGACTTACCGTTTGGGAGATATTTAATTTTTAAAAACGTGGAGGAAAGAGGGTTTAGTGACAAATGACACATTTCTATTAGTTCCCTTATTCTCACTTAAGGTTGTTGTACTCATTTGAACGTTACTCAAAAATCATATAGATAGCTTATTTTACCAATAATATTCATTCATATTGTATATTATATGAAAATCTAATAAGTGAATAGTGAGTAAAAAGTAAATATTTAACAGTAAATACATAGGATCACAAAAATCACTTCTTCTTTGATTCACTATAAGAACTCACTTCATATGGGTTCTTCCCACATGTTATATGTAATCAAGAGACAATTTCAAGCATTCAGAATTACATATATTATACAAATTGATAATTAGAATATAACCCGTGAGATTCGCGGAGCTACAACAGGAAAATGTGTATAGATGATTTATGAAATAGAGATTGAATTAAAATACTTTGATGCATGATATTTGTATGTTATGTTAATATTTGTACATGAATATGTATGTAGTCTAGTATCTTAATAATTTGAAACTCCGATGAAAATCATTTGCAAAGCAGCATAACATATTACATTATGAAACGCCCCAAAACTCAATTTTTTTTATACATACTCTAAAAACACTCTCTATTGGTCCCATAGTAAATTACGACTCGATCATATCATCACTAGGGCTTTTAAATCATTGAAAAGACTTTTGACTGGGTGGAGGCCCTCATGTAAGACAAACATGAAAATCTGCAATATGGTCTAGAAAATCAGCCATATGTAGTTGAAAATCTGCAATATGGTCTAGGAAATCAGCATTTAGGTCCATGTCAGACATTAGGCCCTTGCCTAAGACAATTTTCAACAAACGTGCATAACTTTTTACTTATTGCGAGTTAGGACTTGAAATTTTGCACACACAACCACGACAACATTATAAAACTTTCTCTTTTGATACTTTTTCAAAATTCACGATAATGACAAATCTGGACGTGTCACCAATTTAGTGCCATTTCGGCCACTTTGGTGAACATATCAAATCCCAAACCACATGGTCTCTAACTTAACCCTTTGCCACACTCACTTGACACTTGAAAACAAGCTTAGAGAACACATTTGACCATTGATTCACTTTCATGTAAGATCTAAACAATTCTTTTCACACAACTACATATTTGACCCATTTTGACACTCTTTGACCCGTTTCACCAAAACAACCATATACCACCACAACCCTACTCAAAACCATATATGTTTGACCATTATAACCCTGTTGACTATATATCAACTTCACATTTGACTAACCAATCACATTCGACACTAAATCACTTTTCACCACTTTGACCCAAACCAAACTAATCATATGACTTCATACACTTGATAACCACATACACTAGACACCATATTTCAGTTTGACTTTCAAAGTCAACTACTATATATTGACCAACATATTTAATTCGAAAAATCTTTGTTTGGACGATTTACACAATTGATCATCAAAACAACAATTAAAAAGAAAGAAGCATATTCTAACCACAAGCATGCTCCATATCCATATCACTAGTTTCTCATAACCCTTCTATCCACATGTCGCTAGCAAAACATCAACCTACAACATAAACACAAAAACGGGTAAGCACAACTGCTTAGTGAGTACACATGCAATCAAACAAGCAATACACATAACACTTAACACATAACACATATCAACACAATACATAAACACAAAATCACTGGGCCTGAACACTGAACACTAAACACTGTGTTAACCGCAGTTAACTCTCTGATCACCACTGAATCATTACACATAATCATTAACCAACAACAATCAAGTCACTAATCAACAACACCTTTTAACATAATCTTAAACACACACACACATAAGAAACAAAACATATAACAAACAACTCTCACTTGATTGTATGATCCTCTAGCTCGGAAGCTATCCGGAAACACATACAACCAATTCATACACGGTTCACCACATAATCACTATTTAATCCACATATATCAACAAGTCATCTTCCACCCGATTGTGTAGCCTCTTACTCGAAAGCAATCCGGATCCAACACAATCGAATCATACACTATTCATCACCAATTCTTTTTCTTTACCTTTAAGGTAGTGACTTAGTCATTACTTGACTAACATCAAGCTAATGAGGAAATCACTACTTTTCTTACCAAGTAACATTTATTCACATAACAATTAAACATAACAAATAATTTTAACACAACAAACTAAATTAAGCAATAAACATAAATAAACAAACATAAACAAATAACTTATTCTTTGATTGTGCAAACCTCTAACCCGCAAGCTATTCGGTACTACACAATCAAATCACCTGTTTAACCCCGTATCACTCACCTTTACTCTTGATGATTCCCACAACACTTGTCCACTTGAAGCATTCCACGTAATTAACACCTACATCATTCATATATAACACATAACAATACTTAGACACTAATTAATCATCAACTTTACTACTAAATTTCATGTTCTATTATCATAATCATACGTCATTAACACTAGTTCATGATTTAAGTCTATTTCTACAAGTATTTAACATAACTCTTATGAACATATCACTAACTTCTAAATCTTTAACTCATTTTAACATTAATTCATTCACTAATTAACTTTACTAACTTCAACTAAACATATTAAACACTAATTTCACATCAAAATCATTAGTTCATAAAACCCCATCAAAACCCCACTTTAATCATTAGCTACATACTTCAAATTACTCACTTCTATAATGAAACATGGTTTATAATCATAATCAAAACACTAAACAACATTAGTTTAAACAATTTCAAACCCTAATTTCGTATTTAAACCATTAACCCTTTGAAACCCACTTAAAACTCAAAACCCTAGGTTAATTCATAGAGAAATTCAACTTACTTGATGTTCTTGAGGATTAATAGGAATGAAAAAAACAAATAGGATCATGAATTGAAGATTGAAAGATTGGAAATGGAAGTAGAAATTGTCCCTGTGTTTTTCTCTAGCTCTCCCTCGCTCTATCTCAATCTCTCTGGAAGTATGTACGTATGTATGTGTAAATATTAGATATAAGTATTTTAATTTTATTCCCCTTTAAACTCTACAGTCTGAAACTGATAAAACCGTTTACGTTTTTCACTATATCTCGTTATCTAGATAATAATATTTCGTAATAAAAATATATCCGTGTACGATATTAATTTCCTGAAATTCGGGGTGTTACACATTAGTATACCATACATGATTTAATATTACGAATAAATCGTGTTGATATGTTACGAATAAATCTTGATCCTCATGACCTCTGAAATTTGTGACTAATGTAACCTGAACATTCAGTAACACATCATTATTTTAAAATTCAAATTTATGTTTGACCGATTTTTGTAAGAAAAAGTCAACCAATTATTTTGAGAAATTGAATGGATCAATGGATAGTAGGTGGATTTGAATTAGGAGTAATGATGGGTAATTGTGTAATATTACAATGATTAATGATACTTACTACATAGACAATTTAGGGAGATTAAATCAACGGTTGAAAAGTAAGGAGTTTAATGTATTGAAGGGTTAAGATTACTTTGGGGGGTTTAATTTAGAATTTTTACATAATTTAAGGTTTCTTATAATAATTAATTAATAGGGAAGGGATAGGGAAAGGGATATTCATTTACTAAAGGGAAAATCACAAATTTGATCATTTGACCAGTCGTATTTAATAAAATAATCCTTTGACCAACCTTTTTAACAAACTAATCCATGCTTTCACGCCATACCAAGCCAGCCAGGCGAGCGTCTAATAAGACAAACCCACAAAACTGATTATTTCAGAAATTGGTGGGCCAAAACCATGTCAGGATGGGCCCGACGTGACAGAGAGAAAGAAAAAAAAAACGGCACGACACGTGCAAGAGAAAACGAAGGAGGCGCGAGAGGAGAGAGAGAAATAAAAAAAATAATATATTATATTTTCATATTTAATTAACGTAGTATTTCGTTTTTCTTTGATAACTTTTTATATACAATGTATAAAATAATTCCGAATATATATTTATGATCAGTGCAAATTTATCTACATTTCGACCTAAATTTTATCGTCATATGTTATGTATTTACGAAAGCATATGACGATAAAATTTAGGTCGAAATGTAGATAAAATTGCGCTGATCATGAATATATTTCGGAATTATTTTATACATTGTATATAAAAAGTTATCAAAGTAAACGAAATACTACGTTAATCAAATATGAAAATATAATATATTTTTTTATTTCTCTCTCCTCCTGCGCGCCTCCTATCTTTTTTTTTTATTTTGCGCACCTCTTTTCGTTTTCTCCTGCACGTGTCGCGCCGTTATTTTGTTTTTTTCTTTCTCTCTGTCGCGCCAGGCCCATCCTGACATGGTTTTGGCCCACCAATTTTTGAAATAATCAGTTTTGTGGGTTTTTCTTATTAGACGCGCACCTGGCTCGTTTGGAATGGCGTAAAAGCATGGATTAGTTTGTTAAAAAGGTTGGTCAAAGGATTATTTTGTTAAATGCGATTGGTTAAATGATCAAATTTGTGATTTTCCCTTTACTAAATGGCATGTCTAATGTTAAAAGAAAAGAGACAAAGAGTAGATGTAAATATGCTTATCAAACAACATACTTGACTGGTTCACTGCATTTCATGATCTAACAAATTTGTAAGAGCATAATCATAAATATGTGTGGTGTTTATAAAAGAGAACATTGCTAGCTCATGATACTTGAGTATCAACCGTTGAGGCCTCGAAAGATTTCTTCCTAACGAGAAGGCAAGTGACTTTCGCAATGTCATATGTATCATTCTCAGGATTGCATAGCACAAAGTCAGGCCTATTGTAACACCCCCGAAATTCACTGTTTTGCGGAAGCATAGTTTGGGGTGTTACTAATCAAATATCACAGCACAAAGATAAAGCAAACGACATCTATATGCAACGTTTGTAAATTAGTTACATTCCAGAGATATAATGTTTGAAAACTTAGTGTTTTCGTATACAAAATGTAGTTTCCCCTAGAGTCCACGCGTATAGCGGGAGATTCTATTACATAATCGTAATATACAAAAGATAATGTTAAGAATCTCCGTTAATGCAGTTGTGTTGAAATCATGCGACTCTAGCTAAAATCCTGGAGTAATCCTACTCCATCCGGGTACCTGAGAAAACATGCTAAAAAGTGTCAACCAAAAGGTTGGTGAATCTCACAGGTTTGTAATTAATATCAGCTTTGAACACGAGCTTTCATCAGTAATGCCCGTAGGCGTAAAATCAGCAATTTCAATCCAGAAATCGTAAACCAGTATTTGCAATCCCGCAAATGTAAGTAAGTAAGTTTATACCGTTGCCATGAGGCTCATAATCGAAGCTTAACCCGTAAGTAATAAGTTTGCTCCCGTGACATGCTCGTAGTTGAGCAAACATCAGTAACGAATAAGTAGTCACCCGTTTCTACGTGTAAATCAGTACGTGGCAGCGCTACTGCCCCAGGTGGGGAGGGTCATTTCCCTAATGGATCCATTAACTAGTGTTCGCGCTTAAGTCCATTACTAACGATATATGATGGAGAGACTTCTGTTTGTAAGTAAACTCATGCAATTCCGTTTGGTATAGTAAACAGTTTAGTACTTGTGTTCAAGGAAAAGTAGTAGCATGTTTCTCCCCCAATAAGATAAAACAGTAAAAGTGGGGCCGTAAGACTCACCTGAGTCTTGTAGTAATCAGTTGCAATTAGCAAGTAGTAAGTAAAGCAAGTAGGTTCTCTGAACCCGTAACCTTCAAATGCCTATTCATATGAAGTTATGTAAGTATGCGTCTCACGAGACGTTTCGTTTAGTTGTACACAACTAGTATGTCCAATGTTTGTCCGTATGTTTGTAATTGTTCGTTTGTTGAAAAACATGTTTGGGCCCGTTGGTGACGGTTTGTAGCAAAATTTCTAAAATGTTGACTTTGCTACAGTAACTTGCTACAGTACTGCTACAGTAAAATTTGACTTTTTTGTACAGTAACTTTGACTTTAAAATTTTGGTTTTCTGTGTTTTTGCGACACAATCTGCGACACTAAAGTTTGGTATGCGACACAGTGGTTGTGTCGCATAGGAATGCGACACAAGAGCCCTGCGACACAGTGATTGTGTCGCAAAAGCTTGCGATGCTAAATCAATAGCGACATAAGGGTTGTGTCGTATAATGTTTACGACACAAAGGTACGACACAGAGTACGACATAAAATACGACACAACATGGTTTATGCGACATAGTATGCGACACAAGGCTTGTGTCGCATTGATGAACACCAGCCCAGAAAGTTGCGGCTGTCGCGATTTTTCCGATCAAAACTCAAATCTAACGCATTTTTAAGCCGTGAAATCATGTTTCCTTTGTTGTTTAGGTTATATCTATGTTGTGTACACCTTATAACACCGAAATAATACACCAAAATAAATAGATCTAAGTTTTTAGAAATTTCTTACTTTTGCAAATCGAGCTAGCTCGAGGACGAGATGATGAAAACGGTTTTGATATTCTTGCTCCACTCGTGATGGTGATTCCGAATATGTATTTTGTTTTTCGATTCGGTGTGGTTCGATTTTGAGAGAATTTGGGTTTGAGAGAGTTTGGTGGGTGTTTTTGTTTAGTGAAAATGAAAGAGAATGGGTGGTGGTGGTGATGTTGGCTGGCTCCAAAGGAAAAAGAGGGAAAACACTTCCCAAAATACAGTATTTACTCCGTGTCCTAATTGACTACCTCGCTCATTTTAGTAATCGTGTAAAATATTATTTAGATAATCTTCTAAAATGTGAATTCTTACTGAAAATCGTTCGCTAATATTTATTTAAAATATTAGTTTGTTAGTTTAATTTGTGTCGTCGCGATAATATATAAATAATGCTCGTTCGTTTGTGTATTTTATATAACAAAATACGTTCTCATTATTTAAGTAAATTTCTGTCACCAACGTCCAAGTAAACTGTGTCGGACTCCGTCCGGTTAATTCGTACGATTCATCCAAATCGCGTAAGTACACACATATATATATAAATCACCTTATATATATACAAATAGAGCCTGTAATTAGTCCTATTACATACTAATTACAACTAGTTACAAATAATTTGGCATAATTAATTATCCTAATTATGCAGGTGTTACATTCTCCCCTTGTTAAAGAAATTTCGTCTCGAAATTAGCTTGAGTGCACGGACGGTGCGTTATCTGGGAAGAGATGTGGGTATTTCTGTCGCATTTGGTCTTCCCGTTCCCAGGTGAACTCAGGGCCGCGCCTAGAATTCCACCTGACCTTTACGATGGGAATACGACTCTGTTTCAATCGTTTGACCTCACGGTCCATGATTTCCATAGGTTCCTCGACAAAATGAAGTTTATCATCGATTTGAATTTCGTCGAGCGGTATAATCAGTGTCTCGTCAGACAGACATTTCTTCAAGTTAGAAATGTGGAATGTGTTGTGTACGCTGCTAAGTTCAGCAGGAAGTTGCAGGCGGTATGCCACTGGACCAATCTTTTCCAGTATTTCGAATGGTCCGATGTATCTAGGATTTAGTTTGCGTCGCTTTCCGAATCGAATGACACCCTTCCACGGTGCCACTTTGAGAAGTACCTTGTCCCCTACCTGGAACTCAAGGTGTTTGCGTCTCACGTCAGCATAGCTTTTCTGACGATCACGTGCGGCTTTCAACCGGTTTTGAATACCAACGATTTTCTCAGTAGTTTCTTGAATGATATCTGGACCCGTGAGTTGGGAATCTCCTAACTCAGTCCAACAGATAGGTGATCGGCATTTACGCCCGTAAAGTGCCTCGAAGGGTGCAGCCTTTATGCTGGTATGGTAACTGTTGTTGTACGAGAACTCGCACAACGGTAAGTGATTTTCCCAAGAAGTACCGAAGTCAACTACGCAGGATCGTAGCATATCCTCCAGTGTTTGAATAGTTCGCTCGCTTTGGCCATCGGTTTGCGGGTGATAAGCAGTACTCATATCCAGACGAGTACCAAGAGATTTCTGTAATGATTGCCAAAAGTTAGAAGTAAAACGGCTGTCCCTATCCGAGATGATCGAGATAGGTACACCGTGTCGCGAGATGATTTCTTTGACGTAGACGCGAGTCAGACGTTCCATCTTGTCGGTTTCCTTGATGGCCAGAAAATGAGCAGATTTCGTGAGACGGTCCACGATCACCCAAATGGTATCGCAACCATTCGAAGTTTTTGGTAGTTTGGTAATGAAGTCCATGGAAATCTGTTCCCATTTCCATTGAGGAATTTCAGGTTGTTGGAGCAACCCCGAGGGTCTTTGGTGTTCGGCCTTGACTTTGGAACAGGTTAGGCATTTACTGACGTATAGGGCGATGTCAGCTTTCATGTTAGGCCACCAATACAACCCTTTGACGTCGTGATACATCTTGTCAGAACCAGGATGTATAGAGTATCGAGATTTGTGAGCTTCAGCCATCACCAAATCTCGCAAGTTTCCGAATTTGGGTAACCACACCCGGTTAGAGAAGTATCGAGTTCCATCGGGTTTGATTTCGAATTGTTTATCCAAGCCTCGCAAGGCTTCATTTTTCAAGTTTCCATCGTTGAGTGCATCAAGTTGAGCGGTAAGGATTTGAGCAGGAAGCTCGTTATGAATTGTCATAGAAAGTGCTCGAACTCGAAGGGGTTTCACTCGTTCTTTTCGGCTTAAGGCATCGGCAACTACGTTAGCCTTGCCCGGATGGTATTTGATCTCGCAGTCATAGTCACTAAGTAACTCAACCCAGCGACGTTGTCTCATGTTTAGATCTTTCTGATCGAATATGTGTTGGAGACTTTTGTGATCGGTAAAGATAGTGCTTTTCGTACCGTAGAGATAATGTCTCCAGATTTTCAATGCGAAGACCACCGCACCTAACTCGAGGTCGTGGGTCGTATAGTTTTTCTCGTGGATTTTTAGTTGTCGTGAGGCATAGGCAATGACTTTTTCCCGTTGCATCAACACACAACCAAGTCCTTGGTGTGAGGCGTCGCAGTAAACTACGAAATCGTCGGTGCCCTCGGGTAAGGACAAGATCGGTGCACTGCAAAGTTTGTTTTTCAATAGTTGGAAAGCTGACTCTTGTTTATCAGTCCAATCGAACTTCTTATCTTTCTGAGTCAGTGTGGTTAGGGGAACAGCTATTCTTGAAAAGTTTTCGATGAATCGGCGGTAATAACCAGCAAGACCTAAGAATTGTCTCACTTCGGTTGGGGTGGTCGGTGACTCCCAGCCCTTGATTGCTTCAATCTTGGCGGGATCAACATGAATTCCTTGGCTGTCAATCACGTGCCCGAGGAATTGAACGGTTCGAATCCAGAACTCACACTTAGAGAATTTGGCATATAACTCTTCCTGTTTAAGAAGTCCTAGAATGGTTTTCAGATGTTGAGCATGTTCCTGCTCGTTGCAAGAGTAAATCAGGATATCATCGATGAACACAATGACGAATTTGTCAAGATATGGTTTGCACACCCGATTCATAAGGTCCATGAATACGGCCGGTGCGTTGGTTAAACCGAATGGCATCACTTGGAATTCGTAATGCCCATAACGAGTTCGGAAAGCTGTCTTTGGAATATCATTGTCGCGAACTCGGAGTTGATGATAACCTGACCGTAGATCAATCTTTGAGTAAACACTCGATCCCTGGAGCTGGTCAAATAGGTCGTCGATTCTAGGAAGTGGGTACCGATTCTTTATGGTTAGCTTATTCAGCTCTCGGTAATCGATACACATGCGGAAAGATCCATCTTTCTTTTTCACGAATAAGACCGGAGCTCCCCAAGGCGAGGAACTTGGTCGAATGAATCCTCTGTCCAGGAGTTCCTGTAGTTGGTTAGACAACTCCTGCATTTCGGATGGTGCTAAACGGTAAGGGGCTCGTGCCACGGGTGCAGCTCCTGGCACAAGTTCGATTTGAAACTCGATTTGTCTAGGTGGCGGAAGTCCGGGCAAGTCTTCAGGAAAGACTTCCGGGAAATCCCGCACGACCGGAACATCCTCAAGTCGCTTCTCCTCCGACTTCTTCTCCGTTACATGTGCAAGGATGGCTTGATACCCTTTTCGTAGGTATTTTCTAGTTTTCAGACAGGAGACAATATTCAGATTTCGTCTGCCGGTCTCCCCTTGTAGGACTAAGGTTCCACCGGAGACAAGAGGTATGCGAACGAGTTTGTCATGACAGATGATTTCAGCTCGGTGCTTGGATAACCAATCCATACCGACAATAATATCGAAGCTGCCGATCTCGACAGGGATTAAATCAATGGAAAAAGTTTCGTTCGTGAGGTTAAGTGTACAGTTGTGTATGATGCTATCCGTCTCAATCAGTTTGCCGTTAGCTAATTCTACAATGTATTTAGCATCTAAGGCAGTGGGAGTTATGTCAAGTAAAGGGCTAAATTTCTCAGAAATGAAGCTTCTATCGGCACCGGTATCAAATAATACAGAAGCAGTAAGGTCGTTGAGAAGGAACGTACCCATCACGACATTCGGGTCTTGTCTGGCTTCCCCAGCCTTGATAACGAATGCTCTACCACGAGCAGGGTTGTTGTTGTTTTTCAGCTTTGGGCAATCTTTCTTGAAGTGCCCTGAATTTCCGCACCCAAAGCAGGCCTTTGGTGCATTGGTGTTGGGGGTAGAAATGTTGGTTCGGCAATCCTTGGCTAGATGCCCGAACCGTTTGCAGTTGGAGCAAGGGCAAGAACCGTCATGATGGCGGCTGCATTTGGAACAGTAAGGCTTGTTCCCGCTGTACCCTTTCTTTTCCGAAGTCCCCGATGAATAAGCCTTAATGTACTCAGGCTTTTTGTTGGAGGTTTGGTTGGATGAGTTGGGGTTACCTTCCCACTTGCGTTTGTTGTTTGCAGATGGGGTTGAAGTTGTGCCACGGCGGACAGAATTTGCCGTTAGTTCATGGGCCATATGGATGGCGCTCTGAATAGTACCCGGTTTGGATGAAGTCACCAGGTCCTGTAGTCTCTCGGGAAGTCCATCAACGAATTTCTCGATCCTCTTGTACTCAGGATCGACCATGGTTGGGCACAGAAGTGCCAGTTGGTGGAAACGGTTGGTGTATCCGGTGATATCATCACCCTGCATCTTGTGGTTCCAGAATTCCATTTCCAGTTGTTTCAATTCATCCCTGGGGCAGTACTCGCCCCTCAACATTTCCTTCAACTCCTCCCACGGGAGTTGGTAAGCAGTAGCAACACTCACAGTCTGGGCATAAGTGTTCCACCAGGTGAGTGCGGTGTCAGTAAAAGTACTAACGGAGAACTTAACCTTATCTCCCTCCGCACAGTTGCAGATAAGAAATACAGACTCAACTTTCTCGATCCAGTGTACTAGACCGATAGCTCCCTCGGTACCTGCAAAGTTTAGAGGTTTGCAGTTCTGGAAGTCCTTGTAAGAACAAGGTTTAGCAGCAGAGGTTTCAGCGGCATCGCTGTTCCTCCTGGAATTTGGTGGAGTATTCCGAGCCAAGGCTTCAGTAACAGCCTGGGTTATAAGGGAGGTAATCTGGGCATCTGTGTATGGTCTTGTCTTTGGCGGCATGATTCTTCAATAACAGAAATGAAGATACATGAGATTTTGTAGGAATTTGTAATTGTCACAGATGTACATGTATAAAAGCAGTAATACATAACATCAACATGGAAAAATGACAATTATTATGAGTTGAAATATCAAGGAATATTTGATGGATAATGCGAGTTCAAAGGTTACATCCTACAGAGATATTACAAAAGGTGTCGGGAATTGTTACATCCGACTAGTTTATAGAATAGCGCTAGATAGTCATTAGATTACGAGACAAAGACTACAATAGTCTTAATGTAGATTAATCTGTTCCATCAGCGCGACAAGGCGGTCCACGGTTTCTGCTAGTCTGTTGGTTTGCCTGGCGTTGTCTTCCACCAAGGCCAGTCGTTGTGCTAGTGTTCGAGAGTGATCCTCAGTCTCCTGTGAACGCTGTTCACATTCCTCTAGTCGGTTTCGTACAAGTTCATCCGCACCTAATTCGGCGGTCATTGAATCCTGAATTATGCTTACAGAGAGGTTGGTATCCTCTTGTTCTCGCTGGAGTTGGGATATGTGATCAAGTGCTTGGCGAAGCAGGTAGGTCATTCGGTGTTGTTCCCGTTCAAGACTTTCGAGTCTTTGCTCCTGACGGCGGAATTGGGTAGCCAAAACTGGCAACGTGAGATGTGCCGAGTTCTGAGAGTTATGTACAGGATAAGGGCTGTTTCGAGGCGACCTTGTGTTCCTCCTGGCTACTCGTGGGTTCCGTGAACCATGTGAGTGAGAGTGTGACGGATTAGGTGGTGTGTTTGCCATTCCTGTGGCAGAATGTAAGTAAGACGAGGCTAATATATATACATATATCATATCCAGCCTATTGTCTAGCACGTATCAAGTAATGGTCCGGTTCTCTCGTGGTCAGAGTCAACTAACGTATCCCCGTTCAACATAATCATTTCAGACCTTACATCATCTTTCCTTAATTGTACATAGTTGATCAGGCTATGTTAAATTAAAGTCGTATGCTGTAATTTCTGAACCAGTCATGTCTAATAAGAGAATACTGCCTAACGGTCATAGTCTAGGCCCACTAAATGCAACCTAGTTCACTATAACCTTAGGCTCTGATACCAATCTGTAACACCCCCGAAATTCACTGTTTTGCGGAAGCATAGTTTGGGGTGTTACTAATCAAATATCACAGCACAAAGATAAAGCAAACGACATCTATATGCAACGTTTGTAAATTAGTTACATTCCATAGATATAATGTTTGAAAACTTAGTGTTTTCGTATACAAAATGTAGTTTCCCCTAGAGTCCACGCGTATAGCGGGAGATTCTATTACATAATCGTAATATACAAAAGATAATGCTAAGAATCTCCGTTAATGCAGTTGTGTTGAAATCATGCGACTCTAGCTAAAATCCTGGAGTAATCCTACTCCATCCGGGTACCTGAGAAAACATGCTAAAAAGTGTCAACCAAAAGGTTGGTGAATCTCACAGGTTTGTAATTAATATCAGCTTTGAACACGAGCTTTCATCAGTAATGCCCGTAGGCGTAAAATCAGCAATTTCAATCCAGAAATCGTAAACCAGTATTTGCAATCCCGCAAATGTAAGTAAGTAAGTTTATACCGTTGCCATGAGGCTCATAATCAAAGCTTAACCCGTAAGTAATAAGTTTGCTCCCGTGACATGCTCGTAGTTGAGCAAGCATCAGTAACGAATAAGTAGTCACCCGTTTCTACGTGTAAATCAGTACGTGGCAGCGCTACTGCCCCGGGTGGGGAGGGTCATTTCCCTAATGGATCCATTAACTAGTGTTCGCGCTTAAGTCCATAACTAACGATATATGATGGAGAGACTTCTGTTTGTAAGTAAACTCATGCAATTCCGTTTGGTATAGTAAACAGTTTAGTACTTGTGTTCAAGGAAAAGTAGTAGCATGTTTCTCCCCCAATAAGATAAAACAGTAAAAGTGGGGCCGTAAGACTCACCTGAGTCTTGTAGTAATCAGTTGCAATTAGCAAGTAGTAAGTAAAGCAAGTAGGTTCTCTGAACCCGTAACCTTCAAATGCCTATTCATATGAAGTTATGTAAGTATGCGTCTCACGAGACGTTTCGTTTAGTTGTACACAACTAGTATAGCCAATGTTTGTCCGTATGTTTGTAATTGTTCGTTTGTTGAAAAACATGTTTGGGCCCGTTGGTGACGGTTTGTAGCAAAATTTCTAAAATGTTGACTTTGCTACAGTAACTTGCTACAGTACTGCTACAGTAAAATTTGACTTTTTTGTACAGTAACTTTGACTTTAAAATTTTGGTTTTCTGTGTTTTTGCGACACAATCTGCGACACTAAAGTTTGGTATGCGACACAGTGGTTGTGTCGCATAGGAATGCGACACAAGAGCCCTGCGACACAGTGATTGTGTCGCAAAAGCTTGCGATGCTAAATCAATAGCGACATAAGGGTTGTGTCGTATAATGTTTACGACACAAAGGTACGACACAGAGTACGACATAAAATACGACACAACATGGTTTATGCGACATAGTATGCGACACAAGGCTTGTGTCGCATTGATGAACACCAGCCCAGAAAGTTGCGGCTGTCGCGATTTTTCCGATCAAAACTCAAATCTAACGCATTTTTAAGCCGTGAAATCATGTTTCCTTTGTTGTTTAGGTTATATCTATGTTGTGTACACCTTATAACACCGAAATAATACACCAAAATAAATAGATCTAAGTTTTTAGAAATTTCTTACTTTTGCAAATCGAGCTAGCTCGAGGACGAGATGATGAAAACGGTTTTGATATTCTTGCTCCACTCGTGATGGTGATTCCGAATATGTATTTTGTTTGTCGATTCGGTGTGGTTCGATTTTGAGAGAATTTGGGTTTGAGAGAGTTTGGTGGGTGTTTTTGTTTAGTGAAAATGAAAGAGAATGGGTGGTGGTGGTGATGTTGGCTGGCTCCAAAGGAAAAAGAGGGAAAACACTTCCCAAAATACAGTATTTACTCCGTGTCCTAATTGACTACCTCGCTCATTTTAGTAATCGTGTAAAATATTATTTAGATAATCTTCTAAAATGTGAATTCTTACTGAAAATCGTTCGCTAATATTTATTTAAAATATTAGTTTGTTAGTTTAATTTGTGTCGTCGCGATAATATATAAATAATGCTCGTTCGTTTGTGTATTTTATATAACAAAATACGTTCTCATTATTTAAGTAAATTTCTGTCACCAACGTCCAAGTAAACTGTGTCGGACTCCGTCCGGTTAATTCGTACGATTCATCCAAATCGCGTAAGTACACACATATATATATAAATCACCTTATATATATACAAATAGAGCCTGTAATTAGTCCTATTACATACTAATTACAACTAGTTACAAACAATTTGGCATAATTAATTATCCTAATTATGCAGGTGTTACATTCTCCCCTTGTTAAAGAAATTTCGTCCCGAAATTAGCTTGAGTGCACGGACGGTGCGTTATTTGGGAAGAGATGTGGGTATTTCTGTCGCATTTGGTCTTCCCGTTCCCAGGTGAACTCAGGGCCGCGCCTAGAATTCCACCTGACCTTTACGATGTGAATACGACTCTGTTTCAATCGTTTGACCTCACGGTCCATGATTTCCATAGGTTCCTCGACAAAATGAAGTTTATCATCGATTTGAATTTCGTCGAGCGGTATAATCAGTGTCTCGTCAGACAGACATTTCTTCAAGTTAGAAATGTGGAATGTGTTGTGTACGCTGCTAAGTTCAGCAGGAAGTTGCAGGCGGTATGCCACTGGACCAATCTTTTCCAGTATTTCGAATGGTCCGATGTATCTAGGATTTAGTTTGCGTCGCTTTCCGAATCGAATGACACCCTTCCACGGTGCCACTTTGAGAAGTACCTTGTCCCCTACCTGGAACTCAAGGTGTTTGCGTCTCACGTCAGCATAGCTTTTCTGATGATCACGTGCGGCTTTCAACCGGTTTTGAATACCAACGATTTTCTCAGTAGTTTCTTGAATGATATCTGGACCCGTGAGTTGGGAATCTCCTAACTCAGTCCAACAGATAGGTGATCGGCATTTACGCCCATAAAGTGCCTCGAAGGGTGCAGCCTTTATGCTGGTATGGTAACTGTTGTTGTACGAGAACTCGCACAACGGTAAGTGATTTTCCCAAGAAGTACCGAAGTCAACTACGCAGGATCGTAGCATATCCTCCAGTGTTTGAATAGTTCGCTCGCTTTAGCCATCGGTTTGCGGGTGATAAGCAGTACTCATATCCAGACGAGTACCAAGAGATTTCTGTAATGATTGCCAAAAGTTAGAAGTAAAACGGCTGTCCCTATCCGAGATGATCGAGATAGGTACACCGTGTCGCGAGATGATTTCTTTGACGTAGACGCGAGTCAGACGTTCCATCTTGTCGGTTTCCTTGATGGCCAGAAAATGAGCAGATTTCGTGAGACGGTCCACGATCACCCAAATGGTATCGCAACCATTCGAAGTTTTTGGTAGTTTGGTAATGAAGTCCATGGAAATCTGTTCCCATTTCCATTGAGGAATTTCAGGTTGTTGGAGCAACCCCGAGGGTCTTTGGTGTTCGGCCTTGACTTTGGAACAGGTTAGGCATTTACTGACGTATAGGGCGATGTCAGCTTTCATGTTAGGCCACCAATACAACCCTTTGACGTCGTGATACATCTTGTCAGAACCAGGATGTATAGAGTATCGAGATTTGTGAGCTTCAGCCATCACCAAATCTCGCAAGTTTCCGAATTTGGGTAACCACACCCGGTTAGAGAAGTATCGAGTTCCATCGGGTTTGATTTCGAATTGTTTATCCAAGCCTCGCAAGGCTTCATTTTTCAAGTTTCCATCGTTGAGTGCATCAAGTTGAGCGGTAAGGATTTGAGCAGGAAGCTCGTTATGAATTGTCATAGAAAGTGCTCGAACTCGAAGGGGTTTCACTCGTTCTTTTCGGCTTAAGGCATCGGCAACTACGTTAGCCTTGCCCGGATGGTATTTGATCTCGCAGTCATAGTCACTAAGTAACTCAACCCAGCGACGTTGTCTCATGTTTAGATCTTTCTGATCGAATATGTGTTGGAGACTTTTGTGATCGGTAAAGATAGTGCTTTTCGTACCGTAGAGATAATGTCTCCAGATTTTCAATGCGAAGACCACCGCACCTAACTCGAGGTCGTGGGTCGTATAGTTTTTCTCGTGGATTTTTAGTTGTCGTGAGGCATAGGCAATGACTTTTTCCCGTTGCATCAACACACAACCAAGTCCTTGGTGTGAGGCGTCGCAGTAAACTACGAAATCGTCGGTGCCCTCGGGTAAGGACAAGATCGGTGCACTGCAAAGTTTGTTTTTCAATAGTTGGAAAGCTGACTCTTGTTTATCAGTCCAATCGAACTTCTTATCTTTCTGAGTCAGTGTGGTTAGGGGAACAGCTATTCTTGAAAAGTTTTCGATGAATCGGCGGTAATAACCAGCAAGACCTAAGAATTGTCTCACTTCGGTTGGGGTGGTCGGTGACTCCCAGCCCTTGATTGCTTCAATCTTGGCGGGATCAACATGAATTCCTTGGCTGTCAATCACGTGCCCGAGGAATTGAACGGTTCGAATCCAGAACTCACACTTAGAGAATTTGGCATATAACTCTTCGTGTTTAAGAAGTCCTAGAATGGTTTTCAGATGTTGAGCATGTTCCTGCTCGTTGCAAGAGTAAATCAGGATATCATCGATGAACACAATGACGAATTTGTCAAGATATGGTTTGCACACCCGATTCAGGTATTGAAACAAAGGCTCCCTCATATGAGAATTTCTTGGCAAGAACGTCACTTAATCTTGATGGCTCTAAGCATATTGTTTCTAAATAATCGAAGTTACTTCTTAGTGTGTCTCTAAAGATCCCCTCTGGCGTATTTCGCTTTCTATCATGGAAACGTGTTACAACTGATCTTCTTTGATGCAGAGATCGTAAAGATCAACTTTATTTTTTCCTTTCACCAGTGCATTGTAATACTCAGGGTACTTTGCAAGAACATATGTTCGACATATTGCATTTCTGCAGGTGTGGTTGGCCTTGACCATCTGAGGTCTACATAATATAAACTCGATATAGCTTCTGCTATTATATGAGGAGGAATCGTTGTTCGTGCTTTCTGTCAAGTCATACAAGTCAAAATCTCATAATTGCTAACAATCATAATCTTAAATTTGCAGTGTGATAGAAAAATTGCATGAAATAGTAATAACATAACAATTTCCTAGGAATAATTCATATAACATATTCATTCATATAATACCTGTTATTAAACATACCTGAAGGATCAAACTGGTTGATTTGCCATTTTCAGTTGACTTTTGGGCTGACCTAAAGATGCATTCCACCAGTTCTTCTGTTGTTGCCTGCAGATTCATGCAAGTTTGTTTCTAGCTACGATTCTTGTTTTATACTACATCATATCATATAAAACTGTAACAATTTTTTTTTTAGATAATTAAGAATGTTACCTCTTGTATGTTTTCGACTTTAAATTCTTCGCATATCCTTGCCATTATGTATCATATATGCCCTTCGATCTTAACAAGATTGAGTTTACAGAAAAGGCCAGGACAAAAGGCAGTGAGATGCACTAAACTCTTTCCGGTATATAATCTGAACAGAGAAACTGAATTGCAAATATATATGCCTTTTCTTTAGGCTCGATGGAGTCCGGGTTACATGAAACTTGTGTTGAAGTTGCTAGGAAAAACAAGTTGAAAATGAAACATAATTCTTTATGGATGTTTTGAGGTTATAGGCGACTTTAATTTGGAAGAAAGGATCATCATTCTTATTTTATGATTAGTTATGGTCAACATAATAATAAAAGTATAAGACATATAATAAGAATTAGATTAGATAAAGGGTTAAGTAGCCGGCTACGGATCAAACATGTTACCACTCATAGAAAGAGGTTAGTGAACCACAAATGTACCCAAAGAAAAGGTGCAGATATAAAATTATGTTAACTCTATAACTTACAGCATATTATTTATTAATCGAGTCTGATGTTTCATATTGCAATAATTAATAATCCTTGCTGCATGTATATCAGGAGAGATAATTGTCTAAAATTTCTTTGTTAAAATTCCCATAAAGAACTTTGAACATCATTTGTTGTGGCCGGCACATTATGGGGTCCTTTGAGATACGGTATTAAAACTAACTATTGACACTGCTGTTTTTTATATGGATTTGGACGGTTTGATGGTTACAGTATAATAATCATAACTTGACCAAATGAGAATATGCTATTTTCAACACTATTTTTTGAGTTAAAAATTGTAGAGGAAGACTACATGGTAACCAAATCAAACAAGAAAAGCATGACATATTTACTTCATTACTTGCAGTACTTATGTTCGCTCTCAGTTGGTAGTTGGTTCAATCCAGTGATTCTGTTGAGATCTATGGATTTTGCATCTTAAATCTATATGCACCAGTAAAGATACAAAGACATCATAATAACAAAAGCTTTGACGGCAAAACTCTTTTCTGGCTGTAATCAGAAACATCATCCATTGTCTTCTCGCCGCTGCAATTAAAACACCCAAGGCAGGAGGAAAAACATAGAAGTTAAAGAGCAACATCCGTGACACACACATATACACAAATAGGTATCAACTTCCTATCAAGATTTAATATTGATACTACCTGGTAGATGTAACAAGAAGAACGAATAGGGGAGACTAAACAGGTAAAAAAGGCATTAACCTGTTTAGACACTTCTGTCTTCTAAGGAAGGTAACTTTTGTACAGGACATGTCGAGTTAGGGCAACCCACACACTTTCTTATTTCTTATGTTTCAATATTTTATAAAAATACTAGAATGTGTTATATATCATTACAATAATAGATGAATAGTATGAACTTCTGAGTAAAATAATTTAAAAGTTTTTAAGCATTTTTATAGAACCGAGCACAGCTTTTGACCCGTTTTCATTTCAGCTAAGAAGATCATCCCTACCCATATATTGGTCAAAAATTGCCTCCTTCAAAAAGATAACAAATTTATAAGCTTACCATTCTCTTGCTTATATAAGGCTGTAACTGCAATGACGAATCAGATTGATTTTCATTCATAAAAGGTTTCTTAGCCTCCACCTCGAATTCTTTCCGGGAGTCTTTCCTGCTCCCTGATTGCCACACTCTACCAAAGTTGGGAAGCCAGTTAGCATCAAATTTATTAGCAGGTAACTCCCCTCGTCTCTCCATCTCCATCTCTAACTTTCTTTTCTCTGCCCAAGCAGCCCCAACCCTATTAGGATTTAATTTTGACTTCACGGTTTTAACAACTGAATCAAAATGAATTCCATTGGTTGCATCAAACCAAGGAGGAGGAGCTCTAGAATGCACGTTTCCTGCATCGGATACTTCTGAAGAAATTTGCTTGAGCTTCTGCAAACCTGTAAGGAAAAGCCCGAGAAACAAAAGTATGTATAAGAAAAGGAATGCAATGTTATTAAGAGTCTCATAGGTATAATAAATCTGATTTCAGGTGGCACGCTGTTACAGGATAGCGAAATGTGGAAAACGGGGATTGGGCAGGTTGGGTAACGGGTTATTTTTGTATGTACAATGTACAATCACATTTTTATGTTTTCTTTTCGTGACATGCTTAAAGAGTACAATAGTAATAGAAAAAACACAAAAATGTTGCATCTAACAATGTGAGTCGACCATAATATTTTTAGTGAATTACCCATTATTGATTCATTATTTCTTTATTTTTTATTATTTTGCAATTTATTGCTTGTTTTACAAGAACATACTTAAAAATGTTATATAACTACTACTGAAATTGTAAATGATACATGCTGAACTACCCTCCATATTAGCTTCACTTTTCTCTGCATATACCTGACATGTCTTCCCCTGTAATATTAGTATAATAGTATTTGCCAAAAAATGCGAGGCAATTGGTGTGCGCAAAGACCATGTAGAAAATAGACCCATATTGTCCAAATTATGATAAGATATTGGTGAAGCAAAACTTGCTCAGACTTTCAGGTGTTCAATGCAATAATAGTCAGACATAAGGAAGCTTCACAGGATTAATAAATCTCAACATCTAGCTAAATCATATATGAAGCACTAAGATAACATAACTCAGGTGTAATCATTATGCTGATTAGAAACATACCAGTCCTTTGTGATGATAACCTCCAGTTAACCCACTCTTGCCTGCATTCCCTGAATAGTAAGACCAGCACCAAGAATTGCTTTATTGAAAAGTTCCATATCTAGTAAAAGTATTATTGGGAAGATAATAACCTCTTAAATTATTTGCATGCTTTGTGTCTGAATCCAACAACAATGATTTATTATCAAATGAAGAACTGCTAGTTGCTGCACCTCTAGACATATCTGAATGGGATACCTGATATTTCTCATTTGTATGATTTTGTAAAGGTAAAACACCATTTGGAAAGCTAGAATTATGACTTATGTCAAAGTTATCTACATAATCAAATTTCAGTTCATTGTGGATATCATTTGAAGGTCCGATTAGAGCTCCACGAGGTTGTTCACTACCACCTTCACTCCTCATTGATATGCACTTCTTTTGATACTGCAATACAAGGGTCGTAAGTATCTTTACAAATTTGATTATAGATCCTTAACAACATTGAAGCTAGATTTAGGGAGTTTGAAATGAAGGCAGGGCAACAATTCAAGATAAAAAAAGGCATGTTCTCATTTCTGAAGTAGAATGAATATATATATATATATATATATATATATATAGATAATATTGCTTAAAGGAGTCACAGAAAACAAGCTACCTTAGAAAGATCTGTATCAGAAACCCGGAAAAGGTCAACACGATCCATTTGACCATTTCCACATAAAACTTTTTAAGTTTTTCAAGTGATCTGCACTCGCAAGATGGCTTATTGCTTTCTCACTAACAAAACAACGTGAAAGGAAACCACTGAAATACTAGTTGTTCATACAAAAAAAAAAAAAAAATTGTGCCATAAGGTTGGGGGTTGGGTTATTTTGATCCGACGAGTTTAAACCGAGGCAAAAAAAAATTTGGAATAAAATGAAATTTAAAATATGGGAATTGCTAAATTGTGCCATAAGGTGAGAGGTTAATCTTCATTCTAAAACATTATAAATATTGGGTAAGGTTCAAATGAAAATAAGAATTTGTGTGAGAATAAGGGAATCAAGGATATTGTGTCATTTGTACTAAGAGAATGCTAAAATCCATTTACCCCCAACATCAATTATCTCACAAACGACAAATAGAAAAATTATGAAAATTGCACCATTAAATTCAGCGTTTTCTCCTCTTCGATTTGCCATCCCTCAAGGCATACTTTCGAAGAGTTTTTTTTTCATCTATTTTGGTGGGTTTCACATTTACTAACACATGTGTTAAAGTGTTGTGTTTAGGGTTTAGGGTTTGGGGTTAGGGGTTAGGGTTTAGGGTAAGGGGTTTGGGGTTTCGCCCCGAAACCCCAAACCCCCAACCCTAACCCCTAAACCCCAAACCCTAAACGCTTTATAAAACTCTAAACCCTAAATCACACTAAACCCTAACCCTAAACCTTGCTAAACCCTAACCCTAAACCCTGCTAAACCCTAACCCTAATTCCTAAACCCTATCCCTAAACCCTAACCCTAATCACTAACACATGTGTTACTAATTTGTAAAACCCACCAAAAAATGAAAAAAAAAAAAGTTGTCAAAGTATGCTTTGAGGGACGGCAAATCGAAGAGGAGAAAACGATGAATTTTATGGTGCAATTTTCATGATTTTTTGATTTTCGTTTGTGAGATAATTGATGTTGGGGGTAAATGGGTTTTGTATATGTGAGCATTCTCTTTGTACACATGGCACAATATCATTAGTTTCCTCATTCTCACTCAAAATTGATGTACTCATTTGAACTCTACTGTATAAATATTTTCACAAAAACTATTTATTAAACTCACCAATTTTCTATTATACATGTATATTAATTTACTTCATTAAATGTTTTTTTACATTATACCCTTATGACACTATTTAGATTTTTCCTTAAAATATAGACGCAATTCTGCATTGAGTTTTACCAACTTACAAAAGTTAAGTCGTTAGAAATAGAAGATGGCATTATTCTGTGTTGCGACTGTTTTGAGAAATAATATATGTTATAAAAAGTTAATTTGTTATTTTTGAAAGTGAATGGTTACTTTCGAATAAACTAAAATGCAAAAGTAGATACTATATTGAGACGGAAGAAGTAGTAATTTATATTTTGAGAAAATTCCATAAATCATACCTGTGGTTTGCACACATTTTCACAGATCATACCCGAACTTTTTTTTTCAGGTTTTCGATACCCTAACTTTCAAAATTGCTCGCAAATGGTACCCCCGTCTATTTTTGTCGTTAAGTTTTACCATGTGATTTGCACGGATGTATCATTTACGAGCAATTTTGAAACTTATGGGTATCATTTACGAGCAATTTTGAAAGTTAGGGTATTGAAAATTGACGGAATTGGTAAAACTTAATGACAAAAATAGACGGAGGTACCATTTGCGAGCAATTTTGAAAGTTAAGGTATTGAAAACCTGGAAAAAAAAAGTTCGGGTATGATCTGTGAAAATGTGTGCAAACCACATGTATTTATATTTTTCATTCTTTTTTTGACAAAATTATTTGGAAAGTTTCTGAATATTTTTTTTCTCACGAGTGTACAAACTTTTAGATAATTTTTTTAATTAAACTTTTGCACAATAACATGTTTTGAAACACATGGGTGTAGATTTTATTAAAAGATTTTTAAAAGTTTTTATTTATTTATTTATTTGAGCACATAAGCACATGAGTTTTGTTTTAGAAATAATATTGAAAAGGTTGAAATGTTAGAAAAAGCTCATGAATTTTTTCCACTGGAGATACTCTTAGTACATATGCAATATTTGTATAATTGAAATCTTCTTTGTGAGAGTGACGGTAACTACTTGGATACTGCTAGTCGCACTCATTATTTTCTCAAATATAACTTGATGTTCGTCAATGGACAATCTTAACTAAAAACTGATCAAGGCGAATCAATTTATATGGCTAAAGAAATTCAACTAAAAACAATAAGGCTTCAAGGTCGAGTTTAATCAACTGTGTTGTCGATATAGTTATAGTTATCAATACGGGCCAATTCATCATATATCAAAATGCTTGAGTGTATCAACAATAATGAAAAATAACAATGTTACTAATCAATTATCATGCTTTTAACAGTTATATGCACGATGTCACAATACTCATTATTATGGTGTTATACTTTGTCATGAGTCCCACCACCATTTCCTGATCAAGTCTTTCCGATCCCTTCAAATCTTCAATGATAAAAGTTGTTTCTTTTAGTTGAAAAAGATATTATAACCACCAAGGATCATTGGTGAATATTGTATCATGCAATTTCATTAATAAGATGCATCAGGCCAACAAAAATCTATTAAAAAGCATCCTCATACGAGTGCTAATTTGTTATGGCAAATATTTCTCAAGTGTGTTTTTAAAAAACCAACTAAAGTTATGTAAATATCCATGCATCTTGTTACACATGAGATTATCCTCAAGTATCAAATTCAAATTACTTGTTGTATATCAATTACCACGTATATAAATAAAATAATAACTATCCGATTGGACAAAAAGGAATGGTAATGTGAGCTTTAAAAGCACACAAGATTGGTGTTGTTTAGGTTAACCATCACAAGATGGTTGAGCGATTGGCATTTTGATATCCTCACAACATGTATTTACTTCAAACCTTACTAGCTTCATATTTTAGGGTGATCAGAGAAAGGGTTAGAAACGGTCTCGAAATCTAATATCCCAATTAGCCTACATACATTTTAGTATAAGTATTCACCCTTCGCGGGTAACCTGAATAAAGAAAATCTCAAAATTAATAGGTTTTGTAGTTTTTACCCTTAGGTTTTTACTATACGCAAGTACATAAAGTAGTAATGTTATGTCGACTCTTGACTTGGCACATGTATCTTCATTGCATAATTCTCCCAACAGTGAAGCAAACTGATGCATAGTTTGTGGCACATCAGTGTCACATCAATACTTCTCAAAAATGACACACAACTCACGCATCACTACCATGGCATATTGTTAGTATTTGAATGATTTTATCAAATATGTGTCCGTAAATATGTGAGCCTTTGGGAATGCACACATCGACATTGAGATATTGCTTATTTGCCTAAAGTTATTAATTATTAAGTTAAATGTTAAAAGTTAATAATTAAGTAACTAGAGGGATTGAGTTGAAAATATGTAACTTGGGGACCAATGATTACCTATCTATAAATATACCTTTATAGATTAGGGTTAGGGAATCCCTAATTAATTCAAAAAAAATCCCTCCCCTCTCCTCTCTTTGGTTTGGCCGAAAAAAAACACAAACCCAATAGCGTTTTTTTTTTCGGTTTTGGTTTTTCAAGAACAAGGAAGGAAGTCAAGCTAGTTGACTAGATCGGGCAAGTACTAGCATACAAGCATATCGATAAAGACGGTGTCGTGTACGTGACCAAAGAAAGATCTTGCACTTAGATCTAAAGGTTTTCATATAAATAATTCAAGGCAATAAGGTATTACTAAATCTGATTTAATTATTCCTATGTGATCCTGTTTTCCGCTGCCATGTATTATTTGACAATTTGATTCGTGTTGTTTACCTATAGTGGTATCAGCCAAAGCATAGGTTAATTTTTATTTTGGATTCAAAACATCAAAAATTGTGGGGGGATTAAGGGTTGGTTTATAATTTATTGTTTTTATTTGTTATAACCGAATTTAAAAAAAAAAAATCGAAAGTTTTTTTTAAATTTTTTCGGGTATTTAAATAAAATAAAGGTTTAGTTAAGCTTGTTAAAAACTAATTGGTTAAAAGTTAAAAGATAATTTTTAAACCTTTATGTTTATAAAATTAAGGAGTTAATTTGAAACCAATCTACCTTGCAATATTTGATGTTTATAATTGTTACTTTTTTGCCATATTTATTTTTATGCAAATTATGTTTGTAAAGTTACATGCATAACTTTATGGACATAATTAAATATATTGATATTGTTGAAAAAATAAAATTGAATTATTAACATAATATTAATTGTTAATTGAATATGTGCGACACCTAAAGATTTTGGATTAATAAAAAGTTATGTGTGGTTTATTTGATATATGAATTGTTCATATATTGATAGCTTACGCAATCCAAACTTATTTATTTGGACGGATGTATGTGGTCCGTTTCCTTTGAAACGGGAGTTAATCAATATGTGAACAATGACCATAGAGACTTTTTGTTTTAGGGCTCACCCAATTTGTTGAGTAGATTAATTCTTTATTTCATGTTATTATTTTTGTCAAATGGTTTTTGAAAGAAATAAATTTTAATGTGACTAAAGAATTATGTAACGGATTTAATAACACGTGTGATTGGTAATTCATAATTAAATGCACATCCTCAGTGTATAATTCCCAACTAGGCTCACCTACATAAAGGACGATGTCTAGGAAAGTTATGCGGATGTATTCTACTCCAAATGAGGTCAGGTTTTAAGATATGCTTTGTCATCCCCTACCCTCACATGCTTTCCTGGTCGTACCTTTTGTAGAGCTACCGAAAGGGTTTTATGATGACGATGGTACGTTTGATTATTATATACACTTGGTGTATAGGAATTAGGCAATCATAGAAACACATTTAAAAACCAGTAATAAAAACGTTTTGTTTTTAAAACACCAAAATTATGTAACGAAGTTGTGTGCATGCCTCTTCGTACATATATATTTTGTCACCCATGGAATGAAGTCATATTGCTATCCATATTGCTTAGACAACTTGTACTTGCTCGTCATTCTGCGTGAGACGTGGGTGAAGGGTATCTAAGGTGGATTACCACTCATCGTGAGACGGTGGTGGACTATCTGCAGTCTTCAGTTGGACGACTTAAATCGGGTTAGGCAGTGAGACTGTAAACGCCAAAGGCAATAAGATGCGACGAAACATGATAAATGTCACGATCACCATTTTTTATGCTTGATCGAGCCATGACATTAAGTCCCATAATCTAGTAATTGCATCGGTAAATGCAATTACTGAACGTCACTTACCTTTTGAGTATCATTTAATTCCTAGCAGATCAACTGATGGAACGGTGATATGTCTTTTGGATCCTAGACTTAGCGGAAAGTAAACCATGGGTTTTACATTTCTGTTAAGAAATTTTATGTCAAAAGTACTAATGAGAACTTTTTTTTTCTGTTTTGTAGAAATGGCACAAAAATCCACTACTGATGAGATTTTAAATGAAACCAAAACAGCGTTAAGAAGCGATAAGCTTTCTGGACCAAACTTTAACGATTGGTATCGATCACTGAGGATTGTCCTAAGAGTGATGGAAAGACTTGATATCGTTACTACACCTATGATCGCTGAGCCAAATGCCACTGCTTCTCAAGCAGAGCATGACCAGTATAAGGCAACTTATAAGGTTCACAATGAAGTTTCTTGTCTCATGCTAAGCAGTATGACTCCTGAGTTATGTCAGCAATTCGAGATTAAATGGCCTGATCAGATGATCACTGAGCTGAGTGCATTGTATGAGAAACAAGCCGGCCTTGAGCTAAATGACTTGATTCAAGATGTACATGCATGTAAACATGTATCTGGAACACCAGTGGGGACTCATGTTCTAGTCATGAAAAGCTTGTTTGATCGCTTGGATAGAATGCAATACTCATATCATGACCCTGTGGATGTAAGCATTGTACTCAATTCTCTTTCACCGGAGTTTGATGAGTTTACACGCAACTATAACATGCAGGGTATGAAAAAGTCAATTAATGAACTCCATGCTATGCTAGTGGAATTCGAAAAGAGCATTTCCAAGAATAAGGTAAATGACAACCAAATCCTTGCGATTGGTGGTGGTCAGGCCTAGAAAAAGAAGAAAAAGCAACCGCTACAAGCTAAGGGCAAAGTTGCAAAGCCTAGTAAAAATAAGCAAACTGTTGTTTATTCTTCCAAGCCTAAGCAAACCCCTCCAGCTAAAAAGGTGTAGGTCGCTAAAGATGATGTGTGTCACCATTGTGGTCAGATGGGACAATGGAAGAGGAATTGTCCTAAGTATTTATCCGAGGTGCAAGAAAAGAAGAGAGTCGGCAATGCCGGATCTTCAGGTATCTTGACTATCGAATTATTTTCTTTCTCTAAAACAAATACTTGGGTATATGACACTGGATGTGGTACTCATATTTGTAACACCTTGCAGGGGTTTAGAGCAAAGAAGAAGCTGAAGAATGAATCATTGTATGTGTACGTCGGCAACGGCATACGTGTAGCAGTGGAAGCCATCGGAAGTTATGACTTACAATTACCCTCGGACATGATTCTTGTATTAGACAATTGTCATTTTGTTCCTTCTATTGTTAGGGGAATTGTTTCAGTTTCAGTATTGAAAGATAGTGGTTTTAAGAATACATTTACAGATTTTGGTATTTCAGTTTCAAAGAATAATATTCATTATTTTAATAGTATTGCTATTAATGGTATATTTGAAATTGATTTGCATGATCGTCTTTCACATACTAATAATTCAATGTTTAATATAAGCACTAAACGAGCCAAGTCTAACTTGGACTCATCCTACCTATGGCATTGTCGTCTTGCACACATAGGCAAACACCGTATCGAAAGGCTTCAACGTGAAGGGCTTTTAAAATCAAGTGATGATTCATTTGATAAGTATGAGTCTTGTGTATCGGGCAAAATGGCAAGGAAACCCTTTTCTCATGAGAATCAAAGGGCAACTGACCTACTAGGAATCATACATAGTGATGTATGTGGTCCCTTTAGGCATATGTCTAGGAAATGAGCTTACTACTTCGTAACATTTACGGATGATTTCAAACGTTATGGTTATGTTTATATACTTAAACATAAACATGAGGTGTTTGAAACATTCAAAGTGTTTCAAAACGAGGTAGAAAATCAACTCGGAAAAACCATCAAGATTCTCCGATCGGATCGAGGTGGTGAATACTTAAGCCTAGAGTTTAAGGATCATCTAAAAGCATGTGGAATTGTCCCACAGCTTACTCCTCCCTATACACCACAACATAATGGTGTATCGGAAAGGAAAAATCGAACCTTGCTTGACATGGTACGATCTATGATGAACCTTACAACTTTACCATTATCTTTTTGGGATTATGCCTTAGAGACTGTTGTACGCATTCTCAACATGGTTCCCACTAAGAAGGTTGATAAGACACCATACGAAATATGGCATGGAAAAGCTCCTAATCTGTCTTACTTAAAGGTCTGGGGATGTGAGGCACTCGTTAAGCGCGATACGCCTGAAAAACTCGAGCAAAGATCTGTTAAGTGTATTTTCGTAGGATACCCAAAGGAAACGATGGGTTACTACTTCAATAATCCTTCTGAGAATACTGTGAAAGTTGCTCGGTATGCTGAGTTTTTCGAAACCAGGCTTATTCGTCATGGAAACAGTGGGAGGATTGTGGAACTTGACGAGGTTCAAGAGGAAGATACATCACCTTCTACTCACACTGGTGATCAACAATTTGGGGGGGAAAGAATTGAGCCTCAAATCATGCCTCAATCTGATTCTCAAGTTGCGATTGAGCCTCATGATTTGTCTCAGTCTCAACTTCAAATTGCTGATGCTCCAATTCGTAGGTCCGAAAGGACGGTACATGCACCTAATAGATTGAACTTAAACGTTAATCTAGAGGAGGATGGCGTATCAGGGGATCTTAATGAACCTCGAACCTTGAAAGCTGCATTATCAGGTCCTGATGCTGAAAAATGGCTTCAAGCTGCGAATATGGAGATGCAATCCATGAAAGACAATGAAGTTTGGACTTTGGAGGATAAACCCCAAAATGCTAAAACTGTCGATTGCAAATGGCTCTTTAAGATAAAGACCGACATGGATGGCAATATACACATCTATAAAGCTCGTCTCGTGGCAAAAGGATTTACTCAAGTTTATGGAATAGACTATGAGGAAACCTTTTCCCCAGTGGCAGATATTAGGGCTATTAGAATTCTCTTAGCCATAGCGGCGTTCTATGACTATGAGATACGGAAAATGGATGTCAAGACAGCCTTCCTGAATGGTTATCTAGACGAAGACGTCTATATGAATCAGCCAGAAGGTTTTATTGATCCATTAAATCCCAACAAAGTGTGCAAGCTTAAAAAATCCATTTATGGACTTAAGCAAGCATCACGAAGTTGGAATAAAAGATTTGATGAAGAAATCAAAAGGTTTGGTTTCATTCAGAATCTTGATGAGCCATGTGTATATCAAAAAGCCAGTGGGAGTAATGTTACTTTCCTATTCTTATATGTAGATGACATATTGTTAATGGGAAACAACATTCCAATGCTTGAAGATGTAAAATTTTATCTTGGAAAATGTTTTGCCATGAAAGACTTAGGAGAGGCAACATTTATTTTGGGAATTAAGATCTTGAGAGATAGATCTAAGCGGTTGATAGAGTTAAGTCAGAATGCTTACATTGATAAAATACTGAAGCGTTTTAGTATGGAAAATTCAAAGTGTGGATATTTACCAATGCAAGATGGACTTAAACTTAGCATCAAGGATTGTGCTTCTACACCTCGAGAGGTGGAGCGTATGCAAAGGATACCTTATGCTTCGGCAGTAGGGTCTATTATGTATGCGGTAAGATGCACAAGACCTGATGTTGCTTTTGCTCAAAACGTTGTTAGCAGATTTCAACAGAATCTAGGTGAAAGACACTGGATTGCTGTAAAGAACATACTGAAGTACCTTAGGGCTACTAAAGATATGGTTCTAGTGTATGGTGGAAATCCTGAGGCTGAACTAAAAGTTACTGGTTATTGTGACGCCGGATTTCAGACTGACCATGATGACACCAAATCTCAGACTGGATATGTGTTCACCATGAATGGAGGAGCTGTAGTTTGGAAAAGCAAGAAGCAATCAACCACAGCCATGTCTGCAACAGAATCAGAGTACATAGCAGCTGCTGAAGCTGTAATGGAAGCTGTTTGGATCCGAAAATTTATTTCTGGACTTGGTGTTGTTCCCACATCCAAGTCTCCTATGGATATGTATTGTAACAACACTGGTGCAATTATCATAGCCAACGAACCTGGTGGCTAGACACTTTCAGAGGAAATTTCACTATGTTCGTGAGCAAGTCAATCAAGGTGAAATTCAAGTACTCAAAGTTCACACGGATGATAACTTAGCAGATCCCTTTACGAAGGCTTTACCAAAGACGAAGCTAACTCACTTAATTGAGGGCATAGGACTTCGTTTGTCTAGTAATCACATGTAAATTCAAGAATTTAGTATTTGGATATATGGATGTAATAACAATTTTATTTATTAATGAAATTTTTATTGTGATATTTTATTTTCATAAATCCTATTTTTCATGTTTTATCCTTGAATAATGTTGTGTAATATTATTCTAAATATCCGTTGTTGGTCGATCATATGGGAATATGATTGAATTAAGACAATATCTGAGTGTTTAGTCAGCTTGGCTCACTAACTCACATGGCATTCATTCTGATGCATATTGGATTATCCCACATGAATTATTACTTATGGATCTTTGTCATTAAGTATAATTCATAAAGTTTGTTGTCCTTAGACTTGAGATGCAAGTTGCAACTCATGTACGTAGTGCATTATTAGATCATAGTCAATACTACTCCTGGATAAGGGTGGCAAAAAGGCTATTTTTGGAAATGTTGCAAAATACGATGACTACCAGTTGTATTCAATAAAGGATTTGTTCCTTCAGTGATAAACTGAAGTTAGATACTTACAGGGCCACTCATGAATACTTAAAATGTTTGTCTGGCCAGACCCTAATAAGTCCATAACTGTCTCGACTGTATTTGGTAATCTTAAGTGATTCGCGAAATGAGAAACATAAGTTAAAGAGGAATGACTTTGATCCATCTCCAAGTTTTAACTAGAGTATCTGTAACAAAAGGATATAAAGTGAACATAGACTCACAGTGACTTTGGTGAAACTTCACTCGTGCATTTATAGGAACATTGATATGTTGCTAGACATTAATCAATGTTATCATATTTGTTTGAAAATTATTCAAAAGCGGGAGCTGTTAGTATTTGAATGATTTTATCAAATATGTGTCCGTAAATGTGTGAGCCTTTGGGAAAGCACACATCGACATTGAGATATTGCTTATTTGCCTAAAGTTATTAATTATTAAGTTAAATGTTAAAAGTTAATAATTAAGTAACTAGAGGGATTGAGTTGAAAATAATTAACTTGGGGACCAAGGATTACCTATCTATAAATATACCTTTATAGATTATGGTTAGGGAATCCCTAATTAATTCACAAAAAATCCCTCCCCTCTCCTCTCTTTGGTTTGGCCGAAAAAAAACACAAACCCAATAGCGTTTTTTTTCGGTTTTGGTTTTTCAAGAACAAGGAAGGAAGTCAAGCTAGTTGACTAGATCGGGCAAGTACTAGCATACAAGCATATTGATAAAGACGGTGTCGTGTACGTGACCAAAGAAAGATCTTGCACTTAGACCTAAAGGTTTTCATATAAATAATTCAAGGCAATAAGGTATTACTAAATCTGATTTAATTATTCCTATGTGATCCTGTTTTCCGCTGCCATGTATTATTTGACAATTTGATTCGTGTTGTTTACCTATAGTGGTATCAGCCAAAACATAGGTTAATTTTTATTTTGGATCCAAAACATCAAAAATTGTGGGGGGATTAAGGGTTGGTTTATAATTTATTGTTTTTATTTGTTATAACCGAATTTTTTTATAAAAAAAAAATTCGGAAGTTTTTTTTTAATTTTTTCGGGTATTTAAATAAAATAAAGGTTTAGTTAAACTTGTTAAAAACTAATTGGTTAAAAGTTAAAAGATAATTAGTTTAAATCTTTATGTTTATAAAATTAAGGAGTTAATTTGAAACCAATCTACCATGCAATATTTGATGTTTATAATTGTTACTTTTTTGCCATATTTATTTTTATGCAAATTATGTTTGTAAAGTTACATGCATAACTTTATGGACATAATTAGATATATTGATATTGTTGAAAAAATAAAATTGAATTATTAACATAATATTAATTGTTAATTGAATACGTGCGACACCTAAAGATTTTGGATTAATAAAAAGTTATGTGTGATTTATTTGATATATGAATTGTTCACATATTGATAGCTTACGCAATCTAAACTTGTTTATTTGGACGGATGTATGTGGTCCGTTTCCTTTGAAACGGGAGTTAATCAATATGTGAACAATGACCATATAGACTTTTTGCTTTAGGGCTCACCCAATTTGTTGCGTAGATTAATTCTTTATTTCATGTTATTGTTTTTATCAAATGGTTTTTGAAAGAAAGAAATTTTAATGTGACTAAAGAATTATGTAACGGATTTAATAACACGTGTGATTGGTAATTCATAATTAAATGCACATCCTCAGTGTATAATTCCCAACTAGGCTCACCTACATAAAGGACGATGTCTAGGAAAGTTATGCGGATGTATTCTACTCCAAATGAGGTCAGGTTTTAAGAGATGCTTTGTCATCCCCTACCCTCACATGCTTTCCTGGTAGTACCTTTTGTAGAGCTACCGAAAGGGTTTTATGATGACGATGGTACGTTTGATTATTATATACACTTGGTGTATAGGAATTAGGCAATCATAGAAACACGTTTAAAAACCAGTAATAAAAACGTTTTGTTTTTAAAACACCAAAATTATGTAACGAAGTTGTGTGCATGCCTCTTCGTACATATATATTTTGTCACCCATGGAATGAAGTCATATTGCTATCCATATTGCTTAGACAACTTGTACTTGCTCGTCATTCTGCGTGAGACGTGGGTGAAGGGTATCCAAGGTGGATTACCACTCATCGTGAGACGGTGGTGGACTATCTGCAGTCTTCAGTTGGACGACTTAAATCGGGTTAGTCAGTGAGACTGTAAACGCCAAAGGCAATAAGATGCGACGAAACATGATAAATGTCACGATCACCATTTTTTATGCTTGATCGAGCCATGACATTAAGTCCCATAATCTAGTAATTGCATCGGTAAATGCAATTACTGAACGTCACTTACCTTTTGAGTATCATTTAATTCCTAGCAGATCAACTGATGGAACAGTGATATGTCTTTTGGATCCTAGACTTAGCGGAAAGTAAACCATGGGTTTTACATTTCTGTTAAGAAATTTTATGTCAAAAGTACACAAAAATCCACTACTGATGAGATTTTAAATGAAACCAAAACAGCGTTAAGAAGCGATAAGCTTTCTGGACCAAACTTTAACGATTGGTATCGATCACTGAGGATTGTCCTAAGAGTGATGGAAAGACTTGATATCTTTACTACACCTATGATCGCTGAGCCAAATGCCACTGCTTCTCAAGCAGAGCATGAACAGTATAAGGCAACTTATAAGGTTCACAATGAAGTTTCTTGTCTCATGCTAAGCAGTATGACTCCTGAGTTATGTCAGCAATTCGAGATTAAATGGCCTGATCAGATGATCACTGAGCTGAGTGCATTGTATGAGAAACAAGCCGGCCTTGAGCTAAATGACTTGATTCGAGATGTACATGCATGTAAACATGTATCTGGAACACCAGTGGGGACTCATGTTCTAGTCATGAAAAGCTTGTTTGATCGCTTGGATAGAATGCAATACTCATATCATGACCCTGTGGCTGTAAGCATTGTACTCAATTCTCTTTCACCGGAGTTTGATGAGTTTACACGCAACTATAACATGCAGGGTATGAAAAAGTCAATTAATGAACTCCATGCTATGCTAGTGGAATTCGAAAAGAGCATTTCCAAGAATAAGGTAAATGACAACCAAATCCTTGCGATAGGTGGTGGTCAGGCCTAGAAAAAGAAGAAAAAGCAACCGCTACAAGCTAAGGGCAAAGTTGCAAAGCCTAGTAAAAATAAGCAAACTGTTGTTTATTCTTCCAAGCCTAAGCAAACCCCTCCAGCTAAAAAGGTGTAGGTCGCTAAAGATGATGTGTGTCACCATTGTGGTCAGATGGGACACTGGAAGAGGAATTATCCTAAGTATTTATCCGAGGTGCAAGAAAAGAAGAGAGTCGGCAATGCTGGATCTTCAGGTATTTTGACTATCGAATTATTTTCTTTCTCTAAAACAAATACTTGGGTATATGACACTGGATGTGGTACTCATATTTGTAACACCTTGCAGGGGTTTAGAGCAAAGAAGAAGCTGAAGAATGGATCATTGTATGTGTACGTCGGCAACGGCATACGTGTAGCAGTGGAAGCCATCGGAAGTTATGACTTACAATTACCCTCGGGCATGATTCTTATATTAGACAATTGTCATTTTGTTCCTTCTATTGTTAGGGGAATTGTTTCAGTTTCAGTATTGAAAGATAGTGGTTTTAAGAATACATTTACAGATTTTGGTATTCCAGTTTCAAAGAATAATGTTCATTATTTTAATAGTATTACTATTAATGGTATATTTGAAATTGATTTGCATGATCGTCTTTCACATACTAATAATTCAATGTTTAATATAAGCACTAAACGAGCCAAGTCTAACTTGGACTCATCCTACCTATGGCATTTGTCGTCTTGCACACATAGGCAAACACCGTATCGAAAGGCTTCAACGTGAAGGGCTTTTAAAATCAAGTGATGATTCATTTGATAAGTGTGAGTCTTGTGTATCGGGCAAAATGGCAAGGAAACCCTTTTCTCATGAGAATCAAAGGGCAACTGACCTACTAGGAATCATACATAGTGATGTATGTGGTCCCTTTAGGCATATGTCTAGGAAATGAGCTTACTACTTCATAACATTTACGGATGATTTCAAACGTTATGGTTATGTTTATATACTTAAACATAAACATGAGGTGTTTGAAACATTCAAAGTGTTTCAAAATGAGGTAGAAAATCAACTCGGAAAAACCATCAAGATTCTCCGATCGGATCGAGGTGGTGAATACTTAAGCCTAGAGTTTAAGGATCATCTAAAAGCATGTGGAATTGTCCCACAGCTTACTCCTCCCTATACACCACAACATAATGGTGTATCGGAAAGGAAAAATCGAACCTTGCTTGACATGGTACGATCTATGATGAACCTTACAACTTTACCATTATCTTTTTGGGATTATGCCTTAGAGACTGTTGTACGCATTCTCAACATGGTTCCCACTAAGAAGGTTGATAAGACACCATATGAAATATGGCATGGAAAAGCTCCTAATCTGTCTTACTTAAAGGTCTGGGGATGTGAGGCACTCGTTAAGCGCGATACGCCTGACAAACTCGAGTAAAGATCTGTTAAGTGTATTTTCATAGGATACCCAACGGAAACGATAGGTTACTACTTCTATAATCCTTCTGAGAATACTGTGAAAGTTGCTCGGTATGCTGAGTTTTTCGAAACCAGGCTTATTGATATCGCGTAAAAAGTCATGTTTTTACTACCGATATCTCTCTCATTCTAGAACGATCCTTGGAATTTTCACTCAAATATAGCACAAATCAGTAACATTATGCCAAGATGGTCAAAACAAGGTTGCACGATAAAAATCAAGCAAAACGGATGAAAAACGAAGATTCCACACACGTTTGAAGATTCAAGGCATCAAAACAAGATTTCAAGATTAAATGCCCTCCACCAACATCCATTCTGTCCAAGATGTTCGTTTTCAAAATACGAATCCAACAGAAGAAGAATCAACTAAAACGGATAAAGAATGAAGATTCTACGCCCGCCGGAAGATCCAAATGATTCGTACGCAATATCTGGAGCTAAGGACCTCATCTCAGGGCCTATCCTATGTCAAAATCTTAGTTTTTGAATTACGAATCCAACAAAAAAATAATCGACGCAAACGGACGCATAACGAAGAAAACACGCACGAATCAAGAAACGAAGCAAAAGACGGCGAAACGGGGCGGGGGTGGGCCAGCCGCCGCCGGCCACCACACCACCGCCGCCGCCCACCCTAAGGCCGCCTCCGGCCACCCTTGCCCCACCTCGGTTTCCATTTTTGGTAACTTTTGGTACCTGGTGCGCCTACTTTTCGTGTTGTACAGTACCCGGTGCGCCTACTTTTCGTGTTGTACGGTACCCGGTGCACCCTTTTGGCTACCTTTTACTAACATGCACCGCTTGATGCTAATGTGAGCCAAAGCTCACCTATAAATAGGAGGCTTAAGGCTTTATTTCAAAATGTCCCATATGCACTAGTCATATTACTTTCTTACTTTCTCACTCTACTTTCTTACTTTAAATTTAGCATTAGATTAGTTTATCACTTTGTTTAGAGTAGAAAGAAAGCTAGGAACGTTTTGTAATCTTTGGTGTACGCTTGGAGTTACGCTCATTAATTCAAGTCTATTCCTTCTCGCATATTAATCTCGGTTATTTCTATCCTTATCTATCTTAATTAAATATGTTTTCTTTAATTATGTTAGAGATCGTTTATGCCATGATTAGCGAGTAGATTACTATTGTATTTGTTGTGATGTAGTTAGTATATATAATTGTGGGATGACTTTAAATACGTCGTGAAATAATACGATGGCCCCGATTCGATTGATTACTCGGTATAGTATTGGAAATGCTTTTGAGCATAGTACAAATATATGGAAGCCGGTAACGACCGAAGGTAGTTGTATTATGAATCGACGTTATAAAATTGGAAACTTTGTGAACGGACTTATCTTGTGATTTTAAACCTAAAACTTACATTCGCCTTTCGATTAACAAACGTGATTGTAACCTTGTAAAGAGGAGTCGCGAACCTCAATACTTGGTCAATAGTTATCTGTGTAAAAACTATGTTTTTAATTGTAACGTCATGCAAGCATTATAAAATGCAATGTGATTACGTGGACTTGCCATGAGTATTGTACACTTCCGATCACAATGTACTTATCATGTAAACATCGCGAAGCAATTAAACTCACAACGGAAACATCGGTAAACGATTAAATACGTTGTGGGCTACCATAGCATTTCCCAACATGGTCTGGGTTTGACTTTCTGTAAAAAGCCGTCAGCATTTTAATTAGTTGTTTTAGTTTAGATTAGATTAGATTAGGTAGGCTATAGGCTAAATGATCATTTACGAAAACCTAGGGATTTGTTAATTGTATTAAGAAAGGCAAGTTTGAAATCCAACTTAAACTGATACTTTTTCCTAAAAACCATGAAACCTAAAGTACGGTATGCAAGAAACCTAAATGCTTTCCCTCGTTTATCACGCTTAAGTTTCATGGATAGAAATTGATTAAATAAGTCCGGACACAAGTTCTAAGTTAGTTGTTTAATGGATTCATAATCGTTGTGGTATTAAGAACGGCTAGACATGTTATGGACTTGCTACTCTATTCCTTCGCCCACGAGCGAATACGTTCAATAATATGGGCCACTGACTCCCTCACAGGAGAGTGTGGAGAGTTGAGCATTGTCTGTCTGGTCAGAATCATGATACCTTAGTTCCTCGTGACATATTAGTTGATAACCGACTAATAAGGAATCTATTGGTTATACCATAAGTTAATGGATCTCGTAAGCAACCCAATTTAGTTAATCGTTTTCCCGTAAGAGTCATCATCCCATGATTATTAACTAACGAACTCACAAAAAATACTACTTTGCATTATCTGACATTTTATTACATTTTATTCGCTTTATTTAGTTTACTTAATTAACTGAACCAAAACCCCCCAACGCACTCTGTTAAAACATTTACTAGAAAAGAAAGATTGATTGGATCACCTCCGTTTCAATTCAATTTCTCTTTAAGAACGCCTCTAGGTCCAACTTACCACCTACTAACCCTTTGGTTCAGTACTAGTAAGTCACACTTAGACCCCAGCAATTATAAATTTTTAAACATCCGTTGACCGTCCGTAAAAAGACAAGCGCAACAAGTTTTTGGTGCCGTTGCTGGGGAGACTAACTGTCCGATACAGAGGCCCAACCAATCCCAATTCTAGTAAACCCTTAGGATAAAACCTTCTAAAAAAACACAAAAACATTTCCTTTATTGTTTATTTCCTTTATTATCTTTTCTTTTAGTGTATGACCTGTTCCCCTAGATCTGCACCACTGTTTAACTTTCCCGATCCAGAACTTATAATACGCACTATTCGACGAGAAAAGAAGCAATCTGCACTTAGGCAAGCAATGGCTGAACGCATCACTCTCGCTGACAATAGCAAACCCTCTATCGAAGGAAGAGGAGGACCAATTCTCTACCCTGAAACCCCTGGTCAATCTTTCGAGCTTAAACACCACATCATCCAACTAATCCAAAACCAATGTCAATTCCATGGATTGCCCAGTGATGACCCAAACTCTCACCTCGACAAGTTCATCTCTCTTTCAAATTCCTACAAGCAAAACGGAATTGGCCAAGACACAATCCGTTTATACCTTTTCCCTTATTCGCTCACCCATCATGTGCAAACATGGTTTAAAGGTCTAGAGACCGGCTCTATCCCTTCATGGACTGCGATGGCGACAAAGTTTCTGACCAAGTACTTTCCGCCTTCTAAACAAACCAAACTCCGAAATGACATCATGAACTTTCGACAAGCTTTCGATGAGTCATTATATACCGCATGGGAACGATTCAAAGGAGCCTTGAAGAAATGCCCTAATCACCGACTCGATAAGTCTGCACAATTGTGCACTTTCTACAATGGTTTAGATCCTAACCACCGAACCACTCTCGATGCTGCTGCACACGGAAGCTTCATGGCAAAAACCGACGAAGAAGGATGGAACCTTATAGAGAACATGACTATGCATCACCACGATTGGAATTCTGGAGATCATTCAACATCTTCCACACCTATCGCTGCTGCAAACCCGATTCCAATCGAAGCAATTAAGGCACTAACAGAGAAAATGGACTCGCTCGTCAAACAGTTTGGAGAACTTAAGAAACAACAGCACCAAGTACACCAAGTGCAAGTCTATCAACACTGCACCAACCCTCAACCATCTGGCGAATACCAAGTTGAATACGAAGAAGCATATGGCACCGTCTACTATGCTCAGTTTCCAGCTCGACCACCCGGTTTCAACCAAAACAACAACCAACCTAGAGGACCTCCCTTTCCGCCGAGAAACAACTAACAACCATACCAACCCCGATACCCACCTAGATATCCACCCTACCAACAACAATCACAACTTTCTTATAATCAACCCCTTGCACTTCCTGCACCTACTTCCGACACAAACTAACCCACTGAACAAACCACCAAGACAAATGCCCCAGCTTCAAGTTCAGACGACGCCTTCACCCAATTCATGCAAGGTCAACACCTGCTCAACCAAAAGACGTCCGCTAGACAAGATCAATCCGACCTCTTCATGAGAAATCAATTGGCTGTGCTAAAGAATTTGGAAGCTCAAATTGGACAATTGGCACAACGTCTTGAGAATAGACCCCGAGGAAGTCTGCCTAGCAACACGGTTCAAAATCCGCATGTTGAGGAAGCAAAGCAACTTACAACACCAAAGGAAGCAGCTACTACTCCACCTGCTGCTGTTCCAGTAAAGGAAGAACCAAAGGTCAAGATACCAGCCGTGGAAACAATGAACAAAGAGGTTAGAATCCCTTACCCCGCTAGACTTAAAGTTCAACCTAAGAAACTGTCGTCCTTTAAGTTAGATGGAAAATTCCTTGATACCATGTCTAGAGTTCCTGGTCGTAATAAGTATATTAGAAAATTGCTATCCACCAAAGATAAATTGCCTGAAATAAACAACATTCCCCTTAGTTCTGAAACTTCAGCCTTACTTAAAAATAACCTTCCCGAAAAACTAGGAGATACTGGTAGATTCACACTCCCTTGTTCTATCTACAATTCCGAAAATATGAGCGCTTTAGCCGACTTAGGAGCCAGCATTAACCTTATGCCCTACTCCCTGTTTAAGAGGCTAGAACTTGAAAACTTGAAAACTTGAAACCCACTAAGATGACCGTCCAGCTAGCCGACCAATCTGTTAGATACCCCAAGGGAATAGCTGAGAATGTCCTTGTTCAAGTTGACAAATTTTTCTTTCTAATGGATTTCGTGGTAATGGATATCCACGAGGACATAAACATCCCAATTATCCTTGGAAGACCATTCATGAATACAGCTAGAGCAGTGATTGATGTGTATAACCACACGATTGTTTTACGATCGCATGGTGAAAGCATCACTTACAAGATCGACCGACCGGAATGCACCCCAGTAGAGGAAGAATGTTGTGCTATATCCACAGGAAAAGTCTGTTCCGATGATGAATCAGAACCAGAGGAAGAACTACAATTCACCCGATCATCAGTTCTCATTTTTGACACTGAATACGACCCAGAAGAGGAAGAATACGAGGAAGCAGACGAAGAAATTGAATCCGACCCTGAGGAGGAAGAAGAAGAACCAGAAGAGGAAGAAGAGGAAGAAATGGAAGAAGATGAAGATCACACTGATTCGCCACAAATGACCGAAGTTAAAAGAATACAAAACTGCGATGATTACTCTTCATCTGAAGAATCAGTTGATTACGGAGTCATCCGCCAAGAGCTCAGATCCTCTCATCTTAAAAGAATGGGAAACATCCTAAATTCCTATCTCGATCCATCAAAACCCTTCACCAGAACCCGACTCCGAGACATAGAAATCTTTGAAGAAGGACTCCGATCATCACCACACCCGGACCAGTATGCTAAGCTTTTACAGAGAATTTCAGCATATAAGGCACGTCAACCAGGAAGCTTTGCCGAAGAGAACCTCCATGACATAACAACCGAAGTTCGAACCATCGAAATCGATAGTTCTCGACCCTTCAACAACGCACCCTCAGACGAAGAACTCCACCAATTTCCCGATTCACGTGACAAAGACTCCGACTGCAACAGTGAATGTGATGACGACTACTTCAACATCACTCTTGATGAACGCTCTATTCCACAACCTCCTCTTGCTCCACCAAATTCCCCTGCCGTCACAACTGAGAGACTAGAAATTCCTCTGATAGATACTCATCAAGACATGATCGAGATGATTGACGAATACGATGATGTACGAATTATCGTAGAGGCCATCAAAGAGTCAACCAACGACTACAACACCGCCCAGAGACACATGATAAGGGCAATCATACGAGACTACGATTCATACTTCGTCAATTATGGAGAACCAGAGCCTAGCACTCTTCGGAGAAATATCCGAGCATTCTCTGACATGCTTCAAGAACAACTTACCAGAGAAGCTCGTCAGCGAGAAAGACCCAACTACCCAATGGGAGAAATTGAATTCTACGGAAACCAAAGGCGAATATACAAAAAAGTATATTGTGCCTTAGCCGGATCAGCTTTTCCGTGCTCATCAAGTCAAAAAGCTATTCTTGCATTAATGAGAACCAATCTGGAAAGAGCCACCGGGAACCCAAGAAGTTATGCCGACATCAGAATGGTAGGAGATCTTAGAACTCTTCTAGATCTCATCGAAACTGGAGAGCACCTCACAGCATCAGAGAACTGCAGGATCGTCATTCAATCCACCATTAGGCACCACGTTGAACTAATAATTGATGAGCTGAACGAGCCAGCCTATGAAGAGGAAACTCGTGAGGTACCGAGATTCATCCCGCACATGTCACAAATCAATTTAGCCACTTATGTGACAACTCGGCTGCGCGAAATGTACCAAGAAGAAGACGTAGAACTCGACGTCTATCGAAATGGATATCGCGAGATATTCAGCAAGCTAATCTGCATCTTCATCGACTCGGATTTTCCCTTCAACCGTGAGCAACATCAACTAATCAGACAAGTGTGCCAAGCAACCAGATCCTTCGGAGGAGACCCTTGGGCTAATGATTTTGAAGAAGTGAAAACCGAATTCATGGCTTTAATCGCCTCGATAGGAAGAAACCACCCACAGCGTGAAATCGTTCGAACTTACACCTGCACTCGAATTGACCCTAACGGACCAGTCACAAGGGCAGTTCGATACATCTGCTATGGAATGGCAATCCTCGACCGACTCGCCACCGATCACTTCAAAAGCTTCAGAATGCTATCCACCAACCCACCAACTCTCATTGCTGACATGATAGAGCAATTCCTACAATACTATCCACCACGATACTATCTACCAAGGAACCACAGTGACCACGCCACCACTACAGATGCATCAAGCCTCATCTAAAGAAGAAAAGGACTAAGTCGAGCTCTCGACTTTAAAAGAGCGCTTCTCGGGAGGCAACCCGTGGTTGTTTTTACATTTCTGCAATTTTACTTTCCAAGAAGTGATGAAATCTCCGACTATCTTTCACACTCGGATCATACAAAGAATGCTCCAGCCTGCAAGGAAGCATCAACAACCAAAGAATAGTATATCCGACGTGTTCACACTCACGAGACCAAACACAAAAAGACTTGATCAAGAATGCACCGAAGAAGACAAAGACCGGCAGATGCAACCAAAGGAATACTGCAACTACCGGGGAGTACTTCTATGCCATCTCTTTCATTCGTTTTAAATATGCCATATCCATTATGCTTATCACTAAGTGTGGGATTCAAACCCAACACACACACTGAAAGAATGAGTCTTAGATGTTTAAAACCCTAAGTGTGGGATTTTACCCCATTCAGAACTTAGTATAACATCGAGGACGATGTTCCTTTAAGTGTGGGATAGCAGTAGTTGCACTACTGTTAAATGGACATTGGTATATGCTTGATCCTAAAATCGTTGCTCTTTATAAGACCTTGCTTCTCCATAAAAGTAAACAAAATTTTTCAAAATTAAGTTAAAAATATGTTGAAAATGAAAAATTTTAAGGAATGATTTACTTTGGGGAAGAAGAAAAAATAATAAAATACAAATTCTATTGAAAAACAAGTTTAAGTAATCCCATAAAGAGCATCGCATGACTAAGCACACAACAAACCAACTTTCGATTCGTGAGGTATCTTGAGCCATATGAAAAGCATTCACTTTTAATGCTTCACTTTTTCGATTCTTGAGTGTGCCGATGTATACGTTTAGAATCAGAACTTGCTCCTGTAATGCATTTCGAAGCCAAACTAGTGAGTAAAAAGGAGATCGAATCACATCATTCTTGAACCCTTCTATACACCCCGAAATAAACATGTCATCCCGTACCTACTCAAAAAGCATCCCTCAAACTTCATAAAGAGTTTCAAAGATGAAAAGAAGAAAAGCTACAAGGATACGAAGTCAAAATTACCCAAGAAAACTCGAAGAAAAGAAACTCAAATGGAGAAGAAGACTCCTCCCGAAAATTCAAAAAATTTTTTTTTCAGCTTTCCGCTTCACCAAAAAGAAAACCTATGAAAAACCTAACAAAACCCCCTCTCACATCACCAAAACCCTACATCACTCCCTTAGAATGATTGTGGCTAGATCGACTTCACGCTCACTCAAAAAGGTAACGATTTGATTCTCGATCAAGCCTATGACGATAAACGATGCATGACTGGCGTTCTGAGTGATTGATAAATGCTAGAATAGGAAACCCTAAACACTTTGAGTGATTGGAGTGACCACCTTGAGAGGATCGCCTAGTTATGTATCAAAGATCAAAGATCAAAGATCAAAAGCATGCTCCCAAAGATTACAACCTTGCTTTCTAAAAAATCAAATATCTAAATTTTTCCAAAAACCCCATGTAGTAAAGAATTCCGTCTTAAAATATTTCATTATCTTCTTATCTTTAACCATGTTGAAAATGAGTTTGCTTGAGGACAAGCAAAGTTCTAAGTGTGGGATACTTGATATCCCGTAAAAAGTCATGTTTTTACTACCGATATCTCTCTCATTCTAGAACGATCCTTGGAATTTTCACTCAAATATAGCACAAATCAGTAACATTATGCCAAGATGGTCAAAACAAGGTTGCACGATAAAAATCAAGCAAAACGGATGAAAAACGAAGATTCCACACACGTTTGAAGATTCAAGGCATCAAAACAAGATTTCAAGATTAAATGCCCTCCACCAACATCCATTCTTTCCAAGATGTTCGTTTTCAAAATACGAATCCAACAGAAGAAGAATCGACTAAAACGGATAAAGAATGAAGATTCTACGCCCGCCGGAAGATCCAAATGATTCGTACGCGATATCTGGAGCTAGGGACCTCATCTCAGGGCCTATCCTATGTCAAAATCTTCTTTTTTGAATTACGAATCCAACAAAAAAAGAATCGACGCAAACAGACGCATAACGAAGAAAACACGCACGAATCAAGAAACGAAGCAAAAGACGGCGAAACGGGGCGGGGGTGGGCCAGCCGCCGCCGGCCACCACACCACCGCCGCCGCCCACCCTAAGGCCGCCTCCGGCCACCCTTTCCCCGCCTCGGTTTCCGTTTTTGGTAACTTTTGGTACCTGGTGCGCCTACTTTTCGTGTTGTACAGTACCCGGTGCGCCTACTTTTCGTGTTGTACGGTACCCGGTGCACCCTTTTGGCTACCTTTTACTAACATGCACCTCTTGATGCTAATGTGAGCCAAAGCTCACCTATAAATAGGAGGCTTAAGGCTTCATTTCAAAATGTCCCATATGCACTAGTCATATTACTTTCTTACTTTCTCACTCTACTTTCTTACTTTAAATTTAGCATTTGATTAGTTTATCACTTTGTTTAGAGTAGAAAGAAAGCTAGGAACGTTTTGTAATCTTTGGTGTACGCTTGGAGTTACGCTCATTAATTCAAGTCTATTCCTTCTCGCATATTAATCTCGGTTATTTCTATCCTTATCTATCTTAATTAAATATGTTTGCTTTAATTATGTTAGAGATCGTTTATGCCATGATTAGCGAGTAGATTACTATTGTATTTGTTGTGATGTAGTTAGTATAAATAATTGTGGGATGACTTTAAATACGTCGTGAAATAATACGATGGCCCCGATTCGACTGATTACTCGGTATAGTATTGGAAATGCTTTTGAGCATAGTTCAAATATATGGAAGCCGGTAACGACCGAAGGTAGTTGTATTATGAATCGACGTTATAAAATTGGAAACTTTGTGAACGGACTTATCTTGTGATTTTAAACCTAAAACTTACATTCGCCTTTCGATTAACAAACGTGATTGTAACCTTGTAAAGAGGAGTCGCGAACCTCAATACTTGGTCAATAGTTATCTGTGTAAAAACTATGTTTTTAATTGTAACGTCATGCAAGCATTATAAAATGCAATGTGATTACGTGGACTTGCCATGAGTATTGTACACTTCCGATCACAATGTACTTATCATGTAAACATCGCGAAGCAATTAAACTCACAACGGAAACATCGGTAAACGATTAAATACGTTGTGAGCTACCATAGCATTTCCCGACATGGTCTGGGTTTGACTTTCTGTAAAAAGCCGTCAGCATTTTAATTAGTTGTTTTAGTTTAGATTAGATTAGATTAGGTAGGCTATAGGCTAAATGATCATTTACGAAAACCTAGGGATTTGTAAATTGTATTAAGAAAGGCAAGTTTGAAATCTAACTTAAATTGATACTTTTTCCTAAAAACCATGAAACCTAAAGTACGGTATGCTAGAAACCTAAATGCTTTCCCTCGTATATCACGCTTAAGTTTCATGGATAGAAATTGATCAAATAAGTCCGGACACAAGTTCTAAGTTAGTTGTTTAATGGATTCATAATCGTTGTGGTATTAAGAACGGCTAGACATGTTATGGACTTGCTACTCTATTCCTTTGCCCACGAGCGAATACGTTCAATAATATGGGCCACTGACTCCCTCACAGGAGAGTGTGGAGAGTTGAGCATCGTCTGTCTGGTCAGAATCATGATACCTTAGTTCCTCGTGACATATTAGTTGATAACCGACTAATAAGGAATCTATTGGTTATACCATAAGTTAATGGATCTCGTAAGCAACCCAATTTAGTTAATCGTTTTCCCGTAAGAGTCATCATCCCATGATTATTAACTAACGAACTCACAAAAAATACTATTTTGCATTATCTGACATTTTATTACATTTAATTAACTGAACCGAAACCCCCAACGCACTCTGTTAAAACATTTACTAGAAAAGAAAGATTGATTGGATCACCTCCGTTTCAATTTAGTTTCTCTTTAAGAACGACTCTAGGTCCAACTTACCACCTACTAACCCTTTGGTTCAGTACTAGTAAGTCACACTTAGACCCCAGCAATTATAAATTTTTAAACATCCGTTGACCGTCCGTAAAAAGACGAGCGCAACACTTATCGGTCATGGAAACAGTGGGAGGATTGTGGAACTTGACGAGGTTCAAGAGGAAGATACATCACCTTCTACTCACACTGGTGATCAACAATTTTGGGGGGGGGGGGGGGGGGGGGGAAAGAATTGAGCCTCAAATCATGCCTCAATCTAATTCTCAAGTTGCGATTGAGCCTCATGATATGTCTCAGTCTCAAATTCAAATTGCTGATGCTCCAATTCGTAGGTCCGAAAGGACGGTACGTGCACCTAATAGATTGAACTTAAACGTTAATCTAGAGGAGGATGGCGTATCAGGGGATCTTAATGAACCTCGAACCTTGAAAGCTGCATTATCAGGTCCTGATGCTGAAAAATGGCTTCAAGCTGCGAATATGGAGATGCAATCCATGAAAGACAATGAAGTTTGGACTTTGGAGGATAAACCCCAAAATGCTAAAACTGTCGATTGCAAATGGCTCTTTAAGATAAAGACCGACATGGATGGCAATATACACATCTATAAAGCTCGTCTCGTGGCAAAAAGGATTTACTCAAGTTTATGGAATAGACTATGAGGAAACCTTTTCCCCAGTGGCAGATATTAGGGCTATTAGAATTCTCTTAGCCATAGCGGCGTTCTATGAGTATGAGATACGGCAAATGGATGTCAAGACAGTCTTCCTGAATGGTTATCTAGACGAAGACGTCTATATGAATCAGCCAGAAGGTTTTATTGATCCATTACATCCCAACAAAGTGTGCAAGCTTAAAAAATCCATTTATGGGCTTAAGCAAGCATCACGAAGTTGGAATAAAAGATTTGATGAAGAAATCAAAAGGTTTGGTTTCATTCAGAATCTTGATGAGCCATGTGTATATCAAAAAGCCAGTGGGAGTAATGTTACTTTCCTAGTCTTATATGTAGATGACATATTGTTAATGGGAAACAACATTCCAATGCTTGAAGATGTAAAATTTTATCATGGAAAATGTTTTGCCATGAAAGACTTAGGAGAGGCAACATTTATTTTGGGAATTAAGATCTTGAGAGATAGATCTAAGCGGTTGATAGAGTTAAGTCAGAATGCTTACATTGTTAAAATACTGAAGTGTTTTAGTATGGAAAATTCAAAGTGTGGATATTTACCAATGCAAGATGGACTTAAACTTAGCATCAAGGATTGTGCTTCTACACCTCGAGAGGTGGAGCGTATACAAAGGATACCTTATGCTTTGGCAGTAGGGTCTATTATGTATGCGGTAAGATGCACAAGACCTGATGTTGCTTTTGCTCAAAACGTTGTTAGCAAATTTCAACAGAATCTAGGTGAAAGACACTGGATTGCTGTAAAGAACATACTGAAGTACCTTAGGGCTACTAAAGATATGGTTCTAGTGTATGGTGGAAATCCTGAGGCTGAACTAAAAGTTACTGGTTATTGTGACGCCGGATTTCAGACTGACCATGATGACACCAAATCTCAGACTGGATATGTGTTCACCATGAATGGAGGAGCTGTAGTTTGGAAAAGCAAGAAACAATCCACCACAGCCATGTCTGCAACAGAATCAGAGTACATAGCAGCTGCTGAAGCTGCAATGGAAGCTGTTTAGATCCGAAAATTTATTTCTGGACTTGGTGTTGTTCCCACAGCCAAGTCTCCTATGGATATGTATTGTGACAACACTGGTGCAATTATCATAGCCAATGAACCTGGTGTTCATAAAGGAGCTATACACTTTCAGAGGAAATTTCACTATGTTCGTGAGCAAGTCAATCAAGGTGAAATTCAAGTACTCAAAGTTCACACGGATGATAACTTAGCAGATCCCTTTACGAAGGCTTTGCCAAAGACGAAGCTAACTCACTTAATTGAGGGCATAGGACTTCGTTTGTCTAGTAATCACATGTAAATTCGTGAATTTAGTATTTGGATATATGGATGTAATAACAATTTTATTTATTAATGAAATTTTTATTGTGATATTTTATTTTCATAAATCCTATTTTTCATGTTTTATCCTTGAATAATGTTGTGTAATATTATTCTAAATATCCGTTGTTGGTCGATCATATGGGAATATGATTGAATTAAGACAATATCTGAGTGTTTAGTCAGCTTGGCTCACTAACTCACATGGTATTCATTCTGATGCATATTGGATTATCCCACGTGAATTATTACTTATGGATCTTTGTCATTAAGTATAATTCATAAAGTTTGTTGTCCTTAGACTTGAGATGCAAGTTGCTACTCATGTACGTAGTGCATTATTTGATCATAGTCAATACTACTCCTGGATAAGGGTGGCAAAAAGGCTATTTTTTGTAATGTTGCGAAATACGATGACTACCAGTTGTATTCAATAAAGGATTTGTTCCTTCAGTGATAAACTAAAGTTAGATACTTACTGGGCCACTCATGAATACTTAAAATGTTTGTCTGGCCAGACTCTAATAAGTCCATAACTGTCTCGACTGTATTTAGTAATCTTAAGTGATTCGCGAAATGAGAAACAGAAGTTAAAATGGAATGACTTTGATCCATCTCCAAGTTTTAACTAGAGTATCTGTAACAAAATGATATAAACTGAACATAGACTCACAGTGACTTTGGTGAAACTTCACTCGTGCATTTATAGGAACATTGATATGTTGCTAGACATTAATCAATGTTATCATATTTGTTTGAAAATTATTCAAAAGTGGGAGCTGTTAGTATTTGAATGATTTTATCAAATATGTGTCCGTAAATGTGTGAGCCTTTGGGAACGCACACATCGACATTGAGATATTGCTTATTTGCCTAAAGTTATTAATTATTAAGTTAAATGTTAAAAGTTAATAATTAAGTAACTAGAGGGATTGAGTTGAAAATAATTAACTTGGGGACCAATGATTACCTATCTATAAATATACCTTTATAGATTAGGGTTAGGGAATCCCTAATTAATTCACATAAAATCCCTCCCCTCTCCTCTCTTTGGTTTGGCCCAAAAAAAACACAAACCCAATAGCGTTTTTTTTTTTCGGTTTTGGTTTTTCAAGAACAAGGAAGGAAGTCAAGCTAGTTGACTAGATCGGGCAAGTACTAGCATACAAGCATATCGATAAAGACGGTGTCGTGTACGTGACCAAAGAAAGATCTTGCACTTAGATCTAAAGGTTTTCATATAAATAATTCAAGGCAATAAGGTATTACTAAATCTGATTTAATTATTCCTATGTGATTCTGTTTTCCGCTGCCATGTATTGTTTGACAATTTGATTCGTGTTGTTTACCTATACATATCACTCAGGTTTTTCGGACCCCACATTACAAATATACCTTTATTTCTATACACTAAACTAATAAAAAAAAATTATCAATGGCATAGCCCCACTATTACCTTCACTTCTTCTTTGGTAAACCGAAGCTGAAGCAAACTGATGCATTGATCGAAATAACCATTGGGATGGGTCTAATAAACCCATAATAGGTTTATGATATGCCGTTTAGATCAAATTATACATTTGCCACAATCAAGACAATTAAGCTACATAATGGTTGTGTTTTGAAGTTGATAAATTAAAAATTATATCAACATATGAAGAAAAAATGTCATGTAACGAATCAGTCTTTTTGGGTTCATTTGATCACTCAATAAAGATATGCCTAATGGTCCTTGACCAGTGAATGAAAAATTTATCCTTTGTTTGTACTTTGAAGTAATTGGAACTTTGGAAGATGATAAACTTTGACATGAAAAAGAAAAGCAAAATCTATAAAATCATCACATGGCACAAACACATCCACCATCATTTGTCCCTTCCCAATTTCAATTGCAACCCCATACTAAAAGTGTCCAAATCATTTGTTCCAAATATTACACGAGGAAAGGATCATCACTTTGTGGTTGAGTACACACCAAATACTTTAACCATATATGGATGTCCTCCTACCATAAACGTCACGATGATATATACTCGGTCGGTTTATATAATTAACAAAAAAACGATAAGTTCATGTGTTAAAATTAAACTCTTTTTCTCTTGTTAAGTAACACCCATCACGATTTCTTTCATAATTTTCCCTACAAGTCATGTGTGATAAGAAAAGTTATGTCCATTCACAAATGAATAGTAAGTCCAATTATAGTCGGGCATAATATTTTTGATCTTATTAATTTGATCAAGATACCATTTCTAAGAATCCTACAAGAATATCGATCCACACACTTGCTCGTACTCGACCCATAGGCCATATGAAATCGTACTTTTTACAAGATTGTTGTTAAGATAAAGGTTTGAATCGATGTTGGGTTGACCAAGTTGAGAAGAAGTGATATGATAGAGAAGGATGGTAGTATATTTTAGTGTTTGGAATTAAATTGGCAAAGGGGACATGGGTAGTTGGGTGTTTGGTTGAATGGAGCTAAAAAGGTAACAAGGTGTAAAGTGTAAACAAATGGACTTGGACTTTGTTAATTTCTTATCCCAAATGAATCTTTTTGTTAATATAATTTACTTTGGTCCATTCCTTAATGTTTTCTAAAAAGATAGGTAAAAACTCTATTATATAGCTTTTGTTCAAATTATTTTCCTTTTCCTAACTTGTCGTCCATGTATTCAACTTATTGACTAATAATCATTATGACTTAATATTAGTTTGATTAATGTAAGTTGAAAAGATGTGTGTGTGTGTATATATATATATATATGTATATATATATATATATATATATATATGGTAACGGGATCAAAAAGAAGAAAATTTAGGTGGAGAAGAGGAATAAGCAATATGATTCAGTATTTTTATTACTATGATTCATTTTTTTATTATTATAAAATTCAAGTAATAAAAAGTTGAATCATAGTAATAAAAATACTGAATCATATTGCTTCTCCCTCTTCTCTACCTAAATTTTATATATATATATATATATATATATATATATATATATATATATATATATATATATATATATATATATATATATATATATAAAATTCATGACAAACTGTGATTGAGATTAATCTTCAATAATATATCCGATTTTAAAATAGACAAAACTGCATCATCCAAGCAAATGCAATACTTAGAGCATCCACAATAATAAAAAGTTTTGCAAAGCTTTTTTGTTAGCCACCTCACTAATTTATAAAAAAACTTTTATAAAAAACTTTGTCTTAAATGATAAAAAGCTTTAGAAAGCTTTTCTTTTCAAAAACAACACACACAATTATCCAAAAAAGCTTTTCATCCAAGACTTGAGATTTATCAAGTTTTCCATCAAAAAAGCTATTCCTCCAACGATGAAAAGCTTTTCCAAAAACTTTTTTGCATAAAAAGGCTTTGAGAAAAGCCTTTGTTGGAGTTGCTCTTAGAAACTATAATTGCACTTAATTAAAACACTCTCATCAACATACTCTAAATAAAATAAGAAATACTTTCTTCTATGGTTGTAGTTAAGATACCAATTCGACCTATAAACGCAACAATATACGGATATCGGAATTAACCACCAAACCACGTCTAAAGTATATTGTTCTTTCGTAACTCTACTCAAACAACTAACAACTTCCTTTAGCAATGGACTTTGCTAATGATTTGTGGTTCTTAAACAAACTAAGGCCTAAATGGTTGCCTACATGCTTGACAAGTTATCTCCATACAATTTGAATCAATCCAACGCGTTGCATTTTTTTTCATTTTCTCCACCCTCTCAACCTCTTCTTGCGCCCTCTCCCACATGTGCCTCGCACATGACAACTCTGATTGTGCCAACTCCATCTCTCGTTGTTTCATCTCTCTTACACGCTCGACGTATGCCTTTTCCATTGCTCCCATTCGAATTTGATCACCCTTTTGCCATTTAAATGCATTTGAAGACCCTCTTGCACCTCCTAACTTGTAGTTGCCTTTAGGCGTGCACAAAAACCGGTTCGGGGCCAACCCGACCGGAAAACCGAACCGTTTTTTGACTAAAAAAGTCAAAACCGGGTTTGACCAAACCAAACCGGGTTCAAACCGGTTTTTGACCAGGTTTGACCGGTTTTTTTGACCGGTTTTTTGACCGGTTTTCGGGTTTTGACCGGGTTTGACCGGGTTTTGACCGGTTTTCGGGTTCAAAACCGGTTTCTAAACCCTAAAGTCCAAACCGGTTTGGACCCGTCGGGTTCTAGAAAACCCGAACCGGTTTTGGTCAAAACCGGTTTTGACCGGGTTGGTTTCGGGTTAAAATCGGGTCGGGTTCTAGAAACCCGTTTTTTTTTACACCTCTAGTTGCCTAGAGATGGCCTAATGGGCTCGAAAGTGTTGGATAATTGAAAGGTCTAATGATGGGCCTCCAATATTCGAGTGATATTGTTTGTCGTGAGGTTGATACCTTCTCGAATCGGATGACCATGATGAGGCAAATGATTGAGTAGGTCTTGTGTGTGTTGTAGGAAGAAGTTGTAATTCCATTTGATCATCTTCCATTTTTCTTGGGAGGAATGTAGTTTGGAAATGGATAGTTATTTCACATCCTTATATAGCATGATCACAAGTGAATTTCCAAAGTTACCCTCCATGTACATAAATAATTACAAAACCAACTTGTAGGGTAATTTTGGAAGTTTATTTGAACAAAACTATTATGAAGTAGTATATAGTGTAATAAACTTCTAAATCACCACTTTTGGATTTCTGAAAGGGGATTAAAGATTGTACAAATAAACTTCGGTAGTATATAGGGTAACTTTGGTAGTTTCTAAATCAAATAAACTTCTAGATTGTACAAAACTATTATGAAGTAGTATATAGTGTAATAAAAGATTTTATTTGTAATTAATTCTTATATGGTAAACATTACATAGTAATATATTATCAAAAATATATTATTTAATTACTTAATCCTTATTCGAATTATTCGGATATATCCAAACATTTTGATTTTGATCCGTTATCCTATTCGTGTGATCCATTTAAGCAATCCATAATCCGTTTAAGCAATCCATAATCTGAATAATCCTGTCCATTTAACCTAAATCGGATTGGATAGGATGGATTATTCAGATTCGGATAAAAGTCACACCCCTACGCCCCACTACAAGTTTTCATATATTTTTGAATTGTTCCACGTAAGTGTCGACTTCCATGTTAAAATCGATTAAAATAAAATTTAGTGGGTAAAAATATTATTTGATCGGTGAATACTGATTAGTATATTTTGTGAAATTTTTTTAGTCTGTTTAAATGATAAAGTAGACAATTTGAACGGTGAACGAGTAATTTTACCAAAACCCCAAATAGGCCCCTAACCCAGCCCAAACACGCATTTTGCACACTTTTCTTTTCCCGCGATCTTATCCCTTTTTGGCGGCAAAAGTTCTTTCAACGAAGGATTCATTTTGGTTGAAGAAATCAGTATTGTTCATCGTTACTATCGCCTGCCATGAATTCTAGAGACCTGACTCTCATCACTACGGCCGCCGTCGCCGGTGCAGTCGCTTCCGCATTCACAATTCGGTTTATACTAAATCCTAGGAAGAAATTTACAACAGCTACAGCTACTTCAGAAGATTTCTTAAAAAGGAAATCATCTTCTAATGATCCGTACGATCCATCGAAACGCGAGGGGTAAAATTTCTTACTTTTGATAAGGCTAAATTTGTTATTCTGTAAGTTCATGTTTGGATATCATCATTTCTACCACTCCAGCATTGGAAAACATAGGGCGAGTTTAGTTGCAGAAAATTGGAACTCTTTATTAGGAAACATTTAAAGGAATTTTTAAAAAACACTAGACAGTATTTAAATATGACTTCTTCAGAACTTCTAATTCATAAAGATACATTGTTAGAAAAATGGGAGATGAAGAATTAGATAAAATGTAATTAAACTAAACGCGCCCATAGGTCCTCTAATTATTTTCAATAGTATCACTTGTATCCATCCAACATCGAAAAGTGTGACCGCATAGGGCCTTTAATTATTTCGAATGGTATCCGGTATGTGGTTTGATTGGAATATAAAATTGTATAAAGAAAAACAAGGAGGCCTTAATTCTTATCTCTTATTTTGCTAAATTTTACATTGAGCATTTAATAAAGTTGAGATAGCCTGATATCACTTCAACTGACTGTTCATTGGATACGTGCTCCTACATTTGAAGTTCAATGATATATTAATGAAAAGGTTGTGTCTATGATAATGCAGATACTTATCGTGGGACGACTATTTTATGGCGATTGCATTTCTATCAGCTGAAAGATCCAAGGATCCTAACAGGCAGGTTGAATATTGCTCTTAAAGTATTTTAAATTTGTTAATCAGCAGATTAAAGAATTTGTTTGTATGCATAGAGTATATTATTGGATGGGATTGCTAACTTGAAATCTGTTTCAGTCTTGGTATGTTGCTAATTATACATTATTTATAACTGTAGGTTGGAGCATGTTTGGTGAGTCAAGATGATATAATACTTGGTAAGAACACATATTCTAAGTATTTGATGTCTCTCAGTCTCTGCGTTATGAATATGGTCCCCTGATGAATCATACTAGATATTGTGCTCTTTTACGTGTCTGTGTCCTTTTGAAATGTATATTCTTGACTTACATACAGGCATTGGCTACAATGGGTTTCCACGTGGTTGCTCTGATGACAAACTTCCCTGGGCGAAGGTCGGTATTATCTAAATTAAGATAATAAGATTTGATAGGGCCTGTTACTGATAGATCGTCACTAATCTTTAATCCCCTTTCAGAAATCCAAAAGTGGTGATCCCTTGGAGACAAAATTTCCGTAAGTGCTGTTATTATATTTTTACAAACTCTAAGACTGCATGTTTTCTTACTTGCAAATGTTTGCTTTATTTAGTTTGTTATTTTCCCCCCTATTCCTACAAGTTTATGATAGAAGCTTGTTTAAAGCATTACATTCAAAGTGTTCTGTTGTCATCGTACACCTCAATACTTGTTTTGTGACTTCTATGAACTTTGTCCTTTTTGCAGTTATGTTTGCCATGCGGAAGTTAATTGCATCCTGAACACAAATCATGCATCTGCTGCAGGGCAGGTTGGTCCAGCTTTCTTTTGTAAATCTTTCACTTTATTTTTTCTTCGTTGTTTTTTATTTCGTGTCTGTGGGTGTATATTATCGCAACCGAAGGAAAGATCCAATATATTTAGAGGTGGCAATTTTGGCTCAGTTACTTCTGAATGTGTTGATTCAGGTTGCTTTTTATCTCCGACATGTCAAATGGGTTGGATTGGACATGTCAAAAGTTGCCGAAGTGTATTATAAAACATTAAATTTGTAATTGAAATTGTTGTATATGGTAAAATTTTGGACATAAAGTATTTTGGGTCCACTAATATTTTGACCGGTTACCTAACCTGGCAGACCCACCCATTTTGTCACCTCCAGTTATTGTGAAAACATTCCTTGCTGCATTGATAAGACTATTAAGACATATATTGATTATGACCTGAACCTTTTTTGACCGCTTACCTAGCCTGCCAGACCCACCCATTTTGTCACCTCCAGTATTTGTGAAAACATTTGTTGCTGCATTGATAAGACTATTAAGACATATATTGTCTTTATTACTGTGCAGAGGCTCTATGTAACAATGTTCCCTTGCAACGAGTGTGCAAAAGTTATCATTCAAGTGAGTCTTATGGCCTTCCTTCACATGCATCTGTTTCCTACTTCTGCATTCTGCATCCAGAATTCTTGATCGATATAAAGCTTTATTTGCTGAACTTTTATATATAACAGTCTGGGGTTTCGGAAGTTATCTACTTTGTGGAGAAAAGTTTGGAGAACTCTGATGTTATTTATGTTGCTTCTCGCAAGCTTCTATCATTGGCAGGTGTAAAAGTAAGTTTTACATAAGGTTCTTTCATCTGAAGCTACATTTCCTACGATATATACATTTATGTTACGAACTTTGGGGTGTTTGGATGTGTGTGTTGAACAATCTGTATAATAGTTAAAAGATCGATTTAGACACTTGCAGATTATATGACAAAAATGGACATCTTTTGCCACAACTGGGAGACAGTTTTATGAAATGGGAGTAAAGGTTACTTAAGTTAGATTTGAATAAAGGGAGTAAATAGGTAATCAGTTTACCCTTAAACAATCAATTTTGCGGTTACGGTGCATATGAAGCAAATGTTTTGATCTTTAAATAATTAGATCAACGGAAGTAGAATCAATTCACCATTATCTGATGATCAGTTCCCAAGTGTAATAGCAACTCTTAAATTGTTTCGCCTGGTTACTTAAAGACGGAAATGAATGAAAAGAATCAAACCTCTGTAGTTTTTATTAGGTCAGTTATTGACATCATTTCTTCATTTTGAAGGTTAGAAGACATCAGCCAATAATGGATCAGATTTTACTCAGATTTCTCGAGACTTGAAACCACCTATATCGTTGTGTTCATCGTATAAATTTCCAGTCTCTTTTCCAACACCCTAGTATATGATCGTTGTCCAAATGTTCTTTGCTTCTTGGGGTTGCAAGAGACCTATGTGGGATTGCAATTAGCAACTTGCTATTAGTATCACTCAACTGAGTAAAACGAAATAAGTAGAGTTGATCCAGTCAAGGTTTAAGTGATTAGAATATTTGGTAGTGAAGCATTGTACTTGTGTTCCTGTGATGTATCTGGGTTGGATGCATGTTGTGGGTATTAGTGCAACTAATGGTGATCAATGTTTTTTACAGTTCATGATTCTTATTCGTTTCTAGGCGCTATGTTTCATTGTGTATCCAACTAGACTGAGATAGAAGATTACTCTTTATCGATCCTAATGGTTACTGATAAAGTTGGTAATGGGCATGGGTTGAAGCAGGTAGGTTTTAGTACAAGTTGGGATTATTACAAATACATACTCAATGCGTCTAGCATGATTACAAAATTTACATCATAAGAGTAGTTGAATTATTTGAATAAAACAATTTATCATTGTATGAGTTGAAAGTTCATTTTACCTGTTTTCACTACCTCAAAACCATTTAACCCGTTTGATAGTTTTCTTAAAAAATTTTAAAAAAACTTCACAAGCTCAATCAGACGAATAACAATCAAACTTCTAATTATATAAATAAAAAGAACCCCACAAAACTACGAAATTTACAAGGATTACTACCAACACGTTTTACCAGTTTACACTTTATAGTAGCTTTACCGTGTAGGGGCTTAGTTTAACACAGTTCACCTATAACATATCATAACAAGAGCTATCCATTTTTATAAGAACTACCACAACTGATACGTGTACGAACTCGATTATCATCACAGTAAAACCTTATTGTTTGCAGACACATGTTTACGTAAGTTAAAATGGCATTAATACATAAAAATGAAAAGGTAATGAAAGCTCCTGTAACAGCACAAAATAAATCAAAGATCTCCTACAATATACGACAATCTTACTGCAAAATTGTTATTGACCCACCTCTACCGCCACAAAAGGACCTGACTAACCGGTGGTTAATCAGAGTCACATTCTCTAGCGTGTTTTCTTTGCTTTCGCCAATTTCTTCTTTTTCTTCTTCACAGCTTTCGGCACTTTAGTCTTTCGAGCTTCTCTTTTATCTTCTTTTACTTTTTTCTTATTTTCTTTCCTAGCTGCTTTTCTCTCCAAAGGTGTCTGCTTTTCATCACCCGAAAATTCGTCATCTTCAGAATCCTCAGAGTTATCTTCATCTGTTTCGGTTTGCGATTCATGATCTTGTGAGTTAGAATGTTGTGTTGGATCAGTTGGGGTGTCTTGATGAATATTTGCTTCATGATGTTTTTCAACTGAAATAGCATGTTTAAGTCCTGTAATGGTTTGATAGTACATGTCTCCAGTGTCTTGACCACTAGTTAGCCGTATTACATCCGCCTCAGCATTTTTTACGTTATCCAGTGTCTTCGGGATGAATGACTAAGAAGATGAAAATACAAAAAGATTCAATAAGAATAGGACAAAAAAGGGACATATTCGAAAGAGAAATCTGGGACACGTAATTTATTAATAATCAACCTCTAATGGGGCATGATTACAATTGGTGCAAAATGGGCAGATTAAGTGAGTTGAGAACGAGTCAAAACTATGACAGCTGAATTCTAGGGCCGGTATAAAGGGTTATTAGACCCACATTTTCTTTTACTAAATTAATAATAAATAATTACACTGAGTACTCACAAAATTCAGTGAATGTATCAATATTTATCGACAAACACACTCTACAGATCAATATTCATTAATGAATAGTGTAATCTAGGAGTTCTCTGGTTCCCTAAAAGTTAGGTTCCATCTCTATCCAATTAAAATTTTATGAAGTAAAGCATTATCAGAATATAAGTAATCCAACTTTTCTATATAAAGCATTTAGAAGGTAATGAATACTTGAGTATGCTATGTGGTCGAGGTGGTAAGATCTGTACGGTCCAGATCGGCTTCAAACACCTTTTTTTTTCCAATTTCAGATCTCATTTTATTAGCTATTAGTGTGTCAACCATATATTTGAGAGAAAAAGATCTGCTAGGAGATTGTTTATTTGTGGTGTCAACCATAGTAGGGTGTCAACCATCTTCTTGAAATTTAGGCGACCTTCATTCCTTAAGGACCCGTTCTATCTGCTAAATTACTGATTATACCCATTCGACTCGTTAAAGATGAAGCATAATCCAAACAGACCCATTTTCACATAGAAGGGTTGAAATGACAACAATTTACAGTTGTGAACAAAGTCTGTAAATGAGTCGTTTGAGGTTATTAGAAACAATTTATTATTTAGGACAGAAAAATCCCCCCCCCCCCCCCCCCCCCCCCCCCCCCCCCCCCCCAATATAGAGTTTCCTAGCTCTGCCCTTGCTAATCAATATATGGAGCAGGAAGATAAGAAGATAGAAGATTCTCTGTTACGCATATACCTGGACAAAAACAGCATCTGCAATTTCATCCTCTGCAGAAACCTCATCTCCGCGGGCCAAAACTTTTCGTTGAGCCTGAGTGTTTTGATGTTGATTAATAATGTATCATAACTTTTTTAGAGTTAAAAAGCAATCCCATTATACAAAAAGAAAAAGTACACGATGAAAACGAACTGTAACGTACCTCCTCCAAGTAACTGTCCACAGAATCCTCATTAATTGACGGGTCAACAATAAAATCAAACAATTCCCGAATAGTCATAACAGCTACTCCATGTTTCTTGAAGAAATCCTACATTCCATAAACAGCATGAACAAACTGAGCACTACTGATAAGCAGGTCACAGTGATTAAGTAATGGGGACGTTATTACAGAAGTAAGTTAATCTTATGCATGAATAGATTTACAAGGTTGTGTACACTAAAGATTGGAGCTGAATTGTTTGACCCATTTCCTTTTTAACTACTAATTTTTATTTGCCCCACTTCTGAATTGTTTGACCTGCCATAAGTTACACATACCCCAAATTGACCCATTCTCGAATTTGCCACCTCTATGAATTACTCATCTATAAAACACAGTTTTTAGAAGCAACTTACAGATACATGAACACAATCCTCTTTAAGAAAATCAAGTGCATGAGGATGATCAAGATCAACTGATTGAGATACATCAATGATGTACATGTGACCCTGCCAACAAGAGATAATCACGAGATGTTATTTTATCAAACATGCTCAAGTAAAAAAAAAAAACTGGAAGATAGCAAGGCTTACCTCGTGGTAAAGTATATTATACTCACTAAGGTCTCCATGTACGAGCTTACACTTCCGATACAGCACCCACATTATAGTTATCATCTACATAGAGATATGGAAAGAGTAGCTCTAAGAATGTGATATTACATAACTCGAAATAATCAATCTGAATGCATACATCCAAACACTCCAGGATAAGTATAAATTTCAATGTTGTAACTTCTAATATAATTTAAGTAATCTCAAACTACCTCTACATAACCTTCTCGTAATTTGTCTAGAGACAGCGCAGCATCTTTAAGTCGAGGTGCAGCCCATCCTGTCGTGCCTAAACACATAAGACATAGAAACTTTAATAACTTTCAAAACAAAATGTAATCTCTCAAGAGTTACTTCAAATGGCATGGTGCTAATTAAAGGGATGATATGATAGCATAGTACACATCAGTAAAAATATGAATAGCACCATGTACCTATGAACTCCATAACCAAGACATGGAGCCTTAAAAGAAGTGGTGTGGGGCAACGAATTCCTGCTGCCTTCAATCTGCAGTTGAATGATCATTAGAAAATCATAGCATCCTAACAAACTAGGACATCAAAAAAATTGAACTATATACATGTGACCATGACTCCATGAGGACGAATTCACAATAAAAATTCTCAAAACTTGTACAATGTGACATCAACAACAATATCAAGTTATCAACCCGTTTACTTATAAAAAGGTCCATAAGAACTATGTTTTATCTCTGAAAGGTCAAATGGGTCAAATAAAAAAAAAACATTCCAAAAAGGAAAAAGAGTCAAATAGGTTAAAAGTCGCCAAAGTCACCAAAACTATATTAGATTAAAATTTAAATTATTATTATAATTTAACCATAACTAATGCACTAACTATTTATAATATAATGGATACAAAATTATGTGGGCCTACCCACGCCCCATTTGATCCGTGATAAAAACAACTTGTTTTAACCCAAACCCTTTTTAGACCAGTTAACCACCTCGCAGATTGTGCCACATGCCCACATCTAGTCATATCCGTTGTTGGTAACCACAACAATTTATGAGGGTATATGAAATTATTCAATTTATATAGAAATGATAACTATGTTACCGCATTAGATTCCTCATTTCCTTCTCAGCCCATGTCTTCACCATTTTCCTTGGGTTGTGCTTGCAATATCCATATCTAAACCGATAATCACCTTGTACATAGCGATCTCTATCCCTGAAGTTGTCATCGAACAAAAAATATATGAATTATGGCTATATTGTTAAATACTGCAACGCGAGATCTAAAAAGAATAATACGAGGGTCGATGGATAATAAAAAAGAATGATGCCGAATAACAGAAGTGAGATAGTGTAAGCCTAATACATTGATTATATACCATTAAAAGATACATATTCAGATAAAGGTGTAAGGTTCAGCATAAAGAACATACTTGAACACAAGAACGGAAGTTTTGTAGACTTTTATTGCAAGTTCCTGGCCATCAGATTTTGTAGCATGATATACATTTGCCTGTTTGACAGAAATCAGTTGATAATAAGAGATGATGAACAACATAAATTTAACATCAATATTGCTACAGGGTGATGAAAAGGGGATCATTATTTAGAGTAAGACGTACCTCCTTCCCAGTTGAAATGCAGCCATTGATATCATGGAAAACACCACGATTCAACATTTTGAATAAAACCATGCGAGTTCTAGGGTCAATTGCCTGACAAACAGTAAATACATTTAAAACCATATTATTAACTTAATTAATAGATAAGATGCAACAATTTACCAACCTAAAAGCACGCCAACGAATTTTACCGACCTAAAAGCAAGCCTATGTAAAAACAATCCAACCCAACACAATACAAAAAGAAGATACGTTTCTGGAGAACCAGTAAATGTAATGGTGTAATATCCAAGGTTGTCGAACTTGCTAGGCACTAGTCGAGTGGTCATGGACCTTGTAGCTAGTACTCGGTCTAGGCATGGAGTAACCGGGGAATAATCAGATTGGAATTTTTTTTTATATAAAGAATATGTTTTCAAATTTATATGTTTAGAAACATAAGCATAATAGACTAGAGAAATAAACATATTGTTTAGAAGCATAAACATAGACGTTCACATCCCTCACATATAGACTCCAAATATAAGCATATTATTTCAGCAAGCAGCTTTCTCTAATCGATTTTATGAAATCGATTTCACCCAGCTTTCCAATCGGTTTCAGTTTTCCCTCCAATCGGTTAATAAAAACCACCCTAATTCTGTGTGTAATAGAAGTGGCGGCCCAAAAAGATCTTTTTTTTTTAAAAAAAACACCCTTCATAATTGATAATTCTAAAGAAGAAAATGACCGATTTTTACCAATTTGACCGATTCTGACCAACTGACCAACTGACCGTTGACCATCTAACTAGTCTTACTATATGCTAGGCGCATCAGACTACTCCCGGTCACCGACTAGTCCCGATTAATTTTACCGGCACTCAGCCCTTCTCCCCTTACTCCAAGCGGTTATCTCCATACTAAGTGTTGGACACTACATCAATTTTTTTTACTAGAAACCAAAATTTGAACACAAGGCTCACTAAAAGCATTATAGCCTATTTGGATAAGAGAACCAAGAGACACAGCTGTTATATTTTCCGGGTTAGAGAAAAATGTTTCTTAAGAAAACAAACACACTTGGACACTTGCATATATGATGAACATATCAAGGGAACAAACAAAGAACATAGAATAATATTATAATAAAATGATGTTCCAAGAGGATGGCATTCCATGGAAAATTTCCCAAGGAGTTCAAGTCCTTTTGTCACATATATCTGCTTATAAGGGGCAATTTGGAATTTTAGACTGCTACATAAAGTTCGACGGATATTTTTTTTATTTTTTTCTGCCTTTTCTTCTACACGATAGCATCAAACAAGTTCCAAACTTACTAAAACTACTGCTCTAGCCTCTAAACAAGCTACAACAGTGAGTGGTCTACAGAGTCTAGATATGAAACAAAAGCTCAAAGTGACAAAACACCCAACTTCAAAACTTACATCAGGGTCGCCTTACGATACTGAAGTGAAAACTATTGCTTTAGCCCTTTTTAAACAAGTTGCAGTGGTGACTGGTCTAGAGGTTGGAAGGGTATGAAACATAATTTGAATGTGACAGAACTGCTAAGAAATTAATTACGAGAGACGAAGGTTGCATTACAATCCCAACGGTGAGTGGACTTATCATCAGAACTCTAGAAACATTCCCAAAGTTCTAGCTTTAGGAGTCCTAGCCAATTGTAGCACTATATCATAAGGTCAATTTTGCCACAAGACACCTCAATCTATTATTAGGCACTAACTTAGTAAGAGTCATAAGTGTTATTAGTGAGCGTTGATAAACAAGGCCTAAAGTGAATAAACATTAGCTTTAACAATCTTAACATTTAAACATACTTTACGCAACCAAATGAAGAAACATAAAGATCCATGACTAATTTTTCTTTTAAAGAAAGGAAAATATGGAAGATTAAATGTTGTCATTCACCTGCTCAACAGTTGCTCTGTCAGCCTTTTCAGTAGTTTTAGTTTTACCAATCGCCGTCCCTCGCACACTCTCACGGATAGCAGTGGTAACAGAATTTGACATCCCAGAATTCCACCTTCCTTCCCACTCCTGTATAACAAGTTAATCATGAATACGTCAAGGAAATTTTTTTTGTCTATGCCAAAATTATCATCCACCTATCGATTTTAATTTGGGCACTTTTTTTGGATAAAATGCCATTGTAGTTTTTCAATTGTCCCATTTTAGTCACTGTACCTTCTTTTTTATTTACAGAGTCATTAAACGATTGATTTGTTTCTCGTTCGGGTCATCGAAGCTGGTTTTAAAAACGAGTATATTAATCCAACTATTAGATTCATATATATTGTTGAATTTCATATGAATTTAACAGTTACAAAATGACCCAAATAACAAAGAAAACAGCTTTAATAACTCAAACATAAAACGCAGTCGAGTAACTAATAGGCAACAAATGAAAGCCACATTGGTTTTTACTGAAACAGATAATAATATTAACTTATAACAGAGTAATCGTAAAGTTTACTAATTTTCCCATTTTACCCTTAAGAATACTCCTTTATCACAGTATCATACAAAGTTGCATGTTCTAAATTTAAGTAGCATCTTTAAAGGCAAATTACCAAGAAAGATAGAATAAAATCCAAAATTTGTGAATGTCGGACATAGACTAATTTTTCTCCCATTTAGTATTCAATTTTTAACATGAGCGAAGTGAAAATTTAATCTTTAACACTTATAGAATCATAGAAGTGGAAGTTAATTTTTAGGCAAGGAGTAACAGTTCAACTTCTTAAGACCTGTAAGAATCCATGATTCTCATTTTTTTTAAAAAAGTATGAACTTTACAACACTCCTTTTCATGAGAAACAAATTAGTATATACTCATTTAAACAAATTTTCGATTCTACATTACATTTCTACATCAAGGGGAAATTATAATTCTGCTAATTAAAAACACCCTTACAAAAACACAAACAAAGGGCCACTAGCCTAGAGGTTTCGACGTGACCCTCCAACCTCGTAAGTCCCAAGGTTCGACAAATGTATATATTTGTGGCGGTTGTGTATGAGTTATTGTCTTTCTAAACAAAATATAATCACAAACATTTAAAATATATATACCTCTAAAGGAGAAGCCCTAATGTGATTAGTAAACTTCTGATTCCGATTCGAAAGCGGTTGAAGTGGTGAAGCATTTGGGCGTGAATGAATTCCACCGTGCGCATTTGGTCGTCGTGCGTTGAGAATTAGGGCTCCGTCAACAGCTCCGGTATCATCTATAGAATCTAAGTAATCTAACGCTTCTCCGATTTCAGAATCCGATGACCATAACATCTCTTCATCTTCTTCCTCTGATTCTGATTCTGGTTCGTCGATATCTTGTTGAATTGATACTGATTGAACTTCTATTCCGGTTTTCGGTTCTTCCATGGCGGATTATCGGAATTGAATGTGAGTTTGTGAGGTTTAGGGTTTTAGAATTTTGTGAAATGTGATGGTGTTGGTGTGTATACGTTATGTATTATGTAGTTGAGTTGGGTTATATACTCATTGGGCCGATTATATTGGGCCAATGTATAACCATAATTTATTTATTGGGCCAGTGAAGAAAACTGAAAACGAGTTTATACTTTATAGCCTTATAGAGTTTTAGGTAAAGACTTTTTATAGATGGATAAAAAGGAGTGTACAAGTGACATTTTAATATTTTAGAACTTTTTGGGTAGACAACGAAACGGTCAGGCGATTTTGAGTGTACCAAAGAGAATATGTGATGTTATGTGTGTGTGTACTGAGAGATCTACCCGATTATGTGTTAATAGGTTGCAGGGGTTAATCAAACGAATACACACTTCTTCTACGACCACACACTTCATCTACGAAAGAATAAAAACAACTTTTAGAAAACATACATGATTGTTAGCATATACATCTTCGGTTTTGGGGGGAAATATATTTCGTGTCATGTGGTATAGGATGTATGTTAGTATCATGTAGGTTTGCTTTACTTAAGAGATGATATATTTTTTAATAGTTACCAAAAAAAAAGTATATACTCAAACTAGTGTTTAATACCGTCCAATGGACGGCTCCCCAAAAAATGGATGTATATTATTTTTACATATATTACACAAGTAATAATGATTATGACATAATATACCTGTGTATATCCGATTCTTAAATATGTAATTATTTTCTATTATAGAGTAGAGTTTAAATGAGTACATCAATTTTGAGTGAGAATGATGGAACTAATGGTATTGTGCCAAGTGTATAAAGAGAATGCTCCACATGTACAAAACCCATTTACCCCCAACATCAATTATTTCACAAACGACAAATCGAAAAATCATGAAAATTGCACCATTAAATTTAGCGTTTTCTCCTCTTCTATTTGCCGTCCCTCAAGGCATACTTTTGACAACTTTTTTTTTTTTTCATTTTTTGGTGGGTTTTACAAATTAGTAACCCATGTGTTAGTGATGGGTTGTACATTAGATCTGTGGTTAGGGTTAGGGTTTAGGGCTAGGGTTTAGGGTTTAGGATTTAGGGTTATGGCTTAGCAGGGTTTAGGGTTAGGGTTTAGTAGGGTTTAGGATTTAGTATGATTTAGGGTTTAGAGTTTTGTAAAGCGTTTAGGGTTTAGCCGAAACCCCAAACCCCCAACGCTAAACCCTAAACCCTACCCCAAACCCTAAACCTTAAACGCAACACTTTAACACATGTGTTAGTAATTGTGAAACCCACCAAAAAAGACGGAAAAAAAACTCATCGAAGGTATGCCTTGAGGGACGGCAAATCGAAGAGGAGAAAACGCTGAATTTAATGGTGCAATTTTCATGATTTTTCGATTTGTCGTTTGTGAGATAATTGATGTTGGGGGTAAATGGGTTTTGTACATATGGAGCATTCTCTATGTACACATGGCTTGATATCAATGGTACCCTCATTCTCACATAAATTCCTATTCTCATTTGAACCCCACCCTTCTATTATAATGTGTATATTGTATATAATGTATGTTTAGTGTAATATATAAGATTTTCCAAATCGTAAGCCTTACGGTTATGTTTATCAACTGATTATTCACAAGTACATGGTTAATGATTATCAGTTAAAGAACCAACACAATTGGTTGATGTATGCTATTTAATTGTAATTGGTTGACAATTTCATAGCATTTATCGGTCTTTAGTGAAGGTTAGCGGTTTCTTCATGGCACTTACATTGTTGTATCCCTTAGGGCTATGTTTTTAGCAAAATACTACTCCATCCGTCCCAGTTTTATTGTCCCCTTTTGACTTTTGAAATCTTTTTTTGATAACTTTGACCTTGAATATTTTTGTTTGTGTTTTATAATACTTGATGCAAATTATACCAATAAAAATACATTCAAAACTCAATCCATTCATATATTTTGTATCAAATATTATATAACACAAACAAAAATATTCAAGGTCAAAGTTGTCAAAAAAAAGACTCCAAAAGTCAAAAGGGGACAATAAAACTGGGACGGATGGAGTAGTAAATAAAGGCAATAATAATAATAATAATCTTAATAATGAAAACTTAATGTCAACATTAGGAATACCGGTATTTGGAATAATAATTAAGTAATTCTTAAACCCTAATAACAAAACATTACAACCTTAAAATGTCGAGGGCTTTGATGTCCAAGACAAACTTCACTTTTTACTCCTATCTATGTCAAATTTTCAATATCAAGCATACTAGTCACCAAGTAATTAATACACCATCATACCCATGTAAGTGTCACAAAAAATGGTAAATTCCATACATCAAAACTACATAAATATTGCTTGGTTAATCATATTGTTGTATTAATTTTTCTAGCATTGTTTGTCTAATGAAACGTTCAATTAAATTAATAATATTAAACATGTCATATTACTTTGAAGACACATAGTAAGGCTCACAGAATTATTTTTTTCCCAAGACATGATCATTTAGATATTTGAAGAATACACAATCATCATCATGCTCATTGACAATAGGCCGGTAATGCTTGATCTAAGAAAAAATATATACGAACGAGTAAGTATATTTAATTGATTGAACGGTAGATAGACACATATGATCTTGATCATTAAAGGAATTAGATTGATAGATAGATAGATATTGATTGACAATAAGACAGGCTATGAAAAACATTCAGACTGTGGCCAAAATTATAGAGTGTTGTACTGATTGTTGGCATAAATTAATCAACAATTGGATGGAAGACCATTGTTTTATTGCAAATGAGACAAAAGAATGTTACACAAATCTTGATCATGGAGGTAGATCCCGATCACTAAAACTTTTAAACGGGTTAATCATTAATCATTAATCATTAATTATTGAGAGTTGCAATAATGTAAGAGGAGCGGGACTGATATCGCTCATTTTGTATAAGTTTATATTTAGCGATATCATTGTTTTTTGCATTCATTTTAAGTGGACTTTATGAACTTTTGGTACTTATTTAGCTTAAATTGAATTACAGGCGTCAATATTGAAGAATCGTCGTTTGGACTGCATTTTGGTTATGATTCGAGCAAGTTTGTAAAGTGTTAAAGTCTCGAGCTTAAAGCTGGTCTGCTGGAAAATAGCTTGAAGCCGCCGGCTTGGGGAATGTAGCAGCCGGGTCCTAGGTTTCTAAAGAAGCCGGCGGGTTAATAAACCAAGCCGCCGGGTCTGTACGGTAACCAGCCAGGTGATTGAGGCTAGCCGCCGGGTGATTTAGCTTTTTCATCATTTGTTGGTCACAGAGATATTCGGCTGTTTGAATCCTGTAGAAGCTGGCGGGTGATCCTACTGAGCCGCCGGGTTGTGTTGCTTAGATTGACCCGCCGTGTTGATTAAACAAACAGCCGGGTTCCCCAAATTTCAAAGGACCCGCCGGGTTGTTATACTAACCCGCCGGGTAGTTTGGGCGGCAGATCACTTTTTGGCTAGAAAAGTACTTTTCACTATTGAATCTCACCAACTTTTCATTAGCTACACACACACGAACTCAGCTCTGTTTTTGGGCGATTTTGGGGTTTTGAAAGCTTGTTTCCACATTGTTGAAGATTTCCTTTAATTTAGCATCTCTCGGTTACATTCAATCATCATCTCGACATTGTAAGAACTCGGTTTGCATTTTTATCCAAATATAATCATGATTTCCTTGGTTTCTTTGATGTTTTGTGTGTATGATGATGTGATTATGATGGTTGGCTAGATTTTGTTATACTTGCTTGGATGAACTAGTTAGTGACTAGGGGTGTTATATTTGGTGTGAGTTTGTGCAAGGAGTTTAAGATTCATCCATAAATTTGTATGTAACTAGTTGATGTGGTTTAACTTGTCGGTATTTTGACTAAACAACTATGGCGAATGTTTGTTGTTTAATAAAAATACTTGTCATTTGTATGAAACGTATGAATGAATCTATTTTCGCGAAGGTGAAAATTATTACAAGTAAAGCTAGTTAACTAGTATGATTTGAGTTAGCGGATTTGGCGAATGTCTTTCGTTTGGATGAATCATAAACTCTTTTAACTTGAACTTGTGTTTAATCAACTACTTGTGTATTTGAGCTTGATGTCAATTAATTAACTTGTTTGATAATTTGCTAATAGATATAGCGAACGTTTTCTGTATAGTGAATTGTTGTCAACTTTTTGTCTATAAATTGTTGAACTTGATTGCGGATGTGGTTTTGGAATGGGTTAACAAGTTAAGCTCAAATGTGCAAGTGGGGTAGCTATGGCGAATGTCTGTTACTTGATTAAATCATGGGTTTGTAAATTGAAGTTGAATCATTAGGTGATGGCGAATGTTAAGCCTAGGTTTGATGGAAAATTGTTTGCATAGAATAACCGGTTTTAACTTTACACCCTGAAATCACTAACGATCTAATCCAAGCAAGTATAGTTTTTAATATTTAAAAGTTCCAAATCAATCACTTTGACTCTTAAGAGTCCACTTGCCTAGTTTAATTTAAAAATTGTAGTTTTAAGCATTGTGACAATTCGGTCACACAACCAACCACATTTTACATTCTCTCTTTAAATTGCTCACGCTTACATTGATTATCCAATCTAGTTCCCTGTGTTCGAACCCGAACTTGCCATACTATACTACTACACGATAGGGTCCACTGCCCGGTTGTGTTTTGGTCTAGCTCGGTACTTTCTTGTTCATATTTTCAACGATAATTTTATAACTAGATTTAGCACATCAAGTTTTTGGCGCCGCTGCCGGGGAATCTTAATTTGTGAAATTGATTTAAGTGTGATTAATTGATCCTTTCTAGAATTTATTCTTGGAAAGTTACCTTTGTTTGTATTGCGCCGGTGCGTTTATGGTTTTATCGTTTGTGTACTTTCAGGTGTGATTTGGTAGTGGATGAACACAAGGAGCTCCGGTAAAGAGCTTCTAAGTCCTTTGTCCAATCCGGAGAAGACCAAAAAGAGTAAACGAAGGAGGAAGCCAAAGCAAAGATCTTCGGAATCATCTAGTAGTCAAACGGATACCGATACATCTTCGGAAAACACCGTCGAGGTGGAAGAAACTTTTGTGGAGGAAATTCCATCACCCGAAGAAGATCCTTCAACACCCTCCGAAGGTGAAGAAGAGATGGCGGATGAGGATGATACTCCTATTTTCTCACGGGAAAGAACCGTGGCGCCTACATCGGGGTCGGCCATACGGGTTCAAGATAATGAAAATGATAATTTTTCCTTGAAGGGTCATCACATGCAACTTATCCGAGATACTCAATTTGATGGAAGGGTGCGGGCCGATCCGCACAAACATATTGCTAGTTTTCTTGAGATAGGGAGTTATTTCAAGTATGGTCAAAACATGGATGAGGCTATTAGACTAAGGACTTTTCCGATGTCCTTATGTGGTGAAGCTAAGATTTGGTACCAAGAATTGGAGCCAAATACCATTAGATCGTGGAACGAGATGAGAGAAGCTTTTGTGAGACGGTTTTATCCTCCGGCATTGGCCGAGCGTTTGTTGAATGAGATTAGAGCCTTCAAACAACAAGAAGGCGAAACTTTAGTGAAAGCTTGGGGTCGATTAAAGGAAATGTTGAGAAATTGTCACGGACATGGGCTATCAAAGGCGGAGATAATTACATTGTTTTACAATGGACTTGGCATTGAATCGGCTAATGTTCTTGATGCCTCCGGAGGAGGTCTATTTCTTTACAAGACACCTAATGAAGCTTGGAAGGTGTTGGAAGATAAAGTCACACAAAGTTTGAATTGGGCGAAAGACAAAGGAGGAAAGCCTGTGAGAAAGCATGTTGCATTTGCCGAGGGTACTAGTAGTGGAGGCGGAAGCTCCAATGAGTCGGCAATGATGAAAGAAATCAAGGCTTTGTCTTCCAAGTTCGATGCTCAATTCAAGACAATCAAAGGAGAGATCAAAGAGCTTCGAGATGGTTGTGGTAATTGTGGCGGTAACCATGCCACGGTGAATTGTGCACAAGACAATTTGCCAATGGTAGGAGATGAGGAAGGTGTTAATTTCCTTCAACAAGGTAATTATCAAAGCGGAAACTACCAACGAGGGGGTTATCAAAACCGAAATTCGGGAGGTTACCAAGGAGGAGGCTATAACCAAAACCAAAACCAAAACCAAATCCGATTTTCTAGACCTAACCAACCTTACAACCAAAACTCCAATCAATCTCAAAACCAATCATACAATCAAAACCAATCCCAAAACCAAAATTACAACCAAAATCGACACCAAAGCCCATCTAGAGAACAACAACCACCACCGGTTCAAAAACAAGAACCAACATTGACTCCAATGGAACAAATGATGAAGGAGTTTATGGCAAAGCAAGAAACCGCCACCGAAAGGATGAAAACTCAAATGACAAATATTCGGTTGAGCATGGAACAAGGACAAAAGAATCAACAAGCTTCAATTCAAGATTTGGAGCGAAAAATGGAGAGGTTGTCCGATGGGCAAAGTAGTAGGCCAACCGGTGGCTTACCGAGTAATACACAACAAAACCCAAGACAACAACCTTCACCCTCTAGCGGTTCCAAACCTTACCAACCACCACCCACGAGAAATGAGCATGTGAATGCTATAACCACAAGAAGCGGAAAGGAGCTTCCACCACCTCAAGCCAAAGACAAAAATGTTTCTAACTCTTTTGTGCAGGAAATTGAGGAGGAAGACAATGAAGAGAATGTTGATGCTCCTACACCAACGGTCACACCGGTGTCACCTACTCCGGTTGTGAAAGCTTACAAGCCGAAGATTCCTTATCCACAAAGGCTAAGGAAAGAAAAGATTGCGGCTCAATATGGGAAGTTTGTGGACATGATCAAGGGCATTCGAATCAATGTGCCTTTGGTTGATGTATTAGCCGGGATGCCGAATTATGCCAAATTCATCAAGGATTTGGTGAGCAACAAAGAGAAATTGTCGGAGGCTTCGGCAATGTTTTTGAATGAGGAATGCTCGGCACTTGTCCAAAACCAAATTCCACCCAAGCTTGGAGATCCCGGGAGTTTCATCATTTCTTGTACATTGGGTAAAATCATTACTTGTGATGCACTTGCGGACCTAGGTGCTAGTATAAACTTAATGCCATATTCACTTTATGCTAAATTGGCCCTAGGTTCCCTAACCCCCACTCGCATGAGCATCCGTCTTGCCGATAGATCTTTCCAATACCCCGTTGGGATTGCGGAGAACATGCTAATAGAGGTAGGACAATTTACCTTCCCGGTTGACTTTGTTATCCTCGAAATGGAGGAGGATAGTAAAGTGCCCTTGATTTTAGGACGACCCTTCCTACATACCGCGGATGCCATAATTGGGGTTAAAGATAAGAAATTGACCTTGGGGGTGGGAGATGAAAGGATTGCGTTCACGGTCGATAAGGCCATGAAGCATCCTTATTCTAATGATGATTCGTGTTTTAGAATTGATGTGATAGATGATGCGGTGGAGGAAGAATTGGAAGGTTTGCTTGGATTGGAATCGGAGCTTGTTGACTTGCTAGAGTCAAATGTTGAAGGAATCACCGAGGAGGAGTTGGTCATGAGCATGGAAGAGACAAATGATGAAGAAGAGCTCGAATGTGAGGATGCTTTTGAGGAGCTCACAAAGGATGACAATATGAGGATCAAGACGTCATTGGAGGATCCACCACGTGATTTAGAGTTGAAAGAACTTCCAAGCCATTTGGAGTATGCATATCTCCACGAGTAAAATCTCATACCCGTAATCATTTCCTCCTCCCTTGTCATTGATGAAAAAATTAAATTGCTAAATGTACTTAAGGCTCACAAAAGAGCTTTCGCTTGGCGGACATCTGACATACCGGGAATAAGCCCATCCTTTTGTAAACACAAAATCAATTTTGTTGATGATTTTAAACCCGTTGTCCAAAGACAACGGAGGCTTAATCCCAATATGGTGGATGTGGTCAAGAAAGAAGTAATTAAACTTCTTGATGCGGGTATCATTTACCCTATTGCGGATAGTTCTTGGGTGAGCCCGGTACATTGTGTGCCGAAAAAGGGGGGGTATGACGGTTGTGGCCAATGATAAAAATGAAATGATTCCCACAAGGACCGTGACCGGGTGGCGTGTGTGCATTGACTATAGAAAGCTAAATGACGCCACTAGGAAAGATCACTTCCCTTTGCCCTTTATCGACCAAATGCTTGAAAGGCTCGCGGGCAATGAATTCTATTGCATTTTAGATGGGTTCTCGGGATACTTTCAAATCCCCATAGACCCCGAAGACCAAGAAAAGACCACATTCACTTGCCCCTTTGGTACTTATGCCTATAGGAGAATGCCTTTCGGTTTTTGCAATGCCCTCGCCACATTCCAACGTTGTATGATTGCCATTTTTCACGATATGGTTGAAACTTCCATGGAAGTCTTCATGGATGATTTTTCGGTTTTTGGCAACTCATTTGAGTCTTGTTTGAACAATTTGGATAAAATGTTGGAGAGATGTGAGAAAGCCCACCTAGTGTTGAGTTGGGAAAAATGCCATTTTATGGTGAAAGAGGGTATTGTGTTGGGACACAAGGTGTCGGGCTTAGGAATTGAAGTTGATAGGGCTAAGATTGATGTTATTGCCAAATTACCTCCACCGACCAATGTTAAGGGCATTAGAAGTTTTCTTGGTCATGCCGGTTTTTACCGTAGATTCATTAAGGATTTTTCGAAGATCACCCGTCCAATGACTAAGCTACTTGAAAAGGATGGCCCTTTTGTGTTTGATGGACCGTGTTTGAGTGCATTTTCGACCCTTAAAGACCATTTGACCAAGGCACCTATCATAGTCTCCCCCGATTGGTCCCAACCGTTTGAACTCATGTGTGATGCAAGCGACTTTGCCTTAGGAGCCGTCCTAGGACAAAGGATTGATAGACATTTCAAACCCATTTACTATGCTAGCAAGACCTTGAATGGGGCCCAACAAAATTACACAACCACTGAAAAAGAATTGCTTGCCGTGGTGTTTGCCTTTGACAAATTTAGGCAATATCTTGTGCTATCTAAAACCGTAGTTTTCACCGACCATTCGGCTTTAAAGTATCTCTTCAACAAACAAGATGCTAAACCCCGTCTCATCCGTTGGATTCTTCTTTTACAAGAATTCGACATTGAGATTAAGGATAAAAAAGGAGCCGAAAACCTTGCCGCCGATCACTTGTCAAGATTGGAAAATCCACATCTTGACAAGCAAGGCGATACTAATATTGATGATTCCTTTCCCGAGGAATTTCTTTTGCAGGTAGGTGATGAAAACAAGGATGAGGAAGCACCATGGTATGCCGACTTGGCAAACTATTTGGTTGGTGGAGTTTTGAGGAAGGGCATGAGTCACCAAGAGAAAAGCAAATTTTTCTCTAACTTGAAGCATTATTTCTGGGAGGAACCGTATTTATTCCGCGTTTGTGCGGATGGCATGGTGAGGAGATGTGTTTCGGGTGGTGAAACAAGAAAGATTTTGGATGAATGTCACTATGGGCCCACCGGTGGACATTATGGTCCATCGGTCACCGCAAAGAAGGTCTATGATGCGGGTTTTTATTGGCCAACGATCTTTAAGGAGGCTAACACTTTATGTCAAACATGCGATGCTTGTCAAAGAACCGGAAACATCTCCAAAAGGGATGAAATGCCACAAACAAGCATCCAAGTTTGTGAAGTTTTCGATATTTGGGGCATTGACTTCATGGGACCATTCCCGCCATCTTTTAAAAATGAATACATCCTTGTGGCGGTTGACTATGTATCAAAGTGGGCGGAAGCTAAGGCTTTACCGAAGAATGACGCTCAGGTGGTCATTGATTTCTTGAAAAGCCTATTTTGCCGATTTGGGATGCCCAAAGCATTGATTAGCGACCGGGGGAGCCACTTTGCTAATGCTCAACTTGAAAAGGTGCTCAAAAAGTATGGGGTGAATCACCGGTTCTCGACTTCCTACCACCCACAAACAAGTGGTCAAGTCGAGAACACTAACCGTGCTTTGAAAAGGATTCTAGAGAAAACAGTGAAAGACAACCGGGCCATATGGTCCAAGAAGCTTGAAGATGCATTGTGGGCGTTTCGGACCGCCTACAAGACACCGATAGGCACAACCCCATACCGGTTACTTTATGGCAAAACTTGCCATTTACCCCTTGAAATTGAGCATAAAGCTTATTGGGCGCTCAAGAATTGCAATTTGGATTTGATTGAAGCGGGTGAGAAAAGGATGTTGCAACTTCACGAGTTGGATGAGCTCCGGTTGCAAGCTTATGAAAATTCTCGTCTCTACAAAGAACGCACCAAAGTATTGCACGATCGTAAGCTAAAGATGAGAAAAGAATTCAAACCCGGCGACAAAGTTCTTCTTTTTCAATCACGTTTCAAGCTAAAACAACCAAAGTTCAAGCCTCGTTGGACCGGTCCTTATACGGTCAAACATGGTTATCCATCCGGATATGTTGAACTTTTCGGTTCGGATGGAGGAACTTTTATTGTCAATGGTCATCGGTTGAAACTATACCACGAGGAAGAAAAGGAGAGCGAGTGGGAGGAGCTCGCGGCTTACCCCAAGGACAAATGAATTCGGGGTCGAGTCAAGCTTTCGACTCGTTAATAAACAAAGTGTCTAAACGGGTCCAAGAAAACCCGTTTCGTATCCTTTTAGTTATAATGTGTATTATAATTATTATGATTGATAGTATTATTATTGTTATCCTTGGTTAAAAAAAAAAACTCAGTCATTTTTTTTAAATCGGAATGTGAGCAGCCGGGTAGAGACACATAGCCGCCGGGTCTTCATGTTAACCCGCCGGGTTACTAAGTTGACACGCCGGGTAAATTTAATTTTCTCAAGATGTTGTTAACAAAATTATTCGCCCATTTTAAGTCTATATAAGCCGGCGGCTTCAGTCACGACCCGCCGGGTTCATTACAAGACCCGGTTGCTAACCAATTCAACCCACCGGGTTGTTTGCTTGTTTTTGATCCGGATACCTGGCGACCCAGGGCTGACCCGCGCCCAACCCGACATCAACCCGCCGGGTAACAAAACGAACCGCCGGGTTCTCGACTGGATCTGCAGTTTTATAAAACGAATTTTTGGCCATTTTTCACCTAACCCCAATTATTTCACTCTTCTTCTTCAACCGGCCGGTGCACTCCGTAAACCCTAGCCCCATTTCGAAAATAAAGAACCTATCACTCTTTTCATCACCAATTCTTGTTTTTAATGGCTCCTAAGGTATGGATCAACATCTTTTTACTTGCGATTTGTGATTTTTACTCTCACATTACTTTACATGTGGGTTTTGCAATTGCTAAGTGTGGGGATGTTTAATCTTGTACTTTTCATGCTATTAAAGATGTTTATATGTTAGATATCCTGTTTGCACCATGAATCTATGTTTATTTGCTTGATTTGATGAACTTTGCGAATTAGGGTTTATGTGGAAATGGGTATTCCGAATTTTGATGATGATAGGAGTTTGTAGTTGTTTAATTGACATGATATCTTTATCACTTTGCTTGTAATTGCTTATTTTATAATTAGTTTCATAATGTGATATTTAGTGATTAGGGTTCATGTTAATTTTGGGGGAGATGAATTGGGTGCATGTTTTGGTCATTATTTTTGCTTGATATAATTATTGGTTGTAAGACATTGCTTGAGAATTGTCTATGCACTTGCGTTATCATTATTCAAGTATATGTTTGATACTATTATTATTGATAAGTTGAATGACCATGATGGACTTTCTTGGAATGTTGGTACATTGTATGAACTAATGTGTAATTGTGATTGTAAGACTAGCTTAACTAAGATGATGTTGATTAGGCATTGTTTTTGGTTTGGTTTAGTTTAATATTGGATTACATATTCTTTGCACATTGATGAGTTTGTGAGTAAAGATTTGAACTTGTTGGGCATGTTTGGTTATGGTGTTCTTGGTGAATTGCTTTTATGCTACTTTCGTTGGGAAAAGACTATTTGTTAGGGGAGGTTATGATTTTGACATATTATCGCTCATTTTGCATACGAGACATGTCTATGATTACGACTAACACTAACATTTGTTTTGTGCAATACTGTGTTTCTCTATTGATTTTTCGCAGCATGCAGCAACCTCACGCAAGTCACGCAAAACCAGCACTTCCAAGAGAGCCGCTGACACTTCCACCTCTCAATTGCAAGATGAGGAGGAATTCCCACATGTCGGTCCTGATGTTGCGGAAGCACTATTTATTCTGGCTAACATCCACCCATGGCTACGATTTGACCAGAGATGGGTGCACTACGCCAAGTATGCCAGGAACTTGTTCACTTTGTTAAAAAAGGAGTTTGAGCTATCCAGATACGTAGACTGGGAACCTCTTGAGGCGATTGGTCTCTCTCAGTAGATTCGTGAACTTCTCATTCAGAGGTTTGAGTATCAAGGGAATGTGTACGAATTCACCGAATGGGAAAGATTGTTCAACATCAGGGAACCAGTGTTCAAGGAGTTATGCTATGAGTTCTTTTCCACTTTGATCTTGAAAAGAGATGTAACCTCAGCTACCGATGCAAATTTCATGAAATTCAGGTTAGGAGGCGAGCCACGCTTTCTTTCCATGAGGCAACTAGCTGAATATTTGGATATCTATACTCCAGCTGAGCTCGGCTATACCTTTTTTAATGACTATTTGATTACTGGGGCTCGAGTGGATGACACTCAAGACTTTATTGAGGGAGAGTTTTGGGAGCAGTTCAGTGCTAAGGAGTTTGAAGCTAGTTCGGTCTCTTACAAAGACATGAATAATATCCATCTTCGTATCATTCACCGTTTCATCGCTAACACTATTGCCAACAGGCGTGAGAACAGCGAGAAAGTGACGTTGGCGGATATTTGGTATTTGAGACAAATCTATGAGAGGAACCACATCAACTTTTCATACCGTGTGGCAAATTATCTCGACACAACTGGTGGGGGTTTAAAGGACCGAAGTCCTATTGTTAGTGGTCACTTTGTCACTTTACTTGCTAAGGGTTTGGGTGTCAATTTTGGAATAAGGCCTGCTTTGACTCAAGTGGATCTCAATCAGAAAAGTGTCGGTTATCTCATGTACCACGCAGCTGAAGCGGTGTCTAAAAACAGAAAGGGATTTATTCCCTATCCAGAGAAACAAGCGCCCGAGCAACCCCAACAACCACCGCGACGCCAAAGAGCCCAGCAGCAACAACAGGGATAAGCTCAACCCTCTCTTTCTGATCTTATGCAAGGCATTGGAAGACTTGAAGTGGGTCATAATGAGTTCCGGGATGATTTCAATGATTTTAGGCATGAAATGGGTTACCGGATGGGAAACCTCGAGTACCGCACTGATTGGACTGTTGGTAATCTCAACTGGATGGCCGAGCAACAAGGCTATCAAACCACTTATGCCGAGCCCTTGTACCAATGGGGTACACCTGAGTCCCGCCTCCACCCACCCCCTGTTTATGATCATGATGCTGCATTGGCGGAAGCTCAGCGTCAGCACCAGGAAGAGTATGAGAGGCAGTTGCAGCAGGAGCAGAGGTATCATAATGCTCCTTCAGATCATCAAAGCTAGGATCCATGACCCAGCCCGGAGACCATCCCGGCGGTTCTCAGGGACCGAGTTCAGGGGGTTGGGGATGGCCCTATTAGTTTGCTCGTTGCTCCGTTTTCAAACATTATCATCACTATCTTTATGTTTCAATTAAGAGTGCCTACGTGCCTCATTTGTTAGACATTTTTGCTACTTATCTTAGTTGGTATTGGGAACTATTTGATTCGAGTGACATTTGGGTGCCGTTTTGCACAATGTCACTCGAGTTCAAACCTTCTATGTTTGCTTTCTTTTTAGGTAATTGATTAAAGTTCTAGCTTTTATGGATGTCGGAATCGTGCGCCGGCTGGCAATAAGTTCAGCAAATGCACTCGCTCATCAAACAAACCCCCGGGGAAGTTCTCGTTCCCTTTGCCCCTTCGCACTCGTACTTTTATACTGTTTTTGCATTGAGGGCAATGCAAATCTCAAGTGTGGGGAGGTATTCACTTGAATTCCATTCTTAGTAAATTGTTGTTTCTTACCTTTCATTGGGTTTGTGAAGTCTATTGGCTCTCCAATCGAACTTTACGAATCCCATTAACGGGCTATTGGTCACTTATTGGGTCTGTTATTGATCTTGGGTCCGATAGATTTTTGCAAATTCCAATGAAAGGCCGGGAAATGATGATTTGCTAGGGATGTGTTTGTCCTTAATAGATTAATTGCTTTGAAAATCTTAAACTTTAAAAATTAATTAAAAGTGAATTAATCTTCCCTCTTGCAACTAAACCTTTTGAGATGTGTCATAAAAAGCAACCTAATATGGTGAATTGCATGACTAGCATACTTGTAGCCTCCACTATGAAAAATTGTGAGAAATTTGAGCTTTAGTGAGAAAAACACTTACCTTTAGTGTTTATATTGTTTGATTGCTATGAGTGGGCCGGTGATTGTAGTTTGTTCTAGAACTTGCCTTAGTGATGCATTTTGAGACCGCTGTGGGATCACAGAAATGTGATATAGGTGGGGTCGAAGACGAGGAGGTATTCTTAGGAATTTTTGATCTTATTTTGTTTTAAAACCATTTATTTCCAGTTTACACAGGTCGTTAGCACACTTTGTTAGTGCTAAGAAACCCCTAGAAAACTTCCACATTCAATCCACTAAATATTAGCCTTATTTTTTGTGTAGTCGATTCCCGAACCATCACTTTTCTAAGATGTTGCCTAGTTTGAACTTATGATGAATTTTACCAAAATGTGACTTAAATCGTTTTGAATTGGGATTCTAGTGTTAAATTCTATGATTGAGGTTGGAAACAATTAAATGAATAGAAGTTAACTATTGAGCTTAAAGTTTATAGTTGGATGATTGTAGTCAACTAAATGGCCTTTGAATTCCTGAGCAAGTAGTTCCCGAGGGGTGTTCTACACCTAGCCACCAAAGACCTTTATCCGGTCTAGGATGGTTGGTCCGAAAGTTCGTTACACAGGATTCATAGAAAGTCATAGAATGCAATTATTCCAATAAAATGTGAAAAATCAATTTGAGTTATTTGTGTGCAATTGTTGAAGTATGAGTTATAAATGAGAACAAATAATAATTTGAATTGATTTAGCACGAGAATCCTAAGTTTCATGACTGTCACATGTTTAAACCAATAGGTAACATCTCCGCATTTTTCACGGGTCTTGACTACCACTTTTCACCAATTATTGTGTCTATCATACCCCTATTCCATAATTAGCCTACATTGTTACAACACATGCTAGAATACCTCCTTTGAGATCTCACTTGGTGCTCACCCAAGTCGGTGGAGATTTGATCCTCTTGCAAGCCTATGGTAACAACGCATCACGACTTGGCTTGATTGAGTGTTACATTACTTACTTCCCTACCTTGTAGTCTTATAGGTTGAGAGTGAGTGACTAAACACTTATCCTTATGTGAGGTGCTAGGTCGTGCATTCGGGCTTGACAAACTAAAACATCTCGAGTTTACATTGCTTATACATATGTTGCTAGCCTAATTGCCTTGGTAGTTAGTGTTAGCATTATTTTGGTGAACTTGGTCTTCACTTCAAAAGGTTGCAAGAGTGGGTAATGAAATGATGAATAACGGTTTGCTTGAGGACAAGCAAAGTTCAAGTGTGGGGATATTTGATATCGCTCATTTTGTATAAGTTTATATTTAGCGATATCATTGTTTTTTGCATTCATTTTAAGTGGACTTTATGAACTTTTGGTACTTATTTAGCTTAAATTGAATTACAGGCGTCAATATTGAAGAATCGTCGTTTGGACTGCATTTTGGTTATGATTCGAGCAAGTTTGTAAAGTGTTGAAGTCTCGAGCTTAAAGCTGGTCTGCTGGAAAATAGCTTGAAGCTGCCGGCTTGGGGAATGTAGCAGCCGGGTCCTAGGTTTCTAAAGAAGCCGGCGGGTTAATAAACCAAGCCGCCGGGTCTGTACGGTAACCAGCTGGGTGATTGAGGCTAGCCGCCGGGTGATTTAGCTTTTCCATCATTTGTTGGTCACAGAGATATTCGGCTGTTTGAATCCCGTAGAAGCCGGCGGGTGATCCTACTGAGCCGCCGGGTTGTGTTGCTTAGATTGACCCGCCGTGTTGATTAAACAAACAGCCGGGTTCCCCAAATTTCAAAGGACCCGTCGGGTTGTTATACTAACCCGCCGGGTAGTTTGGGCTGCAGATCACTTTTTGGCTAGAAAAGTACTTTTCACTATTGAATCTCACCAACTTTTCATTAGCTACACACACACGAACTCAGCTCCGTTTTTGGGCGATTTTGGGGTTTTGAAAGCTTGTTTCCACATTGTTGAATATTTCCTTTAATTTAGCATCTCTCGGTTACATTCAATCATCATCCCGGCATTGTAAGAACTCGGTTTGCATTTTCATCCAAATATAATCATGATTTCCTTGGTTTCTTTGATGTTTTGTGTGTATGATGATGTGATTATGATGGTTGGCTAGATTTTATTATACTTGCTTGGATGAAGTAGTTAGTGACTAGGGGTGTTATATTTGGTGTGAGTTTGTGCAAGGAGTTTAAGATTCATCCATAAATTTGTATGTAACTAGTTGATGTGGTTTAACTTGTCGGTATTTTGACTAAACAACTATGGCGAATGTTTGTTGTTTAATAAAAATACTTGTCATTTGTATGAAACGTATGAATGAATCTATTTTCGTGAAGGTGAAAATTATTACAAGTAAAGCTAGTTAACTAGTATGATTTGAGTTAGCGGATTTGGCGAATGTCTTTCGTTTGGATGAATCATAAACTCTTTTAACTTGAACTTGTGTTTAATCACCTACTTGTGTATTTGAGCTTGATGTCAATTAATTAACTTGTTTGTTAATTTGCTAATAGATATAGCGAACGTTTTCTATATAGTGAATTGTTGTCAACTTTTTGTCTATAAATTGTTGAACTTGATTGCGGATGTGGTTTTGGAATGGGTTAACAAGTTAAGCTCAAATGTGCAAGTGGGGTAGCTATGGCGAATGTCCGTTACTTGATTAAATCATGGGTTTGTAAATTGAAGTTGAATCATTAGGTGATGGCGAATGTTAAGCCTAGGTTTGATGGAAAATTGTTTGCATAGAATAGCCGGTTTTAACTTTACACCCCGAAATCACTAACGATCTAATCCAAGCAAGTATAGTTTTTAATATTTAAAAGTTCCAAATCAATCACTTTGACTCTTAAGAGTCCACTTGCCTAGTTTAACTTAAAAATTGTAGTTTTAAGCATTGTGACAATTCGGTCACACAACCAACCACATTTTACATTCTCTCTTTAAATTGCTCACACTTACATTGATTATCCAATCTAGTTCCCTGTGTTCGAACCCGAACTTGCCATACTATACTACTACACGATAGGGTCCACTGCCCGGTTGTGTTTTGGTCTAGCTCGGTACTTTCTTGTTCATATTTTCAACGATAATTTTATAACTAGATTTAGCACATCAGGGACTTAAAGAACTTAACAAAGAGAAGATAATAATATATGAGGTCTTATTGATTTCATCGGTTAGTCATTTTCCAATCCCCTTTTATACAAATTCAATAACATTTATTCGATGTAGTATGGAGAATTTATTTTATTAAAGTAAACAAACCTAATTCATTCATTCTATTCATCTATTGTGATATAGTATATCAACTTTAATAATGTGTTATCGATTTAATACAATTTGATAATATCAAAAAAAATCTACCAGATCAAGTGTTATTTCAAAGAAGATGTCTTCAATCTTTTCACTTATATAATATAATGTTTTAAAAATAAGTCGAGTTGTCAACTAATTATATCAACTAGTGAAACTAAAATGACATGCCACTATTCAGTTATAACATGCTATTTAACGAACATAGTCACACGTAAATAGTAGTAACCAACCCTTTTTGAATGCAAGTTAAGTATTAAAAGATACATAGACATTGCAGGTTATTGTGTGGACATTTAACAGCTTAGTAGATCTAGAGAAATTAAATAGGAACAAGAAATCTATCTTAATATATATAAGAAATTTTTAAGAAGAATATTAACCCTTAGAAATTAAATACGAACAAGAAATCTATCTTAATATATATAAGAAATCTTTTATTACCACTCTTTTGTTTTAGTCAATCCTTGACTATTTCTCAACTACAGGTCAATATATCTTACCTGTTATTTTAAAACCACTTAACTCTATCTGGTACTTAGTAGCCTCAACAATTCCATGTGAAATGGCATAATATAAATACGTTGGCCAGACGTCGTCATATTATGTCAGGTACACTTCATTTTCAGATTACTTCATACCATTAATCTCTAAAGTGATTAACCTTTACTGTTACATATATCATTAACAGTGATATCAAATTTTGCACACATATAATAACACCTTTACAGCAGGTATATGGTCAAATATTAACTTGCTACCAATTCCATGTATCCCTTGGAATGTTAGACTAATCATATAATCAGGTGGATATAATCAACACAGACATTTAACACCATTTTCGCCATCCCATTAGCACATGTGTAATGTCTAACAAATCCACCATAATCAATACCTTTAGTACATAACACAATTTCAAGCACTAGTGTAGTAATTAATACTAATAGTGCATTACATAAGATTTAGTACTAAGTATATTATCACTATTAAGTGCAATTTTTAGCTCATTGTCATCAATCTATACTTCTGTAGTTGAATATCAATTGAGCATTTCATGTTCAATTATCACATAAATATGAGCTAATGTACTTATTTTATAAATTCTTAAAATGCCAAATTCAACATATTCTAATACTCTACATGATTTAAATACTTCATCATGTTCAACTAATTCACATAATATAATCCACATAATTCCATGATCAAGGTTTGCTAATCCTAGTTACCAACAATCAACAATACAATTTACTGATACATTTTGCAGTTAAATAAACCGTCTGAGAACAACTCACACACAAATACATACGTGAACCTCGTAAAACAACTTTTACTATTGTATATAGTCATAGGAATGATCCCAGGGCTTAAAGAAACAAAAGCCCAATACAAAATGTAAGTCAAAGGTCCGAAATAAGGTCCGAAAAATAATAAAATGCCATTTTCGGGCCCCAAACCACCCCGAAGTGCCCAAAACTGACAGGGCTCATGGCGATGCGATGAGCTTTGAATGTTGGGCCGTTTTTGAGTAGACATGTAAATTTCATCTTAATCTGACACTGAAATTTTATAACGGAAATTTTCTATGTCAAGTATTACGTCAAACGTCGTAAAAATAATTTTGTTACATGAAAAGAAATACAACCCGCCGGTTTATAGGGCTGACCCGCCGGCTTCTAGGGCTAAACAGGCGGGTCCTAGTGTCTAGCAGCCGGGTACATTAAGTTTTGTGCAAACAGAAACAAATTGTCGTATTTGGGCTGTAGGAGCCGCCGGCTTAGGGTTCCCAGCCGCCGGGTTTACACCCCTAGCCGCCGGGTCCACCACCAGACCCGCCGGGTCCCATGTCTGCACAGCAGACTCTGCACCATCCATTCCTTAATGCAAAAGTACGAAATTCAAACGCGCATATCTCACAAACCGTAAAGAATTAAGGTCTGAAATTTTGCAGGCACCTTTATATAATCAAAATGCAACTTTCCATTTTTCCACTTTTTCAAAATTCACGTTTTACTAGAAAACGGACATAGGACTCATTTTTGACCATTTTAGTGAATATACCATAATCCAAACCACTAGGATTCAGACCTGGACACTTTTACCACATATCTACTATCACATTTGGAGTCTAATGCCACTTTTACGTTGGTCATAACTAAACCACCACTCATTTTAACCGTTTAATCATCAAGTGACCCATTTGGGCACTTTAATGACCCGTTTGGGTTTTAACCCATATAACCACCATTCCAACATCCCATTTACACTTCATTGACTATTCTAAGTCAAATAAAGCTAATGTTTCTATTAAAATCTCATTATAGCTCTAAAATCTCAATTTTTCCATTTAATCCATTTTAAACCAATTTGGTTGACATGTCAAACTCCAATCCACATGGTTTTTGAATTCAACCTTTTACCAACACATTTATATATACATTTGTGATGTGTAGGCATACTCGTCACCCCCATACATTCATTCTACCATGTTTCGACTCTTTGACCCGTTTGAGGGTCTAATTGAACACCTTTACCAAAATCAATAGTATTAACTACATTAATACCAATTCCGACCTTTATCAATTCCATGTCATGAATAACATGTCGAAACAACATATTTAACTCAACATACCACTTTTGATATATAGATCATAATTCAACCGAAATCATGATCAATACTATACACAAACATCTAGCCACATTTATCACTTTATAACATAGTCATTACACAATTTGACTCTATCAATTTCAACTTTGACTTTTCCTAGTCAAAGGCGAGCATTCCAATCAATGGACACTTTTTAGACTGTTATTGTTACTACTTGTGACTACTTGTGATGCTAAAATGAGTATATAACCGGATTTGATGAGTTATTTGATGAGATCTTGCAAGTTGATATATTGTAAACGCATGAACAGGAACCTGCAAAACCAGTGGATCCGGCGATCCTGGTTAGATCCGGCGGATCCTCACCCTAAACTCGTGGATCCGGCGGATCGTGATAGTGATCCGGTGGATCTTCCGTGGTCGGTACTACACTATTATTTTGACATGCTTAAATACTAGTTTTTATAAAAGGTTCCGGTGGATCATTATTGAGATCCGGAGGATCATGTGGTGGATCCGGCGGATCCTGGGTCTGATCCGGCAGATCCTTGACCTGTTTGTGATTAATGTTTAGTTTTTATACTAGAATGGTTTGATGGTTATGATATTATTATAACTAGTACTTATACTTAATTTGGAGTGTGATTACTTGTGTAATGTTGTTTACATAAGTATCATTCATATATAACAAGTTACTAACTTGTGTGTTATGTGGTGTTTCAGATACGCCAAACACTCAGTGATTAGAAGCTGAGTGTGGACACTCCAGAGGTATCGGTGAGTGGATTTAGAACTCGCCTTTGATTTAGTTGTAACTGTTTGGTTGCAACAAATAAACGTAGATTGATTTAGACTGTTTAGTCTGTGTTATTGGTTATGAATCTACGTGATATGTGAATCTATGTGTACAGATTATTGATGTGACGCAAAAAGTCATGTTTTTAAGACTAATATTCCACACTTTTTGGGCACATCTTTAGTGAAAACATTCCAAAACAATCATTATTTACTAAAATTCACTAAAGTGCTCAAAATATAGGCATTGCTACAAAAATCACTAAAAACGTCCAAATAACGAGCAAAACATAGCGAATAAACAACAACCAATTCTCACACCCTCATTTACCTTATGATAAACATATTCTAAACTTATGGTATGATTTAATAGGTAAAAACGAGACGGGAGAATCAAGAATCATGCAAATTGGGTAAAGAACGGAAGAGATACGGCTCCTACAGATCATTAAAACTTATTTCGGCTATGCTTGAGTTAAACATATCCAATTTCTGTGAGATTGGCACCATTAGAAGCGTAACGAAATTACGAAGCAACAGGCAAAAGAATCAGGTCAAACGGACGTGTAACGAAGGAGATACGCGCGTTTTAAGCAACGAACGAAATTAGACGGAAACCGAATACGGCCCCAGAGACCGTATACGTCCCCTACAAGACCGTATACGGCCCTTGCATGACCGTATACGGCCCCTGCAAGGCCGTATACGGCCCCTGACACCCCATATGCTGCCCGTTTGTGCTTCGTTTGCTTGTACGTTGGTGCTTCGCGACTTGTACGGCTGATTTCACCCTTTGCCTATAAATAGGAGTCACCTCCCCCTCATTTCACACACCATTCTTCATTCCACTCATTTCCTCACTCTCACTTTCTCTCTCACACACACTCTCTCTCTTCTCTCTCTCTTCTTTTTCTCTCTCTAGAATTAGGGTTAGCATCAGTTAGTTCTCAGTTAATATTTAACTGTGACTAATGAAGGGACTACTTTTGTAATAGCGTAGGGAATAGTTCAGGGGCTTATTTGTAATATTGTCGAAGATATTGTGGAGGTTCTGCTTGTACTCTCTCTCTAACGTTTATTCAATCTACGCTTTATTAACGGTTACTTCTTTCCTTATCTGTTATAATGATGATTGCTATTATTATTATGCTAGATTTAGGACCTGTTATTATGCGTAGTGAGTAGTTATATTGTGTGTTTGTTGTGATGTAGTTAGTCATTAATTGGGATGATGTCATTATGAAACAACGGAAGTAACGTTATACGGCTTTCATTTGTATAGCGCCGGAAACATCACTAATGTGTGGAGTACGGAACGTGAAAGCTATGAAAGTCGTGGGCACAATCCGTTGTGGAATAATGTTCCCAACTATTATATATTATAAATGAAAACTCGGTGCTTTGATTACACATTCCATCTATGATTATAAACCGCATATTCAACTAACGTCTTTCCACCAATAAACGTGGTTAAAACCTTTTGGTAAGAAGTCATATCAGGGGTAATTAATTATCTGTGTTTTGGTTTTAAAGCTGTGGAAATACATTATACATATTGTACACCGTGAATAATCTCCGGATTAAATATATGTGTCTAAATAACATGGTCTGGTTTTGAAGTCGTGGAAATGCTGTTTTAAACAAGTATTGTACACTGTGAATAAACTAGGGATTTATTGGTTAAATATAAGTGAGGGCTGGTTTAAATCATAAATGGGGAATCTCTAATCTAAAATACAAACTCAGTTTATGAATCTAGAAAGGAAGACGAGGAATCATCTAGTATTCTAAATTTGTCTATCACCCCTGGTTTCTACAAAACCATTGATGGAAAGTAATCAAACACCAACCATGTCTTAAACCTAAATGCTTTATTCAATTGAGTATCACTGTGGTGTTAAGAATGGTCGGACCATTAGTGGGTCTGTTACTCTATGCATGCGCCCAGGAATCTTAGTATTCCAGAAAAGGGTCACTGTTCCGTAACAGGGCAGTGTTGAGAGTTGAGCAGCCTCTCCGATCAGAATCACGATAGCCTAGTTACTCAGTGACATACTGATTGGGCAATTAATCAGTAGGGTGCTAGTGTTTATACCACAAATACTTAAGACAAATAAAATACAAATCTTTAGAAAGACGTTTTCATAACTTAAACTAAAACGTCATCCCAATGCAAGGCTAACGAAGTCACAACAAACACCCCCTCTATCCTGACTGCTATCCCTTTATTTTATTTTATTGCGTAATTTAATTAGTAGTATAATTTAGAAAACAAACAAAAACAAACCTCCAACTGCTTTCAAAACAACCTTCACTAGCTAGATTCGGACATCTTGATTTCTTTGTTTCACAATACCGTTGGTTTTGAAGAACGACCATAGGTCATACTTGCTGCTATACACCTTTAGCACAAGTAAACTTTGGCCCCAGCATTTTACAAATTTAAAACTCCACTGACATGTCGCTAGTAGTCGGTGCAACGACAGGTTAATTCCTAACCGATCGCTGGTGGCGCGCCAAGTTTTTGGCGCCACTGCCGGGGAGTCAACTGTAAGACTCAGAGACGTCATGATGAACTTTCTTTCTAGTGATCCTTTAGGATGGTTCTCTCTTCTTAAACCCCTAAAAATTCTTTCAACACTTCCTTCCCTTACCCCTAAGATGACATCCTACCCATTCGACGAGAGAAGCGATCATCTTCCCACATTCCTACAACCACCGCACGCATCACTCTCGCTGATAGCAACAAACCCTCGATAGAAGTTCGAGGAGGACCCATACACTACCTAGAGACTGAAGGAGCATCATTCGAACTCAAGCACGACGTAGTGCAGCTGATCCTGAATCGCTGCCAATTCAACGGACTACCGAACGATGACCCCTACTCCCACCTCAACAAATTTTTCACCCTGTCCGACTCTTTCAAGCAACATGGGGTTGAGCAAGATACAATCCGTCTATATCTTTTCCCCTACTCTCTTTCTCATCACGCACAGACTTGGTTCGAGGAATTAGAATCCAACTCTATCTCCTCATGGGCGGAAATGGAAGATAAGTTCTTAACAAAGTACTTTCCCCCATCCAAACGAATTAAGTTAAAGAAAGACATCTTAAACTTCCAACAGTTTCATGATGAATCAATCTACAGTGCGTGGGAAAGATTTAAGAGGTTGCTTAAAAGATGTCCTAACCACCAAATCAAACGATCAACCCAGTTGTGCACGTTTTACAATGGTCTCGCACCGCATCACAAGCCAACGCTCGACGCTGCTGCTTGAGGCAACTTCACGATCTGCACGGACGACGAAGCCTGGAATCTAATTGAAAGCATGACCATGAATTACAATGATTGGAACACTGATGAACATTCCTCATCATCAGCACCACTTGCTCTTCCCAATCCTATGCAAACTGAGGCGATCAAATCTCTGACGGAACATATCGGAACGCTAACCGAAGAAATAGGAAAGCTGAAGAAACCTCCTCAACAGGTCTACCATATTCAGTCCAGTCGGAACTGCACCAATCCACAAGCCACGAACCCTGTTGATGGCACAGCCTACTATGACCAGTTCCGAACTCACCCACGTCCACCTGATTATACACAAACCTCTCCTCCTCGAGCCAACCAATACCTACCAATTCCACCACCCAACCAAATCCAATACCCAACCTACCACCAACCACCATTACTTCACGGAACCACACCAGAAATGGCCCAACCTTATGAACCTACCAGGCCAATTACTAGTCTAGACGACACCCTTACACAAATCATCCAAACGATTACGGCTAGACAAGACCAGGTTGATCTCTTCTTAAGAGACCAACTAACTTTACTAAAAACTCTTGTAACCCAAGTAAGTCTACTAGCAGAACGTATCGACACTAGACCACAGGGTAGTCTGCCTAGTAATACCTGTCATAACCCACATACCGACGAAGCCAACCGGGTAACCAACCTAAACTTCAAGGTGGCACCGAGCCAACCTTCAGTTCTTTCTCCGGTGAAAGAACAATCTCCTGTCATACAGACAATTGAGAAAAAGTTTTCTCCAAACCCTAAAAATGAAAGCTTACCATTTCCAGGACGTCTCAAGCAACAACCTAATGAAGTCAAAGCTTTAAAGTATGCTAAATATGTTAGGAGACTTATCTCAAACAAAGACAAGGTACCCGAAGTACCTAATGTCCCGCTAACTGCTGAATGTTCAGCTATCCTTCAAAATCGTCTGCCGGAAAAACTAGGAGATACCGGACGTTTTACCCTTCCCTGCTCTATCAACCAATCTGGTGATATTCGCTCTTTGGCCGATCTAGGAGCAAGTATCAACCTAATGCCACATTCATTATTCATAAGACTAGAATTAGGAGACCTAAAACCCACTAAAATGAGTGTCCAACTAGCTGACCAATCTATTAGGTATCCTAAGGGAATAGCTGCGAACATCATGGTTAAAGTCGACAAGTTCTTTTTCCCAACTGACTTTGTGGTAATGGACATTCAGGAAGATATAAACATCCCAATAATCCTAGGTAGACCTTTTATGAACACCGCCAGAGCAGTCATCGATGTGCACTCTCAGACGATCAACTTACGCGCTCACGGAGAAAGCATCACATTCAAGACCGATAAGAACGACTGTGTTCCGATGGAGAATGCTGAGCTATATACGGTCTCTATTAGCCAAGACACATCGGATGACGAGACCTCTGAACCAGCAGCTAAGCAGGAAGAAGAGATGAAAGAAGAAAAGGAGCCTCTTGCCAATGAGGATGTTTATCCTCTTGATTCTCCAGATTTGCCTGATTCACAAGCATTATCTCAAGAAATCATCTGCATCCCAATCGTCTCTACTCGTGAGGAAATGATTTATGTGATAGACAAATTTGATGGTGACCCTCATATCATAATAGCAACTATTAGAAATTCTACCAATGATTACTCTATGCATCAAAGATGGCTAATAGCGGTTATTGATGCAGCATCCACTATCTATTTCACTAGCAAAAGAACCCAAGATCCGCTCTACCTTAGGCATTGCATCAAAGTATTCGCAGATACACTCAAATCTCAGCTCAAGAAAGAAAGGAACAATGCGAATGAACTACTCTTCTACATTGAACAGAGACAAATATACCGAAAGGTGTATGATGTTCTCATGGGCTCTGCGTTTCCTTATTCCTCAAAACAGAGGGAGAAGTTGGGTGCTATCAGAAGAAATATTGAAGATGCTACTGACTTCATGGTGATGAGAAATCTGCAGGGATTCCTTGACTTACTAGATGAAAAAGATCACCTGAGTACCATAGAAAGCAATCGATTTATCATCAAGTCTATTTTAGAACATCATATCAAATTGAAAATCGAAGAGCTTAGATACATCACTAGGGACGAAAGCAGGCGTAATCACCCCCTCATTGTTAAAAATATGTCTCTACTCGATGTCGTCACTTTTGTGACAACTCGATTACACGAGATATTAAATGCAGAAGATGCCGAGAAATCAGAGTATATCCTCCAGGCTGGATATTGCGAGATATTCAACAAACTGATTCATATTTTCAAAAACTCTGGCTTTCCTTTCACCCTTCATCAGCACCAGCTAATCAAAAGCTTGTGCAAGGCTACAGCTGTATTCGAAGGAGATCCTCATAGTGAAGAATTCGAAGACCTGAAGATGAAGTTACTAGAAGTTAAGGATTCCTTCAGATTTAAGCATCCGATTAGAGAATACATCACGACAAGCATAACCACTATGATTGACCCTAACGGGCCAGTCACTAAGGCGGTTGACTACATCACAAACGGATTGCTAGGTCTTTCTAGAGTAGCCTCAGAACAACTTCAAAACTTCAAAGTGGATACCATGGAACCGCTAGATCTAATCTCAACCATGGCCTGCCACTTCCAAAGGATCTATCCTCCGGGATACTCTTTCCCACAACCCAGGGCACATAATGCCACCATCACTCGCCCTGGGAGCTCCTTCCGGTACACCTAATCTCAAAGGAGTAAAGTCGAGCTCTCGACTCTAACAGCAACGCTTCTCGGGAGGCAACCCCGTGGAATAAGATGTGTAGAGAGAATAGTGTCAACAAGTGAAGAAAATCTCTGACTATCCTTCACACTTGGTCGCACCAAAATAATTTATAAAACCTTCTAATATTACAACTCATTTGCAAATAAACCACTCGTCTCAGAAAATAGGAAATCAATTTGAAAAATGAAAATTCATGTGTTTCGAGCATTTGAGGTACTTACATACTACTTTTATGCATTATGATCGAACTCGTTTAAAAACACATGTTTTATAAAACTGATATGTAATAGAAAACATCTTTTCAAATTCTGAGACAGTGATTTATCTTTTCATTTGCAAAATACTTTGAGTTTGTAAAATGGTATGACCAACGTGTTCACACTTACGAGATTAATTCACAAGAAGAATGATGGATGAAGAAGCCAATAGCAAGACGCTTGAAGCCGAGCCGCTCTTCATGGATGCAGAAAAAGATCCTGACAATGTCTCTTTTCAGCAAATTCAGATTCTCAGCTTCATTGCAGCTCGCTATCTGGGGAGTGTCTTAACCCTTTACCCTCTTTTGATTATGATTGTGTATATTATTTTCTTTGTTAAGTTTGTTAAAGTAATCTATACTCTATCCTAAGCTTATCACTAAGTGTGGGATTCCAGCCCAAAACAAGCACTTGTGTAACATTTTCTTACATGTTCAAACTCTAAGTGTGGGATTCTTACTTCCAGTAAATCTCAACTCAAGAGAACATTAGGGACAATGTTCCTCTAAGTGTGGGATAGCATGTATAGAATACCTTAGTTAGTTTTTAATGATTTTTAATGTCCGAAACAGTAAACTTAGAAAATGTTCCTCAAATTTTTCAAAATTTTTCAAGAAAATTAAAAAGTACGAGCCTAATCTCTCGATTATCTCTACTATTTTGAGCCATAACATCTTTTGAGAGGAGCTATTTTCAAATATGAGTAATATATTTCAGAATCTAGGGAAAATAAGGTAGAAATTTCTTAAGCAAGAAATGATAATCTAATAGGAGCATGACGAAGCACATACAACCCTATTTGCAGTGAGGTATTGTAACACCCCCAAATTTGTTTAGCGGAAGCATTTAGTTTAATTACTGGGGTGTCACAATAATAAAGCATGCATACGTATCAGAGCTTATGATTACAACAGAACAATATATAATAAGATGCCAAAAGTTATTAATTACAAAGTTTACGATTTCTCGAATCGTATAAGTTAAAAGTAATAATTTTACAAAAGTAGATTTCTGAAATATGACTAAAGCATTTCAGTTATACTAAAGAAATCCATGTGTTTCCAAAAGTTGGCATCCTATACTTCACGGGTCGCCTAATTCTCCATGTGTGTTGGCGATTCTTATATGCGCAGCTAATTCCCTGAAAAACATAGTAAAAGTCAACAACTAGGTTGAGTGAATTCACAGGTTTTAAGTTTTCACAAGTTGAATCAAGTTCGTAGCACAGTTGTTATCCAAATACGTTCACAAATAGTATTGCCATAATAGTCGAGAATAAGTTTAGTGGAATGTTATCCCAATACCAGTTTTGTGGGTTGTTCGCCCAAAGTTCAAGTTTAGTGGGTTGCTCGCCCAAAGTTCAAGTTTAAAACACGTGCTGGTCGTTCTCCAGCGATTTACAAATAAACAGTACCGGTCGTTCTCCGGCCAAATACGCACGGGTCGTTCTCCCGTCCAACAAACACATGGGTCGTTCTCCCATCCAAGACGCACGGGTCGTTCTCCCGTCCCTTGGCCAGTCGTTCTCTGGCACTAAAATACGTGGCTGGTCGTTCTCCAGCGTTTTACACAAAAGTACCGGTCGTTCTCCGGTATACCAAACAAGTTTAAAAGTTATGTTTGTGTCGGTCGTTCTCCGACAAGTTACCAAATGTACCGGTCGTTCTCCGGTAAGATACCAAAATAGTTTACAGTCGTTTGTAAAATAGTTTACCGGTCGTTCTCCGGTCTAGTTAAAACAGTTTGTCGATAATTTATCCCATTAGTTCAGTGTGTCAATATGTAAATGTTAATTCGCAAACACCAGTTTGTTCAACAGTTTAATAGTTCAAAGTACTCTAATAGTTCGAGTAAACAAGTATGATAAACAATCATATAAGTAAAATCAGTTTATGGCAATAAGTAAAATAGTTGACTATGTTTTCCACCCCTGTTCGAAAGCAGTTAAATCAGTATAAGTAGGGGCTGTGAACTCACCTGTTGAGTTTAAGTAGTTGTGCGAGTGCTAGCAAACCTAAGCCCAAGTACAGTCTGAAATCTCCTAACGCCCTAACGTATGAGATTTGATAAGTATGTGGATGTCTAAACTAATCATCCATGCTAGTGTTTGTACAACCAAGTCACGTCCAAATCGTTCGTTTAATGTTTATGTTTGTATTTCGTTGTTTGTGAAAACGTATACGACTCGTTGGTGAAAGTTTGAAATCAACATTTCGATAAAACAAGTATGTTTGAATTGTTTGTAAGGCTCGTGAATCGAATTTGTATAAAGATATGCGTTTCCGGTTAGTTCGACACTTAGTGAAAATAAGTTTTTAAACTTCCTGTTTTTAGCGACGTAGGGTGCGACGCTGGGTTGTTATGTGACGTAGGGTGCGACGTACGGGTCTACGTCGCATTCAGGTTTTGCGACGTCATGGGTTGCGTCGCATAGGCGACGCTCGCAATTTAATGCGACGTAGTGGTCTGCGTCGCTATGTGCGACGTAAGGAAGGGTAATGCGACGTAAAGGCCTACGTCGCAGTACTGTTTTCGGTCCCAATGCGACGTAGTCGCCTGTTCGACGAACAGCGAGAAAAAGTCGGATTTTTGGTTGATTTGGAACGTTTTCGGTTGTATAAAACACTAAAACATGTTATTCTAAGTATGTTAAACACTAAGTAGCAATTATAACTTGGAAATCTAAAGATTTGCGGGATTTGTCGGAAACTTACGAGTGTCGGATTTGAAATCCGAAAAGGTAGAAAGATAGATCGTAGTCTCGTGGTCGTTTTCCTCTATTTTGTTTGTTGATTCGGCGTCGTTTGATGGTAGTTTTGTGGTGATTTGTGTGGGGGTTTTGGTAGGTGGTGGTGATAATAGAGAGAAAAAGAGAAAGATAGAGAAAGAGGATGAAAGGGAAATGAAAGAAAATGAGGAGGTGGGAGGTGGTTTTGTTCCACTTTCTGCCTCCGTGGTTACACTCCGTGTTTGTTTACCCGATCGCTAAATGTTATTTTATTTTAACTAATATGTTTTTAATTACATTTTTCATTATATTTTAATTTGGCTCTTTTTATGAAACTAAATTTATAAATTTTATAAATTTCAAACTTTGTTTGATTTTTAATTATACGTTTTGACGTTTTGCGTTATAAAATAAATTGGTAAATATTTTTGACAAAATATTTATTAGTTACTACGTTATTTAATAATTTCGTTTTATTAAATAATTTTGTTCACCAACAGTCGTACATTTTGTCGCGTTTGTTTTCAAATTGATCTGTACGTAATTACGACTACGTAATACTACGCGTACTAACTAGTTGGGCTATGCTAGACTTACCTCTAAAATGTGTTGTGAATTCACTCAAGTAGGGAATTAGCCTAATAATGCAAGTGATTAATGTTATTAATCGTGTTCAAATTTGCGGGGTGTTACATTCTCCCCATGTTAGAGAAATCTCGTCCCGAGATTTAAAATCAAGTCGGATCGCCCGCGGCGTATGTTCTCCGAATAAGTCACGTCGTCAATAATAATACCGGTTTTGGGTGGCGCTCAATCGTTGCCAGAAAAGTTTCAAATCAGTTTAGTATACTCGCGGTATAGTTTAAATAGTTATGCGTTCGTTAATAGTCGAAGTTTACCAAGTGGTATGTTCGAATTGACATTCGAATGAAAGAAACGTTAAATCGTAGCAATAGTTGGTAAGACATACCGTGCTTGCCATAGTCCGCAACAGTTTCCGGTGCACGAAGAATGTATGCGCGGCTTGGGGTGTAGCCTTTGTTAACGGCGCGGTTGTTGTTCTGATTGTTGTTCCCGGTGTTGTCCTGGTTGTTGTTCAGTTTTGGACATTGATTTCGAAAGTGTCCAGATTCGCCGCACTCGTAACAGGCGTTTGATCGAGGAGGAGGGTTGGTTTTACAGTTTTGGGCCAAATGACCCCAGTTTTTGCAATCTTGGCAGAAAGCACAGTTGCCATTATGATGCATCCCGCACTTGTCGCATTTTGGTTTGTTGCCAAGATAGGTTTTGGGTCCAGAGTTGGTGATTGCGGCAAAAGCTCGGGTGTTTCCCGGGTTTCTGTTTTGTTGACCCTGACGGTCGTTACCCTCGCTGTTCCATTTGCGTTTGTGGGTTCCAGAGTCGCCCGCATCAGTACGGGTAAGTTCAGCTTTCCCTGTGATAGCTTTCAGGGTTCCAATTTCGACCGCGTCGTCGGTTAAGCTGTGAGCCAGATCCACTGCGCTCCTAAAAGTGGCGGGTTTGGAGGACATAACCATGCCTCGGATTTGTGGTGCCAAACCCCTGTTGTAACGCTCAATGCGTTTGCTCTCGGGGGTTACCATATGAGGCACCAGACGTGCAAGCTCCTGGAATCTAGTCGTGTAACCGGAAATGTCAGCTCCGATCATTTGAATGTTCCAAAACTCGGTTTCGAGTTTCTGCATCTCGTTGGGAGGGCAAAATTCCTCCATCATCATCTGCTTCAGAGTTACCCAGGTCATGGAATGAGCAGCTGGGCGTCCCATAATCTGGACTTGAGCGTTCCACCAGGTTAGCGCTTTGTCGGCTAAAGTGCAGGTGGCGTATTTCACGATCTTATCGTTGGCGCAGTCGCTGATGTCGATGACTGATTCCATCTTTTCAATCAAGTGGACCAGGCCAATGGCCCCTTCGGTCCCGGTGAAGGTGCTGGGTTTACAAGACTGAAAGGTTTTGTAGGAACACCCCTGCTGGGTATTAGTTGGAGTTTCGCTGTTGACGGGGGTAGCTCCACTGTTGTTGGTTGGGTTTTCACGATTTCTGCTAGCCTCGTACTGAGCAATAGCCTCAGCCACGCGGCGTTCGATGATTTGTTCGGTTGTTTCTGGAGGTACAGGTGGAGAATTTCGTCGACTGTTTCGAGTCTTTCTTTGTTTAGGCGGCATGCTGACGTTCTGCGATGAAAAGATGCAGAAGTCAATGCCAATGAAAAATATGTGAGGAATAAAGTTTCACATATTTCAAGTTTTCGAGTATCAAGCAAAATTTGTCGAATCCCTATCACGTATCTTACGACTATGAAACACCCATATGTACTTAGTATGATATAATCACGTTGGCCAGGCGTCATTATATGATGCCAAATACATACTTCTTTTCATCAACCGTTTAATCACGATCAGGTTCATATGAGATCAGAGTACAATGAACGAGTCGGATGTGGTGAACAGTTCACGCGTATCGAGGTATCGTAACGATAGTTTAGATGTATGCAAATGTATGTATGCATGTACGTTCTAGCCAAGGCTATAGTCTAGGTCTCTAGGTTTCTAAGTCACCTAAAGTTTCCTAGTTCGCTATAACCATTGGCTCTGATACCAATCTGTAACACCCCCAAATTTGTTTAGCGGAAGCATTTAGTTTAATTACTGGGGTGTCACAATAATAAAGCATGCATACGTATCAGAGCTTATGATTACAACAGAACAATATATAATAAGATGCCAAAAGTTATTAATTACAAAGTTTACGATTTCTCGAATCGTATAAGTTAAAAGTAATAATTTTACAAAAGTAGATTTCTGAAATATGACTAAAGCATTTCAGTTATACTAAAGAAATCCATGTGTTTCCAAAAGTTGGCATCCTATACTTCACGGGTCGCCTAATTCTCCATGTGTGTTGGCGATTCTTATATGCGCAGCTAATTCCCTGAAAAACATAGTAAAAGTCAACAACTAGGTTGAGTGAATTCACAGGTTTTAAGTTTTCACAAGTTGAATCAAGTTCGTAGCACAGTTGTTATCCAAATACGTTCACAAATAGTATTGCCATAATAGTCGAGAATAAGTTTAGTGGAATGTTATCCCAATACCAGTTTTGTGGGTTGTTCGCCCAAAGTTCAAGTTTAGTGGGTTGCTCGCCCAAAGTTCAAGTTTAAAACACGTGCTGGTCGTTCTCCAGCGATTTACAAATAAACAGTACCGGTCGTTCTCCGGCCAAATACGCACGGGTCGTTCTCCCGTCCAACAAACACATGGGTCGTTCTCCCATCCAAGACGCACGGGTCGTTCTCCCGTCCCTTGGCCAGTCGTTCTCTGGCACTAAAATACGTGGCTGGTCGTTCTCCAGCGTTTTACACAAAAGTACCGGTCGTTCTCCGGTATACCAAACAAGTTTAAAAGTTATGTTTGTGTCGGTCGTTCTCCGACAAGTTACCAAATGTACCGGTCGTTCTCCGGTAAGATACCAAAATAGTTTACAGTCGTTTGTAAAACAGTTTACCGGTCGTTCTCCGGTCTAGTTAAAACAGTTTGTCGATAATTTATCCCATTAGTTCAGTGTGTCAATATGTAAATGTTAATTCGCAAACACCAGTTTGTTCAACAGTTTAATAGTTCAAAGTACTCTAATAGTTCGAGTAAACAAGTATGATAAACAATCATATAAGTAAAATCAGTTTATGGCAATAAGTAAAATAGTTGACTATGTTTTCCACCCCTGTTCGAAAGCAGTTAAATCAGTAAAAGTAGGGGCTGTGAACTCACCTGTTGAGTTTAAGTAGTTGTGCGAGTGCTAGCAAACCTAAGCCCAAGTACAGTCTGAAATCTCCTAACGCCCTAACGTATGAGATTTGATAAGTATGTGGATGTCTAAACTAATCATCCATGCTAGTGTTTGTACAACCAAGTCACGTCCAAATCGTTCGTTTAATGTTTATGTTTGTATTTCGTTGTTTGTGAAAACGTATACGACTCGTTGGTGAAAGTTTGAAATCAACATTTCGATAAAACAAGTATGTTTGAATTGTTTGTAAGGCTCGTGAATCGAATTTGTATAAAGATATGCGTTTCCGGTTAGTTCGACACTTAGTGAAAATAAGTTTTTAAACTTCCTGTTTTTAGCGACGTAGGGTGCGACGCTGGGTTGTTATGCGACGTAGGGTGCGACGTACGGGTCTACGTCGCATTCAGGTTTTGCGACGTCATGGGTTGCGTCGCATAGGCGACGCTCGCAATTTAATGCGACGTAGTAGTCTGCGTCGCTATGTGCGACGTAAGGAAGGGTAATGCGACGTAAAGGCCTACGTCGCAGTACTGTTTTCGGTCCCAATGCGACGTAGTCGCCTGTTCGACGAACAGCGAGAAAAAGTCGGATTTTTGGTTGATTTGGAACGTTTTCGGTTGTATAAAACACTAAAACATGTTATTCTAAGTATGTTAAACACTAAGTAGCAATTATAACTTGGAAATCTAAAGATTTGCGGGATTTGTCGGAAACTTACGAGTGTCGGATTTGAAATCCGAAAAGGTAGAAAGATAGATCGTAGTCTCGTGGTCGTTTTCCTCTATTTTGTTTGTTGATTCGGCGTCGTTTGATGGTAGTTTTGTGGTGATTTGTGTGGGGGTTTTGGTAGGTGGTGGTGATAATAGAGAGAAAAAGAGAAAGATAGAGAAAGAGGATGAAAGGGAAATGAAAGAAAATGAGGAGGTGGGAGGTGGTTTTGTTCCACTTTCTGCCTCCGTGGTTACACTCCGTGTTTGTTTACCCGATAGCTAAATGTTATTTTATTTTAACTAATATGTTTTTAATTACATTTTTCATTATATTTTAATTTGGCTCTTTTTATGAAACTAAATTTATAAATTTTATAAATTTCAAACTTTGTTTGATTTTTAATTATACGTTTTGACGTTTTGCGTTATAAAATAAATTGGTAAATATTTTTGACAAAATATTTATTAGTTACTACGTTATTTAATAATTTCGTTTTATTAAATAATTTTGTTCACCAACAGTCGTACATTTTGTCGCGTTTGTTTTCAAATTGATCTGTACGTAATTACGACTACGTAATACTACGCGTACTAACTAGTTGGGCTATGCTAGACTTACCTCTAAAATGTGTTGTGAATTCACTCAAGTAGGGAATTAGCCTAATAATGCAAGTGATTAATGTTATTAATCGTGTTCAAATTTGCGGGGTGTTACAGGTATCTTGAGCCTAATAGCATTCATCTTTAATGCTTCACTATTCATTTCTTGTGTGTGCCGATGCATGTATCTCTGAATTAGAACTTGCTCTTGACATACGCTTCGAGACCAGATTGGTGTGTACCGTACGCGGTATAGGTGCAATTAGATGACATTGACGTTCCCTAGGATTTAACCCCTTTTCTCATATCTCTTGATGCCCAAAACCCTTCCGATACTCATTTTTAGTATCGATGATCCGCCTAGAAAACCCTGTTGAGCCTAAACCTTTCGTTTCATACAAACCTTTCAATATAAACCCTACTTCTCAAATATCCCCAAAACTTATCTTAGAATTTCTGAGTTTATGAAGAACATCTTTTAGAATATCCACTTCACTTATCCTACCGTTTCGTGTTCTCCAAAAGTCATCTCTCTTGAGAACCCTTGGTGTGAAAAATTGGCACCACAAAAAGACTCGAAATGTTCAAGATGACGGATTTCTGAAAGAATCAAAAGAAGAAAAATATCCTTGGAAATTCTCTGGCAAAGAAGTTCTGAAGAAGGAAATGAAAATAGGGAAAAAAATAAAATAATAAATAATAAAAAAAAGAAAGAAAAAAAGAAAAAAGAAAAATAGTTTCGCAAGAATAAAGCTAAAGTCCTTTGAAGTATCATCCTCACAATAAGATTCTGATAGAAGACCGACAACTATCTCCTTTCCGTTCTGAAATAAAGTTGTTCAATATCTCAATTGTTTTAAGATAAGCAACCCTTACAACCCAAATATACCACTATCCATTCCCTTTACCCCTCACCAAACACTACAACCCTCATGAATGTCTTGGGATAATTAGCTCCGTCCTCACCTAAGTGGTGGAGATCCGATTCTCGACCAAGCCTATTGTTTTGGTCAAAAATTACCCTAGGCAATTAAGTGATCAAATTTAGAAAAGTGAGGTTGGGTGCTATAAATTACTTTCAAGATAATTACGCTTTTACACGATTATCTATATGAGTAAATGACAACTTTGAATGAAAATTATGCCTTGAATCCTTGGATTCGTGGATCCTTGTTAAAAATGAGTTTAACGGTGAAAACAAGTGTTTGTAAATAAGATTATTCCAAAAGTTTAAGTAAAATGCAAAGTATTTTCAGGATAATGCAAGTTATGCAATAAATATATGATCGCAATCAATAAAAATGCATGAAACGGAATAATAATGCAATTATTGCGATAAAAAGATGATTAGAAACAAGATAAATACGTATCTTTATGATAAATATAAGATAAAATCAGGATAATGCAGAATATATGATCAAAGGATCAATGGAATGCAAATTAAACAACGATAATACAAAATAAATGCGATCGACACAAGGATGTACGAGGAAAGCCCTTGATCAAGGTTGATCGCCGGCATAAAACCTCGGGAAGGAACAATCGTTCCTTGCCTTTGTTCATCTTATAAAAATGAAAGTAATTGATTACAAACTAAGAGCACAAGGATGATCGGCTAAGTGAATACGTGTTAATTTAGCTAAGTGTTGGTGAAATAATCGTAAAAGAAAGAAAGAACAGAGTGTTTGTGTGTTTTTCTGGTGAAAATAGTGAGTAAACGTTTTTTTAATCGATCACCCAAGCCTCGTTTAAATACTAAGAGCGTTTAACAATAATTCCGAAATATCAGGGATCCTCCGAGGAATGATGAAGACTCCCAACGTCTCTTTTGACTCTATTCCACACGTGCATAAGACTTCGTCTTCTCCAAATCATATCACAGACTAGCCACATAATCCGGAGCATATCTCATTAACGCGTTCCATGTATGACCTGGTCAATACTCAAAGAAAATAAACACGTTAATCGGCTCGTGATCCTGAACTAATACGGGTTCAGGATCCTGAACTATGTGTATTCCAGAATAAACTTAGGATTCTCAGTTAAGGATCCTCCACGCTCAGTATCCTGCACAATCATATTAGATAAATATATCCTGACCAGGATCCTGCAAGATAAACAATAACGATATATCCAGGATTTTAATAACCTGTAACATATAAACATAGAATCTCAGGATCCTTAGTCTTAGCTTTATCTTGAACATATGCATGATCCTAAATATAATTTTCAATAGTAACTAGAGACTTCAGGATCCTGTATCTTAACTATAAAATTTAGCCCCAAACAATTGCCCCCAAGTTGTGTTATCTTCAGGACCCTGATGGTGACACAACTTCTAAAAATAAACATTAAATAAATGAGGCAAGATATTACCGTGCATTGGTAACCATGTCCACGTTGATTGAATTTTTGATAAACATAAACCCTTTCATACCTCATTTGCATGACTTCAAACTTCATAATGGCTTGGGCTACCTGTTCTTCGTCAAGTTTCAATGAAAAATAGTACAAAGATTTCAAAAAGTGATAATCATACCTGAATTGTGTATTTAATCCGTGACCAAGCTATGTTACTCCCAAATTGTACTCACGGCTTGGCGTAGCTTTTTCGTTTATCCAAATCATCATGGATTTCCATGACCTTGATCATGACGTTTCTTTTGAAAATATCAACTATCTTCAGGATCCCAAAGGGATGCCCCCATTCCTGTCAACAAGATACATACTTGGGCTATGCCAATAATTCAGGGTAAGTTCAACCTTATACGGTTGGCCATGGTGTTATTCAAGTGGTTTATGTTGGCCACTTGTTGAACTTTTATTCAGGATAAGCTAATCCTGAGTATAGGTTGGCTTGATTCGATTCGTCACACTCCGTAATTTACGTGGATAACCCGTTAGAGTGTATTGAACGACACTAAGGGTGGTATGAATCGAATGGATACCATCTAAGGAGATGAGTTTTTGTGATGAGCAAGGCTCAAACTTAGGCGATGAATATAGAGAAAGAGCATAGGGAGGCTCCTCATGATCTTGCTGAACACTCTGAAAATATAGGCTCATGGTAGTGAGCAAAACTCACCGTGGATGAAGGCGATGGATAGAAAGGGAGCAGGAAGGCTGCCTTCTCATTTGATGTGTGTTATCATCTTCTATTTATCTTCTATATCAAGGATACTGGAGAGATTACCCCAATATATGTTTATTTCATCCATACTCTCAGAATCCTGAGGAGATTCCCTCAAGATATATTTGAAATAATCCTGTTCCCAAGATTCCAATATTCTAGGATCCTGGAATAGACTTTCAATCGTAAAATTCCTAAGTAATGTTAGAATCTTGAAAAGTTATTCAAGATACTCAAAGTGGAAGGAAGCTAAAAAAACCAAGGCTACCAATAAAATTAGGATTTATATATCCCCTGTCTTCAAGATACTGGAGAGATTCCCCCAGTATGTATCTGTTCTATACTTATGACCAGGATCCTGAGGAGATTCCCTCAGGATGTACAAGAGATAACCTGTTTTTATGATATTGGGGAGATTCCCCCAATATATGTTTATTCCGATCATATCTGTAGGTCTTTCAAGATAATGGGAGGATTCCCCCCTCACACGCTCATATTACTTATACCTCAAGGATTCCGCGGAGATTCCCTCAGAAAACTTGAAATAACTTCATACTCAGGATTCCCATCTCTTAGGATCCTGAAACATACTTCAGCTTGAGAAGCATATTTAAAACCATCAATGATGATGATTAAATCCTGTAATATGACAACATCAAAGATTGCCAAAGTAACGTGAAAACATTACTAACACTTTATGATGACGCAATAGTGTCAAAGTCTTTCGAACAACCTGTAAATATTAAGATCATTTTTATGATCTTTGGCTCAAGATTCCTGTATCTCAAGATCCTGAAATAAATCTTGATACGTTCAAAGAAGATATCAGGATCTCTCTTGGGATAATCCAATGATCCTGATATATAACATTGTTATATGATTCTGATAACATAAAAACATTCCAGTTATTCTCATAATGTCAAAACATTATGATTTTTATTTATCTTTAAGAATGGCTTAAAAGCTATCAAGATTTTTAATGCAAAAAATATTGCAATTATTTTCGAAAATGTCACAAATTTTGAATAATGTGAAAACATTATAACAATCATGATCTTTGGATTAAATTCGAAAAATATTTTGGTAATATGATAATATTACAACCATTTGAATCTTTTACGGCCTACGCCAATAGAAATATTTTGGTAATGTGTAAAACATTACAAATCTTAAGAAAACTTTTGATAAATCAATTTTCGTGACATGTAAATGCCAAACCATTTGGTAATGTGAAAACATTACAACCGTTTGATTCGTGGGCCAAGCCATTTGAGACATGAATATGCCTAACCAATTGGTAATATGAAAACATTACAAACCTTGCGTCATAGATAATGTAAAAACATTACAAGCCTTGTGTACTTAGTGACGCGAATACGCCAAAACCTTAGGTAATGTGAAAACATTACAAACCTTAGAGTGACGTGAAAACGACACAAACCTTAGGTCGGCACCTAGTGCACTCAGTACCGACAATCGGAAGAGTTTGATTTATAGGCCAACGGAAATGAAGTTGTCGGGTACCAGAGGCATCACCGATTCCCTAACCATGGCACTATAATCAAACATCGTGCACACCCGGCGAGGTGTATAAACCCAAATTCTTAGAGAGGTGTTTATGCGTCAGCAAACCTCTAAACCTTAGAGAATCGCTGGGATTCTTAACGGAAGAGAGGTGGCCAACCCCTAATCTTCATTCCATGATCCTTAGATGCATGAACTACAACAAACACAAGATCTTGGGTAAAGGTAGGTGTTAGTTTGCCTAACACTCATCCGATGCTTAAGTCAGTGTAAGATTCGAATGAAAATAATAATTATGAAAGATTTTAATGCATATATAATTATGATACAGACATACATATATAGTAAAGAGTATAAAAATTAATGAAAAGTTAAGGATCATAGGGGTACCTTTTTATGTTGAATATAAATACTCAACTTACACACGATAGAGTTTTAGGTGAATAGCATTTTAGGATCTTGAAAGTAGTTCTCCATTAACATGCCCCCATTTTCCAGCACCCACGCCAATCAAACATTGATCACAGATAGATAATTGGATGCATAGGTTCTGAATGTCTCCATGTATGCCTCCAGGATAGTTTCTGCAGATTCTTCCGTGCATATCCTTCAGTTTCGCTTATGCTTTAGGATCCTCAAAAATATCGCAACAACAATGATCCTTCTGCAAAAAATTCTAATGATCGACTACATCTATGATCCTGACTTGCCCCCAGAACCTGATGTGTCCAATTATCCTCAAACTCAAGACCACTAACATAGCATCAGTTGAAGATCCCGAAGTTACCTGCAGAATCTTAAAGCATATCCAAATACAAAACTAGTCTAACTATCCTTAGGGTATATTTCCAATGATGATTAGTAACTAACATGCACCTATATGTTTTACAGCGACATCCTTAGTTAATCCTAAACCTTCAATTGGTGTTTCGTAATCCGTTTCATTATTGGCACTTTAAAATTTATAATAAATATCCTGTTGCATGTCATACCTTTAAGGTGATTTTAATACCATATCGTAACCTAACTAAGCATATTGTATCCATATTTTATTTTAAAGATCGCCATTAAAATTTACTCAAAACATAAAGTTTTATCATATTTCTACAATCTCATTATAGGATTATAAACATCTAATTTCTGAGATCATTTAGTTATTCACAGTGACATTCCTAATTTTTATATTTAATAATTGATTAATCTTATCATGCATAGGATGTATTTCAAGATAACCAATGCAAACATAAATTTTTTAAGATAGGAGTACCTGGCATCAGCATCTAGTAGACTTCTACTTAAGTGATAGATAAAAAGTTGCTGACCTTTCAGAATCTTTAACTTATGCAGCATCGTTCATATTTCAGGATACCGCCACGTTTACGAGTAATGATTTACCAACTAGATTTGTATTCCACCACCACGTTTGCCAAGATCAGGAATCTTGCTTCCTTGAACATATCAGCACGCAATAACATTCGTCTTATCCTTTTCCACCTTAGGATCCTCAGAATGGAGTCGCACTTCTTTGATACCTTATCTGATTGTAGCCAAGATATCCCATGCCTTTTTCCATTGATTGCCATGCTGATGGAGGCTTGGTAGTAGATCTCATTGATGTTGTGTAGCAACCCTTCGCTTCCCGTTGATCACTATTGATCTTGACTTGGCATTCGACGGTGATGATCTTGCTCTGTGTGGGATCCTATGATTATTCTGAGTTTCGGGATCCAGAGCCTTGTCATGATCCTGGCCGTGATCCTTCTTTTATTCCAAGTAGCTCCTTCAAGTATCCCTTGCTGAGCAGATGGCTGATTTCCTTTCTGAGGGGTATGCAATCCTCAATCACGTGACCGAAATCCTTATGATATGCGCACCACTTAGTCTTATCCTTCCAAGTGACGGCTTTATGATTTATTTTTGGCCATCTCGCCTTATCTCCAAGACCCTGCATAGAACATAAGATCCCTGTAGTGTCAACAGAAAAACAATAATCAGTTAGCCTAGGATATTCTTCGTCATCCTCTCCAATTGCAATTATCCGACGATCCTCATTTCTGGCATAAGACTTGTCCTTGTTGGATCTATACGAGGATGACTCTGATTTCCTGTTGGGCCTATCATATGCTGATAAAATTTCCACCCTTTTTCTGGATCAAAGTATCTTCTTCTAGCCTTATGAACCTCAGAGCTCTATTCCTGACCTCATCAAGGTTTCTGCAAGGATTCATCACAAAATCCTCATAAAATGGAGAATCCTTATTGATCCCAATCTTAAAAGCCTGTGCTGCAGTAGCCATATCTAGGTTAGGTATATCCAAAGATTCTCTTCCAAATCTTCCTACAAAATCTCGAAGAGACTCATTAGCCCTTTGAACAATTCTATACAAATCAATGGTTAAATTTTCAAATGTTCTGCTACAAGAAAATTGATTATTAAATAAATTAACCATATGAGCAAACGAAGTAATAGAATAGAGAGGAACGTTTAACAGCCATTTTAAAGCGGATCCTGTCAGAGTTGATCCAAATCCTTTGCATTAGCACGCTTCTCTGAGATCAGCAGGAATCGGAATGATCTCCATCCTTTCCCTATATTGGGCGATGTGCTCCTGATGTGACGTAAAAAGTCATGTTTTTAGAAGCTTTATTCCTCACATTTTGTACCTTTCTTTAGTGAAAACATTCCAAAACATTGATTATTTACTAAAATACACTAAAGTGGTTCAAAAGTAGACGTTGTGATAAAAATCACTGAAAACACTCTAAAAATGCACAAAACACAGCATTTTAATACAGGTCGATTCCTCCGATCTCATTTTCCTGTCAAGACACACTTCCTAACTTCTACCATCTGTTGTACAGGTAAAATCGAGACGGAAAAATCTGGAATCAAGTGAAACGGCCAAAGGACGGAGAAACCACTACGCTTTCAGAGCCATTAAAAGTCATTTCGGATACGCCTAAGATCTACACATCCAATTTCTATGAGATTGGCATCATTAGAAGCGTAACGGAATTACGAAACCACAGACGAAAGAATCAAGTCAAACGGACGCATAACGAAGGAGATACAGACGTTTTAAGCAACGAACGAAATCAGACAGAGCCCGTATACGGCCCCACACACCGTATACGGCCCTTGTGAGACCGTATACGGCCCACACTACACCGTATACGGCCCCTACAAGGCCGTATACGGCCCCTGCACCCCCATATCGTGCTTCGTTTACTTGTACGTGCTGCTTCGTGAGTTGTACGTGCGATTTTATGTTTTGCCTATAAATAGTGGACACCCCTCACTTCACCAACATACCAACTTTCTCATTTCATTTCTTCCTTACACTTTCTCTCTCACACACATCACTCTCTTTCTAGTTTCTCTCTCTAAGGGATTTTCTCTCTCTAGAATTGAGCTAGTTAGAGAGATAGTTAGGTAGAGGTAGCTTTTAGCTTTTGTACGGAGGCACTCTAAGACATTGTATTTGCGAAGATCTGTCTGTAATAAATTCGTATCAGGTTCCATTTATATATCTCTTACTTTCCAATTTTAAACATGTGTTGCTTTGTTTATGCTTGTTTAGGATTGTATGCTAGATATATAATGTTAGGCTAGACATTTCTTTGTGTTTACTATGATGTAGTTATGTTAGAATAGTCAAAATGTTCATGCCATGCTGTTACTCTGCCCGTGTTACTTTAAACTGTGTATGAACTCGTAAACTGAATCTCGAATGTTTATCTATCCAACCTATGCTGTGGTTAGAAGCTTCCTGCTAGAACTTGGCCAATTACTAGTGGTACGTTCTCTACCTATTCTATACTTGATGATCAATGAACTTGGTATGGCCGTGTTCTCTAGGTTGAAACAAATCATAAGAGACACGGAGCGTAGGATTAGAGATAGGTTAGATTCATGTTTATCTGTTATATATCTTTGAGAGAACTTTCGGGATATTTATGATTTAATTATTGGTTATCTGCTATGCTAGGATTACGGTGTTCTGATATGTGTTACCCTATCGCATGTTCTTGTTTGATTGTTGCCTTAGGAATGATGCATGCTAGAGTTATCCCCTTGGTTCATATCAGTAACTGTATAATTAGGTTTTCAGACACAGAATATTGGTTTACACAGTGGATTAATATGCATGGAATAGTTGTGATGATTTATATCTGTAATGCTGAACGATTTGACTGACCGTTAGCCCGATTATCTCAACTTGGTCCTCGGGATTATCCCCGTTCGTGTTCTTGTTCAATCAACAATTCACGCTACGATACAGACGTCTCTGATGACTGTGACTGGGGACCAGGATTCGAGGATAGTCGTCGGTTAAATTGGTCTGTACATTTGGGAGAACTTCCGGTGTATCTGACTTCTATAACTGCTATCCACGTGACATGTTACTTATCTGATTGCGGACAACTCTACGTTAGATATTTAATAGGATCGTAGTTGTAGCTCATTAGGATATAGGAAATCTGCGGGAGTAATGTGGAACCCTAATTAATGTAACGGAAAAACCGTAAAACGCCCTATTACTCGGTATTGTGCTGGAAACACCCATTGGTGGAGTACAAACGTATGGAAGCCGCGGAACGGTCGTAGGTACAATACTTTGCATTAATTATGTTTCTATCCTCTCCGGATTAGTCATCACATCTAGTAGCCTTACCCTTGACTATTCATCAATAACATTTAACGAAATCATAGTAAACACTCGCTTATCCTCTGTTGACCGAGTCTCCGTACAAACCTCTTTAGTTCTGTTTTCTTTATTTAATTAGTATTTAGTTATAAAAACCAAACCTATCCAAAAGCTTTTAAAACCCCCTAGCTGAATCTCCAAAGATAATAAAACTTCCTAGACTCCCATGCCTGTTGTAGTTTGAAGAACGACACCTGAGTCATACATACCACTTGCTGCCCTTTTAGGTCTGTCAGTAGTATACAGCTTAGGATTCCCCTGCTCTACAAATTTAAAACCCAATGTTCGCCGCTTCTATTGCTGTTGGATCAACGACCGGAATCAAATCCGTCCGACCAATAGGGGCAACGACAAGTTTTTGGCGCCGCTGCCGGGGACTACAACGACCGATTTTAGGAATTTTGTTATCTTAGTTATTTAGCGATCCTTACGGAAGATCAAAATCATCCGGAAGTTACAGTTTTTATCCCTAGGTTAGTTAGTTTTTAATTTCCCGTAATTAGTTAAACCTATCCCTTCCAAAACCCTATTTTCTTCTTAAAACAAGTTATGGCGAATCGTATCACTCTCGCCTCATCAACCCAACCACTGCTAGAGGGACGAGGAGGACCGATCGTATCACCAACCGACGAAACCATTGAAATCAAGCCACACTTCATTAAATTACTTAAATCTCAGTGTCAGTTTCATGGTCTTTCGGTTGAAAATCTAAACGCCCATCTTAACAAATTCATCAACCTTTCCGACTCTTTCGAACAAACCGGATCCAGTGTCAAAGTCACCCGACTTCACCTGTTTCCTTATTCTTTAGCTTTCCGAGCTCAGACATGGTTTTATGAACTCGAACCCAATTCGATTCATACATGGGAGGAGATGGCTACTAAGTTCTTGGCTAAGTTTTTCCCTCCGTCCCTACAAACCAAGCTCAAAAATGAAATCATTAACTTTCGTCAAGGAACTACTGAATCATTAAGCTCAGCTTGGGAACGCTTTAAGAATCTGCTTGGAAGATGTCCGAATCATCAGTTGGCTGAAACGAATCTGGTCTGCACATTCTACAACAGTCTGAATCCTCATCACCAACAAACCCTCGATGCTGCTTCATCCGGAAATTTCATGCTACATACTTCAGAAGAAGCCTGGAAGTTGATTGAGACGATAACGATGCACCAACATGACTTGGAGTTTGATGAATCAACCTCGAAAGACAAAGACACTTCTACTCAAGCATTTGATACTTTAAAAGCTCAACTCGAATCCATCTCTAAAGTTGTTAAGGATATGCAAGACTCTTCCAAATCTAGGAAGCAACCTCAACGGCTCTTCTCACACTCGAAGCCCAAGGAAGATGTTCTTGCCACATCTAAAGCCACTGATCAGATCATTCATTCAAAATCTTTCACTCAGCGGTTATCCAAACAACCTATCTCTCATTTGTTAGTTCCCTCTACACCCTCTACTTCCTCTCAATTGTCTTCTCGTCTAAACAATACGATTTTCAATAACTTCATGGTTGAGCAAAATAATAAAAACAAACAAATTGTTGATTTTCAAAACCAAATTGATTATTTGCTCAGAATTTCAAACGATTTAATTAAAAACATGGAGGATAATGTTAAAAGATTGTTTTTAAAAGTTGAGGAGAAGCAAAGAGAAGAAGCGATTAGCAAAGCTATTCATCATTCATCTTATGATTATGATGATATCCTTGTTGTCACTAGAGGCGGAAAAGAGACTAAGAATGAGAAATCAAAAGATATTCCTCCAGACGAGCCTTCTAGTTCTTCTAATTCAGTACCGGTTGACACTCCTGTCACCTCTCCTGAACCAGAATCTTCCAAAGCCCCAGAAGTAGTTAAACCAACACGTATACCTTTCCCTGGTAGGCTTAAGAAAGAGAAACAAGAAGCCCAGTTTGGAAAATATCTAGAGATGTTCAAAAGTTTGCACTTAAACGTTCGATTATTAGATGCTTTAGTTGAAATGCCTAGTTGTGCCAAATTCTTTAAAGAACTCATATCCAACAAAGAAAAACTCAGACAAATAGTTAACTTGCCCTTAGATGCAGAATGCTCTTTAATTATGCAACAAGGACTGCCCCCAAAGCTAGGAGACACTGGCCGTTTCACTATTCCTTGTTACCTTCAGGATGTTCAAATAAGTAACGCCTTAGCTGACTTAGGAGCTAGTGTAAACCTTATGCCATACTCGCTTTATAGGAAACTAGGATTAAGCGAACTTTTACCAACCCGTATGACCATCCAATTAGCTGATAGATCAGTTAAACTCCCTCGAGGAATTGCTGAAGATATTATGGTACGTGTTGATAAATTCGTCTTTCCTGTTGATTTTGTTGTTATGGATATTGAGGAAGACACTCAGGTACCACTCATCCTTGGTAGACCTTTCCTAAATACTGCCAAGGCCGTCATTGACGTAAATGAAAAATCTTTAAAACTTAGAGTGGGAACTGAGGAAGTCACCTTCAATGTCGATAAACTAAAGAAACTTCCTATGGGAGAAGACCTTGGTCTTGTAGATTCTATACAGGAAATAATTGAAGAACACTTGGAAGAAATCCTCGCAGTAAGCAGCATTAATCCCCTTCCAAACACTGTCATCACAACAAGGAAAATCTGTGAAGAAGGTGCGGGTCTATGCTCAGCTATCTCGGATCCATCCATTGCATCAAAGGAAGTGCTATTACCTTTAAAGAATTCCAACTTACAGCCCAACAGATTTATCACTGCTGTACCACTTGGGCAAGGCACTCCGATCACTCTTTTGAGAAGAAGCCCTACTTCTAAAGTTCCTGATTCATCTCTCTCAAAAGAAGAAATTTTGAAGACTCTCAAGGAAATGGAGTCAATGCTTAAACCATCCGATCCGCAACTCTCTAAAAGTTGTGAAAACTTGAATCCAGAGATTACTTTTACCACATCTTCTTCAGCTCAGTTTCAGAGATTTGCACTCACAAAGGACAACAAAGAAATAATCACTGAAGATAATGCACTCTCTCAATCCTCCCAAGTAAAATATGAGCTGAGAAAAGATGAGCTTTACAACAATACAGAATGGGTTGAAATAGCATCAACCGACGTTCCAGAGGCACCTGCAGTTGAGTCAAATTATCAGACAACATACGACGAGCTCAAAAGAGACGAAATTGCAAGGATGAAACCTTCCATAGAAGAACCACCAGAATTGGAGCTGAAGGAACTACCCTCACACCTTGAATATGCTTTTCTCGAAGGAACTTCGCACTTACCAGTTATCATATCCAAAGATCTGAAGCCCGAAGAGAAAGCAAAACTCATTGAAGTTTTGAAGTCACATAAGAAAGCGATTGCTTGGAAGATTTCTGACATACAAGGGATCAGTCCGAACTATTGCACTCACAAGATCTTAATGGAAAATGACTTCAGACCATCCATTCAAAGGCAAAGGAGAGTCAACCCAAAGATTCAAGATGTGGTGAAAAAGGAGGTTATCAAACTCTTGGATGCTGGTCTAATTTACCCTATTTCGGATTCCCCATGGGTCAGTCCAGTTCAAGTCGTCCCAAAGAAAGGAGGCATGACGGTCATCGCTAACGAAGACAACGAGTTGATTCCAACACGAACCGTCACCGGTTGGAGGGTATGTATCGACTATCGGAAACTAAATGAAGCTACACGCAAAGATCACTTCCCCCTACCGTTCATTGATCAGATGCTTGAAAGATTGTCAGGAAACGAATTCTATTGCTTCCTCGACGGTTTCTCTGGCTATTTTCAGATACCTCTCAATCCAAAGGACCAAGAAAAGACAACGTTCACCTGTCCATACGGAACCTTTGCCTACCGACGTATGCCATTTGGCTTATGTAATGCACCGGCGACATTTCAAAGATGCATGGTAGCAATCTTCCACGACATGATTGAACAATGCATGGAAGTGTTCATGGATGATTTTTTGGTTTTCGGAGATTCGTTCACCACTTGTCTTTCTAACTTGAACAAGATGCTCACCCGATGTGAAGAATCGAACCTAGTTCTGAATTGGGAAAAATGCCATTTCATGGTAAAAGAAGGCATAGTTTTAGGACACCGTATATCCAAAGCTGGAATTGAAGTTGACAAAGCAAAAGTCGAGACCATCTCAAAACTTCCACCACCCACCTCTGTTAAAGCCATCCGCAGTTTTCTAGGACACGCCGGGTTCTACCGTCGCTTTATCAAAGATTTCTTTAAGATATCCCGACCTATGACTCATCTCCTCGAAAAAGATACGCCGTTTGTCTTTACAGACGAATGTCTCAAGGCCTTCGATCATCTGAAAGATCTGCTTGTCCATGCACCGATCATGGTTGCTCCAGACTGGAGTCTCCCATTTGAAATCATGTGCGACGCCAGTGATTTCGCAGTCGGAGCAGTTCTGGGACAGCGGAAGGAGAAACAGTTTCAACCAATATACTACGCCAGCAAAACGCTCACTGACGCCCAAGAAAATTATACAGCTATAGAAAAAGAGCTGCTAGCGGTAGTATTTGCTTTTGATAAATTTCGTTCTTATCTAATCTTGTCCAAATTTATTGTCTATACAGATCACTCAGCTCTGAAATATCTTTTTAAGAAGCAAGATGCTAAACCTCGCCTTCTACGATGGATTTTACTCCTTCAAGAATTCGACATCGAGATCAAAGACAAAAAAGGAGCAGAAAACGTCGCGGCGGACCATCTCAGCCGATTAGAAAATCCTTCAATGGATAAGTTGCACGAAAAAGACATTCAAGACCAGTTTCCAGAAGAACAACTCATGCATATTGGTAGATACCATCAAGGGTCACGATCTACTAATGATCCCTGGTATGCTGACTATGCCAATTATTTGGTAGGAAAAATTGTACCTAAAGGGATGCCAACCTCTCGAAGACAAAAATTCTTCCGCGATATAAAGTATTACTATTGGGACAACCCTTTCCTCTTTAAGGTTTGCCATGATCAGATCATTAGAAGATGCGTTGATGGGAAAGAGGCAGAACACATCTTACACCAAAGCCACCATGGACCTACTGGAGGACATCACGGTACCAACATGACCGCAAGAAAAGTGTACGATGCCGGCTTTTTCTGGCCAACCATATTTCGAGATGCATACGATCTGGTGAGACGCTGCGATATCTGCCAAAGACAAGGCAATATAACAGCTCGGAATGAAATGCCACTCACAAACATCCAGGCCGTGGAAATCTTCGATATCTGGGGATTAGATTTCATGGGACCATTCCCTAAATCTAACGGTAAAGAATACATCTTAGTTGCAGTCGACTACGTCTCCAGGTGGGCCGAAGCCCAAGCTCTCCCAACAAATGACGCCAGAGTGGTAACCAAGTTTCTCAAAAAGCTATTTAGTCGATTTGGAACTCCAAAAGCAATAATTAGTGATCGTGGTACACACTTTTGCAACGTTCAATTCATGAAAGTTCTGCAACAGTATGGTGTCACTCATAAAACATCAACAGCTTATCACCCCCAGACAAATGGGCAAGCTGAGGCAACAAATCGAGCTTTGAAAAGAATCTTGGAAAGAACCGTTGGTAATCATGGGTACAAATGGGCTGAAAAATTAGATGATACATTATGGGCATTCAGAACCGCCTATAAAACACCATTAGGAACCACACCATATCGTCTAGTTTATGGCAAGGCATGTCACTTACCAATTGAGCTGGAATATAAAGCATACTGGGCTTTGAAGAACTGCAACTTAGATATTTCTACAGCTGGAGCAAATAGACGAATGCAGTTGAATGAGTTAGCCGAACTAAGGGATCAGGCATATGACAGTTCGTTAAACTTCAAAGAACGAACTAAGAAAATTCACGATGCTAAGCTGAGGCCCTCACGATTCAAAACAAGAGATAAAGTGCTGCTTTTCAATTCGCGATTCAAGAAATTCTCTGGCAAGTTCAAAATCAGGTGGAGCGGACCATTCATAGTATCAAAGATATTTCCTTACGGTGCAGTCGAACTTGAGGCACCAGAAGGTAATTTTAAGGTTAATGGTCATCGCTTAAAGCATTACTTCGAAGACTTTCCCATCAGGGAAGATGTCTTTATCTTTGAACCACCGTGAGTCAACAGAAAGGTACAAAGAGTCAAGCTAGAGACTCGTAAAACAAGCGCTCTTGGGAGGCACCCCAAGCCTATCTTTATTTCTGTCATTTTATTTCTTAGTTTATTTTTATTAAGTATGGTTATCTCTGAACTAATGAAATTGCAGGCTTGCCACTTATCTGACTTCGAATTGCAAAATCTGAGATAAGTATTGACTATCACTGTTAGCATTACCTGTTTATTTTATCTTGTTTCAGGATGGACACTGTTGACGCTGATCATGTAGCTGCGAGACCACGCAGACGACACAGACCCCGTAGACGCAGAGTACAGAGAGCGGCTATGCTGACCATCACTGAGGAGGACCTGACTGATGTCCCGATCACTCACGAGGAGTTGCCCGATGAGGGGCCCTCATCACCTTTGCCAGCCCCCGTACCCACTTTCGAGTACGGTATCACTACGGCTGACCGAGCTGCTTCGTGGGCCCTCTTTCGGACACTCTCCATCCAGCACGACATCATGTCCTCTATCTGTGAGCGGCTCGAGATTTCGAGACCTGATGCCATTCCCTTCAGGCTTGGCCCAGATCCAGGACCATCTCGACTTCCATGGTTCTTCTGTCCTCCTGCTGATCCACCTGTTCTCTCTACTGCTGGACCTTCCACTGGCCCCACTACTGCAGCTGCTGATCTTGCTCCAGCATTACCCACAGGATTTGCATCACCAGATCACGGCCTCACAGAGCAGCTTCTGGCTAGCTTTGATGCTCATACTTCTGTCACTTCCTCTGACGAGATCGTGAGTCAGGCTATGGCTGCTATGGATTTCTCCATTCCATCCCCGACTTCTGTTTTCGACAGGGATGTTGAGGCAGAGTTTGATCCTGACACTGATGACCTACTTGATGATTACTAGATTTTATCTTTATTATTTACTTCCTGTATTATAACTCTGTACTTACGCTTTAGACTTGTTACCTAGATGAGATACTATGATATGTGTGTCATGGTTTATTGCAGAATTCAGCTTTGTGTGGAATGGATGATCTTAAACGAGCCTGGTTCTTAAAAATCCAGCAATTCACTAGCACCACTCCTACACAAACCTGGTCTATTCCAGTAAACACAAATGGGGAGTCTCTCTGTTCCTTTCTCCCCGTTTCAATTATGTTTATTATGCCTATGTTGGTACATTTAATTTTTGTACCTCATCCTAAACTTATCACTAAGTGTGGGATTCCAGCCCAAATTAAACACTTGAGAAACATCTACTTACATGTTCAAACTCTAAGTGTGGGATTTTACTAAGTAAAATCTCTACTCAAGAGAACATTAGGGACAATGTTCCTCTAAGTGTGGGATGGTAGGTATAGAATACCTTAATAGGTGATTTTTTTATGTCCAATAGTAATCTTTCTCTCAAAATTTTTCAAAAATAAGGTCAAATTTTTTCAAAAATTAATGAGTCTAACTCAGTTTTTGAGTCTCAGATACTACTGAAAGAAACCATTTTCAAAATTAATGAGTCTAACTCAGTTTTTGAGTCTCAGATACTACTGAAAGAAACCATTTTCAAAATATAAGTATGATATTTCTAAAAGCCTAAAGGAAATAAGGTAGAAATTACTTAAACAAGAAGTAATAATCAAAGGAACATGACTAGACACATACAACCCTTTGCAGTGAGGTATCTTGAGCCCAAAAGCATTCATCTTTAATGCTTCACTTTCAATTCTTGTGTGTATGCCGATGTCTGTATCTCTGAATTAGAACTTGCTCTTGACATACGTTTCGAGACCATATTGATGTGTACCGTACGCGGTATAGGTGCAATTAAATGACCTTGACATTCCTTAGGACTTAACCCATTTCTTACATATCTTTTCAAGCCCAAAACCCTTTCCGATGCTCATTTTTAGTATCGAAGATCCGCCTAGTATACCCTGTTGAGCCTAAACCCTTCGTTTCTTCAAAACCCTAATTTTCACCCACTTCCCAAAAATTACCTCCAAACTTATCTTAGAATTTCTGAGGTTATGAAGAACAACCTTTTAGAATATCTGTTTCAAATATCCTACTCATTAGCATTCTCCAAAATCAAGCTTCTCAACAAATGGTGCGGGAAGATAAGCACACAAGAGAACTGTAAGGACGATGGTGCGGGAAAAATTAGCACCTGGAAAAGAATCAAAATGATCAAGATAAGAGGAAAAGATTTCTAAAGGATTCAAAATATAAATTACTTGGAAATTCTCTAAAAGAAATTCTGAAGAAAAGAAAAGAAAAGAAAATAGCTCCGCAAATAAAGCTGAAAGTTCAAAGCATTGCTCTTCATGAAAAAACCAGCAAAAAGCTGAAACAGCTACCAACTCTCCGCTCCCCTCCGTTCTAAATAAAGTTATTCATAATCTCAGTGATTTTAGGATAAGCTAAACACCCTCACAAACCACTATCCATACCCTTCACCCTCACCAAACATTACAATCCTCTGAATGTCTTGAGATAATTAGCACCGTCCTCACCTAAGTGGTGGAGATCCGATTCTCGATCAAGCCTATGACGATGAGTGCAGCATGACTGGCTACTTTGAGCGATTTCGTTTGAGCTAGATTGATAGGAAACCCGATACACTTTGAGTGAATTGAGTGACCACCTATAGTGAGATCGCCTAGTCATGTGTACCCCAAGATCATGAGATTTGGATGTACACCTAAGAGAATCTCTTCTTGTTTATGGAAGGATCATCTTATCCTCCTCCACACTTTTAGAAGTAACTGACTTATATGAGGAAATGCTAATCTCGGAACATATTCTCTGACCCGCCCCTAAAAACATGACCTAAAAATATTTTTCAGAGAGTTGTTGCTTGAGGACAAGCAACGTCTAAGTGTGGGATAACTTGATGTGACGTAAAAAGTCATGTTTTTAGAAGCTTTATTCCTCACATTTTGTACCTTTCTTTAGTGAAAACATTCCAAAACATTGATTATTTACTAAAATACACTAAAGTGGTTCAAAAGTAGACGTTGTGATAAAAATCACTGAAAACACTCTAAAAATGCACAAAACACAGCATTTTAATACAGGCCGATTCCTCCGATCTCATTTTCGTGTCAAGACACACTTCCTAACTTCTACCATCTGTTGTACAGGTAAAATCGAGACGGAAAAATCTGGAATCAAGTGAAACGGCCAAAGGACGGAGAAACCACTACGCTTTCAGAGCCATTAAAAGTCATTTCGGATACACCTAAGCTCTACACATCCAATATCTATGAGATTGGCATCATTAGAAGCGTAACGGAATTACGAAACCACAGGCGAAAGAATCAAGTCAAACGGACGCATAACGAAGGAGATACGGACGTTTTAAGCAACGAACGAAATCAGACAGAGCCCGTATACGGCCCCACACACCGTATACGGCCCTTGTGAGACCGTATACGGCCCTCACTACACCGTATACGGCCCCTACAAGGCCGTATACGGCCCCTGCACCCCCATATCGTGCTTCGTTTGCTTGTACGTGCTGCTTCGTGAGTTGTATGTGCGATTTTATGCTTTGCCTATAAATAGTGGACTCCCCTCACTTCACCAACATACCAACTTTCTCATTTCATTTCTTCCTTACACTTTCTCTCTCACACACATCACTCTCTTTCTAGTTTCTCTCTCTAAGGGATTTTCTCTCTCTAGAATTGAGCTAGTTAGAGAGATAGTTAGGTAGAGGTAGCTTTTAGCTTTTGTACGGAGGCACTCCAAGACATTGTATTTGCGAAGATCTGTCTGTAATAAATTCGTATCAGGTTCCATTTATATATCTCTTACTTTCCAATTTTAAACATGTGTTGCTTTGTTTACGCTTGTTTATGATTGTATGCTAGATATATAATGTTAGGCTAGACATTTCTTTGTGTTTACTATGATGTAGTTATGTTAGAATAGTCAAAATGTTCATGCCATGCTGTTACTCTGCCCGTGTTACTTTAAACTGTGTATGAACTCGTAAACTGAATCTCGAATGTTTATCTATCCAACCTATGCTGTGGTTAGAAGCTTCCTGCTAGAACTTGGCCAATTACTAGTGGTACGTTCTCTACCTATTCTATACTTGATGATCAATGAACTTGGTATGGCCGTGTTCTCTAGGTTGAAACAAATCATAAGAGACACGGAGCGTAGGATTAGAGATAGGTTAGATTCATGTTTATCTGTTATATATCTTTGAGAGAACTTTCGGGATATTTATGATTTAATTATTGGTTATCTGCTATGCTAGGATTACGGTGTTCTGTTATGTGTTACCCTATCGCATGTTCTTGTTTGATTGTTGCCTTAGGAATGATGCATGCTAGAGTTATCCCCTTGGTTCATATCAGTAACTGTATAATTAGGTTTTCAGACGCAGAATATTAGTTTACACAGTGGATTAATATGCATGGAATAGTTGTGATGATTTATATCTGTAATGCTGAACGATTTAACTGACCGTTAGCCCGATTATCTCAACTTGGTCCGCGGGATTATCCCCGTTCGTGTTCTTGTTCAATCAACAATTCACGCTACGATACAGACGTCTCTGATGACTGTGACTGGGGACCAGGATTCGAGGATAGTCGTCGGTTAAATTGGTCTGTACATTTGGGAGAACTTCCGATGTATCTGACTTCTATAACTGCTATCCACGTGACATGTTACTTATCTGATTGCGGACAACTCTACGTTAGATATTTAATAGGATCGTAGTTGTAGCTCATTAGGATATAGGAAATCAGCGGGAGTAATGTGGAACCCTAATTAATGTAACGGAAAAACCGTAAAACGCCCTATTACTCGGTATAGTGCTGGAAACACCCATTGGTGGAGTACAAACGTATGGAAGCCGCGGAACGGTCGTAGGTACAATACTTTGCATTAATTATGTTTCTATCCTCTCCGGATTAGTCATCACATCTAGTAGCCTTACCCTTGACTATTCATCAATAACATTTAACGAAATCATAGTAAACACTCGCTTATCCTCTGTTGACCGAGTCTCCGTACAAACCTCTTTAGTTCTGTTTTCTTTATTTAATTAGTATTTAGTTATAAAAACCAAACCTATCCAAAAGCTTTTAAAACCCCCTAGCTGAATCTCCAAAGATAATAAAACTTCCTAGACTCCCATGCCTGTTGTAGTTTGAAGAACGACACCTGAGTCATACATACCACTTGCTGCCCTTTTAGGTCTGTCAGTAGTATACAGCTTAGGATTCCCCTGCTCTACAAATTTAAAACCCACTGTTCGCCGCTTCTATTGCTGTTGGATCAACGACCGGAATCAAATCCGTCCGACCAATAGGGGCAACGACAAGTTTTTGGCGCCGCTGCCGGGGACTACAACGACCGATTTTAGGAATTTTGTTATCTTAGTTATTTAGCGATCCTTACGGAAGATCAAAATCATCCGGAAGTTACAGTTTTTATCCCTAGGTTAGTTAGTTTTTAATTTCCCGTAATTAGTTAAACCTATCCCTTCCAAAACCCTATTTTCTTCTTAAAACAAGTTATGGCGAATCGTATCACTCTCGCCTCATCAACCCAACCACTGCTAGAGGGACGAGGAGGACCGATCGTATCACCAACCGACGAAACCATTGAAATCAAGCCACACTTCATTAAATTACTTAAATCTCAGTGTCAGTTTCATGGTCTTTCGGTTGAAAATCTAAACGCCCATCTTAACAAATTCATCAACCTTTCCGACTCTTTCGAACAAACCGGATCCAGTGTCAAAGTCACCCGACTTCACCTGTTTCCTTATTCTTTAGCTTTCCGAGCTCAGACATGGTTTTATGAACTCGAACCCAATTCGATTCATACATGGGAGGAGATGGCTACTAAGTTCTTGGCTAAGTTTTTCCCTCCGTCCCTACAAACCAAGCTCAAAAATGAAATCATTAACTTTCGTCAAGGAACTACTGAATCATTAAGCTCAGCTTGGGAACGCTTTAAGAATCTGCTTGGAAGATGTCCGAATCATCAGTTGGCTGAAACGAATCTGGTCTGCACATTCTACAACAGTCTGAATCCTCATCACCAACAAACCCTCGATGCTGCTTCATCCGGAAATTTCATGCTACATACTTCAGAAGAAGCCTGGAAGTTGATTGAGACGATAACGATGCACCAACATGACTTGGAGTTTGATGAATCAACCTCGAAAGACAAAGACACTTCTACTCAAGCATTTGATACTTTAAAAGCTCAACTCGAATCCATCTCTAAAGTTGTTAAGGATATGCAAGACTCTTCCAAATCTAGGAAGCAACCTCAACGGCTCTTCTCACACTCGAAGCCCAAGGAAGATGTTCTTGCCACATCTAAAGCCACTGATCAGATCATTCATTCAAAATCTTTCACTCAGCGGTTATCCAAACAACCTATCTCTCATTTGTTAGTTCCCTCTACACCCTCTACTTCCTCTCAATTGTCTTCTCGTCTAAACAATACGATTTTCAATAACTTCATGGTTGAGCAAAATAATAAAAACAAACAAATTGTTGATTTTCAAAACCAAATTGATTATTTGCTCAGAATTTCAAACGATTTAATTAAAAACATGGAGGATAATGTTAAAAGATTGTTTTTAAAAGTTGAGGAGAAGCAAAGAGAAGAAGCGATTAGCAAAGCTATTCATCATTCATCTTATGATTATGATGATATCCTTGTTGTCAATAGAGGCGGAAAAGAGACTAAGAATGAGAAATCAAAAGATATTCCTCCAGACGAGCCTTCTAGTTCTTCTAATTCAGTACCGGTTGACACTCCTGTCACCTCTCCTGAACCAGAATCTTCCAAAGCCCCAGAAGTAGTTAAACCAACACGTATACCTTTCCCTTGTAGGCTTAAGAAAGAGAAACAAGAAGCCCAGTTTGGAAAATATCTAGAGATGTTCAAAAGTTTGCACTTAAACGTTCGATTATTAGATGCTTTAGTTGAAATGCCTAGTTGTGCCAAATTCTTTAAAGAACTCATATCCAACAAAGAAAAACTCAGACAAATAGTTAACTTGCCCTTAGATGCATAATGCTCTTTAATTATGCAACAAGGACTGCCCCCAAAGCTAGGAGACACTGGCCGTTTCACTATTCCTTGTTACCTTCAGGATGTTCAAATAAGTAACGCCTTAGCTGACTTAGGAGCTAGTGTAAACCTTATGCCATACTCGCTTTATAGGAAACTAGGATTAAGCGAACTTTTACCAACCCGTATGACCATCCAATTAGCTGATAGATCAGTTAAACTCCCTCGAGGAATTGCTGAAGATATTATGGTACGTGTTGATAAATTCGTCTTTCCTGTTGATTTTGTTGTTATGGATATTGAGGAAGACACTCATGTACCACTCATCCTTGGTAGACCTTTCCTAAATACTGCCAAGGCCGTCATTGACGTAAATGAAAAATCTTTAAAACTTAGAGTGGGAACTGAGGAAGTCACCTTCAATGTCGATAAACTAAAGAAACTTCCTATGGGAGAAGACCTTGGTCTTGTAGATTCTATACAGGAAATAATTGAAGAACACTTGGAAGAAATCCTCGCAGTAAGCAGCATTAATCCCCTTCCAAACACTGTCATCACAACAAGGAAAATCTGTGAAGAAGGTGCGGGTCTATGCTCAGCTATCTCGGATCCATCCATTGCATCAAAGGAAGTGCTATTACCTTTAAAGAATTCCAACTTACAGCCCAACAGATTTATCACTGCTGTACCACTTGGCCAAGGCACTCCGATCACTCTTTTGAGAAGAAGCCCTACTTCTAAAGTTCCTGATTCATCTCTCTCAAAAGAAGAAATTTTGAAGACTCTCAAGGAAATGGAGTCAATGCTTAAACCATCCGATCCGCAACTCTCTAAAAGTTGTGAAAACTTGAATCCAGAGATTACTTTTACCACATCTTCTTCAGCTCAGTTTCAGAGATTTGCACTCACAAAGGACAACAAAGAAATAATCACTGAAGATAATGCACTCTCTCAATCCTCCCAAGTAAAATATGAGCTGAGAAAAGATGAGCTTTACAACAATACAGAATGGGTTGAAATAGCATCAACCGACGTTCCAGAGGCACCTGCAGTTGAGTCAAATTATCAGACAACATACGATGAGCTCAAAAGAGACGAAATTGCAAGGATGAAACCTTCCATAGAAGAACCACCAGAATTGGAGCTGAAGGAACTACCCTCACACCTTGAATATGCTTTTCTCGAAGGAACTTCGCACTTACCAGTTATCATATCCAAAGATCTGAAGCCCGAAGAGAAAGCAAAACTCATTGAAGTTTTGAAGTCACATAAGAAAGCGATTGCTTGGAAGATTTCTGACATACAAGGGATCAGTCCGAACTATTGCACTCACAAGATCTTAATGGAAAATGACTTCAGACCATCCATTCAAAGGCAAAGGAGAGTCAACCCAAAGATTCAAGATGTGGTGAAAAATGAGGTTATCAAACTCTTGGATGCTGGTCTAATTTACCCTATTTCGGATTCCCCATGGGTCAGTCCAGTTCAAGTCGTCCCAAAGAAAGGAGGCATGACGGTCATCGCTAACGAAGACAACGAGTTGATTCCAACACGAACCGTCACCGGTTGGAGGGTATGTATCGACTATCGGAAACTAAATGAAGCTACACGCAAAGATCACTTCCCCCTACCGTTCATTGATCAGATGCTTGAAAGATTGTCAGGAAACGAATTCTATTGCTTCCTCGACGGTTTCTCTGGCTATTTTCAGATACCTCTCAATCCAAAGGACCAAGAAAAGACAACGTTCACCTGTCCATACGGAACCTTTGCCTACCGACGTATGCCATTTGGCTTATGTAATGCACCGGCGACATTTCAAAGATGCATGGTAGCAATCTTCCACGACATGATTGAACAATGCATGGAAGTGTTCATGGATGATTTTTCAGTTTTCGGAGATTCGTTCACCACTTGTCTTTCTAACTTGAACAAGATGCTCACCCGATGTGAAGAATCGAACCTAGTTCTGAATTGGGAAAAATGCCATTTCATGGTAAAAGAAGGCATAGTTTTAGGACACTGTATATCCAAAGCTGGAATTGAAGTTGACAAAGAAAAAGTCGAGACCATCTCAAAACTTCCACCACCCACCTCTGTTAAAGCCATCCGCAGTTTTCTAGGACACGCCGGGTTCTACCGTCGCTTTATCAAAGATTTCTCTAAGATATCCCGACCTATGACTCATCTCCTCGAAAAAGATACTCCGTTTGTCTTTACAGACGAATGTCTCAAGGCCTTCGATCATCTGAAAGATCTGCTTGTCCATGCACCGATCATGGTTGCTCCAGACTGGAGTCTCCCATTTGAAATCATGTGCGACGCCAGTGATTTCGCAGTCGGAGCAGTTCTGGGACAGCGGAAGGAGAAACAGTTTCAACCAATATACTACGCCAGCAAAACGCTCACTGACGCCCAAGAAAATTATACAGCTATAGAAAAAGAGCTGCTAGCGGTAGTATTTGCTTTTGATAAATTTCGTTCTTATCTAATCTTGTCCAAATTTATTGTCTATACAGATCACTCAGCTCTGAAATATCTTTTTAAGAAGCAAGATGCTAAACCTCGCCTTCTACGATGGATTTTACTCCTTCAAGAATTCGACATCGAGATCAAAGACAAAAAAGGAGCAGAAAACGTCGCGGCGGACCATCTCAGCCGATTAGAAAATCCTTCAATGGATAAGTTGCATGAAAAAGACATACAAGACCAGTTTCCAGAAGAACAACTCATGCATATTGGTAGATACCATCAAGGGTCACGATCTACTAATGATCCCTGGTATGCTGACTATGCCAATTATTTGGTGGGAAAAATTGTACCTAAAGGGATGCCAACCTCTCGAAGACAAAAATTCTTCCGCGATATAAAGTATTACTATTGGGACAACCCTTTCCTCTTTAAGGTTTGCCCTGATCAGATCATTAGAAGATGCGTTGATGGGAAAGAGGCAGAACACATCTTACACCAAAGCCACCATGGACCTACTGGAGGACATCACGGTACCAACATGACCGCAAGAAAAGTGTACGATGCCGGCTTTTTCTGGCCAACCATCTTTCGAGATGCATACGATCTGGTGAGACGCTGCGATATCTGCCAAAGACAAGGCAATATAACAGCTCGGAATGAAATGCCACTCACAAACATCCAGGCCGTGGAAATCTTCGATATCTGGGGATTAGATTTCATGGGACCATTCCCTAAATCTAACGGTAAAGAATACATCTTAGTTGCAGTCGACTACGTCTCCAGGTGGGCCGAAGCCCAAGCTCTCCCAACAAATGACGCCAGAGTGGTAACCAAGTTTCTCAAAAAGCTATTTAGTCGATTTGGAACTCCAAAAGCAATAATTAGTGATCGTGGTACACACTTTTGCAACGTTCAATTCGTGAAAGTTCTGCAACAGTATGGTGTCACTCACAAAACATCAACAGCTTATCACCCCCAGACAAATGGGCAAGCTGAGGCAACAAATCGAGCTTTGAAAAGAATCTTGGAAAGAACCGTTGGTAATCATGGGTACAAATGGGCTGAAAAATTAGATGATACATTGTGGGCATTCAGAACCGCCTATAAAACACCATTAGGAACCACACCATATCGTCTAGTTTATGGCAAGGCATGTCACTTACCAATTGAGCTGGAATATAAAGCATACTGGGCTTTGAAGAACTGCAACTTAGATATTTCTACAGCTGGAGCAAATAGACGAATGCAGTTGAATGAGTTAGCCGAACTAAGGGATCAGGCATATGACAGTTCGTTAAACTTCAAAGAACGAACTAAGAAAATTCACGATGCTAAGCTGAGGCCCTCACGATTCAAAACAAGAGATAAAGTGCTGCTTTTCAATTCGCGATTCAAGAAATTCTCTGGCAAGTTCAGAATCAGGTGGAGCGGACCATTCATAGTATCAAAGGTATTTCCTTACGGTGCAGTCGAACTTGAGGCACCAGAAGGTAATTTTAAGGTTAATGGTCATAGCTTAAAGCATTACTTCGAAGACTTTCCCATCAGGGAAGATGTCTTTATCTTTGAACCACCGTGAGTCGACAGAAAGGTACAAAGAGTCAAGCTAGAGACTCGTAAAACAAGCGCTCTTGGGAGGCACCCCAAGCCTATCTTTATTTCTATCATTTTATTTCTTAGTTTATTTTTATTAAGTATGGTTATCTCTGAACTAATGAAATTGCAGGCTTGCCACTTATCTGACTTCGAATTGCAAAATCTGAGATAAGTATTGACTATCACTGTTAGCATTACCTGTTTATTTTATCTTGTTTCAGGATGGACGCTGTTGACGCTGATCATGTAGCTGCGAGACCACGCAGACGACACAGACCCCGTAGACGCAGAGTACAGAGAGCGGCTATGCTGACCATCACTGAGGAGGACCTGACTGATGTCCCGATCACTCACGAGGAGTTGCCCGATGAGGGGCCCTCATCACCTTTGCCAGCCCCCGTACCCACTTTCGAGTACGGTATCACTACGACTGACCCAGCTGCTTCGTGGGCCCTCTTTCGGACACTCTCCATCCAGCACGACATCATGTCCTCTATCTGTGAGCGGCTCGAGATTCCGAGACCTGATGCCATTCCCTTCAGGCTTGGCCCAGATCCAGGACCATCTCGACTTCCATGGTTCTTCTGTCCTCCTGCTGATCCACCTGTTCTCTCTACTGCTGGACCTTCCACTGGCCCCACTACTGCAGCTGCTGATCTTGCTCCAGCATTACCCACAGGATTTGCATCACCAGATCACGGCCTCACAGAGCAGCTTCTGGCTAGCTTTGATGCTCATACTTCTGTCACTTCCTCTGACGAGATCGTGAGTCAGGCTATGGCTGCTATGGATTTCTCCATTCCATCCCCGACTTCTGTTTTCGACAGGGATGTTGAGGCAGAGTTTGATCCTGACACTGATGACCTACTTGATGATTACTAGATTTTATCTTTATTATTTACTTCCTATATTATAACTCTGTACTTACGCTTTAGACTTGTTACCTAGATGAGATACTATGATATGTGTGTCATGGTTTATTGCAGAATTCAGCTTTGTGTGGAATGGATGATCTTAAACGAGCCTGGTTCTTAAAAATCCAGCAATTCACTAGCACCACTCCTACACAAACCTGGTCTATTCCAGTAAACACAAATGGGGAGTCTCTCTGTTCCTTTCTCCCCGTTTCAATTATGTTTATTATGCCTATGTTGGTACATTTAATTTTTGTACCTCATCCTAAACTTATCACTAAGTGTGGGATTCCAGCCCAAATTAAACACTTGAGAAACATCTACTTACATGTTCAAACTCTAAGTGTGGGATTTTACTAAGTAAAATCTCTACTCAAGAGAACATTAGGGACAATGTTCCTCTAAGTGTGGGATGGTAGGTATAGAATACCTTAATAGGTGATTTTTTTATGTCCAATAGTAATCTTTCTCTCAAAATTTTTCAAAAATAAGGTCAAATTTTTTCAAAAATTAATGAGTCTAACTCAGTTTTTGAGTCTCAGATACTACTGAAAGAAACCATTTTCAAAATTAATGAGTCTAACTCAGTTTTTGAGTCTCAGATACTACTGAAAGAAACCATTTTCAAAATATAAGTATGATATTTCTAAAAGCCTAAAGGAAATAAGGTAGAAATTACATAAACAAGAAGTAATAATCAAAGGAACATGACTAGACACATACAACCCTTTGCAGTGAGGTATCTTGAGCCCAAAAGCATTCATCTTTAATGCTTCACTTTCAATTCTTGTGTGTATGCCGATGTCTGTATCTCTGAATTAGAACTTGCTCTTGACATACGTTTCGAGACCATATTGATGTGTACCGTACGCGGTATAGGTGCAATTAAATGACCTTGACATTCCTTAGGACTTAACCCATTTCTTACATATCTTTTCAAGCCCAAAACCCTTTCCGATGCTCATTTTTAGTATCGAAGATCCGCCTAGTATACCCTGTTGAGCCTAAACCCTTCGTTTCTTCAAAACCCTAATTTTCACCCACTTCCAAAAAATTACCTCCAAACTTATCTTAGAATTTCTGAGGTTATGAAGAACAACCTTTTAGAATATCTGTTTCAAATATCCTACTCATTAGCATTCTCCAAAATCAAGCTTCTCAACAAATGGTGCGGGAAAATTAGCACACAAGAGAACTGTAAGGACGATGGTGCGGGAAAAATTAGCACCTGGAAAAGAATCAAAATGATCAAGATAAGAGGAAAAGATTTCTAAAGGATTCAAAATATAAATTACTTGGAAATTCTCTAAAAGAAATTCTGAAGAAAAGAAAGAAAAGAAAATAGCTCCGCAAATAAAGCTGAAAGTTCAAAGCATTGCTCTTCATGAAAAAACCAGCAAAAAGCTGAAACAGCTACCAACTCTCCGCTCCCCTCCGTTCTAAATAAAGTTATTCATAATCTCAGTGATTTTAGGATAAGCTAAACACCCTCACAAACCACTATCCATACCCTTCACCCTCACCAAACATTACAATCCTCTGGATGTCTTGAGATAATTAGCACCGTCCTCACCTAAGTGGTGGAGATCCGATTCTCGATCAAGCCTATGACGATGAGTGCAGCATGACTGGCTACTTTGAGCGATTTCGTTTGAGCTAGATTGATAGGAAACCCGATACACTTTGAGTGAATTGAGTGACCACCTATAGTGAGATCGCCTAGTCATGTGTACCCCAAGATCATGAGATTTGGATGTACACCTAAGAGAATCTCTTCTTGTTTATGGAAGGATCATCTTATCCTCCTCCACACTTTTAGAAGTAACTGACTTATATGAGGAAATGCTAATCTCGGAACATATTCTCTGACCCGCCCCTAAAAACATGACCTAAAAATATTTTTCAGAGAGTTGTTGCTTGAGGACAAGCAACGTCTAAGTGTGGGATAACTTGATGTGACGTAAAAAGTCATGTTTTTAGAAGCTTTATTCCTCACATTTTGTACCTTTCTTTAGTGAAAACATTCCAAAACATTGATTATTTACTAAAATACACTAAAGTGGTTCAAAAGTAGACGTTGTGATAAAAATCACCGAAAACACTCTAAAAATGCACAAAACACAGCATTTTAATACAGGCCGATTCCTCCGATCTCATTTTCGTGTCAAGACACACTTCCTAACTTCTACCATCTGTTGTACAGGTAAAATCGAGACGGAAAAATCTGGAATCAAGTGAAACGGCCAAAGGACGGAGAAACCACTACGCTTTCAGAGCCATTAAAAGTCATTTCGGATACACCTAAGCTCTACACATCCAATATCTATGAGATTGGCATCATTAGAAGCGTAACGGAATTACGAAACCACAGGCGAAAGAATCAAGTCAAACGGACGCATAACGAAGGAGATACGGACGTTTTAAGCAACGAACGAAATCAGACAGAGCCCGTATACGGCCCCACACACCGTATACGGCCCTTGTGAGACCGTATACGGCCCTCACTACACCGTATACGGCCCCTACAAGGCCGTATACGGCCCCTGCACCCCCATATCGTGCTTCGTTTGCTTGTACGTGCTGCTTCGTGAGTTGTATGTGCGATTTTATGCTTTGCCTATAAATAGTGGACTCCCCTCACTTCACCAACATACCAACTTTCTCATTTCATTTCTTCCTTACACTTTCTCTCTCACACACATCACTCTCTTTCTAGTTTCTCTCTCTAAGGGATTTTCTCTCTCTAGAATTGAGCTAGTTAGAGAGATAGTTAGGTAGAGGTAGCTTTTAGCTTTTGTACGGAGGCACTCCAAGACATTGTATTTGCGAAGATCTGTCTGTAATAAATTCGTATCAGGTTCCATTTATATATCTCTTACTTTCCAATTTTAAACATGTGTTGCTTTGTTTATGCTTGTTTATGATTGTATGCTAGATATATAATGTTAGGCTAGACATTTCTTTGTGTTTACTATGATGTAGTTATGTTAGAATAGTCAAAATGTTCATGCCATGCTGTTACTCTGCCCGTGTTACTTTAAACTGTGTATGAACTCGTAAACTGAATCTCGAATGTTTATCTATCCAACCTATGCTGTGGTTAGAAGCTTCCTGCTAGAACTTGGCCAATTACTAGTGGTACGTTCTCTACCTATTCTATACTTGATGATCAATGAACTTGGTATGGCCGTGTTCTCTAGGTTGAAACAAATCATAAGAGACACGGAGCGTAGGATTAGAGATAGGTTAGATTCATGTTTATCTGTTATATATCTTTGAGAGAACTTTCGGGATATTTATGATTTAATTATTGGTTATCTGCTATGCTAGGATTACGGTGTTCTGTTATGTGTTACCCTATCGCATGTTCTTGTTTGATTGTTGCCTTAGGAATGATGCATGCTAGAGTTATCCCCTTGGTTCATATCAGTAACTGTATAATTAGGTTTTCAGACGCAGAATATTAGTTTACACAGTGGATTAATATGCATGGAATAGTTGTGATGATTTATATCTGTAATGCTGAACGATTTAACTGACCGTTAGCCCGATTATCTCAACTTGGTCCGCGGGATTATCCCCGTTCGTGTTCTTGTTCAATCAACAATTCACGCTACGATACAGACGTCTCTGATGACTGTGACTGGGGACCAGGATTCGAGGATAGTCGTCGGTTAAATTGGTCTGTACATTTGGGAGAACTTCCGATGTATCTGACTTCTATAACTGCTATCCACGTGACATGTTACTTATCTGATTGCGGACAACTCTACGTTAGATATTTAATAGGATCGTAGTTGTAGCTCATTAGGATATAGGAAATCTGCGGGAGTAATGTGGAACCCTAATTAATGTAACGGAAAAACCGTAAAACGCCCTATTACTCGGTATAGTGCTGGAAACACCCATTGGTGGAGTACAAACGTATGGAAGCCGCGGAACGGTCGTAGGTACAATACTTTGCATTAATTATGTTTCTATCCTCTCCGGATTAGTCATCACATCTAGTAGCCTTACCCTTGACTATTCATCAATAACATTTAACGAAATCATAGTAAACACTCGCTTATCCTCTGTTGACCGAGTCTCCGTACAAACCTCTTTAGTTCTGTTTTCTTTATTTAATTAGTATTTAGTTATAAAAACCAAACCTATCCAAAAGCTTTTAAAACCCCCTAGTTGAATCTCCAAAGATAATAAAACTTCCTAGACTCCCATGCCCGTTGTAGTTTGAAGAACGACACCTGAGTCATACATACCACTTGCTGCCCTTTTAGGTCTGTCAGTAGTATACAGCTTAGGATTCCCCTGCTCTACAAATTTAAAACCCACTGTTCGCCGCTTCTATTGCTGTTGGATCAATGACCGGAATCAAATCCGTCCGACCAATAGGGGCAACGACAGCTCCTCAGGATCTGTCGTTCCATCGTAAAGCTTCATGCTAGGAGTCTTTAATCTTTTCGGGATCTCAGCATCACAAATAGGTGATGCAAATCTTGAGATCCCGTGGGCAGATGGAGCGATTTCAGGTATAGGTAGCATAACTTCGGGAATATTGGATATCATATCCCTCAAATTTTGCAACTCTCTCGCCATAATAAGACTTACTCCAGGATCCTGCAAAATGTTAGTTCCAAACATATTGTCAGCATAATAATTAGTAAATATGTTACCATCATTTGGGATCCTGGATGAGGATCCTGGATGAGGATCCTGGATTTCATTCATGATCCTTTGTTGTGGAAATCCCTGGAGCATACACTGGATTTGGGATTCTAGTAGTTCCTTGCACAGCAATGAAATCTCCTCCAATACTTGCAGATGCTGAAGTGCTGGAACCCAGGATCCTGCCCCGAACAGGAGTAGTATCCTGATTAGTAGGAGTGTTGACTCCTCTCCTCATGCTTTCGATATTCTTTTTCAGGGCCTCATTACTCTGCTCCACACGTCCTAATTGCTCTTTCACCTGTGAAAACAAAGCCATAATATTCCTGTTAGAAATAATAACGGGATCCTGATCTGTGATCATGGATCCTGAGAAGGTAGATCCTGTGGAAGCCGTCCTCCTATAGATATTCTCTGGTTCCCATTGTGATGATGATGGAGGGAAAGCAGGAGGTAGATTAGTCATCACAGATGTCGATGATGGCACAATAGAAGATATAGGTTGTCCTTGTGTCGACATTTTTGACAAAAACCTTTTAAAAAGTGATTTAACAAGGATTTTAACAAGAATTTGATTATGAAAAGCACCACTTGCCCCACGGTGGGCGCCAAACTGTTTTGGTCAAAAATTACCCTAGGCAATTAAGTGATCAAATTTAGAAAAGTGATGTTGGGTGCTATAAATTACTTTCAAGATAATTACGCTTTTACACGATTATCTATATGAGTAAATGACAACTTTGAATGAAAATTATGCCTTGAATCCTTGGATTCGTGGATCCTTGTTAAAAATGAGTTTAACGGTGAAAACAAGTGTTTGTAAATAAGATTATTCCAAAAGTTTAAGTAAAATGCAAAGTATTTTCAGGATAATGTAAGTTATGCAATAAATATATGATCGCAATCAATAAAAATGTATGAAACGGAATAATAATGCAATTATTGTGATAAAAAGATGATTAGAAACAAGATAAATACGTATCTTTATGATAAATATAAGATAAAATCAGGATAATGCAGAATATATGATCAAAGGATCAATGGAATGCAAATTAAACAACGAAAATACAAAATAAATGCGATCGACACAAGGATGTACGAGGAAAGCCCTTGATCAAGGTTGATCGCCGGCATAAAACCTCGGGAAGGAACAATCGTTCCTTGCCTTTGTTCATCTTATAAAAATGAAAGTAATTGATTATAAACTAAGAGCACAAGGATGATCGGCTAAGTGAATACGTGTTAATTTAGCTAAGTGTTGGTGAAATAATCGTAAAAGAAAGAAAGAACAGAGTGTTTGTGTGTTTTTCCGGTGAAAATAGTGAGTAAACGTTTTTTTAATCGATCACCCAAGCCTCGTTTAAATACTAAGAGCGTTTAACAATAATTCCGAAATATCAGGGATCCTCGGAGGAATGATGAAGACTCCCAACGTCTCTTTTGACTCTATTCCACACGTGCATAAGACTTCGTCTTCTCCAAATCGTATCACAGCCTAGCCACATAATCCGGAGCATATCTCATTAACGCGTTCCATGTATGACCTGGTCAATACTTAAAGAAAATAAACACGTTAATCGGCTCGTGATCCTGAACTAATACGGGTTCAGGATCCTGAACTATGTGTATTCCAGAATAAACTTAGGATTCTCAGTTAAGGATCCTCCACGCTCAGTATCCTGCACAATCATATTAGATAAATATATCCTGACCAGGATCCTGCAAGATAAACAATAACGATATATCCAGGATTTTAATAACCTGTAACATATAAACATAGAATCTCAGGATCCTTAGTCTTAGCTTTTGTGACACCCGTCAATTTAGGACTAGAATTTGGTGCCTAATCAAGTTTTAATACATGTAATTAGTTCTGTGTTAGGCTAATTAATGTATCAATTATTATATATATTGTTGAATATATATCTACACAATTATGCGGTTTGTTTAAATCGTACGAGTTTCAAATCGAATGAATTTCGATACAATAAATACGGACATTGATGAACAATTTTATTAAGTAATACGAATATTATTTAATAACTCAATTTTATTTAGAATATTATTTATTGTGATATTTCGTATCCATATTTTATTACACAATTAATGTATACGCGATTAAAAATACAAACGCGCAAACAAATAAAACGAATTTCATTTTAAACATCATAAATAGATAATTGGTAAAATATTACAATAAAACACTTTATAATGATTTGTAATTTAAAACGGACAATTAAATGAATAAAATAAATATTTAACATTAAATGACGGAGAAGACGAACACCACACGGAGCACGGGACGGAGACTGCGAGGTGAGGCTTTCACCTACACCCCACCTCTCCTTTCCTCTTTCTTTCATTTCCATTTCAACAAAACACACACTTACACCAAAACCTCTCAACTAAAAATCACCAAAATTTCGGATCTTGCAAAACCGACAACAAAAATCATATTTTCGGAATCACCACTACAAGGGGAACGAGATTAACAAAAGCATCAACATCATTTTCGGACTCCATCTCCTTCGATTTGCATTTGTAAGGAAATTTCTAAAAACTTAGATTTGTTTATTTTGATGTAATATTTTGATGTTTGCACAACTTATATATGTTCAATACTAGAAAGATAACAAGGTTTTATAGCCTAAAAATGAGTTTGATTTGAGTTTTGGCCAGGAAAATCTCGACAGCCGCTGTTTTCTGGGCTGGTGTTCTTCAATGCGACATAAGCCTTGTGTCGCAAGTAGTGTCGTATTTTGCCTGTTATGTCGCATAAAACCCGTTATGTCGCATCTTGTGTCGTACCAAACCTTTAGTGTAGTAACTCATGCGACACAATATTGTGTCGTACTCTATGTCGCATACTATGTCGTATTTCTATACGACACAAGCATTATGTCGCTGTTGAATCAACATCTTAAATCTATACGACACTACCCTTGTGTCGTATAGGTATTGTGTCGCATTTCTATGCGACACAAAAATGCGACACAACCCTTGTGTCGCATGACAAACATTTGTGTCGCATGATTGTGTCGCATAAAACAGCAGGTTTTCAAACTAAAATTTCACTAAGTGTCGAACCTATATAACCTCAAACACTTATACGATACGACTTATAAAACACATTGGAACACACTTGTAAGTGCAAAACATCAATAACGTGATAATAATACTTAAAGTTTATTATTTCAAATCCATCACCAACGGGCCGTACGTGTTTTCAAAACATACTTCAAAATCAAACAAGTCGTTGTAACTTGTATCAATTCAATCAAACAAGTCGTAGTAACTTGTAACAATACAATCAACCAGATCGTGGTAATTTGGACATATATAGTTGTATAACAACTACAAGGGTAGTCTTTCGAGATACCGGTACAATTAATAACAATCGAGTGTCGTGAACACATTCAGGTTTCAAGTCTTTGGACACCAATTCACAGCTAATTACTTCAAGTTTATTAAATTAAACACTTCAAGACTCAGGTGAGTTTCATGGCCCCATTTTCACTATTTTACAACTAGGGGTGTGATATTACTGCTCTATTTTGTTTTACAAGAAGAACGTAAGTACCAACCTTCAAATACTACATGAGTTTCAAGCTAATCAATTTAAAGTCCTCTATAGCATAGTCTCTAATATTTTAGCGTGAATGTTAGTATATGATATCATATGGGATTGACAATCCTCATCCGGGTTAGCACGCACTAACCGGTCAAACGGATGTATTAGCATTTGGGAAGACGAGTGTGGATTAGACACTCGTAGGAGGCAAATCAGTTAGGTTTCCTTAATTGGACCTAGCGCTCAAGTTAAGCTCAGACTATGTGCTCATGGATTGTATAACTTTTATTTTGCTTAATTGCATTTTAAATTCAATATAAATCTTGCGGTTCTTACAACTATACATTGACATACAAACCTGTGAGCTCACCAGCGTTTTCGCTGACCCATTTTAGCATGTATCACAGGTACCCAGCAGTAGGTTGGCTGCACAGGCAGGGATTATTAGCTCGAGTCAGCATACATACAACTAGATATTTGATTGCATTATTATATTTTGTAAAAGTAATTATGCTATGTAATCTCTCAATTTCAGGAACCGAGCTAATGTAACATTATTTTGATGTAAATGTTTACTTTATTAATACAAGTTTAAAACGACGCATATAGTGGTCGTTCGTTATATCTTATGTGCTTTGTATATTGATTAGTGACACCCAAATCGAGCTTCCGCAAATCCTTAAATTTGGGGGTGTCACAGCTTTATCTTGAACATATGCATGATCCTAAATATAATTTTCAATAGTAAGTAGAGACTTCAGGATCCTGTATCTTAACTATAAAATTTAGCCTCAAACACCTATGACGATGAGTGCTGCATGACTGGCTATTTGAGCGATTTTGTTTGTTCTAGATTGATAGGAAACCCGATACACTTTGAGTGAATTGAGTGACCACCTTTTGTGAGATCGCCTAGTCATGTGTACTCCAAGATCATGAGATTTTGATGTATGCCTAAGAGAGTCATTTCTTGTTTAAGGAAGGATCATCTTATCTTTCCATATATTCTTGAAACTATCTTACTTGCATCTGGAAGTGGTAACTCTTAGAAATGTTGTGACTCGCTCTAAAATGTTTTAAAATGTTTTTAAAAACTGAGTGTTGCTTGAGGACAAGCAACGTCTAAGTGTGGGATAACTTGATGTGACGCAAAAAGTCATGTTTTTAAGACTAATATTTCACACTTTTTGGGCACATCTTTAGTGAAAACATTCCAAAACAATCATTATTTACTAAAATTCACTAAAGTGCTCAAAATATAGGCATTGCTACAAAAATCACTAAAAACGTCCAAATAACGAGCAAAACATAGCGAATAAACAACAACCAATTCTCACACCCTCATTTATCTTATGATAAACATATTCTAAACTTATGGTATGATTTAATAGGTAAAAACGAGATGGGAGAATCAAGAATCATGCAAATTGAGTAAAGAACGGAAGAGATACGCCTCCTACAGATCATTAAAACTTATTTCGGCTATTCTTGAGTTAAACATATCCAATTTCTGTGAGATTGACACCATTAGAAGCGTAATAAATTACGAAGCAACAGGCAAAAGAATCAGGTCAAACGGACGTGTAACGAAGGAGATACGTGCGTTTTAAGCAACGAACGAAATCAGACGGAAACCGAATACGGCCCAAGAGACCGTATACGGCCCCTACAAGACCGTATACGGCCCTTGCATGACCGTATACGGCCCCTGCAAGGCCGTATACAGCCCCTGACACCTCATATGTTGCCCGTTTGTGCTTCGTTTGCTTGTACGTTGGTGCTTCGCGACTTGTACGGCTGATTTCACCCTTTGCCTATAAATAGGAGTCACCTCCCCCTCATTTCACACACCATTCTTCATTCCACTCATTTCCTCACTCTCACTTTCTCTCTCACACACTCTCTCTCTCTCTCTTCTCTCTCTCTATTCTTTTTCTCTCTCTAGAATTAGGGTTAGCATCAGTTAGTTCTCAGTTAATATTTAACTGGGACTAACGGAGGGACTACTTTTGTAATAGCATAGGGAATAGTTCAGGGGCTTATTTGTAATATTGTCGAAGATATTGCGGAGGTTCTGCTTGTACTCTCTCTCTAACGTTTATTCAATCTACGCTTTATTAACGGTTACTTCTTTCCTTATCTGTTATAATGATGATTGCTATTATTATTATGCTAGATTTAGGACCTGTTATTGATGATCCCAGCTAGAGATCTTAGTATGTATTACTTTGATTGATTATTAATAAGCTTGCGGAATAGTTTATTAATAACTTGAAGAACAAACTTTTATATAACAGAATATCTAACCAAAAGCTTCAATATTATTAACAATAATACGAACACACAATCTGTGTTAGGGTTTACAACCTTGAAGCTAATAACTAGAATGAATTCGTCTTATCTAGGGTTTTACAGGATCTCTATTTATAACATATAGAGTCCTTTACAGAATCAAACTATTATGGAATCATATCTATTCCATAATTCTCTCTATTCGGCTATATCTAACCAACAGTGGTTATCTATATCACTAACAGGGGTAGTACTCGTATATTATCAACAGTGGTTGAGTACTTAATACAAAATACAAACTACATACTAACAGTGGTTCTGTTAGACAAACTACTTGACAGCGGCAGCTACTAACTAGCAGTGGCAACTACTAACAGTGGTTGTACTTCTAACAGCGGCACAATACTTGTATTCTGAGCAAATCTAGCAGTGTCTCAGTCTCAACAATCTCCCCCTAAACTTGATCATTCAGAGTAATGATTCAAGTTTCAATCCTTCTTTTCTTCTTCTATCTCCTTCATCGTTTGCCTCTTATGCAGTTGATTGAACACCATGTATAAAGCTTTGTAAGCTCCTTCAGTAATGATGGTTGTAGATAACTTCAAATCAACCAATCTATTCAGCAGCCCTGTTCCCAGCACATAATGTCGATCATCAAACATGTAGATCACCTGCCCATTGTTAAATACTACCATGTGTACTCCAGCTCTGGCAAAATATCTCCAGGTTATAACCCTTTGATGACAGTGAAAGAATAAGTGATACATGCTGGCTGGTTCTAACAGGCTTTGCAATAACTCCATCATTTGTCTTTCAATCACAGCTTCAGAGTTCTTTCTATTCCTGATTCTGCTCACTTGATACAACTCCATAAGATCATCTCTTGTACAAATTCTGAGCAAATCAACCATACTCCCAACATGGTCATCAAATCCTCTTTCCCTTTCAATCTTGATCTCAAGGATCATTTTTCTGAAACCATAATCAATTGCTACTCCTTCCCAATTTATAATTCTAGCCTTTCTTGGTCCTTCAGAAATCTCCTTGCTATCAGTCAGAATCTTGATTCTCTTTTTCAGCTCTGGATCAAATCTTGGAATATCAGGAATAACATTGTCTTTAGAAATCTGATTTTTCCATGAATTTCTTCTGACTTCATTCTGCTTATCCTCTAAGGCTTTCTCTGCTGCCTCAGTAGCTGCTTTTTCTCTTCTTTCTTCTTCTTCTTTCAAAAACTTTACCATTTCCCTATCTGCCTTTTCTTTCTTCTCCTTCATCAATGCATTCAAATGCCTATTCTCTTCCATTTTCTTGGTCCACTCATCATCTCTTCCCATATACCTATCATATGCCTGTTGCAGCTTCTGCATATTCCATCCTTTAACAATTTTAGCTGGGGCATAATTTTCAGACAGAGCATTGATCATTTGTCTTCTCCTTTCAGCATATGGTAAAGGTTTACTCCTCTTCTTGGCTAATTCCTCTTGCTTTTTCTTTCTAGCCCTTTCCTCATTTGACTTTTTCATCAACAAAAATCCAGAAGATAACTCTTCCTCTTCATTACCTTTCTTCTTCTTTAAATAATCATGAACTCTCTGAGCAGGAAGCTTTAATCCTTGTGCAGTCTTTTCTTTAACAATCTCTGCAGCTTTCTGTGTAATAGTCACTACACTCAGATCATCCAAAATCATTTTAACATCATCACCCTCTTTTTCAGCTTTAGCTTCTGCAGCTCTCCTTATCAACCTTTCCCTTTCTTCTACTTGCATCCTCAGCATATCATGAGACTCAAGATGAGGTTCTTTAATTTCTTTCACTTTTGATTTTTCTTTTAACTTTCCTTTACCTTTGTCTTTTGGATCAATCACAGGCAATTTAGACTTAGGTTTGAGTGGTGAAGTTGGTTCTCTTATTGTAACAGGTACCTCTCTTGGTCTTGTTGTTGTGGTAGTTGTGGCAGAGGTTGATATGACAGCAGTGGTGATTGGTGTATCAACAGTGGTAGGTGTTGGTGTACTAACAGGGGTAGATGTAACAGTGGTAGTGTTAGTGTTGACAGTGGTTGAAATTGTGACAACAGTGGTAGAAGTTTTGACAGGGGATAAAGTATTAGTTGACTTTCTTCTAGGAATAGATTTCTTTCTTGTAAAGGTCTGCAACTTCTTCTCTTCATCAATTGACTTTGATTGCTCCCCCTTAACCTCAACTTCTCCTTCTTTCATCTCTTTTTCAACATCATCAACCACCTCATACACTGACCTATCACTGAAACTAACTTGCAGTTAACGAATGAGATCCGAATTTTTTACCATGGCTGCGCAGAGTATGACGAATTTTTTCCAGCAATCTTCTAGGGTTTCTTCGATACGGCTTCTCTTGCTTGTAAAACTTGTAGATTCTAGATCACGAGCCACCTTGCTCTGATACCAATTGTGAAAACCTAATAATGATCAAGCTCGAGACTGTTTAGGTCTTGACTTTGATTGCTCCCCCTTAACCTCAACTTCTCCTTCTTTCATCTCTTTTTCAACATCATCAACCACCTCATACACTGACCTATCACTGAAACTAACTCTTTTCTTATTTTCCAGGTTAGCACCCATCACATCCCAAAAATATAATCTAAGTGCAGCTTTCTCAGGCAACCCTTTATTCAATGGAAATACCTGATAAACTGTTTCATCAGTCTGCTCTGCTCCTGCACCATCACTTGTATTAACATTTTCAGAAGAATCTTCACCAGTATATACCACCATTTTTCTGTCATCTGCAGCATTTACCATCTCATCATCTAAACTTTCATGTATCACATAATCAGAGACATTGAGCTCCTCCTCAGCCTTATCCCTGCTTTGCACATAATCATCATCTTTATCATCAAACACTAACTCCACAGTGTCTTCTGATTGTGCCTCATTATGCTCACATATATCCATCTCAACTGTATTATCATCAAGCTCAAGCACCTCTATAGCTGCAGAATCATCATGCATCTCATCAATATTTATCATTACTTCACTCATATCATCATGAGGTCCATATGAATCATCATCATCATCATCACCTGCTTTTCTTGAACCATCATCTTCAGGCATATTATCATCATCTGCTTTCTTCTCCCCCTTGCCTGAAGATTCCTTTAACTTATTCGCAGGTAGAAGAATATTGTTGACAGCCTCCTCAAGCATTAACAATCTATTCTGCACATCAAGCAACTCTGCCTTCTGATGATCAATGATCTCCTTCTGCTTAGCAATTAACTCATCCTGAGCTTGAATTTTCTGTTGAGCCTCTTTTCTGTAAGCCCTTTCTCTCTCATATTTGCTCCACAGTTTATTGATATCATGTACAAGATAGGAAATCGTCAATTCATCAGTATCACTAGGCTCATCAACATTAGAGTGTGACCTCTTAGTTGAATCCTTGCCCACATCTGCCACTGCAGATGTCCCTTGGTTATTGGTACTGGGACCTACAGTTGAATCATCACCCATAGGCTCATCAAACATAGTTGCCTCTGGTTGGGTCTGAGTAATGTTACCACTATCCTGCCCTGCCAGTGGGCTAGAAACAGTAGTGGCAGCCCTTCCAGAATGAACATTTTCATCAAGTATGTTCACCTGTTGTGTTGGGACAGTTGACTGAGACTGTGGAGAAACAGGAATCTCCATAGCCTGTGTAGCCTTCTTGGATTTCTTGGCTTTAGATTGGGTAGGCTGTTTGTTCCCTTGTTTTCTTTTGATGCCACCTCCTGATGTGTGTTCAGAACCAACTTGTGTTGTTGGTCTGTCATCATTTGGTCCAGATGGTGTTGGTAATACACCACCAGTGGCAGAAGGAGTAACTAGCATTGTAGAAAATAATGCAGTTTCCTTCTTAGAAAAAGCATTCTGATACTGATTCATAGCCTTAATAGTCCTCAAAGATAGAGTAGAACTAACAATCACACTATCCTCTGCTGGCAGATTTGACAATTGATTATTCAATAAAAGCTGAACAAATCTAGGGTACATAACGAATGTATCACCCTTTACATTCCTAACCATATTATCTAAGATAAATCTAGACATATTAAATTTAATACCCTGTGCCAAGCAGATAATAGGATATGCAATAGTAGAACTAAATTCATTAAAACTAGTTCTCTTTTGAGACAAACATACCAGAAAAGTATGAATGTAGAACTTCCATTGAGGACAAAACCATGACTTCAAGAAAGTATATTCTGATCTTGTCTAGCCTGAACCTTCATACCCCATATCCATAATGCCTTTAAACAAATCTTCTCTCGATAATTCCAGAATTCCACCTTCATCATCAAACTGTAAAAGCTCTCTTAGAACAATCTCAGTAACCATTACCTTCTTACCCTTGACAGTGGAATGAATGTGAGTAATGCCATTAACATTCCCTTCCTTTGCATTCTGCCAGAATTCCTGAATATGTGATCGAATCAATCGTGGAGCGACAGTAAGGGCATAAGTAACTGGACAACTACTCAAGAAATCGATGATAGGGTGAAAATACTCATCGGCAAGTTCTTTATTCAAGAAAGCCCTCATATTGTGTTCAGAATGAACACTTAGCGTAGAATGATCAGAATCAGATGACGATGAAGATGCCATTGATGTAATCGATGAACGAACGAAGAGTGAATTACAATAAACAACTCAAAGCGAGAGCGATTATTGAAGGGTTTTGAAAATTTTGAAAGCGTAATTGAAAAAGTGAAGTATTTGAGTATTTATTTGATGACAGTGCCAAGCCCTAAAAATAGAACTAGCAGTGGCACTTCTGGTTATACCCAACAGGGGCACAATTTACAAACAAACCCAACAGGGTACCTCACTTGGTCAATTTATAGTCAACCCTTTCTAACCATCTAACAAAGCTAGCAGCGGCTGATAGTCTAGCAGGGGCATACGACAAAGGAAACGCCAACTTAGAACTAACAGGGGCATAAACTTAGCTTAGTTAGACAACGAATTTTTTTTTTTTTTTTTTTTTTTTTTTTTTTTTAACCAAAAGATAAGAAGAAACAAATAAAACATTAAATTCCAGCTCAAGTGATGTCTCTTGACAGTGGCTGAAACCTGCAATATTAAACTAAGAAAAACAACTAGCAGGGGTTAAATTACACACATATACAGCAGGGGTTTAAAATACATTGACAGTGGCAAAGGTAAACTAACAGTGGCACCATCTGTTATCATGATGAAGCTAACAGTGGCAACACCTGACCCTGTCACATACAATATATTTTACCCCTGTTAGTATCAAATCCAGACCAAAACACTACGTGAGATTGATCATACCAATATTAGTTATCAAAAATGTAAATCTTCCTACATCAAATGCTTTTGTAAAAAGATCTGCAAGTTGATTATCAGTATGAATTTTAAAAATATGAATCAATCTTTTATCATAACAATCTCGTATAAAATGATATCTGATCTCAATGTGTTTGGTTTTTGAATGCTTAACTGGATTCTGAATGATACTAATAGCAGAAGTATTATCAATATAAATAGGAGTGTTTATGAAAGTCAAACCATAATCCAGCATTTGATTCTGAATCCAAAGAACCTGTGCACAGCAACTTGATGCTGCAACATATTCTGCTTCTGCTGTAGAAGTGGAAACTGTGGTCTGCTTTTTACATTGCCATGACACTAATCTATTTCCAAGAAATTGACAACCTCCACTAGTCGATTTCCTATCCATATTCTCACCACCATAGTCACTATCTGTGAAGGCCTTTAGCTCAAAATCTGATCCTTTAGCATACCAAAGGCCCAAGTCTGGTTGACCTTTCAAGTATCTAAAGATCCTCTTCACAGCATACATGTGTGACTGCTTTGGATTGGTCTGATATCTAGCACAAAGACACACTGCAAACATTATATCAGGTCTAGATGAAGTTAAATACATCAATGAACCAATCATTGACCTGTATAAGTGCACATCTACTTCCTCCCCCTCAGGATCAGAATTAAGATGTTTATGTGCCTCCATGGGAGTGCTAGCTACCTTCACATCTTTATAACCAAATTTATTCAAAATATCTTTCACATACTTCCCTTGGTTAATAAAGATTCCATCTAACTTCTGCTTGACCTGCAATCCTAAAAAGAATGTGAGTTCACCCATTGAACTCATCTTGAACTTCTTATGCATTAAATCCTCAAACTCTTTGCACAATGAATCCCTTGTAGACCCGAAAATAATATCATCAACATACACCTGTACCAGCAATATATCTCTTTGAACCCTCTTGGTAAACAATGTCTTGTCAATAGTACCTCGCTTGAATCCATTCTTGAGCAAGTACTCAGATAGAGTATCATACCAAGCTCTTGGAGCTTGATGTAATCCATACAATGCTTTCTTCAATCTGCACACTCTATCTGGATATGTTGGATCTTCAAACCCTGGTGGTTGGCAAACATACACCTCATCATCAATTAGACCATGAAGAAAAGCACTCTTCACATCCATTTGATAGACTTTGAAATCCTGATAAGATGCATAAGCTAAAAATAATCTAATAGCTTCTATTCTAGCAACAGGGGCAAAGACATCATCATAATCTATGCCTTCTTCCTGTGTGTACCCCTGTGCTACCAACCGAGCCTTATTCTTGATCACTATTCCTCTTTCATCTCTCTTGTTCTTAAAGATCCATCTTGTGCCTATAGCTTTCTTTCCTTTTGGAAGATCAACCAAATCCCACACATCTTGCAGTTTGAATTGCAACAATTCTTCCTGCATAGATTCAATCCAGCTTGGATCTTTGAGAGCCTCCACTGCCTTCTTTGGTTCCATCTGAGAAAGAAAACATACATATAATGAAGTATGTACATCTTCTTCTCTTACCTTGGTTTGATGTCTTGTCTGAACAGGAGTCATAATATCACCAATAATCAAATCCAAAGAATGATCTTTATGAACCAAATACTTAGAGGTAGAAGTATCAAGTAACTCTCTTTCCAAATTAGAACCCAATAGATTATCTACCTCAGAGTCTGAGAAAGACTCTCTTTCCTCTCTTTCTTTTGAAGGCTTTGGAGTTGCTTCAGAATCTGACAAAGAAGTCCTTTCCAAAACTTGAAATGGAGGACTTTGTTCAACTAATTTTGGAGAATCGGGCTCTCCTTCTGAATCATGCTCTGAAACTATATGAGAACCCTTTGAAGTAAATGGTTGATTTTCTGTTGGAATTGAACCATCTTCATCCTTTGAACCATTTTTGCTACTTGACCCACTTGAATCATTTGAAGGTTCATCTTGCTCTAACTGGAATGCTTCTGGAGGATCTGGAGACCAAATAGGAAACAAGACATACTTCAAGTCATCCTTTTTAGTTTGACTTGAGGTTGAATTCCCATCTTTACCTGCATCATTACCTGCATCTGTACCTGCATCTGTATCTGCACTAATAGACAAATCTGGATATCTAAAAGCATGGGTTAGTGCATCAATATCAAACAAAACTTCTGGACCTTTTCCTTCTACATTTGATGAATGTTCATTAAAGGTCACATCCATGGTCTCTTCTATGATCCTAGTCCTTTTGTTAAATACTCTATAAGCCTTGCTTTGAATAGAGTATCCAACAAATACACCCTCATCTACCTTACTCTGAAACTTACCAAGATGATCTCTGGTATTTAAGACAGTACAAGGACATCCAAATGGTTTTAAAAAGCTAACCAAAGGTTTTCTCTTAAAGAATAACTCATAGGGTGTCTTGTTATGAGGTTTAATAATCAAAATCCTATTCAAAACATAACAAGCAGTGCTAACTGCCTCTGCCCAAAAGGACATTGGAAGTTTAGCATCTGCTAGCATGCTTCTAGCAGCCTCAATTAGTGTCCTATTCCTCCTCTCAGCTACTCCATTTTGTTGTGGAGTCCTAGGTGCACTATACTGTCTTTCTATACCTTTATCCTCACAGAACTTATTCATCTCATGATTCTTAAGTTCTGTCCCATTATCACACCTGATGATCTTAACCTTTTGATTAGTTGAATTCTCAATCCTAGTTATGAATGATCTAAGTATTTCACCTGTCTCATCCTTAGTCCTAAGAAAGAACACCCAACTCATTCTAGAGTAATCATCAGTTATTACCAAACAGTAAGATTCCTTCCCTTGACTAGCTACATTGGTAGGGCCAAACAAATCCATATGTAACAGGTGTAAGGGAGTGGTATTGGTATTCACAAGCTTGGTCTTATAAGAGGTCTTGTGTTGCTTGCCTTTGAGACATGCTACACAGTGGTCACTACATTCAAATAACTTTTCAGGTAAGCCTCTCACTAGCTTATTCCTAACAAGTTTATTCATGGTCTTGAAATTCAAGTGACACATCCTCCTATGCCATAGTTCAGATTCAGATACAGTAGCTTTAGAAATGAGACAGTTAACATTTTGAGATTCCATCTTGTTTAAATCACTACAGTATACATTATCCTTTCTTGGAATTCTCATTAAAATCTTATCTTCAGGTATTTTGAGTTTTTCAGAAAGTATAAGGCATTCTGTGTCAGTGAAATATACAGGATTTTGCTTATCTGTGATTTGACTCACACTAAGCAAATTGTATCTCAATTGCTCAACATAATAAACATCATTGAAAGTGAGCTTACTGCTTTTTACCTTACCTTTACCTGTGATTTTACCTCCTTTAGGATTGCTTCCAAATGCTACATCTCCTCCATCAAACGCTTTAAAGTCCTGTAGCTTTTTCCTGTCTCCAGTCATGTGTCTTGAACAGCCAGAATCAATATGCCATAAGCTTGGTGGCTTGCCCTGCACATATATGAGAAAAACAATTAGTTTTTCTTGGGAACCCAAACCAATTTGGCTTTGGGTTTCCCATGAGCACCTTTGACATCAACCCTTTTGACAGTGATTGATCTCAGTGCTGCATTGGTTTTGGACACTTCAGATTTACACTCATTTTTATGTCTCCAAAAACAATCAATTTTTGACCTAACAGGGGTTAATGGTCTGACAGTGGTCACCTTTAAGTTTGTATTGATTACCCTGGCAGTGGTAGCTTTACTTGGTATATACATTCTTTTGAAATGTTTAATACCAGCAGAGGTACCATGCCTGACAGTGGTCAAACCCTCCCCTGTTCGTGTCTTGCCTCTGTTAGCCATTGACAGGGGCACTGCTGTAGCATTAACAGGGGCTGCAGCCTTGCCTCTGTTAGGCTTATTTATCAACACATGACCTGTACCACTGTTCCTATTATTTTTAGGATTGTAGTAACAGTCCTGTTGAAGATGATTATATCTACCACAAATAAAACATGACTTTCTTTTCACACATTCAAACCCATTACCCAACCTTTGTGAAGCCAATTGGTTCCAATTTCTTTGATTACCCCTGGGAATGGATTTATTCACATTACTTGCAGTATGTAACTCAGACTTCTTTGATTTACATGTACACTTATCACACTCAGATTTCAACTTGTCTTTTGATTCAGTATTGACCTTTTTGTGTACATACCCTAAACCTGAACTAGCCTTGTTGGTTTTCCTGACTTGATCTATTTGAGCTTTTGCTTTCTCAACAAACATCTTTTTACCCTCTTCTAGTTTAGTACTATTTAGTTCAGAAACTAGACCAGTAATAGGCTTAACACAATCATCCACAGAATTACCACTAGATGAGCTATCACTATCACTCTCATCTTCCTCAGTCCAATCAGATACCTCAACTTTATCAAAATTCACATTATCAGCACAATTAACAACTGGATCTACCTTTTTAACCTCCTCAGACACACCTACCTTAAGTGTTTCTAAAACAAAATCACTTTTAGGTGGGAAATAAGTATGATTATAAGGTGGAGGAACAGCATTAAGGTTGTAACCTAATCCAAGTTTTAATTTATCATGAATTTGAGACTTGATTAAGTTTTGAACACCTTTTGAAACATTTTCCAATTCATCAACTTTCAATTTTATTGACTCCTTATCAGAAATTGCCTCAGCCAACTTAGCACTTAGCATATCAACTTTTGTTTTTAAAGCTTTCTTTTCCCAATTTAGATACTTAATATCTAAGTGAAATTGAGATTCATTCTTTTCATAAGCTTTTATCTGATTTTCTAAGTTTTCAATAGCTAAAGTGGCATGTTGACTCTTTTCCTTACAAGCTTTTAATTCATTACACACAACCATATTATGATCCCTATAAAATTTAACCATTTTCTTGCATGCAGGAGAACATAATTTAGATTGTACCTCATATGGAATGTCTGAAGGCTCTGGTTCTTCTGTGACAGCCATCAAAGCTTGATTTGTGGTTACAAGCTCTTCCTGATCACTCCAGTCAAATCCTCCCATTCCATCTTGAGCAACCAATGAATCTGAAGTGGTGTTCTGAACTGGTATCAATCTTCTTTGAGGACCAGAATTATTTCTTACAAAACCATTCTGAGATCCTCCAGTCTGTGTGCTCTTACACTCCCTAGCAAAGTGTCCCATCTTGTGACAGTTGAAACACTCCACCTTGCTCTTGTCAAAACCAGCTGCACCATCTCTCTTGTAAGAAAAATTTCTGTTCCCAGAACTCTGCATAAACCTCTTTGCCCTGATTGTAATCATGGCCATCTGCCATCTTAAATCCATCTCTTCCAGGTCCTCTTCACTAACCTGCTCCAAATCTTCTGTAGTTAATGATGAATTCACATGGCTTGCAAAGAATGCTTCCAATACATTATCATTAGTACCAGATGTGCTACAACTACCAGATTCACCAACAGAAACAAAAGCAGCATTGTTAGAGCTACCATTGGACTGTTTCAACGCTAGAACTTCAGGCTCAAAATTCCTCAGATCATTGTACAGGTCTTCAATCTCTTTCTCTTCAAGATCTGGACTTTGTCTAAGTCCCACAGTGTACATATTCCAATCTGTACCAAGTGATCTTAGAAACTTCTTGTTCAAGTCATCTTTATCAATCTTGACACTGTGATTTTCTAAATCACCCACAAGTTTTTGAAACCTATCAAAAGTCTGAGTCAGAGTTTCAGACTTTACACCTGCAAAGTTTTCAAACTGTTGTTTGAGAAGAGATCTCTTATTCTTCTTGGTGTTATCATTACCACCAAATCTCTTAACAATTGCTTGCATAAGAACCTGAGCATCTTCACAGTTTTCAAACTTCCTTTGATACTCATTAGGAATAGACAAAAGTAGAGTACTTAATGCCTTCCACTCTGTTGCTCTTTCTTTTCTCTCTGCATCAGACTTTGGTGGTGGTCTTTCTTCCTTTTTACCATCTGCATCCTTAGTATAGTTTGGTCCATTAGTAACCACCTCCCACATCATATAATCCGTAAGCAACATGTATTGCCTAATCCTAGTCTGCCATAGCTCAAACTCATCAGGTTTGAGCATGGGAATCTTTGTAGCTTGTATACCTTCCATTGATTCAGTAGACATCTTGTTATTTGTTGAAAAAGCTGCGAAATTCAATTACCTTCTTCAAGATCAAAGTAATATCAAGCTCTGATACCACTTGATGATCCCAGCTAGAGATCTTAGTATGTATTACTTTGATTGATTATTAATAAGCTTGCGGAATAGTTTATTAATAACTTGAAGAACAAACTTGTATATAACAGAATATCTAACCAAAAGCTTCAATATTATTAACAATAATACGAACACACAATCTGTGTTAGGGTTTACAACCTTGAAGCTAATAACTAGAATGAATTCGTCTTATCTAGGGTTTTACAGGATCTCTATTTATAACATATAGAGTCCTTTACAGAATCAAACTATTATGGAATCATATCTATTCCATAATTCTCTCTATTCGACTATATCTAACCAACAGTGGTTATCTATATCACTAACAGGGGTAGTACTCGTATATTATCAACAGTGGTTGAGTACTTAATACAAAATACAAACTACATACTAACAGTGGTTCTGTTAGACAAACTACTTGACAGCGGCAGCTACTAACTAGCAGTGGCAACTACTAACAGTGGTTGTACTTCTAACAGCGGCACAATACTTGTATTCTGAGCAAATCTAGCAGTGTCTCAGTTCTCAACAGTTATTATGCGTAGTGAGTAGTTATATTGTGTGTTTGTTGTGATGTAGTTAGTCGTTAATTGGGATGATGTCATTATGAAACAACGGAAGTAACGTTATACGGCTTTCATTTGTATTGTAACACCCCGCAAATTTAAACGCAATTATAAACATTAATCACTTGCATTATTAGGCTAATTCCCTACTTGAGTGAGTTCACAACACATTTTAGAGGTAAGTCTAGCAAAGCCCAACTAGATAATACGCGTAGTATTACGTATTCGTAATTAGTTGTAATTACGTACTGAACAATTTGAAAACAAACGCAACAAAATATACGACTGTTGGTGAACGAATTTATTTAATAAAACGAAATTATTAAATAACGTCATTAACAACTAAATATTATGTCAATAATATTTACATATCATTTGATAACATAAAACGTAAATTTGTATAATTAAAATAAAACAAAGTTTAAAATTTTGTCACTAAATTAATTTGGTTTCATAAAAAGATCCTAATTAAAAATATAATGAAATATGTAATTAAAAATGTATCAGTTAAAATAATGTAACATTTAACGATCGGGTAAACAAACACGGGACGAAAACGCAGGAGATGAAAAGGGGAATAAAACCCACCTCCCCACCTATTTTCTTCTCATTTCTCACCATCTCCTTCTCTCTCTTCTTTTCTCTTTTCTCCACCTTCTCACTAAAACTAACACCACCACCACCATAAAATCACCTAAAACTACCATCAAACGACGCCGAATCATCAAACAAAATAGAGAAAAACGATCACGACAACACGATCTATCTTTCCATCTTTTTGGATTTCAAATCCAACACTCGTAAGTTTCCGACAAATCCCGCAAATCTTTAGATTTCGAAGTTATAATTGATATTTCTTGTTTAATATACCTAGATTACCATGTATTAGTGTTTTATACAACCAAAATCGTCCAAAATCGACCAAAAATCTGACTTTTTCATGCTGTTCGTCGAACAGTTGGAAGTGTCGCTATGTGCCAAAAACAGTGCTAGCGACACTAGCTAAGTGTCGTTATGCCTAAGTGTCGCCCCTATAGCGACACTACTTAAGTGTTGCCGAAATACTTAACCAGATCCATCCTAGCGACACTACTTTAGTGACGCCATAATTGAACAAGTGTCGCCTATAGCGACACTAACCAAGTGTCGCTACTCAATTGAAAATCAGAAATCTAGCGACACTCAGTAAGTGTCGCCTAACTAGTGTCACCTATAGCGACACTAGCCTAGTGTCGCCAAAAACAGAAAACTTGCAACTTATTTTTAAACTAAGTGTCGAACTTAACCGGAAACGAATATTTACATACGATACGAAATACGAACGATACAAACATTACAAACATACTTATTTTGCTGAAATTATGATTTCAAACTATCACCAACGAGTCGTATACATTTTCACAAACAATGAAATACAAACGTAAACGTTTAACAAACACTTGGGACATAACTTGGTTGTACGAACACTAGCATGGATGATTAGCTTAGACATCCACATACTTATTAAATCTCATACGTTAGGGCGTTAGGAGATTTCAGACTGTACTTGGGCTTAGGTTTGCTAGCACTCGCACACAACTAAACTCAACAGGTGAGTTCACAGCCCCTACTTTTACTGTTTTAACTGCTTTGAACAGGAGTGGAAAACATAGTCAAACACTTTTATACAAACATGGTTGTATACTATTTTACTCAAGCAAGTGGAGTACATTGAACTGGTAAACTGATAAACAAACTGACGATTACAACATAATATGTAACACTGCCCGCACGTGGTCCAGGTACGGGTCTTATGGGGGTGTTACATAATACTTTCATACTACCAACGCTGTAAACACATGAACATGTTTTGAGAACGCTGGAGGATAACCAGCAACACTTTATATAACGGACTGGGTAACTAAAAGTCCCTACTGACATGGGCACTAGATCCCACTAACACGGATCTACTATTGGTATTGCACTATCGAAAAGTCCCTTCTGACATGGGCAACAATACTAAAAAGTCCCTACTGACATGGGCAACACTACTGAAAAGTCCCTACGAACATGGGCAACACTACTGAAAAGTCCCTACGAACATGGGCAACACTACTGAAAAGTCCCTACGAACATGGGCAACACTACTGAAAAGTCCCTTCTGACATGGGCACTAGATCCTACGAACATGGGTCTACTATTGTTATTCGACTGATGAAAAGTCCCTTCTGACATGGGCACTGGGTTTCCTACTAACATGGACCCACCAAACGATTAGGATACTCAACTCAATAGTAACACTGCCCGTACGTGGTCCAAGTACGGGTCTTATGGGGGTGTTACACCTACGATCAACTAATAGGATACCTACATTTCTACTATAACTTGAACTATACTTTTGGGCAATATCCCAACGAAACATATCTACAATTAGGATACGTATAATCCTACAGAACATACTTGAAAATAGGATACTGCTTTCCTACAACTACTAGGATTCGAACATTCCTACAAACAACTATTTGGAAACATATTTGGTTTTACGAGCTACACTTTTGGGTGACATCCCAACAACACTGTACTTTTGGGTGACATCCCAACGATTCATTATGAACAACCTGGTTTATCAAAACTGAACTTGTAAACATAAAACCTGTGAATTCACTCAACCTCGTTGTTGACTTTTACTATGTTTTTCAGGGAATTAGCTGCGCATGTAAGAATCGCCAACACACATGGAGAATTAGGCGACCCGTGAAGTTTAGGATACCAACTTTTTGGAAACATATGGATTTCTCTAGTATAACTGAAACTGATTTAGTCATATTCCAGAAATCTACTTTTGTAAACTTATTACTTTTAACTTGTACGATTCGATGAATCGTAAACCTTGTAATTAATACTTTTGGCATCTTAATATATATTGTTCTGTTGTAATCATATGCTCTGATACGTATGCATGTACCGTGTATTATGGCACTCCCCATGCTTAAACAAATGCTTCCGCTAAACGAATTTGGGGGTGTTACATGTATAGCGCCGGAAACATCACTAATGTGTGGAGTACGGAACGTGGAAGCTATGAAAGTCGTAGGCACAATCCGTTGTGGAATAATGTTCCCAACTATTATATATTATAAATGAAAACTCGGTGCTTTGATTACACATTCCATCTATGATTATAAACCGCTTATTCAACTAACGCCTTTCCACCAATAAACGTTGTTAAAACCTTTTGGTAAGACGTCATATCAGGGGTAATTAATTATCTGTGTTTTGGTTTTAAAGCTGTGGAAATACTTTATACATATTGTACACCGTGAATAATCTCCGGATTAAATATCTGTGTCTAAATAACATGGTCTGGTTTTGAAGTCGTGGAAATGCTGTTTTAAACAAGTATTGTACACTGTGAATAAACTAGGGATTTATTGGTTAAATATAAGTGAGGGCTGGTTTAAATCATAAATGGGGAATCTCTAATCTAAAATACAAACTCAGTTTATGAATCTAGAAAGGAAGACGAGGAATCATCTAGTATTCTAAATTTGTCTATCACCCCTGGTTTCTACAAAACCATTGATGGAAAGTAATCAAACACCAACCAAGTCTTAAACCTAAATGCTTTATTCAATTGAGTATCACTGTGGTGTTAAGAACGGTCGGACCGTTAGTGGGTCTGTTACTCTATGCATGCGCCCAAGAATCTTCGTATTCCAGAAAAGGGTCACTGTTCCGTAACAGGGCAGTGTTGAGAGTTGAGCAGCCTCCTCCGATCAGAATCACGATAGCCTAGTTACTCAGTGACATACTGATTGGGCAATTAATCAGTAGGGTGCTAGTGTTTACACCACAAATACTTAAGACAAATAAAATACAAATCTTTAGAAAGACGTTTTCATAACATAAACTAAAACGTCATCCCAATGCAAGGCTAACGAAGTCACAACAAACACCCCCTCTATCCTGACTGCTATCCCTTTATTTTATTTTATTGCGTAATTTAATTAGTAGTATAATTTAGAAAACAAACAAAAACAAACCTCCAACTGCTTTCAAAACAACCTTCACTAGCTAGATTCGGACATCTTGATTTCTCTGTTTCACAATACCGTTGGTTTTGAAGAACGACCCTAGGTCATACTTGCTGCTATACACCTTTAGCACAAGTAAACTTAGGCCCCATCATTTTACAAACTTAAAACTCCACTAACACGTCGCCAGTAGTCGGTGCAACGACAGGTTAATTCCTAACTGACCGCTGGTGGCGCGCCAATTATTGAGGTCAATGTATAGTTGGACTTTTTGGTTATTATGTGAATTACACAGGTTTTGATTCATCTTTTGTGTTTGAGATCTGTGTATGAGTTTAATAACCAATAGTTATCGGTCTATTCTGTAATGGCCATACAGATTGACGTTAAGTGTTCTTGGAGAATCCCCGGGTATTATGATATCTCCATAGCCACCGATCCTCATTGAAATTGAAATAGAAATGTGTTTACGTTTAATTGCTGTAAACAGATTGTTATGCTAAGTTGAATTGTGTGTGATAAATTCATTCACTTAGTTTCGTGCTAATCCCTCATTTTAACTTCCTGCAGATTATGTTTGATATGTGGGTGATCAGGAAGTGGATGCTTTTGCAGGGAAAGTTTGACAGCTTGTAGACTCTGATATGGTTTTGTTATAAACCTGGTTTTGTAATACATAATGCCCCGGTTTGTGTAGTTTCTAAACAGTTTAAATTTGGTGTGTTCTGAACATGTAACTGTTTATGTACATTATCTTAATGTACAGTATATAAATATGTTTTAAATTCATACGCTTCCGAGTAAAATAATAGTATATTGCGATATAGAAAGAGGGGTGTTATAAGTTGGTATCAGAGCATAGTTTTGGGTTAATTGAGCATTGTAAAGTGTTCAATCCCAATTCTAAATCATGTTTTGTCAAACATTCCTGAGTATGGGATTTAGCCTTGATTGTGAATTTGTTAATAGTTAGGTGCTAACGATTAACAATTGTTGAGTTATTGTGATGAAAACAGATATGGCAGATAACGAGCAAACGACCGCCAACCCTAACAATGCCTCAAGAACCGATGCTCCTCCTCTGCACATTCTGAGTGAACCACCGGCTCATGATGGTACTTCTGCTCGTGTTGGTGAAGAATCAAATCAGGATGAATACATGCATGAAATGGAAGATGAATTGATTTCTCTTAGAGAATTCAAAAGATAAACTGAAGCTGCAGCTCAGCAAAGGTCTCAACAACAAACATTTCCACTTGGTACTATTCCTTCAGTCCAGAATAAAAAGACATGTTCTTTCAAGACTTTTATGGCCAGTAAACCTCCTGAATATTCTGGTAGTCCTAATCCGACTGTTACTTTAAATTGGTTGAGAAACATTGAAAGAAAGTTTAAAGTAACTTGTTGTGAGGAAAGGTTTAAAGTTCCATATGCAGAACAGTGTCTTAAGGATGAAGCTATGGTCTGGTGGGATTCTATTACCGGCCATTTGACCCAACAACAAAAGGAAGCTATTCAGTGGTCTGATTTTCATAAAGCAGTTTGTAATCAGTACTGTTCAGATTTTGATATGGCTCGGATCAGACGGGAGTTTATGAATCTGCAATTAACTGATAAAATGACAATGGATGAGTTAATAACCCAGTTTACTGAAAAGTAAAGGTTTGTTCAGCAGTGGGTTCCTGATGAGAAAACAAAGATTGAACAGTTTGTTGATGCTCTACCTTCTAATTATCGTACCACTGTGAGATTAGCAGGTACTCTATCTCAAGCTTTTAACCTCGCACGTTCAGTTGATAGTGATATGAGAGGTTCAGTTTTTCCAGCTAAGGATAGATCTGATCAGAAATCCAGAAATGAATCTTCAGGAAAAGGGAAACAGAAATGGCAGGGTAACCGACAGGGCCAGAAAAGTGGCAGTAAAAGTGTTTCTTCTGGTAGTTCCAACTGGTGTAGTACTTGCAGGTCTAAACATACTGGGCCGTGTACACCTCAAACAAATAAATGTGTTAAATGTGGTGAGCTTGGTCATGAGTTTAAGAATTGCAAGTTTCCTAATTATGTGTCTTGGCATTGTAAGAAAGAAGGGCATCGTGTTGGTCAGTGTCCAGAGGCGGGGAAACAGGGTTCTGTTTCGGTCGGGAGTTCGTCATCTTCCGGGCAAAAGCGGAAGAATCCTCCGCCAGCTACTAGTAGGGCGTTTCAGATGACAGTCGATGAGGCTGTTCACACAGATTATGTGATTACTGGTACTTTTCTTATAAACTCTGTACCAGCACGTGTTTTATTTGATTCTGGAGCAAACTGCTCATTTATATCTGTGTGTTTCTGTGATAAGTTGAAACTGATTCCTACTGTGATAACTAAGCCCTTAGAAGTAGAGATTGTTAGTGGCAAGTTAGTTCCTGTTACCACTTCGGTGACTGGAGCTAATATTGTAATAGATGGCCAGACTTTTCCAATTTCGTTTCTGTTAATGCCGATTCCAAGTTTTGATGTGATTATTGGCATGGATTGGTTGAGTCAGTTTAAAGCAAGTATAGATTGCCACCATAAGCTGATTAGAATCCCAATTTCTGAAGAGTCATATGCTGTGGCTCGAGGAGAAAGGGATGGTGAGTCTTACCTGGCTTATGTGATTGATGTGAAATTAGAAAAGAAATCCATTTATGATGTTCCGGTTGTTTCTGAATATCCGGAAGTGTTTCCCGATGAACTGCCTGGTTTGCCACCGGTTAGGGAAGTTGAATATCATACTGATCTTGTTCCTGGCTCGTCGCCAGTAGCTAAAGCTCCCTATAGATTAGCTCCTTCTAAAATACGTGAAATGATGAATCAGATACAGGAGTTATTGGATAAAGGATTCATTAGACCTAGTTTTTCTCCCTGGGGTGCACCAGTTTTGTTTATGAAAAAGAAAGATGGGTCTTTTCGAATGTGTATCGATTATAGGGAATTGAATAAAAGAACAGTAAAGAATAAATATCCACTGCCTCGCATAGACGATTTGTTTGATCAGTTGCAGGGATCTTCATTCTATTCTAAGATTGACTTGAGATCATGTTATCATCAAGTTCGTGTTCGTGAACATGATATTTCTAAAACTGCTTTTCGAACTAGGTATGGTCATTTTGAATTCCTGGTTATGCCTTTTGGTTTGACTAATGCTCCAGCAGTTTTTATGGATTTGATGAACCGTGTTTGTCGGCCTTTTCTCGATAAATTTGTTATTGTGTTTATCAATGATATTCTGGTATACTCTAAATCTGAATCAGAACATGAATTGCATTTGAGAATAGTGTTGGAAACTTTGAAAAGAGAACACTTATATGCCAAATTTTCTAAATGTGAGTTCTGGATTCGAGAAGTACAGTTTCTGGGTCATATTATCTGTAATGATGGTGTCAAAGTTGATCCTGCTAAAATTGAAGCTGTTATGAATTGGAATGTTCCAAAGAATCCTTCTGAAATCAAAAGTTTTCTTGGGCTGGCTGGGTATTACAGAAAATTCATTAAAGACTTTTCAAAGATTGCTCATCCGTTAACCAAATTGACAAGAAAAGATGTTAAGTTTCAGTGGGATGAGTCACAGGAGACAGCTTTTCAGACCTTAAAGCAGTTATTGTTGGAATAGTGTCCAATATCATGACTAATTGGTAAGACTATCATTAATGGTAAAGTCCTTTTTGGGTTGCCCTCAATGAACAGTCAAGAGAAAAAATGAAGGATAATATTAATAGTATTAATATTATATTTAATTAGTTGATTTATTAATAATATTTATTAATTAGAAATCAAAAGTAATTAAAAAGGCGTAAGGATTTTGGAGCCATATCCCAACCGCCGGTTGGAAGGTCCAACCGCCGGTTGGGGATTAGGGTTTTAAGTCGGTGGAAGCGGCAGACTTGGAGTCCAAGTCTGACAGCTCCAACCGCCGGTTGGAAGGTCCAACCGCCGGTTGGAAGGTCCAACCGCCGGTTGGATGTCGAATTCAGCAAACCGTGGGGTTTCTTCCACAACTATAAATAGTGGCCAATCCTATACCTTCAGACATACGATTTAAGTACGAATTTTCAAGGATTTCAAAAATTCTACTCTCTCTTGGGTTCTTGGGTGTGAAGCATTAGAGGTATTCTACTTTGGGTACTTGCCTTCAAGTAACGAAGCTCTGCTCGTTGGTCTGCGCGCGAGAAATAAGTTTTCTCTAAGGTTAGTGTTATTCTCTTTTATCCAATTTATTTATTGTACTATGTTGTTAAACCTAAAGATCCCTTAGGGTTTTAGTTTCCTAATGCCTTAGATTATTTATTTTGTTATTCCGCTGCGTATGTAATAATCTAGTTAGGGAATAGAATACCCAACAGTGGTATCAGAGCCATAGCTTAACAAATAGTAGCATATAATTATCTGCAATAGTATGTAGGTAAAGATAAATTGGAAAAGAGATTATCTAAATAGGTAATAGGAATTTACAATTTAGATACTAATATTTTAAATTGTTTAAAATAAGACCATTCAATTTTAAAAGGTTTAAAATAATACCCTAAACTTCAAGAGATATTATATGTATAATATGATTGATATGTATGTATAATTAAAGTCTAAATACATCGTCAGTTAATCGATAAATCGGCTCACCCATAGTGAACAAACTATAAGAGAGGTATAAGGCGGGTCGCTTTACTTCCCTAAAGAAGTTAGGTTTTTAATATGCTTCGCGCTGACCTACTTCTCCGCTTCTTTGTGCGTTCAATGGAGCAACCGAGGACTTTTGATAGGATGATGTCAAGATTAAAAGTAGACTTAAAATAGTAAAACAAAAACCCGTTTAGCTATAGAAAAATGTGAAAAGTATGCTAACCCATGAAAATCGCACATCTCTCGTATGGACTATTAATGGAGCGTGTGTGGTTTACCGGCACATTAATATAAGGACGTAGGTGAGAGATGATGTGAGACTCGCGATTCTCGGGCGTACTCGAGCCGGGGAACACGCGGTGTTTGCATGGTTAGTTCACCATCTTGTTCATGATCTTCGGCATCCCAGTCATGAATAGTAGATGAGCATAACCGAGATTAACATGCCATTGATAGGTATCAATGAATCTCAAAGATCTAGGAGTTTCATAAAATGAAATAGACAAAAGTATTTTAGTTATATGATTACGGCGACCCTTTTCATAAAACTGAAAATATAGATCATAGCCTTAATTTAGAAAATTGGGTAATTAATTAAGGAATATTCAAACTAACTAAAACTGTTTTATCTCATAGATGGCTGACGTAATTGGTGCAAATCCTCCCGTCCCCAATCCCGCACATAACTCGAACTTCTCACTACTATCAGTTCTTGGAAGGGAAAGACTGACCGGTCCAAACTATATGGACTGGATGCGTAACCTAAGGTTTACCTTGAGGTACGAGAACAAGGAGTATGTTCTCGATGAGCAGATTCCCGTAATTGATGAGGATTCAACCCAAGAAGAGATTGAAGCACACCGGAAACATTATGATGATGCGAATAAGGTATCATGCATCATGGCATCTTCCATGAGCCCTGAATTGCAAAAGACTTTTGAAAACACTTGGGCTTATGAAATGAACCAACAACTAAAGGAAATGTTTCAGGTCAAGGCAAGCAAAGAACGCCTTGATGTGGTTAAGTCCCTCATGGCTTGCAAGCCCAAACCTGGAGCTTCTATCTGTGCTTTCGTCTTGGAGATGAAGGGGTACTTTGATAGGTTGGAATCATTGAATATGATGTTTGATATAGAATTTTCCATTGCCATAATTCTATCCAGTTTGCCAGCTGTCTACAATCAATTTGTTATGTCATACCAAATGAACATGAACGAAAGAGAGGGCTCAATAATGGAACTCCATAATCTGTTACAAACTGCTGAGCAAGGAATCAAGAAAGATGATGTGTCCTCTGGCTCAGCAGCTCCTGTATTGAATGTTGGTCAAAGTACAAAGAAAAGTAAAAGGTCAAATTGGAAAAGAAAGACTGCTAATGGAAAGTCTATAAGTGGGTCTAAGAAAAGGACCGATTCTGAGATTGCACCAGTAAATGACCCAAAGGAAGCAGTGTGCTTCTATTGCAATACAAAGGGGCATTGGAAGCGTAGCTGCCCAAAGTACCTGAAAGATCTTGAAGGTGGAAAGGTCGAAAAGAGTGTTCACTCAGGTATGTTTATGATCGAACTCCTTAATAATAAAACTTCTAATTCGTGGGTTCTGGATACAGGATGTGGTAATCACATTTGCACTGTATTGCAGGGGCTAAAGGAAAGTAGAAGAGTAAAGCATGGAGAGCTCAACCTAGTTATGGGAGACAAGGGAATTGTACCTGTAACGAAGATTGGAAGATTTGAGCTCATGCTAAGGAATGGAGTTAGGATAGATTTAAACAATTTCTATTATTCATCTAAGATGACTAGAAACATTATTTCATTTTATGCATTTTATAAGGATGGTTATCAATTTTCATTTGATAATGAAAATGGTGATATTATGGTTTATTTAAATAATAGTTTTATTTTTAAAGCTTCTCCTTATAATGGTATCTATGAAAATGTTGAATGTGTTAGCAATGTAATTTTAAATGTTGGTTCGTCTAATGAGCTTGATAAATCCAAATTGTGGCATTCTCGTCTTGGTCACATAAACAAGAAACGCATCGCCCAACTCCTAAAGGATGGAGTGTTGGAATCATTTGACCTCAAGTCAAACGATGTATGTAAGTCTTGTTTATTGGGCAAGATGAAAAAATCACCATTCACAGGAACATGTGAAAGAGGTGAAGGACTATTGGACTTGGTGCATACTGATGTATGTGGACCATTCCGATATGCCACAAAAGAAGGAAATCGCTACTACGTTACATTCACTGATGACTTCAGTAGATATGGATATGTTTATTTGATTAAACATAAGTCAGATACTTTTGAGGTATTCAAAAGATATCAAAACGAAGTAGAAAACCAACTGGGCAGAAAGATAAAGGCTCTCTGATCCGATAGGGGAGGAGAATACCTTAGTATCGAATTCCTTGATCATCTGAAAGACTGTGGAATAGTTTCACAATTAACTCCTCCTAGAACACCACAACCGAATGGAGTTGCTGAGAGGAGAAATAGAACTTTGTTAGACATGGTTCGGTCTATGATGAATCAAGCAACACTTCCGATAAGTTTTTGGGGTTATGCATTAGAAACAGCCGCTCACATCTTAAATCTGTTACCCACCAAGAAAGTCACAAAGACACCTTATGAAATGTGGAAGGGAAAAAGTCCTTCTCTTAGTCACATTAAGATCTGGGGTTGTGAGATGTTCGTTAGACGAGAAACTCAGGACAAACTAGACTCTAGATCCGAAAAGTGTCTATTTGTCGGTTACCCACAAGAGTCGTTTGGATATTTGTTCTACAGACCAAAGGAAAATGTGGTCTTTGTAGCTCGAAGAGGAGTGTTCCTTGAAAGAGAAATGAGATCTAAAGAAGACAATGGGAGCACAATTGATCTTGAAGAAATTCAAGAGTCAACCGACAAGGAAACTATAGAAAACACTGAGATTCAACAAGAGGTGCAAACACCTGTTGAACCTGAAGACATATCCTTACCCGTTCGCAGATCCGGTAGAGTTAGCAATCCTCCTCAGTTCTATTATGGTTATCAAATAGAGGAAGAGGATAAGATCAGTGATAGTACACTGGGTGAATTAGATGAACCAGCTAACTACAAGGAAGCGATGGCAGGCCCTGAGGCTGCTAAATGGAAGGAAGCTATGAAAAGTGAAATTCAGTCTATGTATGACAATCAAGTTTGGAACTTGGTTGACACTACACCCGGTCTTAAGACAGTAGGATGTAAGTGGATCTTCAAAAAGAAGACAGACATGGATGGGAAAGTACACACTTATAAAGCTAGGTTGGTAGCAAAGGGTTATACTCAAACTCATGGAATTGATTATGAGGAAACTTTTTAACCTGTAGCTAAGATTAAGTCAATTAGGATTATGCTAGCCATAGCTGCATTTCATGATTACGAAATTTGGCAGATGGATGTCAAAACCGCTTTCCTTAACGGGAAACTAACAGAGGACGTGTTTATGACACAACCGGAAGGTTTTGAAAATGTAAAGTATCCTAAGAGAGTGTGTAAACTTGAAAAGGCCATTTATGGACTTAAACAAGCATCTCGTAGCTGGAATCTTTGTTTCGATGAGAAAGTCAAAGAGTTCGGATTTTCAAGAAGCGAGGATGAGTCCTGTATATGTTAAGTTCAGTGGGAGTGTTGTGGTTTTCCTAGTGCTATATATGGATGATATATGGATGATATACTGCTCATAGGAAATGATATTCCAACATTACAAAGTGTACAGGATTGGTTGGGAATATGTTTCGCTATGAAAGATCTAGGAGATGCAGCATACATTCTTGGTATAAAGATTTATAGAGACAGGACAAAACGTCTAATAGGACTTAGCCAGGATACCTACTTAGATAAAATTTTGAAAAGATTCAATATGGAGAATTCTAAGAGAGGTAATTTACCTATGAATCATGGCATTAAGATTAGTAAGGATCTATGTCCAAAGACTGAAGAGGAATTGGACAGAATGAGTCGAGTCCCATATGCTTCGGCTATAAGATCGATCATGTATGCCATGACATGTACGAGGCCTGATGTGTCATTTGCTTTGAGCATAGTGAGTCGACATCAGCAGAATCCTGGTGAAGGTCATTGGACAGCTGTAAAGAATATTCTTAAGTATTTGAGAAATACTAAAGACAGTTCTTAGTTTATGGTAGAGAAAATGAACTTAGAGTAACGGGTTATAGTGACGCTAGTTTCCAAACAGACAGAGATGATTGTCGTTCACAGTCTGGTTGGGTATTCCTACTAAATGGGGGAGCGGTGACATGGAAAAGTTCTAAGCAAGATACAGTGGCTGACTCCACATGTGAGTCTGAGTATATTGATGCTAGTGAAGCAGCAAAGGAAGCTATATGGATGAGAAATTTCATTGGAGATCTTGGAGTTGTTCCAACGGTACAAGATCCTATTGCTATATTCTGTGACAATGAAAGTGCAGTTGCCTTGAGTAGAGAACCCAAGGATCACGGAAAGTCAAAGCACATTGAAAGGAAATACCATTTCGTTAGAAGCAAGATAGCTGAAGGACACGTGATTGTGAAGAGTATAAGATCAGAGGACAATCCGGCTGATTTATTTACAAAGCCGCTGGGAAAGTCCAAACACGATGAACATGCTAGAAGCATAGGTTTAAGAGATAATATTATGTTTTAGTTGTTAGTTTGAATTTGAAACATTGTAAACAATGATGGAAATTGTAATAGACTTGGTGATTAAATAATGGAGATTTATTTATATGAAGGAGTTCTACCATTTGCTATTCTTTGTCGTTGTGTTTCAGTTTTGCATGTTTAGACACCACTTCCAGAGTAATAAGTTCTTACTCAAACCTCCCCAGTCGATCACACTATAGGAAGTACGTGGTGAATTAAGACTGTCATGGAGTGTTAGTAGATTGTCTATGGAGATTAGACATGGCATGGAGAATGCTGCAACACTCATGGGTACTTAATGGAGATTTAAGTATAGGAGAAACCCGCACTTAAAGAGATCACTTCATGAATTAAATCACGAGTGATTTTAAGATGATAATATCTTCTATTCTTAAAATAAAGATACATTGAGTATCTAGTTCTTCAAGTCTGTTGTACTTTAGTCTATTCAAACGTTGTGCGTAAATGCCAGTTATAAAGGGTATACTAGGTGTGATATGATGAATTGACTAGTGCTATGTAGTTGATATTTATTTGTTCCTTTTGCCTAAATGGAAAAGAGATATTATGGGCCCTCTGATGATTAAAGTTTGACTCTTAAAGAGCTAGGCCTAGCCAGGACTAAGTTGATATGTGCAAGATCAGTAGTCTCATACAGTCAATATAATCTGAGATCAGAAAACATATATGAATCGTGAGATTGATTATTATCCATGTCTCGATTCATACGATATCGTGAAACAAAGGAATGGTTGATCACTTATCTAAAGGAATGACTCTAAGATGAGATTCAGAGTTCGGCAGTTGCGTTGGATGGCACTCTTTACTTAGTTAATGAGATAAAGACTTAGACCAATAATAGTTGATGAATTGTCCAAGTGGGAGACTGTTGGAATAGTGTCCAATATCATAACTAATTGGTAAGACTATCATTAATGGTAAAGTCCTTTTTGGGTTGCCCTCAATGAACAGTCAAAATAAAGAATGAAGGATAATATTAATAGTATTAATATTATATTTAATTAGTTGATTTATTAATAATATTTATTAATTAGAAATCAAAAGTAATTAAAAAGGCGTAAGGATTTTGGAGCCATATCCCAACCGCCGGTTGGAAGGTCCAACCGTCGGTTGGGGATTAGGGTTTTAAGTCGGTGGAAGCGGCAGACTTGGAGTCCAAGTCTGAAAGCTCCAACCGCCGGTTGGAAGGTCCAACCGTCGGTTGGAAGGTCCAACTGCCGGTTGGATGTCGAATTCAGCAAACCGTGGGGTTTCTTCCACAACTATAAATAGTGGCCAATCCTATACCTTCAGACATACGATTTAAGTACGAATTTTCAAGGATTTCGAAAATTCTACTCTCTCTTGGGTTCTTGGGTGTGAAGCATTAGAGGTATTCTACTTTGAGTACTTGCCTTCAAGTAACGAAGCTCTGCTCGTTGGTCTGCTCGCGAGAAATAAGTTTTCTCTAAGGTTAGTGTTATTCTCTTTTATCCAATTTATTTATTGTACTATGTTGTTAAACCTAAAGATCCCTTAGGGTTTTAGTTTCCTAATTCCTTAGATTATTTATTTTGTTATTCCGCTGCGTATGTAATAATCTAGTTAGGGAATTGGAAACCCAACAGTTATTGTGTCAGGCACCTGTGTTAGCTTTACCAGATGGCTCAGATGATTTCATTGTTTATTGTGATGCGTCCTATGCAGGTTTAAGTGGTGTTCTTATGCAGAGAGACAGAGTTATTGCTTATGCTTCTCAGCAATTGAAACAGCATGAAAGAAATTACCCTACCCATGATTTAGAACTGGCAGCTGTTGTGTTTGCACTGAAAATCTGGAGACATTATCTTTATGGTATAAAGTGTATAATCTGTATAGATCACAAGAGTCTTCAGTACATGTTTTCTCAGAAAGAACTGAATATGCGTCAGAGACGGTGGTTAGAACTAATCAAAGATTATGATTGTGAAATTCGTTACCATCCAGGAAAAGCGAACGTGGTTGCTGATGCGTTAAGCCGAAAAGGTATTTCTGATCGCATTTATTATTTGAAAGTTGATGTTTCTTCTGACTTAGTGGATAAAATTAAAGATGCACAGTTAGAAGCTTTATTAGATCCTAATCTAAAGTCAGAAATCATGTTAAAAAGAAAAGATTTGTTAGTTGATGATTCTAGAGGATTGAAGACTTTTCAGTCTCGTGTATGGATTCCTCTGATTGGTGGTATTCGGGATATGATTTTGACTGAAGCCCATAAGTCACGTTTATCCGTTCATCCCGGCAGTACCCGAATGTATAATGACTTGAAACCCTTATATTGGTGGCCCACGATGAAAACCGATATTGCACAGTTTGTTAGTGCTTGTCATATTTGTGCTCAGGTCGAAGCTGAACATTAGAAACTATATGGGTCATTGAAACAGTTAGAAATTCCATAGTGGAAGTGGGAACATATCACTATGGATTTTGTGACTAAACTTCCGCGTACATCTCGAGGTAATGATATGATTTGGGTTATTGTTGATCGATTAACCAAAAGTGCTCATTTTCTGGCTACCAGTGAAACTGCATCTCTGAGTAAGCTTGCATAGTTGTATGTGAATGAAATAGTCTCGAGACATGGAATTCCTTTGTCGATTGTATCAGATAGAGATTCTCGGTTTATTTCTCATTTCTGGCAGAGTTTGCAGCAAGAATTGGGTACACGTGTAAATCTCAGTACAACTTATCATCCTCAAACAGACGGTCAGTCAGAGCGTACGATTCAGACGCTTGAGGATATGTTACAGGCTTATGTTTTGGAATATGGAGGTTCTTGGGATTCTCATTTACCGTTAGTGGAATTTGCTTATAATAATTCTTATCATTCCAGTATCGGTATGCCTCCATATGAGATGTTATATGGTAGTCGTTGTAGAACGCCAACTTGTTGGCTAGAAGCTGGGGAAAAGAAATTTGCTGGTCCAGACATTGTTCAGATAACAGCTGACAAAGTGGCAATTGCATGAGAAAAGTTAAAAGCTGCACGTGACAGACAAAAGCAGTATGCTGATCCACGCAGACGACCAGTGACTTTCTCTGCAGGTGAGTTAGTTTATCTTAAAGTATCTCCGTGGAAAGGTGTTATCAGATTTGGAAAACGAGGTAAATTGGCTCCACGATACATTGGACCGTTCAGAATCAGTCAAGTTGTCAACGATCAGTCGGGTATGCTTGATCTTCCTTCAGAACTTGCTAGTATTCATAATACGTTTAATATCTGTTGTTTGAGAAAATGCAATGTTGAAGATCAATCGCAGATTCTCCCTTTGAAAGACTTGAAAATCAATCAGAACCAGAAATTAGTTGAAGAACCTATTGAAATTCTTGATCGAAAAGTTACTAAACTTAGGAAGAAACAAATTCCTTTGGTTTTAGTGAAATGGAGACATAGTTTAGGTTCTAATTTGACCTGGGAGACCGAGGAGTCTATGAAATCCAGATATCCTGGATTGTTTGATCGTGATGAGATTTTGGGGACGAAATCTTCTTAAGGGGGGGAGATTTGTAACATCCTTTCCTGCGGTCTGGTAATTTCTATTATTTTAATTGATTATTTAATTGTTTTAGAAATTACTTGATATTAATTGTTTTACTGTGAAACTTAGATAAATAAGTTCCAGAACTTATTGTGAATAGTAAATTAGTGTTTGTTTTGATTTACTATAGTTGACGGTAAAATAAAATAAATTCCTCGCAAATGGTTTTTAGGTTCCAGACTTTATTGTAACACCCGCTAAATTAGGACTAGCAATTAGTGCCTAATTCGTTATTAATACATGTAATTAGTTCCGTGTTAAGCTAATTTATGTATCAAATTATATATTGTTGAATATATACGAAAATGCGATTTGATTAAATCGTACGCAATTTAAATCGAATGTATTTCGGTTCCATAAATACTTACGTTGGTGACCAATTTTATTAAGTAACACTATCATGTTAAAAATATTATTTTAATGATGTTCAAATTTCAATTCGTATCGTACAAACAAAACTTACACAATTTAAAATATTTAACGCGCAAACTAACTTCCATTTTATAACTCAAATATAAATCGATTAGTAAAATATTTAAATAAAATGTCGCGTAATAAATTTGCATTTTAAAACTTACCATTTAATATATAAAATAATTATTTAACGTTTAAACGACGGAGTAAACGAACACCGCACGGACCGCGATATCGGAGACTGAAAAGTTGGAGGTTAAACTCCCAACTCCCTTTCCCTTTTCTTCATTTTTCTTACCTCTCTCTCTCTCTCTCTCTCTTCTTTTTCTCTTTCATTTTCTCTCTAAACACTAAACCACCACATTCACTAAAAATCGTCCAATAACACCACGAAACGCAACCGGATCATCAATATTTTTAGAGATTCACGACCACCTCGCGACGATCTACAACGCTATCTTTTCGGATTTTCAATCCGACACTTTGTAAGTTTCTGACAAAATCCCGAAACCTCTCGATTTTTAGTATTTTCATTTGTTAGTTGTTTATATAACTTGTATATGTCCATTACAAAGTGTAGAACACGATTTTATAGCTTAAAAACGGGTTTGAATTGGGTTTTTGGCCGGAAAAATCTTGACAGCCGGACTTTCTGGGCTGGTGTTCTTCAATGCGACACAAGCCTTGTGTCGCATGTAGTGTCGTATTTTGCCTGTTATGTCACACCTAGTGTCGTATAAATCCTTTTGTGTCGTACCCTTTACGACACAACGTTATGTCGCATACTATGTCGCAAACTTCATACGACACAATAACTATGTCGCTGTTGAATCAGCATATCGCATCTATGCGACACAACCCTTGTGTCGTATAACTACCTTTGTGCCGCACGACTGTGTCGCATAAAACAGCAGGTTTTCAAATTAACATTTCATTAAGTGTCGAACCTATATAACTTCAAACATTTATACGATACGACTTATAAAACACATGGGAACACACTTGTAAGTGCAAAACACCAATAACAAGATAATAATACTTAAAGTTTATTATTTCAAATCCGTCACCAACGGGCCGTACACGTTTTCAGACACTTAACAAATCAACCAAATCGTAATAATTTGGACATATATATAGTTGTGTAACAACTACAAGGGTGATCTTTTGAGATACCCAATCATGCTTATAACCATCGCGTGTCGTGGACACCCTTAGGTTACAAGTCTTTGGACTTCATCACTCGGCTAATCAACTTACGTTTATTTAAACGCTTACAGACTCAGGTGAGTCTCATAGCCCCTCTTTTTACTGTTTTACTCAGGGGTGTGATACATTGCTTATTTTTAACATGTGAACGCAAGTACAAACATTTCATATACTACATGAGTTTTTCACAACTAATCATTTAAAGTCCTCCGTCAGCATAGTTGTTAATACGTTGTAGCGTGAATATTAGTATATGGTACCATATAGGATTGACCCTCCTCGTTCGGGTTAGCAAGCACTAACCGGGTAAACGGACGTACTAATATTTGGGAAGACGAGTGTTGATTAGGCACTCGTGGAGGCACCTCGCCCGGAATTCTCTATAGGGGACCCAGCCCTCGAGTTAAGCTCAACTATGTGCTCATGGCTGTATACACGATTATTATCATTTCATTTGCTGGATGCAAATCATTATTAAATCTTGCGGTTCATACTATATTACTTGATTTCAAACCTGTGAGCTCACCAGCTTTAGCTGACCCATTTAGCATGTATCGCAGGTACCAAGCAGTAGGTTGCTTCTACTTCAGGACTTTTAGCTCGAGTCAGCATTCAGACGATTGAGATTTTCTTGCATTAGTATATTTTGTACAAGTACTTATGTACTGAAATCTCCTTTTATTTAAACTCGAGCTATGTAAAGCTATAAATGTTGTAAACATTTCAATATTAATATATTTTGTTAAAACGACGCATATAGAGTCGTTTACTATATATCTTTGTGCTTTGTTATTGATTAGTAACACCCAAATCGTGCTTCCGCAAACCATTAAATTTGGGGGTGTTACATTTATGTTTTAAAAGGATTGGTTTTAAGTGGATACTGGGTCGGTAGCCGACCTATATTTATAAACTTTCCTAATTTAGAAAGTTCATACGTTCTTTCTAAGAAACTTAAAGAAAACTCTAAAACCATTCACTTTTAGTCATATTCCAGAAATCTACTTCTGTATAACATTACTACTTTTATACGATTTGATAAATCGACAGCTTTTGTAAACTACTAACTTTGGCATCTTAATATATTGATGTTCTGTTGTAATCATAAGCTCTGATACGTATGCATGTACTGTGTAATGTGGCATCCCCTAACTTAACCAATGCTTCCGCCAATCAAAACCAACGAATTTGGGGTGTTACACATCTTATCATATTAATCCACTTTATTAATTACTAACCAACATGATTAAACTATTACTAAGGTTATTTACACCAAACATTAAGAATTCCTCAAACCTCTTATATTAGATTTAATGAATTCTTAAGCCATCACGTTTAACTTTCACTCTTTCATTACTACTTAATATAACAAACTCTAACCACATATCTTGTTACCAAATTAAGGTGAATCAACACCTATTCATCACACTTTCACAAAACCCACTTTGATTACAACACATATAACTTAATTAATCCACTTTTATGTTAGAATAAGGTTACTAATCATCTTATTAACACTTATTAACACTACTTTGACTAATATCAAGCTTTAATCTCGGATTAAAACCATTAATCCATCAAAAACCCCATGAACTCATCATAATCATCAAGTTTCTTATAAACCTTATGAACCCTAAATCAAATTTATAACTTTTAACTTGATTCATGTTACATATCATGATTAATGAGTTTAATCAACATCAATTTCACCAATGTAAACCCTAAATTCGGATTATAATCAATAACCCATCAATACCCATATAAAACTCATTTCTAGGTCAAATAGAGGAAGAACACAAGATCATACCTTGATTATGACGATTAAAGAAGCTTGAATTCAAGTTTAGAAGCTTCAATTTGATGTTTCCTCATGTTTTTGATAATTGATCTAGGGTTTAGATGAGTATGTATGTACGTACGGTGTGTATGTATTTAGAGATATGTTCGAAATCAAAAGACCGACTCAAAATATGAGTATATTACCTAATTAGTTAAATTTCATTCCCCGTACTTATCGTTGTCTGGAACTTAAAACCATTTACGAGGAAACATTATTTTATTTTACCGTCAGCTGTATTAAATTAAAACAAGTAATAATTTATTAACCACAATAAATTATTTGACTCTTTTCCTTATTTATTTTCAAATAACACAATGCATCTATTTTCTGACACATTAAATAATAATTCACAGTCTAGAAAATATTAAAATACTACCAGACCCGAGGAATGGATGTTACACCATTATTTAAAGCATCTCCAATTTTTGTTTTTGCTTAATTGGGTTCTATACTTTTATGTGTGTGGCTTCCATGGGAGGGATTCTTGGGATTTAAAATGCTATTAACAGCCCTTAGGGCTGTCAATAAGAACCCTTGAACTTATTTATTAAACTCAAACTTTCTTTTATTATCAAAAATCATAATTAATATATCACATATAAAAGGAAAGTTTCAATGAATTAAATACAAAACTTTAGTGTATTAATTACAATTTTGATTATATAAGAAAACTTTAACTTCAATAAATGCACTTATTGACAGCCCTTAGGGCTGTCAATAGTATTTCCCTAAAAATAATAATAATAAAATAATTAAAAAAAAACTCTTTGAAAACTCAATTCCATTCAGGTTAATAGCTCAATTCAGCAAAGGGTTACCCAAATTGAGCTATTACTCAATGACTATGTTGAGTTATTTCCCTTTGTTAACTTGTACGAAAAAACTATGTAAAGACTCAATCCATTGAAGTACAAAGCTCTATATTACATGGAAGCAAGTAGATGTTATGTGGCATCTAAAAAAACTCTTGCAAAAACTAAATACATCGAGGGTGAATAACTTTTTAAAAGGATTTTGCATTGGAGTGTCTCTACGTTTTTGTCTAAAAAAAATTGGTTATTAGATATTTAGATGTGTTGCCATAAAAAAAAAAACATTTTGGAAAGATTTAATATTATCATGTTTACTTTCAGTAAAACAAAAAAATATATGTATTCACTAATCTTATTATCAAGAGGCCATAGTTTATTACTCAAGAGGGTGGGTTCTTATAAGTAGGCCTGTGCAAAGTGCTAGAACCGGCCCGAACCGAACCGAACCGCGAACCGTGAAACTACAAATATTAGAACCGAGAACCGTACCATAGAGAAGCGGTTCGGTACGGGACGGTACGGTTCCGGTACGGTTTGCCGATTCTCACGGTTCAAACTGTGTTTTGCACACCCCTAAGTGTAGAACCGGCCCGAACCGAACCGAACCGCGAACCGTGAAACTACAAATATTAGAACCGAGAACCGTACCGTAGAGAAGCGGTTCGGTATGGGACGGTACGGTTCCGGTACGGTTTGCCGGTTCCCACGGTTCGAATCGTATTTTGCACACCCCTACTTATAAGAATGGAAAAAAAGAGTAGAGAATGAGAGAACCAATAAGATTGTTTAATTTATCTACAAAACCCACTTCTTTTTTACCCCCGTGGTTAATTATCTCACAAACCATAAATCCATAAATTATAAAAATTACAAATTCAGAACCAACGTCTTTTTCTCTTCGATTAGAGATGTCATAAGCTATACTTTCGACGAATTTTTTTTCTTCATTTTTTTACCGGATTCTACAATATAATCACATATGATTTATGACAAAAAATTAAAATTTATTCACGATTATTTATTCATGGTATATGTTATTTAACACGTGATTACAACTTAATATTCATCCACACTAATAGTTATAAATAAAAAAATTAAAAATTGCATTAGTTTTCATTAAAAATCACATGTGATTGTTATTTGTACATTTAATCACAAGTGATTCGTTATATAATCACATATGATTTTGTATATAATCACATATGATTTTTTATCTAAAAAATGATATTTGATGAGAAATTTACTGATATATGATAATTCATATATGATTTCAACTTGATTTTTACTTAATTATATAATCATAGTCAATGATTTAAAAATTCGTATTTTATTACTCTTTAATCACATGTGATAGATACTTTGATATTCCATCGCATGTGATTACAACTTAGTTTTTTATGTTTTAATCTCTTTAAATCATCAATGATTTGAATTTAAAGTTTAATTGGAGATATAAGCGGGTGTGATTAATTGTTAGTGTTAAATCACATGTGATTTCACATTACAAATTTTTAGAACCCAATAAAAAACTTTGTCAAAAGTATATCTTGTTCGATCTAGAATCGAAGAGAAAAAGACGCTGATTCCGAATATGTAATTTTTATAATTTATAGATATACGGTTTGAGAGATATTTAACTTTGAAAAAAAAAAGTGAAAATGGGTTTTTGAAATGAAGCAATCCTATTGGTTCCCCCATTTTTCACTTTTTTACTATTCTTTTTTGAACTTTCATCTATTACTCAAATATTAAAGGAAGACACAGCTGGAGTAACCTAAACTCAAGCAACCACCTAATATATTCGATTAAAAGTGTTTCTAAAACTTTTATATGCCAGAAACTTTACATAGTAGGAAACACTTTTTAACAAACTAGTTTGACACGTTGGTGGTAGGATTGTTCGTGATTTGGCCGGGTTTCTTTTTCTAAAATTGGTTTAATGGTTTGGGTTTTTCTAAAATGTCATATATGGTTCGGTTTGCGATTTCAATATTCAAACTGATTGTCTAAACCAAAACCGAACCGTATTATACTTTTTTATATAAATCGTTATATATATATATATATATATATATATATATATATATATATATTTCAATTCGAAAAATTTGGTATGTCCATAACAAACAAATTCTATTTTTGCTTCTCCCCTATGGTACTTAAAGTATTCATTTGAAAATTTGCCAACTTATGTAACTAAATAAATCAAAATTAACGATAGTAGAAGAAATTTTTTGATTTAAACATGTTATGAAAGTCAGTTATTGTAAATTGATATTGTTGAAAACTTTTCTTTTTATCTATAAGATCTTGTATTTATATCTTTGTAAACATGTTAGATAATTATCCTTTCTTTAATCATAATTGCATTATGAAACACCCTGAATTTAAAAAAAAAAAATCATATTCTATTAAAAACTGTATACTATAATTTATAAAATATCATAACTTTTGACTCATCTCATTGACTTTACAGTCAAACGTACATTCAACATTTTAACTGATGACTTCCCCAATATTTCATCTTTGACAATAAAAATCATTAAAATTTTGGGCGATTTGTACAAGTCATATCATATCGACAATAAAAGAGAAAAAGCTTGTCTACCCAATAATCAAGCTCCAAATCCACGATGTCCCTTTCATACTCATAAATCACCTCAAAAGCTTTTAGGTTCTGCCAAACCATTACCTACAAAATAAGTCAATTGAACGGAATAAGCAAAAAACTTAGTGAATAATATGAATAATTAAATAAATAATAAACTTTCATACTAATATATAGTCTGCACATATCACAAACTGAATCAATTATATCATTATTGGGCAATTGTAGAGATCATTAATATATTTTCAATTAATATCATTTTTCTGATTTATATACATACGCAATCATCCACTGCAACTGTAAGAGTACCTGTCCGAGCCGCAACCCGGTATATAATAACCTCATCAAGTCATAGACGTATCCATCACCCGTCATTCCAAGTGAATGGAATACACATCACTTGAAGTAAGATAATATCATTACTATCAATTCACATATTCACATATATGTATATTAAGGATCCATAATATCATTATGCTAATTCCCGCAGAATTAACATCTTCGGGCCATACCCCGGTATATAATAACCTCATCAAGTCATAGACATATCCATTACCGGTCCTTCCAAGTAAATGGAATATGCATCACTTGAAGTAAGATAGTATCATTACTTTCATCGAATCAATATCATGTGCAAAGCACACCTTTGTCTGTATTCGATCATCCATCATGGCTAACATAGTTAGCAACCTGCAATAAAAACTGATCTCTACAATCCCTAATACACATAATTCACATATCACAACTTCATACATATCAGTTCGATTATCACTTATCGACATGCCACACCATAGCAATTAACTTTATAAACATATAATAATTTCGATCATAATTTAACAATAATCACTTATTTGCATGCCGTATGATAATAACTTTGTAACATATCAAACTGAACCGTATATAAACAAATCTCAAATATAACCTTTCACAAGGTAGAATGGCATATAATATTAATTATAATATATTTCATAAAATCGTGTAATACTTTATGCTCAAAAGCATTCTAATATTACACAATCATTATCTATTTAATTCCTCATATTAATCACATGGGCCTTTTAGCCGAATAAGCAAATAATAATAATGCACATAGGTGTCCAGTCTCGAATCTTGGAATCACCTATCATATAACACATGTGTTTAACAACATATTTAGATTTCTAATATTTACTGTAGTCAATTAAACACATTTTTAGTTCAACTATATTTTAATTGTAATCTCAATTATCCTATTAATTCATGCTTTAGTTTAATTGTTACGCACCCGATCAAATCATATTCTATTAGCTGTAAATAGCGTAAACAATCTATATTCAATGTTTATATTAATCTAACTTGACTTGCTAATATTATAACAGCCTTTTAAAGCAAGCTTTTAAAATCAGCAGGAAGAACCCGCCAGCTTAGCGAAGTAGCAGCCGGGTTCTTCTTCTAATATGAAGGACCCGCCGGCTTGTTAAAGAAACAGCCGGATCGTTCATCGTGGTCATATCAGTTCTGCAGTTTTCATATATATAAAAATCCGAATTTCATCACTAATCCATCAAACTCAAGTTTCTAATCACTCCAATAGGTTTTAATAGTCAACTAACATCTTATTACACCTAATTCCACTATCAAATCGCTACTTCATCATTATCTCATCAAAATCAAACTTTTAGGTAAATTCAAATAAAGAAATTTTTTTTACAATCGATGAAGAAAAGGAGGTGAAGATGATTATGACAGCTTCTATTCTTCAATTATCGATCAACTTTCATCTCTTTTTTTTATGGTCCCATCGAGTCACAGGGACGATACTTGGTTCCTCACTTTTCTATGTTTTCTTTTCTTACTACTACCTCCGTCCCAAAATTATAGTCCATCTTTCCTTTTTGGGACGTTTCAAAATAATTGTCCACTTCACATTTCAACCAATAAGAAGAGAGTTTAGTGGGTGCAGATTCTATTTGAGTGGTTGAAAATTGTTGTGGTCCCACTTTTATTAAACTGTGTGCTTTTTGTTGGTGAACAATAATTTTGAGACGGAGGGAGTATGTGTTATGTTTGTGTACGGGAGGAGTAATAGAATAATTGAGAAAGAGATTTCATATACCTAGGGATGGCAAATGGGGCGAGAAAAAATCCGCGACCCGCGGGTACCCGTCCATCGTGGGTGGGTAAACTCGCAGGTGGGTTACGGGTATGAACTTTTCCGTTGGTGGGTCATGGGCGGGTGATGGGTATAGACTTTTACCCGCGGGCAAACCCGACACGCGAACGTACAAAACACATTATAATTACCCTCAAGTGGATTTGTATAATTTATCACATATATGTGTATATTTAATGGTTAATTTTAACAATATATAATGAAACTATAAATACAAAGACTAAAAAGCATATTATTAATGTTTCGAATAGCAAATTTATGAAATGCTCAAAGAAAAAATATCAAACAAATTGATAGTTATCGAACTAATAGTCCGCTAGTCTTAAATTTTAATAATTTAATTTGTATAAATTTACGATCCGTTGATTTGAATATGTTTAAAAACATTTTTTTAGATTAAAATTATATAAAATATTTTGATATTTGATAAAATATTTTTATTAATAAAAACTCGCGGGTTACCCGCGACCCACGGATACCCGTGGGTCGTGGGTATGGGTGTAAAAATAAACCCGCTAGTGGGTATCCGCAGGTTCGCGGGTCAAGGAAAACCCGCGCGGGTGGGTGATGGGTTTGGCATATCCGTACCCACGACCCGCGAGTGCCATCCCTACATATACCATACCTACTCACTTGTGTTCTATAATCGAGTCCCCTTTTTGGCCTATTGTCTGAAACTTAAAAAAACCTTTTTGCGATTTCAAATATTTTATCTTTCTTATGACATTATTAATTTAAAACAATTATTTATTTACTCATCATAATAATACTTTAGATTTTGAAGTGTTACACATTATCCCTCGTATTATGTAACTTGAATGTTAGCTAAAAAAAGTTATATATAAAAAATACAAAATATGTTCAAACCGTCAAACCGGCCGAACTAAACCGGTTTCAATTGCTTTGGCGTGTTCGGTTTGACACATTAAGTTGTGAAGTTTGGTTTGTGAAAATGTGAAACCATAATAACCGGTTAGATTTACTTATGCTCAAACCAGTCAAACCGAATCATGAACATCTACACTTGGTGCAACATTATTTAGCCAAACTATCCTCATTTTAACCTCCTACAAGTTAAGAAAAGGAAAAAAAAAAAACATAAAAAAATAATAAAAAAAACTCTTGGCTTTTAAAACAATGTTGCACATTAACCTTTTTAGAATTAAAACAATGTGTAAATTTTAACGCGAGCCATTTTTGTTCAATCAAAGTACACATTTAAATTTAAATTAAATTTAAAATTAAAGGCCTTTTGTTCCTGTTGATTAGTAACCCGATCCGGCCGGCCGGTTCAACCGGTCCAACCGGTCCGACCGGACCCGGGAGCCTTACCGAGTCGATCCGGTTTTCGGTTTTAAAAACATTGCAAAAATGATACTTCCACCAAAATTGTGCATTAAACAATTGTACTATATTCATAAGTAGTTGTACCTAATGATGGATCTATCAATATTAAGGTTGGAAATATCAATGCTCTCTTGACAAGCAAACTTTTATCATTTCTCGCCTCTAAGAAAAAGTTCACTACTCAAGAAATTTAGTCATTGAAGTTCTCCGGTCTTAAAAAGGGCATGTGTTCTAACATCATTTGACAACTTCGGGTAAAGAAATCACATTAATATACAGTAGTAAAGAGTTCGTCATATATCATCAAAAATTCTGCATAAAATTCTGCATGAACAAACATTCCGTATAAGATGGAAGAGGTCAGCACATTTGAAAGATCAGTGATAAAGATAGTTTCACAAACCTTCCATGATATGCAAACAGAAAGCGAAACCATCCTATTTTCAGAAAATTTATGGGAACCAGAAATTTGAGAACCCTAATTCAAAAATAACTTGACAAGCATAAACCAAATTCATGGCATTCATCTTCGATAACAATAAAGGCTGCAATTTCAATCTGAATATATAAACAGCACCCTTAGCCTGAGAGATCATGCAATGCAGAAGTCTTATTCAAGAACTCCAAAATACCTCTTATCAGTTTTTTTTACAAAATTAACATGATCAAACTCAAGAATCCTAAAAACCAAACACCATGAATTTGCATTTTTGCATCAAATTTCGCCCAAAAAAAACATGATATTTTTGTCTGCAATTTTAAAGATTTAAATCTTCCTTGATGCCTTGAGGTTGTAATCATGCTTGAGAAGATTTGCCCTAAGCAACATGGCCCTAACATCTCGATCAAATTCAACCCCAGTCTGCAATACTCGTTGAAAAGTGGCTTTCCTTTGATCTGCATGCCGAGCGTACAGAATTTTGTTGTGCGAGTCAATTCTGGCCTGCAAGAACATACTCAAAAGCATATATGCATATAAGCTAGATATATTGTTATTTGTTATTGACTTGTGTGTGTGCAACAAACTGCAAATACCTACTTGTGAATGAGTCAATTTGCGTTGAGTTTTATTCCAAATGGGTCAAATAAAACTATTAAGCTATAAGGAAACTGGTGGAATGGGTTGACAGTAGTCTAACTAACGTCTATTCTTAGAACAAAAACAAAAAATCGTGAGCAGGTCAACCCAACCCCACCCAGCTCGCTTTGAAACCCGACTCAACCTGAACATGTTTAGACTTGTTACGCAACCTCAGCTGCCCTGCCATATTGCCACCTCTTATGGAATGTGAATTTGTGATTGTTTCTATCACGAATTCATGGAGTAATTCACTTTTGTATCCCTCATACTAGTCTCTTTATTGCAATTTGCAAATAATCACTTCGTAAGAAATAACGCAGTTGGATAAAAAGAAATTAAGATATATGGGTTATTTTGCATTCACAATTCCAAATTTTGTTTTAGAAGTTAAAAACCCATCTTTGCAGAGTCAATACTTCCAATGTGGAATTAAGTATATTTAAGTTCAGTCTAGGTGATGAAAAATTAAGATGGGTCAGACACTTTCATATCTCTTGCTTGAAAGTTGAAACAGAATCCACAATATATCCCACTATTAAGCTCTCTTATACATACAAATATTTAAAAGGATTTCTAAATATAGCTTCTATATGCACACCAACATATTTCTTTAGAAAGACTCTCTAACAGGAGATATATCCCATTTATTGCAAATCATTCTGAGGTTGATGTGTTAAACAAGCTAGATGTGAAATATTATGTAAACAAATGATTAACTTTTTATTTACGAAGTTGTTTGACACACTTAAGAGATTACCTGTATTTGGTTGTCTGTAATCAAAGCCTCGAGTTCTTTTTGTAACCCCGCTACGGTGGTTTTGAAAGCATCAGCCATCATGTTCAGATCAACAGATACAAACGGATGTGTATACTGAATTAGGGCTTTGTTACGAATTTGAGTGTACAAAGTCTCTACATGGTCATGCAGATGGATGTCGAGCAGCAGGTTCGCTTTAAGGTTCCCAAGGTAGTCTAAACATGAAGCATAGTGGCTGCAGCAATGTCAGAAAAGAGTTGCTTTAGGCTTTAATACAGAAAAAACTGAAAAAACTGCTAATGCACAACAATCTTAAGTAGCAATTTTTATATAAAATCACTTAAAACAAGCAGCAAAAATCAGATCTCACAATTCACATACTATCAACCATTTAAGGAAGACAATTCCAAGCTTTCAACACGTATTCTGTTTATTAACTAAACTTAGAAGCTGCAATTTCAGCCCATTTACCTTTACAATCTATTCGATCCCACTTGTATTTTATCTGATTATCTCTAATGGGTCAAACAGGCAACATAAAAAAAGTAGCTTGATAAAGCCCAGTCAAAAGTCTCCAATATGACCGGCTTGCGCCAAAAGCTACATGTTTTAACTCAAGCCCGCCCGTTACCCTACCCACCCATTTCGCAACATCTACCAATACCTGTAGCATTTTTTGAGAACAAAGCTACATATAAAGATTTTTCATCATAACATAAATTGCAACAGACTTGGGCTCTCTTATAATATCCAACAGAAGGTTATTAGAAGCGAGAGAATATTCAAAGCAAATCCATATCCCTACAAATAAATATGTACAAACATACCTTGAATAGAAATCATTGATAAGTTCCCTTACTTCAGGGACTAACTCTAGAAAGTTACGAAAGTTGATATTATCTATTACTTTCGCCTGCCATAGAGAGCATTGAATTAGATTTATACATCATTATTAGTTAGTTTCAGATGGTAGAGTAATAAACTACGATAAAATAATATATATTGCCTTAAGCTCCGCACGATCAAAACTTGCAAGGGCACATAGTCCGCCATATGTTGCAACATCTTGAGCTGCAATAACTTCTGAATAGTTGTTTCCCAAATCTGGAGTAGTTTCCAAGAACTGTAAACATACCAATGAGGGTGTATGTCAAAAACTAGTAACTATATATAAAGATAACACATAATTACATAGACCAATCAACTCAATTAATTTCTTCTACAATCGTGAATCATCCAAGTTGTAACTATAAACAGCATTTTTTCTATGATAGCCCCCTCGGGTACTTTTCTATGTTGACCAAAAAGGGTTAAGTGTAAGAGTTGAAAAAATATTAGGATCTCCAATACAAATACCTTTCGGGCGGCAAGCTTGTACTTCTTAGATTCCAGATGAGCCAGTCCAGCAGCACACTGTAGTTTTGCAATTGTGATGGGCTCTAACTCACCTTTGTTTTGCTCTGCCTTACTGACATAGCTTATAACATGCGCAAACTGACCCATCTCAATGCTGACCAAAATTGCATTCAAACACATATGTATTATGTGCTTTGCAGTTGTGCAATAATCACGTGTGCGCACATAATTCTTAAATGCATCCCCAAGTGCACCATGAGCGTAGTAAAAGTCTCCAAAGTCATTGTATCCCATCCTTATGCTCTCTTTGATCAAATTTGTCTATAGGAATAGAAATAAGTTAACCACTGTCATGCAGTATATATTCACAAAAAGTTCCAGTTACCATGAACTTCTATAAGCATGTCAACAATCAAAAAACTTAACTTATGTTGTTACCAAATTATCAATATCTGTTTATACATTAAAAGATATCTAATCCCAATAAGATAATTGATCTCTAACAGCTTCTTAATTGTTGCACATAGATAGGTTCACATGCGCGCATGCGTCTAAACATGTACTCCGTATCATGCAGCCGAAATATGTTACAAGTGAGGCACTCAGGCCCACCATTATGTCCTTATTTCCTCTTGCTATAAAGCAATGATAGCAAATAGCTTCTCCTACAGAGTGGATTTTTAACTTGGACTACAAGTTGAACTTATTATTCGATGTTAACCTATCTAGACTGATATATTCAACCAAAATAAAACAACCAAATACTGTTAATGTTCTACAAACAAACACAAACAACCATTTGAAAATAGTTCCCTCCATATCTTCTACCTTCTACAATCTTCAAAAGGCCAGTTCCCTAAAGCAAACAATCACTTAAAATAGGCATAATACAAAATTACAAACCTCCAATTTAAAAGACCACCTCAGACAATAAGCAGTCTGCAAAAAACCTATCATAAGTGTCTCACTAATCATGTTTTTTAATAAGAACCCATCTCAATTACAATTCATAATCAACCACATCATCCAACAGTTTCCAAATTAAACATACAATAAACTTAGTCTTTATGATCCTAAATTTACCTTGCAAACAAAATTAAAATGTTGATATATATAAGATCACCAACCTATAAGCATATCGTGATAAAATTATAAACCATAAACCAAAAGTAATAACACATTACTCTGTAAGCATAACTTGACACTAAGTTCCCTGTCAATTGAAATTTTATCATACAATTTATATAAACCTAAAATCCTAACTTAATAAATAAAAGCTCCAACAACAATGAACTCTCAGATATTTATTTAACAAGCTTATAAACAATAAATAACAAATTTATAATAGAATAATTAATCATATGATATGTAAGGATACAGATATTACTCTGTAAGCATTAAGTTCATTCTCAAGTTTCTCTTTCCTCTGTTCAGCTCTTCGATCAACCGAATCCATCCAGTTCGAATCCGGACCATAATTTGGACCTAATCGTCCGTCGATCTTCTGTACAACTTCTCTGAACAATTGCGTATTTTCTCCTTTCTTAATTTCATCATAAGCCATTCGAAGTGCTTCTAACTGCATCGAAACGTTACCGCATTTATCGGAGATGAATATCAACCGTGAAATTTTAGTCCGGCCGGTGTATAACGCGGCGTACGCTTCGATATCGAGTTGCTCGCCACTGATGATTGGCCGCCGTTGCTGTTGCTGCTGTGACGGTGAGTCATCGTCGTCGCCGTTAGTGTAGATCTCGTCAGTCATCTGTGCTGATGCTTCTTCTTCGGTATCCATGATTGTAGGGTTTGGTTAAAGGGGTTTTGATTTGGGATTTTTTGTTGCTTCTTTTTGCACCTGTTGAAAACTGTGCGTATAAGTCGACTTAATTTAACCAAGATCAATAGGGTGTCGTTTTATTGTTGGGCTTAACTTTAAAGACGGATGGGTATGACTAGATGAGCATGAGGCCCATATAATATTGGGTTATAAAAAACCTTGAATGTTTCTCTTTCTTTTTTCCCCTTTTTTTCCTTTTTAGGCTTTAAATGGTAAATTGCGAGCACACATCTACTTTCTCCGTCCAATTTAAAATGTCCACATTACTTTTTTGAGATATCTCATTATAACTGTCCACTTTGATATTTAATCAATCAAAAAAGACTATAGTTGGTAGATTTAATATTTGATTGGTAAAAAGTATAGTTAGTGGGAAATCCTAAAACTACGTGCAAAGTCAAAGTGGACATTTTAAATGGGACGTAGGTAGTATTATTTTATAGGGTTAAGTGCTTGTAATTGTATTCAACTGAATTCTGATATTAATAGTATATATATGTAACTACTCGAGCGTACATCGTATGTAGAAAACTTGTTATTTATTGTCATTGCATGTATATTGGTGAGTGTTAACTTGTAAGGATGTTATGTGACACCTTATTATATAGATAATACACCACTAAAATACACACAATGACAATAGATAACAAGTTTTATACATACAATGTACATCTGAGTAATTAGATACATACTATGAATATCAGACCTTCGTTAAGTACATTTACAATCACTAGCTTCACCCTATTTTTATACCATTTTCATTCTGATTTGGTTTATCATGTATGTTCTTCTCAATGGAGGCAAACAAAATATGTATGGCGGTGAATTTAGCGTATGTGAAATAGGTGACGTGTAAGTGTGTAATGACTCAACTTCTCAATCATTATCCGGTATGAAATATATTTTCTTAAATCATACGTTACATATTTTAATTATCTATCTATAAACTATACTTAAAGCAAAATAGATTGGGAAAATTTCAACCCTTAATTGATGATCTCCATATTGATTCAACGATTAAGATAAATTTAATAATACTTACACTTTCCACCCCTTTATATTTAAATTAATATAAACTATTTTAATTAAATAAATTCAACCGTAAATCTATCTAACAAATTAAGGAGACACAAATTATTAAAATAGGGTAAGGTTCAAATGAGACCACCATTTTATTTGAGAATGTGGGAACCAATCAGATTGCTTCATTTCATTTAGGGGTGGAGGGGTATTCTGGTCTTTTTACATTATATTCTAATTAAATAATTACTCCCCCAAAACAAAAACAGTCGCTCAAAATCAACGTACGCATACGACGGTGAGGAACGAGCAACAAAACCATACGATCGCCAAAAAAATCAAAATCAAGGTACGCATTAGGTTATTTCGACTCGAAATTCTTCAAAATCAACAACAGAAACAGTCGATTTGTGGTAAATCGATTAGCAATCGTGTTTATGTGATCGTCTTTTGCTTTATTTTAACACTGATTATGCGTTTTATATACGATCGTGTTTTGCGCCATTATAACGTGATTAATTTACGAATTGATTGATGAAAACTGCAATTGCAGTATGATTATCGCTGATTCACCGAATAATTTTGTTAAAAACATCAAAATTATTAATCGAGCAGAAAGCGTAACATGATTATCAAAAGTCTACGTTACTAACACATGTGTTAGTAACACATATGGTGCTAGTAGCGCTTCAATACCTATGAGTTCACTAAAAGTTGTCAAAAAAATCTTCAAAAAGACTTGAAAAAAAACTTTCAGATGTTGATTTTTTAAATTAAGTAACACATGTGGTAGCTGATGTAAGTGATATCTGTGTTACTACTAGCTAACATTTGTGTTACTACTAGTTAATATATATTCATTAACACATGTGGTAGCTGATGAATTTGAAACGTATTATGGTGCAGTACGGATGTAATACATGTGTAAAAAAACTGACACGGAAACATAACATATGTTACTAATACATGTGTTATTGATTGATTAACACAAGTGTTATTGATTGATTACCACATGTGTTAGTAATTGCTTACCACATATGTTACTAACACATGTGTTAGCAGTTGACTACCACATGTGTTAGCAGTTATAGAATCTAAATATAACTGCAAAACACTTTTACAGGCACACTAGCTTCACCGACAATCATGCAGTGCGTTCTAAATGAGTTTGAAACTCCGGGAGGGACTACACTATGTGATACATGAAAAACAAGTATTATTGTGCAGTACAAAAAGAGATGGATGTAATAGAAGAATGTGAAGCTACTGATGTAGATCAAAAGAATGATGCACATACAACAGGTAATAGTTTCTTTGATATAAAAAACTCATATGATTTCTATTACTATCACATGTGGTATTAGTTTATCATCGTATATCATGTGTGTTATTAGTTCATTAACTTATATCACACGTGTTACTAAACTATGTCAACTATGTTACTACCATTATATCACATGTGTTACTAGTTCATTACCATATGCATTGTTCTCATATACAATTTAGGCTTTAAAAAGATACCTTTTCCAACATATACAACATGATGTTCGTACCATTCAACGGAATAGACACCCACGGGAAGAGTGTGATGCTTGGTGCATGCTTGCTAAATAATGAAACTGCCGATAGTTACATCTGGCTACTTAAAGCCTTTCTAAGAACATTTGCAAGAGTATGTCACATGTGTTAGAATGTATATTTTTTCATAAACCATATGCTACTGTTTCATAACACATGTGTTACTATTTCTTAACACATGTGTTACTGCATGCTAATATATGTGTTATTGAATGTATTTGTCGCATGTGTTAGAATGTATCTTGTTTCATAAACCATGTGTTACTGTGTCATAACACATGTGTTACTGTATGCTAACACATGTGTTATTGAATGCTAACACATGTGTTATTGAATGTATTTATCACATGTGTTAAAATGTATCTTTTGTCATAAACCGTGTGTTACCATATCATAACACATGTGTTATTGTATGCTAACACATATGTTAATGTATTCTAACACATATGTTACTGAATGCTAACACATGTGTTACTGAATGTATTTATGATGGCAGAAAAAGACAAGCATTTGATGAACTCAAAGGAAAAAGCAGTAAAAGCTGTAGAAAATAGGATAAATCAATGTGGAAAGTGTGGAACAAGAGAAAGAGGCCATAACAGAAGGTCGTGTGACAAATATAATGCAGAGGTAAGGTAAAAGCAAAAGCGAAAGAGAGGGAGAAAGTGAAAGCAGAGGCAAGGAAGATAGCAGAAGAGCAGGCAAAGAAAAATGAAGAGTGACAGTTTTCATATTAACTAACACATGTGATACATGTTTAGTATCACATGTGTTACTAAATGATATAAAGTTGATAACATTTAATGTTGCTTTACATTTCAATTACTTTTTTGATACTGCTTGTTGAATACGATCTTTCAATTGATATAATAAAAATAATCTCTTATTTTTAGGAAAAAATGTACAATGTAACTGGTTTCTAACACATGATTATGGTTGATAGGACATGTGTACCTGTTTTATTACCACATGTGTTACTTGTTTGATAACACATGTGTTGTTTGCCAAAGTACATGTGTTACTTGTTTTATAATACACGTGTTACTGACTTTTCTATGTCGCATAAATGGAAGGCGAATTGAAGGCCTCCTAATGAGATGTATGAAAAGTAAGTCATTGGTATATGATGTACCTACTAATCATCGGTTATTTTATTTAGTAACGGTTGTAAGGTAACAAAAGTTCTTATCAAATAAGATAAAATCGACAGCAAATTAGAAACTCAGATCAACCATTATGTTTGTACAAAATTATGACATGTTACCCGATTTACTGGATTTGTAACACATGTGTTACTGGTTTAGTAAAACATGTGTTACTGGTTTAGTACCACATGTGTTACCAAACTAATATAAATAAATAACAGCCTTTACTGGTTGCTACCATATGTTATAGTAATTCATTAACTTGTTACTGGTTACTAAGACATATGATAATACCATTAACACATATATTACTTTAATACCATATGTGTTACTATCACTATCAATAATACGTTACTTTCAAGCATGTGACACGTGTGTTATTGGTTGGTAACACATGTGTTAGTGGTAGGTAACACATGTGTTAGTGGTAGGTAACACATGTGTTAATGGTCTGTAACACATGCGTTAATGGTCTGTAACACATGTGCTAAAACAATTAATAAATGTATTACTTTGTTTAGTACCATGTGCTAGTCATTGGTAACACATATGTTAGGTGATTTGTAACACATGTATTAGTGGTAAGTAACATATGTGTTAGTGGTCTATAACACATGTGTTAGTGATAGGTAACACATGTGTTACTTGTTTATTACCACATGTATTAATGATTGCTGATACAAGTGTTATTAAAAACAATTCTAAAATTAAAAACATACTGAAATTATAAATAAGCTTACACTAAAAAATAATAAACATAAGCATTTAAAAAAGGAAAAAAATCAGCTAAAAAAATGTTGCACAACATTACAAATGATCCAAGGAAACTATTTTCAAAGATTGTTTAACAAGATCTTACTGCTCAACAAGATCTAAGTAACATATGTGATATCGAAACTACATTCTACTATTCAACAAAATCTTCGCCAGTAATTTCTTCCTTATTCTTTTGATCAGGGTCTTCAAAAATCTGTTTGTGTTTCTTGATTGCAAACTTTATCATCTTCTCTATCCCTTCATCAGTGTGCACATGCGAAAACTCATCAACAAGGGCATGGACATTCTTTTTGTGAATGTTGAACTTGTGCAGAATAATCTATGAGGTACCAATACAATATAGTTACACATGTGATACTGTGAAGAATATGTACAACAAAGTACAGATGTAAATAACAGTGTAGAAACACATGCGATACAGTACATTACTACATTTGATAGTAACTCATATCAATCATTGTGTGCAGCCAACTCTTCACAATCTGTATCTTTGCAGTTCCTAATGCTAAATTTTCATGCTAATCAATCACTATGACGATAACAAGTAATTCATATTTCATTGAGACATTTCATCGAACACCTTATATGCAAGTTACTTAAATTATTAAAAATAAACTACAGTAATAACACTTGTGTAACTAGACTACCACATCAACATCTAAACATCGGACACTAGATTACCACTATCCACATCAACATGCAGTAGTAACACTTGTGTAAAATAGAAAACAAACAGAATCGCCACACTTGTATCACCTGACAATAAAAATACAAAAAACGTAGCTAACACATGTGTTACCAAAACCTAAATTCAAACAAAAACACAAAAACACAAATAACATACAGTCATACAAGATCAAAACAAACCAAAAAAGAAAAATAACGCATTTAACACTAAAAGCTACACATAAAACATCGAAATAAGTTATCGAATGAAACTAAACGAAGTGGAAGAACAGGAATCGCCGTTGATGATGTTGCATTTGGAGGAATCGCTTGACGAATGTCCATTGTATGTTGTTATTTCTGAATATTAACCTCTGTTGGAGAATTAGGGTTTCACAAAAACGGTTTTCAGTGAAAAATAAACCGATAGAACGATGAAAGGAACAACGTAGATGAAAGAGATGATGATTTTGGCGAGAAACAACAACGATTTGATGATTGAATGAAGGTTTTTGTGATTGTTAGGGTTTGGTGAAAAAAATCGCCAGAGAGAGAAGCAAGCGTCAGTTTTTGTTTTTTTTTTTTGAAATAAAGTGAAAAATAAAATTAATTAATTGGTTGGTAAAATGACCATCTTGCCCCTCCGTCCAAAATCTTATTTATTGTGAATTTTTTAATTAAATAATTGGGAATTAATATAAGCCCTTGATTTGCTAGATCCAATGGCCCAGATTTGTTCCCCTAGTCTCACAAGAAGTAAGTGGACTCATTTGAACTCTTCTCTATTAAAATAATATATATCAGTTAATTAAGTAAAGAGAATGAATCTCCATCAAACATTCGGCCAACATATTTACAATTAAATTAAGGTGATATAAATTAAAATAATAAATATTAATAAATTAATTAAAGAAAATGAATTTTGGTCAAAAAAATAGGCCTCCATCAAAGTATCCGGCCAACATTTACGAATCGTAGGTTTGAATTTTTGATCATCCAAACATACAACACAAATCTCATTTAAATATGTTATCTTTTAATTGATTTTAATATTTATTTCCTTAATTTTTTCATCTACTCTACTATATATATTCATCTCCTCCTAAATTTTACATCATATTCCTTCTACACCTTTTCAATCAATCCATTCAATGGAAAAATTGCACCAATTGAGAAACACACTTTGTTTCAATTGGCCAATTTTAACAATGAACCTAAAGGTTTGTTCGCTATCTATTGTAATACTTCTTCACGTTGTTGAATAATTTTTTTCATACACTTTTTGTTTATAGATTCATCTCATACTTATTAAAAACGTGAACATCGTACTCATTTAGAAGGTATTTTTATGTATTTATAATTTAACATTTCTTCATTTTGATTAATGCTTTCAAATAAGTTTAACAATATATATATATATATATATATATATATATATATATATATATATATATATATATATATATATATATAGGGTAGTGATCTAGGGGGAAGTAACAAAATAGGGGGAAGAGGGAAGCAAATCTTAGCCGCTAGATCACTTCATTTAATGAAAAACGCGGAGGGGCATTTTGGTCATCTATGCCATTTACTACAATAGGCTAAAAAATGAATCTGGCTAACAAATACGCTCATTAATCAAAAATTAGGGCAAAAATAGAATAGCTAACAAAAAGAATCGCGCAAACAAAATTCGTCAACAATGACTCGTGAAATTCATCAAAAATCGAATGATTGAATCAGAGTACTCTAGCTTGAATAATCAGACAAATCAAAACAACACTTGAAGAATCGATTGCAACAAGAACGACGAAGAAAATAGAAGAAACGAGGAACCAAATTAAAAGTCACTGAAGAACAAATCGGTAAGAGAAATACAAATTAAATTATTGTTTACACCTAATATTTACTTTAATATGGATTTTGCACCGGGAAAATCATTTTTTGCAAAATTTATTGTTCATGAGAATCTAAAAAAGAAAAAAAAAAGAAATGTTGTAAATTGATGAATATTGTTGTTGTTTGATGAACATTAGGTTTGTAATCTTAAATTATGAAAATACCTTATGAATTATGTCCATTATCTTATACTGTAGAATATTATTAGTACATCATTACAATGTAAACCTTATGTTAAGATGAACCACAGTGCATACTATTAGTTCTCATCCACATGGATGTTAATATGTATCAATGTGCATCATTACAATGTAGACTTGTGTTAAGATGCACCGGAGTGCATACTATGATTACTCAAACACATGTGTGTTAACATGTATCGAAATACGTCACTACGATGTAAACCTATCTTAAGATGCATCACAGTGCATACTATGAGTAGTCATACACATTTGTGTTACTATGTATCGAAATACATCACTAAGATGTAAACTGCTGTTAAGATGCACCGTAGTGCATACTATTGTGGGCCAATGTATACTTATGTTAAGATCTCAAAATTTGATAAATATCTTTTACATACTTGTTTATTAGATGAATTATAAAAAATAATTGTAAAAATTAGGTGCACTTGCAAATTATGTATTATTTTTGCGATAGCAACTGAATATTACTCACTGAGATGCATATTATTAGTACATCATAACAATGTAATCTTATGTTAAGATGAACCACAGTGCATACTATTAGTTCTCATCCACATGGATGTTAATATGTATCAATGTGCATCATTACAATGTAGACTTGTGTTAAGATGCACCAGAGAGCATACTATGATTACTCATACACATGTGTGTTAACATGTATCAAAATACGTCACTACGATGTAAACCTATCTTAAGATACATCACAGTGCATACTATGAGTAGTCAAACACATGTGTGTTACTATGTATCGAAAAACGTCACTACGATGTAAACTGCTGTTAAGATGCACCATAGTGCATACTATTGCGGGCATAATAGAACAAACATGTGTGAGCTGCTAAATGTTTATGGGGCTGTCGAGCCTGTTAAAATGAGCCTGTTAAGATGCACCGTAGTGCATACTATTGTAGGCATACTAGAATGAAAAACACAATGTGTTATGTTGACTGAGATACTTGTTAATAAATCACAAAAATATTATGCACTATGATACATATTATTATTAATCATGTAACATTGCTTCAAAAGATTTTTTGTTATGTTGACTGTGATGATTGTTAAAGCTTTTCTATAAAATTGTTGAATACAATTCTTATTATCAGTGATCATGGGTTATTGAATAAAATTCAAAATGTGTAATATTGACTGTCATGCTTCTTAACAATAATAATATTCACTGAATTGTATTTTTGCAGATTCGAAATCGGAAAAGAAACTTATTAAGCAAAAAAGTCAGATTAAAAAGCAGCAGAAAGGACCGGGTATTGTCATAAAGGACAGCAAGCAAATTGAGTCCTTTTTGGTTGATATACTCCAGAAGTTTAATGTAATTCCAACTATCGAAAAGCCAAACGTTCCAACAAAGAATACAAATGGTGAAGGAACTAGTGGTTTTAAAGCCAAAAAAAGACCATATAGTTGAACTTCGTAGTAAGTTTTATAAAAAGACCATATGGTTTTAAAGCCAAACGTTCCAACAAAAAATATTTTGTGTAAATACAGGTGTTCTTCCCAGTTTTAAGCCAAAAGTTGAACTTCATAGTAAGTTTCAATTTGCGAACAACAGAAACAGAGGTGATTGACCACAGTAAAGCTGCAGTCGAGTTTCATGTCAAATACGGCAGCACACCATTCCTAATAGTAAGCAAAAAGTACTAATATACATACATTTCATATATCAATATAAATAACTAATAATAAAATACAATTACAGAGACATTTGTTTGCTAAGTATTTGACTGAGGTTGCACATCCAAGAGGACACTTGATAAGGTCTGTTGTTCCAAAATGGAAAATGATGAATTGGAGAACATCTGAACATCATTTCGGATATGGTGTTTTGATGATGAAACACATGGAGAACTATAAGGGTGAATTCAAATGGAATTGTGGATTGGTTGTTGAAGGAACATAGCTGAATAACCAAATAGAAGACCTGAGAAGAAAGTATGCAACGAAGATAATACTAAGCGATTTAAATCTTTTGAAGGAAGAAATCTTGAAGGACTTGGAAAGTTTTAACAAGCATTATTGCCCGGTAGAAAGGGAGAAACTTCGTTTCATTGCAAGTAGAAAGTGTTTTATGCATTTCAAAGGAGTTATTTGAATGCAGAAAAGAATAATGTCTTCTAGTATGTTGCTTTTATATTTTTATTAGTAATACATTGAATACTACTAGTTTGAAGAGATTATTGGAGAACTGCAAAGACATATGTTAATATGCTATAATGATTATCTGGTATACTTCTATATTCTGTTTGAAAATATGTTAACATGTATCAATTTACATCACTGTGATATTAACCGTTGTTATGATGCATCGAAGTGCTTACTGTTAGCACTTGTGCATATGGGTGTTAACATGTATCGATATATTTCACTATGATATTAACCGATGGTATGATGCACCTAAGTGCGTACAATTACTTCTTACACATGCATGTTAACATGTATCAAAATTTACATCACTGTGATATTAACCGATGTTATGATGCATCTAAGTGTGTAATGTTAGAACTCGTGGTCATGCATGTTAACATGTATCAATTTACATCATTGTGAAATTAAATGTTGTTATGATGCATCAAAGTGCTTACTGTTAGCACTTGTACATATGGCTGTTAACATTTATAGATATACTTCACTATGATATTAACCGATGTTATGATACATCCAAATGCGTACTATTAATACTCGTACACATGGGTGTTATCATGTATTGATATACTTCAATATGATATTAACCGATGTTATGATGCATCAAAGTGCTTACTATTAATTCTCGTACACATGTGTGTTAAGTTGTATCAATTTACATCACTGTGATGTTAACAGTTGTTATGATGCATCGAAGTGCCTACTGTTAGCACTTGTGCATATGGGTGTTAACATGTATCGATATATTTCACTATGATATTAACCGATGTTATGATGCACCTAAGTGCGTACAATTACTTCTTACACATGCATGTTAACATGTATCAAAATTTACATCACTGTGAAATTAACCGATGTTATGATGCATCTAACTGCGTAATGTTAGAACTCATACTCATGCATGTTAACATGTCTCAATTTACATCATTGTGAAATTAAATGTTGTTATGATGCATCAAAGTGCTTACTGTTAGCACTTGTACATATGGCTGTTAACATGTATTGATAAACTTCACTATGATATTAACCGATTTTATGATGCATCGAAGTGCGTACTATTTGTACTCATCAGCTCGAATGTTAACAAATATCAATATATATTACTACGATGTAAACTTATGTTAAGATGCATCGCAATGCATACTATTAGTACTTAGCAGGAACCCAGTAAAGTAGGTTAGCAACACAAATGTAACAATTCTTAATTGGGCATATTCAATAAATCTAATTGCATACCGAACATGCTTCAGGTGTGTTTTTGAAATTGAAACTCAACTTTACACCATTGTATTTCTATACAGTCACTAAATGAATTATATCTCTTAAAACCCAAACATAGACAAATAATCCACCTTGGCAAATATTAACATTTCAGCTAAGGGTTGTAATCAAGCAAATAATAAGCCATAAACTTTACTTCTGGGCCCACAAAGACGTCTTCAAAAGTTTTCTTTCAGAACTCAAATCCATATAATCCCAGTTGTATTTGTTGCCAGTGTCATCATCTCTTGCCCATTATTAATCACGAACATCATGCTTTTGAACCTCAAGAGCCGGATTATTAGTAAACATACGTAATCTGCAAAACCTATACAAATGAATCCCATATATAGTTTCCCTAAGATGGTGTATAGATTTTTTTATCAATTATATACTAATAATAACGTACTATTTTCTTGGAGTGTTACAATTTCTCACTGTGACACCCCCAAAATTTAATGATAATTTCTCACTGTTACATTAGCCCGGTTCCTGAAATTGAGAGATTACATGGCATAATTACTTTTACAAAATATAATAATGCAATCAAATCTCTAGTTGTATGTATGCTGACTCGAGCTAATATCCCTGCTTGTGCAGCCAACCTACTGCTGGGTACCTGTGATAAATACTAAAATGGGTCAGCGAAAACGCTGGTGAGCTCACAGGTTTGTATGTCAATGTATAGTTGTCAGAACCGCAAGATTTATATTGAATTAAAAATGCAATTAAGCAAAATAAAAGTTATACAATCCATGAGCACATAGTCTGAGCTTAACTTGAGCGCTAGGTCCAATTAAGGAAACCTAACTGATTTGCCTCCTACGAGTGTCTAATCCACACTCGTCTTCCCAAATGCTAATACATCCGTTTGATCGGTTAGTGCGTGCTAACCCGGATGAGGATTGTCAATCCCATATGATATCATATACTAACATTCACGCTATAAATACTAGAGACTATGCTATGGAGGACTTTAAATTGATTAGCTTGAAACTCATGTAGTATTTGAAGTTTGGCACTTGCGTTCTACTTGTAAAACAAAATGAAGTAGTAATATCACACCCCTAGTAAAAGTAGTGAAAATGGGGCCATGAAACTCACCTGAGTCTTGAAGTATTTAATTTAATAAACTTGAAGTAATTAGCGGTGAAATGATGTCCAAAGACTTGAAACCTGAATGTGTCCACGACACTTGAATTGTTATTAATTGTACCGGTATCTCGAAAGACTACCATTTAAATTGTTTGTTTAACTTGATGTCCAAATTACCCCGATTTGGTTGATTGTATTGTTACAAGTTACTTCGACTTGTTTGATTAAATTGATATAAGTTACAACGACTTGTTTGATCTTTGAAGTATGTTTTGAAAACGTGTACGGCCCGTTGGTGATTAATTGCAACAATAGTCTTGATGTTATCACATTGATTTAGAAGCGTTATACTTGAACAGTAAATTCCAATTATGATTGAAAAGTTGTATCGCGTAAGCGTTTTGAAGTTGTACAAGTTTGACACTTGGCGTAAAAATGTGCTTACGGAATCTAAGTACGGGGGTCCGGGGGCAGCGCCCCTGGTTAGCGGGGTCCAAGGGGCGGCAGCCCCTGGCGGGGTCCAAGGGGCAGAGCCCCTGGCTGGGGTCGAGCTGCCAGGTCAGCTTGGAAAATTTTTATTTCTACTATATTGCTTTAAGGAAAAACGCATCTGGACTTGAATTTGGGTGAAATCAAGTGATAAAATTTAGGGTCTCGACACTTAGTGAAAATCTGTGTTTTCTGGTTTGTGCGACGTTGGGTGCGACGTTGGGTGCGACGTGAGTGTTTGCGTCGCATTTTGCGACGTTCGCAATTCAATGCAACGTAGAGTGCTGCGTCGCTAATGCGACGTTGGTTAAGTTGGCGACGTTAAGGTCTGCGTCGCTATGTGCGACATTCGCAAGTCAATGCGACGTAATAGGCTGCGTCGCTATATGCGACGTCGAGGATTCGTGCGACGTAAGTCGCTGCGTCGCATTTGCTCCAGGCCAAATGCGACGTACGGGATCTGATCGGAGTTTCAACTTCAAAAACGCATTTTCCGGCCATCGATCAGCCTAATATTTTTACCCAACCCATTTTAGGACATTACAAGGTTATACAAACAACTAGTAAGTGATAATACTTAGAAACGAGAGTTTTCGGAGTTGTGTCGGAAACTTACAAATCGTCGAAATGAAATTTCGGAAAGATAGAAAGATAGATCGTTGCGTGGTAGTCGCGAATCTCTAAAAATCTTGAAGATCCGAAGTCGTTTGATGCTAGTTTTTGGCGATTTGAGGGTGGTGGTGGTTTTGCAAATTTTTGAGAGAAAAGATAGAAGAGAGAGAGAAGGGAAATGAGAAATGAGAAGAAAAGGGGTGGGAGTGGGAGGTTAAACTCCCATTTTCGCCCCGCGTTCCCGCTCCGTGTGGTGTTCGTTCGCTCCGTTGTTCAAACGTTAAATGATTTTTACACATTAAAAGTTAAGTTTTAAATTACGAATTTATTATAAAGTGTTTTATTATACTATTTTACCAATTATCTATTTAGGGTATTTAAATTTGAAATTCGTTTTATTTGTTCGCGCGCTTGTAGGTTTAATCGCGTATACCTTAATTGTGTAATAAAACTTGGATACGAAATATTACTACAATTAATATTTTGAATAAAATTGAGTTATTAAATAATATTTGTATTACCTAATAAATTGTTCACCAACGTCCGTATTTATTGTATCGAAATTCATTCGATTTGAAACTCGTACGATTTATACAAACCGCATAATTGTGTAGATATATATTCAACAATATATATAATAATTGATACATTAATTAGCCTAACACAGAACTAATTACATGTATTAAACTTGATTAGGCACTAAATTCTAGTCCTAAATTGACGGGTGTCACACTCACCTTAGCTCTACATAGAGAATACAGTTCCAACGTACTCAATGGTATTCTTTATCCATCTCTCATGCCTGAAATCAGTGAAGTGAATATTAGACCTGCCAAAGGGCAAACACGTTTGAGAATATAATTAAAAATGAAAATTCCCTTGATGCAACCTCAAATGGATGGTTTATTTTGAACAATAGCTACAAAAGATTTTCCATCGGTTCAAGCATTGTAAGAATATTTCATTAGATCTTGGAGTATAAGAACTCAAAAGATTTAATCTAATCAAAAGGTTAACTAAAGAAATAGATGTAGATTACATTGGCTTGACAAGAAAATAAATATTTTCAATATTCAATCTCCCTAATAAATTATCTTGAACAATCTGTGTTAGTAGGTTATTCCCGGTGTTTAAATGTTTGAAAGTGCAATCTGATCAATTACATGTTTCATTCTCCAAAGTTCATTTGTTTCCTGTGCAATGCTAGTTGATGTCACACAAAGTAATTGATTTCATAAGGCCAAATTGTTAAAAATGAGTTTCACAAACAAAAACTAATGAAAGATGAATTGAGTGACACATTGTTCATCGCAATCATTCAACCAGTTTCCTAGTAGCATAGCTCTAGTTAAGCATAAAATGAGTCACAACCAAAATCATAAAATGTTTTCCACCACCACTATGAGTACTCAACATACCAAAACTTCAGCACAAACAATTACTAGTAACATGAGAAGCACAAATAACCTATGTTAAGATGCATAAATTTACGATATATATACATCACTATGAACTAAAACTTACGTTAAGATGCATCTAAATGCATATTATTAGTACTCATCCACATAGGTGTTAATATGTATCGATATAAATCACTACGAGGTAAACTTATGTAAAAGATGCATCTAAGTGCATACTATTAGTACACATCCACATGGGTGTTAAAATGTATCGATAGACATCACTTCAATGTAAACCTATCTTAAGATGCATCACAGTGCATACTATTAAAAGTCATCCACATTGCCGTTAACATGTATCAATTAGAAGAAAAAAAATGCAACATGAGTAATGTTAACACAATTTAATATTTAAAATTACCAGTAGACTCAGGAACACAAGAAACATCTTCAAATGGGTCATTCGAACTGGAAGCCATCACATGAGCTACAAAAATAACATTCATTGAAATGCATATTAATTAACACAATTACAGCTTAAAAACATAAAAAAGTAAATTGAATAAACAATAAAATCATTACTAATTCAACACAAATTATAATATATCATAAATAAAGTTTAGAAAAACACAAATTATTAAATTACAGTAGCAGCATCAGGAACCCTTCAATTAGTTTCTAATAGAACATCCGAACTCCAATTCATCAAAATAACTGAAACAATACGATTAGAACATTAAAACTTGAAAACAAATTAAAACCTAAAAAATGAAAAGTTGAACATAAATTGATGATTCAAACCTGAAGGTGAATCACGCAAATTGAAGAAAGAATCCAAATCAAATGCAACAAAAAAGTGAAATCGATGGGAAAAAGAAAACTAATTGAATATTTGAACTCCAAATCATCAAAATAACTTAAACAAAACGATTAGAAAATTAAAACTTAAAAACAAAAACCTAAAAAATGAAAAATTGAACATAAATTGATGATTCAAACCTGGAGATGAATTATGCAAATTGAAGAAAGAATCGAAATCATATGTAGAATCCAAATCGAATGTAGCAGAAAAAGTGAAATTGATGGAAAAAAGAATCCACGCAATTGATTTTAGTCGTCGTATCATTACATAATTAAATAAATAGGTTTTAATTTAATTAAACATACGATGTAAAATGACAAACATACCCCTGCCCCTGTAAATAGAATGAAGTGCAGGAACACAGGAAGATGGTGCACTGGAAGTTTCTCAGCTCAGATGGACGGATGGATCATTACTTCCCCCCTTCCCCCCAAAAACACCCCTTCCCTCTGGATCATGCCACTATATGTATATATATATATATATATATATGTATATATATATATATACATGTATGTATATCTATATATGTATATGTATGTATATATATATATATATATATATATATATATGTATATGTATGTATATATATATATATATATATATATATATGTATATATATATATATATGTATATGTACATATACATATATAGATATACATACATATATATATATATATATATATATATATATATATATATATATATATATATATGATGAGATTACCGAAGTCGCTTCCGATTGTCAAGTAGGTTAGATCATTTGAGAATTAGTAAAGCATATCCATGAATTGTGGCTAACTGGTAATGTAAACAAATTTAGGAGGGTTTGCCTCCATTTAGAAAAGGAGAAAGGGTATTATTGTTATTAAGTGAATAATGGATAATTATTGGATATTTTTTAGCTTTAAAATTAATTAAAATAGAGAAATGGGTATATTTGTTACTTTGAAAGTAAAGTGGGTATATATGATATTAAAAGAGTTTATAGTGGGGGAATATTTAATTAACCATAATAAATAAATAATCACAACACTTAACAATAACCCGCGTTGTCGCGGGTCTTTTATCTAGTAAACAAATACACAAAAAGTATAGTCACATAAACAAGGGTTTATATCTATATGAGTATACCTTTAAAAAAATACTGTCATGATATTACTAGGAGATTATTTAGTTAGTATATACAAATTTAAGGGTGGTGATTTGTACACCACCAAAAATTAACCATACACCATTTTTATGCATTGTCGTGTTGTATTGTACAACACTGTAAAGCAGCTTTAGTGGTGTATGGCTAATTTTTGGTGGTGTACAAATCACCACCTCAAATTTAATTATATACAAAATAGATATAAAGAAAAATAGAAGTTTTTAGTTGGGATCAGTATAAAAAGGGGCATAAAGCCTTAAATGTAATCAACCTTAGCTTTTTCTTCAACAAAAGAAAACAAACACAAAGAGATAAATGGAGATGACAATAAATTAGGGCATATTATTATTAAGCTAGGAAGGAAGGATCAAGAGGTTATAAGTAATAAAGAACGATTTCAATACAAACATTAGTCGAAGAAATCAACCAAAAATCAATGTGAATTTTGTGTTAAAATTATAGTGTTGGGTTGTGTACACACATTCATTTCTTGCTATACTCGATTGAAGATTTTATTATGTATTCTATCATTGCACATGCATATTATACGCTAAAAAGCTATTAAATTTTTTCTTAGTTGTTGGGATTAGTTTATTAAGTCCCTCAATAACTAATAAACAAGGAATGATTATGGGAAATATCCCACCAAAGATGAAGAGACGAACATTGATGAACAGATGGACAGAAGCTTGTAATTATTCATTAAACACATGATTCACTAAGTTATTGAAACTTATGCATGTATGTATTGTACACTTTCGAGGTACACAATTATTATCCAAGGCAAGACAAAACGACTAGTTAAAAGTGAAAAAGGGTTGGAAGTGTTATATATGTGTTTGCTGATGTTGCTAATATTCAGAACAATTTTGCTTGTTAAGTCTTTGTTATGGATAATGGATAATAGACTAAACTTCTATTGTAAGTTTTTGTGAGCCATTTTACATACATATTGTTAATTGTTATTTGTTATTGTTATTATGGTTTTAGAGCTATGATAAATTGGTATCAGAGCATTCGGTTAGGAGAATTTGGTTGATTTCACCAAAACCTTACCAACTCGCTAAATACTTAGGTTAGACATACCTCTATAACTCATATTTACGTCATTTTGTTTTGTAGGAGCTAAAATGATGTCATGAAAAAGGCCGATTACATTTAGGGCTTTATGTCCCCTTTTATACTAATCTCAATTAAATCTTAATGTACAATCTATCTAAACTATGGTTTACACTTGTTAACTATATTGGATAACATCTGACATTCGGTTTCTAACTTGAAGTCTCCTGATGTCACTTACAAATTTGTATTGGCCCCAAATACTTACCAATCAAGATTTAGGAAACAAGTGCTATGTTGTTGTACTCTTAGCATTTTTACTTGTACTTGATTTTTGATTAAAATAAAAACTTTTATTTTTCTTTATATCTATTTTGTATTTAATTGAATTAATTTGTATATACTTATTGCATAATCTCCTAGTAATATCATGGCAATATATATTTTTTATTCTTTTTTAAAGGTATATTTATGTGATATTTTGTACGCTTTTATGATGATAAACTGGGTTTGCGAGAGAGATATTTATTTCCAACGCTTCAAGCTCTTTCCCTTCTTTGGATTTCAAATCGCTCGACTGCAACTACTTGCAAATGGTCTTAATGGATTGTTGATCCACGATGCATTTCGGTATGATTGTTCTTTCTATTTTTTCTGTATGTTGGGGTAGTTTGATGTGCTTGTTTCTTAGTTGCTTGATAAAGCTTCTTTGTCTCTTCTTGGGAGTGTTTTGGGTGTATCCCTCGTTTCTCTCCTCTTTGTGAAGGGATTTTCTAATGATAAGCTGGATTTTGCAAAAATAATAATAATTATGTTACAGTAATTATAATTAAAAAAGGGTTTTGCTAACGTGTGCCCACGTTAAGGTGCAATTAATAAACTTGTAATTTCCTTTAATATTTGAATTTGTAATTAACATATGCATAAAAAGGGTAATTATTAGATAAAATTAGTGTATATTAAATGGAAATGATAATATTTAGGAAATTATGAGTTCATTAATTGCACATTAACATGTGCCACGTGGGTATACATTAACAAAACCCATTAAAAATCTAACTATAAGGTTTAAGAATATATATATACTAGCAGAATACCCGCGCAATACGGCGGGAAAATAACTATTAGCTTCACGTTTATTCGATATTAGAGTATTAAATCAAGATTAAAATTTATATGACGATACTCTAAGATATGGTGTTTTTAAAGAATAAAAAATAACCTTTTTTCCCTTTTTAAAAATTGTTAAAAAAAAAAGCGTAAAGATACATATGTGTGTGTGTCTCTGTCTAAAATGTCGTTGTGAACTCGATAGTCAAGTTGCATGTCTCTAATAGCTAGGTGGCAAGTTGGGAGGTATGGAGTCGTTGGCTGGGTCAAGAGTTTGACCATCAATACCTTTTAATTTATTTTTTGTTTTTTTTCGTCTGTTAATACTAAACATTACGTTTCTGAAATTGTAATCCCAAAATTTGATTACAATTTTGATTAACATATTTTTGTTTGTGTTAATCTTAGGTCAAGTTTTGATTTTTCCGATAACTTTCACCTTTAATTACATATACTAATTTGAAATATATTGTATCCAATAAAATAGAAGTGATATATTACATTATTTGTCAATTTTCACGAAAAGACGACTTGTAATTGAAATAATGATGTACGCCATCTGATCTCAGCTTACACCACATAGGGTGGCTCGGTTCCGGACCGGGCCTGGGCTCGGATAATATCCGCTGACAGCTCTACTAGCCTTCGGTACGGACGACAGACTGCACTAAGTATCACTACCCCGGATCCGTGCCGAACCTAGACCCGGATAACATCTGAGCCCAACTCTTTTAGCTCTCATCTCGGACGCTAATGCCCAGGTCAGGACGCGAACTCGGATACGTTCCGTGCCGGACCGCAGCACTAGCCACTCTATCAACGTAACGAAGGTACGACTGCAAGATGACAAAGCAAGCCCGACATTCTCTGACAGAAGTACAATCTGCAACCGTTATATTCAGGTACGACTAGCATGGCCTGGCCATTAACCTGGTCGGTGCATTTGATTGGTCCACATCAGCCGGCACACAGTAAATGTCATCTTCGCCCACGACCGAGCTTCCACGTCAGCGATCCACGCAGGAAGTGTCGTGCTCCCCCACGACCGAACTTCCACGTCAGCGATCCACAAAGTTATTCCTCACGAATTGCTCTTCAAGAATTAGGCTTTCACCACCCTCGATTGACTTAGTCTCGACTCTGGGTTTGCACGTTAATCGAAGTGTGACAAGCTTTGGCTTTCTCCTCATAAATCCACAGAGTTATTCCTCACGAATTGCTCTTCAAGAATTAGGCTTTCACCACCCTCGATTGACTTAGTCTCGACTCTGGGTTTGCACGTTATCGGAGTGTGACAAGCTTAATTCCTCATACATCATCATCATCATTGTACTTAAGTGTTTTTACGCTTGAACAATTGGCGCCATCCACGGTTGATTTACCAGAAAACGACCACTTTTTAACCATCCGTACGCTGGAAAACTTTCCGATACAATGGTTAACACTAAACCTACTGATGGTGGTGACGGTGCTACTCCCGACCAACCACCACCACCACCTTTCTCCGATCAATCCCCCCCGACCACCACTGTTCGCACGACGGTGGGCAACAGGATTGATCCACGGCAGTTGGTTTTCAATCAGAATGACGCTGACTCTGATAACAGGCCACCGCCGGAATGTACACCACAAAACACATCTTCAACGCCCAAATCCATCTCCAATGCTGAAGCCCAACGCATGTTGGCAGAAATGGGTTTCGTTGTGACGCCTGAACCAAGGCCTCCGCCGACGTCTCCGCCGCGTCGGAATGTGCCCCCGCCACCGGTGCACCAAGGTGGGATGGACAGGGCTGCGAGCCGTAAAATGCTGGCTGATTTGATCCTTTGCGCCACTCCACCGGGCGCTATGCCGACATACTCTGACGAGTCGGCAACAGATAACTTAATAGCAAATTTTTATTCCACCATTCAGGGTGAGAAGGTGAAGAAGCCGGTGCCCGTCTCCACCACCACGGCCAGGTTCAACGTAAAAATCGCGAACCATCCGTTGCCTGCGAAGCTCACTATTCCGTTGACAATCGGCACCTACTCGGGCGACTCAGACCCTGAAGACTTCCTACAGCGATTTGAGGGTGCCATAAAAACAGAACATTGGGAGGACGCTGTGGCTTGCCACATGTTCCCTCAGGTGCTACAAGGTAACGCCCGCGGTTGGTTTGAGAAACTGCCGGCCGGTAGCGTAGCTAGCTACGCCGATCTCAGGTTCAAATTCTTACAATAATACCACAATCTGAAGCAACACACGCTCACCTATCTCGACGTCTTCGAGATCAAACAGGGTAGCCGCGAGACACTTAGTGATTTCATTACCCGTTTCACAACGGAGTGTCAGAAGATCAGCGATCTGCACCCAAGTCAACAAATTGCCGGTTTCATCTACGGCATCATCAAGGAAAGGTATCCCACGCTGTATTATCGGTTGAAGAGGAAGTTACCAACAGTGTATTCCGAGGCCATCGCTATGGCTCGGGACTACTTACGTTCGGGAGAAGACAAAGATCTGTACACCACGCCGGGCCGGGACTCGCACCGGATTGAGCATGACCGTCCTCAGGCCCGCTATCATGAGGGTGGATCCGGATCCGACCGGCGCGACAATCAGAGACGGGATTTCCGTCGCGACACACGACATGATTCCCGCCGTGGTGATAATCGCGAGGCGAGCCGTCGTCAGCCATATGACAAGAATTCTCTGCTGACTTCGCTCACCAAGTCACCAAAAGAAATACTACTCACCGAGACGGTGGCACGGAGTGCGTTTAACCCTCCGCCTCTAATGGAACATCGCGACGTTCCCAAAAATGGGAAGTACTGCGATTTTCATGAGGAGTACGGGCACGATACTGACGATTGTAGACAGTTGAAAAAGGAGATTAAGGCAGCCATCCAGGCCGGCAAGTTTAACCATTTGCTGCCTGGAAAGAAGTTCAAGAAAGCAGATGGCACTAAAACTTACGGCTGCGCGACCAAGCTCGAAACGGAAGGCAGAAACATTACAAGACTGGCAGATGGCACCCATATCATTCCCACCTCTGCGGAGTTCCGTCCTCCCAGAGCCTGTTGTCATCTCGGCGCGTATCGGAAACTGCCAGGTTTACAGGGTGTACACTGATACAGGCAGCGCCGTCGAAGTCATGTATGAACACTGCTTCCTACAGTTGCCACAGCCCATATAGGGAAGGTTGCAGGAACCCCTGTCCCCGCTGTCCAGCTATACCAACGACACTAAATGGCCAATTGGCAGGCTTGTATTGGATGTTACGTTGGGCGAATACCCATACTGTCGGACCACTGAACTGGAATTTGTCATAGTGCGCGCCCCGTCCAGATTTAACGTGCTCCTAGGCCGCACAGCCCTCCATAAATTTGGAGCCATCACCTCAACTGTCCATGGGTTAATGAAATTCCCAACTCCGGCAGGCATTGCCACTCTACAAACAACAGGCACCGCTATACCGGTATGTGCTCAGGTATCAAAGGCGGTTCCGGGCTCGTTCACCATGACTAGCGATGAGTTAGTGGCTGTCAATCCCAGGTTCCCAGAAAAGAAAGTCCGGGTCGGCCTTGCCTTGAGCCCACCAACACGGCTCAGACTTTGTGAAATTCTAGCAGGAAACATGGATGTTTTTGCTTGGCAAGACTCCGAAATGACCGGTGTGCCGCGGTCAATTGCTGAGCACAGGCTAAACGTCAATACGAATATCACTCCGGTCAGACAGAAGAACAGGGGTATGGCCCCTGACCGGAATCGTTTCATTTGTGAAGAGGTCAACAAGTTGGTTCACGCCGGCATCATGCGCGAGGTTCAGTATCAGACGTGGGTTGCCAACCCCGTCCTTGTTAAAAAGTCTGACGGCTCGTGGCGGATGTGCGTTGATTTTAAGGCCATCAACAAGGCATGCCCGAAAGACAACTACCCACTCCCCGAGATTGACTGGAAGGTTGAGTCCTTATCCGGGTTTAGGTTCAAATGTTTCTTGGATGCCTACAAGGGATACCACCAGATACTGATGGCTGAGGACGACGAAGAAAAAACAGCATTCCATACGGACCAAGGCATTTTCTGCTACACCAAAATGCCTTTCGGTCTCAAGAATGCAGGCGCCACATACCAACGCGTCGTCGACGGCGCTTTTAAAACACAAATTGGGCGCAACTTAGAGGCATACGTCGATGACATCATCATCAAAAGCAACGTTGAGTCCCATTACTCACGGATATTCTAGAAACGTTCACCTCGTTGCGGAAGATCAATATGAAGCTCAACCCGGCCAAGTGTTCGTTTGGCATGGAAGAAGGCAAATTCCTCGGGCACATGGTTACCCCGAGAGGCATTAAGGCAAATCCAAAGAAAATTCAGGCAATCGCCGACATGGTGTCCCCACAAAACAAAAAAGACATGCAGAGCCTTAATGGAAAGTTAGCGGCCTTGGCTCGTTTCCTTTCCAAGGCTGCTGAACGCTCATTGCCGTTTTTTGACACGCTCAAAGGCTGCATAAACAAAAAGGATTTCTCCTGGATGCCGGAGGCTGAGCAAGCGTTCCAGGACATGAAGACGTTCTTGACAGAATTACCAACTCTTACAGCCCCTATTCCTGGCAAAACGCTTACGCTATACTTGGCAGCATCTCAGTGCGCTGTTAGCTCCGTACTCATAGCTATGCGCGACAAAACACATATGCCGGTATACTTTGTTAGCCGCGCCCTACAGCCAGGAGAGCTGAACTACTCATCAATTGAGAAACTTGTACTCGCATTAGTACACTCAGCACGGCGCATGCGCCGGTATTTTCAGGGTCATCCAGTCACGGTCCTAACAGACTAGCCAATCAAGCAAGTACTCTCAAAGCCGGAAATCTCGGGCCGGCTAGCAAAATGGGCAATTGAATTGGGCGAGCACGAAATCACGTTTTGCCCCCGGAGCGCTGTCAAGGGTCAAGTAATGGCTGATTTCCTTGCCGACCTTCCGGGGGGGGGGGGGGGGTAGAGGCTAGGTGCACCTCGACCGCCCCTACCCGTGAAAAGCCAGCCACATGGGAATTGTTTACTGATGGGGCCTCAAGCTCAGAAGGTGTCGGTGCCGGATTCATACTCATCAGTCCTGACGGGGAAGAGCACACTTACGCTCTCCGTTCTGGCTTCCCTGCTTCCAACAATGAGGCCGAGTATGAAGCGCTGTTGTCCGGTATCCGGGTCGCAGTCGAAATGGACATTAAAGACCTCAGGGCATACGTTGATTCTCAGCTGGTGGCCAACCAGTTCAACGGTATCTTCGAGGCAAAAGACTCGACGATGAAGCAGTACCTGGTACTCGTACAGGAGGCGGTGAAGCAATTCAGAACGTTTGAAATTGAGCAGGTCCCAAGAAATAAGAACAAAAAAGCCGACGCTTTGAGCAAGCTTGCATCGCTTACCTTTGCCCACCTCACCAAGAAAGTTCTGGTGGAGGTCCTGGAGCAGAAATCAATTGACCCAACCAGCTCAGTGGCCCAGGTTGAAGAAGTGGGAGACAACTGGATGACCCCGATCATGTCCTACATCCGGTCCGGCGTTCTTCCACAGGACCCGATCGAGGCGAGGAAAATTCGAATGAAAGCACCGATGTTTTTTATTGAAAAAGGCGAACTCATGAAGAAATCATACATGAGGCCGAACTTAAGGTGCCTGCGCCCGAAACAATCTGAGAATGTCATTCCCGAAGTGCATGAAGGGTCATGCGCCCTGCACTCCGGCCACAAGACTGTCGTGGCAAAGATCATGCGCATGGGCTATTTCTGGCCGTCCATGTACAGGGACGCCGCTGAGGTCACCAAGCACTGCACTTCCTGTCAGATTCACGCGCCTATTGCTAGGGCGCCAAGGCATGATCTAATCCCCATTTCATCGGCATGGCCTTTCTTCAAGTGGGGCATTGACATTGTGGGACCCTTCCCACCGGGGCCCGGGAATGTGATGTTCTTGATTGTGGGTATTGATTACTTCACGAAGTGGGTTGAAGCCAAGCCGTTGCGCCAAATCAGGGGTAAACAGGTTCGCAACTTTGTATGGGACAACATCGTGTGTCGGTTCGGCATACCACACGAAGTCATCACCGACAACGGAAAACAGTTTGCGCAGAACCCGTTCAAGGCCTGGTGCGAGGGACTCAATGTGAAACAAACACTAACCTCGGTATACCACCCACAGGCCAACGGCCAGTTTGAAGTCACGAACAGAGATTTGGTAGCCGGTATCAAAGCTAGGCTCGGTGAGAGTCGTACCGGTTGGGTGGATGAACTTCCCAACGTGCTATGGGCACACCGCACTACTCCCAAAGAAAGCACTAGCGAGACCCCCTTTAGCCTTGTCTACGGCTGTGAGGCGGTCATACCAGCCGAGATCAGCGTTCCCAGTGAAAGAATCATTAACTTCACCGAGGATGGAAGCCTTAAAGCCCAGCAACAGAACGCCCACATGCTACAGGAGCGCCGAGAAATGGCAGCCATTCGCCAAGCCGCGAACAAGCAGAAAATGGCTCGCTACTATAACAAGCGCGTTCGCCCAATGTCCTTTCAGGTCGGAGACCTAGTATGGCGCAACAATGAGGCCAGCAAATCTGAGAACACAGGAAAACTCGGGCAGCGTTGGGAAGGCCCGTACCAGGTCATTGAAGCAAACACAAACGGCTCCTACGTTTTGGCCACTCTGGATGGCTAGTCGGTGCCGCGCACATGGCATGCGACAAACTTAAAGAAATGTTATATGTAATCAAACCCTGTAAAAGCTCAGGCCGGACTGATCCCCCGCCTTCGTAGCATCTATCCTTATCAATAAAAAGTTCCTGATTGCATATTATTCTCCTGTTTTATAACTTCATTACTTTTGCACAACACGCTGCACATAACATAGCAAAAAAAAAAAAAATGCCGTCCTCAGACGTCGTCGCCACGACTCCGGCCTATGACCGCTGCAGTCAGTTAAGTCCGGAGGCGTCGCGAGCCTGCCCCCATAAGGGAATGCCTTCTAGCTTCCTGAAGGCAGAGGTCCCCCCGAGTTCGTACTCATCGCCGGGGTGCGACCGGAACAAATTGGTCGAGCCGAGGTACGCCTCCGCCACACACCAACTCATAAAGTAGTCTAGAAATCTACTAAGTCATGACAACAAATATTAAAAGCACTCAGAACTAATTCAAACACGTTCAATTACAAAACTAACGTTGCATTAAAATTATACATTTACACAAATGGGAATGCCGGCCTTACACAAACCTATCAATCTATGGCCGCATCCCCAAAATATCATCCACAGACAACTCCTCCTCACTACCTATTCTTTCTAAGAACGGGATGGAGATTGTCTTCAGCGCCTCACCCGCCTGCTGCGCCCGCTCGAAGCAGTCCGAGTTTACTTTAGACGCAATGGCATCTGGAAGTGGGGCCGGGAGTTGAGGAACGTGCTCCGCAATGAGGTTGATCGTTTGCAGCACCTCCACTTCCTGGACAGCAGTTACGGACTCCTTGAACGGAGTCGTCACTTCGTCCGACGCCAAGGCCAGCTTAACCAAGCCAGGAATGCCTTTCCGGAGTCGCTCCAAGTCACCTGCCAACTCAGCCTTCTTGATCTCCAAATCATTATAATCCTTGATATGGAGGCTGCAGGTAGGGGTGTCACTTTTATCCAGAATCCGAAAAATTAAACCTATCCAATCCGATTTAGGTTAAATGGACAGGATTATTTGGATTACGGATTGCTTAAACGGATTATGGATTACTTAAATGGATACACAGATAAGATTAAGGATCAAAATTAAACTGTTTGGATATATCCGTATAATCCGAATAAGAATCAAATAATTAAATAATATTTTTTAATAATATATTAGATATTAAGTTACCATATAAGAAATTAAAAATTAATCACAAATATAATATATTAATTATTTATGTAGAATTGGAAGATATTGGTACTTCTAGTCAAAATTGGAGATAAATTTGTAAGTAACAGGTATAAACTTTCATTTTTAATTGCTATTACATATTGTACTTTACTACTTTGTGTGAGAAATAAACACATAAAGAGTTACTATTTTTTCAGTTTTTGAAGAACGGAGGTATGACATTTTGGATGCTATGAACTTAAGAAAAGAAGATTTAATATTTTTTGGTTGTTTTGGGACTCATCTTTTGGATTAGATTGATTGGAGGTGTATTTAATTTTGGAACTAGGAATATGTTTTGGATCAAATTGTATGTTAGAAGCTGGAATTGGAATTTGGATGTTATAATATGATATATCGTTTCATCTTATCTTATGTTTGTTTATATACTTGTTTTATTAAATATAAATTTAGTCTTACTCGATATCACACGTTCAACTTGAGCTTATTCGGATGAAACCGTTTAATCCGAACCATTTAATCCATATCCGATTAATCCGTTTCTTATTTGGGTTGGATTAAGGATGAACTTGAGATTGTCCAAAATCCGATTAATCCGATCCGAATAATCCGAAATCCGAACAATCCATCTGAATAACACCCCTAGCTGCAGGCGGTCTCCAGCTCCATCACATCCTTCTTGGTAGCGGCCAGGTCCGCAGTCAGGTCCTCAAACCTGCACGCAAGCTTAACCAATAAGCATCGGATATATTTCAAGTATACATGAGTTGTTATTTTACCTGCTCCGGAGCTGCTTGTCTTTCTCAACAAGCGCAGCTCGCTCCGCCTCCGCATCTCGCACCCGATCCTGCAGCTGCGCGAGCGCTGACTCCGCCTCCGCCCGCAGAGCCCTCTCCCTCTGGACCTCAGCCTCAGCTTTCTTTCTTGCTTCATTGGCCGGTCCCACCACCCCTTCCAGCTCCTGCACTTGAGCCTTCAGCATGCCAATCTCCTCATCCTGGCGCTGGAGCACGACAGCGTTCATCTTCCACTGCTCCGCCAACTTTTCGGAGCGCGCCTGCTCGTCACATTGCAGCGCGTAGTCCCAGAAGGACATGAGCAGGCGCGCCTTCTTGGCATCCGTAGGAGGCAACAGGGCAAGTTTATCTGAGACAGCCGGCGGAATGGCATGGCGAGCAAACTCTCGTAGTGAATGCGCATCCACGGCCAGATTGTCAACCTTTAAATCCCAGGCCGGGATGAAGACATCAGCTCCGGAGTCTGCAGGACCAAAGGTGGGCACCTTCAAGAAGCGTTCCGGAACGAACTGCTCCGGAAGCATAGACCTGAGAATAGCTATTCTATCAGACCTGGTTAAGAAACCAAGTTAAAAAGCTATACACACCAATGTATAGGCACAGTGAGGTCCAATAAATACCTCATGCTGTCTGGGCGCGGAGGCATAGCCGCCTTCGGAGGACTCTGTGGTCCGGGCTCGACCGGCGCCTGCTGCGGTGGGCTGTCCAACACCGTCACCGGCTCCTCAAGGCGCGAGCCAGCCCCATCACCTGAGGGCACCGTGCCGGAAGAGGTGGCAGCAAGACCTGAAGACTGGCTGCGGCGAACCAGCACGTCGCCGTCGCCCCCCTCCTCCTCCTCCTCCTCGTCCTGGAGAACAAGTACACTGCTGACCTGCTCCGCAGTGGCAAGAAGTGGATCCATCTCCGCTGTACAGACAACAAACAGTTAGCACAAAAACACCACTTGCCAGCATAGAATTGGGCAGCCTTACGGACCGTCCTTAGGTATAATGTAGCCCCCACCTGTGCTCGGCGCAGACTGGAAGTTCGCAAGGTTGGCCTCAGCAACCTCTCCCGCCGTCTTCTTCTTCTTCTTCTTCGCCGGGGCCCCGGATCCCCTCTTACCCGCCTCCGGACCCTTGCGTTTGGCAAGTGGCTGTGCACCGGACGCCTCCACATCAGCATAGGCCGTCAGCGGAACGGCGGTGGTGATCACGGGCTCAGCCAAGGTAACCGTCGCCCCGGTCACCTTGCCGCTGTCAGGAACATCCTCCACTGACCTCCGGACATATTTGAGGCCGGACAAACTGGGCGCCTTCAAGATTGAGTTCAAATCCATATCTGTACCAACGGAACGCAAACAATCAGTAAACAGGGCATATGTACAAAAGCACTAAAATAACAAAACAATCCCCACCCCATACCATGGCCACCCTGCTTGACAACGGGTATCTGACCGTCATGCGGCCAAAACGAGCTGATGCAACCCATAACGAGCACAAACGAGTGATACTCGCGCATCTCCAGGCTTGCATCTCGGCACGCTGCCAGTAACTCACTCTCCTCCCCTTCTAGTTTCGGCGTGAGGCTGACGTTCTTTGGGCGCTCATACTGCCACACCAACGTCTCCACAACGTTATCAGGGATGACAGTCTGATCAATGAAGAAAAAGGTGTCACGCCAGTCGTGCAAAGACGACTCGGCAAAACCTACGAAGTTGTTTTTCTTCGCAAACGTATACCACCCCGTGCCGGCACTCGGGGTCAGCTTGAAGCAGGCCTGGAAAACCCTAACCAACGGCCTCAGGTTCAGCGACCTGAACCACATCTCAAATATGGTTACCTTCTGTGCCCCGAAGGGGTGGAGCTGGCTAAACCCCACCTTGTAGTGTTTGCACACGTCCAAAAAGAACGGGGTCGGCGGCATACGGAGATTGCCTTTCTCCATAGTTTTCCAGTAGACGGCCACCTTGCCCTTTGGTGGCGCGTCGGCACGTTCCTCGGGGGTGGGTGCTACCGGGTGAAACCTCTCAAGGCATCTGAAACGCCTCAATATATCCGGAATGTCCTCCGGTTTCACCGAGCTGACCTCATATGCCACGTTTGGGCCTTTGCTCGGTATGGCCGCGGCCACACGGACCTCTGCTACGTTCTCAGGAGCAGCCATGATATGTATATATGAGTGAAAGAAAGAAAAGTTTGAAGATATGAGTGACGAACCTGGGTTTGTTTGAGAGTAATCGAAATCTGGGTTGATAAGCCGGAACAGTTGACGGAATGTTTGAACTTGCCGGAATGCTCTCGAAAATTTTTACTGGCGTAAAAAATGAAGTAAAAACGAGGCTTTGCTATTTATAGGCAAATTTTCATGGGTCGGGCCTTATGGGCTTTGATCTCCGCCCTACACGTGTCGACAGATCACACAAACGAGAAGTTACCGTTTGCTCGCCACGTCTCGCACTGCCACGTGTCGACAGATCTCACGATCTGGCAACGAACCGTCGTGTATCCAGCTGTATGATGACGCAGCGTCTGTAAGCCGTCCCATCGCATTCCAGCTGTGACATCTGAAAAGACACGCATTTATTGCACGCCGCCAAGACTGAAAGGCCATCATCACTGTACCACGTCATTTATTCTAAGTCCGCCATCATACCCCTGCCCGAAATATAATAACGGACTGGGGGGACTTAATGATGTACGCCATCTGATCTCAGCTTACACCACATAGGGTGGCTCGGTTCCGGACCGGGCCTGGGCTCGGATAATATCCGCTGACAGCTCTACTAGCCTTCGGTACGGACGACAGACTGCACTAAGTATCACGACCCCGGCTCCGTGCTATAACACCCTTCATTTCCAAAGCCATTTTTTTTAAACCGGAAGCGAAAGTCCAACTAACATCAATAATGTTACTTGTATAATACACTTATATAATCAAACCATTTCAAAACATAATTTACCATTTGGGTGTTACATAAATTAAAAGACACCAATGATTTATAAAATCAAAGATCAGAGTACACGTCCAGTCGTCAAACATTCCATCCAGTCAATAGCTCCTTGCTCATCCCATAATCTAATCATAACCTGCAAGGAGTGGTAATGTGGGGGTTAACTCAACGCTAAGTGAATGAACTAATAACCATCAACACAGCTTAGCCTAACAAATATGTTTACAACTAAGCATCGCATACTAAACGAGTTTACAGCAACAGCATCGTAAACACACAATTAATTGTTTACAGCGTAAAGCATCGCAAACACACAATCATTTGTTTACAGCGTAAAGCATCGCAAACAAATATCGTCCAAGAGGATCGGCGGTCCTTGAGGCGCCCTCATGCCCGGGTGGCCCCCAAGCAACCTCACACCAACTGCAGGCCAATACAGCGGTAAACCGATAGCCTAGATACTATTTACCCACACAACACAGTATTCCTATAACCATCCGTGTACAAGGACCTGTGTTGGCAACTCAATAGTAACCTTAAGCCCAAACCATGTTGACCTCTGAAAACACATATGCCCAAAGGCCAGATATCACAGAATCTATATCTATCAAGGCAACATGTCAATCAACAGTTTATAAGCAGTAAAACCACGTTTACCCGTTGTAACCAATCTGTTACAACTAAGTTACGCTGAAGGTTACAGGTCCACTCACCAATACCTCCGCCGTCCACTCAGTAGTCTAATGTCACTGAGTCTTCTCCATATCTACGAACATTATAAACAATGAGTTAGTAATTAATTCATATCATATAACTCATTTAACTTAATAATGTTAATCATCATCATTAATCCCTTATAATATAATCATTAACAATACGTATCAATTATACACTAATAACATCAACTTAACACATGGATTCTTCAAAATCAACCAAACTCACAAACTTTATTAATGATCATATATCAACTTCATCATTTCTAGGGTAGGCTTAAGTTATAATCATGAATTAAACACTAACCAACAACTCTACACAACACCAAGCTTCAATCCATGAATATTCAACTAAACCCATAACTATCCATATGATTATCTCTTCATTTTTAAACTAAGATTAAGGTTATAATCCACATATAAACATCAACTAACTATCATGCAAGTATTTCAAGCTTCAATTTCAAGTAATTCATGCTAATTCCATCAATTACCCAAAAACCCATTTTGATTACAACTTGTATAACATGATTACTTCATTTCTAGGTTAAATTAATATTACTAACCATCTTATAAACACTTATTAACATCACCTTAACCAATTTCATACTTTAAATTCGGATTAAAGTCATTAACCCATCAAAATCATCATAAACTAAAAGAATCACCATAAATCTATAATCTTAAGCTTGAATCTAGTTAGTAATCAACAATAACATGTTTAACTAACAACAATTTCACAAAATCAAACCCTAATTTCGGATTAAACCAAGAACATCAAAAACCCCCAAATTCTAGGTTATGAAAAATGAAGAACATGTGATTATACCTTGTTTTGATGATGAAGGAAGCTTAAATCCAAGCTTAGAAGCTTCAATTTGATAATTTCTTCATGTTTGATTTAGGGTTTCACATAGCTAGTATGTATGCATCGTACGTACGTATGTATGTGGAGGAAATAAAGACCGACTCAATTATTGAGTATAACATATAATTGGTTAATTTCATTCTCCGTACTTATTATTGTTTGGAACTTAAAACCATTTGCGGGGAAATACAATTTTGTTTTACCGTCAATTAAATAAATTTAAAATGAGTAATATTTTACTATCCACAATAACTCATTTAGCTAATGGACCTATTAAATTTATAATTATTCAAAAGACATTAATTATTTAAAAACACACTTAAATAATTAAATAAATAAAGAAATTACCGATTTCGACTAGGCCCAAAACGAGGATGTTACAAATCTCTCCCCCTTAAAGAGATTTCGTCCTCGAAATCTAATCGCACCTAGTTAACCTATTGTAATCAAATCACATAAACAATAACTAGTATATGTACATACGACATGTGTGTACATTAGTCTAAGTATCTATGCATCCACATAAACACTAAACGAGTACTCTTTATAATATACTTACATGGTATATTTTAATTCATCTACTTACACATCACCAGTGTGTATTACAACTTAAATTCACATAAGTCTTGATAAACCTATATAAGCATAACCGCATATATAGCAAAAATAATAGTAGTTATAAACACCACCACATGCACATTTGTAATAAAAGTTTAACTCAATTCATAACTAACCATTTAGCTAATAACCATGTATCTCTACTTTTTGCAATTAGTTAAATACTGATTTACGACTTGTAAATGTAACACCACCAGGTTACATGAAGCCCTATGCTTAGCCATATAAACACTTTGGATCACACAATTACTTAAAATGAGTGAAAAACATAATCCTTTATTTTAATCTTAATCAGAAAACTAGCGACATGCTAGGATCTTTAAACCGAATATAAATACTTACATTCCTTTCTCTTAACAAAACAACCACAATGTTTATAAAACTTCAATGTTCATATTCACAATGAGAATTTAATTTAGATCATGCAAGCAATTAACCACATACATCATCCTTAAATGATGAAGCATCAATAACCTTATCCATCACAACTATTTATCTTAAGGTCAGTTTTATCAATTGAAACACTATTTGATCCTGTAAAGTCTATTACTCACCTGTGTTTCAAATCATACTACTTTAATCCCACCTTTTAAAGTAAAGTACTAGTCAATTCCTATGATAAAATCATAATCTTCAAATTCAAGTATCACCAATCTCAACAGATAATTGCTATTATACATCAATGGGTACTTGCTATCTCAGCACACGTACCACATTATCAAAATGTGCTAATCATCAACACATTTTCAACAATATTCACCTATTTAATCCATTTTAGCTGACCTCTACTTAACTGATTTCATCACATAACTTTTTCAAATTGCAATTTACCACTTTATCTAGCCATTAGATATACAACAACACATAAAATCACATGTAATCCGCACTTAATGATATTAAAATTATCAATTTGTCAAATTTAAACTCTTATTTTATAGACTATTTCGTCTTTCACAAAGGCATAATTTCACACATTTTTCTAACCATAAACTATCCGGACATGGCAGCCCTTACCTAACCTTTATTACCATGAATGAAGAATCACGTACTTATCTTAACAAGTAGTATAAACAGTTCAAATTCTTCTTTTACCACGTTTCCACATTAAACACTAGTTAAATAGTTTACTACCACCTTATTTTAGCCAATCAATAACTATTTCATAACTGCTGGTCAATACATGTTACCGTTAATTTAAAATCATTTAACTTCATTTGGTACTTAGTAGCCTCAACAACTCCATGTGAAATGGCATAATATGAATACGTTGGCCAGACGTCATCATATTATGTCAGTCACACTTTATTCTCAGGCTAGTTCATACCATTGATCTCTCAAAATTTATTAGTCTTTACCCTTACTCATATCATAACCATGATATCAACCATTTGCACAATTATAACTACCCATAGTAGCAGTTATATCATCAAGTATTAGTTTACTACCGTTTTCAACTTATCATTTTGAATGTACATTACACATATCATCAAGTTTACACAAACAACACAGACATTCAACACCTCTTTTTATTATATCATTAACTCAGGTGTAATGTCTAACACCATCATTACAAACAACTTCTTTATTACCTGATTCAAGGCCACTTACTAATTACATCACTCAACATTAATTGTACATCTGGTACTAAACACTTCGGTTGTATTATAAGTAAACCCTTCATACCACACATGCAAATTGTTACTCTACTGTCAAATATCAATAAGTATAGACCCATGTATTCCTTTCAATCTCTACAAATACTTATTTTAACTATTTCAAGTATTTTAGATGATTTAATTACTTCATCCTATCTCACTTAGTCCATATGACTCAAGAATTTAATCACCAACAACAATAGTTGGCCACACTCAACAATACGAAGAATACACAGCTTGAAAATGACTCATACTCAATAAAACCTAAGGACCTCTTAAAACAAGTTATAACTTCATATTTAGTCATAGGAATGATCCCAGGGCTCAAAGAAACAAAAGCCCAATTTAAAACGTAAGTCAAAAGTTCAAAATAAAGTCCGAAAAACAGTAAAATGCCATTTTCGGGCCCCAAACGACCCCGAAGTGCCCAAAACTGACAGGGCTCATGGCAACGCGATGAGCTTTGACCGTTGAGCCATTTCCGAGTGACCCTGTAAATTTCGTCTTAATCGGACACCGAAATTTTCTAAAAATTTTCTACGTCAAGTATTACGTCGAACGTCGCAAATTTTTTTTTTTTATACTAACGCGATCTGGGAAACAGGTCAGGATCGCGTTCCCTAGTGTAAAATATTCTGTAACCAATTTAGGCATACAAACGCGATCCGGAGAAGTGAGCGGGATCGCGTTCCCAAGTGAAAACATATCTGAACACGAAAGACACACACAAACGCGATCCTGGAAAATGGCTGGGATCGCGTCCCCAAGCACAAAAATAATCTGTGACAAAATAACACGTACGAACGCGATCCTGAAAACATGTTGGGATCGCGTTCCCAAGCAGAAAATCTGAGGTTCAGAAAATCATATTTTTAACCAATTTCAAACGCGTATAACTTTTTACTCGTTTAGAGTTAGACTCTAAAATTTTGCAGGCACGTCCACCATGCCAAAATGAAACTTTCCCTTTTTACACTTTTTCAATTTACACGTTTTACGAGAAAACGGACGTACGACTCATTTTTGACCATTTTCGACCATTTTGGTTGACACGCTATATTTCAAACGACTTGGTTTCTGACTTCCACCTTTTACCAACATGTTTCTATGTACATTAATGACGTGTGGGCATATTCGTCACCTACAAACACTCATTCTACATTGTTTTGACACGTTGACCCGTTTAGGGGTCCAAATGGACATTTTTCCCAATTTCATTCATAATGACCACATTAACACTTTTAATCCACATTTTATCTGAACTTATGACTGTAAGTCACTTTAAAAGTCATCATACACAAACCACATCAAGTTTTAACCGTTTTTATCACTAAGTGACCCATTTGGGCACCTAAATGACCCGTTTGGGTTTATGACCATATAATCACTATTCTATCACCCATTCCACATAACTTTGACTAATTTAAGTCAAACCCAACCATTATCACTATTGGTGGCACAACATAACCTTAAACACCAATTTCACATATTATCATCACATTTACACAAATTACATCAAGTATTCAACATTGACCTATCCTAAAACTTGTCAATACATTTAAAAACATCATTGACCACTTGACTTTTCAGGTCAAACACACATCTTCCAATCAATGTACACTTTCTAATTTAAACCACCACGACTTTAAACATTTTACTTGAGGTATACCATCACCTCATCAATTTCCTTATGGAAAGTCATTTCAATTTAATCTATCAAGATTTACTTCTAAGCACATAATCAACTATGCTAAACACATAGGCAACATCAACTTACTCATAAATGAGAAATCATATCAATCTTATTCAATTTACCTTACTAATCATAGTCATCATAACAAGTAAACAATTCAAGCTTATTTAACTTGATCAAGCTTATAGAGAATTACCTGATGCTCTTATACCAACGAACATAGAGGAAGCACTGAGAATACCAGTCGATTACTCAGGTTCCTCCTTCCCTGCAACCAGAACACAATCTCACATCTTGTTAAGCGTTAGTACATATCCTACTACCCAATTCTCATGCAACAACTAACCCCACCTTCTGGAATGTTTGACTTGACACAAATCTAGATTTGGGATTGAACACCATACGATGTTCAATTCACCCAAACCTATGCTCTGATACCAATTTATAACACCCTTCATTTCCAAAGCCATTTTTTTTTAAACCGGAAGCGAAAGTCCAACTAACATCAATAATGTTACTTGTATAATACACTTATATAATCAAACCATTTCAAAACATAATTTACCATTTGGGTGTTACATAAATTAAAAGACACCAATGATTTATAAAATCAAAGATCAGAGTACACGTCCAGTCGTCAAACATTCCATCCAGTCAATAGCTCCTTGCTCATCCCATAATCTAATCATAACCTGCAAGGAGTGGTAATGTGGGGGTTAACTCAACGCTAAGTGAATGAACTAATAACCATCAACACAGCTTAGCCTAACAAATATGTTTACAACTAAGCATCGCATACTAAACGAGTTTACAGCAACAGCATCGTAAACACACAATTAATTGTTTACAGCATAAAGCATCGCAAACACACAATCATTTGTTTACAGCGTAAAGCATCGCAAACAAATATCGTCCAAGAGGATCGGCGGTCCTTGAGGCGCCCTCATGCCCGGGTGGCCCCCAAGCAACCTCACACCAACTGCAGGCCAATACAGCGGTAAACCGATAGCCTAGATACTATTTACCCACACAACACAGTATTCCTATAACCATCCGTGTACAAGGACCTGTGTTGGCAACTCAATAGTAACCTTAAGCCCAAACCATGTTGACCTCTGAAAACACATATGCCCAAAGGCCAGATATCACAGAATCTATATCTATCAAGGCAACATGTCAATCAACAGTTTATAAGCAGTAAAACCACGTTTACCCGTTGTAACCAATCTGTTACAACTAAGTTACGCTGAAGGTTACAGGTCCACTCACCAATACCTCCGCCGTCCACTCAGTAGTCTAATGTCACTGAGTCTTCTCCATATCTACGAACATTATAAACAATGAGTTAGTAATTAATTCATATCATATAACTCATTTAACTTAATAATGTTAATCATCATCATTAATCCCTTATAATATAATCATTAACAATACGTATCAATTATACACTAATAACATCAACTTAACACATGGATTCTTCAAAATCAACCAAACTCACAAACTTTATTAATGATCATATATCAACTTCATCATTTCTAGGGTAGGCTTAAGTTATAATCATGAATTAAACACTAACCAACAACTCTACACAACACCAAGCTTCAATCCATGAATATTCAACTAAACCCATAACTATCCATATGATTATCTCTTCATTTTTAAACTAAGATTAAGGTTATAATCCACATATAAACATCAACTAACTATCATGCAAGTATTTCAAGCTTCAATTTCAAGTAATTCATGCTAATTCCATCAATTACCCAAAAACCCATTTTGATTACAACTTGTATAACATGATTACTTCATTTCTAGGTTAAATTAATATTACTAACCATCTTATAAACACTTATTAACATCACCTTAACCAATTTCATACTTTAAATTCGGATTAAAGTCATTAACCCATCAAAATCATCATAAACTAAAAGAATCACCATAAATCTATAATCTTAAGCTTGAATCTAGTTAGTAATCAACAATAACATGTTTAACTAACAACAATTTCACAAAATCAAACCCTAATTTCGGATTAAACCAAGAACATCAAAAAACCCCCAAATTCTAGGTTATGAAAAATGAAGAACATGTGATTATACCTTGTTTTGATGATGAAGGAAGCTTAAATCCAAGCTTAGAAGCTTCAATTTGATAATTTCTTCATGTTTGATTTAGGGTTTCACATAGCTAGTATGTATGCATCGTACGTACGTATGTATGTGGAGGAAATAAAGACCGACTCAATTATTGAGTATAACATATAATTGGTTAATTTCATTCTCCGTACTTATTATTGTTTGGAACTTAAAACCATTTGCGGGGAAATACAATTTTGTTTTACCGTCAATTAAATAAATTTAAAACGAGTAATATTTTACTATCCACAATAACTCATTTAGCTAATGGACCTATTAAATTTATAATTATTCAAAAGACATTAATTATTTAAAAACACAGTTAAATAATTAAATAAATAAAGAAATTACCGATTTCGACTAGGCCCAAAACGAGGATGTTACACGTGCCGAACCTAGACCCGGATAACATCTGAGCCCAACTCTTTTAGCTCTCATCTCGGACGCTAATGCCCAGGTCAGGACGCGAACTCGGATACGTTCCGTGCCGGACCGCAGCACTAGCCACTATATCAACGTAACGAAGGTACGGCTGCAAGATGACAAAGCAAGCCCTACATTCTCTGACAGAAGTACAATCTGCAACCGTTATATTCAGGTACGACTAGCATGGCCTGGCCATTAACCTGGTCGGTGCATTTGATTGGTCCACGTCAGCCGGCACACAGTAAATGTCATCTTCGCCCACGACCGAGCTTCCACGTCAGCGATCCACGCAGGAAGTGTCGTGCTCCCCCACGACCGAACTTCCACGTCAGCGATCCACGCAGGGAGTGTCGTGCTCTCCCACGACCAAACCCTCCACGTCAGCTTAGGGTTTGAGTATAAATATCAGTGGTATGCTTTCATTTCAGGCCAACACCTCATAAATCCACAGAGTTATTCCTCACGAATTACTCTTCAAGAATTAGGTTTTCACCACCCTCGATTGACTTAGTCTCGACTCTGGGTTTGCACGTTAATCGGAGTGTGACAAGCTTAATTCCTCATACATCATCATTATCATCATTGTACTTAAGTGTTTTTACGTTTGAACATGAACGAAAAAACTAGCGCGTGAAAAAGTTTTTCTATTACCGCTGCATTGCGCGGGTAATAGACTAACTATAATCAAAAGACGAAAATGATAATAAAAACAAGTAATGTATTTTATAAAAAGAACAAAAAAGCCCTGTTGAGTCACTGGTCGCTGACCATGATGAAGTCACTGGTCGCTGACCAACTCAACTATACACTACTCAATGAAGAAATGGATTGTATCGAAGCTGCTGTTGCTAATGATAAAGTTTCGCTGATCGTCATTCATCCTGGTCGATATTCTGAGGAAGATTTAATACTCAACTTGGTGTGTCGCTGACCTACGTCAGCGAGAGCATTACTTCTTCAATATCAATAAAGGCAAAAGTCACTGCCAGAATAACAGCTAGTCACTGAAGATCAGTTGTTCAATTCATTCTACAAGAGCATGTTAGCTCGCAGTGAGTGAGGAGGATTGCTGCATCTTCAGTGACTATTCAATAAAGCCTCTCAAATCACCAAGTACTAAAAAGTACTGTTCTTATCTATACATCAGCAAGAGTGTTCCAGTTCAAAGAATGTCGGAAAGATTACGTGGCAGCAAGTGATTGGTGTTAAGGTAACGAGATATTTGCGGTAATAGAATTGGGACCCGCAGAATGTCGGTTTATCAGAGATCAGGACCAATCAAGCAGCAACACGTGTCCTTCCGAGATCCTATTTTGTAGGCGATATTTTAGGAACTCTTGTAGTATAAATAGTTCAGTGTTTTGTACTATTGAGGCTAGTCGTCACATGCACCGTTCTTCTGTTTGTCATAGAACCAGTTTGTCTAGGTGTATGTTAAGACTCAGCGAGGTTAACTATCAGCGTGTATGTCCACTGTAGTTAATTCTCTTCATTGTAATAATCTAGCTAAGTGTTTGAATTGGATTAACTTTGGTTAATCCATTCCGCATTCAACACTTTGTGAATTTAATAAATACAATTCACTTTCAGCTATTATTACTTGTCTTTCCTTGATTCTGTTATATCTTTAACTTGTTATTTCAATACCGTCATACTCTGTTATAGATAATCAATTTAAGATAAACTGAAACACTTGGTAAAATCTGAAATTGTTTTAAATTGTATTCAACCCCCCCTTCTACAATTAAACTTTACACTGTGTGATTCCAAATCACTAATTAATAGTGATTACGGGACTCTCAATTGGTATCAGAGCAGAGTTGGTTTAAATTCAATTAACCAGGTCTGCTATGGAATCAGTAAAGTACAGCTGTGTTGACTCTGATTATCAAAAGGGAAATGGTTCTACAACCAAACCTCCAGCTTTTGATCCTTCAAGGATTGAAACTTGGATGTCCCGGATGATGATGTTTTTGGACTTAGTTGATGACCGTCTCTGTAATATCATAACTAATGGTCCCCATATCCCAACTACTATTGTTCCTGCTGTAATTGCAACAGCTACCACTCCAGCTATACCAGAAATGGTTTTACCTAAAAGAGAGGAACAATGGACTGATGAGGATAGGCGATTGGTTAGACTTGATAAACAAGCTAAAATCTACATAGGCATGGCACTTCCTGATGAAGTGTTCGAATCAATTAGGCTTTGTAAAACTGCTAAAGATATGTGGGATACCCTTAGGAATATATATATTGGAACTCCTGATATTATTCGCTGCAGGGAAGTCAATCTCACTCGCCAGTATGAGCTGTTCGCAATGGAACCAAATGAATCTCTGTCTTCAACTTACACCAGATACCAGTCACTGATGAACAAAATGGAGAAGGCTGGTATAGGCAAGGAACAGAGATTTGTTGTTGAAAAGTTTCTTGAGTTGCTGCCAAGGAAAATCTGGGGAACTATTGCAACGTGTACCAGACAGAGAAATGATTATTCAATTCTGAATCTAACTCAGGTCTATGGTATTTTGCTCAATTGGGAGCAGTCAGAAAAGCAAGCTGATCAGAGTGAGCATATTCGTGCTACTCTTGGAAGTCAGAAGATATCCAATGCCCTTGTAGCAGAGCTTGATGAAATCGATCAAAGACAGAAGTCAAAGGTGTCTAAGAAGAGCTCGAAGTCACTGATTGCTGAAGAAGAAGAAGGTCAGAATGAAGAAGAGTCAGAATATGAGTATGATGAAGGATTGGAGAAGCTTGAGAAGGATATGGCCATGATGGTTGCTAATTTCAGAAGGAACACCAGATCAAGAAGATTCGCTGGTGCTCCATCATCTGATAAATTTCAATCTAAAGGTGAATGCTACAAGTGTGGCAGAACTAGTCATTTTGCAGCTGAATGTAGATCAAAGTCAGTGCATCAAGTTCCTGAACCCATGCCAGATGTCAGAAATGACAAGTACAACAAGTACAAGGCAAAATACAAGAAGCTGAAAGAATTGTCTAAATCTGGAAAGAAGAAGAGAAAAGGATTTGTTACTGAAGAAAGTTCACTCAGCGACTCTGATTCATCCTCTTCATCTGATGATGAAGAAGCAATGCTTTGTCTAGACAAAGATTATTGTTTAATGGCTAATGATGCTGAATTCCATGAAAATATCAAGGAAGTTGCTCAGAAATGTTCAGCATCAGGATGGGATTCTGACAGCATCTACAAAAGCATTCTTAGAGAAACCATCTGGTATTTGGATAGTGGATGTTCCAGGCATATGACAGGATGCAAGTCGCTGCTCAGTGATTATCAGGATGAAAAAGGTCCTGATGTAGTGTTTGGTGATAACAAAGTTGGGAAAACCAAAGGGTACGGTGTCTTATCCAATGGTAATGTAATGTTCAAACGAGTAGCATATGTAGAAGGTTTGAAGCACAATTTATTAAGCATCAGTCAGTTCTATGATTCAAAGAACAAAGTACTTTTCGATCATGAAGCTGGTGTTGTTTACAACAAAAAGGGAAGTGCTGTTCTTGCTGCAAACAGGAAAGGGAATACTTATGTGGTCAATATGGATTCAGCACAATCAGGAACATGTTTTTACTCCAGAACCGTTTCAGAAGAAAAATGGCTATGGCATAAGCGACTTTCTCATCTGAACCTCAAAGCAATTAATAAACTAAGCAAGAATGGTTTAGTCACTGGACTACCAAAGATGTCTTATGACAAAGACAAGCTTTGTTCAGCATGTGAAAAGGGAAAGCATCACAGCTCGTCCTTCAAAAGCAAACAGACTTCTTCAGTAACAGAATGTTTTTATTTGCTACATATGGATCTGTTTGGACCAGTGAGTACAGCAAGCCTTGGAGGAAAAAGGTACTGTTTGGTCATAGTAGATGAGTACTCCAGATACACTTGGGTATTCTTTCTCAAAGCCAAAAGTGAAGCTGCCAGCGAGATCATATCTTTTGTCAGAAAGATGGAAAATCTAAATGATGTCACGATAAAACATCTGAGAAGTGATAATGGTACTGAATTTCGAAATTTTGACCTTGAAAATTTTTGTGATTCAAAAGGTATTTCTCAAAATTTTTCAGCACCACGAACACCCCAACAAAATGGGGTGGCAGAAAGGAGAAATAGAACCTTGATTGAATCTGCAAGATCAATGCTTATTGATGCTGGTCTCAAGACCTATTTTTGGGCCGAAGCAGTGAGTACTGCCTGCTACACTCAAAATAGGTCACTGAATGTAAAAAGGCACCGTAAGACAGCATATGAGCTATTAAGGGGGAGAAAACCTGATATAAGTTTTCTTCATGTTTTTGGTAGTACCTGCTACATTTTAAACAAAAGATATCACTTAGGAAAGTTTGATCCCAAAGCTGATGAAGGAATATTTGTTGGTTACTCAATCATTTCTAAAGCTTTCAGAATTTATAATAAACGAAGGGAATGTATTGAGGAATCAATGGATGTTACTTTTGATGAATCATATGATAAATCACTCACTGATCCAAAAGAATATGAAAATCTTGTTTTTAACAAAATGGATAGTGACTTATCAAATGAAATCAAATCAAATGATAAGAAATATAAAAATTTCTCATCTGATTCTGAAGATGAAGATAATATTCCTGAAGACAATTCCAGTTTTACTTTAGCTGTGAATAATTAAGGAACATCATCTTTACCTACAGATGTCCCATCATCATCATCAACTCAATGTCCAAACCAAAACTCGCATAACAATAATACTCATGCTACAGATGTTGATTTGCCCTCTGAACCCTCACAAAGTAATCAAGTCACTGCTGAACCTCAGCGAATGACTAAGTGGACAAAACATATTGATAATCAATTGATTATTGGTAATCCACAATCCAGGGTTCAGACAAGATCAGCAACTGCTAACTTTTGTTTGTTTGTAAGCTTTGTGTCCCTAATAGAACCAAAGAAGGTTGATGAAGCACTTACTGATCATCACTGGATTGCTGCCATGCAAGAAGAGCTATCTCAGTTTGAAAGAAATAAAGTTTGGAAGCTTGTACCACAACCCACTGGAAAGTCAGTAATTGGAACACGATGGGTGTTCAGAAATAAAATGGATGCTGATGGCGTGGTTACAAGAAACAAAGCTAGACTAGTTGCACAAGGTTACTGTCAGCAAGAAGGCATCGATTATGACGAAACCTTTGCACCAGTAGCTAGGCTTGAAGCAATCAGACTATTCCTTGCTTATGCAGCTCACAAGAAGTTTAAAGTATATCAAATGGATGTGAAAAGTGCCTTTCTGAATGGCAAGCTGCAGGAAGAAGTGTATGTCAAGCAACCACCTGGATTCATTAATCCAAAACATCCGGGTTATGTGTACAAACTCGATAAAGCCCTGTATGGACTAAAACAAGCTCCCAGAGCGTGGTATGATACTCTCTCTGTCTATCTGATAAAATGTGGCTACGTCAGAGGCAAAATTGATAGCACATTATTTATCAAAAGAGATAAGAGAGATGTCATATTAGTCCAGATCTATGTTGATGATATCATATTCGGGTCTACTAACAGCGATATGTGCAAGGAATTTTTTGATCTCATGACCAAAAGTTATGAGATGAGCATGATGGGTGAATTAACATTTTTTCTTGGTTTACAAATAAAACAAACCAAAACTGGAATTTTCATTAGCCAAGGAAAATATGTTAAAGATCTATTAAAGAAATTTGAATTTGCTAATTGCTCAACCCTTGCTACACCTATGTCACCTGCAGTAAAGCTACATGCTGATCCTGATGGTAAATCTGTAAACATTACTGCTTACAGAGGAATGATCGGGTCGTTGCTGTATCTAACTGCTAGTAGACCAGACATTATGTTTGCTACATGTCTCTGTGCTAGGTATCAAGCTGATCCTAAGGAATCACATTTGCTCGCTGTTAAAAGGATCTTTAGATATCTGAAGGGTACTCCTAATCTTGGTCTCTGGTACCCATCTGGTTCAGATTTTTCCCTAAAAGGGTACTCTGATTCTGATCATGCTGGATGCAAACTGGATAGAAAAAGTACATCTGGTAGCTGTCAATTTCTTGGAGAAAAGCTCGTAAGCTGGTCCAGCAAGAAACAAAACTCAGTCTCAACTTCAACTGCTGAAGCTGAATATGTTGCTGCAAGTGCATGTACTGCTCAAATTCTCTGGATGAGAAATCAGCTTGCTGATTATGGTTTTGACTTCAATGAAATACCAATCTACTGTGATAGTCAAAGCGCTATAGCCATTGCCAACAATCCAGTAATGCACTCAAGGACAAAGCACATTGATGTCCGATATCATTTCATCAGGGACCATGTGATGAAAGGTGATATTGAATTACATTTTATTCCAACTGATTACCAACTCGCTGATTTATTTACAAAACCTTTAGATGAGAAAAGATTTAATTTTCTTATCAGCGAGCTTGGCATGTTAAACTTAAATGACTAACTCAGCTCTCAAGCTCAGTTAGTTATTTTTGTTTAAAGTTTTTTTTTTTTTAAGTTTTTTTTATCTATTATGTCTCTATATGACCTATATTGTTATTTACCTGTATTTTGTTTTGCTGATTTGGTTAGTATTCTAAGTTGTAACTAGATCAGTGAAAGATAAATATAGTAAAATATTACATAGTTCATATCAGACATAATTTAAAAAAAAAAAAAAAGACCTAAGGAGACCTATTCTTTAGCTGATCTTGTTAGTATTCTAAGCTGTAACTCTTTCAGCGAAAAATAAGTCTCTATAAATTTTTATCAACACTCATACTCAATGAATAAAAATTATGATTCATATTTACCAGTGATCAAATCTCTCTGATTTTGTTAGTATTCTAAGTTGTGATCAAATCAGTGAGATTACATCTCAGGCAAATTTAATCCTATAATTTTTATGAGTGTTATTTTTGAGGTCTCCCTGATTCTTTCATCATTATTTGAAGGGATGTGTCACTAAATTGCACCTCTGACACTATTTCTTCCTTACGTCACATATACTTTTCCGGCGCACCTTTCAAATCACCATTAATACCACCAAGCTCCACAATCATTACCCCTATTTCATTTAAACATCATAAATTATCACCCCTATGCCACCCCTATCTACCACCACCATCAACCACGCTTTCCCAATTCTAACCACTTGTTGAATCAAGAGTTTCTATAAATCAAACAAAATGATTTCATTTTTCAATTCAAAACAAACTCTTGGTTTTCATAATCTTTTTCAAATACCCAAACCAACAAAAGTCTTTCCGATTTCTGTAACGGCAAATTCAAACGTTTTAAAATCGTCTACCTCTTTCAGTTGATAAGGAATTTTGTCATTACAGCATTCAAAAATTACTTTTCTCACCATAAAATCTCTTTTTCATAAAAACAGAGTATGAAATTAATCTCATCACTTGATAGATCAGGGTAAACTCTCTTTTACAATCAACCTGGTCTATAATAGCCTTGTTTTTTACTTAGTCCAGTGATGCCATTTTTATCTAGTCTGCTAAGATTACAAGGTTTTCTTGTAATCCAGTATGAAACTTATAACGCCCCTCATTTAATACAACAATATAATATTTAATTTGGCGGAAGCGACTATTTGAAATACATATTCTATTAAAACCTGCTAGAAATTTTCGCAAACCTTTATACAATGTGTTTAACAAACTAAACAAACATAGTTAACATGTTCACAACTCGGGGCATTATATGCTACAAAACATTATATATTACAAACTGGATCAGAGTTGCAAGTTTCAAACATTCCCAGCTTCTAAACGTCCTTCCTGGCGACCCACATAAAGTACATTACCTGCAGGAAGTAATTTGAGGGATTAGCACGAAGCTAAGTGAATGAATAATCAACTACTATTCAATTTAGCTAGCAATCTGTTCACAATCAATAATGCAACAAATATCGTCAAGAGGAACGGTGGTTCCTAAGGACCCTGTTCCGGGTGGCCCCATCAGAACACTTAAACCAACTGTAGGCCAAAACAGTGATTAACCGCTAACTAAATGCTAATCTCCATCACCACATGTACGCAACCCTGTGTTGACCAACATTAGCAATCAAGTCCAACCAACAATCTAGTTGACCTCTGGATTATACATTTCAATTCAATGTTCAACAAACAACCAATCAAATGGCATATCATTGCAAAGTTAACATGCTATCGATAGTAATCCTATAATTACTAATTGAAATCAAACTGACACAACCAAATCAAACTGTGAGTTTCAAATCCACTCACCTGATTGTTTCGTTTCACTTACTCAGCTGTCTTATCTCGCTGAGCTCTTTGTTTATCTGAGAATTAAAATCAAATATAAGTTAGTAATCACATTCGTAAAACCATAGCTTATATTCGAATATCACATATATTAATACATTTCAAATCATGTATTACCCCATCATTATATGCACCTTAGTTAAGTATATCAACTTACTTATCAATTTAAACATAATACATTAGGGAATATATGAAGTTTGTTAACCAAAATCAAAATCTCTGCATAGGCATGGAATCCGCCGGATTCTCCCAGAATCCGCCGGATTCTAATAGATTTCAGATGCAACATTTGGACCAGGGTTCATAAAACGAATCCGGTTGGACGAATCCGCCGGATTTAACCCATTTTGACCGGATTCCTCACCCGTTGACTGGCTTGAATCCGCCGGATTCATAAGGAATCCGCCGGATTCCTTGTGTTCGTCAGACCTGGGCAGTTTGTGCAGAGCATAACCCAGAAAAATGTAAACCAAAACCAAATAACGATTTCAGCAGCAGTTAACAACTCATATAATATCATTGAGGTATACTATAACATATCATAACATCAAAATCATCAAACATCATCAATTATCATTATTCACTAGCTTGATTTAAATCACTTACCACTTAAAACTAGGAACAAGATGATTGTGATGATTAACTAGCTAAGATCAAGATCAAATCAGCTCAAGATCACTTGTTTCAATTCTTGTTTATCAAAGGTTTTAAGGGTTTTAGGGTTTTAGGTAAATTTTCTAAAAGAGGAAAGTGAGAACTTTCCTAAAAAGGAAACTATTTAAGTCGGTTAAACTTTTGCACCGACCCGCATCCACTCAAAACTAGTCCCCTTTTAATCTATTGCCTGGAACCTAAAAACCATTTGCGAGAAACTTATTTTATTATACCGTCAACTATAGTAAATTAAAACAAGCAACAATTTACTAAACACAATAAGTTCTAAAGCTTATTTAATTAAGTTTCGCAATTTAAACATATTTGTCAAATAATTTCTAAAATAATAACATATTCAATTTAAATTAGAAATTACCAGCTCAGTTAAGAGGATGTTACAACTCTCCCCCCCTTAAGAAGATTTCGTCCCCGAAATCTCATCACGATCAAATAATCCAGGATATCTGGATCTCATACTATCCTCAGTTTCCCAAGTTAGGTTTGGTCCCAAACTATGTTTCCATTTCACTAACACCATGGGAATCTGTTTCTTCCTAAGTTTAGTCACTTTTCGGTCAAGAAGTTCGACTGGTTCTTCAACTAACTTCTGACTTTGATCAACTTTCAAATCTTTCAAAGGAAGAATCTGAGACTGGTCTTCAACGTTACATTTCCTCAAATAACAAATGTTAAACGTATCATGAATACCAGCAAGCTCTGGAGGAAGATCCAATGTAACAGACTGATCATTAACAATCTGACGAATTCTAAACGGTCCAATATATCGAGGAGCCAATTTGCCACGTTTCCCAAACCGTATTATCCCTTTCCAAGGCGAAACTTTCAGATAAACAAGTTCACCTTCAGCAAAAATAACAGGTCGACGTTTAGGATCTGCATATTGTTTCTGTCTATCACGTGCAGCTTTCAACTTTTCACGAGCCACTGCCACTTTATCAGCTGTCATTTGAACAATGTCTGGACCTGCAAACTGCTTCTCACCTGCCTCTAGCCAACAAGTTGGAGTTCTACAACGGCGTCCATAAAGCATTTCATATGGAGGCATGCCAATACTAGAATGATATGAGTTATTATAAGCAAACTCAACCAATGGCAAATGAGAATCCCAAGAACCACCATACTCTAGAATACAAGCTCTTAACATATCCTCAAGCGTTTGAATCGTACGTTCTGACTGACCATCGGTTTGAGGATGATAAGCTGTACTAAGATTCACACGTGTACCCAATTCATGCTGCAAACTCTGCCAGAAATGAGATACAAACCTTGGATCCCTATCAGATACAATCGATAATGGAATACCATGCCGAGTAACAATCTCATTCATATACAATTGTGCAAGTTTAGTCAAAGAAGCAGTATCACTAGTAGCTAGAAAATGAGCACTCTTGGTCAATCGATCAACAATGACCCAAACCATGTCATTTCCACGAGCAGTTCTAGGCAACTTTGTAACAAAATCCATGGTCAAATGTTCCCACTTCCATTCTGGAATCTCAAGCTGTTTCAACGAACCATACGGCTTTTGGTGTTCAGCTTTAACTTGAGAACAAATATGACAAGAACTAACAAACCTTGCTACATCCATCTTCATTGTAGGCCACCAATACAAAGGTTTCAAGTCATTATACATTTTAGTGCTTCCTGGATGTACAGACAATCTGGACTTATGGGCTTCATTCAGAATAACATTCCGAAGATCACCAAACAAAGGAATCCAAACACGAGACTGAAAGGTTTTTAATCCCCTCGAATCATCTACTAACAATTCCTTTCGATTTAACATAATCTCAGATTTCAAATTATGATCTAACAATGCCTCTAACTGTGCAGCTTTTATCTGAGCCACCAAATTAGAAGAAACTTCTAAACGCATAAAATAAACTCGATCAGAAGTTACCTTGCGGCTTAAAGCATCAGCAACTACATTGGCTTTTCCTGGATGGTATTTAATCTCACAATCATAATCTTTGATTAATTCTAACCATCGTCTCTGCCTCATATTCAACTCTTGCTGTGAGAATATATACTGAAGACTCTTGTGATCTGTACAAATAACACATTTGGTACCATACAAGTAATGTCTCCATATCTTCAAAGCAAACACAATAGCTGCAAGCTCTAAATCATGGGTAGGATAATTTCTTTCATGAGGTTTAAGCTGACGAGAAGCATAAGCAATCACACGATCTCGTTGCATCAAAACACAACCCAAACCAGCAATCGATGCATCACAATAAACAATAAAATCATCGGACCCATCTGGCAATGCTAACACAGGAGCCTGACATAACAACTGTTTCAAAGTCTGAAAAGCTGTTTCCTGCTGTTCAGTCCACACAAACTTTACATCTTTACGGGTCAACTTGGTCAAAGAACCGGCAATTTTAGAAAAATCTTTAATAAACTTCCGGTAATAACCCGCCAATCCAAGAAAACTCTTTATTTCTGAAGCAGACTTTGGAGCTTTCCAATTCATAACAGCTTCAATTTTTGAAGGATCAACTTTAACACCATCATTGCAAATAATGTGACCCAAAAACTGTACTTCCCGAATCCAAAATTCACATTTAGAAAACTTTGCATACAAATGTTCCCTCTTTAAGGTTTCCAATACCAACCTCAAATGCATTCCATGCTCTGATTCGGATTTAGAATATACCAAAATGTCATCGATAAACACAATCACAAATTTATCAAGAAAAGGTCGACAAACACGGTTCATCAAATCCATAAAAACTGCTGGAGCATTCGTCAAACCAAAAGGCATAACCAGGAATTCAAAATGACCATACCTGGTTCTAAATGCAGTTTTAGGAATATCACAATCCCTAACACGAACTTGATGATAACCTGATCTCAAATCAATCTTTGAATAAAATGAAGATCCCTGCAACTGATCAAATAAATCATCTATCCGGGGCAGAGGATATTTATTCTTTACAGTCCGTTTATTCAATTCCCTATAATCAATGCACATTCTAAAAGAACCATCTTTCTTTTTCACAAACAGAACTGGTGCACCCCAGGGAGAAGAACTAGGTCGAATAAACCCTTTATCTAACAACTCCTGTATCTGATTCATCATTTCACGTATCTCAGATGGAGCTAATCTATAAGGGGCTTTAGCTATAGGTGAAGAGCCAGGAACAAGATCAATCTGGTATTCAACTTCTCTAACCGGTGGTAAACCAGGTAATTCATCAGGGAATACTTCCGGATACTCAGCAACAACCGGTATTTCAGAAAGAGACTTCTTTTCTAACTTCGCATCAATTACATAAGCTAGATAAGATTCACAACCTTTAGACAAAGATTTCCTAGCTTTCATCATGCTAATCAAAGGTATACAAACATTATCCCGTTCTCCTCGAGCCACGACATATGACCCTTCAGAGATTGGGATTTTAATCAGCTTATTGTGGCAATCTATGCTTGCTTTATACTGACTTAACCAATCCATACCAATAATCACATCAAAACTAGCAATTGGCATCAACAGAAAGGAAACTGGGAAAGTCTGGCTGTCTATCATAATACTAGCTCCAATTACCGAGGTGGTAACAGGAACCGATTTGCCACTAGCTATTTCTACTTCAACTGGGTTTGTTATCACAGTAGGCATCATTTTCAACTTATCACAGAAGTACATGGATACAAAAGAACAATTTGCACCAGAATCAAACAAAACACGAGCTGGTACAGAATTTACAAGAAAAGTACCCGTGATCACGTCATCTGTATGGACAGCTTCATCCACTGTCATTTGAAAAGCCCTACTAACTGCAGATGGCGGAGTCTTCCGCTTCTGACCAGAAGAAGCTGATGAACCAACAACTGTCCCCGAACCCTGTCTCTTAGCCTCAGAACACTGATTTGCACGATGACCTTCCTTATGGCAATTCCAGCACACATAAGTAGGAAAAACACAATCTTTGGCTTCATGCCCAATCACGCCACATTTCACACATCTAGTGGTTTGCACAGTACACGGCCCAAAATGTCTAGCTCTACACTTAATACACCAATTGGGACGATCAGAAGTACCACCACGACTTTGTTGTTTCTTACCCTGCTGATTTCCTTGCCACCGTTGCTTACCTTTACCAGAAGATTCACTCCTAGATTTCTGAGAAACTATTTCTTTACTTGGTACTTGTTGAGGTTTCAAATCACTGTCAACAGATCGAGCTAACATGAAAGCTTGAGGAAGAGAGCTCGCTAATCTCACTGAAGTTCGATAATGATTAGGTAAAGTACCCACAAACTGTTCTATCTGAGTTCTCTCATCAGGAACCCACTGCTGAACAAATCTGAGTTTCTCTGTAAACTGATTTATCAAATCATCCATTGACATGTTATCAGTTAATTGTAAATCCATAAACTCTTTTCTAATCCGAGCTATATCATAGTTTGAACAATACTGCTTACAAACTTCATTACGAAAATCAGACCATCGGATAGATGCTTTCTGAAAAGAAGATAATACAGAAGTGATCGAGTCCCACCAATTCATAGCTGCTCCTTTTAACAGTTGAGTTGCATAAGGAACTTTCAGTTCTTCCTCACATTGACAGACTTCAAATTTCTTTTCAACATCTCTCAACCAATCTAGAGTCACAGAAGGATTCGTACTACCCGAATACACAGATGGATTACTGCTCATAAAGGTTTTAAAAGAACACACCTTTTGCTTTAGCGGTGAAATTGTACCAAACACAGGATGAGAAGATTCAGCCTCTTTTTGTTGTTTATACATTCTAAGCGCTTGGTTTTCCTCTTCCAAATGAAGCAAATACTGATCCCTTTCTGCCTCCTCTCTAGCATAGAAAGAAGTACCAGCATGTTCATTACGGTCATCATGAGTCTCAGCAGCAACTTCAGGCCTTGAGGCATTATTAGGGTTAACAGGTAGTTGCTCGTTATCCGCCATATCTGTAAACACCACAACAGCTTACAAACCATTAGTCGTTAGCACCTATTCTACTAACAGCTTCATATTCAGTACATAATCCCATTTCCAAGAATGTTTGACACAACACAATCAAAGTTTAGGATTGAACATACAATCATATTCAATTGCCCCAAACTATTGCTCTGATACCAACTTATAACGCCCCTCATTTAATACAACAATATAATATTTAATTTGGCGGAAGCGACTATTTGAAATACATATTCTATTAAAACCTGCTAGAAATTTTCGCAAACCTTTATACAATGTGTTTAACAAACTAAACAAACATAGTTAACATGTTCACAACTCGGGGCATTATATGCTACAAAACATTATATATTACAAACTGGATCAGAGTTGCAAGTTTCAAACATTCCCAGCTTCTAAACGTCCTTCCTGGCGACCCACATAAAGTACATTACCTGCAGGAAGTAATTTGAGGGATTAGCACGAAGCTAAGTGAATGAATAATCAACTACTATTCAATTTAGCTAGCAATCTGTTCACAATCAATAATGCAACAAATATCGTCAAGAGGAACGGTGGTTCCTAAGGACCCTGTTCCGGGTGGCCCCATCAGAACACTTAAACCAACTGTAGGCCAAAACAGTGATTAACCGCTAACTAAATGCTAATCTCCATCACCACATGTACGCAACCCTGTGTTGACCAACATTAGCAATCAAGTCCAACCAACAATCTAGTTGACCTCTGGATTATACATTTCAATTCAATGTTCAACAAACAACCAATCAAATGGCATATCATTGCAAAGTTAACATGCTATCGATAGTAATCCTATAATTACTGATTGAAATCAAACTGACACAACCAAATCAAACTGTGAGTTTCAAATCCACTCACCTGATTGTTTCGTTTCACTTACTCAGCTGTCTTATCTCGCTGAGCTCTTTGTTTATCTGAGAATTAAAATCAAATATAAGTTAGTAATCACATTCGTAAAACCATAGCTTATATTCGAATATCACATATATTAATACATTTCAAATCATGTATTACCCCATCATTATATGCACCTTAGTTAAGTATATCAACTTACTTATCAATTTAAACATAATACATTAGGGAATATATGAAGTTTGTTAACCAAAATCAAAATCTCTGCATAGGCATGGAATCCGCCGGATTCTCCCAGAATCCGCCGGATTCTAATAGATTTCAGATGCAACATTTGGACCAGGGTTCATAAAACGAATCCGGTTGGACGAATCCACCGGATTTAACCCATTTTGACCGGATTCCTCACCCGTTGACTGGCTTGAATCCGCCGGATTCATAAGGAATCCGCCGGATTCCTTGTGTTCGTCAGACCTGGGCAGTTTGTGCAGAGCATAACCCAGAAAAATGTAAACCAAAACCAAATAACGATTTCAGCAGCAGTTAACAACTCATATAATATCATTGAGGTATACTATAACATATCATAACATCAAAATCATCAAACATCATCAATTATCATTATTCACTAGCTTGATTTAAATCACTTACCACTTAAAACTAGGAACAAGATGATTGTGATGATTAACTAGCTAAGATCAAGATCAAATCAGCTCAAGATCACTTGTTTCAATTCTTGTTTATCAAAGGTTTTAAGGGTTTTAGGGTTTTAGGTAAATTTTCTAAAAGAGGAAAGTGAGAACTTTCCTAAAAAGGAAACTATTTAAGTCGGTTAAACTTTTGCACCGACCCGCATCCACTCAAAACTAGTCCCCTTTTAATCTATTGCCTGGAACCTAAAAACCATTTGCGAGAAACTTATTTTATTATACCGTCAACTATAGTAAATTAAAACAAGCAACAATTTACTAAACACAATAAGTTCTAAAGCTTATTTAATTAAGTTTCGCAATTTAAACATATTTGTCAAATAATTTCTAAAATAATAACATATTCAATTTAAATTAGAAATTACCAGCTCAGTTAAGAGGATGTTACAAAACTGCTGTACACCAGTCTGATTCTGCCCCCCCAACGATCACGTCACTGCTCACACCCCCAGTGACCAAAGCTGATCATCCTCCATCCAAGAAGAACTCAAACTCTTTTTCCAAAAGTTTGAAAATAAAGGCCCTGTTTCTAACAAATCCAGGGATCAAGAGTGAAATAGTCACTGAACGTTCAGTCTCTATGGGCACTCTTGCTAAAACCAAAACTTACTTTTCGAGTCAACCCATAAGCCACTCATCATCCTCACAAAAGGATGCTGATTCATTCAAAGGGCAAGTGACATCAGTGGGTGATAACACACTCATATCTGGTGTCACATCACTGGCTACAGACCCGGGCCAACTCTCTTCTATCACCACACCAGCTGTCAATGTCGCTCTCCAGTCACAGAGAGTGATACAGGCTGCACTTTCTGTTTTTAAAGATCCATCAGTTAAAACACAAGCTGATGATGAGAAAACCAAAACTGATTCACAACATGATCACATAGTTACTATCGCATTTTCTGTTATCATCAAGGGGGAGAGATATCTACATGAAGAAATTGCTGATGTTTACAGAAAAATACTAATCCACTTTTTGATATCATCAAAAGGGAGAAAACGTGCAAATGAATGCAAAAATCAATGGTGTTCATATGTAGAATTGTTGCTGATTGGAAATCATCTATTTGGATTCATATTACAGGGTCAACATATCTACAACTCATGTGGAAAAGTTGCTGACGCTATTAGAACCATATAGAAAAGTTGTTGACGCTATATGAAAAAATTGCTGACGCTATGAAAGTTACTAATACATGGGAATCATCTTTGCGGCTTCTATCTCAAAAATACATATTCCCTGTATTGGTGTTACAATTTTCCTGGCAATTTTTATTTCATATCAGCTTAGCAATGAATCCTTCTCCATCAACTGCAGCTCAAATATGTCTCATTGATTTTCAGTCGGTTAAAGCTGCATGAAGAAGGATATTTGCATATAATATTTCCTTCACAGTATCTTCTCTCTGATGATAAGTGCACTGTGATGAGGTATATTCTCACTGATGAGATTGTATTCACTGACGCCGTCTCTATATCTCTTCCTGATAAAGCTTTGAATCATATACCAAGAAGGATTAATGTTTGGCCTGATTTCTCTCTGGTTGAAGGTCTTCCCGTTTACAAAATGACATCTATCAAGGAATGTGAGTCAAAACTGAAGATATCAAAAGTTGCTGAATTTCTTGATCACTGAAGAAGATTGTCTTATCTAAATCGATTAGAGTATTGTAACTAAAAATGATCATGTACTGTATTTTTTTTAGTTTCAATAATATTTGAACTTAGTGCAAAACTCAGATCATATCAAAAGAATCCAATCAGAAAGATGAATGGATCACAAGTATTCAGTCACTGAATGTTTAAATTCTTAAACACTGACTATAAACTTTCACAGCAACTAGTTTGTCTAGGGAGCTTCAATCACAATCATTTAGGGGGAGATTGTTGAGTCACTGGTCGCTGACCATGATGAAGTCACTGGTCGCTGACCAACTCAACTATACACTACTCAATGAAGAAATGGATTGTATCGAAGCTGCTGTTGCTAATGATAAAGTTTCGCTGATCGTCATTCATCCTGGTCGATATTCTGAGGAAGATTTAATACTCAACTTGGTGTGTCGCTGACCTACGTCAGCGAGAGCATTACTTCTTCAATATCAATAAAGGCAAAAGTCACTGCCAGAATAACAGCTAGTCACTGAAGATCCGTTGTTCAATTCATTCTACAAGAGCATGTTAGCTCGCAGTGAGTGAGGATGATTGCTGCATCTTCAGTGACTATTCAATAAAGCCTCTCAAATCACCAAGTACTAAAAAGTACTGTTCTTATCTATACATCAGCAAGAGTGTTCCAGTTCAAAGAATGTCCGAAAGATTACGTGGCAGCAAGTGATTGGTGTTAAGGTAACGAGATATTTGCGGTAACAGAATTGAGACCCGCAGAATGTCGGTTTATCAGAGATCAGGACCAATCAAGCAGCAACACGTGTCCTTCCGAGATCCTATTTTGTAGGCGATATTTTAGGAACTCTTGTAGTATAAATAGTTCAGTGTTTTGTACTATTGAGGCTAGTCGTCACATGCACCGTTCTTCTGTTTGTCAGAGAACCAGTTTGTCTAGGTGTATGTTAAGACTCAGCGAGGTTAACTATCAGCGTGTATGTCCACTGTAGTTAATTCTCTTCATTGTAATAATCTAGCTAAGTGTTTGAATTGGATTAACTTTGGTTAATCCATTCCGCATTCAACACTTTGTGAATTTAATAAATACAATTCACTTTCAGCTATTATTACTTGTCTTTCCTTGATTCTGTTATATCTTTAACTTGTTATTTCAATACCGTCATACTCTGTTATAGATAATCAATTTAAGATAAACTGAAACACTTGGTAAAATCTGAAATTGTTTTAAATTGTATTCAACCCCTCCTTCTACAATTAAACTTTACACTGTGTGATTCCAAATCACTAATTAATAGTGATTACGGGACTCTCAAGCCCGTTATAGTCTTATGTTGTAATTAAACAACCATTGATTTTAAGTACGTAACTTTTTGATTGTTTATTATCGACCAAATAACTAATCAAAACTTGTTGATTAAATAAATACCACTTTTTCTCAATGATGTAACGTAGAAAATATATAAAAGGCCAAACAAGTGGAGTGTTACTAAGCTACAATAAATTAATAAATTAGCAAATAATAATGATTAGGATAATAATCTACATATTGTGTCAAGCAATTAATGGAAAATGATCCTTTGACCAATGTTATATTAATTATGGTATCATAATAGGAATAGAAAGCATAAGATTCGGTGGGATGAGTGGCTTAAAAACCCTCTCCTTTTTATGTAATTTTCTTTATGGCTCCGGTTGATTTCTTTTCAATCGGTTCATTTTAATAAAATCATTCTGCAGTTAAAAAAAAAATTAATGGAAAATTCTGAAAGTGGATAAGGCTTAAATAAAATACTATATATGTATTCTTTGTAGTCAAAATCAAATACGTAATACCATTTTGTTTATATTTTCCACTAAATTCGTCAAAAGAAAGATATGCAAAACATTATTTTTTTTAGAATATGCAACATGACGTATTTTATAGAATTATATTAATATTAAGTAATTAATTAATACTTGTATTGTATATGCACGTATTGGGTTAGATATCCGATACGTTACAATTGAATACCCTTTACATCTATTTCTTCACCGAAAGGAATTCACATTAATTAGAATTTCCAGTTTCATCAAAAATATTCCGCTAACTAAATGCACCAAAATTACGCCGCAAACTTTCAAAACTATCACTGCATAAAACAAATACGTCGTTATGATATTTAAATACTAGAAATTCATGACTCACGTATATAACATTTTCATTTATATATATCAAAAAGCATGTCGATGGTTAACCTTTTCTTTCTTCCAACAATCAATCATCAATCAATGAAATAAAATAAAATAATATTATAAAATTATAAATCCACGTCATTACACAAGTGTAATGGATAAAATACCTCATTTCCTTTTTTTTCCTTCCACTTCAAACTCACACACAACATTTTCCATTTATCACACATAAAAAACATGGGTGCTAATACGTCATTGTTAAGCCATGATCATCAGCTAATTAACCTTGGTGACTTGCCTGAATCATGTATAGCTATAATCTTATCATATCTAAATCCTGTTGAGATTTGTGAATTAGCTCGAGTTAACCGAGCATTTCGAGCAGCTTCGACTGCTGATTTCATTTGGATATCCAAATTACCGTCTAATTATCGTCATCTAGTAGGATCGTTGTTGATTAATGACGTGAAAACGTTTGGAGAAAAGGAGATTTTCGCAACGTTAAGTCGATCGGTCTCATTTGATGAAGAAAATTATAAGGTTCGTTATTTTGTCACTTTTATCTCTATTTGATGTTTCGATGGTTTATTGAGTTCGAGTCGTTATGAGTTTTTGAAAGCGCTATGCAAAAACGCTACGGTTGATAGGAAAAATGCGGAAATTTAAGGCGATATTAAATTTATAAATTTGTTACAGAAACTTTGGGTGGACAAAAGGAGTGGTGGTGTTTGTGTATCAGTATCTTCAAAAGCATTGACAATTACCGGAATCGATGATCGGAGATATTGGAATCATATTCCTTCTGATGAATCCAGGTAAGTTTTCGGTATTTTTTTTATTTTTATTTTTTTCATCATGCAGATGTTTTGCAGAATGTGATGATCGAATAATTTGTTAATTCTTACATATAATTAAAAGTAGTAATAATTATTACTATACTACCCTTCATTAATATTTTAATTCCACATGAAGATTAATTTCCATGTTATTAGCTAAATCATTCCTTGATCTTGCAGATATCCTACGGTTGCATATCTTAAACAAATCTGGTGGTTGGAAGTAGACGGAGCCATCGAGTTTCGGTTGCCAGCCGGGACTTACTCGTTGTCATTCAAACTCCAGCTAGGCAAAGTAATAAAACAAAATGGACGTCGAGTGTGTAGCACATACGACGTCCATGGGTGGGACACAAAACCCGTAGCGTTGAAGTTCACGACAGGCAATGGTCAACATAGCGTTACGAAGCGGTATTTGAAGACAACCGGAAACTGGGAAGACCACCATGTTGGAGAGTTCAATGTCGATGACTCGAACACACCAACAAAAGTGAAGTTTTCGTTGACACAAATCGATTGCACGCATTCGAAAGGTGGTCTTTGTATAGACTCGGTTCTTATACGCTCAAGCAATCGATTAGTCCAAAGTTCAAATCTCAACAATGATTAAGAGACAAATAATGAAGATTATATTTTCATTTGGTTTGAAACTTTAAATGATGATTTGGTATTTTGGAGTTATCAATTTAGGATGATAGAGTTTTTGCATGATATCAATGATTATTGCAATCTGCAGTACAAGATATGTAAAATAGTATAATTCTTTCTTGTCGATTTTGTTTCTTTTCCTTTTATTGGGTTAACACCATCTCTAATATATACGTCAAAATATCAATTACCAAATATATTTTAAATTTAATCTTTACACTAAATTTAATATAACATGTTATTAAATTAAGCATCAATAATTTGACCAATTAAACTCTAAAAGTTTGACTTCAAACATCATATATACAAAAATTGTGATTACCCTTTTATACATAATTGTATGTAATTATATTTTGAAATCTTGATAATAAAATCATATAATTATCAAGGGTTGATGTTATATGTAGTTAAATTTAGGGTGTTGTTAGGCTAATAAAAGGATCAAAGGTGTAAATGTTAAAATTTAGATGACTAGTAATACAAATATGGGATAATATCATATATCCCCTTCCTAACCTATAAAATAACATATTTACCCAACTAAATAATCTAATATCAAATATACCTAATATAAACTCTAAAATTATCATATTTACCCATTTCATTGATCTCATCAAACCAAATATTACGAAGCCCTTAAATAAAAAATCTAATGACTCTTATACCCCTTGTAAGTTAGTTGTGTACTTTAAATTTCAACTAGATCATAACCCGCAAAATTGCGGGTGAGATCATTGTGTTTTATTCATAGTACAATCATTTTACGGACGCTAATTTTGTTTTGTTTATTTTAATGCTTTTGGAAATTAAAGCAACTAAAGCTGTATAAATGTAAAAATGTCGATTATATTAAAGCTGAAACTTGATTGTTATGATTTATATGTGTTGCCACCTTTTGTAGCTAATTTAGTTCTTCGGACTACCATCGGTAAGTGTTTTTGAAAGCATAACAAAATAAAATTGGAAACAACATGAACTTAAGATGTGAAAATGACATAGACAATTCTAGTGAGTTGTGAGCAGTTAAAGGGAAAAAATAAAGTAAGACTCCTAAACGATTTCTTGTAGAGTAATAAATTAGGCATGCATATAAACAATGAAGATAATAAAAGACAGCAAAAGGACCAAGAGTATGACATTAAAAAAAAGGCGTCAATCAAAATCCATAAGGGTAGCATATTGTGAAAATGGAAATAACAACATGGTCTTAAACATGGAAAAAATTAACAGTAGTGGCAAACAAACTAAAGATAGACGTGGATGAAGTTCCGAGGACTAAAATAAAAGATGCACTAAAGATCAATTGGTGTCTCTGATTTTAATAACCAATAGACTAACCTTGACTTCCTTTTTTGTATCATAACGATATGTTCTAGCAGCCAAGCCCATGGAAACCAGGCTCCACAAGAATTCTGCTTCAGAAAACAAATTTAATTATTAGTTTACTATTGGTTATATCTGGATCAAAAAACAGATAAATAATATGAAGCAAAGCATGAAATTGCATTTCATTTTCTACACCTAAAAAACTGTGCAATAAATCAGTAGATGGCTTATCTCAATTACTTTCCTTGAAAAAGAAAGACGATAAGGAAATATATGTATATATACAAATCCTCCTAAGAAAAACTTAGGAAAAGTTTGAAAGGATTTCTAAATAGGCTTACACCACCAGCTCATTCGCCAATGGTCTTGGAAATGGGAAAACTTACCAAGCTCGTGTTATTTTCAGCAAAAATAATGTCTCTGATTACAATTTCGGCTAATACACAAAGTTGTCATAATGTCCATGGTCTCACCAAGAGCTGGAGATGTAATGTCTACCTCAACAGGAACAACACCCTCTTCACTGCAATAACAAACATTTGTTAAAACATCAAAAGGGAAGAAAAAAAATATAGAAAAAAAATTGGTCTAGATAAAAAGTATAGAGACCACATGTCAGACATTCAATGAAAACAACACTTTTAAGATGTTAGGGATAAGCATGCATGACAATACTTGGGGGATTTTGCACCCCTGAAGCAGAACAGAATATGATACTCATGCGAAATGATTAGAGGTGGAGAAATGGGTGGGTAGGACAACTTGGTAAGAAGTCAAAAGGGGTAGATTTTATACGGGTTGAATAGGTTGTGTCAGGCTTAGTTGACCCGAAACACTTTCTGGCTAAATATATTTTGGGAGTCTTTCGACCCACAAAACCCATTTCAACAGTTTTCTTTTTCGATAGATTATATTTAAATACTAAAAATGCTAACTTCCATTCATCCCTTAATTCCCAAATGACTGAGAAAATCAATTCTTTACTCGGGTTTCTTCACATTACCAGGTGAAAGTTTGATTTCTTTAACCATTTATCGAGATTAAATTGACATAACATGTATAATATTATTCTATTTCAATTTTTTGATATATAAGCTTCATAGAAAAGGAACCAAATATAGTATATGAAAGGTAATACCTGAAATGCATTTGAACTCTGTAATGATATACTGAGAAAAGTAATCGATAATATACGTAACTCTGTGGATTCGAGACACCAAACTACCCAGTTTGACTTTGTACAGATTATATCTACCAAATTATTGATTCAGGTAGAATCCCAGACATCGTATTCTACAACATTTCCATGCTTACAAAGGGTCCAGAAGTGTATAGAATGCCTTCTGATCAGGACTCAATTTGAACTTCTCCATTTTCTAAAAAATGCACGAATTGCTTCAGCCAGTTCGTGTGCAAATGCGTATCTATTTATATACCATCACACGACAAGTTAAAAAGAAACCAAATAAATAACAGATTACAATGAACTGTCATAGAATAAAGAAACAATACCAAAGAACTAAAATAAAAGTAATTTTAATTTACCTGTCAATCATGATGAACATTGGGCGTTGATAATCCACTGCAGATTGATACTGAGATAAATCTTTAATTAAACACCAAGCATTGTTAAACTTTTTATGATTTCCCAACACCCATATCATTAAGGTCCAAGTTCTTACATTGTCATATATCCATTTCTGACCCCATTTAAATACTAAAAATGCTAACTTCCATTCATCCCTTAGTTCCCAAATGACTGAGAAATCAATTCTTTACTCATGTTGATTCCAGACCTGTCAAGAAAACACATCAACATTCTCACAGTGTCTAAGTGCTCTGTAACAGACACAATTTTGGTTCACCTGAATCATATAAGTAAACAGATTATAATAGTTCATATGTGTTTGTACAGATTATATCTATAGATTATAATGTTAGGAAAATCATATGACTTTGTACAACTTATATCTACCAAACCACTGGGTTATAATCCTTGTTCCATCAAATTTTCTATTGTTCCATCAAATTCTCTATTGGGTTATAATCCTTATCCTTATTCTAATATAATATTATGCAAATCATATGAAGATACTAATACCAATTCTATGTTGGTTATACATCAAAACAATTACCACGATCCACACACACAGACATACACAAACACATGACTTTTTTATTTTAACAAGTAACTTATAACAGGCCTACAACACATCTTGAAATTACTAAATTGTAGGAGTAATATTTGAAAATACTCCAAATAATGTTCATGGAATTCTTTTTAGCTGGGAAAAAATGACCAGTCCAAAATACATACCCGTTATATTTATAGCTGTAAAGACTAAAAAAGTAAGTAAACGTGTACCACATCTTTGGACCCAATAGCTCTAGCCGTTTTCGCCTGCACAAGCAGATGTAGTATGTTACACTCGTAAGATGGCAGCAGGCCAGTTGCAAAATACATACGGTAATTCATGGCCATTTAGTTACGAACGGGAGCTAGGATTCATTAAAGATCCAATGGGTCATGAAGTTAAAGGGGTCAGCTTCAGATGTGTGGAATAGGTCGAGCCACTTTAAATATGAATTACAATTAAAATCTGAAGCTCATAATTTCCAACATGGCTTGGGGCTTTCAAGATCAGGTATATAGTAAGACCAGTTACTGAACCAGCTCCTATTGTGTGAGCTTCAAGTTACCTACGATAATGTATTATAATCATAAAATTATAATGATGAAGTAATATGAAAAAAACAACTATAGACCGTAAGTCTTAAACTGAAAGGGTCCCGAATGTAACCATATAATGAAGAGGGAATAAGTTAAAGGAATGCCTCCAGAACTATTTTAAGCTTGCTGCAACTTTGTATATATTTCAAAACTTAGCAGTCGTACTTAAGTGTGTGAACAAAATCAAATACAATAAATAAATAGCATTATTACCAACAATAATATCATAAACAGATGTAGACCCAGTGCAGCTTCTTCTGGCATTAATGGGCATCTTCCTGAATTCCTTAGTTCTTCTGCAGAAACAGGCCTACAAGCACAGTAGAATCCATGATAGTGGAAGATCAAAAATTGAAAGAACTATTTTAATAAAAAATTTCCCTCATGGTTTGTCCAATATATTTATGTTTCTGAAATTCTTAATGTTGGTAACCCTCCCAGTCTATAATATCAAAGTAACGATTATCGACAGATAAGTTTTTCCCTTTGCAATAAACTTGAAGTACCAATAAAGGCATACCACAAAGGTAGAAGGGTTGAATAGTGGGTCCAAATGACAAAATGGCTAATTTTGTACATGTTGAATGGGAACTTGGAAGAGGGGGGAATGGGATTTGATAAAAAAGGATGGTGTACAAATCACCACCCATAAGTAGGTTTTATGCATTTAAAATACACTTTGGACTACTTTTGACCCGATTGCTCTATTTTTACACGTTTGATATTTAGCTCATTTTTTGAATCCGTTTGACCTATTTAATCCGTTCATGAGTAAATAGATCAAAATTTCCACCTCTAGCATTATGGCCAAACCAATAATAAAGGCATAAAGTTAACAATCAGTTTTTAAGTACTTACTTTGACTTCTCTAACCATTGCATGAGCAACGGAAAATGATCTTCTCGGTAGGCTTGGAGTTCATTATCTCAACTTCTCCACCACCAAACTCGCATAGAGAGTAGGCAACCATATCGACTTCAAACCTTAAATGCAAAGCAAGATACTTGAGGGGTTCTCTATCCGAATCTTGCCCATCAAGCTGAGCATCCGACTGGCGTTGCCAGGCCGATTTCCATATCCAAGGGCAGTATTTTCTCGGTATATACGATTGGCGTTGCCTCCTTGCTGATATCTGCATCAGTTATCTGAAAATGAACAGTAAGACGTAAACACATAATATACACACTTTGACTTATAAGGTAAAAAAATTACGTTTGAATGATATGATATTGGATTTTCAAGATAAACTACATTTTGTCGGATTTTACAGCTAGAATCACCTATTTTCCCATAGCCACGCTTTGGAGCTATAGCATTTGGTCTAGGATTTTCTTAGTTGCTTACTACTGATGGGGATTAGAGCATATGATTAGTTCATGCTCTAATAATTCATAATACGTTAAAAGGACGACATACCTTGCTTATGTGTTAAACTAAACAGATATCTGCAGTCCTGGGGTCCTTCCATACGTTGCAGAAAAGAAACTGTGGAATTACTAATGTTGCATTTAATAGATATGCTACATCAACAGCATTGCAAACCTAGGTGCAAACAAACGACCTTTCTAAATAGAGACATAATAAGAGGCAGAAAACTCTTCTTAAATATTTATATTAAAAATAAAATAACTTTTTACTTACTAACCAATATATATATATATATATATATATATATATATATATATATATATATATATATATATATATAGTTGTCATTATTATGAGACATCAGTGGTTAATGTTTAGTAATTTCCAACAAAGTTTGATCATAAAGCTAGACATAATCCAATCTATACATAAACCATTCCGCAAGTTTGGGCCAATAAACTACAAAACCCGAGTTTGATCTAAATGTAACATATTTAGCATGAAATGAACATTCACATTCGAAAACTAACCTTTTAAACCACCAAGTTGTTGCAACGCATTAACAAAGCACCTTTGCAATTCTGTTCACCAGCATCTTCTTTGTTTCCTGGATGTCCGCTATTGTGGCTGGTGAGGTTGAGGTTACTAATCTGTATATCTGACTGAACATCTTGTAAAGAATAAGGAACCATATCATTCTTGTAAGCCTGAAATTGTTCTATTCTTCTCCATGTTTGCTAACTGTGAATGTTCCAAGTCATTGATGAGCTTTGATACCTTAATGTTAGCAGCTTCAATTTTAGATTTGGCCTTCTTACGAAACTCTTGCAACTTATTGTCAACTTTTGTGAACTGGTTCCATGCAAAATCCCTCTCTGGTTTTAGAGCAGACTCATACACATCCTTGTTACTGCTCCGGGTTACACGCTGTAAATAATATATACAATTACTACAACAACTAATTAGTGCTATTGGTATAGTGAAAAAATGGGCATGTCGTGTAATGGACCATTTTACAGTTAGATATATTGTATTCAACCTATGTATATTTATATCAAAACTCATGCATATAGACTAACAATTAATATGTATGTATGTGTACATAGATCGGCAGAAAGAGTTACTTTGTCATAACACAAGGCATAGATTGGCATCTGATGATTGTAGTCGTCCAGGAAAACAGGTCAATAACCTGATAGATAGCAATCAGATGTTAGTACCACTACCAGCACTGAATTTCATGCCTGCACATATTATCATATATTGTAAGGATTACAGTTCACACTTATAATCATGTTGACATACCACCTATTGTTAAGCGTTTAAGCATGGACTTATAATCACACTTATATAATGTGTTTTGGACTTTAGGCCGAACGAGCTAAATTTAAAGGCCAGCTTGTACTAATAAATAGACCCCCAGTTAATTTGGTTGATATATCTGCACAAGTTGTGTACCTGATCGGGTATGATGGCATGAATATACACGGCATCGTAACCGATAACATTCCCCGAATTCTCTAACCAGAACTTGATGTGGTTGCGGTGTCGCCTGCCACTCATGCACATACCTACAATGACATTAAGATTATTGAAGCACCATTGGTCATGGAATTTTTATTTTATTTTATATAGATAACCCCGCGTCATGTATTTGAAAGGAACAAACAACATGGAGTACCCGATGTATGTGTGTAGCATGTTCAACCTTTTTACATAAGAAATTAGATTTATGCCATCACTAAAATTTTAATCGAGAAGGCCGCAAAAAATGCAACTGATAGAAATACCTGTATGTGGCTGATAGTTGTAACAAAATTACTGAACATATTCAGCCTCATTCTGATATGGCACGGCTCACATCAGAAAGTAACAAACATCATGGAGTAACCGATAACGAAAAGATTTGTTACAAAGACATATTAAAACAGAAGGTGCAAACATGAAACGCTTACATAAATGTCATGGCACCCATTACTACGTTAGCACCCATTACTACATTAGCACCCATTAGCACCCGTTAGCACCATATTCCAGTTTTAGTGATGGGTGTAGCATATTTAACCTTTTTACTTTCTGATATGAGCCGTGCCATCTCTAAAATTTTAATCGTGAAGGCCGCAAAAAAATGCAACTGATAGCAATACCTGTATGAGGCTGATAGTTGAAACAAACTTACGGAACATATTCAGCCTCTTTCTGATATGGCACGGCTCATATCAGAAAGTAAAAAGGTTAATCGTTTACATAAATGACATGGCGTAGCTTATGTTTTAAAAATTTTGGCTTTACATGCAGTGCACACACATACAGGATCATCGATAATGATATATTATGAAAATGAAAGTATATGTCAAACATCAAAAAAAGTTTGCATTTCAGAGAAGTAGCAGTTTTTGCTTAGGGTGTGGTATGTCTGATGAAATATATGACACAAACAATTTATTTGGCACTATGGAAGTACGCAAATGATATATGAATGGACTTGAGTCTGTGCACATGAATTACAAAAATGCATTGATGGTATTGAAACTTATGAATGATCAAACATGGCTACATCTTTTATGATTTTGATGCAAAAATCTAAAACAGCAAGATGGTACACCCATCTTTGTATCGCAAAGGCTCAAACAATCAATCGTATATGATATGCTACTGATGTTAGAGAATTCATGGATTTCCACATAAGCAGACTACAATGTGTTTCAAAATATACATGTTCTGGTATCATGGCAAGACAATACACAGCATGGTAACTGCTTACGTTTTTTCATGTTTTGATGCGGTTGCAGTATTGACTTCCCCTGCACCAAATACCTGCAAAAACAAATACAGATGATTTATATTTAAACATAGCATGAAATTTTGCAAAGATTAATATTTAAACAGTCATGGGTATTGTGATGATTAATATTTGAACAAAGCATATAAAACTTTCATTCAAGCAATTAATCAAACACTTGGTGTGCACATGAAATTTTGCGTACATAATACAAACTATAAGTGAAACTCATATTCCACAAATCAATACCATAACCAAATCCAGCAGTTGTTGCAATTAAAACTTGCAAGATTGTAAATCACAATCGATCAATCTGTTGGTAATCCATAAACAAATCGAATCTAATGGAGAATCAAAGAAGGATACAACGTACCTTCAATACCCATGAAACGACAAGAAACCATCGAAGTGTGTCTTGGTCTGTAATCACTCTGAATCGTTGTAATCACCGATCGTTCGTGATAAGCTTCAGCGGTGATTGTTTTTTTTGTCTGATTACATTCGAGTTATATGCGTGAATGAGTGCCTAAATTAATTTGGGTATTGTGAACCCAAGTTCCCTGATTATAGAACCTATCGATCCTTTTTTGCATTGGAGAATATTAGGGTACTTAAGCATGAGGGTATTTTGGGAACAAAAAAGAGTATGATTAATTAATCATATTGGTAATGATCATCAAGGGCTGTAGTTTAGAGTTCTTAACCAATGAATGGTGGGGATTTAATTTTAAAGGGTAATTAAGAAGATGATTAAGTAATAAACCCTCTCTTTTTTGATAGATATACTAGATTATAACCCGCAAGTTTTGCGGGCTAGAAAATAAAAATAATTTTATTTTATTAAGTAAATGAAATAGATTTAAAATATTAACTAATATGATAATATTTAAGGGTATATAAGTTGTACATATATTCAAAACTATATAAAATGTGATATAAAATTGATTCAAGTAACTGAGATTTATATAAATAGAAATAAAGGATGACTACAAGTAATTGTAAATAACATTTATAATAATCATTAATCATTCAAAGTTCTGAAAGATCCTATGTTTATGAATTCATTGATGGACGAATAAAGCATTAGGTTTATGATGAATGTCGAGAACGTGCTAGCCAAAGTGCACTTATTGCATGAAGCCTGACAAAATAGTCGTTTATTGCAAGAAGTGTAAGTGCGGATTGCCTCGTGGTTAGTTCGTGGTGGATTTGTTGTAAGGTCTTTTGACGAAGTTCATCAGCCTGCATGTTAGTAAAAGTAGTTAGCAAAAATGTATAAGTATATATAATGATGTAAACATTGTAAGTAAAATTTAACCTGGAGTAGGTAGTTTTGAAAAGCTCCTAATTTTCCGATGACCATAGCCATTTGAGCCATGTAAGTAGATAAATCGGATGATTGAGATGATGCAGTCAAACCACGACCAACCAGTGAACAACCAATTGTTTGTTGAAGTTTTTGTATTCCTTGCGATATTGATTGTTCTTCATTCGACGTTGTTATTTGTAATTTAGTAGATATTTCCAATTGTGATTGTGTGAGTTCTACTTGATTCTCAATTAGTTGAAACAAAGTTTATATAATCAGTTCATTTAAGCAATATACACATAATGATAATTAAATTTTAAAATGTATTATTTTAAATTTTTATATAATATAATATAACTTTCCTTGATCGTCTCTGACGGACGGAAACCACTAACCCACAGTATGCATCGTGCTGCATGTGATGTCCACATTCCGTATAATATGTGAAATACGTCACCTTCAGCTGCTGACTTTTTAATTTTAAAGATATCATTGAATTGTAATGCCGTCTTTGCCACTAACGGTTTGAGTTCATTATCCGTTTGATTGTTGTGTATTGCATTCCTCAGTTCATTTGAAAGTTTATTTTGTAGGTTTAACCAACCATTATACCTTTGTTCGAATATCGTGGATACTGTTACATATATTTTAAGTATACATCAATACTAAAATATTAATCTTATTTATATGACTTAAAGAGTTAATAGTAAGCATACCATTAAGTTTTTGTTGCTTTAAATTTGCATCTGCTGATGGGAAAACTGTCTGACCACCTTCTCCAACATCGTTGAGATACATTAGAACAGTGGCTATGCCGTGTCCGCCAGGTGCAACATTAACACAATTTCTGCTCATGACAATGTTTAGCTCTAAAAAATACAAATAGAAGATGTCTAGCTAATCCCAAAGTGACCATTTTGAAAGTTAGTACAGAGAAATCAAGCTAATTTGTAATACCCCCAAATTCGTTGATTTAGATTAGCGGAAACATTTAGTTTAAGTACGGGGGTGCCACAATAACAAAGCATGTATACGTATCAGAGCATATGATTACAACAGAACATAATATATTAAGATGCCAAAAGTATTAATTACAAAGTTTACGATTCGTCGAATCGTACAAGTTAAAAGTAATAAGTTACAAAAGTAGATTTCTGGAATATGACTAAAACAATTTCATTTATACTAGAGAAATCCATATGTTCCCAAAAAGTTGGCATCCTAAAACTTCACGGGTCACCTAATTCTCCATGTGTGTTGGCGATTCTTACATGCGCAGCTAATTCCCTGAAAAACATAGTAAAAGTCAACAACTAGGTTGAGTGAATTCACAGGTTTTATGTTTGCAAGTACAGTTGATAACCCACTTGTTGTTTATTCTGTATCGTTGGGATGTCACCCAAAAGTGTAATTCGCAAAACCAAATACGTTTCCAAATGGTTGTTTGTAGGAAAGTTCGTATCCTAGTAGTTGTAGGAAAGCAGTATCCTATTTCCAAGTATGTTCTGTAGGAATATACGTATCCTAGTAGTTGGTATGTTTCGTTGGGATGTTGCCCAAAAGTATATTTCAAGTTATAGTAGGAATGTAGGTATCCTATTAGTTAATCGTAGGAATGTCAGTATCCTAATAGTTGTGTCTCGTAGGAATGTCAGTATCCCAATCGTTTGGTAGGTCCATGTCAGTAGGAACCCAGTGCCCATGTCAGAAGGGACTTTTCATCAGTTTAATAACAATAGTAGACCCATGTTCGCAGGATCTAGTGCCCATGTCAGAAGGGACTTTTCAACAGTTTGTGCCCATGTTGGTAGGGACTTTTCAATAATGTTGCCCATGTCAGTAGGGACTTTTCAATAGTGTTGCCCATGTCAGTAGGGACTTTTCAGTAGTATTGCCCATGTCAGTAGGGACTTTTCAATAATGTAATAACAATAGTAGATCCGTGTTAGTGGGATCTAGTGCCCATGTCAGTATGGACTTTTAGTTACCCAATCCGTTACATAAAGTGTTGCTGGTTATCCTCCAGCGTTCTCAAAACATGTTATTGTGTTTTCAGCGTTGGTAGTATGAAAGTATTATGTTGTAATCGTCAGTTTGTGTATCAGTTTACCAGTTCAATGTACTCTACTTGTTTGAGTAAAATAGTATCCAACCATGTTGGTATAAAAGTGTTTGACTATGTTTTCCACCCCTGTTCAAAGCAGTTAAAACAGTAAAAGTAGGGGCTGTGAACTCACCTGTTGAGTTAAGTAGTTGTGCGAGTGCTAGCAAACCTAAGCCCAAGTACCGTCCTGAATCTCCTAACGTCCTAAACGTATGAGATTTTATAAGTATGTGGATGTCTAAGCTAATCATCCATGCTAGTGTTCATACAATCAAGTTATGTCCAAAGTGTTTGTTAAACGTTTAAGTTTGTATTTCGTTGTTTGTGAAAAGGTATACGACTCATTGGTGATAGTTTGAAATCATAATTTCAATAAAATAGCGTGTTTACAATGTTTGTAAAGTTCACATATAGCATTGTATGTAAGTATTCGTTATCGGTTAAGTTCGACACTTAGTGTAAAAATAGTTTGTAAAGTTTCTGTTTTATGCGACACAATTATGCGACACAACAGTTTGGTATGCGACACAAGGGTTGTGTCGCATAGGAGTGCGACACAAGAGCTTAGCGACACAAGGGTTGTGTCGCATAAGCGATCGGTGCTAAATCAATAACGACATAAGGGTTGTGTCGCAGAGAGTCTGCGACACAATGGTGCGACATAGTGGTACGACATAAGCTACGACACAAAATACGACATAATACAGTTTATACGACACAACATGCGACACAATGGTTGTGTCGCAAAGATGAACACCAGCCCAGAAACAGCGACTGTCGCGATTTTTCCGGCCAAAAACCCAATCCAAACGTATTTTTAAGCTATAAAATCGTGTTTTCTTTATTGTATGGGTTAATACTAAGTATATTAAACACTAATTATTAACTAAAACTTCAAAATCTAAAGATTTGCAGAATTTGTCGGAACTTACGAGTGTCGGATTTGAAATCCGAAAAGATGGTTGTGTAGATCGTGATCCCGTGATCGTTTTTCTTTAAATGGTTAGATGATTCGGCGTGTTTTTGGGGTAGTTTTGGTGTAATTTGTGTGGTTTTTGGTTAAGTTTAGAGAGAGAGATTAGAAAAAAGAGGGTGTAGAGAGAGAAAGAGATGGTGAGAAAATGAGGGGAAAAGAGAGGTGGGGAGGGGTTTTGTTCCCCATTTTCCGTTCCCGTGTTTGTATAACGCCACAATATTTCAAGAGACAAAATTTTTTTTTTTTTTTAAACATATATCGGAAGCGATTAAATACAAATCATGCATTATAGATTGCGTATAACATAGTTCCCAAAACACAATCTATGCCTGCATGATAAGTTGGTACAATAATCACATCAACTACAACATTAAGTTAAGTGTTATTTAAATTCCAAAACATAAGTTTATTAAACGACTACATGTCGTATAGTCAGAGTAGGCAGTCAAACATTCTTCAAACTAACTTCTTGCCCACCCACATCAAAAGAAATCTGCAAGAAGTGAGGAGAGGGATTAGCACGAAGCTAAGTGAATAGATCACAACTATCAATCTAAACTATCATAGCAATTGATCACCACAAAGCATCATAACAAATACATCAAAGAGGATCGGTGGTCGTTGAGGTACCCTCATGCCGCGGTGGTTCCCCAAGTAACACTTATAACCACTGAAGGCCAAACAGTGGTCTTACCGATAGTTTAGTACCATTACTACATACGACATGATTTCAATAAACAACACATGTACAAAGTCATCATGTCGTCCAAAGTAACAGTATCCAAACCCAATATCATATTGACCCCTGACAAGATAGCACATTCCATAATCATCATGGCTAAATGTTCTGATTCAATATATATAACTGTAAAACCACGTTTACCCGTTGTAACCGGATTGTTACAACTAATTCAGAAAGAGAGTCAATGATCCACTCACCCTTACTGACAATGTCACCACTCAGAGATCTAGTCTCACTGAGTCTTCGCTTTATCTGAAAATACGACCAACCCGAATTAGTCTCACATTCAAGTTCACTATGATATAATCATGTATATAGTGTCATATAAGAATATCTACTATACTATTACTAAAATGCGATTAACACGAATGCATAAGTCACAAGTTAACAAATTTGTCATATTTACAACATGCAAACGCGATCCGGGTGAGAGTAGGCTGGATCGCGTTCCAATGTACAAAAAGTTCTGTTACCGTTTTTCACTATCAAACGCGATCCTGGCAAGGTGGCTGGATCGCGTTCCCAAGAACAAAATCCCAGTGACTCAGCTTTTCACTGACCAACGTGATCCGGGCGAGGTGATCTGGATCGCGTTTCAAGGAACAAAATCATGTTGTAACCATTTAATACATAGCAACGCGATCCGGGTGACGAGGCTGGATCGCGTTCGACACATTTTCAGCAACAAAAACCCAGATCAATAAGAACACCATCACGAACCAAAAACCCTAATTCCACTAATCTAGATACAATACATGTTTTTAACAATCAAAATACCTCAAATAACATCCTACAACATGTTATAACAACAAATAATCATCATCAAGCTTCTAAATCTCTTTAGGCATCAAGAATCTAACCTAATTCATTCAATCACATAAACATGCATAATTGGGGTATGAACTTACAATTTAAGATGATGATGATGAAGGAGAAGATGATGATGTTCAGTGGTAACCACGAATCCAAGCTCAAATCGATTGATCAAAGTTTTCTTCTTTTGATTTCTTAGTTCTTAGGGTATGTGTGTGATGTTGAAATGAATTGGGGAAACACAAATGAACCGATCCATTTGCTAAGGGTGGGTATAAGTTGGTTCCAAATTACACCCGATCTAAACCTATTGTTTGGAACCTAAAAACCGTTTACGTGAAAATATATATTAGGGTAAATGACAAAAATCGGCAACGAACTGCCAAAATTTGTTCCAAGTATGCAACATACTAACTTAATTACCCAAGTACGCAACAAACCGGATAGTTTTGTGTTTGGATCAGTAATATGGTAACCAGCTACTGGTTTGACCGGTCAACTTCTATTTGAATTTTTTTTTATTTTTTAATAAATGTAACAAAATCGGTAACAAACTGCCAAAATTTGTTCCAAGTATGCAACATACTAACTTAATTACCCAAGTATGCAACAAACCGGATAGTTTTGTGTTTGGATCAGTAATATGGTAACCAGCTACACGTGGCACTATTTTGACGTGGTGGTTCACGTGTAAGGTGACTCAACTTATTCAAACATAATCCGGTAAAAAATAACTTTTCAAAGATCCAAACACGAAACTATCCGGTTTGTTGCATACTTGGGTAATTAAGTGGGTATATTGCATACTTGGAACAAATTTTGGCAGTTCGTTGCCGATTTTTGTCATTTACCCTATATATTATTATACCGTCAACTATAATAATTTAAAACAAGTAGTAATTCATGTATCACAATAAGTCATTTGACCGTTAAACATATTTATTTTAATTTGGCAAATAATACTAATTATTTCTAAATTTAATTAAATAATCAAATGGATTAAGTAAATTACCAAATTTCTCCTAGGCCGGTAATGAGGATGTTACAAATCTTCCCTCCTTAAGAAGATTTCGTCCCCGAAATCTCGCCACGCTCAAAGAGATTAGGGTAACGCACCCTCATGCTTTCCTCCGTTTCCCACGTAAGATTTGCACCCAAACTATGTCGCCACTTAACCAAAACCATGGTTATCTCCTTCTTTCGAAGTTTAGTCACTTTTCTATCTACAAGCTCTATGGGTTCTTCTACAAGTTTCTGACTTAAGTCGACACGCAAGTCTTGTAACGGAAGGACTTGGGATTGGTCCTCCACCTTACATTTTCTTAAGTAACAAACATTGAAGGTGTCATGAATACCCGCTAATTCAGGAGGAAGATCTAACGATACCGTTTGATCATTAACTACTTGGCGAATTCTAAATGGCCCAATAAACCTAGGAGCAAGTTTACCACGCTTACCAAACCGAATCACACCTTTCCAAGGGGAAACCTTTAAGTAAACCAATTCACCCACCACAAACGAAACCGGACGGCGCCGCGGATCGGCATACTGTTTCTGTCTATCACGTGCCGCTTTTAACTTCTCACGAGCAATTGCTACCTTATCAGCAGTAATCTGAACAATATCTGGACCCGCAAATTGCTTCTCACCCGCTTCCAACCAACATGTGGGTGTTCTACAACGACGCCCATAAAGCATTTCATACGGAGGCATACCTATACTCGAGTGATAAGAATTATTATACGCAAACTCAATCAATGGCAGGTGTGAATCCCAAGACCCACCATATTCCAACACACAAGCACGCAACATGTCCTCCAAAGTTTGAATTGTGCGTTCTGATTGACCGTCCGTCTGAGGGTGATAAGCCGTACTCAAATTAATTCGGGTACCCAATTCCTTCTGCAAACCCTGCCAAAACCCGGACACGAATCGTGGATCTCTATCCGACACAATAGATAAAGGAATTCCATGTCGCGAAACGATCTCATTGACGTACAATTGGGATAATTTACTCAAAGAAGCCGTCTCACTAGTAGCAAGAAAGTGAGCACTCTTAGTCAATCGGTCCACAATCACCCAAATCATGTCGTTTCCTCTAATGGTTCGCGGAAATTTTGTTACAAAGTCCATCGTAATGTTTTCCCATTTCCACTCGGGGATCTCAAGTTGTTTCAACGACCCATACTGTTTCTGGTGCTCGGCCTTTACTTGAGAGCATATATGACATGATTCCACAAATCGAACAACATCCATTTTCAAAGTAGGCCACCAATATAAAGGTTTCAGATCATTATACATTTTTGTGCTCCCGGGATGAACCGACAATCTGGACTTATGAGCTTCCATCAATATTATATCACGAAGTCCACCAAGCAAAGGAACCCAAACACGCGATTGAAATGTCTTTAATCCACGAGAATCGTCACATAACAGTTCTTTTCTTTTCAATAGAATCTCGGCTTTCAAATTTTGATCCAACAATGCTTCCATTTGTGCCATTCTCAATTTATCAATCAAATCCGAGGAAACCTCTAATCGCATAAAACAACCTTTCTCAAATTTTCCTTTTCTACTCAACGCATCCGCGACCACATTCGCCTTACCCGGATGGTAACGAATCTCACAATCATAATCTTTTATCAACTCTAACCATCTCCTCTGACGCATATTCAGTTCCTTCTGAGAAAACATGTACTGAAGACTCTTATGATCCGTACAAATAACGCATTTAGTACCATACAAATAGTGTCTCCAGATTTTCAAGGCAAAGACTACAGCTGCAAGTTCTAAGTCATGGGTAGGATAATTCTTTTCATGAGACTTAAGCTGACGAGAAACATACGCAATGACTCGACCACGTTGCATCAAGACACCACCCAAACCCGCATGCGAAGCATCACAATACACAATAAAATCCTCGGACCCTTCAGGTAAGGCTAAAATTGGAGCCTGACACAATAACTGTTTCAAAGTCTGGAAAGCCGACTCTTGTTGATCATTCCACTGAAACTTAACATCCTTTCGAGTCAATTTCGTCAAAGGACCCGCGAGCTTAGAGAAATCCTTGATGAACTTTCGATAGTAACCCGCTAGACCAAGAAAACTCTTAATCTCCGAAGCAGACTTAGGCGCTTGCCAATTCATAACTGCCTCAACTTTAGATGGATCAACCTTAACTCCATCCTCACAAATAATATGTCCCAAAAACTGGACCTCACGCAACCAAAACTCACATTTGGAGAACTTAGCATACAACTTCTCCTGTTTCAAAGTGTCGAGTACTAAACGCAAGTGTACTTCATGATCAGCCTCAGTCTTAGAATAAATCAATATATCATCAATAAATACAATAACGAACTTATCAAGGTAGGGTCGACAAACTCTATTCATCAAATCCATAAAGACCGCCGGAGCATTAGTCAATCCAAAAGGCATAACAAGAAATTCATAATGACCATATCTAGTGCGAAAAGCCGTCTTAGGAATATCCTCCTCACAGACCCGCACTTGATGATAACCCGACCTCAAGTCAATCTTAGAAAAATAGGAAGACCCTTGTAATTGATCAAATAATTCATCTATTCGGGGCAAAGGGTACTTATTCTTTATGGTTCGCTTATTCAACTCTCTATAATCAATACACATCCGAAGGGTGCCATCCTTCTTTTTAACAAACAATACGGGTGCACCCCAAGGAGACAAACTAGGCCTGACGAAACCCTTATCTAATAGCTCCTGGATTTGGGTCATCATTTCACGAATTTCGGAGGGAGCTAGTCTATAAGGAGCCTTAGCTACGGGAGTAGAACCCGGAATTAGGTCAATTTTATATTCCACCTCTCTAATGGGAGGTAACCCAGGCAATTCATCAGGAAAGACATCAGGGTAATCAGAAACCACCCGAACATTGGAAACGGTTTTCTTTTCTAATTTTGCATCAACTATATAAGCCAGGTAGGATACACACCCCTTAGCTAGAGATTTACTAGCTTTCATCATAGAAATCAAAGGGATACTACCCCTTTCCCGTTCCCCTCGAGCCACAACATATGACTCATTAGAGATTGGAATCCTAATTAGTTTCTTATGGCACTCTATACTTGCCTTATTCTTACTTAACCAATCCATGCCTAAAACCGCATCAAAACTGGGGATAGGCATCAATAGAAAAGAAATTGGGAAACTATGATCCTCAATCAAGATGCTAGCTCCAGTCACCGATGTGGTAACTGGAACTATCTTGCCATTTGCTATCTCAACCTCAATAGGATTTGTGATACAAGTGGGAGTCAATTTCAGTTTATCGCAGAAAAGCATGGATATAAATGAGCAATTGGCTCCCGAATCAAACAGAACAGTAGCTGGTACAGAGTTGATTAGGAATGTACCAGTTATAACATCTTCAGTCCTGACAGCATCATCAGCTGTCATTTGAAATGCCCTGCCGGTTGCCGTTGAGGGATTCTTTCTTTTCTGGCCAGAAGATGAAGACCCTCCGACCACACCCATCCTTTGTTTCCTAGCCTCCGGACACAAACCCGACCGATGACCTTCCTTTTGACAATTCCAACACACATGTCTAGGAAACGCACAATCCTTAATGTCATGACCAAGTTGTCCACATTTGATACACCTAGCAGTTTGTGGAGTGCAAGGACCCGTGTGTCGCGATTTACAATTTTGGCACCAATTGGTTCTGTCCAATGATTTACTATCCGAACTGGACTTCTTAGGTTGATGAGATCCCTGCCATTTCTTCTTTCCAGGACTACCCGAAGATTCACCCTTGGGTTTAAATGGAGATTTTTCCTTAACCTCCAAACCTTGTGCCCTAACATCCCCATCCACAGAACGGGCAAGATCAAAAGCTTGGGAAAGAGTACCCGCCAACCTCACGGTCGTCCGATAAGTATGCGGTAATATCCCCACAAAATGGTCAATCTTCATACGTTCCTCCGGTACCCATTGTTGCACGAATCTCAACTTGTCAGTGAATTGGGAAATGAGATCATCCATCGTCATCTTGTCCGTTAATTGCAAATCCAAAAACTCGCGTCGAATCCGGGTCATGTCAAATCCCGAACAATATTTCTTACAAACCTCATTGTGGAAATCAGACCAACAAATCGATGCTCTCTGCTGTGGGGTAAAATGTGATGTAATGGAATCCCACCAAACCATTGCGGGACCCTTCAGAAGTTGCACCGCAAAAGGAACCTTGACTTCTTCTTCACATCGGCAAACCTCAAACTTTCTTTCCACATCCCTCAACCAATCCAAGGTGACGGAGGGATTTGTACTACCCGAATAATCCGATGGTCCACAAGACTTGAAAGTCTTAAAAGAGCATAGCTTTGGTTGACTCTGAGCTTGAAATATCGGAGTTTGATAACCCGAAGGTCCGGAAGAGAACGGAGCCAAAATCGGATAGGTACCATAGTGTGGATGATGATAATAAGACTGAGATACGGGAATCTGTGAAGTCACCAAAAGTGGTGGTACAGTGCTAACAGTAGGTGGCAAAGATTGCAAGATTTGTTGAGAAGATCGGTTTTGTTGTTGTTGTTGCAAAAACTGTTGTTCTATTGCCTTAAGTCTCAGATTTTCTGTCTCTAGATGAATCATATAATCCTCATGATCAAAATCCCCTGCAGAAAAGGTAGTACCAGTTTGACCCTGGCTAACATTTTGGGTTTCAGGAGGGGATACATTAGTTCGAGGGGCATCATTGGGTGGGTCAACTGGAGGTTCATTCTCTGCCATATCTGTACCAAAACAACATCTCATAACACGTTAGTTGTTAGTACCTATATACTAACCATCTTCACATGCTAACAAAATCCCACTCAAAGGAATGTTTGACTGACACACATAGATTTGGGATTGAACAATTAACCCATGCTCAATTCACCCAAACCTAGGCTCTGATACCAATTTATAACGCCACAATATTTCAAGAGACAAAATTTTTTTTTTTTAAACATATATCGGAAGCGATTAAATACAAATCATGCATTATAGATTGCGTATAACATAGTTCCCAAAACACAATCTATGCCTGCATGATAAGTTGGTACAATAATCACATCAACTACAACATTAAGTTAAGTGTTATTTAAATTCCAAAACATAAGTTTATTAAACGACTACATGTCGTATAGTCAGAGTAGGCAGTCAAACATTCTTCAAACTAACTTCTTGCCCACCCACATCAAAAGAAATCTGCAAGAAGTGAGGAGAGGGATTAGCACGAAGCTAAGTGAATAGATCACAACTATCAATATAAACTATCATAGCAATTGATCACCACAAAGCATCATAACAAATACATCAAAGAGGATCGGTGGTCCTTGAGGTACCCTCATGCCGCGGTGGTTCCCCAAGTAACACTGATAACCACTGAAGGCCAAACAGTGGTCTTACCGATAGTTTAGTACCATTACTACATACGACATGATTTCAATAAACAACACATGTACAAAGTCATCATGTCGTCCAAAGTAACAGTATCCAAACCCAATATCATATTGACCCCTGACAAGATAGCACATTCCATAATCATCATGGCAAAATGTACTGATTCAATATATATAACTGTAAAACCACGCTCACCCGTTGTAACCGGATTGTTACAACTAATTCAGAAAGAGAGTCAATGATCCACTCACCCTTACTGACAATGTCACCACTCAGAGATCTAGTCTCACTGAGTCTTCGCTTTATCTGAAAATACGGCCAACCCGAATTAGTCTCACATTCAAGTTCACTATGATATAATCATGTATATAGTGTCATATAAGAATATCTACTATACTATTACTAAAATGCGATTAACACGAATGCATAAGTCACAAGTTAACAAATTTGTCATATTTACAACATGCAAACGCGATCCGGGTGAGAGTAGGCTGGATCGCGTTCCAATGTACAAAAAGTTCTGTTACCGTTTTTCACTATCAAACGCGATCCTGGCAAGGTGGCTGGATCGCGTTCCCAAGAACAAAATCCCAGTGACTCAGCTTTTCACTGACCAACGCGATCCGGGCGAGGTGATCTGGATCGCGTTTCAAGGAACAAAATCATGTTGTAACCATTTAATACATAGCAACGCAATCAGGGTGACGAGGCTGGATCGCGTTCGACACATTTTCAGCAACAAAAACCCAGATCAACAAGAACACCATCACGAACCAAAAACCCTAATTCCACTAATCTAGATACAATACATGTTTTTAACAATCAAAATACCTCAAATAACATCCTACAACATGTTATAACAACAAATAATCATCATCAAGCTTCTAAATCTCTTTAGGCATCAAGAATCTAACCTAATTCATTCAATCACATAAACATGCATAATTGGGGTATGAACTTACAATTTAAGATGATGACGATGAAGGAGAAGATGATGATGTTCAGTGGTAACCACGAATCCAAGCTCAAATCGATTGATCAAAGTTTTCTTCTTTTGATTTCTTAGTTCTTAGGGTATGTGTGTGATGTTGAAATGAATTGGGGAAACACAAATGAACCGATCCATTTGCTAAGGGTGGGTATAAGTTGGTTCCAAATTACACCCGATCTAAACCTATTGTTTGGAACCTAAAAACCGTTTACGTGAAAATATATATTATTATACCGTCAACTATAATAATTTAAAACAAGTAGTAATTCATGTATCACAATAAGTCATTTGACCGTTAAACATATTTATTTTAATTTGGCAAATAATACTAATTATTTCTAAATTTAATTAAATAATCAAATGGATTAAGTAAATTACCAAATTTCTCCTAGGCCGGTAATGAGGATGTTACAAATCTTCCCTCCTTAAGAAGATTTCGTCCCCGAAATCTCGCCACGCTCAAAGAGATTAGGGTAACGCACCCTCATGCTTTCCTCCGTTTCCCACGTAAGATTTGCACCCAAACTATGATGCCACTTAACCAAAACCATGGTTATCTCCTTCTTTCGAAGTTTAGTCACTTTTCTATCTACAAGCTCTATGGGTTCTTCTACAAGTTTCTGACTTAAGTCGACACGCAAGTCTTGTAACAGAAGGACTTGGGATTGGTCCTCCACCTTACATTTTCTTAAGTAACAAACATTGAAGGTGTCATGAATACCCGCTAATTCAGGAGGAAGATCTAACGATACCGTTTGATCATTAACTACTTGGCGAATTCTAAATGGCCCAATAAACCTAGGAGCAAGTTTACCACGCTTACCAAACCGAATCACACCTTTCCAAGGGGAAACCTTTAAGTAAACCAATTCACCCACCACAAACGAAACCGGACGGCGCCGCGGATCGGCATACTGTTTCTGTCTATCACGTGCCGCTTTTAACTTCTCACGAGCAATTGCTACCTTATCAGCAGTAATCTGAACAATATCTGGACCCGCAAATTGTTTCTCACCCGCTTCCAACCAACATGTGGGTGTTCTACAACGACGCCCATAAAGCATTTCATACGGAGGCATACCTATACTCGAGTGATAAGAATTATTATACGCAAACTCAATCAATGGCAGGTGTGAATCCCAAGACCCACCATATTCCAACACACAAGCACGCAACATGTCCTCCAAAGTTTGAATTGTGCGTTCTGATTGACCGTCCGTCTGAGGGTGATAAGCCGTACTCAAATTAATTCGGGTACCCAATTCCTTCTGCAAACCCTGCCAAAACCCGGACACGAATCGTGGATCTCTATCCGACACAATAGATAAAGGAATTCCATGTCGCGAAACGATCTCATTGACGTACAATTGGGATAATTTACTCAAAGAAGCCGTCTCACTAGTAGCAAGAAAGTGAGCACTCTTAGTCAATCGGTCCACAATCACCCAAATCATGTCGTTTCCTCTAATGGTTCGCGGAAATTTTGTTACAAAGTCCATCGTAATGTTTTCCCATTTCCACTCGGGGATCTCAAGTTGTTTCAACGACCCATACTGTTTCTGGTGCTCGGCCTTTACTTGAGAGCATATATGACATGATTCCACAAATCGAGCAACATCCATTTTCAAAGTAGGCCACCAATATAAAGGTTTCAGATCATTATACATTTTTGTGCTCCCGGGATGAACCGACAATCTGGACTTATGAGCTTCCATCAATATTATATCACGAAGTCCACCAAGCAAAGGAACCCAAACACGCGATTGAAATGTCTTTAATCCACGAGAATCGTCACATAACAGTTCTTTTCTTTTCAATAGAATCTCGGCTTTCAAATTTTGATCCAACAATGCTTCCATTTGTGCCATTCTCAATTTATCAATCAAATCCGAGGAAACCTCTAATCGCATAAAACAACCTTTCTCAAATTTTCCTTTTCTACTCAACGCATCCGCGACCACATTCGCCTTACCCGGATGGTAACGAATCTCACAATCATAATCTTTTATCAACTCTAACCATCTCCTCTGACGCATATTCAGTTCCTTCTGAGAAAACATGTACTGAAGACTCTTATGATCCGTACAAATAACGCATTTAGTACCATACAAATAGTGTCTCCAGATTTTCAAGGCAAAGACTACAGCTGCAAGTTCTAAGTCATGGGTAGGATAATTCTTTTCATGAGACTTAAGCTGACGAGAAACATACGCAATGACTCGACCACGTTGCATCAAGACACCACCCAAACCCGCATGCGAAGCATCACAATACACAATAAAATCCTCGGACCCTTCAGGTAAGGCTAAAATTGGAGCCTGACACAATAACTGTTTCAAAGTCTGGAAAGCCGACTCTTGTTGATCATTCCACTGAAACTTAACATCCTTTCGAGTCAATTTCGTCAAAGGACCCGCGAGCTTAGAGAAATCCTTGATGAACTTTCGATAGTAACCCGCTAGACCAAGAAAACTCTTAATCTCCGAAGCAGACTTAGGCGCTTGCCAATTCATAACTGCCTCAACTTTAGATGGATCAACCTTAACTCCATCCTCACAAATAATATGTCCCAAAAACTGGACCTCACGCAACCAAAACTCACATTTGGAGAACTTAGCATACAACTTCTCCTGTTTCAAAGTGTCGAGTACTAAACGCAAGTGTACTTCATGATCAGCCTCAGTCTTAGAATAAATCAATATATCATCAATAAATACAATAACGAACTTATCAAGGTAGGGTCGACAAACTCTATTCATCAAATCCATAAAGACCGCCGGAGCATTAGTCAATCCAAAAGGCATAACAAGAAATTCATAATGACCATATCTAGTGCGAAAAGCCGTCTTAGGAATATCCTCCTCACAGACCCGCACTTGATGATAACCCGACCTCAAGTCAATCTTAGAAAAATAGGAAGACCCTTGTAATTGATCAAATAATTCATCTATTCGGGGCAAAGGGTACTTATTCTTTATGGTTCGCTTATTCAACTCTCTATAATCAATACACATCCGAAGGGTGCCATCCTTCTTTTTAACAAACAATACGGGTGCACCCCAAGGAGACGAACTAGGCCTGACGAAACCCTTATCTAATAGCTCCTGGATTTGGGTCATCATTTCACGAATTTCGGAGGGAGTTAGTCTATAAGGAGCCTTAGCTACGGGAGTAGAACCCGGAATTAGGTCAATTTTATATTCCACCTCTCTAATGGGAGGTAACCCAGGCAATTCATCAGGAAAGACATCAGGGTAATCAGAAACCACCCGAACATTGGAAACGGTTTTCTTTTCTAATTTTGCATCAACTATATAAGCCAGGTAGGATTCACACCCTTTAGCTAGAGATTTACTAGCTTTCATCATAGAAATCAAAGGGATACTACCCCTTTCCCGTTCCCCTCGAGCCACAACATATGACTCATTAGAGATTGGAATCCTAATTAGTTTCTTATGGCACTCTATACTTGCCTTATTCTTACTTAACCAATCCATGCCTAAAACCGCATCAAAACTGGGGATAGGCATCAATAGAAAAGAAATTGGGAAACTATGATCCTCAATCAAGATGCTAGCTCCAGTCACCGATGTGGTAACTGGAACTATCTTGCCATTTGCTATCTCAACCTCAATAGGATTTGTGATACAAGTGGGAGTCAATTTCAGTTTATCGCAGAAAAGCATGGATATAAATGAGCAATTGGCTCCCGAATCAAACAGAACAGTAGCTGGTACAGAGTTGATTAGGAATGTACCAGTTATAACATCTTCAGTCCTGACAGCATCATCAGCTGTCATTTGAAACGCCCTGCCGGTTGCCGTTGAGGGATTCTTTCTTTTCTGGCCAGAAGATGAAGACCCTCCGACCACACCCATCCTTTGTTTCCTAGCCTCCGGACACAAACCCGACCGATGACCTTCCTTTTGACAATTCCAACACACATGTCTAGGAAACGCACAATCCTTAATGTCATGACCAAGTTTTCCACATTTGATACACCTAGCAGTTTGTGGAGTGCAAGGACCCGTGTGTCGCGATTTACAATTTTGGCACCAATTGGTTCTGTCCAATGATTTACTATCCGAACTGGACTTCTTAGGTTGATGAGATCCCTGCCATTTCTTCTTTCCAGGACTACCCGAAGATTCACCCTTGGGTTTAAATGGAGATTTTTCCTTAACCTCCAAACCTTGTGCCCTAACATCCCCATCCACAGAACGGGCAAGATCAAAAGCTTGGGAAAGAGTACCCGCCAACCTCACGGTCGTCCGATAAGTATGCGGTAACATCCCCACAAAATGGTCAATCTTCATACGTTCCTCCGGTACCCATTGTTGCACGAATCTCAACTTGTCAGTGAATTGGGAAATGAGATCATCCATCGTCATCTTGTCCGTTAATTGCAAATCCAAAAACTCGCGTCGAATCCGGGTCATGTCAAATCCCGAACAATATTTCTTACAAACCTCATTGTGGAAATCAGACCAACAAATCGATGCTCTCTGTTGTGGGGTAAAATGTGATGTAATGGAATCCCACCAAACCATTGCGGGACCCTTCAGAAGTTGCACCGCAAAAGGAACCTTGACTTCTTCTTCACATCGGCAAACCTCAAACTTTCTTTCCACATCCCTCAACCAATCCAAGGTGACGGAGGGATTTGTACTACCCGAATAATCCGATGGTCCACAAGACTTGAAAGTCTTAAAAGAGCATAGCTTTGGTTGACTCTAAGCTTGAAATATCGGAGTCTGATAACCTGAAGGTCCGGAAGAGAACGGAGCCAAAATCGGATAGGTACCATAGTGTGGATGATGATAATAAGACTGAGATACGGGAATCTGTGAAGTCACCAAAAGTGGTGGTACAGTGCTAACAGTAGGTGGCAAAGATTGCAAGATTTGTTGAGAAGATCGGTTTTGTTGTTGTTGTTGCAAAAACTGTTGTTCTATTGCCTTAAGTCTCAGATTTTCTGTCTCTAGATGAATCATATAATCCTCATGATCAAAATCCCCTGCAGAAAAGGTAGTACCAGTTTGACCCTGGCTAACATTTTGGGTTTCAGGAGGGGATACATTAGTTCGAGGGGCATCATTGGGTGGGTCAACTGGAGGTTCATTCTCTGCCATATCTGTACCAAAACAACATCTCATAACACGTTAGTTGTTAGTACCTATATACTAACCATCTTCACATGCTAACAAAATCCCACTCAAAGGAATGTTTGACTGACACACATAGATTTGGGATTGAACAATTAACCCATGCTCAATTCACCCAAACCTAGGCTCTGATACCAATTTATAACGCCACAATATTTCAAGAGACAAATTTTTTTTTTTTTTAAACATATATCGGAAGCGATTAAATACAAATCATGCATTATAGATTGCGTAAAACATAGTTCCCAAAACACAATCTATGCCTGCATGATAAGTTGGTACAATAATCACATCAACTACAACATTAAGTTAAGTGTTATTTAAATTCCAAAACATAAGTTTATTAAACGACTACATGTCGTATAGTCAGAGTAGGCAGTCAAACATTCTTCAAACTAACTTCTTGCCCACCCACATCAAAAGAAATCTGCAAGAAGTGAGGAGAGGGATTAGCACGAAGCTAAGTGAATAGATCACAACTATCAATATAAACTATCATAGCAATTGATCACCACAAAGCATCATAACAAATACATCAAAGAGGATCGGTGGTCCTTGAGGTACCCTCATGCCGCGGTGGTTCCCCAAGTAACACTGATAACCACTGAAGGCCAAACAGTGGTCTTACCGATAGTTTAGTACCATTACTACATACGACATGATTTCAATAAACAACACATGTACAAAGTCATCATGTCGTCCAAAGTAACAGTATCCAAACCCAATATCATATTGACCCCTGACAAGATAGCACATTCCATAATCATCATGGCAAAATGTACTGATTCAATATATATAACTGTAAAACCACGTTTACCCGTTGTAACCGGATTGTTACAACTAATTCAGAAAGAGAGTCAATGATCCACTCACCCTTACTGACAATGTCACCACTCAGAGATCTAGTCTCACTGAGTCTTCGCTTTATCTGAAAATACGACCAACCCGAATTAGTCTCACATTCAAGTTCACTATGATATAATCATGTATATAGTGTCATATAAGAATAACTACTATACTATTACTAAAATGCGATTAACACGAATGCATAAGTCACAAGTTAACAAATTTGTCATTTTTACAACATGCAAACGCGATCCGGGTGAGAGTAGGCTGGATCGCGTTCCAATGTACAAAAAGTTCTGTTACCGTTTTTCACTATCAAACGCGATCCTGGCAAGGTGGCTGGATCGCGTTCCCAAGAACAAAATCCCAGTGACTCAGCTTTTCACTGACCAACGCGATCCGGGCGAGGTGATCTGGATCGCGTTTCAAGGAACAAAATCATGTTGTAACCATTTAATACATAGCAACGTGATCCGGGTGACGAGGCTGGATCGCGTTCGACACATTTTCAGCAACAAAAACCCAGATCAACAAGAACACCATCACGAACCCAAAACCCTAATTCCACTAATCTAGATACAATACATGTTTTTAACAATCAAAATACCTCAAATAACATCCTACAACATGTTATAACAACAAATAATCATCATCAAGCTTCTAAATCTCTTTAGGCATCAAGAATCTAACCTAATTCATTCAATCACATAAACATGCATAATTGGGGTATGAACTTACAATTTAAGATGATGATGATGAAGGAGAAGATGATGATGTTCAGTGGTAACCACGAATCCAAGCTCAAATCGATTGATCAAAGTTTTCTTCTTTTGATTTCTTAGTTCTTAGGGTATGTGTGTGATGTTGAAATGAATTGGGGAAACACAAATGAACCGATCCATTTGCTAAGGGTGGGTATAAGTTGGTTCCAAATTACACCCGATCTAAACCTATTGTTTGGAACCTAAAAATCTTTTACGTGAAAATATATATTATTATACCGTCAACTATAATAATTTAAAACAAGTAGTAATTCATGTATCACAATAAGTCATTTGACCGTTAAACATATTTATTTTAATTTGGCAAATAATACTAATTATTTCTAAATTTAATTAAATAATCAAATGGATTAAGTAAATTACCAAATTTCTCCTAGGCCGGTAATGAGGATGTTACAGTTTGTTTACCCGATCGTTAAATGATACAATATTTTAACTAATACATTTTTAATCGCACATTTCATTATATTTTTAGTTAGGATAATTTTTATGAAACCAAATTAATTTAGTTATAAAATTTTAACTTTGTTTTATTTTAATTATACAAGTTTACGTTTTACGTTATAAAATGATATGTAAATATTATCGACATAATATTTAATTGTTAATATCGTTATTTAAATATTTCGTTTTACTAAATAATTTTGTTCACTAACATTCGTATATTTTGTCGCGTTTGCTCAATTCGTTTCGTATGTAATTACATCTAATTACAAATAAGTAATACTACGCGTATTAACTAGTTGGACTTTGCTAGACTTACCTCTAAAATGTGTTGTGAATTCACTCAAGTAGGGAATTAGTCTAATAATGCAAGTGATTAACGTTAATAATCGCGTTTAAATTTGCGGGGTGTTACATTCTCCCCATGTTATTGAAATCTCGTCCCGAGATTTAAAATCAAGTCGGATCGCCCGCGGCGTATGTTCTCCGATAAGTCATGTTGTTAACATTAATAATAGTTTGCGTGGCGCTTAATGGTTGCCATAGAAGTTCAATCAGTTTAAGTATGCTCGCGGCATAGTTCAATAAGTTGTGTGTTTCGTTTCGTGGTCAAAGTTTACCAAGTGTTATGTTCGAATAGACATTCGAATGAAACATATGTTAAATCGTAGCAATAGCTGTTAAGACATACCGTGTTAGCCGAGGTCCGCAACCGTTTCCGGAGCCCGGAGGATGTATGCGTGGCTACGACCCGGTGGGATGGTTGCAATGCGGTTATTGTTGTTCTGATTGTTGTTCCCGGTGTTGTTCTGGTTGTTATTGAGTTGTGGGCATTGGTTTCGGTAGTGTCCGGGTTCACCACATCGGAAACAGCCAGTGTTTCGTTGTTCGTTGTTCGTGGGGTGAGTTCTACAAGCTTCGGTTCTGTGTCCAAATCGGTTGCAGTTATCACAGAAGAAACAATCCCCTTCGTGGTGTTTTCCACACTTTCCACATTTAGGCCTTTTGCCTTGATATGTTTTTGGTTCGGGGTTGGTGATTGCGGCGTAAGTTCGGGCGTTTCCCGGGTTCCTATTTTGTTGACCCTGGCGGTCATTACCATCGTTGTTCCACTTCCGTTTATTGTTCCCAGAGTCGTCTTCATCAGTACGGGTAAGTTCAACTTTCCCTGTGGTAGCTTTCAGGGTTCCAATCAAGACCGCGTCGTCGGTCAAGCTTTGAGCCAGGTCAACTGCGCTCCTAAAATTGGCGGGTTTGGAAGTGTAACACCCCCAAATTTAATGATTTGCGGAAGCTTGATTTGGGTGTTACTAATCAATAACAAAGCACAAAGATATATAGTAAACGACTCTAAATGCGTCGTTTTAACAAAATATATTGATAACTGAAATGTTTACAACATTTAAAGCCTTACATAGCTCGAGTTTAAATAAAATGAGATTTCAGTACATAAGTACATGTACAAAATATACTAATGCAAGAAAATCTCAATCGTCTGTATGCTGACTCGAGCTAAAGTCCTGAAGCAGAAACATCCTACTGCTGGGTACCTGCGATATATGCTAAAAGGTCAGCTATAAAGCTGGTGAGCTCACAGGTTTGAAATCAGTTAATATAGTGTGAACCGCAAGATTTAATAATGAATTACATCCAGCAATTAAATGATAGTCATCGTGTATACAGCCATGAGCACATAGTTGAGCTTAACTCGAGGGCCGGGTCCCCTATAGAGAATTCCGGGCGAGGTGCCTCCACGAATGCCTAATCCACATTTGTCTTCCCAAATATTAGTACGTCCGTTTACCCGGTTAGTACTTGCTAACCCGGACGAGGTGGGTCAATCCTATATGGTACCATATACTAATATTCACGCTACAACGTATTAACAACTATGCTGACGGAGGACTTTAAAATGATTAGTTTTGAAAAACTCATGTAGTATATGAAAAGTTGGTACTTGCGTTCACATGTTAAAAGTTGAGCAATATATCACACCCCTGAGTAAAACAGTAAAAAGAGGGGCTATGAGACTCACCTGAGTCTTATGAGTTTAACTTAATAAACTTGAGAATGATTAGCCGAGAATCGAAGTCCAAAGACTTGTAACCTGAGGGTGTCCACGACACGCGATGGTTATAATCATGATTGGGTATCTCAAAAGATCACCCCTGTAGTTGTTCGTCCAACTATAATGTCCAAATTACATTTGGTTGATTGATTCGAATGTTTGAAAATATGTATGGCCCGTTGGTGACGGATTTGTAATAATAATCCCAACTATTATTATTTTGATTTCGTGTCGTTTTACTTGAAGAATGTGTTTTGATTGTGTTTTAGAAGCCGTTACGGAATCTAAGTACGGGGGTCCGGGGGCAGCGCCCCTGGTAGCGGGGTCCAAGGGGCAGAGCCCCTGGCTGGGGTCGAGCTGCCAGGTCAGCTTGGAAAATTTTTATTTCTACTATATTGCTTTGACGAAAAACGCATCTGGGATCTGAATTTGGGTAAAATTGAGTGATAAATTTCGAGTCTCGACACTTAGTAAAAATCTGTGTTTTTGAGGTTCTGGTTTGTGCGACGTTGGGTGCGACGTCGGGTGCGACGTCGCAGGTCCCGACTGTGACGTTGAGTATGGCGTCGCTATGTGCGACTTTCGCAATTTAATGCGACGTTGTGCGTGGCGTCGCTATATGCGACGTTGTTGATTTCTGCGACGTAAGGGCCTGCGTCGCTAAGTGCGACGTCGGTCAATTAGGGCGACGTAGTGGCTGATGTCGCTATGTGCGACGTCGTGGTGTGTTTTGCGACGTCGCAGCTGACGTCGCATAAATTCTGGGCCAACTGCGACGTAGCGGTCTGTTGGCCGGAGTTTTTGTCGAAAATGAGTTTTTCGGTTTCCGTTCGGTCCAAAACTTTTACCCAACCCTTATATGGACATTATAAGTTGTTACAAACTACTAACAAGTGAAAACATTTAAAAACGAGAGATTTCGGGATTTGTCGGAAACTTACAAAGTGTCGGATGAAAAAAACCGAAAAGATAGGATGATAGATCGCGAGGTGGTGATTCTTTTGTTCCAAACGAGCGAGGAGATCCGAGCGTGTTTAGTGGTAGTATTATGTGATTTAATGAGGTGGTGGTGGATGGTGAAATTGAAAGAAAAGGGAGAAAAGGGAAAGGAGAGAGAGAGAGTGGGTTGGAGAAATGAGGAAGAAAGGTGGAGAGGAGGAGGTTATCCTCCACTTTTCCGTCTCCGTCCCCCACGCGGTGTTCGTTTTCTCCGTCTTTTAACGTTTAATAAATATTTTTCATATTAAATGGTACGTTTTAAAATACGAATTATTACACGATATTTTATTTAAACATTTTACAAATCAATTTACATTTGAGTTACAAAATGTAAGTTTGTTTATTTAGTTTGCGCGTTTTAATATTTTAAATTGTGTAAGTTTTGTCTGTACGATACGAATGAATACGAAATATTATCATAATAATATTTTTGATATAACAACATTATTTAATAAAATTGGTCACCAACGTCCGTATTAAATTGAATCGAAATACATTCGATTTAAATTGCGTACGATTTAACCAAATCGCATTTTCGTATATATCCAACAATATATATAATTCGATACATTAATTAGCCTAACACAGAACTAATTACATGTATTAACATATGATTAGGAACTAATTACTAGTCCTAATTTGGCGGGTGTTACATTCTCCCCCTGTTAGAAGAATTTCGTCCCGAAATTTAGTTCGAAGTCGTGTTTGATGTAGAATCAGTGAAAAGTTGAGGATATTTGAGTCGCATTTGGTCTTCCCATTCCCAGGTGAATTCCGGACCACGCCGCGAATTCCATCTGACCTTGACGATGGGAATACGACTTTGTTTCAGTTGTTTGACCTCACGGTCCATAATTTCAGCGGGTTCCTCAACGAAGTGAAGTTTATCATCAACACGAATTTCATCTAGTGGAATAATAAGTGTCTCATCAGACAGACACTTCTTCAAATTTGAGATATGAAAAGTGGGGTGCACGCTGCTGAGTTCGGATGGCAGCTGCAATCGATAAGCTACGGGGCCAATCCGTTCGAGGATTTCAAAAGGCCGGTTGTATCTGGGATTTAACTTCCCGCGTTTGCCAAAACGGATGACGCCTTTCCAAGGCGAAGAGTACTCGATCCCCAACTTGGAACTTGAGTGGTTTGCGTCTCACGTCAGCATAACTTTTCTGACGATCACGTGCGGCTTTGAGTCGGTTTTGGATTTTCACAATTTTCTCAGTGGTGGCGTGTATGAGTTTAGGACCAGTGAGTTGATTATCTCCCACTTCAGTCCAACAGATCGGTGATCGGCACTTACGACCGTACAGTGCCTCAAAAGGTGCAGCCTTAATGCTGGCGTGATAGCTGTTATTGTACGAGAATTCGCACAACGGTAGATGTCTTTCCCAGTTTGTACCGAAATCAACTACGCAGGCGCGTAGCATATCTTCTAGTGTTTGAATGGTTCGTTCACTTTGGCCATCGGTTTGAGGATGGTATGCGGTACTCATGTCAAGGCGAGTACCCAAAGCTTTTTGAAGTGATTGCCAAAAGTGAGAGGTGAAACGGGCATTTCTGTCGGAGATGATCGAGAGTGGAACACCGTGATGAGAAACGATTTCCTTGATGTAGATTTGTGCAAGGCGTTCCATTTTATCGTTTTCCTTGATTGCCAGGAAATGAGCAGATTTGGTGAGACGATCGACGATCACCCAAATAGTATCGCAACCGCTCGACGACTTGGGTAGTTTGGTTATGAAATCCATGGCAATTTGTTCCCATTTCCATTCAGGGATATCGGGTTGTTGAAGTAAGCCAGAAGGCTTTTGATGTTCGGTTTTGACTTTTGAGCAAGTAAGGCACTTGCTGACGTAAGTGGCAATTTCGGCTTTCATGTTCGGCCACCAATAAAATTCCTTGATGCCGTGGTACATCTTATCGGATCCCGGATGGATAGAATATTTAGACTTGTGAGCTTCATCCATCACCAAGTCTCGTAGGTTCCCGAAACTAGGCAACCAGATTCGGTTTGAGAAATACCTAATCCCGTTAGATTTGATTTCGAATTGTTTGTCAATACCCCGTAAGGCTTCATTTTTGATGTTTTCAGGTTTCAGGGCTTCGATCTGAGCGGTATGAATTTGAATGGTAAGATCGTTATGAATGGTCATACTGAGGGCTCGGACTCGAAGTGGTTTTGGTCGTTCCTTTCGACTGAGGGCGTCGGCTACCACATTAGCCTTCCCTGGATGGTACTTGATCTCGCAATCGTAATCGGTAAGCAACTCGACCCATCGACGTTGCCTCATATTGAGATCCTTCTGATCGAATATATGTTGGAGACTTTTATGATCGGTAAAGATGGTGCACTTAGTGCCGTAGAGATAATGTCTCCAGATTTTGAGAGCAAAAACGACAGCTCCAAGTTCGAGATCATGAGTGGTGTAGTTCTTTTCGTGAATTTTCAGCTGTCGTGAGGCATAGGCAATAACTTTATCTCGTTGCATCAATACGCAACCGAGACCTTGGTGAGAAGCATCACAGTATACCACGAAGTCATCGGTGCCTTCGGGTAAGGATAGAATTGGAGCACTGCAAAGCTTTTGTTTCAGAAGTTGGAATGCTGACTCTTGTTTATCGGTCCAATCGAACCTTTTGTCCTTCTGAGTCAGTACCGTGAGTGGTTGAGCTATTTTAGAGAAGTTTTCGATAAATCGCCGATAGTACCCAGCAAGACCCAAGAATTGTCGTACTTCAGTTGTAGAGGTGGGTGCTTGCCAGTCTTTGATAGCCTCGATTTTTGATGGGTCAACGTGAATTCCCTGACTGTCGATCACGTGACCAAGGAATTGAACAATTTGGATCCAGAACTCACACTTAGAGAATTTTGCATACAGCTCCTCGTGTCTAAGTAGTTCAAGGATGGTTTTGAGGTGTTGCGCATGTTCCTGCTCGTTGCGCGAGTAAATGAGTATGTCATCGATAAAAAAAATGACAAACTTGTCGAGGTAAGGTTTGCACACCCGATTCATAAGGTCCATGAATACAGCCGGTGCGTTTGTTAGACCAAAGGGCATCACTTGGAATTCGTAGTGCCCGTAGCGAGTCCTGAAAGCAGTTTTTGGAATATCGGTGTCGCGAACTCGTAATTGATGATAACCTGATCGCAGGTCGATTTTTGAGTAGAAACTTGAACCCTGAAGTTTGTCGAATAGATCATCAATGCGAGGAAGTGGATATCGGTTTTTGACGGTCAATTTGTTCAACTCTCGGTAGTCGATGCACATTCTGAATGAACCGTCCTTCTTTTTAACAAATAAGACCGGAGCTCCCCAAGGCGAAGAACTCGGCCTAATGAATCCTCTATCCAGAAGTTCCTGTAACTGAGAGGACAACTCCTGAAGTTCGGATGGGGCTAAACGGTATGGTGCACGGGCCACCGGTGCGGCACCCGGCACGAGATCAATTGAGAACTCAACCTGTCTAGGTGGAGGTAAACCAGGTAGTTCTTCCGGAAAGACTTCGGGAAAGTCTCTAACAATTGGCACATCCTCAAGTCGCTTCTCCTCCGACTTCTTCTCTGTGATGTGCGCGAGTATTGCAGGGTAACCCTTTCTCAGGAATTTTCGGGTTTTTAAGCAAGAGATGATATTGAGTCCCGTCCCACCGGTCTCCCCTTGTATGATCAAGGTTCCACCGGCAGCGAGTGGAATGCGGACGATCTTATCGTAACAAACGATTTCAGCTCGGTGTTTGGACAACCAGTCCATTCCAATGATGATGTCGAAACTTCCGATTTCAACGGGTACAAGATCGATTGAAAAGGTTTCGTCAGCTAGGTTTAAAGTGCAATTAGGTATCACACTATCGGTTTCTATAAGTTCCCTATTTGCTAGCTCTACAGTGTACTTAACATCTAAGGCAACAGGAGTGATGTCAAGTAATGGGTAAAAGTCATCGGAGATAAAGCTTCTATCAGCACCAGTATCAAATAGAACAGAAGCAGTTAAGTTGTTGAGGAGGAACATACCCGAGACCACATTCGGGTCTTGGCGGGCGTCCCCAGATTTGATGACGAAGGCTCTGCTTCGGGTGTTGTTGTTGTTGTTGTTGCTGTTGCGGTTATTGTTGTTGTTATTCTTCAACTTTGGGCATGTATCCCTGAAATGCCCGGGTTTCCCACACTCAAAGCAGACTTTGGGTGGTCTGGTGTTGTTGTTGGAATTGTTGTTGGCAGGAGAGTGGCAATCCTTGGTGAGGTGGCCGTACCTCTTGCAGTTGTTGCAAAAGGGACCACAGGAACCTTCATGGTGGCGACTGCACTTGGAACAATAGGGTTTGCTCCCAGTGTAGCCCCGTGTGATGTCTGTGGTGGTGTTGTAGGCTTTGATGGTGTCGGGTTTCTTGTTTTGTTGGTTTGAGTGGTTGTTGTGGTAGTCAGACCACTTTCGTTTGTTGTTGTGAGAGGAGGAAGTGGGTGGTTCAGAATCTTGACTCATTGACATCAGGTCTTGGGCCAATAGGATTGCACCGTCAATGGTGGTTTGGTTTGAAGAGGCGACATGCCCCCGAACAGGCTCAGGAAGGCCAAGGATGTACTTCCTGATTTTATCAGGTTCTGTGCTTACCATGGCTGGGCGGAGGGCGGCAGGTTGTTGAAACCTGGTGGTATAACCATCGATATCACCACCCTGAACCTTTAGGTTCCAGAACTCCTCGTCTAGCTTTTGGAGTTTGGCGATTGACCAGTATTTGGCAGTGAGTTTTGCTTTCAAGTCCTCCCAAGTTAGTTGGTAGGCAATGTCAGCACCCACTGATTGGGTATATGAATTCCACCAAGAGTGGGCATCATCTTCGAGAGAGCAGGTGGCGAAGTTTACTTTGTCGTTCTCCGCGCATTTGCTGACACGGAAAACAGTTTCCATCTTCTCGAACCATCTGATAAGTCTGATGGCTCCTTCAGAACCCTTGAAGCTGGAGGGTTTGCAGCTTTGAAAGTCCTTGTAAGAACAAGGTTTAGCAGTAGTGGTTTCAGCGGCATCGCTGTTTCTGGTGGAGTTTTGTGGGGTATTCCGAGCCAAGGCTTCAGTAACAGCCTGGGTTATAAGCAATGTAAGCTGAGCATCGGTGTATGGTCTTGACTTTGGCGGCATGATTCTTCAATAAAAGAAATGAAGATACATGAGATTTCGTAGGAAAGTTGTATTTGTTATAGATGTACATGTATAAAAGCAGTAATACATGACATCAACATGGAAAAATGACAATTAATATGAGTTGAAACAACAAGGAATATTTGATAGCTAATATGAGTTCAAAGGTTACATCCTATGGATGTATTACAAAAGGCGTCGGAAATTGTTACATCCGACTAATTTATAGAGTAGTGCTAGATAGTCATTATATTACAGAATAGATTACAAGGCAAAGACTACACTAGTCTTAACGTAGATTAATTTGTTCCATCATCGTGACAAGACGGTCCACAGTGTTTGCAAGTCTGCTAGCTTGTCGGGCGTTATCTTCTGCTAGGGCTAGTCGTTGTGTTAGTCCACGGGCATACTCTTCTGCTTCATGTGAGCGCTGTTCACATTCTTCCATCCTTTGTCGCAGAAGGGCATTTTCCACGCTTATTCCTATTACTTGGTTGCGAAGGACATCCATGTTGTTGTTTGTGGTTTCCAGGTCGTCGGAGACTTGTTCGATGCGTTCAAGGGATGTAAGTCTCAAGTTTTCGTTCGTTTCCTGCAGCACGACATCCATGGTGCGAAGTCGCTGCTCGTGTTGGTTCACCCTAGCGGCTAGGGCCGGCAAGGTGAAGTGAGTGAGGTACGGGCCAGCTCGAGGCAACCTGGCGTTCCTCCTAGCTACCCTTGGGTTCTGCGACCCGGATTGAGAGCGAGATGAATTTGATGGTGTGTTTGCCATTTCTGAGACAAAACGTTAGTAAGATTGAGGCCTATATTCATATAGCTCCTATATAATATAGCCTATTGAGTGTCTAGCATAAACATGTTTAAGTCTCGGTTCTCTCGAGGTCAGAGTCTTCTATTGTACCCTGTTCAGCCATAACTACTTTCAGATCTTACATCATCCTTGCTTAATTGTACATAGTTGATCAGGCTATGTTAAATTAAACTCGTATGATGTAATCACTGAACCAGTTATACCTAATAAGGAATACCGCCTAATGGTCATAGTCTAGGCTCACTAAATGCAACCTAGTTCACTATAACCTTAGGCTCTGATACCAATCTGTAACACCCCCAAATTTAATGATTTGCGGAAGCTTGATTTGGGTGTTACTAATCAATAACAAAGCACAAAGATATATAGTAAACGACTCTAAATGCGTCGTTTTAACAAAATATATTGATAACTGAAATGTTTACAACATTTAAAGCCTTACATAGCTCGAGTTTAAATAAAATGAGATTTCAGTACATAAGTACATGTACAAAATATACTAATGCAAGAAAATCTCAATCGTCTGTATGCTGACTCGAGCTAAAGTCCTGAAGCAGAAACATCCTACTGCTGGGTACCTGCGATATATGCTAAAAGGTCAGCTATAAAGCTGGTGAGCTCACAGGTTTGAAATCAGTTAATATAGTGTGAACCGCAAGATTTAATAATGAATTGCATCCAGCAATTAAATGATAGTCATCGTGTATACAGCCATGAGCACATAGTTGAGCTTAACTCGAGGGCCGGGTCCCCTATAGAGAATTCCGGGCGAGGTGCCTCCACGAATGCCTAATCCACATTCGTCTTCCCAAATATTAGTACGTCCGTTTACCTGGTTAGTACTTGCTAACCCGGACGAGGTGGGTCAATCCTATATGGTACCATATACTAATATTCACGCTACAACGTATTAACAACTATGCTGACGGAGGACTTTAAAATGATTAGTTTCGAAAAACTCATGTAGTATATGAAAAGTTGGTACTTGCGTTCACATGTTAAAAGTTGAGCAATATATCACACCCCTGAGTAAAACAGTAAAAAGAGGGGCTATGAGACTCACCTGAGTCTTATGAGTTTAACTTAATAAACTTGAGAATGATTAGCCGAGAATCGAAGTCCAAAGACTTGTAACCTGAGGGTGTCCACGACACGCGATGGTTATAATCATGATTGGGTATCTCAAAAGATCACCCCTGTAGTTGTTCGTCCAACTATAATGTCCAAATTACATTTGGTTGATTGATTCGAATGTTTGAAAATATGTATGGCCCGTTGGTGACAGATTTGTAATAATAATCTCAACTATTATTATTTTGATTTCGTGTCGTTTTACTTGAAGAATGTGTTTTGATTGTGTTTTAGAAGCCGTTACGGAATCTAAGTACGGGGGTCCGGGGGCAGCGCCCCTGGTAGCGGGGTCCAAGGGGCAGAGCCCCTGGCTGGGGTCGAGCTGCCAGGTCAGCTTGGAAAATTTTTATTTCTACTATATTGCTTTGACGAAAAACGCATCTGGGATCTAAATTTGGGTAAAATCGAGTGATAAATTTTGAGTCTCGACACTTAGTAAAAATCTGTGTTTTTGAGGTTCTGGTTTGTGCGACGTCGGGTGCGACGTCGCAGGTCCCGACTGCGACGTTGAGTATGGCGTCGCTATGTGCGACTTTCGCAATTTAATGCGACGTTGTGCGTGGCGTCGCTATATGCGACGTTGTTGATTTCTGCGACGTAAGGGCCTGCGTCGCTAAGTGCGACGTCGGTCAATTAGGGTGACGTAGTGGCTGATGTCGCTATGTGCGACGTCGTGGTGTGTTTTGCGACGTCGCAGCTGACGTCGCATAAATTCTGGGCCAACTGCGACGTAGCGGTCTGTTGGCCGGAGTTTTTGTCGAAAATGAGTTTTTCGGTTTCCGTTCGGTCCAAAACTTTTACCCAACCCTTATATGGACATTATAAGTTGTTACAAACTACTAACAAGTGAAAACATTTAAAAACGAGAGATTTCGGGATTTGTCGGAAACTTACAAAGTGTCGGATGAAAAAATCCGAAAAGATAGGATGATAGATCGCGAGGTGGTGATTCTTTTGTTCCAAACGAGCGAGGAGATCCGAGCGTGTTTAGTGGTAGTATTATGTGATTTAATGAGGTGGTGGTGGATGGTGAAATTGAAAGAAAAGGGAGAAAAGGGAAAGGAGAGAGAGAGAGTGGGTTGGAGAAATGAGGAAGAAAGGTGGAGAGGTGGAGGTTATCCTCCACTTTTCCGTCTCCGTCCCCCGCGCGGTGTTCGTTTTCTCCGTCTTTTAACGTTTAATAAATATTTTTCATATTAAATGGTACGTTTTAAAATACAAATTATTACACGATATTTTATTTAAACATTTTACAAATCAATTTACATTTGAGTTACAAAATGTAAGTTTGTTTATTTAGTTTGCGCGTTTTAATATTTTAAATTGTGTAAGTTTTGTCTGTACGATACGAATGAATACGAAATATTATCATAATAATATTTTTGATATAACAACATTATTTAATAAAATTGGTCACCAACGTCCGTATTAAATTGAATCGAAATACATTCGATTTAAATTGCGTATGATTTAACCAAATCGCATTTTCGTATATATCCAACAATATATATAATTCGATACATTAATTAGCCTAACACAGAACTAATTATGTATTAACATATGATTAGGCACTAATTACTAGTCCTAATTTGGCGGGTGTTACAGGAAGACATAACCATGCCTCGGATTTGTGGGGCCAAACCCCTGTTGTAACGCTCAATGCGTTTGCTTTCGGGTGTCACCATGTGAGGTACCAAACGTGCCAGTTCTTGAAACCGGGTTGTGTATCCAGTGATGTCAGCACCGATCATCTGTATGTTCCAGAGCTCGGTCTCCAGTTTCTGTTGCTCGCTCTGGGAGCAAAATTCTTCCATCATCATTCGTTTCAACGTATCCCACGAGATGGAGTAAGCAACCGGGCGCCCCATAATTTGGATCTGAGCGTTCCACCAGGTTAACGCTTTGTCGGCCAGAGTGCAGGTGGCGTACTTCACAATTTTGTCAGCGGCACAGTCGCTGATGTCGATTACTGACTCTGTTTTCTCTATCCAGTGGACCAGGCCAATGGCCCCTTCAGTCCCGGTGAATGTGTTGGGTTTGCAGGCTTGGAAGGTTTTTTATGAACACCACTGCTGGGTATTCGTCGGTGTCTCACTGTTGAAGGGGATGGCTCCACTGTTATGTACCACGTGTTCACGATTTCGGCTTGCCTCGTATTGGGCAATTGCCTCTGCTACACGACGTTCAATAATCTGTTCGGTGGTTTCGACGACAGGAGGTGTATTTGTTTGGCGACTGTTGCGAGTCTTTCTTTGTTTAGGCGGCATGCTGACGTTCTGCGATGAAGGAAATGCAGAAGTCAATGCCAATGAAAGGGATGTGAAGGATAAAAATTTCACATAGTTCGGTTATCGAGTATTTGAGGAGAAATGACAAGATCCCCATCACGTGTCTTACGACTATGAAACACCCATATGTACTTAGTATAATATAATCACGTTGGCCAGGCGTCATTATATGATGCTAAATACATATTTCTTTTCATCAATCGTTTAACACGATCAGGTTCATATGAGGTCAAATGAGGATGAGCAAACCAGATGTGATAAGATTCGATACATAATTTTACGCGTGTTGAGATGTCGTATCGATAGTTAATCGTATGCAAATGTGTGTATGCATGTGCGTTCTAGCCAAGGCTATAGTCTAGGTCTCTAAGTCACCTAAAGTTTCCTAGTTCGCTATAACCAATGGCTCTGATACCAATCTGTAACACCCCCAAATTCATTGATTTAGATTAGCGGAAGCATTTAGTTTAAGTACGGGGGTGCCACAATAACAAAGCATGTATACGTATCAGAGCATATGATTACAACAGAACATAATATATTAAGATGCCAAAAGTATTAATTACAAAGTTTACGATTCATCGAATCGTACAAGTTAAAAGTAATAAGTTACAAAAGTAGATTTCTGGAATATGACTAAAACAATTTCAGTTATACTAGAGAAATCCATATGTTCCCAAAAAGTTGGCATCCTAAAACTTCACGGGTCGCCTAATTCTCCATGTGTGTTGGCGATTCTTACATGCGCAGCTAATTCCCTGAAAAACATAGTAAAAGTCAACAACTAGGTTGAGTGAATTCACAGGTTTTATGTTTGCAAGTACAGTTGATAACCCACTTGTTGTTTATACCGTATCGTTGGGATGTCACCCAAAAGTGTAATTCGCAAAACCAAATACGTTTCCAAATGGTTGTTTGTAGGAAAGTTCGTATCCTAGTAGTTGTAGGAAAGCAGTATCCTATTTCCAAGTATGTTCTGTAGGAATATGCGTATCCTAGTAGTTGGTATGTTTCGTTGGGATGTTGCCCAAAAGTATATTTCAAGTTATAGTAGGAATGTAGGTATCCTATTAGTTAATCGTAGGAATGTCAGTATCCTAATAGTTGTGTCTCGTAGGAATGTCAGTATCCCAATCGTTTGGTGGGTCCATGTCAGTAGGAACCCAGTGCCCATGTCAGAAGGGACTTTTCATCAGTTTAATAACAATAGTAGACCCATGTTCGCAGGATCTAGTGCCCATGTCAGAAGGGACTTTTCAACAGTTTGTGCCCATGTTGGTAGGGACTTTTCAATAATGTTGCCCATGTCAGTAGGGACTTTTCAATAGTGTTGCCCATGTCAGTAGGGACTTTTCAGTAGTATTGCCCATGTCAGTAGGGACTTTTCAATAATGTAATAACAACAGTAGATCCGTGTTAGTGGGATCTAGTGCCCATGTCAGTATGGACTTTTAGTTACCCAATCCGTTACATAAAGTGTTGCTGGTTATCCTCCAGCGTTCTCAAAACATGTTATTGTGTTTTCAGCGTTGGTAGTATGAAAGTATTATGTTGTAATCGTCAGTTTGTGTATCAGTTTACCAGTTCAATGTACTCTACTTGTTTGAGTAAAATAGTATCCAACCATGTTGGTATAAAAGTGTTTGACTATGTTTTCCACCCCTGTTCAAAGCAGTTAAAACAGTAAAAGTAGGGGCTGTGAACTCACCTGTTGAGTTAAGTAGTTGTGCGAGTGCTAGCAAACCTAAGCCCAAGTACCGTCCTGAATCTCCTAACGTCCTAAACGTATGAGATTTTATAAGTATGTGGATGTCTAAGCTAATCATCCATGCTAGTGTTCATACAATCAAGTTATGTCCAAAGTGTTTGTTAAACGTTTAAGTTTGTATTTCATTGTTTGTGAAAAGGTATACGACTCGTTGGTGATAGTTTGAAATCATAATTTCAATAAAATAGCGTGTTTACAATGTTTGTAAAGTTCACATATAGCATTGTATGTAAGTATTCGTTATCGGTTAAGTTCGACACTTAGTGTAAAAATAGTTTGTAAAGTTTCTGTTTTATGCGACACAATTATGCGACACAACAGTTTGGTATGCGACACAAGGGTTGTGTCGCATAGAAGTGCGACACAAGAGCTTAGCGACACAAGGGTTGTGTCGCATAAGCGATCGGTGCTAAATCAATAGCGACATAAGGGTTGTGTCGCAGAGAGTCTGCGACACAATGGTGCGACATAGTGGTACGACATAAGCTACGACACAAAATACGACATAATACAGTTTATACGACACAACATGCGACACAATGGTTGTGTCGCAAAGATGAACACCAGCCCAGAAACAGCGACTGTTGCGATTTTTCCGGCCAAAAACCCAATCCAAACGTATTTTTAAGCTATAAAATCGTGTTTTCTTTATTGTATGGGTTAATACTAAGTATATTAAACACTAATTATTAACTAAAACTTCAAAATCTAAAGATTTGCAGAATTTGTTTGAACTTACGAGTGTCGGATTTGAAATCCGAAAAGATGGTTGTGTAGATCGTGATCCCGTGATCGTTTTTCTTTAAATGGTTAGATGATTTGGCGCGTTTTTGGGGTAGTTTTGGTGTAATTTGTGTGGTTTTTGGTTAAGTTTAGAGAGAGAGATGAGAGAAAAAGAGGGTGTAGAGAGAGAAAGAGATGGTGAGAAAATGAGGGGAAAAGAGAGGTGGGGAGGGGTTTTGTTCCCCATTTTCCGTTCCCGTGTTTGTTTACCCGATCGTTAAATGATACAATATTTTAACTAATACATTTTTAATCGCACATTTCATTATATTTTTAGTTAGGATAATTTTTATGAAACCAAATTAATTTAGTTATAAAATTTTAACTTTGTTTTATTTTAATTATACAAGTTTACGTTTTACGTTATAAAATGATATGTAAATATTAGCGACATAATATTTAATTGTTAATATCGTTATTTAAATATTTTGTTTTACTAAATAATTTTGTTCACTAACATTCGTATATTTTGTCGCGTTTGCTCAATTCGTTTCGTATGTAATTACATCTAATTACAAATAAGTAATACTACGCGTATTAACTAGTTTGACTTTCTAGACTTACCTCTAAAATGTGTTGTGAATTCACTCAAGTAGGGAATTAGCCTAATAATGCAAGTGATTAACGTTAATAATCGCGTTTAAATTTGCGGGGTGTTGCATAATTCATTTTCAATACCACGACATACGTAATACATCAGGAGATACATAAACAGAGCACACAAAAGTAATATCCCCATAACCCCACGTAAAAAACTTTTGGCTTAAAATAATAAAAATTGACATCACAACAGATGTATACGCGGGGTAACAGTAACTTAATAACGTTCAACTTCATACTGTAAATATGTAGTTAATGTGAACGTGGCAAGAAGCTCAAAAAGCAACCAAATTGTTTTTTAATGCATAAAGCATTAGTATTATTTAAGTACGATAAATATTATTAAATTTGCCAAAATTAGCGTTAAATTTTTCATATATTGAGCAACATTATTTTCAGTTCAACACGGACTCAGCCCGTTTTAATTGTTACCAAAAAGATACATAGTCTGACAGAGTCTGTTTTCACCTGTTACACAAACAACCAAGTGATAGTAAAAACAATAACTGTGTTTTAAACAGACGGATTACTGTATAAAGGTCTTGAAAATGAGCAGAAGGTTTACGAAAATCAATAAGTTCCTCATCTCACAACGATGATACAACAACAAGGCCCATGTAAACAAATGGGTAAATAAATCACCTGAAGCAGCCAACTCTGTCATAATAATTAATAGCTCAGCTATCATGATCAATAATTCCATTCAGAACTCATGTTTCTAGACAACAAACAAAAAACTTGATAAGAAACGGCATGTAAATGAAATATAGAAGTTGCTAACCTAAATGTGTAGCAATTACAAATCAATGAAAATAGAAGAAAGTATGTTTGATCAAAGGTTGAAACTCGAAGAAAGTGAAATCAATGACAACTAACCTGAGATATCCTGAAATATAGTCGACTCCCACACAATAGTGCGATTCCATCGTCACTATACGTATCATCTTCTAGTCCCTTACCTGTGTCAATAGCGTGACAAGTAAGGTAACAGATTATAAACATACCTTTAAATGAGTATTATGTCGTATGCCTTCCTTTCACCGCCTAATCTACCCATCATTCATGGTCCTAAATTGTCCCTAATTTAACAGTGCCACTGAAGTGCGGGTCATACTTTTGACCAGATCAATAACTCAAGAGTTGCATGTCCTTTCCGTTTTCTGAAAAAAAAATACATAATCATTGACATTGTACAATCAAAGTCGACTATGTAAGAAATAAAAAGATAAAACTACACATTTTTCAATTTTTTACTTTAGTTAGCGTGTTTAAACAATATTTATGCACATCTTGATTAATGTTAAGCGTTAGTAAGGGAAATATGAAACTAAACATAGTAGCTGCACATTGACACCAAAATGATAATGTGTTAAAAAAATGCATTACAAATAAATGAAAACCAACTATGAAGCCAGTAACATAGCTAAAAAACTTTAAAAGTATAAAGTTTTTTTTATTATTATTTCACAACTATAGCGCCATGTCTTCTAGAGCTACATTTTGAAAATCGATGAAAACCAAGTTGTCCTTGCAATTAATTATCTATGAAGGTAAAATATTGTTTTAATTGTATAAGTTAAACTGTTAAAGTCAAGTTCACATTTTGGACCATCTGTAACGGCTTCCTTTAGCAGGACAAAGTAATGCTACTGGTAACGTACAGAGATGGTTTTTTGAGCTAGTGGATGAGTTGTTTTGTATGTTGTTACGTTGAATTCCTATGATATAGTAAATGATGAATTTGTGTATGAGTTAGGTGTTTATTTATATGTAGTTTTATAGCTTTTTATGGATTCCTATGTGGCCACGTACACACACATATACGTGCGTAGACTTTTGATCCATTTGCTCGTTAACGCAATAAAGACCGTAACTTTGCAAGAATGAGAGATCATATAGAAAGAGAAATACTTTATAATGGTTAGAAGATGTATTTAGTTTACTATTATGATTTATAAAGGCGTGTTCGGTCACATTGCCCTCAAACACAAATTAACTTAAATTAACTACTGATAAGCTATCCAAATTTGCCTTTGAATCTAATAATTGTAGGTTGTTTTTTTCTGAGTTTTATACACATTGATAGGAGAACTGTAATGGTGCATAAGTCAAATCACTCACACACGTGTTTAATACATTTTCCGAATAAATGACGAACTCGTAACATATGGATGTGGATATGCACAAGTGTCAACTGAAGGATATTCAAGTCACATTGGTTTTAAGGTTGCTACTTAACATAACCCAAAGATTTAAACCCAATTAAATGTTTCCATAAGATTTTTCAACCCTTATAGTCGGAGTGAAAAAATATCCAAAATAAAACCAATTTTTCCCATAATATTTAACCAAATAATACATGATCACAAAATACCATTTATACCTTTTAAGGCCAACAATATCTAAGCAAAAAAAATAGTGGCTATTCAACCATTGTAACAACTCCAAACATGAAGAATAACTTCATATCTATAATTAACCAATCGTTAGCCTTCATAAAACAACCATCAAATATAACTATGTAATATATACTAACTGATTATCTTGAGGCTAATTTGCATTGAAAACATGTAAAGTCCATTATCATGAACAACTAAATCAACAACCACCCTTAGTAATTGGATTTCCTTTGGTAGCAGATACTATCATTGACAACAAAACCTCACTTCGAAATATTGAAGTTATTGTTAGAGCCTATAATTGTTACCCGCTACACAACCTCTACAATGAAGTTCAAATAAACAAAACCAAAAACTCAAAGTTCTATGCACTACCTTTAATTCCAAATGAAGTTTCAAAAACAACGGCAAAATACTTACCTGCCAATGGCATGATGTTAATACGTTGCTGAAAAGCTGCTTATTATTGTAAGAGAACGGTAAGAACAAATGTTAAAATTCGAACATCATTACGTGTTAATTTGGTGGGTCTACATCTACTTCACTAAACAATTAAATTTTTATGTATAACATAATCTCGGTGTGGTTTCTTGAACTGCAATACCGGTTGTAGACCCAACTGGTTGAAACAGAAAGTGAGAGCAATCAAAAAAGTTGTTGAAATCAAAACCAACCTCTGCCCAAAGCATGAGTTCACCATTAATAACCTAAAGCGTAAATAAAAGAAGCTACTTGAGGCAAATTTGAACACCCCATCTCATTCCAAATTTTACCCATAATGCTACCATTTAGAAACATATAGAAGGTATATTTGAAAAAACTCTATTTTCATGATTTTCCTTGTTAGTCTTCACTAAGACCATATCCTTCGTCTCATCATACAAAGTGCAACTCAAGAACAAATTTACTACTCGTACTTGGTATCTCACTTATGCTAGTGGTTCAGTGAGCAAACTAAGGGCAGCCGAAAATGTACGAACGGAACACTTAAAAAAGTTGATGATCGAATTCCTCTATCAAGGTTAATAATTAATAGCACCATCTCTTAGTACACCCCCTTTTTCGAACTCCAATTCTATGCAATAAAATAGCAAATTTTAGATTGGCAAGTCCCCTATTACATCTTATGTATAGCCTGATCAAGCAAGGAAGTAAATTTCATTGCGGAATTTTATCAAAATCTTGCATTCATCTAAAAATTGAATTGTGGGCAATAGTTGTATAATTTGTATGATTAAGAACCTATAAGATATCATCAACTACAGTCAACCATTATGTAACACCCCCAAATTCGTTGATTTTTGTTTAGCGGAAGCATTTAGTTTGAGTACAGGGGTGCCACAATAACAAAGCATGCATACGTATCAGAGCATATGATTACAACAGAACATAATATATTAAGATGCCAAAAGTATAAATTACAAAGTTTACGATTCATCGAATCGTACAAGTTAAAAGTAATAAGTTTACAAAAGTAGATTTCTGGAATATGACTAAAACAGTTTCAGTTATACTAAAGAAATCCATGTGTTTCCAAAAGTTGGCATCCTAAACTTCACGGGTCGCCTAATTCTCCATGTGTGTTGGCGATTCTTATATGCGCAGCTAATTCCCTGAAAAACATAGTAAAAATCAACAACTAGGTTGAGTGAATTCACAGGTTTCATGTTTGTAGCAATAGTTGGTGTCTCAAGGTATACACCAATTAGTTGTTGTTATCAGTTTCAAATAAAGTTTGGAAACTTGTTGTCCAAAGTATACGTTTTGTGGGATGTTACCCAAAATGTCAGTTTGTAAAACCAATTACGTTTCCATATAGTTGTTTATAGGAAAGTTCGTATCCTAGTAGTTGTAGGAAATCAGTATCCTATTAATTTATGTAGGAATGTAAGTATCCTATTCGATGTTTCGTAGGAACGTAAGTATCCTAATAGTTGTTCGTAGGAATGTCAGTATCCTAATAGTTGTTCAGTTGGATCAATGTCAGAAGGATATTGTGCCCATGTCAGTAGGGACTTTTCATCAGTTTAATAACAATAGTAGACCCATGTTCGCAGGATCTAGTGCCCATGTCAGAAGGGACTTTTCCGTAATGTTGCCCATGTAAGTAGGGACTTTTCAGTAACGTTGCCCATGTCAGTAGGGACTTTTTAGTAACGTTGCCCATGTCAGTAGGGACTTTTTAGTAGTGTAATAACGATAGTAGATCCGTGTTAGTGGGATCTAGTGCCCATGTCAGTAGGGACTTTTAGTTACCCAGTCCGTTATATAAAGTGTTGCTGGTTATCCTCTAGCGTTCTCAAAACATGTTTATGTGTTTACAGCGTTGGTAGTATGAAAGTATTATGTAACTCCCCCATAAGACTCGTACCTGGACCACGTGCGGGCAGTGTTACATATTATGTTGTAATCGTCAGTTTGTTTATCAGTTTACCTGTTCAATGTACTCCACTTGTTTGAGTAAAATAGTATACAACCATGTTTGTATAAAAGTGTTTGACTATGTTTTCCACCCCTGTTCAAAGCAGTTAAAACAGTAAAAGTAGGGGCTGTGAACTCACCTGTTGAGTTAAGTAGTTGTGCGAGTGCTAGCAAACCTAAGCCCAAGTACAGTCCGAAATCTCCTAACGTCCTAAGCGTATGAGATTTAATAAGTATGTGGATGTCTAAACTAATCATCCACGCTAGTGTTTGTACAACTAAGTTATGTCCAAAGTGTTGGTTTATACGTTTGTGTTTTGGAAAATATGTACGGCTCGTTGGTGAGTTTTCGTAATAATAATTCAAAGTATTATTATTATATTTATCGTATTGTATACTACCCAAAGTATATGTGTTTCATGTGCGAGTTATATCATAAAGGTTTGGTTCTTGAAGATGTTTAATGATTAGCGTGAAAGTATCCTTAAATTTATAGTTATTTTATCCGAAAGTATACATATATATATGTACATATGTCCGAATGTGTCAAAATTCATCGTTTAGGATCAAAAATGCACTTTTTCGAAAAGTCAACTCGCAGTCAAAAAGTCAACTTGCAAGTGGACTCGCAAGTCAAGTGGACCCGCAAGTCAAGTCGACCCGCAAGTCATGTCGATTCGCAAGTTAAGTCGACTCGCAAGTCAAGTCAACCCGCAAGTCCAAATCTCGACTCGCGAAATTCGTCAGATTTGGATCTCGGCTCGCGAAACTGGCTGTTCAGCGATTTTTATGCAAATTTCGACTTTTAAAGCGTTTTTAATGATGTTTTTGGACATAATAAGTTAATGTAACACTAATACATGGTATATTAAGTATTATAAACACGAAAACTTCGAAATCTAAAGATTTGCGGGATTTGTCGGAAACTTACGAGTGGTCGGATTTGAAATCCGAAAAGATAGATGTGTAGCTCTCGTTGTGGTGATCGTTTTTCCTAAAAGGGTTTTGCGATTTGATGCCGTTTAGCGGTAGTTTTGGTGGTGTTTGTGGTGGTTTTGGTGGTGGGTTTTAGAGTGAGAGAAAGATGGAGAAAGTGAGGGATAGAGAGGGAAGAGAAAGATGGAAAATGAGAATGGTGGAGGTGGGGAGGTGGGTTTTGTTCCCCATTTTTCATCTCCGTAGTTGCACTCCGTGTTTGTTTACCCGATCGTTAAATGTTACTTTATTTTAACTAATATATTTTTAATGACACATTTCATTATTTTTAACTAGGATCTTTTTATGAAACCAAATTAATTAATTTTATAAATTTCAAACTTTGTTTTATTTTAATTATACAAGTTAACGTTTTGTGTTATAAAATGTTATGTAAATATTATCGACATAATATTTAATTGTTTAAGACGTTATTTAATAATTTCGTTTTATTAAATAATTTTGTTCACCAACAGTCGTATATTTTTGTCGCGTTTGTTTAAATTGTTCAGTACGTAATTACAACTAATTACGAATACGTAATACTACGCGTATTAACTAGTTGGGCTTTGCTAGACTTACCTCTAAAATGTGTTGTGAATTCACTCAAGTAGGGAATTAGCCTAATAATGCAAGTGATTAACGTTAATATTCGCGTTTAAATTTGCGGAGTGTTACATTCTCCCCATGTTAGAGAAATCTCGTCCCGAGATTTAAAATCAAGTCGGATCGCCCGCGGCGTATGTTCTCCGAATAAGTCACGTCGTCAATAATAATACTAATTTGCGTGGCGCTCAATTGTTGCCAGAAAAGTTTTAACGATTTAGTATACTCGTGGTATAGTTTAGTATGTTTCGGTAGTAGTAGTAGTTTATGTGGCGTTCTGAGTTGCCATAAAGGTTCAAACAGTTTAAATATGCTCGTGGCATAGTTCAATAAGTTGTGTGTTTTGTTTCGTGGTCCAAGATTACCAAGCGTTATGTTCGAATCGACATTCGAATAAAAGAAAATCGTAGCAACAGCTGTTAGGACATACCGTGCTAGCCGAGGTCCGCAACCGTTTCCGGTGCGTGGAGGATGTATGCGCGGCTACGACCCGGTGGGATGGTTGCGATGCGGTTGTTGTTGTTATGGTTGTTGTTGGCGTTATTGAGTTGGGGGCACTGATTTCGGTAGTGTCCCGAGTCGCCACATCGGAAACAACCTGTGTTTCGTTGTTCGTTGTTCGTGGGGTGAGTTCTACAAGCTTCGGTTCTGTGTCCAAATCGGTTGCTAGTTAACACAGAAGAAACAATCCCCTTCGTGGTTGTAACAACCGCCAAATTAGGGCTAGTAATTAGCGCCTAATTCTCTGTAAATACATGTAATTAGTTCTGTGTTAGGCTAATTAATGTAACAAAATATATATTTGTGAATATATACGAATACGCGAATGGATTTGATTGTACACAATTTTTAAATCGAATGTAATTCGATTCGGTAAATACGGATGTTGGTGAAACATTTTAAATATAAACACGAGCCGTTATTTAAAAACATTATGACATTCGGAATAGCATTTTTAATAATACTCTCAAATTGTCCCATTTCGTACAATTAAAAATTCGCGAGTTAAAAACAAAACACATGAAAATATTTAAAGACATGACGAAATAATGCGATTAAATTATTTAACAACGATTAGTATTTTTAAATGAATAATTACGCGAAAAATAAATATTTAACGTTAAACAACGGAGAAAACGAACACCGCACGGGGCGTGATGACGGGACCGAAAATGGGAGGTTAAACCTCCCACTCTCTCTCTTTTCTCACTCACTTTCTCCACCTCTTTCTCTTTCTTCCTCTTCTTTTCTTTCAACTACCAAACCACCACCATCACTAAAAATCGCTAAATAACACCATGAAACGACCACGAAATATATAGCCCGTTTGGAGAAAAGTGACCACGAAAACACGATCTACCTTCCTATCTTTTCGGATTTCTCATCCGACAATTTGTAAGTTTCCGACAAAACCCGACATCTCTCGATTCTTAATGTATTTATGTTTTAACTGTTTATAATAGCTTGTAATGTCCATTGGAGGGTTGGGTAAAAGAATCGGACCAAACGAAAACCCGAAAACATGTTTTTGGACCGAAATCCGTCGATCAGACCGTTTCGCGAGCTGGGGTGTGTTCTTCCTACGAACCGAGCCGAGCAGCGAGTCGAGCCGAGCAGCGAGTCGAGCCGAGCAGCGAATCGAGCCGAGCAGCGAATCGAACCGAGCAGCGAATCGAACCGAACTTGCGAGCCGAACCGAGCCGAACGAGCCGAACTCACCAACGGGCCAACCATATTTTCTAAGAACAAACGATAACGAACCAACATTGGACATAACGAGTTGTGTAGACAACTAGCATAGATGGTCTTGCGGGACATCTACTTACTTAACTTTACATGTTTAGGCATTTAAAGGTTACGGGTTCGGAGAACCACATACGGGATTTCATCCGCCTTACTTACTCGATTTCACATACTGAATTGCTAGACTCAGGTGAGTCTTACGGCCCCACTTTTACTATTTTTCTTATTGGGGGAGATGCATGCTACTGATTTTCCTTGAACACAAGTACTAAAACTGCTTACTATACCAAACGGAATTGCATGAGTTATTTACTTTCTACTGAAGTCTCTCCATCATATATCGTTAGTTATGTACTTAAGCGCGAACACTAGTTAATGGATCCATTTGGGAAATGACCCTCCCCGCCCGGGGTAGTAGCGCTACCACGAACCGTTATGTATAAACGGGCGACTATTATTCGTCACTTATGCTTGCTCAATTACGAGCATGTCACGGGAGCAAATTATTACTTACGGGTTAAGCTTCGATTATGAGCCTCATGGCAACGGTATAACTTATTTACTTTACATTTGCAAGATTTGCAAATACTTGATTTACGCCTACGGGCACTACTGATGAAATCTTGTGTTCAAAAACTGATATTATTTACAAACCTGTGAGATTCACCAACATTCGTGTTGACCCTTTTAGCATGTATTCTCAGGTACCCAGATGGAGTAGGATTTCTCCAGGCATAGCTAGAGTCGCATGATTTCACTAAACTGCATTGACGGAGATTCTCAGCATTATCTTTTTGTACATGTTGATTATGTAATAGAATCTCCCGCTACACGCGCGGACTCTAGGGGACTACATTTTGTATACGAAAACATTAAGTTTTCAAACATTATATCTATGGAATGTAACTAATTTACAAACGTTGCATATAGATGTCGTTTGCTTTATCTTTGTGCTGTGATATTTGATTAGTAGCACCCCAAACCTTGCTTCCGCCAAACAGTGAATTTGGGGGTGTTACAGATTGGTATCAGAGCCTAAGGTTATAGTGAACTAGGTTGCATTTAGTGGGCCTAGACTATGACCATTAGGCAGTATCCCCTGTTAGGTATGACTGGTTCAGTGATTACGTCATACGAGTTTAATTTAACATAGCCTGATCAACTATGTACAATTAAGCAAAGATGACGTGAGATCTGAAAGTAGTTATGGCTGAACAGGATACACTAGTTGACTCTGACCACGAGGGAGACCGAACTTGAACGTGTCTGTGTTAGACACCCTAGGCTATATGTTATATGTATTATGAATATAGGCCTCATTTTCTTAACACCTTGTCTCGGAATGGCAAACATACCACCGAGTTCGTCACACTCTCATCCGAGTTCCTCAAGCCAACCCGTACCTTGTATCCAACTTGTTTACCTAAATGGAATGTGATTGTCACTTCGTACTGTTATCGTGTATCTCATCATTTACACTTGTGACATATCATAATTTCATGCAAATATCTTATTCAACTTTCCTTGTTCTTCTCTTGTTCAGCATCATGCCTCCACGCCGACAAATCACACTTAGCGAGAACGAAATTGCGGGTCTGATTGCCCGCAGTGTGGCTCAAGCTTTGGCTACCCGAACAACGACTAGTGGTAGCGAAGATTCAGCTACTAATGGGCCACAACCCCGACACTGCTCTTACAAGGACTTCCACAACTGCAAACCTCTGGGCTTTGCAGGTACTGAAGGAGCTATCGGTCTAATCCGCTGGACCGAGAAAGCCGAATCTGTATTTCTTACTTGCAACTGCGCAGAGGGAGATAAGGTCAAATTTTCTGTCAGTACCTTTACCGACACCGCCCTTACATGGTGGAACACCTATGCCCAGACTGTGGGTGTTGCTAATGCTTACAAACTCCCGTGGGAGGAGTTGAAGAAAATGTTAAGGGACGAGTATTGTCCCAGGGATGAATTGAAACAACTGGAAATCGAATTCTGGAATCACAAGATGCAGGGTGATGACATCACGGGATACACCAACCGTTTCCACCAACTGGCACTTCTGTGCCCATCCATGGTCGATCCTGAGTACAAGAGGGTCGAGAAATATATCGATGGACTTTCCGACACACTCCAAGACCTGGTAGCTTCATCAAAACCGGGTACTATTCAGAGCGCCATCCGTATGGCCCATGAACTCACGGCATACTCTGTCCGTCGTGGCACTACATCAGCCCCATCATCAAACAACAACAAACGAAAGTGGGAAGGAAACCCCAACTCATCCAACCAGATAACCAACAAAAAGCCTGAGTCTGTTAAGGCTTATTCATCGGGAACTTCAGAGAAGAAAGGGTATATCGGGAACAAGCCCTACTGTCCCAAATGCAACCGCCATCACGACGGTTCCTGCCCTTGCGTCAACTGCAAACGTTTCGGGCATCTAGCCAAGTATTGTCGAAACACCAATGCCCCAAAGACTTGTTATGGGTGCGGAAGTCCTGGGCACTTTCAGAATAATTGCCCTAAGCAGAACAACAACAACAACAACCGGAACAACAACCCTGCTGGTAGCAGAGCATTTGTCATCAAAGCTGGGGAAGCCAGGCAAGACCCGAATGTTGTAACGGGTACGTTCCTTCTCAACGACCTTACTACTTCTGTATTATTTGATACCGGTGCTGATAGAAGTTTCATATCTGATGAGTTTTGCCCTCTACTTAATATCACCCCTTCGGCCTTGGATGTTAAGTACACCGTAGAACTTGCAAACGGTAAACTCATAGAAACCAATAGTGTAATACCTAATTGCACTTTAAGCCTCGCCGACGAAATTTTCTCAATCGATCTCATACCTGTTGAACTAGGAAGTTTTGACGTCATCGTGGGTATGGACTGGTTGTCCAAGCATCGGGCCGAAATAGTTTGCCAGGATAAAATCGTCCGAATTCCTCTCGCCGCCGATAGTACCTTGATTATACAGGGGGAGACCGGTGGGTCGAGACTAAATATAATCTTCTGTTTAAAAACCCGAAAATTTCTGCGAAAGGGTTACCCAGCAATTCTCACGCACATCATGGAGAAAAAGTCGGAAGAGAAGCGACTTGAAGATGTGCCAATCGTTAGAGACTTTCCCGAAGTCTTTCCTGAAGAACTACCTGGTCTACCTCGGAACAGACAGGTTGAGTTATCGATTGATCTCGTGCCGGGTGCCGCACCGGTGGCCCGAGCACCGTACCGCCTAGCCCCATCCGAACTTCAGGAGTTGTCTACCCAGTTACAGGAACTCCTGGATAGAGGATTCATCAGACCGAGTTCTTCACCTTGGGGAGCTCCGGTCTTGTTTGTCAAAAAGAAAGACGGTTCATTTCGGATGTGTATTGACTACCGAGAGTTGAACAAACTAACCGTCAAGAACCGATACCCACTTCTTCGAATCGATGATCTGTTCGATCAACTTCAAGGATCAAGCTGTTATTCAAAGATTGATCTTCGATCAGGTTATCATCAATTGCGTGTTCGCGATGCCGACATCCCAAAAACCGCATTCAGAATCCGTTATGGGCATTACGAATTTCAAGTGATGCCATTCGGTCTAACCAACGCACCGGCTGTATTCATGGACCTTACGAATCTGGTGTGCAAGCCTTATCTCGACAAGTTTGTCATTGTCTTCATCGATGACATCCTCATATACTCACGAAACGAACAGGAACACGCACAACACCTCAGAACCATCCTAGAACTACTTAGACATGAGGAGCTTTACGCCAAATTCTCTAAGTGTGAGTTCTGGATAAAAACCGTTCAATTCCTAGGGCACGTGATTGATAGTCAGGGAATTCATGTAGACCCATCAAAAATCGAGGCTATCAAGAACTGGCAAGCGCCAACCACTCCCACCGAGGTACGCCAATTCTTAGGATTGGCGGGGTATTATCGCCGATTCATCGAGAACTTCTCAAAAATAGCCTTGCCACTCACAACACTGACTCAGAAAGACAAAAAGTTCGATTGGACTGACAAACAAGAGTCAGCATTTCAGCTGTTGAAACTAAAGCTTTGCAGTGCACCTATTCTGTCCTTACCCGAAGGCACCGATGACTTCGTGGTATACTGCGATGCTTCTCATCAAGGTCTCAGTTGCGTGTTGATGCAACGAGACAAGGTCATTGCTTACGCCTCCCGATAACTCAAAGTTCACGAGAAGAACTACACAACTCACGACCTCGAGTTAGGGGCCGTGGTATTCGCTCTCAAAATCTGGAGACATTACCTTTATGGTACCCGAAGTACTGTATTCACCGACCACAAAAGTCTTCAACACATATTCAATCAAAAGGATCTCAACATGAGGCAACGTCGATGGGTCGAGTTGCTTACAGATTATGATTGCGAAATCAAATACCATCCGGGTAAGGCAAATGTTGTTGCCGATGCCCTCAGTCGTAAAGAACGAACAAAACCATTTCGAGTCTGAGCCCTCAGTATGACAATTCACAACGACCTGAATATCCAAATCCTCACCGCTCAACTCGAAGCTCTCAAACCCGATAATGTCAAAAACGAGGCTTTACGAGGCATGGATAAACAATTCGAGATCAAACCCAACGGAGTTAGGTACTTCTCTAACCGAATCTGGTTGCCTAATTTCGGGAACCTGCGGGACTTGGTGATGGATGAAGCTCACAAGTCCAAATATTCTATCCACCCGGGATCCGATAAAATGTATCACGGAATCAAAAAGTTTTATTGGTGGCCGAACATTAAAGCTGAAATTGCCACGTACGTCAGCAAGTGTCTCACTTGCTCGAAAGTCAAAGCAGAATACCAGAAACCTTCCGGCTTACTCCAACAACCCGACATTCCTTAATGGAAATGGGAACAGATTGCCATGGATTTCATAACCAAACTCCCTAAGTCGTCGAGCGGTTGCGATACCATTTGGGTGATCGTCTCACCAAATCAGCTCATTTCTTGGCAATCAGAGAAACCGATAAAATGGAACGCCTCACACAAATCTACATCAAAGAAATCGTTTGCCAACACGGTGTCCCTACCTCGATCATTTCTGACAGGGATGCTCGTTTCACCTCTCACTTCTGGCAATCACTTCATAAATCACTAGGTACTCGTCTTGATATGAGTACCGCATACCACCCCCAAACCGATGGCCAAAGTGAACGAACTATCCAGACACTGGAAGATATGCTACGAGCCTGCGTAGTTGATTCCGGTACAAATTGGGAAAGACATCTACCGTTGTGCGAATTTTCGTACAATAACAGCTATCACACTAGCATCAAGGCTGCACCTTTCGAGGCACTGTACGGTCGTAAGTGCCGATCACCGATCTGTTGGACTGAAGTGGGGGATAGTCAACTCACTGGTCCTGAACTCATACACGAAACCACCGAGAAAATTGTTGAAATTCAAAACCGACACAAAGCCACGCGAGACCGTCAGAAAAGTTACGCTGACGTTAGACGCAAGCCACTCGAGTTCCAAGTTGGGGATCGAGTACTCTTGAAAGTATCGCCTTGGAAAGGCGTAATTCGGTTTGGTAAACGCGGGAAATTAAATCCCATGTACATTGGGCCTTTTTAGATCCTCGAACGAATTGGCCCCGTAGCGTATCGATTGCAGCTGCCTTCTGAACTCAGCAGCGTGCACCCTACCTTCCACATTTCTAACTTGAAGAAATGTCTGTCTGACGAGACACTTGTTATACCACTCGACGAGATTCGTATCGATAACAAACTTCACTTTGTGGAGGAACCCGCTGAAATTATGGACCGTGAGGTCAAACAACTGAAACAAAGTCGTATTCCCATCGTCAAGGTCAGGTGGAATTCGCTGCGTGGTCCGGAATTCACTTGGGAATGGGAAGACCAAATGCAACTCAAGTATCCTCACTTATTCACCGATTCTACCCCGAACACGACTTCGACTTAAATTTCGGGACGAAATTCTTTTAACAGGGGGAGAATGTAACAACCGCCAAATTAGGGCTAGTAATTAGCGCCTAATTCTTTGTAAATACATGTAATTAGTTCTGTGTTAGGCTAATTAATGTAACAAAATATATATTTGTGAATATATACGAATACGCGAATGGATTTGATCGTACACAAATTTTAAATCGAATGTAATTCGATTCGGTAAATACGGACGTTGGTGAAACATTTTAAATATAAACACGAGCCGTTATTTAAAAACATTATGACATTCGGAATAGCCTTTTTAATAATACTCTCAAATTGTCCCATTTCGTACAATTAAAATTTCGCGAGTTAAAAACAAAACACATGAAAATATTTAAAGACGTGACGAAATAATGCGATTAAATTATTTAACAACGATTAGTATTTTTAAATGAATAATTACGCGAAAAATAAATATTTAACGTTTAAACAACGGAGAAAACGAACACCGCACGGGGCGTGATGACGGGACCAAAAATGGGAGGTTAAACCTCCCACTCTCTCTCTTTTCTCACTCACTTTCTCCACCTCTTTCTCTTTCTTCCTCTTCTTTTCTCTCAACTACCAAACCACCACCATCACTAAAAATCGCTAAATAACACCACGAAACGACCACGAAATATATAGCCCGTTTGGAGAAAAGTGACCACGACAACACGATCTACCTTCCTATCTTTTCGGATTTCTCATCCGACAATTTGTAAGTTTTCGACAAAACCCGACATCTCTCGATTCTTAATGTATTTATGTTTTAACTGTTTATAATAGCTTGTAATGTCCATTGGAGGGTTGGGTAAAAGAATCGGACCAAACGGAAACCCGAAAACATGTTTTTGGACCGAAATCCGTCGATCAGACCGTTTCGCGAGCTGGGGTGTGTTCTTCCTACGAACCGAGCCGAGCAGCGAGTCGAGCCGAGCAGCGAGTCGAGCCGAGCAGCGAGTCGAGCCGAGCAGCGAATCGAGCCGAGCAGCGAATCGAACCGAGCAGCGAATCGAACCGAGCCGAACGAGCCGAACCGAGCCGAACGAGCCGAACCGAGCCGAACGAGCCGAACCGAGCCGAACCGAGCCGAACGAGCCGAACTGACCTGGTCTGCGAACTGAGTTTCTACTCAACGATTCGACATTCGCGTAACGACAACAACACTTTTTACGACGATGATTAACATACAAAAATACATACTTTTACTAAACGTAAAACGAGACGAATAATAATAACACTTATGGATTATTATTACAAACCGTCTCCAACGGGCCAACCATATTTTCTAAGAACAAACGATAACGAACCAACATTGGACATAACGAGTTGTGTAGACAACTAGCATAGATGGTCTTGCGGGACATCTACTTACTTAACTTTACATGTTTAGGCATTTAAAGGTTACGGGTTCGGAGAACCACATACGGGATTTCATCCGCCTTACTTACTCGATTTCACATACTGAATTGCTAGACTCAGGTGAGTCTTACGGCCCCACTTTTACTATTTTTCTTATTGGGGGAGATGCATGCTACTGATTTTCCTTGAACACAAGTACTAAAACTGCTTACTATACCAAACGGAATTGCATGAGTTATTTACTTTCTACTGAAGTCTCTCCATCATATATCGTTAGTTACGTACTTAAGCGCGAACACTAGTTAATGGATCCATTAGGGAAATGACCCTCCCCGCCCGGGGTAGTAGCGCTACCACGAACCGTTATGTATAAACGGGCGACTATTATTCGTCACTTATGCTTGCTCAATTACGAGCATGTCACGGGAGCAAATTATTACTTACGGGTTAAGCTTCGATTATGAGCCTCATGGCAACGGTATAACTTATTTACTATACATTTGCTAGATTTGCAAATAATTGATTTACGCCTACAGGCACTACTGATGAAATCTTGTGTTCAAAAACTGATATTATTTACAAACCTGTGAGATTCACCAACATTCGTGTTGACCCTTTTAGCATGTATTCTCAGGTACCCAGACGGAGTAGGATTTCTCCAGGCATAGCTAGAGTCGCATGATTTCACTAAACTGCATTGACGGAGATTCTCAGCATTATCTTTTTGTACATGTTGATTATGTAATAGAATCTCCCGCTACACGCGCGGACTCTAGGGGACTACATTTTGTATACGAAAACATTAAGTTTTCAAACATTATATCTATGGAATGTAACTAATTTACAAACGTTGCATATAGATGTCGTTTGCTTTATCTTTGTGCTGTGATATTTGATTAGTAGCACCCCAAACCTTGCTTCCGCCAAACAGTGAATTTGGGGGTGTTACAGATTGGTATCAGAGCCTAAGGTTATAGTGAACTAGGTTGCATTTAGTGGGCCTAGACTATGACCATTAGGCAGTATCCCCTGTTAGGTATGACTGGTTCAGTGATTACGTCATACGAGTTTAATTTAACATAGCCTGATCAACTATGTACAATTAAGCAAAGATGACGTGAGATCTGAAAGTAGTTATGGCTGAACAGGATACACTAGTTGACTCTGACCACGAGGGAGACCGAACTTGAACGTGTCTGTGTTAGACACCCTAGGCTATATGTTATATGTATTATGAATATAGGCCTCATTTTCTTAACACCTTGTCTCGGAATGGCAAACATACCACCGAGTTCGTCACACTCTCATCCGTATGGACCAAGAAACCCGAGGGTGACCAGGAGAGACAGCCGGTCGCCTCAAGCCAACCCGTACCTTGTATCTAACTTGTTTACCTAAATGGAATGTGATTGTCACTTCGTACTGTTATCGTGTATCTCATCATTTACACTTGTGACATATCATAATTTCATGCAAATATCTTATTCCACTTTCCTTGTTCTTCTCTTGTTCAGCATCATGCCTCCACGCCGACAAATCACACTTAGCGAGAACGAAATTGCGGGTCTGATTGCCCGCAGTGTGGCTCAAGCTTTGGCTACCCGAACAACGACTACTGGTAGCGAAGATTCAGCTACTAACGGGCCACAACCCCGACACTGCTCTTACAAGGACTTCCACAACTGCAAACCTCTGGGCTTTGCAGGTACTGAAGGAGCTATCGGTCTAATCCGCTGGACCGAGAAAGCCGAATCTGTATTTCTTACTTGCAACTGCGCAGAGGGAGATAAGGTCAAATTTTCTGTCAGTACCTTTACCGACACCGCCCTTACATGGTGGAACACCTATGCCCAGACTGTGGGTGTTGCTAATGCTTACAAACTCCCGTGGGAGGAGTTGAAGAAAATGTTAAGGGACGAGTATTGTCCCAGGGATGAATTGAAACAACTGGAAATCGAATTCTGGAATCACAAGATGCAGGGTGATGACATCACGGGATACACCAACCGTTTCCACCAACTGGCACTTCTGTGCCCATCCATGGTCGATCCTGAGTACAAGAGGGTCGAGAAATATATCGATGGACTTTCCGACAGACTCCAAGACCTGGTAGCTTCATCAAAACTGGGTACTATTCAGAGCGCCATCCGTATGGCCCATGAACTCACGGCATACTCTGTCCGTCATGGCACTACATCAACCCCATCATCAAACAACAACAAACGAAAGTGGGAAGGAAACCCCAACTCATCCAACCAGATAACCAACAAAAAGCCTGAGTCTGTTAAGGCTTATTCATCGGGAACTTCAGAGAAGAAAGGGTATATCGGGAACAAGCCCTACTATCCCAAATGCAACCGCCATCACGACGGTTCCTGCCCTTGCGCCAACTGCAAACGTTTCGGGCATCTAGCCAAGTATTGTCGAAACACCAATGCCCCAAAGACTTGTTATGGGTGCGGAAGTCCTGGGCACTTTCAGAATAATTGCCCTAAGCAGAACAACCACAACAACAACAACCGGAACAACAACCCTGCTCGCAGCAGAGCATTTGTCATCAAAGCTGGGGAAGCCAGGCAAGACCCGAATGTTGTAACGGGTACGTTCCTTCTCAACGACCTTACTACTTCCGTATTATTTGATACCGGTGCTGATAGAAGTTTCATATCTGATGAGTTTTGCCCTTTACTTAATATCACCCCTTCGGCCTTGGATGTTAAGTACACCGTAGAACTTGCAAACGGTAAATTCATAGAAACCAATAGTGTAATACCTAATTGCACTAAAGCTTTGCAGTGCACCTATTCTGTCCTTACCCGAAGGCACCGATGACTTCGTGGTTTACTGCGATGCTTCTCATCAAGGTCTCGGTTGCGTGTTGTTGCAACGAGACAAGGTCATTGCTTACGCCTCCCGACAACTCAAAGTTCACGAGAAGAACTACACAACTCACGACCTCGAGTTAGGGGCCGTGGTATTCGCTCTCAAAATCTGGAGACATTACCTTTATGGTACCCGAAGTACTGTATTCACCGACCACAAAAGTCTTCAACACATATTCAATCAAAAGGATCTCAACATGAGGCAACGTCGATGGGTCGAGTTGCTTACAGATTATGATTGCGAAATCAAATACCATCCGGGTAAGGCAAATGTTGTTGCCGATGCCCTCAGTCGTAAAGAACGAACAAAACCATTTCGAGTCCGAGCCCTCAGTATGACAATTCACAACGACCTGAATATCCAAATCCTCACCGCTCAACTCGAAGCTCTCAAACCCGATAATGTCAAAAACGAGGCTTTACGTGGCATGGATAAACAATTCGAGATCAAACCCAACGGAGTTAGGTACTTCTCAAACCGAATCTGGTTGCCTAATTTCGGGAACCTGCGGGACTTGGTGATGGATGAAGCTCACAAGTCCAAATATTCTATCCACCCGGGATCCGATAAAATGTATCACGGAATCAAAGAGTTTTATTGGTGGCCGAACATGAAAGCTGAAATTGCCACGTACGTCAGCAAGTGTCTCACTTGCTCGAAAGTCAAAGCAGAATACCAGAAACCTTCCGGCTTACTCCAACAATTCGACATTCCTGAATGGAAATGGGAACAGATTGCCATGGATTTCATAATCAAACTCCCTAATTCGTCGAGCGGTTGCGATACCATTTGGGTGATCGTCTCACCAAATCAGCTCATTTCTTGGCAATCAGAGAAACCGATAAAATGGAACGCCTCACACAAATCTACATCAAAGAAATCGTTTGCCAACACGGTGTCCCTACCTCGATCATTTCTGACAGGGATGTTCGTTTCACCTCTCACTTCTGGCAATCACTTCATAAATCACTGGGTACTCGTCTTGATATGAGTACCGCATACCACCCCCAAACCGATGGCCAAAGTGAACGAACTATCCAGACACTGGAAGATATGCTACGAGTCTGCGTAGTTGATTCCGGTACAAATTGGGAAAGACATCTACCGTTGTGCGAATTTTCGTACAATAACAGCTATCACATTAGCATCAAGGCTGCACCTTTCGAGGCACTGTACGGTCGTAAGTGCCGATCACCGATCTGTTGGACTGAAGTGGGGGATAGTCAACTCACTGGTCCTGAACTCATACACGAAACCACCGAGAAAATTGTTGAAATTCAAAACCGACTCAAAGCCGCGCGAGACCGTCAGAAAAGTTACGCTGACGTTAGACGCAAGCCACTTGAGTTCCAAGTTGGGGATCGAGTACTTTTGAAAGTATCGCCTTGGAAAGGCGTAATTCGGTTTGGTAAACGCGGGAAATTAAATCCCAGGTACATTGGGCCTTTTGAGATCCTCGAACGAATTGGCCCCGTGGCGTATCGATTGCAGCTGCCTTCCGAACTCAGCAGCGTGCACCCTACCTTCCACATTTCTAACTTGAAGAAATGTCTGTCTGACGAGACACTTGTTATACCACTCAACGAGATTCGTATCGATAACAAACTTCACTTCGTGGAGGAACCCGCTGAAATTATGGACTGTGAGGTCAAACAACTGAAACAAAGTCGTATTCCCATCGTCAAGGTCAGGTGGAATCGCTGCGTGGTCCGGAATTCACTTGGGAACGGGAAGACCAAATGCAACTCAAGTATCCTCACTTATTCACCGATTCTACCCCGAACACGACTTCGACTTAAATTTCGGGACGAAATTCTTTTAACAGGGGGAGAATGTAACAACCGCCAAATTAGGGCTAGTAATTAGCGCCTAATTCTCAGTAAATACATGTAATTAGTTCTGTGTTAGGCTAATTAATGTAACAAAATATATATTAGTGAATATATATGAATACTCGAATGGATTTGATCGTACACAATTTTTAAATCGAATGTAATTCGATTCGGTAAATACGGACGTTGGTGAAACATTTTAAATATAAACACGAGCCGTTATTTAAAAACATTATGACATTCGGAATAGCCTTTTTAATAATACTCTCAAATTGTCCCATTTCGTACAATTAAAATTTCGCGAGTTAAAAACAAAACACATGAAAATATTTAAAGACGTGACGAAATAATGCGATTAAATTATTTAACAACGATTAGTATTTTTAAATGAATAATTACGCGAAAAATAAATATTTAACGTTTAAACAACGGAGAAAACGAACACCGCACGGGGCGTGATGACGGGACCGAAAATGGGAGGTTAAACCTCCCACTCTCTCTCTTTTCTCACTCACTTTCTCCACCTCTTTCTCTTTCTTCCTCTTCTTTTCTCTCAACTACCAAACCACCACCATCACTAAAAATCGCTAAATAACACCACGAAACGACCACGAAATATATAGCCCGTTTGGAGAAAAGTGACCACGACAACACGATCTACCTTCCTATCTTTTCGGATTTCTCATCCGACAATTTGTAAGTTTCCGACAAAACCCGACATCTCTCGATTCTTAATGTATTTATGTTTTAACTGTTTATAATAGCTTGTAATGTCCATTGGAGGGTTGGGTAAAAGAATCGGACCAAACGGAAACCCGAAAACATGTTTTTGGACCGAAATCCGTCGATCAGACCTTTTCGCGAGCTGGGGTGTGTTCTTCCTACGAACCGAGCCGAGCAGCGAGTCGAGCCGAGCAGCGAGTCGAGCCGAGCAGCGAATCGAGCCGAGCAGCGGATCGAACAGAACAGCGAATCGAACCGAACTTGCGAGCCGAACCGAGCCGAACGAGCCGAACCGAGCCGAACGAGCCGAACCGAGCCGAACGAGCCGAACCGAACCGAACGAGCCGAACTGACCTGGTCTGCGAACTGAGTTTCTACTCAACGATTCGACATTCGCGTAACGACAACAACACTTTTTACGACGATGATTAACATACAAAAATACATACTTTTACTAAACGTAAAACGAGACGAATAATAATAACACTTATGGATTATTATTACAAACCGTCACCAACGGGCCAACCATATTTTCTAAGAACAAACGATAACGAACCAACATTGGACATAACGAGTTGTGTAGACAACTAGCATAGATGGTCTTGCGGGACATCTACTTACTTAACTTTACATGTTTAGGCATTTAAAGGTTACGGGTTCGGAGAACCACATACGGGATTTCATCCGCCTTACTTACTTGATTTCACATACTGAATTGCTAGACTCAGGTGAGTCTTACGGCCCCACTTTTACTATTTTTCTTATTGGGGGAGATGCATGCTACTGATTTTCCTTGAACACAAGTACTAAAACTGCTTACTATACCAAACGGAATTGCATGAATTATTTACTTTCTACTGAAGTCTCTCCATCATATATCGTTAGTTATGTACTTAAGCTCGAACACTAGTTAATGGATCCATTAGGGAAATGACCCTCCCCGCCTGGGGTAGTAGCGCTACCACGAACCGTTATGTATAAACGGGCGACTATTATTCGTCACTTATGCTTGCTCAATTACGAGCATGTCACGGGAGCAAATTATTACTTACGGGTTAAGCTTCGATTATGAGCCTCATGGCAACGGTATAACTTATTTACTTTACATTTGCTAGATTTGCAAATACTTGATTTACGCCTACGGGCACTACTGATGAAATCTTGTGTTCAAAAACTGATATTATTTACAAACCTGTGAGATTCACCAACATTCGTGTTGACCCTTTTAGCATGTATTCTCAGGTACCCAGACGGAGTAGGATTTCTCCAGGCATAGCTAGAGTCGCATGATTTCACTAAACTGCATTAACGGAGATTCTCAGCATTATCTTTTTGTACATGTTGATTATGTAATAGAATCTCCCGCTACACGCGCGGACTCTAGGGGACTACATTTTGTATACGAAAACATTAAGTTTTCAAACATTATATCTATGGAATGTAACTAATTTACAAACGTTGCATATAGATGTCGTTTGCTTTATCTTTGTGCTGTGATATTTAATTAGTAGCACCCCAAACCTTGCTTCCGTCAAACAGTGAATTTGGGGGTGTTACAGTGGTGTTTTTCACACTTTCCACATTTAGGCCTTTTGCCTTGATATGTTTTTGGTTCGGGGTTGGTGATTGCGGCGTAAGTTCGGGCGTTCCCCGGGTTTCTGTTTTGTTGACCCTGACGGTCGTTACCATCGTTGTTCCACTTTCGTTTGTGGGTTCCAGATTCGCCCGCATCAGTACGGGAAGGTTCAGTTTTCCCTGTGGTAGCTTTCAGGGTTCCAATCAAGACCGCATCATCGGTCAAGCTTTGAGCCAGGTCAACTGCGCTCCTAAAAGTGGCGGGTTTGGAGGACATGACCATGCCTCGGATTTGTGGGGCCAAACCCCGGTTGTAACGCTCAATGCGTTTGCTTTCGGGTGTCACCATGTGGGGTACCAGTCGTGCAAGCTCCTGGAATCTTGTTGTGTATCCGGCAATATCTGCACCGATCATCTGGATGTTCCATAGCTCGGTTTCCAGTTTCTGTTGCTCACTCTGAGAGCAAAACTCTTCCATCATCATTCGCTTCAGGGTTTCCCAGGTGATGGAGTAAGCGGTTGTACGGCCAAGGATCTGTATCTGAGCGTTCCACCAAGTTAACGCTTTGTCAGCTAGGGTACAGGTGGCGTATTTCACTACTCTGTCAGCGGCGCAGTCGCTGATGTCGATTACTGACACCGTTTTCTCAATCCAGTGGACTAGGCCAATGGCCCCTTCAGTCCCGGTGAAGGTACTCGGTTTGCAGGCTTGGAATGTTTTGTATGAACACCCCTGCTGGGTATTCGTCGGTGTTTCACTGTTGACGGGGGTGGCTCCACTGTTGTTGGTCAAGTTTTCACGATTGTGGCTGGCCTCGTATTGTGCGATGGCTTCAGCCACGCGGCGTTCGATTATTTGCTCGGTTGTTTCTGGAGGCGGAGGTGGAGTAGGATCATTTCGTTGACTATTTCGAGTCTTTCTTTGTTTAGGCGGCATGCTGACGTTCTGCGAGGAAGGAATGCAGAAGTCAATGTCAATGAAAGGGATGTGAAGGATAAAAATCTCACATAGTTCAGTTATCGAGTATTTAAGGAGAAATGACAAGATCCTCATCACGTGTCTCACGACTATGAAACACCCATATGTATTTAGTATAATATAATCACGTTGGCCAGGCGTCATTATATGATGCTAAATACATACTTCTTTTCATCAATCGCTTGACATGATCCGATTCACATAAGATCGAAGTACAATGAATGAGTCGAATGTGGTGAATAGATCACGCGTATCGAGGTATCGTAACGATAGTTTAGAGGTATGTAAATGCGTGTATGCACGTGCGTTCTAGCCAAGGCTATAGTCTAGGTCTCTAGGTCTCTAAGTCACCTAAAGTTTCCTAGTTCGCTATAACCATTGGCTCTGATACCAATCTCTAACACCCCCAAATTCGTTGATTTTTGTTTAGCGGAAGCATTTAGTTTGAGTACGGAGGTGCCATAATAACAAAGCATGCATACGTATCAGAGCATATGATTACAACAGAACATAATATATTAAGATGCCAAAAGTATAAATTACAAAGTTTACGATTCATCGAATCGTACAAGTTAAAAGTAATAAGTTTACAAAAGTAGATTTCTGGAATATGACTAAAACAGTTTCAGTTATACTAAAGAAATCCATGTGTTTCCAAAAGTTGGCATCCTAAACTTCACGGGTCGCCTAATTCTCCATGTGTGTTGGCGATTCTTATATGCGCAGCTAATTCCCTGAAAAACATAGTAAAAGTCAACAACTAGGTTGAGTGAATTCACAGGTTTCATGTTTGTAGCAATAGTTGGTGTCTCAAGGTATACACCAATTAGTTGTTGTTATCAGTTTCAAATAAAGTTTGGAAACTTGTTGTCCAAAGTATACGTTTTGTGGGATGTTACCCAAAATGTCAGTTTGTAAAACCAATTACGTTTCCATATAGTTGTTTGTAGGAAAGTTCGTATCCTAGTAGTTGTAGGAAATCAGTATCCTATTAATTTATGTAGGAATGTAAGTATCCTATTCGCTGTTTCGTAGGAACGTAAGTATCCTAATAGTTGTTCGTAGGAATGTCAGTATCCTAATAGTTGTTCAGTTGGATCCATGTCAGAAGGATATTGTGCCCATGTCAGTAGGGACTTTTCATCAGTTTAATAACAATAGTAGACCCATGTTCGCAGGATCTAGTGCCCATGTCAGAAGGGACTTTTCCGTAATGTTGCCCATGTAAGTAGGGACTTTTCAGTAACGTTGCCCATGTCAGTAGGGACTTTTTAGTAATGTTGCCCATGTCAGTAGGGACTTTTTAGTAGTGTAATAACGATAGTAGATCCGTGTTAGTGGGATCTAGTGCCCATGTCAGTAGGGACTTTTAGTTACCCAGTCCGTTATATAAAGTGTTGCTGGTTATTCTCCAGCGTTCTCAAAACATGTTTATGTGTTTACAGCGTTGGTAGTATGAAAGTATTATGTAACTCCCCCATAAGACCCGTACCTGGACCACGTGCGGGCAGTGTTACATATTATGTTGTAATCGTCAGTTTGTTTATCAGTTTACCAGTTCAATGTACTCCACTTGTTTGAGTAAAATAGTATACAACCATGTTTGTATAAAAGTGTTTGACTATGTTTTCCACCCCTGTTCAAAGCAGTTAAAACAGTAAAAGTAGGGGCTATGAACTCACCTGTTGAGTTAAGTAGTTGTGCGAGTGCTAGCAAACCTAAGCCCAAGTACAGTCCGAAATCTGCTAACGTCCTAAACGTATGAGATTTAATAAGTATGTGGATGTCTAAACTAATCATCCACGCTAGTGTTTGTACAACTAAGTTATGTCCAAAGTGTTGGTTTATACGTTTGTGTTTTGGAAAATATGTACAGCTCGTTGGTGAGTTTTCGTAATAATAATTCAAAGTATTATTATTATATTTATCGTATTGTATACTACCCAAAGTATATGTGTTTCATGTGCGAGTTATATCATAAAGGTTTGGTTCTTGAAGATGTTTAATGATTAGCGTGAAAGTAAATAATTCAATTCAATCATAAAGGTTTAGTATACATGTATCTAATACAACTAAATAATTCAATTCAATCGTATATAAATGTACAAACCCTATCCTTTTGATGCCGAAATATTCACCGGGAGTGACATGAACGGAGTTGTAATCAACAGATGATAAATCCATGTTTAAACAATTACTTTCAATTGTAATAATCGTAATGTCTGCCTGTATGAGAAAACTTTGCAGAACCGTTTCACGTAATCGATCGTGGTGAAGTCAGCAATGGTTTTGGCTGATCATCCACGTCACGAATTGGATGGTTGCGCAAACACTATTTGAACTGAAATTAAAAGAGATTAGGGTTTGTATAGAAGAGGAGATTTGTGAGAGAAAGTTCTGCAAATGATATTATTGTGGGATTTGGTTGGTAGAAGAAGAAGAAACTGATGTGAAGCGGCCAGGTTTTTTTGCTTCTTTTCTGTAATGAGGATGTGTTTTTTATCTTTAATTATCATTATAACTTTTAATTAAAAAACGTTTTTTCTTTTTCTTTTTTTTTTACGGTTTTTTTCCCTTTCCAAAATAAACTTCATTAAATTAAATTAAATTAATCTAAATATTAATAAAAGAAAACCTTTGCTACTTCAATTTTTTGAAAAATTGACACCTATTAACCAATCAAATTCCTTGATTTCACCAACCTTTCAATTAACCAATAATATTCATTGATTTCCCTAAAAATCTATCCTAAAAATTCTCTATGTATTAATAATAAAATAATTATCATCCAAAGAAACAAAGTTTATCTACGTTATTAATTTTATTTATAACATGTTAACACTATCGGTAAATAATAAATAAATAAAAAAATTAATCCAAAAACTCATCTTTTATCTAATTCTATACGAGTAGTATTTATTATAATATTTTTATTTTTAGCCTAAATCACAATATGTCGGCTTCTTCAACCTTATAAAAATATATCTATTTCTATTTAAATAAATGATAAGGCTTTAATAGTGTGTAATTATATAATCATTTAAGTATAAATGTACTCAATGTACTAATATAATCATCAAGGATCTATTGTTTAATAAAGTTGTAATCAATAAAGTCTTTATAGTCGGTAAACATTAAAGATAAAAAGAATTAATATTAAGAAATACTATTACCTTATTAAATCAATATTTTATTATTTAAAAAGTAACAAATTTTAAACAAAAAAAATACTTTTTTTTAATTGCATTTTGGGGTATCAATTAATTTTTATGTTTAAAAACGATCATTAATTTAAACCACACATTAAATGATATATGTCTAATTTATGCACATCAATTGTTTCAAATAGTAACAACTAAACATTTAAAATATTAGCCAATGATGTCCAGCTCAACTGGTCAGAGGCTTGGGGGGTCAATGATAGGAGACCTGGGAAACCCAGGTTCGATCCTTGAGGCCAGCGGGTTTTACCATTAATTCGTTGTCGTGCCTTCGGGCGGACGGATTAGTGGGTTTTTCCCGGATTTGGAGTAACTTGGGGCGCTTAAGGGCTCCGTACGGCTGGATTGGGCCAGTATATGGAGACTTAGCCATTGGGTCTCCCCGTACGGAGTACCTAGGCGATTTCTGTTAGCCTTTCAAAAAAAAAAAACATTTAAAATATTACATTTACCATTACATTATCAACTTCTTTTTTACACTAAAATAGGTATTTGACCACACATTACTATTCATAATTGATAACATATACTATTTAATGTGTGTTTCTAAATTACAATGCATTTTCATTCACAATTTATGTGCAAACACGGGTCTAAAGATAATACATATTTTTGCATTGTTTAATAAAGTTGTAATCAATAAACATACGTCTTTATAGCCAGTACACATTATAGATAAGAAGAATAAACATTAAAGCAATCCGCTTTTTTTTATTACATTTTGGGGTATCAATAAATTTTTTATGTTTATAAATGATCACTAATTTAAAACACACATTAAATGATATATGTCCAATTTATGCACATCAATTGTTTCAAATAACTACAACTGAACATTTAAAAAATTACATTTACCATTAAATTATCAACTTATTTTTTACACTAATATAGGTATTTTGCCTCACACTATTATTCATAATTGGTAACATATACTATTTAATGTGTGTTTCTAAATTACATTTTCATTCAAAATCTATGTGTAAATACGGGTTTAAAAATAATACATTTTTTGCGTTTTCAGTATTAAAGTTTCATTATAATGTCGTGTTTAGTTAAATCTGCGTCTAAACACATGTTTAAACAAAAAATATATATATAATAAACAAAAAAAAAATTCTATTCAAATCTTTGAAAAATTGAGACATATGTGAACATGCAAGCTTTACTTAATACCTTATTGGCAAAAAAACATAATAAATAAATAAATAAACTCATTTCTTATTGTTTTACTATTTAGTTGAAAAAAATTATACTACCTCTGTTCCATTATAAGTTTCCTGTTTTGACTTTTCAAAGTTTTTCTTTTTTAACTTTGACTTTAAATATCTTTATTTGTGTCATATAGGACTTGATTAAAATTATACCAATGAAAATACATTTAAAACCTAATCTATTCATATATTTTGCATCAAGTATTACATAGCACAAACAAAAATAATTGGGGTCAAAATTGAAAAAAAGGGCTTCAAAAAGTCAAAACATAATACTTGTAATATGACAGAGGGAGTACTTCAACAGAGGTTATGAGTTTTAACTAATTGATCAAAAACATAGGTTGCGATCATTATCGGTTGGTTTATTTAGGTTTTATGTTATGATAATCTAATTTATCATCCTTTAATAATTACAATTCAAAGAGGGTATTGATAACGAAATAAGTAATATATAAATAAATAAGTACCCGAATTCTCTATAAACATTTTTGAATAATGGATGTATTGATATATCACTTGAACATGGTTTTAAAACTAAAACATGGCTTAATAACTACCAATAACAATATTTAATATGAGATAATTAAAATTTATAAAAATACAATGAAAATGATTTGCTTTGACGTTCCGTGTTTATACACGGGTCTTAAATCTAGTTTGTAATATTTAAGAAGGGACAATTATGACTTTTGAAGAATAGACATTCACTATTTAGGTTATCATTTACATGAGAGATTATCAATGGTTTTAATTAAAAATGGTTAATCAATGGAGGGTTGAGATTAGATTAGAGTTGCCTAAATTAAAAATGACAACCTAATAACTACTCTATTATAATATATTAGAGATAAGAGAGAAGAAAAGAGAGAAGAGAGATGTCAAAGTCATGATTTCAAGGATATACCAATCAATTTTACGATAATTAATGCCATTTTTTCAAGAGCCCCCCATGGGGTTTTCAAACATATCCCCCAGCTTTGCTTAGGAACATATCTAGTTTTTTATATTATTTCAATTAAATATTCAAACTAAAAGCTTCATTTCATTCTATATTTATGATGCATAAAGCATCGATTGCACTTCTTTTCTTGTTAAAATGTCAATCATTCTAATGAAATGCTATTATGTATAATATCATGAATCAGTCTAATACGTACAATGATTGGTTATTTTGATCACGGTACAATCTAAATGGTGACTGATTCAAATCTTCCGTTATTAATCCAATAAGATTTGGGGAGGGAAAACTACAAGTATATGTGACGTCTTTGTATTTTGCAAGGAGAATAATTGGATAAACAAATAGGTCGCTTATTCTTATTTTATTACTCGTATTTTGTAAATGGAGAGGCGATGGAAAGGGGGGCCGTGTTGATGGATCACAGGAATTGAAGTAAAAATGGTCGGAGGTTTTGAAGGGAGTGGATAAGGATATAATGGTCATTTACTTTTTGATGTAATAGTTTTAAGCTATCAATAATGAATAAATTGATGAAATGGGTGAATATGATAATTTTAAAGTTTATATTGGGTATATGTGATATTATGTTGTTTAGTTGGGTAAATATGTTATTTTGAAGGTTAGGAGGGAGATATATGATATTATCCCTACAAATATATGTGAAAATATTACTCGTACATATAATAACAACTAATTTTTACGGTTAACAACACATGTGTTATCTTCAATTAGTCATTTATTGAACATTTCAAGTAAAAAAAATTAAAGTTTGATTTATGCAAAATAGTTTTAACGCGATAAATGTTCCAACTTTCAACACAAACTAAAAAAACAAAAGACAAACAAACAAAGATGATTTCTCGATATACTTAAGATTTCAACTTTCAAAACAAACTAAAAAAGTAATTATATAGATTTAAAAATGTACTACTACTATTATTTTAATTAAAACAAAGTTTTGAAAGAATATATAAAAATACTAGTTTAGTGACCCGTGATAACACGGGTGTTGTCAAAAAAATATAAAGAAAAAAACAGCAATGGATAATATTGCATTGTATAATTAATCAAAAGGCTTTATAGAACATCAAACAATAGGTAAAGATGACAAATATGATCAACTACTTATAAGTATGATTCAATGAAAATAATTTTACAATGTCTCTGAATGTTTTAACCGAAATGATATTTAGGTCCATAACTTCACCCAATTACATGTTTTCATAATCATGTTGTACTCTGCAGCCTGAAATCTTTTTTTTAAGGTATACTCGTCTTAGAAATCACAATTACAAAGAAATTATAAGAAGACCCATGTTGCTTTACACACATTTCAAATGACCTACATTGAGTTTAATTCAAAGCAGAGAAGATTTGGACATTTAGCAACTTACTAAGAAGTACCAACTACCTCACAAATCCAACAAATGAAAGCTAAATAACATCAGGCATCTAACATTAAACCCGCCAGAAAACAAAATCAAACATTAAACTTGCATAATCATAAACATTTTAAAGAAAACTTGGAGTACATTTCTATTTCTAAAACATATAAAAGGCGTACCATTATCAAGACAGTACAAACCTTTGGTGCAGGGCATAGAATAAAACCCATTCGTCAAGAAAAATCTGCAATTTTGCTACCAAAATGAGGGCAACCATAAAACACCTACGCCAGGGGAAGAAATAAGAATGCCTAGTAAAAGGGATATTAGAACAACATTGGAAAATATTCTTGAATTGAACATACCACACCAACGGTGTAATTAACAATTTTATCTTTGCATCGTGCCCTAGCCTGGTGCAGCATCTGCTTCACACCCAAACCACCTGCTTGACACCCAAACCACCAATGCTACAAAAATCATGAACTTTCATGAGACTTTTTATGCAATATACAGTATCAATAATTGATCAATAGAGCCACCATCAAGCGCAGATGTAGGCTATGAACATAACAGGTGAATCTCCAATGCCTGTAGTAATTAGCTTTTGCAAAAGCAAGGAGCCTATTTCCTGCATAAGCCAATTATTATTCATAATCTGAAATGTGAATAATACAAATTCAAGCTTTTGTTTAACTATATCACTTATTGAAGACTATATGTCGTTTACATGTGAGAACTATATGATCAGCCTGCAGTTTTTAGAATGATCATTATATGTGTCTGTTAAAGATAAATTCCACACAAAACAGTCAAAACCCAATATCGGTCAGCCTAAAATCAAACGTATGCATATAGTTTAAGCCACTAAATCAAAATAGTCCAAACCAAATAAGGATCAACCTAAACGTGTAAATAAGTTTGTAGTTGCAAAAATACCAAATTATATCACGTTTCATTATGCAAGGAGAAGGGAATTCAATAAAGCAAAAGGAAAGTTGGATTTTTATCAAGCATACAAAGGTACCTAGCCAGGCTTTTGATCGAACACCTGATAGGCAACAGTTTCTGAAACAATTACAACCACAACCACCACCGCCTTCATCGGCATCCTACTTTTCGAAATTAGAAAGAATCTTTGGAACTGTCTTAGTCCTCAACATCTTCTCAGACTCATTGAATTATAAAACCAATTGAATCGTTACGTAAATCATTAGATAAGAGCTTCAAATAAATTGAGATATTAAATGTAACCACAAACACGAACTTACATAAAGTGGCTGGTGTTCATCTCTCAAAAATATTTCTTTACGATCCGGATCCATAATCATCAAATATCACATTAACGAAATAAAAACATGATATTAAATTCGAGACCCACTAAATGGTAATAATTGAAGAAACCCTATAAACTAATATTATCTTGAACATGCCATTTAGAAGATCGCAGAAAGAAGATGATGTGAAGAACTTGAAATGAAGAAGAAGCAATAAGAAGAAAAGAAAGATAAATGGTTCAACAATTAAATTTTGGCGGTGGCAATAGGGTTGTTGACCAGGCGTGACATTGGATGAAGAAAGACCAATTAAATTAAAGCTTGTAAAATAAGTTTTTAAGTATCTATCTAGATATATGAGCAAGGGTTTCATAATTACAAAAGCAAATTTGCATAGAAATTTACAACAATTTAAACCAAGACAATTATTTTAGATAAAATAATAAATACTAACAAAATTATTTCTGATAAATATTTAAGCCATTTTAAAACATCAATATTACATATCCATGACATCATCTTTTTAACCACAATGTGACACGTCAGCATCAAAACATACCTCATGACTTGCCAAATCAGATTTATGACATCAGCTGAACTCCCCTTTAGTAGATAAGATAGATTATTATCACAAAAAAAAAAAAAAAAAAATTGATATAGAATTTGGTAGACTTATTATGAAAATTCATTTGTTTTTTCTCTATCGTACTTCTTTCTTTTCAAATCATTTGTACACATTATTATTATTACTATCATAATACCCGCGCTATGCATCGAAATTTAATTTTTTTATTATATATAGCAAGTCAACGATAGTCGTATATTATGTCTGGTCTTCACGCATCATCCATAATAATGACTCAATAACGATAGTTTGCTCGTATGTAGAGTTGATGATTCGAGATACGGATATGAAACTATTAATATCAATATTAAATTAATGAAAAATCACATACGTTTTAAAAAATGTTGAGTCTAAATTTTTAAGAGTTTCTATATATAATTCAATAATATGCTTTATATATTAGTATAGATATGTGCATTAATTATGTATGTCTATTACTCCCTCCGTCCCAAATTAAGTGTCCTGTTTTGACTTTTTGAGTCTTCCCTTTTAAACTTTGAGCTTAAATATTTTTGTTTGTGTTATATAATACTTGATGCAAAATATATGTATGGATTGGATTTTAAATATATTTTCATTGGTATAATTTTCATAAAGTAATATATAACACAAACAAAAATATTTAAGGTCAAAGTTGAAAATGAAAGACTTCCAAATCTGACACAGGACACTTAATTTGGAACGGAGGGAGTATTTTTCAAAATTCTAATATAAATGGCTCGTGGTGTTAGGATTTGATAATTTTTCTGATGTACTCCCTCCGTCCCGGTTTAATAGTCCATTATTTCCATTTTGGGATGTCCCAAATTAATTGTCCATTACCAAATATAGAAAGGTAACATGATTCTTTTCACAATATTGTCCTTACTTTAAAAATTAAATTACAAAAGTAAAAGGAAGTTCAAATTAATTGGTTAGGGGTAAGAATGTCATTGTGCAAAAAGTAAGTAATAATTATTGTGTTTATCGTAAACTGCGTGTAGTTCTGTCTGGGGACAATTAAATTGGGACGGAGGGAGTATTACTTTTCTTTTTAAACAAATAAATTAGAAATTTGAAGCTCAAGGGTGTGTTTGGTGTGACTCTTTCGAGAGGCTTTTATGGGCTTGAGCTTCTATTTTGTAACACCCCCAAATTCGTTTAGCGGAAGCATTGGTATAAGCTGGGGATGCCACATTTACATTATACATGCATACATATCAGAGCGTATGATTATAACAGAACATATATATATATATATATATATATATATATATATATATATATATATATATATATGTATGTATATATATATATATATATATATATATATATATATATATATGTATATATCAGGGTAAATGACAAAAATCGGCTACGTACTGCCACCGATTATTCCAAGTATGCAGCTTACCTACTAAATTGTTCATGTATGCAACCAACCGGAAGAACTTGTACTGATGTGTGTAACATGGTAACCTGCTACCTTTTGATCCGGTAAACATGATTATTTGTTATTTTTATTTTTAATTTAAATGTTACATGGAATCATCTGAGACAACATGAATGCCACGTCAACTAATTATATAATTCAAAGTTTTTTTTCCCGTTCCACTATCGGTTACAATAAGGTTAAAATGGTCATTTAAATATATTCTTTTTTACATTTCATTTTGAGAAAATAATATTAAATTAAATACTATCCTTTTCACAGTCTTGGTCACCATCACCATCTTAGTTTACGGGAAAAAAAGTGGCAGAGCCACTCATCCACCATCGCCAAATTATATCAACATTTACCCATCCACCATCGCCAAATTATATCAACCTTTTAACATACAAACCGCATAAATCCCATAAAATAGAATGAAACTAAAATTTAAGTGATAACTTAAAGTCAAATTTAATAATCTCAATCTAACTTTGAGATCAGATTGGGTTAAAAATTAAAATTCAAAACTAAATTTCTTTTCGATTTAATATGTAAATGGAGGACGTTGGTATACGATGAAGCTTAAGCTGTCTACCACCACCATCAGACTAACGTTCTAACGGAATCAAGGGGTGGCGGCGATGGTCCCGAAGAAAGCTACGGTGGTGATGGAATCAAAGAACGCGACGGCGGCGATGGTCCCGAAGATACAGAGGACTTTCAACAATGGTGGTGGTGGCGGCGGCGGCGCAAAGATCCAGCAGATCTGGTGGCAACAACCAACTAATCGAACTGCTGGCACCGTATTATCTTTTTAACGTTGGCGTTTTCTGTTTACCGGCGATGTTTTCTGTTTATCGGCGATAGACCATTAATATGTATTTGTATTGTATTATCATCACATAATCAATAAAAAATTGTTTCCATGAAGAAAATATTTGAGAATCGGTCCACTAGAAGCTATCTTAGGTGAAGCTCAAAATACGGATATCAAAATTTAAGGATTTGTACAAAAAGGGAGCTAACTTTCTGTGAAAAGTATGTATGCATATGTGTGTATCAGTGTATGTATAGGTCTTAAAACTTTTATTTATTTTAACTATAAAAAATAAATTTTAGTATACAACCCATTCCTTTTACTGACGTGGATGCCACCTTTGCATATGACATGATGAAAATATTGTTGTGGCAGCTTATGTGTAAGCCTAGTCAGCTTCAGAAAACTTCAAAAGGTAATAATGCACTTTTTAAAGATCCTAACACAAAACTTACCGGTTGGTTGCATACATGAACAATTTAATGGGTAGGTTGCATACTTGGAGTAACCAGTGGCAGTACGTAGCCGATTTTTGTCATTTACCCTATATATTAAGATGCCAAGAGTAATAGTTACAAAGTTTACGATTCATCGAATCGTATAAGTAGTTAAATTGTACAAAAGTGGATTTCGTAAATATGACTAAAAACATATTAGTTATACAAAAGAAATCCACATGTTTCAAAAAGTTGGCATCCTAAATCTTCAAGGGTCGCCTAGGTTCCATTTGTGCAGGCGGTCCTTACGTGTGCAGCTAATTCCCTGAAAAACATAGTAAAAAGTCAACAACGAGGTTGAGTGAATTCACAGTTTTATATTTGCAATAGTTGGATCAAGTTTGTAAGCACAGTTGTTAAACCAAATACGTTCACAATAGTTATTGCCATAACAGTTAAGTAAGTTTAGTGGAATGTTATCCAAATACAAGTAATGTGGGATGTCTACCCAAAATACGGTTTACATTGGGATGTTACCCAAAGCACAATTTACGTTGGGATGTTACCCAAAACACAGTTTAAAATACGTTGCTGGTCGTTCTCTAGCGTTTTACAAACAGTACCGGTCGTTCTCTGACCAAATACGCATGGGTCGTTCTCCCGTCCAAACAAAACAGTTTACCGGTCGTTCTCCGGTCTAGATACGCACGGGTCGTTCTCCCGTCCAAACACTGCTGGTCGTTCTCCAGCGAGACACTATACCGGTCGTTCTCCGGTCTAAAGACGCATGGGTCATTCTCCCATCCAAAACGCATGGGTCGTTCTCCCGTCCACTTGGCCAGTCGTTCTCTGGCACTAAAATACGTTGCTGGTCGTTCTCCAGCGTTTTCATAAAAAGTACCAGTCGTTCTCCGGCTAAATACGCACGGGTCGTTCTCCCGTCCAACAAAACAGTTTACCGGTCGTTCTCCGGTCTAGTAAAACGGTTTGTCAAATAGTTTACCACATTTGTTTTAGTTTATAGTATGAAAATGTTATTTCATAAGCATTAGTTTGCACAACAGTTCAAAGTACTCTAATCGTTCGAGTAAACACGTATGCAATCATGTAGTAAAAGCAGTTATGGCAATTGTACAATGTATAACACAATAGTTATATAAAAGTTTGCTCATGTAGTAAAAGCGTTGACTATGTTTTCCACCCCTGTTCAAAAGCAGTTAAAACAGTAAAAGTAGGGGCTGTGAACTCACCTGTTGAGTTAAGTAACATGTGAGCGCTAGCAAAGCCTAAAGCCCGAATGTAATCTAGCCGCAATCTCCTAACGCCCTAAACGTATGAGATTTTAGTAAGTACGTGGAAGTCTAACTAGACCATCCATGCTAGTGTTTGTACAACCAAGTTATGTCCAAGATGTTCGTTAAGTGTTTACGTTTGTATTTTGTAGTTGTGAAAATGTATACAACTCGTTGGTGATAGTTTAAAATCATAACTTCAGGAGTATAATTCTGTTTGTTTCATTGTAATGTTATAAAGTATGAAATTGTTGACGGGGGTCCGGGGGCAGCGCCCCTGGTAGCGGGGTCCAAGGGGTGGCATCCCCTGGTAAAAACGCTGTAGTAAAAACGCGTTGTATACATTTCGGGGTAAAATCAAGTGATAAAATACTTAGTGAAATCATGTGTTTTTAAGGGTCTGAAACTTGCGACATTATGTGCGACATTGCGTGCGACGTTATGTGCGACATAGGCGCTTGTGTCGCTATATGCGACGTCAGGGTCTAGTGCCACGTAAGGGTCGACGTCGCTATGTGCGACTTCGCAATTTAATGCGACGTTAAGGGTGATGTCGCAGTATGCGACGTTGTGAAGTGTTCTGCGACATTGTGACTGATGTCGCAAATGGCCCAAGCCAGATGCGACATCGGGGTCTGATCGGACTCCGGTGGCCGGAAACATGGCCGGACGACTTCGTTTTGGCCCGAAACTTTTACCCAACCCTTATTTGGACATTTCTTAGTTATATAAACACAAATCATGTATTAAAAAACCAAAATATAAGTAGTTTCGAAAAAGTGTCGGAAACTTACGCGTGTCGGTTTGGAAATTCGAAAAGGTAGAAGTGTAGATCGTGATGCCGTGATCGTTTTATTCCAAAGGAGTATGATGATTTGATGCGTTTTTGAGGTAGTATTTGGTGATTTTTGTTTAGTTTTTAGAGAGGGAAATGAGAGAGTATAGAGTTAGAGAGAGAGAGAGTGGAAGTGTGAAAATGAGGTTGGGAGGTGGTGTGGGTACCGATTTTGGTGCCCAAAATAGGAGGGAATTGTTCCAATTTTGTGGTATTTAGCCCATGTTCGTTTACCCGATCTTTAATTATTAACTTATTTTTAATTGGTAAATTTTTAAATACCTTTTTAGAATCTATTTAAGTTGAGATATTTTATCAAAATAATTTTAGTTAAGTTTATTAAATTTAACTTTGTTTCCTTTTAGTTTACGAACTAAACGTTTATACGTTATAAAATTCTTTGTAAATATTATCAACATAATATTTAATATCAAATAATGTTATTTAATAAATTTCGTTTCATTAAATAAATTTGTTCACCAACAGTCGTATATTTTTGTCGCGTTTGTTCCAATTGTCGTATACATAATTATAACTAATTATGAATCGTAATACTACGCGTATTAACTAGTTGGGCTTTGCTAGACTTACCTCTAAAATATGTTGTGAATTCACTCAAAGTAGGGAATTAGCCTAAAAATGCGTGCAATTAACGTTTATAATTTAGTTGAAAATGCGAGGTGTTACATATTTTACATTAAGCCTCATTCATAAATCTTATTTGATAAGATAATAAAAATGAGACTTCTTAAAAAAATAATCCCTTAAATAAGAAGCTTTTTTAAGTGATTTCACGCCTACGTTTCTTTAATATTTACATCTTGAGAAACTTAACTAATTACTACATTTACTAACAATAGTACAAGATAGTAGTAGTCGTATTTTTATAAAAATAATTTTATTTATACATTAGAAAGATAACGCAATTTCAATAAGAATTTTGTTAAACAAAACCCTACCGACTTTGGTTAAGATGTTAAGACTATCTCTCTTTTATTTAATATTAAAAGAAACCCATAATTAGGTAAACATTCTTAAATTAGTCTCCCCTAAATTAATCTTGTCTTTTAAATGCTTAAGCTCTTTTAATATTAGCCTTTGATCTTATTTTCACAAGGCGATTACCTAAATAGCATATTAGGTATTGCACAAAAGACAATAAAGCCCTTGAATTTTAGTCTGATATCACGCCCAAAAACCTGGAAAAAAAAAGACCGCTCATTCTCAATTTCAAAATAGGATCACTATCAAATACCCATGGAGAATTCCCTATATCGATTGAATGGAAGGCAGAAGATTGAGAAAACGAGGAATTCTTAAATCCATATCAACTACAGCTAGGAAAACCCCCTAAGATTTAATCTTCCTTTTGGAACCTAAAATTTAGACTACATCTTCAGCCTCTAATCAGGTAATTCAACAATCGCATCATGGTTTATATGTTTAAAACTTTACTTTTATTATATAATTGGTTCAATTCGAGTATTTATTTTACCACCCATAGAAACTATCTACAATATACATATATATATATATATATATATATATATATATATATATATATATATATATATATATATATATATATATATCGTTTTATCCAATGTGTTGAATGATGCTGTTAATTTTGATATACGGTTTATACAATCTTACAAACTCACCATTTGAATTCACAAGCAAGTTTTTTAGTTATATTGTTTTAGCGCATTCTATGTGTTTGATCAAATGCCAATGAGAGTTTAATGTAATGTAATTGATGTGCAATTTGCGGTTTTTTGATTGAAGGGAAATTATGTGTTTGATATTATATCTATGAATGCAAATCAATGTATATTATAATTCTTAGACTTCAAGTGCAGAATAGCAGGAAATCCCTTTAAAGTTTGTCCTTTAAAGTTTGTGCAGATAGACGAAGAACAATAATGTGACACCCATCAAATTAGGGCTAGTTATTAGTTCCCAATCATTTTGTAATACATGTAATTAGTGTTATGTATTAGGCTAATTGTGTGTATCAATATGTATATTGATTAATATATATATATCAGTACGCGATTAAATTTAATCGTGCATTATCAAATTGGTCAAATTCCGATTTATTCATGCGGGCGTTGGTGAAAACAAGTATTAAGTAATATAAAAATATTATTTAATACCCTCATTATTTATTTTATATTATTTTGATAATATATACAGTATTTCTTATCGTACAAATCAAAACATTCGCGACAAAACCTATAAATAATGTATTATTATTGAAAATGATAATTATTATTTACTTGGATTAAAATAAAACACATTTCGTTTTATTTCATTTTACTCAAACGCGACGAAACCATTCAAACCATATCCGTCTCTCAAACTCAAAACAAAGATATATTTTTATATTTCAAAAATAGTATTTTTATAAAATACTTTGACTCAAAGATAATACGAAAATACATTTAGTAATTTTTAAAATTAAGAGTATTTCATTTATATACGATCGGGTGCAAAAATACGGGTATTTTGTACTGCGAATTGAGCCCAACTAACTCCAATTATTGGAGCCGGCCAGACCCAAAACCCATTCCCAGTTTCATTTCATTCATTTCATCTTTTTCATCTATTACTCTCGGTCTTTCTTCTCTCGGTTTACATCATCAACAACAACACAAGGAATAGCAACAACATCATCATCTCCATCGTGATCATCATCTTCATCATCATTCTTGGATCATCATCATCAAAATCATCACCACGGTCTCCATTTTTATCGTAAGGAAATCAACAACTTTTTATTTAATTTACATGTTTAAATTACATATATAAGCATGCTATGATGATCTATTAACTGATTATGTCCAAAATCAAACCCCAAAATTGTTGTGTGGAACGTCTAATACGAACAGACCTGTAAATGGCCTTGATCCGGTCATGATCTGGCGGATCATGGCTTGATCCTGCTGATCATGTCCTGATCCTGCGGATCATCACTCGAAAATAACATGGATCCGACGGATCAGAACCAGGATCCGGCGGATCACCATAAAACACCACGGATCCGGCGGATATGCCCCCTGATCCGGCGGATCACACGGATCCGGCGGATCCATATTGGATCCGGCGGATTGGACCTTAGATCCGGCGGATCAAGTTATGATCCGGCGGATCCACCTTTCAAACAGACATCAATTTTACTAAGTTTTGGGACTGAGTTTTTGATGCCTGACTTTACCCCGAATACAAATTTCGAATGCGTTTTCATTAAAGCAATGTAGAAGAAATAAAAAAATTTCAAGCTAACCTGGCATCTCGACCCCAGCCAGGGGCCAGTCCCTTGGACCCCGCCAAGGGTTGCCACCCCTGGGACCCCGCTAACCAGGGGCGCTGCCCCCGGACCCCCGTACGCAATTCCATACATTATGAACATACGATTAAACAAACATGATAATAATGTTTTCATAAATCATTATTTCAAACTATCACCAACGAGTCGTATACGTTTTCACAACTTCAAACATAAACATTAACCAAATTATTTGGACATAACTAGTTAAGGGAACAATTAGCATAGATGGTCTGTTGAGACTTCTAATCATTAAAACCTTGCACGTTTAACACGCCCAACAGGTTTCCACATCTAATCATTAAAACCTTGCGCGTTTAAGACGCTCAGCAGGTTTCAGCCGTTGGAGACGACATCATTTCTCTTGTAAACCATCATTTGTGCTTGATAGCATCTCATTAGGCTCAGGTAAGTCTCATAGCCCCTGTTTTACTATTTTAAACCTAGGGGTGAGAATACATGCTGTTTTGTTTTACATGTGAACGCAAGTATCAAACATCGCTATATTCTGCATGAGTTATTCATCTAATCATCATAAGTCCTCAATAGCATAGTTTGGTAATACTTTGTAGCGTGAATGTTAGTGTATGGTACCATATGGGATTGACAATCCCCGTCCGGGTCAGCAGGCACTGACTGGTCAAACGGATGCATTATCATTTGTTTATACGTGTGTTGATTAGGCACACGCATAGAGGCACCCTCGTTCAGGCACTTAATTGTGATCCTGACACCTCAGTTAAGCTCAGACTATGTGCTCATGGCAGTTATATACATCATTTATCAATTACTTATTTGTTTAATTACAAATATTCATACTAAAATCTTGCGGTTCATACATTACACTTTATCATTAAACCTGTGAGCTCACCAGCTTTTAGCTGATCATTTTAGTGTGTATTCTCAGGTACTCAGCAGTAGTAGGACTGCCACTCAGTACGCCCATTAGCTCGAGTCGCATTCAGACATCAAGAGATTGTCATGCATTACTATATTTTGTATAATTTAGTTATGCCATAGAATCTCTATCATTTGGCTCAAGAGCTTTTGTAAAGTATATTATAACAGTGTAAAACTTTTATAATATCAATGTATTTTGTAAAATAACGCATATAGAGTCGTTCATTATATACCTTGTGTGCTTGATTATTGATTAGTCGCGCCCCGACCCGAATCGCTTCCGCATCATAATTTGGGGGTGCGACAAATAAAGACTCATTTTGAATAACCGCAAGGCCAGGGCTGTTAGCTAGGCACATCTCGGGATTAGCTTGGGACTGATTCTGTTGTCACTGTTGTGGTTCAGAGCCTCAAACCCTATGGTGCTTTCATTAACCATTATGAAGATTTTATCATTCCATATGTGTGGCAATTAGTAATCTCTTGTAGGTATCGCTCTTTTGTTTTTTTTTTCCAGTGAAACAACAATTATTACATGAAGCTATCCTTTCAAAAAATATCTAAACTAATATGTATCTTGGTGAAATCAGTGTAGATCTTCGTGGTTATTTCCCCTTGAGTTCCACCTTGCTTATTTTTAAGCTTAACTTTTTAACTAACTATTTATTTTGGTTATCTTCTTTTTTGAAGCCAGAATTCTAGTGGAGGCTGTTTTTCATGGGCTTGGATCCTACAGCAGATCATCATGATACATACTAAGAAGTCAAGGTTAGTACATCAAGTATTATTATTGGAGAGTTCAATTGATCGATCTTTAGTGCATCTTCATTTGTCAGTTCGTTCTTCTGATGCACAAGTTTTATCCTTGGCAATGCAAAAGGCCATAACCTCACGATAAGTCAGATCATGAGTAACAGTTGGAGTAGCTCCAATTTTATACGTGCCCAACGTGCTGCACAACATGGATAGCTTTTTTCACTTGAATCTTATTATAATGACTTTTTACGATAACAGAATATTACATGCATTTAGTTATTTGGGTTGCATCATTGTTGACGTACCATCAATTAGAGGTGACAATATGGGTGGGTCAGGCAAGTTAGGTATTAGTCAATATAGGCTTGGGATTAAGATGGGTAGTTTATTAAACGGGCTGGGTAACGGTCATTATTATTAATGCATCATACCACACATTTTGTTTACAACTAATGTGTTAAATTCGATTACAAAAATAATATTATTAATAACTTTTTGGACAAGTTAGTCCAGAGGCATATATCTATGAGACATATGCAAATCTGGATGTACCTGAAGATCATCATGTAATAATGTTGGTTCTCAACTTTTCTGACGATGATAATCTAGACCATTTGTTGGATTCAATTGCTCATATGATTCAGGTTTATACCTTGAAAAATGCAGACATGTTGAGGATTAGTTGTATGTTGTAGTATTTTGGACAGTGGAAATAATGGAGTTTTAATGTCTTCATAGATATTCTTCTTGATGTTTGTGGAAGACTTTGTGTAACTTCTCAACAGATGAGAGACCATAGGTCCTCTTTGTACATCTGATCTTTTATTTTTATATTCAGTTGTGGTATCCCTTTTCTAATGAGCAAATTATGAATGAAAGTGGGAACTCCATACAAAATTCCAAAAGAACGTGATTGGTTTTGTAAGGTGATAACATTGAATAATGTTATATTTGTATAGTAATATTTCATAGTTTTTATATACTTTTAGTTACAATTATTTGATAAACTATAATTATTTTGTTCATATTTATAAAATGGGTAGAAATAGAGTTTGTATTAGTATAGAATGAAAATGAGTCAAATAAAGTAATCTTTGTATAAAAGTTAATTGTACCTAAATTTAGTTGGTAGAAAGTGGTTAAAAGAGTGATGTAAATAAATAAAGTTTGCAAATATTTGAGTTCGAGAAGCTAAATAGATTGAGCGAATATAATTAGATTGCATATTTATTGAAGTTTATGAGTTAGACCAAATAATTATTTGGGCTAAGTAATAATAATGATAAAATAATAATCATATAATTATAATCATAATAATAATGTCAATTATTATGTCTTTGTTTTGGTAAATAGCATCACGTGAAGTTCCAAGCTTAAGTCAAAGTCAAAGTTAATACATGGGGGCCCAGCAAGGAATGGATTAGATCATGCATGCATGTTTTGTAGAAATCAGAAAGTTAATTGTTGACTAGTTTTTGATTTATGTGGGCTAGTAATTAATTAAAGAAGCGTGGCATACTGGAATTAAATGGGCTGCATGTAAGACAAATTCAAGAACCAAGCCCAAAGAAAATGGCGGTGGAGCTGTGGAGTTAAATCCAAGTCCAAAGATCAGATTTCCGTATGTTCTAGGAGTAATTGATTGGAGCTAGCATCAAGAATAGGTCGGTGGATATTTCTTGGTGGGTACGCAATTTTATTTTGACAGCCGGCCTCCACATTTAGCCGCCGGCTAAATTGTGCCCCAGAGCAATTATATAGCAGTCTTTTACAGACGAATAAAGGGAGTTTTTTTCACATATTTTTATAAGGGTTATGAATTATTTTTGCATTTTTGAGGGTTTTTCATACTTTTGAAGATCTTTCATTCATCTTAATCATTCGGCTACTACGGATCATCATTTAATCATTGTAATCATTCGTTTACTCTTTTATTTCAATACAATTATGTTTGCGATGATTTCAATTATTTTATTTGTTTATTGCTTGAATATGAGTAGCTAAATCCTTTAACACTTACTTGAATGATGTGATCTAATGATTAGGGTTGTTATCTTTTAATATTTATGTTGAATTATTTTTGTTTAATCGTGAACCTTATGTATTCTAGTTTATATTAATTGATTTATCTTGTTGGTAAATTATTATATGATCAATTTAGCGGGAGCTTTTTCATATAATAGTTTATTATAATTATTTGTCTATGAATAATTGTTAATTGATTGCGGAAGCAGATATTAAACAATATAATCGTTTAAACATGAATGTGTAAGTAGGTGAAGTTGACGGAAGTTATTCACTAGATTAAATCTTAAATTATTGAATCAAAATTAAGGTGTAGGTTAAGTGGACGCACTAATCTTAGTCTAATTAAGATTCATATATTTAACATAATTAAACTATTTATTGCAATTTAATTAATGTTTAATTGAAAATATTATGTGTTTAAGTTTTATATATTATTGAAGCTTGTTAATGATTTAATTAGTGACTATAGCGAACGTTTGTCACAAAGTTATTTCATTATTTAATTATATGTCTATGTATGATTAATCCAATGATAGCGGGCGCAGATTTGGTATAAGTTAGATAATTAAACTTAAATATATAAGGTGATGATATTGGCGAACGTCTTTCATTAAATTAAATTATTAATTAGTTAATTAAGATTTATGTGAAGGTAATGGCGAACGTTAAACCTGATCTAAATTAAGATGAGCATTGATTGCTAGATAACCTGGTTTTTATTATACAACCCGAAATCATTAGTGAGCTAGTTCAAGTAAGTGTCGTTTTAATATCTGATAAAGTTAAATTAATCAATCTGACTCTTCCTGAGTCCACTTAGTTTATTAAATTTAGTTGTTAAGCAACGTGACAATTCGGTCACAACAAACCCAAGTCTTTTCTGTACTAAATTAATTACATTTTTAGTTTTAATTCTTAAATTCACAATCCCTGTGGAACGAACTTGGACTTACTGTAGCTATACTATACACGATAGGGTATACTTACCTCAGTTGTGTAATAGTTAACGATCAGTATTTCTTTGTTTAATTTTTTTAACTAGATTTTACACATCAAAGTTTTTGGCGCCGCTGCCGGGGAACTGTGTTTAATTTAAGAATTTAATTTAAGTGTAGTTAATTGATCCTTTCTTTGAATTTTATTCTTAGAAAGTTACTTTTTAACTTGTTTTGTGCCGGTACATTTGACGGTTTTATTTTTTTTGTGTTTTTGCAGGTTTTATTAGGTAGTGGATGAGCACTAGGACTTCGGGTAACGAACTTGTTAGTCCATTGTCCGATCCGGAGAAAACCACAAAGAAGACACGAAAGAAGAAATCAAAGAATACGCCGATGGAATCTACTGAAAGCCAAACGGAAAGTGGATCAACTTCAGCAAACGTAATCATTGAAGAGGTTTACGAAGAAGAGCTTGAATCTAAGTTTGAAGAGGAGATCAAATCGGAAGAAGAAGAAGAAGAATATCAAATGGCTGACGAGAATGATACCCCAATGTTGTCAAGGGCTAGGGATGTTGCCCATACACCGGAATCTACCATTCGAAGGCCGGCTATTGACAACAACTTTTCACTAATGGGAAATCATATGAGTCTGATCAGAGATAGCCAGTTTGATGGAAGAGTGCGGGCCGATCCGCACAAGATATTGCTAGCTTTTTGGAAATCGAGGATATGTTTAAATATGGGCCAAATACTGATGAAGCCATTCGATTGAGGACTTTTCCCATGTCTCTGTGTGGAGAAGCAAAAATATGGTACCAAGAACTTGAACCGAATACTATCACCACTTGGAACCAAATGAGGGAGGCGTTTGTCAGTCGATTCTTTCCTCCGGCTTTAGCAGAAAGGTTACTGAATGAGATTCGAGGATTTAAACAGAATGATGGAGAAACAGTAGTGGAAGCCTGGTTAAGGATGAAAGAGATGCTCAGGAATTGTCACGGTCATGGGTTATCTAAACGGGAGATTATTGAGCTTTTCTATAATGGGCTCAATACCTCATCTGCTTCGGTTTTAGATGCTGCAGGAGGGGGTGTGTTTATGTACAAAACTCCAAATGAAGCATGGAAGATGATGGAAGATAAGGTCTTACAGAATATTAATTGGGCTAATGATCAGAAGACCAAGACTACTCGGAAAACCGTTGCTTCAGCTTCTACTAGCGGTTATGATAATTCTGAGATGATGAAAGAGTTGAAGGCTATGTCCACAAAGTTTGATGACTAGTTCAAAACTCTAAAGGGATAGATCAAGGAGCTTCGAGAGGGTTGTGGTAATTGTGGCGGAAATCATGCTACAAATGATTGCGATAGTGATGATCAACCTATGAGGATGGCGGATGAAGATGTTAACTATTTGCAACAAAATAATTATCAGAGAGGCGGCTACCAGAACCGAAATTCGGGTAACTATTTGGGTAATTATCAAGGCAATAGATATTCTCAACAAGGTCAGAACTACCACAATCAATATCAAAGGGATAATGCACAACCACCACCAGCTCAGCAACAGGAAGCTACAGAATCTGCTTTAGAAAAGATGATGAAGGAATTCATTTCCAAACAGGATGCTTGTACTGAGAGGTTGAAGACACAAATGACGAATTTGAGAATAAGTATGGATCAAGGTCAGAAAAATTAGCAAGCCTCGATTCAGGATTTGGAAAGGAAGATGGATCGGTTATCTGAGGGGCAGAGTAGTAGACCAACCGGTGGTTTACCGAGCAACACCCAACCGAACCCAAGGCAAACATCTTCTAGCGGTGGTCCAAAGCCATACCAACCACCACCAGCCCAAAATGAGCATGCTAATGCTATTATCACTCGTAGCGGGAAAGAACTACTACCTCCTCCGACCAAAAAGGCCAAAGTTTCTAACACTATTTTGCAGGATACTGATGAGCAGGAGGTTGAAGATGAGCAAGAAGAGGTCACCGAACCTGCATCTATTCCGGTTTCACCTTCACCTTCGGTCACACAACCGGTAGTGAAGGCATATAAACCAAAGATTCCATATCCTCAACGCTTGAGGAAGGAGAAGATTGCAGCTCAATATGGAAAGTTTGTGGATATGATCAAGGGCATTCGGATCAACGTGCCCTTGGTTGATGTTTTAGCTGGAATGCCGAACTATGCCAAGTTTATCAAAGACTTGGTGAGCAACAAGGATAAGCTATCGGAGGCATCAGCTACATTTTTGAATGATGAGTGTTCTGCTATTGTTCATAATCAGATTCCACCAAAGTTGGGAGACCTGGGGAGTTTTATAATTTCTTGTACATTAGGAAAGTTTATGACTTGTGATGCCCTAGCGGACTTAGGGGCTAGTATAAACTTAATGCCTTATTCCCTTTATGCTAAATTGTCTTTAGGATCCCTTAAGCCCACACGTATGAGTATAAGACTGGCCGATAGATCATTCCAATATCCTGTAGGGATTGCGAAAAATATGTTGATAGAGGTAGGTCAATTTACTTTTCCTGTTGACTTTGTGATCCTCGAAATGGAGGAAGATAGTAAAGTCCCACTCATCCTAGGACGTCCCTTTTTACATACTGCTGATGCTATTATTCATGTTAAAAATAAGCAGTTGACTTTAGGAGTGGGTCAGGAAAGGATTGCTTTCACGGTTGATAAAGCCATGAAGCATCCTTATTCTACTGACGATACTTGTTTTAGTATTGATGTTATAGATGAAGCTTTGGATGAGGAGTTACAGGGATTACTGGGATTGGATGCTGAGCTTGCTGAATTGTTGGAGACAGTTGATGAGAAAATGACTGAGGAAGAGTTGCTTTTAGCTATGGAGGCTAACATGGATATGGAAGAGCAACTAGCAGAGGAAAGATTTGAGGAGTTAAAGAGTGAGGATCGATTGAGGATCAAGACTTCATTTGAGGATCCGCCGAGAGACTTGGAGCTGAAACCGCTCCCAAGCCATTTGGAATATGCTTTCTTGCAAGAGGAGAATCTATTACCGGTTGTAATTTCCTCTACTCTTGTTAATTCTGAAAAATGCATGTTACTTGATGTGTTGAGAGCTCACAAGAGCGCCTTTGCTTGGCGTACATCGGACATACCTGGGATAAGCCCATCTTTCTGCAAACATAAAATAAACTTTTTAGATGATGTAAAACCCGTTGTCCAAAGACAACGGAGGCTTAACCCGAACATGAAAGATGTTGTCAAGAAAGAGGTAGTTAAATTGCTTGATGCGGGTATAATTTACCCAATTTCTGATAGCCCTTGGGTGAGTCCTGTCCATTGTGTGCCTAAAAAGGGGGGTATGACTGTTGTGTCGAATGACCAAAATGAATTAGTTCCCACTAGGACAGTCATGGGATGGCGAGTATGTATTGACTATAGGAAGCTTAATGATGCCACCCGTATTCCCGTAAGGACCATTTCCCTTTGCCTTTCATTGACCAAATGCTAGAAAGACTTGCCGGTAATGAGTTCTTTTGTTTTCTTGACGGGTTTTCAGGATATTTCCAAATTCCCATAGACCCTAAAGATCAAGAGAAGACTACCTTTACTTGTCCATTTGGTACATATGCATATAAGAGAATGCCTTTTGGGTTATGTAACGCCCCAACTACCTTTCAAAGGTGTATGATTGCTATTTTTCAGGACATGATTGAGACTTCCATGGAAGTTTTTATGGATGATTTTTCTGTTTTTGGAAATTCTTTTGAAACTTGTTTGTCTAATTTGGATAAAATGCTTGAAAGATGTGAAAAGGCACATTTGGTTTTGAATTGGGAAAAGTGCCATTTCATGGTTAAAGAGGGTATTGTTTTGGGACACAAGGTGTAAAGTGTGGGGATTGAGGTTGACAGGGCAAAGATTGACGTCAATGCTAAGTTACCTCCACCCGCCAATGTTAAGGGAGTTAGAAGTTTCTTAGGTCACGCGGGTTTCTACCGTAGGTTCATTAAATACTTTTCTAAGATTACTAGACCTATGACCAAATTGCTTGAGAAGGATGTGTCTTTTGTGTTTGATGATGAATGTGTTAAGGCATTTGAGACTTTAAAGGATAGGTTGACCAATGCACCTATTATGGTTTCACCTGATTGGTCTCAGCCTTTTGAATTGATGTGTGATGCTAGCGACTACGCCTTAGGGGCTGTTGTTAGGACAAAGGGAGGGAAACCATTTTAAACCTATTTACTATGCTAGTAAGACTCTAAATGGAGCGCAACAGAATTATACCACGACTGAAAAAGAGCTCCTTGCGGTTGTCTTTGCTTTTGATAAGTTTAGACCTTACCTTGTCCTATCTAAGACCGTAGTTTTCACAGACCACTCAGCCCTGAAGTATTTGTTTGCTAAACAAGATGCTAAGCCACGTCTCATTCGTTGGATTCTCCTATTGCAAGAGTTTGACATTGAGATCAAGGATAAAAAGGGGGCTGAGAACCTTGCCGCCGATCACCTGTCAAGGTTGGAGAATCCAAACTTAGATAAGCTAGGCGATACTAACATTGATGATTCCTTTCCCGAGGAATTTCTTTTGCAGGTAGGAGATGATGTGGAGAATGAGGAAGAAGCACCTTGGTATGCGGATTTTGCTAATTACTTAGTTGCAGGTGTTTTGAGGAAAGGCATGACCCATCAACAGAAAAGAAAGTTTTTCTCGGACTTGAAATATTATTTTTGGGATGATCTGTATCTGTTTCGGGTTTGTGCTGATGGGATGATAAGAAGATGTGTTTCCGGGGGTGAAACGAGGAAAATTTTGGATGAGTGTCACCATGGACCAACAGGTGGGCACTATGGACCTTCTGTGACTGCGAAGAAAGTTTTTGATGCTGGTTTCTATTGGCCCACCATTTTCAAAGAGGCACAAACACTTTTCCAAACTTGTGATGCATGCCAACGTGTAGGCAACATCTCCAAAAGAGATGAAATGCCTCAACAGAGCATTCAAGTTTGTGAGGTTTTTGATATATAGGGAATAGATTTTATGGGTCTGTTTCCACCATCTCATAAGTGTGTATATATTTTGGTTGCGGTGGATTATGTGTCAAAATGGGCGGAGGCAAAAGCGTTACCGAAGAATGATGCGAGGGTAGTGATTGACTTTTTGAAAAGTTTGTTTTGTCGGTTTGGAATCCCTAAAGCTTTAATTAGTGACCGTGGGAGTCATTTCGCGAACCAACAACTAGAGAAGGTATTGAAGAAGTATTGGGTTAATCATCGATTTTCTACTTCTTACCACCCTCAAACGAGTGGTCAAGTAGAAAATACTAACCGAGCATTGAAGAGGATTTTGGAGAAGACGGTTAAGGACAACCGGGCTATTTGGGCGAAGAAGTTGGATGATGCTTTGTGGGCATTTCGTACTGCTTACAAGACGCCGATTGGAACTACACCTTACAGGTTGCTTTATGGTAAGACGTGTCATTTGCCGATGGAGATAGAGCATAAGGCTTATTGGGCACTTAAAAATTGCAATACGGATTTAGTAGAAGCCGGTGAGATGAGGTTTCTTCAATTGCATGAGTTGGATGAATTGAGGATGAATGCTTATGAGAGTTCAAAGTTGTATAAGGAGAGGACCAAAGTTTGGCATGATCGGAAATTGAAGATGCGGAAGGAATTTAAAGCTGGAGATAAGGTACTTTTGTTTCAATCTCGTTTTAAATTGAAACAACCGAAGTTTAAGCCTCGTTGGACTGGTCCTTATACGGTCAAACATGGGTATCCGTCCGGTTATGTGGAATTGTACAAGACCGATGGAGGGTCTTTCATTGTTAATGGTCATAGATTGAAGCATTATCACGAGGAAGATGTTGAAAACGAGTGGGAGGCACTCGTGATTTACCCTAAGAACTGATAAATTTAAGGTTTGAACTTTGTGGGTGTGTTCACTGGAAACCCTCACGAGACTATAACTCGTCCACTCGGGATACCGAGGGGTTTAAAGGCTTATTGCATATGCTAAATGCAATCGTGATTCCTACGAAAATGAGTTAGGATTTATTTTTATGTTTGAACTATGTATTTAATTGTTTTATATGTTATGTTTCTTTTTGGTTTTGTTTTGTGTGTTGTGCTGTTGAATGATGCTGCTGACACGGATTTGAACTCGCATGCTGTTGGATTTTTCAAGAGATACCAGGGGAGTTTTACTGTTCTACTTCTTTTCTCTCATTTTCACTGTAATTTTATTCTGTTTAGTACAATGGGGACATTGTACAACTTAAGTGTGGGGATGAGGGTCGAAAAGAAGTTTACTTGTCCTTAGGTTTTGTTGTATTATTTATTTTTTTTAAAAAAAAAAAGTTTTATTTTTAAGTTTTGAGACTAAGTATTTATTAGTTAAAATAGTTTTATTAAAAGTTTGTTTTTATTTTTAAAGTTTAGACTTTAACATGGATTTAAACTTTTTGTACATATAATTTTAAAGTAATAATAAATGATATATAGTTTCATTAAATGATATACTGATAGGCAATCTATATGAAAATTTCTGAATTTTAAGAAGTAAATTTTAAACTTGTATATTACTTTGTGGTAAACATTTTATGATGTATGACAAAAAGTCTTAATTCCTGGATTTAGCATGCAATATCTTATATTTTTAATATTTATATAAAATCATTTGGGGGTTTACTAATTGTTTCCTCTGTTGTATGAAAATACAGACCTGGTCTCATATTAGTATTCTTGAAAATAAGCAAAAGAAATATAAAATCTTTAAAATTAAGATTCTCAAACTTATCAAACTATGTCGCTCTGTTATACTAAGGTATAGACCTGTCACCGCTGGTTTGATTTAAAAAAGGGTTTGCTTTACGTGAATCAAGTTATGTCGCTTTGTTGCATGAAAATGCAGACCTGTCACCAATGTCTTGATTCTTAAAAATGATTTTTATATACTTATTTTAAATATAAAGTAAAGTGCATGGCTAAATTTTAGGGGTATATCATAGGTGGGGATCATAAGTAATGTACATACTAATAATAAAGTGTTTTCAGAAATTTGAGTATAGATTGTTTAAGTGGATAACAATATTAGTAATCGTTGATGAGCTATATATTATGTGAATAATAATAAAGGAATTTGTAAGTCCCCTAGTTTTAGGATCGATAACTTCGTTATCTGTAGTATTAAGGTGCGGAATCCCTCAATACGGTGTTATTTTACTAACAACGAATATGTTCGTATTGCGTTTTAACTAGACTTAGCTTTAAACAACGAATCGTCAAAGCCTAGCCTTAGGTTATGTTTTTCTCTGGTTTGTTGAATTCGCAGCAATTGAAATCAGAATGCAAAAGTTATTTTCAGTGTTAACGATTTTACAAAGAAAAATCGTTTAAATATTCTGTCTCGGCTCGGCTCGCATGGGCCAGCAAGTTAAGCCCAACTCGCCTTGCAGCCCAAGCCCATTACCAAGCTCGATTCGCTACTGACTTCCACGAATTCAGTTCTCATCTCGGCTCGTTAATCTCGCGACCTGAGAACTCGACTCGCACAGAATGTATTTATTTCGTATTTAATAATTCGTCTAACTTAACACAATAATATGTTTAACGAATATTACTAACAAAACAAATATTTATTTACAAATCTAAACCAATATACAAACGTAATAATAATTACACTAGTCCTATATCAAGCTAGATCTGTTGTCACAATCTATGTCTCAACAGACTCCCCCTTGACAATAGCTCTAGCTTCTTTATCTTCACGCTGTCTTTGGTCTTCATTTGTAAATCTTACTTCCTGCAAAAATTTTAAGCTTGATGCATGTTTTAACCATCCTATGATAATCTCGTGCTAAATCACCCCAACCAACAGTAGATATGATCTTGTTCTTGTATAACATAATCAAATCTTCCTTTGATAAATTCATCAAATGTCTGTGATCATATACACGAAGAATTTCTTTTTCGCCATTAGGATAATCATCATCAGCTTCAATCATAAAGGCTTCTCCTGTTCCAGCATCTACCCCCCAATATTTCAATTTTCCCAAAATATTCTGAGGCATAGTCTTCATTGGTATTTGCTTAATGCATTTGACCGCTGGATAAACCTTCTTCCTTCTTCTTCTTCCAGTTCTCTGACTAAGTTCGTTTAGCTTTATCATTTTTCCTTTCCTTGGCTTAATCTTCGAAAACTTCATAGATAATCCTTCAGTCCTAATGATACGCTCAACATACTTAGCATAATCATCATCACTTGGATTTTTCATATCTAATCTAGCCAAGTCTCGAATCTCATATCGAGGCAATGAACTAAACACGGTAAGCTTCTTCTCAAAATATTGAACCCCGTCAAACCTTTTGATCGCGAAGAGCTTCAGGTCAGAGTCATAATACCATCCAATAATGCCAGTTTTAAGTACACGCTTTCCAGTAATATCAACTTCTTTCAAAATGCGTTGCTTATTTTCCTTTTTCTTTTTCAGCATTTCTTGGATAAACATAGGATTACCAACCATATGTTTGTATTTGTCCTCTATTTCTTCAACTTCAGTATCTGAATCTTCAGAAGCATTCTCAAAAGCTTCTAAATCAATAACTGATTCTCCTTGTTCATTTACAAAAACAAATTCAGTCGTTGATGGATTCACAACATGTTCATCTACATTTGCATCCAGATCAACACCTTCATCTATCACTGATTCAAATACTGCAGTCCAATCTTCAGGAAGTTTGAACTCTCATTCTTCAATATCATAATCAATCTCTTCATCTATCTCATCCAGAATATCATCTTCCGAATCTGATAGATTAAGCATTTCCATTCCTAGAGAAAAACATAAATACAAATATATTAATAATTCAAATTCTTTATTGATTTCCCTGAACCAATCTAAGAATTTCTTTATTAATTCTTTTGTATATTTTAACCTAACATATAAACGCAATATAAATATAACTTATAAAATCTTTTATTGATTACCCTGAATCAATCTAAAATCTCTTAAGTCTACTTAACAAATATTAATTAATTTTAAATTCTAATGCATTGTGAATAATCACCAAACATTTAAATTTACTATTAATTACCTTATATAATTTCCAAGTGTTAATTGATCTCATTCATTATCAATTTAACCTTTAAATTATATATCATTTGTCTAGTTAATACGAATACATTTTTAACTTGTTAATTACTTATAAACCTTACGGTCTTAAGTCTATAATCAAATCTAAAATGCATATGTTATTATAAAATTATGACCGCCGAAATTAATCGGAACACGCCGCTCGACTACTCAATAAGTCAGAAGTCTTTCGATCACTATTTTATCTTAACATAATTTTATAAACTTAAATTACCAAACATATTTTACTTAAAATAATAATAACCCTAAGCCAAATATATTTACACAATAATTAAGTTTACACTTGTTCACTACAAACTATTACAAATATTACAGTACTAAGATAATACTAAGCTATCTTACCAGCTTCAGTATCACCCGATACAGTCTTATCTGCACTTGTACCCACTCCAGAACCACTAGCACCAGCACCAGACTCCCCCTGAATAGTAGCTTGCTCACTAGTCTTTGAAGGACCAGTCTGCTCACCACTCGGTGCATTGGGATCATCGTCCTTGTCTTGATCTCTCTTTCTCTTCAACTCATTCTCTCTGCAAGACTCCAGATATACCAATATCTCCCCCTGAGCAGGCTGTCCTGAATGCGATCTCAAGACCAGACTCTCTAAAGAAGATAACTTCAGTCTCTGTACAGTGAAGTCCGCAAGTAACGTCTCATGAGTCTTCATCAACAGATTGTACGATTCACTCTGCTTGAGTATCTGTTGTGAAAGAAGAAGATTGCTCGACACCAGCTCTGGAATCTGAGAAGTAAGCTTCTCCAAATCCTTTACCCTCGACTCTAAGGATGTAATCCTTTCAGCATCAGTCGTTGGAGTAACAGGTATCGTTCTGGGTCCAGGCGGTGTAAGAGACTCAATATGCCAGTCTCTGGTAAGCGGTGTATGAGGTTGAGACAAAGCTTGCGTAAGCAAACTTGTCGCAAATCTAGCTGTTTTGTTCGTCGGAAAATTAGCTCCACGAACTAAATCAGCAACCTCATGCTGTAAAGTTAAACACAATTAAAATCAGTTATTGTTACAGATTACTCTGTCTCAAACTCTAATTAATTGCATAACACTCATAGTTATAGAATTTATATCTCATACTTGAAGCGGTAAAGACATCGATTCCGTAACCACCGGTGCAACCATCTCTACCTGTGGTGTATCCTGAGAAACTGTATACAGAATTAACTGTCTCAGTTCAACTCCTGATAAACAACAAGTTAAGATTATTTAACTTTAATTAATACTAACCTTCTCGAATAGTAAGCGTTCTCGGACGCTTCATCAAAGGAATCTCAACTTCCTCAGTACCTTCCTCCAGAATACTCTTACCCTTCCTCTTCTTTTCAGAAGCAGATGGAGGAGGAGAAGGTGTATTATCAGAATCTTCATCTGAAGCCGTCTCACCATCACGACCTCTAGATGATCTAACAGGATCCTAAATTTTAAATATATTAAACATTTATGATTAGCGTAAGCTCTATCATACAAGTTCTATATATTTAAGATTAATCAGATATAATACCTCAGTTGGTACAACAACTGATCTATCAAGCTGTATCTGCTCATCCTCAAGTAATATAACTTCTGGATGTGCAGCCTCAGCTTCAGCTTCCTGTTCGTATAATGATATTTATATTTTTAAAATCAGAAATAATATCCAATTTACTAAATATCTAATATCAGAATCATTATATAATAATATTATGCATCTATGATCAATAAAAACAATCTATCAACTAAGCATCTATATTATTACATAAGTAACAGATTACCTCAGGTGGTGCCAAGTAACTCTCAATGTCTTGAAGCAAAGGATTTGTCTCATCATCATTCTGCTCCAAAACTTCTTGCACAACCTGTGCAGCAACCTCTTGATTCACCTGCTGATCCACCTGACCAGCCTGAATAAGAACATCCTCAAGGAGCCCTTGTGGATCTTCAGGTTGAGCTTCCTCAGCTACAGGTGCAGGTACAACATCAGCAACAGCAGGAGCAACAACAGCAGCAGGAGCTACGTCCAACCACCCATGATTTGGCGGTGCAACGTAGTTCGGATCAACAATATATCCAAAAAGTGGTCTAATTTCCGGTTTCACCACTCCTTCCTTCCTAATCGTCTGCATAAACATGGCATTATAACCACGTTGATCAATGGTATTCACCGATAAAAACGGCTCAGGAATAACCAAGTTCGGTAGACGCGCACGTATGATAAGCATACAAAACCTCGGGTAGATCATAAATCTAGATCTAACAGAACCCGATATCTGTCTAGCTATCTCTCCAAAAATGTAATCACAAAAACTGTATGGTTTATTGTAAACCAGTGACAGTACAGCCGATAGAATCGCAGGGCTCAACTCATCAAAGCCACCTTTCTTTGCTGCGAAGACTATATTCATCACGTGCCAAAGAAACCTCCACTGACCAATGACCAGAGGCTTCTGGAACTGACGTCCACGCCTGTCTCCTGTATATCCCATACGTCCAATAGCACCCTCAATAAAGTCCATAGGATACTCAATATCCCCGTTCTCCTGTTCTACCGTACCTAGCTGCAAAATCTCACGAAGATTACCAGCTGAAAAGGTAACAGGTTGTCCACCAACTGTAGCTCGAATCTCTGGCGGAGTGACAGATTCGTCATAAACAATATCCGTCCAGAAATCGTTCAGTATAGTCTGTGAGATAGGAAGATTGGCCGTAATGGCATATCTAATCCTTGATCGTGCTAGAAAACGTAATATATCAGCAACCCTGTCAGCCCGTTTGGCCTCAAGGTTCAGATCAACCAGGATGTTGTGACCCTTATCAAATGCTCTAGCCATATCTGTAATAAATACAAACAACAGATATAATTTAATGCACGATAAAAAATATTTAAACTATTATGTATTATGAATCGAGATTCATCAAACATCTTAGTTTAAAATTGTAATTATATATAACTTGATACAAAAATAATCTCAAGTCGTATATAAAAATTTTACTTATAACTAAAAAGTCTTAAGTCTAATTTAAATCACGTTAGGTACTTGTTATTTTAATAAAAGTCTCAAGTCGTTAACGTTAAAAATTATACCGCTAATGTGAAATTAGGACACGCCACTAATTTTCTTCTTAAATTAGTAGACTTTCGATATAATCATATAAGAATTAACACAAATCCATTTCATAAAAGTTATTACTTAAAAAGTCTTAACATTTATATCACTACTTTAAAAAATAAAATTTTTCTAAGTACTGGACTCGCATAAACTGGCCTAACGAGGTGAGGTCAACTCGTTTTGCTTATGAACTCGCTAAACTTATAAAGCAGCTATTGAAGTGAACTCGCTAATCTCATGGATTCGCTAGTCAACTCGCTGCGAGTTGATTCACAATGTCAACTCGTTTCATTCAATCAGGGAGTCGAGGTAAAATCTCAACTCGTTCGATGAACAGCCGTCGATAATTTTTAATTAAAATCGATTAATCTGTTGAATTTAACATGATCTATCAATTGATTTACGTTTATTAACATCCATTTAACATAAACCACAAGGGTTTATGTCCAATAACATCGTAATCGACGCAAATCGTTTAGTTTTTAACCCGAAACCCTAAGTTTTATAAAAACTTCGATTTCTTGTTATTTACACGGTGAAATCCGTTGGTTTATACCTCAAAATGTTCGCAATATGAAGGTGTATAAAGTCCTCGGATTGAATAACTCGTTCCCGTAATCTAAGAATCGAAATCAAACGAAAACAATAAATCGCCTCGTTTCGCCTTGTTGACGGATTCGCAAGCTTTACTGAACTCGCGAAGTATGTGGGTTCGGTGGGTTGGTCTGACTCGTTTGACCACCTTTATACTTTACATTCGATTCGCGAGATTTGAAGCGGACTCGCAAGTCGAAGTCAACTCGCAGAAATAATTAAAAACGCGAATTTTAATTCTAAGTATAAATAAAAACCCGATATTTTCACAAGTCTAAATTATAATTAATTTTCACTTGTATTTGTCACGTTGTTCAACTCAAAAACATTCAGTATGATTTAATTCCGAAGGGTAAGCATAATTAACACAAAAATTAAAAACTAAAACAAAATTACATAATCATAGGTATCAAGTACCATTTTATTAAACACTTGAAACAAAATAAAATACATACACAAAATGAATAAGAATTTATCTGCTTAGGGATCATATTAGTAAGAATAAGCAATTCATGATATATTTAAAAAGTTTAAGCAGATTGGTAGTATACATACCTCATGAAATTCAAATAAATTACTATAAAATTACAACTAAATATATCATTTATACATTTATATTTATAAAACTATATCTTAGGTACCTTTATCCACATAGCATAATTAATAAATGCATTACGCACATAAAGTAAATATTTTAATTATAGATAGTTCAAGACGATTACCAGTATATGATCCACATAAACAAATTATACTCAATTTTCTAAGCAAACTCTTTATTGTTAGTATGAGAATTATCAAGTGCTTCCTATTATATGACATACTGAAGAATTTAAGTAAAACACATAACACTGCATCATTAAATTTTCAAGGTAGCGGTTACTAAATGATGTATCTTTTCGAAACATATAACATACACTTGAATTTTTACGGTTAGACAAATATCAAACATACTTTGAATATGCTATGTTATCTAAGTCTGTACGTAGTACAACAGAAGATTCCTTCTAGCATAATTCAAAATATATTTGAGAATATTAATTTAATTAAAGGTTTCAGTTCTGTACATAGTACAACATAGTTACCAGTAATTAAATTAATACCCATATTGCTACTATTTGTCACTTTAATTAAAATGCATGATAACAGTGTATGGTAATACCATCATTCAACATTTAAGACTTAATGTCATACATCATAGAATAGTTACACAAAATAATAAACAAGTAGTTAATTAAATTCTTAAGACTTAGAAAATTTCATATAATTTGCCTACCAGTACATCATATGATGAAGCCATCTAAAATTTTACTAAAAATAGACAAATTATAACTTGTGGATATAGGTGTATAATCAAATAAATATAAACACATACCTGATAGAACCGCTGTAGTTCTAAAGCAACTTTATTTGAACCTACTACCATATCATACTTAGGACTTAAGCTTTATTATTGTGAAGCTTATTCTCCTAATGTACTATCATTTCCCGTAGTTTTTGCAAATAAAAACTTAAATGAAGGCGATTCCCCTTAGGTAACAAGCAAATGAATGCCATACGCCCTTTTTTTTTTTTTTTTTTTTTTTTTTTTTTTTTTTTTTTTTTAATAATAAACACATAAATACTAACTATTACAAGAATACCCTTGGAAGACTAATCACTCTGGATTTCTCATTCCGTTTAGTTGAACCAACGTCTCAAATCTTGCTCTGTCGAACGCCTTTTTGTATAAGTCTGCTAAGTTATCCAATGATGGAACCTTAACTAACTTTATCAATTTCTTTTCAGCACAATCTCTAATAAAATGATGTCGAATATCAATATGCTTAGTTTTACTGTGCTTTACTGGATTATTGGTGATCGACATAGTAGATTCGTTATCAATCATCATAGGAGTATTGGTTATATTTAACCCGTAATCCCGCAGTTGCTGTTGAATCCAAAGAACTTGCGAGCAACAGCTGCCAGCTGCAACATACTCAGCTTCACATGTAGAAATGGCTACCGAGGTTTGCTTCTTGCACTGCCAGGATACTAATCTACCTCCTAAGAATTGACATCCTCCAGTCGTAGATTTCCTATTCTGATTGCATCCTCCATAATCCGAATCAGTATAAGCTACGAGATCTAAGTCTCCATCAATCGGATACCAAAGACCCAGCTTAGGTTTCCCTTTGAGGTAACGAAAGATTCGTTTAACAGCTTGCATGTGTGACTCTTTCGGATTAGCCTGATATCTTGCGCATAAACAAACAGCAAACATGATGTCAGGCCTAGAGGCTGTAAGATACATTAGTGATCCGATCATGGCTCTATAAAGAGTTGGATCCACATCGCTATCACTCGATGTATCTGGACCTAATCCATGATTGACTGGAATTGGAGTATTGTAGACCTTACTTTCATCCATCTTGAAACGTTCTAATAGCTCATATGTATATTTAGATTGATGAATAAAGAATCCATCCTTCTTTTGATCAACTTGTAATCCTAAGAAGAAATTCAACTCTCCCATTGCAGACATTTCAAACCTTTTTCTCATGACTTTCTCAAATTCTTGACACATCTTTTCATCAGACGATCCAAAGATAATGTCATCAACATACACTTGTACAAGAAGAAAGTCTTTCTTTTTCCACTTCACAAATAGTGTACTATCAATTGATCCTCTTGTAAATCCATTCTCAAGTAGATACGTTGATAGTGTTCCATACCATGCCCTAGGTGCTTGATGTAATCCATATAGAGCCTTATTCAAACGATATACTCTATCTGGATACTCAGGATTAGCAAACCCTGGCGGTTGTGAAACATACACCAATTCTTCCACTTTGCCATACAAAAAGGCACTCTTAACATCCAACTGATACACTTTTATACCATAATATGATGCGAATGCTAAGAATACTCTAATTGCTTCTAGCCTAGCAACTGGTGCAAACACTTCATTGTAATCAATACCTTCTTGTTGATTAAAACCTTGAACCACTAGACGAGCTTTATTGCGAGTAACGATACCTTTATCATCTCTCTTACACTTAAATACCCATCTAGTTCCAATTGGATATTCTCCCTTTGGTAGGTCAACCAACTCCCATACTTGTAATTTAGAGAACTGAGATAGTTCTTCTTGCATTGCTTCTACCCACGAGTTTTCTTTTAAAGCCATTTGAACATTTTTAGGCTCGACTTGTGAGATAAAGCATGAATATAGACATTGATTAGGAATCCCTGTCTCTTTCATTGCAGTATACAAGCTTTGGTATTCAGAATTCTCAGACGTATTAGTTCTGGATTGATGCCTAGTTTGAACCGGAGTATTAATATCACCGATGATGTTTTCAACTGGATGATTCTTACTCGTTCTAGTTGTAGTAACTGGTTCAACTGGTATCTCATCTTCCAAATTAGTACCAATTTCTTCCAATTCAGGTACATCTTCCGTACGTGCTGAAGATATTCTTAGATGTTTCAAAGGAGTAAGTATGTCATCAAACTTTGTATGAAGATCATCAAGATCTTCTGTTTCTAGAGACTTATCCTCTGAAGGTTTTTGTGACTCACTTGTGGAAGCTTTATCTGAGTCAACAGTAGTCTTGATTCCAGACTGCTTAACACTCGATGTTGAAGCGGGACCAATATTCTCATCTTCAAACACTAAATGTTCAGCTATCTCTGAATCACTGACATAGTCACTAATAGGAACTTTAAATGATGCAAAAAGATCAGAATAATCAAATTGCCAATCTAAGCCCTTATGAACATCCGGTGAATAGCTTGTAACCTCAATATTATAAACTACCTCCAAACGTCCTGTGACTTTATTAAAGACTCTCTTATTTGGCGAATTGGGCATATAACCTAGGAAAAATCCTTCGTCAGCCTTCTCACCAAATTTTGCTTGATGTCCAGTCTTTAATATGGTGCATGAAACTCCAAAGGGTTCAAACCCTTTTAAGTTAGGTTTCTTATTGTTCAAAAGCTCATAACAAGTCTTGTTATGTCTCTTAACCGTAAGAACTCTATTAAGAACATAACATGCTGTATTCACTGCTTCTGCCCAAAAGATGACCGGAAGCTTTGAATCAGCAAGCATTGTTCTAGCAGCTTCAATCAACGTTCTATTCTTCCTTTCAGCAACACCATTCTGTTGAGGTTCATAAGGTGCACTGAATTGATGTAATATCCCTTTGCTTAAGCAATAGATATTCAACGTTGAATTCTTAAATTCTGTTCCATTGTCACTACGAATACGCTTAACTCTCTTTTTATAGACATTCTCTACTAGATCAAAGAACTCAATTAGAATTCCAGGAGTCTCATCCTTTGATCCCAAAAAGAATACCCATGAGAATCTAGAATAGTCATCTGTGACAACCAAACAGTACCATTTGCCACCTAGACTTCTCTTGCTTATAGGGCCGAAGAGATCCATATGTAGCAATTCAAATGGCGAGGAGATAGAGTTTTCAGTCTTAGGTCTGTGTGGTTTCTTGTGCTGCTTTCCTTTCATGCAAGGAACACACTTATCCTCAGACTCGAAACGTTTTTGTGGTACACCTAGAACCAAACCATTTTTGGTTATATAATTCATCTTTCTCCAGTTTAGATGTGCCATTCTCCTATGCCATAACAGAGCATCTGTTTCCGAAGCCTTGGACAATAAACATGTAGACACCATTGAAGAGTTAGGAACACCCATGTTGATAGCATAGATGTCCTTCTTCCTTGGCGCCCTCATCAATATCCATTCATCAGGAATTTTAAAACCTGGCTTCAGGACTAAGGCCTCCTTTTCATTGAAATAAACTGGATGACCTTTATCACAGACTTGGGAAACACTCACTAGGTTGTGTGTAAGTTCTTCAACATAGTTCACATCCTCAAGAGTCAAAGTTCCATTTGAAACTTTTCCTTTTCCCGAAATTACTCCTCCTTTATCTCCTGCAAAATTTACTTTTTGCTTGAGACTATCCTTGAAGTCCTTCAGTAGACTTCTTTCACCGGTCATGTGCCTCGAGCATCCACTGTCTACATACCACCAACTGTCCTTGTTCACAGCATGCTCCTGCACATAACACAAAACACGATCAGTTATCAAGAGGGACCCAAGCCATTACGGTCTTGGTTTGTCCCTTATCATCAACAAACTTAAGCTCTTTAAAATAACCATTCTTCCCATCAGGAGCTTTGGTTACTTTCGAAGTAGCTTGAGTTTGTGGACGATCAGCCTTAAGAGGTGAATTTGAGGAGAACCTCTTAGGCACAAAAGTATGAGCTCTATTATGATAATTATAATTAAACTCATGTGATCGCGAAGTAGTGCCACTTTCATAATGACTATGGCCTCTACTTGGAGTTCTAAACCTCGACGGTGTCACATCCCTAGACTTATGGACATAATTATCACTTTGAGTATATGACCGTTTAGGTTTAGGTGGGGAGACACTATGCTTACCATCTCTTTTAAGAATGTTCACAGGTTTATTACCTAACTTAGGTTTGGTATCTAACCCGTCTACAGTCATATTAGAGTCGGTCTGTGTCTTTTCCTCAATCACAAGCTTATGTGGTGCTTCAGGCTTTTTGTTAGGACAACACGAAGCCACGTGTCCTTTTTGATGACATTTGAAACATGACATCTGCTTGCGTGATTTGCTCACTTTTGCTTTCTCATCCGGAGTCTTAGGCACTAAAGGTTTAAGCTGTTCCTTATCAATTTTATCATTAATCTTAGCATCGTTAATCACTCCACCCGATACAAAATGTATTTTGGTGAACTGAGAAGCCTTGCTATTATCTAATGATACGTTCTTAATAACATCTTTCTGTGCCTCTGACTGTTCAGGTTTATCAGCTACTAAAATCTCAGGATTAACTTCAGTCATCTCAGAGTCCTCAGGAATAGGAGTGTAATTGGCATTAAAAGGCGGGGATACATCATTGTAACCTAACCCAGTCTTGTCCTTTACACTACGTTGAGCATCTAACATTTTATCCATTTGAGATGTCCTATAATTCTCAAGTTTACGGTTTTGCTCAATTAACCTTAAGTTAAGGTTCACTATTTCCTGATCCTTACTAGCAATCGTCTCATTTAAGTCTTTGATATTCATATAGAGACCATCTATGACAACAGATTTTTCACTTATGGTATCTCTAAGTTTTGTTCTATCCAACGCATCAGACTTAATTTTATCTTTTAAGACCTGTTTATCATCACTTAATCTACGAACATCCATAATAGCTTGATCAAGTTCAGATCTAACAGTCTTATAAGATTCCTTATCCATATTTAATTGTGATGACAGATTACTATTTGACACAGTTAAGACACTATTCTGAGACTGTAAATCAGTAACTAAGTAACAAACATCAGCAAGATTAAGAATATCTAAACATACCTTCTTCTTGTCAGTTTGTAATTCAGCCATACGTGCCACTAATTCTTCAGGACTCATATCTGGAGTTGAATCCATATATAGCACATCATCATCACTTGCCTTTTTTTTAGACTCAGCCACCTCTACTCTCTGTTCCATGTCAGTGGGCATGTAGGACACTGATCCAGCAGTTGTTTCTTCGATCTCGGCCATCAAAGCTTCTTCAGAATGAGCTTGCCAATCATACGAGCCATCCAACTGCTTCACCACTAAGGCTTTGGAAGCAAGAGTACTTCCCGAACCTTGTTTTCCTTGTGCTTCTACTTTAGGTCTTTGGCATTCTCTAGCAAAATGACCAATACCCTGACAGTTAAAGCATCTGACCTTGGTTTTATCAAACCCTGATCTATTGCCCAACACCTTTCTACCAGTTTTCTTGAGGAAATTCTTCACCTTTCTAGATATCAACGCTAGTTGATCTTGAAGTTCCAGTTCCTCAAGATAATCAGAATCTATCTGCTCATAATCCTCATCAAATAGAATAGGATCATTGATCTTTCCTTCTATGTAGTTCTCATATGATGCCACAAAGGAAGCAAGAACAGACAGTTGCTGTTCAGCAGATTTCACACTCATCGGCATCTTCTGATGCTCTTGAGGTGACTTCTCAGAATTCTTTCCCTTTGTCTCATCACCAGAGGAGGAAATAAAGCACAGATCTTCAGTGATCATCTCTCCATTTTCATTAGTATTACCAACTAACAGTGCAGTGGTCGAACTCGATGACGCAGTCGAAAGACTTGACTTTCCATGATACAGCCCAGGGTTCTGAACCTGATCAGAATCACTATCTCTTGACTTCTTGGAGAAATCATAACCTTTCAGCTTGTCAATGACTTGCTCTAAGGTCATAGTAGAATACCTAGTTTCGTTATCCTTAATCATAACACCATACATTTCCCATTTAGAAGGCAAACCCTCAAGGAACTTGTCGGTTTTAGATACTTCTTCTTCAAAAATTTCATGGTATTCTAATTCACTTAGCAGATGGTAGAATCGTGTAACATAGGCATCAAGATCTTCTCCTTTTAAAGCTTTAAACATAGTAAACTGCTTTTTAAGAAGACTCTTCTTGCCAGCTCTCACCTGTGGACTTCCCTCACCTCTTTTCTCTAAAGCTTCCCAGAGCGCTTTAGCAGTATGAAAAGACTTGAGTTGATGAGCAAGGGATTTAGGAAGACACATCTTTATGCAAGAATGTGATTTATTCTCATTTCTGTACGCTTCCTTCTCTTGATCACTCATGTTTGCATAGGTAAGAACTACAGTAGCATTTTGAACAGTTTGAGTAGGTGGGGTGTATCCACTCTTGATACACATCCAGATAGACAGATCATGGAATCTACAGTAAGATTCAAATCTGTCCTTCCAATTGTAGTAATCCTCGATTCTTAACAACTTAGGTGGAACGTTTGACTTTCCCACCTCGTGGTCCATTTCGATCATTCTACTTAAGTCAGACATCTTAAAAACGTAAAATTAAACTGTTTCAGCGAATTCAGAAATCTCAACTCGCAAGACTCAGCTCAACTCGCAATCTCAGCTCGACTCGCAGAATTTGTCGATTCGCAAGTGATGTCGATTCGCGAGAGATCTCGGTTCGACTTGCAAGCCTCAGTTCGACTCGCTAGTTCAACTCGGTTCGCAGGCGACGCTGGAACCCTAATCTCGACTCGCGAAACGGCTGTTAAACCCGAAAAAACGAATTTTAAGGTATTTTTACGAACGAAATTGAGAAATTCGACTGTAAACTAACCCTAAAACTTCCAGAGAATGATTTTGATCGTTAGTATTGCAATAATGCACGTAAAAACGACCCGAATCAAAAACGCAATAAACTATAACTCACGAACACACTCGTATCTAGCCCGAAAGCTCTGATACCAGATGTAAGTCCCCTAGTTTTAGGATCGATAACTTCGTTATCTGTAGTATTAAGGTGCGGAATCCCTCAATACGGTGTTATTTTACTAACAACGAATATGTTCGTATTGCGTTTTAACTAGACTTAGCTTTAAACAACGAATCGTCAAAGCCTAGCCTTAGGTTATGTTTTTCTCTGGTTTGTTGAATTCGCAGCAATTGAAATCAGAATGCAAAAGTTATTTTCAGTGTTAACGATTTTACAAAGAAAAATCGTTTAAATATTCTGTCTCGGCTCGGCTCGCATGGGCCAGCAAGTTAAGCCCAACTCGCCTTGCAGCCCAAGCCCATTACCAAGCTCGATTCGCTACTGACTTCCACGAATTCAGTTCTCATCTCGGCTCGTTAATCTCGCGACCTGAGAACTCGACTCGCACAGAATGTATTTATTTCGTATTTAATAATTCGTCTAACTTAACACAATAATATGTTTAACGAATATTACTAACAAAACAAATATTTATTTACAAATCTAAACCAATATACAAACGTAATAATAATTACACTAGTCCTATATCAAGCTAGATCTGTTGTCACAATCTATGTCTCAACAGAATTTATTCCCTTATTGTACAAAATAGCTATCCTTGTTAATTAAATTGTTTGAATTTTAGAAATTGGAAACAGATTTTTAATTTAAGTATTTTAATTTGTAAATATTAGTTTTATGCTTATAAGTAATTATATTTGGATTAGTGATGTATAGTTATATTTAGTAGTGTAGTTTTAGTCTACTTGATGACAAGTAGAGTTTAAGTGTGGGGATAATTTGATAACATTGAATAATGTTATATTTGTATGGTAATATTTCATAGTTTTTATATACTTTTAGTTACAATTATTTGATAAACTATAATTATTTTGTTCATATTTATAAAATGGGTAGAAATAGAGTTTGTATTAGTATATAATGAAAATGAGTCAAATAAAGTAATCTTTGTATAAAAGTTAATTGTACCTAAATTTAGTTGGTAGAAAGTGGTTAAAAGAGTGATGTAAATAAATAAAGTTTGCAAATATTTGAGTTCGAGAAGTTAAATAGATTGAGCGAAAATAATTAGATTGTATATTTATTGAAGTTTATGAGTTATACCAAATAATTATTTGGGCTAAGTAATACTAATGATAAAATAATAATCATATAATTATAATCATAATAATAATGTTAATTATTATGTCTTTGTTTTGGTAAATAGCATCACGTGAAGTTCCAAGCTTAAGTCAAAGTCAAAGTTAATACATGAGGGCCCAGCAAGGAATGGATTAGATCATGCATGCATGTTTTGTAGAAATCAGAAAGTTAATTGTCGACTAGTTTTTGATTTATGTAGGCTAGTAATTAATTAAAGAAGCGTGGCATACTGGAATTAAATGGGCTGCATGTAAGACAAATTCAAGAACCAAGCCCAAAGAAAATGGCAGTGGAGCTGTGGAGTTAAATCCAAGTCCAAAGATCAGATTTCCGTATGTTCTAGGAGTAATTGATTGGAGCTAGCATCAAGAATAGGTCGGTGGATATTTCTTGGTGGGTACACAATTTTATTTTGACCGCCGGCCTCCACATTTAGCCGCCGGCTAAATTGTGCCCCAGAGCAATTATATAGCATTCTTTTACAGACGAATAAAGGGAGTTTTTTTTCACATATTTTTATAAGGGTTACTAATTATTTTTGCATTTTTGAGGGTTTTTCATACTTTTGAAGATCTTTCATTCATCTTAATCATTCGGCTACTACGGATCGTCATTTAATCATTGTAATCATTCGTTTACTCTTTTATTTCAATACAATTATGTTTGCGATGATTTCAATTATTTTATTTGTTTATTGCTTGAATATGAGTAGCTAAATCCTTTAACACTTACTTGAATGATGTGATCTAATGATTAGGGTTGTTATCTTTTAATATTTATGTTGAATTATTTTTGTTTAATCGTGAACCTTATGTATTCTAGTTTATATTAATTGATTTATCTTGTTGGTAAATTATTATATGATCAATTTAGCGGGAGCTTTTTCATATAATAGTTTATTATAATTATTTGTCTATGAATAATTGTTAATTGATTGCGGAAGCAGATATTAAACAAGATAATCGTTTAAACATGAATGTGTAAGTAGGTGAAGTTGACGGAAGTTATTCACTAGATTAAATCTTAAATTATTGAATCAAAATTAAGGTGTAGGTTAAGTGGACGCACTAATCTTAGTCTAATTAAGATTCATATATTTAACATAATTAAACTATTTATTGCAATTTAATTAATGTTTAATTGAAACTATTATGTGTTTAAGTTTTATATATTATTGAAGCTTGTTAATGATTTAATTAGTGACTATAGCGAACGTTTGTCACAAAGTTATTTCATTATTTAATTATATGTCTATGTATGATTAATCCAATGATAGCGGACACAGATTTGGTATAAGTTAGATAATTAAACTTAAATATATAAGGTGATGATATTGGCGAACGTCTTTCATTAAATTAAATTATTAATTAGTTAATTAAGATTTATGTGAAGGTAATGGCGAACGTTAAACCTGATCTAAATTAAGATGGGCATTGATTGCTAGATAACCTGGTTTTTATTATACAACCCGAAATCATTAGTGAGCTAGTTCAAGTAAGTGTCGTTTTAATATCTGATAAAGTTAAATTAATCAATCTGACTCTTCCTGAGTCCACTTAGTTTATTAAATTTAGTTGTTAAGCAACGTGACAATTCGGTCACAACAAACCCAAGTCTATCTGTACTAAATTAATTACATTTTTAGTTTTAATTCTTAAATTCACAATCCCTGTGGAACGAACTTGGACTTACTGTAGCTATACTATACACGATAGGGTATACTTACCTCAGTTGTGTAATAGTTAACGATCAGTATTTCTTTGTTTAATTTTTTAACTAGATTTTACACATCATAAGGTTACTAAGAAGTGTTAATTCCTCGTAGGGAAGGCAAGGGTGAATTTAGTTCATAGACAATGACAAAAATGATTTTTGTATTTATGTTTGTTGATTTGATGTGTTTAATCCTTACTACCAAATGGCTTCTGATTATTTGTACTTATTTTTTTTTTTGGCTTCGCAGAAGAATCGAAACAATCTATATATGGTGTCAATGATGGTGATGTTTCTCACTGTGGAATGTCACTGCTATAGGCAATTGGTGCCCACAGTCTTTAATGGTCCCGTCTTAGTTAATTTTTTGATTATAACCGACTTCTCTTATGTTTTCATTTTATGTATATCATTGTTAAAAATGTTCAGTTATCGATAATAACTCTTATAGGTATATGGAGATGTTAAACAACTATTTGGTGAATATGGATATGAAGTTAGGTAGAGGCTTTGCACTTGCACTTGTACTATAAAGGGAGGTGGAGATTGCTATTTAAAAATTTTAAAGCCATGGTGCGAAGATAGAGACGAAAGAATTGTGGTACGTAGAATCAGATCTAACAATCAACTACACATAAACTACACATGTCATCACCTCACCTCTGCTCAGATTAGCATATGGTTGCAGGGCATACATTTTGGTAAACTACTAAAATCTCTACTTCTACACTTACGTTTATTAGTGATGGTAACAATTTGCTTTCAATCTCCCATTAATACATATGTGTTGAACCTAAAATTTTTTGAGATTGCGACATTGAAATCTTAGATGCAAGGCATCATTAAAATTTTAGTAGTTATTATCCATTTTTAAGAACCTCTATCCTATATGCCTATTTACTTTAGGTAGCTTTGCACTTGGTGATATTACTCTTGATAGTCCAACAATTTCTTTATTTGTTGCTTTAATCATTGACATGTTTATACATTTTACCTTATTACCTATTCTTTATAAATGAGACTAGTGGAATATTAGATAGATGATAAATGAACTTTGTTACAGTGTTACATAACAATGACTGTAATTCATACAGTGATACAGGTCTTTAAGTTGGTGGTTCATTGTTTTTTATCACAATATTCTTCCCACCTCAAGATTTTTGTAGGTTTTACTTGAGAAATAACAAATTACCATTTCGTATTCATTGCTTTCATGTTAGAAGTTGAAAGTTGGAGCAACTTGATCAAATATTTTAAAAACTTTCGGCCTTTTTGTGAGTAACTTGGTAGTGTTTTTTTTTTTTTTGGGTCCATGGTTTGGTTCATTGGTTTAACTTTATCTGTCAAAACATGTATCAATTTTCTTATTTCAATTTTTAGTGCAATTATTATTTAATTTTTAGTACTTAAAATAACAATTGCTTGTGAGATGAAGCCCAATTACAACTATGAGTGTTTTTATTTTTAGGAGAATGGCTAGCTGGGTGGCATATTTGACAATATTTGGCACCAAAAGTGGATCACTAAAGCAATTATGGAATCTGTGTATTAGTTTATTGATTGTCGATTTGTACATCCAAACACTCCATATATGCATTTTATACAATTAAATCATTTTCTTGTAGTTATAGATGGTGATTCTTGTATATGCTTAAATGTCTGAAAAGTTTTTTATATATCAGTTGGTGAAGCATCCATCACTTACATCAAACATCACTACAGATAGAAGAAGCTCTATCACAAGGAACAAACAAATTGCATAATCTATGGTTGACACTTAGGCTAGCAGCAAATGCATCGGGTTAGGCATTACATGGGTCTAATGGCTATGACCACGAGGAAGTTGGGCTCACTTGAAAATTTTCTACACCATGTAAATTGTGATTTCTATGTTTGGTTCATCGTAGAATCACATTATTTATAGTCCATTGATAAATTTGTTGATAAGAAATAAATAAATAAGTAAATAAAATCCAAAAACGATATTCTTCCATGATTATTATCATTGACCACCCTTTATTCATGATTACATAGCAATAAAATTGACATACTTGACCTTAACCGTAAGATTCACTAGCATGTTATCTTGAAAAGTCGATGTTTTGTAATGATAAGCTCAAATGTCATTAACACCGTGCATATAACATTTTTTGCAAATATCAGGCTGATCAATTGTGGGAACGGGCATTATAGTACATGCATACGACAACTTGAAATTCAACACTAACGCTACTTGCAATAAATGACTACTTCTCTAAGCTGTGAGAGATACTCTTTGGCTTGCTCGCCGGCAAGGTTAAAACATGAAGGAAATTGTTGTTGTGTGGATGTTTACAACTAATTGCATTGTGAATGTTAATAATAGGTGTCAGGAATTTAGCAATATTGTCTTAGTACCAAGAAGGCGATTAGAAGGCAGTCATAATTCTAAATTCATACTATAGAGCCTTATTTTTAATCCACTTTGTATATAAAACATGTATTACTCCACGATTTCGCGGGTTATAATCTAGTTTTATTAATATACAATCATTTTATGCATATCCAAACAATTTAAACAAACCCTAGCAAAACCCTTTTAATAAAGCACGTTAAAAAAATCTACTTTAATAACAGAATCTAATCTTTTCTGCCCTAAGCTCCATCTACTGAAATAGTCGATCAAAAGCTGATAAACTGTCGACAGTAAATAGTACCAGATTTTTCTAGACCTCCCCCTCTCGCAAACTCCCATTTACACTGCCCACTTTCTTCATTCCAATTTACCCAAAATTAGGGTTTCCTTTCTATCCATTCCTTTCCCAGTTTCCCTTCAACACAATATGGTAACCCTTATTACATCTATAATTTTGTCTATTTCGTTCATACTGTGTATATCTTGTTTTTTTAGTACAATCTGATTTTATATGTCTTCGATCCGTTATCAATTTATATGTTAAAGTGTATTTCTTTAATCGTTGCAAATTTAACACGTATTAGACGGTATGGACTTTATGATTTATGTCAATTCACAAGCTGAAACTGAAATATTTGATTGAATGTTAATTTTGGGTCAGTGTGTAGTTTTGATGAAATTAAACAGCTTTTTATCCTATTTTATTTACATTTTATTACATTTGAAACTACTAAGAAATAATTCACTAATTAAATAAACCCATGATGTGGTTATGAATTTATGATGATGAATAAAAATAATATTATATTAGTTTCAATTTGGGAGCCTTGTAGGGGGACATATTTGAATAATTGTAGCTAGCTGGAAAAGGATAAAGCCTTAAATTATAGGATTGATTGTTTAATATAATGATATGGTACATTGTGTATGTGGAAACTAGTAAAAATATGACCTTTTTATTGCTGGATGAAGATCTTGTTTTAGTTGATGATTTTATAGAAGTGTGACGTTACTATCTGCATAAAAAATAATAGAAGTGGGTGTCAATTCATGTTCTTGATAGTTACTCTTGCTTGATGTGTTTCTGTCCACTGCTTCTGCTTAGATAATTGCTTTTCTAGATGGTTTGGTAATAAATAGTCAATCTTGATAAGTGGTGTCACTTATGAGTTATGATGTATGAGCCTGCTAAGATACTGACATGTTGTTAGCTAGGAATTTGTAAAAACTACGATGGGCGAAGTGATATTGCTGATATGTAAAGTATAGGATTCTGTTAGGTCTGTTCAGGAGCAGCCCCAAGACAATGTTGGTGTATGCCTGACCGCATCTTAAGGGAGACAAAAGTAGATTTGAATCAGAGAAAAGTAGTCATAAGTTGTATGGAAAGTAGTCAATAATGGTATGGTACTATAGTAATTGACAGGTGGTCTGTAAATAGATAACTAGGAGATGAAAGAGGATATGCTTGAAATTTAATCAGCCTCTTGAACGCATGGCTTCGCTTTATGTTCTCTGTACGGATTATGCCGATTCAATGTTAGAGAGAAATAGAGACTTGAAATCCATCTTTGAATGTAATCAGGTTTAGTCAGAAGAACATATTTATTTATATTCTGTTTGCATTTTTTCATTGGTTTCTGTAAATCCCAAATGTTCTTTCTGTATCTTTCGTATTTCCTTGTAGTACACGTTAGAAGTTTAGTCTGTACTCCTGCATTGCTATGTGTTGATTTAATGTACTGGATTGTTAATTTTTGAATTAGTTTGACTTTTATATATGTGATTGTCTATATCATGTTAGCACATTATCATGCATCTTCATTTTCCTATCATATAAAGCTCTCTCTGTGAAGTACATTAAGTAACACATGTAGAATTAGTATTAGCATAGACGAGTATGGTGTTTAGGTAGTCTTCCTTTCGTGGGGTAGGTTGTGGTATGTGCGGTTTTGTATTGAGCAGTTACCTTTTTGTCATATCAAACTATTCCTCTCTTTCTTTCTGCGGATATACTTGATTATCTCAGATTTAAAACCACTATTCCGTGTTGTAAAACTCGGCCTACTCGGCCGAGTACTCGGAGTGTACTCGGGAATTAAGCATGGTCCATGGCGACTCGGGGGTAGTCGGTCAACAAGTTGGTCAACCGAGGTCAACGTGGTCAAATTCGGTCAAACTCGGATTACTCGGGCCAAGTTGGTCCAATTCGGTCCAAGTCGGTCAAACGGTCAAATTCGGTCAATGATCGTGCATTATGTAGAGGGGTTTATTCAAAATTGGAAAAGACGGGATTAGTCGGGTCTGGAAGGATTTTTGGGTCAACGTCGGAGTTCATATCCATCGGACCTTTAAACTTTAAAGTTACCAGAGGATAAGAAATATGATCACAGATTTTCGATGATAGAGAATCTTTGAGATGAGACGGAGTCGGTGGGAAAGAGAACAGAGAAGAAGAAATATGATGATAGAGAAAGATGTGGCAGAAAAAAGTCTAATTTAGCTATTTTATAATCACATATTTTGATTTTTCATTTTCAGTCCCTACTTTTTCATAATTTGTACTCCTAACATAATATATAAAATATATATACAAGTTCTATTTCATATATATTTGAACATATAACAACCGATGTTAATGACCACCCCTACCCCCCTTCAGCTTTTTTTCAAAGTTCTATTTCATATATTTGAACATATAACATTGAAAATTATTAATTAAATGTAAAAAGTCAACAAAAGTCAAAATACGAGTACTCCCCAACTAGGCCGATTACTCCTTAGAAAGCCCTTGCCGAGTACACCCCGACTAGCGTCTTTTTCAACCCTGCCACTATTGATTGATACCTAATTGGCCGTAGAATCCCGTTAGTGTTATTTATTTGTGTGTGTGTGTGTGTGTGTGTGTATCGTGTATGATGTATAATTTTTGCTTCCAGAATTTAAAGCTATACATAGGCGATAACAAATGAAAGACCACGATTCTATGAAAATTGTATTAAAGGTTACATTTTACATGGCACAAATGTTTTGATTTGATATTGTGAGATTTTAGTGTTTTGTGTCTTTGTTCTCTTCAGGTTTTTAAAAGGACTTTCTGTTTTTCACAGAAAATGGAGACTCAGATTGATTTCTTGCAGTGGCTTGATACTGACATGGCACTCAAAGTACTTGGGTGTCTGGATGATTCAGCTGACCTTATCCGCGCATCTGCTGTATCTCGGCACTGGCAAAATGTCGGTGAGTGTTATGAATGATAATTATCCTGCACTTGGAAGATATACATTCATCAGTTTTCATGATTAGTTATTGCGCTAAATAGTTAAGTGTAAGTTTCAAAAGTCTGTTTACTCTGTGACATTATGGTAAGTGGCTCACTTTCCCATGCTTAAGAACTATATGAACTTGTGGAAATATGTGATGGTTGCAGTGATCTCTAATGGACTTAGTAAGAAGCTATGCATGAAAAGATTTCCTCAGCTTGCTAGCATTACTCGTGTAATTGAACTGAATCGCAACTTGGAGCCAGCTGGCGACGATCCCGCGACTAATGGTATTGAACGGGTAGTGGGTGAGAGAGATCACCAGGCATATGCTTCTCTTCTCCAAGCACTAACATCATTTCCACAAACTTATTGCATTGCTGATCCTGTGAGTGCCTCGAGCACTGACAACTACCCAGAAGAAAGCATCATGAATACTCTTGACCCACGAGACAAAATTTTACATCGGGATTCTTATTGGTCTAGTAAAGGAAGTGACAACCCGGACACACCTGAGACATTGATTTATAACTTGACGGCTAATTTTTGTATCATAACAGAAATCTACTTGCATCCATTCCAAGGTTTGTTTTCTTTGCCCACCGTCTTCCCTCAATTTTCCTTAACTTGTACCACCATCTGACTCATTGGTGGATGATGTCTGTGTACACAGCTTTGTTTCAGTCGGATTTCCCAATATATTCATCCAGATTTGTTAGATTCCGAATGGGTCATCCGAAATGTTGGAATGAGATAGACCGTGACTTCATGGAGGCACAAGAATGCGCAGATGACAAGTTTATCTGGACGTACACGTCAAAAATGTTTCCTGTGGCTAAGGTGAGGCCGTGTTTCGGTTATTATTACTCCCAAGGAAATGAAATGTTAGGGAAGTTATTTTCCTGCAAATCAAAATGGTAACAAATACCCTTTTTGACCCATTACTTAACCAACCTGATGTGCCCATCTTGCCACCTCTAACAACTCGTGCTTTCTCGCAATCTTGTATCTTTTGAGAAGCTATTTTATAACAAGTATTTTATAAACAGGAAAATCGATTACAAAGGTTCGAGTTGCCGGAGCCTGTTGTTTGCATCGGTGGTTATTTGCAAGTTGAGCTGTTGGGTCGGGTTCAGAAACAAGAAGCTGATGGAAAATATTATATATGGTTAGTAAGATATAGCATTTACTGAACTTTGTACATAAATTATGAGCGAATATCTTGACTAAAAGTTACGGGTTATTATACAGTGTGGCTCATGTTCAGGCACTAGGACGCCAACTATCACCTGCTTTTTGTGCTGAGTTTTCCCAACCATCAAATGCTGTATCTCTCAAGTACGACGCTGAGGAATTCGTACAAATTATGCAAAGTGTCTGCAGTGGACATAATGGTTCGCTTAGTACCAGTCTACTTCCTGTAGCCTGGGGAAATCTACAAGACTTTATGCACATTGTACAAGCACATCAAAATGGTGCAGTACATGAATGGGTTTTCGATAATGAGTTTGAGATGGATGGAGATGATGAGATTGACCCAATTGTACAAGCACATCAAAATGGTGCAGATCATGAATGGGTTTTCGATAATTAGTTTGAGATGGATGGAGATGATGAGATTGACCCAATCTTTATAATCCAAGTAAACATGGTACAATGTGTTTTGTTGTGAATTCTAGAGTGTATAGTTGTTACTTTCTATATCGTGTTGACTTGAGACCGTTTGACTTCCCGAGCTGAAATCCAAGCAAAAACCTCTGTTCTTAGTAGGCTTCCTAATTTTGTTTGTTACGGAGAATTTTCATTTCAAGTTTTGATCTTTGTTTGTACTGGATCCAAAACCCTTGTTTAGTTAAGTTTTTATATAGAATTTGATGCGCTATTTGTAGAGTTACTTCCTACACCAAATTATCTCTCAGAGCTTTTCCCATATGAAGTATGAACCACTTTTATAAAAAAAATTGTATTTTATGAATAAAAATACAAAATGGAATAAATTAAGAAATTAAGTGGAGAATCAACAAATCGAATCTGCAGGAACTATGTATATGCTGCTTTTGTCACCCTTAACACAATGTCACCCATCCATGAAGATCTCACTTTACCCTTACATTACATCAAAAGCCACTCTGAATAAACTTTTAACAATAAAAACATGAATATATATATATATATATATGGGAAGATTCAAATGACATGTGAATACATAATTTTTCGGTTTTCATGACTTTATTGGTTTTTATTAGGGTTTGGTGCTCACAAATGTAACAAATCATAGTCTGACATTCGTAGTATGTAGCGAACTATTCAAAGTTACATTGTATGTAACGAACTTGTAATATATTTACATTGTATGTATTTTCGTCAGATTAATGGTTTTAAGGGACGCCACGTGGCAGCGTATAAAGTCGACACGTGGAAAAAGTACCACAAATTACATACAATGTAAAGAAATTTAAAGTTCGTTACATACAATGGAAGCCCGAGTAGTACGTTATATACTATGAATGTCATACTATAGTTTGTTACATTTGCGCGTACTAAACCATTTTTATTAGCCTTTTTTTTTGTTGAAATATTTACATGTGAATAATCACGTATTCTTGTGACTCTTAAAGTTTTCAATTACTTAGTGGTTCTCATTTGAACGCATGATCATATATATGTCTTTGATACGTTCATTAACAATTTTTATTATTAATTATTATCAGTATTCTAGTCAATTGAGGTGGTATATTATTTTTATATTTTTGTTACAGTTACAATGATGATTTATTTATTTTCTAGTGAATAAATTGAAGTTAAAAATTCGAAAAGTCATTGTTACCATGTTAAGGAAAAGTTACAGAAGTCTTATTCTCTTGATTTGATTATTTTCTAAATATGGTTTTTGTGTTTTTTGATAATCTGATTATAGGCAACTAATTAAGGAATTGAACATGGGCACATAACAGATGTTGGGTAACTTTATATGTTGTCAAGAGCATATCCAGTGGAAGATGCTAATGATGCTTTTTTCCTACTTTTTCTGATGTTCCAAAACACACATTACTATTTATACAAGTAATGACTTCACTATATGTTCATTGCTCATATACCCCGAGTTTTGTTCGCATTCATTTTCCTCATCAGATCAAGATGTAGATCCAATGTTAGAACACCATTCGTCATAACACGTGGCATTATTATGGTTATGTGGTGGTGTTCATTGTCGACGTAAGATGTTCATGAGAAGGAAACACCCTTGATCCGTATCGAGCGTGGTTTAGTAACAGGGCAACCTCAATCCTTTGGCATAGTTTTTAATTTTTTTTTTCGTTATACAGTTTCGTTATAATGGAAACTAGTAAATAAAATAGTTGTATCATGTTACTCTATTGATATGCTATGATATATTAGCTAATTTTCTTGATTTTTTTCCTGTATCAACATGGAAATGAAGAGTTACTCACTTACTCTTGTGTAAAAGAACATGAAATACAGTTTTTATATATCATGTTATCTTATAATAAACTACAACAATTCAAATATAGTTTGGTTGTACTTATCATGTCTTTGTTTATTCTTATTATTTTCACATAGTAAACTAGTAGTGTGTAGTGGAATTGCATTACGTTTGTTCTTGACTATCATTCATATCATAGACAGAATCTGTACAAACTCATGATCATAACCTTTAAATTGTAAAAATAAGGATCATCAAATAGTCAAATTTTCTTGAATTCCAAGAAATGACCCAACAATTTGACCACCTACATCTGGGAACTCCTCGCTTCCCTCAAGAGATCGTACTCTTCCCATTCGATCAACCCGAACTGGGTACTTCATGAGATGACCAGTCATCTCAGATCTTTCATTTGAAGCAAACTGTTCCCAGTTTGCTTCGGCCATTAACCTAACGTGTCTTACACACTCAATAGACTCTGGATGCGTGAAAGTGTCTTCAATAGTCCCAATATGCTCAGCCCACAAAGACATCCGATATCCATATATCTAGAAAGGAAGAATAAAAGTTATATAGTTGTTCTAGTTAGAGGTGGCAATCTTGACCCATTTACTTATGAATGAGTTGATTCAGGTTATGTTTTATCTCTAACAGGAAATAAAGAAAAGTTAGCTCAAAAGGAAGGTCGAAAGTCACCCAAAGTGCAATTTGAATGCATAAAACCTCAGTTCATTTTATACAGAACTAAGTTATTAACAATTTTGGTAATCAAATTAGATTGTTAATGAAATAATATAGAGTAATATATAATATACCAAAATTCTACAGAAAAAGTTATAAGGTTTGGACAAAAAGTTTCTCGACTCTAGGGTCAACCGATCCAGCCAATAACCAAAAACAACCCGTAGTAGTAGTTCTGGTAATAGAGAAAGAATCAGTAGCTACTTGATCTACAAGAGGAGCTTTAGCATACAACTTATGCGAGCTATAAAAATTAAAAGCATTGCAAGATTACCTGTCCTCTTGGATCCATGTGTTTCCTTGCCCACGTATTATGAGGTTGATAAGCTCCCATTGCAATCTCTGTGTCTCGAGTTCCCTCCATAGACCGTTGATTAATGTTTGCGGATCCTATAATCACATAATCATCATCTACTATCATTCCTTTTGAATGAACATAGATCATGAATCGTCGACTCTTACGAGTGAGTGCCTGAAATAAAATAAGAACAAATTAAAAACTTGCATATCTCAAGTTCAAATTTGATATAAATGTTTCTATTTTTGAAGAAATGATAAGTTAGCTACAAAGTTTAATACAACCAAACATTAGAGAAACAGAGATTCTAAAAGTTATAATTGCAAGAAATCTTTTCACATATTCTAATCAGAAAAGATATAGGTTTGACATTTATGATTGTTTATCACAGTAAAACAACTAACATGTTCCCAGAGAGAAGGGAATTAACCTCTGGACTGTAGTCAAAAGGCCAATCATCTTTTGGGCTCGTGTCTTCAAGGTTACCTAGACAGAAAAAGTTCAAATAATCTTGTGGTGAATATGCTTCCTCCAATCCAACATCCATCAAAGCCTTGTAGATAGTCTCATACATCATTTGCATTGTTTTGTGCTGTAAAGTTAAAAGGTAACGTTTAGGCTGTTTTCAACATCCGAAATGATAATAAAAGCTATATCATATTAGTCAAAAAAAATTTCAAATAATGTCCTTCAATAACAATAATTTGTGGTATCGTATGGACTCAAATGTATATCATCAAAGCTTAATATGTAAATACTGATTACCTGCCAAAACAAAATTCTTTGTGTAGCAGAACCTGTGGGGACACCTTCCGGCCACATAGGGATCACAATATACGCTGCAAATCTTTCATGTGCTTTGATCTTACTAGCAATTTTAAGGGCAATTTCCATTGGAATTAAATTGTTGGCACCTGAGGATAATAACAGAAGATGTTGAGCCTATTTTAGGCTACATGGAATTCTGTATTACTATATATAAAAAAAATATATCTTACCCAAATCTTTATAGGAACTCCAATTATATGATGATCCAATAAAATATTGGTTCTCAATATAAATGAAATGTTGTGCAGCACGAATAGCAGTTACATATGCAGAATGTATGCTCATATCAATAACCACATTCTTCCCACAAACCAAATTCTGTTGATATAAATGTATAGACATTAGAGGTCTTTTTGATGACTTTATAATATGTTAGTCATATTTTCACTTAGATTTGTACGAAGTAGAAGTAAGCTATCACCTATTTGCACGTAATTTATACGAGAACTAGAAATGGAACAAAAAGTTATCAAACCTGCAAGTGGAAATGATGTAAACGAGAATTATCATAAATAAAAAGAAACACATTTTATAAGCATTACATGACTATTTTTAAAAACCGATTTGAGACAAATAGACTTCATAATTAGAGGAAGAGATATTGGTTTAACTATTTCTTAAATACCAAAATTACATTAAAGAGAGCATGTTGATTTACAGATAATTATTGGGTGATGCTGTCTCATTTGGGATAGAAGTTCTTTTTCTTTATGGAATACACATTCAGTCATTAGTAATAGATTTATTGACATTTATGAGTAATCGTCATCACCTTGGCTGTAGCTTCTTTAGAATCCTTTGGGAAGCCTTTAACCGAGTTTGAATCAATTGAACGAAAAATCTGCAAGAAATGAAACAGAATCCTGTCATACAAGGTCAATGACAAAAAAGTTCGTTTCTGACAAATGGAGAGAGTATTGGTTTGGTCAAAGTTTCATGTATTGGTGAGTTAAACGTATTAATTTCGGGTCTGCAAGTTGCTGCAGTTATATTTACCTGTACATGCCAACCTTCAGGGTCCTGATCACTAAGGCATGGTTCATCGTTGACACTCAAAAACTCTGGCATCTCGTCTATTTTTAATAAAGTGTCATCATAAGTAGCCTTCAGTTTTTTGTTGCCACTGACTTTTGAAGCCTTTAGCCAACGCTCCTCGAAGTTTTTCAAAACATCGTATGCAGCTGGTCCATCAATTTTACTATGCAAGTCATGCCATGGTTCTCTTGGACAACCAGAAACATTTCCCTATTATGAATAAAACGTCATTGATATCAATCAGATTATAGTGATCCGAGTAAAAATTCAAGATATTGGCTAGAAATAAAAAGAACAAGATCTGAAACGTTACCGTGAAAGTAGGATTGTGGAAGTCGTCTGCATGTATTGTCTCTAGAGTTTTAAAAATCGGATGCTTTGGGTTATCATATCGACCCTTACATAGATCAAGTCCCCCGATGAAAGATACGAGTTTTCTTCTACCGTTTCCAGCATCAGCATCTACAATCACACTTTTCTGGTGGTGTGTATAGATAGTTCCAACTTCCTAAAACAAAATAAAAGTTGTAAGTTTATTTAATCATATGTGGTACTTATTGATTGGTGTCTTTAAAATGAAAACTTAGCCAGATTTATGATATGTACTTCTATTCAGTGAAACTATTTGTGTAGATCAACTACAGCATACCTGCTTCTTGGCCCAACTAAGTTTCTTCCCGGCCATACGAGGAGAAAGCAGCACTTGCACAGACGAGTGCTTAAAAAAACGCTTAGTCTCTTCATCATGGGTGTCCATGACTCCATCCTACATATATCAAGCTTCAAATCACATTAAACAACAGCCTAAACAAATTATGTTGTACCAAGTCCTTGTGGAAACCCAATAATAGGCAAAACAATAATAGGCAAAACAATAATAAACTAAAAATAAAAATAAATAATAAGAAAAGAAAGAAAATGAAACACAATAGTATGAATGGATCAGAGTTCAAGTCCCATCACAAACATCAGTATAAAAAGGTTCTGTAGTCTCATTAATTGTATAAAAACTTACCACATTGTAGCCCATGATGCTCCTTGAAGTAGGATCATCCCAAACAAGAAGCAAAACCGTAAGACCTTCCTGTGATTTATCTTTCAGAAGATCTCCAAGGGTATACATAGGTGCATCCTCTGTCTCACGAACCAGTTTCACTTTATGCCATACCGACCATCCATTGATATAAACAAGACGTTGAGCATTTTTAATCGCATCAAATATATCAATCCAACATGTACCATGAACATAATGCAACCCACCATCAAGCTCAGTACTTGGAAGACTATTATGAGGAACATGTGCATCCTGATACAAAGTAACTTTCCCACCTTTTCTTAGTGGAAAATAAGTCCCCGGAGTCCCAACATATTCAGGACCGGCTCCAACTCCATCTTGATAAAAACTCGATTTTTCAACTGAGGTGTATTGTATAGCGAGTCCCAAACAAGCTCCATTTTTAAAAGGCTTCCCACTTGTATTCAACAATGGGAAAAAACTTTCGATTTTTGACCCGTTGTATATTTGTTCAACAGGTATTGCCACAACTCCCATAAGTTGTGATCCCACTCTATCGCTATCTTTTACAAGAAAATGTACTTCTGACGCATAATGTGCAACATGAACATTAAACTGTTGATTCCAAACAGGGTTTTCGCTGTTTTTAATCACATACGTTTTCCCAATCACTGCACTCGTTAAAGCAATGGATACATACGGATCACTAGTATTCTTATCTCTATAGAAAACATCACCTACCGCTTTAGGAAACATATCCATGTTAGGAAGGTCTTTCGCTTCATGAACCCAAATACTTAAATTCCCATGCAATATTAAAACTTTTAAGGACTTTTTATGTGACCCAAATGGTGTAGCATGTATTTGAGTTCCTGGTGAATCAACAAGTGTGTCCGAGTCTTCAACACATGAACATTCGGCCAAATCATGTGAGCCAGTTTGTGAACAATGTTCGTTGCTTCTCGAAAGCGTGATTGTAGCTTGTTGTCTTTCCAACTCATAATGTGCACTAACTGATGCTTCATTCTCAGACATATGCAAATGACGTTGCGATCAATTCGATGATGACTGATTATCAATATTATATATTCAAAAAACAAAAGGTATAAGTTTTTCAATTCACTTATTGTTTCTTGAATTGTATCTAATCTAATCACAAAAAAGGTCTTGTTTTCCTTCTTAGGTACTATATCTACAATGTTATATCTAAATCATCAGAATTCAATAAATTTGTATGCATTATGGATGAACACAATTGGAACAGACCTTTGATTCTTGAAGATGGAAGATATGATGAACGAAGACAAATTTGGAGAAAATGCAATTTGGGTTATTATTAGAATGCAGAAATTAAGTTTACATTTTTTTTGTTAACCGATTTTAGTGGTATAAAAGACCAGTAAATAATTATTAGGAAATTTAGATCTCGGTGGTCCATTGGATGGTCGAACATCTAGCTACCTTTTTATTTATTATAATAATAATAATAATTAAAAGTTGAATTGGATAAAAAATTAAACCGCCAACTAGATTTCAATGTCTCAACAGAAAGTCTAAAGCTTTTTAGAAGGCGCCAAATTAAAATGTGTGTAGACATAAGTTTGAATATTTGTCAAAGTGGGATACACTGATCGTTGCATGCTATTTTAACTTTAATTATAAAAAATTATAAAAGAACGAGAAGACATTCCAACTTTCCGTTTACGACTCTACTGAGGTGATGAATACAACAAAGAAATTGATTCGTATATATCTATAACCCATTGTTGAGCATTTATATTTTTTTGCCTTAAACTTAGTCAAAGAGAATATGAGAATCCCTTTGCAGCTGTTTTTTAATGCAGTGTGTAGGTGTCTTTTTAATGCAATAACACAATAATAATTCCTGATATGTTCTTCTTTCGTTATCTTTTTAGTTGTCAACTAATCACCTTCTCTGTAAAATAACAATTGATATGATTTATATACATACTACCAAAAATAATTTAAAACTTCAATTTATATCTTTCTTTTTTCAAGAACAAAACAATATACTTGTATCATATATACATTATTATCTGCTTAATTGGAAAAATCATATAAACATTCGAAGGGCCGTGTATACACACGGGTTTGAGGGCTAGTAACACAATAATTGTCAACTATGTAATATGGTAATTATTATGTCAAATCAATTACAAGAATACTAGATTTCAAACTCTTGTTTATACACGGGCCATTGAATTTGTATATCACATTATATATACAAGGAAAGATATTGCAATAGCTTGACATTATATATAACTCAAGTCTTTGTAATCTCTTTCATGCTTAAAATATTGAAAATTATGAAAGAAAAGTTTTTTATTGTTGGACCCAAAGCTTTTCCTAAAGCTTTTTTAAAAAACTTTGAAATAAAAGTTATGAAAAAAAACTTTACAAAATGAGTCATTGGAGATGCTCTAAGTATAATGAAAAAAATTTCATGTTTTATATGAGGTAAAAGATATGTAATAAAATATTAAATCGAATGATTTAAGGTAGTAAGTATATTAAGCATTTGGTTTGTGTTATAATACTGTTACTTTTTGTATACGGAGTAGAAAATTAAATTTATGACTGCAAGCATTTAAGATAAGTCAATAAGAGTGAGTTACAAATGAATCTAATTATACATAAGCAAATTAATATTATAAAAAATTAAAGAAGTTAAAAATTATAGACGATAAAGTTGTACGTAATACATAATAGTTATATTTTGTGTAAGACTCATTTGTACTCCACATTTGTCGTCTTATTTGACTTGCAGTTATCGTTCTAAAAAAAAAAACCCTTGAACCCCTTTATATATTAACACATGCGACAACAACTTAACATACATTGTTCACGAGCAAAATTTGTCCCTGTAAATGCAAATCTATGATTGACAATGATTATCCTTGGCTTTTGTTTATCGTTATCTTGAAACATACCAAACACTTCATCCTTTTAAGCGAATCTCTTGTTCTCAGATCATGTCCATCAATCATTCCCCGTGTTGTAGCAATTAATACTTTTCCACTTCTCAAGAGTTATTAGTAATATCACCATGAATCTTAGAAAAAACACTCGAACGATACTAAAATACCCACAAGGCCACAACCATGCTTTACCAAAATCAATACACAAGAGTTTTGATGACATAAAAAGATACTACATTGAAAACGAACCTGGTGATATTGTTTGGTCTTATACGTAGCTCGCTTTTTGTTTCCTCACCTAATAGGCTAATAGTCAATAATTTTAGTAACATGTTCTTATAACATATTCACATTATATCATTACTTTTATTGACATTATTAATTTGTATAAAGCATGTATGTAGACTCAATGAAAAAGGTTAAAATACACTATCAATGTAGTATGTTCGATTCTAAGACCACCCTCTAACGGGTGTTTCCTCACTTTTTTCGTTAATTGTGCCAGCTCAACACAACATCAGCACATCCAATACTGACACACGCGTGCCAACAGTACTTTAATCACTTGAATTTATGAGACCCACTCATTATAAATTTTAATTTTTAAAACTAAAATTTAATTAAAATATTTCATTAAAATTATAAAATATTGCATTAATTAAAATATAACATTACAATAATTAAAAAAATAACAATACAACAATTAAAAAAAATTATATCTATTGAAAACAAATACTCCCTCCGTCCCAAATCTATAGTCCATCTTTTCATTTTGGGATGTCCCAAATTTATTGTCCATTTGTACTTTTCAACCAATCAAAATATTTGTATGTGGTGAGAGATTAAATCTTATTGGTTGTAGAGTACAACCAGTACACTTTTCTTAAAGTGCGTGTTTTTTGTCTGTGGACAATAAAAATGGGACGGAGGGAGTATGATATAACCAACTAAGCACGGTAAAAAAAAAAAAATCAACATAAGTAGGTTTTATATACAGAGTTGTTATATAGAGAGTAATTATAATTACTCAAAATATATCAATACGAATAAAAAACATCCATTGAATCGTACTATCTATCTTGTACATGGAGAAAGCATAAGCATCGAGGAAAGAAGTAATAATAATAACACATAAACATCCAGGAAAGAAGTAATAAGAAAATCCATCTCATAAATGAAAAAGCATATCCGAAAAAAATAAAATAATACTCCCTCCGTCCCAATTCTATTGTCCCCAGACAAAAAACACGCAGTTTAAGAAAATATAATCATCTCTCTTACTTTTTGGTAACATGACAGTTTTACCCTCAACTTTTTAACTACTTTTTTGTCTTATATAAACACACTAGGGGTAAAAAAAAAAAATTTCTTCTTATTCTTATCTATTTATGGAAGTGGACAATTAATTTGGTACAGTCCAAAATGGAAATAGTGGACAATAGATTAGGCACGGAGGGAGTACTTCGTAAGAAAATAGAGATCAAGACGTGGAGTGATGGAGTAAAATTTATTAAATTGGTCATAGGAAGTGGATTTTTAGTTACCAAAGGGATAGATTAGTTTTGTACAGTGACTACAAAGCGAGCTTTAAAGTATTTATATTTATTTTGGAGAAAATTCCATAAACCATACCTGTAGTTTGCATACATTTTCACAGATCATACCCGAACTTTTTTTTTCAGGTTTTCGATACCCCAACTTTCAAAATTGCTCGCAAATGGTACCCCCGTCTATTTTTTTCGTTAAGTTTTACCACGTGATTTGCACGGAGATATCATTTACGAGCAATTTTGAAACTTATGGGTATCATTTACGAGCAATTTTGAAAGTTAGGGTATTGAAAATTGACGAAATTGGTAAAACTTAACGACAAAAATAGACGGAGGTACCATTTGCGAGCAATTTTGAAAGTTAGGGTATCGAAAACCTGAAAAAAAAAGTTCGAGTATGATCTGTGAAAATGTGTGCAAACCACGGGTATGGTTTATGGAGTTTTCTCTTTATTTTGTATGGATAGGGATGGATTTTATTAACGATTGATAGTTCAATTTGACAATCTTTTAAGATATAGGGTTCTATTTTAAATAATTAAGGGAAATAGAAGGGTTTAATTGCTTAATTAAAATTTATTAATTTGATGATGTCAGAAGAAAGGTGATTTTTATATATAATTTATACTAGACTTTAAACCCGTGTATACACACAGGTCGTTGATTTTTAATATGAAATTTCGTATTTAGTATCTTGTTTATAATAATAAAGTGTGTAGGTTAATATGTATATATTAAGCATTTAGTTGGATTCAAGATAATATTACTTTATGTAAAAATTAAGGATTAGAGGAGAAAGCCTCAAATGAGGAGCATGAGGAGCATGCCTAATTTACTGCATTTTATGAACAAATTTGAAGGTTTAAAATGCAGTGTCGCTAAAATGCAGTATTTGTTAAAATGTAGTATTCCGTTGATAAAATGAAGTGAATCTGAGCGAAATTTTGCCTTAAAATGCAGTGAATTAGGCATGCTCCTCATTTAAGACCTTCTCCTCATTTACCCAAAAAAAAAAAAAGACCTTTTCCTCGGAACCTTACTTTTATGTAAATTGATTTATATAAAGTAGAGATTAAAAAATTAAGAGTTTTTGAAACCAAGTTAATGAGAAAAATTAATTATTTTAAGTTTATAAACCTTTTCAAGTAATTTTATTCATACTCGGTAAATCAATAATAGAAACATGACAGATAGATTTGGATTATGTTTCAATTAATGAATCAAGTTTCTTTTATGTGAGTAGTTGTATAAAAAAAATTCCGTTTTAATAAGTTGGGATCTTATTTAAAATTTACTAAAATTAAATAACTTAATTGACAAATTAAAATTTAATTAGAATGATGACATTATAATTGTGTTTCCTATATACTCCCTCCGTCACAATTTTATTGTCCACAGACAAAAAACACGCAGTTTAAGAAAAACATCACCATCTCTCTTACTTTTTGGTAAAAAGATAGTTTTACCTTTTACTTTTTACCTACCTTTTTGTCTTACATATATAAATTAGGGGCATAAATGAACTTTATCTCATTATTCTTATCTATTTATGGAAGTGGACAATTAAATTGGGACATCCCAAAAAGGAATACTGGACAATAAAATCGGGACGGAGGGAGTATAATTTAAGATTTATTATATTTATAAGATAACACCCATCCATGTAAACTAGTTTTATACCCGGGCGTTGCCCAGTTTCATGGCTGCCATATTATATATATAACGTATATACGAGTAATTGAAATGTTATATCCATGCATTGAATATATTTAGTGCCTTTAAAATCATATTGACTATTGAGTAACGAATCATATTGTTGGTAAAAATTGGATACGGAAGAAAATAAACATCACATCACATATTAACTAAAAAATGACAAGCGAAACTGCATGATTTACCATCGTGTATTTTTCCATCATTTAAAGAAACTAATGGAATCTCATTTAATAAACAATACATCCATTCCGGTGACAAACTTAGGTATTAACTCATGATAACAACTCACGTACAATTGGTAATCTTTCATAACTCTGGTTCCAAAATATGCGTCAGAACATGATTAAGTCTTGATACAACCAAGTACAAATCATGCAACACTCACCAAGGTCTAACCTTGTGTATGATCCTCTAACTTGTTGTAGGGCCTGATATAAATGTAATAGATCAAATCTACCCGGTCCGCGAAGGAGCTACACATTCACAATGGAAGAAGTATGGAATCAACCAATCAGGCATAGCTTGATTTCTTACTTGGAAAATGGTCAACTTTGATGAATCTTACAAGAGCCGCTTGTTGGTTAAAAATTACAGAAAAACAATATGGGTTAAGTTTAACAATCACTCTAAATTAAAGTAGCTACCATGAAAGTTTAGCCATCACTATTATAGACACCGGCCATTGTCATCATGTAATTCATCATTCACTACAATGCAATATATAGTTTACTAAAAAATATAAAATGTGACCATATGATTCATAAAATTGAAAATATTAATACTATAAGCTTATTGAAGGGAAACACTCCCCTGCTTCATCAACAGCTTCAGCACTAAAACCTTTTACAGCGATAAAGTATAATGACCATTGGGAACTCAATATAGAGTTGTATTTGTTTAGAAAGAAACCTAGATATCGGGTTACCTTGCATGATAAATACACCATCGTTTCACAGTGTTCCAAGCACATACGAACTACGGAATATTTTGCGAGTCATTTAGCAATTTCAAGAATGAAACAAATGTGAACTGTAAAATCATTAGACATGCTTTATACTAAGACACTTTCGTAAGCCCATTGGAATTATAAACTCACAACTGTATAAACCTCCCACATCCATACACCTATCTTATACAGTAGAAAACGTCACTTGTTATGGTCCAAAACGGTTGTGATAAACATTCTTGATTATTCTCATGCTATCAACAGTGAAAGTAGTTTGCGATTCAGGTATTTCAAAATCCACATCAATCTAAAAGAAAGACAAACAATTGCTAATTTACCTGAAAATATCTTCATCACTCTAGTAATGGATATCCATGACCAAGTCAAGTAGAAGAGAAATATCCCCCATCATTAGGCTCCTCTGTTCAAAAGTCTTGATTAGAAAAAGCATCAAAACATATCGCCTTAAAAAGTGAAACTAAACATATTCATCTAGTACTATATTCATACATACACACATGTATATACTTCCTCAATTATATTATAGGGGTTAAATTGCATGAAAACGTAGGCATAGTAGACACTAAAATAATAGACAAGGTACAAAGCAAGGTACATCTCCTTTTACTTCTATCCAAAGAAAAAATTAAGACATAATGAAAAGACTTTAACCTCGATCTGAAGGTGTTGCTCCTTGCATCCCTGACGTATCTGATGCCTGTTGGCGCTCGATCAGGTCGGTGTCGTTAACAATTACTAACCGGGCACCAGCAGTGGGTTGTTTTATATTTGTAATTGCGGGGCCTAAGTTTTCCCTAACGATGCTAATCCTAAGGGTAAGCAAGTGGTAGGTATGACCTAGAGTCGTTCTTCAAACCGACTGAATTGAAACTAAGGCGAGGCAGATGAGGGCTTTCAAACTAGTGAATGGTTTATAAAATAGTGGGGGTTTTGGTTTTTATATTAACTAACTTAGGCAAGTAAATAAATAAAAGCGAAATAAAAGCAAAAGACAAAGCAGATAAAATAAAGATAGTGTTTACTGAGATTTCGTTAATTAAGTTATGGGATGATATTTGGGGAAACTATTTTAAAAGATATTAGTTAATTATCATTCTTGAATACTTGCATGTAAACACTAGATTCCCTACTAATTAAAATCCCATTAGCATGTCACACCGGGAGCTAGGTTATGGTAACATTACAAAGTATTTTGAATAATAAGCAAAATCTTAATTAAGGTTTAATAATACTTTCATATGAACGGGAACAAAATCTTAAGGTACTAGACATTACTGAATCATATAACGATTCCTCGTCATCCTAACAGATTCATGTATTTAAAACAGTTCATTTATGACTTTAAACCAGCCCTTGCTTAAGACTACCCAATAAATCCCCTAATTATCCACAGCATTCCTCACTTTAAGTGGTTCCGCCGCTTCAAACCTTGGCCATGTCTTGTCCTATGATAATCCCCCATGTAGCCTTGCGGTTCCATAGTTTCATACCTTTGACAAATTATATTGACACAGATAATTGACTACCTTTTAATTGGACGTCGTAAAAAGGTGTTGTAATCACGTTTATTGGTGGAAAGGCGATAGATTAATTTGGAGTTTAAAAGTCTATTTAGAAAGGTTAATTAAACTAGGTTTCTCATTTTATATATATTAGTCTGTAATATAACTACCTTCGATCGTTACGCAGCTTCCACGTATTTGTACTACACCTAAAGTGTTTCCAACGCTATACTGAGTAACAGTCGAATAGGGGCCATCATATTACTTCATAATATTGTATCGTTTCGTAAAATGACTACCTTCGGTCGTTCCTCGACTTCCATACGTTTGTACTCCACCTTGAAGTGTTTCCAGTACTATATCGAGTAACAGTCGAATAGGGGCCGTCATATTATTTGACGATAATTAAGACCGTTTATATTTTACTACTATGATGATCCTAAGGCAACAATCAAACAAGAACATGCGATAAGACGATCAAAGCAATATTACCGATCTTTAATATTTAATTATAAATCATCCCATAATTAACTAACTACATCTCAAACAAACACAACAAGTATACTACTCTCCAATCATGGCAATAACTAAATCTAGCATAATCAATATAAACGTAATTAATTAAGATAGATAAGGATAGAAATAACCGAGATTAAATGCGAGAGAATAGACTTGAATTAATTAGAGTTGCTCCAAGCGTACACCAAAGATTACAAATTCGTTCCCCACCAAAGACTACAACAACGTTCCTTGCTTCTATTCTAACTAGCCTAATACTATTTTAAAGTAAGAAAATAAAGAAATAAAGAAATAAAGAAAAGCTAGAAGCTAGAGAGAAAGTGTATCTTCCAAAGTGTGGAAAGAATGGTGTGTAGAATGGTGTGTCTTGCAAATGGAACCCAAGCCTCCTATTTATAGGTGAGTTTAGGCTCACATTAGCATCAAGAGGTGCACATTAGAAAACTTGCCAAAAGTGGTGTGTACAACACGAAAAGTAGGCGCACCGGGTACCGTACAACACGAAAAGTAGGCGCACCAGGTACGGGTTTTAACCAAAAAAGGAAAGCGAGACGGGGGGTGGCCACCGGCGCGGCACTGTAGCAGCCGGCGGCGGCACTGTAGCAGCCGGCGGCTACCCGCCCCGTTTCGCTTCGTTTCTTGATTCGTGCGTATTTTCTTCGTTATGTGTCCGTTTGCGTCGATTCTTTTTTTGTTGGATTCGTAATTCAAAAACGAAGATTTTGATATAAAATAGGCCCTGAGATGAGGTCCCTAGCTCCAGATATTGCGTGCGAATCATTTGGATCTTCCGGCGGGCGCGAAATCTTCATTTTTCACCCGTTTTGGTTGATTCTTCTTCTGTTGGATTCGTATTTTGAAAACGAACATCTTGAAAATAATGGATGTTGGTGGAGGGCACTTTTGTCTTGAAATCTCTTTTTGATGCCTTGAATCTTCAAACGTGTGTGGAATCTTCGTTTTTCATCCGTTTTGCTTGATTTTTATCGTGCAACCTCGTTTTGACCATCTTGGCATAATGTTACTGATTTAAACCATATTTGAGTTCAAAATTCCAAGAATCGTTCTAGAATGAGAGAGATATCGGTAGTAAAAACGTGACTTTTTACGCGATATCAAGTTTCCCACACTTAGAACTTTGCTTGTCCTCAAGCAAACTAACATTCAACAGAGATAAAAATAAGCAAATAATGAAATATTTTAAGGCGGAACGTTTTACTAAGGGGGTTTTGGAAAAGTAAAATACCTGTTCTTTAAAAAGGAAAGATTGTAATCTTTAGGAGCATGCTTGTGATCTTTGATCTTGGATACATGACTAGGCGATCCTCTCAAGGTGGTCACTCAAATCACTCAAAGTGTTTAGGGTTTCCTATTCTATTATATCAATCGCTCAGAACGCCAGTCATGTATCATTTATCGTCATAGGCTTGATCGAGTATCAAATCGTTACCTTTTAGGTGAGCGCTAAGTCGATCTAGCCACAATCATTCTAAGGGAGGTGATGTAGGGTTTGTGGAGTGGAGTGTTGGTGGTATGAGAGGGGGTTGTGTTGGTTTTTCATAGGTTTTCTTTTTGGTGAAGCGGAAAGCTAAAATTTTTGAATTTTCGAGAGATTTTACGCTTTTTTCTTTTTGGGAGTCTTTTTCTCCATTTGACTTTCTTTTCTTCGAATTTTCTAAGATTTTTTTTTCGACGTCATATCCTTAATACTTCTCTTTTTTCATCTTTGGAACTTTCTATGAAGTTTGAGGGATGCTTTTGAGTAGGTAAAGGGGGTAACGTACTTATTTTTGGGTGTATGGATGGGTTCAAGAATGATGTGATTCGATCTCCTTTTTGATTCACCAGTTCGGATTCGAAATGCATAGCAAGAGCAAGTTCTGATTCTAAACGCATACATCAGCACACTCAAGAATCGAAAAAGTGAAGCATTAAAAGTGAATGCTTTATATGGCTCAAGATACCTCACGAATCGAAAGTTGGGTTGTTGTGTGCCTAGTCATGCGATGCTCTTTATGAGATTACTAAACTAGCCTTTCAAAAAAAATTGTATTTTATTTTCCTTCTTCCCCAAAGTAAATCATTCTTTGTTTAAATTTTTTCATTTTCAACATATTTTTAACTCAATTTTGAAAATTTTGTTTACTTTTATGGAGAAGCAGGGTCTTATAAAGAGCAACGAGTTTAGAATCAGGCATATACCATTATCCATTTTACAGTAGTGCGACTACTGCTATCCCACACTTAAAGGAACATCGTCCTCGATGTTATGCTAAGCTCTGAATGGGGTAAAATCCCACACTAAGGGTTTTAAACATCTAAGACTCATTCTTTCAGTGTGTGTTGGGTTTGAATCCCACACTTAGTGATAAGCATAATGGATATGGTATATTTAAAATGAATGAAAGAGACGGTTTAGAAGTACTTCCCGGTTGTTGCAGTGCTCCATGGTATGCGTTTGCCGAACTTCATCTTGCTGGGTTCACTCTTGATCAAGTCTTCTTGTGATTGGTCTCGTAGGTGTGAACACGTTGGATATACATTTCTTTTATTCGGTGCCGAAAACTTGATGTTTGATGCGGCGCCAAAAACTTGATGCATCGGTCTTCTTCGTATATTCAAGTGTGAAAGATAGTCGGAGACTTCATCACTTCTTGGAATGAAAAATTGCAGAACTGTAAACACGGGTTGCCTCCCGAGAAGCGCTCTTTTAAGGTCGAGAGCTCGACTTCTTTTCTCCTAGCTAGATGGAGATGGATGCATCCATGGGATCCCCTTTGTTGATGTTGTGGGCCCTAGGTTGCGGAAAGGTGTATCGGGGTTGATAGATTTTCATGAAATGATTGACTACTATCGTAATCAATTCAAATGGACTATCTCTCGATTCTTCCTTGTAGTTCTGAAGATGCTCTGAAGTTGTCCTTGCAAGTCCGTGAAGTCCGAAGGTGATGTAGTCGACTGCTTTAGTGACTGTCCCACTAGGGTCGGTCATGGTGGTTGTGTCTGTCTTAACAACCTCTCTTGGCGGTGGGTTCTGCCAGAGAGAGCATACAAACACCAAGAATTGCATTTTTATGCCTTCATAATTTTTGGTCTTGGGGTCTCCGTTGAATCTTCTTATGCATGTGCACAGGTTCTCTATTTGCCGGTGCTGATGGTTGTTGAATGGAAAGTCGGATTCTAAGAAAACTAGAACAAGCTGACGAAGTATCTCCTTGCATCCTGAGTAGAATATGAACTTCGTTCTGGAGTTACTTTTCCGTTGTTGAATCTCCCGTAGATGGATCGTAACAAAAGTAGCGATATCTAGTGGTGATTCATATGTAGCCCTAAAAGGTCGTTCGCGCCTTGATTCCTCCCAAACGAGATCACTAAGTTCTTTAATCATTGACTCAATTTGTTTTTCCATAGTGGAGTTGATAACCATAGATCCTCTTTCCTTGGAACTAAGGTGATCTTCTCTATGTAGCAAGTCTAGCAATGATGTGAGGTCACTCATCGTCAAGATGTCGGCACGACTGCTCAGATGTCCAGTAGTTTCTTTCATATGCACTCTAATAGAACCTAACATCTCCCATTGCGTTGAGGTGAATGGGATGTTAGATCTTTTAAAGGCATTGTAGATCCTAGCGTAAGTCCGTTTCTGTTGTAGACAGAATTGCAGTTCAGCAGGGGAACGAGTAAGCAATTTGACTGCGTTACTTATTCCTCCTACCGCTTTGTCGAATCTTTGGATGATTTCGTTGAGTTCTTCGGGATCTGCAATGGTTTGTGGTTGGTTTCTGGTGCGTTTGGAATATTCCTCCAGTGTTTCTCTTCTCGTGGGATGGTTGTGGTTACTTCCCGCCATTTCTTCCGTGGTAAATAGGTTGAGTGGCGGTCTGCTTCTTTTGTTTTCCTCTTCCATCTTTCTCATTCTATTCAATTCTTCCATCGTCGGGTTGTTCACTGATGGAGATGCATTTTTCATCTCTTGTCCTATTCGTCGGAGGTCAATCGGGAAATATGGCGTGATTGCCATATCCTTACTAGATTTACTTTCACTTGTTGACTTTGCAGTTTCTTCGTCTCTGGCGGTCTTCATGGAGATCATGTACATATCGGCTTGCTCTCCAGCATTTGGATTGTCGATATGGAAAGTGATGGTTTCTCCCTGAGACTGCAAGCTGATGGTTTGTGCGAAGACGTTGATGATTGCCTTGGCCGTATTCATGAAAGGTCTTCCTAGTATGATTGGGATGTGTACGTCTTCCTACATATCCATTATTACAAAATCTGCTGGGTAAAGCAATTTGTCAATCCTAACTAAAACATTTTCAGCTATTCCCCTAGGGTATTTGACTGAGTGGTTAGCAAGCTGTATGGTCATTTTGGTAGGTCGAAGATTTTCTAACTCAAGCCTCTTGAAAAGCGAGTATGGCATAAGATTAACACTAGCTCCTAAATCGGCAAGAGAACAGATGATGCCTGAATTGTAAATGGAACATGGAAGAGTAAAACGTCTAGTATCTCCGAGTTTTTCAGGAATGATATTTTTCAAGATAGCTGAACATTCCTCGTTCAGCGGGACATTGGGTACTTCGGGTACCTTATCCTTGGTTGTAAGAAGTTTTCTGAAGTACTTTTTGGAGTGAACTTCAGAGGCGGTATCTAGGAATTTTCTATCAAGCTTAAAAGACTTAAGCTTGTCGGGTCGTTGTTTAAGACGAGCCGGAAATGAGATTTTCCTATTTGATGTAGACTCTAAATCTATTGTCGAATGAACAATAGGCGATTCCTTCATCGGAGAAGAAACCGTAGGTGGGCTATGTGCTACCTGAGAGTCTAGAATATGAGAAGCCTCCTTATGGCAACTAGTTGGACTATCCTAAGGTTTAGCGGTAATACGTTGTGCTAATTGTCCTAACTGGGATTCGAAAGCTTTTAACAAAGTCAAATGATCTCTTAAGATGAGATCAGTTTGGTCTTGTCTAGCCGAGAGACCTTGAATGACTTGTATCAGGGTGTCGTCAAAACTAGAGGTTTGTGAGGGAGAGGGTTCCAAAGGTTGGGGTTGGTAAGTTGGTGGGCTATTCGTAGGTGGGTAAGGAGAATGGTTAGTGTTGGGTGGTGTTAGATGAGACTGAGGAATTTGGGCTGAGTGGTTCAGATTAGCACAATTAAGGCAGGTTTGAACTTGACAGACTTGTTGTTGTTGACTTTTCAATTCCTTAATCTCCTTGGTTAGGTCTGCCACTTGCTGAGTGAGGGTTTTGATAGCTTCATTCCCGATTGTAGTAGGTGAATCCACTAGTGAGTGGTGATTTTCACTGTTCCAGTCATGGTTGTGTATTGTCATTTTCTCAATAAGGCTCCAAGCTTCATTTGCCGTACAGTCTATGAAACTACCTTGAGAGGCGCTATCAAATAAAGGACGGTGATGTGGGAAAAGACCATTGTAGAAAATGCGCAACTGGTCTGAACGCTCAAAACGATGAATTGGACATTTCTTCAGCAATTTCTTAAAGCGTTCCCATGCATCGTAGATTGATTCATCATGGACTTGACGGAAGTTTATGATGTTGGACCTAAACGTGGCTTGTTTTGATGGGGGGAAATATTTGGCCAAAAATTTGGTTGCTAATTCTACCCAAGAGGTTATAGAGTTAATTTCTAGTTCCTCAAACCAGGTTTGTGCATTGAGAGTGAGTGAATAGGGAAATAGGTATAGATAGACTATGTCCTGATTAACCCCAATCGACTTAAAAGAGTTGGCTAAGGAAATGAATTTCTCAAGGTGGGAGTTGGGATCATCATTTGGTAGGCCACGGAATTGACAGAGGTTTTGGACTAACTGAACAATGTGTGGCTTTAACTCGAATGATCCTCTACCAGTTTCCGGATAGACAATTGGTCCTCCTCGACCTTCAATCAAAGGTTTAGAGTCTTCAGTGAGAGTTATACGTGTAGCTGTCATAGTCTCGTTGGCAGGTGGTTGACTGGTTGAGTGGATAGGGATAACGTAATTTGTGAGAATAGTAAAAGGAAGGAAAAATAAAGAAAGACGTAGGGGTCTAAGGAATTCTAAAGGTTCACTAGTAAGTAAGTTCGTTTTAACGCCTAAGGATCGTACAGTTGGTTCCCCGGCAGCGGCGCCAAAAACTTGTTGGCGCCCGATCAGGTCGGTGTCGTTAACGATTACTAACCGGGCACCAGCAGTGGGTTGTTTTATATTTGTAATTCGGGGCCTAAGTTTTCCCTAACGATGCTAATCCTAAGGGTAAGCAAGTGGTAAGTATGACCTAGAGTCGTTCTTCAAACCGACTGAATTGAAACTAAGGCGAGGCAGATGAGGGCTTTAAAACTAGTGAATGGTTTATAAAATAGTGGGGGTTTTGGTTTTTATATTAACTAACTTAGGCAAGTAAATAAATAAAAGCGAAATAAAAGCAAAAGACAAAGCAGATAAAATAAAGATAGTGTTTGCTGAGATTTCGTTAATTAAGTTATGGGATGATATTTGGGGAAACTATTTTGAAAGATATTAGTTAATTATCATTCTTGAATACTTGCATGTAAACACTAGATTCCCTACTAATTAAAATCCCATTAGCATGTCACACCGGGAGCTAGGTTATGGTAACATTACAAAGTATTTTGAATAATAAGCAAAATCTTAATTAAGGTTTAATAATACTTTCATATGAACGGGAACAAAATCTTAAGGTACTAGACATTACTGAATCATATAACGATTCCTCGTCATCCTAACATATTCATGTATTTAAAACAGTTCATTTATGACTTTAAACCAGCCCTTGCTTAAGACTACCCAATAAATCCCCTAATTATCCACAGCGTTCCTCACTTTAAGTGGTTCCGCCGCTTCAAACCTTGGCCATGTCTTGTCCTATGATAATCCACCATGTAGCCTTGCAGTTCCATAGTTTCATACCTTTGATAAATTATATTGACACAGATAATTGACTACCTTTTACTTGGACGTCGTAAAAAGGTGTGGTAATCACGTTTATTGGTGGAAAGGCGATAGATTAATTTGGAGTTTAAAAGTCTATTTAGAAAGGTTAATTAAACTAGGTTTCTCATTTTATATATATTAGTCTGTAATATAACTACCTTCGGTCGTTACTCAGCTTCCACGTATTTATACTACACCTAAAGTGTTTCCAACGCTATACTGAGTAACAGTCGAATAGGGGCCATCATATTACTTCATAATATTGTATCGTTTCGTAATATGACTACCTTCGGTCATTCCTCGACTTCCATACGTTTGTACTCCACCTTGAAGTGTTTCCAGTACTATATCGAGTAACAGTCGAATAGGGGCCGTCATATTATTTGACGATAATTAAGACCGTTTATATTTTACTACTATGATGATCATAAGGCAACAATCAAACAAGAACATGCGATAAGACGATCAAAGCAATATTACCGATCTTTAATATTTAATTATAAATCATCCCATAATTAACTAACTACATCTCAAACAAACACAACAAGTATACTACTCTCCAATCATGGCAATAACTAAATCTAGCATAATCAATATAAACGTAATTAATTAAGATAGATAAGGATAGAAATAACCGAGATTAAATGCGAGAGAATAGACTTGAATTAATTAGAGTTGCTCCAAAGGTACACCAAAGATTACAAATTCGTTCCCCACCAAAGACTACAACCACGTTCCTTGCTTCTATTCTAACTAGCCTAATACTATTTTAAAGTAAGAAAATAAAGAAATAAAGAAATAAAGAAAAGCTAGAAGCTAGAGAGAAAGTGTATCTTCCAAAGTGTGGAAAGAATGGTGTGTAGAATTGTGTGTCTTGCAAATGGAACCCAAGCCTCCTATTTATAGGTGAGTTTAGGCTCACATTAGCATCAAGAGGTGCACATTAGAAAACTTGCCAAAAGTGGTGTGTACAACACGAAAAGTAGGCGCACCGGGTACCATACAACACGAAAAGTAGGCGCACCAGGTACGGGTTTTAACCAAAAAAGGAAAGCGAGACGGGGGGTGGCCAGCCGGAGCGGCACTGTAGCAGCCGGCGGCTACCCGCCCCGTTTCGCTTCGTTTCTTGATTCGTACGTATTTTCTTCGTTATGCGTCCGTTTGCGTCGATTCTTTTTTTGTTGGATTCGTAATTCAAAAACGAAGATTTTGATATAAAATATGCCCTGAGATGAGGTCCCTAGCTCCAGATATTGCGTGCGAATCATTTGGATCTTCCGGCGGGCGCGAAAATCTTCATTTTTCACCCGTTTTGGTTGATTCTTCTTCTGTTGGATTCGTATTTTGAAAACAAAAATCTTGAAAATAGTGGATGTTGGTGGAGGGCACTTTGGTCTTGAAATCTCGTTTTGATGCCTTGAATCTTCAAACGTGTGTAGAATCTTCGTTTTTCATCCGTTTTGCTTGATTTTTATCGTGCAACCTCGTTTTGACCATCTTGGCATAATGTTACTGATTTGAACCATATTTGAGTTCAAAATGCCAAGAATCGTTCTAGAATGAGAGAGATATCAGTAGTAAAAATGTGACTTTTTACGCGATATCAATGCCCCAAAAGACCACCCGGATATCCTCTAACAACAAATTAAGTCATCATAAGAGCAGACATTAAAGATAACAACAATCTATAACATGCATTGCATTAGTCTTTTTCTTTTTACTGCTGTAAATAAACCAAATAATCAAATACAAATAACCTTCCATTCCACAAGGACACCACTAATAGACATCCAAAGACAGAATGAGCATAGATCAAACACTTGAGTTAGTGAAATAACATGAATAAATAAAAGTAGAATTCCCTATATACATGCGTATTTCAATCATGATCTCATAATCACAGTCATTTGAAGAGATTTCACTGAAAGAACGGAATGGCTAACCTTTCTGCTAAGAGCATCGGCTACAACATTCGCTTTGCCAGGATGGTAAAGTATGTCTCAGTCATAATCTTTAACTAAATCTAGCCATCTTCTCTGACGATTGTTCAAATCACGCTAATCAAAGAAATATTTGAGGCTTTTGTGGTCTGTATAGATAATGAATTTAACACCATAGAGATAATGGCGCCAAATTTTAAGAGCGAAGACCACTGCTGCTAATTCAAGATCATGAGTGGGATAGTTTTGCTCATGTGATTTTAACTGACGTGAAGCATAAGCAATGACCTTCCCACGCTGCATAAGAACGCAGCCTAATCCGAGTTTTGAAGCATCACAAAACACCACCATATCCTCGTTGCCCTCGGGTAAAACAAGAATAGGGGCTTGGCTAAGCTTTTCTTTCAACATCTGAAATGCTTTGGATTGCTCCTCTCCCCACTTCCACTGAACACTCTTTCTAGTCAACTGAGTCAAAGGAGTAGCAATCCTTGAAAAATCTTGAATAAAACGACGATAATAGCCAGCTAGACCAAGAAAACTCCTGATTTCAGTAGGACTTGTAAGGGGGTCCCACTTCATTACTGCTGCTATCTTGGAAGGATCGACTTGAATGCCGTGAATATTGATCACGTGTCCAAGAAATTGGACTTCTCGCAACCAAAATTCACATTTAGAAAATTTGGCAAATAACTTTTCACACCGAAGCGTTTCTAGAACTTGCCTGAGATGTGCTGCATGCTCAGTTTCACTTTTAGAATAGATAAGAATATCATCAATGAAAACTATAACAAAGATATCGAGCATGGGCCGACAAACTCTGTTCATCAAGTCCATGAATGCAGCTGGAGCATTAGTTAAGCCAAATGGCATAACTGTAAACTCAAAGTGACCATAACGAGTACGAAAAGCAGTCTTTGAAATATCTTCTTCCCTTACCTTTAACTGATGGTAACCAGAACGAAGATCAATCTTTGAAAAGAAACTGGCACCCTGTAACTGATCAAATAAATCATCTATTCGAGGTAAGGGATATCTGTTCTTAATGGTCACTTTATTTAGTTCCCGGTAATCTATACACATTCTTAGGGAACTATCTTTCTTCTTTACAAATAATACTGGAGCTCCCCAAGGTGAACTACTAGGACGAATGAAACCTTTATCTAAAAGTTCTTGCAATTGTTTCATCATTTCTTGCATTTCAGTTGGAGCTAACCGATAAGGAGTTTTAGCAATTGGAATAGCTCCAGGAATAAGATCAATTCGGAATTCCACTTGTCTATCAGGTGGAATACCTGGAAGTTCATCAGGGAATACCTCGGGAAATTCTTTCACAACTGGAATACTGGAAAGTTCTGGTACAGCTTTAGAATTATCAACCACGTGTGCCAAAAAGGCTTGACACCCGTGCGACAAGAATCTTTTAGCTCGAGCAAAAGTACAAACAGGAATGGATCTACTAGTACGCTCACCATAAACAACAATCTCCCTTCCGCTAGGTGCTTTCAGGAGAACTATCTTTTCATGACAATTTATCATACCCTTATTCTTTCCCATCCAATCCATTCCTATAACTACATGAAATTCCCCCATTTGCATAGGAATCAAGTCTATTTTGAACATTTCACCTCCTATTTCAATAGTACACCCTCTATAAACATCACTAACAATAACTAATTTGCTATCGGCAATTTCAACTTCCAAAGGGCGTTCTAATTTAACAATAGGAGTATTCAACTTTTCACAAAATGATAATGACACAAAAGACTTGGTGGCTCCAGAGTCAAATAAAACATGGGCAGGTATAGTGTTAATTATAAAGGTACCTGTCACCACGTCATGTGACTCCTTTGCCTCATCTGCTGTAATCTGAAAAGAACGACCTTTAGCTTTCTGTCTGCCCGCTTCTCTTTTCTTTTCCGCTTCTTTCTTCTGTTCATTTCTTTTCATATCTTCTAGTTTAGCAGGACAGTTAGCTTGTAAGTGGTCATCCTTATAGCAATAAAAGCGCATTCTATATGGATTAGGGCAATTAGCAGCGATGTGCCCTTGTTGACGACACTTGTAACAAGCTGTGCTCCCTAACTGACATTCTCCTGGATGCTTTCTGCCACAATTATTACACTTGGGAATTTCCCGAGCTGGAGCTTGAGATTGACGGTTTGGTTGTTGAGATTGTGACTTCTGTTGTTGGGGTTGCGATGACTGCTGCTTTCCGAAATTTCTGAATTTCTTAGATTGCTGTGATTGAGAAGAAGATTGTTCTGCTTTTCTCTTATTGGCTCTATCCTCAGCTTTCACTTGCAACTCCTTCTCTCGAGTCAACCCTTTATTCATCATCTTAGGAATAGAATCATAAATAGTCGGGTCAACTGCTTCTTTGATATCAATGTTTAAATGTCGGTAATAATGATCCTTCATTAACCCTGGATTCGAGGTATATTCGGGACAAAATTGAGATTTATCATAAAACATGTTAGTGTACTCAGTTACCAACATTTTCCCTTGATTGATGGCTAAGAACTCTCCTTTCAGTCTTTCTACTTCTGCCATTGGAGCAAATTCTGCTATAAACTTTTCTTTAAACATACTCCAAGAAAACTTTGCAGCTTCTATAGCACCATGTGTTTTAACTTGAGTACCCCACCAATCCTGAGCACTATCTTTCAACTGATGGGTAGCAAACAACACCCGCAGCCTTTCTGGACAGTCACAGAGTAGAAAAGTTTCTTCTATCTTACTAATCCACCTATGACTACTAATCGGGTCCCTTTCACCATGAAATTCTGGGGGACTACAATTTGCGAAGTTTTTATATTCAAAACGTTCTTTTTCTTTGTTAATTTGCTGCTGAGCACTTAACATTTCACTATTCAACTGAGGGTTAACTAAGACAGGATGCTTCTGTTCAAATTCTACTAATCGTGTATTAATAATTTGCTCCATTCGGGTATATACCTTAGGAGCAAATTCTTGTAGGGCTTGCCCAATCACATCTTTTAATAGCATCCGGTCCTCAGGATCTAAACTTCTTTCTGAAACATTCTCCTCTTGAGTGGGAGAACGTACATTTGAACCCTCAGCTTCTTTATTTGGTGTGGATTTCATTTAATAAACAATATAAGAACACAATTAATAACATAGAAAATCTCTACTTTAACTATTACATGATGATTGCCTTTATCTTCACATATTTAACAACTTTGAATCTCCCACATGCTTTAGCAAAATATAACCTCGTTGGCCAGACGTAGTTATATTAAACTAAATACATGTTTCTATTCAAAATTCTTAAATATATTCCGAATCCAAGCAATCATTCTTACTCTAATCATAATCTACTAATCATATGCAAAACATTGCAAAAACATAACTGTAATTAACTACTGCACATTTATGAGTGGTTTAAGTTTAGGCAATCCTATTGTGGATTGCTTAAATCTCTTAAACCATCGCTCTGATACCAACTTGAAACGCCCTGAAAATCTGAACAGTTTTTTTTTTTTTTTTTTTTTTTTTTTGTTTTTTTTTTTTATACTTGTTACACTTGTTACTGATTTATTGTGGTCCCAATACTTGGTTATTATCTTACACTTCAATTTAAAATAGCTAAAATAATCTCTCCTGGAAAACAGCTGAATCCGGTCGGATTCACAGGAATCCGCCGGATTCCCTATGCATTCAGACTCAACTCGTGGACAGAACTGAGATTTAGGAATACGGTCTCGGAATCCGCCCGGATTCATGGCAATCCGACCGGATTCCCTTGAATCCGCCGGATTCCCATGATCTGCAGGCAAATCCTGGGCCTGCACTATTTAATGCCAAAAACTGAACTTTGAACGCGCATATCTTAAAAACGACAAGGAATCAAAACATGAAACTTTACAGACACTTTACTATAATCAAAATGAAACTTTCTATTTTCACACTTTCTCAAAATTCTCAATATTTCGGGTTTTGGACATATAGGTCAATTTCGGCTAAAATAGTCCATTTTGATGACATACTAAGTCTCAAACCATAGAGACTTAGGAGCTGAGCTTGTACACACACATTTCTACTATCAAAACAAACTTGTGAGGCTAATCACCATACTCTTAGCCCTTCCCTAACTCAAATTGACCTATAGGTGACATTGAGACCCGTATTTACCCATTTTGACCCGCTGATCCAAAAGGGCTAATTTGACCCATTCAATGACTAAACACACTTCAAAATTAACTAATAACATCATTGACTTTCTTTGAAACTTTCAAATATGCACATAACAGAAATGTCATTTCTATTACAACTTACAACTTAACACATTCTACAACATTATCTACCAATCTTTCACCACTTGATACTATTACACATAATCGATCTAATCATTTCTTTCATGACCAAAACATGTCAAACATTGTTTGGGCGATCTTTCAAGGTTTCAAAAACGATAATTTAAGGAGAAAGCTTGTATAACTTACAACAAGCTAGCAACTCCACTTCTAGCCTTTTGCAATATCTTTACCTCTTCCACTTTCACTTGTACCTACAACATAACTAAACTAATTAAACAATTTGCTTAGTAAGAATATGAAATCTAATCAATACAATGCATTATTAACATAAGGCAAATAATGGACAAAGTAAGGAACTACTACCCTTTTTCTTGCAACTCCACTTTCACAATTCTAATCATATGTGCACATAGCTAATCAATATTTGGCTAACATAAGTTAACCACTAATCGTACAAAGCTAACCTTGGTTAGCTATTCTAATCAAAATATGGCTAATAAGCATTAACCATTCTAATCACAAGCTTTCATCATAATCATGATATAATCATAAGCTAATCACAACAAGTTACATGATCATGATCTAATCAATTCATAAACTCACCTTGGTTTGTAGCACAAATTGAAACAAGATGATCAAATGATGACAATTCTTCTTTAGCACCTATCACATATACACATGGCACATAATTAACAACTAATCCACACTTTCAATTACTAATCATCTATTTCCTTCTCCCCCACTTGAGATTTACTAATTTCACTTTAACTAAACTAACTAGTTTATTTATCATAATCAAATCATAGCTTTATTATGAATTTAACTACTTTCTAATCACTAATTGATTCTACTAACATATCAAATCATACTATAAACTAAAACATAGAATTCATGAAAAATCTCATAATCCTCATGAACACTAATCATAACCTATCACTTCTAATATGAAATTAGGATTCTAATCATTGTTCATATGTTATACTAACACTAACTAATCAATTATAAACCCTAATTTCGGATTAAATCATACCAATTTACTAAAACCCATGAAAAAACCCAATTTCTAGGGTTCTTGAAGAGATTAATTCACTTACAAGGATTAGTGAGTAATAGAAGATGATGATTTCAATGATTTGAAGCTCGAATTTAAGTTTGAAGATTGATCCTTGCTTCTTCCTGACTCCTGCGATTTTTCTGTGTTTATTTGGAGGTTCTGGAATTTGTTTGAAGTTTATCTTCAAGTTACAGAGGAAAGGCACGTACTAATGCCTAAATTCTTTTAAATTCCTATACTACACAGTCTGGAACTGAACATCTAATTTACGTTTTCTATCATATCTCATAATTTAGAGATCTAAAATTAAAAAGATGTATATATTATCATACACTAAAATAATACTGTAAAACTGAGCTATAAAAACTTATTTTTATTTACTAGAGTAATACCTTAAAAACTGGGGTGTTACAACTCTCCCCCACTTATTCTGTTCGTGTCCTCACGAACCATTCTTGGTGTACCGCAGGATAGTATATCATCATCCACTCCTCCGGTTCCCAAGTAAATTCTGAACCCTTCCTATGTCGCCACTGAACTTTAACTATCGAAACTGATTTATTTCTGAGCTGCTTTACCTTCTGATCAAGAATTTTAACTGGCTCTTCTATATAACTCAACTTATCATTTATTTCAATTTCTGTCAGTGGTACATAAGAAGCCTCATCAACTAAACACTTTCTGAGCTGAGACACATGAAATGTATCATGAATACTACCAAGTTCTTTTGGTAATTGCAATCGATACGCAACCTTGCCAACTCTATCAATAATTTCAAAAGGTCCAATATACCTTGGACTCAACTTTCCCCGCTTCCTAAAACGTATAATCCCTTTCCAAGGTGAAACTTTAAGCATCACCTTATCACCTACTTGAAATTCAATAGGCCTTCTCCGCTTGTCTGCATATGACTTTTGTCGATTTTGTGCCATCTTTAATCTTTCTCTAATCTGATTAATCTTTTCAGTAGTCAACTGTACTATATCGGTACTTCCAAGTTCTCTTTGACCAATCTCACCCCAACAAATTGGAGTTCGACATTTTCTACCATATAACATTTCCTAAGGTGGCATTTTAATCGAAGAATGATAACTGTTATTATAGGAAAACTCAACCAATGGAAGGTGAGTATCCCAACTACCACCAAAGTCAATGGCGCAAGCTCTAAGCATATCCTCAAGAGTCTGAATGGTACGTTCACTCTGACCATCAGTCTGAGGATGAAAAGCTGTACTAATATGCAATCGAGTCCCTAAATCTTCTTGAAATTTATTCCAGAATCGAGAAGTAAAACGAGTATCACGATCTGAAACTATAGAAAGTGGAACTCCATGCCTAGCAACAACTTCTTTAACATACAGATCGGCTAACTTTTCTGAAGAAGAAGCTTCTTGAATAGGAAGAAAGATAGCACTTTTCGTCAATCGGTCCACAATCACCCAAATAGTGTCATGTTGCCAAGGGGTCTTTGGCAACTTGGTAACAAAATCCATGGTGATGTGTTCCCATTTCCATACTGGTATATCTAAAGGCTGAAGTTTACCGTATGGTTGCTGGTGCTCTGTTTTAACTTGCAGACAAGTGAGACAATTCTGAACATGTTTAACTATATCACGCTTCATACCTGGCCACCAATAATCACGTTTCAGGTCACGATACATCTTGGTAGCACCAGGATGAATTGAATACTTGGATTTATGCGCCTGGTCTAATAACACTTTCTTTACTTCACTCGTCCTTGGTATCCAGATTCTACCATAACGAGTCTTTAAACCTCTGGAATCATCTACTAATTCAGAAAGTTGACCCGTTAAACGTTGGTTATTTGAGTCATTAGAGGCTAAAACTTCAATCTGAGCAGCTTTAACAGAATCAAATAACTAAGGAAGCACAGTCATTTGAAGAGATTTCACTGAAAGAACGGAATGGCTAACCTTTCTGCTAAGAGCATCGGCTACAACATTCGCTTTGCCAGGATGGAAAAGTATGTCGCAGTCATAATCTTTAACTAAATCTAGCCATCTTCTCTGACGATTGTTCAAATCACGCTAATCAAAGAAATATTTGAGGCTTTTGTTGTCTGTATAGATAATGAATTTAACACCAAAGAGATAATGGCGCCAAATTTTAAGAGCGAAGACCACTGCTGCTAATTCAAGATCATGAGTGGGATAGTTTTGCTCATGTGATTTTAACTGACGTGAAGCATAAGCAATGACCTTCCCACGCTGCATAAGAACGCAGCCTAATCCGAGTTTTGAAGCATCACAAAACACCACCATATCCTCGTTGCCATCGGGTAAAACAAGAATAGGGGCTTGGCTAAGCTTTTCTTTCAACATCTGAAATGCTTTGGATTGCTCCTCTCCCCACTTCCACTGAACACTCTTTCTAGTCAACTGAGTCAAAGGAGTAGCAATCCTTGAAAAATCTTGAATAAAACGACGATAATAGCCAGCTAGACCAAGAAAACTCCTGATTTCAGTAGGACTTGTAAGGGGGTCCCACTTCATTACTGCTGCTATCTTGGAAGGATCGACTTGAATGCCGTGAATATTGATCACGTGTCCAAGAAATTGGACTTCTCGCAACAAAAATTCAAATTTAGAAAATTTGGCAAATAACTTTTCACACCGAAGCATTTCTAGAACTTGCCTGAGATGTGCTGCATGCTCAGTTTCACTTTTAGAATAGATAAGAATATCATCAATGAAAACTATAACAAAGATATCGAGCATGGGCCGACAAACTCTGTTCATCAAGTCCATGAATGCAGCTGGAGCATTAGTTAAGCCAAATGGCATAACTGTAAACTCAAAGTGACCATAACGAGTACGAAAAGCAGTCTTTGAAATATCTTCTTCCCTTACCTTTAACTGATGGTAACCAGAACGAAGATCAATCTTTGAAAAGAAACTGGCACCCTGTAACTGATCAAATAAATCATCTATTCGAGGTAAGGGATATCTGTTCTTAATGGTCACTTTATTTAGTTCCCGGTAATCTATACACATTCTTAGGGAACCATCTTTCTTCTTTACAAATAATACTGGAGCTCCCCAAGGTGAACTACTAGGACGAATGAAACCTTTATCTAAAAGTTCTTGCAATTGTTTCATCATTTCTTGCATTTCAGTTGGAGCTAACCGATAAGGAGTTTTAGCAATTGGAATAGCTCCAGGAATAAGATCAATTCGGAATTCCACTTGTCTATCAGGTGGAATACCTGGAAGTTCATCAGGGAATACCTCGGGAAATTCTTTCACAACTGGAATACTGGAAAGTTCTGGTACAGCTTTAGAATTATCAACCACGTGTGCCAAAAAGGCTTGACACCCGTGCGACAAGAATCTTTTAGCTCGAGCAAAAGTACAAACAGGAATGGATCTACTAGTACGCTCACCATAAACAACAATCTCCCTTCCGCTAGGTGCTTTCAGGAGAACTATCTTTTCATGACAATTTATCATACCCTTATTCTTTCCCATCCAATCCATTCCTATAACTACATGAAATTCCCCCATTTGCATAGGAATCAAGTCTATTTTGAACATTTCACCTCCTATTTCAATAGTACACCCTCTATAAACATCACTAACAATAACTAATTTGCTATCGGCAATTTCAACTTCTAAAGGGCGTTCTAATTTAACAATAGGAGTATTCAACTTTTCACAAAATGATAATGACACAAAAGACTTGGTGGCTCCAGAGTCAAATAAAACATGGGCATGTATAGTGTTAATTATAAAGGTACCTGTCACCACGTCATGTGACTCCTTTGCCTCATCTGCTGTAATCTGAAAAGAACGACCTTTAGCTTTCTGTCCGCCCGCTTCTCTTTTCTTTTCCGCTTCTTTCTTCTGTTCATTTCTTTTCATATCTTCTAGTTTAGCAGGACAGTTAGCTTGTAAGTGGTCATCCTTATAGCAATAAAAGCACATTCTATATGGATTAGGGCAATTAGCAGCGATGTGCCCTTGTTGACGACACTTGTAACAAGCTGTGCTCCCTAACTGACATTCTCCTGGATGCTTTCTGCCACAATTATTACACTTGGGAATTTCCCGAGCTGGAGCTTGAGATTGACGGTTTGGTTGTTGAGATTGTGACTTCTGTTGTTGGGGTTGCGATGACTGCTGCTTTCCGAAATTTCTGAATTTCTTAGATTGCTGTGATTGAGAAGAAGATTGTTCTGCTTTTCTCTTATTGGCTCTATCCTCAGCTTTCACTTGCAACTCCTTCTCTCGAGTCAACCCTTTATTCATCATCTTAGGAATAGAATCATAAATAGTCGGGTCAACTGCTTCTTTGATATCAATGTTTAAATGTCGGTAATAATGATCCTTCATTAACCATGGATTCGAGGTATATTCGGGGCAAAACTGAGATTTATCATAAAACATGTTAGTGTACTCAGTTACCGACATTTTCCCTTGATTGATGGCTAAGAACTCTCCTTTCAGTCTTTCTACTTCTGCCATTGGAGCAAATTCTGCTATAAACTTTTCTTTAAACATACTCCAAGAAAACTTTGCAGCTTCTATAGCACCATATGTTTTAACTTGAGTACCCCACCAATCCTGAGCACTATCTTTCAACTGATGGGCAGCAAACAACACCCGCAGCCTTTCTGGACAGTCACAGAGTAGAAAAGTTTCTTCTATCTTACTAATCCACCTATGACTACTAATCGGGTCCCTTTCACCATGAAATTCTGGGGGACTACAATTTGCGAAGTTTTTATATTCAAAACGTTCTTTTTCTTTGTTAATTTGCTGCTGAGCACTTAACATTTCACTATTCAACTGAGGGTTAACTAAGACAGGATGCTTCTGTTCAAATTCTACTAATCGTGTATTAATAATTTGCTCCATTCGGGTATATACCTTAGGAGCAAATTCTTGTAGGGCTTGCCCAATCACATCTTTTAATAGCATCCGGTCCTCAGGATCTAAACTTCTTTCTGAAACATTCTCCTCTTGAGTGGGAGAACGTACATTTGAACCCTCAGCTTCTTTATTTGGTGTGGATTTCATTTAATAAACAATATAAGAACACAATTAATAACATAGAAAATCTCTACTTCAACTATTACATGATGATTGCCTTTATCTTCACATATTTAACAACTTTGAATCTCCCACATGCTTTAGCAAAATATAACCTCGTTGGCCAGACGTAGTTATATTAAACTAAATACATGTTTCTATTCAAAATTCTTAAATATATTCCGAATCCAAGCAATCATTCTTACTCTAATCATAATCTACTAATCATATGCAAAACATTGCAAAAACATAACTGTAATTAACTACTGCACATTTATGAGTGGTTTAAGTTTAGGCAATCCTACTGTGGATTGCTTAAATCTCTTAAACCATCGCTCTGATACCAACTTGAAACGCTTTGAAAATCTGAACAGTTTTTTTTTTTTTTTTTTTTTTTTTGTTTTTTTTTTTTTATACTTGTTACACTTGTTACTGATTTATTGTGGTCCCAATACTTGGTTATTATCTTACACTTCAATTTAAAATAGCTAAAATAATCTCTCCTGGAAAACAGCTGAATCCGGTCGGATTCACAGGAATCCGCCGGATTCCCTATGCATTCAGACTCAACTCGTGGACAGAACTGAGATTTAGGAATACGGTCTCGGAATCCACCCGGATTCATGGCAATCCGACTGGATTCCCTTGAATCCGCCGGATTCCCATGATCTGCAGGCAAATCCTGGACCTGCACTATTTAATGCCAAAAACTGAACTTTGAACGCGCATATCTTAAAAACGACAAGGAATCAAAACATGAAACTTTGCAGACACTTTACTATAATCAAAATGAAACTTTCTATTTTCGCACTTTCTCAAAATTCTCAATATTTCGGGTTTTGGACATATAGGTCAATTTCGGCTAAAATAGTCCATTTTGATGACATACTAAGTCTCAAACCATAGAGACTTAGGAGCTGAGCTTGTACACACACATTTCTACTATCAAAACAAACTTGTGAGGCTAATCACCATACTCTTAGCCCTTCCCTAACTCAAATTGACCTATAGGTGACATTGAGACCCGTATTTACCCATTTTGACCCGCTGATCCAAAAGGGCTAATTTGACCCATTCAATAACTAAACACACTTCAAAATTAACTAATAACATCATTGACTTTCTTTGAAACTTTCAAATATGCACATAACAGAAATGTCATTTCTATTACAACTTACAACTTAACACATTCTACAACATTATCTACCAATCTTTCACCACTTGATACTATTACACATAATCGATCTAATCATTTCTTTCATGACCAAAACATGTCAAACATTGTTTGGGCGATCTTTCAAGGTTTCAAAAACGATAATTTAAGGAGAAAGCTTGTATAACTTACAACAAGCTAGCAACTCCACTTCTAGCCTTTTGCAATATCTTTACCTCTTCCACTTTCACTTGTACCTACAACATAACTAAACTAATTAAGCAATTTGCTTAGTGAAAATATGAAATCTAATCAATACAATGCATTATTAACATAAGGCAAATAATGGACAAAGTAAGGAACTACTTCCCTTTTCCTTGCAACTCCACTTCCACAATTCTAATCATATGTGCACATAGCTAATCAATATTTGGCTAACATAAGTTAACCACTAATCGTACAAAGCTAACCTTGGTTAGCTATTCTAATCAAAATATGGCTAATAAGCATTAACCATTCTAATCACAAGCTTTCATCATAATCATGATATAATCATAAGCTAATCACAACAAGTTACATGATCATGATCTAATCAATTCATAAACTCACCTTGGTTTGTAGCACAAATTGAAACAAGATGATCAAATGATGACAATTCTTCTTTAGCACCTATCACATATACACATGGCACATAATTAACAACTAATCCACACTTTCAATTACTAATCATCTATTTCCTTCTCCCCCACTTGAGATTTACTAATTTCATTTTAACTAAACTAACTAGTTTATTTATCATAATCAAATCATAGCTTTATTATGAATTTAACTACTTTCTAATCACTAATTGATTCTACTAACATATCAAATCATACTATAAACTAAAACATAGAATTCATGAAAAATCTCATAATCCTCATGAACACTAATCATAACCTATCACTTCTAATATGAAATTAGGATTCTAATCATTGTTCATATGTTATACTAACACTAACTAATCAATTATAAACCCTAATTTCGGATTAAATCATACCAATTTACTAAAACCCATGAAAAAACCCAATTTCTAGGGTTCTTGAAGAGATTAATTCACTTACAAGGATTAGTGAGTAATAGAAGATGATGATTTCAATGATTTGAAGCTCGAATTTAAGTTTGAAGATTGATCCTTGCTTCTTCCTGACTCCTGCGATTTTTCTGTGTTTATTTGGAGGTTCTGGAATTTGTTTGAAGTTTATCTTCAAGTTACAGAGGAAAGGCACGTACTAATGCCTAAATTATTTTAAATTCCTATACTACACAGTCTGGAACTGAACATCTAATTTACGTTTTCTATCATATCTCATAATTTAGAGATCTAAAATTAAAAAGATGTATATATTATCATACACTAAAATAATACTGTAAAACTGAGCTATAAAAACTTATTTTTATTTACTAGAGTAATACCTTAAAAACTGGGGTGTTACAGTAATGCAAATTGTATTATTATAACTTTTAACCCCAACCCAAAACATGATATTTTGAGGTTACTGAATTTAAGTAATAGTGAATGACCAACTCTCATATTAGTATGAAACAATAGAAGGGTTCATATTTTAGAAATCTAAAACTTGAATCACCCAATGATATCTACATATTACTGGATTTAAGAGTAGTTTACCACTACGAACGTCAATGTATACAAATTTGTACTCAGCATCTTATGAGCTTATTGCATCTATCTCTTGAATCATCCTCTTTCATGATCTAAAAAACCTATTAATCATAGCCCTCTTCTTGTGGAAGAAGTCTCAATACAACCTAGATAAAAATAATAAGCAACTTTAAAAAGTTCATCATACTCTAAACATAGAAATTAATAGTAGCATACCACTTAACTGATTGATATTTGAAAGACTCCAACTAGTTACAGGTACATAATTCAATCAATCAGTAAAGCATCAAGTTAGATTATTTTAAACGAAGGATCCATTCCATCTAAGTATACCTTTCTCGAGCATTTCATCGAGCACCTTTCAAGCACTCGAGGAATCACAAAGATTACTGTACATAATCAATAAAGCATCCGAGTTAGTTAAGAACAATATGAATATTAGCAGTAAATCATATATGTAAACATATTAAGAAAAAGTACATATTTTATAGATCCTACAGATACCATAGCTAATTTATAGAACTACAAAAGAAATTTTATTCAGACATCACACCAAACATTTAGCACTATAGAACTACATAAGAAATTTAATTCAGACATTTCACCAAACAGTTAGCACTATAAAACTACATAAGAAATTTAATTCAGACATTTCACCAAACAGTTAGCACTCATCAAAGAACAATAAACTTCATCCCAAATACTCAAATTCAATTGATATGAACAATTACCCGAAACTCATATACATGAAACAGCATACAAAATTACCAGATACTTACATATTTCAAACTTAATCACATCTTCTTTAAGAATAATGGTGTAAAAGCCCCGATTTTTTTTTTTTTTTTTTTACATAACTCATATAACTCAAATATCATTATTGACAATCATTTAGAAGGTAACTGAAGTCTTTTAAAAAAATGGAAGTTTACAAAAAGGGGAGGAATACGTCCGTATTCATTTGAATACGCCGGATTCCGAGGAATCCGACCGTATTCCAATGAATACGACCGTATTCAAGACCCGTTTACAGACCAGAACCTTTCTTTGGGAATACGCTTGGGAATACACTCAGGAATACGGCGTATTCAGCTGAATACGGACGTATTCAACTGAATACGACCGGATTCCCAGTCGAACCTGCACTTTTGACACTTAACTGAAAATCTGCTTGTTTTACACAATGAAAACTAGAAAACTTGAACTATCATATAAAATCTGGATTTATAACATTTCTTACATTACAAGACTAGCAAAAACTTGGGTCTTACATACATTTAATCCATGAGTTCAAAATGCCCATTTTGACACCAAACGACCCATTCACATACATAAACATTTCAACATATGTTATCAACATTCACTTACATAATTACATCCCACATACAATTCGACAATTGTTTAACTTCATGACATACAAAGATGACCACGACTTCATGTCCCAACAAACATAAACCACTAATTTCCTTACAACAAAATGGGGCTTCCATGTGGTCAATCGAGAGCATGATTTACAAAAAGGGATTTACTTACTACAATGAGCAAGTTCCAACTCTAGCTAGCACTTGGCTCCTTACCCAAATTACCCCTCGAGCCACTTGGACGATCTACAACATAAACAACATAACGGGGTAAGTATATAAATACTTAGTAAGCAATGGGAAACAAGCTTAACATCAACGTACTTACGACATACTTGGTAATCATAAAATGAAACACCATTAACATACAAGTAAGGATCCGTTACTTAACATACTTTGTTCCAAATGGAACACACATACATGGGTCAAGATATGAACAATAGAAGCTCTCGAGCCCCATTGCCATACTTGAACGCCATCACATACTTAACATACTTGGGCATAAATGCCACACATACCATAACTTACCATCATTAACCAAGCTCATTTGATCATCACTAGAATTCTCAAACAAACCTAGTTAATGATATATCCCATCCCCCATTACTTACCTTGTATCACTTGGTTGAATGCTAGGTCTTTACTTTCATAAGCTAACACTTTAAGCACCTATCAATGATACAAACACATACACTAGATTAGTCACTATACAAGTGACACAATTTACTCAACAACTTCCATTCTTCTTATGCTATTTCATTACTTAACTCATACTTTACAATTTTACTAAACTTTCATAAGTCTTACTTCCTTCATCACTTTTCTAGCAAATCAATACATGCAATGACTAACAATGGTGCTTATAACTCTTTAGCAACTTATTAACATAACAATATCATCATCTATGAATTTACCCAATTTTGCTAGAATCATCAAACCCTAGCTTTACTAAATTTTCAGCTTTTATGAGAACAATTTACTCATTAGTGATTACTATCACTAATTTAACATGAATAATACCTTGCATTCATCAATTCCCCAATTACCCAGATTAGGGTTCATACCCAAAATCATTACTTAACTCAATATGAAAGGGAGGTGATGAATATTCTTACCTTGGTGATGAATACTTGATGATTATAAACCCTAGAACACACAATTGATGCCTTAATTTGAAGATTGAAGCTCAAAGCTCTTCTCCCCCTTTTTTCTTGTTTACATCGACACTCACACACACATATATCAGATTTTTAGTTGATTTTTCTGCTGGAAAAAGGTATTTATATCACATTTTTCACTTTTTACTCTCAAGTATCATAATTTGCACCTTTAACCCCTGGCCTTCCAACTAGTTTTCACAATATGACATAACACACTAACCAATTGATTTCTAAATAAATAAAACTTAACAAATAACTTACAATGATAATTGGGGTGTTACAACTCTCCCCCACATATTAGGATTGTGTCCTCACAATCCATGCTTGATGCAAAGCCGGACAATATCGAATTAAATCTTCTTCTAATTCCCAAGTGGTTTCATTCCCTTTACGATGTCTCCACTGAACCTTCAACAATTTGATCTCTCTCTTTTTAAGCTTCTTAACCATTTCATCAACAATTGCTATCGGTTCTTCCACATAATCTAACTTATTATTTATCTCAATTTCTTCCAACGGTACATATGAAGCCTCATCCACAAGACACTTTCTCAAATGCGATACATGAAAAGTGTTGTGAATGCCTGCTAATTCCTTCGGTAATTCCAAACGATAGGCTACCTTTCCTACTCTTGCCAAAATCTTAAACGGTCCAATAAACCTTGGACTAAGTTTACCTCTCTTTCTAAAACGAATTATTCCTTTCCATGGCGACACTTTTAGCATAACCTTATCTCCTACTTGGAATTCAATAGGTCGCCTTCTTTTATCCGCATACGATTTTTGTCTATCTTGAGCCACCTTCAATCTTTCGCGGATTTGCTCAATCTTTTCGGTGGTTTTCATAACAATGTCGGTGCTAGCCAATTCTCTTTGACCAATTTCGCCCCAACAAATCGGTGTTCTACATTTTCTTCCATACAACATCTCATACGGCGGCATGCCAATACTAGAGTGATAACTATTATTGTAGGAGAATTCTACCAATGGTAAATGATCATCCCAATTCCCTCCAAAATCTATGGCACACGCTCTAAGCATATCCTCTAACGTTTGAATCGTTCTTTCACTTTGACCATCGGTTTGAGGATGGTATGCCGTGCTCAAATTAAGTCGCGTTCCCAACTCTCCTTGGAACTTATTCCAAAACCTCGATGTAAATCGACCATCCCTATCGGACACAATAGAAATCGGAACTCCATGTCTAGCTACAACTTCTTTCATGTACAAATCGGCTAACCTTTCGATCGAAAACGTTTCTTGTATCGGTAGGAATAAGGCACTCTTAGTCAATCTATCAACAATCACCCAAATTGCATCATACTTTTTTACGGTTTTGGGTAACTTAGTGACTAAATCCATGGTAATATGTTCCCACTTCCAAACAGGAATGTCTAACGGTTGAATCTTACCATAAGGTTTTTGATGCTCCGCCTTAACTTGCAAGCAAGTCAAACATTGCTCAACATACTTTACTATATCTCTTTTCATACCCGGCCACCAATAATCGACTTTCAAATCATGATACATCTTGGTGGCGCCGGGGTGGACCGAGTACCTCGATTTATGTGCTTCATCAAGCAACATTCTCCTTAACTCTACCGAGTTGGGAATCCAAATTCTACCATACCGGGTCTTCAAACCACGAGAATCATCAATTAACTCATTATCTTGACCTTTAAGTCTTTCTATCTTAAGATCTCCTTTGGCCCACGCTTGTTGTTGCACCTCTCTAATTTGCTCAAAAAGACTAGGAGTAACTGTCATATGTAGGGACTTAACCGTCAATACATGATGGGAAGCTTTTCTACTAAGCGCATCGGCGACTACATTCGCTTTACCCGGGTGATAAAGAATTTCACAATCATAATCTTTCACCAAATCTAACCATCTTCGTTGCCTCATATTCAAATCCCGTTGATCAAAGAAATACTTTAAACTCTTGTGGTCGGTGTAAATGGTGCACTTAACTCCATAAAGGTAATGTCGCCATATTTTTAAAGCAAAAACTACCGCTGCTAATTCGAGGTCGTGCGTTGGGTAATTCTTTTCATGTTCCTTCAATTGCCGAGAAGCATAGGCAATGACTTTCCCTCTTTGCATCAAAACACAACCCAATCCATTACGTGATGCATCACAATACACAACGAGGTCATCAGTACCTTCGGGTAGCACAAGAATCGGTGCATTACTAAGCTTATCCTTTAGCGTAGAAAACGCTCGTTCTTGAGGATCACCCCATTCAAAAGAAACATTCTTACGCGTGAGCTTGGTGAGGGGAGTGGCGATCTTAGAGAAATCTTGGATGAACCTTCGGTAATAACCCGCAAGGCCAAGAAAGCTACGTACTTCAGTTGGGCTTCTAGGAGAGTCCCACTTCAGAACCGCCTCTACCTTAGAGGGATCCACCTTAATACCATCTTCATTCACTACATGACCAAGGAAGTGCACTTCTCTAAGCCAAAATTCACATTTCGAAAACTTAGCATATAACTTCTTATTCCTCAAAGTTTGAAGGAGTTGCCTAAGGTGCGACTCATGATCACTTACTGTTTTTGAATAAATGAGGATATCGTCTATGAACACTATAACAAACTTATCAAGCATAGGGCGACACACCCGGTTCATAAGATCCATGAAGGCGGCAGGGGCATTAGTTAAACCAAAGGGCATGACAACAAACTCATAGTGCCCATAACGAGTTCTAAACGCGGTTTTGGGAATATCCTCTTCCCGAACTATCAATTGATGGTACCCCGATCTAAGATCAATCTTTGAAAAGTGGCTTGCACCCTGAAGTTGGTCAAACAAATCATCGATTCTAGGTAAAGGATACCTATTCTTAATTGTGACCTTATTTAACTCACGATAATCGATACACATTCTCATATTTCCATCCTTCTTTTTAACGAATAATACGGGTGCGCCCCATGGCGAACTACTAGGGCGAATAAATCCTTTATCAAGTAATTCTTGGATTTGACTCATAAGTTCCTGCATTTCGGTGGGTGCAAGGCGGTAAGGGGTTTTGGCAATTGGGGTTGCTCCGGGCATAAGGTCTATTCGAAATTCTACTTGCCTTTCGGGCGGAATACCCGGAAGCTCATCGGGAAAAACATCAGAAAATTCATTTACAACGGGAATATTTTCAAGTTTAGGCGTAACTTTTCGGGTATCAACTACATGTGCCAAAAAGGCGTGGCAACCATGAGTCAAATACCGCTTGGCTCGGGCATAAGAACATACATAAAGAAATGATTTTGGTTTCTCTCCATAAATATCTATCTCTCCCCCACTTGGCGAAGTAACACGGATGATTTTGTTCTCACATTGTATAACCGCCCTATGTTTGCTAAGCCAATCCATTCCTACCACTACCTCGAACTCTCCCATTTTCATAGGTATAAGATTAATCAAAAAGACTTGATCACCTATCACAAATTGACATTCTCGGTAGACACTTGAAACAAAAACTACTCGATCATCTGCAACTTCTACATCTAAGGGGGTGTCTAAAGCACCTAATGGGATAATACTTCCTTGGAAGAAACTTTCTGATACAAAAGAGCGCGAAGCTCCGGAGTCAAACAACACGTAAGCGGGTTTCTGATTTATAAGGAATGTACCTGTAAGCACATCAGGGGTATTCTTTGCTTCTTCTGCTGTGAGTTGGAAAGACCTGCTACGAGTTCGGGCCTGATCAGTATTCTTCCTATCATACACCTTCAATTGAGTAGGGTTGGGTTTTGAATTCTTAAGTTTGGGGCAGTCAGCCTTTATGTGACCCGGCTCATAGCATCCATAACATACACGAATCGGATTAGGGCAATCACGCCCCCAATGACCCTCCATTCCACACTGGTAGCAAGCTCTAGTTCCAGCTAAACATTCACCCGTATGCTTGCGGTGACATTTATTACACTCACGAGGCTCCCTTTTACCACTTCCACTTCCTTTTACATTGCCTCCGTCAAGCCGATATTTCTTAAACGTCCCCGAAGATTGCTCGGCCTTTCTCTTTAACACATTGTCATCATCCCTACCCAACTCTATCTCACGACTTCGGGCTTCATTAACAAAATCTTCAAACCTTAAACACTTACCCGGATTACAAAATTCTCTAATTTTCTTCTTCAATATCTCGTGGAAATGGCTTATGAGCATCTTCTGATTCCCCACATATTCGGGAAGAAAACGAGCCTTCTCTAAGTAAATTCCCGCAAGTTCAGTTACTGTTTCATTGGTTTGCTTCATATGTAGGAAGTCCCTCCTAATCTTAGTCAATTCGGCTTCAAGACAGAAAGCCGTTGCCAACATCTCCTTGAATTCTTCCCAAGTCTTACCATTTGCCACATCGGGACCCAACATCTGTTTTTGTGTATCCCACCAACTCTTGCCCAAATGCCTTAATAGACTTGCGGCATATCTAACCTTGAGTTTATCCGGGCATCTCGAAACATCAAACGCACCTTCCACTTCTGAAACCCACCTCATACAAATAATTGGATCTGTCTCCCCCTTGAATTCAGGTGGCTTACATGCCATGAAGTCTTTGAACGTTAACTTTTCTTCTTGAAGGTTATTTACGGGCATCTCTTGGCCATTATTATTATGCAAGGTTTCTGAAGCTTCCTCCTCTTTTCTTTGAAACTCTTCCGTTACCGCATCTCTTATTGTTTCAGTAATCCTTTTCAAATAGAGTGGCAGGGACTTCTCTTGTGCCTTTGCAACTTCCTCGGATATCCATCCCTTTAGTTCCTTAGCTGTTAACCTAGTTGATGGGTCTGGTGTGGCTTCTCTTGACATTTTGAAAAATCTCTAGCTCCTTACTATAATAAGATTAACAACTTTATATTCAATAACATTTCTCACTTTAACAGGGTCAATAAGGTTACCTAACACTACATATAACAGATAATCATCTACTTATTTATCTCGGCCTCCTGTGACTTCCATGAACTATGTGACACTCCTCCAAATTAGGTATATAATTATACTTAATTACATGCATTTCTTACGCTAATTCCCTGCGTTTGTGTTAAGCTAAACTTTTGATGTGATGTGAGTCTAGCGAGCCCAAAACAATAATACATGAAGTATTACATGAATTGTAATTTATAAAATTACGCGATTTTTAGCTGAAAAGTTACCGAATACGCGTCCGAATAAATGCGACAAAATAAATAACGAAAGTTGGTGACAAAATATATAATTAATAATTCGATTATTAATTACGAGTATTTATATATCTATAACATATAGATAAAGTGGTTCAAATATACGTTTAACATAAAACGTATTATAACACGAACAGAAACAATTCTAAAACGCGCATACGACGTCAAATCATAAAAATGCAAATTTTCTCGTTCATTTGGAAGAAGTTAGAACATTACTTCAAAATATGAAATCCTAAATTTACTGAAAATTGGCGCTCAATTAACTACGCGCAGTAAAATGTACAAAAATGTACAACTATCAAAAATAATGATAACCTCATTATTCTGAAAACATATTACGAACCAGTAGAGCATCTACAAAATAAAAATATAAAATGTTAACTTTTATATTGCTATAATTATACCCGTACTCGAAATTGAGGGGCCAAAATTTGGCACCTACCGTCAATAATTGAGGAGACCGATTCATTTTAAACCATACTCCCTCCCTCACTTCGATCATTCTGCAAAACACACAACCATTATTCATTTTCTTTCTCTCAAAAATTTTAACAAGATCAAAGGCAGCAGAAGTAGTAGAACACAAGGCCAGAAGCTTCATCATCATCATCATCATCATCGATCATCACCACCTTCACATTTCTCATTGTAAGGAAACTTTCATTTCCTTGATTTCTTTGCTAAAATTTCGTTATACAACTTGTTTATACATCATAATCTAGCTACATAACATCACAAACTCGAAGATTGATGAGTGATTCTTGAAAATGGTTTTAAAACCCAAAACTTCAAATGCAAAATCGATGCATGAAAACATGTTATAATGATGTAATAAGTTGTTAAAATGCTAAATATTGATAGTATAAACGTTTGGGTTTGATGTACAAATGATTTGAAACCCAAAACATTCGAGCTTATTATTGCTCTGCACGAACCAGAACCTGCAAAACCTTTGAATCCGGCGGATTCCCAGCCGAATCTCAGATGAATCCGGCGTATTCACGGGAATACGGCGGATTCCCATTACTAAACAAGTCGAATACGGCGTATTCCGTTGAATACGGCGTATTCCCACCTTTGACCCGCACACAAACCTTCGGCTAAAACGATGAACGAGTAAAAGACACGGGTGAATACGGCGGATTCAAATGAATCCGGCGTATTCCAAAGCTTCACACGAACTATCTGATGAACACACACGAATCCGGCGTATTCGATTCAATCCGGCGGATTCCCCCGAACTTGATTGAATACGGCGGATTCACTCGAATCCGGCGTATTCCGATTTTTGACTTAAATCCGGCGGATTCTTTTAAATCCGGCGGATTCCCGTGTCTGGTCAACAACTTGACTTTTAACTTAAAACACAAAACAATTCCGTTAACGACTACAATTGTACAAGACATATACGAGACACGATAAATTGTTGAATGACACTATAAAACGAGACAAACTATGATTACGGACATTGGACTTATTTAATGCGTACGAACAATAATATATATATATGCGAGAATATATATATGCAACTATATAAGTATATATGTATATATGCTTACACATTTTGGACGATTCGACAAACAAACATAACTTGGGAAAATATTATTTATTTTCAAACAACAATCATCAACGACATACACAAACTTAAGAAATTGATAATTTCTTCAAACAAACGAACTAATAACGTAAGTAAAATATAGTACTTATAGTTAATACATTATTGTGTATAGGTTGACTATGTTTGGGCTACGCTATCTTATCTCGCTAGCATTCACATCCGAGCACTCACAGTGAGTTCACAAACCCCTTTTCAATGTTTTAATGTTTTAAAACTCGGGGTGGAAAACATAGAAATCGTATGTATAACCACATGCGACAACTGCTTTAAATACTGTATGTATTTGCTTGAACTGTTTGTGAAAGGGTATTTCACACGACTATTTGAACTGTGTTTTATGAAGAGGTACTTCATACTTGAACTGTTTGTGAAAGGGTATTTCACACGACGATTTGAACTATGTTTTATGAAATGTTTTCATAACTATTTTGGGAATTTAGGCAACGAATCTTGGTACAGATCTAGGCTGAACGATGTAGTGCATAAAAGACCTTATGGCTACAGACTATAACCATTAGCTAGGTGACTCTAGCCACTGAGTATACGGATAGTACTATCGCCGTGACGACCCTCCTACGGATTTGGGAGCGTATACTTAATTGTCCAGCATGGCAAACAACAACAGATTAGGGTTGTGGTTTGGTTATATGGTTAGATCGGGTTACCTTACTTGACAGGTTTAGCTCACCTTTCAAGGGATCACCGTCTAAATATTCCCACATACAAAACTATTGTTTAGGAAGTGATTTCCTACGTACACTGATTTGGAAATGTTAATCTTTATCTAGGTTAACCTGTGTTTCCTACTAATGACTGAATTAGGAAATGTTATCTCTTGATTGAAATAACCTGTGTTTCCTATTACCACTACAACTGATTTGGGAAATGTTATTTATTAATAACTTGTGTTTCCTACTTGATAAACAACACTTATTGGAAATGTTATTCTTAAATGTTTAACTTGTGTTTCCTACATAACGAACAAACTTGTGAATTCACTCAACAATTTTGTTGACGTTTTACTCTATGTTTTTCAGGGAATTAGCAGCGTAAGTAAGATCTGCATGCATTATCAGGACGGACTACCCTGGACTTGTTAGGATGCCACTACTTTTGGGACACTTGGATTTCCTCTGTATAACTGCAATTATTGCAGTCATACCTATGAAATCTACTTTTGATATTATGTATTTTATGAAATACTGATTTCAACTACTACTATTACTGTTATCACTTCTCCAGTGGTAATCAATTGTAAAACTTTAACTAATGGCATCTTAATCTATTTCGTTCTGCGATAATCATATGCTCTGAGTATGTATGTAACTGTTGGTTGTTTTCACTGCTCACACCCCCGCCACGTCACTAAGCTTCCGCAAATCACTCTACGTAATTGTAATTACCGTTTGGCGGGGTGTGACAGACTTGGTATCAGAGCCATTGGTTATAGCGAACTAGAAGTCTTTAGGTGACTGAAAACCTTAGAGACCTAGACTATAGCCTTGGCTAGAACATTTGTGCATTCATGCATACATACTTTGCATACAACTAACATACGACTGACACGCCACACTCAATTTCTTTTGTCACAGTATGTCTAGTCAATCACATTACCATGTTTACGCTTCGGATGAAGAGCCGACCGAGGCTACTTTTGAGGGTCCCGCGATTACAGTAGGGGATGAGTCATCAGTTCATGTGAGAGCTATGTCTGATGACACTAGTGATGCTTACTTAGTACCACCTCCGACCGCACCTGTGGTCACACCTACCTCTACACCACCTGTTGCGAGTACTTCTCGTGTGCCTGTACCTAGGATGACAGCTAGGATCTGTGTTCGGGATTTTCCCAGGGGACCACTCGCGCCGCGCGATAAGGCGCCAGAGACTGAGACTGAGGTTCCAGTTGTCGAGCCGCCACAGAAGAGGCTCCGACCTTCTCATCTGGACTGGATGCCTCGAGTATTGAGAGAGTGGAGATCACTAGAGGGTATTCCCTCGACCTTTGAGATTGGAGAGTCCTCCCACTCACCACCATCTGCATATCTCACAGGTGAGCCTCTGGAGCTCACTGTGCCTACCCTTGTGGCTGTGGTTCACACCATGTTTAGGATATCATCTAGCAGGAGCAGAGATGTGATGGAGTTACTGAGTGATGCCTCCCGTACTGATATGGATATGGCTATGCTCCATCAGAGGATGGATTTTGTGGAGACTCACCGTCTGACAGACTGGCAGAGTCTAGCATCCACCCGTGCACGCGTTGCAGCTTTAGAGAGGCGTGCTAGGGTGTCAGAGATTGTAGCTAGTGTTTGTGTGATGACTGCAGCAGTGATGGTTGCGGTTAGGATGTATTTACCATGGTTCCGTTAGGCCTGTGTATGGCGGTTGTGCCTACACCATATTAGACTATTACTTTTGGGGAAATAGATGTATGTATTAATTATGGACTAGCTGTATGTTGGATGGAACTTTGTTAGTAGAATGGGTATATGTATAGGAAACCCATCATCTTTTGTATAACGCTAACCATCGATGGGTATATTAGAAATCCCATCTCATTTTGTACTAAACTCATGTAACAGCGTTATGATCTTTAATATATAATGTATGCTTGGTTTACGCCTCGTATTCATTATGCTTATTATCAACCATGTTATTTCCTCTTACAACTGTCGACTTGTGATTAAACCTATACTTTATCGACACTTTGTGACCAACTCTTGTAAACCCTGAAACATTTTACAGCTTGATGATTGATTATTCTTGAGAACCTCTGAAATTTACAGTGTTAAACGACAATGAAAAGAAATATGTATTGGACATTATATAATGACGCCTGGCCAACGTGATTATATTATGCTAGATACATGTGGGCGTTTCAAAGTTGTAAGGCACTTGTGGTAAAACTCTATTCATTCATCTTTTCATGTCATTCATTTCTATCAAATGTGAATCTTTGATCTATTCACATTCAATATCTCAACATTAACACTCTGCATTTTATTCATCGCAGAGCTGAATCATGTCTCCCAAACGACGAGCTACTAGAAACAGTCAAAAGACGACTACGCCTCCACCACCACCCACTGAAACCACCGAACAAATGATCGCACGAAGAATAGCTGAAGGTATTGCTGAATATGAGGCAAGCCGTAATCGCGAACCCGTAGTTAACAACAGTGGATCTACCCCTGTTAATACTGAGACAACCGTGAATGCTGGCCGAGGGTGTTCATACAAAACATTTCAGGCTTGTAAGCCGATTTCTTTCCGTGGCACCGAGGGTGCAATTGGTATGATTCACTGGATAGAGAAAACTGAGTCGGTATTGGATATTAGTGACTATTCACCTGACTGTATGGTGAAGTATGCTGCTTGCACTTTGGCTGACAAAGCGCTCACTTGGTGGAACAGTCAGATCCAATCACTTGGTAGACCAGCTGCTTATTCAATGTCATGGGGAACATTTAAGAATCTGATATTGGAGGAATTCTGCCCTCGCAGTGAGATGCAGAAAATAGAAACAGAGTTGTGGAACATCACCATGATTGGTGCTGATATTACTGGGTACACCACTAAGTTTCAGGAACTTGCACGTCTAGTGCCACATATGGTGACTCCCGAGTATAAGCGTATCGAACGCTACATATTCGGTCTGGTACCACAAATCCGCAGTCTAGTGACATCATCTAAACCAGACACTTTCAGGAGTGCTGTTACTCTAGCACAAAGTTTGACCGATGAGGCAGTCAGGATGGGAAATCTGACTAAGAAAGCTGTGTCGGGAAAAGGTGAACCGAACAGTACTGATGTTAGTAGTTCTGGTGGTGCAAAGCGAAAGTGGAACGGTAGTGGTACTGATCGTCAGGGTCAGCAGAACAAGAAATCTTCTGGAAATGCGAAAGCATATGTTGCCACTACCACCGAATCGAAACCATACCTGGGTAACAAACCCAAATGTGGTAAGTGTAACCGACACCACGAAGGTGGGTGTGGGTATTGTGGAAACTGTAGGGCATGGGGACATAGAACCCGAGAATGCAAAACTAACCCTCCCCCACGAGCAAACACTGAGCGTCAAAACCAGGGATGTTTTGAATGTGGTGAGCAAGGACACTACCGTAACCGATGCCCTAAGCTCAACAACAACAACCGCGGTAACAACAATAACCGAGCCAACAACATCAACAACCAACCGGCTCAAGGAAGGGCATTCGTGATCGGGGCACAAGAGGCACGCCAGGACCCTAACACCGTCACTGGTACGTTTCTTGTAAACAATCATTATGCCTCTGTGTTAATTGATTCGGGTGCTGATTTAAGTTTTGTGTCTACTGAATTTAGACCACTATTAGAACTTGAATCCCGTAAGTTAGACAACAAGTATACCATAGAATTAGCCGACGGTGAGTTAATCGAATCAGGAGAAATAGTACCGGGATGTACCTTGGAGTTAGAAGGTCATCTCTTCGAAATAGACTTACTACCGGTTAAGTTGGGAAGTTTTGACGTTGTAGTCGGTATGGATTGGTTATCTAAGAACCGCGCTGAAATCATATGTCATGATAAACTGGTACGATTACCACTGTCAACAGGAGAAACACTTGTGGTTCAAGGTGAGAAACGAAAAAGTACCACAAAAATGATTTCGTGCTTGAAGGCCAGTAAGTATCTCCGAAAGGGGTACCAAGCATTTTTGGCACACATTGTAGAAAAGAAAACTGAGGAGCGACGTATAGACGATGTGCCCATTGTACGCGACTATCCAGGAGTATTCCCTGATGAGTTGCCGGGATTGCCACCCCCACGACAAGTTGAGTTTCACATTGACCTAATGCCAGGAGCCGCACCTATCGCACGAGCACCTTATCGTCTAGCTCCCTCGGAAATGCAAGAGCTGTCTACGCAACTGCAAGAACTTCTAGACTTGGGATTCATCCGACCGAGCTTTTCCCCTTGGGGAGCTCCGGTTTTGTTTGTTAAGAAAAAGGATGGATCTATGCGGATGTGCATCGATTATCGGGAACTGAACAAGGTAACTATCAAGAACCGATACCCGCTACCACGTATTGACGATCTGTTTGATCAACTGCAAGGGTCAAGTTATTATTCAAAAATTGACCTACGATCTGGTTACCATCAACTTAAGGTACGAGAAGAGGATGTACCGAAAACTGCTTTTAGGACTCGTTACGGTCACTACGAGTTTCTAGTCATGCCTTTTGGGCTGACCAACGCACCAGCAGTATTCATGGATTTGATGAACAGAGTGTGCAAACCCTATTTGGATAAATTCGTCATTGTGTTTATTGACGACATCTTAGTATACTCACAAACGAAAGAAGATCACGAGCAACATCTGAAGCTTGTTCTCGAACTACTACAAAAAGAGAAGCTTTATGCAAAGTTCTCTAAATGCGAATTTTGGATACGAGAGGTTCAATTCCTTGGTCATGTGATAAATGACAAGGGAATTCATGTAGACCCATCCAAAATTGAGGCAATCAACAACTGGGAAGCACCGAAAACCCCAACGGAAGTACGACAATTTCTTGGTCTAGCTGGCTATTACAGGCGATTCATCGCAAACTTTTCAAAGATAGCCCAGCCACTTACCACACTAACTCAAAAAGACAAGAAATTTGAGTGGAATGAGAAACAGGAGAATGCATTCCAACTATTGAAACAGAAACTGAGCAGCGCACCCATACTATCCCTACCTGAAGGAGTAGATAACTTTGTTGTTTACTGTGATGCTTCGCATCAGGGATTGGGTTGTGTACTGATGCAAAATGAAAAGGTCATTGCTTATGCATCACGACAACTAAAAGTGCATGAGAAAAACTATACGACTCATGATTTGGAATTGGGAGCCGTTGTTTTTGCACTAAAGATCTGGAGACACTACCTATACGGTACAAAGTGTACGATCTTCACTGATCATAAGAGCCTACAACATATATTCGACCAAAAAGAACTTAACATGAGACAACGACGTTGGGTCGAATTACTTAACGATTACGACTGTGAAATAAAGTATCACCCGGGTAAAGCTAACGTAGTAGCAGATGCCCTGAGTCGTAAGGAACGAATCAAACCTCGAAGAGTTCGAGCTTTGGGATTGACAATCCATTCGAATCTCATTACTCAAATTCGTGAAGCTCAAGAACTTGCTTTCACTCCCGAACGTCTTAAGGATGAATCCTTGAAGGGAATGGAAAAACAACTCGAGAAAAAGGACAACGGGGTGTTGTACTTCATGAACCGAATTTGGGTACCATGCGTAGATGAGTTACGCAAGCTGATTTTGGACGAGGCACATAAGTCCAATTACTCAATACATCCTGGTGCAGACAAGATGTACCATGACTTGAAGGGCTTCTACTGGTGGCATGGAATGAAACGTGACATCGCCACCTACGTGAGCAAATGCTTAACTTGCTCGAAGGTAAAGGTGGAATACCAAAAGCCGTCTGGACTTTTGCAACAACCTGAACTGCCCAAGTGGAAATGGGAGCAAATAACAATGGACTTCATTACGAAGTTACCTAGAACGGCATCGGGAGCAAATGCCACATGGGTGATTGTCGATCGATTGACGAAATCAGCCCACTTCCTCGCTATTAAGGAAACGGATGGAATGGAGAAACTAGCTAAAATCTATATTAAAGAGATTGTTTCTCGGCATGGTGTGCCACTATCCATCATCTCTGATAGAGATGCACGATTCACTTCTCGCTTTTGGCAAACATTACAACAGGCAATGGGTACTCGACTTGATATGAGTACTGCCTATCACCCGCAGACTGACGGCCAAAGTGAGCGAACTATACAGACGCTCGAAGACTTGTTGCGAGCATGTGTGATAGACTTTGGAGGTAACTGGGATACTCACCTACCTCTAGCTGAATTCTCTTACAACAATAGTTATCACACGAGTATACAGATGGCACCATTTGAGGCGTTATATGGACGCAAGTGCCGATCACCACTCTGTTGGGCAGAGTTGGACGACAGACAACTATCTGGACCCGAACTTGTCCAGGAAACCACTGACAAAATAACTCAAGTATTGAGCCGACTGAAAGCGGCACGAGATCGACAAAAGAGTTACGCTGATAACCGCCGTAAACCTCTTGAGTTCCAAGTAGGAGACAAGGTCCTACTCAAAGTATCGCCCTGGAAGGGGGTAGCACGATTTGGTAAACGAGGAAAGCTGAACCCACGATACATCGGACCGTTTGAAATCCTTGCTAGGGTTGGTCCTGTCGCTTATAAGCTCAAACTACCACAAGAGCTTAGTAGCATACACGATACTTTCCACGTTAGCAACCTCAAAAAGTGTCTTTCTGATGAAACACTTATCATTCCTCCTGACGAAGTCTTCATTGACTCAAAACTTAACTTTGTGGAGGAACCTGTTGAAGTAATGGATTCTAAAACGCAGAAACTTCGACACAAACGAATCAAACTGGTTAAGGTTCGTTGGAACTCGAAACATGGCCCAGAGTTTACCTGGGAACGAGAGGATGAAATACGAAAGAAATACCCTAACCTATTTGAGAGCGTGACCGAGACTCACGGCTCGACTTAAATCTCGGGACGAGATTTCACTAACGGGGGGAGAATGTGACACTCCTCCAAATTAGGTATATAATTATACTTAATTACATGCATTTCTTACGCTAATTCCCTGCGTTTGTGTTAAGCTAAACTTTTGATGTGATGTGAGTCTAGCGAGCCCAAAACAATAATACATGAAGTAATACTTGAATTGTAATTTATAAAATTACGCGATTTTTAGCTGAAAAGTTACCGAATACGCGTCCGAATAAATGCGACAAAATAAATAACGAAAGTTGGTGACAAAATATATAATTAATAATTCGATTATTAATTACGAGTATTTATATATCTATAACATATAGATAAAGTGGTTCAAATATACGTTTAACATAAAACGTATTATAACACGAACAGAAACAATTCTAAAACGCGCATACGACGTCAAATCATAAAAATGCAAATTTTCTCGTTCATTTGGAAGAAGTTAGAACATTACTTCAAAATATGAAATCCTAAATTTACTGAAAATTGGCGCTCAATTAACTACGCGCAGTAAAATGTACAAAAATGTACAACTATCAAAAATAATGATAACCTCATTATTCTGAAAACATATTACGAACCAGTAGAGCATCTACAAAATAAAAATATAAAATGTTAACTTTTATATTGCTATAATTATACCCGTACTCGAAATTGAGGTGCCAAAATTTGGCACCTACCGTCAATAATTGAGGAGACCGATTCATTTTAAACCATACTCCCTCCCTCACTTCGATCATTCTGCAAAACACACAACCATTATTCATTTTCTTTCTCTCAAAAATTTTAACAAGATCAAAGGCAGCAGAAGTAGTAGAACACAAGGCCAGAAGCTTCATCATCATCATCATCATCATCGATCATCACCACCTTCACATTTCTCATTGTAAGGAAACTTTCATTTCCTTGATTTCTTTGCTAAAATTTCGTTATACAACTTGTTTATACATCATAATCTAGCTACATAACATCACAAACTCGAAGATTGATGAGTGATTCTTGAAAATGGTTTTAAAACCCAAAACTTCAAATGCAAAATCGATGCATGAAAACATGTTATAATGATGTAATAAGTTGTTAAAATGCTAAATATTGATAGTATAAACGTTTGGGTTTGATGTACAAATGATTTGAAACCCAAAACATTCGAGCTTATTATTGCTCTGCACGAACCAGAACCTGCAAAACCTTTGAATCCGGCGGATTCAAGCGAATCCGGCGGATTCCCAGCCGAATCTCAGATGAATCCGGCGTATTCACGGGAATACGGCGGATTCCCATTACTAAACAAGTCGAATACGGCGTATTCCGTTGAATACGGCGTATTCCCACCTTTGACCCGCACACAAACCTTCGGCTAAAACGATGAACGAGTAAAAGACACGGGTGAATACGGCGGATTCAAATGAATCCGGCGTATTCCAAAGCTTCACACGAACTATCTGATGAACACACACGAATCCGGCGTATTCGATTCAATCCGGCGGATTCCCCCGAACTTGATTGAATACGGCGGATTCACTCGAATCCGGCGTATTCCGATTTTTGACTTAAATCCGGCGGATTCTTTTAAATCCGGCGGATTCCCGTGTCTGGTCAACAACTTGACTTTTAACTTAAAACACAAAACAATTCCGTTAACGACTACAATTGTACAAGACATATACGAGACACGATAAATTGTTGAATGACACTATAAAACGAGACAAACTATGATTACGGACATTGGACTTATTTAATGCGTACGAACAATAATATATATATATGCGAGAATATATATATGCAACTATATAAGTATATATGTATATATGCTTACACATTTTGGACGATTCGACAAACAAACATAACTTGGGAAAATATTATTTATTTTCAAACAACAATCATCAACGACATACACAAACTTAAGAAATTGATAATTTCTTCAAACAAACGAACTAATAACGTAAGTAAAATATAGTACTTATAGTTAATACATTATTGTGTATAGGTTGACTATGTTTGGGCTACGCTATCTTATCTCGCTAGCATTCACATCCGAGCACTCACAGTGAGTTCACAAACCCCTTTTCAATGTTTTAATGTTTTAAAACTCGGGGTGGAAAACATAGAAATCGTATGTATAACCACATGCGACAACTGCTTTAAATACTGTATGTATTTGCTTGAACTGTTTGTGAAAGGGTATTTCACACGACTATTTGAACTGTGTTTTATGAAGAGGTACTTCATACTTGAACTGTTTGTGAAAGGGTATTTCACACGACGATTTGAACTATGTTTTATGAAATGTTTTCATAACTATTTTGGGAATTTAGGCAACGAATCTTGGTACAGATCTAGGCTGAACGATGTAGTGCATAAAAGACCTTATGGCTACAGACTATAACCATTAGCTAGGTGACTCTAGCCACTGAGTATACGGATAGTACTATCGCCGTGACGACCCTCCTACGGATTTGGGAGCGTATACTTAATTGTCCAGCATGGCAAACAACAACAGATTAGGGTTGTGGTTTGGTTATATGGTTAGATCGGGTTACCTTACTTGACAGGTTTAGCTCACCTTTCAAGGGATCACCGTCTAAATATTCCCACATACAAAACTATTGTTTAGGAAGTGATTTCCTACGTACACTGATTTGGAAATGTTAATCTTTATCTAGGTTAACCTGTGTTTCCTACTAATGACTGAATTAGGAAATGTTATCTCTTGATTGAAATAACCTGTGTTTCCTATTACCACTACAACTGATTTGGGAAATGTTATTTATTAATAACTTGTGTTTCCTACTTGATAAACAACACTTATTGGAAATGTTATTCTTAAATGTTTAACTTGTGTTTCCTACATAACGAACAAACTTGTGAATTCACTCAACAATTTTGTTGACGTTTTACTCTATGTTTTTCAGGGAATTAGCAGCGTAAGTAAGATCTGCATGCATTATCAGGACGGACTACCCTGGACTTGTTAGGATGCCACTACTTTTGGGACACTTGGATTTCCTCTGTATAACTGCAATTATTGCAGTCATACCTATGAAATCTACTTTTGATATTATGTATTTTATGAAATACTGATTTCAACTACTACTATTACTGTTATCACTTCTCCAGTGGTAATCAATTGTAAAACTTTAACTAATGGCATCTTAATCTATTTCGTTCTGCGATAATCATATGCTCTGAGTATGTATGTAACTGTTGGTTGTTTTCACTGCTCGCACCCCCGCCACGTCACTAAGCTTCCGCAAATCACTCTACGTAATTGTAATTACCGTTTGGCGGGGTGTGACAAACTATTACAGTGTCATAAGGTAATTATCATGTTGGCCAGACACCATAATTATCTCATCACATTGCAACTATCATGGTTATCATATTAAGCCTCGATTTACAAGTACTACACACTTTAACATTACTAACAGGTCTTACTAACTCAATAAACTTCTACTATCATGCTCAAATAACTAAGAGCTAGGTCTAAGTCCAAATATCCACTATCGTTGGATACCTGAATCCCTTAAACCATGGCTCTGATACCAACTTGTAAAAGCCCCGATTTTTTTTTTTACATAACTCATATAACTCAAATATCATTATTGACAATCATTTAGAAGGTAACTGAAGTCTTTAAAAAAATGGAAGTTTACAAAAAGGGGAGGAATACGTCCGTATTCATTTGAATACGCCGGATTCCGAGGAATCCGACCGTATTCCAATGAATACGACCGTATTCAAGACCCGTTTACAGACCAGAACCTTTCTTTGGGAATACGCTTGGGAATACACTCGGGAATACGGCGTATTCAGCTGAATACGGACGTATTCAACTGAATACGACCGGATTCCCAGTCGAACCTGCACTTTTGACACTTAACTGAAAATCTGCTTGTTTTACACAATGAAAACTAGAAAACTTGAACTATCATATAAAATCTGGATTTATAACATTTCTTACATTACAAGACTAGCAAAAACTTGGGTCTTACATACATTTAATCCATGAGTTCAAAATGCCCATTTTGACACCAAACGACCCATTCACATACATAAACATTTCAACATATGTTATCAACATTCACTTACATAATTACATCCCACATACAATTCGACAATTGTTTAACTTCATGACATACAAAGATGACCACGACTTCATGTCCCAACAAACATAAACCACTAATTTCCTTACAACAAAATGGGGCTTCCATGTGGTCAATCGAGAGCATGATTTACAAAAAGGGATTTACTTACTACAATGAGCAAGTTCCAACTCTAGCTAGCACTTGGCTCCTTACCCAAATTACCCCTCGAGCCACTTGGACGATCTACAACATAAACAACATAACGGGGTAAGTATATAAATACTTAGTAAGCAATGGGAAACAAGCTTAACATCAACGTACTTACGACATACTTGGTAATCATAAAATGAAACACCATTAACATACAAGTAAGGATCCGTTACTTAACATACTTTGTTCCAAATGGAACACACATACATGGGTCAAGATATGAACAATAGAAGCTCTCGAGCCCCATTGCCATACTTGAACGCCATCACATACTTAACATACTTGGGCATAAATGCCACACATACCATAACTTACCATCATTAACCAAGCTCATTTGATCATCACTAGAATTCTCAAACAAACCTAGTTAATGATATATCCCATCCCCCATTACTTACCTTGTATCACTTGGTTGAATGCTAGGTCTTTACTTTCATAAGCTAACACTTTAAGCACCTATCAATGATACAAACACATACACTAGATTAGTCACTATACAAGTGACACAATTTACTCAACAACTTCCATTCTTCTTATGCTATTTCATTACTTAACTCATACTTTACAATTTTACTAAACTTTCATAAGTCTTACTTCCTTCATCACTTTTCTAGCAAATCAATACATGCAATGACTAACAATGGTGCTTATAACTCTTTAGCAACTTATTAACATAACAATATCATCATCTATGAATTTACCCAATTTTGCTAGAATCATCAAACCCTAGCTTTACTAAATTTTCAGCTTTTATGAGAACAATTTACTCATTAGTGATTACTATCACTAATTTAACATGAATAATACCTTGCATTCATCAATTCCCCAATTACCCAGATTAGGGTTCATACCCAAAATCATTACTTAACTCAATATGAAAGGGAGGTGATGAATATTCTTACCTTGGTGATGAATACTTGATGATTATAAACCCTAGAACACACAATTGATGCCTTAATTTGAAGATTGAAGCTCAAAGCTCTTCTCCCCCTTTTTTCTTGTTTACATCGACACACACACACACACACATATATCAGATTTTTAGTTGATTTTTCTGCTGGAAAAAGGTATTTATATCACATTTTTCACTTTTTACTCTCAAGTATCATAATTTGCACCTTTAACCCCTGGCCTTCCAACTAGTTTTCACAATATGACATAACACACTAACCAATTGATTTCTAAATAAATAAAACTTAACAAATAACTTACAATGATAATTGGGGTGTTACAAATGGCTGCTCCAGTTCATGTCTGATTTCACGGTCTTGTGCATCACAGTCACATAATCAAAAGTAGCTAAAAAAATAATAGCATACATAATTTTCGATAAATAAATCTTTATTAGCAACTGCTTTAGTTCATCAATTTGCTGTGGATTTAAGGAATTTCACTAAACAATCGAGAAAAATGGGTAAGAGGAATCCAGAAAAGAAAATTTAATGCGTTGTGAACAAATTGGCTGACCTAATGATGCGATTAAAACGGAGGCGAAGAATAAATCCCAATTATTGGTAGAATCATACATAAACAATCATTATTGAAAGATGATAAACTTCCGTATAAACTAAACTTCATATAAAGTAAAAAATTCAAAGAAAAATGGATACCTGCTTAATTTTTGTTGTTCATTTGGGGCTAATAATTTAGTAATCGACATATAGGTGTCGTAGTAAATGAGTAAGCTTCAGTTGAATTAGGAGGATGATGAACGTGGGTGTGGCAGTTTGTAGAGGGCACAGGCTTAAAGAAACCGTAAAAAATGTAACCAACAATAAAGGGTTGTGACGGTCGGGATTTAATATTGGCATAATCTAACGGATTGTATTGAAAGTCAACCAATAAAATTTAAGTCAACTTGTCTGGAACCATATATATGGGCAATTATTATCGATTGAAACTTTGAAAGCTTCCCGTGCGTATCTCATTGCCAGACTCCCTCACCAGGCCACCATCGCATCTGACCTCCTTCCTAATGTGAAGAAACCATGTAAACCAAGGACCACCATAAATCCGTCGTAGATCCGCTGTGTTTGGACCTTGTTTCGTTTAAGGTTAGGGACTTTGAAAGCAATTATCCGTGTTCATTCACGGGTCATTTGTATCAGTGTACACTTGATATTTCATAAAATTTTCATATATAAGATCGATTTAGGATATCTGTATTGGTGTTTTGATCGGCTTGATTTGTAAAGTTTTGTGTGTTTGTAATAATTCCAACTGTTCATATACATTATAGTGACATTCATTGCCCAAATAAATGAAATACGATTCTCTTTCGAATGTTAAAACTCCAAAATAAATTAATTTAACTTCATACTGGATAGGTTCAATCCAAAATTACCACTTTGAGGATTTCATATTATGGTTGATAGCTTTGATTTTGGTCCATCACGTGTCTTCGTTTTCTTTTAAAGTTTAGATATTAGGGCACCAATCAAACACTTTATTTAGGCTGTTGGTAGCTTAGGTAGTAGTAGATTTTGAGCCACGACATAGCATATTATTGATTTTGAAGACGTAGTGATGACTACTTTTTTTTTTCTTTTGCTTCTATGTGAATAAGTTTCGGTAGCAGGTTGAATGAATTGGATGAAAATTGTTGTCCCTATTGGTTAAAAATGGTTCAATGCAAATGAACTAGCTCCAAGAGTTGCTTGCATTCACAGATATCTAGCCTCCAAATATTGGAGACGGAGTGCCAAAAATTGATGTGACGTGTTAATTAGTTTTATTCAATTAACTTATGTTACATATATGGAATACATAATGGGGTATGGACCTGTCTGTCAATATTGTTTATTATGTTCATATATATAAATATTTACCGGAAACTGTTGATCCTTGATTTTAAGTATTATAAAATACATATATAACCTCATGTCTAGGGGCGGAGGTAGAGGCCCCCCCCCCCCCCCCCCCAAGAATTCTCAAAACATGTAAAAACTGAATTTTTTTAAGGGTATTTGCGATATTTCATAAGTTTTGCCCCCCCCCCCCCCCCCCCCCCCCCCCCCCTAAAACATGAACAAATAATTTTAAAATTTTTTTTGCCCCCTACTTCTAAATCCTAACTCCGCCCCTGCTCATGTCTACGTTAAGCATGTTGGAAAACAAGAGATGAAATAATTAGTAGAATATTTAACATCTAGGCTTTCTTAATTCGTATACTCCCTACTCATGTGGGTTATATATGTAAATTAATTTGTTGATGTGCGCGTTAACCCAAAAACAGAGGCGGAACTAGTAGGTCGGCAGGGGTAGCACGTGCTACTGGTCAAAAAAATTCGAGTAGTGTAAATATTTAAAAAATTATATATTTTAGTAGAAATGCAACTAGTGAAATATTTTTGTGCTACTAGTGAAATTCTTTAAGTGCAATTTGTTCCTTGAATAATTACTAACTAAAGTACTAAACTACGTGTCTATTTTCATTACAAAAAGAATAGTCCAATGTATATAGACTAAGTATATATCCTTAAATGATCCTATGTCCCTATACTTAATTGGAAAAGGGCTCACAGATGTATTGTCACGACATCTTCAACGAAATGATTAAGATATATTGCAAGCGACTTTTTCTTTAGAGGAACTAAACGAGCATAACAAGAGTTTTGAAAAACGGGATTTACATTATTTTTGAAGAAAATATGTTCTTTCTATCAAAAAAATGATCTTCCTATGATGAAAATGACAGATTTGTATGTTGCTCCAAGAAATCGAAGGACCAAAATCACTAATCAATATCATTTTGAGGTTGATATTTTTAACACGGTTTTGGATATGAAAATTCAAGAGTTTGGTGATCGTTTTAGTGAGGTAAATACCGAATTGCTGGAAAATATGATGGCTTTAAGTCTATGCGATTCATTCTCTAACTTTGACGCATCAAAGTTCGTAAAGCTTAGCGAGATGTATTCAAATGATTTTAGTGTCGATAATAGGTTATCTCTCATGTCTCAAGGTGAGGTTTATTATCAGATTATGAAGAGTGGTAATAGGTTTGTTAACTTGAATAATTTAGCTGACCTTGTTCATGTGATGGTGGAAATGAAAATGCATCTTTCTTTCCGAGTGGTTTATCGCTTGCTGAAATTAACTTTGGTTTTGCTGGTTGCAACTGCAACTGTTGAAAGATATTTTTCTAAAATGAATCTTGTGAAGACACATTTGCGGAATAGAATGGGTGATAATTATTTGAATAATGTTTTGGTTTGTTCTGTAGAGAAAGAAGCACTTAACAATGTTACGATTGAAGTTATAATTGATCGTTTCCATCGTCTAGGTGAACGTCAAGGATAATTATGAGGTGTAATATGTTAGTTTGTTTATGTTTTACTTTTGAGTTCACAACATTTTCATTGTAATAGTACTTTTGGTTAAAATCGTACTTTTTGATGTCATATCTTTTGTTAAAATCGTACAATCATAATTGATTATGGTTTATTTAAATCTTGTGGAAAAAATTTTGTGCTACCCCTGAAAATTCATCCTATGCCCAAAAAGTAGCATTAGACTAAAATAAATATCAACTTCCGCAGCATTGCGCGGGTATATTACTAGTCATATTGTATTGTTATCGAAGCTTACAGTAAAAAAAATGGTTATTTTCAGGCTACCCTGACCCATATATCATATTTGAATGGTACGCGTATGTCCTATTCGCAAGGAACATCAACTGTCCACAAATCACCCACGTATACTAACACTTGAGCAATGCCGAATTAATTATTGAAATTTATAATATAAGTATAGAACAACATAAATTTGGTGATTTTGATTACTTATTTGGTGATTATAATAATATAATATAATATAATATTGGTCGAAATCAGATTGTATGGGTCATAACAATCAGAGATGAGCAAAACAGTCTAAGACTGAAACTGGTCCTGAACCGGACTGGGACCGGTCCTAAAAAAAATGGACTGGGAAAAAGACTGGACTGGTCCTAGGACTGCCTGACAGTCCTAATTCAGTCCTACTTTTCAGTCAGAAGACTGGTTAAAAACTGGACTGAAATCAGTTTAAACTGGTTAAAGACTGAAACTGGTTTAAAACTAGCAAAAAGACTGAAATGTATTATAAGCTATTTATGATTATTTATTGTTTATTAACTTTTTTCTTTCCTTGTAAAATTTAAATTTAGGTCAAATTGTATTTAATACATTTTTATTTCTTTATTTATAAACTTTTATTTATTTTCACATCAACAATTTCAATTATATACATTTTAATTTAATCATACTTCACATTTATTGATTTTTTCTATTGGTTTTAAAATTTTATTGTAACTATTGACAAAATTATCGACCATGAAAAAAAAGACTGAAAATGATTGAAACTGGACTGGGACTGGACTGAAATTCTAAGAAAAACTGGCAAAACTGGCAAAAAACTGGACTGAAACTGGACCAGTCCTAGAAAAGACTGGTTTTTAATTTTCTGTTAAAAAACTGGACTTTTTTTAACTGGACTGAAAACCAGTTTTATCTGGTCTTTGCTCATCTCTAATAACAACCACCATAATCACATAATATAATACTAGCCGGTACCCGCGCTTTGCGGCGGCTTTTTTTATACTCTAAAGATGGTACTTGAGGACATACTGACGTAGTTTATTTATCACGTAAAACTTCTTGATAGATGGGCACAATGGTATTGTTGGCAAAAATACAATTTTTTCAGCATGTTATCCAACGGCTATCTATGCATCTATGGCTGTTGGTTGAAAACTTTTGCATATCAGTCTTGTGCCATTACATAACCCATCTGATAGATCACTATTCCGTAAAAGTATAATCAGGCATCCAATCTTAAGTCGAAGGTAATGAGCGGGCAAACCAGGAACATTTTCATAGTTGATGCAAATTGAATATGTCATGTATCAAAGAAATAACATTAAGTAGTGACCGGATATTAATATGGAGTTTCACAATTTCTTGATTGGTTGGCAATCATTTGGGCCCGTTGAAATGCCAATTTTTACTATGGAATTTGATTACTTCTGATTCGATTTTCTTGTTTGATTGGCAATCATTTGTTCCCAATTTTATCCACCGTATCTCCATCATTATCCACTGTCACACTATTCCCAACTTTTTTCCGTAGGGATAGCATCATGCGTTCACAATATTTTATTAATTCTTTTATTTTTTTTTAAATTATTTTTATTTTTTTTTGGTCTTTCAAAAGCTTCTCATCAAATGGTCCCAAAAAATTAATAATAAAAAATTTAAAACGTCTTCCTTGTACAACGTTTGAAGTACCACGTTTGAAATACCACGGCGGTCGAAAAACACCGTCAGAACGCCGTGAAAAACGCCGTTAGACGGCGTTGTGGGTGAAAAACGGTAACAAAATTGTTTACAGACCGCATGCTCTAATAAAGAAACATAGACCCAACATTGATGATTGTCCTTTGAATTTGTACCAAAAAAATACAAACTGAAAGTGGGTTTTGGGTCCATCCGATTGACCAACAACGCATACAAAGTTGCCAACTTGATAGGGTCATATCTCATTTTTAAACACTCAAAAGTTTCTTTCTTTTGATTCTCATTTCTCATCTATATATCCACGGTGCTTCTGGGGCCAACCTCAATAGCAAATTAAATATAGTACTTCGTATTGATTAAGGTGGATACATCTTCCTGTTTTGTAAGCTTTTAAAATTTGAAAAAATTAGGTGGGCGTCTCATCCAACAATGGTACCTAAAAGGGCGTCCCATTGTCCCACGCGTGATTTGTGGCTGCTTAATTAAAAACTCAATAGAAAAATAAATAAAAAGTAGTATGTAGTGGGACTATCACAGTGTCTATTATATAGTGGGACCATCACTGTATGAAATCCCCTGACACAACGTAGTGAAATAACATTTGAAAAATGGTACATACATAGTTTACTTTTCCTTTAACTTGAACTTAGGTTGCTATGATTCTTGTTTATATTATTATGAAGATTGAAATGGTAGTTGCTTTAATTATGAGTTGTTTAATTAAGTATGCACTTAAAAGGTAGTTGCTTTAAAATGATGTTAAATAAATAGATATTTTTAAATTTTTTCCGATTAATTAAATATATTATTTGTTGGATGGAAGTAATGTGTCGGAATAAACAAAATGGTAACGTTAAAAAACGATGAAAGTGGTGTGGCTAAACAAAAAGAAAATCATTATTTATTTATTGACATTTTACAGTGTGATAAACGTTTTACCCAGAACAGGAAGCGTTTTTGAAGTTGTAGTTAAGGTATTTTTAGGTGTTGTTTGTTTTTTTAGATGTTTATGTCTGAAATCTGAAAACCACATCTGAATGTTAAGATGCAGTATGGTAGTATCAAAGTGAATCATTTAAGACTGTTTGTTTTTTAATTTGAATAAACATATCAAGTTAAGTAATTATTTATTTTATCATTTAAAAAAGTAAACCTTTGATTTTTCATTTTGTAGAAAAAAGAACTTGACTTAAAATTAAATATTTCATTGTTGAACGACCTTACTTTTTATTTATTATTATTATTATTATTATTATTATTATTATTATTATTATTATTATTATTATTATTATTATTATTATTATTATTATTATTATTATTATGCTAAATGGTACAGACACGGAAACATCACCTCCCCCATATGATTTTTTTCTAGAGTTTTTCACCTACCACCCAACTCCCTTCCCACTTCTCCTTTCACATTTTTTCAATAGCTCCGGTAAGATAAAAAACAATCAAAAAACCCGACCGAATCATTAACAAAAAACATACAAAAATCCATGTTAAAGGTTTGTTTTCTTCTCTTCTTTTCCCATTCTTAAAATTGAATATAAGGGAGCGGCACCTAAATTCCGACGGTGGTTTGTGGCTGTGGGCGGCGATGGGTTGTTGGAGACTGAGGGTGAACTTTCTGGGCTTTGTTTTTCATTTTTGTTAGCTACGCACCGGACTAAAATGTCGCTGCCTTGGTTTTCTTTAAGTTTTCTTGTAACAAAAACATTTCGGATTCTGTAACGACCAGATTTTGAAGCTTTCGGGTTCTGAAGCTGCTAGATTATGTAAGTTTATCTTGTTCTTTTTCGTTTTTGATTTTACAATTTTTCGGTTATTTATGCTTGATTTTGAAGATATGTTTAAAGTTAGGGGTTGTATTCAAAGACAGTTTTGTTTATAGTTGGATCCAGGTTTTGATTTCGAAATTGTTTGTAAATCTTTTGCAATTTTCCAGATCCGATTGTATGTAAGCACCGGAATCTGAACCTGCATAAGCTTTATTCTTCACGACTGGTCTGAGAAGTATGAACTTACCGGAACAATAGAGCAACGTTCATGCAAAAGAATAAAAATCAGGCAGATTTAGAATCCGGTGGTTACATACAATCGGATCTGGAAAATTGCAAAAGATTTACAAACAATTTCGAAATCAAAACCTGGATCCAACTATAAACAAAACCGTCTTCTCGATTTCTCTGTAACGCATCTTATTGGATGTCATAAAATTTGAATATGGATTTTTAAAAGAAAGCATATTAGTGCCATAATTCATGGCTTTTTAAATTAAAATAAATAAAGTGGATTCAAAAGAAGTAACAATATATATGACAAGTCCCATAAAAACATTAATATATATGACAAGTCCCATAAAAACATTAATATATACATGATAGATGAACATAAAAGACTTAAGGGTCTGGACTGAAGATGGTCTTGATAAGTTCGGTGATCTTTTCTTGATGCTCCACGGTTTTTTCGTTATTTTTATCTATACGTTCCATCAATTGACGTATAGATTCTTCATCTCGCCTGACAGTTTCTGTCAGTCTCTGTACCATTCTTTCATGCGTGTCTAACATGAACTTCTGCGGCCCTAATCGTTCTGCAGTACACTTTTCCCAAATATGTTTGGAAACTCTGTAGAATTCGAGGGGATTTTTTTTATGGGACTTGGGTGATGGTTGTGGTGATGTTGGTGGGCTTGATGCTCTCTTGTTGTTTTTGGTATTATCGGATGAGGAGGCCATTGAGACTTTTGTTTTGTAAGGAAAATTTGAGATTTTGTGTAAAGTTAGGAATTGATGAAATAACTGGTTGTGTAAAGACTGTATAGGTCTAGGTTGATGGGGATTAATATAATCGGTATCAGATTAATAATCATTCAACTTTCTACAATCATATTAGGTCCACTTTAATAAATCATGCGGGCCAGTAATGGAGTATCTCTGTAGACTTTAAGACCTTTGCAATAATCCGAAATCTCTTTTCCTGTGGATTCTCTGACTTTAGTATACTTTTGTAAAAAAATTCTCTGTAGACCGTAGACTTTTGTAAAAAACATTTTTTGCAGCCGTAAGTAAATAATCATGTTGGAGATAAAAATTCAGATGGGTCCCGAATCAATAATACTTGCTTTGGTTATTGAGTAAAATGATTTTTTTATTAAATACCTGTTTCCTTTAATTAATTACAACCCTATTAATTAATATAGTTATATATTGATTAACGTACTTTCTACCTCTTTTTTCAAACTCCAGGCCGAAAAGTCAGAAACAAAATCTTAAAATGTCAAATACGATTTAGAATTTAATTTAAAACATTCACGTGATCTTCGCACACTATCCTCACGATTATAAATTTAGCTTTCAGTGTTTACACAGCTATCCTTACCATTATAAATTTAGTACATACACTCTTATACCATTATATCAGTTCAAGACTCCCTCTAAGATAATCATACCTCTTTAGTACGTCCATAATACAACCAAGAAAAACCACTCAATGGAAAATATAGATCTAAACGAAGTACCTAGTTCTGAAAGTCCAAGGTCTCAACCTCCGAAGGAGCAAGAAGTCCAACCAGGAACCTCAACAAGTGAAGCCCCTCCAGAACCAGTAATCCATAATCATGATGTATACGATAGTTTGATTAATGACCTCATAAAATATAAAGATGGATTCATAGAACTCCAAGCCCAAGTAGAGCGGCAGAACTATGAGTTAAGGAGGTTGAGGCAGGATATGGAAATAGCTGGACGTAGACAAAATGAAATTCTTAATCAATGGCGTGGCACAAGCTTTCTGCTGAATGAGGAACGAAGAATTAATACACGTCTACGAGCAATAATAGCAGCTAACCATCCCCAACCTAATGTCAATGAACAACCGCCCAACAATCAAAATACATCTAGTGTTAATCAACGACCCCCTATCCCTAGAAGAGGATAATATGTATTTAGATATATATTTAAATAAAGTATGGAATTACTATAGCAATAAATTATATTTTGGTTGTGTACTCTTAAACAATAAATCTCTTTTAGATCGCAATTACGATTCCTATAGCATATTATACATATCTTATCGGTTAGTATGCGGTAGCAAATGGCTTTTACACGGTTCCAAACGGATAGTATACGTAGCCAACGGCTAGTATACGGTGCTAACGGCAAGTATACCGTTGTCAACGGCTAATTTACGCCAAACCAATGCCTTTATATATACCATAATAATTCTCCTTCAACATACTCTCTTTTCATACCAATATTCCACACAATCTCTCCATATTCAATTTAATTTTCTTGTTCTGTTAGCCATACTTTTCATCCCAATCAAAAATGTTTAATACCCTTACGTGCTTGGCTCTTTTGATAATTATAGTTCTAATCATAACAATAACTACTGCCTCTACCGAAGAACTTGAAGAAATGATTCCTTGGATAATTGTGTACTTTGGATTTGGCGGTCCTTTATTATTCGTGGTTTTATGGATTAATTTGTTTGAATATCTGTTGTAATTTGTGGTTGTAATGATATATGAAATATATTCGTTCGTTTCCCTTATGCTTTTTTCCACCGGAATATATATGAAATATATGCTTTAGTGCTGACCTTTTGTGTTAAACTTTTGAGAAAATGGTGTAAGAATGCTATGCAATGTTCTTTATATAGAGTAAAAAATTTATGTAATGGAAGGTAACAAATTAATTTGAATTTGAATGTAGGCGCGCAAGCAGCCCATGGGACATGGAAGTGGGAGAGAATGACAAAAAGGTGAATGGTAACATAGGGATGAGATGCAGGATTTTCAAATATCGTTCGATACTTTTTGAGGGAAAGATTACTTTTTTTTTTCCTTTTAACTTTTGTTTCCTTTTTTCCTTTTCATGATTTGTTTTTATTATTTTGGGTATGATATGCTGTATATAAAAGGAATGTGAATGGTTTGTATGCTTTAGGAATGGAAATGGGCGCATTGATGGTTTTGAAATTCAGAAGCAAAAGAAAAGTAAAAGCATGTGGGTCCCTTACAAATTATAGAGTGGTATAACATGTATTTATCTATATCTATATCAAAAGCAAAAATCTTAACTGTTTGATTTCCAAATTGTCTCATTTTAATGGGATCTACCATGTCAATGTCTACATTTTCTATAGGGTCTACCATATGAATTTGTCACCTACTATACCAATATCAATCTGTTGACATAAAAATGGTGGTGGGGGTCTACCATATGTAAGTTCTACTTTTTTTTCATTCAAAGGATTACTGTTGACGGGTTGATTGATTATGTACTGGTAAAATATGGAGGATGCCAGTGAGTGTGAGAAATGGAGTTTCCATTATTTTTTGCTTTTGTAGTGGCAAGCCCACGTAAATGAATATGATCTTTACATTAGATACAATCATAAACATAAATATGGTGGTGGGGGACTCTTCATTGAATATGATCACACCCGAGTTTACAAATTACTCAATCCGAAAATTCAAATTTCAAATATAAGTGATGATATTTTTTTGATGGAAGTAAAGAACAGTGTCTTAAGATGTTAAAAATGGAAGGCAAAATTAAGTATACCTAAAGTTGGTAAAACACACAATACACGTAATTTGTAATGCAACTCATAGGATTCTTTTGAGTTTTGACAACTTGTATACAAATTCAAACTTCCAAAGGACTTCTCTTTTGAACTCATGTAACACCATCCATCTATACATGCGGGAAAGTAAAAGATTACATTATTAAAGTTTACATTAGCTTTTTCTTTTTCTTTTTCTTTCCACTATCTCTTGCTTCTCTTTGTCGTCTTCTAGCTTTATTCAAATCCACGACATCATGATCAATCACCAAACAAATGAAAGTATATTGATTCAAAACTGTTAGTTTTTAATCTGTTATACATGTCCACTAAATTCGAAGAAGCTAATGATAGTTTTTAAATTTATTAGTCGTTTTCAACTTACAGATGAGCTACTCTTCTCGATCAACTAATATGTAAACTGAAACGGTGGCATTTTAAAGTAGTAGATGATAACAGTATTATAGCACTTATTGTAATGGTTGAATTTCCTTTTAGAGCAAATGACATTACAGTTAACGATTTTAGTATTACAGCGTTCCGTAATTTAGTATTTGAAATACCAAAATGAAAAAGTTAATGTAACAACTAAATTTATAAATAAACAATCACCTTTATATGTTTTGCTCACAAATTAACTTATTACAAACATGTGTACTTGAATGACATAATACATGAGTTTATCTATCACGTAACACTTCTTGATAGACCACGTTTGAGGTGTAAACTCCTGGTTGATCGAACTTTCTGACGGGTTCCACTAATACCTTTGTGTTGGAGCGTGATATCCCTCTGGAGAGTGCTACATAAAGTTGACCGTGTGAGAATACGGAATCCGGGAGATAAACACCGACATTCGGAATCGTTTGTCCCTGGGCTTTATTGATTGTCATTGCAAAACTTAGACGAACGGGGAACTGCTTTCTTTTCAGTTTGAACGGGAACATGTCATCTTCAGACGGGCATAAAGGTATTCTAGGCAAGAATACTCGCTTCCCAGCATGTTGACCAACGGCTATCTCTGCATCAATTGCGGTCGGTTGAAAACTTTTGCATATCAATCTTGTGCCATTACATAACCCATCTGATGGATCGATATTCCGTAAAAGTATAATTGGGCATCCAATCTTAAGTCGAAGGTAATGAGGGGGCAAACCAGGAACATTTAACGAATTTAAGAAATCTACTGGATAGAAGCCATTCTTATCGTCTAATGCTTCGTCAAAGCTGTAGTAAACGTGTTCCTCTCCATGAAACCTGTCAATTAACTTATCATTTATGGCATCAACATTTTCGTTCTTAGTTGATAATATCGCCCTTGAAGTTATGTAATCCGGAGATCCTTCGTTGGTTTGCAAAGACGGAAATATTGCGTCAATCAACTCGTCTTTAGATTTTACCTTATCGGTGAACGAAATAGCCATATCATCGGGTATACGGATAAAGTTTTCTTCTATCTTTTCTTCATCTCCATCACCGACTCGTAAGAGGAAATCGGAAAACCACGGGTCCGTTCGCGCTCTCATGTTTATCGTTAAACTCATCTTTTTAATCACCGTCCACAAAGGTGACATTCGTAAGCTCGCGTCAACCAACTGTGCTCTGGTGCCACGTCTCACTACCGGCAAAACCTGTCTGAAGTCACCTCCCAATACCATTATCTTCCCACCAAATGGTAGCCACACCCCTGTAATGTCTTGTAACGTTCGATCTACCGCTTCCACAGCTTGTCGTTTAGCCATCGATGCCTCATCCCATATGATTAATTTGGCGGACCTAAGTAGTTGAGCAACCCCACTTTGTTTTTTGATGTTACAAAGAGAGTTATTTTCAAGAACAATAGGAATTTTAAATCTAGAGTGAGCCGTCCGCCCTCCTGGCATGTTATTGGCGGCAGCACCCGAAGACGCGGTAGCAAGCGCTATATGACCTCGGGAACGGACCTCTGCAAGCAACGCTTTGTACAAAAATGTTTTTCCTGTTCCACCAGGACCATCAATGAAGAACACTCCCAGAGAATCATCATCAACGTGCCTAATGATATTATCGTATGCAAATTTTTGATCAGGGTTGAAGGAATCCCGAGCACGTAAGTCATCAACAGGAACATTTATGGAGTATTCGTCTTGTACCTCACGATAAGCATTAGATTCTGTGTTGATATTTGTGGTTACCTTAGGTAGATCGAAGTCATTGATACTCTTACCCATAGATCGAAGAAAACCTGTAATGTCAGTCAAAACCAAGTTTTGAACTCGCTCACCACATTCACAGTGTCGTTGGTAGTCCTCAGAAAGTGAGTCATAATGATCATCCCATAACTTTCGAACATCTCCCGGCTCACAGAAAATCAAAATGGTCGCGAATAACCTTCTCAGAGCCTTTGGAAACTGAAAAGCAGAGGCCTCCGTTAAACATTGTGATATGTTGTCATCATTCTCTATCAATCCTCTCTCCAGAGCTGCTTTCCGGAATGTGGAGTATAATACACCATCAACCGTGTAAAGATCTTCAAAGCTTGTAGGCCCTTTAACATGGGACAAAAGTACACGTAGGTAGTAACGCTCTCCTTCTGCCGGGTTTGCAGTAACCAATCGCCCCCTAATCGGCGGGCCTTTTCGACGATGCCATCGACGTTTGCTCGCATCCCATGTGAATGTCTTAGGAAAATCTTTGTACAGACACTCCCTTGCAAGGGTATCCACTCGGTTTATCTCAAAGAATGCAGTCAACATTGATCTTTTATCTGCCTCTCTATCAATGATATCTGTCATTGTATCATTATCGTTGAATCTAACTAACTGTTGATTTGGTAGATGAAGATGCAACGCCATGACATGCGGGTGGATTTGGGAAAGCGGAAATTTAAAAATTCGCCATATTGCTTCAGGTGCTGAAACATAACGTGCATCTTGAAACCTCTTTATCTCATTAACAACGACATCATCCTTGTCTGGATCGATGTGGATAGCTTGTTTGTCATGACCCTTGTATACATATTTGAAGACATACTTAACTGATTTTATACTCGAACAAACCTCGACATTCATGTGGCAATTATACATCATCAACAACTTCGGGTTATACGGGACTACCCATCTATTATCGATTGGTTTTCCACGTACATCCACTTTGATTCCATTGTCTCTCCTTCGGTACAACGGATATGAGTCATCTCCTTGTGTTGTACTTTCATTGAATTGCCTAGGGTATCTCCAACGACATTTTTTTGGGTCACCTTGCATGCAAGAACTGTTTTTATATAAATGTCCGCAAGGTCCGTGAATCATATGCTTCACAACCAGTTCATGCAGTTTGGGATACTCTAACGGATCTGGGATTTCAGCGCAAACCATCTTGTCATAGTTGTCTGGGGTAGTCATCTTGTACTCTGAGGTCATTATTAAAAGGAAATGCGCGTGTGGCAATCCACGCTTTTGAAATTCTATGACATAAACATATGCTTTGACCTTGCCAAGTACTTGTTTAGTAAATAGTTGTTCTTTGAGATCCTCCAATTTGGCACGAAAAGCTCTAGCAATTAGTTCTGGGCGATCTACATACGTTGAATCAACAATGTACAACTCCGTAGAAGCCACTGTGTATATACCATCAGAAAATTTGTAGCTGACAACACCTCCTCTGACAATTTTTCCTACGACATCTAAGACAATAACGATGGTCGTTATGTTATTAGAGTAGACGTTGGCGGAATTAGTAATTAATAATACAGTGATAAAGATATACCAGTCATCAGTTTTCGATTCGTGTTATCGAGAGCAAGCATTTTCAGCGTTGGGATCTTTGGATATATTGGCATGTTAATGTTGATTTGTTCCTCCGCCGTTAACGGAATGAATTCAGTTTTAGGCGTAATTACCATCTCAACACGTTCGCGTAGGAAACTGTAGTTTTCATATCTACGGAAATCCTCGTCCCCTATAGCCTCGAGCTGGAAATGCTTTATTTTAAACACAACACCTAACAGATTTAGCCGTTGATACGCTTCGATTAAAAATGGTGGGACGATTGCGGTGATTATATCTCTCTGTCAAACAACAAAAATTTGTTATGTTTATATTAACTTTGATGTAATTGGTTTATGGACTTAGTATCTTACATTTGGGTCGATCAGTAACATAAGTAATATTTCGGCGGAGTCGTCCTTCCATACGAAGATTACTCGGACAGCCAGAATTGTTAAAGACACCATAAAGCGTTTAAACTCCGAAAATAGTCGATGACAATTATGCGGCAAAACCTACATTATAGTTACAGAGAAAAGATTCCATACAAAAAGGTTGATTGAATTAGTGATATATATGTTTAGCTTACAATTTTATAGTATTAGCATTACAATTTTAGTTGTTAGATGTTAATGTTTTAAAGAGTTAGTATCTCACAATTGGACAGTAACATAAGTAATGGTACGCCCGCTTCGGGCTTACATACGAACATTACTCGGACAGCAAGAATCGTTAAAGAGGCATGGAAGCGTTTGAATTCGGAAAACAATCTATGACAATTAGGAAACAATACCTATGATATCGCTCATTTTATACATGTTTATCTATCGCAATATCATTGTTGTTTTCTGCAGGCAAAACTAAAGTTGATTCACGTGGATTTATCATTTATGGGTTAAATGTGTGTTGGACAGGTGGGAAAACATAAAGAAGCGTAGGTGGGTGTGTGGGGTCGGAGGTAATTTTTTTAAAAAAGTGGACCATATTTCATAAGAGAATTTGAAAGTTACACTTTTGTTTAGTGGAAGAATTCGATGGTTCCTCTGCTTTTTCCATTTCCTTTGTCCCACCACCTATTTTCCCTTTTCCTTTTTCGTTGGATTGACATACACATACACATTCTGTATAAAATTGAAAATTCGTAAAATTACTTCTTTCACTGCATTTCAAATAAAATATGCAGTACAATAACAACAATATCTTCGAGTTCTACACCTGTTCAACATCCATAGTTTAATCGAGAAAAGGCACCCACTTGTAATAAAAAGCATATATTCATTATTGTAATAAAAAGTAAATATGTGCTCATCTAAAAGAGACTAAAATTTCATAAACGGAAATGTAAATCTAGAAAATTGAAACACAACAAAAAGAGATGATGTCTCTCTCTCACCGTCGGTCTCTCTCTCTATCTCTCTGATTTTTGTTTCCCTCACCAATTTTTTTTTTGTTTTGTTAATGATGAAGATACCCAGATGAAGCATCCGATCCATCGATCACACCGAAATCTCGATTATACCATGGTTTCATCCGGTCTTTGTGGTGGCTACGAATATTAAGTTTGAAAATGGTGGGTGACGACGGCGGTCACCATCCGATGACGGAAGTGCAGGACGAAGTCGGTGTCTCGACGACCGAACAGGAGTTGAATAAAAGCAGATGGTGGCTACGGCGGATTTAGAAAACTTGCGCAGATCGTGATCGTCGTTGGTCAGAACGTGGCTGCTCATATCGTCCGAGGTGGTTGAAAAAGATGGTGATGTTGGCTGGATTAGGGTTTCAGATCGTGTATGCGCAGATCGTCATCGTGGATGCTAAGATCGTGCCTGGTCAGATCGTCGGAGGTGGTATGAAATGGTGGTGGACGGCGATGTTCGATCAACGGCAGTTGACGGCGTATGTAATTTTTTATTCCGGTAATTATTTAATTGTTACAGAGTACCTGTTTGTTGAATAATCGAATAACCGTTTGTTGAATAATCCGGTAATTATTTCATTGTTACAGAGTAACGGACACCGGAGAAGGCATTGGTGGGCGGATGTAATTGATCGACGGCGGTGAGTTTCCTTTGATCCACGGCGGTGAGTTTTTATTCCGATTCCGGATTTAATTAAATCGACGGCGGTGCAGTAATAATCGGGTAATTCTTTCACTGTATGTTGTGTAAATCGTAATTATATACATAAATCTTAGAAAAGTAAATATACAGAAATTATGTGAACATTTTAGTAGTCTAATCTTTAATGTTTTTTGTATACAGAAACAGTAAGTACTTCATTGTATACGTAGAGTTTTTGATAAAGTACGTATCATGACCCTTTTAAATACGGAGTATATTTGTAAGTACATTTTGTTACGACAATATAATTTGTATTGGGAAAATTAATCAGACTACTACAGAGTTTTATTTGTGTATTTCTATCTACCCGATACACAGTTTTATTTGTGTAATGTTTGGTGCTAATCGTGTGAAAAATAAAAACTTATTTGGTCGTCTAATCGTTGAAACATTCTTATACTTTACTCAAAACACATGTTAATATCTTAATATCATAATAAGTAAATACAAAAAGTAGACAATAAATAAGTAAACAACTTTAGTCAATACATGAACAATAGATAAACTTTTAAGCCATAGATTTATTCAACTTGAGCAGACAGTGATTCAAATATTACAGGAGTTGATCGAGCAGCTCTTCTACAACTTTTACTTTCAAAATGATGAGCACACTTAAAAATATAGCGAACCCATGATGTAGAAACACATATCTGATAGGAAAAAAGTTAACGATGATAGTGAGTATCAGTGAGTGTACAATCATGAGTAGTATAAGGATATATCCTCCTTCCATTGTAAGTTTGAACGAAAGTGTTTAAGCACAAAAATGTTATGCGAATGTTTACGAAGTGTAGATTCATAGTCAATATATAGGAGAAAATTTAGCCGTTAACAGCCGGCGTTTATGGAACTATGTAGAAAGACGTAGAAACGTATAGAAAATTTAAATTTCAAAATACCCGTTAGAAGCCGCCATTTTTGACGGTGAGTACAATTATATGACTTGACGGGCATGTGCAAGTGAGTATTATTATTATTATTATTATTATTATTATTATTATTATTATTATTATTATTATTATTAAACAAATACCAAATACCAAGCATAACACACAAATATAGATAAAAAGTATTTTAAACCAAAGGATTCTATTTACGGAAACTCAATCACTGACAAAGGGATCTATTTACAGCGTCTCTAGTCTTTAAGATTCTATTAAAGAAATCAAGTCGATGGGAGAAGGCCACCACGACTAATTTTTCTCTATATTAATCTTTAGAACCAAATAGCAGACCTTAGTGTGGTTTATACCGACCGTTGGTTTTCCATACTTAAAAATAAATATAAATGAAAAATGAATGATATATATAAGATAAGTTAAGATCGATAAATATATATATGAATGATATATATGACTTAGTAGTTGTTTTATCAAAATTTTTAAAAGGGATTGTACATTGTATACCGTTTTAGGTAATTGAGAACTAAAATGTCAATACATTGTATAACTTGGGATTTATTTTGTTTATTCAGTATTAGACATTTTTCAGTTAACATTGTATGTATTTTGTGAGTGAAAGTTGTTAGGTTTTATGGTTTGAGCAATCTTTTCCATCCATCATACTATCCTGTAGAGTGGTTGATTGTTATAAAGAGCATGGCAAACAACAAAATGCAGAAGCTGGCAAAAAATGAATGTTACCTCATCGACAATGATGGATGGAAGTGTTGTAGCAGGAACCGCAGCTGTAGAGGCATCGATAGGAGCAGGATGTGCGGAATTCATGTTGGCGCTGGTAGTCATATATTTTGTGTATTGATTTGGCTAGTAGTTGTGTGTTGATATTGCAGAGGCAAAGTAATTATGTGGAGAGGGTTCTGTTAATTTTTTATTGATGTACTTATAATGCCTCTGCCGGTAAATTGAATGCTTTCCCTCCGTTACGTTTAGTAGGAGTAATGAATGCTAGATATAATTAAAAGCCTTTTTTTAAAAAAAAAGGAAGATACAGAAAGGTGGGTGTTAAAAAGTAGCGTGGGTTGAATGCTTTCCCTCCATTTTTATTTGTTTGTTTACATCTAGTGGGTGCAACTTTAGTGTGAATGGCAGAACTTTATTTGAAAAAAAAGCAAGAATGTGCGTGTCGTCCTTTGCAATTAGTGGGGGTGTAGTATAGATCCTTCTAAAATTCGAAATATAGAGGTTGAGGAGCCTACCACAAAAAAGAAAAAATATAGAGGTTGAGGAGCCTACCACAAAAAAGAAAAAGGAATCGACGGGTGGCGCATTTGAATTGTGGTGATAAAGTAAAATAAAGTGATTGAAAGTATATTAGAAAAGTGGTCCAATGGGGTTTTAAATTTTCAGATTATGTTTGAGTGGGATTTGTACAGCTGTTGAGGCTATTTCGAAGTCCGGAAGATGAAGATTTGAACATTCAGGGGTGTATTAGTAATTTCTATTATCCTTTTCTTAACAGTGAAAACAGCCAAATGCATTATAAGGTAGTATAGATATTTTGCTATATGTGATTATTTTATTGCACACGAGATAAGATATTCATTTTTTTATAAATAAGACTTATTAATTTGTAACACTAAAAAAAACTATGTATCTCGCATTACTATTACTATATCTATATTAAAAATACAAACATTATATCAAAATCAGAATATGATGATATCAATCTCAAAAATCAAAATACATTTATCAAACCTCATTTCATACTTATACTTTTATATAAAGAACATATAATACCTTTATGTCACCTAGAACCTTGCACATACAACCAATTGATAAAAAAAATTTCAATACATCATATCATCTAAACGACCCTAGTACTATCATAGCTTTGAATCATTTAATGATTGAAAAAGATACATGCATGTAACGATAGAAAGGCAAATTCGTCAACTACCTCAACTGATAATTATATTGAAGAGAAAAATGAAGAGATCTTGAAAGCATATTCGATTTTATGTAAAGAAAACTAGCAGAACATCTACGCAAAACAACTACTAGTTCTCGTTACTTATTGAATGACTAATTTTAGAAAGTTTGATATGCAAGTGTAATCTTGAAATTGGATGTGTAACTTCACACGATTTAAAATGTATTTTCATATAGAATGATCAAAAATAAAAAATTCCTCTTTTGTGTGTGTGGGTTTTTTACATTTAAAAAGAAAAAACTTGCGAAAATGTAAAGTTGAATGAAGAAAAGGTTTTATATGTTTGACTTTCTAATACTCATTCATTCATTTTTTTTTATTTTTTATTTTTAAACATCTAGAAATATGGAGTATCATAATTTTCACGATAGCGGTCTAAACAGTTTATAAGATGGTATGAATAAACATTTGAATCTTTTTATTAGTAAATATAAAATTAAAATCCAAAATCCTTTTTTTTTTTGTTATTAATACTTTCATCATAGTATATACCCAAAAATATTCTATTTTATATAATCCACTTTTATATGTTTTCGTGTGATTGATCCACTATGATAAATAAATGTCCAAATACGCAAAAATAATTGAAAAACCATAAATGTTTTCGTCTTACTTACTATCTATGATTCTATAATGGACACGCCATATTTAATTTCATGGACTATATTGCTCGGCCTTCAATTGAATTACAACACAGCTACATAATCTTTAATAGTCAAACCCATAATTCTATAGCTGTCTTTATCTTTAATAATTAATAATCTTATATAAAATCTTCAAAAGTTCATTAATTTATTCTCATGCTAGTTATATCTATGCATATTGAAAACATATAACACACTCACACCCATAAAAATCTTTAATTTTGACTGAAAAACCCCATTAAAATGGAATCAGCTAAAGATCTCAAAACCCCTTTACTCAATTCTTCTGATCAAGAAACACCCACAAATGAAGAATGTTCAATTTCGATCGATACCCAATTGGATTTTGATGAGAACCCATATGGGTTTATTGGGTCAAATGGGTTTGAAGTTCCCGGGTCAACAACTATTGATCCGTTTAGGAACCATACGCCCGAAATTGAAGGGGTTTATGAGTGGGTTAAAGTGTTGGTGTGTGTCCCTATAGCAATTATTAGGCTTGTGTTATTTGGTTTGTGTTTGTCAATTGGTTATATTGCTACAAAATTTGCTTTACATGGTTGGAAAGATAAGCAGAATCCAATGCCCAAATGGAGATGTAGGGTTATGTGGATCACCAGGTTGTGTACTAGGGGAATTCTGTTTGCATTTGGGTAAGGTTTTATTTATTTATCATGCATTAATGAGTTAGAATTTTTTAGATTTTGTTGCTTAATAGCCATAGATCATAATTTTAGAGAGTTTGAGATTGCCTGTGACTCTAAAGTATGGTGTGTTTTTTTTAGAAAGGCAACCCTACACTACATATCCCACAAGTTATATATACAACCACCACGAATATATACAAATTGCCTCCCATGAGGCTTGAACCCCCAACCACTAGGCTAATAGGTTCCTCACATACCACTAGGCCATAGGCCCTTTGGTTAAAGTATGGTGTTTTGATCAACAGATAATTAGTTGTGAGTGTTTTGATGGAGGCAAGTTGATTATGATTACTTATTTGAGATTGAAATAATCAGTTTTAGAGTTAGTTATTCAAACTGATTATTTGATATCAAGTATAATACGTCGAAGTCCTTAATTAATCAGAATTACCGAACACTCATATAACTGATTTTCTCTAGCAATGCGTATCGTTTCAACGGTTGTATGATCATTTCGAAAAGCATAAGCAGTTTAACTAACCAATATCAAACACATGTAATTATCATGAGCTACATACAATTCACTTGATTTTGCAGCTACCATTGGATTAAGCGAAAGGGAAAACCTGCACCAAGGGAGACTGCTCCTATTCTTGTATCTAATCACGTATCTTATATTGATCCAATATTCTTTTTCTACGAATTATTTCCGACAATTGTTGCATCTGATTCCCATGATTCCATGCCATTTGTTGGTACCATTATTAGAGCTATGCAGGTAAAGTTATTTCTGAGTGCAAATTTACTTTTGTTAAAATCACGAATCTTTATGAAAATATGTTATTTTGTTTTTTATACATAGGTGATCTATGTGAATCGATTTTCACATCAGTCACGAAAGCATGCCGTGAATGAGATAAAGGTAATGAGCCCTCAGATGGAGAAATATAAGTTATATATTTTGTTCTATCATAAGTAATTTGATACAGAAATGTGTTTTAAGGATTTTTAATGCAGAGAAAGGCCTCCAGTGACAGATTTCCTCGACTACTTTTATTTCCCGAGGGAACTACAACCAATGGAAGGCTGCTTATTTCTTTCCAACATGGTGCTTTTATTCCGAGTTATCCTATCCAACCGGTGGTGGTTCGTTATCCCCATGTACATTTTGATCAATCATGGTAAGATCACCAATCAATTGAAACTCCTAGAGGTGACGGGTTGAGTCACGAGCCATAATGGATTTAGAGTCAAACAGGTCAGATCTAGCTGGGTTGACTCCTAAACACTTCTATGTGCACTTTTTAGAAATCTTGATAAATAATTTGTTCTTGGATCTATGATCACAAAAACTACATTTTTCAGAGAATAATATGAAGTTTCTGACTAAGCGATATAGGAGGATGTGTGAATAAAATTGCTAAATTTGGGCTACTTTCAACCCGGTTGACCTTTTCCCTTTGTAGTTGATTTTTTTTCTTATTTTAACGTTTGAGGTAAAACAACCCAGATTGAGCTATTCAAAAATATAACCAGTCAAAATTGACACCTCTAGAAAATCGCGTTGAAGTTTTCTGTATAGATTATTTCATATTTAACATGTGCTTTCACATGCTTTGTAGGGGTCATATTAGTCTGGGGACACTCATGTTTAGAATGTTCACCCAGTTTCACAATTTCATGGAGGTATGCTACTTTAAAAGCATATTTATTCTGTTTTTGGGTTGACCAATCATTGTTAAATTCTTTCAGACTAATAATAATATGTTTGTGAAACTGATCAGGTTGAATATCTTCCTGTTGTTTCACCCTCAGAAAGTCATAAGGAAAGTGCTGTACGTTTTGCTGAGAAAGTGAGTTTATCTCTTACATTACTACTTATTATGTTACAGTAAAAGGAGTACTAAACTTGCCAAGAATGTGTAACTTTGGATGGAATGCAAAAGAACAAAAACTAAATCCGTGGCATCTTCTGTTATAATTTATTCAATTTTGCTAAGTGGACTGTTATTTCATTTTCCGTTTAAGCAAGGAAAATGGTCTGTCTGCAACATGGATTGTTCTGATTGTTAATGACTCATCTGTATAGTTTATATTATCAAATTTGACTTTATTAATCTTTGTATAATGGTCATATACTCATATTGAATTATAAATGCAGACACGTACAGCCATGGCTCGTGCTCTTAATGTTGTACCAACTTCTCATACCTTTGTCGATTACATGATTCTTTCAAAGGCAGCTGATTCTGGACAGGTATAATTCTACTTCTGTATATGGTGATTTTGTAAAATTCTGAAGTTATGTGATAATTATAATTATTAGAGATATATGAAAGTGAACAACTTTTAATTACTATTCTAAATCAATGCATTAAGAATTTTTGAATCCACTAGTATGCATTATTGATATATGCATAATTAAAGTGCATTTGACAAAGGAAACTTACATATTATAAAATTCATGTGAAAATGTAGGGCACCTTACTTCATGGTCATGACATCTCAATAAGCCAATATGGCTATTTAACTTGTATTATATTACAAAAACTAGGCACAACACACTTCAATAAATTTATTACTAGTAATGTTCATGTATCATTCTGTACAGCACAGAAGAAACAGTAGGAGGGTAAGTGTTTGCACATCTATTTTCTCTATTGCATTTTGCAAGCCAGTGTTGTAACATAAACATTGATTCTAATAGTGTGACCTTCGGCACAATGTAGTAGCCTACATGCACTTAATTTGCTAGAAAGTAGACTGAATCTTGTGCATGTTATTATTTGGACTTGGGCGTCAGAATATTGGCTTGAACTATAATTTTAAATTTTTGGTTCCAAAAAAAAACTATTATTTTGTGGATGTGGTTGAGGTTATTTGGTTTGTTTCAAGACAACCTAACTTTCTCCAACTTTAACATGCCAATTGAAGAATTGTTTTTTGAGTACAGGTTGAAACAGATTGGTTAGCTTGGGTTGAAAGGCCAACCTTTTTTGTTCTTTTTTCTGGATTTCTTATATTATTATTTGGGTAAATACGATTCTAGAAACTATTCTAAAATATAATATATATGTTTTAAATAAAACGTACTAGGAAATCATAAGCCTTTCATATTCACTTTAGGCAACCTTTAACCCATATCCAAGAAAGTAATGTTTTTTGATTTTATATCATAGCCATATGTCACCTCTGATTTCAACATCATTTCATTTTTTTGCAGGAAAATCCTTCACTCTTTGTGGTTGAAATGGCGAAGATTCAAGAAGTGAGTTCATATGTTCAACTTTTTGTGCATCTTTGAATTGCCAAGTCAAGATAGCATTATATCACAATAGTATTATCTTGTTTTGTGTTCCTTTGTATGATGGAAAACAAATACCAATTGATTGAGAAATACTATAAATTGTGAGTTTGTTAGCAATACTATTTTTGCTTAACTTTTGTGTTATTTGTGTGCTCAGTTATTCCATTTGAGCTCATCAGACGCCTTAGACTTCTTGGATAGGTTTCTTTCCATGAATCCAGATCCAAGGTATGCCATCACTTATCATTATATCATTCTTCTAGTCATGTTTATTTGTTCTTTTTGTATGTCTGTGGCGTTTATCTTCTTTTTCATCATGATGCGACGTCCTAACTTTAGCAGGTATACTGATTAATTCGCATTGGGATTACAAAGTATGATGTTAAAAACCTAGTTCGCTCTTACATTTGTACATATTGCAACATTTTACTCTAATCCTAAGTTATATATAAGTGTCTAACTATACCTAAATATCCAAAATACCCGTAACATTGAGAAGATGTATAAATTTTGAGGACCAAATTCGGGCTGCACACATTAGTAATCAACATCCCCTTGTTCCTTTGCGCAGATGATTGCATCATAATCTGTTACGAAATTAATAGCTCAATATGAAGAACATTTACCTTGAAATATAAAGCTTATTGTATTTTGAGGGACAAAACTAGTCAATTACTTCTTTTTTTTTTAACAGCAAAGTAAAATGTAATATATATAAATAAAACTAGCCGAACAGGCCAGCAAGAACACCAAGTAAGGCTCCAAACCGGAGCACTACAAGAATATTGGAAAAAATGATTAATGAAACAGAAGATCTCAATCAGTCCACCATTGCTAATTCTATTTGACCATACGAACCAATCTTTTTGGCATCAGCTTTTAATCCATTGCTTAGAAATTTTCTGCACCGCTAGAAAAAGATCTTATTCCTAGTCAATTACTTGAACGAGTTGAAAGAATCTAAGATTCTTTTTTGTAGATAAACATCAGGGTATTATATTTGTTACATCTCATTGGTAGAATATTACGGAGTATATATCAAGGTGTAAAGCTATCTGGAGAAAATGTTGGCGGGTGAAGTCAAACCCATAACTCAATACACCTGCCCTACCTTTACACATGAAGAAAAACTTTTTATAGCACAGATGTTCCTCTCTAATATGCTATTTTTAGAATGTCAACAATCTTTTCGTAACTACTTTTATTATCTGCAGTGGAAACGTTAACTTTCAAGATTTCTTGAGGGTTTTAAAATTAAAGCCTTGTGGTCTCTCTGAAAAGGTGAGTAATTTCTATATTTGGAAACAATTTAATGCTAATATTACTTATTCACCATTGTCACTACAACTCATTGATCTTGGTAATAATGATTTGATGGCATTTTTACTGAATTGCATTATGGTCTCTTTTATATCTGTCATCAGATATGGCTTATTAGTGGTACCATATTTTCTTGCAGATATTTGAGTTTATTGACGTGAGCAGGAATGGGAAACTTACCTTTAAAGAGGTAAATTGAATGTCATCAAAAGGCATTATTGTAATTTACATCAGAATGCATTGATCTTTAAGGCTTATAGGTCTTGAATCATGCAGTTCTTGGTGGGATCAGCTCATGTACTCACCCAACCATTATTCCGGCGAGCGTGTGAAGTAGCTTTCACTGAAAGTGACATTGATCAAGATCATTACATTTCTGAGCAAGAAGTAATTTTTTTTTATTTCCTGTCATTATTGTCGTGGAATATGCTGAGGTGGGAATTTCGACCCAATTAACTTAAAAAAGGGTCGAACCGGCTCAACGGGATCCATGGTCACCCTAAGTGTTTATATAATGCATAACCTCATTAGTCATTATATTCAAAAGTTAGCTTACTTTTAAAATAATGCGACTTTTTACTCATATTTGGCACTCTAATAATTATTAGAATGATTAATAATCTTGGACACAAAGTGTTTCAGTCCAACCCAAACACAACCCGTTTTCACCAATCACTTTTTGATTCTTATAACACAACCCGATTAGACCTAATCGCAAAATATCTATTTTGACCCATTACTCAGCCTGCCTTCCTGGTCCATTTTGCAACCTTCAATAGATAATCTAACTTGGCGAAAAATGTGTATCTTGAATTTTTTACAGCTTGCTGCTTCATTGATTCTAGTAATGGGGAGCTTGAGTTGTGATGAGGTGAGACCTCCCCCCTAAATATATTAAACATTAATAATAATGTATTTATTCCCCTGAATGTATCAACAACAACAAAACCCAATCCCGTATGATAGTGTATATATACCCCTGGATGTATCTTGAGGTGTGATAACGATATTGCAGGTACATGGACTGTTCGTCCTCTTTGACGGAGACGGTGATGGTCGAATCAGCAAGGGAGATTTCGTAACATGCTTAAAAAGGAACCCATTGCTCATAGCACTTTTTTCTTCCCATTTCGTGCATAGAAATTTGGATACAAAGGCACCAGTTGGTTATTTAGAAGAAATGGTGTGATGGATTTGTATCAAAGGTATTTGTTTTATAATATTCTTTTGCCTTATTTATAGATGGGCAATTGTTAGTTTTGTGGGGTTATATTTATCTCCAAGCTATATGTTTTTGTAAATTATGGATGTGATTTACGTTTACCAAATAGTGCGAGGAACTTAGATAATGGAGTGGTGCTACTTAGAAGCAATTTCTTATTTTATTCTGAGTGAGGCCTACAAACGAACTTACATAGTTACATGCTATTGTATACCCACAAATATTTATTATTTAGTTTTTTTTTTTTTACGGGCAAAGCATTTCATTGAAAAAATCCAACAAGGAACCCAAGGTACAAAAAAAGAAACAGCCTAAGGGCTCGAAGAAAGAGCACAAACACCTATAAAATTAATAAATTACATAACCAAAACCGAAAAAATAGAAACCCAAGAACAAACCAAATTGACTTTAGAGAAGCAAAATTGAATCACAAGAGTTTGAAATCCATCTCTTCCAGTCAATCTTGAAACGAGGGCTTCTATTTCCAAGCCAAAGAAGAGAGCCTCTATATAGTTGGAAATATGTCTTCTTGAAGCACCGAATCACTTAACGTGGGATCTGAGTGTAAAACACGGTTCCTCCATTTCCAAATACCCCACAAAGTAATATAACATACACCATGAAAAGCCTTCGCAACCAGAATGTTTTAAAAGTGTGTCTCGTTGTTCATGATACTAATGAAATTTGGAGAAGTTTGATAATTAACACTATATTTAGTGTCTCAAGTGAGATCAGAACCTACAACGTATTGGTTGAAAAGGAAGCATTTAGTTAGCATGTTTATGGTATATTCAAACCAAAGGGTCTTTGGAGAGAAATCCTTCAACCAAAAGGTTAGCCTCACTTGAGGCATCAAGTTGTAAATATTCGTGGTGGTTTGTATATAGTCGTGTGTTAGATTGTAGGTGTGCCGTTCTTAAAATAGAAAAACTGACTATTCAAAATTATTTATTTGATCAAATTTAAAGCAAACAAATAAACAATGGTACTTGAAAACCATAAATATATATGATTAAATAAAATTAGAATATAAGGTTGAAATAACCTCCTATTACTGTTATGGGCCATTCTAAGCCCAAGATACTGAAGTTAAGGCCAGGGTATCTACTTGGGCAGTTGGGCATTGGCCAGCTCATCCTTAGTAAACTAACCAAACCAACTCACTAATAAGTAATACGGAGTAACACAATATCTTGAAGAAATAAATCATTAGATTCGTTTCCCCGATAGTCTAATTTTGTCACTTTAATATGTTTTTAAACATCAAAATGATGATTTCAGTCACAAGTGTAGTTGCTTGATACATTACAAAATATTATAGTTTTTTGCCAAATAAAGAATGGCTTGTTTTTGGCAAAAACTAAACATATATAAAAATGTCAGAAAAACATGATAAATAAGTAATTGGAGGGTTTATCCGGAATCGAATATCTAGAAAAATTGGAGCAACTAAAATAAAATAAAAAAATATTTAAAAAAACAAGAAACTAAATTCAAATTTGCCACTGCATTCAATGATCCAAGGACCACTTGTTATTCTAATTACAAGATCTAAACCCTAATTATTTATGGAATAATTGCATTGCACGCCTAATGGTCCCCCTTAATTCCCTCTGTCCATTTCTCTTTTAAACTTTGTATTATCTCTTTTCATACTCTTAAATATCCATTATAAACCGGATTAAACCCTTTAAAAAACATTACAAACTCACTTTTGCTAAATATCTCTAGCAATTAGTAAGAGTATTGATTCCTCAACTCAAAATGCATGGGTTTTGTGAAAATCTCAAATCAAGTATCTAAATAAATGCAACTTGATATTCAACTTTTGTCGGCAGTAAACTTTTATATGTCAGTACAGCTATATTAAATGCATTTTATACTTGATTAAAAGGTAGAATCGGTTGCAACTTGCAACTTTATGTCTTTTAAAACGATAATATATTTGGATTGATTATGATTAAAAAAAAAAAAAACGTCCATTTTGCGTAATTAGACTGTTTAGTGGGACATATTCAAGCTTTGATCTGAACTCGAAATCCATGGATTATGTTGAGAAAACCAATTGGATGCCCCCTTGTTTATTTAATGGTAATTGATGTTGGCATTGACTGTAATTTGATGATAAAATAAGTAAGCGCAAGACTCACTAATAGTAGTAGAGAATGTTCAAATCGACAAGTTGATGTGGCAGATTTATTTCACACTTCATTGTCACGCTAATGGTCGAGTATGTTCACACTAGCGAGGAGTACATGTTGTTTATATGTCCAAGTTTAGAAACACTTCAATTAATCAAGTCAAAGAAAAACTTGAAGATATACCTTATCTCGCTTGAGAAAATCAGCAAGTAAGGCACAAGAGCTAATAAGACAACTTCAAAGGGATCATAACATTTGACAAACGTGCCATTGACGGGGGCAGAGACAGAGTGGGAGCAGCGTAGGCAGCTGCCCCCACAAGAATTTTCAAATTATGTAAAAATGAAATTTTTTTAAGGTATTAATGACATTTTAAAATTTTCGCTCCCACTAAATTATAAGAGAAGTAAAAAAAAAAATTATTTCGCGCCCTCTGCTTGTATATCTTGACTCCACCCATGGCCATTGATCCGTTTTTTTCTCTCAGCTCCTAGCTAAACCGGGAATAATGTACACTATTAATCTATCAATCTATCTTACGTTATTCTAGATTAGATTACATGTATGTAATATATGAAAATCAAAGTTATCGCACCTCTCAAGCTCTATAAGTTGAAGGGTGGTTCTCTTAATTCTCGTTTTAACCCTTCACTATATCAATATTTGAAGACATAAAGCATCCATTTTGCTTATCAATGGACAATATCTGCAAGTATATTGACCAGAATTCTAGATTCATCGATTGCAACCAGAAAATACTACATTGATCCACACACATACATTGTACGCACATAAATACATATCACTCCAAAAAAAAAGTCATTTTATCACACTTTTTTCACGCTTTTATAAAGTGTGTAAAACATTTTTCAAAAGATAAGATTTTTCACACCTATATATGTAAAAAGGAAAAACTCACATTTGTAAATGTGGAGAAATTACAACTTGTTAATACTTAAAAATGTGAAAAAAATTTGTAACACATGATTTTCCCACGCAAGAGGAAGAATAGATAAATTGGGTGTTACAAAATTTTTTCCACACTTTTAAGTGTGGACAAGTTGTAATTTCTCTACGCTTTTAATTGTAAACTTTTTTTCTTACAATTGTGGTGATTTTCACACTTATTGAAGTAACAATTTTTTACACAATTATAAGCGTGAATAATTTTACATAATTCCACACATTTTTACAAAGTGTAAAAAAAAAGAGTAAATAAATGATATCTTCGTTGTAGAGAAAAATTCAAAAAAGAATAACAAAAAAATGAAGAATGGAGGAACCAATAGAATTGCTCTATTTTACAAACCCATTTCCACATTTTTTTAAAAAAAAAAACTAAATATCTCACAAACCGTATGTCTTCAAATTATAAAAATTACATATTCGGAATCATCGTCTTTTTCTACTTCGATTATATATCCCACAAGCTATATTTTCCACAATTTTTTTTTCATTTTTATGGGTTTTAAAAATTTGTAATATGAAATCACATGAGATTTAACACTAAAAAATAATCACATACACTTATATCTCCGATTAAACTTTAAATTTAAATAATTGATGATTTAAAAAGATTTAAACATGAAAAACTAAGTTGTAATCACATGCGATTGAACATCAAGGTATCAATCACATGTGATTAAAGAGTAATTAAATACAGATTTTTAAATCATTGACTATAATTATATAATTAAGTAAAAATCAAGTAGAAATCAAACATGAATTATAATATATCGGTAAATTGTTCATCAAATATCATTTTTTAAATGAAAATCATATGTGATCATATACAAAATCATATGTGATTAAATAACAAATCACATGTGATTAAATGTACAACTAGCAATCACATGTGATTTTTAATGAAAACAAATGTAATTTTTAAAATTCTATTTGTTATTATTAATGTATATGAATATTAAGTTGTAATCATGTGTTAATTAACATATACCATAATAAATAACCGTGAACAAATTTTAACTTTTTATCATAAATCACATGTGATTATATTGTAAAACACGGCAAAAAAAAGAACAAAAATTCGTCGAAAGTATAGTTTGTGAAATCTCTAATCGAAGAGAAAAAGACGCTGATTTCGAATATGTAATTTTTATAATTTATTGACACACGGTTTGTGAAGTCTTTAATTTTAGGGGTAAAAGTGAAAGTGAATTTTGTAAAGAAATGAAACAATCCTATTGGTTCTCTCATTCTTCATTTTTTTTTATCATTCTTAAATGAACCCACCTCTTTTGTTGTAATGTATTACTACCTCCGTCCCATTTAAAATGTTCACTTTGACTTTGCACGTTGTTTTAGGATTCTCCAATAACTACACTTTTCACCAATCAGATATTAAATCTACCCACTGAAGTCTTTTTTGATTGGTATTATATCAAAGTGGACACTTATAATAGGACATCCCAAAATAGTAATGTGAACATTTTAAATGGGATGGGGGAAGTATAATATAAAAAAGGTTATTGGAGGGAACCTTTAACCCCGGATCCGTAGATCCACGGAGCCCCACCCGCAAGAGGCAACCCGTCCGGCTAAACACCTGGCCCCAGTGACCCCACACACGGAGCATGGGATTTTTTGTACTCCCAGAGGCTTGAACCCGGGTGGGGCGTGAGGATTTGCGGCGGCGGTACCACTGAGGCAAAGCCCCGTTGGTGGGAAGTATAATATAAGAAACCTTAACCTCCAAATGTTTGTTGCGCTGCAAAACAGGGAAATGAAATGTAAATTTTTCATTCTAATATTTGGCATTTGCTGCCATTTATTTTTGTACAAAATTTGGCGGGATTATTATTGTTTATACTACATATTATGCACAATCTTTGCGTTTTTCAATAAATTTTCTATATTTTTTCAGCTTTTTGAAATTATTATACGGAGTATATTTATTATATTTATAAATAAAGAATAAAATGTTACTAATGGGCCGAGTTATAATCGAGATACGTCCGTACAGCTGTACAGCCAATGGATGACATATAGTCGTGCACAAAAACCGGTTCGGGGCCAACCCGACCCGACCCGAAAACCGAACCGGTTTTTGACTAAAAAAGTCAAAACCGGGTTTGACCAAACCAAACCGGGTTCAAACCGGTTTTTGATCGGGTTTGACCGGTTTTTTTGACCGGTTTTTTGACCGGTTTTCGGGTTTTGACCGGTTTTTTGATCGGGTTTGACCGGGTTTTGACCGGTTTTCGGGTTCAAAACCGGTTTCAAAACCGGTTTCTAAACCCTAAAGTCCAAACCGGTTTGGACCCGTCGGGTTCTAGAAAACCCGAACCGGTTTTGGTCAAAACCGGTTTTGACCGGGTTGGAATCGGGTTGAAATCGGGTCGGGTTCTAGAAACCGGTTTTTTTGTACACCTCTAATGACATATAAAGCCACAAGAGTATTACATCCGTAAATTACATTTACATAAATTATTCTATTGAACAGTTGATTTTGGAACAATCCAAAAAATTTAAGGGTGCGTTTAGTTGAAGAAAAGTGTACCACTTCTCCAGAAAATTTTTCCATGAAAAGTGAAAAATTAGAAAACGAGTTCAAAATGGGTATTTTCCGGAAAAGTTTTTCCAACAAAATGGAAAACTCATTTTTCCATGATATAACTTGAAGTTGGAAAACTCATTTTTCAAGTTTTCCACCTTTTTCCTTTATACATCTCCCTCCCTTTTTCTAAAATTTTCCAAATGTCATTCTCCTAACATCGTTTTTCCAAAATGAAAAATACACTACTTTTGAACATATTTTCTAAATTTTCAACACTTTTCTTGAAAACAAAAACTCTTTTCATTTCTTAAAAAATTGGAGATGGAAAATTATGGAAAAATTTTCACAACTAAACGCAACCTAAGGTAGTATAAAAAAAAATTGGGGCGAGAGAAGTATGTAACAACCTTTATTTTTATTGTGTTTAGAAAAATATAGTATGAATTTATTTAAACTAAGTCGATGTTTCATTAACTCGTGGTGGTTGTAAAATATATATTAGTACAGGGTCTACGCGAATCAGCCGGTTATTCATTCATATAACTATAGAAGTATTTCTAGAGTTGGTTTAAATGTTTTTGATTATTTCAATTTGTATTATGACTACCTTTTTGCTACTTAAAGTTACAAAATTAAAAAGTACTACAAATTGAAGAAATTATAATATGATACAAATTAAATAGATATCTTTTTTTTTTAAAGGCTAACAGAAATCGCCTAAGTACTCCGTACGGGGAGACCCAATGGCTAAGTCTCCATATACTGGCCCAATCCAGCCGTACGGAGCCCTTAAGCGCCCAAAAATATATCTTTTTAGTTGTGTGATTTTCATATATAATTATTTTGGTAATTGAAGAAAGAGAGAGTTAAATGTTTTATTATACTACCTCCGTCCCAAAAATATAGTCCACGTTTCCTTTTTCGGACGTTCCAAATTAATTGTCCACTTCCAAAAATAGAAAGGGAATTTTAGTCGTGATTACCATAACCCTTACTTGAAATTATTATTACAAACTTTAAAGAAAGCCGTAATTAATTGCTTAAGGGTAAAAATGTCATTCTGCAAAAAGTAAGAAAGAGAAAACAATATTAATTATGTTTTTTTTTTAAATTGCGTATTTTTTGTCGATGGACAATTATTTTGGGACGGAGAAGTATTGTACAGATAGATATGTATGTAGATAGATATTTTTATCTGGATTAATTATTCCTAGAATAATAGAGTAGGCGACAAGCTGGCTAGGTGTGGCAAATTAAATCTTAAAAGTTACTTAAACCATGCTCATTGGTTTAACTAACTCAACCTCATGAGATAATCCCCTTCCAAATAGGTTGCCAGAAAGAGAGTACTGCGTGAATCGAGTTGTACAATTTAGGGAACATTTAAGTAGGGTGTTCAAATCACACCATACTAGAATATTACGGAGTATTAATTTATTATTGGTGGATATTTAAATATATTAATTGTAACCATTTTAAATACCCACCGATAATAATATTCTCGTATGGTATGGTTTGGGACAATGGACATAATGTTTTCTTATCTATCATGTTTATGTCTCCATTAATGTAATAACTTGTATATTCAGGTGACTAACGACCAATAATAACATTGGGGTAAAAATACACTACATCTGCAATGGAGGCAAACCATTAGTGTTGTTCTTGTAAAGTTCATGGCTTACTAATACATAATACGAAACAAAAAGGACAATATCCAAGATAAATAGATCGAAAGAGATATGATACCTGTATCGATCCAATGAAACTCCGTGATGTAAAAATTATCTTAACTCTTGATACTCGTAGGAACAAATGCGGATCCAACTCAAAATAGAAAGATTTTATGAAGTAGTTGTTATAGGCTTGGGGCTTTTTAGTTGTAATGTACTACTCCGTATCATTTACTATATACTAAGTATAGATGAATAAGCATTTAAATTATGCAACATAAAATTGTCATTGGTGTTATTCAAACCAAAAAATTCTTTATCTATAAAGCAAGACTGTTGACAACATAAATACTTTGTTTTGTTGCCCGATCAGAAACCATACTAAAACTTATTTTTCATTTTAATCCTCAACTTTTACATATATACATAAATGACTCATTATATATAGCTAACTACACAAAAATATCTGTAGAGATTGATATTTGATGCACGAAATATATATATATATATATATATATATATATATATAGTGGAATGATCCAGAGGGAAATGCATTTTTTGAGGGAAGCGTTAGTATGCATCAGGAAGCATATTACCTTCACCCATACAAATCTCGAAAAAAGCAAACTGAAATTTAGTAAATGTTAATTAGAATCGATGCTATGAATGTTAAGCTTCCTTGATAAATTCTTTTTCAAGTTATAGCATCGATTTATGAATATTAGATCCAAATCCGTTAATATGCATCACGGTGCATATTAGTTAATATGCATTGTGATGCATATTAACAATAAAAATATCTTTCAAATAATGTGAAGTTTTAATATGCATCGCGATGCATATTAGTTAATATGCATCGCGATGCATATTAGTTAATATGCATCGCACTGCATATTAACAATTTATTAAATAAATATTCATTAATTAATGTTATGACTTAAAAATGAAATTCATTCGTTAAAATATTCTTTATAGCATCGATTTTGATTACTATTTACCAATAAAAATAATTTTTTGTTGACGTTTTGATTGATAATTGTAATATACTTCTTGATGCATACTAACGCTTCCCCCTTCCCCCCAAAAGGCACTTCCCTCTTGATCACTACCATATATATATATATATATATATATATATATATTATAAAATTAAAAAAAGGTTACATAGAACAAATAAAAACTGGAAGTGAAGTTGATGTGAGATGCGTGTAGCCGTGTAGGAGATAGGAGTGGCTTTTGGGGGTATGAAAATGATATGCTCCAAATGCGTTTTCGGGTTGTGATTGGGTTGTTCCACTTTTTCTAGATTCCCCCGTTTCTTTTCTTTGTACGGATCACACCATTTTTGGACACCTCAACTATCACCAATTTTTCCCACTCTTTTTCCTTTGCAGAAATTATTATACCAAATATTATGCACTCCACTAAAAGTGCTTTTGGATTGTAATAACTTATTAAAAAAGTACTCCCCCGTCTTAAAATTATTATCACCCGAAAAAAATACGCAGTTTAATAAAAACATAATCATTACTGCTTTCTCCTTCTTACTTTTTGCAGAATGACACTTTTACCCTTAAACAATTGATTACCGTTTCTTTAAAAGTTTGTAATAATAATTTCAATTAAGGGTAATATGGTAATAACGATCAAACTTTTATATCTATTTTTGAAAGTGGATAATTAATTTGGGACGTCCGTAAAAGAAAAGATGAACTATAATTTTGGTATGGAGGGAGTACTATATACCATAATATAAATTTAACATAAATTTTTCGATGGCCATTAAAGCATTCTGCAGCAAAACTCTCACGATGTAAAAATGATCATTTCGCATCGGTCTTACCAAAATAAGGGGTTTGTTACAAAATGGTCAGAAACTGACTGTTTTGCGGCATGAATTAGGTTTTAAACGATAAATATATGAACTACTTATAATCGAGAGTTGGTTTTTATAGATGTGAATCGATATGCTTGTACTGTAATACTTTTATTTTATTTTTGGAATTTATGATTTGATGTAGTAGGTAATTATTCTGATTTCTGTATTCAAACTTTGTGTGAATATTAGTACCAACATGCCATTAAAATTTAATTTTAGGATCCAAAATGTGACATATCCAACACGTACATTCATTTTTTGGCAACCTCAAAACATAATAATGTTCAATAGTATTCTGTTCTGATGCTTGTAATTATTAATATATGGCATATCTCTAGACTCTAGCTTCAATATTAGTGGCACTTCTCTCTCTATATATGACTTAATATTATATTTGGGATATGATTCATTTTTCTTCTTTGGGGGTGTGACTTCTTTTGTAATTACCAAAACAAGCAAAAGGAATGAGGTGAGGTTCTACTCACCGAATATAATAACTATTAATTAATCTATTATAATTGTAATTATTATTATTATTATTTATTATTTATTATTACAAATATCTTATAAATTAACTAGCGCGCCTTTTTTATTTTCTTGGATATGATGGGGTTCATTGCATCATAATCATGGTGTTGGGAGTCGAGTGCGTAACACATATGTGCTTACGTACGCATATATGCTTATAATAATTATTATATGATATTTTTTATAAAAATATTGCAAAGTGTGTATATCAGACTGCTCCCATTGGTAAGCGTCAGTTCTCATTGGTTTAAAGTGATGGAGCTGACGCCGATGGCACGGCTCCGTCGGTTCGCCTCGTTGGTTTCGTACTTCGGATATCCGACGTTCGTCTTTTTTTGTTTTTGGGTGTGTGTGTGTAATATTAAAGGTAAATTGGTAAATGTGGGACCCAAAAATAGAAGTGACAGGTCACTGATGGCAGGGGTCCGTCAGTTTCAGTGGCGCTGACATGGCTTAGTCGATTTCAGTCAGTTTTAGTCACCATTGAGAGTGGTCTTATAAAGCTATATTATTATTATTATTATTATTATTATTATTATTATTATTGTTATTATTATTGTTCCATTTGAGATATATTGTACGGGTCGGAGTGTTGGCGGTGACAAAGATTCAGGCAATTAGAATGGAAGTGGTAAAAATGAGGATGTTAAGATGGAAATGTAGTAAAACCATGTTAGACATGTTGCCGAACGGAGTTTTTGGGACCAATTTAGAAGTAGCAACTATCATCAACAAGCTGAGAGAATGAAGACTTAGATGGTTTAGACATGTCAAGATGAGATCACAAACATAACTAGTTAGGAGAATGGAAACACTTACCGTTGAAGGCGTGAAAAGAAGAGGTAGACTAAAACTTAGGTGGGAGGATAAATTGAAGGAAGACATGAAAGAGCTACTCTTGTCCGATGACATGACTTCTGATAGGAATAGTTATTTGTGAAGAAATAGAATTATGATAGTTGAATCTGGTCCTTAGGTGGTGTTTCCTTCATTTTAGAAGAGTAAAGATAAGTTTACTCTTAGGTTGTTTGGGTATCTTGAGCTATTCATGTCTAGAACTACTTATTTAGTATAAACATATATTCTTTATATATATATATATATATATATATATATATATATATATATATATGGTTTCATATATACACATGTATGTACATTTACCGGATGTCTTTCTAGAAGCAGTCTCTCTAATTTAGAGTAGATGTACGACTGTCTATATCTTATCTACCTCATACTCTGCTTCTAGTGGGATTGGGTATTGTTGTTGTTGTTGTTGTTGTTGTGGTGGTGGTGGTTCCATTTGAGATATTTTACCTTTAATAATAAGTTATAAGTTAAATTGGTAATAAAAAGTAGGAACAACTTAATTGAAATTCGAAAAAATGTATCCAGTTAAATGACTATATCATTAAATTTATTTTTTATATGGTATATTGATATTGGTATTGGTTTTGATAATAATAATAAATAATTATATAATCTGATATATAAAAGTGGCAAAAAATGATGTAATGTCAACGCAAGTGAACCCATTACGGCCGGATGACACTCAAAAGTTGTGTTGGCTAGAACTTGTTTCGACTCATTTTGTAAGAACATTTTAATGTAGGGCTTACTCCCTCGAAATGCAATGAACTTTGCTCAAAAGTCTATTGTATGCGACCAACTTTCGACGAGGCATAAGAATGCAACCTACTTGAAAAAATGGGATTTTTGATGTAACTTGCTAATGTGTCATTCGTTGAAGGTGACACGTGGCGTACGGATGTGCCACGTGGCTTACGGAGAGTTTGACAACTCATCGACACATCAGCAAGTTACATCAAAAACCCCACTTTTTCAAGTAGGTTGCATTCTTATACCTCGTCGAAAGTTGATCGCATACAATAGACTTTTGGGCAAAGTTCGTTGTATTTCGGGGGACTTATCCCTTTAATGTATAGTATTTACCAAAAAAAAATGGATTATATGTAAATGCAAAAGGAGGGTCTTTTGAAATATGTTGACGCTAAAAGTAAGCTGCTTTAATGCTACACATTATTATTTTACATTGAATGGTGTTTAAGATAGATTCAGTATTACATCAAATTTAATGTAATACTAAAAACTATTTTTACTATTACATTAAAATAATTAAGTATGATTTTAATTAACTAGTATATACATTATATTGGAGTGAAATTTTTATTAATAAATAAACGGTAAGACATTTCAAAAATTATCATCGTATGTATACGTTAAAGATCGATCTTCTTCATTAGTGTCGATCTACATTGAACTGTAGTCAGACTGTATATTAGAATTTGGATCTATCATGTTATACCTTTAAGTGGGTTTAGGAGTGCAATCGTTGGATGGGTTGTATTAGGTGAGTTTAGGAGAGAAAAAATGCTCGATTTTTTTATGTATCCTGTAGCTTCTTGCTATATTTTTAATATATTTACTTACGCCGTTAAAAAAAATGTTATACCTTTAGGTGGAGATTTAATTTGTTCAATAGCAAAAAAATGTTTATATGTTAATCTAGACAAATGTAAGCTAGCTTTTACTACTACCCTCTCATGATCAGCGTTAATCCAACATTTGTAAGCACCTGACCACATTTTTCTATCAATATGACGTCATATATGTTTTGGTCTTTAGTTTGGAAGTCAACATCACAAACTCATTTAATACTCCGTATAAGTTAAATTAAATCTAGTTGTCATCTGTTTGTTTGCAATATTATATAATAAACAGCAATATAACGTTATTCACATTGAAGCTAATAAAATATATTTGTTCTATTTTTATTTTATATAATAATAATAATAATAATAATAATAATAATAATAATAATAATAATAATAAAGGGAAGTATAAATTGCTACATAAATAAAATGTGATCTGATCACAAATATATATATGACGTCGACGTACCAATTAATTATTGTAAAAATTGCGTTCCAGTAAAGAATATTCCTAAGTTGATTTAATTTACTAGATCTTAAACCCGTGTATATACACGGCCCGTTGAATTTGTATTTGATTTTATATTCAAACTTGTGTATACATACGGTCCATTTCGAATAATATGGAATATGGTTTATAGTTGTAGTGTATCGAACTTTAAACCTTTTATTATTGTCTGCATCAAACTTCGAAACCTTATATAGCATATTTATTCAATTTTGAAACCGTCTATTGTATGTTTTCTTTTACATGTTTTTGGCTACATAAATTGACGCTTTATTTGTAAGTCATATACATAAAATAATAAGTTAATAAGTTAAATATGTATAAAAGATAATTCTAAAACTTGAATACATACGATAGAAGCTTTAAAAGTTGAAAACATACAATAGTAAAAAGTGTAAAATTGCATATACTTCAAAACTATAAACCTTATGAAACACGAAATAAGATTTAAATACGACCTATAAATATAATCGGTAACAAAAAGTAAGGTTCATTAATAAGTACATCTACAAAGTTAGAATAATTAAATTCAATAAAAAAAATAAAAATGTTAAGATTTATATTGAGTAATTGTATACTATGTTAGAAAAATATATATGATGGGATATATTTATAATAATATATACTTATTAAACTTACTTATTGGAAGACGATTATTATATTACCGAACCAATTTTTTATTTGATCATTACTCGTAAATATTAGAATCAAACTTACATTCAAACCATTAAAATATAAATTTATAGATTATTATAGATTATAGATAAAAATATAATACTAAATATGTAATTATCTATATATTTCATAAATATGGAATTAGTAATTGTTTGATTTAAAGACCAACTTCAATTTTCGTAGCTTGTCGTATTTGTATCTATAACACCCCTCATTCCATAGTAATAATATTATAGATAATACGGAAGCGCAAGTAAATAAAACGCAATACATTGTTACATATTCTCCGAAAATACCAAAAACAGTTTAGATGTTTAAGACACATCAACTTAATACTTGTTCAAAAGATTAGCATGACGGGGTATTATATAAACTAAACTGAGCTGTTACAAAAGTAATCAGAGTAGCTTGAATATCAAACATTCCATTCTTCCAAGGTTTGACCTTCCTGCTACCCACCCGCATGCATAAACAAAAGTCTGCAGGAAGTAACAACGAGGGATTAACACATAGCTAAGTGAGTAAATTCAACACCCAACATTCAACTTAGCTAAACCAATTAACTACAACCAATATACGTAAACACAACAGTCAACAACAACTCAATGAAGATCGGCGGATCCGGGGATAACCTTAGTACCCGGGCGGCTCCCCAAGATCACTTATCCAAACATATCCGTATGGCCATAACGGACGAGACCGATAGCTAGTGTTTATTATACTTAGGTACAGTTCAGCACACACAACAAATGAAGTACATCCCTGTACCATTCACACAACAACACACTAGCCCAACCAACAGTTCATCAACTCGTTGACCTCATTAACAACAATGCACGAAGGCCACACAAAGCACATATAGGCATATGATCAACAATAACAACTAATCAACTCAATAAACAAGTCTACGTTTACCCGTCGTAATCAAATGATTACAACTAAGCCAAACGGTAAGTTTCGAATCCACTCACCGATACCTTTGCAGTCAACACACCCAGCTACTAATCACTGAGTCTTTGGGGTATCTGAAACATCACGCCACAACACAAGTTAGAACTTGTCATTAATAAGTAGTATTTAAGCAACTAACGACTTTACACTAGTACTTATACTATTACACATTCACTAATACAATTAGATCGTACTATAATTACCTTATTTATTTGGTTTCCAGATATAGTTATATCTTTCCATTACACTCAAAGGATATAGCTATTTTAATTCTATTTTTGGTCATAGCCGTTCAGCTTCAACATCCATAGCCGATCGGCTTAGATATCATAACCGATCGGCTCAGCCATAGCCGATCGGCTTCCGCAGTTATTTTCAGACTTTAATTCGAGGTCCAAGTTCTGTGATAGTTTTGAACTAACGAAGCCTATCGGCTACAAGAAGCCGTTCGGATTTTATAGTATAACCGATCGGCTTTGGCATAGCCGATCGGCTTTGCCACAAACCCAGCAATTCCAGATCCTGTTCTGCACATTTCCAGCTCGTTTCAAACCCCAAATTTTACACAAGTTCAGGTACTAAGTCATCTAGCCAACATATTTACCACTTAAGGAATGCTATATTGTATCTAATCAACATCAACAACACTCATTAGCACCAAGTAATCTTATTTTCCTACCAAAATCATATAACCAATTTAGGTTTCCAACTAGTTTCAATCATAGTTTAAGAACATGGATTTGAACCATATAATCAGTCAATAATCATCACATATCATCATATATAACAAGTGATCATCTTACAATTGCAAGAACAATTTCATTTAATCACTTAATCATCAATCCTATCATTTGAAATAAACCCCACTTACCTTTAAAATATGAAGAAGATGATGAATAGAAGGGTAGAAGATGATGATGATGATGATAGCTAGTAGATTACAATCTCCAATCACTTCCTAGTTTGATGATTTGATCCTATATTTAAGTTAGGGTTTATGTGTTTTTGTTTGAAAGGAAATTGGGAAAAGGAATTGGTAAAGTGAAAATAAAAAGATCGGCCTTCCTTTTTAACCATTTAACATCGTGGTTATTTTATACCCGCTCTAAATCTATTGTCTGACACTTAATCACTAAATACGAGAAATTTATTTTATTGTTCCGTCAACTTTAATAATTTAAATCAAACAACATTCCACTAACCACAATAAGTCCTAAGACCTATTTCACCAACTTTCATAATTAAACAATTATATCACAAAATTATTTAAAACTATTAAATACGCAATTATAAATAGAAAAAACACCAGGCTACCGGAGAGGATGTTACAAATCTCCCCTCCTTAAGGAGATTTCGTCCCCGAAATCTCAGCCCTATCAAACAATCCAGGATATCTGGATTTCATCGACTCCTCAGACTCCCAAGTCAAATGAGGACCTAAGCTATGTCGCCACTTTACAAGCACCATAGGAATTTGTTTCTTCCTAAGTTTAGTCACCTTTCTATCAAGGATCTCAACCGGTTCTTCAACCAATTTCTGAGTTTGATCAACCTTCAAATCTTTCAACGGAAGAATTTGCGACTGATCCTCGATATTACACTTTCTTAAGTAAAATACGTTAAACGTGTCATGAATACCAGAGAGCTCTGGAGGAAGATCCAATGCCATCGACTGATCATTTACAACTTGTCGAATCTTGAATGGACCAATGTACCTAGGCGCCAACTTTCCACGTTTTCCGAATCTAATCACACCTTTCCACGGAGAAACTTTAAGATACACTAATTCACCTTCGGTAAACACAACCGGTCGTCTTTTAGGATCCGCATACTGTTTCTGTCTATCTCTTGCGGCTTTCAACTTCTCACGTGCAATAGCTACTTTATCAGCGGTTATTTGTACAATGTCGGGTCCAGCAAACTGTTTCTCACCTGCCTCTAACCAACATGTAGGTGTGCGACAACGACGACCATACAACATTTCATACGGAGGCATCCCAATACTTGAATGATACGAATTGTTGTAAGTAAATTCAACCAATGGGAGATGTGAATCCCATGAACCTCCATATTCCAAAATACAAGCACGAAGCATATCCTCTAAAGTTTGAATTGTACGTTCTGACTGACCGTCTGTCTGAGGATGATAAGCTGTGCTAAGGTTTACACGTGTACCCAACTCTTGTTGTAGACTTTGCCAAAAACGAGAAGCAAAACGAGTATCTCTATCCGACACAATCGATAAGGGAATACCATGTCTGGAAACGATTTCGTTAACATACAATTGTGCAAGTTTAGTCAACGATGCTGTCTCACTCGTAGCAAGAAAATGAGCGCTTTTTGTCAATCGATCCACTATAACCCAAATCATATCATTGCCTCGAACAGTACGCGGTAGTTTAGTCACAAAATCCATAGTTATGTGATCCCACTTCCACTCGGGTATTTCCAACTGTTTTAACGACCCATATGGTTTTTGATGTTCCGCCTTGACCTGAGCACAAATATGACAAGATCCCACAAACTTTGCAATGTCGGTTTTCATCGTTGGCCACCAATACAACGGTTTCAAATCATTATACATTCGAGTACTACCCGGATGAATAGACATACGTGACTTATGAGCTTCATTCAAAATCAAATCCCGAATACCACCAATGGAAGGAATCCAAACACGAGACTGATAAGTCTTTAATCCCCTTGAATCATCAACTAATTCGTTCTTGCGTTTTAACATGATTTCAGATTTCAGATTCTGGTCTTTCAATGCTTCAAGTTGTACAACTTTAATTTGATCAATCAAATCCGAGAAAACATTCACTTTTAAATAGAAAGCTCGATCAGGAGTATTCTTTCGACTTAACGCATCGGCGACCACATTAGCTTTGCCTGGATGGTATCTAATTTCACAGTCATAATCTTTTATCAATTCCAACCATCGTCTCTGCCGCATATTCAATTCTTTCTGGGAGAACACATACTGCAAACTCTTGTGATCGGTACAAACAACACATCGAGTCCCATATAAGTAATGTCTCCAAAGTTTTAGGGCAAATACAACTGCTGCGAGTTCTAAATCATGCGTAGGATAATTCTTCTCATGTGGTTTCAACTGTCGAGAAGCATAAGCGATAACTCTATCCCTTTGCATTAAGACACAACCCAAACCAGAATATGAAGCGTCGCAATAAACCACAAAATCATCAGTACCTTCTGGTAATGCTAAAATCGGTGTCTGACACAACAATTGTTTCAATGTCTGAAAAGCTTGCTCCTGTTGATCAGTCCACACATACTTCTCATCTTTACGAGTTAGTTTGGTTAACGGACCGGCTATCTTAGAAAAATCTTTGATAAACTTCCGATAGTATCCCGCTAACCCAAGGAAACTTCTTATCTCAGAAACAGATTTCGGAGCATTCCAATTCATCACAGCTGCAACTTTTGATGGATCCACTTTCACACCATCTCGACAAATTATATGACCCAAAAACTGAACTTCTCGAATCCAGAATTCACATTTGGAAAACTTTGCATATAACTGTTCTCGTCTCAATGTTTCAAGAACCAATCTCAAATGGGTGGCATGCTCAGTTTCAGATTTCGAATAAATAAGTATATCATCAATGAAAACAATCACAAATTGATCCAAAAATGGTCGACACACAAGGTTCATCAAATCCATAAATACCGCTGGAGCATTCGTCAAACCAAAAGGCATAACCAAAAATTCATAATGACCGTACCTAGTACGAAAAGCAGTTTTTGGTATATCCTCTTCACGAACACGAACCTGATGATAACCCGACCTCAAATCAATTTTAGAATACACTGAAGAACCCTGTAACTGATCAAACAAGTCATCTATTCTAGGAAGAGGGTACTTATTCTTTACCGTTCTCTTGTTCAACTCTCTATAATCAATACACATCCGCAATGACCCATCTTTCTTTTTCACAAATAACACTGGTGCACCCCACGGCGAGGAACTAGGTCTGATAAAACCTTTATCCAACAATTCCTGAATCTGATTCATCATTTCACGGATCTCCGAAAGAGCTAACCTATAAGGAGCTTTAGCAATCGGCGACGAGCCCGGAACAAGATCAATTCTGTATTCTACTTCCCTAACTGGTGGTAACCCAGGCAATTCATCGGGAAACACCTCAGGGTACTCACAAACAACAGGAACATCCGAAACAGTTTTCCTTTCTAATTTGGCATCGACTACATAGGCTAGGTATGACTCACAACCTTTTGACAATGACTTCCTAGCTTTCATCAACGAAATCAAAGGAATAGCTACACCATCCCGTTCTCCTCGAGCCACAACATATGACCTTTCGGAGATTGGGATCCTAACCAACTTCCGATGACAAACAATACTAGCCTTATTCTGACTCAACCAATCCATACCAACTATCACATCGAAACTAGGGATTGGCATCAACAAGAAGGAAATAGGAAAAACATGATCATCAATAGTAATATTAGCTCCAGTCACCGAGGTGGTAACAGGAACTAACTTACCACTAACTATTTCTACTTCTATAGGCTTTGTATAACACCCCTCATTTATACTAATTTAAATAAAGTTAATCGGAAGCGTAAGTCCAAATAGATAATGATAATTTACATCGTTTTATCAATTTATAAAATTCAACCTTTTCAAAACTATAATTTCTTCAACCGAGGTGTTATATAAAACATTTTAAAACATTATATTATACAAATCCATTATCAGAGTAATGTCTCGTGATCAAACATTCCTTCTAATCCAGCTTCTTGCCCACCCAAATTATATGCAAAACCTGCAAGAAGGGATAATGTGGGGGATTAGCATAACGCTAAGTGAGCAGATAACTAATCAACATCATAACTTAGCTCAACAACCTTGTGTACAACACTTAACACTAAAACCAGCAAGTACACAATACAACTCATCAACTAATCAACAACACCATAATGAGGATCGGCGGCTCTGGGAATAACCATAAACCCGGGTGGCTCCCCAAGAACACTTATCCAACCTAACCGTATGGCCATACGGACGAGACCGATAGCTAGTGATTATCTTCAACTAACACAGGAGGTGTGTTAAACTTTGGATAACCAACTAGCCCAACCAACAGTTCAACAACTCGTTGCCTCATTAACAACTGATGCCCGAAGGCCAACAACAAGTCAAGTGATCACATAATCAACAAGTCACATATTCAACTAGTCAACATATCAACAGTATTATTACTATCAACATAATCATCAATGCAACTAATAAAGTAATAATACGTTACTTGTTGTAACCAAACTTGTTACAACCAAGTTACGCTGAGGATTAGAGATCCACTCACCGACCACTTCAGGCATCCTCTCAGTAGTCTAATATCACTGAGCCTTCTGCACATCTGACAGTACAGTAGAATAATACAAGTTAGTTACTTGTCTCAAAATATATATAACATTATTCCAATATTACAAACAACATCTTAACGACTTAATTCACACTTACTTATCGAGTTTATGCTCATTAAAATCACAACCACATTTAATCAACTTTTACCATCCCAATTTAACATAATTACACCTTCAACAAGGTTATTATCATTATCATCAAATACCATTAGTTCATTCAAATCCCCAACACAATGTTTCATAACTCTTATTCACATAAATGCTAACTTTTCCCTTTGATTATTAATTAAGTGTTCTTAGTCACAATTAATATCAATTCCCATCATATAATCCATCATGGTTATAATAATCATCAAATTCTCAAGAACACCTAAACAATTTCACAACCCTTAGAATAATTAATGTAAATCATCATCTTTAATTAATCATAATACGATCATTAACAACACTTATCAATTTATACATCATTACTCAAGCTTAAAAAATCATAATTCATGAACATATCTCAATCACACAATTTCTAATATAGGGTTTCCATTATAATCATGAAATTAGCATTAACTAACAACTATATAGGTATTACTAGTCTCACTTTAAGATTAATCAAGCTAATTTCATCATATAACCCATCAAAATCAACATAATCATCCTTAGCCTCAAGAACCCTAATCAAAATTATAACTTTTAACATGAATCCTACTACTTATCATCATTAGTGAGTTTATATAAGCTCCATTTAACAAACTCAACCAAATTTTCGGATTAAAACTCACTAATTATCAAAAACCCCAAAACCCCCAAATATTAGGTTATAGAATTCAAGAAATTAAGACTTACCAAGAGCTTAGATGGATTAAAGGATGATTACTTCGTGTTCTTGAAGCTTAATTTGAGTTTCCATGGCTTCAATTTGTGTTTCTTCATGAATTAGGGTTTCAAAGTTATGGATATATGTATGTATATGCGTACGTATGTGTATGTGTATAGATATATGATGCAAAATATAAACCGACTCAAAGTTTAGATGTGTACTAGAAATGTTTAATTTCATTCCCCGTACTTTTCATTGTCTGGAACTTAAAAACCATTTGCGGGGAAACATTATTTTATTTTACCGTCAACTACGTTAATTTAAAACAATCAATAATTTGTTAGTCACAATAAATTATTCGACTCTTTTACCCATTTATTTTCAAATAATACAACACACCTATTTTCTGACACACTTAATCATAATTCACAGTCAGAAAATATTAAATACTATTAGACCCAGAAACAGGGTGTTACAAATCTTCCCCCCTTTAAGAGATTTCGTCCTCGAAATCTAATCCCACTTAATCAATATAGATTAACACAACCACCAATTATTCTCATTTCAATTCACTAATAATCTTTTTCTTACACACGTTTAACCACATACTTATTCCCTTAAACACATAATGTATATATATCTTATTAGCTTACACATCATCGAGATTTGTTCTCCACTAAATTTGTTAACACCAAACACATCAACTATCTAATCACAATAATCGTTATACATATTCCATGTCACCCCCTAGAGTAACTCCTTAATTATATATACATTTAACATCCTTTCTACAAGCACATATCCACATGTGCATATTTTGATACATTTTACTATGCCACTATTCAACATATATCCTATCTCTGATAATTAACTGATCGCTTACATGATCATTCATATCCACTATGTCAATCTTAACTTATAGTCACTTAACATATCATCTTTATTACAACACAACTATAGCAACAATTACAGCTATGACGACAACAATAATCATAGTAACAATAAGGGGTACCGAACACTACTACATGCATCTTAGCAGCAGGTTGTAACTCGATTCGTCACCAGTAACTTAACTAATAATCATATACTTCTTTAGTCATCACATTGCTAAATCTTCCAATTTTAGCAACTAGTTAATTACTACTTTATAACTTGTAATTATAATTACAACTCGATTATATGAAATCCTTTACTTAACAGGACTCCACAACCATATAATCATCAACATATAACATTAACTAATAAGCATTATGTAGAGGTCCATTTCTATAGATTAAAATTATTATCATTTAATCAACTAGCACCATGTTACACCAACTTGGATGCTAAGCAACACCTGTTAATACCAAACGTTTTCAACAATGGTATTTCAACAACACGAGGTGCTGTGATTAATCATCTCGTCAACAATATCAACACACAATTATTCACAGTCCACTGACCTCTACTTTGCTTAAATCAACTTTTTAATTCATACTATTGGCAATGCATCACACATACACATCAATTGGGCCATAGTTATCACATTAGCAACAACAACTTAGTGGTTTATTACTCTTTCATATTAGTCCATCATTGACTATTTATCAATTACATGTCAACATATCTTATCTGTGATTTTAAAACCACTTAACTTTATATGGTACTTAGTAACCTCAACAACTCCATGTGAAATGGCATAATATAAATACGTTGGCCAGACGTCGTCATATTATGTCAGTCACACTTTATTCTCAGGTCACTTCATACCATTCATCTCCTAAGTAATTATCTTTACTCTCACATATTTCTCAATAGTAATATCAACAATTTACACAATTATAACAACCTGTAATGGTAAGTATATTCCCAATTATTAACATAGGCACAATGTCTAATACACATATCATAGAGTTTACATAAGCAACACAGACATTCAACACCTCTTTTTATTATATCATTAACCCAAGTGTAATGTCTAACACTATTATTACAATCAACTTCTTTATTACCTGATTCAAGGTCGTTTACTAATTACATCACTTAACATTAATAGTACATCTGGTACTAAACACTTCATCCATACTACGTGTAATATTCAACATGTTCTCTCTAATCTTTACCTCTTTAGTTGTATTATAAATAAACATATCATATCAAACATACACATTATAACTCTATTGACAAATGCCAAATAAGTATAAACTCACACACTTCTTTTCAAACTCTAAGAATACTTATTTTAACCATTTCCAATATTTTAGATGACTCATTTACTTTATCCTATTTCACTTAGTCCATATAACTCAAGAACTTAAATCACCACCAACAACAGTTGGCCACTATTTGACAATACGACGAATACACAGCTTGAAAATAACTCATACTCAATAAAACTTAAGGACCTCTTAAAACAAGTTATAACGTCATATATAGTCATAGGAATGATCCCAGGGCTCAAAGAAACAAAAGCCCAATACAAAACGTAAGCTAAAAGTTCAAAATAAGGTCCGAAAAACAATAAAATGCGATTTTCGGCCCCCAAACGACCCCGAAGTGCCGAAAACTGACAGGGCTCATGGCGAAGCGATGAGCTTTGACCGTTGGGCCGTTTTTGAGTGGACTTGTAAATTTCGTCTTGATCTGACACCGAAATTTCCTTACGGAAATTCTACGTCAAACGTTACGTCGAACGTCGGAAAAATTTTTATTTTCACTTACTAACGCGATCCGGGGAACAGGTTCAGGATCGCGTTCCCTAGTTAAAATTGTTCTGTTACCAAATTAGTCATACCAACGCGATCCGGAGAACTGGGCGGGATCGCGTTCCCAAGAACGAAATCTGATAATCACGAAATACACATGCAAACGCGATCCGAGAAAACTCGGCTGGGATCGCGTTCATTAAGCCAAAATATTCTGTAACCGAAATCAACATGCTAACGCGATCCAGATCCCATGCCAGGATCGCGTTCCCAATGCATTTTTCAGACCTGAAATTTTAATGCAATTTTTCGAAATTCAAACGCACATATCTCCTAAACCGTAAAGAATTTGAGTCTGAAATTTTGCAAGCAACTTCATATAATCAAAATGCAACTTTCCATTTTCACATTTTTTCAAAATCTACGTTTATCGAGAAAACGGACGTATAACTCATTTTTGACCATTTTCGACCATTTTGGTTGACACGCCATATTCCAAATGGCTAAGTTTCTGGTTTCAACCCTTTGCCAACATACTTATACATATATTTGTGACGTGTGGGCACTTTCATCACACTCATATACTTATTCTATCATATTTTAACTAGTCGACCCGTTTAAGGGTCCAAATGGGCATTCTTAACAAAACAACCACATTGATTACCCAAAACACTTTCAACACATAAACCGACTATATGTAGGACTTAAAGTCACTCTTACATTGGTTATAACCAATCCTCTACTCATTTTAACCGTTTAACCATCAAGTGATCCATTTGGGCACTTTAACAACCCATTTGGGTTTCAACCCATATAACTACCATTTCATATCCCATTAAATTTACTATATGGAATCTTATCAACAAATCTATCATGTATCAAATAATTTCTTAGCAAGAATTCATACTCACACCTTGCATTTATCAAATCATAATCACTCAATGATTTATACTTTATTTTCACATTGTAGACACACTTAAATCCAATTAATTCAACTATTACACTTTATACAACAAGGTGTCTACAAAATCCATTTCTAGTTCATTTTGAACTACTCATGATGCTAAACATCTCAATTAACATTCCTAGCATCACATTAACAAGTAATAATCACCAAGGACTCACAACTGGGGATTCATATCAGTCTGACTCAATTTACTTTACTATTCATCATACCATAGCAAAGTAAACACTTCAAGCTTATTTAAATTCAACAAGCTTATCGAAAAGTACCTGATACACTTTTGCCGACGAATATCGAGGAATCAATGAGAATACCCTTAGGTTCCTCATGTTCCTCCGTCTCTGCAACCAAAACACAACTTCGAAACTTGTTATGGGTTAGTACATATTCAATAACCACATTTTCATACAATCACTAATCCCACACCCACTGGAATGTTTGACTTGACATATCTTATAGAGTTGGGATTGAACATAACCAATGTCCAATTCACCCAAACTTATGCTCTGATACCAACTTATAACACCCCTCATTTATACTAATTTAAATAAAGTTAATCGGAAGCGTAAGTCCAAATAGATAATGATAATTTACATCGTTTTATCAACTTATAAAATTCAACCTTTTCAAAACTATAATTTCTTCAACCGAGGTGTTATATAAAACATTTTAAAACATTATATTATACAAATCCATTATCAGAGTAATGTCTCGTGATCAAACATTCCTTCTAATCCAGCTTCTTGCCCACCCAAATTATATGCAAAACCTGCAAGAAGGGATAATGTGGGGGATTAGCATAACGCTAAGTGAGCAGATAACTAATCAACATCATAACTTAGCTCAACAACCTTGTGTACAACACTTAACACTAAAACCAGCAAGTACACAATACAACTCATCAACTAATCAACAACACCATAATGAGGATCGGCGGCTCTGGGGATAACCATAAACCCGGGTGGCTCCCCAAGAACACTTATCCAACCTAACCGTATGGCCATACGGACGAGACCGATAGCTAGTGATTATCTTCAACTAACACAGGAGGTGTGTTAAACTTTGGATAACCAACTAGCCCAACCAACAGTTCAACAACTCGTTGCCTCATTAACAACTGATGCCCGAAGGCCAACAACAAGTCAAGTGATCACATAATCAACAAGTCACATATTCAACTAGTCAACATATCAACAGTATTATTACTATCAACATAATCATCAATGCAACTAATAAAGTAATAATACGTTACTTGTTGTAACCAAACTTGTTACAACCAAGTTACGCTGAGGATTAGAGATCCACTCACCGACCACTTCAGGCATCCTCTCAGTAGTCTAATATCACTGAGCCTTCTGCACATCTGACAGTACAGTAGAATAATACAAGTTAGTTACTTGTCTCAAAATATATATAACATTATTCCAATATTACAAACAACATCTTAACGACTTAATTCACACTTACTTATCGAGTTTATGCTCATTAAAATCACAACCACATTTAATCAACTTTTACCATCCCAATTTAACATAATTACACCTTCAACAAGGTTATTATCATTATCATCAAATACCATTAGTTCATTCAAATCCCCAACACAATGTTTCATAACTCTTATTCACATAAATGCTAACTTTTCCCTTTGATTATTAATTAAGTGTTCTTAGTCACAATTAATATCAATTCCCATCATATAATCCATCATGGTTATAATAATCATCAAATTCTCAAGAACACCTAAACAATTTCACAACCCTTAGAATAATTAATGTAAATCATCATCTTTAATTAATCATAATACGATCATTAACAACACTTATCAATTTATACATCATTACTCAAGCTTAAAAAATCATAATTCATGAACATATCTCAATCACACAATTTCTAATATAGGGTTTCCATTATAATCATGAAATTAGCATTAACTAACAACTATATAGGTATTACTAGTCTCACTTTAAGATTAATCAAGCTAATTTCATCATATAACCCATCAAAATCAACATAATCATCCTTAGCCTCAAGAACCCTAATCAAAATTATAACTTTTAACATGAATCCTACTACTTATCATCATTAGTGAGTTTATATAAGCTCCATTTAACAAACTCAACCAAATTTTCGGATTAAAACTCACTAATTATCAAAAACCCCAAAACCCCCAAATATTAGGTTATAGAATTCAAGAAATTAAGACTTACCAAGAGCTTAGATGGATTAAAGGATGATTACTTCGTGTTCTTGAAGCTTAATTTGAGTTTCCATGGCTTCAATTTGTGTTTCTTCATGAATTAGGGTTTCAAAGTTATGGATATATGTATGTATATGCGTACGTATGTGTATGTGTATAGATATATGATGCAAAATATAAACCGACTCAAAGTTTAGATGTGTACTAGAAATGTTTAATTTCATTCCCCGTACTTTTCATTGTCTGGAACTTAAAAACCATTTGCGGGGAAACATTATTTTATTTTACCGTCAACTACGTTAATTTAAAACAATCAATAATTTGTTAGTCACAATAAATTATTCGACTCTTTTACCCATTTATTTTCAAATAATACAACACACCTATTTTCTGACACACTTAATCATAATTCACAGTCAGAAAATATTAAATACTATTAGACCCAGAAACAGGGTGTTACACTTTGTTATCACAGTAGGGACTAATTTCAACTTATCACAAAATTGTACAGAAATGAAAGTACAATTAGCACCCGAATCAAACAATACACGTGCAGGTACAGAGTTTATAAGAAATGTACCCGTGATAACATCATCCGTACGCACGGCCTCATCAACCGTCATCTGAAAAGCCCTACTAGTTGCTGGAGGAGGGTTCTTTCTTTTCTGACCGGAAGAACCCGAACTCCCGACCGAACCCGACCCCGTCGACCTTGCCTCCGGACATTGACCAACTCTATGTCCTTCCTTCTTACAAGTCCAACAAACAAAATTTGGATACCGGCAACTTTTTATCTCATGACCCAATTCACCACACTTCATGCATTTGTTTGTCTTAGCCGTACACGGACCATCATGCCGAGACCTACACGAACTACACCAGTTGGAACTATTAAAACTCCCCGAAGAACTACTTCTTCCAACAAATTTCTTACCACCTTGCCGATTCCCTTGCCATTTGGATTTATTCCTACCCGACGATTCAGTTCTTGCCTTGGAGAAACTTGTATCCTTTCCTTGCCATAATCGCAAACCTCTCAAATCACTATCGGCAGACCGCGCGAGGTTAAAAGCATGTGATAAATCCTTAGCCAATCTCACAACCGTACGGTAGTTTTCCGGTAAAGCATCCACAAATTGTTCGATTTGAGTTTTCTCATCCGGAACCCATTATTGCACGAACCTAAGCTTATCAGTAAACTGCGTAATCAATTCATCAATAGTCATGTCATCCTTTAATCGAAGATTCACAAACTCTCTTCGAATTCTAGCAATATCAAAATCCGAACAGTATTGGTTACGAACAACTTGATGAAACTGAGACCAACTAATAGCTTCTTTCTGTTGTTGAGTGAAATGACCGGTAATGAAATCCCACCAAACCATAGCATCATCTTTCATGCATTGAACCGCATACTTGACTTTAAGTTCCTCATCACAGCAAGTCACATCAAATTTGCGTTCCATATCCCTCAACCAATTTAACGTTACCGTAGGATTTTTACTTCCCTGAAATTCCGGTGGTCGACTAGCCATAAAAGTCTTGTATGAGCACTTCTTGTCTGATTGAGAGGATGAACCAGAACCAAAGACTGGGGCTTGCTGAAATAACTGTCTAGTCGCAGCTTCCTCAGCTTTCCTCTTGAATTCCCTAAGGAATACCAACTCGTCTTCCATCTCATGAATATACTCATCTCGGTTAGATTGTTGTCCGGTTGGTTGAGAAGTACCATTATGATCATGTTGCTCGGTATGAGTCCCGATTTGAGGAGCGACAATCCTGGAGGCATTGTTGGGGTTGGTGGTCGGTGGTTCGTTATCTGCCATTTCTGAAATTCAACACAACACTTGAACTTTTGTTAATCGTTAGCATCTAAATACTAACTACCTTCAACCAATACTAATCCCATTCCCAAGAATGTTTGATATATCACGCTCAGGTTTTGGGATTGATCATTCAACAATGAACAATTATCCCAAAACTATGCTCTGATACCAACTTATAACACCCCTCATTCCATAGTAATAATATTATAGATAATACGGAAGCGCAAGTAAATAAAACGCAATACATTGTTACATATTCTCCGAAAATACCAAAAACAGTTTAGATGTTTAAGACACATCAACTTAATACTTGTTCAAAAGATTAGCATGACGGGGTATTATATAAACTAAACTGAGCTGTTACAAAAGTAATCAGAGTAGCTTGAATATCAAACATTCCATTCTTCCAAGGTTTGACCTTCCTGCTACCCACCCGCATGCATAAACAAAAGTCTGCAGGAAGTAACAACGAGGGATTAACACATAGCTAAGTGAGTAAATTCAACACCCAAAATTCAACTTAGCTAAACCAATTAACTACAACCAATATACGTAAACACAACAGTCAACAACAACTCAATGAGGATCGGCGGATCCGGGGATAACCTTAGTACCCGGGCGGCTCCCCAAGATTACTTATCCAAACATATCCGTATGGCCATAACGGACGAGACCGATAGCTAGTGTTTATTATACTTAGGTACAGTTCAGCACACACAACAAATGAAGTACATCCCTGTACCATTCACACAACAACACACTAGCCCAACCAACAGTTCATCAACTCGTTGACCTCATTAACAACAACGCACGAAGGCCACACAAAGCACATATAGGCATATGATCAACAATATCAACTAATCAACTCAATAAACAAGTCTACGTTTACCCGTCGTAATCAAATGATTACAACTAAGCCAAACGGTAAGTTTCGAATCCACTCACCGATACCTTTGCAGTCAACACACCCAGCTACTAATCACTGAGTCTTTGGGGTATCTGAAACATCACGCCACAATACAAGTTAGAACTTGTCATTAATAAGTAGTATTTAAGCAACTAACAACTTTACACTAGTACTTATACTATTACACATTCACTAATACAATTAGATCGTACTATAATTACCTTATTTATTTGGTTTCCAGATATAGTTATATCTTTCCATTACACTCAAAGGATATAGCTATTTTAATTCTATTTTTGGTCATAGCCGTTCAGCTTCAACATCCATAGCCGATCGGCTTAGATATCATAACCGATCGGCTCAGCCATAGCTGATCGGCTTCCGCAGTTATTTTCAGACTTTAATTCGAGGTCCAAGTTCTGTGATAGTTTTGAACTAACGAAGCCTATCGGCTACAAGAAGCCGTTCGGCTTTTATAGTATAACCGATCGGCTTTGGCATAGCCGATCGGCTTTGCCACAAACCCAGCAATTCCAGATCCTGTTCTGCACATTTCCAGCTCGTTTCAAACCCCAAATTTTACACAAGTTCAGGTACTAAGTCATCTAGCCAACATTTTTACCACTTAAGGAATGCTATATTGTATCTAATCAACATCAACAACACTCACTAGCACCAAGTAATCTTATTTTCCTACCAAAATCATATAACCAATTTAGGTTTCCAACTAGTTTCAATCATAGTTTAAGAACATGGATTTGAACCATATAATCAGTCAATAATCATCACATATCATCATATATAACAAGTGATCATCTTACAATTGCAAGAACAATTTCATTTAATCACTTAATCATCAATCCTATCATTTGAAATAAACCCCACTTACCTTTAAAATATGAAGAAGATGATGAATAGAAGGGTAGAAGATGATGATGATGATGATAGCTAGTAGATTACAATCTCCAATCACTTCCTAGTTTGATGATTTGATCCTATATTTAAGTTAGGGTTTATGTGTTTTTGTTTGAAAGGAAATTGGGAAAAGGAATTGGTAAAGTGAAAATAAAAAGATCGGCCCTTCCTTTTTAACCATTTAACATCGTGGTTATTTTATACCCGCTCTAAATCTATTGTCTGGCACTTAATCACTAAATACGAGAAATTTATTTTATTGTTCCGTCAACTTTAATAATTTAAATCAAACAACATTCCACTAACCACAATAAGTCCTAAGACCTATTTCACCAACTTTCATAATTAAACAATTATATCACAAAATTATTTAAAACTATTAAATACGCAATTATAAATAGAAAAAAATACCAGGCTACCGGAGAGGATGTTACAGTATCGAATTCTTTGTCCTTTTTTATTATTTTTTGTTTGTTTTGATGTAATTTTAAGAGGTTTTATTTTTAAAACTATCTAAATTTAAAGGGTCTAATTGAAAATTGTAAGAGGTTTTATTTTTAAAATTGTGTAAAATTAAGGGGCCTAATTGACTAATTGAAAGTTTTTAATTGATGACATCATTAAGATGTTTCCTATATATAATTTAAGATATATAGGTGCGAATCTACTTATTTAGTCGGTGGGTTAATAATAGTTTAATCCTTAAAGTTTCACATCTTTTTATTATAATCACTCAAGTTTGTTTCTCATTATTTAATCCTCCAAGTTTGCATTGACTTATTCAAAGAGTTAAACCATTAAATTTTTGAAAGTTAGATGATTAAACTAGAAAAAATTAGAATGACAAAATCATTATAAAAGACTAGCTTTGTACCCGCGAATTGCAGCGGTACCCTATAAATTGAAAACAATGTTGTTTCGCAGCGATAAACAAAATTTTCAAGACAGAAAGTTGAAGAAGGAAGTGAATAACTGAGAAATTAATAATCATGTTATATGAAATTTGAAGCCTCACTTATTGCATCAACCGAGTTGTATCCTCTGCTTCAGTTTAATACCGCAATATGGTGTACCCTCTATTCCTTACATGTGATATGATAGTAGCTTCTGCATTGACATCGGTGCTAACATGAACATAACTGTTGAGATCCTTGTTAGAGTCCATTGTCGTGTGATGGTAAATATCAAAGTACTTTATTTAATAGTAGTTGTCACTCGTTGATTCTCTATCCTATTTATAGACGTATTGGCGCTAAAATTGTGAAAGGTTGATATGTGATTGACAGCTTTTGCTCAAAAGTTATACATGAGTTAATGCAGATTTTTAGCAATGGCTAAAATTGGAATGGGCTTTCATAGGATGAATGATATAGAATTTCTACGGAAAAAATTGTGCTCATCAGTTACAATTTCAGTTGCTACAAATTTTTAGCGTGTGCTAACGGTCATAGATGGTATGTAAGGCTGAAAAGCTATATGAGATACCAAACTTTTTACGTAAATTATATGTATATATATATATATATATATATATATATATATATATATATATATATATATATATATATATATATATATATATATAGTTGGATACTTATTTGGTGGGATGTAAACATTTGATATGACTATGTTTAATGTGGATTGTCCCGACTATAGTTTAGTGTTGCTACTATTGTAAGTAAATGCGACAATTTTAGCTCATAGGTGATTTATGAGTCAACTTGGGTAATATTTATGAGGTTATAGGTTTGTTGGGTCTCCCTCACTACAACAAAAATATCATTTATCCACATTTTTTTCTACGTTTTTAAAAAATGTGTGGAAATTATGTTAAATTATTCACACTTATAATTGTGGAGAAAATTGTTATATCAATAAGTGTGAAAATCACCAAAATCTTCACATATATAAGTGTGAGGAAAAAAAATTTACACTTAAAATTGTGGAGAAGTTACAACTTGTTGACACTTAAAAGTGTGGAAAAAGATTTGTAACACCCAATTTATCCACACTATCTCTTGTGTGGGAAAATCATGTGTTACAAATTTTTTTCCACACTTTTAAGTGTTGAAAAGTTGTAATTTCATCAACACTTACAATTGTGAGCTTTTTATTCTTACATATATAAGTGTAGAAAATTGTATCTTTTTCAAAAAGCTTTACACAATTTTTAATTGCGTGGAGAAAAAGGTGTGGTAAAATAACATTTTTTTTGTAGTGCCTCATTTTTTTATGGGTCTAAACGGGTAAATTCTTTTTTTAACACCTCATTTCATTTATTTAATTTTTCACTCAAATAATTTTTTTTTTGAAACCCGATGAGTCAACCCTACTCGAGACCCATTTGACCCAGACCCGTTTAGATTCATCCTCCTAAATGACTCATCTACACCTGAACCCGTTTAGACCCAAACTCATATAAACCCGTGACCGACCCGACCTATTTTTTTTGCCACTTATAATTGTAAGTAATGGGTAGAAGACATAAGTTTCATTTTTTGTTTAAATTTTTCAAAGTAGATTTGGATATGTATTTGAGTTAAATTATCATGTCATGGGATTTTTTAATATATAAGGCTTGCCTATTTTAATGGGTTAGTAACGTATATAGCAATTTTCCTTAGTGCCATTTTAATTCACAATGTATGTTAAATAATATTAGTCATTTATTTTTATTGATATTATCTCCTATGTATGTCACTGCATGTAATTAGATAATTAGTATTAATGATATATATTTTATTTGTTATATATTAGTATTCATTTAATTTATGTTGTAGGTTACATATTTATTAGTATTCATTTAATTTGTATTGTAGGTTACATATTATTAGTTTGAAGGAGGGCAAAATAGTAAAATGTGTTGTCCCTTTTTTAAGATTTAAGACTTTTGGTTCATTTGTTTTATAAAGTAGTATAGATAAACTTTAGTTATTATACCATCAACTTTTTGAAGTATAATGGGAAAAGTCCCGCGAAATGTAACAAACTTTGGCCGAAAATCTATTGTATGCAATCAACTTTCGACGGGGTGTAATAATGCAACCAACCTGCTAAAGTGAGATTTTTGATGTAGTTTACCTACAAAAATATGATGTCATCCGGTTACCATTTAAAATATTTAGTCATCTGCACACATGGATGCCACGTATTCATCTATGTGGATTTTAATTTAAAAGGTTGAAAATTAATAAACTAGACTAAATTGCCCTTTGTTCATGCCCTCAGATTTTTGGTAAAAACTTGAAAGATAATCTGCGATGGATGCAACAAGACTGGTGAACCCCGATACAACCACAACATTCACCCAAAAATAAAACATTTGAAAATAGAAGAAAAACTCAAAAATTCATGTTCAAAATCAACCAGATCTGGCGGCGATGGAGGCAATTCTATGGTGGTGACGAGTTGTTAATCCGGCTGGTGGTAGCGATTTTGTGATGGCGGCTTGCGGAACCACCACCATCGTCAGATTTGTTTGATTTTCAACTTCTCTATCGTATAAGTGTTTGGATCCAGAACTGTATGTTTAGATCCGACATTCGTTATATAATACATTACAGAGGTAGTGGGTGGTGAAGTAACGATGGTTTCCTATGGTGGTGGCGGTGATTTCGTTGATGATGATGAATTTCATTGAAATCAATTTTGTGGATTTTAATTTTCTTTGTGATTTCGTTGATGATTTCCAGAACTGTTTGTAGCGATGGTTTGTAGCGATGATTTTAATTTTCAATTTTGTGAAATCAAATTTGTTGATGATTTTAATTTTCAATTTTCAATCTCATCATCTCGTTGATGATTTTAATTTTCAATGTTGTGAAATCAAATTTGTTTGTAGGGATGATTTCCAGAACTGTATGTTGTTTAACCTGCTATTAGCATATTATGATGATAAATTTGTTTATGATGATAAATTTAATGATGATAAATTTGATGATGAGTGTTGATGAAGAACGATGATAACTGATGATGAGATATAATTTAAGTATGATGAGATATAGACACAGAGAGATACAAATTGATGATGATGAGATATCTTGAAGAACGATGATGATGACGAGATATAATTTAAGCATGGATAATGACTTGGAAAAAAAAGAAAATTAAAAAATACGCGGATGATGACTTGGCATGCCACGTATCATCCAACATTACAGAAACACACTTCTTAACCGGTTACCTATTGAAAAGGTAAAAAATTACATCAAAAATTCATTTTTGGAAGTTGGTTGCATTCTTACACTCCGTCGAAAGTTGGTTGCATACAATAGATTTTCGGCCAAAGTTTGTTGCATTTCGCGGGACTTTTCCCAAGTATAATCAAGCTTATTTAGGCTTAAACCATCAAAATTTTAAAACTTTGAAGATCAAATCATTAGAAAAAAACTTGAGTGGCAAAAAAAATGTAATACTTTGATCATTAAACCATTGTTAACACTTACTCGGTTAATTAACCACGAGATATATTCTATCATGTACTTGTTGTCGTGAGATTGTGTTTCATGTGGCAGGAGCATATTATTTATGAGTGAACGACCTTGGTCGAAAACGAGCATCTTCTCAGGTATGTACAAATTGTATAACTTTAAAGAGATTCACATAATATAAGCATGAAATGTTATTATGAGCCGTCAAATTAAATCTGTGGGTAGAGTCAATAGTTTGTAATAATTCAACACTTTTGAATATTAAGCTAATTCCACTACTAGGTTCAAGCTAACCCACGTCATCATCTTGAAGCTCTATCTTTAATCTCGTCCTTGATTTGTTGAATGCTGATCAATTACGTTAGTCGACTTTTAGAAACAACCTAGCTTCATTGATGATAAGATAAACTACATGACGGTTTACCAAGGGCAATCATCAAGCTGACTAAACACCCAGTTAGTTTTCGCCTTTTCGGACTGAAACAAACTCCCTTATTCCGCGGCTTAGGTAATCTATACCTTAAGTTGTCTATTATATATATCATGATTCAAAGATGTGTATCAAATGCTTATGGTCTGCTAGTACTATTCAACACATACAATGTTATATCATCAAATTAATTAGCTTGTAAGAAATCTTGATTCGACGTGACATGACCTACTATACATACAAAACAAAATAATATTCCGTGCGCCTAAAATGAAGTGTAAAGTCGATCGAGCCTACAAATTTGGTACACATATTAAAATGATTAGTGAAACAATAAGAAAGTTATAAAGGAATTAATGTGTCTAATATATAATTTGATATATACATTTATACCTATATTATTTAGCCTATTAAAACGTATATATTGATGCAATATTCCCATACCTAGCTGCGGAAACATATCATACTAGACACCTACTTCATGATGATGTTCACATTATGTTTTAATACATCGTACGTGGGATCAAATTAAAAAGATGTCGTGGATGATTAGGACTTCGATCCATATTTATAAAAGGAAAGGCGCAAGGTGGTTTAAATAACCGCTCTAGCTTCTTTTTACGTTGTTTTATTGACTTTTTTGTACATATATATAATGAAACTTGTAAACACTGCATTTGCATTTGTACATTATTTATGAATTACTCGTACCAATTAAAAAAGTTGTTTGGCCTTGAATTGGGTGTGTTTAGTGTTTAATCATCTTTCTTTTTTAAAGATTATAAGATAAGATAAGAAGATTAATTAATCAACCAATTAACAAAATAAACTCTAGCAAATCTTTGTTTATAGCCTATGGTAAGGCCTATTTCTCCTCCCCAATCACACTTTACTCTCCAAATTTCACACACACACACACACCCTTTCTCTCTCTGCATAGAACACCAATCTGGAGCTTAGCTTCTCTTGTAAGTTCTTTTTATTTCTAGACATATCTCCTTATAGGAAAACCTATATTTAGCAACAAAGTTTGCACCTTTTTTTGCTCTCTTACAACTTTTTAGCACTTGGGAAAACTTGTATTTTAGTCCAATGAACAAGCTAAAGCTTCTAGCTAGGGTTTGTGTTATTGATGAATCTTAATATGGTTTATTGGTTCCTTTTTCTTGAAATACTAGGTGAATTTCAAGAAACTTATTTAAGATGGTGAGAGGAAAGACTCAAATGAAGAGGATAGAGAATGCTACAAGTAGACAAGTGACTTTCTCCAAAAGAAGAAATGGTTTGTTGAAGAAAGCTTTTGAGCTTTCTGTGCTTTGTGATGCTGAAGTTGCTTTGGTTATCTTCTCACCAAGAGGCAAGCTTTGTGAATTTGCTAGCTCAAGGTTTCATCTTCTTCACTCATCATTTCTGATTCTTGATTGATCTAACTAAACTTGTGGGCTTTTCTTTCCTTTTGATTTTCTTCATGCATATACATACACATACACATGTATACTTTGTAAATTGAACATGTGTATTCTTTAAATTTGACTGTTTAATTTCTAGTTTTAAGCTATTAATCTCAATTAGGGTTTCTTTCTTCTTCCCCTCCCTCTTCCACCCACAGGTTGTAAAACACTAAACGAATTTAGATCTAAAACTTGGTTCCTGTACTTTTTCCTGTTAGGGTTTCGAATATATAAGAATCATAATGGATATAATATATCTTCATGTTTTAAGTTTTACAACTTCTAATCTGTTCTTTTCTTTTGAACTTTTAATCTATATATTAAGATAAAATTTAAAACGCGTTTGTACTATCTGTAAATGTCTCGCTCTAATGAGATCGAATCGCACCGACGACTGACTAACATTTAACTTTTTTTTTTTCTATAAGATCTTTACATGGAATCATCTTAGAATTTAATTAGTAATTTGGATTATTAATTAACAAATAGTTTATCAAAAAACTTCTGACATAATTCCACATATTTCATGTTTTGTTTTTCATGGTATTTTAACCACTCTTTGCCAGGCATGTTCCAAGAGATTATAACATGAAGTGGTCTGTTTCATATATTCCAACTTCTTTTCTACATATGCAGAAAGTAATCAGCTTTTGCTTTTCTTCTGATAATGTTAATTTTCTCATAGTACAACATATATTATATTTACAGTACTATATATATGATAATAAATATAAATATAATATATTAATACTTACTACAGTATAAAATACGGTGTACATGATTAATTAAGAAGCTCTTTTGAGTGTGATAGATATTTTGCACCAAAATCAATATTTCATAATGATTATTTTTAGCAAAACAATTAAACTTAGCTAAAAAACTGACAATTAAGATCGATTGACTTAATCCAGCATTTTTTTTTATAAAAAGAACGGGCATATTTGATATTTTCAGTGTTGTTAATCTCCAGATTAAGTGGCCATTTATTTTTATTTTTTTAATTTTTTTTCTTCTCTAATCTATTTGTATTCAATTCTATGCAAATGCTATATAAGTTTGAAGCAGAAATACTGATATTAGTAAGAAATACTGATATTAGTAATATCTTTTCATATATTTTTTTTTACCATAAAATAAAGGTTTAATTTGGTTCAAGAAGAATGATTATTTTGATTCAATTACATTAAGGACAACGCTACATCTAATTGCTTCAAGCAAACCTGGACTACAACACCAATTGAGCCATTTCAGATGACACTTCTGCATCCTAAGATTGAACGATATCAGTCAACAATGACTTTTCTATGTAGCGAAATTCTTGTAGTGGACGTTTTCTGATTATGTGTACATGTACATTTAGTGTGGCATTTATAGTATTAAAAGTCTAGCTTGTTTTTTGGTTTTGTTTTGGAAAATACTTACTTATTCAACACCTAATCAACCTAACTTTCGTGTTTTGAATTTGTTCAGCATGGAGGAGACTATTGAACGCTATAGAAATCATGTAAAAGAAGTTCAAACTGACAATTCTTCGAGTGTTGAAGATGCCCAGGTTTCAATTCTAAACTACATATTTTCCCAAAAATAAACTTCTATTGATTAAGCTTCAAATCTGAGTTACACTCGAGGCAGAAATCAATGCCAGGATCTGATAATGTTACTTGCAGTCCTAACAAAACCATCTATAAACATGAAATACTAAGCTTGAATAAAAAACATGACTTGAACTCGAGCTTTTGATCTTGAACGAGAAACTGCTAAAGTTGAAACTTGACTACTACTTGAACTTTCCTGGCGTTCCAACTCTTTTACTAGCCTAGACGTCTTTTGCAACACCCGCACTTAATATAGTAACTTCATCAGTGGCAGCAGTTAAAGGATGAAACAGAAAGCATGGCAAAGAAGATAGAGGCCCTAGAACTCGCAAAAAGGTTCGAATTTTGTGTGGTAGATGTGCTTGTAACACTAAAATCTATATATGGTTCAATTCAATACATAGCTGCAAGAAACAGACGTAACATCTTTGAATTGACAGAAAACTTTTGGGAGAAGGTCTGGGATCAAGTACTTTTGAGGAGCTGCAAGAGATTGAACAGCAACTGGAGAGAAGCGTATGCATCATTCGAGCTAGAAAGGTTGCATTTTTACGAGTAAAAATAAAGGATTTTGACTGTCAAGAACTAGTCTGATTCAGTCGGACTTGAAATTCTTTGACCTAATACGATTTTTTGGTGTTTCAGATGCAAATTTACAATGAACAGATTGAGGAACTTCAAGCAAAGGTACAATCTTGAAGTTTAATACTCCAACAATTGTCAGACTCGCAAACTAGTCTTAATGTTTATAGTAATCTCCTTGGCTAATCGGATAAAATGATCACTAATTAAGGTCTATTCAGTACAGTCAAACTAATCATCATATATATGTAAAATGCATCATCTAATTTTTTATCTGAAAATTTTCAGGGGAAAATGCTGGCTTCTCAAAATGCGATGCTTAATGTAGAAGTAAGTTAATCTGGCTTATATCTAGCTTATTCTAAATTATGGTTTCTCTAAAGTGTTTTTAATACAAAAAACTTATATGTAAACATTACGTTCAAAAGGAACCTTAATTAAATTATTGGATTAAAAAGAAAAATGACGCAAATGAACTTGAATTTGTGTCTTAGTGTCTAATCCAAACCAACGAAAAGATAGAAGAACAAGGAGCAAGGGTACAACTTGCAGAATATGGAGAAAGTTCTGATGTGGAAACAGAATTGTTCATTGGATTACCTGAGAAACGGATCAAGCAAAGATAGACCTAAATGATCGATATGATTTACTCATAAATTGCATATTTGTCTATTTATCAAGATCTGGCTACAGTATAGATCTTATAATATGTGCATGATTCTATGCATTATCATTGATTTGCAGAATAATGTTAATGCAAAACAGAAACTAATCTAATTTTGGTTCTTGTACATATGAATACTTGATTGACCACATCATGGATCTCATGGTTGTCTTGGTGTTGGTACCTTCTTTTTGTGGATATTTCAAAAAACGCAATCGTTTTGGCATCACCTTTTCATATTGTTTTTCACAATCATTCTTTTCGTTTTGGACTGAGTGGTCTACAGGTCTAGTAATCCATGATTCCAAGCTCATATATCCTTATCATCATTTGTCTTAGTTTCCTTTTTTCTCTAGCTTCTTGCTAGTTGCGTGATAAAATTTCCGTTGTTACAAAAATTTAGTTGGTTATCCATCTAAAGTTTTGAACAAACGTTTTTTCATGTTAGAAAGTAATAAAGGTTAAAATGGAAACTAATAATATATACAGCTTTTAATATCTGAAATATGACTTATCACAGATAAAAACAAACATTTAATTAGATGTACACTTTTTCTTTGAAAACCAGAAAAAATGCAGGTTAAGTTTCACGTACACACGAATCTGAAGAATGGGATAACAGTTAATGACCAATTTAACTACTGTTTCTTAGATATATATATATGACCTCTTTACATAATTTAGGAAACGATTTGAGCAAACGTTGTTTAAGCAGATCATACTTATATAGTCGTATCTGAAGAAATTAGATGCATATATAAATGACAGGATTAATAATATATATCATTTCATTTACTTCATATATGTTCAATGTACAGGTACATATATGTTCAATGTCTATCATATTTCTGAAGTACTAATTTTTTGATAGCCATTTTCTTTAGTTTTGAAAGACATAAATGAGGTTACCTTTTACAGCTTAATTAGGCTTCTTCTAACTGCTTAAGAACAACCTCCTTTGTTGGCAAGGATGGAATTGCTCCTCTTTCCGTCACCGTAATGGCACCACAAACGTTTGCAAACTTTAGTGCATCCCTTAGCTTCTTCTCATCCTACAATGGTCCATAATTATACACTATTATTCTATAAATATAAATATATATGATCATACGTCTCTTGATCTTTGTCCATGACAATAATCATATTCTGGAGCTAATGAAAATCAGATCCCCAAAATAAGAATGGAAGTTATTGATTTATTAATGATAAATCAGATAGAGCAATTTTTTTTTTTTTTTACCTTGAACAGTTGAGTATTTGAAGCCAAGCTACTAAGGAGCCCTCCAACAAAAGCATCACCTGCACCTGTTGTATCGACACACTTGACCTTAACACCACCAACTTTGCCATGAAAATCCTGCAAAATTAATCTCGACTTAATACAAGTATTAACCAAAATTATGTTTCAATTCCCAGATCTTAAAGTTGTTGTGAAAATAAAGGTAACCTTGGTGTAGTATCTGCATCCATGAGGACCTTCAGTGACTATCAAAAGCTTAAGATTTTGGTGAAAAAGCTTTTTCAAGACAACGTTGTCATCGTTAGGATCATCACCACCGGTCAAGAATTCAATTTCGTCCTCACTAATCTGCATTTTCAAAAAAAACCCTATAAGGATTTAAGTGAGAATAAGTCAACCTGCTATGATAGCAGTGGCGGTACTACGGTGGGGGCAGGGTGGGCAGCCGCCCCCACCAAGTTTTTACTGGTCGAGAAAAATTTTGTAGGTTTCGGTTTATTTTGCATATTGCTCCCGTAAGTAATAAATAAAAAACAGTTTCAATAAAATAAATGTTAGCTTGTTTACTTTCGTGGTTGGGATGTGGGCTTGGTATTCAAGAGGTTCAAAGTTCAATCCCTCGTTATGACATTAGTTTTAATTTTTTTTCCCATTTATGTTTTACTAATTCTTTCTTACTATTTTTTTCATTGTATATATGTAATACTATTTTATATCAACATAATTGTTAAACTATATATCTTAATAATTACATTTTTTTTCCTTTCCTTCGTAATCTACGTATGATAACGTTTTACACTTTTACTATTGTTAAACATAAGCATGTTCGATTTAGAATTTACTATCAATTGCTACTTTGGTTCAACTAAAATTTTGAATTTGATGTTGAACCAAATTCACTTTGGTTCAACTAAAATAATTTTGATTAAAGCAAAAAAATTAAGTTGATGACCCAGATCCAACGTATACTATTAAAGTTTGCCCCCGTTCGAAATTTTTTCTGGTACCGCCCCTGTATGATAGGTTTTACCTTGATAACGTCGGCTTGATCCCAAATGCTCATGATGCCTTTTCGAGCCGCCTCAGCTGAGGGCCAGAGAGCAAGTCTCAAATTAGGATCATACGAAAGAATACAGCCCGCCTTTTTGGCGACTTGCATTGCAGCTATGTGAGCTGATTTACTTGGATCATTAATCAAACTAATGGATCCATAGTGGAAAATGGTGCACTGGTAAAATAACAGTACAGAGTTATCAATCACTATATGTGCGGTATAGTATGATCTGATATTGTGATAATTAATCTCAAATAAGGTAATCAGTTGATTATTATTAACTAGTTTGTACAAACGGAGGCTAAGTGTACCTTCTTTATTAATTCTTTATCGAGTTCTACTTCGGTTAGGAGCATATCAGCACTAGGATTACGATAAAACATAAATTCACGCTCTCCATCTGCTCGTAAGGTAACAAATGCTAGTGCTGTCCTCGCATCTTTGTCAAATCTCATTCCTGAGTTATCCACATTGTTTTCTTTTAGAATGTCAGCCAACATGTAACCAAATTCATCGTCACCAACCTAAGGACACAAAATCAAACATAATACATTGATCTATTTCATTATTACTGTTTTCAATTTGTGAAATGACGCACGTATTAGTCAAGTTTAAACAAAATCAAACACTTTGATCTATTTCATATTGTGGGTTATTTTGTCCTACCTTGCCAAGAAAAGCAGCAGATCCTCCCAATCTCGAGATACCAACCGCCACATTAGCAGGAGCCCCACCAGGAGCTTTCTTGAACCCAGGGGCCTCCGCCAATGAAACTCCGGCGACAGTTGGCACAAAGTCAATCAACAGTTCCCCAAAACACACCACTTGCGGATTCGTATTTCTTTCTCTTCCCTCTCCGGATGTGGAACCTACATTCCCAAAATTTTGCAATTCAATCATAAGTAACTTTTTTAAAAAATTACGTTTTTAACAAAATTGAACTTAACTGTTGTTACAAAAGTCTAAAAACAACATGATAGTTAAATCAGGAATATACAACTCACTCGAGGTCGCGGATACATGACCGATGCTCTTATTACGCTTCAAGGCCTCCCTCGTGGATCCGTTGGAGATCGTCGGAATTATATATGACATTTTTCAAATTGATATGCTAATTGGGGTTGCCTGATTTGAAAATTGAGAAGAACCCTTAAAATTAAACCGCCAATTTTTTTTTAAAGTTGGTTGGTGGGATTTGCTGCGTATTAGATTTCAATTCAGTTATGAGGGATGGGTACAGAACGAATTACTTTGTTATGTTATTTCCGCTCACAATCAACCAATGGTTGCCATTTTACTACTAAATATGGTTAAATTTAACACAATTAACTGATTTTATCTTGCATTGGATTATGCAACACCATATATACACACTCTAGGTACAAGTAGAAAACTATAAAACTGCATTATGTTAATGATAGCTCTAAGGGCTCTCAATAACGTGCATCAATTGGTTGTACTCAAGTGATATTTATAGGAGGTCAACTAAAATTCAGGGGGTCAGACAGAGAGTTTATTATGGTATAAGTACAAGTATTAATGCGTGTTCTAAATTCTTATTGACAAACAGTCCTAAAGGACTGTCGTTATCATTTTCCAAAATATAAATAAACTAATACATATTTAATGACAGTATATTTGTAATAGTCAAACCAAGATTTGAAGCAGCGAAGGCAAAAAAGCACAATACATGCAACCAAAGGGCTATTGGTATCGTCGTATCGAGTTAACCATTAACTTTGATGTTGTGGGTTCAAGTTCTGGATGTGACTATTTGTAAATATTCGTGAACGAATGTATATATTTATGATATAAATATGTGAATATTTATCTTTCTTAAAAATGTATACAAACAGAAGAACAAGTCAATAGACATAGTATGAGTAAATTTAGTTTTGTGGGCCTCATGATAAAAAGGAAAAAGTTTTATGGGCATCCTTAATTCCTTATTACTAACTATCCCTTATCTCTTCGGGCCCCAGTAAGCCCATAAACTTCTTATGTCATAATTAATAATATCTGTCTTTACTTGGCCTATAAATTAAGTTAATTAACTTTGTACAATCGTAAATACAGTGGGTGAAACAACAGTACAACATAAGAAGATTTGACATTTTTGACCATTGTTGTGTGATATCATCAAGATGGTTTAGTGGTTGAATATATTTATAAGAGCTCTCATGTTCAAATTTCACTGGGTTGCACGTCTTAGAGTGGTCAAGACAATGGTCAGAAACGATCACGGTATATCCCGATTAGGCCGTGTAAAATACTCACTCTCATCGGGTAACATGAATAGGGAAACCTCGTCCGTTTACCCATTTACCATTATTGCGTGATATGGTTAATACATAAAATTACTACATATTGATAAGATTAGAGATACGTTTTGACATACTGTATGATTGTATGAATTAATGAAATTACATGTTGTCAGGCTATCCACATTAGGTTTAACAACAAACGAAATTAGCATTTCTTTGGAGCGTGTTGATAATATTACATGTAATATTCACAAATATGCCAACTTGTTACAGTTCAGGAGATAAGCACGTGGGTATATTTATGAAGTATACCTTTACAAAAAGCCAAGAGGTAACTAACCAAGAGTCAAGAGGCAAATATAATATAAATGGGCCCCTAAGTGAATCTGGTGAATATGAAAAGAGCCATATTTCCTCTTATAAATAGAGGAGGAAGTTTACTAATGGAAACACAAGAAAAACACATATCTCCAATATCTCTATATATCAAACTACGTCCATGCATGGGCTGATGAATGCTTACATGCATATGGCATCCCATATTTCACTCTAAGAGAAGCACTATATTTATATCCTATGGGATTTATATGTACGGTTCCAATTATGAATATGTGGTGTAAAAACACATCAAGAATGAGGGTTACCAAATAAGGGAATAGCCATCCGATACATAAATCTTGCCCAAACCCATTTCATATCTTTCGTTTTTACCATACTTGCCTCTCGTTAACTAACATAGACAAATATTTTATTATTACATTTCTTCCTTAGTGAGTGATACTAACTAACAGGTCTATTAATACGATGATCGCAAGTCATAATCCTAACATGTGAAATTACGTATCATCATTTGGCGCCATCCGTGGGACTAGAAGTAGAATAAGGTCACGCCCTCAGAAGCTAAGAATCATGGCGGAAGAGCCACCAGTAAATAATGCAGGGGAGGAACCAGTAACTTCTGATCTGAACGAACAAACTGCAAGAACAAACACCTCTGATCTCGCGCCCGAAGACCAAGCTGTTAAAGAAACCCCTGGCCAAACACCTAACGATCCGATCATGCAGTTCGTAGTCCAAAATTTTAAACAAATCAATGCCATGTATTCAACTTTTTCTACAAAAAGAAAAGAGATGGGCCCAAAGCAATTATTCAACAACGACGAACCTCCCATCATTGAACCATGGCTATCCGACTCCAAGGAAGAGCCCGATAAATCAAATAAAAAGGGGCGTCAGGAAGCTACACCGGAGAATCAAGATAAACTCAATACGAACCCGTCATCCGACGAGCTCGCAAAACAGAAGCCATACAATAATTCTAATTTCTATAGCGACCCGTTTGTGTTTAAAGAAGCTGAAAGGAATGTTCGAAACCTAGTAGCATCTCCTTTTTCCAAAAGGATCCGAGATTATGACATGCCCGATGGACTTAAAGTTCCAACTAACCTCAAAAAATACGATGGTACGACAGACCCGGATGATCACCTCACTATATTCATGGGAACCATGGATGTACACAAGCTGCCAGAACCGGCCTGGTGTAGTTTTTTTCACATCACCTTAAGTGGGGCCGCAAGATTCTGGTATGACAACCTGTTGCCAGGAAGCATCGATAGCTTCTATGAATTAAGAGACAAATTCAGAGCTAATTTTCTGCAGCAAAGACGATTTCAAAAAACCCAAGAAGAAATCCTTGGGATCCGACAACGACCAGACGAAACCTTAAGGGATTATCTGGACAGGTTTGGTAAGGAAACACTGCATATGACGGACCGCTCAGACGGTATGATGACCAGGGCATTTATCAGCGGCCTCCGCCCAGGAAGGCTCTTTAAGGACCTCATTGCTCGACCTCCTTCATCTATGGAGGATTTGTTCACACAAGCTCACAATTATATAAGGGCCCAAGAAGCAAACACCGAAAACCGAATGCGGGACACGAGAAGGGGAGTCATCGACCATAGGCAAAACTACAAAGAACCACCAAAGAAGCAAAAAGATAAATACACTTCTCGTACAAATGAACGGACCCATGATCGTACCAGCTCCCACAAAACTCCCTTCACTCCACTTCTAAAAATGCCGGCAGAAATATACGCTACCTCAGAAGGAAAGGCGGCACTTCGACCTCCGTCAAAAATGATCTCACCTCCATATCGCAGGGATCGAACCAAATACTGTGATTTTCATGGAGATCACGGTCATGACACAAATAACTGTGTCGACTTACGAAAGAAGATTTAGTCATGTGTCAGAAATGGTCGTTTAAGCCACCTAGCCAAAGGTGCAAGGACTCAAAGCCATAATCCAGGCCCAGTGGGCTCGGACAAGGGAAACGTCACATTAGAATGGACCCGAAAAGAGGATGACTCGAAACTTGCAAATGAAATTTTCATGACTAGGATGGAATGGACTTCCTCACTCCATACGGAAGGTTCACAAGCACACCTTGAAATCACATTCTCAAGCAAAGATCCAATTCCTGAGAATTGTAACGGGGATGACCCCTTGATCATCAAAGCATACATTGGATGTGACACCATTCGTCGCATATATGTTGACGGAGGAAGTTCAGCTGATATAATGTACGATCATTGTTTCCAACAGCGAAACCACAGTTCTAAAGAAGGGTTACGACCACCGGAGTCACCACTAATAAGATTTGCTGGGCAAAAATTATGGCCAATTGGCGTAATAACTTTACCCCTAACTTTGTTTGATTACAAGGGGAGAGGCAGCAAAACTATCATGACTGACTTCATGATAATTCAGGCCCCGTCACCTTACAATGTGATATTGGGGAGACCGAGGATCCAACAGCTAGGTGCAGTCGCCTCTACGATACACTCACTCTTGAAGTTTCCCATCCCATCAGGTATAGCAATCGTTCAAGGACACATTCCTTGTAACAAGGAATGTTTTCAAGTCTCTAGAAAAAGAGAAAGAGATTCCAAAGCAATAACTATTCCAACCCCAGAAACAAAAAAAGACGAGCATGAAAAAGTAGTGATGAACACACAATACCCTGATCAGGAAATATCAATTGGTGCTAACTTACCACCGAGGCTGAAGAAGACATTGTTGCAATTGTTGAGAAACAATCTAGACATTTTTGCCTGGTCCCTGATCGCGCCCGAACGGTCGGTTCAGGAATCGCTTCCTGTCGTTGCGGACTTTCCGTCGGGGTACACGATCGAGTGGGTGGTTTTAAATTTATAATGGTCGGGGAAGCCAAAACCTTCCAAACTACTTACTATTACTAGGTACGAATACCTGATACTAGTACGTGGTAAGGATGATCCAGGGTCGTTCCTCACGATGGTAGAATTGAAACAGAGCTAGTTCCGATAACTTAGTAATTAAGCTAGGGTTTTGGATAGATTGAAAGGTGTTTGTTTATGGTATTTTCTAATTTAACTAAAATACTGGAAAGTAAATACTAAACTACGGGTAGGGTAAGCAGATAGATAGAGTTGTGACACTGAAGTTTCAATATTCAGGTTTTGGGATGATGATCATTATAAAAGGTGATTGGAGACTTGCCTTAAATATAATCAACAGAGGTTCGGTGTAAACACTAGCACCCTACGATTTAAAGTGGAAACCCTAAGTCGTATGTCACTGAGTACTAGGCTATCATGATTCTGATCAGATCAGGCTGCTCAACCCCCAACACTGTCCGATGAGGACAAGTGACCCTTCTTAGGATTAACCCTGGGTGCATGAATAAGGTAACAGACCGATATTTAATCTCTGACCGTTCTTAACACCTAGTTCTAATTGATTTTATTAAGGTTTGTACTAATTGCTTGCTAATGTATGTTAAACTATCAGTTATGTTGGATCAAGGGGTTTAAGCATCCTACACTACAGCTGAATGTTTGCTTTCTTTTCAAGATCCCTTAGATTAATCGAGGAGCGCAAATACTTCTGTCAAGGTGTAGACCCTCCTTTGCGATCAAACGTTCATCCCTAGGTTCGTTTCACGGTGTATACTACATTTTTCAGCAGTTCCACAGCTTTAATATATACCTAGACCATGTTTAGGAAGGATGACTTCCAGGTATCCACGGTGTCATATGCCTATGACCGGTCCGTAGCTTCCATGCATTTGTACTCCACCAGAGGTGTTTCCAGCGCTATACTAAGTACTGGGCCGTTTTATGGCATGTCCACAGCTTCATACAAAAACACAGATAACTATGCTTACGTAGTATTAGGGTTAGCTAAGTCCTATCCTAAGGGCAATAATCACGTGAAAGCTTGGAAAGGGTGAAATGGGTGGTTTAGATCTACCGCTTGAAAAGTTTAACCCGATACATAACATAACAATTTCCAATCACATATTTAATTAAAGATTAATTTAACATCATCCCTACTCTTAAATATCTACATTCCAACAATCACAATATTACACTACTCAATAAACATTGCAACAAGTAAAGCACATACCATAATATTACGCATGGATAATTCAGACATAATAACAATATGAGGGAATAGATATCACCGGATAATAGAGCAGCGTAACAGAGAGAAAATAATTGCAATCCTTGAATACCAGCTTGAACATCAATACTCCTTTATTACAAAGATTATCTCTCCTCTAATCTACTAGCTACCCACTAATTTCTCCTCTAACTCCTAAGAGTAGTGCTAGAGAGAGAAACTAGAGAAAGAAACTAACTATTACAAGTGTGTGTGAATTGAGAGTGAAGAATGAATTGAAGGTGAAGGTGTGAGAAATGAGGAGGTTTAGCCCTCTATTTATAGGTTCCAAGTAATCGAATTTACACACAACACCATTGCTCCTAATTTAACACTGAAGTACACCCTTGAGCTATGAAATTCGACACCATAAGGGGGGTATATGTAACACCCCCAAATTTAACAGTTTGCGGAAGCGACGTTTTGGGTGTTACTAATCAATAATCACAAGCACAAAGGATACAGTGAACGACTCTAAATGAGACGTTCGAAAAGTTATTACATTAATACATAAGTAGTTTCAAAATACAAGCTCGAGTTCAAGTAAAATCCTAGAGATTCTAATACATAACAGTAAGTACAAAAGTAATGTATGTAAATCTCCAAGATTGTAAATGCATGCGACTCGAGCTAAGATAGCTTATCCCGCTGGGCATCCCTACTGATGCTGTGTACCTGAGAAGCATTACTAAAACGGTCAACCAAAAAGGTTGGTGAATCTCACAGGTTTGTAAGTAAGTAAACAGTTGAACACACAAGTAGTATTTGTAAATCATAGCCAGCCAGTAAGTAACGATCACAGGTTATGCTCATCGTTTACTTAAGTTTTAATAAGTGGGTGGTTGCAGGTTATGCTAACCGTTTGATACAATTGCCATGAGCCACCATAGTTGAAGCTTAACGTACAGTAAATATAGGTACCCCCTCATGAATGTAATCCAAAACATTCATACGGAACGAGTAAGAAACGCCCGTTTCTACAGGAACGGTTCGTGGTAGTGCTTGCTACCCCGGGCGGGGATTGTCAGTCCCATATGGATCCATATACTAAAACTCGCGCTTATCACATAACTAACAACTATGGTTCAGGAGGATTTCATTGGATTAGTCGTAAACTCATGCAGTTGGCGTATTCGTAATCTCATACAGTAAGTAAATCATGGCAGCAAGTAAGTTTTGTGTGTTCATGTAAAACAGTAATGCATCTCACCCCTGAGTATAAAACAGTAAAGTAGGGGCTGTAAGACTCACCTGAGTCTGGCAGACAATGCAGTAAGTAAGCAAGTAGTATTCCCGAACTAGCAACCCTTAGCGTCCTAATACGCATACGGTTTAGTAAGTAAATGGAATACTTGTAAAGTATCCATGCTAGTTGTTCCCAAACTAATTAATGTCCATTAGTTTGTTTGTACGTTTGTAATCGTTTGTAGTTTGTAGTAAAGTTATACGGTCCGTTTGTTATCGGTGTATAATAATAATTCCATCCATTATTATTATGTATTCATAGTAGTTGTACTTTTGTAAAGCGTACGCGTATAACTGTTTGTTTGTATCACAATGTGTATCGTTTGCGTAAGTTCCAATGGGCTTAAACCCCAAAGGGTACGAGTGAAACCTCGTAAGTATTCGAGTGTATGTTCGTATCAGTTAACGTGTAATCCAGCACGTAACTAGTGAGTGAACTGGTAAGTTCGTATCGGATGCAATCCCGTGTAATGTACAAGTGTAAGTTCGTTGGAGTGTAATCTCCTAAGTATTTCGAGTGTAAACTCGTGTGCGTGTGTGAGTGAAATCTCACGTTAGTTTAGCATAGTCTTGTACGTATTCAAGTGTTGTTGTATACTTTCAAAAGTATAGTATTTTCAGGTATAAGTAGCATCGTATTTGATTTAGTAGTTGAAAAGTGATTCCAACACTTAGAGTATATTTTGTTTTCTGATCTGGGCTTTCTGCGACACAAGGCTTGTGTCGCAGACCGTATGCGACATAAGGTCTGTGTCGTATGGATTTGTTTCTGATTTAGTGTTTATGCGACACAATGATTGTGTCGCAGACAAGGGTACGACACAATGATACGATGTAACACCTGCATAATTAGGATAATTAATTATGCCTAATTGTTTGTAACTAGTTGTAATTAGTATGTAATAGGACTAATTACAGGCTCTATTTGTATATATATATATATAAGGTGATTTATATATATGTGTGTGTACTTACGCGATTTGGATAAATCGTACGAATTAACCGGACGGAGTCCGACACAGTTTACTTGGACGTTGGTGACAGAAATTTACTTAAATAATGAGAACGTATTTTGTTATATAAAATACGCAACCGAACGAGCATTATTTATATATTATCGCGACGACATTTTAACTAACGCAACAAAACGTAATAAACGCGACTTAATAATTAAAATATTGCGACAAATGTTTTACTATTAATTTCAAAGTATTTTTATTTAAATACTTTAGTTACATTTTAAAAATATAAACGTTTGGTTAAATATTAAAAACTAGTGATTAAATGATTAGGACACGGAGTCAACGCTGTGTTTTGGGGAGTATTTCCCCCTCCTTCCTTGGTGGATCAGCCAAACCCCACCCCCACTGTGACAACCGTCAATTTAGGACTATAATTTAGTGCCTAATCAAGTTTTAATACATGTAATTAGTTCTGTGTTAGGCTAATTAATGTATCAATTATTATATATATTGTTGAATATATATCTACAATTATGCGGTTTGTTCAAATCGTACGTGTTTCAATAGAATGAATTTCGATACAATAAATACGGACGTTGGTGACCAACTTTTACTAAATAACGATTTTATGTCAAAGTATTATTATTATAATACTTCGTATTCATTCGTACCGTACAATCAGAAAGTTACCAAATTTAAAATGTAAAACGCGCAACCAAATTAACTTACGTTTTTATAATTCAAATATAAAGTGATTAGTAAAATATTTAAATAAAATATAGCGTGATAATTTGTATTTTAAAATGTACCAATTAATATTTAAAACAATTATTTAACGTTTAAATGACGGGGCAAACGAACACCGCACGGAGCGCAGTGCGCGGACTGAAAATGGTGGGGATTCACCAAAACCCCCTCCACTTTCTCTTTTCTTTTCAATTCTTATTTTCTTTCTCTCTCTCTTTCATTTATTTTCTCTCAAAACCCCAAACACCCAAAAACTCACAAAATCGCAAAATAAACACCTCAAACGACCTCGGATCTTCAAACCCCTTTTACAATAAACGACCACCTCGCGACGATCTACACTTCTACCTTTCCGGAATTTCATTTCGGCGATTTGTAAGTTTCCGACACGACTCCGAAAACTCTCGTTTTTAAGTTTTATAACTTGCTAGCTGTTTGTATAACCTTGTAATGTCCTAAAATGGGTTGGGTAAAAATATTATGCCGATCGATGGCCGGAAAACGCGTTTTTGGGGATGAATTTCCGATCAGACCCCGTACGTCGCATTTGGTCTGGAGCAGATGCGACGTAGCGACCTACGTCGCATTATATCCCCAACGTCGCATACAGCGACGCAGCCTACTACGTCGCATTGACTTGCGAACGTCGCACATAGCGACGCAGACCTTAACGTCGCAAAAACGAACCTACGTCGCATAAGCGACGTAGCACCCTACGTCGCTATTGACTTAGCACTGTTGACCTTAGCGACGTAACCCTTTACGTCGCAAAACTCTTACGTCGCAGCCTACGTCGCAGGCTACGTCGCTAAAAACAGAATCTTGAAAACTCTAATTTTTACAAAGTGTCGAGCTCATACAACTTCAAATGCTTATGCAATATGACTTTTAGAACATAATGGGACTTGTATTTCAAGTGTAACACTTCAAAAACAAGACGACAACAATAACACTTTTATTTTAAACTAATCACCAACGGTCCGTACGCGTTTTCAAAACATACTTCAAAATCAAACAAGTCGTTGTAACTTGTATCAATTTATTCAAACAAGTCGTTGTAACTTGTGTCAATTCAATCAAACAAGTCGTAGTAACTTGTAACAATACAATCAACCAAATCGGGGTAATTTGGACATTAAGTTAGACAAACAATTCAAATGGTAGTCTTTCGAGATACCAATACAATTAATAACAATTCAAGTGTCGTGGACACATTCAGGTTTCAAGTCTTTGGACACCAACACACTGCTAATTACTTCAAGTTTAATTGCTTAACATTCCAAGACTCAGGTGAGTTTCATAGCCCCATTTTCACTACTTTTACCAGGGGTGTGATATTACTTCATCATTTTGTTTTACAAGTAGAACGCAAGTGACAAACTTCAAATACTACATGAGTTTCAAGCTAATCATTTTAAAGTCCTCCATAAGCATAGTCTCTAGTATTTTATAGCGTGAATGTTAGTATATGATATCATATGGGATTGACAATCCTCATCCGGGTTAGCACGCACTAATCGGTCAAACGGATGTATTAGCATTTGGGAAGACGAGTGTTGATTAGGCACTCGTAGGAGGCAAATCAGTTAGGTTTCCTTAATTGGGCCTGACAAATCAGTTAAGCTCAGACTATGTGCTCATGGACAGTATAACTTTTATTTTGCTTAATTGCATTTTAAATTCATTATAAATCTTGCGGTTCTGACAATTATACATTGACTTACAAACCTGTGAGCTCACCAGCGTTTTCGCTGACCCATTTTAGTATATATCACAGGTACCCAGCAGTAGGTTGACTGCACAAGCAGGGATTTCTAGCTCGAGTCAGCATACATACAATTAGAGATTGGACTGCATTATTATATTTTGTAAAAGTAATTATGCCATGTAATCTCTCAATTTCAGGAACCGAGCTAGTACTATATTATTTTTGATGTAAACGTTCACTTTATTAATACAAGTTTAAAACGACGCATATAGTGGTCGTTCATTATTATCTTTGTGCTTTGTATATTGATTAGTGGCACCCAAATCAGGCTTCCGCAAATCATTAAATTTGGGGGTGTCACAGATTGGTATCAAAGCCTAAGGTTATAGTGAACTAGGTTGCATTTAGTGGGCCTAGACTATGACCGTTAGGCAGTATTCCTTATTAGTTATGACTAGTTCAGGGACTACATCATACGACTTTAATTTAACATAGCCTGATCAACTATGTACAATTAAAGAAAGATGATGTGAAATCTGAAAGAGCTATGTTGAACAGGAATGCATTAGTTGACTCTGACCTCGAGAGAAACGGGACTCAAAAACACTTCTGTGCTAGACACTCAATAGGTTATTATGTGATATACATATATTTACATGAATAGACCTCATTACAACTTTAGGCTATATTATATTATATTATATGATTATAGGCCTCTTTCTTTCAAACGTTTTGTCTCGGAATGACAAACACACCACTAGCTCATCATACTCGGACTAGTATCTTATTTCATTTCCTTGTTCTTTCTTACTCAGCATCATGCCTCCACGTCGTCAAATTACCCTTAGCGAAGCTGAGATCGCGGGAATAATTGCCCGCAGTGTGACTGAAGCCTTGGCTACCCGAACACCACCCACTAGTGAGGACACCGCAACCAATACTCCACCACCCAAACCCTGCTCCTATAAGGATTTCCTTAGCTGTAAACCACTATACTTCAAGGGCACGGAAGGTGCCATTGGCTTGATCCGTTGGATTGAGCGCATGGAATCTGTTTTCAGTCTCTGCGACTGCACTGAGAACAACAAGGTCAAATTCGCTGTTTACACCTTTCAAGAAGGTGCATCCACGTGGTGGAAAACCCACGCAAACTCTGTAGGCCTTGAGGTTGCAAACCGACTTCCTTGGGCCGAACTGAAGAAGAAACTGACAGAGAAGTACTGTCCTGAAGAAGAATTGCATAGGCTGGAGGAAGAATTCTGGCATCTGGAAGTGCAGGGAAATGATGTTGCTGACTATACCACCAAGTTCCAGCAGTTTGCCTTATTATGCCCAGGTTTGGTCGAACCAGAAAGTAAGGGCATCAAGAAATACATCCGCGGACTTCCTGAGAACATCCAGGGAAACGTCGCCTCATCCAAACCAACCACTACTGAGAGTGCCATTCGATTGGCCCACGAACTCATGGCCCTTGTTGTCAGCCGTGAGACCTCCAACACCTCATCCTCCAACAAACGCAAATCCACTGAACACCACCACAACTCAAACAAGAAAAACAACGCCATCCAAGTCTACACCTCCAACTCTGAAACCACCCACAGCTACACCGGGGGCAGACCTTATTGTCCCAAGTGTAACTACCATCATTTTGGTCAGTGCGGTACTCCTTGCAACAACTGCAGGAGGCAAGGGCATTTGACTAAGGATTGCCGATCCCCCAAATCCAACAACAACCCCTCTGACAGAAATACCCGACAACCTAGGTCCTGCTATGAATGTGGGAACCCAGGACACTTCAGGGATTCTTGCCCAAAGTTGAAGAATAAGGGCAACAACAACAACAACTCCCGCAACAACAACAACGCCAAAAGTACTGCTTTCGTGATCAACTCAGGGGACGCCCGTCTGGACCCGAATGTGGTCACGGGTATGTTCCTCCTCAACAATTTAACTGCTTCCATTCTGTTTGATACTGGTGCCGATAGGAGTTTTATTTCCGATGAATTTTGCCCTCTACTTGACATTACACCTGTTGTTTTAGACGTTAAGTACACCGTAGAGCTAGCAAATGGCAAGCTGATAGAAACCGATAGTGTGATACCTAATTGCACTTTAAATCTAGCCGACGAAACCTTCCCCATAGATCTTATGCCTATTGAGATAGGAAGTTTCGATGTCATCGTAGGCATGGACTGGTTATCCAAACATCGAGCCGAAATCATCTGCTACGACAAAATTGTTCGCATACCTCTCACTGTCGGTAGAACCCTAGTCATACAGGGGGAGACCGGAGGGACGAGGCTCAACCTCATATCTTGTTTAAAAACCCGAAAATTTCTGAGAAAGGGTTATCCTGCAATCCTCGCGCACATCATGGAGAAAAAGTCGGAGGAGAAGCGACTTGAGGATGTTCCAATTGTTCGAGACTTTCCAGAAGTCTTTCCTGAAAAACTACCTGGTCTACCACCACCAAGACAGGTTGAGTTCTCAATCGATCTTGTACCAGGTGCTGCGCCGGTGGCCCGAGCACCATACCGTTTAGCTCCATCCGAACTTCAAGAGTTGTCCACCCAGTTACAGGAACTCCTGGAACGAGGGTTTATCAGGCCGAGTTCTTCACCTTGGGGAGCTCCGGTCCTATTCGTTAAGAAGAAAGATGGTTCTTTTCGAATGTGTATCGACTATCGAGAGTTGAACAAGTTAACTGTCAAGAACCGGTATCCACTCCCTCGAATCGATGATTTGTTCGACCAACTTCAAGGGTCGAGTTGTTATTCAAAGATTGATCTCCGATCCGGTTATCACCAATTGCGTGTTCGCGATGCCGATATTCCAAAAACCGCTTTCAGAACCCGTTATGGGCATTACGAATTCCAAGTGATGCCATTCGGCCTAACCAACGCACCGGCGGTATTCATGGATCTTATGAATCGGGTGTGCAAGCCTTATCTTGACAAATTTGTCATTGTCTTCATCGACGACATCCTTATATATTCACGAAACAAAGAAGAACACGCGCAACACCTCAAAACCATCCTTGAACTGCTTAAACACGAGGAGCTCTATGCCAAGTTCTCTAAGTGTGAGTTCTGGATCAAAACCGTTCAATTCCTTGGTCACGTGATTGACAGTCAGGGGATTCACGTTGACCCGTCAAAAATCGAGGCTATCAAAGATTGGCAATCGCCAACCACTCCAACCGAAGTACGGCAGTTTTTGGGACTTGCCGGGTACTATCGAAGATTCATTGAAAATTTCTCCAAGATAGCCATACCACTCACGACTCTAACCCAGAAAGACAAAAAGTTTGACTGGACTGAGAAACAAGAGTCGGCATTCCAACTCTTAAAACAAAAGCTTTGCAGTGCTCCTATCCTATCATTACCCGAAGGCACCGATGATTTCGTGGTATACTGCGATGCTTCTCATCAAGGTCTCGGTTGTGTGCTCATGCAACGAGACAAAGTCATAGCTTATGCTTCCCGACAGCTCAAGATTCATGAAAAGAATTACACCACCCACGACCTCGAGCTCGGAGCTGTCGTTTTTGCCCTCAAAATCTGGAGACATTACCTTTACGGTACCAGATGTACAATTTTCACCGACCATAAAAGCCTTCAACACATATTCGATCAGAAGGATCTCAACATGAGGCAACGTCGATGGGTCGAGTTGCTTACCGATTACGACTGTGAACTCAAATATCATCCAGGCAAAGCAAATGTTGTTGCTGACGCCCTCAGTCGAAAAGAGCGAGTGAAACCACTTCGGGTTCGAGCCCTCAGTATGACCATTCACAACAATTTAAACATTCAAATTCTCACTGCTCAACTCGAAGCCTTAAAACCCGAACATGTCAAAGATGAAGCCTTGCGGGGCATGGATAAACAGCTTGAAATCAGACCTAACGGGATTAGGTATTTCTCAAACCGAATCTGGTTGCCTAAATTCGGGAACCTACGAGACTTAGTGATGGATGAAGCTCACAAGTCCAAATACTCTATCCATCCGGGATCCGATAAAATGTACCACGGTATCAAGGACTTTTACTGGTGGCCAAACATGAAATCTGAAATCGCCACCTATGTCAGCAAGTGCCTTACTTGCTCCAAAGTCAAAATCGAATATCAAAAACCTTCTGGTTTACTTCAACAACCCAGTCTTCCTGAATGGAAATGAGAACAAATTGCCATGGACTTCATAACCAAACTACCTCGATCCTCGAACGGTTGCGATACCATTTGGGTGATCGTGGATCGTCTCACCAAATCTGCTCACTTCCTGGCAATCAAGGAATCCGACAAAATGGAACGCCTCACCAACATTTATCTGAAGGAAATCGTGACCAAACACGGTGTTCCAATTTCAATTATCTCCGATAGAGATAGTCGTTTCACTTCACAATTTTGGCAATCACTTCAAAAATCTCTGGGTACTCGACTGGATATGAGTACCGCATACCATCCTCAAACCGACGGCCAAAGTGAACGAACCATTCAAACACTGGAAGACATGCTACGGGCCTGCGTAGTAGACTTCGGTGTAAACTGGGAAAAACATCTACCATTGTGCGAGTTCTCGTACAACAACAGTTATCATACCAGCATCAAAGCTGCTCCCTTCGAGGCACTGTACGGTCGTAAGTGCCGTTCACCTATCTGTTGGACCGAGGTTGGGGATAGCCAACTCACGGGTCCAGAAATCATACACGAAACAACCGAGAGGATCGTAGAAATTCAAAACAAACTCAAAGCCGCGCGTGATCGTCAGAAAAGTTATGCTGATGTGAGACGCAAACCACTCGAGTTCCAGGTTGGGGATCGAGTTCTACTCAAAGTATCGCCTTGGAAAGGCGTCATCCGATTTGGCAAACGAGGGAAGTTGAATCCCAGATACATTGGACCATTCGAGATCCTCGAAAGGATTGGTCCAGTGGCTTACCGATTGCAGCTGCCATCTGAACTCAGCAGCGTGCATCCCACTTTTCATGTTTCAAATCTGAAGAAGTGTCTGTCTGATGAGACACTTATCATTCCACTAGATGAAATTCGTGTTGACGAAAAACTTCACTTTGTCGAGGAACCCGCTGAAATCATGGACCGTGAGGTCAAACAACTTAAACAAAGTCGTATTCCCATTGTCAAGGTTAGGTGGAATTCGCGGCGCGGTCCGGAATTCACCTGGGAACGAGAAGACCAAATGCGACTCAAGTATCCTCAACTCTTCACAGATTCAACGTCAAACACCACTTCAACATAAATTTCGGGACGAAATTCTTCTAACAGGGGGAGAATGTGACAACCGTCAATTTAGGACTATAATTTAGTGCCTAATCAAGTTTTAATACATGTAATTAGTTCTGTGTTAGGCTAATTAATGTATCAATTATTATATATATTGTTGAATATATATCTACAATTATGCGGTTTGTTCAAATCGTACGTGTTTCAATAGAATGAATTTCGATACAATAAATACGGACGTTGGTGACCAACTTTTACTAAATAACGATTTTATGTCAAAGTATTATTATTATAATACTTCGTATTCATTCGTACCGTACAATCAGAAAGTTACCAAATTTAAAATGTAAAACGCGCAACCAAATTAACTTACGTTTTTATAATTCAAATATAAAGTGATTAGTAAAATATTTAAATAAAATATAGCGTGATAATTTGTATTTTAAAATGTACCAATTAATATTTAAAACAATTATTTAACGTTTAAATGACGGGGCAAACGAACACCGCACGGAGCGCAGTGCGCGGACTGAAAATGGTGGGGATTCACCAAAACCCCCTCCACTTTCTCTTTTCTTTTCAATTCTTATTTTCTTTCTCTCTCTCTTTCATTTATTTTCTCTCAAAACCCCAAACACCCAAAAACTCACAAAATCGCAAAATAAACACCTCAAACGACCTCGGATCTTCAAACCCCTTTTACAATAAACGACCACCTCGCGACGATCTACACTTCTACCTTTCCGGAATTTCATTTCGGCGATTTGTAAGTTTCCGACACGACTCCGAAAACTCTCGTTTTTAAGTTTTATAACTTGCTAGCTGTTTGTATAACCTTGTAATGTCCTAAAATGGGTTGGGTAAAAATATTATGCCGATCGATGGCCGGAAAACGCGTTTTTGGGGATGAATTTCCGATCAGACCCCGTACGTCGCATTTGGTCTGGAGCAGATGCGACGTAGCGACCTACGTCGCATTATATCCCCAACGTCGCATACAGCGACGCAGCCTACTACGTCGCATTGACTTGCGAACGTCGCACATAGCGACGCAGACCTTAACGTCGCAAAAACGAACCTACGTCGCATAAGCGACGTAGCACCCTACGTCGCTATTGACTTAGCACTGTTGACCTTAGCGACGTAACCCTTTACGTCGCAAAACTCTTACGTCGCAGCCTACGTCGCAGGCTACGTCGCTAAAAACAGAATCTTGAAAACTCTAATTTTTACAAAGTGTCGAGCTCATACAACTTCAAATGCTTATGCAATATGACTTTTAGAACATAATGGGACTTGTATTTCAAGTGTAACACTTCAAAAACAAGACGACAACAATAACACTTTTATTTTAAACTAATCACCAACGGTCCGTACGCGTTTTCAAAACATACTTCAAAATCAAACAAGTCGTTGTAACTTGTATCAATTTATTCAAACAAGTCGTTGTAACTTGTGTCAATTCAATCAAACAAGTCGTAGTAACTTGTAACAATACAATCAACCAAATCGGGGTAATTTGGACATTAAGTTAGACAAACAATTCAAATGGTAGTCTTTCGAGATACCAATACAATTAATAACAATTCAAGTGTCGTGGACACATTCAGGTTTCAAGTCTTTGGACACCAACACACTGCTAATTACTTCAAGTTTAATTGCTTAACATTCCAAGACTCAGGTGAGTTTCATAGCCCCATTTTCACTACTTTTACCAGGGGTGTGATATTACTTCATCATTTTGTTTTACAAGTAGAACGCAAGTGACAAACTTCAAATACTACATGAGTTTCAAGCTAATCATTTTAAAGTCCTCCATAAGCATAGTCTCTAGTATTTTATAGCGTGAATGTTAGTATATGATATCATATGGGATTGACAATCCTCATCCGGGTTAGCACGCACTAATCGGTCAAACGGATGTATTAGCATTTGGGAAGACGAGTGTTGATTAGGCACTCGTAGGAGGCAAATCAGTTAGGTTTCCTTAATTGGGCCTGACAAATCAGTTAAGCTCAGACTATGTGCTCATGGACAGTATAACTTTTATTTTGCTTAATTGCATTTTAAATTCATTATAAATCTTGCGGTTCTGACAATTATACATTGACTTACAAACCTGTGAGCTCACCAGCGTTTTCGCTGACCCATTTTAGTATATATCACAGGTACCCAGCAGTAGGTTGACTGCACAAGCAGGGATTTCTAGCTCGAGTCAGCATACATACAATTAGAGATTGGACTGCATTATTATATTTTGTAAAAGTAATTATGCCATGTAATCTCTCAATTTCAGGAACCGAGCTAGTACTATATTATTTTTGATGTAAACGTTCACTTTATTAATACAAGTTTAAAACGACGCATATAGTGGTCGTTCATTATTATCTTTGTGCTTTGTATATTGATTAGTGGCACCCAAATCAGGCTTCCGCAAATCATTAAATTTGGGGGTGTCACACCCACACCCACTTTTCTCTTTCATTTTTCATTATCACAAAAACACACACAAACCAAACTCTCTCAACCTCAATTCACACCAAATTTTCGGAATCAAAACTCGACCACAAAAATTACATATTCGGAATCACCATCATGAGTGGAGCAAGAATATCAAGACCGTTTTCATCATCTCATCCTCCATCTAGCTCGATTTGCAAAAGTAAGAATTTTCTAAAATCTTAGATCTATTCAATTTGGTGTAATGTTTTGATGTTTTGATGTGTACACAAGATAGTTATAACCTAATACAAGAAGAAAACACGATTTTATAGCTCAAAAATGGATTAGATTTGCGTTTTTGGTCGGAAAATCACGAAACCCGAAAGTTTCTGGGCTGATGTTCATCTTTGCGACACAACGTTTGTGTCGCATGCTATGTCGCATAAACCCGTTTATGTCGCACCTTGTGTCGTACTGATCCTTTAGTGTCGTAATCTTTGCGACACAATATTGTGTCGCACTCTATGTCGCATACTATGTCGTATTTTATACGACACAACCCTTATGTCGCTATTGAATTAGCATCGCAAGCTTTTTGCGACACAACCACTATGTCGCAGGGCTCTTGTGTCGCACCCTTCATGCGACACAACCCTTGTGTCGCATAACAAACTTTAGTGTCGCATTTTGTGTCGCAAAACACAGCAGATTCACAAATATATTCCAAGTTAAGTGTTATACATTTCGGACTTCAAACGACTATACGATATAACATTTAAGGTACATTGAAACATGTTTTTCAAGCATAACAATTCAAACAAGTATATAAAATGTCGAGATTAACGTTTCAACTAAGTCACCAACGGGCCCAAACATGTTTTCCAACAAACGAACAATTAGAAACATACGAACAAACATTGGCTATACTAGTTATGTACAACTAAACGAAACGTCTCGTGAGACGCATACTTACATAACTTCATATGAATAGGCATTTGAAGGTTACGGGTTCGGAGAACCTACTTGCTATAATTACTACTTGCTATTTGCTACGGCTTATTACCAGACTCAGGTGAGTCTTACGGCCCCACTTTTACTGTTTTATCTTATTGGGGGAGATACATGCTACTGATTTTCTTGAACACAAGTACTAAACTGTTTACTATACCAAACGAAATTGCATGAGTTTACTTACAAACAGAAGTCTCTCCATCATATATCGTTAGTTATGGACTTAAGCGCGAACACTAGTTAATGGATCCATTAGGGAAATGACCCTCCCCACCCGGGGCAGTAGCGCTGCCACGTACTGATTTACACGTAGAAACGGGTGACTACTTATTCGTTACTGATGCTTGCTCACTTACGAGCATGTCACGGGAGCAAACATATTATTTACGGGTTAAGCTTCGATTATGAGCCTCATGGCAACGGTATAAACTTACTTATTTACATTTGCTGGTTTGCAAATACTGATTTTACGATTGCTGGATTGCAATGGCTGATTTTACGCCTACGGGCATTTCTGATGAAAGCCCGTGTTCAAAACCGATATTACTTACAAACCTGTGAGATTCACCAACCTTTTGGTTGACACTTTTTAGCATGTTTTCTCAGGTACCCGGATGGAGTAGGATTACTCCAGGATTTTAGCTAGAGTCGCATGATTTCAACACAACTGCATTAACGGAGATTCTTAGCATTATCTTTTGTATATTTTGATTATGTAATAGAATCTCCCGCTACACGCGCGGACTCTAGGGAAACTACATTTTTGTATACGAAAACACTAAGTTTTCAAACAATATATCTATGGAATGTAACTAATTTACAAACGTTGCATATAGATGTCGTTTACTTTATCTTTGTGCTGTGATATTTGATTAGTAACACCCCAAACTATGCTTCCGCAAAACAGTGAATATCGGGGGTGTTACAGATTGGTATCAGAGCCTAAGGTTATAGTGAACTAGGTTGCATTTAGTGGGCCTAGACTATGACCGTTAGGCAGTATTCTCTTATTAGGCATGACTGGTTCAGGAATTACAGCATACGACTTTAATTTAACATAGCCTGATCAACTATGTACAATTAAGGAAAGATGATGTAAGATCTGAAATGATTATGTTGAACGGGGATACGTTAGTTGACTCTGACCACGAGAGAACCGGACCATTACTTGATACGTGCTAGACACTAGGCTGGATATGATATATGTATATATATATTAGCCTCGTCTTACTTACACTCTGCCACAGGAATGGCAAACATACCACCTAATCCGTCACACTCTCACTCACATGGGTCACGGAACCCACGAGTAGCCAGGAGGAACACAAGGTCGCCTCGAAACAGCCCCTATCCTGTTCATAACTCTCAGGACTCGGCACATCTCACGTTGCCAGTGTTGGCTACCCAATTCCGCCGTCAGGAGCAAAGACTCGAAAATCTTGAACTGGAACAACACCGAATGACCTACCTGCTTCGTCAAGCTCTTGACCACATATCACAACTCCAGCGAGAACAAGAAGATACCGGCCTCTCTGTAAGCATAATCCAGGATTCAATGACCGCCGAATTAGGTGCGGATGAACTTGTAAGAAACCGACTAGAGGAATGTGAACAACGTTCACAGGAGACTGAGGATCACTCTCGTATACTAGCACAACGACTGGCCTTGGTGGAAGACAACGCCAGGCAAACAAACAGACTAGCAGAAACCGTGGACCGCCTTGTCGCGCTGATGGAACAAATTAATCTACAGGAAGACTAGTGTAGTCTTTGTCTTGTAATCTATCTCGTAATCTAATGACTATCTAGCGCTACTCTATAAACTAGTCGGATGTAACAATTCCCGACACCTTTTGTAATATCTATGTAGGATGTAACCTTTGAACTCACATTATCTATCAAACTTCCCTTGATATTTCAACTCATAATAATTGTCATTTTTCCATGTTGATGTTATGTATTACTGCTTTTATACATGTACATCTGTGACAATTACAAGTTCCTACAAAATCTCATGTATCTTCATTTCTTTTATTGAAGAATCATGCCGCCAAAGACAAGACCATACACCGATGCCCAGATTACCTCCCTTATAACCCAGGCTGTTACTGAAGCCTTGGCTCGGAATACTCCACCAAATTCCACGAGGAACAGTGATGCCGCTGAAACCTCTGCTGCTAAACCTTGCTCTTACAAGGACTTCCAGAACTGCAAACCTCTAAACTTTGCAGGTACCGAGGGAGCTATCGGTCTAGTACGCTGGAACGAGAGAGTTGAGTCTGTATTTCTTATCTGCAACTGTGCGGAGGGAGATAAGGTTAAGTTCTCCGTTAGTACTTTTACTGACACCGCACTCACCTGGTGGAACACTTATGCCCAGACTGTGAGTGTTGCTACTGCTTACCAACTCCCGTGGGAGGAGTTGAAGGAAATGTTGAGGGGCGAGTACTGCCCCAGGGATGAATTGAAACAACTGGAAATGGAATTATGGAACCACAAGATGCAGGGTGATGATATCACCGGATACACCAACCGTTTCCATCAACTGGCACTCCTGTGCCCAACCATGGTCGATCCTGAGTACAAGAGGATCGAGAAATTCGTTGATGGACTTCCCGAGAGACTACAGGACCTGATGACTTCATCCAAACCGGGTACTATTCAGAGCGCCATCCGTATGGCCCATGAACTAACGGCAAATTCTGTCCGCCGTGGTACAACTTCAACCCCATCTGCAAACAACAAACGCAAGTGGGAAGGTAACCCCAACTCATCCAACCAAACCTCCAACAAAAAGCCTGAGTACATTAAGGCTTATTCATCGGGGACTTCGGAAAAGAAAGGGTACAGCGGGAACAAGCCTTATTGTTCCAAATGCAGCCGCCATCATGACGGTTCTTGCCCTTGCTCCAACTGCAAGCGGTTCGGGCATCTAGCCAAGGATTGCCGAACCAACATTTCTACCCCCAACACCAATGCACCAAAGGCCTGCTTTGGGTGCGGAAATTCAGGGCACTTCAAGAAAGATTGCCCAAAGCTGAAAAACAACAACAACCCTGCTCGCGGCAGATCATTCGTTATCAAGGCTGGGGAAGCCAGACAAGACCCGAACGTCGTGACGGGTACGTTCCTTCTCAACGACCTTACTGCTTCTGTGTTATTTGATACTGGTGCCGATAGAAGCTTCATTTCTGAGAAATTTAGCCCTTTACTTGATATTACTCCCACTGCCTTAGATGCTAAATACATTGTAGAATTAGCTAACGGCAAACTGATTGAGACGGATAGCATCATACACAACTGTACACTTAACCTCACGAATGAAACGTTTTCCATTGATTTAATCCCTGTCGAGATCGGCAGCTTCGATGTTATTGTCGGTATGGATTGGTTATCCAAGCACCGGGCTGAAATCATCTGTCATGACAAACTCGTTCGCATACCTCTTGTCTCCGGTGGAACCTTAGTCCTACAAGGGGAGACCGGTAGACGGAATCTGAATATTGTATCCTGTCTGAAAACTAGAAAATATCTACGAAAAGGGTATCAAGCCATCCTCGCACATGTAACGGAGAAGAAGTCGGAGGAGAAGCGACTTGAGGATGTACCGATCGTGCGGGATTTCCCGGAAGTCTTTCCTGAAGACTTGCCCGGACTTCCGCCACCTAGACAAGTTGAATTTCAAATCGAACTTGTGCCCGGAGCTGCACCCGTGGCACGAGCCCCTTACCGTTTAGCACCATCCGAAATGCAGGAGTTGTCTAACCAACTACAGGAACTCCTGGACAGAGGATTCATTCGACCAAGTTCCTCGCCTTGGGGAGCTCCGGTCTTATTCGTGAAAAAGAAAGATGGATCTTTCCGCATGTGTATCGACTACCGAGAGCTGAATAAGCTAACTATAAAGAATCGGTACCCACTTCCGAGAATCGATGACCTGTTTGACCAACTCCAGGGATCGAGTGTTTACTCAAAGATTGATCTACGGTCGGGTTATCATCAACTCCGAGTCCGTGACAATGATATCCCAAAGACAGCTTTCCGAACTCGTTATGGGCATTACGAATTCCAAGTGATGCCATTCGGGTTGACCAACGCACCGGCCGTATTCATGGACCTTATGAATCGGGTATGCAAACCATATCTTGACAAATTCGTCATTGTGTTCATCGATGATATCCTGATTTACTCTCGCAACGAGCAGGAACATGCTCAACATCTGAAAACCATTCTAGGACTTCTTAAACACGAAGAGTTATATGCCAAATTCTCTAAGTGTGAGTTCTGGATTCGAACCGTTCAATTCCTCGGGCACGTGATTGACAGCCAAGGAATTCATGTTGATCCTGCCAAGATTGAAGCAATCAAGGGCTGGGAGTCACCGACCACTCCAACCGAAGTGAGACAATTCTTGGGTCTTGCTGGTTATTATCGCCGATTCATCGAAAACTTTTCAAGAATAGCTATTCCCCTAACCACACTGACTCAGAAAGATAAGAAGTTCGATTGGACGGATAAGCAAGAGTCAGCTTTTCAACTATTGAAAAACAAACTTTGCAGTGCACCGATCTTGTCCTTACCCGAGGGCACCGACGATTTCGTAGTTTACTGCGACGCCTCACACCAAGGACTTGGTTGTGTGTTGATGCAACGGGAAAAAGTCATTGCCTATGCCTCACGACAACTGAAAATCCACGAGAAAAACTATACGACCCACGACCTCGAGTTAGGTGCTGTGGTCTTCGCATTGAAAATCTGGAGACATTACCTCTACGGTACGAAAAGCACTATCTTTACCGATCACAAAAGTCTCCAACACATATTCGATCAGAAAGATCTAAACATGAGACAACGTCGCTGGGTTGAGTTACTTAGTGACTACGACTGCGAGATCAAATACCATCCGGGCAAGGCTAACGTAGTGGCCGATGCCTTAAGCCGAAAAGAACGAGTGAAACCCCTTCGAGTCCGAGCACTTTCTATGACAATTCGTAACGAGCTTCCTGCTCAAATCCTTACCGCTCAACTTGAAGCACTCAACGATGAAAACTTGAAAAATGAAGCCTTGCGAGGCTTGGATAAACAATTCGAAATCAAACCCGATGGAACTCGATACTTCTCTAACCGGGTGTGGTTACCCAAATTCGGAAACTTGCGAGATTTGGTGATGGCTGAAGCTCACAAATCTCGATATTCTATACATCCTGGTTCTGACAAGATGTATCATGACGTCAAAGGGTTGTATTGGTGGCCTAACATGAAAGCTGAAATTGCCTTGTACGTCAGTAAATGCCTAACATGTTCCAAAGTCAAGGCCGAACACCAAAGACCCTCGGGGTTGCTCCAACAACCTGAAATTCCTCAATGGAAATGGGAACAGATTTCCATGGACTTCATTACCAAATTACCGAAAACTTCGAGTGGTTGCGATACCATTTGGGTGATCGTGGACCGTCTCACGAAATCTGCTCATTTTCTGGCCATCAAGGAAACCGACAAGATGGAGCGTCTGACTCGCATCTATGTCAAAGAAATCATCTCGCGACACGGTGTACCTATCTCGATCATCTCGGATAGGGACAGCCGTTTTACTTCTAACTTTTGGCAATCATTACAGAAATCTCTTGGTACTCGTCTGGATATGAGTACTGCTTATCACCCGCAAACTGATGGCCAAAGCGAGCGAACTATTCAAACACTGGAGGATATGCTACGAGAATGCGTAGTTGACTTCGGTACTTCTTGGGAAAATCACTTACCGTTGTGCGAGTTCTCGTACAACAACAGTTACCATACCAGCATAAAGGCTGCACCCTTCGAGGCACTTTACGGGCGTAAGTGCCGATCACCTATCTGTTGGACTGAGTTAGGAGATTCCCAACTCACGGGTCCAGATATCATTCAAGAAACTACTGAGAAAATCATCGGTATTCAAAACCGGCTGAAAGCCGCACGTGATCGTCAGAAAAGCTATGCTGACGTGAGACGCAAACACCTTGAGTTCCAGGTAGGGGACAAGGTACTTCTCAAAGTGGCACCGTGGAAGGGTGTCATTCGATTCGGAAAGCGAGGCAAACTAAATCCTAGATACATCGGACCATTCGAAATCCTGGAAAGGATTGGTCCAGTGGCATACCGCCTGCAACTTCCTGCTGAACTTAGCAGCGTACACAACACATTCCACATTTCTAACTTGAAGAAATGTCTGTCTGACGAGACACTGATTATACCGCTCGACGAAATTCAAATCGATGATAAACTTCATTTTGTCGAGGAACCTATGGAAATCATGGACCGTGAGGTCAAACGATTGAAACAGAGTCGTATTCCCATCGTAAAGGTCAGGTGGAATTCTAGGCGCGGCCCTGAGTTCACCTGGGAACGGGAAGACCAAATACAACAGAAATACCCACATCTCTTCCCAGATAACGCACCGTCCGTGCACCCAAGCTAATTTCGGGACGAAATTTCTTTAACAAGGGGAGAATGTAACACCTGCATAATTAGGATAATTAATTATGCCTAATTGTTTGTAACTAGTTGTAATTAGTATGTAATAGGACTAATTACAGGCTCTATTTGTATATATATATATAAGGTGATTTATATATATGTGTGTGTACTTACGCGATTTGGATAAATCGTACGAATTAACCGGACGGAGTCCGACACAGTTTACTTGGACGTTGGTGACAGAAATTTACTTAAATAATGAGAACGTATTTTGTTATATAAAATACGCAACCGAACGAGCATTATTTATATATTATCGCGACGACATTTTAACTAACGCAACAAAACGTAATAAACGCGACTTAATAATTAAAATATTGCGACAAATGTTTTACTATTAATTTCAAAGTATTTTTATTTAAATACTTTAGTTACATTTTAAAAATATAAACGTTTGGTTAAATATTAAAAACTAGTGATTAAACGATTAGGACACGGAGTCAACGCTGTGTTTTGGGGAGTATTTCCCCCTCCTTCCTTGGTGGATCAGCCAAACCCCACCCCCACACCCACTTTTCTCTTTCATTTTTCATTATCACAAAAACACACACAAACCAAACTCTCTCAACCTCAATTCACACCAAATTTTCGGAATCAAAACTCGACCACAAAAATTACATATTCGGAATCACCATCACGAGTGGAGCAAGAATATCAAGACCGTTTTCATCATCTCATCCTCCATCTAGCTCGATTTGCAAAAGTAAGAATTTTCTAAAATCTTAGATCTATTCAATTTGGTGTAATGTTTTGATGTTTTGATGTGTACACAACATAGTTATAACCTAATACAAGAAGAAAACACGATTTTATAGCTCAAAAATGGATTAGATTTGCGTTTTTGGTCGGAAAATCACGAAACCCGAAAGTTCTGGGCTGATGTTCATCTTTGCGACACAACGTTTGTGTCGCATGCTATGTCGCATAAACCCGTTTATGTCGCACCTTGTGTCGTACTGATCCTTTAGTGTCATAATCTTTGCGACACAATATTGTGTCGCACTCTATGTCGCATACTATGTCGTATTTTATACGACACAACCCTTATGTCGCTATTGAATTAGCATCGCAAGCTTTTTGCGACACAACCACTGTGTCGCAGGGCTCTTGTGTCGCACCCTTCATGCGACACAACCCTTGTGTCGCATAACAAACTTTAGTGTCGCATTTTGTGTCGCAAAACACAGCAGATTCACAAATATATTCCAAGTTAAGTGTTATACATTTCGGACTTCAAACGACTATACGATATAACATTTAAGGTACATTGAAACATGTTTTTCAAGCATAACAATTCAAACAAGTATATAAAATGTCGAGATTAACGTTTCAACTAAGTCACCAACGGGCCCAAACATGTTTTCCAACAAACGAACAATTAGAAACATACGAACAAACATTGGCTATACTAGTTGTGTACAACTAAACGAAACGTCTCGTGAGACGCATACTTACATAACTTCATATGAATAGGCATTTGAAGGTTACGGGTTCGGAGAACCTACTTGCTATAATTACTACTTGCTATTTGCTACGGCTTATTACCAGACTCAGGTGAGTCTTACGGCCCCAGTTTTACTGTTTTATCTTATTGGGGGAGATACATGCTACTGATTTTCTTGAACACAAGTACTAAACTGTTTACTATACCAAACGAAATTGCATGAGTTTACTTACAAACAGAAGTCTCTCCATCATATATCGTTAGTTATGGACTTAAGCGCGAACACTAGTTAATGGATCAATTAGGGAAATGACCCTCCCCACCCGGGGCAGTAGCGCTGCCACGTACTGATTTACACGTAGAAACGGGTGACTACTTATTCGTTACTGATGCTTGCTCACTTACGAGCATGTCACGGGAGCAAACATATTATTTACGGGTTAAGCTTCGATTATGAGCCTCATGGCAACGGTATAAACTTACTTATTTACATTTGCTGGTTTGCAAATACTGATTTTACGATTGCTGGATTGCAATGGCTGATTTTACGCCTACGGGCATTTCTGATGAAAGCTCGTGTTCAAAACCGATATTACTTACAAACCTGTGAGATTCACCAACCTTTTGGTTGACACTTTTTAGCATGTTTTCTCAGGTACCCGGATGGAGTAGGATTACTCCAGGATTTTAGCTAGAGTCGCATGATTTCAACACAACTGCATTAACGGAGATTCTTAGCATTATCTTTTGTATATTTTGATTATGTAATAGAATCTCCCGCTACACGCGCGGACTCTAGGGAAACTACATTTTTGTACACGAAAACACTAAGTTTTCAAACAATATATCTATGGAATGTAACTAATTTACAAACGTTGCATATAGATGTCGTTTACTTTATCTTTGTGCTGTGATATTTGATTAGTAACACCCCAAACTATGCTTCCGCAAAACAGTGAATTTCGGGGGTGTTACATACGACATAGTCGTTGTGTCGCAATCAAGCGATAGGTAAACTTTGTGTCGTAGATAATACGACATATAGTGCGACATAAGCGTTGTGTCGCATACATTGTATTTTCAGGTATAAGTAGCATCGTATTTGATTTAGTAGTTGAAAAGTGATTCCGACACTTAGAGTATATTTTGTTTTCTGATCTGGGCTTTCTGCGACACAAGGCTTGTGTCGCAGACCGTATGCGACATAAGGTCTGTGTCGTATGGATTTGTTTCTGATTTAGTGTTTATGCGACACAATGATTGTGTCGCAGACAAGGGTACGACACAATGATACGACATAGTCGTTGTGTCGCAATCAAGCGATAGGTAAACTTTGTGTCGTAGATAATACGACATATAGTGCGACATAAGCGTTGTGTCGCATACATTGCGACATAACGTGCGACATAACATGCGACACAGTGTTGTGTCGTATGAAGTTTTGGTCCGATGCGACACAAGAGGTCTGTTCGGAAATTTAGTTTTCCGAAAACGTATTTTCCGGTTTCCGTTGGGTCTAGAACTTTTATACTAGTTTTAATATGTTATAATGAGTTCATAATAACTATTGGTATTCGTTTTTAATGTTGGTGGTGTCGTTTTCTTTAAAATGACCAAAACCGACCTTTTCGTTAACGAGTTCAAAAACGAGTTTTAATTACATATTCGGACATCATTTAGCTAGGGGAACAACATGGAAGTAAAATAAATGTAATCGGAAAAGTTTCGAGGTCGCCGGAAAACTTACAAAGTTGTCGAATCGCGAAACCGAAAAGATGAAGTTGTAGCCCTCGTTGCGGTGATCGTTGTTGCTCCTTTCCGTTTTGTGATTCAAGCTCGTTTTGTGGGTGTTTTCTTGAGAGAGAGAGTGACCGAGATAGAGAGAGAGATGAGGGTAGAGAGAGAGAGTTGAGAGAGATTGAGTGAGAGGGTGGGTTTGGTTATGTTTGTGATCAAAGGGGCATGGGGGTGGTGCCCCATGTCTTGGCCGGTTTTGGTGGGGTCCACCAAGTGTGGATCTCACCAATTTTTGTTCCCTCGCGTACGCGTTCCGTGCGGTGTTCGTTTCCCCTGTCGTTTAAACGTAAAAATCATTTTATACGCGATTAAATATACGTTTTAAATACGAAATAATATCCGATAATTTAGTTGAAGCATTTTAATAAAATACTTTGTTTTTAAGTTATAAAATGTAACTTTGTTTTGTTTTGTCGGTTAGTCGAGTTTTCGGAGAGTTCGGTAACGTTTGGGTTAAAACGTACGTTTTCGTTACATTATAAACATAATATAGAGTAGTAGTCAAAGTAATTAAATAATCTCACATTATTTAATAATTGTTTTACCAATGTCCGCAAGTTTGTACAATTGTAGTTTCATACGATATGTACGAATCGTATACGCGTATATATATATATATTCCATCCATATATATATATAAAGTAAATAACGTATATAATCCTATTTCATATTATATACAAGTAATAATCACGTAATTAGGAAAAAATTAAATTGATCCAAATTTTGGGGTTGTTACATTCTCCCCTTGTTAATAAAATTTCGTCCCGAAATTTGTTCGAAGTAGTAATCGGTAGTTCTATACTAGTCAGGTAGCTACAATGTGTACTAACAGCCTACAGTTGTAGTGTAGGTCCTACAATGTTTGAAATCAAGTAATCGTTAAGTGGTAACGTACCCTAAATTTTGTTGCCGGGAGGTAGTGGGCATTTGGCCTTGAGATGGCCAGCACTCCCACAGTTGAAGCAGAGTTTCGCCTTGGGGGAGTTAGTATTCTTAGGGTAGGACTTGCATCGACCGATAGGTAAGGTACACGGTCCTTCATGATGCCGAGTGCACTTAGAACAGTAAGGTTTCTTCCCCAAGTAGTTTCCTGCAGAGTTGAAGGGAGAAATCTTCACCCTTTTTGCTGGAGGTGACGTATAGTCAGTGTCGGTATCCTCTTCAGTAGGAGTACTTTGTGAAGTTGGTGGTGAAGTAGGGTTTTCTAAAGTTATCAAACGTAGCTCGTACTCACGCATACGTATGTCATTTTGGAAAGCAATTCGTCGTAGGTCATCAATGTCTTCCCGTGCTTCAGTAAGTTGTTTTTGCAGCGATTCAATAGTTTGGTTAAGGTGGTTGACTGATTCAGTAGTCAAGGTTTCATCAACTGATGCTTTTGCAGCAGTTAGAGCAGCAGGAGGGGCAGGTGCTCCTGCTGATTCAGCGGAGTGTTCTGTATCACACTCGAGTTCGAGGAGGTAAGGAAACATCTTCGGTTCCTCACTGAGCAGTTCATTTTGCAGTGTAGGGTTGTTGACGGAGTGAGTTGTCATTTCCTACGAAATAAGTGTTCTATTTAAGAATTTGCCTCAAGTAAGTGAAGTTATATTAATTTATCTGTTTAAAGTAACGAATAGCATACGAGTTCCCGGTCTCAACCAGTGTGAGATAATTGGGAAGGGAGTTTGGGTTACTGTATCTAAAGTGTAAGGCAAATTGTGTTGTCGGGATTTAAGTAGTCGGTCGTTTCCTAATCCTATTGTGTACTTAGGATCAAAGAAAACACACAGAATAAAATACAGTTATACATAAGTCATTAAGCGAGAGATTTATGAGAAAGCAGATTCGGGTAGTCAAAGAATAAGCGTACCCGGGTTGAGTAAATCACAGAGTCTCGGATTTGGGTCATCCTCCCTAGCATTGATTACATAAGCTCTACTCCTTGTATTGTTGGTTCGGGGTTTCAGCTTAGGGCAATCCTTCCTGAAGTGCCCGGTACCGTTGCACTCATAGCAGGTTTTGGGTGCGGAAGTATCAGTACCAGTGGGGTTGGTTCGGCAGTCTTGGGCCAGGTGCCCGAATTTCTTGCACTTAGTGCAGGGACAGGAGCCGTTATGATGGCGGCTACATTTGGAGCAGTAAGGCTTGCTCCCCTTGTAAGCCTTTGAGTCATTGACGTTGACAATTGCAAGCTTTTTGTCAGAAGTCGGGTTGGATGAGTGGGGACTCACTTCCCATTTACGTTTGTTACTCGCAGACGGGGTTGAAGTCGAGCCGCGGCGGACAGAATTAGCCGTTAACTCATGAGCCATACGAATGGCGCTCTGAATAGTTCCCGGTTTATCTGTAACACCCCCAAATTTAACAGTTTGCGGAAGCGACGTTTTGGGTGTTACTAAATCTTGTAGTCGCTCGGGAAGTCCGTCAACGTACTTTTCGATCCTTTTGTACTCAGGATCAACCATGGATGGGCACAGAAGTGCCAGTTGGTGAAAACGGTTGGTGTAGCCGGTGATGTCATCACCCTGCATCTTGTGATTCCAGAATTCTACTTCCAATTGCTTCAGCTCATCTCTTGGGCAGTACTCGCCCCTCAGCATGATCTTCAGTTCATCCCACTGTAGTTTGTAAGCCTCGGCAACGCTCACTGTCTGTGCATATGTGTTCCACCAGGTAAGGGCGGTGTCAGAAAAAGTGCTGGTGGCGAACTTAACTTTATCCTCTTCCTTGCAGTTGCAGATGAGGAATACTGACTCGATTTTCTCGGTCCAACGAATCAGACCAATCGCTCCTTCAGTACCTGCAAAGCTTAAGGGTTTGCAGTTTTGGAAGTCCTTGTAGGTGCAGGTTTTGGGTTGTGGTCCAGTATTAGCGGTATCTTCGCTACCAGGGGCTGAAGTCCGGGTAGCTAGAGCTTGAGCCACACTACGGGCAATTATACCCGCTACTTCGGCTTCAGTAAGAGTGATTTGTCGTCGAGGAGGCATGTTCCTTGAAACAATAAATAAAGAACATGTGAAGGTTTGAACAAGAATTATGATTGTGATGGTTTTAGTAAGTTTAGAGAAAATATGCCAAAGTTTGAAGGTTGTTTAAAGTTGTGTACTATAAATAAGTTTATACGGTTTTGAAGTTTTTGAAAATTTTATAAAACATTTTTGTGAGAAATTTTGTAACAAGTTTGATAAAAATACATTTGTTATAAAATTTTGATAGTAAAAGTCGGTTGTATAATTTGAAATCAGACGAAAATTGAGCTGAAAATGGTTTTATTAGGTTACACCTAACGGTACAGTAGTGTACATTGTAGAATGTTACAAACGTAGAATTAGATAGGAATAGCAAATGAAAACAAGGTCTCGATCTTCATATCGAAGGATGTTCGAGTAACTATGGTTGTCGGTTATAACGGTGTGGAAGTCTTCGGACGTAAGCCGGTAGTCGTGAATTCATAAAAGTTAAAAGACAGAATGACGAGAATCGAGTCGTCGTTTGTTCGATGAAATGTTAAGGAATATTAATTTCGTAGTAGTCGAGAGAGTATCGTATCGGGGAAAGAGGCCTATGTATATATATATATATATATATATATATATATATATATATATATATATATATATATCACATAACCGCCTAGTTCGTGTCTAGCACAATCACGTAAAAGTCCCGGTTCTCTCGAGGTCAGAGTCAGCTAATGCATTCTGGTTCAACATAACCCCTTTCAGAACTCACATCATCTTCATTTAATTGTACATAGTTGATCAGGCTATGTTAAATTAAACTTGTATGCTGTAATTCCTGAACCAGTTATACTTAATGAGGAATACTGCCTAACGGTCATAGTCTAGGCCCACTAAATGCAACCTAGTTCACTATAACCTTAGGCTCTGATACCAATCTGTAACACCCCCAAATTTAACAGTTTGCGGAAGCGACGTTTTGGGTGTTACTAATCAATAATCACAAGCACAAAGGATACAGTGAACGACTCTAAATGAGACGTTCGAAAAGTTATTACATTAATACATAAGTAGTTTCAAAATACAAGCTCGAGTTCAAGTAAAATCCTAGAGATTCTAATACATAACAGTAAGTACAAAAGTAATGTATGTAAATCTCCAAGCTTGTAAATGCATGCGACTCGAGCTAAGATAGCTTATCCCGCTGGGCATCCCTACTGATGCTGTGTACCTGAGAAGCATTACTAAAACGGTCAACCAAAAAGGTTGGTGAATCTCACAGGTTTGTAAGTAAGTAAACAGTTGAACACACAAGTAGTATTTGTAAATCATAGCCAGCCAGTAAGTAACGATCACAGGTTATGCTCATCGTTTACTTAAGTTTTAATAAGTGGGTGGTTGCAGGTTATGCTAACCGTTTGATACAATTGCCATGAGCCACCATAGTTGAAGCTTAACGTACAGTAAATATAGGTACCCCCTCATGAATGTAATCCAAAACATTCATACGGAACGAGTAAGAAACGCCCGTTTCTACAGGAACGGTTCGTGGTAGTGCTTGCTACCCCGGGCGGGGATTGTCAGTCCCATATGGATCCATATACTAAAACTCACGCTTATCACATAACTAACAACTATGGTTCAGGAGGATTTCATTGGATTAGTCGTAAACTCATGCAGTTGGCGTATTCGTAATCTCATACAGTAAGTAAATCATGGCAGCAAGTAAGTTTTGTGTGTTCATGTAAAACAGTAATGCATCTCACCCCTGAGTATAAAACAGTAAAGTAGGGGCTGTAAGACTCACCTGAGTCTGGCAGACAATGCAGTAAGTAAGCAAGTAGTATTCCCGAATTAGCAACCCTTAGCGTCCTAATACGCATACGGTTTAGTAAGTAAATGGAATACTTGTAAAGTATCCATGCTAGTTGTTCCCAAACTAATTAATGTCCATTAGTTTGTTTGTACGTTTGTAATCGTTTGTAGTTTGTAGTAAAGTTATACGGTCTGTTTGTTATCGGTGTATAATAATAATTCCATCCATTATTATTATGTATTCATAGTAGTTGTACTTTTGTAAAGCGTACGCGTATAACTGTTTGTTTGTATCACAATGTGTATCGTTTGCGTAAGTTCCAATGGGCTTAAACCCCAAAGGGTACGAGTGAAACCTCGTAAGTATTCGAGTGTATGTTCGTATCAGTTAACGTGTAATCCAGCACGTAACTAGTGAGTGAACTGGTAAGTTCGTATCGGATGCAATCCCGTGTAATGTACAAGTGTAAGTTCGTTGGAGTGTAATCTCCTAAGTATTTCGAGTGTAAACTCGTGTGCGTGTGTGAGTGAAATCTCACGTTAGTTTAGCATAGTCTTGTACGTATTCAAGTGTTGTTGTATACTTTCAAAAGTATAGTATTTTCAGGTATAAGTAGCATCGTATTTGATTTAGTAGTTGAAAAGTGATTCCAACACTTAGAGTATATTTTGTTTTCTGATCTGGGCTTTCTGCGACACAAGGCTTGTGTCGCAGACCGTATGTGACATAAGGTCTGTGTCGTATGGATTTGTTTCTGATTTAGTGTTTATGCGACACAATGATTGTGTCGCAGACAAGGGTACGACACAATGATACGACATAGTCGTTGTGTCGCAATCAAGCGATAGGTAAACTTTGTGTCGTAGATAATAAGACATATAGTGCGACATAAGCGTTGTGTCGCATACATTGCGACATAACGTGCGACATAACATGCGACACAGTGTTGTGTCGTATGAAGTTTTGGTCCGATGCGACACAAGAGGTCTGTTCGGAAATTTAGTTTCCGAAAACGTATTTTCCGGTTTCCGTTGGGTCTAGAACTTTTATACTAGTTTTAATATGTTATAATGAGTTCATAATAACTATTGGTATTCGTTTTTAATGTTGGTGGTGTCGTTTTCTTTAAAATGACCAAAACCGACCTTTTTGTTAACGAGTTCAAAAACGAGTTTTAATTACATATTCGGACATCATTTAGCTAGGGGAACAACATGGAAGTAAAATAAATGTAATCGGAAAAGTTTCGAGGTCGCCGGAAAACTTACAAAGTTGTCGAATCGCGAAACCGAAAAGATGAAGTTGTAGCCCTCGTTGCGGTGATCGTTGTTGCTCCTTTCCGTTTTGTGATTCAAGCTCGTTTTGTGGGTGTTTTCTTGAGAGAGAGAGTGACCGAGATAGAGAGAGAGATGAGGGTAGAGAGAGAGAGTTGAGAGAGATTGAGTGAGAGGGTGGGTTTGGTTATGTTTGTGATCAAAGGGGCATGGGGGTGGTGCCCCATGTCTTGGCCGGTTTTGGTGGGGTCCACCAAGTGTGGATCTCACCAATTTTTGTTCCCTCGCGTACGCGTTCCGTGCGGTGTTCGTTTCCCCGGTCGTTTAAAAGTAAAAATCATTTTATACGCGATTAAATATACGTTTTAAATACGAAATAATATCCGATAATTTAGTTGAAGCATTTTAATAAAATACTTTGTTTTTAAGTTATAAAATGTAACTTTGTTTTGTTTTGTCGGTTGGTCGAGTTTTCGGAGAGTTCGGTAACGTTTGGGTTAAAACGTACGTTTTCGTTACATTATAAACATAATATAGAGTAGTAGTCAAAGTAATTAAATAATCTCACATTATTTAATAATTGTTTTACCAATGTCCGCAAGTTTGTACAATTGTAGTTTCATACGATATGTACGAATCGTATACGCGTATATATATATATTCCATCCATATATATATATAAAGTAAATAACGTATATAATCCTATTTCATATTATATACAAGTAATAATCACGTAATTAGGAAAAATTTAAATTGATCCAAATTTTGGGGTTGTTACAGTATAGCACCCTAAAAGGGGTGTATTCGACACCAAAAGGGGCGTATTCGATAGCAAATAGGGCATATTCGGTAGCAAATAGGGCGTATCCGGCACCATAGAGGGGGTATACCACCCCAAAAGGGGGTATACGGCCCCATAAGGGGGTATACGGTCCCTATGGGGTGGTGTAGCCCTGGTCGTGGTCTTGTGCACTGGATCGTAAGTCTTGCGTGCTGGATCGTAATTCGTTTGGCCATAACTTCTTCGTTCTAGCTCCGTTTTCAGTGTTCTTTATATCCACGAGATCGTAATTACCTGAAGATCATAATGAGATACTCTAAGTATAATTTCAAGGTATTATGCTTTAAAAGTGTTCGTAGAACGTGAACGTATCGTTTGTGCTCTATTTTTTACGTTATTTGGCCATTTTACTTGATTTTTGAAGCAACTCCTTATTTTTAGCCTTAATCGTGAATTATGGTGGAAAAGTATTGGTATTGAATGTTTTCATCCATTTTGGAGATAAAAAGGTGGGAATTATGTACGTAAAAACGTGACTTTTTACGTCCAATCAGTCCCCGTTAGATATGACTGGAATTCCGAGAGAACTAGCTGAACATAAGCTAAATATACATCCACGCACCTTCCCTGTGAGGCAAAAAAAATGAGTGCTCGCCAAAGAACTCAATGAAGCCATAAATCAGGAGGTTGCAAAGCTTGTGGAAGCTCGGATCCTCAAAGAAGTGTACTTTCCTCGCTGGGTGGCCAATCTAGTAATGGTACGAAAGAGTGATGGCACATGGCGCATGTGCATTGATTTCACAAATCTAAACAAAGCTTGTCCAAAAGATAGCTATCCACTCCAATAGATAGATCAGAAGATAGAATCTTTGGAAGGTTTCAAGTTCAAGTGTTTTCTAGATGCATATAAAGGCTACCATCAAATTCGAATGGCGATAGAAGACGAAGAAAACACTGCATTCCACACCGAACAAGGAACGTTTTGTTATGAAAAAATGCCGTTTGGATTAAAAAATGCTGGGGCCACATATCAACGGTTGGTGGATAAAGCGTTCGCAAAACAGCTAGGTCGAAACATTGAAATATATGTAGACGATATGGTGATAAAGAGCAGGAATGAAGGAAACCTAATGACCGACATCGAGGAAACTTTTAAGATGCTACGACACATCAACATGAAGCTAAACCTGAAAAAATGTGTTTTTGGCGTTGAAACGGGACAATTTCTTGGACACCAGATCACGAAGAATGGTATTGAAGCTAACCCCGAGAAGGTCAAAGCTATCACTGAGATGATATCTCCCAGGACCATCCGCGAAGTTCAGAGTCTGAATGGTAAATTAGCCGCTCTTGGGCGATTCCTTGCCAGATCGGCAAAGAAGACACTACCATTCTTCAAAACATTAAAGGGCTGCATTAGTAGAAAAGGCTTCAGATGGGATGAGGAAGCTGAAACGGCTTTTCAGGAATTAAAGTCACATCTCCAGTCTCTCCCTGCCTTAACTGCCCCAATACCTGGGGAGACGCTTACATTATATTTAGCGGTGTCAAACGAAACTGTGAGCTCCGTACTCTTGGCGGATAGAGACAAAGTGGAGAAACCAATCTATTTTGTTAGCAAAGCCTTACAAGGACCTGAAGTAAACTATCCGACACTGGAAAAGTTGGCACTTGCGCTCGTTCATACAGCACGACGCTTACGTCGGTATTTTCAGGCCCACACGATTTGTGTCCTCACTGATCAACCTATCAGACATGTATTGCTTAAACCAGAAAATTGTTGGAATAGTGTCCAAGATCATAACTAATTGGTGATAATATCATTTGAAGTATAGTCCTTTTTGGGTTGCCCTCAATGAACAGTAAGAGAAATAAATAAAGAGAAAATATTAGTTGGAATTAATATTGGTTTAAAGGAAAAGAACATTCTGGAAGCATCATCCAACCGCCGGTTGGAAGGTCCAGCCGGCGGCTGGAGTCAATACTGGGGTAAGGCGGTGGAACGTGTTTTAGTCTGGGCAGGATTCAAGTTCAACCGCCGGCTGGAAGCTCCAACCGGCGGTTGAAGGATGGAAACAGTTTGTCCCACATCATCCAAAGGACCAAACCCTAGGCTTCCCTCTCCCCTATAAATAGGGACCTACCCTATGCTTTCAAAGGCATCCCAGAATTGGATAGAGTTCAACTCTTTCTCTCTCTTTTTCGTTCCTTATCCTTGTAATAGTTTATTCGATTTATATCGGTACTAAAGGATTTGGAATTTCTCTTAGTTCTTGGGTGTGAGCCATTAGAGGTGTTCTGGTTTGGGCACTCGCCTCCAAGTAAGGAAGCTCTGCAAGATCGTCTGCGCGTGAGAAATTGGTTTTCTCAAAGGTTTGTAATTTCTTATTTATCTTATTTATTTTATTGCTTTTATTTATTCAAGTTAAGATCCTTAGCGTTTAGTTTCCTAATTGCCTTAGATTAATTTTTGTTGTATTCAACTTCCAAAGGGCGTTCTAATTTAACAATAGGAGTATTCAACTTTTCACAAAATGACAATGATACAAAAGACTTGGTGGCTCCAGAGTCAAATAAAACATGGGCAGGTATAGTATTAATTATAAAGGTACCTGTCACCACGTCATGTGACTCCTTTGCCTCATCTGCTGTAATCTGAAAAGAACGACCTTTAGCTTTCTGTCCACTAGCTTCTCTTTTCTTTTCTGCTTCTTTCTTCTGTTCATTTCTTTTCATATCTTCTAGTTTAGCAGGACAGTTAGCTTGTAAGTGGTCATCCTTATAACAATAAAAGCACATCCTATATGGATTAGGGCAATTAGCAGCAATATGCCCTTGCTGACGACACTTATAACAAGCTGTACTCCCTAACTGACATTCTCCTGGATGCTTTCTGCCACAATTATTACACTTGGGAAATTCCCGAGTTGGAGCTTGAGATTGACGGTTAGATAGTTGAGATTGTGACTTCTGTTGTTGTGGTTGTGATGACTGCTGCTTTCCGAAATTTTTAAACTTCTTAAATTGCTGTGATTGAGAAGAAGATTGTTCTGCTTTTCTCTTATTGGCTCTATCCTCTGCTTTCACTTGCAACTCCTTCTCTCGAGTCAACCCCTTATTCATCATCTTAGGAATAGAATCATAAATAGTCGGGTCAACTGCTTCTTTGATATCAATGTTCAAATGTCGGTAATAATGGTCCTTCATTAACCCTGGATTCGAGGTATATTCGGGACAAAACTGAGATTTGTCATAAAACACGTTAGTGTACTCAGTTACCGACATTTTCCCTTGATTGATGGCTAAGAACTCTCCTTTCAATCTTTCTACTTCCGCCATTGGAGCAAATTCTGCTATAAACTTCTCTTTAAACATACTCCAAGAAAACTTTGCAGCTTCTGCAGCACCATGTGTTTTAATTTGAGTACCCCACCAATCCTGAGCACTATCTTTTAACTGATGAGCAGCAAACAGTACACGTAGCCTTTCTGGACAGTCACAGAGTAGAAAAGTCTCTTCTATCTTATTAATCCACCTATGACTACTAATCGGGTCTCTTTCACCGTGAAATTCTGGGGGACTACAATTGGCAAAGTTTTTATATTCAAAACGTTCTTTTTCTTTATTCATTTGTTGCTGAGCACTTAACATTTCACTATTCAACTGAGGGTTAACTAAGACAGGATGCTTCTGTTCAAATTCTACTAATCGTGTATTAATAATTTGCTCCATTCGAGTATATACCTTAGGAACAAATTCTTGTAGGGCTTGCCCAATCACATCTTTTAATAGCATCCGGTCCTCGGGATCTAAACTTCTTTCTGAAACATTCTCCTCTTGAGTGGGAGAACGTACGTTTGAACCCTCAGCTTCTTTGTTTGGTGTGGATTCCATTTACTAAACAATATAAGAACACAATTAATAACATAGAAAATCTCTACTTCAACTATTACATATTGATTGCCTTTATCTTCACATACTTAACAACTTTGAATCTCCCACATGACTTTAGCAAAATATAACCTCGTTGGCCAGACGTAGTTATATTAAACTAAATACATGTTTCTATTCAAAATTCTTAAATATATTCCAAACCCAAGCAATCATTCTTATTCTAATCATAATCTACTAATCATATGCAAAACATTGCAAAAACATAACTGTAATTAACTACTGCACATTTATAAGTGGTTTAAGTTTAGGCAATCCTACTGTGGATTGCTTAAATCTCTTAAACCATCGCTCTGATACCAACTTGAAACGCCCTGAAAATCTGAACATTTTTTTTTTTTTTTTTTTTTACACTGAAACATATTTCTATTGGTCCCACTATTTGTATTATCATGTTTAATATTCTAATCTCCTTATCTATATTGCTTTTAAAACTTAAAATTTAAAACCTGCTGAAATCATCACCTACCCGCCGGGTAGATGGGTTACCCGCCGGGTACCCAAGTCTAGCCGCCGGGTTTTTCCCATTAACCGCCGGGTGAATTAATTTTTATGGTAACAGAACCTAATGTCCGTTTAAAGGCTTGAGAAGCCGCCGGGTGGGTTTAGGAAACCACCGGCTTGATCTTAATATTGCTTTTACCCGCCGGGTACTCAGGCTACCCGCCGGGTACCCTGGCGCTTACAGCACCTGCAGTTTTCTTTCCACTATTTACCATTTTCCGAACTTTGGACGCGCATATCTTTCAAACGACAAAGAGTTAAAACATGAAACTTTGCAGGCACTTTACTATAGTCAAAATGAAACTTTCTATTTTCGCACTTTCTCAAATTTCTCAATTTATCGGAATTTGGGCTTAAGGGTCATTTTCGGCTAAATTCCAACATTTTTCTAACATACTAAGTCTCAAACCATTAAGACTTAGAAGCTGAAACTTTAGGCACACATTTCTACTATCAAAACAAACTTGCGAGACTAATCACTATACTTCCAATCTTTATCTAACTCAAATTCGTTCATAGGCATCATTAAGACCCGTTTTGACCCATTATGACCCGTTGATTCAAAAGAGCTAATTTGACCCATTCAATAACTAAACACACTTCCAAATTAACTAATAACATCGTTGACTTTCATTAAAACTTTCAATATGTACATAATCAAAATATCACTTTCACTACAACTTACAACTTACACATTCTAAACCACATCTACTAGTCATTTAAGATTTTATACAATTACATCATATCTATCTAGTCATTACTTTCATAACCAAAACATGTCAAAACATAGTTTGGGCGATCCTTCAAGGTTCCAAAACGATAATTTAAAGAGAAAGCTTGTGTAACTTACAACAAGCTAGCACTCCACTTCTACCCTTTCGCAACTTCTTTACCCCTTCCGCTTTCACTTGTACCTACAACATAACTAAACTAATTAAGCAATTTGCTTAGTGAGAATATGAAATCTAATCAATACAATGCATTATTAACATAAAGCAAACAATGAACAAAGTAAAGAACTACTTCCCTTTTTCTTGCAACTTCACTTTCACAATTCTAATCATATGTGCACATAGCTAATCAATATTTGGCTAACATAAGTTAACCACTAATCGTACAAGGCTAACCTTGGTTAGCTATACTAATCAAAATATGGCTAATAAGCATTAACCATTCTACTCACAAGCTTTCATCATAATCATGATATAATCATAAGCTAATCACAACAAGTTACATGATCATGATCTAATCAATTCATAAACTCACCTTGGTTTGTAGCACAAATTGAAACAAGATGATCAAATGAGGACAATTCTTCTTTAGCACCTATTACATACACATAGCACATAATCAACAACTAATTCACACTTTCAATGACTAATCATCTATTTCTTTCTCCCCCACTTGAGGTTTACTAATTTCACTTCAACTAAACTAACTAACTTACTTATCATAATCAAAATCATTGCTTTATTATGAATTTAACTACTTTCTAATCACTAATTCAATCTACTAACATATCAAAATCATGCTATAAACTAAAACATATGATTCATGAGAAATTTCATAAACCATAATCATAACCTATCACTTGTAATAAGAAATTAGGATTCTAATCATTGTTTATAGGTTATACTAACACTAACTAATCAATTACAAACCCTAATTTCGGATTAAATCATATCAATTAACTAAAACCCCATAAAACCCAATTTCTAGGGTTCTAGGAGAAAGAAACTACTTACAAAGGTTGAAGAAGATGGAGGAGATGATGATTCTGAGTTCTAAAGCTTGGATTGAAGTTTAATTTGAAGTTTGAAGGTTAATTCTTGACCTCCTTCTACTCCCTGCGATTTTCTCTGTTTATTTTTTTAAGTTCTGGAATGTTTTGAAATGCCAGGAACTAAACACGTATCTGTGTATTTATCTTTTATTTATTTACTATACTACACAGTCTAGAACTGAACAACTAGTTTACGGTTTCTATTATATCTCTTTATTTAAAGATCTAAAATTAAAAAGATGTACATTTTATTGTACACTAAATTAATACTGTAAAACTGAACTATAAAAACTTATTTTTATTTACTAAAGTAATACCTTGAAAACTGGGGTGTTACAACTCTCCCCCACTTATTCTGTTCGTGTCCTCACGAACCATTCTTGGTGCACCGCAGGGTAGTATATCATCATCCACTCCTCCGGTTCCCAAGTAAATTCTGAACCCTTCCTATGTCGCCACTGAACTTTAACTATTGAAACTGATTTATTTCTGAGCTGCTTTACTTTCTGATCAAGAATTTTAACTGGCTCTTCTATATAACTCAACTTATCATTTATTTCTATTTCTGTCAGTGGTACATAAGAAGCCTCATCAACTAAACACTTTCTGAGCTGAGACACATGAAATGTATCATGAATACTACCAAGTTCTTCTGGTAATTGTAATCGATACGCAACCTTGCCAACTCTATCAATAATTTCAAAAGGTCCAATATACCTTGGACTCAACTTTCCCCGCTTTCTAAAACGTATAATCCCTTTCCAAGGTGAAACTTTAAGTAACACCTTATCGCCTGCTTGAAATTCAATAGGCCTTCTCCGCTTGTCTGCATATGACTTTTGTCGATCTTGTGCCATCTTTAATCTTTCTCTAATCTGATCAATCTTCTCAGTAGTTAACTGTACTATATCTGTACTTCCAAGCTCTCTCTGACCAATCTCACCCCAACAAATTGGAGTTCGACATTTTCTACCATATAGCATTTCATAAGGTGGCATTTTGATCGAAGAATGATAACTGTTATTATAAGAAAACTCAACCAATGGAAGGTGAGTATCCCAACTGCCACCAAAGTCAATGGCGCAAGCTCTAAGCATATCCTCAAGAGTCTGAATGGTACGTTCACTCTGACCATCAGTTTGAGGATGAAAAGCTGTACTAATATGCAATCGAGTCCCTAAATCTTCTTGAAATTTATTCCAGAATCGAGAAGTAAAACGAGTATCACGATCTGAAACTATAGAAAGTGGAACTCCATGCCTAGCAACAACTTCTTTAACATAAAGATCGGCTAACTTTTCTGAAGAAGAAGCTTCTTGAATAGGAAGAAAAATAGCACTTTTTGTCAATCGGTCCACGATCACCCAAATAGTGTCATGTTGCCTAGGGGTCTTTGGCAACTTAGTAACAAAATCCATGGTGATGTGTTCCCATTTCCATACTGGTATATCTAAAGGTTGGAGTTTACCGTATGGTTGCTGGTGCTCTGTTTTAACTTGCAGACAAGTAAGGCAATTCTGAACATGTTTAACTATATCACGCTTCATACCTGGCCACCAATAGTCACATTTCAGATCACGGTACATCTTGGTAGCACCAGGATGAATAGAATATTTAGATTTGTGCGCCTCATCTAGTAACTCTTTCTTTACTTCACTCGTTCTTGGTATCCAAATTCTACCATAACGAGTCTTTAAACCTCTAGAATCATCTACTAATTCAGAAAGTTGACCCGCTAAACGTTGGTTATTCGGGTCATTAGAAGCTAAAACTTCAATCTGAGCAGCTTTAATAGAATCAAATAACTGAGGAAGCACAGTCATTTGAAAAGATTTCACTGAAAGAACGGAATGGCTAACCTTTCTGCTAAGAGCATCGGCTACAACATTCGCTTTGCCAGGATGGTAAAGTATGTCGCAGTCATAATCTTTGACTAAATCTAGCCATCTTCTCTGACGATTGTTCAAATCACGCTGATCAAAGAAATATTTGAGGCTTTTGTGGTCTGTATAGATAATGAATTTAACACCATAGAGATAATGGCGCCAAATTTTAAGAGCGAAGACCACAGCTGCTAACTCAAGATCATGAGTGGGATAGTTCTGCTCATGTGATTTTAACTGGCGTGAAGCATAAGCAATGACTTTCCCACGCTGCATAAGAACACAGCCTAATCCAAGTTTTGAAGCATCACAATACACCACCATATCCTCGTTGCCCTCGGGTAAAACAAGAATAGGGGCTTGACTAAGCTTTTCTTTCAACATCTGAAACGCTTTAGCTTGCTTATCTTCCCACTTCCACTGAACGCTCTTTCTAGTCAACTGAGTCAAAGGAGTAGCAATCTTTGAAAAATCTTGAATAAAACGACGATAATAGCCAGCTAGGCCAAGAAAACTCCTAACTTCAGTAGGACTCGTAGGAGGGTCCCACTTCATCACTGCTGCTATCTTGGAAGGATCAACTTGAATACCGTGAATATTGATCACGTGTCCAAGAAATTGGACTTCTCGTAACCAAAATTCACATTTAGAAAATTTGGCAAATAGCTTTTCACAACGAAGTGTTTCAAGAACTTGCCTGAGATGTGCTGCATGCTCAGCTTCACTTTTAGAATAGATAAGAATATCATCAATGAAAACTATAACAAAGATATCAAGCATGGGCCGACAAACTCTGTTCATCAAATCCATGAATGCAGCTGGAGCATTAGTTAAGCCGAAAGGCATAACTGTAAACTCGAAGTGACCATAACGAGTACGAAAAGCAGTCTTTGAAATATCGTCTTCCCTTACCTTTAACTGATGGTAGCCAGAACGAAGATCAATCTTTGAAAAGAAACTGGCACCCTGTAGCTGATCAAATAAGTCATCTATTCGAGGCAAGGGATATCTGTTCTTAATGGTCACTTTATTTAGTTCCCGGTAATCTATACACATTCTTAGGGAACCATCTTTCTTCTTTACAAATAATACTGGAGCTCCCCAAGGTGAACTACTAGGACGGATGAAACCTTTATCTAAAAGTTCTTGCAATTGTTTCATCATTTCTTGCATTTCAGTTGGAGCTAACCGATAAGGAGTTTTAGCAATTGGAATAGCTCCAGGAATAAGATCAATTCGAAATTCCACTTGTCTATCAGGTGGAATACCTGGAAGTTCATCAGGAAACACTTCAGGAAATTCTTTCACCACTGGAATACTAGAAAGTTCGGGTACAGCTTTAGAATTATCAACCACGTGCGCCAAAAAGGCTTGACACCCGTGTGACAAAAATCTTTTAGCTCGAGCAAAGGTACAAACAGGAATGGATCTATTAGAACGCTCGCCATAGACAACAATCTCCCTTCCGCTAGGTGCTTTCAGGAGAACTATCTTTTCATAACAATTAATCATACCCTTATTCTTTCCCATCCAATCCATTCCTATAACTACATGAAATTCCCCCATTGGCATAGGAATCAAGTCTATTTTGAACACCTCACCTCCTATTTCAATAGTACACCCTCTATAAACATCACTAACAATAACTAATTTGCTATCGGCAATTTCAACTTCCAAAGGGCGTTCTAATTTAACAATAGGAGTATTCAACTTTTCACAAAATGACAATGATACAAAAGACTTGGTGGCTCCAGAGTCAAATAAAACATGGGCAGGTATAGTATTAATTATAAAGGTACCTGTCACCACGTCATGTGACTCCTTTGCCTCATCTGCTGTAATCTGAAAAGAACGACCTTTAGCTTTCTGTCCACTAGCTTCTCTTTTCTTTTCTGCTTCTTTCTTCTGTTCATTTCTTTTCATATCTTCTAGTTTAGCAGGACAGTTAGCTTGTAAGTGGTCATCCTTAAAACAATAAAAGCACATCCTATATGGATTAGGGCAATTAGCAGCAATATGCCCTTGCTGACGACACTTATAACAAGCTGTACTCCCTAACTGACATTCTCCTGGATGCTTTCTGCCACAATTATTACACTTGGGAAATTCCCGAGTTGGAGCTTGAGATTGACGGTTAGATAGTTGAGATTGTGACTTCTGTTGTTGTGGTTGTGATGACTGCTGCTTTCCGAAATTTTTAAACTTCTTAAATTGCTGTGATTAAGAAGAAGATTGTTCTGCTTTTCTCTTATTGGCTCTATCCTCTGCTTTCACTTGCAACTCCTTCTCTCGAGTCAACCCCTTATTCATCATCTTAGGAATAGAATCATAAATAGTCGGGTCAACTGCTTCTTTGATATCAATGTTCAAATGTCGGTAATAATGGTCCTTCATTAACCCTGGATTCGAGGTATATTCGGGACAAAATTGAGATTTGTCATAAAACACGTTAGTGTACTCAGTTACCGACATTTTCCCTTGATTGATGGCTAAGAACTCTCCTTTCAATCTTTCTACTTCCGCCATTGGAGCAAATTCTGCTATAAACTTCTCTTTAAACATACTCCAAGAAAACTTTGCAGCTTCTGCAGCACCATGTGTTTTAATTTGAGTACCCCACCAATCCTGAGCACTATCTTTTAACTGATGAGCAGCAAACAGTACACGTAGCCTTTCTGGACAGTCACAGAGTAGAAAAGTCTCTTCTATCTTATTAATCCACCTATGACTACTAATCGGGTCTCTTTCACCGTGAAATTCTGGGGGACTACAATTGGCAAAGTTTTTATATTCAAAACGTTCTTTTTCTTTATTCATTTGTTGCTGAGCACTTAACATTTCACTATTCAACTGAGGGTTAACTAAGACAGGATGCTTCTGTTCAAATTCTACTAATCGTGTATTAATAATTTGCTCCATTCGAGTATATACCTTAGGAGCAAATTCTTGTAGGGCTTGCCCAATCACATCTTTTAATAGCATCCGGTCCTCGGGATCTAAACTTCTTTCTGAAACATTCTCCTCTTGAGTGGGAGAACGTACGTTTGAACCCTCAGCTTCTTTGTTTGGTGTGGATTCCATTTACTAAACAATATAAGAACACAATTAATAACATAGAAAATCTCTACTTCAACTATTACATATTGATTGCCTTTATCTTCACATACTTAACAACTTTGAATCTCCCACATGACTTTAGCAAAATATAACCTCGTTGGCCAGACGTAGTTATATTAAACTAAATACATGTTTCTATTCAAAATTCTTAAATATATTCCAAACCCAAGCAATCATTCTTATTCTAATCATAATCTACTAATCATATGCAAAACATTGCAAAAACATAACTGTAATTAACTACTGCACATTTATAAGTGGTTTAAGTTTAGGCAATCCTACTGTGGATTGCTTAAATCTCTTAAACCATCGCTCTGATACCAACTTGAAACGCCCTGAAAATCTGAACATTTTTTTTTTTTTTTTTTTTTACACTGAAACATATTTCTATTGGTCCCACTATTTGTATTATCATGTTTAATATTCTAATCTCCTTATCTATATTGCTTTTAAAACTTAAAATTTAAAACCTGCTGAAATCATCACCTACCCGCCGGGTAGATGGGTTACCCGCCGGGTACCCAAGTCTAGCCGCCGGGTTTTTCCCATTAACCGCCGGGTGAATTAATTTTTGTGGTAACAGAACCTAATGTCCGTTTAAAGGCTTGAGAAGCCGCCGGGTGGGTTTAGGAAACCACCGGCTTGATCTTAATATTGCTTTTACCCGCCGGGTACTCAGGCTACCCGCCGGGTACCCTGGCGCTTACAGCACCTGCAGTTTTCTTTCCACTATTTACCATTTTCCGAACTTTGGACGCGCATATCTTTCAAACGACAAAGAGTTAAAACATGAAACTTTGCAGGCACTTTACTATAGTCAAAATGAAACTTTCTATTTTCGCACTTTCTCAAATTTCTCAATTTATCGGAATTTGGGCTTAAGGGTCATTTTCGGCTAAATTCCAACATTTTTCTAACATACTAAGTCTCAAACCATTAAGACTTAGAAGCTGAAACTTTAGGCACACATTTCTACTATCAAAACAAACTTGCGAGACTAATCACTATACTTCCAATCTTTATCTAACTCAAATTCGTTCATAGGCATCATTAAGACCCGTTTTGACCCATTATGACCCGTTGATTCAAAAGAGCTAATTTGACCCATTCAATAACTAAACACACTTCCAAATTAACTAATAACATCGTTGACTTTCATTAAAACTTTCAATATGTACATAATCAAAATATCACTTTCACTACAACTTACAACTTACACATTCTAAACCACATCTACTAGTCATTTAAGATTTTATACAATTACATCATATCTATCTAGTCATTACTTTCATAACCAAAACATGTCAAAACATAGTTTGGGCGATCCTTCAAGGTTCCAAAACGATAATTTAAAGAGAAAGCTTGTGTAACTTACAACAAGCTAGCACTCCACTTCTACCCTTTCGCAACTTCTTTACCCCTTCCGCTTTCACTTGTACCTACAACATAACTAAACTAATTAAGCAATTTGCTTAGTGAGAATATGAAATCTAATCAATACAATGCATTATTAACATAAAGCAAACAATGAACAAAGTAAAGAACTACTTCCCTTTTTCTTGCAACTTCACTTTCACAATTCTAATCATATGTGCACATAGCTAATCAATATTTGGCTAACATAAGTTAACCACTAATCGTACAAGGCTAACCTTGGTTAGCTATACTAATCAAAATATGGCTAATAAGCATTAACCATTCTACTCACAAGCTTTCATCATAATCATGATATAATCATAAGCTAATCACAACAAGTTACATGATCATGATCTAATCAATTCATAAACTCACCTTGGTTTGTAGCACAAATTGAAACAAGATGATCAAATGAGGACAATTCTTCTTTAGCACCTATTACATACACATAGCACATAATCAACAACTAATTCACACTTTCAATGACTAATCATCTATTTCTTTCTCCCCCACTTGAGGTTTACTAATTTCACTTCAACTAAACTAACTAACTTACTTATCATAATCAAAATCATTGCTTTATTATGAATTTAACTACTTTCTAATCACTAATTCAATCTACTAACATATCAAAATCATGCTATAAACTAAAACATATGATTCATGAGAAATTTCATAAACCATAATCATAACCTATCACTTGTAATAAGAAATTAGGATTCTAATCATTGTTTATAGGTTATACTAACACTAACTAATCAATTACAAACCCTAATTTCGGATTAAATCATATCAATTAACTAAAACCCCATAAAACCCAATTTCTAGGGTTCTAGGAGAAAGAAACTACTTACAAAGGTTGAAGAAGATGGAGGAGATGATGATTCTGAGTTCTAAAGCTTGGATTGAAGTTTAATTTGAAGTTTGAAGGTTAATTCTTGACCTCCTTCTACTCCCTGCGATTTTCTCTGTTTATTTTTTTAAGTTCTGGAATGTTTTGAAATGCCAGGAACTAAACACGTATCTGTGTATTTATCTTTTATTTATTTACTATACTACACAGTCTAGAACTGAACAACTAGTTTACGGTTTCTATTATATCTCTTTATTTAAAGATCTAAAATTAAAAAGATGTACATTTTATTGTACACTAAATTAATACTGTAAAACTGAACTATAAAAACTTATTTTTATTTACTAAAGTAATACCTTGAAAACTGGGGTGTTACATTATGAGTTATATATATATATATATATATATATATATATATATACATATATATATACATATATATATATATACATATATATATACATATATATCATTAAAATTAAATACATCGTTAGTCAATTGATAAATCGGCTCACCCATAGTGAACAAACTATAAGAGAGGTATAAGGCGGGTCGCTCAGCTTCCTTAAAGAAGTCAGGTTTTTAATAGGCTTCGCGCTGACCTGCTTCTCTGCTTCTTTGTGCATTCAATGGAGCTACCGAGGACTTTTGATAGGATGATGTCAAGATCAAAAGTATGACCTAAAAGTACTAAAACAAAATCCCATTCTAGATACTAAAAACGTGAATAGTATGCTAACCCATGAAAACCGCACATCTTTCGTATGGTCTGTTAATGGAGCATGTGTGGTTTACCGACACATTAATATGAGATCATATTGAGAGGTGATGTGGAACTCGCGATTCTCGAGCTTCCTCGGGCCGGGGACCACATGGGTTTTGCATGGTTAAGTTCACCATCTTGTTCATGATCCTCGGCATACCAGTCATGAATGGTAGATGAGCATATCCGAGATTAACATGCCGTTGATAAGAATCAATGATTCTCAAAAGAACTAGGAGTTTCATAGAGAATGAATTTGACAAAGGCATTGTCTACCTAAAATAAATTCGCAATATGATTACGACAAACCTTTTCATAAAACGAATCTAAAATATGGATCTGATGTGACCCAAAAAGTCATGTTTTTAAGAACATATTTCCACACTTTTTGGATTATTCTTCGGTGAAAACATTTCAAAACCATCATTATTTACCTAAAATCACCAAGGTAGTCTAAATATAGACATTGCTATAAAAATCGGTTAAAACGCCCAAATAACACGCAAACCGAGGTAAAAACAATTACCTTAAAATTTCCATTCTTAATATTCTTATAGAAATAGAACTTATTTCATATTTTATGATTCTATAGGAAAATCCAAGACCGGAGGTGAAAGAATCAGAAGAAACGGACGAAAGACGGAGAAGATACACAGTCTAAAAGCTAGCCGATCGTAATCCGGAACACGCAAAAGTTAAACACCTCCAAATTTGGAAAACTTAGTGTCATCAGAAGCGTAACGGAAAAACGAATCCAACGACGCAAGAATCAAGCCAAACGGACTCCAAATGAAGAAGATACGGACGAACCAAGCAACCGAGTAGTCAACGGAGGCCAAATGGAGCACCAACCCCCCCTTGGCCCTAGGTACCGTATACGGTACCCTAGGTGCCGTATACGGCCCTTGGGGTGCCGTATACGGGGTTGTTTGCCTTGTGAGGTGCCGTTTGACCCCCTTGGTCCGCTTGCCTCGTATGCTGCTTTGATGCTTGTATTTGGTGCTTCAAGACTTGTACCAAGGATTTCACCCTTCTCCTATAAATACCAAGCTCCATTTCACAATTCCACACACCTCTCACACCTCATTCTCTCATTTTTTCTTTCTCTCTCTAGAATAGTCTTTCTTTCTCTCTCTAGTTTATTTCTCTCTATAGAAATAAGCTAGTAGGTTATAGTTTAGAGTAGAAGCTTTTAATAGCTTTTGTACGGAGATACTCCGAGACTTCAGATTCGTGAAGATTTATCTGTATTACTCTCTTATTCAGGTTTAATACAATCTCTCGTATTTATTCTGATAATCATGTTCTCTTATTATGCATGCTTAGGAATGAATGCTAGAATTATGCTTGGCTAGACAAATCAATGTTTGTTGTGATCTATGCAATTTTAGGATAGTTATGATATAATATACAATTGGGATGACACCATTATGAAATAACGGAGGTAACGTTATACGGCTTTCATTTGTGTAGCGCCGGAAACATCACTAATGTGTGTAGTACGGAACGTGGAAGCTATGAAAGTCGTTGGCACAATCCGTTGTAGAAATAATGATCCCAATTGTAACATGCCGTTACTCTGTCTGTATGAGTTTAAACTGTTTGCGAACTTATAAGCTGAACTTCTGCCCGTTTATCTATCCAACTTATGCTGTGGTTTGTACCCTCCTCCCTAGAACCTGGCCAGTTGCTAGAAGTAGGATTGCCAACTATTCTGTGTATGATGATCAATGAACTCAACATGGTCGTTGTTCCCTTGATTGAAACACATCCGAGGGACACGAAGCATAGGATTAGAGATAGATTAGGTTCATGCTTGTTTGTTGTGTATCTTTGGGACAACTTCCGGGATACCCATGATTTAATTATTAGGTCAGTTAATGTGATGCTAGTGTTTCGTCCTATTGCATGTTCTTGTTTGATTGTTGCTTAGGTATTGCATGCTAGACATACGTAAACACTATCACTGCCCTGTTAATTAGATTTTCATAAACATAATAAACATAATACAGATAGGTTAACACGCATGTAATAGTTGTGATGATTGTATGATTAATGATGAACAATTCAGCTGACCGCTAGACAGATTATCCCAACCGGTTCCGCGGGTTAAACCCTGTTCATGTTATTATTCAATGAGCAATTCATGCCACGATATAGACGTCCTCCGGATGTCTGAGATTGGGGACCTGGATTAGAGGATAATCGTCAGTTGAATTGGTCTGTGCATTTGGGAGAACTTCCGGTGTAATAGACACTCTATAACTGCTATCCGTGTGACATATTGTGTATCTGATTGCGGACAACTCTACGTTAGGTATATAATAGGATCGTAGTTGTAGCTCATTGAGAAATATAGGAATGTCTAGTGAGTAATCTTGAATCCTAATTGGTATAACGGAAAAGCTGTAAAATGCCCGAGTATCCGGTATAGCGTTGGAACCACCACTGGTGTAGTACAAATACGTGGAAGCCGAGTAAAGGCCGTAGGCATAATACTTTATTACCAATTAAGCTTCTATGACCTCACCGGATTAGTCATCGGACCTAGTAGCCCTATCTCTCATAACTATCCATCCAAATAACATTGCCAAAATCACAGCAAACATATTCCTGATCTTGATTTCTCTGCGTTCTCCGTACAAACCCATGTCTTTAATTTAGTTTTTAATTTTAGTAATTAGATTAGAAAACCAACCAACCTATCAAAATTTTTAAAAATCCCAGCTAAATTACAAAAGATAATTAATCCTCCTAGATTCCCATGCCCGTTGTAGTGTGAGGAACGACACCTGAGTCATACATACCGCTTACTGCCCTTTAGGTCTTTAAGTTTTATTAAAACTTAGGATACCCTGCATTATAAATATAAAACACGCTGCCGTGAGCCCTTGCCGGAAGGTTCAACGACCGGAGTAAAATCCGACCGACCGCTGGGATCGCGAAAAGTTTTTGGCGCCGCTGCCGGGGACTACAACGACCGACTTTAGGAATTCAGTTGTCTTAGTTATTTAGCGACCCTTTCGGGAGATCAATATCATCCGGAAGTTACCTGCTTTATCCTTAGGTTAATTAGGTTAATTAGATTAATTAGATTAATTAGGTTAATTAGTTTAGATTAGCTTTCCTTTCCGTAACCCTAATTTCTACCTTACGAGTTATGATGAACCGTATCACGCTCGCCTCATCAATCAAGCCACTGCTAGAGGGACGAGGAGGACCGATCGTAGCACCAACCGACGAAACCCTTGAAATTAAGCCTCACTACATAAAAATGATTAAATTTGAGTGTCAGTTTCATGGTCTTTCGGTTGAAAACCCAAACGCCCATCTCAACAAGTTCATCAACCTTACCGACTCCTTCGATATAGTAGGAACCAATAGAGACCTTCTTCGACTCCATCTGTTTCCTTATTCTCTATCTTCTCGAGCCTTAACCTGGTTTTATAATTTCGAACCCAATTCGATTCATACATGGGAGGAGATAGCTACTAAGTTTCTAGCTAAGTATTTTCCTCCTTCCATGCAAACCGAGCTTAAGACCGACATTGCTAACTTCCGTCAGGAAACTAACGAATCATTAAGCAAGGCTTGGGAACGATTTAAGAATCTTATCGGAAGATGTCAAAACCATCAGTTGGCTTAAACGAATATGGTCTGCACATTCTACAACAGCTTAAATCCTCAGCACCAACAAACCCTCGATGCTGCTTCATCCGGAAACTTCATGCAACGTACTTCAGACGAAGCTTGGAAATTGATTCAGACAATAACGATACACCATCATGACTTGGAGCCAGATGATTCCGCTTCAGAAAAACGGAGTACTTCAGATCAATCCTTGGACACCTTGAAAACTCAACTCGAATCCATCTCTAAAGTTGTCAAGGACTTGCAAGAATCTTCTAAACCCATGCAAAAGAAGAAATCCCCAAAGTTCTTCCCAAACATACGCGCCAACGAAGAAATTCTTGACACCACTGGTAGAAACCCTGACCAATCCTTTCACTCTAAACCATTCATTCAACGGTCAACCACACTACCCCCATCTCAATCTTAGTTCTCTCTACTCCTACCCAATTGACTTCTCGTCTAAACAATACGATTTTCAATAACTTCATGGTTGAGCAAAATAATACAAACAAACGAATTCTTGATTTTCAAAATCAAAATGACTATTTGCTCAGGATTTCAAATGATTGAATTAAAAACATGGAGGATAATGTTAAAAGATTGTTTTTAAAAGTTGAGGAGAAGCAAAGGGAGGAAGCGATTTACAATTCTGTCTATCACTCATCCTATGAGTATGATGACATTCTTGTGGTCACTAGAGGAGGAAAAGAGACTAAGAACGAGAAAACCATAGATATTCCTTCAAATGAATCTTCTACTTCTCTACCTACTGATCGGTACAAGTTGACACCCCTGTCGCTTCTGCTGAGCCAGAACCTTCTAAAGCCCCAGAAGTCTCTAAACCCGTTCGAATACCTTTCCCTGGTAGGCTTAAGAAAGAGAAACAAGAAGCTCAATTTGGAAAATATCTAGAAATGTTCAAAAGCCTACACTTAAACGTCAGATTATTAGATGCTTTAGTAGAAATGCCCAGTTGTGCTAAATTCTTTAAGGAACTGATATCCAACAAAGAAAAACTTAGACAGATAGTTAACTTGCCCCTAGATGCCGAGTGCTCTCTAATTATGCAACAAGGACTACCCCCTAAGCTTGTAGATACTGGCCGTTTCACTATTCCTTGTTATCTTCAGGATGTTCAAATATGTAACGCCTTAGCTGACCTAGGTACTAGTGTAAACCTCATGCCATTCTCACTTTATAGGAAACTAGGATTAAACGAACTCTTGCCTACCCGTATGACCATCCAATTAGCGGATAGATCAGTTAAACTCCCCCGAGTAATTGCTGAAGATATTATGGTCCGTGTCGAAAAATTCGTCTTCCCAATTGATTTCGTTGTTATGGATATTGAAGAGGACACCCAGGTTCCACTCATCCTTGGCATACCTTTCCTAAACACTTCCAAGGCCGTCATTGACGTAAATGAAAAATCTTTAAAAATCCGAGTTAGAACTGAAGAGGTCACCTTCAATATTGATAACCTAATGAAACAACCTATGGGAGAAGATCTTGGTCTTGTAGATTCTATGCAGGAAATAATTGAAGAACACTTGGAAGAGATCCTCGCAGTAAGTAGAATTAACCCCCTTCCCAATACTGTCATCACTTCAAGAATACTCTGTGAAGAAGGTGCGGGTCTTTGCTCAGCTATCTCGGATTCTTCCAACGCATCTAGAGAGTTACTATTTCCTTTAAAGAATTCCGAGCCGCAGCTCAACTCCATCTTGACTGCTCCACTTAGATATGGCACTCCTGTCACTCTACTACGAAGGAACCCGACTTCTGAAGTAGATCATTCATCTCTCTCAAGGGAAGAAATTCTGAAGACTCTTAAAGACATGGAGTCAATGCTTAAAACACCTGCTTTGCAACTATCTGAAGGTTGTGAAAATCCTAAAATCACCATCAGCAAGTCTTCATCAGCTCAATTCCAGAGATTTGCAACAACTAACAAAGGAAAAGAAATTATCACTGAAGAAAATGCAATCTCTCAATCTGCTCAAGTAAAATATGAGCTGGGAAAAGATGAGCTGTCCAACAATACAGAATGGGTTGAGATAGCATCAGCTGACATTCTGGAATCACCTGCAATATAGTCAGATTATCAAACGACATACGACGAGCTTAAAGAGACGAGATTGCTAGGATGAAACCATCTACTGAAGAACCACCCGAATTGGAACTAAAGGAACTTCCCCCACACCTTGAATACGCTTTTCTTGAAGGAACTTCGCACTTACCAGTTATCATATCTAAAGAATTAAAGCCCGAAGAGAAAGCAAGGCTGGTACAGGTTCTAAAGTCACACAAGAAGGCGATTGCTTAGAAGATCTCTGACATCCAAGGGATTAGTCCAAATTACTGCACGCATAAAATCTTAATGGAAAACGACTTCAGACCATCAGTTCAAAGGCAAAGGAGAGTCAACCCGAAGATTCAAGACGTGGTGAAAAAGGAGATTATCAAACTCTTAGATGCTGGTCTGATCTATCCTATCTCAGATTCCCCATGGGTTAGCCCAGTTCAAGTCGTCCCAAAGAAAGGAGGCACGACGGTCATCGCTAACGAAAACAGTGAGTTGATTCCAACACGAACCGTCAATGGTTGGAGGGTGTGTATCGACTATCGGAAACTGAATGAATCTACACGCAAAGATCATTTCCCTCTACCATTCATTGATCAGATGCTCGAAAGGTTATCAGGAAACGAATTCTATTGCTTCCTTGATGGCTTCTCAGGCTATTTTCAGATACCTCTCGATCCGAAGGACCAAGAAAAGACGACGTTCACTTTTCCCTATGGAACATTTGCTTACCGACGTATGCCTTTTGGTTTATGTAATGCACTTGTGACTTTTCAAAGATGCATGGTAGCAATCTTCCACGACATGATTGAACAATGCATGGAAGTGTTCATGGACGATTTCTCAGTTTTTGGGGATTCATTCACCACTTGTCTTTCTGATAAACGCTCAAAAGTACTATATTTTAGTAGTATTTTACCCCTATTCTTGGATGTTTCTATTGCATTTAATTAAGAATAGATATTGATTTCGTTCATATTTGCAAATAGATGTGGAAATGGAGCGTTTATGAAGAAAGGAATGGAAAACAGTCAATAAACGAGCTAAATGATGCATATTTGAAGAAATAAGTGAAGCCGAAGTCGAACATATTATCAAATGAATAAAAATCAAGAAACCGGCTGGAAATCTAATCGATAAGCCGTATGGAAGTCCATACGCCGTATGGATTGTGGCGCAGGAGGCCCAGGTTATGCGGACTTGGGCTGGGCTTGAATTCAATCCATACGCCGTATGGAAATCCATACGTCGTATGGATCAAAATTCCAGAAATATAAAAGTCGCGAAAAAACCCTAAAAACAGAGAGTTCGATAGTTTTTCGTTTCCAGACGATTAGGTTCGGTTTTTAGGTTAGGTTTACGATTTTAATTAGTATTTTGGAGGTACAAAGGCTCGGGATTGAAGTTATTCATCGCGGATCTTAGAAATTCGTCTTTATAATTCGGTACAATTCTTTTATTTCGATTTCATTGAAGTATTTGATGTTGAATAATCTGAGTTTTTACTGTTTTATGATGAATTGAATATCAAAGTGATTGTGTAGTTGATTGAACTCGGATTAGGATTGTTGAACGATTATTATTGCGTATTGGCTAAGTTATTTAATTGAAAACAGTTATATTACTCGAGAATCCTTGTTTATTGGTAACTGGTAGTTATTAGTTCTCAACGTGGTTAATAAGATTGATGAGATTGAGTTCCTTTGATTTTATTAATTATTGATGGTTATAATCTTAGGGTTTTAACTATTGCTAAATAGATTGAGTTTGATAAGTTGAGAAATTGATAATTATTCACTTTAAAATGAACGAGACAATAAGTAATTATTGGGTATTGTTGAGTCATACCAAGAGAGTTAATTATAATTAGTTGTGAATGTTTAATGCATGATTTAGGGAAAGGCACACAATTGACTTATCATCTTGTGACATTGGAACTAGTGTTTTATGTTGGACCCTAGATTGTAGGAATTAGTTGGACCCGAACCGTTGGCTAGTTCACATTCAATTTAATAGCATTGAAGAATTTGGCTTTAAGTTGATCTAAAAGAATCACAATTAGATAATCAATACGTAATGAATCGGGAAATATGAATCTGAGTGACATTAATTATACAATTACTTATTCCTTCCATTTAGTATTTATTATTATTTATTTATTGTTTTAAATCAAGTTTTTATTTAAGTTTAATTGTTTTAAATTAATGTTTTCTAAACAAATGTTCGAACGGAACTAAAACGTCTACCTTATTTACTGCTTTTTAGTTAATTGTTAATTTTTATTTATAATAAATCCGCCGTTCCCTGTGTTCGAATCTGACTTACCAAATCTATATTTACAATTGATCGGGTATTCTTGCCTGGTTGCTTGAAAGTATTTATTATGTATTTCTATTTATAAATTGTAAAACAAGACGCGCTTTCATAGCACATCAAGTTTTTAGCGCCGCTGCCGGGGAGCGGTTGTGTGTTTATTTAAATAGAAGTTAGTAATTTATAAATTTTAAAAGTATTTTGTTAAACAAATAATTTTGTAAAGTTGTTTAAAGTAGTCTAAGTAATTGTGTAACAAGTTTTCATTAATTCACTGGTTGAAACTAATCATCCTTTAATTGGTTATACTTTTGGGGATATAGTTTCAACCGGCGGATGGAAATCCGTCCGCCGGTTGGAGTTCCATTTACGTGATTTTGTATATGTTATTTAATTTGTGATTATTTTGTTTGAACTAACTTTTTTTTTGTTAGTGGTGTTTTGTATTTCAGATTTATTTTTATTTAGGTTTGTCCAATGGCGAGAAGTTTTGAAAGTGATGCTAACAATTACGATCTGGTTGGGATTTATGACTCTGAGAGTTTGGCTTCGAGAGTAGAAAGTGCAATTCCATCATTCACTCACTTAGGACGTAAGGTTGTGCCTATCACATCGTCATGTCAGGAATTATTGGATGCTATTGCGAACGTGAGATGGGACATTCCTTTTACAGCTGAACTAATAAGGATATCTTCTGTTTATTTTTCCGACTATCAACTGGCACTAGTGCAGAACCTATTAGATAGTGCAGAAGTGGACAGACAATTTGGGGATTCTCAGCAGTTCTTGGATGATCTTTTAGATTTTGAGGAGTCAATAACTTTAAGGATTGAAGAGGAGAAAGTATTCTTCACCAATCAAAAGAGACGATATGTTGAGGTTTATGAGATTTTAAGGCAGCATTCGTTTCCTTACTCGACTAAACAGGCTGCGTATCTTAGTCGTATGATCAGAGCTTTCTATGAGGTAACAGGTCATCCAAATTCCGAAGCTGACAAGGAATTTTTAGCTGGTTTAAAGGATCTAGTTCGATTGTTACAAGTAGATGATCATCTTAAGGATGAGACACCTCATTGTTTTATAGTGAGTAACACTATTTACTATCACATGAATAGAATGGTTAAACAGTTGGATCGTCTTGCTAAGGAAGAAGAAGGAAGGCCACGCCCGGATTTTATTCACCCAAATGGTGAAATTGATTTAGCAATTTATCTTGTTGAAAATATGAGAGAGTTAGTTGATGAGACTAAGATTTTGTACCAAAGGGAGCATTTCCACTATGGAATGGTGGAAATCTACCTGAGATTTGTTGAGATATTCAGGAATTCAGGTTTGAGTTTTAATAGACTTCAAGAGAGAGTCATGTGTGAGATTGAAAGCCTAGTTAGAAGTTTGAAGGAAATTCCACTGATGAGCAAGCATCATCAGATTGGAGAGTCATGTTTAGAATTTATTAGTGAGCTTGAGGATGATAGTCCGGATCGAGAGGTTAAGTTAGTTGGTAATGATGAAGTGTGGGATGAAGAAGGAGAGGTAACTAAGGCAGTAATGATGATTAGTTTGGATTTAATTTATCTGCTTCCCGTGACTGCCGAGCATTTGGCAAATTTTCCAAGTTTTGGTCATGGGATCATTAACGTCTTTCCCATAATCACTGAGCGTTTCCTTGCTCTCTATCCTAAGCAGTGATTCTAATCATCTCTTTTATTTCTTATGCTATTGGATTACTTATAACATTTTGGTTATTTCTTATTATGTTTGACTTTGTTTGTTTTGGATTTTAGTATTGTTGGTGTATTTGGATTTTTGAACATTTAATTAGTTTGTGTGTTTGGTTTTTAATATTATTTATTTCATTTAAGTTTGTTAATTTTTGTTATTTATTTATATAGTGTGGAATTATGAAGATGTTGAAGTCGTGATTATCCTCCAGGTTTGATATTTAATATTATTGAATAAGTGTTGGATTTCGGTTAAAAAGTGGTTTGAAAAACGTTTTTGAAAAAATTCTGATTTTTCAATCCATACGCCGTATGGATTGGTTTGGGCCACTGGGCCGCGCGTTGACTGGGTTTAAATTATGTTTTGACCTGGGCCTTTTTTATTCATACGCCGTATGGAATCCATACGCCGTATGGATCAAAAAGAGGCAAAACGGCAGGCAGCTCCACTTTCTCCCTTATTTCAAACCTAAACCACTTTCTACCACCACCCACAGCTCTAACCACCACACCACCCAAACGCAAATTCCGGCCACGCATTCATCTCCATTTTTGCGTATTCGTGTTACACGCACTTTCCTCTACAAGGTATAACTTCCCGTTTTCATTTTCGTTGGTTAAATCATTCGTTTGGAAGTTAGGGTTTATATTAGTAAATTGGGTATTTTGAATTTGAGTATGATTTATGTTGATTGAATTATGTTCTTGTTAATATATACATTGCAATGTCATGCTCGTTTTTCTAATATATTACATATATTATGTAATTCGAATTATCCGTTTATGTTAAAGAATGTGAATATGATAAACTCAATTTTGCTATGTTTTAATTTAGTACTTATTAATTTTATGACCACATGATGATTAATGCAAATGTTTGTTTGGTACACAAATATTTCTGATTACGGTTATGTGATAAATTGTTATTTTTATTAAATGTGTTTATAATAATTCATTTTGAGAATGTAAGAATGTTTGCTAGTTGCTCATGCTCGAGTTTAGTGATTGTGCAAATTCGTATTTTCATGATGGTACCAAATTATTGTAGTGCATTTGATTGGACAATTGTCATGAATATTTAATTAAGTATAATTATGTATGCAATTTGAGTAATGTTGTTTAGAAAGGCAATTTAGGTTTGTGAAATTGATTGTTGCGGTAGTTTTAGGCTAAACCAAAATGGTGGAATATTCCATATTTAGCAGAAATGCTGCCGAAATTTTTATTGACCTTTTTGCATTAACTGTTTATTTGGCATTATTAACAATTGTTTTGTCTAGCAGTTATCATGTCTAACAGGAGGACACGAGGGGGTCAAACTTTGGGAAACCCGTTGGTTAGAGCTCATAGATATCTCACTTTTCATGGGTCATATTCTGAGACCACCAGATTTCAGTTTGGAGAGCGTCTGGCTTCTAATATTGGCCAGTCAATTGAGGTTTTTGATGCTGTTAACTGGAATGTTTTGGAGCATGTGATTGCCAGAGAGGGGTTCACTAATGGTGCTGAGGCTATTAGGAATTTACTTGCTATTCCATATGTACTTGAAGATGGAAACATTGGATTTGTTTCTTATGCTTGGTCTCAGTTGTTCTGTATCAGGGAGGACATCTACAGAGAGTTAGTTGTTGAGTTCTATAGCACCTTTAGGTTTGAGTCCAGGTCGACTCAATGGACTGAAAACTCCATTTTCTTCCAGCTTGGGGGATAGCCTAGACAGATGTGTAACACCCCCAAATTTAACCGTTTGCGGAAGCGATATTTTGGGTGTTACTAATCAATAATCACAAGCATAAAGGATACAATGAACGACTCTAAATGAGATGTTCGAAAAGTTATTACCTTAATACATAAGTAGTTCAAAATACAAGCTCAAGTTTCTTGTAAATTTTTAGAGATTCTAATACATAACAACTAGTACAAAAGTAATGTAATAAAATCTCCAAGCTTGTATATGCATGCGACTCGAGCTAAGTGAGCTTATCCTGCTGGGCATCCCTACTGATGCAGTGTACCTGAGAAGCATTGCTAAAACAGTCAACCAAAAGGTTGGTGAATCTCACAGGTTTGTAAGTAAGTAAATAGTTTGAACACACAAGTAGTATTTGTAAATCATCAGCCAGCCAGTAAGTAACGATCACTGGTCATGCTAATCGTTCACTTAAGTTTTGATTGCAGGTCATGCTAATCGTTTGATACCCTTGCCATGAGCCACCATAGTTGAAGCTTAACGTACAGTAAATATAGTACCCCCGTGAATGTTAATCCAAAAACATTCATATGAAACGAGTAAGAAACGCCCGTTTTTACAGTAACGGTTCGTGGTAGTGCGTGCTACCCCGGGCGGAGATTGTCAGTCCCATATGGATCCATATACTAAAACTCGCGCTTATCCCATAACTAACAACTATGATTCGGAGGCTTTCATTGGATTAAACGAAACTCATGCAATTGGCGTATCCGTAAGTAAGTAAGTAATGGCCAGTAAGCAAGTAAATCGGTGTGTTCATGTAAAACAAGTAATGCATCTCACCCCTGAGTGTAAAACAGTAAAATAGGGGCTAAGAGACTCACATGAGTCTAGCAAACAATGCAGTAAGCAAGCAAAGTAGTATCCCGAACTAGCAACCCTTAGCGTCCTAATAAGCATAAGGTTTAGTAAGTAAATGGAATACTTGTAAGGTATCCATGCTAGTTGTTCCCAAACTAGTTAATGTCCATTTGTTGTTTGTACGTTTGTATTTGTTTGTAAGTTGTAGTTTGTAGAAAAGTTGTACGGCCCGTTGGTATCGACGTGTAATAATAATCTCATCTATTATTATTATGCAGTTGTTGTAATCGTATAGTTGTCAAGTACGTTTGTATTGTAACGTGTAACGTTCAAGTGAATGTAAATCTGAGTGGGTGTAACCCTAGAGTGTATGAGTGAAATCTCGTATGTGTTCGAGTGTAAGTTCGTATCAGTTAGCGTGTAATCCCACACGTAAGTATTTGGAGTGAACTCATAAGTTCGCATCGGGTGTAATCCCGTGTAGTTGTACAAGTTTATGTTCGTTGGAGTGTAATCTCGTGTGTGTGCGTGAGTGAAATCTTGCGTTTTAAATAAGGGTAATCTTATACGTATTTGAGTATTGATGTATACTTCCAAAAGTATAGTATTTTCATGTATAAATTGTATCGTATTTGATTTGGTTGTTGAAAAGTGATTTTTAAACACTTAGAATGTTTTTAGCTTCTGTTTTTGGGTTTTTGCGACACTAAATGCGACACAGTGCTTGTGTCTTATGATTTATGCGACACAATGCTTGTGTTCCGCAACACAAGGCTTGTGTCTTATGATACGCAACTTAATGCGACACAAAATGCGACACAGTCCTTGTGTCTTATGTTTTATGCCACACAATCCTTGTGTCTTATGGTTTATGCGACACAATCCTTGTGTCTTATGGTTTATGCGACACAACGCTTGTGTCTTATGGTTTATGCGACACAACGCTTGTGTCTTATGGATTATGCGACACAATCCTTGTGTCTTATGGTTTATGTGACACAACGCTTGTGTCTTATGGATTATGCGACACAACACTTGTGTCTTATGGATTATGCGACAAAATCCTTGTGTCTTATGGTTTATGCGACACAATGCTTGTGTCTTATGGATTATGCGACACAACGCTTGTGTCTTATGGATTATGCGACACAACGCTTGTGTCTTATGCTTCTATGCGACACAAGCCTTGTGTCTCATAGATTTTTGGTCTGATGCAACACAAGGGCTGTTTACGTTTTTGGGCTCGGTTTTTGGGTCAAACGACCTCGGTTTGACCCGAAACTTTTACACAAGTTCTAGGATGTTATAATGAGTTCATAAAAATTATTAGTTGACGTTTTTAGTGTTCGAGGTGTCGTTTTCTTAAAAGTGACCAAAACCGACATTTCCGTTAACGTGTTCAAAAACGAGTTTAAATTATATATTTGGACATTACTAAGCTAGGGGAACAATAATCTAGCAAAATAATTGAAATCGGAAAAGTTCGAGAGTCGCCGGAAAACTTACAAAGTCGTCGGATCGAGAAACCGAAAAGATAGGTTTGTGGCTTTCGTTGTCGTGATCACTTTTCTCCAAACGAGCCTAGTGATTTATGGGGTTTTAGTGGTGTTTTTCTAGAGAGAGAGTGAGCCGAGATTAGAGAGAGAGACTAGAGTTAGAGAGAGAGTTGAGAGAGATTGAGTGTATGCATGTATGTGTTTGTGTGTGGGAGAAGGAAAAGTGAGGGGGGTGATGTCCCCTTACTTGTTGGCCGGTTGGTGGGGTCCACCATGTGTGGATCTCACAAAGTTTCGTATCTTCGTGTTTGCGCTCCGTGCGGTGTTCGTTTCCCCGGTCGTTTAAACGTTAAAATCTTTTTATACGCGTTTATTTATACGTTTTAAAATACGAGATATTATGCGATAATTTAGTTGAAGTATTTTACCAAAATACTTGTTGTTAAGTTATAAAATATAACTTTGTTTCGTTTTGTCGGTTGGTCGAGTTTTCGTAGAGTTCGGTAATGTTTTAATTAAAAACGTACGTGTCCGTTATATTATAAACATAGTATAAAATAGTAGTTTGTGTAATTAAATAATTCCACATTATTTAATAATTGTTTTACCAACGTCCGTATGTTTATACAATTGTAGTTTTATACGATTTGAACGAATCGTATACGTGTATATATATATATCACCCATATATATATATATATATATATATATATATATATATATAGTAAGTAAGTAACGTATTTAATCCTATTTCATATTAAATACAAGTAGTAAACACGTAATTAGGGAAATTTTAAATTGGCCCTAATTTTGGGGTTGTTACAAGATGACTTTGGTTCAGTTTGCTTTGGGGCTGGGGCTTTATGAGCCCAACGAGTTGGATAATCCTCACTTTTTAAACCACATTTCTGCAGGTGCTGTGAAGAAGCTCACTGACTTGGAAGTTGAGCAGGAGTGGCAGTTTATTGCCCAGGGTAACTATGGCAGTTCGACACCTTCTTACACGCGTATTCGAGATCCCCATCATCGACTCATTCATAGATTGTTGACTTACACCATTGTTGGTCGCAAGGAGGGGCCTGAGAAAGTTTCTAGGCCTGATTTGTTTTATCTGAGCTCGATTATCAGGAAGAGGTTAGTGAATGTACCTTGGAGGTTGGCGAAGTGGATGTCGAAGAGAGCTACTGGTACTAGAGATGGGAGTAGTCTGTGTGGAGGTCACTTTGTTACACGGTTGGCTAGATATTTTGGTTTGGCTACTCAGGATGAGATGGGGTCATGCACGATTGTTCCGCCTAGCATGGGTTGGTTGACTGCACGCCGGTTGGAGGCGTTTGCTCTTATTGAGCCATGCATTACTTATGGTGGTCCTGCGGATATGTATTACTGGGTTCCGATTACTCCGGTAGGACAGACTTTGCAGTCGAGGCAGGCTAGAGCTAGAGGAGATACGAGTGGCAGTGATAGAGGTCGAGGTACGGCACGAGGCCGTAACAGAGGTTATGCTACGGAGTTTGATCAGCTATCTCATCAGTTGCACCAGATGGAGTTACACCAGACTCAGAGGTTTGATCAGATAGATCTTATGCAGAGACAGCATTTCCATCAGACCAGTGCACACTTGGACTACCAGGATGGCTTGTTTAAGCAGCTGTTGGGTCAGTTTCCTTCTGCACCCGAGTATCAGCCATTCCAGTACCAGATGCCACTAGAGTTCATGCCACGACCACCACCACCACAGCCAGATTATGGAGGGCCTTCTCACCAGTACCGGTACTGTCAGGATGATGACAGTGATTAGGATGAGGTTCATCCTAAGTGGTTTATGATTCCAAACACTATTATTATTTTTATTATTATTATGACTGTTTTATTTGTAGGATTATTAATTGTTATGTTGGATTTGTAGTTTTAGGATTTGGTAGTGTTTATTTTTAATTAGTATGTTTACATCTGGTATTGTTTAATTTTGTTTGTTGATTGTTCCCTCAGAATTGTGTTGTGAGTACGTGTTATGCTGGCAGTAAGTTCAGCGCAACAAAAATTGAATCGAGAGGATGTGGGAAATTCATATCATCCTTGTCATACTCATTAAACTGCACACTATTCCAGGGGAGTTTTTCTGTTCTAAGTTCTTTTCTCTTTTTCCCGTTTTTGTATTTCATTATTTGTACAATGAGGGCATTGTACATCTTTAAGTGGGGGATGTGACAGAAAAGAGTGAAGTTTCCACATAATTGTCTAGTTAATTAGTAGATGATTTTGTAATTTGGTTAACTGTTATTTTATTAAGATAAGTAACTAGGAGGTTATAAGTTGCCCGTTTTTCAACAAAATTTTTAGTTTTAAATTTTTGTTTTTTTAGAGATAATTATTTTGTATCTATGTAGGTTATTTTGAAAAATTTTCTACACTTATAATTAAAAAATTAAATTGTGAAAAATGTTATTTAGCTTCATTATATGATGTATTGATAGGCAATTTATATGAGAATTTTTGAGCTTTTAAGAAAATGAAAGTAAGGAGTGGATGTTACTTTTTAGATGAAATTTAGCTGTGTATAACATATGTCTTAATTTTCATATGAGTAATGACAGATATGCCATAATTTTGGAAATTTAATTGATATCATTTGGATATATACTGGGTGTTGTTTCCTTTGTTGTACGAAAGTACAGACCTGGTCTCCGTCAGTATATCTAATAAAAAAAGAGCAAGAGAGTTTAAACAAACTCATGATTTTAAAATGTAGTCGAATTAAGTCGCTTTGTTGTACTGAGGTACAGACCTGCCTCCAATGGTTTGACTAAAAACATTATTGCTAAACTAAAATCAAGTTATGTTGCTTTGTTGTATTGAGGCACAGACCTGTCACCTCTGTCTTGATTTGAAAAATGATTGTTTTGATTAAAATTTCAAAATATGTAATATTGGCATATTATGAGTATGAAAGTATGTAGCTTTTGGGAGTTTAAGGGAATATCTACGTGAATAATAATAAGTCGAGCTCAGTTATTTAAATATAGATTGTTTAAGTGGATAACAATATCAGTAATCATTGTGAACTAATTAATGTTTAAAGAATAATAACTTCATGTGTAGATCATTTTTGTAATCTCGTAGTTTCTTAATATTTGTCTTTAGAATTAACAGATTTTTAAATTTAAACGTTTGAGTTGAAGATGGGTGATGTTGTGTAATTCCTTTGTTAGTTATTTAGATTAATGGAGATGACTGTTTTCTTAAGAATTTGATTTTTGAATCGATAGTCTACTTGAGGACAAGTAGGATTCAAGTGGGGGATGTTTGATAAACGCTCAAAAGTACTATATTTTAGTAGTATTTTACCCCTATTCTTGGATGTTTCTATTGCATTTAATTAAGAATAGATATTGATTTCGTTCATATTTGCAAATAGATGTGGAAATGGAGCGTTTATGAAGAAAGGAATGGAAAACAGTCAATAAACGAGCTAAATGATGCATATTTGAAGAAATAAGTGAAGCCGAAGTTGAAGATATAATAAAATGAAGAAAAATCAAGAAACCGGCTGGAAATCCAATCCATACGCCGTATGAATTGTGGCGCAGGAGGCCCAGGTTACGCGGACTTGGGCTGGGCTTGAATTCAATCCATACGCCGTATGGATCAAAATTTCAGAAATATAAAAGTCGCGAAAAAACCCTAAAAACAGAGAGTTCAATAGTTTTTCGTTTCCAGACGATTAGGTTCGGTTTTTAGGTTAGGTTTACGATTTTAATTAGTATTTTGGAGGTACGAAGGCTCGGGATTGAAGTTATTCATCGCGGATCTTTGTAATTCGTCTTTATAATTCGGTACAATTCTTTTATTTCGATTTCATTGAAGTATTTGATGTTGAATAATCTGAGTTTTTACTGTTTTATGATGAATTGAATATCAAAGTGATTGTGTAGTTGATTGAACTCGGATTAGGATTGTTGAACGATTATTATTGCGTATTGGCTAAGTTATTTAATTGAAAACAGTTATATTACTCGAGAATCCTTGTTTATTGGTAACTGGTAGTTATTAGTTCTCAACGTGGTTAATAAGATTGATGAGATTGAGTTCCTTTGATTTTATTAATTATTGATGGTTATAATCTTAGGGTTTTAACTATTGCTAAATAGATTGAGTTTGATAGGTTGAGAAATTGATAATTATTCACTTTAAAATGAACGAGACAATAAGTAATTATTGGGTATTGTTGAGTCATACCAAGAGAGTTAATTATAATTACTTGTGAATGTTTAATGCATGATTTAGGGAAAGGCACACAATTGACTGATCATCTTGTGACATTGAAACCAGTGTTTTATGTTGGACCCTAGATTGTCGGAATTAGTTGGACCCGAACCGTTGGCTAGTTCACATTCAATTTAATAGCATTGAAAAATTTGGTTTTAAGTTGATCTAAAAGAATCACAATTAGATAATCAATACGTAATGAATCGGGAAATATGAATCTGAGTGACATTAATTATACAATTACTTATTCCTTCCATTTAGTATTTATTATTATTTATTTATTGTTTTTAATTAAGTTTTTATTTAAGTTTAATTGTTTTAAATTAATGTTTTCTAAACAAATGTTCGAACGGAACTAAAACGTCCACCTTATTTACTGCTTTTTAGTTAATTGTTAATTTTTATTTATAATAAATTCGCCGTTCCCTGTGTTCGAATCTGACTTACCAAATCTATATTTACAATTGATCGGGTATTCTTTCCTGGTTGCTTGAGAGTATTTATTAGGTATTTATATTTATAAATTGTAAAACAAGACGCGCTTTCATAGCACATCACTTTCTAACTTGGATAGGATGCTTGCTCGATGTGAAGAATCAAACCTAGTTCTGAATTGGGAGAAATGTCACTTCATGGTGAAAGAAGGCATAGTTCTTGGACACCGCATTTCAAAATCTGGAATTGAAGTTGACAAAGCAAAAGTTGAGACTATCTCGAAGCTTCCACCCCATACTTCTGTGAAAGCCATCCGAAGTTTTCTAGGTCACGCCGCATTCTACCGTCGCTTTATTAAGGATTTCTCTAAGATCTCTCGACCTATGACTCATCTTCTCGAAAAAGATACTCCGTTTGACTTTACAGATGAATGTCTCAAAGCTTTTAACTACCTGAAGGATCAGCTTGTACATGCACCGATCATGGTTGCCCCCGATTGGAGTCTTCCATTTGAAATCATGTGCGACGCTAGATATTTCGCTGTTGGAGCTGTACTGGGACAGCGAAAGGAGAAACATTTTCAACCAATATACTACGCCAGCAAAACGCTCACAGATGCTCAAGAGAACTACACTACTACAGAAAAGGAGCTGCTTGCGGTAGTATTTTGTGACAACCGTCAATTTAGGACTATAGTTTAGTGCCTAATCAGGTGTAATACATGTAATTAGTTCTGGGTTAGGCTAATTAATGTATAAATTATTATATATATATTGTTGAATATATATCTACAATTATGCGGTTTGTTTAAATCGTACGAGCTTCAAATCGAATGAAATTCGATACAATAAATACGGACGATGGTGAACAATTTGTTAAGTAATACAAATATTATTTAATAACTCAATTTTATTTAGAATATTATTCATTTTGATATTTCGTATCCAAATTTTACTACACAATTAATGTATACGCGATTAAACATACGAACGCGCAAACAAATAAAACGAATTTCTATTTAAGTACCCCAAATGGATGATTGATAAAACATTTTAATAAAACTTTTTATAATGGATTCGTAATTTAAAAACCTATCTTTTAATGTGTAAAAATCATTTAATGTTGAACAACGGAGGAAACGAACATCGCACGGAGCGGGAACGCGGGGCGAAAATGGGAGTTAACCTCCCATTCCCACCCTCTTTTCTTTCAATTCTCTTTTACCTCTCTCTCTCTTCTTTCTCTTTTTCTCTCAAATACCACCCACCACCACCATTCTCATCACCACCAAAATCATCAAATAAACACACAAAACGCACTCGGATCACCAAGCCCTTTTGGAATAAAACGTTCACCACTTCGCGATCTACAATCCTATCTTTCCGGAATTTCATTTCGGCGATTTGTAAGTTTCCGACACAACTCCGAAACTCTCGTTTTTAAGTTTTATAACTTGCTAGTTGTTTGTATAACCTTGTAATGTCCTAAAATGGGTTGGGTAAAAATATTAGGCCGATCGATGGCCGGAAAATGCGTTTTTGAAGTTGAAATTCCGATCAGACCCCGTACGTCGCATTTGGCCTGGAGCAAATGCGACGCAGCGACCTACGTCGCACTATATCCCCAACGTCGCATATAGCGACGCAGCGACCTACGTCGCACTATATCCCCAACGTCGCATATAGCGACGCAGCGACCTACGTCGCACTATATCCCCAACGTCGCATATAGCGACGCAGCGACTTACGTCGCACGAATCCTCAACGTCGCATATAGCGACGCAGCACTCAACGTCGCATTAAATTGCGAAGGTCGCACATAGCGACGCCGTGCCCAACGTCGCAGTCCGGATCTGCGACGTCGCACCCAACGTCGCAGGCTACGTCGCACAAAACAGAATCTTCAAACCTCAAAATTTTCGAAGTCAAATTTTACTATAGCAATTCACTGTAGCAACAATATAATGACATTTTAGAACTATCGTTACAACCGTCACCAACGGGCCGTACACATTTTCAAATACACAATTAAATCAACTAAGTCATAGTAACTTAGACAATTCAATCAAACAAGTCGTTGTAACTTGTACCAACTTATTCAAACAAGTCGTTGTAACTTGTATCAACTTATTCAAACAAGTCGTAGTAACTTGTAATAAAACAATCAACCAAATCGGGGTAATTTGGACATTAAGTTAGACAAACAATTCAAATGGTAGTCTTTCGGGATACCAATACAATTAATGACAACTTAAGTGTCGTGGACACATTCAGGTTTCAAGCCTTTGGACACCAACTCACAGCTAATTACTTCAAGTTTATTAAGTTAAACACTTCAAGAACCAGGTGAGTTTCATAGCCCCATTTTCACTGCTTTACAACTAGGGGTGTGATATTACTACTCGATTTTGTTTTACAAGTAGAACGCAAGTGCCAAACTTCAAATACTACATGAGTTTCAAGCTAATCAATTTAAAGTCCTCCATAAGCATAGTCTCTAATATTTTAGCATGAATGTTAGTATATGATATCATATGGGATTGACAATCCTCATCCGGGTTAGCACGCACTAACCGGTCAAACGGATGTATTAGCATTTGGGAAGACGAGTGTTGATTAGGCACTCGTAGGAGGCATTTCAAGTTAGGTTTCCTTAAGTGGGCCTGACAAATCAAGTTAAGCTCAGACTATGTGCTCATGGACAGTATAACTTTTATTTTGCTTAATTGCATTTTAAATTCAATATAAATCTTGCGGTTCTTACAACTATACATTGACATACAAACCTGTGAGCTCACCAGCGTTTTCGCTGACCCATTTTAGTATTTATCACAGGTACCCAGCAGTAGTTTGGCTGCACAAGCAGGAATTATTAGCTCGAGTCAGCATACATACAACTAGAGATTGGACTGCATTATTATATTTTGTAAAAGTAATTATGCTATGTAATCTCTCAATTTCAGGAAACGAGCTAATGTAACTATATTTTGATGTAAACATTTACTTTATTTATACAAGTTTAAAACGACGCATATAGTGGTCGTTCATTATATCTTATGTGCTTTGTATATTGATTAGTGACACCCAAATCAAGCTTCCGCAAATCGTTAAATTTGGGGGTGTCACACATTGGTATCAGAGCCTAAGGTTATAGTGAACTAGGTTGCATTTAGTGGGCCTAGACTATGACCGTTAGGCAGTATTCCTTATTAGTTATGACTAGTTCAGGGATTACATCATACGACTTTAATTTAACATAGCCTGATCAACTATGTACAATTAGAGAAAGATGATGTGAAACCTGAAAGAGTTATGTTGAACAGGAATGCATTAGTTGACTCTGACCTCGAGTGAAACGGGACTCAAAACACGTCTGTGCTAGACACTCAATAGGTTATTATGTGATATACATATATACTTACATAAGTAGACCTCATTACCACTTTAGGCTATATTATTATATGAATATAGGCCTCTTTCTCTCTAACGCTTTGTCTCGAAATGACAAACACACCACTAGTTCATCATACTCGGACTAGCATCTTATTTCATTTCCTTGTTCTTTCTTACTCAGCATCATGCCTCCTCGCCGTCAAATTACCCTTAGCGAAGCTGAGATCGCGGGAATAATTGCCCGCAGTGTGACCGAAGCCTTGGCTACCCGAACACCACCCGGTAGCGAGGACACAGCAACCAATACTCCACAACCCAAACCCTGCTCCTATAAGGACTTTCTTAGTTGTAAACCGCTATACTTCAAGGGTACGGAAGGTGCCATTGGCTTAATTCGTTGGATTGAGCGCATGGAATCTGTTTTCAGTCTCTGCGATTGCACTGAGAACAACAAGGTCAAATTCGCTGCTTACACCTTTCAGGAAGGTGCACTCACGTGGTGGAAAACCCACGCAAACTCTGTAGGCCTTGAGGTTGCAAATCGACTTCCTTAGGCCGAACTGAAAAAGAAGCTGACAGAAAAGTACTATCCTGAAGAGGAATTGCACAGGCTGGAAGAAGAATTCTGGCATCTGGAGGTGCAGGGAAATGATGTTGCTGAATATACCACCAAATTTCAGCAGTTTTCTTTATTATGCCCGAGTTTGGTCGAACTAGAAAGTAAGGGCATTAAGAAATACATTCGTGGACTCCCCGAGAACATCTAGGGAAACGTCGCCTCATCCAAACCAACCACTACTGAGAGTGCCATTCGATTGGCCCACGAACTCATGGCTCTAGTTGTCAGCCGTGAGACCTCCAACACCTCATCCTCTAACAACAACAAACGCAAATCCACTGAACACCACCATAACTCAAACAAGAAAAACAACGCCATCCAAGTCTACACCTCAAACTCTGAAACCACCCGCAGCTACACCGGGGACAGACCTTATTGTCCCAAGTGTAACTATCACCACTTTGGTCAGTGCAATACCCCTTGCAACAACTGCAGGAGGTACGGGCATTCGACTAAGGATTGCCGAGCTCCCAAATCCAACAACAACCCCTCTGACAGAAATACCCGACAACCTAAGTCCTGTTATGAATGTGGAAACCCAGGACACTTCAGGGATTCTTGCCCAAAATTGAAGAATAAGGGCAACAACAACAACAACCACCGCAACAACAACAACACCAAAAGTAGCGCCTTCGTGATCAACTCAGGGGACGCCCGTCAGGACCCGAATGTGGTCACGGGTATGTTCCTCCTCAACAATTTAACTGCTTCCATTCTGTTTGATACTGGTGCCGATAGGAGTTTTATTTCCGATGAATTTTGCCCTCTACTTGACATTACACCTGTTGCTTTAGACGTTAAGTACACAGTAGAGCTAGCTAATGGCCAAATGATAGAAACCAATAGTGTGATACCTAATTGCACTTTAAATCTAGCCGACGAAATCTTCTCCATAGATCTTATGCCTGTTGAGATAGGAAGTTTCGATGTCATCGTAGGCATGGACTGGTTATCAAAACATCACGCCGAAATCATTTGCCATGACAAAATTGTTCGCATACCTCTCACTGTCGGTAGAACCCTGATCATACAGGGGGAGACCGGTGGGACGAGGCTTAACATCATCTCTTGTCTTAAAACCCGGAAATTTCTGAGAAAGGGTTATCCATCAATCCTCGCGCACATCATGGAGAAAAAGTCAGAGGAGAAGCGACTTGAGGTTGTTCCAATTGTTCGAGACTTTCCAGAAGTCTTTCCTGAGGAACTGCCTGGTCTACCACCACCAAGACAGGTTGAGTTCTCAATCGATCTTGTACCGGGTGCTGTGCCTGTGGCCCGAGCACCATACCGTTTAGCTCCATCCGAACTTCAGGAGCTGTCCACTCAGTTACAGGAACTCCTGGAACGAGGGTTTATCAGAACGAGTTCTTCACCTTGGGGAGCTCCGGTCCTATTTGTTAAGAAGAAAGATGGTTCTTTTCGAATGTGTATCGACTATCGAGAGTTGAACAAGTTAACTGTCAAGAACCGGTATCCACTTCCTCGAATCGATGATTTGTTCGACCAACTTCAAGGGTCGAGTTGTTATTCAAAGATTGATCTCCGATCCGGTTATCACCAATTGCGTGTTCGCGATGCCGATATTCCAAAAACCGCTTTCAGAACCCGTTACGGGCATTACGAATTTCAAGTGATGCCATTCGGCCTAACCAATGCACCGGCTGTATTCATGGACCTTATGAATCGGGTGTGTAAACCTTACCTTGATAAGTTTGTCATTGTTTTTATCGATGACATTCTCATATATTCACGAAGCAAAGAAGAGCATGCGCAACACCTCAGAACCATCCTTGAACTACTTAAACACGAGGAGCTCTATGCCAAGTTCTCTAAGTGTGAGTTCTGGATCGAAACTGTTCAATTCCTTGGTCACGTGATTGACAGTCAGGGGATTCACGTCGACCTGTCAAAAATCGAGGCTATCAAAGACTGGCAATCGCCAACCACTCCGACCGAAGTACGGCAGTTTCTAGGACTGGCCGGATACTATCGACGATTCATTGAAAATTTCTCCAAGATAGCCATACCACTTACGACTCTGACCCAGAAAGATAAAAAGTTTGACTGGACTGATAAACAAGAATCGGCATTCCAACTCTTAAAACAAAAGCTTTGCAGTGCTCCTATCCTCTCATTACCCGAAGGCACCGATGACTTCGTGGTATACTGCGATGCTTCTCATCAAGGTCTCGGTTGTGTGCTTATGCAACGAGACAAAGTCATAGCTTATGCTTCCCGACAGCTCAAGATTCATGAAAAGAATTACACCACCCACGACCTCGAGCTAGGAGCTGTCGTTTTTGCCCTCAAAATCTGGAGACATTACCTTTACGGTACCAGATGTACAATCTTTACCGACCATAAAAGCCTTCAACACATATTCGATCAGAAGGATCTCAACATGAGGCAACGTCGATGGGTCGAGTTACTTACCGATTACGACTGCGAACTCAAATATCATCCAGGCAAAGCAAATGTTGTTGCTGACGCCCTCAGTCGAAAAGAGCGAGTGAAACCACTTCGGGTTCGAGCCCTCAGTATGACCATTCACAACAATTTAAACATTCAAATCCTCACTGCTCAACTCGAAGCCTTAAAACCCGAAAATGTCAAAGATGAAGCCTTGCGGGGCATGGATAAACAATTCGAAATCAGACCTAACGGGATTAGGTATTTCTCAAACCGAATCTGGTTGCCTAAATTTGGGAACCTACGAGACCTGGTGATGGATGAAGCTCACAAGTCCAAATATTCTATCCATCCGGGATCCGATAAGATGTACCACGGTATCAAGGACTTCTACTGGTGGCCGAACATGAAAGCTGAAATCGCCACCTATGTCAGCAAGTGCCTTACTTGCTCCAAAGTCAAAGTCGAATATCAAAAACCTTCTGGTTTACTTCAACAACCCATTCTTCCTGAATGGAAATGGGAACAAATTGCCATGGACTTCATAACCAAACTACCCAAATCCTCAAGCGGTTGCGATTCCATTTGGGTGATCGTGGATCGTCTCACAAAATCTGCTCACTTCCTGGCAATCAAGGAATCCGACAAAATGGAACGCCTCACCAACATTTATCTGAAGGAAATCGTGACCAAACACGGTGTTCCAATCTCAATTATCTCCGATAGAGATAGTCGTTTCACTTCACAATTTTGGCAATCACTTCAAAAATCCCTGGGTACTCGACTTGATATGAGTACCGCATACCATCCTCAAACAGACAGTCAAAGTGAACGAACCATTCAAACACTTGAAGATATGCTACGGGCCTGCGTAGTAGACTTCGGTGTAAACTGGGAAAAACACCTACCATTGTGCGAGTTCTCGTACAACAACAGTTATCATACCAGCATTAAAGCTGCACCTTTCGAGGCACTGTACGGTCGTAAGTGCCGGTCACCTATCTGTTGGACCGAAGTTGGGGACAGCCAACTCACGGGTCCAGAGATCATTCACGAAACAACCGAGAAAATCGTCGAAATTCAAAACAAACTCAAAGCCGCGCGTGATCGTCAGAAAAGTTATGCTGACGTGAGGCGCAAACCACTCGAGTTCCAAGTTGGGGATCGAGTACTACTCAAAGTATCGCCTTGGAAAGGCGTAATCCGATTTGGTAAACGAGGGAAGTTAAATCCCAGATACATTGGACCATTCGAGATCCTCGAAAGGATTGGTCCAGTGGCTTATCGATTGCAGCTGCCATCTGAACTCAGCAGCGTGCATCCCACATTTCATGTTTCAAATCTGAAGAAGTGTCTGTCTAATGAGACACTTATCATTCCACTCAATGAAATTCGAGTTGACGAGAAACTTCACTTTGTTGAGGAACCCGCCGAGATCATGGACCGTGAGGTCAAACAACTTAAACAAAGTCGTATTCCTATCGTCAAGGTTAGGTGGAATTCGCGGCGCGGTCCGGAATTTACCTGGGAACGGGAAGACCAAATGCGACTCAAGTACCCTCAACTCTTCACTGATTCAACATCAAACACGACTTCAACTTAAATTTCGGGACGAAATTCTCCTAACAGGGGGAGAATGTGACAACCGTCAATTTAGGATTATAGTTTAGTGCCTAATCAGGTGTAATACATGTAATTAGTTCTGGGTTAGGCTAATTAATGTATAAATTATTATATATATATTGTTGAATATATATCTACAATTATGCGGTTTGTTTAAATCGTACGAGCTTCAAATCGAATGAAATTCGATACAATAAATACGGACGTTGGTGAACAATTTGTTAAGTAATACAAATATTATTTAATAACTCAATTTTATTTAGAATATTATTCATTTTGATATTTCGTATCCAAATTTTACTACACAATTAATGTATACGCGATTAAACATACGAACGCGCAAACAAATAAAACGAATTTCTATTTAAGTACCCCAAATGGATGATTGATAAAACATTTTAATAAAACTTTTTATAATGGATTCGTAATTTAAAAACCTATCTTTTAATGTGTAAAAATCATTTAATGTTGAACAACGGAGGAAACGAACACCGCACGGAGCGGGAACGCGGGGCGAAAATGGGAGTTAACCTCCCATTCCCACCCTCTTTTCTTTCAATTCTCTTTTACCTCTCTCTCTCTTCTTTCTCTTTTTCTCTCAAATACCACCCACCACCACCATTCTCATCACCACCAAAATCATCAAATAAACACACAAAAAGCACTCGGATCACCAAGCCCTTTTGGAATAAAACGTTCACCACTTCGCGATCTACAATCCTATCTTTCCGGAATTTCATTTCGGCGATTTGTAAGTTTCCGACACAACTCCGAAACTCTCGTTTTTAAGTTTTATAACTTGCTAGTTGTTTGTATAACCTTGTAATGTCCTAAAATGGGTTGGGTAAAAATATTAGGCCGATCGATGGCCGGAAAATGCGTTTTTGAAGTTGAAATTCCGATCAGACCCCGTACGTCGCATTTGGCCTGGAGCAAATGCGACGCAGCGACCTACGTCGCACTATATCCCCAACGTCGCATATAGCGACGCAGCGACCTACGTCGCACTATATCCCCAACGTCGCATATAGCGACGCAGCGACCTACGTCGCACTATATCCCCAACGTCGCATATAGCGACGCAGCGACTTACGTCGCACGAATCCTCAACGTCGCATATAGCGACGCAGCACTCAACGTCGCATTAAATTGCGAAGGTCGCACATAGCGACGCCGTGCCCAACGTCGCAGTCCGGATCTGCGACGTCGCACCCAACGTCGCAGGCTACGTCGCACAAAACAGAATCTTCAAACCTCAAAATTTTCGAAGTCAAATTTTACTGTAGCAATTCACTGTAGCAACAATATAATGACATTTTAGAACTATCGTTACAACCGTCACCAACGGGCCGTACACATTTTCAAATACACAATTAAATCAACTAAGTCATAGTAACTTAGACAATTCAATCAAACAAGTCGTTGTAACTTGTACCAACTTATTCAAACAAGTCGTTGTAACTTGTATCAACTTATTCAAACAAGTCGTAGTAACTTGTAATAAAACAATCAACCAAATCGGGGTAATTTGGACATTAAGTTAGACAAACAATTCAAATGGTAGTCTTTCGGGATACCAATACAATTAATGACAACTTAAGTGTCGTGGACACATTCAGGTTTCAAGCCTTTGGACACCAACTCACAGCTAATTACTTCAAGTTTATTAAGTTAAACACTTCAAGAACCAGGTGAGTTTCATAGCCCCATTTTCACTGCTTTACAACTAGGGGTGTGATATTACTACTCGATTTTGTTTTACAAGTAGAACGCAAGTGCCAAACTTCAAATACTACATGAGTTTCAAGCTAATCAATTTAAAGTCCTCCATAAGCATAGTCTCTAATATTTTAGCATGAATGTTAGTATATGATATCATATGGGATTGACAATCCTCATCCGGGTTAGCACGCACTAACCGGTCAAACGGATGTATTAGCATTTGGGAAGACGAGTGTTGATTAGGCACTCGTAGGAGGCATTTCAAGTTAGGTTTCCTTAAGTGGGCCTGACAAATCAAGTTAAGCTCAGACTATGTGCTCATGGACAGTATAACTTTTATTTTGCTTAATTGCATTTTAAATTCAATATAAATCTTGCGGTTCTTACAACTATACATTGACATACAAACCTGTGAGCTCACCAGCGTTTTCGCTGACCCATTTTAGTATTTATCACAGGTACCCAGCAGTAGTTTGGCTGCACAAGCAGGAATTATTAGCTCGAGTCAGCATACATACAACTAGAGATTGGACTGCATTATTATATTTTGTAAAAGTAATTATGCTATGTAATCTCTCAATTTCAGGAAACGAGCTAATGTAACTATATTTTGATGTAAACATTTACTTTATTTATACAAGTTTAAAACGACGCATATAGTGGTCGTTCATTATATCTTATGTGCTTTGTATATTGATTAGTGACACCCAAATCAAGCTTCCGCAAATCGTTAAATTTGGGGGTGTCACATATTTGCTTTTGATAAATTTCGTTCTTATCTAATCTTGTCCAAAACTATTGTCTATACAGATCACTCCGCTTTGAAATACCTTTTCAAGAAGCAAGATGCTAAACCGCGCCTTCTACGATGGATTCTACTCCTACAAGAATTTGATATTGAGATTAAAGATAAGAAAGGGGCAGAAAACGTCGCGGCCGAACATCTTAGCCGATTGGAAAATCCGTCAATGGAGAAGTTGCACGAGAAAGATATTCAAGATCAGTTCCCCGAAGAACAACTCATGACTATAGGAGGCTACCAACAAGGATCACAATTCACACACAACCCTTGGTATGCCGACTACGCCAATTATCTGGTAGGAAACATCGTACCAAAAGGAATGCCAACCTCTCAGAAACGAAAATTCTTCCGCGATGTCAAGAACTACTTTTGGAACGATCCTTATCTCTTTAAGGTTTGTCCCGATCAACTTATTCGAAGATGCGTCGATGGGAAGGAGGCAGAACAAATTCTACACCAGAGCCACCACGGACTTACTGGAGGACACCATGGCAACAAAATGACTGCATGAAAGGTTTACGATGTCGGCTTTTATTGGCCAACCATATTCCGAGACGCTTGCGACTTGGTGAAGCGCTGTGATATTTGCCAAAGGCAAGGCAATATCTCAGCCCGAAATGAAACGCCACTTACTAATATTCAGGCCGTGGAGATATTTGATATCTGGGGATTAGATTTTATGGGACCATTCCCTAAGTCTAATGGTAAAGAGTACATCTTAGTCGAAGTTGACTACGTCTCCAGGTGGGCCAAAGCTCAAGCTTTTCTGACCAACGATTCAAAAGTAGTAACCCAGTTCCTCAAAAAGCTGTTCAGTCGATTTGGAACTCCTAGAGCTATAATCAGTGACCGTGGCACGCATTTCTGTAATACTCAATTCATGCGAGTGCGGTAGCAGTATGGTGTCACTCACAAAACTTCGACGGCTTACCATCCATAAACAAATGGGCAAGCTGAAGCGACAAATCGGGCTTTGAAAAGGATATTGGAACGAACTGTCGGAAATCACGGGCATAGGTGGGCTGAAAAATTAGATGATGCGTTGTGGGCATTCAGAACTGCCTACAAAACACCATTAGGAACCACACCGTATCGGCTAGTCTATGGAAAGGCGTGTCACCTTCCAATCGAGTTGGAATATCGGGCGTACTGGGCATTAAAACACTGCAACTTGGAAATTTCAGCAGCTGAAGAACAACGGAGAATGCAATTGAATGAGTTAGCAGAGCTAAGAGACCAAGCGTACGACAGTTCGCTAAGCTTCAAGGAAAGAACTAAAAGGGTCCACGACGCTAAATTGAAGCCCTCTAGGTTCAAACAAGGAGATAAAGTGCTGCTCTTCAATTCGCGATTCAAGAAATTCTCCGGTAAATTCAAAAGTAGGTGGAGCGGACCATTCATAATCTCAAAGGTATTTCCCTATGGCGCAATCGAACTCGAAGCTCCAAAAGGTAATTTTAAGGTTAATGGTCATCGCTTAAAGCATTATGTTGAAGACTTTCCCATCAGGGAAGACGTCTTCATCTTTGAACCTCCATGAGTCTTCAAGAAAGGTACAAAGAGTCAAGCTAGAGACTCGTAAAACAAGCGCTCTTAGGAGGCACCCCAAGCTTATCTTTACTTTTCTGTCAAAATTTTTACTTCTTAGTTTATTTTTGTTAAGTATGATTATCTCTAACGAAATTTCAGGATTTGCTACTTATCAGACTACAAACTTCAAATTTTTACATAATCAGAGATAAGTTTTAAAAAATGCAAATGCCAGAACTCTGATAACAGAAATCTTTATAAAACATCTTCAGACTGTCATCAGATCTCTGTGCATTTGTATTCATCATTTTATGCATTACCTGTTTATTTTGTTTGTTTCAGGATGGATAGCTCCAGTGACACCAGAGAGATCATAGCTGAGATACCACCGAGACGTCGTAGAGATCGTAGACGAGGACGTAGAGCACGTAGGACCATGCCCACTATTCGCGAGGAGGACCTTACTGATGTCCCGATCACTTATGAGGAGCCATTCGCTGAGAGACCCCCATCACCTGTTCACCAGTCAGCTCCCATACCCACTCTTGAGTATGGGATTACACTAGCTGACCCGGTTGCAGCCTGGGCCCTCTTTCGGACACTCCACCTTCAGCATGACATCATGTCCACCCTCTGTGTGCATGTAGGGTTTCCGAGGCCTTCTGACTGTTCGTTCCATCTTGGTCCGGACCTAGGAACGTGTCGCCCGCCCTGGTCATTCTTCCTTCCTGCTGGACCATTCGCTGCTGGACCTTCCACTGCTCCGCCTGCTGCTGTTGAGCCTGCCATGTCATCAGGGAGTGCATCAGCAGAGCCTTCACTTACTGAGCAGTTGATGGCTATGTTGGATGTCTTTAGCCCACCTCACGCTCATGCTTCTGCTGGCATTACTGAGCCAAGCATGGATACGATGGAGGAGCCTACACTATCACCCACCTCAGTCCTTGCTGCTGCTATTGCGGACTTTGATCCTGACAGCGATGATCTACTTGATGACTTTTAGTTTATTTAGTTTATTTTATCTTATTTCAGTACTTAGATTTTTTTTATAACTCTCTGTTATTTTCGAGATATGAGGTTGTGTTGATGTTTATTGCAGAACTTAGCTTTTTGTGGAATGGATGATCTTACACGAGACTGGTCCTCCAATCCAGCAAATCACACGCACCATTTCTACACTAATCTGGTCCTGTCCAGTAAACAGAATGGGGAATACTTTAAACCTTTCTCCGTTTCTGATAATTCTAATTTTACTTAAGTTTATGTGTTATCATCTGTGCCACATCCTAACTTATCACTAAGTGTGGGATTCCAGCCCAATTCAACACTTAGGAAACATTTTCTTACATGTTCAAACTCTAAGTGTGGGATTGTAGTCGTAAAATCTCAACTCAAGAGAACATTAGGGACAATGTTCCTCTAAGTGTGGGATGGTAGGTATGGAATACCTTGGACAACGATTTTTATGTCTACATAGTATATCTCAGAAAATGTTCCCTAAAATTTTTCAAAATTTTCAAAAATATTTTTCAATAAAGTTTAAAATATGATCTAAATCTTGTGATTAACTCTAATTTTTGAGTTTTTGGTATGCCTGAAAAAAACCATTTTCAAAATATGAGGAAAATATTTCAAAAACTTAAGGAAATTAAGGTAGAAATTTCCTAAGCAAGAAACGACAATCTAAGAGGGGCATCGCATGACTAGGCACATACAACCCAAATTTGCAGTGAGGTTTTGAGGCTTAAAAGCATTCATTTTTAATGCTACATTGTTCATTTCTTGTGAGTGTCGATGCATGTATCTCTGAATTAGAACTTGCTCTTGACATACGCTTCGAGACCACATTCGTGTGTACCGTACGCGGTATAGGCGCAATTAGATGACCTTGACATTCCTTAGGATTTGAACCCCCTTTTAGCCTTCTCTTTCAAGCCCAAAACCCTTTCAATACTCATTTTTAGTATCGATGATCCACCTAGAAAACCCTGTTGAGCCTAAACCATTTCATTTCTTCAAAACCCTAATCACAAACCTACTTTCCCAAATTCCCAAAATCTCATCTTAGGATTTCTGAGGTTATGAAAAACATCTTGAAGAATATCCAACTCGATTATCCTACTCGTTCGTATTCTCCGAAAAGAATCAAACCTCTCCAAAAGTGAGGGAAAATTAGCACACAAGAGAGACAAGAAAACAACGGTGCGGGAAAATTAGCACCCGAAGAAAAGATTCGAATTGATCAAGATAAGAGAAAGGATTTCTGAAGGAGAAAAAGAAAAGAAATTATCAACGGAAGTTCTCTAACAAAGAAATTCTGAAGAAGAAAAGAAAATAAAAAGAGAAAAGAAAGAAAAGAAAAAGGAAAGAAAATAAAGCTCAAAAGACTTCAAAGTATCAACCATTAAAGGGAGATCCGATAGAATACGAGTAGCTACTTCATCCGTTCTACAAATAAGTTCTTCATGATTCTTGGAAAGCCTAAGATAAGCAACACCCTTATAAACCAAAAAAATCCCTTATCCATACCCTTAACCCTCACAAAACATTACAACCAATATACTACGCTAGCAAAACGCTCACAGATGCTCAAGAGAACTACACTACTACAGAAAAGGAGCTGCTTGCGGTAGTATTTGCTTTTGATAAATTCCGTTCTTATCTAATCTTGTCCAAAATTATTGTCCAAAACTAGTTGTAGCTCATTGAGAAATATAGGAATGTCTAGTGAGTAATCTTGAATCCTAATTGGTATAACGGAAAAGCTGTAAAACGCCCGAGTATCCGGTATAGCGTTGGAACCACCACTGGTGTAGTACAAATACGTGGAAGCCGAGTAAAGGCCGTAGGCATAATACTTTATTACCAATTAAGCTTCTATGACCTCACCGGATTATTCATCGCACCTAGTAGCCCTATCTCTCATAACTATCCATCCAAATAACATTGCCGAAATCACAGCAAACATATTCCTTATCTTGATTTCTCTGCGTTCTCCGTACAAACCCTGTCTTTAATTTAGTTTTTAATTTTAGTAATTAGATTAGAAAACTTACCAACCTATCAAAAGTTTTATAAATCCCAGCTAAATTACAAAAGATAATTAATCCTCCTAGATTCCCATGCCCGTTGTAGTGTGAAGAACGACACCTGAGTCATACATACTGCTTACTGCCCTTTAGGTCTTTAAGTTGTATTAAAACTTAGGATACCCTGCATTATAAATATAAAAAACGCTGCCGTGAGCCCTTTCCGGAAGGTTCAACGACCGGAGTAAAATCCGACCGACCACTGGGATCGCGACAGGATCCCAGCCTTAATTTTGTAATTGGGTAATTTATTAAGGAATATTCAAACTAACTAAAACTGTTTATCTTATAGATGTCTTCTACAAATGGTAATAATCCTCCCGTCCCCAATCCAGCACACAACTCGAACTTCTCACTACTCTCAGTTCTTGGGAGGGAAAGACTGACCGGTCCAAACTATATGGACTGGATGCGTAACCTAAGGTTCACCTTGAGGTACGAAAACAAGGATTATGTTCTCGATGAGCAGATTCCCATAATTGATGAAGAATCAACCCAAGAGGAGATTGATGCACACCGGAAATATTATGATGATATGAACAAGGTATCATGCATCATGGCATCTTCCATGAGTCCAGAACTGCAAAAGACTTTTGAAAACACTTGGGCTTATGAAATGAACCAACATCTAAAGGAAATGTTTCAGACCAAGGTAAGCAAAGAACGCCTTGATGTGGTTAAGTCCCTCATGGCTTGCAAACCCAAACCCGAAGTTTCTATCTGTGCTTTCGTCTTAGAGATGAAAGGGTACTTTGATAGGTTGGAATCATTGAACATGGTATTTGACACAGAGTTTTCCATCGCCATAATTCTATCCAGTTTTCCAGCTGTCTACAATCAATTTGTAATATCATATCAGATGAATATGAATGAGAGGGAAGGCTCAATAATGGAACTCCACAATATACTGCAAACCGCTGAGCAAGGAATCAAGAAAGATGATGTGTCCTTTGGCTCAACAGCTCCTGTGTTGACTGTTGGTCAAAGTGAAATGAAAAGAAAAAGGTCAAATTGGAAAGGAAAGGCTGCGAATGGAAAGTCCAATCGTGGATCCAAAAGAAAGACCGACTCTGATATTGCACCTACAAGTGATCCAAAGGTAGCAGTGTGTTTTTACTGCAACACAAAGGGGCATTGGAAGCGTAGCTGCCTGAAATATCTGAAGGACGTTGAAGATGGAAAGGTCGAAAAGAGTGTTCACTGAGGTATGTTCATGATTGAAATCCATAATACTACAATTTCTAATTCGTGGGTTCTGGATACAGGGTGTGGTACTCACATTTGCACTGTATTGCAGTGTCTAAAGGAAAGTAGGAAGTTGAAGTATGGAGAGCTCAACTTAGTCTTGGGAAACAGAGGAATCACGCCTGTGACCGAGATTGGAAAGTATGAGGTCGTGCTGAAGTCTGGAGTTAGGATATATTTAAATAATTGCTGTTATTCGTCAGAAATGACTAGAAACATAATTTCATTTCATGATTTGTTTAAGGATGGTTATCGATTTTCATTTGATAATGAGAATGGTGATATTTTGGTTTATTTAAATGGTTGTTTTATTTTTAAAGCTTCTCCTTACAATGGCATATATGAAAATGTTGAATGTATTAGCAATATGATTTTGAATGTTGATTCATCTAATGAGCTTGATAAATCCAAATTGTGGCATTTTCGTCTTGGGCACGTAAACAAGAAACGCATCGGCCAACTCCAAAAGGATGGAGTGTTGGAATCATTCGACCTCAAATCAGATGATGTATGTGAATCTTGTTTATTGGGTAAGATGACTAAATCACCATTAACTGGTTCATGTGAAAGAGGTGAAGGACTATTGGACTTGGTACATACGGATGTATGTGGATCGTTCCGATGCGCCACAAAAGATGGAAAATGTTACTATGTTACATTTACTGATGACTACAGTAGATTCGGACATGTCTATCTAATTAAGCATAAGTCAGATACTTTTGAGATATTCAAAAGATATCAAAGCGAAGTAGAGAATCAATTGGACAGAAAGATAAAGGTACTCCGATCCGATAGGGGAGGAGAATACCTTAGTATCGAGTTTCTCGATCATCTTAAAGACTGTGGAATAGTTTCACAATTAACTCCTCCTAGAACACCACAACTTAATGGAGTTGCTAAGAGGAGAAATAGAACCTTGTTTGACATGGTTTGGTCTATGATGAGTCGGGCTACACTTCTGATAAGTTTTTGGGGTTATGCATTAGAAACAGCCGCTCGCATTTTAAATCTTTTACCTACCAAGAAGGTTTCAAAGACACCTTATGAGATGTGGAAGGGAAGACGTCCTTCTCTTGGTCACATCAAAATCTGGGGTTGTGAAGTTTTCGTCAGACGAGAAACTCAGGACAAACTAGACTCCAGATATGAGAAGTGTCTTTTCGTCGGTTATCCACAAGAGTCATTTGGATATTTGTTCTACAGACCCAAGGATAATGTGGTCTTTGTAGCACGAACAGGAGTGTTTTGATGCGAGTGAAAGCGTCTAGTTTTATTATTTATAAATGGAAATACCTTATTAATACTATCACACAACCAGGCAAGAATATCCGATCGGAATAATATAGCTATGGTAAGTCCAGGTCGAACACATGAACGAGGTTATTCAATTAAATTGGAATTATTAACTAAACAGTAAAATAGGGGGTACGTTTTAGTTTCGTACGAACGTTCAATATGAACTACTTCACTAAACCAATAACATAAAACAAGGTAAAGAGTAAAAGATAAACAATTGGAGATAGACATGTAATTGCTTAGGTTCTTCTGCTCAGATTCATATTATCCGGTTCATGTGTTTTGATTGTCTGATTGTGATTTCTTTTATATTAACTTAGTTACTAATCAAAGAATCCAAGTTAAATGTAAATTAGTCTCCGGTTCTGGTTAACTAATATCTACAATCTAGAGTCCCACATTAAACATCGATCCGACGTCGTAAGAATGTTGCTCTATTGCGTGTTTTTCCCTAGATTGTGCATTAAGTGTTCACGACTTGTTACGATTAATCCTCGCGGTATGACTCAACAATACCTACTAATAATCTCTTATTAGCTTACTCATTTTAGATTGATTAGTTACTATTCTCTTAACCCATCAAACTCAATATATTTAGCAATGACTATAAACCTAGATTCATAATCATCAATAATAAATAACATCAAAGGAACTCAATCACAATGACACTATTAACCACGTTAAGTAATAACTAACAATCACCAATAAACAAGGATTCACGGATAACATAACAATCTTCAATTAGACAATTGATCCAAAACACAATTATAAACATCAAATAATCATAATCCAAGGTTATTAAACTAAACACTTTACATAAAGTCTAATTCATAACTTAATCATACAAAATCAGATTAACGATTTCAAACAAAACACATAGACGATGTTCAAATTGAAATCGGAAAAAGATATGCAAACCAAATCGTGAACCACGCGAAGTAGAATCGATAGGAATCAATCCTAGCCTGTTACGCCTCCGAATCGTCATCGAAATGCTCCCAAAATGGGAGAAAACCCTCTGGTTGTCGGCTGCTATTCTCTGGTTTTCGATTATGAGAAGTTAGGGTTAAAATGAAGCAAATGAGATTTTTTAACCTAATCTGCCGAATTGATCCATCCGCCGGATGGAATTTCCATCCGCCGGATGGATGCAAAACTCTCAGAAGTCCGGCCCGCGTATCTGTCATCCCAGAATTTCAATCAAATCGTCGGTTTAAACATCTAACCGCCGGTTGGATGAAAAAGTGGTCCAAACGAAAGTTGTAGCCCAGCCTGTTAGCTAAATTCTCCCACTTGAATCAACCCAGTGAGTTCATATGAGGAGGTTATGGCCAAAATACTAACGCATAGCCGAAAACTCAGCTTTTACACTTTTCTTCATTTTGAGCTCATCTTTCGTTCTCTTTCCGATTCAAGCTTCATATAAACCTATTCCAATCCAATCTTGCCTATCTTCACTCTCTTAGCTTCTTTTCTTCACAATTAGCTCGTTCTCTGTTTCTTTTCGATCCAAGCTCCGATTGAACTCCTAAATGCAAATATGAACGAAATGAGTATCTTATTCAACTAAAATGCATTAGAAATCTATCAAACACGAGGTGAATTAGTACTACAATATAGTACATTTTGGCGTTTATCATATTTCTTGAGAGAGAAATGATATCTAAAGAGGACAGTGGGAGTAAGATTGATCTTGAAGAAATTCAAGAATCGACCGATGAAGAACCTATAATAAACACCGAAGTTCAACAATGTGACACCCGTCAAATTAGGACTAGTAATTAGTGCCTAATCAATCTTTAATACATGTAATTAGTTCTGTGTTAAGCTAATTAATGTATCAATATATATATTGTTGAATATATACAATTACGCGGTTTGATTAAATCGTACACAATTTAAATCGAATGTAATTCGGTTCTATAAATACGGACGTTGGTGAACGAAATTATTAAATAAAATATTATTATTTAATAACACTATTATATCTAAAATATTATTTTGATAATATTTCATATTCATTTCGTATAATACAATTAACAAATTACGCGATTAAAAATAATAAACGCACAAACAGAACGAAACGAAACAACTTAAGTTATATATATATATTAATATAACTCAATTATTTAGTATTTGGCTAAATACTTCAAGTATAATATCGAGAAATTATTTACATATTAAAATGTATATTTAAACAAATAAAATCTATAATTAACGTGTAAACGCTCGAGAAAACGAAAACCGCACGGAAAGCAATTGCAGGAAAATAAAAATTGGTGAAGACAACCCCGTGGACCCCACCAAAACCGGCCCCATCCCCTTACCCCCACCACTTCACCATCTTTTTCTCATTTCCCATTTTTTTTTTCTTTCTTCTCTCATTTTTCTCTCAAAAAGAACTATCACCACCATCACTCAAAATCGACAAATAACACCTCCAAACGCCATCAAATCATCAAGATTTTTGTAGAAAAGGAACCACCTCGCGATGATCTACACTTCCATCTTTTCGGAATTTCATTTCGACACCGCGTAAGTTTCCGACAAAAAACCCGGAACTCTTCGATTTCGCTTATTTTTACATGAAAGTTGTTTATATATGTTTAAAATGTCCATATATGGGTTGGGTAAAAGGACCGGACCAAGCTATGGCCGGAAAACTCCTTTTTGGCTCAAAAATCTGTCAACAGCTTTAAGTGTCGCAACGATGACTGCAGTATAGCGTCACTTCGTGCGTCACTTAAGTGACGCACTGAGTGTCGCTAAAAGCCCTAATTTTGCGTCACTTGCCTAAGTGCCGCATAAAACCCCTTTTTCCCGACACTTGCCTAAGTGTCACAAATTCAATACCCGTCACTATAAACCGACACTTATAGCGTCACTTGTTTAAGTGACGCCTATAATCGAGAACAGATCTCATCCGTCACTAACCTTAGTGACTCATGACCTTTATACCGACACTTACAACCGACACTTCCTTAAGTGTCGCCCTCTATGCGTCACTTACACAAGTGACGCCATTAGATCAGAATCCGTCATTTCATGCGACACTTCCTAAGTGTCGCCTAAACCCTTGAGTGTCGCTATAAGTGACGCTGAAAACAGAATGTTTACAACTCATTTTTTACTAAGTGTCGAGACCTAAATTTTATCACTTGATTTTACCCAAATTCAAGTCCAGATGCGTTTTTCACCAAAGCAATTTAGTAGAAATAAAAATTTTTCGAGCTGACTTGGCATCTCGACCCCAACCAGGGGCCAGCCCCTTGGACCCCGCCAGGGGTTGCCACCCTTGGAACCCAGCTAACCAGGGGCGCTGCCCCCGGACCCCCGTCACCTAAAAGTTTGTAAACACTTTTTAAGTACAACACTTCAAAATCAAAATAATAATGTTGAAAATTTATTATTACAAACAATCACCAACGGGCCGTACACACTTTCTAAACTCAAGTTAATCAACCAAATCGTAGTAATTTGGACAAGTCAATCAACCAAATGGGGATAATTTGGACATTTTAGTCGAACGAACAACTACAAAGGTAGTCTTTTAAGATACCTATTCAATTAATTAACATCGCGCGTATTGGACGTCCTGAAGTTACAAGTCTTCGGACATCAATTCATAGCTAATCAATTCAAGTTATTTCGATAAACACTCAAGGCTCAGGTGAGTCTCATGGCCCCTATTTTACTGCTTTTCAATCAGGGGTGTGATATTATTGCTCGTTTTGTTTTACAAGTTGAACGCAAGTACAAATCAAAATCAAATACTACATGAGTTACTTCAACTAATCAATTTAAAGCCCTCTATAGAATAGTCTGGTAATACGTAGTAGCGTGAATGTTAGTATATGATATCATATAGGATTGACAATCCTCTTCCGGGTTAGCACGCACTAACTAGTCAAACGGACGTATTAGCAATTGGGAAGACGAGTGTAGATTAGGCACTCGTAGGAGGCACCTCAGTTGGGTTTCCTTAATTGGACCTGACACTCAAGTTAAGCTCAGACTATGTGCTCATGACTGTATAACTTTTATTTTGCTTAATTGCACTTTAAATTCAATTATAAATCTTGCGGTTCATACAATTATGTATTGACATACAAACCTGTGAGCTCACCAGCGTTTCGCTGACCCATTTTAGCATGTATCACAGGTAATCAGCAGTAGGTTGGACTGCTCAATCAAGATCAATTAGCTCGAGTCAGCATGCAAACAATCAGAGATTTAGCTGCATTATTATATTTTGTAAAAATTAATCTTGTACTTAAATCTCTCAATTTCAACCGAGCTAATGTAACTATATTTTTGATGTAAACAATTGTTTTTATCAATACAAGTTCAAACGACGCATATAGTGGTCGTTCATTATATTTTATGTGCTGTGATATGTAATTAGTCGCGCCCCGACCCGAACCGCTTCCGCATCATAATTTGGGGGTGCGACAAACAAGAAGTAGAAACACCTGTTGAACCTGAAGACATATCCTTACCCGTTCGCAGATCTAGTAGAGTTAGCAATCCTCCCGAGTTCTATTATGGTTACCAAATAGAAGAATAGGATAAAATTAGTAATAGTACACTAAATGAATTGGTTGAGCCAGCTAACTACAAGAAAGCGATGGCAGGCCCTGAGGCTGCTAAGTGGAAGGAAGCTATGAAGAGTGAAATTCAATCTATGTATGACAATCAAGTTTGGAATTTGGTTGACACTACACCCGGTCTTAAGATGGTGGGTTGTAAGTGGATCTTCAAAAAGAAGACAGACATGGATTGGAAAGTGTACACTTATAAAGCTAGGTTGGTAGCGAAAGGTTATACTCAAACTCATGGGATTGATTATGAGGAAACCTTTTCACTAGTAGCTAAGATAAAGTCAATTAGGATAATGCTTGCGATAGCTGCGTTTCATGATTATGAAATTTGGCAGATGGATGTCAATACCGCTTTCCTCAACGGAAAACTTACTGAGGATGTGTTTATGGCACAGCCAGAGGGTTTTCAGAATGCAAAGTATCTTAATAGAGTGTGTAAGCTTCAAAAGGCTATTTATGGACTTAAACAAGCCTCTCGTAGTTGGAATCTCTGCTTCCATGAGAAAGTCACAGAATTTGGATTTTCTAGAAGCGAAGATGAGTCCTGTATATATGTCAAGTTCAGTGGGAGTGTCGTGGTCTTCCTAGTATTATATGTGGATGATATACTACTCATAGGAAACGATATCCCAACATTTCAAGGTGTAAAAGATTGGTTGGAAAAATGTTTCGCTATGAAAGACTTGGGAGATGCAGCATACATTCTTGGTATAAGGATTTATAGAGATAGGTCGAAGCGTCTCATAGGACTTAGCCAGGACACATACTTAGATAAAATTTTAAAAAGATTCAAAATGGAGAACTCTAAAAGAGGGAATCTACCCTTGCACCATGGTATAAAGATTAGTAAGGATCTTTGTCCAAAATCTAAGGAAGAATCGGACAGAATGAGTCGTATCCCATATGCTTCGGCTATAGGATCGATCATGCATGCCATGACGTGTACAAGACCTGATGTCTCATTTGCTTTGATCTTAGTGAGTCGACATCAGCAGAATCCTGGTGAAGGTCATTGGACAGTTGTAAAGAACATTTTCAAGTACTTAAGAAATACTAAAGACAGGTTCTTGGTTTATGGTGGAGAAGAAGAACTCAGAGTAACAGGTTATAGTGATGCTAGTTTCCAAACAGACAGAGATGTTAGTCGTTCATAGTCTGCTTGGGTATTCTTACTGAATGGGGGAGCAGTAACATGGAAAAGTTCCAAGCAAGATACGATGGCAGATTCCACGTGCGAGTATGAGTACATTGCGGCTTGCGAGGCTTCAAAGGAAGCTATCTGGATTTAAAATTTTATTCGAGATCTTGGAGTTGTACCAACGGTTCAAGACCCCATTGAAATATTCTGTGATAACGAAAGTGCAGTCGCCTTGAGTAGAGAACCTAAGGATCACGAAAAGTCAAAGCACATCGAAAGAAAATACCATTTTGTTAGAAGAAAAGTAGAAGAAGGACACGTGATTGTGAAGAGCATAAGATCAGAGGAAAATCCAGTTGATCCGTTCACAAAGCCACTTGGAAAGTCCAAACATGATGAACATGCTAGGAGCATAGGTTTAAGATATAATGTAAAGTTTTAGTTGTTAGTTTGATTTTGAAACATTGTAAATAATGATGGAAATTGTAATAGACTTGGTGATTAAAAATGGAGATTTATTTATTGGAAGGAGTTCTGCCATTTACTATTGTTTGTCATTGTGTTTCAGTTTTGCATGTTTAGACACCACTTCCAGAGTAAAACAATTTTACTCAAAACTCCTCGGTCGTTCATACTCCTGGAAGTAAGTGATGAATAAAGACTGTCATGGAGTGTTAGTAGATTGTCTATGGAGATTAGACATGGCATGGAGAATGCTGCAACATCCATGGATACTTAATGGGGATTTAAGTATAGGAGAGACCCGTACTTAAAGAGATCACTTCATGGATTAAATCACGAGTGATTTTAAGATGGTAATATTGTAACATCGTCTTTATGGGCCTAGAAGTAACATTTTATTTTGTTATTTGATTGTGTTAGAAATAAATTATATTATTTGTGTAACTGAAAATGATTAGGTCAATTAGTTAAATGACTTATTGTGAATAGTGAAATATTGTTTATTTTAAATGGATATAGTTGCCGGTAAAATAAAATTATTGTTCTCGCGAATGATTTTAAGGTTCCAAACAATAGATTTAAAAGGGGAATAAAAATTACACCAACTTATACTTGAATCAGTTAATGGGTCGACATTTGTTTCCCTCATTTCACAGAAATTGCATGTATCACTCTAACACTCCCACCTACACTTTGAAATCAAGAAAAATCAAAGTGGAAACAATTAACATTCATTCTTGAAGTTGTGATTTGATTCAAACACCTGATCTTCTTCATCATCATCTTGTTAACTTCTTAATTGTAAGTTTATTTTGCCCATTTTCAATTATGCTTGAAATTGGTTGAATTAGGTTGAATAATTGATGCATGTATGGAATTAATGCTTGAAAGTATTGTTGATACTAAAATTACTTGAATCATCATCATCATCTAGCTTATCTTTGAATTTAAGTGCCCTAATTGTTCATGAAACCTAAATGTGATTTTAGGTAGAAATTTGCATGTATATTAAATTGTGTATAGAATGAAATTAAGTGAATGTAGTGATGATATTTGATGTTATATGATGAATATAGAGTTCATTGATGTGTTAGAATTGACAAAAACTGAGTTTGATGTTATTTTGGTTACAAAAATGGAGTTTGGGTTTGTGCAGGTCTGAAACATCATTTTAAAACGTGTAAACGCGATCCCAGCCTAGTTTCCGGATCACGTTCCTTAGTTAAATTTTGCCTCAGTCGAGTTTTGGTCTTGGTTACGCGATCCTAGCCATTTTCCCGGATCACGTTGCTAAGTGTATTTTGGTCACGGTAGAGTTTGGTCGTGTAAACGCGATCTCAACTCATTTTCCGGGATCGAGTTAGTCAGTGAAAAATCATCAATGACCGAAATCCTTCTTGGGAACGCGATCCAGACCCTATGCCCGGATCGCGTTTCACAGTGTAAAACGGTAACAGAATGGTTTTGGTCAGGGTAACGTGATCCCATCACCCCATGCCCGGATCGCGTTTGCATGTTAAAATTTGATAAATGTGATAACTTGTGACTTATATACTTGTGATATTTAAGTACTATTGAGTGTATATTATGTGTACTTATTTGACATTATATACTTGAGTAGTTTATAACAACTTATAAAACGGAATACTAATTTGGGTTTTGATTGTATTCTCAGATAAAGCAAAGACTCACTAACATAAGACCACTGAGTGGAGACTGTGATCGACAGGGTGAGTGGATCAATAACTTTCAGTCTAAATTAGTTGTAACAACTTGGTTACAACGGGTAAACTTGGTTTTACTATATATACTGTCTATGCTTACATTTTGCCATGATGATTATGGATTATGTGAATTGTTCAGAGGTCAACATGGATTGGGTTTGAGTACTATTACTTGAACAACATAAGTGCTTTACACATTTGTTGTTTATTGAAATTGTGTTGTAGGTAGTAATAGTATCAAACTATCGGTTAAATCACTGTATTGGCCTACAGTTGGTTGTAAGTGTTACTAGCTTGGGGGCCACCGCAGCAGTAGGGTTCCTCAAGGACCACCGATCATCTTTGAAGCTAGTTGTTTATGATGCTTAGATGTAAACAATTGTTAATCTGAGTTAGGTTGATAGTTGAGGATCTATTCACTTAGCTTTGTGCTAATCCCCCTCATTACTTCTTGCAGGTTATACTTTTGATTGTGGGTAGCAAGAAGTTTGGGTTCTGATGGAATGTTTGACAGCTCCCACTCTGATTTAGATAAATATGTTGATGATCTAACATTATGTTTTGAGATTGTATAACACCTAAAACTTATTGGTTGTAGTAATTGTGATAAACTAGACTATGGATCATGTTATGTAGATTGCACTTTTGAAATGTAATTATATGCAATCTAAGATGTAATTATTCAAATATGCGCTTCCGATATGTTATAAAAATGGTCCTGAATTTAGAGGGTGTTATAATTTGGTATCACAGCATAGGTTTGGGTGAATTGAGCATGGGTTAAGTGTTCAATCCCAAATCTATTTGTGTTAGTCAAACATTCCAGAGAGTGGGACTTAGCTATTGTATGAGAATTGATTAGTATGTAGGTACTAACAATTAACGAGTTGTGAGATGTTGTTTTGATTCAGATATGGAAGATAATGAACATCCGACCGATACTCCCAACAACTTCTCTAGAGTGGATGCTACTCCTCCTGAGAATCTGAATGATAGACGGGGTCAGTTTGGTACCTCGTTTTCAGTAAGGGATTTGGATAGGGATGGTTATGTGCTTCAGTTAGAGGAAGAAGTACTTAAACTTTGAGGTTTACAACAGCAGTCTTTGTTAGATCAACAAGCCAGATTATCTCAGCAGCAGCATAAAGTGTGTTCCTTCAAAACTTTTATGGCTTGTAGACCCTCTGAATTCGGTGGAAGTACTAATCCATCGGTTACACTTGATTGGTTGAGGGATGTGGAGAGAAAGTTTGAGGTTTGTCGGTGTGAGGATGAAATAAAGGTTCCTTATGCGGTCCAACTCTTGAAGGGTCCGGCAATGGCATGGTGGGATTTAATTACATCACCTTTGACACCTCAACAAAAGGTATCTATTAGGTGGCCTGATTTCTACAATGAGGTGTGCAAGAAATATTGTTCAGATTTTGACATGACTCGTATCCGATGAGAATTTATGGATTTGCGTTTGACGGATAGTATGTCCATGGACGAACTTATTTCCCAATTTTCTGAAAAATTGAGCTTTGTGCAACAATGGGTTCCGGATGAAAGGACCAAAGTTGAACATTTCGCTGGTATGTTGCCTCCTACTTATCGGACTACTGTGAGACTAGCGGGTTCTCTCACTCAAGCATTTACTTTGGCCCGTTCTGTGGATGGTGATATTAGGGCTCAGGATTTGGAAAACAAGGAAATGTCTTCGTTAAAATCCAAAGGTGATTCCTAGGCGAATCAAGGAATGAAAAGATGGCAAGGATCTCAACAAAATAGTAAACAAAATGCTAGTGGTGGTTTAGTGGATAAAACAAATTGGTGCCAAAGTTGTAAATCTAGGCACAATGGACCTAGTACTCCTCAAACAGCTAGGTGTATTAAATGTGGACAGTTTGGTCATGACATTAAGGATTGTTCTTTCCCTAAGCATGTTTGTTGGAATTGTCATAAGGAAGGTCACCTAGCGGGTCAGTGTACAGAAGCGGGTAAACAGAGAACGGGTACGGTCGGAGGGTCTTCATCGTCTGGCTAGAAAAGAAAGAATCCACCATCAGCAACTGGCAGGGCTTTCCAAATGACAGCTGATGAAGCTGTCAGAACCGAGGATGTCATAACTGGTACTTTTCTTATCAATTCTGTACCACCAAGTGTTCTGTTTGATTCAGGAGCCAATTGTTCATTTATATCCATGTTTTTCTGTGATAAAACTGAAATTGACTCCTACTTGTATTACTAATCCTATTGAGGTTGAGGTAGCGGATGGTAAAATGGTTCCGGTTACCACATCGGTGACTGGAGCTAGTATTTTGATTGAGGGTCATAGTTTCCCTGTTTCCTTTCTCTTGATGCCTATTCCCGGTTTTGATGTGGTTCTAGGTATGGACTGGTTAAGTCAAAATAAAGCCAATATAGAGTGCCATAAGAAGTTGATAAGAATCCCAATCTCGGATGAGTCATATGTCGTGGCTCGAGGGGAACGGGAGAAGGGTAGTATTCCTTTGATTTCAATGATGAAAGCTAGAAAATATTTAGCTAAAGGGTGTGAATCGTATTTGGCTTATGTAATTGATGCTAAGTTAGAAAACAAAACTCTTTCCGACGTCCGAGTTGTTTCTGAATACTCGGAAGTCTTTCCCGATGAGTTGTCTGGCTTACCTCCCATTAGAGAAGTAGAATATAAAATTGATTTGATCCCTGGTTCTACTCCTGTAGCTAAGGCTCCTTATAGATTAGCTCCCTCAGAAATTCATGAGATGATGAGTCAGATTCAGGAATTGTTAGATAAGGGTTTTGTTAGGCCCAGTTCTTCGCCATGGGGTGCACCTGTGTTGTTTGTTAAAAAGAAGGATGGCATCTTTCGTATGTGTATGGACTATAGGGAGTTGAATAAGAGAACTGTAAAGAATAGGTACCCTTTACCCCGAATAAATGAGTTATTTTATCAGTTACAAAGGTCTTCTTACTTCTCAAAAATCGATTTGAGGTCGGGTTACCACCAAGTGCGGGTTTGTGAGGAGGATATTGCTAAGACAGCTTTTAGCACTAGATATGGTCATTATGAGTTTCTTGTTATGCCATTTGGGTTGACTAATGCTCCGACGGTTTTCATGGATTTAATGAATAGAGTTTGTTGATCTTTTCTTGATAAATTTGTGATAGTATTCATTGATGATATCTTGATATATTCTAAGTCAGAAGCTGAGCATGAAATGCATTTGAGATTGGTTTTGGAACCTTAAAAAGAGAGCAATTTATGCTAAATTTTCAAAATGCGAGTTTTGGCTTCGTGAGGTTCAATTTTTAGGACACATTATTTGTAAGGATGGGGTTAAGGTAGATCCATCTAAGGTTGAGGCTGTCATGAATTGGCATGCACCTAAGTCTTTGTGACACTCCTCCAAATTAGGTATATAATTATACTTAATTACATGCATTTCTTACGCTAATTCCCTACAATTGTGTTAACATAAACTTTTGATGTGATGTGAGTCTAGCGAGCCCAAAACAATAATACATGAAGTATTACATAAATTGTAATTTATAAAATTTCGCGATTTTTAGCTGAAAAGTTACCGAATACGCGTCCGAATAAATGCGACAAAATATATAACGAAAGTTGGTGACAAAATATATAATTAATAATTCGATTATTAATTACGAGTATTTATATATCTATAACATATAGATAAAGTGGTTCAAATATACGTTTAACATAAAACGTATTATAACACGAATAGAAATAATTCTAAAACGCGCATACGACGTCAAATCATAAAAATGCAAATTTTCTCGTTCATTTGGAAGAAGTTAGAACATTACTTCAAAATATGAAATACTAAATTTACTGAAAATTGGCGCTCAATTAACTGCGCGCGGTAAAATGTACAAAAATGTACAACTACCAAAAATAATGAAAATCTCATTATTCTGAAAATATAGTACGAACCAAGAGAGCATCCACAAAATAAAAATATAAAATGTTAAATTTTATATTGCTATAATTATACCAGTACTCGAAATTGTAGTACAATAAACTGCCACTAAACCTCAATAATTGAGGGAGACCGATTGGTTTTTGAACCATACTCCCTCCCTCTCTTTGTGATCACTCGTCAAAACACACACACACATATTCATCACCATCATTTTTCTTTTCTTTCTTCTTTAAGAAATCACACAAGATCAGTAGCAGCAAGAGGTGGTAAAACAACAAGATCAGGGGCATCCATCATCACCACCATCGTCATTATCATCTTCATCATTATCACCATCAATTCTTTGTAAGGAAATCTTCCATTCTTTGATTTCTTTACCTTGATTTCGTTATATATCATGTATACACATCATAATCTAAACACATAACACATAAAGATTGATGATTTTGTTGATGAACACCAAATGGGTTTTATGAACCCAAAACTATAAATCAAGAATTTAACATGTAAAAGTTGTTATAAATGCGATGCAAAGTGATATATTGATGTCATGTAACATATATAAGCTTGTACCATTCGAAACTTAGCTTAATTATATGTCGAATTCGTGATCAAAAACAAGAAAACGAGACAGAGCTGCTGTCTGGAACAACAAGCCGATCGGCTAATCTCAAACCGATCGGCTAACCCAAACCGATCGGCTAAGAGCCCAAAGCCGATCGGCTGTATGCGGGCTAAGGGTCTATTGGGCTTCAAGTTGGACCGTGACTTGGGCTTGGGCCAAAACTAATAAACGGACTAAATAATTTGGGTCGAGCGGATTGGACTGGGCCGAGGCCAACAGCCGAACGGCTGAAGGCCCAAGCCGAACGGCTGGACAAGCCGAACGGCTGGCCCAAGCCGATCGGCTGGGATGGGCTGTGAACTAGGCTTCGTGATTTGGGCCGGACGATTAATGGATTATACGTTTAAATTAATTGGATCGGGTTATATAAACAAACAAATGGGCCATTAGAGCAAAAATTAAATACGTACATTTATCGAGTGGGATTTAGAACTTATTTGGAACGTAATTACAAAAGGACATATATATATATATATATATATATATATATATATATATATATATATATATATATATACATACCTACGAATGTGGAATGAACCTATTGGTATATATACACATTTGGGACAAGACGTATATTATATGGGACAAATAAGACTAGTGATTTTGAAACTTAAACGACAAACAATATACATAAATGATTCATATATATTGAGATATATGTGAACGAAATAACGAACAATATATATATATATGCAACTATATAAGTATATATGTATATATGCTTACACATTCGAATGACTCGACAAATGAACACAACTTGGAAAATATTATTTATTTTCAACAACAATCATCAACGACCTATACAAACTTAAGAAATAGATAAATTCTTCAAACAAACAAATTATTAACATAAGTGAATAAAGTACTTATGGTTAATACATTATTGTGTATAGGTTGACTACGTTTGGGTTACGCTATCTTTCCTCGCTAGCATTCACATCCGAGCACTTACAGTGAGTTCACAAACCCCTTTTTACTGTTTTAATGCTTTTAAAACTCGGGGTGGAAAACATAGAAATCGTATGTATAACTGCATGCGACAACTGCTTTAAATACTGTATGTATTTACTTAAACTGTTTATGAAGGGGTACTTCATACTTGAACTATTTATGAAAGGGTATTTCACACAACTATCTGAACTATGTTTTTATGAAATGTTTTTCATAACTATTTTGGGAATTTAGGCAACGAATCTTGGTACAGATCTAGGCTGAACGATGTAGTGCATAAAAGACCTTATGGCTACAGACTATAACCATTAGCTAGGTGACTCTAGCCACTGAGTATACGGATAGTACTATCGCCGTGACGACCCTCCTACGGATTTGGGAGCGTATACTTAATTGTCCAGCATGGCAAACAACAACAGATTAGGGTTGTGGTTTGGTTATAGGGTTAGATCGGGTTACCTTACTTGACAGGTTTAGCTCACCTTTCAAGGGATCACCGTCTAAATATTCCCACTAAACTAATGATTAGGAAAGGACTTCCTACGTACACTGATTTGGAAATGTTAATCTTTATTTAGGTTAACTTGTGTTTCCTACTGATAACTGATTTGGGAAATGTTATTTGTTAATAACTTGTGTTTCCTACTACAACTACAACTGATTTGGGAAATGTTATTCGTTAATAACTTGTGTTTCCTACTTGATAAACAACACTTATTGGAAATGTTATTCTTAAATGTTTAACTTGTGCTTCCTACATAACGAACAAACTTGTGAATTCACTCAACAATTTTGTTGACGTTTTACTCTATGTTTTTCAGGGAATTAGCAGCGTAAGTAAGATCTGCATGCATATCAGGACGGACTACCCTGGACTTGTTAGGATGCCACTACTTTTGGGACACATGGATTTCCTCTGTATAACTGCAACTACTGCAGTCATACCTATGAAATCTACTTTTGATATTATGTATTTTATGAAATACTGATTTCAACTACTACTATTACTGTTACCACTTTTCAAATGGTAACCTTTTGTAAAACTTTAACTAATGGCATCTTAATCTATTTCGTTCTGCGATAATCATATGCTCTGAGTATGTATGTAACTGTTGGTTGTTTTTTTTACTGCTCGCACCCCCGCCACGTCACTAAGCTTCCGCAAACCACTCTATGTAATTGTAATTACCGTTTGGCGGGGTGTGACAGACTTGGTATCAGAGCCATTGGTTATAGCGAACTAGAAGTCTTTAGGTGACTGAAAACCTTAGAGACCTAGACTATAGCCTTGGCTAGAACATTTGTGCATTCATGCATACATACTTTGCATGCAACTAACATACGACTGACACGCCACACTCCATTTCTTTTGTCATAGTATGTCTAGTCAATCACATTACCATGTTTACGCTTCGGATGAAGAGCCGACCGAGGCTACTTTTGAGGGTCCCGCGATTACAGTAGGGGATGAGTCATCAGTTCATGTGAGAGCTATGTCTGATGACACTAGTGATGCTTACTTAGTACCACCTCCGACCGCACCTGTGGTCACTCCTACCCCTACACCACCTGTTGCGAGTACCTCTCGTGTACCTGTACATCGGATGACAGCTAGGATCTGTGTTCGGGATTTTCCCAGGGGACCACTCGCGCCGCGCGATAAGGCGCCAGTGACTGAGTCTGAGGTTCCAGTTGTCGAGCCGCCACAGAAGAGGCTCCGACCTTCTCATCTGGACTGGATGCCTCGAGTATTGAGAGAGTGGAGATCACTAGAGGGTATTCCCTCGACCTTTGAGATTGGAGAGTCCTCCCACTCACCACCATCTGCATATCTCACTGGTGAGCCTCTGGAGCTCACTGTGCCTACCCTTGTGGCTGTGGTCCACACCATGTTTAGGATATCCTCTAGCAGGAGCAGAGATGTGATGGAGCTACTGAGCGATGCCTCCCGTACTGACATGGATATGGCTATGCTCCATCAGAGGATGGATTTTGTGGAGACTCACCGTCAGACAGACTGGCAGAGTCTAGCGTCCACCCGTGCACGCGTTGCAGCTTTAGAGAGGCGTGCTAGGGTGTCAGAGATTGTTGCTAGTGTTTGTGTGATGACTGCAGCAGTGATGGTTGCGGTTATGATGTATTTACCCTGGTTCCGTTAGGTCTGTGTATGGCGGTTGTGCCTACACCATATTAGACTATTACTTTTGGGGAAATATATGTATGTATTTGTTATGGACTAGCTGTATGTTGGATGAAACTTTGTTAGTAAAATGGGTATATGTATAGGAAACCCATCATCTTTTGTATAACGCTAACCATAGATGGGTATATTAGAAATCCCATCTCATTTTGTACTAAACTCATGTAACAGCGTTTTGATCTTTAATATATAATGTATGCTTGGTTTACATCTCGTGTTCATTATGCTTATTATCAACCATGTTATTTCATCTTACAACTGTCGACTTGTGATTAAACCTATACTTTATCGACACTTTGTGACCAACTCTTGTAAACCCTGAAACATTTTACAGCTTGATGATTGATTATTCTTGAGAACCTCTAAAATTTACAGTGTTAAACGACAATGAAAAGAAATATGTATTGGACATTATATAATGACGCCTGGCCAACGTGATTATATTATGCTAGGTACATGTGGGTGTTTCAAAGTTGTATGGCACGTGTTGTAAAATTCTATTCATTCATCTTGTCATGTCATTCATTTCTATCAAATGTGAATCTTTGATCTATTCACATTCAGTATCTCAACATTAACACTCTGCATTTTATTCATCGCAGAGCTGAATCATGCCTCCCAAACGACGAGTCACTAGAAACAGTCAAAAGACGACTACGCCTCCACCACCACCACCCACTGAAACCACCGAACAAATGATCGCACGAAGAATAGCTGAAGGTATTGCTGAATATGAGGCAAGCCGAAATCGCGAACCCGTAGTTAACAACAGTGGATCTACCCCTGTTAATACTGAAACAACCGTGAATGCTCGCAAAGGGTGTTCATACAAAACATTTCAGGCTTGTAAACCGATTTCCTTCCGTGGCACCGAGGGTGCAATTGGTATGATTCATTGGATAGAGAAAACTGAATCAGTATTGGAAATTAGTGACTGTTCACCTGACTGTATGGTGAAGTATGCTGCTTGCACTTTGGCTGACAAAGCGCTCACTTGGTGGAACAGTCAGATCCAATCACTTGGTCGACCAGCTGCTTATTCAATGTCATGGGGAACATTTAAGAATCTGATGTTGGAGGAATTCTGCCCTCGCAGTGAGATGCAGAAAATAGAAACAGAGTTGTGGAACATCACCATGATTGGTGCTGATATTACTGGGTACACCACTAAGTTTCAGGAACTTGCACGTCTAGTGCCACACATGGTGACACCTGAGTATAAGCGTATCGAGCGCTACATATACGGTCTGGTACCACAAATCCGCAGTCTGGTAACATCATCTAAACCGGACTCTTTCAGGAGTGCTGTTACACTAGCACAAAGTTTGACAGAGGAGGCAGTCAGGATGGGAAATCTGACTAAGAAAACTGTGTCGGGAAAAGGTGAACCGAACAGTACTGATGTTAGTAGTTCTGGTGGTGCAAAGCGAAAGTGGAACGGTAGTGGTACTGATCGTCAGGGTCAGCAGAACAAGAAATCTTCTGGAAATGCGAAAGCATATGTTGCCACTACCACCAAATCGAAACCATACCTGGGTAACAAACCCAAATGTGGTAAGTGTAACCGACACCACGAAGGTGGGTGTGGGTATTGTGGAAACTGTAGGGCATGGGGACATAGAACCCGAGAATGCAAAACTAACCCTCCCCCACGAGCAAACACTGAGCGCCAAAACCAGGGATGTTTTGAATGTGGAGAGCAAGGACACTACCGTAACCGATGCCCTAAGCTCAACAACAACAACCGCGGTAACAACAATAACCGAGCCAACAACATCAACAACCAACCGGCTCAAGGAAGGGCATTCGTGATCGGGGCACAAGAGGCACGCCAGGACCCAAACACCGTCACTGGTACGTTTCTCGTAAACAATCATTATGCCTCTGTGTTAATTGATTTGGGTGCTGATTTAAGTTTTGTGTCTACTGAGTTTAGACCACTATTAGAACTTGAATCCCGTAAGTTAGACAACAAGTATACCATAGAATTAGCCGATGGTGAGTTGATCGAATCAGGAGAAATAGTATCGGGATGTACCTTGGAGTTAGAAGGTCATCTCTTCGAAATAGACTTACTACCGGTTAAGTTGGGAAGTTTTGACGTTGTAGTCGGTATGGATTGGTTATCTAAGAACCGCGCTGAGATCATATGTCATGATAAACTGGTATGATTACCACTGTCAACAGGAGAAACACTTGTGGTTCAAGGTGAGAAACGAAAAAGTACCACAAAAATGATTTCGTGCTTGAAGGCCAGTAAGTATCTCCGAAAGGGGTACCAAGCATTTTTGGCACACATTGTAGAAAAGAAAACTGAGGAGCGACGTATAGACGATGTGCCCATTGTACGCGACTATCCAGGAGTATTTCCTGATGAGTTGCCGGGATTGCCACCCCCACGACAAATTGAGTTTCACATTGACCTGGTGCCAGGAGCCGCACCTATCGCACGAGCACCTTATCGTCTAGCTCCCTCGGAAATGCAAGAGCTGTCTACGCAACTGCAAGAACTTCTAGACTTGGGATTCATCCGACCGAGCTTTTCCCCTTGGGGATCTCCGGTTTTGTTTGTTAAGAAAAAGGATGGATCTATGCGGATGTGCATCGATTATCGGGAACTAAACAAGGTAACTATCAAGAACCGATACCCATTACCACGCATTGATGATCTGTTTGATCAACTGCAAGGATCGAGTTATTATTCAAAAATTGACCTACGATCCGGTTACCACCAACTCAAGGTACGAGAAGAGGATGTACCGAAAACTGCGTTTAGGACTCGATACGGTCATTACGAGTTCCTAGTCATGCCTTTTGGGCTGACCAACGCACCAGCAGTATTCATGGATTTGATGAACAGAGTATGCAAACCCTATTTGGATAAATTCGTCATTGTGTTTATTGACGACATCTTGGTATACTCACGATCGAAAGAGGATCACGAGCAACATCTGAAGCTTGTTCTCGAACTACTACAAAAAGAGAAGCTTTATGCAAAGTTCTCTAAGTGCGAATTTTGGATTCGAGAGGTTCAATTCCTTGGTCATGTGATAAATGACAAGGGGATTCACGTGGACCCATCCAAAATTGAGGCAATCAACAACTGGGAAGCACCGAAAACCCCAACTGAAGTACGACAATTTCTTGGTCTAGCTGGCTATTACAGGCGATTCATCGCAAAATTTTCAAAGATAGCCCAACCACTTACCACGTTAACTCAAAAAGACAAGAAATTTGAGTGGAATGAGAAACAAGAGGATGCGTTCCAACTACTGAAGCAGAAACTGAGCAGCGCACCCATACTATCCCTACCTGAAGGAGTAGATAATTTTGTTGTTTACTGTGATGCTTCGCATCAGGGATTGGGTTGCGTACTGATGCAAAACGAAAAGGTCATTGCTTATGCATCACGACAACTAAAAGTGCATGAGAAAAACTATACGACTCATGATTTGGAATTGGGAGCCGTTGTTTTTGCACTGAAGATCTGGAGACACTACCTATACGGTACAAAGTGTACGATCTTCACTGATCATAAGAGCCTACAACATATATTCGACCAAAAAGAACTTAACATGAGACAACGACGTTGGGTCGAATTACTTAACGATTACGACTGTGAAATAAAGTATCACCCGGGTAAAGCTAACGTAGTAGCAGATGCCCTGAGTCGTAAGGAACGAATCAAACCTCGAAGAGTTCGAGCTTTGGGATTGACAATCCATTCGAATCTCATTACTCAAATTCGTGAAGCACAAGAACTTGCTTTCACATCCGAACGCCTAAAGGATGAATCCTTGAAAGGGATGGAAAAACAACTCGAGAAAAAGGACAACGGAGTGTTATACTTCATGAACCGAATTTGGGTACCATGCGTAGATGAGTTACGCAAACTGATTTTGGATGAGGCGCACAAGTCCAATTATTCGATACATCCTGGTGCGGACAAGATGTACCAGGACTTGAAAGGCTTCTACTGGTGGCCTGGAATGAAACGTGACATTGCCACCTACGTGAGCAAATGCTTAACTTGCTCAAAGGTAAAAGTTGAATATCAAAAGCCGTCTGGACTTTTGCAACAACCTGAACTGCCCAAATGGAAATGGGAGCAAATAACAATGGACTTCATTACGAAGTTACCTAGAACGGCGTCTGGAGCAAATGCCATATGGGTGATTGTCGATCGATTGACGAAATCAGCCCACTTTCTAGCTATTAAAGAAACGGATGGAATGGAGAAACTAGCTAAAATCTATATTAAGGAGGTTGTTTCTCGGCATGGTGTGCCACTATCCATCATCTCTGATAGAGATGCACGATTCACTTCTCGCTTTTGGCAAACATTACAACAGGCATTGGGTACTCGACTTGATATGAGTACTGCCTACCACCCGCAGACTGACGGCCAAAGTGAGCGAACGATACAGACGCTCGAAGACTTGTTGCGAGCATGTGTGATAGACTTTGGAGGTAACTGGGACACCCACCTACCTCTAGCTGAATTCTCTTACAACAATAGTTATCACACGAGTATACAGATGGCACCATTTGAGGCGTTATATGGACGCAAGTGCCGATCACCACTCTGTTGGGCAGAGTTGGACGACAGACAACTATCTAGACCCGAACTTGTCCAGGAAACCACTGACAAAATAACTCAAGTATTGAGCCGACTGAAAGCGGCACGAGATCGACAAAAGAGTTACGCTGATAACCGCCGTAAACCTCTTGAGTTCCAAGTAGGCAACAAAGTCCTACTCAAAGTATCTCCCTGGAAAGGAGTAGCACGATTTGGCAAACGAGGAAAGTTGAACCCACGATACATCGGACCGTTTGAAATCCTTGCTAGGGTTGGTCCTGTCGCTTATAAGCTCAAACTACCACAAGAGCTTAGTAGCATACACGATACTTTCCACGTTAGCAACCTCAAAAAGTGTCTTTCTGATGAAACGCTTATCATTCCTCCTGATGAAGTCTTCATTGACTCAAAACTCAACTTTGTGGAGGAACCTGTTGAAGTTATGGATTCTAAAACGCAGAAACTTCGACACAAACGAATCAAACTGGTTAAAGTTCGTTGGAACTCGAAACATGGCCCAGAGTTTACCTGGGAACGAGAGGATGAAATACGAAAGAAATACCCTAACCTATTTGAGAGCGAGACCGAGACTCACGGCTCGACTTAAATCTCGGGACGAGATTTCACTAACGGGGGGAGAATGTGACACTCCTCCAAATTAGGTATATAATTATACTTAATTACATGCATTTCTTACGCTAATTCCCTACAATTGTGTTAACATAAACTTTTGATGTGATGTGAGTCTAGCGAGCCCAAAACAATAATACATGAAGTATTACATAAATTGTAATTTATAAAATTTCGCGATTTTTAGCTGAAAAGTTACCGAATACGCGTCCGAATAAATGCGACAAAATATATAACGAAAGTTGGTGACAAAATATATAATTAATAATTCGATTATTAATTACGAGTATTTATATATCTATAACATATAGATAAAGTGGTTCAAATATACGTTTAACATAAAACGTATTATAACACGAATAGAAACAATTCTAAAACGCGCATACGACGTCAAATCATAAAAATGCAAATTTTCTCGTTCATTTGGAAGAAGTTAGAACATTACTTCAAAATATGAAATACTAAATTTACTGAAAATTGGCGCTCAATTAACTGCGCGCGGTAAAATGTACAAAAATGTACAACTACCAAAAATAATGAAAATCTCATTATTCTGAAAATATAGTACGAACCAAGAGAGCATCCACAAAATAAAAATATAAAATGTTAAATTTTATATTGCTATAATTATACCAGTACTCGAAATTGTAGTACAATAAACTGCCACTAAACCTCAATAATTGAGGGAGACCGATTGGTTTTTGAACCATACTCCCTCCCTCTCTTTGTGATCACTCGTCAAAACACACACACACATATTCATCACCATCATTTTTCTTTTCTTTCTTCTTTAAGAAATCACACAAGATCAGTAGCAGCAAGAGGTGGTAAAACAACAAGATCAGGGGCATCCATCATCACCACCATCGTCATTATCATCTTCATCATTATCACCATCAATTCTTTGTAAGGAAATCTTCCATTCTTTGATTTCTTTACCTTGATTTCGTTATATATCATGTATACACATCATAATCTAAACACATAACACATAAAGATTGATGATTTTGTTGATGAACACCAAATGGGTTTTATGAACCCAAAACTATAAATCAAGAATTTAACATGTAAAAGTTGTTATAAATGCGATGCAAAGTGATATATTGATGTCATGTAACATATATAAGCTTGTACCATTCGAAACTTAGCTTAATTATATGTCGAATTCGTGATCAAAAACAAGAAAACGAGACAGAGCTGCTGTCTGGAACAACAAGCCGATCGGCTAATCTCAAACCGATCGGCTAACCCAAACCGATCGGCTAAGAGCCCAAAGCCGATCGGCTGTATGCGGGCTAAGGGTCTATTGGGCTTCAAGTTGGACCGTGACTTGGGCTTGGGCCAAAACTAATAAACGGACTAAATAATTTGGGTCGAGCGGATTGGACTGGGCCGAGGCCAACAGCCGAACGGCTGAAGGCCCAAGCCGAACGGCTGGACAAGCCGAACGGCTGGACAAGCCGAACGGCTGGCCCAAGCCGATCGGCTGGGATGGGCTGTGAACTTGGCTTCGTGATTTGGGCCGGACGATTAATGGATTATACGTTTAAATTAATTGGATCGGGTTATATAAACAAACAAATGGGCCATTAGAGCAAAAATTAAATACGTACATTTATCGAGTGGGATTTAGAACTTATTTGGAACGTAATTACAAAAGGACATATATATATATATATATATATATATATATATATATATATATATATATATATATATATACATACCTACGAATGTGGAATGAACCTATTGGTATATATACACATTTGGGACAAGACGTATATTATATGGGACAAATAAGACTAGTGATTTTGAAACTTAAACGACAAACAATATACATAAATGATTCATATATATTGAGATATATGTGAACGAAATAACGAACAATATATATATATATGCAACTATATAAGTATATATGTATATATGCTTACACATTCGAATGACTCGACAAATGAACACAACTTGGAAAATATTATTTATTTTCAACAACAATCATCAACGACCTATACAAACTTAAGAAATAGATAAATTCTTCAAACAAACAAATTATTAACATAAGTGAATAAAGTACTTATGGTTAATACATTATTGTGTATAGGTTGACTACGTTTGGGTTACGCTATCTTTCCTCGCTAGCATTCACATCCGAGCACTTACAGTGAGTTCACAAACCCCTTTTTACTGTTTTAATGCTTTTAAAACTCGGGGTGGAAAACATAGAAATCGTATGTATAACTGCATGCGACAACTGCTTTAAATACTGTATGTATTTACTTAAACTGTTTATGAAGGGGTACTTCATACTTGAACTATTTATGAAAGGGTATTTCACACAACTATCTGAACTATGTTTTTATGAAATGTTTTTCATAACTATTTTGGGAATTTAGGCAACGAATCTTGGTACAGATCTAGGCTGAACGATGTAGTGCATAAAAGACCTTATGGCTACAGACTATAACCATTAGCTAGGTGACTCTAGCCACTGAGTATACGGATAGTACTATCGCCGTGACGACCCTCCTACGGATTTGGGAGCGTATACTTAATTGTCCAGCATGGCAAACAACAACAGATTAGGGTTGTGGTTTGGTTATAGGGTTAGATCGGGTTACCTTACTTGACAGGTTTAGCTCACCTTTCAAGGGATCACCGTCTAAATATTCCCACTAAACTAATGATTAGGAAAGGACTTCCTACGTACACTGATTTGGAAATGTTAATCTTTATTTAGGTTAACTTGTGTTTCCTACTGATAACTGATTTGGGAAATGTTATTTGTTAATAACTTGTGTTTCCTACTACAACTACAACTGATTTGGGAAATGTTATTCGTTAATAACTTGTGTTTCCTACTTGATAAACAACACTTATTGGAAATGTTATTCTTAAATGTTTAACTTGTGCTTCCTACATAACGAACAAACTTGTGAATTCACTCAACAATTTTGTTGACGTTTTACTCTATGTTTTTCAGGGAATTAGCAGCGTAAGTAAGATCTGCATGCATATCAGGACGGACTACCCTGGACTTGTTAGGATGCCACTACTTTTGGGACACATGGATTTCCTCTGTATAACTGCAACTACTGCAGTCATACCTATGAAATCTACTTTTGATATTATGTATTTTATGAAATACTGATTTCAACTACTACTATTACTGTTACCACTTTTCAAATGGTAACCTTTTGTAAAACTTTAACTAATGGCATCTTAATCTATTTCGTTCTGCGATAATCATATGCTCTGAGTATGTATGTAACTGTTGGTTGTTTTTTTTACTGCTCGCACCCCCGCCACGTCACTAAGCTTCCGCAAACCACTCTATGTAATTGTAATTACCGTTTGGCGGGGTGTGACAGTCTTCTTCTGAGATTATGAGTTTTCTTGGGTTAGCGGGTTATTATCGAAAGTTCATAAAGGATTTTTCTAAGCTTGTGGGTCCTTTGACTAAATTAAACAGAAAAGATGTTAAGTTTCAGTGGAAGGAACAACAGGAATCGGCTTTTCAGACTTTGAAACGGCTTTTGTGTCAGGCTCCGGTGTTAGCATTACCAGATGGGTCCGATGATTTCATTGTTTATTGTGATGCATCGTATGTGGGTTTGGGTTGTGTTTTAATGCAGCGAGATCGGGTTATTGCATATGCTTCTCGCCAGCTTAAGCCTCATGAAAAGAACTATCCTACCCATGACTTGGAACTTGCAGCTGTTGTGTTTTCTTTAAAAATCCGGAGGCACTACTTGTATGGTACTAAATGCATTATTTGTACGGATCACAAGAGTCTTCAGTACATGTTTTCTCGAAAGGAATTGAATATGCGTCAGAGACGGTGGTTAGAATTGATTAAGAACTATGATTGTGAGATTCGATACCATCCGGGAAAGGCCAATGTGGTTGCGGATGCCTTGAGTAGAAAAGGAAATTCTGATAAAATTCACTTTATGCGATTGGAAGTTTCTTCGGATTTGGTTGATCAATTAAAAACGGCACAATTGGAGGCATTGTTGGATCATAACTTGAAATCCGAGATCATGTTGAAAAGAAAGGATTTGTTATGTGATGATTCTCGTGGATTAAAGACTTTTCAGTCACGTGTTTGGGTTCCTTTGTTTAGTGGTCTTCGTGATGTGATTTTGATGGAGGCCCATAAATCTAGATTATCGGTTCACCCTAGGAGTACAAAGATGTATAATAATTTGAAACCATTGTATTGGTGGCCAACTTTGAAAATGGATGTTGCTCGATTTGTGGAATCTTGTCACATTTGCTCTCAAGTTAAAGCCGAGCACCAGAAACCATATGGATCATTGAAACAACTTGAGATTCCCAAGTGGAAATGGGAGAACAAAACTATGGATTTTGTAACTAAATTTCCACGGACAGTTAAGGGAAATGATATGATTTGGGTGATCGTGGACAGGTTGACTAAGAGTGCTCACTTTCTTGCTACTGGTGAGATGACATCTTTGAGTAAATTGGCGCAACTGTACATTAATGAGATTGTTTCGAGGCATGGGATTCCGTTGTCTATCGTTTCAGACAAAGATTCTCGGTTTGTGTCTGGGTTTTGGCAGAGTTTACAACGGGAATTGGGTACTAGAATCAACTTGAGTACAGCTTATCACCCTCAGACGGACGGTCAGTCAGAGCGCACCATTCATACTTTGGAGGATATGTTGCGTGCTTGTGTACTGGAATATGGTGGGTCTTGGGATTCACACATACCATTGATAGAATTTGCGTATAATAATTCTTATCACTCGAGTATTGGTATGCCTCCGGAGGAGATGTTATATGGGCGTCGTTGTAGAACCCCTACTTGTTGGTTAGAGGCGGGTGAGAAACATTTTGCGGGTCCAGATATTGTTCAGATTACTGCAGATAAAGTGGCAACTGCTCGTGAGAAATTGAAAGCTGCCCGTGATTGACAGAAACAGTATGCCAATCCACGTCATCGCCTAGTTTCATTTGTAGTAGGTGAATTGGTTTATTTGAAAGTTTCACCTTGGAAAGGAGTGATTCGGTTTGGTAAGCGTGGTAAGCTTGGTCTCTAGGTACATTGGGCCATTTAGAATTCGACAAGTAGTTAATGATCAAACGGTGTCATTAGATCTTCCTCCTGAGTTAGCAGGTATTCATGATACTTTCAATGTGTGCTATTTAAGAAAATGTAATGTGGAGGACTAATCCCAAGTTCTTTCATTACAAGACTTACGTGTTGACCAAAGTCAGAGACTTGTAGAGGAACCTGTAGAGCTATTGGACCGTAAGGTGACTAAACCTCGAAAGAAGGATATTCCTATGGTGTTATTTAAGTGGAATCATAGTTTGGGTCCAAAGCTTATGTGGGAGACCGAGTCTAGCATGAGGACGCGTTAACCTAGTCTTTTGGGGCATGGAAGATTTCGGGGACGAAATCTCCTTAAGGAGGGAAGATTTGTAACATCCTCTTTATGAGCCTTGGAGTAACATGGTAATTTCTTTATTTTATTTTGTTATTTGATTGTGTTAGAAATAAATTATAATATTTGTGTAACTGAAAATGATTAGGTCAATTAGTTAAATGACTTATTGTGAATAGTGAAATATTGTTTCTTTTATATGGATATGTTAGGTTCCAGACAATAGATTTAAAAGGGGAATAAAAATTACACCAGCTTATACTTGAATCAGTTAATAGGTCGACATTTGTTTCCTCATTTCACAGAAATTGCATGTATCACTCTAACACTCCCACCTACACTTTGAAATCAAGGAAAATCAAAGTGGAAACAATTAACATTCATTCTTGAAGCTGTGATTTGATTCAAACACCTTATATTCTTCATCATCATCTTGTTAACTTCTTAATTGTAAATGTATTTTGCCCATTTTCAATTATGCTTGAAATTGGTTGAATTAGGTTGAATAATTGATGCATGTATGGAATTAATGCTTGAAAGTATTGTTGATACTGAAATTACTTGAATCATCATCATCATCTAGCTTATCTTTGAATTTAAGTGCCCTAATTGTTCATGAAACCTAAATGTGATTTTGGGTAGAAATTTGCATGTATATTAAATTGTGTATAGATTGAAATTAAGTGAATGTAGTGATGATATTTGATGTTATATGATGAATATAGAGTTCATTGATGTGTTAGAATTGACAAAAACTGAGTTTGATGTTGTTTTGGTTACAAAAATGGAGTTTGGGTTGGTGCAGGTCTGAAGCATCATTTTAAAACGTGTAAACACGATCCCAGCCTAGTTTCCGGATCGCGTTCCTTAGTTAAATTTTTCCTCAGTCGAGTTTTGGTCTTGGTTACGCGATCCTAGCCATTTTCCCGGATCGCGTTGCTAAGTGTATTTTGGTCACGGTAGAGTTTGGTCGTGTGAACGTGATCCCAACTCATTTTCCGGGATCGCATTAGTCAGTGAAAAAACATCAATGACTGAAATCCTTCTTGGGAACGCGATCCAGACCCTATGTCCGGATCGCTTTTCATAGTGTAAAACGGTAACAGAATGGTTTTGGTCAGGGTAACGCGATCCCACCACCTCATGCCCGGATCACGTTTGCATGTTAAAATTTGATAAATGTGATAACTTGTGACTTATATACTTAAGATATTTAAGTATTATTGAGTGTATATGTAACACCTGCTAAATTAGGGTAATTAATTATGCCTAATTAATTGTAACTAGATGTAATTAGTATGTAATAGGACTAATTGCAGACTCTATTTGTATATATATATGGTGATTTATATATATATGTGTGTACTTACGCGATTTGGATAAATCGTACGAATTAACCGGACGGAGTCCGACGCAGTTATTTGGACGTTGGTGACAGAAATTTACTTAAATAATAAGAACGTATTTTGTTATATAAAATACGCAACTGAACGAACATTATTTATATTATCGCGACGACATTTAAATAATGCGACAAAAACGTACTAAACGCAAAATAATAATTTAAATACTTCGACAAATGTTTTTATTATTAATTTCAAGGTATTTTTATTTAAATACTCCAGTTATATTTTAAAAATGTAAACGTTTGGTTAAATATTAAAACAAATGATTTAAACGATTAGGACACGGAGCGCAACCGCGGGGAATGAAATGGGAGACAAAACCCCCACCATCCCCCACTCTTTTCTCATTTCTCATCTTACTCTCTCTCTCTTCTCACCATCTTTCTCTCATTTCTCTCTAAACCACCAAAACACCACCACCACCTAAATATATAAAATACTAGCATCAAACGACCTCGGATTTCAAGACTCGTTTAGGGGGAAACGTTCACCAATCCACGATCTATAATCCTATCTTTCCGGAATTTCATTTCGGCAAATTGTAAGTTTCCGACAAAACTCCGAAAACTCTCATTTTTAAGTATTATCACTTGTTAGTTGTTTGTATAACTTTGATATGTCCTAAAATGGGTTGGGTAAAAATATTGGACCGAACGGTGGCCGGGAAACTCGTTTTCGACACAAAATCCGGCCAACAGCCCGTAACGTCGCATCTGGCCTGGAGCCTTTGCGACGTCGCGTATAACGTCGCACAGAAATCAATAACGTCGCCTTAGCGACGTCGCACATAACGTCGCATTGAATTGCGAAGTCGCACATAGCGACGTCGCCTACTACGTCGCACAAATATTCAACGTCGCATATAGCGACGCCAGCCTTTACGTCGCATTAATTTGCGAATGTCACACTTAGCGACGTCGTACCCAACGTCGCAATCCTTACATGCGAAGTCGCACCCAACGTCGCAGAAATCAGAAATTTTAAAGAGATTTTCACTAAAACTATGTAGAAAATGTGCATTTTTCCCTCCGAGCTGACTCGGCAGCTCGACCCCGACCAGGGGCTCTGCCCCTTGGACCCCGCCAAGGGGTTGCCACCCCTTGGAACCCCGCAACCAGGGGCGCTGCCCCCGGACCCCCGTCGTTTCAGTACAAAATGTTTCAAACGCAATGATAATACTTTGACTATTACTAATACAAACCGTCACCAATGGGCCAACCATGTTTTCTGAAAACAAACGATAACGAACCAACTTTGGACATAACGAGTTGTGTAGACAACTAGCCTAGATGGTCTTGCGAGACATCTACTTACTTACTTTATATGTTTAGGCATTTAAAGGTTACGGGTTCGGAGAACCTACATACTACCTACCATTTGCCACTGCTTACTACTCGACTCAGGTGAGTCTTACGGCCCCACTTTTACTGTTTTATCGTATTGGGGGAGATACATGCTACTGATTTTCCTTGAACACAAGTACTAAAACTGCTTATTATATCAGACGGAATTGCATGAGTTATTTACTTTCTACTAAAGTCTCTCCATCATATATCGTTAGTTATGTACTTAAGCGCGAACACTAGTTAATGGATCCATTAGGGAAATGACCCTCCCCGCCCGGGGTAGTAGCGCTACCAATAACCGTTATGTATAAACGGGCGACTATTATTCGTCACTGATGCTTGCTCAATTACGAGCATGTCACGGGAGCAAACTTATTACTTACGGGTTAAGCTTCGATTATGAGCCTCATGGCAACGGTATAAACTTACTTACTTACATTTGCTGGATTGCTGTAACACCCCCAAATTTAACGATTTGCGGAAGCATACATTGGGTGTTACTAATCAATATACAAAGCACAAGATTAATAGCAAACGACCTCTAAATGAGACGTTTGTAAAATAGTTACATTTCATAATTAATAATCGTTTGAAAACCGAAGGTTTTCGTATACAAAATGTAATTCCCTAGAGCCCACGTGTATAGCGGGAGATTCTATTACATAACCATAGTTACAAAAGATAATGCCAAAGAATCTCCGTTAAATGCAGTTTGTAAAATCATGCGACTCTAGCTAGTAATCCTGGAGTGACCCTACTCCGTAAGTGTACCTGAGATACAAAGTTAAAAAGTGTCAACCAAAAAGGTTGGTGAATCTCACAGGTTTAGTAATAAGTAAGTGTTATGAACCACAAGTATGTACCCGTATTGCTATCAAGCAAAGTAAGTAAATCAGTTAATCAGTACAGTGCCATGAGCTCATAAGTTGAAGCTTAACCGTGTAGTGTGAATATATCACGTACCCCCGTGAGTGCTATCCGCACACTCATATGTAACAAATACTAATATGTCTGTTTCTACGTGTAAATCAGTACGTGGTGGCGCTACCACCCCAGACAGGGATTGTCAGTCCCAAATGGATCCATCTATTAGTAATCGCGCTTAAGTCCATAACTAACAACTTACGATTAGGAGGCTTTCAGTGGATAAAAGTAACTCATGAGTTTGTTTGTAATCAGTAATGTTTTCAGTTCAGTACATTGTGTTCATACGTAAAACAGTTGCTAAGTATCTCACCCCAAAGTATAAAACAGTAAAAGTGGGGCTGTAAGACTCACCTGAGTCTGGTAATAAGCTGTAGCAAATAGCAAGTAGTAAATATAGCAAGTAGGTTCTCCGAACCCGTAACCTTCAAATGCCTATTCATATGAAGTTATGTAAGTATGTGTCTCACGAGACGTTTCGTTTAGTTGTACACAACTAGTATAGCCGATGTTTGTCTGTATGTTTGTAATTGTTCGTTTGTTGGAAAACATGTTTGGGCCCGTTGGTGACTTAGTTGAAACGTTAATCTCGACATTTATAAACTTGTTTGAATTGTTATGCTTGAAAAACATGTTTCAATGTACCTTAGCTGTTATATCGTATAGTCGTTTGAAGTCCGAAATGTATAACACTTAACTTGGAATTTATTTGTGAATCTGCTGTGTTTTGCGACACAAAATGCGACACTAAAATTTGTCATGCGACACAAGGGTTGTGTCGCATGAAGGATGTGACACAAGAGCCCTGCGACACAGTGGTTGTGTCGCAAAAAGCTTGCGATGCTAATTCAATAGCGACATAAAGGTTGTGTCGTATAAAATACGACATAGTATGCGACATAGAGTGCGACACAATATTGTGTCGCAAAGGTTACGACACAAACGGATTTGTACGACACAAGGCGCGACACAAACGGGTTTATGCGACATAGCATGCGACACAAGGCTTGTGTCGCATGTATGAACACCAGCCCAGAAACTTTCGGGTTTCAAGAATTTCTGACCAAAAACGCAAATCTAACCCATTTTTGAGCTATAAAATCGTGTATTCTTCATGTATAAGGTTATATCTAAGTTGTGTACACATCAAAACATCAAAACATTACACCAAATTGAATAGATCTAAGATTTTAGAAATTTCTTACTTTTGCAAATCGAGCTAAATGGAGGATGAATTGGTGAAAACGGTCTTGATATTCTTGCTCCACTCGTGACGGTGATTCCGAATATGTAAATTTCGTGTGTCGGTTTGTATTCCGAAAATTTGATGTAGATTGGAGTTGAGAGAGTGTTTGGAGGTGTGTGTTTTTGTGGATAATGAAAATGAAAGAAGAATGAGGAGGGTGTGGGTTGGGTTGGCTGATCCAATGGGGCAAGGGAGGGGTAAACGCTCCCTAAAACTCAGTATTTACTCCGTGTCCTAATCGTTTAATCCTTTGTTTTTAGTATTTAACCAAACCGTTATATTTTAAAAATGTAACTGGAATATTTAAATAAATAAAATAAAAAAAATATACTTTGAAATTAATAATAAAAACATTTGTCGAAATATTTAAATTATTAAGTCGCGTTTATTACGTTTTGTTGCGTTAGTTAAAATGTCGTCACGATAGTATATAAATAATGCTCGTTCGGTTGCGTATTTTATATAACAAAATACGTTCTCATTATTTAAGTAAATTTCTGTCACCAACGTCCAAGTAAACTGTGTCGGACTCCGTCCGGTTAATTCGCACGATTTATCCAAATCGCGTAAGTACACACACATATATATATAAATCACCTTATATATATACAAATAGAGTCTGCAATTAGTCCTATTACATACTAATTACATCTAGTTACAATTAATTAGGCATATTTAATTATCCTAATTTAGCAGGTGTTACATTCTCCCCTTGTTAAAGAAATTTCGTCCCGAAATTAGCTTGAGTGCACGGACGGTGCGTTATCTGGGAAGAGATGTGGACATTTCTGTCGTATTTGGTCTTCCCGTTCCCAGGTGAATTCAGGGCCGCGCCTAGAATTCCACCTGACCTTTACGATGGGAATACGACTCTGTTTCAATCGCTTGACCTCGCGGTCCATGATTTCCATAGGTTCCTCGACAAAATGAAGTTTATCATCGATTTGAATTTCGTCGAGCGGTATAATCAGCGTCTCGTCAGACAGACATTTCTTCAAGTTAGAAATGTGGAATGTGTTGTGTACGCTGCTAAGTTCAGCAGGAAGTTGCAGGCGGTATGCCACTGGACCAATCTTTTCAAGGATTTCGAATGGTCCGATGTATCTAGGATTTAGTTTGCCTCGTTTTCCGAATCGAATGACACCTTTCCATGGTGCCACTTTGAGAAGTACCTTGTCCCCTACTTGGAACTCAAGGTGTTTGCGTCTCACATCAGCATAGCTTTTCTGACGATCACGCGCGGCTTTTAGTCTGTTTTGTATGCCGACGATCTTTTCAGTTGTTTCATGTATGATTTCTGGACCGGTGAGTTGTGTATCCCCCACCTCAGTCCAACAGATAGGTGACCGGCACTTACGACCGTACAGTGCCTCGAAGGGTGCAGCCTTTATGCTGGTGTGATAACTGTTGTTGTACGAGAACTCGCACAACGGTAAGTGATTTTCCCAGTTTTTACCGAAGTCCACTACGCAGGCTCGTAGCATGTCTTCCAGTGTTTGTATGGTTCGTTCGCTCTGGCCATCGGTTTGAGGATGGTAAGCCGTACTCATATCCAGACGAGTACCAAGAGATTTTTGCAGTGACTGCCAGAAGCGAGAAGTAAATCGAGCATCTCTGTCGGAGATGATTGAGATGGGTACGCCGTGTCTTGACACGATTTCTTTTAGGTAGATCCGTGTCAAACGTTCCATCTTATCAGTTTCCTTGATGGCTAGAAAATGAGCAGATTTAGTGAGTCGGTCAACGATCACCCAAATGGTATCGTAACCGTTAGAAGTTTTCGGGAGTTTAGTAATGAAATCCATGGTGATCTGCTCCCATTTCCATTGTGGTATTTCGGGTTGTTGTAGCAAACCGGAAGGTTTCTGGTGTTCAGCTTTAACTTTAGAACAAGTAAGACACTTGCCAACATAGGTTGCAATGTCAGATTTCATGTTAGGCCACCAATACATTTCCTTGATGCCGTGATACATTTTGTCGGCACCGGGGTGTATAGAGTATTTAGACTTGTGAGCTTCATCCATCACCAAGTCTCGCAGGTTCCCAAAACTTGGCAACCAGATTCGATTCGAGAAGTATTTGGCCCCGTTAAGTTTGGTTTCAAATTGTTTGTCCATGCCCCGCAAGGCCTCGTTTATCAAGTTTTCTGGTTTGAGTGCTTCGAGTTGAGCGGCGAGAGTTTGATTGATGAGGTCGTTGTGAATGGTCATACTGAGAGCTCGAACTCGAAGTGGTTTCACTCGTTCCTTTCGGCTTAAAGCATCGGCGACAACATTCGCCTTGCCAGGATGATAGCGAATTTCGCAATCGTAATCAGTGAGCAACTCGACCCATCGGCGTTGCCTCATGTTGAGATCCTTTTGATCGAAGATATGTTGGAGACTTTTATGGTCAGTAAAGATTGTACACTTGGTACCGTATAAGTAGTGTCTCCAGATTTTTAGAGCGAATACAACAGCCCCCAACTCTAGGTCATGAGTTGTGTAATTCTTTTCGTGGACCTTGAGTTGTCGCGAGGCGTAAGCGATGACCTTGTCTCGTTGCATCAACACGCAACCAAGACCCTGGTGTGAAGCATCACAGTATACCACGAAGTCATCGTTGCCTTCGGGTAAGGATAAGATAGGTGCACTGCAGAGTTTCTGTTTTAGTAGCTGGAAAGCTGACTCCTGTTTGTCAGTCCAATCGAACTTCTTTTCTTTTTGAGTCAGTGCAGTGAGAGGTAGGGCTATTTTCGAAAAATTCTCAATGAACCGCCTGTGGTAACCGGCGAGTCCTAAGAATTGGCGTACCTCGGTCGGTGTAGTAGGTGCTTGCCAACACTTGATAGCCTCGATTTTTGAAGGGTCGACATGGATCCCTTGATTGTCAATGACATGTCCAAGGAATTGAACGGTTTGCATCCAGAACTCACACTTAGAGAATTTGGCGTATAACTCTTCGTGTTTGAGCAGTTCTAGGATGGTTTTCAGGTGTTGCGCGTGTTCTTGTTCGTTGCGCGAGTAAATCAAGATGTCATCGATAAAGACGATAACAAACTTGTCAAGGTAAGGTTTGCACACCCGATTCATAAGGTCCATGAATACAGCCGGTGCGTTGGTTAAGCCGAATGGCATCACTTGGAATTCATAATGCCCGTAGCGAGTTCGGAAAGCTATTTTAGGAATATCTTCATCACGAACTCGGAGTTGGTGATAACCCGATCGTAGATCAATTTTTGAATAAAAACTCGACCCCTGAAGTTGGTCAAACAGGTCATCGATGCGAGGGAGTGGGTAACGGTTCTTGACAGTTAATTTGTTGAGTTCACGGTAGTCGATGCACATACGGAAAGAACCGTCTTTCTTTTTCACAAACAGGACCGGAGCTCCCCAAGGTGAGGAACTTGGTCGAATAAATCCCTTGTCCAGGAGCTCCTGTAACTGAGTAGACAACTCCTAAAGTTCGGATTGGGCTAGTCGGTAAGGGGCTCGTGCCACGGGTGCTGCGCCGGGCACAAGATCAATAGAGAATTCGACTTGTCTAATTGGCGGTAGGCCAGGCAAGTCTTCAGAAAAGACTTCTGGAAAGTCTCGAACAATAGGCACATCCTCAAGTCGCTTCTCCACCGACTTTTTCTCCATAACGTGTGCGAGGATTGCCTGGTACCCTTTTCTCAAGTATTTTCGGGTTTTCATGCAAGAAATGATATTTATTCTCGTCCCACCGGTCTCCCCTTGTATGCTCAAAGTTCCACCGGTGACGAGAGGAATGCGTACAATTTTCTCAAAACAAACGATTTCGGCTCGATGCTTGGACAACCAATCCATACCGACGATGATGTCAAAGCTGCCGATTTCGACAGGTATCAAGTCAATGGAAAAAAACTCGTTAGCTAAGTTTAGAGTGCAATTAGGTATTACACTGTCGGCCTCAATAAGCTTTCCGTTTGCCAATTCTACCGTGTACTTAGAATCTAAGGCAATAGGTGTGGTGTCAAGTAGTGGATAAAACTCATCAGAAATAAAGCTCTTATCAGCACCAGTATCAAATAACACAGATGCAGTCAAATTGTTGAGAAGAAACGTACCCGTGACCACATTCGGGTCTTGACGGGCTTCCCCAGATTTCAGCACAAAAGCTCTTCCTCGAGCATTGTTGTTGTTCTTGTTGTTGTTGTTGTTCAGTTTCGGGCAGTCTTTCTTGAAATGCCCCGTACCGTTGCACCCATAACAAGTCTTTGGTGCAGAGGTGTTGGTGTCAGTGGTGTTTGATCTACAGTCCTTAGCCAAGTGTCCAAACCTCTTACACTTGCTACAGGGACACGAACCAAAGTGGGGTCGTTGGCACTTTGAGCAATAGGGCTTGGTTCCCTTGTACGCTCCCTTGTCATCAGAATTGGAGGTGTAGGCTTTAATGGTCTCAGGTTTCTTGGTTTGGTGGTTGTTGTGGTTGTCGGACCATTTTCTTTTATTGTTGTTGGAGGATGGAGTGGGTGGTTATGGGTCCTCGTTCATCGCTAGAAGTTCATGGGCCAACCGAATGGCACCATGAAGAGTGGTTTGGTTTGATGAGGCAACATTCCCTCGGACGGGTTCCGGGAGGCCGCGGATGTATTTCTTAATCTTGTCGGGCCCAGTACCTGCCATAGCTGGGCGAAGGACGGTGAGTTGTTGGAATCGGGTGGTGTATCCAACGATATCAGTTCCTTGCACTTTTAAGTTCCAGAACTCTTCGTCCAGCTTGTGAAGTTGTTCGGACGGGCAATACTCATCCGTGAGCATTTTCTTTAGATCCTCCCAAGGGAGTAGATAAGCGGTGTCAATCCCCACGGACTGGGTATAGGAATTCCACCACGAAAGGGCACCATCTTCGAGGGTGCAGGTGGAGAATTTGACCTTGTCGTCCTCCGCACATTTGCTGATGCGGAAAACGGATTCCATCTTTTCAAACCATCTGATAAGTCCGATGGCTCCTTCGGTCCCCTTGAAGCTCAAGGGTTTGCAGTTTTGAAAATCCTTGTATGAACAAGGTTTAGCAGCAGAGGTTTCAGCGGCATCGCTGTTTCTTGTGGAGTTTGGTGGAGTATTCCGAGCCAAGGCTTCAGTAACAGCCTGGGTTATGAGTGACGTGATCTGAGCATCAGTATAAGGTCTTGACTTTGGCGGCATGACTCTTCAATAAAAGAAATGAAGATACATGAGATTTTGTAAGAAAATTACATTTATTTCAGATGTACATGTATAAAAATGGTAATACATAACATCAATATGAAAAAGGATTATGGCAATTAATATGAGTCGAAACAGCAAGGAATATTTGATAGATGATACGAGTTCAAAGGTTACATCCTACGGATGTATTACAAAAGACATCGGGAATTGTTACATCCGACTGAAACATAGAGTAGTGCTTAGATAGTTACTAGATTACAGGATAGTTTACAAAACAAAGACTAAGTTAGTCTTAACGTAAGTTAATCTGCTCCATCATTTCGATGAGACGATCCACAGTATTTGCAAGTCTGCTGGCTTGTCGAGCATTGTCTTCAGCTAATGCTAGTCGCTGTACCAATCCACGGGTATATTCTTCCGTTTCCCGTGAGCGTTGTTCACACTCATCAAGTCTGTGTTTCAAAAGAGTGGTTTCCACGCTTATCTCCACCACTTTGTTGAGAAGAACGTCCACATTATTAACGGTGGTTTCGTGATCCTCAGAGACTTGTTCGATGCGCTCAAGTGCTGTAAGTCTCCAGTTTTCGTTTGTTTCCTGCAACACGACATCCATGGTGCGAAGTCGTTGCTCGTGTTGGTTCACCCTAGCAGCTAAGGCCGGCAAGGTGAAGTGAATGGAGTACGGGCCAGCTCGAGGCAACCTGTTGTTCCTCCTAGCTACCCTCGGGTTCTGCGACCCGGATTGAGAACGAGATGAATCGGATGAGATGTTTGCCATTTCTGAGACAAAGCGTTAGTAAGATCGAGGCCTATATTCATATAGTCCCTATATAATATAGCCTATTGAGTGTCTAGCATAAACATGTTTAAGTCTCGGTTCTCTCGAGGTCAGAGTCTTCTATTGTACCCTGTTCAGTCATAACCCCTTTCAGATCTTACATCATCTTTGCTTAATTGTACATAGTTGATCAGGCTATGTTAAATTAAACTCGTATGATGTAATCACTGAACTGGTTATTCCTAATAAGGGATACTGCCTAATGGTCATAGTCTAGGCTCACTAAATGCAACCTAGTTCACTATAACCTTAGGCTCTGATACCAATCTGTAACACCCCCAAATTTAACGATTTGCGGAAGCATACATTGGGTGTTACTAATCAATATACAAAGCACAAGATTAATAGCAAACGACCTCTAAATGAGACGTTTGTAAAATAGTTACATTTCATAATTAATAATCGTTTGAAAACCGAAGGTTTTCGTATACAAAATGTAATTCCCTAGAGCCCACGCGTATAGCGGGAGATTCTATTACATAACCATAGTTACAAAAGATAATGCCAAAGAATCTCCGTTAAATGCAGTTTGTAAAATCATGCGACTCTAGCTAGTAATCCTGGAGTGACCCTACTCCGTAAGTGTACCTGAGATACAAAGTTAAAAAGTGTCAACCAAAAAGGTTGGTGAATCTCACAGGTTTAGTAATAAGTAAGTGTTATGAACCACAAGTATGTACCCGTATTGCTATCAAGCAAAGTAAGTAAATCAGTTAATCAGTACAGTGCCATGAGCTCATAAGTTGAAGCTTAACCGTGTAGTGTGAATATATCACGTACCCCCGTGAGTGCTATCCGCACACTCATATGTAACAAATACTAATATGTCTGTTTCTACGTGTAAATCAGTACGTGGTGGCGCTACCACCCCAGACAGGGATTGTCAGTCCCAAATGGATCCATCTATTAGTAATCGCGCTTAAGTCCATAACTAACAACTTACGATTAGGAGGCTTTCAGTGGATAAAAGTAACTCATGAGTTTGTTTGTAATCAGTAATGTTTTCAGTTCAGTACATTGTGTTCATACGTAAAACAGTTGCTAAGTATCTCACCCCAAAGTATAAAACAGTAAAAGTGGGGCTGTAAGACTCACCTGAGTCTGGTAATAAGCTGTAGCAAATAGCAAGTAGTAAATATAGCAAGTAGGTTCTCCGAACCCGTAACCTTCAAATGCCTATTCATATGAAGTTATGTAAGTATGTGTCTCACGAGACGTTTCGTTTAGTTGTACACAACTAGTATAGCCGATGTTTGTCTGTATGTTTGTAATTGTTCGTTTGTTGGAAAACATGTTTGGGCCCGTTGGTGACTTAGTTGAAACGTTAATCTCGACATTTATAAACTTGTTTGAATTGTTATGCTTGAAAAACATGTTTCAATGTACCTTAGCTGTTATATCGTATAGTCGTTTGAAGTCCGAAATGTATAACACTTAACTTGGAATTTATTTGTGAATCTGCTGTGTTTTGCGACACAAAATGCGACACTAAAATTTGTCATGCGACACAAGGGTTGTGTCGCATGAAGGATGTGACACAAGAGCCCTGCGACACAGTGGTTATGTCGCAAAAAGCTTGCGATGCTAATTCAATAGCGACATAAAGGTTGTGTCGTATAAAATACGACATAGTATGCGACATAGAGTGCGACACAATATTATGTCGCAAAGGTTACGACACAAACGGATTTGTACGACACAAGGCGCGACACAAACGGGTTTATGCGACATAGCATGCGACACAAGGCTTGTGTCGCATGTATGAACACCAGCCCAGAAACTTTCGGGTTTCAAGAATTTCCGACCAAAAACGCAAATCTAACCCATTTTTGAGCTATAAAATCGTGTATTCTTCATGTATAAGGTTATATCTAAGTTGTGTACACATCAAAACATCAAAACATTACACCAAATTGAATAGATCTAAGATTTTAGAAATTTCTTACTTTTGCAAATCGAGCTAAATGGAGGATGAATTGGTGAAAACGGTCTTGATATTCTTGCTCCACTCGTGACGGTGATTCCGAATATGTAAATTTCGTGTGTCGGTTTGTATTCCGAAAATTTGGTGTAGATTGGAGTTGAGAGAGTGTTTGGAGGTGTGTGTTTTTGTGGATAATGAAAATGAAAGAAGAATGAGGAGGGTGTGGGTTGGGTTGGTTGATCCAATGGGGCAAGGGAGGGGTAAACGCTCCCTAAAACTCAGTATTTACTCCGTGTCCTAATCGTTTAATCCTTTGTTTTTAGTATTTAACCAAACCGTTATATTTTAAAAATGTAACTGGAATATTTAAATAAAAAAAATAAAAAAAATATACTTTGAAATTAATAATAAAAACATTTGTCGAAATATTTAAATTATTAAGTCGCGTTTATTACGTTTTGTTGCGTTAGTTAAAATGTCGTCACGATAGTATATAAATAATGCTCGTTCGGTTGCGTATTTTATATAACAAAATACGTTCTCATTATTTAAGTAAATTTCTGTCACCAACGTCCAAGTAAACTGTGTCGGACTCCGTCCGGTTAATTCGCACGATTTATCCAAATCGCGTAAGTACACACACATATATATATATAAATCACCTTATATATATACAAATAGAGTCTGCAATTAGTCCTATTACATACTAATTACATCTAGTTACAATTAATTAGGCATAATTAATTATCCTAATTTAGCAGGTGTTACAATTGCAAATACTGGTTTTACGATTGCTGGATTGCAATTGCTGATTTTACGCCTGCGGGCATTACTAATGAAATCTCGTGTTCAAAGCTGATATTACTTACAAACCTGTGAGATTCACCAACCTTTTGGTTGACACTTTTTAGCATGTTTTCTCAGGTACCCGGATGGAGTAGGATTACTCCAGGATTTTAGCTAGAGTCGCATGATTTCAACATAACTGCATTAACGGAGATTCTTAGCATTATCTTTTGTATATTTTGATTATGTAATAGAATCTCCCGCTACACGCGCGGACTCTAGGGAAACTACATTTTTGTATACGAAAACACTAAGTTTTCAAACAATATATCTATGGAATGTAACTAATTTACAAACGTTGCATATAGATGTCGTTTACTTTATCTTTGTGCTGTGATATTTGATTAGTAACACCCCAAATTATGCTTCTGCAAAACAGTGAATTTCGGGGGTGTTACAGTATATTATGTGTACTTATTTGACATTATATACTTGAGTAGTTTATAACAACTTATAAAACGGAATACTAATTTGGGTTTTGATTGTATTCTCAGATAAAGCGAAGACTCAGTAACATAAGACCACTGAGTAGAGACTGTGATCGACAGGGTGAGTGGATCAATGACTTTCAGTCTAAATTAGTTGTAACAACTTGGTTACAACGGATAAACTTGGTTTTACTGTATATACTGTCCATGCTTACATTTTGCCATGATGATTGTTTTGGTCAAAAAATTAATCAATGCAATTCAATGAACAAATTAGTAAAGTGAGGTAGTGTGCTTAAACTTGATTTCAAGATAATTTGATTGAGAATTATACTTTGTAATGAAAACTTGTAGTTTTGCTAATGCAGGTTAACTTAAGATTAAATCTTTATAAATATATGAATGAGAACTTTGTAAATGATGAATTTATATGCAATATATCAAGATGAATGCAGAAAAACAAATGTAATCCGGGATAATTCCGGGATAATGCGGTAAATATGCCAAAGAATGCAAATTTAGTAAAGTAAATGAATGTAAAGTACAAGAACATGATGATGTACGAGGAAAACCCTTGATCTATAGTAGATCGCCAGCACAAAACCTCGTGAAAGATCAATCGATCATTCCCTTATGTTTATCTTATTGAATGAAAAGTGATTTACAAGCTAAAGAGCACTAGAATGATCGTCTAAGTGTAAAGATGTTGAAATGTGCAGGTGTGAATGAATCGCTGAGAGTGTAATCGAGTGTAAGTAGTGAAGATAAGTTAACCTAATCGATCATTCAAGCCTCATTTATATACTACTGAGCTTAAACTAATTATCCCGAAATATCCGGGATCATCCCCGAGATATGCTGGAGCGTATCAACATTCATATGACCAAGTAATTCTCCACGTGTTGACTTCTTCTCTCGTAATTCAAATATTCTTCGAGTCATATACGATCCAAAGAAATCGGAACCACCTCCACACGTTTCATACGACCTGGTCAAAATACATTAAACATGCGGAAATATTAGTAGCAAAGGGATCCCGAAATATATGTTATCTGGGATCCTTATAATAAGCAAATATTATAAGACAAATAAGATAATATCGAATCCAAAATATCCTATTATCTCAGACTTAGTTATATCCAGGATAGCTAGTGATCCTAAAATATAAGACAATGTCCCTATCGGGATCCTGTAACATGATAATCTTAACAGTAAAGCTATATTACTATTATCCCTGTTTCAACATAATCTTGAGGATATTATAGACTTACCTGATGATCCTACACAATATAGCAAGTCAGGATCATACCTTTCCTTATCCTGATTGTAGACTCCGTATCCTGTGCACAAGTCATTCAAGAGAAGTCCAGGATCCTTACAAATAATCTGTGTAGTAGCTAATCCGGGATCCTGCATGGTTAGTGAAAATTCTACCCATAACAATGATTATGGATTATGTGAATTGTTCAGAGGTCAACATGGATTGGGTTTGAGTACTATTACTTGGACAACATAAGTGCTTTACACATGTGTTGTTTATTGAAATTGTGTTATAGGTAGTAATAGTATCAAACTATCGGTTAAATCACTATATTGGCCTACAGTTGGTTATAAAAGTTACTTGGGGGCCACCACGGCAGTAGGGTTCCTCAAGGACCACCGATCATCTTTAAAGTTAGTTGTTTATGATGCTTAGCTGTAAACAAATGTTAATCTGAGTTAGGTTGATAGTTGAGGATCTATTCGCTTAGCTTTGTGCTAATCCCCCTCATTACTTCTTGCAGGTTATACTTTTGATTGTGGGTAGCAAGAAGTTTGGGTTTTGATGGAATGTTTGATGGTTCCCACTCTGATTTAGATAAATATGTTGATGATCTAACATTATGTTTTGAGACTGTATAACACCTAAAACTTATTGGTTGTAGTAATTGTGATAAACTAGACTATGGATCATATTATGTAGATTGCACTTTTGAAATGTAATTATATGCAATCTAAGATGTAATTATTTAAGTATGCGCTTCCGATATGTTATAAAAAAATGGTCTTGAATTTAGAGGGTGTTATAAATATCCTCTATTCTTGAAATGGAAATGGATTGAGTTTCTAGTTTTTCAAATCTGTTATACTTTAGTCTATTCAAACGCTGTGCGTAACGGCCAGTTATAAAGGGTATGCTAGGTATGACATGATGAGTTTACTAGTGCTATGTAGTCGAAATTTATTTGTTCCTTTTCGCCTAAATGGGAAAAGCGATATCTTGGGCCCTCTGATGATTAAAGATTGACTCTAAAGTGCTAGGCCTGGCAGAGACTAAGTTGATAGTTCAATAGTCTCATATAGTCAAAGTAATCGGAAATCAGAAAACAAATTATGAATCTTGAGATTGATTAAAATCCATGTCTCGATTCATACGATATCAATAGAACAAAGGAATAGTTGATCACTTTTCTAAAGGGCTAACTCTAAGATAAGATTCAGAATTCGGCAGTTGCATTAGATGGCACTCTCTGCTTAGTTAATGGATAGACTTAAGACCAATAATAGTTGATGACTTGTCCAAGTGGGAGACTGTTGGAATAGTGTCCAAGATCATAACTAATTGGTGAGAATATCATTAAAAGTAGAGTCCTTTTTGGGTCGCCCTCAATGAACAGTAAGAGAAATAAATAAAGAGAAAATATTAATTGGAATTAATATTGGTTAAAGGAAAAGAACATTCTGGAAGCATCATCCAACCGCCGGTTGGAAGGTCTAGCCGACGAATGGTGTCAATACTGGGGTAAGGCGGTGGAACGTGTTTTAGTCTGGACAGGATTCAAGTTCAACCGCCGGCTGGAAGCTCCAACCGGCGGTTGAAGGACAAAAACAGTTTGTCCCACATCGGCCAAAGGACCAAACCCTAGGCTCCCCTCTCCCCTATGAATAGGGACCTACCCTATGCTTTCAAAGGCATCCCAGAATTGGATAGAGTTCAATTATTTCTCTCTCTTTCTCGTTCCTTATCCTTGTAAGAGTTTATTTGATTTATATCGGTACCAAAGGATTTGGAATTTCTCTTAGTTCTTGGGTGTGAGACATTAGAGGTGTTCTGGTTTGGGCACTCGCCTCCAAGTAAGGAAGCTCTGCAAGATCGTCTGCGCGTGAGAATTTGGTTTTCTCAAAGGTTAGTAATTTCTTATTTATCTTATTTATTTTATTGCTTTTATTTATTCAAGTTAAGATCCTTAGGGTTTAGTTTCCTAATTGCCTTAGATTAATTTTTGGTGTATTCCGCTGTGCATATTAATCTAGTTAGGGAAAAGAAAACCCAACAAAAACTCTGGTAGATTAGCAAAATGGGCTATAGAGCTGGGAGAGCATGACATCCAGTATAAGCCACATTCGGCGATTAAAGGGAAAATCCTTGCAGATTTCCTAACTGAATCGCCAACAAACACAACCTCTAAAAAGACAAATGTTATGGCTTCCCAACAACTTGAATCACCCAATCCGGAAAGCTGGACATTGTATATAGACGGAGCATCAAGCAACGAAGGATCTGGAGCCGGTCTAATTCTAACTGACCAAGAGGGAAAAGAAATAACGTACGCCATGCGTTTTGAATTCCCCACGTCCAACAACGAAGCAGAATATGAAGCATTGATAGCAGGGCTAGAACTTTCTCTCAGAGTAGGAGTCAATCACCTACAAGTTTTTAGTGACTCATTGCTAGTTACGAACCACATAAAAGGAACCTATGAAGCCCGTGCCGATTCGATGAAGCGATATTTAACTAAAGTGCAGGACTTGAAGGAAAAATTCAAAACCTTCTCTATCACTAAAATCCCGCGTTCAAAAAATAAGCGCACTGATGCACTAAGCAAATTGGCTTCTTCATCATTTGCACACCTAACCAAAAGTGTCTTAGTCGTAACAGTCTTTCGCAAAAGCATTGACGTCAACATGGTAGACGTTGTCAGTGAATCAAGCACAATTTGGATAGATCCCATTATTGATTATCTCAAAGACGAAAAACTCCCGGAAGATCCAACCCATGCACGGAAAATCCGAATTAAAGCACCCCAATATTCCATGAAGCAGGATGTACTATACAAAAAAGGATATCTAACACCATGGTTACGATGTGTAGGGCTAAGTCAAGACAAATATGTATTACAGAAGGCACACTTTGGATCGTGCGGAGCACATGCCGATGTAAGAGCAGTTGCCCAAAAGGCAGCACTACTAGGGTATAATTGGCCAACAATGTACAGCGATGCAGTCCAGGTAGTGAAAACATGTAATAAGTGTCAAGAGCATGCTCCTATCCAACACATGCCACCATGAAATATGATAAGTGTTTCCAGCCCATGGCCGTTTCATCAATGGGGGATCGATCTAGTCGGACCATTCCCGGAAGCCCCAGGCCGTCTAAAGTTCTTGATTGTAGTAATCAACTATTTCACAAAATGGGTGGAAGCGGAACCACTGGCTACTATCACTAGTCGAAACATTCTCAAGTTCGTTTGGAAGAATATTGTGTGCCGTTTTGGAATCCCAGGCGTTATCATAAGTGATAATGGAAAACAATTTTTACAGATAACTCATTCCGGGACTGGTGCAGCGAGTTCAATATTCGCCAAAAGTTTACCTCGGTAGCACACCCTCAAGCCAATGGTCAAACGGAGGTAACGAACCGTACCCTTCTCCAAGGCTTGAAAGCACGGTTAAGTAAAGCAAAAGGTCAATGGGTCGAGGAACTCCCAAATGTTCTTTGGGCGTATCGAACAACAGCGAGAACAAGCAATACTTGCACCCCGCTTAGCTTGGTCTACGGATCTGAAGCTGTCCTACCTCCAGAAATTGGGATACCAACTTATCGCATCCACTCGTTCGAAGAAAACAACAATGAGTTAAGACTTAACCTTGACTTGTTAGAAGAACGACGAGAGCTGGCAGCACTACGCAAAGCCAATACAAGCGACAAACTGAGCAATATTACAATCAGAAGGTTCGACATATTCATCTCAAGGTCGGAGATTTCGTACTTCGCAAAAACGAAGCAAGCCGGCAAGAAGGACAAAGGAAACTAGACCCAAACTGGGAAAGGTCCTATCAAATATTTGAAGCTAAAGGCCCAGGGACTTACGTGCTTAAAAATCTACAAGGGAAAGTTATACCCAGAACATGGCACACAAGCAACTTACACAAATTTTACTTGTAAAAATTTGTATCAAACAATCTCTAATCACAGATTGTACTTCGTAAAAACCATGCTTTCTCAACTTGTACTTTGTTAGTACCATGAATAAGAGAAACAATAAGTCTTTTATAGTATAAAGACCTAAAAATACTGTTATTAAACTTGATGCAAGAAAAAAGAAATGTTTGCTATTTATAGCAAGATAAAAAGTAACTTGCACAAGTAAACCCTTGCAAAGCTTACACAGTAATGCATTCATATCCGGATAAATCCCGACAAGTAAAAGGGATAAAAAAAATATACGTATATAAACGTTTATATATACAAGCGCTCAGAATCTAAGGATTCAAATGTATACAAAGTCATCGTTAAAAGTAAACAATGGATCACCAGTCCTCTTTAAAAAAAAAAATACACTAATGATACTGAACATACATACACATGTATTAAATATGTATATGCCTCCAACAAATGAGGAATGTATAAAAAACAAAAGGAGTCTACACATGCAGAATATTGCCTAACCTTTCTAAAAATAATAATAGATAAATAATACAACACAAAATGTGTATAATGAAAGAAAAGGCATTTTAGTGGCTTCTATTATAAAGTATGATGTAAGCTTACGAAAATTGTAACAACTATCAACGTAAAGAAAATTTGCGAATTTATTTAAAAAAAAAAAAAACTCACAATAAGCAATTTCCAAACATTTCAAATATAAGCAACTTAATTCCCATGTCACATTCTCAGGTGGTTTTAGTACAACGCTTTTAGTACAACATAACAACCTGTTAGTTATAGTTCCAAAAGACATAATTAAAAAGTACATATAGAGACATTTATATATATATATATATATATATATATATATATATATATATATATATATATATATATCCGAATCACGCCCAAGTGCTGCAAAACCGGGCACGTAGTCATTCATATGAACTATCCCCGTTCATAATATTAGGTAGCGGGAGGATCATTGCTCGAACCTTCACCCGAACGATCACCGTTGGAGGATAACAAGTAACGAAGCAGTGACGGTGACAACTCTGGAAGTGTAGTTATGTTACTCACCGAATCCCGTGTGGTCCTTCAAAAACGCGAAAAGGCCTTCTTAATTTTCAATGAGTCAGGATTAAAATCAGGCGAATGTTTATCGATTAGTGTATCTACTATCACAGACTTCACTTTTGCAAACTCCAACTCGCTCGCTCCATACAGCTCTATCAACCATTCGGGACATGGCATCCCGCATAACCCAGTTAAGATCATCATTCAAACAAGAGTTCTCTCTTTGTAACATTGCTATCATGTTGCCAAGATTAAATTCAAAGTCCTTCATTTTGCACACTTCTTCCATTGCCATGTTAAAATTAGCTATCGCAACTTCATTCTTTTCTTTTAAAGCATCCACCTCAGCACATAACGCGAAAATATTCTAATCTTTGGCTTGATTACTAGCCTGCATATTAGCAAGCTCTTCCTCCTTAGCTCGAAAAGCATCGATAGCTTCATCCATGCGACGTCGAAGGATTTGATTTTCTTACATTAAGTAAGTCACTTGGCTCATCTCTTGAGAATTGTAATGCTTTGGTCCTGCATCAAGAATATCAGGGTTGAACGTCATGTTATCAACGTTCATCTCGTTGGATGAACTACCAAAAGCGTTATCACTCGAACCGTAGGCCTTTACGATATGATGACGCTTCTTCAAAGGAAGATTTCTCACCGCCCCTTCAAGTACCGGGGTCTCTGTAGGGAATTATTGATTTGATGATACAAAATAATTAAAGATGAGGGACTAAAAGTGAAGATTGTTTTATTAGTTTCCTACTACAATTAGGTCTTCTTGTAAACCCTATTATCTCTAGTATATAAAGAGATGTAAGCGTGTAGGAAAAGGTGTGCACAGAAAATATGTAGACGTCTAGAGTTTTAGCCCTAAGGTCAATGTTTCATTGATCCTGTTAGATTAGATAACTATTCTATTCTGATCAAATAGAATTAGGACTTGTTATTCGTTATCCCTAAGGTTGTAAAACCCTGATTCATTGTATCCGTCTTGTTAATTCATTAATAAGATTAGGGATTTGATTTAATTGTTGTGATAACATTGATTTGTTCTTATTCCGCTGCATATTATTATCTTTGTTATCATTATATCCTAGATCAAGATCTAAACAATCTGAGCTTAGTCGTTATTGAGTTTTCACAATTGGTATCGGAGCATGGTGGCTCATGATCTAGGATATACAAGGTTTTCAAGTCTTACAAAGAAGATTTTGAAAAGTAGGGTTTTCAATTTTCTGTTCGTCACTTTCTGCACAACGATAGTAAAAATTCCGGATCTCATTCGTTAACCGTTCAATCGTCATGAAATTTTAACTGTAGGTTCACAACACATAGACGCACAATCTGACTGGAGGAATTTTTGATCTGAGCTTTTTATTGAGAGATATATTAAGTCGAAATCTGCTGCTGAAACCGTATGGTTTTTCCGAACAGCTGTAGTAAATCGATCACTATGTCTTCGTTATTCAACAAATATTCATGATTTTTGGATATGTTATTCAAGACATATGTTCTACATCGTGTAAAAATTTCATTGTGATCAGATGTGTCTACATAGAGATATTAAAATTCAAATCTGCTGCAGTAAGTTTATGGTTTCTTTCGTGCAGCTGAAGTAAGAAAATTACTGTGCATTCATTAACCGTTGGATCGACTTGATTTTTGGATATGTGGTTAATGAAACATTGATGGACTTCGTGTTAAAATTTGAGCTTCATTTTATACGACATCAAGGAGATATACAGTTACGAAGTAGCCACTGCTCGTTAAGCTTACCGCTGCTAGAACATTCTTACCTCTGCTTGTACAAACTATCAGTGCTTACCACTACTAGAAGATTTACCTCTGTTTGTACAAAGTAACCGCTGTTAGAAGATGCTTACCACTGTTAGAAGGTCTTTACCACTGTTTGTATAACCTTACCGCTGTCAGTACAAAATTGGTATTGCTTGAAGATCTTACCATTGTTCGGTCGTTGCCACTGTTAGTTAGTGGTTACCACTGCTAATGTAATTTTACCACTGCTTGGTATCGATTACCACTGTTAGTCATTTTTCAAACACTAATGCGGAATTAGTGATAGTCATCATGGATGGTACTACATGGTATTCGTTGCTATTATTGGATGGTTATCCGTACAGTTCTTATGGTTACTATATAAGAAAAGTTTGGATCTCGAATGAAATTGTTTTTCGTAACAATCTATTTTTATGGATTTTATGGCTCATTTTTGAAGATTATTTGAAGATGTGATTACGAAGAAGATTGCTTATTGCTTATTTGATATTGGAGTTGAGTTTTACAGGTGTGTATCTTATCATATCTCAAAGTGAGGGTGTTATACTTTGAAGATAACTTGTTTGATTTGTATGGTGATGACGAAGACTTGACAAATCTAGCAAAAGTGTGTGATTTACAAACTTATGATGCTCAATGCTCACATTTGCTATCACTTGAAGGAGTTATGGTGTGCTCAGTGACTTATTTTGGAAAATAAGGATTTTTTTCAAAGAGATTGCGGTCTACTTATACATTGGAATATAAGTTCAACGTCATGGATAGTACAAGATATAAGGTACAAGTTTGGAAGATTTAATTTCTTTATTAAGTTTGTTATACTCTATTTTCTTCATCATTGATCATCACATAGAGCCTACAAAGTTCGACATTCAAAAGATGGTTAACATATTGATTTGAGGGGAAGCTTATCGAAAAAGTGTTTAACCATCAGAAGATGTTCATGCATTATTTAAGGAGAAAGGTTTTATTACTGCTGCTAGTTGTATATTAATACTACTAGTGTAATTTTTTAATGCTCAAATTCATTATTCTTATTATGCGTCATGGAGGGTAATTTGAGACATTAGAAGATTGGATTAGTGGTGTAATATATAGTTCAAGAGTTAAGGGGAAGTTTGTGCGAGAAGATCGATATTTTGTCATCATCAAATAGGGGAAGATTGTAGGGAATTATTGATTTGATGATACAAAATAATTAAAGATGAGGGACTAAAAGTGAAGATTGTTTTAATTAGTTTCCTACTACAATTAGGTCTTCTTGTAAGCCCTATTATCTCTAGTATATAAAGAGATGTAAGCGTGTAGGAAAAGGTGTGCACAGAAAATATGTAGACGTCTAGAGTTTTAGCCCTAAGGTCAATGTTTCATTGATCCTGTTAGATTAGATAACTGTTCTATTCTGATCAAATAGAATTAGGGCTTGTGATTCGTTATCCCTAAGGTTGTAAAACCCTGATTCATTGTATCCGTCTTGTTAATTCATTAATAAGATTAGGGATTTGATTTAATTGTTGTAATAACATTGATTTGTTCTTATTCCGCTGCATATTATTATCTTTGTTATCATTATATCCTAGATCAAGATCTAAACAATCTGAGCTTAATCGTTATTGAGTTTTCACAGTCTCGGTAGGAAGGTCTATGTCCCCGTGAAAAAGACCTAAATCGGGCGGAAAACCGACCGAATCGTTCACCTCGGGAAGCCTCATTTCTTCTACATTCGAGAAAATGCTCGTGATCCCTACAAACTTACTTTCATTCGGATCCTGATTTTCATCCATAGTTTAAAAAGTAGAAAGAAGAATGTTAAGTTGAGTATTTGGGTAAAGGAATACAGGCATGCTATATATAGAACAAGATATGTGAATATAATACCACCGCCCAAAATACGTCATCCCTATACCTATTATGTAGGAGATCAATGATTGTATTTTATAGGAGTTAAAGGCCAGGCGTAATATATACATTACACATGGCCTTGGGGGCTTGATAATATTACATGTAATATTCACAAATATGCCAACTTGTTACAATTCAGGAGATAAGAACGTGGGTATATTTATGAAGTATACCTCTACAAAAAGCCAAGAGGTAAGTAACCAAGAGTCAAGAGGCAAATATAATATAAGTGGGCCCCTAAGTGAATCTGGTGAATATGAAATGAGCTATATTTCCTCTTATAAATAGAGGAGGAAGTTTACTGATGGAAACACAAGAAAAACACATATCTCCAATATCTCTATATATCAAACTACGTCCATGCATGGGCTGATGAATGCTTACATGCATATGGCATCCCATATTTCACTCTAAGAGAAGCACTATATTTATATCCTATGGGATTTATATGTACGGTTCCAATTATGGATATGTGGCATAAAACCACATCAAGAATGAGGGTTACCAAATAAGGGAATCGCCATCCGATACATAAATCTTGCCCAAACCCATTTCATATCTTTCGTTTTTACCATACTTGCCTCTCGTTAACTAACATAGACAAATATTTTATTATTACATTTCTTCCTTGGTGAGTGATACTAACTAACAGGTCTATTAATACGATGATCGCAAGTCATATTCCTAACCTGTGAAATTACGTATCATCACGTGTCATTGCTAATAGGATTACATTAAGTCAGCCAGCCAGACATACGACTTGATTACAGTTTAGTGTTTCAAATTGTATTATATTTTGTCTATTTTACTATTGTATGATACGTATTTTTATTTGGTGTATTGTATATATTGAAAATGTCAATCCCGTGTACAGTTTCCTTTATTGGCAAGGAAAATAAAAGGAAATTTCCTTAAGAAAAGTGTACATACATTGTCAAAAAAGGAAAGTTTCTTAAAGGAAAATGTATTTACAATAGACATGATTGGCAAGTTCTGTTAGGATAAAACGAACCCCCAAGTTAACTATTAGTCACAAAGCGGATAATAGTAACGTAAAGAAGCTAGAAAATAATGAAATGATAGACACAAGATTTACGTCGAAGGTTTAAACAACTTTTATTAATTGGTGAAGGAAAGTACATGAAAAGAAAAGTACAAAGGCTAAAAGGTTACAAGTATGTGTATAACACATATAACACTAATGTAACTCTTTCCTAAAGATGAGAAGAAGAGGTAGTAAGAGAACACAAGAGAATTGTTGTGTTGGTGTGCTTGAACTTCAACCAATAGATTCCCTTTTATAGGCAAAGAATTCCCATTGGAATGAGTAAGTTGATGCTTAGATAGATTCCTTGTCAAGTTGATGATGGACAAGAAAACATGTAGGACCAAGATGCCATTTGATGTTTTTCCAAATACAATGTATCTAAAACCAACTTGAAGATACATGAGAATCTAGTCCATATCTAACAATCTCCACCTTGGATTTGAATCTCAAAGAAAAAATCAAAAACAAACTCCACCTCCTTCGACGAAACCTTAAATGGGCCAAATCACAAGTTATAAAGGCCAATCAAATCCAAGCATTGCTCGAACTTGTAAACTGGAAGAGCCTTCGTGAACATATCAGCAGGATTGTCATTTGTATTGATTTTCTGAACAACGACTACCTTCTTAGCAATGGTGTCTCGAATGAAATGATATCTTATATCAATATGTTTCGTCCGCTCATGATACATGTGATCTTTAGTCAAATGAATTGCACTTTGACTATCACAAAAGATGGTAGTAACTCTTTGTTGTAGAGTTAATTCGCCGAATAAACCTCTTAACTATAAAGCTTCTTTGAGAGCTTCTGTGATAGCCATGTATTCTGCTTCAGTAGTAGATAATGCCACTACATGCTATAGTGTTGCTTTCCAGCTAATTGCTCCACCTCCAATGCAAAAAACATAGCCCGTAAGAGATCTGCGCTTATCAAGATTGCCGGCATAATCTGAATCTACAAAACCAACTAAAGTGTCGTTGGTTCTACCAAATTCCAAACAAGTGCTTAGACTTCCTTTTAGGTATCTAAGAATCCACTTCACTGCTTGCCAGTGTTCTTTGCCTGGATTTGCCATGTACCTACTAACAACACTTACTGCTTGTGAAATATCAGGACGTGTACAAACCATTGCATACATTATGCTGCCAACGGCACTAGAATAAGGAACTCGTGCCATATAATCTTCATCTTCCTTTGATTGTGGTGATTGAGCAGCAGATAGCCTAAAATGGCTTGCAAGAGGAATGCTTACAGGTTTTGCATCCTGTACGCCAAATTTCACCATAACTTTCTTGGGATAGTTTTCTTGAGAAAGACATAACTTTCTAATTTGATATCTTGACTTATCTCCATGCCTAAAATCTTTTGAGCTGGTCCTAAATCTTTCATTTCAAATTCACTGTTCAACAATGTCTTTAGTCGATGAACATCTGTAAGGTTCTTAGCTGCGATAAGCATATCATCAACATAGAGCAATAGATAAATGAAGGAACCATCATCTAACTTCTGATAGTAGACACAACTGTCATATGGGCTTCTGGTGAAATGATAACTCAACATAAATGAATCAAACCTATTATACCATTGTCTTGGTGACTGCTTTAATCCATACAAGGATTTCTTCAATAGGCAAACTTGGTTTTTCTTATTTTCAACTTCAAAACCTTCGGGTCATGTAGATGTGTTCATCCAATTCGCCATGTAGAAAAGCTGTCTTGACATCGAGCTGTTCTAATTCAAGATCAAACATGGAAACCAATGCAAGCAACACATGAATAGAACTATGTTTCACAACAGGTGAGAAAACATCATTAAAATCAACACCTGGTACCTGACTATAGCCCTTTGCAACCAATCGTGCTTTAAATCTTGCACCTTCAACACCTGAAGTATCATCTTTTCTTTTGAAAACCCATTTACAACCAACTATTTTCTTTCCCTTTGGCGGCATCACAAGATCCCAAGTAGCGTTCTTATGCAGAGATTCAATTTTCTCATTCATGGCGACTACCCATTTTTCTGAATAAGCACTTTGGATTGTTTCGAAGTACGTTGAAGGTTCATTAGCTTCTTCAGCTACATTTGCATACCTTTGAAGTGGTCGAATATCTCTTCTTGGTCTATTTACAACAATTGAATATTCTTCATGTTCTTCAAGAAGAACTGATTCTGGATCTTGTGTATCATCTTGATCTGTATCGACCGGAGACTCTGGCAAACTCATATCGTCAATATGAAGCTCCACCTGTTCCTGAGTATTCTTTTCTTTTTCAAGATTGGAAGGATTAGTAGACTCTTTTGTGGCTAACAACATTAAGGATTCATCAAATGTTACATCTCTACTTATTACAAATTTAGGTGTTTTAGGGTCAGGATACCACAATCTATATCCTTTCACCCCTGATGCATAACCGAGGAAAATACACTTCTTTGCTCTAGGTTGTAACTTTCCCTCATTAACATGCATATAAGCTGGACACCCAAATATTCTCAAATTTGAGTAATCAGCAGGAGTACCTGACCAAACTTCCTCTGGAGTCTTGAGATCAAGAGGAGCACAAGGAAATCGGTTGACAATGTAACAAGCTGTTGAAATTGCTTCTGCCCAAAAATCCAGTGTCAACCCTGCATTTGAGATCATACATCGAGCTTTTTCGAAAAGAGTCTGGTTCATACGTTCAACTACACCATTTTGTTGAGGTGTCATCCTGACTGTATGATGTCGTGCAATTCCTTCATTCGTGCAAAACGCATTGAATTTGCTTCTACAAAATTCCATGCCATTATCTGTACGCAGTCTCTTAACTTGTTTTCCAGTTTGCTTTTCAATCAAAACTTTCCATTGTTTGAAAGTTAAGAAGACATCATTTTTATGTTTTAAGAAATATACCCAAATTTTTCTTGAATAATCATCAATAAAAGTTAGCATATATCTTTCACTACCTTTAGAAGGAACACGAGAAGGCCCCCAAAGATCAGAATGAATATAGTCTAAAGTACCTTTTGTTTTATGAATAGCAGGTGAATTGAACTTAACTCTTTTCTGCTTTCCAAAAACACAGTGTTCACAAAAGTTCATTTTTCCCGTACTTTGACCACAGAGGAGCCCTCTCTTGCTTAACAAAGTTAAGCCTTTCTCACCCATGTGCCCTAACCGCATGTGCCATAATTTTGTGATGGCGGTATCCGAAGATACAGAGACTGCTGCAGCACCCGTAACCACGGTTCCCTGCAAAATGTACAAACTGCCAGACTTGTAAGCTTTCATTAGTACAAGAACACACTTCAAAATTTTCATAACTCCACCTTCAGCTGAATACCTGCACCCAAGAGAATCAAGGGTGTCTAAAGAGATGAGATTTTTCTTTAGATCCGGAACATGTCTGACATTTGTGAGTGTTCTGATAATGCCATCATGCATCTTGATTCGAACTTTTCCAATACCAATAACTTTACATGGAGCATCATTGCCCATTAAAACAATTCCACCATCAACTAATTCATATGTGGAAAAAGAATCCCTAGTGGGACTCATGTGGTATGAACAACCCGAATCCAAAATCCAATCATTATTAGACCCGGATTTACCTTCTGTGACCATTAAGATAATACCAGTATTCTCACCTTCGGCTACTCCAGCTTCAGCAGTGTTCCTGTTATTTCGCTCATTATCACATTTTTCTTTGTTTTTAAGCTTATAACATTCGAGCTTGGTGTGACCTTTTTTCTTGCAATAATTACAAAATGGAACTTTATGTTTAGATTTTGACCCTCCTTTAGATTTATTATTCTTGTAGTCTCTATTTTCAGGTCTATCTCTGACAAAAAGTCCTTCCGCTTGATTCCACTAGCTTCCCCTGTGATGTCCATATCAATTAGCTCTTTAGATTTTAAAGCAGATTTAATACTATCATATGAGACTGACTCTTTCCCATAAATCATAGTATCTCGAAAATGCTTGAATGATTGGGGAAGCGAACACAACAATAAAATGGCTTGATCCTCATCTTCAATTTTAGCATCTACATTTTTCAAATCCATAATGATGGAATCGAATTTATTAAGATGCGAGAGAATAGATGTACCTCCTGTCATTTTTATCATGTACAACTTTCGTTTCAAATAAAGTATGTTCTCCACCGTTTTCTTCATGTACATGGCCTTTAATTTTTCCCATATACCTTTGGCAGTCGTCTCGTGAGCTACTTCTTGCAAAACCTCATTCGAGAGATTTAGCACAATAGCTGATCTCGCCTTTTTATCCAACTTTTGGAACTTCTGTGCCGTTATATCTTCTTGCTTCTTTTCTATTCCATCAAGTGCCAACTCACACCCATACTGAATAAGAAGGGCTTCCATTTTGATTTGCCACATACCGAAGTTAACACCTCGGTCAAACTTTTCGATGGAGGTTGTTACTGACATGATAACTAATAGAACTATGACATCGGATATGGCTCTGATACCAATTTGTTAGGATAAAACGAAGCCCCAAGTTAACTATTAGTCACAAAGCTAATAATAGTAACGTAAAGAAGCTAGAAAATAATGAAATGATAGACACAAGATTTACGTCGAAGGTTTAAACAACTTATATTAATTGGTGAAGGAAAGTACATGAAAAGAAAAGTACAAAGGCTAAAAGGTTACAAGTATGTGTATAACACATACAATACTAATGTAACTCTTTCCTAAAGATGAGAAGAAGAGGTAGTAGGAGAACACAAAAAAAATGTTATGTTGGTGTGCTTGAACTTCAACCAATAGCTTCCCTTTTATAGGCAAAGAATTCCCATTGGAATGAGCAAGTTGATGCTTAGATAGATTCCTTGTCAAGTTGATGAAGGACAAGAAAACATGTAGGACCAAGATGCCATTTGATGTTTTTCCAAATACAATGTATCTAAAACCAACTTGAAGATACATGAGAATCTAGTCCATATCTAACAAGTTCAATACATAATATAAAGTTTTGAAGGGGCTCAATATAATAGTAAAATAGGTAAAGGATAATACAATTTGAAACAATGAATCCGACTTGATTATACACATCGCCAACTCGCCAAGTAATAAACGAGAAAACTTTTAAAAAATTATGACTGCCAGAAGTTTAACACGCAAACAAGTATCAATGTTTAGTAAATAAACTTAATTACCATTTGTGATCCAAGGAAATCAAGCTACAGAGTGTCACTAAGTTATAAATGTTGATCAAGTACCGAATTTCTGAATCTAATATATCCACAAACCATCGTGTGGTGGCCGAATATATATGGATCGAATTGTATCATTTTATATTCGAACAAGGATGAAGTATCTTTTGAAACGATGGGCGATGAGCTAAGTTTGAATATCACCCCATCATTAGAACAAGGCCTCAACACGTTTTCAATGTATGCAAACTACGATTAAAGCAAACGTTGTGCACTCTAATAACTAATAACTCTTGATATTAGCAGAGGGTGGGGCAAAACACATAGCTTAAAGAAAATACCGCCTGTCCTCTCTCGAGTCTGTTCCTATTCTTCCAATTATATATTTATATTTATACGGATTTAGGGTGAGGTTGAAATGAGAATGATAATTTGTGTGATAATGAGAAAATCAATCTCAGTCACTCATTTTCATCAAATACCTATTTCCCCATCTTCTTAAAAGTTAAATATCTCACAAACGACAAGTCGAAAAATTATGAAAATTGCACCGTAAAATTCAGCGTTTTCTCCTATTTGATTTAAGATCCTACAAGCTAAACTTTTGACAACTTTTTTTTTTTCCATTTTTTGGTGGGTTTATAAATTACTATCATATGTGTTAGTGTAGCGTTTAGGGTGTAGGGTTTTGGGTTTTTGCAAAAACCCAAAACCCCAAACCCTACACCCTAACCCCTAAACCCTAAACCCTAAACGCTTAACAAATCCCTAAATCCTAAATCATACTAAACCCTAAACCCTGCTAAAACCTAAACCCTAAACCCTGCTAAAACTTAAACCCTAATCCTAACCGCAAATCAAATGTACAACCAATCACTATCACATGTGTTACTAATTTGTAAAATTCACCAAAAAATGAAAAAAAGAACTTGTCGAAACTATAGCTTGTACGATCTTAAATCGAAGAGGATAAAACGCTGAATTTTATAGTGCAATTTTCATAATTTTTCGACTTGTCATTTGTGAGATTTTTTAGTTTCAAAAATGTGGGGAAATTGGTATTTGATGAAAATGAGTGGTCGAGATTGATTCCTTATTCTCACACAAAGTTGCTATATTCGTTTGAACCTAACTCTACGGATTTAAGCTGTCCTTTTTAATACCGTAATACTCTCTATGCATGCTTGGCTTGCATGAATGGGAAGAAAATGCTAACATGAGATGTGAGTATGTGGCCCAAGATGGTTATTTGATTTATTTTGTTATCTTTTTTATGACTTAAAAAGTTAAATCTTGAAGATATTGTATAAGTACATATTTCAATGATACAAATCTACTCTACCCGCAAAGAGTATTAATGCCAGACAAACCACTCCACCTGCAATGAGTATCAATGCCAGACAAATCACCCACAAGTCCACGTATATCGAGGCACGAAATCGAACCCCTGACCAATGGGTCACATATGTGAGGTCTGAACACTTGTAGTGGTGGTACCACTTGAAATAAAATTTCATTACAAGTTGAACCTAACTTATTTACAGGACATATCATTTCATTTGAATTTAGGGTCCGGTTCATAGGAGCACAGGGAAAGAGAAGGAATGACCCTTTTGCAATTTTGACAAATTTGTAAAAAGAAGGAGGGACTATTTTGCAATTTTGACAAAAATTATGGACCACCCTGCAAAAATGCCGTAAAATAATTCCAAAAAATTGTAAACTTTTTTATTCAATCAGAAAACTTGTTAAATATGCAAGATTTAGCCAAAATGCTAACGAATGTAAGATGCAGTAAAAAATATACAAGATGCAGTCAAAATGCCAACGAACGTAAGTTTTTTTTTTTTTTTTTTTTGGGTAAAGCAACGAACGTAAGTTGCAGTAAAAAATATACAAGATGCAGTAACAAAAACTTGTTAATATACAAGATTTTAAAATACTAACAAACGTAACATGTAGTAAAAAATATACAAAGATGCAATAACAAAAACTTGTTAAATATGCAAGATTAAGTCAAAATGCTAACGAACGTAAGATGCAGTAAAAAAATATATAAGATGCAGTAAGAAAATATAAAAAGATGCAGTAACATTAAAATACATGATGCATTAACAAAATATACAAGATGTAGCAACAAAAAATTACAGGATGCAGTAACAAATATACAAAGATGCAATAACAAATATATACAAGATGTTGTAAACAAAAGTAATACTAATTTTTTATATTCAAGAATAAAATCAAAGATTTACAAACGCATCAAAATGCTAAAAATATACATAATATGCAGTAATAATATACAAAAGATGCAGTGATAAGTACTCATAGTTTTTTATAGATCTATAAAGTACGATGCAATTAAAAAAATGTAAGATGCAATCAAATGATCTAATAGCTCACATTTAAATTCTAGTTAGGTGGCCGATCCATGTGACCTCCCTACTAACCAATCAATTTACATCTTTTAGATATGTACTCTCATGCTCGATATTATTTAAATCACCACAAATTTCATGTTCGTCACACAGACGCTAAAATCCAATAGCTGCAAATCATCAAACCATTTTGTTGTTACAAACTGTTGGATCAAACTTACTAATGAACGGCGTAATGAGAAGAATGATATAACAAGCCAAACCACCGCTAGTAGTCGTAAAAAAAGTAACAATCGGATTATACGAAACCACCACGGCACCAACCGTAGCCGTGATAAGCAACTGAATCGCAACGATTGAGTAAATTCTACGAATTAATGACCACCGGAGTTCCAGCGATTCTAACATCATCGGATACAGCGTCAGTCTTGTTTCGGACACCAAATCGGTCTTTCCAAACATCGGTCGATTCCACATAATGAAATTGCAACTGAAGGGTTAGGGTTTGTTAATTTACCGTAATGATCAACAGTACCGTAATGATCATCATCAAACGAAGCGAACACCGAATCGTAAAGACGCGTGAGTTCTTCCGGTGGCATGGCGGTGTCGACACTGAAGTGTGTTTCCAACAATTGCATCGATTCAAAGTCTTTACACATCTCAGATCTACCGGTGGTAAACCTCCGGCGTGTTCTTCGTCGTGCTTGAAATGGAAGTGTAGCTCGTCGGAAACTGGCGTTGGTTGCGGTGGTGACTCCGGCCGGCGCTGGTTGCAGTGGTGACTACGGAAGGTGGTGGACGAAGGTGGTGGACGAAGGTGGTGGCTTTGTGGTGTTAGTATCTTTCTTGTGAACGAGAAAGTGATATAGAGAAAGATATCAGTGTGTATTTTGAGAAATGAAGAAAGAGATTGGGCATGGTATATAATTAAGAAATTGCAAATAAGTCCCTTGCCCTCCTTGCCTTCTTTAAATGACATTCTCCACTGATCCTAAATCTTGAATTTATAGGTTTTTTCATTCATTATTATTTATTTATTATTTATTATTATATAATAATAATAAAAATAATAATTAATACTCCCTCCGTCCCAATTTAATTGTCCCCGGACAAGAAACACGCAGTTTAAGAAAACATCAACTTCTCTCTTACTTTTTGATAAGATGACAATTCTACCTCTTACTTTTTACATACTTTTTTGTCTTATATATATAAAGTAGGGGTATAAAAGGATTTTAGCTCATCATTTTTATCCATTTTTGGAAGTGGACAATTAATTTGGGACAGCCCAAAAAGGAATAGTGGACTATTAATATGGGACGGAGGGAGTAATAATAATAATAAAAAAAGATAAAACTATATACTCCTATATAATATAACGGCTTAAACTTTAGGGGTGCAAATGAAAATAATTCAATTAATCTTGCACAAACATAAATGGCGTCGTTGTGATGTGGAAGGTAAACAAGAAATTGGTACGAATTACAGTCAATAAATGCTTCAAAATGTGTTGATTTTATTAAATCACATTTGGATTTACAAGACCTATGTCCGCAATTGCAGATCTTTGCTCTTATCCCCAACCCCAAATACACCAACAATACTACATCAGTATCTTTAGGGCTTGCAAGATTCTAACTTTATTCATCTCTTATCTTCAATTTCCTCAATGTAATGCAATAGATTGATTACACGATCACTGTATTAAGCAACAAGATCTCCCCCTCAGTAAGACATTTGTTGTTATTATTATTATTATTTTTTTTTTTTATATCTTTGTGTTTGATTTTGTGTAAAAACACATAAAAGTTGCTAACTTTTTGTTTGTGGGTATTTGTGATTAGGGATTCTTTTTTTTTTTTATTTATTTATTTTTTTTTTATTTTATGTGTAAGATGGCAATCAAGAGGGGTGGATCAAATTTGGGTGTTCATAGAAACAGAGGTGGTGGTGGTGGATCTCAATTTCCAATTTTGACCCTTGTGCTGATTTTAATTCTTGCGCCTATGGTGTTCTACATTGGTCGTGGGATTCATTCAACTAATTCGATTGGTTAGTAAAAATGTAATCTTTACTTATTTATATGTAGAATAATGTGATAATGTGATATGCAATCAAGTCTTGTTAAGTGCCAAATTATTAATTTGATCTTCATTGAGTATTTGAGTTGTTGTTTTTTTATGAGTAAGAGTATTAATATAATTGGCTGTGGTTTGAATAACCGAATATGCAATCGAGTCGTCATGATGAATAAAGGTTGAAACTTTATTATATGATGACAAGTGGTTTTGATTATGGGAGCTTAATGCAATACTAGCTAGTCAACATTGCAATTTTAGCTAGTTTGGTTTTTACAGGTTAAACTGGAGCTTTGTAAGTATTATAATGATTAATTTTTGATGAAGATTATAGAAATTTGAAAGGTTTTCGTGAAAAATAAGTTATAGGAAGGCGTGTTGTCGAATACTGTGGTGTAGAGGGTCTAAGTAGAGGCTATGAAGTATATATTGTAATTGTTATGGCTAATACGTGGAAAGTTAAAAGAGTTTAAAAAGGGTAAAACCGACCCTCTGGCGGCTCCCCACCGACCGGTCACACATTATTCGTTCCATTTTCAAGATTCTCATATAGCATGCGACTCTGTATAAGTGAAGAGAAATGAAGATTTCTTGATGATTTCCATCTACTTAATGTTAGGACTTAGGAGAATTGAGATGGGACCCATGAAATATTGAAATGTAGAATGGAGATACGTGGTGGATCTAAGTAGTTTGATATAAATATATTGTGGGACACAGATTCTTTTTTTTTTTTTTTTTCCTTTTTTTTAAGTTCGCAGCTCAGTGCTTCTGAGTTATATGGAGTATAAGCTCTAAGAAATCAGCAAAGAAAGAGAAAAATCCTTTTGCATATCTGATTTGACTCCATCAGATATCATGTCTTCGAAAGATACGTTTGAATGTTTGATTCATGATGTTGACCCTTATAATTTATCCTTGATCCATCTTTCTTATAATCTGAAAATGAGGTGTGTAAATTTTCTTCCCCGTATTATGTAGGTCAAAATAATTCCTCAGTTAGTTCTAGCAAAGATCAGGAGTTGCAAGATGTAGATTGGAGAACAAGGCTTGCTTTGCAACATGTCAAATCTCTTTTCTCAAAGGAGGCACGTTACTTAATATACTGTTTTATGTTCTAAACCATCAATTTTTGATTCAATACTGTTTCTAATAACTTTATATTGTTAATTATATGGTGTAGGTTATCGATGTCATCAAGGCCAACACAGATGATTTGGGACCCCTGAGTCTTGATTCTTTTCGAAAAAGCAACTTCTCAGCTTCTTGGAAGTTTGATGGGCAAGAAAATGTGATTGATGTTGTTAACATACAAGAGACCCCAAAAGGCAAACAGGATAATCCTTTAGATGGTAATGATTTTCTTCTGAGTTATGATTCAAATTTCAAAAAAAACGTTCAAGTATAGGTGACATTCTTGACCATTATAAGTTACTGGGGCTAAATTGGTTACTAGTTTCCTCTAATGGGTGATTAAAAAAGGTGGTAATAATGCAAACGGTTCGAGTGGGTCAATAGGGTTGAAAGTCGCAAATATTATATTCAAAAGGTGCAAATCTTCCTGAATTATTGATATCAGAATTTAGATTGTTATATTAATAATTTTTTTTTTTTGTTTTTTGTTTTTTTTTTTTTTTTATGTTTTTGTTTTTGTTTTGTTTTGTGTGTTCTTCTTATTTTGATCATATCTAAATATCCATATATTTCTTAAATTCAAGAAAAGAAAAGAAAATACAAAAAAATAGTCCGTCCCCGTTTTCAGCTTTACATTTACGCGTATTTGAATCTGAATAACGTTTATGTTTATCTTCTCTGTGCAGCTGATCATTCTCAATATGTCGATACACCCACAAACTTAGCGAGAAGGGTATTTGAACTATTGAACATATAGACACGTTTATTCTCTTTGTGTGTTGATCTTCTAGATTATTAAACGTCCTATGGTAATTTTTCTTGTAGCAACTGAGAGACAAAAGACGTGAAGAACGAGTGGCTGATCTACTGAAACAAGATGATGATGTAACTTTAAAGCTTGAAAATGCAGCCATTGAACGGTCAAAGTCTGTTGATTCTGCTGTTCTTGGGAAGTACAGTATATGGAGGAAAGAGGCTGATAATGAAAACATAGACACAACCGTACGTTTGATGCGAGATCAAATCATCATGGCTAGGGTTTATGCGAGCATTGCAACTATGAAGAACAAGACAGCCATGGTTTATGAACTACAAAACCGAATTAAAGAGAGTCAACGTGCTTTAGGAGACACAACTACGGATAATGATCTTAATCGAAGGTAGTGTGACCTTTTATATGCAAGTTGTTTGGGACTTTTTTGTTCTGGAATTGATTAACTGAATTATCGCGACTTGACGTCTTAGTAAGTTTTTTAGTATATGGATACACATCTTGCTTTTGATTGTCTGGTTTTTTAGTCAAATGATCAGTTTTATTCCAGCGGCCACAAAATTTTAAGAAGTTTCTAAAATAAAATAATTGGTTTACCCTTTCTTTGGTCATTTAATCCCAAAATTTATAATCAATCATAATGTGTCAAACTTTCAAACCTCTGAAATGATTGTTATAACTTAAATCAGCCGCCAAACACTATTTTCTACTGCCTGTTTTATTACAATCGATTTTATGATTCAAAATATTTTTTCAAGACTTCTTTATTATCATGATTCTTTCTTGATACTGATACTAGTGCCCCGGAGAAAATAAAAGCCATGGGCCAGTTGTTGTCAAAAGCTAGAGATCAACTGTATGACTGCAAGTTGGTTACGGGGAAGCTGAGAGCTATGCTTCAATCAGCAGATGAGCAAGTTCGTAGCTTGAAAAAACAGAGCACTTTTTTAAGCCAATTGGCGGCTAAAACAATCCCAAATGGAATTCATTGCTTATCAATGCGCCTAACGATAGAGTATTACCTTCTTTCACCTGAGAAGAGAAAGTTCCCTAAAAGTGAGAACCTTGAAAATCCAAACCTATATCACTATGCTCTCTTCTCTGATAATGTATTGGCGGCATCGGTTGTTGTCAACTCTACTATCAAAAATGCTAAGGTAATATCTCCAAATTGTTTTATGCAAACAGTTAGATTTTTATTGTAATAATATTGTTTTTGTATTCATTTTGACCTTTTACTCAACCCGGACGATTGCCGCCTTCATGGATCATAGTTTCTTGGGAGCTCCTTTTGTCATTATGGCATCACTAATGCTCTAAATATAGTGTGTAATGATTGCTCAATGTTAAGATTGATTGTTGATAGACTAGATATATGCCCTAGTCCCTAGTAACTAACATAACTCGATGGTATGGTCTAACTATGAAAGGAATGATGTACTTTTGAACCATCATGCTTCGGATTCTTTTCTGTTTCTAGAAAGTACCATCTTTTATGCACAAATGTATAAGGAAAAGTACTAGGCTCTCAAAGAACGAGCGATTTCAGAAAAATCATTTCAAATTCAAAATCTATTTATCTTGCATTTGTTTACCACAGTTTGTCCGAAATTTTTTATTCTTGCACAGTAAAGTTATATCTTTTTCCTTTGTGAGAATATCTGTTCACTATGAAAACCAAGCTTGATTGTTTAAAATAATCATTTTTTAAATGTGAACCAACATCAATGCTTCAATTTCTCTTGATGGGAATATGGACCAACATCCATACTTCCGATATTTTGTAATAATTAATAATAGGCAAGTAAGTCATTTCGAGTTACCATTTGGCCAAAATGAGAAATGTTGCATGTCTATACAGCTTATGGCTAATATAACTGCCCTGAAGCTTGTAGGCAAGTTTATAATTTAACTCAAATTGTAGTAAGCATGCTAAGAGATACAATGATCAGATGATTTCTGTAACATTTCTCTGAGAATAGAGTACTGATATTTTTTAACTTTGGAACCTTGCAGTTGTTCTCATAGATTAATTTTGTTTTCTTTTCTGGAAATATAGGAACCTGAGAAACATGTTTTCCATCTCGTTTCTGATAAATTAAACTTTGGAGCAATGAACATGTGGTTTTTATTAAACCCTCCCGGTAATGCCACAATCCATGTAGAAAATGTTGATGAATTTAAGTGGCTAAATTCATCCTACTGTCCGGTTCTTCGACAACTAGAGTCTGCTGCAATGAAGGAGTTTTATTTCAAAGCAGATCATCACACGACTCTCTCAGCTGGATCTTCCAATTTGAAATATAGGAACCCGAAGTATCTTTCCATGCTAAATCATCTTAGGTTTTATCTTCCACAAGTGTATCCCAAGTTAAACAAAATCCTTTTCCTCGATGATGATATTGTTGTTCAAAAAGATTTGACTGGGTTGTGGAAAGTTGACCTCAATGGGAACGTTAATGGTGCCGTTGAAACTTGTGGTGAAAGCTTTCACCGTTTTGACAAGTATTTAAATTTTTCGAACCCGCATATTGCTCGAAATTTTGACCCAAATGCGTGTGGATGGGCGTACGGGATGAATGTGTTTGACCTCAAGCAGTGGAAAAAGAGGGATATAACTGGCATTTACCACAAGTGGCAAAATATGGTAAGTTTCTTAGTGTGCTTCTTGAACTCATGTGTGTTAGACTTGCATTATTTAGGGTTAATCAGTAAATATGTGTTTTTGCTTCTTATATGTTTCTTGAACTCATGTGTGCTAGGCTTGTGTTATATACAATTAATTTGTAAATTAGGCAATAAACATGATCATGTTTCGATGAAAGTAGGCGATGGTGGTAAATAAGGAATGTGGTATGTGGTTTGGAATGCTTGATTTGATTATTGAGTTGAGCATCAGTTTGAGATATGACAGTCTCTTGAAATCTGGCTGAATTTTGTATCATTTGCCTTTTCCTGTATATTAATTAAAATTACTTGGGTCTTATCATAATAATTATTTATTTATTCATTTATTTTTTAATATCAGAATGAAGATCGAGTTCTATGGAAGCTTGGGACTTTGCCTCCGGGGTTAATGACGTTTTATGGGCTTACACACCCCCTCGACAAATCTTGGCATGTACTTGGTCTCGGCTATAATCCAAGCATTGATAAGATTGACATTGAGAATGCAGCCGTCATTCACTACAACGGTAACATGAAACCATGGCTTGAGTTGGCTATGACTAGATACCGTTCATATTGGGTCAAATACATCAAGTTTGACCATCCGTACATCCGAGGTTGCAAACTAAATGAATGAATGAACGATTAGCAAAAGGGAGGTACCAATGCAATGCTGCTTTCTCACATTGTTTATTCTTGTGAGTTTTGATTCTATTCTTTGTTATCTAGTTACTTTTAGTTGTTCTAGTTCTTTAACCTTATTTAGCCATAGATTATATGTGCAACTTACTCCCTTTAGATGGGTAGGAGTAGCAAAGAACATTATAATTAACTTTTTATATATTGAACTGATCTTGACTCGGATATGTTTTTGAAATATAGAGCACAATTCGGAATTTGCTTGCTTAGGCTTGTAAACGGCTTACATTTGAATGTTTATTTGTACCTTATTTATAGATTGAACCTGTAAAACAGATTCCGCTCCGTCTCAATTCTACTCTTTCATCACATGGTGGAATGAAAAAATGAAAACATTTTGGAATCAAATCAATGACCCTCTTTCGCACGACCAAGTTTTGACACTTGTATCCTGTATTTAGTATTCTGGGTTGCAAAAAATTCAAGAATTTTGGGCTGGTCAAAGGCCTTTTGAGAAACACGATTTTCAGATAATGATATTTATAAAGCTCTTGAACTATGTAAGCAATTTTGCCAAAATTGTACGTGACCCATGATAATCTAGGACGTATGATACCGCTGAACGTTGTAAACCATCTTCCGTAAATATTAGTATAAAACAATATACTGATACAAACGATGAGAATTAAACGTGTAAAAAAACCAAATGTTAAAACTTGTTTCGTAGAGGTTTTAAAATCATCAACTCTAAGCAGATCTCAGATCCTGATATTAAAAGAAAATCATGTATATAGTTGACTTATTTTTATGACAGCCTATGAATTAAAAGTTGTGTTGTATTTATCAACACCCCAGCCCAAATAGCAATAAACAGAAATTTACTCAGGAAACAGCAATCCTACTCCAACAGGACAGTTTGATGACAATCAAGATATCCATAAATCCAAGATGGAAAGTACTGCAGAAATACGATAATTAAAAACGCATTGATCACATAACAACGAAAGATTTATGCAGGTTAGAGCGCGGACAAGGCATATATTTTTTTGCTTTTTTTCTTTTCTAATTTCAATTTAGAGGAAATCATTAGATTAGCTTCCTTTGCTCCGATTCTGCTAAGAGCAGCAGCAAGGGCTTCATTGCATAAGGCCATATACTTCTTGAAGGTGAGTGAGCGGGTCTCACTCTCCTCTCCTTCACCTTCTAGATATGCTTTACAAGTCAATATGATATCATTTGCACGATTGCGAAAATGTCCAATAACAAAATCTTCAACGTTCTGCATCCAATGTACAACATCTCCATTACATAAGTGATTACTAAACGATTAAAAATATAATAAAATCTTACCTTGGGTGGTTTGTCATTATATATTTCATAGTTTTAAGTGACTTTATCAAAGTATTCTCGTTGTACATTAAGGCGAACTGTAGTCCATAGACAGATGCTGTTTTCTCATTGAAAGAGATGTCGTATAAAGGATATCTGCTAAAAATGTGAGTTGGAGCATATTTGATGTGCCTGGCACCCACTTCTCCACCTGGCTCCACCCTTGGTACGAATTTGGTAAACAGAGATTCAATAGAAGCCCACCATTGTTGAACAGAATTGGATTGATCCAAAGACCACCAGAGTGATAGTGAATAAGCTGAAAGACACACGCGACACACACACGCACACACACATGTTAAGAGTCAAGAAATAAAACATGAAAAAGGTGGATGACACACAGGGGGATAATGAGGATAGTCGCTTGGCAATCACATGCCAAAAAAGAATAATCCATCTTGATATGGAGTCCCCTTTGGTCCAATAATAACAGCTCGTAAAAGATCCATCCTTGATTTATAACTCCTGACAAAAATCGTCTCTATAATAAAAACAAAACAAAAAATAAGTTTGAAGTACATGCTATATATGCATGCTTAGACATGGAATACTCAAAAATCTTCAACTCTTTGGTTATAGTTTCAGCCAAAGCATTTGGTAGCAAAAACGAAAATATTTACGCTTGAATAAAATCACATACCAGGCAATTCTTTCTTCAAAATCTTCAACTCTTTGATTACAGTTTTAGCCCAAACATATGACAGCTGAAACATACATCACATGAATGCGTATGACAGTAACAACGACAACAATAGCAATAATTGATTGGGTATATACCAATATGCCGCAGCTTCGGGCCTGCCGAAGCTCTCCGCCTAATATTAGTAGCTACGTCCGAGAGAATCTTTGACTATAGGCATTCCCAATAATGAACAGTTGGCAATCCAATACGTGTCGGGTGCGGAATATCGAGAGAACAAGGATTGACTATATTGTCCAGCGTACCTCTAGGCGCACCTTCAAAGACGCACCTTATTACCCAAAGCGAGTCCTGTAAAAGGACGTACCCTATTGTCCAACGGAACTCCAGGTACGCCTTCAAGGATGCACCTCATTACCCAAAGTGAGCCCTATATATGGGACTCACCTCCTCACTCCTAAGGACCAGATCACATATGCTCTCTCTCTTACTATACACCATGACCTCTCTCTAGAATCTCTCTCTAGAGCATCATCGGAGGTTCTCGGCCTCGTGGCGTACAAACCGTATCTACCTATAACGTAGATACGGGTACCAATTGGGAATCGCCAGCCGATAAGCTCTTAAGCTTCGGTCCGAGCACCTTCATCCTAACCTATATCTCATGTTTGCAGCAAAGACCGAGCACGGGTGGACGAGACGCAGCTCGTGAGTATCGTCCAGAAGAAGGTTCTTAAGCTTCGTCCTGGGGCTGTTGGTTTTTGCTTATTCTCACGCCGGAGCTTGGTCCAAAGTGAAACCCTCCTTTCCCCTTGGACGAGGCTAACGATGTATGTTTGTTACATCTCAGCAGTTTCATTCACCCTCGGGGGAGGCTCTCAAATTACGTCGGGGGAGCTGCTGATTTTTGTATCAACATTTGGCGCCATCCGTGGAACATGTAACAATGTGTCTCGTGTTCTCTTCGTCAATAAAAAAAATGGGTCAGATCTGGCTCGTTTGGTAAGATTTCTTTACATATTTATTATCATATACTCACTACAAAATTACACATATCAGTTGTGTAAAATATGATTTGATCTCATATTTGAAAGAAAAAAAAATCAGCTATTGATTTAGATTCGTTTAAATAAAACGATATTATTACATAACCATTTCAACATTTTGGTTTTACGAGAATCTTTAACTTTAATTTATGAGATGGCATATTGATTAATTAATCATTTTACAATTCATTGTACGAGACGTACAAGTTATTGGTCCTGAAATGGTTAATTCCATTAAACTGAATGTACATCATTCTGTGCCTAATGTACAAGTGCATGACACCAATTTAGCTAATGCTTACCAGCTGGCTGCTTTTACTTTTTATTTCCAATTGTTTATTAACAAGAAAAGGGAAAATGTACAAGTATTATAGCTTTGGGTACAACCTCTGGGATGTGACTAGACTAATGAAATGGCATCTATCAAAGAGTTGCTGCAAAAAGTCTGTGATGGTACCCGTACAGAAGAAAAGATGAATAACATTGTTCTACACAACAAATTCGTTCCGCGATGAGCTCTTAGCAGTTTATGGGTTTGCCACTGTTTCTCATGCAATATTATAAGCATTTGGGTGAAAATTAGTGGAGTAAAATATCCCACGTCTTTGGTTTTCACTATTTGATTTGTTTGAAGAATGGATTTACGATGCACAAAAAACTATTTTACATTGGAGTTTTCATTAGCCGAAGTTTTCCCTGAGTGGCTAAGCTTATCAGTTAGCCGGAACTCGTATCAAGATGCGTCTTAAAAATTTTGGTCATTTCGCAAGCTCCGTACTGGTTACCATTATCTAATTACGGATATGGTCAATTCCCGTCAACCTATACCTTCGTATCTTCACCTTTGTCAAGCTTACTCCATGCGTAGCTCATTTCGGAGCTACATCTTTATTTGAGCTCGCTTTACATGAAGCTTCATTTAAACAGAGCTCACATCCTCTCACGGTGTCCGGAGCTTACTTCATCCGGACCTCGTTATTCACGAAATGTATCAATTACAAAGCTCGTTATCGTCGAAGCTCATACATTCCGAAGTTCCTTGTTGTTGGAGCTCATCCCAATTGAAGCTTGTATGACCATTAATTATTTACCAACTTGTCCATTCCGGACCTTCAGGGTCGAAGCTTACCTTCTTGGTCGGAACTTACCTACGCGGTCGGAGCTTATTGTTGGTTGGAGCTTATTCTATGATAGCAGTTAGTTTTGAAACTCACACTTATCAGTAGTTAAATTATTCCAAAGCCCATATTTTCAAGGCTTGAGCACCTTAGCCAGAGTCTATCCCAAATGATGTCAGGACTCGGCGTTGCTTGTTCGACCGAAGCTTATTGTATAACATAAGTTTGTTTATCCGAAGCACATCTCCTTCGGAGCTGCATCTTAACCGAGTCGCGTTTTAACTACAAAGTGTTTTAACCAGAGCTGTGTTTGATCTGAGTAGTGCTTTCAAAGCCGGAGCTCGTCTTACCCATTAGTAGCTCATCGCTGACAACACAGTTATGAACCTATCTCTTATATACTAACCGAAACTAGTGTTCGAGTACCAGGTTCTGAATCAATCTCATCTTTGAAAGCTTTATAGTTGTGTATATCTTCATCTTTAAAAACACACGCTCATGTTAAAGCTCAGTTTTTCCTCAAAAACCAATAACACACTAAAGTGTATAAGACTTTACTATAAATTTTTGAGAAGATTCCTTACAAGGGAAAGATTATATACTGTTTTTTATGAAAAGCTAATCAATTATTACTCACATTAAAAACATAATCTTGGGTATAAGCAAGGTATACATGTTTATGAACTCAGATCTACTATATATCTCCATATTTTGTATACGTGGCCAACTGTCAGTCGGTATTTGGACCACAAATAAAACTATGTTCACTTCCCAAATTTTGAAAAGTAATAGTTTTGTAACCACCTAAGAACACTCATGGGCTAGATGAATCTACACTTCAGTCGCAGCTGCGTTTATACCGCCCAGATGCATCCTCCCTAAAGTCGCACCTTAAGTCACACATGTGGCTATGCCATCCAAATAAATCTACACCTCCGTCGCACCTTTGACTATACTCCCCTGATGCATCTATCCTAAAGTCTCATATGTGGTTATACCGCCCAGATACATTTATGCTTCACTCGCACCTGCGGCAAAGAAGCTCAACCTCACTTTTTCGGGTCTCAAAGAATCACATGTCACTAGTTACCACAATAACTCAAATCGTTTTCTATTTCATAAAGGTTTTCTTTTTCATAAACAAGTTCGGTTGGCCTACCGATTAGCTGTAGCTGAGTCTTAACCAGCCGAAGCTCGTACAATGACAGATGTATCTTAAAGTTACGATTAACGCATAAGAAGCTCATATAAAATCGAAGCTTACTCTGAAGCTTGTCTTGGCCAGAGGCCGAACCTATCACAAAGACCATCCTTACCGGAACTCACTTCGAATTGCCGAAATTGCACGAATGTCTGAAGCTGGACGCACCTTTACATCCGAAGTTCATCCCTCTGGAGCTGAGGCTTAGGCAACTAGCTCGCCGAAGCTCACTCCCCGCAGAAGGTCTTGCAAATGTTCATAAGTTAAACTTTCGTTGCCTAAAACTGTAATAAACCATTAGATGGAAGTTACTATCCTGAACACACAGTATGAACTCCCCACCTCGATCTTGCAATCCGAAGCTCATCTTAATTGGAGCTCATTTTAAAGTTTATCACGTTTTTATCCGGATCTTAATCCTCACATTCAATCCTAACTTAGTAGGATATCGTCTTATAAGAACCAATTCCGACATTTGATTCAATCGGAGCTTGTCTCACTATGATCAGAGCTAATTTCAACCTTATCCAAAGCTACCTTCCGGAGCATATGATTCAAAGTTTAGCTCATTCGAAGCTTATCGTTTAGCTCGGAGCTCCATCTCGATCAGATCTCGTTTCAATAGGAGACGCTTCTTTCCTATAGCTTATTTTGAACTCCATGTTACCAGGAACTTACTCTGGAACAACATTCAAAACGGTGCCCCATCTTAAACAAAGCACGTCTTAACTAAAGCACGTTAACATAAGCTGCAGTTTAAATGACGCTTCATCTTAACAGGAGTTGCACCTTATCGGGAGTTACGTTATTTGAAGCTCGTATTTTAGAAATTTGCTTACCTTAACTAGGGCTTATCCTTTTCGAGGCTTAGTCCGCAGCTCGTGTTGGACAGATCTAACTCTAAACGTCGTGCTCTTCCTAGATCAACCTACTTGTATTACAACCTTCGGTTTACAACTTTCTTTCCTGACTTACGGTCTCGAACCTTCCTGGTTCACTTTCCCGATGCTAATATTTTATGGACTTCTATCAAGGGACCTCCGTCCGACATTTACCTCCGGATACTGACCTCCGGTGCTACTCAAATCACATCACATGTTCCTTATACTCATGTTCCATCTAGTAAGGATGGAACTCATGTTTCATCTATCGATTGGCAATAGGATGTAACTTATGTTTCATCCAACAACACAACAAAGAATGAAACCCATGTTTCATTTGGCGATGATCCAAAAGGATCGAACTCGCGTCCCATGACTGATACTATGGAATCACTTATGTAATATAATCTAGCATCATATTTATTGAATGCATATCACGCTAGATTGGGGGACAACACTGGTATGATACCGCTTATGAGTAAACTGTTTGCGTTAAATAAATGTGACATACGCATACAAATACTACTCCATTAAACATCATGGTTGAGCAACTTCTATACGCAACTCTGTACACGCGATGTACACATGATCCTGCTTGGTTCCATTGGTTGAGCAACCCCTCGAATTAGCTCCGTTCCACGGCATACACATATTCTATGGATTGAGCAACTGCTCTAACTAGCTCCTTGTTTTAGGCAATGGCCTCGACACTCACGGGTTACATTTATCGCCCTAATTAGACCAAGCGTAGGCCAACGGACGATCTCCGATGGTCGGACGTATTACCACAAGCGTACTATACGCACACGATCGACATATTCTCGTAAACACATGGTTCGGGTCACTTTACTAAAAAACCAGGCTTCGGTAGTGATGCTTACCGAAACATATACCCGCGTCCATCTAACGCGGAGGGCACCAATCTCAGAAAGTGTTACATGTAAAACAAATATAAAACTTTCTTCTTGTATACGATATGGTACGATGCGTCGTTTGATATTTATTGATGAATATTTATCAAACACATTTTCACAAGAAGCTAGGTGTTGTTATTACTTTAACATCTTTCAAACTTATCTCGCTGATCACGGGATAATAAGCTGGCGAAGTCGAAAGTTCCTTCGTGCAGTAATATACCTATGGCATAAGCCTAAGTATCAATGGTTGAACACCCATTCAAAAGAATACGTTCTATACATACGTGTATATACATTCAAGATATCTAAACAAGTAAGTCATGCATGCAAAGGAACAAGCAAAAATGGCATAATAAAAAGAGAGAAAAAGTGAAAGCGCTGCATAACAAAGGTGCATCATGAGCACCTCAAAAAGTAGCAAATTGTTCATTGTGGATCCAAAAGAAAGGTGCAGCTCACACGCCGCACCATCAAAACACACATAAACAAACAGCGACAAACACCTTCACCTGACCTACGAGATGGAAGTGTGGAGGTCAAAAACATTCATCTATATATAGTCTAGCACACGTACGTTAAAACGAACGTACACTAGACTGGGGGAGATGATCGGGTATATGCTATTAGCCGCAGCTAATGGCACCCGACGAACTAAAAGTGACACGAAGAAGGTCCGGAGAGGAGAATCTTGGACCAACGCGGTTTCCTAGTATTAGACATCCGGTAGAAGATGCTTAAGAATATCGAGGAGGCGCGTTAAGATATTGTCACGTCAAATCATAATTAGAACATCATGTCCCCAAGTGGACGAAGGTACACACAACCGAAGGTAGCAAGTGTTAGCTTAAGTCTATAATACATGCATCTACAATGCATATACACTAGACTGGGGGACATGATTGGGTATATACCAATATGCCGCAGCTTCGGGTGATGCCGAAGCTCCATCTAATATAAGTAGCAAGTGTTAGCTTAAGTCTATAATACATGCATCTACAATGCATATACACTAGACTGGGGGACATGATTGGGTATATACCAATATGCCGCAGCTTCGGGTGATGCCGAAACTCCATCTAATATAAGTAGCAAGTGTTAGCTTAAGTCTATAATACATGCATCTACAATGCATATACACTAGACTGGGGGACATGATTGGGTATATACCAATATGCCGCAGCTTCGGGCCTGCCGAAGCTCCCGAAGCTCCGCCTAATATTAGTAGCTACGTCCGAGAGAATCTTTGACTATAGGCATTCCCAATAATGAAATGTTGGCAATCCAATCCGTGTCGGGTGCGGAATATCGAGAGAACAAGGATTGACTATATTGTCCAGCGTACCTCTAGGCGCACCTTCAAAGACGCACCTTATTACCCAAAGCGAGTCCTGTAAAAGGACGCACCCTATTGTCCAACGGAACTCCAGGTACGCCTTCAAGGATGCACCTCATTACCCAAAGTGAGCCCTATATATGGGACTCACCTCCTCACTCCTAAGGACCAGATCACATATGCTCTCTCTCTTACTATACACCATGACCTCTCTCTAGAATCTCTCTCTAGAGCATCATCGGAGGTTCTCGGCCTCGTGGCGTACAAACCGTATCTACCTATAACGTAGATACGGGTACCAATTGGGAATCGCCAGCCGATAAGCTCTTAAGCTTCGGTTCGAGCACCTTCATCCTAACCTATATCTCATGTTTGCAGCAAAGACCGGGCACGGGTGGACGAGACGCAGCTCGTGAGTATCGTCCAGAAGAAGGTTCTTAAGCTTCGTCCTGGGGCTGCTGGTTTTTGCTTATTCTCACGCCGGAGCTTGGTCCAAAGGGAAACCCTCCTTTCCCCTTGGACGAGGCTAACGGTGTATGTTTGTTACATCTCAGCAGTTTCATTCACCCTCGGGGGAGGCTCTCAAGTTACGTCGGGGGAGCTGCTGATTTTTGTATCAACAATAATAATGATATTAATTAATAATGATAAAAAAATAATGAATACTTGCCTGACTCTTCATATGTGCTGCAAAATAATGATCAGAATAGTCGTCGACAGTATCAAACTTCTTGAAGTTTTCATACTTTAAGAGAAGCTCTTGATCATCCAACGCTTCCATTGGGGTATATTCAGCATCATCTTCCACTTTCTCCAAAATAATCCACATCATCCAAAGAGAAACGAGAACCGTCTAAACTTCTAGCGTACTCCATAAGCTCCCGAACATTTGCGAGATGGATATCAGCCGCAGAAATGACTTTTGACACAGATTGTGTTGTACTACTAACCTGCTACATAAATTAGAGCGTACAACAAATCACTAAAAAAGACATTTATAATTAATTATTATTACAATTACTATAGAACAAATCAATTAAACATATTTCCTGGCCCACAATGCAAACAAAATAAAATAACTAATGGAAGATCAAGCATATAAATCAAGATTTCTTGTATGTTATTTGTCAATCGAATTAAACCATCAGAACTTGTTAAATCATGAAAACCATTATCTCATGAACATTATTGAACACAGTAGATATATATAGTCAAAAGGTGTTCACCATTGTTGAAACTTGAAACCAAATGACAACTTAATTTTCCCCAGATCTTGATCTATAGGATTTTTGTGTTGTTTTGACTTCTTCAACGTGATGAAAATTATATAAAGTAACAAAAATTTGTTTCCTTTTCAGGCCCAAAACGAAAATCAAATGTGTATTATGATCATACATATACGTATCAAATATATTATTTATATATACTCTTTTATGTGTCTAGAAAAAAACTGTGTACATACATATTTATTGTGTGTATATATAGTAGATTTGTTATATTAATTTGAGAAAACGTTTTGTATGCAAATGTGTAATCAAATGATAGTTATTTCTTGAAACAGATAGGCTGCAAAGATGTAAAAATCAATCAATTACATGGGTGGATTGGAGTTGCAATCCGATAAGTGTATTTACATAGGTTTAGGTGCTGTTTTTTTCCCTTTGTTTTGTGCCCTCTTATGTATCTCTCTTTTGGCTATGTTCTCAATAGCCTTGTTTTATCTTTTCTTTGGGTGTCTAGTAGATGTAAAAATCAATCAATTACATGGGTGGATTGGAGTTGCAATCCGATAAGTGTATTTACATATGTTTAGGTGCTGTTTTTTTCCCTTTGTTTTGTGCCCTCTTATGTATCTCTCTTTTGGCTATGTTCTCAATAGCCTTGTTTTAATATAATATCAATTTCAGCTGTCCAAAAACGATAGGCTGCAAAGATGAAACCCAATCGATGTCACTTTCGTTTTCTCATCGCCTTCCTGAACATATATTTGTTTCCTCCTCTTTGGACATGGTAAATGGACAAGCAGTCTTGCTCAAAATGTCGGTTTTTTATACCTTTCATTCTTTTTCCTTCGTTTGAAAAACCATCAGCTATATGATTGTTGGCATGTTAGTCTAGGGGTTGTTATCGCAGGTTATAATTCTTTGTACTCCGCAGGACTTGCATACATATCCACGTCTACTTTATTGCTGCGTTGTGCAACTCAATTAGTTTTTAGTGCGGTTTACTCAGTTTTCATAAATTCCAGTAATATAAAATCTTGATATTGAATTCAATCCTCGTTCTTACCTTGCCCGCCTCTCTAGTTGGTGTTAGTGACCATTTGGATAACCAAAATGTCATACACTCTTGAGTTCAAGACTACAATTTGTGCTTAAGCTCTTATTTTACCCTTGTTTACTTTTTACTCACACAAATTTTGTTCGTAAGTCATAAAGAAGGAAACTTTTGGGGTGGTTCTTGAATATCACTTTTATATCGGTTACAATACAAGTGATTATCAAAGATTCAAAGGATTGCTTTTCCATCAAAGGCCAATCTCCGTCTGGCACGACGAAACTAATTTAACCTTACCTTTGAGGGTTTTTTTTTTATATATTTTAAAAGCTAGAGATCAGCTTTATGACTGCAAATTGGTTACTGGGATGGTGAGTGCCATGCTACTATGAGCTAATTACCGATGAACAAGTTTGTAGTGTGAAAAAAAGTAGAGAATATATATTAGCCAATTAGAAGCTAAAACAACTTCAAATGGAATTCATTGTTCATCAATGTGTTAACCTTCTTCATTTAGAGAAGAGGATGTTTAAGAGTGAGAACCACGAGAATCAAAGTCTATATCTTTATATAGGCTGCATCAGTTACCGTCAACTGTAGCATCATGACTGCTAATAATATTAATAGTGTCATAATAGAATATGGAATTTTGACTCATTTACTTATGAATGAGGTGATTTGGGTTCTGATTTATCCTTAATGGGTCAAATGGGTTAGAAAAGTCCCCCAAGTGTGCTTTTAGAGCATACAACCTTCTGAATCATTATATGCATATAAAGAACTTTGTTTCTTATCCCATTCATAGTTTCTATAATAATACTCGTATTACTTATTGTAAATGAGGGATTTTGGACAATAAATTATGGGCTATTCATCTGTAATGTTTTTTTTTTTTTTTTTTTTTTTGCGAAAAGCGGAAAGTATATTAGAAACAACCTCTTCAACAAAGTTGAAGAAGCGAGAGAAATACAATAAAGCCCTTACAACACAAAAGATAAAATAAAAGAGCAACTATGAACTAACAACTAACTAGATTAAACCATAATCGAGCCGTCAAGAACCTAAAACCAACCTTCATACTATGCAATGACCCAATTAAAGCATAACCCACGCTTGACAAACAAATTATACGATAATCGAAGACCAAAATCTCAAATTAATGAGCTTAAACAAATTATTCATCTGTAATGTTGACAACATTTTTGTTGACTAATTAATGAGCTTAATACTCCGTATTTTATATCTATGGCCCTCAGCTTTTTATATATACATAATTGACCCTTCATTTAAAGTTAACAGTACGAAATAATCCTTGCAGTTTGCTGCATGGATTATTTTCCCATAAACTATACTACATATCAACAGTTTGGCCAAAATTGTTTCTTCTTGCAAAGTAGTGTTCTTTAAGGGCCCTCGTGAGAACGTTCGTCTGCAACAAAAAGGCAAGTACGACAATTCAAAACGTCAATTGCTGTTGATTGAAATGTGGACCAACATGTCAATCCTTTCAATACTTTTTACTAATAATTTCTAAGGGGTTAGTGTCTGGGAATGCATCTAACTTGTATCTGATGTCTATTATGTATACCTAACTTACATTTGTTATTTTTAATGCATCAAACTTTCAAAAAGGGTGTTTTGATATATTTTGCTGATGTGTCACTCATTTATCATTTAATGTGCCACATGACATTCAGCGAGTTTGACACTAGGGGTGTTTAAATTCGGGTACCCGGTATTTCGGGTACCCGAACTTCGGGTACCCGAACGTTTCGGGTAGTGATTTTCACTACCCAATTCCCGTACCCGAAATTTCGGGTACCCGAACTTCGGGTACCCGAAATTTCGGGTACGGATATCGGGTAATCCGATACCCGAAACGTTTTTTTTTTTTTTTTTTTTGTTGTTGTTGCAAGATTGTCTTCGATTTACTACCTCCTTGATGGCTTTAATCTTGATTTGGTAGAGTTTTGCATGGTGTGTATGTTCTTCAAGTATGCATGCATGTGTATGTTCTGTGTGTTTAGCAAGAATGCACAAGAGTCAAGGTTGGCATGGGTCGAAATGGGTCAAGCCTTGGGATAAAATCCAAAGTTGATCGACCAGTTACAGTTAGTTCACTGGTTACATTTATCTATCCTCCCTTTGTTGATTCTATCAGGCAACCATTCTGTTGTTTTCCGAAGGAAATTAACCAATTAATTAATGTAAATTGACTCATATACATAAATGAACTAGATGGTAAAAACCTTGACTCCGCGATATTCGTCACAAGACAATTACATGATTAGTTATGAATATATACTTATACTTTAGACTTTAAAGGCCAACTTTAAAAATTGATATTATTACCAATAAACATTAGCAAGGGACTTGTAATACCTACACTCCTAGTAAAACAATAATCAGATTCACTAATACTTTAAGCAAAATTAATACATTATATTTGCAACTAGTAATAAGATGTATTACATATATATATGTATAAAATGTTGAAAATAAAAGCCAAGCTAATGTGTTTTATGTGTTTGCGTTCCTGGGATACACATGAATACGCAAGGTAATAATGACAAGAAACCGATTATACCCAATATAAAAATATTATACTAAAAAAAGTTTGGAATTTTCGGGTATTTCGGGTACCCGAATACCCGACTTTTTTTATTTTCACTACCCAATTCCCGAACCCGGATTTTCGGGTACCCGGATTTCGGGTACCCGAAATTTCGGGTATCCGAAATTTCGGGTATTTTCGGGACGGGTATTTCGGGTATTTGGGTATCGGTTTCGGGTTCGGGTATTTTGAACACCCCTATTTGACACATCATCAAAACACCACCAAAATACACTAAAACACATTTTTTGAAAGTTTAATGCATTAAAATTAGCAAACGTAAGTTGAGTACACAATAGACATCGGGTATAAGTTAGATGCATTTCAGACACTAACCCCAATTTCTAATGGGCAAAGAAGTCATTTGGGATTGAATTCTGGTCAAAACGCTAAATGTTGCATTTCAGGCCAACATAACTGCCTTGAAGCTTAAAGGTTAATTAAAAAAATTACGTCAAATTCAAGTAAGCAAGCTAAGGGTACAAGAATTAGATAATTTCTGCAAAATTCAATTCCTTAGAATACGGAACCAATGTTTTCGATAATATGAAACTTTACAAGGTAACAGTAGCTTTCTTGTGTTAATTATGTTCTCTTAGCTAAGTACGTTGCTAATTTATAGCTTTAACCCTATATACTCTCCCATGATTTGACAATCAGAATCTGCTGCACTGAAAGATTTTTATTTCAAGGCAGAACATCACACAACACTCTCGGCTAGATCTTCCAGTTGACTGAAACATTGACCCTAAAGCGTATACATGGGCTTACAGAATGAACCTCAAGCAGTTTAAAACATGGACTGTAACCAACATTTATCACAAATGGCAAAATACAGTAAGATTTTCTTCTATGCATTTAGCATTTCGTGAACAAAATGTGTTAGGCACACTTTATACAGTAAATTTGCTGTAGTATTTACGTGAATAAAATAGGTGAATGTTGCTTTCCTCCCTTTTTGAAAAGCAAAAAGAAAGTAATTGAGATATTCTCTCTGTTACATTAGATAACTCTACAATGGTCAATGAAGTATGCTTAATTTGATTATCGTGTTACAATCGAATTGAGTGCCCTACTTAGGTGATACATATGTGCCTCAGGCGGAATTTTGTATTTCACCGGCACTTCCTTTACTTTTATAATAGATAGATTATATTCATGTCTTATTAACATGATTAGAAATTTTTTGGGTGGATATGAGAATGAAGACATGGTTTTATTGAAGCTTAAAAAAAGGGTAGGTGGAGGATACCCTCTGGATCCCGGATCCGTAGATCCGCAGTGTCCCACCCGCAAGAGACGATCTGCCCGGCTAAACACCTGTCCACAGTGACCCCACAACCGGGGCATGGGATTTTAATGCCCAGAGGCTCGAATCCGGGTGGGGCGTGTGGGTTAGCGGCGACGGTACCTACCTTGATAAATGTTTACCCAGAGCAGGGTTCGAACCCCTGACCTCTAGGAGGCCAGGTGAACTCCCTACCACTGGGCCATTTATGCAAGTGGTGGTTTTATTGAAGCTTAGGACTCTGCATCTAGGGCTTATGACGTATATGCAACTGATGCGGGCCCAAGTGTTGAAGAGCGGACCCTTATGTTTATGAAGGCCCACGAGCGTGAAAATATAGGGGTCTCACGAGAAAGGCCATAACTTGGGCTAGAGGGCTCCTAGAAGAAGTTATGGACCATTTTATATCTTTTTTTGTTATATTTGAGCTTTTGTTTTGGGCTTTTTGTTTGGCCATTATGTTTTTCGGCTCATTTCGAATTTCTGCTTCTTTGTTTAGGGTTCCAGTGTGTGAGAAAACAAGCAGTTATTGTTTTGGGTAAATGCATTAAATCGGTTTTGGGTAAATGCATTAAATCGGTAACGAACTGCCACAAAATTGCTCATGTATGCAACCTACCCATTTTATTGTTTATGTATGCAAGGAACTAGGTAATTTCATACTAAGATGTTTACAAATCATGATTTTACCTTCTAGCATTTTCAAATGCTGACTAGATTGCCATGTCACGTGACAACTAAGCATTTTTTTTTTCCACTTGTGTATCATTAAATATGGTCTCAGATATACATATAATCATATATTCATATGTAGTTCGTGTTCTTCAGTATAGACAACTGAGACCTGGGTTATTACCATAAACCACGAACAAAACCCATAGCAACAACATCCACCCACAATAATAAATCAAATCACATCTATCACACCAAAATTGAATCATCATCTATCGCACGATCTACTACCAAATTATGTATGTATATAAAAAATAGATGGATTGAACAAACTAATCATACAAGGCACTGCCAAATCGATGAACAAACTTAGAAGATTTTGTCAATTTTATCAATTTTGAACGCTGACAAAGCCCCAATTTCGTCAGATTCGTCACTTTTGAAGTACGAACTTCGTGAATACGATTCCGTCAATTTCGATGTATTTTTCTGGCGAGAGTGTGAAATTAAATCACATTCCAAACATGAACACTAATTGTTGTTTTAAACCCACTAATTGTAGTCTATCCCTTTCTCACTTCAGTTCGCCGGAAAATGAGGAGTCGTGCGGTGACGCGAGGCGGGAAGTGATGGTGTTGGACGATGAAAAATAGTTAGGAACGTGTGGTGGTGGTGTGTGTTAGATGGTGTTAGTGCGGGTGTTGGTTGGTCGTCGACGATAACGATGGATATCGGTCACCGGTGGTGATGGGGTATCAACTCTGGATTCTTGAAATGGATACAAGATTTTATAGATGTTGGGTTAATTTTTTGGGGAAGTGATTCATACACCACCTCAATTTATCCGTTCACCACCAAATGTGCTTTAGAGTGTTGTACAGTACAACTCTGTAAAACAGGTTTAGTGGTGTATAGATAAATTTTGGTGGTGTACGAATCATTACCCTAATTTTTTGGAACATTAATTTTTAGTTCACTGGATTAAGTAACAATAATTAATACATAAAATAATAAATAGTAGTAATACGTTATGTATTGCCACGTCAAGGGAAAATAAAGCCACGTAGGTGATTTAATTAAATAGAATATGCCAAATAATCAAATTTACCAGTTAACCCGGTAACAGGTTACCATGTTACTAATATCAATACAAACCAATGGGGATTTGCCTCAGTGGTACCGCCGCCGCAAATCCCCACGCCCTACCCGGGTTCAAGCCTCTGGGAGTACAAAAAATCCTATGCTCCGTGTGTGGGGTCACTGGGGCCAGGTGTTTAGCCGGACGGGTTGCCTCTTGCGGGTGGGGCTCCGTGGATCTACGGATCCGGGGTTAAAGGTTCCCTCCAATAACCTTTTTTTTTTTTTTTTTTAATATCAATACAAAATCTTCAGGTTCGTTGCGTACTTAAACAATAATATAAGTAGGTTGCATACATGAGCAATTTTGTGGCAGTTCGTTGCCGATTGTATGCATTTACCCTATTGTTTTTCATGAAATCAAATTTTCTCTAAATTTTTGCTTGGCAATTGAGTTGAAATTTTTCTAATCACGGAATTCTTTTTGAATCAACGTGAATTAGAAGGAATTATTCCTAGTATTCAGGGATTCAGCTGGATTTAATTCATATTTTGTTATGTAATCTACATCAGCAACTGTCAACACTGCCATGGTTACGTGAACCCATGGCTTGAGTTGGATTAGATACGGTTTGAATTGGGTCAAATACACCAAGTTTGACCATCCATACATTCGAGGTTACAAACTAACTATTCCATGCGTCCTAATTTTATTGTCCACAGACAAACAATACACAGTTTAAGAAAAGTGTACTAGTCGTACTATACAACTAATAAGATTTAATCTCTCACCACATTCAAATGTTTTGATTAGTTGAAAGTACAAAATGGACAATAAAATTGAGACATCCCAAAATGGAAAGGTGTACTATAAATTTGGGACGGAGGGAGTATATGATTGGTTATGGGAGGTACTAATTATTTTGCAACTTTCCCACATTGTTTACAACAGAATCTAAAAGTTTATTTTCACCTTACTACAGAGTAATAAATTCTTTTTCAAGAGCTAAAATTATTAATCAACCAATCCAAAACAGGGATAAAAAAGGCTAATACAAAATAAAAGAAGCATCTCCAAGGAGGAGACTAAAAAAGGCTAATACAAAATAAAAGAAGCATCTCCAAGGAGGAGACTAATTAAAAGAAAAACGAAAAAACACACCCAGCAGAAGCTATTTTCGTTAAAACTAAGTAAACAAAACTAAATGATATGGTTGTATTATGTCATAATGCGGACGTGGTAAAACAAACAGTATATATGCTGTAAAAAAACGCCTAACTTATGTGTATGAGCCATCATTTTAACAATTTTGATCGGATGTTGTACGTCATGGCGCGCTAGAGTCTAGACATTAGTTATTGTTGGATATTAAGCGTGTGCGGAAGCAAAGATTAAACCCGAACAACAATCAACCAAATAATATCGTAAGGAAAGTAAATAAAGAACAAAAACGATGTACGTGGAAACCCCCAATTTAATGGGAGAAAAAACCACGGGCGACGACTACGAATGGTATATAGGACAATTGAAGTATAAAGAGAATCAAAACAGTTCTCGATAACTCTTAAATAAAACTAAATAGGGATTGAAATATGATGGCAGAAAGAAATTGAGTTCGTAAGTACGTATGTATTCGTGTGGGTATGTTAATGGGAAACGTACGGATGTATATGTATTGTATATTCAATGAATGGGCATGGACCTCTATTATATAGAGGGGTAGTCCTAAATTAATAAGGATATAGTTTCCTTTGGTAGTCAACCTAATCAAAATAGGATATTTAGTCAACTATGGTTATCCCATAGCTTTAGGGTCGCCGCACCCCGAAGGGTATTAGACACCAATGATACCAACTAAGTTCAAGCAATGTTTGAACTTAATGCGGGATTATCGTTGGTATGTATTTCATCGACAATCACTTCTTCTTTCTCAACAATACCTCGAATAAAATGGTGTCTTATTTCAATATGTTTGGTGTTAGAATGAAACTTGTTGTTCTTAGTTAAGTGCACTGCACTTTGTTTATCACAATACTCAACAAGTACATCTTGAGATAGACCAAGTTCGATCACCAATCCTCGAAGCCATATAGCTACTTTCACTCCCTCGGTAGTAAAAATATATTCTGCCTCAGTGGTTGACAAAGCTACAATAGCTTGCAAAGACGAATACCAACCGATAGCAGAACCACAATGAGAAAATATATATGAAGAAAGACATTTTCTTTTATCGAGGTCACCTCCATAATCGGAATCAACATATCCTACTACTCCTTTCGAACTAGCCCGATCTTTCTCAAAAGATAAATGAAACGCCCCGATTTTTTTTTTGACTCATAGTTTCATACGCAATTATATCATATATCTTAAATATCGGAACCAAAATTTGTGAAATAAAAGCGTCGCTAAAAAACACTTATGCATTTCTAAATTTTGCACACATACACGATCCTACAAAACAACTGGGATCGCGTACTTACAAGTAAAAACCCACTGTAACAAATTTCTTCACACATACGCGATCCTTGGCATGTCCTGGGATCACGTATTTATATAGAAAATCAACTGTGACCAAATAAAGGCTTATTACGCGATCCTGCATATACTACTGGATCGCGTATTGATGAAGTCTGCACAAGCTTGAACCAAACTCACAACTTTTATCTAAATTCGAACGCGCATAACTTTTTACTCGTTAAACCTTCGACTACCAAAATTTGCAGACACCTTTCATACAACAAAATAAAGGTTTTCCAATTTACACTTTCTCAAAATTCGCATTAACGCCAAATCTGGACCGTTATCCAAAATGTACTCATTTTGACCACTTTCAAGTCTCAAACCAAATACTATTTGGTTCACTTTCAAACTACAACCTTTTTCAACATTTGACATACGCTATGAGTTATTACCATTTACAATAGACCCGACTCACAACTATAACATTTTAAACAATATTTTTCAAACGGGTCAAAATGTACAAAACTACAAATTTATACTCAACAACATTATTTCAACTAAAAAGGGGCTTTCATCAATGTATCTAGAGCATGATTTCTAGAAAACAAGGGATTCAACTTACTAACTCGTTAGTAAGTCCACTTTAGCCGATCATTATCTTTTCGCTCAAATGGACCCTTAACTTGCTAGTACTTACACAAAAACCATACAACAACGGGGGTAAGCACAACATGCTTAGTAAGTAGAGGAAAACAAGAACTACAACTACAAACTACCACAAAATGATCATACTCATATGATCCACTCACTACCAATTATAGAACATACTTGTATGCTCTATCTACCATGCTATTAGGTGATCATACTCGTATGAACAACCTACTACATAGACCATTCTCAAATGATCTATCTACTCACAAATAAGGATCCTCTACTACATTGTTCCTCATCAAAGGAATACTACAATGGTACCAACACCTGGACATTGAGATTTCTCAAGCTCCTTTACCATACTTGGTTAACCATTTCAAACTACACAAATGACATAATTGTATGTCATGCTTATAACAATTCAACCTTCACTAACTAACTCTTGTTTGATCACCACTTAAGATTTCACAAACAAGTTTAATTATATAACTACCATCCCTACTACTTACCTTTGCCAATTGGTATGAAAACTCTAGCTCAACATTCTTCTTGTCACCTAATCACATAAGCATACAAACAAGGTTATTTACTATTCAAAACCACAACCTTCTACATATGAACTTCTCAATACTATTCAACCAAGTTTCTCATTAATTCATACAATCAACATCTCATGCTCACTCAAGAACATAATTCTTTATTTAAGTTCAACTATTATCCAAAGTACATAATTTATCAAGGTTTATTGCTACATGACTACAACTATTCAATAACTACTATTCATCATCACTTCCACCATTCTACACCACTTTCTTCAATTTAGCTAAACTTTACAAACTCATGTTTCATACAAAATTCAGTTTTTATACATACAAACTATCTCATAGTATTCAATATAAACTACTAATCATGTATTAACTCAAAAACTTAACTTTTTCTCAAAACCCATAATTAGGGTTCATACAAAATCAACCAAATCATCCAATTGAAAGGATTAGGATGTTTTTCTTACCTCAATGATGGAGAATATGCAAGAATAAAACTCAAAACTTCAAGAATTAGGGCTTAATTTGGTGAATTTCAGTTTTGTATTTCCTCCTCCTTTCTCTGGCTCTCGTACGTACACACACATACACTCTGGGTTTTTAATTCCAGAGTTTTCAAAAAGGAAGTAATTTAATTAGCATATTTTCGATTTCAACCCTATAGTCTCTTTTCTTATATTTTGGCCACCACCACTTTACTTTAAGTTTTATATTTTCTGTTCTTGTCACTAACTTATTTTCTTACAATTTATTTTACTACAACTTTATAAACATATACATAACAATTAAACTACTCTTTCTAAATAAGATATACATTTATAAAAATTGGGGTGTTACAATAAACCAATATCACTAGACCCTTTCAAGTAACGAAGGACCCATTCGACAACTTCCCAATGCGCCTTACCCGGATTATGCATGTATGTACCCACCACACTAACGGCATGCGCTAAATCAGGCCGGGTGCACACCATGGCGTACATCAAACTACCAACTGCACTAGAATATGGGATAAGAGACATATGTTTCTTGTCTTCCACGGATATAGGGCACTGATCAGATGACAACTTAAAATGTGATGCTAACGGAGTAGCAATAGGTTTACAATTACTCATGTTAAACCTTTCGAGAACTTTAAGAATATAATCAGTTTGAGATAAAGTAAGTTTACCTGCCTTACGATCTCGTTGAATTTCCATGCCTAGAAACTTTTTTAGCAGCTCCCAAATCTTTCATCTCAAATTCGCTACTAAGTTGATTTTTTAACTCCATGATGTGGACTTTATTATGTGCCGCAAGAAACATATCGTCCATGTAAAGTACTAAATAAAGAAAATATCCATCTGGGAATTTTCTGAGATAGACACACTCATCATAGCTACAACGATCATAGCCATGACTAATCATGAAGGAGTCAAACCTTTTATACCACTGTCGAGGAGACTGCTTTAAACCGTAGAGTGACTTTTTCAATTTGCAAACATAGTCTTCTTTTCCGGGAGCTTTAAAACCCTCGGTGTCACACCCCGTCTAAAGTGGAAACAACGGGGTATAACGGTGATAGGATCATAACACATCATTATAAAGAATTCTATATGAAATACAATATCCAATGTGTCATGATGCCAATAACATGAATAACGGTTCATGTCGTGCATACATTTCAACAATGAATTCAACATCTTACAAACAAACGTACACTATAATGCTATGGCGAAACATGCCTTCACAAATAACCATGATGTACCATAAGTCTTGAATATTTCTCAATGCAACCCTAAAGGTCCACTAAGTTCTCTTGTCCACTGCTTTAAGTCCACTAGTATAACCTGAAAAGATATGCTCAAAAACGTCAACACAAATGTTGGTGAGTTTCGTAGGTTTGAAACCAGACACCAGAAAAATAATCATTTTGCTGTGATAATAATAAGTTAGGACAATGCATATAGAAATGGTACACAAGTGAATTAATCCAACCAAACATCTCCACCAACCGTCATCACCCCACAAAGGAGTATGACCCAACCAAATCATGTGTATGCGGTAGCTACCCATAAATGACCTTCAATGTACACCTAAGCATACATTAGGTATACACTCCCGAAAGAGTGCAGCCTTGTAAATAAATAAGCCCTTCAGTGTATACAAAGCATATACACTAGGTATACACTCCCGAAGGAGTGCAACCTTTTAACAAAACAAATCCAACAACCAATGCATATAAGTCACATAGTGTCACACATTTCAAGCATATGTCCAAAATGAAAATGAATACGTTTCACAGCATAAAACAATTTATAAAACATGTGAGCATACTTTTCCCCCAATTTGAAAACATGTATATGAAAAAGGGGCCACGAAAACACACCTTGAAATAAAGATGTAAGTTTAGCCCTTTAGTTTAACCACCAACAATTCTTGCAATCTACAACAATCAGATAATGCATATGGGTCACAACCTAGACATAACTAGGTCATTCCATTGTATCCCAAGTCTAAACACCTCCACTAAGTTCCCTCACAACTCAACTCGTGTATATTAACTTGAATCAACCTATCGAGTAAAAATCAGATCCTGTCCACAATTTTCATACCACTTTACATATTTTTAAATATTACTTAATGAAATTATTTGACTCTACAATTTTAACCAGTGACATTTCAATATGTTTAGAAGATCTTGTAATTTTTCCAGGTTCAATCACATTGATTTACTATTTTTAGAAATTCACCAAAATGAACTGCTCTAAACCGTTGACACTTTCTGACTTCACAAAAGTTATAATTTATTTAAAATACTTAGAAAATATTTAACACTTTTAAAACACTTCAGTAAAAATTTCAAGACCTAATTCTTAGTTTAAGGTACATTTCAAAAATCGACAACTTAACCAAAATCTGGAACCGAAAACTCAGAAATGACACACGATCTTGTAAAATCATTTTGACTAACTTAAACACAACATTTGGACATGAGACTGCCATTTGAAAGTAGAATCAAAGTACTTAAGTTTAGACTCCTGTTTCATCAAAAATCATCACGAAATAACCAAGTTACGGGCTTCCCAAACCGAAACAAAAATCTGGACAGATTAGGGTTTATGAGTTTAAACCTAAATCTTTATACTAATCAACCCAAACGCTTAATCAGTTGAATATTTCACTCACAACCAGCTTATATACTGATTTCACAATTAATCTAATGATTTCATACACCCGGAATACAATGGATCGAACCGAAAGGAAATGATAACAACGAAACAATCGAAATAACGTATTAATGAATGAAATCGGATAGGAATAATACCAACTATCGAATGATCGCACAAGAACTTCCTTAGAATCTGTAAATAACGAGGTTATAATCCTTAGAATTTGTTTTTAAGAATAGAATAAACGTATAGAAGAATTATAGAATCAAAAGCTTACCAATGAAAGCGATAACGAGTGTTTTCGATTGATAGAATGAAAGAATGGATCAAACCCTTGAGTTTTTGGGGTTTTACTTTCGTATTTTCGTCTGGAAGGGGTTTAGGAACGATTGAAATTCGTAAAATAGAGTTTACAACTCGTTTTTAGGGTTAAAATACCTTTATATATGGGTCTGGGCAGTTTTAGAATCGCGTCGCGATTAGGGGTGAATCGCGTAGCTAAAAGGGGTAAATAGCGTCGCTAAACAGGCTAAATCGCGCCTCTATTAGCCCCAAATCGCGTCTCTATTTGTCCCAAATCACGTCTCTATTTGTCCCAAATCGCGTCTCACTTTTCAGCCCAAATTTCGTTTACGTTTTGCTTCATAACTTCTTCGTTACACGTCAGATTGAGTTGATTCTTTTTGCGTTGGATTCGTTTTTCAAAAACAAAGACTTTGATGTAAATAAATCTCAAAAACAAGTAGTTTCACAAAAATGAGTTTATACGGTTTGAACTACGATAACGGTTTGGTGACGGTTGTCACAGTATCCCCCAGTCGAGAGAATTTCGTCCCGAAATTCAGTTGGAGCTATACTTTCAACACGATCACTGAATACGTACGTAAAATTAAGCTTTGTACACTCTTTTTGTTTCGAAGTAAATTCAAATCCTCACTAAGCGTTCTATCAAGCAATGATAAATTAAAACTTTCCGTGCTTCAACATTTGACCTCTCGCTCCATGGTTTCTACCCGTTTCTCTACACAATATCATTGGTGATTCCCTGAAATTTCCTTCTAGAAATACTTGTAAGACCTTATCAGTCGACACTTTCTTAGGTTTGAATGAAATACATCGTGAACACCACTGTACTTTTGTGACAACTTTCAATCGATATGTGATTGAACCCATACGTTCAACAATTTATAACGTTTCAACAACACATATACTAATATTTCAAACTTCCCAATATGTACGAAACCTTCCCAAAGTAACATTTAGAACACTATATGATTCCCAACACACAACTCTAACTGCTGTCGACATTTGTTTGCATAACTCATTTTCCTAACTCGTACTATTTCCAACCTCTCCTTGATTTGAAAGATCTTGTCAATAGCTTCATGGACTATTTCAATCCAATCAACCGACTCTATTCCAACTTCAGCCCACACTGCAATTGAACGACTCTTACACTCCTGAAGTACTTCAAATAGCGCACATTGAATACTAGAATGATAACTGTGATGTATGAGAACTCAACTAGTGGTAAGTGAGTATCACAACTTCTACCAAAATCGGTAACACAACTCTAAGCATATTCTCCAACATTTGAATGGTTTGCTCACTCCGTCCATCAATACGGGAATGATAACTCATCCTCATATCAAAACGCATTCTCAAAGCCTTCCGTAACACTTTCCAAAATTGTAAAGTAAAGTAATCATCAAAATCCAATATAATTGATACAAACACTCCAAGCCTTGCTACTACTTTGTCGATGTAATGCCTTACCAAAATCCCCATCTTGTAATCCTCATGGACAGCTAAGAAATAAGCTGAATTAGTCATTCTATCCCTAGATCGAGCCATGCTCACTACTAGTTATAAGAAACTTCATAACGTAATCCATAGTCATGTTTCCCACTTTCCATTCAAAAATATCCGGTTGCTGTAATAGACCTGAGAGTCTCGAGTATTCAGCCTTGAACTTCAAACTGTTCATGTATTGACTAATGTAGTTAACGACGTCCTTCTTCATTCCCAGTCACCAATACAAATCCATGAGATCATGATACTTTTTACCAACTCCTGACGTATGGGATGTTTTATTTTATTTTATTTTATTATTATTATTTTTTTATTATATTATTCTTATTTTATTTGTTTATATGTATACTATTTTTTTTATACTCAGTCCATTACTAGTGTCCATAGACCTCCTAGCAGAGGAATCCAAAATCCTCTCACAAGATGTAATTTCTCATCCAATTTGTGATTCAACTGTTTGTCTAACCCTCGCAACTTTTTATTTTGGTATATGAGTATGCCTAACGCTTCATCTTGAACTTTGAACATCTTATCCTTAATACCAGAGTGTATCGTCAAACTTTGACTTGCACTCACGTTGGCATACTTTTTCTTCCTACTCAAAACATCTGCAACACATCCTTCTTCCCCCAATAGAATCAAATTTCACAATTGCAACCGCTAAATAATTCGAGCTTCCTCATTTTGTATCGTGTTCAACTTCTTTTGAACATATATGTGTTAAAAATCTCCTATGATCGGTATGAGTAACGTTCTTTGTGACACCCGTCAAATTAGGACTAGTAATTAGTGCTTAATCAATTGTAAATACATGTAATTAGTTCTGTGTTAGGCTAATTAATGTATCAAAATATATATATTGTTTGTTGAATATATACGATTATGCGATTTGATTAAATCGTACAATTTTCAGATCGAATGTAATTCGACTCAATTAAATACGGACGTTGGTGAACAAATTTTATTAAATAATATAACATTATTTAATAACGCAATTATATCCAAAATATCATTTTTATAATATTTCGTACACAACTCATATCGTACAAACAATTTCGCTATTTAAAAATGTCAAACGCGCAAACAATTCAAAATAAAGATAAGTTATATTTTATAACTCAAATATAAAGTATTTAATAAAATACTTCAACAAAAATATTGAATAATCATTCGTATTTTAAAACGTATATTTAAACGTATAAAATAATTATTAACGTTTAAACGATTGGGAAAACGAACACCGCACGGAGCGCGTACATGGGGAATCAAAAATCAGCCAAAAAGGAGGTGAGGTCACCACCCCCCACCTCACTTTTCACTCTCTTTCTTTTTCTCTCTTCCCTTTTTCTCTCTAAAATCACAAACACAACCACCACCTTTAATCCCCAAAAACTAACACGAAACGACGTTGGATCACCTCACCCGTTTGGAAGAAAAGATTCACCTCATCACGATCTACGTTTCTACCTTTCCGGATTCCTCCGGCGTTAACTTGTAAGTTTCCGACGAATTCTCGAAACCGCTTAAATCTTCGTTAAAATACTTGATTTTGGTTTAGATATGCTTAAAATGTCCAAATATGGGTTGCGTAAAAGAATCGGACTAAGTGGTCGCCGGAAAACTCGTTTTTGGCTCAAAAATCCGTCAACAGCTCGAAGTGACGCAACGACGACTGCAGTATAGCGTTACTTCGTGCGTCACTTAAGTGACGCATTGAGTGTCGCTAAAAGCCCTAATTTTGCGTCACTTGCCTAAGTGCCGCATAAAACCCCTTTTTCCCGACACTTGTCTAAGTGTCGCAAATTCAATACCTGTCACTCTAAACCGACACTTACAACTGACACTTCCTTAAGTGTCGCCCTATATGCGTCACTTGCACAAGTGACGCAATTATATCAGAATCCGTCATTTTATGCAACACTTCCTGAGTGTCGCCTAAGTCTTAAGTGTCGCTATAAGTGACGCTAAAAACAGAAGGTTTCAAACCAATTTTTACTAAGTGTCGATACCTAAATTTTATTCCTTGATTTCACCCAAATTCAAGTCCAGATGCGTTTTTCACCAAAGCAATTTAGTAGAAATAAATTCAAGGCCAGCCCCTTGGACCCCGCCAGGGGTTGCCACCCCTGGAACCCCGCTCACCAGGGGGGCTGCCCCCGGACCCCCGTCACCTACAGTTTATAAATACTTTTTAAGTATAACTATTTGAAATAAAAATAATAATGTTAAGATTATTACTACAACTAATCACCAACGGGCCATACACGTTTCAAAACAAAAGTTAACCAAACAATCAAATCGTAGTAATTTGGACATTATAGTTGAACGAACAACTACAGAGGTAGTCTTTGTAACTACCTATTCATATTAATAACCATCGCGTGTCGTGGACACCCTCAGGTTATCTGTCTGCGGACATCTTATTGCTTGATTAAGCACCGTACGTTATTGACTAAACGCTTCAAGACTCAGGTGAGTCTCATAGCCCCTCTTTTTACCGCTTTTCACTCAGGGGTGCGATTCAATGCTTATTTTAACATGTGAACGCAAGTACAACTTTTCAAATATACTACATGAGTTGTTTTCCACTAATCATTTCAAAGTCCTCCGTCAGCATAGTTTGGTAATACATTGTAGCATGATTATTAGTATATGGTACCATATAGGATTGACCCTCCTCGTCCGGGTTAGCATGCACTAACTGGCTAAACGGACATACTAATAATTGTTCAGACGAGTGTGGATTAGGCACTCGTGGAGGCACCTCGCTCGGAGGTCTCTATATGGGACCCGACCCTCGAGTTAAGCTCAGACTATGTGCTCATGGCTGTATACACTATTATTTATTTGCTGGTTGCAAATCATTACTTAAATCTTGCGGTTCATACGATATTATCTTATTTCAAACCTGTGAGCTCACCAGCTTTAGCTGACCCATTTTAGCATGTTTCACAGGTACCCAGCAGTAGGTTGGACTGCCATAAGGGATACTATAGCTCGAGTCAGCATGCAGATATTAGAGATTTTCTTGCATTAGTATATTTTGTACAAGTACTCATGTACTGAAATCTCTCATTTAAATCGAACACGAGCTATGTACAGCTTTAAATGTTGTAAACATTTCTTATATTAAATATATTTTGTTAAAACGACGCATATAGAGTCGTTTGCTATATATCTATGTGCTTTGATTATTGATAGGTAACACCCAAAGTATGCTTCCGCCAAATAGTAAATTTGGGGGTGTTACAGATTGGTATCATAGCCTAAGGTTATAGTGAACTAGGTTGCATTTAGTGGGCCTAGACTATGACCGTTAGACAGTATTTCCTTATTAGGCATGACTGGTTCAGGAATTACAGCATAAGACTTTAATTTAACATAGCCTGATCAACTATGTACAATTAAGGAAAGATGATGTAAGGTCTGAAATGGTTATGTTGAACAGAAATACACTAGTTGACTCTGACCTCGAGATTATATATAACACCCTTCTCGAAAATACAAGGATTTTTTTTTTTTAATAAAAGGAAGCGCAAGATTTAAATACAAACCATTGGATTGCATATTTACATTTCAAAATGGCAATCCAAATACATACAGTCTTTAAACTAGATTATCCTAGACATTACACACGATAAGTTTAGTGTTATAGAAATCCACAACATAATGTCATAACATTAGCAAAGTCAACAAAACAGAGTGAGCTTGTCAAACATTCCATTCCTATAGTACTTCTTGCCCACCCACATACCAAAGTAAACCTGCAAGAAGTAATGAGGGATTAGCACGAAGCTAAGTGAATAAATCTCAAACTATCAACTAACTTAGCTTAACAAACGAATACAGCAAAGCATAGCAACAGTTAATCATGAAGGATCGGTGGTCCTTGGAGTACCCTCATGCCGCGGTGGTTCCCCAAGTAACACTTAAAACCAACTGAAGGCCAAATCAGTGGCTAAACCGATAGCTTGGTACTATTACTACTTACAACATAATTTCAGTGAACAACACATGCACAAAGCACTTATGATGTCCAAAGTAATAGTACACAAACCCAACACACGTTGACCCCCGACATTCATATAGTCCACAACCATCAAGGCAATCAAGGACACCAATAATTAAGCTAAATAAAACCATCATGGCAAAATATTAAATTAACAATGAAAACAGTAAATTCACATTTACCCGTTGTAACCATATTGTTACAACCAAATTAGACTGACAGTCCAAGATCCACTCACCCTTGTCGACTGTAGTCTCCACTCAAAGATCTTATCTTATTGAGTCTTCTGGTTATCTGAGAACACGATCAAAACCCGAGTTAGACTCTCATGTTTAGAATTTATAGTGTAACATTCACATAACAATGCAGTATAATGCTCATAATATAATTTCAATACTCGTTAAATAACATAAACCCACAAGTTACAAGTTGTCAAATTCGTCAAAGTAAAACTGACAAACGCGATCCGGGTAAGGTGTGATTGGATCGCGTTCCTTAACACCAAAATATTCTGTTGCCAAAATACACTTGCAAACGCGATCCGGGACAAGGAGCTGGATCGCGTTCCAAGGAACAAAATCCGTTGACCCAATTTAACACTAGCCAACGCGATCCGGATGATAGAGGTTGGATCGCGTTCATACGTACAAAATCATCCTGGGATCAAAATACACATAGCAACGCGATCCGGGCAAGGGTTTCGGGATCGCGTTCATATGTTTTTCAGCAATGGTCCAGACCTGCAACTAGTTTCAGCTCGAACCAAAAACTCAAATTTCATACAATTCAATCATCAAACACGATTTTGACTTATAATTGACCTCTACAAACATGTGTAAACATATAGCAACAACTAATAGCAACATCTAACACCAAGATTCATACATGCATCATGTGTTCACTCTAAATTCAACTAGAACCCAATTCATTCAATTTCACATATGAACACACAACTGATTCATCTAAATTGAACATGAAATCAGTTTATAATCAACACACAAACACATTCAAACATAGATTAACTCAAATTCATCATTTTATCCTATTAATTCAACCAATTCAACCAACTCAAGTTCATACATAAAATGGAGATGATTTCACTTACAATGGAGATGTTTATGAGATGAAGAAGATGATGAATATTATGGAAATAAAATCACAGCCTTCTATTTGATGAAATCAGATTTGTAATTTGTTGGAGAGTTTGAGAAATCAAGAAATCATTGAAGGTGAAAGTGAGAGTTTGAGAGATCAAGTGAAGTGGTGGCAAAACTGAATTTCCAGGTGTCGACACACCTTATGACTCAGCTCATTTTGGGTATAAATTATACCCGTCCTAAATCTATTGTCTGGAACCTAAAAACCATTTGCGAGAAATAAGTTTTTATTATACCGTCGACTAAATAAATTTAAAACATGTAATAATTCATTTATCACAATAAGCCAATTGACTAATTGACCTATTCATTTAGCTATCAAAATACACCAAGTATTCAAAATACAATTTAAATAGCAATTAAATTAAGGGAAAATACCGTATTTTAACTAGGCCAATTTTGAGGATGTTACAAATCTTCCCTCCTTAAGAAGATTTCGTCCCCGAAATCTCGTCACGCTCAAAAAGATTTGGATATCGCGTCCTCATGCTAGACTCGGTCTCCCAAGATAAGTTTGGACCCAAACTATGATTCCACTTAACCAATACCATAGGGATCTCCTTCTTTCGAAGTTTAGTCACCTTACGGTCAACAAGTTCTACGGGCTCTTCTAGAAGTCTTTGGTTTAAGTCCACACTCAAGTCTTGCAATGGAAGAACTTGGGATTGGTCCTCCACATTGCATTTTCTTAGATAACACACATTAAAAGTATCATGAATACCCGACAATTCAGGAGGAAGATCTAATGACACCGTTTGATCATTGACAACATGTCAAATTTTAAACGGCCCGATGTATCTGGGAGCTAGTTTACCACGTTTCCCAAACCTCATAACACCCTTCCAAGGTGAAACTTTCAAATAAACTAACTCACCTTCTACAAACGAAACTGGTCGATAACGTGGGTCAGCGTACTGTTTCTGCCTATCACGGGCAGCTTTCAATCTATCTCGGGCAATAGCTACCTTATCGGCTGTAATTTGAACTATGTCAGGACCCGCAAACTGCTTTTCACCCGCCTCTAACCAACAAGTGGGTGTTCTACACCTACGACCATATAACATTTCATAGGGTGGCATGCCTATACTAGAATGGAAAGAATTATTATAGGCAAACTCAACTAATGGTAAATGGGAATCCCACGACCCACCAAATTCTAATACACATGCCCGCAACATGTCCTCCAAGGTTTGAATGGTGCGCTCCGACTGACCATCCGTCTGAGGATGATAAGCCGTACTCAAGTTGACCCTAGAACCCAATTCACGCTGTAAATTCTGCCAAAAACCCGACACAAATCGAGAATCTCTGTCTGAAACAATCGACAACGGAATCCCATGCCTAACAACCACTTCATTAATGTACAATTGCGCCAATTTACTTAATGATGCCGTCTCACAAGTAGCAAGAAAGTGAGCACTCTTGGTCAATCTATCGACAATTACCCAAATCATATCATTACCCTTAACAGTTCGGGGTAATTTGGTCACAAAATCCATGGTAATATGCTCCCATTTCCACTCGGGAATCTCGAGTTGCTTCAAAGCTCCATAAGGTTTCTGATGCTCGGTCTTTACTTGAGAGCAAATATGGCAAGATTCAACTATTCGAGCGACATCCAACTTCAAAGTAGGCCACCAGTACAATGGTTTTAAATCCTGATACATTTTGGTGCTTCCGGGATGAATCGACAATCTGGATTTATGTGCCTCCAACAATAACACATCTCGAAGTCCACCAAACAATGGGACCCAAACACGAGACTGAAATGTCTTTAATCCACGAGAATCTTCTACCAATAAATCCTTCCTTTTAAGCATGATTTCAGATTTCAAGTTATGATCCAATAAGGCCTCCATCTGAGCCAATTTCAATTTATCGATCAAGTCTGAAGAGATTTCCAAACGCATTAAACAAACCCTTTCAGATTTACCCTTTCGGCTAAGCGCATCCGCCACCACATTTGCCTTACCCGGATGATATCGAATCTCGCAATCATAATCCTTAATCAATTCTAACCATCGCCTTTGCCTCATGTTAAGTTCTTTTTGAGTAAACATATACTGAAGGCTCTTGTGGTCCGTACAAATAACGCATTTGGTTCCATACAGGTAATGTCTCCAAATCTTTAAGGCAAAAACCACAGCTGCAAGTTCCAAGTCATGGGTAGGATAGTTAATCTCATGAGGTTTCAACTGACGTGAAGCATAGGCAATAACACGGTCTCGTTGCATCAAAACACAACCTAAACCCGCATGTGAAGCATCACAATATACAATAAAATCCTCGGATCCGTCAGGTAAAGCTAAAACCGGAGCCTGACACAACAATTGTTTCAAAGTCTGAAAAGCCGATTCCTGTTGATCACCCCACAGAAATTTCACATCCTTACGAGTTAATTTAGTTAAAGAACCTGCAATCTTGGAGAAATCTTTAATAAATTTTCTGTAATAGCCTGCCAAACCCAGAAAACTCTTGATCTCTGACGGAGATTTAGGCGATTGCCAATTCATGACAGCCTCAATTTTAGATGGATCCACTTTAACCCCATTTTCACAAATGATATGCCCCAAAAACTGAACTTCACGAAGCCAAAATTCACATTTTGAAAACTTAGCATACAATTTCTCCTTTCTCAAGGTGTCAAGAACTAAACGCAAATGTACTTCATGATCAAATTCAGATTTAGAATAGACTAAAATATCATCAATGAATACAATGACAAATTTATCGAGAAAAGGTTTACAAACCCTGTTCATCAAATCCATGAAAATTGCTGGAGCGTTAGTCAACCCAAAAGGCATAACAAGGAATTCATAATGACCATAGCGAGTGCAAAAAGCTGTTTTAGGGATATCCTCCCCACAAACCCGGACTTGGTGATAACCCGATCTCAAGTCTATCTTAGAGAAAAATGAAGATCCTTGCAATTGATCAAACAACTCATCTATTCGGGGCAAAGGATACTTATTCTTTACGGTCCTCTTATTCAATTCTCTATAATCAATACACATACGGAAAGTGCCATCTTTCTTTTTAACAAATAACACAGGAGCACCCCAAGGAGAAGAACTGGGTCTAACAAAACCCTTATCTAATAATTCCTGAATTTGATTCATCATTTCACGGATTTCGGAGGGAGCTAATCTATAAGGTGCCTTAGCTACCGGAGTAGAACCAGGAATTAACTCAATTTTATATTCTACTTCTCTAACCGGAGGTAAACCAGGCAATTCATCAGGGAAAACATCCGAATACTCAGAAACAACTCGGACATTACTAATGGCTTTCTTTTCTAGCTTAGCATCGACAACATAGGCTAAATAAGAATCACACCCTTTAGCTAGAGATTTTCTAGCTTTCATCATAGAGATCAAAGGTATACTACCCCTCTCCCTTTCCCCTCGAGCCACGACATATGACTCATCTGAGATTGGGACTTTTATCAGCTTCTTATGACAATCTATATGAGCTTTATTACGACTCAACCAATCCATGCCTAACACAACATCAAACCCATGAATAGGCATCAACAGAAAAGAAGCAGGGAAACTATGACCCTCAATCGAAATACTAGCTCCAGTAACCGATGTGGTAACCGAAACTAACTTCCCATCCGCTACCTCGACCTCAATAGGTTTTGGAATACATGTAGGTGTCAATTTAAGTCTATCACAGAACAGCAAGGACATAAAGGAACAATTTGCCCCCGAATCAAATAAGGCGCATGCCGGTACTGAATTAATAAGAAAAGTACCAGTTATGACGTCCTCGGCTACCATAGCTTCATCCACGGTCATTCGAAAAGCCCGACCCGTTGGAACTGGAGGATTCTTTCTTTTCTGGCCAGCAGATGATGATGACCCTCCGACCGTTCCCGATTTTTGCCTCCTTTCCTCTGGACACGCACTCGAACGATGTCCTTCCTTGCGACAATTCCAACACACTGGCTTAGGAAAAGGACAATCCTTAATGTCATGACCGAACTGACCACACTTAATGCACCTAGCAGTCTGAGGTGTACAATGTCCCGTGTGCCTAGACTTGCAATTCTGGCACCAATTCGACCTATCCACTGAACCACCAACAACATTCGGTTTACGGTTATTATAATTACCTTGCCATTTCTTCTTCCCCTGACCTGACGTAGATTCACCTTTGGGTTTCATTGGGGACTTGTCTTTAATCTCTAAACCATGAGCTCGAATATCACCGTCTACAGAACGAGCCAAATCAAAAGCTTGGTTAAGATCACCTGCAAGTCTCACAGTAGTCCGATAATTATGGGGTAACATTCCAACAAAATGGTCAATCTTTGTCCTTTCATCCGGTACCCATTGATGTACAAATCTCAATTTATCGGTAAACTGGGAGATAAGGTCCTCCATAGTCATACTATCAGTCAATTGCATATCCAAGAATTCACGCCTAATGCGAGTCATGTCATATCCGGAGCAATATTTCTTACAAACCTCGTTATGGAAATCAGACCATGTAATGGAAGCTTTTTGCTGAGGTGTTAAATGAGATGTGATAGAATCCCACCATCCCATTGCCGGACCCTTTAAAAGTTGCACTGCATAAGTTACCTTGATCTCGTCCTCACATCGGCAAACCTCAAATTTTCTTTCGACATCCCTTAACCAATCCATGGTCACAGAAGGATTTGTACTCCCAAAGAAATCTGAAGGTCCACTAGATTTAAAGGTCTTAAATGAACATAGTTTTTGTTGAGATGGAGGAGGAAATACCGGAAACTGAAATCCCGAAGGTCCTGAAGAAGAAAAAGGAGCTGATGTCTGGTAGCAAATAGGCGGTGGCATAGAAAACTGTGATGTCACCAACGGAGGTGTAATCGTATTAACAGTCGGAATCTGCCGGGATGTTCTAGCTTGTTGTTCGTATAACTCCTTATATTTGTTTAACTCATCCTCCAAGTACAAAGTGTACTCATCACGGCTCAATTCATTTGCAGGGAGTGTAGTACTAGTCGGACCTTGGCTTTGAGACTGAAATTCAGGAGGAGAGTCTCTCGCTCCAGAAGCATTGATCGGAGTACTGGTCGGAGCGTTATTTTCTGCCATATCCTGTATCACAACACATCTCATAACCCGTTAATTGTTAGTACTCAGCAATACTAACCAAATCATATTCACTAGCTCAATCCCCTTCCCAGGAATGTTTGACTAACACAAATAGATTTGGGATTGAACAATTAACCCATGTTCAATTCACCCAAACCGTTGCTCTGATACCAATTTATAACACCCTTCTCGAAAATACAAGGATTTTTTTTTTTTTAATAAAAGGAAGCGCAAGATTTAAATACAAACCATTGGATTGCATATTTACATTTCAAAATGGCAATCCAAATACATACAGTCTTTAAACTAGATTATCCTAGACATTACACACGATAAGTTTAGTGTTATAGAAATCCACAACATAATGTCATAACATTAGCAAAGTCAACAAAACAGAGTGAGCTTGTCAAACATTCCATTCCTATAGTACTTCTTGCCCACCCACATACCAAAGTAAACCTGCAAGAAGTAATGAGGGATTAGCACGAAGCTAAGTGAATAAATCTCAAACTATCAACTAACTTAGCTTAACAAACGAATACAGCAAAGCATAGCAACAGTTAATCATGAAGGATCGGTGGTCCTTGGAGTACCCTCATGCCGCGGTGGTTCCCCAAGTAACACTTAAAACCAACTGAAGGCCAAATCAGTGGCTAAACCGATAGCTTGGTACTATTACTACTTACAACATAATTTCAGTGAACAACACATGCACAAAGCACTTATGATGTCCAAAGTAATAGTACACAAACCCAACACACGTTGACCCCCGACATTCATATAGTCCACAACCATCAAGGCAATCAAGGACACCAATAATTAAGCTAAATAAAACCATCATGGCAAAATATTAAATTAACAATGAAAACAGTAAATTCACATTTACCCGTTGTAACCATATTGTTACAACCAAATTAGACTGACAGTCCAAGATCCACTCACCCTTGTCGACTGTAGTCTCCACTCAAAGATCTTATCTTATTGAGTCTTCTGGTTATCTGAGAACACGATCAAAACCCGAGTTAGACTCTCATGTTTAGAATTTATAGTGTAACATTCACATAACAATGCAGTATAATGCTCATAATATAATTTCAATACTCGTTAAATAACATAAACCCACAAGTTACAAGTTGTCAAATTCGTCAAAGTAAAACTGACAAACGCGATCCGGGTAAGGTGTGGTTGGATCGCGTTCCTTAACACCAAAATATTCTGTTGCCAAAATACACTTGCAAACGCGATCCGGGACAAGGAGCTGGATCGCGTTCCAAGGAACAAAATCCGTTGACCCAATTTAACACTAGCCAACGCGATCCGGATGATAGAGGTTGGATCGCGTTCATACGTACAAAATCATCCTGGGATCAAAATACACATAGCAACGCGATCCGGGCAAGGGTTTCGGGATCGCGTTCATATGTTTTTCAGCAATGGTCCAGACCTGCAACTAGTTTCAGCTCGAACCAAAAACTCAAATTTCATACAATTCAATCATCAAACACGATTTTGACTTATAATTGACCTCTACAAACATGTGTAAACATATAGCAACAACTAATAGCAACATCTAACACCAAGATTCATACATGCATCATGTGTTCACTCTAAATTCAACTAGAACCCAATTCATTCAATTTCACATATGAACACACAACTGATTCATCTAAATTGAACATGAAATCAGTTTATAATCAACACACAGACACATTCAAACATAGATTAACTCAAATTCATCATTTTATCCTATTAATTCAACCAATTCAACCAATTCAACCAACTCAAGTTCATACATAAAATGGAGATGATTTCACTTACAATGGAGATGTTTATGAGATGAAGAAGATGATGAATATTATGGAAATAAAATCACAGCCTTCTATTTGATGAAATCAGATTTGTAATTTGTTGGAGAGTTTGAGAAATCAAGAAATCATTGAAGGTGAAAGTGAGAGTTTGAGAGATCAAGTGAAGTGGTGGCAAAACTGAATTTCCAGGTGTCGACACACCTTATGACTCAGCTCATTTTGGGTATAAATTATACCCGTCCTAAATCTATTGTCTGGAACCTAAAAACCATTTGCGAGAAATAAGTTTTTATTATACCGTCGACTAAATAAATTTAAAACATGTAATAATTCATTTATCACAATAAGCCAATTGACTAATTGACCTATTCATTTAGCTATCAAAATACACCAAGTATTCAAAATACAATTTAAATAGCAATTAAATTAAGGGAAAATACCGTATTTTAACTAGGCCAATTTTGAGGATGTTACATTATAGGCCTCACTCGTACTAACGCTTTGTCTCAGAAATGGCAAACACACCGCCTAATTCATCGCGCTCTCAACCCGGGTCGCAGAACCCACGGGTAGCTAGGAGGAACGCTAGGATGCCTCGAGCTGGCCCATATCCCACCCACTTCAGCCTGCCGGCCTTGGCTGCTAGGCTAGATCACCACGACCAACGACTTCGCACCATGGATGTCGTGTTGCAGGAAACGAACCAGAACTGGAGACTTACATCCCTCGAACGCATCGAACAAGTCTCCGAGGATCACGAAACCACCGTTAACAATGTAGAGATTCTTTTCAACAAAGTGGTGGAGATAAGCGTAGAAACCGCCCTTTTGAGACACGGACTAGAAGATTGTGAACAACGCTCATGGGTAACGGAAGAATATGCCCGTGGATTGGTACATCGACTAGCATTGGCTGAAGACAATGCTCGACAGGCCAGCAGACTTGCAAACACCGTGGATCATCTCATTGAAATGATGGAACAGATTAATCTACGTTGAGACTAGTGTAGTCTTTGTCTTGTAAACTATCTTGTAATCTAATGACTATCTAACGCTACTCTATAATTCGGTCGGATGTAACAATTCCCGACACCTTTTGTAATACATCCGTGGGATGTAACCTTTGAACTCGTAGTTTTCTATCAAATATTCCTTGCTGTTTCTACTTATACTAATTGCCATTTTTCATATTGATGTTATATATTGCCGCCTTTATACATGTGCATATGTGATAAATATAATTTTCTCACAAAATCTCATGTATCCTCATTTCTTTTATTGAAGAATCATGCCACCGAAGACAAGACCATACACCGATGCTCAGCTTACATCCCTCATAACCCAGGCTGTGACTGAAGCCCTGGCTCGGAATACTCCACAGAATTCCGAGAGAAACAGCGATACCGCTGAAACCACAGCTGCTAAACCTTGTTCTTACAAGGATTTCCAAAACTGCAAACCCTCAAGCTTCAAGGGTACTGAAGGAGCCATCGGACTGCTCAGATGGTTTGAGAAAATGGAAACCGTTTTCCGCATCAGCAAATGTGCGGAGGACGACAAGGTCAAATTTTCCACCTGTACCCTCGAGGATGATGCCCTCTCTTGGTGGAACTCGTATGCCCAGACTGTGGGTATCGACAATGCCTTCTTACTACCTTGGGAGGAACTGAAGAAAATGCTCACAGCCAAGTATTGCCCGATCGAACAACTCCAAAAGCTGGAGGAAGAATTCTGGAACCTAAAGGTGCAGGGGACTAACATTGATAAATACACCACGAGGTTTAACCAGCTTGCCATCCTCCGACCAGCAATGGTAAGCACCGAGCCTGATAAAATCAGGAGGTACATCCGCGGTCTCCCGGAACCTGTTCGGGGGAACGTCGCCTCCTCAAACCAAACCACCATTGATGGTGCTATTCGATTGGCTCATGAACTCATGACCATGAACGAGGATCCAGAACCACCCACTTCATCCTTAACTCTACACAAATGAAAGTGGTCCGACAACCACAACAACCACTCAAACAAAAAACCCGACACCATCAAAGCCTACAACTCAAACACCGAACCCAAACGAGGTTACAGTGGGAATAAACCCTACTGTTCCAAGTGCAACCGTCACCACGAAGGTCCTTGCGAAACCCCCTGCAATAACTGCAAGAGGTATGGACACCTCACCAAAGACTGCAGGTCCCCCAGCAACTCCAACAACAACTCCAACCGCAACGCCAGGCCGTCCAAAGCCTGCTGCGAATGCGAAAACCCGGGGCACTACAGGAACGAGTGCCCAAAACTGAAGAACAAGGGCAACAACAACAACAATGCCAAAGGTAGAGCCTTTGTACTCAACTATGGGGACGCCCGTCAAGACCCGAATGTGGTCACGGGTATGTTCCTCCTCAACAACTTAACTGCATCTATTCTGTTTGATACTGGTGCCGATAGGAGCTTTATATCTGATGAGTTTTGCCCACTACTTGACATCACCCCCGTGGCCTTAGATGTTAAGTACACCGTAGAACTAGCAGACGGTAAACTCATAGAAACCGATAGTGTAATACCTAATTTCACCTTAAACCTAGCGGACGAAACCTTTTCAATTGACCTCATGCCAGTTAGAATCGGAAGTTTTGACGTCATCGTGGGCATGGACTGGTTATCCAAGCATCGGGCTGAAATTGTTTGCAATAATAAGATTGTTCGCATCCCTCTCGCCGTCGGTAGAACCTTGATCATACAGGGGGAGACCGGTGGGACGAGACTGAATATCATCTCTTGCTTGAAAACCCAGAAATTTCTGAGAAAGGGTTACCCAGCAATCCTCGTACACATCATGGAGAAAAAGTCGGAGGAGAAGCGACTTGAGGATGTACCCATCGTTCGAGACTTTCCAGAAGTCTTTCCCGAAGAACTACCTGGTCTACCACCACCAAGACAAGTCGAGTTTTCAATCGATCTCGTGCCAGGTACTGCACCTGTGGCCCGAGCTCCTTACCGCTTAGCCCCATCCGAACTTCAGGAGTTGTCCACCCAGTTACAGGAACTCCTGGATAGAGGATTCATCAGACCGAGTTCTTCACCTTGGGGAGCTCCAGTCTTGTTTGTCAAAAAGAAAGACGGTTCATTCAGAATGTGTATCGACTACCGAGAGTTGAACAAATTGACCGTCAAGAACCGTTATCCACTCCCTCGAATTGATGACCTGTTTGATCAACTCCAGGGTTCAAGTTTTTACTCAAAGATCGATCTTCGGTCAAGTTATCATCAACTACGGGTTCGCGACACCGACATTCCAAAAACGGCTTTCAGAACTCGATACGGACACTACGAGTTCCAAGTGATGCCCTTTGGTCTAACCAACGCACCGGCTGTATTCATGGACCTTATGAATCGGGTGTGCAAACCTTATCTCGACAAGTTTGTCATCGTCTTCATCGATTACATACTCATATACTCGCGCAACGAACAAGAACACGCGCAACAAATCAAAACCATCCTAGAACTACTTAAGCACGAGGAGCTTTACGCCAAATTCTCTAAGTGTGAGTTCTGGATGCAGACCGTTCAGTTCCTTGGACACGTGATTGACAGTCAAGGAATTCATGTAGATCCTTCAAAAATCGAAGCTATCAAGTGCTGGCAAGCACCTACCACACCGACCGAAGTACGGCAGTTTCTTGGACTTTTTTTTTTTTTTGGGGTAAAGGCGATTCATCGAGAACTTCTCTAAAATAGCTCAACCACTCACGGTACTGACTCAGAACGATAAGAAGTTCGATTGGACTGATAAACAAGAGTCATCATTCCAACTTCTAAAACAAAAGCTTTGCAGTACTCCAATTCTATCACTACCCGAAGGCACCAATGACTTCGTGGTATACTGCGATGCTTCTCATCAAGGTCTCGGTTGCGTGTTAATGCAACGATACAAGGTCATTGCTTACGCCTCACGACAACTCAAAATCCACGAAAAGAACTACACCACTCATGACCTCGAACTTGGAGCTGTCGTGTTCGCTCTCAAAATCTGGAGACACTATCTCTACGGCACTAAGTGCACAATCTTTACCGAGCATAAAAGTCTCCAACATATCTTCGATCAAAAGGATCTTAACATGAGACAACGTCGATGGGTCGAGTTGCTTACCGATTACGATTGCGAAATCAAATACCATCCTGGTAAGGCAAATGTTGTTGCCGATGCCCTCAGTCGAAAAGAACGATCGAAACCCCTTCGAGTCCGTGCCCTCGGTATGACCATTCACAATGATCTGAACATTCAGATTCTCACTGCTCAATTCGAAGCTTTAAAACCCGATAATATCAAAAACGAAGCCTTGCGGGGCATGGATAAGCAATTCGAAATCAAACCTAACGGAGTTAGGTTTTTCTCTAACCGAATCTGGTTTCCTAGTTTTGGGAACCTGCGAGACTTGGTGATGGATGAAGCTCACAAGTCCAAATATTCTATCCATCCGGGATCCGATAAAATGTATCACGGCATCAAGGAATTTTATTGGTGGCCGAACATGAAAGCCGAAATCGCCACGTATGTCAGTAAGTGTCTTACTTGCTCGAAAGTCAAAGCTGAATACCAAAAACCTTCTGGGTTACTTCAACAACCCGACATTCCCGAGTGGAAATGGGAACAAATTGCCATGGATTTCATAACCAAACTACCCAAGTCATCGAGCGGTTGCGATACCATTTGGGTGATCGTCGATCGTCTCACGAAATCTGCTCATTTCCTGGCGATCAAGGAAACCGATAAAATGGAACGAATCACACGAATCTACATCAAGGAAGTCGTTTCACAACACGGTGTTCCAATCTCGATTATCTCCGATAGGGATAGTCGCTTCACATCTCACTTTTGGCAATCACTTCAGAAATCGTTGGGTACCCGTCTTGATATGAGTACCGCATACCACCCTCAAACCGATGGCCAAAGTGAACGAACTATTCAAACACTGGAAGATATGCTACGAGCCTGCATAGTTGACTTCGGTGTAAACTGGGAACAACACCTACCGTTGTGCGAGTTTTCGTACAACAACAGCTACCATACCAGTATTGGAGCTGCACCTTTCGAGGCACTGTACGGTCGTAAGTGCCGCTCACCTATCTGTTGGACCGAAGTGGGAGATAGCCAACTCACTGGTCCGGAAATCATTCATGAAACAACCGAGAAAATCTTCGAGATTCAAAACAAACTCAAAGCCGCACGTGATCGTCAGAAAAGTTATGCTGAAGTGAGACGCAAACCACTCGAGTTCCAGGTTGGAGATCGAGTACTCTTAAAAGTATTGCCCTGGAAAGGCGTAATCCGATTCGCCAAACGTGGGAAGTTAAATCCGAGGTACATTGGACCATTCGAGATCCTCGAGAGGATTGATCCTGTGGCATATCGATTGCAGCTGCCATCCGAGCTCAGCAGCGTGCACCCCACTTTTCACATTTCTAACTTGAAGAAATGTCTATCTGATGAGACACTTATTATTCCCCTCGATGAAATTCGTGTTGACGACAAACTTCACTTCGTTGAGGCCCGCTGAAATCATGGACCGTGAGGTCAAACAACTCAAACAAAGTCGTATCCCCATCGTTAAGGTCAGGTGGAATTCGCGGCGTGGTCCAGAATTCACTTGGGAACGGGAAGACCAAATGCGACTCAAGTATCCTCAACTCTTCACTGATTCTACATCAAACCCGACATCGAGCTAAATTTCAGGACGAAATTCTTCTAACAGGGGGAGAATGTGACACCCGTCAAATTAGGACTAGTAATTAGTGCTTAATCAATTGTAAATACATGTAATTAGTTCTGTGTTAGGCTAATTAATGTATCAAAATATATATATTGTTTGTTGAATATATACGATTATGCGATTTGATTAAATCGTACAATTTTCTGATCGAATGTAATTCGACTCAATTAAATACGGACGTTGGTGAACAAATTTTATTAAATAATATAACATTATTTAATAACGTAATTATATCCAAAATATCATTTTTATAATATTTCGTACACAACTCGTATCGTACAAACAATTTCGCTATTTAAAAATGTCAAACGCGCAAACAATTCAAAATAAAGATAAGTTATATTTTATAACTCAAATATAAAGTATTTAATAAAATACTTCAACAAAAATATTAAATAATCATTCGTATTTTAAAACGTATATTTAAACGTATAAAATAATTATTAACGTTTAAACGATTGGGAAAACGAACACCCGCACGGAGCGCGTACATGGGGAATCAAATATCAGCCAAAAAGGAGGTGAGGTCACCACCCCCCACCTCACTTTTCACTCTCTTTCTTTTTCTCTCTTCCCCTTTTCTCTCTAAAATCACAAACACAACCACCACCTTTAATCCCCAAAAACTAACACGAAACGACGTTGGATCACCTCACCCGTTTAGAAGAAAAGATTCACCTCATCACGATCTACGTTTCTACCTTTCCGGATTCCTCCGGCGTTAACTTCTAAGTTTCCGACGAATTCTCGAAACCGCATAAATCTACGTTAAAATACTTGATTTTGGTTTAGATATGCTTAAAATGTCCAAATATGGGTTGGGTAAAAGAATCAGACTACGTGGTCGCCGGAAAACTCGTTTTTGGCTCAAAAATCCGTCAACAGCTCGAAGTGACGCAACGACACTGCAATATAGCGTCACTTCGTGCGTCACTTAAGTGACGCATTGAGTGTCGCTAAAAGCCCTAATTTTGCGTCACTTGCCTAAGTGCTGCATAAAACCCCTTTTTCCCGACACTTGTCTAAGTGTCGCAAATTCAATACCCGTCACTCTAAACCGACACTTACAACCGACACTTCCTTAAGTATCGCCCTATATGCGTCACTTGCACAAGTGACGCAATTAGATCAGAATCCGTCATTTTATGCAACACTTCCTGAGTGTCGCCTAAGTCCTAAGTGTCGCTATAAGTGACGCTAAAAACAGAAGGTTTCAAACCAATTTAACTAAGTGTCGAGACCTAAATTTTATTCCTTGATTTCACCCAAATTCAAGTCGAGATGCGTTTTTCACCAAAGCAATTTAGTAGAAATAAATTCAAGGCCAGCCCCTTGGACCCCGCCAGGGGTTGCCACCCCTGGAACCCCGCTCACCAGGGGCGCTGCCCCCGGACCCCCGTCACCTATAGGTTATAAATACTTTTTAAGTATAACTATTTGAAATAAAAATAATAATATTAAGATTATTACTACAACTAATCACCAACGGGCCGTACACGTTTCAAAACAAAAGTTAACCAAACAATCAAATCGTAGTAATTTGGACATTATAGTTGAACGAACAACTACAGAGGTAGTCTTTGTAACTACCTATTCATATTAATAACCATCGCGTGTCGTGGACACCCTCAGGTTATCTGTCTGCGGACATCTTATTGCTTGATTAAGCACCGTACGTTATTGACTAAACGCTTCAAGACTCAGGTGAGTCTCATAGCCCCTCTTTTTACCGCTTTTCACTCAGGGGTGCGATTCAATGCTTATTTTAACATGTGAACGCAAGTACAACTTTTCAAATATACTACATGAGTTGTTTTCCACTAATCATTTCAAAGTCCTCCGTCAGCATAGTTTGGTAATACATTGTAGCATGATTATTAGTATATGGTACCATATAGGATTGACCCTCCTCGTCCGGGTTAGCATGCACTAACTGGGTAAACGGACATACTAATAATTGTTCAGACGAGTGTGGATTAGGCACTCGTGGAGGCACCTCGCTCGGAGGTCTCTATATGGGACCCGACCCTCGAGTTAAGCTCAGACTATGTGCTCATGGCTGTATACACTATTATTTATTTGCTGGTTGCAAATCATTACTTAAATCTTGCGGTTCATACGATATTATCTTATTTCAAACCTGTGAGCTCACCAGCTTTAGCTGACCCATTTTAGCATGTTTCACAGGTACCCAGCAGTAGGTTGGACTGCCATAAGGGATACTATAGCTTGAGTCAGCATGCAGATATTAGAGATTTTCTTGCATTAGTATATTTTGTACAAGTACTCATGTACTGAAATCTCTCATTTAAATCGAACACGAGCTATGTACAACTTTAAATGTTGTAAACATTTCTTATATTAAATATATTTTGTTAAAACGACGCATATAGAGTCGTTTGCTATACATCTATGTGCTTTGATTATTGATAGGTAACACCCAAAGTATGCTTCCGCCAAACAGTAAATTTGGGGGTGTTACATTCTTCATTTCATACAAGTAGTGTCTTCAACACATATGTACGAATGCTACCACTTCAAGTTCCAATTCGTGGGTAGTATAGAAATTTTCATGAATGCGATTACCTTCCCCCTTTAATTAACATACAACCTAGACTTCAGTCTGATGCATCACAATACACAACGAAATCCTCCGATCCGTCATCCTTCACTGTTTGAAAAGCTTCTTCTAAGTTCTTCCTCCAAACAAGCTTATATATACACATATTTTGTGAACAATACAGCGATCCTTGAAAAACTCTCAATAAAATGCCGATAATAACCTGTGAATCCCAAATGCTTTACGAACCTTCACGATAGCTGTGGGACCTTCCATCCCTTTACAGCTTCTATTTTGCTAAAATACACAAGAATAACTTTCTTGTTCACAACGTGCCTAAGCAAAACAAACCTCTTGTAGTCAAATTTCGAAACTCTGAATATATTGCATAGACCTTTTCTTTCAAAAGAAACTCCAGGATTAGTCTCAAAGGGACTTCATGCTCTTCCTTGGTTTTAGAATAATTCAGAACGTCGCAAATGAAAAGTATGATAAATTCATCGAGATGCGGCTTATATACGTGTTCGTTAAATATACGAATGCTATAGTCGCATTAGTAAGATCGAGAGCCATAACGAGAAATTTGAAATGTTCGTAACGAATACTAAACGTAATCTTAGGTATATCTGATTCAGGTACCCTCAATTGATGGTAACCAGAATGAAGATTGATTTTTGAACACCACCGAACACCCTGAAGTTGATCAAACAAATCATATATCCTTGGAAGAGGACAACGATTCTTGACCGTAAATTTTGTTAAGTTCATGATAATCAATGCACAAATGAAAACAACCATCTTTCTTTTTGACAAACAAACCAGGTGCTCCTAAAGGAAAAAGACTAGGGCAAATAAAACCCTTGTCTTGAAGCATCTAAAATTGGATTAACTAGTTCTCGCATTTCAAATAGTATTAAATGATTTGGAGTTTTTGCAACTGGGGTTGCTCCAAGAATAAGATCGATACAAAACCTTACGAGTCGAGAGAGATATAGTCCTTCTAAGTCTTCCGGGAAGACCTCGAGGGAATCGTCAATAACAGAATATTTTAAATTTTATATTATTAGCCTTTACGCTCATGAGTTGTTTCTTTTCGTCTTTGAAGTGTTATATGAAAATCTCAGGTATTACACCACCACTTAAGTGGTATACGAAATACTTTATCAAACATACAATTTCTTCCTAAATTTCGTCAACTAATCCGTTCCCTCAACCACACCAAAACTTCTGAGTCCGAAGGGCAACAAGTCAATGCTAAATGAGTATTCTTCTAGCACTAGAGTATACCCTTATGTAACGTCTTTTAGTCTCTATGCACACTCATTAATAATATTATTTTAACGTCTCCCACTCAAAACAAGCCATTGAGTTTCCTACTGTGTTGATTGGTGCCCCTTGACGAGCTGTCATCCGACATTCAATTGTAAAGCGACCTCTTAAGTTTCAGTTTGAATAAATACAACATGGTGCAGATGTGTGATGATAGTAGTTACATTTTACTCACATAAGATGTGAACAAGTGTAACCCTCTCTTCATGTGTTAATATCCATCAATCTCTTGAATACCCTCTCATTCTTGGTATTATTTCTACATTCTCAGCCTTAATGGTTTCAATGATTAACAATCCATCCATCAGTATTACGCCATGGATAGTAGGAGGCTCAGTCACTTCTACCATCTCGCGAGTTTCCAGAACAAAGCTGTTGGTGTACTTCTTAATTCTCTTAGCTTCGAGTGCCACACGATGAGGTCTAATTCTTGCCAACTCATGAAATTGTCCGATATATATGTTGCATGATTAACTCCCATCGTAGAGAAATTTCAAAACTTGTTCACTAACTTCTTCATTTCGTTATTGAAAGAATATTTCTCCTTAAACAGTGCCTTTATTTATTTTATTTATTTATCTATTTATTTATTTATTTATTTTATTATAATATTATTATTTTCATTTTATTTTATTTATTTATTTATTTTTCGCGCCATCACCACTCCCATCATTTGAATTCTCGCTTATTAATTCCATTTTCGTCTTCGGTGTCGTTAGCTCTACCATGCTTCAATATGCTGATACTAATTTTCATGACAACTTTGAATATTAAGGTCCACCTCTGTCGTGCAATGATCGCAACAACATTGGAGTTCTTGTCTTCAATACAACAAATTCCTCCAGTTCAATCACCACTATCACTTGTATGACCACCACCGAGTGTTTCTCCTCCACGAGTAAAACTTACTTGTATTGCGTCTTGGTAGTATGCTTGCTATACTTCCGAATTAATATGAGTTTAGAATAGTTGAATACTTTGGAGTTTGTCAAGGCATAAATGCACAAGACTCACAAACAAAAGATCGATTCGGTAACGAATGCAATTGGGATTTTATTACAATACGACACGGAGATAGCACATGAGACACACAAACATGGTCGGATAAGCACACATACGTCGGAACACCTTTGTCAATTACGTCTGCAGCCGTAATTGTGAAAGCATTCTTTCATACACATACTTATCTTCCAAGTCTTTGTATCACAACAAGCTTTGTATTCGCGTAAAGAGATCAGATATTTATAGAATCCTAAGTAACATGTAGACGAACCACATAAAGAGTCGTAAGACGATGAAGAAACGTTTACATCGTCCTTCTTACTTGAAATGGTTAAGATGAATGATCGACACTAGCTACAACTAGCTTCACGGAATTGTATGCACACATAACTTCCTAACTCATTTCTATATGTGGGTTCCTTATTTATAGTCTAGGTCAATCCACCTAGATCTCTATAAACAATGGCTCTGATACCAATCTGTCACACCCCGTCTAAAGCGGAAACAACGGGGTATAACGGTGATAGGATCATAACACATCATTATAAAGAATTCTATATGAAATACAATATCCAATGTGTCATGATGCCAATAACATGAATAACGGTTCATGTCGTGCATACATTTCAACAATGAATTCAACATCTTACAAACAAACGTACACTATAATGTTATGGCGAAACATGCCTTCACAAATAACCATGATGTACCATAAGTCTTGAATATTTCTCAATGCAACCCTAAAGGTCCACTAAGTTCTCTTGTCCAGTGCTTTAAGTCCACTAGTATAACCTGAAAAGATATGCTCAAAAACGTCAACACGAATGTTGGTGAGTTTCGTAGGTTTGAAACTAGACACCGGAAAAATAATCATTTTGCTGTGATAATAATAAGTTAGGACAATGCATATAGAAATGGTACACAAGTGAAATAATCCAACCAAACATCTCCACCAACCGTCATCACCCCACAAAGGAGTATGACCCAACCAAATCATGTGTATGCGGTAGCTACCCATAAATGACCTTCAATGTACACCTAAGCATACATTACGATTACACTCCCGAAAGAGTGCAGCCTTGTAAATAAATAAGCCCTTCAGTGTATACAAAGCATATACACTAGGTATACACTCCCGAAGGAGTGCAGCCTTTTAACAAAACAAATCCAACAACCAATGCATATAAGTCACATAGTGTCACACATTTCAAGCATATGTCCAAAATGAAAATGAATACGTTTCACAGCATAAAACAATTTATAAAACATGTGAGCATACTTTTTCCCCAATTTAAAAACATGTATATGAAAAAGGTGCCACGAAAACACACCTTGAAATAAAGATGTAAGTTTAGCCCTTTAGTTTAACCACCAACAATTCTTGCAATCTACAACAATCAGATAATGCATATGGGTCACAACCTAGACATAACTAGGTCATTCCATTGTATCCCAAGTCTAAACACCTCCACTAAGTTCCCTCACAACTCAACTCGTGTATATTAACTTGAATCAACCTATCGAGTAAAAATCAGATTCTGTCCACAATTTTCATACCACTTTACATATTTTTAAATATTACTTAATGAAATTATTTGACTCTACAATTTTAACCAGTGACATTTCAATATGTTTAGAAGATCCTGTAATTTTTCCAGGTTCAATCACATTGATTTACTATTTTTAGAAATTCACCAAAATGAACTGCTCTAAACCGTTGACACTTTCTGACTTCACAAAAGTTATAATTTATTTAAAATACTTAGAGACTTCAAAAGATTATCATATTTTTACAGAAAATATTTAACACTTTAAAACACTTCAGTAAAAATTTCAAGACCTAATTCTTAGTTTAAGGTACGTTTCAAAAATCGACAACTTAACCAAAATCTGGAACCGAAAACTCAGAAATGACACACGATCTTGTAAAATCATTTTGACTAACTTAAACACAACATTTGGACATGAGACCGATGCCATTTGAAAGTAGAATCAAAGTACTTAAGTTTAGACTCCTGTTTCATCAAAAATCGTCACGAAATAACCAAGTTACGGGCTTCGCAAACCGAAACAAAAATCTGGACAGATTAGGGTTTATGAGTTTAAACCTAAATCTTTATACTAATCAACCCAAACGCTTAATCAGTTGAATATTTCACTCACAACCAGCTTATATACTGATTTCACAATTAATCTAATGATTTCATACACCCGGAATACAATGGATCGAACCGAAAGGAAATGATAACAACGAAACAATCGAAATAACGTATTAATGAATGAAATCGGATAGGGATAATACCAACTATCGAATGATCGCACAAGAACTTCCTTAGAATCTGTAAATAACGAGGTTATAATCCTTAGAATTTGTTTTTAAGAATAGAATAACGTATAGAAGAATTATAGAATCAAAAGCTTACCAATGAACGCGATAACGAGTGTTTTCGATTGATAGAATGAAAGAATGGATCAAACCCTTGAGTTTTTGGGGTTTTACTTTCGTATTTTTGTCTGGAAGGGGTTTAGGAATGATTGAAATTCGTAAAATAGAGTTTACAACTCGTTTTTAGGGTTAAAATACCTTTATATATGGGTCTGGGCAGTTTTAGAATCGCGTCGCGATTAGGGGTGAATCGCGTCGCTAAAAGGGGTAAATAGCGTCTCTAAATAGGCTAAATCGCGCCTCTATTAGCCCCAAATCGCGTCTCTCTTTGTCCCAAATCGCGTCTCAGTTTTCAGCCCAAATTTCGTTTACGTTTTGCTTCATAACTTCTTCGTTACACGTCAGATTGAGTTGATTCTTTTTGCGTTGGATTCGTTTTTCAAAAATGAAGACTTTGATGTAAATAAATCTCAAAAACAAGTAGTTTCACAAAAATGAGTTTATACGGTTTGAACTACGATAACGGTTTGGTGACGGTTGTCACACTCGGGTTGCCGGATGTAAAATTCTTCTTCAAGATGACCATGAAGAAAAGAAGTTTTCACGTCCATCTGTTCCAGCTCTAAATCTTGTAAAGCAACAATAGAAAGTAAAAGTCTGATAGAAGTATGATGAAAAGCGAGGGAGAATACTTCATTAAAATCAATACCCTCACGTTGATCAAAATTACGAACCACAAATCATGCTTTATACCTCTTACTTTCAACCCCGGGAATTCCATCTTTAATCTTGAATAACCACTTGCAGCTTATCACTCGTTTCTCCTTAGGAAGTTTGATCGCGCCCCAGTGGTCGGTCGGATTTTACCCCGGTCGTTGCTCCAACCGCCGGGTCGCGAATCGGGAAGTTTTAATATTTATAGTGCTGGGAAGCCTAAGCTTTATCACTACCTACTGCTCTAATTAGGGTATTAGGGTAGTAAGCGGTAAGTTTAACTCATGTGTCGTTCTTAAAATCGGAGCGAATCGAAATGAAGCGTATACCTTAAATAATAGTAGCTAATAGATAGGTTTGATAGAGGGAGTAGGGTTTGTTTTTGGTATTTTCTAAATTAACTAAATTGTAGAAAAGTAAATACTAAACTAAATATAGGGTAAGCAGATAGATAGAGTTGTGATTGTTGAAGTTTCAATATTTAAGTTTCGGGATGATGTTCATTATAAAAGGTGATTGGAGACTTGCCTTAATTATAATCAATAGAGGTTCGGTGTAAACACTAGCATCCTACGATTTAAGTGGAAACCCTAAGTCGTATGTCACTGAATAATAGGTTATCATGAGTCTGATCAGATCAGGCTGCTCAGCCCCCAACAGGCCAACACTGTCCGATGAGGACAAGCGACCCTTATTGGAGTTTAACTCCTAGGTGCATGATAAACGCTCAAAAGTACTATATTTCAGTAGTATTTTACCCCTATTCTTGAATGTTTTTATTGCATTTTGTTAAGAATAGATATTGATTTCGTTCATATTTGCAAATAGATGTGGAAATGGAGCGTTTATGAAGAAAAGAAGGAAAACAGTCAATAAATAAGTTAAATGATACATATTTGAAGAAACATGTGAAGCCGAAGTCAAAGAAAAGAAGAGATGAAGAAAAATCAAGAAATCGGCTGAAAATCTCATCCATACGCCGTATGGAAATCCATACGCCGTATGGATTGCAGCAGTGGAGGCCCAGGTTACGCGGACATGGGCTGGGCTTGAAATCAATCCATACGCCGTATGGAAACCCATATGTCGTATGGATCAAAATTCCAGGAAGTATAAAAACGCGTTTTAAACCCTAATTCGATAGTTTTTGTTTTGTTTTCGTATTTTTGTATTCCAGACGACTTTAGGGGTTAATATTTCATAAATTAGGTTTAGTTTGGAGGTACGAAGGGTGAAGATCGAGGATAGTTCATCCAAATCTTTCGTAGTTCATCGTTTTCGATTCGGTATAATTCTTTTATTCGATTTCATTGAAGAATTTGTCATTGAATAATATGATTATTTCTGTTTTGATGATGAGTTGAATATCCAAAGTGATTGTGTAGTTAATTTAACTTAGATTATGATTATTGAACGATTATAATTGCGTATTGACTAAGTTATTTAATTGAAAACTGTTATATTGCTCGTGGACACTTGTTTATTGGTAACTAGTTATTATTGTTGCTTCACGTGATTAATAATTTTAATGAGATTGAGTTCCTTTAAGATTATTGATTATTGCTAGTACTACCTTAGGGTTTTGGACTATCACTAAATACGTTGAGTCTGATAGGTCGAGTATACAATAATTATCTACTTTAAAATGAACAAGACAATAAGTTAATTATTGGGTATTGTTGAGTCATACCATAGAGTTAATTATAACGAGTTGTGAATGTTTAATGCATAATTTAGGGAAAGGCACACAATTGACTAATCATCTTGTGACATTGGAACCAGTGTTTCATGTTGGACCCTAGATTATAGGAATTAGTTGGACCCGAAACGTTGGCTAGTTCACATTCGACTTAGTATTCATTGAAGAATTTGGTATTAGGTTGATCTAAAAGAATCACAATTAGATAATCAATACGTAATAAATCGGGAAATATGAATCTAAGTGACATTAACTATACGATTACTTATTCCTTCCAATTAGGATTTATTGTTATTATTTATTTATTATTTTAATTTTAAGTTTTATTTAAGTTGTTTATTTTAAATTAAATGTTTTCTAAACAATTGTTCGTACGGAACTAAAACGCCCCCCATATTTACTGCTTTCTAGTTAATTGTTAATTTCTATTTTAAATATTCCACCATTCTCTGTGTTCGAATCTGACTTACCAAATCTATATTTACAATTGATCGGGTATTCTTGCCTGGTTGCTTAAAAGTATTTATTAGGTATTTCTATTTATAAATTGTAAAACAAGACGCGCTTTCATAAGTGACATCAGTGCATGAATAAGGCAACAGACCGATATTTAATTTCTGACCTTTCTTAACACCTAAGTCTAGTTGATTTTATTAAGGTTTGTACTAATTGCATGCTAATGTATGTTAAACTATCAGTTAAGTAGGATTAGGCGGTTTAAGCATCTCACACTACAGCTGAGTGTTTGCTTTCATTTCAAAATCCATTTTTAATTTAATTGAGGAGCTCATTTACTTCTGTCAAGGGGTAGACCCTCCTTTGCGATCAATCGTTCATCCCTAGGTTTGTTTCATGGTGTATACTACGTTTTTCAGTAATTCCACAGCTTTTGTATATACCTAAACCATGTTCAGGAAGGGTAACTTCCAGGTAATCCACGGTGTTATATGCATAAGACCGGTCCGTAGCTTCCACGCATTTGTACAACACCAGTGGTGGTTCCAGCGCTATACTAAGTACTGGGCCGTTTTATGGCATTTCCACATCTTCATACAGTAACACAGATAACTATCTACCGAACTAGGGTTGATCAGGTCCTAATACTTAAGTGATAGCCACGTGAAAGATTGGAAAGGGTGAAATGGGTTAATTAAGTCTACAGCTTGAGAAATTTAACCGGATACATAGCATGGCAATTTCCAATCACATATTTAATTAAAGATTAATTTAACATCATCCCTACTCCTAAATATTTACATTTCAACAACCACAATATTACACTACTCAATAATCATGGCAATAAATAAAACACATACCATTATACTATGCATGGATAAATCAGACATAATAACAGTAAGAGAGAATAGATATCACCGGAAAGTAGGGCAGCGTAACAAGAGAAAAGAACTTGCAATCCTTGAATAAAAGCTTGAACACCAATACTCCTTGATTACAAAGCTAATCTCTACTCTAATCTACTAGCTACCTACTAATTACTTTCTAACTCTCTAGAGAGAGAAGTTAGAGAGAGAAACTAAGAAAGAAATATACAAGTGAAAGAGTGTGTGTGTGAGAGAGAGTGAATTGTGTTGTGAATGGATTGATTGTGAAATGAGGAGGTGATGCCTTCTATTTATAGGCCAAGGGTTACCAAACAAGCTACCACAATTCCACACCCAAGCTTCGCACTTGACACTGAAATACACCCCCTAGGTATGAAATTCGGCACGAAAAAGGGGGTATACGGCACCAAAAAGGGGGTTTTCAGCACCTACGGGGTAGTATTTAACACCAAAAGGGGGGTATACACCCTAAAAAGGGGGGGTATACGGCCCTGAAAAGGGTGTATACGGCCCCTTAGGGGGTGTATACGGCCCCTGAGAGGGTGTATACGACCCCTGGGGGGTGTGACACCCGAAAATTTAGGGCTAGTAATTAGTTCCTAATCATCTAGTTAATATATGTAATTAGTGCTATGTTAGACTAATTGTATGTATCATTATGTATATTGTTATATATACACATACGCGATTTGATTAAATCGTGCATTATCATATTCGGATGGAATTCGAATCATTATTATACGGACGTTGGTGAACCTAATTATTAAATAATATGAAATTATTTAATAATCTCATTAATTACTAAATATTATTTTGATAATATTTAACTTGATATTCGTATCGCATAAAATAAATCACACGCGACAAAAACGCGCCTGACAAACGAAATAAACCCCAGTTATATTTTTTTATAACTCAAAACAAAGTATTTTGATAAAATACTCTCATTAAAAATATTGAGGTCCGAATCGAAAATGAAAACGTATTAAAATAACGATACACGACTAATTAAATGTCAAAATGATCGAGTAAACGAACACCGCACGAAGCGCGAATGGAGGGAACAAATTTTGACACACCCACATGGGTGGGACCCCCTTGAAATCTGCAGAAAATCAGCCCCATACCCCTTGTTGCTTCTTTGACCATAACAATCACCAACCCATACCCCATTTTCATTCAATCAATTCACTTGTCTCTCTAACTCAAACCTTCTCTTTTTTTCTCTCTCTAAGACCACAACCGGCCATCCAAACCACCACCTTAAAACCACCATTAAACCACCACAAAACACCTTGGATTGCAACACTTTCTTGGAAGAAAACGACCACCACAACGCGAGGAACACTTCCATCTTTTCGGTTTCTTCATCCGACACTTGTAAGATTTCATCACTCTTGAATAATACTTTCATGTTGTTTATGTACATGTTTTATAACTCATACAACAAGTTTATGTCCAAACTAGAGGTTAAAACTCGTTTTTGAAACACTTACACACATACACAAAATCTGTCCAGGAAATTAGTCCCGAAATAAAAATCATATAAAATCGTGTACACCGAATTAGACCATAAAGAATATACCAAAATCTTTGTATTTTCGTTAGCTACAACTTTCATGTTGAACACTTTTTCCAGAAACTCACCGATTTTTCTGTAAAAATCGATTTGTGCATGAAACCCACTATTGGCCGAATCTAAAACCTTGTGTTTCTTGATTTTTGTTTACCTAACTTAGACACCTCTAAAAATCATGAGAAAAATTGTAAAGATGCTAGAGATATAGATCTTCATGTGTGATCTTTGGTGTGTTTTATTTTGGGCTAAAACATGTCAAAAACAAGAGGCGAAACAAGTCGATAAAACCGAAAACATAAAATCTGGGCTGTTTCAAATTATAACTAGAAGTGGAAACGGAGAGAATATAACTAGCAGTGGAAACGGAGAGAATATAACTAGAAGTGTAAACGGAGAGAATATAACTAGCAGTGGAAACGGAGAGAATATAACTAGAAGTGGAAACGGAGAGATTATAACTAGCAGAGAAAACGGAGGAGATTATAAATAGCAGTGGAAACAAGGAAATTATAACTAGCAGTACTAAATATTGGAATTATAGCCAACAGTATTAACTTTTGTCGCAACCTACTCCAGTGTCACAACTAACTATAGTGTCGCACCTAGTGTTACACTTAACAGAAGCTTGAAAATATTTTTACACTAAGTATTGGATTCGTACAACAATCAAACTCTATACGATGATACTTGTACATGATATACATATACTTTGATAAGTATACAATACAATGAAACATATAATAATAACAATTTTGGATTATTATTACAAATCGTCACCAACGGGCCGTACATGTTTTCAAAACATGAACAAACAATCAAATATTTGGATGTTACTAGTTGAATGAGCAACTAGCATAGATGGTCTGTTGAGACATCTAATCATTATAACCTTGCGCGTTTAGGACGTCCGGCAGGTTACAGTCGTTGGACGACATCTCCCTTATACTACATCATTATTTGCTGTTAGCAAACGCATCAGACTCAGGTGAGTCTCATAGTCCCTCGTTTTACTGTTTTTATCCCAGGGATGGGAATACATGCTTGTTTTGTTTTACATGTGAACGTGAGTATCAAAACCTCGCTATATACTGCATGAGTTGTTTTCTCTAATCATTTTAAGTCCTCTAGCATAGTTTGGTAGTACTTTTGTAGCGTGAATGTTAGTGTATGGTACCATATGGGATTGACAATCCCCGTCCGGGTTGGAAGCCCCAACTGGTCAAACGGATGCATTATCATGTGTTCATACGAGTGTAGATTAGGCACTCGCATAGAGGCACTTGGTTGTGATCCTAACACCTCAGTTAAGCTCAGAATATGTGCTCATTGCAGTGATATACATTTATTTGCTTGGTTGCAAATCATATATTAAATCTTGCGGTTCACTCATTATATTTTATCATTAAACCTGTGAGCTAACCAACTTTAGCTGACCATTTTAGCATGTATTCTCAGGTTCTTAGCAGCAACAGGTCTATCATATCAGGATACTTAGCTCGAGTCGCATACAGACATCAGGAGATTCCCTTGCATTTCTAAATTTTGTAAAATTTGATATGCCTTAGAATCTCTATCATTTGGCTTACGAGCTTTTGAAATTAATATAACAATGTAATACTTTTGTATTATCAATGTAATTGTAAACGACGCATGTAGAGTCGTTCATTATATATCTTATGTGCTATGATTATCCGATTAGTCGCACTTAATGAATGCTTCCGCTAATCATGAAATTCGGGGTGCGACAGGGGGGTATTCCCTGGCTCGTGGTCTCGTGTGCTGGAGCGTAAGTCTTGGTTGCTTGGTCGTAGTTCATTTGGCCCTAACTTATTCGTTCTTGATCCGTTTTTGACTATCTTTATATCCACGCTTTCGTAATCTCCAGCCCTACATTTTAAGACACTTGTTAGATTCTAGATCAGAGTTTTACGATAAAATAGCGCGTCGAATGAATTATGCTTATTTAAGTGTGTTTTTCGTCCATTTACCGTTGTTTTTGAAATACTTATAAAGTTTTGATCTTTTTAATAAAATGTGGTAAATGTGAACTTTATTGGTGTGTTTTTGTTAATTAAGTGCCAAATATGAGGTAAAAGATGTGCGTAAAACATGACTTTTTACGTCACATCAAAGTTTAACCAACTCCAATGTTTCATTCTTGTGCAAGCTTTCAGCCTATTCTTGCATAGCTACAACCCATTTATCACTTTCATGGCTTGTGATTGCCTCAGAATAAGTTTTAGGCTCACCATTTTCAATATAAGTTGCAGCAGCAAAGGCATAAGCAACCAAGTTACATTCATAATCTTCAAGTATTGGAGGTCTATTAATTTGTCGCTTTTCACGATCCTGAGCCAAGAGATACTCGGTTTGAGGCTGATTTTGTGGACCAGGTACAGTGCCATTGATAAGCATCAAATAGATAGTATATTTTATAGTAATTTATCCCTATATTTATATACATTTTAGTGCATTTATATGATTTTAGATACTTATTTTGTTAATATTTGCATAAATGTATTTTAATTAAAGATTGAAGAAAAAGGAGCAAAAACTAATCCGAAACTGAAAGAAACTGAAGAAAATGAAGAAATAAAGAAAAATGAGCTTAAACCTTGAAGAAATGAAGACCAAAAGTGTTTAAATGAAGAATTGGGCCAAGAAGACAAGAAAGTCCGGATATGAAGATTAAAAGTCAAAAAGTTAAGCCCAAGTCCGAAATTAGGAGATTCTGGAATTAACATTCAACCGGCGGTTGGATTAACCAACCGGCGGTTGAGCATTAGGGTTTACAGGCGGTGCAGACACGTGGAATTGGATCCGGATACAAATTCTTTCAACCGGCGGTTGGAAGGTCGGCCAGCAAAACTATAAATAGAGGCTTAATTCAGGTTTAAGGATATACGATTCAAGAATACTAAAACCGAAAGTTAGGGTTTTAGGTCAACTTTAGGTGCGATTTTGGAGGCTAAAGAGCTAGGGTTTGAAGGTTTTTAACCCTAGGAAAAGCTAGTTCGTCAATTGGTTCGATTTCTTTATCCTTGTAACTTTAATAACCTTATTGAGTTATTTATGATATTGTTTATTTGATTTAATTGTGAATTAGGTTTTCATTATAATTGTTTGAATGAATGTTTATTGAGTTTATTATTTGAATTATATGTTTATGTTGGAACTATATTATTGTTTGTTTATTATACAAGAATTGTCCTTATTATGATATATTTGTGATTATTCTTGACATAATTAGACTGATTTATATTAAACGAGGATGACCATATTAAGTTTATATAAATTAAGTGATTGTGTTTATGTTTTGATCTTAACCTTATGCGATAAACGAAGAATGATTCATTAATATAAAGTAATACTGCGATTCAAGCCTAACTATAGAAATTGTATTAATAAATTGATGATAGATCTTATTAGTTAGTAACACTTTGCGTAACCTTATGATTGTGTTGTTATGATGAGGATTTGACTTAACCCTAAGTGATCTTCTACTTTAGTAAATCACCAGTAATAATAGCCAACAAAGCAAATAGACATAAGTACATATAATAAGTTTAATAAATAATAGTTTGAATAATTATAATCTTTTATCCAATTGAGTATACCTAAGTTGTTCCTAAAATTATCTATTAGAATATGTATCAAAATATAAATATAAATATGTTCGTTCGGAACTAAAATGTCCCCCTTATCTTGTAAATTATTGTAAATTGGATCCTTTTATTTATTTGTATTATAATTGTAAATATCTGTAATTAGAATAAATAGATAATTAGTTATAAATAAGAATCACGTTTCTTGTGTTCCTTGTGTTCGAATTTGGACTTACTTATTAAGCTATATTACATGAACGGGTCAATCTTGCCTGAATTGTGTGATAGTATTATTTAGTATTTCCTTAATTAAACTTGTTATTATAATTGCCTATAATTTAGCACACATCAAGTTTTTGGCGCCGCTGCCGGGGAACACTTAACCGGTTGAACTTTTGTTTTACCGGGGGAGTGGTGTATTTTAATTAAACTCATTATTTTACTTGTATAATTTTTATTTCGGATACTTTGCAAAATCAATAAGAAATATCGGCTCACCCATTGCGAATACTGACAAAAACAAGGGTATAAGGAGAGTAAAGCCCTACCTTATTGATTTATCATATAAGAGGTAAGGTGCTTCTCGAAAAAAATAGGTTTTTAATAAGCTTTGCGCTGACCTATTTCTCCGCTTTTGTGTACTATCAATGGAGCTACCGAGATCTATTGACTAGCTTTGTAAAAGAAATTTAACAAAACCCACTGTAATTTCGAATTGTTGTATAAATAACTAACTTGCATAACTAACAAATAGGAAAATTTTGGGTTGGGTATTATTCTTCGATTATTTAATTTTAAATGTGTTTTATTATTAATTATCGGGATATATATACACCAACTTGAATATTTCTAACTTATTATTAACATTTATTTTTTAATTTAAGGTACTACTAAATTCTGTTTTTGTTGCAGATGGATGTATGACCCGCACACTTCATCCAGATCCACTTAGTCCATTTGATGAACCAGAACGAGAATTTCATTCTAGAAGACGATTATCATATGCGTCACCTAATTCGCCAGAACACGGAATTTCATCTGACGAAGACGACTTAATATTTCATAACAGTTTAGTCAAAACGGCTAAAAGAGGGTATTACTCCGATTCAGAGTTAGATAAAGTACCTTCGAGACAACATACAGTATATCCAAGAGATTCTGAACCAAAACAAAGAAACATGGCAGACATAGCTAACATGACGCTTGAGGATTACACGATTCAAACTCGTGGAGATCCAAGACCGGGAGTGGTTAGGCCTGCTATAGCTAGAGAAGTAGAGTTTGAATTAAAGGGACAATTTCTGAAGGAATTGAGAGAGAATCCTTTCAGAGGAGAAGATAAAGAAGATGCAAATGAGCATGTTGAGAAAATTTTAGAGATTGCAGATATGTTTAATATTCCTAATGTTACAAGAGATCGGGTTATGCTACGAGTATTTCCTTTAACATTAAAGGATGGAGCTAAGAGATGGATTAATAATGAACCAGCCGGATCTATTACTACTTGGGAAGATCTTCGTACAAAATTTCTAAAAATGTATTGTACACCTTCCAAAACGTCAAAGATGATCGATGAAATTAGAAATTTTAAGCAGAAACCCGATGAATCTCTATATCAAGCTTGGGAAATATATAAGGAGATGTTACATAAATGTCCACAACATGATTTGAATGTCCAACAAGAAATAACGGTATTCTATAAAGGAGTTGATCGAGCAACACGACAACAGTTATATGCACAAGGCCCAATACCTAAGAAAACTCCAGCAGTAGCAAAAGCCGAAATTGAAGAATTAGCTAAGCATTCTCAGTTATGGGATGATGGTTCATCTGGAAGAAAAAGGATATCTGAAGATAGTGATGGTCTCGCAGCTATCACTGCAAAATTGGAAAGTATGGGAAGAGATATTAAGAAAGTGAATGAACAAGTTCATGCAATCAGGATTGGTTGTGAAATATGTGGAGGAAATCATTTAAAAACAGAATGTCCTAATAACGATAGTGAAATGAATACGGAAGAAGTTATGTATGGGGATTTTCAAGGAAATCCAAATTATCGTCAAGTTTCTAACTTTAGAATAACTAATCAACCAGGACAACGGTATCAACAAGGAGCACCAGGTTTCTATGTCAAAACGGGACAAAATCCGTCCTATTCTGACAGGATCAATACGTTAGAAAGTATCTTAGGAAAAATGGTTGAAGCAAGTAATAAAAGAATGGATGATCATGATGCAAGGATGCATAATAATGAAGCATCAATCAAACAAATTGAAGGATCAGTTCATCAAATTGCTAAAACATTACAGGAGAGATTTCCAGGAACATTGCCAGGATTTACTGAAACAAATCCAAAGGAGCAAGCTAAAGCAGTAATTACCAGAAGTGGTAAGAATGTTGACTCTCCTGTTATAACTAATAAAATTGTTGAATCTGAACAGGTTGAAAAAGAAACAATTGATGAAGACATACAACCAAATAAAAAGAGCATTGGAGAAAATAAGGTTAAAGAAGTCATTAAAGACTATACGCCCCCACCTCCATATCCAGCTGCTTTGAGGAAGGACAAAGAAGATGAACAATACCACAAATTTCTGGAAAATCTGAAACAACTTCATATTAACATTCCTTTTGTTGAAGCTATAGCTCAAATGCCTAAGTATGAAAAATATCTTAAGGAGCTGCTGACTAACAAAAGTAAACTGGATAATGTGACAAAAGTGACTATGAATGCGAGATGCTCAGCAATAATGCAGAATAAGCTACCTCTAAAAGTCAAAGATCCAGGGAGTATTACTATACCTTGCAAAATTGGTGAAATTACTATTGAAAATGCATTAGCAGATTTAGGTGCTAGTATTTCATTAATGCCATATACTCTTTATATGCGTTTAGGATTAGGAGAACCAAAACCTATTCGTATGTGTATTGAATTAGCTGACCGATCTGTGCAATATCCTAGGGGAATAGTCGAAAATGTTTTAATTAAAGTTGATAAATTTGTTTTTCCATGTGATTTTGTAATCTTGGATATGGTAGAAGACCCTAAAGTCCCTATTATATTAGGAAGACCATTTTTAGCAACTACACATGCCCTAATAGATGTTTTTAATAGAAAAATTACCATTAGGTTAGGGAATGATAAAATTGTTTTTGATGTTAATAATTCCATGAAATTTTCTGATTATGTGGATGATACTTGTTATTATTTAAATTCATATGAATATATGGATAACCCTTCTTTTCAAGATTTTTTAGGAAAAGATCAAGCAGATATAGGAATACTTAATGGATGGACTGAAGAATTTGACACTGCAAAGGATTTAGCAGAATTTGATAAGTTATTAGAGGAAAATGAAGATTTGGAAGAAGCAACCGTGGTTATTCAACAACATCCTGAAGAGGAAGCAATACAGCCAGTTGCTAAGATTATTAACCAAGAATTAATACCATATTCTGTGAACAATATTCCTTGTTTGAAGGAAGAGATATTTGAGATCAAGACATCTATTGAAGAACCACCATAGTTCGAACTTAAAGAGCTACCATCGCATTTGGAATATGCTTATTTACAAGGCACATCAGACTTGCTAGTTATAATATCTTCGAAACTATCGATAGTAGAGAAAGAACGATTAATTCAGGTTCTTAAACAGCATAAACAAGCAATAGCTTGGAAAATCACGGATATTAAGGGAAATAGTCCTACGTACTGTACTCATAAAATTTTGATGGAAAAAGATTTTAAGCCAGTCGTACAACCATTGAGAAGATTGAATCCGAATGTTAAAGATGTTGTCAGAAAGGAAATCATTAAATTGCTGGATTCAGGATTAATCTATCCTATTTCAGATAGTCCATGGGTAAGTCCAATACATGTTGTACCAAAGAAAGGCGGAATAACGGTTATACCAAATGAGAAGAATGATTTAATACCAACAAGGACGGTAACGAGATGGAGAGTTTGTATTGATTATAGGAAATTAAATGATGCTACTAGGAAAGATCATTTTCCATTACCATTTATTGATCAAATGATAGAAAGGCTAGCAGGAAAGGAGTTCTATTGTTTTCTGTATGGATTTTCAGGATATTTTCAAATACCAATTGCGGCCGAAGATCGAGACAAAACAACATTTACTTGTCCGTTTGATACGTTTGCTTATAGAAGGATGCCATTTGGATTATGTAATGCGCCAGCTACATTTCAGCGTTGCATGATCGCAATATTTCATGATATGGTAGAAGATTTCATGGAAGTTTTTATGGATGATTTTTCAGTATTTGGTGATTCATTTGATTATTGTTTAAAGAATTTACAGAAGATGTTGCAGAGATGTGAAGGGGCAAATTTAGTTCTTAACTGGGAAAAATGTCACTTTATGGTTAGAGAAGGAATTGTTTTAGGTCATAAAATATCCAAAATAGGAATCGAGGTGGATCAAGCGAAGATTGAAGCCATTTCAAAATTACCTTATCCTACAAATGTAAAAGGAATAAGAAGTTTTCTGGGACACGCTGGATTTTATCAGAGATTTATACCAGATTTTTCAAAGATAGCAAGGCCGTTGAATCATTTGTTGGAAAAAGATGCAAAGTTTGAATTTACAGATAAATGCAAACAATCGTTTGATACATTAAAAGAAAAGTTAGTATCTGCTCCAGTTATGACAGGTCCAAATTGGAATCTACCTTTTGAATTAATGTGTGATGCTAGTGATTATGCGGTTGGAGTTGTTTTAGGGCAGAGAATTGATAAAAAGTTTAAGCCAATCTATTATGCCAGTAAGACATTAACAGATGCTCAGGAAAATTACACAACTACGGAAAAGGAACTTCTGGCAGTGGTTTTTGCTTTCGATAAATTTCATTCATATCTTGTCTTAACTAAAACTGTGGTTTATACTGACCATTCTGCTTTGAAGTATTTGTTTAATAAGCAGGATGCGCGCCCTCGTTTATTGCGATGGATTCTTTTATTGCAGGAATTTGATATTGAAATCAAGGATAAGAAAGGAGCTGAAAATGTCGCAGCTGATCATTTGTCAAGGTTAGAAAATTCAGAGTTGGAAGCATTAGATGAAGAGGAAATTCAAGATTCATTTCCGGATGAGAAACTTATGACAATACAAGAAATAAAAGAGATACCTTGGTTTGCAAATTATGTAAATTATTTGGTTACTAAAATTTTACCAAGGATGGATTACCAGAAGAGAAAGAAATTCTTTTCTGATTTAAAGTATTATTTTTGGGAAGATCCATTTCTTTTCAGATACTATGCATATGACATAATTAGAAGATGTGTAGATGGTAAAGAAGCTCAACGGATTATAAAGCGTTGTCATGAAGGACCAGTAGGAGGACATAATGGACCGAGTTACACTGCAAAGAAAATATTTGACGCAGGTTTTTATTGGCCAACGATTTTTAAAGATACATATGCATTTGTTAGGAATTGTGATTCTTGCCAAAGAGCTGGGAACATTTCTAAACGTGATGAGATGCCACAAAATAGTATACAGGTTTGTGAAATTTTTTATGTTTGGGGCATTGATTTTATGGGACCATTTCCTATGAGTCATGGTAATAAGTACATATTAGTAGATGTGGATTATGTTTCTAAATGGGCTGAGGCAAGAGCATTACCTACGAATGATGCTAGAGTTGTGGTGAAATTTCTTAAACAATTATTTTCCAGATTTGGAACTCCCAGAGCATTGATTAGTGATCGGGGTACTCATTTTTGTAATACTCAATTAGAGAAGGTATTAAAAAGGTATGGAGTTAGTCATCGATTTGCTACACCTTATCATCCACAGACTAGTGGACAGGTTGAAAATACTAATCGTGCATTAAAACGTATTTTGGAACGTTCTGTTGGTTCTAACTGAAAAGATTGGTCGGAAAAGTTAGATGATGCACTTTGGGCATACAGGACAACATTTAAAACACCTATAGGTTGTACTTCGTATAGATTAATTTATGGAAAAGCTTGTCATTTACCAGTGGAAATAGAACACAAAGCATATTGGGCACTTAGAGAATGCAACATGGATATCGATGAAGTTGGTAAGCATCGCTTTTTACAGTTACATGAGTTAGATGAACTTCGTTGGAATGCTTATGAAAATTCAAGGTTTTATAAAGAAAGAACGAAGAAATGGCACGATGCAAGACTTAGAGGAGATAAAGAGTTTGTTGCTGGAGAACGTGTGCTTTTGTACAATTCACGTATTCGGTTATTTTCGGGTAAATAAAAATCCAGATGGAGCGGACCGTTTGTTATTCACCAAGTTCATACAAATGGGAGTGTGGATTTGATAGCTTTCGATGGAGCTATTTTTACAGTTAATGGACATCGTTTGAAGGAATATTATGAAGATAATGTAATTGCGAATATTTCAGATATCAATTTGGAAGGATAAGTTATAAGATAATGTCGAACTTACCGACATTTAAACAAAAGTGCTTCTTGGGAGACAACCCATGTTTATTTTTATATGTTATGTTTTTCTTTTTATGTTTTTATTTTCAGGTTTGAACTTTGTGGGTATGTTTACTGGAAACCCTCACGAGACTATAACTCGTCCACTCGGGATACCGAGGTGTTTAAAGGCTTATTGCATATGCTAAATGCAATCGTGATTAACTATGAAAGTGTGGATGTTGTATATTATTTTTCAAGAGATGAAGGAATCAACCAAAGAAGATTTTTCTTAGCCAATGATGAAATTTATAATTTCAGTCAGGGGAGTTTTTCTGTTCTATTTTTCTTTCCCTTACTCACTTTTGTTTATCAATTTTTATACAATGAGGGCATTGTAAAATTAAGTGTGGGGATAGGGTTCGTAAGAAAAAGAATTTCTTTAATTAAATAATTAAGTTTGTTTTGTCTAAAATTTTTGAAAATTTAAAATTTAAGTTAATAACTAAGTATTTATTAGTTAGAATAATTTTGTTAAAAGTTTTGTTTTGTATTTAAAAGTTTAGACTTTAATGTGGATTAACTGTTTTGTATAAATAACGTAAGCTACTTAAATAAAGGAAGTGATATATAGTTATATGATATGATGTACTAATAGGCAATCTATATGAAGATTTCTGAATTTTAATAAATTAATAATATAACTTGTTTATTATTTTATGATACATAATATGATGTATGACATAAAAGTCTTAATTTTTAAATTTGTTATTCAATAATTTTATATTTTTTTACTTATGTGAGTACATTTGGGGGTATATATTGATAGTTTTCTCTGTTATACGAAAGTATAGATCTGGTCTCTATTAATATATACTTAAAAATTAAGCAAACGCAAGTCAAAAGTACTTGAAAAGTCTTAAAAATAAAATATACCTAATGAGGTCGCCAAAATGGTTTGACCAAGTCTGGTTTTGCTTAAACCTGAATCAAGTTATGTCGCTCTGTTGCATGAAAATGCAGACCTGTCACCAATGCCTTGATTCTTAAAAATGTATTTCATATATTTAATTGGAATATAAAAGAAAATTGTATAACTAAATTTAAAGGTATATCATATATGGAAATCATAAGTAATATACATACTAATAATAAAGATGTATTCAGAAATATAAATATAGATTGTTTAAAGTGGACAAATATATTAGTAATCATTCATGAGCTATATATTACGCAAAAAATAATAATAATTTTTATTTGTACATTATAGTTATCCATGTTAATTAAATTTTTTAAATTTTTAATTTATGAAACAGATTTTTAATATTGGTATTCTGATTCTTAAATATTAGTTTGATGCTTATTTTTAAATTTTATTCAGTATTCTACTTGAGGACAAGCAGAACTTAAGTGTGGGGATATTTGATAAGCATCAAATAGATATTATATTTTATAGTAATTTATCCCTATATTTATATACATTTTAGTGCATTTATATGATTTTAGATACTTATTTTGTTAATATTTGCAGAAATGCATTATAATTAAAGATTGAAGAAAAAGGAGCAAAAACTAAAAGGAACTGAAGAAAATGAAGAAATAAAGAAAAAGGAGCTTAAACCTTGAAGAAATGAATACCAAAAGTGTTTAAATGAAGAATTGGGCCAAGAAGACAAGAAAGTCCGGATATGAAGATTAAAAATCCAAAAGTTAAGCCCAAGCCCGAAATTAGAATATTCTGGAATTAACATTCAACCGGCGGTTGGATTAACCAACCGGCGGTTGGGCATTAGGGTTTAGAGGCGGTGCAGACACGTGGAATTGGATCCGGATACAAATTCTTTCAACCGGCGGTTGGAGAACCCAACCGGCGGTTGGAAGGTCGGCCAGCAAAACTATAAATAGAGGCTTAATTCAGGTTTAAGGATATACGATTCAAGAATACTAAAACCGAAAGTTAGGGTTTTAGGTCGACTTTAGGTGCGATTTTGGAGGCTAAAGAGCTAGGGTTTGAAGGTTTTTAACCCTAGGAAAAGCTAGTTCGTCAATTGATTCGATTTCTTTATCCTTGTAACTTTAATAACCTTATTGAGTTATTTATGATATTGTTTATTTGATTTAATTGTGAATTAGGTTTTCATTATAATTGTTTGAATGAATGTTTATTGAGTTTATTATTTGAATTATATGTTTATGTTGAAACTATATTATTGAATGTTTATTATACAAGAATTGTCCTTATTATGATATATTTGTGATTATTCTTGACATAATTAGACTGATTTATATTAAACGAGGATGACCATATTAAGTTTATATAAATTAAGTGATTGTGTTTATGTTTTGATCTTAACCTTAAGCGATAAACGAAGAATGATTCATTAATATAAAGTAGGGTTTTGATAAACAAAGCCCGTAGGGCTTTCTTTAAGCTATCAAGACATGCATATTTACTTGTACTAAAACCATAACTAACACTCTCTCTCCTTCTAAATTACTCAGACTTTTGAATTCAAATTAAATGTACAAGTAAAATATGCATGTCTTAATCTCTTAAAGAAAGCCCTAAGGGCTTTGTTTATCAAAACCCTATAAAGTAATACTGCGATTCAAGCCTAACCATAGAAATTGTATTAATAAATTGATGATAGATCTTATTAATTAGTAACACTTTGTGTAACCTTATGATTGTGTTGCTATGATGAGGATTTGACTTAACCCTAAGTGAACTTCTACTTTAGTAAATCACCAGTAATAATAGCCAACAAAGCAAATAGACATAAGTACATATAATAAGTTTAATAAATAATAGTTTGAATAATTATAATCTTTTATCCAATTGAGTATACCTAAGTTGTTCCTAAAACTTATCTATTAGAATCTGTATCAAAATATAAATATAAATATGTTCGTTCGGAACTAAAACGTCCCCCTTATCTTGTAAATTATTGTAAATTGGATCCTTTTATTTATTTGTATTATAATTGTAAATATCTGTAATTAGAATAAATAGATAATTAGTTATAAATAAGAATCACGTTTCTTGTGTTCCTTGTGTTAGAATTTGGACTTACTTATTAAGCTATATTACATGAACGGGTCAATCTTGCCTGAATTGTGTGATAGTATTATTTAGTATTTCCTTAATTAAACTTGTTATTATAATTGCCTATACTTTAGCACACATCAGCCATCAACTTGGGTTTCAACATCGACTTCAAACTCCACCTTACCCGTTGTACTATCATCAACAATACCAGAATTTTGAGATGACATGTGATCTTTGGATGGATTCAAGATAATTAATGTCTTCATTAAAGGTTACAAATCTACTATGGATGATCTTACGATACTTAGGATCGGGGAACCAAACACGATAACCTTTAACCCCGGATTCGTAACCCAAGAAAACGCATTTAACGGCACGAGGAACTAATTTTCCCTTATTTACATGGACATAAATGAGACATCCAAAATTTCAGAGATGAGGATAATTAACAGAATTACCTGACCATAATATTTCCGGAACATTGCCATTAAGGGATTTGTGTGGAGTAGGATTTATCAAATATGTTGCGGTGGTTGCAGCTTCAACCCAAAAATCATTCTCTAGTTTGGCATGTGATGCGTGTGAAAGCGCGTCTTGTTTTATAATTTATAACTGAAAATACCCTATTAATACTATCACACAACCAGGCAAGAATACCCGATCAGAAATAGTATAGCTCATGATAAGTCCAGGTCGAACACTAGGAAAGGGATTAAAAACAATAATAATCTTGTAAAATTACAGAATAGGGGGTTACGCTTTAGTTCCGTATGAACATAAAATAGTAAATTAAAATAGATAAACTAAATAAACTAAATAAAACTAAACAAAACTTAAAATAAAATAAACACTAATGTACAATATGGAAGGAACATATAGCATGTAATAATTCACCTTAGATTCATACATCCTGATACATTCACACGTTAATTATCTAGTTGTGATTTCTTTTATATCAACTTAATACCAAATTCTTCAATGAATACTAAGTTGAATGCGAATTAGCCAACGGTTCGGGTCCAACTAATTCCTATAATTTAGGGTCTAACATAAAACACTGGTTCCAATGTCACAAGATGATCAGTCAATTGTGTGCCTTTCCCTAAATCATGCATTAAGTATATCACGATCTATTATGATTATCCTGTGGTATGAATTCTTCAACAATACCTACTAATAATTACTTATTAGTCTTGTTCATCTTAGGGATATTGATCACTAATTCTTAACCTATCAGACTCAACGTATTTAGCAATAACTATAAACCTAAGTTCATAATTATCAATGATTACTATTACCAAAGGAACTCAATCTCAGTGATCCTAATAACCACGTTAAGCAAGCAATCAATACAGCACCAATAAACAAGGATTCACGAATAACATAATAGTCTTCAACCAAATAACTCAACAAACGTGCAATTGAAATCATTCAATAATCATAATCTAAGATTTATTAAAACAAAACTAAATGTAACAATTCATCAAATAAGAATGGATCATAATATTAAATACTAAATTCTTCAATAATATTTAATAAAAGATTCAAACCAATATGACGAATCACTCGAAGATTAGTTGAAATGGATCCAACCGTCACTTCTCGTGCCTCCAAAACGTACCTACGACTCGAAAATATAAAAACCTAAACCTAAAAACAAAGAAACTTCGAAAACTACATTTTAAAACCTAATTTTCCGTCAAATGTAACACACCAACTGGTCTGGCGAAATGCTGAATTTATAGTCGAGAAATTGGTCTTTTGACCGTCTACCAAACCCTCTGACCGGCGGTCAAGATGACGTCATGCCTACGTCACACGCGTCTTTCCCTTAATGTTGACCGACTTCAGTTTTTGGTTTCGACCGCCTACCAACCAGCTTGGCCGGCGGTCAAATGTCTAAATCCGGACTCCAGCCCAACAAAAATGGATTTGGGCTTGGACATAGGCTTTTGCCTTTGGACCTTTAATTGCTTTGGGCTTTAGCCACACTTTTCCTTGGATTTGATTCTTGGACTCAAACTTGGGCTAATCTTCACTTTGCAAACACAATTCCACTTGATTCTTCATAATTGCGCCATTTAACTCGACTATTTACTATTTTTCGCTCTTTTCTCCATAAAGCTTGATTTTAATACCTATTTGCAAATATGAACGAAATCAGTATCTGATCTTAATTAAATGCAATAAAAACATATAATAAATGGGGTAAAATACTATAGAAATATAATACATTTAGACGCTTATCAAATACCCCCCACTTAGAATCCTACTTGTCTTCAAGTAGAGTATCGATTAAAACAATTAAAAACTCATATCACCACTAATCTAAACAACTCAAAGGGTTTACATAAATCTTGCCCCATTTCAACTCAAATGTTTAAATTTAAAAACCTGTTATCTCTAAAGAAAACTTATTAAGAAACTATGAAAGTGCAACATTCTACAACTCTCCTTTCTCTTATAAAGTTATGTAATCCACATAAACAATCTATACATAAGCAATTGAGCTCAAATTTTATTATTCGCTTAGATGTTTCCCTTAAATTCCCAATAATTGCATACTCCCATATTCATAACGTGCTAATACATATATGCAAGAGATCTAATTAAAACAATCATGTGGTGATATGTGAGGAATAGAGTTTCACATATTTCAAGTTTTCAAGTATCAAGAGAAATTGTCGAATCCCCATCACGTATCTTACGACTATGAAACACCCATATGTACTCAGTATGATATAATCACGTTGGCCAGGCGTCATTATATGATGCCAAATACATACTTCTTTTCATCAACCGTTTAATCACGATCAGGTTCATATGAGATCAGAGTACAATGAACAAGTCGAATGTGGTGAACAGTTCACGCGTATCGAGGTATCGTAACGATAGTTTAGATGTATGCAAATGTATGTATGCATGTGCGTTCTAGCCAAGGCTATAGTCTAGGTCTCTAGGTTGCTAAGTCACCTAAAGTTTCCTAGTTCGCTATAACCAATGGCTCTGATACCAATCTGTAACACCCCCAAATTCGTTTAGCGGAAGCGTTTAGTTTAAGTACTGGGGTGTCACAATAATAAAGCATGCATACGTATCAGAGCTTATGATTACAACAGAACATAATATATTAGATGCCAAATGTGTAAGTTACAAAGTTTACGATTCATCGAATCGTATAAGTTAAAGGTAGTAAGTTTACAAAAGTAGATTTCTGAAATATGACTAAAACGTTTCAGTTATACTAAAGAAATCCATAAGTTTCCAAAAATTGGCATCCTAAGCTTCAAGGGTCGCCTAATTCTCCATGTGTGTTGGCGATCTTACATGCGCAGCTAATTCCCTGAAAAACATAGTAAAAGTCAACAACTAGGTTGAGTGAATCCACAGGTTTTATGTTGTATATTGTTGTTTCAAGTTTTGTAGTCACATTAGTTGGACCAAATACGTTCATAAATAGTAATTGCCATAATAGTCGAGTAATGTTTAGTGGAACGTCATCCAAAGTATAAGTTTAGTGGGTTGTTCGCCCAAAAGTTTCAGTTTATGTGGGATGTTGCCCATAAATAGTTGTGTTGGGACGTTACCCAAAATACGGTTCATGTGGGATGTTGCCCAAAAATAGTTGTGTTGGGACGTTACCCAAATCATATGTTTGAAAACGTATTGCTGGTCGTTCTCCAGTAGTTTTAAAGTTTGAGTCGGTCGTTCTCCGACTAGTTACCAAATGTACCGGTCGTTCTCCGGTAAGATACCAAGTTAGCACTGGTCGTTCTCCAGTGAGATACATTGTTAGTACCGGTCGTCCTCCGGTAAGATATACTGTTAGTACCGGTCGTTCTCCGGTAAGATACCATGTTAGTGTCGGTCGTTCTCCGACAAGTTACCAATATGTACCGGTCGTTCTCCGGTAAGATACAAAGTTTGTTTCACATAGTGATAATAGTTTTTGTTTGGAATACCATGTCGTACAGACAGTTGTAGTAGTTGACCACAGTTATAAACAATGTTGTAATATTGTATCGAAAGGCAGTTATGTGATAGTTTGTATAACAGTTTGACAGTTCATGTACTCTAATTGTTCGAGTAAACAGTATGATAAATAATCATGTAGTAAGAGCAGTTATGGCAATCAGTAAATCAGTAAAGCAGTTGACTATGTTTTCCACCCCAAAAGTAGTTCAAAACAGTAAAAGTAGGGGCTGTGAACTCACCTGTTGAGTTAAGTAGTTGTGCGAGTGCTAGCAAACCTAAGCCCAAGTACAGTCCGAGATCTCCTAACGTCCTAAACGTACGAGATTTAATAAGTATGTGGATGTCTAACTAATCATCCATGCTAGTGTTTGTACAACCAAGTCACATCCAAATCGTTTGTTAAACGTTTACCTTTGTATTTCGTTGTTTGTGAAAATGTATACGACTCGTTGGTGATAGTTTGAAATCATAACTTCATTAAAATAGCGTGTTTGTACTGTTTGTAAAGTTCACATATAGCATTGTATGTAAGTATTCGTTATCGGTTAAGCTCGACACTTAGTGTAAAAATAGTTTGTGAAGTTTCTGTTTTCTGCGACACAGTATGCGACACTAATGTGGTTATGCGACACAATGATTGTGTCGCATAAGAGTGCGACACAAGGGCTATGCGACACAAGGGTTGTGTCGCATAGGCGATCGATGCTAATTCAATAGCGACACTAGCGTTGTGTCGTATGAAGTTTACGACACAAGGATGCGACACATGATACGACATAATATGGTTTATACGACACCACATGCGACACAAGGGTTGTGTCGCATGGATGGTTTATGCGACACAATATGCGACACAGTCGTTGTGTCGCAAAGATGAACACCCAGACAGAACCCAGCGGCTGTCGCGATTTTCCAACCAAAAATCCGATTTTAACCCGTTTTCCGGCCATAAAACCTTGATTTCTTCCATTATATAGTTAAAACAAAGTTGTAGGTTCAATATTACACCCATATAACACATAAAAACGAGTAAATCTAAGTTTTTAGAAATTTCTTACAATTGCGAATCGGGACCAAATGAGGAAGAAGATGATGATACGGCTTTTGTTAATGTTGTTCCTTGCGTAATGGTGATTCCGAAAATGTAGATTTCGTGGGTTGATTTGCGAATCCGAATTTTTGGTGTGGATTTGGTTGAGAGAGTGTGTTTTTGGTGAGGATGAAATTGAAATGAGAGGAAGAATGGAGATGGGAGGTGGTTTTGTCCCACTTTTCATCTCCTGTGTTTTTGTCCCGTGTTTGTTTACTCGATCGTTAAATACAAATCTTTTTAACATGTATATTTTCAAATACGTATTTTGTTATCTTTTTAATTATGATATTTTATAAGACCATTTTAATTTAATTATAAGATTTTTAATCTTTGTTTTATTTTAAATTATACGTTTTGACGTTTTGCGTTATAAAATAAATTGTAAATATTTTTGACAAAATATTTATTCGCTACCACGTTATTTAATAATTTCGTTTTATTAAATAATTTTGTTCACCAACAGTCGTATGTTTTTGTCGCGTTTGTTTTCAATTTGTTCAGTACGTAATTACAACTAATTACGAATACGTAATACTACGCGTATTATCTAGTTGGGCTATGCTAGACTTACCTCTAAAATATGTTGTGAATTCACTCAAGTAGGGAATTAGCCTAATAATGCAAGTGATTAAAGTAATTAATCGCGTTTAAATTTGCGAGGTGTTACATTCTCCCCATGTTAGAGAAATCTCGTCCCGAGATTTAAAATCAAGTCGGATCGCCCGCGGCGTATGTTCCCCGATGAGTCATGTTGTTAACAATAGTAATAGTTTGCGTGGCGTTCAATTGTTGCCATAGAAGTTCGATCAGTTTAAGTATGCTCGCGGCATAGTTCAATATGTTGTGTGTTTCGTTTCGTGGTCAGAGTTTACCAAGTGTTGTGTTCAAATCGACATTCGAATAAAACGTATGTTAAATCGTAGCAATAGTCGCTAAAACGTACCATGCTAGTTGAGATCTGCAACAGTTTCTGGTGCACGGAGGATGTATGCGCGGCTTGGAGTGTAGCCTTTGTTAACGGTGCGGTTGTTGTCGTTTTGATTGTTGCGGTTGTTGTTCGGTTGTTGGCATTGGTTTCGGTGATGTCCAGGATCACCACACCTAAAGCAGCCGGTGTTTTGTACCTCGGGGGCAGCTTGAGGAGGTAGGTTTGTCCTACAGTTCTGTGCTAAGTGACCGGGACGTCTGCAGTTTTGACAAAATGTACAATCACCATCGTGGTGTCTACCGCACTTGTCATACCTCGGTTTGTTGCCAAGGTAGGTTTTGGGTCCAGGGTTGGTGATTGCAGCGTAGGCTCGGGTGTTTCCCGGGTTTTTGTTTTGTTGAACCTGACGGTCGTTACCATAGCTGTTCCATTTGCGTTTGTGGGTTCCAGAGTCGCCCGCATCAGTACGGGTAGGTTCAGTTTTCCCTGTGATAGCTTTCAGGGTTCCAATCTCGACCGCGTCGTCGGTTAAGCTGTGAGCCAGATCCACTGCGCTCCTAAAAGTGGCGGGTTTGGAGGACATAACCATGCCTCGGATTTGTGGTGCCAAACCCCTGTTGTAACGCTCAATGCGTTTGCTCTCGGGGGTTACCATGTGAGGCACCAGACGTGCAAGCTCCTGGAATCTAGTTGTATAACCGGAAATATCAGCGCCGATCATTTGGATGTTCCAGAATTCGGTTTCAAGTTTCTGCATCTCGTTGGGAGGGCAAAATTCCTCCATCAGCATTCGTTTCAGTGTCTCCCATGAGATGGAGTAAGCAGCTGGGCGTCCCATGATTTGTACCTGAGCGTTCCACCATGTTAGCGCTTTGTCGGCTAAAGTGCAGGTGGCATATTTCACAATTTTGTCGGTGGCGCAGTCGCTGATGTCGATGACTGATTCCGTTTTCTCAATCCAGTGGACCAGGCCGATGGCCCCTTCGGTCCCGGTGAAGGTGCTGGGTTTACAAGACTGAAAGGTTTTGTAGGAACACCCATGCTGGGTATTGTTTGGGGTTTCGCTGTTGACTGGAGTGGCTCCGCTATTGTTGGTCAAATTTTCACGATTGCGGCTGGCTTCGTACTGAGCAATAGCCTCAGCCACGCGGCGTTCGATTATTTGTTCGGTTGTTTCTGGAGGCGGAGGTGGAGGAGGAATATTTCGTCGACTGTTTCGAGTATTTCTTTGTTTAGGCGGCATGCTGACGTTCTGCGATGAAAAGATGCAGAAGTCAATGCCAATGAAAAATATGTGAGGAATAGAGTTTCACATATTTCAAGTTTTCAAGTATCAAGAGAAATTGTCGAATCCCCATCACGTATCTTACGACTATGAAACACCCATATGTACTCAGTATGATATAATCACGTTGGCCAGGCGTCATTATATGATGCCAAATACATACTTCTTTTCATCAACCGTTTAATCACGATCAGGTTCATATGAGATCAGAGTACAATGAACAAGTCGAATGTGGTGAACAGTTCACGCGTATCGAGGTATCGTAACGATAGTTTAGATGTATGCAAATGTATGTATGCATGTGCGTTCTAGCCAAGGCTATAGTCTAGGTCTCTAGGTTGCTAAGTCACCTAAAGTTTCCTAGTTCGCTATAACCAATGGCTCTGATACCAATCTGTAACACCCCCAAATTCGTTTAGCGGAAGCGTTTAGTTTAAGTACTGGGGTGTCACAATAATAAAGCATGCATACATATCAGAGCTTATGATTACAACAGAACATAATATATTAGATGCCAAATGTGTAAGTTACAAAGTTTATGATTCATCGAATCGTATAAGTTAAAGGTAGTAAGTTTACAAAAGTAGATTTCTGAAATATGACTAAAACGTTTCAGTTATACTAAAGAAATCCATAAGTTTCCAAAAATTGGCATCCTAAGCTTCAAGGGTCGCCTAATTCTCCATGTGTGTTGGCGATCTTACATGCGCAGCTAATTCCCTGAAAAACATAGTAAAAGTCAACAACTAGGTTGAGTGAATCCACAGGTTTTATGTTGTATATTGTTGTTTCAAGTTTTGTAGTCACATTAGTTGGACCAAATACGTTCATAAATAGTAATTTCCATAATAGTCGAGTAATGTTTAGTGGAACGTCATCCAAAGTATAAGTTTAGTGGGTTGTTCGCCCAAAAGTTTCAGTTTATGTGGGATGTTGCCCATAAATAGTTGTGTTGGGACGTTACCCAAAATACGGTTCATGTGGGATGTTGCCCAAAAATAGTTGTGTTGGGACGTTACCCAAATCATATGTTTGAAAACGTATTGCTGGTCGTTCTCCAGTAGTTTTAAAGTTTGAGTCGGTCGTTCTCCGACTAGTTACCAAATGTACCGGTCGTTCTCCGGTAAGATACCAAGTTAGCACTGGTCGTTCTCCAGTGAGATACATTGTTAGTACCGGTCGTCCTCCGGTAAGATATACTGTTAGTACCGGTCGTTCTCCGGTAAGATACCATGTTAGTGTCGGTCGTTCTCCGACAAGTTACCAATATGTACCGGTCGTTCTCCGGTAAGATACAAAGTTTGTTTCACATAGTGATAATAGTTTTTGTTTGGAATACCATGTCGTACAGACAGTTGTAGTAGTTGACCACAGTTATAAACAATGTTGTAATATTGTATCGAAAGGCAGTTATGTGATAGTTTGTATAACAGTTTGACAGTTCATGTACTCTAATTGTTCGAGTAAACAGTATGATAAATAATCATGTAGTAAGAGCAGTTATGGCAATCAGTAAATCAGTAAAGCAGTTGACTATGTTTTCCACCCCAAAAGTAGTTCAAAACAGTAAAAGTAGGGGCTGTGAACTCACCTGTTGAGTTAAGTAGTTGTGCGAGTGCTAGCAAACCTAAGCCCAAGTACAGTCCGAGATCTCCTAACGTCCTAAACGTACGAGATTTAATAAGTATGTGGATGTCTAACTAATCATCCATGCTAGTGTTTGTACAACCAAGTCACATCCAAATCGTTTGTTAAACGTTTACCTTTGTATTTCGTTGTTTGTGAAAATGTATACGACTCGTTGGTGATAGTTTGAAATCATAACTTCATTAAAATAGCGTGTTTGTACTGTTTGTAAAGTTCACATATAGCATTGTATGTAAGTATTCGTTATCGGTTAAGCTCGACACTTAGTGTAAAAATAGTTTGTGAAGTTTCTGTTTTCTGCGACACAGTATGCGACACTAATGTGGTTATGCGACACAATGATTGTGTCGCATAAGAGTGCGACACAAGGGCTATGCGACACAAGGGTTGTGTCGCATAGGCGATCGATGCTAATTCAATAGCGACACTAGCGTTGTGTCGTATGAAGTTTACGACACAAGGATGCGACACATGATACGACATAATATGGTTTATACGACACCACATGCGACACAAGGGTTGTGTCGCATGGATGGTTTATGCGACACAATATGCGACGCAGTCGTTGTGTCGCAAAGATGAACACCCAGACAGAACCCAGCGGCTGTCGCGATTTTCCAACCAAAAATCCGATTTTAACCCGTTTTCCGGCCATAAAACCTTGATTTCTTCCATTATATAGTTAAAACAAAGTTGTAGGTTCAATATTACACCCATATAACACATAAAAACGAGTAAATCTAAGTTTTTAGAAATTTCTTACAATTGCGAATCGGGACCAAATGAGGAAGAAGATGATGATACGGCTTTTGTTAATGTTGTTCCTTGCGTAATGGTGATTCCGAAAATGTAGATTTCGTGGGTTGATTTGCGAATCCGAATTTTTGGTGTGGATTTGGTTGAGAGAGAAGTGTGTGTTTTTGGTGAGGATGAAATTGAAATGAGAGGAAGAATGGAGATGGGAGGTGGTTTTGTCCCACTTTTCATCTCCTGTGTTTTTGTCCTGTGTTTGTTTACTCGATCGTTAAATACAAATCTTTTTAACATGTATATTTTCAAATACGTATTTTGTTATCTTTTTAATTATGATATTTTATAAGACCATTTTAATTTAATTATAAGATTTTTAATCTTTGTTTTATTTTAAATTATACGTTTTGACGTTTTGCGTTATAAAATAAATTGTAAATATTTTTGACAAAATATTTATTCGCTACCACGTTATTTAATAATTTCGTTTTATTAAATAATTTTGTTCACCAACAGTCGTATGTTTTTGTCGCGTTTGTTTTCAATTTGTTCAGTACGTAATTACAACTAATTACGAATACGTAATACTACGCGTATTATCTAGTTGGGCTATGCTAGACTTACCTCTAAAATATGTTGTGAATTCACTCAAGTAGGGAATTAGCCTAATAATGCAAGTGATTAAAGTAATTAATCGCGTTTAAATTTGCGAGGTGTTACAAGTATATACCCCAAATGAAATTAATTAGATTCAAAAATATTATATATCGCACGCTATTCCTACGGGAATTAAGACAAAAGTCATACGCAACTAAAGTTCCTCTAAAAGTATTATCTACATTATTTATTTTCACTTAAAAGCTCAAAAACCTATATATATAAACTGCTCATCAACATTTTCTTTTAAATCTCAAGAACTGTTAATTCACCCTTCATTGTTACAAAATAAATTAACCTTAGAAAAACAAAATTTTAAATTTAAAAATTCGGTTGAAAAACGGGCAATTCATAACCTTTTACTTGCGTATCTTAGTGGGATAACCACTTAATGTGGAACATAATTCTTTTCTCTCCTATCCCCCACTTAAAGATGTACAATGCCCTCATTGTACAAAAACAAATAAAAATAAAGAGGTAAAGAGAAAAGAATAAGACTTCCCTGAATTCGAAGCAAAATGTCCGCGGCAAGTCGTTCGGCAGACAATTATTCCTAGAATGTACAACAGCTCACACTTTCGTAGTTAATCACGATTGCATTTAGCGTATGCAACAAGCCTTTAAACCCCTCGGTATCCCAAGTGGACGAGTTATAGTCTCGTGAGGGTTTCCAGGGAACACACCCACAAAGTTCAACAATAAAACCAAGAAATAAATTAAGTCCTGAAAAATAAACTAACATAGCATAATAAAATAATACAGAGTTAAAATATTAGTACAGTCATCCAAAAATTAAAATGAAAATAAAATAAAAATAAAAATAAAATAAAAGTAAAAATACTAGCTAACCACATCACTCACTGTCACCATCCTCTCCATCTCTGTGAACACCGGGTGGTCCTCCATACTCAGATGGTACAAATGGATCATAAGAAAGCTGATGGTAATCAAACAGCTGGTGCACCAAAGAAGTAGAATAATCAAACTGTCTCTGCTGCTCACGATAATGGTGATGCTGCTCCTGATACCTCTGCTCCTGATAGCGATGCATCTGCTCAAATTGCTGCTGCTGATATGTCTGCATCTGCTGGAACTGCTGCTGCAGAAAATCATACATCCTACCAATCTCTTGCTGTAAGTGATACATATCATAGACTGGACCCTGATGAACCTGTGGCTGTGGTGGAATATCTGCATGCTGCTCCTCGGGTGCAATCTCAACCTGTGGCGGTGCATCACGTCGTCTCCTCACACGTCTACCTCCTGCAAGCAATGGTGGAGTCCAAAGGTAGAAATCTCCATCCATAGGTCTCATGATAATCGAAATCTCCAGGAGCTTATGAGCTCCCATCCACTGCATACCAGGAATAACAGGAGTACAGGACTGATACATCTCATGTGTAACACCAAACCACCTAGCCAATCTAGTCACATACTGACCACCACAAATAACACTCGAGGCCTTCGTACCTGTAGCCCTATGTGTCATCCAGTCCGCCAATCTCCAAGGGATATTCACACTCCTACCCTGACTAATAGAGTGCAAATAAAACAAATCAATCCTATGCACCTTCTCGTGACCTGTCTTCCTAGCACATATCGAATGAGATAACATCCTATGAATAAGCTTATGTGCAGGGATCCTTACTAACACATCCGAAGGACCTCGTGTACCAAACTCTCCATTGGCTATATCTACCCAACCTGCAGCAACCTCCAGATCATCGTACCTATTGGTACGCGCAGCACTCAGAAAATCCCTAAAATGAGGATTAGCCTCCTCATCAACAGTATACAACCCAATGGCCTGTGCAAATTGAATCAAGTCCAAATGACGTGGCTCACCACCTAGCATAAAGGTCAGAGTATGCTCCAACACATCCTCAGATGATATATCAAACCTAATTGTGCTATAGAACTCAACAACCAACTCCCTGAAGATAATCTCATGAATACCAAATAATCTCTCCCAAGCAAGAGAAGTAAAACCAACACTACCGTCATCCAACAAATAATCAACTGATAATAGTCGGTGTAAATACTGAATACCTGTCTCATGAGTATCGGGATTAATCACCATTTCCATAGTATCCCAATCTAACACCTCCGAGGATACGATTTCCTGATCAATGTTGGCTTGTAATCTATTCTGGATTCTAGCTCGGTCACCTGGCGATATAGTAGGGTGCATAAACTGAAGAATAGGGTGAGTGCGAATAATCGGGTTAGCAACAACAGCTGCACCCCTATCTACACGCATATCATACTCCATCTGTACAAACAAATCTATACATATTAAAAGAATACTAATAATATAAAATGAAAGTTACATACAAATTTAAAAATACATAATAATAATATGTACAAAAATTATAGCAACTATCATGAACTTAACATTTTAACTTATCAAAGAGATACTTATCAAGGTTACCTAATACTACTATTTACATAATAATAATATTTACATCATAAATCTATAATAATCATGACACTTAAATTATTAAATTTATACAAATATTTACTTAACAAAATCAAGGTTTACCTAATACAATTATACACATAGTAATACTATCTACATAAAAATTCTAATCACAAAAATCATGATACTTAAATTAAGCATCAATTATTTTATGGTTAAAATTTCCAAAGTTCTATCACAACTAATACCACAACTTGTTAAAATCATACAAAAAATAAAAATACATAGTTAACAATTTTGACAGCAGCATTGACAACCCATAAAGTTTCCTGATAACATTTGGCCGGCGGTCAGACGCCTTGACCGGCGGTCTCCGGCGTTGACCGGCTACCTCCGGCGTTGACCGGCGGTCAAACCGCATTTTCCCATAATTCCGACCAACAAAACAAACTCTTTACATGCATACCCCTAATTTTTATCAAACTCATTCACACATTCTTTCATTATAATCACAAAATACTAAACTTATCAAACACATTATCACATAATCATCTCAAATCCGCAAATACGAACTAACATTAATCATCTACTAAGGATTTCACACAAAAATGCGATAGTAATTCGGGTATTGGCCAAGAACCCTAAATGTGAAAACCCTAAGTAAAAATTAATGCAAAAAAATGAAATGAGAGTAAGAATGTAGATGATAGTTACATACCTTTAAAGAAATAACAAAGTTCAATTGCGAATTTGGTTGATTTGGGGCTTTTTTCGAATTATTTCCGAGAGATAATTGGAGATTTGGAGGAATTTTAGTGTTTAAAAATGAAGAAGAAAGGGTTCTGCCGTTTTAATTATCCCAGGCGGTTTAGCCGCTTACCAAAGCTCGAGGCCGGCGGTCAGAACCCAAAAGTTTGGACCCGACCTGGTTCTGTGACCCGCGCCTTTTTCTTTCAGTTTTTTTTTTTTTTTAAATCAAATAAGAAATAAATAAAAAGTAAAAATTAAAAATTAATCTAATTTAATTTATACATATTAACAAAAACTTATTTTAAAACATGTACTAAAATCAATTCAAACCAAACTCATATATTAACAAACTAATAATTTACAAAATATATAGAATAAGCAACTACTCAAATAACTTTAAATGGAAAATTGGAACAAGAACACTCCCCTCTAAAATGAGTTGATCAATTGAGCGGGGGTAAAGAGTCTTCAAGCTAGCAATTTCCTTGACCATTTCTTTCGCCTCCAATTGCTTACTCATTAATTGCTAAACATCAAACACTTCTAAATACAAACATTAGATCAATAACAATAAATATATAACTAATCACAATATTCACAAACAATTAATCAACAATGTACAAAGATTTACAAGATTAAAATTCCTTTTATTACCGCTTTCCCCGGCAGCGGCGCCAAAAACTTGATGCGTGTGAAAGCGCGTCTTGTTTTATAATTTATAACTGAAAATACCCTATTAATACTATCACACAACCAGGCAAGAATACCCGATCAGAAATAGTATAGCTCATGATAAGTCCAGGTCGAACACTAGGAAAGGGATTAAAAACAATAATAATCTTGTAAAATTACAGAATAGGGGGTTACGCTTTAGTTACGTATGAACATAAAATAGTAAATTAAAATAGATAAACTAAATAAACTAAATAAAACTAAACAAAACTTAAAATAAAATAAACACTAATGTACAATATGGAAGGAACATATAGCATGTAATAATTCACCTTAGATTCATACATCCTGATACATTCACACGTTAATTATCTAGTTGTGATTTCTTTTATATCAACTTAATACCAAATTCTTCAATGAATACTAAGTTGAATGCGAATTAGCCAACGGTTCGGGTCCAACTAATTCCTATAATTTAGGGTCTAACATAAAACACTGGTTCCAATGTCACAAGATGATCAGTCAATTGTGTGCCTTTCCCTAAATCATGCATTAAGTATATCACGATCTATTATGATTATCCCGTGGTATGAATTCTTCAACAATACCTACTAATAATTACTTATTAGTCTTGTTCATCTTAGGGATATTGATCACTAATTCTTAACCTATCAGACTCAACGTATTTAGCAATAACTATAAACCTAAGTTCATAATTATCAATGATTACTATTACCAAAGGAACTCAATCTCAGTGATCCTAATAACCACGTTAAGCAAGCAATTAATACAGCACCAATAAACAAGGATTCACGAATAACATAATAGTCTTCAACCAAATAACTCAACAAACGTGCAATTGAAATCATTCAATAATCATAATCTAAGATTTATTAAAACAAAACTAAATGTAACAATTCATCAAATAAGAACGGATCATAATATTAAATACTAAATTCTTCAATAATATTTAATAAAAGATTCAAACCAATATGACGAATCACTCGAAGATTAGTTGAAATGGATCCAACCGTCACTTTTCGTGCCTCCAAAACGTACCTACAACTCGAAAATATAAAAACCTAAACCTAAAAACAAAGAGAATTCGAAAACTACATTTTAAAACCTAATTTTCCGTCAAATGTAACACACCAACTGGTCTGGCGAAATGCTGAATTTATAGTCGAGAAATTGGTCTTTTGACCGTCTACCAAACCCTCTGACCGGCGGTCAAGATGACGTCATGCCTACGTCACACGCGTCTTTCCCTTAATGTTGACCGACTTCAGTTTTTGGTTTCGACCGCCTACCAACCAGCTTGGCCGGCGGTCAAATGTCTAAATCCGGGCTCCAGCCCAACAAAAATGGATTTGGGCTTGGACATAGGCTTTTGCCTTTGGACCTTTAATTGCTTTGGGCTTTAGCCACACTTTTCCTTGGATTTGATTCTTGGACTCAAACTTGGGCTAATCTTCACTTTGCAAACACAATTCCACTTGATTCTTCATAATTGCGCCATTTAACTCGACTATTTACTATTTTTCGCTCTTTTCTCCATAAAGCTTGATTTTAATACCTATTTGCAAATATGAACGAAATCAGTATCTGATTTTAATTAAATGCAATAAAAACATATAATAAATGGGGTAAAATACTATAGAAATATAGTACATTTAGACGCTTATCAGCATGAAAAAGCGTACATCGTACTTTCTCCATTATGGTTCTATTCATTCTTTCCGCAAAGCCATTTTGTTGCGGTGTCCTAACAAGTGTGTGGTGTCAGGCAATGCCTTCTTTTCGGCATAAAGCATTAAAATTTTCTTCACAAAACTCAAGACCTTTGTCGGTCCTCAACTTCTTGATCTTTAGTTCAGTTTGATTTTCAATCAAGACTTTCAACTCCTTAAAAGTGGGAAACACCTCATCTTTGTGCTTCAAGAAAAATGCCCAAACTTTACGAGAAAAATCATTAATAATAGTTAACATATATCGTTTACCGTCTCGAGAGGTAATGGGAGACGGTCCCCATAGATCCATGGATGTAGTCAAGTGTACCCTTGGTTCTATGTATACCTAAAGAAAAGCTGACCTTTTTCTGCTTGCCAAACACACAATGTTCACAAAACTCAAGGTTGCACAGATTCTTTAGGAGACCTTTCTTGGCTAGAATATTCATGCCTTTCTCGCCCATGTGACCTAAGCGATAATACCAAAGCTTAGAATCATCCAAGTGAGATTTGATGTGGCAACTATAGCAGTACCAATAACTGTAGTTCCTGGTAGTACATATAAACCAACTGATTGAATTGCCTTCATCAACACCGAAGCTCCGTTGAATATTCTCATAACTCCATCTTGACCCGAGTACTTATATCCATTAGCCTCGAGAGTGCTTAGAGATAAAATGTTTCTTCTTAAGTCAGGAACATGTCGAACCCCAGTGACGGTCCTAACAACACAATCATGCATCTTGTTGGAAATTTGTGGGTTTGGGTATATGATGATAATCATGAATAACATGGATAAGACTTTGTATCATGTACGAATCACTTTCAGATTGTAGTATTTCGACCCACTATTGCCCCGGGTTACACGAAATCCACAATCGGATAAGACAAAGTCCACACTCTAGATTTCGGCAATCAAAAGTCTAGAACAAAACTTAGAAGCGGTTCATATGTATTTGTTATTGTGATTATGAAATACCAAATCATGTTTATATATAAATAAACAAAAGTAACTTTTGTGAAAAGTCACAACTTTTCATGAATGGACATAACTCGCTTATGAATGGTCATATACCCGTACAAGTATATATAGATGTTTTAGTGACAGTTTCTCTTAAATGTCACTATTGCATCCCTTGAACAAATGTGCATGTTTATAGCGATGCTTAATTCTGTCACTTATAGCGACAACATAATTTTGTCACTATTGCAACTTTCAAGAATTTCAATCTTGTTCTACATTCACATTCTTTTCCATTCATTATACCTAAGAACAAGTTAATTAGATTATATGAGTGTGCACCCCGCACCTTCGAACTCACTATAACTCTACTTGAACTCCCTTTGGTCTCCGTAATCTTTATTACACTAAAATCACTAACACATCTTGATCTAAATATTACCCTTCCCGATTACTGGACAAACAGTATGATTCCCCATATATACATTGCCATCATTAAAAGATTCATAAGTAGCAAACCAACTTCGATGTGGAGTCATGTGGAAGGTACAACTAGAGTCAATTATCCAATCATCTTTGGATCTTTCAGTATCAATAGCCAAGTATACGTCACCATCAGACTCCACCTCAGCGACAGCTACCTTGGCGGATTTTTTGGGTTTCTTGTCATTATTCCCTTTACATTCTCTCTCTAACTTGTTCTTCAACTTGTAACAATCAGAAACAATGTGTCCAAAGTCTTGTTTGGATATTTCCCACGAGATTGTGATCGATGTTTCTTATTGCTGTTACTACTCTCGCCTCATTCAGAATTTTGACCTCTTGCAACAAATCCTTCACCACTTTCTGGTTCGGGATCATCATCAAACTTTTGCTTGGACAACAAGGTAGATTTGACATCCTCAAATGACAATGTATCATAGTTACCATAAAACATGATTTTTTTAAAGTGTTATAAGACGCGGGCAAAGAGAGAACCAATAATACCACCTTATCCTCATTATCATTATCAATATCAACATCTAGATTCTCCAAATCAATGAGCATACTATTAAATTCATATAGATGATCTTGAACGGGTGTGCCAGGTTTCATACGAAAAGTGTAGAGACGATCTTTCAAACGAAGCTTATTTGCAAGACTCTTTGTCATGTAGAGAGATTCCAACTTGAGCCCTAAACTAGCCGCAGTTTTCTCATGTATAACCTCTCGGAGAAATTCTTGAGTAAGAAACAATTGGATAGTGGCGAGAGCCTTTTCATGTAATTCTTCCCAATCTGCATCCGACATGTCTGCCGGTTTGTGGGCGACGCCCCTAAGGGCTTTCTTGTACCCGTGATGCGTTAGTGTCGCTTGCATGTGAACTTTCCAAATAGCAAAACTAATCTTGCCATCAAACTTATCAATATCAAATTTGGTGACCATCGTGGCAACGCTCTGATACCACTTGTTGGATATTAAGCGCGTGCGGAAGCAAAGATTAAACCCGAACAACAATCAACCAAATAATATCTTAACGAAAGTAAATAAAGAATACAAACGATTTACGTGGAAACCCCCAATTTAATGGGAAAAAAAACCACGGGCGACGACCACGAACAATCCACAATATCAAAAAGAGTACAAAACCTTCAATGATATATAGGACAATTGAAGTATAAAGAGAATCAAAACAATTTTCAATAACTCTAAAATTAAACTAAATAGGGATTGAAATATGATGGCAGAAAGAAATTGAGTTCGTAAGTACGTATGTATTCGTGTGGGTATGTTAATGGGAAACGTACGGATGTATATGTATTGTATATACAATGAATTAGGGGCGGAGCTAGAATGGGGACAGCAGGGGCACTTGCCCCACAAAAATTTTGAAAATACGTAAAAAAAAAAATTAAGGTATTATTGACAATTTTAAAATTTTGCCCCCTCAAAACTGTAAAAAAATACAAAATAATTTTTTTTTACCCTCTCCATTGAGATTTCCTAGCTCCGCCGAATGAATAGGCATGGACCTCTATTATATAGAGGGGTAGTCCTAAATTAATAAGGATATAGTTCCCATTGGTAGCCATCCTAATCAAAATAGGATATTTATATAAGGGTTAAGTGTTTATAAATGTATATAACTATGCGCCAATGACCTCTTACCCAAGTGGTAAGAGTGAGGTAAGGAGTTTTTCCAATGATGGAGAGGTCTCGGGTTCGAGCCTCTCCAGAGGGTTTCTTCTTAGGTGAGGCAAAAGGTGGGGTCAGTAGTGGTGGCACGATGATACTCCATTACTGATCCGAAGGAGTTATTTGCCGTTCCAAAATATATATATATATATATATATATATATAACTATGCGTTGACTTCCTTAGTGTGTACATAACTATATTGACCGCCATTGTATACATGTAACTATTAATTTCGACCATTGAATGTATAAGACGGGCCATAGTAGATTAAGTGCAGATGTGTCACTAGTCAACCCATTTTTTCTTTTGTTTTAATTCCACGTATTAAATATTAACTGATCGAGGTGTTATATTTCTTTTTTTTTTAAAGGCAACCGATTCTGTTGTTACGTTATCCCTTCCACTGGTCCCGTATTCCACCTTCCAAGATATTCATCAAACAATTCACTACCACAACTTGAATTAATTACAAATCACCTCCTTTTATTAGTGACATTAAAAGGTAAAATTAATTCTAGATCATATCCAGCTACTTAATTCTAGATCTTAGATTTTATATTAAAGTTGAGAACATAACCTTGTAAATCACCACCATCATATCGTAAAATCATCAGATCCATGTTCCAAAATGAGTTACCGGACAGATTTATATCAACCATGTGCAAATTTCAGTCGGAATCGAACAAAATAACGACTTTTTTGGATAGACACGGTGATTGTAACAATGACAGTATAGTGTAACGAATCAATGGCCGGAGATGTCGTCCCTGAAACAACGGTCACCTCTTATTAAAATGACCGACTATCTACTTAACAATCGAAAACCACTTAAATCATATAAAGATCTAAAATTTAAAACTCATCTATTAATCAAAGCCCTAGTTGAAGGTGGTAAGTTATTATCAATGTTTTGAAAACCGGTTGAACCGGTCCGGTCCGACCTGGAAAATGGAGGTTTCCTGCCAGTTGAAAACCGGTTTTGGCTTAGGTTTGACCAGTCAACGAACCAGGCAGTTCGGTCAAAACCGGGCTGTTCAACCGGGAACCGGACCAGTTGGACCGGTTTTTGATTATTTTTTTTAAAAAAAAACAAGTTTTGGGCCGGTTTTCGGGCGGTTGGGCCGGTCCGACCGGTTCGACCGGAACCGGACCCCTCACCGGTCCGATTCGAATTCCGGTTTTAAAAACAATGGTTATTATGTGTGTGTGTGTTCGGTTGAAAACGGAAGGAAAATCAGAATCTTTTACAAAAACTGATTTCACCATCGAGCTTTGATCTTCGGGTGTTAATAAATACAACACACAAATTCGTTCATACACCAAAGTTGTAGTATCATACACTTGTATTGTTTGCTTTAACTGTTGTACATTGTGTTGTATGAATCAATTTGGATGTTGTATTTATCACCTCCCTTGATCTTCATCTTCTTGGTTCCAGGGAGATTCGGAGGTTTTCGGCCACCGGAAAAACTTTCAAACTCCGCCTACCGAAAAAATGATGATGTTGAAAGTGTTGGTGACGGAGTATATAGATCTTGATCCATTTTAACTTGGGTAGCATAAGAGGAGGTCTAATTGGTTAGCAGATTAACTTCTTGTCTTGCACGGATTTAGGATAAAAGAATTTATTTTAATGTATAAATTAAGAATGAAGTGTAAAATACAGTCGATACACGTAGATGCCAAATATTATAATTATATACGTGGAAATTAAATGTAATATCATATAACACTTAATTCAAATGGTAACCGGCTAAGGTTTGTATAGGTTACCTCGTACATACAATGGACGAAATCAATAGTTTCGTACACACAATGGTGGTCAATAGAGTTGTGTACACAATAAAGAAGTCAACGCATGATTATATATATTTACAAAGACTTAACCCTTTATTTAACTATGGTTATCTGATGTAGCGTGATAGTAGGATAAACAAATTAAACTTGTTGATTCTAAGAATACCCAAGAATAATCTCTTCTAACAAGCATTGATTCACAAAGAATACCGCGGTTAGGATTTTTCAACACACGTTGATTCACAAGAATACCGCAGGGAGGATAAATTCAACTCAATTGTTAACACAAAATTGAGAGAAACTTTGATTTCATCAAAAACATAACTAAAACTACTTCTATTACAACTTAGAGCCTTTATAAAGGCTGAAAATTAAGAAGACAATAACTCATGAATATCAAAGGTCTAGGACCAATCAAAAGTTGCTAAACAATTAAAGAAAACATTAAACTAAAATTATGGTACTAATTATCATAAAGATTAAACTAAATGCATGTAATTGATCAAAATAATCCATAAACTTCAATTGTTGGTAGATTGAGGTCATTTCCGCATCATTATCCCATAGCTTTAGGGTCACGTTTCAACAGTTATTTTTAATTTAGGACTTTAGCAACGTATGTCGATCGGTTTCTAGCTAGGGTAAATGTTACTTGTTTCTTTCCTTTATAAGGTTAGACCAAAGTTCAACTTGGTCGATAATTGGGAACACTAACTCTACAATTGCCCAAACAAACTTCTTGCTGTTTCTGTACATGTTTGACTAATCTATCAATATTCTTTACAGTTTTGGTACACTACAAATAAGAATTTGTCCCGACGTTACTATCTGTTTTTACCGACGACATTACTATATCTTCAATTCGTCCTTTTGTAATAATTTTGTTTGGAAAAAGTTGATCAAGATCTTTGTGAAATACAATGCAAGGGGAGCCAGGTGGCCAAAATTACTTTAAGAGACCGCGATGCAGTGACACGCTTTCATCCTATCCAGTGAGTTGAATGGATTTTTTCTTATAATTTTAACAATGTTTTCATACAATGTAATTGAATTTAAGAGGATATATTCTAACATTGGTGGTTACTTCTTAATTGTCAACATCTTTTCATACGAAAATAAAATGGATGTTAACATGATGTTGGAGAAGGTTTTGTTGGCTGGTTGTCCTTATAAAAGTTTTACAAAGCATGTCACTTTCTTCTACTTTAGAGCTTTGGTTATATTATATCAGACGTACAGATCGAATTTGTGATTATCATGATCTATAAAACAATCTGTTATGACAAATTACTATCAAACCCATATTTCTCAGTATGATGATATATTATAGATTTCTAAATCAATTTCCTCTCGCATACTGCCATTCTTGATATCTAGTCTTCACGTGTTGTCCATATTTTGTTTGCTCATGTCGATATATAACAACATACATAGTTACGTTATATATAAATTGGGGATTAGTACCTGGAAATGCAACTAACTTGTACCAAATCTCTATTGTGTGTACCCAACTTACGTATGCTAATTTTAATGCAACCAACTTTCGAAAATGGTGTTTTTGATGTAACTTGATGACATGTCACTCTCTCCATACGCCACGTGGCACGCCATACGCGCGACATGTCATCAAGTTACATCAAAAACACCATTTTGGAAAGTTGGTTGCATTAAAATTAGCATACGTAAGTTGGGTACACACAATAGAGATTTGGTCAAAGTTTGTTACATTTCCAAGACCCTAATCCTATAAATTGACTATTGAAACAGCATACATTTTTAACCTCTTGCTCACTAAAGGACATATAGCATTCATTGAGAGCACCTGTTTCATTCCACCAAAATCACATCATTCCTTTTCAGGGAGGGGGTATATTTGATATCCAGGGCCAGGCCGGGATGGGACGGGGGAGCTTGTGTGGGTAGCTGAATTTGGGATGTGGCCGGAGTCTTATAAAACCTTACAAACATGAAGTGTACGTGAAGGAGGATGGCAAGTTTTAACCTTTAAAATTTGGGATGTGGCCGGAGTCTTATAATAATGCTTGTAAGATTATGAGCTTGATGCGTGTTGTTAAGCTCTTCTTGTAATACTTCAAGTGTGTTTTATACATTATACACTTTTGAGTTTGAAAAGAAAACTGATAAGAGTTTGTGTGAAGTATGTGCCTAATAAAATGGATACTACACATGTAATATTTATTGGTGCATGAATGTACGAAAATAGAACTAGTGAAATACTTGTGCCAAATAGTAGTAATAGATAGTTGACAAAATTTTAGGTGTATCTCTATGTAGCCTTGAAGCGTACATTTATTTTTATGTTTTTTGAATATACAAGAAATTTCTCATATTCTTTTATTTTTCTATGGTTACAACATTTGCCCAACTATTTCATCAGATATCAATCCGCCGCCATACAAACTCAAACCAGTTAAAGCCCCTTCCTTCTCAGGAGGTTGGTGTGGTCACATTTCTGATCATCTATCCCAAAAATTAAACAAGGATATTTGACTGTAATTGTGTTAACACATTAACCCTCCACGTCATTGTTTAATTCTTCTTTTCCCGTCAAAATTGCAAACGTTTATCTCCAAACAATTGCCACCCCTTCATATTTAGGGGAAAATATAAAGACACCCCCAAAATTGATAGGGATTAGATGGGTGGGGGGGTAAGAGATGGGAAAAAGTACAAAAAGGGGTAGCTTTATGAGGACCCATATTTAGGCATAGCACCCCCTTCCAATTTAAAAGATAACTGCCACGTTATTATATACTTCACTTGTCGCTCCCCCAAAACGGTAATTATTGTTATCAAGTGATTAGCGGAAGCATTAGAGTGAGCGGGGGAGCTGACGTTAACATTGGACAATCATGCATATCAGAGCTTATGATTATTGCAGAACAGTAATTAAGATGCCATTAACAAACATTTATTACAAAAGTTGCGACTTATCAAAGTCGTGAAAGTTGTAGGGTTGATAAAATACAAACATTTATGTAAATATAATATCAAAAGGAGATTTCGTAAGTATAACTAAATTATATTAGTTATATAAAAGAAATCCCGTTTGTTTCCAAAAAGTGGCATCCTAATATGTCTCGGGTGTCGTCGTTCCAAAATGCATGCATACCTACTTCCAAAATGCATGCAGTCTTATGCGTGCGCTAATTCCCTAAAAAACATAGTAAAAAGGTCAACAAATTGTTGAGTAAATTCGCAGGTTTTATGTTTATAAGTATAAGTTGATAAACCAAATTTGTTTGTAAATCGTTGTTGCCATAACAGTCAAATATTGTTTCGTGGAATGCTATCCAAATATACGTTTAGTGGGGATGACACCCAAAGTATAGTTTAGTTATGATGTTTCCCAAAATACAGTTTAGTTGGGATGTTACCCAAAATATAGTTTTAAAACACTTTGCTGGACGTTCTCCAGCGTTTCAAAAAATCTACCAGTCGTTCTCCGGTTTATCACACTGTTGGTCGTTCTCCAGCGAATCAAAATCTATCAGTCGTTCTCCGGTTTATCACACTGCTGGTCGTTCTCCAGCGAATCAAAAAGTACCGGTCGTTCTCCAGTTTATCACACTGCTGGTCGTTCTCCAGCGAATCAAAAAGTACCGGTCGTTCTCCGGTTTATCACACTGCTAGTCGTTCTCCAACGAATCAAAAAGTACCGGTCGTTCTCCGGTTTATCACACTGCTGGTCGTTCTCCGGTTTATCACATTACTGGTCGTTTTCCAGCGAATCAAAAAGTACCGGTCGTTCTCCGATTTATCACATGTAGTAAAACGTTTTCGTAAACAGTTCGTATAAAAGTACGAAATTCATTTCAAAAATACAGTTGAACAATAGTATGAACACATTCATAAACAGTTGTATAAAAGCATTAAAAGCAATTTTATAATAGTTGTATGTTATTGCAAATAGTAAAACAATATCTATGTTTTCCACCCTAGTTTAAAAGCAGTAAAAACAGTAAAAAAAAAGGGGGCTGTGAACTCACCTCGTGAGCTAAATTCGTGAGTTCTAGCAAAGCGTAAGCCCAAGTAAAGTCCCTAACGTCCTAAACGTAAGAGGTTATAAGTATAAGTAGTCGGCTAACTGCCAAACCATGTTAATCGTTCACTCGTTGAAAGATCTTTGTTTGTTTGTAAATTCGTACGTTTCGTTGGTGATAGTTTTCGTAATAATAATTCGAAGTGATATTATTATTAGTTTCGTATCGTTGTATACTTTGTAAAAGTATATATACATAAAGTGTACGAGTTATATCGTATATAGTTTCGTTGTGGTTACTCGAGTCGACCCTTAGTGAAAGAAATGTTTTTCAAGTATGTATTATTGGCGACACTAGTAGTAGTGTCGCATAATAGTGGTGCGACACTCAAGTCACTGTCGCATGAGACTTAGTTTTATTTATTGGCGACACTAGGAGCAGTGTCGCAAGGTATGTTAGCGACATTCACGGAAGTGTCGCAGAAATATAATTCGTGATTCAGGCGACACTCAAGATCAGTGTCGCATGTGGTGACATTCGGGCATGGCGGCACTTGATTAAGTGACGCAGGTAAGATTTTTTGTGTAAGTTGGCGACACTCAGTTGAGTGTCGCAAATAATTCGGGCTCTAAGCGACACTACTCGTCTGATAAAAAAAGTGTAGTTTTCGTTAATGAGAACGTAGTCAAACGAGTTCGGTTTGATCCGAAACTTTTAGACAAGTCTTAAGTATGTTATTTGAGCTCGAAAAAATTATCATTACGTTTTATAGTTGATTCGAAAGTGTCGTTTTTATTTTGTACCAAAATCAGTCCCAAAATCAGCTTTAATAAGTTTTCGCCCACTTTCGAGCTCGTTTTTCGTGAGTCAAAACTTCTCGAATAATTCTGAAATTTTTACACAATGTTCCCACATATATTGAATACTTCTTATATTTTTATCATGATTTTTAGGCATCTACAACGTACTAAATAAATTCGTGATCCAAGTGAGTTCGAAAACACGTCTTTCATAAACTTTGTGTACAAATAAGTTTATATCTAACAAACGGTGTATTTTCAAGAGAAACGTTCTACATAAAAGTTGTTCCTAACACACATACGAAGATTTTGGCAGTAGTTTCATGCATTTATCTTACTCACACGATTTTATACGATTTTTCTACCATCAAACTAGAATCTGTCCAGAAAACTGTTTTAATGCAAGTTATGTTTTCTTTGTTTTTGGTTATGTTTTTGTGCAAGATCTTTCATGATATGAACACTTAACATGTTAAGAGGTTAAAAACACACAAGATTCAAGAAAGATAAGTGATCCTTACAAGCTTAGAAAGATGAAAGAATGAAAGAGATGGTGTGATGATCCTTATTGCTTGTTCTCCTCCTTTTCCTTGCAATTGTAGATGATGATGATGATGATGATGATGGTGGGTGATAAATGATGATTATGAGGTTGCTGTTGTTGTTCTTGTGCCGAGAGAGAGGGAGAGAGCAACAAGAAAGTTTGGGGGTTAATTATTTGAGTATGGAGCATGTATGTGTATGTTTGTTTGTTTGAAAGAAAAATATAATAACAAGTATGGGTGTTGGTTAAGTGTAGAGAAAACCGGATCACCAAGTCAACCAAAAGGGTGTGGGCTAGTTTGATCTTGTCCCTCAATTATTGAGTATTAAACCCCGTGTTTGTTTACCCGATCGTTATACGTTAAAACACGTATTATTTATTTAGTTCGTTAACGTTATTTCGTGTATATATATTTCGAAGTATTATTTTAAATACTTAAATTTGAGTTTCAAAAATATTATTTTTGACTCGTTCGGTTGTCTAGTTCGTTTTGTGTATTTTTGGTCGCGTACGATACGTTTTATATAAAACGTATAATTGTTTAAGTTTTATCGTTATGCTTTTATTGTTAGCATAATATTTCAATGTAAATAACTACTATAAAAATAGTGTCAAGTTATTTATAAAATCGTATCACCAACGATCGCATATTTGTCGGACTCGTTCCGAATGTTTCGCGTGTAATTACAAATAATTACAAAATAAGTAATACCTCGCGTTTTAAGTTGTTGGGCTTTGCTAGACTTATCTCATAAAAATAATGTGAATTCACTTAAGTAGGGAATTAGCCTAAGACATGCACGTGATTACTGTACGTAATTATATCGAATTTTGAGAAGTGTCACCTTCTCCCCCTGTTAGAGAAATCTCTTCCCGAGATTTAAATCGTGTAGCGAGTGTCCGACGCGTGTGTTTCCAAGAAGACGTTGGTATTTTCTTCTTATTTCGTTTTTCGCGCTCAGATTTCCGTTGTAGCGTTTTAGGTTGTCGCAAAAGTCCTAACGGCTTTTGGTATACTTATCGTTTAGTTTGATAAGTTCTGTATCCGAAGTGGTCTAAGTTCACTAGACGCATAACTCAAGTCGACGCTCGAATTATGTAACATTGCGGCGCAGTGATTACGTACCAGTGGCGGTGTTTAGGGTTTAAATTAGTTTGTAAACCATTGATCAAAAATAACTGTGTAGACTTTGTTTAAATAGAAATCATACAATGAATGTAGTTGTTGTTCACAATGAACAAACATTTTTTAAAATAGTTGGCAAATCGGTCGCTGCAAGTACCACTTGCGATAGTAATCGTAATGGTCAAATCGTTGTTCAAATCATAGTCAATCCTTATTCAAATTGTAGTCAAACCATGACAGAGTAGTTGTTTAAAGCAGTTGATAAACTTGCTTGTAAATCAGTTGTTGTTTAAATATAAACAAGTTATGTATAAATCGTTGACATTCAGCCATAATAGCGATCAATTCGTGATCAAGTGATAAGTTTATGTTGTGTATAAATCGTTGGACCTTGCCCAATATGAATCGTTTGGAAAACTTCCCAATAAGTAGTTGGTTAGGGAAAACTTTGCCAGAAATATATTATATCGTTTGTAGATGACCCGCAGGCGATCTAAAATAATCGTTCGTTGTAATACATCCTTTTGTATACATTTAGAAAATCATTCCAGTGTATAAATAGTAGTATTCGTTTGAAAACCAATCCGGTGAATAAATAATAGGAAAATATTCCAGTATAGTTGTTTGTTGAAATAAACATTTCAATGCATGATTCGTAGGAAAAACAATCCTATAAAGTTTGTTATTCGTGGGAGGATTTGTTTCACAGGATTGGGTCTGATTACCCCAGTGTTTGTTTGAGACTTCGTCCCGATTATTGGATACTGACACATACATATGTTTCGTCCGTGTAGTACCTAAAAGGCTCGTTACTCCGATACGTATCGCGATCTCCGTTTGTTCCATCCTTCCATTCGATTGATAAGTTATCGAACCTACTCTTTAAACGTTTAGTACTAATTCGTTCGGTCCGTTAGAGAGTAAGAGCTTGCGTGTATATTGTGCGTTCTACCAAGTCAACGTTTTTCCAGTCAATCATGCTCGAAACGGACTTCACCCTTTGATATACCGTATGATTACTACGATTTCGAGTGCATATAAGTGTAGAATAAATGAGTAGTTTGGCGGAACGTTCGCTTATAATTCTAAGTTTCGAGTACGTACGATTTCAAGAGAAATAAAGTTGAGACTTTTACGTAATCATGCGACTTTGAAGTGACACATTGGACATTTGAATATGGTCGTATAAACACATATATGTCATGATACCTTTGCAATTACGTCGGCCGCCATAATTGTTAGGGTATCTGATATCGCGTAAAAAGTCATGTTTTTACTACCGATATCTCTCTCATTCTGGAATGACTCTTGGCATTTTAACTCAAATATAGCATAAATCAGTAACATTATGCCAAGATGATAAAAACAAGGTTGCAAGAGAAAAATCAAGCAAAATGGATGTAAAACGAAGATTCCACACACGTTTGAAGATTCAAGACATCAAAACAAGATTTCAAGACTAAAGTGCCCTCCACTAACATCCATTCTATCCAAGATGTTCGTTTTCAAAATACGAATCCAACAAAAGAAGAATCAACTAAAACGGATGAAGAATGAAGATTCTACGCCCGCCGGAAGATCCAAATGATTCGTACGCAATATCTGGAGTTAGGGACCTCATCCCAGGGTCTATCTTATGTCAAAATCTTCTTTTTTGAATTACGAATCCAACAAAAAAGGAATCGACTCAAACGGATGCATAACGAAAAAAATACGCACGAATCAAGATACGAAGCAAAAGACTGCGAAACGGGGCGGGTGGCAACCGGCCACCGTCGGCCACCACAGGGCCGCCGGCCAGCCACCCCCTGCCCCGGTTTCCTTTTTTGGCTAATTCCCATACCTGGTGCGCCTTTTGTCCGCGATGTACAGTACCCGGTGCGCCTACTTTCCGCGTTGTACGGTACCCGGTGCACCTTTTTACCCACATTACGCTAACATGCACCCCTTGATGCTAATGTGAGCCAAAACTCACCTATAAATAGAGGGCTTTGGTTCATTTGTAAGACACATCTTGACACACCTTCCATACCTTGGAAAAACTCTTTCTTTCTTACTTTCTCACTAGAAAATCTCTTGTAGTCTTTTAGTCTTTCTAATTCTAGGATTATTGTAATTAGTCTACGGACTAACATAGAAGCTAGGGCGAACGCTAAGGATTCGGAGATCAATCTTTGTACGTACGAAAGAGGTGTCAATTATAATAATACGCTGCTACGCATTTAAATTCCGGGTGATATCTTAACTTTTATTATACTTGTCTTACTTCATATTTTGAATATGTATTATTGCCTGGTATGTGATTTATTTGTTGCCATGAATTGCGAGTAGTTTATTATTGTGATTGCTGATGATGTAGATAATTATAAGTAAGGATGTCATTACATAATCAATGCACGATAATCGTAAAATGATATAACGGCCCCTATTCAACTGTTTATTCGGTATAGTGCTGGAAATGCTTTATGCAAAGTACAAACGTACGGAAGCCGGTAAACGACCGAAGGTAGTTATATCATTGGAATCAGCTCTGGTTTAAAAGTTGGAACTCCGAAAGGATAATACCACTACACAACTAACTGGTGTATCCTACGAGAATCAATGCATTATAAAATAATGTTCATAAAACACGTTCAGATAAAATATGAGATAATAATCCTTGTACTGTTATGACTTTATGAATTTAAGTTTAATTTATGGAGCACCCTTTCCAGTTATCCACGTGACTGCAACCTAGTAATTAGGACCTGATCAACCTTAATTATGGTAAGTAGTTATCTGTGCCATGACATGCAATAAGTAAGACACAATGAAATCACTCGTTGTATATATTAGGTTTACATTTCTGCACTGCTTTACATTTTATTAGATAGAGTGTCACTTTCACTGTCAATTACTCTCGACCGCGTGTTGGATATAAGAAGCCGTGGAAATCTCATGTAAAGTACACTGTCTATTATTGAAAGGCATGGTCCTCATATGAAACATGTTTTAACAAACTGCGAATAATCTGGAGATGTATAACTGTTTGAAAAGGAGAACTTAAACCATAAGTCGAAGCAATTAGAGCTTAATCGAGCAAAAACAAGACTTAGGAATAAGAGTAAAGTCCTAGTGACCTAGAACCCTTAAAACACTAAGCCTTACACAGTCGACGGTCCAAACATACAAAGTTATTAATCTGCGTGCTAATAAAGTAGTAAACTTCCTTAGGGGTTAAGAACGGTCGGATCTATGAGACGATACGCTACTGATTCATGCACCTCGGTATAAAACCAAGATAGGTTGCTCATCTTTCAACTAGATGAGTATTGGAAGTTTGCGTATTGCTCCGATCAGAATCACGATAACCTAGTTCCAAGTGACACGCTGATGTGTGCTAAAGTATAGGCAATTATAATAACAAGTTTAATTAAGGAAATACTAAATAATACTATCACACAATTCAGACAAGATTAACCCGTTCATGTAATATAGCTTAATAAGTAAGTCCAAATTCGAACACAAGGAACACAGGAAAAAGTTATTCTTATTTATAACTAATTATCTATTTATTCTAATTACAAATATTTACAATTATAATACAATTAAATACAAGGATCCAATTTACAATAATCTACAAGATAGGGGGACGTTTTAGTTCCGAACGAACATATTTATATTTATATTTTTGATACAGATTCTAATAGATAAGTTCTAGGAAACAACTTAAGTATACTCAATTGGATAGAAGATTATAACTATTTAAACAATTATTTATTAAACGTATTATATCAACTTATGTTTATTTGCTTTGTTGGCTATTATTATTGGTGAATTACTAATGTAGAAAATCACAAAGATTAAGATAATTTTCATATAGCAACACTCCCAAAGATTAAGTAAAGTATTACTATTTATTAAGATCTATCAGCAGTTTATTAATACAATTCCAAGATTAGGTTGAATTACAGTGTTACTTAACATTAACAATTGACAATCATTAATTAATTTATAAAACTCGCAAGATTAGTAAAGCTATCTATATAAATCAATTAACTGTTATCAATATTAATATAACACAGACAATTCTTGTATAATAAACATTCAATAATATAGTTCCAACATAAACATATAATTCATATAATAATTCTAATAAACATACATTTAAACATTCATAATGAAAACCTAATAAGCAATTAATTCAAATAAACAATATCCAAAATAACCCAAAAGATTAATAAAGTTACAAGGATAAAGAAACCGAACCAATTAGCAAACCAGCTTTTCCTAGGGTTAAAAACCTTCAAACCCTAGCTCCTTTGCCTCCAAAATCGCACCTTAAAGTCGTCCTAAAACCTTAACTTTCAGTTTTAGTATTCTTGAATCGTATATCAAATGACCTAGCCTAAGCCTCTATTTATAGTTTTTCTGGCCGACCTTCCAGCCGTCGGTTGGATTTACTTGAATCCGGGTCCAACTCCACGTGTCTGCACCGCCTTAAACCCTAAAGCTCAACCGCCGGTTGGTTAATCCAACCGCCGGTTGAATGTTAATTCCAGAATATTCCAATTTCGGGCTTGGGCTTAATTCTTGGACTCTCAGTCTTCATAACTGGACTTCTCTGTCTTCTTGGCCCAATTCTTTATTTTAACTCTTTTAGTCTTCATTTCTTCAAGGTCTTCAATCTTAATTTCTTTAAGTGCTTTAATTCTTCAGTTCTGGTCTCGTTCTTGTTCCTTTTTCTTCATTCTTCAATTAAAATACATTTCTGCAATTATTAACAAAATAAGTATCTAAAATCATATAAACGCAATAAAATGTATATAAATATAGGGATAAATTAATATAAAATATACTATCTATTTGATGCTTATCACACGCCAATGGGAAATTGAGTTGGTGGGGTTCTAGAGTTTATGCCTAGTAGTTTAACTGCCACATTATGTATCAACCCTATTTGTTCTGTCATCCTGAAATATTAATTATCAAAATCTCAGCAATCACATCTTTATCTTTATCTGCTTTTCCTTTACTTTATTTTCCTGCAATTTACTTTCTTGCATTTTAATTATCTGTCTTTAAATCCCAAACCTACCTACTTTGTTCCATCCTAAATACTTCCCTACCGAAAGTGTCAACTTTAATCACCCACACGTTTGGATTCATAGAACGATCTTAGGTTATACTTACCGCTTACTAACCAGAGTAGGTAGTACGGTTAATTTAAGCCCCGCAAAATATAAATTTAAAACCCCTGCTGCGCTCGCATCATCATTTGAAAAACAACGACACGGTGTGAGCACAACAAGTTTTTGGTGCCGCTGCCGGGAAATCACAAACGTAGATTTAAAACCACCTTAAGTAATAAGTATTTAGGAGACCCTTCCGAACGAAACCTTTTCGGGTATCTTTCGAAAGTTAATTTAAGTAATTTAGTTAATTTAATGTTAATTTAGTTAATTAGGATAATATTAGTTCGAAAATGACAACTCGAAAACCCACTCCTCTGGAAGAATTGTATGCTACCCTAGAAGAATTCAGGATTCCACCTTCTATTCCAAAACATTGCCTGGACTTTGATAATACGGATCAGTTACCTGACCTAGCATCATCTCCAGAAGATCACTCTCCAACTTTGCAAATGCCTGAATTACCAAATTCTGTCCACTTCGATTATCTTCCCAAAGAAAATCATGAAGTAAAACCTCCGAAAACGTGTGACCTAATAACCCTCATTCCTGAAACTTCAGTGTATGAAAACACTTTGTCAAATTCTCGTAATGACGGCATCTCTCCATTCTTTTCATATGGACACAAGTACACCATTTATCGAGTGGTGGACAAAGTTCCATCAGTCGAGCCAGAAACCCCTTGTTCTGAAGAACGCCACCTGGGCGCATCTTTCAATCCTTCTCATAGAGTAGATGTTTATAGGACATTCGTTAGGAAATTAAACTCCTCCGATCTTCCCTTTTCATACGAACAACGAGAAAAGATCACCGATCTTAACGAACAAGTTGAATTTCTATTTCGCCTGTCGAATCATGAATGTGAAAGCACTCTCACCAATCTCAGAGACCAGGAGCTAAAGTTTATAGCGGATTTAGATCCACTTTTTGAATCATTTGCCGACATGGATTTCCTTCCAATATCCATGATATTAATCCATCACAATGTCACCGCAATGATCAATGAACTCGAGCTCTGGATAGAACGGGACCCGATGATTCCTATCATCATCCCTGGTAAAATTCCATTCTTTGTTGACCCCGCTTCCCACTTGATCTCAAAATTGCGAGACGTTTTCCCTGACCCCACCAAGGAAAGAACTGATACAGCCCTCTTCACCAAGAGAAAAGACCTACACGTCAAGCTTGTTCGAATCTTCTCCTTCACTAAATATCCTTTCACTTCCTCACAAAAAGCACTAATCAGCAACCTCTTCAAGATGGTAGATTCTACAACCGGAGACCCTGATTCGTCGGAAGAGAAATCATTTCTGGAAGTCATCGATAAACTCACTCGCAATCTCAATTATAAAGACCAAGGACCACGCGACGGTTTGTCAAACCCTAAAAAGATAAGAAAGGCATATAATAGGTTAATTAGCGATCTTGTCAATTTAGGATACGAAGAACGAGAAGTCCTAGGGAATATAGAGAACAGTCATTTCCATTTAATTTACAATGTCATCTTGGAACTTTCAAAATGTTTTGTACCTAACCATGTTCACTTAAGGGAGCAAATCTCGACCCTTTCCCTTTGGAGGGATCGGAACAAATCATAAAACCATTCTCTCCGAAAAGGTCGAGGCTCGCGACTTTAAATGAGCATACTTTAATACATATATATAATAAATTTTTGAAAGTTTCCCCCTAATAGAAAACGTTTTTAAATTATTGTCTGAAGACACACGCGTCTAAAAGAACGAACGCCTCTTAAAGCATTTTGCCTAAATAGTTGTACATTCTATAAAACCGCGTCGGACAAAGATTTTTAAACACCAAAAATAGCTTAAGTTTAATGTTTTAAGTTGATTTTGATTGTTCCGCAAAAATTTGCACGTCTCTTAAATTGTTTATAACGTAACAAGGAACTAACAAGTAACTAGTTACAAGTAATACATTTAAGATTCATCACCATTATTAGTGGGACATTAGAAATTAACCTAGGACATTAATACTTGACATTTAATTGCATTTTGGACCATATGAGTACCATAGTACTTAGGGTAAGTACATGTACCCTAAAGGACCACTATGAACCTCCTTAACTTCCCATAATATAAATCAACCAACTAACATCTTCTTCCTCCCCTCTCCTCTCCAAAAATTTGGCCACACCATGATCCCCATGAAACCACCATCAAAACTTCACCAAATTGCATAATCTCTTTTCCTTTAGAGCCCATTTGTGCATACACTTCTCGGTTGTACTTTCGTTTTTGCATTTCATTCACTAAAAGCAAGGTATGATCACATAACCCACTTTAAACTTGAAAGAGCTTTTTCTTGAAGTTAGCTAAGCTAGTAACTAGGAAACAGAGCTTCTCTTGATTAAATGCTTAGGTACTACATGTTCCTACCACTCACCCATGCGAATTCCCATATGTTTGACTTTTTCAGTGGAAATAACTTTGATCAATTGATTTAGTCTAGAACTTTGTTTGACTAAGTGTTAGTATGCTAAGTATCTTAGTAATTATGATGTTTTGTATAATCACTCTATGTTAATTGCTCTATGCGAACAACTTAGGATTAGTAAATTTGACTTTTGAAAGTCATCAACAAGTTGGCTAGCTTGCATAAAAAAGATGATAAGTTGAATTTGATTGACCATCTTTGCTTACTAGGACACTTGTACTTGCTTGACTAGTCAAACTAGGAAATTTAACTAGAGAACCATCATTTCTGAATATAGAGTCTTGGACCACACCAAATACATGGGCATGATAACTTTTTGTGTACAACCTAGTTTGTTTACCAATTAGGGAATGCTTGAAATAAGTTAGATCATGTATAGGTTACAATTATGGCATGCGGACATTTGAAAATATCATTTGAAGAGATGTTTGACCTAAAAAGACAACTTGAAGTATTGAAATTTTAAGACAAAGTATTTTATTCGAAAACCTTACTTCAACTTGTACTCCCAAAGTCAAACCCCTTTCAGTAATGATGTTAGCATAAATTGTGAATTCTTGACATTTCAAACTTGGTTAACGCCAAGCTTTGCAATACTTCACAATAAAGCAGTTTCCATTTCATGACTATATTTTTCTGAATGATGATATTACCTTGTTAGATTTAATTGTTCGTTGCTTGAGAACATCATATGTTCAATGTAATCTTTAGATTGTCTAGAAATTAAAGCCCTCACTTCGAAATTCTTTGAAGCGTGCTTAAAATTTCTCTTTCTTAAAAGATCCATTGCTTTAAATGTTCTCAGGTACAATGCCACCAAAGAAGCAATTAAACCCAGCACGACCCCTTGCAGGATCTTTAGCGTATCTGAGTGCCACACCAGCTTACGACAAAATGGCACGTATCTGGAGAGATAAGCAATTTGGGCGTCTCATATATATTGATTGGGATATTATGCAAGCATTGGGATTCAAGCAAAGACTCGAGAGCATACTTAGCTACACGGTTGATGGACGGCAGTTCGAGTCATTCAAGAGATTGTTTAGTATTGATGAGCCTGTATACGTGGAGATGGTTACCGAGTTTATGGCTACCTACAAATTTCAGAAAAAGTGGAGAGTTGAAGATTGTTCCATCTCATTCCACTACATGGGCAGCTTGCACACCTTGTCACTTGCCCAGTTTTCACAGCACCTAGACTTGTACACACCAGAAGAAATTCGATCCCCTCTGTTCACTTATGGAGCCACCTCTGTTTCTATCGCGACAACACACGCTGAAGCATGGAGTCAATGGTCATCTACACCATACTTCTCGGGCATTAAGGCAACCCGACTCAGAGACCCAGTCCTACAAATCCTACACAAGCTCATAGCTTGCTCATTTGACGGGAAACATACGACTAGCGGTCGAGTTTCTAGATTTGATGTCGCTCTTATAGCATGTATCCTCGAAAAGAGAAACATGCAGGTCGCCCATCTAGTTGCCCAGCGATTTCTGGAAGAAAAAGGTTTTGGTAAGAAAAGATCGTATTTAGGCTCAGTGATTACCAGATTGATCCGAAAAATGGGATTACTTCGGACATCGGATGTCGAGAAATTTAAATCATGATGGAGTTCTAAGCCATTAGACTACTATTTTCTTAAGAGTATGGAAATACTCCAGATCACAAGAGATGGCGCTGTTTATATTAAAGCACGAGCAGTGGATCCTGACAGTGTTGACACATTGGTACCAGACCTGGTTCTGCCAAATGAAACAAGGAAAAGGAAGCATCCGCAAGAACCTAATGATTCGGATACAGGTGATGATGATGAGGATGATGATGGTGATGATGATGATGATGATGATAACATACCACCACCACCACCAGCAATGCCACCACATACTAGGGCGGGACCCTCTACTCCTGCCCCCAGACCATGAGTGCCCGCATACATCTACCATTATGGGACATCTCCGGGTCCGGATTATTGGTACTGGATGATGCAAATGCAGGTTAAGTGTTATACAGCCATCAGACAGCAGGCAGCTGGGATGCCCGTGAGCCCTCTCCCGGACTTACCATGTGGGATGGGCCGAGCACCACCACACATATATCCACGTGCAGTCCCTACTCCAGCACCTCGACCACAGCCGGGCCGTGGACATGTTATACCACCTCGAATTGTCATTCCTAGAGCACAGCCACCCCCAGTGCAGGTACCCATCACAAGACAGACTGTTCCGTCAGTTGTTGGATCTTTCAGAGTACACACATCGAGAGGCAGCAGGACATCCAGAGTCTCTGCACGGACTGTCACCATTCAGAGTCCCAGGACTGGCAGACACACCATCCCTTCAGCTACTGTACATGTACCAGTTTCTTCTCATCGATTGACAGACCTCTTCCAAGACAACACACATCAAGGATCAGCCATGTTCCCGCTCGACAGCTTCGAAATACCATCAGGGCCACTAATCGATCAGCTTGTACACCAAGGAGCCTTTACAATCGGTACGCCAGAAGCAGAAGCCTTCAATGATGCATCAAATGAAGGCACCAACGATCAGTATGACGACTCTTCATCAGACGAGACTTCTCCTGGACCTACCACATCTCCAGCAGCAGCATGATCATCAGCAGAGCAATGGATTGCTCCACCTTCTGACTTCTCTCTACTTTCTACCAAAACTTTATTCGCTACTTTATTATTGTCTGTATTGATGTACGATTGATGCCTCGACATCACACCTATCTATTTACTGCTTTATTATGCTTTCACTTTATTTTTCTTATTAGCAGCTATTATTTGATTGTTGAGTGGATTGTTTGTTTAACCAAACGACTATTTATCGAAGACCGGATCAAAGGAAGCATTAGCCCCCACGGTGAAGATCTCTGGTGCCATAAGCCGTGAACCAGCAAACTCCTGACAACGCGCACATCAAAAGTGGTACACCGTTCCGAACCCTCTATCCGTATAAAGCTTCGATTATCTCACCCGATATTCCAACACTAAGTGTGGGATCCTTAATACCACACAACACTTATGAAACAATCCAAAGATAAGTAGAATCTCTAAGTGTGGAATACTTCGACAAGGAGTGTTCAACAAATAGATTCGAACATTAGGGACAATGTTCCTCTAAATGTGGGATATTCGGTCTACAACCGCAAGTTTTACCTCTTGTCCGTAAGCCAAACAATATTTTCATCAAAAGGGCTAAAAATGGAAAAAATTTCAAAATTTTCGGATTCAAAAACATCGCTCTTTAGAAATCCTATCTTTCAAAACTATGAATTGCTGCGAGAAACGAGTTTTAACAAAGAAACAAAACTGTTTTAGAATAAGATACGGACGAAAAAGGCAACACATGGCTAGGCACATACTAACCAAAACATTCGATTCGTGAGGATTGAGCCCATAATTAGCATTCATTTTAATGCTTCACTTTTCGTTTCATGTGTGTGCCGATGTATGCATTTGAATTAGAACTTGCTCTTGTAATGCATTCGAGATCACATCGATGAGTGCCACACGTGGCATAGGTACAACCTATCTTGATAGCTTCCAAGGAATCCAAAACACCTTTCCACCATCAAACATCCACCCGCTCAACACCCACTCTTCGCACTCAATAAAAGATCTCCTGTCATTTATCCCGAACCTACAAAAGTCTCGTCAACCCAAAAACCTTCGAAGACACTCCCAAATTCCTAAGACCTTTCCAAGAAAAGCCAACATCATTAGAAACCTTCCAGGCCACAAAGTACATTATTAAGATCGGCAGAATAGAAGAAAAGAAATCGAAAAGAATCACGCCGGCACAATCATGAAAAAGGCCAAGAAAAAGGAAGAATCCAAAGAAAAAAAAAGGCTATGTAGTCCTTTCAAAAGCTAAGGAATTTCAAAGAAAAGCTTCAAGAAAATACAAGGAAAACCATCACACCCCTCACCACTTGTGTGACACCCCCAAATTTAATGATTTGCGGAAGCTCGATTTGGGTGTCACTAATCAATATACAAAGCACATAAGATACAATGAACGACCACTATATGCGTCGTTTTAAACTTGTATAGATAAAGTAAATGTTTACATCAAAAATATAGTTACATTAGCTCGATTCCTGAAATTGAGAGATTACATAGCATAATTACTTTTACAAAATATAATAATGCAATCAAATCTCTAGTTGTATGAATGCTGACTCGAGCTAATAATTCCTGCTTGTGCAGCCAACCTACTGCTGGGTACCTGTGATAAATACTAAAATGGGTCAGCGAAAACGCTGGTGAGCTCACAGGTTTGTATGTCAATGTATAGTTGTAAGAACCGCAAGATTTATATTGAATTTAAAATGCAATTAAGCAAAATAAAAGTTATACTGTCCATGAGCACATAGTCTGAGCTTAACTTGATTTGTCAGGCCCAATTAAGGAAACCTAACTTGAAATGCCTCCTACGAGTGCCTAATCAACACTCGTCTTCCCAAATGCTAATACATCCGTTTGACCGGTTAGTGCGTGCTAACCCGGATGAGGATTGTCAATCCCATATGATATCATATACTAACATTCACGCTAAAATATTAGAGACTATGCTTATGGAGGACTTTAAATTGATTAGCTTGAAACTCATGTAGTATTTGAAGTTTGGCACTTGCGTTCTACTTGTAAAACAAAATCGAGTAGTAATATCACACCCCTAGTTGTAAAGCAGTGAAAATGGGGCTATGAAACTCACCTGAGTCTTGAAGTGTTAATTTAATAAGCTCGAAGTAATTAGTTGTGAGTTGGTGTCCAAAGACTTGAAACCTGAATGTGTCCACGACAATTGAATTGTTATTAATTGTACAGATATCCCAAAGGACTACCTTTGTAGTTGTTATACAACTATGTATACATGTCCAAATTACTACGATTTGGTTGATTGAGTAGTTACAAGTTATTACGACTTGTTTGACTGACTTGATACAAGTTACAACGACTTGTTTGATTTTAAGAAAAGTTGTGAAAACTTGTACGGCCCGTTGGTGATCGATGAAATTTAAATATTTCAATGTTCTCATAGTGTTTGAAAAGTCACATTGTATAGCGGGTTGAAGTTGTAATAGTTCGACACTTAGTGAAATTGTATTTTGAAATCCTGCTGTTTTATGCGACACAATCATGCGACACTAAATGGGTTATGCGACACAAGGGTTGTGTCGCATATGAGTGCGACACAATGTCCATACGACACAAGGGTTGTGTCGCATGGATGCGAAATGCTGATTCAACAGCGACATAGTGGTTGTGTCGTATGGGGTATGCGACATAGTAGTTATGTCGCAAGACTTGCGACACTAATTATCTGATACGACATAAGGTACGACACAATAAATTTTATGCGACACAAAAGCCAAAATGCGACACAACATGCGACACAAGGCTTGTGTCGCATGGATGAACACCAGCCCAGAAAGTCCGGCTGTTCGCGATTTTTCCGACCAAAACCCAATTTAAACTCGTTTTTAAGCTATAAAACTGTGTTCTATTCTTTGTAATGGACATATATAAGTTGTGTAAACATCAAAATATTACATCAAAATGAACAAATCTAAGTTTTTAAGAAATTTCTTACAAATGCAAATCGAAGAAGACGGAGGCCGAAAATGATGGTAGAGCTTTTGTTAATCTTGTTCCTCACTTGATGGTGGTTCCAAAAATGTAAATTTTGTGGTCGGATTTGATGATTCCGAAAATTTGATGATTTTTGGTTGAGAGAGTATTTGGTATAAGTGTGTGTTTGGTTGAAATGGAAATGAAAGAGAAATGAAAGGAGAGGTGGGGTGTTGGTGAAAACCTCACCTCACAGTCTCCGTCTCGTACTCCGCGTGGTGTTCGTTTTCTCCGTCATTTAACGTTAAATATTTATTTTATTTATTTAAAGATACATTTTAAATTATAAATTATTACAAAATATTTTATTGTAAAATTTTACCAATTATCTATTTATGATATTAAAAATGAAATTCGTTATATTTGTTTGCGCGTTTGTATTTTAATTATATATATGTTTTTGCAATACGAATTGACCACGAAATATTACAATAAATAATATTCCTAATAAAATTGAGTTATTGAATAGTGTTTGTATTACTTTAATAAATTTTACACCAACGTCCGTATTAATTGTGTCGAATTCCATTCGATTTGAGATTCGTACGATTTAAACAAACCGCATAATTGTGTAGGTATATATATATTTAACAATATATATAATAATTGATACATTAATTAGCCTAACACAGAACTAATTACATGTATTAAAACTTGATTAGGCACTAAATTCTAGTCCTAATTTGACGGGTGTCACAACTTGCCTTCTTCAAACCAAAAACCCGATTCCTTCCAAGATATCTCGAAAATATAGTATCGTCCTCATCAAAAGTGATGGAGATTTGATTCTTGATCAAGCCTATGACGAGAATGCTGCATGACTGGCTATCCGAGTGATTGACACTAGTAAGTAGAAAACCCTAAACACTTGAGTGATTTGAGTGACTCACTTGTGAGGATTGCCTAGTCATGATCACCGTATAAGTTGCCCGAAGAAGGTATCAAGTTCTATAAACCCTTAGTTTCCATTAAAAACTCTTTCATAACCACAGTTCTATATTTTCCGAGAATAGTATTTCTAGCAACTGATGCAATTAGAATCCTTCCAGAAGCTTTTTATGAATGAGTTTGCTTGAGGACAAGCAAAGTTCTAAGTGTGGGATACTTGATATCGCGTGAAAAGTCAAGTTTTTACTACCGATATCTCTCTCATTCTGGAATGACTCTTGGCATTTTAACTCAAATATAGCATAAATCAGTAACATTATGCCAAGATGATAAAAACAAGGTTGCACGAGAAAAAATCAAGCAAAATGGATGTAAAACGAAGATTCCACACACGTTTGAAGATTCAAGACATCAAAACAACATTTCAAGACTAAAGTGCCCTCCACCAACATCCATTCTATCCAAGATGTTCATTTTCAAAATACGAATCCAACAGAAGAAGAATCAACTAAAACGGATGAAGAATGAAGATTCTACGCCCGCCGGAAGATCCAAATGATTTGTACGCAATATCTGGAGTTAGGGACCTCATCCCAAGGTCTATCTTATGTCAAAAATCTTCGTTTTTGAATTACGAATCCAACAAAAAAATAATCGACTCAAACGGATGCATAACGAAGAAAATACGCACGAATCAAGATACGAAGCAAAAGACGGCGAAACGGGGCGGGTGGCAACCGGCCACCACAGGGCCGCATCCTGCCGCCGGACAGCCACCCCCTGCCCCGGTTTCCTTTTTTGGCTAATTCCCGTACCTGGTGCGCCTTTTGTCCGCGATGTACAGTACCCGGTGCGCCTACTTTCCGCGTTGTACGGTACCCGGTGCACCTTTTTACCCACATTACGCTAACATGCACCCCTTGATGCTAATGTGAGCCAAAACTCACCTATAAACAGAGGGCTTTGGTTCATTTGTAAGACACATCTTGACACACCTTCCATACCTTGGAAAAACTCTTTCTTTCCTACTTTCTCACTAGAAAATCTCTTGTTGTCTTTTAGTCTTTCTCATTCTAAGATTATTGTAATTAGTCTACGGACTAACATAGAAGCTAGGGCGAATGCTAAGGATTCGGAGATCAATCTTTGTACTTACGAAAGAGGTGTCAATTATAATAATACGCTGCTACGCATTTAAATTCCGGGTGATATCTTAACTTTTATTATACTTGTCTTACTTCATATTTTGAATATGTATTATTGCCTGGTATGTGATTTATTTGTTGCCATGAATTGCGAGTAGTTTATTATTGTGATTGCTGATGATGTAGATAATTATAAGTAAGGATGTCATTACATAATCAATGCACGATAATCGTAAAATGATATAACGGCCCCTATTCAACTGTTTATTCGGTATAGTGCTGGAAATGCTTTATGCAAAGTACAAACGTACGGAAGCCGGTAAACGACCGAAGGTAGTTATATCATTGGAATCAGCTCTGGTTTAAAAGTTGGAACTCCGAAAGGATAATACCACTATACAACTAACTGGTGTATCCTACGAGAATCAATGCATTATAAAATAATGTTCATAAAACACGTTCAGATAAAATATGAGATAATAATCCTTGTACTGTTATGACTTTATGAATTTAAGTTTAATTTATGGAGCACCCTTTCCAGTTATCCACGTGACTGCAACCTAGTAATTAGGACCTGATCAACCTTAATTATGGTAAGTAGTTATCTGTGCCATGACATGCAATAAGTAAGACACAATGAAATCACTCGTTGTATATATTAGGTTTACATTTCTGCATTGCTTTACATTTTATTAGATAGAGTGTCACTTTCACTGTCAATTACTCTCGACCGCGTGTTGGATATAAGAAGCCGTGGAAATCTCATGTAAAGTACACTGTCTATTATTGAAAGGCATGGTCCTCATATGAAACATGTTTTAACAAACTGCGAATAATCTGGAGATGTATAACTGTTTGAAAAGGAGAACTTAAACCATAAGTCGAAGCAATTAGAGCTTAATCGAGCAAAAACAAGACTTAGGAATAAGAGTAAAGTCCTAGTGACCTAGAATCCTTAAAACACTAAGCCTTACACACTCGACGGTCCAAACATACAAAGTTATTAATCTGCGTGCTAATAAAGTAGTAAACTACCTTAGGGGTTAAGAACGGTCAGATCTATGAAACGATACGCTACTGATTCATGCACCTCGGTATAAAACCAAGATAGGTTGCTCATCTTTCAACTAGATGAGTATTGGAAGTTTGCGTATTGCTCCGATCAGAATCACGATAACCTAGTTCCAAGTGACACGCCAATGGGAAATTGAGTTGGTGGGGTTCTAGAGTTTACGCCTAGTAGTTTAACTGCCACATTATGTATCAACCCTATTTGTTCTGTCATCCTGAAATATTAATTATCGAAATCTCAGCAATCACATCTTTATCTTTATCTGCTTTTCCTTTACTTTATTTTCCTGCAATTTACTTTCTTGCATTTTAATTATCTGTCTTTAAATCCCAAACCTACCTACTTTGTTCCATCCTAAATACTTCCCTACCGAAAGTGTCAACTTTAATCACCCACACGTTTGGATTCATAGAACGATCTTAGGTTATACTTACCGCTTACTAACCAGAGTAGGTAGTACGGTTAATTTAAGCCCCGCAAAATATAAATTTAAAACCCCTGCTGCGCTCGCATCATCATTTGAAAAACAACGACACGGTGTGAGCACAACAGTATCCTTTCACATATGTACTTATTACCAAACTCTATATCACAATGTTCGACCTTGTTCCTATACGTTTACATCTACGAGTGGCGGGAAGTTTTAGCGAAATGATACTTTGAGCAATATAGTACGGGTAGATGGCATTAACAATTTCGCACTGTTAAGCCAACAGAACCCATTTGGGTATACAGGGATGTCATATGTATCGTGAGTACGTATGTTAAGTGTGTAATAGAGTCGTGCGGCGGGTTCTCGTGTGCCGACGTGTCGTTGTTATCGTAATCGTGTACAGAGAGTTCCTCGTAGGAATAGTTTACGTAAGCAGATATATTTCTCTAGACGCGTTGCAAATGAATGTAAGCATGAGTGTCCTAGCCAAGGCTATAGTCTAGGTCTCTAAGATTCCTAAGTCACTAGAGACTTCTAGTTCGCTATAACCAATGGCTCTGATACCGATTTGTCGCACCCGCAAAACGGTAATTATTGTTATCAAGTGATTAGCAGAAGCATTAGAGTAAGCGGGGGAGCCGACGTTAACATTGGACAATCATGCATATCTATAACATCCCTTAATTTCAAACCAATTATTATTATTTATTTTTTTATAACACCTATCGGAAGCAAAAGTCCCAACTTTCATTATAAAACCAAACTTATAATATGTACATATAAATCTAATGTTATAAACTCCAAAACCTTATAAAGTTCTAGCGTTATATGAAATAAAACATAACATAATTGTTTCAAAATATCAGAGTCTATTGCAGTCAAACATTCCTTTTTAACTAGCTTCTTGCTCCCAACCCAAAATTATCAACAAGACCTGCAAGAAGTTTTAATGGTGGAAATAACACAAAGCTAAGTGAGTAAATCAATAATCACAGCCTAACATGGCATAACAAATCAGTTTATAACCGATAAACATAACATAGAACAACAATGAGGATCGGTGGTTCTTGAGAAACCCTAATTTCGCGGAGGCCTCAAGAACTCTTATCATCAAACTGTATTGGCCAATACAGAATCTACCGATAGCTTGGATACTATTACTACACTCAACACAGATTCTCGTAAACAACACATGTATAAAGTTCCTGTGTTGGTCCACTAATAGTAATTCAAATGCAGTTATCAACTGACCTCAGTAACAACTTAAATCGTAAGATTTATACCACATAGTCAACAACAGTTTATCAATAATAAACATGTTTACTTGTTGTAACTCAATATGTCACAACCAATCAAACTGAATTACAAATCTACTCACCTCTCTTGCCTCAGTCTCCAACTCAAAATTCTTATATTATTGAGTCTTGGGTTGATCTGAGAACACAACAAAATAATGAGTTAGTAACTCATTCCTAATCATGCAATTCATCTCAAAACGTATCATGTAATGATGATAATCACACTTATCAAACATACATCTTTACTTCATAATCAAATACATTAAGGTATTATAAGTATCATAATATTAATGTACCATTTCTTAGTTTCTTAAACATATGTATACATTGTAAGTACAACGAAATATTAAAATTGGTTTGTACCTGTTTTAACCCGTACCCGATCGGCTTTCTGCCCATAGCCGATCGGCTAAATAGCCATACCCGATCGGCTCACACCCTGACCCGATCGGCTAAATAGAAATTCTCAAGACTTTTTTTCCTATGCAACGTTCTGTGATCGTTTTGTTCTAATTTAGCCGTGTGGCTAAATCTACCTGATCGGTTAACAAGTACATACCCAATCGGCTCAATAACCATAGCCAATCGGCTATGCATAAAAACCCAGTTGCCTACGACCTGCACCTGTAAATCTGCTACTGCACGAACCAAACCCCAAATTTTCACAACCAAAATTGCACTAAACTCAGTTCTAAAGTTATAAATAGCTCAAGTAACACCACATATCATCATACAATCACTCTATAACAATTTCCACTTCAAATTCATGTAGAATTCAAGAAACTAACCTAAACCTAAGTTTAGTAAAATAATTCATATAAACACACTTGCAATTTGAAGAATTACTAAATGAAGATGATGATGATCTTGGTAAGGAATCACAGCTTCTTGTTATATGAAATTGGAATTTGATTTCAATTTAGAACTTTGAAGTTCTTGTTCCTGAGTTTTAGATTACTCACAAGTGAAGTAACAGTGTTTGAGGAAGAAAGTGAGGTCAGGAAGGTTATAAAACCGACCCCAATCTCTTTAATTTTTACACTTCTTCTAACTCTATTGTCTGGAACCTAAAAACCATTTGTGAGGAAATTATTTTATTTTACCTTCAACTACAATTATTTAAAACAAATAATAATTTACTAATCACAATAAATCCTAAGACTTATTTACCTACTTTTCGCAACCAAACATATACAATAATTTAAATTGCATATTTAAAAAAAATTAAGAAAAATACCTGTCACTACTAAGCCCAATTTAAGGGTGTTACAAATATCTCCTCCTTACGAAGATTTCGTCCCCGAAATCTCACTAGACTCGAAAAGTGTAGGATAATGTACCGTCATATTAGACTCGGTTTCCCATGTAAGATTAGGACCCAAACTATGTTTCCATTTTACTAAGACCATGGGAATTTCTTTCTTACGAAGTTTAGTAACTTTTCTATCTAAGATTTCAACATGCTTTTCTACCAATTTCTTAGTCTGATCCACCCGCAACTCTTGTAAAGGAAGAACTTGAGATTGATCTTCAATATTACACTTTCGTAGATAACAAACATTGAAAGTATCATGAATGCAGGACAATTCAGGAGGTAGATCTAAAGCAACAGTTTAATTATTAACAACTTGTCTAACTTTCCACGCTTTCCAAATCGGATTACCCCTTTCCATGGTGAAACTTTCAGATAAACCAACTCACCTTCAACAAAAGTAGCTGACCGTCGACATGGATCCGCGTACTGTTTCTGTCTATCTCTAGCTGCTTTCAGTTTCTCACGTGCGAATTTAACCTTATCGGCTATAATTTGTACAATATCCAGACCCGCAAACTGCTTTTCACCAAACTCAAGCCAACATGTGGGTGTTCTACAACGGCGACCATATAACATCTCATAAGGTGGCATGCCGATACTAGAATGATAAGAATTATTATAAGCAAATTCCACTAACGGCAGATGAGAATCCCAAGAACCCCCATATTCCAATACACACGCCCGTAACATATCCTCAAGCATCTGAATAGTACGCTCTGACTGACCGTCTATTTGAGGATGATAAGCTGTACTTAGGTTCACTCGGGTACCTAATTCATGTTGCAAACTTTGCCAAAATCGAGAAATAAAACGAGAATCTCGATCCGATACAATAGACAAAGGAATACCATGCCGTGAAACAATCTCATTTACATAAAGCTGAGCCAATCGAGATAAAGATGCAGTTTCACTAGTAGCAAGAAAATAGGCACTTTTAGTCAAACGGTCAACTATTACCCATATCATATCATTCCCATGTGGCGTTCGGGGAAGTTTAGTCACAAAATCCATAGTCAAATGTTCCCACTTCCACTCAGGTATTTCCAGCTGTTTCAACGATCCATACGGTTTCTGGTGTTCAGCCTTGACCTGAGAATATATATGGAAAGTTTCCACCACTCGGGCTACATCCATTTTCATTGTGGGCCACCAATATAAAGGTTTCAAATCATTATACATTTTGGTACTTCACGGATGAACAGATAAACGGGATTTATGAACTTCTGATAAAATCAAATCATGAAGACCTCCAAATAAAGGAACCCACACACGTGACTGAAATGTCTTCAATCCACGAGAATCATCAACCAACAAATCTTTTCGCTTCACCATAATTTCAGACTTTAAATTTTGATCCAACAAAGATTCAGACTGAGCAGCCTTTAACTGAGAAATTAAATCAGAGGATACCTGTAAACGCATAAAACATACCTTGTCAGAAGTCCCCTTTCGGCTTAAAGCATCGACTACCACATTAGCCTTTCCAGGGTGATATCGGATTTCACAATCATAGTCTTTGATTAACTCTAACCACCACCTCTGACGCATGTTCAATTCTTTCTGAGTGGACATATACTGCAAACTCTTATGATCAGTACAAATCACGCATTTAGTTCCATACAAATAGTGCATCCAGATTTTTAAAGCAAATACAACTGCAGCAAGTTCTAAATCATGAGTAGGGTAGTTCTTTTCATGAAGTTTAAGTTGACGAGATGCATAAGCAATTACTCTATCTCGTTGCATCAGAACACAACCCAAACCCGAATATGAAGCATCACAATATACAACAAAATCATCTAAACCATTCGGTAAAGCCAAAACTGGAGCCTGACACAATAACTACCTCAGAGTCTGAAAAGCTGACTCTTGCTGATCACCCCAATGAAACTTTACATCCTTACGGGTCAACTTAGTCAACGGACCGGCAATTTTAGAAAAATCTTTAAGGAACTTCCAGTAATAACCCGCTAATCCCAGAAAACTTTTAATCTCTGAAGGCGTCTTTGGAACATTCCAGTTCATAACAGCCTGAACTTTAGTAGGATCTACTTTAACTCCATCCTGACAGATTATGTGACCCAAAAACTGAACTTCACGTAACCAAAACTCACATTTAGAAAATTTTGCATATAACTGCTCTCGTTTCAAAGTTTCAAGAACAAGCCTCAAATGCATTTCATGTTCAGTCTCAGATTTAGAATAAACCAGAATATCATCAATAAACACAATAACAAACTTGTCAAGAAACGGCCGACATACCCGGTTCATTAGGTCCATAAAAACTGCTGGAGCGTTTGTTAAACCAAACGGCATAACCAAAAATTCATAGTGACCATACCTGGTACGAAATGCAGTTTTAGGAATATCTTCCTCGCGTACCCGTACCTGGTGATATCCCGATCTCATATCAATTTTAGAGAAACATGATGATCCCTGTAACTGATCGAACAACTCGTCAATTCGAGGCAAAGGATATTTGTTTTTAACCGTTCTTTTGTTTAACTCTCTGTAATCGATACACATCCGGAGAGTGCCATCTTTCTTTTTCACGAATAATACAGGAGCACCCCAAGGGGAAGAACTGGGTCTAATAAAACCGCTATCCAACAAATCCTGAATTTGGTTCATCATTTCCCGAATTTTAGAGGGAGCTAATCTATAAGGAGCTTTTGCGACTAGAGTGGAACCAGGAATCAACTCTATTTGATACTCTACTTCTCTTACCGGAGGCAACCCAGGTAATTCATCAGGGAAAACATCGGGATAATCAGAAACTACCCGAACATCAGACACATATTTCCTTTCTAATTTGGCATCAACGATATAGGCAAGATAAGACTCACACCCTTTAGCTAGAGATTTTCTAGCTTTCATCAAGGAAATTAGAGGAACATGACCTTTTTCATGATCTCCTCGGGCTACTACATACAACTCATTTGAGACAGGGATTTTTATCAACTTTTTATGACATTCTATACTGGCCTTGTTTTGACTTAGCCAGTCCATGCCTAGAACAACATCAAAGCTGGGAATAGGCATCAACAAGAAAGAAATCGAAAAAGCATGACCCTCAATTAATATACTAGCTCCAGTTACCGAGGTGGTAACAGGAACCATCTTACCACTTGCTATTTCAACTTCAAGAGGCTTACTAATCAAAGAGGGAATCAAATTCAACTTATCACAGAAGTGCACAGAAATAAATGAGCAATTTGCTCCAGAATTAAACAACACACGAACTGGTACAGAATTAATGAGAAAAGTACCAGTGATGACGTCCTCAGTAACGACAGCTTCATCAACTGTCATTTGAAATGCTCGGCTAGTAGCCGGCGATGGAGTTTTACACTTCTGGCCAGACGAAGATGAACCTCCGACCATACCTGTCCCTTGTCTTCTTGCCTCTGGGCATTGACCCGCCCGATGACCTTCCTTCTTACAATTCCAACACACAAAAGTAGTAAAAGTACAATCCCTAACTGGATGTCCCAACTCACCACATTTGATACACCGAGATGTTTGAGGAGTACAAGGACCCGTATGTCGAGCTTTGCACCTAGCACACCAATTAGATTTCTCCGTTTCACTCCCACTAGTATCCTTTCCTTTACTCTCTTGATGACCCTGCCATCTCTGTTTTCCACGTCCAGAATTATCACTTTTTGATCTTTGTAAAGATTTTTCTTTATTTTGTAAGTTCCGTGCTCTTATGTCACTATCAACAGCACGAGCCAGATTGAAAGCTTGGGGAAGAGTGCCCGCCAATCTTACTGTAGTGCGATAATGAGGAGGTAATGTTCCAACAAAATGGTCAACTTTAGTTCGATCATCAGGAACCCATTGTTGAACAAATCGCAGCTTTTCAGTGAATTGATTTATAAGATCATCCGTTGACATCTGATCCGTTAAGTGCAATTCTGGACATATCAAATTCTGAACAAAACTGCTTGCATAGCTCATTACGAAAGTCAGTCCAACGAATCAATTCTTTTTGTTGTGAAGTCAAAGTAGCGGTAATGGAATCCCACCAAACCATGGCTTGCCCCTTTAATTTTTGAACCGCATATGGCACCTTTAACTCCTCTTCACATTGAGAAACTTCAAATTTTCTCTCCATATCACGCAACCAATCAAGAGTCACAGAAGGATTACTGCTTCCAGAATACTTAGATGGTTTAGTAGACAAGAACATTTTAAAAGAACAACCCTTTTTCTGCTGTGGAGGTATTGGAGGAAATAACGGCAACTGATAACCATAAGGACCCGAAGAAAATATTGGAGCGGAAGACATACCATGAGGTTGTTGAGAAATAAAAGGTAAAGATGTCGCAGCCTGAGAAGATGATACAACCGGAGGAGTAGTAGTACTTGTAACTGGATGTGCCTGTCAAACATGTTGAGGAAATCCCGCTTGCACAGTCATATCTCTATAATTCCTCAATGTCTGCAACTCATCCTCTAGTTGATAAATATAATTATCTCTTTCAAAATCTTCTCCAACCGTAAAAGAAGTACCGGACTGTCCATGTCTTTCATTCCGGTTCTCAAGAGGAATATCAATTCGAGAGGCATCATTAAGAGTATGGGTCGGATTTTCATTGTCTGCCATATCTGCATTCACAACAACAACTCACAACTTGTTAATCGTTAGTACCTAATATACTAACACCTCTCACACTGTAACTAATCCCACACCCGAAATGTTTGACTTAACAACTCTAGGTTTGGGACTGAACAATTTACCAATGTTCAATTCACCCAAACCTATGCTCTGATACCAACTTATAACATCCCTTAATTTCAAACCAATTTATTTTTTTTTAACACCTGTCGGAAGCAAAAGTCCCAACTTTCATTATAAAACCAAACTTATAATATGTACATATAAATCTAATGTTATAAACTCCAAGACCTTATAAAGTTCTAGCGTTATATGAAATAAAACATAACATAATTATTTCAAAATATCAGAGTCTACTGCAGTCAAACATTCCTTTTTAACTAGCTTCTTGCTCCCAGCACAAAATTATCAACAAGACATGCAAGAAGATTTAATGGTGGAATTAGCACGAAGCTAAGTGAGTAAATCAATAATCACAGCCTAACATGGCATAAAAAATCAGTTTATAACCGATAAACATAACATAGAACAACAATGAGGATCGGTGGTTCTTGAGAAACCCTAATGCCGTCGAGGCCTCAAGAACTCTTATCATCAAACTGTATTGGCCTATACAGAATCTACCGATAGCTTGGATACTATTACTACACTCAACACAGATTCTCATGAACAACACATGTATAAAGTTCCTGTGTTGGTCCACTAATAGTAATTCAAACGCAGTTATCAACTGACCTCAATAACAACTTAAATCGTAAGATTTATACCACATAGTCAACAGCAGTTTATCAAAAATAAACATGTTTACTTATTGTAACTCAATATATCACAACCAATCAAACTGAATTACAAATCCACTCACCTGTCTTGCCTCAGTCTCCAACTCAAAATTCTTATATTATTGAGTCTTGGGTTGATCTGAGAACACAACAAAATAATGAGTTAGTAACTCATTCCTAATCATGCAATTCATCTCAAAACGTATCATGTAATGATGATAATCACACTTATCAAACATACATCTTTACTTCATAATCAAATACATTAAGGTATTATAAGTATCATAATTATAACACCACAATATTTCAAGAGACAATTTTTTTTTTTTTTTTAAACATATATCGGAAGCGATTAAATACAAATCATGCATTATAGATTGCGTATAACATAGTTCCCAAAACACAATCTATGCCTGCATGATAAGTTGGTACAATAATCATATCAACTACAACATTAAGTTAAGTGTTATTTAAATTCCAAAACATAAGTTTATTAAACGACTACATGTCGTATAGTCAGAGTAGGCAGTCAAACATTCTTCAAACTAACTTCTTGCCCACCCACATCAAAAGTAATCTGCAAGAAGTGAGGAGAGGGATTAGCACGAAGCTAAGTGAATAGATCACAACTATCAATCTAAACTATCATAGCAATTGATCACCACAAAGCATCATAACAAATACATCAAAGAGGATCGGTGGTCCTTGAGGTACCCTCATGCCGCGGTGGTTCCCCAAGTAACACTTATAACCACTGAAGGCCAAACAGTGGTCTTACCGATAGTTTAGTACCATTACTACATACGACATGATTTCAATAAACAACACATGTACAAAGTCATCATGTCGTCCAAAGTAATAGTATCCAAACCCAATATCATATTGACCCCTGACAAGATAGCACATTCCATAATCATCATGGCAAAATGTACTGATTCAATATATATATATATAACTGTAAAACCACGTTTACCTGTTGTAACCGGATTGTTACAACTAATTCAGAAAGAGAGTCAATGATCCACTCACCCTTACTGACAATGTCACCACTCAGAGATCTAGTCTCACTGAGTCTTCGCTTTATCTGAAAATACGACCAACCCGAATTAGTCTCACATTCAAGTTCACTATGATATAATCATGTATATAGTGTCATATAAGAATATCTACTATACTATTACTACAATGCGATTAACACGAATGCATAAGTCACAAGTTAACAAATTTGTCATTTTTACAACATGCAAACGCGATCCGGGTGAGAGTAGGCTGGATCGCGTTCCAATGTACAAAAAGTTCTGTTACCGTTTTTCACTATCAAACGCGATCCTGAAGATGTGCCGGGATCGCGTTCCAAAGAACAAACTCAACTCAACACGGATTTACACTAACTAACGCGATCCGAACTTAAGGGGCGGGATCGCGTTTCAAAGAAGGATTCAGGTTTGAGACAAATTATCACTATGGAACGCGATCCTGGCCTGATGCCTGGATCGCGTTTGTCATCTTTCCAGCGACAAAACCCAGGTCAACAAGAACACCATCACGAACCAAAAACCTTAATTCCACCAATCTAGATACAATACATATTTTTAACAATCAAAATACCTCAAATAACATCCTACAACATGTTATAACAACAAATAATCATCATCAAGCTTCTAAATCTATTTAGGCATCAAGAATCTAACCTAATTCATTCAATCATATAAATATGCATAATTGGGGTATGAACTTACAATTTAAGATGGTGATGATGAAGGAGAAGATGATGATGTTCAGTGGTAACCACGAATCCAAGCTCAAATCGATTGATCAAAGTTTTCTTCTTTTGATTTCTTAGTACTTAGGGTATATGTGTTGTTGAAATGAATTGGGGAAAAATAAATGAACCGGTCCATCTGCTAAGGTTGGTATAAGTTGGTTCCAAATTACACCCGATCTAAACCTATTGTTTGGAACCTAAAAACCGTTTACGTGAAAATATATATTATTATACCGTCAACTATAATAATTTAAAACAAGTAGTAATTCATGTATCACAATAAGTCATTTGACCGTTAAACATATTTATTTTAATTTGGCAATTAATACTAATTATTTCTAAATTTAATTAAATAATCAAATGGATTAAGTAGATTACCAAATTTCTCCTAGGCCGGTAATGAGGATGTTACAAATCTTCCCTCCTTAAGAAGATTTCGTCCCCGAAATCTCGCCACGCTCAAAGAGATTAGGGTAACGCACCCTCATGCTTTCCTCCGTTTCCCACGTAAGATTTGCACCCAAACTATGTCGCCACTTAACCAAAACCATGGTTATCTCCTTCTTTCGAAGTTTAGTCACTTTTCTATCTACAAGCTCTATGGGTTCTTCTACAAGTTTCTGACTTAAGTCGACACGCAAGTCTTGTAACGGAAGGACTTGGGATTGGTCATCCACCTTACATTTTCTTAAGTAACAAACATTGAAGGTGTCATGAATACCCGCTAATTCAGGAGGAAGATCTAACGATACCGTTTGATCATTAACTACTTGGCGAACTCTAAATGGCCCAATAAACCTAGGAGCAAGTTTACCACGCTTACCAAACCGAATCACACCTTTCCAAGGAGAAACCTTTAAATAAACCAATTCACCCACCATAAACGAAACCGGACGACGCCGCGGATCGGCATACTGTTTCTGTCTATCCCGAGCCGCTTTCAACTTCTCACGAGCTATAGCTACTTTATCCGCAGTAATCTGGACAATATCTGGACCCGCAAATTGCTTCTCACCCGCTTCCAACCAACACGTGGGTGTTCTACAACGACGCCCATATAGCATTTCATATGAAGGCATACCTATACTCGAGTGATAAGAATTATTATACGCGAACTCAATCAATGGCAGGTGTGAATCCCAAGATCCACCATATTCCAACACACAAGCACGCAACATGTCCTCCAAAGTTTGAATTGTGCGTTCTGATTGACCGTCTGTCTGAGGGTGATAAGCCGTACTCAAATTAATTCGGGTACCTAATTCCTTCTGCAAACCCTGCCAAAACCCGGACACGAATCGTGGATCTCTATCCGACACAATAGATAAAGGAATTCCATGTCGTGAAACGATCTCATTGACGTACAATTGGGATAATTTACTCAAAGAAGCCGTCTCACTAGTAGCAAGAAAGTGAGCACTCTTAGTCAATCGGTCCACAATCACCCAAATCATGTCGTTTCCTCTAATGGTTCGCGGAAATTTTGTTACAAAATCCATCGTAATGTTTTCCCATTTCCACTCGGGGATCTCAAGTTGTTTCAACGACCCATACGGTTTCTGGTGCTCGGCCTTTACTTGAGAGCATATATGGCATGATTCCACAAATCGAGCAACATCCATTTTCAAAGTAGGCCACCAATATAAAGGTTTCAGATCATTATACATTTTTGTGCTCCCGGGATGAACCGACAATCTGGACTTATGAGCTTCCATCAATATTATATCACGAAGTCCACCAAGCAAAGGAACCCAAACACGCGATTGAAATGTCTTTAATCCACGAGAATCGTCACATAACAGTTCTTTTCTTTTCAATAGAATCTCGGCTTTCAAATTTTGATCCAACGATGCTTCCATTTGTGCTGTTCTCAATTTTTCAATCAAATCAGAGGAAACTTCCAATCGCATAAAGCAAACTTTCTCAATTTTTCCTTTTCTACTCAACGCATCGGCGACCACATTCGCCTTACCCGGATGGTAACGAATTTCACAATCGTAGTCCTTTATCAATTCCAGCCATCGCCTCTGACGCATATTCAGTTCTTTCTGAGAAAACATGTACTGAAGACTCTTGTGATCCGTACAGATAACGCATTTAGTACCATACAAATAGTGTCTCCAGATTTTCAAGGCAAAGACTACTGCTGCAAGTTCCAAGTCATGGGTAGGATAATTCTTTTCATGAGGCTTAAGCTGACGAGAAGCATACGCAATGACCCGACCACGTTGCATCAAGACACCACCCAACCCCGCATGCGAAGCATCACAATACACAATAAAATCCTCGGACCCTTCAGGCAAGGCTAAAATTGGAGCCTGACACAATAACTGTTTCAAAGTCTGGAAAACCGACTCTTGTTGATCATTCCACTGAAACTTAATATCCTTTCGAGTCAATTTCGTCAAAGGACCCGCGAGCTTAGAGAAATCCTTGATGAACTTTCGATAGTAACCCGCTAGACCAAGAAAACTCTTAATCTCCGAAGCAGACTTAGGCGCTTGCCAATTCATAACTGCCTCAACTTTAGATGGATCAACCTTAACTTCATCCTCACAAATAATATGTCCCAAAAACTGGACCTCACGCAACCAAAATTCACATTTGGAGAACTTAGCATACAACTTCTCCTGTTTCAAAGTGTCGAGTACTAAACGCAAGTGTACTTCATGATCAGCCTCAGTCTTAGAATAAATCAATATATCATCAATAAATACAATAACGAACTTATCAAGGTAGGGTCGACAAACTCTATTCATCAAATCCATAAAGACCGCCGGAGCATTAGTCAATCCAAAAGGCATAACAAGAAATTCATAATGACCATATCTAGTGCGAAAAGCCGTCTTAGGAATATCCTCCTCACAGACCCGCACTTGATGATAACCCGACCTCAAGTCAATCTTAGAAAAATAGGAAGACCCTTGTAATTGATCAAATAATTCATCTATTCGGGGCAAAGGGTACTTATTCTTTATGGTTCGCTTATTCAACTCTCTATAATCAATACACATCCGAAGGGTGGCATCTTTTTTTTTAACAAACAATACGGGTGCACCCCAAGGAGACGAACTAGGCCTGACGAAACCCTTATCTAATAGCTCCTGGATTTGGGTCATCATTTCACGAATTTCGGAGGGAGCTAGTCTATAAGGAGCCTTAGCTACGGGAGTAGAACCCGGAATTAGGTCAATTTTATATTCCACCTCTCTAATGGGAGGTAACCCAGGCAATTCATCAGGAAAGACATCAGGGTAATCAGAAACCACCCGAACATTGGAAACGGTTTTCTTTTCTAATTTTGCATCAACTATATAAGCCAGGTAGGATACACACCCCTTAGCTAGAGATTTACTAGCTTTCATCATAGAAATCAAAGGGATACTACCCCTTTCCCGTTCCCCTCGAGCCACAACATATGACTCATTAGAGATTGGAATCCTAATTAGTTTCTTATGGCACTCTATACTTGCCTTATTCTTACTTAACCAATCCATGCCTAAAACCGCATCAAAACTGGGGATAGGCATCAATAGAAAAGAAATTGGGAAACTATGATCCTCAATCAAGATGCTAGCTCCAGTCACCGATGTGGTAACTGGAACTATCTTGCCATTTGCTATCTCAACCTCAATAGGATTTGTAATACAAGTGGGAGTCAATTTCAGTTTATCGCAGAAAAGCATGGATATAAATGAGCAATTGGCTCCCGAATCAAACAGAACAGTAGCTGGTACAGAGTTGATTAGGAATGTACCAGTTATAACATCTTCAGTCCTGACAGCATCATCAGCTGTCATTTGAAATGCCCTGCCGGTTGCCGTTGGGGGATTCTTTCTTTTCTGGCCAGAAGATGAAGACCCTCCGACCACACCCATCCTTTGTTTCCTAGCCTCCGGACACAAACCCGACCGATGACCTTCCTTTTGACAATTCCAACACACATGTCTAGGAAACGCACAATCCTTGATGTCATGACCAAGTTGTCCACATTTGATACACCTAGCAGTTTGTGGAGTGCAAGGACCCGTGTGTCGCGATTTACAATTTTGGCACCAATTGGTTCTGTCCAATTATTTACTATCCGAACTGGACTTCTTAGGTTGATGAGATCCCTGCCATTTCTTCTTTCCAGGACTACCCGAAGATTCACCCTTGGGTTTAAATGGAGATTTTTCCTTAACCTCCAAACCTTGTGCCCTAACATCCCCATCCACAGAACGGGCAAGATCAAAAGCTTGGGAAAGAGTACCCGCCAACCTCACGGTCGTCCGATAAGCATGCGGTAACATCCCCACAAAATGGTCAATCTTCATACGTTCCTCTTGTACCCATTGTTGCACGAATCTCAACTTGTCAGTGAATTGGGAAATGAGATCATCCATCGTCATCTTGTCCGTTAATTGCAAATCCAAAAACTCGCGTCGAATCCGGGTCATGTCAAATCCCGAACAATATTTCTTACAAACCTCATTGTGGAAATCAGACCAACAAATCGACGCTCTCTGCTGTGGGGTAAAATGTGATGTAATGGAATCCCACCAAACCATTGCGGGACCCTTCAGAAGTTGCACCGCAAAAGGAACCTTGACTTCCTCTTCACATCGGCAAACCTCAAACTTTCTTTCCACATCCCTCAACCAATCCAAGGTAACAGAGGGATTTGTACTACCCGAATAATCCGATGGTCCACAAGACTTGAAAGTCTTAAAAGAGCATAGCTTAGGTTGATTCTGAGCTTGAAATATCGGAGTCTGATAACCCGAAGGTCCGGAAGAGAACGGAGCCGAAATCGGATAAGTACCATAGTGAGGATGATGATAATAAGACTGAGATACTGGAATCTGCGAAGTCACCAAGAGTGGTGGTACAGTGCTAACAGTAGGTGGCAAAGATTGTAAGATTTGTTGAGAAGACCGGTTTTGTTGTTGTTGTTGCAAAAACTGTTGTTCTATTGCCTTAAGTCTCAGATTTTCTGCCTCTAGATGAATCATATAATCCTCATGATCAAAATCCCCTGCAGAAAAGGTAGTACCAGTTTGACCTTGGCTAACATTTTGGGTTTCAGGAGGGGATACATTAGTTCGAGGGGCATCATTGGGTGGGTCAGCTGGAGGTTCATTCTCTGCCATATCTGTACCAAAACAACATCTCATAACACGTTAGTTGTTAGTACCTATATACTAACCATCTTCACATGCTAACAAAATCCCACTCAAAGGAATGTTTGACTGACACACATAGATTTGGGATTGAACAATTAACCCATGCTCAATTCACCCAAACCTAGGCTCTGATACCAATTTATAACACCACAATATTTCAAGAGACAATTTTTTTTTTTTTTAAACATATATCGGAAGCGATTAAATACAAATCATGCATTATAGATTGCATATAACATAGTTTCCAAAACACAATCTATGCCTGCATGATAAGTTGGTACAATAATCATATCAACTACAACATTAAGTTAAGTGTTATTTAAATTCCAAAACATAAGTTTATTAAACGACTACATGTCGTATAGTCAGAGTAGGCAGTCAAACATTCTTCAAACTAACTTCTTGCCCACCCACATCAAAAGTAATCTGCAAGAAGTGAGGAGAGGGATTAGCACGAAGCTAAGTGAATAGATCACAACTATCAATCTAAACTATCATAGCAATTGATCACCACAAAGCATCATAACAAATACATCAAAGAGGATCGGTGGTCCTTGAGGTACCCTCATGCCGCGGTGGTTCCCCAAGTAACACTTATAACCACTGAAGGCCAAACAGTGGTCTTACCGATAGTTTAGTACCATTACTACATACGACATGATTTCAATAAACAACACATGTACAAAGTCATCATGTCGTCCAAAGTAATAGTATCCAAACCCAATATCATATTGACCCCTGACAAGATAGCACATTCCATAATCATCATGGCAAAATGTACTGATTCAATATATATATAACTGTAAAACCACGTTTACCCGTTGTAACCGGATTGTTACAACTAATTCAGAAAGAGAGTCAATGATCCACTCACCCTTACTGACAATGTCACCACTCAGAGATCTAGTCTCACTGAGTCTTCGCTTTATCTGAAAATACGACCAACCCGAATTAGTCTCACATTCAAGTTCACTATGATATAATCATGTATATAGTGTCATATAAGAATATCTACTATACTATTACTACAATGCGATTAACACGAATGCATAAGTCACAAGTTAACAAATTTGTCATTTTTACAACATGCAAACGCGATCCGGGTGAGAGTAGGCTGGATCGCGTTCCAATGTACAAAAAGTTCTGTTACCGTTTTTCACTATCAAACGCGATCCTGAAGATGTGCCGGGATCGCGTTCCAAAGAACAAACTCAACTCAACACGGATTTACACTAACTAACGCGATCCGAACTTAAGGGGCGGGATCGCGTTTCAAAGAAGGATTCAGGTTTGAGACAAATTATCACTATGGAACGCGATCCTGGCCTGATGCCTGGATCGCGTTTGTCATCTTTCCAGCGACAAAACCCAGGTCAACAAGAACACCATCACGAACCAAAAACCTTAATTCCACCAATCTAGATACAATACATATTTTTAACAATCAAAATACCTCAAATAACATCCTACAACATGTTATAACAACAAATAATCATCATCAAGCTTCTAAATCTATTTAGGCATCAAGAATCTAACCTAATTCATTCAATCATATAAATATGCATAATTGGGGTATGAACTTACAATTTAAGATGGTGATGATGAAGGAGAAGATGATGATGTTCAGTGGTAACCACGAATCCAAGCTCAAATCGATTGATCAAAGTTTTCTTCTTTTGATTTCTTAGTACTTAGGGTATATGTGTTGTTGAAATGAATTGGGGAAAAATAAATGAACCGATCCATCTGCTAAGGTTGGTATAAGTTGGTTCCAAATTACACCCGATCTAAACCTATTGTTTGGAACCTAAAAACCGTTTACGTGAAAATATATATTATTATACCGTCAACTATAATAATTTAAAACAAGTAGTAATTCATGTATCACAATAAGTCATTTGACCGTTAAACATATTTATTTTAATTTGGCAATTAATACTAATTATTTCTAAATTTAATTAAATAATCAAATGGATTAAGTAGATTACCAAATTTCTCCTAGGCCGGTAATGAGGATGTTACAATAATATTAATGTACCATTTCTTAGTTTCTTAAACATATGTATACATTGTAAGTACAACGAAATATTAAAACTGGTTTGTTCCTGTTTTAACCCGTACCCGATCGGCTTTCTGCCCATAGCCGATCGGCTAAATAGCCATACCCGATCGGCTCACACCCTGACCCGATCGGCTAAATAGAAATTCTCGAGACTTTTTTTCCTATGAAACGTTCTGTGATCGTTTTGTTCTAATTTGGCCGTGTGACTAAATCTACCCGATCGGTTAACAAGTACATACCCAATCGGCTCAATAACCATAGCCGATCGGCTATGCATAAAAACCCAGTTGCCTACGACCTGCACCTGTAAATCTGCTACTGCACGAACCAAACCCCAAATTTTCACAACCAAAATTGCACTAAACTCAGTTCTAAAGTTATAAATAGCTCAAGTAACACCACATATCATCATACAATCACTCTATAACAATTTCCACTTCAAATTCATGTAGAATTCAAGAAACTAACCTAAACCTAAGTTTAGTAAAATAATTCATATAAACACACTTACAATTTGAAGAATTACTAAATGAAGATGATGATGATCTTGGTAAGGAATCACAGCTTCTTGTTATATGAAATTGGAATTTGATTTCATTTTAGAACTTTGAAGTTCTTGTTCCTGAGTTTTAGATTACTCACAAGTGAAGTAACAGTGTTTGAGGAAGAAAGTGAGGTCGGGAAGGTTATAAAACCGACCCCAGTCTCTTTAATTATTACACTTCTTCTAACTCTATTGTCCGGTTTACCACACTGCTGGTCGTTCTCCAGCGAATCAAAAGTACCGGTCGTTCTCCGGTTTATCACACTGCTGGTCGTTCTCCAGCGAATCAAAAAGTACCGGTCGTTCTCCGGTTTATCACATTGTTGGTCGTTCTCCAGCGAATCAAAAAGTACCGGTCGTTCTCCGGTTTATCACACTGCTGGTCGTTATCCAGCGAATCAAAAAGTACCGGTCGCTCTTCAGTTTATCACATGTAGTAAAACGTTTTCGTAAACAGTTCGTATAAAAGTATGAAACTCATTTCATAAATACAGTTGAACAATAGTATGAACACATTTATAAACAATTGTATAAAAGCATTAAAAGCAATTATATAATAGTTGTATGTTATGGAAAATAGTAAAACGGTATCTATGTTTTCCACCCTAGTTTAAAAGCAGTAAAAACAGTAAAAAAAAAAAAAAGGGGGCTGTGAACTCACCTCGTGAGCTAAGTACGTGAGTTCTAGCAAAGCGTAAGCCCAAGTAAAGTCCCTAACGTCCTAAAAGTAAGAGGTTATAAGTATAAGTAGTCGGCTAACTGCCAAACTATGTTAATCGTTCACTCGTTGAAAGATCTTTGTTTGTTTGTAAATTCGTACGTTTCGTTGGTAATAGTTTTCGTAATAATAATTCGAAGTGATATTATTATTAGTTTCGTATCGTTGTATACTTTGTAAAAGTATATATACATAAAGTGTACGAGTTATATCGTATATAGTTTCGTTGTGGTTACTCGAGTCGACCCTTAGTGAAAGAAATGTTTTTCAAGTATGTATTATTGGCGACACTAGTAGTAGTGTCGCATAATAGTAGTGCGACACTCAAGTCACTGTCGCATGAGACTTAGTTTTATTTATTGGCGACACTAGGAGCAGTGTCGCAAGGTATGTTAGCGACATTCACGAAAGTGTCGCAGAAATATAATTCGTGATTCAGGCGACACTCAAGATCAGTGTCGCATGTGGCGACATTCGGGCATGGCGGCACTTGATTAAGTGACGCAGGTAAGATTTTTCGTGTAAGTTGGCGACACTCAGTTGAGTGTCTCAAATAATTTGGGCTCTAAGCGACACTACTCGTCTGATATAAAAAGTGTAGTTTTCGTTAATGAGAACGTGGTCAAACGAGTTCGGTTTAATCCGAAACTTTTAGACAAGTCTTAAATATGTTATTTGAGCTCGGAAAAATTATGGAAAAATTATCGTTACGTTTTATAGTTGACTCGAAAGTGTCGTTTTCATTTTGTACCAAAATCAGTCCCAAAATCAGCTTTAATAAGTTTTCGCCCACTTTCGAGCTCGTTTTTCGTGAGTCAAAACTTCTCGAATAATTCTGAAATTTTTACACAATGTTCCCACATATATTGAATACTTCCTATATTTTTTTCATGATTTTTAGGCATCTACAACGTACTAAATAAATTCGTGATCCAAGTAAGTTCGAAAACACGTCTTTCATAAACTTTGTGTACAAATCAGTTTATATCTAACAAACGGTGTATTTTCAAGAGAAACGTTCTACATGAAAGTTTTTCCTACCACACATACGAAGATTTTGGCAGTGGTTCATGCATTTATTTTACTCACACGGTTTTATACGATTTTTCTACCATCGAACCAGAATCTGTCCAGAAAATTGTTTTAATGCAAGTTATGTTTTCTTTGTTTTTGGTTATGTTTTTGTGCAAGATCTTTCATGATATGAACACTTAACATGTTAAGAGGCTAATTAAAAACACACAAGATTCAAGAAAGATAAGTGATCCTTACAAGCTTAGAAAGATGAAAGAATGAAAGAGATGGTGTGATGATCCTTGTTGCTTGTTCTCCTCCTTTTCCTTGCAATTGTAGATGATGATGATGATGATGATGATGGTGGGTGATGAATGATGATTATGAGGTTGCTGTTGTTGTTCTTGTGCCGAGAGAGAGGGAGAGAGCAACAAGAAAGTTTGGTGGTGAAATATTTGAGTATGGAGCATGTATGTGTATGTTTGTTTGTTTGAAAGAAAAATATCATAACAAGTATGGGTGTTGGTTCGGTGTAGAGAAAACCGGCTCACCAGGTCAACCAAAAGGGTGTGGGCTAGTTTGATCTTGTCCCTCAATTATTGCGTATTAAACCCCGTGTTTGTTTACCCTATCGTTATACGTTAAAACACGTATTATTTATTTAGTTCGTTAACGTTATTTCGTGTATATATATTTCGAAGTATTATTTTAAATACTTAAATTTGAGTTTCAAAAATATTATTTTTGACTCGTTCGGTTGTCGAGTTCATTTTGTGTATTTTTGATCGCGTACGATACGTTTTATATAAAACGTATAATTGTTTAAGTTTTATCGTTATGCTTTTATTGTTTGCATAATATTTCAATGTAAATAACTACTATAAAAATAGTGTCAAGTTATTTATAAAATTGTATCACCAACGATCGCATATTTTTGTGGGACTCGTTCCGAATGTTTCGGGCGTAATTACAAATAATTACAAAATAAGTAATACCTCACGTATTAAATTGTTGAGTTTTGCTAGACTTATCTCATAGATGTGAATTCACTTAAGTAGGGAATTAGCCTAAGACATGCACGTGATTACTGTACGTAATTATATCGAATTTTGGGAAGTGTCACACCACTTAATATGACATATAATTATGAATCCAACGAATCGATAACCAACCATGACATCATACATAATCATCTTCGAATCAATTCCTTTTCTTTTCTTCTTCATCCTTTTTTATGTCTTTATTGATTTCTACATGCGGATTAGTGTATATCTAAAAAACCTAGAGAAACTTGATCAAAGTAATTAGAATGTTTTTATTGTCATGTATTTAGTTTAGAAGTTTTAGTTTATATCATATGTTAATTGTTATTGACTTGTACAAAAAATCAAAAATAGATGAAAACTAATTGTGTTAAGCATGACAATTTAGATGTATTTGAAAAATATGTTGGTCTTTCGATGTATTAAGCATGCCAATGTATTTCTTAATCCTCTTCATGTTTCACTTCTATGATTTCCAACTTCAACGATAGATATGCTACAACCATCTTTTAAACTTCTTTTTATTTATCTCATATTTTCATTCATTTACACATAAAAATCCTCTTAATCGCTATGACCAGGGGAGGAGACAGGGCGGGGACAGCGTAGGCAGCCGCTCCCACAAGAACTTTTAAATTACATAAAAAATAAATTTTTTAAGGTATTAACGACATTTAAAATTTTTCACCCCCACTACACTGTAGAAGAAATAAAAATAATTTTTTTTCGCCCCCTCCATTTAGATTTCCTGGCTCCGCCCCTGACTATGACGATCATTCTTGTTTTTCTTTTTTCTTTTTTTCATATCTTTGGATGTTAACCTTCTTATATTTATATGGTTGACAAGCAAATATAACAAATTTTCAAAACTATCTTACAATTTAATATTGGTTTACATTTTTTTCAACATATTTGACACATCCGTGCGATGCACGACTAATAATCTAGTATTCTTTAATCAATTATGGTAACACAATATTATTTTTGCATGGAAATGCTTAACAATTCTAAAATAGGTCTATATATACGACGTTGTTGTGAAACTAGTTATGGCGGGGGCAGCGTAGACAGCCGCCCTTACAAGAAATTTTAAATTACGTAAAAAAAGATTTTCATAAGGTTTTAATAACATTTTAAAATTTTGCCCCCACAAAACTATAAAAAAATAATAATAATAAATAAATAAATAATTAAAAATTTGCCCCCTTTATTCGAATTCTCTAACTCCGCCCTAGTTGAATACAAACTAGGTCTATACTATGTTGTTCAGTGGAGTATTTTGAAATGTTTATCCGCTTATTAATTACGTAGTAATTTGGTTGTATAAGCCAATAATTAATTAGCAGTTTATAGTTATGATATCTAATGTAAAGTAAAACGCTAAATAAATAAGTAATTCGGAACACCTTATAAGTTAAATAATTGTTTTACAGGTTAATCAAACAAGCTTTTGTTGTATTTGTTACACTTTTTAAAGCTTGTTAACGTATCTACCAGTGACCTTTTAATCGGGTAACCAGATATTTAAACGATGTATAATGTCATGTCGATCATCGCAATAATGCCATTATTTCCGGAGCCACATACATTATCGATGTACATGATGTTACGAAGGGTATGATACATATAATAACTTTGGAAAATTTTAATACATGTATTATCACACTTTTTTGATTCGATACACAATTTGATACATTTTAGTGTAATTTGTTTCATACATTTTCAGTTACTTATAATTAAATGATAATGGTAATTAGCTATTAAGTACTTTTATATGATCTTATGTGACATGAAATGCATGTATTATATTATATTATACCTATATATCAATTTGCCAAACTTTCTCCTCATATTATCATGGTATTATAAAGGGTATTTTGGTAAAAGTATTTAAATCTCATGATTGATTGAGGTAAAAATGTCATAGGTGTCTCATGAGATATTAAGATAATAATTATGAAATAGTTGCCAATGATGTCCGGCTCAACTGGTCAGAGGCTTGGGGGGTCAATGATAGGAGACCTGGGAAACCCAGGTTCGATCCTTGAGGTAAGCGGGTTTTACCATTAATTCGTTGTCGTACCTTCGGGTGAACGGATTAGTGGGTTTTTCCCGGATTTGGAGTAACTTGGGGCGCTTAAGGGCTCCGTACGGCTGGATTTGGCCAGTATATGGAGACTTAGCCATTGGGTCTCCCCGTACGGAGTACCTAGGCGATTTCTGTTAGCCTTTCAAAAAAAAAATTATGAAATAGTTGTAATAAATCAACGAGGTGCTAGAAGTGCGTCGTAATTATCACAATGATGTCTTAAATGGTTTTTCTATTAATTAATTTATTTTTTCCCACCAATTGAGCATGGCTTAAGTGGTACCGTCATCGCAAACGTCCAGACTTCATATGTGTGACCTATAGGTCACGGACGCGTACAATTGAAATTTGGTACGGTGGTCAGAAGTACCCTCTAAATTACATAAATATTTTTGACTAGTGTTAATATTTAAAAAAAAATCGCCTGGTATAGAATTAATTATAACCTAACAATCTAATTTTTTAAATATGTTATAATTTCAACATTCAATTTTTTTTTATTATTATTATTTTTAGAAATAATGCAAATACTCTTATACCCATATCACCAAAATTTGTCCACCTCTAAATTTGAACCCACAACCTCATATTTGGTGGGGCACTTCAATACCGTTAGACCAATAACCATTTGATTTCAGCATTCAAATTTGATTACAAATATGTAGTATGAAATAACTCACCAGGTTTGCATAATTAAGATAAAAGAAAATAGTAAGTTCTTAAATACATTACAAACATGCAGCATAATTGTTATGGTCAGGATTCAATATTTGTTATCATGTTCCTTTAACCGCGAGTTACGTCATTTAGCTCCCTCATATTAGTCGTGGAAATAACATGTTTGTTCATAATCAACTCATTATGAATGCGAGCAAGTAATATACTAACGCTCTTAACATTGTCATATCCTAACTACTATGTATATCTTAATTAGGGATATTTATATATTAAAAAAACTTGATAACAAAACTAGCATGATAATGGTATATACATTACATTCAAGTTAGAATATTAGTCGTGGAAATAACATGTTTGTTCATAATCAACTCATTATGAATGCGAGCAAGTAATATACTAACGCTCTTAACATTGTCATATCCTAACTACTATGTATATCTTAATTAGGGATATTTATATATTAAAAAAACTTGATAACAAAACTAGCATGATAATGGTATATACATTACATTCAAGTTAGAATGGTAATCTAATCTCACGTATATGCGTAGGCAAATCAATTAGAGTAATGCTACATAGACCTAATTACATAGACCTAAAAGTAGACCTACTAATCTGATTGGTTGCTATTTTTCTCTCTCCTAATTTCATCCAATCATTTTTTCACATCCACCAATCACATTTTTAGGCAAACATTTAGGCCTACAAAATTAGGTCTACCAATCATTTTCCAATTAATATTAACACTTGTATATATTTCTTGAAATAGTTCCATTAAAAAATTGCATGCTTTTTATTTCACAAAGGTTCACGAAGACGTCAAAAATCAATGTAGAGTTGGAGGTTGTGACATCCTTTGAAATATAGCTTAACTTTTTATCATGGAATATTAGATTGTTGTCTATATATGATTTAGTAGTCTTCGTTAAACATACAGCATTCATAATTAGAGTTCACTAAGAAAGGTATCATATATAAATATTATATATCTTTGAATATTTTCTTTTCGAGATTTTGATATTTGGACTCGTGTATAATAAGACTTTGCATTACAATAACTCCTACATTTTTGTTCATATATATAGGTGGACTAAGCGCTCGTCACCGTTTCAGACAATCTCACTGGTCAACCACCCCAAGATGTTTACGTAGAGAGGTTTGAACCATAGACCTTTTATGTGAACCTCGGTACGCCTTTTTACTAGAATACTAGACCATTGCTAGCTGACAATCTAAGAAGATGTTAATGTATCGGTCTCTTGGCCTTTGCTACACGATGGACATTTTTTTAATGAGAGTTAAATAGTACTTTTGGATGTTGAAACGGCAAATGTTTATGCATGTATTTGATACCCTCAAATTACCTTTTTTTTCTTTTTGGTTTGTAAAAAATGCTTGTGTTTATATATAGACATACAAGTGTACGTATATGTGTATAAAGAGAGGAAGTGAGTAAAATATTGCTAGAGAGTAGCCTATAAATATTCCTACTTTTGTTGAATGATTTCCCCAATGAAGGTCTTTGTCTTTTTCATTCTCACATTTAAGTGTCATTCTTTTTCTTAACATCTCTCAACCTCCCTCCTCTCTTCAAAATATCAAAATATATATACATACAAACATGTATAGGATCATACTTATGACTATTTGATAAAGTCTTGACTGAGTATATTATTCCACTTTAATTTCATAAACAAGAAATTAAACCACCAATGCCTCCTATTATTATTCCTTCGCCATCACTTTCACCCAAAAAAGAACCTGAATTTAGGCATAACCCTTTAATCTTTGATGCATCTTCTCTTCAAAATGAATCTAACATACCTCCACAATTTATATGGCCGGAGGGCGAAAAGCCGTCCCGTGAGACTCCACCACCACAACTTCATGTTCCTCCTATTGACCTAAAAGGGTTCCTGTCTGGTGAACCACTTGCAATGTCCAATGCAGCGCGATTAGTCGACTCTGCTTGTCGTAAACATGGGTTCTTCCAAGTTGTTAATCATGGTATTGATTCAAGGTTGATAAATGAAGCTCATAAGATCATGGATCATTTTTTTGGAATGCCGCTTCTGAAGAAGCAAAAGGCTCAAAGAAAAGTTGGTGAGTATTGTGGATATGCTAGTAGCTTCACTAATCGATTCTCCTCCAAACTTCCATGGAAAGAAACGATTTCTTTCCAATATTCCGCTAATCCACAATGTTCTAACTCAATTCAAGACTACTGCTTGAATGTGATGGGAGATGATTTTAGCCATTTCGGGTACAAAAACATGCAATTTCTTAATTTATCTATTTTCTATAAGTAGGCTGATTTTTTTCTGTACTAGCCAGTTAGATGCAATATGCATATGCTACTGAAACAAGATTATTAAAGTCACTTAAACAATACAGTCTTGGAACCTAAAAAACTGATTTGAGTCTTGTCATTGTTATTTAGGAGAGTTTGTCAAGAATACTGTGAAGCTATGAGCAAACTTTCTCTTGGTATCATGGAGCTTCTTGGAATGAGCCTAGGGATCGGTCAATCCTATTTTAGGGATTTTTACAAAGACAACGATTCGATAATGAGATTAAACTACTACCCACCTTGCCAAAAACCTGATCAAACACTTGGAACCGGTCCTCATTGTGATCCAACATCTCTAACTATTCTTCATCAAGACAACGTTGGTGGGCTTGAAGTTTTTGTGGACGAAAAATGGCACTCCGTTGCTCCATGTTTTGAAGCTTTTGTTATCAATATTGGAGATACATTCATGGTAAGTGTTTAAAGCACCAAACTATACAACTTCCTAAAATTACTATCGAACGCGATACCGTACATTTTGATGTGGATATTAAAATTTGAACTCCCTTTTTTCGTAGGCATTATCTAATGGATTATATAAGAGTTGCTTACATCGAGCGGTTGTGAATAAGCATATGCCTAGAAAGTCCCTTGCTTTCTTTCTGTCTCCTAGAATGGATAAAGTCATATGCCCGCCTAAAGAGTTGGTCGAGGACGTCGATGACCAGAGATTATATCCAGATTTTACATGGTTGAGTTTCCTAGAGTTCACTCAGAAACATTATAGAGCGGACATGAATACTCTTGAAGCCTTCACAAGATGGCTCCATAATGAAAGAAAATGATGAATGCATTTGAGAATTTGAACTGTCAACTGTCTAAAATGAGCATCAAGTTTCGGTTTGTACAAACTTAATAATCGTTCAAATCTTTTGGTTTGCAGTTAATAGTAACATTATGTACGTTTTTATCGATCTGTAGGTTCCCAGATCGAGCTTCACTCGGTTTTGTACAGTCTTGGTTTCTATGGAATCATATCATCTTTTATGCATTAATCGTACTTGTGTAGTGTTGATCGATTACTATTGGTCGCTCATTTAATATAATGTACGTACTAAATATCACAAGAAACATCATAAAGGACTGGTAACATTCTTGCAGTCAGTGTTCATCCATGCCAACTAACTTAATTGGTTCAAAAAGAGCAAAATTATATCTATCTTTATGTTTGGTGGTTAAACATCTGAAAACAGAACTTGTAATAAACAAAACCATACAAAAACATAACCTTTAATATTAGATAGGAATGACGACGAACAAGAGGGTGACATTATATATACGCAAACTAAGGGGCCTAAAACCCGAAGTAATTGTGTGTTCAGGTCTCGCTTGAAACAGATGTGCAAATTATACGTGTACGTAATGTGTGATTCGAGCAGGGGCGGAGCTAGAAGGGGGGCAGTGGGGGCAGTCGCCCCCCTAGAAATCAAAAATTATCGAAAAAAATAATTTTTTGTAAGGTAATTAGTGACAGTTTAAGATTTTGAACCCCCCCCCCCCCTAATGTGATAGAAAGAAAAAAAATAAAAAAATGTGCCCCTTATAAAAATTCCTAGCTCCGCCCCTGGATTCGAGGTGTATATTTGCCTTTATAAAATAGGTCTAACGAAGTACATTTTATCATTTCAAGTGTGTACTTAAATTTAACTGTACGTGTGTAGTTTAATCTTTGTAGTTCGATACAATGGTACATCTCTTGGTGATAATTAACCGTTTTTCTGTAGTTTTGACACATCTTTGAATACTCTTGGTCTTATTTTACCAAAAAGTATAATTTGTCACAACTATTGTCACTTAATTTGAAATTATTTTCGTTTAGGTAACAAAAACAATCGAAAAAACAGAGAAACAAAGTATTGGGAGTTTGGAGACGAGTTATAATTTAACAAAACAGACAATGCACCAAAATCCAAGCTAGACTATGAAATAAAATCACGTACGACTATTGGACTTTTGTGTGGATTTTAACATGGGATTCGATACTTGTAACCTTATTAATTATTATATTTATAATTTATAATAATTAAATTTAACTTATCTATAGTAAAATTAAATGCATATTTGGTTGTTCATGGGATATGGTTCCTCTGGTTCATAATATTGATTTTGATGTGTATCTATTTTGTTTCAAACATCGTCGAAATGCCTAGTAATCGGTGTCCTTATATATTCACAAGAATTTTTCAAGTTTAGACCTCACTAGCTCATATCTTGACGTGACCGGTAAAAATATTCTCTTCCCGCGTAACCTGAACAGAAAAAATCTCCTCCATCTACACGTTTATCTATGTTGTACGTTTCAACTCCTCGAGTTATACTCCTTCTCCAAGTTACCTAAACAGATAATATCTCTTCCATCTACCTGTTTATCTACTCCTATTTTGTTTCAACTCCGATCAAGTTAACATATAAGTCGAACGGGTTCGGTTGGATTGGATTCACTGTTCAAAACAAAATCCAAACTTTCAATACACACATATTCCAAAACTTAATGACAAAATATAAACTCAAATTATAACATTAGTTTGATAAGTAACACTTGGACATAAATAAATCATAACCATGCCACTATATTCGTAACCATCACACGGTGTCATACATCATAGTATCATACATGTGTGAAATATATGATAACAATCTAACAAATAATATACCAAATGATGGCCACATTTATCTTCTGATTTAGTCATTTTATTCAACTTTGACTAGCAAAAAATACGTGTTTGTATAGGTAAATTGGTTATTTTTTACAATACAAATGGATTTAGTCCTCGCATCTTTTCTAAAATAGAAATAAAATTGCTGTTTTACCTAAAACTTTTGTCACCACCATCAAAGGAACTTCAGCCTAAGGAACAATTAGAGGTATGTCAATTCCTGTTTTTTGCACCTTACATATTATGTTATTTGCATTGATTTTGAGAGATTATGGTATCGTATTATACATATGGTATAATAAAGTGAGTACATTTTGCGATCGAGAACACTCAAAATGACGATCAAAGTAGTAATGCGAAAGATCAACATTCCTCTGTTATATTTTCGTTGAATTTGAATGCATGTCCTTTCTTGTCTATCGGATGAGAATCGGATTTGGGTTTGGCAATGCACATCTCAATAGCCAAATGAAAAGGCAGTATCTCAATATCCACATTAACGAATTTGAAAGCATCATCTCAAATATCCACATTTATCGAAATTGTATACTGAAGCATCAATGATTTACAGTCGATCTAGTTATGAATCCTAAACAAAGAAAACCAAGAAAAACGAGAGGATTTGGCTCACAGAAGAAATAATTCACATGTAATGAACAACAGATATAGCTAACAGTAGTTAGCGTGGTTTTGCGCCACCATTTTCTTCAACAGTGTTCACTGGAGTTGACGCACCACTCCGTTTAGAACCACTGGTTCCAGTGATGGTGCGACCCATGAACTTTCCAGCCTTGCTTAAACCACTACCAACGGCTCCTAGCCCACTTCCAACAATCCCAACACCAGCACCAACTCCACTTCCAACGAGCCCAACTCCAGTGCCAATACCAGTGCCCACAAGCCCGACACCAGATCCTACTAATCCTGCTGCTCCATCAATGGCATCCATGGTGCTTCCTATAACACCTTCAGCTTTAAGTCTCTTTTTCTCCTCTAATATCTTCTTCTCTTGTTCAATAGCAGCATCTTGCTCTTCTTTGGTAAATTGATGATACAACACCTGCACATTCAAAGATTTTCACATCAAATTTTCAATTTAAGTTACCATCCCTACAGAAAGTTGATAATATTGATTTGGGTCAACAATGTTCCCAAGGGTATTTTGAGAGTTTGTCTATTGACATTTTCTTTAAAATATGGGTCGAATAGTTGCAATTTTCATTGGTTGGAGTACTTGAAGATTACCTTCTCATATTTCTTTAAAATATTGATACTACAATCATCAGTATTATTATTAAAAAGGCTAACTACGTACCTTGATTGTAAGAGTTCCTCTATCCTTCTTATCTTTTATCTTGAGCATGTCAAGCGAAGGTTGCAGTCTCAATTCAATCTCTTTTTCAGTTTCTGGCTCAAGGTCAATCAGAGGTAGCTTTGCTATGCCCAATCGTTTGTCTTGCCCGATATCTTGATCTAAAACCTGCTTGTTAAACACCACATATGATCATTATTATAGTAGTAAATGGTTTGGAACTTTAGATTTGGAACCATGACATGCACATACACACACACACATGAAGGGTTTATAAATGAGTTAGTTTCACCACAAATGTTTTACGAATACTCAATTCTTCTATCAATACACTATATTACATAATTTTCAATGATTATAACATTTCCTAAAAGGTTTGGCATAAATGTAATCACATCATTACATCTAAAAGTTTGTGTTTGCAAATTGCCTCTAGATAGAGCGTCTTCTATGGGTGTATTGAGTGTAATTCAGTATCATGCCACCTGCTCTCTGTCCCCGATATCACCCTCAAAGTTCATTGACAATTAAGTTGAATTAACCGGCAGTGTCAGACATTTTGGACCCGTATAGGGCTCCTTACCATGGCTCTTGTGTTATCTCAGACAAGTCAGCTATTCGCAAAAGTGTTCTGGCTACGAGGATATAAACAAGGTTACTATCACGAAAGGGTATCTTAAAGTTGTACACTTATCCCAAAGTTTGTCAGAAGCCAACTTTTGACAGAGGATCTGCAATCCACGTATTAGTAATTGAAGAATCTTATCTAAAGATAGAATGTCCTACTAGGTTCGGTTCAGATGATTGTCCGGCTTTCCAAATTCAGCTACCATAATTTAATCTTATGAGTGACAAAGGTTTGGTTCATATGATTGTTTGTCTATCCAAATCCAGCTACCAAATTTTTATTTTATGAGTGACGAACTTTACATATTTGTATAGTATACCAAATGATATCTCAGTATAAACACATGAAAATTCATTTTGCACATGTAAGGCTCATATTTTCTTTTGCTCATATCACTAAACTAAGCGGAAATTTGCCTGTTCAATCTTCAATTGTGGGTCAACTTGATGAACTACAGAAGAAAACGAATGAGGACTAAAAACGAACGAGGACTAACTGCCGTAGCCTCGATGTGTTCTCTGATAGGCATTGATAACTAGTATAAATTCTTACTTGATAAGTATTGTAAGTTCTCTCAGTTGTGTGTCAGAATCTAAATGATATTCTTATAATCAGGGCTGATAGGTATTGATAACGAGCATAAATCCTTACTCGATAAGTACTGTTAGTTCTCTCAGTTGTGTGTCAGATCTAAATGATAGGCTTACTGCCCTGCTGGTGCTTGTTGATTGCAAGGTTGAAAACAGAATAGTCTGAATTGATTAAAATAATTCAAATAGGGCAACGAGACAAAGAAGCGAAACAATACATTTCAAAGGCTACTTGAGTACATGGTGAGATGAACAAAGTTATGTTATAGTTAACTCGACAACTTTTATTACAAGGAGGTACATCAGTTTTAACAATTAAGAGTATGATGGGATGTCGTAGGGGCAGTTGCTTATTAAGTGAAGCCTAAATAATATTTGAAAGCTCACCAACTTATGATATCAGTTCATATATAGTTATTTCCACGAATATAACTTGATACAAGTGGAAAGCAGGTGAAGACGTTTCTAGCAGTAGGTCAAAGGTTTAAGAAGTTGTTAAAAAGATTTTAGATCATCGGAATAACTACCTTGTTAACAACAATGTATAGAGCTGGGATTAATACAAATTGGGAAGAGATGAAACGTTATTGCAGTTTTGAAAATAATGATTTGTTTGGTAGCAACAAAGTAATTTCAACATTTTAGAGAAGAGGTATTACATATAGATATTGTTAGGATCAATCACTGAAGAAGTGAAGATCCAACGAAACCAGAATATTAGGCAGAAGAGAAGCCTAACCTCAAGCACAGCACACTGTGTCTCCTTGTCTTCTGCAATTAACTGAATTACATGATTCCAAACTGGATTCAGGTTGTTATCAACAACCTTTGTTTTGAACTTTTCAAGTGGCCGAATATATGCAGTCACATAAGGATCAGACTTTCCAATCATTTCCATATTTTTCAAATTATTTGCCTTCACAATTGTTAGTGTGACTTGTCCTTGTGGCTTAAGCTCCAGGTCACTGTGTAATATGCAAACAGTAAATTATAATTTGCATCTCACACAAACATAAATAAAACATGAATTGGACTACAGGCACTTTTGATGGAGTGAACATGTGTCTACATGCCATTTATGTATATGATAAAAGAGAAGCATTATTACCTTGTATCCACACCTACACCACCGATGGGAACAACAATCCTGTGGGGCCATTGAAGCATATCAGTAACTATTGTGTTGACAGTATCCTACATAAATCAACAAGTAGGTAAGCATACGCGATGATGCCTAAACAATTCAGACAAAAATAGTTAATAACCAACATTGATCATGTCATAAACAAACTTACGTCAATCATATCAGAAAGCCCAGGAATGGCTGTTAAACTTCCACCGACAGCCTTCAGTGTATAATCAATTCTTGGCTTTGGCTGATAAATAATAGAGATTTATTACAAAAAGAGCAATTAGCATCACATCTCACGCAGTTTGAAATCACAATATAAGTCAACAATGCAGATATTTTATTCATACATTGTACCTCAGAAAGTAAAGCAACAACAACAGCAGAGATGCAAGGAATTTCCTCACTGAGTTGAAAAATAACACGAATAATTGTAAAAACTTGTAGATCCTTTAGCTGCAGGCAGTACAAGAACACACACAATCTCTATTAGCACAATGTTTAACAGAAGGTAATCAACTGAATCGCAAGGATACCCACCTGAATAGGTAAATTAGCAACAACAGCAGCTTCAACTCCTAAAACAATATTCGCATCACCACCATAACGCAAATCTATGTCCATTGTTATTTGACCTTTCTTAAGGCTCTGAACACGGATACCTGCATAATTTAAGTGTATAATGAGCTTCAAAACTAAGATTTGTGTCATATATAATGTTTGTTTACCTCACAAAAAATCCATTTAGTCTTTCAATGAGTTTCAGTTCATTTTTAGAAACCCAAACTAGTTTGAGATAAATGACTTGTTGTGACTTCTATATTACAGTTTGTTTCAATAAACCAGCTTGGTTAGTTATTGACAATGTAGATGAAGTGATATTCCAAAAAGCAGTGAGGACAATTTCTTTTTTTGAATCATTAATCCTATAGACTAAAGGTAGTGACACTTCCAATTAACAAGGCAATTTGAAACGGCATGTAAATTAAAGCATAAAGGAAAGAATAGGCAACTATGATACCTTCAATCTTTGGTGCTACGGTTCCAAGAGACAGTTTATTGAACTTCAACGATGTAATTCCAGGAGGACGATACTCTTCCAATAGCGGCTCAACAGATTCCCTTATTATAATAGTTGCTGCCTAATGTATCATTTAATTAAATTAGACTTGACTAGGAATGCAATAAACCTAAAGACCCAATACATATAGAAAGTATAAATGCATGATCAAGCACACAATATGAGTGATTTTAAGGAGCATCAAGTAAGATAAGTTGCTATCAGTGTAAACGAAAAGATAAGTTATCCTAAACTTCTCTATTGATAAATTGAGGGGATGCTTTTGCCCAAAATTTATGCCCTCTCTACGCCTCTACAACACTTGCAGTTGGTTAAAGGTGAGCTTTTTTTAACATATACCATCTGCCACTCTTAACAAAAAATATTCTTCAACTCAGAAAGCACACTAAACTCTTGATTCGTCAGAGAACAAGTTTACCTTACTCTGTACAGGAACAGAAAATCGATCTAGAAACAACTACTACCCATCCAATTGTGGAATAACATTATAATCAACAACTACTTCATATAAGATATATGGTGATTATCCTAATTACATTCTTGAATTACACGCAAGACTATAAATAAAACCACCCAAGGGAGGTGAGAAACAAATACTGTAAATATAGAATATACTATAAGTAGGAGAAAACTCAAGCTCTGAAGGTATTTAAATTAATAAATTAACACAAATACCTCAACTTTAATATGTTATGACCCGTAAGAAATTGTTAAGGATTTTTGAAAAGATGGCAAATAAGAAAGATATTGATCAAAGCCTCATAAGGGCTTCAATTAGTGTTTCTTCAGTAAATACTCAAGGTAGAAAACTTACTTCTGCCACATACGGCCACAGTTTGCTCAATTGTTTATTCAGCCATTTTACCTGAAATATAAAGATACAAAATTAAGACAAATTTACACGCAAGACTTATAATTCTTGTGACAGATAAAAAAATACATTAAGAATTACACATAAGCTTATGTATGTGCCACATATGAACAAAAGAAAGAAAAAAAAAAACTAAGCAAGATACGTGTTGATCAAGAATGCTAACCTGTTCATACACAGGGAATGATATCCATTCGGGAAAATTGTCACCACAGATTTTCTTCAGATCATCTCTGCTGAGACATCCAAGGAGTTTTATGTCAACTGCCTGAGAAAAAAACAAGGTACCTCAATGGCTCAATATAGTGATTATGATTTCATCTCAAAAGCAAAGACATTTAAATACCGCAAATTCATCTACAACTTCATTTTAGTGCAGTTACAAGTACTAGTATACTAGTACCATTCAATAAACACAGTCAAATGCAGTTTGACTTTTGTGGTCAAACATCAACATACATTCAACATTATTTCATCCAATAGGTTTACAAGATAATTGATCCGTGACTAAATTAGTAAAAACCTTAACCAATACCCGAATTACGTCGGCGCCTAAATTAATGTTAACAATGCTCACAGACTATGATCACAACCACATCGAATCCTAATCATGTAGTTCACACAGATGCAGTGGTGGTAAATTAGGTTAATTTAACAGAATATATTAAACCCTAACATCAATAAAATCAGTAGTGAAGTAAAACCCTAACAATCAAATTGATCAAAACCCTAAGAAATAATAAATTACCTTAGCGATTCGTTTACTGCTTCGATACCTCATCATCTGACGCCAACCAGCCATAATCCCAATCCCAAATATAATCCCCATCATAATTCCAGATAACAACCCCATAATGTATCAATCAACTACTGTACAACAACAATAAATTAAGCTTCAATTTCAACTTGATCATGAAAAGAAAAACTTATAAACTGATGAACAGATAAAGATGAGTAATTACCACCGCTTGTGAATAAAAGCAGATCAAAACAACTTGCTGAAACAATTATTATATATTGAGTGTGTGTGTTTTATGATTTCTCTCTCTAGAAGTCGTAATCGGCTTCGTTGTTGTTATTAAGAATGGTGAAGATGAATGATAATTGTGAAAATGGGGTCGGTGTAGACCCAATTGGGTCGGGTCGGGTCGGGTCGAAGTTAGTTGAAGTTTGAGTTGCAGAATGTGTGATGAATTTTGGAGAGAGGAATTGAAAGAGTGGTAACGTTCAATTCTTGCCTTGTTGTTTCCGTTACTTATTTTTATTCGTACATAAAAATTATTAAATATTCTAAATTCCTAGATATTTTTCAAGAAAATTATGCATCCCATCATCCCAACAAAACCTATGTTACGATTTTTGTATAGTGAGTAAAATTAAAATTAAATAAATTAAAATTCATATGAAAAGATATGGATTTAATTTAGATAAATAAGATAAGTATCGTGTTTTTTATGCCAAATAAATAAGTACAATATGATTATTTCAAATTGGAATATGTGCGATCTTGGGTAGGAATATAAAATATTGTTTATGTAAGGGTATTTTATTGTTTCATACTTTTTTGTTTATAAATTGTCTTTTGAGCAAAGATAAAATGAAAGCACGATATGCTTGTGAATTAATTTAGCAAACGGTGACATTGATTGATAATGTGTTTATATTTTTGGATATTCTAATAGGGTAGGGTTCAAATGAGAATAGGAATTTGTGTGAGAATGAGGGAATCAATGATATCAAGCCATGTGTACAAAGATAATGTTTCACATGTACAAAACTCATTTACCCCCAACATCAATTATCTCACAAACGACAAATCAAAAAATTATGAAAATTGCATCATTAAATTCGTCGTTTTCTTCTCTTCGATTTGTCGTCCCTCAAGACATACTTTCGAAAAGTTTTTTTTTTTTTTTCATTTTTTTGGTGGGTTTCACATTTACTAACACATGTGTTAAAGTGTTGCGTTTAGGGTTTGGGGTTTAGGGGTTAGGGTTTAGGGTTTAGGGTTTGAGGTTTGGGGTTTCTCCCCGAAACCCCAAACCTCAAACCATAAACCCTAAACCCTAAACGCTTTACAAAACGATAAACCCTAAATCTTTCTAAACCCTAAACCTTGAACCCCTTCTAAACCCTAAACCCTTGTAAACCCTAAACCATAAACCCTACTAAACCCTAAACCTAACCCTAAACCCTAACATTAACCACAAATTAAATGTACAACTAATCACTAACACATGTGTTACTAATTTGTGAAACCCACCAAAAAATGAGAAAAAAAAGTTGTCAAAAGTATGCCTTGAGGGACGGCAAATCGAAGAGGAGAAAACGCTGAATTTTATGGTGCAGTTTTCATGATTTTTCGACTTACCGTTTGTGAGATATTTAATTTTTAAAAATGTGGAGGAGAGAAAATAAAGTGTGGAGGAGAGAGAATAAAGTGACACATGGCCGAAATCTGTTGGTTCCCTCATTCTCACTCAAAATTGGTGTACTCATTTGAACCTTACTCTATTCTAATATCATGATAAATATTTATAAAACTATTGTATGTATGTAGAGGTGGCAATTTTAGACCCATTGGTTAATTATGGGTCAATTTGGTTAATATTTATGAGGTGATGGGTTTGTTGGGTCTCCTTCCCATTTTTTGGATAGGTCTAAATAGGTTTTTCAATACATTCTCCAATTGTGTAACAATTAACCAACGGGTCTAGACGGATCTAGCGGGTAAAAAAAAATTTTCACCTTATTTCATTTTTTTCATTTTTCACTCAAATTAAAAAAAAAGTTTGGTAAAAACCCGATGACCCGACCCAAGACCCATTTGACCCGGACCCGTTTAGACCCATCCTTCTAAATGACTCATCTAGACCCGGACCCATTTAGACCCAAACTCATCTAGACCCGTGACCCAACCCGACCCGACCCATTCATTTTGCCACTTATAACTGTATGTCTCTGTGAGAATGTTTGTCAAGTAGAGATTGGAGCTGGAATTGGAGATGAAGGTGAAAGGTGTAGATTGTGGTTGGAGCTATAGTTGGAATTGAGGCTTCTATTAGCTTTTGTTTTTAAAAGCTTCTTGTGGATTGTTTTTTTAAGAAGTCTGTGTTGGTGTGTTATCAAAGTAAATTTATGAGTTAAACCTTATTAAAAGTAGAAACCTAAACCTTAAAAAGCATTCCTTATATATGAATACTCCAAATGTGCACAGGAAGCTAAAGACTATTGTCTTTACCAAAAAAAAAGCTAAAGACTATTGTAGATATTGTAATTTTTTGACATAGATGATTACTCAGAGCATTAAGAGAGGGTCGATTTTTTTGCCGTTTTTGACTTGTAACGCCGAGAGTTCGCCATTAACGACTCTCCCATTGGTGTTTGCGTTAGCGTCTTTTGCCTTTTATGTTTTATATTCTGTATTATTTAAGTTGAATACAATGGCTAGTTACATAAATAAATAATCTCTTAAAAATATAAATTTTTAAGTGTTATTTTTTACATAAAAATAATAATTCTTAAAACTCTATAAATACCCAACAGCTACAACACTTTTTCATTATTAGTTCAAAATACACTTTCTCCTCTTGAAAAACTCTATAATTCTCACTTTTTCAACAATACTGCTTGAATCCCATACACGCTACAACAAAACACCAAAACCAAAATTTATTACTTGTTTCATCTAACCGTCAACCCCAACGCCCCAGTCTTTAGTAACAAACTTTAACAACTATGAGATGTCGGAATGTGATGCGACGGGTGTTTAATGCCAAAAAGAAATGATTCGTCAACAATGCGGCCTTCAAATTATCTATGTTTTCGCATTGTCTTTCAATTATTGTCTTTTTAATTTTGTATTTTTTTTATTTTACTTTTTAGGACTTTTATTAGTGTAGTTTTTTAATTAATTTATTTTATATTAATTAATTTATTGCGTTATTTATTTCAAATTTATTAAGTATATTGATTTTTAGAATCATTATAAGTATACAATAAACTGTTAACTAATTCCTCAACTTTCATCGTCAATGTTAAACTTAGGGGTTTAAACGAGCCTAGTCGAGCTCTCCTAAGTCAAGCTCGAGCTCGACTAGGCTTGAGCTCGGCTTGTTTAGAACTCAAATGGCTCATGCTTGAACTCGCTCGTTTCATATTTTACAAGCTCGAGTTAGGCTCAGGCTCGACTCGTTTATTATAGAATATGATTTATTTGATTATATTTTTAGTTATTAATTATATTATTTTCTATTTTAAGTGTTTTTTAACCATATATAATAAGATTTGCTATTATAATTTCAATATTATATATATATATAATCTTTCTTATAATGTAATAATATATTGTATATAAATGGTATACTCGATTAGGCTTGCGAGTTTGTTTGAGCTCGATATTAGAAGTTCGGACTCGTTAGTTAAACGAACTCCAAAATATGTTCAAGTTTGAGCTTGAGCTCGTTCCAGCTCGACTCGAATCAAGCTTTTAACGAGTGAAGTTCGAGTAGCTCACGAGCTAGTGCGCCTCATTTACAGCCATAGTTAAACTTAACAATCAACACTTAGTTTTATATGATGAGTTATAGAGCCATCACCAAGATGGCCTTGTCGTGAGCTTCATGATATTCTCACAAGAGATATCTTGTTCAAAAATCACTAGTTACACATTTAAGTAAAAGTATTCGCTCTTCTCGAGTAACATGAAGAAGGAAAACCTCATATGTTTACCCAATTTACTTATAGAGAATTTAAGTTTTCAAGGAACCATATATATATACCCAACAAAAAAAAAATTAAAGTATTAAATATACTCAAATCACTAATTTAATCAATTATAATTTTATTATCTCGTATTAAAGAGTAAACAAAATTTTAATAATTTTGATGTAATTTTATTTCCTGAAAAATTTGCTAATGTTAAAAAATATTTTAAAAATGTTGGTTTATACCATAACAAGCGTTCTTATATTGTTACCTTCCACGTATGTAATAACATTAACTTGGAATAATTACCACATTATAATATTAAACACTTATTATTATAATTACTTGCTTAGTTTTTTAACGATTGATAAGATAAATGATACTCTAAAAACGTACTCATCTATAACGAAACAAATAAAATATATGGTACATGAGTAATATTAATGTTTTGAAGCGTATTGATTGCACAATGTCATTGGCCCCTAGTCCCCTACGTAGTTTTAGACTTTTAGGTTATTCTTGATGAAGAAATGAATCATGGGATGCTATGGACACCCACTTGACCACTACTTCCCAAAAAACGCAGCTTAATATGCGTTCGATCTTAATTATACCAAAAGAGATGAAATTATCAATCAAATTGATCTTAATTTTATAAATAAAAATATATGATAAAATACACTGTGCTATTGAAATGCATCATTTAGTGGTGCTGCTAGCTTTGATGGAATGACTATTTTTGCACATTTTATAAATTGAAAGATCAAAAATGTAAAATATGTAATATTCTTATTGGTCAACTGCACCTTTATTTTGTACTGTCAACATCACGAATTATGTCCCCCAAAAATATACATATGATAAGTGCACCCTTCTATTATAAGGAAAAGACGAAAGAAGTAAAGAGTAACCAATTCAATAGTTGGCAAACATCTTATAACTTTACAATCAAATGATCAATAACCGCAAAAGGTTCCAATATTTGTTGTTGACAATTTATGTATTCTTGTCACAACAGTAATTAATTGAAACATCTTTTGTGTTTATATGCAATTCTCATCATCTTTCATACAGTTATTTTGCTAAGTAATGCCGACATAATAGTTTGAGGACGTCATTTTCTTCACAGAATAGTTTTTTGTTCCGGAAATAATTAATTAGATCTGCTCATATCATTAATCTGCTAATGTTAGTTGCCGACATCGATTCATGCAACTTTTAGGAGTATGATAGTGAACCTTATATTGTAATTTAGTAGTGTCTACTAGACTTGCATATATTACTATATTAATTAAGTCTTTTTTTATATAATAGAAAAAATCTGTGTGACTCGTATATGATTGTAAGGATCATGGGCTTCTTAAAAAAAACGTGCGTTCTTTGGCTTAGCGGTATATGACGTCCCTCAATCTATTGGTTGTTGGTTCAAGCTTCGTGGGAGACGTTATGTATAGTGTGTGGGTTTGGGTTAGTTGTAGGTTTACTTTTCTAAATTAATAATAAAAACTAAAAAAATATTCATTTCTTATACCCAAATATAATAAAATTAATAGTAACTTCAATCCCCATTTGGTATGTCACGTTGGCATAGTCATATTTACTACTCATATTTTGATAAGTTTAACATAAAAATTTCCAATTTCGTTCATTTTATTGTAAAATGAAAGAACAAGAATTATAGATGGAGAAGAAGAGAGGAATGTTATTGAGTGATTGGTATCAAATAAATACAAATGACATGTATATATAGGAATTAAACAAAACCCTAATAGACTAATAGCTAGATGGTGGGCTATCCACAAGCCCATGGGTTAAGCCCATGGATTTCACAACACTCCCCCTTGGATAGTCACCATTTATAATACGCTATAGACTGCCTCGTTAAAAACCTTATCAAGAAAAACCCAATGAGATAAAAACTTGATGAAGGGAAAAAGAGTGCAATGCGTATAATACTCCCCCTGAGTTTAATGTATATTCTTCAAGCGCCGAATACCGATCTTCCGAATTAGATGCTCAAAAACTTTTGTCGGCAATAACTTTGTGCATAAGTCGGCCAAATTTTCGCTTGATCCGACTTGACGAACAGCAATGGTTCCATCATTTTGTAGATCATAAGTTGAGAAAAACTTTGATGAAATGTGTTTAGTTTTATCTCCTTTGATATATCCTTCATTGATTTGAGCTATACACTTCACATTGTCTTCATATAAAATGTTGGATTTCCTTGATTGTCTTGAGACCGCATTCTTCTTGGATGTGTTGAATCGTCGGTCTTTAGTAGACACTTCTCGATTGAATTTATAAAACTCAATAAATTTAGTATTATTTGACGACCTCCAAGAAATTGTGGTGTCTCCATAGGTGAAAACATATCATGTTTTTGACCTTATGTGGATCAGACAAATACCCGCGTATCCAAATTTAGCTTTTTCTTTGTGTAAAATATTTTGAAGGTATGGACATCCATTTCACATTAGTGTACATTACTCCCCCTTGGATGTCAATTGTTTTGATGATTATGCCTCGTTAAAACCTTACTAGATAAAACCCGTTGGGACAAAAGTCTAGTTAAGGAAAAAGAGTACATAATTCTTTTAATATGTTAGGGGATGTTGCCTCGTTAAAAACCTTGCCAGAAAAAAAACCCAGTGGGACAAAACCATGGTCAAGGGAAAAAAAATTGCAACATTTATTATCTCCCCCTAATAATCACATCACTTGTGAATTTATTGACGGTTAATATCATCTCATCAAAATTAAAGAGCAAAAACTGACTTTTATGAGATAAGTCATGGATCCATCATTGTTGATGTATTCATCAAGTTGAAAAATGTTTTATATTTATGCAAGACAATGAGTGTTCTCTCATAATTTATCTCGCCAAAAATGTAACGTAAATGATTTTCAACCCTTTTATAATAGTGAGAAATATCAATGTCTAATGATATCTGTCATCCTTCGGGGGTCAGAAGGATTAAAATAATCACTACATCATGAGGATGTATGACTCTTTATCCACGATAAAAGTTTATCTTTACAAGACATTTCTTTCATATTCAATTATGAATATTCGTCCGCCTTTAGAATCTTGTAAAAAGTTCAAAGGATGTATGAATTGCAAAATACTCATAAAGATTGTATATGCAATATGGGCTAAAATGTCCATTTAATAAAGAGATGCCCAAATTGATATAAGGACTTATTTGATTCGACAGTGTCCTCGAGAGCCCTTTATGAAAAGCATGAGGCATTATAAATAGTGAAACATGCCTTTATCAGATCTTCCCAATCATTTGATATAAGATCTTATTCAAATTGAATAAATGGTATTCTCAATTAAGAACCTTTATATAAAGCATGAGGCTGTTTAAAGTGGAAGCATCTTTAAGCATTTTATATCCTTGAGGGATTCAAATAGCAAATGAGCTAGACTTGTGAGTTATCATATAGCAAAGAGCCTTAGTATCAACACTCTAGCCGTATATCTCATAGCTTCATACTCATTGGGAAGTTGAAGACCAGCCATACAATAGGCTTTACATTGTTATGAAATGGACTATAAGTCCAAAAATCTCGTATGAAGAGATTTCATAAATTTATTGTGCATTTTTATATTGGCCAAATAATATTTGCAATTCTTTGCAAAAATAATTTCATGATCCTCAATCACAATAGCTAGTGCTATATTATAACAATAATATTATCGACATCGATTTCAATTATATCGTTTATATCGATTCCACGATGTTCTATACATGATTTCATTTATTGAGATCTCTTCATTTTTCGGTACCAGAGATTCTGATAGAACCTTCATGTCTAGTTTCGTTAGATTGAAATGGGGTCTTGAATTCCTCGATTTGACCATCTAAATAACTTGCTCCTTTTTTTTTCGAGGATGAAATTTGGAATCGATTTTTTTTATTTCACGTTTCACGTGCCATAGGCATATTAGCCATTTTAATAGGAGCATTAACAACTTATTATTCAAACAAATATGTTTGGCAATTATCAAAAATGAATTATAATTTGAACTTCGAGTTTTGAACTTCGAGTTCATACTTTATACTATGAGGATCAATATTATATATTGATAATTCATTTTGAGATTAAGTTGTTTTAAGATTTCCCCTTGTGGTCTAATAGTTATGCGTTATGGTTGAGCATATATCGCACAAACAAATAAAAATATCTATGATATATCTTTTTGATGACCAAAAATAAATTATAAGGGGGAGAAATCTTTTCCTTTGGCGCAATGCGAACTCACATTATTGCATGTATGTTAACATGGCCCCAGAGTATAAATAGCATTGTACGTTACTCTCATAATAGATGTTGATTTTGAATCAACTTAGCTTTTTAACAAAAGGAATTTACGTATGAACTAATATATGTTCAACACTTACACAAATTATAGTTGCGATTTTCATGACCATTAAGACGATGCATCGATTTAAAACTTTAAATGGTCCATTATGTGAATATATGAAATATCCATGTGTTGATTTCAGAATGTTAAGGGAATGAGTCCCAACGGTAGTACGTATAAATTTTTCGTGAGAGGAATACATGAAAAATTATTATGTCGGGGAAACTTGAGGTTCCGTTTATACATTCGCATCATGATTTATCCGGGATAGTCTCACCGGTCTTGCCAATTAATGTAATAGTCATGGTCCATTAAACATGAAGTTTATGACCATACGTGCTTCAATTGCACGTTTTATATTATAATCAAAGCCATAGAATATGACGTATAATCAAAGCCATAATATTGCAACATGAGGTGCATCTAGTTAAAGCGAGTGTTAAAGCATTAATTGCTTTTGATGTTAAAAACCTTTCTTCTAGGTTTTAACATAATTCAAATGGATCTTTCACCGTGAAATATTCTCTTTAAAGTCCTCATTGAGATGAGGAATATTATTGATTTGACATGGTCATACAAAAGACTTTAATTATTTATCAAGATATATCATTTAATTCATGGTTTATTGCACACTTAGTGATTTTGAAACCGACAATCAAGTGGACCGAATTTTTAAGTAGAGAAAACATAATTGCAAAATTGATCTAACATAATTCTAACGGATGGACCAATTTTGTTTGAATATTATAAAAATGATTATACAACACTCATCTTTATTATTTAAAGAGAGGTCATAAACTCAAATAGTTGCAAAATAATCATGTGTACAGAATAATACGTTAATGAATAAAACATGATCAACTTAAATAGATTAACACAATCGTATGATTTTAAAATATAAATATAATAGAACTTGAGGTTCATTTTTTTTTTCTTTAAGAGATCATTGTAGATCTTAAGGATCTTATCTCATAAATATTACAATAACATGATGTTATTTAGATCACTGTAGATCTTGATTATAATAATAACATAAGGTTATATTATTTGATGATTTTTAAGGAATCATAATAGAAAAATTGCTGATAACTTGAGGTTATGATATTTTTCTAATTCTCTTGAGGAGGAGATTAAGGTAGATCATAAAGAACAATGTTAGTTACTGAATCTCTTTAAGAGATTATTGTATAATGATCTAATAAAATAACAATAACTTGAGGTTATGTTAATATTTAATTATCTTGTGAGGATATTGATAATAGTAGATCATGATGATATTTGAAACAATAACATTATGTTATGTTTATTTTAATCCTTTTGAAGAGATCATAATTTATAGATCATGATGATCTAAGGGAAAAAAATATTGTATGATAATAACATGATGTTATATGATTTGATTCTCGTTAAGAGATCATTGTGGAAGGATTTAAATCATAACATGAGGTTATGAATTGAAATAACAATAAGATCTTGAGGATCTTATAAATATATAACAATAACATGAGGTTATTGAAAACATTATAGATCTTGAGGATCTTAACAATAACATCAACATGAAGTTATGTTATTTGATTCATTTTTGGTGAATCATAATATAAATATCAATATAACAATAACTTGAGGTATTGTATACATATTCAAATATGATAGAACATTTGTTGTTCTTCTAATATAATAATAAATAACAATTTTCTTTATGTAATAACTATAGAACATTATTTGTTCTTGTAAATTACAAAAGAGTTTATAAGATCAACAAGAAATTAAAATTGAAAAATGAATTAAAGTACTATGCGCTTAATACATGTAATAAACTGATAATCATCAGCCATCAATAGCAATCATAGGGTAGTAGGTATTAACACTATGAATATTTTTGTTATGATCAATAATTAATACAGTAATTAAAGTCAGCAAAGACTTGTTTAAAAAAAAAAAATTCAAGTAATATCAGTCGCTATATAGGTTCATTGAAATCATAGGCATTTATAAATTAAAAAAAAAAAAAAAAAAACCCACACAAACAAGTACTTTTCTTTCGGTCAGAACAAAATATGAAATATCAATCCAAAAGAGTCATGTATGGTCACAAATCTCAATGGTGCCAGGCATGTTAATATACATCACATATCATCGTTAAATATAAAACTAGGAAAGAGTCTAGAGTGTTGTACCTCAATATTAACCGGTGGATCCCATCCATACTTTAGAAAATTGGTCGGATCAACTAATTGAAAGTGAACTTAATAAAAATCACCGACCTTTAATAGTCTTAATGAGAATCGCCGAAGCATCACCCTAAACTCATATGGTAGACTCGTGCTGATAACGTATTGTAAAATGAAAGAATAAGAATCATAGATGGAGAAGAAGAGAGGAATGTTATTGAGTGATTGGTATCAAATGAATACAAATGACATGTATATATAGGAATTAAACAAAACCCTAATAGACTAATAGCTAGATGGTGGGCTATCCACAAGCCCATGGGTTAGGCCCATGGATTTCACAACACATTTGAAATTAATACGAGAACTTATCACTTTTGGGTCAAATTATTTATTATTTTATTTTTATTAATTATATATATATATATATATATATTTTTTTTGTTTAATATTTTTTGTTCTTAATAGAAATAAAGAGGGCGGTTCATGAGCGCAACACATTAACGTACGCAAGGTACACAGTACTAAAAACACACAATGTGCATTGTGTATCACATATGTGCATTGTGTATCAACTTCTTTCTTCTCTATACTAAAAACACACAATGTGCATTATGTATCAATGTGCATTGTGTATCAAACCATCACATGATAGCCTTTTTTAAAAAAAAAAAAAGTGCATTGTGTATCAATGTGACAAGATAGCCTTTAAAAAAAAAAATGCATTGTGTATCACATATGTTCATTGTGTATCAACTTCTTTCTTCTCTTCACTGCTTAACTGAAACGAATTAGCTTCGATTTATTCATCAACGTCAGTAATCGCTGATTCAAAGATGTAAGTTGATTCGAGCTTTGTTGAATTATCGAACGATTAACAAGAAAATTGATGTTAATTTTTGGAAAAATCATTCATGTATAAGATCCCTTTATACGAACAGAGATAATATAATTAATGAAATAAATAACGTCAGAAGGAAAAAAGAAGAAGAAGGAGAAGAAGGTTGGGCGAAGAAGGAGGAAGATGACACGTGGAACTTTTTGGTTGTTGCGTACCATTGCGTATCAAAATACCTCTGCGTATTTGAACCACGCACTAGAAATAAAACAAGATGATACTCGATAGTGAAGTCATTGACGGGACAATATAATTACAAATGCTTAATTTAATATAAATTATAATCATTTTTTTTATATATTTTATTCTTACATTTTTGAGTTACATTACACTAGCTAAAAGCTTGTCGGATTTTCTGACTCGTAAGAGTCGCACAAAACTCAGAAGAGTCAATAAACGACTCATAAGAGTCAAAGTCATTTAAGAGTGGAATTCCGAGTCGCCTTATTTTTGGACTTTTGACTCGAATCGTAAGAGTTTACTCATAACTCATAATAATCTAACAACAACAACTGTGATTAAACGCCATCAAAAATTGAAATAAGAAGGAGATCGATGGTTGTGTGTGATACATCTAGAACGAAAAGCCAATGCGTGTGCACCAACTTTTGTAAGATTTGTTGCACGCCCTCTCATTCTTTTTTACATGTTCTAAATAACGTTCTGTATTGGAGTTCAATATAAACATTTCAGGAAAGAATATCTAAATTCTTTTGTTGTTAACTTGTTGTAGGTATTGTCCTAAAGATGTGATATACATTTATTTGGATGGATTTCAATGGAGTGGCATATGTTCCCAACCCCACGAAGTTTGGAATTTGGACAACAAAAGTGTGAGGTTATGTTTAAATAGCATCTTGTGGTTTTTGTAGGGTATATGTAAGGGATTGAAGAAAAACTTTTTCAAAAATATCTCATTCATATCTTCCTCAAATCTTACATAGTAATTAAAAATTAAGCAACGTTTTTTTTAAAAAAAATTAATGGACTCTTTGTCACATTTAGTCATTAACTCGTACTACTTTTATTGAAACTAGTTACTAATAAGGAAAATGCAAGTTCGAAGGCAAGATCATTTTTTTTCGAGATTGTTGCAAGCGGGAGTTTTCAGGGCCAAGGTCGTCTCAAGATCCATTAGTATAGATGATGATTTGAGGTCAGGTGATTTTTAGCTGTGGTGTGGGTGTTTCTTAGGTCGATTCTTTGTTTGAGGTGTTTGATTTACCAATATGTAACACCCACAAATTTACTGTTTAGCGGAAGCATACATTGGGTGTTACTAATCAATAATCAAAGCACAAAGAGATATAGCAAACGACTCTATATGCATCGTTTTAACAAAATATATTTAATATAAGAAATGTTTACAACATTTAAAGCTGTACATAGCTCGTGTTCGATTTAAATGAGAGATTTCAGTACATGAGTACTTGTACAAAATATACTAATGCAAGAAAATCTCTAATATCTGCATGTTGACTCGAGCTATAGTATCCCTGGTGGCAGTCCAACCTACTGCTGTGTACCTGTGAAACATGCTAAAATGGGTCAGCTAAAGCTGGTGAGCTCACAGGTTTGAAATCAGATAATATCGTATGAACCGCAAGATTTAAGTAATGATTTGCAACCAGCAAATAAATAATAATGTATACAGCCATGAGCACATAGTCTGAGCTTAACTCGAGGGTCGGGTCACATATAGAGAATTCCGAGCGAGGTGCCTCCACAAGTGCCTAATCCACACTCGTCTGAACAATTATTAGTACGTCCGTTTACCCAGTTAGTGCATGCTAACCCGGACGAGGAGGGTCAATCCTATATGGTACCATATACTAATAATCACGCTACAATGTATTACCAAACTATGCTGACGGAGGACTTTGAAATGATTAGTGGAAAACAACTCATGTAGTATATTGTAAAGTTTATACTTGCGTTCACATGTTAAAATAAGCATTGAATCACACCCCTGAGTGAAAAGCGGTAAAAAGAGGGGCTATGAGACTCACCTGAGTCTTGAGCGTTTGGTCAATAAACGTATGGTGCTTAATCAAGCAGTGAGATGTCCGCAGACAGATAACCTGAGGGTGTCCACGACACGCGATGGTTATTAATATGAATAGGTAGTTACAAAGACTACCTCTGTAGTTGTTCGTTCAACTTATAATGTCCAAATTACTACGATTTGGTTGTTTGGTTAACTTTTGTTTTGAAACGTGTACGGCCCGTTGGTGATTGTTTGAAATAATAATCTCGCCTTTTATTATTATATTTGTGTGGTTGTATACTTAGCAAAGTATGTATGTCTCGTGTATAAGTTGTATCGTATCCGATTTGGTTGGTATAAAACGTTTCGATACTTAGGAGAATATTCTAACTTTTTTGTTTTTGGCGACACTTGGCTAGTGTCGCTATAGGCGACACTAATTAGGCGACACTAGGGGAGTGTCGATATAGGCGGCACTGGTTAGGCGACACTTAGTGAGTGTCGCTATATTTCTGATTTTTGATAAAGGGGCGACACTTGATTAATGTCGCTATAGGCGGCACTTAAGAATTTTGGCGTCACTAAGGGAGTGTCGCTAATCTAAATCTGGTTAAGTATTCCAGCGACACTTATGTAGTGTCGCTATAGGGGCGACACTTAGGAATAGCGACACTTAGCTAGTGTCGCTAGCACTGTTTTTGGCACACTAGCGACACTTCAAACTGTTCGCCGGAAATTGAGCCAAAATCGGGTTTTCCGGCCACCGATCGACCCAAGCTTTTTACCCAACCCATATTTGGACATTATGAACTTATAGGAACAACTTGTATGTAAAAATGAACTAAATCGAGACGTTTCGGGATTTGTCGGAAACTTACAAACTTAACGCCGGAGAAATCCGAAAAGATGGGGTTATAGATCGTGACGCGGTGGTTCTTTTCTTCCAAACGAGTGTGAGAATCAGAGGACGTTTTGAGGTGTTAATTGATGATTTTGTGAGATGGTGGGGGGGTTTTGAAGTTTGAGAGAGAATGAAGAAGAAAGAGAAAGAAAGAAAGTGGGAAATGAGAAAAAGGAAGAAGGTGGGGAGGAGGTAAGGGGGCCGGTTTGGGTGGGGTCCACGGAGGTGGGCTTCACCCATTTTTCGTTTCCTGTTATTTCGTTCCGTGTGGTGTTCGTTTTCCCGATTAATTAAACGTTAATTAGTTATTTAAAACATTAAATCACACGTTTTAAAATGCAAATAATTACTCGATGTTTTGGTTGGAGTATTTTACCCAAAATATTTATTATTGGAGTTACAACATATAACTTTAATTTATTCTGTTTTGTTTGCGCGTTTACATTTTAATCGCGTAAATTCTATTTGTACGATACGAGTTGTGTACGAAATATTATAAAATAATATTTGGATATAGTTTGCATTATTAAATAAAGTTATATTATTTAATAAAAATTCGTTCACCAACGACCGTATTTACTTGAACCGAATTACATTCGATTTAAATTGCGTACGATTTAATCAAATCGCATAATCGTATATATTCATCAATATATATTTTGATACATTAATTAGCCTAACACAGAACTAACTACATGTATTACAATTGATTAGGCCCTAATTAATAGTCCTAATTTGACGGGTGTCACATTCTCCCCCTGTTAGAAGAATTTAGTCCCGAAATTTAGTTCGAAGTCGCGTTTGATGTGGAGTCAGTGAAGAGTTGAGGATACTTGAGTCGCATTTGGTCCTCTCGTTCCCAGGTGAATTCCGGACCACGCCGCGAATTCCACCTGACCTTAATGATGGGAATACGACTTTGTTTGAGTTGTTTGACCTCACGATCCATGATTTCAGCGGGTTCCTCAACGAAATGAAGTTTGTCATCAACACGAATTTCATCGAGTGGGATAATAAGTGCCTCGTCAGACAGACATTTCTTGAAGTTAGAAATGTGAAAAGTGGGGTGCACGCTGCTGAGCTCGGATAGCAGCTGCAATCGATATGCCATTGGGCCAATCCTCTCGAGGATCTCGAATGGTCCAATGTACCTAGGATTTAACTTCCCGCGTTTTCCGAATCGAATTACGCCTTTCCAAGGCGATACCTTTAAGAGTACTCGATCCCCAACCTGGAACTCGAGTGGTTTGCGTCTCACGTCAGCGTAACTTTTCTGACGATCACGTGCGGCTTTGAGTTTGTTTTGGATACCAACGATTTTCTCGGGGGTTTCGTGAATGATTTTCGGACCAGTGAGTTGGCTATCTCCCACTTCGGTCCAACAGATAGGTGAGCGGCACTTACGACCGTACAGTGCCTCGAATGGTGCAGCTCCAATACTGGTATGGTAGCTGTTGTTGTACGAAAATTCGCACAATGGTAGGTGTTGTTCCCAGTTTACACCGAAGTCAACTACGCAAGCTCGTAGCATGTCTTTCAGTGTTTGAATTGTTCGTTCACTTTGGCCGTCAGTTTGAGGGTGGTATGCGGTACTCATATTGAGACGGGTACCCAACGATTTCTGAAGTGATTGCCAAAAGTGAGATGTGAAACGACTATCCCTATCGGAGATAATCGAGATTGGAACACCGTGTCGAGAAACGATTTCTTTGATGTAGATTCGTGTGAGACGTTCCATTTTATCGGTTTCCTTGATCGCCAGGAAGTGAGGAGATTTCGTGAGACGATCGACGATCACCCAAACGGTATCGCAACCGCTCGACGACTTAGGTAGTTTGGTTATGAAGTCCATGGCAATTTGTTCCCATTTCCATTCGGGAATGTCGGGTTGTTGAAGTAAACCAGAAGGTTTTTGGTATTCGGCTTTGACTTTTGAGCAAGTAAGGCACTTGCTGACGTAAGTGGCGATTTCAGCTTTCATGTTCGGCCACCAATAGAATTCCTTGATGCCGTGATATATTTTATCGGATCCCAGCTGAATCGAATATTTGGACTTGTGAGCTTCATCCATCACCAAGTCTCTGAGATTACCAAAACTAGGCAACCAAATTCGGTTTGAGAAGCACCTAACTCCGTTAGGTTTGATTTCGAATTGTTTATCCATCCCCCGCAAGGCTTCATTTTTGATATTATCGGGTTTTAAAGCTTCGAGCTGAGCAGTGAGAATCTGAATGTTCAGATCGTTGCGAATAGTCATACTGAGGGCTCGGACTCGAAATGGTTTCGTCCGTTCTTTCCGACTGAGGGCATCGACAACAACATTTGCCTTACCCGGATGGTATTTGATTTCGCAGTCGTAATCGTTAAGTAACTCGACCCATCGACGTTGCCTCATGTTGAGATCCTTTTGATCGAAGATATGTTGCAGACTCTTATGATCGGTAAAGATTGTGCACTTAGTGCCGTAGAGATAGTGTCTCCAGATTTTGAGAGCAAAAACAACAACTCCAAGTTCTAGGTCATGAGTGGTGTAATTCTTTTCGTGGATTTTGAGTTGTCGTGAGGCGTAGGAAATGACTTTGTCCCGTTGCATCAGCACGCAACCGAGACCTTGGTGAGAAGCATCGCAGTATACCACGAAGTCATCGGTGCCTTCGGGTAGTGATAGAATAGGAGCACTGCAAAGTTTTTGTTTCAGGAGTTGAAATGTGACTCTTATTTATCAGTCCAATCGAACTTTTTGTCCTTCTGAGTCAGTACCGTGAGTGGTTGAGCTACTTTTGAGAAATTTTTGATGAATCGCCGATAGTACCCGGCAAGTCCTAGAAACTTCCGTACTTCGGTCGGTGTGGTAGATGCTTGCCAGCACTTGATAGCTTCGATTTTTGAAGGATCTACATGAATTCCTTGACTGTCAATCACGTGTCCAAGGAATTGAACGGTTTGTATCCAGAACTCACATTTGGAGAATTTAGCTTAAAGCTCCTCGTGTCTAAGTAGTTCTAAAATGGTTTTGAGATGTTGCGCATGTTCTTGTTCGTTGCGCGAATAGATGAGGATGTCATCGATAAAAACAATGACAAACTTGTCGAGGTAGGGTTTGCACACCCGATTCATAAGGTCCATGAATACAGCCGGTGCGTTGGTTAATCCAAAGGGCATCACTTGGAATTCATAATGCCCGTAACGGGTTCTGAAAGCAGTTTTCAGAATGTCGGTGTCGCGAACACGTAGTTGATGATAACCTGACCGAAGATCGATCTTTGAATAAAAACTCGACCCTTGAAGTTGGTCAAACAGGTCATCGATTCGAGGAAGTGGATAACGGTTCTTGATGGTCAACTTGTTCAACTCTCGGTAGTCGATACACATTCTGAATGAACCGTCTTTCTTTTTCACAAATAAGACCGGAGCTCCCCAAGGTGAAGAACTCGGTCTGATGAATCCTCTATCCAGGAGTTCCTGTAATTGGGTGGACAACTCCTGAAGTTCGGATGGGGCTAAGCGGTATGGTGCTCGGGCTACCGGTGCAGCACCCGGCACGAGATCGATCGAAAACTCAACCTGTCTAGGTGGAGGTAGACCAGGTAGTTCTTCTGGAAAGACTTCGGGAAAGTCTTTAACAATTGGCACATCCTCAAGTCACTTCTCCTCTGACTTTTTCTCCGTGATGTGCGCGAGGATTGCAGGATAACCCTTCCTCAGAAATTTTCGGGTTTTTAAACAGGAGATGATATTCAGTCTCGTCCCACCGGTCTCCCCCTGTATGATCAAGGTTCTACCGATGGCAAGAGGGATGCGGACAATCTTATCATGACAGACGATTTCGGCCCGATGCTTGGACAACCAGTCCATACCCACGATGACGTCAAAACTTCCGATTCTAACAGGCATGAGGTCAATTGAAAAGGTTTCGTCAGCTAGGTTTAAAGTGCAATTAGGTATTACACTATCGGTTTCTATGAGTTTACCGTCTGCTAGTTCTACGGTGTACTTAACATCTAAGACCACGGGGGTGATGTCAAGTAGCGGGAAAAACTCATCAGATATAAAGCTCCTATCGGCACCAGTATCAAACAGAATAGATGCAGTTAAGTTGCAGAGGAGGAACATACCCGTGACCACATTCGGGTCTTGACGGGCGTCCCCAGAGTTGAGTACAAAGGCTCTACCTTTGGCGTTGTGTTGTTGTTGTTGTTGCCCTTGTTCTTCAGTTTTGGGCACTCGTTCCTGTAGTGCCCCGGATTTCCGCATTCGTAGCAGGCTTTGGACGGCCTGGCGTTGCGGTTGGAGTTGTTGCTGGTGTTGTTGGGGGACCTGCAGTCCTTGGTGAGGTGTCCGTACCTCTTGCAGTTATTGCAGGGGGTTTCGCAGGAACCCTCATGACGGCGGTTGCACTTGGAACAGTAAGGTTTGCTCCCAGTGTAACCCCGTTTGGATTCAGTGGTTGAGTTGTAGGCTTTGATGGTGTCGGGTTTCTTGTTCTGGTGGTTGTGGTAGTTGTTGTGGTTGTCGGACCACTTTCTTTTGTTGTTGTTGTGGCCATGAGTTCATGGGCCAATCGGATAGCACCATCAGTGGTGGTTTGGTTCGAGGAGGCGACGTTCCCCCGGACAGGTTCCGGAAGACCGTGGATGTATCTTCTGATCTTGTCAGACTCAGTGCTGACCATGGCTGGGCGAAGGATGGCAAGCTGGTTAAACCTCGAGGTGTATCTATCAATATCAGTTCCCTGCACCTTTAGGTTCCAAAATTCTTCCTCCAGCTTTTGGAGTTGTTCGATCGGGCAATACTTGGCTGTGAGCATTTTCTTCAGATCCTCCCAAGGTAGTAAGAAGGCAGTATCGATACCCACAGACTGGGCATACGAGTTCCACCAAGAGAGGGCATCATCCTCGAGGGTACAGGTGGAAAATTTGACCTTGTCGTCCTCCGCGCATTTGCTGATGCGGAAGACGGTTTCCATTTTCTCGAACCATCTTATCAGTCTGATGGCTCATTCAGTACCCTTGAAGCTTGAGGATTTGCAGTTCTGGAAATCCTTGTAGGAACAAGGCTTGGCGGTGGTAGTGGTTTCAGCGGAATCGATGTTTCTCCCGGAGTTCGGTGTAGAATTCCGAGCCAGGGCTTCAGTCACAGCCTGGGTTATGAGGGATGTAAGCTGAGCATCGGTGTATGGTCTTGTCTTCGGCGGCATGATTCTTCAATAAAAGGAATGAAGATACATGAGATTTTGTAAGAAAATTGTATTTGTCACAGATGCACATGTATAAAGGCGGTAATACATAACATCAATATGAAAAATGGCAATTAGTATAAGTAGAAACAGCAAGGAACATTTGATAGATAATACGAGTTCAAAGGTTACATCCCCTGGATGTATTACAAAAGGTGTCGGGAATTGTTACATTCGACCGAATCATAAAGTAGCGCTTAAGTAGTTATTAGACTACAAGATAAATTACAAGACAAGGACTACACTAGTCTCAACGTAGATTAATCTGTTCCATCATTTCAATGAGACGATCCACAGTATTTGCAAGTCTGCTGGCCTGTCGGGCGTTGTCTTCAGCCAATGCTAGTCGCTGTACCAATCCACGGGCATATTCTTCTGTTTCCCGTGAGTGTTGCTCACACTCTTCTAATCTGTGTTTCAAGAGGGCGGTTTCTACGCTTATCTCCACCACTTTGTTGAAAAGGACGTCCACATTGTTAATGGTGGTTTCGTGATCCTCGGAGACTTGCTCGATGCGCTCGAGGGATGTAAGTCTCCAATTTTCGTTGGTTTCTTGGAGTTCGATGTCCATGGTGTTAAGCCGTTGCTCGTGACGGTGTAACCTCGCGGCTAAACCTGGTAGAGTGAGGTGCGCGGGATATTGTGACACCCGACCAATTAGGGCTAGGAATTAGCGCCTAATCAGTTTGTAATACATTTAATTAGTTCTATGTTAGGCTAATTGTATGTATCATTACGTGTATTTTATAAATATACGCATTTACGCGATTAGATTTAATCGTGCATTTTATTATATCGGCCGAATTTCGATACATTAATACGGACGTTGGTGAACCCAAATTTATTAAATAATAGTGAATCATTTGATAAACATATTTAATTCTAAATATTATTTCGAAAATATTTTATAAGTATTTCGTATCGTACCGAGTAAGTTATACGTGACCAAAACGCGCGAAACGCGCCCGACAATTGAACAAAAGTCAAAATATATTTTATAAATTAAAAATATATTATTTTGATAGAAAACATTTACTTGAAATATCGTATATTAAAACGATCACAAAAACGTTAGTTAAAACGTCACGCGATTTATTTAAATCGCACAACGACCTCGTAAATCGTTCCCGACATCATTCTAAAAATTTTAACAAATGTTTTCAAGTAATAATAAGTATTACTTTAAGTTAAAAACATTGAAATTTAAATCGTTCTCTAATTTACATACATATTACATTTAACGTACGAATTTACGTTTAAACGACCGAGGAAACGAACACCGCACGGAACGCAAACGCAATGAACAATATTAGACACACTCACACTCCATTTGGGACCCACAAACTGGCTGAGACCAGCCCCCAACCCCCTCCATGTTTTGTGGATCTTGTTCCACTCCACTTTGACCAAAAACCTTAATATCTTCATTATTCATTTCATTTCATTTTTATTTTCACCACTTTCTCTCTTCCTTTCTCTCTACAAACGAACCAGCATCATCATCATCTTCTTCCACCATCAAAACACCATAATCTAGCATATATACTTGGTGGAAATCGCAAGAGAAGCAAGGAGAACGAAGAGGAACCGAAACCGAGTTTTTTTTTCTCAACCTCATTCTAGATCTTCATATCTTGTAAGAACGCTCATGTATTTCACTAGATTTCTTTGATTAATTTTTAATAACATGTTATGTTGCTCATATAACAATATCATGTCCAAATCATAGCTCAAAATACGTTTTTATGAATTATACATATATACATATACCAAAACAGATTCTGCCTTCATGAAATCGTCTCACGGAATTGGCCATAACTTGAAAACTAGGAAGAACCAACTCTCGACATATAAACGAAAAATGTTCATTAAGATACCAGCTACAACTTTCATTTTTGGCTCTCGGACCAGATCCTCACGGATCATGGTGAAAAACGTGAGTCTTTGGACTGAACCCACTTTCGGACCAAAACCGACCACTCTTCGTATTTATTTTTGTTAAAAATAGTAAATGAACTTATGGAAATACCATAAAATGCAGAAATGAACTAGACACATAGATGTCCTACTGTGATTTTTGGTGGGACTTAGTTTGGACTAAAAGGTGTAGAAATCGAGAGACCCTTCGAGTTGAAATCTGGAAAATTATAAACCTAGGGGCTGTTTTGACATAATCATGAAAACGACACTTCGAGAGACCCACGAAACGTAACGACAATTTTTATAAACTGATTTTGACATATTAGGATTTGTGTAAAAGTTTCGGGTCAAACGGTGGTCGTTTGACCACTTTCCCGAACCTAAATCCATGGCATACGGACTAATTCTGATCCGAACTTAGACTCTCGGACCCTTGACATTCGGACTTAAACACAATCGGATATACACTTTCGGACATAGACACCTTCGGACTACAAACATTCGGACATAGATATATATACTTTCGGATATATATAAAAGTACTCACTTTCGGAAATGCATATGTATATACTTTTACAAGTATAAAAAATGATGAAACGCACAATAATAATACTTGAAATTATTATTACAAAAACTCACCAACGGGCCGTACATAATTACAAAATACAAACGATCCAAAACTAATCATTTGAACATTACTAGTTGAATGAGCAACTAGCATAGATGGTCTGTTAAGACATCTAATTATTATTATAACCTTGCGCGTTTAGGAAGCCCGGCAGGTTACAGTCGTTGGGACGACATCATTACCTTGTGTATCATCATTACTACTTGTTTAGCAAGTCATCAGACTCAGGTGAGTCTCATAGCCCCTTTTTAAATGCTTTTACCTAGGGGTGAGATACATGCTCGTTTTGTTTTACATGTGAACACAAGTATCAAAACTTCGCTATATGCTACATGAGTTAATTTCATCTAATCAATTTAAAGTCCTCCATCACATAGTTTGTTAATATGATTCAGCGTGAATGTTAGTGTATGGTACCATATGGGATTGACAATCCCCGTCCGAGTTAGCAAGCACTAACCTGTCAAACGGACGCATTATCATTTGTTCAGTATGAGTGTTGATTAGGCACTCATAGGGAGGCACCTCGATCAGGTCCTTGAATGTGGATCCTAACCCCCTCAGTTAAGCTCAAACTATGGACTCATGGCTGCATGTACATTCATTATTTGTTTGATTACAAATCATTATATAAATCTTGTGGTTCATAAATCTCCTTTACTCATATACACCTGTGAGCTCACCAGCTTTTTAGCTGACCTTTTAGCATGTTATCTCAGGTACTCAGCAGTAGGTTGGACTGCCCATCAGGATACTTTAGCTCGAGTCGCATGCAATCATTAAACATCACGAGATTTTCTTGCATATCTATATTTTGTATAATTGGAAATGTACTAGAATCTCTCAGGGTAATCATGTGAACTCAATATAATGTAAAAAGTTTGTAAACTCTTATGTTATATCAATGTAATTTGTAAACGACGCATATAGAGTCGTTCATTATATATCTTATGTGCTTGATTATTGATTAGTCGTGCCCCGACCCGATTCGCTTCCGCAACCCGAATTAGGGGGTGCGACAGATTGGTATCAGAGCCTGAGGTTATAGTGAACTAGGTTGCATTAGTGGGCCTAGACTATGACCGTTAGGCAGTATTTTCTGTTAAGTATGATTGGTTCAAGAGTTACATCATACAAGTTTAATTTAACATAGCCTGATCAACTAAGTACAATTAAATAAAGATGATGTAAGGCTTGAAATGGTTATGCTGGAATAGGGATACATTAGTTGACTCTGACCACGAGAGAAACCGGAACTCATAATTGTTTGTGCTAGACACTCATAAGACTATTATGTGATATATGTATGTATACATACATAGTCATCGCTCAAGCACTGTACGCTAGTCTATTATATTATATATATATATATATATATATATATATATATATATATATATATATATATATATATATATATATATATATATATATATATATAGGCACTCACATTTCCAAACACTTTGTCATAGAGATGGCAAACACACCCACCGAAACATCTTCTACTTCATCCCACTCTCGACAACATCTCTTGGGATCACGAAACTCTTAGGTAGCTAGGACGACCACTGAGTCACTTCGAGCTAGACCCTATCCAACTCACATCAATTCAAATAACCAGGCTAGTTAGCATGCAGTTGCTAGTCAGTAGAAAGGAAAGGGTACACTGGAAGTAAACCCTATTGTTCCAAGTGCAATCGTCATCATGATGGTCCTTGTGGTACCCCCTGCAACAACTGCAAGAGGTATGGACATCTTACCAAAGACCTCCGAGCACCGGCAACCAACCCCACTACCAACACTAACAACAACCAACCTCGAGCCTGCTTTGAGTGTGGAAACACTGGACACTTCAGGAATGCGTGTCCGAAGCTGAAGAACAAGGGCAACAACAACAACAATGCAAGAGGCAGAGCTTTTTTGCTGAACGCATGAGACGCTCGTGAAGACCCTAATGTGGTCAAGGGTATGTTCCTTCTCAACAATTTAACCGCTTCAGTTCTGTTTGATATTGGTGCTGATAAGAGTTTTATATCTGAGGAGTTTAGCCCACTATTAGATATTACCCCAGTTGCCTTAGATGCTAAGTACACTGAGCTAATGGCAAATTGATTGAGGCCGATAGTGTAATACCAAATTGCACCCTAAACCTTGCAAACGAACTCTTTTCCATAAATCTTATACCTGTCGAGATTGGAAGTTTTGACATCATTGTAGGCATGGATTGGCTATCCAAGCACCGAGCTGAAATCATCTGTTATGAAAAATTGTTCGTATTCCTCTCGTCACTGGTAGTACTTTGATCATACAAGGGGAGACCGGTGGGACGAGATTGAATATCATATCCTGCATGAAAACCCGCAAATACCTGAGAAAGGGTTATCAGGCAATCCTCACTCATGTTATTGAGAAAAAGTCGGAAGAGAAGCGACTTGAGGATGTGCCCATCATCAGGGACTTTCCAGAAGTCTTTCCTGAAGAATTGCCTGGTCTTCCACCACCGAGGCAAGTTGAGTTCTCAATTGACCTTGTGCCCGGAGCAGCACCCGTGGCACGAGCACTATATCACTTAGCCCCTTCGGAACTTCAGGAGTTGTCTATTCAGTTACAGGAACTCCTGGATAAGGGTTTTATAAGACCGAGTTCTTCACCTTGGGGAGCTCCGGTCCTGTTTGTGAAAAAGAAGGACGGTTCACTCAGGATGTGTATCGACTACAGAGAGTTGAACAAATTAACCATCAAGAACCGTTATCCACTTCCTCGCATTGATGACCTATTTGACCAACTTCAGGGATCGAGTTTTTACTCAAAGATTGATCTACGGTCAGGTTGTCACCAGCTACGAGTTCGCGATGAAGATATTCTGAAAACCGCTTTCCGAACTCGCTATGGTCATTACGAGTTTCAGGTAATGGCATTTGGTTTGACAAACGCACCGGCAATATTCATGGATCTTATGAACCGTGTGTGTAAACCATATATGGACAAGTTTGTCATTGTCTTCATCGACGACATTCTTATATACTCGCGCAACGAGCAAGAGCACGCGCAGCATCTCAAAACCATTATAGAACTTCTTAGACATGAAGAGTTATATGCAAAATTCTCCAAGTGTGAGTTCTGGATGCAAACTATCCAATTCCTTGGTCATGTGATTGACAGTCAGGAAATTCATGTTGATCCCTCAAAGATTGAGGCTATCAAGTGCTGGCAAGCACCGACAACGCCGACCGAAGTACGCCAATTTGTAGGATTGGCTGGTTATTATCGGCGCTTCATTGAAAATTTCTCAAAAATAGCTCAACCTCTCACGACACTGACTCAGAAGGAAAAGAAGTTTAATTGGACTGATAAACAAGAGTCAGCATTTCAGCTATTGAAGCAAAAGCTTTGCAGTGCACCTATCCTATCATTACCCGAAGGCAATGAAGACTTCGTGGTATACTGCGATGCTTCACATCAAGGTCTTGGTTGCTTGTTGATGCAACGAGACAAGGTCATAGCTTACGCTTCTCGACAACTCAAAGTTCACGAAAAGAACTACACGACTCACGACCTCGAGCTGGGGGCCGTGGTGTTCGCACTCAAAATCTGGAGACATTATCTGTATAGCACAAAATGTACCATCTTCACCGATCATAAACCCTCCAGTACATATTCGATCAGAAGGATCTCAACATGAGGCAACGTCGCTGGGTCGAGTTGCTTACCGATTATGATTGTGAGATCAAGTATCATCCGGGGAAGGCTAATGTAGTTGCTGATGCCCTAAGTCGAAAGGAGCGCACCAAACCACTTCGAGTTCGAGCCCTCAGTATGACCATTCATAATGATTTAATCATTCAGATTCTTACTGCTCAACTCGAAGCCTTGAAACCTGAAAACCTCAAAGATGAGTGTTGGTGCATTTTGTGTGTCAGTCAGTTGGTCAAACTATTGTAATTGTTAAAGTCAATTAGTCTGCATATGTATAGTGTTCAGTGTGTAAACGAAATGTAATATACATAGATTTGGGCCTACGACATTGGTTATGTCGCATTGGGCCTGGCCTGTGACGTTGGGCCTAACGTCGCAGGTCCCGGTATGGTGATATAAATAGAAGAGTTAAACTCAGATTTAGGGTTGGACATTAGTGAGAGTGTGTGAGCCGTTTTCAGAGGAAGAGAGAAGAGAACGAGAGTGTGTTTGTGATTGTAACGTTTATAATCAAGTGTTAATATATACGAAAACGTTATAGAGATTTGTGTGTTCGTGAATTCATTATCAATTGTTTATCATTATTCTATACGATCCGATCCGATCAGATCTATACGTGTTCGGGACTATCAACTGGTATCAGAGCCGTAGAATCAAGGATTCGTCGGTTTCGGATCGTGCTTTAGAACGTTTTCGGTTTGATTCGCGAAGGTTTTATTGATTAATCTTCGTTTCTGGGTTAGGTTGCTTGAAGATTTCGATTTCTGAAGGTGTTTTCTGGGTTTGTTCGTCGATTTTCGTTCGAAATTCGTTAGGGTTTCGAAAATTTTCGGTTTTTGGGTTTTTGGCTCCTGCAGTCGCGTTTTTGCGACGTTAGCTGCGACGTCGCTAAGTTCTGCGACGTTACTAGCGACGTTGTGTGCGACGTCTCACTTTTGACCTTAATTGGTCACTGCGACCTTAGCCGCGACGTCAGGTGCGACGTCGCTTGATTTTGGGACATCACCTGCGACGTCGCTTGCGACGTTATTGATTTTGACCTTAAGTGGTCTTGCGACGTAGTTAGCGACGTCGTTATTTTGACCTTAAGTGGTCCTTGCAACATTGCGTGCGACGTCGCTAGCTTCTGCGACGTCGAGTGCGACGTCGAGTGCGACCTCACCTCCTACTAGTTTTTTGGCGGGAAACTTCGAAATTTTTTTGCATTTTCAAAATTTTTCCATAGGCTTAAAAGTGTTCAATTTTGGCCTGGAAAAAGTTTCATTTTACCCGGCCATTTTTTTGACGTTTTCGGACGAAATTTTAGCGGGAAAAACGCGAAAATTTTTGTAATTTCAAATTTTGTTTTTGAGGTTAAAATAGCTTAATTTTAGCGTCGAATAAGTTTCGCTATACTCGGGTAGTCTTCGAAATTTTCAATTTTGGAGGGAAAGTCGCAAGAGGCCAAATATCTTTCTGGGTTGAAGATGTCTTCTAAAGCTCTTATGCATTACTATAGTGGAGCTGTTAATGAGATTGAACCCCCATGCTTACATATGATACTGATTATGCTACATGGAGATTTGAGTTCGAAGCTTTCATATCTGAAAACGATCCAGATAGGTGGAACTCATTGGTTGAAAGATATGAAAGACCAGTATTTGGAACAAAGAATTTAAGAGTATCACCACAAAAGTCTTACAATGGCATGACACTTGAGGAGAGAAAAGCTTGGGATATTGAAAAGAAAACCCATGCCACAATATTAAAATGTATGTCAAATGAAGTTAAACAATTGTTCAACCATTATGATATTGCATACGACCTCTGGCATGCAATTGAAACACGATGTGGTGGATATGAAAAATATAGGAGAAATAGAGTGGAACTTGTCAAGAAACAGTTTGACACATTTGATTTACTATCAAATGAATCTTTAGAAGCACTCTTCAAAAGATATTCCCAACTCGTAGATGAAGTGGCTGATGGAGGAATAGTACTTAATAATGGAGAGGTAAATAAGAAGCTATTACGGGCATTACCTAAGGACTGGGCTACCAATGTGGAGATTTTGGAACAAGATCCAGAAATTGAAATCATGGATTTGGAAGAACTCATCAGAAAGTTACAGGCTGATGCTCTTGACATGAAGAAGAAAGAAAAGATGTCAGCGGCTTCCACTCAAAATCCTAGTCTCAATGATAATTCCATATCTAATTCCAAGTCAGCTACATCTTCTTCTGGTAGCACTTCATATGCTTCCTATATCTCTCATACAGCTCCTTCAAAGGCTACTGAGGATCATGCTACAATCTTTGCAGCTTTCCTCAACTCTTATGAGAATTTTCTTTCCAAGAAGGCTAGTACTCTACAGCTTACTGAAGAAGACTTTGAACAGATCGATTCTGATGATCTCGAGCAAATGGACATCAAATGGAGTATGGCCATGATAACCCAAAGGACAAAGAAATTTCTCCAGAGAACGGGCAAAAAGGACCTGGATGATGATGGTGATACAGGTTTTGGTTTTAATAAAAGCAAAGTGAAATGCAAAAGCTGTCAGAGTTATGGACACTTTGCTAAGGAGTGTGAAAAAGAAATATATCCATCATCTGGTTTCACTACACCTTCAGCTCCCAAGACTCCAGAGAAAGATTCAACATCACAGGCGTTGGTGGTGTTTAATCAAGGAATGTTTGATTTTAGTGCACTTCAAGGAAAGGTTCAACATGGTGCACTCTTGGCAAAGATACATAAGGTACATAATGAACCTGAGGAACCTGTTAATTGTATATCGTGTATTATGCTTGATGCTTCTTTAAAATGTGCTCAAATAGACAATGAGGATTTGAGAGAAAAAGTTGTTAAACTCACCGAGTCAAACAAGTTTTTGAAAGCTAATGAATTTCTTTATGGCAAACAAATTGAGGCTTATAAGTTAGACACTGAAAAATACAAGTCTAAAGTTTTTAGCCAACAAGATGCTATTAATAGCTATCTTAAAGAAATTGAACTTTTGAATAAAGAACTTTCTGAGCTAAAGTCTGAGTCTGACAATTTTAAAAAGGGTATCACAAATTACTCAAATTCTCATAAACTCTTCGATGAAATGGTTGACAAGATGAGGACAGATAAAAGTAAAGCGGGACTTGGGTATCCACCTCCCACTAACTATTATCCTAAGCCTGTTAAGGAAGGCACCGAAGAACTTGTGGCTGACTACTCATCATGGCCAGCTACAAAGTCTAAAGAAGCTACATCCAATCCCAAAAGGCAGGCAAAGGAGAAAACTAAACGGACAGAGTATCCCTTGCCTACTTTTGTTAAGTCTGATAGTACACCTCCAGTTAGTGTAGTGGAGGGTGTTGAGATAGAGGATCTACCGGAAGAGGCTGAAATCAAAGTTGAAAAAGTTAATGTAAAGCCAGAAAATCATATACTTACCAATGAAACTGTAAAGGTTTCAACTACAAAGGGTAAAAACAAGGTTGAAAATGAATCCAAAAGGGTTCAACATCAAATGAAGGATTCAAATGTAAAATCTAAAAGTGAACAACCTTCAACATCAACTTGTTCAACTTCTGAGGCTTCTACATCAACGTGTACACATAAGTGTTCACGTCCTGTAAATGCCTCATCTTCTAAGCCTCCAACAGTTCATTCTCCACCTCAACCTTTTGTGGGTAATCATTGGAATAGGTCGTACATTGAACGGCGTTCTTGTTTCCATTGTGGACAACAAGGACATATAATTAGGGATTGTCGGTTATTATCCCTAGATAGGTTTGGTAGAGGGATGCCAAGAACTTCCTCTTTCAGGAATTCTTTTTCAAAATCTTTTTCAAGGCGTCGTTCGTATTCGCCTGTATCTAGTTGTGCTTCAAACTCTCCAAAACCTATGGCAAGAGTAAACAAAGTTGTGCCCAGTAGACCTCAAGTTCAACAGCACAACATTGTTGAAAACAAATCATCTGAACCTAAACAGGTTAGGAAACCAAAATCCACAAACAACACATCAATGAAATCTTCTGAGTTTTTAAAATATCATAAACTCATTGATGTGATGATTATGGATGACCATGGACAACCCAAGTCAATTAAGGCTTGGGTGTCCCATAGGTACTAATGTTTAATTGTTTGTGGTGATGCAGTCAGGTTTTTATTAGCTAATATTTTTAGTGACTGCAAGGATGTTGATATTGTTGGAAGATTGTTTTTCAAGGTGGTTATAACTTGTGGATGGATGAGATTATCGAAGTTTCGTGGTGGTAAAAGTGATAACAGGTATTTGATTTGACTTGATATGTGATTTTGATACTTTTCTTTTAAATTTTATTATTAGTGCAACAGCCATTCTTTATACTTTTTAGTATTAAAGAAATGCAATGTTGCGAAATTTGTTAAATTAAAAAAATACAAAAATATGTTTAATGTTTAAGGGGAGTATTTTTGGATTGGATATAAGAATTTGCTGTTCAGGGGGAGTAATTCTGAATATTAAAAATTCTGATTATTTAATTCAGAAATGTGAACATCAAGATTCTTAATTCTTGAAAAGATGTTGGATTGTGTGTCTGTAAAACAACTTGGGATATGATAGTACATCGGGGAACATGCACAAAATGGAAATTTTAAGGTTTATCCTTGATGTATCAGTAGGTTTATCTAGCATACTTAATACAGTTTTTATGAAAATTATCTTCATCATATGATGTATTGGTAGGCATGATACATACCGGTCTCTGGGTTTTTAAGAAGTAATTTAAATACATGTCTATGATCATGTGGTAAACACCTTGTGATGTACGACTCTAAGTCTTAATTCCTTAGCGTAGCTTGACATACTTCTATTTTTGGATCGGATATCTGAGATCATTTGGGGGTTTATGCTGATTGTTTCCTCTGTTGTACGTAAGTACAGAACTGGTCTCAGTTAGTATAAGCTCAAAACTAAGCAAACGTGAGTCAATGCACTTGCAAAGTCTTAAATTTAAGGTACTAAACAAGGTCGCCACAAATTTGGTTTGACTGCGTTTGGTTTTGCTTAAACCTGAATCAAGTTATGTTGCTCTGTTGTACGTCAGTACAGACCTGTCACCACTGGCTTGATTCTTAAAATTGATCCTCTTATATTCTTTCTAAATTTGGAAACTATGTTCATGTCTAGGTTACAGGGGTATGTCTATGGTGGGGGGACCACGATGAAATATTCATACTAACAATAAAAGGTTAGCTCGCAGACACGGATGTAACATGTTTAAGTGGAAAAACAATACCAGTAATCGTCTTGAAATAATTTTTATATTAGGTGTATTAAATGTGCTAAGTAAATTTAAAGTGGACAAATATACTGATAATCGAGATAACACTTACTATTTGCTAATAATTGCATGTTGGCCTGATATGATCCCTAAGCAGACTTAAAACAATCCTATCCCCAATTTATTTTAATCTTCGTTCTTTATTTTTCATTTATAAAGAAAAATTCAAAAAGATTTTATTTCTATGTTATTTTCTTCAATATCACATATCTTGTTAAAGTCAAATATTGAAGATGCAAAGGATGTCAGCTATTCTCCAAAGACTGTGAAGATAATTCTATCGGAGAAGTTGCTGATGATTGAGACATGGTCACATAGTTTGAAGATCTTATTGTATGATAAATTTGTGTCAGTCACATGAATTTGGACACCAAGATTTCTTTGAAGACCATGCTATCTCAAAGGGGGAGTTTCTGATTGTCAAAGACATGAAAGAGTTTGTTGATGAAGACTAATTGAAGACTTATTTGACCAAGCTGCTGACAAGGGGGAGTTTGTTGGTGCATTTTGTGTGTCAGTCAGTTGGTCAAACTATTGTAATTGTTAAAGTCAATTAGTCTGCATATGTATAGTGTTCAGTGTGTAAACGAAATGTAATATACATAGATTTGGGCCTACGACATTGGTTATGTCGCATTGGGCCTGGCCTGCGACGTTGGGCCTAACGTCGCAGGGCCCGGTATGGTGATATAAATAGAAGAGTTAAACTCAGATTTAGGGTTGGACATTAGTGAGAGTGTGTGAGCCGTTTTCAGAGGAAGAGAGAAGAGAACGAGAGTGTGTTTGTGATTGTAACGTTTATAATCAAGTGTTAATATATACGAAAACGTTATAGAGATTTGTGTGTTCGTGAATTCATTATCAATTGTTTATCATTATTCTATACGATCCGATCCGATCAGATCTATACGTGTTCGGGACTATCAATGAGGCCTTGCGAAACATGGAGAAACAATTCGAAACCAAACCCAATAGGGTCAAGTACTTATCTAACCGAATCTGGTTACCTAGATTTAGAGACCTCCGGGACTTGGTGATAAATGAAGCTCACAAGTCCAAATACTCTATACATCCTGGATCCGATAAGATGTATCATGGCATCAAGGGATTGTACTGGTGGCCAAGCATGAAAGCAGAGATTGCCACGTACGTCAGCAAGTGCCTCACATGTTCCAAAGTCAAAGCTGAATATCAGAAACCTTCCGGCTTGCTCCAGCAACCGGAAATCCCTCAATGGAAATGGGAGCAGATTTCCATGGATTTCATCACAAAACTCCCTAAGACAGCTAGCGGTTGCAACACCATTTGGGTGATCGTTGATCGGCTCACAAAATCGGCTCATTTTCTAATCATCAAGGAAACTGACAAAATGGAACGCCTCACACGCATTTATCTAAAAGAGATCGTATCAAGACACGGCGTTCCAATCTCGATTATCTCTGATAGAGACAGCCGTTTTACATCTCACTTTTGGCAATCATTACAAAAATCCTTGGGTACTCGTTTGGATATGAGTACTGCATATCATCCTCAAACCGACGGCCAAAGTGAAAGAACAATTCAGACACTGAAAGATATGCTACGCGCCTGCGTCATAGACATTGGTGCAAATTGGGAACATCATTTGCCATTATGTGAATTCTCATATAACAACAGCTACCATACTAGTATTGGAGCTGCACCATTCGAGGCACTGTACGGTCGTAAGTGCCGGTCGCCTATTTGTTGGACCGAGGTGGGAGACAGTCAACTCACTGGTCCTGAAATCATTCACGAAACCACCGAGAAGATCGTTGGTATCCAACAACGGTTGAAAGCAGCACGCGATCGTCAGAAAAGTTATGCTGACGTGAGACGCAAGCATCTCGATTTCCAGGTTGGGGACCAAGTATTGCTCAAAGTATCACCTTGGAAAGGTGTCATCCGCTTCGGCAAACGTGGAAAGCTAAATCCTAGATACGTTGGACCTTTTGAGATTCTTGAAAGGATTGGTCCAGTCGCATATCGATTGCAGCTACCTCCCGAGCTTAGTAGCGTGCATCCCACATTCCACATTTCTAATCTCAAGAAATGCCAGTCCGATGAGACACTCATTATTCCCCTTGAGGAGATTCAAATTGATGACAAACTTCATTTTGTCGAGACACCGGTGGAGATCATGGGCCGTGAGGTCAAACAGCTTAAACAAAGTCGTATCCCTATCGTTACAGTTCGGTGGAATTCGCGGCGTTGTCCGGAATTTACCTGGGAACAGGAAGACCAGATGCGACTCAAATATCCACATCTATTTTCAAACTCCTCTCACACGCCGACTCAGAACTGAATTTCGGGACGAAATTCTCTTAACAAGGGGAGAATGTGACAACCGACCAATTAGGGCTAGGAATTAGCACCTAATCAATTTGTAATACATTTAATTAGTTCTATGTTAGGCTAATTGTATGTACCATTACGTGTATTTTATAAATATACGCATTTACGCGATTATATTTAATCGTGCATTTTATTATATCAGCCGAATTTCGATACATTAATACGGACGTTGGTGAACCCAAATTTATTAAATAATAGTGAATCATTTGATAAACATATTTAATTCTAAATATTATTTCGATAATATTTTATAAGTATTTCGTATCGTACCGAGTAAGTTATACGCGACCAAAACGCGCGAAACGCGCCCGACAATTGAACAAAAGTCAAAATATATTTTATAAATTAAAAATATATTATTTTGATAAAAAACATTTACTTGAAATATCGTATATTAAAACGATCACAAAAACGTTAGTTAAAACGTCACGCGATTTATTTAAATCGCACAACGACCTCGTAAATCGTTCCCGACATCATTCTAAACATTTTAACAAATGTTTTCAAGTAATAATAAGTATTACTTTAAGTTAAAAACATTGAAATTTAAATCGTTCTCTAATTTACATACATATTACATTTAACGTACGAATTTACGTTTAAACGACCGAGGAAACGAACACCGCACGGAACGCAAACGCAAGGAACAATATTAGACACACTCACACTCCATTTGGGACCCACAAACTGGCTGAGACCAGCCCCCAACCCCCTCCATGTTTTGTGGATCTTGTTCCACTCCACTTTGACCAAAAACCTTAATATCTTCATTATTCATTTCATTTCATTTTTATTTTCACCACTTTCTCTCTTCCTTTCTCTCTACAAACGAACCAGCATCATCATCATCTTCTTCCACCATCAAAACACCATAATCTAGCATATATACTTGGTGAAAATCGCAAGAGAAGCAAGGAGAACGAAGAGGAACCGAAACCGAGATTTTTTTTCTCAACCTCATTCTAGATCTTCATAGCTTGTAAGAACACTCATGTCTTTCACTAGATTTCTTTGCTTAATGTTTAATAACATGTTATGTTGCTCATATAACAATATCATGTCCAAATCATAGCTCAAAATACGTTTTTATGAATTATACATATATACATATACCAAAACAGATTCTGCCTTCATGAAATCGTCTCACGGAATTGGCCATAACTTGAAAACTAGGAAGAACCAACTCTCGACATATAAACGAAAAATGTTCATTAAGATACCAGCTACAACTTTCATTTTTGGCTCTCGGACCAGATCCTCATGGATCATGGTGAAAAACGTGAGTCTTTGGACTGAACCCACTTTCGGACCAAAACCGACCACTCTTCGTATTTATTTTTGTTAAAAATAGTAAATGAACTTATGGAAATACCATAAAATGCAGAAATGAACTAGACACATAGATGTCCTACTGTGATTTTTGGTGGGACTTAGTTTGGACTAAAAAGTGTAGAAATCGAGAGACCCTTCGAGTTGAAATCTGGAAAATTATAAACCTAGGGGCTGTTTTGACATAATCATGAAAACAACACTTTGAGAGACCCACGAAACGTAACGACAACTTTTATAAACTGATTTTGACATATTAGGATTTGTGTAAAAGTTTCGGGTCAAACGGTGGTCGTTTGACCACTTTCCCGAACCTAAACCCATGGCATACGGACTAATTCTGATCCGAACTTAGACTCTCGGACCCTTGACATTCGGACTTAAACACAATCGGATATACACTTTCGGACATAGACACCTTCGGACTACAAACATTCGGACATAGATATATATACTTTCGGATATATATAAAAGTACTCACTTTCGGAAATGCATATGTATATACTTTTACAAGTATACAAAATGATGAAACGCACAATAATAATACTTGAAATTATTATTACAAAAACTCACCAACGGGCCGTATAAAATTACAAAATACAAACGATCCAAAACTAATCATTTGAACATTACTAGTTGAATGAGCAACTAGCATAGATGGTCTGTTAAGACATCTAATCATTATTATAACCTTGCGCGTTTAGGACGCCCGGCAGGTTACAGTCGTTGGGACGACATCATTACCTTGTGTATCATCATTACTACTTGTTTAGCAAGTCATCATACTCAGGTGAGTCTCATAGCCCCTTTTTAAATGCTTTTACCTAGGGGTGAGATACATGCTCGTTTTGTTTTACATGTGAACACAAGTATCAAAACATCGCTATATGCTACATGAGTTAATTTCATCTAATCAATTTAAAGTCCTCCATCACATAGTTTGTTAATATGATTTAGCGTGAATGTTAGTGTATGGTACCATATGGGAATGACAATTCCCGTCCGAGTTAGCAAGCACTAACCTGTCAAACGGACGCATTATCATTTGTTCAGTATGAGTGTTGATTAGGCACTCATAGGGAGGCACCTCGATCAGGTCCTTGAATGTGGATCCTGACCCCCTCAGTTAAGCTCAAACTATGGACTCATGGCTGCATGTACATTCATTATTTGTTTGATTACAAATCATTATATAAATCTTGTGGTTCATAAATCTCCTTTACTCATATACACCTGTGAGCTCACCAGTTTTTTAGCTGACCTTTTAGCATGTTATCTCAGGTACTCAGCAGTAGGTTGGACTGCCCATCAGGATACTTTAGCTCGAGTCGCATGCAATCATTAAACATCACGAGATTTTCTTGCATATCTATATTTTGTATAATTGGAAATGTACTAGAATCTCTCAGGGTAATCATGTGAACTCAATATAATGTAAAAAGTTTGTAAACTCTTATGTTATATCAATGTAATTTGTAAACGACGCATATAGAGTCGTTTATTATATATCTTATGTGCTTGATTATTGATTAGTCGTGCCCCGACCCAATTCGCTTTCGCAACCCGAATTAGGGGGTGCGACAGATATGGGCCAGCTCGAGGCAACCTGGGGTTCCTCCTAGCTATCCTCGGGTTTTGGGATCCATGAGGATGAGTTTGCGATGAATTGGAGGGTGTGTTTGCCATTCTGAGACAAAGCGTTAGAGAAAGTGAGGCCTATCTATGTATATAAATAATAATATAACATAATAGCCTAGGGTGTCTAACACAGACATATTTGAGTCTTGTTTCTCTCGAGGTCAGAGTCAACTAGTGTATTCCCGTTCAACATAACTGTAACACCCGGTCAAAAAGTCAAATTTTCGCGCCGAATTTAAACTTCAAATAGATGATTTAACTTTTATTCCCAATTAGTATTTTTATAAAATACTTTCATTAGAAAACATTTTTAAAATAAAATAAATAAGATTTTATTTTATATTATAACTGGACAAATAAAACACGGGTATTTTGTACTGTGGTTGGAGACCACAGTCCACGCACTGGGTATCTGTATTGGATAAAACCCCCTCCCCTCCCCACTTTCACCTCATTTTCTTCTTCTATTTTTCCCATCTCTTTCTTTTTCTCTCTTTCTCTCATCACCAACAAACAACAACAACAACTAACCACCACCACCACCACCGGCCGCCGCCGCCGATCACCACAACCGTCGCCGCCATCATCATCTTCGGAGTCATCATCATCAACAACAAGCATCATCATCACCATCTTCATCTTCATCATCAAAATCACCATTTTCATCTCAAAACATAGAATCTTCGAATCGTAAGGATTTCTTCCACTTTTCTTTGTTATTTAGTGATAAAAACACTTAATATAACATGTATTGGTATTATAACAACTAGATTTGGTCAAAAACGAGTTAGATCTTGATTTTGGGTGAAAACCCGTCGAGCAGTTGGAAGTGTCGCCCACAGCCCAAAAACAGTACTAGCGTCACTAAGTGTCGCTATGCCTCTCTGCCGCCCTTATAGCGTCACTACTTAAGTGCCGCTATCACATACACACCGTCACTTCTTGAGTGACGCAAGCCTATAACTATCGGCAGAAACATGCGACACTTCATAAGTGTCGCTATCTTCAGTAGAAACCACAACTTTCGGTAGAAACGAATACCGTCACTAGCCTTCTGCGTCACTTGATAAGTGACGCTATATGCGTCACTAACCTGATAGCGACACTTCTGAAGTGTCGCTAAATGTCAGAAATTTCCTATCTTTTGAGTCACTAGCCTAGTGACGCCCTAAATCAACCAGTGACGCATGAAGTGTCGCTATTATCAGTTTTTAGGCCAAAAACTCATTTTTAAAGTACCAAACTTATCCGGAAACGTATACACAACTTATATATGAACCGAGACACGTTTATATACACTTTTTATACGAAAACAACTTAATTATATTTTCTAAATATAATTTCAATACGAGACAAACGACACACAATTTCTTTACGAAGTTCAAACGTAAAGATATAACAAACACGTCAAGTATAAACAACCCAAATAAATAACAAACTTGGATGATTTATATAAATATCCATTCACTTATACGAAATCTCACGTGTTTAGGATACTAGGAGATTATTATCAATACGATTCGCTGCATTAGGACGCTAGCTCCTCAGGTGAGTTTCATAGCCCCACTCTTTCAACTGTTTTACTGTTTTTGGGGTGAAACACATGCTCAACAACTGTTTTTGAATTATATTAATAAATCTTTATAATTCACAATTTATTTTATTACTGTATGTAATATAGATGTGTAATACTTAGGAATTACACCCAACACATTGTTTTGGAACAATATCAAGACCTAACCAAGATAGGTCACAATCGTACACTATCAGATTGTTGGAAAACAATTACTTAGACATAACTTGATATAGTTATTACTATTCATTGGCCATATTGTCGCGGGACAATATTATCGAATACATTAGGACTGGTTAGTTCTACCTACACTAGACGACATATATACATTTACAGGATTAGTTTCTCTTTTAGGAACTAATATTGCCAATACAATTCAGAAACTCAATATACTTGCTAGGCTTTAGGCTAGGAGTATACAAAAGTATCGGACATTAGTATAGATTCCTCATACTAATACAACCTAACTAGGTGATGAGTTTTCATACCTAGGTACAATGTGCTACTTAATATCTAAATATTTGTTTATACATATTTAGATACAAACAACTAGTTTCATGCGTGGCATGATTGTTACCTGTGATAGTATTTCGATAATTATATATACATATATATATATATATATATATATATATATATATATATATATATATATATATATATAACTATATATATATATATTTATACATGCTCGTGTATTATTTGGGGCACTTGGTGCTGTTTTCAACATCACTTACGTACCTTAATATACATATAATTATACAAACACGAGTACTCAAGTCGGACGCGTCGTTGTACGGTCGACTTTTATTTGCAATAGCTAGTATGTCATAGTATTGCTGGCTCTACATTTCAACTATGCTTTCGAGCACTTCATAAACGATGCAGCGGTATTTCAGCTGGCACAAAACGATACCACGGTAAAGTGGGTACAAAACGATGCCACGGTATTGCAGTGGGCACAACTTCAATCAAACAAGTCGTTGTAACTTGTATAACTTCAATCAAACAAGTCGTTGTAACTTGTATAAATTCAATCAAACAAGTCATTGTAACTTGTATAACTTCAATCAAACAAGTCGTTGTAACTTGTATAACTTCAATCAAACAAGTCGTTGTAACTTGTATAAATTCAATCAAACAAGTCGTTGTAACTTGTATAAAGTAAATCAAACAAGTCGTTGTAACTTGTATAAATTCAATCAAACAAGTCGTTGTAACTTGTATCAATTTAAGACAAACAAGTCTAAGTAACTTGTAACAATGCAACCAACCAAATCGGGGTATTTTGGACATTAAGTTAGACAAACAATTTCAATGGTAGACTTATGATTCAAACTAGTAGGTATGGAATACCTCGATTAGACTTTTACACATTGGTGTTACTAACTTCAACGTATTACATATCAAAAATCACTGATTTTGGAAACAACTTTACAAAACATAAATTGTTTTATTACTTTATGTTTTCAATTAACCATCCTATGAACTCACCAGCTTTATAGCTGACCTGTTTTAGCATGTGTTCTCAGGTTGCCCAGCAGGATTAGGATCGCTTCAAGGCTAAATTAGCTCGAGTCGCATATTTTCAACAATTGGGACTACTCTGCATTTACTTTTGTATTTTCAAATTATGTATTTGGAATTTACTGTCAAACTCATAACGTTGTAAACGTTCTATTTTGGGAAATGTATAATTATTTTCAAACGTCTCATTTAGAGTCGTTCATTATGTATCTTATGCTGTGATATTTGATTTAGTGACACCCGACCCGACAGCTTCCGCAAACCGAAATTTGAGGGTGTCACAGATTGGTATCAGAGCCTAAGGTTGTAGTGAACTAGGTTGCATTTAGAGGGCCTAGACTATGACCGTTAGGCAGTATTCCTCGTTAGGTATGACTGGTTCTGGGATTACATCATACGAGTTTAATTTAACATAGCGTAGCTAACTATGTACAATTAAATAAAGATGATGTAAGATCTGAAAGGGGTTATACTGAAACAGGAATGCGTAGTTGACTCTGATTGTTATGTGCTAGACACCCTAGGCTATTATATGTACTGTAGGTATATATGAATAGGCCTTACATGTGTACTACTATTACATACCTATATATATATATATATATATATATATTGAGTATATATATACAAATTTATTTCCGCTGTATCATCATACTTTCGTGAAGAGGCATATCGCCGTCTTCCTCACCATCGCGACTCGACACCTATATCACTAAACCTCGGGAAGGAGGTACAAACGTATTCAATGGGAATGGAAACCCGCACATGCTAAACGTTCACGAAATTTAAAACAAACCAACAAACACATTTTCGCCTTGATGCTACAAATCAAACAACACATGGCACGTAGTGCTACGATTTCAAGGTATGTTAATACCACAACTTGAGCACGTTAGTGCAACCTTCACAATACGTCGATACTACAATCATGGCATGTTGATGCCACACTCATAGTACATGGGTACTACAATTTCAATGCCGCGGGCACTTCATTACAGCACGTGGTGCTGCGTTTCATGGTACTTTGGTACTACAATTACAAAACATTAGTATTTCAATTACTGTGCTGATAGCACTGCATTATAGCACTAGGTGCTACTTCAATTATGCATGTAGACTTGTTATAGTTGCATGTACGACTTACATATATACATATACACTTACTTAACTGGGCACGAGGTGTCACGCCTGACTCTTATCATGTACGTACACTTTTATAGTTACGTGTACACCATATATGTATATACGACCAATTAAGCATGTAATGCTTTAATCAATAAATACACAATGATGTCACCACACACATGAGTTGTGTTGGTGGACCCTGCTTCAACACCACCGAGGACACTGTAGTTGTCACATACACAGGCATGAATGGCCGTACTATATTCTAGTACTACGATATAGTCCATTGGACTACTCACAACAACATAGTCTTGGATTGACTACATAGAAAACACAACTCGGTCATGGTATGACCGCACCTAGAAACTACAACTCCACTGGTCACAACACTCGAAAAACATGAAATTCATGATAACTTAACTAAAGAAAACTAGACAACGGTTACTTAAACTGTTGTATCAACAATACAAAAGGGCAGTGATGCGCCTGCCACCTACAATATCAAAAACTTCAACGTCAAGGATCGTAGGATCCCGTGTATCATAAATTCCAACTCAAGTTAGCTACTTATGTCATTGTAATAATCAACATCTTTGATTGAAGATCTCACACTTTGTCATTTCATTCTTGTTCAAGAATCATGCCTCCTAAACGACCAACTTTCACTCGAGCTGAGCAAGATCAAATCATTAATCAAGCAGTGACTGCAACCCTAGCTGCTCAGAACCAAGTAAAGCCTTGCACTTTTAGGGATTTCCTGAGGTGCGAACCCCCAAACTTCGTCGGGACTGAAGGAGCTGTCGGATTAATTCGATGGTTCGAGAGAATGGAATCTATTTTCCACATGTGCAATTGCCCCGACGACTGCAAAGTCTTGTACGCCACATATACCCTCCAGGATGATGCCTCTACCTGGTGGAATTTTCACGCCCGAACTGTAGGAATCGACACTGCTCACGAACTTTCGTGGGAAGGCCTGAAACAAATCATGAAGGACAAGTATTGCCCCATCGAAGTACTTCACAAACTTGAGGACGAACTTTGGTATCTCACCGTAAAAGACAACGACATCGAAACATATACCAATCGCTTCCAACAACTAGCATCCCTTTGTCCAAACATAGTAAACCCTGAAAACAAACGAATCGGGAGGTACATTGGTGGACTTCCGTTGCTAATTGAGGGAATGGTCACCGCCTCTAAACCCACTACTATTGAAGAGGCTATTCGCATGGCCCACAGACTCATGGCACAGGTGGTTCGACGCGGACCACCTACGACAGAAAACAATCAAGAAAAAGGGAATGGAAGTTCCAGCTCTAGCCAAAATCCAACAAATCAACCTGAACCCTTGAGGTCCTACGCTGCTGAACCCAACGACAGACAAGGCTATGCGGGTAACAAACCATTTTGTCACGGCTGCAAACGTCATCATGATGGAAATTGCGGATTACCCTGCGAAAGATGCCAACGATATGGACACGTAATCCGGGACTGCAGAGTTCCCGCCAATCCCGACTCTCGAAGGATATGCTTCAAATGTAAGGAACCTGGTCATTACAAGAAGGACTGCCCAAAAAGACGCAAAATTCACCTTATCGACTCCGATTAAATCAAATAAATCTCCAACAATAATGTAAGTACAACCTCTCCTCGAAAACATAACTCTTCGATTATAGATTCATTCAACATGCACTTATTTTCCTCGATATTATTTTATCAACCTAATATTGATTACATCATAGGGCTAGTTGACCTAGGCCCACATAAAACTCAATGTTTGCTTTCAGCAGACTGAGCTACTACACGTGCACCAAACATTTGGTCCTGATAGGACGACTTACAAACGATCACCATATGACAATCATTTAGTCCCGAATGGACTACGACGTAAACGGTTACCTAGTAACCACCAAACGATCATACACCAAACAGATAATACGGTCAGAATATGACTACAACAATAAACCGCGACCCAGTCATGGATTGACTGCCCTTCAACCCGTTTTAGATATGATATGTCTACTAGCTACTAGATAAACGTCTCATGCATACATTGCTCCCCAGACTCCCCACGACTACGACTTCACACGAAATTTCGGGACGAAATTTTATTAACGAGGGGAGAATGTAACACCCGGTCAAAAAGTCAAATTTTCGCGCCGAATTTAAACTTCAAATAGATGATTTAACTTTTATTCCCAATTAGTATTTTTATAAAATACTTTCATTAGAAAACATTTTTAAAATAAAATAAATAAGATTTTATTTTATATTATAACTGGACAAATAAAACACGGGTATTTTGTACTGTGGTTGGAGACCACAGTCCACGCACTGGGTATCTGTATTGGATAAAACCCCCTCCCCTCCCCACTTTCACCTCATTTTCTTCTTCTATTTTTCCCATCTCTTTCTTTTTCTCTCTTTCTCTCATCACCAACAAACAACAACAACAACTAACCACCACCACCACCACCGGCCGCCGCCGCCGATCACCACAACCGTCGCCGCCATCATCATCTTCGGAGTCATCATCATCAACAACAAGCATCATCATCACCATCTTCATCTTCATCATCAAAATCACCATTTTCATCTCAAAACATCGAATCTTCGAATCGTAAGGATTTCTTCCACTTTTCTTTGTTATTTAGTGATAAAAACACTTAATATAACATGTATTGGTATTATAACAACTAGATTTGGTCAAAAACGAGTTAGATCTTGATTTTGGGTGAAAACCCGTCGAGCAGTTGGAAGTGTCGCCCACAGCCTAAAAACAGTACTAGCGTCACTAAGTGTCGCTATGCCTCTCTGCCGCCCTTATAGCGTCACTACTTAAGTGCCGCTATCACACACACACCGTCACTTCTTGAGTGACGCAAGCCTATAACTATCGGCAGAAACATGCGACACTTCATAAGTGTCGCTATCTTTAGTAGAAACCACAACTTTCGGTAGAAACGAATACCGTCACTAGCCTTCTGCGTCACTTGATAAGTGATGCTATATGCGTCACTAACCCGATAGCGACACTTCTGAAGTGTCGCTAAATGTCAGAAATTTCCTATCTTTTGAGTCACTAGCCTAGTGACGCCCTAAATCAACCAGTGACGCATGAAGTGTCGCTATTATCAGTTTTTAGGCCAAAAACTCATTTTTAAAGTACCAAACTTATCCGGAAACGTATACACAACTTATATATGAACCGAGACACGTTTATATACACTTTTTATACGAAAACAACTTAATTATATTTTCTAAATATAATTTCAATACGAGACAAACGACACACAATTTCTTTACGAAGTTCAAACGTAAAGATATAACAAACACGTCAAGTACAAACAACCCAAATAAATAACAAACTTGGATGATTTATATAAATATCCATTCACTTATACGAAATCTCACGTGTTTAGGATACTAGGAGATTATTATCAATACGATTCGCTGCATTAGGACGCTAGCTCCTCAGGTGAGTTTCATAGCCCCACTCTTTCAACTGTTTTACTGTTTTTGGGGTGAAACACATGCTCAACAACTGTTTTCGAATTATATTAATAAATCTTTATAATTCACAATTTATTTTATTACTGTATGTAATATAGATGTGTAATACTTAGGAATTACACCCAACACATTGTTTTGGAACAATATCAAGACCTAACCAAGATAGGTCACAATCGTACACTATCAGATTGTTGGAAAACAATTACCTAGACATAACTTGATATAGTTATTACTATTCATTGGCCATATTGTCGCGGGACAATATTATCGAATACATTAGGACTGGTTAGTTCTACCTACACTAGACGACATATATACATTTACAGGATTAGTTTCTCTTTTAGGAACTAATATTGCCAATACAATTCAGAAACTCAATATAATTGCTAGGCTTTAGGCTAGGAGTATACAAAAGTATCGGACATTAGTATAGATTCCTCATACTAATACAACCTAACTAGGTGATGAGTTTTCATACCTAGGTACAATGTGCTACTTAATATCTAAATATTTGTTTATACATATTTAGATACAAACAACTAGTTTCATGCGTGGCATGATTGTTACCTGTGATAGTATTTCGATAATTATATATACATATATATATATATATATATAACTATATATATATATATTTATACATGCTCGTGTATTATTTGGGGCACTTGGTGCTGTTTTCAACATCACTTACGTACCTTAATATACATATAATTATACAAACACGAGTACTCAAGTCGGACGCGTCGTTGTACGGTCGACTTTTATTTGCAATAGCTAGTATGTCGTAGTACTGCTGGCTCTACATTTCAACTATGCTTTCGAGCACTTCATAAACGATGCAGCGGTATTTCAGCTGGCACAAAACGATACCACGGTAAAGTGGGTACAAAACGATGCCACGGTATTGCAGTGGGCACAACTTCAATCAAACAAGTCGTTGTAACTTGTATAACTTCAATCAAACAAGTCGTTGTAACTTGTATAAATTCAATCAAACAAGTCATTGTAACTTGTATAACTTCAATCAAACAAGTCGTTGTAACTTGTATAACTTCAATCAAACAAGTCGTTGTAACTTGTATAAATTCAATCAAACAAGTCGTTGTAACTTGTATAAAGTAAATCAAACAAGTCGTTGTAACTTGTATAAATTCAATCAACCAAGTCGTTGTAACTTGTATCAATTTAAGACAAACAAGTCTAAGTAACTTGTAACAATGCAACCAACCAAATCGGGGTATTTTGGACATTAAGTTAGACAAACAATTTCAATGGTAGACTTATGATTCAAACTAGTAGGTATGGAATACCTCGATTAGACTTTTACACATTGGTGTTACTAACTTCAACGTATTACATATCAAAAATCACTGATTTTGGAAACAACTTTACAAAACATAAATTGTTTTATTACTTTATGTTTTCAATTAACCATCCTATGAACTCACCAGCTTTATAGCTGACCTGTTTTAGCATGTGTTCTCAGGTTGTCCAGCAGGATTAGGATCGCTTCAAGGCTAAATTAGCTCGAGTCGCATATTTTCAACAATTGGGACTACTCTGCATTTACTTTTGTATTTTCAAATTATGTATTTGGAATTTACTGTCAAACTCATAACGTTGTAAACGTTCTATTTTGGGAAATGTATAATTATTTTCAAACGTCTCATTTAGAGTCGTTCATTATGTATCTTATGCTGTGATATTTGATTTAGTGACACCCGACCCGACAGCTTCCGCAAACCGAAATTTGAGGGTGTCACAATAACCATTTCAGACCTTACATCATCTTTCCTTAATTGTACATAGTTGATCAGGCTATGTTAAATTAAAGTCGTATGCTGTAATTCCTGAACCAATCATGCCTAGTAAGGAAATACTGCCTAACGGTCATAGTCTAGGCCCACTAAATGCAACCTAGTTCACTATAACCTTAGGCTCTGATACCAATCTGTAACACCCCCAAATTTACTGTTTAGCGGAAGCATACATTGGGTGTTACTAATCAATAATCAAAGCACAAAGAGATATAGCAAACGACTCTATATGCGTCGTTTTAACCAAATATATTTTATATAAGAAATGTTTACAACTTTTAAAGCTGTACATAGCTCGTGTTCGATTTAAATGAGAGATTTCAGTACATGAGTACTTGTACAAAATATACTAATGCAAGAAAATCTCTAATATCTGCATGCTGACTCGAGCTATAGTATCCCTGGTGGCAGTCCAACCTACTGCTGTGTACCTGTGAAACATGCTAAAATGGGTCAGCTAAAGCTGGTGAGCTCACAGGTTTGAAATCAGATAATATCGTATGAACCGCAAGATTTAAGTAATGATTTGCAACCAGCAAATAAATAATAATGTATACAGCCATGATCACATAGTCTGAGCTTAACTCGAGGGTCGGGTCCCATATAGAGAATTCCGAGCGAGGTGCCTCCACAAGTGCCTAATCCACACTCGTCTGAACAATTATTAGTACGTATGTTTACCCAGTTAGTGCATGCTAACCCGGACGAGGAGGGTCAATCCTATATGGTACCATATACTAATAATCACGCTACATTGTATTACCAAACTATGCTGACGGAGGACTTTGAAATGATTAGTGGAAAACAACTCATGTAGTATATTGTAAAGTTTGTACTTGCGTTCACATGTTAAAATAAGCATTGAATCACACCCCTGAGTGAAAATCGGTAAAAAGAGGGGCTATGAGACTCACCTGAGTCTTGAGCGTTTGGTCAATAAACGTATGGTGCTTAATCAAGCAGTGAGATGTCCGCAGATAGATAACCTGAGGGTGTCCACGACACGCGATGGTTATTAATATGAATAGGTAGTTACAAAGACTACCTCTGTAGTTGTTCGTTCAACTTATAATGTCCAAATTACTACGATTTGGTTGTTTGGTTAACTTTTGTTTTGAAACGTGTACGGCCCGTTGGTGATTGTTTGAAATAATAATCTCGCCTTTTATTATTATATTTGTGTGGTTGTATACTTAGCAAAGTACGTATGTCTCGTGTATAAGTTGTATCGTATCCGATTTGGTTGGTATAAAACGTTTCGATACTTAGGAGAATATTCTAACTTTTTTGTTTTTGGCGACACTTGGCTAGTGTCGCTATAGGCGACACTAATTAGGCGACACTAGGGGAGTGTCGCTATAGGCGGCACTGGTTTGGTGACACTTAGTGAGTGTCGCTATATTTCTGATTTTTGATAAAGGGGCGACACTTGATTAGTGTCGCTATAGGCGGCACTTAAGAATTTTGACGTCACTAAGGGAGTGTCGCTAATCTAAATCTGGTTAAGTATTCCAGCGACACTTATGTAGTGTCGCTATAGGGGCGACACTTAGGAATAGCGACACTTAGCTAGTGTCGCTAGCACTGTTTTTGGCACACTAGCGACACTTCAAACTGTTCGCCGGAAATTGAGCCAAAATCGGGTTTTCCGGCCACCGATCGACCCAAGCTTTTTACCCAACCCATATTTGGACATTATGAACTTATAGGAACAACTTGTATGTAAAAATGAACTAAATCGAGACGTTTCGGGATTTGTCGGAAACTTACAAACTTAACGTCGGAGAAATTCGAAAAGATGGGGTTGTAGATCGTGACGCGGTGGTTCTTTTCTTCCAAACGAGTGTGAGAATCCGAGGTCGTTTTGAGGTGTTAATTGATGATTTTGTGAGATGGTGGGGTTTTGAAGTTTGAGAGAGAATGAAGAAGAAAGAGAAAGAAAGAAAGTGGGAAATGAGAAAAAGGAAGAAGGTGGGGAGGAGGTAAGGGGGCCGGTTTGGGTGGGGTCCACGGAGGTGGGCTTCACCCATTTTTCGTTTCCTGTTATTTCATTCCGTGTGGTGTTCGTTTTCCCGATTAATTAAACGTTAATTAGTTATTTAAAACATTAAATCACACGTTTTAAAATGCAAATAATTACTCGATGTTTTGGTTGGAGTATTTTACCCAAAATATTTATTATTGGAGTTACAACAAATAACTTTAATTTATATTGTTTTGTTTGCGCGTTTACATTTTAATCGCGTAAATTCTATTTGTACGATACTAGTTGTGTACGAAATATTATAAAATAATATTTGGATATAATTTGCATTATTAAATAAAGTTATATTATTTAATAAAAATTCGTTCACCAACGACCGTATTTACTTGAACCGAATTACATTCGATTTAAATTGCGTACGATTTAATCAAATCGCATAATCGTATATATTCATCAATATATATTTTGATACATTAATTAGCCTAACACAGAACTAACTACATGTATTACAATTGATTAGGCCCTAGTTAATAGTCCTAATTTGACGGGTGTCACAGTTAAAGGTCGTCGCAACAAGCCAACAAGGTCAAGGTTAAGGGTCGAGATCAGTTCAAGTTTGTGAGGTTCGTATACTTGGGGGTGTGTTTCGGTCAACCGTCTCTTCTTGGCATAGTGTCACCACTAGGCTGGGACACTCGTTTATGTGATCAACGGAACTGTTGGTTTGAAGTTCTGGTGAGTTGTCTCTAAGTTGTCAGTTTTGTGGTTAGTTTTCAACCCGTTCCATGCTAATTTGTTGGGTGATTGTGGTTAGTGATATTGCGTTTAGTGGTTTTGGATGTGGGAGTTATATCTTAGTATTGTATTTTCACACTTGTTTGGTCGTAGCGCTGTTGTAACTTTCAACATCGGTTGTTAGTATTGAACCCTTAGAATTAGTTTCCATTGAGTACTATGTTGGCGTCGTAGTTTCTAGCATCTTACTAGATTTATGTATTTAAATTACTCAGTATATTTTTGCCTTTAAAAAAAGAATTGCATTTAACATTGAAAAAAAAATAACTACAATTAAAATAATCCAATACAAAATGTATACCATATTTTTTTAACAATTTCAATTTAGTCTAGTAAAGATTTAAAGTATTAAATTTAGTAATCCCAATCAATTTCATTTTCACCACATGAGTTTATAATAAAATTGTAACCTAACTAAATTCTAAAAGAAAAGGTTGAAATACCGAAACTACCCCCACAAATTACACGAACTACAACCTCATTTCACACGTAAATCAAAGCAAAGATTCCACAGAGCGTGATGAGCGCACAATACACAGTCTCGCGCACGTTAGCACCGACATACAATCCAGCGCCGCTTGGCTGGTTACCGGTCGCCGGCGGTGTAAGGCTTCCGTCAGCATTAGACGGTGGCTCAACGTACGGCGGCGGCGGAGGCTGGTTGAGATTGGGCGGAAGTCCGACGCCGTGACTCACATTGATTCCAAACGCTAACCCGTTCTCGCACTGAATTCCGTCAAAAGCATCGGAAAAAAAGTAGTTCGGACCTTCGATAGTCAACGGAACCGCGACGGTTAACGGTTCACCGATCTCACCGTTTTGTTGACTGACGAACTGAAATGTATCACTATCTGATGAATTATCAATGCTACAGCTACGGAACGTCGTTTCGTTGTAAGTTAAAACTACCGTCTGATTCGTATTCGTGTTAAATACTGCACAAATTTCACAATCACAAATTATTTCAAATAGAAATAGAAATTACTAGTAAAATTGTACAGGTTGTATAGCTGATTTGAGATAGGACTTACTTAAGTAATCGCCGAGATCGAAGGTTTGATTAGCGGTCCAGGAGGCGTAATTAGTGGCGGAGGTGTTGGTTCGAGGGTAGAAGAACCAACCGTCGCGACCTCCAACGGTGTGATTAGTGTAGGCGGCGGTGGTGGTGATGAAGAGTGCAATTAAGGTGAAATGCAGCGCCGGTGCCATTGGATCCGGGTGTAATTTGTGGGTGATTGGAAGTAGTGAAGATCTGATCTCGAAATTCGTTTGCTTGTGAGTTGTGAGTGAGACAGAATTGTGAGTTTATTCAATTTGGGATTCGGTGGTGGTTCACGGCATTTCTTTAATGAATCAGCAAAAGAGTTGACTAATCTAAGGTACGTTTAGTTACATAAAACTCCTCATTTTTCTAAAATTTTTTTCCTAAGAAAACAAGAAAATTATAAAACATGTTCAAATTCGAGTTTTCTTAATAACTTTTCTAAAAAAAAGAAACTTCTTGTTTTCCTTTTTATAACCAAAATTTGAAAACTACTTTTGATGGTTTTCTAAGTTTTCTATATGTACTGTTCATTAGAATAGGAAAACTCCACTCCTTGCAACTAAATATGTTTTCTAGATTTTCCATGCTTTTCTAGAGAGGTAAACACTTATCATTTTCTAGAGAAATGGAAAAAAACTTTTCTTTAACTAAACGCGCCCTAAATATTTTTGTCAAGAAAAAAGCAAATTATAAACTTGAAATTGTTACAATTGTCAAGCGTAAATGCGGTATTAACTTTTATACAATTTAATTCACCATCGTAATGATACTTTTTTCTTATTCTATATTTTACATCATAAAATTAATTGTGTGATCTATACAATTTTACAAAATATAATACATGTCATGTTTATCTTTCCCTTATACTTATAATATTTTACAAGGGTTTAACGCGGGCAAATCTACGAAATTATAACTTGATATTCATTCTATACGGTGAACTACTCAAGCTTCCATCATATGTAATAAATTTGTAATTTCTTTACATTGTATGTAATTTATGGTACTTTTCCACATGTCGACTATATAAGATGCCACGCGGCGTCCCTTACAGTCGTTAATTTTACCAAAATACATACAATGTAAAGAAAATACTATTATCAATACATTTGTGCGCACTTAACTCATTAAAGAATTCATATCTATTATATTATCAATACATGAGAAGTTACTCGATATAAATAAGAAAATACATTATGATTAATGTAATATATTAGTACAAGGGTTCACTTAAGATGCAACGAAATTTTAATGGGTAAGATACACGTACAATGTTCTTATGATATAGTACGTCTAGACCACAAATAATTAAAAAATCAATAGCTGAGATTCATCATTTCCTCTATAAGTCACCATCTCCTCTAATCTCATAGTACCATATTATAAACACGATGCAAAAGCTAAATATATAGAACTCGGAAGGAAAAAGCATGCTTGATTTTCGTTATAAACTCAAACTATTTTTTACGTTAATTTTATACACAAAGTGGTCTTTCACAATAAAAACTAATCTTTTTTCTTTGACCAAACGGTCAAAACTAATCCATAAGCTATTTAAACCTAAGTTACTATTAACAGTCGACAATTGAGAAATCAACTAGGTACTAAATGCATGCTTAGGCAAAAAGAGAAACGGCTATAAATTCTCACTTAACGATTTGTTGTTAAGCCAGTCAAGCATTTAAGCTCTAACTAATCACGATATTAAAGGTTCACGTTACTTGTTTGGTGATGGGAGCATAACGAGAAAGCAAGCATTACACTATATCTTTTATACGTACGCACACATATATACATACACATACAAGAGACACAACGATGATGATGAATTAACAACACAAAACCTACAAACACTTGTACTTGTTGTCACAGCTAGCTATAAGATAACTAGAAAACAAGGTAGTCTCATATGCTTAAAACTGTGATTATGACTCATGTTTGATAGTATTAACACATAACATAACTGCAGATGTCAGATGACTTTGGTATATGATAGTATCAGATCTTGACTGGAATGGCGATAAGAGGAACATTCTTGTGCAACGTAATTCCAAATTTCTCATTCATATCCATATCTTTGGGACGCATATCTCCATCAAGCTTCCACTCAAACTTGCCAATCAGGGAGCCTAACATGAGATGCAACATTCTATGTGCAAGAGGCAATCCAGGACAGATTCTTCTACCAGAACCAAACGGAATAAGCTCAAAGTCTTGACCTTTATAATCAGTATCGATGTATAAGAACCTCTCAGGCATGAACTTCTGAGGCTCAGACCATATGGATGGGTCTCGACCAATAGCCCACACGTTACATAGGATTCGTGCATCTTTAGGTACCATGAAGCTGTTGACTTCTACATCACACAAAGCTTTGTGAGGGAGTAGAAATGGAACTGGAGGGTGTAGCCGAAGGGCTTCTTTGACAACCGCTGCTAGGTATGGGAGCTTAGAAATGTCTGATTCCTCGATAATCATGTTGTCCTTCCCAGTTATTTCCATGAGCTCAGACCGAGCTTTCACCATCTTTTCTGGGTTGTGTAGTAACTCGGCCATTGCCCATTCCAAGGTGCTTGTCGTTGTATCAGTTGCAGCAGCAAATAAGTCCTAGACAAAATATTGTGAAATGAATTAGATGGGGTGTTATATGAAATACTGTAAATTCAAAAAGTTTTGCTAATCATAATACAAGTGTTGATTTTAAAACCATTTCTAATCAATACATCACTCTGGGGACAGATGTTAAATCAAAGAACTATATAAAAGAGAAACATGTCAAATTGGTCGAACAAGATAAGAGTCGTCCAAAGTCTATTTTTATTGCATACAAACTCTGAAATGATTTTTATTTAGTGACTTAAGTAATTTAAGCAATAATTTTGATTTTGTGATCGTAAACCATAATTAACACAGAAAGTTATCACAACCTTTTTTAAAAAATAAACATGGACACAAATGTTTCAACGGTTCAACCCAATCAGGCCTGGCCATGTCGACACATAAAAGAAATGAACCAACCTGATTTGACGTACCCATTACCCAAGACGCCCGACTTGACACCTCTAAGTCATGCATATTCTGCTCTACTTACCAATAATTCATCAATGCATCATGATGGAATAAAAAAAGCATAATTAACTACCAAAAGCATGTGCAGCATGTCATTTCGGCTAAACTCAGATTCATCTTTCTGACTGAGGTCCAGCAGCAAATCTAAGACGTCTTGGCTTGTAGAAGACGCACCAGCGAAGGACTTTCCTCTCACTTGCACCCGTTGATCTACCATCTTATTCAATATAGCCATTAATTTTTCAGCATAAACATTGCCCTTCCGAAGCAAACCTTGTGGATCAAATGGTTTAAGTAGAGGGAAGAAGTCTGCTAAATTAGCTTTTCCAGCAATATCAGCTAAAGAAGATACTGCATCCTTGAATTCTTGAGATTCAAGAGAATCATAATAAGCCATATCAGTGGAGAAAATGAAATTGGAGAGAACGTTGTGAGATGTTGTGAATGCAGCTCTTCCGATATTTACCGGTTTGCTGCTGATAGAGCATTCATGGACATAGTCAACAAGTTTTCGTATCTGATTCCTACGTAGGAGCTTGCCAGCATCAAGTTGTTGTGCAGTGAACAAGTGTTCCTTGGTTATTCTTCTTAACCTTCGCCATTGATCACCAACTGGTAACCAAACCATGGAGAATAGATGGTGGTTGACCACCCGTGCAGTGTCAGGAACTGATCTGCTCGAGAAGGATTGGTCATGTTCAAGAAGGATTTGTTTGACAAGTTCCGGTGATGATACAACTATAGTCATGGTGCTACCCAATTTTAGCGACATCAGTGGACCATAGGTTTTGGAGAGGGAAGTAAGTGAGAGATGGGGGTTTTTCCCGAGTTCAAAGATATTTCCGATTATCGGAATAGGATAGGGCCCAGGCGGGAGTCGGAAAACGTTACCCGACTTCCACCTGCCCAACTTGGTGGAAATGACATAGAATATTGTCAAAAAGGATAGTATGATAAAGAATGCAGCACAGTCCATCTCTGTATATCTTTAACATTATCTGCACTATCCTTCCTATATATAAGAGCATTATAAGTAGGAAACATGAACAATATATAGTTTCAGATAAGTCTTTTCTGTATATATCTAGTTCAGACATTCAGTTGATAAGTTGTATAGTAGGTGGTGTTCCTATGTCAGCTGTAACTTAATCCTGTCTAAGTTCAGATGCTAACGTATGAAGTGGGTTACTAGATTTGTTTTTTTCTAAACATAGAATGTGATATTCATGAAATGACAGTACACAATTATCTCAAGATAGCAAATTATAAATCTTGTTTGATAATTGCCGCAAAATTAACAAATTCTAGGGTATAGAATAGCCTCACTGCATACGACAAAGTACATACTATACAATTTATTTTAGAAACCTTTTTAAAAATTTAATTTACCTCATGCACATAACTTGCCTCTACAACATTGGCCAGCTTATTCGTGTGATGATCCTCTCTCTAGATATAAGGAACAGGTATTGGCAAATCTACAAAATTATATACATATAATGCTTTATTAACTGAATATATTATCAGATATGGAGGGAGGTATATAAAAATTTATATATAAATCATATATTCCTAGTTTAAACCAAGCATCATTCACAGAGTTGGTGGGCATACCTACATCCATCGTGAATTAGTGTCATCAAGTTCATTGTACATTGTCTTCCGTTCTATTTTACTCCTTAAACTTCATAATGATTCACAGATCTTTCACATAGCAGCTGCTATCACTTCAATGTTCTTATGGTCACGATTAATCAAACCAGAACACGTGACAGCTAAAGGGGCAACTCGTTCTTGCACCATTTTGTCTTTTAGTTTTAGCCTTTAGGGCCTCGGAAGTTTTTCCAGTCTTGTTACATCCTTTTATCAATGTATTGTAAGTAATGACATTCGGAGTAACACCTTTCGACGGAAGCTTGTAAAAGAGTCGCACTGCTCTATCAAGGTTCCCTGATTTACATAAACCATTTATTAGTGCATTATATGTGGCAATGTCAGGAATAAGACCCTTGTTGAACATCTCATCACGTAACTTAAATGCTTCATTAACTTCACCGGCAGATGATAAAGCATGAATTAGGGTACAATAAGTGAAATTATCAGGACTAAACCCTTTTTGTAACAATCCAGAAATGAATCTTTTTGCATCATCAACTTTTCCAAGTTTGCATAGCCCTGCAACAGCTACATTGTACACAACATTGTTGGGAATACGAGTAGCTTCCACTATTCCATCAACTATATTTGAAATTTTCTGGACATTTAACTTTCTCGCGTCCCACTCGAAAAATTTCTCAAAACTTTTGTCTCCAGGTAAAAGATCAAAATTCATTATCTTCTGCAATAGCATGTTTGCTTCATCATTCATCCCAAACCTATATAGTGCACTGACCAACGTGCTACAAATGACAACATTAGGAACTAAACCCCTGCCTTTCATCTCAAAATATGCATTAAAGGCTTTATCCAGCATCCCCTCTTTGCACCAACCAGAAATAAGAGCCCCATACGTTATGATATTGGGGATTATTACCCTGTTTTGCATCTGTTTGAGTACTTCTACAACTTCACTTAACTTTTTAGATCTAAAATATCCAGTAATAAGTGAGTTATACATTTCAACGGACAAAGGGATGGCTTTCTTTTCCATGGTATCCTTAATTTTAAGAGCCACGTCCATGTTCCCAATTTTACAATAACCATCAGCAAGTGTATTATACGTAATTCTGTCTGGTGGACAACCTAATTCGTTCATCTTAACAAAAACCTGCTCTGCTTCAGCCATTTTTCCCATTTTACATAATCCACTAAGCATTGTATTAAACCCTATAACAGGTTTAACAAATCCCCTAGCTAAAAACTGTTTCCACAGCATTACAGCCCGTTCAAAATCACCCACTTTAAAGAACCCATTAAGCAGAATACCATATCCAACCTCGTTAGGCATCACGCCTCTTTTTAACATGAGACGCCAAAGTTTCAACGCTTTGTCAATGTTGTTGGTTGTACAAAAACCTTTCAACAGTGTACTATAAGTTACAACATTTACAATGTAACCATCACGGACCATATTTTCACAAAGTTCGTAAGCCTTAACCGTACAACCTTCCCTACAATACCCGTCCACCAAAGTGTTATAACTGTAAGAATCTGGCCTTAAATTCCATTTGTTCATACTCGTTACCATCCTTGCAGCTTCATCAACTTGACCAACTTTGCAGTACCCATTAATCATCGAATTGCACATAAATATATTCACCTTCAATCCAGCTTTCAACATCTCATTACGAATTCGAACAGCACAATCAATCTTTCCTATTCGACAAAACCCATCTATCAAAACACCATAAGCTCGCTCATCTAAAGCCAATGATGGATTCTCCTCTTTCATATCTTTAAGCACCTTCTCAGCTTCATCCACCTTCCCCAATTTACAATACCCCTTAACTAACAAAGTATACGTAACCACGTTCATCGACACACCTCTATCTTTCATTACTTTCAACACTCCTTTTGTACTCATCATATCACCCATACTAACATACCCGTTAATCAAACTATTGTATGTCACCATATTCGGTTCCAACCCAACATCCTTCTCCATCTCTCTCACACACTCTACAGCTTTGTCTACTTTTCCATCTTTACAATACGCATTCACAACAATACTACAACTATACACATCAGGCACAATCCCAATCCTTTTCATCTGATCATACACAACAAAAACCGAATAAAACTCACCTTTCCTTACCAACCCGCTCAACAAACCATTACAAGACTGCAAACTAGGAACTCTCCCCCACTTACACATTTCATCAAACACCTGGAGTGCATTCTTAACCAACCCATTTTCAGCATAGAGCCTCAATATCATATCAAACACAGTCGGAGAAAACCCGAATTCACGATAAACCTTAACTAATTCAGTCCAAACACGCAACCCCAACCGATCATCTCCCTCACAAAACCCAACTAAAATCCTCAAATTATCTCTGGTTTCATCAAACATTCGTCCCCTTGACAGAATGTGAACTAATTTACAATATGATTTAACACGTGGTCTGAAATGTTGCTGCTTTGAAGCTAAACTGAAGAAATGTAAACACGCATTTGGGTTTAATTTTAATTTGATTAAGACTTGGTTTAAGAGGTCGTCGGAGAAGGGGATTGAGAGGGTGGTTAAGGCATCGAAGCGGCGGAGGATGAGAAGGCGGGAAATGCGGTCGATTAATTCGGGTCGGGTAAAGTCGGGTAGGTGGTTTGATTGGTGGGTTGAGAGACGATGGTGGAAGAGAGAACGTAGGCGTGCTGGTACAGTTGGATTGAGACTGTACCTGAGCATTGGATTTTGTTGTCAGTATTCAAATAGACCAAACTTGTAAGTACTTCTGTAGTTATATTTGGGGGAAAAAACAAAAAAAACAAAAAAAAAGGCTAATGATATAGTATGGAACTTTTCACAAAATCCTATTGTATGCACTATACTTTCAAAAATTCTATTGTATGTATTGAAGTTACTAATCACCCCCATGTTGTATGTAGTCATTAATTTAAAACTGATTGTTTGCTTATGTGGAGCTAGTTTAATCAATTTTTATCCATGTCATCGTCCACGTAGTACCAAGAAAATGCATTAAACTATTATTTGCTGATTCTTTCTTAATTATTTAATTGATTTTTTATTGAATATTCTAAACACAATATGATGAACCAAACGAAATTAATTTAATACAATTAGATCTACAAACATAAATTATTAGAAACAAAATTGAGTAGATATACAATACAATTAGATCTCAGAAGCAAATTAATTCATAAAAGAAAAAGTAGATCTACAAATAGAAATTCCGGTAAGTCATCAACCGCCACCACGCTCCGTCGTGAGTTTCATCTTTTCCGGTAACCGGATAGAACTCGATTTTCCGTCACCACCACGGATATCCGGCCACAAGAAAAACTAATTTTGTAAATCCTCACCCCCACAACCGCGTCGTGACTTTTGGATCCTTTTATCGACACCAACACTCGTCATCACTTTCAGGTCTGAAAATCATCACCAACACTCCGCCGCCGTCGCTTTTAGATCTGTAAATCGTCATCAACACTCCGCCGCCATCACTTTCAGATCTGTAAATCGCCGCCGTCACGATCTTTGCTTTCCGTCACCGGATCTGTTGAAGGAAGGTGGAAGGAGACAAATTGTTGATTTTTTTTTTTGTTAATCAATTTGTGTATGTTTTATTGTTTGGTGTAGATGTTTCAGACATATGAGGATGAAGAGAGGAGTGAGGTTTCTACACTGATTCATAAGTTGAACACTTTAACATGCGACTACAGAGTATTTGCTTTTGGGTGATGATGCCTATGAGTTTGTATTTAATTTGTATTTCTAATTTATATAAGCAAAAGATAAAACATTGCTCATAAAAATGAGGATGATAATTTTTATTTTTATTTTTATTTTTTAGAATATTCAATAAAAATCAATTAAATAATTAAGAAAAAATCAGCAAATAAAAGTTTAATGCATTTTCTTGGTCCTATGTGGCTCCTACGTGGACGATGACATGGATAAAAATTGATTAACCATCTCCACATAAGCTAACAATCAGATTTTGATTAATGACTACATACAATAGGGGTGATTAGTAACTTCAATACATACAATAGGATTTTTGAAAGTATAATGCATACAATAGAATTTCATGACAAGTTCGATACATTTTCAGACCAATAGCCCAAAAAAAAAAAAAAACTCCATTATTCGTACGAGAAAACACCGTACACTTTATGTAAAAGCGGAGAACATGTTGCCTCTTTGATACTAGTAATCCCAAATTCATAACCATTACAAATGACTTGATAAAACATACAAAGTCAGTCTCGAAAATCACATCACATATTCGAAACATCGAACACTCTCTCATCAGCATCTCACAGTAGAAGGAATCCGATAACATTTATCAATTCTTAGCACGTGATTGCAAAGAATGATGAATCTGAATCCAAAACCTAAGGATTTCAAAACTCTCAAATCGCAACAAAACCAAATGTTTAGACCACCAAATCGCGTCGCAATATCACCATATACCGTCGCGATCTCATTGTCGTGTCATGATTACTCTAACTCGCGCTGCGAGTTTCAGGTTGTATGTCAAACCTAATTTAATTACTCCGCAATCGTGTTGCAATATACTCCATTCACGTCGCGATTTCTTCATCAGCAACCACCTTTTAACTGAACTTGACTTTTTCTTGTTGCAACACATCCTAAACAGCGTCGTTAAGATGGTTATTTTTTACCGAATCTAGATCAACTATGATTATCTGGCCACAATAATCCCAAATCTCCATCTTCCAAAAAAACTAAAACAATAACAATCAATAAATCTAATCTGGCTCATGCTTTCATGCACTATTGTTTCCAATAGTTCAACCAGAAACTTTGATACCAGTTGTTGGAAAATCGGAAGGACCCCAAACAACGTGTGTTAACATAATCACACACACAAATAAAAGGCGGATAATAATTACTGACTAAGAAATCAAAACAAAACAACAAGATAATAATTAACACGAATAATACGACACGAGAATTTAACGTGGTTATATCCAGTCTTCACCTTGGGATTGGTTTAGTCAACGGGGCAAAACCAGAGATTTCTTTCATTAAAATCAGGCTTACAAATACATAGGGGTATGTCTTAGTAGGATAAACCTAACTTAGCCATCAAAAAACCCATTAAATTCTGGCCAACACGGAAACGCCCCCATAATCGCACCGCAATTACACCCGATTGTATCGCGATCTAAACAATTGCACCGCGATTGTGCTCTAGCCTCCAGGTTGCACCGCTATAAAATCAATAATGCCGCGATTTTGCTTATTTAAGCAATACTCTTTTTTTTTCCCCGTTAAGCTTCATAATCCTAATAAAGGACAATTTCAAGTACTTATCCAACTCCTTTATAATAAGTGTTTTGTAAGAAGAATAATAATAATAAAAAAAAGTAGAATGTCAATGAGATTTTCAAGAAGTGTTATTTATTCTTCTCTTAGCTTGTTTGAATTGAAATAGTTATTCACGAAGTAATTAATATAATGGAACTTAGGTTGGTTCTTTTTTTCAATTATTATTGAATTCAATATTAGTATTTTTAATTAATATTATAGTTTATTTATTATCCTTAGCATTTATATTATAATCACACTAAGAGATCATTAATTAGTGTAACAAGTTTGATGAGTAAAAGAAGAAAATTTAAAACATTTCTTAAGATTAAGGACGAAATGCGCCATTTCATATAAAACACAAGCACCATCCGTAAATTTGGCCGTTTACTTAATAATCCTCTCGTTGACTTGCAACTTGTTCATCACATCATCCTTTGGTTTGCGTGGTTCAGATCGTGAGTTCAATTATTCTATAAAACTTTTCCCCAATCTGGATTTGGTTTTATTAGCATCTGTACGTCAAGCATATTTTGATCTCAATGGCTTCTGCTTCTGCTTCTGCTTCCACAATATTTAACCCCAAGCGGTTATTTAAGTATGATGTGTTCATAAGTTATAGAGCTCAAGACAGCCGGAACTTTTTTGATCATCTTTCTGCTGCTCTTGATCATCAAGGTATTCGTGTTTTCAAGGATAAAAACAAGTTACTCCTTAAAGGGAAAAGACTCGGTGTTGAGCTAATCAAAGTCATTGAAGACTCAAACTTCTTCATCATTGTTTTCTCCGAAAACTATGCATCTTCATCTTGGTGCTTGTGGGAACTTGCGAAGATCATGGAGCGCCACAAGACTAAGGAGCAGACTACTTACCCGGTGTTCTACTATGTGGATCCGTCTGAAGTCCGCAGTCAAACTGGAAAAGTGGCACAAGGCTTTGCAAAACATAATAATAACAAGAATTTTGGAAAATGGAAAGAGGCTATGAGAAAAGCAGCTAATCTGTCTGGATGGAATTTGATGACAACTTCGAATAGGAGGTAATATCTCTTCTTTTAATGAAAAATAATGATAATATTACTTTTATTTTATTACCACACCCAACGGATGCGTCGGTTCATCCGTCGGTTTCCATCACTTAACCGACACTGTTGGCACCATCCGTCAGTTTGCTCCGTCACTTGGGCTCCGTCGCCAAACCGACGCAGCGTCGGTTTTATTTTTATTTTTTTGTTTTTCTTTTTGTGTGTATATAATTAAAGGTAAATTGGTAAATGTGGGTCCAAAATTTAAAGTGACTGAATCACTGATGGCAGGGGTCCATCAGTTTCAGTCAGTTTTGTAAAAAGCTTACGTGGCGCATACGTGGTGCAGACGTGACGCGTCAGTTTCTGTCGGTTTCTGTCACTGTTGGAAATCACCGTTGAAAATTCTATTTCCTTATATTTTCCAAATCATCTTAATTTGTTGAGACTTGAGAGCGTTTTCTTGAACATGTTTTCAATTAAGTGTATTTTGCAAGTGCGTTGTACACGAACTTTACCACCGATTGAATGCTTATATACACTTGATATATTTATGAATTAATTCAACTTAAGGAATGTATATTGTGTGTACATAACTAACATGTGATATTTTTAATGTATACAATCTTAAAAAAAACATATTTAAAAGTTGTATGCATTAAAAGTACCACCTCTTAGTTACGTTGTGTCGACACAATATATATCGAGTGTAAGTTGAATGTATTCATAGATATTAATTAATCCCTATATACTTATACTCCTATTGGATAATACAATTAGCACACTATACTATCCGTTCCTAGTCTATTAGATCTCTAGTCCTTCATTATATTATTTATCTGACCGAACAAGAGCTCCATTTTCACATTCACACTAGCATAATGTCCGTGCAATGCAATATGAACAATCACTTCATCTATTTAGCATAATGTTCGTGCAATGCAATATGAACAATCACTTCCTCTATTTTATTTAGATAGAATAGTATCTCCTTAAATATCATATCATGTTATCTTTGAAATACCTACATTATAACATAATACTTTAATTTGACACATAAAATATTTTAAACGCTAACACTATTTTGGGAAATTTTTAACTTGTAACCATTTGACAACTACAATTTTTAAAAGAGAAAAAAAAGTAGCATACTAATTTAGTAAACATTTATGATATAAAATTTGACGCAGAAAACTAACGTTCCAAATCTTTGACTACAACATGAATTCTTAGTATACATTTGTTTATTCGAGTCATGTAACCATCTCACTAAATACCTCTTTATATGATAACATGTACATGCTTATCGAACTTTAGTATCCTTCATATGGAAATCACAAATTATTGTGCTTAAAAAAAATTCGGAGCTTTACAAGTTGGTATATGAGAAACTATAAAAATGTTGAGTAGTTTAAAAATGCAAATGACACGTCTAATATAATTATCAATAATCTACTTAAAGAAGGCGGAGAACAACAATCAAACACTAATTAATTAATATCCCGCTACATATGAACATTTTCTCCCTTCTATGATAATCTCCCATTTTCTTTTGGCATGTATTATTAACTCCACTCATCAAATGTAAGCTATAGCAAAAGTAAACAAATGTTCATGAAGTCACCAAAAATATAAATAAAATCTAATAAAGCAATATTAATTCAAATTTATGAATTGAAGTTTAAAGTCGTACTTATACCTAAACCAACTTTAGAGACACAAGCTAGAAAGAAGATCATCAAAGAATAGGAAGAAAACTAAGATGAAAAGTATTGTGTAATCTTATGTAAATGTAAATACCATAATTAAGATTGTGTTGATTAAAAAGTAAAAATTGGTTCAATATATGAAGATGGGTAGTGATTAAAAATTGAATTAGTGCTAACATAAAAAAATGTGTCTACATGTGTTATATTTTGAGGTAGATTAGTTTGTTAAATGATGATGTGTAACATTTTGATCCTCATTAGGTGTCAAATTCTAAGAGAATGATGTGGCAAGTTTTGGAGGTATTTAGTTGATTTTATAGAGTAACTAGTTCAATGACCCGTGATTACACGGGTTTAATCAAAAAATATTTATAAGATTACTAAATATATTTTGTACATAATAATAATAATAATAATAATAATAATAATAATATAATTCGTAAATAAATTTGTCTAAAATTCTGTTAACTGTTTCCACATATCCTTCAAATAGTATAAAATTTTAACATTAAGTTTTATGAGGTAACTATACAAAATGCCGTATATAAGCAAACATAAATGAAAAGTTCAGTTTGGAAAGTGTGGTCACAACTCACAACTCAGAAGATTGATCAGGTAGTAGCAATTGTAAGTATGATAAAGTTTAAAACAATTAGCAGTTGAGAGCATGCTAACTTCATAGATGACAGCAGCCAGTTGACATGATTTATACACTCTTACAAAAAATGACTACGCCAATAGTACCTTATATAACACAAATATACAACAATAAAAAAATCCAAACATTGAAAGCAAATTCGTCAAACCCTTTGCCTTTTCATCTGAAAATATAAAATAACCCATCAACAAACTAATAAGACACCAAATTAAAGAAGTTACTCATATCATTACGTAGTCTGCTTGACCCGCCCATATTAGCCTACCCACTGATAATACATGCCTAATAATGGAGTTATAGTGTAAAATTTACTTCTTGACCAGCCCGTATTACCACATTCCCTCCTCCTAGAAGGGCATTAAAATTTACTGGTATAAAGATATTATCGCATTTTCTGAAATAAAGACTAATAAAGGTTTCAAAAAGGGTGGGTTGGACTATATAAGTTAAAATGGGTTAAGGACATAACATGTACATTTTCTGAAATGAATTAGTAGCACATTCAAATTCAAGCATGTACCTACTTGTTCCAAACTAATGAACCCAAGAAGGTAGCAAGATTTTAGTTCTTTCTGCATATAATATTTTTTGGGCACATACAAACTCAAGCATACCTACTTGCACCAATACTTGGTCAAAAAAGTAGCATGATTTGGTTCTCAAAACAGCCATGATTGATGCAGCTAAGAAGTAATATAGGTTGCCCAAAAAGTAGCATAAATCGCTGAGAAAAAATATACTCCGTAATAGGGTACCGCCTTGAAATATGCAGTTTTTTGCATCAGTTTGTTAACATAAGTATATAACTACAATGGAAGTAAAATTACTAAGTAACTGCAAAACTGAAACTATTAAAGTTATTGCAAATACCGATTTACTATATCAGTAAAATTAGTGACTTTCAAACTCTATAAACCAAAATCACCAATCATAAGACCCAAATCATTATAACTTAGTATGAATCCCAATTACGCATATTAATATAGTTCCATCCAAAGAACCAAAGAAATTACCTTTTCTTAAAAAAAAAAAAGTTACATTGCCAAATGTTCAACTTTTTCATACCTAGCCCATTGAAATATGATATAAATAATCAGGTGTACACTTTCTTGATAAACAGACCCCTTGCAATTTAACCAACATGCACCTGAGTTTGATATCCAATCTTGCAAGAAGAAACTAAGATCTGTTAGGGAACAAACAAAGAAGGCTAATGAAATTTTTTGCTATATGTTTCCCTACTTTTATTCTTTCATAACTTTAAAATAAATAAACAATAAAACTGAAAACATGTAGCCTGTATATAAAAGGTAACCCGTGTAATCATTTTTTTTTTGTCATTGAGGAAATGTCTAATTAACCACATAGAAACTTTAAAAATTAAGCATGACATATATAAACCACTTTCAGCTTAATACATAAACTTGTATAAATATGTTTATTAACATGGCTTTTGCTAATCATTGCCATGAGAAAAATGATCATATATATGAAACAAATTATAAAAGAGTTCAAGCAAAAAATATGTTTAATGTTCCAAACGATATTGACTATATATATTACTACCTGCTGCTTCTTTTGTATTTGAAACATCACCTAACCAATATTTACTACTGCTTTTGTAAACCAAGTGATCTATCCTCCTTTACATACCCAACTGGCACTATTTAGCCTTGTCTACCCATCTTAAATTTGCTTATGGATAAAACACAATTTAAGGCAGATTCTGTATCTGTTAGAATAACAAAGCCACTTTTACTTTGTTGATTACGATTTGTGTGAAAATCAAGAGCTGGTTGGTATGGAATACAAAAACAACTTCTGTTGTGAGTTAAAAATTTCCAAACTGCTATTGTTAGACAGGGAGACCTGTCGAGTGTGTCAATTGAAAGAAAGAAGAGAGACAACTAACCAAATACACATGTCTATAGATCGACCAGCAGCCTAGCTCATTCTATGACATCATCAACCCCTATCTCCATTCCTATAAGAGATGTAATTGAAATGTGAATGTCGCGTAAAATTCACAAAACACAACAAAAAAAACTTAATTCTAAGAAAAGAATTTGTTCCATTAGAGGTTTGTATATCCATCAGATCATTCACAGACAGATACATTATTTCTACCAGTAACAAATAGTAATGAAATCATAGAAGCTCGGTTTATACTAACCCTTTTATAAAGCCATCATGTAAGGCACACAGGTACCTTTGATTATTTCCAGTCAATTTTTGGTAATGTATCTGTGTCCTTTAGCGGAAACCCTACCTGCAAATGATAACTCACCATAAGTATAACCAAATTCATCCAAGTCATTTCATCAAATACCTTATGTGCATCAAAGAACAATAACACCACAACTTACATCAAACCCCATAAATAACAATTAAAATCGAAAACAAAAAAAGTCAGAATTGATAAAATAAGCCAGCCCTAAAATATATTAAAAGAAAAGTCCATACTGTAAAGTACTCGAACTCTTAGTTTCCATGAATCCTTGCCGGTGTCAAGATCAGCGATGTAGTTAACTCCTTCGTCAGCCATTAGGGTTTTCGAAAATACAGATAAAAAAGGAGAGAGTGGAAAGTGATATGGGTAGAGTGAAAGGATATGTGGCGATTTAAAGAAGAGAAGACCGATTGTATTCCAGTGGTGAGGCTCAATTTGAAAAACGTGCAAGCAAAAGAAAATCAGACGGCTTTTCAGTATCCATACAAAACAGAAGCGTGCAAAAATATTAATTAGGTTATTTTGGGAATCACAAGGTGTATCGGATACAGCAACCCATGGAAGATATTATTTTGTTTACATATTTAAAATAAATCAAAACAATGAGAAAATTTCTTGCATGTAGTAGTGCCACGTAAGCAAAGTGATTACCTTAGAATGGGACATGTCAGCCTCATGACATAAGCACCAACTCCCTAATATAAGATAGGTAAGATAGTAATGATGATGATGATATGATATTTTTTACTTATTTTATAGATAATATTTCAGTCGATTTCATTTACATGCTACATTATTTATATACTGGTAAAAAGACCGTGCAACACGAAGGGTAAACAACTATAGCATCACATTAATTCGATATAAAGTATTAAATCAAAATTAAAATTTACATGACGATATAGTAAGATATGGTGTTTTTAAAAGGAAAAAAATAACCGTTTTATCCTTTTTGAAAATTGTTAAAAAAATTCCTAAAAATATATATGTATATAAAATGTCATTGCGAACTCGATATTCGGATTGCGAGTCTCTAATAGTCAGGTGTTAAGTTGGCATATGCGGAGTTGTTGGCTGGGTCGAGAGTTTTAACTATCAATACCTTTATATTATTTTTTTGTTTTTTTTTTTTTTGTTTAGTATTTTAATACTAAACATTATGCTCGTGAAATTGTAATCCCAAATTTGAATAATATAGTGAAACTCTATAATGTAGAAATTAATGATAACAAAACAAAATGAGGAATGTAAGTAAACCTGTAAATTTATAATATTATACAACAAGACATCAAATAGTTCGTTTCTATTTTTTTTAATAAACTTAAAAAATGTGTCAAATTTAGGGAAAGTTGATTTTGAAGGCTTTAACGGCAGAATTTGACTTCAAACAGTGGACAACCGCCTTAGGTAGTTTGCTAACATGTTCGTCTCGTTCTTACTTTTTCGTACATAATTGACATGTCGCGTACCTCTTTACGGTTTAAAAGTTATATCATGTTTATTTGTTAGAGTTATAATGATGTTGTAAGAATGAGAATTTAGTATATATAGGGATATGTTAGTGATTTCAAGTAGATTTTTCAAAGACTCATATTAACATTAAGGGTAAAGTAGTAGTTTTCTTTAGAAAACACCTAAAATGCTTAATATATTAGTAGTAGACATATAATAGGATTAATTAATTAGATTTTAATGTCATATGTTTGTTACTTTTATGTTTAATAATTATAATTATAGTATAATGAGATTTTAGTATATGTAGGGATGTATTACTAATCTAATGTAGATATTTTAAATATCAATATTTATGTTAGGGGCAACATAGTAAATTAAATCTATATAAAAAAAACATTGAAATGCATTATATATCTTTACATCTTTACACCCTTATAATTTGTTTTTCACTTTTCTTCTTTGCCTTAGCTTTTTAAAGAATGTTAATTACCATTTTACCCCTATTTTCATTTACATAGACAACTATGCCAGTTAATAAATATGGCAATAACCTCACCTGGACGTCATTCCCATTTATTTATTTTAGTAACTAGCCTCTTTGTGTGTTATATTAAGAAAGTATATTTCATTAAGTGATTTTCTTTGTGCATGGTCAAATGTCAGCCTATACTTCTTTCTATTACATATTTGATTTAATTGTAATTGATTTTATTGTTAATTTGCTGTATTTGCTATGCGTCATTTACTCATTTCCATCGTATCATTATATATACATCATTTCCTCTGATCAAATTTTACCACTTTATTATATTCATTTGCAATTTGCATTATTCAACATGTCTTCAAATTTTGCTCATGTTCATGCTTCTACTTCCGTCCTCTCAAATCATTAAATAGACAAAAAGATACATAAACAATCTATAAAATATTATGAGTAGTATTCTTATATGGAGATCTAATTTTCATTTTAATTCGTTCATATCAACGAACTAAATTGTGATAACTACCCGCTGCTTTGCGCGGGCAACTGCTAGTTAGTATTGATATGGATAAGTGTTTTTCACGTAGCGCAATCATATTTACATCGTGTATATTTTAATTTATTGGTTAACGTTATATATATAACGGGTGGAGTAAAACGAAACTGGGTCGAATAGCTTGAAAATCATATGAAGTAAATTTTCTAACATGTTCGTCTCGTTTTTCTTTTTTGGTACATAATTGACACGTCGCGTACCTCATTACGGTTTGAAAGTTTAATCATGTTCATTTGTTAGAGTTTTGATGATGCAATAAAAATGAGAATTTAGTATATATAGGGGTATGTTAGTTATTTCAAGTTGATTTTTTTAAAGACTCGTATTAAGGGTAAAGTAGTAATTTCCCTTAAAAAACACCTAAGATGCTTAATATATTAGTAGTAGACATATAAAATGATTAATCAATTAGATTTTAATATCATATGTTTATTACTTTTTATGTTTAATAATTATAGTATTTATGAGATTTTAATATACGTAGGGTATATTAGTAATTTAATGTAGATTTTTAAATATCAAAGGTAATCTTAGGGGCAACATAGTAAAATATATCTTTATAAAAAAAATTAAAATGTATTATATATTAGTATAGATCAAGGTTGTCAAGATCAGGATCCTACGTAGAATCGTTTTTGCCTTTGCAAGATCGGGATCGTAGATCCTACCAAATATGATTTTTTTACAAAGATATTTAAATTCTTATAGAAAACTACTATTAGAGAAATTAATCTAACATTCAAACTTTTATATTACCGAAGTGATGCAATTTGTCAACATATATTTTTCGAACGATAAACGTACTAAAATAAAAGATAGCGGCATAAGACAATTGCACCAAAGTTTGAGTGCATATTACAAAATAAAATTCATAATTATCGTTTTAGAGGTTCTAGATTTTTTCTTAGGTTACTTTGAAAATAAATGGAGAAATTGAACTTGAAAACAAATGTATGGTAAGTTTTGAGATATCACTTGGACCATTTATGAGCCTTACAAGTCCAATTGTAAAAAAAAAAAAAAAAAAAAAAAAAAAAAAAAAAAAAAAAAAAAAAATCCATTTGTAGGATCGGATCGGATCGTGCAACGATCCTACAATCTTACGATCGATCCTACCTCCTAACTGATCCTACTTTGATCCTGCACGTTTTTCCTTGGTAAGATCATACGATCCTACGATCAGAATCGCAGTCTTGACAACCTTGGTATAGATAGGTAATCCTCCGAATATAGTTTGTGTTGATCGGTAACATAAATTATAATAATATGAACTTTTATAGTTATGATGTATGCAGATAATTGAATATCCTGTGATAATTACAAACCTTATAACTCCCTTAATTCCCTTAATTCAATATGAGACATACTGTATTTCAAATTTAATTAAAGATTATATGTTTGATCAGAGTACAAATTTTTAAAATTCGAAAGGCATTACCAAAGGTCAAAAGGATACCAATATTAGAAGAAAAGACTATTCTATTTGAAGTAATTTTTAGATATCTAATATCTATATCTATGATTCTATTCTATCTATAATGTGGGTTACTGCTTTATTTTTGAAGTCATAAAAATAAGACTAACATTTCCTTATTTAGTTTCTCTAATTAATTTTCATTTTAGAACACAACTTTATATATTTCCTTGCAAATTATCTCTATCAACTCATCATCATGGGTAGTCATATAATTGTCATTGAGTTACTATGTACAATGTTACTATACTAGCATTGCGCGAATATCATACTAGTTATTAATAATGCATCTTGTATGTTGAGTCTTAAAATCTCAAAAGAAATTTAAAATTACTCATGTACCTCTGTTGCATCATATATTAAATTTAGTTTAAATAGGAAAGTTATCATTCCAAAGTTACTTTGTTATATATTTGTTATGGGTGTTGATATATATAACAAATATTTTTATTCATACACCAAAAAAAAAACATTGCAGACTTGTACAGTACAGCATCAGGATGCATCAAAAGTGGTGTATATATGAAAATGTTTGTTGTATTTATCAACCCCCATTTGTTATCGTCACAATGAAGTTAATAACTTCAATTTAAATGTAGTTTTTTATTTGTTTTATTTCTTTTAAAACTAAATTGAGCATAATCATTTAATGTTAAACTTTAAAATAATCAGCATTTAGAGTAGTTAATCGGCCCCATCATTTGGGTGATTGGAGTTAATAATCTTATTCCTCAAAATAGTGTATGTTGGGTGGTGATTTGTACACCACCAGAAATTATCCATACACCATTTTTATGCATAATTGTGTTGTACTGTATAAAACTGTAAAACAACTTTAGTGGTATATGGCTAATTTTTGGTGGTGTACAAATCACCACCCGTGTATATTTGTTTAACATATTGAAATCTTATCTATAAACTGAAAAATGTGCTAGTGATTGTAATAGGATATATTAGTAATCTTAATCCTCTTTTAAGATTTTAAAACTCAACAATGGACATCCTTTTATATATACTAGCGTAATACTCGCGCTATGCAGCGGAGTATACTATTTTATGGTTAAACAGTTAATCAACGATGATAATGAGTTGATAGTAGTAATTTGCTTGTATGTAGTGTTCAATATTTAAGAATACAATTGGTAAAAAGTAGAAAAATGTGATATTGATAAAGTTTTGGTATAAAATGAAAATTAGTTCAACTAAATAAGGAAGTGTTGAGTCTTAGTTCTTATAAAGTTTCTAAAAATAAAGTACCAACATGCATTATATGTATTATAGATTATAGATTATAGATTATAGATTATAGATATAGATATAGATATAGATATAAATATAGATTATAGATGAGTACTAGTGTTAAACCTGTGTGATGTACGCTAGAAAAGTATAATGTCATAATATATCGATCATAATAAAAAAAAATTTATGAAATATTTTAATGACCATATTTAATTTTGTGTTGTATACATATTATATAAGGGTGATGATTAGTAAATCATCAATTTTTTTATTTGTACACCATCATTTATGTTTTAAAATGTTATAATGTATAACATTGCAAAACATATTTGTGGTATACAACTAAAAAAATGATGTACAAATCACTTCCCTTTATATAATCCTTTTTGATATCATTTAAAAAAATAAATGAATAATATAATAGAGGCTAACAATAGAAAAAGGGATTTATGATTTCGGATATAACAGATAATTATTCTAAAAATATATCCAATGACACGTTAGTTTGGAAGAAATAGTTATAATTTAATCATCTATTGCAATATTTACCGGCTAAAAATGATGACATATTTACGTAGATTAATTATAATTTATTTTTTCAATAAAATATTACCTTATTTATCATGTGAGTGTAAGAGAATCCACCTTATCGAGTTTCTTTAATATAATGATGACACATAAAATGTAAGTGATGTGACATGATTGAATAGTTGACAAATCATTTGAAGTCTCCTCACTTAGTTATATAGATCGATGGTATATAGATGTATAAATTATAAACTTAATAAATTCAGTAGATTAACATCCAATCAAATCAAATAAGGACCTTAAAAGAAGATACTAATTGCATAATCAACTATATATTTCAATCTTGTAGTCAAGAACTAAATGATAAAAAGAAAATATATATAATCATTTCATTTCATTCATTCTTATACAAGATCGACCAATTCATTAATAAAAGGACACCTCAAAACTAAAAGTCCACTAAACTCAATTAAGCATCTTAACACGTGTCCTGTCAAGCTCCATATATAGACTTATATTATTATTAATTAATTAATTAATTCAATTTTAGTGGAAAACAAAAATTAGCACCTTAAGAACTTTGAAATTTTGATAGACATCTTCCTGGATTCTTCTCCTACCTCATCGGTTCTTTCTTCTCCGCACCAAGTTTTTTTTTTTTAAAAGAAAACTTGGTGTGGAGAAGAAGGAACCGATGAGGTGGGAGAAGGATCCAGGAAGATGTCTTGAAACGGGATCGGAACTTGCTTATACCATATCAAATTTTTTTCTCCACACCAAGTTACTTGCTTATACCATATCAAATCTAGATCATTGTCATCCTTCAAGACCATCTCGGGCTCAATATCTCAACCAACCAACGATTCTATCTCCCGCCTCATCGGATCCACTATGCATTTCCTTGAAATGGGATCGGAACTCCATGCAGAATTACGATTTCGACCATGTTGATGTCAACTTCTACTCTAGCTATGTCTTCTTTTTCTCATGGTTCGCGTCCTTAATTTTTTGGCTGACTTTAATTTTTTATATTGTCTTAACTATTGCAGTTTTTACCTACTGTATTTTTGTTCTGTTGATGATTTAACCTAATATTGTGTTATATATTGTCTGTTAATTAGGTCTGGTAGTAATATCAAAGTAATGAGAACATAGACATCTTATCGACACCGGTTTGGTTTTATACTTGTTTTTGCTATCCGTCTAAGAGATGAGAGTACATTTTAAAATAGTTGGGTTTTGATGAGCTTCAATTTAAATTAGTGAAAAATGCTCTTTTTATATTGTATTGTTGCTGATAAATTTAGGCTAATACGGTACCAAAGATGCTACGTTGGTGTCCTTCCCTTAGTTTTCCATTTTGTGAGGACATATGAATAGGATGATGGTTCATACATTATCAATATATCATCGAGAAAGTTGGAAATTTATTTTATTTATGTAACAATTTGATTATGATAATATTATTATTGTAATGTCTCATTAAATCATGGGGTATGAGTAGCTCTACATCTTATGAAATCTGCACATTTGAAGATAATGGTCCAAAGAAGGCAATGAATGTTAAATTTTATCAAAAATTTTCTTACAAATACATTCACAAAGTAAGAAAAAGAAGAAGAAAATAAATGTCATTATTCGCTTGAACTCACTTTGATATATGAGTTCTTGTGGCAGGGAAAAAGATAGTTGAAGAAAAGCAACCAAGTTGTGTATCACCTTTAAAAATGTGATTTCTAATAATCAACTTCATTTAATTCATTGTTTCTATTTACCATTTTGTTTCTTTATATATTATCCTCTTGAATTATAGTGTGGAACTGTGGATGTCTGACATGATCACCGCGATAGCTTAATATGAAGTTTGTTGTCATTGTGTGAAGGTCTAAAATATTTGTTTCAATTAGGAATACTAGACCTATTCTTTTCTCAAAGTTTTATAACACCACGTGAGTAGATGTGTTGTTTGTCATCCAACATAACAAGCTATATATTGTTGTGATAGTTCATGTCTTGTAGGGTACCTGAGCCTGAGGGAAAGCTTCATGAAGCATTTATCTTTGGAACAAATGTTCAGCTTTCAACTGAGAAAAGTTATCCGTAAGTTAATAACTTATTAAGAAGTTAAGATCTTGCCCTATTTGACTATAATATAACATTAGGTGTCCTTATATGCTTAAAATTTAAACTCTGTTGCTCGCTATTTGATTTGTAACACTACCTGTTGCTGGTACCCTTGAAAACAAGGGTTCTAGAAATGAAGTTATCGATCATTATACAGCACACACCTTAAAAGATTTAGAATCCAAAATCAGCTCTTCCAGTTTGTGAGATGCTCTTGGGTTTTGACATGACTCAAATATTGCTCTTTAGTAGGTTGCAAATTGCATATTGTTTTACTGGAGACCCTTTTAATATGAAAGCACCCATCTATACAATGTAATCACTTTGAATACAATAAATTTTTTGTTCATTCTTCTCAGTTAATATGAAAGCCATTTTACTAAAAGTCAAAACTTGTGATATATTGAGAACTCGCCACAAGTTCATCTTGCATGATGTAAGGGTAGTTTGAGCAATATCAGATTATCAGACATTATTTTAGCCAATCAATTGCTGGAATGGTGATTCGTTGGATAAATGTTGTTAAATATGAAAACTGATGTGAAAAAAATAATATTTTACGATATGTTGTTTGGTTCTTTCTGTAGAATTAAAATATATCATAGAAGACATAAAGTCAGATGATGAAGTTGATAGAAGAAAAGAAATGAAAGCATAGTTGAGACCTTTTTAAGGAGGGTATTTCATCTCCATTTTTTGGAGTAGTAGGGATGAAAGTCAGTAAAAGAAATCCCATCAAAATACTAAATTTTTTGAAGTCTGCTATTCAAAGACGCAAACCATAATTGCTGATAAAGACAGAAGGGAATGCAATGCATTGATGATTTGACAAGCGAGAGTGGTTTTTAAAGTCGTAAATTTATTTTAGATTTAAAATCTTGATATGACTATAAGTTCTACAATCTGACATTCGATTTTAAGCATCTCGAGACTGGGTTGTGCGTAGCACAGCCTAGAGTCTCACTAGTGTATTTATTAAACGTGCTACAAACAACTGAGTGGTATTTGCTTCGATAATAAAATGTAGTAGTTATTTACCTTGGGTTATTGTTTTTTAGATGAACATATATTTATGAATTTTGTCACTATCTTAGGTTATGAGATGCTTTGTATAAACCATAAATGATAGAATTTGATAGAATCAGCTAGAGAACCAACACCAAATATTCATCCATGATTATTGGTTTACAGAGTAATAATGAATATTGACTTGCAAATCAATATTCATGGATGAACATTTTTAGTGTAATTTGGAGGGATTATGTGGTTCTATTCTTCTGATGTGTGTGCGCGTGCCCGTGCCACATGAAAGTGAATATGGGGTGTGCAATCCCATACCTAACTAGATGTAAATCCCTTGAAAGTACGTCAATTTTGTTGAAGAATATCAAAACTATGTAGTATTTAGTTGTGTACCTAAAAACTTCTTTTCCTGATTTCACTCGACCATATGATCACTCATCTTCAACCTCACCACACTCTCAAATTGTATGTATGTGTCAGTAGCCAACTTCGTTGTAATTTAATTTCACTTTAAAAACTAATTGTTCATGTGGCATTTTCAGTGATCCAATCGAGTCTTGTTTGACTGATGAAGCTAGTGGCGGATTCATGATTCCTAATCAGGGTGTGCACCATCTAAATTCAATTAATAGACAACGCTTTGATTCGTCCGCAGGATATGTAAGTAAACACCCAGCAGCTCAAATGGGTCCACCCCTGCATGACGGTGAAATCATCCAAAGCGGTTCAGTTGATGAACAAAAACTTGATTCATACTCAGGGTATGCAGGTGCAGACCGTTCGCATGAAGCTAGATTCATTGAAACCATTGTTAAACATATTTCGTTCAAGTTACGATCGAGTTCTAGTCATTTCAGCGATGACAGAAATCTGGTAGGCATGAAATGCCGGATGAAGGATTTGAAGCATTATTTTGAGGGTTCTGAAGATGTGCGCTTGATCGGAATAAAGGGGATGGGAGGTGCGGGTAAGACAACTTTGGCCAGAGCTTTCTTTGATCATATATGTATTCAGTTTGAAGGTAAAAGCTTTGTTGAAAATGTGCGGGAAGCTTCAAGGAGCTCTTTGTCTGGTTTGGAGTCGCTGCAAAAAAAGATCCTTTCTGATGTGTTAAATGATCATGACGTCATCATAAGTAGTGTTGATGATGGGAAAAACATGATGAAACAGAGGTTGCATGGTATAAAGATTCTCATTGTTTTAGATGATGTTGATCATATAAGCCAGCTTGAGGCATTAGCCGGTGAGTGTAATTGGTTTAAGCCGGGAAGCCGATTTATCATTACTACAAGAGATGAGCAAGTGCTGTCAGAATACAGAGTGACACAGATTCATGTTGTTAATCTGTTATCGGAAGAGGAGTCAATTTGTCTCTTCAGCAGGTATGCTTTTGGGAAAGATACTCCAACCAAAGGATATGAAAAGCTATCAGAACAAGTTGCACGTTATGCTGCTGGTCTTCCCTTAACTATAAGAGTTTTAGGTACAATTCTTCATGGTAAGCGTGAGCTTGAATGGGTAGATGCACTAGAAGGCCTAAAAAAAACTCCATTAAAGGAAACACTGGTAAGTCTAGAATTAAGCTACGGCAGCTTGGAGGATGAATGTAAGGAAATATTTTTAGATGTTGCATGCTTACTGAAAGGTCTGCCAATAGACACTGCAGTCAGAATTCTTGAAAGCTGTGGATTTCATGCAAGAAATGGCTTAAGAGTTCTTGAGCAAAAATCTCTGTTAACTATTACTGGTCATGGGTACCTAGACATGCATGACCATGTACTAGAAATGGGTAGAAATATTGTTCGTCGTTTTCATCCGGATAATCCCAATAGACATAGTCGATTGTGGATTCAGGAGGAAATTGAAGGTGTATTGGCTTATGACTTGGTAAGGAACAACATTACTTGTAAAATGAAGACATACATCTGACTTATTTTCATTGGTTGTAAAACAAATTTCATGGTCCCAATTCTGGATTGCAGGGTACTGAAGCAACAAAAGCCATAGGGGTGGACTCTCCGGTGAAACTCTGTTCTGAAATTGTTACCAAAGGTTTTGAGAGCATGCAAAACCTTAGATTACTTTGCATGACTTCTGAGGTAGAAAATGATCGGGATATGGGAACTGATGAAGTCAGCCACAGCTTTCCAAAAGCGTTACAATTTCTGAGTTGGAAATGTTACCCTCATCGGTCATTACCCAAAACATTTCATCCCAATAATCTTGTTGCGCTTGAAATGCCTTCCAGCAAAATCGAACAGCTGTGGGAACGAGGAGAGAGCAAGGTAGAATAATGGTTGATTTTTTAGTTTAATGTATTTTTTATTTTATTTTATTTTTTTTGTAGAAAGGCGACCCTACAATCTATCTAACATAGTATATACAAACCACACATATATTGCCTATCATGAGGCTTGAACCCACAACCTAATGGTTGATGGGTTCCTCACATTCTGCTAGGCTACAAGCCTTGTGGACTGTGGTGCAGGGGCGGAGCCAGGAAATCTAAATGGAGAGGGCGAAAAAAAAATTATTTTTATTTCTTCTACAGTGTAGGGGGGGCAAAAAATTTTAAATGTCGTTAATACCTTAAAAAAATTTATTTTTAACATAATTTAAAAGTTCTTGTGGGGGCGGTTGCCTACGCTACCCTCGCCCTATCTCCGCCCCTGCTGTGGTGTCGATTGATTGTTTTTCATAATTGAATATAGTGTTATATATCCATTAGTATGCTAGTAGACCATAAGAACAATATACATAATCTTTTTCTTCTTTGAATGATAGGTTCTTAACAAGCTCAGATTCCTTAACCTTAGTCATTCAAACTTGAAGATCCTTGACCTAGGGGTGACTCCGAATCTTGAGGAGTTAATTCTTGAAGATTGTCCTGATTTGGTAGAACTTGACATGCCTCTTGAATGTCTAAAGCTCACAACCCTTAACCTCGATCGTTCAAAACTGAGGATCCTTGCTCTTTGGTGGACTCCGAACCTCGAGACCTTAAGTCTCAAAAAATGTGAAAAATTGGTACAACTTCACATCAAGCATTCAAAGTTGAGGACCCTTGACCTTTGGCTTACTCCGAATCTTGAGGTGTTACGTCTTGAAGCGTGCCATGCTTTGGTAGAACTTAACATGCCTCTTGAATGTCTACAGCTCACGACCCTTAACCTCGATCATTCAAAGTTAAGGACCCTTGATCTTGGGCTGACTCCAAACCTCAAGATCTTGAGTCTCAATAAATGTCAAGAATTGGTAGAACTTCACATCAACCATTCAAAGTTGAGGACCCTTGACCTTTGGCAGACTCCGAATCTTGAGAGATTGGATCTTCAAGATTGTTATGATTTGGTCGAAATCCACACACCTATTGGAGATTTGAGAAAGCTTGTATTCTTGAACTTAAGTGGTTGTTCAAGGATTAATTCCTATTCCTTTATCAAACGGTTAGAGTTAATTGAGAGGCTTTGTCTAACTCGATTATATCTTAAGAACTTCCCAGATATAATCCAAAATCACTGTAGCAATAGCCTCTTAGAGCTTCGTTTTAGATATAACGATATACAAGAGCTACCCGAATCAATTGGAAATCTTGGGAAGCTTGTGTCTCTAGATCTTCATTCTTGCAGAAACCTAAAGAGCCTTCCAGGAAGCATTTGTGGTTTACGACATTTGAGAAATCTTAAACTCTATGGTTGTATCCTAAAGGAATTGCCTAAGGACATCAACAAATTAGTATGTTTAGAAAAGCTTAATTTGTCGTTTACCTGCATTGAACTTCTCCCCGACAGCATATGTAAGCTAAGAAGTTTGAAGACTCTTAATCTTTCGTCTTGTTGGAATCTTGAGAAGTTGCCTGAAGATCTTGGTGGATTAGAATGTTTACAGAACCTAATATTAACAGAGTGTACAAAAGTATGTGATATTCCTAACAGTATTTGTCAGTCAAAAAATCTGAAATATTTTATTCTCTTGGGTTGTATTCAGCTTGAGAAATTGCCCGAGGAACTTGGACTAGTAAGTAGTTTGGAAGTGTTAAATATCAAAGGTACACTTATAAGGCAACTTCCTCGGAGCATTTCTTCACTGAAAGGTTTGAGAATCTATGGACCTAAATCGGGTATTCGGCTGCATGGTTACGCATCCTCCTCAGGAACCTTAGAAGACTTATCTATCAAAAAGCAAAAGATAGATTTAAATAGATCACCTCCTCGAGAGCAACCATGAAATGTTGAATACTGAATAACGTACATAGTCATCCACCCAGATGATCGACTCTGTAAAGCTACATAGGCTGAAGGAGGGGATTCACCAACATTGTAGCAGGTACTCCCTCTATTATCTTTTAGTTCTCTTCATGTGGCTTTAAAGTTTGATATTGATATGAATATAGTTATTCTGTTTAGCCAAGAAATCAATTATTATTACATCAATAGTGGAGTAACTCTTATAAATATAAAACAAATGTGTTTAACTTTAGAACATACAGACTTTATTAGTAGTTCTTAGGCAGAATTTAATTGAGATTTAGACGGAGTGCATTATATTTATGGACAGTATGAATTTCATAAATGTTTTTAATTTCCAATTATCATGTGTACGTAATACGAAGTTCTTGTGATAAAACTAGATTTGAACCCAAGTTTCCAAAAATTGTAATTTCTTATTCCCAAAGGATGTAAAAGTTAACCATGAGTTTATCGGATGTATACAAAAAGATAGTTACAGCTATACATGATAAGACTGACCGACCACAGCTATCTTATGTGGCTCAACTGCTCAAGCATAGCAGGGTTGATGGGGTCTAATTAATTACTTAAAAAGAGAGTATAACTGTATAAGTCATAGTAAAAATTTCTAATGCCGCAAGAACTGAAGCTTGATTTCTATGAAGTGAAAAGAAAAGAGGTAAGCTGAATCGAGTTGACTTCACCATGGTGTTCATTTTAATGAAGATAAAGGAAAAGGACTAGAATTCAGTTTATTGGATAATTCTTGTGCTAGAAATAGTACTTAAAACACAATTCTGATGGTCTTATATAGGAGATGTCTATGATTCAAAAGTAACATTGTTTGTGCCACTTTTGCTACATGTAAAGCATCAATGTGAATTTTCAAGTGCAAAATCCTATGGTCAATGTGTGCTTTATATATTCTGCATATTAAATATTGGCCAAAGCATATGATATGTTGCAACATACAGAGAACTGATGTGCTATGTGTTGAAGAACATAGCAATTTATATGGCACCTATCTGTCTGAATAAGTTAATTAGGGGTACAATTATATAGTTTGAGGCTGAATATAACTAAATCGAACTATATTATGGTTTATGGATTTATGGCTATCTGGTTGTATGATAGTCATGAAAAGGTGTTGTACTTTTACCATTTGTTTTTAGTATGATCATTGTCTGACACATGGCAACCTCGAGCTTGTTAAGTCATAAATTTAACTGCGCGCTAACACGTATTTCAGTCGGGGAACATGGAAGATTCAAGTAGCAAAGGAGAAGATAGGTTGAGAGGCTCTGACACAATTGGAGAAATCCAAGGTGCAAATTCTCATTTGGTGCAAACAATTTTTAAAGGTAATGTCAGTGTTCATGGGAGAACTTTACCTTGACCAAATATGTATGGCAGTGGGCTTCGTCCCCATTAGTGGCCCACTAATTGTGGGTTTCAAAACCATGTGTGTGTGTGTTGGGGGGGGGGGGGGGGGGGGGGGGGGGGGGGGGGGGGATGGGATGCTGGAAGATGGAAGATGGATATTTGGTTTGTAGTTGGAAATTCAAAATTGAATCTACATGCATAATTTGCTTATTTAATGGATTTATTATACAGTAGGGTTTAACTGAGAAGTACAAATTCCTTAACATGTAAGAATAAATTTGAAAACACTTTTAAATACCTAAAATTGTTTTTATTTCTCTCTTTTTTTTTTTGCCATTAACGGAGAAATTCACCAAGGACTTCAAGCTAGAAGTTCTCTATGTTAACATAGGATCCCATATAAACAACCAGAAATGCTAGACTAACTGCTCTACAACTCGAAGGTAGCGAGTTGTGAATGAGGGTTGCGAGTTGCATCCCGACAACGTGACTGGAAACTGATGTTCGAATACGTGACTGAGTATAACACACTCACACAAACACATTCACACAATCGCTCTCACACTCACTCACACCGGCACACACTCACTCACACTCACACCCACCCTGTCACCAATGCAACCACCTCCGACATGTAATTGTCACCATCATGCAACCCCTGCAACCACCCCACCACAGCCCTCTGAACCGTCATGCAACACCGCAACCACCCGTCCCCCCCCACCACTTTGTTTGACTCAATTTGACGATGTTTGACTTTGGTTGTGTAGGCCTTGTTTAACACCAAAGCAAAAGATAACACACAATTCATCGTATAATAATAAAGAGCACAAAGAAGATTTTCCCAAGGTATGTGTATAATTCATCACACAGATACAAAACCTAGATACGAGATCGTGATTTTACACCAAGTAAAAAAACCTAATATTTCATAAGAGCTCTGTATTTAATTATGGGAGATGATTTTTACAAGAAATATTTTAGTTCTTACAAGAAAATGAAAGGTTCCTTGTAAATATAAAAGTACATTATTTCTTTGTAACAAGTAAAATATTACTTGTGAAAATCAGCTCCTTATAGAGTCCTGGGGATATTTACAATTAGAAATCCTATTAGTAAACTATATTTCCTATATTATTCAAAGTCGAACTTGTGTATCTTTATTTATCTTTAAATAATCTTGAAATTATCAAGAAGTCTTGGACATATCCTTTAGCCGACATTTTGACTACCTATCTTGAGTATTGCAAGTTCATACTTAGACTATTGAAATACACTAAACTAGTCTAATTTTAGTTTTACGATTTGTCTCATCAAATTTATAATGTAGTGAAATTTTGATTACATAATTTTCTCAACAATCTCCTCCTATATGATAATGACAAAACAAATTACAAGAAATATACAAAACAAACAGTAAACTAATTACAAGAAATATACAAGTTAAATATAGGTGAAAACTAATTCTAATTTAACTTAATTGCTCAAAATATCTTGCATAACTCCTCATAACTATAAATTAGTAGACTCATTACTAGCTTCTTTACTTTAATCTTTGCATAACTCCTCGGAACTCTGAATTAGTAGACTTACTACTAGCTTCAACATGTTGATCAATTTCAACTTGAGTTTGTACATGTTTGAGCTATTTTCTATGTAAGCTTGACTCTCCCCCTCAACATCAACATCAACATCCACTTATATTTTTCTTGCTAACTTTTCTCCCACCTTTTTGTTAGGGTGACGATATTTCTACCCATTAATTTGATAAATCTACTACAACCGTGTATCACCTGTGAGTACACTACAAGTACTTGATGCATAATTGTGATGGATTTATCAAATTCATTGGTGGAAATATCACCACCCTTTTTGTTGTCATCCTACTTTAATAAAGAATTAAAGTTTGAACACATCGGTTTGAACACATCATCCTAATCAAATGATCAGCGTGACATCTTTAAACTCACTTTGAGCGCTTAGCATCAACACCTTTAAATGCACTTAGTTTCAACACCATTAAATTCAGCTTCATCATTTATATTGGCTCAAAGAACAAATTTTCGATTAACTTGAACATATCAATATAAACCTCATCACTTTGAACAAATAAAGATTGAACACATCAGTTGGAACTTCATCCTCGGCTAATTTTCTGTTGAAAAGCAGAAGCGCATGGATCAATAATCACACCCAAGTTTGAAACAAGATGACAGATATACTCACTCAAGATTTTGGGAATTTTCTGCTATATTACTCAAAAATGAAAATTTTGGTTACATAACGGAAATAAAATAGCTATTTTAGCACGTACAATTACCAAAGTAATTGTTACTAATCCTAACCTATTTTAGCACATACGGTTACCAAAGTAATTGTTACTATTCCTAACCTGTTCAAACTCATTTACTACTATTGCAACTCAAAGGAAAAAAATAATATTAATAAATTGAGGGATGAACCTGCATAAATAGATATAACATTAATAAATAGAGGGATATACATAGATATAGCTACTTAATTTATATATGTATATAATATAATTTTGCAATTTGAAATAGTAGTAACAAAATAACAAACGGAACCATCCATGTCTAATAACATTCAAAAGATAACATGATTAACCTTTTAAGATTAAAATAGGTATTAAATAGAACATACAGCTATTATAGTTATAATTATATTGCTATAAAAAGTATTAATAAAGCTAAAATGTAAGTTGCACGTAGTCCCATGCAAGTGAATCTTATTATTGAATAATCAACTATATGGGTTAAAATACTATAAAAATAGTATAAAATATCTGGTTATAAGGTATAAGTTAAGGGTAGTGATAGATAAAACAAATAAATTTCATTCAAACACCATATGTACAACAATTACAGCACAGAATACAAGTATAACATAGTACAGTTTTGTTGTATGAAGTAATTTACGTGTTGTATATATCAACTCCCATATGTTAAAAGGACTAAATCTATTATTATTATTATTATTATTATTATTGTTATTATTATATTAATCCAAAAGATAGAGTTCTACTATTTTTGAAATTGAGTTCTTAGAGCTTTATAGTTATGAATTTATGATGACTAGCATAATACCCGCACTATGCAGCGGAATTTGATGTTATATTATTTATAGTGAGTCAACAATAGTCGTATATTATGTCTGATCTTCACGCATCATCCATAATGGTGACTCAATAACGATAGTTTGCTCGTATGTAAAGTTGATGATTCGAGATACAGATATGAAACTATTAATATTAATATTAATTAATGAAAAATTACCATAAGTTATATTTAGAAATGTTAGGTCTTATTTTATAACAGTTTCTTTATATAAAACACTAATATGCTTTAAATATTGAATTTATGATGATATATTGAGTGTTTTCCATTTCAAGTTTATTAAATCAACTTAATCAATTAAAATAAATTTTAGATCAAAGTCATGGAAGAATAGATTAAGTGTACAATACAGATTTAAATAAGCTATTTAATTGAGTACAAATCTTTAACAAAAAATCTTTCGATAAACACTCTACTACAATGCATGAAAAATAAAGTTCTTTTACATTTTAAGTTTCACAAAATGAGAAAAAAACCTAAAAAGTACATTCCCGATCTAAAACTATTCTTTTATAAACCTTGCCATAACTTGTTAAAAACAAAACAGAAACCTACTTCCTAAGCACGTGGGTAGACTACCAGTAACATGCAAACCCACGTTCTCCTAATAATGTGCTAACCACTCAATTTTATTCTCCACTAAGAGCATCTCCAATGAAGACTTAATCTAAAGCTTTTTTGATGAAAAAAGTCTTTGTAAAAGCTTTTTATTGTTGGAGCAAAAACTTTTTGTATCAAAAGCTTGAGATTTATAAAGCTTTGAGGCAAAAGCTTTTTTGAATATATGTGAGTATTAAATTATAAAGAAAAGCTTTGTAAAGTAAATTTTCATTGGAGTAAAAGCTTTTTTGTAAAGCTTTTGCTTTATAAATCTAGGTGGCATAGAAGAAAAGCTTTATAAAGCTTTTATTGTTGTGGGTGCTCTAAGACTTGGTCAACAATGACCAAATCAAAGTTACCATTAACATATTCTAGTGCACATTCTCCTGATAATGTGCTAACCAAGGTTGTCAGAATCGGGATCCTACGTAGGATCGTTTTTGCCTTTGCAAGATCGGGATCAGGATCGTAGATCTTACCAAAATATCATTTTTTATACAAAGATGTCTAAATTCTTGTAGAAAACTAGTAATTAAAGAAAGGGCTAAATGTCTGTAAATGTATTGAACTTGTTACAAAATCCTATTGTATGCATCCAACTTTTAAAAGTCCCATTGTGTGTATCGAACTTACTAATTATTCCTATTGTATGTACTCATTAACACTAATCACGTTTGACTGGTCATAAGCATCCTACGTGTCATTTTCATCCTACGTGTCACTACCACGTAAGCTCCACGTCATCAAAAGTTCGATACATTTTTCGGATAATCATCTTCAATTTTCCGGCGACCCATTTTTTCCGGCGACCACCATTTTTTCCGACGACCCATTTTTTCCGGCGACCTTCATCACTAATTTCCATCACTGACTTATTCATGTTGATACTTTTCATGGTCACTTGAGAACTGTTACATTGCAGTCACTTGTATATTCGTTAAAAGTGTTTTCTAGATAGAAATACTTAGATATTGATTTCATTTCTATAGTCAACGTTCGTGTTGTTGAATATAACAAACTCAACCGGACTGAAGGTCTTTTTTCTTTTTAGATTTACGGCCGATGCAGGATGTACGTTTGCACGTCGCTAAGATTCGTAATAATTTTATCAAACAAGTTTTGTTCAGTTCTGATAGTATTTAGTTTGAAATCCTTGTTTTGTTAGAATCATGAAATATTATAACTGATTGTGCAATTTTTTAAGTTTGCATGAAGAATCAAACAATAGTACATACAAAATTCTGAAACTATTATGCTTTTTTGTTTTCTTGTTGTAACAGTTATTAGAGGAGCACCTCATGAATTCAAGATCATGTGTTTAAAAATAAGTCTAGACGAGATTTGGATACTAAATTTATAAAAGTAAAAAAAGTTTAGAACATTTTCTACACGATATTTATATTTCTTTTTCCATCTAACTGCATTCCATTTTATGAAAAAAGATCATGAGAGTATAAGGATTTTGAAAAGAATGGAAGTACGGAAAGGTGCCATGTGTACAAAGAGAATACCCACATGTTAAAAACCCATTTACCCTCTAACTTAAATATCTCACAAACGACAAATCGAAAAATTATGAAAATTGCACCATTAGATTCAGCGTTTGATCCTCTTCGATTTGCCGTCCATCAAGACATACTTTCGATAAAAAAAAATTTCACCTTTTTTTAGTAGGTTTTATTAATTATTAACACATGTGTTATTACATACTTGGACATTTAATTTAAGATTTAGTGGTTAGGGTTTAGTATATTTGATGGTTTAGGTTTATAAGGGTTTAGGGTTTAGTAAAATTTAGGGTTTAGCAAGGGTTCAAGGTTTAGGGTTTAGAAAAATTTAAGGTTTAACGTTTTGTAAAGCGTTTAGGGTTTAGGGTTTGGGGTTTAGGGTTTAGGGTTTAGAAACCTCAAACCCTAAACCCCAAACCCTAAACCCTAAACGCAACACTTTAACACTTTAACACATGTGTTATTAAAATGTGAAACCCACCAAAAAAACGTGAAAAAAAAAACTCGTCGAAAGTATGCCTTGAGGGACGGCAAATCGAAGAAGAGAAGACGACGAATCTAATGGTGCAATTTTCATAATTTTTCGATTTGTCGTTTGTGAGATAATTGGTGTTGGGGGTAAATGGGTATTGTATTCTCTTTGTACAAATGTCACCCTCCCATTGGTACTTTCATACTTTCCATAATTCATGTACTCTCATGATCCCTTCTCTCCATTTTATACCAACATGAAAAAGTCAGTGATGGAAATTAGTGATGATGGTCGCCGGAAAAAATGGGTTGCCGGAAAAAATGGTGGTCGCTGGAAAATTGAAGATGATGATCCGAAAAATGTATCGAACTTTTGATGACGTGGAGCTTATGTAACACCCTCAAATTTCGGGTTGCGGAAGCGATCGGGTCGGGTGTTACCAAATCAAATATCACAGCATAAGATGCATAATGAACGACTCTAAATGAGACGTTTGAAAATAGTTATTACATTTCCCAAAATAAAAAGTATACAAGTTTACTGTCGATATCCAAATACATAATTTGAAATTTAAAGTTAAATGCAGAGTGGTTCCAAAGTGTAAGAAATATGCGACTCGAGCTAGAATCCTATAGGCCAATCCTACTAGTGCAGTGTACCTGAGAATGCACACTAAAAGGGTCAGCTGGAAAGCTGGTGATTTCACAAGTAATTTGTAAAAACAAGTAGTTCGAGTAATAAATATTTCTTTCAGAAATATCAATCAAGTTTAACAGTTTAAATAACAACAGTTACTCCTCGAGGCAGTTATAAGTAATTTATGGTAAGCAGGTGAACCTAATCAATAGGTTTCTAGTCAAGTAAAGGAGACCAATCCCCAGCATGTGTGTTATCAGGTAAGATATTGCCACCTGTCAATATGTATACGAGAGTAGCGTAAAGTGACTATCTGTCGTGCTACTGGCCGAAAGCAAACAAACAAGAAAGTCCTTAGACGGTCGGTATTGCTCCCCGGCAATACGGTACGGATAGTTTGTACGATTTTAAGTATTAGTACTACGGTTACTAATAGGTCACGATGCCACCTGGCATGAAAGGTTGCACCCCGGCAACGTGATCAAGTTATCTGTTTTGTGATCGTGTCATAGCGGTACGGTTTGTAATTACAGCCAAGTGAGCAAAAGCTCGTTGTTTCCCTGAGTCTCCGACTCGTAAGTGTTTCGCATCACCTACAGTGATAGTAATAGGTATCCCCCGGAGGAAATGTTAAGTTATGTCCCGCAGGACCACGTTTAAGTAAATTAGTCAGTTATCGAGCCAACGACCCCTACTGTAATAGTTCGCAGGTCCGTTGCTGAAAGTAAGTAAAGCATAATCCATATGCTGAGTATGAGTAACCGTGCAGTTCCGCAGAACTACGATAGAGCATAAATTCATATGCTGAGCCAACGACCCCGACTGTAATAGTTCGTCGGTCCGTTGCTGAGTGTGAGCATTCAGCTCGTAAGTAAGTTGTACCACCCACCGTGGTATCGTGAGCAATCCAGCTCGCAAATAAGTTGTACCACCCACCGTGGTATCGTGAGCTCGTTTGTAAATCCGTAATACCAATCACATTGGTATCGTGTTTGTACCACCCACCGTGGCATCGTTTTGCTTCACATATAGTGACAGCGTCCGTTATTCTCCCGCAGGAGATGCAAGTAATCGTTTTGGCAGTACACGACATGCCGTAAGTAAGTTTAGCCCAAGGCTAGTAAAGTGTTACAGGCACTCAACAGTATCTCAAGTTGTTACGTAATTCACAGTAGTAAATCTTACTATGAAAAGTAGGAATGTCACCTAGGTATAGGGGCAAAATCATAATCACCTGTTAGGTACGTATCTACGTCACCTAGTTTGTATGTAGTAATGGTAAAGTCAAGTATGTTAACACGTCACTTAACTGTAAGGAAGTACTTACAGTACTTAGTCAAAGTCATCCGCTAGTTCGTAAAAGTAGTCAATGCTAACTAGCAAGTCGGTGCCTATAGTTGGTGTTCATAAGTTCACTAATCATTATTAGTACTTAGCAAGTCACTGATGTAGTGAGGCGTTTATTCCCTAGATATCATATGTAATATAATTCTAGGTGTTACTGTCACAATCATACTTAATATCCCTAAGTATGGTCAAATGGTTCGTAGCTATCGCGGTCTAGCACCGTTACCATAAACTATAGTAAAACGTTTGTAAAGGTTTGAACAGTTGAAAGTAGTAAAACAGGAGTATGCATTCCCACCCCGAAATCAGTTGGAAAACAGTAAAAGAGTGGGGTGATGAACTCACCTGTGAGTTGTTAGCGATACGATGATACGCGCGTCGTCCGAATGGTAACCTTCTAGTGTCCTAAACACGTGAGGTTATATAAGTATGAGACAAATCAGTTTGTCTAAGCGAGTTGTTCATGTATGCATTTGTTGTTGAAGTCTGGGAATGGTGTACGGGGGTCCGGGGGCAGCGCCCCTGGTAGCGGGGTCCAAGGGGTGGCAACCCCTGGCGGGGTCCAAGGGGCAGAGCCCCTGGCTGGGGTCGAGCTGCCAGGTCAGCTTGGAAAATTTTTATTTCTACTACTTTGCTTTAAAGAAAACGCATTCGAAATCCAATTTCGGGTAAAATCGAGTGGTAAAATTTGGTTGTCAATACTTAGTGAAAAACATAGGTTTTTAAGGTTCTGCGACGTCAGATGCGACGTCAGCTGCGACGTCAGAGGCGACGTAGGGTCTTGCGTCGCTATGTGCGACATTCGCAATCTAATGCGACGTTGTGTCCTGCGTCGCAATGTGCGACGTAGAATTTGATGGCGACGTAGGGGCTTACGTCGCTATGTGCGACATTCGCAAGTCAATGCGACGTAAAAGCTTGCGTCGCTAAATGCGACGTTGAGGTTGTGTGCGACGTTGGCTGCGACGTTAACTGCGACGTCGCAGCACTGTTTTTGGTCCCTGCGACGTAGCGAACAGATCGCCGGAGTTTGAGCCGAAAAAGAGTTTTCCGGCCTCCGTTGAGTCCGATTCTTTTACCCAACCCATAATTAAGTATTTTAAGCTTATCTAAACCGCAAACAAGCAAAATAACAAAGTTTTGAGAGATTTCGAGAATTGTCGGAAACTTACAAATCCGCGCGAGGAGAATCCGAAAAGATAGGATTGTAGATCGTTGCGTGGTGATCGTTTTTCCCTAAAGGAGCTTCGAGATTGGAGGTCGTTTAGTGGTAGTTTTTATGTGATTAGTGGGTATTTTAGAGAGAAGATTGAGAGAGAAATGGAAGTAGAGAGAGAGAGGGTGGAGTTGAAAATGAGGTGAAAATGGGGAGGGAGTTGGGTTTTGTCCAACACAGATCCCCAGTGCGCGGACTGTGGTCTCCAACCACAGTACAAAATACCCGTGTTTTATTTGTCCAGTCATAAGATAAAATAAAATCTTATTTATATTATTTTTAAAATGTTTTCTAATGAAAGTATTTCATAAAAATACTAATTGGAAATAAAAGTTAAATCGTTTATAAAAGTTTAAATTCGGCGCGAAAAATTAACTTTTTGACGAGGTGTTACATTCTCCCCTTGTTAAGGAAATTTCGTCCCGAAATTTAAAGCGATGTCGTGGTCATGTGAGGTCTGGGGAGCAATGTACGTGCGTGTTGCTTGTCGAGTAGATTGTAGACGTATGCTGTCCACAACGTAGTTGAATAGCAGACAGTTCATGTCCGCGTCACGTTTTACCATTGTAGTCACATTCTGACTATATTGTTTGTTCAAGTTATCGTTAAGTCGTAGTTACTAGGAGGTCGTTTACATTGTAGTCCATTCGGGACTAGATAGTTGTCACCACGTGACTGTTCGATGAGTAGTCCTATCAGGACTGAGTATTTGGTGTACGTTCAGTCGATTAGCCTGCTGAAAGCAAACTCTAGCTTTTAAGTTTGGCTTAATTCGTGTAGTCGGTATTAATTTATGTAATCGGTATCATTTTGAAATCGACATTCCCGCCGATCGAAACGTTGTGTTTAATTTGAAAGTTTAGTATTGGATAGGGACATACCCGTGATATTGTCGCGGTTTCGTCCGGTCCCTCCGGAGTTGATCATGAGGATTTTTCGCTTCTGATTTGGGCAATCTTTCTTGAAATGTCCGGGAGTGTTACATTTGAAACACGTTTGTTGTTTGTCGGGGTTGGCAGGAACTCTACAGTCCCTGATTTGGTGTCCGAATCGTTGGCATCTCTCGCAAGGTGAGCCACAAGGGCCAGAGTGGTGACGTTTACAGTTGTGACAGAAGGGTTTATCCCCCGCATAGCCCCGCTTTTCTTTGTATTCAGAAGGGTAAGATTTCAAGGGTTCGGGTTGATTCGTTGGATCATGACTAGTGCTGGAATCGCCATTCCATTTTTGTGTGTGGTTTTCAGTTGTGGGGGTTCCGCGTTGAACCACCCGCGCCATGAGGTTGTGGGCCATGCGAACGGCGTCGCGAATAGTGTTGGGTTTAGAGGAGGTAACCATGTCCGCGACTTGTGCCGGAAGTCCTTCGATGTATTGTTCGATTCGTTTGCTTTCTGGGTTTACTAGAGATGGGCAAAGGAGTGCCAGTCGGTGAAAACGATTGGTATAGGTCATGATGTCGTTGTTTTTCACGATAAGATGCCAGAGTTCATTCTCAAGTTGGTGTAGTTCCTCGCTAGGACAATATTCGTCCTTCATCAGTTGTTTCAGTTCCTCCCAAGAAAGTTCATAGGCGGTGTCAACCCCTACGGTTTGGGCGTGAGCATTCCACCAGGTTAGAGCATTATCTCGAAGGGTGTAGGTGGAGTATTTGACTTTGTACCCATCGGGGCAGTTGCAAATGCGGAATACAGCTTCCATCCTTTCGATCCATTGGATTAGTCCGAGAGCTCCTTCAGTACCAACAAAGATTGGCGGTTCGCAGTTCAGAAATTTTTTATAGGTGCAGGGACGCGTTAGGCTTTGTGCAGCTAGAGCTTCAGCTACTCTTTGCTCCGTGTATTGGTCGCGTTCTGTTTGAGTGTACGTTTGTCGTCTACGCGGCATGATTCTTTAAACAAGAATGAAACGTTAATGGTAAGTTCTTTATTTGAGGATTACGTTTATTTCATTAGTATGTAAAAAGTACGTGTTCGAAAGTTCTCAGACTTTTAGTTTCGTTATATGTTTATTAGTTGTTCACGTATGCCTTAAAGTAATCTACCAAGACTACGGTATGGTATCTAGTCTAACGGACTATTGTGCGATACATGTGTACGGTAGTTGTAGGTCTATCAGTTGGTGCGTAGTACCCTAAGTACTAAAACACAGTAACCCTTTACTGTAACCTAGTGCCATTAGCACAGCAGCGAAATTTTCTATTGTATCGTAAAAGTAGTGCCCAATTATCGTAAGTTACAGCACCACGTACTGGAGTAGTATTGTGCCCAAAGCACGATGCAGCACTACGTGCCACATGTTATCCAAGTATAGCCCTCAGGCCGATAGTAAGTTTCGATAGTAATTCGTGGATTTCAGTCATTACGAGCATCTCTCGCAATACCAGTCAGTCGTGACCAACCTGGTCAAAATTTTGAGATCAAGTCGTGAAGGTTGGGAAGTTGGCGATATGCCACTTCGAAAGTGTGTATCAGTTGTACAGCGGAATCATGTCAGGTATAATCATACATACATGTGTATAGATATGCAGAAATAGTATACACGTAAGGCCTATTCATATATACCTACAGTACATATAATAGCCTAGGGTGTCTAGCAATTAACAATTAACAATCAGAGTCAACTAACGCATTCCATTTCAATATAACCCCTTTCAGATCTTACATCATCTTTGCTTAATTGTACATAGTTAGCTACGCTATGTTAAATTAAGTTCGTATGATGTAATCCTTGAACTAGTTATACCTAATAAGGAATACTGCCTAATGGTCATAGTCTAGGCCCACTAAATGCAACCTAGTTCACTACAAACTTAGGCTCTGATACCAATCTGTAACACCCTCAAATTTCGGGTTGCGGAAGCGATCGGGTCGGGTGTTACCAAATCAAATATCACAGCATAAGATGCATAATGAACGACTCTAAATGAGACGTTTGAAAATAGTTATTACATTTCCCAAAATAAAATGTATACAAGTTTACTGTCGATATCCAAATACATAATTTGAAATTTAAAGTTAAATGCAGAGTGGTTCCAAAGTGTAAGAAATATGCGACTCGAGCTAGAATCCTGTAGGCCAATCCTACTAGTGCAGTGTACCTGAGAATGCACACTAAAAGGGTCAGCTGGAAAGCTGGTGATTTCACAAGTAATTTGTAAAAACAAGTAGTTCGAGTAATAAATATTTCTTTCAGAAATATCAATCAAGTTTAACAGTTTAAATAACAACAGTTACCCCTCGAGGCAGTTATAAGTAATTTATGGTAAGCAGGTGAACCTAATCAATAGGTTTCTAGTCAAGTAAAGGGGACCAATCCCCAGCATGTGTGTTATCAGGTAAGATATTGCCACCTGTCAATATGTATACGAGAGTAGCGTAAAGTGACTATCTGTCGTGCTACTGGCCGAAAGCAAACAAACAAGAAAGTCCTTAGACGGTCGGTATTGCTCCCCGGCAATACGGTACGGATAGTTTGTACGATTTTAAGTATTAGTACTACGGTTACTAATAGGTCACGATGCCACCTGGCATGAAAGGTTGCACCCCGGCAACGTGATCAAGTTATCTGTTTTGTGATCGTGTCATAGCGGTACGGTTTGTAATTACAGCCAAGTGAGCAAAAGCTCGTTGTTTCCCTGAGTCTCCGACTCGTAAGTGTTTCGCATCACCTACAGTGATAGTAATAGGTATCCCCCGGAGGAAATGTTAAGTTATGTCCCGCAGGACCACGTTTAAGTAAATTAGTCAGTTATCGAGCCAACGACCCCTACTGTAATAGTTCGCAGGTCCGTTGCTGAAAGTAAGTAAAGCATAATCCATATGCTGAGTATGAGTAACCGTGCAGTTCCGCAGAACTACGATAGAGCATAAATTCATATGCTGAGCCAACGACCCCGACTGTAATAGTTCGTCGGTCCGTTGCTGAGTGTGAGCATTCAGCTCGTAAGTAAGTTGTACCACCCACCGTGGTATCGTGAGCAATCCAGCTCGCAAATAAGTTGTACTACCCACCGTGGTATCGTGAGCTCGTTTGTAAATCCGTAATACCAATCACATTGGTATCGTGTTTGTACCACCCACCGTGGCATCGTTTTGCTTCACATATAGTGACAGCGTCCGTTATTCTCCCGCAGGAGATGCAAGTAATCGTTTTGGCAGTACACGACATGCCGTAAGTAAGTTTAGCCCAAGGCTAGTAAAGTGTTACAGGCACTCAACAGTATCTCAAGTTGTTACGTAATTCACAGTAGTAAATCTTACTATGAAAAGTAGGAATGTCACCTAGGTATAGGGGCAAAATCATAATCACCTGTTAGGTACGTATCTACGTCACCTAGTTTGTATGTAGTAATGGTAAAGTCAAGTATGTTAACACGTCACTTAACTGTAAGGAAGTACTTACAGTACTTAGTCAAAGTCATCCGCTAGTTCGTAAAAGTAGTCAATGCTAACTAGCAAGTCGGTGCCTATAGTTGGTGTTCATAAGTTCACTAATCATTATTAGTACTTAGCAAGTCACTGATGTAGTGAGGCGTTTATTCCCTAGATATCATATGTAATATAATTCTAGGTGTTACTGTCACAATCATACTTAATATCCCTAAGTATGGTCAAATGGTTCGTAGCTATCGCGGTCTAGCACCGTTACCATAAACTATAGTAAAACGTTTGTAAAGGTTTGAACAGTTGAAAGTAGTAAAACAGGAGTATGCATTCCCACCCCGAAATCAGTTGGAAAACAGTAAAAGAGTGGGGTGATGAACTCACCTGTGAGTTGTTAGCGATACGATGATACGCGCGTCGTCCGAATGGTAACCTTCTAGTGTCCTAAACACGTGAGGTTATATAAGTATGAGACAAATCAGTTTGTCTAAGCGAGTTGTTCATGTATGCATTTGTTGTTGAAGTCTGGGAATGGTGTACGGGGGTCCGGGGGCAGCGCCCCTGGTAGCGGGGTCCAAGGGGTGGCAACCCCTGGCGGGGTCCAAGGGGCAGAGCCCCTGGCTGGGGTCGAGCTGCCAGGTCAGCTTGGAAAATTTTTATTTCTACTACTTTGCTTTAAAGAAAACGCATTCGAAATCCAATTTCGGGTAAAATCGAGTGGTAAAATTTGGTTGTCAATACTTAGTGAAAAACATAGGTTTTTAAGGTTCTGCGACGTCAGATGCGACGTCAGCTGCGACGTCAGAGGCGACGTAGGGTCTTGCGTCGCTATGTGCGACATTCGCAATCTAATGCGACGTTGTGTCCTGCGTCGCAATGTGCGACGTAGAATTTGATGGCGACGTAGGGGCTTACGTCGCTATGTGCGACATTCGCAAGTCAATGCGACGTAAAAGCTTGCGTCGCTAAATGCGACGTTGAGGTTGTGTGCGACGTTGGCTGCGACGTTAACTGCGACGTCGCAGCACTGTTTTTGGTCCCTGCGACGTAGCGAACAGATCGCCGGAGTTTGAGCCGAAAAAGAGTTTTCCGGCCTCCGTTGAGTCCGATTCTTTTACCCAACCCATAATTAAGTATTTTAAGCTTATCTAAACCGCAAACAAGCAAAATAACAAAGTTTTGAGAGATTTCGAGAATTGTCGGAAACTTACAAATCCGCGCGAGGAGAATCCGAAAGATAGGATTGTAGATCGTTGCGTGGTGATCGTTTTTCCCTAAAGGAGCTTCGAGATTGGAGGTCGTTTAGTGGTAGTTTTTATGTGATTAGTGGGTATTTTAGAGAGAAGATTGAGAGAGAAATGGAAGTAGAGAGAGAGAGAGGGTGGAGTTGAAAATGAGGTGAAAATGGGGAGGGAGTTGGGTTTTGTCCAACACAGATCCTCAGTGCGCGGACTGTGGTCTCCAACCACAGTACAAAATACCCGTGTTTTATTTGTCCAGTCATAAGATAAAATAAAATCTTATTTATATTATTTTAAAATGTTTTCTAATGAAAGTATTTCATAAAAATACTAATTGGAAATAAAAGTTAAATCGTTTATAAAAGTTTAAATTCGGCGCGAAAAATTAACTTTTTGACGAGGTGTTACAGCTTAAGTGGCAGTGACATGTAGGATGAAAATGACATATAGGATGCTTATGACCAGTCAAACGTGATTAGTGTTAATGAGTACATACAATAGTAATAATTAGTAAGTTCGATACACACAATAGGACTTTTAAAAGTTGGATGCATACAATAGGATTTTGTAACAAGTTCAATACATTTACAGACATTTAGCCCTTAAAGAAATTAATCTAACATTCAAACTTTTATATTACAAAAGTGACGCAATTTGTCAACATATATTTCTAAGACGATAAATGTTTAAAAACAAAAGATAGTATCCTATCTTCAATCGTCGTTTTAGAGGTTCTAGACTTTTTCTTAGATTATAATTTAATAATAAATGGATTAAATTGGGAAATTAAATTTGAAAACAAATGGACGGTAAGTTTTGAGATAGGATTTGGACTACGTATGGGCCTTACAAGCCAATTGCTAAAAAAATAGCCTATTTGTAGGATCGGATAGTTCAATGATCCTACCTCCTGACCGATCTTACTCCGATCCTGCACGTTTTCCCTTGGTAGGATTGTAAGATCGTACGATTCTACGATCAGGATCGCGATCTTGACAACCTTGAAATTACCATTAACATATTCTAGTGAACTGACCGGCAACCCATAAATAAAACCCAATTAACCTAACATTTTCCAGGAATCATTATTTTTTAACCAACTTACTGTGATGAATTCCAGGATACTAGTTTCTCCTCCTGCAACATAAACACACTGATCGGACCACACATCTCATTTCTTACTATTGTTGCAAATATGTCCTTTATACAATATAAAGTAATTAACCCACCATATACACAATAAATGCTTTAGCGCTACATATACGCCACATAAGCATATCAAACATTCAGGTAAACAACTAAAGTTTTGTTCATACAAAAACAGCACATAAAATACAAGTATATATCCTACACTAGTAACTTATTGGGTACATTACTTACATTGAAACAAAATAAATAAATAAAAGAATACATTGCAAGAATATAATTTCCCTGTCTTAAAATATTTTAGATCATCTCATGTTCAACTGTTCTCTCACAATTGAAAACAGTGGGTCCTACATGTTATAATAAAGTTAAATTCATTTATTTATTAATTAAATATTCAGATGTGAGGGAACATAACCTCATGTTATAATAAAGTTGAATTTATTTAATAATTAAATATTCAAAATGTTTTACTACTACAATTTAAAATTGTACACACCACATGGAATCTCTGGAGTTTACTCTGTTTTTTTTTTTTATCATTTATTTTGAAGGTTCTTTTATTCAATGACCGGTTCAACCTGTTGGACATTTTTTAAGAATTCCGGCTCAAAATTAACCCTTTTTTTACAAATGTTGACCAGTCAACGGGTTGTTTGGGCCGGCCGGCCAAACCCGGAACCGGGTTTTCATGTTGAACCGGCTCAAGGTTTTTTTTTTTCTTTAACTAATTAAATTAGTTTCCAAACTTAGAAAGTTAGTAGCCCCCTGAATTGGATGGTATGTTTTTGAATAAGGAGTTGTTTGGCATTATATAGGAGTTGATTGTGGGTTTGTTTTGTGGTCTATGTGGGACAACTTAAAGTTAGATCTAAACAAATAAAATCATAGTTGTCGACTCGTGACTCGTATCGTGACTCGTTTTCTCAATTTTTGACTCGTGACTCGTATCGTGACTCGACTCGTAAGAGTCATAATATACGTAAATTATATATATATATAATTATTTATAGAGATGGTTTATACATATATGTGTATATATTGATAAATATATATGTTATTTATAGCTCATATATAAATAAATGAACGTAACTTTTATAAATTTTCTATATGTATATATCATACGGAGTAGTTGATATGTCAATAATATATACTCCGTATATAATACACATTTTAAACCAAATGTAATTCATAGTAAGATGAAGTGGTTCATATATGAATATAACTAGGTATTAAAGCCGCGCTACACTGCGGAGCTCATAATATGATAGTGTATGAATATTTAGTATTAACTTACAATTCAAATTTATATGGTTTTAGTCAAATCTACATTTATGTTAGACCAAAAATCATACTCCCTCGGTCCCAAATTAAGTGTCCTGGTTTGACTTTTTGAGTCTTCCATTTTCAACTTTGACCTTAAATATTTTTGTTTGTGTTATATAATACTTGATGCAAAATATATGTATGGATTGGATTTTTAATATATTTTCATTGGTATAATTTTCATAAAATAATATATAACACAAACAAAAATATTTAAGGTCAAAGTTGAAAAAGGAAGACTTCCAAATCTGATACAGGACACTTAATTTGGGACGGAGGGAGTATTACGTTGTCTATTATAATTATAAGTACATATAACTAAAATACAGTCTAGAAATTGAATAAAAATTTCGCTAATAAAAAGTAAATATTCAATAGTCAGTGAATATATTTTAAATATTTGACGATACAATAATATAACAAAAGGATTAAATTAGCTACTGTGTTAATTTGAAAAACTGAAACTTTGCATTGATTAAAAAATAGAGTAATGCTAAATAAGCCTACTTAGGCAGACCTACAAATAGTCCTAAAGATGTGATTGGTTGAATTTTTTCTCTCTCTTAATCTCATCCAATTAATTTTTCAAACCCACCAATCACAACTTTAGGCCTATATTTAGTCTTATATAAGTAGACCTGACAATCATTTTCCAGTGAGTTAAATTTAAGAATTATAAGTATTTTTGTAGTAACAAAGTAGAAAAAGTTTTGATATGCAATATAATTAAAGATGAGGTCTAAATTAAATATTAGTTGAAAGTGAAGGAGGCGGAAGTGAAACTTCCTTATGAACAGTAAAAGTCCAGCGCCTATCTTAAATTATATATAAGAAACAGTTGATGATGTCATCAAAAATCTAATTAACCAATAGAATTACTCAATTTTGTCCAATTAACTAAATTGTAGGATTTAGTGACATCATAAATCAACAATTATTTATTATATAAAGAAAAATAATTATGATAACTTTATCCAAATAGGTATTCATAATACATTAGCACTATTATCCTATCACAATAGGTATTCGTAATATATTAGGACTATTATCATATCACAATTTGATTTGATGATGTGTTGATGAGATTTAATCCTTCGTATCAACAACTTTTAAAATCTATTTGTATTCGTCCAACCCCGTGTAATACACGGGTATATAGTCTAGTTGATATATATAGTAATATATAATTATAATTTGTACGTTTGGTGTTGGGGGAATCTGAGGTAGTAAGTATAGAGTAGGTAGTATTGTAGTAGTTGACTAATGAGAAAATGAGAGTATAGTTTCAACTTTCAACCTCTTATTTCAAAATATACAGCTGGTAAAAGCTGTTAAAGTAACTTTCTGTTACTTTATCTCACATCAAAAAGTCCTCTTTTTAAAAGAGTAACCAATTTCCTTTTTAATAAAATCATAAGACCTTTTTCTTCTTCAACCGACTTTTCTTCTCCACCAACACACCACCACAATTTCATTCTTCAAAAACAAAACACACTCAGAAACATGTAGATGGAATCCTCGGTAAATGAAGCAACGATGATCAAAGGGTTACTAAAGGCCACCACAATTGCAACAAGTTGTTTATCTTCAATTGCTTATAATACATGATAGCAAACCCAGAAACTTATCTTTTCATCAAAATAGCTTGCAAGTTTATGTAAATTTAAAGAATCGTACTTTTTGCGAGTCAACTCGACTCGGACCGAGTCAAGTCCGGAATCGCGAGTCATAATCCGAGTCAGAGTAATCACCGAGTCAAAATCCGAGTCGAACCATTCTATGCCTTTTTGACTTGACTCGTACGAGTCGACTCGTACGAGTCGACTCGTGACTCGTACGAGTCTAACAACTATGAATAAAATATAAAATAAAATTGATTGTTACATATATCCCTAACTTGTTAACCAACTAATCTAACATGCAACTTGTTTTAGTTATTTACTTTAAATATATTTATTACATATATCCCAACACTTATGATGTATTATATATTATATTTGAAACTTATACGTGTATCATTTAATTATAGTTTGTTGATACGGAGAAAAGTTCAAAAAAGAATGACAAAAAAATGAAGAATGAATGAACTAATAGGATTGCTCCATTTCAAAAACTCATTTCCACCTTTCTTTAAAAAAAATAAATATCTCATAAACTGTATGCCTATAAATTATAAAAATTACATATTCAGAATCATCGTCTTTTTCACTTCAATTATAGATCTCACAAGCTATAATTTCGACAAAGTTTTTTTTTTCTTCCATTTTTATCGGGTTTTAAAATTTTGTAATGTGAAATCATATGTGATTTAACACTAAAATAATTATCGCATACGCTTATATCTCCAATTAAAATTTAAATTCAAATCATTGATGATTTAAAAGATTAAAACATGTAAAACTAAGTTGTAATCACATGCAATTGAACATCAAAGTATCAATCACATGTGATTAAAAAGTAATCAAATACGAATTTTCAAATCATTGACTATAATTATACAATTAAGTAAAACTCAAGTTGAAATCATACATGATTTATCATATATCGGTAAATTGCTCATCAAATATCAATTTTTAAATGAAAATCATATGTGATTATATACAAAATTATATGTGATTATATAACAAATCGCATATGATTAAATGTACAACTAGCAATCACATGTGATTTTTAATAAAAACAAATACAATTATTATAATTCTATTTATAAATATTAATGTATATGAATATTAAGCTGTAATCACGTATTAATTATTATATACCATGAATAGATAATCGTCAACAAATTTTAACTTTTTATTTTAAATCACATGTGATTATATTATAAAATCCGACAAAATTAGTCGAAAGTATAGCTTGTCAGATCTCTAATCGAAGAGAAAAAGACGCTGATTCCGAATATGTAACTTTTATAATTTATGAACATACGGTTTGTAAGATATTTAATTTTACGGGTAAATGTGGAAGTATGTTTTGTTAGGAAATGGATCAATCCTATTGGTTGTCCCATTCCTTACTTTTTTACCATTCTTATTTTCACACACACACAGATGTGAGTTCTTTTAAGAATGCTAAAAAAGTAGAGAATGAGAGAACCAATAGGATTCTTCCATTTCTCTACAAAACCCACTTCTATTTTTTACCCCCTTGGTTAATTATCTGACAAACCGTAAGTCCATAAATTATAAAAATTACATATTCGAAATCAGCGCGTTTTTCTCTTCGATTAGAGATGTCATAAGATATACTTTCGACGAATTTTTTTTCTTTGTTTTTTTTTTTACCGGATTTCACAATATAATCACATGTGATTTATGATAAAAAAATTAAAATTTGTTCACGATTAGTTATTCATGTTATTTGCTACTTAACACATGATTATAACTTAATATTCACCCACATTAATAGTTATAAATAAAAATTTATAAATTGCAATAGTTTTCATTAAAAATCACATGTGATTGTTATTTGTACACTTAATCACAAGTGATTTGTTATATAATCACATATGATTTTGCATATAATCACATATGATTTTCATTTAAAAATTGATATTTGATGAGAAATTTATCGATATATGATAATTCACTTATGATTTCAACTTGAATTTACTTGATTGTATAATTCATAGTCAATGATTTGAAAATCTGTATTTTATTACTCTTTAAACACATGTGATTGATAGTTTGATATTCAATCGCATGTAATTACACCTTAGTTTTTCATGTCTTAATCTCTTTACACCATCAATGATTTGAATTTAAAGTTTAATCGGAAATATAAGTGGGTGTGATTATTTTTTAGTGTTAAATCACATGTGATTTCACATTAAAAGTTTCTAAAACCAAAAAAAAAAAAATGGAAAAAAAAACTTCGTCAAAAATATATCTTGTTGGATCTAGAATCGAAAAGAAAAAGATGATGATTTCGAATATGTAATTTTTATAATTTGTAGACATACGGTTTGTGAGATATTTAGATTTGAAAAAAAGGTGGAAATGGGTATTTGAAATGAAGCAATCCTATTGGTTCCTCCATTCTCCCTTTTTTTTTATCATTCTTTTTTGAACTTTCCTCTATTCTTATATACTAGCATAATACCCGCGCAATGCAGCGGAATACAATTTCTATTATGCATAGTTACCGGATTATAGTCATATAGTATAATTGTTCTTAACGGATTTTCTGTGATAGTGCTCAATAACGGTTTTGTTCGTAAGTAGAGTTTAGGCTTTGTAATATGATGGTGAAGGGAGAAGATTATGAAAATGATATATATGTTATATTTAGAAATGTTGAATCTTAATTTTTAAGAGTTACTAAATATAAAATATCAAGATGCTTTATATATATATATATATATATATTATGAGGTAATATGTATTATTTGATGATGTATTATATACAACGCGTTATTAATTATTACAAAGTAATATAAAATATAATGACAAAATTCTATCGTCAAGAATGTTGTTTATTTGTTGTATGATATCTTTGAACAAAGTTTACTTGTTTGAATGTTGGATTGTTAATTGTTTGGTGTATGTCTTTTACTTCATATATATGTTATGTTTTTAGATTATAACAACTCAGTCCGACTTTTCGGCCCAACCGATCCGATCAAAAATCGGCACTCTTCCGGTTCAACTAAAAAATCAGGATTTAGAACATTGCTTTTATTTCAATTTTAGTTTTATTTTTATTTTTATATATTACGTAGTACATCTTTTTTACTTCTTTTCAACCAATGAAGAGAAAAGAAAACTTTTGGTTTATGTCCATATTATATTGACCGTTGACAGTTGACATTTACAAGTGTTCTATCCCTGGGTTGTGTGGTTCACATCTTGAAGTTGAAGGGTTACAGATCTTATCCCTCCCAACAAAGATTTGTTTAAAATACCTCTAATGGCTTCTTCAACTTCATCTGTCCACAAGAACTTTAAATATGATGTCTTTTTGAGTTTCAGGGGTGACGACGTCCGTAAGACCTTCATTGACCATCTGTATACTGCTCTTGAGCTAAAAAACATTTACACTTTCAAGGATGATGAGAGAATTGAAAAAGGGAAGCGGATCAGTGATCAGCTCATCAAATCCATTGAAGACTCAAGACTCTTCATCATCATTTTTTCCAAGAACTATGCTTCTTCGTCTTGGTGCTTGGACGAGCTTGTTAAGATAATAGAGTGCCACAAGAAGAACGAGCAGGCCGCTTATCCTGTATTCTTTGATGTCGAACCTTCTGAAGTCCGCAAACAATGTGGGGCCATTGGAGAAGGCTTTGCCAGACATGAAGTGAAAGAAGCTGCTGGTAAATGGAGAGAAGCTCTAGAAGAAGCATCCAATCTTACTGGATGGGAGTTAAAGAACACTTTTGATGGGTAATTTCCATCATAATATCTTTTGCACTTCAAAGAAACAAAACAAAATTTGAGTCTTGCTGAAACATGAAATATGACTACTGTACTAGTTTGTATATGCATTTATATGTTATTCATCTCAAAGTAATATTTCTTGGGAAATCTTGAAAAATCTAACCAGATCTTCATTCTACAGGCATGAAGCTAAATTAATCAGAAAGATTGTGGAAGTGATTTCGCTCGAGTTACGTTCCATTAATTTGTTTGTTGATGAGAAGTTAATAGGCATGGAGCCCCGGATAAAAGATATTCTTTCATCTATAGAAACGGGTTTTAATGATGTCCGCATGATAGGGATCAAAGGGATGGGAGGTGGGGGGAAGACAACTTTGGCAAGAGCTGTTTTTGATCAAATATCCATCCAATTCGAAGGTAAAAGCTTCGTTGAGAACGTCAAGGAAATCTCAAAAACTTCTGTGTCCGGACTGCATTCATTGCAAAAACAAGTCCTTTCAGATGTGCAAAACGATGAAGGCATCATAGTACGTAGTGTTTCTGACGGAATAAATATGCTGACAAAGATAATGAGTGGTAGAAAGGTTCTTGTTGTTTTAGATGATGTGGATCACATAAGCCAGCTTGAGGCGTTAGCAGGTAATCCTAATTGGTTTAAACCAGGAAGTAGAATCATCATCACAACAAGAGATGAGCATGTCCTCATAGCACACGGAGTGAAATGGATTCATGATGTGAATCTGTTATCTGAGGAAGAAGCAACTGGCCTCTTCAATAAGTATGCATTCAGGAGCGATACTCCAATTCAAGGATACGAACAATTAGCACTCGACATCGTAGCCTATGCTGCAGGGCTTCCTCTAACGATCCGAGTTTTGGGTTCATTTCTCTGCAGCAAGAACAAGCTTGAATGGATAGATGCACTTGAAAGACTAAAAACAATTCCAGAGAAGGAAACTTTGGAAACATTGGAATTAAGCTATAACGGTCTAGAAGAGGATTACAAGGAGATATTCCTAGATGTTGCATGCTTCATGAAGGGGTCAAAAAAAGATGATGCAATTAGAATACTTGAAAGTTGTGGGTTTCATGCTAGATGTGGTCTTAAACTTCTTGAGCAAAGATCTCTAATAACTATTTCTGATGAGTATATACTGGGGATGCATGACCGATTACAAGAAATGGGCAGGAATATTGTTCGGCGTTCACACCTTGATGAGCCCATGAGACATAGTCGACTTTGGATCCGCGAGGAAATTGAAGGTGTGTTGGCAAATAAATTGGTAAGTATCACGTTCACATTTATGATGGAGAACACTAACACATTTTCATGTGGTAATGACGCAAGTTCAGCACTCACATTTCTTGGATTGCAGGAGACTGATGCAACAAGAGCTATAGCGGTGGATGACAGCCATCTGGAACGCAGTTCCGAAATTGTAGCCAAAGGTTTTGGAAACATGAATAGACTTAGATTTCTTCGTGTGATTTCTGAAGCGGAAGATGATTATAGCCACAAGGATGACAGGACAGATAAAGTCAGCCAAAACTTACCGTACGCATTGAGATATCTGAGTTGGGAATTTTACCCTTATTGGTTTTTACCTGAAACATTTCGAGCAAATAATCTTGTTGCACTTGAAATGTCAGAGTGCAGGATCATACAGCTTTGGGAAAGAGAAGAAAGGAAGGTACATGGTTGAATGGTTGTTTTTCATTATTCATTAATATTGCTAAACATCTACTGGGTTGTTCTTACTTATTACAAGTACAATCATTGGTTTCTCTTTTCCATTTATGCTAGGTTCTTAACAAGCTCAGATTTCTAGACCTCAGATTTTCGAAGTTGAGAGCACTGGACCTTGAATTGATTCCGAATCTTGAAAAGTTAGATCTAGAGGGATGTCGTGATTTGGTAAAACTTCACACACCAGCCGGATGTCTAAAAAGGCTCGTCTCCTTAAACTTAAGTGGTTGTTCAAAGATTGAATCCTTTATGTTCATCAAACAATTGGAATCACTAAAGTTTCTTTCTCTGACCCGCTTATTTCTAGAAAAGTTTCCAGATATAATTCCAGGGCACTGCAACAATAGTTTGGTAGAGCTTAGGTTTAGACATAACGATATAGAAGAACTACCCATATCAATTTCAAATCTCGAGAAGCTTGCTTACCTGGATCTGCATTCTTGCAGAAAACTTAGGAGACTCCCAGGAAGCATTTGTGGTTTACAACATTTAAGAAATCTTAAGCTCTATGGTTGTAGTATTGAGAACTTGCCTGAGGACATTGGCCGTCTAAAATGTTTAGAGAAGCTAAATTTGTCATTTACACGTATTAAACATCTTCCTGATAGCATTTGCATGTTGAAACATCTAAAAACGCTCAATCTTTCACGTTGTTGGAACCTCGAGAAGTTGCCTGGGGATCTTGGGCAGTTAGAATGTTTAGAAAAGTTACTGCTAAGAGAGTGTACACAAGTAAGATATATTCCTGACAGCATGTGTATGTTGAGATGTCTGAAGTTACTTTGTCTTTTGAATTGTATTCAACTTGAGGAACTGCCTAGGGAACTCGGACTGTTAAGATGTTTGGAAGTGTTAAATGTAAAAGGTACACGTATAAGACATATTCCTCAAAGCATTTATTTGTTGGAAGGTATAAAAATTTACGAAGCTAAACCAAACATCCAGTCTCGTGGTTCTGCATCCGCCTCCAGACACCCAGAAGCCTCCTTCTCGACCAAAAAACGGAAATTTTATCAGTTAAACACTTAAAGTCTTAAACCTCTTTCTTAAGACATCAAAAATCGGCACACTGAAGAGTCTTTGCTCGACTACCATGGTAAGCTTCCAGACCAAAGGCCAAAGGCAAAAGGAGTGGATTTTCAAAAAAAAAAAAAAAACATGTTGTAACAGGTACTCTGTTTATTTTCTATTAATTGTCTTACTTTCATTACAACTTTTAGAGATGATATTATATACGAACATAGTTAGCCACAATCATATACATCAAAAGGGGGACTTTATAATAGAATGGAAGTATGGAACTAATTGAACAAGCAAACTTTGCTATCTGAAGTTGAAAGCAGAATGCTAAATGACAACGGAATGACTGAGAGCAATATCAAAGGAATGTAGGCATTTTACATACGTTTTCCAAGAACCCACTCGTTAATTTACAGGGAGCTATTAATTTAAGGTAATATGCAGATTAAAGGTGATTAGTATAAGGACAAATCACTTTGTACACAGAAAGTACAACATGAGCATAGCAATGGTACAACACCATGTAATCCGTACTTTATGTGTACAAAGAATTTTTTCTTTTTTTATTGTGTGCAAATGTTTTCTTATGTTTTAATCAATAAAGAGTATTTTAGATGCTTGTTAAGTAGTCAAACAGTTGAGATATCATAATTACTTTTTTATCATTTCAATTTATTGCTTGAATGCAACTTGCAGGTAACCATGGACTAATGTAGTATTCATGTCCCTTAGATGTTATTGATGTTAATATGGAGCCTTTCAAGGGTTAAAAATCAGTTTTCGACTTTACAGATCCACCAGGCAGTGTAGTTATTCAGGCATTGTAAATTGAAAGAACTCAGTACCTGATAACACAATACGGTGACAGCCTTAAAACGTAAGCAGCCAACCAATCATTTTCTGTAAGCACAGACAATTTCTACAATTAGTGTTTTTCTTACATCATACACAAATGATGCTTAACTTGTACTCAAAAGACAAATTTGATAGTTTAGAAAGTGAATAACGAAATAAAAGTTCAGATTGCTTCTGAAAGACTGCGTGATAACAAACTTACCATTATGTTCTTGGAATTGCAAGGAGATGAAGGCCTCCATCAATGTGCAATGTAAACATCGTTTTGTAAGTCACTTTTATCGTCTTATAGGCCAACTTAAAACGATAGAAGTGAAGAAGGGCAATCGACATTATTTTTATCTGACGGTAGGAGAAATCTCTCCCCAAACATATCCTCACACCAGCCTAAGTAATCAGATATCTTCTACTGTCATTTATACAGTATCTTGTATAGAACTTCAAATACATGTCTACATCTGCTTTCCTCTTGCATCACATAAATGGAACACACCTAAATCAGAATGTAAAATCTCTAAAATAGCCCCAGAGCAACCATCAAGCAGTTAGCACATCATATCAAGACTCAAAAAATAAAAGGAAGAAATGCACACAAGATACATAGCATAAATCATCTCTTTCTTTTCAGAACAGAGTACGCAGATAAATAGCAACAAAACTAGATACAAGTAGAGGAGAATTAGTAAAGGTGTTTTACTTACATGAAATGCAATGAATTTATTGGAAAATTTCTGTTGAAAAACTCCATTATCATTAAGCTATCTTTACGGCTTGAAATCTTCAGCATGATCTCCCCAAATGTAAGACATTTCCCCCCCCCCCCCCCCCCCCCCCCCCCAAATGTAAGACATTCCTCCCATGGCATAAGATATCTAGTATACACCATCACCTTTTTCAACTCGTAACTGTCAGGAAGAATGTCATCCGTTTCTGCAATTCTTCCATCCTCAGAACACCCAAACACATTTAAGATGCTTTTAGCTTTTCATAAGCCTCATTGTGAATCCGATGAGGTACAAATGTACAATCCATCTTTCCTATTCGACAAAGCCAATCTATCAAAACGCCATAAGCTCGTTCATCTAAAACCAATGACGGATTCTTCTCTTTCATATTCATAACCATATACTCAGCTTCATCTACCACTACCCAATTTACAAATACCCCTTAACAAACAAAGTACACTTAACCACATTCACCCATAGTAACATAGTAAAATACCCATTAATCATACTATTGAACATCACTATACTTCGTTCCAACCCATAATCCTCTTCAATTCCCTCTCTTAAAAACTCTACAGCCCTCTCTACTTTCCCATCCTTACAATGTGCATTCACAACAATACTACAAGTAAACACATCAGGCACAATCCCAATCATATTCATTTGAACATACACTACGAAAACCAAATAAAACTAACCTTTCCTAACCAACCCACTCAACAAACCATTACAAGACTCTAAACTAGAAACTCTCCTCCACTTACACATTTCATCAAACACCTGGAATGCAAACTCTTAACCAACCCATTGTCAACATAGAGCTTCAATATCATATCAAAAACAGTCGGAGAAAACCCGAATTCGTGATAAACCTTAACCAATTCACTCCAAACACGCAACCCCAACCGATCATCTCCCTCACAAAACCCAACTAAAATCCTCAAATTATCTCTGGTTTCATCAAACATTCGGCCCTTTGACAGCATGTGAACTAATTTACAATATGATTTAACACGTGGTCTGAAATGTTGCTGCTTTGAAGCTAAACTGAAGAAATGTAAACACTCATTTGGGTTTAATTTTAATTTAATTAAGACTTGGTTTAAAAGGTCGTCGGAGAAGGGGATTGAGAGGGTGGTTATGGCATCGAAGCGACGGAGGATGAGAAGACGGCAAATGCGGTCTATTAATTCGGGTTGGGTTAAATCGGGTAGCTCCGGGAGGCGGGTTGAGAGACGACGGTGGAAGAAAGAACGTAGGTGAGCTGGTACAGTCAGATGGAGAGTGTTTCTGAAATAGTGCAAAATTGTTAAAAACTGGAGTAAATTACAATGCCCGTGTATGTGGTTTACACGTTGTTACAAAGCCAATCCCCGGGTCGGATATTCCTCGGAGCCGGCCCTTGACCCGGAAATTTGTTTCACTCCCAGTCCCTACGTCAAACGGGCGTTAAATACGCTTGTTATCTCATCCCACGTGACTTGCACATGACCGCGTAATTACATTGCCCGTCCCTGTGGTTGTTCGTATATTACGGTCCCGGTCCTTGGGTCGGGTATTGTGCGGACAACCACAGGGGACGGGCAATGTAATTTACGGGCAACCACAGGGACGTGCAATGTAATTTACGGACAACCACATGGACGGGCAATGTAATTTACTCGGCCATGTGCAAGTCACGTGGGATGAGATAACAAGCATATTTAACGCCCGTTTGTAGTAGGGACCTGGAGTGAAACAAATTTCCGGGTCAAGGGACTGGCTCCGAGGAATACCCGACCCGGGGACTGGCTTTGTAATAACGTGCAAACCACATGGACAGGCAATGTAATTTACTCTAAAAACTGGCTTCAATGTTAGTAACAGTACTGCACTAAACTTTGCACTAAACACTATTCACATTAAATAATAATATTTATAATAATTAAAATATTTATATATGATGTGTTGATTATAAATTTGTCATTAATATTTTTAACATAACTAAATATAATGTTTGCTATTATATTTATCAGATAAACTTTATAATTTTCATAAAAAATCCATTTATATTTTCAAAATTTTTAAATATAATGATTATTATTACATTTCTTATTATATTTCAATAGTTATATAAAAGTTTTAATATTAAATTGTTAAATTGTGTATTTTAAATTAATTAAAAATGATTTAGTGTGAAAATTTAGTGTAACATATTGGAGTAACTTTTTTTAGTGCAAGCATATTCTCTAAAGATTATATTTTTACACTAAAATAGTGCAATTTAATGCAATAAAATAATGCATACATTGAAGATGCTCTGAGCATTGGATTTTGTTGTCAGTATTCCAAGGGACCGAAGCTTCAAGTACTTCTATAGTTCTGTAATTCTATTTGGAGCCAAACTTAAAATCTTTCGATCACATCTCAATAAAATATTACTCCCTCAATCCCAAATTTATAGACCACCTTTCCATTCTAGGATGTCCCAAATTTATAGTCCACTTGTACTTTTCAAACAATCAAAACATTTAAATGTGGTAAGAGATTAAATCTTATTGGTTGTAGAGTACAACTAGTACACTTTTCTTATAATGCGTGCTTTTTGTCTGCGAGTGGGACGATGGGAGTATAAAAAATTACACCTATGGTTCTTAAGGTTTACCTCAAATTACACCATTAGTTTTTAAGATGTTTAATTACAAAGACAGATTTTTATTTGGAAACTTGTAACAATGACGGTTCTTTACCTAACTGGCCGTTAAAAATGTCAGTTAAAGGATTAACGGTGAAAAGCAATTATTTGCTTGATTGTTTGGGATTAATTATCTACGCACCATATATATACACACATACCTATACACACACCTACACACAGCCCTCTCCGTTATTTCTCCATGATGTCCTCCATTACAGCTGTTGTCGTTTCTCCCTGAACCCTTGTCACAACCGGTACAGGACCACCGTCCTCACCACCAAATCCCAATGTTCCAACTATCCTCTCTGGTGTGGGTTATATTGGGTTTAAAGACTCTTCATTCTTTTAATTTCCTTCTAGATCTAGAAATGTAGTCTTGAAAATTTAACATGTTAAAGAAAGTTTTGGAGCTTGAATATGTATCCAGGGAGAAACGACAATAGGTGTAATGGCGGACGTCAGATGAAAATAACGACGACGGTGTGTGTGTATAGGTATGTGTGTATGTATATGGTGTGTAGATAATTAATCGCAAACAAACAAGCAAATTATGCTTTTCACAGTTAGTCCTTTAACCGACATTTTTAATGGCCGGACCGTCAACGTTACAACTTTCCGAATAAAAGACTGTCTTTGTAATTAAACATCTTAAAAGACTAACGGTATATAATTTGAGGTATACTCTAAGGACCATAGATGTAATTTTCTCCAAACTATTAAATAAGTACTGGTGTGATTTACAGACTTTTCTAGTAACAAAAGAAAAGTATCTAGTGAGTTTTAACGACGAATATTGTTAAATAGTTGATTATCACACTTTCACATTGCGTCACAAAACTTATTAGTTTTACAAAAAAGATATCGATCAAAATAGATAAATGTATTAAATTCTTATGTATATCCATTGATTCCTAGGAAATGACTTAACAAGAATGACACTAAACAAATAATGTGTGGACGGCCATAGAATCTTTGCGATAGTGATGAGAATGGCACATTAAAAACGAACAAGTGTTCGAATTAGTTCGTTGAGACTGATAAATCAAAGGTTCCAGTTCGAATACATTGGCGCATCTTTCAGCTGGTAAGTTTTTCTTTATATTCTAGCTCTTAAATACGTACTTAAACTAGTGTTGGTTTATCTATGATTTTGATTTAGTTAATTGATCGAAAGATCTTGGATACGAGATACTGCTACTTAAATGATGTTCTACTTAAATGATGTTCTTAAACGTATGATCAATCAATGTTTAAGAGGAAATTGCTACTCTTTGGTCATCCTTGTGTAAGGTTTTTAGGACCCAACCAAGAACACGTATAGCCCTAGTTATACCTCACGACAATAAACGGATCAACAAACAAAGAAAGTAAGCAATTAGGATAACGAGAAAAGTAAACGAACATGCGTAATTAATGTGGTTATGTCCAATCTACTCGATTGGTTTAATCCACGGCCAAACTAGAGAGAAATTTTATTATTTTCGGAGGTGTTAGGGTTACATATACAAAGGGTTACAATATATAGGAAACAAACAACTTGCGACTAAGAAAGCACATTTCTGCCGCCTTCACTTTGGCGTCGCGATCAACATGGATCGTTGCGTGATCTACACCAAATCGCGTCGCTATCCTCACCTTTTCGAGGCGTGATCCACAACATTTTGAGTAGCGATCTACCCGGTTTTGAGTAGCGATCCCGCCCCAATCGCTCCTCGATTTGTCTTCTGCCCAAATTTAATCTTCATTCCCAACACCTTGATGAAAGTGTAACTAAACATTTGCTAATATTTGTTGAAGATTTAAACAATCATACGTGTTTTCTTGCTTACTCTTGGCTTCAAAAAAGACCACCTTAAATTATTTAATTGTTACTAACTGATGCTGTGTAAACAGGGCTTTAGTTTTTAAAAAAATGAAAATACCTAACTTATTACACACAACACAGGCAAGAATACCTGGTCATATATAGTATAGCTCAGTAAGTCCGAGTCGAACACAGGGAACGGATGTCAATCTTAACAAATTGGAAATTGTTACAATTAATTAAAGCAATAAAAAGTGAGGACGTTTTAGTTCCGATCGAACAATTGATAAACAATTATAAAAGCAATGATTTATTAACTAAAAATAAAGTATAAAATAAAGGAATAGTAAAAATGACTTAATTAAATAAAGATTTAATTCAAATGATAAAAGAAATGCATTTGCTTAGATTACTTTCCTTAAAATCTGGAAATCATGTTATTTAGAATGCTCACGTATGGATTTTATTGTGCTATAACAAATGTATCAATCTTCCTTACAAGATAAATTGAATTAACACAATTAAGAAAGACATGGAGTTGTTTTCAACCCGATAACAGTTCAATTTAACGTTGCCCACCTAATTGTGTTTTATATTAATTCAACACTGTCTATGTGATTTATCCTTATAACTTGAATCAACAAAGTCTATAACTATTTCTAGTTATCTCGTTCTTGAATAATTATTACCAATTATTAACCCTAACCCGTCAAACTCAATCTATTCGGTGATAATTATCAATTAAAACCAATAATCATCAATAATCTTATAATTAAAAGGAACTCAATCTCAATCAATCATAAAACCACGTTAGGTAATTAGTAATATTCACTCAATAACCAAGGTTCAACGAATAAACACGTAAACTTGAATAAAATCCAATACGATTCGCAATTTAATAATCAATCCATCATTATAGTATTATCATCTAAGCAAATGCAATAAAAACTTAGCCACTCATATTATAACAGAAAATCAGATTCGAAATCAACATCATAATCATAATCGAATGAAAGAAAGTAATGAATTCGAACCGAAATAATGAAATAACGATTGAACGAACGAAAGTCTTTGATTCCTTAAGCTTCAATTCCTTCAAAAACCTCTGAAATTGAGGTTTTTATTCAGAGAAAACGTCTGGAGAAAAGTGGTGTGTGTTGTGTACAAAATGAGAGCAAAATGATCTTTTTAGGGTTTCTGCCGATGCAATCCATACGCCGTATGGATTTCCATACGCCTTATGGATTGAAAAGCCCATGGGTCTGACCCGCATATTCTGGCGGCCCGGCTCACTTCATCCATACGCCGTATGGATTCCATACGCCGTATGGATTAGATTTTCCAACTTTTATCACCATCGATCCCCATTCTTCACTTTTCCTTATTTTAATTTCTTTTCTTCAATTGTCGCACATTTTCAGCTTCTATTCCGATTCAAGCTCCAGATAATCCCTAAATGCAAATATAAACGAAATGAGTATCAAATTCAAATAAAATGCATAAGAAACTAATTAAACTAAGGGGTAATTAGCACTATAAAATAGTACATTTTAGCGTTCATCAAACATCCCCCACTTGAATCCTACTTGTCCTCAAGTAGACTATTGATTGAAAAACTTAAAATATGAACGGCAAACAAAAGTGCAAAAGGACTTACATACTCCACAGCATTCAACAGACCAAAATCCCATCTTAAAATCAATTCTAACTTAAAACTTAGCAATCAAGAAACTCTCAATGGAAAAAAATTCTAATATATTATTATTATTATGCATAAAAGATAATTCATTTAGATTACCGATATTGTTGTCCACTTAAACAATCTAAAATTCAGAAATTGAGCTCAACTTATTATTATTCTAGCAGGCCTTACCCTTGATTCACAATAGCAAAATACTCTCATACAAATAACGTGTCACAATTTGTGACACCCCACCCCTCGCGATGGCCCTATGGGCTCGAGGGAGGCGGTGGGCCTGCCACTAGCTGAGGCTTATTGGGCCCTAGGTCTGCAGCCCAATGCACCCCAACCCATCACTATTGCTGAGGCCTACCCCTCTATTAGCCAATAGTAGGTTGTTGTGAGACTTGAACTCAAGACCTCACCTTTAATACTAAGTGTTACCACTTAGTATCATTAATTGAGCTGCAGCTCAATTGGTGATACTAAGTGGTAACACTTAGTATTAAAGGTGAGGTCTTGAGTTCAAGTCTCACAACAACCTACTATTGGCTAATAGAGGGGTAGGCCTCAGCAATAGTGATAGGTTGGGGTGCATTGGGCTGCAGACCTAGGGCCCAATAAGCCTCAGCTAGTGGCAGGCCCACCGCCTCCCTCGAGCCCATAGGGCCATCGCGAGGGGTGGGGTGTCACACAATTCTCCAAATAATCAACATCCAAATAAATCAATCATTTTTCAAGCCAAGACATTGGTGACAGGTCTGTACCTCAGTACAACAGAGCGACATAACTTGGCTTTGGTTTTTCAATTTATGAGTCCTTTGTACTCATTTATTTTTATCTATTTTGATATCAAATATACTGACGGAAACCAGGTCTGTACTTTCGTACAACAGAGGAGACAACACCCAGTATATTCCCAAATGATGATAATTAGGATCCCAACATTATGGATTATAACACGCTATCATACAAGAATTAAGACTAAGGTCATACCTTGCTAAAAGATCCTCATAGGATAAATCCCTACTTAATGCATTAAATTTCTTAATAGCTCAACAACCTTCATATAGATTGCCTATCGATACATCACAAGATGAACGGTCTAATATTAAAATTTACGATTACTTAATTCCTTATATTCCCAAAACATGTTACAAGATTGCTAAACCTTACATAGAATATAATTTTAAAACAAAAATTTTAGCTGAAAAATGACTAACACGTAGAATGCCTTGCCAATATTTACCATTCATATCTTAAGGACAAACAGACTTCTTTTCCCCATCCCCCACTTAAAAGTATGCAATGTCCTCATTGCAAAAGAAAACAATAATATAGGGAGTAGAAAAGAAGTGAACAGAAACTCCCCTGATTCGGAAGAAAGATCCATGAAGGCATTTGTTCAAAAATAAAATACAATAGCACACTTCCGTAGGCAACACGATTGCATTTAGCATATGCAACAAGCCTTTAAACCTCTCAGTATCCTGAGCGGACGAGTTGTAGTCTCGTGAGGGTTTTCAGAGAACACACCCACAAAGTTCAAACCTGCAAACAAAAACAATAAAACAAAATAACAATTAACAAAATACCGGGTTGTCTCCCGAAAGCGCTTTTGTTTATCACGTCGGTAAGCTCGACCTTTTACTTCATAACTTAATTCAAATCCATTTCCAAATCACGCTTAGAATCCCTTACATCACCATAGTACTTCTTTAACCTACTTCCATTGACCTTGAAAGTTTTTCCAGAATGTCCTTGTAAATCAACAGCACCAAATGGATAAACTTTCTCAACTACAAAAGGTCCAGTCCAGCGTGTCTTCAACTTACCAAGAAATAAATGTAACCGAGAACTATACAATAGAACTTTGTCACCTTTTTCAAACGTATCATTCGACTTAAGACGAGCATCATGCCATTTCTTCGTTCTTTCCTTGAACAGTCTCGAATTATCATAGGCATTCATTCTTAACTCTTCCAACTCAGTTAGCTGTGCCATTCTTTCTTTTCCAGCTAATTGCTCATCCAGATTGCACTGCTTAATAGCCCAATATGCCTTATGTTCCAATTCAAAAGGCAAATGACAAGCCTTCCCATAAACTAGGCGATAAGGTGTCGTTCCAATTGATGACTTAAAAGCTGTTCGTGCCGCCCGTAACGCATCATCTAACTTATATGACCAGTTCTTAGGGTTTCCTTCAACTGAACGTTCTAAAATACGCTTCAACCCTCTATTGGTCACTTCCACTTGACCACTCGTCTGTGGATGATAAGCAGTTGAAAACTTGTGGTTAACTCCGTACTTTCGCAGCACTTTTTCCAATTGAGCATTTGTAAAATGCGTCCCTCGATCACTAATTAAAGCTTTCGGTGTTCCAAAACGTGAAAATAGCTGCTTCAGAAACTTCACCACAACTCTAGCATCATTCGTGGGTAATGCTTTTGCTTCAGCCCACTTAGAAACATAATCCACAGCCACAATGATGTATTTATTTCCATTGCTCGGTGGAAACGGTCCCATAAAGTCTATTCCCTAGACATCAAAAATCTCACTTACCATAATTGGACTTTGCAACATTTCATCCTTCTTAGAAATCCTCCCGGTACGCTGGCATGGATCACACTCCTTCATATACCTAAATGCATCCTTATAAATGGTTGGCCAATAAAAACCTGCCTCAAACACTTTTCTTGCAGTGTAATTAGGACCATGATGTCCTCCAGATGGACCATCATGACAATGCTCCAAAATTATGTCGCATTCTTCTCCAGCTACACACCTTCGAACAATTCCATCAGCACACTGTCTGAACAAGTACGGGTCTTCCCAGAAGTAATATCGCAAAGACGAGAAAAATCTCTTTCTTTGATTGAAATCCAATCCTGACGGAAGAGTGTTCGTAACTAGGAAGTTTGCAATATCAGCGAACCATGGAAATTCATTCAAAATTGCCTTTAACAAGCTTTCATCAGGGAATTTATCTTGAATCTCTGTTTCGGCTAACTTATCCAGCTCCGGATTTTCTAATCGAGATAAATGATCGGCTGCCAGATTTTCAGCTCCCTTCTTGTCTCTAATCTCTATATCAAACTCCTGCAACAACAAAATCCACCGCAACAACCTTGGCTTTGCATCTTGTTTGTTAAACAAATATCGTAGTGCCAAATGGTTGGTGAACACTACAGTCTTTGACAAAACCAAGTAAGAGCAAAATTTGTTAAACGCAAAAACAACAGCAAGCAATTCCTTTTCAGTCGTAGTGTAATTCTCCTGTGCACTCATCAAAGTCTTGCTTGCGTAATAAATAGGTTGAAACTTCTTATCAACCCTCTGGCCTAAAACTGCTCCTACAGCGTAGTCACTGGCATCACACATCAATTCAAATGGAAGATCCCAATTTGGACTTATCATAATCGGCTCAGATACCAACTTCTCCTTTAAGAGATTGAACGCATCTTGGCATTCCCTTGAAAATTCAAACTTAGCATCTTTCTCCAACAACTTGTTCATCGGACGCGCTATCTTTGAGAAATCCTTGATGAATCTTCTATAAAACCCAACATGTCCTAAGAAACTTAGTATTCTTTTAACATTCATTGGATGAGGTAGCTTTGCTATGGCCTCAATCTTGGCTTGATCAACTTCAATACCAGCACTTGATATTTTATGCCCTAAAACAACTCCTTCACGTACCATGAAATGTCACTTTTCCCAATTTAAGACAAGATTTGAACTTTCACACCTCTGCAACATCCTCTTCAGATTCGCCAAACACTTATCAAACGAATTTCCGAAAACAGAAAAATCATCCATGAATATTTCCATGCTGTCTTCCACCATATCACGAAAAATCGCCATCATGCATCGCTGAAATATCGCGGGTGCATTACACAAACCGAAAGGCATCCTTCTATAAGCAAAAGTTCCGAATGGACAGGTGAAAGTAGTCTTGTCTTGATCATTAGCATCTATCGGAATCTGGAAGTATCCGGAAAAACCGTCTAAAAAGCAATAATACTCTTTTCCAGCTAGACGTTCGAGCATCTGATCAATAAACGGCAAAGGAAAGTGATCTTTGCGTGTCGCATCGTTCAACTTCCTATAATCGATACAGACTCTCCATCCAGTGACAGTTCTCGTGGGGATTAACTCGTTCTTCTCATTTATAACCACTGTCATACCTCCTTTCTTGGGCACAACATGAATGTGACTAACCCATGGACTATCAGAAATCGGGTATATCAATCCAGAGTCCAATAACTTAATGATTTCCTTCCTCACTACATCTGTAACCTTAGGATTCAACCGTCTCAATGGTTGCACAACCGGTTTGAAATAAGATTCCATGAGGATCTTGTGCGTGCAATATGATGGGCTGATTCCCTTGATATCACCAATCGTCCATGCTATAGCATGCTTATGTTCCTTCAGAACTTTCAGCAGGCTTTCTTTCTCGTTTGCAGATAACTAAGATGAAATGATAACCGGTAGGTCCGACTCTCCTTGCAAGTAGGCATATTCCAAATGGGTCGGTAGATCCTTTAGTTCTAACTTTGGTGGTTCTTCAAAGGAAGATTTAACTGCCAACACCTCCTTTCTAGAACAAGGAATCCCATGCATAGTGATGCGAGTCTCTTTCTTGACTAGAATACCATCAATCTCAACCGATTCTTCACTCTCTATCGGCTGATTTTCATCACTCTCTAACTCCTCATCACTTGCGAATTCTAGCTCCTCAAGCAACTTATCAAATTCTTCAATATCTCGAATTGCTTCTATGCTTCCCGTCCATCCTTCAAGAATCATGGGATCAAGGTCTTCATCTTCCATGAGACTTTGAAGGAATTCCTCATCATCAGTCATCTCTCTAGCACTTACAAAGTAGCAAGTATCATCAACTGCAGCAGGGTATTGCATTGACTTGTTGACGTCAAATACTACTTCATCATCTCCTACCCTTAAAGTGATCTTCCTATCATGAACATCAATCAATGCCCTCGCAGTGGCTAGAAAAGGTCTTCCCAAGATGATAGGTACCTTAGAATCTTCCACCATGTCCAGAATCACGAAATCGCAAGGGAAAACAAACCTATCAACCTTAACTAACACATTCTCAATCATACCCTTAGGGTACTGGACTGAATGATCTGCTAGCTCAATGCACATTCTAATTGGCTTTGGTTCTCCTAACTTGAGTCTAGCATACATTGTATAAGGCATTATTGATATGCTTGCCCCCAAGTCAGCTAATGCATGAGTGAGGTCTAAACTTCCAATCAGGCAAGGAAGCGTAATACTCCCAGGGTCCTTCATCTTTGGCGGAAGTTTATTTTGCATAACTGCTGAGCATCTCTCGTTCATTGTTACTGTGGTTGCCTCCATAAGCTTGCTCTTGTTGGTTAAAAGTTCCTTCAAATACTTTGCATACTTGGGCATTTGGGCAATCGCCTCCACGAATGGAATGTTAATGTGCAGTTTCTTCAGATTCTCTAGAAACTGGTGGTATTGAGCATCATCCTTCCTTCTTCTCAAAGCTGCTGGATAAGGTGGCAGCGGTGCATGATCCTTAGCATATTGCTTATCTCTTGCAATTTGGTCAGCCTCAGTGTCCACCTTAGGACTTTCAACAACTTCTACTTCCTTTTCTTTCTCAGGTAAGGGTTGGGAAACAGTTTTCTTCTTAACACCTGAATCCTCATGAATTCTTCCACTTCTGGTGATCACATCCTTAGCTTGATCACGTGGGTTGGTTTCAGTGTATCCAGGAAGAGTTCCAGGAAATCTCTCTTGAAGAACTTCAGCGATGTTAGAAATATTTCCTTCAATCTGCTTGATTGCAGCCCCTTGATTTCTCAATGTCGCATCAGTGGCATCCATCCTTTGCCCAGAACTGGTAATGAATTTCTCATTTGAGGTAAGAAACTTTCCCATCATCTCTTCTAAGTTGGTTTGTTTATCTGTTGATGGTCCAGCTTGTTGATCCTTGGTGTAAAAACCTGGTTGAGTTTGGCGAAACTGACGCCCTCCATCTTGGTATGGTCTCCTGAAGAAATTTCCACCGCCCTGACGGTATGGTGCTTGAGCTTCCCCATACTTAACTTCCTCAGTTGCTTCTCCCGTTTTTATCTCGGGGCAATCCTTCACTAAATGGCTTCCTCCACAGTTGTCGCATCCCACTTGGATAGCATGGACAGTCTCGGTAACTTTTTTAATATCTCTGCCCATGTTGTCCAGCTTAGCGGTGATGGCTGCAAACCCATCTTCATCATTCACAGACCTCTTCCGTCTAGAAGTGCCATCATCCCATAAATGAGAGTGTTTCGCTTGGTCGCGAATGGCAGTCAAAGCATCACGAGGGATCTTCTTGGGAATAGGCCCTTGGGAATCCAGTTGCTGTCTCGTGGCACGATCCACTCCTTTATAGAAAATACTCACGATTTGCTGATCGTTCAGGTCGTGCTGCGGGCACTTATGCATCAGGTCCTTATATCTCTCCCAAGCTTGGTGTAGTGACTCATCCATTTCTTGCTTGAAATTTCTGATCTCGTCAACCATCTTTGAAGTTTTGGAAGGAGGACAATACATCTTAAGAAACTTTGTGCGAAGATCTTCCCATGTGGTGATGGACCCAGCTGGTTCGTTTTGAATCCATCTTTTAGCCGCTCCCTTGAGTGTGATAGGGAAAACTCTGAGCATGACTTGATCGCGTGTGATGTTCGGAACGTTGAACATATCGGCTATCTCCACGATTCTTTCCACATGATCGTTAACATCTTCCATTTCTTCTCCACAGAACAGATTCTCCCTAAGCTCCTTGAGGAACTGTCCTTTGATTTCAAACTCCACATCTTGCGCAATTGCCGGCCTTACTACTCCAGTGCCACGGTCGTTGCGCATCCGACTCGAATACTCCTCAAGAGTTATGTTGGCAATATCTTCTGCCATTATGTTATCTGGTTGATCGTTAAAAAGGAATCGTAGGCTCTCTCCGAAATCGCTTTCTAGATACGAACGGTAGTTTCTGGTTCGTGGGGTAAAAAGGTTATTGGTAAAAACCTCGAAGTCGTCACTAAGAAAGGTATTGATTAACGGTGAGTTTGGTGGCGCGGAAGAAGCGTGTCTTCTTTGATGAAATATGCGTTTGGGTTCTTCAAAAGGGTCGGTTGGGTCTGGAACAGTTGATCGGGTCATAAACTCCTGTAACGTACTTGACAAGTCAGCAGAACAGGCTACCTAACTACCTAATTATGAAATAAAGTGAAAAGGAAATTATCTAAATAAAATACCAAACAAATAATAAACTAACTAAAAGTAATAAACAAAAGACAAATTCCAATTTATTTAATTGAAACAAACCGTTCCCCGGCAGCGGCGCCAAAAACTTGATGCTGTGTAAACAGGGCTTTAGTTTTAAAAAAATGAAAATACCTAACTTACTATACACAACACAGGCAAGAATACCTGGTCATATATAGTATAGCTCAGTAAGTCCGAGTCGAACACAGGGAACGGATGTCAATCTTAACAAATTGGAAATTGTTACAATTAATTAAAGCAATAAAAAGTGAGGACGTTTTAGTTCCGATCGAACAATTGATAAACAATTATAAAAGCAATGATTTATTAACTAAAAATATAGTATAAAATAAAGGAATAGTAAAAATGACTTAATTAAATAAAGATTTAATTCAAATGATAAAAGAAATGCATTTGCTTAGATTACTTTCCTTAAAATCTGGAAATCATGTTATTTAGAATGCTCACGTATGGATTTTATTGTGCTATAACAAATGTATCAATCTTCCTTACAAGATAAATTGAATTAACACAATTAAGAAAGACATGAAGTTGTTTTCAACCCGCTAACAGTTCAATTTAACGTTGCCCACCTAATTGTGTTTTATATTAATTCAACACCGTCTATGTGATTTATCCTTATAACTTGAATTAACAAAGTCTATAACTATTTCTAGTTATCTCGTTCTTGAATAATTATTACCAATTATTAACCCTAACCCGTCAAACTCAATCTATTCGGTGATAATTATCAATTAAAACCAATAATCATCAATAATCTTATAATAAAAAGGAACTCAATCTCAATCAATCATAAAACCACGTTAGGTAATTAGTAATATTCACTCAATAACCAAGGTTCAACGAATAAACACATAAACTTGAATAAAATCCAATACGATTCGCAATTTCAATAATCAATCCATCATTATAGTATTATCATCTAAGCAAATGCAATAAAAACTTAGCCACTCATATTATAATAGAAAATCAGATTCGAAATCAACATCATAATCATAATCGAATGAAAGAAAGTAATGAATTCGAACCAAAATAATGAAATAACGATTGAACGAACGAAAGTCTTTGATTCCTTAAGCTTCAATTCCTTCAAAAACCTCTGAAATTGAGGTTTTTATTCAGAGAAAAATTTCTGGAGAAAAGTGGTGTGTGTTGTATACAAAATGAGAGCAAAATGATATTTTTAGGGTTTCTGCCGAGGCAATCCATACGCCGTATGGATTTCCATACGCCGTATGGATTGAAAAGCCCATGGGTCTGACCCGCGTATTCTGGCGGCCCGGCTCACTTCATCCATACACCGTATGGATTCCATACGCCGTATGGATTAGATTTTCCAACTTTTATCACCATCGATCCCCATTCTTCACTTTTCCATATTTTAATTTCTTTTCTTCAATTGTCGCACATTTTCAGCTTCTATTCCGATTCAAGCTCCAGATAATTCCTAAATACAAATACAAACGAAATGAGTATCAAATTCAAATAAAATGCATAAGAAACTAATCAAACTAAGGGGTAATTAGCACTATAAAATAGTACATTTTGGCGTTCATCACTAACTTAACGTTATATTTCATACTTTCACTCGATCTCCCCTCCTTTCAATTCTTATATATAGTATGTGTGTGTAAATAAGCAAGCTCAACATTTGAGACAGTTTAGATTAGGGTTAATAATGGTTTAATCCTCAAAGTTTCAAGTTTCTTTCGTTTTAACCACTCAACTTTTTTTCTAATGATTTAAGCCTTGAAGTTTGCATAGACTTATTGGTTTAACCTTTTGAAGGGTTAAACCATTAAATTATTGAAAGTTTGATGATTAAAATGAAAAATTTTAAAAGTGTAAAATCATTATGAAAGCTAAACTTTAGAGATTAAACCATCAAAATCATTATGAAAAATAAACTTAAACGGTTAAACCACAAAAACTTTGAAACTTGGAGGATTAAATCATGAGAAAAAAAGTTTAGTGGTTAAAACGAAAAAAAGTGAAACTTTGAGGATTAAACCATTATTAACTCTTTACATTAAGTTCAAATTGTATGTAATTTCTTAGCTTTTGTAAAATTGATCTGTTGTTCTGTTCACAGTGATTCTCGTAACAACATAGATTTGAACTAATAGGATATGATAAAACCATACTTTCAATGGCGTCTACTTCAACTTCATCACTGGAAAAGAACTATGAGTATGATGTGTTTCTGAGCTTCAGTGGTGAAGACACCCGCAAAAACTTTGTTGATCATCTTTACACTGCTCTTCAGTAGCAAGGTATCAACACCTTCAAGGATGACCAAAGACTCGAGAAAGGGAAAAGAATCAATGATGAGCTCTTTAAGTCCATTGAAGACTCAAACTTATACATCATTATTTTCTCCAAGAACTATGCATCTTCGTCGTGGTGCTTAATTGAACTTGTGAAAATTATGGAATGCCAAAAGACGAACGGGCAGATTGTTTACCCTGTCTTCTATGACGTTGATCCTTCCGAAGTTCGCAAACTAAATGGGAAAGTTGGAGAAGCATTTGCAAGACATACCAAAAACAAGGTCTCTGGGAGAGCCCTTACCATACATAACAAGAAAACGGTGATTGGAAATGCCCTTGTCAAGCATACGATGAAAAAGTTGGGTAAATGGAGAGAGGCTATGAAAGAAGTAGCCAATCTATCAGGGTGGGATTTGAGGGAGAATGCTCAGGGGTACGTCCTTCATATCATATATATGTGCAATATTATTCATTTATTATTTCTTTCTAAATTCTACATTGTGTGGGATGTAAGAGGGAAATCAAAGGCATCTCATACTGTATTGTAAAGTTGAACTCAAACTCAAGTTTTGTTGAAAGATGAAACTTGAAATTGGTGTTTGTTATTAACTATTACACATTGGTATTCTATGGGCCGAGCTGTATGTATATACGAGTTCTTGAGCATGCTAACAGAATATACTTTAATCCACAGGCATGAAGCTGAAGTCATTAAGTCAATTGTTGAATGGATTTCACTCGAGTTACGATCCTTTAATGTTGACATAGATGAAAGTTTAATAGGCATGGACCACCGAATGGAGGAACTGGAGTCATCTTTGCAGATTAATCTGAATGATGTTCGCATGATTGGGATTAAGGGGATGGGAGGTGTTGGAAAGATGACTTTGGCAAGAGCTATTTTTGATAGCCTATCCATTAAGTTTGAAGCAAATAGCTTTGTTGAGAATGTTAGGGAAGCCTCAAAAGCGTCATTTTTAGGGTTGTTGTCATTGCAAAGACAAGTCCTTGCAGAGTTACTAAAGGATCCAGGCAACAACATAACAAGTGTTTATTGCGGGAAAAACTTAATGAAAAGGAAACTGCACGGTAGGAAGGTTCTTCTTGTTTTAGACGATGTGGATCATTATGAACTGCTTGAGGCGTTAGCCGGCGAGCTAAATTGGTTTAAGCCAGGAAGTAGAATTATAATCACAACAAGAGATGAGCAATGATGCTGTGTAAACAGAGCTTTATTTTAAAATGGAAATTACCTTACTAACTATACACAACTCAGGCAAGAATACCTGGTCATATGATAGTATAGTATGATAAGTCCGAGTCGAACACAGGGAACGGATGTTTAATGAAATAAATTGGAAATTTATACAAATAATGAAAGCAGTAAATAATGGTGGCGTTTTAGTTCCGATTGAACAATTGGCAAACAATTATGAAAAATAGTGTAGTAAATAAAACTTAATTAGAAAATAAAGAAATGATAAAAGAATTACTTAAAAAGATTATTTAATTCAATTAATAAAAGAAACACAATTGTTTAGATTATTTTCCTCAGAATCTGATTATCATTTCATTGAATTGCGAATATATGGATTTTATTGTGACATAACAAATGTATCAATTATCTTCACGAGATTAATTGATTAAATACAATCAAGAAAGATATAAAGTTGTTTTCAACCCGCTAACAGTTCAATTTAACGTTATCCACCAGATTGTATTATGAGTTAAAACTACACCGTTTATATGATTTATCTCTGGAATTAGGGTTTTTGGAGAGTAAAATCGTCTGGAGAAAAAGTGTAGGTGATACCCCAAAAATGAGAGCAAAATAAAATATTTAGGGTTTCTGTCGCCGCAATCCATACGCCGTATGAACATCCATACGCTGTATGGATTGATTTGGCCCATGGATTAGGCCCGCGTATTCTGGCGGCCCGGCTCACAACATCCATACGCCGTATGGATTTCCGTACGCCGTATGGATTGAAAAATGCAACTTTTCAGCAATCGACCTCCATTCTTCAAACTTTATTCTTTTCTCTTTATTTTCTTCAAAAATAATTCACTTTCTGCTTCTTTTCCAATTCAAGCTCCAATTAACTCTTAAATGCAAATATGAACGAAATGAGTATCGAATTCACATAAAATGCATAAAAAATTAATTAAATAAAGGGGTAATTAGCACTATAAAATAGCATATTTTGGCGTTCATCAAACATCCCCACTTGAATCCTATTTGTCCTCAAGTAGACTATCGATTCAAAAACTCAAAACTTTAAATATGAGCGGCAAACAAAAGTGCAAAAGGACTTACATACTACACAACACTCGACAAACCAAATTCCTATCTCAAAATCGATTCTACCTTAAAGCTTAGCAATCAAGAAACTCTCTAAGGGAAACAACTTCTAATACATTATTATTAGACATAAAAGATAATTCACTCAGATTACCGATATTGTTGTCCACTAAAACAATCTAAAATTCAGAAATTGAGCTCAACTTATTATTATTCTAGTAGTCCTTACCCTAGATTCCCAATAGCAAAATACCCTCATATAAATAACGTGTCACAATTCTCCAAATAATGAACATCCAAATAAATCCATCATTTTTCAAACCAAGACATTGGTGACAGGTCTGTACCTCTGTACAACAGAGCGACATAACTTGATTTTGGTTTTTCAATTCATGAGTCCTTTGTACTCTTTTCTTTCTTATTTTTTATCAAATATACTGACGGAAACCAGGTCTGTACTTTCGTAGAACAGAGGAGTCAACACCCAGTATATTCCCAAATGAAGATAATTAGGATCCCAAAATTATGGATTATAACACGCTATCATATAAGAATTAAGACTAAAATCATACTTTGCTAAAGATCCTCTTAAGATAAATCCCTACTTTAAGTATTAAATTTCTTAATAGCTCAATAACCTACAAATAGATTGCCTATCGATACATCATATAATGAACTATCTAATATCTAAAAATTAAATTCATTTCATCCATTGAATTCCCAAAATATGTTACAAGATTCGCTAAACTTTACATAGAATACAATTTTAAAAGAAAAATTTTAGGCTGAAAAATGACTAACACGTAGAATGCCCTTTAACTTTAAACTTTTGCCAATATCTACCATTCATATGTTAAGGACAAAAACAAAAAGACTTCTTTTCCCCCATCCCCCACTTAAAAGTATGCAATGTCCTCATTGCAAAAGAAAACAAAAATAAGGGAATAGAAAATATGTGAAACAGAAAAACTCCGCTGATATGGAAGAAAATGCGTCGAAGAATCGATTCTACAAATATACAACAGCTCACTTCCGTAGGCAACACGATTGCATTTAGCGCATGCAACAAGCCTTTAAACCTTTCAGCATCCTGATAGGACGAGTTGTAGTCTCGTGAGGTTTTCCAGGGAACACACCCACAAAGTTCAAACCTGCAACAAAGTAACAATATAACAAAATACCGGGTTGTCTCCCGAAAGCGCTTTTGTTTATCACGTCGGTAAGCTCGACCTCTCTCTTCATAACTTAATTCAAATTCATCTCCAAATCACGCTTGGAATCCCTAGCATCACCATAGTATTTCTTCAGATGACTTCCATTAACCTTGAAAGTTTTTCCAGAATGACCTTGTAGATCAACAGCACCAAAAGGATAAACTTTCTCAACCACAAAGGGACCTGTCCAGCGTGTCTTTAACTTACCTAGAAATAAATGTAACCTAGAACTATACAATAGAACTTTATCACCTTTCTCTAATGTATGATTCGACTTAAGACGAGCATCATGCCATTTCTTTGTTCGCTCCTTGAACAGGCGTGAATTGTCATATGCATTCACCCTTAACTCATCCAGCTCATTTAGCTGTGCCATTCTCTATTTTCCAGCTAACTGATCATCAAGATTGCACTGCTTTAGAGCCCAGTATGCCTTATGCTCCAATTCAAAAGGCAAGTGACAAGCCTTCCCATAAACAAGACGATAAGGTGTTGTTCCAATTGATGACTTAAAAGCTGTGCATGCCGCCCATAACGCATCATCCAACTTATACGACCAATTCTTAGGGTTTCCTTCAACTGAACGTTCTAAAATACACTTCAACCCTCTATTTGTCACCTCCACTTGACCACTCGTCTGTGGATGATAAGCAGTCGAAAACTTATGATTTACTCCATACTTCCGCAACACTTTTTCCAACTGAGCATTTGTGAAATGCATCCCCCGATCACTAATTAAAGCTTTCGGTGCTCCAAAACGCGAAAACAATTGCTTAAGAAAATTCACCACAACTCTAGCATCATTTGTGGGTAATGCTTTTGCTTCGGCCCACTTAGAAACATAATCCACAGCCACAATGATGTATTTATTTCCATTGCTAGGTGGAAACGGGCCCATAAAATCTATCCCCCAGACATCAAAAATCTCACTTACCATTATTGGATTTTGCAACATTTCATCTCTCTTAGAAATTCTCCCAGTACGTTGATAGGCATCACACTCCTTCACATACTTGAATGCGTCCTTATAAACTGTTGGCCAGTAAAAACCTGCCTCAAATACCTTTCTTGCAGTATAATTTGGACCATGATGTCCTCCAGCCGGACCATCATGACAATGCTCTAAAATTATGTCGCATTCCTCTCCAGCTACACACCTTCGAATAATTCCATCAGCACACTGTCTGAACAAGTACGGGTCTTCCCAGAAGTAATATCGTAAAGATGAGAAAAATCTCTTTCTTTGGTTGAAATCCAATCTAGACGGAAGAGTGCTTGTAACTAGGAAGTTTGCAATATCGGTGAACCATGGAAATTCATTCAAAATTGCCTTCAACAACCTTTCATCAGGAAATTTATCCCGAATTTCCGATTCATCCAACTTATCCAATTCTGGATTTTCCAATCTTGATAAATGATCGGCAGCTAGATTCTCCGCTCCTTTCTTATCTCGAATCTCTATATCAAACTCTTGTAACAACAAAATCCATCGCAGCAATCTTGGCTTCGCATCTTGCTTGTTAAACAGATATAGCAATGCAGAATGATCGGTAAAAACTACCGTTTTTGACAAAACCAAATAAGAGCGAAATTTGTCAAACGCAAAAACAACAGCGAGCAATTCTTTCTCAGTGGTAGTGTAATTCTCCTGTGCGTTTGTCAAAGTCTTGCTTGCGTAATAGATTGGTTGAAACTTCTTATCAACCCTCTGTCCCAAAACTGCTCCGACCGCATAGTCGCTGGCATCACACATCAACTCAAATGGGAAATCCCAATTTGGACTAATCATAATTGGCGCGGATACCAACTTTTCCTTTAAAAGATTGAATGCATCTTGACATTCCTTTGAAAACTCAAACTTAGCCTCTTTCTCCAGCAACTTGTTCATCGGACGCGCTATCTTTGAAAAATCCTTGAACCTTCTGTAAAACCCAGCATGTCCTAGGAAACTTCGTATTCCTTTAACATTTGTTGGATGAGGTAACTTTGCTATGGGCTCGACTTTAGCTTGATCTACTTCAATACCAACACTTGAAATTTTATGCCCCAAAACAATTACTTCACTTACCATAAAATGGCACTTCTCCCAATTCAACACCAGATTCGAACTCTCGCATCTCTGCAACATCTTCTTCAGATTTGCTAAGCATTCATCAAACGAATTTCCGAACACGGAGAAATCGTCCATGAATATCTCCATACTATCTTCCACCATGTCATCGAAAATTGCCATCATGCACCGCTGAAATGTTGCGGGTGCATTGCACAAACCGAAAGGCATCCTCCGATAAGCAAAAGTTCCGAATGGGCATGTGAATGTGGTATTGTCTTGATCATTTGCATCTATCGGTATTTGGAAGTACCCTGAAAAACCGTCTAAAAAGCAGTAGTATTCTTTTCCAGCTAGACGTTCGAGCATTTAATCGATGAACGGCAAAGGAAAGTGATCCTTGCGTGTAGCATCATTCAACTTCCTATAATCGATACAGACCCTCCATCCGGTGACAGTTCTTGTGGGGATTAATTCATTCTTCTCATTAGCAACCACTGTCATACCTCAATTCTTGGGCACAACATGAATGGGAGTAACCCATGGACTATCAGAAATTGGGTATATCAACCCAGAGTCAAGCAACTTAATGATCTCCTTCCTCACTACATCCGTAACCTTGGGATTCAGCCGTCTCAATGGTTGCACAACTGGTTTGAAATCAGATTCCATGATTGTAACACCCCCGTCCCAATAATGAAACGGAAGGTCACATTTATTACTAAATAATTAAAATCATAACAAAGTCTTGAAATAATAAATGACCAAGGTTCAAAACAACCATAAATGATGTCTCAAACTAACTCCAACTATCAATAATAAACATAAGTCCAAACTAATAAAATGAAAGATAGGTCTCTAAGGCAAGTCCAAGTCTTGAACTCTCACACTCATCCCCTTTGACCCTGACTACCTGCCACAGGAAAAGAAAATGCGGCTGAGCGAAATGCTCAGTGCGCGGATGTTGACAGAAATAAACAGTAAAAGTAATATATCTCAATGTAAGAATGAAGCGAAGTAAATAATTAAATTTTACAAATCCACCTATCGAATCATACCACCCTTACACCAGAGTAACAAATGAATAAAGGCTGAGGCAACGAGGGGTTGGGTTATTTTATACCGAGTACCCTAAACAAAATAAAATATCCAAACTGCACACACCGGTGCCAAATAATATCATATCTCACGCAATATATCACAATCACACACTGGTCATGACTCCAGGTGGTTCCCCTATATCGGAAGGTGTGTATGGTACTACACCATACGACCGCTCTACACAAATCATATCATATCAAACGTATCCTAGGATGCATCCATACGCCCCCCAAATAATCCAAAGGCTCACCCGAGCATATATAATCACACAAGTAATGGCTCACTCCGGAGCATAAACACATAATATCACAAAAGTGGGGACGCCGTGGACTAATCCCACCGCCACGGTTGGTGCGACGTCATTGGTGCCGCAATGACGCCCCTGTGGTCCTCCATAGGAAGCTGACTCGGTATACCTATCTCCCGTCTACAAAATCTAGGGTTCTATGGTTGCATAGTGGACATATAAACCAACCACACACCAGAGTATGTCCACCATGCATATGGAACCTAAATCAAATGAATCAAAAATAGCTCGCAACAATAAATTCCCCAAGTTTTCCAAAATCATTTTTCACGCAAGTTATCTCAAAAGTTTTCACAATTTATCAAATCTCAAATAACACTTTAACTCAAACCAATTTTGCTCAAATAGGGGAATTCGATCACACAAATATATCAAGATGTCAAATGAGCCACAAGAATATCAAAGGAACGCAAAGATATCAACAAAGCATGTCAAGATATTGCTGAAAGAATAGTACGGACATCCGTACCTGGATAAGAATATAAAGCTAGCTCTCAATATCGAAATGATACTCCACAATCCTTCACAAAGTCTACATGTAACAATTTAACTGACTTAGAATATTTTCATATTTTAGTCTTGTTCACCTAAATATCCCAGTTCCAATTACTTTTATTATTTTTTTTATTTACATATTGTTCATAAGTACTCGTAGTCTAATTCGAGGTTGTTTATATATAACTATTAGTCACTTATAATAATTGTTATAGAAGTAAATCTATCTTTTAATTGAAGTTTCATAGTTAGACAATTAAATTGTTATACCTCAAATTATGAAAAATGTTTTGATCTCATTCTGGAACCTATGGAACCCCTTACAGTAAATTAATCAAGCATATACGATATATTCATTTTCTATGGAGCCCAATTATTACTAAAATCAAAATACATATATTCTGATCTAAGTGACATTTAACATAATTTAAACTGCAAGGGCCAAATTCGTATCTTAATAATTCTATGAATTAAATCTACAACGATTTGAAAAACTCAGGATCATTAGTGAAAAATTATTAAACCCCATGAAAGATCATCTTGTTCATCTGCATGAACGTACAACCCCATTCTTCACTATTCGTTCGATTTTTTTACTTTATTATTCAACTGATTTCAAACATAATCAAGTTTGACATATTAATACACATTACCATATATGAAGTCCCGTTTCCTTAACATATCTATTTTACATCTCAATTTTCAATTTTTCATCTTTTTGATTGAGAAGTTATTAAGTAAAACCAATCGTAACATATAACAGAGTACTAGTATGAATTCTTAGATCCCGATTCGCTATGAAAGTTATCCGTTTTAAGACCCGCAATTTACCGATATCGTCATCGTATACAATAACTTAAACATCGATTCTAACCATTTGATTCCCACATAAATTCACTGGTACGATTAACAGTTAAGAACAGTAGATTAATATAGATAAATGGTCTAAGAATTTACCTCCAAGTGAACCGTTTTGTACCGATTGAATTCAAGAAAAACCTCCCGTTCACCTTTAATTCTCTGCCCTCTTCCTCACTATTATTGAATATGATTCTTAGAACTCTTTTCTGCTTGTGTTATGTGAAAGAATAATTTGGAATGTGGAGGTTGTTTATATAACGTAATTCGGCTACAAAAGTGACGATAAAAATGGGATATCACCACGTTTCAACTTGTGAGCTTTTGACTCCTTCCACAATTCTCAACGAGACTCAAGATTTAATCTTATCCCTTATTTACTTTTAATTAATTGGCATGTCAAATGATATTAAATATTGGTTTGGTGATAATTTATAGTTATTGTCATTAATTTAGTTATAGCACTACGTATTAATGTATTATTACTACTTACATATTTTACTTTATTAATTAATTGTGTTACAAAATAAATAAGGTAATAAATAACACTCATTAAGTTATGTATTAAATATCCATATTTTATTTTGGGTCATTATAACGATAATTTTGTGCGTGCAATAAGAGGGGCTTATTCCCTTGATATCACCAATCGTCCATGCTATAGCATGCTTATGCTCCTTCAGAACCTTCAATAAACTTTCTTTCTCGTTTGCTGATAGCTGAGATGAAATGATAACCGGCAGATCCGACTCTCCTTGCAAGTATGCATATTCCAAATGGGTCGGTAAATCTTTCAATTCTAACTTTGGTGGTTCTTCAAACGAAGATTTAACTGCCAACACCTCTTCTCTCGAGCAAGGAATCCCATGCATAGTGATTCGAGTCTCTTTCTTAATTAAAATACCATCAGTCAAGACTGACTCTTCACTCTCTATCAGCTTATCTTCTTTACTCTCTAACTCCTCATCACTCGTGATTTCTAGTTCCTCAAGCAACTTATCGAATTCTTCGATATCACGGATTGCTTCTAAACTTCCTGTCCATCCTTCAAGAATCATGGGATCAAGATCTTCATCTTACGTGAGACTTTGCAAAAATTCCACATCATCCGACATTTCTCTAGCACTCACAAAGTAACAAGTATCATCAACTGCAGCAGGATATTGCATTGACTTGTTAACATCAAACACTACTTCATCATCTCCTACCCTCAGAGTGATTTTTCGATCAAAAACATCAATCTATGCCCTTGCAGTGGCTAGAAAAGGTCTCCCCAAAATGATAGGTACCTTAGAGTCTTCTACCATGTCAAGAATAACAAAATCACAATGGAAAACAAACTTATCTACCTTGAACAACACATTCTCTATCATTCCTTTAGGATATTGAACTGAACGATCCGCTAACTCAATGCACATTCTAATTGGCTTTGGTTCCCCTAACTTAAGTCTAGCATACATAGTATAAGGCATTATTGATATGCTTGCTCCTAAGTCAGCCAGTGCATGAGTTATATCTAAACTTCCAATAAGACAAGGAAGAGTGATACTCCCAGGGTCTTTCATCTTCGGCGGAAGTTTGTTTTGCATCACCGCTGAGCATCTCTTGTTCATAGTCACCGTGGTTGCCTCCATTAGCTTGCTCTTGTTGGTCAACAATTCCTTCAAATACTTCGCATACTTAGGCATTTGAGCAATAGCCTCCACAAACGGAATGTTAATGTGGAGTTGCTTCAAATTCTCAAGAAACTGATGATAATGAGCTTCATCCTTTCCTCTTCTCAATGCATCTGGATAAAGAGGTAGCGGCGCATGATCCTTCGCATATTGCTCATCTCTAGCAATTTGATCAGCCTTAGTGTCCACCTTAGGACCTTCAACAACTTCTACTTCCTTCTCTTTCTCAGGTAGGGGTTGAGAAACAGGTTTCTTCTTGACAACCGGATCTTCATGAATCCGTCCACTTCTGGTGATCACAGCTTTCACCTGATCACGTGGGTTGGTTTCAGTGTATCCAGGGAGAGTTCTAGGAAATCTCTCTTGGAGAACTTTAGAAACGTTGGAAATATTCCCTTCAATCTGCTTGATTGCAGCCCCTTGGTTTCTTAATGCTGCATCAGTGGCATCCATCCTTTGTCCAGAATTGGCAATGAATTTCTCATTGGTTGTGAGAAAATTTCCCATCATCTCTTCTAAGTTGGTTTGTTTATCGTAAGATGGTGCAGTCTGTTGCTCCTTGGTGTAAAATCCTGGTTGATTTTGGCAAAACTGACGACCTCCATCTTGGTATGGTCTTCTGAAGAATGTTCCACCGCCTTGACGATATGGTGCTTGAGCTTCCCCAAACTTAACTTCCTCGGTCACTTCTCCCGTTCCCATCTCAGGGCAATCCTTCACTAAATGGGTTCCTCCACAGTTGTCACATCCTACTTGGATAGCATGAACAGTCTCCGTGACCTTCTTTATATCTCTACCCATGCTGTCTAGCTTAGCAGTGATGGCTGCAAGCCCATCTTCATTATCCACTGTCCTCCTCCTTTTAGAGGTGCCATCATCCCATAGCTGAGAGTGCTTTGCTTGGTCACGAATGGCAGCTGAAGCATCCCGAGGAATCTTTTTAGGAATAGGCCCTGGTGCATCCAGTTGCTGTCTCGTGGCACGATCCACTCCCTTATAGAAAATACTCACGATTGACTGATCGTTAAGGTCGTGTTGCGGGCACTTATGCATCAGGTCCTTATATCTTTCCCAAGCTTGGTGTAACGACTCATCAATTTCTTGCTTGAAATTTCTAATCTCGTCAATCATCTTCGAAGTTCTGGAAGGAGGGCAATACATCTTAAGAGACTTCGTGTGAAGGTCTTCCCATGTGGTGATGGATCCAGCTGGCTCGTTATGAATCCATCTTTTAGCGGCTCCCTTGAGTGTGATAGGGAATACTCGGAGCATGACTTGATCGCGTGTAATGTTGGGAACGTTGAACATATCGGCTATCTCCATGATCTTCTCCACATGATCGTTAGCGTCGTCCCTTTCTTCTCCACGAAAAGGATTCTCCGTAATCTCCTTGAGGAATTGTCCTTTGATTTCAAACTCCACATCTTGCGCAATTGCCGGCCTTACTACTCCAGTGCCTCGGTCATTACGCATTCGACTCGAATACTCCTCGAGAGTTATATTGGCGATATCGTCTGCCATTATGCTGTCCGGTTCTGACTGATCTCTAAAAAAGAATTTTAGGTACTCTCCGAAATCGCTTTCTAGATACAAATGGTAGTTTCTGGTTCGTAGGGTGAAAAGGTTATTGGTAAAAACCTCGAAATCGTCGCTAAGAAAAGTGTTGATTAACGGCGAGTTCGGTGGTGCGGAGGCGGCACGTCTTCTTTGATGAAATATACGTTCGGGTTCTTCAAAAGGGTCGGTTGGGTCTGGAACTGTTGTTCGGGTCATAAACTCCTGCAATGAACTTTTCAACTCAGTAGAACAGGCGACCAAAATATCTCAGCTCAACTATTTATTCTGACTTAAATTAAAGAAGAAGAATGAATTTACAAAACCTTAAACAAAAACACAAATAAAACTAACAAACTAAAAGAAACATAAATCACAAATAGATAATTAAACAATGAAACAACTCCAATTTATTTAATCAAAACAAAACCGCTCCCCGGCAGCGGCGCCAAAAACTTGATGCTGTGTAAATAGAGCTTTATTTTAAAATGGAAATTACCTTACTAACTATACACAACTCAGGCAAGAATACCTGGTCATATGATAGTATAGTATGATAAGTCCGATTCGAACACAGGGAACAGATGTTTAATGAAATAAATTGGAAATTTATACAAATAATGAAAGCAGTAAATAATGGTGGCGTTTTAGTTCCGATTGAACAATTGGCAAACAATTATGAAAAATAGTGTAGTAAATAAAACTTAATTAGAAAATAAAGAAATGATAAAAGAATTACTTAAAAAGATTATTTAATTCAATTAATAAAAGAAACACAATTGTTTAGATTATTTTCCTCAGAATCTGATTATCATTTCATTGAATTGCGAATATATGGATTTTATTGTGACATAACAAATGTATCAATTATCTTTACGAGATTAATTGATTAAATACAATCAAGAAAGATATAAAGTTGTTTCAACCCGCTAACAGTTCAATTTAACGTTATCCACCAGATTGTATTATGAGTTAAAACTACACCGTTTATATGATTTACTTTTGCAACTTGAATCAACAAAGTTTATAACTAATCAATAGCTATCACGTTCATTACCAATTATTAATCATAATCAACCCTAGCCTATCAAACTCAATCTATTTAGTGATAACCATCAATTAAAATCAACAATCATCAATAATGATCAATCAATAAAGAACTCAATCATAAATCAATAGATCATCACGCTAGGTTATCATCAAGAATCAATAATTAAACATGGATCATCAAGTAAACATATAAACATTCATAAAATCCGATATAATTTCGCAATTCAATAATCAAATCATTATCTGAGTATTATCATCTAAACAATTGTATTAAAAACTTAGCCAATCATTATAATACAGAAAATCGGATTCAATAACATATCAATAGTCATAATCAAATGAAAGAAAGAAATGTATTCGAACCGAAATATTGAAATAATGATTGAACGAATGAAAGCCTTTAATTCTCTTTGATCTTTTCCCTTCAAAAGTCTCCGGAATTAGGGTTTTTGGAGAGTAAAATCGTCTGGAGAAAAAGTGTAGGTGATACCCCAAAAATGAGAGTAAAATAAAATATTTAGGGTTTCTATCGACGCAATCCATACGCCGTATGGATTGATTTGGTCCATGGATCAGGCCCGCGTATTCTGGCGGCCCGGCTCACAACATCCATACGCCGTATGGATTTCCATACGCCGTATGGATTGAAAAATGCAACTTTTCAGCAATCGACCTCCATTCTTCAAACTTTATTCTTTTCTCTTTCTTTTCTTCAAAAATAACTCACTTTCTGCTTCTTTTCCAATTCAAGCTCCAATTAACTCCTAAATGCAAATATGAACGAAATGAGTATCGAATTCACATAAAATGCATAAAAATTAATTGAATAAAGGGGTAATTAGCACTATAAAATAGCACATTTTGGCGTTCATCAAGAAAGTACTCATAGCACACAAAGTGAAATGGATTCACGATGTCAATCTATTATTTTATGAGGAAGCGATTCGGCTATTCAATAGACATGCATTCGGGAGAGAGATTCCAGATCAAGAGTATGAGATGCTATCTCTCAAAGTTGTAAATTATGCCGCTGGTCTTCCTTTAACAAATAAAATTCTGGGTTCATTTCTATGTGGTAAAGACAAGCCTGTATGGATAGATGCACTAGAAAGACTGAAAACAATTCCTTTGAAGGAAACTCTGGAAAAATTGGAATTAAGTTTTATTAGTCTAGAGGATGATTACAAGGAAATGTTCTTGGATGTTGCGTGCTTCTTGAAAGGGTCACCAAAAGACATGGTAATGAGAGTACTCGAAAGTTGTGGATTTCATGCTAAAAATGGTTTAAGAGTTGTAGAGCAAAAATCTCTAATCTCAACATCTAGCATATATGGATACCAGTTTATAGACATGCATGACCACTTAGAAGAGATGGCTAAGAATATTGTACGTCGTTTGCACCCGAATGAGCTGAACATACATAGCCGATTGTGGATTCAGGAGGAAATTGAAGATGTATTGGCTAATGACGTGGTATGGATATGTAGATCATGTTTACTTGAATGGTGGACATCTAATTGATAAATTATTTCGTTAGTAATGACACTAGTTTATGGTCACTATTCTTGATTTGCAGGTTAATGAAGCAACAAGATATTAAAATCTAACAGTCACCTATGATCTTGTTCTAGAAGGTCTTATAAACATAAAGAAACTTAGATGCCTTCTCGTGAATTATCTAAAGATTGCTAGCTTCCACGACGTGAAGATTGATGAAGTTAGACAATCCTTTCCAAATACCTTACGATATCTGTATTGGGACCGTTACCCTAATCGGCGTTTACCTAAAACATTTCAATTAAATGATCTAGTTGGACTTGAATTGAATGGGGGTAGAATTGAACATCTATGTTGAAAGTGCCCCTTGCTGTGGATCTAAGTGATGATCGTTAGTAATAGATTGGCGGAATCAATCAATTACACAAATAACTAATAAACGTTAACCGAAACGAATGATTAATCAAAGAATACTTGTTTATTAGCTTCGAATAGGTATTAGAAACGAATTACAGATTGCTTAGTCGACAAATGGTGCTAGGGTTTCGTCAACCCTAGCCGAAAACCCGTACGTTTCAATTTATACTAAAACAAAATCGGCAGACATGCGTCACTTGGGAAGTGTCGCATGTCGCCGCCCTCATGCGTCACTTACCTAAGTGACGCTATGCGACACTAAGACAAGTGTCGCCTAATATAGAAACTAAGTGTCGCTATATACTAAAATGACTTTTCTATTACAATTAACTAACGACACTTACAACTCGATAGACCAACTGACAGACACACTAACATGCATCAACAAACTCCCCCGTGTCTTCAGCTTAGTGTTCAAAAACATCTTCTGTTCAAACCCAACCTGGTGGAAATACTCCACCAGCATGAATACCCACTCGAACACAAATCTCGACCACCTTCTCGAACTTTGAAGCTTCTTCTTGATCAAAACGATGATACTCCATTTTGCTTTTGTGAAGAGCTTTCAAATCTTTCTTTGTCAGATTAATAAGGCTGATCGGATCAAAAACACGAAGAGTTCTTCCATACTTTGCAGATAGACTCCAATTACCCTTCTCAATCACTGGATCTTCAACTGAAAGATATTCAATAACTGCTTCTTGAGTAACGGAATCAAACCACCAATATCGTAATCTTTTAAGAAAATCAAGTGGTAAAGACTGCAATGGCACAGTTTTCTGACTAGCAGCTGGAGGATAATGATATTTCACGATCGGTTGCTGAGTTCTTGAATCCAACTTTTTCTTGTATGAATAACGAACTCCCAGCTCTGGTCTAACCCACAAATACTTCTTGCTGTAGATATCTTTTCTGAGAATCTTCTGAAACATGTTACCACGAAAATCATCAGTGTGGTTAACAATGTTCAGTTGAGCAAGACGATTCAATTCCTCCTTCGGCAGCGTGCTAATACAGTTAAATCTCGGCCGGAAATACTGTACGCCATCTCTTCGTTTAATAAGAATCAGAAAGTTAACTTCATCAAACTTCCAACTTCTGATCAATCCAGTCAAATCACCTCATCAAACTTCCAACTTCTGATCAATCCAGTCAAATCACCTCGAACCTGATAAGTTTTGCAAATCTTCAACTCAGGTTTAAGCTTTCGAAACATCGGACGATCTGAAGATGTAGACGGTTGCGCTTGTTCAGGAACAGATTCAGCAGATGGTTGTTCCTGAGTAGGTTCTGTTGGAGGTTCTTGTTCATCATCAGAATCATCGGACTCAATGATCGGTGTGTCAAAATCATATGGTTGAGCCGGTTGTTTCTGAACTGGTTGCGATTCTCGCTCAGGTGCCGGTTCCTGATTAGGATTATCCAAATATTCTTCGTCCGACCCTGGAACCTCCGCATCCATCTCTATATCATCCGGATCGACTGATCTATCTTCTTCACCACCCGGATTTATCAAACTCTGAATGTATGTGAGATTAACATTCGAATAATCAACCGAAATGGGTCTCGGTTGTCCTGGAACATCAACGAAATAATCCAAAGCAATGTTTTCATTAATAGAATCTGGATTTACATTTTCTGTTTCAGGGGGAGGGGTTACATTTGTTTCTAAGGTTCTCTGACCTTCCTCCCCCGAAACAACGGTAACCGCTTCCAACTCTAACAATCTAGACTTAACATCCTTCAATTCAAGCTGCAATTCCTGCACATGAGCTGCCTTGATCTCCAAATCTTTTATTTGGGCAGCTTGAGCTTCAATGTGACACCCCCAAATTTAATGATTTGCGGAAGCTTGATTTGGGTGTCACTAATCAATATCCAAAGCACACAAGATATAATGAACGACCACTATATGCGTCGTTTTGAACTTTTATAGATAAAGTAAATGTTTACATCAAAATATAGTTACATTAGCTCGATTCCTGAAATTGAGAGATTACATAGCATAATTACTTTTACAAAATATAATAATGCAGTCCAATCTCTAGTTGTATGTATGCTGACTCGAGCTAATATTTCTTGCTTGTGCAGCCAACCTACTGCTGGGTACCTGTGATAAATACTAAAATGGGTCAGCGAAAACGCTGGTGAGCTCACAGGTTTGTATGTCAATGTATAGTTGTCAGAACCGCAAGATTTATATTGAATTTAAAATGCAATTAAGCAAAATAAAAGTTATACTGTCCATGAGCACATAGTCTGAGCTTAACTTGATTTGTCAGGCCCAATTAAGGAAACCTAACTTGGAGTGCCTCCTACGAGTGCCTAATCAACACTCGTCTTCCCAAATGCTAATACATCCGTTTGACCGGTTAGTGCGTGCTAACCCGGATGAGGATTGTCAATCCCATATGATATCATATACTAACATTCACGCTATAAAATACTAGAGACTATGCTTATGGAGGACTTTAAATTGATTAGCTTGAAACTCATGTAGTATTTGAAGTTTGGCACTTGCGTTCTACTTGTAAGACAAAATCGAGTAGTAATATCACACCCCTAGTTGTAAAGCAGTGAAAATGGGGCTATGAAACTCACCTGAGTCTTGAAGTGTTTAATTTAATAAACTCGAAATAATTAGCGGTGAATTGATGTCCAAAGACTTGAAACCTGAATGTGTTCACGACACTTGATTGTTATTAATTGTGCCGGTATCCCGAAAGACTACCTTTGTAGTTGTTATACAACTATATATATATATGTCCAAATTACTACGATTTGGTTGATTGAATTGATACAAGTTACAACGACTTGTTTGATTTAATTGATACAAGTTACAACGACTTGTTTGAGTGAATTTATACAAGTTACAACGACTTGTTTGATTCTGAAGTATGTTTTGAAAACGTGTACGGCCCGTTGGTGATTTAGTTGAAATAATAATAATTCTAAAATGTTGACTTTGCTACAGTACTGCTACAGTAAATTTGACTTTTTTGAACAGTAACTTTGACTTCAAAATTCTGGTTTTTCTGTGTTTTGCGACACAACATGCGACACAAAGATTTGACATGCGACACAATGGTTGTGTCGCAGACGTCATGCGACACAAGGATACGACACAGGGACTGTGTCGCATCGAATACGAAATGCTAATTTAATAGCGACATAGTGGTTGTGTCGTATAGAAGTACGACATAGTTTGCGACATAGAGTGCGACACAATATTGTGTCGCATGAGTTACGACACTAAAGGATTTATACGACACAAGGTGCGACATAAAGGGCAAAATATGACACAACATGCGACACAAGGCTTGTGTCGCATGGATGAACACCAGCCCAGAAAGTCCGGCTGTTCGCGATTTTTCTGGCCAAAACTCAATTTAAACTCGTTTTTAAGCTATAAAACTGTGTTCTAATCTTTGTAATGGACATATATAAGTTGTGTAAACATGAAAACATCAAAATATTACATAAAACTAAACAAATCTAAGTTTTTAGAAATTTCCTTACAAATGCAAATCGAAGAAGATGGAGGCCGAAAACGATGGTAGAGCTTTTGTTAATCTTGTTCCTCACTTGATGGTGGTTCCGAAAATGTAAGTTTTGTTGTCGGATTTGATGATTCCGAAATTTTGTATGAATTTGGTGAGAGTGTTTTTGGTGTGTGTGTGTTTTTGGAGAATGAAAATGAAAGAAAGAATGAAGGAGAGGTGGGGTGTAGGTGAAAGCCTCACCTCGCAGTCTCCGTCCCGTGCTCCGCGTGGTGTTCGTTTTCTCAGTCATTTAACGTTAAATATTTATTTTATTCGTTTAAATTTTCCATTTTAAATTATAAATTATTATAAAATATTTTATTGTAAAATTTTACCTGTTATCTATTTATGATATTTAAAAGGGAAATTCGTTTTATTTGTTTGCGCGTTTGTATTTTTAATCTCGTATACATTAATTGTGTAATAAAACTTGGATACGAAATATTACAATAAATGAGATTCTGAATAAAATTGAGTTATTAGATAATATTTGTATTTCTTAATAAAATTATTCACCAACGTCCGTATTTATTGTATCGAAATTCATTCGATTTGAAACTCGTACGATTTAAATAAACCGCATAATTGTGTAGATATATATATTCAACAATATATATGATAATTGATACATTAATTAGCCTAACACATAACTAATTACATGTATTAAAACTTGATTAGGCACTAAATTCTAGTCCTAAATTGACGGTTGTCACATTCTCCCCCTGTTAGAAGAATTTCGTCCCGAAATTTATGTTGAAGTCGTGTTTGACGTTGAATCAGTGAAGAGTTGAGGATACTTGAGTCGCATTTGGTCTTCCCGTTCCCAAGTGAATTCCGGACCGCGCCGCGAATTCCTCCTAACTTTGACGATAGGAATACGACTTTGTTTAAGTTGTTTGACCTCACGGTCCATGATTTCAGCGGGTTCCTCAACAAAGTGAAGTTTTTCGTCAACTCGAATTTCATCGAGTGGAATGATAAGTGTCTCATCAGACAGACACTTCTTCAGATTTGAAACATGAAATGTGGGATGCACGCTGCTGAGTTCGGATGGCAGCTGCAAACGATATGCCACTGGACCAATCTTTTCGAGGATCTCGAATGGTCCAATGTATCTGGGATTTAACTTCCCTCGTTTGCCAAATCGGATTACGCCTTTCCAAGGCGATACTTTGAGTAGAACTCGATCCCCAACCTGGAACTCGAGTGGCTTGCGTCTCACATCAGCATAACTTTTCTGACGATCACGCGCGGCTTTGAGTTTGTTTTGAATTTCTACGATTCTCTCGGTCGTCTCGTGAATGATTTCTGGACCCGTGAGTTGGCTGTCCCCAACTTCGGTCCAACAGATAGGTGACCGGCACTTACGACCGTACAGTGCCTCGAAGGGTGCAGCTTTGATGCTGGTATGATAACTGTTGTTGTACGAGAACTCGCATAATGGTAGATGTTTTTCCCAGTTTACACCGAAGTCTACTACGCAGGCCCGTAGCATGTCTTCAAGTGTTTGAATGGTTCGTTCACTTTGACCGTCGGTTTGAGGATGGTATGCGGTACTCATATCCAGTCGAGTACCCAGGGATTTTTGAAGTGATTGCCAAAATTGTGAAGTGAAACGACTATCCCTATCGGAGATAATTGAGATTGGAACACCGTGTTTGGTCACGATTTCCTTCAGATAAATGTTGGTGAGGCGTTCCATTTTGTCAGATTCCTTGATTGCCAGGAAGTGAGCAGATTTTGTGAGACGATCCACGATCACCCAAATGGAATCGCAACCGTTCGAGGATTTGGGTAGCTTGGTTATGAAGTCCATGGCAATTTGTTCCCATTTCCATTCAGGAAGACTGGGTTGTTGAAGTAAACCAGAAGGTTTTTGATATTCGATTTTGACTTTGGAGCAAGTAAGGCACTTGCTGACATAGGTGGCGATTTCAGATTTCATGTTCGGCCACCAGTAGAAGTCCTTGATACCGTGGTACATTTTATCGGACCCCGGGTGGATAGAATATTTAGACTTGTGAGCTTCATCCATCACCAAGTCTCGTAGGTTCCCATATTTAGGCAACCAGATTCGGTTTGAGAAATACCTAATCCCGTTAGATTTGATTTCGAATTGTTTATCCATGCCCCGCAAGGCTTCATCTTTGACATTTTCGGGTTTCAAGGCTTCGAGTTGAGCATTGAGGATTTGAATGTTTAAATTGTTGTGAATGGTCATACTGAGGGCTCGAACCCGAAGTGGTTTCACTCGCTCTTTTCGACTGAGGGCGTCAGCAACAACATTTGCTTTGCCTGGATGATATTTGAGTTCGCAGTCGTAATCGGTAAGCAACTCGACCCATCGACGTTGCCTCATGTTGAGATCCTTCTGATCGAATATGTGTTGAAGGATTTTATGGTCGGTAAAGATTGTGCATCTGGTACCGTAAAGGTAATGTCTCCAGATTTTGAGGGCAAAAACGACAGCTCCTAACTCGAGGTCGTGGGTGGTGTAATTCTTTTCATGAACCTTAAGCTGTCGGGAAGCATAAGCTATGACTTTGTCTCGTTGCATAAGCACACAACCGAGACCTTGATGAGAAGCATCGCAGTATACCACGAAGTCATCAGTGCCTTCGGGTAAAGAGAGGATAGGAGCACTGCAAAGCTTTTGTTTTAAGAGTTGGAATGCCGACTCTTGTTTACCAGTCCAGTCAAACTTTTTATCTTTCTGGGTCAGCGTCGTGAGTGGTATGGCTATCTTGGAGAAATTTTCAATGAATCGTCGATAGTATCCGGCCAGTCCTAAAAACTGCCGTACTTCGGTCGGAGTGGTTGGCGATTGCCAATCATTGATAGCCTCGATTTTTGATGGGTCAACGTGAATCCCCTGACTGTCAATCACGTGACCAAGGAATTGAACGGTTTTGATCCAGAACTCACACTTAGAGAACTTGGCATAGAGCTCCTCGTGTTTAAGTAGTTCAAGGATGGTTTTGAGGTGTTGCGCATGCTCTTCTTTGCTTCGTGAATATATGAGGATGTCATCGATAAAGACAATGACAAACTTATCAAGGTAAGGTTTACACACCCGATTCATAAGGTCCATGAACACAGCCGGTGCATTGGTTAGGCCGAATGGCATCACTTGGAATTCGTAATGCCCGTAACGGGTTCTGAAAGCGGTTTTTGGAATATCGGCATCGCGAACACGCAATTGGTGATAACCGGATCGGAGATCAATATTTGAATAACAACTCGACCCTTGAAGTTGGTCGAACAGGTCATCGATTCGAGGGAGTGGATACCGGTTCTTGACAGTTAACTTGTTCAACTCTCGATAGTCGATACACATTCGAAAAGAACCATCTTTCTTCTTAACAAATAGGACCGGAGCTCCCCAAGGTGAAGAACTCGGCCTGATAAATCCACGTTCCAGGAGTTCCTGTAATTGGGTGGACAGCTCCTGAAGTTCGGATGGAGCTAAACGGTATGGTGCTCGGGCCACAGGCGCAGCACCTGGTACAAGATCGATTGAGAACTCAACCTGTCTTGGTGGTGGTAGACCAGGTAGTTCCTCGGGAAAGACTTCTGGAAAGTCTCGAACAATTGGAACATCCTCAAGTCGCTTCTCCTCCGACTTTTTCTCCATGATGTGCGCGAGGATTGATGGATAACCCTTTCTCAGAAATTTTCGGGTTTTAAGACAAGATATGATGTTAAGCCTCGTCCCTCCGGTCTCCCCCTGTATGACTAGGGTTCTACCGACAGTGAGAGGTATGCGAACAATTTTGTCATGGCAAATGATTTCGGCGCGATGCTTGGATAACCAGTCCATGCCCACAATGACATCGAAACTTCCTATCTCAACAGGCATAAGATCTATGGAGAAGGTTTCGTCGGCTAGATTTAAGGTGCAATTAGGTATCACACTATTGGTTTCTATCAATTTGCCATTTGCTAGCTCTACGGTGTACTTAACGTCTAAAGCAACAGGTGTAATGTCAAGTAGAGGGCAAAATTCATCGGAAATAAAACTCCTATCGGCACCAGTATCAAACAGAATGGAAGCAGTTAAATTGTTGAGGAGGAACATACCCGTGACCACATTCGGGTCCTGACGGGCGTCCCCTGAGTTGATCACAAAGGCGCTACTTTTGGTGTTGTTGTTGTTGCGGTGGTTGTTGTTGTTGCCCTTGTTCTTCAGTTTTGGGCAAGATTCCCTAAAGTGTCCTGGGTTTCCACATTCGTAGCAGGACTTAGGTTGTCGGGTGTTTTTGTCAGAGGGGTTGTTGTTGGATTTAGGGGCTCGGCAATCCTTAGTCGAATGCCCGTACCTCCTGCAGTTGTTGCAAGGAGTACCGCACTGACCAAAGTGGTGATAGTTACACTTGGGACAATAAGGTCTGTCCCCGGTGTAGCTGCGGTTGGATTCAGAGTTGGTGGTGTAGACTTGGATGGCGTTGTTTTTCTTGTTTGAGTTGTGGTGGTGTTCAGTGGATTTGCGTTTGTTGTTGTTGGAGGATGAGGTGTTGGAGGTCTCACGGCTGACAACTAGAGCCATGAGTTCGTGGGCCAATCGAATGGCACTCTCAGTGGTGGTTGGTTTGGATGAGGCGACGTTTCCCTGGATGTTCTCGGGGAGTCCACGAATGTATTTCTTAATGCCCTTACTTTCTGGTTCGACCAAACCCGGGCATAATAAAGCAAACTGCTGAAATTTGGTGGTATATTCAGCGACATCATTTCCCTGCACCTCCAGATGCCAGAATTCTTCTTCTAGCCTGTGCAATTCTTCTTCAGGACAGTATTTCTCTGTCAGTTTCTTTTTCCGTTCGGCCCAAGGAAGTCAGTTTGCAACCTCAAGGCCTACGGAGTTTGCGTGGGTTTTCCACCACGTGAGTGCACCTTCCTGAAAGGTGTAAGCAGCGAATTTGACCTTGTTGTTCTCAGTGCAGTCGCAGAGACTGAAAACAGATTCCATGCGCTCAATCCAACGGATTAAGCCAATGGCACCTTCCGTGCCCTTGAAGTATAGTGGTTTACAGCTAAGAAAGTCCTTATAGGAGCAAGGTTTGGGTGGTGGAGTATTGGTTGATGTGTCCTCGCTACCAGGTGGTGTTCGGGTAGCCAAGGCTTCGGTCACGCTGCGGGCAATTATTCCCGCGATCTCAGCTTCGCTAAGGGTAATTTGACGACGAGGAGGCATGATACTGAGTAAGAAAGAACAAAGAAGGAAGTGAGATACTCGTCCGAGTGCGATGAATTTGGTGGTGTGTTTGTCATTCCGAGATAAAACGTTAGAGAGAAAGAGGCCTATATTCATATAATATAATATAGCCTAAAGTTGTAAGGAGGTCTATTCATGTAAATATATGTATATCACATAATAACCTATTGAGTGTCTAGCACAGACGTGTTTTGAGTCCCGTTTCTCTCGAGGTCAGAGTCAACTAATGCATTCCTATTCAACATAACTCTTTCAGATTTCACATCATCTTTCTTTAATTGTACATAGTTGATCAGGCTATGTTAAATTAAAGTCGTATGATGTAATCCCTGAACTAGTCATAACTAATAAGGAATACTGCCTAACGGTCATAGTCTAGGTCCACTAAATGCAACCTAGTTCACTATAACCTTAGGCTCTGATACCAATCTGTGACACCCCCAAATTTAATGATTTGCGGAAGCTTGATTTGGGTGTCACTAATCAATATCCAAAGCACACAAGATATAATGAACGACCACTATATGCGTCGTTTTGAACTTTTATAGATAAAGTAAATGTTTACATCAAAATATAGTTACATTAGCTCGATTCCTGAAATTGAGAGATTACATAGCATAATTACTTTTACAAAATATAATAATGCAGTCCAATCTCTAGTTGTATGTATGCTGACTCGAGCTAATATTTCTTGCTTGTGCAACCAACCTACTGCTGGGTACCTGTGATAAATACTAAAATGGGTCAGCGAAAACGCTGGTGAGCTCACAGGTTTGTATGTCAATGTATAGTTGTCAGAACCGCAAGATTTATATTGAATTTAAAATGCAATTAAGCAAAATAAAAGTTATACTGTCCATGAGCACATAGTCTGAGCTTAACTTGATTTGTTAGGCCCAATTAAGGAAACCTAACTTGGAGTGCCTCCTACGAGTGCCTAATCAACACTCGTCTTCCCAAATGCTAATACATCCGTTTGACCGGTTAGTGCGTGCTAACCCGGATGAGGATTGTCAATCCCATATGATATCATATACTAACATTCACGCTATAAAATACTAGAGACTATGCTTATGGAGGACTTTAAATTGATTAGCTTGAAACTCATGTAGTATTTGAAGTTTGGCACTTGCGTTCTACTTGTAAAACAAAATCGAGTAGTAATATCACACCCCTAGTTGTAAAGCAGTGAAAATGGGGCTATGAAACTCACCTGAGTCTTGAAGTGTTTAATTTAATAAACTCGAAATAATTAGCGGTGAATTGATGTCCAAAGACTTGAAACCTGAATGTGTTCACGACACTTGATTGTTATTAATTGTGCAGGTATCCCGAAAGACTACCTTTGTAGTTGTTATACAACTATATATATATATGTCCAAATTACTACGATTTGGTTGATTGAATTGATACAAGTTACAACGACTTGTTTGATTTAATTGATACAAGTTACAACGACTTGTTTGAGTGAATTTATACAAGTTACAACGACTTGTTTGATTCTGAAGTATGTTTTGAAAACGTGTACGGCCCGTTGATGATTTAGTTGAAATAATAATAATTCTAAAATGTTGACTTTGCTACAGTACTGCTACAGTAAATTTGACTTTTTTGAACAGTAACTTTGACTTCAAAATTCTGGTTTTTCTGTGTTTTGCGACACAACATGCGACACAAAGATTTGACATGCGACACAATGGTTGTGTCGCAGACGTCATGCGACACAAGGATACGACACAGGGACTGTGTCGCATCGAATACGAAATGCTAATTTAATAGCGACATAGTGGTTGTGTCGTATAGAAGTACGACATAGTTTGCGACATAGAGTGCGACACAATATTGTGTCGCATGAGTTACGACACTAAAGGATTTATACGACACAAGGTGCGACATAAAGGGCAAAATACGACACAACATGCGACACAAGGCTTGTGTCGCATGGATGAACACCAGCCCAGAAAGTCCGGCTGTTCGCGATTTTTCTGGCCAAAACTCAATTTAAACTCGTTTTTAAGCTATAAAACTGTGTTCTAATCTTTGTAATGGACATATATAAGTTGTGTAAACATCAAAACATCAAAATATTACATAAAACTAAACAAATCTAAGTTTTTAGAAATTTCCTTACAAATGCAAATCGAAGAAGATGGAGGCCGAAAACGATGGTAGAGCTTTTGTTAATCTTGTTCCTCACTTGATGGTGGTTCCGAAAATGTAAGTTTTGTTGTCGGATTTGATGATTCCGAAATTTTGTATGAATTTGGTGAGAGTGTTTTTGGTGTGTGTGTGTTTTTGGAGAATGAAAATGAAAGAAAGAATGAAGGAGAGGTGGGGTGTAGGTGAAAGCCTCACCTCGCAGTCTCCGTCCCGTGCTCCGCGTGGTGTTCGTTTTCTCAGTCATTTAACGTTAAATATTTATTTTATTCGTTTAAATTTTCCATTTTAAATTATAAATTATTATAAAATATTTTATTGTAAAATTTTACCCGTTATCTATTTATGATATTTAAAAGGGAAATTCGTTTTATTTGTTTGCGCGTTTGTATTTTTAATCTCGTATACATTAATTGTGTAATAAAAGTTGGATACGAAATATTACAATAAATGAGATTCTGAATAAAATTGAGTTATTAGATAATATTTGTATTTCTTAATAAAATTATTCACCAACGTCCGTATTTATTGTATCGAAATTCATTCGATTTGAAACTCGTACGATTTAAATAAACCGCATAATTGTGTAGATATATATATTCAACAATATATATGATAATTGATACATTAATTAGCCTAACACATAACTAATTACATGTATTAAAACTTGATTAGGCACTAAATTCTAGTCCTAAATTGACGGTTGTCACATTCAATCACGGCAGCCTGATCATCAAAACGCTTATTCATCTGATTTATCTGATCAAGGAACTGTTGAAGCATCTCAGGCGGCGGTTGTTGTTGTTGAGCTTGCTGACCCGGTTCTTGAATACTTATTCCCGTTCGCTGGCGTCTTCTCAATGGTAGATCAGCATAAGACGGAGAAGACCCAGCTGGTCGCTTTCCAAGATTAGGAGGTACATGAACACGCCCCGCAGAAATCCTTCTCAAAATACGCTTAAAGCGTCGAGGATCAGCCCAATGTATTCCATCTAATGCATCCTGAGGTGGCACATCACCTGGAGAGTCAGGTGGTGTGGGACCACCATCAGATTCCTCAGCTGCAACCTCTTCAACTTGCTCAATATCCTCCAAGTCTTGAGCAACAGCAGCATCAACTAAATCGGCTTCATTTACCGGAGGAGCAACAACATCCTCATAAGCATCTCCAGGTGGCGCAACGTAGTTTTCGTTCACTACGTGCCCGAACAGCTCACGATCAGGCAAGACTGCAGAATCTTTCAGTGGTAGCTTGCAGTCATTGAAAACTCGTAACAACATTGGCGTTTGAACCAATAACGACCTAAGATCCGGATCGAGTCTCAAATCCAAGTCATTTAACAATAGCTGAACAAAACGAGGATATAGCAGCCACTTATCCTTCCCAGCTCGAACGTTTTCCACCATATTCCCAAAGATATAACCGCTGAAATTATACGGTTTGTTGTATACCAAAGCCAGCATCAAAGATAGAGTCGTATGACTCGCAGCATCGTATCCACCTTTTCTCGGAGATAAACAGACAATAACAATATGAGCTAAATATCTCCAAACCCTGCAGAGATACTCTTTCCTAAAATCCACAAGCTGATCTGCAGGATAACCCATTCGCTGAAGACCCCCATAGATAAACGCGGTCTCAAAAACGGTCGGCATATTGTTCGCATCATCAAACTGCAAAACACGGCGAACCGAATCCTGTGTAATCTGAATCTCGCATCCAAACATAGTTGACACAATCCTCGGAGTGTCGTTCTCTGTTCTGATAAATGCGTGGTCATAAAACTCCTCGATTTGGTTCATATACACTGGTGCCGAAGCTGTAATGGCGTGATGAATCCTTGAACATCTGAGAAACTCGATCATCGGCCGAAAAGGCATCGAGTTCTTGTGCGTTGAATCCAAAAATGCAACAATGTTGTGTCGTGAGTTGGTTCGGCGATAATAATCTTGAAGACCTGCCATCTGTAAGCTAAAATCCACACAAGAAAGCAAATGACAGAATTGTAGAATAATATATTTCACAAGAATTATCATAAGAGTAGAATTTTATAGATATGGTAAATAGTTACAAAGACAATTACACATATCAAATTCTAAACCCTAAACCTTAAACCAATACCTAGAGCTAGATTCTAAGTTATACACGAATAGCCAAAATCCAAGACAAGTTAAGGCGAAGATTCAGGATAAGGAGTGAATCCCACCAGACCAGAAGACCAAGATCCAAGATAATGAAGGAATTCCTCCAGACCATGAAGCCAAGATTCAGGACAAGGAGAGAATTCCACCAGATCATTAGCCAACTGGGATAAAAATGGTCATATCTAAGTGACCAGATAGAAGCTTTAAGGTGCAGGACCACCAGAAAGCACAAAAGGATCCACGACCGGAAGAAAATCCTTCTAGCCGTGGAGGGGCGAGTGGTGACACTCTTTGGGCAGAAGCAGTGAACACAGTCTTTCTTAAGCAGTTAGAAACTGAAAGAAATCCCCCGCCATGGCTGAACACACAGAATGGTAATGGAATTAGAAATCTGAGTTAACCGTCACTAAGGAAGTGACGCAAAACATATGAGCGACACTCATGAAGTGCCGCATGGTACAGTAAAATCTAATCAGAAATCATAAGAAGCGTCACTAAAGGTAAGTGACGCATGACAAGCGTCACTGGAGTAAGTGACGGTGCCACACTATGCGTCATTCAAAGTTAGTGGAACAAGTGACGGATATGCGTCATTGAGTAAGTGACGCGTAAGAGTGACGCATAAAGGCGTCACTCAGAGAAGTGACGGTCTAAATGACGCTTAGCTTACCAAATTACCATGATGCGTCACTTATAGAAGTGACACTTGAAGTGACGCAACGATGAAGATCATCGTGTCACTGTTCAAGTCCAGAAATCGCGACGAACAAAATTTGGGGTGTTTCGAAAACGAGGTAACCAAAAGGTGCGGCAAGTGAGAACGAGTAAAACACACCGTTTAATAACACAAACCATTAACAAATTGATCCCCAAATTTTGCGATTTCGGAAACCCTAAAAACCCGTAACTTTAAACGACGATTAAATCATGAATTACGCAATTATAGATGATAAAAATTGTACCTAACGATGCGTAATGATAAGAGGTATAAGATCACGGAGGCCAATTGCACGCAAAATACACAGAAAGCCACAAATCGATCGGAAATCACGAATAGTCGAAGTGACGCAGCGACAAAGGAAGTGACGCTAGGTCAGTGGAAGTGACGCGTATTGAATAGTGTTGGTGGTGAAAATAAGTGCCGGATACGGAACTATTTATACCAAAACCCTAATCTGCGTCACTTAGAACGACTCTTAAGGCGTCACTTATAGCGTCACTATCAGCGTCACTTGGGAAGTGACGCATATCGACAGATTGTGAAAAATTTTAAAATTTTGTCGATCTTTTGCGTATTGCTCAATTTGACAGTAAATGTGACTTGGTTAAAAAATAAAATTAAAATTAAAAAAATAAAATAAGATAAACACAAAATTAATGCTATAAACTAAATGCATTCTTTTTGGTGACGGAGTTGATTTAGGCTGGTTAGGGATCATATCGGAATAACATGCAATTATTAGGAATAGTAAGTGTTATTTCGATCATCAGTATATTTGTCCACTTTAAATTTACTTGGCACATTTAAAACACCTTTTATAAAAGTTATTTCAAGACGATTATTGGTATTGTTTGTCCACCTAAACATGTTACATCCATGTCTGTGAGGTAACCTTTATTGTTAGTATGAATATTTCACCGTGGTCCCCACCATAGATATACTCCTGTAACCCAGACATGAACATAGTTTCCAAATGCAGAAAGAATATAAGAGAATCAATTTTAAGAATCAAGCCAGCGGTGACAGGTCTGTACTTGCGTACAACAGAGCAACATACACTTGATTCAGGTTTAAGCAAAACCGATCGCAGTCAAACCAAACTTGTTTTTATTCAATTGGTAACCTTGATCAGTATCTTAGAATTTAAGACTTTGCAAGTACATTGACTCACGTTTGCTTAGTTTTGAGAGTAAGCTGAATTGAGACCAGGTCTGCACTTACGTACAACAGAGGAAACAATCAGCATACTCCCCCAAAAGATCTCAAATATACGATCCAAAAATAGAAGTATGTCAAGCTACGCTAAGGAATTAAGACTTAGAGTCGTACATCACAAGGTGTTTACCACAGGATCATAGACATGTATTTAAATTACTTCTTAATATCTCAGAGACCGGTGTGTATTATGCCTACCAATACATCGTATGATGAAGATAATTTAGATAAAAACTGTTTTAAGTGTGTCAGATAAACCTACTGACACATCCAAGATAAACCTTAAAATTCCATTTTGTGCATGTCACCCGATGTACTATCATATCCCAAGTTGTTTACAGACACAACTCAACGTCTATTTTAAAAATATTGCAACCTCGCATTTTCTTTAATACTAAAGAGTATAAAGAGTGGCTGTTGCCATTTTTTTTTTTTTAACACACATAAAAACAAATAAAGTTACTATCCAAGTCACACATTACTTTTTAGACCCAAAGAATCTTAAACCGATCATGTTGACCAGTTCATCAAATCGAGCACGCGAAAAAGCTTTGGTGAATAGGTCGGCATTTTGTTTAAGGGTGTCTATGTGGACCAGGTCTATCAAGTGTTTTTCATAGCAATCCCGTATGAAGTGGAACCTAAGTTCTATGTGTTTTGTCTTAGAGTGCTGTACGGGATTGCGTGTGATAGAAATAGCAGCAGTGTTATCTATGTGAATAGGAGTCATAGTAAGAAGTAACCCGTAATCGCGTAATTGGTGCTGAATCCAGAGAACTTGGGCACAACAGCTAGCAGCAGCAACATACTCAGCCTCTGCTGTAGAAAGAGAGACTGTAGTCTGCTTCTTGCACTGCCACGAGACCAAACGCGATCCCAGAAATTGACATCCACCAGTTGTTGACTTCTTATCGATACTGTAACCTCCATGATCCGAATCTGAATAGGCTGTGAGAGCGAAAGTCTTCTCATTTGAATACCAAAGACCAAGAGTAGGTCTAGCTCTGAGATAACCAAAAATTCGCTTCACTGCCTTCATATATGACACCTTTGGTTTAGCCTGATAGCGCGAGCAAATCGACACGGCAAATACAATGTCCGGTCTAGAGGCAGTCAAATACATGAGAGAACCTATCATAGAACGATAGTCCCTCTCCTTGCAATCTTCATCTTCCTCAGTAAGTTTAAGATTGTGATTAAGCTCGATGGGAGTCCCATAGGTTTTACAGGTGAGCAGGTCATACCTAGTCAACATGTCATTGACATATTTTGACTGATGTATATAAATACCTTTTGCAAGCTGCTCAACTTGTACACCTAAAAAGAATGTGAGCTCCCCCATCGCGCTCATCTCAAACTCAGACTTCATGATTTTCTCAAAGTTCTTGCACATTGCCTCATTAGTAGAACCGAAGATAATATCGTCCACGTAAACCTGCACAAGTAGCATATCTTCCCTATCCTCTGACTGTTCACGAAGAATGAATAGCGTGCTATTGATGTTCCCTCTCACAAAACCATGCTTAATCAGATGTGTAGTTAGCCTCTCATACCAAAGTCTCGGTGCTTGGTGAAGACCATACAACGCCTTGTTCAATTTACAGACATATTCAGGATGCGCAGGGTCTTCAAAACCAGGAGGCTGCTTAACGTACACATCGGTATCAACTTTTCCATACAGAAACGCACTTTTCACATCAAGTTGATTGACGCGAAATCCCTTGAAGGACGCGTATGCCAAAAAAATGCGTATGGATTCCAATCGAGCAACAGGGGCAAATACATCATCATAGTCCAAACCCTCAATTTGGCTGAAGCCTTGAACTACTAGACGTGCTTTATTACGAATCACAACGCCCCTATCATCCATCTTATTACGATAAACCCAACGAGTGCCAGTCTAGTGGGCACCCTTGGGTAATGGAACTACTTCCCAGACTTGCAACTTTTCAAATTGCTGTAGTTCCTCTTGCATGGCCTCGATCCAGGATGGATCTTTTAAGGCCTTTTCAACTTTCTTAGGTTCATTCTGCGAAAGATAACATGAATTGATATTGGCTACTAGACCCGAAAGTTGTTCAGTATCAGTCTGCTTCGCTTGATGTCTTGTTTGAATGGGAGCATGAGGGTCACCAATGATATTATCAATGGGGTGATCCTTATGTATCCGAGTAACTGGAATTTGATATGGCACAAGATTCTGTTCCAGGTTGTTCAGATCTCCCTCAGTTGCAGAAATATTCGGAGAAGCATCATCATCTTCATCTCCTTGAGAATAAAAATGAGAATAATTCATATTTTCTGCTTCCTCTCCCTCATTATCTACCTCATCCTCTCCTCCTTCCTCTAATCATGGCATGTTTGGATCATAAGGAAGCTCCTTTGTGTAGTTATAAACTGTTTTAGAGGTAGAAGGAACCTCTTTCGAAGGTGTAACTGGAGAATTAGATGTTGGATTAGGTGTTGTTGGTGATGGTGTGGGTGTTGGTAGTGGTGTAGTATTAGTTGGTGGTGGTTCGGGTGTTGCATTAGGAGATGGGTCGGATGGTTTACTAACTGGTATATCTTGAGAAAGATCAAGTCCATGAAGCATGGTAACTAACTCTTCCGTTTCATCTTCTTCCGGAATATTGAAAGAGTTAAAGAGGTTTCCATAGTTGAAAAACCAATCCGGACCTGTTCCTTGAGGAGGTTCCGTATACCTTAAACATTTCACCTCAAACTGTTCCTCAATCTGATTCGTTGATTTGTTGAAGACTCTTTTGTTCGGAGAATTGACTGAATATCCAAGAAAAATCCCTTCAACAGCTTAATCGCCAAACTTAGAGACCTTATCTTTTGTAATCATGATCATGCATGGACACCCAAATGGTTCTAAGAACTGCAGGTCTGGCTTACGGTTATTGAAAAGTTCATAACACGTCTTGTTCTTTTTCTTAACCGTGAGCACTCTGTTGAGAACATAACAGGCAGTATTAACCGCCTCAGCCCAGAAGATGATTGGTAACTTGGAGTCAGCTAACATAGTCCGAGCTATCTCGATGATTGTCCTGTTCTTTCTTTCTGCAACTCCATTCTGTTGTGGAGTTCTCAGAGCACTAAATTGATGCTCAATACCTCTTGTAGCACAAAACAATTCGAGAGTTGAGTTCTTGAATTCAGTTCCATGGTCGCTTCGTATCTTTTTCACCTTTAAGTTGCACAGATTTGCCAACTTATCCAACAAGTACACCAGAATATCAGGAGTCTCCCCCTTTGTGGTCAAGAAATAAACCCATGAAAACCTTGAGTAGTCATCAGTAACTACCAAGCAGTAAGACCGACCACCAATGCTCTTTGTAGAAACTGGACCGAACAGATCCATATGCAGTAGTTCTAACGGAGCAGCAATAGAATTCACAACCTTAGACTTGTGGGACTTCTTGTGGAGTTTTCCTTTATGACTAGAAATGCAGTCATTTTTTAAAGCAAATGACTGTTTTGGAACTCCCCTCACTAAATCATTATTAATCAGAAAATTCATTTTTCGGAAATGAATATGTCCCATTCGTCTGTGCCAAAGGAGTGATTCCTTTTCAGAAGCCTTTGAAAGGAGACAAGTATAGTCACTGGTAGTCTCCATAGTTCTCATATTCATCACATAGGTGTCATTCTTTCTAGGTGCACGCATCAATACCCATTCCTCAGGGATGACATACCCATGCTTCAATATTACACATTCAGTCTTTGTGAATGACGTGGTATAGTCCTTATCACAAACTTGTGATACGCTCAGCAAGTTGTGAGTCAGTTCTGCCACATAATTCACATTCTCAAAGCTAACTTTTCCATTTGTTAGCGTTCCCTTTCCCGAAATAGTTCCTCCTGAATCTCCCGCAAAAGCAACGTATCCTCCTGAGTATGGTTTAATATCCGTCAGAAGAGACACATCGCCAGTCATGTGTCGCGAGCAGCCACTATCCATATACCATAAGCTATCCTTCACACGTTCCGACTGCTGCAACACATCAAAGAAAGAGATTAGTGAGAAACGGAGACCCAAGCCTTTACAGACTTAGGTCTTCCATGGTCATCAACAATAAGCACGTCAGATAGGATTTTATCTTTAAACAAATTAGAATTTTTATCTGATGTGTTATTGTTGACGACTGAAGAGTCAACATCAGACTCTTTTTGTTTTCAAACTTTAGAAGGTTCGGAATTGATAGTAGAAGTAATGTTGGGCTTTTGAATTGGCAAAGATTTTTGCTCAACATTACTTGGCTTCAAAACAGGCGTTGGAGAGTTTGAGTAACGCCTAGGTGGAGATTTTGAAAAGGAATTTCTATAGACAGATGTCCTAGGCATCTCTCTCCCATAGCGCTGATTTGACAGCTTGGGACATTCACGAATTAAATGTCCTTGTCTCTTGCAGTAGAAACAAGAACGAGTCTCAACAAACGGTTGAGGCTGAGGAATTACAACAGGAGGTGGAGAAACATTTCTAGAACATGAACATTGAGTACACGTCTTAGAAAATGTTTGTTTTGGTTGAGAGGTTGAAGTTGATGGTTTATCATACGAAACTTTTTCATTTACTGTTTTATGTTGCAAAATCTTTACAGGTGACTGTAAAGTTTGTTGTTTCGAATTTAAAACCTTGGCTTTTCCCTTATTTGGTTGAACCTTAATTTCAGGTTCGACTTTTGAAATCGCTTTTTCACGTTTAACTTCAACTTTCTTAACTTCAGGATACTCCTGATCCGTAATGTCCTCAATCTCAACAATCTCCTCAAAACATATTGAAGATTCATTCTTTTGCTCAACAATCTCCTCAACACTAACAGGAGATTCATTCATTGGCTTAACAAACTTAGGAGTGAGATACTCTGGCCTCGTGGTTTTCTCCTTCTCCTGTTTGTTAGTTTTAGCCACTTTACCCTTGATACCCAATAACTTAGCATAATCAACTGGAATCTCATCAAGGCCTTCCTTAACAGGTAAAGGAGTATAAGTAGTAGGAGGTGCTATTTCAACAAAACCTATTCCGTTTCCTCCCTTACTTTTCCTATCTTGCTTGTGGTTGCTAAAAATCATTGTTGCAGAAGATGAACCCAAGATTTTATCTTGATAATTTCCATACTTAGCTTTTAAGTCAGAAAGCTCTTTATTTAACAGTTCAATTTCAGTAAGATAACTTTTAATTGCATCCTGTTGACTAAAAACTTTCGCTTTATAAGTTTGAGTATCTAACTTATGAGCTTCAATATGTTTTTCACAGAGTGTTTCATTTTCTTTCAAAAACTTATTTGACTCATTAAGTTTTGCAACTTTATCTCGCAACTCTTGGTTGTCCTTTTGAAAAGCCTTTAGAGATTTAGTTAGATTAATGAACGAGATACAGTTTAAAGGTTCAAGTGATTCATTTTGTACCTCAGGTGTAATATGAGCCATCAGACACTGTTGAAACTTTGCTGCCTCCGCATTCCAGTCATGAGTAGTTGGCTCAAAAACAACTAAAGCATTATCCACAGCTAACGACTTGACCTTTTCTGTCGCTTTTGGAGGATCAGGCTTAGTAAGACCCGATGGTGGCATCTTGGGTTTCTCGCATTCCCTAGCGAAATGACCCAAATTCTGGCAGTTATAACATCGGACCTTGCTTTTATCAAAACCAAATCCTGACTTCCCATTGCCTTCTAAACTCTTGCGTCCAGTCCGTTGCAAGAATTTTTGAACTCTTCTTGTTATCATAGCAATGTTCCAATTCAAGTCCATTTGTTCTAGATCATCGTGATCCAGTTGTCTGTAATCCTCCTTGATCAGCTCTAAAGTTGTGTTTGGTTGAGTAACCAAATCTTTGTAAGAGCTCAGAAAAGCTGTATAAATTGCAGCTTGCTCTTGTATTGCTGGTGAGAGTGGAGCCTGTTGTTGCTGATTTCCTTGAGATGTACCAGAGAGATAGGCTGTATGTTGACCTCCTGAAGAAGTAGAAGATGAAATGGTATCTGTTATAAATGCCACTCCACCATAGCTCTTGCCAGAATTGACTTGACCACCATAAATTGTGGGATTTTGTACAGATCCACTTGACTTGCATTCCTTCTTCTTCAATTCCATTGCATGAGCTTGTAGAATACCTATCAATTGGTCCAAAGTCATCCGTTGTAATTCTGGATTTTCTTTTAAGAATTGGACCTTCACATCCCAAGCACTTGGCAACACATCCAGCAGTTTCTTGTTTACCTCAAGTGCAGGGAGATTGTATCCTCCTTCATTTAACTCACTAACCAGTTGTGAGTATCGGGTGAATAAACTGGAAGTCAGCTCATTAGGAATGATATCAAATATATCATACTGCTTTTTGATCAATTCTAGCTTGGCCTCCTTGTACTTTTCATTTCCTCCACATCTTGTTTCAATTGCCTTCCACAAATCATAAGTTGTGTCATGAGATTTAAAGAGTCTCATAACATCCTTTGGCAAACACATACAAATAGAAGAATGAGCCTTTCTTTCTGTTTCATACTCCTTTTTCTCTTGAGGTGACATAGCATTGTATGTTTTAGCTGGAGGAACACCACGATAATTCCCTTCAGCCACTGGAGTAACATATCGTTCCTTTAAAGGTCCCCAAAGTTCTGGACAGTGGAAATCTATATACTGTTCATATCTATCTCTCCAGTAAACATAATCCAAATCTGGTCCAAAGAACGGAGGTTTATTACTAGAACCAATATCATTGTTCTGTCTGAGCATCTCTCTTATTCCTCTAATATCTTCCTTATCAGACATTGAAATGTACCTGTAAAATCAACTTAAAACAAAAACTAGGAAGCTGATTAGTAACAAAGGCGTCACTTGGTAAGTGATGCACCTTAGTGTCGCAAAGAGTAGCGGCACTTGCTAAGTGACGCTATCAAGTGACGGATAAACAAAAAGAACGACACTAGAGATTAGTGTCGTATGACCAAAGAAGTGACGCACTCAAGTGACGGACTTGAGTGTCGCTTCGCAATAACAAGCGTCACTAAGGTAAATGACGCTTTCAGTGACTCACAGTAGTAACGCGTCACTAGTAGTAAGTGACGGATGACACACAAGTGTCGTATCAAATGACGCAAAAGAGTGTCGGAATGAACAGTAGGCGTCACTAAGGTAAGTGACGTATAATCCTCAAGTGACGTTACTGAGTGACGTACTTGAGTGTCGTTAAAACCCTAATTGCTCCTTACAGAAGTGTCGCTCGAAGTGCCGCACAAAGTGTCGAAGTGACGCTCCAAGTGACGCAGAAACGGCTGTGAACGCCCAAAAACCCCAAAAATCAAAATTTCGTAAACCTAACGAAAATTCTTGAGTCCCAATCGTACGAAACCTGTAAAACTTTACTCAAAACACAATAATAGCACCAAATCGATCCTAATCTTGCTAGAATATCTATGATCTTCACAAAATCGAACCGAAAAATCTCCAATACACGAACACACGTCGATCAAATCAACTCCGAAGCTCTGATACCAGTTGAAAGTGCCCCTTGCTGTGGATCTAAGTGATGATCGTGAGTAATAGATTGGCGGAATCAATCAATTACACAAATAACTAATAAACGTTAACCGAAACGAATGATTAATCAAAGAATACTTGTTTATTAGCTTCGAATAGGTATTGGAAATGAATTACAGATTGCTTAGTCGACAAATGGTGCTAGGGTTTCGTCAACCCTAGCCGAAAACCCGTAGGTTTCAATTTATACTAAAACAAAATCGGCAGACATGTGTCACTTGGGAAGTGTCGCATGTCGCCACCCTCATGCGTCACTTACCTAAGTGACGCTATGCGACACTAAGACAAGTGTCGCCTAATACAGAAACTAAGTGTCGCTATATACTAAAATGACTTTTCTATTACAATTAACTAACGACACTTACAACTCGATAGACCAACTGACAGACACACTAACATGCATCAACATATGTGATGTGGAAGAAGAAAGAATTGTAATTAAATCAATGTCTTCTCTTTACCTTCTCACCCAAATTTAGCTTATCATTTGATATAATTATAATCATGCTAATTATTGGTTAGTTATTACATCAATATTCACCTAATGTTTTCTTCTAATTTCTAATGATATATAGGTTCTAAACAAGCTCAAATTCTTTAACCTCAGATATACAAAGTTGAGGAGCCTTGATCTTGGGCTGACTCCAAATCTTGAGATGTTAAATCTTCATGGATGTTCTCTTTTGGAAGAACTTCGCGTTTATGGTGGATGTCAGAAAAGCCTTGTCTCCTTAAACTTATTTGATTGTGACATGTTGGCAGATATTTCATTTATCGAACATTTGCAATCACTTGAGGAGCTTCACTTAGATTCTTTAAGACTCCAGAACTTCGAAGATGTAATTGCACTACATTACCATAGTAATTTACAAAAGCTTCATTTTTATTCAAGAAAGTTGAAGGAACTACCTCGTCATTTGGCAATCTTCATAAGCTTGTGTATTTAAACCTAACGGGATGTGAGAAACTCAAGAGGCTTCTATCAAGCATGAGTGGTTTACGACATTTAAGAATTCTTATGCTAGAAAGGTGTCGCATGGAAAGATTGCCTGACCTTGGCCAATTAGAATCTTTGGAGGAACTAGATCTAACATTGTCCAATATAAGTGAGATTCCGAGTAGCATTTGTAATTTGAAACGTCTTAAGAAGCTTTTGCTTTACAAATGTAAAATAGTAAGTAACATCCCATACCGCCTTCCGCGGGTTAGGGCCCAATACCGTCTAGGACAGTGTATGGGGGAGGTATCGATGTAGACAGCCTTACCCCTACCCTAAGGTAGAGAGGCTGGTTAGAGTTCTACCTAAGGTAGAAAGGACCTCCGGCCTTTTGCAGGGGATGGGATTCGAACCCCTGACCTCTTGTTCAGAGGCAAGAGACTCAACCACTAATCCAACCCTGCTGCTTTTTAAAAGATTGCCTGAGGAACTTGGAGATGTAAAATCTTTACAAGTCTTTGATGTAAAAGGTACGCCGCTAAGTCATCTTCCACTGGGCATTTCTTTGTTGAAAGGTCTGAAAATCATCGGATATCATGTACCAATTGAGCTAATACTGGAGGAGTCTACTTTGTATCCGGAAGGACTCTATCCTTACATGTTTGACTCATCATTTTGATCAGTAAGTTGGAGCACATGTTACAGCAACAAAGTTATGAATATAGTTATGAATTAAAGTCTTCAAATTTAGTTCTAGCATTTGTATGAATATCGTTATTTTTCTCACATTTTAGATATTTACCGTATATAATTATGTTAGGATTATTATTTTATTATTAATCATTATTTTAGTATCTTAAACAGTTGATATATATGTAGTCAAATAGTTGGCATGCTACAGGATATATTACAAATTCTTTTTATATTCACTTCTTTCTCTTTTTTATTTGCAGCTACCTATTTGTCCATTTTTTTTTCTTTTCTGTAACACAGTTGATTCTAGTTACATCCACATAGTTCTCTAATATTTCATTGTTGAAAGTTATATCAGTAATTCAACTAATCTTCAAACGTTATACAATTTTCCATAATAACACGTAGAGGGGCGGAGTCATATGAAAACTAGGGGTAACAGTTGCTACGGGTTCATCCGGTATACGTAGTCATTCTTTGTTTCTGCTACAAATTCACAAAAAATATTTGGTATAACAATGATACGGGTCACCTTAATTTCTGGATCTGCAACTATTTTGCTTGTACTTTTTCTCATTCCCTTGAATCATTAACTACATAGACAATTCATATAGTGCCCAAACAACTCGTACAAATCTTGATTTCCATGGGATTATCCAGTTTTTTATGCTTTCTTGGTTTCATATTCTAATACTTATGCTGATTTTTCATTGGATATGTAGGATTACTAAATCGAGCTAAAACAACTTCACATTTTCACCGATCTAAAGGGCTAGTTGTGAGGCAATATCATCACATTAGTGAAGCTTGTACGTGGCTATTCAAGATTCTCACATGATCATCCTTTAGGCCGAGCACGTGCAACAACGTTATCAATTTGAATCAGTTACAAAACGGATTCTTGAGGTTGAAGATGGTTATAAAGAACGTTGTCGGACTAGAGATGTACTTTAAAACATATTCCACCTAACTTTTCAACAAAGGTTTTGTTGGTTTAAACTGAGTTAGACTGTGTTAAGTGTTAAAACCATGAATCTGAACCTTGTATGCAGGTTCATTGTGATGTCTAGAGTTTTATTTATCAAGTGCTAGGTAACTTTAGCTAGCAAGGAATGAAGCTGTCTTTAATCCAATATTCTAGAGAGTTTGTGAACTTTGTTAAATGTAAAATAAATGTGTCAAATGAACAAGAACAAGACATGATTTCAAAGACCAATACAGTAGAAGCAGAAACAATTTCAGAACGAGTAAGTGAATCTTCAAAAACTTAGACTTCGTCTCTCATTTGCATAGATACCCTTTTTTACCAATCTACTTAAAAGGAACACAACCTCTGGAAGATTAAATAATTTCTGACAAAAGTAGTAAGTACAATAACTTGTTACATCCATATACCCACAAATTATCCAAAACTGTTCAATTTTTCTTACACTATATACAAACGAAGGTTAACATTGATAGTTTTGAAAGTGGATAATGCAATACAATGTCAGATTGTTTCTAAAAGACTGCATAATAACAAATACTTACCATTATGTTCTTGGAATTGCAAGGAGAGAAAGGCCTCCATCAATGTGCAATGTGAACATTGTTTTGTAAGTCACCTTTCTTGTTATATAGGCTAACTCGAAACGAAATAAGTGAAGAAGGGCGATCATCATTATTTTCATCTAAAGGTAGGAGAAATCTCTCCCTAAACATATCCTATGACCAGCCTGAAAATATGACAAAACAATCAGATATGGGTATTGTTAACGACAGCGCTAAGGGATGTCAATAGTCAATTTGGACACGCATTAAATGGTTGTACTTCAACAAAAAATTCTGGTGGGGTCAACTAAAATTCAGGGGGCCATGATATTTATTATGGCAATAGTACAAATATTAATGCACCTGTTAGAGTCTTATTGACAGCCCTTAGGGTTGTCTTTATCATTTTCCGATCTTTAATTACCACAATTATTTAAATATCTTGTATAGAACTTCAAGTACATCTGTTATCCCTCTTGCATCCCATTACTGGGACACACATAAATAAGAATGTAAATGTCTGAAATAGCCCCAGAGCAACCATCAAGCAGTTAGCAACATGATATCAACACTTCAATAAAAATGGAGGAATACACATTTATATACCACAAGACACATAGCATAAGTCCTTTCCACCTTTTCAGAACAGAGTAAGCAGATAAATAGCAGCGAAAGTAGATTTAGGTAAAGGAGAAGTAGTTAAGGAGGTTTACTTACATAAAATGCAATGAATTTAAAAGGAGATTCCGGTTGAAAAACTCCGTTATCATTAAGCCATCTTTCAGGTTTGAAATCTTCAGCATCATCTCCCCAAATGTAAGGCATTCTTCCCATAGCATAAGATATATAGTATACACCATCCCCTTTTTAAACTCATAACCATCAGGAAGAATGTTGTCGCACCCCCAAAACACGTGGCAGCGGAAGTATGAGGTGTCACAGGGGCGCCGACCAAATCAAATATCACAACACAAAGATTAAAGCAAACGACCTCTATATGAGACGTTTGAAAAATATTACATTACCATAATTCAAATGTTTACAAAATATCTGGAGTTCGCATAAACCGTTAGAGATTTCTAATACATAAATGTTGATACAAAATATCGTAATGCAATCTAATCTCTTGTTGTTTGTGAAAACATGCGACTCGAGCTAATGCTTTCCAAAAGCATCCTACTTCCTTGTTTCCTGAGGGAAGTCCTACTGCATCTGTGAACCTGAGAAATACATGCTAAAAGGTTAACATAAAGTTGGTGAGTTCATAGGTTTACGCAGTTAAAATCATAGTATGAACCACAAGATTTCATAGTTATCAAAGTAGCACGAATGCCAAAGTAAATCGTAGTATACTATTGCCATGAGCTCATAGTCCGAAGCTTAACCGTAGTTGTTTACCCCCAGTGAGTGTGTAACCAGTACACTCGGCTGTACGAAATATTATGCATCCGTATAGTGGTTAGAGCGACTAACCCGGATGGCGGATTGTCAGGTCCCGATAGATCTATCCATAATGTTCGCGCTTAGTATTAACGTACTATGATATTTGTTAGGGGCCATCGTAGTTTGGTTTAGTTACTCATGCGATCAGTATAAGAGTTTTCGTTACTTGCGTTCATAAGTAAAACAGTTTATAAAACAGAGCATGTATTCTCACCCCAAAGTAAAAAGCAGTAAAAAGTGGGGCTATGAAACTCACCTTAGATTAGCAAGTAGCAAGCAAATATCAAATAAGCAAGCAAGCCGATGTGCAACCTTCTAACGTCCTAAACGTATAAGGTTGTGTAAGTAGATGTCTTGCAAGACTATCTATAGCGATTGTATAAGTGGGGGTTAATGTCCACTTAAGCCAATCGTGTAGGTGGAGGGTTAATGTCCACCTAGAGCTAGTTCATCAACTAGTTATGTCCAAATAAGTTGTTCAAGTTCGTCTATCAAAAACGTGTACGACCCGTTGGTGAAAGTTTGTAATAATAATTCATTTAGACATTATTATTAAGTTTGTTTTGTTGTATACTATACATTAGTACATATTGTGTGTTGCTAACAGATTATTTTGTTTGTAAAGACCTCAAACCGTAGGTCAAAGTTGGTCAAAGCTGGTCAAGGTTGGTCAAAACTGGTCAAAGTTGGTCAAAACTGGTCAAAGTTGGTCAAACTGGTCAAACCTGATCAAACTGGTCAAAGTTGGTCAAACCTGGTCAAACCTGGTCAAACTATGAGTCACTTCTCAATTTATGAGTCACTTATAGAGTCACTTCTGATTTATGAGTCACTTATAGAGTCACTTCTGATTTTATGAGTCACTTATAGAGTCACTTCTGATTTATGAGTCACTTATAGAGTCACTTCTGATTTATGAGTCACTTATAGAGTCACTTCTGATTTATGAGTCACTTCTCAATTTATATGTCGGTTTCTAATTCGGGAAGCTTTCTAGTCTACTTTGTATCCGGAAGGACTCTATCCTTACATGTTCGACTCATCATTTTGATCAGTAAGTTGGAGCACATGTTACAGCAACAAAGTTATGAATATAGTTATGAATTAAAGTCTTCAAATTTAGTTCTAGCATTTGTATGAATATAGTTATTTTTCTCACATTTTAGATATTTACCGTATATAATTATGTTAGGATTATTATTTTATTATTAATCATTATTTTAGTATCTTAAACAGTTGATATATATGTAGTCAAATAGTTGGCATGCTACAGGATATATTACAAATTCTTTTTATATTCACTTCTTTCTCTTTTTTATTTGCAGCTACCTATTTGTCCATTTTTTTTCTTTTCTAGTAACACAGTTGATTCTAGTTACATCCACATAGTTCTCTAATATTTCATTGTTGAAAGTTATATCAGTAATTCAACTAATCTTCAAACGTTATACAATTTTCCATAATAACACGTAGAGGGGCGGAGTCATATGAAAACTAGGGGTAACAGTTGCTACGGGTTCATCCGGTATACGTAGTCATTCTTTGTTTCTGCTACGAATTCACAAAAAATATTTGGTATAACAATGATACGGGTCACCTTAATTTCTGGATCTGCAACTATTTTGCTTGTACTTTTTCTCATTCCCTTGAATCATTAACTACATATAGACAATTCATATAGTGCCCAAACAACTCGTACAAATCTTGATTTCCATGGGATTATCCAGTTTTTTATGCTTTCTTGGTTTCATATTCTAATACTTATGCTGATTTTTCATTGGATATGTAGGATTACTAAATCGAGCTAAAACAACTTCACATTTTCACCGATCTAAAGGGCTAGTTGTGAGGCAATATCATCACATCAGTGAAGCTTGTACGTGGCTATTCAAGATTCTCACATGATCATCCTTTAGGCCGAGCACGTGCAACAACGTTATCAATTTGAATCAGTTACAAAACGGATTCTTGAGGTTGAAGATGGTTATAAAGAACGTTGTCGGACTAGAGATGTACTTTAAAACATATTCCACCTAACTTTTCAACAAAGGTTTTGTTGGTTTAAACTGAGTTAGACTGTGTTAAGTGTTAAAACCATGAATCTGAACCTTGTATGCAGGTTCATTGTGATGTCTAGAGTTTTATTTATCAAGTGCTAGGTAACTTTAGCTAGCAAGGAATGAAGCTGTCTTTAATCCAATATTCTAGAGAGTTTGTGAACTTTGTTAAATGTAAAATAAATGTGTCAAATGAACAAGAACAAGACATGATTTCAAAGACCAATACAGTAGAAGCAGAAACAATTTCAGAACGAGTAAGTGAATCTTCAAAAACTTAGACTTCGTCTCTCATTTGCATAGATACCCTTTTTTACCAATCTACTTAAAAGGAACACAACCTCTGGAAGATTAAATAATTTCTGACAAAAGTAGTAAGTACAATAACTTGTTACATCCATATACCCACAAATTATCCAAAACTGTTCAATTTTTCTTACACTATATACAAACGAAGGTTAACTATGATAGTTTTGAAAGTGGATAATGCAATACAATGTCAGATTGTTTCTAAAAGACTGCATAATAACAAATACTTACCATTATGTTCTTGGAATTGCAAGGAGAGAAAGGCCTCCATCAATGTGCAATGTGAACATTGTTTTGTAAGTCACCTTTCTTGTTATATAGGCTAACTCAAAACGAAATAAGTGAAGAAGGGCGATCATCATTATTTTCATCTAAAGGTAGGAGAAATCTCTCCCTAAACATATCCTATGACCAGCCTGAAAATATGACAAAACAATCAGATATGGGTATTGTTAACGACAGCGCTAAGGGATGTCAATAGTCAATTTGGACACGCATTAAATGGTTGTACTTCAACAAAAAATTCTGGTGGGGTCAACTAAAATTCAGGGGGCCATGATATTTATTATGGCAATAGTACAAATATTAATGCACCTGTTAGAGTCTTATTGACAGCCCTTAGGGTTGTCTTTATCATTTTCCGATTTTAATTACCACAATTATTTAAATATCTTGTATAGAACTTCAAGTACATCTGTTATCCCTCTTGCATCCCATTACTGGGACACACATAAATAAGAATGTAAATGTCTGAAATAGCCCCAGAGCAACCATCAAGCAGTTAGCAACATGATATCAACACTTCAATAAAAATGGAGGAATACACATTTATATACCACAAGACACATAGCATAAGTCCTTTCCACCTTTTCAGAACAGAGTAAGCAGATAAATAGCAGCGAAAGTAGATTTAGGTAAAGGAGAAGTAGTTAAGGAGGTTTACTTACATAAAATGCAATGAATTTAAAAGGAGATTCCGGTTGAAAAACTCCGTTATCATTAAGCCATCTTTCAGGTTTGAAATCTTCAGCATCATCTCCCCAAATGTAAGGCATTCTTCCCATAGCATAAGATATATAGTATACACCATCCCCTTTTTAAACTCATAACCATCAGGAAGAATGTTGTCGCACCCCCAAAACACGTGGCAGCGGAAGTATGAGGTGTCACAGGGGCGCCGACCAAATCAAATATCACAACACAAAGATTAAAGCAAACGACCTCTATATGAGACGTTTGAAAAATATTACATTACCATAATTCAAATGTTTACAAAATATCTGGAGTTCGCATAAACCGTTAGAGATTTCTAATACATAAATGTTGATACAAAATATCGTAATGCAATCTAATCTCTTGTTGTTTGTGAAAACATGCGACTCGAGCTAATGCTTTCCAAAAGCATCCTACTTCCTTGTTTCCTGAGGGAAGTCCTACTGCATCTGTGAACCTGAGAAATACATGCTAAAAGGTCAACATAAAGTTGGTGAGTTCATAGGTTTACGCAGTTAAAATCATAGTATGAACCACAAGATTTCATAGTTATCAAAGTAGCACGAATGCCAAAGTAAATCGTAGTATACTATTGCCATGAGCTCATAGTCCGAAACTTAACCGTAGTTGTTTACCCCCAGTGAGTGTGTAACCAGTACACTCGGCTGTACGAAATATTATGCATCCGTATAGTGGTTAGAGCGACTAACCCGGATGGCGGATTGTCAGGTCCCGATAGATCTATCCATAATGTTCGCGCTTAGTATTAACGTACTATGATATTTGTTAGGGGCCATCGTAGTTTGGTTTAGTTACTCATGCGATCAGTATAAGAGTTTTCGTTACTTGCGTTCATAAGTAAAACATTTTATAAAACAGAGCATGTATTCTCACCCCAAAGTAAAAAGCAGTAAAAAGTGGGGCTATGAAACTCACCTTAGATTAGCAAGTAGCAAGCAAATATCAAATAAGCAAGCAAGCCGATGTGCAACCTTCTAACGTCCTAAACGTATAAGGTTGTGTAAGTAGATGTCTTGCAAGACCATCTATAGCGATTGTATAAGTGGGGGTTAATGTCCACTTAAGCCAATCGTGTAGGTGGAGGGTTAATGTCCACCTAGAGCTAGTTCATCAACTAGTTATGTCCAAATAAGTTGTTCAAGTTCGTCTATCAAAAACGTGTACGACCCGTTGGTGAAAGTTTGTAATAATAATTCATTTAGACATTATTATTAAGTTTGTTTTGTTGTATACTATACATTAGTACATATTGTGTGTTGCTAACAGATTATTTTGTTTGTAAAGACCTCAAACCGTAGGTCAAAGTTGGTCAAAGCTGGTCAAGGTTGGTCAAAACTGGTCAAAGTTGGTCAAAACTGGTCAAAGTTGGTCAAGCTGGTCAAAGTTGGTCAAACCTGATCAAACTGGTCAAAGTTGGTCAAACCTGGTCAAACCTGGTCAAACTATGAGTCACTTCTCAATTTATGAGTCACTTATAGAGTCACTTCTGATTTATGAGTCACTTATAGAGTCACTTCTGATTTTATGAGTCACTTATAGAGTCACTTCTGATTTATGAGTCACTTATAGAGTCACTTCTGATTTATGAGTCACTTATAGAGTCACTTCTGATTTATGAGTCACTTATAGAGTCACTTCTGATTTATGAGTCACTTCTCAATTTATATGTCGGTTTCTAATTCGGGAAGCTTTCTAGTCTACTTTGTATCCGGAAGGACTCTATCCTTACATGTTCGACTCATCATTTTGATCAGTAAGTTGGAGCACATGTTACAGCAACAAAGTTATGAATATAGTTATGAATTAAAGTCTTCAAATTTAGTTCTAGCATTTGTATGAATATAGTTATTTTTCTCACATTTTAGATATTTACCGTATATAATTATGTTAGGATTATTATTTTATTATTAATCATTATTTTAGTATCTTAAACAGTTGATATATATGTAGTCAAATAGTTGGCATGCTACAGGATATATTACAAATTCTTTTTATATTCACTTCTTTCTCTTTTTTATTTGCAGCTACCTATTTGTCCATTTTTTTTCTTTTCTAGTAACACAGTTGATTCTAGTTACATCCACATAGTTCTCTAATATTTCATTGTTGAAAGTTATATCAGTAATTCAACTAATCTTCAAACGTTATACAATTTTCCATAATAACACGTAGAGGGGCGGAGTCATATGAAAACTAGGGGTAACAGTTGCTACGGGTTCATCCGGTATACGTAGTCATTCTTTGTTTCTGCTACGAATTCACAAAAAATATTTGGTATAACAATGATACGGGTCACCGTAATTTCTGGATCTGCAACTATTTTGCTTGTACTTTTTCTCATTCCCTTGAATCATTAACTACATATAGACAATTCATATAGTGCCCAAACAACTCGTACAAATCTTGATTTCCATGGGATTATCCAGTTTTTTATGCTTTCTTGGTTTCATATTCTAATACTTATGCTGATTTTTCATTGGATATGTAGGATTACTAAATCGAGCTAAAACAACTTCACATTTTCACCGATCTAAAGGGCTAGTTGTGAGGCAATATCATCACATCAGTGAAGCTTGTACGTGGCTATTCAAGATTCTCACATGATCATCCTTTAGGCCGAGCACGTGCAACAACGTTATCAATTTGAATCAGTTACAAAACGGATTCTTGAGGTTGAAGATGGTTATAAAGAACGTTGTCGGACTAGAGATGTACTTTAAAACATATTCCACCTAACTTTTCAACAAAGGTTTTGTTGGTTTAAACTGAGTTAGACTGTGTTAAGTGTTAAAACCATGAATCTGAACCTTGTATGCAGGTTCATTGTGATGTCTAGAGTTTTATTTATCAAGTGCTAGGTAACTTTAGCTAGCAAGGAATGAAGCTGTCTTTAATCCAATATTCTAGAGAGTTTGTGAACTTTGTTAAATGTAAAATAAATGTGTCAAATGAACAAGAACAAGACATGATTTCAAAGACCAATACAGTAGAAGCAGAAACAATTTCAGAACGAGTAAGTGAATCTTCAAAAACTTAGACTTCGTCTCTCATTTGCATAGATACCCTTTTTTACCAATCTACTTAAAAGGAACACAACCTCTGGAAGATTAAATAATTTCTGACAAAAGTAGTAAGTACAATAACTTGTTACATCCATATACCCACAAATTATCCAAAACTGTTCAATTTTTCTTACACTATATACAAACGAAGGTTAACTATGATAGTTTTGAAAGTGGATAATGCAATACAATGTCAGATTGTTTCTAAAAGACTGCATAATAACAAATACTTACCATTATGTTCTTGGAATTGCAAGGAGAGAAAGGCCTCCATCAATGTGCAATGTGAACATTGTTTTGTAAGTCACCTTTCTTGTTATATAGGCTAACTCAAAACGAAATAAGTGAAGAAGGGCGATCATCATTATTTTCATCTAAAGGTAGGAGAAATCTCTCCCTAAACATATCCTATGACCAGCCTGAAAATATGACAAAACAATCAGATATGGGTATTGTTAACGACAGCGCTAAGGGATGTCAATAGTCAATTTGGACACGCATTAAATGGTTGTACTTCAACAAAAAATTCTGGTGGGGTCAACTAAAATTCAGGGGGCCATGATATTTATTATGGCAATAGTACAAATATTAATGCACCTGTTAGAGTCTTATTGACAGCCCTTAGGGTTGTCTTTATCATTTTCCGATTTTAATTACCACAATTATTTAAATATCTTGTATAGAACTTCAAGTACATCTGTTATCCCTCTTGCATCCCATTACTGGGACACACATAAATAAGAATGTAAATGTCTGAAATAGCCCCAGAGCAACCATCAAGCAGTTAGCAACATGATATCAACACTTCAATAAAAATGGAGGAATACACATTTATATACCACAAGACACATAGCATAAGTCCTTTCCACCTTTTCAGAACAGAGTAAGCAGATAAATAGCAGCGAAAGTAGATTTAGGTAAAGGAGAAGTAGTTAAGGAGGTTTACTTACATAAAATGCAATGAATTTAAAAGGAGATTCCGGTTGAAAAACTCCGTTATCATTAAGCCATCTTTCAGGTTTGAAATCTTCAGCATCATCTCCCCAAATGTAAGGCATTCTTCCCATAGCATAAGATATATAGTATACACCATCCCCTTTTTAAACTCATAACCATCAGGAAGAATGTTGTCGCACCCCCAAAACACGTGGCAGCGGAAGTATGAGGTGTCACAGGGGCGCCGACCAAATCAAATATCACAACACAAAGATTAAAGCAAACGACCTCTATATGAGACGTTTGAAAAATATTACATTACCATAATTCAAATGTTTACAAAATATCTGGAGTTCGCATAAACCGTTAGAGATTTCTAATACATAAATGTTGATACAAAATATCGTAATGCAATCTAATCTCTTGTTGTTTGTGAAAACATGCGACTCGAGCTAATGCTTTCCAAAAGCATCCTACTTCCTTGTTTCCTGAGGGAAGTCCTACTGCATCTGTGAACCTGAGAAATACATGCTAAAAGGTCAACATAAAGTTGGTGAGTTCATAGGTTTACGCAGTTAAAATCATAGTATGAACCACAAGATTTCATAGTTATCAAAGTAGCACGAATGCCAAAGTAAATCGTAGTATACTATTGCCATGAGCTCATAGTCCGAAGCTTAACCGTAGTTGTTTACCCCCAGTGAGTGTGTAACCAGTACACTCGGCTGTACGAAATATTATGCATCCGTATAGTGGTTAGAGCGACTAACCCGGATGGCGGATTGTCAGGTCCCGATAGATCTATCCATAATGTTCGCGCTTAGTATTAACGTACTATGATATTTGTTAGGGGCCATCGTAGTTTGGTTTAGTTACTCATGCGATCAGTATAAGAGTTTTCGTTACTTGCGTTCATAAGTAAAACAGTTTATAACATAGAGCATGTATTCTCACCCCAAAGTAAAAAGCAGTAAAAAGTGGGGCTACGAAACTCACCTTAGATTAGCAAGTAGCAAGCAAATATCAAATAAGCAAGCAAGCCGATGTGCAACCTTCTAACGTCCTAAACGTATAAGGTTGTGTAAGTAGATGTCTTGCAAGACCATCTATAGCGATTGTATAAGTGGGGGTTAATGTCCACTTAAGCCAATCGTGTAGGTGGAGGGTTAATGTCCACCTAGAGCTAGTTCATCAACTAGTTATGTCCAAATAAGTTGTTCAAGTTCGTCTATCAAAAACGTGTACGACCCGTTGGTGAAAGTTTGTAATAATAATTCATTTAGACATTATTATTAAGTTTGTTTTGTTGTATACTATACATTAGTACATATTGTGTGTTGCTAACAGATTATTTTGTTTGTAAAGACCTCAAACCGTAGGTCAAAGTTGGTCAAAGCTGGTCAAGGTTGGTCAAAATTGATCAAAGTTGGTCAAAACTGGTCAAAGTTGGTCAAACTGGTCAAAATTGGTCAAACCTGATCAAACTGGTCAAAGTTGGTCAAACCTGGTCAAACCTGGTCAAACTATGAGTCACTTCTCAATTTATGAGTCACTTATAGAGTCACTTCTGATTTATGAGTCACTTATAGAGTCACTTCTGATTTTATGAGTCAATTATAGAGTCACTTCTGATTTATGAGTCACTTATAGAGTCACTTCTGATTTATGAGTCACTTATAGAGTCACTTCTGATTTATGAGTCACTTCTCAATTTATATGTCGGTTTCTAATTCGGGAAGCTTTCTAAGTTTAGTTTTTGGTCTAAGTTACTAACTAAGTCACCCAAAACCATTTTTGTTACCACTTTCCAAAAATAGTAAGTTTTGTCGTTTTTAGCCACCGAGCCGTTTTTGTTGACTTGGTCAAACCTACCCGGTTTGACCCGAAAATTTTACCCAACCCATACATCAGTTTATAGAGTCCAAATAATTTGTCGGTTCATGTTGGAGTTCACCTATTGGGTCGGTTTTTAACATGCAACTCAAGATTTCAATATTTCACATTTTCGACTTTTGTCGGTTTGGTTCGCCATTTAATTTCTACCACTTCTGGTCCAAATCAACTCTCACAAATTTTTCCTACTGATTATCAAGGTTTCTGGTCTAACATATAATTTTTACAGAAACTATAGTTATAACACCCGACATTTTACACAACATATTTTAATATTATAAACCTGGAAGCGCGTTCCCAAAACATATTTGACGAGTTTACATGAACCAAACAACTAACCTTTTTACAAACAAACTATTTTATCATTTATATAATTATAAACCATATTAACTAAAACGGGTGTTATTTAAACTTTTCAAAACTTGATAACCAAAAGATCAGAGTTGGCGCGTGAAGTCAAACATCCAGTCAGCTACCATATCCCGCTTTACATCAAAACTAACCAAAATCTGCAAAACATTTAACAACGAGGGATTAGCTCACGCTAAGTGAATGGAACCGTAACCAACGGTTCAATCCAATCATAACAAGTCTTACAACTGATGAACTTCAACAATTAAACACATAAGCACATAAGTACAGAAGGACCGGCGGTTCCTGGTATACTATCACAGTCACCTCGACCACTGTATGCTATTCTTAGTGATCTACCGATAGCTTAACTACTACCTTCGCTGACATAGGTTGGTCCTCAACTATGTGTATCAGAGAAACCCAGACAACTACACAGTAGTAATCAAGCCCAACCATCGTTGACCTTCCTCCAAAACAACTGAACAACTAGTCACATAAAGGCATAGTCTGTATGCAGTTATGGAACAACAACTTAACAACTGATATCATCAATCAACTACAGCAAACCAATCACATATCCAAGAACTAAATAACTGTAATAAATAACAACAATATCTATAATGAATCATAACTAAAACTACCCTGGTTTACCCGTTGTAACCGAACCCGTTACAACTAGGTTGAATCGAGGATTACAGTAACCACTCACCGATATTCCTGATTCTTCAACTCAGTGGTCTTATATTACTGAGTTTCCTTCTGCTTATCTGAGAACATAAATAATAACAAGTCAGTAACTCATCTCATAATCGTTATCATAGCATATTTATCAAATCAGGTAATCCTGAAGTCTAAGCAAACAAAAGTTCAATCAAATATAAAATTAGAAAATCTCGAATTAACGTTTAAAAACAGTAAAATGCCATTTTCGACCCCTAGATGACCCCGAATGGCCAAAATCTGCCTAGGCTATTAGCATATAGCTTTGATCATTGAGCCGTTTCCGAGTGACCATGCGAATTTCAATCAAATCCGAGTTAATGAAATTATCATCTAGTCGCTACCCTGAAAAGACTTACGCATTTTCAAAATTTGCAAAACAAAAACTTTTAAAATCTCGATTCGCAGTAATCTGGATTCACAGGTCAACTCGGCTCGCAGAATCAACTCGATTCGCATAGCAAAACTCGACTCGCAGGACTCAACTCGACTCGCGAGACTCAACTCGACTCGCGAGACTCAACTCGACTCGCGAGACTCTACTCGACTCGCTGGACGAACTGGGTTCAACGAGTTTCGCTGCTGTTACCGATTTCACGCACCAAATCTCATCAAAACTTCAAAAACTCGGTTACTAACGTTTCTAAAGCTTTAACTAACATCATATAACATCTAAAATCGCTTTATAACATCAAAGGACAACAAATTACTTTCAATTTCATAAAATCCCTCAAACCCCATTTCATAAAACTCAAAAATCAAAACTCACCTCTTTGATGGAGATGAAAGTGAAGAGGATGATGTTAGTCTGATGTATATAAGCTTGAATCCTAAAAACACAGTTGTTTACTTGATTCCTTTTGATTTCTTTGAAATTGTGTTTGAGAATTTGAGAGTGTTGTAAAGATGAAAACAAGATGAAGTTTGGTGAATGAGTCGGTTTATTCCCACCGCCCCAATCTTTTATTTGGTGTAAATTATACCCCTTCCCAATCTATTGTCTGGAACCTGAAAATACCCGTAAGTCAAAATATTTTATTTTACCGTCAACTTCAACTTTTTAAAACAAATACAATTTTATTAGTCACAATAAAACATGAGGCTCTTTTACTTGTTTATTTTCAATTAAACCATTTTAAAACGTACTAAAATACTATTTAATTCCAGACCCGAAAACTGGGTGTTACAATAGTGTCCATTTACATATTTAAATAAATTCGCGAAGGAACCGAACTCGGCTTTCGAAAACTTTCAGACCAGACTCAAAGATCAGATTATAGCCAAAAATACGTACGGATCTTGAAAAAGTGTAAAACACGAAAGTTGTAGCTCTTTTTAATACGCAACTTTTAAAATTTTTTTTCGTTATCTAATTCATCCTAGAACTCGAGATATGGTCATTTTGGTAAACTGACTTTTTGAAGTCAGAATCTGTCACTTTACATATGTGTTACAAAAACGTGTTTTAGCTATGATTTTGGACATAACCAAGTTGGATGAGCTAGATAATACATAAATAAATATTATGTAAGTAAATTTTTAGAGAGAGAAAGTGGGTTTCCTCACAATGAAATGATGAAAGGAAGAAGGAAAGGATGATGGTGATGATGGTCTTGGTGCTAGCTTCCCTTTCTTGCTTGATCAATGGTGGTGTTTAAGGGTGGTATAAGGGCTGAGTTAGGGTGGTTGTAAGGTGGGTTTTTCTGCAGATTCTAGTGAGAGGAAGTGTTCTCTAGTGAGATGGGAGAGTGTTTGAATGATAGAGTGAGGTGGAGCGTATGAAAGTGTGCATGCTTTGTGAATGGATCAAGGAGGGAATCAAAATGATGGGTTTGCATGTATGTGGAGAGGGTGGGATGTGGGGGTGGCCAGCCCACATGGGCCCCCACCTGGTGATCTTTGTGTTTTAATTTAAATCCGAGTCTACGTTTACGTATTTAGGTCGTTTACTCGTTATTTTTGTTAAACAGTTAAATCGCGTAGCGTTTTCTTTTATCGTTTTAATTTACGATATAATTGAGATTATTTTTCATTGAAGTATTATTAAAATACTTAAATTTGAGTTGTCAAAATATTAATTAGGGTTTCGTTTGGTTGTCGGGCTCGGTTGCGCATTTTAACCGCAATTGTTACGTTTTAAACTAAACGTCTAGGTTTTCCGTGTATTATTATTTCCAAATAATAATATATGATAAATAACTTCTAAAATAGATATAAGTTATTTATATAAATGTTTTCACCAACATCGTAAAGTTTGTCGGACTCCGTCCGGTTGTTTCGCGTAATTACAACTAATTACGTAAGCGAAATATAAAACAATTACGTAGGTGTATATTCACAATAATATACAAATAGTTACAAGTAATTACAAGTATTTAGACTAAATCACATCTAAATACACGTAATTAGGGTTTCGGTTAGGTTTATAAGTTAACCTAAATTGTCGGATGTCACAAATGTCATCAGTTTCTGCAACTCTTCCATCCTTCGAAACACACAAACACATTTAAGAAGCTTTAGTAGTTCAGATTTAAACTGCGAGCAGTGGATTTGTAAATAAAAATTTATATTAAGCGGATTATCCATTTGTTAAGAGAAAAACAAAGGTGATTATTCTTATTAAAGGGTCAATGTCTTTTAATCAGTTAACAACTAATAGATAACTAAATCTTTTGACGCACCTATAAGGCTATAAGTAATACCTAAAATAACATGTTGTCAAAATATGGATGAAGTACTTCGGTACAAACCCAACATAAACACTACTAGCATTACATTTATATTGAAACCTAGAAGCAAGCTAATGTATTGTTTCCATATTGGTGATAATAGATCCTTCCACACGTACCATTGGTTCTAACTTTCAGAGTTTTAATTTTAGTTCAAAACCAAAAGTTGGTCGAAATAATTCTTTTCTAAAAAAGTAATAATTCCATGAGATGCAGGGTGTAGATTCTTACCATGGAGACTGCTGGGTATAGCCTCAAGGTTTCAGACAAGGCTGCAAGAAGGTAATGCATTCTCTCGAGCACTTCATCACTGATCAATCCAACGCAGTCTTCAACTGTATTCCCAATTCCTTGATAACCGATATGTTTTCCTATTTCTGATACAACTTTATCTTGTACTGCTGGATTCTCTTACAAACTCTACAGCTTTGTCTACTTTTCCATCTTTACAATACGCATTCACAACAATTCTACAACTATACACATCAGGCACAATCCCAATCTTATTCATCTGATCATACACAACAGAAACCGAATAAAACTCACCTTTCCTTAACAACCTGCTCAACAACCCATTACAAGACTGTAAACTATAAACTCTCCCCCACTTACACATTTCATCAAACACCTAGAATGCAAATTCTTAACCAACCCATTGTCAACATAGATTCATAGAGCTTCAATATCATATCAAACTGTCACACCCCCAAAATCGGTAATCTCGTTTATTATTAGTTTAGCGGAAGCTTTAGTTGATTAGCGAAAGCATTTTAATATTAGTTAAAACAGCGGGGGTGCTGACGTTACAATAGTGCATTCACTGTATCAGAGCATATGATAATGCAGAACATATATATTTAAGATGCCAAAGTTAAAGTTATTACAAAAGGGTACGACTTATAAAGTCGTACAAGTAGTAGTGTTGTAGAACAACATAAGTTTTTAGTAAGTACAAGTTTATAAAAGTGGGATTTCGTAAGTATAACCAATGAGATTGGTAATACAGAAGAAATCCAAGTGTCCCAAAAGTGGCATCCTAAACAGTCTGGGTAGCTTACGTCCTTTTATGCATGCGCAGTACCTGAGTCCTAATTCCCTGAAAAACATAGTAAATCGTCAACATTGAATGTTGAGTGAATTCACAGGTTTAGTATATACGTAGTAAATCAAGTTTTTGTATAAATCATTGATGTACACAAACATAATGTTTATATGTATAGTAGGAAACACAATTATTCTAATTAAAGAAAACATTTCCTATTTTATGTAAGAATGTCATTCTTACTCCATTTCAATTGATGCGTTAGGAAACACAAGTTTATAAATCAAATAAATATTTCCAGATATAGTTTGCAGGAAACACAAGTTTAACAATTAAGTAAACATTTCCACAAAAGCAATCGTGTAGGAACACATATCCTATTAGTTATCACAGGGAATACCCTTCCCAAATCAAGTTGTAGTCTTGTTGTTTAGTTATGTGGGAAATATAGACTATAATCCCTCTAAGGTGAGCGACACCTTTAAAGTTAAAGTAACGACACCTAGTACTATAACCAATCCACGACTAGTTGATGTTGTTGCCTCAGTAACATGGTAAGTATACACTCCTCGTTACGACTGCCGTCGTGTGGTTGGAATGACCAACGAGTTATATCCTGGGAGGGTTGTCAAATCGATAGTACTATCTGTATACTCAGTGGCTAGAGTCACCTAGCTAATGGTTATAGGTTGCAAGCACTGGGACTTATGTGCACTACAACTACCTCACGTAAACCTAGGATCGTACCAAGATTCGTTGTCTTATTCCCAAAAAGTTGTGAAAACGTTTCATATGGTTAACAGTTGATTTATAAAGCATAGAGCATTTATACAAATCAGTTTAATATAAATGTTGGAATAATGTCCAATATCATAACTAATTGGTGGGACTATGATTAATGGTAAAGTCCTTTTTGGGTTGCCCTCATGAACAGTTAAGAGAAAGATGAAGGATAATATTAATAGTATTAATATTATATTTAATTATTTGGTTAATTAATAATAGTTTGTTAATATCAAATGTAATTAAATAAAGCGGAAGATTCCAGAAACTGGATCCAACCGCCGGTTGGAAGGTCCAACCGCCGGTTGGGATTAGGGTTTCAAAGGCGGTGCAAGTCGCAGACTTGGAGTACAAGTCTGATAGCTCCAACCTCCGGTTGGAAGGTCCAACCGCCGGTTGGGAGTCAAATTCAACAAACCGAAGGGTTTCTTCCGCAACTATAAATAGGGGCATCCTATACCTTCATTATGTATCAAGTCAGCTACGAATTTTCAAGTATTCCAAAAATTCGACTTTCTCTTGGGTTTTTGGGTGTGAAGCATTAGAGGTATTCTACTTTGGGTACTTGCCTCCAAGTAACGAAGCTCTGCTCGTTGGTCTGCTCGCGAGAAATAAGTTTTCTCTAAGGTTAGTGTTTTCCTTATATTCTCTTTGTCCAATTTATTCATTGTACTATGTTGTTAAAGTTAAGAATCCATTAGGGTTTTAGTTTCCTAATTGCCTTAGATTATTTAAAGTTTTGTTATTCCGCTGCGTGTATAATAATCTAGTTAAGGAATAGAAAACCCAACAGTGGTATCAGAGACATAGCTTAACAAATAGTAGCATGCAATTATCTGCAATAGTATATAGGTAAAGATAAATTGGAAAGAGAATTATCTAAATAGGTAATATGTATTTACAGTTTAGATATTGATAATTTTAAATTGTTTAAAATAGACCAACTAATTTTAAGAGGTTTAAAATAGAACCCTAAACTTCAAGAGAGATTATATGTATAATATGATTTTTATATATGTATAATTAAAGTCTAAATACATCGTCAGTCAATTGATAAATCGGCTCACCCATAAGGAACAAACTATAAGAGAGGTATAAGGTGGGTCGCTCTGCTTCCCTAAAGAAGTCAGGTTTTTAATAAGCTTCGCGCTGACCTACTTCTCCTCTTCTTTGTGCGTTCGATGGAGCTACCGAGGACCTTTGATAAGATGATGTCAAGATTAAAAGTAGATTTAAAATAGTAAAACAAAATCCCGTTTTAGCTATAGGAAATGATGAATAGTATGCTAACCCATGAAATCCGCACATCTCTCGTATGAACTGTTAATGTAGCGTGTGTGGTTTACCGGCACATTAATATGAGGACGTAATGAGAGGTGATTGAGACTCGCGATTCTCGAGCGTACTTGAGCCGGGGATCACGCGGGGTTTGCATGGTTAATTCACCATCTTGTTCATGATCCTCGGCATACCAGTCATGAATAGTAGATGTGCATAACCGAAATTAACATGCCATTGATTGAAATCAATGAATCTCAAAGATCTAGGAGTTTTATAGAAATGAAACAGATAATGGTATTTTAGTTATATGATTACGGCGACCCTTTTCATAAAGCTGAAAATATGGATCCTAGCCTTAATTTAGAAAATTGGGCAAATAATTAAGGAATATTCAAACTAACTAAGACTGTTTTATCTTATAGATGGCTAATTTAAATGGTGCAAATCCTCCGGTCCCCAATCCCGCAAATAACTCGAACTTCTCACTACTCTCAGTTCTTGGGAGGGAAAGACTGACCGGTCCAAATTATATGGACTGGATGCGTAACCTAAGGTTTACCTTGAGGTACGAGAACAAGGAGTATGTTCTCGATGAGCAAATTCTCATAGTTGATGAAGAATCAACCCAAGAGGAGATTGAGGCACACCGGAAACATTATGATGACGCGAATAAAGTGTCTTGTATCATGGTATCTTCCATGAGCCCTGAACTGCAAAAGACTTTTGAAAACTGATGTCGTGTAAACGGGGTTTTAGTTTAAAATGGAAAATACCTAACTTACTACACACAACACAGGCAAGAATACCTGATCATATATAGTATAGCTCAGTAAGTCCGAGTCGAACACAGGGAACAGATGTCAATATTAACAAATTGGAAATTGCTACAATTAATTAAAGCAGTAAAAAGTGGGGACGTTTTAGTTCCGATTGAACAATTGATAAACAATTATAAAAGAAATGATTTATTAAATAAAACTTAATTATAAAATAAAGAAATAATAAAATAACTTAATTAAAATAAAAGATTAAATTCAAATGGTAAAAGAAGTACAATTGCTTAGACTAGTTTCCTCAGAATCCGATTATCACTTTATTGAATTGCTAATGTATGAACTTCATTGTGACATGACAAATGTATCAACCATCTTTACAGGATTAATTGATTAAACACAATTCAGAAAGATATAATGTTGTTTTCAACCCGCTAACAGTTCAATTTAACGTTATCCACCGAATTGTATTATAAATGATAACTACACCGTTTATATGATTTACCCTTATAACTTGAATCAACAAAGTCTATAACTATTACTAGTTATCACATTCATTGCCAATTCTCAATGATAATCGATCCTACCTATCAAACTCAATCTATTTAGTGATAATTATCAATTTAAACCAACAATCATCAATAATGACCAATCAATAGAGAACTCAATCATAAATCAATGGATCATCACGCTAGGTTATCATCAAGATTCAACAATTAAACATGGATCTTCGAATAAACATATAAACATTCATGAAATTCAATATTAACTAGCAATTCAACAATCAAATCATCATCTGAGTATTATCATCTAAGCAATTGTATGAAAAACTTAGCCACTCATTATATCACAGAATATCAGATTCAATAACATGCCCATAATCATAATCAAATGAAAGATAGAAACGTATTCGAACCGAAATTGTAAATTAATGTTTGAACGAATGAAGCCTTTGATTATCTTCTATCTTTTTCCCTTCCAAATGCTCCAGAATTAGGTTTTTTGGCTAAGAGAATCGACTGGAAGAAAGTGTAATGAGTTCTGTGTAAAATGAAAGCAAAATGAAGTTTTTAGGGTTTCTGCCTAATCAATCCATACGCCGTATGGAATTCCATACGCCGTATGGATTACAAAGCCCATGGGTTTAACCCGCGTCTTCTGGCGGCCCGGCTCAACTGATCCATACGCCGTATGGATTCCATACGCCGTATGGATCGATTTTCTCAGCTTTTTCACCATCGACCAACTTCTTCACTTTTCCTCTTTTTAACTTCTATTATTCAATTCTTGCTCGTTTTCAGCTTCTTTTCCGATTCAAGCTCCAGAAAATTCCTAAATGCAAATATGAACGAAATGAGTATCGAATTCAAATCAAATGCATAAGAAATTAATCAAAGTAAGGGGTAATTAGTACTATAAAATAACACATTTTGGCGTTCATCAAACATCCCCCACTTGAATCCTACTTGTCCTCAAGTAGACTAGTAATTCAAAAATTCAAACTTTAAATATGAACGGCAAACAATGCATAAAAGGACTTACAAACTACACAACATTCGACAAACCAAATTTTTATCTTAAAATCGATTCTACCTTAAAACTCAGCAATCAAGAAACTCTACATGGGAAGCCATTCTAACATATTATTATTACCCATAAAAGATAATTCACTCAGATTACCGATATTGTTGTCCACTTAAACAATCTAAATTTCAGAGATTGAGCTTAACTTATTATTATTCTAGCAGACCTTACCCTTGATTTTCAATAGCAAAATACTCTCATATAGATAACGTATCACAATTCTCCAATTAATGAACATCCAAATAAATCAATCATTTTTCAAACCAAGACATTGGTGACAGGTCTGTACCTCAGTACAACAGAGCGACATAACTTGGCTTTGGTTTTTCAATTTATGAGTCTTTTGTACTCATTTATTTTTATCTATTTTGATTTCAAATATACTGACGGAAACCAGGTCTGTACTTTCATACAACAGAGGAGACAACACTCAGTATATTCCCAAATGATGATTATCAGGATCCCAAAATTATGGATTATAACACGCTATCATATAAGAATTAAGACTAAGGTCATACCTTGCTAAAAGATCCTCATAGGATAAATCCCTACTTAATTCATTACATTTCTTACTAGCTCAATAACCTTCATATAGATTGCCTATCGATACATCATAAGATGAACTATCTAATATTTAAAATTTAAATTTATTTCATTCTTTTCATTCCCAAACTGTGTTACAAGATTGCTAAACTTTGCAAAGAAAACAATTTTAAAACAAAAATTTGGGCTGAAAAATGACTAACACGTAGAATGCCTCTTAACCTCAATATTTTTCAATAGCTACCATTCATAAATTAAGGACAATTAGACTTCTTTTCCCCCATCCCCCACTTAGAAACATGAAATGTCCTCATTGCAAAAGAAAATAAAAATAAAGGGAATAGAAAAGAAGTGAAACAAAAAACTCCCCTGATTTGAAGGCAATTTGCTTGAAGGACTTCGTTCAGAAATACAATAGCACACTTCCGTAGGCAACACGATTGCATTTAGCACATGCAATAAGCCTTTAAACCCCTCGGTATCCCGAGTGGACGAGTTGTAGTCTCGTGAGGGTTTCCAGAGAACACACCCACAAAGTTCAAACCTGAAAACAAAAACAATAAAACGAAATACAAATTAACAAAATAACGGGTTGTCTCCCGAAAGCACTTTTGTTTATCACGTCGGTAAGCTCGACATCTCACTTCACCACTTAATTTAAATCCATCTCCAAATCACGCTTGGAGTCCCTTATATCACCATAGTACTTCTTCACTCTACTTCCATTGACTTTGAAAGTTTTTCCAGAATATCCTTGCAAATCAACAGCTCCAAATGGATAAACTTTGTCAACAACAAATGGGCCAGTCCAACGTGTCTTTAACTTTCCTAGAAACAGATGCAATCTAGAACTATACAACAGAACTTTATCACCCTTCTCGAATATATGGTTCGACTTAAGATGAGCATCATGCCATTTCATAGTTCGCTCTTTGAACAGTCTCGAATTATCATAAGCATTTATTCTTAATTCATCTAACTCATTTAGCTGTGCCATTCTTTCCTTTCCAGCTAACTTCTCATCAAGATTGCACTTCTGTAAAGCCCAATATGCTTTATGCTCTAACTCAAAAGGTATATGACAAGCTTTTCCATAAACAAGGCGATAAGGCGTTGTTCCAACTGACGACTTAAATGCTGTTCGTGCCACCCATAATGCATCATCCAACTTGTATGACCAATTCTTAGGGTTTCCTTCAACTGAACGTTCTAAAATACGCTTCAACCTTCTATTAGTCACTTCCACTTGACCACTCGTTTGTGGATGATAAGCAGTTGAAAACTTGTGTCTAACTCCGTACTTTCGCAGCACTTTTTCCAATTGTAGATTTGTGAAATGTGTCCCTCGATCACTAATTAAAGCTTTTGGTGCTCCAAAGCGCGAAAATAACTGTTTAAGAAAATTTACCACAACGCGAGCATCATTCGTGGGTAATGCCTTTGCTTCGGCCCACTTAGAAACATAATCCACAGCCACAATGATGTATTTGTTTCCATTGCTAGGTGGAAACGGACCCATAAAGTCTATACCCCAGACATCAAAAATCTCGCTTACCATAATTGGGTTTTGCAACATTTCATCCTTTTTTGAGATTCTCCCAGTACGTTGGCATGCATCGCATTCCTTCACATACTTGAATGCATCCTTGTAAATTGTTGGCCAATAAAAACCTGCCTCGAACACTTTCCTTGCAGTGTAGTTTGGACCATGATGTCCTCCAGCCGGACCATCATGACAGTGCTCTAAGATAATATCACATTCCTCTCCAGCTACACATCGTCGGACAATTCCATCAGCACACTGTCTGAACAGATATGGGTCTTCCCAAAAGAAATAACGTAAAAATGAGAAAAACCTCTTTCTTTGGTTAAAATCCAATCCGGATGGAAGAGTCTTTGTAACTAGAAAGTTTGCAATATCAGCGAACCATGGAAATTCATTCAGAATTGCTTTCAACAAGCTTTCATCAGGAAACTTATCTCGAATTTCAGTTTCATCCAATTTATCCAATTCTGGATTTTCCAGTCTTGACAGATGATCTGCAGCCAGATTTTCCGCTCCCTTCTTATCACGAATCTCAATGTCAAACTCCTGCAATAACAAAATCCATCGCAACAACCTTGGTTTTGCATCTTGTTTCCCAAACAAGTATCTTAATGCAGAGTGGTCGGTAAAAACAACAGTTTTTGACAGGACCAGGTAAGAGCGAAACTTATCAAATGCAAAAACAACAGCAAGCAATTCCTTCTCAGTCGTAGTGTAATTCTCCTGTGCACTCGTCAAAGTCTTGCTTGCGTAATAAATAGGTTGAAACTTCTTATCAACCCTCTGACCTAAAACTGCTCCCACAGCGTAATCACTGGCCTCACACATCAATTCAAATGGAAGATCCCAATTCAGACTTATCATAATTGGTGCGGATACCAATTTCTCCTTTAAAATCTTGAACGCATCTTGGCACTCCTTTGAAAACTCGAACTTAGCTTCCTTTTCCAACAACTTGTTCATAGGACATGCTATCTTTGAAAAATCCTTGATGAATCTTCTATAGAACCCAGCATGTCCTAAGAAACTCCGTATTCCTTTAAAATTTGTTGGATGAGGTAGCTTTGCTATCGCCTCAATCTTCGCTTGATCAACTGCAATACCAGCTCTCGAAATTTTATGCCCCAACACAACTCCTTCTCGTACCATGAAATGACACTTTTCCCAATTTAAAACGAGATTTGAACTCTCACACCTTTGCAGCATCCTCTTCAGATTCATCAGACACTTATCAAAGGAATCTCCAAACACAGAGAAGTCATCCATGAATATTTCCATGCTGTCTTCTACCATATCATGGAATATTGCCATCATGCACCGTTGAAATGTGGCGGGTGCGTTACATAGACCAAAAGGCATTCTCCGATAAGCGAAAGTTCCGAATGGGCAGGTGAAAGTAGTCTTATCTTGATCATTTGCATCAATTGGGATTTGGAAGTACCCGGAGAATCCGTCTAGAAAGCAATAATACTCTTTTCCAGCTAGACGTTCTAGCATCTGATCAATGAATGGCAAAGGAAAATGATCCTTGCGTGTCGCATCATTCAGCTTTCTATAATCTATACAGACCCTCCATCCAGTAACAGTTCTTGTGGGAATTAACTCATTCTTCTCATTCGCAACCACTGTCATACCTCCTTTTGTAGGCACAACATGAATGGGGCTGACCCATGGACTATCAGAAATCGGGTATATCAATCCAGAGTCAAGCAATTTAATAATTTCCTTCCTCACAACATCCGTAACCTTAGGATTTAATCGTCTTAATGGTTGCACAACTGGTTTGAAATCAGACTCCATAAGGATCTTGTGCGTATAATACGATGGGCTAATTCCCTTGATGTCACCGATCGTCCATGCTATAGCATGCTTATGTTCCTTCAGAACTTTTAGCAGACTTTCTTTTTTGTTTGCTGATAGCTTGGATGAAATGATAACTGGCAAATCCGACTCTCCTTGTAGGTATGCATATTCCAAATGGGTCGGTAAATCTTTCAATTCTAACCTTGGTGGTTCTTCAAAAGAAGATTTACATGCCAACACCTCTTCTCGTGAGCAGGGAATCCCATGCATAGTGATGCGAGTCTCTTTCTTGACTAAAATACCATTAGTCTCAACCGATTCTTCATTCTCAGTCGGCTGATCACCTTCTACTTCATCATCACTCTCGAACTCTAACTCCTCAAGCATTTTATCGAATTCTTCAATATCTCTAATTGCTTCTATGCTTCCCGTCCATCCTTCCAGAATCATGGGATCTAGATCTTCGTCTTCCATAAGACTTTGAAGGAACTCTTCATCATCAGTCATTTCTCTGGCACTCACAAAGTAGCACGTATCATCAACTGCAGCAGGATATCGCATTGATTTGTTGACATCAAACACTACTTCATCGTCTCCTAACCTCAGAGTGATTTTTCTATCATGAACATCAATCAATGCCCTTGCAGTGGCTAGAAAAGGTCTTCCCAAAATGATAGGTACCTTTTTATCTTCAACCATGTCCAGAATGATGAAATCACACGGAAAAACAAACCTATCCACCTTAACTAGCACATTCTCTACCATGCCCCTAGGATATTGAACTGAACGATCTGCTAACTCAATGCACATTCATTGGCTTTGGTTCCCCTAACTTAAGTCTGGCATACATAGTATAAGGCATTATTGATATGCTTGCCTCCAAGTCAGCCAATGCATGAGTAAGGTCTAAACTTCCAATCAGACAAGGAAGGGTAATACTCCCAGGGTCTTTCACTTTCGGTGGAAGTTTATTTTGCATAACTGCTGAACATCTCTCGTTCATTGTCACCGTGGTTGCCTCCGTCAGTTTGCTCTTATTAGTTAAAAGTTCCTTCAGATACTTTGCATACTTTGGCATTTGAGCAATGGCTTCCACGAATGGGATGTTAATGTGCAGTTGCTTCAGATTCTCTAGGAACTGGTGGTATTGAGCATCATCTTTCCCTCTTCTCAAAGCTGCTGGATAAGGTGGCGGCGGTGCATGCTCCTTAGCATATTGCTTATCTCTTGCAATCTGTTCAGCCTCAGTGTCCACCTTGGGACTTTCCACAACTTCTACGTCCTTCTCTTTCTGCGGTAGGGGTTGAGTAACAGGTTTCTTCTTTGGAATGGGGTCTTCAAAACCCCTTCCACTCCGGGTGATTACCGCCTTCGCCTGATCCCGTGGATTGGTCTCAGTGTATCCAGGTAAGGTCCCAGGGAATCTCTCTTGAAGAACTTTGGCTATGTTGGAAACATCCCCTTCAATCTGCTTAATCACAGCTCCTTGGTTTCTCAATGCAGCGTCGGTAGCATCCATTCTTTGTCCACAGCTCGTAATGAATTTCTCATTGGACGTGAGAAACTTACCCATCATTTCTTCTAAATTAGCTTGCTTGTCTGAAGATGAGGCACCTGGCTGCTCCTTGGTGAAAAATCCAGGTTGAGTTTGGCGAAACGGTCGCCCTCCATCTTAGTATGGTCTTCTGAAGAAGTTTCCACCGCCCTGACGATATGGTGCTTGAGCTTCTCCATACTTGACTTCTTCATCCTGTTCTCCCATTCACATCTCGGGGCAATCCTTTACTAAATGGCTTCCTCCACAGTTGTCGCATCCCACTTGGATAGCATGGACAGTCTCAGTAACCTTCTTGATATCTCTGCCCATGTTGTCTAGCTTAGCGGTGATGGCTGAAAATCCATCGTCATCATTCACAGACCTCTTTCGTCTAGAAGTGCCATCATCCCATAACTGAGAGTGTTTCGCTTGGTCGCGGATGGCAGTCAACGCATCACAAGGACTTTCTTGGGAATATGCCCTTGGGAATCCAGTTGCTGTCTCGTGGCATGATAAACGCCAAAATGTACTAAATTATAGTACTAATTACCCCTTCGTTTAATAGGTTTCTAATGCATTTTGTGTGAATAAGATACTTATTTCGTTCATATTTGCATTTAGGAGTTTATTTGGAGCTTGGATTGAAAAGAAACGGAAAACGAGCTTATTTGGAAGAAAAGTTGTTAAAAGAATAAAACATTGGACAATAGAAGATTGGATCGAAGAAAAGAAGCTAAGAGAGTGAAGACATGCAAGATTGGATTGGATTGAAGTGTAAATGAAGCTCGAATCGGAAAAAGAATGAAAGATAAGCTGAAAATGGAGGAAGAATGTAAAAGCTGAGTTTTCAGACAGCTGTTAGTATTTTGGCCATAACTTTCTCATACGAACTCTGATTGAGGTGATTCAACTTGGGGAATTTAGCTAACACAGAGGGCTACAACTTTCGTTTTTACCATTTTTTCTGAAAATGCATCCATACGGCGTATGGATGTCCATACGCCGTATGGATTGAAAAACTGGGCTGAAACCTTTTATCGCGGGCTGGACTGATGGGCTTTTACATCCATACGCCGTATGGAATTCCATACGCCGTATGGATGACTTTTTCAGCTATTTTAGTCCGATTTTAGGGTTTTCACTTGATAACTTCACACTAACCAAAACCATTCGACCAGAGACGATTAGAGGGGGGGTTTCCCTCATTTCGGGAGCATTTTGAAGGTAGAAACGAAGAGGAATCGAAGCCCTTTCAATTGTTCAATCATTCTTTCGGTTTTTCGGTTCGAATACTTTAATCCTTTTCATTTGATTATGATTTCGGTTATGTTTATGGATCTGATTTTCTGTAAGAATATGATTGGCTAGATTTCTATTGCATTTGTTTAGATGATGATACTTAGATGATGGTTTGATTATTGAATTGCGAAGTATGTTGAATTTTATGAATGTCTATGTGTTTACTTGTTGATCCATGGTTATTAATTGATTATCCATAGTTACCTAGCGTGGTTTTCTATTAATTTGAGATTGATTTCCTTGTTAGTAGAGAATTATTGATGATTGTTGATTTATATTGATAATTATTGCTAGATAAATTGAGTTTGATAGGCTGGGGTAAATAATTATGAGTAATTGTTAATGAACATGATAACTGCAAATAAGTTATAGATTTGTTGATTCAAGTCGCGAAAGTAAATCACATAGACGGCGTAGGTTTAATTTAGAACATAATTCGGTGGGCAACGTTAAATTGAACTGTTAGCGTGTTGAAAACAACCTATGTGTCTTTCTTAATTGTGTTAGATTAATCTACCTCGTAAAGGGGATTAATCTACCTCCATGTTCTAGCAATTCAATAAAGTGATAACCAGATTCTAAGAAAAGCAGTCTAAGCAAATGCATTTCTTCTATCATTTGAATCAAGTAATTTTATTTGATTAATTGTTTATTAATTATTTTCTTTTAAGTTTTATTTAATCAATCACTTTTCATAATTGTTAGTCAATTGTTCGATCGGAACTAAAACGCCCCCCAAAATTTACTGTTTTAATTATTTGTATTAATTTCCAATTTATTTAATATTGACATCCGTTCCTCGTGTTCGACTCGGACTTACCAAGTCTATACTAACATTCGATCGGGTATTCTTGCCTGGTTGTGTGAGAAGTATATATAAGGTATTTCCATTTTATAAATTAATAAACTAGACGCTTTCACACGCATGAAGTTTTTGGCGCTGCTGCCGGGGAGCGGTTTGATTCAATTTGATAAATTGGAATTTGTTTTCTGTAAATTATTAGTTTTAATTTAATTTTGTTTACCTATCTATTTGTATTATTTTGTGTTTAGGGATTAATTGTTTAGTTATTTTGTATTTAAGAGTCTTGTTCTACCATTCGTATTTGGAGGACGATTTTAGAGAATATTTACGATCTCTCTTTGAACCACCCATCGATCAATCGGAACCAGATTTAGAAATGGCAGACGACATCGCCAACATGATTCTCGAGGAATATTCGAGCAGAAGGCGTAGCGACCTTGGCTCAGGAGTAGTGAGGCCTGCGATTGCAGAAAACGTTGAGTTCAAGATAAAGGGACACTTCCTAAAGGAGCTTAGGGAAAACCCATTTCGAGGAGATGAGAATGAAGATGCTAACGAGCACGTGGAGAGAATAGTGGAGATCGCCGATATGTTCAGCATCCCTAACGTTACATGCGATCAAGTCATGCTCCGAGTGTTTCCAAGAACACTCAAGGGAGCCGCGAAAAGATGGATTACTAATGAACCAGCTGGATCCATCACCACGTGGGAAGATCTCCGCACAAAGTTTCTAATGATGTACTGCCCGCCATCCAAAACGTCAAAGATGATCAACGAGATTCGAAACTTCAAGCAAGACTTTGACGAGTCACTGCACCAAGCGTGGGAAAGGTACCAGGACTTGATGCATAAATGTCCACAGCACGACCTAAACGACCAGCAAATATAATGGTATTCTACAGGGGAGTGGATCGTGCTACAAGACAGCAATTAGATGCTCAAGGGCCTATCCCAAAGAAGATTCCTAGGGATGCCTTAGCAGCTATTCGCGACCAAGCAAAGCATTCTAGGTTATGGGATGATGATACCTCTAGGAGAAAGAGGGCATTTAGCGATGATGATGGACTCGCCGTCATAACTGCCAAGCTGGACAGCATGGGAAGAGACATAAAAAAGGTGACTGAGACTGTCCATGCAATCCAAGTAGGGTGTGACAATTGTGGAGGAACGCATTTAGTCAAGGATTGTCCCGAAATGAATTCTGGAGAAGTGAGAGAGGAAGTTAAATGTATGGAAACTCACAGAACCTACTGCCAAGGCAGTGGGGAATTTTTCCTAAGACCATACCAGGATGGAGGTCGCCAGTTCCGCCACGCTCAGCCAGAGTTTTTCACTAAGGAACAACCCTCGGCAACCTTCCCTGACAAGAAACCCAATTTGGAAGAAATGATGGGGAAGTTTTTGATCGCTAACGAGAATTTTATTGCTAAGTCTGGACAGCGGATGGACGTCATTGAAGCATTAGTTCGGAATCAAGGAGCGGCGATCAAGCAAATTGAGAGAACCATTTCCAACATAGCTAAAGTTCTCCAAGAGAGACCCCCGGGAACTTTACCAGGATGCACCGAAACCAACCCACGAGATCATGCAAAGGTAGTGACTACCAGAAGTGGAAAGGTTCATAAAAACCTTAAGTTACAAAAGAATCATGAGTCGAAGCTTTTGCCTGAAAAGGAGAAGGAAGCTGAGGTTACCAAAAATTCAAGGGTGGACACAAAAGCTGATCAAATTGCTAAGGATAAACAATATGCGAAGGATCATGCACCACCCCCACCTTACCCAGCAGCTTTGAGGAGAGGAAAAGATGAAGCTCATTATCACCAATTTTTAGAGAATCTGAAGCAGCTTCATATTAACATTCCGTTTGTGGAAGACATTGCCCCAATGCCTAAGTATGTGAAATACTTGAAGGAGCTCTTGACTAATAAGAGCAAGTTAGCAGAAGCAACCACATTAGTGATGAATGAGCGATGCTCAGCCATGATGCAAAACAAGTTGCCACCAAAAATGAAGGATTCGGGGAGTATCACTATACCCTGTCAAATTGGTAATTTGGACATTGCGAATACACTAGCAGATCTTGGGGCTAGCATATCTATTATGCCTTATACTATGTACGCTAGACTTGGGCTAGGAGAACCTAAATCCATCCGAATGTGCATCGAGTTGGCTGATCACTCTGTTCAATACCCCAGAGGGATGGTTGAGAATGTTTTAGTCAAGGTTGATAAGTTTGTGTTTCCCTGTGACTTTGTGATTCTTGACATGGTAGAGGATCCTAAGGTGCCTATTATTTTAGGTAGACCCTTCCTAGCCACTTCCAGAGCGTTGCTCGATGTTTTTGATAGGAAAATAACCATGAGGTTGGGGGATGAGAAAGTTGAATTCAATGTGAATGAATCTATGCAATATCCGGAATCGGTGGATGAGACTTGTTACTTTGCTAGCATGAGAGAATTATCTGAGAATGACGAAAGTTTGAAAAGTTTAAAGGATGACGAAGATTTAGACCCGATGATTCTTGAAGGATGGACGGGAAGCCTCGAGGAAATCCGTGACATCGAAGAATTCGATAAATTGATCGAGGAGATAGATACAACTTGCGATGAGGAGTTGGAAAATGAGGGCGTCAAGCCAAAGGAGAGTAAAAAGTCAATTTTGACAAATGGAATCTCGATCAAAACGGAGACGCGAATTCTAAGTCATTGTCACAATGGTCCTACTAGAGGGCATAAGGGACCTAATTACACGTCACGAAAGATGTTGAAGGCGAAGGCATTACCTGTAAAAGGTGCACGGGTTGTGGTGAAGTTCCGTAAGCGATTGTTTTCACGATTTGGAACGTCGAAGGTTTTGATCAGTAATAGTGAAACGCATTTTACGAATGCACATTTGGAGAAAGTGTTAGGGATGAAGGCTTATGTTAACGCTCGACTATATATGGAGCGCACCAAGAAATGGCATGATTCACGCTTTAAATCAAATTGTTTATTTGAAAAAGGTGATAAGTTTCTCCTATACAGTTCTCGTCTGCATCTATTTCCTGGAAAGTTGAAGACTCGTTGGACAGGACCTTTTATAGTTAAAAAGGTTTATCCTCTTGGTGCTGTTGATCTGCAAGGTCATTCTGGAAAAACTTTCAAGGTTAATGGAAGTCGTTTGAAGAGATACGATGGTGAGGCAAGGGACTCCAAGCGTGATTTGGAGATGAAATTGAGTTAAGTTATGGAGCAAGATGTCGAGCTTACCGGCGTGATAAACAAAAGCGCTTTCGGGAGACCGCCCGTTATTTTGTCATTTTGTTATTTTGTTTTGTTGTTTTTGTTTGCAGGTTTGAACTTTGTGGGTATGTTCCCTGGAAACCCTCACGAGACTACAACTCGTCCACTCAGGATGCTGAGAGGTTTAAAGGCTTGTTGCATACGCTAAATGCAACCGTGATGCCTACGGAAGTGTGCTGTTGTATTTTATTTCAGAACCAGTTCATTCATGAATTTTTCTTCTTAATCAGGGGAGTTTTTCTGTTTCACTTCTTTTCTATTCCCTAATATTATGTTTCTTTTTGCAATGAGGACATTGCATATTTTAAAGTGGGGGATGGGGAAAAGAAGTTCACTTGTCCTAAGTTATCAAATTGCATTTAATGGTAGATATCATTTTCAAGGGCATTCTGTATTAGTCATTTTTCAGTCTAAATTTTTCTTTTAAAATTTTAATTTTTCTTAAGTTTAGCTAATTTTGTAACAAAATTGGGGAATTCAAATGTATGAATAAATCTTAAATTGCAAATATGAGATAGTTCATAATGTGATGTATCGATAGGCAATCTATATGAAAGTTATTGAGCCATTGAATAAATTAATGTAGTAAGTAGGTTTGCCTGAGAAGATCTTTAGTAAGGTATGGCTGTTGCCTTAATTCTTATATGGTAGCGTGTTATAGCCCTCAATTCTGAAATCTTAATGGTCATCATTTGGGAATATACTGGGTGTTGTCTCCTCTGTTGTACGAAAGTACAGACCTGGTTTCCGTCAGTATATTTATTTGAAAAAAAAATAAATAAATAAAAAATGAATAAATGAATAAACCAAGGCCAAGTTAAGTCGCTTTGTTGTACTAAGGTACAGACCTGTCACCAATGTCTTGGCCTGAAAAATGATTAATTTAATTTTGATTTTATTTATTGAGGAAAGTTGTGGTGCGTTAGTTGTATGAGGATATCTTGCTATTGGGATTCGAAGGTAAAGCCTGCTAGAATAATAAGAGTTAAGCTCAATGGCTGTAATATAGATTGTTTAGGTGGACAACAATATCGGTAATCCGTGTGATTTATCTTTTATGCCGAATAATAATTAGTGAAGAATTTGGTTTCCTGATAGAGTTTCTTGATTGCTAGATTTAATGAAAAATTAGTTTTAAGAGTAAAATTTGGGTTGTGAAATGCTGGCTAGTTTGTAAGTCCCTATGTTCTGATATTTTGCCTGTTCATGATTTTAACTGATAGTCTACTTGAGGACAAGTAGGATTCAAGTGGGGGATGTTTGATAAACGCCAAAATGTACTAAATTATAGTACTAATTACCCCTTCGTTTAATAGGTTTCTAATGCATTTTGTGTGAATAAGATACTTATTTCGTTCATATTTGCATTTAGGAGTTTATTTGGAGTTTGGATTGAAAAGAAACGGAAAATGAGCTTATTTGGAAGAAAAGTTGTTAAAAGAATAAAACATTGGATAATAGAAGATTGGATCGAAGAAAAGAAGCTAAGAGAGTGAAGACATGCAAGATTGGATTGGATTGAAGTGTAAATGAAGCTCGAATCGGAAAAAGAATGAAAGATAAGCTGAAAATGGAGGAAGAATGTAAAAAGCTGAGTTTTCAGACAGCTGTTAGTATTTTGGCCATAACTTTCTCATACGAACTCCGATTGAGGTGATTCAACTTGGAGAATTTAGTTAACACAGAGGGCTACAACTTTCGTTTTTTCCATTTTTTCTGAAAATGCATCCATACGGCGTATGGATGTCCATACGCCGTATGGATTGAAAAACTGGGCTGAAACCTTTTATCGCGGGCTGGACTGATGGGCTTTTACATCCATACGCCGTATGGAATTCCATACGCCGTATGGATGACTTTTTCAGCTATTTTAGTCCGATTTTAGGGTTTTCACTTGATAACTTCACACAAACCAAAACCATTCGACCAGAGACGATTAGAGGGGGGGTTTCCCTCATTTCGGGAGCATTTTGAAGGTAGAAACGAAGAGGAATCGAAGCCCTTTCAATTGTTCAATCATTCTTTCGGTTTTTCGGTTCGAATACTTTAATCCTTTTCATTTGATTATGATTTCGGTTATGTTTATGGATCTGATTTTCTGTAAGAATATGATTGGCTAGATTTCTATTGCATTTGTTTAGATGATGATACTTAGATGATGGTTTGATTATTGAATTGCGAAGTATGTTGAATTTTATGAATGTCTATGTGTTTACTTGTTGATCCATGGTTATTAATTGATTATCCATAGTTACCTAGCGTGGTTTTCTATTAATTTGAGATTGATTTCCTTGTTAGTAGAGAATTATTGATGATTGTTGATTTATATTGATAATTATTGCTAGATAAATTAAGTTTGATAGGCTGGGGTAAATAATTATGAGTAATTGTTAATGAACATGATAACTGCAATTAAGTTATAGATTTGTTGATTCAAGTCGCGAAAGTAAATCACATAGACGGCGTAGGTTTAATTTAGAACATAATTCGGTGGGCAACGTTAAATTGAACTGTTAGCGTGTTGAAAATAACCTATGTGTCTTTCTTAATTGTGTTAGATTAATCTACCTCGTAAAGGGGATTATCTTAATAGTTATATCGCAATAAAATCCATGTTCTAGCAATTCAATAAAGTGATAACCAGATTCTAAGAAAAGCATTCTAAGCAAATGCATTTCTTCTATCATTTGAATCAAGTAATTTTATTTGATTAATTGTTTATTAATTATTTTCTTTTAAGTTTTATTTAATCAATCACTTTTCATAATTGTTAGTCAATTGTTCGATCGGAACTAAAACGCCCCCCAAAATTTACTGTTTTAATTATTTGTATTAATTTCCAATTTATATAATATTGACATCCGTTCCTCGTGTTCGACTCGGACTTACCAAGTCTATACTAACATTCGATCGGGTATTCTTGCCTGGTTGTGTGAGAAGTATATATAAGGTATTTCCATTTTATAAATTAATAAACTAGACGCTTTCACACGCATCATGGCACGATCCACTCCTTTATAGAAAATACTCACGACTTGCTGATCGTTCAGGTCGTGCTGCGGGCACTTATGCATCAGGTCCTTATATCTCTCCCAAAGCTTGGTGTAGTGACTCATCCATTTCCTGCTTGAAATTTCTGATCTCGTCAATCATCTTTGAAGTTTTGGAAGGAGGACAATACATCTTCAGAAACTTCGTGCGAAGGTCTTCCCATGTGGTTATGGATCCAGCTGGCTCGTTTTGAATCCATCTCTTTGCAGCTCCCTTGAGTGTGATTGGGAATACCCTGATCATAACTTGATCGCGTGTGATGTTAGGAACGTTGAACATATCGGCTATCTCAATGATTTTCTCCACATGATCATTAGCATCCTCCCTTTCTTCTCCTCGGAAAGGATTCTCCCTAAGCTCCTTGAGGAACTGTCCCTTGATTTCAAACTCCACATCTTGTGCAATCGCTGGCCTTACTACTCCAGTGCCACGGTCATTACGCATCCGACTCGAATACTCTTCGAGCGTTATGTTGGCGATATCTTCTGCCATTGTGTTTCTTGGGTTTGCCTGATTGATCGGAGGTTCGAATAAGGACCGAAGATACTCTCCAAAATCCCCCTCTGAATACGACGGAAGGTTGTGGTGTAAACTTGAGTTGGGTGGTACAGAAGCAAACCGTCTTCTCTGACGAAAAACTCTTTCAGGATCTTCAAAAGGATCAGCGAGATGAGGATTCCTTGATCGGGTCATAAACTTCCTACAATATAATTCCCGAATCAGTAGAACAAGACTCTAAATGAATTACTTACTAAACAATCCTAAACACAAAAATATAATTCGAAAAATAAATAAAACAGAACTGAACTTAAATAACAATATACAAAGATCAAGTTCCAATTTGTCAAATTAAAACAAACCGCTCCCCGGCAGCGGCGCCAAAAACTTGATCTCGTGTAAACGGGGTTTTAGTTTAAAATGGAAAATACCTAACTTACTACACACAACACAGGCAAGAATACCTGATCATATATAGTATAGCTCAGTAAGTCCGAGTCGAACACAGGGAACGGATGTCAATATTAACAAATTGGAAATTGCTACAATTAATTAAAGCAGTAAAAAGTGGGGACGTTTTAGTTCCGATCGAACAATTGATAAACAATTATAAAAGAAATGATTTATTAAATAAAACTTAATTATAAAATAAAGAAATAATAAAATAACTTAATTAAAATAAAAGATTAAATTCAAATGGTAAAAGAAGTACAATTGCTTAGACTAGTTTCCTCAGAATCCGATTATCACTTTATTGAATTGCTAATGTATGAACTTCATTGTGACATGACAAATGTATCAACCATCTTTACAGGATTAATTGATTAAACACAATTCAGAAAGATATAAAGTTATTTTCAACCCGCTAACAGTTCAATTTAACGTTATCCACCGAATTGTATTATAAATGATAACTACACCGTTTATATGATTTACCCTTATAACTTGAATCAACAAAGTCTATAACTATTACTAGTTATCACATTCATTGCCAATTCTCAATGATAATCGATCCTAGCCTATCAAACTCAATCTATTTAGTGATAATTATCAATTTAAACCAACAATCATCAATAATGACCAATCAATAGAGAACTCAATCATAAATCAATGGATCATCACGCTAGGTTATCATCAAGATTCAACAATTAAACATGGATCTTCGAATAAACATATAAACATTCATGAAATTCAATATTAACTAGCAATTCAACAATCAAATCATCATCCGAGTATTATCATCTAAGCAATTGTATGAAAAACTTAGCCACTCATTATATCACAGAAAATCAGATTCAATAACATGCCCATAATCATAATCAAATGAAAGATAGAAACGTATTCGAACCGAAATTGTAAATTAATGTTTGAACGAATGAAGCCTTTGATTATCTTTTATCTTTTTCCCTTCCAAATGCTCCAGAATTAGGTTTTTTGGCTGAGAGAATCGACTGGAAGAAAGTGTAATGAGTTGTGTGTAAAATGAAAGCAAAATGAAGTTTTTAGGGTTTCTGCCGAATCAATCCATACGCCGTATGGAATTCCATACGCCGTATGGATTGCAAAGCCCATGGGTTTAACCCGCGTCTTCTGGCGGCCCGGCTCAACTGATCCATACGCCGTATGGATCGATTTTCTCAGCTTTTTCACCATCGACCAATTTCTTCACTTTTCCTCTTTTTAACTTCTATTCTTCAATTCTCGCTCGTTTTCAGCTTCTTTTCCGATTCAAGCTCCAGAAAATTCCTAAATGCAAATATGAACGAAATGAGTATCGAATTCAAATCAAATGCATAAGAAATTAATCAAAGTAAGGGGTAATTAGTACTATAAAATAGCACATTTTGGCGTTCATCAAAAACACTTGGGCTTATGAAATGAACCCACAGCTGAAAGAAATGTTTCAAGTTAAGGCAAGCAAAGAACGCCTTGATGTGGTGAAATCCCTCATGGTTTGCAAGCCCAAACCTGGAGTTTCTATCTGTGCTTTCGTCTTAGAGATGAAAGGGTACTTTGATAGGTTGGAGTCATTAAACATGGTATTTGACACAGAGTTTTCCATCGCCATAATTCTATCCAGTTTGCCAGCTGTCTACAATCAGTTTGTAATGTCATATCAGATGAATATGAATGAGAGAGAAGGCTCAATAATGGAACTCCACAATTTACTGCAAACTGCTGAGCAAGGAATCAAGAAAGATGATTTGTCCTCTGGCTCAGCAGCTCCTGTGTTGACTGTTGGTCAAAGTGCAAAGAAAAGAAAAAAGTCAAATTCTAATTAGAAAAGGAAGACTGCTGACGGAAAGTCCATTCGCAGGTCTAAGAAAGGGACCGATTCTGAGATTGCACCTGTTAGTGATCCAAAGGAAGCAGTGTGCTTCTACTACAACACAAAGGGGCATTGGAAGTGTAACTGCCCAAAATACCCAAAGGACCTTGAAGATGGAAAGGTCGAGAAGAGTATTCACTTAGGTATGTTTATGATCGAACTCCATAATACAACAACTTCTAATTCATGGGTTCTGGATACAGGATGTGGTAATCACATTTGCACTGTATTGCAGGGGCTAAAGGAAAATAGAAGTATGAAGCATGGAGAGCTCAACTTAGTTATGGGAAACAAGGGAATTGTACCTGTGACGAAGATTGGAAGATTTGAGCTCATGCTGAATTCTGGAGTTATGATAGATTTAAATAATTGCTATTATTCGTCAGAAATGACTAGAAGCATTATTTCATTTTATGCTTTGTATAAAGATGGTTATCATTTTTCTTTTGATAATGGAAATGGAGATATTTTGGTTCATTTAAATGATTGTTTTATTTTTAAAGCTTCTCCTTACAAAGGCATATATGAAAATGTTGAATGTGTTAGCAATGTTATTTTAAATGTTGATTCGTCTAATGAAATTGATAAATCCAAGTTGTGGCATTGTCGTCTAGGGCACATAAACAAGAAACGCATCGCCGAACTCCAAATGGATGGAGTGTTGGAATCATTCGATCTCAAATCGGATGATGTATGCGGATCTTGTCTATTAGGCAAGATGACTAAATCACCATTCACTGGATCGTGTGAAAGAGGTGAAGGATTATTGGACTTGGAACATACAGATGTATGTGGACCATTCCGATGTGCTACAAAAGATGGAAATAGATACTATGTTACATTTACTGATGACTTCAGTAGATTTGGACTTGTTTATCTGATCAAACATAAGTCAGATACTTTTGAGGTGTTCAAAAGATATCAAAGCGAAGTAGAGAATCAACTGGGCAGAAAGATAAAGGTTCTCCGATCCGATAGGGGAGGAGAGTACCTTAGTATCGAGTTTCTCGATCATCTTAGAGATTGTGGAATATTTTCACAATTGACTCCTCCTAGAACACCGCAACTTAATGGTGTTGCTGAGAGGAGAAACAGAACTTCGTTAGACATGGTTCGATCTATGATGAGTCGAGCAACACTTCCAATATGTTTCTGGGGTTATGCATTAGAAACAGCCGCCATATCTTAAATCAAATACCCACTAAGAAAGTTTCAAAGACACCTTATGAGATGTGGAAGGGAAAGAGACCTTCTCTTGGTCACATCAAAATCTGGGGTTGTGAAGTTTACGTTAGACGGGAAACTCAGGACAAACTAGACTCCAGATCTGAAAAGTGTCTTTTCGTCGGTTATCCACAAGAGTCATTTGGATATTTATTCTACAGACCCAAGGAAAATGTGGTCTTTGTAGCTCGAAGAGGAGTGTTCCTTGAGAGAGAAATGATATCTAAAGAGGACAGTGAGAGTAAAATTGATCTTGAAGAAATTCAAGAATCTACCGATGAAGAACCTATAATAAACACTGACGTTCAACAAGAGGTGGAGACACATGTTGAACCTGAAAACATATCCTTACCCGTTCACAGATCTAGTAGAGTTAGCAATCCTCCTGAGTTCTATTATGGTTACCAAATAGAAGAAGAGGATAAGATAAGTGTTGGGTCAAAACTATTTTCTGGTTGAAGTTGTTATTGATGAGAAGACGAAGAGTACAAGTGTTTAAAACTGTTTGTGTTAAAGATTAAAACTGTTTTCACAAAGCTACAACTGATAGAAGAAATCTGAAGAGAAGACAAGTTGTTACAACTGATTGAAGATCAATTTCAACTGATAGTTATGTGTGTGTAAGTAGTTGAAACTGCTTATGTATCTATAATTGTTAGTTATATATGTAGCAGTTAACACTGATTATATATTTGTACTTAGTTTTATATTACAATTGAAGTAGTTACCACTGAATGTATAATAGTCACAACTATTTACTTCAGAATGGTAGTTACAACTGTTTATGATTTTGTGATAAGTTTGAGTCGGTTATGGAAGTTATTTTATTCCATATTCGTAGGGGATTGTATAGGACTCTATGTGTTATAAACAGAGATCCTCTAGACCTTGATAGGTTAAGATTTTTGCGCAGCTTCAAGGTTTTCTGTAACCCTAATACATCAAGTGTATTCGTCTTATATCATTAATAAGATTGAAGCTTTCGATATATTATTGTGTTCATAATATTAGTTTATATTCTGTGATCTTCTTAATATTATTGAGTGTGATTCCGCAACTTCTCAATAATACATTCAAGGCTTATTATTGACGATTGTTTATTAAGTTAAACAGGGACTAACAAAGTGGTATCAGAGCTCAAGAAGCTTTGAATACAGGAAGATCTGGGATTATTCGTGTTATTATTTGAGGTTTAGTGTGACACCCCCAAATTTAATGATTTGCGGAAGCTTGATTTGGGTGTCACTAATCAATATACAAAGCACATAAGATATAATGAACGACCACTATATGCGTCGTTTTAAACTTGTATAGATAAAGTAAGTGTTTACATCAAAATATAGTTACATTAGCTCGATTCCTGAAATTGAGAGATTACAAAGCATAATTACTTTTACAAAATATAATAATGCAATCCAATCTCTAGTTGTATGAATGCTGACTCGAGCTAATAGTTCCTGCTTGTGCAGTCAACCTACTGCTGGGTACCTGTGATAAATACTAAAATGGGTCAGCGAAAACGCTGGTGAGCTCACAGGTTTGTATGTCAATGTATAGTTGTCAGAACCGCAAGATTTATATTGAATTTAAAATGCAATTAAGCAAAATAAAAGTTATACTGTCCATGAGCACATAGTCTGAGCTTAACTTGATTTGTCAGGCCCAATTAAGGAAACCTAACTTGGAGTGCCTCCTACGAGTGCCTAATCAACACTCGTCTTCCCAAATGCTAATACATCCGTTTGACCGGTTAGTGCGTGCTAACCCGGATGAGGATTGTCAATCCCATATGATATCATATACTAACATTCACGCTATAAAATACTAGAGACTATGCTTATGGAGGACTTTAAATTGATTAGCTTGAAACTCATGTAGTATTTGAAGTTTGGCACTTGCGTTCTACTTGTAAAACAAAATCGAGTAGTAATATCACACCCCTAGTTGTAAAGTAGTGAAAATGGGGCTATGAAACTCACCTGAGTCTTGAAATGTTAAGCAATTAACTTGAAGTAATTAGCAGTGTGTTGGTGTCCAAAGACTTGAAACCTAAATGTGTCCACGACACTTAAATTGTCATTAATTGTATTGGTATCTCGAAAGACTACCATTGGAATTGTTTGTCTAACTTAATGTCCAAATTGCCCCGATTTGGTTGATTGTATTGTTACAAGTTACTACGACTTGTTTGATTAGATTGATACAAGTTACAACGACTTGTTTGAATAAGTTGATACAAGTTACAACGACTTGTTTGAATAAGTTGATACAAGTTACAACGACTTGTTTGATGTTGAAGTATGTTTTGAAAACGCGTACGGCCCGTTGGTGATTAGTTGAGATAAAAGTGTTATTGTTGTCGTCATGTTTTTGAAGTGTTACACTTGAAATATAAGTCCCATTATGTTCTAAAAGTCGTATGGAATAAGCATTTGAAGTTGTAAAATCTCGACACTTGGTGTAAAAATATTTGGAAAACCTGCTGTTTTATGCGTCACTATGGGCGTCACTAAGGGAGATCATGCGACACTAAGGAAGTGTCGTGTGAAGTGTCAGATTCGAAGGTATAGCGTCACTGGGCTAGTGTCGTGTGTAATAGTATGCATCACTTCAGGAGTGACGGGTTCAGCATAACGGCGGCACTTATGGAGTGTCGTATAAAATAATGATTTCGGATATTTGGGCGTCACTTAAGAAGTGACGTGTATCATAGCGACACTACCGAAGTGTCGGGTAAAATAGTGTGGCGTCACTTATAGAGTGGCGGGTATAGATCAAAATGGGATTATGGGCGACACTTATGAAGTGTCGGTATAGAATATAGGGCGTCACTTATCTAGTGACGGTATGTTGTGTCAGATAAAAGGATATGGCGGCACTTAACAAGTGTCGCTAGGTATATATAGGCGTCACTTCAGTAGTGACGGTCAGAGGCCAACAATTGAGCTTATGCGACACTTAGGGAGTGTCGGTATCAGAAGTATAGCGGCACTTAAGGAGTGTCGCTAGTAGTGTCGCATACCTGGGTTCATCCATGCGACACTATCACCTGATTGACGGATTTCGAGCCAAAAACGTGTTTTCGGGTTTCCGTTTGGTCTGATTCTTTTACCCAACCCTTATAGGGACATATTAAGCTTATCCAAACAATAATATATGAAAAGTAAGTAAAATCGAGAGATTTCGTAATTTGTCGGAAACTTACAAAGTGATGAAATGAAAATCCGGAAAGGTAGGATTGTAGATCGTCGCGAGGTGGTCGTTTATTTCCAAAGGGGCTTGAAGATCCGAAGTCGTTTAGGGCGTTTATTTTGTGATTTTTGATGATTTGGAGATGTTGGTGATGATGATAATTAGAGAGAAAAGAGAAAGAAGAGAGAGAGAAGGAAAAGATAAATGAAAGAAAAGTGGGTGGGAATGGGAGGTTAAGCCCCCATTTTCGCCCCGCGTTTCCGCTCCGTGCGGTGTTCGTTTGCTCCGTCGTTTAAACGTGAAATAATTATTTCAAATATTAATTGGTACGTTTTAAAATACAAATTATTACGCTATATTTTATTTAAATATTTTACTAATCACTTTATATTTGAATTATAAAAAGGTAAGTTAATTTGTTTGCGCGTTTTACATTTTAAATTGTGTAACTTTCTGATTGTACGGTACGAATGAATACGAAGTATTATAATAATAATACTTTTGACATAAAAGCGTTATTTAATAAAAGTTGGTCACCAACGTCCGTATTTATTGTATCGAAATTCATTCGATTTGAAACTTGTACGATTTAAACAAACCGTATAATTGTAGATATATATTCGACAATATATATAATAATTGATACATTAATTAGCCTAACACAGAACTAATTACATGTATTAAAACTTGATTAGGCACTAAATTCTAGTCCTAAATTGACGGTTGTCACATTCTCCCCCTGTTAGAAGAATTTCGTCCCGAAATTTATGTTGTAGTCGTGTTTGACGTTGAATCAGTGAAGAGTTGAGGATACTTGAGTCGCATTTGGTCCTCCCGTTCCCAGGTGAATTCCGGACCGCGCCGCGAATTCCACCTAACCTTGACAATGGGAATACGACTTTGTTTAAGTTGTTTGACCTCACGGTCCATGATTTCAGCGGGTTCCTCAACAAAGTGAAGTTTCTCGTCAACTCGAATTTCATCGAGTGGAATGATAAGTGTCTCATCAGACAGACACTTCTTCAGATTTGAAACATGAAATGTGGGATGCACGCTGCTGAGTTCAGCTGGCAGCTGCAATCGATAAGCCACTGGACCAATCCTTTCGAGGATTTCGAATGGCCCAATGTATCTGGGATTCAACTTCCCTCGTTTGCCAAATCGGATTACGCCTTTCGAAGGCGATACTTTGAGTAGAACTCGATCCCCAACCTGGAACTCGAGTGGTTTGCGTCTCACGTCAGCATAACTTTTCTGACGATCACGCGCGGTCTTGAGCTTGTTTTGAATTTCAACGATTCTCTCGGTCGTCTCGTGAATGATTTCTGGACCTGTGAGTTGGCTATCCCCAACTTCAGTCCAACAGATAGGTGACCGGCATTTACGACCGTACAGTGCCTCGAAGGGTGCAGCCTTGATGCTGGTATGATAACTGTTGTTGTACGAGAACTCGCACAATGGTAGATGTTTTTCCCAGTTTACACCGAAATCTACTACGCAGGCCCGTAGCATGTCTTCCAGTGTTTGAATGGTTCGTTCACTTTGGCCGTTGGTTTGAGGATGGTATGCGGTACTCATATCAAGTCGAGTACCCAGAGATTTTTGAAGTGATTGCCAAAATTGTGAAGTGAAACGACTATCTCTATCGGAGATAATTGAGATTGGAACACCGTGTTTGGTCACGATTTCCTTCAGATAAATGTTGGTGAGGCGTTCCATTTTGTCGGATTCCTTGATTGCCAGGAAGTGAGCAGACTTTGTGAGACGATCCACGATCACCCAAATGGAATCGCAACCGTTCGAGGGTCTGGGTAGTTTGGTTATGAAGTCCATGGCAATTTGTTCCCATTTCCATTCAGGAAGACTGGGTTGTTGAAGTAAACCAGAAGGTTTTTGATATTCGATTTTGACTTTGGAGCAAGTAAGGCATTTGCTGACATAGGTGGCGATTTCGGCTTTCATGTTCGGCCACCAGTAGAAGTCCTTGATACCGTGGTACATTTTATCGGATCCCGGATGGATAGAATATTTGGACTTGTGAGCTTCATCTGTAACACCCGCCAAATTAGGACTAGTAATTAGTGCCTAATCATATGTTAATACATGTAATTAGTTCCTTGTTAGGCTAATTAATGTATCGAATTATATATATTGTTGAATATATACAAAAATGCGATTTGATTAAATCGTACGCAATTTAAATCGGATGTATTTCGATTCTATTTTATATGGACGTTGGTGACAAAATTTTATTAAATAACGGTTTATGTCAAAAATATTATTATGATAATATTTCGTATCGTACAATCAGGAATTACATAATTTAAAACGTAAAACGCGCAAACCAAATAAAATAAATTACAACTTATAACTCAAAATAAAGTGATTAGTAAAATAATTAAACAAACTATCGCGTAAAAATTCGTAATCTAAAACTTATAATTAAAACGTAAAATAATTATTTAACGTCTAAACAACGGAGCAAACGAACACCACACGGAACGCGGGGCGAAAAACTGGAAATGGGGATAACCCCACCTCCACCTCCTCTTTTCTTTCCTTTATTTCCTTTCCTCTCTCTCTCCTTCATCTTTTTCTCTCAAACTTTCATCACCAAAACTCACTAAAAATCGCAAATAGCAACATCAAACGACCTTGGATCTCATTATCACTTTGGAAGAAAACGACCACCGCGACACGATCTATCATCCTATCTTTTCGGATTTCTCATCCGACAATTTGTAAGTTTCCGACAAATCCCGAAATCTCTCGTTTTTAAATGTTTTCACTTGTTAGTAGTTTGTAACAACTTATAATGTCCCTATAAGGGTTGGGTAAAAGTTTTGGACCGAACGGAAACCGAAAAACTCGTTTTCGACACATTTTCCGGCCAACAGATCGCTACGTCGCATTTAGCGACGTAAGCCCCTACGTCGCAGAAATTAACCAACGTCGCATTAGCGACGCAGCACCCTACGTCGCATTAAATTGCGAAACGTCGCCTTTAGCGACGTCATGCTTAACGTCGCAATCCTACCTGCGACGTCGCACCCAACGTCGCACAAACCATCACCTTCGGCAGAAACCATCACCTTCGGCAGAAACCATCACCTTCGGCAGAAACCATAACCTTCGGCAGAAACCATCACCTTCGGCAGAAACCATCACCTTCGGCAGAAACCATCACCTTCGGCAGAAACCATAACCTTCGGCAGAAACCATCACTTTCGGCAGAAACCTATAACTAGCAGTTTTAACTATAACAATTTAAATACGATACAACAAATCATGCAAAATAATAATAATTGAGATTATTATTACAAATCCGTCACCAACGGGCCGTACACTTTTCAAATACTCAAACTTATCAACCAAATAGTGGAAATTTGGACATTATAGTTGTACGAACAACTACAAGGGTGATCTGTTGAGATACCCAAATCATGATTATAACCATCGCGTGTCGTGGACACCCTCAGGTTACAAGTCTTTGGACTTCATTTCGGCTAATCAACTTACGTTTGTTTAAACGCATTCAGACTCAGGTGAGTCTCATAGCCCCATCTTTTACTGTTTTACTCAGGGGTGTGATATACTGCTCAAACTTTTAACATGTGAACGCAAGTACAAACTTTTCATATACTACATGAGTTTTTCGAAACTAATCATTTGAAAGTCCTCCGTCAGCATAGTTGTTAATACGTTGTAGCGTGAATATTAGTATATGGTACCATATAGGATTGACCCTCCTCGTCCGGGTTAGCAAGCACTAACCGGGTAAACGGACGTACTAATATTTGGGAAGACGAATGTGGATTAGGCATTCGTGGAGGCAACCTCGCCCGGAATTCTCTTTAGGGGACCCGGCCCTCGAGTTAAGCTCAACTATGTGCTCATGGCTGTATACACGATGATTATCATTTAATTGCTGGATGCAATTCATTATTTAATTGCTGGATGCAATTCATTATTTAATTGCTGGATGCAATTCATTATTTAAATCTTGCGGTTCATACGATATAACTTGATTTCAAACCTGTGAGCTCACCAGCTTTATAGCTGACCTTTTAGCATATATCGCAGGTACCCAGCAGTAGGATGTTTCTGCTTCAGGATTTAGCTCGAGTCAGCATACAGACGATTGAGATTTTCTTGCATTAGTATATTTTGTACAAGTACTTATGTACTGAAATCTCATTTTTATTAACTCGAGCTATGTAAAGCTTCAATTGTTGTAAACATTTCAATTATCTATATATTTTGTTAAAACGACGCATATAGAGTCGTTTGCTATTTATCTTTGTGCTTTGTTATTGATTAGTAACACCCAAATCAAGCTTCCGCAAATCATCAAATTTGGGGGTGTTACAGATTGGTATCAGAGCCTAAGGTTATAGTGAACTAGGTTGCATTTAGTGAGCCTAGACTATGACCATTAGGCAGTATTCCTTATTAGGTATAACTGGTTCAGCGATTACATCATACGAGTTTAATTTAACATAGCCTGATCAACTATGTACAATTAAGCAAAGATGATGTAAGACCTGAAAGTAGTTATGGCTGAACAGGGTACAATAGAAGACTCTGACCTCGAGAGAACCGAGACTTAAACATGTTTATGCTAGACACTCAATAGGCTATATTATATAGGAACTATATGAATATAGGCCTCAATCTTACTAACGCTTTGTCTCAGAAATGGCAAACACACCATCAAATTCATCTCGTTCTCAATCCGGGTCGCAGAACCCAAGGGTAGCAAGGAGGAACTCCAGGTTGCCTCGAGCTGGCCCGTACTCCACTCACTCCACCTTGCCGGCTCTAGCCGCTAGGGTGAATCAACACGAGCAACGACTTCGCACCATGGATGTCGTGTTGCAGGAAACAAACGAAAACTGGAGACTTACATCCCTCGAACGCATAGAACAAGTCTCCGACGATCTTGAAACCACTAACAACAACATGGATATCCTTCGTAATCAAATAATAGAGATAAGGGTGGAAAATGCCCTTCTGCAACAAAGGATGGAAGAATATGCGCGTGGACTAACACAACGACTTGCACTAGCAGAAGACAACGCCCGACAAGCTAGCAGGCTTGCAAACACTGTGGACCGTCTTGTCACGATGATGGAACAAATTAATCTACGTTAAGACTAGTGTAATCTTTGTCTTGTAATCTACCCTGTAATCTAGTAACTATCTACGCGCTATTCTATAATTCGGTCGGATGTAACAATTCCCGACATCTTTTGTAATACATCTGTAGGATGTAACCTTTGAACTCGTATCATCTATCAAGTATTCTTGCTGTTTTCGACTCATATTAATTGCCATTATTCCTGTTGATGTTATGTATTACTGCTTTTATACATGTACATCCGAGATAAATACAACTTTCTTGCAAAATCTCATGTATCTTCATTTCTTTTATTGAAGAATCATGCCGCCAAAGACCAGACCTTACACCGATGCACAGATTACCTCACTCATAACCCAGGCTGTTACTGAAGCCTTAGCTCGGAATACCCCACCAAACTCCACCAGAAACAGTGATACCGCTGGAACCTCTACCACCAAACCTTGTTCTTACAAGGACTTTCAAAGCTGCAAACCCTCGAGTTTCAAGGGTTCTGAAGGAGCCATCGGACTGATCAGATGGTTCGAGAAAATGGAAACTGTTTTCCGTGTCAGCAAATGCGCGGAGAACGACAAAGTAAACTTCGCCACCTGCTCTCTTGAAGATGATGCCCACTCTTGGTGGAATTCATATACCCAATCAGTGGGTGCTGACATTGCCTACCAAATCACTTGGGAGGAATTGAAAGCCAAACTCACTGCCAAGTACTGCTCTATCGCCAAACTCCAAAAGCTGGATGAGGAGTTCTGGAACTTAAAGGTTCAGGGTGGTGACATCGATGGTTATACCACCAGGTTTCAACAATTAGCTGCTCTCCGCCCAGCTATGGTAAGCACTGAACCTGATAAAATCAGGAAGTACGCCCTTGGTCTCCCTGATTTTGTTCGGGGACACGTCATCTCTTCCAAACCAACCACCATTGACGGTGCAATCTCATTGGCCCAAGACCTGATGTCTATGAGCCAAGATTCTGAACCACCCACTTCATCCTCCCAAAACAACAAACGCAAGTGGTCTGACTACCACAACAACCACCCCAACCAACAAAACAAGAAACCCGACACTATCAAAGCCTACAACACCACCACTGACATCATCCGGGGTTACACGGGGAGCAAACCATATTGTCCCAAGTGCAGCCGTCACCATGAGGGTTCCTGTGGTCCCTTTTGCAACAACTGCAAGAGGTACGGCCACCTCACCAAAGATTTCCGCTCACCTACCAACAACAATTCCAACAACAACACCAGACCACCCAAAGTATGCTTTGAGTGTGGGAAACCTAGGCATTTCAGGGACTCGTGCCCAAAACTGAAGAACAACAACAACAACAACCGCAACAACAACAACAACAACACTCGCAGCAGAGCTTTCGTCATCAAATCTGGGGACGCCCGCCAGGACCCGAATGTGGTCTCGGGTATGTTCCTCCTCAACAACTTAACTGCTTCTGTTCTATTTGATACTGGTGCTGATAGAAGCTTTATCTCCGATGATTTTTGCCCATTACTTGACATCACTCCTGTTGCCTTAGATGTTAAGTACACTGTAGAGCTAGCCAATGGAAAACTTGTAGAAACCACCAGTGTGATACCTAATTGCACTTTAAACCTAGCTGACGAAATCTTTTCGATCGACCTTATACCCATTGAAATCGGAAGTTTCGACGTCATTATTGGAATGGACTGGTTGTCCAAACATCGAGCTGAAATCATTTGTCACGATAAGATCGTCCGTATCCCACTCGCCGTCGGTGGAACCTTGATCATACAGGGGGAGACCGGTGGGACGGGACTCAATATAATCTCCTGCTTAAAAACCCAAAAATTTCTGAGAAAGGGTTACCCTGCCATACTCGCACACATCACAGAGAAGAAGTCGGAGGAGAAGCGACTTGAGGATGTGCCAATTGTTAGAGACTTTCCCGAAGTCTTTCCGGAAGAACTACCTGGTCTACCTCCGTCTAGACAGGTTGAGTTCTCAATCGATCTCGTGCCGGGTGCCGCACCGGTGGCCCGCGCACCATACCGTTTAGCCCCATCCGAACTTCAGGAGTTGTCCTCTCAGTTACAGGAACTGCTGGATCGAGGATTCATTAGACCGAGTTCTTCACCTTGGGGAGCTCCGGTCTTATTTGTCAAAAAGAAGGATGGTTCATTCCGAATGTGCATCGACTATCGAGAGTTGAATAAATTGACCGTCAAGAACCGTTATCCACTTCCTCGCATTGATGATCTATTCGACCAACTTCAGGGTTCAAGTTTCTACTCAAAAATCGACCTGCGATCAGGTTATCATCAGTTACGAGTTCGCGACACCGATATTCCAAAAACTGCTTTCAGAACTCGTTACGGGCACTACGAATTTCAAGTGATGCCCTTTGGTCTAACCAACGCACCGGCTGTATTCATGGACCTCATGAACCGGGTGTGCAAACCTTACCTCGATAAGTTTGTCATTGTCTTTATAGATGACATACTCATTTACTCGCGCAACAAGCAAGAACATGCGCAACACCTCAGAACCATCCTTGAACTACTTAGACACGAGGAGCTTTATGCTAAATTCTCTAAGTGTGAGTTCTGGATCCAAACCGTTCAATTTCTTGGTCACGTGATCGACAGTCAGGGAATTCACGTGGACCCATCAAAAATCGAGGCTATCAAAGACTGGCAAGCACCCACCTCTGCAACTGAAGTACGACAATTTTTGGGTTTTGCTGGATATTATCGACAATTTATCGAAAATTTCTCTAAAATAGCTCAGCCACTCACGGTACTGACTCAGAAGGACAAAAGGTTCGATTGGACTGAGAAACAAGAGTCAGCGTTCCAACTTCTGAAACAAAAGCTTTGCAGTGCTCCAATTCTATCACTACCCGAAGGCACCGATGACTTCGTGGTATACTGCGATGCTTCTCACCAAGGTCTTGGTTGCGTGCTAATGCAACGAGACAAGGTCATTGCTTATGCCTCACGACAGCTGAAAATTCATGAAAAGAACTACACCACTCACGATCTCGAACTTGGAGCTGTCATTTTTGCTCTAAAAATCTGGAGACATTATCTCTACGGCACTAAGTGCACCATCTTTACCGATCACAAAAGTCTCCAACATATCTTCGATCAGAAGGATCTCAATATGAGGCAACGTCGATGGGTCGAGTTGCTTACCGATTACGATTGCGAGATCAAGTACCATCCAGGGAAGGCTAATGTTGTAGCCGATGCCCTCAGTCGAAAGGAACGACCTAAACCACTTCGAGTCCGAGCCCTCAGTATGACCATTCATAACGATCTTACCATTCAAATTCATACAGCTCAGATCGAAGCCCTGAAAGCTGAAAACATCAAAAATGAAGCCTTGCGGGGCATTGACAAACAATTTGAAATCAAACCTAACGGGATTAGGTACTTCTCAAACCGAATCTGGTTGCCCAGTTTTGGGAACCTAAGAGACTTGGTGATGGACGAGGCTCACAAGTCTAAATATTCTATTCATCCCGGATCCGATAAGATGTACCACGGCATCAAGGAATTTTATTGGTGGCCAAACATGAAAGCCGAAATCGCCACTTATGTCAGCAAGTGTCTTACTTGCTCGAAAGTCAAAACAGAACATCAGAAACCTCCTGGTTTACTCCAGCAACCTGAAATCCCTGAATGGAAATGGGAACAAATTACCATGGATTTCATAACCAAACTACCCAAGTCGTCGAGCGGTTGCGATACCATTTGGGTGATCGTCGATCGTCTCACCAAATCTGCTCATTTTCTGGCAATCAAAGAAAACGATAAAATGGAACGCCTCACACAAATCTACATCAAGGAAATCGTTTCTCATCACGGTGTTCCAATCTCGATCATCTCTGACAGAGATGCCCGTTTCACCTCTCACTTTTGGCAATCACTTCAAAAAGCTTTGGGTACCCGTCTCGATATGAGTACCGCGTATCATCCTCAAACCGATGGCCAAAGTGAATGAACCATTCAAACACTGGAAGACATGCTACGAGCCTGCGTAGTTGATTTCGGTACAAACTGGGAAAAACATCTACCGTTGTGCGAATTTTCGTACAATAACAGTTATCACGCCAGCATTAAGGCTGCACCATTTGAGGCACTGTACTGTCGTAAGTGCCGATCACCGATTTGTTGGACTGAAGTGGGGGATAGTCAACTCACTGGTCCTGAACTCATTCACGCCACCACTGAGAAAATTGTGGAAATCCAAAACAGACTCAAAGCCGCACGTGATCGTCAGAAAAGTTATGCTGACGTGAGACGCAAACCACTCGAGTTCCAAGTTGGGGACCGAGTACTCTTAAAAGTATCGCCTTGGAAAGGCGTCATCCGTTTTGGCAAACGCGGGAAGTTGAATCCCAGATACATCGGGCCTTTTGAGATCCTTGAACGGATTGGCCCCGTAGCTTATCGATTGCAGCTGCCATCCGAACTTAGCAGCGTGCACCCGACTTTTCATGTTTCAAATCTGAAGAAGTGTCTATCTGATGAGACACTTATTATTCCATTAGATGAAATTCGTGTTGACGATAAACTTCATTTCGTTGAGGAACCCGCTGAAATTATGGACCGTGAGGTCAAACAACTGAAACAAAGTCGTATTCCCATCGTCAAGGTCAGATGGAATTCGCGGCGTGGTCCGGAATTCACCTGGGAACGGGAAGACCAAATGCGACTCAAATATCCTCAACTTTTCACTGATTCTACATCGAACACGACCTCGAGCTAAATTTCGGGACGAAATTCTTCTAACAGGGGGAGAATGTAACACCCGCCAAATTAGGACTAGTAATTAGTGCCTAATCATATGTTAATACATGTAATTAGTTCCTTGTTAGGCTAATTAATGTATCGAATTATATATATTGTTGAATATATACAAAAATGCGATTTGATTAAATCGTACGCAATTTAAATCGGATGTATTTCGATTCTATTTTATATGGACGTTGGTGACAAAATTTTATTAAATAACGGTTTATGTCAAAAATATTATTATGATAATATTTCGTATCGTACAATCAGGAATTACATAATTTAAAACGTAAAACGCGCAAACCAAATAAAATAAATTACAACTTATAACTCAAAATAAAGTGATTAGTAAAATAATTAAACAAACTATCGCGTAAAAATTCGTAATCTAAAACTTATAATTAAAACGTAAAATAATTATTTAACGTCTAAACAACGGAGCAAACGAACACCACACGGAACGCGGGGCGAAAAACTGGAAATGGGGATAACCCCACCTCCACCTCCTCTTTTCTTTCCTTTATTTCCTTTCCTCTCTCTCTCCTTCATCTTTTTCTCTCAAACTTTCATCACCAAAACTCACTAAAAATCGCAAATAGCAACATCAAACGACCTTGGATCTCATTATCACTTTGGAAGAAAACGACCACCGCGACACGATCTATCATCCTATCTTTTCGGATTTCTCATCCGACAATTTGTAAGTTTCCGACAAATCCCGAAATCTCTCGTTTTTAAATGTTTTCACTTGTTAGTAGTTTGTAACAACTTATAATGTCCCTATAAGGGTTGGGTAAAAGTTTTGGACCGAACGGAAACCGAAAAACTCGTTTTCGACACATTTTCCGGCCAACAGATCGCTACGTCGCATTTAGCGACGTAAGCCCCTACGTCGCAGAAATTAACCAACGTCGCATTAGCGACGCAGCACCCTACGTCGCATTAAATTGCGAAACGTCGCCTTTAGCGACGTCATGCTTAACGTCGCAATCCTACCTGCGACGTCGCACCCAACGTCGCACAAACCATCACCTTCGGCAGAAACCATCACCTTCGGCAGAAACCATCACCTTCGGCAGAAACCATAACCTTCGGCAGAAACCATCACCTTCGGCAGAAACCATCACCTTCGGCAGAAACCATCACCTTCGGCAGAAACCATAACCTTCGGCAGAAACCATCACTTTCGGCAGAAACCTATAACTAGCAGTTTTAACTATAACAATTTAAATACGATACAACAAATCATGCAAAATAATAATAATTGAGATTATTATTACAAATCCGTCACCAACGGGCCGTACACTTTTCAAATACTCAAACTTATCAACCAAATAGTGGAAATTTGGACATTATAGTTGTACGAACAACTACAAGGGTGATCTGTTGAGATACCCAAATCATGATTATAACCATCGCGTGTCGTGGACACCCTCAGGTTACAAGTCTTTGGACTTCATTTCGGCTAATCAACTTACGTTTGTTTAAACGCATTCAGACTCAGGTGAGTCTCATAGCCCCATCTTTTACTGTTTTACTCAGGGGTGTGATATACTGCTCAAACTTTTAACATGTGAACGCAAGTACAAACTTTTCATATACTACATGAGTTTTTCGAAACTAATCATTTGAAAGTCCTCCGTCAGCATAGTTGTTAATACGTTGTAGCGTGAATATTAGTATATGGTACCATATAGGATTGACCCTCCTCGTCCGGGTTAGCAAGCACTAACCGGGTAAACGGACGTACTAATATTTGGGAAGACGAATGTGGATTAGGCATTCGTGGAGGCAACCTCGCCCGGAATTCTCTTTAGGGGACCCGGCCCTCGAGTTAAGCTCAACTATGTGCTCATGGCTGTATACACGATGATTATCATTTAATTGCTGGATGCAATTCATTATTTAATTGCTGGATGCAATTCATTATTTAATTGCTGGATGCAATTCATTATTTAAATCTTGCGGTTCATACGATATAACTTGATTTCAAACTTGTGAGCTCACCAGCTTTATAGCTGACCTTTTAGCATATATCGTAGGTACCCAGCAGTAGGATGTTTCTGCTTCAGGATTTAGCTCGAGTCAGCATACAGACGATTGAGATTTTCTTGCATTAGTATATTTTGTACAAGTACTTATGTACTGAAATCTCATTTTTATTAACTCGAGCTATGTAAAGCTTCAATTGTTGTAAACATTTCAATTATCTATATATTTTGTTAAAACGACGCATATAGAGTCGTTTGCTATTTATCTTTGTGCTTTGTTATTGATTAGTAACACCCAAATCAAGCTTCCGCAAATCATCAAATTTGGGGGTGTTACATCATCCATCACCAAGTCTCGTAGGTTCCCAAATTTAGGCAACCAGATTCGGTTTGAGAAATACCTAATCCCATTAGGTTTGATTTCGAACTGTTTATCCATGCCCCGCAAGGCTTCATCTTTGACATTTTCGGGTTTTAAGGCTTCGAGTTGAGCAGTGAGGATTTGAATGTTTAAATTGTTGTGAATGGTCATACTGAGGGCTCGAACCCGAAGTGGTTTCACTCGCTCCTTTCGACTGAGGGCGTCAGCAACAACATTTGCTTTGCCTGGATGATATTTGAGTTCGCAGTCGTAATCAGTAAGCAACTCGACCCATCGACGTTGCCTCATGTTGAGATCCTTCTGATCGAATATGTGTTGAAGGCTTTTATGGTCGGTAAAGATTGTACATCTGGTATCATAAAGGTAATGTCTCCAGATTTTGAGGGCAAAAACGACAGCTCCTAGCTCGAGGTCGTGGGTGGTGTAATTCTTTACATGAATCTTGAGCTGTCGGGAAGCATAAGCTATGACTTTGTCTCGTTGCATGAGCACACAACCGAGACCTTGATGAGAAGCATCGCAGTATACCACGAAGTCATCGGTGCCTTCGGGTAGGGATAAAATAGGAGCACTGCAAAGCTTTTGTTTTAAGAGTTGGAATGCCGACTCTTGTTTCTCAGTCCAGTCAAACTTTTTGTCTTTCTGGGTCAGAGTCGTGAGTGGTATGGCTATCTTGGAGAAATTTTCAATGAATCGTCGATAGTATCCGGCCAGTCCCAAAAACTGCCGTACTTCGGTTGGAGTGGTTGGCGATTGCCAGTCTTTGATAGCCTCGATTTTTGACGGGTCGACGTGAATCCCCTGACTGTCAATCACGTGACCAAGGAATTGAACGGTTTTGATCCAGAACTCACACTTGGAGAACTTGGCATAGAGCTCCTCGTGTTTAAGTAGTTCAAGGATGGTTTTGAGGTGTTGCGCGTGTTCTTCTTTGTTTCGTGAATATATGAGGATGTCATCGATAAAGACAATGACAAACTTATCAAGATAAGGTTTACACACCCGATTCATAAGGTCCATGAATACAGCCGGTGCATTGGTTAGGCCGAATGGCATCACTTGGAATTCGTAATGCCCGTAACGGGTTCTGAAAGCGGTTTATGGAATATCGACATCGCGGACACGCAATTGGTGATAACCGGATCGGAGATCAATCTTTGAATAACAACTCGACCCTTGAAGTTGGTCGAACAGGTCATCGATTCGAGGGAGTGGATACCGGTTCTTGACAGTTAACTTGTTCAATTCTCGATAGTCGATACACATTCGAAAAGAACCATCTTTCTTCTTAACAAATAGGACCGGAGCTCCCCAAGGTGAAGAACTCGGCCTGATAAACCCTCGTTCCAGGAGTTCCTGTAACTGGGTGGACAGCTCCTGAAGTTCGGATGGAGCTAAACGGTATGGTGCTCGGGCCACAGGCGCAGCACCTGGTACAAGATCGACTGAGAACTCAACCTGTCTTGGTGGTGGTAGACCAGGCAGTTCCTCAGGAAAGACTTCTGGAAAGTCTCGAACAATTGGAACATCCTCAAGTCGCTTCTCCTCCGACTTTTTCTCCATGATGTGCGCGAGGATTGATGGATAACCCTTTCTCAGAAATTTCCGGGTTTTAAGACAAGAGATGATGTTAAGCCTCGTCCCACCGGTCTCCCCCTGTATGATTAGGGTTCTACCGACGGCGAGAGGTATGCGAACAACTTTGTCATGGCAAATGATTTCGGCGCGATGTTTGGATTACCAGTCCATGCCTACGATGACATCGAAACTTCCTATCTCAACAGGCATAAGATCTATGGAGAAGGTTTCGTCGGCTAGATTTAAGGTGCAATTAAGTATCACACTATTTGTTTTATCAATTTGCCATTTGCTAGCTCTACGGTGTACTTAACGTCTAAAGCAACAGGTGAAATGTCAAGTAGAGGGCAAAACTCGTCGGAAATAAAACTCCTATCGGCACCAGTATCAAACAGAATGGAAGCAGTTAAATTGTTGAGGAGGAACATACCCGTGACCACATTCGGGTCCTGACGGGCGTCCCCTGAGTTGATCACGAAGGCGTTACTTTTGGCGTTGTTGTTGTTGCGGTGGTTGTTGTTGTTGTTGCCCTTATTCTTCAATTTTGGGCAAGAATCCCTGAAGTGTCCTGGGTTTCCACATTCGTAGCAGGACTTAGGTTGTCGGGCATTTCTGTCAGAGGGGTTGTTGTTGGATTTGGGAGCTCGGCAATCCTTAGTCAAATGCCCTTGCCTCCTGCAGTTGTTGCAAGGAGTACCGCACTGACCAAAATGGTGGTAGTTACACTTGGGACAATAAGGCCTGTCCCCGGTGTAGCTGCGGGTGGTTTCGGAGTTGGAGGTGTAGACTTGGATGGCGTTGTTTTTCTTGTTTGAGTTGTGGTGGTGTTCAGTGGATTTGCGTTTGTTGTTGTTGGAGGATGAGGTGTTGGAGGTCTCACGGCTGACAACTAGAGCCATGAGTTCGTGGGCCAATCGAATGGCACTTTCAGTGGTGGTTGGTTTGGATGAGGCGACGTTTCCCTGGATGTTCTCGGGGAGTCCACGAATGTATTTCTTAATGCCCTTACTTTCTGGTTCGACTAAACCCGGGCATAATAGAGCAAACTGCTGAAATTTGGTGGTATAATCAGCGACATCATTTCCCTGCACTGTCAGGTGCCAGAATTCTTCCTCCAGCCTGTGCAATTCTTCTTCAGGACAATACTTTTCTGTCAGCTTCTTCTTCAGTTCGGTCCAAGGAAGTCGGTTTGCAACTTCAAGACCTACGGAGTTTGCGTGGGTTTTCCACCACGTGAGTGCACCTTCTTGAAAGGTGTAAGCAGCGAATTTGACCTTATTGTTCTCAGTGCAGTCGCAGAGACTGAAAACAGATTCCATGCGCTCAATCCAATGGATTAAACCAATGGCACCTTCCGTGCCCTTGAAGTATAGCGGTTTACAGCTAAGAAAGTCCTTATAGGAGCAGGGTTTGGGTGGTGGAGTATTGGTTGCTGTGTCCTCGCTACCGGGTGGTGTTCGGGTAGCCAAGGCTTCGGTCACACTGCGGGCAATTATTCCCGCGATCTCAGCTTCGCTAAGGGTAATTTGACGACGAGGAGGCATGATGCTGAGTAAGAAAGAACAAGGAAATGAAATAAGATACTAGTCCGAGTATGATGAACTAGTGGTGTGTTTGTCATTTCGAGACAAAACGTTTGAAAGAAAGAGGCCTATATTCATATAATATAATATAGCCTAAAGTTGTAATGAGGTCTATTCATGTAAATATATGTATATCACATAATAACCTATTGAGTGTCTAGCACAGACGTGTTTTGAGTCCCGTTTCTCTCGAGGTCAGAGTCAACTAATGCATTCCTGTTCAACATAACTCTTTCAGATTCCACATCATCTTTCTTTAATTGTACATAGTTGATCAGGCTATGTTAAATTAAAGTCGTATGATGTAATCCCTGAACTAGTCATAACTAATAAGGAATACTGCCTAACGGTCATAGTCTAGGCCCACTAAATGCAACCAAGTTCACTATAACCTTAGGCTCTGATACCAATCTGTGACACCCCCAAATTTAATGATTTGCGGAAGCTTGATTTGGGTGTCACTAATCAATATACAAAGCACATAAGATATAATGAACGGCCACTATATGCGTCGTTTTAAACTTGTATAGATAAAGTAAGTGTTTACATCAAAATATAGTTACATTAGCTCGATTCCTGAAATTGAGAGATTACAAAGCATAATTACTTTTACAAAATATAATAATGCAATCCAATCTCTAGTTGTATGAATGCTGACTCGAGCTAATAGTTCCTGCTTGTGCAGTCAACCTACTGCTGGGTACCTGTGATAAATACTAAAATGGGTCAGCGAAAACGCTGGTGAGCTCACAGGTTTGTATGTCAATGTATAGTTGTCAGAACCGCAAGATTTATATTGAATTTAAAATGCAATTAAGCAAAATAAAAGTTATACTGTCCATGAGCACATAGTCTGAGCTTAACTTGATTTGTCAGGCCCAATTAAGGAAACCTAACTTGGAGTGCCTCCTACGAGTGCCTAATCAACACTCGTCTTCCCAAATGCTAATACATCCGTTTGACCGGTTAGTGCGTGCTAACCCGGATGAGGATTGTCAATCCCATATGATATCATATACTAACATTCACGCTATAAAATACTAGAGACTATGCTTATGGAGGACTTTAAATTGATTAGCTTGAAACTCATGTAGTATTTGAAGTTTGGCACTTGCGTTCTACTTGTAAAACAAAATCGAGTAGTAATATCACACCCCTAGTTGTAAAGTAGTGAAAATGGGGCTATGAAACTCACCTGAGTCTTGAAATGTTAAGCAATTAACTTGAAGTAATTAGCAGTGTGTTGGTGTCCAAAGACTTGAAACCTGAATGTGTCCACGACACTTAAATTGTCATTAATTGTATTGGTATCTCGAAAGACTACCATTGGAATTGTTTGTCTAACTTAATGTCCAAATTGCCCCGATTTGGTTGATTGTATTGTTACAAGTTACTACGACTTGTTTGATTAGATTGATACAAGTTACAACGACTTGTTTGAATAAGTTGATACAAGTTACAACGACTTGTTTGAATAAGTTGATACAAGTTACAACGACTTGTTTGATGTTGAAGTATGTTTTGAAAACGCGTACGGCCCGTTGGTGATTAGTTGAGATAAAAGTGTTATTGTTGTCGTCATGTTTTTGAAGTGTTACACTTGAAATATAAGTCCCATTATGTTCTAAAAGTCGTATGGAATAAGCATTTGAAGTTGTAAAATCTCGACACTTGGTGTAAAAATATTTGGAAAACCTGCTGTTTTATGCGTCACTATGGGCGTCACTAAGGGAGATCATGCGACACTAAGGAAGTGTCGTGTGAAGTGTCAGATTCGAAGCTATAGCGTCACTGGGCTAGTGTCGTGTGTAATAGTATGCGTCACTTCAGGAGTGACGGGTTCAGCATAACGGCGGCACTTATGGAGTGTCGTATAAAATAATGATTTCGGATATTTGGGCGTCACTTAAGAAGTGACGTGTATCATAGCGACACTACCGAAGTGTCGGGTAAAATAGTGTGGCGTCACTTATAGAGTGGCGGGTATAGATCAAAATGGGATTATGGGCGACACTTATGAAGTGTCGGTATAGAATATAGGGCGTCACTTATCTAGTGACGGTATGTTGTGTCAGATAAAAGGATATGGCGGCACTTAACAAGTGTCGCTAGGTATATATAGGCGTCACTTCAGTAGTGACGGTCAGAGGCCAACAATTGAGCTTATGCGACACTTAGGGAGTGTCGGTATCAGAAGTATAGCGGCACTTAAGGAGTGTCACTAGTAGTGTCGCATACCTGGGTTCATCCATGCGACACTATCACCTGATTGACGGATTTCGAGCCAAAAACGTGTTTTCGGGTTTCCGTTTGGTCTGATTCTTTTACCCAACCCTTATAGGGACATATTAAGCTTATCCAAACAATAATATATGAAAAGTAAGTAAAATCGAGAGATTTCGTAATTTGTCGGAAACTTACAAAGTGATGAAATGAAAATCCGGAAAGGTAGGATTGTAGATCGTCGCGAGGTGGTCGTTTATTTCCAAAGGGGCTTGAAGATCCGAAGTCGTTTAGGGCGTTTATTTTGTGATTTTTGATGATTTGGAGATGTTGGTGATGATGATAATTAGAGAGAAAAGAGAAAGAAGAGAGAGAGAAGGAAAAGATAAATGAAAGAAAAGTGGGTGGGAATGGGAGGTTAAGCCCCCATTTTCGCCCCGCGTTTCCGCTCCGTGCGGTGTTCGTTTGCTCCGTCGTTTAAACGTGAAATAATTATTTTAAATATTAATTGGTACGTTTTAAAATACAAATTATTACGCTATATTTTATTTAAATATTTTACTAATCACTTTATATTTGAATTATAAAAAGGTAAGTTAATTTGTTTGCGCGTTTTACATTTTAAATTGTGTAACTTTCTGATTGTACGGTACGAATGAATACGAAGTATTATAATAATAATACTTTTGACATAAAAGCGTTATTTAATAAAAGTTGGTCACCAACGTCCGTATTTATTGTATCGAAATTCATTCGATTTGAAACTTGTACGATTTAAACAAACCGTATAATTGTAGATATATATTCGACAATATATATAATAATTGATACATTAATTAGCCTAACACAGAACTAATTACATGTATTAAAACTTGATTAGGCACTAAATTCTAGTCCTAAATTGACGGTTGTCACATTTAGTTTTAAAATTAAGTTTTGATTTCAATGGCTACTGAAGGGAATGAAGGAATTCAAGCAACTAAGATTCCAATGCTCAAACCTGATGAGTTTGACCTATGGAAGGTCAGAATCAGGCAATATATGCTTCTCACAGATTATCAGATGTGGAAAGTTGTTGTTAATGGTATACCAGTAACTCTTGATGGTGATGGTGTAAAGCAACCTAGACCACCACCAACATCAGATGCAGAAAGAAAAACCAGATCTACAGAATACAAGGCTCTTAGCACACTGTTTCTATCCATTCCTAATGAGCATCAGAGTAGATTTGATTCTTGTGAGGATCCCAAGGTTCTGATGGAAGCAATTGAGAAGAGGTTTGGTGGTAATGATAACACCAAAAAGAATAAAAGATCTTTATTAAAGCAACAATTTGAAAATTTTAGTCATGTGAAAACTGAAACTCTAACTCAAACCTTTGATAGGTTTACTAAATTAGTTGGAGAATTGGAAAATCACAAGGTTAAGATTGACAAAGAAGATCTTAACAGAAAGTTCTTAAGATCATTAGGTGATGAATGGACAATCTACACTCTTGGATTGAGGCATAGTACAGATATTGAGATCAAGGAGTTAGAAGATATCTACAATGATCTAAGGAACTTTGAGTCTGAGGTAGAAAGTAAGAAGCAAGCATCTGGGTATAGTCACAATGCTGCTTTTATGTCTATGGCTGGAACAAAAGCAGAGTCAAGTCAAAAGGGCTCTACTTATGTTTCAGGAGGAGCAGGATCATCATCTAACAGTTCTAATGATCAGATTTTAGAATCTTTCTTTGCAAGTAATGTGAATTCTTCACTTACTAATGAAGATTTGGAACAGTTTGATGGTGATGATCTAGAAGAGATGGACATTAAGTGGCAAATTGCTTTAATTACTCAGAGAGCAAAAAGGTTCATGCAGAGGACTGGTAGGAACAACTTTGCATACAAGAGGAATGATGCAAGTTGGTTTGACAAAAGCAAGATAGAGTGTTTCAACTGTCACAAGATGGGACACTTTGCTAGAGAATGCAGAAACCCAAGACAAGAGCAGAATGGTAATGGTCAGAGAGCTGGAAGCAATGGAACTCAATCAAGGAACATACCAATTCAGGGTGCTTCAGCAAATGCTTTGGTTTCTATGGATGGCTGTGGATGGGACTGGAGTGATCAAGAAGAACATGTCGTGAAGAATCAATGTCTCATGGCCATTGCAGAATCTGACAAAAGGTCAGAGGTTCCTTCTGAGGTACAAAATAAATTATGTTCTGCTGTTTGTAAACAAACTGTTAAACATTACAGGGATCATAATATAAAAGTGTGTGAGGAACTAAAAGAATGGGAAATCAAAAGTAAACACACCATAGCAGTCATTGAAAATCTGGAAAATCAAATAAAGGCATATGAAGTCAATGCAACACAGTTTATATATGACATTGAATATGCTAGGTGGGAGAGAGACACTTTTAAAGATAAAGTAGAGTTGTTTAAGAAACTTACTGAGGTCACATGTGAAAGAGATAGCATAAGACTTGATGTAAGTAAATTAGAACATGCTTCTAAGAGTGTCAATAAACTTATTGTATCACAGATTCATGATAAACTTAAGACTGGATTAGGGTATAATAATGTACCTCCACCTTATAATCACACCTACTTTCCTCCTAAAAGTGAAATTGATATCAATTCACTTAAAAGATGAATGACAGATGAGGTTAAAAAGGCTGATCCAATCAAAAGTTTATCTGATGATGAGATGTTTGTTGAAGGTGAAGTTAGTGATTGGACTGAAGAACATGATCAGAGTGATAGAACATCTGAAAGTGAGAAGAGTGTAAAATCTGAATCATCTAAGTCTGAGTCATCATGTGAGGCTGTGAAGAGAGTAATTACTAGTCTAGTTTATGAGCTTAAATCAGATAAACTAGAAGAGGGTAAGAAAATGTTTAAGGAAAAGGCTAAATAGGCCTTAGAAAATGTGAGTTTGAACACTAACAAATCTAAACATGGGTTAAGATATGTTAGTAATACAGTTAATTCAGTTACTAAACCTGTTGTTAAATCTGACGTGAATAACTGTGTTAATTGCACTTGTAAAGCAAGTACTTCTTTTTCACAAAATTTTCAAAATCAGAAACCCAGAGGTAATCAAAGAAACTTAAATCAAATGATTTCACAGAAACTGGGTAATAATGTTACTGTGATAAAAGAAAAGACTTGCTTTATATGTGGAAAAATGGGTCATCTTCAATATGACTGTTTTCATAATCCTGAGAATGCTCAAAGGAGTAGAAACCAGCCTTGGACAAAAGCAAATATGATTAACAAACAAAATTTTCAATCAAAAGTTAATCATACTGCCAGAGTTCAGAAGATATACTCAAAGGCTAACATGTTAAAAACTGTTACAGGTAAATCCTCTGCAGCAGTAATAACAAATTTAGCCAAAAGTAAAAAGATTAAAACAGTGGTAACAAATTACAAAAACAGTGTTAACAAAATTAACACTGATTCTTCATATGGTAAAACAGTTAAAACTGTTAAGCCAAAAACCACTGATAAGTCTAAAATTAGTTGGATTTGGACACCTATTAAGTCTGATAAATTAACAGGTCCAAATACCAACAATGCATCACAATCAATAATCTTCAAGAAAGTTGATTATGTGAATGCACAAGGGAAACCCAAAGCCAAATTGGTTTGGGTTCCCAAGAGAAATTAATTCTCTTTTTGACTGTTTGTGCTGGGCAAACCAAAGAGCTTATGGCATATTGATAGTGGATGCTCAAGGCACATGACTGGAGACAAAGAAAAGCTACAGGACTTCAAATCTTTTGATGGTGGATATGTAGCTTTTGGAAGTAATCCAAAAGGAGGAAAGATCACAGGCAAAGGAACAGTTCAGAGTGAAAAGCTAAGTTTTGATAATGTTTATTTTGTGGAACAACTGAGGTATAATTTGCTACGTGTGAGTCAAATCACAGATAAAAAGAACCCAGTTCATTTTACTGACACTGAATGCCTTATCTTGTCAAAGGAATTCAAAATACCTGAAAACATGATTTTAATGAGAATTCCAAGGCAAGATAATGTATATAAGTGTGACTTAGCAAATATGACACCTCAACCCGATTTAAACTGTCTTATTTCTAAAGCAAGTGTGAATGAATCTGAACTGTGGCATAGAAGGATGTGTCACATGAATTTCAAAACCATCAATAAACGTGTCAAAAACAAGCTTGTTAGAGGTTTGCCTGAAAAGGTCTATTCATGTTATGATCATTGTGTTTCTTGTCAAAAGGGAAAGCAACACAAATCTTCTTTTAAGTCCAAAACTGTGAATACAAACTGCACACCCTTACACTTATTGCATATGGACTTATTTGGACCAACCAGTATAAGTAGTATGGGGAAAAGATCTTATTGCCTTGTGATTATTGATGATTACACTAGATTTATATGGGTTTTCTTTCTTAGGACAAAGGATGAGACAGGTGAAATACTTAGATCATTTATAACTAAGATGGAAAATCAATTGGATAAAAAGGTTAAGATCATCAGGAGTGATAATGGAACAGAATTTAAAAATCATGAGATGGATAAATTTTGTGAAGTTAAAGGTATTAAGAGAGAATTTAGTGCACCTAAAACTCCTCAACAAAATGGAGTAGCTGAAAGGAGGAATAGGACACTGATTGAGGCTGCTAAAACCATGCTATCTGATGCAAAGCTACCTATGTCTTTCTGGGCAGAGGCAGTTAGCACAGCTTGCTATGTTCAGAATAGGGTATTAGTTGTTAAGCCTCATAACAAGACACCATATGAACTGCTATTTAAGAAAAAGCCATTGGTTAGTTTCTTAAAATCTTTTGGGTGTCCTTGTACCATCTTAAATACCAAACATCACTTAGGAAAGTTTGAGAGCAAAGCAGATGAGGGGATATTTGTTGGTTACTTTATTCAAAGTAAAGCATATAGGGTATTCAATCAAAGGACCAGGATCATAGAAGAGTCAATGAACATCACTTTTAATGAAAACACTGTTAATCCTGATGGAAAAGGTCCTGAATCACTGTTTGATATTGATGCACTTAATACTGCTTTTAGATATACAAATGTAGATTCTAGTGCAGGTACAAATGCAGGAACATGTGCTAGAGAAGGTAGATCAGACTCAGGAATGCCAGCTGGAAAGAAGAATGATTCATTGGAATATATTTTATTTCCAATTTGGTCTCCTGATCCCCCATAAGTGTTTGAATCTGATCAATCAAAGACATCACAGAGTTTGGAATCAGAAAAATAAGATGAAACATCATTTACTCATGTTGATGATTCGGATAGACCAATTTTGGAAGATAATGAAGAAGACAGTGAGATGAGTCCATCACAGAAGTATTCAAAGGTAGATGTGAATGTTGAGCAGACACCAACAAAGCAACTTGACAAGGAGCAGGAACAGTTGAATTATTTACATTTAATGAGCTCTACTCCTTTGTCAAAGAGAATTTCAAGAGAAGTGTCAAGTGGAGAGTCTGGACAAGAAGGAAATTATACCAACTTGGAGGTGGAGATACAAGAAACAGCAGCATCTAAATACATTACTCATAAAGATCATCCACTTGAGAATGTAATAGGTGATATTGAATCTGCTGTTAAAACAAGAAATCAAAGTCAGGTGTTTGAAGCTTCAGCTAATGAGGATGAGGTAAATCTTGATACAGAAGCAGTTAACACTTCTTTGTTTGCTTTTTTTCTATCTCAAATAGAACCAAAGAAGGTTACCGAAGCTTTGAGGGATCCAAGTTGGATTGAAGTTATGCAAGAGGAACTGCTTCAGTTTAAGATTCAAGAAGTCTGGATATTGGTTGATTTGCCTAAAGGGAAGAGGGCAATTGGTACTAAGTGGATTTTCAAAAACAAGAAAGATGAAAGAGGTATAGTGATCAAAAACAAGGCTAGATTGGTTGCACAGGGATATTCACAAGAAGAGGGAATTGATTATGATGAAGTTTTTGCACCTATGGCAAGAATAGAGGCAATCAGATTGTTTTTGGCTTATGCTTCATTCAAGGGATTCATTGTGTATCAGATGGATGTTAAGAGTGCTTTTCTGTATGGCACTATACAGGAAGAGGTTTATGTATGCCAACCACCAGGGTTTGAAGATTCCAAATTTCCTGATAAAGTTTTCAAACTGGAAAAAGCTCTATATGACTTACATCAAGCACCTAGAGCCTGGTATGAGACTTTCTCAGATTATCTGTTGCAGAATGGATTCAAAAGGGGTGCAATAGATAAAACCTTGTTCACTAAATGGATTAAGGATGATATCCTACTAGTACAAGTCTATGTAGATGATATTATTTTTGGTTCAACAAGGGATAGTCTTTGCAAGGAGTTTGAATCAGTGATGCATGAAAAGTTCAAAATGAGCTCAATAGGGGAATTAACATTCTTCTTGGGGTTACAAGTGAAGCAGCAGAAGGAAAGAATCTTTATACATCAGAGTAAGTATGTGGGTGATATACTAGATCGTTTTGCGTACAAAGATGCAAAGGTAGCTAGCACACCAGTGGAAACATACAAGAAACTACATGCAGATCTTGAGGGGGAGAGTGTAGATGAACATCTCTACAGATCAATGATCGGGTCTCTTATGTATCTTACTTCATCAAGGTCTGACATCATGTTTGTAGTGTGCTTATGTGCAAGATTTCAAGCTAATCCAAAGCTATCACATCTTCATGCAGTCAAAAGAATCTTTAGATATTTAAAGGGTCAACCTAAATTGGGCCTTTGGTATCCAAAGTTTATTTCTTTTGATCTGATAGCTTATACAGATAGTGATTATGGAGGAGCTAATCTGGACAGGAAATCTACATCAGGAGGTTGTCAATTTTTGGGAGATAGATTGGTTTCATGGCAATGCAAGAAACAAACCACTGTATCTACATCTAAAGCAGAAGCAGAATATGTGGCTGCTGCAAGTTGTTGTGCACAAGTGCTATGGATTCAGAATAAGATGTTAGATTATGGTTTTACCTTTCTTAATACTCATATTTTTATTGATAACAGTTCTGCAATCAGTATTATAAATAACCTAGTTAAACATTCTAAAACAAAGCACATTGAAATTAGATAACATTTCATTAGAGAGTATAATGAGAAAAGACTTATTCAAATATTGAAAGTTCATACTGATAATCAGTTTGCTGATCTGTTTACTAAAGCATTTGATGTAGGCAGATTCACATTCTTGGTTACTAGTATTGGAATGATAAATTTGTCTTGAGTATTTTTCTTATCACTGCTTTCTGTGAATAATATTTACTGTGCTTTATTCTGGGTTAATACTGATTTGTTAATTAAACACTGATAGTGTGTACTGCGTATAGTTATCACTGTTTATTACTTTATGTATAAACAGTGGTAATAATCACATTACCACTGTCTTTGTATGGTTAACACTGTATACTTGTATTTTTGTTTGTGTTAACACTGCAGGTTATATTTCTATGCTTTGGAGTCTAACCACTACAGGTGTATACTTGGGAGTTTTACTGCTTGTTTGGAGTTTATTGTTTTCTTTCGATAAAAAAAAAATAATAAAAAAATAAAAAATAAAAATAAAAATGCCACTGCTTTGTTTATTTAATATTGCTAGATCTTATGTACTACTTGTATTAAGTTAGCACTACCTTGGTCGGTTGGTACTGCTTGTACAAGTGAGTACTGCTAGCTTTATTATGTAAATGATGCATTTGAAAATCCAAGTGTTGGTTACCACTGTTGGTTAAATCTCACAATTACCACTGAACGTGTTATTTTTCTTAATTAACACTGTTTTAGTTATAATTGGGGATCTGGTCAAATTAGGGTTTACCACTGATTTAATTTCAGTATTTAACTCTCAACACTTAGGGTTTTTCATTACGCTTTCCAAATTATACATACAAACCACTGCGCTAAGTCTCATATATTTTCAATTCTGTAAATCATCTTCGTTTCTCTTCGATTACGTGATTTATTATCATGGCATCTACTTCGTCTACTGTTCAGTTACCGATTGGCAAAGATCATAATATGATCGCTTTCTTGATGAAACCTGCTGAGGCAAACGAGTATGTGGAAATCATTGATTTTCTTCGTGCTTCACATATTCTTCATGCTCTTACTGTGGCACCCAGAATATCTCATGATCATATCAACAATTTCTGGGTGAATGCAACGATAGATGAGGAACAGGGGATTAAGCAGATCGTTTCAAAAGTGATGGATACTCGAGTTGTAATAACTGAAGTTACTGTTAGAGCTTCATTACAGCTAGATGATGAGACATGTATAACCTCTCTGGATGATTCTGTTATGTATGATACTCTTCGATTGATGGGTTATGAGGGTTCTTTTGATATTTTTATTTTTCAAAAAACCTTATTTTCTCATCAGCGGAGATTTTTGATTCATACTATTTTGCACTGTTTATCATCCAAACGATCATCTTTTGAACAGTTTGGAAGCAACATTGCTTATGCAATTGCTTGTCTTGCTACTGGTCAAAGATTTAATTTTTCAAATCTGATATTTTCTGGTATGCTTAGGAACATTGAGCAACCAAAAATAAAATTTTTGATGTATCCACGGTTTGTTCAGTTGTTCTTAAATGAACAAGTTCCTAGTTTAACTGCACTTGATAAAGTTATTGGTATTGTCTCTTTTAAGCCTAAAGTTTTTGTAAATATGAAGAGAGATACTAAATTTTCTGGGAAGGTTACAACATTATTTTCTACTATGCTTCCTGCACCTTCCACCACAGCATCAGTACAACCAACTGAAGCTGAACCAGCTACTGAGGGAGTGGTTCGACCCACCACTTCTCAACCCACAGCAGCTGGGGGTACAAAAAGAAAACAAGGGACCAAACAACCAACCTTCACTAAAGCTTAAATGGCTAAAAAACAGGCATCTGAGGCTGCTGCTGCTCAGATGTCTCAGTCACATGATTCATCACATCAGATGATCAATGAGGAGGAGGTTGATCATTCTGAAAGGGATGCTTCTACTGCTTCTAGCCCACTGGCAGAGCAGGACAGAAGTAACATTCATAAGACCCAATCAGAGGCAACACATGGACATGATTCTACACCTGTAGATGATCCTAGTGGTCCCAGTACCAAGAATCAAGGGGACTTTGATGATCATGCTAGGCATGAGTCAGAGTTTGATAATGTCAATGATTCACCAAAGGATTCACATCCTGAAGGTGTTGAGGCTAGAACTAACTCAGAATTGACGGCAATGATTGATTATGTGTGGTCAAAGTTTGTAAAGGAGAGGAAGAAGAATAAAGCAAAGGATGAGATTGTTGCTCAATTGCAGAGGAGAGTGCAGCTGTTAGAGAAGATTGTGATTGACTATTTGAAGAAAGGGAAACAGTATGTGGTCCATGAAACTTCTAAACCTGAAGATGCTTATCAGTTTAAGCAAAATGCTTTCAAAAAGGGGGAGAAAGTTTGGACTAATATGGGTGATAAGATGGATGAGGATGAGAAGGTTGATGAGGAAATTGAGATGGAACAACCTGAAGATGATGAGTTTGTGCATACACCTCCTACACCACCTATGGAACCTGAATTTGATGATGTGGCAGATCATGGTGAAAATGATGTTGAAGATTCTGTTGAGACTGAGGTGATGGAAGGTGATGTTGATGGTGAGATATCTGAGCATACAGAGGTAGTTGATGATGTTAATAAAACTGCTAATGTTGATTTGGGTGAGAAAACTGAGGAGCTGAAGCTTGATGATGATGATGGTGATGAGGTTACTAAACCTGAGATAGCAGTAGAAAAGGAAAAGACTGATGCTCAATTTTTTGAAAAGACTTAAGTTAGTAGAAAGAAGAGCATTCCAGTTAAAACTGCTAAGGTAACAGGAATAGGAAAGAAGGTTGAAACACCAAAGAAACAATCTACACAACCATCTTTGCCTGGATTTACAATCAGAGAACCTGCTGCAGCTCCTGCTCAACAAAAGAAAGATTTGCCAAAGATTGATCCCAAAGATAAGGGCAAGGGAAAGCTGGTAGAAGAACCAAAAGTGAAAAAGTCAAAACCAATGCCAGCTGCTGTAACTACTCATGATACTGAATATGCACAAAGATTACATGCTAAGCTCAATGCAGAAAATTTAATTGAAGTTGAGATTGAGCCTGGAAAATTTGTAAATATGACAAAGGAACAGGTGGCTGAATGGGATGAATACTTGTTGAGAGAGCAGAAGAAAGATGATATTGAGTATTTGGTTGATCAAGTCAAGAAGAAGAAAGCAGAAGAGGCAAGGAGAAAAAGAGCAGCTAAACCACCAACAAAAGCTCAGATGAAAAAGAGTTTGATTGCAAAATTAAAAGGTGGGTATATTCCTCTGAATGCTTTGAAGCAGATGAGTTTGGAGAGATTGCAGAGTTTGTGGGATAAGGATGATTTGAATCCTGAAGTTATTGAAAGAAAAGAAAAGGAAAGGAAAAAGGCAGAAAGAGAAAAGAAGTTAAAAGAAAATGAAGAGAAGGAACATAAAGAAAAGGAAGAAGCTGAGAAAAGAAAGAAAGAAGAAAAAGAAAGGAAGAAAAGAGAACTGGATGAAATTCCTGATATAGAAAGGAATGCTGATGAGTTGAAAGAGTGTATTCTGTTACAACCAGTGAAATCAGAGGTAATTAATGTTGATTTTCCTGGTATCATTGACTGGTCCATTGAACAGTTTGTTAATCCTGTTAAGATTCACAAGATAAAGATTGAAAGAGCAGATGGAAATGTATCTTGGTGGAGATCTTTTAGGGATTTGATAAAGAGGATCAGTAAAACTGATTTGGTCAGAATGTATGAAATTGGAATGGAGAAGGATTTGGATTCTAAGAAGTTTGATAATCTGGTTGAGAAGGTTACATGGCATTAGATTAAAGCTATGTTTGAACCAGAAGAGTTTCCATTTCAATTCAGCACATTTAGCAAAGTAAAACACTGGATTTATCATGCTAAACCAGGAGTACATCAGATTATTATGGATGATGCAGTATTTATGTGGATGTTGACAGACAAATTGTATGATATAAATCTCAGATTTTTGATGAGCATGAGAGATGCAAGATTACAAGCTGCTGCTTTAGATGATGTAGCTCAGAATTTGGTTTATATGGTGCTGAATCAGATTTACAAGAAGGAGGAGATAGAGAGAAGGAAAAGAAGAACAGATTAATAGTTTTGAAAGAATTTTGTAAAGCTCATAATGGAGAATTAGAAGAAACTTAATGCTGTGAAGGACAGATTAAGTTTAGGGGGAGATTGTTGGGTCAAAACTGTTTTTGGGTTGAAGTTGTTATTGATGAGAAGACGAAGAGTACAAGTGTTTAAAACTGTTTGTGTTAAAGATTAAAATTGTCTTCACAAAGCTACAACTGATAGAAGAAATCTGAAGAGAAGACAGGTTGTTACAACTGTTTGAAGATCAATTTCAACTGATAGTTATGTGTGTGTAAGTAGTTGAAACTGCTTATGTATCTGTAACTGTTAGTTATATATGTACACTGATTATATATTTGTACTTAGTTTTAAATTACAATTGAAGCAGTTACCACTGAATGTATAATAGTCACAACTGTTTACTTCAGAATGGTAGTTACAACTGTTTATGATTTTGTGATAAGTTTGAGTCGGTTATGGAAGTTATTTTATTCCATATTCGTAGGAGATTGTATAGGACTCTATGTGTTATAAATAGAGATCCTCTATACCTAGATAGGTTAAGATTTTTGCGCAGCTTCAAGGTTTTCTGTAACCCTAATACATCAAGTGTATTCGTCTTATATCATTAATAAGATTGAAGCTTTCGATATATTATTGTGTTCATAATATTAGTTTATATTCTGTGATCTTCTTAATATTATTGAGTGTGATTCCGCAACTTCTCAATAATACATTCAAGGCTTATTATTGACGATTGTTTATTAAGTTAAACAGGGACTAACAATAAGTGATAGTACACTGGGTGAATTAGATGAGCCTGCTAACTACAAGGAAGCGATGGCAGGCCCTGAGGCTGCTAAATGGAAGGAAGCTATGAAAAGTGAAATTCAGTCCATGTATGACAATCAAGTTTGGAATTTGGTTGACACTACACCCGGTCTTAAGACGGCGGGTTGTAAGTGGATCTTCAAGAAAAAGACAGACATGGATGGGAAAGTATACACTTATAAAGCTAGGTTGATAGCAAAGGGCTATACTCAAACCTATGGGATTGATTATGAGGAAACCTTCTCACCAGTAGCTAAGATTAAGTCAATTAGGATTATGCTAGCCATAGCTGCATTTCATGATTATGAAATTTGGCAGATGGATGTCAAAACCGCTTTCCTTAACGGGAAACAGACAGAGGATGTGTTCATGACACAACCGGAAGGTTTTGAAAATGCAAAGTATCCTAATAGAGTGTGCAAGCTTGAAAAGGCTATTTATGGACTTAAACAAGCCTCTCGTAGCTGGAATCTCTGCTTCCATGAGAAAGTCACAGAGTTAGGATTTTCTAGAAGTGAAGATGAGTCCTGTATATATGTCAAGTTCAGTATGAGTATTGTAGTATTCTTAGTATTATATGTGGATGATATACTGCTCATAGGAAATGATGTCCCGACTTTAAAAGGTGTAAAAGAATGGTTGGGAAAGTGTTTCGCTATGAAAGATCTTGGAGATGCAGCATATATCCTTGGTATAAAGATTTATAGAGATAGGTCAAAACGTCTCATAGGACTCAGCCAGGATACGTACATAGATAAAATATTGAAAAGATTCAATATGGAAAATTCTAAGAAAGGGAACTTACCCTTGAATCATGGCATTAAGATCAGTAAGGATCTATGTCCAAAGTCTGAACAAGAATTGGACAGAATGAGTCGAATCCCATATGCTTCGGCTATAGGATCGATCATGTATGCCATGACATGTACAAGGCCTGATGTCTCATTTGCTTTGAGCTTAGCGAGTCGACATCAGCAGAATCCTGGTGAAGGTCATTGGACAGCTGTAAAGAATATTCTTAAGTATTTGAGAAATACTAAAGACAGGTTCTTGGTTTATGGTGGAAAAGAAGAACTTAGAGTAACGGGTTATAGTGACGCTAGTTTCCAAACAGACAGAGATGATTGTCGATCACAGTCTGGTTGGGTATTCCTACTAAATGGGGGAGCGGTGACATGGAAAAGTTCTAAGCAAGATACAGTAGCAGACTCTACATGTGAGTCTGAGTACATTGCGGCTATTGAAGCGGCAAAGGAAGCTGTCTGGATGAGGAATTTCATTGGAGATCTTGGAGTTGTTCCAACGGTACAAGATCCTATTGCTATATTCTGTGATAACAAAAGTGCGGTTGCCTTGAGTGGAGAACCCAAGGATCACGGAAAGTCAAAGCACATTGAAAGGAAATGCCATTTTGTTCGAAAGAAAGTCGAAGAAGAACATGTAATTGTGAAGAGCATAAGATCAGAGGATAATCCAGCTGATCCTTTCACAAAGCCTCTAGGAAAGTCCAAGCACGATGAACATGCTAGGAGCATAGGTTTAAGAGATAATGTAAAGTTTTAGTTGATTAGTTTGAATTTGAAATGTTATAAACAATGATAGAAACAGTAATAGACTTGGTGATTAATAATGGAGATTTTTAATGGGAAGGAGTTCTACCATTTACTATTGTTTGTCGTTGTGTTTCAGTTTTGCATGTTTAGACACCACTTCCAGAGTAATAAGTTCTTACTCAAACCTCCTCAGTCGATCACACTATAGGAAGTATGTGGTGAATCAAGACTGTCATGGAGTGTTAGTAGATGTCTATGGAGATTAGACATGGCATGGAGATTGTTGCAACACTCATGGGTACTTAATAGGGATTTAAGTATAGGAGAAACCCGTACTTAAAGAGATCACTTCATGGATTAAATCACGAGTGATTTTAAGATGATAATATCTTCTATTCTTAAAATGGAGATACATGAGTATCTAGTTCTTCGAGTTTGTTATACTTTAGTCTATTCAAACGCTGTGCGTAAATGCCAGTTATAAAGGGTATGCTAGGTATGATATGATGAGTTGACTAGTGCTATGTAGTCGATATTTATTTGTTCCTTTTGCCTAAAATGGAAAAGAGATATCATGGGCCCTTTGATGATTAAAGTTTGACTTAAAAAGTGCTAGGCCTGGCCGAGACTAAAGTGATAGTTCAGTAGTCTCATATAGTCAATATAATCGGAAATCGGAAAACATATATGAATCTTGAGATTGATTATAATCCATGTCTCTGTTCATAAGATATCGTGAAACAAAGGAATGGTTGATCACTTATCTAAAGGACTAACTCTAAGATGAGATTCAGAGTTCGGCGGTTGCTTGGATGCACACTTTACATAGTTAATGAGATATAGCCTTGAGACCAATAGTAGTTGATGATTTGTTCAAGTGGGAGACTGTTGGAATAGTGTCCAATATGTTGATGCATGTTAGTGTGTCTGTCAGTTGGTCTATCGAGTTGTAAGTGTCGTTAGTTAATTGTAATAGAAAAGTCATTTTAGTATATAGCGACACTTAGTTTCTGTATTAGGCGACACTTGTCTTAGTGTCGCATAGCGTCACTTAGGTAAGTGATGCATGAGGGTGGCGACATGCGACACTTCCCAAGTGACGCATGTCTGCCGATTTTGTTTTAGTATAAATTGAAACCTACGGGTTTTCGGCTAGGGTTGACGAAACCCTAGCACCATTTGTCGACTAAGCAATTGTAATTCGTTTCCAATACCTATTCGAAGCTAATAAACAAGTATTCTTTGATTAATCATTCGTTTCGGTTAACGTTTATTAGTTATTTGTGTAATTGATTGATTCTGCCAATCTATTACTAACGATCATCACTTAGATCCACAGCAAGGGGCACTTTCAACTGGTATCAGAGCTTCGGAGTTGATTTGATCGATGTGTGTTCGTGTATTGGAGATTTTTCGGTTCGATTTTGTGAAGATCATAGATATTCTAGCATGATTAGGATCAATTTGGTGCTATTATTGTGTTTTGAGTAAAGTTTTACAGGTTTCGTACGATTGGGACTCAAGAATTTTCGTTAGGTTTACGAAATTTCGATTTTTGGGGTTTTTGGGCGTTCACAGCCGTTTCTGCGTCACTTGGAGCGTCACTTCGACACTTTGTGCGGCACTTCGAGTGACACTTCTGTAAGGAGAAATTAGGGTTTTAACGACACTCAAGTACGTCACTCAGTAACGTCACTTGAGGATTATACGTCACTTACCTTAGTGACGCCTACTGTTCATTCCGACACTCTTTTGCGTCATTTGATACGACACTTGTGTGTCATCCGTCACTTACTGCTAGTGATGCGTTATTACTGTGAGTCACTGAAAGCGTCACTTACCTTAGTGACGTCTGTTATTGCGAAGCGACACTCAAGTCCGTCACTTGAGTGCATCACTTCTTTGGTCATACGACACTAATCTCTAGTGTCGTTCTTTTTGTTTATCCGTCACTTGATAGCGTCACTTAGCAAGTGCCGCTACTCTTTGCGACACTAAGGTGCGTCACTTACCAACTGACGCCTTTGTTACTAATCAGCTTCCTAGTTTTTGTTTTAAGTTGATTTTACAGGTACATTTCAATGTCTGATAAGGAAGATATTAGAGGAATAAGAGTGTAACACCCGGTCAAAAAGTCAAAATCCTCATACAATTTAAACTTTTTATAATCATAGTTTTATATACAATTATAACCAAGCAAACGAAAATTTTACATTTTTGTATATAACGAATAGTGATTATTTAATAATCACAAATAAATCCATTTGAAGTCACATTATATATTTAAATTTAGTAAAACAATTTTTGTTTTAATTGATTTTTAACCGGAAGAACGGAAATAGAAATTTAAAAATATTAAATTTATATATATCATTCGGGTACAAAATACGGGCATTTTACGCTGCGAAATAGGAACGAAGTGGGGGAAAACTCCTCCCCACCTCTTTGGATCAGCCACCCAACCCCAAACCCCCTCATTCTTTCATTTCTTTCATTTCATTTCACACACACCTCACCTAAAACTCTCTCTAAAAATTCTTACCAAATTTCTGATCTTCAAATCGATCCACGAAAATTTACATTTTCGGAATCACCATCAAGAGAGGAACAACATTAACAAAGGCGCCACCATCGTTTTCTTCCTCGTTTGGCCTCGATTCGCAATTGTAAGAAATTCTCAAATTCTTAGATTTAATCATTTTGGAGTAATGTTTTAGTGTAAAAATGTTTACATAAGTTACTTATAACCTAAACAACCAAGAAACCACGATTTTATAGCCTGAAAATGCGTTTGATTTGCGATTTTGGCCGGAAAAACGCGATTTCCGAAAGTTTCTGGGCTGGTGTTCTTCAGTGCGACACAAGCCTTGTGTCGCATAAATTTCCCATGCGACACAACCATTATGTCGTACCTTGTGTCGCAGACTCCATGCGACACAACCGTTATGTCGCTATTGATTTAGCATCGCAAGCCTTTGCGACACAACCACTGTGTCGCAGAGCTTTTGTGTCGCACTCCATGCGACACAACCATTGTGTCGCATGACACATTTTTGTGTCGCATGTTATGTCGCAGAAAACAGAAAGTTTAAAAACTCACATTTCCACTAAGTGTCGAGACCCTAAATTTTATCACTTGATTTCACCCAATTTCAAGTCCAGATGCGTTTTTCCTTAAAGCAATATAGTAGAAATAAAAATTTTCCAAGCTGACCTGGCAGCTCGACCCCAGCCAGGGGCTCTGCCCCTTGGACCCCGCCAGGGGCTGCCGCCCCTTGGACCCCGCTAACCAGGGGCGCTGCCCCCGGACCCCCGTACTTAGGTTCCGTAAGCACATTTTTCACCAAGTGTCAAACTTGTACAACTTCAAAACACTTATACGATACAACTTTTCAAACATACTAGTCAATCAACCAAATCGGGGTAATTTGGACGAACAGCTACAAAGGTAGTCTTTCGAGATGCCTAAACAATTAATAACCATCGCGTGTCATGGACACCTTCAGGTTACAAGTCTTCGGACCACACTTCAAGGCAAATCAATCCAAGTTATTAATTCAAACTTTCAAGACTCAGGTGAGTTTCATAGCCCCACTCTTTCAACTGTTTTACTGTTTTCGGGGTGAAAGACATGCTCAATCATTGTTTTCGAATTACATTAAGAATCTTTTATAATTCACAACTATTTATATTACTGCATGTAATACGAAATGTGTAATACTTAGGAATTACACCCTTAACATTGTTTTAGAACAATGTCAGTACTCAACCTAGATAGGTTGCAATCGTACCCTGTTAGATTATTGGAAAACGAATACCAACACATAACTGATGTAGTTATCATAATCTTTTCGCTATATTGTCACGGGACAATATTATTGAATACCTTAGAAATAGTTAGTTCTACTTACACTAGACAACATCTATACTGTTATTAGTTTTAGTTATTCTTTAGGAACTAAAACTGTCGATACTCTTCGTTATCACTAGAACGGGAACTGGACTTAAGTGAACATTTCCTCTGAGACTCCGATATATATACTTCCTAGGCTTTAGGCTAGGAGTATACAATATTATCACACATTGGTACAGATTCCTCATATCAATATAACTCAACCGGTGACGACTCTGGCTCAGGATGTAATCCAACCAGGGATGGTCCCCCGGCTCAGGATGTAATCCAACCGTGTGGGGGTGTCACCTGATGAATATCTACATACAATTATACGATCTACTCAGTCGGGCAGTCGTAGTACTGCTGACTTAAATATTATTTGCAAGAACAACGCCAGAATGGCACTCTCACATTTTCACTCATGACTAGCTATCATGACGATGCCACGGTAAAGTGTGCACAAAACGATGCCACGGTAAAGTGGGCACAAGTACGATATCGCGGTAAAGCGATACACTCGATGTGGCACGGGCTTATGCGCCGTGATCCGCACTTACATACAATCAATGGATCAGCGAGTTATACTCGGGATTCACAAGAAGAACGGGTCGGTGGAGTTTCCACGCGAGGCCGTTAGCTCGATACAACACGTCCGGGTTAGCGTATACTAACTGGGTAAACGGACACTCAAAACAATTTTAATCATAGATCTGCGGGTCTACAATCAGATGGTTGCTGTATGCACCATATTTCATATAATCTTTATAGTTCTGCGGAACTACAGTTAATTGTTATCATATGATGCGGTCATACTACTACTCAATGGTTATAGGCATGTATTGCCTCATGTTTTTAGACACAACTACTACCTGTTAGGTATCAAGGCATGAATTGCCATACATGTATATATGTACTTAGGTACATGACCCGAACCCTTAGGTATGAGATACCTCGATTTGACGTGTACACATTTGGTGTTGCAAAACTTCAATATAAAACGCATCAAAATGACAGAATTTGAAACTAGTTTTCAAAACATACGAGGTTTTATTACATCATGATTTTAACTTACAATCCTATGAACTCACCAGCTTTATAGCTGACCTGTTTTAGCATGTGTTCTCAGGTGCCCAGCAGGATTAGGATTACTTCAAGATTATGCTAGCTCGAGTCGCATGATTTCAAACGTTTGGGACAACTCTGCATTTACTTTTGTATTATCAAATTATGTATTTGGAATTCACTGTCAAACTCATAACGTTGTAAACGTTCTATTTTGAGAAATGTATAATTATTTTCAAACGTCTCATTTAGAGTCGTTCATTATGTATCTTATGCTGTGATATTTGATTTAGTAACACCCGACCCGACAGCTTCCGCAAACCGAAATTTGAGGGTGTTACAGATTGGTATCAGAGCCTAAGGTTGTAGTGAACTAGGTTGCATTTAGTGGGCCTAGACTATGACTGTTAGGCAGTATTCCTCGTTAGGTATGACCGGTTCAGGGATTTCATCATACGAGTTTAATTTAACATAGCGTAGCTAACTATGTACAATTAAATAAAGATGATGCGATATCCGAAAGGGGTTATACTGAATTGGGAATACGTAGTTGACTCTGATTTGTTACGTGCTAGACACCCTAGGCTATTATATGTACTGTAGGTATATATGAATAGGCCTTACACGTGTACTACTATTACATACCTATATATATATCGAGTATATATATACAATCAATTCCGCTGTACCAACATATATCCGTGTAGAGGCATATCGCCGTCTTCCTCTCCATCGCGACTCGACACCTTTATCACTGAACCTCGGGAAGGAGGTGCAAACGTTATCAATGGGAATGGAAACCCACACATGCTAAACGTCCACGAATTTTAAAACAAACAAACGAATCTTTCACCTTTGACCGTGCTGGTCACAATTGGATTAGTGTTGACTAAGTCCACAACAAATTAATTATCTCAATCACAACTTGATCATTTAGATCAATTGATTCAACACCTCAGTGCTTTGGGCACTCACATTCTAGCCTTTGTGCTACAATTGGGAAATCACATAACTACAACGCATTTTGGCCTTCGGGCTACTATCAAATAACACATGACACGTGGTGTCACATCATGTTTTCAAGCACAACACATGGTATGTTGATACCACAATATGGGCACGTTAGTGAAAACCTCATAGTAGTCGATACTACAAATCATAGCATGTTGATGCTACATTCACCGTTCATGAGTACTACAATTACTGTGCCGCGGGCACTTCATTACGGCACGTGGTGCTGCATTTTATAGTACTTCGGTACTACAATCACAGTACATTGGTATTGAAATCACGGTGCTGTTAGCACTGCATTACAGTACGTTGATTTCTACATTCCGGTGCTTCTGCATTTCATAGTACTTTGGTACTACAATTTCAAAACATTAGTATTTCTATTACGGTGCTGATAGCACTGCATTATAGCACTAGGTGCTACATCAATTATACATGTAGACTTGTTATAGTCGCATGTACGACTTACATATATACATATACACTTACTTAACTGGGCACGAGGTGCCACACCTGACTTTTATTATGAACGTATACTGGTATAGTTACGTGTACGCCATATATGTATATACGACCAAATAAGCATGTAATGCTTTAATCAATAAATACACAATGATGTCACCACACACATGGGTTGTGTTTGTGGACCCCATTTCAACATCCCACTTGACACTGTAGGTGTCACACTCACCGGCATGAATGGCCGTATGTTATGTTAGTGCTACACTGTAGTCTGTAGGACTACCCACAACAATATAGTCTTAGCTGGTTACAACGAAAACACAATTTGGTCGTCATTACAACTACACATTGGGAATACAAGCTACTTAATGACAACACTCGGAAAAACGTGAGGATCGAGACAACTTAACTAAGGTTAACTCAGCACAGTTACTGAAACTGTTGCATCAAAGTCACAAAAGGCCAGAAATAGGTCGGCCACCTACAATATCGAAAACTTCAACATCAAGGATCTTAGGATCCAGTGCTACTCCTTTAAGAACTCAAGTGAGCTAGTTATGTCACTGTAATAACCTTAATCTTTGAATAAAGATCTCACGCTTTGTCGTTTTCTTCTTGTTTAAGAATCATGCCTCCTAGACAACAAACTTTCACTCAAGCTGAGCGTGACCAAATCATTAATCAAGCAGTGGCTGAGGCTCTAGCTACTCGGAACCAAACAAAGCCCTGCACCTTTAGGGATTTCCTGAGGTGCGTACCACCAAACTTCGTCGGAACTGAAGGAGCTATTGGATTAATCCAATGGTTCGAGAGAATGGAATCTATATTTCGCGTTATCGACTGTACCAATGACTGCAAAGTCATGTATGCCACATACACCCTCCAGGATGATGCTTCTACCTGGTGGAATTTCTATAACCGAGCGGTAGGGGTTGACACCGCACATGCACTCCCGTGGGAGGAACTGAAACGAATCATGAGGGACAAGTATTGCCCCATTCAGGAACTTTACAAACTCGAGAACGAACTTTGGTACCTCACCGTAAAAGACAACGACATCGAAACATACACCAACCGTTTCCATCAACTAGCACACCTTTGCCCAAATATAGTAAACCCTGAGAACCGACGAATCGAGGGAATGGTCACCGCCTCTAAACCCACTACTATACAAGAGGCCGAATGTATGGCCCACAGACTCATGGCACAGGTGGTTCGACGCGAAGCACGTGCAGCTGAAAACAACCAAGGAAAATGGAACAGAGATTCCAGTACCAGTCATAACCCAACAAATCAACCCGAACCTTTAAGGACCTACGCCCCCGAACACAACGAGAAACGAGGCTATGCGGGAAATAAGCCATTTTGCCACGGTTGCAACCGCCACCATGTTGGTTCATGCGGTCCGCCCTGCGGAAGATGCCAACGGTTTGGACACAAAATCTGGGATTGCAGAGTTCCCACCAATCCCGACTCACAAAGGGTTTGCTTTAAATGCAAGGAACCTGGACACTATAAGCAGGATTGCCCAAAACGGAAGCGTAAGCTTCAACAAATCGGTTCCGAGTGAACCATACCACTTTCCAACAATAATGTAAGTACAACCTCCCTCGCAAATCATAACCCTTCAATTCTGGTTTACACTGTATGTGTACTTTTCATTTCCGATATCAATTTATTCGATTTAATGCTAGGTGCACCATAGGGCTAGTTGACATAGGCCCACATAAAACTCGAAGTTTGCTTTCAGCAGACCAATCGATAGAACGCTCACTAACCAAACTCAATGTTTACTTTCAATAGACTAATCGAACCAACGATAAATCGCTCAGCCCTGATATAACGATTTACAAGACGGTCACTATGTGACAACTATCTAGTCCCGAATGGACTATGACGTAAACGGTTACCTAGCAATCGCAAAATAATCATACTCCAAACAAACAATACAGTCAGAATATGACTACAACGATAATTCGCGACACAGTCATGGATTGACTGCTATTCAACTCCATTATAAGACATGATATGTCTGCAATCTATTCGACAACCACCTTATACGTGCCTTGCTCCCCAGACTCCACGCGGCCTCGACATCACTTTAAATTTCGGGACGAAATTTTCTTAACAGGGGGAGAATGTAACACCCGGTCAAAAAGTCAAAATCCTCATACAATTTAAACTTTTTATAATCATAGTTTTATATACAATTATAACCAAGCAAACGAAAATTTTACATTTTTGTATATAACGAATAGTGATTATTTAATAATCACAAATAAATCCATTTGAAGTCACATTATATATTTAAATTTAGTAAAACAATTTTTGTTTTAATTGATTTTTAACCGGAAGAACGGAAATAGAAATTTAAAAATATTAAATTTATATATATCATTCGGGTACAAAATACGGGCATTTTACGCTGCGAAATAGGAACGAAGTGGGGGAAAACTCCTCCCCACCTCTTTGGATCAGCCACCCAACCCCAAACCCCCTCATTCTTTCATTTCTTTCATTTCATTTCACACACACCTCACCTAAAACTCTCTCTAAAAATTCTTACCAAATTTCTGATCTTCAAATCGATCCACGAAAATTTACATTTTCGGAATCACCATCAAGAGAGGAACAACATTAACAAAGGCGCCACCATCGTTTTCTTCCTCGTTTGGCCTCGATTCGCAATTGTAAGAAATTCTCAAATTCTTAGATTTAATCATTTTGGAGTAATGTTTTAGTGTAAAAATGTTTACATAAGTTACTTATAACCTAAACAACCAAGAAACCACGATTTTATAGCCTGAAAATGCGTTTGATTTGCGATTTTGGCCGGAAAAACGCGATTTCCGAAAGTTTCTGGGCTGGTGTTCTTCAGTGCGACACAAGCCTTGTGTCGCATAAATTTCCCATGCGACACAACCATTATGTCGTACCTTGTGTCGCAGACTCCATGCGACACAACCGTTATGTCGCTATTGATTTAGCATCGCAAGCCTTTGCGACACAACCACTGTGTCGCAGAGCTTTTGTGTCGCACTCCATGCGACACAACCATTGTGTCGCATGACACATTTTTGTGTCGCATGTTATGTCGCAGAAAACAGAAAGTTTAAAAACTCACATTTCCACTAAGTGTCGAGACCCTAAATTTTATCACTTGATTTCACCCAATTTCAAGTCCAGATGCGTTTTTCCTTAAAGCAATATAGTAGAAATAAAAATTTTCCAAGCTGACCTGGCAGCTCGACCCCAGCCAGGGGCTCTGCCCCTTGGACCCCGCCAGGGGCTGCCGCCCCTTGGACCCCGCTAACCAGGGGCGCTGCCCCCGGACCCCCGTACTTAGGTTCCGTAAGCACATTTTTCACCAAGTGTCAAACTTGTACAACTTCAAAACACTTATACGATACAACTTTTCAAACATACTAGTCAATCAACCAAATCGGGGTAATTTGGACGAACAGCTACAAAGGTAGTCTTTCGAGATGCCTAAACAATTAATAACCATCGCGTGTCATGGACACCTTCAGGTTACAAGTCTTCGGACCACACTTCAAGGCAAATCAATCCAAGTTATTAATTCAAACTTTCAAGACTCAGGTGAGTTTCATAGCCCCACTCTTTCAACTGTTTTACTGTTTTCGGGGTGAAAGACATGCTCAATCATTGTTTTCGAATTACATTAAGAATCTTTTATAATTCACAACTATTTATATTACTGCATGTAATACGAAATGTGTAATACTTAGGAATTACACCCTTAACATTGTTTTAGAACAATGTCAGTACTCAACCTAGATAGGTTGCAATCGTACCCTGTTAGATTATTGGAAAACGAATACCAACATATAACTGATGTAGTTATCATAATCTTTTCGCTATATTGTCACGGGACAATATTATTGAATACCTTAGAAATAGTTAGTTCTACTTACACTAGACAACATCTATACTGTTATTAGTTTTAGTTATTCTTTAGGAACTAAAACTGTCGATACTCTTCGTTATCACTAGAACGGGAACTGGACTTAAGTGAACATTTCCTCTGAGACTCCGATATATATACTTCCTAGGCTTTAGGCTAGGAGTATACAATATTATCACACATTGGTACAGATTCCTCATATCAATATAACTCAACCGGTGACGACTCTGGCTCAGGATGTAATCCAACCAGGGATGGTCCCCCGGCTCAGGATGTAATCCAACCGTGTGGGGGTGTCACCTGATGAATATCTACATACAATTATACGATCTACTCAGTCGGGCAGTCGTAGTACTGCTGACTTAAATATTATTTGCAAGAACAACGCCAGAATGGCACTCTTACATTTTCAATCATGACTAGCTATCATGACGATGCCACGGTAAAGTGTGCACAAAACGATGCCACGGTAAAGTGGGCACAAGTACGATATCGCGGTAAAGCGATACACTTGATGTGGCACGGGCTTATGCGCCGTGATCCGCACTTACATACAATCAATGGATCAGCGAGTTATACTCGGGATTCACAAGAAGAACGGGTCGGTGGAGTTTCCACGCGAGGCCGTTAGCTCGATACAACACGTCCGGGTTAGCGTATACTAACTGGGTAAACGGACACTCAAAACAATTTTAATCATAGATCTGCGGGTCTACAATCAGATGGTTGCTGTATGCACCATATTTCACATAATCTATATAGTTCTGCGGAACTACAGTTAATTGTTATCATATGACGCGGTCATACTACTACTCAATGGTTATAGGCATGTATTGCCTCATGTTTTTTAGACACAACTACTACCTGTTAGGTATCAAGGCATGAATTGCCATACATGTATATATGTACTTAGGTACATGACCCGAACCCTTAGGTATGAGATACCTCGATTTGACGTGTACACATTTGGTGTTGCAAAACTTCAATATAAAACGCATCAAAATGACAGAATTTGAAACTAGTTTTCAAAACATACGAGGTTTTATTACATCATGATTTTAACTTACAATCCTATGAACTCACCAGCTTTATAGCTGACCTGTTTTAGCATGTGTTCTCAGGTGCCCAGCAGGATTAGGATTACTTCAAGATTATGCTAGCTCGAGTCGCATGATTTCAAACGTTTGGGACAACTCTGCATTTACTTTTGTATTATCAAATTATGTATTTGGAATTCACTGTCAAACTCATAACGTTGTAAACGTTCTATTTTGAGAAATGTATAATTATTTTCAAACGTCTCATTTAGAGTTGTTCATTATGTATCTTATGCTGTGATATTTGATTTAGTAACACCCGACCCGACAGCTTCCGCAAACCGAAATTTGAGGGTGTTACAAAGAGAGATGCTTAGACAGAACAATGATATTGGTTCTAGTAATAAACCTCCGTTCTTTGGACCAGATTTGGATTATGTTTACTGGAGAGATAGATATGAACAGTATATAGATTTCCACTGTCCAGAACTTTGGGGACCTTTAAAGGAACGATATGTTGCTCCAGTGGCTGAAGGGATTTATCGTGGTGTTCCTCCAGCTAAAACATACAATGCTATGTCACCTCAAGAGAAAAAGGAGTATGAAACAGAAAGAAAGGCTCATTCTTCTATTTGTATGTGTTTGCCAAAGGATGTTATGAGACTCTTTAAATCTCATGACACAACTTATGATTTGTGGAAGGCAATTGAAACAAGATGTGGAGGAAATGAAAAGTACAAGGAGGCCAAGCTAGAATTGATCAAAAAGCAGTATGATATATTTGACATCATTCCTAATGAGCTGACTTCCAGTTTATTCACCCGATACTCACAACTGGTTAGTGAGTTAAATGAAGGAGGATACAATCTCCCTGCACTTGAGGTAAACAAGAAACTGCTGGATGTGTTGCCAAGTGCTTGTGTAACACCCCCAGATTTACTGTTCGCGGAAGCATACATTGGGGTGCTACTAATCAATACGCAAAGCACATAAGATACATAATGAACGACCACTACATGCGTCGTTTTGCAAATACATTGATTAACGTAAGAGTATACATACGGTTTACAAAAGATGAGTTCGCTTAGATATTTGAGAGATTCTAATACATATCTAATTTTTAGCAAAATATAGAAATGCAAGGAAATCTCTATATGATTATATGATTGTATGCGACTCGAGCTACCGTATCCTGATGGGCAGTCCAACCTACTGCTGAGTACCTGAGATAACATGCTAAAAGGTCAGCTATAAAGCTGGTGAGCTCACAGGTTTGATATGATAACATATGATTTGTGAACCGCAAGATTTAATGATTCGATTTACAAAGCATGTAAATAATTGATTGATGGGTATCACATGAATATTTGTAATTAAACAAATAAGTAAAGATTTATACAACTAACATGAGCACATAGTCTGAGCTTAACTGAGGGGTCAGGATCACTATCAAGTGCCTGATCGAGGGTGCCTCTATGCGTATGCCTAATCAACATACGTTTGAACAAATGATAATGCGTCCGTTTGACAGGTTAGTGCTTGCTAACTCGGACGGGGATTGTCAATCCCATATGGTACCATACACTAACATTCACGCTAAATCATATTAACAGAACTATGCTTCAGAGGACTTTGATTGATTAGATGAAAACAACTCATGCAGCATACGTGATAATTTGATACTTGCGTTCACATGTAAAACAAAACAGAGCATGTATCTCACCCCTAGGTAAAAGCATTTAAAATAGGGGCTATGAGACTCACCTGAGTCTGATGAATTGTTAGCCAACAATTATAATGATTCACAATGATTTGATGTCGTTACAACGACTGAACCTGCAGGGCGTCTTAGACGCGCAAGGTTTTGATAATGATTAGATATTGAACCTGCCAGGCGTATTAAACGCGCAAGGTTTTGATTGATTAGATGACTCTACGGACCATCTATGCTAGTTGTTCCCTCAACTAGTTATGCCCAAATACTTTGGTTGTCGATTAGGTTTGAGTTTTGAAAATGTATACGGGTCGTTGGTGATGATTTGTAATAATAATTTCAAACTATTATTATTATACATGATTTGTTGGGCTTATAAAAGTGTATGTGTTTCATATATAAGTCGTATCGTATAGGTTTAGTTGTTAATCAAGTTCATTATATCCGTTACACTTTATTTCATAATTTACAAAATTTGGTACGAGTCTGAAAACAGTAATATGCCATTTTCGACCCCTAGATGACCCCGAATGGCCTAAAACCGACTAGGCTAAGGTACTTAGCTTTGATCATTTGGCTGTTTTTGAATAACCGTGTGAATTTGAGCCCAATCCGTTATAATAAAATTTTCATCGAGAAGCTACCCTGTTTTATAAGGGGGGAATCCGCCGGATTCCATTGAATCCGCCGGATTGGTGGCATTTGTGGGGAATACGCCGGATTCTATTGAATCCGCCGGATTCATGTTTTCTGGGCGGGAATCCGCCGGATTCCCATGAATCCGACCGGATTCATGATAATTTAAAGGACGCGCCGGGTACAAACTGCACCCGCCGGGTTGTTCTTGGTTCTGGGTGGGAATCCGCCGGATTCACCATGAATCCGCCGGATTCAAAGGTCTGGTTCGAGTCTGTCATGGCCAAAATCACCCAAACCCATATTTAATCCGAAATCAACCATCAATCATCAATCCTAACATTACTACATGATAATACAAGGTATTTAAATACGAAATTACAAAGTAAAAGTTAACGATTCCTTACAATTTTAAAATGGAGCTTAGATGGTGATGATGATGAAAACGAAGAGGATGATGAAGATGATCCACGAAATGATGATGATAATCTGTTACTTGTTACTTGTTGTTGTGGTTTGCGATTTTTGAGAGAGAACCGAGAGATTGAGAGATTGATGAATGAAATGAAAAAGAAGAAGAAGTGGGAACGGAGGGAGTATTATTGAACGGGCAAGATCCACATTTTGTGGATCTTGTCCAGCCTCATTGTGCACGCAGAGTGATATTTGACCCGTGTTTTTGTACCCGATCGAAAAGTAGTAAAATGTTTTAAATCGATAAATTTCTAAAAATGAATTCGTTTACACTTTTATTGGAAGTATTTTATAAAAATACATTTAACGAGATATAAAATATATCTTTGTTTTATGTTTGAGAGACGGATAGAATTTAATTGGTTTCGTCGCGTTTGAGTAAAATGGTATAAAACGAAATATGTTTTATTTTATCTGATGTAAATAATAATTATTAATTTCAATAATAATTCATTATTTATATATAGTTTTGTTGTGGACGTTTGATTTGTACGATACGAGATACTTGATATATTATCCAAATAATATATAAAAATTATGAGGGTATTAAATAACAATTCCATATTACTTAATTACTTGATTTTTACCAACGCCGTATAATTGAATCGGAATTCGGCCGATTTAAAAATGAACGATTAAATCTAATCGAGTACTGATATATATATTCATCAATATATATTTTGATACATACAATTAGCCTAATACATAGCACTAACTACATGTATTACATAATGATTAGGAACTAATTTCTAGTCCTAATTTGACGGGTGTCACATTCTCCCCTTGTTAAGAGAATTTCGTCCCGAAATTTAACTCGAAGTTGGCGTGTGAGTGGAGTCTGAAAATAGATGTGGATATTTGAGTCGCATCTGGTCTTCTCGTTCCCAGGTGAATTCCGGACCACGCCGCGAATTCCACCGAACCTTGACGATTGGAATACGACTTTGCTTAAGCTGTTTGACCTCACGGTCCATGACCTCCACTGGTGTCTCGACAAAATTAAGTTTGTCGTCGATTTGAATTTCCTCGAGCGGGATAATGAGTGTCTCGTCGGACAGGCATTTCTTAAGGTTAGAAATGTGAAATGTGGGATGCACGCTACTGAGCTCTGGAGGTAGCTGCAATCGATAAGCGACTGGACCAATCCTTTCAAGGATCTCAAAAGGTCCGATGTATCTAGGGTTTAACTTCCCACGTTTACCAAAACGGATGACACTTTTCCAAGGTGATACTTTGAGCAATACTCGATCCCCAACCTGGAACTCGAGATGCTTTCGTCTCACGTCAGCATAACTCTTCTGACGATCACGTGCGGCTTTCAGCCGTTGCTGGATACCAACGATCTTCTCGGTGGTTTCATGAATGATTTCAGGACCAGTGAGTTGACTATCTCCAACTTCGGTCCAACAGATAGGCGATCGGCACTTACGACCGTACAGTGCCTCAAAAGGTGCAGCTCCAATACTGGTGTGGTAGCTGTTGTTGTACGAGAATTCACACAGTGGTAAATGATGTTCCCAATTTGCACCGAAGTCAATTACGCATGCGCGTAACATATCTTCCAGTGTTTGAATAGTCCTTTCACTTTGGCCATCTGTTTGTGGATGATAGGCTGTACTCATATCTAAACGAGTACCCAATGACTTTTGTAATGATTGCCAAAAGTTAGATGTGAATCGGCTGTCTCTATCAGAGATAATTGAGATTGGAATGCCGTGCCTTGTTACGATCTCCTTCATATAGATTCACGTGAGACGTTCCATTTTGTCGGTTTCCTTCATAGCAATGAAGTGAGCAGATTTGGTTAGACGATCAACTATTACCCATATAGTATCGCAACCACTTGATGTTTTCGGGAGTTTTGTGATGAAATCCATGGAAATTTGCTCCCATTTCCATTGAGGGATTTCCGGTTGCTGGAGCAAGCCGGAGGGTTTCTGATATTCGGCTTTAACCTTAGAACATGTGAGGCATTTACTGACGTACGTGGCAATCTCAGCTTTCATGCTCGGCCACCAGTACAGTCCCTTGATGCCATGATACATCTTGTCCGATCCAGGATGTATAGAGTACTTGGACTTGTGAGCTTCATCCATCACAAAGTCTCGAAGATTCCCAAACTTGGGTAACCAGATTCGGTTTGCGAAGTACTTGACCCCATTGGGTTTGGTTTCAAATTGATTCTCCATGTTTTGCAAGGCCTCTTCCTTGATGTTTTCAGGTTTCAATGCTTCGAGTTGAGCAGTGAGGATTTGAATGATTAGATCATTATGAATGATAATACTGAGGGCTCGGACTCGAAGAGGTTTGGTGCGCTCTTTTCGACTTAAGGCGTCGGCAACTACATTTGCCTTGCCCGGATGATACTTGATTTCGCAGTCATAGTCGGTGAGTAACTCGACCCAACGATGTTGCCTCATATTGAGATCCTTCTGATCAAATATGTGCTGGAGGCTCTTATGATCAGTGAAGATGGTACATTTCGTGCCATACAGATAATGTCTCCAGATTTTGAGGACGAACACTACGGCTCCAGTCTCACCAGCAATACAAGAGCAAGCTGCAATTTATACAGCTTTTCTGAGCTCTTACAAAGATTTGGTTACTCAACCAAACACAACTTTGGAGCTGATCAAGGAGGATTACGGACAACTGGATGACGATGATCTAGAACAAATGGACTTGAATTGGAACATTGCTATGATAACAAGAAGAGTTCAAAAATTCTTGCAACGGACTGGACGCAAGAGTTTAGAAGGCAATGGGAAGTCAGGATTTGGTTTTGATAAAAGCAAGGTCCGATGTTATAACTGCCAGAATTTGGGTCATTTCGCTAGGGAATGCGAGAAACCCAAGATGCCACCATTGGGTCTTACTAAGCCCGATCCTCCAAAAGCGACAGAAGATGTCAAGTCGTTAGCTGTGGATAATGCTTTAGTTGTTTTTGAGCCAACTACTCATGACTGGAATGCGGAGGCAGCAAAGTTTCAACAGTGTCTGATGGCTCATATTATACCTGAGGTACAAAATGAATCACTTGAACCTTTAAACTGTATCTCATGCATTAATCTAACTGAATCTCTAAAGGCTTTTCAAAAGGACAACCAAGAGTTGCGAGATAAAGTTGCAAAACTTAATGAGTCAAATAAGTTTTTGAAAGAAAATGAAAAACTCTTTGAAAAACATATTGAAACTCATAAGTTAGATACTCAAACTTATAAAGCGAAAGTTTTTAGTCAACAGGATGCAATTAAAAGTTATCTTACTGAAATTGAACTGTTAAACAAAGAGCTTTCTGACTTAAAAGCTGAGTATGGAAATTATCAAGATAAAATCTTGGGTTCATCTTCTGCAACAATGATTTTTAATGAAATTGTTAGCAACCACAAGCAAGATAGGAAAAGTAAGGGAGGAAAAGGAATAGGTTTGGTTGAAATAGCACCTCCTACTACTTATACTCCTTTACCTGTTAAGGAAGGCCTTGATGACATTCTAGTTGATTATGCTAAGTTATTGGGTATCAAGGGTAAAGTGGCTAAAACTAACAAACAGGAGAAGGAGAAAACCACGAGGCCAGAGTATCCCACTCCTAAGTTTGTTAAGCCAATGAATGAATCTCCTGTTAGTGTTGAGAAGATTGTTGAGCAAAAGAATGAATCTCCAATATGTTTTGAGGAGATTGTTGAGATTGAGGACATTACGGATCAGGAGTATCCTGAAGTTAAGAAAGTTGAAGTTAAACGTGAAAAAGCGATTTCAAAAGTCGAACCTGAAATTAAGGTTCAACCAAATAAGGGAAAAGCCAAGGTTTTAAATTCGAAACAACAAACTTTACAGTCACCTGTAAAGATTTTGCAACATAAAACAGTAAATGAAAAAGTTTCGTATGATAAACCATCAACTTCAACCTCTCAACCAAAACAAACATTTTCTAAGACGTGTACTCAATGTTCATGTTCTAGAAATGTTTCTCCACCTCCTGTGGTAATTCCTCAGCCTCAACCGTTTGTTGAGACTCGTTCTTGTTTCTACTGCAAGAGACAAGGACATTTGATTCGTGAATGTCCTAAGCTGTCAAATCAGCGCTATGGGAGAGAGATGCCTAGGACATCTGTCTATAGAAATTCCTTTTCAAAATCTCCACCTAGACGTTACTCAAACTCTCCAACGCCTGTTTTGAAGCCAAGTAATGTTGAGCAAAAATCTTTGCCAATTCAAAAGCCCAACATTACTTCTACTATCAATTCCAAACCTTCTAAAGTATGGAAACGAAAAGAGTCTGATGTTGACTCTTCAGTCGTCAACAATAACACATCAGATAAAAATTCTAATTTGTTTAAAGATAAAATCCTATCTGACGTGCTTATTGTTGATGACCATGGAAGACCTAAGTCTGTAAAGGCTTGGGTCTCCGTTTCTCACTAATCTCTTTCTTTGATGTGTTGCAGCAGTCGGAACGTGTGAAGGATAGCTTATGGTATATGGATAGTGGCTGCTCGCGACACATGACTGGCGATGTGTCTCTTCTGACGGATATTAAACCATACTCAGGAGGATACGTTGCTTTTGCGGGAGATTCAGGAGGAACTATTTCGGGAAAGGGAACGCTAACAAATGGAAAAGTTAGCTTTGAGAATGTGAATTATGTGGCAGAACTGACTCACTTGCTGAGCGTATCACAAGTTTGCGATAAGGACTACACCACGTCATTCACATAGACTGAATGTGTAATATTGAAGCCTGGGTATGTCATCCCTGAGGAATGGGTATTGATGCGTGCACCTAGAAAGAATGACACCTATGTGATGAATATGAGAACTGTGGAGACTACCAGTGACTATACTTGTCTCCTTTCAAAGGCTTCTGAAAAGGAATCACTCCTTTGGCACAGACGAATGGGACATATTCATTTCCGAAAAATGAATTTTCTGATTAATAATGATTTAGTGAGGGGAGTTCCAAAACAGTCATTTGCTTTAAAAGATGACTGCATTTCTTGTCATAAAGGAAAACTCCACAAGAAGTCCCACAAGTCTAAGGTTGTGAATTCTATTGCTGCTCCGTTGGAACTACTGCATATGGATCTGTTCGGTCCAGTTTCTACAAAGAGCATTGGTGGTCGGTCTTACTGCTTGGTAGTTACTGATGACTACTCAAGGTTTTCATGGGTTTATTTCTTGACCACAAAGGGGGAGACTCCTGATATTCTGGTGTACTTGTTGGATAAGTTGGCAAATCTGTGCAACTTAAAGGTGAAAAAGATACGAAGCGACAATGGAACTGAATTCAAGAACTCAACTCTCGAATTGTTTTGTGCTACAAGAGGTATTGAGCATCAATTTAGTGCTCCGAGGACTCCACAACAGAATGAAGTTGCAGAAAGAAAGAACAGGACAATCATCGAGACAGCTCGGACTATGTTAGCTGACTCCAAGTTACCAATCATCTTCTGGGTTGAGGCGGTTAATACTGCCTGTTATGTTCTCAACAGAGTGCTCACGGTTAAGAAAAAGAACAAGACGTGTTATGAACTTTTCAATAACCGTAAGCCAAACCTGCAGTTCTTAGAACCATTTGGGTGTCCATGCATGATCATGATTACAAAAGATAAGGTCTCTAAGTTTGGCGATAAAGCTGTTGAAGGGATTTTTCTTGGATATTCAGTCAATTCTCAGAACAAAAGAGTCTTCAACAAATCAACGAATCAGATTGAGGAACAGTTTGAGGTGAAATGTTTAAGGTATACGGAACCTCCTCAAGGAACAGGTCCGGATTGGTTTTTCAACTATGGAAACCTCTTTAACTCTTTCAATATTCCGGAAGAAGATGAAACGGAAGAGTTAGTTTCCATGCTTCATGGACTTGATCTTTCTCAAGATACACCAGTTAGTAAACCATCCGACCCATCTCCTAATGCAACACCCGAACCACCACCAACTAATACTACACCACTACCAACACCCACACCATCACCAACAACACCTAATCCAACATCTAATTCTCCAGTTACACCTTCGAAAGAGGTTCCTTCTACCTCTAAAACAGTTTATAACTACACAAAGGAGCTTCCTTATGATCCAAACATGCCATCATTAGAGGAAGGAGGAGAGGATGAGGTAGATAATGAGGGAGAGGAAGCAGAAAATATGAATTATTCTCATTTTTATTCTCAAGGAGATGAAGATGATGATGCTTCTCTGAATATTTCTGCAACTGAGGGAGATCTGAACAACCTGGAACAGAATCTTGTGCCAGATCAAATTCCAGTTACTCGGATACATAAGGATCACCCCATTGATAATATCATTGGTGACCCTCATGCTCCCATCCAAACAAGACATCAAGTGAAGCAGACTGATACTGAACAACTTTCGGGTCTAGTAGCCAATATCAATTCATGTTATCTTTCGCAGAATGAACCTAAGAAAGTTGAAGAGGCCTTAAAAGATCCATCCTGGATCGAGGCCATGCAAGAGGAACTACAACAATTTGAAAAGTTGCAAGTCTGGGAAGTAGTTCCATTACCCAAGGGTGCCCACTGGACTGGCACTCGTCGGGTTTATCGTAATAAGATGGATGATAGGGGCGTTGTGATTCGTAATAAAGCACGTCTAGTAGTTCAAGGCTTCAGCCAAATTGAGGGTTTGGACTATGATGATGTATTTGCCCCTGTTGCTCGATTGGAATCCATACGCATTTTTTTGGCATACGCGTCCTTCAAGGGATTTCGCGTCAATCAACTTGATGTGAAAAGTGCGTTTCTGTATGGAAAAGTTGATACATATGTGTACGTTAAGCAGCCTCCTGGTTTTGAAGACCCTGCGCATCCTGAATATGTCTGTAAATTGAACAAGGCGTTGTATGGTCTTCACCAAGCACCGAGACTTTGGTATGAGAGGCTAACTACACATCTGACTAAGCATGGTTTTGTGAGAGGGAACATCGATAGCACGCTATTCATTCTTCGTGAACAGTCAGAGGATAGGGAAGATATGCTAATTGTGCAGGTTTACGTGGATGATATTATCTTCGGTTCTACTAATGAGGCAATGTGCAAGAACTTTGAGAAAATCATGAAGTCTGAGTTTGAGATGAGCGCGATGGGGGAGCTCACATTCTTTTTAGGTGTACAAGTTGAGCAGCTTGCAAAAGGTATTTGTGACACCCCCAAATTTAATGATTTGTGGAAGCTTGATTTGGGTGTCACTAATCAATATACAAAGCACATAAGATATAATGAACGACCACTATATGCGTCGTTTTAAACTTGTATAGATAAAGTAAGTGTTTACATCAAAATATAGTTACATTAGCTCGATTCCTGAAATTGAGAGATTACAAAGCATAATTACTTTTACAAAATATAATAATGCAATCCAATCTCTAGTTGTATGAATGCTGACTCGAGCTAATAGTTCCTGCTTGTGCAGTCAACCTACTGCTGGGTACCTGTGATAAATACTAAAATGGGTCAGCGAAAACGCTGGTGAGCTCACAGGTTTGTATGTCAATGTATAGTTGTCAGAACCGCAAGATTTATATTGAATTTAAAATGCAATTAAGCAAAATAAAAGTTATACTGTCCATGAGCACATAGTCTGAGCTTAACTTGATTTGTCAGGCCCAATTAAGGAAACCTAACTTGGAGTGCCTCCTACGAGTGCCTAATCAACACTCGTCTTCCCAAATGCTAATACATCCGTTTGACCGGTTAGTGCGTGCTAACCCGGATGAGGATTGTCAATCCCATATAATATCATATACTAACATTCACGCTATAAAATACTAGAGACTATGCTTATGGAGGACTTTAAATTGATTAGCTTGAAACTCATGTAGTATTTGAAGTTTGGCACTTGCGTTCTACTTGTAAAACAAAATCGAGTAGTAATATCACACCCCTAGTTGTAAAGTAGTGAAAATGGGGCTATGAAACTCACCTGAGTCTTGAAATGTTAAGCAATTAACTTGAAGTAATTAGCAGTGTGTTGGTGTCCAAAGACTTGAAACCTGAATGTGTCCACGACACTTAAATTGTCATTAATTGTATTGGTATCTCGAAAGACTACCATTGGAATTGTTTGTCTAACTTAATGTCCAAATTGCCCCGATTTGGTTGATTGTATTGTTACAAGTTACTACGACTTGTTTGATTAGATTGATACAAGTTACAACGACTTGTTTGAATAAGTTGATACAAGTTACAACGACTTGTTTGAATAAGTTGATACAAGTTACAACGACTTGTTTGATGTTGAAGTATGTTTTGAAAACGCGTACGGCCCGTTGGTGATTAGTTGAGATAAAAGTGTTATTGTTGTCGTCATGTTTTTGAAGTGTTACACTTGAAATATAAGTCCCATTATGTTCTAAAAGTCGTATGGAATAAGCATTTGAAGTTGTAAAATCTCGACACTTGGTGTAAAAATATTTGGAAAACCTGCTGTTTTATGCGTCACTATGGGCGTCACTAAGGGAGATCATGCGACACTAAGGAAGTGTCGTGTGAAGTGTCAGATTCGAAGGTATAGCGTCACTGGGCTAGTGTCGTGTGTAATAGTATGCGTCACTTCAGGAGTGACGGGTTCAGCATAACGGCGGCACTTATGGAGTGTCGTATAAAATAATGATTTCGGATATTTGGGCGTCACTTAAGAAGTGACGTTTATTATAGCGACACTACCGAAGTGTCGGGTAAAATAGTGTGGCGTCACTTATAGAGTGGCGGGTATAGATCAAAATGGGATTATGGGCGACACTTATGAAGTGTCGGTATAGAATATAGGGCGTCACTTATCTAGTGACGGTATGTTGTGTCAGATAAAAGGATATGGCGGCACTTAACAAGTGTCGCTAGGTATATATAGGCGTCACTTCAGTAGTGACGGTCAGAGGCCAACAATTGAGCTTATGCGACACTTAGGGAGTGTCGGTATCAGAAGTATAGCGGCACTTAAGGAGTGTCGCTAGTAGTGTCGCATACCTGGGTTCATCCATGCGACACTATCACCTGATTGACGGATTTCGAGCCAAAAACGTGTTTTCGGGTTTCCGTTTGGTCTGATTCTTTTACCCAACCCTTATAGGGACATATTAAGCTTATCCAAACAATAATATATGAAAAGTAAGTAAAATCGAGAGATTTCGTAATTTGTCGGAAACTTACAAAGTGATGTAATGAAAATCCGGAAAGGTAGGATTGTAGATCGTCGCGAGGTGGTCGTTTATTTCCAAAGGGGCTTGAAGATCCGAAGTCGTTTAGGGCGTTTATTTTGTGATTTTTGATGATTTGGAGATGTTGGTGATGATGATAATTAGAGAGAAAAGAGAAAGAAGAGAGAGAGAAGGAAAAGATAAATGAAAGAAAAGTGGGTGGGAATGGGAGGTTAAGCCCCCATTTTCGCCCCGCGTTTCCGCTCCGTGCGGTGTTCGTTTGCTCCGTCGTTTAAACGTGAAATAATTATTTTAAATATTAATTGGTACGTTTTAAAATACAAATTATTACGCTATATTTTATTTAAATATTTTACTAATCACTTTATATTTGAATTATAAAAAGGTAAGTTAATTTGTTTGCGCGTTTTACATTTTAAATTGTGTAACTTTCTGATTGTACGGTACGAATGAATACGAAGTATTATAATAATAATACTTTTGACATAAAAGCGTTATTTAATAAAAGTTGGTCACCAACGTCCGTATTTATTGTATCGAAATTCATTCGATTTGAAACTTGTACGATTTAAACAAACCGTATAATTGTAGATATATATTCGACAATATATATAATAATTGATACATTAATTAGCCTAACACAGAACTAATTACATGTATTAAAACTTGATTAGGCACTAAATTCTAGTCCTAAATTGACGGTTGTCACATTCTCCCCCTGTTAGAAGAATTTCGTCCCGAAATTTATGTTGTAGTCATGTTTGACGTTGAATCAGTGAAGAGTTGAGGATACTTGAGTCGCATTTGGTCCTCCCGTTCCCAGGTGAATTCCGGACCGCGCCGCGAATTCCACCTAACCTTGACAATGGGAATACGACTTTGTTTAAGTTGTTTGACCTCACGGTCCATGATTTCAGCGGGTTCCTCAACAAAGTGAAGTTTCTCGTCAACTCGAATTTCATCGAGTGGAATGATAAGTGTCTCATCAGACAGACACTTCTTCAGATTTGAAACATGAAATGTGGGATGCACGCTGCTGAGTTCAGCTGGCAGCTGCAATCGATAAGCCACTGGACCAATCCTTTCGAGGATTTCGAATGGCCCAATGTATCTGGGATTCAACTTCCCTCGTTTGCCAAATCGGATTACGCCTTTCCAAGGCGATACTTTGAGTAGAACTCGATCCCCAACCTGGAACTCGAGTGGTTTGCGTCTCACGTCAGCATAACTTTTCTGACGATCACGCGCGGTCTTGAGCTTGTTTTGAATTTCAACGATTCTCTCGGTCGTCTCGTGAATGATTTCTGGACCTGTGAGTTGGCTATCCCCAACTTCAGTCCAACAGATAGGTGACCGGCATTTACGACCGTACAGTGCCTCGAAGGGTGCAGCCTTGATGCTGGTATGATAACTGTTGTTGTACGAGAACTCGCACAATGGTAGATGTTTTTCCCAGTTTACACCGAAATCTACTACGCAGGCCCGTAGCATGTCTTCCAGTGTTTGAATGGTTCGTTCACTTTGGCCGTCGGTTTGAGGATGGTATGCGGTACTCATATCAAGTCGAGTACCCAGAGATTTTTGAAGTGATTGCCAAAATTGTGAAGTGAAACGACTATCTCTATTGGAGATAATTGAGATTGGAACACCGTGTTTGGTCACGATTTCCTTCAGATAAATGTTGGTGAGGCGTTCCATTTTGTCGGATTCCTTGATTGCCAGGAAGTGAGCAGACTTTGTGAGACGATCCACGATCACCCAAATGGAATCGCAACCGTTCGAGGATCTGGGTAGTTTGGTTATGAAGTCCATGGCAATTTGTTCCCATTTCCATTCAGGAAGACTGGGTTGTTGAAGTAAACCAGAAGGTTTTTGATATTCGATTTTGACTTTGGAGCAAGTAAGGCATTTGCTGACATAGGTGGCGATTTCGGCTTTCATGTTCGGCCACCAGTAGAAGTCCTTGATACCGTGGTACATTTTATCGGATCCCGGATGGATAGAATATTTGGACTTGTGAGCTTCATCCATCACCAAGTCTCGTAGGTTCCCAAATTTAGGCAACCAGATTCGGTTTGAGAAATACCTAATCCCGTTAGGTTTGATTTCGAACTGTTTATCCATGCCCCGCAAGGCTTCATCTTTGACATTTTCGGGTTTTAAGGCTTCGAGTTGAGCAGTGAGGATTTGAATGTTTAAATTGTTGTGAATGGTCATACTGAGGGCTCGAACCCGAAGTGGTTTCACTCGCTCCTTTCGACTGAGGGCGTCAGCAACAACATTTGCTTTGCCTGGATGATATTTGAGTTCGCAGTCGTAATCAGTAAGCAACTCGACCCATCGACGTTGCCTCATGTTGAGATCCTTCTGATCGAATATGTGTTGAAGGCTTTTATGGTCGGTAAAGATTGTACATCTGGTACCATAAAGGTAATGTCTCCAGATTTTGAGGGCAAAAACGACAGCTCCTAGCTCAAGGTCGTGGGTGGTGTAATTCTTTTCATGAATCTTGAGCTGTCGGGAAGCATAAGCTATGACTTTGTCTCGTTGCATGAGCACACAACCGAGACCTTGATGAGAAGCATCGCAGTATACCACGAAGTCATCGGTGCCTTCGGGTAGGGATAAAATAGGAGCACTGCAAAGCTTTTGTTTTAAGAGTTGGAATGCCGACTCTTGTTTCTCAGTCTAGTCAAACTTTTTGTCTTTCTGGGTCAGAGTCGTGAGTGGTATGGCTATCTTGGAGAAATTTTCAATGAATCGTCGATAGTATCCGGCCAGTCCCAAAAACTGCCGTACTTCGGTTGGAGTGGTTGGCGATTGCCAGTCTTTGATAGCCTCGATTTTTGACGGGTCGACGTGAATCCCCTGACTGTCAATCACGTGACCAAGGAATTGAACGGTTTTGATCCAGAACTCACACTTGGAGAACTTGGCATAGAGCTCCTCGTGTTTAAGTAGTTCAAGGATGGTTTTGAGGTGTTGCGCGTGTTCTTCTTTGTTTCGTGAATATATGAGGATGTCATCGATAAAGACAATGACAAACTTATCAAGATAAGGTTTACACACCCGATTCATAAGGTCCATGAATACAGCCGGTGCATTGGTTAGGCCGAATGGCATTACTTGATTCGTAATGCCCGTAACGGATTCTGAAAGCGGTTTTTGGAATATCGACATCGCGGACACGCAATTGGTGATAACCGGATCGGAGATCAATCTTTGAATAACAACTCGACCCTTGAAGTTGGTCGAACAGGTCATCGATTCGAGGGAGTGGATACCGGTTCTTGACAGTTAACTTGTTCAATTCTCGATAGTCGATACACATTCGAAAAGAACCATCTTTCTTCTTAACAAATAGGACCGGAGCTCCCCAAGGTGAAGAACTCGGCCTGATAAACCCTCGTTCCAGGAGTTCCTGTAACTGGGTGGACAGCTCCTGAAGTTCGGATGGAGCTAAACGGTATGGTGCTCGGGCCACAGGCGCAGCACCTGGTACAAGATCGACTGAGAACTCAACCTGTCTTGGTGGTGGTAGACCAGGCAGTTCCTCAGGAAAGACTTCTGGAAAGTCTCGAACAATTGGAACATCCTCAAGTCGCTTCTCCTCCGACTTTTTCTCCATGATGTGCGCGAGGATTGATGGATAACCCTTTCTCAGAAATTTCCGGGTTTTAAGACAAGAGATGATGTTAAGCCTCGTCCCACCGGTCTCCCCCTGTATGATTAGGGTTCTACCGACGGCGAGAGGTATGCGAACAACTTTGTCATGGCAAATGATTTCGGCGCGATGTTTGGATAACCAGTCCATGCCTACGATGACATCGAAACTTCCTATCTCAACAGGCATAAGATCTATGGAGAAGGTTTCGTCGGCTAGATTTAAGGTGCAATTAGGTATCACACTATTTGTTTCTATCAATTTGCCATTTGCTAGCTCTACGGTGTACTTAACGTCTAAAGCAATAGGTGAAATGTCAAGTAGAGGGCAAAACTCGTCGGAAATAAAACTCCTATCGGCACCAGTATCAAACAGAATGGAAGCAGTTAAATTGTTGAGGAGGAACATACCCGTGACCACATTCGGGTCCTGACGGGCGTCCCCTGAGTTGATCACGAAGGCGTTACTTTTGGCGTTGTTGTTGTTGCGGTGGTTGTTGTTGTTGTTGCCCTTATTCTTCAATTTTGGGCAAGAATCCCTGAAGTGTCCTGGGTTTCCACATTCGTAGCAGGACTTAGGTTGTCGGGCATTTCTGTCAGAGGGGTTGTTGTTGGATTTGGGAGCTCGGCAATCCTTAGTCAAATGCCCTTGCCTCCTGCAGTTGTTGCAAGGAGTACCGCACTGACCAAAATGGTGGTAGTTACACTTGGGACAATAAGGCCTGTCCCCGGTGTAGCTGCGGGTGGTTTCGGAGTTGGAGGTGTAGACTTGGATGGCGTTGTTTTTCTTGTTTGAGTTGTGGTGGTGTTCAGTGGATTTGCGTTCGTTGTTGTTGGAGGATGAGGTGTTGGAGGTCTCACGGCTGACAACTAGAGCCATGAGTTTGTGGGCCAATCGAATGGCACTTTCAGTGGTGGTTGGTTTGGATGAGGCGACGTTTCCCTGGATGTTCTCGGGGAGTCCACGAATGTATTTCTTAATGCCCTTACTTTCTGGTTCGACTAAACCCGGGCATAATAGAGCAAACTGCTGAAATTTGGTGGTATAATCAGCGACATCATTTCCCTGCACTGTCAGGTGCCAGAATTCTTCCTCCAGCCTGTGCAATTCTTCATCAGGACAATACTTTTCTGTCAGCTTCTTCTTCAGTTCGGTCCAAGGAAGTCGGTTTGCAACTTCAAGACCTACGGAGTTCGTGTGGGTTTTCCACCACGTGAGTGCACCTTCTTGAAAGGTGTAAGCAGCGAATTTGACCTTATTGTTCTCAGTGCAGTCGCAGAGACTGAAAACAGATTCCATGCGCTCAATCCAACGGATTAAACCAATGGCACCTTCTGTGCCCTTGAAGTATAGCGGTTTACAGCTAAGAAAGTCCTTATAGGAGCAGGGTTTGGGTGGTGGAGTATTGGTTGCTGTGTCCTCGCTACCGGGTGGTGTTCGGGTAGCCAAGGCTTCGGTCACACTGCGGGCAATTATTCCCGCGATCTCAGCTTCGCTAAGGGTAATTTGACGACGAGGAGGCATGATGCTGAGTAAGAAAGAACAAGGAAATGAAATAAGATACTAGTCCGAGTATGATGAACTAGTGGTGTGTTTGTCATTTCGAGACAAAACGTTTGAAAGAAAGAGGCCTATATTCATATAATATAATATAGCCTAAAGTTGTAATGAGGTCTATTCATGTAAATATATGTATATCACATAATAACCTATTGAGTGTCTAGCACAGACGTGTTTTGAGTCCCGTTTCTCTCGAGGTCAGAGTCAACTAATGCATTCCTGTTCAACATAACTCTTTCAGATTCCACATCATCTTTCTTTAATTGTACAAAGTTGATCAGGCTATGTTAAATTAAAGTCGTATGATGTAATCCCTGAACTAGTCATAACTAATAAGGAATACTGCCTAACGGTCATAGTCTAGGCCCACTAAATGCAACCAAGTTCACTATAACCTTAGGCTCTGATACCAATCTGTGACACCCCCAAATTTAATGATTTGCGGAAGCTTGATTTGGGTGTCACTAATCAATATACAAAGCACATAAGATATAATGAACGACCACTATATGCGTCGTTATAAACTTGTATAGATAAAGTAAGTGTTTACATCAAAATATAGTTACATTAGCTCGATTCCTGAAATTGAGAGATTACAAAGCATAATTACTTTTACAAAATATAATAATGCAATCCAATCTCTAGTTGTATGAATGCTGACTCGAGCTAATAGTTCCTGCTTGTGCAGTCAACCTACTGCTGGGTACCTGTGATAAATACTAAAATGGGTCAGCGAAAACGCTGGTGAGCTCACAGGTTTGTATGTCAATGTATAGTTGTCAGAACCGCAAGATTTATATTGAATTTAAAATGCAATTAAGCAAAATAAAAGTTATACTGTCCATGAGCACATAGTCTGAGCTTAACTTGATTTGTCAGGCCCAATTAAGGAAACCTAACTTGGAGTGCCTCCTACGAGTGCCTAATCAACACTCGTCTTCCCAAATGCTAATACATCCGTTTGACCGGTTAGTGCGTGCTAACCCGGATGAGGATTGTCAATCCCATATGATATCATATACTAACATTCACGCTATAAAATACTAGAGACTATGCTTATGGAGGACTTTAAATTGATTAGCTTGAAACTCATGTAGTATTTGAAGTTTGGCACTTGCGTTCTACTTGTAAAACAAAATCGAGTAGTAATATCACACCCCTAGTTGTAAAGTAGTGAAAATGGGGCTATGAAACTCACCTGAGTCTTGAAATGTTAAGCAATTAACTTGAAGTAATTAGCAGTGTGTTGGTGTCCAAAGACTTGAAACCTGAATATGTCCACGACACTTAAATTGTCATTAATTGTATTGGTATCTCGAAAGACTACCATTGGAATTGTTTGTCTAACTTAATGTCCAAATTGCCCCGATTTGGTTGATTGTATTGTTACAAGTTACTACGACTTGTTTGATTAGATTGATACAAGTTACAACGACTTGTTTGAATAAGTTGATACAAGTTACAACGACTTGTTTGAATAAGTTGATACAAGTTACAACGACTTGTTTGATGTTGAAGTATGTTTTGAAAACGCGTACGGCCCGTTGGTGATTAGTTGAGATAAAGTGTTATTGTTGTCGTCATGTTTTTGAAGTGTTACACTTGAAATATAAGTCCCATTATGTTCTAAAAGTCGTATGGAATAAGCATTTGAAGTTGTAAAATCTCGACACTTGGTGTAAAAATATTTGGAAAACCTGCTGTTTTATGCGTCACTATGGGCGTCACTAAGGGAGATCATGCGACACTAAGGAAGTGTCGTGTGAAGTGTCAGATTCGAAGGTATAGCGTCACTGGGCTAGTGTCGTGTGTAATAGTATGCGTCACTTCAGGAGTGACGGGTTCAGCATAACGGCGGCACTTATGGAGTGTCGTATAAAATAATGATTTCGGATATTTGGGCGTCACTTAAGAAGTGACGTGTATCATAGCGACACTACCGAAGTGTCGGGTAAAATAGTGTGGCGTCACTTATAGAGTGGCGGGTATAGATCAAAATGGGATTATGGGCGACACTTATGAAGTGTCGGTATAGAATATAGGGCGTCACTTATCTAGTGACGGTATGTTGTGTCAGATAAAAGGATATGGCGGCACTTAACAAGTGTCGCTAGGTATATATAGGCGTCACTTCAGTAGTGACGGTCAGAGGCCAACAATTGAGCTTATGCGACACTTAGGGAGTGTCGGTATCAGAAGTATAGAGGCACTTAAGGAGTGTCGCTAGTAGTGTCGCATACCTGGGTTCATCCATGCGACACTATCACCTGATTGACGGATTTCGAGCCAAAAACGTGTTTTCGGGTTTCCGTTTGGTCTGATTCTTTTACCCAACCCTTATAGGGACATATTAAGCTTATCCAAACAATAATATATGAAAAGTAAGTAAAATCGAGAGATTTCGTAATTTGTCGGAAACTTACAAAGTGATGAAATGAAAATCCGGAAAGGTAGGATTGTAGATCGTCGCGAGGTGGTCGTTTATTTCCAAAGGGGCTTGAAGATCCGAAGTCGTTTAGGGCGTTTATTTTGTGATTTTTGATGATTTGGAGATGTTGGTGATGATGATAATTAGAGAGAAAAGAGAAAGAAGAGAGAGAGAAGGAAAAGATAAATGAAAGAAAAGTGGGTGGGAATGGGAGGTTAAGCCCCCATTTTCGCCCCGCGTTTCCGCTCCGTGCGGTGTTCGTTTGCTCCGTCGTTTAAACGTGAAATAATTATTTTAAATATTAATTGGTACGTTTTAAAATACAAATTATTACGCTATATTTTATTTAAATATTTTACTAATCACTTTATATTTGAATTATAAAAAGGTAAGTTAATTTGTTTGCGCGTTTTACATTTTAAATTGTGTAACTTTCTGATTGTACGGTACGAATGAATACGAAGTATTATAATAATAATACTTTTGACATAAAAGCGTTATTTAATAAAAGTTGGTCACCAACGTCCGTATTTATTGTATCGAAATTCATTCGATTTGAAACTTGTACGATTTAAACAAACCGTATAATTGTAGATATATATTTGACAATATATATAATAATTGATACATTAATTAGCCTAACACAGAACTAATTACATGTATTAAAACTTGATTAGGCACTAAATTCTAGTCCTAAATTGACGGTTGTCACAGTATTTATATACATCAGTCAAAATATGTCAATGACATGTTGACTAGGTATGACCTGCTCACCTGTAAAACCTATGGGACTCCCATCGAGCTTAATCACAATCTTAAACTTGCTGAGGAAGATGAAGATTGCAAGGAGAGGGACTATCGTTTTATGATAGGTTCTCTCATGTATTTGACTGCCTCTAGACCGGACATTGTATTTTCCGTGTCGATTTGCTCGCGCTATCAGGCTAAACCAAAGGTGTCACATATGAAGGCAGTGAAGCGAATTTTTGGTTATCTCAGAGCTAGACCTACTCTTGGTCTTTGGTATTCAAATGAGAAGACTTTCGCTCTCACAGCCTATTCAGATTCGGATCATGGAGGTTGCAGTATCTATAAGAAGTCAACAACTGGTGGATGTCAATTTCTGGGATCACGTTTGGTCTCGTGGCAGTGCAAGAAGCAGACTACAGTCTCTCTTTCTACAGCAGAGGCTGAGTATGTTGCTGCTGCTAGCTGTTGTGCCCAAGTTCTCTGGATTCAGCACCAATTACGCGATTACGGGTTACTTCTTACTATGACTCCTATTCACATAGATAACACTGCTGCTATTTCTATCACACGCAATCCCGTACAGCACTCTAAGACAAAACACATAGAACTTAGGTTCCACTTCATACGGGATTGCTATGAAAAACACTTGATAGACCTGGTCCACATAGACACCCTTAAACAAAATGCCGACCTATTCACCAAAGCTTTTTCGCGTGCTCGATTTGATGAACTGGTCAACATGATCGGTTTAAGATTCTTTGGGTCTAAAAAGTAATGTGTGATTTGGATAGTAACTTTATTTGTTTTTATGTGTGTTAAAAAAAAAAAATGGCAACAGCCACTCTTTATACTCTTTAGTATTAAAGAAAACGTGAGGTTGCAATATTTTTAAAATAGACGTTGAGTTGTGTCTGTAAACAACTTGGGATATGATAGTACATCGGGTGACATGCACAAAATGGAATTTTAAGGTTTATCTTGGATGTGTCAGTAGGTTTATCTGACACACTTAAAACAGTTTTTATCTAAATTATCTTCATCATACGATGTATTGGTAGGCATAATACACACCGGTCTCTGAGATATTAAGAAGTAATTTAAATACATGTCTATGATCCTGTGGTAAACACCTTGTGATGTACTACTCTAAGTCTTAATTCCTTAGCGTAGCTTGACATACTTCTATTTTTGGATCGTATATTTGAGAACTTTTGGGGGAGTATGCTGATTGTTTCCTCTGTTGTACGTAAGTGCAGACCTGGTCTCAATTCAGCTTACTCTCAAAACTAAGCAAACGTGAGTCAATGTACTTGCAAAGTCTTAAATTCTAAGATACTGATCAAGGTCGCCAATTGAATAAAAACAAGTTTGGTTTGACTGCGATCGGTTTTGCTTAAACCTGAATCAAGTGTATGTTGCTCTGTTGTACGCAAGTACAGACCTGTCACCGCTGGCTTGATTCTTAAAACTGATTCTCTTATATTCTTTCTGCATTTGGAAACTATGTTCATGTCTGGGTTACAGGAGTATATCTATGGTGGGGACCACGGTGAAATATTCATACTAACAATAAAGGTTACCTCACAGACACGGATGTAACATGTTTAGGTGGACAAACAATACCAATAATCGTCTTGAAATAACTTTTATAAAAGGTGTTTTAAATGTGCCAAGTAAATTTAAAGTGGACAAATATACTGATGATCGAAATAACACTTACTATTCCTAATAATTGCATGTTATTCCGATATGATCCCTAACCAGCCTAAATCAACTCCGTCACCAAAAAGAATGCATTTAGTTTATAGCATTAATTTTGTGTTTATCTTATTTTATTTTTTTAATTTTAATTTTATTTTTTAACCAAGTCACATTTACTGTCAAATTGAGCAATACGCAAAAGATCGACAAAATTTTAAAATTTTTCACAATCTGTCGATATGCGTCACTTCCCAAGTGACGCTGATAGTGACGCTATAAGTGACGCCTTAAGAGTCGTTCTAAGTGACGCAGATTAGGGTTTTGGTATAAATAGTTCCGTATCCGGCACTTATTTTCACCACCAACACTATTCAATACGCGTCACTTCCACTGACCTAGCGTCACTTCCTTTGTCGCTGCGTCACTTCGACTGTTCGTGATTTCCGATCGATTTGTGGCTTTCTGTGTATTTTGCGTGCAATCGGCCTCCGTGATCTTATACCTCTTATCATTACGCATCGTTAGGTACAATTTTTATCATCTATAATTGCGTAATTCATGATTTAATCGTCGTTTAAAGTTACGGGTTTTTAGGGTTTCCGAAATCGCGAAATTTGGGGATCAATTTGTTAATGTTTTGTGTTATTAAACGGTGTGTTTTACTCGTTCTCACTTGCCGCACCTTTTGGTTACCTCGTTTTCGAAAAACCCCAAATTTTGTTCGTCGCGATTTCTGGACTTGAACAGTGACACGATGATCTTCATCGTTGCGTCACTTCAAGCGTCACTTCTATAAGTGACGCATCATGGTAATTTGGTATGCTAAGCGTCATTTAGACCGTCACTTCTCTGAGTGACGCCTTTATGCGTCACTCTTACGCGTCACTTACTCAATAACGCATATCCGTCACTTGTTCCACTAACTTTGAATGACGCATAGTGTGGCACCGTCACTTACTCCAGTGACACTTGTCATGCGTCACTTACCTTTAGTGACGCTTCTTATGATTTCTGATTAGATTTTACTGTACCATGCGGCACTTCATGAGTGTCGCTCATATGTTTTGCGTCACTTCCTTAGTGACGGTTAACTCAGATTTCTAATTCCATTACCATTCTGTGTGTTCAGCCATGGCGGGGGATTTCTTTCAGTTTCTAACTGCTTAAGAAAGACTGTGTTCACTGCTTCTGCCCAAAGAGTGTCACCACTCACCCCTCCGCGGCTAGAAGGATTCTCTTCCGGTCGTGGATCCTTTTGTGGTTTCTGGTGGTGCTGCACATTAAAGCTTCTATCTGGTCACTTAGATATGACCATTTTTGTCCCAGTTGGCTAATGATCTGGTGGAACTCTCTCCTTGTCCTGAATCTTGGCTTCATGGTCTGGAGGAATTCCTTCATTATCTTGGATCTTGGTCTTCTGGTCTGGTGGGATTCACTCCTTATCCTGAATCTTCGCCTTACCTTGTCTTGGATTTTGGCTATTCGTGTATAACCTAGAATCTAGCTCTAGGTATTGGTTTAAGGTTTAGGGTTTAGAATTTGATATGTGTAATTGTCTTTGTAACTATTTACCATATCTATAAAATTCTACTCTTATGATAATTCTTGTGAAATATATTATTCTACAATTCTGTCATTTGCTTTCTTGTGTGGATTTTAGCTTACAGATGGCAGGTCTTCAAGATTATTATCGCCGAACCAACTCACGACACAACATTGTTGCATTTTTGGATTCAACGCACAAGAACTCGATGCCTTTTCGGCCGATGATCTAGTTTCTCAGACGTTCAAGGATTCATCACGCCATTACAGCTTCGGCACCAGTGTATATGAACCAAATCGAGGAGTTTTATGACCACGCATTTATCAGAACAGAGAACGACACTCCGAGGATTGTGTCAACTATGTTTGGACGCGAGATTCAGATTACACAGGATTCGGTTCGCCGTGTTTTGCAGTTTGATGATGCGAACAATATGCCGACCGTTTTTGAGACCGCGTTTATCTATGGGGGTCTTCAGCGAATGGGTTATCCTGCAGATCAGCTTGTGGATTTTAGGAAACAGTATCTCCACAGGGTTTGGAGATATTTAGCTCATATTGTTATTGTCTGTTTATCTCCGAGAAAAGGTGGATACGATGCTGCGAGTCATACGACTCTATCTTTGATGCTGGCTTTGGTATACAACAAACCGTATAATTTCAGCGGTTATATCTTTGGGAATATGGTGGAAAACGTTCGAGCTGGGAAGGATAAGTGGCTGCTATATCCTCGTTTTGTTCAGCTATTGTTAAATGACTTGGATTTGAGAATCGATCCGGATCTTAGGTCGTTATTGGTTCAAACGCCAATGTTGTTACGAGTTTTCAATGACTGCAAGCTACCACCGAAAGATTCTGCAGTCTTGCTTGATCGTGAGCTGTTCGGGCACGTAGTGAACGAAAACTACGTTGCGCCGCCTGGAGATGCTTATGAGGATGTTGTTGCTCCTCCGGTAAATGAAGCCGATTTAGTTGATGCTGCTGTTGCTCAAGACTTGGAGGATATTGAGCAAGTTGAAGAGGTTGCAGCTGAGGAATCTGATGGTGGTCCCACACCACCTGACTCTCCAGGTGATGTGCCACCTCAGGATGCATTAGATGGAATACATTTAGCTGATCCTCGACGCTTTAAGCGTATTTTGAGAAGGATTTCTGCGGGGCGTGTTCATGTACCTCCTAATCTTGGAAAGCGACCAGCTGGGTCTTCTCCGTCTTATGCTGATCTACCATTGAGAAGACGCCAGCGAACGGGAATAAGTATTCAAGAACCGAGTCAGCAAGCTCAACAACAACAACCGCCGCCTGCGATGCTTCAACAGTTCCTTGATCAGATAAATCAGATGAATAAGCGTTTTGATGATCAGGCTGCCGTGATTGAAGCTCAAGCTGCCCAAATAAAAGATTTGGAGATCAAGGCAGCTCATGTGTAGGAATTGCAGCTTGAATTGAAGGATGTTAAGTCTAGATTGTTAGAGTTGGAAGCGGTTACCGTTGTTTCGGGGGAGGAAGGTCAGAGAACCTTAGAAACAAATGTAACCCCTACCCCTGAAACCGAAAATGTAAATCCAGATTCTATTAATGAAAACATTGCTTTGGATTATTTCGTTGATGTTCCAGGACAACCGAGACCCATTTCGGTTGATTATTCGAATGTTAATCTCACATACATTCAGAGTTTGATAAATCCGGGTGGTGAAGAAGATAGATCAGTCGATCCGGATGATATAGAGATGGATGCGGAGGTTCCAGGGTCGGACGAAGAATATTTGGATAATCCTAATCAGGAACCGGCACCTGAGCGAGAATAGCAACCAGTTCAGAAACAACCGGCTCAACCATATGATTTTGACACACCGATCATTGAGTCCGATGATTCTGATGATGAACAAGAACCTCCAGCAGAACCTACTCAGGAACAACCATCTGCTGAATCTGTTCCTGAACAAGCGCAACCGTCTACATCGTCAGATCGTCCGATGTTTCGAAAGCTTAAACCTGAGTTGAAGATTTGCAAAACTTATCAGGTTCGAGGTGATTTGACTGGATTGATCAGAAGTTGGAAGTTTGATGAAGTTAACTTTCTGATTCTTATTAAATGAAGAGATGGCGTACAGTACTTCCGGCCGAGATTTAACTGTATTAGCACGCTGCTGAAGGAGGAATTGAATCGTCTTGCTCAACTGAACATTGTTAACCACACTGATGATTTTCGTGGTAACATGTTTCAGAAGATTCTCAGAAAAGATATCTACAGCAAGAAGTATTTGTGGGTTAGACCAGAGCTGGGAGTTCGTTATTCATACAAGAAAAAGTTGGATTCAAGAACTCAACAACCGATCGTGAAATATCATTATCCTCCAGCTGCTAGTCAGAAAACTGTGCCATTGCAGTCTTTACCACTTGATTTTCTTAAAAGATTACGATATTGGTGGTTTGATTCCGTTACTCAAGAAGCAGTTATTGAATATCTTTCAGTTGAAGATCCAGTGATTGAGAAGGGTAATTGGAGTCTATCTGCAAAGTATGGAAGAACTCTTCGTGTTTTTGATCCGATCAGCCTTATTAATCTGACAAAGAAAGATTTGAAAGCTCTTCACAAAAGCAAAATGGAGTATCATCGTTTTGATCAAGAAGAAGCTTCAAAGTTCGAGAAGGTGGTCGAGATTTGTGTTCGAGTGGGTATTCATGCTGGTGGAGTATTTCCACCAGGTTGGGTTTGAACAGAAGATATTTTTGAAGACCAAGCTGAAGACACGGGGGAGTTTGTTGATGCATGTTAGTGTGTCTGTCAGTTGGTCTATCGAGTTGTAAGTGTCGTTAGTTAATTGTAATAGAAAAGTCATTTTAGTATATAGCGACACTTAGTTTCTGTATTAGGCGACACTTGTCTTAGTGTCGCATAGCGTCACTTAGGTAAGTGACGCATGAGGGCGGCGACATGCGACACTTCCCAAGTGACGCATGTCTGCCGATTTTGTTTTAGTATAAATTGAAACCTACGGGTTTTCGGCTAGGGTTGACGAAACCCTAGCACCATTTTTCGACTAAGCAATCTGTAATTCGTTTCCAATACCTATTCGAAGCTAATAAACAAGTATTCTTTGATTAATCATTCGTTTCGGTTAACGTTTATTAGTTATTTGTGTAATTGATTGATTCCGCCAATCTATTACTAACGATCATCACTTAGATCCACAGCAAGGGGCACTTTCACAATATCATAACTAATTGGTGGGACTATGATTAATGGTAAAGTCCTTTTTGGGTTGCCCACATGAACAGTCAAGAGAAAGATGAATGATAATATTAATAGTATTAATATTATATTTAATTATTTGGTTAATTAACAATAGTTTGTTAATTAGAGATCAAATGTAATTAAATAAAGCGGAAGATTCCAGAAACTGGATCCAACCGCCGGTTGGAAGGTCCAACCGCCGGTTGGGATTAGGGTTTCAAAGGCGGTGCAAGTCGCAGACTTGGAGTACAAGTCTGATAGCTCCAACCGCCGGTTGGAAGGTCCAACCGCCGGTTGGGAGTCGAATTCAGCAAATCGAAGGGTTTCTTCCACAACTATAAATAGGGGCATCCTATACCTTCATTATGTATCAAGTCAGCTACGAATTTTCAAGTATTTCGAAAATTCAACTCTCTTGGGTTTTTGGGTGTGAAGCATTAGAGGTATTCTACTTTGGGTACTTGCCTCCAAGTAACGAAGCTCTGCTCGTTGGTCTGCTCGCGAGAAAAATAGGTTTTCTCTAAGGTTAGTGTTTTCCTTATATTCTCTTTGTCCAATTTATTCATTGTACTATGTTGTTAAAGTTAAAGATCCCTTAGTGTAACACCCCCAAAATTTACTATTTAGCGGAAGCTCGAATTGGGTGTTACTAATCAATATTCACAGCACAAAGATATATAATGAACGACCACTATATGCGTCGTTTGAACTTGTATAAATAAAACAAAGTTTACATCCAAAAATAATGTTTACATTAGCTCCGTTTCTGAAATGGAGAGATTTACATCACATAATTACTTATACAAAATATAATAATGCAATTTAAATCTCTGATTTGTATTGCATGTTGACTCGAGCTAATGAAATCCTGTCGGGCAGTCCAACCTACTGCTGTGTACCTGTGATACATGCTAAAATGGGTCAGCGAAACGCTGGTGAGCTCACAGGTTTGTATATCAATATTTGTTGTATGAACCGCAAGATTTATAATTGAATTTAAAATGCAATTAAGTAAAATAAAAGTTATACAGTCATGAGCACATAGTCTGAGCTTAACTTGAGTTGTCAGGCCCACTTAAGGAAACCTAACTTGAAGGCCCCCACGATTGTCTAATCCACACTCGTCATCCCAAATGCTAATACGTCCGTTTGACCAGTTAGTGCGTGCTAACCCGGACGAGGATTGTCAATCCTATATGATATCATATACTAACATTCACGCTACTACGTATTACCAGACTATGCTATGGAGGACTTTATTGATTAGTTGAAAACAACTCATGCAGTATTTGTATTGATTTGTACTTGCGTTCAACATGTAAATAAAACGAGCATTGTAATCACACCCCGAATATGTAAAGCAGTAAAATAGGGGCCATGAGACTCACCTGAGCCTTGAGTGTTTATCTTAATAAACTTGAATTGATTAGCCTAGAATTGATGTCCGAAGACTTGCAACCTGAAGGTGTCCATGTCACGCGATGGTTATTAATTGATTAGGTATCTCGAAAGACTACCTTTGTAGTTGTTTGTCCTAATTACCCCGATTTGGTTGATTGACTTGTCCAAATTACTAAGATTTGGTTGATTGAATTGAGTATTTGAAAACGTGTACGGCCCATTGGTGATTAGTTGTAATAATAACATTGATGTTATCACATTGATTGCGAAGTGTTATACTTGAAAAGTATATTCCATTTTGTTTGCAAAGTCGTGTCGTATAAGTGTTTGAAGTTGTACAAGTTTGACACTTGGTGTGAAATATGCTTACGGAATCTAAGTACGGGGGTCCGGGGGCAGCGCCCCTGGTAGCGGGGTCCAAGGGGCAGAGCCCCTGGTTGGGGTCGAGCTGCCAAGTCAGCTTGGAAAATTTTTATTTCTACTATATTACTTTGGTGAAAAACGCATCTGGACTTGAATTTGGATGAAATCAAGTGATAAAATTTAGGGTCTCGACACTTAGTGAAAATACATGTTTTCTGGTCTGTGCGACGTTGGGTGCGACGTCGCAAGTCCTGACTGCGACGTTGAGCATGGCGTCGCTATGTGCGATTTTCTCAATTTAATGCGACGTTGTGGGTGGCGTCGCTATGTGCGACGTTGTTGATTCTTTCGACGTAAGGGTCTGCGTCGCTAAGTGCGACTTCGGCCAATTAAGGCGACGTTGGGGCTGACGTCGCTATATGCGACGTTGTGGAAGGTTTTGCGACGTCGCAGCTGACGTCGCATAAAGTCTGGCCCAAATGCGACGTCACGGTCTGTTGGCCGGAATTTGTGTCGAAAACGAGTTTTCCGGTTTCTGTTTGATCCAAAACTTTTACCCAACCCATATATGGACATTATCAACTTAAACAAACCATAAACAAGTAAAAGTAAGTGAAATCGGAGAGTTTCGGGTTTTGTCGGAAACTTACAAAGTGTCGGATTAAAAATCCGAAAAGATGAAGTTGTAGATCGTGATGAGGTGAACGTTTTTCCCTAAATAGCTCTGGTGATTCGACGTCGTTTGGTGGTGTTATTTGTGAATTAAAGGTGGTGGTGTGGTGGTTTGGTTAGAGAGAAAAGAGAGAAAAAGAAAGAAGAGAGAAGGTGAAGATGATGATGAAATGGTGGGGAAGGTGGGGAATCCCCCATTTTTGGCTGATTTTCGTGGGGCCCACCCCATGTGGGTGTGTCCCAATTTTAACTCCGCGTATTCGCGCTCCGTGCGGTGTTCGTTTTCCCGGTCGTTTAAACGTTAAATAATTATTTTATACGTTTAATTACATGTTTTAAAAATACGAATAATTAATCGATATTTCACTTGAAGTATTTGATAAAATACTTTATAATTGAGTTATAAAATATAACTTAGCTTGTTTCGTCTTGTTTGCGCGTTTGATGGTTTAACCGCATAAAATGTCACTTGTACGATACGAGTTTGAATTGGAATATTATAACAATAATATTTTTGGGACATAATAGTGTTATTAAATAGTATTATATTATTCAATAAAATTGTTCACCAACGTCCGTATTTGCTTGAAACGAATTACATTCGATTTGATTCTTGTACGATTTAATCAAATCGCATACTTGTATATATTCAACAATATATGTTATCTGATACACAAATTAGCCTAACATAGAACTAATTACATGTATTAAAACTTGATTAGGCACTAATTACTAGTCCTAATTTGACGGGTGTCACATTCTCCCTCCGTTAGAAGAATTTCGTCCCGAAATTTAAGTTGAAGTCGTGTTTGATGTTGAGTCAGTGAAGAGTTGAGGATACTTGAGTCACATTTGGTCCTCCCGTTCCCAGGTGAATTCCGGACCACGCCGCGAATTCCACCTGACTTTGACAATGGGAATACGACTTTGTTTGAGTTGTTTGACCTCACGGTCCATGATTTCGGCGGGTTCCTCAACGAAGTGAAGCTTGTCGTCAACTCAAATTTCATCGAGTGGAATGATAAGTGTCTCATCAGACAGACACTTCTTCAAGTTTGAAATGTGAAAAGTGGGGTGCACGCTGCTGAGTTCGGATGGCAGCTGTAATCGATAAGCTACTAGACCAATCCTCTCGAGGATCTCGAATGGTCCAATGTATCTGGGATTTAACTTCCCTCGTTTTCCAAATCGAATTATGCCTTTCCAAGGCGATACCTTGAGTAGTACTCGATCCCCAACCTGGAACTCGAGTGGTTTGCGTCTCACGTCAGCATAACTTTTCTGACGATCACGTGCGGCTTTGAGCTTGTTTTGAATACCGAAAATTTTCTCGGTGGTTTCATGAAGGATTTCCGGACCAGTGAGTTGGCTGTCCCCCACTTCGGTCCAACAGATAGGTGATCGGCACTTACGACCGTACAGTGCCTCGAAAGGTGCAGCCTTGATGCTGGTGTGGTAGCTGTTGTTGTACGAAAACTCGCACAATGGTAGATGTTGTTCCCAGTTCACACCGAAGTCAACTACGCAGGCTCGTAGCATGTCTTCCAGTGTTTGAATGGTTCGTTCACTTTGGCCGTCAGTCTGAGGATGGTATGCGGTACTCATATCAAGACGGGTACCCAATGATTTTTGAAGTGACTGCCAAAATTGAGATGTGAAACGACTATCCCTGTCGGAGATAATCGAGATTGGAACACCGTGACGGGTTACGATTTCTTTCAGGTAGATTCGAGTAAGGCGTTCCATTTTATCGGTTTCTTTGATCGCCAGAAAATGAGCAGATTTTGTGAGACGGTCGACGATCACCCAAATGGTATCGCAACCGCTCGATGACTTGGGTAGTTTGGTTATGAAATCCATGGCGATTTGTTCCCATTTCCATTCGGGAATGTCGGGTTGTTGAAGCAAGCCAGAAGGCTTTTGGTATTCAGCCTTGACTTTTGAGCAAGTAAGGCACTTGCTAACGTAGGTAGCGATTTCGGCTTTCATGTTCGGCCACCAATAGAAATCCTTGATACCGTGATACATTTTATCGGATCCCGGATGAATGGAATATTTTGACATGTGAGCTTCATCCATCACCAAGTCTCGTAGGTTCCCGAAACTAGGCAACCAGATTCGGTTTGAGAAATACCTAATCCCGTTAGGTTTGATTTCGAACTGTTTATCCATGCCTCGCAAGGCTTCGTTTTTGACATTATCAGGTTTGAGGGCTTCGAGTTGAGCAGCGAGAATCTGAATGTTTAGATCATTGTGAATAGTCATACTGAGGGCTCGGACTCGAAGTGGTTTCGACCTTTCTTTTCGACTGAGGGCATCGGCAACAACATTTGCCTTACCCGGATGGTATTTGAGTTCGCAGTCATAATCGGTAAGCAACTCGACCCATCGACGTTGCCTCATGTTGAGATCCTTCTGATCGAATATGTGCTGGAGACTTTTATGATCGGTAAAAATTGTGCACCTAGTGCCGTAGAGGTAATGTCTCCAGATTTTGAGAGCAAAAACAACTGCTCCAAGTTCGAGGTCATGAGTGGTGTAGTTCTTTTCGTGAACTTTCAATTGTCGCGAGGCGTAAGCAATGACCTTGTCTCGTTGCATCAGCACACAACCGAGACCTTGATGAGAAGCATCGCAGTATACCACGAAGTCATCTGTGCCTTCGGGTAATTATAAGATTGGAGCACTGCAAAGCTTTTGTTTCAGAAGTTGAAATGCTGACTCTTGTTTATCAGTCCAGTCGAACTTTTTGTCTTTTTGAGTCAGTGTCGTGAGTGGCAACGCTATTTTTGAGAAATTTTCAATGAATCGTCGATAGTAACCAGCCAGTCCTAAAAACTGCCGTACTTCTGTTGGAGTTGTCGGCGATTGCCAATTTTTGATAGCCTCTATTTTCGAAGGATCAACATGAATTCCTTGACTATCTATAACATGTCCAAGAAATTGAACGGTTTGTATCTAGAACTCACACTTGGAGAATTTGGCGTAAAGCTCCTCGTGTCTAAGTAGTTCTAGAATGGTTTTGAGATGTTGCGCGTGTTCTTGTTTGTTTCGCGAGTATATGAGTATGTCATCGATGAAGACAATGACAAACTTGTCGAGATGAGGCTTGCACACCCGATTCATAAGGTCCATGAATACAGCCGGTGCATTGGTTAGACCGAATGGCATTACTTGAAATTCGTAATGCCCATAACGGGTTCTGAAGGCGGTTTTCGGAATATCGGCATCGCGAACACGCAATTGATGATAACCTGATCGAAGATCAATCTTTGAATAACAACTCGATCCTTGAAGTTGGTCGAACAGGTCGTCGATTCGGGGAAGTGGGTATCGGTTCTTGACGGTCAACTTGTTCAACTCTCGGTAGTCGATACACATTCGGAAAGAACCATCTTTCTTTTTGACAAATAGGACCGGAGGTCCCCAAGGTGAAGAACTCGGCCTAATGAATCCTCTTTCCAGGAGCTCCTGTAACCGGGTGGACAACTCCTGAAGTTCGGATGGAGCTAAACGGTATGGTGCTCGGGCCACAGGTGCAGCACCTGGCACAAGATCGATTGAGAACTCAACCTGTCTTGGTGGTGGTAGACCAGGTAGTTCTTCGGGAAAGACTTCTGGAAAGTCTCGAACGATTGGCACATCCTCAAGTCGCTTCTCCTCCGACTTTTTCTCCATGATGTGCGCGAGGATTGCTGGATAACCCTTTCTCAGAAATTTTCGAGTTTTTAAGCAAGATATGATATTGAGTCTCGTCCCGCCGGTCTCCCCCTGTATGATTAAAGTTCCACCGGCGGCGAGGGGTATGCGAACGACTTTGTCATAACAGATAATTTCAGCCCGATGCTTGGACAACCAGTCCATACCAATGATAACATCGAAACTTCCGATTTTAACAGGCATAAGATCTATTGAAAAGATTTCCTCAGCTAGGTTTAAAGTGCAATTAGGTATCACACTATCGGTTTCTATGAGTTTACCATTTGCAAGTTCTACGGTGTACTTAACATCTAAGGCAACAGGGGCGATGTCAAGTAGTGGACAAAACTCATCCGAAATAAAGCTTCTATCGGCACCAGTATCAAATAGAACAGAAGCAGTTAAGTTGTTGAGAAGGAGCATACCCGTGACCACGTTCGGGTCTTGACGGGCGTCCCCGGAGTTGATTACGAACACTCTTCCCTTAGTGTTGTTGTTGTTGTTGTTGCTCCTTCGTTTAGGACACTCACTCTTGTAATGTCCAGCCTCTCAACATCCATAACAGGATTTGGGTTGTTGGTTGTTGTTGTTGGGTTTAGGAGCTCGGCAATCCTTAGATGAATGCCCGTACTTCCTGCAGTTGTTGCAGGGAGGTTTGTAGGGACCGTGGTGGTGATAGTTACACTTGGAACAGTATGGTCTGTCCCCCGTGTAGCTACGTTTGGGCTCAGAATTGGTGTTATAAACTTAGATGGTATTGGGCTTTTTGTTTTGGTTGTTGTGGTGTTCGGAGAATTTGCGCTTGTTGTTGTTGGAGGAGGAGGTGTTGGATGTCTCACGGCTGACAACCAGCGCCATGAGTTCGTGTGCTAGCCGGATAGCACTTTCAGTAGTGGTTGGTTTGGACGAAGCGACATTCCCCTGAATGCTCTCGGGAAGGCCGCGGATGTACCTCTTGATTCCCTTTGTCTCTGGTTCCACCAGACTCGGGCATAGCAACGCGAATTGCTGGAACTTGGTGGTGTATCCATCAATATCGGTTCCCTGCACAGTCAAGTGCTAGAACTCTTCCTCCAGACAATGTAGGGCTTCTTCGGGATAGTACTTCTCTGTTAGCTTCTTCTTCAATTCAGCCCAAGGGAGCTGGTTTGCTATTTCGATGCCCACAGAGTTGGCGTGGGTGTTCCACCACGTAAGAGCACCTTCCTGAAAGGTGTAAGCAGCGAACTTTACCTTATTGTCCTCTGTACAGTTGCAGAGGTTGAAGACGGATTCCATCCGTTCTATCCAACGGATCAGTCCAATGGCACCTTTCGTGCCCTTGAAGTAGAGTGGTTTGCAACTGAGAAAATCCTTGTAAGAACAAGGCTTGATGACAGAGGTATTACTAGGAGCTTCACCAGTATTTCGGGAGTTTCGAGGCTAGTCCCGAGCAGCCAAGGCATCGGCCACAGCTCGAGAAACGATAGCATTGATTTCTGCATCACTGTAACTTTTCTTCTTGGGCGGCATGATTCTTCAAGAAAGAAAGAAACAAAAGGTACATAAGAAATTGTACCAGAATGAAAATTACAATAGATGCATATATGTAAAAGCATTAACATACGACATCACTATGTAAAATTTATAATGTAAAGTAATCGAGGAGAATTGTCAATTGATATTACAAGTTCAAAAGATGATAGACTATTCCGAGTTACAAGTTCCAAAAGTTACAGGATTAGATGTTTTACAAAAGTACCGGGTATTGTTACATCCGGTCGAATTACATAGGTCCTACGAAAGCATATTAGGGTACAGATTCAGCCTAAGCTAATTCTGACGTAAGTTGAGTTGTGGCAGCAGTGCGTTGAGATGGGCCACAGATTCTGCGAGTCTGTTGGATATTCGGAGGGCGTCCTCGGTTTCCCTTAGACGTGTCTCGCACTGATACAGCCTTGATTGTAGGACAGAGATTTCATTTCGGTTGCCAATCACTTGGTTGTGGACAACCTCCATGGTTTCGACGGTTTCTCCCACTTGATTTTGAAGAGTGTTTATGGTGTTGACAGTGTGCTCGGGATCTTCGGAGACTTGTTCGATTCGTTCCTTTGCTGTGAGTCTCTAGTTTTCGCGAGTTTCTTGTAGCTCGATATCCATTTCGTGGAGTTGTTGATCGTGATGGTGTACCCTAGCGGCTAAGACTGTTAGAGTAAGGTTAGTGGGATATGGGCTAGCTCGAGGTAACCTGGTGTCCCTCCTAGCTACCCTTGAATTTCGTGATCCATGTGGATAAGAGAGTGATGAACTTGGTGGTGTGTTTGCCATTCTGAGACAAAGCGTTAGAAAGAATGAGGCCTATATCCATATAATAACTTATATAACATAGCCTAAGGTTGTAACGAGGCCTATCTATGTATACTTAGTATCACATAATAGCCTATTGGGTGTCTAGCACAGACTTGTATGAGTCTCGGTTCTCTCGAGGTCAGAGTAAACTAGTGTATTCCTGTTCAACATGATCGTTTCAGACCTTACATCATCTTTCCTTAATTGTACATAGTTGATCAGGCTATGTTAAATTAAAGTCGTATGCTGTAATTCCTGAACCAGTCATGCATAATGAGGAAATACTGCCTAACGGTCATAGTCTAGGCCCACTAAATGCAACCTAGTTCACTATAACCTGGCTCTGATACCAATCTGTAACACCCCCAAATTTACTATTTAGCGGAAGCTCGAATTGGGTGTTACTAATCAATATTCACAGCACAAAGATATATAATGAACGACCACTATATGCGTCGTTTGAACTTGTATAAATAAAACAAAGTTTACATCCAAAAATAATGTTTACATTAGCTCCGTTTCTGAAATGGAGAGATTTACATCACATAATTACTTATACAAAATATAATAATGCAATTTAAATCTCTGATTTGTATTGCATGTTGACTCGAGCTAATGAAATCCTGTCGGGCAGTCCAACCTACTGCTGTGTACCTGTGATACATGCTAAAATGGGTCAGCGAAACGCTGGTGAGCTCACAGGTTTGTATATCAATATTTGTTGTATGAACCGCAAGATTTATAATTGAATTTAAAATGCAATTAAGCAAAATAAAAGTTATACAGTCATGAGCACATAGTCTGAGCTTAACTTGAGTTGTCAGGCCCACTTAAGGAAACCTAACTTGAAGGCCCCCACTATTGTCTAATCCACACTCGTCATCCCAAATGCTAATACGTCCGTTTGACCAGTTAGTGCGTGCTAACCCGGACGAGGATTGTCAATCCTATATGATATCATATACTAACATTCACGCTACTACGTATTACCAGACTATGCTATGGAGGACTTTATTGATTAGTTGAAAACAACTCATGCAGTATTTGTATTGATTTGTACTTGCGTTCAACATGTAAATAAAACGAGCATTGTAATCACACCCTGAATATGTAAAGCAGTAAAATAGGGGCCATGATACTCACCTGAGCCTTGAGTGTTTATCTTAATAAACTTGAATTGATTAGCCTAGAATTGATGTCCGAAGACTTGCAACCTGAAGGTGTCCATGTCACGCGATGGTTATTAATTGATTAGGTATCTCGAAAGACTACCTTTGTAGTTGTTTGTCCAAATTACCCCGATTTGGTTGATTGACTTGTCCAAATTACTAAGATTTGGTTGATTGAATTGAGTATTTGAAAACGTGTACGGCCCGTTGGTGATTAGTTGTAATAATAACATTGATGTTATCACATTGATTGCGAAGTGTTATACTTGAAAAGTGTATTCCATTTTGTTTGCAAAGTCGTGTCGTATAAGCATTTGAAGTTGTACAAGTTTGACACTTGGTGTGAAATATGCTTACGGAATCTAAGTACGAGGGTCTGGGGGCAGCGCCCCTGGTAGCGGGGTCCAAGGGGCAGAGCCCCTGGTTGGGGTCGAGCTGCCAAGTCAGCTTGGAAAATTTTTATTTCTACTATATTGCTTTGGTGAAAAACGCATCTGGACTTGAATTTGGATGAAATCAAGTGATAAAATTTAGGGTCTCGACACTTAGTGAAAATACATGTTTTCTGGTCTGTGCGACGTTGGTTGCGACGTCGCAAGTCCTGACTGCGACGTTGAGCATGGCGTCGCTATGTGCGATTTTCGCAATTTAATGCGACGTTGTGGGTGGCGTCGCTATGTGCGACGTTGTTGATTCTTTCGACGTAAGGGTCTGCGTCGCTAAGTGCGACTTCGGCCAATTAAGGCGACGTTGGGGCTGACGTCGCTATATGCGACGTTGTGGAAGGTTTTGCGACGTCGCAGCTGACGTCGCATAAAGTCTGGCCCAAATGCGACGTCACGGTCTGTTGGCCGGAATTTGTGTCAAAAACGAGTTTTCCGGTTTCTGTTTGATTCAAAACTTTTACCCAACCCATATATGGACATTATTAACTTAAACAAACCATAAACAAGTAAAAGTAAGTGAAATCGGAGAGTTTCGGGTTTTGTCGGAAACTTACAAAGTGTCGGATTAAAAATCCGAAAAGATGAAGTTGTAGATCGTGATGAGGTGAACGTTTTTCCCTAAATAGCTCCGGTGATTCGACGTCGTTTGGTGGTGTTATTTGTGAATTAAAGGTGGTGGTGTGGTGGTTTGGTTAGAGAGAAAAGAGAGAAAAAGAAAGAAGAGAGAAGGTGAAGATGATGATGAAATGGTGAGGAAGGTGGGGAATCCCCCATTTTTGGCTGATTTTCGTGGGGCCCACCCCATGTGGGTGTGTCCCAATTTTAACTCCGCGTATTCGCGCTCCGTGCGGTGTTCGTTTTCCCGGTCGTTTAAACGTTAAATAATTATTTTATACGTTTAATTACATGTTTTAAAAATACGAATAATTAATCGATATTTCACTTGAAGTATTTGATAAAATACTTTATAATTGAGTTATAAAATATAACTTAGCTTGTTTCGTCTTGTTTGCGCGTTTGATGGTTTAACCGCATAAAATGTCACTTGTACGATACGAGTTTGAATTGGAATATTATAACAATAATATTTTTGGGACATAATAGTGTTATTAAATAATATTATATTATTCAATAAAATTGTTCACCAACGTCCGTATTTGCTTGAAACGAATTACATTCGATTTGATTCTTGTACGATTTAATCAAATCGCATACTTGTATATATTCAACAATATATGTTATTTGATACACAAATTAGCCTAACATAGAACTAATTACATGTATTAAAACTTGATTAGGCACTAATTACTAGTCCTAATTTGACCGGTGTCACACTTAGGGTTTTAGTTTCCTAATTGCCTTAGATTATTTAAAGTTTTGTTATTCCGCTGCGTGTATAATAATCTAGTTAGGGAATAGAAAACCCAACAATAAAAGCATGTCAAGCAATTATATAAACAAGTAGCATGTTATACCACATAGTTCTATGTTTTCCACCCCTGGTTTTAAAAGCATTTAATACAAGTAAAAAGGTAGGGGTTGTGAACTCACTGGTAGCGGTCTTCAGCGAATATATCAGCTAGTAATAGTAGTCGTCCAAACTGTATACTTCAAGGTCCTAAACGCAAGAAAATATACTTATATAAGTACTCAACTAATCGTTAAGTTGAAGTGTTTATACAATTTTAGTTGTTGGTGATAATTGCGTTGAAATAGTCGTTGCGTGTAAGTATATATCTATATATACTTTTTAGTTGAATATACATATTCTTATATATATCAATTGTTGTCGTCGTATATTTATATACATTATTCATTTGTAAATGTCGCATATATATATATATATATATATATATATATATATATATATATATATATATATATAGTTTATCACTATCGTTTATGTTTTAAATACATAAATATATTCGTTATAAAAATAATCTCTTTTTGTCGTATATATATATAAATAAATACACTTTGTCGAAATGTCGTATCTATATATATATATATATATATATATATATATATATATATATATATATATATATATATATATATATATAAGTTGTCGTTCGCAATTATATATATCAAAATGGTCGTTCTATATCTATATAAACCGGTTTTAAGTTTGCGTTTTAAAACTACACGACTTGTTGGGCTTGGCCCAAATCGTTTGACCCAATAATAAAGCCCAATAGGTACGGTCCAAATAATGTGGCCCAATACATTTATGGTTTAACATTTTTGGCCCAATTTGATACAAAAATACATCGGCCCATTTAATAAAAAAAAATATGAAATCAAAGCTGGTCACAGGACTCGAACCTGTGACCTTTGACTTCAAAATGCTAGCGCAAACCAACAGGCCATGGATAACATTTTTTGATTTAGATACTAAGTATATACTTATATGTATTTATAGCCTGTTATTCAAAAATGAAATTTAATCAAAACAGGTCACAGGTGGCTCTAACCTATGACCTTTCGGTGCAAACAACAAATCTTTACCAGTAGGCTATGTGCCTACAATTGTTTGTATATTACCAAGTATGTATATATATGCTACTAATTACGTAAAGTGTGTGTCCTTTTTGTGCCATCATTCCAACACCCGTAAGAGTGTAGTTCATCACCATCAGTCATCTTTCTTTAGTTTTTATCTATGATTTTTGAGTTCATTCCTTAGCAACTATTATAATGTACAACCATTAGGTGTTTCAAGTGATTTAATAGATTTATTTTACTCTTATGTTTTGCTCATTTTATATATATCTGACAAAATTTTTTTACAAAATCATCATCATCGATTCTTTTCATTTTTGTTATTTTTAACTTGTTTCAGATTCTATTTATCATATTCATCTATACATACATAATATATCAACAACAAAATTTATGGAAGAAAATGTAAGAAGGTTTCCTCACAAGGATTATGAAGTGTTGATGAGACGATGGAGCTGATGTTGAGCTGCTTTTGGTTCTGCTTCCTCCGAGTGATCAAGAATAATAACAATAAACTCCAATGATATGAGTTTGGTGGGTTAGTCTATGCGGGAGAGAGTGTATATATTTAAATATTGGAACGGTATGGAGTTAGCTCCAATCTGTCTTCTGTATTATTGAAGTCAGAGTTTGGTATTTTACCCGTTAATTTCGTGTACGAGTATAATTTGTGGTACCCCGTGTACAAATCAATTAATCGTTAGTTTAATTTTTATTTGAAAATATTATGGAAAAGAGTTAGAACGAAAATAAAATGAAAACATTTAGATGACGATTTAGGACGCGTTATACACGAACAGAAACAATTATAAAACGTACCTAAAGATCAAAATAATAAAAGTATTGTTTTTCCCATTCCTGTTTTAGTATTTGAAACATTACCCCAAAATATAATTTCGAAATTCAACCGAAATTTGGCACGCAATTTAACTGTACAGTACCACTCCTGTGAATAATTTAATTAATCATTTTAATAAAGTATTTCATTTTTATAATTATCAATTATTAGTTTGTCACACCTTCAAAATCGATAATCTCGTTTATTATTAGTTTAGCGGAAGCTTTAGTTAATTAGCGGAAGCATTTTAATAATAGTTAAAACAGCGGGGGTGCTGACGTTACAATAGTGCATTCACTGTATCAGAGCATATGATCATACAGAACATATATATTTAAGATGCCAAAGTTAAAGTTATTACAAAAGGGTACGACTTATAAAGTCGTACAAGTAGTAGTGTTGTAGAACAACATAAGTTTTAATAAATACAAGTTCATAAAAGTGGGATTTCGTAAGTATAACCAATGAGATTGGTAATACAGAAGAAATCCAAGTGTCCCAAAAGTGGCATCCTAAATAGTATGGGTAGCTTACGTCCTTTTATGCATGCACAGTACCTGAGTCCTAATTCCCTGAAAAACATAGTAAACCGTCAACATTGAATGTTGAGTGAATTCACAGGTTTTGTATAAATCATTCATGTACACAACATAATGTTTATATGTATAGTAGGAAACACAAGTATTCTATTTAAAGAAAACATTTCCTATTTTATGTAAGAATGTCATTCTTACTCCAAGTAATAGCTGTGTAGGAAATACAAGTTTAACAATTAAGTAAACATTTCCACAAAAGCAATCGTGTAGGAACACATATCCTATTAGTTATCACAGGGAATACCCTTCCCAAATCAAGTTGTAGTCTAGTTGTTTAGTTTATGTGGGAAATATAGACTATGATCCCTCTAAGGTGAGCGACACCTTTAAAGTTAAAGTAACGACACCTAGTGCTATAACCAATCCACGACTAGTTGATGTTGTTGCCTCAGTAACATGGTAAGTATACACTCCTCGTTACGACTGCCGTCGTGTGGTTGGAATGACCAACGAGTTATATCCTGGGAGGGTTGTCAAATCGATAGTACTATCTGTATACTCAGTGGCTAGAGTCACCTAGCTAATGGTTATAGGTTGCAAGCACTGGGACTTATGTGCACTACAACTACCTCACGTAAACCTAGGATCATACCAAGATTCGTTGTCTTATTCCCAAAAAGTTGTAAAAACGTTTCATATAGTTAACAGTTGATTATAAAGCATAAAGCATTTATACAAATTAGTTTGATATAAAAGCATGTCAAGTAATTATATAAACAAGTAGCATGTAATAGCACATAGTTCTATGTTTTCCACCTCTGGTTTTAAAAACATTTAAAACAAGTCAATGATAGGGGCTGTGAACTCACAGGTAGCGGTCTACAGCGAATATAACAGCTAGTAATAGTAGTCCAGACGCGTCCCTCAAATACCTAGACGCAAATAAATATACTTTATATAAGTACTCGACTAATCGTTAAGTTGAAGTGTTTATACAATTTTAGTTGTTGGTGATAATTGCGTTGAAATAGTCGTCTAAAGGTTTCCGTTTTATTTTTGTTCTAATACTTTTCTATAATAATTTCAAACAGAAATTATTCGAAAGTGTTTTGAAGTTCTTTTTGAACTTTTGTATCGCGCTAGGTACGTTTAATATAAAACGTATAATATAGTATATTATTTCAATAATTAAGTTAATAATTATTTGTAATTAATAATTTCATATTATTAATTATTTTGTATCACCAACTTTATTGTATTTAGTTTGTCGAGTTCGATACGTTCATTTAGTACAGTAATTATATTTTATAACTACTATTTAACTAATACGACACGTATTATATAGTAAGTTTCACAAAACTTATCACATAAAACAGTTTTGAATTCACTAATCAGGGAATGACTCTAGGTAATGCATGTAGTTAAGTAAAGATTAGTACCCTAATTTGAGGATTGTCACATTCTCCCCCCGTCAGCGAAATCTCGTCCCGAGATTTAAGTTGAGTCCTGAGTCTCGGTCACGTTTTCGAAAAGTTGAGGGTATTTCTTTCGCATTTCATCCTCGCGTTCCCAAGTAGACTCAGGACCGCGCTTTGAGTTCCAACGAACTTTGATGAGTTTGATCCGACTGTGTCGGAGTTTGTGGGTTTTGCGGTCAATTATTTCTATGGGTTCCTCCACAAAATTTAGTTTTGAGTCAATAAAGACCTCGTCTGGAGGAATGATGAGTGTTTCGTCCGACAGACACTTTTTAAGATTACTGATGTGAAAAGTGTCGTGAATGTTACTAAGCTCTTGTGGCAATTTGATTTTGTAAGCGACAGGACCAATCCTGGCAAGGATTTCAAAAGGTCCAACATATTGCGGGTTCAGTTTTCCTCGTTTGCCAAATCGTGATATCCCTTTCCAAGGCGATACTTTGAGTAGGACCTTGTCACCTACTTGAAATTCCAATGGTTTACGGCGATCATCGGCGTAACTCTTTTGTCTGTCTCTCACCGTTTTCAATCGGTTGAGTACTTGAGATATCTTGTCCGTGGTTTCTCGGACAAGTTCAGGTCCGGATAGTTGTCTGTCACCCAACTCTGCCCAACAGAGTGGTGATCGGCATTTGCCTCCATACAGTGCTTCGAATGGCGCCATCTGTATACTGGTGTGATAACTGTTGTTGTAGGAGAATTCTGCTAGTGGGAGATAAGCATCCCAATTTCCTCCAAAGTCAATCACACACGCTCGCAACAAGTCTTCGAGCGTTTGAATCGTTCGTTCACTCTGGCCATCAGTTTGCGGATGATAGGCCATACTCATATCGAGTCGAGTACCTAAAGCCTGTTGTAGCGATTGCCAGAAACGAGATGTGAATCTGCTATCTTTATCAGATATAATGGACAATGGCACACCGTGTCGAGAAACGACCTCTTTGATATAGATCTTCGCCAGTTTCTCTAGTTTGTCAGTCTCTTTGATAGCAATGAAGTGGGATGATTTCGTCAATCGATCGACAATCACCCATATTGAATCAACTCCAGTTGATGTCTTTGGTAGTTTTGTGATGAAGTCCATCATTATGTGCTCCCATTTCCATCGTGGCATCTCTGGTTGTTGCAAAAGTCCTGAAGGTTTTTGATACTCAACCTTGACCTTTGAACAAGTTAGACACTTGCTGACATATGTAGCGATGTCTCTTTTCATGTTAGGCCACCAATAGAAATCTTTCACGTCTTGGTACATCTTATCTGCACCACGATGAATCGAGTAGTTGGACTTGTGAGCTTCGTCCAAAATCAGCTTGCGTAGTTCATCGTCGCATGGAACCCAAACTTGGTCCATGAAGTATAACACTCCATTTTCTTTGGTTTCAAGTTGTTTCTCCATTCCCTTCAAGGATTCGTCTTTCATGCGCTCGGCGGTGAAAGCTATTCGTTGCGCGTCACGAATTTGAGTAATGAGATTCGAGTGGATTGTCAATACCAAAGTTCGAACTCTGCGAGGTTTAACGTTCTCTTTACGACTCAGGGCATCCGCTACTACATTAGCCTTGCCCGGATGGTACTTAATCTCACAGTCGTAATCGTTCAGCAATTCGACCCAACGTCTCTGTCTCATGTTGAGCACTTTCTGGTCAAATATGTGTAGTAGCCCATTGTGGTCGTTGAAGATCGTACACTTTGTACCATATAGGTAGTGTCTCCAGATCTTGAGTGCAAAAACGACTGCTCCCAACTCTAAGTCATGAGTTGTATAATTCTTCTCGTGAATCTTCAATTGACGAGATGCATAAGCAATAACTTTGTCGTTTTGCATGAGGACGCAACCCAATCCTTGGTGTGAGGCATCACAGTAAACAATGAAGTTCTATGTTCCCTCGGGTAAAGATAGGATTGGTGCGGTGCTCAACTTCCGTTTCAACAGTTAGAAGGCGTTCTCTTGTTTCTCTCCCCATTCGAACTTCTTATCCTTCTGAGTTAAGGTGGTGAGTGACTGAGCTATCTTTGAAAAGTTTTTGATAAATCGACGGTAATAGCCAGCCAGACCAAGAAATTGTCGAATCTCGGTGGGAGTTTTCGGCGCTTCCCTGTTTTTGATCGCCTCTATTTTGGACGGGTCCACATGAATTCCTTTATCATTTATCACGTGACCAAGGAAATGAACCTCTCGTATCCAAAATTCGCATTTGGAGAACTTAGCATATAGCTTCTCATTCTCGAGTAGTTGAAGGATAAGTTTCAAGTGTTGTTCGTGATCCTCTTTCGTTTTCGAGTAAATCAAGATGTCATCAATGAACACAATAACAAACTTATCAAGATAAGGTTTGCACACTCAGTTCATGAGATCCATGAATACTGTAGGCGCGTTAGTCAATCCAAACGGCATGACTAAGAACTCATAATGACCATAACGAGTCCTGAACACAGTCTTCGGTACATCCTCCTCTCGAACCTTCAGTTGATGGTAACCAGAACAAAGGTCGATCTTAGAGTAGTAACTCGATCCTTGTAGCTGATCAAACAGATCGTCAATGCGTGGTAACGGATATCGGTTCTTGATAGTTACCTTGTTCAACTCTCTGTAGTCAATGCACATCCGCATGGATCCATCCTTCTTCTTGACAAACAAAATCGGAGCTCCCCAAGGTGAAAAGCTCGGTCGGATGAATCCTAAGTCTAAGAGCTCCTGCAACTGTGTAGACAGTTCTTGCATTTCTGATGGAGCTAGACAATAAGGTGAGTGAGCGATTGGTGCGGCTCCGAGCACCAGATCGATGCGAACTCGACTTGTCGCGGAGGTGGTAATCCCGGAAGATCGTCAGGAAACACTCCCGGATAGTCTCGTACTACAGGTATGTCGTTCAAGCGTTGCTCTTCGGGTTTCTTCTCCACAACATGTACCAAAAATGCTGGATATCCCTTTCGGAGATATTTGCAAGCTTTCAAGCAATTAATCCTTTTGACGGCACTTGTCCTCTTATCTCCTTGTATCACTAAAGTTTCTCCAGTTAACAATGGTAGACGTACTATTTTATCAAAACAAATGATCTCTGCACGATTCTTCGATAACCAGTCCATACCGACTACGATGTCAAAGCTTCCCAACTCAACCGGTAGTAAGTCTATTTTGAAAGGATGACCCTCCAATGCTAGAGTACATCCTGGTACTATTTCTCCTGATTCAATCAACTTACCATCGGCTAGTTCTAGAGTGTACTTGTTGTCTAGTTTACGCGATTTAATGTCTAATAGTGGTTTAAATTCCTTAGACACAAAACTCAAATCGGTGCCTGAATCAAATAACATAGAGGCATAATGGTTGTTAACTAGAAACGTACCAGCGACATTGTTGGGGTCCTGGCGTGCCTCTTGTGCTCCAATGACAAACGCAAGACCTTGAGCTGGTTGGTTGTTGGTGTTACCACGGTTGTTATTGTTGTTGTTCTTGTTGGTATTGCGGTTCTGATTGTTTTGGTTGCCACAGTTAAGTTTAGGGCACTTGTTCGGAAATGACCTTGCTCGCCATCCATTAGCTGGTCGATTCCTATTTGCTTGAGTAGTAGGGTTCGATCTACAGTATTGGGCCAGATGCCCCCAGCGTTTGCAATTTCCACAAAAAGTACAATCACCCTCTTGGTGACGTTCACACTTGCCACACTTGGGCTTGTTCCCCAAGTAAGTCTTTTGTTCAGCAGTAGTGGCAAGGTAAGCTTTCGTGGTTCCAGTCCGCTTCTTATTCTGTTGACCATGACGGTCATTCCACTTGCGTTTTCCCTTTCCAGCATCAGCACTGCTTGATTCCACCTTTCCTGAAGTAGCTTTCTTAGTGAGGGTTCCCATTCTGACTGCTTCATCTGTCAAACGCTGTGCTAGTTCCACAGCACTCTTAAAGGTGGCAGGATTAGACGAAGTCACCAAGCTTCGAATCTGTGGCACCAAACCCCAGACATACCTTTCAATGCGCTTGTACTCATGTGTGACCATGTGTGGTACAAGGCGTGCCAGTTCTTGAAATCTGGTGGTATATCCTGTGATATCAGTACCAACCATAGCAATGTCCCAGAGCTCAGTCTCGATCTTCTGCAGCTCGCTGCGGGGACAAAACTCTTCTGTGACCATAGTTTTCAAAGTTTCCCAGGTTAGTGAATGGGCGGTTGTGCGTCCAAGTGCTTGAACTTGGCCGTTCCACCATGTCAATGCCTTATCAGAAAACGTGCATGCAGCATACTTTACCATGTCGTCACGGGCACAGTGGCTAAAATCTAGCACAGACTCCATTTTCTGTATCCAATGGATGATTCCAATGGCACCTTCAATACCACGGAAGTGGCTAGGTTTGCAAACTAGGAATTTTTTGTATGAACATCCCTTTTGGGTACTCTGAGGGTTACTGCCCGATGCAATCGGATCAGTATCTCTACTACCGCTAACCCTGTCACCGCGGTTTCGATCCGTATCATACTGAGCAAGGGCTTCAGTTATCATTCAATTAACCATTTGTTCAGTCGTCTCCTCAACAGCAGGAGGTGGTGTGGTATTTCGTCGGCTGTTCTTGGTGTTTCTACGCTTAGGCGGCATGATTTAGTCCTAAACACACATGATAAACACTCGTAAGTTACCCTAATCAATCATCACTCATAATAGTACTGAATGTAATAAACAGGGTAATGTAAACCAAACATAATACATATATCATATCATAGGTTTAAGTTGTTACATAAGTTTTGTACAAAGATGGGATTTACTACAAAAAAGATACCCATCGGATCACAACCGATCCACAAAATGAGACGGATCAACCTATACATCCATCTAGTCAAAAGTTTAACCTAATACATCACAAATACAGTCATGACATGGTGAGTCTAACGGAAATACGCTAAAAACATCCCAACAAGCATCCTAACAACTGCCATCAGTACACATACTCCAACTGCAGAACCTACCATCCCCAAACGTCTCTCCAGCAGAATCAGACGTGCTCTAGTCGCATCAGCCGACTCTCGGTCCATCTCGATGTGCATCTCTAAAGTGGCAAGACGTCCATATATAGCAAGAACATCACCGTCAAGTCGAGAGGCGTCACTGTGCAGCTCTCGGATGGAATCCTGCGTACCATAATGAAATCCCAGCAAGGTACGGATGACTGCGACCACGGTAGGGACAGTGAGCTCCAGAGGCTCCTCAGTCAGATGTAGAGATGTCGGTGTGTGAGATGACTCCCCAGTCTCAGAAGTGGAAGGAATCCTCTCCAGTGTCCTCCAGTGGCGTAGTATACGTGGCATCCAGTCGAGATGCGGAACTCTAGCCCTCTGCGGTACCTGCTGATCACAATGGATGTCTCTCTCCTCAGTCATCGGCTCCTTTTCACGAGGTGCCAAGGATCCTACAGGTGGGGACCTAACGCTCATCCGAGCAGTCCTACACAATCCAGGCCCACGTGAAGACTCTCCAACAAAGTGACAGGTATCCATGAAAGTAGATCATAGCATACGAGTAGCGGGAATAGTGGGTGGTGATGGTGGAGTGCCTATGGTACTATCTGAAGTAGCTCTAGGGAATGTGGGTGGGTACACCTCCTCAGACATGTCATCACTAGCGTAGTCAGGCTCCTCCTCTGACTCTGGGATATAGATCGGAAACTGCCTAGACATAACTGTGACAAAAGCAATTGTGTGTGTCGTGTTAGACGTATGCAAAAGTATGAATGCATAAATGTATCTAGCCAAGGCTATAGTCTAGGTCTCTAAGGTTCTTAGTCACTTAAAGACTTCTAGTTCGCTATAACCAATGGATCTGATACCAAGTCTATCACACCCCCAAAATCAATAATCTCGTTTATTATTAGTTTAGCGGAAGCTTTAGTTAATTAGCGGAAGCATTTTAATAATAGTTAAAACAGCGGGGGTGCTGACGTTACAATAGTGCATTCACTGTATCAGAGCATATGATCATACAGAACATATATATTTAAGATGCCAAAGTTAAAGTTATTACAAAAGGGTACGACTTATAAAGTCGTACAAGTAGTAGTGTTGTAGAACAACATAAGTTTTAATAAATACAAGTTCATAAAAGTGGGATTTCGTAAGTATAACCAATGAGATTGGTAATACAGAAGAAATCCAAGTGTCCCAAAAGTGGCATTCTAAATAGTCTGGGTAGCTTACGTCCTTTTAAGCATGCGCAGTACCTGAGTCCTAATTTGTAACACCTGGTCAAAAAGTCAACTTTCACGCCAAATCTAAACTTCAAATAAATGTTACATGTTTGGGAAAAATATTAGACATTCGAAAATTCCATCCGTTTCGAGTTTAAAACACGATTTTATTTAGTGGAGACAACGTAGAAACAAACATAAAACTTAATTTTCAATAAAGTATTCTTATAAAATACTTTCACTAGCAAACATTTCGAGATAAAATAAATAAATTTTAGAATTTAAAATATTATTTTAAATTACAATCGGGTACAAATACACGGGTATTTTGTACTGCAATTTGGGAGACGGTGTCTCCACCGAATCAGCAAAAAGGGAGGGAAACCCCCTCCCCATCTCATTCCATCTTTCTCACTCTCTCTCCTCTCATCCCTTTTCTCTCAATCTCTCTCTCTACAACCCACCACTGCCACCATTTTTCGCCATTTAACACCACTAAACGACCTCCAATCTTCAAGCTCATTTAGGGAAAAACGATCACCACGCAACGATCTACAATCCTATTAGTAAGTTTCCGACAATCCTCAAAATCTCTTAAATCTTAGTTATTTTGCTTGTTTGCGGTTTAGATAAGTTTAATATACTCAAATATGGGTTGGGTAAAAGAATCGGACCAAACGGGAGCCGGAAACTCATTTCCGACTCAAATTCCAGCGAACAGACCGTTGCGTCGCAGGGACCAAAAATAGTGCTGCGACATCGCAGCCAACATCGCAAACCATACCAATGTCGCATGGTGCGACGTAAGTCCCAATGTCGCATGAAATTGCGAACGTCGCACGTAGCGACGTCGACCCCTACGTCGCACTAGACCCTGACGTCGCATATAGCGACGTAGACTCCAACGTCGCAGTACAATCGCACTGCGACGCCAACCCCAACGTCGCACCCAACGTCGCAGGTCACAGAACCCTAAAAACCTATGATTTTCACTAAGTGTCGGAACTAAATTTTACCACATGATTTTAATCCAAATTTGGATTTCGGAGACGTTTTTACTAAAGCAATGTAATAACCAGGGGCTCTGCCCCTTGGACCCCGCCAGGGGTTGCCACCCATTGGACCCCGCTATCAGGGGCGCTGCCCCCGAACCCCCGTACACGGCCTTTAAAACCAAGTGACAAACAAACATTCGAACGACTTACTTGGTCAGACTATTTGATCTCGTACTTATATAACCTCACGTGTTTAGGACACTAGGAGGTTATCATCCGGACAACACACGTATCGTAGGATCGCTGACAACTCACAGGTGAGTTTCATAGCCCCACTATTTCAACTGTTTTACTATTTTCGGGGTGAAACACATGCTCAATAACTGTTTTCGAATTATATAAATAAACTTTTATAATTCACAATTATCTTTATTACTGCCATGTAATACGATTGTGTAATACCTAGGAATTACACCCACCATACTGTTTTGAGATAGTATCAATACTTAACCTAGATAGGTTACAGTCGTACACTGTTAGATTGTTGGAAAACAATTACCACTACATGACTTGATTAAGTTATCACTATCCGTTGGCCATATTGTCACGGGACAATACTATCACTTATACTAGGACTGGTTAGTTCTACCTACACTGGACAACGACTAGACTTTTACAGGATTAGTTTCCCTTTCGGGACTACGACTGCTCATACCGTCCAGGACTTCTAAACTGGAATAGTACCCAAGTAAACAACAATCAAGGACTTCAAATATACTTGCTAGGCTGAGACTAGGAGTATACAGTAGTGACAAACGTTATTATATGATCTTTATACTAATACAAACCAACTAGGTGATGACTGTTCATACCTAGGCTCAATGTGTTACAATTTATATCTAAATATTGTACATACATATTTAGATACAATATATTACTTCATGCGTGGCATGATACACTGTTACTTGTGTTTGTAGATTTGACTTATATATGTATATATATATACTCATACACTATATCAAGCACTTAGTGCTTCTTACAATTTACATATGCATATTGGCATACATACATACAAACACGACTACTTAAGTCAGGCGCGTCGTAGTACGGCTGGCTCTCATTTACTTAGCTAGGTCTGTCGTAGTACAGATGGCTCTACATTTCACCAGTCGGGCTTGTCGTTGTACAGCCATCTCAATTACATACTTTGCTTGCGGGCAATGCAGACGATGTTCCAGAAGGGACACACAACGATGCCACGGTAAAGTGGGCACAAAACGATGCCACGGTATTGCAGTGGGCACAAGGACGTATTCGCGGTAAAGCGATACACTTTATGGATGGGCGGGCTTATGCTCGTGATCCACACACATTAGTTAACGGGTCGGTGAGTTTTCACGCGAGGCCGTTAGCTCGATCATGTTCGGGTTAGCTTTTGCTAGCCGGGTAAACGAACATACTTAACATTCAAACATGTTCGGGTTAGCTTTTGCTAGCCGGGTAAACGAACATACTCAACAATCAATCATGTTCGGGTTAGCTTATGCTAGCCGGGTAAACGGACATATCATAAACAATCAATCATAGTTCGAGGGACTACAATTATATTACTAAAAACAACATGTTGTGCCAGGTGGCACACCAATCATTACACAACAGTATATGACATGGTCATACAACTACTTGATTTTAACTTAGGCATGCATTGCCTCACATCGATAGATTTACTTAATACCAGATAGGTATCCAGGCTCGGAATGCCTCAATTAATATGTACTTGAGTACATATCACTATTACTTAGGAATTAGATACCTCGACTAGCGTATACACATTGGTGATTACAACTTCAACTTAATACAAAGCAGAATCGTGGATTCTGGACTATTTTCCTAAACATTCAAGGTTTCATACTTTATGTTTTCAACTAACCATCCTATGAACTCACCAGCTTTATAGCTGACTCGTTTTAGCATGTGTTCTCAGGTGCCCAGCAGGATTAGTATTGCTACAAGATATGCTAGCTCGAGTCGCATGATTCAAACACTTGGATTTTCCTTGCATACCTTTTGTACTATAATTTATGTATTGGAAATTACTTTCGCGAACTCGCAACGATGTATACATTTTATTTTGGGAAATGTAATAACTATTTTCAAACGTCTCATTTAGAGTCGTTCATTATGTATCTTATGCTGTGATATTTGATTTGGTAACACCCGACCCGACCGCTTCCGCAACCCGAAATTTGAGGGTGTTACATAATTCCCTGAAAAACATAGTAAACCGTCAACATTGAATGTTGAGTGAATTCACATGTTTTGTATAAATCATTCATGTACACAACATAATGTTTATATGTATAGTAGGAAACACAAGTATTCTATTTAAAGAAAACATTTCCTATTTTATGTAAGAATGTAATTCTTACTCCAAGTAATAGCTGTGTAGGAAACACAAGTTTAACAATTAAGTAAACATTTCCACAAAAGCAATCGTGTAGGAACACATATCCTATTAGTTATCACAGGGAATACCCTTCCCAAATCAAGTTGTAGTCTAGTTGTTTAGTTTATGTGGGAAATATAGACTATGATCCCTCTAAGGTGAGCGACACCTTTAAAGTTAAAGTAACGACACCTAGTGCTATAACCAATCCACGACTAGTTGATGTTGTTGCCTCAGTAACATGGTAAGTATACACTCCTCGTTACGACTGCCGTCGTGTGGTTGGAATGACCAACGAGTTATATCCTGGGAGGGTTGTCAAATCGATAGTACTATCTGTATACTCAGTGGCTAGAGTCACCTAGCTAATGGTTATAGGTTGCAAGCACTGGGACTTATGTGCACTACAACTACCTCACGTAAACCTAGGACCATACCAAGATTCGTTGTCTTATTCCCAAAAAGTTGTAAAAACGTTTCATATAGTTAACAGTTGATTATAAAGCATAAAACATTTATACAAATTAGTTTGATATAAAAGCATGTCAAGTAATTATATAAACAAGTAGCATGTAATAGCACATAGTTCTATGTTTTCCACCTCTGGTTTTAAAAACATTTAAAACAAGTCAATGATAGGGGCTGTGAACTCACAGGTAGCGGTCTTCAGCGAATATAACAGCTAGTAATAGTAGTCCAGACGCGTCCCTCAAATACCTAGACGCAAATAAATATACTTTATATAAGTACTCGACTAATCGTTAAGTTGAAGTGTTTATACAATTTTAGTTGTTGGTGATAATTGCGTTGAAATAGTCGTCTAAAGGTTTCCGTTTTATTTTTTTTCTAATACTTTTCTATAATAATTTCAAACAGAAATTATTCGAAAGTGTTTTGAAGTTCTTTTTGAACTTTTGTATCGCGCTAGGTACGTTTAATATAAAACGTATAATATAGTATATTATTTCAGTAATATAAGTTAATAATTATTTGTAATTAATAATTTCGTATTATTAATTATTTTGTATCACCAACTTTATTGTATTTAGTTTGTCGAGTTTGATACGTTCATTTAGTACAGTAATTATATTTTATAACTACTATTTAACTAATAAGACACGTATTATATAGTAAGTTTCACAAAACTTATCACATAAAACAGTTTTGAATTCACTAATCAGGGAATGACTCTAGGTAATGCATGTAGTTAAGTAAAGATTAGTACCCTAATTTGAGGATTGTCACACAAACACCGTTGGAGAAAACCCGAATTCACGATAAACCTTAACTAATTCACTCCAAACACGCAACCCCAACCGATCATCTCCCTCACATAACCCAACTAAAATCCTCAAATTATCTCTGGTTTCATCAAACATTCGTCCCCTTGACAGAATGTGAACTAATTTACGTACAATACGATTTAATACGTGGTCTGAAATGTTGTTGCTTTGAAGCTAAACTAAAGAAATGTAAACACGCATTTGGGTTTACTTTTAATTTGATTAAGACTTGGTTTAAAAGGTCGTCGGAGAAGGGGATTGAGAGGGTGGTTATGGCATCGAAGCGGCGGAGGATAAGAAGACGGCAAATGCGGTCGATTAATTCGGGTCGGGGCAAATCGGGTAGCTCCGGGAGGTGGGTTGAGAGACGATGGTGGAATAATGAATGTAGGCGAGATGGTACAGTCAGATGGAGAGTGTTATTGAGCATTGGATTTTGTTGTCAGTGTTCCAAGGGACCAAACTTTAAATACTTCTGTAGTTCTATTTGGACCAAACTTTAAAATTTGTGATCATAGCTCAATAAAAACATTAAAAAATATAAGTACTATTGTAATTTACAGACTTTTTTAGTAATAACAAAAGAAAAGTAGCTAGTGAGTTTTAACGACTATTATTGATAAATAGTTGATGACCTATAAGGCTATAAGGCTATAACACCTTTATATTGCGTCACAAAAAATCTTCGTTTTACCAAAAAAAAAGAAGATTAAAATTAATACATAAATGTAATATATTAAATTAAATACCAAGGGGGTATGAATGTGACATTTCAATCATGAGGTTGAAGTTGTGAGTTCAAGTTTAATGGATATGTAGAGTCGGACTCACAACCATATTACATGGGTCAAGTGACCCACATGATATTTTAAAATTAATTACAGAGGATAAGATATTTTTTAAATAAACCATGTTCCAAATATAAAATGACCCACCAATATATATGTTTGATCCATTACTAATTTACTAGCCCATTATTAAACAATTAATTTGTCCCAAAAATTTTTACTAGCCCACATCCTTTCCTTTTAATCATTGAAATTAATATATATAAAACGAATTGAATATGCAGCTCTGTGTATCTCTTAGCAATGAGTCACTTATGATTCATTTTTAAGGTATGAAACCTTATAGAGGAGAAGTGTAACAACCTTCATATTTTAATATTATTAATGAATCTCTGTTTTATGCTTAGTATTAATGATCCGACCCGTTTACTTTTACATTATTAGTCTGTTGTCTCAACCAATTATTGAGCAAGGTATTAATGAAGGGTGGTGATTTATACACCATCAACTTTTAGCCATACACCACTAGTTATGCTTTAAACTATTGTACAGTACAATAGACTGATGCACATTAGTGGTGTATGGCTAAAAGTTGGTGGTGTACAAATCACCACCCATTAATGAACCACGTGAATTTATGCTCTAGATCCGCCACTGGACATATGTAAACATTCGTCAAAAATTATATATTTGTGATGAGGAATGGTAGTTACGGGTTAGATAGGATCGAGCAGAGTGGGTGCATGATGACAATCTTAAGCAGGCATGACTAATTTTTGGGAAACTACTTGAAGGTAATATTAACGGAACACATGCAATCGGGATTGATCACTAGTACAAAAACGGGTATATATGGCGGTGAAAAAGGTCATCTGAAGCGGTGATCTGACCGCCCCTGATACCGGCGCCACGAAAGACCGAAAAGCTTTTAGAGCGGGCAAACGACCGTTTCGAATAACAGCATTTGAAGCGGGTTAATTAACATTGAAGCGGTTAAAACGAAGCAAAAAATGGAGCGATTATGAATGTTAGAGCGGTTCATAACCGGCATTATTTTATTATGATTTATTCTCTCCAAATTCAATTGGGTCGGTTTTGCAAATGACTATGGAGCGGTTCCTGATCATTATTTTATTACGATTTTTTCTCGAGTTATTTATTGGATCGGTTTGTTTTCCAATTTAGAAGCGGTCACCGGTATTATTTTATTCTGGTTTATTCTCGCGAAATTATAACGGATCGGTTAGTTTTCCCAATTTAGGATCGGTTCGATAGCATATTTATTCAAATCTATTAACCGGTTCTTTTTTCCAAATACGGAGCTGTTTGAAGCATTATTTTAATGTAATTAATTCCCTATATAAATCAGTTTGATACGCTGATCAGCAGCTATATATATATATATATATATCGTGTTCAAAACCAAAATATCCATCGATTAATAAATTACCAAAACGTACATATTTATGTACATATATATAGATATAGATATATATAAATGTTGTACAGGTAATATACCCATGTTCAAATGTCACCTAGCCAGCTAGCTAAGCTAGCTAGCTAGTCGCACGATCATCAATGTAGCATTTTGCAAATGCAGCTCCCCACCTAATGATAGACTGGTCCAATTCTTTGGATGCATATTGCCTGTTTGATTTCCAAATCTACATATATAGAAGGACAAACTAGTTATCATTTGATGTGTCCATTATACACAGAACACTAGCAACTACTTAAGGACTTACGTACATTGGCTGGGAAGTTTCTTTCCATATTTATAGCAAATTGGAACATGTGTATCATCATGTAGTAGCTACATTCCCAGCTAGATTGTTGTTGGGACACTAATTAAAGTTAAAAAGTTAGTTAAACAACATTATTTAATATGATATATATATATATATATATATATATATATATATATATATATATATATATATATATATATATATATAAACAAGAAGTTCGAAACAAATCACATCAACCATTTTCCAATTCCATTTCCGGGGTGAATTAGACCTAATCAGATATTCAATATTATTAAGTTAGTACAGTTATAAAAATACATGGGTATAGTCGAGGATTTTTACATATTGAAAAGTTTAGGACTCTTACTCTTGTACTCTTTTTGTGAGAGCATAAGATCTGGGTACCTTCCCCTTCTTCATCGAATCCACAATGTACCCAGTGTGTTCAACTTTATCAATTATGAACAGGACCCAATATTGACTACCAACATGTTTAAACATTTTAGTATAAATATTGATTAAAACAATATAGCAGATATAGATATAATATACTGTAATACGTACTGATGGTAATAGGGAGCAATAAAATATTGTTTGTCACTGTGAAGATCAAACTGCTGTGAGATGTGTTTAATGACATCCGTGTAGGCAAAAAAGTCTTCACAAACACTAAATTGAATAGCACTCGGTGATAAGAACGCACATTTGGTTTGAATCCCCGTCTTCAAGCGTAACTCAAACAAGTACCTAAAATCAAAATATGATGAATTAAACTATTAAAGCATTTGTAATAAATCACAAATTTTCTTAATATAATATATACATATTAACATACATACATCGCAAACCAAGAAATTATGCTGATATCCAGCCATTCATTTGTCATCCAGATTAGCAGCCCCTCATATCCAATCCATTCCCGCTGTGAATCCGCGTACATATTGTGTGGCGGATCAAGCGGAATCAAAGGAGACCCAGCCATCAATTCCCGAAATCGCTCACCCAGTTCCCTGATTTCGGCCGGCCTCTTGTCCAGCTTCAGTTCCATATTGCAAATTCGCGTGGCCAGTTCAACTTCACGCTTTGATAGTTCTACAGGTCGCAGTGGTGGAGATGGTGGTGGAAATGGGTGCTACATTAACAAAGTATCAGATTATATGGCAATAATATACTAATATACATCATATACGTAAACCATATAGAAAAAAAATGCACATATGCATCTTCTGCAGAAAATGGTTGGCTGCTACGGGGGAAAGGTTGTGAAGTCCTGTTACATGTGGAGATGCGGGGTGACGCTTCACTTGGAGGCTACAATATTACTACAAAAATTATTGAAAAATGTATAAACATAAGACATATATGTACATCATTATTTGGCTTAAGACATTACCAGCGAGTGACATGCCGTGTCATAGAGTGTTGTGGGGGAGGCACTCCTAAAGTCGTGTGGCGACTCCTCGCTGCCAAGCTACATTTATTAACGGTAACTTTTAAAAGAAGCGTCACCATATTGAATACATTTTTTAAAACAAGTAAAAGAGTCGTGTGGCGACATATTGCAGACAAGATACATTTATAAAAACAGTTATCTCATCTCAATAAAGTATATATTACAATATACGGATTAACACACTTTTATATTAAGTACAAATGAATATAAACCTTGATAGCGGTGCGAGGCCATTGAATAAATTCACTTTTTGCTTGGCCTAGAAGAGTGATTCCCTCCTTAGGAAATGGAATGGCAAGGAATTCAAAACCTTGTTCTACGGTGTCAACTTGAACAAACACATGACCCGACACTAGTCCTTCCTTGTGAACCGGATGTGTCATCCCCCTCGCCCATCTAGTATCATGAGTACCATATGGCATCATAATCTGACATGGAGCAGATGCCTGTAAAAGGATAAGTATATAACATTTTTATAGTATATATATATATATATATATTATATATATATATATATATATATATATATATATATATATATATATATATATATATATATATATATATATATATTTACATACATAATGTGTTTAACATGTAAGGAATTACCTCGTCCTCATCAGACCAGTCGGATGATCCATCTGATGCAGAAGACAAGAAGCGTTGGTCAGCCTTGAGAATCTTCAGGTCTTCTGTAATTCTAGCTATTTCAGCTCTACAATTTTCTAACGCCGTTGCAGAAACTTGTTTATCATCCTGAAACCACTCAGTGAAGGACTCAAATTCCTCAAGTGTGAGTGTTTTCCTTTTGTCACCCTTCTTCCTATGTCCAAGGGCTTTTTTACTACCAACGACACTGGACACCGCCCGAGTCCTTCCCCCGTGTTCTTTTCCCTTGTACCTTGCTAGGGAATCTTCCCCCCTCTCATCATATGTATCATCATTCAACATTTTTCTCTCGGTTGTCAACTGTTAATCAATGAAATAAATATTGATGTGTTATAACATATTTTGTAACAAAATTTAGTAGCGTAGTACGCATTTAATATATTACCAAATCTTCTGCTACACTTTTAAGATACTTGGCCAAAACTTGAAACCCCGTTTTCTTGCCCTCCCGTGGTCTGGCATAAAGATATAAAATAGAACGCTCTGCCTTCAGTTTTGCTAGAACTGGGTATTGTTTATGTATATCAACTTTGTTCTTGTAATAAAACTCTCTCAGTCCAGCATATCCCAATCGACCTACACGAGCAGGATCCGTGTTCTTAGCCGCATTTGCCTTGGCTTTCTCACTTTTTGCCTTCACATATGAGAAGTAAAGTAATAAATTGTTAGTGACAGTTATAATCAAAATCATTCCTACTTAATCATTGGATCGGAAGCAACGGATACAAACATGTTCTATAAATACCTTGAATTCTTCCATGGTCCTCGACTCAACAAATCTTGGCCACTCTTCCTTATTCAAATAGGAATATTTTTCAAAGGGATCTACATCCTTAGCAGCAAATTGAGTGGTAAGCTCACTTTTAAACTTCCTCCAAATTTTATTTACTTTCCTCATATGTATACCTTTGTAGTTATCGTTTGGTATGTTCCAATAACTTTTTGTTACGTCGATTTAACATTTGAGGAGTCACTTTTGTATTGTCATCATGTGGAACTTCCTTAGTGTTCCAGTCTAAATAGTAAGGAATCTGTACTCTAATCTCTGTACCAAACCATGAGGTATAATCTGGCCTATTAGCTCCTACAGGTTCTCCTTCCTTGGTGAACTCAATGAAACGGTTTGGATCGTGAGTGTAGTCATTACCCTTTGCAGCCCCTCGTCTTTTGCCTACCATTTCGTTTATAATAACCTACAAAAAATTATCTTAATTATTACAATTACAACATTCAACGAACCTTAATTAACTAAATCATATCATGGATCATGAATATATATATATATATATATATATATATATATATATATATATATATATATATATATATATATATATATATATAATACAACAATAAATAACAAAAACAAGAAAAAGTAACAAACTGTGTACGGTCAATTGAATTCTTTTCTTTTACATTACATACATACAGGTATTAAATACTCTTTTATACAATTATACATACATTCAATTCAACTCGAAAACACGAGAAACAATTAAATGCTGATACTTTACAGACAAAGTTCTTTACATATACACGTGTGACTAATAATCTAATATATACGGAGTATTTAAGAAATAACACATGTGTGTGGACCACAAACATGAAAGATCACAACAGATCGGATATCACTTTTCCAATTCATATATATTCGTTAACTTTTTGTACAATCAATTTGAGACAAAGATACCTTACATACGGACACGTATTGCCAACAACATTAACATATATACATATATCAAGGCAATAGTATGTATGGACCACAAACATACATATACATATACATATATATATATATATATATATATATATATATATATATATACGGACCACTGACGTTAATTCTTAAATGTGCATCACTTGTTTTCGAACAAACTGCATTTTATTTATAGTTCTAAAGGTTAATCAATTTAATTTATATCACCCATATATCCATGTATTATATTATCAACAAATTTTAGGATTAATCATCGAAGTCCATAATAATTTTCAAAATACAAATTAAGAACTTTGACGGAAGATAAGTACCCTTATATAGAGAACAAAGAATCGAAAGCGAAGTGGAAATCGCCGGCGTGCAACAATGGAAGAATATTAATTGATCGAAATGCGCATTAGTCACAAGTGAGTATAATTAATAAGGGAGGGTTTGTAGAGCTTTTTTAAATGTTTTGAATGAATTTGGAGCGAAATTTGAAACATTTGAATGAAAATTTTCAAATACCATGGAGCGGTTACACACTCAGGCCGCTTCATAATAGATAAATAACCGCTCTAAATAATAAGATAACCGCCACGTTTTTCCACGAAATGATGAGTGGACTAGTGACGTCGGACATTGGCGGGAATGGGAAAAATATAATAATACACAATTGGAATGCGAATTTATGGCGGTTTACAACATTACTTTATCAAAAAAATATAATATTTAGATCCGATATCTGTACAATTGTACATACTATTACGTACATACCGTTTATTTAGTACACTAGATCGAAGCCTGTCAATGGGGCGGGGCAGATCGGATCTTTACAAGATCCAATGGGTCACAAGATCCATTTATATGGGTCTGTATCTGGCCCATTAGTTATTGGATCATGATCCGATTCAGGATCCAACTAAATTAGTGGATCTAGATCTGGGTCGACCCATTTAATGTAAAATTTTCTTTGAAGCTCTAGGGTTAATAATGGTTTAATCTTCAAAGTTTCACTTTTTTTTCGTTTTAACCGTTCAAGTTTTTTTCTAATGAGTTAACCCTCTAAGTTTAAAAATTTTGGTGGTTTAAGCCTAAAGTTTGATTATACTTCAGCATTTTGATGGTTTAATCCCTAAAGTTTATCTTTTATAATGATTTAACCCTTTTAAATTTTTCTAGTTTAATCATCAAACTTTTAAAAATTTAATGGTTTAACCCTTCAAAGGGTTAAACCATTAAGTCAATGCAAACTTGAAGGATTAAATCATTACAAAAAAAGTTGAGTGGTTAAAATGAAAAAAAAAATGAAACTTTGAGGGTTAAACCATTATTAACCCTTTCATGAGAAATCTAAGTTCTGTCTTGAATATACCTATAATCCAACTGTTGACTAACCATTTTTACCGACATCTGAATTGAGCACCTTAGGCGTATCCCACATCGGCCGTGGACATGAGGGATGTTGGGGCTTATAAGGGTAACAAGTCGCTTAAATGACACAACGCGTTTTGGGACCACAGGTGGTAGATTGTCGCAAGAGTACTGCTGTTAAGCGTGCTCGAGCGAGGGCAATTTCCAGGATAGGTGACCTCCTGGGAAGTGTGGTGGCCAAGAGCAAAGACGTGTGCCTGCGGGCAAAGCGGACAATATTGTGTCATGGTAAGCGGGTTGTTCCAGATCTAGATCCACTAATTTAGTTGGACACTAGAACAAAATTGGGATTTCGTTACATCAAAAAAGTGTGACGATATGCATATAGTCACACTTGGTTTTTTAACGTGGGTGTGACGAAAGGTCGAGCGACCATAGGGTACATATGGTGACATTAGCGAGTTAGTTGCCGTATCCATTTAAAATCAGTAACCAAAACCATAAAATGTGTGACTAATTATGTACAAGTTTATTTTGGTTGAATCAGTTTTAGTGACCGTAAACACTTTATAGTCACACGAGCGGTTTTTGAGAGTAGCTATTGTTCGTTCTTTGGCTACATGAATATATAATACATGTGGCATTTGCGATTATTTAGTCACATAACGAATTTATTTTTACGGAATTAGTCACATATAATTAAGCAAAAAGTGGCCAAAACTGTTAATGAGTGTGACCATATACTCTTCAAATTCAAATAAACGTATATTTTGTGTGACAATTGTTCATCCAATGGCCACTTGAATTTAATGTTTCTGTGGCGTTTTGCAACATTTAGTCACACAACGATTGTTTATTTTGGGATTTGGCCACATAAATTATGCCAAAAGTGACCAAACATTTTAATAAGTGTAACCATATGCTCTTTAAAGTCAGTAAACGTGTATTTTGTGTGACTATTATTCATCCAATAGCCACTTGAATTTTATGTTTGTGTGGCGTTTTGCAACATTTAGTCACATAACGAGTGTTTTATTTTGGGAATTGGTCACATAAAGTTAAGCCAAAAGTGACCAAAAGTGTTAATAAGTGTGACCATATGCTCTTTAAAGTCAAGTATACGTGTATTTCATGTGACTATTGTTCATCCAATGGTCACTTGAATTTAATATATGTGTGACGTTTTGCAATATTTAGTCACACAACAAGTGTTTTATTTTGAGATTTGATCACATAAAATTTAGGCTAAAGTGGCCATAAATGTTAATAAATGTGACCTTATACTTTTTAAAGTCAAGTAAACGTGAATTTTATGCGACTATTATTCATCAAATGGCCACATGAAGTTTAGGTTGGTGTGGCGTTTTGCAACATTTAATCACACAACGAATTAATCAAACAGTGACCAAAAGTGTTAATAATGTAACCATATTATGTGAGTGCATCTTTTAGTCACATTTAAGAAATAAATAATTGGTGTCACAATATGAATTTTATATATATATAAATAAAATATAACAAAACAAAAGAAAATACACACAACAAATTCAAACATAACAAAATTGGAATAAACACAACTGAACCAAATATAAAATTGACTGTCATACATAAAAAAAATTCTAAAACAACAATGATCTATACACTTAAAAATCACAAATTAAAGATTTTGACTCTTCAAGTTGGCCCCTACTTTTACAGATTATATCAGGTTTAATATTGAATCGTGAAGTTTCCTGAGACCAAAACAGGGGTATTGAACCCCTATTTTGGACAGTAGAGCTAATTTGCATAGGACATCCTTCTGGAACATCTTCAAATACAATATGTTCGGTGTCAACATCATTGGCTACACGACCCTTCTCATTTACGCCTCGTTTCAAATATCTACACCATAATTAGCAAAAAAGATTAAATGAGTAACAAAGTAGCTTTACAATATAATTAGGTGAAAAATAACTTTTTAAAATATGGACGCACTAGTAGTCACAGAAGAAATATTAATGTTTATCTTAAATCAAAAGTAATTATACCTGGTTTCAGCATAATGGTGTGAGCGTCTAGCAACAAAAGCACCTGCAAAATCAACCGAACCTCAGATAAGTTAAGAAGCACATTTAACACCGTAAGTCTCTTGGTTGCTTAACAACTAATAAATGTTAGTATGATTAACTTTAATGTTGATATGATGAATCTTCTTGGCTTCTTGCATACCTTTTATTTATAAAACAACATCAATAAGCACCGATGATTTATTCATGAATAGCAAACGGGTTGCATGAATAACCAAAATAATTATTTGAGTTACATAAAATTACTAAAGAAATATAATAAACCTGTTATCACTATACAAATAAGAGAACCAATCAAATGTATACTAAACAGTACTACAATCTATCAACCAACGATACATGAGACTGCATTAGATATTTAGATATTACTAATAACGGAAAATTTTTGATTATATTTGCAAAGCAAGAAGCATCATACCTGTATAGATTATGTTTAATCAAGTTTAGTGTACATGGTTGAAAGCGTCGGAACGAAAATCTCAGTAGCAATACCTCATGGGCCCATCACTTCTACTGACATTAAAAGGGAAGTTTCCTGGATCAAAGTCCATGCGTCCATCCCAAGTGGCAGAAATAGCATCAAATTCGCCTTCATCTATACCTCATGACATGCCTATACTGCCAGAGAGGTGATAACCTGAAGATGGAATTGAACAGGGCTTAAGTAGACTCATTAGCAAGTTCAATTTACAATGTATATTCCGTTCTAAATAACGATATAGATCACATATATACTTACTAAGTAGATATAGAATGATGAAAGGGTTTGACAAAAATATAAAGAACTTATTTAAACACAGGTAGTTCTTAGATTTTAATTATTCTCCACAACCTCAATTGCAATCAAGTAGACATAATTATTAGTACCTGGGAGAAGCGGATATCACTAATACATCAGCAGTGGAGCAAAACGATTCATAAATGCATTGAAGAAGAGGACATGAATACTCCTATAAAATCATGTAAATACATAATATCCATAATGCCAAGCAGAAGGCTACCAAATTCCATATTCACGATCAAACTCATTCCACCACTACCAATGTTTATCTACATACAACTACTAAAACTTGAATGATCAATATAGTGGTGACTTTCGAGGAAAAGATAATCTATAGAAGTATTAAATAACATATATATGATACCATACAATCATGATTATGAATAGAGATCTTCATTCCATTGGCGTTTTTATGACATCCAAGTTGTATTGTGCCAATCCTGCAAAAAAGTTGCTTTCAAAGGGCTATGCCTCAAATACTCCCAAGTTACAAGTAATAACCAAGCAGCCCTACAAAACTTTAAAGGTAGAGCATACCAACAATTCCATAACAAATGTAAACAAATTTAAGCCCCCCGTGGACTTATTTCCATCGTGAATACACAGCATCAATAATTGATTATTAACCCACTTAAAAACATATGCATTATCTCCGAATACACGGCATCAATAATTGATTATTAACCCAGCTGATAGGCATATCCTTATAACGGTAGATATGTATTCCGTCTTCACATGTTGACTATATTTTTAACATATCGATAACAAAAGCAGAAGATCACATAATCCAAAACACTGCATAACTAAAGACAAGTTTAGAGATAAGAAATCATACAGAGCAAGACACGTAGAGCCTGAATTTTTGCAAATATGCATAGTTAACACCGAAGTCATTATTCCGGATCCCGAGCCTTACGCCAGGGCTATATCAGGTAAACGTACAAGTTCGAACGAATTTGAAGTTGAACTGGGGCACCAAAAACCCTAATTTTAGCATTCTGCAATTCCGCACATCACAAGCTGCATAAAAACATGAGAATTACGATACGCTATACTAAAATCACGAACCTAGGGTTTGTAAATCTCAATAGAAATCATACCGTAAGTTCAATAGGTTGTGACGTTGAGAAATTACTGAAATGAAGTAAATCGAAGTAGCAGATCGGAAAAGTATGTAGATACAGATCCGGTAATTACAGAGATGTAAATACAGAAGAAGAAGATATATGTATGTAATTATAGAGATGTAAATCACAGCTCCGGTGACCGTATCCACATAAAATACAACTTAGAATTAATTTGATTTGGGAAGAGAAATGGAGTGAATCGTCAAAAGGGTATTTGATTTGGGGGAATCGAGAGACGCAGAGAGGGAAAAGGGATAAGGGTTTATTTTGAGGAAAAATTAGGCGGATGATGAAAATAAGAAGAGGGAACTTAAATTTAGAATTTAGAATCCAAGTAGTTTTATGATCGTGATAATACGGGTTAGCTAAATAATCCAAAATATATTATTATTATTAGTTATAACTCTTAAGTAAAACAATTTTAGATGTATTTCTATGTATTAACTTTTACACCATTATAATTTCAGTCATTTTATATCTTTTGTAACAAATATAATTTGTTATACCAAGCATGAAGATTAGTTTAATACGAGTAAGAAATAATTTAGTGTTACATATAAAGTACTCCGTAGTAAACTATTTCACCAATTTTTATGATAAAATATATTTTTCCAGTAAGTCACATGTTTATTATTATTAAACTTAGGACAATGTCATATATTTCAAAATGATAGTGGCATATGCAATATTGGTAATGTCATATATCATAAATTACATTATTCCATTATTAAAATTATGATAATGTCATTTTATCTTAAATTTAATAGTGGCATATGTAATATTGGTAATGTCATATATCATAAATTACATTATTCCATTATTAAACTTATGATAATGTCATATATTCTAAAATGATGAATTAATTTTATGATAAGTTTAATAGTGACATATGTGATATTGGTAATATCATATATCATATATTCCATTATTAAACTTATAATAACGTCGTATATTACAAAATGATGAATTAATTTTATCCTAAGTTTAATAGTGGTATATGTGATATTGGTAATTGGTAATGTCATATATCATATATTCCATTATTAAACTTAGGATAATGTCCTATATTTCAAAATGATAAATAAATTTTATCCTAAGTTTAATAGTGGCATATGTGAAATTGTTAATGTCATATATCATATATTCCATTATTAAACTTAGGATAATGTCCTATATTCCAAAATGATAAATTAATTTTTTCCTAAGTTTAATAGTAGCATATGTGATATTAGTAATGTCGAATCATGTATTCCGTTATTAAACTTATGATAATGTCATATATTCTAAAATGATGAATTAATTTTATCATAAGTTTAATAGTGGCATATGTGATATTGTTAATGTCATATATCATATATTTCTCAAAATGCTGAATTAATTTTATCATAAGTTTAATAGTAGCATATGTGATGTTGGTAATGTCATATATCATATATTTCATTTTAAACTTAGGATAACGTCATATATTCCAAAATGATGAATTAATTTTATCATAAGTTTAATAGTGGCATGTGTGATATTGTTAATGTCATATATCATATATTTCATTATTAAACTTAGGATAATAACATATATTTCAAAATGCTGAATTAATTTTATCATAAGTTTAATAGTAGCATATGTGATATTGGTAATGTCATATATCATATAGTTTATTATTAAACTTAGAATAATGACATGTATTCCAAAATGATGAATTAATTTTAGCATAAGTTTGATAGTAGCATATGTGATATTGGTAATGACTTATGTCATATATTCCATTATTAACTTAAGATAATGTCATATATTTCAAAATGACTTTAATATGTAAAAACATTCTGAGAGTGGGATTCGAATTTGGATCCCAACACATCCATCTACAAAAAAACGTGTTAATCAAGTGATTATTTAATTATTTTTATTATTGATGTAACTGACATAATATGATGATACATATTGAAATGTTCGTTACGATTGCTATAATATGGAATATCGATGAAAATGTAACATACTAGTTTCAATTGTTGATGTGTTAGAATTTTTATTACAAAAGCAAACTTAATTTTTGCTCCCGAAATAACGGGTTGCATCGATCACCCGAACTTTGCTCTAACCCTACCATTAAAGTTAAACTCAAGGGCGGTACTAGGGTGGGGGCAGGGTGGGCACCCGCCCCCACAAAATTTTTACAAGTCGATAAAAATTTCGTAGGTTTTGGTATAATTTGCATATTGCCCCCTTAACTAATAAATATAATACAGTTTCAATGGTCGTTATTAGTGTGTTTAGCTTGGTGGTTGGGTAGTGGACTTGGTATTTAAGAGGACTAAAGTTCAATCCTTCTTTACTACATTAATTTTATTTTTTTCGCCTTTATGTTTAATCATTCTTTTTTTTCCTATTGCATATAATCAATGTAATACTTTTTTAAATCAACATAATTCTTAGATTATAAATCTTAATGATTACAATTTTTTCCTTTTCTTCATAATTTACAGATGATAATGTCTCACTTTTGCTATATAAACATGTCAAACATAAGCATATTCAATTTAGAATTTATGCTAATTATATGAGTATATGTTATATGTTGTCTATGTAATTAAAAATTTGAATTTGACGTTGTTTGGTTCAACTAAAATAGTTTTGGTTAAAGCAAAAAAATTGAGTTGATGACCCAGATCCGACATACACTATTAAATTTTGCCCCCATTCAAATTTTTTCCTGGTACCGCCCCTGGTTAAACTCATTGATGATTCTAGCTGAACAGGTTACAGGTTAATAGATTTGGGTTCGTATCGAGTTTTAAGTCGTGAAGATATTGTCATTGTGTATAATAAGAAAATAATATATTCTCATTTATATGAAGACATATTAGATAAATATATCAATTTACATAAAATTTTATGGCAGTGCATCGTGCGAAGATTATGCTAGTTATAAATGAATAATTTATGGAAATTAGAAAATAAAAGCCAGAAAAGGTACATGATGAGAAATCGGTCAATTCATAAAAGGTCTAAGGTAAATCAGTAAATTAGACAATAATATACGGAGTATAATATATAAATATCCACCAGTTTGGCTTCCCTGAACTTCTCTCTCATCACAGTCCAAAGACCCGCCGCTCTTTTTTTCTCTCTGAAACAATTTATCAAATACGGAGTACTTTGACTCACCACCGCCGTTACATCGCCGGAAAACCATCTCTCCGGCAACCAAACTTTCGTCAATCTCATCCCTTTCCAGCTATATACCATCCAAACTATCACTTTACACCGTTACCAACCATGGCGGCAGAGACTGAAATCGGTTAAGCAAATTGATTTTCTTGATTAAAAGATGGGGAAGTTAGGTTTAGGGTTAGCGGTAGGTTGTGCAGTTGCGAGTTGTGTGATAGCGTCGGTGATGGTTGGAAGGAGAGTACGGAACAGGAGACGGTGGTGGAAAGTTGTAAAGGTTTTGGATGAATTTGATGAAACGGCTGAAACTCCGGTTAGTAGGTTACGGCAAGTGGTTGATGCGATGGCTATTGAGATGCACGCTGGTTTAGCTTCTGAAGGTGGTAGTAAACTTAAGATGTTACTAACTTTTGTCGACAATCTTCCTGACGGGTCCGTACTATTATCATCTTCCCACTTTATTACATTCGACAATATGTATCCATATATACGTGATTGTTGTATTCATGTGTGTGTTATGAAGTTTTTGGTGTAAAGTTGAAATTATTGTGTTGAAATTATTGCCTTCGTGTTCATAATTACATTTTGTTATTGACTAGGGTTTTAGTGCCATGTTTTTTGTTTAGACTTTAGAATTAGGGTATGAGCTCTACATTTTAAAGATTTGGTCTTCTTGATGCTTCGTTAAATCAGCCTGTCTTTGAAACTTATTGTCGACTCTACCTTTTTTGAAGTTGTTCTTTGAATTAATCTTTTGAAACTTATTGTCTGAATTAACTTTATAAGACTCACACTTGAGTAATTCAATGTGAGTTGGGTTCCGTCGCTTATCCATGCATTAGCCTTTGTTTGCAATCGGCAGAAATATTGCTTTAGGTCGGTAGTCTCATGGCTTTAATTATAAAGTCAGCGAATTTACAGAAATTCTCTTGATAAAACTTGAATAAGGTATTTAGGTGGCCAATAGCAGTACTATATATGAAGCATCTTTTTAAATGAATGGCTAGATTTCAGTATTTTTTGGTCATTTTGTTACTATTTACTTTTTTTTTTAACTTAAATGCTCCCCGTGAATCTTAATTGTGTGCTACGTCAAGCATTAATGAAACCGGTATATAGTAATTATTCATTGCATCATTTGAGGCTTTTTATTTGTATTGTATTCTCCGTATTTATTATATTTTGTTGATGGTATATTGTATTGTCCAGGAATGAAAATGGAATATTTTATGCGCTACATGTTGGAGGCACCAATTTTAGGATCTTGAGAATCCAGCTTGGTGGCCAGAGGTCTATCCTTGGGCATGATGTTGAGCAAAAACCCATTCCTTCTCATTTAATGACCAGTACAAGCGAGGTGTGTAAAATACTTCTACTTTTGTGAACTTTCTAATTGTACCCTTGCTGGTTTTGTGAGCTAATGTGATGTCATATTAAAATAATATTTCCAGGAACTCTTTGATTTTACTGCCTTGTCCCTGAAGGAAATTATTCAAAAGAAGGGAAACAATTTGCAGCTTTCACACCTTAGAGGAAAGGATATTGGCTTTACATTTTCGTTTCCTGTGAAGGAGACATCTGTATCATCTGGCACTCTTATCAAGTGGACTAAAGTTTTTGCCATTGAACACATGGTTAGTGTGCACCTGTGTAAATTAAATTAGTAATAGTGTTCATATGGTTTTATCTGCTTGTTGAAATGTGAAGTTATACTACTTGACGATCTTGTATAAGGTACGTGCTTATTATTTCAGGTGTAAAAAGATGTTGTTGAATGTCTGCAAAAAGCATTGTCTAGAAGAGGTTTGGATATGAATGTTGCTGCACTTGTAAGCACTAGTCATCTTTCTTGAATTTTTCTCTAATCTCTAATTGCTCTTTTGTATGATAGGTTAAAGATTTTAAGTTGTCAATGTTGGTTGATGCACTTCTCTTTGGTTTGGTGTGGTATGGTATGGTGTGGGGTGTAAGTTAACTAGCATGTTTAGAATCATCTACATTTTTACGATTTAAGTGCTCTGTAGACTGGTGTTCAATTCTCTGCTGACATGTGTTCTCTCAAAAATTTGGACTTATCTGATTCCTGGAAGACATTTACTTTAATAGTGTTTCAATATTCTATTACTTCCAGTATCTGCAGAAGTTATTAATCAGCTTTACTTGGATAGTCAGATTTGTGATGGACCCATTTAAAACTACTCCAGCACCTTGATTTTCACATATTCGTTTATACTTCACTACTTAAAGTTAGACAGTAGTGGAGGACAAATTGTTTAGCAGAATGTTTGATATGTGTAGTTATGTTTTTAATATTTTAGCGAATCGATAAAAAAATTTATTTTGGCTAACTGTATCTACGTTCTATCATACTTTACCTTTGCTATTCCTGAACCAAGATTTTATAAAATCAGATTTTGGACTTGGGAAACTTATTTGGGTAATGTGTTATGATTGAAGAACTTAGATTGCACTTTAGAGCATACAAGGTATTGCATAATTTGAGAAGTCAGGATTTATACAAGTGCATTATCTAACTGCCGATAATGGTGCACATGTTTTAGTCATGGTCCTCCATCAACACGCTTTTTATCCTGAATAAGTGATTACTAATCAAACTTATCAAGAGGAAAAATTACTTAGGGCTCTTGGGACAAAAATATCATATTTCCGCGCCCTTTATCTTTGGATGATATTCGTTAAGATTCTTATTTATATTTATCATCAAACCAGAGTAGCTATAAGTTTTAGTCATTTTAGTTCTTAAATTGGTGTTATGCTTTAACACTTTCTAGCTTTACTGCAGCTTAGTTAATGTTCTTCCTTATTAAGTAAAATTTTGTTTAACTGACATACAGAAATGCTGAATGCCCAACTCTGTGTTTATTACTCTTGATTGTAAAGGAGACTTATGGATGTGACTTTAGTCAAGCTTGGAAAGGCATGTTCAAGTTTAAGGGGATGTGAAGTCATCCGATTTAGGCAATACATTATATCAACCTGCTTGGTGTAATAACATATTAGCAATTTACAATGACACAAACTGAAGTCATGGGTTTACTTTATATTTTTCAAGTAGAGTTCTTACAGTGCATTAATAGTTTTTTTCTTTAAACTTATCTTGTCATGGGTTATACTCTATTTTTGTAAATGCATGCTTGCATATGCTACTGTATCTGAATAAAATTGAAATTTGAGTAAATAAATTGGATTACAAATTGCAGATTATTACAAATGGGTCAAATTCAGTTATGTTTAGTTAGGAAATTATCTAATTAATAATTTTTAGGAAATTATCTAATTAACGATTTCCACTGTTTTATAGCCTGAACATCAACAACTCATAGTTGATGCTGGAGCCTTACCCCATCTCGTAGCTCTGCTTAAGAGGCACGTAGATGGCCAAAATTCCCGAGCAGTTAATGGAGCCATAAGAAAAGCAGCTGATGCAATCACTAACCTTGCTCATGAAAACGGCAGCATTAAGACTCTTGTTAGGTTAGTTTTCTTGCATGCCTTGGGGTTACAGCTCATTTTGTAATACTTTATCACCACATTTTCATGTTTAGGATTGAAGGTGGCATTCCTCCTCTTGTTCAGTTATTACAATCCACTGATGTAAAAGTGCAGAGAGCTGCAGCAGGGGCGTTGCGTACACCGGCTTTTAAAAACGATGAAAACAAAACTCAGGTTGATGCTTTGATGGGTTAGTTGAACCTGTTTTCAGGACCAAGAGCTATCTTTCTTATAACATGCTTTTAAATTATCTGCAGATAATGGACTGTAATGCTCTGCCTATTCTTGTTCTAATGCTTCAATCAGAAGACGTTGCCATACCCTATGAAGCGGTTAGTTACCATACCATTTCTTAGATGCCAACTCGTGTGCATACATTTATCTCATTATATATGTGTGACTCTGTGAGGATATCTGGTCTTGATTTTTTTTTTTCTTTTTCTGCAATAACTTCTGATGGTCTCTTAGGTTGGTGTGATTGGCAATCTTGTTCACTCATCCCCAAGAATAAAGAAGGAAGTTCTTCTTGCTGGAGCGTTGCAACCTGTAATTGAACTGCTTAGGTACATTAACCGTTCTCTACTATTGCTAGAATGATTTGGTTTGCCAAGCGTTTGCTAAGAAACGACATATGTTTTCCTGCTCTAACTGGAGATAAACTTCTTAATTTTTGCTGTTTAGAATGTTGACATAACTGTTGAAGTTTATGAAATACTAATTGCTATTATAGTACCATATGCTCTAAAACTTATACACTTTGTCAACAGTTCAACTTGTTCGGAGAGCCAAAGAGAAGCTGCCTTACTTCTTGGATAATTTGCTGCTGCTGATACGGACTGCAAGGTTTCTTAAACTGTTATTCATTTACCCGCTTACTTTATTTTGCTCTGACTGTGTAGCCAAATATGAACAATTTTTTTTTTTGTCTATCTTCAGTTATCTACAATAAGGCATAAATTGAAAGGAGCAAGCTTTTGTAGGTGCACATAGTTCAAAGAGGTGCTGTTGGTCCGCTAATTGAGATGTTGCAATCTACAGAAGCTCAACTAAAGGAAATGTCAGCTTATGCACTTGGAAGGTTGGCACATGTAATTATGTTTTCAGTTATACTACATATGATATAATGTTAGCCTTTCATATCCAGATGCTAAACCCTTTGACCTGCCCATCTAATTGAGGTAGTTGACTTGCAAGTTGCTTTGCTTTATCGATTATTATTTTCCTATCAGCAAACAGCAGTCGGTTGTTCAACAACTTAAGCCGTGAAAGGGTCGGCTGATTGTAATGTGTACAGAAGGTGATGCAGCAGCTGTATTTGGTGGATCTTGCAGGGTAATTGAGGTTCCTCTACTTGTCGATTGCTTACAGCCTGTTGTCAACATAGTTTCATTGCAGGTAAATGACTTTGTTAAAAACACAAGCCTGTATACATGTTTGTTTACATAACGTATCTTTTATATCCAAATATAAAATGGGATTTTCTGGTTTTTTAAAGCTGCTGGTAGTAATTTCAATGCTGCTAAAGGTATTAGCTATTTTAATGCTGCAGCTGGAATGATAAAAGGTTGCTGTTATTGGTTGACTTTTTTCAGTCAATGTATTGAGCCAATCTCTGGACAGCTTAGTTTATTTGATAACTAACTATACTTAATGCTTGTTGTTGAGGTATATGGGAATATGGTCAGATTGTGGGTTATGCCATGTTATATGATTGTATTTGGGTTGCATTCTGTGATTGGGATAAGAAGGGTATGTTAGAAAGTGGGGAATGATTTTAGTCATAGAAGTGCAAGAGAGGTGGGTATGAACTCAAAATCTGGTACAATTGGCCACTGTTAACATGGTTGTAAAACACGGTACTCGGGGTATACTCGGCAAGGGCCTTCGAAGGTGTACTCGGCCTACTCGGGGTGTACTCGGGGTGTTGACTTTTGTTGACTTTTTACATTTTATCAATAATTTTCAATATTATATGCGTAAAAACATAAAATAGAACTATAGACATAAACATAAAACATAATTGCCAATAAAGTAGTAACATAATGGCTCAAAACCCTAATTTAAATCCTTTTAATATTTGACTTTTTTGACTTTGACCATGTTTGACCGACTTTGACCCGAGTACACCCCGACTTTGGCCATGTTTGACCGACTTTGACCCGAATTGACCGTGTAATCCGAGTTTGACCGCGTTGACTTTGGTTGACCGTGTATTCTGAACGATTAAGGCCGATTCGCTTCGGACCAAGCCCGTTCACCGATTACACCCCGAGTACACGGCCGTGTAGGCCGTGTTTTACAACACTGACTGTTAAGTAGGATGAGAGCAAAGGGGGTATGGAATGATCTGCAGTAAAAAAAGTATGGTATTTGTGGGAAATGGGTGGATTAAGGAGTTGTGGATAGAAGATCAGAAGACTGAAGATGTGAAGATCAGAGGATTGAAGAGAGAAAACTTGAAGATTTTTTGTTTTTTACGTTCTAGGATGGATTGAAAAAATGGTCATATTTGTGGCCATTTTAGATTGTATTTATCTTTTCTAGTGTTGGCCATTTTAGACTTTATAGGTATTATTGTAAAAATGATCGACATAGGAGTTGGATTAGATTAAGGCTAGTAATAGTAGATTTTGTATGTGTTTGGGAGGTTCACTAAAAACGTCCCTTCGGGAATACTTGTCGTATACATGTAACTACTATTTTTTGATGTAATAAAATTTTGCCGGGGTACCGCCTCCTTTACCAAAAAAAAAAAAAAAACATTTTGTTAATCTCTATTTCTTGTAGTATACCTATCAAATTTTATATTTGTGACATAATCCACAAAAAGAAAAAAGAAAAACTGCATAAAATATTTCGAACTAATATTAAAAGCTCAAATATGAACTTATATCATCATTATGCAAGTAAAACATACCTAATCTCAGGCAATTGAATAAACTCGAATGTAAAATTTGGTCATATCAAATCACCTAAAGTGTCGCCATAAACATCATTTAGATACATATTTGTGATATGGTGTGGCTATTATAAATCCATATAGTCACATGATCGTGCTAGAAATAAATGTGACTATATACATTAGCTTTTGACAAGCTAACACACACTAAAGTTTAGACACACATAATAGTTATGTGACCATATGTATCGGATTTTGGCTACACTAAAATCATATGTGACAAACTCGACTCTATGATTTAGACACATAAATAATTACCTCATGTGACCATATAGTCTCATGAATTAGACACACAAACACTCAATGTGACTAATATCAAATTTAATCATAATCGTTTTTGCCCATTTTTACCCTAAATAATTGTCACATGAATATTTAACGACGTGACTATTATAAATATATTGGTCACATATAATCACCTAAAGTGTGGTCATAAACATCATTTAGATACACATTTGTGATATGGTATGACTATTATAAATCCATATAGTCACATGATCATGCTAGAAATAAACATTAGCTTTTGACAAGCTAACACACGCTAAAGTTTAGACACACATAATAATTATGTGACCATATGTACCGGATTTTGGCTACACTAAAATCATGTGTGACAAACTCGACACTATGATTTAGACACATAAACAATTACCTCATGCGACCATATATGGCATTTGGTCACATTGATTCAAGTGTGTGACATAGATTTGTCACATTTTATATGTATATCGTGACTAATGCTTCAAACTTACTCTTCATTCGTCACGCGTTCCAATTCATATGTGGCTAAATAATCAGTCAAAAAATAGCTGTGACCGTTAGCCACATAAATGTTTGAAGGTGTGGCAATACATTCCCGAATGGTCACACGATCGGAGTTCATATGTGGCTAACTAATAACTTGAATTTTATTTTGGTACCTTTAGCCACATAAATATTCAAATGTGTGGCCGTTTAATTCTGGCTATGTGTGACCAAATCTCATTTTTGTACTAGTGGGATCTTGAATCAGATCATGATCCAATAACTAATGGGCCAGATCCAGACCAATCTGTCACACCCCCAATTTCATGCTTTGCGGAAGCGATTGTTTTTGGGCGTGACTAATCTAATATCAAGCACAAAAATTAAGCAAACGACTCTAAATGAGAAGTTTTTGAAAATACATTACATTACAAAAGTAGTACAAGGTTTTAAGTCACAAGTATACATCATTAGCGAGTTCGCAAAATGATTCTGAAGATTTTAAATACATAATCAAAGTACAAAAGATAATGCAAGTAAAATCTTCATAAGTGTGTATGCATGCGACTCGTACTAGCTTAGCATATCCTGCGGGCCATTCCTACTGTTGCTGTGTACCTGAGAATGCATCACTAAAAGCGTCAACCAAAAGGTTGGTGAATCTCACAGGTTTGTAGCAAAAAATAACAGGAATTTGAACACAAAACATTATGTAATTTATTGTACGAATAGAAATAGTCAGTAGTAAAGAATTCACAATGTATGTATCAGTAAGTAAAGAATTTCCAAATAAATAAGACAGTAAAGTATAATTGTACAACGGTAGTAGGTCCGTAAGTAAGGATTTCACAAGTATAGTAAGGTCGGTGTAGTCTGCCATGAGCCATCATAGTCGAAGCTTAACAAGTCTGTAATTTGCCACCATGAGTGCTAATCCAAAAACACCCATACGAAACGAGTAGAAAACGTCCGTTTATACGAGCACGGTTCGTGGTGGCGCTACCACCCAGACGGTGATTGTCAGTCCCATATGGATCCATATACTAAAACCCGCGCTTATCCCATAACTAACAACTATGATTCAGAGGACTTCATTGGATTAATCGTAACTCATGCATTTCAGTAAGTCTGTAAGTTGGTATAGTTTGCAAAATGGTAAATTTGTAAGTCGGTCATATATAAGTTGGTAAAACAGTAAGTTTGTAGAATAGCAAGTCAGTAAAGTCTGTAAAGTAGTATTCCAGTAAAACAGTAAGTTTGTAAGTAGTAAAGCCTGTCAATAAGTCGGTATGTTTGTAAAGTAGCAAGTTTGTAAAGTAGTATGCCTATCAAGTAGTAAATTTACAAGTCGGTAAAACCATACATACATATATGTATACAAGTAAAACAAGCAATGCATCTCCCCCAAAGTAAAGACAGTAAAAAGGGGCTGTGAGACTCACCTGAGGAGCAAGCAATCCTAAAGTGCGCGCGTGTACCAAGTGTAATCTCTTAGTGTCCTAAACACGTGAGAGTATATTTTTGTAAGTGGACGTTTAGTAAATCATTCGTATAATTATTCGCTTGATTAATTATGTTCAACGTATTCTATTTGTAAGTGTGTTGAAGTTTATAAAACGAGTACGGCCCGTTGGTGGCGACCCGAGGTTATATTCCAAAATATGAAAAGGTTTGTTTTCGAAAGATTGTTTTGAAAAGATCGTTGGTTTATAAGAATGTGTATTATTCGTTGGTGATGATATTTCGAAAATCATTTGTTACTCGTATGTATATCTATATATACATATCTATATATACATTATATATATATAAGTCGTTTAAGTTCGTTGCATGTATATATATATACATAAATAAAGTCGTCGTCAAAATATATGTATATATACATTTGTGTAAGTAGTAGATGTATAAATACATAAGTTTGGATTTTATTTATCCATAGTGGTATATTTATGTATCCGTATTATTTGTCGTTATATATATATATATATATATATATATATATATATATATATATATATATATATATATATATATAATTTAACTGAAATCATAATAATAACTATAATAATAATAATAATAACAATAATAAGAATGATGATACTAATAAAAATATTAATAATAATAATCGATAAATAATTGCAAGTCTCGTTTGTCATTTTGAAAGTGGAGGTCGGCACCTCACCCAACCGGGTGTAACCCATCACCCTTCCGTGCTAGATAAATGACCCGTATGGGTCTCCTCCTTCACCCGTACGGGTGTCGACGTTCTGCACTTCTGCTCTGTTTCGTACCCAATTTTTTTAACCCAAATTCAAACCGTGTTTTTGCTATTATTAGACTTTAATCTTTGTACAATTGTTATAGCTACAAGTTTACGAGTTCTCTCAAGTGTTTTCACTCATTAGTAAACACTTGTGTTTTGCTAAATTTTTACACCCGTGAGTGTTTTTGGTCCAAGAATCATCATCACCAACTTATCCCTTTTATAAAGTTTTTGTTACATAATCTTTCCTTATCATCTAAATATATACATAATGTAATAATAATAATTTACGAAAGAAAGAAAATGGAGAAAATTCCTCACGGTGGATTTTAAGATGATGATGACGGAGCTGTGATGATGATGATTCCGACGATGAAGATGATGATGGTTTAATTGTTGTTGTTATTGTTTGATGTTGTTGTTGTTGAATTGAGAGCGAGACCGAGAGAGTAGAGAGAGCCAAGAGAGAGCAGAGACTGAGTGTGCGTGTGTGTGATCTGTGAATTATTGGAGTTGGTTGTATAACCAGCTCCAATAATTGAAGCAGTAATGTATTTTCGCTCCGTGTTCATGTACCCGATCGTTAAGTAGTATAATAATTTCAAATGATAAATTTCTAAATATGAAATCGTATAAGTTTTTAATCGAAGTATTTTATACAAATACTTGTAGTGAGATATACAATTATATCTTTGTTTCAACTCATTTTAACGGATAGTTTTCAGTATACAAAATGTGTTAAAATTATTAACCGAGTAAATAATTATCATTCTTGACAATAATACATTATTTAAAAATGTTTTTCACCAACGTCCATATTTAACATTACGCGTTCTTTCAGATTTGTTTGTACGTGATTATTAAATGATCGTTGTGTTATATATATATATATATATAGACTTGGGATCTTGTGAGAACAAGATGATTCCGTGAGAACATATCCTGGCCTTGCATCTAATCTCATCAAAATTATCCAAAATGGTAGTGGCAAGTTCGTAATATTTACAATTTCCATATGTAAGGGTTATTTTCGTCATTTAACTTCAATTAGGCCGCGTGTATTTTTCCTTCATCCTGCACAGAACCCTTCTTCATTATCATCTTCATCCTCCATTCATTTCTCCCAAGTTGTTTAACGAATAAAATTGCTATAAAGGACGTCATTTTCTTCGTGCCAATTGTAATTTATTCAGCTGGCATATTTTGACTACTCTTAAACTAGGTCAGCACATAATTAAAAAACAAAGATTCATCATAACGAAGTTAATCTTTCATCGTAACCTTCATTGAATCGTTTTAGAATTCTTTCGTTGTGTTTTTTTGGAATATGTCATCTACTGACAATGATCTATCCTTTCGCAATCTTACAGGTAATGATTTATTACAATTTTACCATATAGAATTTCCTTACAGTAAATCTTTTTGGGGTTTTTTTTTTAATGTAAAATGTGAATGTTTTAGAGTTTTCGATAGAATTCACACATTTGTTTTTGTGATCTGAATGTTTTTTAGCTTAACATGTAAGCGTATGTGAAGGAATGGTGAATCTGAATTGTGAATATGAATTGTAAGAAGCTTCACATTCAAAATAACTATGTGAATCTGAATTGTGAGAAGCTTCACATTCAAAATAACTATGTGAATCTGAATTGTGAGAAGCTTCATACACAAGGTTTTATGTTAATTTTATTTTAAAATAGCTTCACACACAAAATAAGTATGTGAATCTAATTTGTGAAGCTTCATACACAAATTTTTATGTTAATTTTATTTTAAAATAGCTTCACATTCAAAATAAGTATGTGAAGATGAATTGTGAGAAGCTTCACATTCATAATAAGTATGTGAATCTGAATTGTGACAAGCTTCACAAACTAATTTTTATGTTAATTCTTTTATAAAATAGCTTCACATTCAAAATAACTACGTGAATATGAATTGTGAGAAGCTTCACATTCAAAATAACTATGTGAATTTGAATTGTGAGAAGGTTCATACATAAGATTTTATGTTAATTTTTTTATTAAAATAGCTTCACACACAAAATAAGTATGTGAATCTAATTTGTGAGAAGCCTCACAAACAAGGTTTTATGTAATTTTATTTTAAAATAGCTTCATGTTCAAAATAAGTATGTGAATATGAATTGTGAGAAGCTTCACACACAAAATAAGTATGTGAATCTTAATTGTGACAAGCTTCACAACTTCACACAACAGATTCTATTTTAAAAAGACTTCACCAAGAAAATTTAGATTTGAATCTGAATTATTTTGAAACACATGCTTCACACACAGTTTTTATGAAATTTCATTTTAAATTAGCTTCACATTCAAAAATAAGTATGTGAATCTGAATTGTGACAAGCTTCACATTCAAAATAATTATGTGAATCTGGATTGTGAGAAGCTTCACATTCAAAATAACTACGTGAATCTTAACTTTGACAAGCTTCATACACAAGGTTTTATGTTAATTTTGTTTTAAAATAGCTTCACACACAAAATAAGTATGTGAATCTAATTTGTGAGAAGATTCACACACAAGTTTTTAAAAAAATTATTTTAAAATAGCTTCATAGTCAAAATAACTATGTGAATATGAATTGTGAGAAGCTTCACACAGTATTTTAAAATAAAATTAACATACAAAGTTGTGTGTGAAGCTTGTCACTTTTAAGATTCACATACTTATTTCGAATGTGAAGCTTGTCACTAATCAGATTCACATACTTATTTGAATGTGAAGCTATTTTAAAATAAAATTAACATAAAAACATGTGTGTGAAGCTTGTCCCTATTAACATTCACTTACTTATTCACGTACATATTTTGAATGTGAAGCTATTGTAAAATAAAATTAACATAAAACCTAGTGTATGAAGCTTGTCACAATTAAGATTCACATAATTATTTTGAATGTGAAGCTTCTCACTAAACAGATTCACATTCTTATTTTTGAATGTGAAGCTATTTTTTAATGAAATTTCATTAAAACTGTATGTGAAGCATGTCACAATTAAGATTCTCGTAATTATTTAGAATGTGAAGCTCGTCACTAAACAGATTCACATATTTATTTTTATAATGTGAAGCTATTTTAAAATAAAATTTCATAAAAACTGTGTGTGAAGCATGTCGTGAAGCTTCTCATAATTCAGATTCACATAGTTATTTTGAATGTGTTGAGTTATTTATCTAAAACTTCACATCTCTAATATTATGTGAATCATAACTTAATAGTCATTCACATCTCTATAAACTTCATATATCTAAAAAAAAATGACAAAATGTAGTGAAAATAAAACCTGCTTCTTCATTTCGCTGGTTATCTACATCACCATTCAATGGTGGTGTTGTAAATTATTCAATAAAATCAAATATACTCATACTTAATTTCTTCATTTCAAAAATTTGAGATGAAATATGACGTAGAATAAATTAAAACGATGTCTTCAGCTAAGAAATTGTATATCGCTGATTGTTTATGAAGAAGAAAGGTTTTATGGAGAAGAAATATGATGGAGGAAGGTAGGACGGTGGTGTCTGAACGCAAAAAAAACCTAAAATACGTAAATGACGGATCTACCTCTTTAATATGAAAGTCGCGAATATTACAATAATGCCACCTCAGATTCTAGCAATTTTGATCGGATCAATTAGAAGGTTAGGATCTGTTCTCACCGTTCTCACGTAATGTCCTTGTTCTCACCAGAACCCAACCCTATATATATATATATATATATAAATACATATATAATATCTTAATATTTTCGTATTAATATGTATCAATTACGAATGATTAAAGTTTAAATTGGCCGCTAATTTTGGCTCTTTTTGACCGGGTGTCACATTCTCCCCTTGTTAGGAGAATTTCTTCCCGAAATTTGTTCGTAGTAGTTGTTGGTGTGTCAGAGTAATAGTCTGTGCGTATTCTAAGGAAGTGCGTGAATGACACAACACTTATCTAGCGTTGTCTTCCTCCCCTTGTTCGACTAATGCCCTACTGGCAACTAAAAGATTGGGAAAGGAAAGTTTCGAAGTGTGTTGACCATTACATCCCTATGACCAGGTCAATCAGTCAGTCTGTCACTAGGGAGTATCTACAATTTATACTTGTAACCTAAAGTATCTTTGTAAGCTCTACTATATTCATAGAGTCTGTAATAGTCTGTAGTGTCGTGGAGTGAATTAAGCTTCTATCTGTATCATGTAGAAACTAAATTGTTGTTTTCCTAATTCTATCACGTACTTAGAATCTAAGAAAACATAGAAGATGTTAAGCAGCAAGTAAGATCTACCAAAGTAAATAGTATAGATGCAGTCAAGTTATCTGTGAGTGAATGTACCCGTGTTGAGTAAGTCAATAAGTCTTGGATCCTGTTGGTTACCCTCAGTGTTAAGCACAACGAACCTGTCCTTAGCGGTGTTGCTGTTTTTGTCCTTCAGCTTTGGGCAGTCCCTCCTGAAGGGTCCGGTGCCATTGCATTCATAGCAGGTTTTGGGTGCTGAGGTGTTGGTACTAGTTGTGACTGTTTTGCAGTCTTTGGCCACATGCCCGAATCGCTTGCATTTGGAGCAAGGACACAAACCATCATGGTGCAGGCTGCATTTTGAGTAATAGGGCTTGCTTCCTTTATACCCTATTTTGTCATCAGATTCAGAAGCGTTGGCCTTAGCAGTTGCAGGCTTTTTGTTGGCTTGGCTCTGGTTCCCAGGGTTTCCATCCGCTTTCCTTTTGTTATCTCCTGAGCTGTTACCAGTGTTTTTGTTAACAACGGTTCCTTGGCGAACCATTTATGCCATTAACTTGTGTGTCATACGCACAGTGACATGAAAGGTAGGAGAGTTCAATGAAGTAACTGATAAACACTCAAAAGTACTATATTTTAGTAGTATTTTACCCCTATTCTTGGATGTTTCTATTGCATTTAATTAAGAATATATATTGATTTCGTTCATATTTACAAATAGATGTGGAACTGGAGCGTTTATGAAGAATGGAATGGAAAACAGTCAATAAACGAGCAAAATGATGCGTATTTGAAGAAATAAGTGAAGCCGAAGTCGAAGATATAATCAAATAAAGAAAAATCAAGAAACCGGTTGAAAATCCAATCCATACGCCGTATGGAAGTCCATACGCCATATGGATTGTGGCGCAGGAGGCCCAGGTTACGCGAGTCTGGGCTGGGCTTGAAATTGATCCATAAGCCGTATGGAAATCCATACGCCGTATGGAAATCCATACGCCGTATGGATCAAAAACCACAGAAGTATAAAAACGCGTTTAAACCCTAAAAACGATAGTTTTAGTTTGTTTTTCGTTTTCAGAGGTTTATATTCGGTTTTTAGGTTAAAGTTACGAATTAGTTTAGTATTTTGGAGGTACAAGGGCTCGGGATTGAAGTTATTCATCGCGGATCGTTGTAATTCGTCTTTATTGATTCGGTATAACTCTTTTATTCAATTTCATTGATGAATTTGTTATTGAATAATCTGATTATTTCTGTTTTAATGATGAATTAAATATCAAAGTGATTGTGTAATTGATTGAACTTGGATTATGATTGTTGAACGATTATAATTGCATATTGACTAAGTTATTTAATTGAAAACGGTTATATTACTCACGAATCCTTGTTTATTGGTAACTGGTAGTTATTAGTTCTCAACGTGGTTAATAAGATTGATGAGATTGAGTTCCTTTGATTTTATTAATTATTGATGGTTATAATCTTAGGGTTTTAACTATTGCTAAATAGATTGAGTTTGATAGGTTGAGAAATTAATAATTATTCACTTTAAAATGAACAAGACAATAAGTTAATTATTGGGTATTGTTGAGTCATACCAATAGAGTTAATTATAATTAGTTGTGAATGTTTAATGCATGACTTAGGGAAAGGCACACAATTGACTGATCTTCTTGTGACATTGGAACCAGTGTTTTATGTTGGACCCTAGATTCTAAGAATTAGTTGGACCCGAACCGTTGGCTAGTTCACATTCATTTTAATATCATTGAAGAATTTGGTGTTAAGTTGATCTAAAAGAATCACAATTAGATAATCAATACATAATGAATCGGAAAATATGAATCTGAGTGACATTAATTATACAATTACTTATTCCTTCCATTTAGTATTTATTATTATTTATTTATTGTTTTTAATTAAGTTTTTATTTAAGTTTAATTGTTTTGAATTAAAGTTTTCTAAACAAATGTTCGAACGGAACTAAAACGCCCCCCTTATTTACTGCTTTCTAGTTAATTGTTAATTTCTATTTATAATAAATCCGCCGTTCCCTGTGTTCGAATCTGACTTACCAAATCTATATTTACATTCGATCGGGTATTCTTGCCTGGTTGCTTGAAAGTATTTATTAGGTATTTCTATTTATAAAATATAAAACAAGACGCGCTTTCATAGCACATCAAGTTTTTGGCGCCGCTGCCGGGGAGCGGTTGTGATTATTTAAATAGAAGTTAGTAATTTATAAATTCTTATTTTTAAAAGAATTTTGTTAAACAAATAATCTTGTAAAGTTATTTAAAGTAGTCTAAGTAATTGTGTAACAAGTTTTCATTAATTCACTGGTTGAAACTGATTATCCTTTAATTGGTTAAACTTTTGGGGATTTAGTTTCAACCGGCGGATGGATATCCGTCCGCCGGTTGGAATTTCATTTATGTAATTTTGTATATGTTATGTAATTTGTGATTATTTTGTTTGAACTAACTTGTTTTTCGTTAGTGGTGTTTTTGTATTTCAGATTTATTTTTATTTAGGTTCATCCAATGACAAGAAGCTTTGAAAGTGATGCAAACGATAATGATATGGTTAAGAGAGATCAGTCTGCTAAGTCTGATGCTAGTTCCACTGAGATAGTGCCTCCCTATACTCACTTAGGTCGCATTCCCGTTCCTATTGTCTCATCTTGTCAGGGATTGTTATCGGCACTAGAGGAGTTTAGAGGAGATATCCCTTTCAGTTCAGAGATTATTAGGAGATCCACAATTGATTTTACTGGTAATCAAAGGGCATTGGTTGATGATGTGTTAGAGGCAGCTTTGATTGAGAATTAGTATGGGATTGATAGGCAATTCTATATTGCCCTCACTACTTTTGGGAAATATCTAGAAGCTAGGATTAAGGAAGAAGAGAACTTCTACACTGCTCAGAAGAAAAGATACACAGAGATTTATGAGATTCTGAGGCATTCTGCATTTCCATACTCGGCAAATCAAACCACGTGTCTTGGTCACATGGTTAGGGCTTTGTATGAGGTAACTAGTCATCCTAGTGCAAAAGCAGATAAAGAATTTAGGTTTTGTCTAAAAGAGTTGGTTCGATTGCTACATTCAGATGACCATTTAACGGATATTACACCTCATCGATTCATTGTGACGAATACTATTCATTACTATCTTCAAGAAATGGTGACGAAAGTGGATCGTCTTGCTAAGGAAGAATTAGATAGGCCTCATCCGGATTTCATTCATCCGAATAATGAGATTGATTTGGCTAGTTATTTGGGAATTCACTTAGATGTTCTGATTGACAAGAGTAAGGTCTCAACCCCTTGGGAACATTTCAATCATGGAATGATGGAGATTTACACTAAGCTGGTTAATATTTTCAAACATTCGGTGCTAGACCTTAGCAATAGACAAGAGGTAGCTCTTCAAAAGATAGAAAGACGAGTGATGTGCTTGAGGAAAAATCTCTTGATGAGAAATCATTATGGAATAACTGAGGCATGTTTGGACTTTATAAGTGAGTTAGAGGAAAACCATCCTGAACGTGAGTACAATTTGGAAGATGACAAATTGGTATTGGTACCTGAGGGAGTAAATAATAGGGAGATTAATAAAATCAGTTGGGACTTGGTTTATCTTCAGCATGTGGTTAATGAGCACTTGGCAAATTTTCCAAGTTTTGGTCATGGGATCATTAACGTCATTCCCATAATCACTGAGCGTTTCCTTGCTCTCTATCCTAAGCAGTGATTCTAATCATCTCTTTTATTTCTTATGCTATTGGATTGTTTCTAACATTTTGGTTTATTTTGGATTGTGTTAGACTTTCAGTTGTTTTGGATTTTAGTTTTTGCTTGTGTGGTTTGAATATTAAGTATTTATTTTGAGTGTTATTTAATTATGAGATTTTATTTTAAGTTTGTTAATGTTTGTTATTTATTGTATAGTGTGGAATTATAAAGATTTTGAAGTCGTGATTATCCTCCAGGTTTGATATTTAAGTATATTAATTAAGTGTGGGGTTTTAGTTAAAAATTGGATGGAAAAACGTTTTTGAAAAATTCTGAAATTTTAATCCATACGCCGTATGGAATCCATACGCCGTATGGATTGGAATGGGCCACTGGGCCGAGCGTTGACTGGGTTTAATGAAATTGACCTGGGCCTTTTTAATCCATAAGCCGTATGGAATCCATACGCCGTATGAATCAAAAAGGCAGAAAACCGCCAGCAGCCCCTTTCTTCTTCATTTTGAAACCTAAACTCACTTTAAACCACCACCTATGGCTCTAACCACCACACCACCAAACAACCACTTCCGGGCACGCATTCATCTCCATTTTTGCGTATTAGTGTTATACGCACTTTCTTCTACAAGGTATAACTTCCCGTTTTCATTTTCGTTGGTTAAATCATTCGTTTGGAAGTTAGGGTTTATGTTAGTAAATTGGGTATTTTGAATTTGAGTATGATTATTGGAATATGTTGATTGAATTATGTTCTTGTTAATATATACATTACAATGTCATGCTCGTTTTTCTAATATATTGCATATATTATGTAATTCGAAGTATCCGTTTATGTTTAAGAAACGTGAATATTATAAATTCAATTTTGCTATGTTTTGATTTAGTACTTATTAATTTTCTGACCACATGATGATTAATGCAAATGTTTGTTTGGTACACAAGTATTTGTGATTACGGTTATGTGATAAATTGTTATCTTGATTAAATGCATTTATAATAATTCATTTTGAGAATGTAAGAATGTTTGCTAGTTGCTCATGCTCGAGTTTAGTGATTGTGCAAATTCATATTTTCATAATGGTACCAAATTATTGTAGTGCATTTGATTGGACAATTGTCATGAATATTTAATTAAGTATATTTATGTATGCAATTTGAGTAATTCTGTTTATAGATATGCAATTTAGGTTTGTGAAATTGATTGTTGCGGTAGTTTTAGGCTAAACCAGAATGGTGGATTATTCCATATTTAGCAGAAATGCTGCCGAAAATTTTATTGACCTTTTTGTATTAACTGCTTATTTGGTGTTATTAACATTTGTTCTGTTTAGCAGTTATCATGTCTAACAGGAGAACAAGAGGGGCTCAAACTTTGGGAAACCTGTTGGTTCGAGCTCATAGATATCTCACTTTTCATGGATCGTATTCTGAGACCACCAGATTTCAGTTTGGAGAGTGTCTGGCTTCTAATATTGGCCAGTCAATTGAGGTTTTTGATGCTGTTAACTGGAATGTTTTGGAGCATGTGATTGCCAGAGAGGGGTTCACTAATGGTGCTGAGGCTATTAGGAATTTACTTGCTATTCCATATGTACTTGAGGATGGAAACATTGGATTTGTTTCTTATGCTTGGTCTCGGTTATTCAGTATCAGGGAGGACATCTACAGAGAGCTAGTTGTTGAGTTCTATAGCACCTTTAGGTTTGAGTCCAGGTCGACTCAATGGACTGAGAATTCCATTTTCTTCCAGCTAGGGGGACAGCCTAGACAGATGACTTTGGTTCAGTTTTCTTTGGGGCTGGGGCTTTATGAGCCCAACGAGTTGGATAATCCTCACTTTTTAAACCACATTTCTGCAGGTGCTGTGAAGAAGCTCACTGACTTGGAAGTTGAGCAGGAGTGGCAGTTTATTGCCCAGGGTAACTATGGCAGTTCGACACCTTCTTACACGCGTATTCGAGATCCTCGTCATCGACTCATTCACAGATTGTTGACTTACACCATTGTTGGTCGCAAGGAGGGGCCTGAGAAAGTTTCTAGGCCTGATTTGTTTTATCTGAGCTCGATTATTAGGAAAAGGTTAGTGAATGTACCTTGGAGGTTGGCGAAGTGGATGTCGAAGAGAGCTACTGGTACTAGATATGGGAGTAATCTGTGTGGAGGTCATTTTGTTACACGGTTGGCTAGATATTTTGGTTTGGCTACTCAGGATGAGATAAGGTCATGCACGATTATCCAGCCTAGCATGGGTTGGTTGACTGCACGCCGGTTGGAGGCGTTTGCTATTATTGAGCCATGCATTACTTATGGTGGTCCTGCGGATATGTATTATTGGGTTCCGATTACTCCGGTAGGACAGACTTTGCAGTCGAGGCAGGCTAGAGCTAGAGGAGATACGAGTGGTAGTGATAGAGGTCGAGGTACGACACGAGGCCGCAACAGAGGTTATGCTACAGAGTTTGATCAGCTATCTCAGCAGTTGCACCAGATGGAGTTACACCAGACTCAGAGGTTTGATCAGATAGATCTTATGCAGAGACAACATTTCCATCAGACCAGTGCACACTTGGACTACCAGGATGGCTTGTTTGAGCAGCTGTTTGGTCAGTTTCCTTCTGGACCCGAGTATCAGCCATTCCAGTACCAGATGCCACCAGAGTTCATGCCACGACCACCACCACCACAGCCAGAGTATGGAGAACCTTCTCATCAGTACCAGTACCGCCAGGATGATGACAGTGATTAGGATGATGTTCATCCTAAGTGGTTTATGATTCCAAACACTATTATTATTATTATTATTATTTCTATTATTATTATGACTGTTTTATTTGTAGGATTATTAATTGTTATGTTGGATTTGTAGTTTTAGGATTTGGTAGTGTTTATTATTAATTAGGATGTTTAAATCTGGTATTGTTTAATTCTGTTTGTTGATTGTTCCCTCAGAATTGTGTTGTGAGTACGTGTTATGCTGGCAGTAAGTTCAGCGCAACAAACAAATTGAATCGAGAGGATGTGGGAAATTCATATCATCCTTGTCATACTCATTAAACTGCACATTATTCCAGGGGAGTTTTTCTGTTCTAAGTTCTTTTCTCTTTTTTCCGTTTTTGTATTTCATTAATTGTACAATGAGGGCATTGTACATCTTTAAGTGGGGGATGGGAGAGAAAAGAGTGAAGTTTCCACATAATTGTCCAGTTAATTAGTAGATGATTTTGTAATTTGGTTAACTGTTATTTTATTAAGATAAGTAACTAAAAAGTTATAAGTTGCCTGTTTTTCAACCAAATTTTTAATTTTAAATTTTTGTTTTCTAGAGATAATTATTTTGTATCTATGTAGGTTATTTTGAAAATTTTTCTACACTTTTAAATTAAATATTAAATTGTGAAAAATGTTATTTAGCTTCATTATATGATGTATTGATATGCAATTTATATGAGAATTTTTGAGCTTTTAAGAAATGAAATTAAGGAGTAGATATTACCTTTTAGATGAACTTTAGCTGTGTATGACGTATGTCTTAATTTTCATATGAGTAATGTGTGATATGCCATAATTTTGGAATTTAATTAATATCATTTGGAGATATACTGGGTGTTGTTTCCTTTGTTGTACGAAAGTACAGACCTGGTCTCCATTAGTATATCTAATGAAAAAGAGCAAAGAGTTTAAACGAACTCATGATTTTAAAATGTAGTCGAATTAAGTCGCTTTGTTGTACTGAGGTACAGACCTGCCACCAATGGTTTGACTAAAAGTTTTATATTGCTAAACTAAAATCAAGTTATGTTGCTTTGTTGTGTTGAGGCACAGACCTGTCACCTCTGTCTTGATTTGAAAAATGATTATTTTGATTAGAATTTCAAGATATGTAATATTGGCATATTGTGAGTATGAAAGTATATAGTTTTTGGGAGTTTAAGGGAATATCTACATGAACAATAATAAGTTGAGCTCAATTATTTAAATATAGATTGTTTAAGTGGATAACAATATCAATAATCATTGTGAACTAATTAATGTTTAAAGAATAATAACTTCATGTGTAGATCATTTTTTTGTAAATCTTATAGTTTCTTAATATTTGTTTTTAGAATTAACAGATTTTTAAATTTAAACATTTGAGTTGAAGATGGGTGATGTTGTGTAATTCCATTGTTAAGTTATTTAGATTAATGGAGATGACTGTTTTCTTAAGAATTTGATTTTTTGAATCGATAGTCTACTTGAGGACAAGTAGGATTCAAGTGGGGGATGTTTGATAAACGCTCAAAAGTACTATATTTTAGTAGTATTTTACCCCTATTCTTGGATGTTTCTATTGCATTTAATTAAGAATAGATATTGATTTCGTTCATATTTGCAAATCGATGTGGAAATGGAGCGTTTATGAAGAAAGGAATGGAAAACAGTCAATAAACGAGCTAAATGATGCGTATTTGAAGAAATAAGTGAAGCTGAAGTCGAAGATATAATCAAATGAAGAAAAATCAAGAAACCGGCTGGAAATCCAATCCATACACCGTATGGAAGTCCATAATCCGTATGGATTGTGGCGCAGGAGGCCCAGGTTACGCGAGTCTGGGCTGGGCTTGAAATTGATCCATACGCCGTATGGAAATCCATACGCCGTATGGATCAAAAACCACAGAAGTATAAAAACGCGTTTAAACCCTAAAAACGATAGTTTTAGTTTGTTTTTCGTTTTCAGAGGTTTATATTCGGTTTTTAGGTTAAAGTTACGAATTAGTTTAGTATTTTGGAGGTACAAGGGCTCGGGATTGAAGTTATTCATCGCGGATCGTTGTAATTCGTCTTTATTGATTCGGTATAACTCTTTTATTCGATTTCATTGATGAATTTGTTATTGAATAATCTGATTATTTCTGTTTTAATGATGAATTGGATATCAAAGTGATTGTGTAATTGATTGAACTTGGATTATGATTGTTGAACGATTATAATTGCGTATTGACTAAGTTATTTAATTGAAAACGGTTATATTACTCGCGAATCCTTGTTTATTGGTAACGGGTAGTTATTAGTTCTCAACGTGGTTAATAAGATTGATGAGATTGAGTTCCTTTGATTTTATTAATTATTGATGGTTATAATCTTAGGGTTTTAACTATTGCTAAATAGATTGAGTTTGATAGGTTGAGAAATTAATAATTATTCACTTTAAAATGAACAAGACAATAAGTTAATTATTGGGTATTGTTGAGTCATACCAATAGAGTTAATTATAATTAGTTGTGAATGTTTAATACATGATTTAGGGAAAGGCACACAATTGACTGATCTTCTTGTGACATTGGAACCAGTGTTTTATGTTGGACCCTAGATTGTAGGAATTAGTTGGACCTGAACCGTTGGCTAGTTCACATTCAATTTAATATCATTGAAGAATTTTGTGTTAAGTTGATCTAAAAGAATCACAATTAGATAATCAATACGTAATGAATCGGGAAATATGAATCTGAGTGACATTAATTATACAATTACTTATTCCTTCCATTTAGTATTTATTATTATTTATTTATTGTTTTTAATTAAGTTTTTATTTAAGTTTAATTGTTTTGAATTAATGTTTTCTAAACAAATGTTCGAACGGAACTAAAACGCCCACCTTATTTACTGCTGTGACATCCGCCAAATTAGGGCTAGTTTTTAGTGCCTAATCAGTTATTAATACATGCAATTAGTTCTTTAATTAGGCTAATTTATGTATCCTTCTATATATATATTGTTGAATATATATACACGTACGCGATTTGGCTAAATCGTGCATTTCATATCGGATGGATTCCTACTTAACTGGCCGTTGGTGAATCAATTTATATACAACATAAATCCATTTTTATGATGAAATGGTCGTCATGGACTTAATATTATTATTGTATAATAATATGCTCGAAAACTTATACGTTGAATATAAAAGGTAACAAATGCGAGAAAACGCGCGAATCGAACCCGACACTCGAACGAAATCCAAAATATATTTTGGTAACTTGAAATAAGTGTTTCAATAATGTTCAGTCAATCTAAATATCAATCACATATCGAAAATAACACACGAAAAATCATACGATAACGGTACGTTTTAAAACACATGTCTAACGTCTAACCGACTAAAGAAACGAAACCCGAATTGAGGAACGAGATCATGAGCCCAACCCTTGATGGGCTGAGCCCACTTTCGGCCAGAATCAGGCCCTGGATCGGCCCAAGGACCCAACCCATGGAGCCTCACTTAAGCCTCTAACCCTTTTGATTAACCCTCATTTGACACAAACATACACACACATCTATCTACACACTCTCTATACTTTCTGCCTTTCCCTCTGACTTCCAGCAGCCACCATCACCTCTACCACCTTCCACCACGTCCTCCAAGGACCACCATCATCAGCCATCATCATCTAGCTTCCTCCATAGTCGGTTTTAGCAAGGAAGAACAAGGAAGGACAGCAGCAGCACCCATCGCATCATTTCGGCTCTAAATCTGTGCTCACTTGGTATAAACCTCTCATTTTTGCTTAGATTTACTTGTATAAACTTAATATACATGCTTGTGGTTCATTTCTGCTAATTATGTCCAAGAACCATGCTTAAAACCAAAAGACAAAACTAAAAACCGTTGGATAAAAGCTTTAACCACTGGACAATAAAATAGATCGGATTAGATCGGCCATGAACGACTCAATTCTTGATGAAATCTAACGTTTCTTAAGCCTAAACTCAAGTTTAAAGTGTCTAATTTTCAAATCTATAAGTCTCACGAAATAATGATGCAGTTTTGTATTTTTAAGAAACGAAATAAAAGTACATATCAGATCTGTACCTTCAGATCAGAAGATTAGTCAAATGTCTAAGGGAATATCTCGTAAAATACACCATAAACACTGATGAGACTACTTGGAAAAGATCACAAATTTCGTCTTCTTTAAATACCCTACTCGCACACTTTATGAAGTTTTGTAAAACGTGAGTTATGATCAGATCTTTAAGCATATGTACTGAATATATAGCTGCTGGACCTATGTCCCTTTGCAATTTTATTTCTCGAGTTGTGTTTGGTTTTAGAGTTCATAAAAATATGTTTTAGAAAGAAGAATCATAGGGGAATAATATATAAATTTCTTGGAATCTGATTTTGCCGTTTTATTGGGTAAAACACTTGGCCAAAGTCGTCAAAATCTGGGATATATGAACGTATAAGGATAATTTCATTTTCGGTTTAAAAATGACACTTGTGAAGTTCAATTGACCATGAAACTCATAATTTGCTAATATTTTACCTTGTTTAAGATTGTGTCAAAGTTTCGGGTCAAACCGAGCATTTTTGACTTTGGACCAAAAACTTGAAAACCCTCTCAGCCCGTTTTGCGACGTCACTTGCGACGTAACCCCTCCCGTTGCAACTTTTGCGACGTCACTTGCGACGTAACCCCTCCCGTCGTAACTTTTGCGACGTCACTTGCGACGTAACCTATCCCGTCACAACATTTGCCACGTCACTTGTGACGTAACCTCTCCCGTCGCAACTATTGCGACGTCACTCTTCCGTCGCTACTTTTGCGACAGCAAATGCCCATTTGGCGACGTAACTTTTCGTCGCAATTTCCTGAAATACATAAAAACACTTAACTACCAAGTATTGGACTCACGTAACAACTAAACGATATACGACACTACTCGTAATTGTAAAACTGATACTTATGGGGATATACAATGAAACGATAAGCAACCTAATAATAATGTCTTCGGAAATTATTATTACATACTTAAACATTCACCAATAGGCCGCAAACGTTTTCAATTAATCAAATGATTAACTACTTGGACATAACTAGTTGAGTGTGCAACTAGCATGAATGGTCTTTTGAGACATTCACTCATACATACAACCTTATATGCTTAGGGCATTAGGAGGTTGCGGGTTCGGAGAACCTACAGATTGCTCATATCAGATATACGTTTATTGATTTAAACGCTTACTCTCAAGACTCATGTGAGTCTCATAGCCCCTATTTTACTGTTTTTCACTCAGGGGTGTGATCCATTGCTCGTTTTATTTACATGTGAACGCAAGTACCAAAACAACGATTTATACTACATGAGTTTTCACAACTAATCAATCAAAGTCCTCCACAACATAGTTTGGTAATATGTAGTAGCGTGAATGTTAGTGTATGGTACCATATGGGATTGACAATCCCCGTCCGGGTTAGTCGCGCTAACTGGTCAAACGGACGCATTATCATTTGGGTAGACGAGTGTGGATTAGGCACTCGTAGGAGGCACCTCGATCGGAATTCCTTAAATGTGGACCCGACCCTCAAGTTAAGCTCAGACTATGTGCTCATGGTTGTATACCTTATTTTATTTTGCTTGATTGCAACTTAAATTCAATTAAATCTTGCGGTTCATACGATATGTTTTGACATACAAACCTGTGAGCTCACCAGCTTTTAGCTGGCCATTTTTAGCATGTATCACAGGTACTCAGCAGTAGGTTGGACTGCCCACTCAGGATACTTTAGCTCGAGTCATCATGCAAACATGAAACATCAAAGAGATTTTAATGCATTTCTATATTTTGTACAATTAGATATGTAATAGAATCTCTCAGGGAAAGTCATGTGAACTCAATGTTTTGTAAACATTTATTATATCAATGTACTTTATTAAACGACGCATATAGAGTCGTTCATTATATATCTTTGTGCTGTGATTACCTTGATTAGTCGCGCCCCGACCAGAATCGCTTCCGCATCATAATTTGGGGGTGTGACAACTGCTTTCTAGTTAATTGTTAATTTCTATTTATAATAAATCCGCCGTTCCCTGTGTTCGAATCTGACTTACCAAATCTATATTTACATTCGATCGGGTATTCTTGCCTGGTTGCTTGAAAGTATTTATTAGGTATTTCTATTTATAAAATATAAAACAAGACGCGCTTTCATAGCACATCAGTAACCATCCCCTGAATTTGTGGGGGAAGTCCCCGAAGATAGCGCTCAATACGCTTAGATTCCTGATCAACCATAGATGGGCAAATGTGTGCCAACTGATTGAATCGAGAGGTGTAGCCGGCAACGTCATTCCCTTGAGTGGTGAGATTCCAGAATTCTTCCTCGAGCTGTTGGATTTCATCCCTAGGACAATACTCGTCTTTGAGCATTTTCTTCAATTCGTCCCAAGGAGTTTTCAAAGCAATGTCTTGGCCCACAGAGTCAGCATAAGTGTTCCACCATGTCAGAGCATCATCCATAAAATTGTAGGTGGAGAACTTGACCTTACAGTCCTCAGGGCAGTTGCAGATGCGAAAGACTGACTCGGTCTTTTCCAGCCATCATAACAACCCAATGGCACCTTCAGTGCCGTTAAAGTTCAAAGGCTTGCAGCTAAGGAAGTCTTTGTAGGTGCAAGGTTTTACCACAGTGGTACTTGGTGGTGTTTCAGCACTTTCAGATCGTCGTCGCTCAGCAATTAGTGCATCAGCAACTAGTTGATCAACCTGAGCTTGAGTGTACTTTTGGCGTCGTGGAGGCATGTTCCTTCAATGAAGATAAGGGACATGTCAGAGTTTCATATAAGAATATGATCATCGTAGTTGTATATATAACGGTAATATATCACAACACAAGTGACAATCAAAAGTGTAGAATAATAGTGGTTGTAATCATTTAACTTGCGAGTTCAAATGATTACAAGGATTAAGATTTACAAAAGTGTTGGGGATATTACATCCGGAAAGATATCGATCGTTATACAAAACGTGATAGGGAGGAAAGAATGGATTTTTTTTTTTAATTTTAGGGGAATACCGAATCTGAATGTTAATCATGATAGTGAGTGAATGACGGTCTTCTAATAAACAATTTGTGCCGAATAAAGTGTCGAAGTTCTTAACTCTACCAGGGTAAGCCTATGTCAAAGAGATGACCCTCGAAGCCAGGGCACATCCCGGTACTATTTTCCTGACTCGATAAAGTTACCGTTGGCGAGTTCTAAGGCGTATCCGAACCATAAGTATATTACCTAGTATCTGAAGATATTAATAGGCATAACCATATATGTATAACCCATATATACATATTATCCACCTAGTTGTGTCTAGCACAAAACAAGTAGAAGTCTCGGTTCTCTCGTGGTCAGAGTCAACTAGTGTATCCTGTTCAGCCATAACCCCTTTCAGATCTCGCACCATCTTCATTTAACTATACATAGTTGATCAGGCTATGTTAAATTAAATGCGTATGATGTGATCACCGAACCAGTCATGCCTAATAGGGAATACTGCCTAACAGTCATAGTCTAGGCCCACTAAATGCAACCTAGTTCGCTATAACCTTAGGTGTAACACCTGCATAATTAGGATAATTAATTTTGCCTAATTATTTGTAACTAGTTGTAATTAGTATGTAATAGGACTAATTACAGACTCTATTTGTATATATATATATAAGGTGATTTATATATATATGTGTGTACTTACACGATTTGGATGAATCGTACGAATTAACCGGACGGAGTCCGACACAGTTTATTTGGACGTTGGTGACAGAAATTTACTTAAATAATGAGAACGTATTTTGTTATATAAAATACACAACTGAACGAACATTATTTATATTATCGTGACGACATTTTAAATAATTCAACAAAAACGTAATAAATGCAAATTAATAATTTAAATATTTTGACAAATGATTTTATTATTAATTTCAAAGTATTTTTATTTAAATACTCCAGTTACATTTTTAAATATAACTGTTTGGTTAAAAACTAAAAACAAACGATTAATCAATTGGGACACGGAGTAAACACTGTGTTTTAGGGAGCGTTTTCCCCTCCCTTGTCTTTTGGATCAGCCAACACCCAACCCCCCACCCCAATTCCCTTTTCGTTTTCATCCAAACCAAAACCACACACACCTCCAAACTCTCTCAACTCAAATCACACCAAAATTTCGGAATCAAATCTCGACCACGAAATTTACATATTCGGAATCACCATCACGAGTGGAGCAAGAATATCAAGACCGTTTTCATCATTTCATCCTCGATCGAGCTCGATTTGCAAAAGTAAGAAATTTCTAAAAACTTAGATCTATTCATTTCTATGTAATGTTTTGATGTTTTGAGGTGTACACAACATAGTTATAACCAAATACATGAAGAAACCACGATTTTATAGCTCAAAAATGGGTTAGATTTGCGTTTTTGGTCGGAAAATCTCGAAACCCGAAAGTTTCTGGGCTGGTGTTCATCTTTGCGACACAACGCTTGTGTCGCATGATGTGTCGCATAAACCCATTTGTGTCGCATCTTGTGTCGTACCAAACCTGTTGTGTCGTAACCTTTGCGACACAATATTGTGTCGCACTCTATGTCGCATACTATGTCGTATTTTATACGACACAACCCTTATGTCGCTATTGAATTAGCATCGCAAGCTTTTTGCGACACAACCACTGTGTCGCAGGGCTCTTGTGTCGCATCTTTCATGCGACACAACGCTTGTGTCGCATACCAAATCCTTGTGTCGCATATTATGTCGCAGAGAACATAAAACTTGGAAATTTTGAAGGATTTTCACTATAGCAAAGTCAAAGTTACTGTAGCAAAGTCAAATTTTACTGTAGCAATTCACTGTAGCACAGTTACTGTAACAAAAATTAACATTTTAGAATTATTGACACAAACCGTCACCAACAGGCCAAACATGTTTTCCAACAAACAAACAATTACAGACATACGGACAAACATTGGATATACTAGTTGTGTACAACATAACGAAACGTCTCGCGAGACACATACTTACATAACCTCATATGATTAGGCATTTGAAGGTTACGGGTTCGGAGAACCTACTTGCTTTACTTACTACTTGCTAATTGCAACTGATTTCTACAAGACTCGGGTGAGTCTTACGGCCCCACTTTTACTGTTTTATCTTATTGGGGGAGATACATGCTATTGATTTTTCTTGAACACAAGTACTAAACTGTTTACTATACCAAACGGAATTGCATGAGTTGTTTACTATTTACAGAAGTCTCTCCATCATATATCGTTAGTTATGGACTTAAGCGCGAACACTAGTTAATGGATCCATTAGGGAAATGACCCTCCCCGCCCGGGGCAGTAGCGCTGCCACGTACTGATTTACACGTAGAAACGGGTGACTACTTATTCGTTACTGATGCTTGCTCAATTACGAGCATGTCACGGGAGCAAACTCATTACTTACGGGTTAAGCTTCGATTATGAGCCTCATGGCAACGGTATAACTTACTTATTTACATTTGCTGGATTGCAAATACTGGTTTTACGATTGCTGGATCGCAATTGCTGATTTTACGCCTGCGGGCATTACTGATGAAATCTCGTGTTCAAAGTTGATATTACTTACAAACCTGTGAGATTCACCAACCTTTTGGTTGACACTTTTTAGCATGTTTTCTCAGGTACCAGGATGGAGTAGGATTACTCCAGGATTTTAGCTAGAGTCGCATGATTTCAACACAACTGCATTAACGGAGATTCTTAGCATTATCTTTTGTATATTATGATTATGTAATAGAATCTCCCGCTATACGCGTGGACTCTAGGGAAACTACATTTTTGTATACGAAAATACTAAGTTTTCAAACATTATATCTATGGGATGTAACTAATTTGCAAACGTTGCATATAGATGTCGTTTGCTTTATCTTTGTGCTGTGATATTTGATTAGTGACACCCCAAAACTATGCTTCCGCAAAACAGTGAATTTGGGGTGTGTTACAGATTGGTATCAGAGCCTATGGTTATAGTGAACTAGGTTGCATTTAGTGGGCCTAGACTATGACCATTAGGCAGTATTTTCTTATTAGACATGACTGGTTCAGGAATTACAGCATACGACTTTAATTTAACATAGCCTGATCAACTATGTACAGTTAAGGAAAGATGATGTAAGGTCTGAAACGATTATGTTGAACGGGGATACGATAGTTGACTCTGACCACGAGAGAACCGGACCATTACATGATACGTGCTAGACACTAAGCTGGATTTTATATATTTATATATATTAGCCTCGTCTTACTTACACTCTGCCACAGGAATGGCAAACACACCACCTAATCCGTCACACTCTCGCTCACATGGGTCACGAAACCCACGAGTAGTCAGGAGGAACACAAGGTCACCTCGAACCAGCCCCAATCTTGTTCATAACTCTCAGAACTCGGCACATCTCACGGTGCCAATGTTGGCTACCCAACTCCGCAGTCAGGAGCAAAGGCTCGAAAATCTTGAACTGGAACAACACCGAATGACCTACCTGCTTCGTCAAGCTCTTGACCGCATATCACAACTCCAGCGAGAACAAGAAGATACCAACCTCTCTGTAAGCATAATTCAGGATTCTATGACCGTCGAATTAGGTGCGGATGAACTTGTAAGAAACCGACTAGGGGAATGTGAACAGCGTTCACAGGAGACTGAGGACCACTCTCGAGCACTAGCACAACGACTGGCTTTGGTTGAAGACAACGCCAGGCAAACCAACAGACTAGCAGAAACCGTGGACCGCATTGTCGCGCTGATGGAACAAATTAATCTACATTAAGACTATTGTAGTCTTTGTCTTGTAATCTATCTCGTAATCTAATGACTATCTAGCACTACTCTATAAACTAGTCGGATGTAACAATTCCCGACACCTTTTGTAATATCTCTGTAGGATGTAACCTTTGAACTCGCATTATCCATCAAATATTCCTTGTTATTTCAACTCATATAAATTGTCATTTTCCATGTGATGTTATGTATTACTGCTTTTATACATGTACATATGTGACAATTACAAGTTCCTACAAAATCTCATGTATCTTCATTTCTTTTATTGAAGAATCATGCCGCCAAAGACAAGACCATACACAGATGCCCAGATTACCTCCCTTATAACCCAGGCTGTTACTGAAGCCTTGGCTCGGAATACTCCACAAAATTCCGTGAGAAACAGCGATGCCGCTGAAACCCCTGCTGCTAAACCTTGTTCTTACAAAGGACTTCCAGAACTGCAAACCTCTAAACTTTGCAGGTACCGAGGGAGCTATCAGTCTAGTACGCTGGATCGAGAAAGTTGAGTCTGTATTTCTTATCTGCAACTGTGCGGAGGGAGATAAGGTTAAGTTCTCCGTTAGTACTTTTACTGACACCGCACTCACCTGGTGGAACACCTATGCCCAGACTGTGGGCGTTGCTAATGCTTACAAACTCCCGTGGGAGGAGTTGAAGGAGATGTTGAGGGGCGAGTACTGCCCCAGGGATGAATTGAAACAGCTGGAAATGGAATTCTGGAACCACAAGATGCAGGGTGATGACATCACCGGTTATACCAACCGTTTCCACCAACTGGCACTTCTGTGCCCAACCATGGTCGATCCTGAGTACAAGAGGATCGAGAAATTCGTCGATGGACTTCCCGAGAGACTACAAGACCTGGTGACTTCATCCAAACCGGGTACTATTTAGAGCGCCATCCGTATGGCCCATGATCTAACGGCAAATTCTGTCCGCCGTGGCACAACTTCAACCCCATCTGCAAACAACAAACGCAAGTGGGAAGGAAACCCCAACTCATCCAACCAAACCTCCAACAAAAAGCCTGAGTTCATTAAGGCTTATTCATCGGGGACTTCGGAGAAGAAAGGGTATAGCGGGAGCAAGCCTTACTGTCCCAAATGCAACCGCCATCATGACGGTTCTTGCCCTTGCTCCAACTGCAAACGGTTCGGGCATCTAGCCAAAGATTGCCGGACCAATGTTCCTACCCCCAACACTATTGCACCAAAGGCCTGCTTTGGGTGCGGAAATTCAGGGCACTTCAAGAAAGATTGCCCAAAGCTGAAAAACAACAACAACCCTGCTCGCGGTAGAGCATTCGTTATCAAGGCTGGGGAAGCCAGACAAGACCCGAATGTCGTGACGGGTACGTTCCTTCTCAACGACCTTACTGCTTCTGTATTATTTGATACCGGTGCCGATAGAAGCTTCATTTATGAGAAATTTAGCCCTTTACTTGATATAACTCCCACTGCCTTAGATGTAAATACATTGTAGAATTAGCTAACGGCAAACTGATTGAGACTGATAGCATCATACCCAACTGTACACTTAACCTCACGAACGAAACGTTTCCCATTGATTTAATCCCTGTCGAGATCGGCAGCATCGATATTATTGTCGGTATGGATTGGTTATCCAAGCACCGAGCTGAAATCATCTGTCATGACAAACTCGTTCGCATACCTCTTGTCTCCGGTGGAACCTTAGTCCTACAAGGGGAGACCGGCAGACGGAATCTGAATATTGTATCCTGCCTCAAAACTAGAAAATATCTACGAAAAGGGTATCAAGCCATCCTCGCACATGTAACGGAGAAGAAGTCGGAGGAGAAGCTACTTGAGGATGTTCCAATCGTGCGGGATTTCCCGAAAGTCTTTCCTGAAGACTTGCCCGGACTTCCGTCATCTAGACAAATTGAATTCCAAATCGAACTTGTGCCAGGAGCTGCACCCGTGGCACGAGCCCCATACCGTCTAGCCCCATCCGAAATGCAGGAGTTGTCTAATCAACTACAGGAACTCCTGGACAGAGGATTTATTCGACCAAGTTCCTCGGATTGGGGAGCTCCGGTCTTATTCATGAAAAAGAAAGATGGATCTTTCCGCATGTGTATCGATTACCGAGAGCTGAATAAGCTAACCATAAAGAATCGGTACCCGCTTCCTAGAATCGATGACCTATTTGACCAGCTCCAGGGATCGAGTGTTTACTCAAAGATTGATCTACGGTCAGGTTACCATAAACTCCGAGTCCGCGACAATGATATTCCAAAGACAGCTTTCCGAACTCGTTATGGGCATTACGAATTCCAAGTGATGCCATTCGGTTTAACCAATGCACCGGCCGTATTCATGGACCTTATGAATCGGGTGTGCAAACCATATCTTGACAAATTCGTCATTGTGTTCATCAATGATATCCTGATTTACTCTCGCAATGAGCAGGAACATGCTCAACATCTGAAAACCATTCTAGGACTTCTTAAACACGAAGAGTTATATGCCAAATTCTCTAAGTGTGAGTTCTGGATTCGAACCGTTCAATTCCTCGGGCACGTGATTGACAGCCAAGGAATTCATGTTGATCCCGCCAAGATTGAAGCAATCAAGGGCTGGGAGTCACCGACCACTCCAACCGAAGTGAGACAATTCTTAGGTCTTGCTGGTTATTACCGCCGATTCATCGAAAACTTTTCAAGAATAGTTGTTCCCCTAACCACACTGACTCAGAAAGATAAGAAGTTCGATTGGACTGATAAACAGGAGTCAGCTTTCCAGCTATTGAAAAACAAACTTTGCAGTGCACCAATCTTGTCCTTACCCGAGGGCACCGACGATTTCGTAGTTTATTGCGACACCTCACACCAAGGACTTGGTTGTGTGTTAATGCAACGGGAAAAAGTCATTGCCTATGCCTCACGACAACTAAAAATCCACGAGAAAAACTATACGACCCACGACCTCGAGTTAGGTGCTGTGGTCTTCGCATTGAAAATCTAGAGACATTATCTCTACGGTACGAAAAGCACTATCTTTACCGATCACAAAAGTCTCCAACACATATTCGATCAGAAAGATCTAAACATGAGGCAACGTCGTTGGGTTGAGTTACTTAGTGACTACGACTGCGAGATCAAATACCATTCGGGCAAGGCTAACGTAGTTGCCGATGCCTTAAGCCGAAAAGAACGAGTGAAACCCCTTCGAGTCCGAGCACTTTCTATGACAATTCATAACGAGCTCCCTGCTCAAATCCTTACCGCTCAACTTGAAGCACTCAATGATGAAAACTTGAAAAATGAAGCCTTGCGAGGCTTGGATAAACGATTCGAAATCAAACCTGATGGAACTCGATACTTCTCTAACCGGGTGTGGTTACCCAAATTCGGAAACTTGCGAGATTTGGTGATGGCTGAAGCTCACAAATCTCGATACTCTATACATCCTGGATCTGACAAGATGTATCACGACGTCAAAGGGTTGTATTGGTGGCCTAACATGAAAGCTGACATCGCCTTGTACGTCAGTAAATGCCTAACCTGTTCCAAAGTCAAGGCCGAACACCAAAGACCCTCGGGGTTGCTCCAACAACCTGAAATTCCTCAATGGAAATGGGAACAGATTACCATGGACTTCATTACCAAACTACCAAAAACTTCGAGTGGTTGCGATACCATTTGGGTGATCGTGGACCGTCTCACGAAATCTGCTCATTTTCTGGCCATCAAGGAGACTGACAAGATGGAGCGTCTGACTCGCATCTACGTCAAAGAAATCATCTCGCGACACTGTGTACCTATCTCGATCATCTCGGATAGGGACAGCCGTTTTACTTCTAACTTTTGGCAATCACTACAGAAATCTCTTGGTACTCGTCTGGATATGAGTACTGCTTATCACCCGCAAACCGATGGCCAAAGCGAGCGAACTATTCAAACACTGGAGGATATGCTACGAGCCTGCGTAGTTGACTTCGGTACTTCTTGGGAAAATCACTTACCATTGTGCGAGTTCTCGTACAACAACAGTTACCATACTAGCATAAAGGCTGCACCCTTCGAGGCACTGTACGGGCGTAAGTGCCTGTGACAACCGTCACCAAACCGTAATCATAGTTCAAGCCGTAAGAACTCATTTTTGTGTTAAGACTCATCTTATGGACTTCATTAAATCAAAGTATTCATTTTCGAAAAACGAATCCAATGTAAAAAGAATCATCGCAATCAGACATGTAACGAAGAAGATACGAGGCTAAATGCAAATGCGTTAATTATGCGAAACGATATGATTTATTTAAACTACGCGAAATACGAAAATAATTTGATTGGGATCGCTTATTCTTAAATCGTGTGACCCGAGTTTTCTTGTGTGTCTTCGTTGTTTGGCCCAACAATCGACCAAAAGCCCCTCTGTCGCACCCCCAAATTATGATGCGGAAGCGGGTCGGTTCGGGGCGCGACTAATCAATAACAAAACACATAAGATTACATAATGAACGACCACTACATGCGTCGTTTGATAAAATACATTAATGTAATAGAAATTACATAATTGTTTTCCAAAAAGTGAGTTCGCATAAGATACTTGAGAGATTCCAATACATATCTAATTTGTACAAAATATAGAAATGCAGTTAAATCTCTTGATGATATTATTTGCATGCGACTCAAGCTACAGTATCCTGATGGGCAGTCCAACCTACTGCTGAGTACCTGTGATACATGCTAAAATGGGTCAGCGAAAACGCTGGTGAGCTCACAGGTTTGTATGTCAACACATATTTGTATGAACCGCAAGATTTAATGATAATTGAATTTAAAATGCAATTAAGCAAAATAAAAGTTTTACAGCCATGAGCACATAGTCTGAGCTTAACACGAGATGTCAGGTCCACATTTAAGGTATCCTGATCGAGTTGCCTCCTACGAGTGCCTAATCAACACTCGTCTACACAAATATTAATACATCCGTTTTACCAGTTAGTGCGTGCTAACCCGGATGAGGCTGGTCAAACCTATATGATATCATATACTAATATTCACGCCACTAAGTATTACCAAACTATGCTGATGGAGGGCTTTAAAATGATTAGTGAAAATAACTCATGTAGTAATTGATTTGATGGTACTTGCGTTCATATTGTAAAACAAAACAAGCAATGGATCACACCCCTGAGAAAACATATTTAAAAAGGGGCTATGAGACTCACCCGAGCCTAATGAATTGTTAGCCAACAATTATTGATGATTCACAATGATTTGATGTCGTTACAACGACTGAACCTGCAGGCGTATTACACGCGCAAGATTTAATTGATTAGATGACTCTACGGACCATCTATGCTAGTTGTTCCCTCAACTAGTTATGCCCAAATACTTTGGTTGTTGATTATGTTTGAGTTTTGAAAACATGTACGGCCCATTGGTGATGGTTTGTCATATTAATCTCAACATTATCATTATGATTTTTGAAGTGTTATACTTAAAAGGAATGTTCCAATGTGTTTTAAAAGTCGTATCGTATAAGCGTTTGAGGTTTACAAGCTTGACATTTAGTATAAAAAGAGTTTGCAACAATTTATTTTCAGGGACACTAGTGGCGACACTTATTAGTTTCTACTGATAGTATAAGTATCTACTGATGATTATAGTAACTACTGATAGTTATAAGTTACTGCTGATAGCTATAAGTTACTGCTGATAGCTATAAGTTACTGCTGATAGCTATAAGTTACTGCTGATAGCTATAAGTTACTGCTGATAGTTATAAGTTACTACTGATAGTTATAAGTTACTACTGATAGTAATAAGTAACTACTGATAGTTATAAGTTACTACTGATAGTTATAAGTAACTACTGATAGTTATAAGTTACTGCTGATAGTTATAAGTTACTGCTGATTTTTGGCTCGACAAACCTCTCGTTTTCTACACTTTTTAGTCCAAACCAAGTTTAACCAAAAATCACACATGTTCCCCTATGAGTCTAGTGTAAATCTGCACTTTATGGTAATTTTATAAGTTTGTTTACTATTTTTAACAAAAATAAACATGAGACGTGGTCAGATTATGTTCGGAGATGAGTTCAGTCCAAAGATCCACGTTTTTCACCATGATCCGTGAGGATCTGGTCCGAGAGCCAAAAATGAAAGTTGTAGCTGATATCCTAATGAACATTTTTCGTTTAGATGTCGAGAGTTGGTTCTTCCTAGTTTTCAAGATATAGACGTTTTGGTGTGACGAAAATTTCTGGACAGAATCTGTCTTCATTCATATATGTTCGAAAAACGTTTTCCGTTATGATTTTTGGACAACCCCAAGTTGTATGAACAATATAACATCTATATAAACATAATAAAAGTATTTTTCGAAGGTGTCGGGATTTCTTACAATGCTCGTATGGAGAATCCGAAAAGATGGAAACGTGGTTCTCGTTCTCGTGATCGTTTTTGCTTCAATCGTCTTGATGATCCAAGGTGATTTGAGAAGAGATTATAGTGATGATGATGGTGCCGTGAGGTTGGGGAGGAGAAAGAGGGAGAGAGTTTTAGTGAGAGGAAGTAGAGAGATGGAGGTGTATGATTGAATGAGAAGTTTGGTGGGTGTTGTTGGTGGTTTAAAGTCAAGAACAAGATCCATGTTTTATGGATCTTGTTTGGCTGATTTTTCCAAGTCAAAAAGGAGGTGAATTTTGTTATATTTTGTCTCAAATAATTGGTATTATATCCGTGTTTGTTTACCCGATCGTTTAAATATATTTTTGGTCGTGTAGACGTTATTTATACGATACGAAATACTTATGAAATATTATCAAAATAATATTTAGAAACAAATGTGTTTATTAAATATATTCATATTATTTAATAATATAGGTTCACCAACGTCCATAAAATGAATCGGAATTTGGCCGATTTAAAGATGCACGATTCAAATTAAATCGCGTAAATGCGTATATTTATAAAATACACGTAATGATACATACAATTAGCCTAACATGGAACTAATTACATGTATTACAAAATGATTAGGCGTAAATTTCCAGCCCTAATTGGTCGGGTGTCACATTCTCCCCTTGTTAAGAGAATTTCGTCTCGAAATTCAGCTTTGAGTTGGCGCGTGAGTGGAGTCTGAAAATAAATGGGGATATTTGAGTCGCATCTGGTCTTCCCGTTCCCAGGTGAATTCCGGAACACGCCGCGAATTCCACCGAACTTTGACGATTGGGATACGACTTTGCTTAAGCTGTTTGACCTCACGGTCCATGATCTCCACTGGTGTTTCGACGAAATGAAGCTTGTCGTCTATTTGAATTTCCTCGAGCGGAATAATGAGTGTCTCGTCGGACAAGCATTTCTTCAGGTTAGAAATGTGAAATGTGGGATGCACGCTACTGAGCTCTGGAGGTAGCTGCAATCGATATGCGACTGGACCAATCCTTTCAAGGATCTCAAAAGGTCCAACGTATCTAGGGTTTAACTTCCCACGTTTACCGAATCGGATGACACCTTTCCAAGGTGATACTTTGAGCAATACTCGATCCCCAACTTGGAACTCAAGATGCTTGCGTCTCACGTCAGCATAACTCTTCTGACGATCACGTGCGGCCTTCAGCCGTTGTTGGATACCAACGATCTTCTCGGTGGTTTCATGAATGATTTCAGGACCAGTGAGTTGACTGTCTCCAACTTCGGTCCAACAAATAGGCGATCGGCACTTACGACCGTACAGTGCCTCGAATGGTGCAACTCCAATGCTGGTATGATAGCTGTTGTTGTATGAGAATTCGCACAAAGGCAAATGATGCTCCCAATTTGCACCGAAATCAATTACGCAGGCGCGTAACATATCCTCCAGTGTTTGAATAGTCCTTTCACTTTGGCCATCGGTTTGTGGATGATAGGCTGTACTCATATCTAAACGAGTACCCAATGACTTTTGTAATGATTGCCAAAAGTTAGATGTGAATCGGCTGTCTCTATCAGAGATAATTGAGATTGGAACGCCGTGCCTTGTTACGATCTCCTTCATATAGATTCGCGTGAGACGTTCCATTTTGTCGGTTTCCTTCATAGCAATGAAGTGAGCAGATTTGGTTAGACGATCAACTATTACCCATATAGTATCGCAACCACTTGATGTTTTCGGGAGTTTAGTGATGAAATCCATGGAGATTTGCTCCCATTTCCATTGAGGAATTTCCGGTTGCTGGAGCAAGCCGGAGGGTTTCTGATATTCGGCTTTAACCTTGGAACATGTGAGGCATTTGCTAACGTACATGGCAATCTCTGCTTTCATATTTGGCCACCAGTATGATCCCTTGATGCCATGATACATCTTGTCAGATCCAGGATGTATAGAATATTTGGACTTGTGAGCTTCATCCATCACAAAGTCTCGAAGATTCCCAAACTTGGGTAACCAGATTCGGTTTGCGAAGTATTTGACTCCATTGGGTTTGGTTTCCAATTGATTCTCCATATTTCGCAAGGCCTCTTCCTTGATGTTTTCAGGTTTCAATGCTTCTAGTTGAGCAGTGAGAATTTGAATGATTAAATCATTATGGATGGTTATGCTAAGGGCTCGGACTCGAAGTGGTTTTGTGCGCTCTTTGCGACTTAAGGCATCGGCAACCACATTTGCTTTGCCCGGATGGTACTTGATCTCGCAGTCATAGTCGGTGAGTAACTCGACCCAGCGACGTTGCCTCATATTGAGATCCTTCTGATCGAATATATGCTTGAGGCTTTTGTGATCGGTGAAGATGGTACATTTTGTGCCATACAGATAGTGTCTCCAGATCTTGAGTGCGAACACTACGGCTCCTAATTCGAGATCATGAGTTGTGTAGTTCTTCTCGTGAACTTTGAGTTGTCGGGAGGCGTAGGCAATAACCTTGTCTCGTTGCATCAACACGCAACCAAGACCTTGGTGTGAGGCATCGCAGTATACCACGAAGTCTTCATTGCCTTCGGGTAATGATAGAATTGGTGCACTGCAAAGCTTTTGCTTCAATAGCTGAAATGCTGACTCTTGTTTATCAGTCCAATCGAACTTCTTTTCCTTCTGAGTCAGTATTGTGAGAGGTTGAGCTATTTTGGAAAAATTTTCAATGAAACGCCGATAATAACCTGCCAGTCCTAAGAATTGGCGTACTTCGGTCGGCGTCGTCGGTGCTTGCCAGCACTTGATAGCCTCAATCTTTGATGGATCTACATGAATTCCTTGACTATCAATCACATGACCAAGGAATTGAACAGTTTGCATCCAGAACTCACACTTGGAGAATTTTGCATATAACTCTTCGTGTCTAAGAATTTCTAGAATGGTTTTGAGATGCTGCGCGTGCTCTTGCTCATTGCGCGAGTAAATAAGAATGTCATCAATGAAAACAATGACAAACTTGTCAAGATATGGTTTGCACACTCGGTTCATGAGGTCCATGAATACTGCCGGTGCGTTAGTCAAACCAAATGGCATCACTTGGAACTCGTAATGTCCATAGCGAGTTCGGAAAGCAGTCTTTGGGATGTCGATGTCACGAACTCGTAACTGATGATAACCTGATCTTAGATCTATCTTCGAATAGAAACTTGACCCTTGAAGTTGGTCGAATAGGTCATTTATACGAGGAAGTGGGTAACGGTTCTTGACGGTCAATTTGTTCAACTCTCTATAGTCGATACACAATCTGAATGAACCGTCTTTCTTTTTCACAAACAGAACCGGAGCTCCCCATGGTGAAGAACTCGGTCTAATGAATCCCTTATCCAGGAGTTCCTGCAACTGAGTAGACAACTCCTGAAGTTCTGAAGGGGCTAAACGATATGGTGCTCGTGCAACAGGTGCTGCCCCCGGCACGAGATCGATCGAGAACTCAACTTGTCTCGGTGGTGGAAGGCCAGGTAAGTCTTCGGGAAAGACTTCTGGATAATCTTTAACGATGGGCACATCCTCAAGTCGTTTCTCTTCTGACTTTTTCTCCAAGACATGTGCGAGGATCGCCTGGTACCCTTTCCTAAGATACTTGCGAGTTTTCATGCAGGATATGATATTCAGTCTCGTCCTACCGGTCTCCCCTTGTATGATTAGAGTACTACCGGTGACAAGAGGTATACAGACGATTTTGTCGTAGCAGACAATTTCAGCTCGGTGCTTGGATAACCAATCCATTCCAATAATGACGTCGAAACTTCCAATTTCAACGGGTATAAGGTCAATAGAGAAGATTTCATCAGATAGATTTAAAGTGCAATTTGGTATTACACTGTCAGCCTCAATTAACTTGCCATTAGCTAATTCTACAATGTACTTAGTATCTAAGGCAATAGGGGCAATGTTAAGCAATTTACTAAACTCATCAGATATGAAGCTCCTATCAGCACCAGAATCAAATAGAACAGAAGCAGTAAAATTGTTGAGAAGAAACGTACCCGAGACCACATTCGGGTCTTGACGGGCCTCTCCTGAGTTCAGAACGAAAGCTCTTCCCTTCGCAGTGTTGTTACCCTTATTCTTCAGCTTTGGGCAATCATTCCTAAAGTGCCCAGTTTCTCCACACTCATAGCAGGACTTTGGTTGGCTGGTGGTGGTGTTGGTGTTGACGGTAGTAGACCTACAGTCTTTGGTCAAATGTCCATACCTTTGACATTTTCCACAAGGTGTGCTGCAAGGACCATCATGATGACGGCGGCACTTTGAACAGTAGGGTTTATTTCCAGTGTAACCCTTGTTGAAACCAGAACCAGTGTTGAGGGTCCTATCAGACTCAGACCTCTTTGATGATGATTGGTTTTGAGTGGTGTTCCCAGACCACTTTCTCTTGTTGTTGTTACCAGAAGATGGAGCAGATGTCTCACGGCTGACAACCATGGCCATGAGTTCATGAGCAATTTCGATAGCTCTATCAAGGGTTGTTGGTTGAGCTGAGGCGACATTCCCCTGGATATTCTCCGGAAGTCCTCGAATGTACTTCTTGATACTTTTTCCTTCCGTATCAACCAGACCTGGGCACAACAGAGCAAATTGCTGGAACTTGGTGGTGTACCCAGCAATATCGTTCCCTTGTACCTCCAGATGCCAGAACTCCACTTCCAGTCGGTGTAGTTCTTCCTCGCGACAGTACTTCTCCCTTAGCTTTTTCTTCAATTCGGGCCAAGGAAGTCGGTTTGCAATCTCAACGCCAATAGAGTTTGCGTGGGTGTTCCACCACGTTAGTGCACCTTCTTGAAAGGTGTAAGCAGCAAACTTGACCTTACTATCTTCAGCACAGTTACAGAGACTGAAGACAGATTCTATTCTTTCAATCCATCTGATTAAGCCAATAGCACCTTCCGTGCCCTTAAAGTAGAGTGGCTTACAGCTGATAAAATCCTTGTAGGAACAAGGTTTGATAACAGGAGTAGAAGTAGCATTGACTGTCTCTGCATTCCTTTGAGCCTCTCGAGCAGCCATGGCTTCGGCTACAGCTCGGGTAACCGCAGCATTGAGTTCAGCTTGACTGAAATCTTTTCTCTTTGGCGGCATGATTCTGACAAAAGCAAAGAGAGTGGATGAGTTGTTTGCACCAAAACATGATACATCACATATGCATATATATATTTATGGGGTAATATACAATGACACAAGTGATAATCACATTTGACAAACAACAGAGTTGCATACTAGATGCGAGTTTGCGAGTAGGTGGGGTATGGTTTACTTATGGAGCCTATAGTCCTTCAAACAATAAGTTCCATTTGTGATTCTAAGGAAATAGAATGATGGAGGAAATACGAATGATATATTCCTCACGAACATGTGATCGTACAGCGGAATTGTGTTGTGAGATGTTATGTGCATATAAAGGGATAGACGATAGTAATTCATACGCATCGTCTTTGGTAGCGAGAGTGTTAACGAGTGTATTATCGTGTGTGATCTATATATATTCGATATATATAATAGCTTAGAAGATAATACGCGAGTGGGCTTAATCATATATCTTCAATATATAATAGCCTATAAGGTAACACATAAATGAGGCCTATGTATGTATATACGCCTATATCACATAATAGCCTAATGTGTGTCTAACACTAATCAAGTATTAGTCACGGTTTCTCTCGTGGTCAAAGTCAACTAATGCATTCCTGTTCAACATAACCCCTTTCAGATTTCACATCATCTTCATTTAATTGTACATAGTTAGCTACGCTATGTTAAATTAAACTCGTATGACATGATCACTGAACCAGTTATACCTAATGAGGAATACTGCCTAACGGTCATAGTTGTAACACCCGGTCAAAAAGTCAAATTTCGCGCCGATTTTAAACTTTAAATAATTACATTTTAAAGTTCAAAGGAAACATTTTTACTAAAAATATTTACGAAAAGCGTAAACAAAATTATGAAATTAAAATATTAAATTTACTTTATTTTCGGATATAAAACACGGGCATTTTGTACTGTGGTTGGAGACCACAGTCCCCGCATTTGGGGATCTGAGTTTTAACAAAAACCCAAACCCCCATCTCATTTCCTCATTTCTTCTTCTTCTTTTTCACCTACTTTCTCTCATCTCTTTCTCTTAAACAACAACAACCAACAACATCAACAACAAATTCATCATCATCAAAATCGGAATCATCCTCATCATCATCGTCATTTTCGGAGTTCATCATCATCAAAACCGGACATCATCATCTCCATCTTCTTCACCATCATCTCCATCTCCATTTTCATCAAAAAGTAAGATTTATCACTTTCTCTCTCTAGAAATCGTTTCTCTTTCTATAAATTACTTAGATTACTTCAAAATACATGCTAGAAGCTTTCTATAACATCAAAACACCCAAAAATCGAGCCAAAACTCGATTTGGATCTTGAAATCGTCGAACAGTCCGCTACGTCGCAGGGACCAAAAACAGTGCTGCGACGTCGCAGCCGACGTCGCAGCCAACGTCGCAAAAACATCTCAACGTCGCATGATGCGACGTAACACCCTACGTCGCAGTAAATCTTAAACGCCGCACATTGCGACGTAACACACAATGTCGCATTAAATTGCGACGTCGCACATAAGCGACGCAAGACCCTACGTCGCATCTGACGTCGCAGCTGACGTCGCATCTGACGTCGCATCTGACGTCGCAGAACCTTAAAAATCTATGTTTTTCACTAAGTATTGACAACCAAATTTTACCACTCGATTTTGCCCGAATTTGGATTTCGAATGCATTTTCTTTAAAGCAAAGTAGTAGAAATAAAAATTTTCCAAGCTGACCTGGTAGCTCGACCCCAGCCAGGGGCTCTGCCCCTTGGACCCCGCCAGGGGTTGCCACCCCTTGGACCCCGCTACCAGGGGCGCTGCCCCCGGACCCCCGTACACCATTCCCAGACTTCAACAACAAATGCATACATGAACAACTCGCTTAGACAAACTGAATTGTCTCATACTTATATAACCTCACGTGTTTAGGACACCAGAAGGTTACCATTCGGACGACGCGCGTATCATCGTATCGCTAACAACTCACAGGTGAGTTTCATAGCCCCACTCTTTCAACTGTTTTACTATTTTCGGGGTGAAACACATGCTCAATTGCTGTTTTCAAATCATATTAACAATCGTTTATAATTTACAACTATTTATATTACTGTATGTAATACGAAATGTGTAATACTTAGGAATTACACCCGCAATATTGTTTTAGAACAATATCAATACTTAACCTAGATAGGTTACAATCGTACCCGGTTAGGTCGTTGGAAAACGATTACCAACACATAACTTGATTTAGTTATCGAAATCTTTTGGCCATATTGTCACGGGACAATAACATTGAATACATTAGAACTAGTTAGTTCTACCTACACTGAACCACATTTATACTGTTACAAGTTTAGTTATTCTTTAAGAACTAAAACTGTCGACACACTCCATTATCACTAGAATGAGAACTGAACTTAAGTGAACATTTTCCCAAGACTCCGTTATATGTACTTGCTAGGCTTTAGGTTAGGAGTATACAATATTATTACAAGTTAGTACAGACTTCTTATATCTATACGACTCAACTGGTGACGACTCTGGCTCAGGATGTAATCCAACCAGGGATGGTCCCCCGGCCCAGGATGTAATCCAACCGTGGGGGTGTCACCTGATGAATATCTACATACTATTATACGATCTACTTAGTCAGGCATGTCGAGTACTGCTGGCTCTCAAACAACTTAGTCGGGCATGTCGTTGTACTGCCGGCTCAATTACAAATTGCTTGCGAGCAACTTCAAAAACGATGCCGCGGTATTGCAGCGGGCACCAAACGATGCCACGGTAAAGTGGGCACAAAACGAAACCACGGTATTGCAGTGGACGAAACTTCAATCAATGGATCAGCGAGTTATACTCGGGATTCACAATAAGTTAACGGATCGGTGGTGCTGCCACGCGAGGCCGTTAGCTCAATTCATGTCCGGGTTAGCTTATGCTAATCGGGTAAACGGACACGCTAAACATTCAAACATAGACCTGCGGGTCTACAATCACTTGTTGCTGGATGCAACACCTCATATATTAAATCCTAGTTCTACGGGACTACAGTTACTTACTATCATATGACGTGGTCATACAGTTATTTGGTTACAACTTAGGCAGGTATTGCCTCCCGTTATACACTTACTCATACCAGATAGGTATTCAGGCTCGGTATGCCTCAATTATTTTGTACTTAGGTACGGACTACAATTGCTTAGGTATTAGATACCTAAACTTTCGAATTACACATTGGTAATTACAACTACAATTTGCTACAAATCAGAATCGTGGATTCTGAACAATTTCTCAAAACATACAAGATTTATACTTTATGTATTCAACTAACAAACCTATGAACTCACCAGCTTTATAGCTGACCTGTTTTAGCATGTGTTCTCAGGTGCCCAGCAGGATTAGGATTACTACAAGATCTTACTAGTTCGAGTCGCATATTTTCAACAAATGGGACTACTCTGCATTTACTTTCATATTTTCCAATTATGTATTTGGAATTTGTTGTTAAACTTATAACGTTGTAAACATTTTTATTTACGAAATGTATAACCATTTTCAAACGTCTCATTTAGAGTCGTTCATTATGTATCTTATGCTGTGATATTTGATTTAGTAACACCCGACCCGACAGCTTCCGCAAACCGAAATTTGAGGGTGTTACAATAGTCTAGGCCCACTAAATGCAACCTAGTTCACTGTAACCTTAGGCTCTGATACCAATCTGTCGCACCCCCAAATTATGATGCGGAAGCGGGTCGGTTCGGGGCGCGACTAATCAATAACAAAACACATAAGATTACATAATGAACGACCACTACATGCGTCGTTTGATAAAATACATTAATGTAATAGAAATTACATAATTGTTTTCCAAAAAGTGAGTTCGCATAAGATACTTGAGAGATTCCAATACATATCTAATTTGTACAAAATATAGAAATGCAGTTAAATCTCTTGATGATATTATTTGCATGCGACTCGAGCTACAGTATCCTGATGGGCAGTCCAACCTACTGCTGAGTACCTGTGATACATGCTAAAATGGGTCAGCGAAAACGCTGGTGAGCTCACAGGTTTGTATGTCAACATATATTTGTATGAACCGCAAGATTTAATGATAATTGAATTTAAAATGCAATTAAGCAAAATAAAAGTTTTACAGCCATGAGCACATAGTCTGAGCTTAACACGAGATGTCAGGTCCACATTTAAGGTATCCTGATCGAGTTGCCTCCTACGAGTGCCTAATCAACACTCGTCTACACAAATATTAATACATCCGTTTTACCAGTTAGTGCGTGCTAACCCGGATGAGGCTGGTCAAACCTATATGATATCATATACTAATATTCACGCCACTAAGTATTACCAAACTATGTTGATTGAGGGCTTTAAAATGATTAGTGAAAATAACTCATGTAGTAATTGATTTGATGGTACTTGCGTTCATATTGTAAAACAAAACAAGCAATGGATCACACCCCTGAGAAAACATATTTAAAAAGGGGCTATGAGACTCACCTGAGCCTAATGAATTGTTAGCCAACAATTATTGATGATTCACAATGATTTGATGTCGTTACAACGACTGAACCTGCAGGCGTATTACACGCGCAAGATTTAATTGATTAGATGACTCTATGGACCATCTATGCTAGTTGTTCCCTCAACTAGTTATGCCCAAATACTTTGGTTGTTGATTATGTTTGAGTTTTGAAAACATGTACGGCCCGTTGGTGATGGTTTGTCATATTAATCTCAACATTATCATTATGAATTTTGAAGTGTTATACTTAAAAGGAATGTTCCAATGTGTTTTAAAAGTCTTATCGTATAAGCGTTTGAGGTTTACAAGCTTGACATTTAGTATAAAAAGAGTTTGCAACAATTTATTTTCAGGGACACTAGTGGCGACACTTATTAGTTTCTACTGATAGTATAAGTATCTACTGATGATTATAGTAACTACTGATAGTTATAAGTTACTGCTGATAGTTATAAGTTACTGCTGATAGCTATAAGTTACTGCTGATAGCTATAAGTTACTGCTGATAGCTATAAGTTACTGCTGATAGTTATAAGTTACTGCTGATAGTTATAAGTTACTACTGATAGTTATAAGTTACTACTGATAGTAATAAGTAACTACTGATAGTTATAAGTTACTACTGATAGTTATAAGTAACTACTGATAGTTATAAGTTACTGCTGATAGTTATAAGTTACTGCTGATTTTTGGCTCGACAAACCTCTCGTTTTCTACACTTTTTAGTCCAAACCAAGTCTAACCAAAAATCACACATGTTCCCCTATGAGTCTAGTGTAAATCTGCACTTTATGGTAATTTTATAAGTTTGTTTACTATTTTTAACAAAAATAAACATGAGACGTGGTCAGATTATGTTCGGAGATGAGTTCAGTCCAAAGATCCACGTTTTTCACCATGATCCGTGAGGATCTGGTCCGAGAGCCAAAAATGAAAGTTGTAGCTGATATCCTAATGAACATTTTTCGTTTAGATGTCGAGAGTTGGTTCTTCCTAGTTTTCAAGATATAGACGTTTTGGTGTGACGAAAATTTCTGGACAGAATCTGTCTTCATTCATATATGTTCGAAAAACGTTTTCCGTTATGATTTTTGGACAACCCCAAGTTGTATGAACAATATAACATCTATATAAACATAATAAAAGTATTTTTCGAAGGTGTCGGGATTTCTTACAATGCTCGTATGGAGAATCCGAAAAGATGGAAACGTGGTTCTCGTTCTCGTGATCGTTTTTGCTTCAATCGTCTTGATGATCCAAGGTGATTTGAGAAGAGATTATAGTGATGATGATGGTGCCGTGAGGTTGGGGAGGAGAAAGAGGGAGAGAGTTTTAGTGAGAGGAAGTAGAGAGATGGAGGTGTATGATTGAATGAGAAGTTTGGTGGGTGTTGTTGGTGGTTTAAAGTCAAGAACAAGATCCATGTTTTATGGATCTTGTTTGGCTGATTTTTCCAAGTCAAAAAGGAGGTGAATTTTGTTATATTTTGTCTCAAATAATTGGTATTATATCCGTGTTTGTTTACCCGATCGTTTAAATATATTTTTGGTCGTGTAGACGTTATTTATACGATACGAAATACTTATGAAATATTATCAAAATAATATTTAGAAACAAATGTGTTTATTAAATATATTCATATTATTTAATAATATAGGTTCACCAACGTCCATAAAATGAATCGGAATTTGGCCGATTTAAAGATGCACGATTCAAATTAAATCGCGTAAATGCGTATATTTATAAAATACACGTAATGATACATACAATTAGCCTAACATGGAACTAATTACATGTATTACAAAATGATTAGGCGTAAATTTCCAGCCCTAATTGGTCGGGTGTCACACCCTCCCTTTTGGTGAATCATTCGGCCCAACCCAACCCTAGAACTATAAAAAGTATTCTAAAACATAACCCTAACATTTTTTATCACAAAAATCGTCCATGTTGCTGTCCCAAAATTTCAGTCACAAATATAGACCGATTTGATCCATTTGCGTTCATTTTCAGGCTTCGGCCAAAACTACAAAGTTGTAGATCTCGAAGTTTTACAATAGCGACGCGAGTTTCGGCCTCTGATGCACTCTAGATTATTTTATAAAAATTATTTCGTAAACTGCTGCTGTTGGTGACGGATTTTCAGAAACTTTGGTAAGTTTTCGATCCTATAACTCTTGTATACGTTTGATCAATCTACGAAAATGAATTATAAGAGTGCATATCCTCATTATTCACATATTATAAGGTATTCCTATCGTACGGGTTCTCGTTGTCGGTATATATTCTTTCCGAATCATTCAATTAAACATATTCGATTGTTTCGTATTATCGATTTTGTTTCGGTTCGATTCCATTGTATTCCTAGTGATTAAATCGTTAGGGTATAATTAAAATCAGTTAATAAGTTGTTGGAAATGAGTTATATGATTATGTTTGCAGTTTGGGTTGTTTAGACAAGCGATTAGGGTTAGTTACTCATAAACCCTAAATCTGGACAGATTTGTTTATCAGTTTGAGAAGGTTATAACTTGGTCATTTTGGGAGGGATTATTATGAATCTTGAGTCTAAATATAAGTACTAAGAGTCTATTTTCAAATGGAATCAATTTCGTGTTCATACGATAAGTACAAGTCGGTCAAAATGATTTTATGAGTTTAGATGTCAATTCTGAGTTTTCGGTTCCTGATTTTGAGTAACTTGTGGATTTTTGAAAAGTATTTTAAACTAAGAATTTAGTCTTGAAATTTTTACTGGAGTAACTCAAATAGTTTCTGTAAAAATATCATAATCTTTGTAAGTCTTTAAGTATTTTAAATAAATTATAACTTTTGTGAAGTCAGAAAGTGTTGTCGGTTTAGAGCAGTTCACTTTGATGAATTTTTAAAAATAGTAAACTATTGAAATAAGTTCTGGAAAAATTACAGGATGTTCTTAACACCATGAAATGTCACTGGTAAAATTTGTAGAGTCAAATGATTTCATTAAGTCATGTTTAAAAATTCGTGAAGTGGTACAAAATTACGGACAGAATCTGAATTTCATAATGGGGTTGATTTTTGTAAAGACACATGAGGTTTGGTTGTGAAGAAACTTAGTAGAGGTGATTTGGACTTGGGATACAATGGAAGTACATAGATATGTCTAGGTTGTAACCCGTATACGTATATATTCATTTGTAGATTGGCAAAGTTGTTTGGTGGATTCATTTAAGGGCGATACTTACTTTGGTGTTCAAGGTGAGTTTTCGTGGCCCCATTTTCATTTACTTATTTTCAAATTGGGGGAAAAGTATGCTCATGTTTTACTAACTGTTTTATGCTGTGAATTTATTCAATTTTCATTTTGGATATATGCTTGAAATGTGTGACACTATGTGACTTATATGCATTGAGACTTGTTGCTTACATCCGTGCTGTACTTCCTTGTGAAGTATTTGCCGTACATTGAGATTGGTTGTTTACATCCGTGCTGTACTTCCTTGTGAAGTATTTGCCGTACATTGAGATTGGTTGTTTACATTCGTGCTTTACCTCCTTGTGGGGTATTTGCCGTACATTGGGATTGTTGCTTACATTCGTGCTTTACTTCCTTGTGAGGTAATTGCCGTACATTGAGATATATTGGCTGCATTATTTCACATTTGTGTACATTTCTATTGCATTGTCCTAACTTATTATTATCAAAGCAAAATGTTTATTTTTCTGGTGTCTGGTTTCAAACCTACGAAACTCACCAACATTCGTGTTGACGTTTTCGAGCATATCTTTTCAGGTTATACTAGTGGACTTAAAGCAGTGGACAAGAGAACTTAGTGGACCTTTAGGGTTGCATTAAGAGTTATTCAAGACTTTTGTTACATCATTAAGGTTGTTTGTGAAGGCTTGTTTTGCCTTAACATTGTATAGTACGTTTGTTTGTAAGCTTTTGAATTCATTGTTGAAATGTATGCACGACATGAACCGTTATTCATGTTATTGGCATCATGACACATTGGATATTGTATTTCATATAGAATTCTTTATAATGATGTGTTATGGTCCTATCACCGTTATACCCCGTTGTTTCCGCTTTAGACGGGGTGTGACAGATTGGTATCAGAGCCATTGTTTATAGAGATCTAGGTGGATTGGCCTAGACTATAAATAAGGAACCCACATATAGAACATGAGTTAGGAAGTTATGTGTGCATACAATTCCGTGAAGCTAGTTGTAGCTAGTGTCGATCATTCATCTTAACCATTTCAAATAAGAAGGACGTTGTAAGCGTTTCTTCATCATCTTACGACTCTTTATGTGATTCGTCTACATGTTGCTTAGGATTTCATAACTATCTGATCTCTTTCCGTAAATACAAAGCTAATTGTGATATAAAGACTTGGAAGATAAGTATGTGTATGAAGGAATACTTTCACAATTACGGCTGCAGACGTAATTGACAAAGGTATTCTTACATATGTGTGTTTATCCGACCATATCTGCGTGTCCAATGTGCTATCTTCGTGTCATATGGGAATAAAATCCCAACTATATTCCTTACCGAATTATTCTTATGTTTGTGAGCCTGGTGCATTGATGCCTAGACAAACTCCAAAGTATTCATTCTATTCTAAACTCATATGAATTCGAAATTATAGCAAGCATACTATTAAGACGCATTACCAATAATTTTTACTCGTGGAGGAGAAACACTCGGTGGTGGTCATACAAGTGATAGTGGTGATTGAACTGGTGGTTGAACTGGAGGAATTTGTTGTATTGAAGGCAAGAACTCCAACGTTGTTGCGATCATTGCACGACACTGGTGGGCCTTAATATTCAAAGTTGCCATGCAAGTTAGTAACAACATATTGAATCATGGTAGAGCTACGACACCGAAGGCAAAAATGGAATTAATAGTCGAGAATTCCAATGGTGGAAGTGGTGATGGCGCGAAAAATAAATAAATAAATAAATAAAATAAAATAAAATAAAATAATAATAATAAAATAGAAAAAATAATAATAATAAATAATAAAATAAATAAAGGCACTGCTTAAGGAGAAATATTCTTTCAATAACAAAATGAAGAAGTTAGTGAACAAGTTTTGGAATTCCTCTACGATGGGAATTAATCATGCGACATATATCTGACAATTTCATAAGTTGGCAAAACTTAGACCTCATTCCATGGCACTTGAAGCTAAAAAAAAATTGAGATGTACACCAACTTTTATTCTGGAAACTCGCGGGACGGTAGAAGTGACTGCGCCTCCTACTATCCAAGGCGCAATACTGATGGATGGGTTGTTAATCAGTGAAACCATTAAGGCTGGGAATGTAGAAACAGTACCAAGAGCGAGAGGGTACTTAATAAATTCGTTGATACTAACACATGAAGAGAGGGTTAAGCTGGTTCACATCTTCTGTGAGCAAGGTGTGACCGCTATTATCACACATCTGCATCATGTTGTGTTTATTCAAACTGCAACTTAAGAGGTCATTTTACAATCAAATGTTGGATGACAGCTAGTCAAGTGGCACCAATCAACACAGTAGAAAACTAGATGGCTTGTTTTGAGTGGTAGACTTTGAAATAATTTTATTAATGAGTACGCATAGAGTCTAAAAGACGTTACATAAGGGTATACTCTAGTGCTAGAAGATTTCTCTTTCAGTATTGACTTGTTGCCCTTCGGATTCAAAAGTTTTGGTGTGGTTAAGGGAACAAATTAGTTGACGAAATCTAGGAAGAAATTGTACGTTTGAGAAAGTATTTTGTATACCACTTAAATGGAGGTGTAATACCCGAGATTTTCATAGAACACTTTAATGACGAAAATAAACAACTCATGAGCGTAAATGCTAATAAGTTAAAAACTCCAAAACATTCTGTTATTAACGATTCCCTCGAGGTCTTCCCGGAAAGACTTAGAAGGACTATATCCCTCTGTACTCGTAACGTTTTGTATTGATCTTATTCTTTGAGCAACCCCAGTTGTAAAAGCTCCAAATCGCTTAACACTAATTGGAATGCAAAAGTTATTTAATTCACTTTGAGATGCTCCAAGACAAGGGTTTTATTCGCCCTAGTCTTTTTCCTTTGGGAGCACCTGTTTTATTTATCAAAAGAAAGATGGTTCTTTTCATTTGTGCATTGAGTATTGTGACAAATTTACGGTCAAGGATCGCTGTCCTCTTTCAAGGGTAGATGATTCATTTGATCAATTTCAAGGTGTTCAGTGGTTCAATAAAAAAAATCAATCTTCATTCTAGTTACCATCAATTGAGGGTACCTGAATCAGATATACCTAAGATATTGTTTAGTACTCGTTACAAACATTTCAAATTTCTCGTTATGTCTCTCGATCTTACTAATGCGACTATAGCATTCTTATATTTAACGAACGCGTATGTAAGCCTTATCTCGATGAATTTATCATACTTTTTCATTTACGACGTTCTAATTTATTCTAAAACTAAGAAGGAGCATGAAGTTCCTTCAAGACTAATCCTGGAGTTTCTTTTGAAAGAAAAGATCTATGCAATATATTTAGAGTTCGAAATTTGACTACAAGAGGTTTGTTTTGCTTGGGCACGTTTTGAACAAGGAAGTTATTCTGGTGAATTTTAGCAAAACAGAAGCTGTGAAGGGATGGAAGGTCCCACAGCTATCGTGAAGGTTTGTAAAGCATTTGGGATTCACAGGTTATTATCGACATTTTATCGAGAGTTTTTCCAAGGATCGCTCTACTACTCACATATATATATAAAAAGTTTGTTTTGGGTAGGAACTAAGAAGAATCTTTTCAAACATTGAAGGATGCCTTGTGTAATGCATTAATCCAGACTATTCGCGATGGATCGGAGGATTTCGTTGTGTATTGGGATGCATCAAAACCGAGGTTTAAGTTGTGTTTTAATTGAAAGGGAAATGTAATCGTATTCGTCTCTCGACAACTCAAGATACATAAGCATTACTATATTACCCACGATTTGGAACTTGGAGCGGTAGCATTCGTACATATATGTTGAAGACACTACTTGTATGAAATGAAGAACGTTATTCATACCGATCATAAGAGCTTTTAACACCCCTATGTTCAAAAGAAGTTGAATACGAGGCAAATGAGGGAACTCGAATTATTTAGTGGTTACAATTGTGAAATTTGATTCTATCCGGGGAAGACGGATGTGTTGCAGATGTTTTGAGTAGGAAGGAAAGAGTAAGCCAAGGTGAGTGCAAGTCAAAGTTTGACGATACACTCTGGCATTAAGGATAAGATGTTCAAAATTCAAGATGAAGCGTTAAGGATACTCATAAACAAAACAAAAAGTTGTGCGGGTTAGACAAACATTTGGAACAAAAAGTGGACAAGATGTTACATCATGGAAAAGATTATGGATTCCTTTGCTAGGTGGTCTATGGACACTAGTAATGGACAGAGTACATAAGTCAAAATATTTCATACATCGGGAGTTAGTAAGAAGTAGCATGATATCATGGATTCGTATTGGTGTCTCAGAATGAAGAAGGACATCATTAACTACATTCGTCAATATGTCAATGCATGATCTGTTTGAAGTTCAAGGCTGAATACTCGAGACTCTTAGGTCTATTACAGCGACCGGAGCGTCCGAATAGAAAGAGGAAAACATAACCAAGGAATTCTTCATGAAGTTTTCTAGAACTAATAGTGGACGCGATTCAATTTGGGTAGTTGTGGATAGAATGACTAAGTCAGCTCATTTCTTAGCTATCTGCGAGGACTACTCGGTGGAGAAATTGGCGAGGTTGTTTATTAATGAAGTAGTAGCAAGGCATGGAGTGTTTGTATCAATTATACCTGATTTTGATGGTTATTTTTACTTTACAATTTCTGCAAATGTTTCGGAAAACTGTGGGAACGTGTTTTGATATGAGGATGATTTATTATTCTCGTACTGATGGACGGAGTGAGCAAACCATTCATACCTTTAAGAATATACTTAAGTTGTGTTATCAATCTTGGTAGAAGTTGTGATACTCGCTTACCACTAATTGAGTTATCGTACAACACATTTATCATGATTGGTATTCAATGTGCGCTATTTCAAGTACGTCAGGAGTCTAGGGAATTGTTCATTGTAGTGTGTGCTGAAGTGGGATGAAAGTCAGTTGATTGGATTGAAATAGTCCATGAAGCTATTGACAAGATCGTTCAAATCAATGAGAGGTTGGAAACAGTGCGTGATAGGCAAATGAGTTGCATAAACAAACATCGACAGCAGTTAAAGTTTTGTGTGGGAATCATATATTGTTTAATGTGTTACGTTGGGAAGTTTGAAATATTAGCATATGTGTTTGTTGGACCGTTCTAAATAGTTGAACGTATATGTCCAATAACATATCGATTGAAAGTTGTCACAAGAGTGAAGTGGTGTTCACAAGGTATTCCATGTTTCAAATCTATGAAAGTGTTGACTGATAAGGTCTTACACGTATTTTTTTGAAGGAATTTACAGGGAACCACAGATAACATTGGGTATAGAAACTGGTAGAAACCATGGATTGAGAGGTCAAAATCTCGAAGCACAGAAAGATTTAAATTTATCATATCCTGATCGAACGCTTAGCGGGGACCCGAATTTACTTGCGAACGAAAAGATCAAATCAATCTTAATTTTACGTACTTATTCAGTGATCGTGTTGACAGTATAGCTCCGACTGAATTTCGGGACGAAATTCTCTCAACTGGGGGATACTGTGACAACCGTCACCAAACCGTAATCATAGTTCAAGCCGTAAGAACTCATTTTTGTGTTAAGACTCATCTAATGGACTTCATTAAATCAAAGTATTCATTTTCGAAAAACGAATCCAATGTAAAAAGAATCATCGCAATCAGACATGTAACGAAGAAGATACGAGGCTAAATGCAAATGCGTTAATTATGCGAAACGATATGATTTATTTAAACTACGCGAAATACGAAAATAATTTGATTGGGATCGCTTATTCTTAAATCGTGTGACCCGAGTTTTCTTGTGTGTCTTCGTTGTTTGGCCCAACAATCGACCAAAAGCCCCTCCCTTTTGGTGAATCATTCGGCCCAACCCAACCCTAGAACTATAAAAAGTATTCTAAAACATAACCCTAACATTTTTTATCACAAAAATCGTCCATGTTGCTGTCCCAAAATTTCAGTCACAAATATAGACCGATTTGACCCATTTGCGTTCATTTTCAGGCTTCGGCCAAAACTACAAAGTTGTAGATCTCGAAGTTTTACCTTAACGTCGCGAGTTTCGGCCTCTGATGCACTCTAGATTATTTTATAAAAATTATTTCGTAAACTGCTGCTGTTGGTGACGGATTTTCAGAAACTTTGGTAAGTTTTCGATCCTATAACTCTTGTATACGTTTGATCAATCTACGAAAATGAATTATAAGAGTGCATATCCTCATTATTCACATATTATAAGGTATTCCTATCGTACGGGTTCTCGTTGTCGGTATATATTCTTTCCGAATCATTCAATTAAACATATTCGATTGTTTCGTATTATCGATTTTGTTTCGGTTCGATTCCATTGTATTCCTAGTGATTAAATCGTTAGGGTATAATTAAAATTAGTTAATAAGTTGTTGGAAATGAGTTATATGATTATGTTTGCAGTTTGGGTTGTTTAGACAAGCGATTAGGGTTAGTTACTCATAAACCCTAAATCTGGACAGATTTGTTTATCAGTTTGAGAAGGTTATAATTTGGTCATTTTGGGAGGGATTATTATGAATCTTGAGTCTAAATATAAGTACTAAGAGTCTATTTTCAAATGGAATCAATTTCGTGTTCATACGATAAGTACAAGTCGGTCAAAATGATTTTATGAGTTTAGATGTCAATTCTGAGTTTTCGGTTCCTGATTTTGAGTAACTTGTGGATTTTTGAAACGTATTTTAAACTAAGAATTTAGTCTTGAAACTTTTACTGGAGTAACTCAAATAGTTTCTGTAAAAATATCATAATCTTTGTAAGTCTTTAAGTATTTTAAATAAATTATAACTTTTGTGAAGTCAGAAAGTGTTGTCGGTTTAGAGCAGTTCACTTTGATGAATTTTTAAAAATAGTAAACTATTGAAATAAGTTCTGGAAATATTACAGGATGTTCTTAACACCATGAAATGTCACTGGTAAAATTTGTAGAGTCAAATGATTTCATTAAGTCATGTTTAAAAATTCGTGAAGTGGTATAAAATTACGGACAGAATCTGAATTTCATAATGGGGTTGATTTTTGTAAAGACACATGAGGTTTGGTTGTGAAGAAACTTAGTAGAGGTGATTTGGACTTGGGATACAATGGAAGTACATAGATATGTCTAGGTTGTAACCCGTATACATATATATTCATTTGTAGATTGGCAAAGTTGTTTGGTGGATACATTTAAGGGCGATACTTACTTTGGTGTTCAAGGTGAGTTTTCGTGGCCCCATTTTCATTTACTTATTTTCAAATTGGGGGAAAAGTATGCTCATGTTTTACTAACTGTTTTATGCTGTGAATTTATTCAATTTTCATTTTGGACATATGCTTGAAATGTTTGACACTATGTGACTTATATGCATTGAGACTTGTTGCTTACATCCGTGCTGTACTTCCTTGTGAAGTATTTGCCGTACATTGAGATTGGTTGTTTACATTCGTGCTGTACTTCCTTGTGAAGTATTTGCCGTACATTGAGATTGGTTGTTTACATCCGTGCTTTACCTCCTTGTGGGGTATTTGCCGTACATTGGGATTGTTGCTTACATTCGTGCTTTACTTCCTTGTGAGGTAATTGCCGTACACTGAGATATATTGGCTGCATTATTTCACATTTGTGTACATTTCTATTGCATTGTCCTAACTTATTATTATCACAGCAAAATGTTTATTTTTCCGGTGTCTGGTTTCAAACCTACGAAACTCACCAACATTCGTGTTGACGTTTTCGAGCATATCTTTTCAGGTTATACTAGTGGACTTAAAGCAGTGGACAAGAGAACTTAGTGGACCTTTAGGGTTGCATTAAGAGTTATTCAAGACTTTTGTTACATCATTAAGGTTGTTTGTGAAGGCTTGTTTTGCCTTAACATTGTATAGTACGTTTGTTTGTAAGCTTTTGAATTCATTGTTGAAATGTATGCACGACATGAACCGTTATTCATGTTATTGGCATCATGACACATTGGATATTGTATTTCATATAGAATTCTTTATAATGATGTGTTATGGTCCTATCACCGTTATACCCCGTTGTTTCCGCTTTAGACGGGGTGTGACAGTGCCGATCACCTATCTGTTGGACTGAGTTAGGAGATTCCCAACTCACGGGTCCAGATGTCATTCAAGAAACTACTGAGAAAATCATTGGTATTCAAAACCGGCTGAAAACCGCACGTGATCGTCAGAAAAGCTATGCTGACGTGAGACGCAAACACCTTGAGTTCCAGGTAGGGGACAACGTACTTCTCAAAGTGGCACCATGGAAAGGTGTCATTCGATTCGGAAAATGAGGCAAACTAAATCCTAGATACATCGGACCATTCGAAATCCTTGAAAGGATTGGTCCAGTAGCATACCGCCTGCAACTTCCTGCTGAGCTTAACAGCGTTCACAACACATTCCACATTTCTAACTTGAAGAAATGTCTGTCTGACGAGACACTGATTATACCACTCGACGAAATTCAAATCGATGATAAACTTCATTTTGTCGAGGAACCTATGGAAATCATGGACCGTGAGGTCAAACGATTGAAACAGAGTCGTATTCCCATCGTAAAAGTCAGGTGGAATTCTAGGCGTGGCCCTGAGTTCACCTGGGAACGGGAAGACCAAATGCGACAGAAATACCCACATCTCTTCCCAGACAACGCACCGTCCGTGCACTCGAGCTAATTTCGGGACAAAATTTCTTTAACAAGGGGAGAATGTAACACCTGCATAATTAGGATAATTAATTATGCCTAATTATTTGTAACTAGTTGTAATTAGTATGTAATAGGACTAATTACAGACTCTATTTGTATATATATATAAGGTGATTTATATATATATGTGTGTACTTACACGATTTGGATGAATCGTACGAATTAACCGGACGGAGTCCGACACAGTTTATTTGGACGTTGGTGACAGAAATTTACTTAAATAATGAGAACGTATTTTGTTATATAAAATACACAACTGAACGAACATTATTTATATTATCGCGACGACATTTTAAATAATTCAACAAAAACGTAATAAATGCAAATTAATAATTTAAATATTTCGACAAATGTTTTTATTATTAATTTCAAAGTATTTTTATTTAAATACTCTAGTTACATTTTTAAATATAACTGTTTGGTTAAAAACTAAAAACAAACGATTAATCAATTAGGACACGGAGTAAACACTGTGTTTTAGGGAGCGTTTTCCCCTCCCTTGTCTTTTTGATCAGCCAACACCCAACCCCCCACCCTAATTCCCTTTTCGTTTTCATCCAAACCAAAACCACACACACCTCCAAACTCTCTCAACTCAAATCACACCAAAATTTCAGAATCAAATCTCGACCACGAAATTTACATATTCGGAATCACCATCACGAGTGGAGCAAGAATATCAAGACCGTTTTCATCATTTCATCCTCGATCGAGCTCGATTTGCAAAAGTAAGAAATTTCTAAAAACTTAGATCTATTCATTTCTATGTAATGTTTTGATGTTTTGAGGTGTACACAACATAGTTATAACCAAATACATGAAGAAACCACGATTTTATAGCTCAAAAATGGGTTAGATTTGCGTTTTTGGTCGGAAAATCTCGAAACCCGAAAGTTTCTGGGCTGGTGTTCATCTTTGCGACACAACGCTTGTGTCGCATGATGTGTCGCATAAACCCATTTGTGTCTCATCTTGTGTCGTACCAAACCTGTTGTGTCGTAACCTTTGCGACACAATATTGTGTCGCACTCTATGTCGCATACTATGTCGTATTTTATACGACACAACCCTTATGTCGCTATTGAATTAGCATCGCAAGCTTTTTGCGACACAACCACTGTGTCGCAGGGCTCTTGTGTCGCATCCTTCATGCGACACAACGCTTGTGTCACATACCAAATCCTTGTGTCGCATATTATGTCGCAGAGAACAGAAAACTTGGAAATTTTGAAGGATTTTCACTATAGCAAAGTCAAAGTTAATGTAGCAAAGTCAAAATTTACTGTAGCAATTCACTGTAGCACAGTTACTGTAACAAAAATTAACATTTTAGAATTATTGACACAAACCGTCACCAACGGGCCAAACATGTTTTCCAACAAACAAACAATTACAGACATACGGACAAACATTGGATATACTAGTTGTGTACAACATAACGAAACGTCTCGCGAGACACATACTTACATAACCTCATATGATTAGGCATTTGAAGGTTACGGGTTCGGAGAACCTACTTGCTTTACTTACTACTTGCTAATTGCAACTGATTTCTACAAGACTCAGGTGAGTCTTACGGCCCCACTTTTACTGTTTTATCTTATTGGGGGAGATACATGCTATTGATTTTTCTTGAACACAAGTACTAAACTGTTTACTATACCAAACAGAATTGCATGAGTTGTTTACTATTTACAGAAGTCTCTCCATCATATATCGTTAGTTATGGACTTAAGCGCAAACACTAGTTAATGGATCCATTAGGGAAATGACCCTCCCCGCCCGGGGCAGTAGCGCTGCCACGTACTGATTTACACGTAGAAACGGGTGACTACTTATTCGTTACTGATGCTTGCTCAATTACGAGCATGTCACGGGAGCAAACTCATTACTTACTGGTTAAGCTTCGATTATGAGCCTCATGGCAACGGTATAACTTACTTATTTACATTTGCTGGATTGCAAATACTGGTTTTACGATTGCTGGATCGCAATTGCTGATTTTACACCTGCGGGCATTACTGATGAAATCTCGTGTTCAAAGCTGATATTACTTACAAACCTGTGAGATTCACCAACCTTTTGGTTGACACTTTTTAGCATGTTTTCTCAGGTACCAGGATGGAGTAGGATTACTCCAGGATTTTAGCTAGAGTCGCATGATTTCAACACAACTGCATTAACGGAGATTCTTAGCATTATCTTTTGTATATTATGATTATGTAATAGAATCTCCCGCTATGCGCGTGGACTCTAGGGAAACTACATTTTTGTATACGAAAACACTAAGTTTTCAAACATTATATCTATGGGATGTAACTAATTTGCAAACGTTGCATATAGATGTCGTTTGCTTTATCTTTGTGCTGTGATATTTGATTAGTGACACCCCAAAACTATGCTTCCGCAAAACAGTGAATTTGGGGGTGTTACATTAGGCTCTGATACCAATCTGTCACACCCCCAATTTCATGATTTGCGGAAGCGATTGTTTTTGGGTGTGACTAATCTAATATCAAGCACAAAGATTAAGCAAACGACTCTAAATGAGACGTTTTTGAAAATACATTACATTACAAAAGTAGTACAAGGTTTTAAGTCACAAGTATACATCATTAACGAGTTCGCAAAATGATTCTGAAGATTTTAAATACATAATCAAAGTACAAAAGATAATGCAAGTAAAATCTTCATAAGTGTGTATGCATGCGACTCGTACTAGCTTAGCATATCCTGCGGGCCATTCCTACTGTTTCTGTGTACCTGAGAATGCATCACTAAAAGCGTCAACCAAAAGGTTGGTGAATCTCACAGGTTTGTAACAAACAATAACAGGAATTTGTACACAAAACATTATGTAATTTATTGTACGAATAGAAACAGTCAGTAGTAAAGAATTCACAATGTATGTATCAGTAAGTAAAGAATTTCCAAATAAATAAGACAGTAAAGTATAATTGTACAATGGTAGTAGGTCCGTAAGTAAGGATTTCACAAGTATAGTAAGGTCGGTGTAGTCTGCCATAAGCCATCATAGTCGAAGCTTAACAAGTCTGTAATTTACCCCCGTGAGTGCTAATCCAAAAACACTCATACGAAACGAGTAGAATACGTCCGTTTATACGAGTACGGTTATTGGTGGCGCTACCACCCAGACGGGGATTGTCAGTCCCATATTGATCCATATACTAAAACCCGCGCTTATCCCATAACTAACAACTATGATTCAGAGTACTTCATTGGATTAATCGTAACTCATGCATTTCAATAAGTCTGTAAGTCAGTATAGTTTGCAAAATGGTAAATTTGTAAGTCGGTCATATATAAGTTGGTAAAACAGTAAGTTTGTAGAATAGCAAGTCAGTAAAGTCTGTAAAGTAGTATTCCAGTAAAACGGTAAGTTTGTAAGTAGTAAAGCCTGTCAATAAGTCGGTATGTTTGTAAAGTAGCAAGTTTGTAAAGTAGTATGTCTATCAAGTAGTAAATTTACAAGTCGGTAAAACCATACATACATATATGTATACAAGTAAAACAAGCAATGCATCTCCCCCAAAGTAAAGACAGTAAAAAGGGGTTGTGAGACTCACCTGAGGAGCAAGCAATCCTAAAGTGCGTGCGTGTACCAAGTGTAATCTCCTAGTGTCCTAAACACGTGAGAGTATATTTTTGTAAGTGGACGTTTAGTAAATCATTCGTATAATTATTTGCTTGATTAATTATGTTCAACGTATCCTATTTGTAAGTGCGTTGAAGTTTATAAAACGAGTACGGCCCGTTGGTGGCGACCCGAGGTTATATTCCAAAATATGAAAAGGTTTGTTTTCGAAAGATTGTTTTGAAAAGATCGTTGGTTTTTAAGAATGTGTATTATTCGTTGGTGATGATATTTCAAAAATTATTTGTTACTCGTATGTATATTTATATATACATATCTATATATACATATATATATATATATATATATATATATATATATATATATATATATATATATATATATATATATATATATATATAAGTCGTTTAAGTTCGTTGCATGTATATATATATACATAAATAAAGTCGTCGTAAAAATATATGTATATATACATTTGTGTACGTAGTAGATGTATAAATACATAAGTTTGGATTTTATTTATCCGTAGTGGTATATTTATGTATCCGTATTATTTGTCGTTATATATATATATATATATATATATAAAATTTAACTGAAATCATAATAATAACTATAATAATAATAATAATCACAATAATAAGAATGATGATACTAATAAAAATATTAATAATAATAATATTAATAATAATAATCGATAAATAATTGCAAGTCTCGTTTGTCATTTTGAAAGTGGAGGTCGGCACCTCACTGACGCCAGCCGAACGGTCGGTTTTTTTTATAGGAATCGCTTCCTGTCGTTGCGAGCCTTCCACTTGGCTGGGTCAGTGGGTTTTAAAATTTATAATTGCGGGGCCTAAGTATACCTAGTTACTATTGGTGTATAGCAGAAAGGATGACCTAGGGTCGTTCTCTGAGTCAGTGTATTGTGGATCGTGGACAAAACAGGCGTACTTATCGATCTAGCAGGTTTTAAAAGATTTGATTGGTGGTTTGTTTTTGGTTTTTTTTTATACTTAGGTAGAAAATTTAAATTAAAGCAGATAAAATAAATGTAGATAGCAGATAATCTAGAGAGGGTGTTTGCTATGATTTCGGTAGCCTTCTTGATTGGAATGATGTATGATGTATGAAAACGTATTATAAAGGTTTGTATTTTATTTATTTCAGGTATCTGTGGAGTAAGCACTAGCCCCCTACTGATAGAGTTCTCGATCAGTATGTCACTGGGCGACTAGGCTATCCTGATTCTGATCGGAGTAGTTTATCCAGCCCACAACACTAACCGGTGAAGGTATAGTGACCCTTATCTGGGATGAGACCCTGGGTGAATGAATAAGGCGACAAACCAACTCGATGTCCGACCTTTCTTAACCCCACAATAATATCTAATTTAAATAAAACATTTAAGACCAAGTTTATAGAGTGTGCTTGATTACTTTCTATCGATGGTTTGGTGAGTCTGGGTGTTGAGTCATAACTTGTGATTCACATAGACCGATAACAATGACTCTTTCCATGATTACTACACTGTACTCCACCTGAGGTGTTTCCATTGATGAACCAAGGACCTAGTCGGTACCAGCTCTGCTGATCACAGAGTTGCCATTATTCCACAAGACTTAGTAACTGCGGCTTTTCCTCGGCTTCCACGTGTTAACTACACCGGAGGTGTTATCGACGCTATACCGAGTAATCAGCCGACTTACGGTACCTTACATTGCTTCATAAAAGCTAACCCAGACTACTTAACTAAGTTTGTATTTAAGCATAATATTATCCATCTATGATATAAACCAGCCCTTACTTTTAAGTCCCAATAAATCCCTAACTTGTCAACAGTGTAATATTCACGTTCAGTTAGAAAACCATATTTCCACGGGCACAGTGTACTTTGCGTTCAGAGTAGAAAGCAGTATTTCCACGGCTCCAGTGTACTTAGTGTTCAGTTTGAAAACCATATTTCCATAGCCACAGTGTACTTTGCGTTCGAATTAGAAAACAGTATTTCCACGATGACGATGTACTTAGCGTTCATTTAGAAAGCGATGTTTACACGATTAACAAATCAAACCATGTTCATGTTTGACACAGATAACTAAGTACCTTTGATGGGGTTCGCGACATCCCATCATTAAGGCCGTAATCACGTTTACTGGTTGAAAGGCGATTAGTTTAGTAGGTTTAAAATCATAGACAGAAAGTGAACCAAATCACAAATTTTCATAGCATCATTCCAACCAATTTACGACTAACTACGTCATAGCAAACACGCAATATCACTACTCGCTAATCATGGCAACCAATCCTAAATCTAGCATGATAACAGTAATAACAATCATCATAATGAAATAGAAAAAGGATAGATATAACTGTAATAAGAGCGTAGCTGAATACAACTTGAACGTTACACGAGCAGACCTCCTAGTACGCGCCATGCGATATTACAATATTGCCCCTCTAACTAGCCGCTAATCTACTACTAATTATAACCTAATCTAGAGAGAGAGTAGTGAGAGAAAGTGTGTGTGAATGTTGGTGGATTGATTGTGTGTTGGATTCATTATTGAAAATGATGAAATGAGGCTTCTATATATAGAGATCGCACAACCGTATCCGTAGACCGTATCTAAACCATGAAACGCACAACCGTATCGCAAAGGCCAATAAAAACCTGATTTTTATCACCCAAACGCACGATAAGGCTGAGCTAGGGTGAATATGGCTGAACTGGACCGTATACGACTGTGCATAGGGTGAATACTGCTGAGCTGGCCCGTATACGGCTGAGCACAGGCCGTATACGGTCTGTGTCCAGCCGTATACGGTCTGGTTCAGCCGTATACGGTCTGTGTCCAGCCGTATACGGTCTGTGTCCAGCCGTATTCGGTCCTTCGGTTCTTCGTTTCTTCGTTCGGGCGTAACTTCTTCATCCGATGTCCGTTTTGAGCGTTCTTTATGTCCACGCGATCGTATTTTCCTAACGAAGAAAATGACATAAGTTAGAGGTCAAAATTTCAAGTATAGCTCAAATTGTGCTAAAATACGTGAACAGAAGATTCAATGATCGTTTGTGCTCTGTTTTACTCATTTTTAGGTTGTTTTTGCTGATTCTTGAAACATCGTCTCTATTTTAGCCTTTATGATGAAATGTGATGTTTAAGTTCATTTTTGAGTGTTTTCATTAATAAATGGGCCAAAATGGTGAGATAATGGCACAAAAAAACATGACTTTTTGCGTGTCATCAAATATGCCACACTTAGACTTTGCTCGTCCTCAAGCAAAACTCAAAATTCTCACTTGCTTTTAGGAAAAACATTTTGAAAACACGAATTTATTTTTGGGGTGAGTCAAAAATATATCAAAAACAACCATCTCCATATACAAGTAACATATCCTCGAAATAAGAGAAAGTAAGGTATTCCTTTCAGAGGCATAAAACGATTCTCTTAGGCATGCTTTCAATTCTCGCGATCTTGGAATATACATGACTAGGCGATCTTACAAGGTGGTCACTCAATTCACTCAAGAGTGTTTCGGGTTACCTATCAATCTAATCAAACGAAATCGCTCATAAGCCAGTCATGCAACATCCATCGTCATAGGCTTGCTCGAGAATCATATATCCACCACTTAGGTGAGGATGGTGCTAGCTATCCCAGGACATTTAGAGTGGGTTGTAATGGCAGGTGAGGGTTACGGGGTATGGATTAGTGGGATTTTTTTAATTGTTGTAAAGGGTTTTGCTTATCTTAGGACTTCTAAACTTTTGAAAAACATTATTTAAACAACCTTTTTAATGAAAACGGAAACGGATAACAGTACGGGAAGATAGCTATTTTGACTTCTATCTTTGAAAATACACGAGGGAATTTATGTCTTTTATAAGAGCGGGAATTTTCGAGAGATTCGAAGCACTTAGCTTAATTCTATTTTCTTTTCTTTTTCTTTTGTTTCTATTTTTGGGCTTTTCTAGGGATTTTATTTTGTTTCTTTCTTTTGCCCTTTTGAAATCCTTTTCTTTCTTTCATCTTTTTCATCCTTCTGATGACTTTGCATTTACTTGGTGTCAATTTTTCACACCATAAATTCTCAACATTTGATTTTTATCAAGGGAACGCACGCGAGAGAATTTGAGTAAACACTAGTATTTGTGATTTGGAGTGAAAGCAAAAAGGACATTTAAATGACATTTTCCACAAGTTTAAAATTTCTAAGATAAGATTTTTGGTGGGTGTGGAATAAATGGTTTAAGATTTAAAGGGTTTTGAAATAAACGAACAGGCTAAGGCTCAACAGGGTTATCTAAGCGGATCATCAACACTAAAGATGAGTGTTGGAAGGGTTTTGGGCTTGAAGAGATATGATAAAAATGGGTTAAATCCTAAGGAATGTCAAGGTCATCTAACTGCACCTATACCGCGTACGGTAATCTACCAATGTGATCTCGAAGTGCATACCAGGAGCAAGTTCTAATTCCGGATGCATGCATCGGCACACTCAAACAAACGAATAGTGAAGCATTAAAGATGAATGCTTATATTGGCTCAAGATACCTCACTGCAAGTTTTTGGGTTTGTTTGTGCCTAGCCATGCAATGCCCCTTTTAGATTATCATTTTAGACCTAAGAAATCCCTATCTTATTTACTCTTAATTTCCAAAATACCCTACTCATATATGAAAATGCTCATTCTTAAGACATTTTTACTCAAAAAATTTTAAATTTTTTTTAGCAAAAGTGAGTTTTTATGAAAATTAAGCGAACTGAATGAGTGACATATTCACTATCGAAGTTAAGCTTATGACTTTGAGGAACATTTTCTGAGTTTGCTTTTGGAAACAAGAATCTAACAAGCAAACCTAATGTATTTTATACCGCTATCCCACACTTAGAGGAACATTGTCCCTAATGTTCTCTTGAGTTGGGATTTGATAAAAATCCCACACTTAGAGTTTGAACATATCAGAAAATGTTACTCAAGTGTTTGTTTTGGGCTGGAATCCCACACTTAGTGATAAGCTGGGGATATGGCATAGACTACTTTAATGAGAATTTAAAGCTAACAATCATATAAAAAACGAGAGTGAGAACGAGAGAACTCCCCTATCGAAGCAAAGGTGGAAGGATGGAATTCTGGAAGATGCGCTGAAGAGGAGATCTTGACAGGAATTCTTCTTTAGCGGTGGCTCCAAGAAGATCTTTCGGCTTTAGCATGCACAACTTACCAATAACAACTATGTCCTCCATCTTTACACTTCTTTCACTCTCTTGTGAAGATATCTCGTAAGTGTGAACACGTTGGGTATATTTTTAAAGACTTCTTATTATAGCTTTTTACCGAAAGTGCCTAAATCCAGAATGTGAAAAGATGTTTTCTAATTCAAAATGAGTTTTAAGTCATGTGTTTTTAAACGAGTTTGAGCATAATGCGTGAAAGTAGCACGCAAGTACCTCAAATGCTCGAAACACATGTCTTGTTAAAATTTAATTACTATTTTCCTGGATTAGGTGGTAAAAGCTGAAGTGGTGTTTTGAAAGCATTTGGTATACCCAAGTGTGAAAGATAGTCAGAGATATATCACTTCTTGGAATTTAAAAACTAATATTATTAATACTAATACTAAGGATACTTATTGCACGGGTTGCCTCCCGAGAAGCGCTTCTATTTAGAGTTGAGGGCTCTACTTTTCCTCTTGGATCAGCCAGAAGAGGATCTCCCAGGACTTGGAATGCGGAATGGAAGTGTCCTGGGGTTTGGTGGGTAGAATCTCATAAAATGTCGTGTGACGACTTCTGTGATGTTCGGGATTCTTGCCACATGAAGAGGATAGGTATGGAAATGCTCTTCAGCAGTCCTTTGCAAGTATAAAAGATCCATTATAGCATCTTGGATTGCCTTGGAGATTGGTCCATAAGTATCCATAAGGGTGGCTCCATCGTGCTCAAGCGTCTCACGCACCGGTCGATCTGTCCGTAAGGTGTCCATAAATCCGAAGAAGCGTAGGTGGATGTCCTCATGAGTGGCATTGCTGTTGTCCTGCCCTAGCTCTTCAATGGATCTGAATATGCCTTGGATCAGCTGTTTCTGATGGTTGGTATACGTGAGCTCTGGTTTCAGGAAGATGTTAATCATCCTGTTGTAAACCTCATGTAACCCATTGTGGAATAGCTGTCTGGGCTGCTCCCATAGGATAGAACTGAAAATGTCTTTAAGTCATTCAGAGACGAAATCTGCAACGTTAAGCGTCAAACCTTCTGGAACAGAAGAAGGGATGGCTCGTGCTTTCTCGTCTGAACTGACGTGTTCTAAATTTTTGATGATTATCTGGGCGTGATGCTCGATAGTGCAGCTGATGAAAAACCTATGTGGTGAGGACTCGTCAATGTGATCATTATCGGCCATAGAATCTAGAAGTCCTTTGAGATCCGCCATTAGCTGAACATCTACTTCGTTTTCAGGGTTCCCAGTAGCATAATCCATGTTGTATCTGAAATTTTGGAGAAACTCCATCTGTTTGTGCGAATATGGAAATGCGGACCTGATAAATGTTTGATACACCCGGCCATATGTGGTCTTCTGTGTTTCATAGAATTCCTCTTCATCGGGGAAAGGCTCATCATTGTCTGATGATTTTCCTGCGAGGTCGTTGGCGAAGGCGTTGATGCGACTAACTAGATGTTGCGGACTCAGGTAGGAGTTGGCTCGATAAACCTCATATTCAGTCTCAATGTCCTCAATAATATCCCTTTGACGTTGCGTGTATTCAATAGTAGAATCTCGTATAATCGCAATCAGAGTTCAGAAATCCTCCTCGTGTTCTCCAATAGCACTAAGCATTTCTTCTGGTTCAGACACGATCGGGATTTCGGTATTTCCTATAGTAGGAGGAGGGATAATGACTGGAGGGGGAACGATTGGAGTGAGATGAAGGCGAATGGAGCGGGTATCGATTGGAACATCAATGAAAACGATATTGTCCTCGTCACTCTCGGTTGCTGAAGTGTCTGGAAACTCAATAGCGTCGGTGAGTGGTTGAGACTCGTCGGTGATCTGTGATACTGGCTGGGAAGAGTCCATCTCGATATCCCTCTCATCCTGGGAATCAGAATCATCGCTTGATCCAGATGTACCTCCAAGCTCAAAATGTGATCGAGGCTCGGATGAGTCAAGGGGTGGAATCCCTCGAGGAGGTATATGTGGCTTGAGTAGAGACTCATCATCCAGGGAGTGGTCAATCGAAGGTTCCTCTGAGTTGCTCTCCGGCAGAGGGATGAAGTTCAAAGCATAGTCTATCTGCATGATTTCTGCTGTCGGAGGGTGTGTCTTAGGAATGTGTGGTGGTGTAGCTTCCTCTGGCTCTTCCTCCTCTTCTTCTTCTATCTCCTCTTCTTCTTCCTCAGTCTCCTCTTCTATCTCTTCTTCCTCAGTGTCGGAAGTAATCGTGATGGGTTCGTCAGACATAGGGGTGTCTGGTTCAGAATCGTCATCCGTGGTAACTCTTCATGTCGAAATCGCACATATCTACGCATGCTCTGTGATAGACTGATCAGCTTGATCGATCTTGAAGGTGATAGTCTCTCCATGAGATCTAAGACTGATAGTCTGAGAGTAAACATCTATGATAGTGCGTGCGGTGTTCAAGAATGGTCTACCTAAGATGATAGGGATATGGACATCCTCCTGAATGTCCATCACTACAAAGTATGTGGGAAATAGGAACTTATCAACTTGAACCATGATGTTCTCAGCTATTCCCTTAGGGTGTCTAATGGATGGTCAGCTAGCTGGACACTCATTTTGGTCGGTTTAAGGGGTCCTAATTCCAATCTAGTGTAAAACGAATAGGGCATCAGGTTGATACTGGCTCCTAGGTCGGCTAGAGAGTATATCATGCCCGAGTGATAGATCGAACAAGGAAGGGTGAAGCGTCCAGTATCTCCTAATTTCTCAGGGATAGAGTTCTTTATAAGAGCTGAACATTTCGTGTTCAGTGGGACATTGGTACTTCGGGTACCTTATCCTTGGTCGACAAGAGTTTCAGGATGTATTTTGAACTGGAAGGGGTTCGGGACACGGTGTCCAAGAAATTTCCATTGAGACAGAAGTCGTTAACTTTATAGGCTTTCTTAAGACGGCCGGGAAATGGGATGCGTACTTCCCTTTGTGGTGTAGGGACAGACGGGGACTCAACTGTCGTCGGGACAGGAGTATCTTCCTTCACCGGAGAAGGAGTGGGAGGTTGGCTCGGTGCCACCTTCTTGTCTGTAGTACTCATCTGTTTGGCCTCTTCTACGTGTGTGTTCTGTACCGTGTTACTAGGGAGATTACCCTGGGGCCTAGAGTCAAGACGTTGGGCTAGCTGTCCTATCTGGGTCTCAAGATTTTTTAGAACGGCCAGTTGGTTCCTAATGAATAGGTTGGTTTGGTCCTGCCTAGCGCTAGTCTTTTGGTTAATTTGGTGTTGGCCTTGGATGAACTTAGTGAGGGTATCATCCGTACTAGTAATGGGCACTATGGTCTTAGAGGGTTCGGGTGATTGAGCTGCGTCGGGTGCAGTCAATGATAGTGGTTGGTTATAGGTGAGTTGGTGTTGTTGTTGGTAAGACGGGTACCTAGGTTGGTAGTTGGGCTGAAAGGGTGGTTGGTTCCTAGGTGGGTATTGGGTGCCTCTAGTCCTAGGCGGAGAGGTTCGAGCGAAGCCAGGTGGATTTTGTTGGCGAGCTGGAAATTGAGCATAGTAAACCGTTCCGTCAGCAGGATCCTCGTACTCAACCCGATAACTTTCTGTTGGGAGGTTGGCACAGTTCTGGCATGCATGAACTTGATGGGCGTGCTGGGATGGTTTCTTCATTTCGCCGATCTGCTTCGTTAGGTGCTCGATCTTCTCTGTCAAAGACTTGATAGCTTCGGTTTGGAATGGATTGGGCGCAGCAATCGGTGCTGATGATGAGGAATGCTCACCAGAGTTCCAGTCGTGATGGTGCATCGTCATATTCTCGATCAAGTTCCAAGCTTCCTCATCGGTGAGTTGCATGAAGTTGCCCTGAGCAACGGCATCAAGGGTAGTGCGATGGTTTGGAGCGAGACCGTTGTAAAACGTGCACAGCTGGCTGGTTTTCTCTATAAGGTGGTTAGGGTATTTGTTCAACAGACTCTTGTATCTCTCCCATGCTGTGTAGATAGACTCATCATGAGCTTGGTGGAAGTTCATAATGTCATTCTTGTACTTGGTTTGCTTAGCCGGAGGAAAGTACTTAGTAAGGAATTTTGTAGCCATATCCGTCCAGGAGGTGATAGAGCCGGTCTCTAATCCCTCAAACCAAGTCAAAGCGTGGTGAGTAAGCGAATAGGGGAATAGGTATAGACGGACTATATCCTGATCACCCCGTTCTGCTTGTACGAGTTGGTAGTCTGAATTAATCGGTTGATGTGGGCGTTAGGATCGTCATGGGGTAAACCATGGAGTTGGCAGAATTCCTTGATAAGCTGAACGATATGATGTTTAAGCTCGAAGGATGCGCCGTCAATGACCGGATAGCTGATGGGTCCCCCTCGACCTTCAATTGATGGTTTGGTGCTGTCGGCAAGCTTGATACGTGCAGCCATCGGTTGTCGGTTGCGGATGCGTTTCTCCTTGCGGATCGTTCGGATGATCGTCTCAGGATCGGGTACGAAAGTGAGAGATTCGAATCCGGATGATCAAGTCAAATGTCGTTGTGTGTTGTGGGAAGGAATTTTCGAATGGAACAAGGAAAAAGTAAAGATCTAAATTAAACTACGGGGTACTAGAAAGAAAAATTAGTCTGGATCGTCTTCAGATCTTACGGCTGACTCCCCGGCAGCGGCGCCAAAAACTTGACACCGGCCGAACGGTTGGTTTTTTTTTATAGGAATCGCTTCCTGTCGTTGCGATCCTTCCGCTTGGCTGGGTCAGTGGGTTTTAAAATTTATAATTGCGGGGCCTAAGTATACCTAGTTACTATTGGTGTATAGCAGCAAGGATGACCTAGGGTCGTTCTCTGAGTCAGTGTATTGTGGATCGTAGACGAAACAGGCGTACTTATCGATCTAGCAGGTTTTAAAAGATTTGATTGGTGGTTTGTTTTTTGGTTTTTTTTTATACTTAGGTAGAAAATTTAAATTAAAGCAGATAAAATAAATGTAGATAGCAGATAATCTAGAGAGGGTGTTTGCTATGATTTCGGTAGCCTTCTTGATTGGAATGATGTATGATGTATGAAAACGTGTTCTAAAGGTTTGTATTTTATTTATTTCAGGTATCTGTGGAGTAAGCACTAGCCCCCTACTGATAGAGTTCTCGATCAGTATGTCACTGGGCGACTAGGCTATCCTGATTCTGATCGGAGTAGTTTATCCAGCCCACAACACTAACCGGTGAAGGTATAGTGACCCTTATCTGGGATGAGACCCTGGGTGCATGAATAAGGCGACAAACCAACTCGATGTCCGACCTTTCTTAACCCCACAATAATATCTAATTTAAATAAAACATTTAAGACCAAGTTTATAGAGTGTGCTTGATTACTTTCTATCGATGGTTTGGTGAGTATGGGTGTTGAGTCATAACTTGTGATTCACATAGACCGATAACAACGACTCTTTCCGTGATTACTACACTGTACTCCACCGGAGGTGTTTCCATTGATGAACCAAGGACCTAGTCGGTACCAGCTCTGCTGATCACAGAGTTGCCATTATTCCACAAGACTTAGTAACTGCGGATTTTCCTCGGCTTCCACGTGTTAACTACACCGGAGGTGTTGTCGACGCTATACCGAGTAATCAGCCGACTTACGGTACATTACATTGCTTCATAAAAGCTAACCCAGACTACTTAACTAAGTTTGTATTTAAGCATAATATTATCCATCTATGATATAAACCAGCCCTTACTTTTAAGTCCCAATAAATCTCTAACTTGTCAACAGTGTAATATTCACTTTCAGTTAGAAAACCATATTTCCACGGGCACAGTGTACTTTGCGTTCAGAGTAGAAAGCAGTATTTCCACGGCTCCAGTGTACTTAGTGTTCAGTTTGAAAACCATATTTCCATAGCCACAATGTACTTTGCGTTCGAATTAGAAAACAGTATTTCCACGAGGACGATGTACTTAGCGTTCATTTAGAAAGCGATGTTTACACGAATAACAAATCAGACCATGTTCATGTTTGACACAGATAACTAAGTACCTTTGATGGGGTTCGCGACGTCCCATCATTAAGGCCGTAATCACGTTTACTTGTTGAAAGGCGATTAGTTTAACAGGTTTAAAATCATAGACAGAAAGTGAATCAAAGCACAAATTTTCATAGCATCATTCCAACCAATTTACGACTAACTACGTCATAGCAAACACGCAATATCACTACTCGCTAATCATGGCAACCAATCCTAAATCTAGCATGATAACAGTAATAACAATCATCATAATGAAATAGATAAAGGATAGATATAACCGTAATAAGAGCATAGCTGAATACAACTTGAACGTTACACGAGCAGAACTCCTAGTACGTGCCAAGCGATATTACAATATTGCCCCTCTAACTAGCCGCTAATCTACTACTAATTATAACCTAATCTAGAGAGAGAGTAGTGAGAGAAAGTGTGTGTGAATGTTGGTGGATTGATTGTGTGTTGGATTCATTGTTGAAAATGATGAAATGAGGCTTCTATATATAGAGATCGCACAACCGTATCCGTAGACCGTATCCAAACCATGAAACGCACAACCGTATCGCAAAGGCGAATAAAAACCTGATTTTTATCACCCAAACGCACGATACGGCTGAGCTAGGGTGAATACGGCTGAACTGGACCGTATACGGCTGTGCATAGGGTGAATACGGCTGAGCTGGCCCGTATACGGCTGAGCACAGGCCGTATACTGTCTGCACAGGCCATATACGGTCTGTGTCCAGCCATATACAGTCTGGTTCAGCCGTATACGGTCTGTGTCCAGCCGTATTCGGACCTTCGGTTCTTCGTTTCTTCGTTCGGGCGTAACTTCTTCATCCAATGTCCGTTTTGAGCGTTCTTTATGTCCACGCGATCGTATTTTCCTAAAGAAGAAAATGACATAAGTTAGAGGTCAAAATTCCAAGTATAGCTCAAATTGTGCTAAAATACGTGAACAGAAGATTCAATGATCGTTTGTGCTCTGTTTTACTCATTTTTAGGTTGTTTTTGCTGATTCTTGAAACATCGTCTATATTTTAGCCTTTATGATGAAATGTGACGTTTAAGTTCATTTTTGAGTGTTTTCATTAATAATTGGGCCAAAATGGTGAGATAATGGCACACAAAAACATGACTTTTTGCGTGTCATCACTCACCTAACCGGGTGTAACCCATCACCCTTCCGGGCTAGATAAATGACCCGTCCGGGTCTCCTCCTTCACCCGTACGGGTTGAGCACTTAACCCGTCCAGGTTTGGTTCCTCACCCGTTCGGGTGTCGACGTTCTGCACTTCTGCTCTGTTTCGTACCCAAAATTTTTAACCCAAATTCAAACCGTGTTTTTGCTATTATTCGACTTTAATCTTTGTACAATTGTTATAGCTACAAGTTTACAAGTTCTCTCAAGTGTTTTCACTCATTATTAAACACTTGTGTTTTGCTAAATTTTTACACCCGTGAGTGTTTTTGGTCCAAGAATCATCATCACCAACTTATCCCTTTTATAAAGTTTTTGTTACATAATCTTTCCTTATCATCTAAATATATACATAATGTAATAATAAAAATTTATGAAAGAAAGAAAATGGAGAAAATTCCTCACAGTGGATTTTAAGATGATGATGACGGAGCTGTGATGATGATGATTCCGACGATGAAGATGATGATGGTTTAATTATTGTTGTTATTGTTTGATGTTGTTGTTGTTGAATTGAGAGCGAGACCGAGAGAGTAGAGAGAGCCAAGAGAGAGCAGAGACTGAGTGTGCGTGTATGTGATCTGTGAATTATTGGAGTTGGTTGTATAACCAACTCCAATAATTGAAGCAGTAAGGTATTTTCGCTCCGTGTTCATGTACCCGATCGTTAAGTAGTATAATATTTTCAAATGATAAATTTCTAAATATGAAATCGTATAAGTTTTTAATCGAAGTATTTTATACAAATACTTGTAGTGAGATATACAATTATATCTTTGTTTCAACTCATTTTAGCGGATAGTTTTCAGTATACAAAATGTGTTAAAATTATTAACCGAGTAAATAATTATCATTCTTGACAATAATAAATTATTTTAAAATGTTTTTCACCAACGTCCGTATTTAAGATTATGCGTTCTTTCAGATTTGTTTGTACGTGATTATTAAATGATCGTTGTGTTATATATATATATATATATATATATATATATATATATATATATATATATATATATATATATAAATACATATATAATATCTTAATATTTTCGTATTAATATGTATCAATTACGAATGATTAAAGTTTAAATTGGCCGCTAATTTTGGCCATTTTTGACCTGGTGTCACACCATATAAATGGATCTTGTGACCCATTGGATCTTGTGACCCATAAGGATGTTGATAGAATATTACAAAAGTAAAAGGCTATGACTAACTTGAGAAAAAACACAAAACATAAGGACGACCACTGTAATTAAACAAGTAAGAGGACTGAGAGTAGGAAAATAAAAAACCACAAGGACGGAAAACGTAATTTACTCTAATACAGGAGTAATATCGTTTTAATTAAATGCAAATTTACAAATGACAACACTAGTTAGAGGTGTTCATTTGGATGGATCGGATTTGATATATAAATCTATCTGGATTTTGATTCTCAAAATGTTAATTCAATCCATCCAAACAATGAAACAATTATCAATTCCGAATTAAACCGAACCAAATTACTATTTGGATGGCCGGATCAGTTATAACCATTTGTTTTTTTTTCGTGAATTGCATAAGTGTATCGTTTTGACTCGTGAAAGGGTAATGTCATAAGTGATATCAATGGTTAACGATAGTCATGTTGCGTTGAGGGTTTATATATATAAATGTGGAGTTGGTGTTTTATATCCAAACTTAAGCTTATATTATATTCAATGATATATATTAAATTATTAACATACCAATCATATAACAAGGTTTCATGTATAAAAAATAATTAAAAAATATTTAACTTTCACTTTGAATTGATAGATAATAAAAGTATATATTACAGATGATCATTACATATACAATTATTACTATTTGGTTTATTTGGATAATCCGATTCTAATACTAGTATCCAAAACCAATCCAAAAACCGAATTACTAATTTGGTTTTTTCCCGATCTGATCCAAAAAACCAAATTGTCCAATCCGCAAACTGAATTACAATTATTACCATTTGGATTATAATTCGGTTATATCCGAACTGTGAACACCCCTAACACTAGTTAGCAGCTAGTGCTTTGCTTCTTTCTACTCAATCCATCACCAATATATATGCTTAGCGCTGCTCCTCGTGACTTAGGTTTTTAATTAGCTGTCGTTGAAGACTTGATCGATAATACAATCAAGGCAATCTTCTACTTAACAATCCCGGCCCATATATAACTTAATTAGTTTTTTTAATGAAAAGTGTACTTAAAACGTACAACATGCGAAGTTCCATAAGATGTCACATGTCTACTGGAGACATGATTGAGGTCCATGTTGGACGGGGATTTTCAAGATTAAGAATTTTTTTTAAAAAAAAAGAAGAACAAACATGGAAGACAAAACATATGAATGTCGTCACCATTCCGTTTATCTTAACCCATTTGAATCTTTATGAAAAGAAAGGGTTTTGAGAAACGGTTTTGGATGGACGACATTTTTGCTCATGCTCCCTCTCTAACAAGGTGTTTGTTTCACAAACTCGGCATCAAAAGGCCTTGAAAGACTGAGAAAAGCATAAACATTATTGAAACTCAAACCGAAACTACGGCCTAACTTGTTTTGAACTTTAAAATTTATGATATTATATCAAAAAAATGCACACTAACAGTTTGGCCTAGTTCGTTTTGAACTTCAAATGACACAAAATTCACAAAAAATGCATACCAACTGTTGGGAGAGACGAGGAAAAGAAATCGTGTTTATAACTGAGAAATTGCACTTGCGTGGAATGCCTTTATAAACACGCTTTCTTAACAACGTTCCTACAGTTGGTCGGAGTTTTTTGCGAGGATATTAAAACTGAGAAATTGCAGGTGCGGATATTATATCATTAAATGTTAATTCTTTGTAGTAAAGATGTTCACGAAAAGGGAAAGGGTAATGCTTCATGTTGTTTTTTTATTGGATAAAGAGGACAAAAGTTAACCCCACTACTTTATAGTTTATACTATAATTGTGTAAATTGGAGTTTTTCTGTTTTTGGATGATACATGACCGGCTTTATGTGCTTTATTTATAGTAATTACTAAGCTATTGATAGCCTCACCAACCAAAAGTACGTGGATATTTATATATATGGTGTATGCTCCATCTTTTTCTTTTTTTTTGGATATTGATTTGCTCCCTCGAACTACTCGCAAAGGCTTATCAATATTGAGGGTTTCAATGAATGGGCATTGATATTTCCAACATTAGAAATGATAGATCCACCATTAGGTACAACTGTTTATACATATGGTACAACTACTTACTGCACAGTTCTGGTGGAAGTGTCAATTTTGTTGCTGGAAATATCATTTGGCAGTAGTATTTGCCACCTGTTTACTGTCAGAGTGCCAGTGTGCAATGCAAGTGCAAGTGTGCAACTAACTAGATATGTAACTATGTAAGTGCAAGCAACAAAATATTTGAAGCGGTTAATGCTAACCGGTCCAAACTAGTATGTGGAGTAATTCAGTAACTACTCCGTATATATTACTCCATATTAATAGAATCTTATATAAGTAATAATAATAATAAATTATAGAGGAAACATGGTTATGACATCATCAATTTACATCAAACTTAATTAATCAATTGAGTCACTCTATTTTAGTTAAATTAAAATTAAGACCTTTATTTTAATTAAATAATCAACACCCGTGTGTATACACGGGTTTGAGATCTAGTCTAGTTATATATGAGAGTATGTACCATGTACACCCTACACGTATATATAGAATTATTATTATTATAGTTATGTCGTTAACCGTTATTAATTAATATCTTAAATCGATTTACCCGCCACAAATACTATCAATAGGGTCGGTTTATTCTTTATTGTTTATAACTTTGTTTATATATGACGTTTGTCCACGCCACAAATTATAGATGAGCGCTTATACTTGGGGCGGTTTCATGTACGGATAAATAGTTTGATATATAATTATATACATATACATACTCATTATATTATTATCATCTCTTCTCTTATAAATATATACAAACACAATACACATAAGGTTCACTTTTCTCATCCAAACCCTAAAATATGATTATCATGTTCCCAAATATCATCATCAAATTCCTTTTTCTTGATCACATTTTTCACAACCAAGGTAATACGTACTCCCTCTCAACCGCGATTTCTTTATTTAAATCCGTCTCTGGAGTTTACTCGGTAGAAATTATATTTAGGGGTTTAATGCTTTAGACCCAAAACAGGGAGGAAGAGTCATAAATACCCATGGTTTGTTGTGGCGGCAGCCATAATCAAGAAGGAATCGAGTCCCCAAAACCATAATCATTAGGTGTTGGTTAATTCTTGATGTTGAAATCATAATAAACACTTCTAGTTTTGTCTGTAATGTACGTCCCGATACTCTTAGCATGGTGTATGTTTAAAAAGGAAATCATCTAATTTGTTGTTGTATCTTCATAGCATAGATGCATCATTAATTGTATATATGTATATATGTACACGTTTGAGAAGTCGTGTTCTTCAACTTGTCCTCTGATGGCCTGATCTAGATGTTAAAAAGATTGCTATGTGATATATTACTAGCTATTTGAATAAAATAAAATAGTTATGTACGATTATTGTTTTTGTTAAAAGATTTATGATATGGATCCAAAATGGAGTATATAAAGTCATAAACACTATTTTAGTCAAAGAAGCTCAAGATTTTCATTTATCACGTCGACATAAAAAAAATTCATTTATTTTGAATAGACCACGGTTCACCCAAAGTCCAAACCCAACCGTGGTTGACAATTTGACCATATTAGTCTATTACCCAAGGTTAATTTGTTCACTTTTTGTTTGCTCTCAAATTTTAATATTATATATATATATATATATATATATATATATATATATATATATATATATATATATGTATATAGGGGTAGGTTCAAACGAGAACCACAAAATGTACAGAACTGCGAGAACTTTAAATTACATTGTTTTTATACATTTAAACACAACAAATTACACAATAATGTTACTTAATGTTCATATTATTGACAAATAAAAGTTAAAAACCACAAAAGACGTGTTAAACTATAAAATATATGAAGTGTTCACATGTGCACATATCAGATGTGCACATGTGAACGAAATATATAAATTTGATTTTAAAGGTTATTTTAATATTTTCTCAACCTATTTTGTTTTTAGCCTTAATCTAGATCAATGTTCACATGCAATTGAATCATTAAAAATGTTAAAATCTTTATAATTTAAAAGTTCTCGCAGTTCTGTATCTTTTTGTGGTTCTCATTTGAACCTTTGGCAATATATATATATATATATATATATATATATATATATATATATATATATATATTTAAAATATATACTCATGCTCATTACAAGCTTTAAAAGAACTCAGACACCCGCCCCAACTAGTTACAATATATACAAAAAACCGCTTCAATAGTCGATCTAAACCGCTCCAACGGGTAAATAAAAGTTGGAAAGTCGATCATAGATGGCATTCATTTCAGAATTTAATGTTGTCGATCTATATATCTGCCGTCGTTATACTATAAATACACGTACACATGCACATAATAAGGTCACTTTTGTATTTAAATTAACATCCACTGTCCAAATACTAATTCTTTTTTGTCCCCATCATCAAAAAAAAAGAAAAGAAAAATATAATGCAAGTTTTGTTTTTGTCAATCAGACATAAAAGTATCAACGACATACTCTTAGCAACCACGATTTCCCTGTTTAAATCCTTCCGAAGGTTTTTCATACCCTTGTGTTTTATGTCGAAAAACCTTATTGGTAAGTTGTTGAACCAGATATATGATAAATCAAAGGAAGAAAAAGAAATGTGGGGATGGATCCAGAACTATTTACTATATGAAGATGCTGAAAGCTATCCATGCCCATTTTCTCTTTCAAAGTTCATTTTCTTTATCATCTTTTTTTCCCAACAAAACCTACAATACTCTTTTGCTACTGCGATTTCCCTGTTTAAATCTTTTGCCATCTGTAGTTTTATTCAGTCATGTTGACGTGCTGCCGGCTTCGTTTGGCCACAATCATAATATTGGGCATCGACAGACAGACCCACTATTATGATAAAGAGCAACTGCAAATGGCTTATAACCTCAACATCTCAGTTAGTATGAAGTGTATTCATTGCCGAAACATCCCGATCAACAGGTAAAAGAATTGCGAGAAGATGGCGTAATCATTCAATTCAATTTGTACGTATAGCTCGTGGGTTACTAAGTTGGAATTTTATAAATCTTAAATTGTGTTATATATAAAATTTCATCTGGTTGTTTTTATTATCTTTGTTTTAAAATGTAAAAGAAATAAAATAAATACATAATATATATATAATTTCGAAAGCATCGCGTTCTTTTTATTATCTTTATTTTAAAATGTAAAAGAAATAAAATAAATACATAAATAAACCATTAAACCAAGTTAGAGTACTATATATACTAATATCTAGATACATTTTGTCTTACACATAACACAATACACAACCTGCTCCAAAAGTTTAAACCGTCCCAATTAACGTACAGTCCAACGTGTAGTACAATATAATACTCCTGATACCTCTATGATCGAGTAACAAACTAACAATATAATAATTAATCTACATAATCACCACGTACTCTCTTTTAATCTCCAACGGACTTAATTCCATCACTCTTTCTTACAAACAATCCATACGAATAGTACGATATATCTTCAACAGACTTCAGTGATGCTAGCTAGTACACTTCACTATGCTCCTGAAAAATATGTTTGATGCTTTTTGAACATTTACATGAAATGTTGTGTTGTAAGTTTGTAAGTGAATAGAGTGGCAGAAGGTAGATTATATATGTTTTTATAAGAATCACCATAACTGCCACTTTTGTATTTAAATTTACCCAGGCAATTTTATAAAAATTGATTTACATATAGACGAGAGAGAAGGCAATAGCTTGTGAAATGTAAAGCTTTTTACAATCTCTTTACTAAAGTATATCAACCTGTTTAATTAAAACTTTTATTCATTGAATTCATCACCTTTTCTAAGGGATTAAAAAAGCCTTTGGTTGAATCAGAATTCAGACGGAAGAAATTATTCATTCCCATTGAGATTTGATTCGTCGATGATTGACGGAAGATTTAAACAGAGAAATCATTGTCGTGAATGAATGTTGTTCTTAAAGAATATCACGAAAACGTGACTGAAAAGGGAACGGCTTCATTTTGTTGTTTGGAGTATGCTGTTACCAATTTAATGGTTAGGTGTGTTGACCATGTGATTGTATTCTGAATGGATTGTTTGTATGCAAAAGTGACCACCAAAGCTAATGCATGTGGATATTTATATCGAATTGAATGCCAACCACTCCAACTTAACCTAAAGCTACTCACTTCACATAAATAATGTACTGTATTTCTTTTTTCCTTTTTCTTTGGGTAAAATAAATAATGTATTTCAATGTGATTTAATTTAAGAGTCAATTACTGTAGAATATTTTACGAGTAGTTTGTGTATAGTTGAAGCGGTTATATAAACAAATAATAAATAATAATAATAATAATAATAATAATAATAATAACCTGAGAATATTAAACTACTCACTTTCCCTGTCTAATCTCCATATAACATACACACTTTTTAAGAAATTTGAAATTTCAGTTCAATGCCAATTAAAGGACTGATGTGCAATTCAGGTCAAACCATAAGGACGGTTTTTGTAATTTTCTCTTTTTTTTAAAACATATATGTGATTTGGGGGTGTTATTCCGACGAATTATTCTGATTTTGAATTATTCGGTTCAGATTATTCGGATTTTGACAATCTCAAGTTGATCCTTAATCCAATCCAAATAAGAAACAGATCAGTCGAATACGGATTAAACAGTTTCGGATTGGTGTTCGGATTAAATGGATTCATCCGAATAAGCTCAAGTTGACTTTGTGATATCGAGTAAGATTAATTTTACGTTTAAAACAATTATATAAACACACATAATACGTAACGATAGATCATATTATAGCATTTAAACTCCAATTTCAACTTCTAACATACAACTTAATCCAAAACAGATTCGTAGTTTCTAAATCAAATAAACTTCTTGATGGTACAAAACTATTATGAAGTAGTATATAATGTAATAAAAGTTTGTATTTGTAATTAATTCTTATATGGTAAACATTAAGTAGTAATATATTATCAAAAATATATTATTTAATTACATAATCCTTATTCATATTATTCGGATATATCCAAACATTTTGATTTTGATCCGTTATCCTATCCGTGTAATCCATTTAAGCAATCCATAATCCGTTTAAGTAATCCGTAAGCCGTATAATCCTGTCCACTTAACCTAAATCGGATTGGATCGGATAGATTATTCGGATTCGGATAAAAGTGACACCCCTATATGTGATACCATGTATCGGAAGCGAACTAGCGAAGTCCCAATTTCATTTATAATACACAACATATATTATCTACATATGTAGGTTATAATATCCTCAAAACATTACATCTTATATATATGTATGAAGTTATAAGTTACAAAACATATACTACTATCAAGGTGCATGTTATATATATAAACCCAAATATATTACAAGTATCAAAATGAGCATCAGAGTGCGTGTACTGTCATATATTCCTTCCAGTAACTCCTTGCCTGCTCATAAAAAAATCATAACCTGCAACTCTGCAATGAGTGAAATAGTGGGATTAGCACAAAGCTAAGTGAATAGACCCATGCTAACAACCAACTTAGCAATCCCAATATCTGTTTACAATAAATAAATCGTAAACACGTACACAATATCACAGAGGATCGGTGGTCCTTGTTCAAATCAATCAATAATAATTTTATAATTTAATACTGTATCTATCATACATTCATACTTATAAAACAAAGATTTTTCCTTGATTTTTAGACATGTCACATCATAATATTTCCTTTTCTTTAAAGCCTCCTCACTTACCACATCATCATATTTTTTCTTTTAAAAACCTTAATTATTAATTACTAACACTATTATTTATCAATTATACTTTATTATAATAACCTTTAAAATTCCAATATTATATTTAATATATAACAATTTTTTCTGATATGAACTTTATTAAATTATTAAAATATGATACGACTTATTTCTTTATTAATTTCATTAATTTCTTCCATCTTTTATAGAATGATTGTATTCAAGCATCTGTTAAGCTAAAGTTGCTACCAAATGTTCGACATAAATTATCACTTTACTCAATTGTTACAGTTTCCAATTTTAAAACCAGCGACAATTCATCAAAATTTCCCACCTTATCGGACGTCAAGCATAAAATGATTTTTATGAACGACACTATAGTGACAAGCGAAACTAACTTTTTGGGTTCTTTTTGCACGGGTTTAAGTTTATCCAGTTTAAAGATATAATTTCAAAAAACTGTGCACCGCATCAAGCTGTTGGTGAGTAATTCTTATTGATGTATGATCAACATAGTAATGTTACTAATCATACAACAAATATCGTTTTCAATGAGGTGCTTCAAAATTTGTAATTTATATTTCATAATTATATGAACATTTCACTTTAATATTAAATAAATTGCTATTATTGATATTTAATATTTCCAGCTGTCCAACGGATGGGTTCAACACTAGTTATATATTAATTCCAATGTTCCAAATTCTATTTTGTTTTGCTTCAATTATTTCGTCAAATGATTTGCGGATCTATTGGGCTTTTTTAGTATTTGAATATCTTTTTTACATTATATCCAACTAAAATAGTAATAACACGAGTTTTACAAAAATAAAAATAAATAAAAAAGTAATAGCACTATTTCATAATATAACTAGCCATATCATGTTCATATATGGTAAGTGGTAACCACATGTAAAACAATTATAGATTTAGTAGTACTATAAACTCCGTATAACATTAAATTACACTCGCACCTTAAAATTACATAACAAGGTATTATAAGAATCCAATAAATCTAGCATGTTTTATGTTTTATTAATCACGTATCTTCTATTGGTAAAGTGAGAATGGTGAAGAGGAAATCAATGAAATCCTGACCAGCTTCAGCAAACAGTACTTTGTCGATTAAAAGCTTCAAAGTTATATTTCAAGCAGTTGGCGCCATTGATTGATGTATATTACAAGCAGGATGTAAGGAAAATATCCCGACATTAACAACAAAACAGGTTTCAAGCAAATGGCTGGTATCTTTGTAAACAAAGGACCAGACCTACTGGATTGTCCCATATGGTCTTGAAGAACCAGATGCTTTGTTGTACTTCCGTCATTGAGATTTGATACGAATATGTTCAACGGAAGATTTAAACAGGGAAATCACGATCGTAAATGAATACTGTTCGGAAAGTAGATCACGCATAGGTGAATGAAAATGAAACTGCTTCATTTTGTTGTTTGTATGCAAAGGGACTGCCAAAGCTAAAGGCTATTTATAAACCGGGTATAACGATCGAGTTCCCTTTGAAATTTGAATGCCAACTCCAAAGTCCAAACTACTCGCTTCTCAATGCTAATTGAATGACTTGAAATTATATTTGACCGTTTCCACAATACCGTATAATACACTGTATTAAATTAATAATAGAACGGTCGAAATTCATCTGAATCGCTTTTTGATATATTCATGAATGATGGAGCGGTTGAAATTCATCTGAATCGCTTGTTGTATTCAAAATCATGTTTGACCGTTTCATGCTGTTTTTGACCGTTTAGTGATGTGTATATATATATATGATCGTCACAAATGAGCAAAATCATAATATAATTATAATTATCATATAATATAAAATACAATAGAATTGATAAACACAAATGGGCATTATCATATTTTAATATTAATATTAATAATAAAATAATAATATTTATTTTTATTCATACACGATTTCAAGATATTTGAATTCAATGCGTATACAACTAACCCTGCGTTTTTTTCTATGCCAATTTTGATTTAGCATTTTAATGCCCGAAGAATTTCTAGATTCAAACCGCTACTAAAATTGGAACCGCTCCCAGATACTTTTTCCTGCCTCTCAATTCTCAAAATAGTCAAGATCTTCACTATCTACTAACCAAATGTACAAGAAAGGAAGATAGATATTACAATCACTTAAAGCATAAGATCTTTTTTGGAGAACGAAAAAGTTGCTAGCTTTCTTTAAACAATTCGGAGTAAAAGTGTAAAACTCATATTCAAACACGATTTTCAAGAGATTTGAATTCAATGCCTATATAACTTACTCGGCATTTTTTTCGATGCCTATTTTGATTCTGTAATTAATGCCTGAAGATTTTCTATATTCAACAGTACGTCATCACCTTTGGTTTGCTTTTTTGAACTTAGATCATACAACCGTGAGATTTAGCGTAGAATTTTAGCATACAATCTCCTTTGGTTTGCTTTTTTGAACTTAGATCATATGTCAAATGGTTATGTTATTTGGGATATGATCTAGTTATACATTGTAATATTTTTCAACTTCTGTTGAATTTAATGATATATTCCTTTTTGCCAGACAAAAAAAAAAAAAAAAAAAAAAACGTCATCACCTTTAATTTAAGGCGGGTAGTTCGTAAAACCGCCACTTAAAAGTGAATTAAATAATTTTTAAATGAATTTTAAATGTGAATTAAATAACATATTTAAATACTTAAGTGTTGAATAACATATTTAAATGTGAATCAAATAAATTTTAAGTATAAAAGATATAAAAAAAAATAAAGGTGAAATATAATTTGGAAATAATATACGATTTTTCATTGATACTTATATCAAAACAATCTTAAAATACATTTATATATTCATTAATGTCTATATAAGTTATGTAAAAGATGGAGTAAATATTTATGGCGTTACATTTGAAACAGATAAATAATTATGAGATATTAAATTGTATTTATAATAAATTTTCAAAAGTTGAGATTATTAGTTAAAAGGGTATATTAGTAATTTACTATTACTCCTTTTAAGACAATGTCTCAAACTTTTTATAATATGTATATATATATATATATATATATATATATATATATATATATATATATATATATATATATATATATATATATACATATATATATATATAATACTCCGTATATATATTAAGTAACAATCTATGCAGTATGCGACTATGCGCCATGAAACACTCAACTTTTCATTTCCTTTTTCATTACCCTTTTACGATCCTCCGTCGGCGATTTGTCCAAAAAATAATAATATATATTCGTTCCCAACTGCGATTTCTCTGTTTAAAATTTTCTGTGAGTCATTTCGACTCACTTGAACCACCATTTGATTGCATGCAACGGGCTCTTTGTCTGGCAACCGCGATTTCTCTGTTTAACATGTTCGGTAGCTGCCATTGTCAATTTGCCACATATCATGCTTCAATTTCAAACCATTATTTTTCTTGTCCTCTATGTTGGGAGCGCCGGAGCGGTTTATACAATGGCTCTTTTCGTTCTTCTTCAAAACACATCAGCAACAATCCCTCCATCCCAATTTTATTGTGCTTAGACAAAAAAAACACGGCGCACAGTACTCAATCAACCCTCTTACTTTTTTCCTTTTTTGGTAATATGAGTATATGACAGTACGTCTACCCTCTACTTTTTACCCATTTTTTTGTCTTACATATATACAGTAAGAAAGAACGTTAGCTTCTTTTTCTTATCTATTTATGGAAGTTGACAGTAAAATGGGGACATCGATCAAACTATCAAAGCCTCAAAGTAATACTGGACTATAAATATGGAACGGAAAGAGTTGATCGAAGACCTAGCTATAACTAGTTTGTTGTTTTTGGCTCAGATATATTATTATTTTGGATAAAGCTAGCAGCATGCTGCATGTTCAATTCATACAAAAGTTTATGGTTCAGATCGATCTACTCCGTATCATACTTGTTGGGGAAGTGCAGATCGAGTTATGCATAGTAATTTAATTGATGATATGTTTAAAGATTGTTATCGTGTTTCGTGTGTCATTTTAAGTCATGCATTTTAGGTTTTTTTGAATTGTAAATATATATATTCTTGAAAGGCGTGTACACCCATATGAAAAAATGTGTTATGCATGTCGTTGTAATTGTTATGTTATCATCTCTTATATATGAACTTTATCTTCTTATGTAACTTTTTATTTTATTTATGTAACTTTTTATTTTATTGACTAGTTTTTGTACGGAGTAATATGCATGAATCATGATGCTTTTGTTTTCATGTTATATATAATTACAGAGATGGAAAGATACGGAACTATATATATAATAACAAATACTAGTATTAATGTCGTTTTTTTTAAGAAGCAGACAATTAATATTACCATTAAAACTAGCAAGATGCTAGCTAGGAATTGCAACCATACCCTACCAACAAACCATACCATACCAATTGACAGGAATTACAACCATACCTTACCATACCATACCAATTGACCCTGACCGTACAACTATAATTAGTAATCCCTTTAGTATATAACGAAAACGAACCAAATGACCCTGACCGTACAACTACAACGAAACCAAACAAAACAAAATGACCCCTAAGTTACACCACCAATACCAAATGACCCCTGACCGTACAACTACAACAAATGGCGTTGTAATGTTTATTATTAAGTAATTACCAACATTAACGACATAATGTCGTTAATGTTGGTAATTACTTAATAATAAACATTACAACCGTTCCCATAAGCACACAAATGCAACAAATGTAAACATGATTTCTACACTTTAACATTTTGACTTCTTCATCCAAATCAGAGATCAACTTACGGTAATCCACAGCATCATTCTTCAATTCTGCAATCTTTTTGTAAAACTCGATCTTTGGATCAGGATCCCACCAATGAAAAAAACCACAGTTCTCTCTTTCCTTATAATTTGGGCAGCCTAAAAACCATTGACGCGGGTTGGTTTCGGTCCAAGATGTCCACATACCACTAACATCCCCACATTTACACAATACACGAACTCAATTTATCAAATCTTCACTCTCCCAACCCGTTTTTCTTATGTTTCTAGAAACCTCAGTTGAAGAACTCGAGGTGGTTACCATTGAATGTCCAAAATAATTGGCCTTGTAAGTTGTAATAAACTTATAAACAACAATGAAAAGATATACGGAGTATATTATGGAGTATATTATATATATATATACAGTATATTATTTTATTTTATATATATAGAACCCTCACAGTGAATTCTTTTGTTTTTTTGACTTTTAAATTTAACTGGATCAACATTAACCGCTTCAAAGATAACAGAAAACCGATCCAATAGGTCATTATTTTTAATAACAATAATTGTAATGATCCAAAACGAACACCGCTCCTTAAGTTACTAATAACCGATCCAACTTTTGTGTAACCGTTCCAAGTGACAACATTGAGTATTTTTCGCGCCAACGCACGAGATAGAACTAGAAGTCATCATCTTCTCTGCATCCATATTAATTACTATCCGGCGCTCTGCTCTCCATTAAAAAATCTTTTTACTTAGATATCTCACCAACAAAATTAAACTCTACATTCATTAAATTTGCACATTGAAAGCCCCTACAAGTTACAACATTAGAGTGGACCTCGAGATCTTGTTAATTATCAAGGTTTGATTTTCAGTTTTGTTCTGTTTGTTTTTTGTTCTGTACGTGATATATGTATTTTAGTACTATACTTACTATATATATATATATATATATATATATATATATATATATATATATATATTTATACTATACAAAGGTTCTTATAAGTTATAACTATATATATGTAAAAATGTATAGTTATAGTTATATTTTTTTAGAAACAGCAAGTTAATTTATAATGGTTTGGTAGTTTTAATAATTTAATTTCTTGTTGTTCCTAACTATAAAAAAAAATGAGAATATGTAAGCTAGAAAGATTAATTTCGGAAATGCGATCCCCGTGGCCGTTTGGGAGTCCTTTAGTGAATTGACTATTTAAGAAAAAATCGTCGATCATTTGATTAATTTCCTTTTAAATTTTTAGATGGACCGTGAATGGATGTATAAGACATTGCGGTCTTCATTAAAGTATGTGAGTGGCGTGGAACAATTTCTTAGATTTGCGGAATATAATCGTGTGATGAATGGAGAGGGTAATATTTTGTGTCCTTGCATAGATTGTAGAAATTTTAAGAGATTTAGTGATACTAGTGTAATTGAGTCCCACTTGTTTCAACGTGGGTTTGTACAGCTGTATACTTGTTGGTCAAGACATGGTGAACCAACTGTTGTTGAAAGTTGTTCGTCAACTCGAGTTAATTACAACGATGCTTCATATAACTACAATTTTGATGACAATGCTCAAGTTGAAGTTGATGACAATGCTCAAGTTGAAGTTGATGACGACAATGCTCAAGTTAACAACGATCAAGACGAATTGCACCGACTTTTTGAGGAATCTGAAAAACCATTGTATGTCGGTTCCGAAATTTCCAAACTTTCTGTTGTGATGAAATTAATGAACTTAAAAGTAAACTACGGTTGGAGTGACAGGAGTTTCACAAAGCTACTAGTTTTTTTGCATCAAATGCTCCCCGAGGATAACGAGTTACCTGTTTCGTTGTACCTCGCAAAGAAACTGATGTGTCCAATGGGATTAGAAATCGAAAGGATAAATGCATGCCCGAATGACTGTGTATTGTACAGAAAAGAGTACAGTGAATTGAAGACGTGTCCCGTTTGTGCTACACCTAGGTACAAGCGGAAAGGAGGAGCAGAGGAAGAGGAAGAAGTTGAAGGATCAAAACATGGCCCACCTGCAAAATTATTGTGGTATTTGCCTATAATAGCAAGATTGAGAAGATTATTTTCAAACAAGAATGAGGCAAAATTGTTGCCTTGGCATTCCGATCAGCGTAAAAACGATGGAAAATATAGACATGTTGCTGATTCACCTCAATGGAGAAATATCGACAATATTTATAAAGAATTTGGTGCAGAAATTAGAAATTTACGGTTTGGTCTTAGTTCAGACGGAATCAATCCATTCGGAAGCCTGAGCAGTCGCCACAGTACTTGGCCTGTTCTTCTATGTGTTTACAATCTTCCACCATGGTTATGCATGAAACGTAAATACATCATGATGTCATTGTTAATTCAAGGCCCCAAACAACCGGGTAATGACATTGATGTTTATTTGGCTCCTTTAATTGACGACTTGAAAACTTTGTGGGATACGGGTGTACAAGTGTACGATGCTTATAAGAAAGAGAATTTCCGGTTGAGAGCAATGATTTTTTGCACCATAAATGATTTCCCCGCATACGGAAATTTGTCTGGTTACTGTACGAAAGGGAAACTGGCGTGTCCTAATTGTGAAAGTGATACACATTCAAGGTGGTTAGATAACTGCAAAAAGACTATTTTCATGGGGCATCGCAGATCGCTTGAAAGTGACCACGCATATCGTAGCATGGATACTCAGTTTCACGGGACCACTGAGCATAGAACTGTACGGACACGTCTTACCGGACATGAAGCACTCTCGAAAGTTGTAAATAAAAAGATAGTTTTTGGCAAAGGAATACCGCTGCAGAAAGGTTCATGGAAAAAGAAGTCCATCTTTTGGGATTTACCTTACTGGAAGGATTTGGAGGTTCGACATTGCCTGGATGTCATGCACATCGAGAAAAACGTTTGTGATAGCTTGATAGGCTTATTGTTGAACATTCCCTGAAAAACAAAGGACGGGATTAATGTACGAAAAGACATGGAGGCATGGAACATTCGGCCCGAGCTTTGTCCAAAGCTCAACGCTGATAAAAAGCGCACATTTCTCCCACCAGCAAGCTATACATTGTCGAGAACAGAAAAAAAATTATGTGAATGATTGCATGGTATTAAGGTTCCGTCTGGCTATTCTTCGAACATTAAGGGGTTTGTGTCACTAAAAGATTGTAAATTGCTTGGTATGAAGTCTCACGATTGCCATGTTTTATTGACACACATGATTCCTATAGCAATCCGAGGTTTAATGCCCGTCCGCATCCGACACACTATCACAAAACTTTGCTTATTTTTAACACGATCCACTCGAAGGTGATTGTACCAACTGAATTAGACAATATGCAAAAAGAGATTATTCTCACTCTCTGTGAACTAGAGATGTACTTTCCGCCTTTTTTTTCGATGTCATGGTTCACTTAGTGTATCATATTGTAGGAGAAATTAACGTTGTTGGTCCCGTATTCTTACGTTAGATGTACCCTTTCGAGAGATATATGGGATTCTTAAAGGGATATGTAAGGAACAAAAAAAAACCAGAGGGTAGTATTATTGAAGGATACTGTTCCGAGGAGGTGATTGAATTTTGCAATGACTACATGAAAGGTGTAAAGAAGGTTGGTATTCCGATATCTCAACACGAAGGTCGACTTTCTGGCCTTGGGACAAGTGGAGAGAAAGATATATATCCAAGTCGCGATCTTTTACAGCTTGCACACTTTGTAGTCCTAGAGCACATGTCATATCTTTCTCCCTACATTGCATAACACATGAAGATATTACGGGCAACACATGCGGGGAGGGACGACGCCTGGTATAAGGTCAAACACAACAAAGAGTTTGCAAAATGGTTGAAAGACATTGTGACCGTAAACTACGGTCAACCGAATGTTAATAAGACAGTGGAAGCGTTTGGAGAAGGCCCAAACTTCAAAGTGAAGGCATATGAAGGATACGACATTAATGGTTACACATTTTACACCCAAAGAAAATATGATAAATGCACGGCGAAAAACTGTGGAGTTACTGTTATAGCATCAACAGTTGAATATGGAAGGGCGAATAATCTCGATAAAAGGATTAAGATTGCCAACGATTCGTATTATGGTAAGATTCAAGAAATTTGGGAGTTGGATTATCGTTTGTTTACTGTACCTCTGTTCAAGTGTAAGTGGGTGAATAACAGAAGAGGTGCTGTTAAGGTTGACCCTCAATTGGGTTTCACACTTGTCGACCTTTCGACTAATGGCTATGCAGATGAACCTTTCATTCCTGCTAACCTAGCCACCCAAGCGTTTTATGTTGAAGACCCGTCAAACTCAAGATGGCACGTCGTCTTGCAAGGTAAACGACGTATACTTGGTGTCGATAATGTTGTCGATGAGGAAGAAAACGATCAGTTCGACGAGTTACCACCATTCTCTGTCGGTATGCTCACAGGCGAACATAACGTATGCCTACGAGCCAACAACGACGAAGAAGGAGTGTGGCTTGATAATCCACGAGTTGCTAATTAAAGCTTCCATTCCATTTATGAAAAGAAAGCTATATATATTTATCCTAATGGTGGTTACTTCTAATAAGTACAGATGTGGTTTATGACATTTTTGCTATATACTCATGAAGTCTGTGACTGCATTTGGAAGCTACTGTCCTGCTGTTCTATGGTTATTGATGATTCCATGTGGTGACAGAGTTAGTTGCTCATGTGGGTTTGATCAAAACTTGTGGCTTTTGCGCGCTTTATGTTATTGGTGATATATCGTGTAGATGGTTTTGGATATTTTTGATTGCTAATGTTTTTTGTTTTGGCTGTTGCTGGTCAAAATGTGTAGTGTTGGAATTTGTTTTTACTTGTTGTTGGATCGGTCTACATATAACCGTTGCAAATGTTTTTAATTGTTCGATCGGGTTTACCTACAACCGCTACTCATGGTTCCAACATTGAAGGGATTTGAAGCGGGTTACCATTAATAATAACCAACAAGAATACACAAATTTCTTCAAACGTGGATCGGTTTAAAAAGGACCGCTACTAATGATACAAACAATTGAAACGGTCATCGCTTATAACCGCTACTTGTGTTCCCGCATCAAATATAAAATAAAAAATTGCATTTAATTTATTCTTAATTTATTATTCGGTGTCATTTTGGTGTTTAAATTTCATAAAATAAAACATTTATTGCACACGTTTTTCACTTATTATAAATACAAACAATAGGTGATGACCAAATTAATCAATTAAGTTACAAATTAACAATATAACGATATGAAGCTACTGTATCCTTTTAATTTCCTCCTTTTTTGCTTAGATCACGTTTTCATCATCATCTATTTCATTATCATATTAGGGTCTCCTTTCCGACCGTGATTTCTCTGTTTAAATACTCCGTCTTCTTGTCTGTTTAATCGTTCGATTCGCAGTTAGATACTCCTGTCTTTTATTTGTTACAGAATGAGCACGAAAAGGAATGTCCCAACGTGGACCTAAATACTGGCTTCAATGTTACAGGGGATTTGCCACTAAGCGATTCGTTGCTAGGTGTATTAGTAACGTTAACCTTCTAAGATTAGATGATAGTGATGATCACTACATATGATCATCTTTCAAATTAAGTGATGATCGAGTTGAGCGTAGTTGGCATTCAATCATGATAGATCGACTAGATATAATATATACAGTATGTAACAATAGGTAGATGTATGCTTGTATTGTGACAAGGCAAACAAATCACATATCACATATCTTATTTATAGCACTGTAATTGTAATCTTTATATATTGAGAGGTGATCAATAAAAAGAAACAAGGGATTTACAATCCTACGAATCATTTCTATATTTTTTGATTTTTCATTAACATTTGCCATTAAATTATCAACATCATATCTACTAACATTTATTATCGACATACTAAAAAGAAAAAAGAAACAACCACAGAAAAATAATAATTAACATCATATCCAAAAAAAGATCATTCTTAAATGCCTTTATCAACGTAGATATAATAATTCCCTTCTCTTTAGGCTATTTGCTACTCGTGAGAAAAGTAAATCCATTTGCTACTTGCCGCGAGTAGCAAACAGCCTTTGGAGAAGGGAACAACCAAACCTACAATGATGATAATGATACAAGGAAATGACCTTTAAGAAAGAAACATCAAAAGACGTAAATAAACCAACACACCTTTTCTATTATTTCCGATGTGGGATAAGATATGTCTATATATATACACTTGTGTTTGGGCTTTCATCTTCTCGATCTGTCGGTCACGTACAACTTCAAAATTATTAAGCCCATTAAGGCCCATGCACACGTTTCTTGTGGGTCGGTTTACTGACAACCGCTATAAATGGCTCCAAATATTTTCTTGGGTATTTTTTCCCGGGATAAATATAGTTAATTTTGAATCGGTTTGTTAATAACCGCTATTAATGGAGTATAACAAATGTAGCGAGTAGACTTGACCGCCACAATCATTGTTAATTAAAGCGGTTTAACATAAACCGCTACATTAGCATTGTTGGGACCCCACAGTAAGACTGGTAAACCGCTCCATTGAAGATTATTATATCCACTTTATGATCTTTATAACGGTTTTCACTTAAAACCGCTAAAACGTTGCGCTCTTTTTACTCGTTTTTGTACTAGTGGATAGTGCAAATTCAAGCACCTTAAAAGGATTGGCAGGTTATTTTCATTACTAATTCATGTCTTTCAAGGTTTTTATTCTCTTTAACGTACACCAAAGTGTTAGAGACTATGCCATATGAGTAACAACATGATGGTGTTTTGATTTGCATTTTGATACATATCTGATAGGCAGACTCTTAACGCAATCAAGGATCGTGATTAAATATGAAAATGGGATAGATGGACGAGGAAAAAGTAGTGGCCCTTGAGGCGATTAATAAAGAAGCAGTTGTTTTGGTTTGATCTTTATCCTTATATGAAAACAGTTGTGAATGACTTGGGTTTTAATGATTCATATGTGTGACATAATAAAAAAAATTCATCAGACCCGTCCCAGATGGTTTTGGATATTTACACCTTTTTGCAACCAAAATCAAAGCTACTTTAAGAAAAAAAATGATGTTTTCCATTACTTTATCCTTATAAATGGCCATTGCAATAATGGTAGATTAATTGGAAGAGCCAGACGGTTTGTTAAAATCATTGAACAACAAAGGTAATGTATCTGTCAATTCATTATCATTTAGGTATGTAATTCTGATTTGTAGTTTCAATAAGGTATAGTTGCAGTTATTTTGGTGATTTGTAGCTTCAGTGGTTGATTAGTGCAGTGGTTTGTTACTTGTGTCTTCATTATTGCAAATAAATAATATGTAAATTACACAAAATTTCATGTTTTCAAGTTTGCAATTTTGTCTTCAAATGGGGCAAGTATTGCTTTGTTGTTATTTAATTTCAGTAATAAGATCCTCCATCAAATGGTTGGATATTTAATTTCAGTAATATAATAAGATCCTCCATCAAATGGTTGGATCAAATTGGTTTGTGATGTTGTGTGGTGGACTTCAAGTCAATGCCAAAGATGAGTTGATGGTTTAGTTAAAAGCTGCTAATCTGCTCTCATAGTACCTCACAGCTGAAGCATTTGTCCAGAAGTTGCATCAGGAGAAGTTGAGAGCATGACAGTCGAGTAGATTTAAAGGAAGGCTTGTATCAATAATTGTTAAGTTGGGCACAAGGCTTATCTTAAAGTTTGTCATGGCAATAAGCTGAGTGATTTATAGTGGATTAATACATATAGTTTATAATGTAGGAGTTAATTGTAATAGTACAAATTTAAAAATATAAGAACATTATTTGTATATTGAATACTTACAAAGTTACAACAGATTAAGTTATCTTATCATATTATGATTTTGTCTCGGAGAGGTATTTTATTGGATTCTTTGGATTGCCCGGTCTGTTTAGACGCGCCTGAAGATCTTTATCATTGCATATTCTGATGTGAAGTAGCTAATGGTATTATGATTTTGTTCTGTCGTTGGTGGAAAATTGATTGGGTTCCTATAAACTCTTATGATGAGTGGCTTCTTTGGTTTAATTCCATTCGGTTGAACTCGAAGATTAAGAAGTTGCTTGAAGGAGCATGTTATGTGATGTGGTGGCATTTATGGAATTTCAGGAATCAAACTCTGTTTGGTTCTTGTCTTCCTCGACGATCGATTCTTTTTTATGAGATTATTTTGAAGTCTTTTACTTGGATTTCCAATCGTTGTAATAGGAAGTTTTCTAGAGATTGTTGGATGCAAAATCCTTCTTTGATTACTTTGTAATTTTCTCTTCTTATAGAGTTTTTTAATATTAGTTTCGTTGCCGTTAAAAAAAGATCTTATCATATTATGTTGTATGTTGTATATATTTCGTCAAAATTGTCATATTGTTATATACTTTTAAAGTTTTCGAAAGAAATGAAATCTCCCCTATCGCCTTCATCTTTGATAATGAAGTTAAGCATCTCATTTGTTTTCTAAAGGCATCGGCTCATATTTTCTGAGTTTGGCAATTTAGCATTTTTAGAGGTGGATTTGTTGGTAAATGACTAAATGGTACCCAAGAGATACCATCTAAAAAATAATGATTTTTGTAAAATGATATCTTTCTTTTCTAAATGTAACTATCTTATCTTATTCACAATATAAGAAAACAAATCAAACAAATATTTAACTTTAAAAAAAATTTACATACAAAAATATCAAAACTCGTGTTATCGCGAGTCCTTTACCTAGTATATATATATAATGAAAAGAAACTTGATGGCCCCACAAAAGGGCGTCTTCTTCTCCTTTCTCACAACCATAACACCCTCCCACCACGACTTCAACTGTGGGTGTTGTGGCGGTGTGGTGATACAACCCTCTCCAAAACGGGCAAGATAAGTGGTCTAAGGTATGACATCGGGTGTATAGTGTATATCAGAAACTTATGTTAGGATCATACTTTAGCCCAACAACATGTCCTAACATATAAGCCCACTGAGGTTCCACTCTAAAACCAATTGGTGATAGAGGGAGTAGCCCATGAACTTATATGCAGACATTACTTTTTTTTTATTTTCCGATGTGGGATTGGGTTTGCACCCAACAATCCTCCCCTCAAACCCAAGTCCATCTGGGCCTCCCCTCCAACGATAGTCCCGATCCAACCTTATTCAGTACCGCCGCAAACTCGGCACTCGACCTGACTGGGTCCACATCAGGGAGACTTTCGGTACAAGGCTCCAGGATCAACTCATCGTTCGCTGAGGTCAACCGAGGGGGCATGCGCCACTGCGTGCCGCGCATCACGCTGCGCCATCCACATCCGGGCTACAACCGTAGCTCTGATACCACTTGTTAGGATCATACTTTAGCCCAACAACATGTCCTAACATATAAGCCCACTGAGGTTCCACTCTAAAACCAATTGGTGATAGAGGGAGTAGCCCATGAACTTATATGCAGACATTACTTTTTTTTATTTTCGATGTTGGATTGGGTTTGCACCCAACAACTTATTACTTGTTGCTATTGTATGTAATGTATGGTGCATTTAATGGCATGTTTAAGGTTTGATATCAGGTGTAGAGTGTATATAAGATGCGGCGTTACATCCTTTACAAGTTGTCATGTCACAAAAATACATAAAATAACAATCTTATAACACACAGTTTGCACCAAATAATTGAGTACGCAGTACAAGTATCAAACATTAGTTAATCGGATTTTTATGCACTTAACCTGTTAGATAACATGTATTAATTGATTAAATTTGAATACCCCCTCTCCGGAGATGATTTCAATATGGATGTTAAGTGCAAAAAGAGCAAAACATAAGGGGTTATCCTGTATTATTATTATTATATTTTTACTCATCGTTAATAAAAAGGAAATAAAAAGACATGTCGACATTATTTTGACAATTTACATGAACCCTCTTCCTATCCCTGAAAGTCATTTTGGTTACATGGTTTATGCATTTTCATCTTGAATTTTAATTTAATTCGGATTTATTTTTTCCTATATCAAATTGATAACAATAGAGATTTGACAATCTTTTTAATGGCTGCTGCTTCTTCTGCAAGTAGATTGAACTGTGAAGTAGCTATAACTAGTGACCCTGATTTATGTAAGAAGTTCGTTGATGATCTTGTTAATGCTCTAACACGGGAAGGTATTGACGCTGTTACGAGTGAGAAATATAAACTACGAATGGGGTCGTACGGATCATGGATACCCTTTGTAGAGCCAATAGTCTGGATCATTGTTTTCTCCAATAAATTTGGATCTTTAGATCATCGGTGGTTGAAAGAGCTTGTGATGATTATGGACAGGAAGGATGTGGTTTGCCCCGTGTACTATGATGTGGAACCCTCGGAGGTCCTGAAAGAAATGAAGAAAATAAAGATCTGGAAATCGAGAGAGGCCCTGAAAGAAGCAACCAGTCTGGTTGGGTGGGAGTTGAAGAACACTGGCGATGGGTAATCAATCTATCCATATCATAATTCTGCTATATTATCTCTTCTGCTTCATTCTTGTTGAGTTGCATAGAAAACCTTTAAATTCTGTTATGGGTATGGATGATAATTCAGTTAGGAGTTGAATAAAAGGGTTATCCACAAAGTAAAATGAGAAAGTGCAACCGATGATCGATTTTTGTTGTCAGTTTTTACATTCCACATCAAAGTTGAGCTTATATATTAAAAAATATATATATATATATATAAATAAATAAATAATGTGCTTTGTATTGTTACTATTACTATTACTATGTCTGTATAAGTTTGTATCTTATATATCAACATGAAATTCTTACAATGTTGATATTGATTCTTCATGTGAAATCTTGGGTAAGCTAATTGAAGTTTCTCTATTAATTTACCGCAGACATGAAGCAAGATTTATTGAAAAGATTGTTAAAGAGATTTCACGCAAGCTACATTCCATTCGTATGAGCAACAAGGAAAATTTTGTAGGCATAGAATCCCAATTGGAGAATATAGGGTTGTCCTTAGAGATTAGTACGTCTGATGTACACATGTTAGGGATCACGGGGAAGGAAGGTTCTGGGAAGACAACCTTGGCCAGAGCTTTATTTGATAATCTGTGTATTCAGTTTGAACATACAAGCTTTATTGAGAATGTCAGGGAGCTCTCAGAAGCATCTGGTATGGAGCTTTTGCAAAAAAAGGTCCTTTCAGATGTTTCAAATGAAAATGCAATCACCATAAGTAATGTTCAAGATGGGAAACACATGATGAGAGCGATGCTACACGGTAAAAAAGTTCTTATCGTTCTAGACGGTGTGAATCATATTAGTCAGCTCGAGGCCTTAGCTGGTGCGCCTAACTGGTTTGGGCCTGGAAGTCTAATTGCTATTATAACAAGTGATAGGTCCTTGCTTATGGCTCACAAAGTAAATCATATTCATGATGTCACCCCATTGACTGATGATGAAGCAATTCTTCTCTTCTGTAGATATGCATTTGGGACAGATAAACCAGCTAAAGAGTATGCAGAGTTATCAAAACAAATTGTACATTATGCTGCTGGTATTCCCTTAACGATCAGAATTCTGTGGTCGTTTCTATTTGGCAAAGAGGAGCTTGAATGGACAAATGCACTAGAAAGACTGAATACGCTAACAAACAATGACACTATGTATGTATTGGAATCAATATATACGGGTCTTGAGGATGATTACAAGGAAATATTCCTGGATGTTGCATGCTTCCTTGAAGGTATTTTAAAAGATGATGCATTAAGAATACTCGAAGGCTATGGACTCCTAGCTGTAAGTGGTCTAAGACTTCTTGAGCAATATTCTCTCATAACTATTTCAAATCAACGCTTAGGCATGCACGGCCTTATTCAAGAAATGGGGAGGAGTATTGTTCGTCGTTTGCACCCTAACGAGCCCAACAGACATAGCCGCTTGTGGAGTTATGAGGAAATTGAAGATATATTGGCTAAGGATGCGGTAAGGATCAAATTTTCTCTTTAAATAAAGAAAGTAAGACATATTTATTAGTTATGAGTTATTAAAGAAGTTTCGTGGTATCTATACTTGAATTACAGGGTACTGAAGAGACAAGAACTATAATTGTGGATACTGCGGTGAAACTTAGTTCTAAAATTGTTGTCAGAGGTTTTGGAGGTATGACGAATCTTAGAACACTTCACATCGTTTCTGAGATAGACGAAGATTGCAATGTGCAGGTGGATCAAGTTAACCAAATAATTCCGAATGCACTACAGATACTGAGCTGGATACGTTATCCTCATCGGTCTTTGCCTGAAACATTTCAAGCAAATGATCTTGTCAGACTTAATTTGTCTTATAGCAGAATTATACACCTTTGGGAAGGGGGAGAAAGAAAGGTACAATTGTTGATTAGTTGTTTCTAATGATATAATGTTATACATCTGGGAGTTTCTTATTACACCAATACTCATTTTTTACTTTCTTGTAACAGGTTTTTAACAAGCTTAAATTCCTTGACCTCAGTTTTTCAACGGTCAGGACCCTTAACATTAGTCAGACTCCGGATCTCGAGAGATTGGATCTCGAAAATTGTTTTGATCTGATACAAATTGACACGCCCCTTAAATGTCTAAAAAGGCTTTCTTACTTAAATGTAAGTGGTTGTAAAGGGATCAAGTGCTTTTTGTTTATCACACAATTGGAATCTCTAGAGGTTCTTTGTCTAACCCGCTTATTACTGGAGAAGTTCCCAGAAATAATCATAGGGAACAGTGAGAATACGTTGCAGGAGCTTCAACTTAGATATAACAATATAGAAGAACTACCGTCATCAATTGCAAATCTTCAAAAGCTTGTTTATCTGGATCTGTATTCATGCACAAAACTTAGGAGTCTTCCAGAAAGTATATGTGGTTTAAGACATTTAACAAATCTTCAACTTTATGGTTGTAATCTGGAGGAATTACCTAAGGATATTGGCCATATAGAATGTTTAGAGGAGCTAAATTTGTCATTTACAGATATTAAGCATCTCCCTGATAGCATTTGTATGCTGAAACATCTGAAAATTCTCAATCTTACATCTTGCTGGAATCTTGAGATGTTGCCTTGTGATCTTGGTCAATTAGTAAGTTTACAAAATCTGATCCTAATGGAATGCGCACGAGTAAAATATATTCCTGACAGCATCTGTAACTTGGAAAGTCTGAAAGTCTTGAATATAGAAGGCACTCATATACGTCTTCCTCGAAGCATATATATATATTGAAAGGTTTGAAAGTCTATGGATCTAAAATAGGTGTTCGGTCACGTCGTTTCACCCACCCTTCGGAACCTTAGAAAAGCTTTCTAAGGATACAAAAAAGATTGATCATAGATAGATAAACTTCATCTTCCTAAGAACAACAATGAATTGCACTGGTACCCAGAAGGAGTATCTGCTCGACCATGTTCAGTTCCAGACTTTATGATGAAAAGTCTCAAGACCGGAGGAACGGATTCATAAAGAACCATCACAGAAGGTACTCCCTCTATTTTTCTTTTAATTGTCTTTAAGTTGGCATTAGATTTTGGAGTGGTATGATTTTTGTCATTTATAGCCAAAAAATAATAATTAATTACATTAAATATGTATAGGTAAACATTTGAAAAAATAAAATTGCACTGATACCCAGCAAGAGTATATGATCGACCATTTTCCAGACTTAATTATGAGAAAAAAGGCCGAAGGAACTGATTCATAAAGAACCATTGTAGCAGGTACTCCCTGTATCTTCTTTTGGTTGTCTTTATACTTACATTAGATCTTGGAGTTGATATTAATTGTCATTTTTAGCAGGACTCCTTGTCGACTTCCCTCCTAGTTGGATTGCCATTGTATCAGTCATTTCTTGTTTATTTTCGTTTTTGGACTTGTTGGGCAAAGTTTGAGGTTAACCAAATATAATTGACTCTATAGGAGAAATCTGCTTGAACACAACCAGAATCGTGAGAGAGAGAGACACACAAAGGAGAGAAAAGAGAATGCCAAGCTTCAGTTGTGATTGATTTTTAATGGATACGATCGATCCTTGACGGTGGCGCTCGTTAATCAATTGAGATTTTGCGTTACTTGCTTGAAATTGTATTTCAACAGTATCCTGCGCATTGCGGCTGAAACATTAATCTTTGGTTGAATTATATATTATATATATAATTATAATTATAATTTTTCAATGGCTTTTGTCATTCGTGTAAGCTATTTTAATAAAGTGCCTACGCCTATATAATACTTCGTATAAGTTAACGTAAAAAATACCTAAATAACTAATAAAATAATTTCTCTACAACAGAGTAACACTTTTCTTGTCCAATACAATACAATCACAAATTAATGAAAAAGCTTTTCAACAATAATACAATGTTCGCAAACATATTAAAAACTAAACTTATCATTGGAGGATATACCAAGAAATTATATCGGATCAAAGTTAATTTGGTACAAGAAGTCAAGAAAACTAAATAGAATGTGGGAATAAATGTAAATGAATTTTAAATAAATAATTTAAGACAAAAGGTAGAAATATTAAAGAAAAATAAGAAGAAAATAATTGAACCTGCTAGGCTGCTACCACCTCTTTGGAAGGGGAAATAAACCAACCACATGGCCAATCCTAACTCATTAGAAACAGAGTGTGGTGATAATGTTTTTATGGTGCCTTTACGGAAATGTTATTGTTGAAAAAGTGGGGATGTGGAGGATATTGAGTTTACAGTGTTCTGAAAATTATTTTTTTATTTGTATAAATGATGTGTGTGAGGTGAAAAAGAAAAGAAGAAGAAGAAGAACAAACACACAAAAGCGCCGTTCCTTTCAAGAAGTTATGTGATAACATTGTGATGAATATTGTCGAAGACACTGTCATGGTGTGGGAGAATACTGTAAACAGTGTTATGGAACAAAGATTTTGATGTGGGAGAATACTGTTAACACTGTCATGCAGGAGCGGAACTTGAACATATTGTTTGGGGGGCGAAAATCAGGTTACCAAAAATATACTTGAACATTGGTTTTATTATGCAAAAGATGTAAGCGATTAAGTTTACGATATTTTCTTAAATTAGTATTTATCAAAAAATAGATTGACATACTCTTATCTAAACATTTATAGGTAAATAAACAAATTCATTTAAATATGGTTGCTAAGCATAATAGTATTCAGGAATGTCTTGTGTTTCATGAAGACCTTTTATGCTATAGTTAAAAATAGTAATTAAAATAGTTTTTATGCAATATATTGAAATGGTCGTAGGTAATAATATATACTTTAAGTATGATAATAATTGAAATGGATTTTTTTATATATTTAGTAGTTAATAATCCATAAATAATCTTTTAAAATATATGAATATATGGTGAGGTTCAAATGAGAATGGAATTTTTTGGTGAGAATGGAGGAACAACTAGAACGTGCCACGTGTCACAAAGCCCACTTTCCCCCATGTTTTTTAAACTTAAATATCTCCGAAACGGTAAGTCGAAAAATCATAAAAATTGCACCATAAAATCAGCATTTTTTTCTCTTCGATTTGCCATCTCACAAGGTATACTTTCAACGAACTTTTTTTTTTTTGGGTTTTACAAAATTAGTAACACATGTGTTACTAGCTGTTAACACATGTGTTAGTTGCTGTTAATACATGTGTTACTCGCTGCTAACACATGTGTTACACGTTGGTAACACATGTGTTACTAGCCTGTAACACATGTGTTAACAGCGTATAACACATGTGTTAGCATCGAGTAACACATGTGTTACTAGCTTTTAACACATGTGTTACTCGATTTCAAAACCCACCAAAAAACCGAAAAAAAAAGTTCGTCAAAAGTATACCTTGTCACATCTCTAATCGAAGAAAATAAAACGCTGATTTTTATGGTGCAATTTTTATAATTTTTTGACTTACCGTTTGAGAGATATTTAATTTTTAAAAATTTGGAGGAGAGAGAGTAAAGTGACAAGTGGTTATTCCTATTGGTTTCCTTATTCTCACCAAAAATTGTTGTACTCATTTGAACCTTACTCTATGAATATATAAGTACATAGTTGTTTTTCTTATCCTTCCTACAAATAGAGGGTTAAAGTGTTAGCTTATAAATGAAGGGGTTAAACTAAGCATATATACATACGAGGGAACTAAAGAGAAACTTCGTAAAATAGAAAAAGGTGGGGCTGTGTTTTTCTTCTTTCTCACCCTCACCTGCAACTTCGTTCTCACCCATCACCTGCAAGTCTGAAACTCACCTCCATGCAATGTTTTGAAAACCGTTTTTTGAATCGGACCGGTAAGGGTCGCGGTTCCGATCGGACCGCGGGTTCAAAACCGGCCCAAAACCGATCAAAACCCAACAAAAAAATAAACCGGTTCAAAACCGGTCCGGTTCCTGGTGAAAACCGGAAAATCGGCTGGTTTGTTGACTAGTCAAACTATGCCCAAAACCGATTTTCAACCCGTCAAAAATCCCTAAAATCCCGATCAGACTGGACCGGTCTAACCAGCTTTCAAAACATTGCCTCCATGCCTCCATCAAACATAAATCTTAATTTTTTTTTTCCTTTTATAACTTGAACAAACTGATATTAACTATTTAAAACATATATTGTGTACTTAAAAACACTTCATATTTTGATGCACTGCAATGAAAATCGCTATATATATAGTACTAATCACTCGAATTTTAATGGGGGCGGGCACCCCTCCTCGCCCTAAGGAAGATCCGTCATTGTTATCATGGTGTGGGAGAATACTCTTAAAAGTGTTCTGGAACATTGTCGAAGACACTGTCATGACGTGGAACAAAGATTTTGATGGTAACGTTGTTAAAATCGCCCCACACGGTATGATCTTAGTTTCTCGGATTAATTTATATTTAATTATTTATTATAACTTTATTATTACGCTAGAAGACAACAAAGCCACGTGCTGGGCGCAAAAAGGAAAAAGAAAGAAAAAAGTGAAGAGAGCTAGAGAGGGAACCCGTGCCAAATCCTACCATCTTCATATTCTAGTTTCATATATTTGTACACATTATTATTTTGGATTGTTTCAAATAAGTATCTACTTGCATATTTTTATTTATTAGTAGAGAATTTTAAAACTGTATACAAAGTTAAAGTTGACACTTTGACTGGGACGAAGAGAGTATATTTCATCTCATTTTTTTTAGTTAATTGATACATCTTAACCTTTTCTATTGACACCTAAGATCATCTAAAAGGGGTAATTTGGAAGGTATCCTGACCCCGTACCATATTTCAATAGTACGCGTTCGCCCCACTCGTAAGGAGCATCAACGTCGGGTAAATTACATAGGGCAATTAGTCTGAAAATGTATCGAACATGTCATGAAATCCTATTGTATGCATCCTACTTTCAAAACTCCTATTGTGTGTACTCAACTTACTAATCCCTCCTATTGTGTGTAGTCATTAACCTTAAACCTTGATTACAAGTCAAAATTAGCTCAGGTGCCTTCAGTAGCTGACGTGGCATTTCCACGTCAGTGCCATCTCACCAAAAGGTTGATACATTTTTTTCCACGTCATCATCTTCATCAACTTCACCATCTTCAATTTTCCGGTGACACCGTCTTTTCCGGCGATACCATTTTTTTCCGGAAACACCACCATAACCCATTTATACTTCACTAACTACCAACCCCTATCAACTCCATGTCCCAAACATGACCATCTCCGACGTCACCACTAAGTCTACCATATTTTCGGGATACACCATATTTTCCGGTGAAAATACTACAATCAATTTGCAACTCCTTAACCACCAATCCCTATCATTTTCACCTCACCAATATCTCCAAATAATCACCATCTCCGACACCACCATTTTTTTCCGCGACACCACTTTTTGTGTGTTAAGATGGTGGAGTTGAAGTGATGGTGGAGATGGTGATGTTTCGGAGATAGTAGTGAGGTGGAGATGATAATGGTTGGTGGTTAAGGAGTTGCTAATTGGTTGTAATGTTTTCGCCGGAAAAAATGGTAGAGATGGAAGTGACGTCGGAGATGGTCATGTTTTGGACATGGAGTTGATAGGGGTTGGTGGTTAGTGAAGTGTAAATTGGTTAAGGTGGTGTTGCCGGAAAAAATAGTGTCGCCGGAAAAGATAGTGTCACCGGAAAATTGAAGATGGTGAAGTTAATGAAGATGATGATGTGGAATTTAATGTATCGAACTTTTGGTGAGATGACACTAACGTGGCATTTCCATGTCAGCTACTGAAGCCACCTGAGCTAATTTTGACTAGTAATCGGGTTTAAGGTTAATAATTACACACAATATGAGGGATTAGTAAGTTGTGTAACACCCCCAAATTTACTGTTCAGCGGAAGCATACCTTGGGTGTTACTAATCAAATATCAAAGCACACAAGATATAGCAAACGACTCTATATGCGCCGTTTTAACAAAATATATTAATATAAAAATGTTTACAACATTTAAAGCTGTAAACAGCTCGTGTTCGATTAAATGAGAGATTTCAGTACATAAGTACTTGTACAAAATATACTAATGCAAGAAAATCTCTAATGTCTGCATGCTGACTCGAGTTATAGTAATCCTGTGGTAGTCCAATCTACTGCTGGGTACCTGTGATACATGCTAAAATGGGGCAGCTAAAGCTGGTGAGCTCACAAGTTTGAAATCAGATAATATCGTATGAACCGCAAGATTTAAGTAGTGGTTTGCATCCAACAAATAAATAACAATGTATACAGCCATGAGTACATAGTCTGAGCTTAACTCGAGGGTCGGGTCCCATATAGAGAATTCCGAGCAAGGTGCCTCCACGAGTGCTTAATCCACACTCGTCTGAACAATTATTAGTGCATGCTAACCCGGACGAGGAGGATCAATCCTATATGGTACCATATACTAATAATCATGCTACAACGTATTACCAAACTATGCTGACGGAGGACTTTGAAATGATTAGTGGAAAACAACTCATGTAGTATATTGTAAAGTTTGTACTTGCGTTCACATGTTAAAAATAAGCATTGAATCACACCCCTGAGTGAAAAGCGATAAAAAAGGGGCTATGAGACTCACCTGAGTCTTGAGCGTTAAACCGATAAACGTATGATGCTTAATCAAGCAATGAGATGTCCGCAGACAGATAACCTGAGGGTATCCACGACACGCGATGGTTATTAATATGAATAGGTAGTTACAAAGACTACCTCTGTAGTTGTTCGTTCAACTATAATGTCCAAATTACTACGATTTGGTTGTTTGGTTAACTTTTGTTTTGAAACGTGTATGGCCCGTTGGTGATTAGTTGAAGTAAAAACCTTAACATTATTATTTTGATTTCAAATGGCTATACTTAAAAGTATTTATACGCTTTAGGTGACGGGGGTCCGGGGGCAGCGCCCATGGTTAGCGGGGTTCCAGGGGTGGCAATCCCTGGCGCGGGGGGGGGGGGGGGGGGGGGGGGGGGGGGGGGGGGGCTGGCCCCTGGTTGGGGTCGAGGTGTCAAGTCAGCTCGAAAAATTTTTATTTCTACTAAATTGTTTTGGTGAAAAACGCATCTGAAATTTAATTTGGGTGAAATCAAGTGCTAAAATTTTAGGTCTCGACACTTAGTAAAAATTGGTTTGAAACCTTCTGTTTTTAACGTCACTTATAGCGACACTTAGGGCTTAGGCGACACTTAGGAAGTGTCGCATGAAATGACGGATTCTGTTTAATGGCGTCACTTGTGCAAGTGACGCATAGAGAGCGACACTTAAGGAAGTGTCGGTTGTAAATGTCGGTACATGTGTCATGAGTCACTAAGGTTAGTGACGGGTGAAATCAGTTCTCGATTATAGGCGTCACTTAAACAAGTGACGCTATAAGTGTCGGTTTATAGTGACGGGTATTGAATTTGCGGCACTTAGGCAAGTGTCGGGAAAAAAGGGTTTTATGCGGCACTTAGGCAAGTGATGCAATATTAGGGCTTTTAGCGACACTCAATGCGTCACTTAAGTGACGCACGAAGTGACGCTATACTGCAGTCATCGTTGCGACACTTAAAGCTGTTGACGGATTTTTGAGCCAAAAACGTGTTTTCCGGCGACCACTTGGTCCGAATCTTTTACCCAACCCTTATATGGACATTATAAACTCAAACAACCCATATTTAAGTAAAAACAAGTGAAATCGGAGAGTTTCGAGTTTTGTCAGAAACTTACGCGGCGTCGAATCAAAATTCCGAAAAGATGAAGTTGTAGATCGTAGTGTGGTGAATCTTTTTCCCAAAAGAGCTTTGCGATTCGAGTTCGTATGGTGGTGTGATTTAAGGATTTAAGGTGGTGGTTAGATGTGGTGATTTGAGAGAAAATGGAAGAGAGAGAGATAGAGAGATAAAGAAGATGGTGATAATGAAGAAGTGTGGTGTGATTTAAGGATTTAAGGTGGTGGTTAGATGTGGTGATTTGAGAGAAAATGGAAGAGAGAGAGATAGAGAGATAAAGAAGATGGTGATAATGAAGAAGTGGTGGGGATTCCCCCTGATGCGCGTCGAGAGGTCGGTTGCAATTTGACTCGCGTCGTTGCGGGCCTTCCTCCTGGTGCGGCGATCAGTGGGTTTTAAAATTTATGTTTTGCTAGGCCTAAGTATACTTAAAACTATGGGAGTACAGTAGTAAGTATGACCTAGGGTCGTTCTTCAAACTACAACGGGCATAGGATCTAGGTCTTTTGATTATCTTTCGTAATTTAGCTGATTTTATCAAGAGTTTGATAGGGGTTTTTGTTACTTTTCTGTTCTTAACTAACTAATCTAAAAACTAAAACTAAAGATAGGGGAGGTGAGGTGGCTACGAGAACTACAGATTAACGCGAGTGCTTGCTATGACAATCTTATATGCTATTTTAGGGGTAGTTATTTTAGTTAAGGTACTAGTTATGATGACGAAGTCAGGACTTAACAGACGTACTTGGAACAATCAATGACAGCAAAGTATTCTACCTACAGCCTTTCCTTAGCTCCCACGTATTTGTATTCAACGCTTATACCAGTATTCAGCTGTTTTACGGTATTTCCGTTGCAACATTAAAAGGTCCTTGTTATCTATCCTGAGTTATATATCCTAATGAGCCATAATTACTAGCCTATTATCTATCTAACGTAGAGTTGTCCGCAATCAGATAAATAGCATGTCACGAAGATAGCAGTTATGAAATGTAAACTACACCGGAAGTTCTCCCAAATGTAGCAACCAATTTAACCAACAACCATCCTCGAATCCTGTTCTCCAATCTCGGACATCCGAGATATCCGAATCATGGCATGAATTGTTGAATAAACAAAAACATGAACAGGGGTGTCCTACCGGAACAAGTTGGGATAATCTGGTCTAACGGCTGATTAAATTGTTCATCATTATTTTATATAAATCGTCATAACTATTTTACGCATGTTAAACTGGTGTATGCAATCAATTTATATTCAAAAACTAATCATATATCCAACATCACAGGTGATACTAGCATGCAAACCCTAAAGCAACAATCAAACAAGAACATGCAGCAGAGCAGCATACAAGGATCAGTTTAAACGTGCAGAGTTACTGGATAATTTGGTTAAGTCACAAATATTCCGAAAGTTCTCTCTAAAATATTTGTTATATGAAATGAATCTAACCTATCTCTAATCCTACGCTCCATGTCTCCCTCCAGTGTATTTCAACCAGGAGAACACCGGCCATGTCGAGTTCAACGATCATTAGACACAGAATAATAAGCGGCGTACCACCAGTTATGCACCAGCAGTAAGTTACAAACCACAGCATAAGTTGGATAGATAAACATTGGAGACTCAATTCATAGATTCAAATATATAGTAACAGCATACGGACAGAGTAACGGCGTGTTACAATTATAATCATTATTTCCACAACGGATTGTGCCCACGACTTTCATAGCTTCCACGTTCCGTACTACACACATTCGTGATGATTCCGGCGCTATACAAATGAAAGCCGTATAACGTTACCTCCATTGTTTCATAATGTCCCAATTGCATATTAAAGTATAACTACCCTAGCATAACGACTATCATAGCAAACACAGATTTGTTTAGCTGAGCATGGCAATAATTCTAGCAAGCAATTCTAAATAATTATGACAGCAGCACAACATATTTAAAATAACAAGATAGAGATTATAATAAAACCTGACAAAGCGTAATTACAAATCTTGCGCAATCGCAGTCTCGGAGCACCTCCGTTACAACCAAGCTAGAAGCTAATCTACTAGCTTAATTATACTAACCTAATCTAAATTATTTCTAGAGAGAGAGTAGAGAGAGAAAGAATGATGTAGTGTGAAGTGTGTTGAAATGAGGTGAAATGATCCCATATATATAGTAGTCGCTCAGCCGTATCGTCCAGCCGTATTCCTACCTCCAAATGCTCAACCGTATCGCTCAGCCGTATCAAAATCGCATCTTGTACGGGGGAGGAGGACGATACGAGGGGACCTCCCATATTTCGGGTGGAAATGGCATGATACGGGCGAACATGGGCTGAATACGGGAGAACGAGGCCGTATACGGGGGAACACCAGCCGTATACGGCTGGACAAGGCCGTATACGGTCATGCCAGGCCGTATACGGTCAGTGCATGGCCGTATACGGCTTGTTCGGCCCGTATCCGGCTTGGTTTGCCCGTATTGGTCTTCTCCGGTTCCTTGGATTCTTCGTTCGGCCATAACTTTTGACTCGGGTGTCCGTTTTCAGCGTTCTTTATATCCACGCGATCGTATTCTCCTGATGAAGAAAATGACATAAGTTAGAGGTCATAATTCTTAGTGGATCTTAAAAAGTGATTAAAAGCGTGAACGAGAATGCTTATGATCGTTTTCGTTACATTTATCGTGTTTTTCGACCATTTTAGATGACTTTTGAAATGTTGTCTATTATTTAGCCCGAGTGATGAGTTTTAATGATAAAGTATTGATTTTAGATATATTCATCATGATTTGGGCTAAAAAGGTGAGATAATGACACATAAAAACTTGACTTTTTGCGTGTCATCAAATATCCCACACTTAGACATTTGCTTGTCCTCAAGCAAACTTCAATCTTACCTGCCGAAATTTCCTGTTTAAGATTTTTATTAAAGCCATAACGAAGAAGTTATACAGAATGAAAACAAGTATTACGCTAGTTAGATAAAGAAAAGATGTTCACATGAAGTATCCAAAGATTTTTAAGATGGTTCACTTAGGCAAACTTTCAATTCTCGGGATGTGGAATATACACGACTGGGCGATCTCACTGGTGGTCACTCAATTCACTCAAGTGTATCGGGTTTCCTATTATCCTAAGCCAAATGAAAAATCGCTCAAATACCAGTCGTACAACATTCGTCGTCATAGGCTTGCCCAAGGATCGTATCTCCATCACTTAGATGGGGACGGTACTAATTATCCCAGGACATTCAAACGGGTTTTGATGTATGGTGAGGGTTTAAAGGGTATGGATAAGGGTAAAAAAATTGGTTTTAAGGGTTCTACTTATCTCAGGACCTTTAAAACTTATGAAAAATTCTATTTAGACATACTTTTTAATGAAAACGGAAACGGATAACTAAAAAGGCAGAAGATAGCTATTTTGCCTTCTATCTTTTGAAAACACATGAAGATTTTACGCTTTTGAAGAATCAAAGTTTTCGAGAAATTTAAGCACTTTGCTTTATTCTATTTTTGGTTTAGAATTTCTTGGCCAGGGATCTTCTAAGGGATTTTTTTCTTTTTATTTTCTTTTTCTTTTGCCCTGCAGACATCCTTTCTTTCTTTCATTTTTTTCTTTTCTGACCCTTTTTTCACTTTTGAATTTTACTTGGTGTCAATTTTTCACACCACAAGGCTCCCGAATTCATTTTGAATATTGATCATGTAAACGCACACGAGTAGCTTTAAGTAAACACTATATTTGTGACTTTGGGGTAGAAACAAAAAGCATACCTAATTAGCATTTTTCAAAAAGATTTTAAAAATTCTAAGATAAGCTTTGGATAGGTATGGGGATGAGTGGGTTTAAAAATTTGGTTTGAAAGAAATGAAAAGGTTAAGGCTCAACAGGGTTTTCTAGGCGGATCATCAACACTGAAAATGAGTGTTGGAAGGGTTTTGGGCTTGAAAGAGATATGTTGAAATGGGGTTTAATCCTAGGGAATGTCAAGGTCCTCTAATTGTACCTATGTCATGCATGACACCCGTCAATGTGATCTCGACACGCATACCCGGGGCAAGTTCTAATTCAGAAATGCATGCACCGGTCACACACAACAAACGAACAGTGAAGCATTTAAAATGAATGCTTATAAGGCTCAAAATTCCTCACCGCAAAAATAGGTTATATGTGTCCAGTCGTGCGATGCCCCTCTTAGATCCTCATCTTAAATTGTTTGGAATCCGACATGATTCGACCTTTTTTTTTTTTTTTTTTTTTTTTTTTTTTTTTTTTTTACCAACTTTTGAATACTTGTAAAAAAATTATGTACTCTTTCTTACAATTGTGACTTCAAAAAGTTTAAATTTTTGAAAATTTTGGCAAAAATAAGGATTGAAAATCATTTTGAGGACTTGCGTATTTCTAAATCATCATTACGGATATTAGACGAGAGATATACTGCTATCCCACACTTAAAAATAAACATTGTCCCCAATGTTTCTGCACTAAGTTGGGGGAATCCCACACTTAGGGTTTTGTCTTTAGGAAAAATGTGAATTTAAAAGTTTTAAGTATAGAGGATCCCACACTTAGAGATTTAAGTGGGCATAATCATATCTAAGTTACGCAGAAACTAGAAAAGTTTTAGGAGAGGTACTTCCCTACGGTTGGTGAGCACTGGAATCAGGACCAGATTCGTGAAGGAGTGGTGCTAGTGATCTGCTGGATTTGTGGACCAGACTCTGTTTAAAGCTCATCCATTCCTTACGAGGCTAAGTTCTGCAATACCATAAACATAGTTACAATCACCAGTTCAACATTTCAACATCTTAAAAGTTTAACATAAATAAAACATAAAGCAATAAAATAAACTAAAGGTCGTCTAGCAAATCATCCATGTCTGGGTCAAATGTCGCAAGTGCATCACAATCTGGAACTGAAGTAGGTGACGTGGCAACAGTGGAACCAGGCATCATGGGGGCAATAGGGAGATCAGAGGATATCTCAGCATCAGCAGGAAGAGTGGGCTCTGTAGTAGGTGCAGCTGGGAAAAATGACCATGGTGGAAGAGGTGGTCTGGGACCCTGACCAAGTCTGAAGGACTGGTCTGGAAGTCTCGGGAGTCCAACCCTCTCCCTGATGTCATAGTGAGAGTCATGCTGGATGGAGAGCTCTCGGAGAATCGCCCAAGTCGCAGCTGGGTCGGCCGTGGTAATCCCATAGTCGAAGACTGGAGGGCTCGTCACATCTATAGCACGCTCCTCTGGAACAATGGTCAGCTTCTTCTTTCCTCTGCGGTGTCTCTTCTTCTTCTGCTGTGGAGTCTGAGCAGTGTGTCCTGAGGTCTCAGCTGAAGCGTCCATCCTGAAACATAAAGAAAAACAGGTAATGCTTAAGGTTTATAAGTTTATACAAATGCAACAGAGTCAGATGACTTTTGTGAAAGATTTTCATGTTAAAAGTTTAAATCATCTGAATGCTTGCATTCGCATAAGTCAAATAAAACTTATCTCCGATGTAAATGTAAGAGTGCGGTGCTGTCGGGTATTTAGCTTATCCTGCATTTATTAGTTCAGGGATGATAATACTAAGCAAAAATAAAATTAAAGCTATTATAAAGATAAGCAATGGGGTGCCTCCCAAGAGCGCTTGTTTAACGAGTCACTAGCTTGACTCTTTTACCTACTTTATCGGCTCAAGGTGGTTCAAAGATGTAGACCTCCTTACTGGAAGGAAAGTCTTCGATGTAGTGTTTTAAGCGGTGGCCATTGACTTTAAAATTACCGTCCGATGCTTCTAGTTCGACTGCTCCGAAGGTAAAGACTTTTGATATCACGAATGGTCCGCTCCACCTCGATCTGAATTTTCCTGAGAATTTCTTGAAGCGCGAATTGAAGAGAAGAACTTTATCTCCAGGTTTGAACTTAGAATACTTTATTTTAGCATCGTGAATAGTCTTGGTTCGCTCCTTGAAATGTAAAGAACTATCATAGGCTTGGTCTCTCAATTCGGCTAGTTCATTCAGCTGCATCTTGCGATGTAATCCTGTTGTGGAAGGGTCTAGATTGCAATCTCTCAGCGCCCAGTAAGCCTTGTATTCCAACTCTATCGGCAGATGACACGCTTTCCCATAGACTAGTCTGTAAGGTGTGGTCCCTAATGGTGACTTATATGCAGTTATGAACGCCCACAGAGCATCGTCTAATTTATCGGCCCATCTTTCCCTATGATTCATCACTGTTCGTTCTAAGATCCTTTTGAGCGCTCTGTTCGTCACTACGGCTTGCCCATTCGTCTGCGGGTGATAGGCTGTAGAGGTCTTATGGGTGACACCATAATACTGTAATGTCCTCATAAACTGAGCATTACAGAAGTGCGTGCCCCGGTCACTGATGATCGCCTTAGGAGTTCCGAAACGAGAAAAGAGTTGCTTGAGGAACTTGGTCACTACTCGTGAGTCATTTGTAGGAAATGCTTGTGCCTGGGCCCATCTAGAGACATAATCGACAGCTACCAGAATGTATTCTTTTCCGAAGGATTTTGGGAATGGTCCCATGAAATCCAAACCCCATATGTCAAAGATCTCGCAAGCCTGGATGTTAGTAAGTGGCATTTCACTCCTCCGTGAGATACTTCCAAACCTTTGGCAAGCATCACAACGTTTTACCAATCGTGAGCGTCTCTGAAAATTGTCGGCCAATAGAAGCCAGAATCGTATACCTTCCTTGCGGTCATGTTTGCTCCATGATGTCCTCCAGTTGGTCCGTGATGGCTCTGGTGGAGAATGTTCCTTGCTTCCCTCTCGTCAACGCATCTTCTTATGATTTGGTCCGGACATACTTTGAATAAGTATGGATCGTCCCAATAGTAGTTCTTAATGTCTCTGAAGAATTTGCGTTTTCTAGAGGTGGGCATTCCTTTTGGTATGATTCCCCCAACCAGATAATTAGCGTAGTCTGCGTACCAAGGGTCATAGTTGAATTGTGAACCCTTCTGGTGGTCTCCGATATTCATGAGTTGTTCTTCAGGAAACTGATCTTGAATTTCTTTTTCATTAAGCTTTTCCATCGATGGGTTTTCCAATCGACTGAGATGATCTGCTGAGACATTTTCTGCTCCCTTTTTATCCTTGATTTCTATATCGAATTCTTGGAGAAGCAGAATCCATCGAAGTAGTCTTGGTTTAGCGTCTTGCTTTTTGAAAAGATACTTCAATGCTGAGTGATCTGTATAGACAATAGTTTTGGACAATATTAAGTAAGAACGAAATTTATCAAAAGCAAATACTACCGCAAGCAGCTCCTTTTCTGTAGTAGTGTAATTCTCTTGAGCATCGGTGAGTGTCTTGCTGGCGTAGTATATTGGTTGAAAATGCTTATCCTTCCTTTGCCCTAAGACAGCTCCAACAGCAAAGTCACTAGCGTCGCACATGATTTCAAATGGAAGATTCCAGTCAGGAGCAACCATGATTGGTGCATGCGTGAGCTGACCCTTCATAATGTTGAAAGCTTTCAGGCAGTCATCTGAAAAGACAAACGGAGTGTCCTTCTCGAGAAGGTGCGTCATAGGTCGAGAAATCTTAGAGAAATCCTTAATGAAGCGACGGTAGAATCCGGCGTGACCTAAAAAACTGCGAATGGCTTTAACAGAAGTAGGTTGCGGAAGTTTGGCAATGGTCTCAACTTTAGCTTTGTCAACTTCAATTCCAGATTTTGATATTCGGTGTCCTAGAACTATTCCTTCCTTCACCATAAAGTGGCACTTCTCCCAGTTCAAGACAAGATTTGATTCTTCGCATCGGGCTAACATTCGTTCAAGGTTGGAAAGACAAGAAGTGAAGTAATCTCCAAAGACTGAGAAGTCATCCATGAATACTTCCATGCATTGTTCGATCATATCGTGGAATATCGCCACCATACACCTCTCGAATGTGGCAGGTGCGTTGCATAGCCCGAAAGGCATGCGTCGGTAAGCGAATGTTCGTTATGGACATGTGAAGGTCGTCTTTTCCTGGTCCTTAGGATCGAGAGGAATTTGAAAATAGCCAGAGAAACCATCAAGAAAACAGTAGAACTCGTTCCCAGATAATCTCTCCAACATTTGATCGATGAACGGCAGAGGGAAATGATCTTTTCGAGTGGCTTCGTTTAGCTTCCGATAGTCGATGCATACCCTCCAACCGGTGACGGTCCGTGTTGGAATTAGTTCATTATCTTCGTTTGCGATAACCGTCATTCCTCCTTTCTTGGGGACAACCTGAACAGGGCTGACCCATGGGGAATTTGAAATAGGATAGATCAAGCCAGCATCCAATAATTTGATAAACTCCTTCTTGACCACGTCTTGAATCTTCGGGTTGACTCTCCTCTGTCTCTGTATGGATGGTTTGAAGTCGTTCTCCATTAGTATCTTGTGAGTGAAATAGTTTGGACTAATCCCTTAGATGTCAGAGATTTTCCATACAATCGCCTTCTTATGTGACTTCAACACTTGGATGAGTCTTGCTTTCTTTTCGGGTGTAAGACCTTTTGCAATTATAACGGGTAAATGCGAGGTTCCTTCAAGAAAAGCATACTCCAGATGAGAGGGTAGTTCCTTTAGCTCCAATTCAGGTGGTTCTTCAATGGAAGGTTTCATTCGAGCGATCTTGTCTCTTTGTAACAAATCATACTCCGTCTGGAACTCTGGTTCATTTGGAGATGAGTCGGCTGCAGTGGCTGGTGCTATTTCTACTAACTTTGTCTCATTAGGAAGTGCGTTCTTCTTCAGCTCGTATTTTCTTGTAAATGATGAGGAAGTTGCACTATCTTCAGTAAAGATGATATCGTTTTTGTCGGTAAATGCAAACTTCTGAAATTGAGCTGTTGAAGACGTACTTATGGTGATTTCTGGATTTTGTGGCGCACAACCTTCAGATAGTTGTGGCTTAGCTGAAATTTCTGATTCCATCTCCTTAAAAGATTTGAGAATTTCAGCTACTGAAGGAGATGAAACAGTTTGACCCCTTTGTAGAATTGGTAGAGGAATGCCTTCGCCTTAGGGAACAGCAACAAAAGAGTTGTTCGTGGGAGTGCTGCCAGGCGGTGCGAGAGGATACTTCATTTCAGATAAAGGAAATAGCAGCTCCTTAGAGTGTGCTGGTTCGTTAGAGATATCTGAGCAGAGTCCAACATCGTCCTGGCATAGTCTTCTTGTAGTGATGACTGTGTTGGGAAGAGTGTCTGGATTGCTAACTGCTAGAATCTCTTCCAAATGCTCGTCATATACTTCCTGCATGGTATCCACAAGACCAAGATCTTCTCCCACAGGTTGTTTCATCAATTTATCGACATTAAAGGTGACTTCCTCCGCTCCAACCCTCAATTTTAAAGATCTTTCGTTTACGTCAATAACAGCCTTGGCAGTATTTAGGAAAGGTCTGCCAAGGATGAGGGGAACGTGGGCGTCTTCCTCTATATCCATAATGACAAAGTCAACCGGGAAGATAAATTTACCTACTCGGACCATAATATCTTCAGCAATCCCCCGAGGGAGTTTAACTGATCTATCAGCTAATTGGATGGTCATACGAGTGGGTAGCAGTTCTCCTAATCCTAGTTTCTTATATAGTGAGTAAGGCATAAGGTTGACACTAGCACCTAGGTCAGCTAAGGCATTACTAACTTGGATATTTTGAAGGTAACAAGGAATAGTGAAACGGCCAGTATCTCCTAGTTTTGGTGGAAGGCCATGTAACATGATTGCAGAGCATTCAGCATCTAAGGGTATATTAACTAATTGCCTTAATTTTTCTTTATTGGAAAGAAGTTCTTTGAAGAATTTTGCACAACTAGGCATTTCCACTAAAGCATCTAGTAATCTAACGTTTAAGTGCAGACTTTTAAACATCTCAAGATATTTCCCAAACTGCGCTTCTTGCTTCTCCTTCTTAAGCCTACCAGGAAAGGGAATTAGAGTACGTGGAATGATTTCTGGAACTTGAGAAGGTACTGGATCAGGTGCAGAGACAGGGGTGTCACTTGGCACTGGATCAGTAGAAGTGGAAGGTTTGTTTGAAGAATTATCTGAGGTTTGTTCAATTCTGGTTTCTTTACCTCCTCTCGTAACAACTAAGATGTCATCGTACTCGTAGGATGAGAGATAGACAGCGTTACTGATCGCGATTTTCCTTTGACTCTCCTCAACTTTTGAAAATAATTGTTTAAGACTAACTTCTATGTTTTTGATTAAATCTTCGGAAATTCTAAGTAAAGCATCAATTTTATCTTGAAAATCTATTACTTGTTTATTTATGTTATTTTGTTCAATCATAAAGTTAATCAAAGTTTCGTTATAGTGTTGTTGAGAGTTGAAGGAGGAATCGGATAGAGTGGACGGCATAGTAGACAGAGGATGAATAGGAGGGGTTTTAATTTGCCACTGAACAGAAGATGTGGATTGAAAGTTTGGTTCAGGGCTTTGGACAGTTGTTCCAAATTTCCAGACATGTTGACTAGTCGTCATGGCCGAAGAATTTGGGGTTTTGGTAGAAAATAGAGTTTTGGAAAGGAAAGGGTACTGAAAAGGAAAGAACGGAAAGGTAACTTTCGAATGATATTGATCTTCCGAAAGGATCGCTAAATAACTGAGATAACTAAATTCCTAAATCTGTCGTTGTAGTCCCCGGCAACGGCGCCAAAAACCTGATGCGCGTCGAGAGGTCGGTTGCGATTTGACTCGCGTCGTTGCGGGCATTCCTCCTGGCGCGGCGATCAGTGGGTTTTAAAATTTATGTTTTGCTGGGCCTAAGTATACTTAAAACTATGGGAGTACAGTAGTAAGTATGACCTAGGGTCGTTCTTCAAACTACAACGGGCATAGGATCTAGGTCTTTTGATTATCTTTCGTAATTTAGCTGATTTTATCAAGAGTTTGATAGGGGTTTTTGTTACTTTTCTGTTCTTAACTAACTAATCTAAAAACTAAAACTAAAGATAGGGGAGGTGAGGTGGCTACGAGAACTACAGATTAACGCGAGTGCTTGCTATGACAATCTTATATGCTATTTTAGGGGTAGTTATTTTAGTTAAGGTACTAGTTATGATGACGAAGTCAGGACTTAACAGACGTACTTGGAACAATCAATGACAGCAAAGTATTCTACCTACAGTCTTTCCTTAGCTCCCACGTATTTGTATTCAACGCTTATACCAGTATTCAGTTGTTTTACGGTATTTCCGTTGCAACATTAAAAGGTCCTTGTTATCTATCCTGAGTTATATATCCTAATGAGCCATAATTACAAGCCTATTATCTATCTAACATAGAGTTGTCCGCAATCAGATAAATAACATCTCACGAAGATAGTAGTTATGAAATATAAACTACACCGGAAGTTCTCCCAAATGTAGCAACCAATTTAACCAACAACCATCCTCGAATCCTGTTCCCCAATCTCGGACATCCGAGATATCCGAATCATGGCATGAATTGTTGAATAAACAAAAACATGAACAGGGGTGTCCTACCGGAACAAGTTGGGATAATCTGGTCTAACGGCTGATTAAATTGTTCATCATTATTTTATATAAATCGTCATAACTATTTTACGCATGTTAAACTGGTGTATGCAATCAATTTATATTCAAAAACCTAATCATATATCCAACATCACAGGTGATACTAGCATGCAAACCCTAAAGCAACAATCAAACAAGAACATGCAGCAGAGCAGCATACAAGGATCAGTTTAAACGTGCAGAGTTACTGGATAATTTGGTTAAGTCACAAATATTCCGAAAGTTCTCTCTAAAATATTTGTTATATGAAATGAATCTAACCTATCTCTAATCCTACGCTCCATGTCTCCCTCCGGTGTATTTCAACCAGGAGAACACCGGCCATGTCGAGTTCAACGATCATCAGACACAGAATAATAAGCGGCGTACCACCAGTTATGCACCAGCAGTAAGTTACAAACCACAGCATAAGTTGGATAGATAAACATTGGAGACTCAATTCATAGATTCAAATATATAGTAACAGCATACGGACAGAGTAACAGCATGTTACAATTGGAATCATTATTTCCACAACGGATTGTGCCCACGACTTTCATAGCTTCCACGTTCCGTACTACACACATTCGTGATGATTCCGGCGCTATACAAATGAAAGCCGTATAACGTTACCTCCATTGTTTCATAATGTCCCAATTGCATATTAAAGTATAACTACCCTAGCATAACGACTATCATAGCAAACACAGATTTGTTTAGCTGAGCATGGCAATAATTCTAGCAAGCAATTCTAAATAATTATGACAGCAGCACAACATATTTAAAATAACAAGATAGAGATTATAATAAAACCTGACAAAGCGTAATTACAAATCTTGCGCAATCGCAGTCTCGGAGCACCTCCGTTACAACCAAGCTAGAAGCTAATCTACTAGCTTAATTATACTAACCTAATCTAAATTATTTCTAGAGAGAGAGTAGAGAGAGAAAGAATGATGTAGTGTGAAGTGTGTTGAAATGAGGTGAAATGATCCCATATATATAGTAGTCGCTCAGCCGTATCGTCCAGCCGTATTCCTACCTCCAAATGCTCAACCGTATCGCTCAGCCGTATCAAAATCGCATCTTGTACGGGGGAGGAGGACGATACGAGGGGACCTCCCATATTTCGGGTGGAAATGGCATGATACGGGCGAACATGGGCTGAATACGGGAGAACGAGGCCGTATACGGGGGAACACCAGCCGTATACGGCTGGACAAGGCCGTATACGGTCATGCCAGGCCGTATATGGTCAGTGCATGGCCGTATACGGCTTGTTCCGCCAGTATCCGGCTTGGTTTGCCCGTATTGGTCTTCTCCGGTTCCTTGGATTCTTCGTTCGGCCATAACTTTTGACTCGGGTGTCCGTTTTCAGCGTTCTTTATATCCACGCGATCGTATTCTCCTGACGAAGAAAATGACATAAGTTAGAGGTCATAATTCTTAGTGGATCTTAAAAAGTGCTTAAAAGCGTGAACGAGAATGCTTATGATCGTTTTCGTTACATTTATCGTGTTTTTCGACCATTTTAGATGACTTTTGAAATGTTGTCTATATTTTAGCCCGAGTGATGAGTTTTAATGATAAAGTATTGATTTTAGATATATTCATCATGATTTGGGCTAAAAAGGTGAGATAATGACACATAAAAACTTGACTTTTTGCGTGTCATCACCCCCCCCCCCCCCCCCCCATGTTGGCTGATTTCGGTGGGGTCCACGAGGTGGGGCTTCACCAATTTTTACTTTCCTGCAATCGTGCTCCGTGCGGTGTTAGTTTTCCCGATTGTTTTACGTCAATTTATTTAATTTACGCGTTTAAATGTACTTTTTAAGTTGCGAATAATTACCCAATATTTTGTTGAAGTATTTTAATAATTGCGTTATAAAATATAACTTTTGACTTATTTTGTTTTGTTTGCGCGTTTATTATTTTAATCGCGTGACCATTGATTGTATGATTCAAAATGAATACGAAATATTATAAAAATAATACTTTGGATATAATTGTGTTATTAAATAACGTTTATATTATTTAATTAAATTGTTCACCAACGTCCGTATTAATTGAATTGAATTACATTCGATTTGAAACTTGTACGATTTAATCAAATCACATACTTGTATATATTCAGCAATAATGCAATATATATTATTTGATACACAAATTAGCCTAACACAGAACTAATTACATGTATTAACACTTGATTAGGCACTAATTTCTAATCCTAATTTGACGGGTGTCACAAGTTGAGTACATACAATAAGAATTTTGAAAGTATGATGCATACAATAGGATTTCATAACAAGTTCGATACATTTTCAGACTATTTGCCCAATTACATATCCACAAATCAACCACATGTGCTGGGGAACGGATTCGAATCCCTAAATGTCAGTCACACATGTAGAGTTTGGACATTTACGAAAACAGTACCACTTGAACTATGCTCAATTAATCCTAAAAATGTAACCTTATATTTTTATATTATTAGTTATTATTTGTATCTTTCTCTAATAGTAGTAATATTTAGATATAATTATAATTGCCATTAATTAATTGATACATCTTAGCTTCTTCTATTTGACACATAAGATCATCTCATAGAACACATCATCATAATTTTTTAACATTTAGAGGAAAAAACTATCTCTTACTTGTTACATAAAAAAAGCCTACAATCTTTAACGTGGAGAAAAAATTATGAAAAATTAGGGCTTCGTTGTAATTAGGTTTTAGAATAAAGAAATGGTGAAGTTTTGTTGTTGTTCATGGTGGATTTGATGATGACTTTGATAACGCTTTTGTTTAAGGAAGAAGATGATATGTAGTTATCTACTGATGTACATTAGAGGGTTTTTTTTTTTAATTTAGAATAGGAAATAATGAAACAAGCTACCAGGTCAACAACTTGTTACATGTAAGCAAAATAAATTTCCACGTAGATATTTTAAATAATGTTTAATGTCCATGTCACTAATTTTACCGGTAGACCAGTTACCATATTTCCTACACGATACAAAATTTATCAGTTACTTGCATACCTTAGTAATAAAGAGTAAATGTTGCGTAACTCATAACAAATAGGTGTAACACCCAGTTTTCGGGTCTAGTAGTATCTTAATATTTTCTGATTGTGAATCATTATTTAATGTGTCAGAAAATAGTTTCGGTGATTTATTTGAAAATAAATGGGTAAAAGAGTCGAATAATTTATTGTGACTAATAAATTATTAATTGTTTTAATTTAATCTAGTTGACGGTAAAATAAAATAATATTTCCCCGTAAATGATTTTTAAGTTCCAGACAATGATAAGTACGGGGAAAGAAATTTGGGTAATTATATACTAGACTTAAACTTTGAGTCGGTGTTTGTTTTAAACATATCCATATACATATATACATACGTATGATCATATACATACATACATAACTTGAAACCCTAGATCAAATTCCTTCTCTATATCAAATTGAAGGTGGTAAATTTGAATTCAAGCTTCAAGAGCAAGAATTATCATCTTGTAATCCTCCTAATCAACTTGTAAGCCTCTAATTCTTAATAGATGAACCCTAGAATTTGGGGGGTTTTTGGTATTCTTGACTTTAATCCGAAATTAGGGTTTCAAATGGTTGAATTGATGTTAGTTATGCTTTCATAACATGGTTTAATCATTCCATCATCATTATAAATATGTTGTATGTGTTAAATTTTGAGTTTCATGTTAACTTAGAAAATGGGTTTTGGTGTAAATGATGGAATTGAAGCTTGTTATGATTGTATAGTTGTGAGTTGAGGTTTGTATGATGATTATAACTTAAATCTTATCATAGAAATGAAGAAACTTATGTATGATCATATAGGTAGTTCATGGGTTAGTTGATAATTCATGAATTGAAGCATATTGTTATGTTATAGTTAATAGTTAGTGTTTAATTCATGAGTATAAGTTGAGTTATAACTTGAATTTAAAGAATTTGATTAAGTGTTCTTGAGGTTATTGATGAACTTGATGATGATAATGAATTATATGATAAAAGTAGCATTTTGGTGATTAAAAACACTTAATTGATGATTAAAGATGATGATTGTGTGAACTTAATTGTTAAGTATTCATTAGACTTAAATATTGGAAGTTTGATGAATTGTTGATGGTAGAGGTTAATAACCTTAGTTGTGATTTAACTATATTGGTTAGTGATGATGGAAGTGGATTAATGTGCTAAGATGGTCATGATAATCATAATTTGATAAATGATGGTGAACTAATGATGTTAAAGGTGATTATTCATACTCTTGGAATGAATAATGTGAAATTACTACAAGTACTAATTTGATTAATGTATAGTTGAAAAGGTGATTATCATGATATCTAATTCAAGAAGTATGAATTTGGAATTTATAATTGGAATTGTTGATGCAAGTATGTTTGAATGGTGTTGTATACTTTTGAGACATGTAACTAACTTGTGATATTATGTTTTATTCTCAGATGTTGTAACACCTGCATAATTAGGATAATTAATTAATCCTAATAATTTGTAACTAGTTGTAATTAGTATGTAATAGGACTAATTACAGACTCTATTTGTATATATATATAAGGTGATTTATATATATATGTGTGTACTTACGCGATTTGGATGAATCGTACGAATTAACCGGACGGAGTCCGAAACAGTTTACTTGGACGTTGGTGACAGAAATTTACTTAAATAAGGAGAACGTATTTTTGTTATATAAAATACACAATTGAACGAACAGTATTTATATTACCGCGACGACATTTTAAATAATTCAACAAAAACGTATTAAACGCGAATTAATAATTTAAATATTTCGACAAATGTTTTTATTACTAATTTCAAGGTATTTTTATTTAAATACTCCAGTTACATTTTAAAAATATAACTGTTTGGTTAAATATTAAAAACGAGGGATTAAACAATTTGGACACAGAGTAAACACTGTGTTTTGAGGAGTGTTTTCCCTCCCCTCCTTTTGGAATCAGCCACCAACCCACCACCCTCTCATCTCTTTCTCTCATTTTCTCTTAAACAAACACACACAAACACTCTCACCAATTTCTCTCAAATTTTCGGATTCACAAACCGACCCACGAGATTTATATTTTCGGAATCACCAACAAACAAGGAACAAGATTTGCAAAAGCACCATCATCATTTTCGGCCTCCATCTCTCTCGATTTACAATTGTAAGAAATTTCTAAAATCTTAGATCTATTCATTTTGGTGTAATGTTTTGACGAAATATTGTGTACACAACATAGTTATAACCTAAACAATGAAGAAAACACGATTTTACAGCTAAAAAATGGGTTAGATTTGCGTTTTTGGTCGGAAAATCTCGACATCCGAAAGTTTCTGGGCTGGTGTTCATCAATGCGACACAAGCCTTGTGTCGCATGTTATGTCGTATTTTGCCTGTTGCGTCGTACCTAGTGTCGTATTTTGTGTCGTACGTTATGTCGCATCTTGTGTCGCAGACTCTATGCGACACAACCCCTATGTCGCTATTAAATTAGCATCGCAAGCTTTTGCGACACAACCACTGTGTCGCAGAGCTCTTGTGTCGCATTCCTATGCGACACAACGCTTGTGTCGCATACCAAGTTTTTGTGTCGCAAATTGTGTCGCAGAAACCAGATCAGGATTTTTAAAGTCAAAGTTACTGTAGCAAAGTCAAATTTTACTGTAGCAATTCACTGTAGCACAGTTACTGTAGCAAAAATCAACATTTTAGAATTTTTGATACAAACCGTCACCAACGGGTCAAATATGTTTTCCAACAAACGAACAATTACAGACATACGGACAAACATTGGATATACTAGTTGTGTACAACTAAATGAAACGTCTCGCGAGACACATACTTACATAACTTCATATGATTAGGCATTTGAAGGTTACGGGTTCGGAGAACCTACTTGCTATATTTACTACTAGCTATTTGCTACGGCTTATTACGAGACTCAGGTGAGTCTTACGGCCCCACTTTTTACTGTTTTATCTGATTGGGGGAGAAGCATGCTACTACTTTTTCTTGAACACAAGTACTAAACCGTTTACTATACCAAACGGAATTGCATGAGTTGTTTACTATTTACAGAAGTCTCTCCATCATATATCGTTAGTTATGGACTTAAGCGCGAACACTAGTTAATGGATCCATTAGGGAAATGACCCTCCTCGCCCGGGGCAGTAGCGCTGCCACGTACTGATTTACACGTAGAAACGGGTGACTAATTATTCGTTACTGATGCTTGCTCATTTACGAGCATGTCACGGGAGCAAACTTATTAATTACGTGTTAAGCTTCGATTATGAGCCTCATGGCAACGGTATAACTTACTTACTTACATTTGCTGGATTGCAAATACTGGTTTTACATTTGCTGGATAGTAAATACTGATTTTACGCCTATGGGCACTACTGATGAAATATTGTGTTTCAAAACTGATATTACTTACAAACCTGTGAGATTCACCAACATTCGTGTTGACCTTTTTAGCATGTTTTCTCAGGTACTCGGATGGAGTAGGATTATTCCAGGACTTTAGCTAGAGTCGCATGATTTCAACACAACTGCATTAATAGAGATTCTTAGCATTATCTTTTGTATATTACGATTATGTAATAGAATCTCCCGCTATACGCGTGGACTCTAGGAAACTACCTTTTTGTATACGAAAACATTAAGTTTTCTAACATTATATCTATGGGAATGTAACTAATTTTACAAATGTTGCATATAGATGTCGTTTACTTTATCTTTGCGCTGTGATATTCGATTAGTAGCACCCCAAAACTATGCTTCCGCAAAACAATGAATTTGGGGTTGTTACAGATTGGTATCAGAGCCTAAGGTTATAGTGAACTAGGTTGCATTTAGTGGGCCTAGACTATGACCGTTAGGCAGTATTTCCTTACTAGGCATGATTAGTTCAGGAATTACATCATACGACTTTAATTTAACATAGCCTGATCAACTATGTACAAATAAGGAAAGATGATGTGAGGTCTGAAATGGTTATGTTGAACAGGAATGCGTTAGTTGACTCTGACCACGAGAGAACCGGACCATTACTTGATACGTGCTAGACACTAGGCTGGATATTATATACTTATATATATTAGCCTCGTCTTACTTACACTCTGCCACAGGAATGGCAAACACACCACCTAATCCGTCACACTCTCACTCACATGGGTCACGAAACCCACGAGTAGCCAGGAGGAACACAAGGTCACCTCGAACCAGCCCCTATCCTGTTCATAACCCTCAGAACTCGGCACATCTCACGGTGCCAGTGTTGGCTACCCAACTCCGCCGTCAGGAGCAAAGGCTCGAAAATCTTGAACGGGAACAACACCGAATGACCTACCTGCTTCGCCAAGCACTTGATCACATATCCCAACTCCAGCGAGAACAAGAGGATACCAACCTCTCTGTAAGCATAATTCAGGATTCAATGACCGCTGAATTAGGTGCGGATGAACTCGTAAGAAACCGACTAGAGGAATGTGAACAGCGTTCATCGGAGACTGAGGATCACTCTCGAGCATTAGTACAACGACTGGCTTTGGTTGAAGACAACGCCAGGCAAACCAACAGACTAGCAGAAACCGTAGACCGCCTTGTCGCGCTGATGGAACAGATTAATCTGCACCAAGATTAGATCAGTCTGTAACTTGTAACAAGCTAACTACTTTATTAGGGCCTATGTAATTCAACGGGTGTAACAATTCCCGGTACTTTTGTACTACTATTACTCTATAATCTTTTGGAAACCCGTATCTTGTATTCAACTCGTTTATCTAAATGAAATGTGATTGTCACTTCGTACTGTTATCGTGTATCCATCATTTACACTTGTGACATATCATAATTTCATGCAAATATCTTATTCCTCTTTCCTTGTTCTTTTCTTGTTCAACATCATGCCTCCTCGTCGACAGATCACCCTCAGTGAAGCCGAAATTGCGGGTCTGATTGCCCGTAGTGTGGCCCAAACCCTAGCTATTCGATTTGGCAAACGAGGGAAGTTAAATCCCAGATACATTGGACCATTCGAGATTCTTGAAAGAATTGGTCCAGTATCGTATCGATTGCAGCTGCCATCCGAACTCAGCAGCGTGCATCCCACATTTCATGTTTCAAATCTGAAGAAGTGTCTGTCTGATGAGACACTTATCATCCCACTCGATGAAATTCGAGTTGACGAGAAACTTCACTTTGTTGAGGAACCCGCCGAAATCATGGACCGTGAGGTCAAACAACTTAAACAAAGTCGTATTCCCATCGTCAAAGTCAGGTGGAATTCGCGGCGCGGTCCGGAATTCACCTGGGAACGGGAAGACCAGATGCGACTCAAGTATCCTCAACTCTTCACTGACTCAACATCAAACACGACTGCAACATAAATTTCGGGACGAAATTCTTCTAACAGGGGGAGAATGTGACACCCGTCAAATTAGGACTAGAATTTAGTGCCTAATCAAGTTTTAATACATGTAATTAGTTCTGTGTTAGGCTAATTAATGTATCAAATATTATATATATATTGTTGTAATATATATCTACACAATTATGCGGTTTGTTTAAATCGTACAAGTTTCAATTCGAATGCATTTCGATTCAATTAAATACGGACGTTGGTGATGCAACTATTAATTCTGTGGAATAATTTAATTTCACTAATAATTACTTTATATTATGTTGATAATATAATAAACACATGCGTTCTGTTTAAAACGTTACCGAACTCTACAAAAATTCGACCAACCGACAAAACAAAAAGAAGTTATACTTTATAACGTAAACACAAGGTAATTTGTAAAATACTTCAATCAAAATTTTGGGTAATTATTTATATTTCAAAATGTATATTTGAAGTTAACTAATAATAATGTAAACGTTTAAATAATCGGGAAAACGAACACCACACGGAGCGCTAGGCGTAGACTGAAAATGGTGGGGATTTCCACCAAAACCCCCTCCTTTCTTCTTTTCTTTTCATTTCTATCTTCTCATCTCTCTCTCTCTACCCATTTCTCTCTCAAAATTCACCACCACAAATTCATCAAAAATCACAAGATTGGGACACTAAACGACATCAAAACATCAAGATTTTTATAGAAACGGAACCACCTCAACACGATCTACTCTTCTATCTTCTCGGATTTTCAATCCGACACCGCGTAAGTTTCCGACAAATTCCTGAAACTTCTCGTTTTAGTTTGTTTTTACATATTTATGAGTTATATAACATGTATATGTCCAAATATATGAATAAAACACGAAATTACAACCTGAAAATGAGTTTGATTTTGATTTTGGAATTGAAAAATCGAGACAGCCGTGTTCACTGTCTGAGTGTTCTTCAGTGCGACACAAGCCTTGTGTCGCACACTGTGTCGCATAAAACCCGTTATGTCGCATGTTGTGTCGTACCAAACCTTTAGTGTCGCAACTCATGCGACACAATATTGTGTCGTATACTATGTCGCAAATTATGTCGTATTTCTATACGACACAACCACTATGTCGCTATTGATTTAGCATTCCGAACCTATGCGACACAACCCTTGTGTCGTATAGGTATTGTGTCGCACTTCTATGCGACACAACCCTTGTGTCGCATAACAAATTATTGTGTCGCATAAAATAGGATAATTACAACTTTTTACTAAGTGTCGAGACCAAAATTTTATCACTTGATTTCACCCAAATTCAAGTCCAGATGCGTTTTTCCTTAAAGCAATATAGTAGGAATAAAAATTTTCCAAGCTGACCTGGCAGCTCGACCCCAGCCAGGGGCTCTGCCCCTTGGACCCCGCCAGGGGCTGCCGCCCCTTGGACCCCGCTACCAGGGGCGCTGCCCCCGGACCCCCGTACTTAGATTCCGTAAGCACATTTTTCACCAAGTGTCAAACTTGTACAACTTCAAAACACTTATACGATACACTTTTCAAACATAATGGAATTTGTTTTTCAAGTATAACGCTTCGAAATCAATGTGGTAACATCAAGACCAATATTACAAATAAATCACCAACGGGCCGTACGCGTTTTCAAAACATACTTTAAAATCAAACAAGTCGTTGTAACTTGTATCAATTCAATCAAACAAGTCGTTGTAACTTGTATCAATTCAATCAAACAAGTCGTAGTAACTTGTAACAAAACAAACAACCAAATCGTAGTAATTTGGACATATATATATAGTTGTATAGCAACTTCAATGGTAGTCTTTCGAGATACCGGTATAATTAATAACAAATCAAGTGTCGTGGACACATTCAGGTTTCAAGCCTTTGGACACCAATACACAGCTAATTACTTCAAGTTTATTAAACTGAACACTTCAAGACTCAGGTGAGTTTCATGGCCCCATTTTCACTATTTTACAACTAGGGGTGTGATATTACTACTCTATTTTGTTTTACAAGTAGAACGCAAGTACCCACCTTCAAATACTACATGAGTTTCAAGCTAATCAATTTAAAGTCCTCTATAGCATAGTCTCTAATATTTTAGTGTGAATGTTAGTATATGATATCATATGGGATTGACAATCCTCATCCGGGTTAGCACGCACTAACCGGTCAAACGGATGTATTAGCATTTGGGAAGACGAGTGTGGATTAGACACTCGTAGGAGGCAAACCAGTTAGGTTTCCTTAATTGGACCTAGCGCTCAAGTTAAGCTCAGACTATGTGCTCATGGATTGTATAACTTTTATTTTGCTTAATTGCATCTTAAATTCAATATAAATCTTGCGGTTCTTACAACCATACATTGACATACAAACCTGTGAGCTCACCAGCGTTTTCACTGACCCATTTTAGTATTTATCACAGGTACCCAGCAGTAGGTTGGCTGCACAAGCAGGGATTATTAGCTCGAGTCAGCATACATACAACTAGAGATTTGATTGCATTATTATATTTTGTAAAAGTAATTATGCTATGTAATCTCTAAATTTCAGGAGACCGAGCTAACGTAACAATATTTTGATGTAACGTTTACTTTATTAATACAAGTTTAAAACGACACATATAGTGGTCGTTCATTATATCTTATGTGCTTTGTATATTGATTAGTGACACCCAAACCGAGCTTCCGCAAATCATCAAATTTGGGGGTGTCACAGATTGGTATCAGAGCCTAAGGTTATAGTGAACTAGGTTGCATTTAGTGGGCCTAGACTATGACCGTTAGGCAGTATTTCCTATTAGGTATAACCAGTTCAGAGGTTACAGCATACGAATTTAATTTAACATAGCTTGATCAACTATGTACAATTAAATAAAGATGATGTAAGATCTGAAGGAAGTTATGGTTGAACAGGAATACACTAGTTGACTCTGACCTCGAGAGAACCGGGACTCAAAAAAAGTCTGTGCTAGACACCCTAGGCTATTATGTGTTACATACTTATATATATACATAAGTAGACCTCACTCTTTTCACACCTTGTCTCAGAATGGCAAATACACCACCCAGCTCCTCTCGCTCTTATCCACATGGATCGCGAAACCCGAGAGTGGCTAGGAGGGACACCGCGTCGCCTCGAGCTAGCCCGTACCCCACTCACTTCACTCTACCGGACTTAGCCGCTAGAGTACACCATCACGACCAACAAATCCACGAGATGGATATTGAGCTGCAAGAGACCCGTGAGCTCTGGAGACTTACAGCATTGGAATGAATCGAGCAAGTCTCCGAGGACCACGATCACACTGTTAACAACATGAACACTCTTCAAAATCAGGTGGAAGGAACAGTCGAAACCATGGAGGTTGTCCACAACCAAGTGATTGGCAACCGAAATGAAATCTCTGTTTTACAATCAAGGCTGCATCAGTGCGAGACACGTCTAAGGGAAACCGAAGATGCCCTCCGGACTGCCAACAGACTTGCAGAGTCTGTGAATCATCTCACTGCACTGCTACCACAACTCAACTTACGTCAGAATTAGCTTAGGCTGAATCTGTACCCTAATATGCTTTTGTAGGATCTATGTAATTCAACCGGATGTAACAATTCCCGGTGCTTTTGTAAAACATCTAAGTCTGTAACTTTTGAAACTTGTGACTCAAAATCGTCTGTAACTTTTGAAACTTGAAACTTGTGACGATTTCTATTAATTGTTTCACGTTATTCTTGAGATGTTATATATTACCATTTTATATATGTACATCTGTGGAGATATATCATGAATTTCGGACTAGTATCTCACTTCCTTTCCTTGTTCTTTCTTGCTCAGCATCATGCCTCCTCGCCGACAAATCACCCTTAGTGAAACTGAGATCGCGGGACTGATTGCCCGCAGTGTAACCCAAGCCTTGGCTGCCCGAACGCCACCACCCAGTAGCGAGGACACAGCCAACAATGCTCCACCGCCCAGACCCTGCTCCTATAAGGACTTTCTGAGCTGCAAACCACTATACTTCAAGGGCACGGAAGGTGCTATTGGTTTGAGCCGATGGATAGAACGTATAGAATCTGTTTTCAGCCTATGCAACTGCACCGAGGAAAACAAGGTAAAGTTTGCCGCCTACACTTTTCAGGAAGGAGCCCTCACATGGTGGAACGCCCATGCCAACTCTGTGGGTCTTGAGATAGCTAATCAACTACCTTGGGCTGAGTTGAAGAACAAACTGAGAGAGAAGTATTGCCCCGAGGAAGAGATACACCGATTAGAAGAGGAGTTCTGGCAACTAACTGTGCAGGGGACCGATATTGAGGGATACACCATCAAGTTCCAGCAATACGCGTCCCTGTGCCCTAGTCTGGTGGAACCAGAGAAAAAGGGGGTTAAGAAATACATCCGCGGCCTTCCCGAGAGCATCCAGGGAAGTGTCGCCTCATCACAACCAACCACCACCGAAAGTGCTATCAGACTAGCACATGAGCTCATGGCACTGGTGGTCAGCCGCGAGAAATCCAACAACAACAAACGCAAATCCACCGAATCCCACAGCAACCACCAAAACAAAAGGTCCAACACCATCCAAGCTTACAACACCAACACCGAACCCAAACGCACCTACACTGGGGACAGACCGTATTGTTCCAAGTGTAACTACCACCACCATGGCCCTTGCAGATCTCCTTGTAACAACTGCAGGAAGTACGGGCATTCATCCAAAGACTGCCAAGCCCCTAAATAACAAAATAACAACCAACAACCCAAAACCTGTTATGGATGCGGGGAGACGGGACATTTCAGGGATGCATGTCCCAAACGGAAGAACAACAACAACAACGTCAAGGGAAAAGCCTTCGTGTTCAAAGCTGGGGACGCCCGTCAAGACCCGAATGTGGTCACGGGTATGTTCCTCCTCAACAATTTAACTGCTTCAATTCTGTTTGATACTGGCACTGATAGGAGTTTTATTTCCGATGAGTTTTGCCCCCTACTTGACATCACCCAAGTTGTCTTAGATGTTAAGTTCACTGTAGAGCTTGCAAACGGTAAACTTATGGAAACCAAGAGTGTGATCCCTAATTGCACTTTAAATCTAGCCGACGAAATTTTCTCAATAGATCTCCTGCCTGTTAAGATAGGAAGTTTCGATGTCATTGTTGGAATGGACTGGTTGTCCAAGCATCGGGCTGAAATTATTGTGGCGACAAAGTTGTTCGTATACCTCTCGCCACCGGTGGAACTTTAATCATACAGGGGGAGACCGGTGGGACGAGACTCAATATCATGTCTTGCTTGAAAACCCGCAAATTTCTGAAAAAGGGCTATCCCGCAATCCTCGCACACATCATGAAGAAAAAGTAGGAGGAGAAGCGACTTGAGGAGGTGCCAATTGTCCGAGACTTTCCTGAAGTCTTTCCTGAAAAACTGCCTGGTCTACCACCACCAAGACAGGTTGAGTTCTCAATTGATCTCGTGCCGGGTGCTGCGCCGGTGGCACGAGCACCATACCGTTTAGCTCCATCCGAACTTCAGGAGTTGTCTGCCCAATTACAGGAACTTCTGGAAAGAGGATTCATTAGGCCGAGTTCTTCGCCTTGGGGAGCTCCGGTCCTATTTGTCAAAAAGAAAGACGGCACTTTCCGAATGTGTATAGACTATCGAGAGTTGAACAAGTTGACCGTCAAGAACCGATACCCATTACCTCGAATTGATGATTTATTCGACCAACTTCAAGGATCGAGTTGTTATTCAAAGATTGATCTCCGATCCGGTTATCATCAATTGCGTGTTCGCGATGCCGACATTCCAAAAACCGCTTTCCGAACACGCTATGGGCATTACGAATTCCAAGTGACGCCATTCGGCCTAATCAACGCACCGGCTGTATTCATGGACCTTATGAATCGGGTGTGCAAGCCTTATCTCGATAAGTTTGTCATTGTCTTCATCGATGACATTCTCATATACTCACGAGACGAACAAGAACATGTGCAACACCTCAAAACCATCCTAGAGCTACTTAGACACGAAGAGCTTTACGCCAAATTCTCTAAGTGTGAGTTCTGGATAAAAACAGTTCAATTCCTTGGTCACGTGATCGACAGTCAAGGGATTCACGTTGACCCATCAAAAATTGAAGCTATCAAGGGCTGGAAAGCACCCACCACTCCGACCGAAGTACGCCAATTTTTGGGTCTTGCCGGGTATTACCGACGATTCATTGAAAATTTCTCCAAGATAGCCTTACCACTCACGACTCTGACCCAGAAAGACAAAAAGTTTGACTGGACTGATAAACAAGAGTCGGCATTCCAACTCTTAAAGCAAAAGCTTTGCAGTGCTCCCATTCTATCATTACCCGAAGGCACCGATGACTTCATGGTATACTGCGATGCTTCTCATCAAGGTCTCGGTTGTGTGCTTATGCAACGAGACAAAGTCATAGCTTATGCTTCCCGACAGCTCAAGATTCATGAAAAGAATTACACCACCCACGACCTCGAGCTAGGAGCCGTCGTTTTCGCCCTCAAAATTTGGAGACATTACCTCTATGGCACTAGGTACACAATTTTCACAGACCACAAAAGTCTCCAACATATATTCGATCAGAAGGATCTCAATATGAGGCAACGTCGATGGGTCGAGTTGCTTACTGATTACGACTGCGAACTCAAATATCATCCAGGCAAAGCAAATGTTGTTGCCGATGCCCTCAGTCGAAAAGAGCGAGTGAAACCGCTTCGGGTCCGAGCCCTCAGTATGACCATTCACAACAATTTAAACATTCAAATTCTCACTGCTCAACTCGAAGCCTTGAAACACGAAAACGTCAAGGATGAAGCCTTGCGGGGCATGGATAAACAATTCGAAGTCAAACCTAACGGGACTAGGTATTTCTCAAACCGAATCTGGTTGCCTAAATTTGGGAACCTACGAGACTTGGTGATGGATGAAGCTCACAAGTCCAAACATTCTATCCATCCGGGATCCGATAAAATGTACCACGGTATCAAGGACTTCTACTGGTGGCCGAACATGAAAGCTGAAATCGCCACCTATGTCAGCAAGTGCCTTACTTGCTCCAAGGTCAAAATCGAATATCAAAAACCTTCTGGTTTACTTCAACAACCCGGTATTCCTGAATGGAAATGGGAACAAATTGCTATGGACTTCATAACCAAACTACCCAAGTCCTCGAGCGGTTGCGATACCATTTGGGTGATCGTGGATCGTCTCACAAAGACTGCTCACTTCCTAGCAATTAAAGAATCCGACAAAATGGAACGCCTCACCAGTATTTATCTGAAGGAAATCGTGACCAAACACGGGGTTCCAATCTCAATTATCTCCGATAGAGATAGTCGTTTCACTTCACAATTTTGGCAATCACTTCAAAAATCTCTGGGTACTAGACTTGATATGAGTACCGTATATCATCCTCAAACCGATGGCCAAAGTGAACGAACCATTCAAACACTAGAAGACATGCTACGGGCCTGCATAGTAGACTTCGGTGTAAATTGGGAAAAACACCTACCATTGTGCGAGTTCTCGTACAACAACAGTTATCATACTAGCATTAAAGCTGCACCCTTCGAGGCACTGTACGGTCGTAAGTGCCGGTCACCTATCTGTTGGACCGAAGTTGGGAATAGTCAACTCACAGGTCCAGAAATCATTCACGAGACGACCGAGAGAATCGTCGAAATTCAAAACAAACTCAAAGCCGCGCGTGATCGTCAGAAAAGTTATGCTGACGTGAGACGCAAACCACTCGAGTTTCAAGTTGGGGATCGAGTACTACTCAAAGTATCGCCTTGGAAAGGCGTAATCCGATTTGGCAAACGAGGGAAGTTAAATCCCAGATACATTGGACCATTCGAGATTCTTGAAAGAATTGGTCCAGTAGCGTATCGATTGCAGCTGCCATCCGAACTCAGCAGCGTGCATCCCACATTTCATGTTTCAAATCTGAAGAAGTGTCTGTCTGATGAGACACTTATCATCCCACTCGATGAAATTCGAGTTGACGAGAAACTTCACTTTGTTGAGGAACCCGCCGAAATCATGGACCGTGAGGTCAAACAACTTAAACAAAGTCGTATTCCCATCGTCAAAGTCAGGTGGAATTCGCGGCGCGGTCCGGAATTCACCTGGGAACGGGAAGACCAGATGCGACTCAAGTATCCTCAACTCTTCACTGACTCAACATCAAACACGACTGCAACATAAATTTCGGGACGAAATTCTTCTAACAGGGGGAGAATGTGACACCCGTCAAATTAGGACTAGAATTTAGTGCCTAATCAAGTTTTAATACATGTAATTAGTTCTGTGTTAGGCTAATTAATGTATCAAATATTATATATATATTGTTGTAATATATATCTACACAATTATGCGGTTTGTTTAAATCGTACAAGTTTCAATTCGAATGCATTTCGATTCAATTAAATACGGACGTTGGTGATGCAACTATTAATTCTGTGGAATAATTTAATTTCACTAATAATTACTTTATATTATGTTGATAATATAATAAACACATGCGTTCTGTTTAAAACGTTACCGAACTCTACAAAAATTCGACCAACCGACAAAACAAAAAGAAGTTATACTTTATAACGTAAACACAAGGTAATTTGTAAAATACTTCAATCAAAATTTTGGGTAATTATTTATATTTCAAAATGTATATTTGAAGTTAACTAATAATAATGTAAACGTTTAAATAATCGGGAAAACGAACACCACACGGAGCGCTAGGCGTAGACTGAAAATGGTGGGGATTTCCACCAAAACCCCCTCCTTTCTTCTTTTCTTTTCATTTCTATCTTCTCATCTCTCTCTCTCTACCCATTTCTCTCTCAAAATTCACCACCACAAATTCATCAAAAATCACAAGATTGGGACACTAAACGACATCAAAACATCAAGATTTTTATAGAAACGGAACCACCTCAACACGATCTACTCTTCTATCTTCTCAGATTTTCAATCCGACATCGCGTAAGTTTCCGACAAATTCCTGAAACTTCTCGTTTTAGCTTGTTTTTACATATTTATGAGTTATATAACATGTATATGTCCAAATATATGAATAAAACACGAAATTACAACCTGAAAATGAGTTTGATTTTGATTTTGGAATTGAAAAATCGAGACAGCCGTGTTCACTGTCTGAGTGTTCTTCAGTGCGACACAAGCCTTGTGTCGCACACTGTGTCGCATAAAACCCGTTATGTCGCATGTTGTGTCGTACCAAACCTTTAGTGTCGCAACTCATGCGACACAATATTGTGTCGTATACTATGTCGCAAATTATGTCGTATTTCTATACGACACAACCACTATGTCGCTATTGATTTAGCATTCCGAACCTATGCGACACAACCCTTGTGTCGTATAGGTATTGTGTCGCACTTCTATGCGACACAACCCTTGTGTCGCATAACAAATTATTGTGTCGCATAAAACAGGATAATTACAACTTTTTACTAAGTGTCGAGACCAAAATTTTATCACTTGATTTCACCCAAATTCAAGTCCAGATGCGTTTTTCCTTAAAGCAATATAGTAGAAATAAAAATTTTCCAAGCTGACCTGGCAGCTCGACCCCAGCCAGGGGCTCTGCCCCTTGGACCCCGCCAGGGGCTGCCGCCCCTTGGACCCCGCTACCAGGGGCGCTGCCCCCGGACCCCCGTACTTAGATTCCGTAAGCACATTTTTCACCAAGTGTCAAACTTGTACAACTTCAAAACACTTATACGATACAACTTTTCAAACATAATGGAATTTGTTTTTCAAGTATAACGCTTCGAAATCAATGTGGTAACATCAAGACTAATATTACAAATAAATCACCAACGGGCCGTACGCGTTTTCAAAACATACTTTAAAATCAAACAAGTCGTTGTAACTTGTATCAATTCAATCAAACAAGTCGTTGTAACTTGTATCAATTCAATCAAACAAGTCGTAGTAACTTGTAACAAAACAAACAACCAAATCGTAGTAATTTGGACATATATATATAGTTGTATAGCAACTTCAATGGTAGTTTTTCGAGATACCGGTACAATTAATAACAAATCAAGTGTCGTGGACACATTCAGGTTTCAAGCCTTTGGACACCAATACACAGCTAATTACTTCAAGTTTATTAAACTGAACACTTCAAGACTCAGGTGAGTTTCATGGCCCCATTTTCACTATTTTACAACTAGGGGTGTGATATTACTACTCTATTTTGTTTTACAAGTAGAATGCAAGTACCCACCTTCAAATACTACATGAGTTTCAAGCTAATCAATTTAAAGTCCTCTATAGCATAGTCTCTAATATTTTAGTGTGATTGTTAGTATATGATATCATATGGGATTGACAATCCTCATCCGGGTTAGCACGCACTAACCGGTCAAACGGATGTATTAGCATTTGGGAAGACGAGTGTGGATTAGACACTCGTAGGAGGCAAACCAGTTAGGTTTCCTTAATTGGACCTAGCGCTCAAGTTAAGCTCAGACTATGTGCTCATGGATTGTATAACTTTTATTTTGCTTAATTGCATCTTAAATTCAATATAAATCTTGCGGTTCTTACAACCATACATTGACATACAAACCTGTGAGCTCACCAGCGTTTTCGCTGACCCATTTTAGTATTTATCACAGGTACCCAGCAGTAGGTTGGCTGCACAAGCAGGGATTATTAGCTCGAGTCAGCATACATACAACTAGAGATTTGATTGCATTATTATATTTTGTAAAAGTAATTATGCTATGTAATCTCTAAATTTCAGGAGACCGAGCTAATGTAACAATATTTTGATGTAACGTTTACTTTATTAATACAAGTTTAAAATGACGCATATAGTGGTCGTTCATTATATCTTATGTGCTTTGTATATTGATTAGTGACACCCAAACCGAGCTTCCGCAAATCATCAAATTTGGGGGTGTCACAGTCTAGTACGCTGGATCGAGAAAGTCGAATCTGTATTTCTTATCTGCAACTGTGCAGAGGGAGACAAGGTTAAGTTCTCCGTTAGTACTTTTACTGACACCGCACTCACCTGGTGGAACATCTATGCCCAGACTGTGGGTGTTGCTAATGCTTACAAACTCCCGTGGGAGGAGTAATTGAAGGAGATGTTGAGGGGCGAGTACTGCCCCAGGGATGAATTGAAACAGCTGGAATTGGAATTCTGGAACCACAAGATGCAGGGTGATGACATCACCGGATACACCAACCGTTTCTACCAACTGGCACTTCTGTGCCCAACCATGGTCGATCCTGAGTACAAGAGGATCGAGAAATATGTCGATGGACTTCCCGAGAGACTCCAAGACCTAGTGACTTCATCCAAACCGGGTACTATTCAGAGCGCCATTCATATGGCTCATGAGCTAACGGCAAATTCTGTCCGCCGTGGCACAACTTCAACCCCATCTACAAACAACAAACGCAAATGGGAAGGAAACCCCAACTCATCCAACCAACTCACCAACAAGAAGCCTGAGTCTGTTAAGGCTTATTCATCGGGGACTACTGAAAAGAAAGGGTATATCGGGAGCAAGCCTTACTGTCCCAAATGCAACCGCCATCATGACGGTTCTTGCCCTTGCTCCAACTGTAAACGGTTCGGGCACCTAGCCAAGGATTGCCGAACCAACATTCCTACCCCCAACACCAATGCACCGAAGGCCTGCTTTGGGTGCGGAAATCCAGGGCATTTCAAAAAAGATTGCCCAAAGCTGAAAAACAACAACAACCCTGCTCGCGGCAGATCATTTGTTATCAAGGCTGGGGAAGCCAGACAAGACCCGAATGTCGTGACGGGTACGTTCCTTCTCAACGACCTTACTGCTTCTGTATTATTTGATATTGGTGCCGATAAAAGTTTCATTTCTGAGAAATTTAGCCCTTTACTTGATATAACTCCCACTGCCTTAGATGCTAAATACATTGTAGAATTAGCTAACGGCAAAACTGATTGCATCATACGCAAATGTACACTTAACCTTACGAACGAAACGTTTTCCATTGATTTAATCCCTGTCGAGATCGGCAGCTTCGATATTATTGTCGGTATGGATTGGTTATCCGAGCACCGAGCTGAAATCATTTGTCATGACAAACTCGTTCGCATACCTCTTGTCTCCGGTGGAACCTTAGTCCTACAAGGGGAGACCGGCAGACGGAATCTGAATATTGTATCCTTCCTCAAAACTAGAAAATATCTACAAAATGGGTATCAAGCCATCCTCGCGCATGTAACGGAGAATAAGTCGGAGGAGAAGCGACTTGAGGATGTTCCAATTGTGCGGGATTTCCCGGAAGTCTTTCCTGAAGACTTGCCCGGACTTCCGCCACCTAGACAAATTGAATTTCAAATCGAACTTGTGCCAGGAGCTGCACCCGTGGCACGAGCCCCTTACCGTCTAGCACCATCCGAAATGCAGGAGTTGTCTAACCAACTACAGGAACTCCTGGATAGAGGATTTATTCGACCAAGTTCCTCGCCTTGGGGAGCTCCGGTCTTATTCGTGAAAAAGAAAGATGGATCTTTCCGTATGTGTATCGATTACCGAGAGCTGAATAAGCTAACCATAAAGAATCGGTACCCGCTTCCTAGAATCGATGACCTATTTGACCAGCTCCAAGGATCAAGTGTTTACTCAAAGATTGATCTACGGTCAGGTTATCATCAACTCCGAGTCCGCGACAATGATATTCCAAAGACAGCCTTCCGAACTCGTTACGGGCTTTACGAATTCCAAGTAATGCCATTTGGTTTAACCAACGCACCGGCCGTATTCATGGACCTTATGAATCGGGTGTGCAAACCGTATCTTGACAAATTCGTCATTGTGTTTATCGATGACATCCTGATTTACTCTCGCAATGAGCAGGAACATGCTCAACATCTGAAAACCATTCTAGGACTCCTTAGACACGAAGAGTTATATGCCAAATTCTCTAAGTGTGAGTTCTGGATTCGAACCGTTCAATTCCTCGGACACGTGATTGACAGCCAAGGAATTCATGTTGATCCTGCCAAGATTGAAGCAATCAAGGGCTGGGAGTCACCGGCCACTCCAACCGAAGTGAGAAAATTCTTAGGTCTTGCTGGTTATTACCGCCGATTCATTGAAAACTTTTCAAGAATAGCTGTTCCCTTAACAACACTGACTCAGAAAGATAAGAAGTTCGATTGGACTGATAAACAGGAGTCAGCTTTCCAGCTATTGAAACACAAACTTTGCAGTGCACCAATCTTGTCCTTACCCGAGGGCACCGATGATTTCGTAGTTTATTGCAACGCCTCACACCAAGGACTTGGTTGCGTGTTAATGCAACGGGAAAAAGTCATTGCCTATGCCTCAAGACAACTAAAAATTCACGAGAAAAATTATACGACCCACGACCTCGAGTTAGGTGCCGTGGTCTTCGCATTGAAAATCTGGAGACATTATCTCTACGGTACGAAAAGCACTATCTTTACCGATCACAAAAGTCTCCAACACATATTCGATCAGAAGGATCTAAACATGAGGTAGCGTCGTTGGGTTGAGTTACTTAGTGACTACGACTGCGAGATCAAATACCATCCGGGCAAGGCTAACGTAGTTGCCGATGCCTTAAGCCGAAAAGAACGAGTGAAACCCCTTCGAGTTCGAGCACTTTCTATGACAATTCGTAACGAGCTCCCTGCTCAAATCCTTACCACTCAGCTCGAAGCACTCATCGATGAAAACCTGAAAAATGAAGCCTTACGAGGCTTGGATAAACAATTCGAAATCAAACCTGATGGGACTCGATACTTCTCTAACCGGGTGTGGTTACCCAAATTCGGAAACTTGCAAGAATTGGTGATGGCTGAAGCTCACAAATCTCGATACTCTATACATCCTGGATATGACAAGATGTATCACGACGTCAAAGGGTTGTATTGGTGGCCTAACATGAAAGCTGACATCGCCAAGTACGTCAGTAAATGCCTAACCTGTTCCAAAGTCAAGGCCGAACACCAAAGACCCTCGGGATTGCTCCAACAACCTGATATTCCTCAATGGAAATGGGAACAGATTACCATGGACTTCATTACCAAACTACCAAAAACTTCGAGTGGTTGCGATACCATTTGGGTGATTGTGGACCGTCTCACAAAATCTGCTCATTTTCTGGCCATCAAGGAAACCGACAAGATGGAGCGTCTGACTCGCATCTACGTCAAAGAAATCATCTCGCGACACGGTGTACCTATCTCGATCATCTCGGATAGGGACAGCCGTTTTACTTCTAACTTTTGGCAATCACTACAGAAATCTCTTGGTACTCGTTTGGATATGAGTACTGCTTATCACCCGCAAACCGATGGCCAAAGCGAGCGAACTATTCAAACACTGGAGGATATGCTACGAGCCTGCGTAGTTGACTTCGATACTTCTTGGGAAAATCATTTACCGTTGTGCGAGTTCTCGTACAACAACAGTTACCATACCAGCATTAAGGCTGCACCATTCGAGGCACTCTACGGGCGTAAGTGCCGATCACCTATCTGTTGGACTGAGTTAGGAGATTCCCAACTCACGGGTCCAGAAATCATTCACGAAACTACTGAGAAAATCATTGGTATTCAAAACCGGCTGAAAGCCGCACGTGATCATCAGAAAAGCTATGCTGACGTGAGACGCAAACACCTTGAGTTCCAGGTAGGGGACAAGGTACTTCTTAAAGTGGCACCGTGGAAGGGTGTCATTCGATTCGGAAAACGAGGCAAACTAAACCCTAGATACATCGGACCATTCGAAATCCTTGAAAGGATTGGTCCAGTGGCATACCGCCTGCAACTTCATGCTGAGCTTAGCAGCGTTCACAACACATTCCACATTTCTAACTTGAAGAAATGTCTGTCTGACGAGACACTGATTATACCGCTCGACGAAATCCAAATCGATGATAAACTTCATTTTGTCGAGGAAATCATGGACAGCGAGGTCAAGCGATTGAAACAGAGTCGTATTCCCATCGTAAAAGTCAGGTGGAATTCTAGGCGTGGCCCTGAGTTCACCTGGGAACGGGAAGACCAAATGCGACAGAAATACCCACATCTCTTCCCAGACAAACACCGTCCATACACTCGAGCTAATTTCGGGACGAAATTTCTTTAACAATGGGAGAATGTAACACCTGCATAATTAGGATAATTAATTATGCCTAATTATTTGTAACTTGTTGTAATTAGTATGTAATAGGACTAATTACAGACTCTATTTGTATATATATAAGGTGATTTATATATATATGTGTGTACTTACGCGATTTGGATGAATCGTATGAATTAACCGGACGGAGTCCGAAACAGTTTCCTTGGACGTTGGTGACAGAAATTTACTTAAATAAGGAGAACGTATTTTTGTTATATAAAATACACATTGAACGAACAGTATTTATATTACCGCGACGACATTTTAAATAATTCAACAAAAACGTATTAAACGCGAATTAATAATTTAAATATTTCGACAAATGTTTTTATTACTAATTTCAAGGTATTTTTATTTAAATACTCCAGTTACATTTTAAAAATATAACTGTTTGGTTAAATATTAAAAACGAGGGATTAAACGATTAGGACACGGAGTAAACTGTGTTTTGAGGAGTGTTTTCCCTCCCCTCCTTTTGGAATCAGCCACCAACCCACCACCCTCTCATCTCTTTCTCTCATTTTCTCTTAAACAAACACACACAAACACTCTCACCAATTTCTCTCAAATTTTCGGATTCACAAACCGACCCACGAGATTTATATTTTCGGAATCACCAACAAACAAGGAACAAGATTTGCAAAAGCACCATCATCATTTTCGGCCTCCATCTCTCTCGATTTACAATTGTAAGAAATTTCTAAAATCTTAGATCTATTCATTTTGGTGTAATGTTTTGACGAAATATTGTGTACACAACATAGTTATAACCTAAACAATGAAGAAAACACGATTTTACAGCTCAAAAATGGGTTAGATTTGCGTTTTTGGTCAGAAAATCTCGACATCCGAAAGTTTCTAGGCTGGTGTTCATCAATGCGACACAAGCCTTGTGTCGCATGTTATGTCGTATTTTGCCTGTTGCGTCGTACCTAGTGTCGTATTTTGTGTCGTACGTTATGTCGCATCTTGTGTGCGACACAACGCTTGTGTCGCATACCAAGTTTTTGTGTCGCAAATTGTGTCGCAGAAACCAGAATCAGGATTTTTAAAGTCAAAGTTACTGTAGCAAAGTCAAATTTTACTGTAGCAATTCACTGTAGCACAGTTACTGTAGCAAAAATCAACATTTTAGAATTTTTGATACAAACCGTCACCAACGGGTCAAATATGTTTTCCAACAAACGAACAATTACAGACATACGGACAAACATTGGATATACTAGTTGTGTACAACTAAACGAAACGTCTCGCGAGACACATACTTACATAACTTCATATGATTAGGCATTTGAAGGTTACGGGTTCTGAGAACCTACTTGCTATATTTACTACTTGCTATTTGCTACGGCTTATTACGAGACTCAGGTGAGTCTTACGGCCCCACTTTTTACTGTTTTATCTGATTGGGGGAGAAACATGCTACTACTTTTTCTTGAACACAAGTACTAAACTGTTTACTATACCAAAAGGAATTGCATGAGTTGTTTACGTACTATTTACAGAAGTCTCTCCATCATATATCGTTAGTTATGGACTTAAGCGCGAACACTAGTTAATGGATCCATTAGGGAAATGACCCTCCCCGCCCGGGGCAGTAGCTCGGCCACGTACTGATTTACACGTAGAAAAGGGTGACTAATTATTCGTTACTGATGCTTGCTCATTTACGAGCATGTCACGGGAGCAAACTTATTAATTACGGGTTAAGCTTCGATTATGAGCCTCATGGCAACGGTATAACTTACTTACTTACATTTGCTGGATTGCAAATACTGGTTTTACATTTGCTGGATAGCAAATACTGATTTTACGCCTATGGGCACTACTGATGAAATCTTGTGTTTCAAAACTGATATTACTTACAAACCTGTGAGATTCACTAACATTCGTGTTGACCTTTTTAGCATGTTTTCTCAGGTACCCGGATGGAGTAGGATTATTCCAGGACTTTAGCTAGAGTCGCATGATTTCAACACAACTGCATTAATGGAGATTTTTAGCATTATCTTTTGTATATTACGATTATGTAATAGAATCTCCCGCTATACGCGTGAACTCTAGGAAACTACCTTTTTGTATACGAAAACATTAAGTTTTCTAACATTATATCTATGGGAATGTAACTAATTTTACAAATGTTGCATATAGATGTCGTTTATTTTATCTTTGCGCTGTGATATTTGATTAGTAGCACCCCAAAACTATGCTTCCGCAAAACAGTGAATTTGGGGGTGTTACAGATGTGCAGAAGGCTCAGCAATATTAGACTACTGAGTGGATGTCTGAGGTATTCGGTGAGTGGATATCTAATCCTCAGTGTGATTTAGTTGTAACGAATTTGGTTACAACAAGTAACATATTATTACTGTGTTAGTTGCCATGATGATTATGATGGTTAGTAATAATACTGTTGATATAGTAATGTTGACCTAATGAATATGTGTATATGTGATCACGTGCTATATTGGGCCTTTGCGCCTTGGTTGTTAATGAGGTCAACAAGTTGTTGAACGGTTGGTTGGGCTAGTCGGTTATTTATGAGTTAACACATCTCCAGTGTTGGTTGATAATAACAACTAGCTATCGGTCTCGTCCGTTATGGCCATACGGATATGGTTGGATAAGTGTTCTTGGGGAATCCCCGGGTATTATGATATCCCAAGAGCCACCGATCCTCATTATTAAGTTGTGATATTGTTGAACAATTGTAATGTGTACTTGTGTGTTTCAGGTTAATTGTTGTATACAAGATTGTTATGCTAAGTTGTGCTGTCGACTAATATTCACTCACTTAGCGTTATGCTAATCCCCCACATTAACACTTCTTGCAGGTTATAGAATTATCGGGTGGGCAAGAAGTTGGATTGGAAGGAATGTTTGATGATTAAGTGTTACTCTGATATTTGATTGTATAAATCAATGTTATATCTTGTTTTTATATAACACCTATGTTGATAAATTATGTTTTGAAAGGATTGCATTTTATATGTTGATAAAACGATGTAAATTATCACTATCTATTTGGACTTACGCTTCCGATTTACTATTTCTAAATAAGTATAAATGAGGGGTGTTATAATAGGTATAGTACGTAGCCGACAAAATGCAATAACCCATCTTCATATTCTCATTCCGTATATATTTCATCTCATTTTTCTATGTACATAGTAAAACAACATAATGTTTCATATCTTAATTAATCGATACATCTTAGCTTCTTCTATCGACACATAAGATCATCTAATAGTAACACATCATCGTAATTGTTGAACATTTAGATGGAAAAAAAAACTATGTCTTACTTATTACATAAGAAAAAAAAACCCCTACAATCTTCATATTCTCAATATCTTTAAGCAGCGCAACGCATAGCTTACTATAAAAAGATTAATGTCAGTTGTTAACAATGTTACATGTATATTATCTTTAAGGTTAGTACTTAATTAAAATGAAAATAGACGCTTACATTGTTTATCAAAACAATTTCACTTTTTCAATCTACATTTCTTTTTAAATTTTAGAAAACATATAAGCCACGTCTTAGAGCATTCCAATTGTAGAAAAATGAATGTGGCAATTTCAGGATTTGAAGTGACCCAGGGAAATCTCAATTTTTGTGAACTCATAGCATAAACAATGCATGCAGCAAAAAAATACAACTTTTTTATAAGAAATTTACATCGCGTATAGCGAATGGACCTGTAGCGACTATTACCGTACCTTTAACGTGGCCCGCCAGTGTATATATTGATAGTTTTAGGTTTAAAACATATACTGTATAAGAAAGATACAAACAATTAAAAATTAAGAAGAAGAATACAAAATTTAATGACACATGGCATCTTATAGTGAGTCTTATGAATAAAGAGAGTGAAATATGAGTAAGGTTCAGAGGATAAGACCTTATATGTGGACAAGGAGGAGAATATCTATTTTACTGCATTTTAGGACAAAATTGTAAGGGTTAAAATGCAGTGAAATTTATAGGTATAAAGTGCAGTGTCATTAAAACACAGTGTTGTAAAAAATACAGTACTTGTCGTGAATTACAAAATTTTGGTCCTAAAATGCAGTAAAAACAAATCTTCTCATCCTTCTCCTCAAATTGGTCTTCCGCTCAAATCCTCCACCATGAAATATATAATTTTATTCACATAACGGTATTGTTCTATTTGCTATGTATTGATTTTTTTTTTTTTAATATAATTTAAATCTTACAAAATATAAATTTAAAATAGAAGAAATTTCCAATCTCTATTTTCTCTCTTTATTATATGTAAAAGAAAGTTATAAATATGTAGTCATTCTAAAAATAGATAATTTTAAAATAATCTTGGTCATTAAATGAATAAGGGTAATTAATTAGGACCATTGATCTCCTTTCTAAAACTTGACTACTTAAATGGTCAAAGAAAAAGACATCAACGCCCTTATAGTTCAATGATAATTACCCATGTTTAACGTTAGTATTAAAAGTTAATTAAATGTAAAAATAGTATTGCAATCTCATGAATATGATTTATGTAATATAGGGGTAATTTGTTCTACAATGCATTTAATTTAAAGTCGTTAGTAATTATTTCACAATCAAATAAGTAAATTGAATTATATAATTGAATTATCTTTTTCAATTTTTAAATACAAATACAATTCTGGTGTTAATTTTTACTTAAAAGTGATTTTAGTGTAACAAGATATATTATCATAATTAATTAATGTATATAAAGAAAAACATATCTCATATGTAGCGAATTTCAAGTACAATACCGATTTCAATTTAAATACAATACTAATACTATGAACATTGAATACGACGGAAAACCATAATAAGACTATAAACATTAAATACAAATGATACTTTAATTATACATAAAAAATCAATATGCTACATTCATTTAGCTTATACTATTTATTTTTATTTCTGATAAAAAGAAATAAAAAATAACGTTTTTAAGTCAATTATCAATAATTTAAATTTCACATACCATTTACAGGTTAGAAAACATTTAAAAGTGCAACCTTTAATATTTTTACATGCCATTTTCGCATGAATATGCAATTTTTAGTATACAGTTATGAAAATAGAAGCCATTATTTTAATTATATTTCCATTTCCAAGTTATCTATAGTAACTAAATTAGGTGATAGCTAATTTTGAATATAAAATAGAGAAAATATTTCAAACTATTTTCTGAACCTGTTTTTGTTGATGATTACGAAATAATTATCCCGACTTCAAACAATGCTAAATCATTATTATTAATTCATTCCAATTTCAAAACTTTATACAGAATTACCTAATGAATCTTCCCTCGATGTCTTTCACTAACTCATTATCCCACTTTATAAAAGGTTGGAGGCTTATTAGTAATGGAGGAGTATATACATGATTAATTGCAATTTTATCTTCAATTAATGAGACCCACAATCTTATAAACAAATGGATGTTGATCAAGGTTTTACACATCTGAACCTTATTAATGATGAGAGTGATGACTATAAGGTCCGTGTTAAGGTGTTTCTTTTGTGAAAACATAGTTACTTGAACACAACAACTTAACATAAGTTGCTTCAATGGAAATTGTAACACCCCCAAATTTACCGTTGGCGGAAGCATACTTTGGGGTGCTACTAATCAATACACAAAGCACATAAGATACATAATGAACGACCACTACATGCGTCGTTTTACAATTACATTGATTAACGTAAAAGTCTACATATGTTTTACAAAAGACGAGTTCGCATAGATATTTGAGAGATTCTAATACATATCTAATTTTAGCAAAATATAGAAATGCAGGAAAATCTCTTGATGTTTATATGATTGCATGCGACTCGAGCTACAGTATCCTGATGGGCAGTCCAACCTACTGCTGAGTACCTGAGATAACATGCTAAAAGGTCAGCTATAAAGCTGGTGAGCTCACAGGTTTGATATGATAATATATGATTTGTGAACCGCAAGATTTAATGATTCGATTTACAAAGCATGTAAATAATTGATTGATGGGTATCACATGAATATTTGTAATTAAACAAATAAGTAAAGATTGATACAACTAACATGAGCACATAGTCTGAGCTTAACTGAGGGGTCAGGATCACTATCAAGTGCCTGATCGAGGGTGCCTCTATGCGTATGCCTAATCAACATACGTTTGAACAAATGTTAATGCGTCCGTTTGACAGGTTAGTGCTTGCTAACTCGGACGGGGATTGTCAATCCCATATGGTACCATACACTAACATTCACGCTAAATCATATTAACAGAACTATGCTTCAGAGGACTTTGATTGATTAGATGAAAACAACTCATGCAGCATACGTGATAATTTGATACTTGTGTTCACATGTAAAACAAAACGAGCATGTATCTCACCCCTAGGTAAAAGCATTTAAAATAGGGGCTATGAGACTCACCTGAGCCTAATGAATTGTTAGCCAACAATTATGATGATTCACAATGATTTGATGTCGTTACAACGACTGAACCTGCAGGGCGTCTTAGACGCGCAAGGTTTTGATAATGATTAGATATTGAACCTGCCAGGCGTATTAAACGCGCAAGGTTTTGATTGATTAGATGACTCAGCAGACCATCTATGCTAGTTGTTCATCCAACTAGTAATGTCCAAATAATTAGTTTTGGATTGATTGTATTTTGAAAACATGTACGGCCCGTTGGTGATTAATTGTAATAATAATCTCAAAACATTATTATTAAAATGTTGTAATGATATACTTGTAAAGTATAATTGAAGTGGTTAGTATTCGTATAAATCATGTGTTGATGTGTTATTGTCTTAGGTGATTATAAGTTGTTACCACTTCTAGTTATAACCTCGTTACCATTGTTAGTTTAAGTTGTTATCACTGTTAGTTATAACATAGTTACCACTGTTAGTTATAACTTAGTTACCACTGTTAGTTATAACATAGTTACCACTGTTAGTTATAACTTAGTTACCACTGTTAGTTATAACTTAGTTACCACTGTTAGTTATAACATAGTTACCACTGTTAGTTATAACTTAGTTACCACTGTTAGTTATAACTTAGTTACCACTGTTAGTTATAACATAGTTACCACTGTTAGTTATAACATAGTTACCACTGTTAGTTATAACATAGTTACCACTGTTAGTTATAACTTAGTTTCCAAAACAGCCCCTTTTTATATATTTTTCTGATTTTTGGCTCGACGAACCTCTCGTTTTCTACACTTTTTATTCAAAACCAAGACCCACCAAAAATCACAGATGTTCCCCTATGGGTCTAGTGTAAATCTGCACTTTATGGTAATTTTATAAGTTCATCTGCTATTTTTAACAAAAATCAACATGAAAGGTAGTCGGATTTGGTTCGGAAACGAGTAACATTCAAAGATCAGCTTCTATACTTAAATCCGTACAGATCTGGAAAAAGTGTAAAACACGAAAGTTGTAGCTCTTTTCAATACGCAACTTTTAAAAAAAAATTGGTTGTCTAACTCATCTTAGAGCTCGAGATATTAACGATTTTGTAGGACTGTTTTTGAGAGACAGAATCTGTCATACATACATACTTATGAAAAACGTTTTTAAGATTTAGATTTGGACATTATCAAGTTGTATGAACAATATATCATCTATATAAACATAATACAAGTATTTTACGAAAGTGTCGGGATTCTTACGATGATCGAATGAAGAATCCGAAAAGGTGGAAGCGTAGCTCGCGTTCTCGTGATCGTTTTTGCTTCAATCGACTTGATGATCCAAAGAGGTTTTGATGGTGGATTATGGTGGTGAAAGTGGCTGATTTTAGAGAGAGAAAGATCAGAGATTAGAGAGAGAATGAGAGAGATTGAGTTGGTGATTGAATGAAGAAAGATGAGATGATGGTGGTGGTTAAAGTCAAGAACAAGATCCATGTTTCATGGATCTTGTTTGGCTGATTTTTCCAAGTCAAAAAGGAGGTGGATTTTTGTTATATTTTGTCTCAAATAATTGGTATTATATCCGTGTTCGTTTACCCGATCGTTTAAACGTATATTTAGACGTTATATTTTATACGCAATACGTACGTATTTTAAATAACGAATGAACTTTAGATATTTTCGAGTTGAAGTATTTTATCAAAATACTTATTAATGACTTATAAAATATAACTTTAGTTTGTTTCGATTATCGGGCACGACTTGTGCATTTTTGGTTGCGTTTGATTGTTTTATACGACACGAAATACTTTTGAAATGTTATCGAAATAATACGTAATAAATAATGAGTTGTATTAAATAACAATTCTATATTACTTAATACTTATTTTCACCAACGCCGTATAGATGAATCGGAATTCGGCCGATTTGAAAATGCACGATTTAAACAAATCGCGTACTGATATTTATATATAACAATATACATATTGATACATACAATTAGCCTAAAACATAGCACTAATTACATATATTGCTAGATGATTAGGATCTAATAATCTAGTCCTAATTTGACGGGTGTCACATTCTCCCCTTGTTAAGAGAATTTCGTCTCGAAATTTAACTCGAAGTTGGCGTGTGAGTGGAGTTTGAAAATAGATGTGGATGTTTAAATCGCATCTGGTCTTCCAGTTCCCAGGTGAATTCCGGACCAAGCCGCGAATTCCACCGAACCTTGATGATTGGGATACGACTTTGCTTAAGCTGTTTGACCTCACGGTCCATGACCTCCACTGGTGTCTCGACAAAATGAAGTTTGTCGTCGATTTGAATTTCCTCGAGCGGGATAATGAGTGTCTCGTCGGACAGACATTTCTTAAGATTAGAAATGTGAAATACGGGATGCACGCTACTGAGCGGAGGAGGTAGCTGCAATCGATAAGCGACTGGACCAATCCTTTCAAGGATCTCAAAAGGTCCGATGTATCTAGGGTTTAACTTCCCACGTTTACCAAAACGGATGACACCTTTCCAAGGTGATACCTTGAGCAGTACTCGATCCCCAACCTGGAACTCGAGATGCTTGCGTCTCACGTCAGCATAACTCTTCTGACGATCACGTGCGGCCTTCAGCCGTTGCTGGATACCAACGATCTTCTCGGTGGTTTCATGAATGATCTCAGGACCAGTGAGTTGACTATCTCCAACTTCGGTCCAACAGATAGGCGATCGGCACTTACGACCGTAAAGTGCCTCAAAAGGTGCAGCTCCAATACTGGTGTGGTAGCTGTTGTTGTATGAGAATTCACACAATGGCAAATGCTGTTCCCAATTTGCACCGAAGTCAATTACGCAGGCGCGTAACATATCTTCCAGTGTTTGAATTGTTCTTTCACTTTGGCCATCGGTTTGTGGATGATAGGCTGTACTCATATCTAAACGAGTACCCAATGACTTTTGTAATGATTGCCAAAAGTTAGATGTGAATCGGCTGTCTCTATCAGAGATAATTGAGATTGGAACGCCGTGCCTTGTTACGATCTCCTTCATATAGATTCGCGTGAGACGTTCCATTTTGTCGGTTTCCTTCATAGCAATGAAGTGAGCAGATTTGGTTAGACGATCAACTATTACCCATATAGTATCGCAACCACTTGATGTTTTCGGGAGTTTAGTGATGAAATCCATGGAGATTTGCTCCCATTTCCATTGAGGAATTTCCGGTTGCTGGAGCAAGCCGGAGGGTTTCTGATATTCGGCTTTAACCTTGGAACATGTGAGGCATTTGCTAACGTACATGGCAATCTCTGCTTTCATGCTCGGCCACCAGTACAGTCCCTTGATGCCATGATACATCTTGTCCGATCCAGGATGTATAGAGTATTTGGACTTGTGAGCTTCATCCATCACAAAGTCTCGAAGATTCCCAAACTTGGGTAACCAGATTCGGTTTGCGAAGTACTTGACTCCATTGGGTTTGGTTTCAAATTGATTCTCCATATTTCGCAAGGCCTCTTCCTTGATGTTTTCAGGTTTCAATGCTTCGAGTTGAGCAGTGAGGATTTGAATGATTAGATCATTATGAATGATAATACTGAGGGCTCGGACTCGAAGAGGTTTGGTGCGCTCTTTTCGACTTAAGGCGTCGGCAACTACATTTGCCTTGCCCGGATGATACTTGATTTCGCAGTCATAGTCGGTGAGTAACTCGACCCAACGACGTTGCCTCATATTGAGATCCTTCTGATCAAATATGTGATGGAGACTCTTATGATCAGTGAAGATGGTACATTTTGTGCCATACAGATAATGTCTCCAGATTTTGAGAGCGAACACTACGGCTCCTAATTCGAGATCATGTGTTGTGTAGTTCTTCTCGTGAACTTTGAGTTGTCGGGAGGCGTAAGCTATGACTTTCTCTCGTTGCATTAATACGCAACCCAGTCCCTGATGCGAAGCATCGCAGTATACCACGAAGTCTTCGTTACCTTCGGGTAGTGATAGGATAGGCGCACTGCAAAGCTTTTGCTTTAATAACTGGAATGCTGACTCTTGCTTATCAGTCCAATTGAACTTCTTCTCTTTCTGAGTCAGTGTTGTGAGTGGTTGTGCTATCTTGGAGAAATTCTCAATGAAGCGCCGATAGTAACCAGCCAATCCTAAGAATTGGCGTACTTCGGTCGGTGTTGATGGTGCTTGCCAGCACTTGATAGCCTCGATCTTTGAGGGATCAACATGAATTCCCTGACTGTCAATCACATGACCAAGGAATTGAACGGTTTGCATCCAGAACTCACACTTGGAGAATTTTGCATATAACTCTTCGTGTCTAAGAAGTTCTAGAATGGTTTTGAGATGTTGCGCGTGCTCTTGCTCGTTGCGTGAGTAGATAAGAATGTCGTCGATGAAAACAATGACAAACTTGTCGAGATATGGTTTGCACACACGGTTCATAAGATCCATGAATACAGCCGGTGCGTTAGTCAAACCAAAGGCCATAACCTGAAACTCGTAATGACCATAGCGAGTTCGGAAAGCGGTTTTCGGAATATCTTCATCGCGAACTCGTAACTGATGATAACCCGATCGTAGATCTATTTTTGAATAGATGCTTGACCCTTGGAGTTGGTCGAACAGGTCATCAATACGGGGAAGTGGATAACGGTTCTTGATGGTCAATTTGTTCAACCCTCTGTAGTCGATACACATCCTGAATGAACCGTCCTTCTTTTTCACAAACAGGACCGGTGCTCCCCATGGTGAAGAACTCGGTCTTATGAAACCCTTATCCAGAAGTTCCTGTAACTGAACAGACAACTCCTGAAGTTCTGAAGGGGCTAAACGATATGGTGCTCGTGCCACGGGTGCTGCCCCAGGCACAAGGTCAATTGAGAACTCAACTTGCCTCAGTGGTGGAAGACCAGGCAATTCTTCAGGAAAGACTTCTGGATAGTCTCTGACGATGGGCACATCCTCGAGTCATTTCTCTTCTGACTTTTTCTCAATAACATGAGCGAGGATTGCCTGATAACCTTTCCTAAGGTACTTGCGAGTCTTCATGCAGGATATGATATTCAATCTCGTCCCACTGGTCTCCCCTTGTATGATCAAAGTACTACCAGTGACGAGAGGAATACGAACGATCTTGTCATGACATACAACTTCAGCTCGATGCTTGGATAGCCAATCCATGCCTACTACTATGTCAAAACTTCCAATCTCGATGGGTATGAGGTTTATGGGAAATAGTTCATTTGCGAGGTTTAGGGTGCAATTTGGTATTACACTATCGACCTCAATCAATTTGCCATTAGCTAACTCTACAGTGTACTTAGCTTCTAAGGCAACAGGGGAAATGTCTAATAGTGGGCTAAATTCCTCAGATATAAAACTCTTATCAGCACCAGTATCAAACAAAATTGAAGCAGTTAAATTGTTGAGAAGAAACATACCCGTGACCACATTAGGATCTTCACGGGCCTCTCCAGCATTCAGCACAAAAGCTCTGCCCCTAGCAACGTTGTTGTTGTTACCCTTGTTCTTTAGCTTCGGACACGCATTCCTGAAGTGTCCAGTGTTTCCACACTCATAGCAGGCTCGGGGTTGGTTGTTGTTGGTGTTGGTGGTTAGGTTGGTTGCTGGTGCTCGACAGTCTTTGGTAAGATGTCCATATTTCTTACAGTTGTTACAGGGTGCACTACAAGGACCATCATGATGACGATTGCACTTTGAACAGTAGGGTTTACTTCCAGTGTACCCTTTTCTCTCTCCAGAACCTGATGTGTCATTCTTGACAGTCTCAGTCTTTTTGAAGTTCTGTTGGTTCTGATTCCCAGACCATTTTCTCTTGTTGTTGTTCCCAGAAGATGAGACAGGGTTTCCTTGGCTCTCTTGCATAGCCATGAGCTCATGAGCTAAACGAATTGCTCCCTGAATAGTGGTTTTGCCAGAAGAGGCAACGTTCCCCCGGATAGGTTCCGGAAGACCGCGAATGTACCTCTTGACCTTGTCGGTCTCAGTGCTTACTAAGGCTGGGCGGAGGGTTGCCAGTTGTTGAAACCTAGTGGTATAACCAACAATGTCAGTTCCTTGAACCTTAAGATGCCAGAACTCCTCATCTAGCTTCTCGAGTTCTTCAGATGGGCAATACTCCTCTGTGAGCATTTTCTTCAGATCTTCCCAGGGAAGTAGATAGGCGGTATCTATACCCACAGAATGGGTATACGAGTTCCACCAGGTGAGGGCACCGTCAGCAAGGGTGCATGTGGAAAACTGAACTCTATCCCCTTCCGCACATTTGCTAATGCGAAAGACGGATTCCATCTTCTCAACCCATCTGATTAGGCCGATGGCTCCTTCAGTTCCTTTAAAGCTCAGGGGTTTGCAGTTTTGGAAATCCTTGTAGGAACAAGGCTTGGTAGTGGGAGGGGTATTGGCAGTACCACTATTCCTTTCGGGGGTCTCTGACGAATGTCGCGCCAAGGCTTCAGTCACAGCCTGAGAGATGATAGATGCCATCTGGGCATCAGTGTAAGTCCTTGACTTTGGCGGCATGATTTTCCTGAGATTAGAAGGATAAAGTTCGTGAGAGATTGTCCATAAATGATGATTATCATAGATGTACATATACAAATGCGGTAATATACAACATCACAATATGACAATCAACATTATAGAACAATCAAGAGGAATTGAATAACCATCTCTACTGACTAGCAACTACGTGCTAACTAGCCTGGTTATTTGAATTGTTGAGTTGGATAAGGTCTCGCTTGAAGTGACTCGGTGGTCCTCCTAGCTACCTATGAGTTTCGTGATTACAAGAGATGTTGTCGAGAGCGGGATGAAATAGAAGATGTTTCGGTGGGTGTGTGTTGCCATCGCTATGACAAAGTGTTTGAATATGTGAGTGTCTATATATATAATATATAATAGACTAGCGTACTGTGCCTGATCGATGACTAACTATGTATATATACTTATATCACATAATAGTCTTATGAGTGTCTAGCACAAACAATTTTGAGTCCCGGTTTCTCTCGAGGTCAGAGTCAACTAATGTATTCCTATTCCAGCATAACCATTTCAAGCCTTACATCATCTTTATTTAATTGTACATAGTTGATCAAGCTATGTTAAATTAAACTTGTATGACGTAACTCTTGAACCAATCACACTTAACAGAAAATACTGCCTAACGGTCATAGTCTAGGCCCACTAATGCAACCTAGTTCACTATAACCTTAGGCTCTGATACCAATCTGTAACACCCCCAAATTTACCGTTGGCGGAAGCATACTTTGGGGTGCTACTAATCAATACACAAAGCACATAAGATACATAATGAACGACCACTACATGCGTCGTTTTACAATTACATTGATTAACGTAAAAGTCTACATATGTTTTACAAAAGACGAGTTCGCATAGATATTTGAGAGATTCTAATACATATCTAATTTTAGCAAAATATAGAAATGCAGGAAAATCTCTTGATGTTTATATGATTGCATGCGACTCGAGCTACAGTATCCTGATGGGCAGTCCAACCTACTGCTGAGTACCTGAGATAACATGCTAAAAGGTCAGCTATAAAGCTGGTGAGCTCACAGGTTTGATATGATAATATATGATTTGTGAACCGCAAGATTTAATGATTCGATTTACAAAGCATGTAAATAATTGATTGATGGGTATCACATGAATATTTGTAATTAAACAAATAAGTAAAGATTGATACAACTAACATGAGCACATAGTCTGAGCTTAACTGAGGGGTCAGGATCACTATCAAGTGCCTGATCGAGGGTGCCTCTATGCGTATGCCTAATCAACATACGTTTGAACAAATGTTAATGCGTCCGTTTGACAGGTTAGTGCTTGCTAACTCGGACGGGGATTGTCAATCCCATATGGTACCATACACTAACATTCACGCTAAATCATATTAACAGAACTATGCTTCAGAGGACTTTGATTGATTAGATGAAAACAACTCATGCAGCATACGTGATAATTTGATACTTGTGTTCACATGTAAAACAAAACGAGCATGTATCTCACCCCTAGGTAAAAGCATTTAAAATAGGGGCTATGAGACTCACCTGAGCCTAATGAATTGTTAGCCAACAATTATGATGATTCACAATGATTTGATGTCGTTACAACGACTGAACCTGCAGGGCGTCTTAGACGCGCAAGGTTTTGATAATGATTAGATATTGAACCTGCCAGGCGTATTAAACGCGCAAGGTTTTGATTGATTAGATGACTCAGCAGACCATCTATGCTAGTTGTTCATCCAACTAGTAATGTCCAAATAATTAGTTTTGGATTGATTGTATTTTGAAAACATGTACGGCCCGTTGGTGATTAATTGTAATAATAATCTCAAAACATTATTATTAAAATGTTGTAATGATATACTTGTAAAGTATAATTGAAGTGGTTAGTATTCGTATAAATCATGTGTTGATGTGTTATTGTCTTAGGTGATTATAAGTTGTTACCACTTCTAGTTATAACCTCGTTACCATTGTTAGTTTAAGTTGTTATCACTGTTAGTTATAACATAGTTACCACTGTTAGTTATAACTTAGTTACCACTGTTAGTTATAACATAGTTACCACTGTTAGTTATAACATAGTTACCACTGTTAGTTATAACTTAGTTACCACTGTTAGTTATAACATAGTTACCACTGTTAGTTATAACTTAGTTACCACTGTTAGTTATAACATAGTTACCACTGTTAGTTATAACATAGTTACCACTGTTAGTTATAACATAGTTACCAAAACAGCCCATTTTTATATCTTTTTCTGATTTTTGGCTCGACGAACCTCTCGTTTTCTACACTTTTTATTCAAAACCAAGACCCACCAAAAATCACAGATGTTCCCCTATGGGTCTAGTGTAAATCTGCACTTTATGGTAATTTTATAAGTTCATCTGCTATTTTTAACAAAAATCAACATGAAAGGTAGTCGGATTTGGTTCGGAAACGAGTAACATTCAAAGATCAGCTTCTATACTTAAATCCGTACAGATCTGGAAAAAGTGTAAAACACGAAAGTTGTAGCTCTTTTCAATACGCAACTTTTAAAAAAAAATTGGTTGTCTAACTCATCTTAGAGCTCGAGATATTAACGATTTTGTGGGACTGTTTTTGAGAGACAGAATCTGTCATACATACATACTTATGAAAAACGTTTTTAAGATTTAGATTTGGACATTATCAAGTTGTATGAACAATATATCATCTATATAAACATAATACAAGTATTTTACGAAAGTGTCGGGATTCTTACGATGATCGAATGAAGAATCCGAAAAGGTGGAAGCGTAGCTCGCGTTCTCGTGATCGTTTTTGCTTCAATCGACTTGATGATCCAAAGAGGTTTTGATGGTGGATTATGGTGGTGAAAGTGGCTGATTTTAGAGAGAGAAAGATCAGAGATTAGAGAGAGAATGAGAGAGATTGAGTTGGTGATTGAATGAAGAAAGATGAGATGATGGTGGTGGTTAAAGTCAAGAACAAGATCCATGTTTCATGGATCTTGTTTGGCTGATTTTTCCAAGTCAAAAAGGAGGTGGATTTTTGTTATATTTTGTCTCAAATAATTGGTATTATATCCGTGTTCGTTTACCCGATCGTTTAAACGTATATTTAGACGTTATATTTTATACGCAATACGTACGTATTTTAAATAACGAATGAACTTTAGATATTTTCGAGTTGAAGTATTTTATCAAAATACTTATTAATGACTTATAAAATATAACTTTAGTTTGTTTCGATTATCGGGCACGACTTGTGCATTTTTGGTTGCGTTTGATTGTTTTATACGACACGAAATACTTTTGAAATGTTATCGAAATAATACGTAATAAATAATGAGTTGTATTAAATAACAATTCTATATTACTTAATACTTATTTTCACCAACGCCGTATAGATGAATCGGAATTCGGCCGATTTGAAAATGCACGATTTAAACAAATCGCGTACTGATATTTATATATAACAATATACATATTGATACATACAATTAGCCTAAAACATAGCACTAATTACATATATTGCTAGATGATTAGGATCTAATAATCTAGTCCTAATTTGACGGGTGTCACAGAAATGATCCTTCTGGATCATCAGGTATGAATGAGACTTTGATTTTGCATGAAATCTGTATGATACATACATCAATTCTCATTACACTTTTAAGTTGGAAGTGTATAATCTAATACCCAATTTACATATATGAATAACCTAATATGCTTATGTTTTGGATGTATTTGTTTTTAGTTATACAATTGAATTGTGTTCATTAGTATATACACTCATGATTATTAATATTATTGCATGCTATTTGATAATGATTACTATTATAAAACATCCGATATACATACATGAACATTTGTATATGCTTATAATGAGTGGTGCAGATCACATGCTTATTATGGAATTTCATATTTTGAAATTGAATAATAGCCGATATCAAATTTATGTAGATACCAATTAGTAAAAGAGTATTATTATATCATTAGATTGGATGTGAATACAATATTTGTTTTTTGTTTTTTTAAGTTGCTAATGATTTATAATCGTGATTATGAATTTGATTATATTGAACTAATTTGTCATTTAATAATATTCTGCCAAGATTAATTTATATGCTCTATTTGTTAAATAATATATACACTGATATATAAATAATGCAGGGTGATGTAACGTAAAAAGTCATGTTTTCACGCACATATTTTCACGCTTTTTAGGCTATTCTTTGGTGAAAACATTTCAAAACAATCATTTTCTACTAAAAATCACTAAGGTATTCTAAAATTAGACATTGCAACAAAAATCGGTAAAAACGTCCAAATAACACGCAAATCGAGGTAAATACAATCACCTTAAATATTCCCTTCTTAATTATCTTATGGAAAAAATCTTAATTCATATTTTATAATTCCATAGGAAAATACAAGACCGGAGTTGAAAGAATCAGGCGAAACGGATGGAAAACGGAGAAGATGTGCAGTTTGGCAGCTAACCGTTCGTCCTCCGGAACACGAAAAAGTTATACATCTCCAAATTTGGCAAAATTAGTGTCATTAAAGCGTAACAAAAAAAACGAATCCAACGGTGCAAGAATCAAGTGAATCGTGCTTCGAACGAAGAAGATACGGGTGAAACAAGCAATGAGACAAGCAAACGGGAGCTGAAACCAACCACCCCACCCCCTAGGGGCCGTATACCGCACTAGGTGCCGATTATGCTGGATTTTGGCCTTCAGAATTGAGGCTAGGTGCCAATTGACCCCCGCTGTGCACACTACCCCCGATTGAGCTTTGGTGCTTGTTTTTCATTCTTAAAGACTTGTACACCTACTCTCGATCCTCCTTCACCTATAAATACCCCATCATTCCACACCATTTCACATACCTTTCACCTCTCATTTTCATATTTCTCTCATTTCTCTTTCTCTCTCTCTAGCTTTCTCTCTCTAAAAATAGAAGCTAGTAGGGCATAGTTAGCTGAGGAGTTTTATTTAGCTTTTGTACGGAGTTACTCCAAGACTTCAGATTTGTGAAGATTTGTCTGTATTACTCTCCTATTCAGGTTTAACACAATCTCTCGTATTTATTCTTATAATCATGTTATCTTATTATGCATGCTTTGGAATGAATGCTAGAATTATGCTAGGCTAGACAAATCTGTGTTTGCTGTGATGTATGCAATGTTAGAATAGTTATGATTTAATTACCATGCTGTTACTCTGCCTGTATGAATATAAACTGTTTGTGAACTTATAAGCTGAACCTCTACCCGTTTATCTATCAAACTTATGATGTTGTTTGAATCCTCCTCCCTAGAATCTGGCCAATTACTAGCAGTAGGAATTCCAACTATTCTGTGTATGATGATCAATGAACTCAACATGGCTGTTGTTCTCTTGATTGAAACATATCAGAGAGACATAGAGCATAAGAGTAGAGATAGATTAGGTTCATGTTTGTTTGTTGTATATCTTTGGGATAACTTCCGAGATATCCATGATTTAATCTTTAGGTCAGCTAATATGATGCTAGTATACCGTTCTATTGCATGTTCTTGTTTGATTGTTGCTTAGATGATGTATGCTAGGTATATCCACTATCGTTGATTGAATGATTAAGTTTTCATGAATGATTTAGATTCAGTATAGATAGATTAACATGCATGTAATAGCTGTGATGATTTATATGATTAATGATGAACAATTTAACTGATCATTAGACAGACTTTCCCAACCGGTTCCGCGGGTTAATCCCTGTTCATGTTCTTGTTCACTGAACAATTCATGCCATGAAACAGACATCTCTGATGTCTGAGATTGGGGACCTGGATTCGAGGATAGTTGTCAGTTGAATTGGTCTGTACATTTGGGAGAACTTCCGGTGTACTATACACTCTATAAATGTTATCCATGTGACATATTATGTATCTGATAGGATAGTACTTATAGCTCATTAAGAAATATAGGAAACGTCCAGTAGAGTAATATGAAACCCTAATTGGTATAACAGAAAAGCTGTAAAATGCCCAAGTATCCGGTATAGCGTTGGAACCATCACTAGTGAAGTACAAATACGTGGAAGCCGAGGAAAGGCCGTAGGCATAATACTTTATACCAGTTAAGTTTTCGAGAACTCGATCCCTCTGGAATTAGTCATCACAACTAGCAGCCTTATCCTTCATAACTATTCGTCAATAGCATTGCCGTAGTCACATTAAACACATTCCTTATCTTGATTTCTCTGCGTTCTCCGTACAACCCAATTTTAATTCAGTTTTAATTTCAGTAGTTAAATTAGGAAAACCAAAACCCCCTATCAAAAGTTTATAAATCTCAGCTAAATTACCAAAGATAATTAATCCACCTAAGATCCCATGTCCGTTGTAGTTTGAAGAACGACACCTGAGTCATACGTACCACTTACTGCCCTTTTAGGTCTATAAGTAGTATAAAACTTAGGATCCCCGCATTATAAATTTAAAACATCCACTGGTGCATGCCCTAGTTGGTCGGACCAACGACCGGAGTAAAACCCGACCGACCGCTGGGGAGTCATCACAGGGAAACAAGATTATTGTTTCTTTATATAAAATCCATATTCCTGATTTTGAGGATACATTGAAATAAGGCAACTTTGTTGATTTGTATAATTTTGGTGTGGGATCATATTATGGAGTATATCATCTTATTGGCATGCATGGAAGTTAAATCTTTTCAGGTAATCTAAAGTACGTAGATGTCCATACACTAGTACAAATTTTTACTTTGGTCACACCAGAAAAGTGTGACGAAAACCATATGGTCACACTTATTTTTTCAGCGTGTGTGTGACTAAAGGTCCCATGACCAAAGGGGTCCATACGGTCACATAAGATGTTAGTGGCCGTATCCATTTAAAAAGAGTAACCAAAACCATAAAATGTGTGACCATATGCTCTTTAAAATCAAGTGAAAGTGTATTTTGTGTGACTATTGTCCATCCAATGGTCACTTGAATTGTATGTTTGTGTGGCTATTTGTAACATTTAGTCACACAACGAGAGTTTTATTTTTGGGATTTGGTTACATAAATTTAAGCCAAAAGTGACCAAAAGTGTTAACAAGTGTGACCGTATGCTCTTTAAAGTCAGGTAAACTTGTATTTTGTGTGACCATATGCTCTATAATGTCAAGTAAACTTGTATTTTGTGTGACTATTGTCCATCCAATGGCCACTTTATTTTTATATGTGTGTGACGTTTTGTATTATTTAGTCACACAACGAGTGATTTATTCTTGGATTTGGTCACATAAAATTAAGCCAAAAGTGGTCGTAGGTGATAATAAGTGTGACCATATGCTCTGTAATGTCAAGTAAACTTGTTTTTTTTGTGTGACTATTGTCCATCCAATGGCCACTTTATTTTTATATTTGTGTGACGTTTTGTATCATTTAGTCACACAACGAGTGATTTATTCTTGGATTTGGTCACATAAAATTAAGCCAAAAGTGGCTGTAGGTGATAATAAGTGTGACCATATGCTCTGTAATGTCAAGTAAACTTGTTTTTTGTGTGACTATTGTCCACCCAATGGCCACTTTATTTTTATGTTTGTGTGACATTTTGTATCATTTAGTCACACAACAAGTGATTTATTCTGGGATTTGGTCACATAAAATTAAGCCAAAAGTGGCCGTAGGTGATAATAAGTGTGACCATATGCTCTGTAATGTCAAGTAAACTTGTTTTTTGTGTGACTATTGTCCATCCAATGGCTACTTTATTTTTATGTTTGTGTGACGTTTTGTATCATTTAGTCACACAACGAGTGATTTATTCTTGGATTTGGTCACATAAAATTAAGCCAAAATTGGCCGTAGATGATATTAAGTGTGACCATATGCTCTGTAATGTCAAGTAAACTTGTTTTTGTGTGACTATTGTCCATCCAATGGCCACTTTATTTTTATGTTTGTGTGACGTTTTGTATCATTTAGTCACACAACGAGTAATTTATTGTTGGATTTGGTCACATAAAATTAAGCCAAAAGTGGCCCTAGGTAATAATAAGTGTGACCATACGCTCTGTAATGTCAAGTAAACTTGTTTTTTGTGTGACTATTGTCCATCCAATGACCACTTTATTTTTATGTTTGTGTGACGTTTTGTATCATTTAGTCACACAACGAGTGATTTATTCTTGAATTTGGTCACATAAAATTAAGCTAAAAGTGGCCGTAGGTGATATTAAGTGTAACCATATGCTCTGTAATGTCAAGTAAACTTGTTTTTTGTGTGACTATTGTCCATCCAATGGCCACTTTATTTTTATGTTTGTGTGACATTTTGTATCATTTAGTCACACAACGAGTGATTTATTGTTGGATTTGGTCACATAAAATTAAGCCAAAAGTGGCCATAGGTGATATTAAGTGTGACATTTGTACACCCAATGGCCACTTGAATTGTATGTTTGTGTGGCGTTTTGCAGTATATAGTCACCTAAATAATTAATCAAACAGTGGCCACAATGTGTGACCATATTATGTGACTACATCTTTTAGTCACATTTAACAAATCAATAACTAATTTGTGTAACAATATGAATTATATAATACCACAAATAAAATTGGAATGTACACAATTAATTGCATGTACCCAAACTATAATTGGATTGTTTTACATAATAATATCCGAAGTATATGAAAATAGACTAATTAAACATCACAGTTTTAAGGACTTTTGACTCTTGTATTTGCTTTTCGCTTGCTTTTGCATGGCATCGCTAGACACAAAAACCGGTGCTTTGCGCCTTTTCTTTGATACTTCGGGTACAGTTTTGCTCTCATTAACTGCCTTTTGTCCAGAAGTTGGTGGTGTTACCTGTACAAGAAACAAGGCGCATATGTATCAAACAATATAGTTAAATATGAAGAACTATATGTAGCAGATAAAAACGTGTAATATATTATGTACCTCCTCCTCAAAAATCACTTGATCCTTGGGCCATGCATAAAAACCACCTACTGCATCAATAACTCTTTTGAAACCATTGCTTGCTTCGTCCGGAATACAAGCTGCATCCACTAACGTTTTATCAATGGACATTTTGTAGCAATCCTTTGGGAGTAATCTGTTATGAAGCATCACTTTTCCATTGGACAAGTAGACAGTACCCAAAGCAATGATGCTGGTCCTCTTTAGGTGCCACAGTTTACACTTGAATAACTAAAGAAAATGATAACAATTATCATGTATATATATATATATATATATATATATATGCATCAGAATTTGATTAAACTGAAGAATGTATGAACATTCTGGAATACATACCTGCGGTGCTGTTGGCTTTGTTGGAGACAGATTCTGTTGCGTCTGTTTAGTTTAAAACGTGTTGACTTGTGAATCAGGCGTCCTGATTGACTCGTCAACAGATGTACCAACCAGTTCCTATATAAAACTCGGTAAATAAGTCATGTATGTAAAATTATTAAATGACAGTGAGAAATATTTAAATCAATTTAATTCAAACGTTTTAATACTTACACTTGTTTCTATTATTGGGTTTTCCGAAGTTGCAAGTCCATTAGACTGGTGAAAGCTGGAATCCTTCTCACATCCAACAGCACCTAAAGCCATTCCGCCCTCCTGAACAGTTTTGGAAGCGTTAGGATTAACGTCCACTGTTGGAGACACCTGCAATAAAAATTAAGAAATACATTTGTTAGCAAAATATTGTAAACTATTGTATAAAATGTTAGCATAATTAATACAATAAGTGCCTTTCCTCTAATGCTGGTTCAACAGTTGACAATGAATTTTGCTTCTCCCCTTGTATTAAATCAAACCGACCCATAAGTTTGCTAACCATTGCCTGTGTTTCAAGCACTTGGGCTGACAAAGACTTTATTATTTTGTCTTTGTCTTCACGTTCGCGTCTCTCAGCATAAAGTTCTGCTTGAAGTATTTTGACTCTCTCATCATTGCAGGCATTTCTGTTTCGAGCAGGAAGATTAAAATACTTTTTGACAGTCACTCCGTTTCCCACTCCTCTTGCATACCCCAACTTTTCGGGACCAAATACCTCTGTCAAGGAATCGGTCCCATCATCAACCTTTAATGTTCCGGCTTTGATCTTGTCCTCAGTCTGGATCTGCACTAAAGATTCCAACAGGCAATAATTAATTTGTTTCAGGAAAATAAACATGCATGAATATGTAAATGATGAAGTAGCATGTCACAATACTTACTACTTTATCTGCCTTTTCTTTAGTCCCTTCGTCTCAAAATACCCCGTCTTTGTTTTGCCTTCCTTTCAACCACAACATACCACGTGGGGGTTCTTCATGTGCTTCAATTACTTTTTCTTCGATCTTATAATCATCAAATACACATGTAAAGTTAAACCGATTAATATATAAACTTAGAAATTAGAAAACAGAAACAAATTACATATAAGACTAATTATACAGGTAGTAATTGGAAACAAACATCATTCAAAATGTAAATGTAGTTACCAATTTCTTCTTCACATGTACGTATCCACCTCGTCCCATCGTATGCGGATAAACAGACATAGAGCGCACCACTATTGAAGCATCTGACTTTTTCTTAATTACAGAACAAAAAGATAGTTAAGGCATACATTTGCAAACACAATAATATATATATGAAAGATATATGTATGGACTTAATATAAATGACCAATACCTAGTAATCTTCGGTGCTCGTATACTGTACGAAAGCACCCCATTCCGAGGCCGTGACAATTGCACCATACTTGAGTGGGACTGCATTTAGCTTTGAAGATGTATCTTTGTTGGGCAGTATGTATTTTTCCCTCAATTTCCTTCTGAAATTCCTTAGATGCCCACCAAGATGATTCATTATTAACTTTCAGTATGTGTCCTCAACATCAAAATATCGCTGCAAAAATAATTAGCATAGTCAATTGCAGACTTTTGCTCAAATCTGATTACAGACTGCAAATCTGATTACAGACTACAAAACGGCATAATGTATTCTAAACATATACAGAGCTTGATGGGCGCCTAGAGGTCGGTCGCGATTTGACTCGCGTCGTTGCGGTGCCTTCCTCCGGGCGCGTCCACCAACGGGTGTTTTAAAATTTGTAAGTGTGGGGCCTAAGTATACTTAAAACTATGGGTATAGTAGTAAGTATGACCTAGGGTCGTTCTATAAACCAGTTGTATTGTGAAACGTTTACGTTGGAGACGATTTGTCAAACTAGTAATGGTTTTAAAAGATTTTTGAAGGTTTTGTTTTGGTTTTTTTTTTTATACTTAGGCAGGAAATTAAAATAAAGCAGATAAAATTTATGTAGTTAGCAGATAATCTAGAGGAGGTGTTTGCTATGACTTCATTAGTTTTCTTAATTGGGATGATGTTTGATTTGTAAAATGATTTCAAAAGATTTGTATTTCATTTATTCCTAGTATTGAGGAGTAAGCACTAGCTCCCTACTGATAAATCAGTATGTCACTGAGTAACTAGGCTATCGTGATTCTGATAAGAGTAGTTTATCCAGCCATACAACGCCAACCGATAACGGAAGAGCGACCCTTATATGGATATAAATCCTGGGTGCATGAATATGACGACAAACCAATCTCGATGTCTGACCTTTCTTAACCCCACAGGAATATTTTAGATTAAACGAAACATTTAAGTTCAAGATCATGTTTTGTGTATGTTGATCACTTTCTATCGATGGGTTTGTAAAGTCTAAGTAAAACGTTTGTACACAATAGGGAACTACGACTCTTCCCGTGGAAATACAAAGTTTTTAGCCGAATTACGGTACCTACTTTGCCTTAAACCCTAGACTTGTTTTAACTAAGTTTGTATTTAAGCACAGAAATTCTCCATCTATGATATAAACCAGCCCTTACTTTAAAATCAGAATAAATCCCTAATTTGTAAATAGCATAATATTTGCGTTCGAGAGAAGACAGTGTTTCCACAGGTACAATGTAAATTATACGTTCTGAGAGGAAAGCGATAATTCCACAATACCGGTGTACTTTGCGTTCAAGTTAGAAAACGTTTTTCCATAATCACCATGTAGTTTGCGTTCACGAGTGAAAGCATTATTTCCATGATGACGATGTACTTGGTGTTCCATTTAGAAAACAATGTTTACATTCTTCACAAATCAGACCATGTTTTAGACACAGATAACTAATCACCTTTGGATAGGGTTCGCGACGTCCTATCATTAAGGCCGTAGCCACGTTTACTGGTCGAAAGGCGTTAAGTTTGATTGAGGTTTAAAATCATAGATAGAAAGTGGATCAACAATTAATTAATCATTAATCGACAACGGATTGTGCCCACGACTTTCATAGCTTCCACGTTCCGTACTACACACATTCGTGATGTTTTCGGCGCTATACAAATGAAAGCCGTATAACGTTACCTCCGTTGTTTTCATAATGACATCATCCCAATTAATACGACTAATTACATCATAGCAAACACGCAGTAAAACTACTCGCTAATCATGGCAAATGATCCTAAATCTAGCATGATAACAGTAATAACAATCATCATAATAAAATAGATAAAGGATAGAATTAACCAGAGTAACAGCGTAGCTGAATATAACGTGAAGAAATACAAGCAGAACTTCGAGTATCCTCCAAGCAATATTACAATATTACCCCCCTATTCGTCCGGTCAAAGCCGTGACTAACTAGCTGCTAACTACGAAAATAAAACATAAATCTAACCTAAAGAGTATAAGAGAAAAATGGAAGAGAATATGAATCTAAGAATGTGTGAAATGAGGAGGTTTAACCCCATATTTATACTAGAAGCTCAACCGTATTCCTCAGCCGTATTTCCATCTTCAAAATCTCAACCGTATTCCTCAACCGTATCAAAATCACACCTTGGATGACCAAAACACACGATACGGTTGAGTTTGGCCGTATACGGGAGAGATTGGCCGTATCGGGGGAGGGACAAGGCCGGATACGAGGGAGAATGGCCGTATATGGTTGGTTCTTGGCCGTATACGGCTAGGATTGCCCCTATACGGCTTGGTGCCTCCCGTATCGTGGTCCGTCGGTTGTCTTGAATCTTCGATTGGGCGTAACTTCTTCATCCGATGTCCGTTTTGAGCGTTCTTTATATCCACACGATCGTAATCTCCTAAGGAACAAAATGACATAGGTTAGAGGTCATAATTCCAAGCGGAGCTCAAAAAGTGCTAGAATACGTGAACCGGAATGCTTAAGATCGTTTATGCTCTATTTTATTCGTTTTTAGGCCTTTTTAGTTGATTCTTGAAGCATTGTCTATATTTTAGCCGTCATTATAAAATTTAGTATAAAAATGTATATTTCAAATGTTTTCATCCATAATTGGGCTAAAAAGGGGAGATAATGGCACGTTAAAACTTGACTTTTTGCGTGTCATCAAATATCCCACACTTAGACTTTGCTTGTCCTCAAGCAAAACTTAAATTTCTCACTTGCTTTCCCAATGAAAATATTTGAAAGTGTCAATGCATTTTGGGTGAATCAAAATGTTTAAGAGCAAACAATTCCATATACAAGTAATATATCCTGGAAGCCAAGAAGAAATAAGGTATTCGTTCCAGAAGCATGAAATAATTTTCTAGGGCAAGCTATTTGGGATATACATGACTAGGCGATCTCACCAGGTGGTCACTCAATTCACTCATAAGTGTTTCGGGTTACCTATCATTCTAGTCAAACGAAATCGCTCATAAGCCAGTCATGCAGCATCCTTCGTCATAGGCTTGCTCGAGAATCACATCTCCACCACTTAGGTGAAGACGGTGCTAATCGTCCCAGGACATTCAGATGGGTTGTAATGTTTGGTGAGGGTTAAAGAGAATGGATAAGCGGGAAATTGGTTTTAAATAAAAGGGTTCTACTTATCTTAGGCCTTTTCAAACTTATGAAAAACTTTATTTAGATAAACTTTTTAATGAAAACGGAAACGGATAGCGAGAAGGGAATGAGATAGCTATTTCGACTTCTATCTCTTAAAAACACACGGAGGATTTATATTCTTTTAAGACTCGGAGTTTTTTCGGAAGAATCGAAGCACTTAGCTTTATTACATAATTTTCATTTCTTTTCTTTTTCTATGTATTTTTGGGCTTTAGAACTTCTTTGCCAAGGAATTTCTAAGGCATTTTTCACTTTTTATTTTATTGCCCTTTTGAGACCTTTTCAGACTTTCATTTTTCACACTTTTGACAATTTCGAATTTACTTGGTGCCAATTTTACACACCATAAGACTCTCGATTTTTGAGTATTTATATGGAAACGCACGCGAGAAGTTATGAGTAAACACGAATTTGTGGATTTGGAGTGAAAGCAAAAAGAATACCTAAATATCATTTTTCAAAAATTTAAAAATTTCTAAGATAAGGTTTTGGTGGGTGTGGAAGTGAAATGGGTTTAAAGTTTTGGGTTTTAAAGAAACGAAAAGGCTAAGGCTCAACAGGGTTTTCTAGGCGGATCATCAACACTAAAAATGAGTGTTGGAAGGGTTTTGGGCTTGAAGAGATATGTGAAAAGGGGTTTAAATCCTAAGGAATGTCAAGGTCATCTGATTGCACCTATACCGCGTACGGTACTCTACCAATATGGTCTCGACATGCATAACAGGAGCAAGTTCTAATTCCAGATGCAAGCATCGGCACACACTCATCAAACGAATAGTGAAGCATTAAAAATGAATGCTTTTCATGGGCTCAAGATACCTCACTACAAACTTGGGTTATATGTGCCTAGCCATGCGCTGCCCTTTTAGATTATTATTTCAAGCTTAAGAAATTTCTAACTTATTTAATCTTGACTTCCAAAATACACTACTCATATATGAAAATGCATCCCCTCAAGACATTTAAATTCAAAAATTTTGAAAAATTTTTAAGCAAAAGTGAGGTTTTAAAATTGAGGAACATTTTCCGAGTTTTGTTTTTGGAAGAAAGAATCTGACCTAAGGTATTCTATACCGCTATCCCACACTTAGAGGAACATTGTCCCTAATGTTCTCTTGAGTTGAGATTTTATTGTAAATAAAATCCCACACTTAGAGTTTGAACATATCGAAAAATGTTTCTCAAGAGTTTATTTTGGGCTGGAATCCCACACTTAGTGATAAGCTTAGGATATGGCATAGACTACTTGAAAAATAAAGCAAAATAATCTATATCAAAACAAGGATAACAACGAGAGAACTCCCCTAACAAAGCGGTTGAAGGAGGCTGAGAGTCTGAAGATATGTCGCCTTGAAGAAGAGTACTTGCCAGATATCCTTCTTGCGGCATGAAGTGCATTCGGCTGTTGGGAAGAGCACTTGGTATAATATGGCTCAATTCTTCATTCTCTTCATCGTTCTCTCATGTGAACATATCTCGTAAGTGTGAACACGTTGGATATACTTTTTGACCAACTTCTCATTTTTTATAGCTTTTACCGAAAAAGTGTCACTATTCCAGAATGTGAAAAGATGTTTTCTACTACAAATCATTTGTAAGACATGTGTTTTTAAACGAGTTCGAGCATAATGTGTGAAAGTAGCACACAAGTACCTCAAATGCTCGAAACACATGACTTATCATTTTGAAAATGTTTCTTGAATTCTGGAATTAGTGAAGTGGTAAAAGTTTGTTAGTTTGAAAATGAAGTGGTGTTTTGAAAGCTTTTGTATATCCAAGTGTGAAAGATAGTCAGAGATATTTCACTTCTTGAAAATTAAAATACTATTATTACTAAAGGATACTCATTCCACGGGTTGCCTCCCGAGAAGCGCTTCTATTTAAAGTCGAGGGCTCGACTTTTGTTCCTCCTGGATCAGCCGGAAGAGGAACCTCCAGGGCTAGAGATGCTCGATGTTGGGGCCCTGGAGTTTTGGGGATAGAACTTGAGGAAATAGCGAGTGATGACTTGGGTGATATTCGGGATTCTTGAAACAAAGAGAGGGAAGCTATCGAAGTGTTCCTCAGCCACCCTCTGCAAGTATAAGAGGTCCCAGGAGATGTCATAGACTGCTTTGGAGATGGGTCCATCGGAATCTATGAAGTAGGTCCCGTTGTACTCAAGTCTCTCACGCTCTGGTCGTTCCTGCCTTAATGAATCCATGAATCCGAAGAAGCGCAGATGGATGTCTTCATGAGTGCTGACGCTGGTGCTTCTTCCTAATTCTTCAATGGACTCGAGGATGCCTTGGATGAGCTGTTTTTGATGACTGGAATACGAGAGGTTGGGTTTACGAAAGATGTTAATCATTCTATTGTAAACCTCACGCAGTCCATCATGGAACAACTGTCTGGGCTCTCCTGTGAAGACAGTACCGAAGATATCTCTAAGCTGCTCTGTGATGAAGTTTGCGGTGTTAACCAATGAATCGTCAGGTATGGATGAAGGGATGTCACGGGTCCTTTCCTCCTGGCATACACGCTCCAGCCTTTCGATAATCTTGTGAGCGTGGAACTCTAAAGTGTAGTCGATGTAAAACCTGTTCGGTGAAGAATCATCGATATGATTGTTATTAGCCATAGAGTTCATCAATCCCTGAAGATCACTCATCATCTGTTTGTCGACTTCGTCATCAGGGTTCCCAGTAGCATAGTCCATATTGTATCTGTAAGAGTTTAGAAACTCCATCTGTCTGGGCGAATATGGAATTGCAGACCTGATTAGTGTCTCGTATACCTTGCCATATATAATTTTCTGGTTTTCAAAGAACTCTAGCTCGTTAGCAGATGGCTCATCACTATTATGAGGTTCTTGCAGAAGCTGAGTAGCAAGATCTTTGGCGAAGGCATGGACGCGGTTTTGTAGATGCTGAGGACTTCGAGAGTTGGTGGCACGATAAACATCATATTCTGCTTCAATCTCCTCGATCAAGTCTCTCTGATGTGGCGTGTACTCAATAGTAGAATCTCTGATAATCGCCATCAAGATACGAAAGTCATCTTCGTATTGCTCAATAGTACTGATCATTTCTTCGTGATTAGCGATGATCGGTACTTGGATCGTTCCGAGAGAAGAGTCTGGAATGGTGGAAGGTAGACGAAGGTGAATAGAGCGGATATCTATCGGAACATCGATGAATACGACATCATCCTCGTCACTTTTTGTCGTTGTGGGATCAACCTCTAGTGAATCAGGGAACTCCATAACGGTAGGTGGTGACTGAGACTCGTCGGTGATCTGAGATATCGACTGAGAAGAGATCATCTCAATTTCCCTTTCATCCTGAGAGTCGGAATCATGACTGGAACCAGAAGTACTTCCTAGCTCAAGTTGAGTTCGAAGTCTAGGGAAGGTGAGTGGATCAAGGTCTGATGTGATGAGTTTACTAGAATGATCCTCCATTGGTTCTTCTTCCTCTGAATCGCTATCTGGCAGCGGAATAAAACTTTGAGTGTAGTCTATCTGCATTATTTCTGCCATCGGAAGGTATGACTCAGGAAGGTAAGTCGGTGTGGTTTGATCTTCTTCTGTCTCATCCTCCTCTTCTTCTTCTATTTCTTCTTCAGTCTCTTCCTCTTCTTCCATTTCTTCTTCCTCAGTGTCGGAAGCAATCACAGTGGGCTCGTCAGACATTCGTGTGTCTGATTCAGAATCATCATCCGAAGTAACTCTGCCTGTAGAAATCATACATATCTCCGCATGCTTTGCCAAAGCCTGCTCAATCTGATCAATCTTGAAGGTAACAGTCTCTCCATGAGATCTAAGACTGAGAGTCTGTGAATAAACATCGATGATAGTACGCGCGGTGTTCAAGAATGGCCTTTCTAAGATGATAGGGATATGAACATCCTCCTGAATGTCCATCACTACAAAGTATGTGGGATATAGGAACTTATCTACCTTAACCATGATATTCTCAGCTATTCCCTTAGGGTATCTACTGGATTGGTCAGCTAGCTGGACACTCATTTTGGTAGGCTTAAGGGGTCCTAATTCCAATCTTCTATAAAGTGAATAAGGCATAAGGTTGATACTGGCTCCTAGGTCGGCTAGAGAGTGTATCATGCCCGAGTGATAGATCGAACAAGGAAGGGTGAATCGTCCTGTATCTCCTAATTTCTCCGGTAGGTCATTCTTAATGATTGCTGAACATTCCGCGTTCAGTGGGACATTGGGTGCTTCGGGTACCTTGTCCTTGGTCGACAGGAGTTTAAGGATGTATTTTGAACTGGAAGGGGTTCTGGACACTGTGTCCATGAACTTTCCATCGAGTCGGAAGGTGTTGGCTTTGTAGGCTTTCCTAAGTCGGTTACGAAACGGAATCTGTACTTCCCTTGGTGGTGTAGGGATAGACGGAGTCTCGACTGTCGGTGGGACAGGAGAAGTAGTGGAAGGTTGGCCCGGTGCCTCCTTCGTGTCTGTAGTACTTATCTGTTTAGCCTCTTCTATGTGGGGGTTCTGTACCGTGTTACTAGGAAGATTACCCTGAGGCCTAGAGTCAAGAAGTTGGGCTAGCTGTCCAATTTGGGCCTCAAGATTTTTGAGAACGGCCAATTGGTTCCTAAGGTATAGGTCAGTTTGGTCTTGCCTAGCGCTAGTCTTTTGGTTGACCTGGTGTTGGCCTTGGATGAACTTAGTGAGGGTGTCATCTGTACTAGTAATGGGCACAAGGGTCTTAGTGGGTTCAGTCGATTGAGCTGCATCCGGTGCAGTCAATGACAGTGGTTGGTTATAGGTGAGTTGGGGTTGTTGTGGGTACCTAGGTTGGTAGTTGGGTTGAAATGGTGGTTGGTTTCTAGGTGGGTATTGAGTGCCTCTAGTCCTAGGGGGAGAGTTTTGATTGAAACGCGACTGATTTTGAGGGCGAGCTGGAAATTGAGCATAGTAAACCGTTCCGTCAGCGGGATCCTCGTACTCAACCTGATAAGCAGCAGTCGGGAGGTTGGCACAGTTCTGGCATTCCTGAACTTGATGGACATGCTGGGATGGTTTCTTCAATTCGCCGATCTGTTTCGTCAAAGTCTCGATCTTCTCCGTTAGGGACTTGATAGATTCAGCCTGGTACGGGTTGGATGCGGCAAGCGGTGCCGATGATGAGGAATGCTCACCAGAGTTCCAATCGTGATGGTGCATCATCATATTCTCGATCAGATTCCAAGCCTCATCTGCGGAGAGTAGCATAATACTTCCTTGAGCGGCAGCGTCGAGGATGATGCGGTGGTTTGGAACAAGACCGTTGTAAAACGTGCACAGCTGGCTGGTTTTCTCAATCAGGTGGTTAGGGCATTTGTTTAGGAGATTCTTGAATCTCTCCCATGCCGTATAGATAGATTCATCATGAGCTTGGTGAAAGTTCATGATGTCATTCTTGCATTTGGTTAGTTTGGCCGGAGGGAAGTACTTAGTAAGGAACTTATTACCCATCTCCGTCCAAGAAGAGATAGAGCCGGTCTCTAATCCCTCAAACCAGGTCAAGGCATGGTGAGTAAGCGAATAGGGGAATAGGTATAGGCGGACTATGTCCTGCTCAACCCCATTCTGCTTGTAAGAGTTGGTGGTTTGAATAAATCGGTTTATATGGGCGTTGGGGTCTTCATTGGGCAGACCATGGAACTTGCAGAATTCCTTGATCAGCTGAATGATATGGTGTCTCAGTTTAAAAGATGCGCCTTCGATAACTGGATAGTTGATAGGTCCTCCTCGTCCTTCGATTGACGGTTTGGTGCTATCGGCGAGAGTGACGCGAGCAGCCATCGGTTGTCGAGTGCGCTTTCCTTTACGAGTGGTTCGGATAATCGACTCAGGATCGGAAACGAAGATGATAGGTTCAGATCCGGATGATCTGGTCGAATATCGTTGTGTGTTGTGGGAAGGAATTTTCGTCTGGAACAACTAAACTAAGAAAGTAAAACTAAACTAAACTACGGATATTTTACTAGAAAGAAAAGTTCGTCTATAACGTCTACGGATCTTACAACTGATTCCCCGGTAACGGCGCCAAAAACTTGATGGGCGCCTAGAGGTCGGTCGCGATTTGACTCGCGTCGTTGCGGTGCCTTCCTCCGGGCGCGTCCACCAACGGGTGTTTTAAAATTTGTAAGTGCGGGGCCTAAGTATACTTAAAACTATGGGTACAGTAGTAAGTATGACCTAGGGTCGTTCTATAAACCAGTTGTATTGTGAAACGTTTACGTTGGAGACGATTTGTCAAACTAGTAATGGTTTTAAAAGATTTTTGAAGGTTTTGTTTTGGTTTTTTTTTTATACATAGGCAGGAAATTAAAATAAAGCAGATAAAATTTATGTAGTTAGCAGATAATCTAGAGGAGGTGTTTGCTATGACTTCATTAGTTTTCTTAATTGGGATGATGTTTGATTTGTAAAATGATTTCAAAAGATTTGTATTTCATTTATTCCGAGTATTGAGGAGTAAGCACTAGCTCCCTACTGATAAATCAGTATGTCACTGAGTAACTAGGCTATCGTGATTCTGATCAGAGTAGTTTATCCAGCCATACAACGCCAACCGATAACGGAAGAGCGACCCTTATATGGATATAAATCCTGGGTGCATGAATATGATGACAAACCAATCTCGATGTCTGACCTTTCTTAACCCCACAGGAATACTTTAGATTAAACGAAACATTTAAGTTCAAGATCATGTTTTGTGTATGTTGATCACTTTCTATCGATGGGTTTGTAAAGTCTAAGTAAAACGTTTGTACACAATAGGGAACTACGACTCTTCCCGTGGAAATACCAAGTTCTTAGCCGAATTACGGTACCTACTTTGCCTTAAACCCTAGACTTGTTTTAACTAAGTTTGTATTTAAGCACAGAAATTCTCCATCTATGATATAAACCAGCCCTTACTTTAAAATCCCAATAAATCCCTAATTTGTAAATAGCGTAATATTTGCGTTCGAGAGAAGACAGTGTTTCCACAGGTACAATGTAAATTATACATTCTGAGAGGAAAGCGATAATTCCACAATACCGGTGTACTTTGCGTTCAAGTTAGAAAACGTTTTTCCATAATCACCATGTAGTTTGCGTTCACGAGTGAAAGCATTATTTCCATGATGACGATGTACTTGGTGTTCCATTTAGAAAACAATGTTTACATTCTTCACAAATCAGACCATGTTTTAGACACAGATAACTAATCACCTTTGGATAGGGTTCGCGACGTCCTATCATTAAGGCTGTAGCCACGTTTACTGGTCGAAAGGCGTTAAGTTTGATTGAGGTTTAAAATCATAGATAGAAAGTGGTTCAACAATTAATTAATCATTAATCGACAACGGATTGTGCCCACGACTTTCATAGCTTCCACGTTCCATACTACACACATTCGTGATGTTTCCGGCGCTATACAAATGAAAGCCGTATAACGTTACCTCCGTTGTTTTCATAATGACATCATCCCAATTAATACGACTAATTACATCATAGCAAACACGCAGTAAAACTACTCGCTAATCATGGCAAATGATCCTAAATCTAGCATGATAACAGTAATAACAATCATCATAATAAAATAGATAAAGGATAGAATTAACCAGAGTAACAGCGTAGCTGAATATAACGTGAAGAAATACAAGCAGAACTTCGAGTATCCTCCAAGCAATATTACAATATTACCCCCCTATTCGTCCGGTCAAAGCAGTGACTAACTAGCTGCTAACTACGAAAATAAAATATAAATCTAACCTAAAGAGTATAAGAGAAAAATGGAAGAGAATATGAATCTAAGAATGTGTGAAATGAGGAGGTTTAACCCCATATTTATACTAGAAGCTCAACCGTATTCCTCAGCCGTATTTCCATCTTCAAAATCTCAACCGTATTCCTCAACCGTATCAAAATCACACCTTGGATGACCAAAACACACGATACGGTTGAGTTTGGCCGTATACGGGAGAGATTGGCCGTATCGGGGGAGGGACAAGGCCGGATACGAGGGAGAATGGCCGTATACGGCTGGCATCAGGCCGTATACGCCCTAGCCAGGCCGTATACAGTTGGTTCTTGGCCGTATTCGGCTAGGATTGCCCGTATACGGCTTGGTGCCTCCCGTATTGTGGTCCGTCGGTTGTCTTGAATCTTCGATTGGGCGTAACTTCTTCATTCGATGTCCGTTTTGAGTGTTCTTTATATCCACGCGATCGTAATCTCCTAAGGAACAAAATGACATAGGTTAGAGGTCATAATTCCAAGCGGAGCTCAAAAAGTGCTAGAATACGTGAACCGGAATGCTAAAGATCGTTTATGCTCTATTTTATTCGTTTTTAGGCCTTTTTAGTTGATTCTTGAAGAATTGTCTATATTTTAGCCGTCATTATGAAATTTAGTATAAAAATGTATATTTCAAATGTTTTCATCCATAATTGGGCTAAAAAGGTGAGATAATGGCACGTTAAAACTTGACTTTTTGCGTGTCATCAGAGCTATACAAGTCTGCTTAACAGAAATGTAGTGTTATAACATTCACAATTAAATATAATAGCTAGCATAATATATTCATCTATTATATGTCAATATACACAAATATGATAAATAGTTGATGTCAAATGTGTTTACAGATTACAAAACCTCATAAAGTATTCTGAAATATAAACATAAATACACAAATCTGATTAACAGCAATCCGGTGTTTTTTAACAATAACAAAATATAATTGCATAATGTATTCTTATTATTTTTTAATAAAGGAATTAAAAGGGATCAGTGGTTAAAACTTGCCGTGATTTCTTCCCATAGTTTTGCTCTTGCTTCTGAATCGACCTTCTTCCATGACAGAATCTTCAAGCCTATGTGCTCACGAACGATGTCTCCTAGAAAACTTGCAAACACTGCTCTATGATCCCCTGTTAGCCTATCCATAGTATCGAAGGTTATCTTGAGCTTTAATGCACCGGGTTTGCTATATTTGTTGCGAAACTTAGATAACCTTGTTATGCCCCTCGGCGGAACTATTTTGATTGTATTTGAATTGTCGTTTTCATCGGCAGCAATTTCATCATAATCATCGTACTCCTCTGATTCATATCCATTATCATCTTCGTCGCCATTATGGGCAATATTAAGATGATTATCGGCTTCATTATCCATGATCCTTTAGTTTTTTAGGAGATAGTTGTAAAATATTTAAATTTTTTGTTAGTTGTCACTTTTGATTGGCAGAAAAGTGTAAAAACAGATTAATGATTGTGTTGCAACTGGTTTGGAGGCATTAACTGTAATCATTGAATATTACGGAATGTAAAAGGTCACGTCTAATTTAAATTTTTTGCCTAATTTTAGCTCTAAGATTTTAAAATATTCTGCTAAAATTTTGGCTCCAAAAAAAAAAAAAAATGGATGTCATGTTCCGTGTTTTATGTATATATTAAATGTATGAAAAATAAGTAAAACGCATCAATTAGCTTAGTGGTATAGGTGGTGGATGGTGTTCGGCTGGTTGGTCGCATGTCAAACTGTCATTGCCGTACCACAAATGGTCCATTAAACTACGTTGGGTTGCACGGGGGTGTGAACTACAATGATAGAACCTAGCAGGGAATTTCCTTGGGCTTAAGTGTTCGCGATCACACAAGATCATTCTAACCTTGTAAATGGTTCGCCTCACATTCCAATGACCTTCTGACCTTCTGTATTCGTCGTGCAACAGTTTCCTTGCTTCTTCCATCCTTCCTCCACCTTCTGCCATTAGCAGCATACCAACGACAAATGTAGCATCTGTTTGTCCCAAACGCGATGCCTGTTGCAGCATCTCCTTTCCAGCAGCCTCATCACCCGCATAGAACATCCTCATCTGATCAACACAATACAGAAAAAACATAAATATGTATGTAACAGAGTACCTCATCACCTACATATATAAACATCTTCATCTGATCAACACAATAATATAAAAACATAAATATGTATGTAACAGAGTACTGATAAACGCTCAAAAGTACTATATTTTAGTAGTATTTTACCCCTATTCTTGGATGTTTCTATTGCATTTATTTAAGAATAGATATTGATTTTGTTCATATTTGCAATTAAATGTGGAAATGGAGCGTTTATGAAGAAAAGAACGGAAAACAGTCAATAACCGAGTTAAACGATGCATAATTGAAGAATAAAGTTGAAGAAAAGATAAAAAGAAGAAAAATGAAGAAAATCGTCTGAAATTGCAATCCATACGCCGTATGGATTGAGGCGGTGGAGGCCCAGGTCATGCGGACTAGGGCTGGGCTTATTTCGCATCCATACGCCGTATGGATGAAAATTCCAGAAATATAAATACGCGAAAAAACCACAAAAAATGTGTAATCGGCTAGAGTTTCTTTCCAGTCGACTTTTATTGTTTCTTAGGGTTTCTGTACGAATTTATTTAGTAGTTTGGAGGTACGAAAGCTCAAGATCGAGGATAATTCATCTTAGTTCTTCGTAGTTCATCTTTTCGATTCGGTATAACTCTATTTACTTTGATTTCATTGATGATTTTGATTTTGAATAATCTGAGTTTTCTGTTTTGATGATGAATTGAATATCATAGTGATTGTGTAATTGATTAAGCTTGGATTATGATTATTGAACGATTATAATTGCGTATTGAATAAGTTATTTAATTGAAAACGATTATATTACTCGTGGAACCTTGTTTATTGGTGACTAGTAGTTATTGTTGCTCAACGTGGTTAATAAGATTAATGAGATTGAGTTCCTTTAAGATTATTGATAGTCATTATTTTAGGGTTTTGGCTATTGCTAAATAGATTGAGTTTGATAGGTTGAGTAAATAATAATTATCTACTTTAAAATGAACAAGACAATAAGTAATTATTGGGTATTGTTGAGTCATACCACTAGAGTTAATTATGATGAGTTGTGAATGTTTAATGCTCAGTTAAGGGAAAAGTACACAATTGACTGATCATCTTGTGACATTGGATCAATGTTTCATGTTGGACCCTAGATTGTAGGAATTAGTTGGACCCGAAAAGTTGGCTAGTTCACATTTAACTTAATATCATTGAAGAATTTGGCATTAAGTTGATATAAAAGAATCACAATTAGATAATCAATACGTGATGAATCGGGATATATGAATCTGAGTGAAGTTAATTATACAATTACTTATTCCTTCCTATTAGTATTTATTATTATTTATTTATAATTTTAATTTAAGTTTTTATTTAGTTTGTTTTATTTAAATTTAATATTTTATAAACAACTGTTCGAACGAAACTAAAATGCCCCCTGTTTACTGTTTTCTTAGTTAATAAGTAATTTCTATTTTTATAAATACTACCGTTCCCTGAGATCGACTCGGACTTACCAAGTCTATACTTACATTCGATCAGGTATTTTGCCTGGTTGTGTGAAAGGTATAAATAAGGTATTTCCATTTATAAATAAATAAACTAGGCTCGTTTCGCACGCATTAAGTTTTTGGCGCCGCTGCCGGGGAACGGTTGCGTTGTTTATTTACATAGGAATTAGTTATTGTAAATTGTTATATTTTAATTTCTGTTAACTAAATTTTTTGTAAAGTTGTTAAACTAGTTTATTAAATTATAATAATAAGTTTTATTAATAAATTGGTTGAAACGAATTATCTTTATTTGGTTAAACCTTTAGGGTAATTAGTTTCAACCGGCGGATGGAAATCCATCCGCCGGTTGGAGTGTGAGTAGTTAGAATTTTGTATATGTTATTTATATTTATTTTTATTTTTTTTGTGTGAACTAACTTTCTTTTCGTTAATAGTGTTTGTGTTTCAGAGTTAATTGTTATTTAGGTTTATAATCTAATGGCTGGAAGTTACGAGAGTGACGCGAATGATAACAATTTGGTTAAGGTTGCTGATACTGCTAATTCAGGTCCAAGCTCCACTGACACAGTTCCTTCTACCACCTATTTGGGCCGTAAGCCCGTTCCTGTTATATCATCTTACCAGGGTTTGTTAGATGCTATCGAGGAATTTGGAGAGGATGTTCCTTTTATGGTTGAGTTGTTGAAGAAGTCTACACTGGATTTCACTGATAACCAGTCTGTTATGATTAGGGATGTGATTGAGGGTGCAGAGATAGAGAGTAAGTATGGGTTCATCCGACAGTATTATAATGCACTGGCTGAATTAGGGGAATCATTAGATTCGAGGATTGATGAAGAAAAGAAATTTTTCGCTGCTTAGAAAAAGAGATGTACTGAGATTTATGAGGCTTTGATTCATTCTTCTTTTCCTTTTTCAGTTTATCAGTTGACCGGACATCCTAGTTCCGAGGCGGATAAGGAGTTTACGAGTGGTTTGCGAGATTTGGTTAGATTGATGCAGTCAGACGACCACCTTAGAGACCCAACACCTCACCGTTTCTTAGTAACTAATACTCTTCATTACTACCTTCATAGGATGTTAGCTAAAGTGGATGATCTGGCCAAGCAGGAAGCAATGAGACTACACCCTGACTTTATCCATCCCCATAGTGAGATTGATTTGGATAGTTACTTGGGAATTCACTTAGATGTTCTGATTGACATGAGTAAGGTTTCAACCCCTTGGGAGCATTTCAATCATGGAATGGTGGAGATTTACACTAAGCTGGTTAATATTTTCAAACATTCGGGGCTAGACCTTAGCAATAGACAAGAGGTAGTTCTTCAAAAGATAGAAAGACGAGTGAGGTGCTTGAGGAAAAATCTACCGATGAGGAACCATTATGGAATAATTGAGGCGTGTTTTGACTTTATAAGTGAGTTAGAGGAAAACTACCCTGATCGCGAGTACAAGTTGGAAGATGATAAATTGGTGTTGGCACCTGAGGGAGTAAATAATAGGGCAATTAATGAAATCAGTTGGGACTTGGGTTATCTTCAGCACGTGGCTAATGAACACTTGGCTAATTTTCCAAGTTTTGGTCATGGAGTTGAGAATGTTATTGCAAATGTCACTGAGCTTTTCCTTGCTCTCTATCCTATGCATTGATTTCATCTTTTGCATCATTTTATCATTGCTTTGAACTTCTGTCACTTCTATTTCATTGGATTATGTTTAATGACATTATTTATTTTGGATTTTATTTTATTATTGTATGATTGGATTTTGTATATTATTTTGAGTGTTAATTAAGTATTATTTTATTTTATAGATTGTTAATTTATTTTGTTTATGTATAGTGTGGAATTGTGAAGAATTTGAAGTTGTGATTCTCCTCCAGGTTTGGTATTTAATATTATTGAATAAGTGATGGAGGAGATGTCCAATTTCCTTCGGAATCCTTGCGTATTTTGGCCACCTCAAGACACAATGGTGATTTTGATGTTATTAATATTAACTTCTGAACTACATGCTTTTACATTTACCTTCAGCTACTATGACTTCATACTGTGGTGGAGGAGATGTCCAATTTCCTTCGGAATCCTTCATATGTCTCCTATCAGAGGCAAAATAACGGAGAAATATTGGAGCATGCACTATACGGAACACCCTGAGATCACGGATCAGTTGATCATCGTTAACAATTAACAAACCAATTTAGTAGCAAATTTGTTTACCTCTGAAATTCAGAAAATAGCTCGAAAGATGGCCTGATACTTTCTGACACATAGGATGGTAGGGTTGACGGAAAAGGAAGACTTGCATCAAAATCCCATACTCGATCAACAGATTCTTCTTTTCTTTTCTATTGAAACAGTACATAGTGTTTAAACTTCAGTAAGATATGATATACGACTTCTATATTCTCTCTATGAATCAATTTACTCACTTTACTAAAATATGAAGCATACTCGTGGCGATCACATTACCTGAATGCATATTACATGATAATCCCACAGAATGATTCCGTCAGCTCTATGGCTAGCTTTCTGATGCCACAATGGTATCTGCATTATTACAATTAACGGACTTAGTCTGTACTTAAGTTCTCTTACATTGGACGTACATTTTAAAGGAGACCACGTGCAAAACCATCATGTGTATAGAGAAATATGCATTTTTGTCAAAATGCAAAACTGGAAGAAATAGACTTATGACGACTTAAAGCAGGTGTAGTAATGGCACATATTCATATAATCAGGGTACTTACCATACAGCATCTGGCTGTTCACCATAGGTTTCAACAATTACTGAACCACCCTAGGAGTCACCATATGCAATGTTTCAGAAGCCCTCCAAGGGATAACGTTCAATAAAAGTGATACCTATGAATGATAATCGTCTACCATACAATGTAGTTTGTTCTTAAAGAATTCTACAATGTAGTTTTAATCCATACGCCGTATGGAAATCCATACGCCGTATGGATCAAAAATTGCATAAACCGGCTACAGCCTCTCTTCTTCTCCATTTTCAAAACTCAAAATCACCACCACCACTTAAAGCTGCAACCTGCCACCACCCAACCGCCACTTCCGGCCATGCATTCTTCCCCATTTTTATATTTTCGTGTTCCACGCACTTTCCTCTACAAGGTATAACATCCGATTTTCATTTTCGTTGGTTAAATTTCATGTTGGGAAGTTAGGGTTTATGTATGAGATTTGGGTATTTCGAATTTGAGTATGATATTAGGCTTTTATGATTGAATTATGTTCTTATTATCAGATATTATGCAATGCCATGCTCATTTTTGTAATGTATTATATATATTGTGTTATTCGAATTATCCGTTAGTGTTTAAAGAATGTGATTGTGATATGTATTCAATGTTGCTATGTTTTGATGTAATACTTGTTAATTTTCTGGATACATAATGATTAATGCAAATGTTTGTTTGGTACACATATGTTTGTGATTACGATTATGTAATAAAATTGTCGTGTTCTATTTTGTGATTGTGATAATTCATGTTGAATATTAAGAATGATTGCTAGTTACTGAGACTAAATATTAGTGATGGTAAAAAGTGATTATTTTTATGTTCATTTTGGTACCAAATTATCATAGTTCACTTTGAATCGATAATTGCCATGATTATTAATTAAGTATATATTTTTAGCAATTTGAGTAATGTTGTTTCTAGATGCAAATTAGGATTATGAAATTGATTGTTGCGGTAGTTTTTAGGTTGAACCTTTATGGTGGATTATTCCATTTTTAGCCGAAATGCTGCCGAAATTTTTAGTGACCTATTTGCATTTACTGAGTTATTAACAATTGTTTTGTTTAGCAGTTAAAATGTCTAGCAGGAGAGCTGGAGGAGGTCAGGCTCTGGGGAATCCAATGATCCGACCCCATAGATATCTCAATTTTCATGATTCATATTCTGAGACCGCCAAAAATCAGTTTAGAGAGCGTCTGACAGCAAATATTGGTCAGTCGATTGAGGTTTTTGATGCTGTGAACTGGAACGTTTTAGAGCATGTGATTGCCAGAGATGGGTTTACTAATGGTGCTGAGGCCATTAGGAATTTGCTTGCAATCCCATACGTACTTGCGGATGGCAATATTGGGTTTGTTTCATATGCTTGGTCTCGGTTGTTCAGTATCAGGGAGGATATTTACAGAGAGTTGGTTGTTGAGTTTTATAGTACATTCAGGTTTGATCATAGGTCAACTCAGTGGACTGAGGATTCTATTTACTTTCAGCTTGGTGGGATACCTAGGCGGATGTCATTGATTCAGTTTGCTCTCGGGATTGGGTTATATGAGCCGAACGATCTTGATAATCCCCACTTTCTAGCTCATATTTATGCGGGTGCTATGAAGAAGCTATCTGATTTGGAGGTTGCACAGGAGTGGCAGTTTATTGCCCAGGGTCATTATGGTAGTTCGACGCCTTCTTATAGAGCTATTCGAGATCCCCGTCATCAACTCATTCACAGATTGTTGACGTACACCATCGTTGGTCGTAAGGAGGGGCCCGAGAAGGTTTCTAGACCTGATTTGTTTTATTTGAGTTCGATTATCAGGAAGAGGTTAGTGAATGTGCCTTGGAGATTGGCAAAGTGGATGTCTAAAAGAGCTACCGGTACTAGAGATGGGAGTAGTTTGTGTGGAGGTCATTTTGTGACTAGGTTGGCCAGACATTTTGGGTTAGCGACTCAGGAGGAGATGGGCTTGTGTACGATTGTTCAGCCTGGCATGGGGTGGTTGACTGCACGACGGTTGGAGGCTTTTGTTCTTATTGAGCCATGTAGTAACTATGGTGGTGCTGCGGATATGTACTATTGGGTTCCTAACACTGCTGTGGGGCAGACGTTGCAGACCAGGCAGGGTAGAGGCAGAGGAGATACTAGTGGTAGTGATTGAGGTAGAGGTACGGCTAGCAGCCGTAATAGAGGTTATGCTGCTGAATTTGATCAGTTGCAGCAGCAGCTTGCGCAGATGGATCTCCGCCACACCCAGAGGTTTGATCAGATTGAGTTTATGCAGAGACAGCATTTCCATCAGACCAGTGCCCATTTGGATTATCGGGATGGTCTGTTTCAGCAGCTGTTTGGTCAGTATCCTGCAGAGCATACCTATCAGCCTTTTCAGTACCATATGCCGCAGGAGTTTATGCGACCACCACCACCACAGCCAGATCAGGCCGGCCCATCCTATATTTATCAGCATGCAGAGCCATCCCATCAGTACCGGAGCCAGGAGGATGATAGTGATTAGGATGTTGTTCATCCTATGTGGTTTATGATTCCAGACACTATTTTTATTTTTATTATTATTATGACTGATTTTTATTTGTAGTATTTTTAATTATGTTGGATTTGTAGCTTTAGGTTCGGTTGTCTCATTAGTATGTTTATATTTGGTATTGTTTAATCTTGTCTGTTGATTGATTCCTCAGAATTGTGTTGTGAGTACGTGTTATGCTGGCAGTAAGTTCAGCACAACAAATTGAGTTGAGAGGATGTGGGAATATCATATCATCCTTGTCATGACCGTTAAGCACACTATTCCAGGGGAGTTTTTCTGTCTTATTTCTTTTCTCTTTTTCCCGTTTTAGTAATTCATTTTTTGTACAATGAGGGCATTGTACATTTTTAAGTGGGGGATGGGAGAGAAAAGAGTTGAGTTTCCACATAATTGTCCTGTTGAGTAAGTAGAGAATGTGTAATTTGGTTAGCTGTTATCTCATTAAGATACGTAACTAGGAGGTTATAAGTTGCCCATTTTTCAACCAAATTTTTAAATTTAAATTTTTATTTTTCTAGAAATAATTATTTTGTAACAATGTAGGTTAATTTAAAAATTTTCTATACTTATAAATTAAATATTAAATTGTGGAAATTGTTATTCAGTTTCATTATATGATGTATTGATAGGCGATCTATATGAGAATTTTTAAGCTTTTAAGAAATGAAAATAAAGGAGTTGATATTATGTTTAAATGAACTTTAGTTATGTATGACATATGTCTTAATTTTCTTATTATTAGCGTGTGATATGCCATATTTTTGGAATTTTAATTAACATCATTTGGGGATATACTGGGTGTTGTTTCCTTTGTTGTACGAAAGTACAGACCTGGACTCCGTCAGTATATCTAATGAAAAAGAGCAAAAGAGTTTAAAAACTTATGATTTTAAAATGTAGTCGAATTAAGTTGCTTTGTTGTACTAAGGTACAGACCTGCCACCAATGGTATGACTAAAAGTTTTATATTGCTAAACCAAAATCAAGTTATGTTGCTTTGTTGTGTTGAGGCACAGACCTGTCACCTCTGTCTTGATTTGAAAAATGATTGTTTTTGATTAAAATTTTAAAATATGTAATATTGGCATGTTATGAGTGTGGGAGTATATAGCTAATGGGAGTTTAAGGGAACATCTACGTGAATAATAATAAGTTGAGCTCAATTATTTGAATATAGATTGTTTAAGTGGATAACAATATCAGTAATCATCATGAACTATTTGATGTTTTGAGAATAATAACGTTATGTGTAGATTATTTCTTTTGTAATCTCGTAGTTTCTTAATGATTGTTTTTAGAATTAACAGATTTTTAAATTTAAATGTTTGAGTGAAAAAGGGTAATGTTGTGTAATTCCTTTATGAGTTATTTAGATTAATGAAGATGACTGTTTTCTTAAGAATTTGATTTTTGAATCGATAGTCTACTTGAGGACAAGTAGGATTCAAGTGGGAGATGTTTGATAAACGCTCAAAAGTACTATATTTTAGTAGTATTTTACCCCGATTCTTGGATGTTTCTATTGCATTTATTTAAGAATAGATATTGATTTTGTTCATATTTGCAATTAGATGTGGAAATGGAGCGTTTATGAAGAAAGGAACGGAAAACAGTCAATAACCGAGTTAAACGATGCATATTTGAAGAATAAAGTTGAAGAAAAGATAAAAAGAAGAAAAATGAAGAAAATCGTCTGAAATTGCAATCCATACGCCGTATGGATTTCCATACGCCGTATGGATTGAGGCGGTGGAGGCCCAGGTCACGCGGACTTGGGCTGGGCTTATTTCGCATCCATACGTCATATGGATTTCCATACGCCGTATGGATGAAAATTCCAGAAATATAAAAACGCGAAAAAACCATAAAAACGTGTAATCGGCTAGGGTTTATTTTCCAGTCGACTTTTATTGTTTCTTAGGGTTTCTGTACGAATTTATTTAGTAGTTTGGAGGTACGAAAGCTCAAGATCGAGGATAATTCATCTTAGTTCTTCGTAGTTCGTCTTTTCAATTCGGTATAACTCTATTTACTTTGATTTCATTGATGATTTTGATTTTGAATAATCTGAGTTTTCTGTTTTGATGATGAATTGAATATCAAAGTGATTGTGTAATTTATTTAGCTTGGATTATGATTATTGAACGATTATAATTGCGTATTGAATAAGTTATTTAATTGAAAACGATTATATTACTCGTGGAAGCTTGTTTATTGGTGACTAGTAGTTATTGTTGCTCAACGTGGTTAATAAGATTAATAAGATTGAGTTCCTTTAAGATTATTGATTATTGATAGTCATTATTTTAGGGTTTTGGCTATTGCTAAATAGATTGAGTTTGATAAGTTGAGTAAAAAATAATTATCTACTTTAAAATGAACAAGACTATAAGTAATTATTAGGTATTGTTGAGTCATACCACTAGAGTTAATTATGATGAGTTGTGAATGTTTAATGCTTAGTTTAGGGAAAAGTACACAATTGACTGATCATCTTGTGACATTGGATCAATGTTTCATGTTGGACCCTAGATTGTAGGAATTAGTTGGACCCGGAAAGTTTGCTAGTTCACATTTAACTTAATATCATTGAAGAATTTGGCATTAAGTTGATATAAAAGAATCACAATAAGATAATCAATACGTGATGAATCGGGATATATGAATCTGAGTGAAGTTAATTATACAATTACTTATTCCTTCCTATTAGTATTTATTATTATTTATTTATAATTTTAATTTAAGTTTTTATTTAGTTTGTTTTATTTAAATTTAATATTTTATAAACAACTGTTCGAACGGAACTAAAACACCCCCCCCCCCCCCCCCCCCATGTTTACTGTTTTCTTAGTTAATAAGTAATTTCTATTTTTATAAATACCACCGTTCCCTGAGATCGACTCGGACTTACCAAGTCTATACTTACATTCGATCAGGTATTCTTGTCTGGTTGTGTGAAAGGTATAAATAAGGTATTTCCATTTATAAATAAATAAATTAGGCTCGTTTCGCACTCATCAAGTACCATAAAAAAATTCAAATGAATGGAAAATAAATTGTACCAATCCATCTCTAAACAACATGTGTCGGTTTCCTTTCTCCCGCAAAAGTGATAGCACTTCAGTTTTCTGTAACAAGAACCGAGCTGAAAAGATGGAATCAACTTCCATCCTTTTATACACCTCATCCGACTCACTGGCTCATCTGAAGGTTTTGCAACTGTAATGTAGGTAAACACAAAAGCAATATAAATCCCTCATAGATGGTAATTTCTTAAACACTGTTCATTCACAAAATTGGAACTAAGCCCTAATAAATGTTCTACAGTTCATTAAAATCACACTTAATTAATCGCTTAAATAGGCAAATGCAGTAGTATTTAAGTTGAATCGATAGTGTTTACCAGGGTTAGGAGAATTACAGAGTCTTGAATTTAAGAACGTCAGTCGCCCTTGAAGCCCCCAAATGCGCAAATATGTTAGCGATGACTCCATCCGGAAGTTCAGAAAGCAATAATCCTTGTTCCATAGTCGATCGGCGTCGTTTTGGTAGTTGGAATTCCCTGGTTTTGATCTTTGTTTGAAGATTTGGTGATGCTCTGTTTCAAAGGGTTTGGAAGTTTGTACGCCGGGAACTGAAACGTTGGGTGATGTACTATAATCATTAAAAACCTCCATTCTGCCATTTTACTAAATTACGGACATGCCCCTAAAACTAAAATGCTTCTTATTGGATTAGTAGGGGTATTTATGTCAATAACACTTTTAATGTATATATTTAAAAGTTTACAAATATGGTAACAAGATAAATTACTTTTATAGGTGATACATAATTTTACAATAACATAATTATTTACATTACAAAAATATTATGAAAATCTTAAACTTAGGATAAGCTGTATAATTCAAAAGATGACGATTTAGTTATATCTTAAGTTTGTTATTGGCGTTTGTGACACAATTAAATGACAGCGTTTAGTTTGAAGCGAACTATTATACTTAAACTTAGGATAAGCTGTATAATTCAAAAGATGACAATTTAATTATATCCTAAGTTTGTTATTGGCGTATGTGTTTGAAGCGAACGCCAATAACAAACTTAGGATAAAATTAATTCATCATTTTGGAATATATGATCTTATCATAAGTTTAATAATGGAATATATGATATACGCCATTAATTATGTCACATAGGCCACTATTAAACTTAAGATAAAAATTAATTCAGCATTTTGCAATACATGAACTTATCATAAGTTTAATGATGGAATATATGATATACGCCGTTAATTATGTCACATACGCCACTATTAAACCTAGGATAAAATTAATTCATCATTTTGCAATACATGAACTTATCATAAGTTTAATAATGGAATATATGATATACGCCGTTAATTATGTCACATACGCCACTATTAAACCTAGGATAAAATTAATTCATCATTTTGGAATACATGAACTTATCATAAGTTTAATAATGGAATATATGATATACGCCGTTAATTATGTCACATACGCCACTATTAAACTTAGGATAAAATTAATTCATCATTTTGCAGTACATGAACTTATCATAAGTTTAATAATGGAATATATGATATACGCCGTTAATTATGTCACATACGCCACTATTAAACCTAGGATAAAATTAATTCATCATTTTGCAGTCACATACGCCACTATTAAACTTAGGATAAAATTAATTCATCATTTTGGTGTCACATATGCCACTATTAAACCTAGGATAAAATTAATTCATCATTTTGCAATACATGAACATATCATAAGTTTAATAATGGAATATATGATATACGCCGTTTATTATGTCACATACGCCACTATTAAACCTTGGATAAAATTAATTCATCATTTTGGTGTCACATATGCCACTATTAAACTTAGGATAAAAATAATTCAACATTTTGCAATACATGAACTTATCATAAGTTTAATGATATAATATATGATATACACCGTTAATTATGTCACATACGCCACTATTAAACCTAGGATAAAATTAATTCATCATTTTGGTGTCACATATGCCACTATTAAACTTAGGATAAAAATAATTCAACATTTTGCAATACATGAACTTATCATAAGTTTAATGATGGAATATATGATATACGCCGTTAATTATGTCACATACGCCACTATTAAACCTAGGATAAAATTAATTCATCATTTTAGTGTCACATATGTCACTATTAAACTTAGGATAAAATTAATTCATCATTTTGCAATACATGAACTTATCATAAGTTTAATGATGGAATATATGATATACGCCGTTAATTATGTCACATACGCCACTATTAAACCTAGGATAAAATTAATTCATCATTTTGGAATACAAGAACTTATCATAAGTTTAATAATGGAATATATGATATACGCCGTTAATTATGTCACATACGCCACTATTAAACCTAGGATAAAATTAATTCATCATTTTGCAATACATGAACTTATCATAAGTTTAATAATGGAATATATGATATACGCCGTTAATTATGTCACATACGCCACTATTAAACCTAAGATAAAATTAATTCATCATTTTGGAATACATGAACTTATCATAAGTTTAATAATTGAATATGTGATATACGCATTAAATGATGAATTCATTATATCCTAAGTTGTATTATAAACTTAGTATAAGTTGTATAATTAAACTTAGGATAAGTTGTATTATATCCAAAGTTTATATATATATATATATATATATATATATATATATATATATATCATTATTTAAATAGAAGGCTAATGAAATTAAAAGAAAAAAAAACTGCTATAGCCTAGATTCGAACACAGGGTTAGTTGGTAGCCACCAACTTGTTTTACACAACTCAAGGAAACCACTCAAGCACAAACTATTTTTGTTTATTTTTCTGTAACTTATTCATTTTAACGTGTATGAAGGTTACTTTATATAATTCCCCTAATTTACTTAATTAAGCGGTTCATTTAAATTTCAACCCCTAAGTATCTGCAAAATACGCCGTACACCACTAATCAAAGAATCATACCCTACAATGGACAAGTCTTGGATGGGAACAAACAGGATGAACAAACCTTATAGAGATGGAGTAACATCATTTATTGATTATGCATTAGACAACTTGAAGAAGATGACTAACATCGACCCACAAGGTAGTATTAAACATGTTGAAATCCCATGTCCATGTACCAAATGTTTAAACCATGTAGTGTGTAAAGTGGAGGAAGTGCATTTCCATTTATTCAGTCATGGCATTGATCTAAACTACACAAAGTGGACTAAACATGGAGAAAAGGATGATGAGCCACCATTAAGTGCCGTGGAACATCAGAATGGAACACCAGATTTCGTTGACACACCGCCGGATTTTGTTCCAGACATTCCAACAGATGGCCCAGAAACGGTGGAAATGGTTAATGCTGCAAAAGACAATTTTGATGATGAGGATCCGGATGACCATGCCAAGTTTCTAGAACTACTATCAGACGCAGAGAAGCCACTTTACAAAGGATGTCCTGACTTCACAAAGTTGTCAGCAACTGTTCAACTACTCAACTTGAAGAGTAAGTATGGTTGTTCTGATAAGTTCTTCACTGAATTACTAGTTTTGTTGAAAAAGATGCTACCTGATGGTAACGAACTGTCGGAAAAAACTTATCAGGCAAAAAAAATTATGAAATTGATGTGGTCAGGAAACAAAAAAAATAGATGTATGTATAAACAACTGCCTTCTTTATCGGAAGGAGGATGAGGAATCGACTATGTGTCGAACTTGTGGGACATCAAGATGGAAGCTGGATAAGAAGACGAATAAAGTGTACGTTAAAATTCCAGCAAAGGTAATGTGGTATTTTCCAATCATACCAAGAATGCAACGTCTCTTTAGGATAGAAAGTATTTCAGAAGATTTAAGATGGCACGCGACAAGGAGGAAAACAGATGGTGTGTTACGCCATCCCGCAGATTCACAGGCATGGCGTACCATAGATACAAAATTCCCCGAAATTGCTAACGATCCAAGAAATCTAAGGCTAGGAATATCGGCTGATGGTGTTGACGTCAACAGAGGAAATAGGCATCACAGTGTATGGCCAGTTTTAACGGTCGTTTACAACCTTCCTCCATGGTTGTGTATGAAAAGAAAGTTTATAATGCTTCCTGTGTTGATACCTGGATACCCGGGAAATGATATCGATGTTTTTTTAGAACCGTTGGTTGATGATCTGCGAACCTTATTCAATACATGGGTCGATACATATGATGCTTTCACAAAACAAATCTTTCGTCTACGGGCGGTTGTGTTATGGACAATAAATGATTACCCTGCACTTGGTAATTTATGTGGCTGCCCAACCAGTGGATACAAAGGTTGTGTAGTATGTGGGAAAAATACGGATTGTGTTAGACTTCCTGCGTCATCCAAGCAGAGTTATGTGGGTCACAGAAGATATCTACCATATACCCACGCGTTCAGGAAGCAAAAGAAGGCGTTTAATGGAAAATAAGAATTCCGTCCGTCTCCAATTCCAAAGACTGGGGAAGAAATACACAATGAGGTCAAACATATTGAAAATAAGTGGGGAATGGTAAAACAACCAATTAACAAAAAGGCATCAGAAAACCAGAAAGATGCGAGAGGCATAGGTGGGAAGCTCCAAAAGCACAAAAGGAAAAGAGGAAATGAAGATGGTAGTTCCAGTCAAGTCAATGAACAAGATGGTGCGTACTGGAAGAAATTCAACATTTGGTATCGAAAGCTTAAGTATTGGAGGCATAATGAAGTTCATCATTGTATTGATTTCATGCATATAGAAAAGAATGTTGGTGAGAGTCTAGTCGGAACTTTGCTAAATGTTCCGGGAAAGACGAAAGATGGAGAGAATGCGCGATTGGATCTGGTAGAATTGGGGATAGATAAACTAGAGTTGTTTGCTAGGAAAGACGGAGACAAAACAGTAATACCTCCAGCAGGTTACACATTAACGAATGCCGAAAAAGACATCTTTTGTCAAACGTTATACAACATCAGGGTACCTCAAGGATACTGTTCAAATTTCTCGTGTTTAGTCAGCCTAAAAGATAGGAAGCTCATCGGGCTTAAATCACATGACTATCACATGCTAATGCAAGAGTTTTTGCCCATTGGAATACGGTCAATCATGCACCAACCCACACGATATGCTATCATCAGGTTTTGCTTTTTTTTTTAAATCAATATGTAGCAAGGAAATCGTATTAGATGAAGTAGATAAGATGCAAGATGAACTTTGTGTCACACTCTACCTACTAGAAAAGTTCTTTCCTCCCTCGTTTTTTGATATTATGGTCCATTTGACTGTGCACCTAACTAGGGAGGTAAAATTATGTGGTCCGGTATGCTTTCGTTGGATGTATCCCTTCGAACGCTGTATGAAGGTTATTAAAGGACATGTGCAAAACAGAAGTAAACCAGAGGGATGCATTGCTGAGGAGACTATTGCAGAAGAAACAATAGAGTTTTTCGGCGAATATAAAAAGTCCATGAAAACTATTGGTATCCCAAGAGATAAACATGAAACTGATGAAAAAAATGAGGACGGCAAGCCACTGTCGGCCGGCAAATCAAGTGAAGTTTCTGCAGAACTCCTTCGGAAAGCACATTTGAATGTAATACATAATACAGATGAAATTGTACCGTATATCGAGTAAGTATTACTAACACATGTCTATTTCGTTACTTAAACTGATGCAACAAACATAATAACCAAACACCTTGTTTCACGCAACACAAGCAGGTTTTGGAAACACAAAACCCGGGTAAGCGAAAAGCATGGCTGGAGAATGAGCACAGTATATCTTTTGTTTCCTGGTTACGCAAAGAGGTAATTACTTACTTTTTGTAACTGTTTATTTGTTGTCCTTCAATTTGAAGCGCATATATATACATTGTAATTAATGAGATTCAGGTTGAGAGAGAATTAGCGATCTCCACAGAAAGTGTATCAGAAACCGTAAGGTGGATTTCATATGGACCACGCGCCACCATAGTCAAATACAGTGCATATAACATCAATGGGTATACATTTCGTACTAAATGTAGTGATGTCAGCGTTTACCAAAACAGTGGTGTTAGTGTTGTGACAGAAGATATGCATATATCCAAAGGAGTAGCAACCACAAGACGCAAAATGTATTATGGGGTTTTGCAAGAGATATGGGTACTAGATTACTGTTTCAGGCAACTCCCTCTTTTCAAATGTGATTGGGTTAACCATCATAATGGTGCGGTCAAACGTGATACTACGCTTGGTTATACACTGGTTGACCTGAATAGTTTAGGCCACAAGGATGATCCGTTCATATTAGCCTCACAAGCACGACAAGTGTTTTATGTGGAAGACCAGCTAAATAGAAAGTTGTCTATTGTCTTCAACACACCCCCCAAGAGTTACAGAGATACATATGATGACATCGATGAGGAATTTAGTACCGTCATTCACCCGCACAATGATAACATTTTGCCATGTGTGGATCCACGTGACTTGGGTAATGAATCAAGAGATGATTACTATCGCACCATGCTGGAACACTAACCTATATTGTAATACATTAGCCTTGTAAATTAGCCTTGTAACTTACCTTTTGATTATTTTATGGAATGATTATTTGTATCTTAATTTCTATGACTTCCACATATTATTTTATAGTACAGTGCCATTTATTGTAGTACATTAACCTTGTAAATTAGAACATAAATAGTTAGCATATATAAATTAAATGTCATATATAACAACAGTTTTACATTAATGAATTTAATATGCAAAAACAAGCTGAGCATTTAGCTACACATTTCGTCCCATATAAGTACATAAAATGTGGCCATAAACATCATTTAGCTACACATTTGTGAAATGGTGTGGCTATTATAAAGCCATATAGTCACATGATGGTGCTATAAATTAATGTGACTATACGGATTAGCTTTTCACACTCTAACACACTGCACTTTAGACACACATACTAACTTATGTGACCATATCTACCTGTTTTTGGTACACTGAAGTTATGTGTGACAAACTTGACTTCATGACTTAGTCACATAAACAATTACTTCATGTGACCATATAGTGGCATTTGGTCACAGTGTTCAAGTGTGTGACCATATAGAGGCATTTGGTCACAGTGTTCAAATGTGTCACCATATAGTTACCATATATACCTGTTTTTGGCTACTCTGAACTTTTGTGTGACAAACTCGACTTCATGACTTAGTCACATAAACAATTACTTCATGTGACCATATAGTGGCATTTGGTCACAGTGTTCAAGTGTGTGACCATATCGAGGCATTTGGTCACAGTGTTCAAATGTGTGACCATATAGTTACCATATATACCTGTTTTTGGCTACTCTGAAATTATGTGTGACAAACTCGACTTCATGACTTAGTCACATAAACAATTACTTCATGTGACCATATATATAGTGGCATTTGGTCACAGTGTTCAATTGTGTGACCATATCGAGGCATTTGGTCACAGTGTTCAAATGTGTGACCATATAGTTACCATATATACATGTTTTTTGCTACTCTGAAATTATGTGTGACAAACTCGACTTCATGACTTAGTCACATAAACAATTACTTCATGTGACCATATAGTGGCATTTGGTCACAGTGCTCAAGTGTGTGACCACATAGAGGCATTTGGTCACAGTGTTCAAATGTGTGACCATATAGTTACCATATATACCTGTTTTTGGCTACTCTGAAACTATGTGTGACAAACTCGACTTCATGACTTCGTAACATAAAGAATTACTTCGTGTGACCATATAGTGGCATTTGGTCACAGTGTTCAAGTGTGTGACCATATAGTGACCATATGTACCTGTTTTTGGCTACACTGAAATTATGTGTGACAAACTCGACTTCATGATTTAGTCATATAAACAATAACTTCATGTGACCATATAGTGGCATTTGGTCACACTGTTCAAGTGTGTGGCGCAGTTTTGTCACATTTTATGTGTGTAACGTGACTAATTCTTCGAACTTATTCTTCATTTGTCACGTGATCCAAATTCATATGTGACTAAATAATCATCAAAAAAACAGCAGTTCCCTTTAGCCACATAAATATTCGATGGTGTGGAAAATACAATTCAGAATGGTCACATGATTGGAATGCATGTGTGACCAACTAATGACATGAATTCTATTTTTGTATCTTCAGTCATATAAATATTCTAATGTGTGACGATTTGGATTTCGAGCATGTGTGACCAATGCCCTTTTTTGGCGTAGTGATATTTTGAGCTAGATACGGATGGATACAACCTTGTCTCATTTGATGATGTATTATCATGGAATGTTCCAAGCATATTTGGGTTTGGTTAGTTCGCGAAATTTCATTTTGTTATTCATTTGGTTTTAATCATTTGCATTTTAAGTGATTGAACTAATTTGAAAGATCTATGTAGATGTCGTGGGCCGTCTTATGTCAAGCAAACACTGAATATCAAAATATATAGAACAAGAAGGAATCAAAGTCACTTGAGTTTGAACTACAAGATATCGCGTACAACTCTTAATATACAATATTTTATTTTTACTTATTTATTGTTATTATATGTTAATAAAGATCATTTTGTTTAATATAGTTATAACAATGCAATCCATGATAATCATGTTTCTCAAATGATGGTGGGAAAAATGTTAATTTCAATGTTTGGGGTAAACATGCAATGCAGTTACAAGATTACATTGGTAGGAATAATCATACTATTGATCATGTTATCACATGGATTCAAAATGTTGAAAGTCACGCTGTAAAAGATTTCTACATACTAAACTGGCAAGAGATACCAAATCTACCACGTATACAATATATCAATTAGTATGTTTACATCTATAATCACTAAGCAAACATATTTAGCATGTATTGGAAGTCAATAATGATTTTTGATGTCATTATTTCAATGAAAATTATATACTATCTGCTTGGTACAACAATGTTAAATTTTATTACTTTGTTATCTCTTAGACATATTAATTATTTCAATTACAATTGTCTCATAGAAAACAAGACATATAATAATCAATTACCGAGTTGATCATTTTATTCACGTGTTATATAAGCAGAATAATGAACTAACGCGCGAATTCGCGGGTTATAAACTAGTATAAGTTTACATGGATATCAGCAAGGATGCGAGACAAATGTGAAGGTCTCAATCGGATAATAATGCTAATGACTATCACATTCGATACTCTATTGTATATTTTGTAAAACCCATAAAATACGCGGGGGGGGGGGGGGGGGGGGGGGTGTGGAGGAATTCATCGAAAATATGTCATGCGAGATGTCTAATCGAAGAGAAAAAATGTTGAATTCTATGATGAAATTTTTATGATTTTTCAATTAGTCAATTTTGAGGTATTTAATTTTTTTTATAAAATGTGAGAAAAAGCGAAGTTGATGAAAATAAATGGTTGCGATTGATTCTTCCATTATCACCAAAATATTTATACTCATTTCTTCTACTCCTTATTACAATTCCACACTCCGTTTTTGTCAAATTTTGCAAACGATTTTTTCTAACCTGCGTGTTGCGGCGAGGTTTTAAAATGTTCGAAAGGAATACTTCTTTAGGTCGGTCAATCTTTGTTATACCAATAAAAGTGTGAATATTGTGTAATATTTGACAACATGACAATATAAATAATTACTAAAATTGACTCGTTTAATTAAAATAATGTAGGCTTCTATATCACATATATCTAATTAAATAATTGATTTAACTTTTGGTTAGATTATAAATCAAACAACTTATTCAACTTTTAGTTAGATTATTTTCTAGAATTTACAGTGGAACTAAAAATTAATGTTGTTAAAATGCATAACAATAATAAAATAGACTATCAATACAATCGATTTGTAATTGATTTTGGTTTTATGAATGAGTAATCTATCATGTTTTTTTTTTCAACATTTTTATAAAGGTGTGACATCAATTCCCCATTCATCATTTTCTTGTCCATATTTCAATTGCATAAAGTGTATGTTAGTTAATAATCTAGTTCAACATTAGATGTGATTTTCAACTCTAACTATTTAACATTTAAAATTTATGTACAAATAAGATTCTTGATAATTTTCTTAGATATAATTTTAACATATATATAAACTAAAAGTTGTATATTAAGGTGATAAGATACACTTAGCAAAATAATAGAGAAATATAAATTTAGTTGAAGGTCACAATAATTACATACTTATTTTAATATAAAAAATTTAGAATTTTATTACACTTAATAACTAATATAGATCCTTGGTTAAAAAGAAAATGAAATATTTGTTTTATCCTATTATTTCAAAGAAAAAGATCATAAACTAAAAGGTAAAGGAAAAAATGCAACATATAACAAACTTGTAATTATTTGTTTTGAACATATAATAGAAAAATAATAAAGAAATATAGATTTTATTAATGGTCACAATAATGACTTATTTTAATATATAAATCTTTAGATTTGATTACATTTAATAATTGATAGTCCCTTTGCACGGATCTTATCGAATCGAATCACTCAATCAAAGGCGGAATCAATGATTGAATGTTAAACAGACTAAACAAATCAAACTAACACAATAATGAATAAACTTTACGTTGTATTATTGATTAAAATCGATTAGCTTACAGAGGATTTTGACAAATTGCGTTTAGGGTTTTTCGTCAACCCTAAAACTGAATACAAAAATTGTATTTATACTAAACCTGCTGGATCCTGCGACATTAAACGCATTGTCGCAGGCCCAGGCCCATGCGACATCTGACTCAATGTTGAGGCCCAATAACAATGTTGCCACTGCGACATTCAAGCCAAAGTCGCCAAAAACAGAAAACATAAAATAAATTACAAATTCAACTACGAGCTACGACCAACTGACAGACACACTAAATATGCACTAACAAACTCACCTGTGTCTTCAGCTTGGTCTTCAGATATTTTTATTCAAACCCAGCCCGCAGGAAACTTTCCACCAGCATGAATTCCATAAGTCACACAAACTTCCATAATCTTTTGAAATTGATCTACTAATCTCTTGTTGAACTCATTTTTCTCGTTAACTCGAATCCGATTATCAAAAGTTTCCTTAAATCCTTTTCATGAAGATTTATCAAGCTCGTCGGATTGAAAATTCTGAATGTAGCATTTCTCAAATTCCAGATACCTCCAAATTCTGGCTGCGGCTCTGAATCAGAAACAAAGATAATTACCGCTTCACCAGTATGTGGATCAAGTTCCTAATGAACAAATATGCGAAGAAAATTGTACGGAACTGACTCCAGAGGTATATCAGTCAGACAGTCAGCCGGCGGATAATGTACTTTGACCATAGGCTGCCCTGTCGTCGGAACGAGCTTCTTCTTGAAGGTATACTGAGTACCTAGCGTAGGTTTCAATTTGTTGTATCTTTTGCTTGAACCTCTTGACGCAAGGTTTTCTGAATAAAATCAGCATAATCATTTCCAAAAGGATTAATCAAATTTAACTGAGCTAATCTGTTGATCTCTCCTTTAGGCAACGTACTTAATTTACCAAACCGAAGCTTGAAGTACTGAATGCCATCCATTCTCTTAATCATAAACATTTTCTTTTGAACTTTCCAGCTTTTAATCACACCCGTATAATCTCCACGAACCTTGTAAGATTTACACATCACAGGTACAGGTTTAGCAGTTCTTCCATGAGGCCACCATTGTTTATACCTTTTAGTCTTTTCCTCAGCAGTTTCATTTTCGGGTACCGAAGACTCAGTTTCTGGAACTGCTGATTCTGTTACTGCTGCCTCTTGAGCTGGAGGTACCGAAGTGGATTCCTGAGCAGGCCCTGCACGAGATGAACTGGATTCTCCATGAGAAGCTTTAGCAGGCCCCACTTCATCTTCACTAGAATCAGTCTCGATAAATGGTGCATCATCATAATATTCATCCGATCCTAATTGTTCATCCTCAACAGAAACATCATCATCCATATCGAACACATACCCTGATTCCATCTCAGTACCAGTTTCATCGACCATTCTCTGAATAAACGATAAATCAGCAAACGAATAATCAACCGCTAGTGGTCTCGGCTGGCCTGGGATGTCATCAACAGATAAATAATCCAAACGGGGTACATTTTCATTAATAACATTTTCAAGTACAGGAGTTGGGGTTACAGACTCATGTCCTATTGACTCTACATTGGGTACCCCGGACCCAGACTCCCCCGCGGAAATAGACCTGTCTTCCAAAACATTGACTCTAGACTGTAATTCAGAAATCTGCTTCGACTGAACTTCAATAATGGCATCTTGGGATGCATTTTGCTCAGATTGTGTCTTTAGCATCTGCTGCATCTTTAGCATGTCTCCATCATCTTTTGTAGAAAAGCTGGAGTTGGCTCGACAGACAAAACTTGAGCCAGATGAGAAACTGGAGCACTTGATGTAGAAGTGTGATGACGACGGCGACGATGAGGTTGATAATCAGCATCGGTTGGGTCGTCACCGTCTCGCGTGCACTTTCCGGTGTCTCTGGGAATATATTTCCATCCTTCCTTAACCCTGCACTTGATACGAAGATAATGCTGAGAATCATGAACTCTGATATTCTCCATTTGAGATGGATGTGGGACCACATCGTTGAAATCCGAAGGTGTCTCACCTCCGTCCTGCCGCCCCATGAATGCAGAGTCTTCAGAAGATGAGTTCTTTGTGGTATGATGAGAACCCGAATCTTTCGGGACATCCTTGACATGCCCAAATTGCTCTATCTGAGCTATCACATTTTCAACAGGCTCACCCGCAGCCTGTACCGGTATATCCACAAATGGTTGTTGCTGTTGAGCCAGTGCATCCATGTATTGTGGATCAGGAGGTGGCACGTAATTCTCAACGATAACTGCACCGAACAAAGGTATATCCGGTGGTGCCAGAACCCCCCTCTCATAAGCAGAACACACAGCAAAACTCCTATTCATCATCGGCGTCAATCTGAGAGTATTATCCTGATCTCCTTGCGCGCTGAGATTAGGATGATGGCGATCAATGAACAGCTGAATAAATCTTGGGTACAGATCCCACTTTGATTTCCCAGCATCTACGTTGTCAACCATAGCCCTAAACACAAATACGGAATAATTGTAGGGCTTGTTGTATACAAAGGCTAACATGGCAGAAGCAACACGGTGACTGATGCCGTCTGTCCCGGCCTTCCTGCTAGATAAACAAACTATAAATATGTGCATCAGATACCGCCAGACCTTGGTGAGGTTGGCCTTACGATATTGATCAGTTGGTACACCCGGATATCCCATACGTGACATGCCACCAGTAATGAAAGCATTCTCGAAATTGATCGGCATATTCAGGTCATTGTTGAACTGTAGGAGCTCGGGAATGCCTTGCTCCGTAACTGTAATCTGTGTACCCAAAACTGTAGACACAATGCTAGGCACATTATTCTCAGTAACTATCACAGCATTTCTCCAAAACGGACTAATCAGATTCTTGTAAACCACTGTCTCATCCGAAATCGCATGAAAGATCCGCGAACGACGTAGAAATGCAATCATCGGACGAAAAGGAGCTGCATTCTTGTGAGCGTCGTCTAAGAAAGCCACTGTGTTATGACGAGGCTCATAAGCTAAAGCCATATCTGAAAAACAGTACATAATAGATACTCGAAACATGTTAGAATAAACATTACACAATTGTAAAATTTTCACAAACTGCCTGTTTTATGCGACCTGAGTGCTGATGTCGCACAAGATGTGGCGACATTGCTACAACGTCGCATAAAATGGTACAAAATCAAAAGCGACATCAACTGTAATGTCTCACAAAATTGGTGCGACGTTAAAGGGGATGTCACATTTTGCAATTTATTGTGAATTTAATCACATTTTTCAAAAGTTGCGACGTTGTATACGTTGTCGCTCGTGTTGTCGCATAAAATGCGACATGGCAAATGATGTTGCATCTTATCAGAAAATTACCAAATAATGCGACATTGGCTGCAATGTCGCAGGCAACGTCGCAAAGACGAACAGACCTCCCCAACACAGAAACCCTAAGATCCAAATTTGGGGTTTTTCAAATCTAATTATACCAAACGATGCGGCGAACAGTGGTGATCACAAACACATATATTAAACCGCATAAAACAATCGTTATCACAACTAATTTACCCGAAAACCGAAACCCCTAAAGCCGCAAGTTTCAATCGATGATTAAACAAAATTTACACGGTGAAATTAGGTAAAAGTGGTACCTAAATGTTGAGTAAAGAATGTAGAATAGGAAGACATGAAGCAATCGGTGTAAAAGCAGCTAGAAATCACGATCAAATAAAAAATCAATCCGTTTACGATGTCGCACACTATGTCACACTCGATGTCGCAATTGATTTGTGAATAGTGTAACGAATGATGTCGGGGTAAGGAGTATTTATACCTTAACCATAATTGCGACATTGATAGCGACATTGTGACAGATGTCTCAAATAAGACTTAGAGTGTATTTCAATTTGATTTTGATTTCTAGTTTTCGATGTACGATTCGAAAAAATAATGAGTGACTTGGATAAATTAAACGAAAGTAAAATAAAATAAAATAAATAAGTTACACTAATTAATTTTGAAAATAACATAAATAAATAAACACACCAAGCACATTATTTTTGGTGACGGGATTGTTTTGGGTCTGGTTAGGGATCATATTAGAAGAACATGCAATTATTAGCAAATAGTAAGTGTTATCTCGATTATCAGTATAATTTTTCACTTTAAATTTACTTAGCATATTTAAAACACCTTTTATAAAAATTATTTCAAGACAATTATTGATATTGTTTGTCCACCTAAACATGTTACATCCGTGTCTGCGAGCTAACCTTTATTGTTAGTATGAATATTAATTTTGTGAAACCTATTTTATGATATACTAATAAACTGTAGTACAACACATAACGCTGCATATTTCACAGACAAGGTAGAGATTACAAGACCAAGTTTATCTCGGCTATCTCGTAACACACACTTGACCTTTATTTTAGGCATACATCAAACCTATTATGAAGATACTAGTGGCCCTAGATCTGTACTTAGTACAATAGAGGGTCCCTTAGTATGAACAAAACAAGTTTGAGACTATTTGCATAACTAATGGATTCAGGTCTGTACGTGAATACAACAATAGTCACCATTAGTTAAGCTAATAATCATATTATTACTATATGCCAGTTTTACATTCACATAATTATTATGACAGCGTATGGTATGTTGAGACCTGAGACACTGTTAGATTTGCTCAGAATACAAGTATCATGCCGCTGTTGGTATAAGACTTCAACCACTGTTAGAAGTCAACCACTGTTAGAAGAAGACAACCGCTGTTAGTACATTTGTCTAACAGGGCCACTGTTAGTGTATAGTTTGTATTTTGTAAGTACTCAACCACTGTTGATAATATACGAGTACTACCCCTGTTAGTTATATACTCAACCACTGTTGGTTAGTCGGTTAGAGATAATTATGGAATAGATAGGATTTCCATAATAGTTTGATTTTGTAAAGGACTCTATGTGTTATAAATAGAGATTCTGTAAAACCCTAGAGGTAGTGATATACGAATTCATTCTAGTTATTAGCTTCAAGGTTGTAAACCCTAACACAAGTTGTGTGTTCGTATTATTGTTAATAATATTGAAGCTTTTGGTTAGATATTCTGTTATATACAAGTTTGTTCTTCAAGTTATTAATAAACTATTCCGCAAGCTTATTAATAATCAATCAAAGTAATACATACTAAGATCTCTAGCTGGGATCATTAAGTGGTATCAGAGCTTGATATTACTTTGATCTTGAAGAAGGTAATTGAATTTCGCAGCTTTTTCAACAAATAACAAGATGTCTACTGAATCAATGGAAGGAATACAAGCTACAAAGATTCCCATGCTCAAACCTGATGAGTTTGAGTTATGGCAGACTAGGATTAGGCAATACATGTTGCTTACGGATTATATGATGTGGGAGGTGGTTACTAATGGACCAAACTATACTAAGGATGCAGATGGTAAAAAGGAAGAAAGACCACCACCAAAGTCTGATGCAGAGAGAAAAGAAAGAGCAACAGAGTGGAAGGCATTAAGTACTCTACTTTTGTCTATTCCTAATGAGTATCAAAGGAAGTTTGAAAACTGTGAAGATGCTCAGGTTCTTATGCAAGCAATTGTTAAGAGATTTGGTGGTAATGATAACACCAAGAAGAATAAGAGATCTCTTCTCAAACAACAGTTTGAAAACTTTGCAGGTGTAAAGTCTGAAACTCTGACTCAGACTTTTGATAGGTTTCAAAAACTTGTGGGTGATTTAGAAAATCACAATGTCAAGATTGATAAAGATGACTTGAACAGGAAGTTTCTAAGATCACTTGGTACAGATTGGAATATGTACACTGTGGGACTTAGACAAAGTCCAGATCTTGAAGAGAAAGAGATTGAAGACCTGTATAATGATCTGAGGAATTTTGAGCCTGAAGTTCTAGCATTGAAACAGTCCAATGGTAGCTCTAACAATGCTGCTTTTGTTTCTGTTGGTGAATCTGGTAGTTGTAGCACATCTGGTGCTAATGATAATGTATTGGAAGCATTCTTTGCAAGCCATGTGAATTCTTCATTAACTACAGAAGATTTGGAGAAGGTTAGTGAAGAGGACCTGGAAGAGATGGATTTAAGATGGCAAATGGCCATGATTACAATCAGGGCAAAGAGGTTTATGCAGAGGTCTGGGAACAGAAACTTTTCTTACAAGAGAGATGGTGTAGCTGGTTTTGACAAGAGCAAGGTGGAGTGTTTCAATTGTCACAAGATGGGACACTTTGCTAGAGAATGCAAGAGCACACAGGCTGGAGAATCTCAGAATGGTATTATGAGAAATAATTCTGCTCCACAAAGAAGATTGGTACCTGTTCAGAACACCACTTCAGATTCATTGGTTGCTCAAGATGGAATGGGAGGATTTGACTGGAGTGACCAAGAAGAGCTTGTAGTTCAGAATCAAGCTTTGATGGCTGTCACAGAAGAACCAGAGTCTTCAGACATTCCATATGAGGTACAATCTAAATTATGTTCTCCTGCATGTAAGAAAATGGTTAAATTTTATAGGGATCATAATATGGTTGTGTGTAATGACTTAAAAGCTTGTAAGGAAAAGAGTCAACATGCCACTTTAGCTATTGAAAACTTAGAAAATCAGATAAAAGCTTATGAAAAGAATGAATCTCAATTTCACTTAGATGTTAAGTATCTAAATTGGGAAAAGAAAGCTTTACAAACAAAAGTTGATATGCTAAGTGCTAAGTTGGCTGAGGCAATTTCTGATAAGGAGTCAATAAAATTGAAAGTTGATGAGTTGGAAAATGTTTCAAAAGGTGTTCAAAACTTAATCAAGTCTCAAATTCATGATAAATTAAAACTTGGATTAGGTTACAACCTTAATGCTGTTCCTCCACCTTATAATCATACTTATTTCCCACCTAAAAGTGATTTTGTTTTAGAAACACTTAAGGTAGGTGTGTCTGAGGAGGTTAAAAAGGTAGATCCAGTTGTTAATTGTGATGATAATGTGAATTTTGATAAAGTTGAGGTATCTGATTGGACTGAGGAAGATGAGTGTGATAGTGATAGCTCATCTAGTGGTAATTCTGTGGATGGTAGTGTTAAGTCTATTACTGGTCTAGTTTCTGAACTTAATAGTACTAAACTAGAAGAGGGTAAAAAGATGTTTGTTGAGAAAGCAAAGGCTCAGTTAGATCAAGTCAGGAAAACCAACAAGGCTAGTTCAGGTTTAGGGTATGTACACAAAAAGGTCAATACTGAATCAAAAGACAAGTTGAAATCTGAGTGTGATAAGTGTACATGTAAATCAAAGAAGTCTGAGTTACATACTGCAAGTAATGTGAATAAATCCATTCCCAGGGGTAATCAAAGAAATTGGAACCAATTGGTTTCACAAAGGTTGGGTAATGGGTTTGAATGTGTGAAAAGAAAGTCATGTTTTATTTGTGGTAGATATAATCATCTTCAACAGGACTGTTACTACAATCCTAAAAATAATAGGAACAGTGGTACAGGTCATGTGTTGATAAATAAGCCTAACAGAGGCAAGGCTGCAGCCCCTGTTAATGCTACAGCAGTGCCCCTGTCAACGGCTAACAGAGGCAAGACACAAACAGGGGAGGGTTTGACCACTGTCAGGCATGGTACCTCTGCTGGTATTAAACATTTCAAAAGAATGTTTATACCAAGTAAAGCTACCACTGCCAGGGTAATCAATACAAACTTAAAGGTGACCACTGTCAAACCATTAACCCCTGTCAGGTCTAAAATTGATTGTTTTTGGAGACATAAAAATGAGTGTAAATCTGAAGTGTCCAAAACCAATGCAGCACTGAGATCAATCACTGTCAAAAGGGTTGATGTCAATGGTGCTCAAGGGAAACCCAAAGCCAAATTGGTTTGGGTTCCCAAGAAAAACTAACTGTTTTTCTCATATATGTGCAGGGCAAGCCACCAAGCTTATGGCATATTGATTCTGGCTGTTCAAGACACATGACTGGAGACAGGAAAAAGCTACAGGACTTTAAAGCGTTTTCTGGAGGAGATGTAGCATTTGGAAGCAATCCTAAAGGAGGTAAAATCACAGGTAAAGGTAAGGTAAAAAGCAGTAAGCTCACTTTCAATGATGTTTATTATGTTGAGCAATTGAGATACAATTTGCTTAGTGTGAGTCAAATCACAGATAAGCAAAATCCTGTATATTTCACTGACACAGAATGCCTTATACTTTCTGAAAAACTCAAAATACCTGAAGATAAGATTTTAATGAGAGTTCCAAGAAAGGATAATGTATACTGTAGTGATTTAAACAAGATGGAATCTCAAAATGTTAACTGTCTCATTTCTAAAGCTACTGTATCTGAATCTGAACTATGGCATAGGAGGATGTGTCACTTGAATTTCAAGACCATGAATAAACTTGTTAGGAATAAGCTAGTGAGAGGCTTACCTGAAAAGTTATTTGAATGTAGTGACCACTGTGTAGCATGTCTCAAAGGTAAGCAACACAAGACCTCTTATAAGACCAAGCTTGTGAATACCAATACCACTCCCTTACACCTGTTACATATGGATTTGTTTGGCCCTACCAATGTAGCTAGTCAAGGGAAGAAATCTTACTGTTTGGTAATAACTGATGATTACTCTAGAATGAGTTGGGTGTTCTTTCTTAGGACTAAGGATGAGACAGGTGAAATACTTAGATCATTCATAACTAGGATTGAGAATTCAACTAATCAAAAGGTTAAGATCATCAGGTGTGATAATGGGACAGAATTTAAGAATCATGAGATGAATAAGTTCTGTGAGGATAAAGGTATAGAAAGACAGTATAGTGCACCTAGGACTCCACAACAAAATGGAGTAGCTGAGAGGAGGAATAGGACACTAATTGAGGCTGCTAGAAGCATGCTAGCAGATGCTAAACTACCAATGTCCTTTTGGGCAGAGGCTGTTAGCACTGCTTGCTATGTTTTGAATAGGATTTTGATTATTAAACCTCATAACAAGACACCCTATGAGTTATTCTTTAAAAGAAAACCTTTGGTTAGCTTTTTAAAACCATTTGGATGTCCTTGTACTGTCTTAAATACCAGAGATCATCTTGGTAAGTTTCAGAGTAAGGTAGATGAGGGTGTATTTGTTGGATACTCTATTCAAAGCAAGGCTTATAGAGTATTTAACAAAAGGACTAGGATCATAGAAGAGACCATGGATGTGACCTTTAATGAACATACATCAAATGTAGAAGGAAAAGGTCCAGAAGTTTTGTTTGATATTGATGCACTAACCCATGCTTTTAGATATCCAGATTTGTCTATTAGTGCAGGTACAGATGCAGGTACAGATGCAGGTAATGATGCAGGTAAAGATGGGAAATCAACCTCAAGTCAAACTAAAAAGGATGACTTGAAGTATGTCTTGTTTCCTATTTGGTCTCCAGATCCTCCAGAAGTATTCCAGTTAGAGCAAGATGAACCTTCAGATGATTCAAGTGGGTCAAGTAGCAAAAATGGTTCAAAGGATGAAGATGGTTCAATTCCAACAGAAAATGGTTCAAAGAGTTCTCATATAGTTTCAGAGCATGATTCAGAAGGAGAGCACGATTCTCCAAAATTTGTTGAACAAAGTCCTCCATTTCAAGTTTTGGAAAGGACTTCTTTGTCAGATTCTGAAGCAACTCCAAAGCCATCAAAGGAAAGAGAGGAAAGAGAGTCTTTTTCAGACTCTGAGATAGATAATCTTTTGGGTTCTAATTTGGAAAGAGAACTACTGGATACTTCTACATCTAAATATGTGGTTCATAAAGATCATTCCTTGGATTTGATTATTGGTGATATTATGACTCCTGTTCAGACAAGACATCAAACCAAGGTAAGAGAAGAAGATGTACATACTTCATTATATGTATGTTTTCTTTCACAGATGGAACCAAAGAAGGCAGTGGAGGCTCTCAAAGATCCAAGCTGGATTGAATCTATGCAGGAAGAATTGTTGCAATTCAAACTGCAAGATGTGTGGGATTTGGTTGATCTTCCAAAAGGAAAGAAAGCTATAGGCACAAGATGGATCTTTAAGAACAAGAGAGATGAAAGAGGAATAGTGATCAAGAATAAGGCTCGGTTGGTAGCACAGGGGTACACACAGGAAGAAGGCATAGATTATGATGATGTCTTTGCCCCTGTTGCTAGAATAGAAGCTATTAGATTATTTTTAGCTTATGCATCTTATCAGGATTTTAAAGTCTATCAAATGGATGTGAAGAGTGCTTTTCTTCATGGTCTAATTGATGATGAGGTGTATGTTTGCCAACCACCAGGATTTGAAGATCCAACATATCCAGATAGAGTGTGCAGATTGAAGAAAGCATTGTATGGATTACATCAAGCTCCAAGAGCTTGGTATGATACTCTATCTGAGTACTTGCTCAAGAATGGATTCAAGAGAGGTACTATTGACAAGACATTGTTTACCAAGAGGGTTCAAAGAGATATATTGCTGGTACAGGTGTATGTTGATGATATTATTTTCGGGTCTACAAGGGATTCATTGTGCAAAGAGTTTGAAGATTTAATGCATAAGAAGTTCAAGATGAGTTCAATGGGTGAACTCACATTCTTTTTAGGATTGCAGGTCAAGCAAAAGTTAGATGGAATCTTTATTAACCAAGGGAAGTATGTGAAAGATATTTTGAATAAATTTGGTTATAAAGACGTGAAGGTAGCTAGCACTCCCATGGAGGCACATAAACATCTTAATTCTGATCCTGAGGGGGAGGAAGTAGATGTACACTTATACAGGTCAATGATTGGTTCATTGATGTATTTAACTTCATCCAGACCTGATATAATGTTTGCAGTGTGTCTTTGTGCTAGATATCAGACCAATCCAAAGCAGTCACACATGTATGATGTGAAGAGGATCTTTAGATACTTGAAAGGTCAACCAGACTTGGGCCTTTGGTATGCTAAAGGATCAGATTTTGAGCTAAAGGCATTCACAGATAGTGACTATGGTGGTGAGAATATGGATAGGAAATCGACTAGTGGAGGATGTCAATTTCTTGGAAATAGGTTAGTGTCATGGCAATGCAAGAAGCAAACCACAGTTTCCACTTCTACAGCAGAAGCAGAATATGTTGCAGCATCAAGTTGCTGTGCACAGGTTCTTTGGATTCAGAATCAAATGCTGGATTATGGTTTGACTTTCATGAACACTCCTATTTATATTGATAATACTTCTGCTATTAGTATCATTCAGAATCCAGTTAAGCATTCAAAAACCAAACACATTGAAATCAGATATCATTTTATAAGAGATTGTTATGATAAAAGATTGATTCATATTTTTAAAATTCATACTGATAATCAACTTGCAGATCTTTTTACAAAAGCATTTGATGTAGGAAGATTTACATTTTTGATAACTAATATTGGTATGATCAATCTCACGTAGTGTTTTGGTCTGGATTTGATACTAACAGGGGTAAAATATATTGTATGTGACAGGGTCAGGTGTTACCACTGTTAGCTTCATTATGATAACAGATGGTGCCACTGTTAGTTTACCTGTGCCACTGTCAATGTAGTTTAAACCCCTGCTGTATATGTGTGTAATTTAACCCCTGCTAGTTGTTTTTCTTAGTTTAATATTGCAGGTTTCAGCCACTGTCAAGAGACATCACTTGAGCTGGAATTTAATGTTTTATTTGTTTCTTCTTATTTGTTTTGGTTAAAAAAAAAAATAAATAAATAAATAAATAAAAAAATAAAAAAATAAAAAAATTTCGTTGTCTAACTAAGCTAAGTTTATGCCCCTGTTAGTTCTAAGTTGGCGTTTCCTTGGTCGGATGCCCCTGCTAGACTATCAGCCGCTGCTAGCTTTGTTAGATGGTTAGAAAGGGTTGACTATAAATTGACAAGTGAGGTACCCCTGTTGGGTTTGTTTGTAAATTGTACCCCTGTTGGGTATAACCAGAAGTGCCACTGCTAGTTCTATTTTTAGGGCTTGGCACTATCATCAAATAAATACTCAAATACTTCACTTTTTCAATTACGCTTTCAAAATTTTCAAAACCCTTCAATAATCGCTCTCGCTTTAAGTTGTTTATTGTAATTCACTCTTCGTTCGTTCATCGATTACATCAATGGCATCTTCATCATCGTCTGATTCTGGTACTTCTATGCTAAGTGTTCATTCTGAACACAACATGAGGGCTTTCTTGAATAAAGACCTTGCCGATGAGTATTTTCACCCTATCATCGATTTCTTGAGTAATTGTCCAGTTACTTATGCCCTTACTGTCGCTCCACGATTGATTCGATCACATATTCAGGAGTTCTGGCAGAATGCAAAGGAAGGGAATGTTAATGGCATTACTCACATTCATTCCACTGTCAAGGGTCAGAAGGTAATGGTTACTGAGATTGTTCTAAGAGAACTTTTACAGTTTGATGATGAAGGTGGAATTCTGGAGTTATCGAGAGAAGATTTGTTTAAAGGCATTATGGATATGGGGTATTAAGGTTCAGGAAAGACAAGATCAGACTATACTTTCTTGAAGTCATGGTTTTGTCCTCAATGGAAGTTCTACATTCATACTTTTCTGGTATGTTTGTCTCAAAAGAGAACTAGTTTTAATGAATTTAGTTCTACGATTGCATATCCTATTATCTGCTTGGCACAGGGTATTAAATTTAATATGTCTAGATTTATCTTAGATAATATGATTAGGAATGTAAAGGGTGATACATTCGTTATGTACCCTAGATTTGTTCAGCTTTTGTTGAATAATCAATTGTCAAATCTGCCAGCAGAGGATAGTGTAATTGTTAGTTCTACTCTATCTTTGAGGACTATTCAGGCTATGAATAAGTATCAGAATGCTTTTTCTAAGAAGGAAACTGCATTATTTTCTACAATGCTAGTTACTCCTTCTGCCACTGGTGGTGTATTACCAACACCATCTGGACCAAATGATGACAGACCAACAACACAAGTTGGTTCTGAACACACATCAAGAGGTGGCATCAAAAGAAAACAAGGGAACAAACAGCCTACCCAATCTAAAGCCAAGAAATCCAAGAAGGCTACACAGGCTATGGAGATTCCTGTTTCTCCACAGTCTCAGTCAACTGTTCCAACACAACAGGTGAACATACTTGATGAAAATGTTCATTCTGGAAGGGCTGCCACTACTGTTTCTAGCCCACTGGCAGGGCAGGATAGTGGTAACATTAATCAGACCCAACCAGAGGCAACTATGTTTGATGAACCTATGGGTGATGATTCAAATGTAGGTCCCAGTACCAATAACCAAGGGACATCTGCAGTGGCAGATGTGGGCAAGGATTCAACTAAGAGGTCACACTCTAATGTTGATGAGCCTAGTGATACTGATGAATTGACGATTTCTTATCTTGTACATGATGTCAATAAACTATGGAGCAAATATGAGAGGGAAAGGGCTTACAGAAAAGAGGCTCAACAGAAAATTCAAGCTCAGGATGAGTTCATTGCTAAACAGAAGGAGCTCATTGATCATCAGAAGGAAGAGTTGCTTGATATGAAGAATAGGTTGTTAGTGCTTGAGGAGGCTGTCAATAATATTCTTCTACCTGCAAATAGGTTAAAAGAATCTTCAGGCAAGGGGGAGAAGAAAGCAGGTGATGATATTATGCCTGAAGATGATGGTTCAAGAGCAGGTGATGATGATGATGATGATTCATATGGACCTCATGATGATATGGATGGAGAAATGATCAATATTGATGAGATGAATGATGATTCTGCAGCTACAGAGGTGTTTGATGATAATACAGCTACAGAGGTGCTTGAGTTTGATGATAATACAGTTGAGATGAATATTGAGGCACAATCAGAAGACACTGTGGAGTTAGTGTTTGATGATAAAGATGATGATTATGTGCAGAGCAGGGATAAGGCTGAGGAGGAGCTAAATGTATCTGATTATGTGATACATGAAAATTTAGATGATGAGGTGGTTGATGGTGCAGGAGCAGAGCAGACTGATGAAACAGTTTATCAGGTATTTCCATTGAATAAAGGGTTGCCTGAGAAAGCTGCACTTAGATTGTATGTTTGGGATGTGATGGGTGCTAATCTGGATGATAAGAAAAGAGTGAGTTTCAGTGATAGGTCAGTGTATGAGGTGGTTGATGATGTTGAAAAAGAAGGAGAAGTTGAGGTTAAGGGGGAGCAATCAATTGCTGAAGAGAAGAAGTTGCAGACCTTTACAAGAAAGAAATCTATTCCCAGAAGAAAGTCAACTAAAACTTTATCCCCTGTCAAAAGTTCTACCTCTGTTGTCATAATTTCAACCCCTGTCAACACTAACACAACCACTGTTATGTCTACCCCTGTTAGTACACTAACTCCTACCACTGTTGATACACCAATCACCACTGCTATCATACCAACTCCTGCCACAACTACAACAACAACAAGACCAAGAGAGGTACCTGTTACAATAAGAGAACCAACTTCACCACTCAAACCTAAGTCTAAATTGCCTGTGATTGATCCAAAAGACAAAGGTAAAGGAAAGTTAAAAGAAAAATCAAAGGTGAAAGAAATTAAAGAGCCTCATATTGAGTCTCATGATATGCTGAGGATGCAAGTAGAAGAAAGAGAAAGGTTGATAAGGAGAGCTGCAGAAGCTAAAGCTGAAGGAGAGGGTGATGATGTGAAAATGATTTTGGATGATCTGAGTGTAGTGACTATTACACAGAAAGCTGCAGAGATTGTTAAAGAAAAGACTGCACAAGGATTAAAGCTTCCTGCTCAGAGAGTTCATGATTATTTAAAGAAGAAGAAAGGTAATGAAGAGGAAGAGTTATCTTCTGGATTTTTGTTGATGAAAAGGGCAAATGAGGAAAGGGCTAGAAAGAAAAAGCAAGAGGAATTAGCCAAGAAAAGGAGTAAACCTTTACCATATGCTGAAAGGAGAAGACAAATGATCAATGCATTGTCTGAAAATTATGCTCCAGCTAAAATTGTTAGAGGATGGAATATGCAGAAGCTGCAACAGGCATATGATAGGTATATGGGAAAAGATGAAGAGTGGACAAAGAAAATGGAAGAGAATAGGAATTTGAATGCATTGATGAAGGAGAAGAAGGAAAAGGCAGATAGGGAAATGAAAAAGTTTTTGAAAGAAGAAGAAGAAAGAAGAGAAAAGGCAGCTACTGAGGCAGCAGAGAAAGCCTTAGAGGAAAAGCAGAATGAAGTTAGAAGAAATTCATGGAAAAATCAGATTTCTAAAGATAATGTTATTCCTGATATTCCAAGATTTGATCCAGAGCTGAAAAAGAGAATCAAGATTCTGACTGATAGCAAGGAGATTTCTGAAGGACCAAGAAAGGCCAGAATTATAAATTGGGAAGGAGTAGCAATTGATTATGGTTTCAGAAAAATGATCCTTGAGATCAAGATTGAAAGGGAAAGAGGATTTGATGATCATGTTGGGAGTATGGTTGATTTGCTCAGAATTTGTACAAGAGATGATCTTTTGGAATTGTATCAAGTGAGCAGAATCAGGAATAGAAAGAACTCTGAAGCAGTGATTGAAAGACAAATGATGGAGTTATTGCAGAGCCTGTTTGAACCAGCCAGCTTGTATCACTTATTCTTTCATTGTTATCAAAGGGTTATAACCTGGAGATATTTTGCCAGAGCTGGAGTACACATGGTAGTATTCAACAATGGGCAGGTGATCTACATGTTTGATGATCGACATTATGTGCTGGGAACAGGGTTGCTGAATAGATTGATTGATTTGAAGTTATCTACAACCATCATTACTGAAGGAGTTTACAGAGCTTTATACATGGTGTTTAATCAACTGCATAAGCGGCAAACACTGAAGGAGAAAGAAGAAGAAAAGAAGGATTGAAACTTGAATCATTACTCTGAATGATCAAGTTTAGGGGGAGATTGTTGAGACCTGAGACACTGTTAGATTTGCTCAGAATACAAGTATCATGCCGCTGTTGGTATAAGACTTCAACCACTGTTAGAAGTCAACCACTGTTAGAAGAAGACAACCGCTGTTAGTACATTTGTCTAACAGGGCCACTGTTAGTGTATAGTTTGTATTTTGTAAGTACTCAACCACTGTTGATAATATACGAGTACTACCCCTGTTAGTTATATACTCAACCACTGTTGGTTAGTCGGTTAGAGATAATTATGGAATAGATAGGATTTCCATAATAGTTTGATTTTGTAAAGGACTCTATGTGTTATAAATAGAGATTCTGTAAAACCCTAGAGGTAGTGATATACGAATTCATTCTAGTTATTAGCTTCAAGGTTGTAAACCCTAACACAAGTTGTGTGTTCGTATTATTGTTAATAATATTGAAGCTTTTGGTTAGATATTCTGTTATATACAAGTTTGTTCTTCAAGTTATTAATAAACTATTCCGCAAGCTTATTAATAATCAATCAAAGTAATACATACTAAGATCTCTAGCTGGGATCATTATGGTAGTACTTTCATTTATCAATTAAGACTTATGTCATACATCACATAACAGTTTTCACAAAGTAATAGACAAGTATTAGACTTACTTCTTAATAACCCAGAGATCGGTGTGTATCATGCCTACCAATACATCATATGATGAAGCTAATGTTTATAAAAACTGTAATAAGTATGCTAGATAAACCTACTGATACATCAAGGATGAACCTTAAAATTTCCATTTTGTGCATATTCCCTAATGTACTATCATACCCCAAGTTGTTTACAGACACAACCCAACGTCTTTTATAAATTTAGCAACATTGCAGTTTCCTTAATACTAAAAAGTATAAGGAGTGGCTGTTGCCTATTTTTTATTTTATTATTATTATTATTATTATTTTTAATAAAAGCACACACAAAAGCAATTAAATATACAAAAGTGCCCAAGTCACAAATTATTTACGATTGGGATTTTTCATCCCAATCATTGAGACTAGCTCATCAAATCGAGACTTCGAAAAAGCTTTTGTGAAAACATCTGCCTTTTGTTTTAAAGTATCAATATGAATTAAGTCTATTAAACGTTTCTCAAAGCAATCCCGTATGAAATGAAAACGTATTTCAATATGCTTTGTTTTAGAGTGTTGAACGGGATTGCGAGTGATTGAGATTGCGGCAGTGTTATCAATGTGTATAGGAGTAAAGGTTAGAAGGAACCCGTAATCTGGCATTTGATGCTGAATCCAAAGGATTTGAGAACAGCAACTGGCAGCAGCAATATATCTAGCTTCCCCTGTAGAAGTTGAAACCGTCGTCTGCTTCTTGCATTGCCAAGAGACTAGCCGATTACCTAAAAACTGACATCCTCCCGTAGTTGACTTTTTATCCACATTGCAACCTCCATAATCCGAATCCGAGTAAGCAGTCAGGTCAAAGTTTTTCTCAGTAGAATACCATAACCCGAGAGATTGGTTATCCTTCAAGTAACTTAATATGCGCCTGCCCGCTTTCTCGTGAGAGACCTTAGGCTTTGCTTGAAATCGTGAACATATAGAAACTGCAAACATGATGTCGGGTCGTGAGGCAGTTAGATACATCAGCAAACCAATCATTGACCGATAGTTGCGTAGATCTACATCGTCCTCATCTTCAGCAGGACCAAGCTTATGATTCACGTCAATGGGAGTTCCAAAAGACTTACAGTTGAGCATATTGTAATTTGTTAAGATGTCGTTCACATACTTGGTCTGGTGAATAAAGATACCATCACCAGATTGCTCAACTTGTAATCCTAAGAAAAAGGTAAGCTCCCCCATCGCACTCATTTCAAATCTGTCATTCATAATACCCTCAAATTCCTTACAAAGAATCTCATTTGTTGACCCAAAGATGATGTCGTCCACGTACACTTGTACAAGCAGCAAATCCTTTCCAGACTTCTTAATGAAGAGTGTACTATCAATACAGCCACGTGAAAAACCGTTTTCAAGCAAATATGTTGACAATGTTTCATACCACTTTCGCAGAGCCTGATGAAGACCATATAAGGCTTTGTCTAACTTGTAGACAAAATCAAGATGTTTTGGATCTTCAAAACCAGACGGCTGACAAACATACACATCTTCTTGATGCTTTCCATACAAAAAGGTTGTTTTCACATCTAGCTGATAAACTTTAAAACCCATATATGAAGCATACGCCAAAAACAAATGAATAGACTCCAGACGAGCTACTGGGGCGAATACTTCATCATAATCTAATCCCTCAATCTGCTTGAAACCTTAAACGACTAATCGTGGTTTATTTTTCATTACCACACCACGATCATCCTTCTTGACACGATATACCCAACGAGTGCCGATAGGGTAAGCATTTGTTGGTGCTTCAACAAGCTTCCACACTTGTAACTTCTCAAATTGCAGAAGCTCATCCTGCATTGCATTAATCCAATGAGTATCATGTAAAGCTTCAGTAATATTCTTTAGTTCCACCTGAGATAGATAACATGAATCTATCCGAGCTACAAGTCCAAGTAACTGTTGAGTTTGTGTTTCTTTCACCTGATTTCGTGTTTGAATTCCAGCGTTAGGATCACCGATGATATTTTCAATGGGGTGATTCTTATGCACAGTAGTCACTGGAATTGCGTCCGGTACAATGACCAATTCCAAATTATTCATATCACCTTCAGTTTCAGGTGCATCTTCTTTCTCAAGAATAATAGCTGTTTCAGTCAAGGACAGATTCCGAGGGGCATCATCATTTTCTTCTTCATGAGTATAGAAGTGAGAGTAATTCAATTCTTCTTCATCTTCTGGTTCCTCTAAAGGAGGCATATTTGGATCACGAGGAAGATTTGATACAGGAGGTGCAGAACCAAAGGTGGACGATACGTCCGGAGTTGGAGTGGTTGGAGGTGTAGTGGTTGTAGTGGTGGTGGTTGAAGAGGTGGTAGCTGCCGGAGTTGGAGTGGGTGTAGGAGAAGCTGATGGAGTTGAGCTATCAGAAGAGAGATCAATTCCATGAAGTAATGTCACTACTTCTTCAACTAGATCTTCTTCGGGAAGATTGAATGAGTTGAACACATCATCACCTTAGAAAAACCACTCCGGACCTGTCCCTTGAGGAGGGTCAGTGTAGCGCAAACTCTTGACTTCGAAATGTTCCTCAATCATTTTCGTTGATTTATTGTAGACTCTTTTGTTCGGAAATTGACGGAATACCCAAGAAAGATTCCCTCGGTAGCCTTATCACCAAACTTAGAGACTTTATCCTTTGTAATCATGATCATGCAGGAACATCCAAACGGTTCTAGAAACTGCAGATTCGGCTTACGGTTGTTGAAAAGTTCATAACTCGTCTTATTCTTCTTTTTAACCGTGAGAACCCTATTCAGAACATAACAGGCGGTGTTAACTGCCTCAGCCCATAAAATGATAGGTAACTTAGAGTCCGCTAACATAGTCCGAGCTATCTCGATGATGAATCTATTCTTGCGTTCAGCTACTCCATTTTGTTGTGGAGTTCTTGGAGCACTAAATTGATGAGCAATACCCTTAGAAGCACAGTACATTTCGAGAGTTAAATTCTTGAATTCAGTTCCGTTATCACTTCGCAGTCTCTTAACCTTTACTTGCTCAAATTAGCCAACTTATCAAACAAATACACTAAAATTTCGGCAGTTTCATCTTTTGTTGCAAGAAAATAGACCCAAGAAAATCTTGAGTAATCATCTGTAACCACCAGACAGTATGATCTGCCACCTATACTCTTAGTTGAAATTGGACCAAACAAGTCCATATGCAACAGTTCCAATGGTGCAGAAATAGAATTCACTAACTTAGACTTATGGGACTTTTTGTGGAGTTTTCCCTTGTGACACGGGACGCAATCATCTTTTAACGAGAATGATTGTTTGGGAACTCCATTTACCAGATCATTCTTAACCAAATAATTCATTTTGCGGAAATGAATATGTCCCATACGTCTGTGCCAAAGTAGTGATTCCTTCTCTGAAGCCTTTGACAGAAGACATGTATACTCATTAGTGGTTTCAACAGTTCGCATATCCAAAATGTAAGTATCATGCTTCCTTGAAGCTCTCATCAGTACCCATTCTTCTGGAATAACAAACCCAGGCTTCAATATCACACATTCTTTATCTGTGAACGTTGTTGTGTACTTCTTATCACACACCTGTGAAACACTTAGCAAGTTATGTTGAAGCTGTTCCATATAGTTCACCTTCTCAAAACTTATATTTCCATTTGTAAGCGTTCCTTGACCAGATATAATCCCACCAGTATCTCCAGCAAAAGCAACATATCCCCCATTAAATGGCGTAACATCAGTCAAAAGGGACACATTGCCAGTCATGTATCGCGAGCAGCCACTATCCATATACCATTGACTTTCTTTAACACTTTCAGACTGCTGCAACACAAAATCATGAGAAGATTAGTGAGAAACGGGGACCCAAGCCTTTACAGACTTAGGTCTTCCAAAATCATCAACAATAATCACATCAGATAGAATTTTATTTTTAAACAAATCAGGATTTTCTCTTGATGTGTTATTGTTGACAATTGAAGAGTCAAAATTGGACTCTTTTGGTTTCCAAATCTTACTAGATTCAGATGATGGCTTGACAGTAATGTTGGGCTTTGGTTTATGAAAATGATTTTGCACAACGTTATTTCTTTTCACAGCAGGTTTGGGAGATGTGGAGTTATGCCTAGGAGGAGAATTTGAAAATGAATATCTATAAAAAGAAGTTCTAGGCATATTTCTCCCAAATCGCTGGTGTGAAAGTTTGGGACAGCACTTATTAAATGTCCTTGTCTTTTGCAGTAAAAACAAGAACGTTGCTCAACAAAAGATTGAGGCTGAGGACTAACATACTTTTGATGAAGAGTTGAAACATTTCTAGAACATGCGCACTTATGTGCACACGTAGCAGAAGATACTTGCTTTGGTTGAGAGGTTGATGTGGAAGGTTTGATATCAAAAGAATTTTTACTATTTACATTTTTCTTCAATATCTTCACAGGTGACTGTGAAGTCTTTGAAGTTTCTTCTTTGAAAACCTTTTCTTTCCCTTTATAATTTTGAACCTTAATGACTGGTTCATTTGTCAAAATGACATTTTCGGGTTTAACCTCAACCTTTTCAACCCTCTTATATTCAAGATCTGTTACATCCTCAATTTCAACTATCTCCTCATCACTAACTGGAGATGACCTTGCAAGCTTGACAAAAGAAGGCAAAGGATACTCTGCCTTTTTGGTTTTCTCCTTTGCTTCCTTTTTGGTACTAACTGAAGCATCATTGTTAGTACTTGTCTTTTTTCTTTATTAGCTTTTGTATCTACCTTTGATGCATAAGTAGGTACAAAGTCTTTGGTGCCTTCCTTAACAGGCATAGGACAATAATTAGTAGGAGGTGGAACTATGTGATAACCTATTCCAGCTTTACTTTTTGTATCTATCCTTTGCTTGTCAACAATTTCATCAAAGACAGAAGTAGATGTTGCAAAATTGGAGATTTTATGGTTCAGATCGACAACCTCAGCCTGTGAATCAGCAAGTTCCCTTTTCAACAAAAAAATTGCTTTAAGATAGCTATTTATAGCATCTTGCTGACTGAAAACTTTGGCTTTATAGGTCTGAGTGTCTAACTTATAGGCCTCAAGTTTTTGATCAAAAAGTTTTTCATTAGCTTTCAAATACTTATTTGACTCCATAAGTTTTTCAACTTTTTTTCTCCAATTTACATTATCTACCTTATAGCTTTCTAAAGAAGTAGACAATTGAATACATGAAGTACAAGAGAAAGGTTCATCAATAACCTCAGGAATGATGTGAGCCATGAGTCCAAGCTGATGCTTCTCTGCTTGTGCTGTCTAATCAGTATTTGTAGGCTCAAACACGAGCATCAGTAGCTCCAGTCTTCACTACTTCCTTCTCTGGTGTCTTGGGAGGGGATGGCTTGGTGAGACCGGAAGAAGGAATTTTAGGCTTCTCACATTCCTTTGCAAAATGTCCCAAATTCTGATAATTATAGCATCGAACCTTGCTCTTATTAAAACCAAATCCAGATTTACCAGCTCCTTCCAAACTCTTGCGTCCAGTTCTTTGCAAGAATTTCTTCACCCTTCTAGTAATCATAGCTATGTTCCAGTTAAGATCTATTTGTTCAAGATCATCATCATCCAATTGAGCATAATCTTCTTGAGTCAACTGTAATGTGGTATTTGGTTGCGAAACCAAATCCTTATAAGAGCTCAGAAAAGCTGTATAAATAGCAGCTTGTTCTTCAATAGCTGGTGAAATAGGAGTCTGTGAACCTTTTGAATCTAGTGAAGCTCCAGCTGAATAAACCCCAGTGGAGTTTGGTTGTGATTTTATATCGGACACGAAGGCCATTCTACCATAGGTCTTCCCTGAATTTATCTTTCCAGCATAAAGAGATGGATCTTGAACAAAACCTCCCGATTTGCACTCCTTCTTCTTTAACTCCATTGCGTGTGCCTGGAGTATCCCAATCAAATCATCTAACTTCATCGTGCTCAGTTCTTCACTTTCTTTCAAAAATTGGACTTTGATTTTCCAAGCTTTTGGTAGTGCATCCAGGAGTTTTTTGTTAATCTCACTTTCAGTAAAAGTGAAACCACCTTCCGTTAACTCACTAACTAGCTGTGAGTATCGAGTGAATAGTCCAGATGCAGTCTCGTTTGGAAGAATATCAAAAAGATCATATTGCTTCTTGATCAATTCCAGCTTTGCTTCCTTGTACTTCTCATTGCCACCACATCGAGTTTCAATAGCTTTCCAGAGATCATAGGTTATTTCATGATGTTTGAATAACCTTAAAACATCCTGAGTTATACACATACAAATGGCTGAATGTGCTTTCCGTTCAATATTGTACTCCTTACGTTCTTCAGGAGTCATTGCCTTATAAGTCTTGGCAGGAAGAATTCCTCTATAATTACCTTCTGCAACAGGCTTCTCATAACGTTCAGTATGAGGACCCCATAGTTCAGGACAGTGAAAATCAACATATTGCTCAAATCTAGATCTCCAATAAGCATAGTCCATATCAGCTGAGAATTGAGGTGGTTTATTACTAGAACCAACATCATTACTTTGTTTAAGCATATCTCTGATGTTTTGAAGACTTTCTTTATCTGTAGCCATTGAATTATTCTAAACCAAAAGTTCACACAGGCTGATACTTGCGACACAATAGCTTATGTCGCACCAAAATTAGCGACGTCGCAGAGGATGTCGCAGAAGGCTAATGATTCAATTAAGAATCCGAAAATGTGATGTAGAGTTTAACGTCGCAAATTATGTCGCGGAATTGCACAACGTCGCAATGAGATGTCGCAACACAATGTCGCAGAGACCAATTAAGGTCAGGGAATCAAGGTCGCATGCGAAGTCCCAGCTAAAGTCGCAGCTAATGTCGCAAGGTCGCAAACAGCTGCGGCCAAAAACCCTAAACGAAATTTTATAAAACCCTAATTGATTTCCACGATGATCAAACGTCGAAAACCCTCTAAAAATCCCAGAAAACTTAATCGAAACCTGTAATCACAAATAACAAACGTAATAGTCACAAAAACAATATGAATATTACCTTGAACAATCCCGAACCCGATCCGAAAAGCCAAAAACGAGCCCCGAAAGCTCTGATACCAGTTGATAGTCCCTTTGCACGGATCATATCGAATCGAATCACTCAATCAAAGGCGGAATCAATGATTGAATGTTAAACAGACTAAACAAATCAAACTAACACAATAATGAATAAACTTTACGTTGTATTATTGATTAAAATCGATCAGCTTATAGAGGATTTCGAAAAATTGCGTTTAGAGTTTTTCGTCAACCCTAAAACTAAATACAAAAATTGTATTTATACTTGATGTAGCGTAAAAAGTCACGTTTTTACCTACATTATTGACCCCATATTTAGAACTTTTATAACAAAATCATTCTTAAAACATCATTATTTATCATATTTTGTTATAAAGGTGAAAACTTGACGGACTTTCCAAAACTATACGAAAAGGGCTGAAAATACACTGAAATGGGCACCAAATTGAGCCAATTCCTAAATCTACTATAAACTCCATACCAAGACCTCACATTTACCTTATTTTGTAGCTATGGAGATTACGAGAACGTGGATATAAGGATTGCTCAAAACGGATCAAGGATGAAAAAGTTATGCAAGTTACAGCGCAGCCGAAAGCCACAAAACGTATTCTGGACACGCCCGGGCCCCACACATCCAATTTCTACCAATTGGCATCATTAGAAGCGTAACGGAATTACGAAGCCGTAGGCGAAAGAATCAAGTCAAACGGACGCAAAACGAAGAAGATACGGCCTTCCGAAGATGCGAGAAAAGTCAGAAAAATCACACCGCCTAGCACACGGCCACCCCAGGGCCGTACACGGCCTATACAGGGCCGTACACAGCCTGTACAGAGCCGTACACGGCCTGTATAGGGCCGTACACGGCTTGGTTTGGTCACACATGGCCTCCGTCTTGCTTCGTTTGCTTGTACGTGTGCTTGTGTGCTTGTACTCTTGGATCCATGGCTTGCCTATAAATAGTGACCTCTCCATCCTCATTTCACACACCAATTCTTTCATAGAATTTTCACCTTTTCTCTCACACACTCTCTCTCTCTCTACTTTCTCTCTCTAACACTACTCTTAGGAGTTAGATGAGAAATAGAAAGAGCAGCTAGTTAGCGTAGCGGTAGTTGTAGCATCTGTACGGAGTCACTCCGAGACTTTGGGTCACGAGGATTTGTCTGTAATACTTATTCAGGTTATATTTATATCTCTTTTCTTTATTTCGTAAATATGATTTGCTTATATTATGTTTGCGTTGTATTGCTTACTAGAGATGCCATGCTAGGCTAGACAAATCTGTGTTTGCTATGATAATGGTTATGCTTAAGTAGTTATGATTTAATATGCAATTGGGATGGCACCATTATAAAACAACGGAGGTAACGTTATACGGCTTTCATTTGTATAGCGCCGGAATCATCACGAATGTGTGTAGTACGGAACGTGGAAGCTATGAAAGTCATGGGCACAATCCGTTGTGGAAATAATGATCCCCATTGTAAACATACTGTTACTCTGTCTGTGTGAATATTAAACTGTATCTGAATTTGTGAATTGAATCTCAATTGTTTACCTATCCAACTTATGTTGTGGTTAGAAACTTCCTGCTAAAACCTGGCCAGTTATTAGTGGTACGTAATCTACCTATTCTATGTATGATGAAGCATTTGAACTCGACATGGCTGTATTCTCTAGATTGAAACTACATCATAAGAGATACGGAGCATAGGATTAGAGATAGGTTAGATTCAAGTTCATATATTGAATATCTTTGAGAGACCTTTCGGGATATTTATGATCCAATTATCTGGTTATGTGATATAGTATGAAACAGGAATAGTTATCTGTGTGCCTTCCTATTGCATGTTCTTGTTTGATTGTTGCCTTAGGAATGCTGCATGCTAGAACTGAACCTCCGATTACTATATGTAACTGCATGATTAGGGTTTTCAGATATAAGTTGATGTTTATACAGTAGAGTGATGTGCATGTAATAGTTAAGGTGATTTATATGATTAATGATGAACAATTCAATTGACCGTTAGACAAGTTAATCCAACCTATTCCGTAGGGTAACTCCTGTTCACTTTATTGTTTATTCAACGATTCGTGCCATGATACCGACACACATTTGTCAGAGATTAGGGAATAGGATTAGAGAATAACTGTTGATTGAATTGGTCAGTACATTTGGGAGAACTTCCGGTGTATCTGACACTATATAATTGTTATCCATGTGACATATTATTTATCTGATTGTAGAGACCTTTACGTTAGATATTTGATAGGATCGTAATTATACATCATTGATAATATAGGGTATCCAATGAGCAAACTGGTAATTTGAATCAATGCTATGGAAAAACCATAAAACGGCACAGTACTTCGTATAACGTTTAAATACGCGGGATAAGCTAAGGAACTGCCATAGGTATAATACTTCGTGTTAATTTAAGTTCCGGTTACTCAACGGATTAATCATCATAACTAGTGGCTTTAACACCCATAACTACTATCCAAAGCATATACCAGCATCATAGTAAACACTCTCGTATCCACTGTTCTCTGAGCCTCCGTACAAACATCTTTTCCTTTTCTGCATTTATTTTCCGTAGATTAGTTATAAAACCAAAACCAAATCCACTTTAGTTAAACCCTAGCTAGATTACAAAAGATAATTAGAACGCCTAAGATCCCATGCTCGTTGTAGTGTAAGAACGACACCTGAGTCAACATACCGCTTACTACCCTAGTAACCTAATTAGGGCTGAAAGTAGTATTAGCTTAGGATATCCCCAGCTCTATAAATTTAAAACACCCCACTGTTGTGCCCGCTTCGCGAACGACCGTTTCGGGCGTAACAAAGTTTTTGGCGCCGCTGCCGGGGACTACAACGACCGATTTTAGGTATTTTTAGTTATCTTAGTTATTTAGCGATCCTTTCGGAAGATCAATATCATCCGTAAGTTACTTTTCCTGTCTTTACGTTAGATTTCCCTTTCCGTTCTTAGAATAGTTTAAACCCATCCTTTCCAAAACTCTACTTTCTACCAACAAGTTATGACGAATCGTATCACTCTCGCCTCATCAATCAAGCCACTGCTAGAGGAACGAGGAGGACCAATCGTATCATCTGCTGACGAAAACCTTGAAATTAAGCCACACTTCATTAAAATGATTAAATCTCAGTGTCAATTTCATGGTATTCCGGTTGAAAATCCAAACTCTCATCTTAATAAATTCATCAACCTTTCTGACTCCTTCGAACAAACGGGATCCAGCAATGAAGTTACCCGACTTCACATGTTTCCCTATTCTTTAGCTTCTCGAGCACAAGCATGGTTTTATGAACTCGAACCCAATTCGATTCATACATGGGAGGAGATGGCTACCAAATTCATGGCTAAATATTTCCCTCCGTCCCTACAAACCAAGCTTAAGAATGAAATCACTAACTTTCTCCAAAAGGATAATGAATCATTAAGCTCTGCTTGGGAACGCTTTAAGAATTTGCTCGGAAGATGTCCAAATCATCAGTTTGCTGAAACGAATCTGGTCTGCACATTCTACAATAGTTTGAATCCTCATCACCAACAAACCCTCGATGCTGCTTCATCCGGAAATTTCATGCTACATACTTCAGACGAAGCGTGGAGGTTGATCGAGACGATGACGATGCATCAACATGACTTGGAGCACGATGAATCAACTTCGGAGGAAAGGAGTATTTCTAATGCCTTGGACACTTTGAAAGCTCAAATTGAATCAATCACTAAAGTTGTCAAGGACATGCAAGAACCTTCTAAACCCAAACACGAGAAGAAACCTCAAAAGCTATTCTCACGCCAAAGGTTCAAAGAAGACATTCTTGCCACTACTGGAGAAACCTCTGATCAAGCTCATCATTCAACATCTTTCATTCAGAGGCCAACCAGTAGATCTTCTTCTCAATCGTTAGTTCTTTCTTCACCCTCTACTTCATCTCATTTGACTTCTCGTCTAAACACCGAAATTTTCAATAACTTCATGGTTAATCAAAATAATATTAATAAACAAATTGTTGATTTTCAAAACCAAATTGATAGTTTGCTTAGAATTTCAAACGATTTAGTTAAAAACATGGAGGATAATGTAAAAAGGTTGTTTTTAAAAGTTGATGAGAAGCAAAGAGAAGAAACGATTAGCAAAGCTATTCATCATTCATCTTATGATTATGATGATATCCTTGTGGTCACTAGAGGAGGAAAAGAGACTAAGAATGAGAAATCGATAGATATTCCGACAAACGAACCTTCTATTTCTTCACCTCTCACTGACTCAGTACCAGTTAAGACTTCTGTCACTACTCCTGAGCCAGCACCTTCTAAAGCCCCAGAAGTTATTCCTACACGTATACATTTCCCTGGAAGGCTTAAGAAAGAGAAACAAGAAGCTCAGTTTGGAAAATATCTAGAGATGTTTAAAAGCTTACACTTAAATGTCAAACTTTTAGATGCTTTAGTTAAGATGCCTAGTTGTGCCAAATTCTTTAAAGAACTCTTATCAAATAAAGAAAAGCTTAGACAAATAGTTAACTTGCCTTTAGATGCAGAGTGCTCTTTGATCATGCAACAAGGACTACCCCCAAAGCTAGGAGATACTGGCCGTTTCACTATACCTTGTTATCTACAGGATGTTCAAATAAGTAACGCCTTAGCCGACTTAGGAGCTAGTGTAAACCTTATGCCGTATTCCCTCTATAGGAAATTAGGATTAAGCGAACTTTTACCAACTCGTATGACCATCCAATTAGCCGATAGATCAGTTAAACTCCCTCGTGGAATTGCTGAAGATATTATGGTACGTGTTGATAAATTCGTCTTTCCTGTGGATTTTGTTGTCATGGACGTTGAGGAAGACACCGAAGTTCCACTCATCCTTGGCAGACCTTTCCTAAACACTGCCAAGGCCGTCATTGACGTAAATGAAAAATCTTTAAAACTTCGAGTTGGAACTGAGGAGGTCACCTTCAATGTTGATAAGCTAATGAAACAACCTATGGGAGAAGACCTTGGTCTTGTAGATTTTATGCAGGAAATAATCGAAGAACACCTGGAAGAGATCCTCACAGTAAGCAGCAATAACTATCTTCCAAACACGGTCATCACTACCAGAAGACTTTGCCAAGAAAATGGAGGTCTATGCTCAGCTATCTCGGATCCACCAACCGCATCTAAGGAAGTGCTATTTCCTTTAAAGAAATCCAGCAATCAGCCAAACAGTTCTATCACAGCTGCTCCGCTTGGATCTGGCACACCTGTCACTCTCTTAAGAAGGAACCCTACACCGGAAGTGCCTGATTTATTTCTCACAAAAGACCAAATTCTGAAGACTCTCGAAGAGATGGAGTCAATGCTTAAACCACCTTATCTACAATCTGAAAGATCAAATCCAGAGATCACATTCAGCACATCTTCTTCTGCTCAAATTCAGAGATTTGCATTCACGGAAAACAACGATACCATAAACACTGAAGACAATGCAATCTCTCACTCTTCAAAAGAAAAATATGAGCTAAGAAAAGATGAGCTCTCTGATAAACCAGAATGGGTTGAAATAGCATCAGCCGACAGTCCAAAGATCCCTGCAGAAGATTCAGAATTTCAAATGAAGTTCGACGAACTTAAAAGAGACGAAATTGCAAGGATGAAACCTTCCATAGAAGAACCACCCGAATTGGAGCTGAAGGAACTACCCTCACACCTTGAATACGCTTTTCTCGAAGGACCTTCACACTTACCAGTTATCATATCAAAAGACCTGAAGCCAGAAGAGAAGGCAAAACTTATTCAAGTGTTGAAGTCACATAAGAAAGCGATTGCTTGGAAGATTTCTGACATACAAGGGATCAGTCCGAACTATTGCACTCACAAGATCTTAATGGAAAACGACTTTAGACCATCAATTCAAAGGCAGAGGAGAGTCAACCCGAAGATTCAAGAAGTGGTTAAGAAGGAAGTTATCAAACTCTTGGACGCTGGCCTGATTTACCCTATTTCAGATTCCCCTTGGGTCAGCCCAGTTCAAGTTGTCCCAAAGAAGGGAGGAATGACGGTTATCGCTAACGAAAACAATGAATTAATTCCAACACGAGCCGTCACCGGTTGGAGGGTGTGTATTGACTACCGGAAACTAAACGAAGCCACTCGCAAAGATCACTTCCCTCTACCGTTCATTGATCAGATGCTGGAGAGATTATCAGGAAATGAATTCTACTGTTTTCTTGATGGATTCTCCGGTTATTTTCAGATTCCTCTCGATCCAAAGGACCAAGAAAAGACAACATTCACATGTCCATATGGAACTTTCGCTTACCGACGTATGCCGTTTGGTTTATGTAATGCACCTGCTACATTTCAGCGATGCATGGTGGCAATTTTCCATGACATGATCGAACAATGCATGGAGGTATTCATGGACGACTTCTCAGTCTTTGGAGATTCCTTCTCTACTTGTCTTTCCAACTTGGATAGGATGCTTGCCCGATGTGAAGAATCAAACCTCGTTCTGAATTGGGAAAAATGCCATTTCATGGTAAAAGAAGGAATATTTTTAGGGCACCGCATATCAAAAGCCGGAATTGAAGTTGACAAAGCTAAAGTTGAAACTATCTCAAAACTTCCTCCACCTACTTCTGTTAAAGCCATCCGAAGTTTTCTAGGTCACGCCGGATTCTACCGTCGCTTCATCAAGGATTTCTCCAAGATCTCTCGACCTATGACTCATCTTCTTGAAAAAGATACTCCGTTTGCCTTTACAGATGAATGTCTCCAAGCTTTCAACTATTTGAAAGATCAGCTTGTACATGCACCGATAATGATTGCCCCATATTGGAGCCTTCCATTTGAGATCATGTGCGACGCCAGTGATTTCGCAGTTGGAGCTGTATTGGGACAGAGGAAGGATAAGCACTTTCAACCAATATACTATGCCAGCAAAACGCTCACAGACGCTCAAGAAAATTACACAACCACAGAAAAGGAGCTGCTTGCGGTAGTATTTGCTTTCGATAAATTTCGTTCCTATCTTATGTTGTCCAAAACTATTGTCTATACAGATCATTCAGCCTTGAAGTATCTTTTCAAAAAGCAAGATGCAAAGCCTAGACTGCTGAGATGGATTTTACTCCTGCAAGAGTTCGATATCGAGATCAAAGATAAGAAAGGAGCAGAAAACGTTGCAGCAGATCATCTAAGCCGATTAGAAAATCCTACACTACAGCAGCTTAATGAAAAGGATATTCAAGACCAGTTTCCTAAAGAACAACTCATGCACATCGGCAAATACCATCAAGGATCCACATCCAAAGATCCTTGGTATGCTGATCATGCTAATTTCCTGGTAGGAAATATAATACCCAAAGGAATGCCGACATCTCAGAGACGAAGATTCTTCCGCGACATAAAAAATTACTATTGGGACGATCCTTTCCTCTTTAAGGATTGCCCTGATCAGATCATTAGAAGATGCGTCGATGGGAAGGAAGCAGAACAAATCCTTCGACAAAGCCACCATGGACCTACTGGAGGACATCATGCAGTTAACCTAACAGCACGAAAGGTGTATGATTCTGGCTTTTACTGGCCAACCATCTATCGAGATACTTATGACCTGGTGAAACGCTGCGACATTTGCCAAAGACAAGGCAATGTGTCAGCAAGGAACGAAATGCCACTCACTAATATCCAGGCTTGTATATATGGGGGTTAGATTTTATGGGACCTTTCCCTAAGTCTAATGGAAAAGAGTACATCCTAGTTGCTGTCGATTATGTCTCCAGGTGGGCCGAAGCACAAGCTTTCCCGACAAATGATGCCAGAGTAGTGACAAAGTTTCTCAAACAACTATTCTGTCGATTCGGAACTCCAAGAGCTATCATAAGTGATCGTGGCACTCACTTCTGCAACACTCAATTCATGAAGGTTATGCAGCAGTATGGCGTCACTCACAAGATGTCCACCGCCTATCATCCACAAACAAATGGACAAGCTGAGATCACGAACAGAGCTTTAAAGAGAATCTTGGAGCGAACAGTCGGAAATCATGGGGATAAGTGGGCTGACAAATTAGACGATGCGTTGTGGGCATTCAGAACTGCTTACAAAACACCTTTAGGTACCACACCATATCGTCTAGTTTATGGCAAGGCATGTCACCTACCAGTGGAGTTGGAATACAAAGCATACTGGGCGCTGAAGAACTGCAATCTGGACACTTCTATCACAGGTTCCCATCGGAGAATGCAACTAAATGAATTGGCCGAATTAAGAAATCAAGCATATGAAAGCTCCCTGAACTACAAAGATAGAACCAAGAGGATTCATGATTCCAAGCTTAAACTCTCAAGGTTCAAACCAGGAGATAAAGTGCTTCTCTTCAATTCGCGCTTCAAAAAGTTCTCTGAAAAATTCAAGATCAGGTGGACCGGACCATTCATAATCTCAAAGGTATTCCCTTATGGTGCAGTCGAACTCGAATCACCAGAAGGTAATTTTAAGGTAAATGGTCATCGGTTAAAGCATTACATCGAAGACTTCCCCATTCGTGAGGATGTCTTTATCTTCGAACCACCTTGAGTCAGCCAGAAAGGTACAAGAGTCGAGCTAAAAGACTCTTTAAACAAAGCGCTCTTGGGAGGCACCCCAAGCTTATCTTACTTTTCCTGTCCTTTTTATTTCTTAGTTTATTTTTAATCTAGTATTGTTATCACTGATCTAATATATATGCAGGCTTGCAACTTATCAGACAATCAAATAGCTTTATCTGAGATAAGTTTCATTTACACAAGTGCAAAAAGATCAGATGGCATTCCATCTGTCCTTTATGCATTTGTTCACTTTCTATTTAGCATTACCTGTTTTATGTTTATTTCAGGATGGACGCTCGGATCGAGACTGAGGATCATGTTGCTGAGAAGCAACCTAGACAGAGGAGACGACACAGACCCAGGCAGAGGAGGCACAGGAGAGCTTTACCTGCTATCCCTGAGGAGGGACTTGTAGATGTTCAGCTAGAGCATGAGGAAGAGGCCACATCACCTGCAGCCCAGCCTGTGCCACCACAGACTACTCCAGCGATCAGACAGCCACCTACTCTTGAGTATGGCATTACCCTGTATGATCCCGCTGCTACTTGGGCCTTGTTCCAGACCTTCACTGCACATCATCAGATCCTTTCAGCACTGTGTGAGGTAGCCGGATTGCCGAGACCTGCGGGACCACCTTTCAGGTTGGGACCAGACCCAGGATCATCTCGACCACCCTGGTCTTTCTTCCCTCCTGCTGGATCTTTTGTTGGACCTACTGCTGGACCATCTACTGGACACCCTACTACTCCTGCTGCTAAGCCTGCTGCCTCTGGGACCTCTGCATCTATGGATCCAGTTCTTCGTGAGCAGCTTTATGCCATGCTTGATGTTTCGAGCCCAGCTCCTGCACCAGTCTATGACAGGACTGCAGAGGATGAGTTTGATCCAGATAGCGATGACTTGCTAGATGACTATTATTAGTTTACTTTATCTTTACTTTATTTTTATTATTTCATGTTATTACTCTGTACTTATGTTTTGACTACTGAGACGTGATACTCTGATGAGGTTGTGATTACTGCAGAACTAGCTTCGTATGGAATGGTTGAGCCTAAACTTCTAAAATCATTTGCACCACTTCTACACGAACCTGGTCCAACTCCAGTAACCACTATTTATAGGGAAGTTCCTTTTCAGTATTTTCATTATAAAAATTTTGCCATGACCCCTATTTCAAACTCTAAGTGTGGGATTAGCAACCCCATTCTTAGAGAATACTTGAAACTAAAAATTGTTCAATAAAATCATTAAAACCCTAAGTGTGGGATTCTCCCTACTTAGTGGCAAAAACATTGAGGACAATGTTTACTTTTAAGTGTGGGATAGCAATATACCCTACTTCGTATAATAAGCTTAAATTTTTTCAAAAATGTCCTCAAATTTTTCAACTTGTTCTCGCATGAAGCCAATATGTCATCACTTTACCCTAAACTTTCAAAACCATTTTGAGTCAACAATATATGTAAGGCTATAAAATTTTCAAATAAACTCAAAGGTTAAGCAGAAAGAGGTAGAATCAGGTCAGATTCCAACTTTTTCTTAATGAAAGTCTAAGAGGGGCATCACATGGCTGGACACATACAACCCAATAAACTTGCGGTGAGGTATCTTGAGCCTAATAGCATTCATTTTTAATGCTTCACTTTTCGTTTCTTGTGTGTGACCGGTGCATGCGTTCTGAATTAGAACTTGCTCCTGACATGCGTTTCGAGACCATATTGACAGGTGCCATACGTGGCATAGGTGCAATTAAATGACCTGGACATTTTTAGGAATAACCCCCTTTTCTCATATCTTTTCAAGCCAACCCTTTTCTGACACTTTTAGTGTTGAAGATCCCCTAGAAAAACCTTGTTGAGCCTAAGCCTTTTCGTTTCTTTCAAAACCCTAAAAAACCCACATTTCCACTCACCACCAAAACGTCTTGATAAAGAAATTTCTGAGGAAGTGAGAAACAGCTATTTGGATGTCCTTACCCACTCGAGCAATTGCTCCCTCAAGTCATAAATTCCTGGTGACAAACTTCAAAAGAAGAATATCAAAAGAAATCACCCGAAGCTCCCAAAAGAATCATTCATGGAGCCGTGAAAATTATCTTGAAGAAACTGCAAAAGCGAAAAGAGGATGAGGCATCTAAAAAAGCAAAAGAAAAAGAAAAAGAAAATAGAAAAGAAAATGCCTCAAGAAAATACAAAAAGAAAGAATAAAAGATCCAAGGAAGTTCAAGAATCAACCAAAAAGAAGAAATTCTCGGTGGATTCCCCTTTCTATAGGATTCAGTCAAATAAAGGTTTCTCACGACCTTAAGAGTTTCTGGAGTCAAGATCAGTCCTTCCTTCCATACCCTACCAACCTTTCCTTTTTCAAAATATTTCCCTTTTTCACCCCCAAAATACAACCCAATCAAATGTCCTGGGATAATTAGTGCCGTCCTTGTCTAAGTGGTGGAGATTCGATTCTCGATCAAGCCTATGACGATGAATGCTGCATGACTGGTATTATGAGCGATTTCGTTTGATCTAGATTATTAGAAAACCCGATACACTTGTGTGAATTGAGTGACCACCTAGTGAGGAATCGCCCAGTCATGTATATTCCAAGATCACGAGAATTGAAAGCATGCCTAAGATGATCATTCTGAAAAGTTAGATACGTCGTGTGCATATCTCATGTGTTACACCTGAGGGATTGTTTGATTATTTTCGTATTTTTACTTATATTTACGACTCCCTTAAAAACATTTTTTCAGAAAAAGTTTCTGGGTATAGTTGACAGGCGGAATTGCTTGAGGACAAGCAAAACTCTAAGTGTGGGATATTTGATGTAGCGTAAAAAGTCACGTTTTTACCTACATTATTGACCCCATATTTAGGCCTTTTATAACAAAATCATTCTTAAAACATCATTATTTATCATATTTTGTTATAAAGGTGAAAACTTGACGGACTTTCCAAAACTATACGAAAAGGGCTGAAAATACACTGAAATGGGCACCAAATTGAGCCAATCCCTAAATCTACTGTAAACTCCATACCAAGACCTCACATTTACCTTATTTTGTAGCTATGGAGATTACGAGAACATGGATATAAGGATTGCTCAAAACGGATCAAGGATGAAAAAGTTATGCAAGTTACAGCGCAGCCGAAAGCCACAAAACGTATTCTGGACACGCCCGGGCCCCACACATCCAATTTCTACCAAATTGGCATCATTAGAAGCGTAACAGAATTACGAAGCCGTAGGCGAAAGAATCAAGTCAAACAGACGCAAAACGAAGAAGATACGGCCTTCCGAAGATGTGACAAAAGTCAGAAAAATCACACGGCCTAGCACACGGCCACCCCAGGGCCGTACACGGCCTATACAGGGCCGTATACGGCCTGTACAGAGCCGTACACGGCCTGTATAGGGCCGTACATGGCTTGGTTTGGTCACCATGGCCTCCGTCTTGCTTCGTTTGCTTGTACGTGTGCTTGTGTGCTTGTACTCTTGGATCCATGGCTTGCCTATAAATAGTGACCTCTCCATCCTCATTTCACACACCAATTCTTTCATAGAATTTTCACTTTCTCTCTCACACACTCTCTCTCTCTCTACTTTCTCTCTCTAGCACTACTCTTAGGAGTTAGAGGAGAAATAGAAAGAGCAGCTAGTTAGCGTAGCGGTAGTTGTAGCGTCTGTACGGAGTCACTCCGAGACTTTGGGTCACGAGGATTTGTCTGTAATACTTATTCAGGTTATATTTATATCTCTTTTCTTTATTTCGTAAATATGATTTGCTTATATTATGTTTGCGTTGTATTGCTTACTAGAGATGCCATGCTAGGCTAGACAAATCTGTGTTTGCTATGATAATGGTTATGCTTAAGTAGTTATGATTTAATATGCAATTGGGATGGCACCATTATAAAACAACGGAGGTAACGTTATACGGCTTTCATTTGTATAGCGCCGGAATCATCACGAATGTGTGTAGTACGGAACGTGGAAGCTATGAAAGTCGTGGGCACAATCCGTTGTGGAAATAATGATCCCAATTGTAAACATACTGTTACTCTGTCTGTGTGAATATTAAACTGTATCTGAATTTGTGAATTGAATCTCAATTGTTTACCTATCCAACTTATGCTGTGGTTAGAAACTTCCTGCTAAAACCTGGCCAGTTATTAGTGGAACGTAATCTACCTAATCTATGTATGATGAAGCATTTGAACTCAACATGGCTGTATTCTCTAGATTGAAACTACATCATAAGAGATACGGAGCATAGGATTAGAGATAGGTTAGATTCAAGTTCATATATTGAATATCTTTGAGAGACCTTTCGGGATATTTATGATCCAATTATCTGGTTATGTGATATAGTATGAAATAGGAATAGTTATCTGTGTGCCTTCCTATTGCATGTTCTTGTTTGATTGTTGCCTTAGGAATGCTGCATGCTAGAACTGAACCTCCGATTACTATATGTAACTGCATGATTAGGGTTTTCAGATATAAGTTGATGTTTATACAGTAGAGTGATGTGCATGTAATAGTTAAGGTGATTTATATGATTAATGATGAACAATTCAATTGACCGTTAGACAAGTTAATCCAACCTATTCCGTAGGGTAACTCCTGTTCACTTTATTGTTTATTCAACGATTCATGCCATGATACCGACACACATTTGTCAGAGATTGGGGAATAGGATTAGAGAATAACTGTTGATTGAATTGGTCAGTACATTTGGGAGAACTTCCGGTGTATCTGACACTATATAATTGCTATCCATGTGACATATTATTTATCTGATTGTAGAGACCTTTACGTTAGATATTTGATAGGATCGTAATTATACATCATTGATAATATAGGGTATCCAATGAGCAAACTGGTAATTTGAATCAATGCTAAGGAAAAACCATAAAACGGCACAGTACTTCGTATAACGTTTAAATACGCGGGATAAGCTAAGGAACTGCCGTAGGTATAATACTTCGTGTTAATTTAAGTTCCGGTTACTCAACGGATTAATCATCATAACTAGTGGCTTTAACACCCATAACTACTATCCAAAGCATATACCAGCATCATAGTAAACACTCTCGTATCCACTGTTCTCTGAGCCTCCGTACAAACATCTTTTCCTTTTCTGCATTTATTTTCCGTAGATTAGTTATAAAACCAAAACCAAATCCACTTTAGTTAAACCCTAGCTAGATTACAAAAGATAATTAGAACGCCTAAGATCCCATGCCCGTTGTAGTGTAAGAACGACACCTGAGTCAACATACCGCTTACTACCCTAGTAACCTAATTAGGGCTGAAAGTAGCATTAGCTTAGGATATCCCCAGCTCTATAAATTTAAAACACCCCACTGTTGTGCCCGCTTCGCGAACGACCGTTTCGGGCGTAACAATACTAAACCTGCTGGATCCTGCGACATTAAACGCAATGTCGCAGGCCCAGGCCCATGCGACATCTGACTCAATGTTGCAGGCCCAATAACAATGTCGCCACTGCGACATTCAAGCCAATGTCGCCAAAAACAGGATACACAAAACAAATTACAAATTCAACTACGAGCTACGACCAACTGACATACACACTAAATATGCACTAACAATAACTAATTTAGATATTTGGGTAAAAAGAACATAAATATTTGTTTTCATATTATTTCAAAGAAAATATCATAAAATAGAAGGTAAAGAAAAAATGATAGCCTTTAACATAGTAGATGAGAGGTTAATCTATAAATATTGTTATCGAGTTGGAACAATGTAGATGAGTATGAATAGGTTATGAATAGGAGACAATCACTTTGATGATTGTATGTGCTTAAATGTGATTTAGTAATACAAATTAACATACTGGATTAAATTTACCATAAATCACAAGAGTTTACTTTATATGATGTATGTTTTATTAATAGTCTATTAAATTATTTCAATTTTTTTTTATAGACATGGGTTAAAATTTCAAAATCGGGACGGAGGTGTGAATGTAAAATCAAATTCCGGCGGGATGGAGATGAGAATAGGGAAGCAGATCATGATTCCCGAGATTTTTCGCGCCGTTTTCATTTACATTGATAATTATTCGGAGAGTATATTTTTCGAGAGATAAAAGGATGAGTAAAGAAGAAGAGTGGAATGAGTTTGGTTGAAGCCTTTGCAGGTGGGTGAGTACAAGTTTTATTTTAAAAAAATAATAGTAATAATAAAATTGATTTTTATTCGAATGACTAAAAAAAATACTTTATATGTTAACTTATTAACAGACCAAACTTCATGAAGTTAGTTAGAAGGATGTTTCATGTCAAGTTTTGCAATTATAGAGACACCCACCAAAACAATAAATAAAAGAAGGACAATTCGTGTCATTTTTAACAATCTTGGGAACGATCCAAGTAATAAAAATATAAAATAGTTAATAGGGTGGGGTCAAAGAAATGTCGACATTGTTGTGTGCATATTATCATCATCCCTTAGTTTGGGTGACTTAGATCTTAACGACTTGCTTTGAATAATTTCTCATCTCTAGTTCTCTACAACCCGATCGAGCTCCTCCTGGTTTGTAAAACTTTACCCTATCATCCGTCTGGCAAGCATATTTTCAATGGATTTTGATTCTTCAAGTAATTCATCTAATCACAAAGGCTTTAAGTATGTTGTGTTTTTAAGTTTTCGAGGTGAAGACACCCGAAACAACTTTGTTGATCATAGAAACAACTTTGTTGATCGTCTTTATGCTACTCTTGAGCGCCATGGTTATAACACTTTTAAGGATGTTGAGAGAGGGAACTCGATCGACGATGAGCTCTTGAACGCAATTGAAAATTCGAAACTCTCGATCGTTGTCTTGTCCGAAAACTTTGCATCCTCGTCTTGGTGCTTGGATGAACTTGCCAAGATACTGGAGCTCCAAAGGACAAAGATGTATGTGGTTTACCCGGTGTTCTATCATGTGGAACCTTCCGAGATCCGCAACCAAAGTGGGGCGGTTGGAAAAGCCTTTGAAAAACTTAGTAACAATAAGGTTGCTGGAAGTTGGAAACAGGCTCTGAAAGAAGCAGCCAATTTGGCTGGTTGGGAGTTGAATAATAATACTGCTGATGGGTAATTTTCTTCAATTCATCATATCTTTGGTAATTTTGTTTTGTTTGATGATCGTTTTTGCCTTTACAAGATCGGGATCGTGATCGTAGATTCTACCAAAATATCATTTTTTATACAAAAATATCTAAATTATTGTAGAAAACTACTATTACAGAAACTAATATAATATTCAAACTTTTATATTACAAAAGTGATGCAATTTGTCGACATATATTTTAAGGACGATAAACATACTAAAACAAAAGATAGTGGCATAGTACAATTGTACCAAAGTTTGAGAGCATATTACAAATGAAACTTACTAATCGTCGTTTTAGAGGTTTTAGACTTTTTCTTAGGTTAATTTGATAATAAATGGGGAGATTGAATTTGGAAACAAATCTACGGTAAGTTTTGAGATAGGATTTGGACTACTTATGGGTCTTACAAGCCCAATTGTAAAAAAAAAAAAAAAATTAGCCCATTTGTAGGATCGGATCGTTCAACGATCTTACGATCGAACCTACGATCCTACTCCGATCCTACCTCCTGACTGATCCCACTCCGATCCTGCACGTTTTCCCTTGGTAGGATCGTAAGATCGTACGATCCTACGATCGGGATCGCGATCTTGACAACCTTGGTCTATCTTGTATTGTTAAATTTGTAACTCAAATTTGAGTCTCAAACATGAGCTCTGAATTTATGACTATGCTATTAGTTGTTATAAATTAATTAATCGTTCACTCGGAAATTTCAGCAACCTGATTGAATCTTGTTTAATTTACAGACATGAAGATATATTCATCCAAAAAATTGTTGAACAAATCTCACTCCAGTTACGTTTAAGTTCAAATCATTTCATCCGTGATGAAAAATTGGTAGGCATGGAATCACGGATGCAGGCTCTGGAGTCCCAATTAAAGATGGGTTTGGATGATGTTCGCATGATAGGGATCTGTGGGATGGGAGGTATGGGGAAGACAACTTTGAGCAGTGCTTTTTATAAAAGAATTTCAATTCAGTTTGAAGCTAAATGCTTTGTCAAGGATGTAAGGGAAGTTTCAAAAATGTCATCCTCCGGTATTATGTCATTACAAAGACAGGTCCTATCAGAGGTGTTGAATGATCAAGACATCACCATACGCAGTGTTGATGAAGGGGAACGTATGATGCGCATGCTGATACGTAGAAAAAAGGTTCTTGTAGTTCTTGATGATGTGGATTGTATCGGCCAGCTTAAGGCATTAGCCGGTGAACCTGATTGGTTTGATAAAGGAAGTAGAATCATTATTACAACACGGGATGAGCAAGTGTTGGTAGCTCATGGAGTGAAATCGATTCATCGTGTGAATCCATTGTCAAAGGAAGAAGCAGCTCAACTTTTTAATAATTATGCATTCGGGAGCGATGTTCCAATTCAAGGGTATGAAGAGCTATCACATGAAATTGTACGTTATGCTGTTGGTCTGCCCTTAATACTAAAAGTTTTGGGTTCATTACTTTACTGTAAAGACAAGCTTGAATGGATGGATGTACTAAAAAGACAAAAAACAATTCCTTTAAGGGAAACTGTGGATATATTGGAATTATCCTATAATGGTCTACAGGAGGAGTGCAAGAAAATATTTCTAGATGTTGCATGCTTCATGAAGAGGTGGGACATAAATCAAGCAATCAGAATACTTGAAAGCTGTGGATTTCGTGCTGCAAATGGTTTAAGAGTTCTTAAGCAAAGATCTCTAATAACTATTTCTGATAGTGGGTACTTAGAAATGCATGACCTGATAGAAGAAATGGGTAGGAACATTATTCGCCGTTTGCACCCTGGTGAGCCCAACAAACATAGCCGATTGTGGATTCCGGAGGAAATCGAAAATATATTGGCTAATGACTTGGTAAGGATCTAGTGTATTACTAAGGTGAAGTACTCTAACGTGTTTTCTTGAATTATGACACTAATTACATTGTCAATACTGTTGAATTTCAGGGCACTGAAGCGACAGAGACTATAATAGTTGACTGTCCTATGAAACTCAGTTCTGGAATTGTTACTAATGGATTTAGAAGCATGGAGAATCTTAGAATTCTTCTTCTGGTTTCTGGGACAGACGATGGGTATGACTCTGACTCTGACTCGAACATTGATCAAGTTCACCAAAACTTGCCGAATTCGTTGAAAGTTCTAAGTTGGGTAGGTTACCCTCATCGGTCTTTACCCGAAACATTTCTAGGAAATAATCTTGTTAGGCTTGATATGTTTGACAGCAAAATCGTACAACTTTGGGAAGGTGGAGAAAGGAAGGTACAACAATTAAATGTTTCTATTGATTCATTAGAGCATTCATATTTTAGTTTGTCAACACACTAATAATTTTTTCCCCTATGATAGGTTCTTAACAATCTCAGATTCCTTGACCTCAGTTTTTCAAGGTTGACGTCCCTGGACCTTGGGTTGACTCCAAGTCTTGAGAGGTTAGAACTTGAAGGTTGTGATGATCTGGTAGAACTCCAAGTACCACCTGGTTCTTTACAAAGCCTTGTGTACCTAAACTTAAGTGCTTGTTCGAGGATCAGCTCTTTTTTGTTTATCCAAAGGTTGGAATCACTTGAGGTTCTTTGTCTAACATGCTTATTCTTGAAGGAGTTCCCAGATATAATCCCAGTGCACTGCAACAATAGGTTGCAAGAGCTTCGGTTTAGATACAATGATATTAAAGAACTACCATCATCAATCGCAAATCTTCAAAAGCTTGTTTGTATAGATCTCCATTCTTGCAGAAATCTTAGTAGTCTTCCAGAAAGCATTTGTAATTTACAAAAATTAAGAAATCTTGAGCTCTATGGTTGTAGTCTAGAGGAATTGCCTCAGGACATTGGCCGTTTAGAAAGTTTAGAGGAGCTAAATTTGTCGTTTACACGTATTAAGGATCTTCCCGATAGCATTGGTTTGTTGAAACGCCTGAAGACTCTCAATCTTTCATCTTGTTGGAATCTTGAGAAATTGCCTAGGGATCTTGGCCAACTAAAATCCTTACAAAACCTAGTCTTATCAGAGTGCACACAAGTTATTGATATACCTGACAGCATTAGCATGTTGACACATCTGAAATATTTTAGTCTCTTGAATTGTATTCTAATTGAAGATTTGCCCGAGGGACTTGGATGTTTGGAATTGGAAGTGTTAAATGTAAAAGGCACTCGTATAAAACATCTTCCTCGAAGCATTTATTCGTTGAAAGATCTGAAAATCTATGGACCTATGTTAGGTGTTCGTTCACGTGGTTCTAAGTCCACTCCCGCAACCTTAGAAGCTTCCTCGATTATAAAACAAAAGATTGATTATTGATAAGCCTCTTCCCCAAGAAAAAACAGTAAAAATTAGCAGCATCGAGAAGAGGTCTCTGCTCTACCATGTTTCATGGATGATTGTGGGAAGCTTTAAAGGCCAAAACGGCAGATTCAAATACAACAATTGTAACAGGTATATTTCCCTTCCCATAGTCGTCTTTATATTTGACTACTAGGTGGTGCTTAGTTTAAGATGGGGAATGTGAGTGAGAAGGGTAATGGGTATACTAAAGGAATACAATGAATATATCAATATCATAGGATTACCTTTCTCATTACTTTGGTTCATAACCCAAAAATAAGTGGGGAATGGTGGATTGCTTACTAGTGGGCAATGGTATACTACCGTATAACAAACCAAGCACCATCAATCATCAATATATACCCATTCCGCACCACCAAATGCCTCCAACCAAGAACACCCTTAGTTTTGGAATTGCAATGATTATAGTCATGTTTTACCAAAAATTGATAATTGCTTCAAATGGTACATTAACCATTCTAAATTTTGGAGAAGAACTTGGCTATTTCTGCAATAACTTACAAAGACACCTGACAATGATGGTCTTTGTAATATGCAAAGTATTATCAAAGTTTGCTTTCTGATGATCTAACTATGTTTCTACTACAAAACTAAGTGGTATTAAAAGTTGAAGATAAACTTAGTATGACAGTTGAAGTTAAAAGAGGCGAACTAGTAGAGGTCATATGGAGTAACATCATCTTGAACTAGCTTTAGATGCATCAATTAAGTTTTCTGGACAATATGATTAGTCATAATTTAGAAGTTTTCTTACAGGGAGTAACTTATCTTTTGGTCTTCAAAGAGGGAGTGTTTTTAGGTCCAAGATTTCATGGTTCAAGTTCAAAGTTGGGTGCGTCCTATAATTTCTAAGTTTCAAATTGAGTTCAAGATCAAGTGTTCGCAATTTCGTCATGAAGATCAACACCCTCATAAGATCGTATAAAAGCAACGTGCGTTCATCTCTATTAGTTTTGTTTACTGATGTATTTATTAAAATATGAGGGTGTTGATCTTCATGACGAAATTGCTAACTCGGTCGATCAACGCACGTTGCTTTTATACGATCTTATGAGTCAACATATTATCGCCAACCTCCGCTTTAGGTGTTTTGCAGAGAGCAGTCAGCAAGAAAGGAAAAGATAAACTTCTTGGGCCACCCACACAGTCAAAGACCACCAAAGGATCACTACTGATACCTCCAAAAGTACCCGTTCTTGAAGATGATCTTTCTAGCAAAAATGATGCTAGACAAAGCAAACCTGATGGTAGTCTTGTTCCCACGAGAAAAAGGTGTAGTTGCTCTGTTGACGTTTATATATATGTACACTATACCTCACTTCACTTTAAGAACATCACATCTACCAGTACAATGAAAAGATAAGCCGACATCGGATGTGCTACGCAGTCTGAGAGAGTTGCTAGTATTTATACAAAATAATCAATAAGTAAACGATGTTTCATATTTAATGATAGTGTTTCACGATGTTAGGAATAGAAAATAGAGTCAGAGTGATATAATCTGGACTACTTTTTTTTTAATAGAATTCAAATAAAAAATTAAGATAAAGAGCAATTTATATAACATAATTGAAGTAAATACTTAATTCTAATTGGTCAATTGAACTTCAATTTTAAAATTGAATGTTCGCTTCCTATATTATATTTAAGATTGTAATATACTTTTTTTTTACATATTAACAATAATAATATCAGTTAGTAAGGTTCAAATGAGTACAACAATATTGAGTGAGAATAGAGAAACTAATAAGAATGTGTCACGTGTTACAAAATTCACTTTCCCACGTTTTTAAAAAATAAACATATCAAGAATGGCTTATTGAAAAATTATAAAAATTGGACCATAAAAATCGACATTTTTTTTCTCTTCGATTAGACATCTTACAAGGAATACTTTCGTCGACTTTTTTTTTTTTGGGTTTTACAAAATATACAAAATTAGTAACACACGTGTTACCCGCTGGTATCACATGTGTTAGTTGTTTTCAAAACCGACCAAAAAAACGAAAAAAAAATTCGTTGAAAGCATACCTTGTGAGATCTCTAATCGAAGAGAAAAAATACTAACTTTTATTGTGCAATTTTTATGATTTTTCAACTTACCGTTTGTGAGATATTTATTTTTTAATAACGTGGGGGAAAATGGGTTTTGTGACATGTGACGCATTCTTATTGATTCATCCATTCTCACCCAATGTTGCTGTACTCATTTGAACCTCACTCTATAACGAATAACAATAACCAAGTAACAATTAACAATAACCAATAACCATAATCAACTAGTATTTAACCCAGGCGTTACCCAGCTAAATTAATTGACATATAATATCGTAAAGTTGAAGTACATATACTACCTTATTTGCATAGAAGATGTTAACGGATAACAAATATTTTGGCATAATAGTGTGTAACAATGTGTCTGTTTAACAATGATGCTCATATAAGTATTTTACGCTTTAACATTGCTTGTAAAACAAATTGTAGAAGTTGTTCCATTAAGGCAAGATTGAAGGATGTCAAATAATGGGATGGATTAAACTCCTAGTAGTCGAATGAAAAATAGGAGACGAAATTAAACAATATATCAATAAAAAGAAAGGTAAATGAATGGAATGATTATCAAAAAATGATGTGAAGTATCATGATCAGGACGAATGAAGGAACGCGAATGTATAATGCAACTCGAATAGGATGGCAAGTCAAAGGCGTCTGACACACTATACGACATTTAGTTCCCCTTTCGTAATCCCTTGAAACAATATGGTTTCACAATCTTTGATACCTGCAAAAAAACACAATTTGTTAACACCCGTGCAAGAAAAATGTCATATGATAATTGAAAGCAATAGATTTATTACCTCGTGAAGTTATGATGAGAAAGATGACCGAAAAACAACTTCAAACGAATAATAAACAAAATCTAATTAAAATACTTTATCAAAGATATAAATTCACCTCTTTCGAATGGCTCGTCGTTAAATATAGAAGATCACAATGCAGTAATTCTCGTTTCTTGTTTTGACTTCGGTTTATGTTAAACTTACCTATAAAAGAAAATTATAGAACACATACATTCTTTGGTCGAGTTGTTGACAGTAATAATTTGCTTTATATTTCCGATTGAGTCACCGTTTTGATGACACGGATGAGATTTAGCAATTAATTGAAAGAAACGTTTCCACTAGTTTGATTGTTCTACAATCTCAACAATTGTTCTTGATGAAATCTTTTTTAACTAGAAAACCATCAAAACCTACCTACTTTATATCATATTCTAAATACTCCACCACCAAAAGCATAAGCTTCGTTTTACACTACGTTACGATGTCAAGAACGATCTTAGGTTATAGTTACCACTAACTAACCATAGTAAGTAGTACATATAATTTGAGCCCCAACAATATGGTATGCATGTATGTATGCATGTATGTATGTATGTATGTACGTACGTACGTACTAATAATTGATTAATAAATAATAATTGACTTAAACGAAGAAAAAAAGGGTATCTTTGTTATTTGAGTAAATTGCATCAATGGTCCATGTGGTTTACACGTATTCACTGTTAGTTTATGTGCTTTGCTTTTTGTATGGATGGTCAAAACTTAAAAGATATCGCATGCTTAGTCGCTCATCTACCTAAAATGATTAAATTGCCCTCCTCTCTTGTCGAGGAAAACATACATGTTGAGCGCACATCACTAAGGGTATTTTAATCATTTTAGGTAGAAGATGGATCAAACATGCAACAACTTTTGAGTTTTTGAAAACAGAGCATATAGATTAACGGTGAGAATGTCATGGGACCATTCATGCAACTTACTTTTTTAGGTTAGTGAAGGGCATTAGTTTATGATGCATAGAGGTAGTGTAATTTGGAACCGAAAACGTTAACAACAAGGGAGGTGATGTTCGCACACTCTTTTTTAGTTCATACACACCATTTTGGTGCAAACTACCCATTTTACCCTTTTAAATTTTACATAAATTTATTTTTGTTAATATATTCCGTTTGCATATGATTCACCTATATACAAATCAATTTATAGAATTTTACTACCTCTAAAATTCCACTACCAGCAAAGTTAGCTACATTTTATGCGATGTCGTCAAAATGTGCAACTTTTTTATACCGACGTCTCAACATCGCTAGCCTACAAGATGCGCTAAACTTGTCCATGCAAATGTTTGCTAAGTAACTTTTTCTAGTAGTGTTTGGGGAATATGAAGAAGTCAAACCTTCCTCCGAGATTTATATATTGTGATTGATTTGGTGGAGCTAATTGTTAAATTGAAACGTAGGCAGGGCGGAGCTAGGATTTATATATTGGGGGGAGGGGGGAATTTTAATATTTTTTTCATTTTTGGAGGACAAAACCTATAAAATATTATAAATACTCTTAACAAAATTACTTTTTTACATGATTTGAAAATTCTTGGGGGGGCGACTGCCCCCATGCCCCTCTACATCCGCCCCTGAACGTAGGGTAATTTGGCCGGGTAGTTTGCACAACATGTGTATGGGCTAAAACATAGTTTGTGAAGATCACCTTTCAAGAACACTTTTGAGACGATTTCTTAAATCAGCGCAGACTACAAGGACCGTTATTGTAATTAGTCTTTTTATAATATATATATTACAAATTCAAATATGCGCTCTGTAACATCCGCATTAATAATTTGAGTATTATGTTTAACGTATGTGGTAGACGATAATGCAGTATGCCGGCATTGACTTGGCTAATTCTTTCTTGTCAATCATTGGATAATGTGTTCACAACCTTACATCTTGTTTGTACGGTCAGCCCGTACAAGCTTAAGAATCCATAGCTTTAGCCGAAAACCTCCGAGCGCGTAACTCAGCAGCCGAAAACCTCCGGGCACGTAACTCTGCAACACAAATGGAAATCTAACGTTAGGTGAAAGACGGGGATATTCCCCATAATTCACCTCCGGCGTGAGAATCAGTCACTTGATCGGAAAGTATGAATATTTGATAAAGATTAGGGTTGATATGAATATTAGAGAGATATTAGGGTTTGTATGAAGAAGATGAACATACCTTTGCAAATGAGGAATGAACCCCTTTTATAGTGATATTTTTCTTGGGCAACAAGTTCATTTGGACCAATCATATGATGGCACTCAGAATTATTCCCTTTGGACCAATCACGTGTGTCCAAGTAACCCTTTCATTGGTCCCCACTTCAACTCTGCTACGCCCGTAGGTATGTCGTACGAACCTCCGGGCGGAGATTAATTTTATAAGATAGTTTGATGGCGAATTCCCATATGGTAACACGTGTTACTTAACACGTGTTTTACGCCACAAGACTTATAAATAATTTTCCTCTGGCCTGGAGGTAAAATGTTATTTAGTCACGTAGAGAAAGAATATCTCCAAGCACAGACATACTGGCTGGAGTAAAAGGTGGTTACACCATTAAGTCCCTCAGTCTAGTGAGAGATAGCAGCATGCTAGATGTTACTAGACTCATGGCAGATGCTTTATTTCCTACAGGAAGACTCTTCGGATTACCTCTTGTTGGATAAGTTATGTCATCTTTGCACCATTCGACAATTCTAGCGCTCCATTAAGAAATTATGATGAAAATCTTTACATTCAGTTACGTCTATACTGCTTGTTTTGACAGAAGGAGATGATTTAGATGATTATTGGCGCCTTGGTATGATATACTTAGAAAACTTGATCCTAACTTTCTTCATTTAGATACCTCGATAAGAAGTCTCCGCCAGGATTTTCCTAATGTGTACTGAGGTGTTTTTGGTGTCGCATCTACGTCTTCCTTTGACGCCTTTATATCTTTATGTGCAATAACTAATGTGGACGCCAAATGTCGCTGGTAGTTATACCTGGTTAAAACTATGGGGATCGGTGTTGCTTCTAAGGTTTGAGAAGGAAATGTTGATATCTTCCTTGCCATGGTGTAAGCATGTGGCTTCTTCGCGTCTCCGGGTCCAGGGTTGCTCGTTCTGTAGGTAGTGTTGACAATGTGTCTGAATCGCTTATCCCATGCTTGAAGAAAGCTAATTGATATTAAAAATATTACCACCAAAGATCATATTGTTGATTAATGCTCTGAATTGCTTTCCTCGAATGACAAAACCGAAGACATATTATCCAGAAGATAAAAGGTAATAGGTGTGCCGGAGAGAAGAGGATCAAAAATTGAGAAGTATAGATGTGATTTCTATCGATTTCTCTTATGTTGATGTTGATTCAATATGATCATGTTACATTTACTGACTATATTCCTCCTCCTCCAGGCAAAGAAAATAAATTCGCTTGGCTAGATCCGAAGATAAGTATTTCTCTTTTTCTTTTTGCTGATAACTCTTAGGATCATGTAGGTGGACCTCTCCTGGGTAGATGGTTAGGTCATGATTGACTTTGTTGAAGGTGATGATGTATGAAATTTAAGTTTGTTGGCTCGAGGAGTATCTATGGTTCTTATTGGGTTTCGACATTCGATGGCATCCAAGACAACATGAGGATTTGGTTGGAGGTTTAAGTATGTTGGGTACCGTGAAGATATGGGTGCGAGATGGAAGGTATGTATGCTATTCAACAACTTCTAGTAGGAAGGTTTTCAAGTTGACCAACATTTGGAGAAAATATCCAATGGGTCTTTGAAATTTCTAGGCGGAGGTTAGAAAGAACGTCGTTTTTAACCTTTCTAATATTGCGGCAATTGTTAGCGAATATAATTTTTCCGTGGATGATGACTCTAAACTGGTTGGTACAAAGAAAAGAGGTATTAATGTTGAGAAGAAGATTACCGTGCTAGAATAAAATTTCTAACTAGCTGAAGAGAAGATTTTTTCCTTCCAAGATTAAATAGAAGAATCTAGAAAAGGTCCCTGCCCATCATTCTCAATACCCTTAATTTCCGAGCCCATGGATGAACCCCAATACTCTTTGATGTTTGAAGGCAGCTCTAAACCATCTAACATTCCATAATGCTCAATCCAAGACACTAGCGGAGATCATTTTCTACTGATGAAGGTTGATCGGTTAGATCGAGGATTTTCATAATATTCTCCTCCCATTTGTGGGTATGTCGGGCTATACCCTCCATGCGGAAAATTAATCTACCCCCTATATTGGGGTGAGTACATAGAATCTCCTCCTGGCTGGGGTTATATGACCCAGGGTTTATGAAACTTTTGGGAACTTGGCTTCCCATCTGGGCATAATACCCTAATGGATAGAAGTGACCTTGTGTGCCTTGAGGGTTAATTTGTTCTGTTACGACTTGGGCGTTTGTCATTACTGCTCTAGCCGTAATGTTTTGGGTGAGTGGCATGAAAGAGGAATTCCATGTGGGTAGTGGATTTGTTATCATGTTGGTAACGTGTTGGTTTTGTATGGTTGGTAGGATTTGGTCCAGGATGATTCTTGGTAAAAGGAAGTTAGGTTGTGTCATCCAAGCGTTATTAGAGGGTACCTGAAAACTTCCAGGCATACCTGGACCTCCCGGCATGCTCTGGCTAGTAACCTGATTATTGATACTTGACTCGATTCATGTTGGAAGCAACTTTCTCTAGGCAGGCGGGAGATGGAAGCATCTTGAAGGATCACAAAGAGTATCTCTTTCTTCCACAAGGAAATGGTACATGGAAATGGAGGCATTTTGCTGAAGCTCTTTTATCATCAATCTAGAAGATTCTGAGAATTTCTCATCTTTCGGATAGAAAGATTTAGATATCAATTCTGCTGACTCTAAGGAACAATTCCTGTTGGTGAAAGATCAACTTGGGTCTGCTGAGAGGAAATCTTTGGAGCTTGAACAGAGGTTGATCGTTTTCGATTACAAGTTGAAGGTTGCTGAGGAGAAGATTGTTGTTGCTCAAGAGATCTTTAATGCACTATAATGATGAGCTCTCAGCTTTCAAATAGCGAGAAATTCTAGAGGCCTGTGGCTAATGCCTTAATGCATTTGGAACTAGAACTCGCCAGGAAATGTTGGAGCTCTTTTACTCTGGGCACCTTGTGAAAGATACGAGCTTGGAAGATAATTCAGAGTACAACCCTTGAGCCAAGGAAGATTATGATATTATTGTTGCGGTTAAGAACAATACTCAATTTCCTTTCCTCCAGAAGCTTATTAATGTTGCTCGTAGGCCAATTGAAGAAACCCTCCAGGTTAAGCCGGATCGCAGCTCGGAAAACTCTCCTTCTTGAATTTTTTCTTTTGATGAAAAACTTGGTTATTTTGCTTGTAATTATGTAAGCTCTTTGTTGGGTAATCTCCTTTACTTTCTTGAACTTTGATGCTAGCTTTGGTTTTGATACTCTGAACAAAACTATTATGGTTGGATGCCTTTATCTTTTTTGTCCTTGTATGCTTCTACAATCTGGTTATCATATTTTGACATTCTTCATATGAATGTGTGGACTTCCAACCACGCAGTTAAATTTCTGCTTGGAAGTAATAAGTGTTTACTTCTATATCACGTCACGGTTTACACGCGATCTTTGATATACCTGGATATCATATTTTTGACATTTTTCATATGAATGTGTGTACTTCCAACCACGCAGTTAAATTCTGCTAGGAAGTAATAAGTGTTTACTTCTATATCACGTCACGGCTTACATGTGAGTTTTGTAAGCTAACATTTCTTTGGAAAAATAGTTTTCCAGGGGATCATTTTCCTGAAGTGTGGAATTGACACCCTTATCCGGATTTATACACCTAAAGTGTGGCGTATTTTTGATTGAACTACGTTTCAATCCCTATCATGGGTTGCTATCCCACTCACAGTGCTTGGGGTTCCTTAAGTGTGGTTGCCCCGAACTTTTATCGACCCTCTGACCAAACACGGGCCAGAGTTTCTAAGGTTAACTCACGATCTTAGGTAGCTTATATAGAGATATAAGTTTTTGCTAACAATATTTGCTTTCTCATCAGAGTTCAACAACCCTATTTTGTGTACGTAGCAAAACACGTGCTAGTCGCTATGAGATAATTTGTAAAAAGTTTACACGTAGAACCTTTTCAAGTTAGACGCGTACCATGTACGATTTAAGAGCTTTCCATGCATGGTTTGAAGCTTGTAAGAGCTACTTCTACAGGCCTCTGTCACTTGGTAATTAAGGACCTTTCCATGTATACCCAAGTTTTCCTTGGGATTCTGCCCATCTAGCTTCATTTTTCATTAGCACATGTTCTTCTACCTTGAAGGAAATACCTCTTACCCTCTGGTTGTAGTATTTCTTTTGCTGTTTTTTGTATCCAGCCTTTTTTATGGCGGCTATTTCCCTTATTTTTATAAGAGATCTATGTTTTCCATTAGACACGTATCCTTATCTTTTTTATCTGCATGGAGGTATCGATATGAGGGTATGCTTATCTCTGATGGGGAAAGTGTTTCAATCCCATATGCGAGACTAAATGGATTTTCACAGTTACTTCTTTCGGTTGTAGTCCTAAGAACCCATAATACGTTTGGCAATTCGTCTACCCATCCTTTCTGACATTTTCACCGTCGTTCTCTAATTCCTCTGACCGCATCTCTATTTGTAATTTCCACCTACCCATGATCATGTGGGTGGTACGCTGAGGTGCATGAATTTTGAATCTTAGGACCTTCACACCAAATTCTGAATGGGTTGTCCGCAACAAAGTTTGCCATTATTTCTCACAATGACTTTCGGGACTTTGGTTGTGGCTAGAGGTTCCACTACGACACACATAGTAAAGTAGTCTGATACTGCCAGGAGGAACTTCATACTGCCAGAGCTTCACAAGGTGGGCCGACTATCAATTCTCCACTTGAGAAAGGACCGGGTAGAAGTTACCGGGATCAATTCATACTTTCATTGTTTTTACACCAGAGCATGGACTTTGTAGGATTTACTACTCTGTAGCTCTTGTTTCGCGTTACTGTTCACAGTTGGCTAGAAGTATCCCAAATTCTTGACTTTTTCTATCACAGTTTTCTGGTCGGAGTGCAACCCACATAAACCTTTGGGAAGCTCATGTATTACTCTCTATGCATCTGAAGGCCCTACACACCTAAGCCATGACTGGAAATATGATCTCCAATACAGTACGTTTTCAAGAAACGTGTAATCTGGTGCCTTAGCCTGTATCTATTGAGCTCCTTAATTATTGCTTGGAAGGGTACCATGATAGAGATATTCAATTGTTGGCTTCGTCCATGTATCCATTTCTTCTTCCAAGTTCATAATTTCCACACCACTTTCAATTGAACTCTTAATTAATACTTTCACCTTCACCTGGGTGGCAATATTCCTGCCAAGAGGTTTCAAACTTGGCTTCATCATCATAGGTTGGAGATTCAAACCTCAAGGCACATTCAAACTCTATTTTCTCCGGGTTAGTTAGTATCCACCCTGAACCGGCTCTCTCCGAGCTAGATAGACCATTTGTGTACAAAGACCAAAGTTTTTTCTCTAAGTATTCTTCCACAATTTTTCCTTCTACTTTCAACTTCATAGTGATACCTTTGACTGCCATCTTGGTTATGAAAGTTCCGTGTATTGATATGCGGGGCTGGAAGGTTATGTCATGCTCTCTAAGCTCCATTTCCAATTTAACTAAGCTTCCAAACCTTTCTAGATTAGCCAACACGTGTCGCAGAGATTGATCCATTATTACCATCACATGGTGTTTTTGGAAGTATCTTCTCAAACACCTGGTCGAATGTACTAATATTAACTTTTTCTTAGTGGGGTAACTTTCCTTATGGTCATGAGGTGTTTTGCAAATAGAATACACGGGGATTTGAAGTTTATTTCTTCTGACCAAGTGTATTGCATCAATCGACTGGGTAACTATTAAAAGTTACATAAATGATGTTTCTCCCGGGATAGTCGCTTTGAGAGTGGGTAGCTCTTGCAGGAGATTTTTCATATGTTGAAAATCCTTCTCTTCTTCCTCTATCCAGAACGGATATTTTTCGTTGACACGATCCTTCAATATTTTAAAGGTATTAGTGACTTTTCTTCTGCCTTGGATAAAGATCGGCTGGGTGGTGTAAATTTTTCACTTGGAATTTGCACTTCCTTGATAGACTTTGAGTAACTCCACCCTAGCACTGCCTGGAGCCTTCGTAGGTTGGCTTTCCTGCCTTTTTAAATCATCATATGTTCATGAAACTGGTCCTTTTCCTCTGCCTTCAATGTGTACATTTCTTGACTTAACCATGTGTGGCTTATCTTTAAAGTTCAAATATTTCTAACTCTATCTTTCAACATGACTTCCTCAAAAGTCCATCTACTTTTGCCATCGAATGCTACTTTCAAGAATTTTCGATACACTTTACTTGCATCTTTTCATTCCCTAGCTAAAAAATTAACCTTTCGACTGACATCTATTTTCAAATAATAATATTCCGGGCAGAGTTTATACCGGCCAGTTGGATTCTCATATATGTACCAGCCTAGGTGACTTTCCCTAACTGTAATTGAGCCATTCTTTTGTTGAAATTCGAGCGGTAAACTGCTCATGAACTTGTTTATACGCTGCTTTACTTATTTCCAAAGTAAGGTAAAATTTCTTTTGTTTTGCAGATGTTTTACCGGGATGAACAACTAACTGGTGTTCAACATTGAACTCTTCTTGATCTCCTTTAGGCTTGTTTATCATATGTCTTCCAGGCAGTCCTCCCATACGTGCCGAATTCCAGGCACACATATTGACATTATTTTACAATGAATAAGGTATTTTTGCTCTGAATACTTCATATAATGTTTGTTCACATCATTCGGTTGTCCACAAGATAAATTAAGGATGACAACCTTCAGCCCAGAAACTTTATCGAAAAGAATCATATTCTTACCTTCTCTCTTAGTCCCGCCTTTCAAGTTGGAATATATTGTGCCCACTTCATTCAGGGCTGGAAATTTCATTATACCATGCACTGTAGAACTACCGCTCCGAATAAACTCACGGATGGTCGGGCCAATATGGTATTATATGATATTATACGTGCTGACCTTTGGGTAAGATCCCGAGATTACTCTCAAACTAGACACTTCTAGTGGCCAAGAGATTTCTCCTGAAAAATAAATCAATGGTCTAGTAACCTCCTTTCTCATGGCCGGCATTCTAATTGATAATCGCCTAAAAAAGCTTTCATACATCATGTTGGAAGAGCTTCCTCCATCTAAATAAGCTTTATGGACTTTCTTTCCAGCCACCCTTATAGTAATCGTCATTGGATTTTCTAAAGGCACAATGCCTTTCAAGGGAGGAAACAAGATTTCTTCCTACTCCCATTACTTCGTAGCCTTTGATCTTCCACTTGCTCCTATAACCGGAGTATGTATAATCATAACATTATCCCTTATTGGTTGTTCTTCTTTTTCTTTTTTCTTCCAGCTACAGTCAATCTTCTGATCTGAACTATTCCTTTCTTTGTGGGAGCTTACTTTGCCTTTGCCTTCATCTTTTACCCATTGTGCTAAACTCTTCACCTCCTAAGATTTTTTTATTTCGATTTTTATAGTCTCGGTGTAACGTGACCATAATTTGCATGGTAGTCGCACTACATCCTAATAACCCTGCTCTTCATCTTCCGGGATAACTTTACACCATTATTGAAAGCTCTAGCTTCATGCGTTGTAGTTGAAACTTTTTTAGGACACTTTGAAAAAATATTGAGCAAGTCATCACTTTGCTTTCTCTTATGGTTAGAGGAACTACTACCTTCCCCCTTTTCTCCTCCATACAACCTTTTCATGCCGCTATTTTTTTTTTTTTTTGGTCAGAGATGTTTCTGAACCTCCTTGCATCTGCTCTGATTTCTTTCGATACCATTCAGCATAGGTTTTCACTTTTGCCAAGTCAAATCACCACTTATAAAATAGTATTTATTCGATCCCTTCTTGTTTCCTAAATTGGCAAAGGAATTGGGTTTCTAACTCCTCAAATTTATTTATTCCTCCAGGCAAAGGCTACAGTACTACAACCTCACCGCACCGACTAATGTCAAATAAAACATATGACACAAAGCAGGTTCCGTCCATTTTCTTGCCTTCTCAACTCTTTTGAGGACCATCAAGTGGGCATACGGGTCACCTTCTCCATTATACTCCTTCACATTAGAGGGAAGCTCTAAATCATCTTGCATATCACAAATCTCTATCCAAGGAGCTAGAGGTAATTGTTTCTTCCAAGTGAATAAATTAACCTCTGACTATATGGCGGGAGTTCTCCCTAGGTTTCATCTTTCCACTTGGGCATAATGGATCGTAGATTCTGGGAGGTAAATCGGATGGTATACACCTCCTAAATTGTGGTAATAGGATGACATAACCTTCTGGGTGGAAGGTTGGAACTTTTTTAATTGATGACTCCGCCTAGAGTTTGATTGATGGTAGGAGGATAATGACTATATGGAGAAGAATATTTGTCTGCTCTTTGAGATAAGTTATGGTTTTTGATTCCGAGCAGACTTGACGAACTTGTCTAACAAAGGAAATCTAGCATGGAGTACTTGTCACTTGAGATCTTTAATAACGAATAGGGAATGATATGGCCATTACCTTAGTGACTTGTGGTGCGCCCAAAGGGGATACCGGCCGGAATGTTTTGGTTCACCCCATGCGAGGTAGTAAAGCCTTGATATTTGATCCAAGGCATACCCATGGAGAGGAAAATAATTCTGGGTGAAAGGATACATGGTAAGTGGTGATGATAAAATCATACTTGGTTCTTTTTGATTTGGATAGTTGCTTCTATTTGTTGGGGTGCTTGTTTGTATGAAGGTTTCGTTAGCTTCCGTAATACCTCCGGGTAGAGGTAAGGTAATTAAACCTAAGAAGGATATATCGCCTTGACATCTGGTTACAGCCCTGGCATCTTCTCTTATCACCACTTCTTTACATATTTCTTCATTAATTTGTTCATGTGATTCTAAGATAGACCTCGAACTAGGGATGTTAGGACATTTCTCTAGATGTTCCGGGTGTCAGATTACGGCCTTATTCCTATCTCTAGGCAGAAACTTTGACGGGTTCACATACTCATCCTAATATTTTGATGAAATCAAATTTGTTGTATGAACTAATGTTCTATCATTTGGTGTATCACTAGGGTGAGAAATAAATTTCTGCCACCTCTAGAATAATCAGATGTAAAGTCAGGCGGAGGAAATAAACCTCCATTACTACTTAGAAAAACTAGATCCTAAATTGGGCGGAGGAAACAAACCTCTACCACCACCAGAAAAACCAGATCTGAAATTGGGCGTAAATCATTGCCGGAAAATTCACATGTAAAACCTTGTGGTTAAATCAAACTTTTGCCATCACCGGAGATATATGGTGTTGACGTTAGCGTAAACTTTTGAGGGTAAAAATCAGCTAAAGCCACTAGAAATCGAGAAATTAACTGTTAAAAACTACAAAGGTTTAGAGTTAATTACAGTCGTGGTCCCACTGGGTGTGCCATTTGTTTGTACGGTCAGCCCGTACAAGCTTAAGAATCCATAGCTTTAGCCGAAAACCTCCGAGCGCGTAACTCAGCAGCCGAAAACCTCCGGGCACGTAACTCTGCAACACAAATGGAAATCTAACGTTAGGTGAAAGACGGGGATGTTCCCCGTAATTCACCTCCGGCGTGAGAATCAGTCACTTGATCGGAAAGTATGAATATTTGATAAAGATTAGGGTTGATATGAATATTAGAGAGATATTAGGGTTTGTATGAAGAAGATGAACATACCTTTGCAAATGAGGAATGAACCCCTTTTATAGTGATATTTTTCTTGGGCAACAAGTTCATTTGGACCAATCATATGATGGCACTCAGAATTATTCCCTTTGGACCAATCACGTGTGTCCAAGTAACCCTTTCATTGGTCCCCACTTCAACTCTGCTACGCCCGTAGGTATGTCATACGAACCTCCGGGCGGAGATTGATTTTATAAGATAGTTTGATGGCGAATTCCCATATGGTAACACGTGTTACTTAACACGTGTTTTACGCCACAAGACTTATAAATAATTTTCCTCTGGCCTGGAGGTAAAATGTTATTTAGTCACGTAGAGAAAGAATATCTCCAAGCACAGACATACTGGCTGGAGTAAAAGGTGGTTACACCATTACATCTTGTCCACTGCTGTTTTGAAATCATTTCTGAAAACTTGCCTCGGTAATGGCTTCATCTTCAACTTTACCCACTCACAAGATGTTTAGGTATGATGTGTTTTTAAGTTTTAGAGGCAAAGACACCCGTAAGACCTTTATTGATCATCTTTATCATGCTCTTACGAGGGAAGGTATTTCTACTTACAAGGATGATAGAGAAATAGAGCAAGGAGAAAGGATCGAGGATGATCTCACTAACTCTATTGTAAACTCAAGGATCTACATCATTGTATTCTCCAAGAACTATGCATCTTCATCTTGGTGCTTAAAAGAGCTTGTGAAGATTATGGAGTGCCAGAAGGTGCCCGAGCACACTGCTTACCCCGTGTTCTATGATGTGAAGCCCAAGGAAGTTCGCAAACAAGAAGGGGCAGTGAGAGAAGCCTTCTCCAAACATAAAAATGAAGATGATGCTAGAACATGGGCAAAGGCTCTGAAGGAAGCAGCGGATCTGTCTGGGTGGGAACTAAAGACGACTGAAGATGGGTAATGCATTTCATCATATCTTATCTTTGATATGCATTATTATATATTTTAGTTTCTTGATTTTTTTTTTTTTTTAAATCCGGTAATATATTGCTTGATTTTTAACCCATTCCTACAATTTGTCATACGTAATTACGTATGTCTGTCTTTACATCCGTCTTACGATGACACTATAGGCACGGTCCTATCTTTGCCTACGACTTGATTGCTTCCGTCGTGGGAGAGACGGTACGTAAATGACAGAGGTGTGGTGGGCCAACTTATTTTTTTATTTTTATTTTGTTTTGTTTTGAACATATAATAAACGTACTCCCTCTATTCCAAAATAAATGTGCATATTTCCATTTTATTTTGTCGCAAAATAAGTGTCAACTTCTATAAATGGATAATCAACTTTACTTTTTTACCATTACTTACACTTTTTCACGAAAGTATATGCCTAAAGTAACGGGTAAAAGTGACATTTAACTCTTAAAAATGAGGAATCTTTGTACTTTACTTAAAACTTTATGCCAGTCACCAATGAGACTTAGTTTTGAACGGATGGAGTATTAAGGTACGAATGAAATGACGGGACCTTTCAGAGATACGTGCGGCTTTCTAGTGTAGGGGTGGTCACGAACGGTTAACCAGAGGTTCGGTCAAATCGGTTCACCAATTATTGAACCTAAATCGAAACCGAAAAGTTGACTTAACCGGTAATCGGTTAACCGATTTTTTGGTTCAGTTAATCGGTTAACCAATTAACTGTTTTTCAATTAATACATATATTAAAAATTAATTTATAATACACAAATATACGTTCATTAATAAAAGTTTACTATATTTAAAACATTTTGATAATAAAAGTATCAAATGAAAAAATTTACTCTTTATAATTGTGTATTTATGTTATAATATGTTTATCGTTCGAATATAATTAGAAATAAATAGTAATAGTTAGCATATTAGGGCAAAATTGAGCTAGTAAACTCCATTAAAATGAAAGAAAAATAAATATAGGCGATTTTATCAAAATACAAGTGTAAGTATTTTTATAAATATATATAATCAATAAATATACATATATGTAAACTATGAAACGCCCCAATTTTTTTTGTTCTCAGATTAAAAACTCATATAATAAGCCCCACAATTCAAATACATTAATGCATACTCGATATATATAAGTTAATTACTCGAATATGACTAGAACAATTCAATTCAAAAACCTGGTGGAGTACCCGCCGGGTAAGCTTGATCCATTGCCCAACCTTCTGATCAAATTTTAACGTGAGCTACCCGTTTGGGCATGTTGTACCCGCTGGGTAAGGCCCGCCGTAAGGGTACACCTCATACCCGTTGGTTATGCAGTGTACCTCCCAGGTACACCTACAGGCACAACATCCCAGTTTTTGACCAACCCGTTTTCTGTAAATTCTTATTTACAAACCAACATCCAAAAATCCAGATTTTTGACAACAACATTCGACACATTTAAATACCAAAAGCTAAATCCCGAATCAACCAAATTCCACCATTAAAACAAATTTAAGAACATGATCTTTACTCAAACAATTGTAACTCAATAACGGCACTAACTCAATTGTTCAAACATAATTTGCAATATCTCTCATAAAGATTAAAGTTCAAATCCAATTTACCAATATATTCACATTGAGTATGCCAGCAAAACTTGTCATACCACAATTCGACCCATTCGCAACAACCTTACTTTAAAATAACCACATTTAACAATAAGAAGTGACCATATGCAAATGATCCAAAAATCTCACAATGGGGCTTCAATGTATCGAGAGCATGATTTACTAAAGAGGGATTGACTTACTAACAAAATAGCAAGTCTCACCACTAGTCGATCTTTGGCTCTTTACCCAAATTACCACTTGACCTGCTTGTATTACCTATAAAACAACATCAACAACAATGGGGTAAGCTAAATGCTTAGTATGTAATGGGAATAAAATCAACAAAAATTACAACAAAGTAAACATAACTCATGATTAAGGATCCTTAATTACATCTCAATTTGACTCCTACTCAAAGGAGTATAACTCATGGTGTCAAGGCATAATTAATGAGATTTCTCAAGTCTCATTGTCACCCTTAAATTCCACCATTTAAATATGCACATTGGACACTCTCACATGTCTCAATGGTAATTCAAATTACCCACCTCAAGTTGACACACACTTGATTATCACTTAAGTAATCCAAGTGTTGTCAACTTATAATTCCCTACCACATTACTAACCTTGCACAATTGGTTAATAAGTTAGCTCAAGCAATGTCTTTATTAACTCTTTAATAACCTTGGAGTTAAAGAATTAGAAGCTAGCACACATAAATGATCAAGGCCCTAGCTTAAATTTGTGGTTCTTCCTCTTGGTCTCTTGCAAAAATCGCCAAACACCCCCACCCTCCACCAAAATCTTATTTTGCTTCAAATATGTGAAAAGAATGGGTGTAAATATTACTCCAGATTCTTTCATTTTTAACCTCTTAGAAAGCTCATGTGTAACCTTTAACCCTCCCATCTCATCCACTTTACACACTAACCCCTCAAGTGTTTGTCCCCGTAATTTAGCCACTTAATCTAACTCAAGTCTATATTTTAATCACAATTCAATATTCATATTTAACACCAAATACAAATAATAGTAAAAAATTAAATAACTCTTTTAATATAAAAATATATACTTACAAAATTTAGGGTGTTACAAACTTTATATAAAATTTTCAGTTTTTTCGGTTAACCGTTTATCATGTCTATCCCAAAATCATGAACCGAAACCAAAAAAAGTGAAAAAATTTCTGTTTGGTTAACCAAAAAATGAAAAAAAAATTCGGTTTGGTTAACCTAAATTCGGTTCGATTCAACCGGTTTTCGGTGCGATTTTCAGGTTTCAAAATATTTTGAATACCCCTACTTGTGGCAGTCATTGCAAACTTCTCTCCTCTTTTTTTATCTACTTAGTTTGCTTATGCCTTAGGCCCAAAATTTCTTCCGCCTGTATAGGCTGTGTTTAGTCTTTCAAAGAAATGTTGATCTAACAATAAAGTATTTTCATTTCTTCATGTCATTATAGACTTACAGTAAGTGGTCTAAGCCATCTCCTTTGATAAATCTAACTGGAATCTCGACTTGGAACAAGGATTGGCCACAAAGTCTGGAGTCAGGAGCTATAAACAGGATCGTGAAACCCAGGAACAAGATCGGAATTGACCGATTATAATCAAAAAATCAAATTAGTGCCACAGATTCTTGAACAGGCTTCAAGAATATAACTAGATCCAACTAATCTCTTATCCGTAGGTATAATTCATGAGACTACTGCTCCAATCCGTGGGTACAATTCATGAGACTACTGCTCCATATACTCCTCAACAAAATGGTATATCGTAGAGGAAGAATAGGGTCCTTAAGGAATTGGTTAATTCCATGTTATCCTATTCGGGTCTTAGTGATGGATTAGGGAGAAGATATGTTAACAGCTTGTTATGTGCTTAATAGAGTTTCCAATAAAAGGAACAAGATTACTCCTTATAAGATTTGGTATAAAAGGAAACCAAACTTCAAGTATCTTCAGATATGGGGTTGTAGGGCTTTTGTAAGACTCCTTGATCCCAAGAAGAAAAGTTAGGTGAAAGAGGTATAGATTGCAAATTTATTGGATATGTTGAGCATTCCAATGCTTATAGGTTCTATGTTATTGAACCTAATTATTCTATTTCGGTTAACACCGTGGTTGAATCAATGGATGCAATCTTTTATAAAAATCGCTTCTCATCTATATCTCGACTAGCTAAAGGTGATGGTCCCTAGCTTTAGTGGAACCAATAAGGAGGTACATTCAGATGTGACTTAAGATAAATCACTTGAACTTAGGAAAAGCAAAAGAGAAACGAAACCTAAGTCATTTAGGCCTGATTTTCAATTATACTTAATTGAAGGTTCAGGGATGAGGTACCGCCGCCGCTAACCCACACGCCCCACCCGGATTTGAGCCTCTGGGCATTAAAATCCCATGCCCCGGTTGTGGGGTCACTGTGGACAGGTGTTTAGCCAGGCAGATCGTCTCTTGCGGGTGGGACACTGCGGATCTACGGATCCGGGATCCAGAGGGTATCCTCCACCTACCCTTTTTTTTAATGTTGAGGATGATCCCAAAACATTTGATGAAGCAATGAAGTCTCAAAATGTCACCTTTTGGAAGAAAGCAATCAATGATGAGATGGATTTCATAAGGGATAAGTCCCCCGAAATGCTACTAACTTTGGCCCGATATCTATTGTGTGTAACCAACTAAAGGTTGGGTGTCAGAATGCAACTAACTTTCAAAAATGGGTTTTTGATGTAATTATTTACCTTTGTAGTCGGTAACCGGTTAAGAAGTGTGTGTTTTCTATGTTAGATGATAACTGGCATGCCAAGTCATTATCCAAGTACTTTTTTAATTTTCTTTTTTTGACATGTGGATATTTCCAATATCATAAACAAACAATATCAACTTTTTTTATATATAAATATCAAATTATGGAGTATATGTATTCATCAGATCATCATCATCGTATTCATCAGATCATCATCATTAATATCGCTCATCAACATCGATCATCATCATCAATATCGATCATCAACATCAATCATCATCATCACTCATCAATCATCATCATCATCATCATCAGTAGCACTCATCATCAACAGAAATCATCACAAACAAAATTAAAAATCCACAAATTTATCATCATCATCAATGAAATCACAAACAAATTTATCATCATCATCAACGAAATCACCGCCACCACCATAATCATCACCGTCGGATCTGGTTGACGATGTTAATGATGTTTATGGTGGTTGTATCTCTTCCTCACATCCCCATTTGCTCAGCTCTGTTTGTAATTTGAGCTGTGTACATGTGTTTATGATGTGCGATTTAGATCTAGGTTATGATTTAGATTGACTATTGATTATTGTTACTGGTATTTGTGTTTTTGAAAAATTACATGCGTTTGTTGAGTATGGACGAGAGGAAATGAGCATTAAAGAGAAGGAGAAGAGTGATGACATATCGTTATTTATACCAGATGATGAATTAAAAATGTGAAATATATATATATATATATATATATATATATATATATATATATATATATTTGCAATCCACGTGTCTATATACGTGGCTGATTACATGTAAAAAAAAATGAAAACTGGATGACATCAGATTTTTGTAGGTAAATTACATCAAAAAACCCATTTTAGCAGGTTGGTTGCATTCTTACACCCACACGTTAGTTGGTTACATACAATAGATTTCGGGCCAAAGTTAGTAGCATTTCGGGGGACTTTTCCCATTTCATAATGGGCAACAACACTTAGGTGTTATTTGATCTACCACTTGGTTGCAAACTTTTGGGGTTGCAAATGGATCTTTAAAAAGAAGAATATGGTACATGGAACTATTGAAAAGTTCAAGCCAAGATTAGTCATTCAAGGTTTTAGACAAAAATCCGGAATTGACTATTTTGGCACTTATGCTCTGGTTGCTCGTATCTCCACTATTAGTTTGTTGATTGCCTTAGCTGCGATACACAATCTTGTGATTCACCAAATGGATGTGAAAACTACATTATGGAATGGTGACTTGGAAGAGGAGGTTTATATGAGACAACTGGAAGGTTTCATCATGCCGAGCAATGAAAACAAGGTGTGTAAACTTGTTAAATCTTTATATGGATTGAAACAAGCACCTAAGTAATGGCATCAAAAGTTTGATGAAGTGTTTTGTCTAGTGGTTATAACTTAAATCAATCAGACAATTCTATATAGCAAATTCGATGAATCCGGTAAAGGAGTCTTCATTTGTCTATATGTTGATGACATGTTGATCTTTGGTACTTCTCAAGATCAAGTAAACTTAACAATTTAATTTTTGTCATCAAAGTTCTCCATGAAAGATATGGGGAAGGTTGACGTTATTTTTGGTATTAGCGTGAAAACAATGGAATTTCAATTTCTCAAGCTCATTACATTGAGAAAGTACTAAAGAAATTCAATTGTTTCGATTGTACTCCTGTGAGTACTCCAACGGATCCAAGCATGAAGCTTTTACTTAATAAAGGTGATGTTGTATCACAACTTGAGTATTCAAGGTGATTGGTTGCTTGATGTATGCCATGACAAGTACAAGGTCGGATATTGCATTTGTTGTGGGAAAACTGAGTAGGTTTACTAGTAATTCTAGTGCTCATCATTGGCAAGCAATTAGGCGGGTAATAAAGTATTTGAAGAAAATTATGGATTATAGTTTATCTTATATTGGATATCCTTCGATTTTAGAAGGTTATATTGATGCAAGTTGGATAACCAATGCTGAAGATCATTCTTCAACAAGTGGTGGGGTGTTCTTGCTTGGGGGAGGTGTCATTTCATGAGCTTCTAAGAAGCAAACTTGTATTACCAACTCAACAATGGAATCTGAGTTTGTTACATTAGCTGCTGCTGGTGAAGAAGTCGAATGGCTAAGTGTGACAACCGTCAAATTAGGACTAGTTTTTAGTTCATAATCATTTAGAAATACATGTAATTAGTGCTAAGTATTAGGCTAATTGTATGTATCAATATATATATTGTTGAATATATATCAGTTCACGATTATATTTAATCGTTCATTTTCAAATCGGCCAAATTTCCGATTCATTTATACGGCATTGGTGAAAATCAGATATTAAGTAATACCGAATGATTATTTAATATCCACATATTTATTATATATTATTTTGATAATATATAAAGTATTCGTATCGTAATAATGTAAAACGTTCGCGACAAAAACTTATAAATAATGTATTATTATTGGAAATAGTAATTATTATTTACCTTAGATAAAATGAAACATATTTCGTTTTATAACATTTTACTCAAACGCAACGAAACCACTCAAATAGTATCCGTCTCTAAAACGTAAAACAAAGATATATTATTATATCCCATCAAAGGTATTTTTGTAAAATACTTCCAATAAAAGTATAAACGAATTCATTTTTATAAATTTATCGATTTAAAACATTTTACTACTTTTCGATCGGGTACCAAAACACGGGTCAAAATACCACGGAACGGATCGAAGCTCGGATCAACCACCTCCAATAATTGGAGATGGCCGATCCATTTCATTTTCTATCTATCTATCTCAATTCTCTCAACTCTCTCTCGGTTCTCTTTCATTCCAAAAACAACAACCATTTAACAATAACAACAACGAAATCAGGAGCATCAGGCATAATCATCATCATCTTCGTGATCCATTTCATCATTCATCATCATCATCCGTTCATCACCATCATCTCGTTCAAAAATCATTGTAAGGAAATCATAAACTCAAACTTTGTAATTCCGTGTTTAAATAACGTATATCATCATGTATTGAAGCTAGAATAGATGATTGTTGGTTAGATTGCGGATTAATATGGGTTTGGGTGAAATTTTGGAACGACAGACTTGAACCAGACCTCGGAATAAGGCGTATTCAAGGGAATACGGCGTATTCCTGCCCAGAAAACATGAACACGGCGTATTCAAGGGAATACGGCGTATTCCCTCTATTTTTCAAGAATACGTTCGTATTTAATGAATACGGCGTATTCCCCACAAATGCCACCAATCCGGCGGATTGGGTTCAAATTCGCTCGGTCATTGTAACGGATTGGGTTCAAATTCGCTCGGTAAAACAGGGTAGCTTCTCGATGAAAAATTTATTGTAACGGATTGGGTTCAAATTCGCTCGGTCATTCAAAAACAACCCAATGGTCTAGGCTAAGTACCTTAGCCTAGTCAGTTTTAAGCCATCCGGGGTCATCTAGGGGTCGAAAATGGCATATTTTAGTTTTCGGACCCCCGTTTTTCCATAAACTTAAAACTAAAGGTTTACACTAAGTGTCAGACATCGCGACATATTTCATACTTATACGATACAACATTTAAACACTTCAAATATGCTTTTATAAGTTCACAACAAATGAAAGTAGTAATAATAATTGAAGAATTATTATTTCAATCAATCACCAATGGGCCGTATACATTTTCACAAACTCAAACATAATCATTAACCAAAGTATTTGGGCATAACTAGTTGAGGGAACAACTAGCATAGATGGTCCGTTGTGTCATCTAATCAATTTAACCTTGCGCGTTTAATACGCCCGGCAAGTTTCAATAATCTAATCATTTATCAAAACCTTGCGCGTCTAAGACGCCCTGCAGGTTTCAGTCGATTGAACGACATCAATTCTCTTATATAATCTCATTAGTGCTTCATAGCATCTCATTAGGCTCAGGTGAGTCTCATAGCCCCTATTTTAAATGCTTTTACCTAGGGGTGAGATACATGCTCATTTTGTTTTACATCTGAACACAAGTATCAAAACATCGCTATATATTACATGAGTAAATCATCTAATCATTTTAAGTCCTCATAGCATAGTTTGGTAATACTTTGTAGCGTGAATGTTAGTGTATGGATCCATATGGGACTGACAATCCCCGTCCGGGTCAGCAAGCACTGACTGGTCAAAACGGACGCATTATCATTTGTTCATACGTATGTTGATTAGGCATACGCATAGAGGCACCATCGCTCAGGCACTTAATTGTGATCCTGACATCTCAGTTAAGCTCAGACTATGTGCTCATGGCTATATATACATTATATTTGATTAATTTCAAACATCATTATTAAATCTTGTGGTTCATACATCATATCTTATCATTAAACCTGTGAGCTCACCAGCTTTATAGCTGACCTTTTAGCATGTATTCTCAGGTTCTCAGCAGCAGTAGGACTGCCATTCAGGATGCCCATTAGTTCGAGTCGCATACAGATATCAAGAGATTGTCATGCATTACTATATTTTGTATAATTTAGTTATGCCATAGAATCTCTATCATTTGAACTCAAGGGCTTTTGTAAACTATATTATAACGGTGTAAAACCTTTATTTTATCAATGTATTTGTAAACGACGCATGTAGTGGTCGTTCATTATGTAATCTGGTGCTTTGTGTATTGATTAGTCGCGCCCCGAACCGACCCGCTTCCGCATCATAATTTGGGGGTGCGACACTAAGAAACTTGATATATAAGATACTATTGTGGCCTAAACCTATACTGCCCATTTCCATCCATTGTGATAGTGATGCTACAAAAATCAGCAACGTACTTCCACGAATTGTTCTAAGTATACAATCTATCTATTTTATTGTCTAGGCATGCAACAAACTGGAAGATTTTGTATCGATTTAAGCAACATCAACCGGTAACTTATTTTTGAAAAAAGTGATGTGGTTTTTTTTTTCTTACATGGCATAAAATATAATACACCCGTCTATATTTACAAACATCAATCACAAACACAACTTAGTCTGTGACATCTCTTCATCTTCAACCATCATCACTGGTCTTCCGCCATTGTACCGGTACCCCATTTGATAACAGTAAAATTGACTCCAAATCGGAAATTTGAACCTAAACCCAAATAAAGCATTGATCCAACAAATATGTATGAAACCGACCTCTAGAGATTACTGCCATTGACGTCGTTACCGACGGTGCACGTGAGGGCGGAGTCCCAATCTTAATCTAATCTTAGCATAACCACCACCCCTACCAACTTAAGTGTTCGGTTTAATGAAGAAATAGTGGTGTAAACGGCAGAGGCGGACCAGATCCGTGAGACGGAGACTAGTCGCTACCACCGCTGCACCATCTCCATCTTTTGTAATTAGCTCGTGTAGATTCAGTGCTATTTTTAAGATTTAGGTTTCATAGGTTCTTAATCTGCTTTGATTTTGTGGATGGTGTTTATATGTTACAAACCCATTTTTTAGTGATTCGTGAACTGATCAAGAGCTTTGGTGATTTTTGAGAAAGAAGGTTAGTGTGTTCTGGTGAGGTTAGTGTGTTCTGGTGTGAGTGTAGATAGGATGGAAAAAAAATAGTGATTAACTAGTATCGTTGGTGCCTTATAATTTGTATTACTAGCTTTAATTTGTAAAGCTTGTTTGTGTTATTTTATTTTGTATTACTAGTTTTGGTTTGTAAATAATGTTGCTTTGGTGACGATTACACAATTTCAATTTTTGCTTTTAGTTCAGATTGTTTGAGTTTAGATTTGTAAATAATGATTGAATGAAATAAGGATAGTTCGTGTGTTATTGAAGAAGAAGACACTAAGAATGTTTTTTTGATTAAATGATGTGGAAGCCATGTGGAATACACAAGTGGAAAAAAAAACTAGTTGGCACCTTAATTACATGGCCATCTACTCGGCATTTTTAAATCCTAACAGGTTTGTTGCATACTCAAAGTTTGTGAAATCATAAAAAAAAAACTAGTTGGCACCTTAATTACTCAAAGTTTGTGAAATCATAGTTTGTAAACATCCCAACATGAATTCTTTCGGTTTGTTGCATACCTAAATAATAAAATGAGTAGATTGCATACTTGAAACAATTCGTGGTAGTAAGTTGGCGATTTTTATTATTTATCCTATAGCCAAATGTACAATGGAAAGTCTAGACACTTAGGTGTTAGACATAGCATGATTCATGAACTTATCATGAATGGAGTGATTTATTGTGGAGTTTGTGAGGTCACAACATAACTTAGCTGATCACTTAACGAAGGGATTTGCTACAGACTTAGTTAATAAGTTTGCATTAGGGACGGGTTTAAGACCACTTCAATTTCTAATGGTAAGACACCTTATTCCCTCCTTATATGAATTGGGAGCTGAATTCAATGTGGAAAGCTTACACTTAGAAATTGGAGCAAGTTATGTGCTCGGACCTGCTAAGGTTAGGTTGAAGTCAATTTCTTTATAAATCCTTTGAAAAAGTGCAAGAGCATGTGTATGAAGGAAAGGAACTACCTATGTGAACGAGAAGTTTTTGCCGCTTTAAAAAGCTTTGAAACATTCATGAATGGATATGGAGACATGGCTTGTATAATGTCAATATCGCTCTAGAGTATTTGAAAACTTGTGTGTATATTATCTTCAGATTTTCAAAAGAGTTGAAGGGTTCAATTCTTAGAATAACCCGATTCTCGAATATTTGGAATATGTAATGTACAAAGATGGAAATTCAATCTTCAAGACAGTTTCATTTATGCATAAGTTTTGTTTGTTTATTTATCTCATGTAAAGAAATTACACTAAATTGGAAAGGATTGTTAGTAATTTTGTGTAATTGAATGATATGGTTATTTGGCTTGGAAATGGGTTTAAGAGGTACGGAGTGTACGCCCATCAAGTCAATAACATTACTACCCCAAAACCACGTGCCTAATCAGATATGAGTCTAGAATCAGACTTCATGAGTCTGTAACAGATATGAGTCTAGATTTAAACTTCACGAGTCTCTAACCGATATGAGTCTAGTTTAGACTTCATGAGTCTGTAACATATATGAGTCTACTTTAGACTTCATGAGTTTGTAAGTTATATGAGTTTACAATTAGACTTCATGAGTCTGTAAAAGATATGAGTCTAGTTTAGACTTCATTAGTCTAAAACAAACATGAGTCTAGAAATAGACAGTTGAGTCTGGTAGCAATTTAGACCCATTTTGCTGTGACTGTTGGTTAGCATGATTGGTGGAACTTTATGGTCTTTATTAGTTTAATGATCATGTATACTAAAGGAAGTAACCTCAAGAGAATAATAGAGGCATTATTGGACCACTAAAACTAATAAATTTCATTATGTTTGGGTGCTCATATATAATGAGAACGATTCACATGAGAAAGATAAACAACAAGAAATACTCTCTAGCATTAGGTTCTTAATTTGTTGCCTCAAACAAGAAGACCACTATTTGTCTTATTCCTAAAAAAGTTTATATAGGGTCGAATTGTTATTTTTGAAAAGTGATAACATGATTCAAAGGGGTATCCGGTCTTTGAAATCTTTACCTGTTACACGTGTTTCCTCCAACAAAACTACTAATTATATTATTTTCCTTATGAAATTGTACTTATTCATAAAAAAAAATATTTGTTTAATACTATGTTTTTTTTTTTTTTTTGCTATCGGTTACTTAAATTTTTGAATGGGCTTAGTGTCTGGGAATGCACTAAACTTGTGCCCGATATCAATTGTGTGTATCATACTTACACTCGTCATTTTTAATGCATCAAACTTTCAAAAAGGGTGTTTTAGTGTATTTTGGTGATGTGTCGCTCGTTTAAGGTGCCATGTGGCATCGTGAGAGCTTGACACGTCATCAAAACATCACAAAAATACATTAAAACACCATTTTTGTAAGTTTTATGCATTAAAAGTGACGAGTGTAAGTATGATACACACAATTGATATCAGACACAAGTTTAGTGCATTTCCAGACACTGAACCCTTTTTGAATCTGTCACTTGACGGCGGAGACACGTTAAAGCTAGGAGAGCTCGGGCTACACGTCTAATTGGCTCGTGAAATATAATTTTTTTATAAAAACGAGTCCATTTTTTTATCAATTTGAAAGTTGATACTTAGATCAGTTTTAAATGAACATAATATGCTAGGTATGGAATATCGTTGAGCACTACATTTATGTAAAAGCTTGTTATTCGTTAACTTAATAATGAACTTCTATTAATTATCGTTTCCTAAAAATAATTGTTTTATTGTTATTACGAGAAGAATTTTGTGCTACGGCTCACTTTCTGTTCTGGATCTTCCAATGCATATTGTATAGTCAAATTCTAACTCGGGCTTTGGTCTTGTCAAAAGAGGAATCATGAAATCAATATGTGCACGTATATTATGTGTGTTATGTCATGGTAAACAAACTATAAATTTTGTTATGTGGATTTGAGTAAAGTAATTAGTTAAATCTTGTTTGATATACAGGTATGAATCCAGATTCATCAATAAAATCGTTCGCAAGATTTCACTCAAGTTACATTCTACAAAAGTACATACAGATGAAAAGTTAGTAGGCATGGAGCCCCGGATAAAGCGTATTTTGTCATCCTTAGAAGCAACTATTAGTGATGTTAGCATGATAGGGATCAAGGGGATTGGAGGTGGTGGGAAAACAACTTTGGCCAGAGCTGTTTTTGATAAAGTATCTATCAGATTTGAAGGTAAAAGCTTTGTTGAGAATGTCAGGGAAGTTTCAGAATCACCTTTTCTGGGTTTAAAGTCATTGCAAAAACAAGTGCTTTCAGATTTGTTTCACAATCAAGACATCAGTTTAAATAGCGTTGGAGATGGGAAAAAATTGATGAAAGATAAGTTGTGTGGTATTAGTGTTCTTATGGTTCTAGACGATGTGAACAACATAGACCAACTTGAGGCGTTAGCTGGTGCGCGTAATTGGTTCAAGCAGGGGAGTCTAATCATCATTACTACAAGAGATGAGCAAGTGCTCCTAACGCATGGAGTGGATAAGATTCATGATGTCAATCTATTAAATAGTGATGAGGCAAAGCTCCTCTTCAATGGTTATGCATTTCGGGAAGGAGTTCCATCTCAAGGGTATGGAAACCTATCAAAAAAGCTTTTACAATATGCTGCTGGTCTTCCCTTGACGATTAGAGTTTTGGGCGCAACACTCTGTGGTAAACAGAAGCCTGAATGGAGAGATGAACTTAAAAGGCTAAAGAGAATGCCGTTGGTAGAGACTATTAAATTCAAGAATGGAGCTATAATGGCCTAAACGATGATTGCAAGGCAATATTTCTAGATGTTGCTTGCTTCCTAAAGTTATCGCACAAAGATGATGCAATTAGAATACTTGAGTGCTGTGGATTTTCTGCTATAATTGGCTTGAAAGAACTTGAGCAAAAATCTCTCATAACTATCTCTGATGATCAGTGTCTAGGTATGCATGATCAAATACAAGAAATGGGCAGGAATATTGTTCGTCGTGTGGAGGTTAATGATCCCAGCCAACATAGTCGACTGTGGATACGCAAGGAAATTGAAAAAATTTTGGCTAATGACTCTGTAAGTATCATGTTCACATGTAAGGTGTACAATTGTAACACTTTTTCATTGGTTATGAAATAAGTTTAATGGTTACGATTCTTGATATTCAGGGTACCATAGCGACAAGCGGGATAACAGTGGAGGACATTCTGGTTAAACTCAATTCTACGATTGTTACCAAAGGTTTTGGGAAGTTAACGAAACTTAGATTGCTTCGTGTGCTGTCTGAAGAAGAAGATAGAATTGGTTCTTGGGATGAGATGACCCATCAAGTTGGTCAAAACTTTCCAGATACGCTACGATATCTGAGATGGGAGTTTTACCCACATTGTTATTTACCCAAAACATTTCTGGCAAATGATCTTGTTGCACTTGAAATGTCTTACTGCAAGATCTTACGTCTTTGGGAAGGGAGAGAACAGGTAAGAATGGTCCATCTGTTTTTTTGCACGATTTATTAATTGTGACGAAGTCATATTTCATCATTACCAAGATATTCATTCTAATAAAGTTTCTGCTTATGACAGAATCTTAACAACCTTAGATTTCTGAACCTGAAAAATTCATATTTGACGAGCCTTGACCTTGGGATGACTCCAAAGCTTGAGAATTTAGATCTTGAAGATTGTGTTCGTCTGGTACAACTTCAAACACCCATTGGTTGTTTAAACAGACTTGTCTACTTAAACCTAAGTGGTTGTTTGAAGATTGATTCCTTTTCTTTCATCAAACAGTTGAGATCACTAAAGGTTCTTAGTCTAAACCGCTTATATGTGAAGGAGTACCCTGATATAATCCCAGAGAACCACGACAGTAAGTTGCAAGAGCTCCAGTTTACATGTAACAATAAAATAAAAGAACTACCCTCATCGATTGCAAATCTTCAGAAGCTTGTTTCTTTAGATCTTCATTCTTGCAGAAACCTTAAGAGTATTCCAAGAACTATTTGCGGTTTAGGACGTTTGAGAACTCTTGAACTTTATGGTTGTATCCTAGAGGAATTGCCCGAGGACATCGGCAATTTACAGCGTCTAGAGAAATTTAATTTGTCATTTGTACCTATCAAACATCTTCCCAACAACATTTGCAATATGAAACAGTTGGTAACTCTCAATCTTTCATCTTGTTGGTATCTTAAAAATTTGCCGACTGAACTTGGCCGATTAGAACGTTTAGAGTACTTAAACCTAACAGAGTGCGAACAAGTAAGACATGTTCCCGACAGCATTTGTATGTTGGAACGTCTGAAACATTTTAGTCTATTGGGTTGTGTTCGAGTTGAGAAATTGCCTCGGGAACTTAGACACTTACAAAGTTTGCAAGTGTTAAATGTCGAACGTACAAGTATAAGACACCTTCCTCCTGGCATTCTTCTCGTGAAAGGTTTGAAAATCATTGAGAATAAACCGGTTCTTCAGTCACGCGGTTATGCAAGCACCTTCTCGAACAGAAAACGGAAGATTGATTATTGAAAACTTTCCTCCTATGTGGAAGTAGCATAGGCGCCCAGAAGAAGTCTGATCCTCCATGCTCCTGGGATGAATCTGAAAAGCCTTAACGGCTGAATGAACGGATTCACAGAGAACCATTCTAAAAGGTACTCGGTTTTGTATTTCGAGTAATAAATACAGCTTTGTTTATATGATCATATAATCTTTAAGATTTCTGAGCTGTATATAAATATAGTTTTGTTTGCCAAAGATCATATATATTACATCAATAAGTAGAATAACTGTTATAAAAACAAAAAGATTTGATTAGTAAAACTTCAGAGTAAACAAACCTTTACGTTTGATGTCAAATCATAAATGCGGAAAACTTATAGATCGAGATAGGATGGGCCTAACCATTATTAATCTTCTGTTGACACTTTACAGTCACACATTTACCCTATTTTGTTATTGTTAAGATTTCTTTATTCATGGATCGATCTATTTTAGTATCTTAAATTTTCTTTCCTATATACTACTACTAATTGGGTTCCCCCAACATTATGTGTAAACTTTACATGATCCCATCATAAACTAAAATCCTATGCATGCCACATGTTTTGCGAAATGTCTACTAAATATTAGGTGGTCGAAAATTAAGTTACCCCAATAAGGCCTTCAATTTCAGTTACATGTATTTTCTACTCCATATTTCCAAGGTTTTTTTAAATAGCATGTTTTCAAATATTTAAACTTGGTCACATCTTCTTTTACGTATATATGTATATGATGATGATGATGATGATGATGATGATGATGATGATGATGATGATGATGATGATGATGATGATGATGATGATGATGATGATGATGATGATGATGATGATGATGATGATGATGATGATGATGATGATGATGATGATGATGATGATGATGATGATGATGATGATGATGATGATGATGATGATGATGATGATGATGATGATGATGATGATGATGATGATGATGATGATGATGATGATGATGATGATGATGATGATGATGATGATTGTAACAACCGCCAAATTAGGACTAGTGATTAGTGCCTAATCATCTGTTAATACATGTAATTAGTTCTGTGTTAGGCTAATTAATGTATCGAATTATATATATTGTTGAATATATACGAAAATGCGATTTGATTAAATCGTACGCAATTTAAATCGGATGTATTTCGATTCAATTTAATACGGACGTTGGTGATCAATTTTATTAGATAACGCTTTTATGTCAAAAATATTATTTTAATAATATTTCGTATTCATTCGTATCGTACAAACCGAATTTACACAATTTAAAATATTAAAACGTGCAAACTAAATAAACTAACTTACATTTTATAACACAAATATAAATTGATTTGTAAAATATTTAAACAATATATCGCGTAATAAATCGTATTTTAAAACTTATAATTAAAATGTAAATAATTATTTAACGTTTAAACGACGGAGCAAACGAACACCACGCGGAACGCGGGGCGAGAAAACTGAAAAGTGGGGATAAACCCCCACCTCCCATCTTTTTCTTCATTTCATCACTTTCTTCTCTCTCTCTCTCTCTTTTCTTTTCTCTCTAAACAAACAAACCACCAAACCATTAAAAATCGCAAATAACATCACGAAACGCAACCGAACCACCAATATTTTTAGAGATTCACGATCACCTCGCGACGATCTACAACGCTACCTTTCCGGATTTTCATTTCGGCAAATTGTAAGTTTCCGACAAAATCCCGAAATCTCTCGATTCTTAGTATTTTTCACTTGTGGATGTTATTATAACTAGTATATGTCCATTACAATGCATAGAACACGAAATTATAGCTTGAAAACGGGTTTAAAACGGATTTTTGGCCGGAAAAATCGTAACAGCCGGACTTTCTGGGCTGGTGTTCATCCATGCGACACAAGCCTTGTGTCGCATGTTGTGTCGTATTTTGGCCTTTGTGTCGCATAAACTCCCTTGTGTCGTACCTTATGTCGTACCAGATAATTAGTGTTGCAAGTCCTGCGACACAACCTCTATGTCGCATACCCCATACGACACAATCACTATGTCGCTGTTGAATCAGCATCTCGCATCCATGCGACACAACCCTTGTGTCGTATGGACATTGTGTCGCACTCCTATGCGACACAACCCTTGTGTCGCATAACCCATTTAGTGTCGCATGATTGTGTCGCATAAAACAGCAGGTTTTCAAATTTCAATTCCACTAAGTGTCGAAACTATATAACCCCAAACACTTATACGATACGACTTATAAAACACTTTGGGACACACTTTTAAGTGCAAAACGCCAATCTCAAGATAATAATACTTAAAGTTTATTATTCCAAACCCATCACCAACGGGCCGTACACGTTTTCAAACGCTTAACAAATCAACCAAATCGTAGTAATTTGGACATATATAGTTGTGTAACAACTACAAGGGTGATCTTTTGAGATACCCAATCATGATTATAACCATCGCGTGTCGTGGACACCCTCAGGTTACAAGTCGTTGGACTTCATTACTCGCTAATCAACTTACGTTTGTTTAAACGCATTCAGACTCAGGTGAGTCTCATAGCCCCTCTTTTTACTGTTTTACTCAGGGGTGTGATATATTGCTCAATTTTAACATGTGAACGCAAGTACAAAAATCTCATATACTACATGAGTTTTTCGAAACTAATCATTTAAAGTCCTCCGTCAGCATAGTTGTTAATACGTTGTAGCGTGAATATTAGTATATGGTACCATATAGGATTGACCCACCTCGTCCGGGTTAGCAAGCACTAACCGGGTAAACGGACGTACTAATATTTGGGAAGACGAATGTTGATTAGGCATTCGTGGAGGCACCTCGCCCGGAATTCTCTTTAGGGGACCCGGCCCTCGAGTTAAGCTCAACTATGTGCTCATGGCTGTATACACGATGACTATCATTATCAATTGCTGGATGCAATTCAATTATTTAAATCTTGCGGTTCATACTATGATTACTTGATTTCAAACCTGTGAGCTCACCAGTTTTTAGCTGACCATTTAGCATATATCGCAGGTACCAAGCAGTAGGATGTTCTGCTTCAAGACCTTAGCTCGAGTCAGCATTCAGATGATAGAGATTTTCTTGCATTAGTATATTTTGTACAAGTACTTATGTACTGAAATCTCATTTTATTTCAAACTCGAGCTATGTAAAGCTATAAATGTTGTAAACATTTCAATATCAATATATTTTGTTAAAACGACGCATATAGAGTCGTTTACTATATATCTTTGTACTTTGTTATTGATTAGTAACACCCAAATCAAGCTTCCGCAAATCGTTAAATTTGGGGGTGTTACATATTGGTATCAGAGCCTAAGGTTATAGTGAACTAGGTTGCATTTAGTGAGCCTAGACTATGACCATTAGGCAGTATTCCTTATTAGGTATAACTGGTTCAGTGATTACATCATACGAGTTTAATTTAACATAGCCTGATCAACTATGTACAATTAAGCAAAGATGATGTAAGATCTGAAAGTAGTTATGGCTGAACAGGGTACACTAGAAGACTCTGACCTCGAGAGAACCGAGATTTAAACATGTTGGTGCTAGACACTCAATAGGCTATATTATATAGGAACTATATGAATATAGGCCTCAATCTTACTAACGCTTTATCTCAGAAATGGCAAACACACCGTCAAACTCAACTCTCTCTCAATCCGGGTCGCAGAACTCAAGGGTAGCTAGGAGGAACAACAGGTTGCCTCGAGCTGGCCCGTACCCCACTTACTTCACCTTGCCGGCCTTAGCCGCTAGGGTGAACCAACACGAGCAGCGACTTCGCACCATGGATGTCGTGCTGCAGGAAACGAACGAAAACTGGAGACTTACATCCCTTGAACGCATCGAACAAGTCTCCGACGACCTGGAAACCACAAACAACAACATGGATGTCCTTCGCAACCAAGTAATAGAGATAAGCGTGGAAAATGCCCTCCTGCGTCAAAGGATGGAAGAATGTGAGCAGCGTTCACATGAAGCAGAAGAGTATGCCCGTGGACTAACGCAACGACTAGCACTAGCAGAAGATAACGCCCGACAAGCTAGCAGACTTGCAAACACTGTGGACCGTCTTGTCACGATGATGGAACAAATTAATCTACGTTAAGACTAGTGTAGTCCTTGTCTTGTAATCTATCTCGTAATTTAATGACAATCTAAGCACTACTATATAAATTAGTCGGATGTAACGATTCCCGACACCTTTTGTAATAACTCTGTAGGATGTAACCTTTGAACTCGTATCATCTATCAAATCTCCCTTGATGTTCAACTCATATTAATTGTCATTTTTCATGTTGATGTCATGTATTACTGCTTTTATACATGTATATCTATAACAAATACAACTTTCCTACAAAATCTCATGTATCTTCATTTCTTTTATTGAAGAATCATGCCGCCAAAGACAAGACCATACACCGATGCTCAGCTTACATCCCTTATAACCCAGGCTGTTACTGAATCCTTGGCTCGGAATACCCCACAAAACTCCACAAGAAACAGCGATGCCGCTGAAACCCCTACTGCTAAACCTTGTTCTTACAAGGACTTTCAAAGCTGTAAACCCTCAAGCTTCAAGGGTTCTGAAGGAGCCATCGAGCTGATCAGATGGTTCGAAAAGATGGAAACTGTTTTCCGTGTCAGCAAATGCGCGGAGAATGACAAAGTAAACTTCGCCACCTGCTCTCTCGAAGATGATGCCCACTCTTGGTGGAATTCATATACCCAATCAGTGGGTGCTGACATTGCCTACCAACTAACTTGGGAGGAATTGAAAGCAAAACTCACTGCCAAATACTGCTCAATCGCCAAACTCCAAAAGCTAGACGAGGAGTTCTGGAACCTAAAGGTTCAGGGTGGTGATATCGATGGTTATACCACCAGATTCCAACAACTTGCCGCCCTCCGCCCAGCCATGGTAAGCACCGAACCTGATAAAATCAGGAAATACATCCTTGGCCTTCCTGAGCCTGTTCGGGGGCATGTTGCCTCTTCCAACCAAACCACCATTGACGGTGCAATTCTATTGGCCCAAGACCTGATGTCCATGAGCCAAGATTCTGAACCACCTACTTCATCCTCTCAAAACAACAAACGAAAGTGGTCTGACTACCACAACAACCACTCCAACCAACAAAACAAGAAACCCGACACCATCAAAGCCTACAACACCACCACAGACATCACACGGGGCTACACTGGGAACAAACCCTATTGTTCCAAGTGCAGCCGTCACCATGAAGGTTCCTGTGGTCCCTTTTGCAACAATTGCAAGAGGTACGGCCACCTCACCAAAGATTGCAATTCTCCTGCCAACAACAATTCCAACAACAACACCAGACCACCCAAAGTCTGCTTTGAGTGTGGGAAACCCGGACACTTCAGTGACACGTGCCCAAAGCTGAAGAATAACAACAACAACAACCGCAACAGCAACAACAACAACACCCGAAGCAGAGCCTTCGTCATCAAATCTGGGGACGCCCGCCAAGACCCGAATGTGGTCTCGGGTATGTTCCTCCTCAACAACTTAACTGCTTCTGTTCTATTTGATACTGGTGCTGATAGGAGCTTTATCTCCGATGACTTTTGCCCATTACTTGACATCACTCCTGTTACCTTAGATGTTAAGTACACTGTAGAGCTAGCAAATGAAAAACTTATAGAAACCAATAGTGTGATACCAAATTGCACTTTAAACCTTGCTGACAAAACCTTTCCAATCGATCTTGTACCCATTGAAATCGGGAGTTTCGACGTCATCATTGGAATGGACTGGTTGTCCAAACACCGAGCTGAAATCGTTTGTTACGATAAGATCGTCCGCATTCCACTCGCTGCCGGTGGAACCTTGATCATACAGGGGGAGACCGGTGGGACGAGACTCAATATCATCTCTTGCTTAAAAACCCGAAAATTTCTGAGAAAGGGTTACCCTGCAATACTCGCGCACATCACAGAGAAGAAGTAGGAGGAGAAGCGACTTGAGGATGTGCCAATTGTTAGAGACTTTCCCAAAGTCTTTCCGGAAGAACTACCTGGTTTACCCCCACCTAGACAGGTTGAGTTCTCAATTGATCTCGTGCTGGGTGCCGCACCGGTGGCCCGCGCACCATACCGTTTAGCCCCATCCGAACTTCAGGAGTTGTCCACCCAATTACAGGAACTCCTGGATAGAGGGTTCATTAGACCGAGTTCTTCACCTTGGGGAGCTCCGGTCTTATTTGTTAAAAAGAAGGACGGTTCATTTCGAATGTGCATCGACTACCAAGAACTGAACAAATTGACCGTCAAGAACCGTTATCCACTTCCTCGCATTGATGATTTATTCGACCAACTCCAGGGTTCAAGTTTCTACTCAAAAATCGACCTGCGATCAGGCTATCATCAGTTACGAGTTCGCGACACCGATATTCCAAAAACTGCTTTCAGAACTCGTTACGGGCACTACGAATTCCAAGTGATGTCTTTCGGTCTAACCAACGCACCGGCTGTGTTTATGGACCTCATGAACCGGGTGTGCAAACCTTACCTCGACAAGTTTGTCATTGTCTTTATCGATGACATACTCATTTACTCGCGCAACGAGCAAGAACATGCGCAACATCTCAAGACCATTCTAGAACTACTCAGACACGAGGAGCTCTATGCCAAATTCTCTAAGTGTGAGTTCTGGATACAAACCGTTCAATTTCTTGGTCACGTGATCGACAGTCAGGGAATTCACGTTGACCCATCAAAAATCGAGGCTATCAAAGACTGGCAAGCACCCACCACTGCGATTGAAGTACGTCAATTCTTGGGTCTTGCTGGGTACTATCGGCGATTTATTGAAAATTTCTCCAAAATAGCTCAACCACTCACAGTACTGACTCAGAAGGACAAAAGGTTCGATTGGACCGATAAACAAGAGTCAGCGTTCCAACTTCTGAAACAAAAGCTTTGCAGTGCTCTAATTCTGTCACTACCCGAAGGCACCGATGACTTCGTGGTATACTGCGATGCTTCACACCAAGGTCTCGGTTGTGTGCTGATGCAACGAGACAAAGTCATTGCCTATGCCTCACGACAGCTGAAAATTCACGAAAAGAACTACACCACTCATGATCTCGAACTTGGAGCTGTCGTTTTTGCTCTCAAAATCTAGAGACATTATCTCTACGGCACTAAGTGCACAATCTTTACCGACCATAAAAGTCTCCAACATATATTCGATCAGAAGGATCTCAATATGAGGCAACGTCGATGGGTCGAGTTACTCACCGATTACGATTGTGAAATCAAGTACCATCCAGGGAAGGCTAATGTTGTAGCCGATGCCCTCAGTCGAAAGGAACGACCAAAACCACTTCGAGTCCGAGCCCTCAGTATGACCATTCACAACGATCTTACCATTCAGATTCATACCGCTCAGATAGAAGCCCTGAAACCTGAAAACATCAAAAACGAAGCCTTACGGGGTATTGACAAACAATTCGAAACCAGACCTAACGGGATTAGGTATTTCTTAAACCGAATATGGTTGCCTAATTTTGGGAACCTACGAGACTTGGTGATGGATGAGGCTCACAAGTCCAAATATTCTATCCATCCAGGATCCGATAAGATGTACCACGGCATCAAGGAATTTTATTGGTGGACGAACATGAAAGCCGAAATCGCCACTTATGTCAGCAAGTGTCTTACTTGCTCGAAAGTCAAAACCGAACATCAGAAACCGCCTGGTTTACTCCAACAACCTGAAATCCCTGAATGGAAATGGGAACAAATTGCCATGGATTTCATAACCAAACTACCCAAGTCGTCGAACGGTTGCGTTACCATTTGGGTGATCGTTGACCGCCTCACTAAATCTGCTCACTTCCTGGCAATCAAGGAAAACGATAAAATGGAACGCCTTACACAAATCTACATCAAGGAAATCGTTTCTCATCACGGCGTTCCAATCTCGATCATCTCTGACAGAGATGCCCGTTTCACTTCTCGTTTTTGGCAATCACTTCAGAAAGCTTTGGGTACTCGCCTTGACATGAGTACCGCATACCATCCTCAAATCGACGGCCAAAGTGAACGAACCATTCAAACCCTGGAAGATATGCTACGCGCCTGCGTAGTTGATTTCGGTACAAACTGGGAAAAACATCTACCGTTGTGCGAATTCTCGTACAATAACAGTTATCACGCCAGCATTAAGGCTGCACCTTTTGAGGCACTGTACGGTCGTAAGTGCCGATCACCGATTTGTTGGACTGAAGTGGGAGATAGCCAACTCACTGGTCCTGAGCTCATACATGTCACCACTGAGAAAATTGTGGAAATCCAAAACAGACTCAAAGCCGCACGTGATCGTCAGAAAAGTTATGCTGACGTGAGACGCAAACCACTCGAGTTTCAAGTTGGGGATCGAGTACTCTTAAAAGTATCGCCTTGGAAAGGCGTCATCCGTTTTGGCAAACGCGGGAAGTTGAATCCCAGGTACATCGGGCCTTTTGAGATCCTCGAACGGATTGGCCCCGTAGCTTATCGATTGCAGCTGCCATCCGAACTCAGCAGCGTGCACCCCACTTTTCATATTTCAAATTTGAAGAAGTGTCTGTCTGATGAGACACTTATTATCCCACTAGATGAAATTCGTGTTGACGATAAACTTCACTTCGTTGAGGAACCCGCTGAAATTATGGACCGTGAGGTCAAACAACTGAAACAAAGTCGTATTCCCATCGTCAAGGTCAGATGGAATTCGCGGTGTGGTCCGGAATTCACCTGGGAACGGGAAGACCAAATGCGACTCAAATATCCTTAACTTTTCACTGATTCTACATCAAACACGACTTCGAACTAAATTTCAGGACGAAATTCTTCTAACAGGGGGAGAATGTAACAACCGCCAAATTAGGACTAGTGATTAGTGCCTAATCATCTGTTAATACATGTAATTAGTTCTGTGTTAGGCTAATTAATGTATCGAATTATATATATTGTTGAATATATACGAAAATGCGATTTGATTAAATCGTACGCAATTTAAATCGGATGTATTTCGATTCAATTTAATATTGACGTTGGTGATCAATTTTATTAAATAACGCTTTTATGTCAAAAATATTATTTTAATAATATTTCGTATTCATTCGTATCGTACAAACCGAATTTACACAATTTAAAATATTAAAACGTGCAAACTAAATAAACTAACTTACATTTTATAACACAATTATAAATTGATTTGTAAAATATTTAAACAATATATCGCGTAATAAATTGTATTTTAAAACTTATAATTAAAATGTAAATAATTATTTAACGTTTAAACGACGGAGCAAACGAACACCACGCGGAACGCGGGGCGAGAAAACTGAAAAGTGGGGATAAACCCCCACCTCCCATCTTTTTCTTCATTTCATCACTTTCTTCTCTCTCTCTCTCTTTTCTTTTCTCTCTAAACAAACAAACCACCAAACCATTAAAAATCGCAAATAACATCACGAAACGCAACCGAACCACCAATATTTTTAGAGATTCACGATCACCTCGCGACGATCTACAACGCTACCTTTCCGGATTTTCATTTCGGCAAATTGTAAGTTTCCGACAAAATCCCGAAATCTCTCGATTCTTAGTATTTTTCACTTGTGGATGTTATTATAACTAGTATATGTCCATTACAATGCATAGAACACGAAATTATAGCTTGAAAACGGGTTTAAAACGGATTTTTGGCCGGAAAAATCGTAACAGCCGGACTTTCTGGGCTGGTGTTCATCCATGCGACACAAGCCTTGTGTCGCATGTTGTGTCGTATTTTGGCCTTTGTGTCGCATAAACTCCCTTGTGTCGTACCTTATGTCGTACCAGATAATTAGTGTCGCAAGTCCTGCGACACAACCTCTATGTCGCATACCCCATACGACACAATCACTATGTCGTTGTTGAATCAGCATCTCGCATCCATGCGACACAACCCTTGTGTCGTATGGACATTGTGTCGCACTCCTATGCGACACAACCCTTGTGTCGCATAACCCATTTAGTGTCGCATGATTGTGTCGCATAAAACAGCAGGTTTTCAAATTTCAATTCCACTAAGTGTCGAAACTATATAACCCCAAACACTTATACGATACGACTTATAAAACACTTTGGGACACACTTTTAAGTGCAAAACGCCAATCTCAAGATAATAATACTTAAAGTTTATTATTCCAAACCCATCACCAACGTGCCGTACACGTTTTCAAACGCTTAACAAATCAACCAAATCGTAGTAATTTGGACATATATAGTTGTGTAACAACTACAAGGGTGATCTTTTGAGATACCCAATCATGATTATAACCATCGCGTGTCGTGGACACCCTCAGGTTACAAGTCGTTGGACTTCATTACTCGCTAATCAACTTACGTTTGTTTAAACGCATTCAGACTCAGGTGAGTCTCATAGCCCCTCTTTTTACTGTTTTACTCAGGGGTGTGATATATTGCTCAATTTTAACATGTGAACGCAAGTACAAAAATCTCATATACTACATGAGTTTTTCGAAACTAATCATTTAAAGTCCTCCGTCAGCATAGTTGTTAATACGTTGTAGCGTGAATATTAGTATATGGTACCATATAGGATTGACCCACCTCGTCCGGGTTAGCAAGCACTAACCGGGTAAACGGACGTACTAATATTTGGGAAGACGAATGTTGATTAGGCATTCGTGGAGGCACCTCGCCCGGAATTCTCTTTAGGGGACCCGGCCCTCGAGTTAAGCTCAACTATGTGCTCATGGCTGTATGCACGATGACTATCATTATCAATTGCTGGATGCAATTCAATTATTTAAATCTTGCGGTTCATACTATGATTACTTGATTTCAAACCTGTGAGCTCACCAGCTTTTAGCTGACCATTTAGCATATATCGCAGGTACCAAGCAGTAGGATGTTCTACTTCAAGACCTTAGCTCGAGTCAGCATTCAGATGATAGAGATTTTCTTGCATTAGTATATTTTGTACAAGTACTTATGTACTGAAATCTCATTTTATTTCAAACTCGAGCTATGTAAAGCTATAAATGTTGTAAACATTTCAATATCAATATATTTTGTTAAAACGACGCATATAGAGTCGTTTACTATATATCTTTGTGCTTTGTTATTGATTAGTAACACCCAAATCAAGCTTCCGCAAATCGTTAAATTTGGGGGTGTTACAATGATAATATGATAATGGTGATTAATTAATAATTTTATTGCCTTTGAAACAGAATTGGACTCTCATGTTGCATCTTGACCTTCAATTTCATGTTTTTCTCCCATGTCATCGATGTGTACAAGTTTATAATGAACTCATTGATTTCAATATATGGAAAATCACAAATTTGATCCTTTTGACCAAACTCAATTAACAAAATAATCCTTTGACTTATGTTTTTAAGAAACTAATCCAACTATTCGCGCTATAAAAGGCTTGAATGACGCGAACCTAATAAGTCAAACCCACAACACAGATTATTTCAAAAATTGGTAGCCCAAAGTGTGTCAATGTCACATCCATGTGAAATCACCACACCCAAAAAATTCGAGTCGCACCTAGTCAAATCCCTACGCGCCCTTTGTACTTTTTGAGTTTAAATTTCGTTTTTTTTATTTTATATGTTTATATTTAATTTACTTAGTATATACGTTTTTCTTTAATAACTTTTTCTATACAAAGTTTAAAATAATTCCGAATATATATTCATGATCAGTGTAATTTTATCTACATTTCGACATAAAATTTATCGTCATATGTTACGTATTTAATGAAAGCATTTTTTTAGTCTCGAAATCCACTTTTGATTATATCAAAATGTAGATAAAAATAAACTGGTCATAAGGGTATATTTAAAAAGTTGGTTCCGAGACTAAAAAATGCTTTTGTTAAATACATAATATATGACGATAAAATTTATGTCGAAATGTAGATAAAATTACACTGATCATGAATATATATATATATATATATATTCGGAATTATTTTAAACATTGTATTAGGAAAAATTATCAAAGAAAAACGTATATACTAAGTAAATTAAATATAAACATATAAAATTAGAAAAACGAATTTAAACTCAAAAAGTACAAAGGGCGCGTAGGGATTTGACTAGGTGCGACTCGAATTTTGTGTGTGTGGTGATTTCCCATGGATGTGACACTGACACACGCCGGCCCCACACTGACACGCTTTGGGCCACCAATTTTTGAAATAATCAGTGTTGTGGGTTTGACTTATTAGTGTATCACCACTTGTTGTAAGCTTTTTAATATAAATAAATATCCATGTTACTTAACTTAATTTATTAGTGACATTAAGATGTGCAATGGGATTTTCATTTCGATTCGCAAATACAAGTCATGAATTAATATACGGTATCAAATTTTCGTTTCACACTTTCATTTTTGTAGCAAGCATCCTTCGGTATCATCAGTTTCTCAATTCTATGAACCGTACATCTCTTCCGATTTCTTCTTATTAAGAAAGCGTTTTACAGACTATACTTTGTACTCCTGCCGAGTCATTTGCAAATGATTTGAATTTCCAACTTGCCAAGTTTATTAAAAGATTTGAAGGTGGAAAAAAAAAGGAAAGTATAAGATGTTTATTGAGGGAAGTTGTAAAGAATGATAAATGTGGGGCCTCTTATTTGATTCGCACTCATCTATTTTAGGATTAGTTAAAAACGTCCTCAAACCTATCCCAATATAAAGAGCTGGGAGAATTCATCTCAAACCTGAAGATTTCTAAGGTTGATACTTACTTTTGTTTTAATGCACTTATTTGGAAAAGACAAAGAGCATCTCCACAATATGATGGTTTGATACTTGCATCATGTTTATATTGTGTACATGCATGGCTGACTATAAGTTTGAAGATTTACCAATTATGTGTTTGCCTTTGTAATATGTCATTAACATTTAGGAATGGTGTGTTCTATATTTTATTCTCTTCATTTACTTGCATGTTTGTTGTAGGATGGATATTTGATTGTTTTATTTAAATTCAAGAATGATAATAGAGTACTTTTATGTGAAACAACTACCATGTGTCGACTTTAAATCTTACATATATAAATGTATAGGACTAACAAAGTGCATTCATGTATTGTATGTGTATTAGTGTATCACAAATATAATAAAGTAACCGTGCATCGCACGGGTAATCACACTAGTTCAAAATAGTTGGCAAGCTACATGTGATCGGAGAAATTCATTTGTTTTCACTTTTTTCTCATTTTGGTTTATGAAACGCCTTACGTAATCTTCATAGTAGCTCATAACTATTTTACAAGTACCTTTTTTCAATCTAAGTCCCTCTATCTAAATAAACAACTCGTTAGAATCATGATTTCCATTGCATTATCAAGTTTTTTATGCTTGTTTAAATTAACCTTAGTTTCATAGTTTAATAGTTATGCTGCTATTTTCATTGGACGTGTAGCCTTACTAAATCGAGCTAAAACGTCTTCACAACTTACCCGATACTATACCATCACATATGACTTAGCTTGCAGCCATTCAAGAATCTCACGTGATCATTCATCAGGCCAAGGACAAGCAACAAAGTTGTCAATTTGAGTCCACATGTATCTAAATCGGCTTGTACTTTGGTTACAAAACGGATTCTTGAACATGAAGATGGTTATAAGAAGTTTTGAGGGACTAGAGATGTATTTTATAAAACATGTTCCTCCTAACATTTCAACAGCAAGTTTTGTTGGTTTAAATGAGTTAGACTGTGTAAGGTGTTATAACCATGAATCCTCAACTCAATGTCTCGTGATGTCTGAAATTTTATTCATCAATGTCCAGAACGTGAGTAGAGAGTAGCATACCAAGGAATGAAAATTATGCAGTTGTATTGTTAAAATCAAAAGAGTTACATTAACAGAAAGTCAAATTAACTTGGTCGGGAAAATTATTTTTATACAAATCTACATAAAGGAACACAACCTAAGGAAGACCAGATTGTTTTTGACAAAAGTAGCAAGTACAATAACTTGTTACATCCATATACTCGCAAACTATCCATAAACTGCTCAATTTCTACAACTAGTGTTTTTCTTTCAGTAAACACGACGGTTAACTTGTACTCAAAAGACTAATTTGATAGTTTTGAAAGTGAATTTTGCAAGACAATGTCAGATTGTTTCTGAAAGACTGCATACTAACAAATACTTACTATTATGTTCTTGGAATTGCAAGGAGAGGAAGGCCTCCATCAATGTGCAATGTAAACATTGTTTTGTAAGTCACCTTTCTTGATTCATAGGCCAACTCAAAACGAAAGAAGTGAAGAAGGGCGATCGACATTATTTTCATCTGACGGTAGGAGAAATCTCTCCCCAAACATATCCTAGGACCAGCCTGAAAATATGACCAAACAATCAGATATCTTTGATTAACACCATTATCTATACATTTATTGTAGGGTTAAGTATATGAAAATGTAATTATTTATACTCTGACATTCATAGTATGTAACAAAGTATTCGGGGCTCCATTGTGTGTAAGAAACTTTTAGTTTATTGCTATTGTATGTATTTTGATGATGTGTCACCTTCTAATGATGACACGTGTCACCTCATACAGATGACACGCAAGTAAAAGTACTCAAACTTACATACAATAGCGATGAATAATAAGTTTATTACACAAAATGGAGACACAAATAATTTAAAACACACTATGAATGTCAAACTATATATAAATATATTTCTGTGCACTTATTCCTTTATTGTATAGAACTTCTAATACATCTGTTTTTCTCTTGAATCCCATAACTGGGACACACATAAATTAGAATGTAAAATGTCTAAAATAGCCCCAGAGAAACCATTAAGCAGTTAGCAATATGATATCAACACTTCAACAAAAATCGAGAAATACACAGTTATATACCACAACACATACATAGCACAAGTCCTTTCTTGCTTTTCAGAACAGAGTAAGCAGATAAATAGCAGCGAAACTAGATTTAGGTAAAGGAGAAGTAGTTAAGGTGGTTTACTTACATGAAATGCAATGAATTTAAAAGGAGATTCCGGTTGAAAAACACCGTTATCATTAAGCCATCTTCCAGGTTTGAAATCTTCAGCATCATCTCCCCAAATGTAAGGCATTCTTCCCATAGCATAAGATATATAGTATACACCATCCCCTTTTTTTAACTCATAACCATCAGGAAGAATGTCATCAGTTTCTGCAACTCTTCCATCCTTAGAAACACAAAAACACATTTAAGAAGCTTTATTAGTTCAGCTTTAAACTGTGAGCAGTAGATTTGTAAATGTAAATTTATATTATGCAGATTATCCATATGCTAAGACCAAAACAAAGGTGCATATGCTTATTAAAGGGTCAATGTCATTTAATCTGTTAACAACTAAGGCTATAAGTAATACCTAAAATAATATATTGTCAAAAAGAATGATGAAGTGTTTCGTTACAAACCCAACATAATTTGTAGGGTATATGCATGAGATCAGACATATACTGCCCAAAAATGTTTCATGTATGCAGCTTACCCATGTATTGTCTAGGTATGTATCAAACCGGAAGATTTCGTGCACATGTATTCGTAAGCATTTTACATTTTTTTAAGAATAAGTGACGTTGATATTTTTGTAATTACGTGGATATTTATTTTACTTTTTCAAAAAATAAATTATGATTAACAAATCAAAAATAGCATCAGGCACCATGATCCACATCTCTTTCACTATTACATACTCCTAAACACTGACAACATCCAAACAAGTCCCAAACATAAACAAGATAAAAAAAAAACATATAGTCACAAAATAAGCAAATTAAATTCAAAACAAAACTCAAATTGTTCATGTACAACATCAGATCTGGAAATGGCGGCGTCGGTGAACCGGAAAATGGGTTTGCTTGACCGAAAAATGAGGACGACACTGTAATCGAAATTAGAGGATAACGCATGTTTGATTTGGCTGTTGGATCTCAGTTACCTAAATTGAGGTTAGATCTGAACTAAATTAACCAGAATCGCATTATCGCACCAGATTTGACCATTAAATCAGTGAATCTGGTCGTCCTTGTGTGTTTTCCGGCTACGGTAACCAGGTGGTTACGTGCCAGTAAATTTCGTGACTATTTCGGTGTTCGTTACGGTGACCGGCGGTGGTTGTGGAGGATCCAATTTGGATTCTGGTTGTGAGGAACATGTGTAGTGGCTGCTGGTATTCTTCTTGCTAATTATTTGATATTTCAAAATCCTTTACTCGGTTTATGGCTTTAATTTTTTGTTTTTGTAATACACGTCTAAGTTATGTTTTTTTGCTGTTGATCATTTTTATGTTAGAGATGACATGTTAGAAATGAATATTAGATTAATTTGTTTGTATTTTTGATTTTGAAAAAGCAGTGATTTGGTGTATTTTGCTTTCAAAGTGGGTTTAATTGCTTGCTGTGTGTAAGTTGTTGAATAATTTTTTTAAATAAGTTTAATAGGTGACACGGATGCCAAATGTAATAAACATGTGGTAAAATATCTAGTTGTCACATTATGTGGCTTTCAAATCAGCATTTGCAAACGATGAAGGTAAAAATCAACTTTGTTAAGATATCAACACAAAATCTTTCACTTTGATGTATATCTAGACAATAAAATGGTAAGTTGCATGCCTGAAATATTTGTGGGCAGTACATAGCCGATTTCCTACATTTACCCTAATTTGTACTAGCATAGTACATTTATATTGAAATTTAGAGGCACAATACTACATTTACCCTAATTTGTACTAGCATAGTACATTTAAATTGAAATTTAGAGGCACACTAATATATTGTTTCCCTATTGGTGATATTATTAAATTCCACAAGTACCATGGGTTTCTATCTTCCAGAGTTTTAATTTTATTTCAAAACCAAAAGTCAGTCAAAATAATTCTTTTCCAAAAGAGTAAGTAATAATTTCCATGAGATGAAGGGCGTAGATTCTTACCATGGGGACTGCAGGGTATAGCCTCAAGGTTTCAGACAAGGCTGCATGAAGGTAATGCATTCTCTCGAGCACTTCATCACTGATTGATCCAACAAAGTCTTCAACTGTTGCCCCATTTCCTTGATAGCCGATATGTTCTTCTATTTCTGATACAACTTTATCTTGTACTGCTGGATTCTTGCACAGCATGTAGAAGAACCAAGAAAGTGTATTTGCACTAGAATCTTTTCCAGCTAGGATGAAATTTAGGATTATATCCATGAGATATCGATCGTCCATCTCTGAACTCTTCTTGCTTTCTACCAAGAATCTTGAAAGGATGTCCTCCTTATGATTCTTCAAATCAATAACATGTCACAGAAACAAGCAAGACTTTCAATGCTAACTTGCCAACAATCAGAATACAATATCAAGCAGTGACACTTACATTATGTTGTTGCTTTTCTAACTGTTCTCTTCTTTTGCTTATCAATTTGATAATAAAATTGTTGATCAATTTGATGTTCTTCCGAAGAGAAGCTTCACAACCAATGTTAAGAAACCGTTTGAGTTTCCGTAAGGGATCTACGTATCGCCAGAATGTCAAGGCATTTGAATCATCAAATGCTTTGATAAAGGAGTTCCCATCTTCGTTAGATCCTTCTAGACAATTTAGATCTACTCCAAATCCGACTTTGAATATTGAATCCAAGCCAGCCTTCATTAGCAGATTCTGTGAGTTGTGAAAATCAGTTAAAAATCCAATAAAGCAACAACATTGTCTAGATTTAAGTAATCCTCTCGACAAATTAAAGTCTACAATTAGATATTGTTAAACATCTATAATTTATATAAAGCGAACAGATCTTAACATTGTAAAAAAAAAGTGATGAAATGTACTACTTATCGCTAAAAACCTTGTCATATTTGACAAATACCGATGATATGATACCCTTTTATCAAGACATGATAGAGCAACCCTTGTAAAATCAAATCAATACAAGCACGTTATATGCAATGATATAACGGCTAAACGTAATTTCAATATCAGAACTTCCAGAAAAGAAGACAGCCTGAAAAAGTTTTGGGATTTTATTTTGGATCTTAAGGCGATAAAGAAAAAACCAACAACCGAGAAACCAGACTTTGTAGTTCACTTACTTGTACATCAAAGACTTTGTTGATCCTGGCAAACTGAGAAACAATTCCAACCAGTTTTGCCTAGTTCGTTCTGAAAACTGCACAGCTGAAGTCTCTCAATACTCGAGTCGAGAATTCAAAACTTGCAAGCTTTCTCTGCTGCTTCCACTTAACGCCATCGACAGCAAAGATCCCATGGCCAAACAAGTCTTCTATTACATCTTTATTGTATTCACCTTTCGTGTAGTTATCAAAATTGGTTTTAAGTATATATTCAATATTTCGAACATCGGTAGTATATAGTTCACTTTGATCAGGGGTAAGGATCCTGTAAGTATGGTGTTTTCGGGCAATATCATGTAGGTAGTCATGGAGGGTATTGAAGTGGAAGAGTTGACCGAACACAGTTCCAACAACCGGGGAGTATTTCGAGTTTCTGATTGACTTTCCAACATAGATTTTTAGCATGAGGATTGAAAAGGCTATGGTGATTAGTATCAGAATTGTGGCAAAAGAGGTGAAGAAGATATAGAAGAAATCCATATTATGTGAAAACTGAAGCATGCTCATACGTTGAATACAGGGGGAGACTTTAGGGGACAGGAGGGATTCTAGAAGTTGATAAACTGAGACAGCGACAAAACCTAGAGTTCCTTTTAACAACTAGAGATCTTTTTTGTTTCCATTTATGCTAGAACTATTGTTTGTATGTCACAGAAACCCAAGTATGAAGGTTTGAAAAGTTACTCAATAAATAATTTATAAATTAATAATTACAGAACTGGGTGAAAGACTTCTATAACCAAACCAATATAATTATTTGTTTTTCTGTTGCAAAGTAATATCTTTCCTGTGAAATTATCCAAGACTGTAGAAATATAAATGCCAACCAAAAAACTATTAGACCTCACATCTTTTGTAGTTCTTGCAGCATCTATCAGGATAAAAGTTAAGTGTTTGACTTTACCAGTAATATATTTTTATGTAAAGACAAATACATAGAGACAGAATAGTAGCCTGCATTATATTACAAATTGAATTAAATAGATAAAATCCTGGAAGATAAGCTCTACACCTTCTAGCCTTGCATTATTGTACTGTAATCCCTCCTTTATTATCTGCACTCTTGACTCAATTGTCAAAATCATTTAGATTTCTATATACAATCATATTAGTTTTTAATAGGCAAGCCAAAGTAGGACTAGACAAAGAGAGCAGAAGGTGTATGTAACTTGATGCATGGAAGCTTACAAGAATTTATAAAGTAATTCTTCAATTCCATAACAATTGCAACAACTTAATGATCTGCACAAAGATGAGACTCTATGTTTGACTGAATCCAGTAGCGCAGATAAAAACTACAACAAATTTTTCCGTCTGTAATTTACATGGTCTTAAACAGTTACGGAATAACTGTGTTACCATCAGAATGTTATTTCTAATCATTTAAAATGCATAATACTAAAGAAGAACTACTTAGAAATTTTTATAATATGTAGCATGTGATGATGTGAACATAATATTATTTAAGAGGTATGCTAAAACTATGATAAATAACAGATAACTAAAGGTTCCAAAAAACACAAGACTCTAACCTTCAAAATGTTTATGCATCCTTATAAGCTTTCTGAACCTCTCCGATCTCCATCTCAGAGTATTGTGGAATCAATTCATCTTCAACATCACTCATAGAGTCCTCTTCTTCAGAAGACCAATCAATTTGAATACGGTTATCATCATCAGAATCACTTTCAAACAAATCATCGTCATCCAAATCAGGCAAATCATTAAAAGTTTCAATCTTTTTCTTCCTTCCTCTATAACCAGTAAGGCTCACAACTTTCTCCTTCCAAACGACCAACGGACATTTCTCAATCAGCTCACAACCTTCATAAGCTTCCGTCAAGAAAACACTAAATCTCTTCCCTCTTTCAGAAACATAAAAAATCCCAAAATGCTTCAAAAATATCCTCATCAGCTTTTGAGGCAACACAAATTCCCTCCTAAAGTGAGTTAAATGATCGGTAACCAATCGTTTCTCGTTCATAAAGCTTAACATCTCATGCATTACCGCAATTGCTCGCTTATTAAACTCTACTGATCCCGCCTTAAGCTCCTTAGCATCCGCATAAGGAGAAAGATATTCCCTTTTTTGAAAATTTTCAATCTGCCCTCTGTATCTATACACTTTCTTATAATCAGGAGGAAATTTCATAGGAAATGGCAACGCAAGCATGCCAGGAACATGATCAGCTGCTTTCGTGATACCCAAAACCTTTTTTTCCACTTCAGTAACAGACCAAGATGGGTTCCAAGAAACAAGCTTCAAGAACTCAACCTCATCTTCATTTTTATAAACCCGAAAAACGTCTGGATATTTATGCACCCAATTCTTCCTAAAATCATATGGCAAGCCCAAATCCCTCCTAAAATGCGCGATTTTATCCAAAGGAAGAACCTTTTCTACTGACATCATTAACAACCTTGTTACATGCTCTAAGGCCTTTTCTTCATTCTCTACTATTAATCTTTCTTCTTCCTCAATCAATTCTTCGCCTTTTTTTGTTAAGCCAACCCACGTTGTACCTCTTTGATCCATATACAACTCAAACAACTTCGGCGACTTCCGAATAAAGTCTGATATCTTGTGAGGTTTTGGTAAGTTTAGTGGACGCCTGTGTTGATCAAGAGACCTTATCGGTATAATTTGTTCAGGTTCGTGCTTCAACAATTCCAACAAAAATAATATTTTCGATGCAATTTTGTGCTTTTCAACAGCAACCTCAAGAGCATGGACTCGTTTCTGTTGGTTTCGGTCTTGAACTCGTTTGCTTGTTGTCATTAATCGTATATGCGAGGCTAGGTAGGAAAGATTTTTGAATGATTTGGTTGTAGATATTGGTTTGATAAGTTGGTTTGCCATTATAATCAGAAGAATGAGAGTGTTGATCAGGTGTTTGCAGAAACGCCTGATAAAATTCACCAAGAAAAACCCTAACACGTAACAATGAATTCAGCTTCTACTAAGTAAATAATTTATCAAAGTAATTTGTAATGTTCTTGTTGGGGAATTTTATCAAACACTTGGCGTGCATAAAGAACAGAGGTAAAGATTTATCCCTCTTGTTCCACATACGAACACATAGAAACAATATCCTCATTTTATTTTATTTTCAAGAAACGATATCTTCATGTATCAAGCTTCAAAATAAAATTTCAATTTTTGAAAGTCTCCTTCTTCTCCACTCTTTAATGGTTAGTTCGTTACAGACCACCGAAAATGTAGGACACTGCAATTGCAATATGTTGAGTTTTAATTTACAGGTTTAACCCAAAGTTTCCGTTCTTACGTATTGGCCACTAAACTTGTATATATTTATTTGCACTCTTTTAATTGACTTCAATAACAAAGCAAGTCCTTAAATGATAAAAATACATCAATTTTCGACAAAACATACCACATTGACCAAACTCAACATTGACTTCCTTTCACCTTCAACATATTGTAATACATTATACCGATTTCTTCCATTATTCTATACATAGACATTTATCGGCTAACTTAATGTCATTATATAAAGTTTACTGTTCATAAGGGGTATATATGTCTTTTTTTGTGTTATGGTATATATTATTTCCGTGACAATATAAAAAATGAGGAAAGTTCATTGAAGAACACTAAAAAAATGAAGAAGGGGAGAATGAATCTCCATCCTTGAATCAACTCAATCAATGGTCTACATTAATTACTTAGAAATCTGATTTAAAAATAAGTTGCTGTTTAAAATTGGGCGGAGGGGCATCCCTGTCTTTTTCATTATGCACTTATAATAACGTGAAGGGCTTTAATTATTTGTTCTGCAGGTTCTGCTTCTACTCACACTATCTTCAAACTCACTCCCATGACCGGTGAACTTTCCGGTGACCTTGAGCAACATCGTCTCTGGAGCTAGATCTTGATCTTCACCTTCATCTCACTTATAATCATCCTTATAATCTAGCTCCTCCATTCAATTTTATCATTGTGTTCACCTATTTGATTTTATCTTCGATTTTGTCTTTGATTTATTATCGTTATCATCGCCGTGAACCGTCGTTGCGGTCATAAGCCTCCACCGCTGTTATTGTCATCGTCGATTCAGTTTATCCTCATGTTTATTGATTCAATTTTATCTTTAAGTTATCACTGTTATCATCACCATCAATCGTCGCCATAGCCGTGGTCATAAACCTCCATTGTATGTGATGTCATCATCAGCTTTGTCATCACTTTCGTGATGAACCTCCGATGCTCAAAGGTTAGTTTGTTATTATGCGATTACTAGAAAGTAGAAATCATGATAAAATCATACATGATTCTATGATTTAATTGTTGATATCCATATCAAAGTTTGCAATTGCTCTGTTTTGTTAATTACGTATCGATGTGTATCTAAGTTCTAAAATTTCGAAGGTACCTTTTGATCAAATTTGCGTAATTGAATCTTGAATGTTTTGGTTGAATTCTTGTATGTTCTTTGTTGGTAATTGATGTTCAATGGAAAATGATACTGATTATGAACTCAACTTTGAGAAACTTGATAATGCACATAAGGTGTTTGATAAAATGTCACTTACTAAATCACATGTGATTTTTTATTATTAATGATTCTGACAAATACTCTGCATTTTAATAGTTCAATTCGATTCGATGATAGTTATGCTTGATTTCTTATAACATAATTTAATAGTTAAGAATAACAAAAATGGCAAAATGAATGAGATGCAAGAGAGAGAAAAGATTGAGAGCAATTAAAAGAGATATGGTTGCACAATTATATGATAAGATTGATGAAGCTAAGTACGCTGCTCTTGAAGCTGCTCTTAACGCTCCTAAACTCCCTGTCCGTACCTGACCCGACGAATTAATCACTTCCATGGATGCTTCCACCTCCAACGCTGATATGGGTACAACACCTTCTTTAATTATCATCAGTTTGTTTATTTATCAATATTTTATTTCTTTTTCTGTTCATTTTTTACCGAATTAAAAAGTTAATTCTGTTATATTTTTATAAATTTATAGGCTAGGGTTTATATCTTTTGTGATGATACATATCTATATGTATGTGTTTGTTGGAAGATACTGCTTGCACTAAAAAATTGGATTTGAATATGTTAATGGATAATTTTATTTGAGTAACGTATTTAGGAACTGAGGACCTTGTATAATCAAAGATTCAGATAGCTGTTTTTTAATTTCGGTTTTACTATTTATTTAGATCATAAGGTGTGTTGTAAGTGCCCTTTTTGATCAGAATGAATGCTAGCTGTTGTGTTTGCTTTAGGAGGAAAAGAAATTTCAATTCTTGGGGTCAGTTGATTTGTAGGTGTTTGTTATTCTATTATTAGGTGTGTATGTTTTCATGTTTTAGATATTTGTTGCTTATATTTTGTTTGTCTGTTAATGTTGTGTGATATGGCAGATGTGGAGATGGATGAAGGTAACAAAAAGTCGTTGAAACCTATAGGAAGGAAGATGAAAAAGAAACTGCAACTGAGCAAAAAGAATTACCGAGGTAAGGGAAGGATCAGGAAGAAGAACATTTAGTTCCCATTTAAAATGGTGCTCTCTAATGCAAATTTTTTTAATATGGCTGATCAAGAATCAAGCTGCCAACTGGGCTCTTTCTAGTTGTTATTACAGTCTTCAGTATGATTATTATTATGCAAAGTGAAGCTCAAGTCAAGATGTCAAGTTATGTACAGTTCAGTTATGTTTCAAGGGTCTGTATCATCTCACAATGTATTACTTTGGGAATTTTCTTAATCTCTTTATCAATATATTATCTTGTTTTTCGCCAATTTTTTTTTTTACAAAGGCATTAATAGCATATGCAGTAAAGCAAGATTTGTAGAATGTGAAAAATAGGGGAATGGTTAGGTGGAGAAGAAAAAGAAGCATGTGTATCTTTTGTTGCATTACTCTTGACCTCTAATTATTTGAGTATTTTAACAAAAATCACATGTGATTTTACATATAATCACATAAGTTTTTACACCCTAAAATCACATGTGATTTTATATATAATCACATGCGATTATTACCTAAAATCACATGTGATTTTACCTAAAATCACATGTGATTTTACATATAATCACATAAGTTTTTACACCCTAAAATCACATGTGATTTTACCTAAAATCACATGTGATTTTACATATAATCACATAAGTGTTTACTTAAAATTACATATGATTATTCATTAACCACATGAGTTTTTACTTAAAATCAGATGTGATTTTACATATAATCACATGAGTTTTTACCCTAAAATCACATGTGATTTTATATATAATCACATGCGATTATTCATAATCAAATGTGATTTTACCTAAAATCACATGTGATTTTACCTACCTAAAATCACATGTGATTTTACATATAATCTCGAAAGTTTTTACTTAAAATCACATATGATTATTCATTAACCACATGAGTTTTTACTTAAAATCAGATGTGATTTTACATATAATCACATGAGTTTTACCCTAAAATCACATGTGATTTTACATATAATCACATGAGTTATCACATGTGATTTTATATATAATCACATGAGTTTTTACCTAAAATCACATGTGATTATTCATAATCATATGTGATTTTACCTGAAATCACATGTGATTTTACCTATAATCAAAAAACACATGTGATTTTACGAAAAATCACAATTGATTTTATTAACACAATTACATGTGACAATGTCTTAGTGTAACATAATTGTATATACAGTCACGTGTGATTTACTTTAACAATTCATATTTTTTATTTTTATGAATTTGTTTCGCCTTCATCAAAACTAACATCAAAATTGGACAAGTTTGTTCATGTGCTATTTATACTTACAAATCTATTACAACCGGCCATATTGATATCATGTGATGTTTGCTTTTTGTATAAGTGTATCTAAACGCTAAGACTTTTATACATATAACAAATCTTTGACATTGATTTATCTACATGAATATAATAACATCACATAATGTTGGTTAAACCACTTTTAGAATCATTCGCAATAACAACTATGTCGTCACACAAAAATTATTGAAACGAAATTAACATTTATCCATGATTTTATTCACATATGATCTCATTCTTTAGCCTCTTCTGTGTAGCTAGCCTAACATCAAATCCAGAGAGATATCCATACATTCCATACATAATTAATCCATCTTCAAGAGTATCAAAAGCTTTCCCAACCACTGGTCTTACACTCTCGTCTTCAACATATGGCACCCATAATCTTGTTCCACCAGAAGTTCCGACCTCAATTCCAGTGTCATATTCGGATTCGTTACTTGATTTTGAACCTGTAACAAAAACATTTTGCATGAATCACTTACTGTATTAAGAGTCAAAAATCACATAGTCACATGTGATTTTAATTTATCAATCTTTACTTTTTTCACCTTCTTCAAAACAAATATCAGAGTTGTAAAGGTTTTTTTTCATCTTTTGTTTCTTCATGCAACTCCATGTCAACCATATAATGTTCTGCATAAACTATACTATCAAAAATCACATATGATAGTGCATATTAGTCACATGTGATACTTATACATAATCACATATGATTTGATGTTTCAATCAAATGTAATTCAGATGTAATTTTTCAAAAAAAAAATTAAAAATCACGTCCTTTAACAATCCGATCATGATCGTCATAAAAATGACAGTGATTGATGTTGCTAATTGTGATCATATTGTTCGAATTACGTTTTCGAACATGATTCATGCTCGAATTACGTGATCATCAGATGTGAAGTAATGAAAAAAAAATTAAAAATCGCTTCTTTAACAATCCGATCATGATCTTCATGAAATTGACAGTGATTGACTTTGCTATTCGTTATCATGTTGCTCGAATTAAGTTTTGGAACATGATTCACACTCGAATTACATGATCATCAGATGTGAAGTAATAGAAAAAATTAAAAATCGCGTTTTTAACAATGCGATCGTATCTTCAAGAAATTGATAGTGATTGATGTTGCTAATCGTTATCATGTTGTTCGAATTACGTTTTTGGAACATGATTCACCTGTATTTTTGCTGATTGAAGTTGAATTTGCAGAAACCCTAACTTCCAGAGTGTTTTGGGGAAGAACATGAATGAGCAGCTGTAATTATTTATATTTTCTGTTTGTGTTTTGTTGATTTCATAAATGACGAAAATACCCCTCCATACTTAAATTAAAAGTTGCAATGTGATTGGTTCCCTCATTCTCTAGATATTTAGCATACTTCAAAGAACCCACCTCTATAAAAAAATATATATATATATCACTTCTACTTTAGTTAGTAACGTAAAGTTGGTAAAAGAAATGGTAGGCAGGATGGGCACGCGTTCGATTCCTTATTATCTCCCTACCTTTACCTAAACTTGAGCAAAATTTCAAAAGTAAATTCTAAAATTTCGCTCATTTAATCTACTTGAGCGAACTTGCGAGAATAAATTATATTTGAGTGTGAGTGAAATCAATGGACTAAGCTTTATTATGGCGCTTCTTATCTTTCGTGAGCGAAATGACCAATTTTAATATTTTTCTACACTTTGTCCAAAATTGGACATTGAAAGTAAATTTTATCCATTATAGTAAATTTCGCTGAATAAAAAGTACCACGAACATCTGTTTTTTTTTTTTTTTTTTTCTAATTAAAAAAATAAAATAAAAAGATTTATTGCTTTTGACCTATTCATTTTTGTGTTTCCAAATGAGACACTACCCAGTGGGATTGGGTTGAAGTTGGACCCTTTGGGCCATGGAAGTGGTCAAAATAATGGCACCCATTTATAGCCATCATTAAGCATGGAATGACAAGTCACCATATATCCATATAATCATGATACCATTTTGAGGTTGGGCTAAAATCATATCTCGATTTCTTTATATATTCGTTTAAACTTGACACTCGAAGTTATATTTAGCTGAGAGCCTGAGATTTATTGTCGTAGTTGGCAATTATGACTTTCATCTTTCCATAGATTTTTAACGACTATAATGGCATTTTAATTATACGTCTACTCCTAATATACGAGTAATGATATACAAACGTACTTAAATATACTATCATTTTACTATGAGTAGTGATATATTTATACAATTACTTTTATAAATACTGTAAAATTAATGTAGATTTTTATACAATTATACGTGTAAATCACCATTACCACTTCTTTAATATATAGGTGACTCCAATTTACAAAGTATAACTTCATTCTGACATATAGTACATGTCATGTATTAATTGTATATATTTGAAAATCTTGTCATTTTTATAGCATTATAGGTTTAGTTCTATTATCATACACCAATTTCTACCAGCCATCTTGGTTCGATAGGTAACAATCTCTTAGATAAGATCTTTTATGGGGTTCATCTTATTATTATTTGGGGTATATGGAAGTGGAGGAACAAGGTTATTCATGCTAAGGATGAAGAGTTGGCGAAGGTTCGGGCAGATGACATTTTCCATGGAATTTAACGGGTTGATCTTGTTTGGCTTTCAAGTAGATGCTCGACAAGGGCGAATCTCAAGTATTAGGAGTGGGGTCCATTGCAACCACTTGGATCTCAAATTTTTTTACAAAGCCTTAAATATATATGTAATGGACACCACTTACAAAATAACTTGGACCCCATTTGACAAACAAAATATAAAATAAAAATGGTTAACTAGTACTTTAAATGTTAAGCCCATTATTTTATAGTCATAAGCTTAGCCCAATTGAAACTACCCTTTGATTATTTGGTCAATTTATACATGATTGATCATTTATGCTTTCTTCGAATAAGCGAACTGTCGAAGAAGCAACAAACAGCTGACTTCTATTCTTCAAATTATGTGTCCAATTGACAATTTGTCACACCCCCAAATTTACTGTTGGCGGAAGCATACTTTGGGGTGCTACTAATCAATACACAAAGCACATAAGATACATAATGAATGACCACTACATGCGTCGTTTTACAAATACATTGATTAACGTAAAAGTCTACATATGTTTTACAAAAGACGAGTTCGCATAGATATTTGAGAGATTCTAATACATATCTAATTTTAGCAAAATATAGAAATGCAGGGAAATCTCTTGATGTTTATATGATTGCATGCGACTCGAGCTACAGTATCCTGATGGGCAGTCCAACCTACTGCTGAGTACCTGAGATAACATGCTAAAAGGTCAGCTATAAAGCTGGTGAGCTCACAGGTTTGATATAACAATATATGATTGGTGAACCGCAAGATTTAATGATTTGATTTACAAAGCATGTAAATAATTGATTGATGAGTATCACATGAATATTTGTAATTAAACAAATAAGTAAAGATTGATACAACTAACATGAGCACATAGTCTGAGCTTAACTGAGGGGTCAGGATCACAATCAAGTGCCTGATCGAGGGTGCCTCTATGCGTATGCCTAATCAACATACGTTTGAACAAATGATAATGCGTCCGTTTGACAGGTTAGTGCTTGCTAACTCGGACGGGGATTGTCAATCCCATATGGTACCATACACTAACATTCACGCTAAATCATATTAACAGAACTATGCTTCAGAGGACTTTGATTGATTAGATGAAAACAACTCATGCAGCATACGTGATAATTTGATACTTGCGTTCACATGTAAAACAAAACGAGCATGTATCTCACCCCTAGGTAAAAGCATTTAAAAAGGGGCTATGAGACTCACCTGAGCCTAATGAATTGTTAGCCAACAATTATGATGATTCACAATGATTTGATGTCGTTACAACGACTGAACCTGCAGGGCGTCTTAGACGCGCAAGGTTTTGATAATGATTAGATATTGAACCTGCCAGGCGTATTAAACGCGCAAGGTTTTGATTGATTAGATGACTCTACGGACCATCTATGCTAGTTGTTCCCTCAACTAGTTATGCCCAAATACTTTGGTTGTCGATTATGTTTGAGTTTTGAAAATGTATACGGGTCGTTGGTGACGGTTTGTAATAATAATTTCAAACTATTATTATTATACTTGATTTGTTGTGCTTATAAAAGTGTATGTGTTTCATATATAAGTCGTATCGTATAGGTTTAGTTGTTAATCAAGTTCATTATATCCGTTACACTTTATTTCATAATTTACAACATTTGATACGAGTCTGAAAACAGTAATCTGCCATTTTCGGCCCCTAAACGACCCCGGATGGCCTAAAACTGACAAGGCTAAGGTACTTAGCATTGATTATTGGGTCGTTTCCGAGTGACCTTGCGAATTTGAGCTCAATCTGTTATAATAAATTTTTCATCGAGAAGCTACCCTGTTTTAAGTTGTTAAATCGTCGACGTTTTCGAAAATTTACATGTTCTGTTTTAGCTAGAATTCGCAGGGCTAGTTTATTGATCCGTTGGATCATGAAATATATAGGGGGAATCCGCCGGATTCCCTTGAATCCGCCGGATTGGTGGCATTTGTGGGGAATACGCCGTATTCCCATGAATACGCCGTATTCCGGAAAAATAGAGGGAATACGCCGGATTCCCAAGAATCCGACCGTATTCATGACAATTTAGCGTGGATCATGTTTTCTGGGCAGGAATCCGCCGGATTCCCTTGAATCCGCCGGATTCATAGGTCCGACTCAGGCCTGTTCGTTCCAAATCACACCCAAACCCAATTTAAAACCATTTTCGCATATAACCAACTTATTCTAACATTAATACATGATAATCTAAGTAATATAAACACGAAATTACAAAGTAAAAGTTAGCGATTCCTTACAACTTTAAAAATGGAGCTTGAATGGTGATGATGATGAAAACGAAGGAGATTATGAAGATGATGATGATGATCCACGAAATGATGATGATAATATGTTGTTGTTAATTGTTATTGTTGTTGTTGTTTGTGAAATCAAAGAGAGAGCCGAGAGAGAATTGAGAAAAAGATTGAGAATGAAAATGAAGTGAAGGAAGGGTGTGTTTGGTCTGCTTGAAGTCCACGGGCAAGATCCACATTTTGTGGATCTTGTCCAGCCCAATAATGCACTCGAGTGGTATTTTACCCGTGTTTGTTTACCCGATCGTAAAAATAGTAAAATGTTTTAAATTGATAAATTTCTAAAAATAAAATCGTACTTACTTTTATTCAAAGTATTTCATAAAAATACATTTAATGAGATATAAAAATATATCTTTGTTTTATGTTTGAGAGACGGATATAATTTAATTGGTTTCGTCGCGTTTGAGTAAAATGATATAAAACGAAATATGTTTTATTTTATCTAATGTAAATAATAATTATTAATTTCAATAATAATTCATTATTTATATATAGTTTTGTCGTGGACGTTTGATTTGTACGATACGAGATACTTGATATATTATCAAAATAATATATAATAATTATGAGGGTATTAAATAACAATTCCATATTACTTAATCACTTGATTTTTACCAACGCCGTATAATTGAATCGGAATTCGACCGATTTGAAAATGAACGATTAAATCTAATCGAGTACTGATATATATATATTCATCAATATATATTTTGATACATACAATTAGTCTAATACATAACACTAATTACACGTATTTCTAAATGATTAGGAACTAAAAACTAGTCCTAATTTGACGGGTGTCACACAATTGTCTTTTGTTTTTTTGGCTCCAAGTGAATTATTCAATTATAATTATTTCTTATTGATTCACTTTCTCAATTATAGTCGCTAATATAATCATTTATAGTGAAACTTAGGGTTATTTTGAACTATTTATGTATTATTATTAATGATAAAGTTTAGTTTAAATGGTGTTTGTATCGATCCGACCCATAATAAATAAACACCCTCTTTAATTGGTTTTTCAACCCAACATGAATTTAAGAAGTTTGGACCCTATTACACATAGATCCTAGATTCGCCACTGATGTTCGAAGAAGGTCTTAAAATGGAACAGTTGGGTTTCGAGTTCTCGCAACATATCCAGTTAATTCTTTGTATTTTAGTTTTGTTTTCATTTTGTTTGTTGTTGGTAGAGTGATTTCTCTCGTTCCTGCTTGTTTTCTTGGTTCACGTATAGGCTTGAGGCTCCCCCTTAAAGCTTCCTTTTTTCTTTTTTTTTTATAATATATTTTAGCTTTTCCAAAAAAAAAAAAAAAATTTATCATACACCAATTTCACATGTCAAAATGTACACGAATACACTCAGGTAATATGAATAACCTACAAATAAACAATCTCACTTATACAGTGATTTCCCTCACATTTTTTTATGCATACACAGCACACAATAAATATGAAGGTGTTGTACTATTATGTGATTAATTCAGTGATTTTGTATATGTATGCATCAAAAATTATGTTGCCAACTTGTAGTTGTAAGTATCACCGACCATTCTATTATCTTTTAAGTAATAATATAGATATTTGTCAAATTCGTTGACAAGAGCGACAAAATTATGAATATTAGATCACTCCCAACCGTGACACAAACTGACATATCAGTTTGTGTCAAATTAGCACCACGTCAGTACTTTTCGAAACTGACACTATACTGCCAACAGTAAACATCATTTCAGTTTTTTATGAACCCTACATGTACCAATATACATTTATTTAATTATTTATATACAGTAAACAAATAAAATAAAATAAAAAAAGATGTTCGTCGGTTTTTTGACGCCCACCAATGTGACGCCATGGTACTAATGACATCACTAAACTGATGGTGAAACTGACGTCGTTGGGAGGGGTCTTGCATCTTGTGAGTAGAGATTATTCATTATTGACGATATAAGTTGGAAAACACCTAATTACATATCGTAAACATCAACAATTATAGGCAAAGCATGTGAGATATAACAAATTTGTACATGAAAAGATTTTTCATTTTTCTTATCTTTACTTATTTTAAACCCAAAAAACACAAAACCAGTACAATACTTACCCTTAAGGACTCTTTTGTCTTTTTGACCAAACAAGCCCATTTTGATTTCCAGCTGAGTCACAACATCTTTTAAAAACTAACCCTCGTTAACCTTTTAAACCAACCATGGTTAAGTTAATTGACTATTAAACTCTGTTCCCGTACCACTTCTCGTAACCCCATACCACCCCACTCACTCTCACTCCTCACACTTCAGTTTCAGCTCACTCTTCTCCGCTAACCTGCGCCACCATGAGCGCATTACGCATCCTCCTCATCACCTCTGTTCTCACCGTCGTCTCCGGCCACAACATCACCGACATCCTAGCCCCGTTCCCGGAATACAGCGAGTTCAACAATTACCTCACTAAAACAAAACTCGACGACGAGATCAACAGCCGCGAAACAATCACCGTTTTAGTCTTATCCAACGCCGTCGTTTCAGACCTCGCGTCAAAACATCCGTTATCCGTCGTTAAAGGCGTGTTAAGTCTCCACATTCTGTTAGATTACTACGACAATAAAAAACTTCACGCGATCTCTGACGGCACTACGCTTTCCACCACTTTGTATCAAACAACCGGAAATGCACCTGGAAACGCTGGATTTGTTAATATAACGGATTTAAAAGGCGGTAAAGTCGGGTTCGGGTCAGGTGTTTCGGGTTCTAAACTTGATTCGTCTTACACGAAATCTGTTAAACAGATTCCGTACAATATCTCTGTTTTGGAAATCAATACGCCGATTATCGCTCCCGGCATTTTAACCGCTCCTGCTCCCTCAGCTGATGTTAACATTACAGGTTTGTTGTCGTACAGTTAATTAAATTGAATAAATAAATTAAATATATAGATATATAAAAATGTATGTATATTATATTGTTACAGGTTTGTTGGAGAAAGCAGGATGTAAGACATTTGTGAAATTAATTACTGATACCGGAGTGTTGAAGGTATTTCAAGGTGCGGCGGCGAAAGGATTGACGGTGTTTGCACCGTCGGATGAAGCGTTTAAGGCCGCCGGTGTACCGGATCTGAGCAAACTAACAAATGCTGAGCTGGTAGCTTTGTTACAGTACCATGCGCTAGCTAGTTACACTCCAAAAGGTTCGTTGAAAACCGCTAAGGATCCGTTAAGCACACTCGCAACTAACGGCGCCGGGAAGTTTGACCTAAGCGTTGAAACCGCCGGCGATTCGGTGACGTTAGATTCCGGAGTCGGAACTTCGCGTGTTGCTAGTACAGTACTCGATTCAACTCCGTTGTGCATTTTCACCGTTGATAATCTGCTTCTTCCGACGGAACTGTTCGGTAAAGCTCCGTCTCCGGCACCGGCTTTGTCGCCTGAAACTTCGCCCGCGTCTGCGCCTTCACCGGTTGCTTTGTCGCCGGAACCTGCGGTAGCTCCTTCGCCGTTCCTTTCACCTCCGGCACCTCCAACGGAGTCTCCGTCCGGTGGTCCTGCTCCTTCAGAGGGACCTACTGCTGATTCTCAAAATAGTAACGCCACTAACGGTGTTAACTCCGTTAAAGCTCCGTCATTGGTCATAGCTATTGTTTCCGTCTCACTGTCCGTTATGATGTCATACGTTATGTCATAAATAGTTAATTTAAGTGTTTACGTTTTTTTTGGTTTAAATTTATCATATAATTTTGGGTTTTGTGTTTAGATTGATGTTTAGGGTTTGTTAAGTTTAAGTTAGATGCGCATTTTAGCAGCAGGTGGTGTAATAACATTGATATCAGTGAGTGTGACTTTGAGTGGTTTGAGGGTATACTGATTACCGAGGAATGCTTTTGTTTCCTTTGTCTATTTTTAGTTTCCATGGTTTTCAAGTGTCATTATTTATACAAACATGACAAATCAGTATTTGGTCATATTGTTATTTAATTGGAAAAATTTACATTTGTTAGACATTTTGTTACATCATATATTTGGTCATTGTTTCCTACTTCATACATGTCAATTTAATTATCTACTAAAAAATTGCATAGAGTTCAAGAGAACTACAATGATTAAATTATTAACCAATTAAATTTTATTTGTTGGGTGCAAACCCAATCCCACATCGGAAAATAAAAGAAAGTGATGTCTGCATATAATCTCATGAGCTATTCTCTCTATCACAAATTGGTTTTAGAGTGGAACTTCAGTGGATTTATATGTTGGACATGTTGTTGGGCTAAAGTATCGGTCCTAACATTATTCTCATTGGTTATGAGTGTTAAACGTGAGAGTGGATAATTATTTTGAGAAATCTAAAAAAATGTGGACAATTAATTTGGGACGAAGGTAGTATGAAAATACACTAGGAGATATGTATGTCTTTTTTACTCTTTCTGATTTAAGAGCTAGGTAGTGTATCCTTAAAAAACATTAAGATGAAAAGAGCTTGGTAGCAGTACAATGTATATGCTTAAAACTTAAAAGACTACGATTATGCAAACTAGGGCGATTGTACAAGGCAAAATCGAAGATAAAATTCAGCCCAACTATCATGTTTCTCAAGAAAACTAGGGTTCATGATAGTGAAGTTACGAGTTTCAAATGTATTTTTTCACAATATAACTTACTAGTGGTCAATTCTAAGAGGAGGACGGGTGGAATATTGGTGATGACCGTACTGTGAATGTATGAGATGAGTGTTGGCTGAAGATCATAGAAGATTGGGCCCGAAAATAGATAATTGTGAAGTTAATATGTATGAGACTTATCATATTGCGAAGGTGATGCTTGGAACCACGAGCTACTATTAGCATTATTCCCATGTGATGTGATATTGCCAAGAACATCTCATGTTGTTATGTTAGTCAATTGTGCCCAGACGATATCTATTGGCATAAGAGTTCAAGTGGTCTTTATTCATGCAAAGTCAACCTATCTTTTAGCCCTCGAATCATCCCAAGGTATAATGCAAACTGTTTCTGAGAGTTCTATTGTGTTTTGGCATGTAGTTTGCAAGGCGAGGGTGCCTAGTAAAGTTAAAAATTTTCATTTGGCGAGAATGGCATAATTACATTCTGTCACTTGACAACCTATAATTACATTCCGTCACTTGACAACCAACGAGCTCGATCGAGGGTTGATCTTAACAACATACTATTATACTCATTGTATAACACCCCTCATTCCATAGTAATAATATTATAGATAATACAGAAGCGTAAGTAAATAAAACGCAATACATGGTTACATAATATTCTAAAGTACTAAAACAGTTTACATGTTTAAGTCACTTCCATTTAAAACTTGTTCAAAAGACTAGCATGTCGGGGTATTATATAAACTAAACTGAGTTGTTACAAAAATAATCAGAGTAGCTTGAATATCAAACATTCCATGCTTCCAAGGTTTGACCTTCCTGCTACCCACCCGCATGCACAAAACAAAAGTCTGCAGGAAGTAACAACGAGGGATTAGCACATAGCTAAGTGAGTAAATCCAACACCCAACATTCAACTTAGCTAAACCAATTAACTACAACCAATATTCGTAAACACAACAGTCAACAACAACTCAATGAGGATCGGCGGATCCGGGGACAACCTTAATACCCGGGCGGCTCCCCAAGATCACTTATCCAAACATATCCGTATGGCCATCACGGACGAGACCGATAGCTAGTGATTATCATACTTAGGTACAGTTCAGCACACACAACAAATGAAGTACATCCCTGTACCATTCACACAACAACTCACTAGCCCAACCAACAGTTCATCAACTCGTTGACCTCATTAACAACCATGCCCGAAGGCCACACAAAGCACATATAGGCATATAATCAACAATAACAACTAATCAACTCAATAATCAAGTCTACGTTTACCCGTTGTAATCAAATGATTACAACTAAGCCAAACGGTGAGTTTTGAATCCACTCACCGATACCTTTGCAGTCAACACACCCAGCTACTAATCACTGAGTCTTTGGGGTATCTGAAACATCACGCAACAACACAAGTTAGAACTTGTCATTAATAAGTAGTATTTAAGCAACTAACGACTTTACACTAGTACTTATACTATTACACAATCACTAATACAATTAGATCGTACCATAATTACCTTATTTATTTGGTTTCCAGATATAGTTATATCTTTCCATTACACTCAAAGGATATAGCTATTTTAATTCTATTTTTGGTCATAGTCGTTCAGCTTCAACATCCATAGCCGATCGGCTTGGATAGCATAACCGATCGTCTCAGCCATAGCCGATCGGCTTCCGCAGTTATTTTCAGACTTTAATTCGAGGTCCAAGTTCTGTGATGGTTTTGCACTAAGATAGCTGATTGGCTATAAATAGCCGTTCGGCTTTTATAGTTATAACCGATCGGCTTTGGCATAGCCGATCGGCTTTGCCACAAACCCAGCAATTCCAGATCCTGTTCTGCACATTTTCAGCTCGTTTCAAACCCCAAAAATTCACACAAGTTCATGTACTAAGTCATCTAGCCAACATTTTTACCACTTAAGGAATGCTATATTGTATCTAATTAACATCAACAACACTCACTAGCACCAAGTAATCTTATTTTCCTACCAAAATCATATAACCAATTTAGGTTTCCAACAGGGCCGGTCCTGTGGTTTTTAATGCCCTGGGCGTGAAGATCGATATATGCCCCCCCTTTTTTTTTTAAAGAATCAATACACATTTTTTGTGAGTTTGAGAAACTAGCCAAGCTAGTCTACATAATTTAATGGGATAGAAATGGATTGTTACAACTTAAAGAGAGAAAATTTAAATTGCAAGTTCAAGATAGATCATTCTGGGTATATTTGTTTCATGTTTTGGATAGAGAACTTTGAGGTTGCCTTTGGTTTGCGGAATTTAATAGAATTCCTTTACTCAAAGGAATTTACATTTATTGAAATTCCAATTCCCTTGATAAATTTCAATTCTAACAAATCGCGAGCCAAACGCAAGGTAAGTTTCATAATTTGAAAATAAGATTTTAAATATTTTGATTTTCACAAAATCACGAACATACAATATAGTCTACAAGGATAACAGGTGAAATAACTATTTCTCATATGATCAGGTTATAATAAATTATTATTAAATAATTAATTAAAATATAAATATGCCGTCTCATTGTAAAAGTGTATTGTATTCTTTTTATTATAAAGTAAAAGGATTTAAATTTTAAATATATCTCGAGGGGCTAAAGTGTCCATTTATCCAATATAGAAGGGACCAAATAATATTTTCATCAAAGTAGAGAGTGGTGGGCCCCAGCAATAATGTTCATCTTCCCCAATCTCTAACCCATCGAACCTGCAATTTCTACCATCAAAACACAAATTAAGATTTTGATTGCTTTCAAAACTTCAATAAAACTAATTTTAGCTATGTAAAACATACTTTCTATACCTAAAATTATCATATACTTAGAATAAATTGCTCAAAAATTGATTTTATATACTGCTTAGTTTTCAGATCGGTACACACGATTGATGCCCCTCGGTTATTGATGCCCTGGGCGGTCGCCCATGCGGCCCAGCCCCAGGGCCGGCCCTGGTTTCCAACTAGTTTCAATCATAGTTTAAGAACATGGATTTGAACCATATAATCAGTCAATAATCATCACATATCATCATATATAACAAGTGATCATCTTACAATTGCAAAAACAATTTCATTTAATCACTTAATCATCAATCCTATCATTTGAAATAAACCCCACTTACCTTTAAAATATGAAGAAGATGATGAATAGAAGGGTAGAAGATGATGATGATGATAATAGCTAGTAGATTACAATCTCCAATCACTTCCTAGTTTGATGATTAACCTTGATTATCACTAGCTAGGGTTTGTTCTTAAAAGGAGAATTGAAATGAAATAGGAATTGGTAAAGTGATCCAAGAGTTAGGTCGGTACTCATTTAAACCGGCCTTCAACTTTGAGTATTTAATACCCGCTCTAAATCTATTGTCTGGCACCTAATTGCTAAATGCGAGAAATTTATTTTATTGCTCCGTCAACTTTAATAATTTAATTCAAGCAACATTTCATTATACGCAATAAGTTCTGAGACTTATTTCACCTATTTCACAAATAACAATTATATCGCAAAATTATTTAAAACAATTAAATACGAAATTATAAATAGAAAATACCAGGCTACCGGAGAGGATGTTACACATTGCGCTGACATAAATGAATATATTTTGTTGGGGAATTTGGTGAAATATAGTTTGATTTCAATCCGAATATCTCTATGAGTCGTGTATGGAGATCATTTACCTAGTACAATATTTCGACCCTAATTGATGCCCGGGTTTCACGAAATTTACTTTGGATAAAACGCAGAGTTTGATTACGTTTTTGCATCAAAAATCAAAATTCCGTTGGTATGTGTGTGTGTTCTTGTGTATGAAACTATGCCTGTAGTATTTGTCCATAAGATGGCGGTTTTACAAACAGTTTTTCAAAACTGGGTTGTAGACTCATTGTATCTGGTCATAACTGATTATGGTCATTTTCGGGTTCATTGAACTTAGTCATTTTCGTTGAGGTTGGGGGTCTTGCCCCTTAATTGGACCCCACAAGAGGCGCGGCCCCCTTGACCCCCGCAATCTTAGTTGAGCATAGTATTTAGTAACTTAGTCGGGTATGCTATCCACATCACTTACCCACTGTCCACTAATCCGTCAATACCCTAAATATACAAACATATTTCACATGTTTTTTTTAAGTGCTCGATAGCGAAATATGTTCGGAACCAAAGCCATTTCAACAGTTTTTATGGCACCGAAGAGGCTAATACACTTGATGATTTTAGCCACATAGTTCTTGACAAATGTCCAGCAAGATAGAGAGGTTCGTATGATGACACTTTGGGAATTATGGAAGAGAACGAACAAGCATTGTCATAGCCAGATCACTAATAGGGACGAGAAAGTATAAGTTATGAAAAATCGGGTGCTAGCTAATTGACTTTCGCAAGGCTAATTTGAAAGAAATTTTCGAGGTGTTGGTGAAATACAAAATACGCATACAACTACTTGGTTAATGTCACAAGTTGGCCATATAAAGTTTAATTGTGATGAGATTTGGCAAAAAGAGTACTGTAAGGTGGGATTGAGTTTTGTAGCTCTCAATTATAATGGTGATGTATTACTATTCGGGGCTCGATCAGAATGTTATGCAAGCTCAGTTTTCGAAGCTGAGACTAAAGCTGTCCTTTGACCTATAACTCAAGCACAAAGTAAAGGGTACTCGGAGGTCACGTTCGAGACTGATTCTTTGAGCTTAATTAAGGCGCTTCTCAACGGATCCACCATGCCACAATTTGCGCGTATGTTCTCGGAGAATTTAAATAACGTCCTAGGTTTTAATGTGTGTAATTTGATCATTTGTTAGAAGAAAAGGGAATCATGTAGCTCATATCATAGCTTCTTTAGCCTAGTCACACACAAGATAATCCTAGAAGGTAGAGCTCAATGTTAATCGAAGAGAAAAAAATGTTGATTTTTATGATGTAATTTTTATAATTTTTCAATGAGCCATTTTTGAGATTTTTTGTTTTTAAAAATGTGGGAAAAATGGATTTTGTGACACATAACACATTTTTATTAGTTCCTCCATTCTCATCAAGATTTTCATTCTCATTTAACCCTCGATTTCTAGTCATAAAATTGGGTAAGAAGATCAATGAAAGTGCACATTTTTCTCTTTTACTCATGCTAAATAACTAAAATGCATCTCTTTAATTTGGTTTGAATCAAACGGCATATATATAAATATAAATAATAAATAATTAACCCTTATTAGCCGCTAAGTACCGTAATTTTCTTGGCGAAATTATATCCAATTTATCACGATATTATCATAACTTATGATAAATTGAAGTTCTCTTGATATATTCAGGGGTAATATTGACTATTTACTCTACTTTTCACTCATTTTTTGATAAATATATAACCCTTTTTAGTTTTGTCAAAATCACTTTTCCAATGTTAGTTCTCTCTCATTTTTATAAATGATAAATTGCAAATAAATAGACAAATAAAGAAAAATGAGAAAAAAAGTTATGTTTTTCGTCTTGACACTTGATAGAGTTCATTTATAATCACGTTTTAGGGAAAATCTTTGTTCAGTTTGTTATTGTATAGCTTGCACTTTCTAAACAATTAATGCTTATTAGAGCTATAAGATTACAATAGTTTCTCTCTACAATGAGGGGTTTCCATCAAAACGCTAATCTGAATAACAGGATCACTTCGTTTTATATTACTGAGTTCGGAGACGATGTTCAAGAAGCTGATATATGGAAGACATTAATAAAGAAAGGGAAAGTGGTGGATGTTTTCATTGCGAAAAAGAAGAACAAAATAGGGAAAAGATTCAGATTTGCTAGATTCATGGATATCAATGATGTCGGAACATTTACTAGATCGTTAAGGGACACTTCGGTGAAGGGCGGAAGAATTATCATAAGCTTGGCAAGATATGATAGAAACTCGAATAAGAATATCCGGGGTGGATTGAGCCAAAGTAATCAAGGATGGAAGAGCATCGGGACACATAACATCGGTAAGGATAATGGTAATAGATCCTGGGCTACGGGGTCCAAATCTTTTGCAGACGCTGTTCGGGGAATCCAGCACAAAGTGATGCTTCGTTTTGAATCAACAAAATTAATATGGGATTGGGCGAAGAGCAACTTGATTGGGAAGGTATCGTCGCTCACAAATCTATGGAATCTCGAAGACCTAAAAAATGCTGAAGGATGCTCATAGATTAAGTTACGTTTCATTGGAGGTTTATTCGTGTTACTGGAATTGGACGACGAAGACTCGGCTAATGACTTCTTGTTAAATGGATCGGATATATGGGGAAACTGGTTTGAGAGCCTGAATAAGTGGAACAAGGATTTTTCGGTCTCTGAATGTCACACCCCCTAATTCGGGTTGCGGAAGCGAATCGGGTCGGGGCGTGACTAATCAATAACCAAAGCACAAGATATATAGCAAACGACTCTAAATGAGACGTTTTAAAAAGTACATTGAAATACAGTACGTTACATAAGTTTTCAAAAGTAATAAGTCATAAAAGTACATCATCAATGAGTTCGCAAATTGATTTCCAAAGATTTTAAATACATAATCCTAGTACAAAAGATAATGCCAGTAAAATCTTCATAAGTGTATACATGCGACTCGTACTAGCTTAGCATATACGTAGATCTTGATGGGCCATCCTAATGTTGCTGCGTACCTGAGAATGCATCACTAAAAAGGTCAACCAAAAAGGTTGGTGAATCTCACAGGTTTATAGTACGAACAGTTTTGAACACATCAAGTATTATAAGTAAGTAAGTATTGCACAGTTGCAATAGTTCGATATACATTGCCATGAGCACCATAGTTGAAGCATAACAGTAAGTAAGTAATTGCCCTCGTGAATGCTAATCCAAAAACATTCATGTGAAACGAGTAGAAAACACCTGTTTATACGAGTACGGTTCGTGGTGGCGCTACCACCCCAGGTGGGGATTGTCAGTCCCATATGGATCCATATACTAAAACTCGCGCTTAAGTCCATAACTAACAACTATGATTAAAGGGACTTCATTGGATTAAGTAAAACCCATGCAATCGATATACCAGTAAATCAAGTAAGTAAGTACATGTGTTCGAGTAAAACAAGTAATGCATCTCCCCCAAAACAGTAAAACAGTAAAAAGGGGCCGTGAGACTCACTGGTAGCAGTCTTCAGCGAATATAACAGCTAGTAATAGTAGTCGTCTGAGTGCGTCCCTCAAATACCTAGACGCCAATAGACATACTTTATATAAGTATTCGACTACTAGTTAAGTTAAAACGTTTATACAATTTTAGTTGTTGGTGATATTTGCGTGGAAAAAGTCGTTGCGTATAAGTATATATTTATGTATACTTATTAGTTGAATATGTATATTCGTATATATAAAAGTCATCGTTTGCAAATACGTATATATATATAACTTAATTGTTTGTCGTTGTATATATATATATATATATATATATATATATATATATATATATATATATATATATATATATATATATATATATATATATATATATATGTTTATAAAAATAAATATTTATTTGTGTCGTAATGTTTTAAAGCTTATTATTCATTTTTCGTTTATAAATACTCGATCCAATGTATTAACTCGAGTCGCGTATATGTATTAAAACATGAAACATAAATGTTTACAAAAAAAATTAGTTGAAGTTTTAGAAAATAACATTAACTTTGTTTAAATTGAATAGGTATATATGTTCAAGATCGATAGAAAACAACAATACAATAGTTATTGATCAATTACTTATTAGTGACATATATGTTCATTTAGTTTAAAATGAAATAGTTATTCCATGGCAATTACTTGTTGTAGTTTTGTGCTTCAACGTAAATCTCATTGAAATAACATGATAATAATGTAACTTTATTAGGTTTGGCCCAATTATAATTAAGTAACCCATTTATAAACTAAACTATCCCATTTACACTTTACCCTTTTGGCCCATTAATCATATAATTAGTTTAGCCCATTAAATTAGGTTGGGCCTAGTTATAAGTTAACCATATATATATATATATATATGTTAGGCCCAACAGTACGAAAAGCCCAGCCCAATCTCATTTATGTATATATGTATATCACACAGTCCAGTTTACAAATACGCAAGCCCAGGCCCAGTGTTGTTGCAAACCCGGATGGGTTGATTTTTGGAAACCCGTGTGGGTTGGGTTGGACCCGTACGGGTTGGGCTCTACCCCTTTTCAGCTCTGTTTTTGGTCCTAAAAATCTGGCCCGTATTCATAATAATTTTGCAATGGTTTCGGTTTACAATTGCTTCTACGAGTTTATTACGTATATTAAACGAATTATAACTTTCGATTTCATATTTAACATACATATACACATTTACACTTTTTGGCTATATTTTTGGGTTTATATGGTTTTATTAGTTTCACGTGTTTATCATCATCATCATCACAAGAGTTTTTATACAAATTTCAACATAGTTAACAACATACATAATTATTCATACATATAAAACCATAAGTAAAGTAATTCATATGAGGAATTTAAATAGAAAAGTTTTACTTACAAGTTTTAAAGATGATGATATTATTGTGATGATGATGAAGTAAGAATGCTGTTGTGATCTTGCTTCTGTATTTGCTTTGTTGAAGGAAGAAGGAGAGCAAAAGAGAATAGAAATAGATGATGAAATAATTGAAGGAAGGAGAGTATATATTTAAAAATTTGGTACGGGAATATGGTTAATGAACAGGAACCGGTCTCCCCAATTATTGGGGTTGGTTGTGTAATTTTTAGCCCGTTAATTTCGTGTACGGGTATAATTAGTGCAATATAAAATTTAATATTTAATATTTTTGTTTTGTAGATGTTCTCCTGGTTCGTTATTTAAAGTTAGAATAATGAGATTCTCATTATTTTAGACTGTTGTACAAATTTGTACATTTTACTGCGCGCATCCAATTGGGTGCCAAATTTCAGTTAAATTATGATTTCATATTTTGAGGTAATTTTCCAATTACTTTCAAACGTATGAGAAAAATAGAACTTTTAATATTTTGATCTTTGGGTATGTTTTACAATTGTTTCTGTTCGCGTATAATACGTTTTATATATAACCGTATATCTAACGTGTTTTATCTCCATATTATAATTGTAAGAATACTCGTAATTAATAATTTCATTATTAATTATTTTGTGTCACAAACTTTTGTATTTATTTTGTCGGATTCGTTCCAATACGTTTGTACGTAACTTTAAATAATTACGTATATATTTATTCGATTACTTTTATTTTATATTCGTACCAGGTACGAATATTAAAGTTTAAATTTGGAGCGAATTTTGGGTCATTTTGACCGGGTGTCACACTGAACGTTTAGCTGCGATCAAAATCGCCGGAATACCTCCACATGCTTGGTGCTCAGAAACGTTTGATGAGGTAGCTAAAAACTTCGGTGAAGTTGTTAGATCGGAAAATTGCGACTCAGACTCTGTTAATTGGGTCACTGGGAATGTAGTAATTCTTACAAAAGAATCTGGGAAAATTGATCAACTATTAACAATTGCTGTTGACGATAATGAATTCCAAATCCGGATATTCGAAGATCAACTGGAATCCTCTAGGCTTATTCCTGGTTTCTCAAAGAGCACTTCAAGATGGATATGTTCTGATTCGGAAACTGAAATCAGTAGCGAGGAGGATTCTGAGCCGGAGTCAATGCCGGAGGAAGAGCTCGGGGATTTCTCGCCGGTGCCGGAAGCAAAAGGAGAGGAAGCCAAAGGGTCAGGAAACGAAAAGACAGAAGAATTGGAAGAGTCTATTGATGCTTCGAATGTCGGGAATACAGTGCAGATGGAGGGAAATTTGAATTCAAAAACGAATCATGGGCTTAGTATTAATGCGGATGGCATATCCAATGGGCCTATTGGGCCTATTAACCGCCCATCGCATTCAGAAGGGGAATACAACTCGGAATCAACGGGTTTGGATGATACTGCCAACAATGGGCTGTGTGGCCATAACCTGAATATGGAGAATATGGGCTTGGATCAACCTTGTATAAATCAATCGGGTGACTCAATAGGGAAAAATACGGATCATATTGACCTAACGGAAGCAGCAAAAATACCAAAATTGGTCAACCGGAAAAAAGGGAAATCGGGAAGGAAGAGATTCGACCTAAACAAAATTGCAGGATCACATTTCTCACACATAATTTCCAACTCCAACTCATCGAAGTCCAGCTCTAAAAGAATCAGTGTATCATCATGCGATTCTACAGAAATCCAGGAAACTATGGAAATTGGAGAAATGCTTGGTTTTGCTATGAAAGGGAAGCAAGAGATGGTAAGGAAAACTATGAAAGAGAGTGGTGCCATGAATGGGTTTAAATGAAGATATTATCCATAAATATCAATGGGGCGGCTTCATTAGCAAAGCAAGAATGGGTGAGAAAGACTAGGAAAACAAATAAAATTGATATAATGGGGGTTCAAGAAACAAAGATTGAAGCATTAGAGGAGCAAATGGTTAGTGCTTTGTGGGGTGGTAACGGAATGGGTTTTGATCGTGTGGATTCAGAAGGGGCATCGGGTGGAATTTTAACCATATGGGATAAGTCTGTTTTTGATAAAGAGAGGGTCATAAAAAAACCAGGAATGTTAGTGATCATTGGAAATTGGAAAGCGAATGGAACATCTTGTGGTCTCATCAATATTTACGCCCCACAGGAGCTCTCAAAGAAGAAACTTCTATGGGCGGAAATCCAACACACTTTGTATGCGTTTCTGGAAGTAAGATGGATTGTATTTGGCGATTTTAATGAAGTTAGAAAGGAGGAAGAAAGAAAGGGTACGAAGTTCATATACAACAATGCTAAAGTCTTCAATGATTTTATTCATCAAAGTGGTCTCAATGAGGTTAAAAGCGGCGGCAGAAAATTCTCTCGGTATAGCAAAAATGGAGAAAAGCTCAGTTTGCTTGATAGATTTTTGGTGAATGACAAGTTGCTGGAATCGTGGCCACTCCCAAATGTAACAATAATTCCACGGGGCATTCTTGATCACTGCCCATTAGTTTTTAATTCTGAGATAAAAGATTTTGGGCCTTCGTACTTCAAGTTGTGTAACTCATGGATGGAGGTAACATCTTTCAAAACAGTGGTTGATAAAGCATGGGGAAAGAAAAGTTCTCGTCAACCAGGTACTTTTATTCACATATTCATGAACAAGCTTAAGGAAACAAAACGGTTGGCTAGAGAATGGAACGAAAATCAGAAAAACATATCCTATGGTGAAAAAGTTCGCCTAAATAACAAGGCAATTGAACTGGACCTGCTGGCTGAAAATAGAAACCTCAATGAAGCAGAAGTGAAAATGAGAATGGAAGTGGATTTAAAGAGGTGGGAGTTGGAAAACCGTGAAGCTAAGGATTTGAGGCAAAAGGCGAAAATTAGATGGGCTATTGAAGGGGATGAGAACTCAAGGTTTTTTCATGGCGTAATAAAGAACAAAGCCAAGCGGAATTACATACATGGAATTTCATGCAACGGTCAATGGTCGACAAAACCATCCAAAATCAAAGAAGTAGCTTTCTCCTTTTTCTCAAACAAATTTGAAACTAAAATTGTTTCTAGACCTTCCTTCCATTGTAATAATTTCAAGAAACTGTCGAACTTGCAAAGAAGTGACTTAGAAAAACCGATTTGCGAAGAGGAAGTTAAGTCTGCAATATGGTCATGTGGTGATGAGAAGTCTCCAGGACCAGATGGATTCTCACTTCGTTTTTATAAGCTATTTTGGAATAATATTAAAGTTGATCTCATGAATGCTATTAGACAATTCGAATGCTCGGGCAAGATTGACGAGGGCTGTAATGCCTAATTCATTTCATTAATCCCTAAAGTTGATTGCCCACTCTCTTTTTCGGATTTTCGTCCCATAAGCCTCATTGGGTCATTGTATAAAGTGATTGCTAAGATTCTCGCATCCCGCTTAAAAGGTGTAATAAATAGCTTGATCGGAAATGTTCAAACCGGTTTTTTATCAGAAAGAAATATCACCGAAGGTCCTCTTATAGTGAGTGAGCTCATCTCATTAATAAAAAAAAGGAAATCCCAATCATTTGTCTTCAAAATCGATTTTGAAAAGGCTTTTGACACCGTCTCTTGGGAGTTTATCGATGAGATAATGTCACAAATGGATTTTGGATTGAAGTGGAGAGGTTGGATTCGAGGATGTTTAGAATCATCAACGATTTCTGTTCTTGTCAACGGGTCACCAACGGCGGAATTCAAACCACAAATTGGGGTGCGGCAAGGTGATCCGATGGCACCTTTTTTATTTCTTATTGCAGCCGAGGGGTTAAATCAAGCTATGATAAAGGCAAGGGAGTTTGGAATTTTTCACGGTATTAAAACATCTCAATCGGGGCCTGAAATATCACATTTGCAATATGCCGACGATACGATTTTTATAGGAGAATGGTCCTCGAGAAACATAAAAAATTTGTTTCGTATATTAAGATGTTACCAAATGTCTTCGGGGATTTGCATTAATTATTCTAAAAGCAACTTGTTTGGAATCGGGGTAGAGGAGTCTTGTGTCTCAGACATGGCGAATGGCTTCAATTGTAGCATTGGGAGGCTTCCGTTCAATTATTTGGGCTTTCCCATCGGGGCTTCAATGAATCGATGTGAATATTGGGCTCCGTTGATAAATCGGTTACAAAGCAGACTGTCATCCTGGAAAGCTAACTCATTATCGATCGGCGGCAGACTCCAATTGTGTAAAAGTGTCTTGGGTAGCTTGGGTACATATTACCTTTCACTTTTTAAAGCTCCATCGAAAATTATTAACGAACTGGAAAGAATTAGAGCTCGTTTTTTTTGGGGTGGGTCTGAAGATAAGAGGAAAATATGCTGGATTAAGTGGAATCGTGTACTAGCAGATCAAGAGAGGGGAGGATTAGGAATTGGGAGTTTAAAAGCTCAAAACGTTGCGCTTCTATGCAAATGGTGGTGGAGGTTTTTGGGTGAAGACGGTAGTGTTTGGGGTGATGTCATAAAAGCAGTTCATGGTAAAAATGGTGGCTTGGGTGATAAAATCTCGAATGGAAAAGTACCTGGAATGTGGCGAAATATATTAAAAGTTGGCACGGAATTGAGTAAGGTAAATCTTCCGTTTGCAAGTCTGTTCATGTATGATCCAGAACGAGAGCAGCTTGGCATCAAAGCATGGTCGTGGAGATTGGCACCGTCAGGAATATTCTCAGTCGCATCTCTTAGATACGCATTCGATGATCTAGCGTTAAATCCAGGTTTCACGGCTGTATGCAAATGGGTTAAACACATGCCAAAGAAAGTTAATATTTATGCTTGGAGGATAGCAATGAAAAGAATGCCAACACGAATGAATTTGGAAAAACGTGGTGTGCAAATCTCTTCAACATTATGCCCACTGTGTAATGCATTCGAAGAGGACGAGAATCATATTTTCTATGCTTGCAGGTTCTCGAAGGCGGTGATTCAATTCATAGCTAAATGGTGGAAAACCAATGCACAAGAAATTGGTAGCGTGGATCAACTTATGCAATGGGCGTCAAAAGCCGGTTTTAAAGGAAGGAAAGGAGAATATTTCACAAGTTGTATCTACACTTTTCTATGGCTAATTTGGAATTTCAGGAACGAGGTATGTTTCAAGGGGGAGCAAATATCTGAATTCGATAAAATTCCATTTCAAGTGATCAACAAATCGTATTTCTGGATAAAAAATAGAAGTAAAAGTAAGGATTCATGTATTCAATGGGCTGATTGGTTCGAAACTCCATGGATGCTGAGCGATTAATATTAGAAAATAATGGTGGATCGTAGCTTCTCAAATGTAATAATATTAACTGTAAGTCTTGAGATAGTTAGGAATGCTCTTTATCATATGTAATCATATTGTTCTATGTCTAGCATCTTGCTAGTTTGTTAAATATATTATGGGGTTCGGGTTTGGGGTGATGGCGGAGCCGAAGCTCCTCTCCCGTTCCCTTTGTTCTTGCTGTTCAAAAAAAAAAAAAAGAGCTATAAGATTAATAAGTGTTAATGATATTTCCACCAACAAAAATGATAGTTGTACCAAAACTGTGCAGTAACAGTTGTACTATATGCATATATAGTTGCACTTAATGGTGTATTTATCATTTTTTATGGTGAAAATATTAACGCGCATTAATAAATGTTAAGACATTATTGAGCCGCCAAACGATGCTTTCATTAAAAACCAGTGTCAAACTAAGATTATGCAAGATTTGACCATATAAAATCTTACTCGTATTCCGTACCTAATCGTTGTTGCTTCAAAGTCATATTCAATTATTTATGCCCTGTCATGAATATGTCCGTAATTTTTTACTAGAGTTAGATTCAAATTTTTATACTTGTGTATTGAAATGCTTATTTTTTGGTGGGATTTGCTAATGTGTGCCCTTATGGCACACGTTAAGGTGCATTTAATGAAGTCGAAATTTTCTTAAATATTAATATTTACATTTAATACTCATTAATTCAATCTAATAATTTTCTTTTTATGCATATATTAATTACAAATTATGTTATTTAAAGAAATTTCAGGTTCATTAAATGCACTTTAACGTGTGCCACAGAGGCACACGTTAGCAAAACCCTTTTTTGTTTTATAAGACTCTTCCCAATAGCCATCACTTTCACCGTCGGTTTGTACGTCGGTATGGTGATGCCGTTGGCACCACGACATCACTTTACCGTCAGTTTTGTGGTCGTGGCCAAACTGATGGTGTCGGTTTTTTGTTTTTGTTTATTTGTTCAGTGTATAGAAATAAATTTATATTGGTAAAAATGGGGTCCAGATAAACTGAAGTGATGTTTACTGTTGGCAGTGTAATGTCAGTTTTGAGTCAGTTTTGTAAACTGCTTATGGGACGCTAATTCAAAAATTAACGCGTCAGTTAGCGTCATTGTTGGGAGCAGTCTAATAGTTTGCCGCGGAATAACCTCATTACCCGTAAAATCTTACTCCGTACTAACTACGGCAGGGCTCTATAAAAATTAATGTAACAAATGAGACCTTCATTTTTCTATAAACCTTTTTAAGTAACAACCATTCTAGCTAGTGCTCAAATTACAATTACAATTTTAGCCACAATTTAGCTTCAGCTATACAACAAAACATGCACAAAATGTCCTCGTAAATCCACAGTGTGTTACAAGCTAGTTATGCAATGCATCAATAACTCGTAATTGATCGAAAACATAGTACTCACGCTATATATGAGTATATGACATATGTATCATATATTGCTTTCATAAAGCACACAAATAACTTAATTAGCTTGATTGGATTGTCGATCTCTCATCTCTGATCCACCAACAACTGATCCTACACCTGTACGTATCACCGTTGCAAACATTGATCAGCGACATCTCGCTCATAAGGATACAAATAGCCAAATACTGCCCAATTGTCTTATATAACATCCCCGGGGATTAATAGATATAAGGCTTGTGACAAAAGCGAAACATAATAGTGGTAGAAAGTTCAACTTCATGTTATAGTTCATATTTATTTGTGAGATTGTGAAGGATAAGTCAATAAGTCACATTGTTCATTGAATTGGACTTATAGCAACCAAATGATATTTTATAACGTTAGTAGCATATAAGTTATCAGTCACATTAGACCACTTCCCCGAAGAACTGAAATGTCACGTCAACATTTCATCCTACAGAATGAACAAAGATTGAAACGGCCATTGGTGGACTGAAGAACTAAAATTTTGAAGCCCACATTTACCAATATCATACTAAGAGCATCTCTTATGGGTGTCCATGACCCAAGTCCTTGTCAAGGTGGCATCTTCATTGAAGATGTGGCAAGTTGCTTGTATTGACACCCCACTATTTTAGCAAGTTCATGGATTGAGGTTTATACAAGAATTAGAAAGTCCATGCAGATGACCTCCATGGACTTATGATGGATGGGTCTCAAACTCTACTTTATTATTAAAATAATATACATGTATAAGATGCTTCCCAACAATTTAATTACTAAACTTAAATTACGTATTTAATATCAAACTGTAACACCCGCCAAATTAGGACTAGTAATTAGTGCCTAATCATATGTTAATACATGTAATTAGTTCCTGGTTAGGCTAATTAATGTATCGAATTATATATATTGTTGAATATATACGAAAATGCGATTTGATTAAATCGTACGCAATTTAAATCGGATGTATTTCGATTCAATTATATACGAACGTTGGTGACCAATTTTATTAAATAACGTTGTTATGTCAAAAATATTATTATAATAATATTTCGTATTCATTCGTATCGTACAACCCAAGACTTACATAATTTAAAATGTAAAACGCGCAAACAAATTAACTTACCTTTTTATAATTCAAATACAAAGTGATTAGTAAAATATTTAAATAAAATATCGCGTAATAAATTGTATTTTAAAATGTACCAATTAATATGTAAAATAATTATTTAACGTTTAAACGACGGAGTAAACGAACACCGCACGGACCGCGATTGCGGAGACTGAAAAGTGGGAGGTTAACCTCCCACCTCCCTCCTTTTTCCCCATTTCTATCTTTTCTCTCTCTCTCTTACACTCTCTTTCTTCCTTTTCTCTCTAAAATCACCACACCACCACCAACTTACTAATCTTCAAAATAACAACCTAAAATGCACTCGGATCTTAGCACCGCTTTGGAGAAAAACGACCACGGCATCACGATCTATCATCCTATCTTTTCGGATTTTTGATCCGACACTTTGTAAGTTTCCGACAATTCTCGAAACTCTTCGATTTCCATTATTTTCGACTTGTGGTTGTTTGTATACACTTAAAATGTCCATATATGGGTTGGGTAAAAGTTTTGGACCGAACGGAAACCGAAAAACTCGTTTTCGACACATTTTCCGGCCAACAGACCGCTACGTCGCAGTTGGCCCAGAATTTATGCGACGTCAGCTTCAACGTCGCAAAACCCCTCGTAACGTCGCATAGTGCGACGTCAGTCACAACGTCGCACGAATCCTCGACGTCGCATATAGCGACGCAGCCTATTACGTCGCATTGACTTGCGAACGTCGCATTAGCGACGCAGCACCCTACGTCGCATTAAATTGCGAAACGTCGCCTTTAGCGACGTCATGCTCAACGTCGCAATCCTACCTGCGACGTCGCACCCAACGTCGCACAAATCAGAACCTCAAAAACATAGATTTTCACTAAGTGTCGAGACCCTAAATTTTATCACTCGATTTCACCCAATTTCAAGTCCAGGTGCGTTTTTCCTTAAAGCAATATAGTAGAAATAAAAATTTTCCAAGCTGACCTGGCAGCTCGACCCCAGCCAGGGGCTCTGCCCCTTGGACCCCGCCAGGGGCTGCCGCCCCTTGGACCCCGCTACCAGGGGCGCTGCCCCCGGACCCCCGTACTTAGATTTCGTAACGGCTTCTAAAGCACAATCAAAACACATTTTTCAAGTAAAACGACACGAAATCAAAATAATAATAATTGAGATTATTATTACAAATCCGTCACCAACGGGCCGTACACTTTTCAAATACTCAAACTTATCAACCAAATAGTGGAAATTTGGACATTATAGTTGAACGAACAACTACAAGGGTGATCTGTTGAGATACCCAAATCATGATTATAACCATCGCGTGTCGTGGACACCCTCAGGTTACAAGTCTTTGGACTTCATACTCGGCTAATCAACTTACGTTTGTTTAAACGCACTCAGACTCAGGTGAGTCTCATAGCCCCTCTTTTACTGTTTTACTCAGGGGTGTGATATATTGCTCAACTTTTACATATGAACGCAAGTACAAACGTTTCATATACTACATGAGTTTTTCGAAACTAATCATTTAAAGTCCTCCGTCAGCATAGTTGTTAATACGTTGTAGCGTGAATATTAGTATATGGTACCATATAGGATTGACCCACCTCGTCCGGGTTAGCAAGCACTAACCGGGTAAACGGACGTACTAATATTTGGGAAGACGAATGTGGATTAGGCATTCGTGGAGGCACCTCGCCCGGAATTCTCTATAGGGGACCCGGCCCTCGAGTTAAGCTCAACTATGTGCTCATGGCTGTATACACGATGATTATCATTTAATTGCTGGATGCAATTCATTATTTAATTGCTGGATGCAATTCATTATTTAATTGCTGGATGCAATTCATTATTTAAATCTTGCGGTTCATACGATATTACTTGATTTCAAACCTGTGAGCTCACCAGCTTTATAGCTGACCTTTTAGCATATATCGCAGGTACCCAGCAGTAGGATGTTTCTGCTCAGGATTTAGCTCGAGTCAGCATACAGACGATTGAGATTTTCTTGCATTAGTATATTTTGTACAAGTACTTATGTACTGAAATCTCATTTTATTAAACTCGAGTTATGTAAAGCTTTAAAGGTTGTAAACATTTCAGTTATCAATATATTTTGTAAAAACTACGCATATAGAGTCGTTTGCTATTTATCTTTGTGCTTTGTTATTGATTAGTAACACCCAAATCAAGCTTCCGCAAATCATTAAATTTGGGGGTGTTACACAAACCTACCAAACCAATTTGTTTTTCAACAACACCCATTAATATTGTACCATCTGCTCTCACTCAAAAGACATTTCACATTCATATTCTCTATTTCATCTAACCATTATTCTTTATGTTCTTTCTTTCTCTGTTACCATGGAACCTAACAACCCTTTTGAAAATCAACCAAACTCCCAAGTACCTTGTAATTTTATAAACCCACCTCCCCAATACCATTCACATTTACCTGGGTATGTTAACATGCTTCAATATGGCATGTACACGGAACAAGAATATCCTCAATGTCAATCGGCTAACCTACAAACTACATCAAATTCGTGTAGCGTTGGGGAATCTCAGATTCCCGACTATGAAATTCTTGAAACTCAAGTTCCTGAAACTCAACTTCCAATACCCAATGTCACACCCCCTATTTCGTGGCTTGCGGAAGCGATGATTTGGGGCGTGACTAACCAATAATCAAAGCACAAAGGTACAAGCAAACGACTCTACATGAAACGTTTATAAATATTTCAAAAGTAGTACAAGGTTTAAGTCATAAGTTTATGTTATAAATGTGAGTTCGCCAAAATGATTTCCAAAGATTTTAATACATAACGTTTAACAAAATATAATGCAGAAAAATCTTCATCTGTTTACAAGCATGCGACTCATACTAACTAGCATATCCTGCGGGCCATCCTTACTGAGCAACCCTACTGTTGCTGTGTACCTGAGAATGCAACACTAAAAGGGTCAGCTATAAAGCTGGTGAATCTCACAGGTTTTCAAATAAACATTGATGTGATCAACATGATTATCCGACGATTTTATAACCAAACAATGAGTAAACAATGTAAACCGAACAGTGAGAAGTAGTGTAACCTAACAATGATGAACCAATTAGGTTCCCGAACAATGAGTTAACCATTAAGGTTACCGAACAATGATTGGCCGACACTGATATTGCACTGAGCTATGATTCAAGGCCTAACCCGATCTTTGCCTCCCGTCTTGGTGATACACCCTTGACAATTACTAAAGTGCCCGTTTTTAACTTGGTTGTAGCTAGCAACCCGGACGGGGACGTCACTCCCATGATAGTACTATCCTTTAGTAATCGCGCATTATTAAGTTAATGAATCATACACTGTTGAGGACTTTTACCGAATTAAAACACTCGTGCGTATACCGTACAATGAAAATCATGACTGACAATGATAACCGAACAATGTAACCAATGTGATTAACCGAATTAAATAACAATGTAGATAACTTGAGTTAATACTAAATTAACTAACCGAATAACAGTGATCACGAAGACAATTTGTGTTGCATCTCCCCCAATTACTAAAACATGTAAACATTGAAAATGGGGCCGTGAGACTCACCTGAGTAAATTCGAGCAGTGAATATGTCCGACGTGGAATAGACAATCCCCGAAGTCTTCTAGTGTCCTAAACACGCGAGATTTTAATGAGCTTTTGATTGTCTAATATTTATTTGTATTAATATGTATTCGATCATATTATATCCAAATGTTTAACTTTGTATTTCCCATTTGAAGTTTATAAAAATGTACGGCCCGTTGGTGGTGACATGAGATTATGTTTCAAAAACATATCTTGCTTTGTTTTCGTAGAAATATTCATCGTGTGTGTATATATATATATATATATATATATATATATATATATAATGTTCTAAAACATAAGGTATGTTTGTTTGTATGAATATAACTCGTATATTCGTGTTTCAAAATCTAATATGATTTGTTTTTATAAAAATATCCACCTCGTATTATATATATATGATAAAACTTTGTTGTTAAACCGATTTGACAGGGCTGCACCGTTTTGGTCATATCTCCCTCATACGAACTCGGATTTAGGCGATCAAGCTGCTTAGACGACCGTGACTCAGAGGGCTACAAAACTACAAAAGATGGTTTGCTAACTTTTATGTGATCCGCCGGATCATGGCCTTGACCCGCCGGATCATGGCCGGATCAAGGTTTTTGCAGGTTTTAAGATGATCCGCCGGATCATGTCTTGATCCGCCGGATCAGGGCATGTTTCAGGCTCTGTTTCGAAGTTTTTACCCCCCAAATCATATCTAACTTAATCATAATCAATTTTAGCACCTATAGAACATTATTACATGATAATCTAAGTTATATATATTCAAACTCAAAGAGAAATCGAAAGGTTCCTTACGAATTAAAGTTTGGAGCCGTGATGATGGTGATGATGATGAGCGATGATGATGATGCTAACGAAGAAGATGATGATTGTGATCCAAGATGATGATTATGATTATGAAGGTGATGTTGTTGTTCTTGATTTTGGACCGAGAGAGAAGAGACCGAGAGTGAGATTGAGAGTTGTGCGGGTGTGTGTATTACATTATTGGAAGGGGCTCCAATTATTGAAGGTAGTTGGTCAATTTAGACCCGTGTTTGCGTACCCGATCGTTATGTAGTATAATGTTTTAAAATGATAATTTTCTAAACTTGAAATCGTATATGTTTTCCATTGAAGTATTTTATACAAAAACTTTTAGTGAGTTATAAAAATATAACATTGTTTTACTTTAGATGTACGGATAGTTTTCAGTGTACAAAATGTATTTAAAACTTCAACCGAGTAAATAATTATTATTCTCATTAATAATACATTATTAAAAAAATGTTTTTCACTACGTCCGTATTTCAGTTTGTGCGTTCTTTTAGATTTGTTTGTACGCGATTATCACTTATTCATTGTATTATACATATATATATATATATATATATATATATATATATAGATACATATATAATATTCGGATACTTTTGTTTTAACACGTACCGAGTACGAGTAATTAAGGTTTAAATTGGGGACAAATTTTGGCCTTTTTGACCAGGTGTCACATTCTCCCCTTGTTAGGAGAATTTCGTCCCGAAATTCAAGTGAAACTTAGATCCGCGTGTTTCTAAGGCCGACTATGTGATATGTCTAATACTAAGACATCCGATTTATCCATGTCCTCTCCCCTTGTTAGGCTTTGACCTACCGATTACTTAAGAAATGGAGAGGTCCGAATTCTACCCGACCGTTATGTCTACTTGACCAGGTCGTCCCGTATTAGCAAGTGTTACTTTGTTTTGGATGACCAATCCACCGAATTCAGTGAGTCTTACTATGTTCATACAGTTTGTAATAGTCAGTAGGATCGTTGCGTAAACTAGACTCTATCAGTCTCCTATAGAAACTAAATTTAGCATACATTAGTTTTACGTGGAATGTTACCCAGTGTATAAAAGTTAACCGGTATGTTTTCCGGTATAACCGGTATGTTTTCCGGTATACACACTGTAGGATATGTTATTCCTATACATATGTAAGCTAAACTTCATCTCATAAAGAAACTATAGAACTAACTTGTCGTTTTTCCCTAACTCTATTGTGCACTTAGAATCTAGGGAAAACATAAAAGATATCAAGCAGAAAGTAAGATTTTCGATCTTTACACGACCATTGTCTACATGACAGGGTCGGTCCACATTACTGAGTTTAACTCTGAATTGAACTTATAGTCCACCGAACTTTGCAAATCTTACTGTATTCCGAGTATTTCTAGTAAATTATTAATACCGTACAAGATGTATAACCGTTCTATATTAACATGTATAGGTTTCGAATACCTAAACCGAATAATATCACCGGACCAGATCACCAAAGTGAATACCGAACTTACATCTTAACTAATTTATATACCTAATCATGTATACCGAATTATATACCGTATCAACTAACCTATTGTACCTCCATCATCAAGGAAATAGATTAGACATTACGCGATAAGGTACGTACCCGCATCAGGGTCTGGTTGAGGGTCCCTAGCCTTCAGCACGAAGAACCTTCCTTTCTTGTTCTCCTTTAGTTGAGGACAGTCACTTCTGAAGTGCCCTACAGTTCCACACTCGAAACAAGCTTTCGCTCGGCAATCCTTAGCAGAATGACCATAACGCTGGCACTTGTCACAGGGAGTGCCACAAGGCCCGTCATGGTGACGTTTACACATTGAGCAGTAGGGTTTGGTTCCAGTGTATTCTTTCTTGTTTTCAGATCCAGAGGTGTTGGCCTTGGTGGTTGCAGGCTTTTTGGTAGCCGGACTCTGGGTGTCGGAGTTTCCCTCAGATTTTCTCTTGTTATCACCAGAGTGATTTCCAGTACTTTTGACAACAGATGTTCCTTGACGAATAATCTGTGCCATCAGTTTGTGTGACATACGCACGGTACCATGAAATGTAGGAGTGTTGGACGAAGTCACCATCCCTTGGATTTGCGAAGGGAGTCCCCAGATATAGCGTTCGATACGCTTGGATTCCTCACTAACCATAGATGGACACAGGTGTGCTAGTTGGTTAAACCTAGAGGTGTAGCCGGCAATGTCATTGCCTTGGGTAGTGAGTTGCAAAAATTCGGCCTCTAGTTGTTGAATCTCATCCCTGGGACAATACTCATCCTTGAGCATTTTCTTCAGTTCGTCCCAAGTGGTTTCTAGAGCAATGTCTTGGCCCACAGAGTCAGCATAAGTATTCCACCATGTAAGAGCATCGTCCATAAAGGTGTAAGTGGAGAAATTGACCTTACAGTCCTCTGGGCAATTGCAGATGCGAAAGACTGACTCAGTCTTCTCCAGCCATCGCAATAAGCCAATAGCACCTTCAGTGCCTTTGAAGTTCACAGGGTGGCAGCTAAGGAAGTCCTTATAGGTGCAAGGTTTAACAGGAGTAGAGTTTGGTGGTGTTTCAGAACTTTCAGACCGCCATTGCCCCGCAATTAATGCTTCAGCAACCAGTTGATCAACCTGAGCTTGAGTGTAGGTTCGTCTTGGCGGCATGATTCTTGCAAAAGTAAAAAGAAGATGGGTGAGTTGTCTGTACCAAATCATGACATATCACATATGTATTTATATTTATGTTGTAATATACGACAACACAGGCGAAGTCATGATTCGGTAGACAACAGGGTTTGATGTAGGCTGAGAGTTTTCAAATGTTTTCAGGATATGGTTTACAAATAATATGGTGAGTTTGTGAATCGTGATTCGGGGTTTGTTCGGATAAAAATGAAGTTATCAACAGTATGGGCGAAATAAGGTTTGGTTTGTGAAAACCTAACTGGTTTCCTAGTGAACACCTAACAGTACAGTGGAGTTTGTTGCAAAAGTTATAGATGTGTAATTAGGTAGGCGACGGTAATTAAATATTAAGTCCCGATCTTCATATCGAAGGACGTTGGAGTAGCTATGTTTGTCAGTTACAGTGATGTAGGTGGTGACAAAAGCATCATCGGTTAAGACCTATTCATATACCTTCAGTATATAATAGTCTAGAGAATAGTATGTAATCGAGGCCTATAATCATATATACTATATGTTGAGTCACTAATCGCTGACCATGATGAAGTCACTGGTTGCTGACCAACTCAACTGTTCACTACTCGATGAAGAAATGGATTGTATCGAAGCTGCTGTTGCTAATGATAGGTTTCGCTGATCGTCATTCATTCCGCTTGATATGCTGAGGAAGATTTAAAGCTCAACTTGGTGTGTCGCTGATCAATGTCAGCGAGAGCCTTACTTCTTCATATCAATAAAGGCAAAAGTCACTGCCAGAATAACAGCTAGTCACTGAAGATCTTTAGTTCAATTCATTCTACAAGAGCATGTTAGCTCGCAGTGAGTGAGGAGGATTACTGCATCTTCAGGGACTATTCAATAAAGCCTCTCAATCATCAAGTACTAAAAAGTACTGTACTTATCTATACATCAGCAAGAATGTTCCAGTTCGAAGTATGTCCGAAAGATTACGTGGCAGCAAGTGATTGGTTTTAAGGTAACGAGATATTTGCGGTAACAGAATTGAGACCCGCAGAATGTCGGTTCATCAGAGTTCATGTAACATCCTCTCCAGTGGCCTGGTATTTTTCTATTTAAACCGAATAATTATTTGTTATAAATTGTGCTATTTGTGAAACTTGGTTAAATAGGTCTTAGGACTTATTGTGGTCAATAAAACGTTGTTTGATTTAAAATATGAAAGTTGACGGTAATATAAAATAAATTTCTCGCATTTAGTGATTAAGTGCCAGACAATAGATTTAGAGCGGGTATAAAATACCTATTGTTTGGGGCCGGTTAAATAAAGGGCCGATCCCTTTATTGGGATCACTTTCCCAATTCTCTCTTTCAAACTAAACCATAAACCCTAACTTAATTATAGTATCTAATCATCAAATGGAAAGGTGAATTGAAGTATGATCTCTTCTATGAACATCATCATCATCATCTAGCTTTCTCATCTTGATCTTCATACCATTTGTAAGTGATTTTAGTTCATGAACTTAAGTTTTAGAATAAATGATGAAATTGACATATGGAGATGAATCATTTGATATAGTTGGTAAACACTTGTGATATATGATTATATGTGTGTTTCTTAACTAGTTAGATGCATTAGAATCGAGTTTGATGAGCTTGAATTATGAAAATGGAATTTGTGTTCGTTCAGGTCTGTTCTTGAGCTGAAGAACAGATGAACGCGATCCCGGCTATGATTCCGGATCGCGTTCCCTTGTTGTAAACGACCTATTTGAGTTTTTGGCCTTTGAAACGCGATCCAGGCCAAGTATCCGGATCGCGTTTGCTAGTGTTATTCGGTCACAGAATTTTTGCTAAAGGACGAACGCGATCCAGCCTGAATAGTCAGGATCGCGTTTGCATGTTAAATTTTGATGGATTTTTATAAATTTCATATATGCATAGGTGTTTAGAGGTTGTGTTAATAGTGGTACTTATTGAATGATATTGTGGCATTTTACATAAATGCTCATTTTGATATTTACAAATTATGAGACAAAGTACTAACTTATGTTGATTTTGATTCTCAGATTCTCCGAAAGATAAGTGATCTCTGGAATCAGAGATTTTGGAGGCAACGGTATCGGTGAGTGGATTCAGAGCTCACCATTTAATTTAGTTGTGATCATTTGATTGCAACGAATAAACGTGAATATGTTTTGTTGCTTAGTTGATATACCTTGTTGACTGTGAACCTATGTGCTACGTGTTTGGCCTTCGGGCATCAGTTGTTAACGAGGTCAACGAGTTGTTAAATGGTTGGTTGAACTAGGCAGGGGTTGAATGAATGATACAGAGTCGTACTTCATTTGTTGTGTGTTTGATTCTGTATTTGAGTTCAACTACCACTAGTTATCGGTCTCGTCCGTATGGCCATACGGATATGGTTGGGTAAGTGTTCTTGGGGAGCCACCCGGGCATTACGGTTATCCCCAGAGCCACCGATCCTCGTTAAGTTGTTGTTGATTTGTTGAATATCGTATTGCGGTTGTTGGAAGCAATTGTATGATTATGCTAAGTTAGATGTTGTGTTATGAACTCACTCACTTAGCTGTGTGCTAATCCCTCGTATTTACTTTCTGCAGATTATATTTTGAATAGGTGAGTAGCAGAAAGTAGATGCTCTAGGAGCAGGGGAATGTTTTGACAGCTTGCTACTCTGATTATATTTTGTAACAGTTAATGCTAAGTTTTATATAATACCCCGTATTATGTGTTTGTTAACCATGTTTAACTTGACATGACTTAACTTGTGATCGGTTTATGATTTAGTTCTAACGTTTAGTAATTAAATATGTTTTAAATCTCTTCGCTTCCGTGTTTTCAATATAATAATATTATGTAAATGAGGGGTGTTATAAGTTGGTATCAGAGCATAGTTTTGGGGTAATTGAGCATTGTAGAATGTTCAATCCCAAAACTGTAGCGTGGTATGTCAAACATTCCTGGGTAAGGGATTTAGCATTGGTTGTGAAATTGTTAGTAGATAGGTACTAACGATTAACAAGTTTCAAGTGTTGTGTTGATTTCAGAAATGGCAGATGACGAACAACCGATCCCCAACCCCAATAATGCCTCTCGGTATGTTGTTCCTCCTGTTGTGACAAATGTTCGGGAAGGTACATCTCATCAAGGCGGTGAAGAAACCAATAGGGATGAGTATATACATGAGATAGAAGATGAATTAATATTTCTGAGAGAGTTTAAAAGGAAAGCTGAAAAAGCTGCAGCTAGACAACTTTTGCAACAACAATCTTCGGTGTTTGGTGCTAGTCCATCTTCTCAGACTAATAAGATGTGTACTTTTAAAACTTTTATGTCTTGCAAACCACCGGAATTCCATGGAAGTACCAATCCAACTGTGGCTTTAAATTGGTTAAGAGATATGGAACGCAAGTTTGATGTGATTAGCTGTGAGGAAGAATCCAAGGTCAAGTTTGCTGTGCAGTGCCTGAAGGACGATGCCATGGTTTGGTGGGATTCAATTACTGGGCATTTTACTCCACAACAAAAGGAATCTTTGCGATGGAATGAATTTCATCAAGTAGTGCGTAATCAATATTGTTCTGATTTCCATATGGCACAAATTAGGAGGGATTTTGTGAACCTTCAATTAACGGATAATATGACCATGGAGGAGTTGATAGCTCAGTTTACGGAAAAACTTCGATTTGTACAACAATGGGTTCCGGAGGAGAAGACGAAGATAGAGCAGTTTGTGGATACTTTACCCCATAACTATCGTACTACCGTGAGACTAGCCACTAGTTTATCTCAGGCTTTTAATCTTGCTCGATCCGTGGATAGTGACATTAGAGGGTCTCGTGAAACACGATCTAGGGATAATTATTCAAAGTCTAGAGCGGACTCCTTTAGTAAAGGGAAATCAAATTGGCAAGGGAATCGTCAGACAAAGAAGTATGTTAGTAAGAGTAGTTCGTCGGGAAGTTCGAACTGGTGTAGTACATGCAAATCTAGACATTCAGGGCCGTGTACTCCGCAAACAAATAAGTGTCTGAAATGTGGTGATCTTGGTCATGAGATAAGAAATTGTCGTTATCCGAACTTTGTGTGTTGGACTTGTAAGAAGGAGGGACATCGAGTGGGGCAATGTCCAGAGGCGGGGAAATCGGGGCTTGGTTCGGTCGGGAGTTCGGCATCTTCCGGTCAGAAAAGGAAGAATCCTCCACCAGCAACCAGTCGGGCTTTTCAAATGACAGTCAATGAGGCTGTGCATACAGAAGATGTTATAACTGGTACATTCTTTATAAACTCTGTACCGGCTCGTGTTTTATTTGACTCTGGTGCTACTTGTACTTTTATATCTGTATGCTTCTGCGACAAGTTGAAATTAGTGCCTACTGTGATAACCAAACCCGTAGAAGTAGAAATTGTTAGCGGTAAATTAGTTCCTGTTACCACCTCGGTGACTGGAGCTAATATTGTGATTGATGACCGAACTTTCCCTATTTCATTCTTGTTGATGCCAATCCCTAGTTTTGACGTAATAGTTGGTATGGATTGGTTAAGTCAGAATAGGGCTAGCATTGATTGCCACCAAAAGTTGATTAGGATCCCAATCTCCGACGGGTCATACGTTGTGGCTCGAGGAGAACGGGATGGTATGTCTATTCCCCTGATTTCGATGATGAAGGCTAGGAAGTCATTATCCAAAGGTTGCGAGTCCTACTTAGCTTATGTAGTTGATGCTAAACTTGAAAGAAAAGTTATTTCCGATGTACCGGTTGTGCGTGAATACTCTGAGGTATTTCCTGATGAGCTACCTGGGTTGCCACCAGTTAGGGAAGTTGAGTACCGTATTGATCTTGTGCCGGGTTCGTCGCCTGTAGCTAAAGCTCCTTATAGGTTAGCGCCTTCTGAGATTCGTGAAATGATGAATCAGATATAGGAACTGTTAGATAAGGATTTTATTAGACCTAGTTCTTCGCCGTGGGGTGCACCAGTATTATTTGTGAAAAAGAAAGACGGGTCTATGCGCATGTGTATTGATTATAGAGAGTTGAACAAGAGAACGGTAAAGAATAAGTACCCTCTTCCTAGAATAGATGACTTATTTGATCAGTTGCAGGGTTCTTCAGTGTATTCTAAAATTGATTTGAGATCGGGTTATCATCAAGTCCGGGTTCGTGAAGAAGATATTCCGAAAACTGCTTTTCGTACTAGGTATGGGCATTATGAATTTTTGGTTATGCCTTTTGGTCTGACGAATGCTCCAGCTGTGTTTATGGATTTGATGAATCGGGTTTGTCGACCTTTCTTGGATAAATTTGTTATTGTTTTCATTGACGACATCCTCGTGTATTCGAAATCTGAAGAGGAGCATGCCATGCATTTAAGATTAGTTCTGGATACGTTGAAGCGAGAACAGTTGTATGCTAAATTTTCTAAATGCGAATTTTGGATTCGAGAGGTTCAATTTTTGGGTCACATAATTTGTAAGGATGGTGTGAAAGTGGATCCAACTAAAGTCGAGGCTGTGATGAAATGGAACGCCCCAAAGTCTGCTTCGGAAATAAAGAGCTTTCTTGGATTAGCGGGTTATTACCGGAAGTTTATAAAGGATTTTTCTAAGATTGCGGGTCCGTTAACCAAATTAACCCGTAAGGATGAGAAATTCGTATGGACTGATCGTCAGGAGCATGCCTTTCAAACGTTAAGACAAATGTTGTGTCAGGCACCGGTGTTAGCATTACCGGAGGGTTCAGATGATTTCATTGTTTATTGTGATGCTTCTTTTTCGGGCTTGGGCTGTGTTCTTATGCAAAGGGATAAAGTTATTGCCTATGCTTCTCGTCAGTTGAAACCGCATGAAAAGAATTATCCCACTCACGATTTAGAACTTGCAGCAGTTGTATTTGCCTTAAAACTTTGGAGACATTACTTGTACGGAACTCGATGTGTTGTTTGTACTGACCATAAAAGTCTGCAGTATGTGTTTTCCCAAAAAGAATTGAACATGCGTCAGAGACGATGGCTTGAATTAATCAAAGACTATGATTGTGAAATTAGATATCACCCAGGCAAAGCTAATGTGGTTGCGGATGCTCTAAGCCGAAAGGGTGCTTCTGATCGAATCTTTTATCTGAAGGTAAATGTTTCCTCTGACTTGGTTGATCGAATCAAAATTGTACAATTAGAAGCTTTGTTGAATCACAACTTAAAGTCCGAAATTATGTTGAAAAGAAAAGATGAATTAGTGGACGATTCTAGAGGATTGAAAACTTTTAAGTCTCGGGTGTGGATTCCTTTAATTGGCGGAATTCGGGATACGATTTTAAATGAAGCTCATAAGTCTAAGTTAACTATTCATCCCGGTAGTACTCGCATGTATAACGACTTAAAACCTTTGTATTGGTGGCCCACGATGAAAACTGACATTGCACGGTTTGTTGGTAATTGTCATATCTGCGCACAAGTTAAAGCTGAACATCAAAAGCCGTACGGATCACTGAAACAGTTGGAAATTCCCGAGTGGAAATGGGAACATATAACCATGGATTTTGTGACTAAACTACCGCGTACCATTCGAGGTAATGACATGGTTTGGGTTATCGTTGATCGGTTGACAAAAAGCGCACATTTTCTTGCTGCGAGTGAGACCACCTCTTTGACTAAGCTCGCCCAGTTGTATCTTAATGAAATTGTATCAAGACATGGTATTCCAGTGTCAATTGTGTCAGACCGAGATTCCCGTTTTGTTTCGCATTTTTGGCAAAGTCTTCAACAAGAATTGGGTACCCGTGTAAATCTAAGTACAGCATATCATCCTCAAACAGACGGTCAATCAGAACGCACAATTCAAACATTAGAGGATATGCTTCGAGCTTGTGTGTTGGAATATGGAGGTTCATGGGATTCACATCTTCCGTTGGTCGAATTTGCTTATAACAATTCGTATCACTCGAGTATCGGTATGCCTCCGTATGAAATGTTGTATGGCCGTCGTTGTAGAACACCGACATGTTGGTTGGAAGCCGGTGAGAAACAATTTGCTGGACCCGACATTGTGCAAATGACCGCGGATAAGGTAGCAATTGCACGTGAGAAGTTGAAAGCCGCACGCGATAGACAGAAAAAGTATGCGGATCCGAAAAGGCGACCGGTTATATTTTCTGAAGGTGAGTTAGTCTACCTTAAAGTTTCTCCGTGGAAAGGTGTAATTCGTTTTGGGAAACGGGGAAAGTTGGCACCTAGATACATTGGTCCGTTTAAGATTCGACAAGTGGTTAACGAACAGTCAGTGACGTTGGATCTTCCTCCGGAGCTTTCGGGTATTCATAGTACGTTTAACGTGTGTTATTTGAGGAGGTGTAACATTGAGGACCAGTCACAAATACTTCCTTTGAAGGATTTAAAAGTTGATAGAACTCAAAAGTTAGTTGAAGAACCGGTAGAAATCCTAGATAGGAAGGTTACCAAACTTAGGAAGAAACAAATTCCTATGGTGCTTGTAAAGTGGAAACATAGTTTAGGTTCTAACCTGACTTGGGAGACTGAGGAGTCAATGAAGTCCAGATATCCTGGATTGTTTGATGGTGTTGAGATTTCGGGGACGAAATCTCCTTAAGGAGGGGAGATTTGTAACATCCTCTCAAGTGGCCTGGTATTTTTCTATTTAAACCGAATAATTATTTGTTATAAATTGTGCTATTTGTGAAACTTGGTTAAATAGGTCTTAGGACTTATTGTGGTCAATAAAACGTTGTTTGATTTAAAATATGAAAGTTGACAGTAATATAAAATAAATTTCTCGCATTTAGTGATTAAGTGCCAGACAATAGATTTAGAGCGGGTATAAAATACCTATTGTTTGGGGCCGGTTAAATAAAGGGCCGATCCCTTTATTGGGATCACTTTCCCAATTCTCTCTTTCAAACTAAACCATAAACCCTAACTTAATTATAGTATCTAATCATCAAATGGAAAGGTGAATTGAAGTATGATCTCTTCTATGAACATCATCATCATCATCTAGCTTTCTCATCTTGATCTTCATACCATTTGTAAGTGATTTTAGTTCATGAACTTAAGTTTTAGAATAAATGATGAAATTGACATATGGAGATGAATCATTTGATATAGTTGGTAAACACTTGTGATATATGATTATATGTGTGTTTCTTAACTAGTTAGATGCATTAGAATCGAGTTTGATGAGCTTGAATTATGAAAATGGAATTTGTGTTCGTTCAGGTCTGTTCTTGAGCTGAAGAACAGATGAACGCGATCCCGGATATGATTCCGGATCGCGTTCCCTTGTTGTAAACGACCTATTTGAGTTTTTGGCCTTTGAAACGCGATCCAGGCCAAGTATCCGGATCGCGTTTGCTAGTGTTATTCGGTCACAGAATTTTTGCTAAAGGACGAACGCGATCCAGCCTGAATAGTCAGGATCGCGTTTGCATGTTAAATTTTGATGGATTTTTATAAATTTCATATATGCATAGGTGTTTAGAGGTTGTGTTAATAGTGGTACTTATTGAATGATATTGTGGCATTTTACATAAATGCTCATTTTGATATTTACAAATTATGAGACAAAGTACTAACTTATGTTGATTTTGATTCTCAAATTCTCCGAAAGATAAGTGATCTCTGGAATCAGAGATTTTGGAGGCAACGGTATCGGTGAGTGGATTCAGAGCTCACCATTTAATTTAGTTGTGATCATTTGATTGCAACGAATAAACGTGAATATGTTTTGTTGCTTAGTTGATATACCTTGTTGACTGTGAACCTATGTGCTACGTGTTTGGCCTTCGGGCATCAGTTGTTAACGAGGTCAACGAGTTGTTAAATGGTTGGTTGAACTAGGCAGGGGTTGAATGAATGATACAGAGTCGTACTTCATTTGTTGTGTGTTTGATTCTGTATTTGAGTTCAACTACCACTAGTTATCGGTCTCGTCCGTATGGCCATACGGATATGGTTGGGTAAGTGTTCTTGGGGAGCCACCCGGGCATTACGGTTATCCCCAGAGCCACCGATCCTCGTTAAGTTGTTGTTGATTTGTTGAATATCGTATTGCGGTTGTTGGAAGCAATTGTATGATTATGCTAAGTTAGATGTTGTGTTATGAACTCACTCACTTAGCTGTGTGCTAATCCCTCGTATTTACTTTCTGCAGATTATATTTTGAATAGGTGAGTAGCAGAAAGTAGATGCTCTAGGAGCAGGGGAATGTTTTGACAGCTTGCTACTCTGATTATATTTTGTAACAGTTAATGCTAAGTTTTATATAATACCCCGTATTATGTGTTTGTTAACCATGTTTAACTTGACATGACTTAACTTGTGATCGGTTTATGATTTAGTTCTAACGTTTAGTAATTAAATATGTTTTAAATCTCTTCGCTTCCGTGTTTTCAATATAATAATATTATGTAAATGAGGGGTGTTATAGTTCAAACCAATCAAGCAGCGACACGTGTCCTTCCAAGATCCTATTTTGTAGGCGATATTTTAGGAACTCTTGTAGTATAAATAATTCAGTGTTTTGTACTGTAGAGGCTAGTCGTTCAGTTCGTGTTAATCACTTGTGTGTCAGTGAGTAGTTTGTCTAAGCACGACTTAGCGATTCATCGAGTGAACAGTCAGCGTGTTTGTCCACTGCTGTTCATCTCAACTGTAATAGATTAGCTAAGTGTTTGAATTGGATTAACTTTGGTTAATCCATTTTGCATTCAACACTTGTGAATTTTATGATCAATACAATTCACCATTTCAGCTACTATTACATTGTTCTTTGATATTGTCATATATGTTATCTGATATACTATGTTTCTGTCATAACGATTAAAAACTTTCAATTAACTTAGTTAAAATCAGAAAAAGTTTTTAATTGTATTCAACCCCCCCCCCCCCCTCCTTCTACAATTAAACTTTACACTTTGCGATTCCAAATCACTAATCAATAGTTATAACGGGACTCTCAATTGGTATCAGAGCAGAGTTAAATTCAATTAACCAGGTCTGCATTGGAATCAGTAAAGTACAGCTGTGTTGACTCTGATTATCAAAAGGGAAATGGTTCTACAACCAAACCTCCAGCTTTTGATCCTTCAAGGATTGAAACTTGGATGTCCCGGATGATGATGTTTTTGGACTTAGTTGATGACCGTCTCTGTAATATCATAACCAATGGTCCTAATATCCCAACTACTATTGTTCCTGCTGTAATTGCAACAGCTACTACTCCAGCTATACCAGAAATGGTTTTACCTAAAAGAGAGGAACAATGGACTGATGAGGATAGACGGTTGGTTAGACTTGATAAACAAGCTAAAATCTACATAGGCATGACACTTTATGATGAATTGTTCGAATCAATCAGGCTTTGTAGAACTGCTAAAGACATGTGGGATACCCTTAGGAATATATATATTGGAACTCCTGATATTATTCGCTGCAGGGAAGTCAATCTCACTCACCAGTATGAGCTGTTCGCAATGGAACCAAATAAATCTCTATCTTCCACTTACACCAGATACCGGTCATTGATGAACAAAATGGAGAAGGCTGGTATAGGCAAGGAACAGAGATTTTTTGTTGAAAAGTTTCTCGAGTTGCTGCCAAGAAAAATCTGGGGAACCATTGCAACATGCACCAGACAGAGAAATGATTATTCAATTCTGAATTTAACTCAGGTCTATGGTATTTTGCTCAACTGGGAGCAGTCAGAAAAGCAAGCTGATCAGAGTGAGCATATTCGTGCTACTCTTGGAAGTCAGAAGATATCCAATGCCCTTGTAGCAGAACTTGATGAAATCGATCAGAAACAGAAGTCAAAGGTGTCTAAGAAAAGCTCGAAGTCACTGATAGCTGAAGAAGAAGGTGGTCAGAATGAAGAAGGTGGTCAGAATGAAGAACAGTCAGAATATGAGTATGATGAAGGATTGGAGAAGCTTGAGAAGGATATGGCCATGATGGTTGCTGATTTAAGAAGGAACACCAGATCAAAAAGATTCGCTGGTGCTCCATCATCTGATAAATTTCAATCCAAAGGTGAATGCTACAAGTGTGGCAGAATTGGTCATTTTGCAGCTGAATGCAGATCAAAGTCAGTAAATCAAGTCCCTGAACCCATGCCAGACTTCAGAAATGATAAGTACAACAAGTACAAGGCAAAATACAAGAAACTGAAGGCATTGGCTAAATCTAGGAAGAAGAAGGAAAAAGGTTTTGTCGCTGAAGAAGGTTCATTCAGTGATTCTGACTCCTCATCATCTGATGAAGAAGAAGCAATGATTTGTTTAGACAAGGAGTACTGTCTGATGGCTAATGACACTGAACTTCTTGAAGACATCAAAGAAGTCACTCCTAAATGTTCAGCATCTGAATGGGATCCTGAAACTCTTTACAAGGTACATTGCTTTAAAACATATACAGCTGCTGAAAAAGATAATGTCTTTGAGTCTTTGATAGTTGACTTATCAAATGTTCATGATATTCAAAGAGGGCAGAAACGTAAAATCAGTGATTTACAATCCAAACTAAATAACCAAAATGAAAATGAGTCAAGAATGAAGAAATTAAAACTGGATCTTGATGCACAAACTTATGCAAATCAAGTATGTGTTCAAGAAAAGGTTAAATTTGAAACACAATTTCAACAGCTTAAAAAGGTCATGGAATTTTGGTGTAAGTCAAATGATAAAGTCAATCACTGTGTAAATAATCAAATTCCAAAACAAGTCAAAGCTATTTTGGGAGGAGATTATGAATATGCTGCATCCCTCGCTGATTCAACAATGGTTGACCCTGTTTTTGATCCCAAGTGTAATTTTTCAGAAGCTGTATTTGAACCCATCTCCATCTTCAGTGAGCCACGACCAAACTATTTTACTAAAAGCAAGTTGGTCACTGAAGATACTGATGTCTTAAATGGTAATAATGAGATGAATGTTTTGAAAACTGTCAAATCATCAGTAACTTCACATCTCATCAAAAACATCGTTGATAATCAAACAATCATCAGCAACTTCACTGACACTGTATCTGTCACTAAGACAACCTCCATCAGTGACCTAAAGTCAAAGATGCAAGAAGTAACAATCAGCAAGAAAAGTTGTGTGATTGTGTCAGATTAGCAACTTAAAAAGAGGAGAGTCAAAAAGTCCGGCTATTTGAACAAAAAGTGTTATAAATGTGGCAACAGGCAACATGTGTCATCTGAATGTTCTGTTACACCTTTTGAAAAACAAAACATCATCAGTGAACATTCAGATACTGTTTATTCAAATCAATGGAAGTCAAAACCAGCGCTTGGTCACTATGAACCTATCTCTGGATGGGTTCATCAACTGGACTAATCATATTCCGGCATGATAAACTTCAATAAATAATTATACTCACTGAGTATTTTTATTTATTGCTGTTTTAACAATTTTAAAAAAAATAAAAAATAAAATAATTTGACTATTTAAAATATAACTTTAGAAAAACATAGTCACTGATACAATTATGTTTGAATCTTCAGATATAATAAACAGTTCACTATGCTTATATAACTTTATAGTTCATATAGTCTCATGAATATTTATTATGTTGTCATATTTGTTTTATATCAGTGACTTAATTCCTTCTAAGCTGATTTTGTTAGTATTCTAAGTTGTAACTTAATCAGTGAAAAAACAATCTAATGATGTGTTATACAACTTATATACAACATAATCTCTACTCATGATTTTTTTTAAACTTTCAATAAATATTCAAGAATGATAAACTTTTCTCTTTATTTATGAAATGATCACATCTCTATGGTTTATTCAGTATTCTAAGTTGTGTTTAAACCAGCGAGACTACATCCTTGCCTAGATAAAGAAATAATTTTATTTCGCTTGAATGTTTATTTTTTTTGTGTGGTAAATCAAGAAATGGGTTATGTATCTTCAGTATCTTTCAAACTCACTGAAGATATCATTTAATGGTGTTTTTCAATCAACAAAACATTCGTTATATTTAGTACATTCTGTATTTAAATTAACGGATTTCAAAAATAAATGTTTTATGGTATATCGGAAAAATCGCGCGCTTCTGACACTCTCTTTCCTACGTCAGCGTACTTTTTCCGGCACACCACTCCCATCACCATTAATGCCACCACGCACCACCATCATAACCCTCTACCACCTCTACATCTTCCACCACGACTGTCCACGTTGTTTTCATCTCAGCCACACGATCATTAGTAAAGTGTACTATTTAAACCTACAAATCAGCAACTTGTCATCTTTTACACTTTACTCATTTTCGAAAAACCTTTGGCGTTCAAAAACCCTAAAATAAGTGTTTAATCAAAGATTTTCAAAGGTTCTGTAACGGCTAAATCAAAATATTTTCTCAACTTATACACTGCCACTGCAGATATCAAAGCTCTTCGAGCTCCTGCAGTTGGTGAAGATTATATCATTACAGTTCCAAAAGCAAATTATTTGGGTAATCTTTCATGCCCTAAAACAGAGTACGCGGAGATAATCAATTTTCTGAAAAATCATTATATTCTCCCTGCTCTAATGTTATCCCCTGGAAGGATTAATCCAGTATGACTGAGTGAGTTCTGGTATACCTGTACTCACTCAATCGTTAATAGTACATCACAACTCAAAGGTTTCATTGACAACGGTGGTCAAGAAATAATTATTTCTGCACACACCATCCGTACCATTTTACAACTACCTGAGCATAATAATTACGACCCACTGCCTGACAAAGAAGATGCCAAAGCTGGCATAGTGAATCTCACTGGGATTGACTGCAAATACACTGTGGATAGCAATGGAAATCGTAAGTATACTACTATTCATAAATCTAAAATGGATGGTGTGTGGAATGCCCTATTTTCAAACTTTATTCAATCTCTGGGTACAAAAACAGGGAGTTATGATCAATTCAACTCCCTAGAAGCACAGTTAAGCTGGTCACTAGTCAACTCTTTAAAAGTTGACTATGCAAGTGTGATCTTTGATGATATTGTTTTAAGAGTCAGTGAAACCACCAGAGCAAAATATGTTCCCTATCCTAGGTTTCTCTCACTGGTCATTTAAAATCAGTTTGAAGCCTATGATAGACTTCCTTTCTCTGGTTTTGAACCTACTCTGATAGGAAATCAAATTTTTAGTAAAAATGCTACTGTACTTCTCCCTGATTTTATGAAACCAAAAGGGGTTCTTGCACCCACGCCTTTACAAACAGTACATCCGTCAGATCCTGCACCCCCATTGACCAAGTCACTGACCATTCCCCCAGTGACCACTGTTGGTCAACCACCAAAGCAAAAACCACCAACTGCACCAAAGAAAATCAAGTTAAAGTCCCTGGCATTAAAGGATCAGGGACAGAGTCAGAAAAAGATGTCTAAAGACGCCAATAGTGGAACAGCGACTGGACATTCAGTCCCTGCGAGCACTCTTGATCAACCCAAACCTACAGCTGCTTCACTGGACTCACAAAAGCCCAGTGACTCTATAAAGGGAAGCCTACAGACAACTACAATGGCTCAACCCATTGTTAGCAGTGATTCGGGTGCAACCCACACCCACCCATCGAGTCAACCCATCAGCCACTCATCATTCTCACAAAAGGATGATGTTTCAGTCAAAGGGCAAGTGCCATCAGCGGGTGATAACACACTTATTACTGATGACACATCACTGGCTACAGACCCGGGCCAACTCTCATCTTTCACTACACCAACCTACAATGTCCCTCCCCAGTCACAAGGAGAGATACAGGTTGACATCTCTGTTTCTAATGATCCATCAGCTAAAACACAAGCTGATGATGTTGAGGAAGCCCAACCAATGGATACTTCTTCATCCTCTTCTGAAAAGGATCAGCAACATCGATCTTATAATCTTACTCTTCCAAAGGTGAATCAGCAACCAGATGATACTGATGTTTCATCTCTACCCTTCTCCACTATTCCACATGCTGATACCATAACCTCACCCATCCAGGAATTAGATGCAATGTCTCTTTCCAGTGATAACATCTCTCAACATGCTGCTGATCAACCATTTCAACCAGAAACTGAAATCCAATCCCAACCATAACCAACATCTCCACTATCCCCTGTCACTCAAAAGTCACCACAAACCACCAAAACATCAACTTCCACCACATCATCAACAGACAAATTGCTGCTTGATTATATTGCTGCTTCACAGCAACAAATTCGACTGCTCACTGAAGATAGAGAGACCTTGACAGGCCAACTAGCTGATCTCACTAGTAAAGTTAACTCTCTTGCAGCAGCTTATGAATCCATTCCAGATTGGAGTGATTCTATCAAAGAAAAGGTCAAACTAATTGCAAATGCTGAAGTAGATCACTACCAACTTCTGGAAACTCATGCTAAGTCTCTTGCTGATCTCGCCTCATTCACCAGAATCAGCCTCAAAACTCATGAAGATACAATAATCTCTCTTAATGAAAAACAAAAAACGCTGGCATCTTCTGTTGTAGATTATATCACTCATGCTGATAAAGTTATCAGCGAACTTCCAAAAATTGTCTCCAACCATCATGAGACCATCACAGGTCTAGAAACTATGCATGTTGATCGTCAGAAAATCTGTAATCGACTTGAGGAGATTATTTATTTAGTTTCTGAGGCTGAGGGGGAGAATGAAGAAGATGATGATGATGCTAAGAATTACACTCCCTTTGATAATGATGCATCAGATATGGATGTCGCTGAGGAAAGAGATAATGTGGGTGTTTTCCCTGAGTTTCATCCTGATGAACAAAGGAGGTATGACTATCTAGTCAAAGAGTGGGCTGCTGATGAGAATGCACGAGTTATGGGGGAGTCAGCAAGCTTTGAGCTGATGAGGTGGGAATGGATGAATAGACAAGAAGAAGATGATGTTGTCGATATGGATGAAGGAGATGATGATGATGGTGATAATAATGATGGTAACAATGGAAGCGATGAAAAGAAAAAGGATGATGCTGGTATGCAAGATGGTGCTGATAAAGAAGTCAAGAATGATGGGACTAGTGAAAAAGGTACTGATGCTGGTACTGATGATAAGAGAGAAGAAGATATTGCTAATCAGATGGAAGATCAGCAACCAGTTGACACTGATGATCAAATGGAAGATCAGCTACCAATCTCTTCTATTCTAATTAAAAGAAAAAGGACCAGCAAGTCTCCCTCATCAGAGTCCATTCCTTCCAAAAAGATAAACTTCTCTGAGGAAGAAATATCAGCCACCATGCACAATCTCAAAACTATCATGGAGCAACCTAAGTCCTTATCAGAAACGTCTCATACAGATACTGTCATATCTGAGGCATCCCCAGCAACAGCAATCATACCACCAGCAACAATCCAAACAACAACAACAACACAACCACCAGCAACAATCCAAACAACAGCAACAACACAACCATCAACAACACAACAAACAATTCCAGCAACAACAACTTCACCAGCTACCACATTCACAACCCCACCAACAACAATTCCAGCAACAACAACAACTGCACCAACTACCACAACTACAACAGTAACAACACAGATCACCCTCTCAATCCCCACTATCATTACACCAACAGAAGCAACAACTACTACAACTTATCATCATTCTCAACCAGAGATCACAGATTCAGATTTTTCTGTTCCTGCTCATCTTCTGTCATCAGTTTTAACTTCAGAAAGTTCTCATCCCGAAGAAACTGAACAGCAGCTAATAGTAAGAAAAATTAGAGAGAGACAGAAGCATGAGAGGGAGATGCTCTTAATATATCAAGCTGAGCAAGATGCGAAAGAAGAAGAAGAAAGAAAGAGAAAGCTGAAGGAACAATCTGATTCTGATCGAGCTTATCTGTTGAAACTGAGTGGAGATGAAGCCATTCAAAGAGAAAGAGAAATTTTCTTAAAAAGAAAGCAAGAAGATGAAGATTTTAAGCTGTCTAAACTCCTTCAAGATGTTGAAGAATCTGATCTTCAACAAGAGCTTTGTGCAGATAAAAAGGGCAGCAAGTTGAAAAAGAAAGGGGGAGCAAAGACATCTGCTGATAAAATGTTGGATGAGATTGACAGGAAGAAATATGCTGTCAGAATGGTTGGAAGATCAAACCCTGCTCCTATCGCCAAAATCTACCTGAAAAAGCCTAAGAACAAGTCTCAAGCTCAGCTACTCATCCACAGAGGATTGGATACTCAAGCAATCAATCTTGATCAAGTCTGTAAACTTCATAGAGAAGAATGGAATGAAATTAGACTTGCTATCAGTCACTCCTCAAGTGCTGCAAAAGAAGAAGTCTTGTTGAGATTGACAGGTTGTTCAAGAAAATGGTGGATCTAAAGCTACTTAGACCAGAAGACACTGTCGTATTTGGTGAGGAGATAGTGCAGCCACCAAGTCCAAGGTATAGGCCAGGTACCAACAGAATTATCAGAATTCCAAACACCAGCAAGTTGAATCTATCGATTCCTGATGGAGTGCCAAGGGTTGAGGACACTGAAGTTACTGAAGGAGAAAAAGGGATTGTTTACAGGGACTTCAATGGAAAGCTGTGTTTCTAAAGAGAATCAGAACTTGAAAAGATAGATCATGAACAGCTTGTTCATCTCATCAGAATAGTTAGTGTGCTTCCCAAAAACTCAATAATGAGAAAAGCAATCATGGAAGAAGGGCTTGCTAGACAGTACAGGTACCTGCCATCCAGTGACAAATATGAATTACAGAGTGAGTTGGGCATCGTGAAAGAAGAAGAAGTTTGGGGATGTTTAAATTGAAGCTTGTAATAGTTTAGGTTTATTGTAACTAAATTTACTTTATGATATACAGTTCAATAATATCTGATCTTTTGAGAAAACCAAAGTGCAAAACTCAGATCATATCAAAAAGAATCCAAAAAGAAAAATGAATGGATCAAAGTATAAGTCACTGAATGTTTAAAATCTTAAACACTGACTATAAACTTTCACAGCAACAAGTTTGTCTAGGGAGCTTCAATCACAATCATTTAGGGGGAGATTGTTGAGTCACTAATCGCTGACCATGATGAAGTCACTGGTCGCTGACCAACTCAACTGTTCACTACTCGATGAAGAAATGGATTGTATCGAAGCTGCTGTTGCTAATGATAGGTTTCGCTGATCGTCATTCATTCCGCTTGATATGCTGAGGAAGATTTAAAGCTCAACTTGGTGTGTCGCTGATCAACGTCAGCGAGAGCCTTACTTCTTCATATCAATAAAGGCAAAAGTCACTGCCAAAATAACAGCTAGTCACTGAAGATCTTTAGTTCAATTCATTCTACAAGAGCATGTTAGCTCGCAGTGAGTGAGGAGGATTACTGCATCTTCAGAGACTATTCAATAAAGCCTCTCAATCATCAAGTACTAAAAAGTACTGTACTTATCTATACATCAGCAAGAATGTTCCAGTTCGAAGTATGTCTGAAAGATTACGTGGCAGCAAGTGATTGGTTTTAAGGTAACGAGATATTTGCGGTAGCAGAATTGGGACCCGCAGAATGTCGGTTCATCAGAGTTCAAACCAATCAAGCAGCGACACGTGTCCTTCCAAGATCCTATTTTGTAGGCGATATTTTAGGAACTCTTGTAGTATAAATAGTTCAGTGTTTTGTACTGTAGAGGCTAGTCGTTCAGTTCGTGTTAATCACTTGTGTGTCAGTGAGTAGTTTGTCTAAGCACGACTTAGCGATTCATCGAGTGAACAGTCAGCGTGTTTGTCCACTGCTGTTCATCTCAACTGTAATAGATTAGCTAAGTGTTTGAATTGGATTAACTTTGGTTAATCCATTCCGCATTCAACACTTGTGAATTTTATGATCAATACAATTCACCATTTCAGCTACTATTACATTGTTCTTTGATATTGTCATATATGTTATCTGATATACTCTGTTTCTGTCATAACGATTAAAAACTTTCAATTAACTTAGTTAAAATCAGAAAAAGTTTTTAATTGTATTCAACCCCCCCCCCCCCCCCCCTTCTACAATTAAACTTTACACTTTGCGATTCCAAATCACTAATCAATAGTGATCACGGGACTCTCACTATATATAATAACCTATAGTATATCTTGCGTCCGAGACCTATTAATATACATACTAAGTATGTTTCCGAATTGTATATCCAAAGTGTTAACCGAATTAGATCACCCAAGTGTCAACCGAACATGATTATCTAAGTAATTAACCGAACAAGATCACTAATGTGTCAACCGAATAGTATGTGTATACCCAGTATATTACTGAACGTTCGAGGCCTATTCATATATATCTATAATATATATAATCGCCAATTCGTATATGTATATACCATGTATACGTATATATATCCACCTAGTTGTGTCTAGCACAAAACAATCATGAGTCCCGGTTCTCTCGTGATCAGAGTCTACTAATGCATTCCCGTTCGACATAACCCCTTTCAGATTTCACATCATCTTCGTTTAATTGTACATAGTTAGCTACGCTATGTTAAATTAAACTTGTATGATGAAATCCCTGAACCAGTTATATCTAATGAGGAATACTGCCTGACGGTTATAGTCTAGGCCCACTAAATGCAACCTAGTTCGCTATAACCTTAGGCTCTGATACCAATATGTCACACTCCCTATTTCGTGGCTTGCAGAAGCGATGATTTGGGGCGTGACTAACCAATAATCAAAGCACAAAGGTACAAGCAAACGACTCTACATGAGACGTTTATAAATATTGCAAAAGTAGTACAAGGTTTAAGTCATAAGTTTATGTTATAAATGTGAGTTCGCCAAAATGATTTCCGAAGATTTTAATACATAACGTTTAACAAAATATAATGCAGGAAAATCTTCATCTGTTTACAAGCATGCGACTCATACTAACTAGCATATCCTGCGGGCCATCCTTACTGAGCAACCCTACTGTTGATGTGTACCTGAGAATGCAACACTAAAAGGGTCAGCTATAAAGCTGGTGAATCTCACAGGTTTTCAAATAAACATTGATGTGATCAACATGATTATCCGACGATTTTATAACCAAACAATGAGTAAACAATGTAAACCGAACAGTGAGAAGTAGTGTAACCGAACAATGATGAACCAATTAGGTTCCCGAACAATGAGTTAACCATTAAGGTTACCGAACAATGATTGGCCGACACTGATATTGCACTGAGCTATGATTCAAGGCCTAACCCGATCTTTGCCTCCCGTCTTGGTGATACACCCTTGACAATTACTAAAGTGCCCGTTTTTAACTTGGTTGTAGCTAGCAACCCGGACGGGGACGTCACTCCCATGATAGTACTATCCTTTAGTAATCGCGCATTATTAAGTTAATGAATCATACACTGTTGAGGACTTTTACCGAATTAAAACACTCGTGCGTATACCGTACAATGAAAATCATGACTGACAATGATAACCGAACAATGTAACCAATGTGATTAACCGAATTAAATAACAATGTAGATAACTTGAGTTAATACTAAATTAACTAACCGAATAACAGTGATCACGAAGACAATTTGTGTTGCATCTCCCCCAATTACTAAAACATGTAAACATTGAAAATGGGGCCGTGAGACTCACCTGAGTAAATTCGAGCAGTGAATATGTCCGACGTGGAATAGACAATCCCCGAAGTCTTCTAGTGTCCTAAACACGCGAGATTTTAATGAGCTTTTGATTGTCTAATATTTATTTGTATTAATATGTATTCGATCATATTATATCCAAATGTTTAACTTTGTATTTCCCATTTGAAGTTTATAAAAATGTACGGCCCGTTGGTGGTGACATGAGATTATGTTTCAAAAACATATCTTGCTTTGTTTTCGTAGAAATATTCATCGTGTGTGTATATATATATATATATAATGTTCTAAAACATAAGGTATGTTTGTTTGTATGAATATAACTCGTATATTCGTGTTTCTAATATGATTTGTTTTTATAAAAATATCCATCTCGTATTATATATATATGATAAAACTTTGTTGTTAAACCGATTTGACAGGGCTGCACCGTTTTGGTCATATCTCCCTCATACGAACTCGGATTTAGGCGATCAAGCTGCCCAGACGACCGTGACTCAGAGGGCTACAAAACTACAAAAGATGGTTTGCTAATTTTTATGTGATCCGCCGGATCATGGCCTTAATCCGCCGGATCATGGCCGGATCAAGGTTTTTGCAGGTTTTAAGATGATCAGCCGGATCATGTCTTGATCCGCCGAATCAGGGCATGTTTCAGGCTCTGTTTCAAAGTTTTTACCCCCAAATCATATCTAACTTAATCATAATCAATTTTAGCACCTATAGAACATTATTACATGATAATCTAAGTTATATATATTCAAACTCAAAGAGAAATCGAAAGGTTCCTTACGAATTAATGTTTGGAGCCATGATGATGGTGATGATGATGAGCGATGATGATGATGCTAACGAAGAAGATGATGATTATGATTATGAAGGTGATGTTGTTGTTCTTGATTTTGGACCGAGAGAGAAGAGACCGAGAGTGAGATTGAGAGTTGTGCGGGTGTGTGTATTACATTTAGGGGTGTTCAGTATTTGGTTTGAAACCGTTTAACCCGAAAACCGAACCGAATAAAAACCGGAAAAAAACCGAACCGAATTTTGAAAACGGTTTTTGGATCGATAAAACCGAAAACCGAATTTGAATTCGGTTTTCGGTTCGGTTTTCGGTTTTAAAAATTTTGAATTCGGTTTAACCGAAAACCGAATTCAAAACCGAATTCAAAAAAATAATATTATTTTTTCGGTTTTTCGGTTCGGTTTTCGGTTTTTTCGGTTCGGTTTTCGGTTTTTTTTGTTAGTTTTTCGGTTTTTATGTTCGGTTTTCGGTTTTTTTGTACGGTTTTCAGTTTTTTTTTTTTAAGTTTTTCGGGTTTTTGTTGGAATTCGGTTTTTTTCGGTTTTAACCGAAACCGAACCGAATTCGAATTCGGTTTTCGGTTTGAATTCGGTGTTCGGTTCGATTTTCGGTTTTGCCCAAAAAATTTTCAAAACCGAACAACCCGAACCGAATAAACCGAGGAAACCGAAAACCGAACCGATGAACACCCCTAATTACATTATTGGAGGTGGCTCCAATTATTGAAGGTAGTTGGTCAATTTAGACCCGTGTTTGCGTATTCGATCGTTATGTAGTATAATGTTTTAAAATGATAATTTTCTAAACTTGAAATCGTATATGTTTTCCATTGAAATATTTTATAAAAAAACTTTTAGTGAGTTATAAAAATATAACATTGTTTTACTTTAGATGTACGGATAGTTTTCAGTGTACAAAATGTATTTAAAACTTCAACCGAGTAAATAATTAATATTCTCATTAATAATACATTATTAAAAAAATGTTTTTCACTACGTCCGTATTTCAGTTTGTGCGTTCTTTTAGATTTGTTTGTACGCGATTATCACTTATTCATTGTATTATATATATAAATACATATATAATATTCGGATACTTTTGTTTTAACACGTACCGAGTACGAGTAATTAAGGTTTAAATTGGGGGCAAATTTTGGCCTTTTTGACCAGGTGTCACACCCAACGTTCCCGTAAATCAAGTTTCTACAAGCAAACGTAGAAGTCGTGCCAACAAAAGTAAACGTGGTGTAGTTAAAGAACCCACAGAAAAGAAAAAGAACACATGGACGAGAGATGATGACATGTTACTTGCGCAGGCTTGGTTGTTTACTTCGTGCGACAACATTGTTGGTAATGCATTGAATGTTAATACATCTCTAAATAAATATATTTGAGGATAGTTTAATAAAGTATTATTTTAATAGTAAAAAATAAGTGGGACCTAGCTATGGACTTGTTAAAGTTTATAGAAGTAGAAGGGTAAGTTTATAGAAAGTGAAGGTTTATAGAAAACTGATGTGGCATGATGTGGCAGTGTTATGGACATGTGAAGTCCATAGCACTTTGGATGGTCTAAAGACTAAAAAAAAAAAAAAAAAAAAAAAAAATACAATGGAGTATTTATTAGTGTGAACCAAACTTTGGTTCTTCGACCGTAATAAAGGAATCTGATAGGTATTTGAAAATATAATAACTACATTATGAGATTTGTAGTGTATTATTGTATATACGTTTGTGTGTGTGGTACTTGCTATTTTGATTCATTGTATTTATCTAAGGTATTATTACTGGAGTCTCATCTGGATAATGTGTCATCTTTACAAGTTGTCACGTTATCAAAATACATATACCATGTATCAAAATAACAAGTTTCATATATAGAACATACATTTGAATAGTTAGGTAACACTACGAATGTTAAACTTTAATAGATTACATTTCAAATGATAATGTCCAAATGATTATGTTTAGTACAACTTTGGAGTCCATGTAAATTTTATGCTCAAACACTATTTGATATTTAAATTATATCATGTTCAGTTTATACAAAATATTAATCCATTTTCATTAGCAAAGTTGGTGTAGGTCCTAAAGTTTCTCTTAATAATCGTATTAAAGCTCATCACTAATTCATTAGTTTTAATTACATTTTCAAGAAATTAAATCAATTTCTAAATATCAATAAAATATTGACAGGATTACTTATATCGTTCTATTTTATTTATTTTTTATCTTTACACACGGAAATGTTATTAATCAAATAATCAAAACCAAAATATGAAAATTCCCCCCTAAATAATAAGTACTCCGTATAACTTTATAAAATCTTAAACCGTATTTGTCAATCCATAATCATATATCATCTTCCTCTTCAATTGTTTCCAAATCCCTAATCTGTTCATCAATGCGAACCCTAATTTACTAACTTTCAAGATGATATTAAGTTTTGAAATCAAACAACTTAGATGGAGCGCTACATTTCTAGCAATTTCGAATCTGTTTTTAATAATCACCAGTCTGATTTTAATAATCGAAGCTTATCCGGACTGTGTATTTGCAGACGCATTTCCATTCATCGTAATTTTATTCGTTTCATGTCTGAGATTAGCCACAATGATTCCGATCGCAATTGCACAAAGAGCTACAGCTCTAACGATAATCAATTCACCTGCCGAAACACGCGCTGTTGGAACCCTAATTCGACGTCATCAGCGGGTAAAATTGTACATCAATTTATCGATAGAGTTATGGAGCTTGTGTCATTTTACACTTTTATCGTTTGTGTTTATGTATATTTACAAATTTATCGCTAATGTCTAAAGTATGGTGTCCAGAAATGCTAACTCTGATGAAATTATAATTATAAATGTCAAATATATATAAAATAGTTTCCAGTCCAGCTCAAATGTATTTAATTGGTTGTTTTTGAGCATAAAGGCTAGATTGAGCTCGAGTCAAATTCTGAGCTCGTAGTTTTATAATCAAGTTGAGCTCAATTTTTCAAACTGTATCAACTAGTTGCCGCTCGATTACGCTTTTAAGAACTATGACAAATGATCATACAGCTAGACTTATGGTGCTATAAGAAGGGCTTGCCACATAACACTTGCTTATGAACTACCGATTGCTTTAAACGAATCCATGCTGACTTTAGTTTTCTCTTATTCTTCTGACAATGTCCGTACATAACGAGCGGAGTATTTAAGAATCCATAGTAGTCGAGCAATTGAATGTCAAAAGAAACCGGATAATGTGATCTTAGCAGAATCATGTGAACTAGGAACAAACTGTTCCTCCCACTGTATCTAGAATGGGTAGCATCATATGTGCAACTTATGGTTAGGTTTGATATATAGAATGCAGCTAACTTGAATATGTAGATGGTCACTTGGGAAATGACATATCTTTTTACGCTAATATTCTTTTTGGATTGACATATGTAGAGATGTCACCTGACTTAAATGTTCTGTTATTACTTAACAGATTAGGTACAAGAAGTGGATAATTTGGACCCGAATTGCATTTGTAGTTACAGTGCTGCAATTTCTGGGAGCTAGTTACCTTCTAATCAATGTTTCATATTTCTTTTTTGATGATCGAACTCCAAATGCATGTATATTAGGTAAACTCGAGATCCCTTGAATCTCTATTTATCGTGCCCTATTCACTAATGAGTAATAAAATAGCAAGAAGTTCAATGCTTCAAAAAGTTACATTTTAATGAGAGTAGAATGTTCTATTTAATGATATCTTTGTTGCCTTGTAATCAATTTTCTTTATTTTGTTCTTTTCATGTGTTACAAGTGGCTTACTATCTGTATAATTGCTGTTTCTGCAGGGCTTCTTACAACTAACCCCATGTGGTTGCATAGTATGGTGGTGGTATTTATTGTCATGGCGTGCTTTGTCACACTGGTACAATGTTTTACAGGATCTGATGTGTTAAGATGGAGGTCTTTTTACACAAATGAAAACAAAGCATGGAAACGCCATTACCGAGAGGTATTTGATAATGGGATTCGTGAGGCATTGTGCTGTCTGGGACGTGTCAAATACTTGTATGCTTCTGCACTTTTGCTTGGCGTACAAGTCTTAAATCTATGCATATTAATGATTTTTCTTAATACTCATGGTTCAAATTTTTAGGGCTGTAATGGAGGAAGATGAAGTTTTCTCAGTGGCACAGTTACTGGGTGACCTTGTTTCTTATCGTGCATCTGGAAAAGGACATCTAGAACTCTTGGCAGGTCTAACACAAATCCAATTTGATTAATTGATTAAATTTTGTGATAACGCTTTACGCTTTTAGAGTATACTACCATGCAGTTTTCTCTAAATATGGAAGTTATCATGCTACCTCGCCTACTATAGTTGTAATTAGTATTACAGAGTGGTCATTAGCTTTCAATATATTACCACCTTGATATCCTCACATGAAGCGATTTAAGCATATTCAAAATATGTTAAATTAGAAATGTTCCATGCAACAATCGTGTAGTTCAGCCCTTAAACTATCATGGGCCATTAATGTGAAAAAGTAGAAGTAAAATGTTCCATCTAACAGTCATGCAAGCATGTGTACTTCAGTTCCTACTTTGGATTATATGGATACAGCCATTTGAAGCTAAATTGCTTTCCTGATACTTGTTTTTCTGTAGTGATACTCCCTCTATCAATGTGCCTTTTAACACTTCTTTTTGTCCCCTAAAGAGTTCTATTCCAGATTTAACAGAACGTAAAACTGGACTTTTAACAATTATCATCCCTCTTTTAAAATACATCCGTGCTGTTTATGTTCTTAGACCACAATAAAGTATCATTAGATACATTGTAAATTGTAAGCTGTTCTGGGACAGGTAAAGTAATCTATCGTACAACTAGTTCAAACTCAAAGTCAAATGAACAAATTATATTTTGTCAAGTGACCTTATCGTCAAGACATCACAAACCACTCAATTCAAGTAGAAGATGGGTATTTATGTGCTGTGCAGAATTGCCTTAAAACACGAAGTACATTTTCCACATGCTTTGATGTATCGGCTTATTCACAACTAATTAATTTTGTGGTTATTATTTCGTATGACTTTATTTTGTTGCTCTAATCAGGCCTAGCTTTGATGAGAAGGGAAAGCGCAATGTCTAAATATCAAGAGGAAACTGTGGAGGCGCCTCGAGAATTGATTCAAGGAGCTTTTGATTTTCATTCTTTTGCTGAAGCTGCCTATACGGTCTTTTTAGAACTAAGGTTTATTTTTTCTAGCTTATTTATGATACTTTTTGGGTACTAACTGCCTTCTTGGTGCAGGGTCCTTTACTTGATGTTGGAAGAAATCCCATATTGTTTCTTTGTGCATGGTTTTATAGGCAAGGGGTTTTGACCCCTTGGACTCGGAAAAGGTTGACCCATTCTATTCCTTTTTGTAATTCCTTTCTTTGTTATAGTTTTCCTTCATGTTAAGTGTTCAACTATTGGTCAAATGTTTAAAAACACCCTTGAAAAATTATAGCCGGGAAGAAGTTCGGCCAGATTCAATTCCATCAATAATTTGTAATGTGATTGACGAACACGAGAAGATCAGCAATGTTAGATCGGAAATCTTCATATAGTTATACTGTTACACAGTGCAACTAATATGGGATATTTTAGAATGTATATATTCAGAAGTTTTACAGGGTAGAGGGAGTACGATATTTTATATGCTATGATAACGCTTACATCTTCCTTGACTGAGAATTCCACTTTCCTGTAGGCTTCCCCAACTCAATGGGGACAATTGGTGGCGAGGTCATGCAAGAGCTTTTCTGAGATATTTAAATTTGCCTGCTGATTCGCTTCGACAAGGCCGTGTCTGTCAGGTCTATATAAATTCACGGTTTAACATTCTGTTATACATATATCATATAACATTCTGTTATACATATATTATATGTTACTGAAATTCAAGCGTCTATCTTTAGAGTAATCTGTAATTACACAATCAGCTAACTCTTTAGTTTTTAAAGTGTTTATTTTAGGAGTCAAAGTTACATGCAACTACTTATCACGTGCCTCTTATCCTTGTACTTCATATTTTTTCATCCATTGATTATCAGGCAAGGTGTGAGGCAGCATACTTTGTTGTGGTTCTCCATCATATAAGTTCTGTTGTGGTTTGTGTGCGGGGAACTGAAACTCCTGAAGATCTTCTGACTGATGGTTTAAGTAGGGAATGCGTGGTTGCTTCAGATGATTTGGATGGTTTAACATTGTACGTGATCTCCCTCATCTTTTCCGAGTATGCATGTGTATTGTTTTACTGCTGTTTTGTTATACTATATCTTTCTCTTTCTCCCTCTCCCCCTCTCACACACATGGAGAAAGTTAACCACATTAACATTTCCTTCCATGGTCCACCATTAAATTGATAATTTTAATCTAGGCAAAATAGTTAAAGTGGTGACAAAACTTTTATGTTTTCCATTTTTCATTTTTTGTTAGCTTGGATACCTTAATGATATTCTCCCATTACAGGGAATAGCATTTACGAGTAACATTCTTTTAACATTACTTTCTTACTTTTCTTTCTGCACATACAGTGACTTATGTCTTATTGTAAAATTTTCATGACCGGATTCCTTCTTCCTCCTTATCCTTGTCACAGTGATAATCTTATTCCGCCAGGTTCAACACATTATGGGCACTCTGGTATAATAGAGGCTGCACGAGATCTTTATGAGCAAATTGATGGAAATCCTGAAAATAAAGGTATGAAATGATCTGTTGTTGATTGAAGTTGTTAGGTGGAAACATCGATGAACATAATTGACGGAAATTTTCATAACATGCAACACAATTTCCATCCCATAGAAATTTCAACAATATTTCCTTCTTGGGTTAAACAATTATTTTCGAATAAACAGTTTAGGAGTAGCTATAGAAAAGGTGATTATAAAGATGAATTTATTTTAGGTGCCATTTCACATGTAAATCCTAATAAATACTCAGAAGACTTTTTTACACGGAATGTCTCTGTGGTCTGCAGAAAATTGCAGTGGTCGTCCCTACAAGTTTTTTTTGGCACTCGTAATCCCTGTGGTTGCATAATCTTGCACCGGTAGTCCCTATCACTAACGCCCATTAGTTTTCTCCGTTAAATATTGACATGTGCTATGCATGTGAGGGTAGAATGGTCATATCAGTAACTACAGGTCTACAGGGACTGCGAGTGTAATTTTGAACCACAGGGACCATCCATGTAATTTTTTTTTTTTCAAATTTCAGGTTTATTTAAATTTAATATTGTTTTTAATTTTATTTAGTTAATTTATTTTTTTGAATAATCTTATCAATTTAATTTAATTATTTTAATTAAGTTTTTTTAGTGACAGTTATTTTATTTTTGACAATTAAAATGATCAACTAAAAAAATTCTTTATTCTAGTTTTTGTATGTGTCCTAATCTACATCAACCCACTAAAAATATCATAGTTTTTTCTTAATTAACCAATATAAAATTTTGTTAGCTACTCTTAATTTTGCATATCATCTTCAATTTCATGACTCCGTATAGACAATTCTACATGCCTACATATATATTGTTAACAGTTTTGTATATTCTGAACGTACTCAAATTGCACATTATCAACATGTAACATTTGTTTTTGACTTAATTGAAGACAAAATAGTGAAATACTAAATTGCAATAACTACATAGCGTATAGTATTATTATACTCCATATGTTGAACATTGTGCATTTTTTTCTTCAAATAACCGACACATATTAAATTATGTAAATTAGTAGAAAAATTATACGGATCGTACCTGACAATTTTTTACATTGGTTATTAAAAAAAATTTATTGTATTCTTAATGGGTTGGTGTAGATTAGAACACTTACGAAAACTAGAATAAAGAAATATTTAAGTTGATCATTTTAATTGTCGAAAATAAAATAACCGTTACTAAAAAAGTTAATTAAAATAATTAAATTAAATTGAAAAGATTTTTCGAAAAATAAATTAACTAAATACGATTAAAAACAATATTAAATTTAAATAAACTTGAAATTTGAAAAACAAAATACACGGATGGTCCCTGTGGTTCAAAATTACACTCGCAGTCCCTGTAGTTACTGAAATGACCATTCTACCCTCACATGCATAGCACATGTCAATATTTAACGGAGAAAACTAAAGGGCGTTAGTGATAGGGACTACCGGTGCAAGAATATGCAACCATAGGGATTACGAGTGCCAAAAAAAACCACAAGGACGACCCGTGTAAAAAAGTTGGTTTTTTTATTATTTCATATCACACAATCTCTTTCAAATTGCAATGCCAAAAACCCGCTATACAATAATACATGTAAACAGAAAAAAGTAAGCTTGTGATGTTTCAACAATAAGAACATTTTGGTTCACGTTGCTGCTAATAAATTTTTAGTCAGCTAATTAAAAGCACCACAAATAAGCTTACATATCAAGGCTACGTTTTATGCAATCATTATAATAAGGTTCAGTTCATCCACTTGAGTATTTATATCAACGCTGGTGAATCAAATAAAATTCTGATAACCTTCTGAGATTCACACTGCTTTCTAAATATTTCAAGTTCTTACGATTCGAATTGTGAATCAGAATTCCAACAAGGTGGATTACTTACTTCACTGTTGGGAGCTGGATGTGAGTGCGACGGGTATAACCTTCGCATTGTGGGACATTCCCTTGGAGGAGCTATTGCTGCAATGCTAGGAGTGAAGGTATGGCATCATACTTTCATCTAGAGTAAATTTGTATTTTGGTCCCTGGACTTATAGTCAATCTTCAAGCTTAGTCCATAGACTTTTTTGGCCTTTAAAGTCCAAATAAATTATTGTATAACAATGCGGTTCATGTGTCTAACACCGTTAGTGAACATCCAGCAAATGACGCGTTCCTTGCATATCATTTGTTAGTCAGGGACTCGGGGAATTTTTTACCTTTCAATGCCGAAGTTTTATATAACACATGCTTCCTTTTTTTATCTTTATTTCTTCATCTTCTAATTCTTTATCTCCTAAAGTTCAAACTTTGAACATTTCAATATATAAATTGCCAAATGAACATTAATCGGAATGCGTCTCTGATATTGAGGCCAATCATGGAATTAATTATCTAGTATGAATCGTCTGCATTTCATATTAAATCCTTCGACTAACACATATATTTTTCTCTTTCTCATGAACAGTTATATGGACGATATCCTAGACTACATGTATATAGTTATGGGCCACTTCCTTGTGTAGACTCAGTCTTAGCAAATGCATGTTCAGGTTTTGTGACAAGGTAGTCTTGCTACAATACTGCACCTTGTTATGATCCTGCATTTGCGTCCCAACTTGCTGCTAATAGAGTTTATATGCTGTCCTTATCTGCTGCAGCCTTGTATATGATGATGAATTCTCATCACGCCTTTCAGTTGCTTCAATCATGAGGTTACAAACAGCTGCCATGCTGGCACTATCAAATGATGCGGATGCTGATTCAGCCATAATTCACAAGCTTGCTCGCAGGTTTCTTACTGTAAGCAGCTATCTCTGGAACAAATCTGAGGACTCTCATGCAGCGTCAGGGTTGAGTTCATTGCCACTAACAAGAGAAAACAAGCATTATAATCAAGGTAAACTGATACACGGTACCTATAAATATACTACTAGATTGACAAATCATATTATGAGAATCCTAAGAATAACCATGACTGTAAGTAGAGGTACCATAATGGCCGGGTTGGGTAACGGGTCAAAATGGGTAACTTGCAGTACGGGCTGAATAAGTTGGTTGACCTGAATCACCCCTTTTTGTCTGCTTTTATATTTTTTAATGAATAGTCAATGTTAAACATGTTAGCTTTTGGGCATGTTAGCTTTGTTATAGCTCTGTTTTAGTTTTGTTTCGGTGTTCCTTGCCTCCTTGGCTCTTTTTATGTGCTTAGTTGGCTTCTCGTGATCTTTCATGCTCATTGTAATTACTGATTAATAATATATTTCTCGGGTCTCTTTGCCCGTTTTTGCCAGAAAAAATGTTAGACATGTTACAAAAACTGTATCATTAATATGGCAATCTAATTTTTTAAATTACACGATGTAAGAGCTATGTTGTATGCATTGGAAATACATTTTGGGGAACTTACAACTGGTTTGACCCATTTGACCTGTTTTATATTAAATTCAAATTTTTTATTTTGCCCATTTGACCCGTTAGGGGTAAACATATTATCCATTCGTTGATTGTTCTAATCAATCCTAACACTAATCCCTGAGACCACTGTAGTGAGAATCCAGGAACCAGATGAAGATTTCAACCTTTGGCATGAAATGGACATGTACGATAGTTCAGATGATGGTGGTGATGGACGTACTTCATCTTATAGACTCTCTAATCCTTTTTATCAGTCTCCTGATCATTCAAGTCCCCGTGATAATCTTGTATCACAGTTTATGGAAGCTATGCCATCAAGAAAAGACGAATCATCTGAGAACTTCAGAGAAATGTTCTTGCCAGGTGTTGTTATTCATATAGTCCCCGAGAAGAAAAGCTTTGATATACCTCTATATAAGCGCTGGGGCACCCCAGATGCACAATCTGGATTTGAAGCTTATGTGGCTAATAGGGAGGCCTTCATGGATATGATTGTATCACCCTCGATGTTCATTGACCACCTACCATGGAGGTAAATCATCTTAAACATCATTTTTCATGTTACTGTTCAAATGATCCGGTTTGCACAAAAATATTCTAAACCTCTGTTCTTTTATCGACTTAGAAATGTTCGGTTCATTGTTAGACTTTTTTTTAACCGGAGGTGTTAAACTAATGTAATAAGCACTACAAATGGTAAGTTCAACCCATTGGTATGGAACGGGGATAAATTGGGTTGTATTTTATTGCCAATGAGCCAAATGTTAAAATATATCAGCTGCAAATGATTACAGATTAAGAAAGTTTAAAAAGTTGCCTAAAGTGAAATGCTAACAGTATCCTAATTCATATTTTATAAAAAATAACTTATGTTATAATTATAGATTTCTTAAATATTATTACTATAGTTCTCGTGATCATATTTTCTACATTAACTATTTAGAAATGGACTTTTGAGTTTTGACATGCATATAAGTTATAGACTTTGACAGTTTGACCCAAACCCATTTTGACAAGTTGTCCAAGCCAACCCACCCTACCTCACCATTTTGCCACACATAATGTAGTAGCAACAAATTTAATTGAATACCAGATGAAACCTAAACCTATTTCATTGCAATAAGGTGTACTAAAAGCTAAGCCATAATTAGCATATGCATATACTAGTAATATAATTATTTTCTTCATTCTCAGATGTTCCTATGCCCTGAAGAAAATATTGGAAAAGCGAAGTCTTCGACAAGACTCGATAGTGTGAGGTTGAGACTATGATGATCGATCATGAATCTTCCTTTTTTCCATTAATGCCCCCTATATTTCCTTGGTTATCAAAGCAGCCCCTGGGGTTAACTGACATACACAAAATGCACCCTAATGATCCATATCTTCTTCAATTCAATGCTGGAAAGTGTTTAAATGTAAATATAGAACGACCTCTCAACACACTTTACGGAATTACTAATCATTAACGTCTACCATGATGTTCAGAAATCTTAGATGCAGTTTAACATAGGAGTCTAGTTTGAGTAAGAAGGATTTGAAGTACTACTGACTGGCTGCTACCAAAGCAGCATAGAATAACAACTAATAGCTACAACATAGAATGTAGCTATATACTTTTCGCAAAAACACAAGTTGTTGTGAGATTTTGGTGTCTATATTGTTTTAAAGTTAGGGGTTTGCGTATATGTCTGAATTATGACCTACTCGGCTCTTATTTGTTATGCAATGAGGTAATAATCCTTTTTATATGTTTATACTTCAAGGAGGATGAACGTTTTCAGATATCTGAATATATGTTGAGAATATCAATTAGAATATGTCATGTTGCTACCATTATTTGAATTTTATAAGTAAGATGCCACATATGATAAATTTATTGAATGTAGAACATTTTGACATGCACCCTAGTTTTAAATATGCTTCCCTCTGCTCTAACAGTGTGCAAATCGTGTTTATTTTTAAAGACCAATCAGTAAGTTTTTTGGATTCTGAAGAATGAGAAGAAGTCTTTCCTTGTTATATTCCTAGTACACCTCCAACAGTTTCTTAAATACTAATACTGTAGTTGACTGTTAATCCGTTCACATCACAAGTAAAGTTAACAGTTTTTGGTATATAAAGAAACATAATATGATGGTTAAATCCCTGATATACGCATATTAGGGGTGTGCAAATTTCGGGTAGAACCGAAAATACCCGAGAACCAAACCGGACCAGAACCGAACCCGAAATAAACATAAGTTAATATTTGGTCCGGTCCTCGGTCCTTCAATTTGTACATTTTCGGGTCTCGGGTCGGTCCGGGCCGAACCCGAAAAAAATGAAAAAAGAACCGAACCGAAAATTAATTTATAGATTCCTAAAAATATAGTTACATGACGAAGTATTATGCCTTAATTATTTTGTCTTTTGTATTGATATCTTAGATATTATGAAAGCATGTGATTACGTCAATTTATAAGTTAATTATATGCGGTCAAATTAGTGTCTTTGCTATTTGTGTGTGTCAATATATGTATCTATAATGTAGTAATGTGTAGATAAATTGTATTCGTATAGGTGGATTGATCATGTGGTAATGTATGTCAAAGTTATTGTATGTGTTAATGTTTGTATAATGCATTGCAAACGATTAAATATAATGAATTTCAATATTTGGTAGGCATATTTTTCGGGTCGGTTTTATAACCAGAACCGAATGGACCAAAGTGGAACCGAACCGAAACCGAACCATATGTAGTTGGTCCGGTCCTCGGTCCTTGTTTTCCTAATTGTTCGGTTCTCGGGTCGGTTCGGTCCTAGCCCGGTTCAGTCCGGTCTTGGACCATGAACAGCCCTAACGCACATATTATATTAAGTACATGAAACAAACCAAATTGTCTTTAAAGACAACAGTTCAAATCACCTTGTGGTTGCTGATTGTTTATGGCGAATAGACCTCCAAGTCCTAACTGCTAGAAATGGTTCAAATGTTGATCCATAATTGCATCTGTAAAATTTGTTTCTGACAGTTGCATAGCATGGAGAAATCTTGTCCTTTGGATCTGTAAGTTGAGGAATGGTTAGGCAAATCTAATTTGCCTTAGGTGATGGAAAGAACAGTACACTGCTTCACAATTTGTTAAGGGGAAAGCTTATGTACTGTATAGTTGTGTACAGTGAAGAGCAAATTAGTAGTTTTTTGTAGAGATAATTATTGATTATTTATGTAAGACGATAAGTAGAAAACAGAGGAAGTACCTTCCACAACGGTTCTTCCGAAATTGGTTCCGTTGCGCCTTGCAAACCTCTCAAAATCATCATGAAGTCAGAAGCACGATTGAAGGTGACTCCTGTTAAGGGTGCGTTTGTAATTCACAGCTATATGTAGCAGTAGGTGACACGTTGTGCATTTCGTATCTCAGAAGCCAAACCATACAGCTCAAGAAGCCATCTAAACCCCACGATACGCAACCCTTTTAACAGAAATATGCTCAGTGGAAGATGTCGTATGCCTGCACCTTCTATATTTAATTCTCTTAAACATTCTAAATGTCCAAGTTCCTCCGGCAATTTTTCAACTAGAATACAGTAACGAAGATGAAAACGCCTTAGACGTTTCATGTAACAAATGCTGTTCGGGATATGTTGCAAATATATGCAATCTGTTAGGATTAGCTCCTCCAAACAATCTAATCGGCCAATATCCTCTGGTAACTTCTGAAGAAGCCAGCAAGATTCAAGTTTGAGAAATTTCAGATGTTTCAACATACAAATTCCATTTGGAATATGTTTGATACGTGTAGACAATAAATGCAGCTTTTCTAAACATTCTAATTGGCCGATGTTGTCGGATAAGTTCTCAAGATGCTCATGAGATTCTATTTTAAGTGATGTAAGATATTTTAACTTGAAAATGCCATCTGGAAGATGTTTAATCTCAGTAGACAATAAATATAGCTTCTCCAAACCGTCTAACTGGTAAAGGTCCTTGGGCGCCTCCGGAATTTTGCTAAGTGTAAGTTCCCTTAACTGTCGTAAGCCACAAAAAATTTCTAAAAAACGATTGACGATTGTATTACGACAAACATCTAAAGAAATAAGTTTCTCAAGATTTCTGACAGACGAAGATGGTCTTTCTAAAAAAACACACGCTAACTGAAACTTTGGGCATGTATGTTGGGACTCTGCAGTCAGATGAAACTCGAGTGAATTCGATGGTTTGCTTAGACCAAAATGTCTAAACCCCAAACAACCACGTATGTCTAATTCGACAATCTCCTTCAAACATCCAACTGGTATGTTAAGCTCTACCAAACTATGACATTCTACAAGATGTAAATTCTCAAGATTCGGAGTCAGACCAAGGTCGAGGGTCTTGAAATTCGAATGTTTAATGTCAAGAAATCTTAGATTTGGACATCCAAAAGGCATGTGCAGTTTTGCGGACTCATTACATCCTGCAAGACGTAAGGTCTCAAGATATGAAGTTAGCCAAAGGTCAAGGGTTCTCACCTTTGAACCCGTAAGTTCAAGGTGTATGATCTTTAGACATCCATTCATGGGCATGTGAAGTTCCACCAAATCATGACACATTATGAGAGTTAAGGTCTCGAGTTTTGATGCCAGCCCAAGGTCAAGCGTCTTCAACCTTGAGTAGCTAATGTGAAGGGATCTGAGCTCTCGACATCTAGCAAGCATGTCAAGCTCTATCAAATCATGACATCCTTCAAGCCATAATGTTTCGAGGTTTGGAGTCAGCCCGAGGTCAAGTTTTGTCATCCTTGAGTTACAGAGATTAAGGAATCTGAAATTGTTAAGAACCTATCACAAGCAATTACAAATAAGTGAGATGAATATATCTATAATAAACAAGAAAAATATGCATAGCATTGTAGAGGACCATGCAAAATAACAAATCCAAAATTGTTCTACATACCTTTCTTTCTCTCCCTTCCCTATATTGTTCGATACCACTTCCCCTCCTCTCATGAGCAACAAAATTATTTGCTCCGGAAGTGATCTTAAAAGAATGATTATAAGGTCTACCCACCAATCTCAGATATCGTAATGCTTGTGGCAAGTATTGGCTAACTTCATCAAACTTCCAATCGCCTCTAAAATAATCATCAGATCTGATTAGATACACGTCAAGAAGTCTAAGTTTCTTCATGCTTCCAAGACCTTTCATGAAAATTTCAGAACTTAGTCTCACAAACGAGGCTTGTATGCATCTTGTTGCTTCAGTACCCTATAATTCAAAAGACGTAACCAAGATAGTAACCTTATATCATAAAAATATGTAAATGGATTAGACATTTCTAGTTACAAATATAATTAATCCATACCAAATTATTAGCCAATACATCTTCTATTTCTTCACGAATCCACAATCGGCTATGTCTCCAAGGCTCATCAGGATGCTCTCTACGAACGATATTCCTGCCCATTTCTTGTAAATGGTCATGCATGCTCAAATACTCACCATGCATAACATTAATGAGAGATTTTTGCTGAAGAACTCGCAAACCATTAATAGCATGAAAGCCACAGTTTTCAAGCATCCTGATTACCCTGTCTTTCGCCCAACCTTTGAGTATGCATGCAATGTCTAGGAATATTTCCTTATAATCCTTCTCCAGACCATTATAGCTTATTTCCAGTTTTTCAAGAGTTTCCTGCAAAGGTATTGTTTTTAGTCTTTCCAGTGCATCTTCCCACTCTAGCTTGTTTTTACCGCAGAGGAATGAACCCAACACTGTGATTGTTAAGGGAAGACCTGAAGCATAGCGTACGACTTGCCGTGATAGTTCTTCATACGCTTGAACTGGAATCTCTCTCCCAAATGCATACTTATTGAAGAGCCGAATTGCTTCATCATTTGTCAATAGATTGACATCATGAATGAAAATCACTCTGTGTGCTATCAATACTTGCTCATCTCTTGTTGTAATGATAATTCTACTACCTGGTTTATACCAAGTAAGATCACCGGCTAACGCCTCAAGTTGGCTTATATGATCTACATCATCCAGAACAACAAGAACCTTTTTACCACACATCCTCATTTTCATCAGCCTTTTCCCATCATGAACACTACTTACAGTGATGTCTTGATCATTAAATAAATCTGAAAGGACTTGTTTTTGCAACAACTTCAAAGCAGACAAAGAGGTTTTTGAAACTTCCCTAACATTCTCAACAAAGCTTTTACCTTCAAACTGACCTGATATTTTGTCAAAAATAGCTCTGGCCAAAGTTGTCTTCCCGCCACCTCCAATCCCTTTGATCCCTATCATCCGAACATCAACAGAACCAATATCTACAGATGACTCAACATCCTTTATCCGGGCCTCCATGCCTACTAATTTTTCATCAATGCTATAATTAATGGAACGTAACTCCAGAGAAATCTCTTCAACAATCTTTCTGATGAACTTAGCTTCATGCCTGTAATTCAAAAATAGATTCAGTTAGCACATTTTCATTTGCCAACCGACTATGTTATATAATTGCTTTCAGGTCTCATACATAATACTAATTCATAACAGTTTATGTGTTTTTTGCTCTTGGATTAATGCCGTAAACTAATAAACCTTGAGTATGTGACACTTTGAACTATCTGATTAATTGTCAATTTTGTTATACAATGGCTACATAGGGGCGAAATACTTTAATATGTTAGTTATTGTCAAAATTCAATGCACATATATATCCAGATTGTTCTTGATTATTATGGTTATACCCTACACACATATATCCGACAAGAACAATATGACAGGATGTAATATATCGAAAATAATTACCCGTTGGTGGTATTTTTCAACTCCCAACCAGCTAGATTTGAAGCTTCTTTGAGAGCCTCTCTCCATTTCCCAGTTTCTGCCTCTTGCTTATCGTTATGTTCGGAAAAGGCTTCTCCAACTGCCCCAATTTGTTTGCGAACTTCAGTGGGCTCGACATCATAGAACACTGGGTAAGCAGTCTGTTCGTTTGTCTTGCAACACTCCATAATCTTGACAAGCTCATCTAAGCACCAGGATGATGATGCATAGTTCTTGGAGAAAACAACGATGAATAACTTGGAGTCTTGAATGGATTTGAGAAGCTCATCATTGATTTGTTTTCCTTTCCTGATTCTCTCATCGTCCTTGTAGGTGTAAATACCTTGACACTGAAGTGCAGCATAAAGATGATCAACAAAGTTTTTTCGCGTGTCTTCACCTCTGAAACTTAGAAACACATCATACTTAAAATAATTCTTTTGAATGGATGAAGCTGAAGAAGATGCCATTGGGTCTAAGAGATCCTACTGAATCTATTAAAAAGCTGTTGAGGATAATTAGCAGAGTCTGATGTGTGTGTGGAAAAGCTATGGGATTAGGTGGAGAAATAAAAGTCCATAAGTTAAAATATAATATAATATCTATATACAAAATGATATAAGATTCCATCTTAATTAGGCCAAAAAATAAATAAAAATAAATAAATACTGCCACTACGATGCTAATTTCTTTATACATTTGGTCAAAAGACTTCAATTATATTCCAGAAAGAATTTGAATTCCTTCAAATTTTCATGAACCAAAAACAAAGAAACTAGATATTGATACTCTTACCAAAAGGCTCTTAGCCTAGCGGTATGAGAGGGAACATTTAACTAATAGGTTCAAGCCTCACTTGAGGTAGTGAATTGTAATTATTTGTGGTGGTTATACATAATCGTGTGTTAGATTGTAGTTTTGTCGGTTTTTTTTTTTAAAAGAAGGTATATGTACTCTTAAATTAGCTGACAAAAACCAATACCATGAAGATCTAATCAGATAAATTATTCATGGGAAAATCTTCATCAGTAATGTCTCATTAATCATCATTTAAAATATGTGTGTTGTTTTTTGGATATCCGAATTTTTGAACAATCGATATCACTACGCGTAACTCGTATTCAAATTTTAGATGACTGAAATTTCGGAAATAATGAACACGGGTAAGCAATCTGCTCCTCTTTTTCCCAAGCAATCCAGGCATCCAGCAGTGCCCGTAGTAGTGTAGTACTGTTGTATAGCAGGTCGTGATGGGCTGACCCTTTTATAGGGCCTCCAAGTCGATTATGTATAATGTAGAGGTATGTTAATTTTTCTGTAAGCCCAGTAAGAGGCCCACTTGAGGAAAATTTGAGAACAAACCAAATTCTATAGTTTTTGTTCTAAGCTCGATCTGGGTATCAAATCAGCATTTCCAAGTTGCATTGATTTGTCTTCTCTATTTGACAGGTAACACACTAAGAATTCAAATTTTTGTGTTTGAATTTTGAGAGGTTTCCATTTTGTAGATTTTATCTATGTCATTGGGCACAAATATAATGTGGGAGTATATCATTTTGTGGTTGTGAGTGTTTGTGCTATTTGTGACAAAGATGTCTTCACGCATTATCATTTACCAATTGAGTTACATGCCGTTGGCTTTTACAATAATACTTTTTTATTGATGATAATATTTTTATTAATGTAATGATTTAATTTGATTAAAGTGTAATGTTTTACTATAATTATCATGGGTTTTTAAAAGAAATGGAAAATAAAGAAAATAGTGAAGTCCATATTACACTTATGGTCACTCAGGACCGTGAACAGTCATCACAGTCGTTCCAAGACTACCAATTACGACTGCGAGTAGTCTAAAGCACGACGAGATTCATGACATGAATTAATTAAGCATCCTCCTGGATCTATAGTACTATATGTAAGAATATAACCAAAAACAACGATAACTTTCTTAAACTACCCCACAATGATCCCTGCCCGGTGCCCGCTAGCCCACAGCCCCACAACACGTTTATAAAACTTCAATGTTTGACATTCATCTTTTTTTCATTCATTATAGAAGTTTGGATATCAAATATTTTATTATTTTGAACCACACAACAATAACCAACACACCATCAAATATTAAAAACGATAAAAAGTTACTAGTATTCATTTAAATGACATCGCCGTGTTCACCCCGCTCACGACGGTAATTCCACCATCGATGCCTAAGTTCTGCCCGCTCACATACACCAATTCATCAGATGCTAAAAACATTGCTGCTTCCGCAACATGCTTAGCCTTCAACACTACACCTTTTAAATTCCCCGTCTGGCAGGTGTATGCCTCCACTTGGCTGATCACATCCATATTACATGTGTTGCAGGCAAGCGGTGATGCCACACCATACGGAGAAACACAGTTCACTCTAATCCCATGAGCCCCTAGCTCGCTACATGCGGCTTTCATTAACCCCAATATAGCATGTTTGGAAGCAGTGTAAGCATAAGGCCCAGCTCCACCAATAGATGCTGCCACACTAGCTGTACAAATAATTGACCCCTTAATCCCTTTAGAAACCATGGCTATAGCTGCGTGTTTAATGGTTGCAGCCACCCCGCGGACGTTTACAGCCATGGTGTTATCGAATGCATTTAGGTCCATGTCTATTAAGCTTGTCGCTGGGCCAACGATTCCAGCATTGCTGAAGAGAATGTCTAGGGTTCCGTATATGGCAATGGTGTGACTAACTGCGGCTTCTACTTGCTTCTCGTCCCTAACGTCACAGTGAGTGTAGCATATATTTCCAAAACCTGACGTTAGACATGACGCGATCACTTGGTTTGCTAATTCATCTTGAACATCAGCGATGACAACACTTGCTCCATTTTCGAGGAATAATCTAGCGGTCGCTTCTCCTATGCCGCTAGCGCCACCAGTGATTAGAGCTACTTTACCCTCCAATCTTTATTTTAATGTACATGCATGCCATTAAACATTAGTGTAAAAGATAGGCCTAATTGTTTGGTTGATGCTCTATTTATAAAACGAAATGTTTTAAAGTATGTGGTAATCTGAGGTATGACATTGAGCCAATATATTAGGCCTAAATATGTTTTTATTATGAATATAAAGATGAAGATGGATTGAACAATTGATATGTATACCTGGGCTTGTTGATCATAGGATTCATAGCAACTAGCAATGAGTAAGAATTGCTTGATTTCAAAGGATGGGTTTGGATCTTAATTAATTACTCCTTCCTAATTAATAAGAGAAGGTGAAGTGAACAGGGACCTTTGAATAAGGTATATATATACATAAACTTAGGGATAAGTCTTTCAAAATATTGTAGGAAATTAAAGAGTTAGAAACTAGAAACCAAAACGTATGAAACAAATGGAGCAAATTTTGTGTCTACTTTTTATTCATCATGCGTTACATTATATAGAAAAAGGAAATAAGCTACTCAATGAAATAATGGAAACTTGGAGTTACTAGACTACATGGACTAAATGCATTCCTAATAAGTTGGAGAATTGATCTTTCACTCTCTCATGTAAGCCGAATACCATGTGATTGTGGAACATGAATTGTGCAACTACAACTAGAAGACCTTTTCAATATTTAGACTAATCCATTTTTACAACTATTATCCATGTGAAAATTGGATACCAACTGACCCGTCACCCATGGCTACCGAACCGTAACCATCAAGCCCATGAATAAACCCGGTTAACCCAACAATCACCCCCTTAATCGTTGTTTATGAACACCATTATACACTACAACGGTTAATAATCTTCTTTTGGAACCATCTAGACTTTTACCAGATACCCGACCTCCATCTCGGTCACGCCCAAAGTCTTCTTGGTTCAAATTCTCACAGCCACCTGCTTTTGACTAGTAACTAAAACCGAACCTTCTATTCTTCCGTTACCTTAGCTTTTGATTGTTGACAACACTTGTAACATGTAACATGGCATCCCGTTGGACACGTTCATTAACATCAAGACTTTTCCTGGATCCACGACCTCTTCCTCGGCTACATCCAAAGCCTCCCGATTTGAACTTCCACCGCCATAATGTTCACACCGTGTTGTTTCTCCATTCTCTTCTTATCTTGACAGCCTTACTTTTTTCCGATCACACTTGTTCAAAGAGGCCTCTCCACCGACCAAGAAAACAAATCCACCGCCTTATTTCTTTCAACCGCCAAGCAAATCGAACCCAAAGCAATCTGCTTTGACGGATCCTTTCTGCCCACTTTTCACGCACGTACGCCGGTCTCCTCTTATCACGAAACAAGCCGACCAAGAGTACAATTTGCTTTCTTTGATAGTCGCTAACAACCCCGGAGCACCAACGTTTATCACCAGTCACCCCCGTTGTCGCACCCTACCCGCGGCGGAAACACGTCGGGGCGCGACTAATCTTAATCATCACACAAAGTTACCACGAACGACCTCTATATGACGTTTGAAAAATACGTTTCAAAAATACATCAATTGAAATAATGTTGTACAACCATATACATATCCCCTAGAGTTCGCATCTAATGTTGAGAGATTCTATTACATAACTAATTGTACAAAATGTAGTAATGCAGGAAAATCTCTTGTTTGAAAGTTGTTGTAAAACATGTGACTCGAGCTATTGCTTCCAAAGCAATCCTACTGCGTCTGTGTACCTGAGAAATACACGCTAAAAAGGTCAACAATAATGTTGGTGAGCTCATAGGTTTATTAGTTAAAAGTATAAGTATGAACCACAAGATTTTTAAGTGTTGCACGCATGCAAAAAAAATAAGTATACTATTGCCATGTGCTCATAGTTTGAAGCTTAACCGTTATGTGTGTGCCTCCGCGAGTGCCTAATCCAGAACACTCGTTAGGATCAAATACTAATGCGTCCGTTTGACCAGTTAGCGCGACTAACCCGACCGGGGATGGTCAATCCCAAATAGATCTATTCATTAATACTCGCGCTAAATCCATACTAACGAAACTACGATATAAGAGGGCTTTAGTGGATTAGAAAGTAAAACAACTCATGCAATTTGTATAGGTGTTTCCGTACTCGTGTTCATATAAAACAGTGCGTTGTATTTTAAACCCAAGGTAAAAAGAGTAAAAATGGGGCTGTGAGTCTTGTAAGCTAGCGTTTATGTAAGTAAACGTGTTTCCAATCCGTAACCTCCTAGCACCCTAAACGCGTAAGGTTATATGTGAGTAGATGACCAATGGTCCATCTATGCTAGTTGTCCACTCAACTAGTTATGTCCAAATGTTTATCGTTTTTGAAAATGTGTACGGTCCGTTGGTGACGTTGTGTAATAATAATTCTCAAAGACATTATTATTATTATGTTTGTTTCATTGTATACTTATAAAAGTATATAGTGAGTGTATCCGAGTTGTAACATATATATAGTTGTTCGTTGTTAACACGCGATTTAATACTTTGTGAAATTATGTTTTCAATCAGACTGTTTTGTGCGACACTAGTAGCGACACTACAATAGGTTGCGACACTGAGGTCAGTGTCGCTAATTGTGAAGATCAGGAGTGTTGCGACACAAAGGTTAGTGTCGCTGTCTGCGACATTCTGATGACATAGCGACACAAGGGTTAGTGTCGCTGTCTGCAATATTCGGATAACATAGCGACACAAGGGTCAGTGTCGCAGGTAATTTGGGATTCCTGCGACACTAAAGGTCTGATCAAGTATATATATATATATATATATATATATATATATATATATATATATATATATATATATATGCATGTCTGATTACAATATATGTATATATAATTATTAAGTATATCTATAAATAACTAATATCATCAATACATATATTTATATATAACCTTTTGAATTACAATAATATTTACAACACTATTTATTTATTAGACTATGGTGTGTTAAAATTGAGAATTTTGACTCGTTCACAACAACTGTTTATTTACTATTAATTTGTAGTGTACATGTGTAATCCCTCTAATGTTTTTAGTATACTTGTGTCATCAACGAGGCCAATTACTATATTTTGTCTTAATCATGTTAATATTTGTTTTTGAAATGAGGATGCCAATTAGTGTATGTCTAGATAATGCTTTAAGAAAAATCAACAAGTCGTCCAAATTTTGGGTATTATTAATAGAGAACGAGTACTAGGTTAGGATCTGAAGACCCCACGTTCTCAACGAGGTACCCGATAAGACCCCGTTGGGATCTGGGGTAAGCCATTCCCCCAATGGGGCACCCCAATAAGATCCCGCTGGGGTTTGGTGTGAGGTTGGGGATTGCTTAGAATAATGGGGTTGGGGTTGGAGCTGACACCCCCGCACAGAACCCGCCCCATTGCCATTGAGTATTGCCACCACAACAACGGTTGAACCGAAACACTTTGCAGTCTCCGTATTCTGCTGTATTTAACCGGACCTTCAATCCCTTTCACGTTTGCCCTCCACCGATCGACATACCCGTCGGCGGAGGCTGCCTTCGATCTTCAAACCCGCTACCTACGAGCCCTTGGCTCTGAAACCAAGTGTAGGAAATTAAAGAGTTGAAACTAGAAACCAAAACGTATGAAACAAATGGAGCAAATTTTATGTCTACTTTTTATTTATCATGCGTTACATTATATAGAAAAAGGAAATAAGATACTCAATGAAATAATGGAAACGTGGAGTTACTGGACTACATGGACTAAATGCATTCCTAATAAGTTGGAGAATTGATCTTTCACTCTCTCATGTAAGCCGAATACCATGTGATTGTGGAACATGAATTGTGCAACTACAACTAGAAGACCTTTTCAATATTTAGACTAACCCATTTTTTCAACTATTATCCATGTGAAAATTGGATACCAACTGACCCGTCACCCATGACTACCGAACCGTAACCCGCATGCCCATGAATAAACCCGATTAACCCAACAAATATATCCGACTACAACTATTTGTATTTCCATTTTCATTTTAGTCTATCCTATCTCTTATTATTTGAAATTCGTGAATGTGACACCTATTTTTGATGACGTGGTGATGACGTGTCATGTAATATGACGACTTATACGAGTCATTAGAAATGCTAATTACCGAATAAATAAGCTGTCGAATACATACAATAACAATAATTAGAATTTGATACACACCATAAAACAAAATGAAGTCGCATATATTTTCTTTAGTTTCGATGATAAGTTACAAAATTTGGGAACCTGTGACACAATATCCAATATTTTGAGGTTACATGTTCACAATCAATTCTATATTCAATCGAACCATCGGTTTACTTAAGAGTCTTGTTATGTTAGAAATCTTCCACAACGATTACAATTTTGACTAAATTTCACCTTAGCTAATTACGCGTATAATACGAATTAAAATGTACACTTTTGCATGTATATACCACAAAAAAATCAATGTAAAAACACTTCCCATATACGTAGTATACTAGTATAGATGTATGTATTTGACCTTCAAAGTCAATTTTGGACACTAGCTAGGTGTCATATTAATTACCCTGAAATTGTCAAGAGACATATGCGGTCATTGATTTTTGATATCAATGATCGATGCTTTAATTAGAAGGAATAAGAAATGTAATGAAACGACAATATTATATCACATACAGAGTATATGTTGTATTTGTAAAGAATATATTTTTTTTTGAACGGCTTGTAAAGTATATTTTTAGTATTAACTTTTTTAACTCGCCAACACATTAAATATTATGGTCGGGGTCTTGCCAAACCAGGTCAACATCTCAACACGCTTAAAAAAAACGTCTTTTAAAAAATAAATCATAACCCATTTAGTTGAATCTAACATTCTAGCACCCGCCAATTCTGACCTAAAATCAATCATTCAACTCGAAATAAACCCCCAAACTTACCGGCTTGTTTACTCAAATGGGTCATGTTCGCAGAGGTTACTTTCGACCCGATAATCCGTTTATCAAATTAATTAACTTTCGACACCCACTAAGTTGACCCGATTCAAATGACGACCACTAATTGTACAAACTGAAAATTTGGAAAATTTACTAATACTTATTATATTATAACTATTAAATGACACAACTGCATACACGGCGGTTAGAAAGAAATGATTGATTATTCAGCTAAAGGGGATTCTCACCGACTAATTTTATAAATCAAAAGATAAGCGTCACAATTACAAAGATGTGAAAGCTCCACATTAAAATTAATTCAACGTTAAATTATCAAAGACTAACTGTATACACATGACATGTCACGTGTATAACAACCAAATAAACAATCAAGCCTCTAATACATTAAGACTCATGGTACAAACGTTTTATATGGTACTATAGATATACTTTGTATATGTATAGTTTACGTACGAATGTCCGCGACATGCAAGGATACCCATCGGGCCAACATGAATTCATTAGTATGTGCTGATTCACTTGTTGTCGTCATCAATGGGTTTTGGTTGTAAGAAGGATATGATTTTAAGATACGTCATTGTGTGAAAATGTACGAATAAGCTTTTGCACTATTAAATTGTTCGATAGGATTACCGAACTTACTAAATCACGATATGTAAGTTACTTAACTCTAAATAGTATACACACAGATTAATTACTTAACTTATTAGTTTAATTAGGTTAATGAACTTATAGATATCATAGCGTAAATGTTACTCCCTCCGTCCCAAATTAAGTGTCTGGTATCAGTCTTCACGGAGTTTAAGAAATTACATTGTCAGGTAGTAAATATGACAGTTTTACCCTTGCTTTATTGCACGGACTCCCATGTATCAGTTTTGAGTGAGGGTTAAATGGTAAAGTGGATATGCTATTTTTGGAAGTGGACATTTATTTTGGGACAAACTAAAAAGGAAATGTGGACACTTATTTTGGGACGGAGGGAGTAGTTAACTTATGAATTTAATTTAGTAATTCAATCAAACGAATTAATAGTCCAGTAGCTTAGTTGAATATTTTCACAAAGTAGAGTAACTTATTTCTCTAATAACCAAACCTTTTACGAAATAACTAAAGAGTTCATCGACATATCATCATCCAAAAATTACATTATCAAAAAGAAATCTTCTTAAATAATAAAACATGACTAATAACGCACAAAAAATACTTACCACACGTAAAAATAGAGTTTTGAGTGTCATTGATTGTATGGTTTTTAGGTCAAGCTTTATTTAGGTATATATAGTAAAACTCATAACGCACATACCGGGTATATATATCCAAGTTTGATATTTTGACTGCAAAATACTACTAGTATATACTATGAAAACACATACGCTGCAAAGGTAACGTGTGTATGGATTTATAACGAGCTCGATCACATATCAGATAAATTGAAATACTTGATTTAGGTTTATTAAAGAATAAAGATATTGTTAAAATCAATCAAAGCTTGAAACACGCTGAAATTGATCTTGGTTGTCAGTTCTTCCACAACTACCTAGAAGCTAAAAAGCAAATCCTACATTCAACAATATGCGTAAAATAGTTACTCTTAGACCTGTGCCATCGGGCACTTCGGTTCATACATCAGTGGGCTTCACCTGACTGAAGCCATTAGCACCAAACTTCAATTCTTGCTTCAATCAGTGAAGCTTCACTTTGGCTAAGTAACACTGACATAAAATGATGGGGTCAAGCGATTAAATAAAGATTTTTTTTTGTTATTTGTTTTTTTTAGCGTATAGAAATATAGAGAGAGAAAAATTGAGTGATGTGTCATGATTGGCAATGTTCAGTCAGTTTTGAAAATTGTCGATATAATGCTGATTTGACATCAATTGATAAGTCGGTTTATGGTCTTAATAGTCGTATGCTAAACTTGGGCCCAAGTCTCAATTTTGAAAAGTGGCACTAGATGCATTTTTCTTGCCTTTTCGTTTATATGGTAACTAGTTTAGGACTCGCGAAATTCGCGGAATCGTACATGAAAAATATTTAAGTACTCGTATCCATAGCTGTATAATTGTTATTATTATTTTGAGTTTTATATACTATATATACAAAATTTTTTATATATAATAAGACAGTGTACACATCAACTGGTATATGCTATTATATTTGGATTTTCATGATTATTATATTTTAATTTTATATGATATGAAAATATGAAATTGTTCGTTATCTTGAACGTACTGAAACTTTGAATTAGTTGATTAAAAAGTTAAATTGTTAGCATTTCAAATTTGAAATCTTTAATATACTATAGTTTATGGTATTTTGGTATCGTTTTTTATTCCGTGTTTTAAATATGCGTTGTATTTTCAATAACTAAATATTTTTTGTTTCGCCGAAGTTACATACATGGATATAACCGAAACCCGCGAATAAATATGAAAAAATGATGGGTAATACTAATTGGGTACCCAACGGGTATTGGGCCAGGTATCAGTACTAATATTCTAAACGGGTATGTGTACAGGTGAGAGTCCCGGAATCACTATCAGTTAGTGATTTGGAATCGCAAATCGTAAAGTTTAATTGTAGAAGGGGGGGTTGAATACAATTTAAAACTATTTCAGATTTTAACTTAGTTAATTAGTTAGTTTTAAATTGTTTAACAGAAACAGAGTATAACAGATAATAACAGAGTATTCAAAAATATGATAATATCAAAGTAAAGAAGTAATAGTAGCTTAAAAGGTGAATTGTGTTGATCATAAAATTCACAAGTGTTGAATGCGGAATGGATTAACCAAAGTTAATCCAATTCAAACACTTAGCTAATCTATTACAAATTGAGAAGAACAGCAGTGGACAAACACGCTGACTGTTCTCTCGCTGGATCGTCAATACGTACTCTAGACAAACTGATCACTGACACACAAGTGATAAGTACGATTGAACGACTAGCCTCTATAGTACAAAACACTGGACTATTTATACTACAAGAGTTCCTAAAATATCTCCTATAAAATAGGATCTTGAAATGACACGTGTCGCTGCTTGATTGGCTTGATCTCTGATGAACCGACATTCTGTGGGTCCCAATTCTATTACCGCAAATATCTCGTTACCTTAAAACCAATCATTCGTTGCCACGTAATCTTTCGGACATGCTTCAAGTTGGAACACTCTTGCTGATGTATAGATAAGTACGCCACTTTCTGTACTTGATGATTGAGAGGCTTTATTGAATAGTCCCTGAAGATGCAGTAATCCTCCTCACTCACTGCGAGCTAACATGCTCTTGTAGAATGACTTGAACTAGAGATCTTTAGTGACTAGCTGTTATTCTGGCAGTGACTTTTACCTTTATTGATTTGAAGAAGTAAAGCTCTCGCTGTCAAGATCAGCGACACACAAAGTTGAGCTTTAATCTTCCTCAGCATATCAATTCCTTGAGAGTAGAATGAATGACGATCAGCGAAACCAATCTTTAGCAACATCAGCTTTGATACAATTCATTTCTTCATCGAGTAGTGTTAAGTTGAGTTGGTCAGTTGACCAGCGACTCAACATGGTCAGCGACCAGTGACTCAACAATCTCCCCCTAAATGATTGTGATCGAAACTCCCTAGACAAACTTGTTGCTGAAAAAGTTTATAGTCAGTGTTTAAGATTTTAAACATTCAGTGACTTATACTTTGATCCATTCATTTATCTTTTTGGATTCTTTTGATATAATCTGAGTTTTGCACTCTGGTTTTCTCAAAAGATCAGATATTATTGAACTGCAAAATATAAAATACAGATGGTTTTTCAGTTACAATAAATCTAATCTATTACAGACTTATGACAAGCTGTTCCAGATTTCTTCCTGTTTGACAATGCCAAGCTCATCAGCTAGCTCGTATTTATCTGTTGATGGCAAGTATCTGATCTGTCTGGCTAACCCTTCCTCTAGAATCGCCTTTCTCATTACAGAATCTTTTGGAAGCATGCTGACTGATCTGATGAGGTGCACAAGCTGCTCATGGTCTATCTTTTCAAGTTATGATTCTCTTTGAAACCTTAATACTCTATTAAAGTCTCTGTAGACGAGCCCTTTCTCACCTTCAGTTACTTCAGTGCCTTCCACTCTTGGCACACCATCAGGGATTGACAGATTCAATTTTTCAGTGTTTGGAATTCGATATATGCTGCTGGTTCCTGATCTGTACCTTGGGCTTGGTGGCTGCACTATCTTTTCACCATGTATGATAGTGTCTTCTGGTCTGAGTAGCTGCAGATCAATCATCTTCTTAAACAGCCTGTCAATCTCATTCAGAACTTCATTCTTTGCAGCACTTGAGGAGTGACTGATAGCAAGTCTGATTTCATTCCATTCTTCTCTATGTAGTTTGCAGACTTGATCAAGGTTAATTGCCTGAGTTTCCAGTCCTCTGTGAATGAGTAGTTGAGCCTGAGATTTATTCTTTGACTTTTTCAGATTGACTTTGGTGATAAGAGCAGGGTTTGATCTTCCAATCATTCTAGCAGCATATTTCTTCCTGTCAATCTCATTCCACATTCTATCCACTGATGAGCTGACTCCCCCTTTTTTTCCGATTTATTCCCCTTTCTTTTAGCATCAAGCTCTCGCTGAAGTTCAGATTGTTCAACATCTTGAATCAGCTTAGCCATCATAAAATCAGTTTCTTCTTGCTGCTTTTTCAACAAACTTTCTCTCTCTCTTTCCATTGCCTCATCTCCACTTAACTTCATGATATATTCACGATCTTTAACAGCCTGTTCTTGTAATCTTCTTTTTCTTTCCTCTTCATCTTTTGCATCTTGCTCAGCTTGAAACTTTAAAAGCATCTCCCTCTCCTGCTTCTGTCTCATTCTTATTTTTCTTTCTGTTCGCTGCTTTTCAGTTTCTTCAGGATGAAGATTTTCTGAAGTTGAATCAGATGACATAAGGAGAGCTAGATTAGAAGAACTAGGTTTTGAGATTTCTGGTTGTGAAGAGAGATGTGCTGTTGTTGTTGTTGCTTCAGTTGGTGTAGTGTCTGTGGGGATTGAGAGGGTGATCTGTGTTGTTGCTATTGTGGTTGTTGTTGCTGGTGGAGTTGTTGTTGCTGGTTGTTTTGTTGTTGCTGGTGGAGTTGTTGTTGCTGGTAGTGTTGTTGTTGCTGGTGGAGTTGTTGTTGTTGCTGGTTGTGTTGTTGTTGCTGGTGGAGTTGTTGTTGTTGATGGTGTTGTTGTTGCTGGTGGAGTTGTTATTGTTGCTGATGGAGCCTCAGATATGACAGTATCTGCATGAGGCATTGCGGATGAAGTTTCAGGTTACTCCATAATGAACTTGAAATTGTACATGGTAGCTGATATCTCTTCCTCAGAAAATGTTGTCTTTTTATGCTTGGATGAAGTGGGCCCTGATGTAGGAGACTTGCTGGTCCTTTTTCTCTTGACCAGAACAGAAGAGATGGGTTGCTGATCCTCTTGATCCTCCATTATGGTATCATTATCTTCATCATCATCCTTACCATTATCATCATTATTGTCATTATTACCATCATTACCATTAGCATCATCATTGTCATCATTACCATCATTACCATTATCATCATCATCTCCATCCATATGAACATCACCTTCTTCATTTTGTTTGTTCATCCAATTCCATCGAGCCAGCTCATAGCTTACTGACTCCCCCTTGATCTGAGCATTCCTATCAGCAGCCCATTCCCTGACTTTGTAATCATACATCCTGAGTTCATCAGGATGAAACTCAGGAAAAGCTACTACATCATCATTATTAGTAATGTCATCAGTTTCATCAAGATCAGAGTTAATGATGAAGGTATAATTTTCAGTTTTAGCATCAACTTCTTCATTCTCCCCCTCTTCATCATGAATGAATGCAATGATCTCCTTAAGTCTTCTGTAGATGGACTTATGATCTGTATGAATAGTTTCTAAGCCTTTGATGATTGTTTCCTGATTGGCGACCATAATTGGAATTTCTTTCATAATTTTACCAGTGTGAATGATATAATACACAATAGAAGTCGCCATTTCAGATTGTTGTTTAGTGAGAGTGGATATTGCTTCATCATGAGTTTTAAGACTGACACTGGTGAGGCTGAAGAATTCAGAGAGGGATTTAGCCTGGGTTTCCAGAAGTCGATAGTGATCAAGTTCAGCGTTAGCAATTGTTTTGACCTTTTCACTGATCGACTCGCTCCAGTCAGGAATGGGTTCATAAACTGTTGCAAGATAGTGAATTTTACTAGTGAGATCAGCTAGTTGGCCTATCAGAGACTCTCTATCCTCAGTGAGCATTCGAATTTGTTGCTGGGAAGAGGCAATATATTCGAGTAGCAGTTTATCTATTGGAGAGGAAGTAGAGGTTGAAGCTTTATCAGTGAGTGGGGATTTTTGAGTAATAGGAGAGAGTGGTGGTGTTGGTTGTGGTTGAGATTGTGCTTCAGCTGTTGGAGTTGGAGGTTCATCATCAGCTACTTTGGAGATATTGTCACTAGAAAGAGATATGTTATCTAATTCCTGAATTGGTGAGGTGATATCAGTAGCTGGTGGGATAATGTTGATAGATGGAATTGTAGAGACAGTAGGTGGGATAGATGAGGTGGATGTGTGGCTATCTTCAGCAAGTATCTGTTTGTAAGATTTGTAAGGTGGTGGAGAGTGCAGATCATCATCAGTTGAGGAGGAGGAGGTATCCATTGGTTGGGCATCCTCAACGTCATCAGCTTGTGTTCTAACTGATGGATCATTGGATACAGAAATGGCAACCTGTATCTCTTCCTGTGACTGGAAAGAGACATTGACGGTTGGTGCAGTGATAGATGAGATGTGGCCCGGGTCTGTAGCCAGTGATGTGACATCAGCGACGAGTGTTTTATCACCCACTGATGGCACTTGCCCTTTGATTAAAACATTATCCTTTTGTGAGGATAATGAGTAGCTGATGGGTTGACTCAATAAGGGGGTGTGGGTTGCACCCGAATCACTACAGGCAATGGGTTGAGCCATTGTAGCTGTCTGTAGGTTTCCCTTTATAGAGTCACTGGACTTTTGTGAGTTCAGCGAAGCGGCTTTAGGCTTAGGTTTATCAAGGGTGCCCGCAGGGACTGAACGTTCAGTCTCTGCTTCACTCTTGGCGTCCTTAGACGTCTTTTTCTGACTCTGTCCATGAACCTTTAATGTCAGGGACTTTAACTTGATTTTCTTTGGAGCAGTTGGTGGTTTTTCCTTTGGTGGTTGACCAGCAGTAGTCACTAGGGGTGTGGTCAGTGACGTGGTCGATTGGGGGGCAGGATCTGACGGATGTACACTTCGTAAAGGCTGGGGTGCAAGTACTCCCTTGTTTTTCATGAAATCAGGGAGAAGCACAGTTGCATCTTTAGCAAAAATTTGTTTCCCTATCAGAGTGGGTTCAAAACCTTTGAAAGAAATCCTATCATAGGCTTTAAACTGATTTTTAAAAACTAGTGAGAGAAACCTAGGATAGGAAACATATTTTGCTCTGGTAGGTTCACTGATTCTTAAAACAATATCATTAAAGATCACACTTGCATAGTCAACTTTTAAGGAATTGACCAGTGACCAGCTTATCTGTGCTTCTAGGGAGTTGAATTGATCATAACTCCCTGTTTTTGTGCCCAAATATTGAATAAAATTTGAAAACATGGCATTCCATACACCATCCATTTTAGATTTATGAACAGTAGAATACTTACGATCTCCATTGCTATCCGTAGTGTATTTACAGTCAATCCCAGTGAGATTGACTATGCCTCCTTTGGCAGCTTCCTTGTCAGGCAGTGGGTCGTAAGTATCATGCTCAGGGAGTTGTAAAACGGTACGGATGGTGTGTGCAGAAATAATTATCTCTTGACCTCCGTTATCAATGAATCCCTTAAGTTGTGAAGTATTATCAACGATTGAATGAGTGCAGGTACACCAGAACTCACTCAACCATTCTGGATTCATTTCTCCAGGTGATAACATGAGAGCAGGGAGAATAAAGTGGTTTTTCAAAAAGTTTATTACCTCCGCATACTCAGATTTAGGGCAAGAAAGATTACCCAAATAGTTTGATTTTGGAACTGTAATGACAGAATCTTCACTTACTGCAGAGGCTCTAAGAGCTTTAATCTCTGTAGTGGCTGTGTATGTATTATTGAAAAATTTTGATTTAGACATTACAGATTCTTTGGAAAACTTGTTTTCGCACTTGATTTGGGGTTTTTGAAAATTAGGAAAGCGTAAAAGTGACAAGTCACTGATTTGTAAGTTTAAATAGAGTACGCTTTGCTAATGATCGTGTGAATGAAAATACGGCAACGTGGATGGTCGTGGTGGAAGTGGTAGAGGCATAGGGGGTTATGATGGTTGAGAGTGGTGGCATTAATGGTGATGGGAGTGGTGTGCCGGAAAAGTGCGCTGACGTAGGAGAGAGAATGTCAGAAGCGCGCGACTTTTTTGTTGTACCAAAAAATATTTAATTTGAAATCCGTTAAATTAAATACAAAATGTATTAAATATAACGAATGTTTGTCGATTTATATATCACCATTAAATGATACATCAGGGAGTCCCTGATGTATGTAAACAATAAATTGATTATCCACCAAAAATGAAACATAAGTATTAAGAAGAAATAAACATGATTTTTTTTTATCTGGTTGAGATTTTGTCTCCCTGATTTAGACACAACTTAGAATACTGAATAAATCAGAGAGATGTGGTCACGACGTAGATATTAACCAAGGTTATTATTCAAGAATACTTAAATTGTAAATTTATATATATATATATATATATATATATATATATATATATATATATATATATATATATATTAAAAAATGAGTACAAATTATGTTGTATATAAGTTAAATATCGTATCATTAGATTATCTTTCACTGATTGAGTTACAACTTAGAATACTAACAAGATCAGTTTAGAGAAAAGATAAATCAATGATATAAAACATAATATGAAAACATAATAAATACTCATCTAGAGAGAGACATATGTTTAGTTCAAACGATGAACCCATTAAGAGATGGGTTCATGATGGCCAAGCCTGGGATTAGGCTTCCACTTATTTGGATAGATCGTATCTGAATGCTCACTGATGGTTTGATGTTTTGAAATAGGTAGAGCTGAGCATTCAGATGACAAGTGCTGTCTTTCACCACATTTATAACACTTTTTGTTAACATGACTGGCCTGTTTGACTTTCCTTGTTTTAAGTTGCTGATCTGACACAGTCAAACAACTTTTCTTGCTGATTTTTACTTCCTGCATCTTTGACTTAAGATCACTGATAGAAGTTCTCTCAGTGACCGATACAGTGTCAGTGAAGTTTCTGATAATAACTTGATTATCAGAGATGGTTTTGATGAGATGTGAAGTTACTGATGATTTGACAGTTTCCAAAACATTTATCTCATCTCTACCTTCTGTCATATCAGAATCATCAGTGACCAATTTTCTTTTTGTAAAATAGTTTGGTCTTGGCTCACTGAAGACTGATATGGGTTCAAAAATAGCTTCTGAAAAAATTCCCTTCGGATCAAAAACAGGATCAACTTTCGTTGAGTCAGCGAGTGATGCAGCATATTCATAATCTCCTCCCAAAATAGCTTTAACTTGTCTTGGAATTTGATTATTGACGCATTGATTGACATTATCATTTGACTTGCACCAAAATTCCATGACCTTTTTAAGTTGTTGAAATTGTGTTTCAAATTTTACCTTTTCTTGAACACATACTTGATTTGCATAAGTTTGTGCATCAAGATCTAGTTTTAATCTTTTTAGTTTTGACACATTTTCACCTTGATCATTTAGCCTTGATTTTAAGTCACTGATCTCACATCTCTGTCTTTTCTGAATGTTATGAGCGTTTGATAAGTCAACTATCAGAGACTCAAAAACATTCTCTTTTTCAGAAACTGAAGCTGATTTGAAACAGTGTACCTTGTAAAGAGTTTTAGGATCCCATTGAGATGCTGAAAACTTAGGAGTGACTTCCTTGATATCTTCAAGAGATTCATCGTCATCAGCCATTAGACTACTCCTTATCTAAACAAATCATTGCTTCTTCTTCATCTGATGATGAGGAGTCAGAGTCACTGAATGAACCTTCTTCAGCAACAAAACCTTTTCCTTTCTTCTTTCCAGATTTAGCCATTGCCTTCAGCTTCTTGTATTTTGCCTTGTACTTGTTATACTTATCATTTCTGAAGTCTAGCACTGGTTCAGGGACTTGGTTGACTGGTTTTGATCTACAATCAGCTGCAAAGTGACCAGGTTTGCCACATTTGTAGCATTCACCTTTTGATTTGTAATTTTCAGATGATGGAGCACCAGCGAATCTTTTTAATCTGGTGTTCCTTCTGAAATTAGCAACCATCATGGCCATGTCTTTTTCAAGCTTCTCCAGACCCTCATCATATTCATATTCCGACTGTTCTTCAGCACCATCACCTTCTTCACTAGCTATCAGCGACTTTGAGCTTTGCTTAGAAACTTTTGATTTCTGCCTCTGATCGATTTCATCAAGCTCAGCTACAAGAGCATTGGATATCTTCTGACTTCCAAGAGTAGCACGAATATGCGCACTCTGATCAGCTTGCTTTTCAGACTGCTCCCAGTTGAGCAAAATACCATAGACCTGAGTTAGATTAAGAATTGAATAAGCATTCCTCTGTCTAGTGCATGTAGCAATGGTTCCCCAAATTTTCCTTGGTAGCAACTTCAGAAACTTTTCAACAACAAATCTCTGTTCCTTGCCTATACCAGCCTTCTCCATTTTGTTCATCAGTGACTGGTATCTGGTGTAACTAGAAGACAAAGATTCATTTGGTTTCATTGCGAACAGCTCATACTGGCGAGTCAGATTGACTTCCCTGCAGCGAATAATATCAGGAGTTCCAATATATATATTCCTAAGGGTGTCCCACATGTCTTTAGCAGTTCTACAAAGCCTGATAGATTCAAACACTTCATCAGGAAGTGCCATGCCTATGTAGATTTTAGCTTGTTTATCCAGTCTAACCAATCGTCTATCCTCATCCGACCATTGTTCCTCTCTTTTGGGCACAACCATTTCTGGTATAGCAGGAGTAGTAGCTGTTGCAATTACAGCAGGAACAATAGTGGTTGGAATGTGGGGACCATTGGTTATTGTATTACAGAGACGGTCGTCAATTAAGTCTAAAAACATCATCATTCGGGACATCCAAGTTTCAATCCTTGAAGGATCAAAAGCTGGAGATTTGGTTGTAGAACCATTTCCCTTCTGATAATCAGAGTCTACACAACTGTACTTTACTGATTCCATTGCAGACCTGGTTAATTGAATTTAAACCAACTCTGCTCTGATACCAACTGAGAATCCCGGAATCACTATCAGTTAGTGATTTGGAATCGCAAATCGTAAAGTTTAATTGTAGAAGGGGGGTTTGAATACAATTTAAAACTATTTCAGATTTTAACTTAGTTAATTAGTTAGTTTTAAATTGTTTAACAGATAATAACAGAGTATTCAAAAATATGATAATATCAAAGTAAAGAAGTAATAGTAGCTTAAAAGATGAATTGTGTTGATCATAAAATTCACAAGTGTTGAATGCGGAATGGATTAACCAAAGTTAATCCTATTCAAACACTTAGCTAATCTATTACAAATTGAGAAGAACAGCAGTGGACAAACACGCTGACTATTTTCTCACTGGATCGTCAATACGTACTCTAGACAAACTGATCACTGACACACAAGTGATAAGTACGATTGAACGACTAGCCTCTATAGTACAAAACACTGGACTATTTATACTACAAGAGTTCCTAAAATATCTCCTATAAAATAGGATCTTGAAATGACACGTGTCGCTGCTTGATTGGCTTGATCTCTGATGAACCGACATTCTGTGGGTCCCAATTCTATTACCGCAAATATCTCGTTACCTTAAAACCAATCATTCGTTGCCACGTAATCTTTCGGACATGCTTCAAGTTGGAACACTCTTGCTGATGTATAGATAAGTACGCCACTTTCTGTACTTGATGATTGAGAGGCTTTATTGAATAGTCCCTGAAGATGCAGTAATCCTCCTCACTCACTGCGAGCTAACATGCTCTTGTAGAATGACTTGAACTAGAGATCTTCAGTGACTAGCTGTTATTCTGGCAGTGACTTTTGCCTTTATTGATTTGAAGAAGTAAAGCTCTCGCTGTCAAGATCAGCGACACACAAAGTTGAGCTTTAATCTTCCTCAGCATATCAATTCCTTGAGAGTAGAATGAATGACGATCAGCGAAACCAATCTTCAGCAACAGCAGCTTTGATACAATTCATTTCTTCATCGAGTAGTGTTAAGTTGAGTTGGTCAGTTGACCAGCGACTCAACATGGTCAGCGACCAGTGACTCAACAACAGGTACACTAAAACCCGTCGGAAACTGACTCATTGGTTTCCATAATCCAAGCATTGTAAATTAGAAATTGATAAAAAAAAATTCAAATAAGGCGATGGTATGGGTACAAATACACTAAAATCCGCTGAAATCCGACCCGTTGACATCCATGATCCAAGATTTGTAAATTAAAAATTGATAAAAGGATTCAAAATAGTAGGTCGTATAATAATTTAAATCACCGGGCGATTGAATGAAGTTATGAGTTTTTTTTCGTGTTTTAAATTTGCTTCGTATTTTCAATAACTAAATTTTTTTGTTTCGCCAAAGTTACATACACGGGGATAACCGAAACCCGCAAATAAATATGAAAAACCGATGGGTAATACAAATTGGGTACCCAACGGGTATTGGTTCGGGTATCAGTACGAATATTCTAAATGGGTATGTGTACGGATACACTAAAACCCGCCGGAAACTGACCCGTTGGCATCTATAATTCAAGCATTGTAAATTAGAAATTGATAAAAGAATTAAAAAAAGGTTGTGATATGGGTACAAATACAATAAAATCCGCTGAAACTCGACCCGTTGACATCCATGATTCAAGAATTGTAAATTTAAAAATTGATAAAAGGATTCAAAATAGTAGGTCGTATAAGAATTTAAATCACTGGGCGATGGAATGAAGTTATGAATTTTTTGGAATTGAAAAAAACTTATTGGGGTTTTTTCAGAAAAAATAAAATAAATAAGATTGTAGGAAGAGTTTGAATTATAAAAGAAATGATAATAATAAATTAGTTACTAAATTAAAATTTTCATAAATATTTGGAGGATTATCTACAATTAAAGGAAAAACATAGTATATTGTAAACATTGAAGGGTGTATAGAAGGGTATATTAGTCTATTAGTCATATAAAAATGGGATTAATGATGTAATGAAATAAATTAAGGGTTAGATCTTAATTGTTGATCTCCATCTAATGGTTCTTATTCTCACAATATTTTTCTTTTAATATATAAGATAGAAGATTAATAATCAATTATATATGCATATTTTCGTGAAATGGTTTAATAATTCATTTGTGTAATTCTGCTCTGTCCAACCTTCATCACAAATGCCTAATTATCAAATTATTAGGGGTGTTTAAAAACCCCCTCCCCGGAGGAGAGCATAAGCTCCAAGATAAGTATGTCCTAGATTACCGGATTCATTCTCATCATAATTCATCATTGCTAAGCCAGAAAGAAAGAGTTAGATCCTCTTTGAGATGAAATGCAGCAATGTTCTAATCAAACCTCCTTCCTTCCTAGTACACCTACTAGACCCATACTCATTACGAATGTGTTCACCATACATCTGACTTAGCAACCTTCTGTTTAGAGCGACAATGATAAGGAAGGAGTCAACTTTTCGTTTATATGGTAATTAATAATCAATTATATATGCATATTTTCGTGAGATGGTTTAATAATTCATTTGTGTAATTCTGCTCTGTCCAACCTTCATCACAAATGCCTAATTATCAAATTATTAGGGGTGTTTAAAAACCCCCTCCCCGGAGGAGAGCATAAGCTCCAAGATAAGTATGTCCTAGATTACCGGATTCATTCTCATCATAATTCATCATTGCTAAGCCAGAAAGAAAGAGTTAGATCCTCTTTGAGATGAAATGCAGCAATGTTCTAATCAAACCTCGCTTCCTTCCTAGTACACCTACTAGACCTATACTCATTACGAATGTGTTCACCATACATCTGACTTATCAACCTTCTGCTTAGACCGACAACAATAAGGAATGAGTCAATTTGGATTGGACTATTAGGTTCGGATAATTTGGATCGGTTTGGTTCAAAACCGACTATTTATTTTGGTTTTTGGATTGGTTTTGGTTACCATTGTAGAAACCGAACAGTCCCAATTAACCGAATAGTTGTATATTTTGGTAATATTTTCAATATATGTACAATTAGAAAAGTTAATCACCCAATATTGTGTATTATGATACCATTATTAACTTTATTCATCATTTATCATAAAAATCTCAACTATATATATATTTTTGTCATACAAATTAATAAATTTCCGTCAAATTATGAAACATGCCAATTAGTTTTGTTTAATATTCAAGTTTTTGATTTTGTTCGAATGTTTTCATTATTAATATGTGAAAGCATAAACCTAACAGTAAAAACTAAATAAACCAAATAATAATTCGGTTCGGTTTGATGTTTTATTTGTTCGGTTCAGTTCGATTCAATTTTTCAAAACTGAAAACCAATCAATTTTATCTATTATGTTCGGTTCAAATCGAATCAACAGAATGAAGACCCTCACAAATTATCATGCAGAATGGATGACTAATGTAGTACTGTTGAATAGCAGGGTCGTGATGGACTGACCCCTTTATAGGGCCTTCAAGTCCATTATATAAAAAGTAGAGGTATGTCATTTTTCTGTAAGCCTAGTAAGATGCCCACTTGAAGAAAATCGGAAAAAAAAATTGTAATGGTGTCTGAATTGACAGGTAACGCATTAACACTCCCATATTTTGTTTTTCGATTTTTATATAAAGGTTTCCATTTTTAGAGTTTTATGTACGTGTAATAGCGTCTTTTTCCCATATAAGTAATGAGAAATGCCATGTACACAAAATTTTTATAAAAATAAGTTTACAAATATATGTGTCAAATTAATATGATGAGAGAGAAAAAATAATACACTTTTATTGGTCAAATTCAATTGCCACGTGTGTTTGTAAGTTTTGTTTGTAAAATTTTTAAAATCTTAGAATTTCTCATATATAGATCAAATATATATTTCCAAGACCTTTATCTTAACGGTCACGGTATGAGCCTTTATCAAAGGGCTTGGGCCTATTGGTATGGGATTGAGATGGTAATGGGTTGGATTTGGACGGATTTTAGTGTATATATACGGATATACCCACACACCTACTAAAAATATTTGTATCCATATCAGGCCCAATACCCGCTGGGTACTCAATTAGTATTATCTGTCGATTTTTCAGGTTTATCCACGGGTTTCAGGTATCCCCATGCGTGTAAATTTGGCCGAACAAAAAAGTCTTTGGGGTTGAAAATAAGGTAAATATTTGAAACACAAAAAAAACGAAACCAAAATACCATAAACTATAGTACATTCAAGATTTCAAATTGTAAAGCTAACAATTTAACTATTTAATTAACTAAGTTAAAGTTTCGAATTTTCATGATAACGAACAATTTCACGTTTTCAACATACAAAATTTAAATGTAATAATTATGGAAACAATATATAAAAGCGTCTCCAGACTCCAGTTGATATGTACATTATCTCTTATATATATAAAAAAAATTTATATATTGTATGAAAAGTTTAATTAAAAAGACAATTATGCGGCTATGGATACAGGTACGGGTAATCGGGCGGGTATTACTAAAACCCATATCCTTACCCGCGAAATAAAAATATTTGTACCCAAACGCGCATCCAAACCGCTAACTCGCTTCTATACCTGCCCCAAATATTTCGCGTTTGGCTTTCCCCGTCGAGTTGAGGTGTTTTTGCCATCCCTAGTATGGGAGGCTATCAGTTGGAAAATTGTCGGTTCAAATCTCACTATCTATATATTCATAATGGCTATATATAATGTGTGTATTATATTGTAGGATTGTCTTTCTAAAAAAACATGTATATTTATCTTTAGTCCCACTAAGAGAATTGATAGTCAGTATATACACATACATTAAAAAAATTTAGTTGATCTTAAATAGTATTAAACTAAATTATAATATAGAAAACATATGATCTCATCAAATATTCAATTAGCTAATAAGATAGCTTAATTTTATCAAATTAACCAAAATTAGAGATGACATCATGAATAATGATTTTAAAGAATTAAATTTATAATTATATATTGAACCGATTTGAGATAAACCCAAAAGATTGTATCCATATCTAAGTGTAAAACATTCCTTATATTTGTAGAGTGAGATTCAAATGAGTACAACAACTTTAGGTGAGAATAAGGGAACCAACATGAATCTGCCACGTGTCACTTTACTCTCTCTCCTCCACATTTTTAAAAATTAAATATCTCTCAAACGGTAAGTCGAAAAATTATAAAAATTGCACCATAAAAATCAGCGTTTTATTCTCTTCGATTAGAGATGTGACAAGGTATACTTTCGACGAACTTTTTTTTTTCATTTTTTGGTGGGTTTTAAAACGAGTAACACATGTGTTAGAAGCTGTGTTACCAGCGAGTAACACATGTGTTACCAGCGAGTAACACATGTGTTACCAGCTTCTAACACATGTGTCACCAGCAAACAACACATGTGTTACCAACAACTAACACATGTGTTACCAGCAACTAACACATGTGTTACTAATTTTGTAAAACCCAAAAAAAAAAATTTGTCGAAAGTATACCTTGTGATATGGTAAATCGAAGAGAAAAAAATACTGATTTTTATGGTGTAATTTTTATGATTTTTCGACTTATCATTTGGGAGATATTTAAGTTTTAAAAATGTGGGGGAAAGTGAGTTTTGTGACACATGGCATGTTCTGGTTGGTTCCTCTATTCTCATCAAAAATCTCATTCTCATTTGAACCCCACCATATATATTTGTATACATTGCAATTAGAATAGAATTTTATCAAGATAAGAATTAATCCAATAACGTAATCATGTAACAATTAGTATAACTTGAATTGGAGTTTGAATAATATAATAACATTATCTAAAACTATGAAATTTTGACAAAGTTATTCAAAAAATTGTCAAATAGCAAAAAATAAAAATAAGTATCCAAAATGAACCTAACATAACTAATCGATCAATACGTATTAAACAAACTTGTACGCTAGTCTAAAACTAGTTTCATACTTTCATTAATAAAATATTTCAAAGTTCTTTTTAATGTTGTAGAAAAACATAATAAGATTAATTATCTACAAGATTAATCGACCATCTTGGTGTTAATTATTACAGAGTTCTTGCTATTTAGCGTTTCTTGTATTTTTTCATGTTTTTACTGCTTTGAGTCTTCTCCTTATAAACTTCAGCTTTGTCTTTGTATTGTCCCTTAGTTCGGGTTATATTCTTATATAAAATTTGCGTTGCCGTTCAAAAAAAATTACGGAGTATGTTTATTAGCAATTTTTAGTTACGGATATTCTAACTTCTAAAATCTGATGTTCTAATTAAATGCATTGTATTTGTAGTATATGGCGTTTTATTTTTTCATGAGTAGAAAAGGAGATAATGAGTCATATGTTCAATTCATTGATTTTTCATATATCTAAGTTAATTAGACATAGACATCGATCTGATCTACTATAAAGTAATACAGGTCTTTGAGTTTTCTAATTAAATGCCTATAATTAAGTTTAAGAGTCTTAAGTTGTGGTTATGTGTGACACCCGGTCAAAAATGACCCAAATTTCAGTCCAAATTTAAACTTTTATTATAAAGTATTATATAACCCGAAACGATTATCTAAATAATCACATGTACACAAATCTGGTAGAACGCAGAAACCCAAAATGAAAGTGGGCGAAAAACATTTTTAAATAAAGTATTATTATTGAGGATAATAATAATTTACTCCGAAAATTATTTAAATACATTTTAGATACAGAAAACTATCCGTGTATTTTGAGTTAAACTAAGATATATTTTTATATCTCATTGAAAGTATTTTTATAAAATATTTCAATTAAAAACATATATGAAATAATATTTAGAAAATTATCATTTTTGAATATTATACTACTATACGATCGGGTAAATAAACACGGGGTAAAAATACTACAAATTTGAGGACAATAATTCATCTATCTAACTTTTGCCTCCAATAATAAGCCGATCCCAAACATCCCTCGGTCTCTTCTCTAAATCATTTTTCATTTCTCATCATCAACTACCTATCTCTTTTTCATTTCTCTCGGATGAACAACAACAACAATAATTAACATCAACAAGAAATAGCATCAAGTAGTCATCGTCATCAGCATATCATCATCATCACAATTATTTTATTGTAAGGTTCAAACTTTACTTTTCACATATATATATTTACATATTTCTTGAGTTTGTAAATATTAAAATGTGTAGAAACTTTGTTATATTATGTTTATACAATATTATTGTGGATTGACCTGAACGAATCAATGGAAATTTATATGATAATTATTTGAGTGAAAATAATGCTAGTAATAGCCGAATGAATGAGTTAGTATGGGACAAGATGCACACAAGTGGTACTATTATTAGTACTTACTATTATTAGCAAATCAATATTTATTAAATTAAGTAATATTAATAATAATGATTATCATTACACCTTAAGCTATAAATGCTACAAAAATATTAACGATTTCACGACGCAAAATATTTGATAATTTATATTTGATATAAAACTTTACGACACAAAATTTGGTACTAGAATTGTACACGACCGCGAGACATTATTTTATACGGACATTTATACAAATAAAGTTATAAAAAAAAAGAGACACGACAAACTTTAGGACAATAATAATTTTTATTTCGTAAACGACAATTTTTGGAACGAGTAAAACTACTAGTACAAACTATATTTTATATATACCTACACGCAACAAGAATACGACTCAAGAAAATACTAATTCAACTGAACAACGAAACTTGGAGCGATTTATTAATCACTTACAAACATATAACCTCGCGTGTTTAGGACATTAGGAGGTTACTACTTGGATCACACGCGCAATAGGAAACGCTAGCACCACAGGTGAGTCTCACGGCCCCTTTTTACTGTTTTACTATTTTGGGGGAGATGCATTACTTGTTTTACTCGAACACATGTACTTACTTACTAGATTTACTTACTGATTTACTGGTATATCGATTGCATGGGTTTTACTTAATCCAATGAAGTCCCTTTAATCATAGTTGTTAGTTATGGACTTAAGCGCGAGTTTTAGTATATGGATCCATATGGGACTGACAATCCTCACCTGGGGTGGTAGCGCCACCACCAACCGTACTCGTATAAACAGGTGTTTTCTACTCGTTTCATATGAATGTTTTTGGATTAGCATTCACGAGGGCAATTACTTACTTACTGTTAAGCTTCAACTATGGTGCTCATGGCAATGTATACGGAAACTATTGCAACTGTGCAATATTTACTTACTTTTACAAACTGATGTGTTCAAAACTGTTACTTACTATAAACTTGTGAGATTCACCAACCTTTTGGTTGACCTTTTTAGTAATGCATTCTCAGGTACACAGCAACAGTAGGGTTGCTCAGTAAGGACGGCCGCAGGATATGCTAAGATAGTACGAGTCGCATGCATACACCCTTACGAAGATTTTACTTGCATTATCTTTTGTACTTTGGTTATGTAATTAAAATCTTCAGAATCATTTTGCGAACTCGCTAAGGATGTATTTCTTATAACTTAAACTTGTACTACTTTTGGAAACTTACGTAATGTAATGTATTTTCTAAAACGTCTCATTTAGAGTCGTTTGCTTCTACTTTGGGTTTGATATTTGATTAGTCACGCCCCAAAACAGTCGCTTTCGCAAAGCATTAAATTGGGGGTGTTATAGATTGGGTCACTGAAATTCACAGGACGACCGTGTTGCATATCAAAACATATGTGTCTCGGCAGCGCAATGATATATAAAAATATGAGTTTGGGAATCAAACGTCGGTTGGCTATAAGCCTATACTACACTACGAGATAATAAGTTAAGGGTTTATTGTTTCAAAGTGCATTATATTATACTTTTTTTGAGTTTATTGCCCCATACAATAGTAAAAAAATTTGTAATATAATGTAATACTACAATAAACCTTTTAAGTTTCATTTATAGAATTGGTCTAGAACTTCAAATCTCAGAAGAGGGGAAATAGTTAGTCAACAAATTCAGGGGCTGAATTGTTAAACTCCACAAGTTTAAGAACTGATGGATTAGTTGTAAGACACTTACAAATATGGTATACAAGTCTTTATAACATGTATATTATTTGTAAGGATTTATAAAACGTTCGGTGATCAAAAAAGGCGTAGAAGCAAACATAAGCTAGGTGCAGTGCCAAAAGGACTTGTTGTGTATTCTTACTAATCATGCTGTAAGACTTGTGCCTACGGCACGTCGGTACCTTCGTCGGTACCGGCCGACGGAACCGACGCCATAGGCACGGCCTGTCAGTTGGCCGGCGTCGGTTACCGGCGTCGCTTTGGCGACGGAGGGGGAGAGTGTGTGGGGCCCACGTAGGTTTGCTTTTTCTTTTTTTGTTTTTTTGTATTTAATGGTTAATAAAAAAAATTAAAAAAAAATATAACCGTTTGAAATGCAACGGTATAAAAAAAATATTTTTTTCCACCTTTTTCACACACTATAAATACACCAATTTCCAAACCCATTTTTCATACACAATCCATTCATTTCACCTATAATATATACACTTTTTCAAACACAATTTTAAAACACTTTCCAAAAAACTCTCTCTATTTAACATGTCGTCAAGTAGAGCTGGCAAAATGGGCGGGTTGGGTGGGTATGGGCTACGGGTCAAAATGGACGCGGGTATAAACGGGCTCGGGTCTAATCGGGCGCGGGTCTAAATAGGCTCGGGTCATAACGGGCTATTTAAAAATTTCGTAAAAAAATGTTCTAATTCACTAAAATATATATATCTTCCAAAATAAATTATACATTTTTAACTATATAATATAAAAAATATAACATGATGGCCACCCATTTAGATCTATTTATGATTTGAGTTTTACCCAATTAAGACCATTCCTAAAGTTTCTTCAGTCCATAGGAACCCAAACTCTATGTCATTATACCCAGAATTGTCCAGATGTGGAGCAAATGGGCAGAATTCGCCAGCATTATCGTCAAGCGATTCCGATAAAGACGATGTGAATGCCGTCCTTGCAGTATACAATCCGATCGTTAGGATAAATCGTCTCGACCAAGAAGATTCGTCATCCGATTCGGACGAGGCGACCGAAGTTACAATTCGTGTTCCACGAACGAGACGGTATTTACCAAGAGACCGTTATGCTGCCGGACAACGTTTATATCAAGACTACTTTGCCGAGAACCAGTCATTCCCGCTTGATTTTTTTCGTCGACGCTTTCGGATGAGTCGTCCATTGTTTATACGTATATGTCAAGGTATCTTATCGTACTCTCACCTTCCGTTACCCTCTTACTTTTCTTTTTTCCATCAAGGTCGAGACGCAACCGAAAATTTAACACCCCTTCATTTATATATAAACAAACAATATTATAATGGCGACGCGGAAGCTTATATTTCAAAACATTACAACCAATGTTACATGTTACCCAAAATGTCAATAAACTTTTTCAATTCAAAGTACAAGACATTTCAACACACAGGGTGTTATTAAAACATTTCTATAATTATCAAAATAACATCAGAGTTACAGCCTGTCAAACATTCCATCCAGTCAAATACTTCCTGCCCTGCCCAATATGTCCCATCTATTTCAACCTGCAGGAAGAACTGTGGTGGGGTTAGCACAACGCTAAGTGAGTGAAACTATAAGCAACAATACAACCCAGCGTAATAATCTGTTTACATCAAATAACAATAAACAGAAAAACAATCATTCACTCGACATCCAATCAATGTCAAGCTACACCAATCAAACATTATCAATCGTCATGAGGACCGGTGGCTCCTGAGATACCCTAATACCGGTTTGGTACTCAGAGAACCCTTATCAATCATCTGTATTGGCCTATACAGAATTACCGGTAACCAGTTGTTAATCACACACGACCTAGATCTCCCAACCAACATTTCAAGTTTCAAGATCTCCTGTCGTCTACAATAACAACCAAGTCCAACTGTCAAGTCAAGTTGACCTCAGAATCTTACATGCTAGCTCAAACAGCCAAGTAAGCAACTAGTCAAACTATCATGGCAAGATATCTCAATAGATGCATCATATCAAAGTAATACTATAAATTACTGGTTGTAAATCAAATCATTACAACTAAATCACACTGAGGTTACAGATCCACTCACCGACTACCTCAGCTGCAAGCTCAGAAGTCTAATATTACTGAGTCTTCTCCACATCTGATAATCAACACATCAAATATAAGTTAGTAATCCATTTCAATACATAACTTATATCGATCAACAATATTAAGAACTTAACATAATCAACATTAAAATTACTAGTTCTTAATTATACACTAATGATTACAATACAATCATTATCATATTTTTACATATATCAAATTTTAATCACATTACTATTAACAATCAAACATGTAATGCTATACCAGCCAACCAAGCCGCCGGATTCCCTATGAAGCCGCCGGCTTCCCACAAAATAACTTGAATCCGCCGGATTCCCTAAATCCGACCGGATTCCCCAACTTTTTACTGAATCCGCCGGATTCCCGTGAATCCGCCGGATTCCCTCGTCGTCCCAGCCCAGTTCGAGCTGATCAAACCCTAATCCACGGGTTTAATACCCAAAACCTCAAAAACACTATTTCTAACCGTTTAAAATCACAAATATCATTACATAATCAATATGTAATACTTATAACATGATTTATAACATCCAAATCACTCAAATCATCGATTTACCCAAATTCAATCAAAATCAAATTCTTAATTACTCAAGAACACTTACTGATTGAAGAATCTAACGATGGTAATCTGATGATTATGAAGTTTCACGAGAACCACAACTTCCTGATTTGATTTCTGGATTGATTTGGAGGTTTTCAGAGAGTTTCTGTGAGTTTTGAAATTTCTAAATAAACTTTCCTAAAGAGGAAAGTGATATATATAACCGACCTCACAAACCGCCTTCAATATACGGGTATAATTTAATACCCCATCTCAATCTATTGTCTGGAACCCGAAAACCATTTACGAGTCCAAACATTTTATTGCACCGTCAACTATATTAATTTACAACAATTAATAATTCACTTATCACGTTGGAATATTCAGCTCCTATTCCAATTATTTCACTAATTCAAACAATATTATTTCCAAACACATTTAAATGCTTATTTAAATCCAGAAATAATATAAAACAACTATGTCAAATTCGAGGATGTTACAACTCTCCCCTCCTTAAAGAGATTTCGTCCCCGAAATCTAACCTCAATCAATCTAACTAATGTGATATAATCACATATATCTTAATATACATTTGTCCTCAATAGCAACTTACAACTATACTTAGACTGTTTGAATTCTTTCCACATGCACATATCCAAATGTACATGCTTCTATCTTTTCCTATGCACACATACAGTGCATCCATCCAACATCTCATAGGAACCAATCATCTATCTAATTCCTTTATCACCAATCAGATAAAAGTTTAAAGCACCCTATCACTTTAACCAACAACAATAAGTGAAACCTAACATCACTTACCAGGTCTACACAACCAGAAATTAGCAACATGCTAAGATCTTTAACCTATTCTCACTGTTCCTCACTGTTAACAATAAAACAGCAGTCACAATATTACAACAACAGTGTTTATTTAAACCCCAATGTACTTAGCAACACTGAAATATAATTTCAGTTCATGACTAACAATCAGTCTAATAGATAGATCACAATCTTAAATCTCTACCATCAAAGATTTGAAATTCAAATCTAGGGTAACTTTTCATCTAAAAGTTTCATACCTATACTCTTTTGAACAATCTATAATGTTCACATATCATTTCAATCATATGAAATCTTTAATAAGCAAAGCAGAGGTCAAACTCAATAGGTAAAATCACAATCAACAAGTACTTTGCTCAATCAACAAAAGTACTACAATCAATCTTACCTACAATCAACCAACCTCTATATTGACTTATTTCCACTTGTAATTTCTTTCATTACAATCTATCAATTGTCAACAACAACAATTTACACAACCAATAATCACAACACTAATGATTATACACTACTGTATACCCATCAATACTTACTATGTATCTCCAAAGTCTAACTAACCATCAAGTTAAAACTTATTTATTACTTAAACTGGTAAGACATCAATAATATTCTCTTAGCAACCAGTTATTTCAATTCAACTTTACAATCTTAAACTACTAATCACAAGCAATTAGAATTTATACAACTTTAACCACCCAATCATTCAACACTAGATCCCGTCAATCTTGCAACTAAGTTAGTCTTAATCCACATATTATGATACTACAGGTCAAGCATCACAATATCACATTATCAAAATGTGCTACTTTCCAACACATTTCCAACAAAATCTACATCAAGTTAATCACAATTAACTAACCTCCACATATCTTATGGCATATTTTAATTCATTCTATTAAAACTTATCATGCCATTTATTATCATGTATACCACACATACATACCTACACTATTTTAGATATTCTCTAAAATGGACACATACACAACAATTCCATTTCATTCTATATACTAGGCCATTCAGACTGTTAAAGTCTTTATCAAGCCTTCTCAATACTACTAATCATCACATATCCATACCACAGGACATGGAATAATCACCAACTCTATGTTTCACTTATATACATAATACATCGTATATAACTTAAACAATTCAATCTAAACTTCCAAGAAAGTTTGGTGAATACATCATCATCATCTCTCAATTTCAAGGTTTCCCTTACTCCCTAATACATACAATTTCTTAAAATATGAACAACTTTCCAATTCATATACCTCAATTTATCAACCAAGGTCAAACTAGACCTTTAACACAGTCCAACTCCAGATATACTTTCATATAATTTCTTAATTGGATCTAATCCCAATTTATCACTTTATCACTTACTTTATTTGTATACAATCAACAAATAACTAAAGAATTCATTAAATTCTTTCAATACTTAAATGATTCACTATAAGATACCAATCAACCTAGGCAACTAATAATAATAACTTTCAATTATTTCTTATCTCACCTTCTTACCCAATCAAAGCTATTATCACAAGCTTCACACACTGGTAAGATTTTCCTATCACAATCTAGTCAATGTGATTTAATTATTCTAACATATCTTAACAAATTATAACTGTCATATCAAACAATGACTTCATATCTGTATAATTCTTCAACACATATTCAGTCCAAATATCAAATATTACCCAACTGAATACTCAATTATACTTAACACTATTTCAATTACTTAATACTAGCTTTAAGTAATAACTCAAGTCTCACAAACTTAGACCATTCATCTATCTCCTTTGGATCTTACAAGACCCATCTCAACATAATTTGACTAATCAAGGAATTCAATCATATTCCTCACAATCATAACATTACAATCTATGTTAGACTATTTCAACACACACAGTTGACTATATGTCAACTTTGATTTCAATCAACCAATTAATAAAATCCTCTAATTGCTTTTCTCAAGTTTGACCTATCCTCAAACCAATCACAAGCAATTAATTTTATATACAACTCTCTATTCATGGTTTGACTTTCAAAGTTAACATACTATCAAGTTAACTCCCAACAAACCATTTCATCTTATATGTTCACTTTCAAACATATATTTCAAATTATTACTTTCAATAATTTCATCAATCCTTTACTAGGACAAGGTCAACCTACATCAATCTTGGCTCTATACAAGCCATTTCATATCATATGTTTACTATCGAACATAAACTTCAAATTATTACATTCAATAATTACTAGTAGTTTCTCAAGCAAAACAATATCAACCTATCTCAACTTTGGCTTCATACAAGCCAAATACAAAATAGTGACTCACTCAAACACTATCAAATTCACCTATGGTCAATTTAACACAATCAGTTACAATTACATTTTCAACAAAATCATATTAGTTATCTATGTTTATCATTAAAACATCTATCAATGACAATTATCATTTACACTGTCACTTTTACAGTCTAAAGGTCACAGTTCTATCAACTGATTGTTTTCTTATCAAAACAACTATTAAACAACTTAGCATACTATCATGCTCCATTTCCAAAATCACATTACATTTCTTTTATACCAAGTAGCCTCAACAAGTTCATGTGGCACAACATAATATAACAACGGTGATCAGGCGTTGCAAGATTATGTTCTTCACAATCCATTCTCAGGCCACTCTACATTATAATTATCAATGTGATCTACTCTTATCTCATAAATATTAAATACTTTATGATTTCAAATCAATCAACATCTATTTAATAGTTTCTAATAGCTGATACATACTCAAAATCAGCTTACTACTTACATATTCAATCTTACATATGCAAGCCATCTCACATACACACAATGTTCTAATTTTCAACAACTGAATTACTCAGTATATCACTTATCTGAAACCTCAAACATATGATAACTTATCATCATAGTTTCAACACTTAACATTAATCAATGTCCCTATTTTCCTCAAAATTCAGGACACATCTTAATCAACTATCATCACTTTGAAATATGCTATCATATCAAGCATCACTGTCACAACAAGTCTACTTAATCATGTTACTATCAAACATTTCATTCATTAATTTCACAATTGACCAGAAAGATCTATCACTTCCCAATCAATTTCACATTATTACACTCTACATTTCTCTTAAACCTATCAGTCATGGTTTATATCAAGTGTTTAACTATAGTCAACACATATCATATAGTCACATAAACACATATTTTCTCAAATAGCAGTCATTATCAATTCAATGACAAGACCTTCCTTAGCAAGGATTTAGATCACACCTTGTGATTAATCCATTAACATAATACTATCAATTATCTCGTCTCACCAATAAAGACACTCCTTAGGTTCTAACATCAATCTTGCTAAAACCTTAATCAACTCTCTGTCTACTTAAACATATTTCTGCATTTACAATTCAATCAGAAATAATCACAACAATGAACAACAATGAGCATCTCATTCAATACCTCTATCCTCATGTCAACCTATAGCAATCAATAGTTGACTCAACACTGGGGAATCATATCAGTCTGACTCAATTAACTTCATAACAAGGCTTACTCAACATAACAGAGTAAACAATTCAAGTTAATTTAAATTAACACAGGCTTATCGAAGATTACCTGACAATCTTAAGCCCACAAGCGTTGAGGAAACATGAAATATACTAATCAGATACTCATGTTCCTCCGTCTCTGCAATCAAACAACACTTCACAACTTGTTAAAGGTTAGTACATATTCAACTAACTACTTTCTCACACATTCACTAATCAACTAAACCCACACCCACTGGAATGTTTGACTCAACTCATCAAAGTTTAGGATTGAACATTCTATCAAGTCCAATTCACCCAAACTATTGCTCTGATACCAAGTTTTAACACCCCTTCATTTATATATAAACAAACAATATTATAATGGCGACGCGGAAGCTTATATTTCAAAACATTACAACCAATGTTACATGTTACCCAAAATGTCAATAAACTTTTTCAATTCAAAGTACAAGACATTTCAACACACAGGGTGTTATTAAAACATTTCTATAATTATCAAAATAACATCAGAGTTACAGCCTGTCAAACATTCCATCCAGTCAAATACTTCCTGCCCTGCCCAATATGTCCCATCTATTTCAACCTGCAGGAAGAACTGTGGTGGGGTTAGCACAACGCTAAGTGAGTGAAACTATAAGCAACAATACAACCCAGCGTAATAATCTGTTTACATCAAATAACAATAAACAGAAAAACAATCATTCACTCGACATCCAATCAATGTCAAGCTACACCAATCAAACATTATCAATCGTCATGAGGACCGGTGGCTCCTGAGATACCCTAATACCGGTTTGGTACTCAGAGAACCCTTATCAATCATCTGTATTGGCCTATACAGAATTACCGGTAACCAGTTGTTAATCACACACGACCTAGATCTCCCAACCAACATTTCAAGTTTCAAGATCTCCTGTCGTCTACAATAACAACCAAGTCCAACTGTCAAGTCAAGTTGACCTCAGAATCTTACATGCTAGCTCAAACAGCCAAGTAAGCAACTAGTCAAACTATCATGGCAAGATATCTCAATAGATGCATCATATCAAAGTAATACTATAAATTACTGGTTGTAAATCAAATCATTACAACTAAATCACACTGAGGTTACAGATCCACTCACCGACTACCTCAGCTGCAAGCTCAGAAGTCTAATATTACTGAGTCTTCTCCACATCTGATAATCAACACATCAAATATAAGTTAGTAATCCATTTCAATACATAACTTATATCGATCAACAATATTAAGAACTTAACATAATCAACATTAAAATTACTAGTTCTTAATTATACACTAATGATTACAATACAATCATTATCATATTTTTACATATATCAAATTTTAATCACATTACTATTAACAATCAAACATGTAATGCTATACCAGCCAACCAAGCCGCCGGATTCCCTATGAAGCCGCCGGCTTCCCACAAAATAACTTGAATCCGCCGGATTCCCTAAATCCGACCGGATTCCCCAACTTTTTACTGAATCCGCCGGATTCCCGTGAATCCGCCGGATTCCCTCGTCGTCCCAGCCCAGTTCGAGCTGATCAAACCCTAATCCACGGGTTTAATACCCAAAACCTCAAAAACACTATTTCTAACCGTTTAAAATCACAAATATCATTACATAATCAATATGTAATACTTATAACATGATTTATAACATCCAAATCACTCAAATCATCGATTTACCCAAATTCAATCAAAATCAAATTCTTAATTACTCAAGAACACTTACTGATTGAAGAATCTAACGATGGTAATCTGATGATTATGAAGTTTCACGAGAACCACAACTTCCTGATTTGATTTCTGGATTGATTTGGAGGTTTTCAGAGAGTTTCTGTGAGTTTTGAAATTTCTAAATAAACTTTCCTAAAGAGGAAAGTGATATATATAACCGACCTCACAAACCGCCTTCAATATACGGGTATAATTTAATACCCCATCTCAATCTATTGTCTGGAACCCGAAAACCATTTACGAGTCCAAACATTTTATTGCACCGTCAACTATATTAATTTACAACAATTAATAATTCACTTATCACGTTGGAATATTCAGCTCCTATTCCAATTATTTCACTAATTCAAACAATATTATTTCCAAACACATTTAAATGCTTATTTAAATCCAGAAATAATATAAAACAACTATGTCAAATTCGAGGATGTTACAGAAAAACTTGGCTTTAATGTTTTCCAAAAAGTCACGTCGGCCTTACGGCAAATGGCATACGGTTGTGCCGCCGACGCATTTGATGAATACTTACATATGGGTCAACAAACATCGTACGATTGTTTGGACAACTTTTGTAAATGTATTTTTCATCTGTATTCAACTGAATATTTAAGAAAACCAACACTCCAAGATGTGCAACATTTGCATCAACGTCATTATGAGATACACGGTTTTCCGGGTATGCTTGGAAGTATTGATTGCATGCATTGGGCTTGGAGAAATTGCCCAGTGGCATGGCAAGGTCAATACACTCGCAGTGATCATGGCCACCCAACAATCATGCTTGAAGCCGTTGCCTCCTACGATTTGTGGATTTGGCACGCTTTCTTTGGACCTGCAGGATCGAGCAACGACCTCAACGTTCTTAATGAATCTGATTTATTCCAAGACTTACTACAAGATAGAGCTCCTGAAGTTGTGTTCACTATTGCCGGTCAACAATTCAACAAAGGGTATTATCTCGGCGATGGAATATATCCCATATGGGCGACGATTGTGAAGTCATTTAAGTATTCGTTATCAGAACCCGAGACAAGGTTCAAGAGATACCAAGAATCTGTCAGGAAAGATGTGGAACGGGCATTCGGAGTACTACAAGGCCGTTAGCAAATCCTCAAAAACCCCGCTAGACCATATAGCGTCAACAAAATACGTCGAATCATGTATTGTTGTGTAATTTTACACAATATGATGATCGAAGATGATGCGTGTGAAAGCGTCTAGTGTTATTATTTATAAAGTACAGGATATACCAATCACTACTATCACACAACCAGACAAGAATACCCGATCGGAATAGTATAGTTATAGTAAGTCCAGGTCGATCACAGGAACACAAGAACACAGGAACAATGTCATTCAATTAAATTGTAATTATTCAGAAAGCAGTAAAATAGGGGGTACGTTTTAGTTCCGTACGAACGTTCAAGATGAACTAAATAACTAAACCAAACAACATAAAACAAGATAAGAAGAACAGATAAACAATTGGAGATATACATGTAATTGCTCAGAGTCTTCACACTCAGATTCATATTATCCGGTTCATGTGTTTTGATTGTCTGATTGTGGTTTCTTTTATATCAATTTAGATACTAATCAAAGAATCCAAGTTAAATATATATTAGCCAACGTTCCGGGTCCAACTAATATCTACAACCTAGGTTCCAACATTAAACATCGATCCGATGTCGCAAGAATTGTATGTTTCTATTGCGTGCTTTTCCCTAAATTGTGCATTAAGTATTCATGATTGATTATGATTTATCCTCGCGGCATGACTCAACAATACCTACTAATAATCTCTTATTAGCTTGCTCATTTTAGATTGATTAGTTATTAGTCTCTTAACCTATCAGACTCAACATATTTAGCAATGACTATAAACCTAGATTCATAATCATCAATAATCAATAACATCAAAGGAACTCAATCTCAATAACATTATCAACCACGTTAAGTAGTAACTAACAACCACCAACAATCAAGGTTCTACGGATAACATAACAATCTTCAATCATACAAATCATTCAAAACACAATTATAACCTTCAAACAATCATAATCCAAAGTTATTAAACTAAACAATATACAATAAGTCTAATTCATGATTCAATTATACAAAATCAAATTCATGACTCAAAACAAAACACATATGTAACACCCCCAAATTCACTGTTTAGCAGAAGCAAGCTTTGGGTGTTACTAATCAATAATCAAGCACCAATGTAAAGCAAACGACATCAATATGCAACGTCGTATAATAGTACAAAAGTATTACATTGTTAAATCAGAATAACAAGCATCGAGTTCGAAAATAGTTTCCTAGAGATTCTAATACATAACTGATATACAAAAAGTAATGCAAAAGAATCTCCACAAGTTTGTATGCATGCGACTCGAGCTATCAGTCCTGAGGGTGTGCAGTCCTACTGCTGCTGTAAACCTGAGATAAATGCTAAAAAGTGTCAACCAAAAGGTTGGTGAATCTTACAGGTGTAGTAAAGTAAATCATGTATGAACCACAAATAAGTACCAGTAATACCTCGAACCAGGTAAGTAATTCAGTAACTCAGTAAATCAGTAAGTCAACACAATTACCATGAGCTCACAATGTAACATCCTCGATTTGGGCCTAGTAGAAATACGGTATTTTTCCATACTTTATTTATATTTAAATTGTATTTAGAAACAATTTGGTTTTACTGAGAAATTGGAAATTAATAAGTTAAATGATCAAAGGACTTATTGTGATAAATAAATTATTAATTGTTTCACATTAATTTAGTTGAAGGTATAATAAAACTTATTTTCTCGTAAATTGGTTTTAGGTTCCAGACAACAGATTTAGAGCGGGTATATTATTTCAGCTCTTATATGTTAGTGGTGGTTGGATTGGATCGACCTAATTCATTTTTCCCTCTTTTCTCTCTTTAACCTCAAGAACACACACACACTTACAATTTAGGGAAAATCAAAGGAAGTGAAGTGATTAACTCGTGCTTATGGATTCAAGCTATTCATCATCATCATCACCCTCTTAGTTCCTTCATTTCAAGTGTAAGTTTGTGTTTAATATGTATATGAAGTTAAAGGATGAATTAGGTTAGATTCTTGATGCCTAGATAGATTTAGGAGCTTGATGATGATTATTTGTTGTTACAACAAGTTATAGGATGTTAGTTGAGGTTATTTGTTGGTTAAAAACGTGTATGGTATCCGAATTTAGGGAATTTAGGTTTTTGGTTCGTGCTTGTGTGTTTGCTGATCTGGGTTTTGTTGCTGAAAAAGTGAGGAACGCGATCCAGCTATTTCACCCGGATCGCGTTGCTATGTGTAAATGGTCACAAAATGATTTTGTTCTTTGAAACGCGATCCAGCTCCTTTCACCCGGATCGCGTTGGTTAGTGAAAATCTGAGTCGTTTTGATTTTGTTCTTTGGAACGCGATCCATCTACCCCACCCGGATCGCGTTTTCAAGCGTATTTTGGTTATAGAATGTTTTGGTCATAGGAACGCGATCCCTACCATCCTCACCCAGATCGCGTTTGTTAGTTATAAACTGGTAAATTTGATAAAGTGTGACTTGTGTGCTTATGTTATTTATCTAGTAACGAAAATATGGTATAAGCAATTATTTGACATTATGAATATGATTAGATTGTAATAAACTTGATATGAGAATCTAACTCGGGTTTTGATCATATTCTCAGATAAAGCGAAGACTCAGAAAGATTAGATCTCTGAGTGGAGACTGTGACAGTAAGGGTGAGTGGATCATTGACTCTCAGTCTAAATTAGTTGTAACAATCTGGTTACAACGGGTAAACATGTTCCACTGTTATACTTTGTATAAGTTGCATATTGCCATGATGGTTATGGAATGTGAGATTGTCAGGGGTCAATATTGTAACACCCCCAAATTTATCGTTTAGCGGAAACATACATTGGGTGTTACTAATCAATATTCAAAGCACAAGGATATATAGTAAACGACTCTATATGCGTCGTTTTAATAAAATATATTAATATTTAATTTTTTACAACATTTACAGCCAAATACATAGCTCGTGTTCGAATATGTGAGAGATTTCAGTACATAAGTACTTGTACAAAATATACTAATGTAAGAAAATCTCTAATGTCTGCATGCTGACTCGAGCTATAGAGATCCTGAGGTAGTCCAAATCTACTGCTGGGTACCTGTGATACATGCTAAAATGGGTCAGCTAAAGCTAGTGAGCTCACAGGTTTGAAATCAGATAATATCGTATGAACCGCAAGATTTAAGTAATGATTTGCATCCAGCAAATAAATAATAGTGTATATAGCCATGAGCACATAGTCTGAGCTTAACTCGAGGGTCGGGTCCCATATAGAGAAATCCGAGCGAGGTGCCTCCACGAGTGCCTAATCTACACTCGTCTGAACAATTATTAGTACGTCCGTTTAACCAGTTAGTGCTTGCTAACCCGGACGAGAAGGGTCAATCCTATATGGTACCATATACTAATAATCACGCTACAACGTATTACCAAACTATGCTGATGGAGGGCTTTGAAATGATTAGTGGAAAACAACTCATGTAGTATATTGTAAAGTTTGTACTTGCGTTCACATGTTAAAAATAAGCATTGAATCACACCCCTGAGTGAAAAGCGGTAAAAAGAGGGGCTATGAGACTCACCTGAGTCTTGAGCGTTTAGTCAATAAATGTACGATGCTTAATCAAGCAATGAGATGTCCGCAGACCGATAACCTGAGGGTGTCCACGACACGCGATGGTTATTAATATGAGTAGGTAGTTACAAAGACTACCTTTGTAGTTGTTTGTTCAACTATAATGTCCAAATGACCACGATTTGGTTGTTTGATTAACTTGTATTTTGTAAACGTGTACGGCCCGTTGGTGATTAGTTGTAGTAATAATCTTAACATTATTATTTTGATTTCAAATAGTTATACTTAAAAAGTATTTATAAACTTTAGGTGACGGGGGTCCGGGGGCAGCGCCCCTGGTAAGCGGGGTTCCAGGGGTGGCAACCCCTGGCGGGGTCCAAGGGGCTGGCCCCTGGTTGGGGTCGAGATGCCAAGTCAGCTCGAAAAATTTTTATTTCTACTAAATTGCTTTGGTGAAAAACGCATCTGGACTTGAATTTGGGTGAAATCAAGTGATAAAATTTAGGTCTCGACACTTAGTAAAAATGGTTTGAAACCTTCTGTTTTTAGCGTCACTTATAGCGACACTTAGGGCTTAGACGACACTCAGGAAGTGTCGCATGAAATGACGGATTCTGATTAATGGCATCACTTGTGCAAATGACGCATATAGTGCGACACTTAAGGAAGTGTTGGTTGTAAGTGTCGGTACAAGTGTCAGGAGTCACTAAGGTTAGTGACGGGTGAAATTAGTTCTCGTTTGTAGGCGTCACTTAGACGAGTGACGCTATAAGTGTCGGTTCAAAGTGACGGGTATTGAATTTGCGGCACTTAAGCAAGTGTCGGGAAAAAAAGGGTTTTATGCGGCACTTAGGCAAGTGACGCAAAATTAGGGCTTTTAGCGACACTCAATGCGTCACTTAAGTGACACACGAAGTGACGCTATACTGAAGTCGTCGTTGCGTCACTTCGAGCTGTTGAAGGGTTTTTGAGCCAAAAATGAGTTTTCCGGTCACCATTTGGTCCGATTCTTTTACCCAACCCATATTTGGACATTTTAAGCATATCTAAACCAAAATCAAGTATTATAACGGAGATTTAAGCTGTTTCGAGAATTTGTCGGAAACTTACAAAGTTAACGCCGTGAAAAACCGGAAAGATAGGAATGTAGATCGGGACTCCGTGAATCTTTTATTCCAAACGAGTGATATGATCCGAGTGCGGTTAAGGGTGTTATTTTGAGGATTTGTGAGATGGTGGTGGTTTGTGGTTTAGAGAGAAAATGAGAGAAAGAAAGAGAGAAAGATGATGAAAGTGAAAAAGTGGTGGTGGTGGTGTGGTTGATATGGGGGCCGGCCCACTTGGGCCCCACCCAAGTGTGGTTGGCTCCAATTTTTCGCCTACGTGTTTGCGCTCCGTGTGAGTTCGTTTTCTCGGTCGTTTAAATTTTAAATTATTATTTAAAACGTTTAATTATACGTTTTAAAATGTGAATAATTACTTGAAAATTTAGTTGAAGTATTTTATCGAAATACTTACTATTGGTGTTGTAAAGTATAACTTTAATTTATTTTGTTTTGTTTGCGCGTTTACATTTTAAATCGCGTAATTTTTATTTGTACGATACGAGTTTGCATTGAACTATTATAAGAAATAATATTTTGGATATAATATCGTTATTAAATAATTTTATATTATTCAATAAAATAGTTCACCAACGTCCGTATTTATTGAACCGAATTACATTCGATTTGAGAGGCGTACGATTTAATCAAATCGCATATTCTTATATATTCATCAATATATATTTTGATACACTAATTAGCCTAACACAGAACTAATTACATGTATTTACAATTGATTAGGCCCTAATTAATAGTCCTAATTTGACGGGTGTCACAAATATGATATTGGGTTTGGGTACTATTACTTTGGACGACATGATGACTTTGTACATGTGTTGTTTATTGAAGTTATGTCGTATGTAGTAATAGTTCTAAACTATCGGTAAGATCACTGTTTGGCCTTCAGTGGTTATAAGTGTTACTTGGGGAACCGCCGCGGCATGAGGGTACCTCAAGGACCACCGAACCTCTTTGATGTATTTGTTGTGATGCTTTGTGGTGATCAATTGCTATGCTAGTTTAGATTGGTAGTTGTGATTCATTCACTTAGCTCCGTGCCAATCCCTCTCCTCACTTCTTGCAGATTACTTTTGTTGTGGGTGGGCAAGAAGTTGGTCTAGAAGAATGTTTGACTGCCTACTCTGAATATATGACATGTCGTTGTTCCTAACTAATGTTTTGAAGTTACATAACACCTAACTTAATGTTTGTAGTTAATATGATTATTGTATTAACTTATCATGCATGCATAGATTGTGTTTTTGGGAATTATGATATTCGCAATCTATAATGCATGATTTGTATTTCTCGCTTCCGATTGATAAAAAAAAATGTTCTTGGAAATCTTGAGGTGTTATAAATTGGTATCAGAGCTTAGGTTTGGGTGAATTGAGCATGGGTTAAGTGTTCAATCCCAAATCTATTTGTGTTAGTCAAACATTCCAGGGTGTGGGATTTAGCTATGATAGAAGAATTGGTTAGTATGTAGGTACTAACAATTAACGAGTTGTGAGATGTAATGTGGTGCAGGATATGGCAGATACTGAACATCCGACCGATCCACCCAATGATGTCCCTAGAACAAATGTCACCCCTCCGGAAAACCAGAATGTTAGTCAGGGTCAAACTGGCACTTCTTTTACAGCTGGAGAATTTGACCATGATGATTATATGTTACATTTGGAGTCTGAAAATACTAGACTTAAGGCAATTGAGCAGCAGTTTTTGCAGCAACAGCAGGCCTTGTCCTCCCAGCGGGTTTTGCAATCAATGCCACCTCTTGTTAGTGCGGTGCCACCCCCTTTGGTAACATCACAGATTCCCGTATCTCAGCCTTTTTATCAACAACAGCAACTATATAGTACTTATCAGACTTCGACTCCATTTGCTTCTGGGTCTTCTGGTTATCGGACCCCGTCATTTCAGGCTCAGAATCAGCCTAAGCTATGCTCTTTCAAGACTTTTAGGTCTAGTGGACCGTCTGAGTACTCGGGTAGTACAAATCCCTCGGTTACCTTGGATTGGTTGAGGGATGTTGAGAGGAACTTCGAGGTGTGTCGATGTGAGGAGGAAGTTAAGGTCCCATTTGCGGTGCAACTCCTCAAGGGACCGGCAATGGGTTGGTGGGATTCCATTACATCACATTTCACCCTACAACAAAGAGCATCTATTAGGTGGTCCGATTTCCACCATGAGGTTTGTAAGAAATACTGTTCTGGATTTTATATGACCCGCATTCGACGGGAGTTTATGGATTTGCAAATAACGGATAGGATGACCATGGATGACCTCATTTCTCTATTCACGGAAAAACTAAGGTTTGTGCAACAATGGGTACCGGATGAACGTACTCAGATTGACCATTTTGTAGGAACATTGCCCCATGATTATCGAATGACGGTGAGACTAGCGGGTTCCCTTACCCAAGCTTTTGATTTGGCCCGATCTGTGGATGGAGATGTTAGAGCCAAAGATTTGGAAATTAAGGGTAAGTTGGCATTGAAACCTAAAGGTGATTCTTCGAGTAGTCCTGGAAAGAAGAAATGGCATGGGTCTCATCAGCCTAGAAAGCAAGGTTCGAGTGGTAATGTGTTGGATAGATCGAATTGGTGCCACAATTGTAAATCGAGGCACACGGGTCCTTGCACTCCTCAAACTGCTAGGTGTATCAAATGTGGACAACTTGGTCATGACATCAAGGATTGTGCGTTTCCTAGGCATGTGTGTTGGAATTTCCATAAGGAAGGACATCGTTCGGGTTTGTGTCCGGAGGCGGGAAAACAAAAGACGGGTACGGTCGGAGGGTCTTAGCCATCTGGCCAGAAAAGAAAGAATCCTCCAACGGCAACGGGCAGAGCATTCCAAATGACAGTTGATGAAGCTGTCAGAACCGAAGATGTCATAACTGGTACATTTCTTATCAACTCTGTACCAGCAAATGTTCTGTTTGATTCGGGAGCCAATTGCTCATTTATATCTATGTTTTTCTGTGATAAACTGAAATTGACTCCTACTTGCATTTCAAACCCCATTGAAGTTGAGATAGTAAATGGCAAAATAGTTCCGGTTACCACCTCGTTGACTGGGGCTAGCATATTGATTGAGGACCATAGCTTTCCGATTTCTTTCTTATTGATGCCTATTCCTAGTTTTGATGCGGTTTTAGGCATGGATTGGTTAAGTAAGAATAAAGCAAGTATAGAGTGCCATAAGAAACTAATTAAAATCCCAATCTCGGATAAGTCATATGTCGTGGCTCGAGGGGAACGGGAGAGAGGTAGTATACCTATGATTTCCATGATGAAAGCTAGTAAATCTCTAGCTAAGGGGTGTGTATCCTACCCGGCCTATATAATCGATGCAAAATTAGAAAAGAAAACCGTTTCCGATGTCCGGGTGGTTTCTGATTACCCCGACGTCTTTCCTGATGAATTGCCTGGGTTGCCTCCCATTAGAGAGGTGGAATATAAAATTGACCTGATTCCGGGTTCTACTCCTGTAGCTAAGGCTCCTTATAGACTAGCTCCCTCCGAAATTCGTGAAATGATGACCCAAATTCAGGAACTTTTAGACAAAGGTTTTGTTAGACCTAGTTCGTCTCCTTGGGGTGCACATGTGTTGTTTGTTAAAAAGAAGGATGGCACCCTTCGGATGTGTATTGATTATTGGGAGTTGAATAAGAGAACCATAAAGAATAAATACCCTTTGCCCCGAATATATGAATTGTTTGATCAATTACAAGGGTCTTCCTATTTCTCTAAGATTGACTTGACGTCGGGTTATCATCAAGTACGGGTTTGCGAAGAGGATATCCCTAAAACAGCTTTTCGCACCAGATATGGCCATTATGAATTCCTCGTTATGCCTTTTGGGTTGACAAATTCTCCGGCGGTCTTCATGGATTTGATGAATAGAATTTGTCGACCTTATCTAGATAAGTTTGTGATTGTGTTTATTGATGATATATTGATCTACTCTAAGTCTGAATCCGATCATGAAATGCATTTGCGTTTGGTACTTGACACCTTGAGGCAAGAGAAGTTATATGCTAAGTTTTCCAAATGCGAGTTCTGGTTGCGCGAGGTCCAGTTTTTGGGACACATTATTTGTGAAGATGGGGTTAAGGTAGATCCATCTAAGGTTGAGGCTGTTATGAATTGGCAAGCTGTAACACCCGGTCAAAAAGTCAACTTTCGCGCCAAATTTAAACTCCAAATAAATGTTACATGTTTGGGAAAAATATTAGACATTCGAAAATTCCATCCGTTTTGAGTTTAAAACACGATTTTATTTAGTTGAGATAACGCAGAAACAAACATAAAATTTAATTTTCAATAAAGTATTCTTATAAAATACTTTCACTAGAAAACATTTCGAGATAAAATAAATAAATTTTAGAATTTAAAATATTATTTTAAATTACGATCGGGTACAAATACACGGGTATTTTGTACTGCAATTTGGGAGACGGTGTCTCCACCGAATCAGCAAAAAGGGAGGGAAACCCCCTCCCCATCTCATTCCATCTTTCTCACTCTCTCTCCTCTCATCCCTTTTCTCTCAATCTCTCTCTCTTTACAACCCACCACCGCCACCATTTTTCGCCATTTAACACCACTAAACGACCTCCAATCTTCAAGCTCATTTAGGGAAAAACGATCACCACGCAACGATCTACAATCCTATCTTTTCGGATTCTCCTCGCGCGGATTTGTAAGTTTTCGACAATTCTTGAAATCTCTTAAATCTTAGTTATTTTGCTTGTTTGCGGTTTAGGTAAGCTTAATATACTCTAATACGGGTTGGGTAAAAGAATCGGACTCAACGGGAGCCGGAAAACTCGTTTCCGACTCAAACTCCGGCGAACAGTCCGTGATGTCGCAGGGACCAAAAACAGTGCTGCGATGTCGCAGCCAACGTCGCAAAAACATCTCAACGTCGCATGATGCAAGGTAACGCCCCACGTCGCAAGTAAATCTTAAACGTTGCACATTGCGACGTAACACACAATGTCGCATTAAATTGCGAAGGTCGCACAAAGCGACATAAGACCCTACGTCGCTCCTAATGTCGCATCTGACGTCGCACCTAACGTCGCATCTGACGTCGCATGTCTCAGAACCTTAAAAACCTATGATTTTCACTAAGTGTCGGAACCAAATTTTACCACTTGATTTTGCTCCGAATTTGGATTTCGGGTGCGTTTTTACTAAAGCAATGTAGTACAAATAAAAATTTTCCAAGCTGACTTGGCAGCTCGACCCCAACCAGGGGCTCTGCCCCTTGGACCCCGCTATCAGGGGCGCTGCCCCCGACCCCCGTACACGGTCTTTAAAAACCAAACGACAAACAAAATTCGAACGACTTACTGAGTTAGACTATTTAACCTCGTACTTATATAACCTCACGTGTTTAGGACACTAGGAGGTTATCGTCCGGACAACACACGTATCGTAGAATCGCTGACAACTCACAGGTGAGTTTCATAGCCCCACTATTTCAACTGTTTTACTGTTTTCGGGGTGAAACACATGCTCAATAACTGTTTTCGAATTATATAAATAAACTTTTATAATTCACAATCATTATATTACTGTTTTGAGATAGTATCAATACTTAACCTAGATAGGTTACAACCGTACACTGTTAGATTGTTGGACAACAATTATCACTACATGACTTGATTAAGTTATCACTATCCGTTGACCATATTGTCACGGGACAATACTATCACTTATACTAGAACTGGTTAGTTCTACCTACACTGGACAACGACTAGACTTTTACAGGATTAGTTTTCCTTTCGGGACTACGACTGCTCATACCGTCCAGGACTCCTAAACTGGAATAGTACCCAAGTAAACAACAACCAAGGACTTCAAATATACTTGCTAGGCTGAGACTAGGAGTATACAGTAGCGACAAACGTTAGTATAGGGTCTTTATACTAATACAAACCAACTAGGTGATGACTGTTCATACCTAGGCTCAATGTGTTACAATTTATATCTAAGTATTGTACATACATATTTAGATACAATATATTACTTCATGCGTGGCATGATACACTGTTACTTGTGTTTGTAGATTTGACTTATAGATGTATATATATATATATATACTCATACACTATATCAAGCACTTGGTGTTTCTTACAATTTACATATACATATTGGCATACATACATACAAACACAACTACTCAAGTCAGGCGCGTCGTAGTACGGCTGACTCTCATTTACTTAGCTAGGTCTGTCGTAGTACAGCTGGCTCTACATTTCACCAGTCGGGCTTGTCGTTGTACAGCCGGCTCAATTACATACTTTGCTTACGGGCAATGCGGACGATGTTCCAGAAGGGACACACAACGATGCCACGGTAAAGTGGGCACAAAACGACGCCACGGTATTGCAGTGGGCACAAGGACGTATTCGCTTTAAAGCGATACACTCTATGGATGGGCGGGCTTATGCTCGTGATCCACACACATTAGTTAACGGGTCGGTGAGTTTTCACGCGAGGCCGTTAGCTCAAACATGTTCGGGTTAGCGTATGCTAGCCGGGTAAACGAACACACATAACTTACAAACATGTTCGGGTTAGCTTATGCTAGCCGGGTAACGAACACAACATAAACACTCATCAATAGTCCGTGGGACTACGATTACGTTGCTAGATGCAACACGCTACTAATTATAACTCAAACATCCTATGACGTGGTCATGCATTACTTGATTTCAAACTTAGGCATGTATTGCCTCACTCTGTTAAATCTACATAATACCATAAAGGTATTCAGGCTTGGAAAGCCTCAATTATTATGTACTTAAGTACATACCACTATTACTTAGGTATTAGATACCTCGACTAGCGTATACACATTGGTGATTACAACTTCAACTTAATACAAAGCAGAATCGTGGATTCTGGACTATTTTTCTAAACATACAAGGTTTTATACATTATGTTTTCACTAACCATCCTATGAACTCACCAGCTTTATAGCTGACTCGTTTTAGCATGTGTTCTCAGGTGCCCAGCAGGATTAGGATTTCTACAAGATTTGGCTAGCTCGAGTCGCATATTTTCAAATATTGGGACCACTCTGCATTTACTTTGTATTTTCAAATTACGAATTTGGAATTTACTACAATCTCGCAACTATTTAAACTTTTATTTTGGAAATGTAATAACTATTCTCAAACGTCTCATTTAGAGTCGTTCATTATATATCTTATGCTGTGATATTTAATTTGGTAACACCCGACCCGACCGCTTCCGCAACCCGAGATTTGAGGGTGTTACAGATTGGTATCAGAGCCTAAGGTTATAGTGAACTAGGTTGCATTTAGTGGGCCTAGACTATGACCGTTAGGCAGTATTCCTCATTAGGTATGACTGGTTCAGGAATTACATCATACGAGTTTAATTTAACATAGCGTAGCTAACTATGTACAATTAAATAAAGATGATGTAAGATCTGAAAGGGGTTATACTGAGTTAGGAATGCACTAGTTGACTCTGATTGTTTTGTGCTAGACATACTAGGCTATTATATGTACTGTAGGTATATATTAATATGCCATACATGTATACTACTTCTACGTATCAAATATATACTGGGTATATACAACTCAATTCTGCTGTACCATCATTTACTCGCAAAGAGGCACTTCGCCGTCTTCCTAGCTATCACGACTCGACACTTTTCTCCTTATGTACGCATAGGAGGATATCACATATATCACTGAACCTCGGGGAGGGGGTACAAACGTTATCAACGGGAATGAAAACCTGCACATGCTAAACATTCACTAAATTTAAGACAAACCAACGAATCTTTCACCTTTGACCGTGCTGGCCACAATTGGATTAGTGTTGACTAAGTCCACAAAATTTTTCTCAACCACAACTTGATCTTTTAGATCAATCGATTCAATACTTTAGTGCCTTAGCACTTACATTTTAGCCCTTGTGTTACAATCGGGAAATTTCGGAACTTCAACATCTTTTGGCCGTAGGGCTACAATCAAATAACACATGGCACGTGGTGTCATATCATGCTTCGAGCACAACACTCGGTACTTTGGTACTACAACATGGCACGTTAGTGCAACACTCATAGTATGTTGATACTACACATTCTAGCACGTGGTGCTATGCTCACAGTACATGGGTACTGCAATTACGGTGCCGCGGGCACTACATTACGGCACGTGGTGCTGCGTTTCATAGTACTTTTGTACTACAATTATAATACATTACACCTACATTACGGTGCTTCGGGCACTACACATCGGCATGCTGTGCTACAATCAGGCTCGATGAGCTACTCTCAATATGCATGTAGACTTGTTATAGTTACATGTACGAATTATATATACATATGCACTTACTTGATTGGGCACGAGGTGCCACACCTGACTTTTACTACGCACGTATACTTGTATAGTTACGTGTACACCATATATGTATATATGACTACTCTACTGGACACGAGGTGTCCCACTCGATTACTTTGCGTATGAACACTCGCTATAGGCACTTGTACACTTATACACATACGCGATTACCTTACTGGGCACGAAGTGCCACACCACGACTACTCAGGCATGTGCTGCCTCATTCGATGAATACACTCTAATTAATTGGGATTACATCTATAGTACTTTAGTACTACATTATAGTCTAATAGACTACGACAATACCATAGTTCTGGTCGAACTACATATAATACACAACTAGGTCGTTAGTACGACTACACATTTAAAATTCCAAAGTCCGAGGACTTTCATACAGACACCTTAAGTGGTTTCTGGATCATTATCACTTTTATATTCCGTGGGCAACGGTGTAATACCGATTTACGTATACAACTAGAATAATCAAAACCTTTGAATAAAGATCTCACACTTTGTCGTTTCACTCTTATTTAAGAATCATGCCGCCTAAACGACAAACCTTCACCCAAGCTGAGCGTGACCAATTCGCTGATCAAAGAGTGGCTGAAGCTCTAGCTGCTCGGAACCAGGCAAGACCTTGCACCTTTAAGGACTTCTTGAGGTGCGAACCACCAAACTTCGTCGGAACTGAAGGGCCTGTCGGATTAATCCGATGGTTCGAGAAAATGGAATCTATATTCTACATTTGCAATTGTCCCGATGACTGCAAGGTCATGTACGCCACATACACCCTCCAGGATAATGCCTCTACCGGGTGGAATTTCCACGCCCGAACTGTAGGGATCGACACCGCACACGAACTCCCATGGGAGGAGCTAAAACGAATCATGAGGGACAAGTACTGCCCCAGCGAGGTACTCCACAAACTTGAGGACGAACTTTGGCACCTCACCGTAAAAGACAACGACATCGAGACATACACCAACCGTTTTCAGCAACTAGCTCACCTTTGCCCAACCATAGTAAACCCTGAAAGCCAACGAATTGAAAGGTACATCGGTGGACTTCCGATGCAAATTGAGGGAATGGTCACCGCCTCTAAACCCGCTACTACTGAAGAGGCTATCCGCATGGCCCACAGACTCATGGCACAGGTGGTTCGACGTGGAACACCTGCAACTGAAAACAATCAAGGGAAATGGAATGGAGATTCCAGCACTAGTCATGACCCAACAAACCAACCCGAACCCTTGAGGTCCTACGCCACCGAACCTAAGGAAAAGCGAGGTTATGCGGGGAATAAACCATTTTGTCACTGCTGTAAACGTCATCATGATGGTTCATGTGGCTTACCCTGTGAAAGATGCCAACGATACGGACACAAAATCTGGGATTGCAAAGTTCCGGCCAATCCCGACTCTCAAAGGATATGCTTCAAATGCAAAGAACCAGGACACTACAAGAAGGACTGCCCAAAGAAACGTAAAATTCACCAGATCGGCTCTGAATGAACCGAACAAATCCCCAACAATAATGTAAGTACGTCCTTCCTCAAAAACATAACACTTCGACTTTAATTTACACTGAATGTGTACTTCTCATTCCCGATCACACTTCTATCTACTTAATACCGAGTGCATCGTAAGGCTAGTCAGCCTAGGACAACGTAAAACTCAAAGTTTGCTTTCAGCAGACTAGACCAACTGAACGTTCACTAATTACTTAGTCCTGATAGGACTATTCACTAAACGGTCACTATGTGACAACTATCGAGTCTCGGGTGGACTACGAAGTAAACGGTTACCTCGTAACAACAATAAAACTACAACTCGAACAAACAAAATAGTCAGTAGTGTGACTACGATGATAAACCGCGACACGGTCATGGATTGACTACTTTCGAACCCGTCATAGACATGATACGTCTACAATCTATTCGACAAACTTCTCGTACATACATGCCTCCCCAGACCCCACGCGACCACGACTTCACACGAAATTTCGGGACGAAATTTTCTTAACAGGGGGAGAATGTAACACCCGGTCAAAAAGTCAACTTTCGCGCCAAATTTAAACTCCAAATAAATGTTACATGTTTGGGAAAATTATTAGACATTCGAAAATTCCATCCGTTTTGAGTTTAAAACACGATTTTATTTAGTTGAGATAACGCAGAAACAAACATAAAATTTAATTTTCAATAAAGTATTCTTATAAAATACTTTCACTAGAAAACATTTCGAGATAAAATAAATAAATTTTAGAATTTAAAATATTATTTTAAATTACGATCGGGTACAAATACACGGGTATTTTGTACTGCAATTTGGGAGACGGTGTCTCCACCGAATCAGCAAAAAGGGAGGGAAACCCCCTCCCCATCTCATTCCATCTTTCTCACTCTCTCTCCTCTCATCCCTTTTCTCTCAATCTCTCTCTCTTTACAACCCACCACCGCCACCATTTTTCGCCATTTAACACCACTAAACGACCTCCAATCTTCAAGCTCATTTAGGGAAAAACGATCACCACGCAACGATCTACAATCCTATCTTTTCGGATTCTCCTCGCGCGGATTTGTAAGTTTTCGACAATTCTCGAAATCTCTTAAATCTTAGTTATTTTGCTTGTTTGCGGTTTAGGTAAGCTTAATATACTCTAATACGGGTTGGGTAAAAGAATCGGACTCAACGGGAGCCGGAAAACTCGTTTCCGACTCAAACTCCGGCGAACAGTCCGTGATGTCGCAGGGACCAAAAACAGTGCTGCGATGTCGCAGCCAACGTCGCAAAAACATCTCAACGTCGCATGATGCAAGGTAACGCCCCACGTCGCAAGTAAATCTTAAACGTTGCACATTGCGACGTAACACACAATGTCGCATTAAATTGCGAAGGTCGCACAAAGCGACATAAGACCCTACGTCGCTCCTAATGTCGCATCTGACGTCGCACCTAACGTCGCATCTGACGTCGCATGTCTCAGAACCTTAAAAACCTATGATTTTCACTAAGTGTCGGAACCAAATTTTACCACTTGATTTTGCTCCGAATTTGGATTTCGGGTGCTTTTTTACTAAAGCAATGTAGTACAAATAAAAATTTTCCAAGCTGACTTGGCAGCTCGACCCCAACCAGGGGCTCTGCCCCTTGGACCCCGCTATCAGGGGCGCTGCCCCCGACCCCCGTACACGGTCTTTAAAAACCAAACGACAAACAAAATTCGAACGACTTACTGAGTTAGACTATTTAACCTCGTACTTATATAACCTCACGTGTTTAGGACACTAGGAGGTTATCGTCCGGACAACACACGTATCGTAGAATCGCTGACAACTCACAGGTGAGTTTCATAGCCCCACTATTTCAACTGTTTTACTGTTTTCGGGGTGAAACACATGCTCAATAACTGTTTTCGAATTATATAAATAAACTTTTATAATTCACAATCATTATATTACTGTTTTGAGATAGTATCAATACTTAACCTAGATAGGTTACAACCGTACACTGTTAGATTGTTGGACAACAATTATCACTACATGACTTGATTAAGTTATCACTATCCGTTGACCATATTGTCACGGGACAATACTATCACTTATACTAGAACTGGTTAGTTCTACCTACACTGGACAACGACTAGACTTTTACAGGATTAGTTTTCCTTTCGGGACTACGACTGCTCATACCGTCCAGGACTCCTAAACTGGAATAGTACCCAAGTAAACAACAACCAAGGACTTCAAATATACTTGCTAGGCTGAGACTAGGAGTATACAGTAGCGACAAACGTTAGTATAGGATCTTTATACTAATACAAACCAACTAGGTGATGACTGTTCATACCTAGGCTCAATGTGTTACAATTTATATATAAGTATTGTACATACATATTTAGATACAATATATTACTTCATGCGTGGCATGATACACTGTTACTTGTGTTTGTAGATTTGACTTATAGATGTATATATATATACTCATACACTATATCAAGCACTTGGTGCTTCTTACAATTTACATATACATATTGGCATACATACATACAAACACAACTACTCAAGTCAGGCGCGTCGTAGTACGGCTGACTCTCATTTACTTAGCTAGGTCTGTCGTAGTACAGCAGGCTCTACATTTCACCAGTCGGGCTTGTCGTTGTACAGCCGGCTCAATTACATACTTCACTTGCGGGCAATGCGGACGATGTTCCAGAAGGGACACACAACGATGCCACGGTAAAGTGGGCACAAAACTATGCCACGGTATTGCAGTGGGCACAAGGACGTATTCGCGGTAAAGCGATACACTCTATGGATGGGTGGGCTTATGCTCGTGATCCACACACATTAGTTAACGGGTCGGTGAGTTTTCACGCGAGGCCGTTAGCTCAAACATGTTCGGGTTAGCGTATGCTAGCCGGGTAAACGAACACACATAACTTACAAACATGTTCGGGTTAGCTTATGCTAGCCGGGTAACGAACACAACATAAACACTCAACAATAGTCCGTGGGACTACGATTACGTTGCTGGATGCAACACGCTACTAATTATAACTCAAACATCCTATGACGTGGTCATGCATTACTTGATTTCAAACTTAGGCATGTATTGCCTCACTCTGTTAAATCTACATAATACCAGAAAGGTATTCAGGCTTGGAAAGCCTCAATTATTATGTACTTAAGTACATACCACTATTACTTAGGTATTAGATACCTCGACTAGCGTATACACATTGGTGATTACAACTTCAACTTAATACAAAGCAGAATCGTGGATTCTGGACTATTTTTCTAAACATACAAGGTTTTATACTTTATGTTTTCACTAACCATCCTATGAACTCACCAGCTTTATAGCTGACTCGTTATAGCATGTGTTCTTAGGTGCCCAGCAGGATTAGGATTTCTACAAGATTTGGCTAGCTCGAGTCACATATTTTCAAATATTGGGACCACTCTGCATTTACTTTGTATTTTCAAATTACGAATTTGGAATTTACTACAATCTCGCAACTATTTAAACTTTTATTTTGGAAATGTAATAACTATTCTCAAACGTCTCATTTAGAGTCGTTCATTATATATCTTATGCTATGATATTTAATTTGGTAACACCCGACCCGACCGCTTCCGCAACCCGAGATTTGAGGGTGTTACACAAGCGCCTAAGTCTGCTTCTGAGATTAAGAGTTTTCTTGGTTTGGATGGTTACTATCAAAAGTTCATAAAGGATTTCTCTAAGCTTGCGGGTCCTTTGACGAAATTGATGCGAAAGGATGTTAAGTTTCAGTGGAATGATCAACAAGAGTCGGCTTTCCAGACTTTGAAATAGTTATTGTGTCAGGCTCCAATTTTATCTTTGCCTGACGGGTCCGATGATTTCATTGTGTATTGTGATGCATCGCATGCGGGTTTGGGTGGTGTTTTGATGCAACGTGGTCGAGTCATTGCGTACGTTTCTCGTCAGCTTAAGCCTCATGAAAAGAATTATCCTACCCGTGACTTGGAGCTTGCAGCTGTAGTCTTTGCCTTGAAAATCTGGAGACACTACTTGTATGGTACTAAATGTGTTATCTGTACGGATCACAAGAGTCTTCAGTACATGTTTTCTCATAAGGAATTGAATATGCGTCAGAGACGATGGTTGGAATTGATAAAGGACTACGATTGTGAAATTCGTTACCACCCGGGTAAGGCGAATGTGGTCGCGGATGCATTGAGTAGAAAAGTGAAATCTGAGAAGATTTACTTTTTGAGATTAGAGGTTTCATCGGACTTGATTGACAAATTGAGAATGGCACAGGTGGAAGCATTGTTGGATCAAAATTTGAAAGCCGAGATTTTACTGAAAAGAAAAGATTTGTTATGCGATGATTCTCGAGGGTTAAAGACGTTCCAATCACGTGTTTGGGTTCCTTTGCTTGGTGGACTCCGTGATGTGATATTGATGGAGGCCCATAAATCTAGATTGTCGGTTCATCCCGGGAGCACAAAAATGTATAATGATTTGAAACCTTTGTACTGGTGGCCTACGTTGAAATTGGATGTTGCTCGATTTGTGGAATCGTGCCATATATGCTCTCAAGTGAAAGCCGAACACCAGAAACCTTATGGATCATTGAAACAACTTGATATTCTCGAGTGGAAATGGGAGCATATTACCATGGATTTTGTAACCAAATTACCTCGAACGGTTAAGGGAAATGATATGATATGGGTAATTGTCGACAGATTGACGAAAAGTGCTCATTTTCTCGCTACATGTGAGACGGCATCATTGAGTAAGTTGGCGCAGTTGTATGTTAATGAAGTGGTTTCTAGGCATGGAATTCCATTATCCATTGTTTCCGATAGAGATCCACGGTTTGTATCGGGTTTTTGGCGGAGTTTGCAGAGAGAACTGGGTACTAGAGTAAATCTGAGCACTGCTTATCATCCTCATACTGATGGTCAGTCTGAGCGGACTATTCAGACCTTAGAGGATACGTTGCGGGCGTGTGTTTTGGAATTTGGTGGGTCTTGGGATTCTCTCTTGCCTTTGGTCGAATTTGCCTATAATAATTCTTTCCATTCTAGTATAGTCATGCCACCCTATGAGATGTTGTATGGCCGTAGGTGTATAACACCCACTTGTTGGTTAGAGGCGGGTGAGAAACAATTTGCGGGTCCTGACATTATATAAATCACAGCAGATAAGGTAGCTATTGCCCGTGATAGGTTAAAGGCTGCCCGTGATAGACAGAAACAATATGCCGATCCGCGTCGACGACCCGTTTCATTTGTGGTGGGTGAAATGGTTTACTTGAAGGTTTCACCTTGGAAGGGTGTTATCCGGTTTGGTAAACGTGGTAAACTTGCCCCTAGATACATTGGTCCATTTAGAATTCGGCAGGTAGTTAACGATCAATCAGTGTCTCTAGATCTTCCGCCTGAATTAGCGGGTATTCACGATACTTTCAATGTGTGTTACTTAAGGAAATGCAACGTGGAGGACCAATCCCAAGTTCTTCCATTGCAAGATTTGTGTGTTGACCAAAGCCAAAGACTTGAAGAAGAGCCCGTAGAACTTTTAGACCGTAAGTTGACTAAACTTCGAAAGAGGGATATACCCATGGTGTTGGTTAAGTGGAATCATAGTTTGGGTTCAAATCTTACGTGGGAGACCGAGTCTAGCATGAGGACGCGATATCCAAGTCTTTTTGGGCATGGCGAGATTTCGGGGACGAAATCTTCTTAAGGAGGGAAGATTTGTAACATCCTCGATTTGGGCCTAGTAGAAATACGGTATTTTTCCTTACTTTATTTATATTTAAATTGTATTTAGAAACAATTTGGTTTTATTGAGAAATTGGAAATTAATAAGTTAAATGATCAAAGGACTTATTGTGATGAATGAATTATTAATTGTTTCACATTAATTTAGTTGAAGGTATAATAAAACTTATTTTCTCGTAAATTGGTTTTAGGTTCTAGACAACAGATTTAGAGCGGGTATATTATTTCAGCTCTTATATGTTAGTGGTGGTTGGATTGGATCGACCTAACTCATTTTTCCCTCTTTTCTCTCTTTAACCTCAAGAACACACACACACTTACAATTTAGGGAAAATCAAAGGAAGTGAAGTGATTAACTCGTGCTTATGGATTCAAGCTATTCATCATCATCATCACCCTCTTAGTTCCTTCATTTCAAGTGTAAGTTTGTGTTTAATATGTATATGAAGTTAAAGGATGAATTAGGTTAGATTCTTGATGCCTAGATAGATTTAGGAGCTTGATGATGATTATTTGTTGTTACAACAAGTTATAGGATGTTAGTTGAGGTTATTTGTTGGTTAAAAACGTGTATGGTATCCGAATTTGGGGAATTTAGGTTTTTGGTTCGTGCTTGTGTGTTTGTTGATCTGGGTTTTGTTGCTGAAAAAGTGAGGAACGCGATCCAGCTATTTCACCCGGATCGCGTTGCTATGTGTAAATGGTCACAAAATGATTTTGTTCTTTGAAACGCGATCCAGCTCCTTTCACCCGGATCGCGTTGGTTAGTGAAAATCTGAGTCGTTTTGATTTTTTTTTTTGGAACGCGATCCATCCACCCCACCCGGATCGCGTTTTCAAGCGTATTTTGGTTACAGAATGTTTTGGTCATAGGAACGCGATCCCGACCATCCTCACCCGGATCGCGTTTGTTAGTTATAAACTGGTAAATTTGATAAAGTGTGACTTGTGTGCTTATGTTATTTATCTAGTAACGAAAATATGGTATAAGCAATTATTTGACATTATCAATATGATTAGATTGTAATAAACTTGATATGAGAATCTAACTCGGGTTTTGATCATATTCTCAGATAGAGCGAAGACTCAGAAAGATTAGATCTCTGAGTGGAGACTGTGACAGTAAGGGTGAGTGGATCATTGACTCTCAGTCTAAATTAGTTGTAACAATCTGGTTACAACGGGTAAACATGTTCCACTGTTATACTTTGTATAAGTTGCATATTGCCATGATGGTTATGGAATGTGAGATTGTCAGGGGTCAATATGATATTGGGTTTGGGTACTATTACTTTGGACGACATGATGACTTTGTACATGTATTGTTTATTGAAGTTATGTCGTATGTAGTAATAGTTCTAAACTATCGGTAAGACCACTGTTTGGCCTTCAGTGGTTATAAGTGTTACTTGGGGAACCGCCGCGGCATGAGGGTACCTCAAGGACCACCGATCCTCTTTGATGTATTTATTGTGATGCTTTGTGGTGATCAATTGCTATGCTAGTTTAGATTGGTAGTTGTGATTCATTCACTTAGCTCCGTGCCAATCCCTCTCCTCACTTCTTGCAGATTACTTTTGTTGTGGGTGGGCAAGAAGTTGGTCTTGAAGAATGTTTGACTGCCTACTCTGAATATATGACATGTCGTTGTTCCTAACTAATGTTTTGAAGTTACATAACACCTAACTTAATGTTTGTAGTTAATATGATTATTGTATTAACTTATCATGCATGCATAGATTGTGTTTTTGGGAATTATGATATTCGCAATCTATAATGCATGATTAGTATTTCTCGCTTCCGATTGATAAAAAAAATGTTCTTGGAAATCTTGAGGTGTTATACACAAGTTGAAGCTTAACAGTGTAGTGTGAATGGTACAATCAAGTACAGTATCACGTACCCCCGTGAGCGCTATCCGAACACTCATATGTAACAAATACTAATATGCCTGTTTCTACGGTGAAATCCGTGGTAGCGCTACTACCCCAGGCAGGGATTGTCAGTCCCAAATGGATTCATCTACTAGTAATCGCGCTTAAGTCCATAACTAACAACTTATGATAGGAGGCTTTCAGTGGATAAAAGTAACTCATGTAATATGAGTAAAAGTAGTGTAAACAGTTCAGTACTTGTGTTCATACGTAAAACGGTAGCAAATATCTCACCCCAAAGTAGAAAACAGTAAAAGTGGGGCTGTAAGACTCACCTGAGTCTAGTAAGTATGATACTTTCGTGTAATCGAATAAGTATCCCGGATGTAATTCCGTAGTGTCGGATGTAATTCCGTAAGTTGGTGTCACGAAGGATCACCCATGCTAGTTGTCCACTCAACTAGAAAATGTCCAAGTGTTTGTTTGTACGGTTGTAATCGTTTTGTAAATAAGTGTGGCCCGTTGGTGACGGAGGTGTAATAATAATTCAAATATTATTATTAGGTAGTTCATCGTGTTTGTATACCTTGTAAAGCATATACATAAGTTGATTATTTGTAACGTGACGTGCAACCGTTGTTTGGATGTAAGTCCGTGCGAGTGTAAACTTGTATTAGAGTGAGTGTAAGCTCATATGTATTCAAGTTGTAGGGTATACTTCCAAAAGTATATGTATATCATGTAAGTGTGGTGTCGTATAAAGTATAGTTGTTGTATGTACTCAATACTTAGTAAGTTATGTATTTTCAAGTTTCTGTTTTATGCGACACTGCATGCGACACTGAGTGTAGGTTGCGACACTAGGGTTAGTGTCGCTAAATGTTGATATCAGAAGTGATGCGACATTGAGGTCAGTGTCGCAATATGCGACATTCAGAAGTTATGCGACACAAGTGCTAGTGTCGTAGTATGTGACATTCGATTTTTAAGTGCGACATTAAGGTCAGTGTCGCTATGTGCGACACTCGAGATTTATGCGACATTATTAATAGTGTCGCAGTATGCGACATTCAGGTGCTCATGCGACATTGGGCTTAGTGTCGCAGTGGGTTTGGCCCTCCTGCGACACTACCGGCTGATGAGTTTTTAAGTGTCGGGTTTGTGGTCAAACGACCTCGGTTTGACCCGAGAATTTTACACAAGTCTTAAATATGTTTATAGAGCCTAAGAAAATTATTGGTTCATGTCGGGGTTAGCCCGAAGTGTCGGTTTTTAAGAACTTCCAAAACAGCCCCTTGGAGCTTTAGCTCCAGATTTTTAACCCGATTTCACCCATTTCTATTTCGAATCAAGCCTAACCAAAAATCACACATATTATCCTAGGTGTCTTGTTGATTTCTGCACTTTATGGTAATTTTATAAGTTCATTTACTATTTTTAAAAAAAAAATATGAAGAGTGGTCAGATTTGGTCCAAAACAGACCTCTGTTCAAAGATCGAGTTATACACCAAAATTCGTGTATTTCTGGAAAAAGTGTCCAACACGAAAGTTGTAGACAACGAAAATATGAAGATTTTGGCATTGGTTTAATGTATTTATCTTATGTGTACGATTTTATATGATTATTTTCGTGAGGCTGTTTTCTGGAACAGTTTTTGTACATGTATATATGTGTTTCAAAAATGAGTTTTGGCATGTTATCTGGACATTATATGGTTAAGTGGACATAATAACATGTTAATACATATGTTATAAGTAAAATACAAGAGTGATGAAGTTCCTTACAATTTTCTAGATGAAAAGGAGTAGAAAAGTCATTGTGAGCTCGATTCCTTGCGTTTTCTTGAATTTCTTCGTGGTGGCCGATGGTGGATTGTGACAACCGTCAATTTAGGACTATAATTTAGTGCCTAATCAAGTGTAATACGTGTTATTAGTTTTGTGTTAGGCTAATTAATGTATCGATTATTATATATATTGTTGAATATATATCTACAATTATGCGGTTTGTTTAAATCGTACGAGTTTCAAATCGAATGTAATTCGATTAAACAAATACGGACGTTGGTGACCAACTTTTATTAAATAACGCTTTTATGTCAAAAGTATTATTATTATAATACTTCGTATTCATTCGTACCGTACAATCAGAAAGTTACACAATTTAAAATGTAACACGCGCAAACAAATTAACTTACTTTTTATAATTCAAATATAAAGTGACTAGTAAAATATTTAAATAAAATATAACGTAATAATTTGTATTTTTAAAATGTACCAATTAATATTTAAAATAATTAATTAATTTTTAAACGACGGAGCGAACGAACACCGCACGGAGCGGAAACGCGGGGCGAAAATGGGGATTTAACCTCCCACTTCCACCCACTTTTCTTTCATTATCTTTTTCTTCTCTCTCTCTTCTTTCTCTTTTCCTCTCAATTATCATCATCACCACCATATTCATCAACTACCAAAAATCACAAAATAAGCACCTCAAACGACCTTGGATCGTCACACCCGTTTGGAGAAAAACGTTCACCTCGTCACGATCTACACTTTCATCTTTTCGGATTCTTGATCCGACATTTTGTAAGTTTCCGACAAATTACGAAATCTCTCGATTTTACTTACTTTTCATATGTTATTGTTTGGATAAGCTTAATATGTCCCTATGAGGGTTGGGTAAAAGAATCAGACCAAACGGAAACCCGAAAACACGTTTTTGGCTCGAAATCCGTCAAACAGGTGATAGTGTCGCATGGATGAACCCAGACATGCGTCACTACCAGCGTCACTCCTTAAGTGCCGCTATACCTCCGATACCGACACTTCTTAAGTGTCGCCTAAGCCCAAATGTTGGCCTCTGACCGTCACTACTGAAGTGACGCCTATACATACCTAGCGACACTTGTTAAGTGCCGCCATATCCTATTAGCCGACACTACATACCGTCACTAGATAAGTGACGCCCTATATCCTATACCGACACTTCATAAGTGTCGCCCATAATTCCATTTTGATCTATACCCGTCACTCTACAAGTGACGCCCTACTATTTTACCCGACACTTCGTTAGTGCCGCTATGATACACGTCACTTCTTAAGTGACGCCCAAATGTCCGAAACCATCATTTTATACGACACTCCATAAGTGCCGCCGTTATGCTGAACCCGTCACTCCTTAAGTGACGCATACTACTTCACACGACACTAGCCCAGTGACGCTATACCTTCGAATCTGACATTGAACCCGACACTTCGGTAGTGTCGCATAAACACCCTTAGTGACGCCATCAAGTGACGCATAAAACAGCAGGTTTTCCAAATATTTTTACACCAAGTGCCGAGATTTTACAACTGCAAATGCTCATTTCATACGACTTTTAGAACATAATGGGACTTATATTTCAAGTTAGGTTTCCTTAAGTGGGCCTGACAAATCAAGTTAAGCTCAGACTATGTGCTCATGGACAGTATAACTTTTATTTTGCTTAATTGCATTTTAAATTCAATATAAATCTTGCGGTTCTGACAACTATACATTGACATACAAATCTGTGAGCTCACCAGCGTTTTCGCTGACCCATTTTAGTATTTATCACAGGTACCCAGCAGTAGTTTGGCTGCACAAGCAGGAATTATTAGCTCGAGTCAGCATACATACAACTAGAGATTGGACTGCATTATTATATTTTGTAAAAGTAATTATGCTATGTAATCTCTCAATTTCAGGAACCGAGCTAATGTAACTATATTTTGATGTAAACATTTACTTTATTTATACAAGTTTAAAACGACGCATATAGTGGTCGTTCATTATATCTTATGTGCTTTGTATATTGATTAGTGACACCCAAATCAAGCTTCCGCAAATCATCAAATTTGGGGGTGTCACATGGATCGTGGTGGTTGCTTGGGGGTGCAGAGGTGGTGTTCTTGGGCTGGTGAAAACCGAAAATGATAGAGAGATTGGAGAGGGAAAGAGTGTGTGAATTGGTTGGAGTGTGTAAGTGAGTGAATGAGATAGAGGTATGGTGTGGTTTGTTGTTTAAGTCAACAAAAGAGGTGAGGGGGTGGTGGTGGCAGCAGATTTTCGTCGGTCCCACCCCCATATGGGTGGGTAAATCATTTCTCCAAAGTTACGCTATTTGCAGTGTTCGTTTACCCGTCCGTTTGAACGTTTATTTAACCGTTATATGTTTAACAATGTATGTTTCATTAACGATTTAGAATAAGATATTTTTAATAAAAGTTTTACTCAAGTAACAAATTTTAAGTTACTAAAATAATATTCGAGTTTTCGTTTGGTCGTCGATCGTGAATCGTGTGTTTATTCGAATTGTGTATCGTTTTTTAAACGTTTTATTTGTACGCGTGTAATCGCGATATTTTTAACCGAAGTATTTTATCAAAATACTTATTATGAAGTTATAAAAATATAACTTAAGTTTATTTCGTGTGTCGGGCGCGTTTCGTACGTTTTTGTCGAGTACGGAGTGTTTTATACCAAAATTAATACGTGTAATATATTCTCGCAATATATTAAGGTAAATAATGTTTGTTTGGAAAATTCCACATTATTTAAATAGTTTGTCACCAACGTCCATAGTAAACATTGTTGGACCTTGTCCGGTTATCAATCGTACGATTTAATCAAATCGCGTACTTGTATATTTATAAATATACAAAATGTTACACATAAGTAGCCTAATACTAAACTAATTACATGTAATTACAAGATAGTTAGGCACTAATCATAGTCCTAAATTAGCGGGTGTCACAACATAGACCATGTTTGAACTGAAATCGGAACAAGATAAGCAAGCCGAATCATAAACCGAACGAAATAAAATCAATAGGAATTGATCCTAGCTTTTTCCGCCTCCGAATCGCCATCGCTTCGCTCCCAAAATGGGGTAGAAACCCCTCTGGTCGACTTCTATTCTCTGGTTTAGGGTTATATGAAGTTGTGACAAAGTTGGGGTTTGAAATGGTGAAAAATCGGATTTAAACCCTCTGGCCGACATAGGATCGCGTCGCGACCATGTACGGAACGCAGCGCGACTGACATTGAATAGAGGTGCGACTTGTGATGGTCGCGGCGTGACCTTCCCAAAATCCAAATGATCTGGATTTTTGATATGTTGTAGCCCTATGTGTTAGCTAAATTCTCCCACTTGAATCACCCCAATCGGAGTTCGTATGAGGAAGTTATGGCCAAAATACTAACAGCATATCCGAAAACTCAGCATTTACACTTTTCTTCCATTTTCTGCTCATCTTTCGTTCTCTTTCCGATTCAATCTTCTCTTGTCCATTGTTTTAACAACTTTTCTTCACAATTAGCTCGTTTTCTGTTTCTTTTCGATTCATGCTCCAATTAAACTCCTAAATGCAAATATGAACGAAATAAGTATCTTATTCATACAAAATGCATTAGAAACCTATCTAACAAATGGGGTAATTAGTACTACAATATAGTACATTTTGGCGTTTATCAGAAGACAATGCACGCAATATGTGTTCACACGAGGAAGACTATTTGGCAAACCTGGATAATCTACCTCAACGATCGTGGGAAGAAAGGGTTGAAACGCACATACGTATGGATAAGGAAATACGTGACCGTGCCGTGCATCATCGACTTCGCGAAGCTCTCATCGAACACATCTCGAGCCTCCCACCAAATTTCAGATCGCGTTAGCTAGTTGTATTTTCTTATTAATAAATGTATTTTTTTTAGGATTTGTAATGTTTTTTTTTAGAATTTGTAATGTTTTTAATTTCTTTTTAATAGATGTAATTTTTTTTAGGCTTTGTAATGTTTTATTTTATATTAATGTAATGTTTTTAATTTTAACATATGTGTTATTTAAGTTTGTGTATTAAATAAATAGTGAAAATAGTGTGTGGGCCCCTGAAAAAAAAAGGGATGTGATGTTACTGTAGGCAGTGAAATGTCAGTTTGTGTCAGTTGGGAAAAAAGCTGATGTGGCGCAGAGGTGGCACAAACTGACGCGTCAGTTTGTGTCACCAATTGGGAGCGGTCTAAGTACATATGTGATATATACAGAGAGATAACTTATCATCTTGTCATAAATTTCATGGGTTTGGTAAATTATACTGGATAAGAGAAAAATCGTCTATGCAAGTATGCAACTACGATATAATTGGACATAATTAATTATCTGCATAGCGAAAGGTAAATATATGGGTAGTGGTTGGCCTGGTCAGAAAAAGGGTTGAAAACGTTCACGGGACAAACCGGTAAGGCCACATACATCTGAATTAAAATGCTCGTCCTCCCCGTGTCACCTGAATAAGGAAAACCTTTCCGTTTACCATTTAATCATATAATGTAAGTATTTCTTAATTGTATAGGCTTTTGAGATATACTTGAATTTGAATTAGTGGGGAATCTCTCATTAATTAGTGGAATTTTAACATATTGTTGATTTTTTTAGAAGATCGGTGTACGTTAGTAAGAAATGAAATGAGTGAAGGTTTAAAAAGTGGTCCTGGTTCTTATCAATTTGGCTCACCCATCTTAATAGTTCAAAAGACCATCATCATAACTCAATTGCATTCTTCCCCATACTCATTTTCTTACCTTAAGCATATATAGGGTAACTTAGTATTTACATCTATGTCGTTTGTTAACGTACTAGCAAAGACACTAGTAGCAAGAAAGCGAGATACAAAAGAAACATTTCAGTACAATTTGGGTTACAATTCCAATCTACCCAAGTAATAGATAACTAGTGTCGACATAACGTACGCGTCCTTATATATTGTCTATGATGTAATTTACATTACTTGATAAATATTTTACTGATGCACCAATTTATATATAAAAAAAAAAGTGACCAAAGTTTCATTTCAAATGTCACATTTCTTTTGAATCATATGGTGGTGAAGATTCCAATAGTAAAAAGTGAAAAAATCAATTATCAATTATAAGTTGTTAAATGATGACACTTATGCTTTTTTTGTATTTAACCATAATGAGAAACCGTGTGATATTGAAGAGGAAGGTACACAAATGTCATCTTACAGCACCACCATCATCATCATCATCATTACCAAAATTTAGCTTTGAGATGAAGCCAAAAAAAATTTCGTTTTCTAATTGAATGAGAATAGGCCATGGGTACTCAATTACATGTACAAAAATGACAATATTAGAAACCTAACTTCATTGACTCCCCAACCACATCCCCCAACCAGGTGCTCTAACTCTTGTTCTATTTATGGCTCACATGCTTAAATCTTTCCATGACCTTAATTATATTATAGCTACATTAATCGCATACACGTTAATTATGTTACGTACAAACACCGTAAAATCGTCACACCGTTAACTCTTGTTCTATTTTTTCTTGGTTGAATATGTAATGTGTTCTTTTAACTCTTCTAGATGAGTTCAAATGTGTAATTTACTAGTTTTCTTTATATGTCCTTTTCTGTTACGAGATCACTTTCAGGGAGAGACACTAAGTTATGATCTTTCGGTGGAATTAGCGTTATTCACCTTTTTAATTGAAAATAAAACACTGTTAAATGATCAAACCACCAACCTCATTCACATACAAGACTTTCCAATTCCATTAGAGAAGCTGCATCCTTGTGGATAGACTTGGGCCTATTTATGCTTCTTTAGTAAAGGATGATAGAATGTTTGTAACTTTCTCATTGTTAACTAATAGTATTATCTTTATTTTATAGAGATGTACATATTGCTTTTTCTGAAAAGACAAAGATACCCTTTGATTATGATCAGTAAGGTGTATATTCTTCAAAGTAACCAAGCAAGCATCCCAAGGTTGAATTCAACAATGAAAATGAGTTGTCTTTAGCAACCATCATGATTTCATCTCATTGATTACACAAGACTAACATGAAACCCCCATCATGAATATTAATGGCAACTACAGAACAAAAAGGGAAGGTTTTAGGATCCAAAACAAGAATATAAAGGTTTATAAAAGAGTATAAATTAAGTTGGCTCAGTTAGGGCTAACCTTATTATTTAAACCGATGCATTCAAGACAAGGTACAAAGTTTATTGCATGAAGTACATGCTACTATAACATTATTGTTCTATAGACAAAAAAAAATGTACTAGGAAAAGGGTATATCTTCATTTGGGTCCCACTACATGTTTTTTAGTCTTTGGATTGAAAATTTTGATCAAGAAAAAGGATGAAAGTACAATTGAGAACTCTCTATTGTGTGTGATTGAGTGTTAGATTTGATCTCTTTTTACTTACTACTACTACTACTTGTGATTTGTGAAGATGGGAATGGGAGGGAGGTTGATCCTCTTTTCATTTGGTCCTTGTAATTATGAGTCCTCTTTTCATCATTATGTTTTAGGTTGGACCAAGAGAAGTGGTGGTCAAACATGTAAATGTGTGATGAGAGATTTAGAAAGGCTCCTACTTTGTATACCATTTATTTATTTTTAAATTCATTTTCTGTACTTTTTCTGTACTTTTTTAAATCATTATTTCTTACATTCTTTACTTTTCTGTACCTTTTCTGTACTTTTCCGTACTTTTTCCTATTTTTTTAATCAAAAAATGGTATGGCAAGTAGATTTAAATGGTATAGAGAGAAACTCCCTTTAGAAATAGTGTCAATTATTATCAAATTACCATTTTACCCCTTATACACACCATTGTCCAATTGGCCTATATATATGTAACTACTACTTTTCTCATTTTCTCCATTTGATACAATTCTTTTAATCCCTTATAACACACATTTGGAGTTAGTTAAGAAGTGAATAGAAGATGTGTCTTGACACCTCCAAAGAAAACTTATATCATCCTCACCAAGAACATGAACTCAAAAAATCAAGCTTTGACTTTCATCATCTACAAAGGTTGGTTACCCACTCTTTCTTCTTCTTAAATTGTCATCTTAGCTACAAAATATGTCGATTTTCACTATATAGCATTACGCCAACCGAGCGTAATTCGGATTTCATTTATCGTTTATTGATTCACTAATTTCGATATGCATATGCAACCATGTTCATTGTAACATATGCATAAGGTCTCACTTGTGATCATTTTTTCTTCAATGTAACAGGAAAAGAGTTACGGGTATGAAAACTCCAAGAAACAAAACAAAGGTCATGTTTGTGATGTTGAAAAGAAAGATGGTAATGAAGAACTTGAAGTTGTACATTCAAAACCAATGCATGATTGAAGAGAATGAAAGGCTTAGAAGAAAAGCACTTCTACTTCATCAAGAAAACCAACTCTTGTTTTCTCAACTCCAAAATGTCAACACCAATATTATAATCTAGTGACAATTTCCTATGTATTAATTAATTGTTAGAATTCAAGTTTTAATTAATCTTCTTATTAGTAGGTTAAGTTTAAAATTAATATATATCATGAACTATTTTTGATTGTATAAAAATTAATCTATAGTTGTTTGAATTGTGGATATGGGTATCAACCCGAACTATTATTAATGTATTTAATGTATGATTTATTAAACGACTACCGATAAAACTTTGTAAGATTAAAAGTGAGATAATTTACACTTTAGAGCAAAATATGAATTACTCCTTTCTCTTTCTTTAAGAAAGCTGTAAATTGGTTTGCATATAGAAAGGGTAAGTTTTGTGCTTTTCATGAGTATAGTAGTAATTTTTGAATTCTCTTATGGATTTCACAAAATTTAGTTATTTTTACGGAAGTGGTGAAATCATTAGATGCACTTTAATGTACAACCTTTGTTGTGAAACGTACAACTCATCATTCCGACATTGATCATTTAAAGTTTTGGGGTATAGAAAAAGCAGATTATTTTCCTTCTTATTTGATCATTGTGATCTTTCACCCAACTCAGTGCTTTGGGGATAATTGTGACTGTTTATCTAAATTTTTAATCATTTTTTGGGCGTTGTTGTAATTGTATCTAGAGGCTGATATTTTTCATTCATGTACTCCCGTTTAGATAGCTAGTTACAAGTTGGATTAGAAACATATGATACAAAAGATACGCGCGTAATGTGGTGGCCGTTTGACAATTTTTCGTTGATTCAACACTTGAAGGTTTGATTATTGACATGTCGTCTTCAAGAACAAAATGTTTAAAACCAAATCATCAATATCTACTTTAACATAAGTAGCCAAATATAAGATTTGTTAGACATCGTGAATACCATATGTATATTACTACTAATTAACTAGAACCCATAATTCAAGACATTTTTGTAACATCCTCGAAATGGACCTAGTTGTGTTATATTATTTCTTGATTTAAATTAGTATTTAAATGTGTTTGGAAATAATATTGTTTGAATTAGTGAAATAATTGGAATAGGAGTCGAATATTCCAATGTGATAAGTGAATTATTAATTGTTGTAAATTAATATAGTTGACGGTACAATAAAATGTTTGGACTCGCAAATGGTTTTCGGGTTCCAGACTATATATTGAGATGGGGTATTAAATTATACCCGTATATTGAAGGCGGTTTATGTGATGCCGACTATATATGTACTTTCCTATTTAGGAAAGTTATTCATTTTCATTTTAAAACTCACAGAAACTCTCAGAAAACCTCCAAATCAAATTAGAAATCAAATCAGGAAGTTGTGATTCTCGTGAAACTTCACCATGGACAGATTATCATCAGTAGATTCTTCAATCAGTAAGTGTTCTTGAGTATTTAAGAATTTGATTTCGATTGAAATTTGGGTGAATTGATAAATTGGAAGAATTGGATGTTAGGAACAAGTTATAAGTATTACATGATGATTATATGAAGTTAATTGAGTTGTTTATAACATTAGAACTGAGTTTGATAAGCTTGATTTATCAAAAATGGTTTTGAATTCGGAGCTGGGCAATTACAGGGATGAAGCTGAGCTGAAAGACGCTCAAACGCGATCCCAGAACCCTAGCCAGGATCGCGTTCGTTAGTTATAAAAGGAATCGGACGAGTTTTGTTCTTGGGAACGCGATCCCAAGAATTTGTCCGGATCGCGTTGCTTAGTTATAATTTGTCACAGAATGATTTTACAAAGAGGAACGCGATCCCACCATTGTTTTCTGGATCGCGTTTGTCGGTACTTTTTGTAAAATTTCAAAAGTGCATAAGTGTTTAGTAGTGATTTTTGCCACGGAAAAATTGACAAATTGTCTTTAAACTCCGATTGGGCTGAAATTTACATGGTCACTCGAAAACGGCCCACTGATCAAAGCTATATGTTATAGCCTAGTCAGTTTTTGGACATTCGGGGTCGTTTAGGGGTCGAAAATGGCATTTTACAGTTTTTGGACCTTATTTCGGGACTTTTTGATTTTGTTCCGAATTGAACTTTTGTTTGCTGTGATCTTAGAGATCATTGGATTCATGTAATTATGTTATGATTGTGTAACGATATTAATTACCTAAGTATTATCAGTTGAGACAAGTTACTAACTTATTGTTTAATTGATTGTATTCTCAGATGTGGAGAAGGCTCAGTAATATTAGACTTCTGAGCTGGCGGCTGAGGTAGTCGGTGAGTGGATCTGTAACCTCAGTGTGATTTAGTTGTAATGATTTGATTTACAACAAGTAATTATAGTATTACTTTGATAGAATGTAATTGTTGAGATATCTTGCCATGATAGTTTAACTAGTTGCTTAATTGACTGTTTGAGCTAGTATGTAAGATTTTGAGGTCAACTTGACTTGACAGATGGACTTGGTTGTTATTGTAGACGACAGGAGATCTTGAAACTTGAAATGTTGGTTTAGAGATCTAGGTCGTGTGTGATTAACAACTGGTTATCGGTAATTCTGTATAGGCCAATACAGATGATTGATAAGAGTTCCTTGATTTCCAAACCGGTATTAGGGTATCTCAGGAGCCACCGATCCTCATGACGATTGATAATGTTTGATTGGTGTAGCTTGACATTGATTGAATGTCGAGTGAATGATTGATTTTCTGTTTATTGTTATTTGATGTAAACAGATTATTATGCTAGGTTGTACTGTTGCTTATAGTTTCATTCACTTAGCTTTATGCTAACCCCACCACAGTTCTTCCTGCAGGTTGAAATAGATGGGACATATTGGGCAGGGCAGGAAGTGTTTTGACTGGATGGAATGTTTGACAGGCTGTACTCTGATGTTAATTTAATAGCCATAGAAATGTTTTGAATTATATAACACCGAGTTGTTGAGATGTCACGTATTTGATTTGAAAAAGTTTACTGACATTTTGAGTACATTGATAGAATGTTTTTAAATATACGATTCCGAATCGCAATTATTATATTATTGTTTATAATGAAACGAGGGGTGTTATAATTTTTCTGGACAAGAATGGAAAGGATAATTATTTGGAATCATGTACCCGTACATATGTAGATAATGTACGGATTAAATTATACAGTAATAATTATCTACGTGTTTTTGAGTCTTACGGTCATCTTTGACTTCTAAAAAAATATATTTGAATATTCAATCTTCTTAAAACATAGTTCACCAAACAAGTGAAAGTAAGCTACAAGAAATGGTATTTAACCTAACTACATCGATACTACTCTATCGATCAAGAGTCAAATTTCATACCATTTTGGTCTAGTGTATTCATGCTTTCCTATGTGCATCAAACCCGAACAGTTTTATTTTTTTTCAGCTTTATTATTTTCAGGGGATTAACAAGCTATATTTATTTATGGGTGCTTATGGTTCAATGTTTGCTTACAATCAAACTTAAACTAAAATGTTCGATTTTTATGATTTGAGAACTATTTTGATCGGTTGATTTGGTTTTGATTAAGTCGATTCTGGTTGACTCGGTGTTATTCAGGTTAATTCGGTTATTTACAAAAATTTGTAAACTAATGTCACTTCTTCATTTAGGTATCAACATTTGTTGGGTTCATATCCAACAAAAATGATCTTAAATTACATTACGTTTTGTATTTATAAACCAAAACCAAAACGAAATATAAATAAATCCTAAGACCGAAGCATCGAATTATACTAGAGTTCAATTGCTAGAGATATCTACCAATTGAATTTTACTAGAATTCATTTGCTAGAGATATCTGCTAATCTCCTTACGTCCCTAAATGCAGGGCATATATTGAAAACCTCATATCTGGTTTGATTATCCACGTACTTTTAATTGGTGGAGGATCATAGGGGAATGCCTTAACAGCCCCATCCCGAGTTGCTTTTTCGAGAGAAGAGAAGAGATTTGAACCAAAGAAGAATAAATTTGTGATTTTAAGTTTTTTTGTGTGGAAAGAAGAAAAAATAAGTGGAGTGATAATTAGTCCATCTTTTTCTCTCAAAATTCTCTCTAGTATTGGTAAGAAATGGAATGATGGAAGCCCACATTGGTTATAAAAAGATTACTTCATTTAATTTCTTTATAACTCGAAAACATGAAACACGTAAATTCTATTTCTTTACTTTCAAACTTGGTAACGCAAAACTTATGAAAATTATTCTTCCACTTCTTTTATTTTCTATCATTTTGTATTCTCTTCTATTCTCTTTTTTCCGTCAAAAACTCAGGAGCAAGCTATAAATGAGGGGAATGAGTGCTAAACCAAATTTACTGCATTTTATGACAAATTTGAATTTACTTCATCTTATTGACATTTACCCACACTGATTTTACACCTATAAATTTTGATTGCTGTATTTTACCTCCTATAAATTCATCCTAAAATATAGAAAATCTAACATGCCCCTCCTTCGAGACCTTTTCCTCGTAACATTACCTTTCTAAATTTGTTTAATTAAATGTTAAACAAACTATTGGTTTCTTAGTTTCGAAGTAGTTACTTTATTTTTCACTTTAATGCAAAATTAAGGCCAACCACCTCTTAATGTAAATTCTGGTACCGACTGATCTTAATGAGATTTTTTATTGCATAAATGCTTACACAAAATGAAATTTTTGTTAATTATTATCTATGTATTGTTTAGTTACATGACTAGTTCAATGACCCGTGATTACACGGGTTTTATTTAGAAAAATAAAGTTATAAATTTATTTTAGAAGTAAAAAAATGTAAAAATATGTGTAAGCAAAATTTATACAAACGCATGTATATATTTTTTAAAAAAGCAAAAAAATTAGCAATTCACATAAACAGATCATTCAATATGTTTGTTTTACAACAATCTTCATAACAGCAACACAAGATTTATTACCTATTCAACTTCATTATTATTACTGTCACACCCCCCATTTCGGGTTGCGGAAGCGAATCAGGTCAGGGCATGACTAATCAATAACCAAAACACAAAAGTATACAGTGAACGACTCTATATGAGACGTTGGAAAAATAGTACATTTCGTTAATATTCAAAAGTACATATCAACTAATACAGAAGTAATGTGGTAAAATCTCCAATTAGCTACATGCATGCGACTCGAGCTAATAAGTAGATCCTGCTGGGCCATCCTACTGTAGATGCGTACCTGAGAATGCATTACTAAAAGTGTCAACCAAAAGGTTGGTGAATCTCACAGGTTTGTAGTAAGTAAATCAAATTGAACATAATATAAGTACACAAGTTTCACAGAAACAGTAAAGTAATACATGTAATCGCACAGTTGAAATAGAACAGCAAAAGTGATTGTACGAATGTAACAAGTCAGTATTTAAAAGTTGTACGCAGTCAGTAGAGTAGTAATCGTCAGTTGTATGTAAATAACAAATCTATAGTTAATCACTGCATCCATGTAATTGGGTAGCAATCCATGGTAGTAAGTAGTCAGTAAATCAGTAATCAATCATTGCGTCAATGCAATAGGGTAATGGGTATACATTGCCATGAGCACCATAGTTGAAGCTTAACAGTAAGTAAGTAATCGTACAATCAAGTACTGTGCCCTCGTGAATGCTAATCCAAAAACATTCATGTGTAACGAGTAGAAAACGCCCATTTATACCTGTATGTTCGGGGCAGTGCGTGCTACCCTGGGCGGGGATTGTCAGTCCCAAATGGATCCATTTACTAGTACTCGCGCTTAAGTCCATAACTAACAACTATGATTAAAGGGACTTCATTGGATTAAGTAAAACTCATGCAATCGATATACCAGTAATTCAGTGAGTATGTAAGTCTGTAAGTCTGTAAAACTGTAAGTCGGTAAGTCTATGAGTCGGTAAGACTGTAAATTAGTAATTCGGTAAGACTTGTAAATCAGTAAGTCGGTAAGACTGTAAATCAGTAAGTCGGTAAGACTGTAAATCAGTAAGTTTGTAAAGATTGTAAGTTTGTAAAATTGGTAAGTTTGTAAGGTGGTTTTCCAGTAAAACAATAAGTTTGTAAATCGGTCAAGTGGTAAGTATAAATCAGTAATTTTTGTAAAGTGGTAATGTAATAAGTATATCAGATAGTAAATCGGTAATATAATACATTTGTAAAGTAAAACGTTTGTAAGGTAATAAGTTTGAAAAGTACTAAGTTTGTAAAGTAGTAAGTTCGTAATTTAGTAAGTTCGAATTGTAATAGGCCCGTAAAGTAGTTTAGAAGTCAGTAAGTTTGTAAAGTATTAAGTCGGTAGCGTATCAAGTTTGTAAAGTAATGAGTCAGTGAAGTCCAAAGCATATACAGTAATTAATTCAGTAAAAACAGTAATTTCATTGTGTTCAAGCAAAAACAAGTAATGCATCTCCCCCAAAGTAAAGCAGTAAAAAGGGGCCGTGAGACTCACCTTTGAGTGCTAGCGTTCCTAAAGCACGCGAAATTCGACAGTAACCTCCTAGTGTCCTAAACACATAAGATTAAGTGAGTAAATGGATATCTTAAAGATTATCCATGCTAGTTGTCTATCTAACTAGTTAAAGTTAGATTGTTTTGTTGTATAATTGTAAAGATGTTCGGCCCGTTGGTGGTGATTCGAAATTATATTTCTAAAATATAATAGTGTTCATTTCGTGTATAATTAACTCGTATATCTAACTCTTATATGGTCAAACAGGCTCGGTTTGACCCGCAACTTTTACACAAGCCTTAAAATGGTAAAATAAGTTTATAAAAGTTGTCGTTATGTTTCGTGGGTTTCGCGAAGTGTCGTTTTTAAGAAAATGTCAAAACAGTCCTCTTTACATAGGTTTTTCAGATTTCGACTAAACAAACCTCTCGATTTCTACACTTTTTAAGCCGAATCAAGCTCTACCAAAAATCACACATGTTCACCTATGAATATAGTCCATTTCTGCACTTTATGGTATTTTTATATGTTTGTTTACTATTTTCAACAAAAATAAACACGAGGCGTGGTCGGATCGGGTTAGATAATGATTTCAGTCCAAAGATTCACCTTTTTCACCATGATCCGAGAGGATCTGGGACGAGGGCCAAAAATGAAAGTTGTAGCTCGTATCTTAATGAAAATTTTTCGTTTAGATGTCGAAAGTTGGTTCTTCCTAGTTTTCGAGATATAAGTGTTTTGGTGAGTCGGTTTTTAAGAGACAGAATCTGTCTTTTATACATACACATGAAAAACGTATTTTAAGCTTTGATTTGGACATGATATTGTTATATGAGCAAGATAACATGTATATCTATGAAAACCACGAAAATATATAGAGAGAGAGAGGTGGTGATTCATACCAAAAACGAGTTCTAGAGGGAGGGGCAGGTAGGATGATGCTTGTTGCTCCTTCTTCTTGCTTTTCTTCAAGGTAAAAGATGGTGGATGATGGTGGTTTGTGGTGGTGGCGTGGCTGATCAAAGGAGAGGGAAGGAGAGAGTTGTAAGTGTGTGTTTTAGTGAGAGAATGTAGAGTAAGAGTGAGGGAACAATAATGAAGGAAATAATGGTGGTGAGATGGTCTTGTTAGTCAAGAGCATGATCCACAAAAAGTGGATCATGTTGGCTGATTTTCCTAAGGTCAAAATGTGGTAGATTTTTGTTAAATCTCGTCTCAAATGATTGGTATTATACCCGTGTTCGTTTACCCGGTCGTTTAAATGTTTATATTATCGTTATACGTTTTACGTACGTGTTTTAAATAACGAATATTATTTCGATCTTTTAGTTGGTAGTATTACTCAATAATACTTGAAACATTTATAAAAATGTTTGGTTGAAGTGTCGGGTTCAGTTTACGCATTCTGTCAGATTCGTATGTACAAGATTATTAAATAATCTTTTCATGTTATATATATACATTTATATATATAATACTTGTATACTTTGGTATTGAGCGTATGTGATACGCGAAATAAAAGTTTAAATTTGATGCGAAATTTGTGTCATTTTTGACCGGGTGTCACATTCTCCCCTTGTTAGGAGAATTTAGTCCCGAAATTTATTCGTAGTAATTATCTGTGTGTCAGTGTAATTGTGTCATTTTGATGGTATCAGAGCCTAAGGTTATAGTGAACTAGGTTGCATGTAGTGGGCCTAGACTATGACCGTTAGGCAGTATTCCTTATTAGGTATGACTGGTTCAGGGATTACATCATACGAATTTAATTTAACATAGCGTAGCTAACTATGTACAATTAAACAAAGATGATGTAACATCTGAAAGGGGTTATATTGAACATGATTGCATTAGCTGACTCTGACCACGAGAGAACCGGGACTGCTAATTGCTTTGAGCTAGACACGACTAGGTGGATATATAGGTATATATGGTATATACATATATGATTAGGCTATTATGTGATGTAAATATATATACATACATAGGCCTCGGTTACATACTACGTTCCAGGCTATTATATATTGAAGATATATGAATAGGTCTTATACGATGATACTCTCGTTACTACTTACACCACCGAAAATGACAAATATAGCTACTCCAACGTCCCTTAATATGAAGAACGGGACTTTGCAATTGCTTACTACCGCCTACCTAATTATACGTCTATAACATTTTACAATGTACTCCACTGTACCGTTAGGTGTTTCCTAGGAAAATTATTTTCAACAAATTTCAACAAACCTTTACCCCGAAATTTTTCATAACTCCTGTTTTCAACGGATTTTGTTAAACAAAATTTTCAAAGTCTTATCGCTGACAAGAGTTTCAATCAAACTATTTATCGACTCAAGTTTTCAATGGATTTCCAGTTTCAACAGACTTTCACCACTATAATTTTCTAACAAATGTATTCCTAGCAAACATTTTACAAAAATTTATCACGAAAAGTTTTATAAAATTCTCAAAATTTAATAACCATGTCAACTTGCTGATAGTACACAACTTTATACTAATTTCAAACTCTGGATGGTCAACAAAAAAAAAAAAAAAATTCATAGTATACAATGATATACTCGTTCCTAATAAGAAAAATCTATCAAGACCCGAATGAGGATGCGGGTAGGGTCACTCACTAATAACATGACCGCCTTTATACTATTTACGTTAATAGATCTTACTTGCTGCTTGATCTCTTTTATGTTTTCCCTAGATTCTAAGTGCACGATAGGGTTAGGGAAAAATGACAAATTTAGTTTCTATAGTTTCTATATATGAGACGTGGTTTAGCTCACCTTTTAGGGAACATAGTCTAAGTATTTCCCACATATGTATAGGAATAACATATCCTACACTGTTTATACCGGAAGACATACCGGTTAACTTTAATATATTGGGTAACATCCCACATAAAACTAATTTGTGCTAAACCACATAGTTTCTATATGAAACTGATAGAGTCTAAGTTATCCTACGACATTACTGACTGTTACAAACTGTATGAATACAGTGGAAGATTACTACTTTACTTTAGGCTACAAGTGCAAAATGTAGCTACACCTTAGCGGTTGACTGACTGACTGAACTTGCTTTCATAGACAAAAATTAACTACATCAAAACTCACTCCTCTATTCCTTTAGTCGCCAGTAGGGCAATAGTTCAACAAGGAAAGGAAGACAACCCTAGACTTACGAGTGTGTCACTCACAATGACGTCACAAACTTACTTAGGATATGCACCGACCAATACTTCGACACATCAATAATTACTACGAACGAATTTCGGGACGAAATTCTCCTAACAAGGGGAGAATGTGATTTGATATGTACTTCTGTATTAGTTGATATGTACTTTTGAATATTAACGAAATGTACTATTTTCCCAACGTCTCATATAAAGTCGTTCACTATATACTTTTGTGCTTTGGTTATTGATTAGTCACGCCCCGACCTGATTCGCTTCCGCAACCCGAAATGGGGGGTGTGACAATTACTACATACAATTCACGTTTAACAAACTTCTGTCCAGTCAAAGAATATGTAAAGCAAAACGTTTCTTCTTCAATATTTAAGTATAACTTAACAAAATAAAGGTAAGCAAAGACATAAAAAGAAGACGATATACAGATATATAAATATATAAGAACCATTAATAGTTTAATAGAATTCATATTGATAACAGAAAATGAGAATCCAAAATATTTCTTACAATAATAAGCATAAAAACATAAACATTAATAAAAACATAATTATTTAAATTTTAGCTAACGTGTTGATGAACGATTTCTTCTCTTCGATGCTTTTATCAAGCGAATCGATCACAGCTTCCAAAACTTCCTCAAAGTCATTCTCCAAACTATTCATATCAATAATAGCACCCCCACAATAGATCTTCGCTTTGCTTTTTTCTAACTTATTAACATGAGGAACAAAAGAGGAAATTCGAGTTGCACAACTTTTAATTGGTCGAAATGTGTTACCAACTCTTTCATGTTTGGTCTTTTATTCGCCTTCTTTTTCATGCATCTGTTAGCAAGCTTAGCGACTAGAATAATATCTTGCATCCGAGCTTCTTGAACAACTTGCGTATCCAATATAGAAATCAAACGGTTATGTTTTATCAAGTACTTGAATCGTTTGAACCAGGCCTTCACCAGAGTTTGTTAAAGAAACAGCTTTTTGTCTTGTTAAGAGCTCAGCTAGCTATCCAATATAGAAATCTTGCATCCGAGCTTCTTGAACAACTTGCATATCCAATATAGAAATCAATCGGTTTCGATCTTCTGAAGCTCACTGCGGGGGCAGAACTCCTCCATGATCATTCTTTTCAGATCTTCCCAGGAGATGGCATAGGCGGTTGTTCGTCCGAGTGTTTGTATTTGAGCATTCCACCAGGTCAATGCTTTGTCAGCTAGCGTGCAAGTAGCATATTTTACCATGCATTCGGGTGCACAGTCGCTAATGTTGAATACGGACTCCATTTTCTCGATCCAGTGGACGATGCCAATAGCTCCTTCAGTTCCGTTGAAAGTACTCGGTTTGCAAAATAGGAAGGTTTTATATGAACACCCTCGCTGGGTATTCACAGGCGTCTCACCATTGACAGGGGTAGTCCCGTTGTTATTTACCACATTATCGCGGTTGCGACTTGCCTCATACTGGGCAATGGCTTCAGCTACTCGTCGCTCGATGATTTGTTCAGTTTTTTCTACAACAGGAGAACTGTTTCTGGTCTTCCTTTGCTTTGGTGGCATGTTTGCGTTCTGCGATGAATGAAATGCAGAAGTCAATGCCAACGTAAGGAATGTGAAGAATGAAGTTTCACATATTTCAGTTATCGAACATCAAGAAGAATTAACGAGATTCCCATCACGTATCTTACGACTATGAAACGCCCATATGTACTTAGTTTAATATAATCACGTTGGCCAGGCGTCATTATATGATACCAAATACATACATCTTTTCATCAACCGTTTAATACGATCAGGTTCATATGAAGTCAGAGTGAGAACGAACGAATCGAATGTTGTATGGTTCAATACGATCAGGTTATCGGTAGACAGGTTCTCGCATGCCGATGTGTCGAGATGATAATTTTCGTATCACGAGTTAGACGTATGTAAATGTTTGTACGCATGAGTGTCCTAGCCAAGGCTATAGTCTAGGTCTCTAAGGCTCCTAAGTCACTAGAGACTTCTAGTTCGCTATAACCAATGGCTCTGATACCAATCTATCGCACCCCCAAATTCGTTAATCAAGGTTAGCGGAAGCATTAGTGTAGTCGGGGGCATCGACGTAAACATTGGACATTCACGCATATCAGAGCATATGATTATTGCAGAACAAATAAATTAAGATGCCATTTAATTAGTAGTTTGTTAAAAAAAAGCTACGACTCGTCAAAGTCGTAGAAACAGTGTTATAAAATACAACAAGTTAGAAAATACATAATTCAAAAGAAGATTTCATAAGTATAACTAATTAACATTAATTATACAAAGGAAATCCTATTTGTCCCAAAAGATGGCATCCTAAATCGTCGTGGGCCACTTAACTCCATAATGCATGCATTCTTACTGGTACAGCTAATTCCCTGAAAAACATAGTAAAAAGTCAACATGGTTGTTGAGTGAATTCACAGGTTTTATAAGTACAGTTTATTCAACTAATCACATTGAAAATTTGTTGACCTAAAAGTCAAATTAGGTTAAGTTGGAAGGTTATCCAAAATATAGGTTTGGTTGGGATGTCACCCAAAATATATGTTTTGTGGGATGTTACCCGGAGTATAAGTTTAAAATATGTTGTTGGTCGTTCTCCAGCGGTTTCCAAAATAGTGCCGGTCGTTCTCCTGTGAGTTCCCAATTAGCACCGGTCGTTCTCCGGCGAGTTCCAAATTAGTACCGGTCGTTCTCCGGCGAGTTCACAAGTTAGCACCGGTCGTTCTCCAGCACAAGTTAGCACCGGTCGTTCTCCGGCGAGTTCACAAGTTAGCATCGGTCGTTCTCCGACGAGTTCTAATATAATTTAACACATTTGTAATAGTTTATAGTATGAAAATGTTATTTCATAAACATGTGGTTTGTATAAAGCCTAAAAGAATTTAGAAGCAGTTGGTAATAGTATGATCGCAATCATAATCAATTTGTATAAAAGCACAAAAGCAATTATATAATAGTTTCATGTTATGTCAAAAGCTTTGACTATGTTTTTCACCCATGTTTGAAAGCAGTGAAAATAGTAAAAAAGGTATGGGCTGTGAACTCACCTTGTGAGCTAAAGCGTATGAGTGCTAGCAAAGCGTATGCCCGGGTAAAGTCTCTAATGTCCTAAACGTATGGAGTTATGAGTATAAGTAAGCGAATGTCTTAATAGACCGTCCATGCTAGTGTTCACTTAACTAGATATGTCCAAAGTATTCGTTTGTCGTTTAGGTTTGTAGTTTTGAGAACATGTACGGTCCGCTGGTGAGTTTTCGTAATAATAATTTCAAAATATTATTATTATGTGTTTCGTTGTTTTGTATACTTATAGAAGTTTATTCGTATGCGATGGTATGTATATGTTTACACAAATATTTCCGAAAGTATATGTATGTTAGTGTCCGAAAGTATGTTATCCGAATGTATTCGTGCGTTTGTATCCGAAAGTTTGAGGTCCGAAAGTGTAAAAATTCGAAATTTAGGGTCAAAAACACTATTCATCAGAAAGTCAACGAAAGTCAACTCCGAAAGTTGACTTTTGGAGTCAAAATCCAAAATTTGGCACGAAAATCCGAAAGTCAAACTTCAGTCCGATAGTCATACTTTCGGAGTATAAATCAGTCCGATTTTGTGATTTTTATTTGACTAAGCAAAAGTTGTCAAACAATTCTGAAAAAATTCACGAGTGTTCCCCTATGTTTTGGCTACTTCCTGTATTTTTTTCATGAATTTTAGGGGTTTCTAAGTTAGGTAAATAAAATCGAGAAGCAAGTGTGTTCCATTTTCGGCCAAAACGGACTGTTGTGTACAAACCGAATTTTCTGGAGGAATCGGTGCATTTTTAGAGGAAGTGTTCAACACGAAAGTTGTAGATAACGAAAATACGAAGATTTCGGTATACTTTTCATGTATTTATCTTACTCGAGCGATTTTATACGATTTTTCCCGTGAAGCACGTAATCTGTCCATGAAAACTGTTTGAATATATATGTTTGAAAAATGAGTTTGTACCTATTATTTCGACATTTCTAGGCTAGATGAACAACTAAACATGTTAATAAGTGGAAATCAAGTAGTACTAGTGAAGAAAAGTCATCCTTACAAGCTTTTAAAGATGAAGAACAAGGAAGATGAAGAATGATGGTGTTGTTGATGCTTGGAGCTTGGTCTTTGTTCTACCCTTTGCTCTTGTAAATGAAGATGACTATGGTGGTTATTTATGAGGATGATGATGATATTTATGTTGTTGTTGTTGCCGTAGGTAGAAGGAAGAAAAAGAAAAAGATGAGGTGAAAAGAAAATGAGAAAAGGTTGAGTATGAAATGGTTTTTGTGGTAAGTAAATCAAAGTGGGTATGGGGTGTTGGAGCATGGCTTGGCCGGCCATATGGTCAACCAAGAGCATGGCTCAAACTCATTTTTGTTCCCTCACTTATTTGTTAGATAATTTAGTGGTTTAAACCCGTGTTCGTTTACCCGATTTCGTTATACATTTTAATACTTTATATTCACGATCATGTTTTTTGGAGTATTATTTCAAATACTAAATTTTAAGTTTAAAAAATATTATTTTTTTGACTCGTTTGGTTGTCGGGTTCGATTCATGTATTTTAATTGTGTACGTTATGTTTTGTATAATACGTATAATTATTTTATTTTTCGTTATGCTTTATTCGTTCGCATAATATTTCCAAGTAAATAACTACTATATAGAAAAATAGTTTTACGTTATTAAAATTTGTTTCACCAACGATCGTATTTTTGTCGGACTCGTTCCGAATTGTTTCGCGCATAATTAATAATAACTACAAAATAAGAAATACTACGTGTATTAAATAATTGGGCTTTGCTAGACTTATCTCATAAAAATAGTGTGAATTCATTTTTTGTAGGGAATTAACCTAAACATGCTTGTAATTAATGTACATGGGGTGTCACATTCTCCCCTTGTTAGAGAAATCTCGTCCCGAGATTTGAATTATGTACCCATTAAGGTATAATGATTGTTTACAAGAGACGTACCAACGTTGGCGTAAGGGTCCTGTGGTGCATCCTGCGCTGGGAGGATGTATGCGCGTCCACGAGCTGGTGGAATGTTGTTGTTTTCATTGTTGCGGTTGTTATAGTTCTGGTTGTTGTTATTGTTATTGTTACCGTGGTTGTTGTTAGGATTGTTGAGCTTTGGGCAGCGATTTCGGTAATGCTCTGGTTCTCCACACTCGAAACACCCCGTGTTTTGTTGTTCATTGTTGACTCGGGTGGGAGGGTTGGATCGACAGTTTTCGGTTAAATGACCCGAGCGTTTGATGGTTTGGCAGAAGGTACACTCACCTTCATGGTGCCTCCCGCACTTGCCACACTTTGGTTTGTTACCTAAGTATGGTTTTAGTTCAGCTGTGGTGGTGGCAGTGTATGCCCTATAGTTTCCTGCTTGCTTTTTGTTCTGCTGACCCTGTCGGTCACTTCCTTCTTGGTTCTCTTTTCGTTTCTCGCCTCCGGAACTAACAATCTCAGTACTGCTTGGTTCGCTCTTTTCCGAAGCATCTTTTAATGTTCCCATCCTTACGGCGTCATCAGTCAAACTCTGCGCTAGATCCACTACGCTTCGGAAAGTAGTTGGTTTGGATGACATGATCAAACTTCGAATCTAGGGGGCCAACCCCCAGTTGTAACGCTCAATGTGTTTGTACTTGGGAGTTGATATTGCCTAATTTATACATGTTTACCTTGGAATATCCCTCATTTATGTTCAAGTTATTTATTAATTTATGAACCTTTGGTATTTAATTTGTTATAATTCGCATTTCAGGTTCGATAATTAAGTTTCAAGGAAAAGAGTCCAAATTCAAGCATAAATCGAGCAAAGGGATCACAAGAATCAAATCAGGATACTGTCATGGTCACTAGCTATTTAAATCGTTGACTTTGGCTGTCACGGCCATGATACTTTCTGTCATTGCCATGATGTCGATTTCCCTAGGTTTTAAAACATAAAATTAGGTCAGAAGAGGGGGATCCGGATTTTGGAGAGAGAAGCGACTTGGAGACTAACTTGAGGCGATTTTGGGGACTTTTGGAGAGATCCTAAGCCACCAATCATCATCTTAATCATTACGGAAGCTAGAGTTAATCATCGAACATCCAACAACATTAGTTTTCATCGGTTAATTCTTGTTCTTAAGACTATGAATTCTTCATTGATTATTTTTGTTTCTGCGTTTGAGTACCTAATCATGGGCTAAACTCTTATTGTTCATCTAGATTAATAACTCTAGATGTTGGACATGTTTTTAGTGATCGATTCTTAATATTACGATAAATTGATGCTTGATCAATGAACAATTTGTATTGCGGTTTATTTAATTCAATCAACTAGTATTGTGTTTGTTTCAATGAGTGAAAACTCTTGCATTTAACGTTATATTTACTTGTTTATCTTGTACTTTTGATTGGAGACAATAATTGAATTGAATTGTATTAGATGAACTAAGATACGGGTGGATCATACTAAGAGAAATCTTGTATGATTGTTGGTTTTTATGAGAATAATACCGCACGATTGAGTCATCAATTTAGTTGAGTTAATCAGTTATAATTAAGAGGTCTAAGGTGTCAAGGAAACTTGCATTTTTGTAATCTTAGTTTAGTGTTTGCATTGTGAGAATAAGTAAACCAACTAGTTAAGTCACGTATGTTAAATATTGATCTAGTTCTTAATCAAAGTTGTCCAACACTAGAGGTAAAAGATCTCGATGAACATGTTTCTCTAATTTGAGATAAAACTATCTTTATTTGCTTTATTTACTTTAATTCTTTACTTTTAAATACAACCATTCGACAGTCTATCGTTAAGAGGCAAAAACTCCCAATTTTACTTGCTTTCTATTTAGTTAACTATTAATCGAAAATAACTTCAAAATACTTAAATTGTTCCTTGGACGATACCTAGAAACTTATCTTTGCTATACTACTACTCGATTAGGTACACTTGCCTAGTTGTGTAATAGTCCATTCTTAAATACTTTTCTTACTTAAATTTATATCTCGGTTTTTGCACATCAGGAGTCACCATATGTGAGACTAGTCGTGCAAGCTCCTGAAATCTTGTTGTGTATCCGGTGATGTCAGAACCAGCCATCTTGATGTTCCATAGCTCGGTTTCGATCTTCTGAAGCTCACTGCGGGGGCAGAACTCCTCCATGATCATTCTTTTCAGATCTTCCTAGGAGATGGCATAGGCGGTTGTTCGTCCGAGTGTTTGTATTTGAGCATTCCACCAGGTCAATGCTTTGTCAGCTAGGGTGCAAGTAGCATACTTCACCATGCATTCGGGTGCACAGTCGCTAATGTTGAGTACGGACTCCATTATCTCGATCCAGTGGACGATGCCAATAGCTCCTTCAGTTCCGTTGAAAGTACTCGGTTTGCAAGATAGGAAGGTTTTATATGAACACCTTCGCTGGGTATTCACAGGCGTCTCACCGTTGACAGGGGTAGTCCCACTGTTATTTACCACATTATCGCGGTTGCGACTTGCCTCATACTGGGCAATGGCTTCAGCTACTCGTCGCTCGATGATTTGTTCAGTTTTTTCTACAACAGGAGGTGTAGTGGCTCGTCGACTGTTTCTGGTCTTCCTTTGCTTTGGTGGCATGTTTGCGTTCTGCGATGAATGAAATGCAGAAGTCAATGCCAACGTAAGGAATGTGAAGAATGAAGTTTCACATATTTCAGTTATCGAACATCAAGAAGAATTAACGAGATTCTCATCACGTATCTTACGACTATGAAACGCCCATATGTACTTAGTATAATATAATCACGTTGGCCAGGCGTCATTATATGATGCCAAATACATACATCTTTTCATCAACCGTTTAATACGATCAGGTTCATATGAAGTCAGAGTGAGAACGAACGAATCGAATGTTGTATGGTTCAATACTATCAGGTTATCGGTATACAGGTTCTCGCATGCCGATGTGTCGAGACGATAATTTTCGTATCACGAGTTAGACGTATGTAAATGTATGTATGCATGAGTGTCCTAGCCAAGGCTATAGTCTAGGTCTCTAAGGCTCCTAAGTCACTAGAGACTTCTAGTTCGCTATAACCAATGGCTCTGATACCAATCTATCGCACCCCCAAATTCGTTAATCAAGGTTAGCGGAAGCATTAGTGTAGTTGGGGGCATCGACGTAAACATTGGACATTCACGTATATCAGAGCATATGATTATTGCAGAACAAATAAATTAAGATGCCATTTAATTAGTAGTTTGTTAAAAAAGCTACGACTCGTCAAAGTCGTAGAAACAGTGTTATAAAATACAACAAGTTAGAAAATACATAATTCAAAAGAAGATTTCATAAGTATAACTAATTAACATTAATTATACAAAGGAAATCCTATTTGTCCCAAAAGATGGCATCCTAAATCGTCGTGGGTCGCTTAACTCCAAAATGCATGCATTCTTACTGGTACAGCTAATTTCCTGAAAAACATAGTAAAAAGTCAACATGGTTGTTGAGTGAATTCACAGGTTTTATAAGTACAGATTATTCAACTAATCACATTGAAAGTTTGTTGACCTAAAAGTCAAATTAGGTTAAGTTGGAAGGTTATCCAAAATATAGGTTTGGTTGGGATGATGATGATATTTATGTTGTTGTTGTTGCCGTAGGTAGAAGGAAGAAAAAGAAAAAGATGAGGTGAAGAGAAAATGAGAAAATTTTGAGTATGAAATGGTTTTTGTGGTAAGTAAATCAAAGCGGGTATGGGGTGTTGGAGCATGGCTTGGCCGGCCATATGGTCAACCAAGAGCATGGCTCAAACTCATTTTTGTTCCCTCATTTATTTGTTAGATGTAAGGCCCGATCCTTACGTGAACCAAAACATAACATTTATATATTATATTTCGAAAATCGGAAGCACAAGTCCCCAAAACAAAACATTTACCGACTTACCATGCTTCCCGGTTTAACGACTACGAAGTATGACAACATTAGTTAAACATTTACAACTATATTAACACAAACGAGCTTATATAAAACGTTTTCCAAAAGACATTCACAAAAGGTCAGAGTTGCGCCAAGCTTTAGTCAAACTTCCAGTCAACATCTACAACCCGAACATTTACATCTACATCAACTAACCACAATCTGCAAAACATTAAACAACGAGGGGATTAGCTCACGCTAAGTGAATGGAACCGTAACCGACGATTCAACCCACTCATAACAAGTCTTACAACAAAGCAACAACAACAATTAAACACATAAGCACATAACGTCAAGAGGACCGGCGGTTCCTGGTATCCATCCAACCCAGAAACCACGACTACTGGGCGCCAAGCCAATCCCAGTAATCAACCGATAGCTTGAGTACTACCTTCACTGACTAGGCTTGTTCTCAACTATGTGTCTCAAAGAAACCTCGACAACTACACAGTAGTACCCAAACCCAACCCAGACAGCAGTTGACCTCTGAAAACAACCACGTTGCATTCACAATGCAAAAACACACAACAACAAGCAACAGTTCACAACTGTTCACAACTGATCAACAATTCAACAACAATCACACAATAACTCATATATTTAGCAATATAAACAAACAGACAAGACTGGTACCAGTGCGACTAATAACAACAATCTACTGATATAAACTATCCTGGTTTACCCGTCGTAACGAACTAGTTACAACTGGGTGGAACCGAGGACTACAATTCCACTCACCAAATATTATCGTCTGATCACCAACTCAGTGGTCTAATCTTACTGAGTGGCCGCCCGCTTATCTGAGAATAACAACAACATCAAGTCAGTAACGGTTTAACACTTACCACGAATCCTTATATTAATCATAATATTATCCACATTATAATCATCATTCAAAACATATATTTCTAAGCATAAAGTGCCACTAAATACACTATCTTCTAAACACTTATGCATTTTCAAAATTTACAAAATCCTTCAAAATAATTCATGCAAACGCGATCCGGGAAAATGTGGCTGGATCGCGTTTCTCTTTATAAAAATATTCTGTTGCGAGATTACACTAGGCAACGCGATCCAGGAAATGAGACGGGATCGCGTTCACAAGAACAAAACCAATTTGACTCAAAATACAAAGAGCAACGCGATCCGGAATAGAGGTTCAGGATCGCGTTCATCAGAACAAAACGACTCGACATCAAATTATAACTGTGGAACGCGATCCGGCCGAGGCCACCGGGATCGCGTTCGAGCGATTTACAGCAAAGCCAGACCTGAACTCAAAATACGAACCCTAACCCAAATTTTCACCGAAACCAATTTGCAAACACGAATTTACACAGAAAATGACCATAACTTCGACCATAAACATATAATAACAACAACACACAATCTCTAACTACAATCTAACTCATGCATCATCAACAAATCAATCAAAATCATCAAACCCTAAGCTATGAACACAAAATGAAGAACCCTAACATTTCTACCATATAATCACCTTGTAATCCTGTTAAAATCGTTATCTAATCATTTAGAAACATCAAACACATGTTATTCAAGCTTCAATTCTTACAAATCATACATATTCATTCTAAACCCAATTTCTATGATATAAGCTCAAGAACTCAAAATACTTACAACAAATGATGAACAAGATGATGAGAATGATGATGATGTTAAGATTTCCTTGGCTAGATTAAATCTCTCTTTTGCTTTCTTAATTTCTCTTTGAATTTGAGGTAAAGAATTTGAGATAGAAATGAGTAAAGTTTGAGAGGGTTTAAAAGAGGAAAAGGAAAATAGGTTGGTGAAATGATCCAGCTACACCACCGCCCCACTCAATATTATTAGTAAAATTATACCCGTTCTTAACCTATTGTCTGGAACCCGAAAATACCCGAAAGTCAAAATACTTTTATTTTACCGTCATCTTTAATAAATTAAAACAAACAATAATTTATTAGTCACTATAAAAACTGAGGCTCTTTTACTTGTTTATTATTAAATAAACCAACCGAACTTATTAAAATACAATTTATTTCCAGGCCCAGAAACAGGATGTTACATTAGATAATTTAGTGGTTTAAACCCCGTGTTCGTTTACCCGATCGTTATACATTTTAATACTTTATATTCGCGATAATATTTTTCGGAGTATTATTTCAAATACTAAATTTTAAGTTTCAAAAATATTATTTTTTTGACTCGTTTGGTTGTCGGGTTCGATTCATGTATTTTAATTGTGTACGTTACGTTTTGTATGATACGTATAATTGTTTTATTATTCGTTATGCTTTATTCGTTCGCATAATATTTCCAAGTAAATAACTACTATATAGAAAAATAGTTTTACATTATTAAAATTTGTTTCACCAACGATCGTATTTTTGTCGGACTCGTTCCGAATTGGTACGCGCGTAATTAATAATAACTACAAAATAAGAAATACTACGCGTATTAAATAGTTGGGCTTTGCTAGACTTATCTCATAAAAATAGTGTAAATTCATTTTTTTTGTAGGGAATTAGCCTAAACATGCATGTAATTAATGTACATGATTACGTCAAAATTGCGGGGTGTCACAGTGTGTGGGAAAAAATAAAAATAAAATCTAATTGTTGAGGACATTCATGCGCTATGGCAGAACCTTGCGTTACAGTGTTGGAAACGGCTCCACACCCAGTGCTCTAAGTTGTTGTGTATTTTGCTTTCGATTTTGGGTCGTGTTTTATATACTTTATGAGGTTTATAACTTTTTTTTATTGTTGTTATATATATAAAAAGGTGTGTTCTTCTTCCAGAATATTAACTAGCTTTTAAATTCGTGTATACACATGGGTTATTTGTGTTATTATACAAAATTAGGGGTACTATGTTCTATTAATATTAAATAAAAGGACTAAACTGATTCTTGTATTCGTAGATAAAAGGAAACCGAATTATTTAACAAAATTATACAAATTTAGTTACATTTTTACTAAATCAATCTTATTAAATTACTAATTATTACTTATGACATCATCATGTTTTAAGTTAGTTTATTGAACTAATTTTATTGGCTAATTGAATTTTTGATGATACCATCACTCGCTTTCTATATTATATTTCTTATATATATATATATATATATATATATATATATGATAATATTACCCGTAGTTATTATTATATACTCCCTCCGTCCCAAAATAAGTGTCCACATTTCCTTTTTAGTCTGTCTCAAAATAAGTGTCCACTTCCAAAAATAGCATATCCACTTTACCATTTAACCCTCACTCAAAACTGATACATGGGAGTCCGTGCAAAAAAGCAAGGGTAAAACTGTCATATGTACTACCTGACAAAGTAATTTCTTAAACTCCGTGAAGACTGATACCTGACATTTAATTTGGGACGGAGGGAGTATGTATTTATAAATAATTTTTAAGTGAATAATATGCTCGCTATGTCCACGAGATTATAATGTGAAAGATCTTGTGTAGCTTATTAAGATTATTTTCTTGAACCATTTATTCTTTGGGTGGTGATTCGTACACCACCTTTTTTTAGCCATACACTACTAACGTTGAAACACTCCGAAATTTTTGAAACATTTTTTTTTTTTACACTCTTAATTATGTCCCATGACTACCCCATATGTATAGTGTAACCTTAATAGTTATTCCTAGTTAAAACAAGCTTTTTAAGACCTAAAATTTCATTTTTCAATGTCAAATGCGATCCGGGAAAGTGGGCGGGATCGCGTTCCTTAGTTATAAACATTCTGTCACTATTTTTTCCTTGCGAACGCGATCCGGAAATAGTTGTCAGGATCGCGTTCCTTAGTGTAAATTCAGAAGTCAGCAAAAGTCAACTTTTTAACCAACTTCAAACACGCATAACTTTTTACTCGTTAGAAGTTAAGACCTGAAATTTTGCACACACATTCACTATAACCATATAAACATTTCCTCAATTCCACTTTTTCAAGTTTTACATTTTATCAAAATTTGACCCGTAAATGAGTTTTAGTCCATTTTCGACCCAAAATCTTGACATATCAACTCCTAAACCATTACACTTGTGACTTCCATTCTTTTACCACTTTTCCAACATCAACAATGGAACTTATTAACATCAAAACATTTGAATTTCATCAAGTCTAACCCATTTTGACATGTAAGCCCATTGATGACCCATTTGTGCACCAAAACGACCCGTTTAGAGTTTTGACCATTCAATGACATTCATTCTTACATAGTTGACTCAATAAAGTCAAAACAAACATATTTAAACTCATTACTTCCATAAACTTGATTTCATATTACCTCTATTACACATAAATCTTAACCATATACACTTTCAACATACAACCTTACTTTAAACTTTAACCTTGACTTTAACAAAACATGATACATCATCACTAGTGAGGATTTAGCTTTTTACAAAACATGAACCATACCCATTTATCTTACAAAAAGGGGGGTGTAATTGTATCGTGAGCATGATTAAAGGAAATAAATTCATTACCATCCAAGCAATGAGCTCCACCACTAGCTATCCATGGGCTTCTTCCTTGACTCGTCTTTTACCTTGCTTGAACTTCCTGTAACATGGTAAACATAACGGATAAGCATAAATGCTTAGTAAGTAAATGGATTCTAACAATTAAAATCTGCCACAAGTTAAGGATCCATAACATCTAACATGCCAAATTCCGAAGAATTGACATCAAACTAAGCTAATGACAAAGTCATTACTTAGATACCACCAAGCAAATGATAAATCATTCCTTGGTTCCACATGTCCAAATACTTACCTTGCAACTTGCACAAACAAACACTTGAACTCTTCACACTTGAACACCTATTCACATAATCACATAAACACTTATCATTTACATAATTAACTAACTTACTCTTACCTCTTACATATAGATTAAGTGCTAACTCACATAACACCTAAAAATCTAATATAAGTTCTATACAATTTAATATCTAATCACATGTAAATGGGTAATTTGCCTCAACTCTTACCATTACAATCACAATTCACCAAGAACCTAACTTCTTAGTGATTATACATATACATAATCGAATCAATTACCCATATAATACATGATTATAGGTTTATTAACATAACTAACATGAATTACTCATTCTTTCTAACTTAATAACATGTATGGAACTTTAATTTAACTAATTACCCACTTACCCATTAAATTCACCAACTTAGGGTTTATGTAACTTAAACCCTAACTTAAATTAAACAAGCTAGTAAGTCATACATACCTTAATATTGATGAATTAAAGTTTAGAAGTCTTCAATTATTGAAACCCTAGCTTGATTTCGCTTCTTTCTTCTTGATTCTCTCACTCTAAATCGATTCTCTCTCTCTCTCTCTCAAGGTTCTGTACGTGATTTTCTTTCCAGTATATGAGAATACAGTAGAATTGAATAGAAGCTGGTGTTTTATTTACACCATTTACACTTCATACCCTCTAACTTATAAAAACTGACACTTTCTACCCTCTAACTCTATTTTCCTTACATAGTTAGTTTCACTAATTAATTCTAACACATAACAAGTTATTTCACATAACATAATATTATATACATAGAATTAAATAACTAAACGCATATAATATAATTTAAACTTACAAAAATTTTGGGGCGTTACAAACGTGCTTTACAGTTTTATACTGTACAACATCCTGAAGCACATTTGGTGGTGTACGGCTAAAATTAGGTAGTGTACAAATCATCACCCTTACTCTTTAGCCAAGTTCTAAATTATAGTACATGTTAGCTTATTGAAAGCAATAACAATATAAATCCTTGTTACAACTAAGGATTTATTATATTTAATTATCACATGCTAGTACTTTTGTACTCCCTCCGTCCCAATTTATTTGTCCATCTTTCTATTTTGATATGTCCCAAAATAATTATCCACTTTCAAAATCAACCAATCAAAATGCTTGAAAATGGTAAAGTTGAAATTCTATTGGTAGTCAACAGTAACAAATGCACTTTTCTTAAACTGTGTGTTTCTTGTCTGGTGACAATAATTTTGGGACGAAGGGACTACTACATACACATACACGAAGGGGGTGTTTGGTTTGAACATGAGTTTCGCTGTAGATATGTAAATCACTGAATCAATGAGTCATTTTCATGTCTTTCTTACAAAACCCACAATCCAAACACATCTCAAGTTTTTTAGGATGTCCAATTCTGAATTGTACTCAATTTATTTCAAAATAAGTAATTCACATATTCATTTTAGTTTGTTTAAATTAGGGTGTTCACTTCCAAAATTAATATATTAACTTTACATTTTACTTTCAATATATTTATTTTCAAAGCTGATATCTATAGTTCTGTACTAATATATAAAGCATCTTGATGTCTTATATTTAGAAACTTTTAAGATCTAAGACTCAATATTACTATATTTAACTATTGTAACATCTTATAACAAGCTTTATTATTTTCATATGTTTTTTCACTCTTCACTAATGTATCCCGAATACGAAAAAGCTAGCGTTATATTGAGTCGATCACCGTCATTGATTATCCATCGTTGAATAACAAACATAATATACGCCGAGTCACTATTTATAACAAAACTTCGTATTCCGCTGCATATTGCGGATACTATGCTAGTATATGTGAATTAATGTGAAAAAGTAAGAGTAAAAACATATTTATATAAATTTTTTTGTTAAACTTTGTGAAAATTAACTTTAGACCGAACCAACTCGGCAAACTCACATCTTCAAAAATCACCAGTGGAGTCATGGGTCATGGGTCCACACCAAAAGCACCGTAAAGTTGGGTCCCATGTTTACTTTTGTTTGAACTCCCAAAGCAACCGAAAACCCCCCAAATTAACACACTCTCTCCCAAAACATCAATCAATCTCACAAATCTTCACTGAAATTAAATTATTTATATCTGACACATTTTCATGATTTAACCGACACTATCATCTTTCCATTTCAGTTGATGAATTCATAAATTATAAGTAATTATGGCGTCCTACAGAAACGGAAGGGGACCAGTGAAGCTGGATCGTACTCAATCAAATGCTGATGCTGCTGCACCAACTATCAGAACATCATCTTCCTTCAAATCCAAGATCCGTCGTAACAGCTCCGGCGATGATCAACGTCAGTACTTTCTTACTTCCTCGTCAATTTTCATTTTAATTTTATTCTAATTCGTATAATGCTGATCTGGCGATCTGTAATTTGTCTTATTCAATCGTTTTCATGCTCATTCAGTTAATAATAGTGATATTTATTCGCAGCAAAATTGATAAACTTAGTTTGTTAGAGTACTAAATATACATTTCATTATATTCATAATTGGACATTAAAAACGAGATTTTAGATAACTGTGAGCTACGAACAGTTAGGTCCTTAGGTGTATTTTGCAGGCATTGTAGCATAATTTTTTTTAATGAGTAAAATTTGTAAACTTTTATCTAATTCTTTTTATGTTCGTTATTAGTTAGACATAGTTTATTTGCTACGGAAACTATAGATGTAGTTTGTTGCTTGATAGATTACAAATATTCCATAGTATATATTGTTCGATATCTAATGGATTGTGAGATAACTGTGAGGTACAAACTGTAAGGTGTATGGTGTAGGCATTGTAGCATTAATTTATGCATTTTGTGATAATGAGTGTTATTTGGAAGTTGAAACATTTAAAATAACTGTTGTAACATGAAAGCTTTAATGGACTTGAATCAACTGTCTAACTGAACCTGAGTTGACATTGCAGTTTCTGGTAGAGTTCGAGTTGCGGTGAGATTGAGACCTCAAAATGCTGAAGAGTCGGTAGCAGATGTTGATTTTGCGGATTGTGTGGAATTGCAACCAGAGGTGTGCTACATTATACTTCTCATATGTTATCCTCAAAAGATAAACTGAGCTACGCTTTTACTATTAATATTTGATTTGTTGTTTGAACTTTAGTCATTGGATAATGTGATGTATTTCAGCTTAAACGGTTGAAACTACGAAAGAACAGTTGGGACTCAGATACCTATGAATTTGATGAGGTGCTCACTGAATCTGCATCCCAGAAGCGAGTTTATGAAGTTGTAGCGAAACCTGTTGTGGAGGTGGGTGGTGTTGCATACTTCTGTTTCTTTTTAATTACTATAGGTATTAGATTACCCATTGATATGATTATGGGCAATGCTTATGCTTAAACTGCCAGTTCTTAGTTAAGCTTAACATATATACTCCTTGTAGAGTATCTAACTTCATTTCCGGGGGTATTCATGAAGTTATGTTTCCTGCCACTATGCTTGTGCAATCGTGCAGACTTAAAGTCTCTTTTTACCTCTTTTTTTTTTCCCTTTTTTTTGATAGTTTCTAGTTCCAATTACTACTCTACTAGTAGTCTCTATCTCTGTCTCTCATATATACACCATGATTTGAAAAATATAAAAGTAACAAAATAAGGAACTAAGGGAATTGTCTGGATCAATTGGAATATTTAGCACTTTTGGAGGATGTTAGAATAGACGTCTGGATTTGAGACGTATAACTTGGCAAATAAATTCACTTTTCTCTGCAATTCAAGGACTTAATTAAATTGTGATTAAACAGTTATCAAATGCTTCTTTGTTTATCGCCCCTTTCCAATACCTTGATTTATTACCCTTTCTTCACGTGTAAAAGAACTCTAAGTTGAAGGTAGATAAGCAGCAGTTTTTGAGGTCTAGTGAGTGTAGTAAGTCTGAGTTATCATCCTTTTACTCATGGGGTCTTGTAGCTTTTCTTATGTCCCATTAGTTTAGAAATTGCCTGGGTATCTTATATGGTAGCTGGCTTTAAGTTAGAAAAACATGATAACATGACACTATCAATTAAATATCTAGATAGTCAAGTTTTATGCTTCTGTTACTTTTTGTCTTGCAAATATCATATTTTTCGATTTTGAACTTTTAGTTACTGATACTCATGCATATTTAGAGTGTTCTAGATGGTTATAATGGGACAGTGATGGCTTATGGTCAAACTGGCACCGGGAAAACTTTCACTCTTGGACGATTAGGAGATGAAGATACATCAGCACGTGGAATCATGGTCCGTGCAATGGAGGATATACTAGCTAGTATATCTCAGGAGTCTGATTCTGTCATAATCTCATACATGCAGGTATATGGTGCCAAACTATTGTTACAATGAAATATATATTTTATATTGCATCATAACATGCATTAAGGAAAAATAGGCTTCTACTTTCATATTCTTTCATTGATATTCTATAGATTTACATGGAGACAATCCAAGACCTCCTAAATCCAGAAAATTATAATATTTCAATAGTCGAAGATCCAAGAACTGGTGATGTTTCTGTACCATCTGCAACCATGGTAGACGTTCGAACCCATAAGGACTTTATGGAGTTATTGCGATTGGGAGAAGCGCACCGAGTTGCTACTAACACAAAACTTAATACCGAGTCCTCTCGAAGTCATGCTATTCTCATGGTATGAGTGACCTTTGTTTACTTGACATGCATATATGTTCTGTATCTCAATAAATGATGCTTTGACGATGTTAATTCATACACCAATGTAGGTGCATATAAAGAGGGCTATCACGGAAACCGAAACCGACATCGCAACTGAAAATGGTCATTCTACTCGCATGGAAAATACGTTCAAGCCACCTGTTATACGAAAAGGAAAATTAGTTATTGTAGATCTAGCTGGCTCTGAGAGGATTCATAAATCAGGTACTAATATTGTGAATCTCTAGTCTTATGGATCCTCATCCGTACAGAGCTATTGGAGTATTAAGTAAACATCTTGCTTCCTCCATATTCGTTCTATTGGAGTAATAACTAATAAGTAAACATCTTGCTTCCTCCGTATTTGTTGTAAGCACGTAAGCTAATGCAGCATGGTAGTTACATTGGGAGTTGAAAACTCCATTAGTAATACTTCCCTTAAGCAGGTGGTATTCTCAGCATATACACAAATTTAGTGCACAACACAGACAAATACATGTCCGTGCATGGATGTATATTGTTGATATATCGATTTGGAAGTTTGTCATGTACTTAATAATTTTTTGAAAGCATTTTGTGACTGTTGAGAGTGTTTAAAGTTATGTGTCTGGTAAACCAGCTATTTATGGTGTCTGGTACCGTTTTCAAGGTGACTGTCATCTGTTCCAACTAGCACACTATGCTATATAGTTTTGAGTTTTGACTTACCGTTCTTAAAGTGATTGTCATCTGCTCCAACCAGCACACTCTGTTTTATAGTTTTGACTTACTTTGTCTTTTTCATTCTAACAGGAAGTGAGGGACACACATTAGAGGAAGCCAAGTCTATAAATCTTTCACTAAGTGCGTTGGGGAAGTGCATAAATGCTCTTGCTGAGAACAGCCCTCATGTACCTGTTAGAGATTCTAAGCTGACAAGGCTGCTTAAAGATTCATTTGGAGGCACGTTATCTAGAAAATTAGCTACTTGTTTTCTTTTTCTTTAGTTTATCATGATATAAGTAAGCTTATAGTTAATATGATTTTATTGTTTTCCTCGTACAAATTAGTATTCTTTTCATCTTGGATGAGATATTGCATGTTATGTCTCAAACACTCTGACATTTTTTTCTTTTTTGATCTTCTATCTACATTGAGGACCTTAAATATGCTAGAGTATATTTCAAGGCTTCAGGGGGTTTGCCACATTAAGTTTTGACGTGATTTTGTACTGTTTTACTGATATATTTGCAGGATCTGCTAGAACGTCATTGGTTATAACCATCGGCCCATCTCCGCGTCATCGTACAGAGACTGCAAGTACTATATTGTTTGGACAAAGGGTGAGCATTGAGCAACTTAACTTCACGTCTGAAGTTCAACAAATATACATCTCTAATTTTTAAGATTTTCCGTTGTCATTATGATATCTAATGTGAGAACCTTGGTCAAAACTAACCGTTGGTAGGTATAATGTATTAACTATTAAGAGTTTGATTATCCAAGACTTGATTCAAACTGACAAACCAAAACAAGCAACTGTGACCGCTACTACTACGTATGGTTCGGTTATTGGTGCTAGATTGTTTTGAAAATCAGATTTCAGCTCACTTCTTGAGTTCTTGGTTAGGTTTTCATTACTGGATTTAGATGTAAATTTTTTTTAACGAAGACGAACCCGTAATTGTTTTGGCTCATGGCCTCGATTGGGGATCAAACCAATTCTGAAAATCGCCTTGAATCTGTTCGGTGCTTTATTCCATTTTATTTTTCAGTTTCTGTCCCGTTCCCATGCCATGCACACCCCTAAATTTTGGTGGTCTCGTTAAAATCTCAGAAACAGCCTTCCTGTTCAAAGAGGGTGTGATATTTAGATCAGATCCTTATACAATATCTAACTGTATCTTCTGCAGATTGGTGCTGTACCTTTACATGTGAAAAAATAGCTGATCTTGTCATTTAAATATTTTCCAGGCTATGAAGGTAGAGAACATGTTAAAAATTAAGGAAGAATTCGATTACCGAAGTTTGTGTAGAAGGCTTGAGATACAAATTGACAAACTTATTGTAGAAAATGAAAGACAGAAGAAAGCATTTGAGGATGAGATTGAAAGGACAGCTATCGAAGCACATAAGCGTATTTCAGATGCAGAAATGAGTTATGCAGATGCTTTGGAGGTTTGCATAGAGCTGTATATCTTGTTTACTATCTATATCTTATGCACAATTATTCTAGGATGCCACCATATTGTTGCAACAACAATCGTGTGCTTTTTACAAGCCAAAAGTATTTGAACTGGAAATTTCAGTAACTCTTGGTTACATGCATAAACCATGTAAGAGTTGATATCTGTTGTCTTCCAGGCATTCTGGCTTATGCTTAGTTTTTCATGTTCTTGTAGAGGGAGAAAATGAAATGTCAGATGGATTACATGGAGTCGATTAAGAAGCTTGAGGAGAAGTGGATGAGCAATCAACCAAAATATGGAAACAATGGCTATACTAACGGCAATCATGGTGGGAAGGTAGTCATAATGAAATTATATATATATCATATTTTGTTCCTCCCACTCTTGGCCTGTAGAAATTATGACATTGTATTAAACATATTTATAACCTCCGCTTATATGATCTTAAGTCCAAATCTTAATATATGACATTTACAATCTCATAATATTGAATTGCTCATAATTTAAACTCAATGGATCCTAATGGAACCTTTTGTTTAGTTAACTGTGGCTTGTACAGATGATTATACTTCTTCCTGTTTTCAGGGAATCTGCTTTTTCTTTTTCCTTCTTTCATGTTGTTTCCCTCTCATCACATTCACTAAGAAATATCATAGATACGTTAAAGAATCTGGACGGAGAGGAAGGGCAAGGGACTTCATTTCATCTAGGCTATGACAGCATTTGTTTGTCATTTTGTATCATACTGTCATGATGAATGTCTCTTCTATGATTTCGTTATTTCGGCAATTCACTTCTATAAGATTCTAAAATTTCTTACTTAATAAGTGCTCAAAATGAACTATTATAGGTATTCTTTGTAAGCGTTATGACAAGTGATCAATTTGGTAGTTGTCCTTGTCTTCTTTTGACACCAGTTTTCATTTGCCCCTTCTCAAGACTTCCAAAGTATTTCGGTTTACTCTTGCTGAGGTGGCAGCATGGACGGGTTAGGGTAACGCGGAAAACCTTTTGTCCAACTCTTTTATTGATTATTTGTGTTTCGGATATGATTTGAAAGGTATAATAAGTGTGTTGAGAATCCACTTCTTTGAATAATTAGATCTAGTGAGTTGTATGCATTGTAAGTACAGTTTGGGCAACTCTTGACCTGTTCGACCCATTTGACCCGTTTCCTTTATAGTTGATATGTTTGATTTTCCCATTTGATCCATCAGAGATAAATTCATAAAACAAAACTCGAATCAACCCTGTCACAAGTTACTCAAAATTGCTTCCTCTACCCGAACCTGATCATTTTCATCGAAGATCCTCTTATTCTTCTCTCCCTCACTAAATTACCAGGTTGACGGCGATGTTTATCAAGATGTTACAGAGTTACAGAAAGTACTGCAGAAGGAAATTAGTTTGCGGAAAGAGGCTGAAGAAGAGATCTATAATCTTAGGAACTCCCAGCCTTTGTCAAACGAGGTATGGATTTTCTGATATGCAACTAGGATAACATCTATCAGCATTTTGCATTATTTCCAAGTTCTATTTTTAGGAATTTGTAATACACCACAGAATATTTCCGTGGACTAGGCAGGTGGAAATGCTGACGTTGTAAAGCTTAAAAAATTACTGGATGATGAAACTCATCTGAAAAAGAAACTGGAGCAAGAAGTTCAACTGTTACAAAGCAAGTTGTCACAACTAACCTTTGAATCTGGCCAGGTACTTGCCACTGGCTACTGGTGCTACGTAGATTTGACGCATCATTTGTCATTTATATATACACCTTCAAATTGTATACATCGTTGTTTTTATAATGGATTTACTTTTCTCAAAAACGTGGATCAAGAAGAATGAACTGTGATGCTTTGTCAAGATTGATTCCACGGTATTTAAAAGGGGTTAGTGGTTCATGAAGGATCATTCAGAAATTTGTCAGAACTTAATAGAGGTGTCAAAATAAGTGGGTCAGGCAACAGCTCGAAAGTTACTTGGGAGATAACATGTAATCCTTTTAACACGGGTTCAAATGGGCTGGGTTGGGCCAACATGTCAAGGTCTTTTGTCCATCTTTTGACCTTCGTAGCCAATGATCTGTGTCATTAAATTTAATAATGTTTTTTTATAAGCGATCGAGGAGGCTTTAAGTACTGAACTCAGTCTGGCTGTCCGGGTGTATTAACGCGCTCCCATTTTACTATATTAGATAAGTAACAAAACTTATCCCGTTTGAGCTGTTGAAGATTAGATTCCATCCAAATTGACCCATTTTTTGGCAGACGAGTGGGTTGTTATCTAGCTCAACATTTAGGCTCGAATATACCAATGCATCATGCATATAAATTAGATTCCTTTTACCTCACTCTGTTTTAACGTTGTTTCAGCGTAGATATTCACAATATGAGGATCAAGGGAATGGAGATGGAACATCTATAGAGAACATTCATGAACAAGGTATACAGGGCGTTGCACATATTGCATCAACACTGGCTTAGAGTCCTAATCACTTTTTCGGCGATAAAATTGTACAGTTGAACTGCAAAGGATATTATTATTGCTGGAGTCAGAAGATCCTGATGTACGTCTGCATGCGGTGAAGGTGGTAGCCAACCTAGCAGCTGAAGGTCAAATTTCTTATCCCTATGACCCTCTTGACAGAACAGATTTGAATTACAATATGACATCCAGCATTTTTATTTTAATTTAACTTGAAAGTTATAATGTTTCTTCATATGTTTAAATAGAGGTTGCAATTCTAATCCTTATATTATAAATGAGTCGGTTTGGAGCTTTGGGCTATGTTTGATCTCTAATTAGCATAAAAATTGAAAAGGGGACGCAAGTCGCCTGAAATGGACTTCTAAATTCTAATGCGTAAAACATCCTATAGCTTTTCATTCTAAAGTTGGATTGTTATTTAAAATTATAGAATTTTTGTAATCATATATAACACAATAATTACTTAATTAGTTACAAATTTAAGGCCTAATGACTAATAGTGTTTCCGGTCAACCCCCATACAATTCTTTTTACCCGTTACCCAATGCACCTGATCCAACTATTTTTCCTCTTCTAATCACCACCAGTAAGTTATATGAGCCCCAAAACTGGGAATATATTGCGACATAACCGAGGTGTCTACATTTATCTAATTTATGAGTTCAGGTCCTGCTTATTTAGAAATGTGATTTTGGTTTACCAAGTTGAGTAGACCGTTCTTATGAAAAGTCAATGTGTGCATTGTAATGGCGGCAGATGCAAATCAGGAACGGATAGTTGAAGCTGGTGGTCTCACATCACTGTTGGAGCTCCTTCGAAGTCGAAGCTTCGACGAAACAATTTGCAGAATAGCTGCTGGTGCGATTGCAAACCTTGCAATGAATGGTAACTCTTCCCCCTCATTTAGTTTAATGTCATGTGTAATACTTTATTAGTGGGCGGCAGTATATGTTTTTTCTTTTTGGCTTTGTGGTAATAACTGTTGCTTATTTCTGGTGTCTCTGTAGAAACTAATCAGGAGCTTATAGTGGTTCAAGGTGGGATTAGTCTTCTAGCAATCACTGCAGTTGATGCTGAGGATCCCCAGACTTTACGCATGATTGCTGGGGCTATTGCAAATCTATGTGGAAATGGTAACGCAAAAACATTTTTTCGAGGTGGCAAAATGGGTGGGTTGGACACTTGGTTGTTTCTGATTGACGCACAAAATTTTCTCCAAAATCTTAAGATTTTTAGTAAAGATTTAATGTGTCAAATGGTATGATACAGTATCTTTTATTGCCACGATATTATGTAAAAAACTCATGTCTTTGTTATTTTGGGCTGCCAGATAAACTACAAACCCGGCTGCACTCTGAAGGTGGAATTAGGGCGCTGCTTGGGATGGTCAGGTCGAGACATCCAGATGTTCTCTCACAAGTTGCACGTGGAATCGCAAATTTTGCAAAATGCGAGTCCCGGGCGTCTAGCAAAGGTAAATGCCTCAAAGAGTCCTTGCTTGGTTTTTATAGTTGCATCTTCGTTGATCATTGGATTGGCAAGATATACTTAACTAACCTTTGTCTTCATATCGTACAAACCTAATGCATTTTACCAAATTTTTGCTTCTTCAACGTATCAGGAACAAAGAAAGGCCGGTCTCTATTAATAGAAGATGGTGCACTTCCATGGATCGTTCAAAATGCAAACAGTGAAGCGTCAATTATAAGGCGACACATTGAACTTGCACTTTGTCATTTAGCACAACATGGTAAGTCTACTTCATTGCAATATGAAAAAAAGAAGAAGCAAGCTTTCAGTCTTACATGCTCTTCTGCATATATTATGATTTGGAATTTACAGTAGTATTTAGTTGACTCACAGGAAGAGGTAGCAATGTTGAGCCATTTACATGATTCACTTATGATCGGTTCGCTTTGGTTTATATTTATATTCAAACGGGTAATTTTTTTTTAACTAAAAGGGAATCGCGTAATGTGTTGAAAGTCACTTGAAGTGTATTTTAAATGCATACCTCTTAAATTACGTATTTTAGATAATTATCGCAATACTAACATTTTTGTTAATCAAATATGATGCATGGAAAATTTAATTTATAAAAAAGGTTCAAAAATGTTTGTCATCCCAATCAGTCCTGATTTGGGCATGCCGCAATCCTCAGATCAACCAATAAGGTTAAAATGTCTTGACCGGTAACAAATTGTCTGAAAAATGCAAGATAAAGGTCTACTTTTTTGGCCGTTGTTAACCCGAGGAGCCTTGATTCGTTAGAATCGGAAAAAATGAAGAAGAAAACAAAAGAAAATAGAAAACAGCTTTGTTTTCCTATTGTAGAAGTAACTGACATTATTTGTTGTGCTGTTCTTTTTTTTTTTTTTTTTTTTTTTTTGTTTTTTGTTTTTTGTTTTTTTTTTTTTGTAATTGCAGAAGTAAATACAAGAGACATGGTAAGTGATGGTGCCCTTTGGGAGCTAGTTCGTATCTCCCGTGATTGTTCGCGAGAGGACATACGCTCTCTTGCTCGCCGGACTTTGACTTCTAGTCAAACCTTTACATCGGAACTCCGACGTATGCGTATAGAGATATAACTTGCACCGATAAATCTGTATCATGTTGTATATGTTTGGGCATTATCTATTTTATGTTCATAGTCAAATTAGTCATTTTGGCCATTGACTAATGTCGCTCTATATTTATGTACCTTCCTTTTTAAGTTGTGTCATCTTGCTGTGGTTCTTAAAAGGATGAATATATACTTCTAATTGAATATATTGTGAAAAGTTGTGTCTTTAAACTTTTGTTTTTTTCACGATGACACATCATCGTCAGTTAAATGAGATATTTATCGGATATCATAGATGTACATAAATCATAAACCATAACTAAACGACTTCTTAACCTTTTCGGCTTTAATACAAGTTTTTTGGCTGGATAAGGACGTTGGATTAAACTTCTAATATTGGCACATAATGCATGGGCATGGGAAATGGCTATATGCTATACATTAACCCTTATTATCATCATTAGAAGTTGTTCCGGTAATCTTTAAAATTCTTCAATTTGAAGGTTTTTGTTAAAAGTTAGAGATGAGTCAAACGAGTTTTGGTTGAGTTGAATCGTACGCTGTTTACCTGGCTACCAAGCAGAGCCGATGAAAATGAGATTTTCAAAAAAAGTAAATGGTGATGTGGTAAATTAAGGGGCATGTGGTGGGTTCCATTGGGAATTGAAGCGGACCCATAACCCAATCAATAAGGCCTGGGGCGGTCAGACCGTGTCCTAAGGGCGACCTCAACTCAACCCCCCACCGGCACCCACAAATACTCTCAGTTAATCCAGGTAAATATATAACTTTTTGTCATTTACCATCAATTAACCCGGCTCATTGTGTCTCTATCACATCAAACACTAGCTTCATGCCTTCATGTTTCAAACCAAGTGGATTCTATTCTTAGTTTCTTTTTTTCTTTCTTTTTCTACCATTATCTTTTGGGAAGTGATATATACAACAACCAAATTGTTTTATACAACGAACTGTATAACAGTTAAAGCTTACAGTACAAACATATCACAACACAAATTTGGTGTATGAATCGATTATTTTGTTGTATTTATCACTTCCCTTATCTTTTACAGGAAATGATTTTATTATAATAAATATTAACTAATTGGACTCAGCAAGACAATTGACAAGAGAAACTGAGATTCTACTTCAACTTCTGCTGCTATATTTAACTTGTAAAATTTTCACATATATGCATAGTAAATGGGTGGTATAACAAGCTCCATAACATATTCAGGCTCGGCTCGAGCGCGTGCTCGTTTAAGCTCAGCTACAGCCATATACGTGTTCAATTTTATTTTATTGTATCCAAAAAGAGTTGCAAAACAACTACCTGAACACTTGGATTTGGCTGTTTTTTTTGCTTAGGTAATATGCATGAAGGTTATCAAAGTTTGTAGAAAGCTACATATGATACTTAAATAGCTGGAATATTAAGATCGATGTTTAAATAAAAATCCCCTTAACTTACAGAATAATATCACCGATAGTTAAAGCCAAAATATCTTTAGCTGAAAAAGTATCAAAAAAGTCATCGAAGGTTTTTGTATGAAGCATAAGGCTGCGAAGGTACAACAGATCTAGGGTTTCAAATTCACAATATATATATATATATATATATATATATATATATAGATAGGGTAGTGATCAAGATGAAAGTGTCTTTTTGGGAGAAGGAGGGAAGCGTTAGTACGCATCAGGAAGCATATTACAATTATCAATCAAAACTTCAAAAAAAAATTATTTTTATCGGTAAATAGTAATCAAAATCGATGCTATAAAGAATATTTTAACGAATGAATTTTATTTTTAAGTCATAACATTAATTGATGAATATTTATTTAATTAATTGTTAAGATGCAGTGTGATGCATATTAACTAAGATGCATCGCGATGCATCATAAAACTTCACATTATTTGAAAAATATTTTTATTGTTAAGATGCATCACAATGCAGATTAACTAATATGCACCGCGATGCATCTTAACGGATTTGGATCAAATATTCATAAATCGATACTATAACTTGAAGAAAAATTTATCAAGGAAGCTTAACATTTATAACATCGATTCTGATTAACATTTACTAAATTTCAGTTTGCTTTTTTCGAGATTAGTATAGGTGAATGTAATATGCTTCCATGCGTACTAACGCTTCCCACTTCCTCAAAAAATGGACTTCCCTCTGGATCATGCCAATATATATATATATATATATATATATATATATATATATATATATATATATATATATATATATATATATATATATATATATATATTGTGGGTGAAATTGTTTATATGTATAATGCATTTTGGTATTTTATTTATAGAAATATTTTAGAGTAAGACTCACCACTTCCTTATTTAATTTGTCTAGTTTTTATTTTACACTATAACTTTATCAATATTACATTTTTTTTCTTTCACTTTTTACCACTTGTATCCAAATCTCGAATTCTACATACAAATAAATTACCGCTAGCAACTCATTATCACGGGTAATCATACAACAATCGTTGAGTCACTATTTGAACATAAAATAATATACTCCGCTGCATAGCGCGGGTATTACGCTATATATATATTAGAATATATATTCGTAACAACATAAGATCTTGAGTTTTAAAATCTACGATTAATGATTAATTAATACAGGACGTACCTTAATATTAACAGAAACTTTTGTCAATGATGTATTTGGAGCTCAAATGGATCGACTTAGAGATACAAAAAGATATCAAAAACTTACTTGTATTATGGTTATTATGGTCGATCTATAGCTTAGGCCGATTAATTCATTGGTTCATTTTGCCGGGGTGCTTTTCTTAATATATTTTGACCGTTAAAAAATAAATAAAGTGTTCAGTGATGTCACCCGTGTGATTTTTTAATCATGTGGAAAAAATAAAATTTCATTCTCATTTTCTTTGTGATTATACTTTTTGTTTTTATTTAAGATCAATTAATTGTAACAATTCACATGTAATATATGACAGTTATATTCACATGGTTTTTGTGTCTTTAATCACATTTATCATCCTGTATAGTTGCTGCATGGAAAACAAGAATGGTTAAGTTGTCTTCTTCTATTCAAGAAAACTAATATATTTAATGTTATAAATTAAATAAAGTTCATCTAAAAAACAATGAATTTGTTAACATCAATCAAATAGTAAATGATATTGACAATTATTTTGGTCTTATTTTTGATTTAATTTTAATATATATAATAAGGTATGTAAACTAAAATTCTTTGATCAACTTTTACCCTTGAATTTGACCGGCCAATAATGACAAGTCTTGGAGCATATAAAACATGAAATTTACAGCACAAAACACTAAAAATGGAAACATGAAGTCAAGAATTGGGGGGAGAACATGGTTAACAATGGGGGACAAATGTAGGACCCACCACACCGCCCATGCGCACGCAAACTTATCCCCCTTCCTTCTATCTCTCTTCATTCATGACCTAACCCTAACCCAAACCCACACTTAGCCAAACAACAATCTCAATCTCTCTCTCTCTCTAACCTTCACCAACAGCAACCAGATTCTCCATATATTCTTTCCAAATAAGAGTAGACACAAACAAGTTACACATATGGAAAGGTTCAGCTCAGAATTTGGTTAAGTTTTAATTTCTGGTGAATTAAGGTTAGCTCTACCACTTAACAAAATCAACCAGCAAAAAAATCACCAAAACCTGCCAAGATTTAGGCTTCTTTCTTTCAGGGTGTTTAGTCAAGAATACAAGATGGATCAAGTCACGGCTCATAATCGTCATCTACCTCCTCCTTTTCACACCAGAGATCATCTTCAGCTTCACCATCACCAGCAGTTTCAACAACACCATGCTCACCACCATCAGCAACAGCAGCTGCAGCAGCAGCAACAGCAACCGAATTCTGAGGAGGATGAGCAAAGTGGAGGAAGTAGCAGCCTCAATCATGGCCAAAAGAGAGAGCGTGAAGATAACCATGCTAATAATAATGATGGTAATCGAGAATTGGCGTCGGTTGTAACAGGCGGTGATGGAGAGCATAGCAGTGGTGGTGGTAGTGGTGGGTCTAGGCGACCTCGTGGCCGTCCAGCTGGCTCAAAGAATAAGCCAAAGCCACCTATTATTATCACACGGGATAGCGCTAATGCGCTCAGGTCCCATGTGATGGAGGTGGCTAATGGGTGTGATATTCAAGAAAGTATATCGAATTTCGCGACAAAGAGACAAAGAGGGGTGTGTATTCTAAGCGGTAGTGGCACGGTCACCAATGTTACATTAAAGCAACCTTCGGCACCAGGAGCGGTTGTGACATTACATGGACGATTTGAGATCTTATCTCTATCAGGTTCGTTTCTTCCTCCTCCAGCTCCACCTGCTGCTTCAGGTTTGACCATTTACCTTGCGGGAGGTCAAGGGCAGGTGGTTGGAGGAGGAGTTGTGGGTCCTTTATTAGCGTCAGGCCCCGTTGTAATCATGGCAGCATCTTTTGGGAATGCTGCTTACGAGAGACTTCCTCTCGAAGAAGAAGAGGCTACACCCGGCTCAGGAAACGGCACGCTAGGATCACCAAATGGTGTTGGTAGCCAACAACAACACTTGAATGATACGAACCCATCGTTATTTCATGGAATGCCTCCTAATATGCTAAATTCGTGCCAATTGCCTACAGATGCTTATTGGGGTGCAAATCGTCCACCTTTCTAAAACGAAGAAGTGTAATTGATCTTCCGTTTCATCCTATTTTCACTTAAGTTCACCTTTGCAGTTAATCCTCTTCTCTTTCCGAATTTCATATAAATTAGTTGTGTTTGTGATGTTAATTACTTAATAGATTGTTTGATTGAAAAATTAAGGGTGTAAAAAGTTTGTGAAATATCCTCTTTTTGGTCTTCAATTTGTTAGAATTATGCCTTTAATGTTATGGAGTGCTAGTGTGACAAGTTTTTTAGTGTGTTAGAACTTTTTTCAAATAATATATAACATTTTATAAAGCCTCTAAGCTAGCTTAGCTAAACCAGAAGCATCATATCACCGATCATAAACAAGTGAAAAAATCTCATCAAATTTGGTATCCGATCCGTTACATTGTTTTTGGTAATTTCTTATGATTCTTGACTTTAGAGTTTAGAGTCATTATGAATATATAGACAATCTTGACTGAATATATATAAATATAAGGTGCAAAAAGCCATCTAGTTTAGGTGTCTTAATGTGTATATTTTATAGGTCTCCTTTTCTTGAAACAACATCCGTAAAAACCTAAGAAAATAACCTAAAATATGAACCTTAAAAAACTCATTTAAAAACCCCACAGTTTATGATTGTATACTTTCTATTTATCATCATCATTCAAAAAATTAAAGAATCCTTATGCTCATCTACAATTCAAAGTTTAATTAATCAACTTTTTTGCACTTGTAAATTGTAATGTATCTGGCTATATTGGTTAGTAATTAAGCTGTTAAACTTTAAAAAACCATCAACATTAATCAATTCAAATTCTACTTCGGATAAAAATCCGATTTTAATATATAAAAATGAAGAAACAATCTTATTAATATTGAAAAATAATATGTTTGTTGTGCTTTCTTGGCACTTTTGGTGATTTTTTCCCCTTAAGATATCTTGGTTTTTCAAAAAAGAATAAAAAAAGTTATCTCATGCTAATATATTATATAAACTTGCGTAATCTCTATGTAAATGGATGATCATTTAATTTTATTTAAGTAAGTTAGCGCTTAAAACGTAAATAATTTTTTTAGGTTTAATGTTACCTAAGTTATGTAATATTAATACTCCCTCCGTAGGGGTGTTCGTTTGGATGGTTCGGATCAAATCCGATCCATTAACACGAATCCATTTGGATTTTGGTTCTTAAAGTGTGAATCCGATCCATCCATACAAATATCGAATCCGAACCAAACCAAACCATATTAATGCATGGATAGATTGGTTTTAACCATTTGGTTATCCGTTAGATTGCATGAGGGTATCGTTTTGACTCCTGAAAGGGTAATGTCATGAGCGATATCAACGGCTACATATTGTCATCTTACATTGAGGGTTTATAAAAATGTGGAGTTTGTTGTTTAGATCAAACTTTGGATTTTAAGCTATATACAATAACATATATTAACAATACCTTTTATATAATAAGGTTTTATATACAAAAAATAATCATGCAACTATTTTAACGATTATTTTGATAGATAAATAATAGTATTACATGTACTATTATTACTATTTGGTTTATTTGGATTATCCGGTTCCAACAATAATAACCAAAACCAATCCAATAACCGAAATACTAATTTGGTTTTTGTCCAATCCGATCCAATAAACCAAATAGCCCGGCCCGAATAGTCCAATCCGAATAGACCATATGGATAATTCGGTTATATCCGAACTGTGAACACCCCTATCCCTCCGTACAAATTTAATTGCCCACTTCAAAAATGCACACAATCTTAAAAAGTACATTGATTAGTGTGTCAACCAACAAAATTTCTTACACACCCAGTAAAAAACTTTTTGATTGGTTGAAATAAATAGTGGACAATTATTTTGTGATATTACAAAATGAACAACTGGACAATTAGATTAGAACGCAGATAGTATTAAGTATGTTATCCCTGTATATATGTTTTCTGAAATATGAAATTTATAAAATAAAAGTTGGTGGGGGAATTAAAGATTGTTGAAAGGATAGTAAATTTGTACACAAATGGGTGATGAAGTAGCTAGCAATCAGATAAAGAAAACATAGGGGTATGGAGTTAAGTGGTAGTTGAAGTATTTAGGGTTGGTTTTTGCAGCAGTAGCAGCAGCAGATATATGGAAACATGAATGAGTGTGATATAATGTTATTGGTGTCACACGTGCAGATGCAATAACTCTGAACTTGGTTCTTTTCCAAGGCAAGCAACCCACCATTTTTTCAGCTTCACTCTCACACTTGCAGTATTTCTTAAAATCATCGTCAATATATAAATAAGAGTTGTTATTCCAGTCTAGTCTTATTTATTAATATCACTTTCTTTTTCCTTTTATATAATCATTTATAGATATATAGAGAAAAATGTTTCGATGAATAGCACTTGAGACCTGGCTCACGTGGTAGAGCTATCAGACATTTATGCTGCAGGTACAGGGTTCAAACCCTACTCGGTGCATGAAAATCCCTTGGGCCTTCGGGCTCCGGGGTGAGGAGTTTTACCCACTTCGGCAACCGGATCTGTCGGCACTTGGGCCGGGGACGAAGCTGGGCTTTCTTCTCGAGGGTGCATTATGGTGAGATGATCGGGTGGGCCTAAGTGGCCTGTCAGTGATTCCAAACTGCCTTTCAAAAAAAAAGAAGTGAATATAACTCTGTATAGCATTTCGAAAGTTAAAGTGTCTGTTTTGAAAATGCATAAATTTTTATGAGTTCTTCACTTCTTACATTATTTACCAATCAAATATTATTTCGCTCTGCAAATATCTTTGACTGATCTCCCTCTGTTTAATTGGTGAAGAATATAGTTAGTTGTGACACCCGGTCAAAAAGGGAAAATTTTCGCGTCAAATTTAAACTTTTAATTCGCGTATTATATAAGCGTTTATACAAAGTATTCAAGTCTTATATATATATATATATATATATATATATATATATATATATATATATATATATATATATATATATATATATATAAATATATAACATAAAATGATTGTTTCGAATCACATATAAATAAATCTGAGAGCGCGCAGAACTACAAACACGGACGTTGGTGCAAAACAATTCTAAATAATATATAATTGCTGAAAATAATAATTATTTACTCAGAAAATATTTAAACATATTTTTGCATGACTGAAACCACGAGAAAACTATTCGTATATCCAAAGTAAAACACAGTTATAATTTTTATAACTCAACTAAAGTATTTTTATAAAATACTTCGATTAAAATTTATATTCGAAACTATATTTAGAGATTTATCGTTTGAAAATATTATACTACTTAACGATCGGGTATACGAACACGGGCTAAAAATACTAATGATTGGAGACAAGATCCACAATTTGTGGATCTTGCCTGTGAAGATAAAGCCAACCAAACGCACCCCGTTCTTTCATTTTCATCTTCATCATCATATATCCATATCTCTCTCTCGGCTCAATCATCATCAACAACAACAATAACAAAAGCAGCAGCAGCAAAAGCTTATGATCATCATCATCATCTTCTTCATCGTTATCATCGTGTTCATCATCATCATCTCCCACGGCTCCATTTTTAATCCGTATGAACACTCCCCTTTTTCTTTAATTTTTGTGTTTACAATTACTTATATTACCATGTATTAGTGTTATATAATCTGATGATGTCCAAAAATTCGAGCTAGAAACCGAATACACTAAAACCCATGCGAACATACCCTGGTCAAGCCCCTAGCCGATCGGCTATATACATCCAGCCGATCGGGTATATTTCCCCAGCCGATCGGCTATGGTTTGTGTGCCGTACGGCTAGAGATAGGTAGATGATCGGCTATAGAAACATAGAAGATCGGCTAAGAAAACATAGATGATAGGCTATAAAAAAATAGAGGATAGGCTATAAAAACATAGATGATATGCTATAAAAATTCAGATGATCATCTGAATCTAGACAGATGATCATCTGAGGACGATAGATGATCATCTATTTTCAGATGATCATCTGAGGATAAATATTTTTCTTTCTTCCAAAAAGTATCAAATTTATTTATCGCGAATATTTTTATACGATACGAAAACAAACGATAATATTTTCATACGAAACGAATAGACTTATATTTTTGAAATATAATTTCAATTCGTAACCAGCGGGCCACATACTTTTATAAACTTCAAAATAAACACTTATCGAATACTTGGACATAACTTAACCGAATAAACACTAATATGGATGGTTTATTAAAACGTCCATTCACTGATGATAACCTCACATGTTTAGGACACTAGAAGGTTACTATTTGGATCACTCGCCCATTAGGAAATGCCAGCACCACATGTGAGTTCATAGCCCCACTCTTTTAAACTGTTTTAACTGTTTTGGAGGAGAATGCATGCACGCTATTTTTCATAAGTTTTGATTTATGAAACAACTATTGTAATTGTTTTTACAACTAATTAGCTTGTATGTTTTACATGAGTATTAAGAACTTTTGCTAAACCTATAATTGGATAGGTTTCACAATCAAGGACTATTAAGTTATAGGAAGCCTCGTAGCTCCTACATAGAACTATAAGAACATTAGATTGCTCTAAACTATGGTGCAAGGATACAAGGAAACAGTGGATTGCCTACTAGGAATACAAGAATACTCAGGGTTAGAATACGAGAAATACATAGAATACAAGAACCTGAGATACAAGACACTAGACTACGAGAATTTAAGAAAACTAGAATTCAAGGATTCAAGAAACTAGACTATCAAGAAACAAGAACTATAACACCCCTCGTTTCATTATAAACAATCAATATAATAATAGCGACACGGAAGCGTATTTTTAAAACATACTATCAATGTACTCAAAATGTCAATAAACTTTTTCAAACTTATTACATGACATTTCAACACACTGGGTGTTATTAAAAACATTTCTATAATTATCAAAATAACATCAGAGTAGCAGCCTGTCAAACATTCCATCCAGTCAAACACTTCCTGCCCTGCCCAATATGTCCCATCTATTTTAACCTGCAGGAAGAACTGTGGTGGGGTTAGCATAAAGCTAAGTGAATGAAACTATAAGCAACAGTACAACCTAGCATAACAATCTGTTTACATCAAATAACAATAAACAGAAAATCAATCAATCACTTGACATCCAATCAATGTCATACACGCAACATCATGAGGATCGGTGGTCCCTGAGACACCCTAATACCGGTTTGGTACTCAAGGAACTCTTATCAATCATCTGTATTGGCCCATACAGAACTACCGATAACTTGTTGTCAATCACACACGACCTAGATCTCTAAACCGACATTTCAAGTTTCCGAGATCTCCTGTCGTCTACAACAACAACAAGTCCAACCATAAAATCAAGTTGACCTCAAAATCTTACATACTAGCACAATCTGCCAAGTAAACAAACAACCAAACTAACATGGCAAGATATCTCAAACATACATATTCTATCAAAGTAATACTATAAATTACTTGTTGTAAATCAAATCATTACAACTAAATCACACTGAGGTTACAGATCCACTCACCGACACCTCAGGCCTCCACTCAGTAGTCTAATATCACTGAGCCTTCTCCACATCTGAGAATCAATATCAAATATAAGTTAGTAATCATAATCATCGATACCAAACTTATATCAATCTTCAACATTTAGGAACTTAACACAATTAACATTTCAATTACTAGTTCCTAATTGTGTATTAATGATTACAATAAATCATTATCATATAATTACATGTATCAAATATAAACCACATTACTATTAACAATCAAACATGAAATGTGATTACAGCCTACCAAACCGTCGGATTCCCTAAGAAGCCGCCGGCTTCCCACAAAACAACCTGAATCCGCCGGATTCCCTGAATCCGACCGGATTCCCCCAACTTTTACTGAATCCGCCGGATTCCCTTGAATCCGCCGGATTCCCTCGTCGTCCCAGCCCAGTTCGAACTGTTCAAACCCTAACTCGCGGGTTTTATACCCAAATCACTCCAAACTCGTTTTCAAACGGTTATAAACCACAAATATCATTACATAATCAATATGTAACACTTCTAGCATGTTTCTAACATTCAAATCTCTCAAATCATCAATTTACCTAATTTCAATCAAAATCAAATTCTTAAATACTTAAGAACACTTACTGATTGAAGAACATATCGATGATAATCTGAGGATAATGAAGTTTCACGAGAATCACCACTTCCTGATTTGATTTCTGGATTGATTTGGAGGTTTTCAGAGAGTTTCTGAGAGTTTTGGAATAAAAATGAATAACTTTCCTAAATAGGAAAGGATATATATAGAAACTTAGGTCGGTCCAACCTAAACCGCCTTCAATATATGGGTATAATTTAATACCCAATCTCAATCTATTGCCTGGAACCCGAAAACCATTTGCGAGTCCAAACATTTTATTGCACCGTCAACTATATTAATTTACAACAATTAATAATTTACTTATCACATTGGAATATTCGACTCCTATTCCAATTATTTCAACTATTTCAAACAATATTATTTCCAAACACATTTAAATCAAGAAATAATATATAAACAACTAGGTCCATTTCGAGGATGTTACAACTCTCCCCCCCTTAAAGAGATTTCGTCCCCGAAATCTAACCTCAATCAATCTAACTAATGTGATATAATCACATATATCTTAATATACATTTGTCCTCAATAGCAACTTACAACTATACTTAAACTGTTTGAATTTTTTTCCACATGCACATATCCAAATGTACATGCTTCTATCTTTTCCTATGCACACTTACAGTGCACCAAATCAATATCATCAATCAGATATATCTTATAAACAAACACTTACTTTAACAAGTGAATCCTACAATCACTTAAACAACAAGTGAAACCTAACATCACTTAATAGGTCTATACAACCAGAAATTAGCAATGTGCTAAAATCTTTAACCTATTCTCACTATTCATTTCTGTTAACAATAAAACAGCAATCACATTATCACAACAGTGGTTATTAAACCACAATGTACCTAGCAACATTGAAATATAATTCAGCTCACAACCAACAATCAATCTAATATACAGATCACAATCTTAAATCTCTACCATCAAAGATCTGAAATTCAAATCTAGGTCAACTTTTCATCCAAAAGTTTCATACTATACTCTTTTGAATACCCTATCATATTCACATATCATTTCAATCATATGAAATCCTTTACTTAAAAGTAATCCAGATTCATATCACCTTAATAAGCAAAGCAGAGGTCACACTCAATAGGTAAAACTACAATCAACAAGCACTTTGCTCAATCAACAAAAGTACCACAATCAATCTTACCTACAATCAACCAACCTCTACATCGACTTATTTCAGTTTGTAATTCCTTTCATTATGGCTTATCAATTGTCAACAACAACAACAATACAAACAATAATCACAACACTAGTGATTATACACCACAGTATGCCTATCAATACTTACTACTTATCTTCAAAGTCTAACTAACCATCAAGTTAGAATTTATATATTACTTAAACTGGTAAGACATCCATAATCTTATCTTAGCAACCAGTTATTTCATTCAATTCTTAAATTTCAAACTACTGCTTAATTATATCAACTTCCTAATCACAAGAAATTAGAAAGTATACAACTATCATCACATAATCACTTAGTACTACATCCCATCAATATAGCAACTAAGTCAACCTTAATCAACATATTATGATACTACAGATCAAGCATCACAATATCACAATGTGCTACTTTCCAACACATTACTAACCAAATCTACATCAAGCTAATCATAATTAACTAACTTCTACACAACTTATGGCACATTTTAATTCATTCTATTAAAACTTATCATGCCATTTATTATCATGTATTCCACACATACATATCTACACAACTTCGGGTACTCTCTTAAATGGACACATACACAACAATTCCATTTCATTCTATACACTAGGCCATTCAAACTATTAAAGTCTATACCAAGCCTTCATATTACTACTAATCATCACATATCCATACCACAGGACATGGAACAATCAATAACTCTAGGTTTCACTTATGTACTTACCAACTAGTATATAACTTAAACATTTCATTCTAAACTTTCAAGAAAAGTTTGGTGAATACAATCATCATCTATCAATCTCAAGGTTTCTCTTACTCTCTAACACTTTACAATTATACACATCAGGTTTTCAGCCCCAAATGTTAAGCAATCATTATTCTTAAACTATCAAAATAATGATCATTACACTTAATTTCATACCTGATTTCTTAAAATATGAACAACTATTCAATTTATATTTCCTCAATTATCAACAAAGATCAACTAGATCTTTAATACTGCCTATTTACAGATATACTTTCATATCTTTTCTCCTTATTTGGATCTAATCCCAATTTACCACTTTATCACTTACCTCATTGGTATGCAATCAACAAATAACTAAAGAATCCATTCAATTCTTTCAATACTTAGATAATTCACCATAAGGTATCAATCAACCTAGGCAACTAATAATAATAACCTTCAATTATTCATCATCTCACAGTCTTACCCAATCAAAGCTATCATCACAAGCCTCATACACTGGTAAGACCTTCTTATCACAATCCTAATCAATGTGATTTAACTTACATCATTCAACAATTTATAACTGTCATATCATTCAATGACTTCATATCTGTATAATTTTCTAACACATATTCAGTTCAAATATCATATATTTCCTAACTGAATACTTAATTATACTTAACACTATTTCAATTACTTAATACTAGCTTTAAGTAATTACTCAAGTTTTCATAACTTAATACAATTTAGGAATTCAATCATATTCCTCACAATCATAACATTACAATCTATGTTATACTATTTCACACACACAGTTAACTACATGTCAACTCTGGTTTCAATCAACCAATCAATAAAATTTTCTAATTGCTTTTCTCAAGTTTGACCTAAACTCAAACCAATCACAAGCAATTAATTTTATACACAATTCTCTATTCATGGTCTGACTTTCAAAGTTAACATACCATCAAGTTAACTCCCAAACCATTTCATCTTATATGTTTACTCTCAAACATATATTTCAAATTATTACGTTCAATAATTTTATCAATTCTTCACAAGAACAAAATCAACCTACAGCAATCTTGGCTCCATACAAGCCATTTCATATTATATGTTTACTATCAAACATATACTTCCAATTATTACATTCAATAATACTAGGAATTTCCTTAAACCAGACAATACTCACATGTCTTAACCTTGGCTTCATACAAGCCAGATACCAAATAGTGATTTATCTAAACACTATCAAATCTATCTAAGGTCAATGTAACACAATCAGTTACAATTACATATTCAACAAAATCAAATTAGTCAATTAGGTGTATCATCAAAACCTCTATCAATGACCATTATTATTTACACTTACATCTTTAAAGTCTACCTGTCACAGTTCTATCAACTGCTTGTTTTCTTATCAAAACAACAACTATTAAACAACTTAGCATACTTTCATGCTCAATTTTCTAAACACAAAATCACATTACATTTCTTTTATACCAAGTAGCCTCAACAAATTCATGTGACACAACATAATATAACAACGGTGATCAGGCGTTGCAAGATTATGTTCTTCACAATCCATTCTCAGGCTACTCTACATTATAATTATCAATATGACCTACTCTTATCTCATGTATGTATTAAATACTTCATGATTTCAAATCAATCATAATCTATTTAATAGTTCCTATCAGCTGATACATACTCAAAATCAGCTTACTACTTACATATTCAACCTTACATATGCAAGTCATCTCACATACACACAATGTTCTAATTTTCAGCAACTGAATTACTCAGTATATCACTTATCTGAAACCTCAAACATATGATAACTTATCATCATAGTTTCAACACTTAACATTAATCAATGTCCCTATTTTTCTCAAAATTCAGGACACATCTTACTTAATTATCATCACTTTGACATATGCTATCATATCAAGCATCACTGTCACAACAAGCCTATTCAATCATGTTACTATAAAACATTTCATTTCTTAATTTACAATTGACCAGAAAGATCTATCACTTCCTTAATCAATTTAGCTTTATCATAAGCCATATTTCTTATAAACCTATCAGTCTCGGTTTATATCAATTGTTTAACTATAGTCAACACATATCATATAGTCACATAAGCACATATCTTCTCAAATAACAGTCATTCTCAAATCAAATGACACAACTTTCCTTAACAAGGATTTAAGTCACTCCTTGTAATCAATCTACTAGTTTTGTCTCACAATCTAGACACTCTTAGGTTCTAACATCAATCCTGTTAAAACCTTAATCAACTCTTTTCTACTTACTTAAGCACATTCCTGCATTTTCAATTCAATCAGAAATAATCACAACAATGAACATCTCATTTAGTACTTCTATCCTCATGTCAACATATAGCAATCATCAGTTGACTCAAAACTGGGGAATCATATCAGTTTGACTCAATTAACTTCACAACAAAGCTTACTCAACATAACAGAGTAAACAATTCAAGTTAATTTAAATTAACATAGGCTTATCGAAGATTACCTGACAATCTTAAGCCCACAAGCGTTGAGGAAACATGAAATATACTAATCAGATACTCATGTTCCTCCGTCTCTGCAATCAAACAACACTTCACAACTTGTTAAAGGTTAGTACATATTCAACTAACTACTTTCTCACACATTCACTAATCAACTAAACCCACACCTTCTGGAATGTTTGACTCAACTCAATCAAAGTTTAGGATTGAACATTCTATCAAGTCCAATTCACCCAAACTATTGCTCTGATACCAGCTTATAACACCCCTCGTTTCATTATAAACAATCAATATAATAATAGCGACACGGAAGCGTATTTTTAAAACATACTATCAATGTACTCAAAATGTCAATAAACTTTTTCAAACTTATTACATGACATTTCAACACACTGGGTGTTATTAAAAACATTTCTATAATTATCAAAATAACATCAGAGTAGCAGCCTATCAAACATTCCATCCAGTCAAACACTTCCTGCCCTGCCCAATATGTCCCATCTATTTTAACCTGCAGGAAGAACTGTGGTGGGGTTAGCATAAAGCTAAGTGAATAAACTATAAGCAACAGTACAACCTAGCATAATGTGACACCCCCAAAATTTTTATGATTTGCGGAAGCTTGATTTAGGTGTCACTAATCAATATACAAAGCACATAAGATATAATGAACGACCACTATATGCGTCGTTTAAACTTGTATAGATAATGTAAATGTTTACATCAAAATATAGTTACATTAGCTCGATTCCTGAAATTGAGAGATTACATAGCATAATTACTTTTACAAAATATAATAATGCAGTCCAATCTCTAGTTGTATGTATGCTGACTCGAGCTAATAATTCCTGCTTGTGCAGCCAAACTACTGCTGGGTACCTGTGATAAATACTAAAATGGGTCAGCGAAAACGCTGGTGAGCTCACAGGTTTGTATGTCAATGTATAGTTGTCAGAACCGCAAGATTTATAATGAATTTAAAATGCAATTAAGCAAAATAAAAGTTATACTGTCCATGAGCACATAGTCTGAGCTTAACTTGATTTGTCAGGCCCACTTAAGGAAACCTAACTTGAAATGCCTCCTACGAGTGCCTAATCAACACTCGTCTTCCCAAATGCTAATACATCCGTTTGACCGGTTAGTGCGTGCTAACCCGGATGAGGATTGTCAATCCCATATGATATCATATACTAACATTCACGCTATAAAATACTAGAGACTATGCTTATGGAGGACTTTAAATTGATTAGCTTGAAACTCATGTAGTATTTGAAGTTTGGCACTTGCGTTCTACTTGTAAAACAAAATCGAGTAGTAATATCACACACCTAGTTGTAAAGCAGTGAAAATGGGGCTATGAAACTCACCTGAGTCTTGAAGTGTTTAACTTAATAAACTTGAAGTAATTAGCAGTGTGTTGGTGTCCAAAGACTTGAAACCTGAATGTGTCCACGACACTTGAATTGTTATTAATTGTATTGGTATCTCGAAAGACTACCATTGAAATTGTTTGTCTAACTTAATGTCCAAATTACCCCGATTTGGTTGATTGTATTGTTACAAGTTACTACGACTTGTTTGATTGAATTGACACAAGTTACAACGACTTGTTTGAATAAATTATCTAAGTTACTATGACTTAGTTGATTCAATTGTGTATTTGAAAATGTGTACGGCCCGTTGGTGATTTAGTTGAAATAATAATAATTCTAAAATGTTGACTTTGCTACAGTACTGCTACAGTAAATTTGACTTTTTTGAACAGTAACTTTGACTTCAAAATTTTGAGGTTTGAAGATTCTGTTTTGTGCGACGTAGGGTGCTACGTCGCAGATCCGGACTGCGACGTTGGGCATGACGTCGCTATGTGCGACTTTCGCAATTTAATGCGACGTTGTACGTGACGTCGCTATAGGCGACGTAGTTGATTTCTGCGACGTAAGGGTCTGCGTCGCTAAGTGCGACGTTGGGGTTATAGTGCGACGTAGGTCGCTGCGTCGCTATATGCGACGTTAGGGATATAGTGCGACGTAGGTCGCTACGTCGCATTTGCTCCAGGCCAAATGCGACGTACGGAGTCTGATCGGAGTTTCAACTCCAAAAACGCGTTTTCCGGCCATCGATCGGCATAATATTTTTTTACCCAACCCATTTTAGGACATTACAAGGTTATACAAACAACTAGCAAGTTATAAAACTTAAAAACGAGAGTTTTCGGAGTTGTGTCGGAAACTTACAAATCGCCGAAATGAAATTCCGGAAAGATAGAAGTGTAGATCGTCGCGTGGTGGTCGTTTATTTCCAAAGGGGCTTGAAGATCCGAAGTCGTTTAGGGCGTTTATTTTGTGATTTTTGTTGATTTTGGTTGGTGGTTTTTGAGATGAAAGAAAAGGAAGAGAGAGAGAAAGTAAATGAGAATGAAAGAAAGTGGGTGGAAGTGGGAGGTTAAATCCCCACTTTCGCCCCGCGTTCCCGCTCCGTGCGGTGTTCGTTTGCTCCGTCATTTAAACGTTAAATAATTATTTTAAATATTAATTGGTACATTTTAAAATACAAATTATCACGCTATATTTTATTTAAATATTTTACTAATCACTTTATATTTGAATTATAAAAACGTAAGTTAATTTGTTTGCGCGTTTTACATTTTAAATTTGGTAACTTTCTGATTGTACGGTACGAATGAATACGAAGTATTATAATAAGGATACTTTTGACATAAAGCGTTATTAAATAAAAGTTGGTCACCAACGTCCGTATTTATTGTATCGAAATTCATTCGATTTAAAGCTCGTGCGATTTAAACAAACCGCATAATTGTAGATATATATTCAACAATATATATAATAGTTGATACATTAATTAGCCTAACACAGAACTAATTACATGTATTAAAACTTTATTAGGCACTAAAGTATAGTCCTAAATTGACGGTTGTCACATTCTCCCCCTGTTAGAAGAATTTCGTCCCGAAATTTAAGTTGGAGTTGTGTTTGACGTTGAATCAGTGAAGAGTTGAGGATAATTGAGTCGCATTTGATCTTCTCGTTCCCAGGTGAATTCCGGACCGCGCCGCGAATTCCACCTAACCTTGACAATAGGAATACGACTTTGTTTAAGTTGTTTGACCTCACGGTCCATGATTTCAGCGGGTTCCTCAACAAAGTGAAGTTTTTCGTCAACTCGAATTTCATCGAGTGGAATGATAAGTGTCTCATCAGACAGACACTTCTTCAGATTTGAAACATGAAATGTGGGATGCACGTTGCTGAGTTCGGATGGCAGTTGCAATCGATAAGCCACTGGACCAATCCTTTCGAGGATCTCGAATGGTCCAATGTATCTGGGATTCAACTTCCCTCGTTTGCCAAATCGGATTACGCCTTTCCAAGGCGATACTTTGAGTAAAACTCGATCCCCAACTTGGAACTCGAGTGGTTTGCGTCTCACGTCAGCATAACTTTTCTGACGGTCACGTGCGGCTTTGAGTTTGTTTTGAATGTCGACGATTCTTTCGGTCGTCTCGTGAATGATTTCTGGACCTGTGAGTTGGCTATCCCCAACTTCGGTCCAACAGATAGGTGACCGGCACTTACGACCGTACAGTGCCTCGAAAGGTGCAGCTTTGATGCTGGTATGATAACTGTTGTTGTACGAGAACTCGCACAATGGTAGGTGTTTTTCCCAGTTTACACCAAAGTCTACTACGCAGGCCCGTAGCATGTCTTCCAGTGTTTGAATGGTTCGTTCACTTTGGCCGTCGGTTTGAGGATGGTATGCGGTACTCATATCAAGTCGAGTACCCAGAGATTTTTGAAGTGATTGCCAAAATTGTGAAGTGAAGCGACTATCTCTATCAGAGATAATTGAGATTGGAACACCGTGTTTGGTCACGATTTCCTTCAGGTAGATTCTGGTGAGGCGTTCCATTTTGTCGGATTCCTTGATCGCCAGGAAATGAGCAGACTTTGTGAGACGATCCACGATCACCCAAATGGTATCGCAACCGTTCGCTGACTTTGGTAGTTTGGTTATGAAGTCCATAGCAATTTGTTCCCATTTCCATTCAGGAAGACTGGGTTGTTGAAGTAAACCAGAAGGTTTTTGATATTCAATTTTGACTTTGGAGCAAGTAAGACACTTGCTGACATAGGTGGCGATTTCAGCTTTCATGTTCGGCCACCAATAGAAGTCCTTGATACCGTGGTACATTTTATCAGATCCCGGATGGATAGAGTATTTGGACTTGTGAGCTTCATCCATCACCAAGTCTCGTAGGTTCCCAAATTTAGGCAACCAGATTCGGTTTGAGAAATACCTAATCCCGTTAGGTTTGACTTTGAATTGTTTATCCATGCCTCGCAAGGCTTCATCTTTGACATTCTCGGGTTTTAAGGCTTCGAGTTGAGCAGTGAGAATTTGAATATTTAAATTGTTGTGAATGGTCATACTGAAGGCTCGAACCCGAAGTGGTTTCACTCGCTCTTTCCGACTGAGGGCATCAGCAACAACATTTGCTTTGCCTGGGTGATATTTGAGTTCGCAGTCGTAATCTGTAAGCAACTCTACCCATCGACGTTGCCTCATGTTGAGATCCTTCTGATCGAATATGTGTTGGAGACTTTTGTGGTCTGTAAAGATTGTACATCTGGTACCATAAAGGTAATGTCTCCAGATTTTGAGGGCAAAAACGACAGCTCCTAGCTCGAGGTCGTGGGTGGTGTAATTCTTTTCATGAATCTTGAGCTGTCGGGAAGCATAAGCTATGACTTTGTCTCGTTGCATAAGCACACAACCGAGACCTTGATGTGAAGCATCGCAGTATACCACGAAGTCATCGGTGCCTTCGGGTAATGAGAGGATTGGAGCACTGCAAAGCTTTTGTTTTAAGAGTTGGAATGCCGATTCTTGTTTATCAGTCCAGTCAAACTTTTTGTCTTTCTGGGTCAACGTCGTGAGTGGTATGGCTATCTTGGAGAAATTTCCAATGAAGCGTCGATAGTATCCGGCCAGTCCTAAAAACTGCCGTACTTCGGTCGGAGTGGTTGGCGATTGCCAGTCTTTGATAGCCTCGATTTTTGACGGGTCAACGTGAATCCCCTGACTGTCAATCACGTGGCCAAGGAATTGAACGGTTTTGATCCAGAACTCACACTTAGAGAACTTGGCATAGAGCTCCTCGTGTTTAAGTAGTTCAAGGATGGTTCTGAGGTGTTGCGCATGTTCTTCTTTGCTTCGTGAATATATGAGGATGTCATCGATGAAGACAATGACAAACTTGTCAAGGTAGGGTTTGCACACCCGATTCATAAGGTCCATGAATACAGCCGGTGCATTGGTTAGGCCGAATGGCATCACTTGGAATTCGTAATGCCCGTAACGGGTTCTGAAAGCGGTTTTTGGAATATCGGCATCGCGAACACGCAATTGGTGATAACCGGATCGGAGATCAATCTTTGAATAACAACTCGACCCTTGAAGTTGGTCGAACAAATCATCGATTCGAGGGAGTGGATACCGATTCTTGACAGTTAACTTGTTCAACTCTCGATAGTCGATACACATTCGAAAAGAACCGTCTTTCTTCTTAACAAATAGGACCGGAGCTCCCCAAGGTGAAGAACTCGGCCTGATAAACCCCCGTTCCAGGAGTTCCTGTAACTGGGTGGACAGCTCTTGAAGTTCTGATGGAGCTAAACGGTATGGTGCTCGGGCCACAGGCGCAGCACCTGGTACAAGATCGATTGAGAACTCAACCTGTCTTGGTGGTGGTAGACCAGGCAGTTCCTCAGGAAAGACTTCTGGAAAGTCTCGAACAATTGGAACATCCTCAAGTCGCTTCTCCTCCGACTTTTTCTCCATGATGTGCGCGAGGATTGATGGATAACCCTTTCTTAGAAATTTCCGGGTTTTAAGACAAGATATGAGGTTAAGCCTCGTCCCACCGGTCTCCCCCTGTATGATTAGGGTTCTACCGACGGCGAGAGGTATGCGAACAACTTTGTCATGGCAAATGATTTCGGCGCGATGTTTGGATAACCAGTCCATGCCTACGATGACATCGAAACTCCCTATTTCAATAGGCATAAGATCTATGGAGAAGGTTTCGTCGGCTAGATTTAAAGTGCAATTAGGTATCACACTATCGGTTTCTATCAGCTTGCCATTTGCTAACTCTACGGTGTACTTAACGTCTAAAGCAACAGGTGTAATGTCAAGTAGAGGACAAAATTCATCAGAAATACAACTCCTATCGGCACCAGTATCAAACAGTATGGAAGCAGTTAAATTGTTGAGGAGGAACATACCCGTGACCACATTCGGGTCCTGACGGGCGTCCCCTGAGTTGATTACGAAGGCGCTACTTTTGGTGTTGGTGTTGTTGCGGTGGTTGTTGTTGTTGTTGCCCTTATTCTTCAGTTTTGGGCAAGAATCCCTGAAGTGTCCTGGGTTTCCACATTCGTAGCAGGACTTAGGTTGCCGGGTATTTCTGTCAGAGGGGTTGTTGTTGGATTTGGGGGCTCGGCAATCCTTAGTCAGATGCCCGTACCTCCTACAGTTGTTGCAAGGAGTACCGCACTGACCAAAATGGTGGTAGTTACACTTGGGACAATAAGGCCTGTCCCCGGTGTAGCTGCGGGTGGTTTCAGAGTTGGAGGTGTAGACTTGGATGGCGTTGTTTTTCTTGTTTGAGTTGTGGTGGTGTTCAGTGGATTTGCGTTTGTTGTTGTTGGAGGATGAGGTGTTGGAGGTCTCACGGCTGACAACTAGAGCCATGAGTTCGTGGGCCAATCGAATGGCACTCTCAGTGGTGGTTGGTTTGGATGAGGCGACGTTTCCCTGGATGTTCTCGGGGAGTCCACGAATGTATTTCTTAATGCCCTTACTTTCTGGTTCGACCAAACCCGGGCATAATAAAGCAAACTGCTGAAATTTGGTGGTATATTCAGCGACATCATTTCCCTGCACTGCCAGGTGCCAGAATTCTTCCTCCAGCCTGTGCAATTCTTCTTCAGGACAGTATTTTTCTGTCAGCTTCTTCTTCAGTTCGGCCCAAGGAAGTCGATTTGCAACCTCAAGGCCTACAGAGTTTGCGTGGGTTTTCCACCACGTGAGTGCACCTTCCTGAAAGGTGTAAGCAGCGAATTTAACCTTGTTGTTCTCGGTGCAGTCGCAGAGGCTGAAAACAGATTCCATACGCTCAATCCAACGGATCAAGCCAATGGCACCTTCCGTGCCCTTGAAATATAGTGGTTTACAGCTAAGAAAATCCTTATAGGAGCAGGGTTTGGGTGGTGGAGTATTGGTTGCTGTGTCCTCGCTACCGGGTGGTGTTCGGGTAGCCAAGGCTTCGGTCACACTGCGGGCAATTATTCCCGCGATTTCAGCTTCGCTAAGGGTAATTTGACGACGAGGAGGCATGATGCTGAGTAAGAAAGAACAAGGAAATGAAATAAGATACTAGTCCGAGTATGATGAACTAGTGGTGTGTTTGTCATTCCGAGACAAAACGTTTGAAAGAAAGAGGCCTATAATCATATAATATAATATAGCCTAAAGTTGTAATGAGGTCTATTCATGTAAATATATGTATATCACATAATAACCTATTGAGTGTCTAGCACAGACGTGTTTTGAGTCCCGTTTCTCTCGAGGTCAGAGTCAACTAATGCATTCCTGTTCAACATAACTCTTTCAGATTTCACATCATCTTTCTTTAATTGTACATAGTTGATCAGGCTATGTTAAATTAAAGTCGTATGATGTAATCCCTGAACTAGTCATAACTAATAAGGAATACTGCCTAACGGTCATAGTCTAGGCCCACTAAATGCAACCTAGTTCACTATAACCTTAGGCTTTGATACCAATCTGTGACACCCCCAAAATTTTTATGATTTGCGGAAGCTTGATTTAGGTGTCACTAATCAATATACAAAGCACATAAGATATAATGAACGACCACTATATGCGTCGTTTAAACTTGTATAGATAATGTAAATGTTTACATCAAAATATAGTTACATTAGCTCGATTCCTGAAATTGAGAGATTACATAGCATAATTACTTTTACAAAATATAATAATGCAGTCCAATCTCTAGTTGTATGTATGCTGACTCGAGCTAATAATTCCTGCTTGTGCAGCCAAACTACTGCTGGGTACCTGTGATAAATACTAAAATGGGTCAGCGAAAACGCTGGTGAGCTCACAGGTTTGTATGTCAATGTATAGTTGTCAGAACCGCAAGATTTATAATGAATTTAAAATGCAATTAAGCAAAATAAAAGTTATACTGTCCATGAGCACATAGTCTGAGCTTAACTTGATTTGTCAGGCCCACTTAAGGAAACCTAACTTGAAATGCCTCCTACGAGTGCCTAATCAACACTCGTCTTCCCAAATGCTAATACATCCGTTTGACCGGTTAGTGCGTGCTAACCCGGATGAGGATTGTCAATCCCATATGATATCATATACTAACATTCACGCTATAAAATACTAGAGACTATGCTTATGGAGGACTTTAAATTGATTAGCTTGAAACTCATGTAGTATTTGAAGTTTGGCACTTGCGTTCTACTTGTAAAACAAAATCGAGTAGTAATATCACACCCCTAGTTGTAAAGCAGTGAAAATGGGGCTATGAAACTCACCTGAGTCTTGAAGTGTTTAACTTAATAAACTTGAAGTAATTAGCAGTGTGTTGGTGTCCAAAGACTTGAAACCTGAATGTGTCCACGACACTTGAATTGTTATTAATTGTATTGGTATCTCGAAAGACTACCATTGAAATTGTTTGTCTAACTTAATGTCCAAATTACCCCGATTTGGTTGATTGTATTGTTACAAGTTACTACGACTTGTTTGATTGAATTGACACAAGTTACAACGACTTGTTTGAATAAATTATCTAAGTTACTATGACTTAGTTGATTCAATTGTGTATTTGAAAATGTGTACGGCCCGTTGGTGATTTAGTTGAAATAATAATAATTCTAAAATGTTGACTTTGCTACAGTACTGCTACAGTAAATTTGACTTTTTTGAACAGTAACTTTGACTTCAAAATTTTGAGGTTTGAAGATTCTGTTTTGTGCGACGTAGGGTGCTACGTCGCAGATCCGGACTGCGACGTTGGGCATGACGTCGCTATGTGCGACTTTCGCAATTTAATGCGACGTTGTACGTGACGTCGCTATAGGCGACGTAGTTGATTTCTGCGACGTAAGGGTCTGCGTCGCTAAGTGCGACGTTGGGGTTATAGTGCGACGTAGGTCGCTGCGTCGCTATATGCGACGTTAGGGATATAGTGCGACGTAGGTCGCTACGTCGCATTTGCTCCAGGCCAAATGCGACGTACGGAGTCTGATCGGAGTTTCAACTCCAAAAACGCGATTTCCGGCCATCGATCGGCATAATATTTTTTTACCCAACCCATTTTAGGACATTACAAGGTTATACAAACAACTAGCAAGTTATAAAACTTAAAAACGAGAGTTTTCGGAGTTGTGTCGGAAACTTACAAATCGCCGAAATGAAATTCCGGAAAGATAGAAGTGTAGATCGTCGCGTGGTGGTCGTTTATTTCCAAAGGGGCTTGAAGATCCGAAGTCGTTTAGGGCGTTTATTTTGTGATTTTTGTTGATTTTGGTTGGTGGTTTTTGAGATGAAAGAAAAGGAAGAGAGAGAGAAAGTAAATGAGAATGAAAGAAAGTGGGTGGAAGTGGGAGGTTAAATCCCCACTTTCGCCCCGCGTTCCCGCTCCGTGCGGTGTTCGTTTGCTCCGTCATTTAAACGTTAAATAATTATTTTAAATATTAATTGGTACATTTTAAAATACAAATTATCACGCTATATTTTATTTAAATATTTTACTAATCACTTTATATTTGAATTATAAAAACGTAAGTTAATTTGTTTGCGCGTTTTACATTTTAAATTTGGTAACTTTCTGATTGTACGGTACGAATGAATACGAAGTATTATAATAAGGATACTTTTGACATAAAGCGTTATTAAATAAAAGTTGGTCACCAACGTCCGTATTTATTGTATCGAAATTCATTCGATTTAAAGCTCGTGCGATTTAAACAAACCGCATAATTGTAGATATATATTCAACAATATATATAATAGTTGATACATTAATTAGCCTAACACAGAACTAATTACATGTATTAAAACTTTATTAGGCACTAAAGTATAGTCCTAAATTGACGGTTGTCACACATAACAATCTGTTTACATCAAATAACAATAAACAGAAAATCAATCAATCACTTGACATCCAATCAATGTCATACACGCAACATCATGAGGATCGGTGGTCCCTGAGACACCCTAATACCGGTTTGGTACTCAAGGAACTCTTATCAATCATCTGTATTGGCCCATACAGAACTACCGATAACTTGTTGTCAATCACACACGACCTAGATCTCTAAACCGACATTTCAAGTTTCCGAGATCTCCTGTCGTCTACAACAACAACAAGTCCAACCATCAAATCAAGTTGACCTCAAAATCTTACATACTAGCACAATCTGCCAAGTAAACAAACAACCAAACTAACATGGCAAGATATCTCAAACATACATATTCTATCAAAGTAATACTATAAATTACTTGTTGTAAATCAAATCATTACAACTAAATCACACTGAGGTTACAGATCCACTCACCGACACCTCAGGCCTCCACTCAGTAGTCTAATATCACTGAGCCTTCTCCACATCTGAGAATCAATATCAAATATAAGTTAGTAATCATAATCATCGATACCAAACTTATATCAATCTTCAACATTTAGGAACTTAACACAATTAACATTTCAATTACTAGTTCCTAATTGTGTATTAATGATTACAATAAATCATTATCATATAATTACATGTATCAAATATAAACCACATTACTATTAACAATCAAACATGAAATGTGATTACAGCCTACCAAACCGCCGGATTCCCTAAGAAGCCGCCGGCTTCCCACAAAACAACCTGAATCCGCCGGATTCCCTGAATCCGACCGGATTCCCCCAACTTTTACTGAATCCGCCGGATTCCCGCGAATCCGACCGGATTCCCTCATTTCTGCCGGAATCCGCCGGATTCTCTTGAATCCGCCGGATTCCCTCGTCGTCCCAGCCCAGTTCGAACTGTTCAAACCCTAACTCGCGGGTTTTATACCCAAATCACTCCAAACTCGTTTTCAAACGGTTATAAACCACAAATATCATTACATAATCAATATGTAACACTTCTAGCATGTTTCTAACATTCAAATCTCTCAAATCATCAATTTACCTAATTTCAATCAAAATCAAATTCTTAAATACTTAAGAACACTTACTGATTGAAGAACATATCGATGATAATCTGAGGATAATGAAGTTTCACGAGAATCACCACTTCCTGATTTGATTTCTGGATTGATTTGGAGGTTTTCAGAGAGTTTCTGAGAGTTTTGGAATAAAAATGAATAACTTTCCTAAATAGGAAAGGATATATATAGAAACTTAGGTCGGTCCAACCTAAACCGCCTTCAATATATGGGTATAATTTAATACCCCATCTCAATCTATTGCCTGGAACCCGAAAACCATTTGCGAGTCCAAACATTTTATTGCACCGTCAACTATATTAATTTACAACAATTAATAATTTACTTATCACATTGGAATATTCGACTCCTATTCCAATTATTTCAACTATTTCAAACAATATTATTTCCAAACACATTTAAATCAAGAAATAATATATAAACAACTAGGTCCATTTCGATGATGTTACAAGAACCTTATGTGCAAGAAACTAAATTATCAAGAAACAAGATTTCAATAATTCAAGAAATAAGATTTTCAAGAAACAAGATCAATTATGTGCAAGATCAAGAACTTATGTGCAAGATCAAGAACACAAGAAACTCAAGATGCAAGAAACTTTATGTGTTTTATTATTTGTTTTATGTGTTTTATTATATGTGAATTGTTGTTTGCTAGTACTGTTGTGTGTACCCTCTAGATCAAGAACTAGAACAAGAACTCAAGGAATCAAGAAAACTAGAAACAAGAACTCAAGAACCCGAGAACTCAGGGAACTAGAAATTAGAACAGAATCAAGAGCGCTAGAAACAAGAACCTACAACTCCAGAACTCAAGGAATTAGAAACAAGAACAGAATCAAGGATACTAGAAAACAAGAAAACTAGAATACTAGACTTAAGGATTCAAGAAAACTATTTTGGTTTATACCATTTAAACAAGATTTTGTTAACTCTCTCACAGGTTTTACACACGTATGGCTTTCATACGTTACAACTTATTTTGTGACTTGTGTCACACAACATACTTTTTTCCTGATAAACCTATGAACTCACCAGCTTTATAGCTGACTGTTTTAGTGTGCATTCTCAGGTACAAGAAGACAGTAGGATTGGCCTCAGGATCCTAGCTCGAGTCGCATACTTTCAACACATGGATTTTCATTACATACTTTTGTACTACTAAAAATGTAATTAAGTCATTTTGCGAACTCACAATATTGTAAATACTTCATTTTGGGTTATATAACTACTATTTTCAAACGTCTCATGTAAAGGTCGTTTGCTTGTAATTATGTGTTGTGATTACCGTATTAGTCACGCCCCGACCCGAATCGCTTCCGCAACAGTAAAATTGGGGGTGTGACATTAATGGAGAATCATAAAATTGTGTGCATAGTCAAAGTAGACACATAAACCGAGTTGAATAGAGTTTATGAAGTATACACCTATTCTGAGATGAATCAGAATAATAAGGTGAAAACTGCAATATTTCAAGGAAAATGCTAAATATGTTTTTAGAGTGTATTAAAGTATTTGACAATTAATGGTGTGAATCAACAATGATTAGCATCAATTATTTTAGCACATGATAATTAGCACTAAATTTAGTAATCAGGTTAAGTTATTTAGTCGTTAGTTTACCATTAGTTAGCTTAATATATTACCATTAAGTAATAAATATTTTAGAATACATCTTTTTTACAATTCCTTCCTACACATTATTATGTTATATCTTACCTATATAATAATTAGCTTGCCCCCTAGCTTATGTGGAGTGCTCACATTGTCTAAAATCCTATGTGGCATTTTCATATTCCATCATTTAATTTATCATGCCATGTGGAATCATTATTATTTGTATTATCATAACAATAATAATAATAATAATAATAATAATAATAATAATAATAATAATAATAATAATAATAAATTTAATTTAATTTAATTGGATATTAAATGCGGGATAACCAAATATATAATCAAAATAGTGAAAAGAATTTGAATATATAGGTGCATCATTATCAAAGTATTAATAGTTTATTTAGTGTATTATTAAGTGTATATAAGTATATGTAAAGATATTGTAACAATTAAATACTATACTCTCAGATGAGATTGTAAGATAATACTTTTATAAATTCGAAAGTGAAGAATCGTGCAAGTGAGTTACTAAGATCAATACAATCTTCCATTCTTTTAGTTTCAAATATATACGACATTTGAATGTTAATGGAGTATTATATTGTGTGAACAAAGTAGACCGGCTTATATGATTTATTCGATTATTAAAAATCTATCTAATCTATTTTTATAAAGCTGTCAAGTATGTGATCGCTTATTATTCAGTTTTAAGTGGTTTACTCTATTGTTGAAAAACACCACAGTTTTCCTCATCAAGTTTAAAAATTCTTATTTTAAGTTTTAGCATGATTCAACATATAGACATGTTTGCTTCTTCCTCAATGGTAGTCATCTCTGTATATTACTTGATTTTTTTCCGATAATCTGATATACTGTATAACCTTCTTATATCAGTTGTTTGTCGTGGTTCATGTTTCTGACTGTTGTGTAATTTAATTAGCTTTCTTCTCATTTTTTTAAGATGATCCATAATAGCTAATCTAATGATTTATGATTTTGTATATATGGTGAGATCAAGTAAAACTTTTGATGAGATAAGGCGTCTTGAAAAACTTACTTAGATTTCTATGTAGTACTATTATATGATCATATATAAGTTATGGATGCTAATGAAGAATTGTAATTTTAGATAATTCATCTGTTAAGTGAGCCGATAAACATACATCGTTGACTCATTTATTTATATATATATAATTATAATACATTTTTATTAGCTTATATATAGTCTTCCCATATAATCTAAAATCTAATATGAAGTTATAGTAACATTGTTGTGTATCACACGAGTTTTACATTAATATATTATAACTTGCAAAGCCGTCCATCGGACGGATTTACCCTAGTTTAGACTAATGCTCCCTCCCTCCTAAATTATGTCTCCATTTTACTACTTATATTTATTACAAAATAATTGGTTACTTCTAAAAATAAATATGGAGTAATGATTAAATCTTGGATTTAGTATATGGAAATGCAACTAACTTGTACCCGATATCTATTGTGTGTACCCAACTTACGTATGCTATTTTTAATGCATCAAACTTTCAAAAAGGGTGTTTTAATGTAATTTGGTGACGTATCACTCGTTGAAGGTGTCACGTGGCATCCGGAGAGTTTGACAGGTTATCAACACGTCACCAAATTACATTAAAACACCCTTTTTGAAAGTTTGATGCATTAAAAATAGCATACGTAAGTTGGGTACACACAATAGATATCGGGTACAAGTTAGTTGCATTTCCAGGTACTAAACCCATAAATGTTCCATATTACTCTAAGTTTTAAAACTACACAACCCTCAAAGAAGATATATAACTAATGGTAGAGGGTTAAAAATGTCATTATAATAAGATCAAAGCTTCATTTGATGTGTTTTTCTTTAAAGTGTGTGTTTTCAACTTAGAGACGTATAATTTTGAAAGGGTAGAGTATATTATAACTTAACAGGTAATCAATTTTATTTAGGGGTTAGTATCTGAGAATGCACTAAACTTGTGCTCGATATCGATTGTGTGTATCATACTTACACTCGTCATTTTTAATGCATCAAACTTTCAAAAAGGGTATTTTAATGTATTTTTGTGATGTTTTGATGACGTGTCAAGCTCTCACGATGCCACGTGGCACCTTAAACGAACGACACATCACCAAAATACACTAAAACACCCTTTTTGAAAGTTTGGTACATTAAAAATGACGAGTTTAAGTTTGATACACACAATTGATATATGGCACAAGGGATTTCCAAACACTAAGACCTTTTATTTAATTTAGTTACTGCTATATATGAGTGGATTTCTTATATCTTAATCAATCAGCCAATCAAAAAGTAGTTTTGTACGTGCTTTTTCAACCTTTCGGACAGTCTCTTTGCGGTTCAGACAATTAACAAAGGGATTAGAGCATGAAAATGTACTCAATTTTAACTCAAGCTCTATAGTATGTATCTAATTTCAATTTGGTCTATTATGTGTATCCAGATTTCAATTATGGTCTATTGTGTGTATATAACATACGTGTCATCCGTGTAAGCTAGGTGCCACGTGACATCTATACAAGATGCCACATCATCAAAATTACTGTACAATACACACAATAGACTATTATGGAAAGTTGAATACTTTAAGTAGACCATAATGAAGTTGGATACGCACTATGACACTAAAGAGTTTGAGTTAAAGTTAACTGCATTTCCACACACTAATCCCGTTAACAAATGTAAATATAAAGTCTACATAATTAACATTGTGGTATACATAAAATATAATATAAGTTTAATATTTCTATATTGATTTGTTGCAATACTCAACATCAGATCAATTAATTAGATATACACCCTCCGTCCCAGTTTTATTGTCATCTTTTGACTTTTGGAGTCTTTCTTTGACAACTTTGACCTTGAATATTTTTGTTTGTGTTATATAATACTTGATGCAAATTATACCAATGAAAATACATTCAAAACCCAATCCATTCATATATTTTGCATCAAATATTATATAACACAAACAAAAATATTAAATGTCAAAGTTGTCAAAGAAAGACTTCAAAAGTCAAAAGAGGATAATACAACTGGGATAGAGGGAGTATATCATATCACGTTCATTATATTCCAACCAATGCATAAGAACTATATTGAATTTAACTTCACAAACAAGTTATTCTGGTTATACTCCATCCGTCCTAGTTAAAGTGTACAATTGGTTGATACTTCTCAACTAAGTACACTCTTCACCAATCATATAACATCTCAATTCACTAAAGTTTCTTTCAATTGGCTGAAACTTCAAAGTGGGCACTTAATTATTCAGGACATCCCAAAATAGTAATATGGACATTTTGCATAAGACGCATGTAGTAATTAAGTTGATGAAGATGAAAAATGTAAGAAAGTAAAAAATAATACCGAGTACTATATAAGTTTATCATTGGCTTTAAAGAATGTGTCGTCGACTGAATTGTGATTGATGTTTATAGGAAGTTTGAGTTTAGTTAGCGGAATTTAATTAATTAATGGAATTCAATGAGATTGGTTTACTTAAGGAGATTCACATTATTTGAAAATTTTAGTTCCTTTGATAAATTACAATTCCACTAAGCAACATTCGATGAATCAAACGCAACCTTCAATTAATGAAATGAAAGCTCTGTGTTGAAAAAACTATATACACATGCAAGGACAGAGTCAACAAGTCATTAGAGGGTCAATTGAAACCCCCTTAATATATACCTCCTCCATCTCATTCAAAGTGTCCACTTTGACTTTGCACACAGTTTTAGAATTCTCTACTATCTAGACTTTTCGCTAATCAAATAACATATCTAACCACTAGAGTCTCTTTTGATTGGTTGAAACATGAAAGTGAACACTTATTTGGGACAATCCAAAATAGTTATGTGAACACTTGGGTGGGATGCAGGAATTACTGTGACGCTAGTAATACTAAATTTAATCTAATTTTAGTTATGAACATGTTACTTTTAAATATAAAACTGTGACTAATTTTAATCATGAATCAAACCCATTAATTAATTAACCATTACTTTCTCCGGTGCTAGTTAATTACTCATAGACAAACAAAGTAAGCATATCATGACAATTAACAAGTGACTACATGAGCTTGCTAAGATTAAGAGGGTAGCTAATCCGATGGACCACTTTGAAAAGCAAGAACATTATTTACTTAATTTCATGTGATTACGTACCACCTACCTATATTCATATGCCTTTTGGAGTTTGGAATCTTGCATAATCATAATTAATATTAATATGGTCGCATGTTCTCCATCTCGTCTCATCTTTATTCAATGCCACTTTTTTTGGTTGCAAGCTCTAGTGTCTTTCCTAAAGGCGTGTTATTTACATACAAAATTTGGATTCCAGCTGATAATCAGTCTTCTTTTTTTAACAATAAGTATGCTTTTCGAAGCTAACTAGCTGTTAGATTGAACTATAAGTTTCTAAGAAGCTGATACTTAAGCTTATATATTGAAACCGGAAGTAGAATCATACTCCATTCGTTCCAATTTTATTCTTCACATTACTATTTTTGTGCGTCCAAAAAAAATTGTTCATTTGCAAAAAGTTAGTTTAAAAAATTCATTAGACTCTTAATTCTCCACTCAATTATTACTCTCAGATCAATAACTCATTTCTTAAATATTTCTAATTCAAACGTGTCTTGGATATAAATGACATTACTTAACTTTTATATCCGGCCTTTTTTATTTGGGATCAATATAATTGGGGCGTAGGGACCAGGGAGTGTATTTTTTTAAAAAATACTTTAATAAAATAGCTGAAGATGAAACTTATATTTATGCATTGACATATATAATGAAAAAAAAATTATTCCCTTCGTCTCAAAATACATGTCCACATTACTATATATATATATATGTCCAAAAAATGATTATCCACTTGCAAATAATAACTATTAAAAATATTTAAACTCATCATTTATTACTGTAAATCATTTATTTATTAAATAAATTCAGTCAAACTTTCCTTAAATATATATGGGAAAAATTTACATTTAGCCGATTTGTGGGACATAGGGAGTAATTATTAATAAATTAATAAGTATTTAAATAATTTTATTTTTCTTAACTTTCAAGTTTACTTTCAAAAACTACTTCGTCTGCCAACTCGTTTTTTAATACTCTTATAATTAACTTTATTCACTAATTTCGCTCTCATAAACTCGTATAAGATGAAAAAAATACATACATACACAAATGTCCGTATTGAATATTAGTAACCATATATACCACGACATTAATTAGGGGAGTGATTCGTACACCACCTGTTTTTGTCCGTACACCACCAAACGTGCTTTATAGTGCGGTACAGTACAACACCCTGTAGCATGTTTGGTGGTGTACGGCTAAAAACAGATGGTGTACGAATCATCACCCCATTAATTACTACGGAGTATATCATACCTAAAGAGGGGTAACTGGTAAGCATCCGTACGTACCCGAATTCTCGATCCCGTATTTGTACCATAGTGGTACCATACTGAACCGGTACAACTCGGCTTCAAACGGTCCGGTAATCGGTACTCATTTTTAGGGCCAAAAAGATAACCGATACCAACCAGTTTGGTACCGGTATTTTTCCTTTTTTCCCGCTTTGGTACCATTCCGAAATATACATTTTTTTCTTTTTTATAGGTTGCTATATTCTTTCTATATATTTAAAAATATTTATTTGAAACATTTTTTTTATGATCATATGATATGTATATAATTACAAACTGATATTTTTTGGGTGATTAAGAAGTATAAAATTAGTGTTCCAAATCACAATCATTCACGTTTTCAACAACCTAGTTAAATCGAATTCCAAACATATTGTTTGTTAATATAAAGTTAAGGATCGTGACTTGTGTCATTACCAAATCATTTAACACGGTACAATAACGTTTTTGTATATATATATATATATATATATATATATATATATATATATATATATATATATATGGTAGTGATCTAGGGGGAAGTGACAATTTTGGGGGAAGGGGGAAGCTGATCTCGGTCGTCCATCTCATCAGGCTAATAAAACACGCGGAGGGGTAGTCTAGTAATTTACAAATACATTAATTAAAAAAAGCAACATAAACAACGACATAATTCCAATCCGTAATCAATATCTCATTCATTTGCATAATCAACATCAGATTCATTACATAATCAACCTAAAATTCGTTCTTCCGATTACGATTTCAAGGTGCGATTCATCAGATTCATTACATAATCGACATCTCATTCATTTACAGTAACTTTTAGCGGGATCTAATCAACAAAAAGGAGATTCATCTATGGCGAAAGAATCGAAAGAAAAGGGGAAAAAATCGACGAACGAGGTAAACCTAATTCTCAAAATTGAATGTTAATGACTGAAAATTAGTGTATATTTAAGAATTATTTGTTAGTTGTAGTTGATAACTGTTACCAATTACAATTTTGATGAATGCTAGTTACTGTGATGCTTGTTATAACATTAATACCTCATAAAGTTAAGATTAAGATAATATACATTAGTACTCATCCACATGGATGTTAATATGTATGAATATGCATCATTACAAATGTAGATTTCTGTTAAGATGCACCGGAGTGCATACTATTAATACTTATCCACATGGGTGTTAACATGTATCAATAAAACATAACTCTGATGTAAATCTATTTTAAGATGCATCGTAGTGCATACTATGAGTAGTCATACACTTGTGCATTACTATGTATAGGGATACATCAATACGATGTAAACTTAATTTAAGATGCACTGTACTGCTTACTATTTGTGCGCCTAATTGAACAAACATGTGTGAGATGCTCAACGTTTATGAAACATTCACTTTCATCTGTTTTAATCATTATTATTATTATTATTACATTCTTAAATATAATTTTTGTATATATGTATCAAACGATTTGTATTTATGATTTTAAATAGATAAAATAATTTTGTTAACAGAAAGTAGGTGAGATGAATTTGATGAATATTACTATATGTATAACTTATATGAGATGAATTTGATGAATATTAGTGTATGCACTTGCAAATTATGTATGCTTTCGCGATAGAAGTTGAATATTACTCACTGAGATGCATATTATTAGTACATCATTAGAATGTAAACTTATGTTAAGATGAACCACAGTGAATAATATTAGTACTCATCCACATGGATGTTAATATGTATGAATATGCATCATTACAAATGTAGATTTCTGTTAAGATGCACCGGAGTGCATACTAATAGACACTTGTCCACATGGGTGTTAACATGTATCAATAAAACATAAATCTGATGTAAAGCTATCTTAGGATGCATCGTAGTGCATACTATGAGTAGTCATACACTTGTGCATTACTATGTATCGGGATACATCAATACGATGTAAAACTTAATTTAAGATGCAATGTACTGCTTACTATTTGTGTGCCTAATTGAACAAATGCTGAGTAACTGTGTGTGCTGTTGAGATTATTGTTATACAAACTGATAAGTGTAATGGATTTGTAGCAGGTTCGAAAAAGAAGGAAAAAAACCACAGAATAAGAAGGAGAAAGTAATGAAAAAACAAAAAGCATCAGGAGTTTCCATAAACGACAACATGCAACTTGAATCATTCATGTTTCGTATGCTTCAGAAGTATAATGTAATTCCAAACAATGAAAAGCCAAAAGTTGAAAGAAAATTCGGTGAAGGAACAAGTGGGTTTAAAGCTAAGAAAACACCAACTAAAAGGAAACAGGTAGAAAAAGATATTACGGGATCTGATGACCCAAAAGATGAAGATTATACACTTGAAGAAGATTCGGATGATGATTTTCAAGCACCAAAAACAAGAAGCAAAACTGAAAAAGGTAATATACATTTTGATGCCTTTAAATATCATTTTGTTCATTAATAATTAATTTGATTAGTATGTTAAGTTATGTACTATATGTTTGTAATATAATTAAACTGCTTGTGAAGATAAAGGTGTGAATGCTGAAACTGTGGAACTCAAAAGCACAACAGTAGTTATTGAAACGACTAAACAAGAAGGTTGTAACAACAAAACTGATGTTGAAATACTCGAAGGTGCTGTCGTTGAAGGAGAAATCTTGAAAGAAAATAGGAAAACTAAAGCTCCTGAGAAAGAATTGGGACAGAAAGAGTTGAGCCAACTAGAATATGAAGTCCTTCCTGCACCAACTACTAAAAAGGTAACAATCACTTACTATTGACTTTAGCAGAATATTATTTAATGCATGTATTATGTAAGCTCTTAATATATTACTAATGGTAATGAATAAAATTAAGCTTGTTGGTAACATATATATTACAATTAAACAGGGATTCATAGAATGTTTGGAGTCGAGACTTGATCATATTACTGAAGAAGTAGAACAATTTGAAGCAATGATTAAGAAAGCAATATCGTTGTATCCTGATGACAAGGAGATTCTGCAATTCAGAAAGGAGATTCTGTGTTTGTTTCCTAAAAGTGAAGATGTAAAGCAATCTAACGGAAATGAAGATGCAGCAAAGGGAATCTCATGCCATCAACCATTAAACCAGAAAAGACTTCTGATAATTCAAAAACCCAAAAAAAGGTATTTGACACATCAGATATCCCATCGTTTGATCTTGGAATCGAAGATGAAATACCTTCTCCTCCAAGATCACCATATGAAAAAGAAGAAGTGAACGTAAGGGCTGATCTGACAGAAACAGAGAAGGACGTGTCTACCTTCATCCACTGCTTTGTTGACGCACCAACGTAAGATTCTTAATATTTGAAAGTTATATTTATTTTCATTTAAGATTATATAAATAAATATACTTATATGAGATGAATTTGATGAATATTAGTGTATGCACTTGCAAATTATGTATGCTTTCGCGTTAGAAATTGAATATTACTCACTGAGATGCATATTATTAGTACATCATTAGAATGTAAACTTATGTTAAGATGAACCCGAGTGCATACTATTAATACTCATTCACATGGATGTTAATATGTATGAATAATTCTGATGTAAACCTATCTTAAGATGCATCGTAGTGCATACTGTGAGTAGTCATACACTTGTGCGTTACTATGTATCGAGATACATCAGTACGATGTAAACATCATTAGAATGTACACTATTGTTCCTGTTTGTTGTGACATGTGTCCAATGACTTTGTACTTACATGAATATAATATACTTACAAGTTTCAAGTGTAACAATATTACTCACCGATCCCAACTGATATGCACTTCTATACCCAGTTCTTGACTGCATAGTTTTGCAATATAAAATTATATCAACTATCCACTTATCAATGGAAATAAATCCTTTCAATTGAATGTTATGATGTATAAAATATCGTTACACTCTTAGTGTTACACTTATTAAGTTTTCTCTTGTAACATTTTGTTTTAAAATATAGGAGAACAATCTTCAATACCAAAAGTGGAATGTCGTTGAATAGGATTGAAGTTGCAAGTTTGCTGCATCAAACTAATATCAGTAGAAGAGTTATTGATTGCTGGGCAACTATATTAAATAGAGATCAAAAGTTGCTAGCAAAGGGGCAAGTATCAAGATATTTTTTTCAAACTCATATATTGGTAAGCACAAGTAAGTTAATACTTTCTAATATTTTATAAATCATTACTATTTATTTATATTTCATTTAATGATTATTGAAAAATGATAAATGCAGAATGAAAACATGCTTACTACTGATGCTTATAATGATGCTGCATTCGTTGAATTTAGAACGAAAATTGTTCACCAACTGACATCTGAAGATACAGATTTTAGATTGTCTAATTTGGATATGGTATGTCAATTTGAGTACATCATAGTATTAGTCACGATGAATGTTAGTATATGATACTAAATTATAATAATTGTTCATATTAATTTAGGTGTTCTTCCCTGTTTTGACCAAAACATTGAACTTCATAATGACTTTCAACTTGAGAACAACAGAAGCAGAAGTCATTGATCATAGTAAATCAGCAGTTGAATTTCATGTTAAGTATGGTGGTACATCATTCCTGATAGTAAGTAAAAATTTACATATTTTTGTACATAAATTTAATTAAATTACAGGAAAAGCAAACAACACTATTGATTTTGCAGAGACACTTGTTTGGAAAGTACTTGGGCGAAGTAGGACATCCAAAAGCACACTTGATTCGGTCAACTATACCAAAGAGAAAACTAATGAATTGGTGAACATCAGAACATCACTTTGGTTATGGAGTTTTAATGATGAAACACATGGAAAGCTATAAGGGTGAAAAGAATTGGGATTGTAGATTAGTTGTTGAAGGAGCAGAGCAGAATCACCAGATTGAACAGCTGAGAAGGAAATATGCAACAAAAGTAATACTTAGTGATTTGAATCTTTTGAAGGAAGCATTGTGAAGGATATGCAATGATTTAATGCGCATTATAGTCAGACACAGAGGGAATCACTTCGTCAAACTGCAAATGGAAAATGTTTTATGCATTTCCAGAATGTTGTCTGAATGGACACAAAATGTTTCATACTTTCTGCTAAAGTTGTAGTTTCTGTTACAAACTTTCATGATACTATGATTTGATATTTTTAGTTAGAGACATTTGTTATCCACTGCTTTATTTTTTATTACTTTAATTTTATAATTTTAAACAATTGTCACATATAATGACAGCTTTTTTAGTATGAGATTTCATAAACAGCTATGAAGTGTCATGGCTCAGTGTGTGATCTTTTGCAAATAATGTTATGATGTATCATAGTGCATAGTACCAGTACTCATACTTATGGGTGTTAAATATTATGTGTGGGTCTAGTTCTTCCAATATTGGGTTCTTTTCCTTTTTATTTGCTAATTGCTCCAAAAATTTGAAATACTAATAACTAGCGAACCTTCTCACATTGTTGAGAAAATAATGAGAGATAAATTAACTTTTTTAATGGTGAAAAGCTATTAGTACTATTAGTACTAGTACACATGGGTGTTAACATGTATCGATAGACTTCACTATGATATTAACCAAATGTTATTATACATCGAGGTTCGTGTTATTAGTACTCGGACACATAGATTTTAACATGTATTTATATGAAACCAGTACAATACAAAATTAATATGCATCACAGTGCACACTATGTTGAAATTTTAAAGACGTGGTACTTTGAGAAAGAAAATTAAATAGAATACGATTATTTAACGTTATCTGTTTATACTTTATGAATCTATGTTACAAATGCCAAAATGTATCGATATACAACACTTCAATGTAAAATGAAAATTAATATGTATCACAATGCATAATATAATAAGTTTACATGTATTTATATGAAACCATTACAAAGTAAAATTAAAATGCATCATAGTGCACACTATTATTAGTAATTAAAATTACAAACACTAGAAATCTTAATATTTAAAAATTAATGAAATACTATTTGTTATAACAATAAAAATAAATTTTTTTTAATAAAAACAGTTTACATAAGTAATAAATTTTTAAAAATAATAAGTAAATAAATATAATTAAATCAATTATCTAAAAAAGAAATACTTTAATTTAATTTCAAAAAATGATAAAACATTTTATAACCCTCATTTCATACGGAACCCTCGTTTATTCTATAAACATTTTTTCAAACCGCTTCACACCAACATCACAAAAAACCCTCATTTCATACGGAACCCTCATTTCATACGGAACCCTCATTTATACTCATTACCGCTCCTACAAAACCCTCATTTAATCTCTTTCAAAAAACCCTCACTTCAAATCGAACAATGAGAACTTCTCAGGACGATGATGTTACTCTGATAGAATACACAAGAAGACTACGTAAGTGATCGTCATTTTTTATTTTGATAAGAATAGTGGTATTTGTAGAAATTAATAATGACTGCATTAGGGTTTATTTTATAATATGTTTGATGAAATTAATAATTTACTTGTGTATGTACTAAAATGACTGCATTGTTCTGTATTATAAGTATTCATAAGTTTGGGTTGTGCTTTTATAAGTATTTTGAATTAAGAGATAAGTTTTCCAGTAGCATTATATATTTCTATCATGAGACAACATTTCTTAAGCTGTTGAAGACAACATTTCCAAGTTGGGATTATTTTAGTTAAATAGAACCTAAAGTTGGGATTATTGTTGTTAACTTGTTGATTTTTTTGTACAACAGGAAATAGAAAAAAACCACTAGGTGAGAAAGAAGATGGAGGGAAAAACAACAAAAAAAGCTTGACATCAGGTTAGTATGCATGATGTTGAATATTATCTATGTACTGATATGGAATATTATATCAGTTTACAGTATAATTTTTGATATAATAATGAGGCATAGTGCATAGTACTAGTACTCATACTTATGGGTGTTATGATGCATCATAGTGCATAGTGCATATAATGTTATGATGCATCATAGTCCATAAGATTTTCCAACTTTGTTATTAAAAAAAATGTATATAAGTATATTAAACGTGTTTATCAAAACTCAACTAATGCTGTCTAGCTACCCTGGTGGAGGGATTACTTGATTTACCCTGCCTAGACTATTATTGTATTGGGATTTAGCACTTGAACTGCAGCTGGTGAGTTTGTTGGAAGAAGTTTATGAGCACAAGTCGGGTGCAGGTGTCGGACTTGTTGGGATCATGTGAGGATAAGATGCAACGGATTCATTAGCTACCAAAGAATGACTGTTACCACTTACCAGTGTATTGCAACTCTTCTAGTGTGTCATTCTATACTCATTTTTCACTGCTGGTGAATTCATTTTTCACCAGCTTTGTTAGCTAGACAGCATTAGTTGAGTTTGGATAAACACGTTTAATATACTTATATACATTCTTTTTAATAACAAAGCTGGAAAATCTTATGGACTATGATGCATCATAACATTATATGCACTATGCACTATGATGCATCATAACACCCATAAGTATAATTTTTGATATAATAATGAGGCATGGTTGATATACATTTCACAAACATAAGTAATTAATGTCAATGCAGAAGAGGAACATATAACAAAAATAGTGAGAAGGAAGCGAAAAGTAAAAAAAAAAGTTGCATTTCACAAGAAACGGAGGATAAATAATGAAGAAGAAATGGAATCAGAAAAAGAAGAGAATGAAAGTGGAGGAGGAGGACGAGAAGAAGAAGAAGAAGAAGAAGAAGAAGAAGAAGAAGAAGAAGAAGAAGAAGAAGAAAGAGAAGAAGAAGAAGAAGAAGAAGAAGAAGACGAAGAAGAAGAAGAGGAAGAAGATGAAGAAGAAGACGAAGATGAAGAAAAGGTAGCAGAATGTGATGATTACAGTAGACTACAAACAAGAGTTTCTCCAAACTGTTTGTATGATGCAACCAAGAAGATGAGTCCAAAACAAATGGACGTGGTTAGAAGGATAGGATTTGGAAGGATTTTAGAAATGGAGTTTAACAAAATTCCATTAGGATTGGGGTATTTTTGTGTTGAACACTTCAACCATGAGACTGGAGCAATAGAAATACCATCTGGTAACATCGAAATAACAAGACAGAGCATCAATAAGATGTTTGGATTGCCATTGGGAGATGAGCAAATTGAAACAAGCGTACGGCCTAAAAGAGGTGATCAAAATTCAAAGTTATGGAGAAGTCAATACTCATGTCGCAAAATTACTCCACCAAACATTTTGGACAGGATAGTAAAAAAGAAGCAATTTGGATGGAGTTTTATACTTGACTTCCTTGTCCTATGTGCATCCACAATCATTGAGGGAAATCATAATGGAGCAGCAAATTTCAAGTTTATGATATGCGTGAAAGACGAAGAGAAAATAAAGAAGTTAGATTGGTGTGGGTATATGCTCAGTTGCTTGAAAGAAGGAGTGAGAAGCTGGAAAGATGAAAGAACTGGTGATTGGTTTGTTGGATCAGTTACATGTCTTGTGGTAGGTACTTCCAACATTTTTTGTTATTTAAATTTACTGTAAAAATATAAACGTATTTACTGATTTATATAAATGTGAAAACAGTTGCATTATGTTAACTCAACCAATTGCGGAACTGTGTACGTGCCACGACAAAGACCTGCTATAGCAGAGTGGTCAACGAACAAATTGGTTGAAAGACAGAATGCAGAAATTGCATTAGGAGGATTTGGGCACGTCGAACTTATCAATGAAGATGAAGAAAGGGAAATACAATCAGGGAGTGAAGAATTAATCGAGAATGCTTTCACAAAAGAGGTATGTACACAACTAATATATATACATATATATATATATATACACACACACACACATTAACTATTCGATTCGATGCTTAAATTGAAGCTAAACATATCAAAGAAGTAGCAATAGAAGGGTATGTGTTAAGCTGTATGTATGCTAAAATCTCCTTTAATTATAATGACTTATATTAATGAGTTCGTTTCATTGTAGATAAATGTTTGACGAGTTTGTTATATCATATCTCATAATTATGTGTTATGTAATCAATTTCCGTTTACAGATAACTATTAGTTAAAAAAATATTAACTAATATATGTTTAACATAATGCTTAGGAGTTGGAGCACAATCTGAAATTGAGATACAAATACCTTGTTGGGTACAAGGAAGAAATGGATGCAGCTCTGTCAATGTACCCAGAATACACGTTATTCAAGGAGATATCTGAGAAAGTGAAAAAGATCTTTGAACCCAAAGAAAGAAGTTCGAGAACAATCACACCCGTATATTTCAGTCCCAATGAAGATTATCGTGATATAACTTCTACTTTCAACAAGGGTGATCATTCAAGAAGATATACTTCGTCAACTCCATTTCCATGCAGTTTCAGTGATCAAGCAGATCCAGGGAATACGATAGTAAATGTTCTTAAGCAATTATCAACAGAACAACCAAAAATTAATGGAGAAGAAGAGGATGAGAATGTGTCGAGCGATAGGACAGTGAGTGGAAGGAATTTGGGGGAAAATGGAGAACCAAATGAAGAAGAGAGTGATGAAGGAAATTCACCACATAGAAACAAAAGGGAACGACAAATCTCACATGTTTACAGGTCACCATATAAACAAAGAGAAGTGGAGATAAAAGAGAGATTACAATTGATTGAAAGGAAAATAGCAAGATATTTGGCCTGTTTCTTGGAAGTTCCCGGGTAAAACATAAGCTTTTTATAAAATTATTTTTTTTCTAAGACATATAGTTAATTATATTTGAAGTGCTTACTCATGAGATAAACGTAATTAAGATAAATAGTTAAATATATTTGCAGGAATGTCGTCTTTAACAGCAACCGAGGTGCATTCTGTTTTAGCATATCGCTAGCAAGCTTGGTGCACAGTCACTGGATCTTTGCAGATGTAATAGACGTTTGGGCCGCATGTCTCAATGCTGAAGAGAAATATGCTCAACCCGGATCACCCAAACGATACTTCCTGCCAACTTATCTAATGGTAAGAATAAAACTATCAAACAAAACTTCAAACTGTAAAACTACAAACTGATAAAATATAAAATATATACATATTATCTGTTGCAGAAGAAGAACATGTTGGAGGATGGTGCAACAGATGAAAACAATGAACTTTTCAAGAAGGCAATTGTTGAAATCATAAAGCAACATGATGAAAGATTAACGTCATTTAAGAATATTGACCTGGTATGTACAAATATATAACAACATTATGATGATTTTATATAACAGTATTATAAAATGATATTATGTACAAATGCAGGTTTTCTTTCCAATTTGCTACAGCAGCCATTATTATGTAATGGTGTTCAACATGAAAGCGGGAATAATAGATTTACTCGACAACAGCAGCAACCAACCAGATTTCGATGCGAAATATCTAGGAGTACCGCAAAATGTGGTAAGTAGAAATGACTAGATGCAAACACATATAATATATGTAATGCTACTAACACTACAACTCAAAATGATTGTTATTAGGTAAAGTTGTTTGTCTGCTATTTAAAGAATGTTGAACACCCAAGAGCAGAAAACTTCGAGAAAGCAAGGATTACAAGAAGACGAATGAAGTGGAGAACCAAAGAGAATGGAACGGATTGTGGAGTATTCCTAATGCGGCACATGGAAAACTTCAATGGACTCAACAATTGGAACTGTGGGTTAGAAAAAGAAGGGAAGGCTCAACTGAAGCAGTTGACAGAGCTTAGGACTAAGTATGCAGTCAAAATTATTACCCACGAAATCAATGAAAAGCAGGCAGAGGTAATGAAGAGGTATGAACAATTTGAAAGAAGCTATAAAGAAGCAGAGAAACGTAAAATACTGGAAACGGCAAAGGAACAGGCAAGTGATATATTGATGGAATGGGATGATGGGAGAGTCTACGACGACTATTATTGAGTGACAGTAAAATATAATGTGTGTTTCAAAACAAAAACTTTTAGATTATTAGTATCTTAAATCTTGACAATGTTATTTCTATATCCTAAATAGATAGGATAAACAGCTATGAAGTGTCATGGCTCAATGTGTGATCTTTTGCATATAATGTTATGATGCATCAAAGTGCATAGTACTAGTACTCATACTTATGGGTGTTAACATGTCTTGATACTTTACTATTGTTTTACCAATGTTATGATGCATCAAAGTGCGTACTATTAATTAGTTGTACATATGAGTGTAAAATATGTATCAATATACGTCACTATGATATTAACCGTTGTTATGATGCATTAAAGTGTGTAATGTTAGCACTTGTGCACATGGATGTTAACATGTGTCGATATACTTCAATGTAAAACAAATATTAATATGCATGACAGTGCATATTAATATTTTTTGTGAGTTTCATTTGTTACTAACAAGTATTAGAGTGTTGCATTTAGGGTATTAACCCCAAAACCCAAACCCTAAACGCTTTATAGAATTTTAAACCATAAATTATACTAAACCCTAATAAACATGGGTATTAACATATTTCTGTGAATAAATATGACAAAATTGCAAAAGTAATATTTTTTTTTTTAAACAACGGGTATAGAGCATAGACTCTTAAAGTAAACGTGGGTTAGTTTTTTCATTTAATAAGAGTTTGTAACTATTGGATGTTCGTAAACAAGTGTAAGGTTGCTCTAATATATGTACGAAAAATTATCAAATTTTTTTGGTAAGGTTGCTTTTATACATGATAAGTGCTAATAGTATGCATTCGGATGCACCATAAAGTATAAAAATATCAAATTAAAGTATATCGATACATGATAACACCCATGTGTACTGGGTACTAGTAAAATGCACGCAGATATATCATAGCATTATTTGCAAAAGACAATACAATTAAATAAAAAAATTAGACTGCAAAAACCATCACAAAAAAACATTGAATGAATAGATTTTGATAGTTAACAAGTGCTTAACATTACAAAATTTAAGTATCAAAAAAATAAACCAATGGATAACAATTGGCAGTAGCTCGAAATATCAATTCATAGTTTCTTAAAAATTTGAAGAGAATACTACAATAAAATGAAAGTGAGTAAACAATATCAGAATTCATCAGAAAGTTCATCATCAGAATCTTCATTTTCAGGATCTTCATCGACATCTTCATCTTCTTCAACTTGATCATCAGAATCTTCATTATCCTCAGCTTGTTTCAATTCATCTTCAATTCTAACTTTGCAACTCCTGATATTATGACCACTTACAAAACAATATTGGCATTCTCTTCTCTTAACCTGTTTGTTGACAGCCTTTTCTCGTGCACTAGTATATCTCTTTGAAGTACGTTGACCTTTGTTACGAACATTCTTAGGAGGATGAATGGAAACCTCAGTTGGCTCAGAGAATCCATATACTTGCTGAATTTTTTCAACTCTGCTAGAAGATGATTGCTCATCTGGTTTTCCATCAGCAAACTCTTGCAAAAATAGATCAAATTTTCCACTAAAAGCCAAGAGCTTCTCTTTATCATTCTTCAAATGAGAAACAACTTTCCTAAGCTTGTTAAAAACATCTTTACCTAGTTTAAAACACTCACCTACAGGATCAACATCCAAACTTAACAAATTAAAAGTTTCAGACGCTTCCTTTGTCCACCTCCTAAGAATGTACTTATTGGGAATAGAATAAATGTCGTTAATATCATACACACAATATATGTGACGACATAAGCGACCTTCACGTTCAAATAACAAACACGAACAATTTGATTCACCACTGACTGGATCAAAAACTACCTGAATAAGAAAATTAACATTTTTAAAAAATAAAAATTAACATTGAAAATAAACGGTACTAACAGTGTATGTTAACATGCATCACGATGCAAACTGTTAGTACTGCTAACATGTTAATAGTAGTAACTGTGATGCATACTAACATAACATTTACATTTTAATGATGTTTATCGATGTATGATAACATGTATCACAGTGCAAACTACTAGTACTATTTAGAAATACAGAATTAAATGGAAAAAAAAAAGACACATAATATTTAAAACAAATAACCTTGTAATTCCACTTTGGACGAGGAGGAGGGAACTTTTCTTGCACTATGCAGAGCTGCTTGTCTCCATCAGTTACACAGCTGGTTTGAGCACATGATAATGAAGCTCTTTCAATTTCTTCTTGAACTAGCAAGAATAAAGAAGGTGCATAAATGTCCCTAGCATGAAGTTCAATCTTTTTGGGAGTCAAACAGTTGATAGCCATGTTTTCCATCTCATACTCAAGTAACCGATTATTGTGACGCTGCTTTTCCATAGCAGCATCGAATCTTGAAAAGAAATCAACTAAAGTCGATTGTTTGTTCTTGCATCTCTTGAAAAATACATTTTCACTTTCGGAAAGTGATGAAGTCCTCATTAAGCCATTCATTGGAAGATCCATAAAATAACATGGTACCCACATTTCCTTCAATTCATACAAATCATTGAACCACCTCATATCATGCAACCCAAAATCATCAACTACTGATTTCCAACGTTTTCAAATTTCTCAGGTGTCATTTCTTGATTTCAAAAAATATAATTCATTCTCTTCTGAAAATCTTTATTGGAATACAAAACATAATCAACCTAAAATAACATGAATAAATAATGTTAAAATATTATTCAATACAACTTAATATACACCTTCAAACAAATACTTAACAGAAAATAAATGGTAACAAATGATACTAACCAAAATGAATATTAAGATAGAATAAATGGTAACATGGGTGTTAATATGCATCTAACTGCATACTAGTAGTACACATCCACATGGGTGTTAACAGTTATCAATATATGTAACTTTGATCACTACCCTATCTTAAGATGCATCCCAGTGCATACTGGTGTTCACATGTATCAATATATGTCACTTCGATGTAAGCCTATCTTAAGACGCATCACAGTGCATACTATCATAATATTCATCATTTGGAAGATTAAGAATTACATAATTAAAGGCAACAAAAATAATTCTAAAAATCATCATTAAATTAATAAATAGTGTACAACATAATATGCAACATGAGTAATGCTAACACAATTAAAGGTGCACATTATATTTATACATAAAAAACATACCTTGTCAACAAGTTTCTGACTTATATGCCACATGCAAAACCGGTGTTTGGCACTTTTAAATTTAACACGAATCGCCTCTTTCATAGCTGGATCTTGGTCAGTAACAATTAGGCCCGGTTCAGTTGGAAAGACTTTTAAGAAACAATCAAGAAACCAATTGAATGACGTTATGGATTCACTGTATAACAGTGCAGCACCAAAAATAACGAGTCGTTTGTGATTATCAACACCCGTAAGCGGAACAAACTTCATATTATATCTGAAAATAAATTAACAAAATCAGATTTAATGTTCTAATCAGATTATTACAGAAAAAAATGAAATAAATAATGCATTTAATAAAGGAAAAAAACATACTTATTCGTCCCATATGTCGCATCGAAGCAAACAATATCACCAAACTCTTGATAATTGAGTTTACAAACGTTGTCGGCCCAAAAAACACCGAGTAGAGAACCATCATCATCACAAACATACTCGCAAGTAAAGTTTGGAAGATGTTCTTTTTTCCTAAGAAGATTCTCTATAGCAATATGGGCATCACTTTCACCAACAAACCGATTCATATCACGTTTGAAATTCTTGTAATCTAGACTACTAGGACCGACCATATCAAAACCACCACTAAGATCACATTTTAGACGGTGAGCAATGGTAGGACCACTGTTTGATCGACTACTTAAATCATGAAGATGTTGCATGTCATCTACATCTAATCTTCGTTTCTTAAGCATTTGATTCTTATTAGACTCGGAAACAAGTTTGTGGTTATGTCCCTCAAAAAACTTAGTTATAACACACTTCCCTTCCAAAAATTTGCATCTCAAGCTAGCATCACAACCTGTCTTGATAGAAGAAGATTTACGGTTACTAACTTTTTTAACACGCTTTTTACGTTTACGAGAATGCTCAACAACAGGTTCAACAACAGGTTCAGGAACAACTTTCAAAGTGTCAACAGCTAACTTCTTAGAAAAACCAGATTTATTACACCTATAAACTTTATACTTCACAGACCCATCTTCAAAACAATTCTGTGATGATTTCTTAGCATCAAAACCACTAACCTCAGCATACGATTCATAGAAACTGAAGCAATGATCATACGAATTGAAAACATAACCAATTTTGGGCTTAAACGAATCAGGAACAATAGGAAACCATAATTTTGAGCCATCTGGATATTCTTTTTCAAATGATGAAAGAACATGCCTCTTTGTAACTGAACCACAACCTAATAAAACAAATAAAAATAAATAAAATAAATCATAATGTTCGACAAGTAAACTTATGTTCAGATGCATAAATTTAGATCAACATGGGTGTTAATATGCATCCAACAGCATACTAGTAGTACGCATCCACATGGATGATAATATGTATCTATATACATCACTACGATGTAAACTTACGTTAACATACAAATTACGTGATGCAAGCAATATTGTGCTATATGTAGGAGTAAAAAAGATAGTTGAAATGCGGTAGTTTGCTCGTATTCGGTAGTTCAATCTTACAATTACATATTACTGTAAATTACTAGAATTGTTCAAAAAATGACTTAACTTTAACGAATCCAGTAGAGTTTGCTTAATCTAGAAAATTTTGCCTTGAATCATAGTTTTTGTCTCATAGTTCTTATAGGCCAGTGGTGTCTTTGATCCTTTTACCACTAGATTAAACAAAGTCACAAATTTTATGCGATTTCAAAAGACAACTAATCTTAAGAAAGTAGATGCTGGTGTGAGTGCACTTCCAGTGTATATTAGTAAGGATGTAAAATTCGATGTAATTCTATCTTAAGATGCATCACAGTGCATACTATTAGTAGTCATCCACATGGGTGTTAACAGTTATCAATATATGTAACTTCGATGTAAACCTATCTTAAGATGCATCCCAGTGCATACTGGTGTTCACATGTATCAATATATGTCACTTCGATGTAAGCCTATCTTAAGACGCATCACAGTGCATACTATCATAATGTTCATCATTTGGAAGATTAAGAATTACATAATTAAAAGCAACAAAAATAATTCTAAAAATAATCATTAAATTAATAAATAGTGTACAACATAATATGCAACATGAGTAATGCTAACACAATTAAAAATTTAAACTTACCGGTAGAATCAGGAAGACTAGGATTAGATTCCAATGGAACATTTGAACTGGAACCAATAACATGAGCTACAAAATAACATTCATCGAAATGCATATTAAAACATTTACAACAAATAAACACAAAAACCTGAATTTAATAGACAATAAAATTATTAGTATACACTTACCGGTAGAATCACCAATAAATGAATTCGAATCACCAGGAACATTGGAACTAGAAGACATAATCAACACTGAAAAATTCAATTGACGTTTAAACAAATGCGATTACGATCTAAGCCCTAATTATGAACGATGTTTAGGACATTGAAGAAACAACGAAATTTGTGAACCGATTAACTGATTACGCGAACGAAATTAGTGTTGCAGATGAACAAGAAGATGAACGAATTGAATCAATAGCGTATATGCGTATGCGTGAGTGAATTATGTTTTTTTATAATAAATAAAAGAACTAATATGAAATTATTGTTTTAACCTCTTCCCTGTAAACTCAGTGAAGCGCAGGAGCAGAGTTCTTATGGTGAGCAGGAATTAGATCATGGAATTGAATGGTGAGATCGCTGCTTCCCCCCTTCCCCCCAAAAACACCCCTTCCCTCTGGATCATGCCACTATATATATATATATATATATATATATATATATATATATATATTTCTTCCTCGGTGATTATCCATCTATGTCACTTAATGATGAATTTTTTTATTTGACATTCATTGTTATTTATTTTCTATGAATTTTATCGAGAACACAGTGCATATATAGGTTTACTTATTAATCTATTAAGGGTTAAAGTAATAAAATAGCAACATACTTACCTTTTTGTACCAAGATGAGTAATGTACACATTTTATTACCAATGTGAGTAATCAATGCTTAAGTTTTGTTCCAATGTTAGTAACATAGTACTTTAATAATCGTATAATTATCAACATTGCTCACATGTCGTTGTCTTGTATACATTTAATGAAATAACATGACACGTTAGATATATTTGGTGTACTTAAACTTTATTTTTGATAAAATTCATTTGTTACCGTGTTTTTTTGAGCAACCGGTCTTTTATGTTGAATTTAACTTATAAAATCAGTGTTCCAAATGAATTTCATCAAGAATTAAAGTTTAAGTACACTAAATATATTTAACGTGTCATGTCATATCATTAAAATACATATCATCGAAATGTGAGCAATAATGATAATTAAATTGTGACTACAGCACCATGTTACTAACATTGAAACAAAACTTAAGAGTTAGTTACTCACATTAGAACAAATTTAAGAGTTTGTTACTCTCATAGGTAATAAAATGGGTACGTTACTCACATCGATAAAAAAATGTAAGTACGTTGCTAATTTATAACTTTAACCCCATTCTATTTAATTTTTTGTACCAAAGAGGTATAATACCACTTTTACTGTACCGGTATCATCGTATACAATCCGATATTCAGTACTTATTTTAGGACCAAAAACATAACTGGTACCAACTGGTTCGATACGATTTGGTACCAATTCCGTCCTATGCTCACCCAATCCTAAGTATATCAAATTTGATTGTTTATAGTGCTAAATTGTACATTTGCTAATTGACAACCCGGCCACGGCCACATACCCGATTTGTGATCGATATTCAGAATAGACAGCCAAATATGTATGCGTTTACTATATAATGCAAATTGCTCAATTAGCTTTTGAAGGAGTATTATTTTAAGTAATCAAGAGACTAAAAACAGCCGACCAAGTTGTTTAGCTAGCTCATAATTAACCCACTTGCGTACCTCATATGATGGTGATCTATTTGGAACTGTTTGTGGTTGCTTGAGTCATCCACTCCAACTACTCGATATTTTGCCTCAATGAAACCATTCATTTATTGTCAAAAGTTCATATGTCAACGCCTTTCGTTTTCACTCAATAGTTTTGTATTTGTGTTCTTATCATCATCGATCATGTTGAACCCAAATTTGTTTCCGTTTAATCGTTGTGTTAATTTGATTGATGCATGTCACATATTCGACGGCTTACCAACGGTTTTTAATTATATATATTATATTATTATGTATCGATCGATGATGCATTTGATTTCAAAAGACTAGTCTAGGAGTTCGTCGTTATAAGTTTCAATTCATCGACTTTATATGTTAAAATGAGAAGAAAAAAACTTATAAACCGTTACTAAAACCCAAGCAATCACACACCTTCATCGTTTAGAAAAATTTATGTGGTCTTTAGCGTGTGAATTATATATGGGTTATCGGTAATTAATAAGCCATTCAGACACTTTAAACTACTGAAACTCAAAAAAGATACGAGATTAATTGGTTAATCATATAGTAATAAATCAAGAAAGTAATAATCATATCATGGTGATTTATGTTTAATTTTGTGGAAGGGTCGAGAATCTTGAATTAATTAGTTGGTGAGAAAATTGCATTGTTCGTCCCTGTGGTTTACACAAAATAGCAATGGTAGTCTCTCGCAGTTTTTTTTTGCACTGGTCGTCCCTGTGGTTGCTAGTTGTTGCACTGGTAGTCCATGTGGTTGCTCTCCGTTAGTTTTCTTTGTTAAAAGGACCAGCTATGTAATTTTTTTTCCTTATCACTAACGATGGTTAGTTTTCTCGTTAAAAGGACTAGCACAGTAATTTTTTTTTCAAATTTCAAGTTTATTTAAATTTAATATTATTTTTAATTGTATTTAGTTAATTTAATTTTAGAATAATTTAATTAATTTAATTTAATTATTTTAATCAACCTTTTTCAGTGCTAACTATTTTACTTTTTACAATTAAAATGATCAACTTAAATATTTCTTTATTCAAATTTTTTTTAAGTGTCTCGATCTATATAAACCCGCTAAAAATAATATTTTAAAAATATAATAGTTTATACTCTTAATTTGCATATTATCGTCGATTTCATGACTCCGCATAAACAATTCTACATGCCTACATATATGTTGTTAACAGTTTTGTATACTATGAACGTATTCAAATTGCACATTATCAACATGTAACATTTTTAGTGGGTTTATATAGATCGGAACACAAAAAAAAAACTAAAATAAAGAAATATTTAAGTTAACCATTTTAATTGTAAAAAGTAAAATAGTTAGCACTAAAAAGGTTGATTAAAATAATTAAACTAAATTGATTAGATTATTTTAAAAATAAATTAACTAAATACAATTAAAAATAATATTAAATTTAAATAAACTTGAAATTTGAAAAAAAAAAAAAATTTACACGGCTAGTCCTTTTAACGAGAAAACTAACTGTCGTTAGCGATAAGGAAAAAAAATTACATAGCTGGTCCTTTTAACGGAGAAAACTAACGGAGAGTAACCAAAGGGACTACCAGTGCAACAACTAGCAACCACATGGACGACCAGTGCAAAAAAAAACTGCGAGAGACTACCAGTGCTATTTTGTGTAAACCACAGGGACGAACAATGCAATTTTCTCTTAGTTGGTCAACTCATTGAGGGCTTGAGGTTATAAATCAATCAATCCAAAAGATTGAAGCTAGCTACTCTGTACGTTTTTGTCTACTTGTTTGTTTCAACTTGCTTATATATAAGGAACAAAATTATTTCATAAAACACATTGTACAACAGTTAATTATAGCTTACTGTACAAGTATGCAGAAACATAACTTTGTTGTATGAAACAAATTTGGTGTTATATTTATTAATACCCTTATATATATGTTGATGTTCATGTGAAGTGTAGTAAAGAGAAAATGTTAAACAGATCCTTCAGCAGACTCCCACTGTCGGCTAATATGAGAGTGGTAAATCGTGTAACCCGCGGTTTAAAAATTATGAGAAAGATAGTGATTGAACCTACGACCTCCACCTTTACGCTGCATGTCCCATCAATAGACTACTATCGCGGAGACAAATATAAAGTGCAGTATCTAATATGGTAACACCAAAAGAAAATAATTAGGGTTTATGATTTTTTTTTTTTATATCACATAAGCATATAGCTAGCAAAAAAACATTTAACTTTCATAATCTTATATTAGATCGAAGTAAATAAAATCAATTGAATATGATGTTTATTAACATACACTGATACGCGAACTCTGTAATAAACTTGTTTTTGATTTTAGACCATGAAAGTACACTAAAAACCGGGTCTTCTTTAAAGGTGAGCGAGGTAGTCAACCGCCAAGGGCCTCCAAACTACATGAGCCTCAAAATGTATGTTTTTGTGTATATGTACTTGTTTTTGTATATATACATATAATATGTATAACGCCCCAAAATTTACAACTGTTTTTTTTTTTTTTTTTTTTTTTTTACAATGCGGAAGTTCAAGTCCCAAAACATATATATACATAAAATGACATGACGTCATTTTCCATTACCTAAGTTCTAAGTATTGATTATTACCATTTACAAAACAATCCTTTATATCCTGGGCATTATATAATCAAACATTTTAAACTGTATTAAATAATAATCAGAGTAATCCTAGTCAAACATTCTTCAGTTACTCCTTGACCCGCCCATAACAAAAGATATTAACCTGCAAGGAGTAAACAACGAGGGATTAGCACGAAGCTAAGTGAGTTAACTCATCACTAACAATACAACTTAGTTTAACACTATGAGTTCACCACATTTAACACTTTGACTCAACATCACCAGAGGATCGGTGGCCCTTGTGGCGCCCTCAGCCGCGGTGGCCCACCAAGCGACACTTACACCAACTGCAGGCCAATACAGTGGTTAACCGATAACTGTTTATTACCTTTAGTCAACACAAGCCTTACTCACAACGAATGTTCACAACCCTTGTGTTGACTAACCTGTAACAACACAGTCCAACATAGTTGACCTCTATTAACACTGTTACCATATAGGTCACTTAACACTTAACACTTTAACACTTTAACACAATTCACAATTCAACTTAACACAGGAATAACACTTAACACTTGAAGTAACCACAATAGTGATCACTAAATTATAATGAGATATCAAAGTCCACTCACCGACTACCATAGTCGCCCACTCAGTAGTCTAATATCACTGAGTCTTCTCCATATCTGGAATTACAACAAAATAACACAAGTTAGTCACTTGTTTCAAATCTATATAACATTACTCCAATAGATTTACATCAACAACTCCAAGTTACTCAAGTCATAACTATTTAACATAATCATTATAATTCACCATCACTATCAAATCATGATCATAAAATCACATTAATTCACCACTGGTTGTCACTAACCAACATGATCCTCTTAGTTTCAATGATTAACAATTTCATATAATAACTCACTTTTACTAGCAACACTATAACACCCTATTTGTTATTATCAATCAATGTGATTAACACCTAATTATAACACTTTCACAAATTTCACTTGAATTACCATTCACTTACTTGATTAATTCATTATTATCAACAAATTCTCAGGAACACTTATTCACTCATACTCTTTTAGTTAAATCATTTCAATCATCATCACTAATCACCTCTAATATGTTTATTAACAATACATATCACTTACACATTATTAGATTAGGCTCATATATCCTACTTCAAGAACAATCAATGAAACCCATCACTTTATTCATGATATATATATCATATTCATCATTTCTAAGTTAGTGTTTCTATTATAATCATCATTTACCCATCAACTAACAAGAATTTAACCACCACAACTTTCAATTTTCGGATTATAATCAATAACCCATCAAAATCATCAAAAACTTAAGAACCGAGATTAATCTACAAACTTAAGCTAGAATCTTGCTAGATATCAACAACAATAAGCTTAACTAACATAAATTTCATATAATCAAAGCTTAAATTCGAATTATAACCAAGAACACTAAAACCCCCAAATTTCTAGGGTTCAAGAAATCAAGAAATTAACACATATAACATGATTAAGATGATGCTAGAATGATTATTACATGTTATTGAAGCTTAACTAACATCAATTTACACTTTAGAAACCCTAATTTCGGATTTTGCTCAAGAACATCAAAAACCCCAAATTCTAGGTTGAAGAACATGAAGAACACAAGATCATACCTTGTTTGTGATGATTAAGAAAGCTTGAATTCGAGTTTTGTAGCTCCAATTTGATTATTTCATCAAGTTTTGGATTTAGGGTAAATGTGTGGGTGTATGTATGCATCGTACGTATGTATGTATTTGGGTGGGAATAAAAACCGATCCAACACATATAATATACCATATAAGTGTTAATTTTCATTCCCCGTGTTTATTATTGTCTGGAACTTAAAAACCATTAGCGGGGAAATATAATTTTATTTTACCGTCAACTAAATAAATTTAAAACAATCAATATTTCACTAGTCACAATATTTCCTGAGGCTTATCGACCTATTAATTATACAATCAAACGCAATAACAATTTTAAATCGCATTTAAAATTTACAGAAAATACCTATTGCTTCTAAGCCCAATTTGAGGATGTTACAAATCTCTCCCCCTTAAAGAGATTTCGTCCTCGAAATCTAATCAACCTTGATTATTCTAAAGTACTTAATTACCTGATAAATCTCATTCCTTAAATGAGATTCTACTAACACCACAATTTATTAATATTGCACTTTTCGTACTACTCCAACATCGTAATTACTCTTCACTATATTTATCTAAAGTGTGTACACAACTTAAATTACCTATGCATGACATGCTTATGCATACATTTCACTACACACTCCATGTACCTACATATATATTATTTCATCAACTCACACACGACTAGTGTGTATCTCAATTAGATTCACGAAAACATATAATTTATGTCTCATACTCAATTTAACTTGCAATACTATACAACAAGTGTGATATTTATCACTTAAAATAGTTACTCCCTTGAGCAACTCTTAATTATATGCACACAATTTAAATTCTATCTACATATACATATCCACATGTACATGTTTCTATTTCTTACCTTAACATATGATATGTATCTAAATCATATTTTCATGCATACTATGATCACTTAAGGAAATTATTCCCAATTAATCACTTTAAACAAGTAATCACTTGACGTAAGTGAATAACATCATTATGCACATAGCATACTCTTAACACTAGAAACCAGCGATGTGCTAGAATCTTTAAAATAGATATATGATTTATACCCCTTTTAACAGCAAAACAATGATTATGAAAATCACAATACACCCAACAACAACGAAATTTAAATTTCAATTCATAACTAGCATTTATGCTAGTACCACATATCACTAATGTATATGATAATCTTTTATTTAAAAGTATCTCAAACTCATATAACACTATTCACATATTAACAAGCAAAATACAAGTCAATTCTTCATAGTTAACACTATTATCACTTAATCACCAAGTCACTTAGTACCAATTCAAATTGAATAATTACCAAGTTTTTTCATCAACAGGTACATTGCCATTCAAGCGCAAGTACCACTCCATCAAAATGTGATAACCACACACACATTTTTCAACAACATTTCATCAATCAATTTTATCTCTTTAATCTCCACGGAAGATTATTTCATGTTTTATTTTCTTCTATATGCAACTTATCACTTCACCTTGATATTATGCATATAATAACAATCAAATTTCACACAATTCTCAATTAATAATAATATAACTATCAATCAAAAGGCTCTCTATATATAAATATTTATATATATATCTCTTTTATTAATAGATAGTTCATTAATACAATAATTTAATGCTTTACTACCATTTCATTTTAGTCCTCTCTGACTCTCTCTCATATGCCAACATCGAAAACCTACAATTTTTAAGGTCACATTAATTTCTCTGGTACTTGGTAGCCTCAATACTCCATGTGAAATGGCATAATATAAATACGTTGGCCAGACGTCGTCATATTATGTCAATCACACTTTATTCTCAGGCCACTTCATACCATTGATCTCTAAAGTAATTAACTTTTACTCTCACATAATTCACAATGTTGAAATTAACAATTATCACACATTTAATAGCACTCAAAATAGATTTATGACCAAGTGTTAACTTGTTACTATTTTTCCTTTATCACATGAATGTGAAACTACTCACAAACTAAGTAAACATAACAATTTTATCATCTAACACATTCCTCATTATCTTATTAACACATGTGTAAGTTTAACACAACTAAATCAATTTAACATCCTCTCTACACGATTCAATATCATTCACTTAACACTTTAATTATCAAGTATAATACTCTATATAACATTTAGTACTAAGTACCTTGTTAAAATACCAGGTCATATTCCACATATATTCATCAATATATAATTTCTAAGTTGATTAATAAATAACCTTCCATATTTAGTTATCAAGCAAGAGTAAGCTCCTACAATACTCTTCAACTATTACAAATACTTATTCGTTCATATTAAGTATTTCACATAATGTAATTAACATAATTACATAATCAATATTTATTTACCCTAACAAGCAACAATCAAAAATACCCTTACTGATATATTATGCTGTTAGTTAAACTGCCTATAAACAACTCCTCCACAAAAAAACATATAGACCTCTTAAAACAACTTTTAATATTGCATATAGTCGCAGGAATGATCTCTGGGCTCAAAGAAACAAAAGCCCAATACAATTCATAAGCTAAAAGTCCGAAATAATGTCCGAAAAACAATAAAACGCGATTTTCGGGCCCCAAACGACCCCGAAGTGCCGAAAACTGACAGGGCTCATGACAAAGCATGAGCTTTGATCGTTGGGCCGTTTTTGAGTTGACATGTAAATTTCGTCTTAATCGGACACCGAAATTTTCTAAAAAAAATTTCTACGTCAAGTATTACGTCGAACGTCGCAAGAAAATTTTTTTTTTTTTTTATACTAACGCGATCCGGGAAACAGGTCAGGATCGCGTTCCCCAGTGAAAAAAATTCTGTAACCAAATTAGGCATACAAACGAGATCCGGAGAAGTGAGCGGGATCGCGTTCCCAAGAGAAAACGCACCTGAACACGAATTACACACACAAACACGATCCTGGAAAATGGCTGGGATCGCGTTCCCCAGTGAAAAAAATTCTGTAACCAAATTAGGCATACAAACGCGATCCGGAGAAGTGAGCGGGATCGCGTTCCCAAGAGAAAACGCACCTGAACACGAATTACACACACAAACGCGATCCTGGAAAATGGCTGGGATCGCGTTCCCAAGCATAAAAATAATCTGAGACAAAATAACACGTACGAACGCGATCCTGAGAACATGTTGGGATCGCGTTCCCAAGCAGAAAATCTGAGGTTCAGAAAATCATATTTTTAACCAATTTCAAACGCGTATAACTTTTTACTCTTTTAGAGTTAGACTCTAAAATTTTGCAGGCACATCCACTATGCCAAAATGAAACTTTCCCTTTTTACACTTTTTCAATTTACTCGTTTTACGAGAAAACGGACGTACGACTCATTTTTGACCATTTTCGACCATTTTGGTTGACACGCTATATTTCAAACGACTTGGTTTCTGACTTCCACCTTTTACCAACATGTTTCTATATACATTAGTGACGTGTGGGCATATTCGTCACATACAAACACTCCTTCTACATTATTTTAACACGTTGACCCGTTTAGGGGTCAAAATGGACAATTTCCCCAATTTCATTCAAAATGACAACATTAACATTTTCAATCCACTTTTTATCTATACTTATGACTTTCAGTCACTTTAAAAATTATCTTACACGTATCACATCAAATTCTATACATTTTAACACTAAGTGGCCCATTTGGACACTTAAATGACCCGTTTGGGTTTACGACCATATAATCACCATTCCAACACCCAACCCACACTCCTCTGACTATTCCAAGTCAAACTAACCCACTTTCCTCATATAATTTCAAATTTGACTTTTCACAACTTGTCATCGCACATTTAGACTCATTAACCGCTTTGACTTTCTTACTACACTATTAGTAATACAAAGATCATAATTCACCCTAATCCTGATCAATGCTAAACATTTAGACTTCTAGTCACATTCCTCACTTCATAGCATGGCATAACATGGCAATTATCGAGTTTGACACAATTACATTCAACATTGACCTTTCCAAGTCAATAGCATATATTTCAACAAATAGACACATTCTAAGTCACACAACAATACAACTCCAAACTTATAAATGGATAATACCCGCAACCCATTGATTTCATTATAGCAAGTCACACCTTGCATTTATCGACTTATATTCACACACTGTATTTTCACATTGCATATACACTTAATTCCACATAACACAACTGTTACACCCTATTCACCAATGTATCTTCACACCGTTTTTAACACTTTTCACCTTATTAACACGTAATTATCATCAAAATTTCAATTTACTTTACTAACAATCATAATATAGTAAAGTAAAACAATTAAAATTTATTGAAATTCACCAAGTTTATCAGAAATTACCTGGCACATCTAGGCCCACGAGTGTTGAGGATTGAGAATACCAATCGGTTCCTCACTATCCTCCGTCTCTGCACTCAAAACAACAATCTAACACATTGTTATAGATTAGTTCACATTTAACAACAACTTGCTCATACCAACACTAATCCCACACCTCGGAATGTTTGACCACTATCACTAGGCTTGGGATTGAACAATCCAACCATTGTTCAATTCGCCCAAACCTATGCTCTGATACCAACTTATAACGCCCCAAAATTTACAACTGTTTTTTTTTTTTTTTTTTTTTTTTTTTTTACAATGCGGAAGTTCAAGTCCCAAAACATATATATACATAAAATGACATGACGTCATTTTCCATTACCTAAGTTCTAAGTATTGATTATTACCATTTACAAAACAATCCTTTATATCCTGGGCATTATATAATCAAACATTTTAAACTGTATTAAATAATAATCAGAGTAATCCTAGTCAAACATTCTTCAGTTACTCCTTGACCCGCCCATAACAAAAGATATTAACCTGCAAGGAGTAAACAACGAGGGATTAGCACGAAGCTAAGTGAGTTAACTCATCACTAACAATACAACTTAGTTTAACACTATGAGTTCACCACATTTAACACTTTGACTCAACATCACCAGAGGATCGGTGGCCCTTGTGGCGCCCTCAGCCGCGGTGGCCCACCAAGCGACACTTACACCAACTGCAGGCCAATACAGTGGTTAACCGATAACTGTTTATTACCTTTAGTCAACACAAGCCTTACTCACAACGAATGTTCACAACCCTTGTGTTGACTAACCTGTAACAACACAGTCCAACATAGTTGACCTCTATTAACACTGTTACCATATAGGTCACTTAACACTTAACACTTTAACACTTTAACACAATTCACAATTCAACTTAACACAGGAATAACACTTAACACTTGAAGTAACCACAATAGTGATCACTAAATTATAATGAGAGATCAAAGTCCACTCACCGACTACCATAGTCGCCCACTCAGTAGTCTAATATCACTGAGTCTTCTCCATATCTGGAATTACAACAAAATAACACAAGTTAGTCACTTGTTTCAAATCTATATAACATTACTCCAATAGATTTACATCAACAACTCCAAGTTACTCAAGTCATAACTATTTAACATAATCATTATAATTCACCATCACTATCAAATCATGATCATAAAATCACATTAATTCACCACTGGTTGTCACTAACCAACATGATCCTCTTAGTTTCAATGATTAACAATTTCATATAATAACTCACTTTTACTAGCAACACTATAACACCCTCTTTGTTATTATCAATCAATGTGATTAACACCTAATTATAACACTTTCACAAATTTCACTTGAATTACCATTCACTTACTTGATTAATTCATTATTATCAACAAATTCTCAAGAACACTTATTCACTCATACTCTTTTAGTTAAATCATTTCAATCATCATCACTAATCACCTCTAATATGTTTATTAACAATACATATCACTTACACATTATTAGATTAGGCTCATATATCCTACTTCAAGAACAATCAATGAAACCCATCACTTTATTCATGATATATATATCATATTCATCATTTCTAAGTTAGTGTTTCTATTATAATCATCATTTACCCATCAACTAACAAGAATTTAACCACCACAACTTTTAATTTTCGGATTATAATCAATAACCCATCAAAATCATCAAAAACTTAAGAACCAAGATTAATCTACAAACTTAAGCTAGAATCTTGCTAGATATCAACAACAATAAGCTTAACTAACATAAATTTCATATAATCAAAGCTTAAATTCGAATTATAACCAAGAACACTAAAACCCCCAAATTTCTAGGGTTCAAGAAATCAAGAAATTAACACATATAACATGATTAAGATGATGCTAGAATGATTATTACATGTTATTGAAGCTTGACTAACATCAATTTACACTTTAGAAACCCTAATTTCGGATTTTGCTCAAGAACATCAAAAACCCCAAATTCTAGGTTGAAGAACATGAAGAACACAAGATCATACCTTGTTTGTGATGATTAAGAAAGCTTGAATTCGAGTTTTGTAGCTCCAATTTGATTATTTCATCAAGTTTTGGATTTAGGGTAAATGTGTGGGTGTATGTATGCATCGTACGTATGTATGTATTAGGGTGGGAATAAAAACCGATCCAACACATATAATATACCATATAAGTGTTAATTTTCATTCCCCGTGTTTATTATTGTCTGGAACTTAAAAACCATTAGCGGGGAAATATAATTTTATTTTACCGTCAACTAAATAAATTTAAAACAATCAATATTTCACTAGTCACAATATTTCCTGAGGCTTATCGACCTATTAATTATACAATCAAACGCAATAACAATTTTAAATCGCATTTAAAATTTACAGAAAATACCTATTGCTTCTAAGCCCAATTTGAAGATGTTACAATATGATTGTTAATTTCAAAAAGAAAAATATGTTCAAGTTGTTTCAAAGTTGATTGACCACAATAAAAAGAATAAAGAAAACATTTTATAATTCGATATAAGACCTCATTTTGAGAATTATTTATGTTTTTACCCAGAATCTCTGAAAATTAATAGACAACTCTGATTAAAAAGGTACCCGAGCAAGAGATTAATTAGGATCACTACTAATTTGATGTGTCAATCAATTTTAATATATACACGACACATATATTTGAATCTTTATAAAAGGGGACTTTAGGGTGCGTTTAGTTGTGAAAAATTTTCCATAATTTTCCATCTCTAGTTTTCTAAGAAATGAAAAGAGTTTTCATTTTCTAGAAAAGTGATGAAAATTTAGAAAATGTGTTCAAATATTGTTGTATTTTCTATTTTGAAAAACTGGTTAAGGTTAGAAGGGTTTGGAAAATTTTAGAAAAGTACGAGTGTTATTATAAAGGAAAAAAGTGGAAAATTTTAAAAAAGTGGTGGTGCGTGGTTTTCCAATTCCCCCTTATAACATGGAAAATGAGTTTTCTATTTTCTATGAAAACTTTTTTAAAAAAATCCCATTTTGAATACATTTTCTACTTTTCCACTTTTCTTAGAAAAATTTTCTGGAAAACTCCTATGGGGCTGTTTAGTTGCGGAAAAAAGGAGCAGTTTTCTAGAAAAATTTTCCAAGAAAAGTGGAAAAGTGAAAAACGCGTTCAAATTGAATTTTTTTGAGAAAATTTTCCAAGAAAATGGAAAACCCACTTTTCCAAATTATAACTTGGAGGTGGAAAACAAGTTCCTCCACTTTTCCAAAATTTTCCTTTATGAACTTCCTCCACACTTTTCCAAATTTTCCAAGATATAACTAGTTTTCCAAAATCCACTTTTTCAACATTTGAACGCGTTTTCTAAATTTTCAACACTTTTCTAGAGAACGATTTTCTTTAAAAAATTGGAAATGGAAAATTGTGGAAAATTTTCCACAACTAAACACACCCTATGTTTTTCTACATCTAAACACACCCAAGATTTAGAATAATTGGAAAATGATTATTCCAATAATAGGCGCAATGCCTCGGAGTCGGAGGTAGGCATGAACAAAAAACCCGAACCCGGAACCGAACCCGAAAAAAAAACCCGGAACCGAACCCGGAAAAAACCGGTTTTTTTGAACCCGGTTTGGGTTTTTTTCGTACCCGCCGGGTACGGAACCGGTTTGGGTTTTCGGATCTCACAATCGGGTTGGGACCGGGTAGGAAGCGGGTCGGGTTGGAAAACCCGGTATAAAACCCGGAAAAACCCGGTTTAAAAACCGGTATTCGTGGGTCAAAAATCCGGTTCGGGTCGGGTCGGGTAGGTCAACAAACCGGTTTTTCTCCCTTTGACTAAAAACCGGTTCGGGTTCCGGGTACGGGTCGGGTAGGCCCGAAACCCGGTTTTGTTCACGACTAGTCGGAGGTGAACAACCAGGCCCATCAATGATCAAGGCCCACTTATCTGGCCCGCCAGTAAAGTCCAACATGTTTCACCCAGGCCCCAGCTACACTAATTGCTCATATTAGGCCCCTCTCTAGTGGGCCCTCTCCAGGCCCAGTTTTGATTAAACCTCCCTTGAGAATTTTTGCGCTCTCATTAAATATCTTTAATATTCTTCTTTTGAAAATAATAATAATAATTTGTTATTTAAGTTATCTTTAACTTTTGCACTCTCATTAAGGGGCTGGCCAAATAATTGTTATTTAACAAAAACATTTGGTCTATCCAGAAAATATAACATGTAGGTGACATGTGGTGCCTAGGTGTTTGAGGTGGCGGTACCAGTTGAGCTACAAGGTCGTAATTTCATATATATCCATCAACTGAAATCCTCCACCCAGAAGAACTGCTACATAATTGTTTGTGGCTGATTAGTGATTACGATGAGGGTGTCATCATTTAGTGGTTAATGTTTTGTTGAGTGACTTTTGAGTTTTATGTGATCGTGAATGGACAATGCATGTATTAGTGTTCTCATATGCCTACTACCAATTTGAATGTTAAAAGTTGAGCACTTGTTTGAGTTGCTTCTTTTGAAGCTCCTGAGGAGTTACCCTAGGATCTTCGGCGATTACAACGCGTAGAAAAGCTACATGTGTCATCCACATGTATCATACATCTTCTTAATAGCGTTTTGTATGTTTAAACATGTATTGATCTGAAATCTCTCAATATGTTTCTTGAGAACCAAAGGATCTTGGCCGATTAGGGTCGTTAAAGAAGCCATATCTGAAACCTCTGTAATTGTAATTAATACCATCTGATTTATACTAAATATTTTTCATTCACTTTCTTATAATGGACGTTGTGTGCGTAAAGTGTAGAGAATCGTTGACTACATATAATTCTAGAATATATGTAAATTCTAACAATCTTTTGTCTTTAGACATCCAATATTAGGGAAGAAGGAGAAATGACATATCAGACAAAGTTGTTGGACTACATTGACATCAATTCATGTGATTTCAGTTGAAGATGATGAAGTAATCTCGAGTGGTCAACCAAAATTAGAGAAGATTGAAGTAATGAGGAGAAGCAATGGAGCTCCGTAAAGGCAGTAATAGTTAGTTGATGAAAGCTTTTTGCTCTTGAATTTCTGTTATTACTTGGGACTAAATAAAATCCAGTAATTTAATTGATGTATATGGATGTTTATACAAGCTTTTAAGGATTTTGTTATTGATAGGATAATATTTGATGTATATTCTCATGTTTTACAGTAATGTGTCGTTGCAGATTATAATTAAATCACTTAAGGGAATTCAGTATGAAGTCCACCAAGAGTCGTTGAATCATTCAGCCCCAGTTTTATCAACACAAAATTCATTGATCTTGAAACTTACTGCAATAATTGCACGATTTTCTCACTTGATCAATTTTGGAGATCGAGTAATTTTTGGCATATTTTCTTTGACACGATATTAATATGTATATATAAGATGAGATAGTTTTTTTAATCTCAATTAACACAATATTTTATGTGTGATTAGTTAAATGTGTTGGTAAGCCATTATTGTCATCTGTCTATTTATTTATATAATAATATGTTTGAGATTAAAATACTATGTTGAAGGTTAGTTAGAAGACTATTACTACTTCTGATGTCTTAGTTTCTTCGTAATTACTTGATAGAAACTCCCTGCAACAATATAATAGTTTGATCCAATAGGGTCTTAGCATACCTTAAATGGCTTCTTCTTCTTCTTCAGCTTCATCCATCAACAAGAGCTTTAAGTACGATGTGTTTTTGAGTTTTAGAGGTGAAGACACCCGCAAGAACTTTGTTGATCATCTTCACGTTGCTCTGCAGCAGAAAAGTATTCATGCATACAGAGACGATAAAAGACTGGAGCGAGGAAAAGGAATCAAAGACGAGCTCTTGAAATCCATTGAAGCGTCAAAATTGTTTATCATTGTTTTCTCAAAGAACTATGCATCTTCGTCGTGGTGCTTGGATGAGCTTGTAAAGATTATGGAGTGCCAGAAGATGCCCGAACATGCTGCTTACCCCGTGTTTTACGATGTGGACCCCTCTGAAGTACGCAAACAATATGGGGCAGTTGGAAAGGCCTTTTCCAAGCATAATGAGGAAGAAGGTACTGGGAAATGGAGAGATGCTCTGCAAGAAGCAGGCAATCTAGCTGGATGGGATTTGAGGAAGACTGTTGATGGGTAATTTTTTTATATTCTATCTCTGCCATAATTTTTTTGTTTTGTTTTTTGCTAATATACATTCGGTTTGGGGTGTAGAAGGATCATCCATGAAATCGATCTCATATAAGTCAAAATCCTACTCAAACGTGAGTTAAGTTTAAAGATGTTCAAGGATCGATCAGTTAGGCCCGTTGAAGAGCCATATAAGTTTGAGACATGGCCTTCCTTTAACCAGACAAGTTATAAGTAATAACCCGTTTGATTATAAATTATAACCTATCCAAGTATAAATTTTAACAGGTCCTTGAGATATATTTGAGGCCTATGGCATCAGGCGGTCCTAACTGGCTGGGCATAGTCCTTTTCTTGTGGAGTAGTATTTAACCAAATTGATTTTCAACCACACATGAATTGGGACTTTTTTTATAACTCTTACCTCAATAGTCAATATTGTAGAATCATTTACTTATAAGGTTTATCATTGCTATCTGTATATGAATATCTGTACTACACTATACTGGTAAATTTTTTTGCCCATTATTTCATTAGTTCATTGTAACATTTCCTTCTAAACGAGAACATGTGTTTCATTATGTAAAAATAAATCAAATTTAAGATGTAACTTTAGAGATACAAAATATTTGTTTTATATGATTCTATTAACATGATCATATTAGCTTAAGCAAAAAAAGAGATGCCTAATTAGTTATTATTGAATATGTTTATGAAAAAATTTCAGTAGAAGACATAGACATTTTTTTTCTTCCAAATTTACACCTCTAATCAGCAACCCAGCCTTGACCTGCCAGAAAATACAGCGGGGAATCAATTAACTGGTCCATGTAAATAATATTGGTCCTGTTGGAGTACCATCAGGCCTAACTATCTCTTTAACCAGCCCTCCTTAGACCTTTCATTTTGGGACCAACACCAGTCCTTTGACTATTTGCGCATCTGCACAATCTTACTGGAAGATGAGACATACACTTGTGTATGTTATATGATAATTCATATGTGATTCTATGTAAAAGGGTCATTCAAGTCATCTGATGCTGTATCACAGCATCTTAAAATTACAGGCATGAAGCTATGCTGATCAAACTGATTGTTGAAGAAATTTCACTCGAGTTATGTTCTGTAAATTTGAGGGCTGATGACAAACTAATAGGCATGGAGCCCCGAATAAAAAATGTTGTTTCGTCTTTAGAGATTGGCATTGATAATGTTTTCTTGGTAGGGATCAAGGGGATTGGAGGTGGTGGGAAGACTACTTTGGCCAGAGCTGTTTTTGACCAAATATGCTTTCAGTTTGAAGGTATAAGCTTTGTTGAGAATGTTAGAGAAGTTTCAAAAGCATCTGTATCCGGTTTGAGGTCCTTGCAGAAACAAATTCTTTCAGATGTATTGCATGATCAAGGCATAATTGTCGGTAGTGTTTTGGACGGGAAAAACATGCTGAAAAAAAGTTGAGTAGTAGAAAGGTTCTTCTTGTTCTAGATGACGTAGATCACTTAGACCAGCTTGAGGCTTTAGCCGGTGCACCTAATTGGTTTAAGCCAGGAAGTAGAATTATTGTTACAACAAGAGATGAGCAAGTGCTCGTGGCACACAGAGTCAAATGGATTCATAATGTCAACCTGTTATCACATGAGGAAGCAATTTGCCTTTTTAGTAGGTATGCATTTGGGAGAGATGGTCCAATTGAAGGGTATGAAAAGCTATCCGCCGGAGTTGTACGTTATGCAGCTGGACTCCCCTTAACAATCAGAGTTTTGGGTTCCTTTCTATGTGGTAAAGACAGGCTTCAATGGCACGATGCACTAGAGAGACTTAAAACTATTCCTTTAAAGGAAACTTTGGAAAAATTGGAAATAAGCTATGCCGGTTTAGAGGATGACTACAAGGAAATATTCCTAGATGTTGCATGCCACTTGAAGGGGGGGCATAAAAGTTATGCGTTCAGAATGCTTGAGAGCTGTGGGTTTCATGCTAGAAATGGTTTAAAAGTTCTTGAGCAAAAATCTCTCATAACGATTTCTAAGGATGGGTATTTGGGCATGCATGACCACATAGAAGAAATGGGCATGAATATTGTTCGTCGTGTGCACGCCGATGAGCCAAACAGACATAGTCGATTGTGGATTCGTGAAGAAATTGAAGATATACTGGCTAATGACTTGGTAAGTACGGAGTATTAAACTAACACATTTTCATTAGTCATGAATCAAGTCTCATGGTTAATTGATAATTGATATTGGAATACAGGGTACTGAAGCAACAAGATGTATACAGCTGTGGCGACCGCTGCAACTCAGTTCTATAAGTACTATGAACGGTTTTCAAAACATGAAGAACCTTAGATTTCTTTCCATGGTGTCTATAGTGCGACCTCGTGATGAAAAGATTGATCGAGTTACTCGAAACTTCCCAAATTCGTTACGATTTCGGAGTTGGGAGGGTTACCCTCATTGGTTTTTACCCAAAATATTTCAAGCAAAGAATCTTGTTGCACTCCTAATGCCGTACAGCAGAATCGTCAAACTTTGGGAAGGGAAAGAACAAAAGGTACCGTTGTTGATCAAATATTTAGACTTTGGTACACATTTTATTTTCCCTTATATACAATGCAGTGCTCTATTCGGTAGTTGCTACAACATTCTTTTTTATGTATGCTAGGTTCTTAACAATCTCAGATTTCTCGACCTCAGTTGTTCACAGTTGAGGACCCTTGACCTTGGGTTGATTCCAAATCTCGAGAGTTTAGATCTCAATGGGTGTCATCAGTTGGTTGAAGTTCATACACCAATTGGATGTCTAAAAAGACTTGTCTACTTAAACTTACGAGGTTGTTCTAGGTTTTATTCTGTTTTATTTATGAAACGGCTGGAATTACTCGAGGTTCTTTCGTTAAAAGAGTTACATCTTAAGGTCAAACTGGATGAGCAATTCCCATATTCTTCTGACAATAGTTTGCCAAACCTGTGGCTTACATTTTGTTATAAAGAAGAACTACTTTCGCCCATTCAAAATCTTCAAAAGTTTGTTTCTTTAGATGTCCGCCCTTGTACACAACTTGTGACGTTTTCAGGAAACATTTGTGGTTGGCGATATTTAAGAAAACTTGAAATCAATGGTAGTCTTCCCGAGGTTCCCAGGGACATTGCGCAACTAAAATGTTTACTGAAGCTGCGTTTCTTTTCTGCGTGTATTAAATCTCTGCCGGATGATATTTGTATGTTAAGGCAGTTAATATCTCTCAAATTTGAATCTTGTTGGAGTCTCGAGAAGTTACCAGACGATCTTGGCGGTTTACAGTCTTTAGAGAAGCTACACTTGTTATCTACACGGGTCAAATATCTTCCAGGTGACATATGTAGGTTGAAAAATCTTAAGTCTCTCAAACTTGGTGCTAATAAGCATCTTCACACTTTGCCCAATGATATTGGTAAACTAATATCTTTAGAGAAGTTATACTTTTCATCCACAGAAATTAAAAGACTTCCAGTTAGCCTAGTTGCATTGAAATATCTGAGATCGCTCGAAGTTAAATCTTGTGGGTATCTCAAGAGGTTACCCAAGGATGTTGGCCAACTAGAATATTTGGAGAAACTCTATTTGTCGACTGCAGCTATAAAACGTCTTCCTGATAGCATTTACTTATTGAAACATCTGAAATTTCTCAAACTAAAATGTTGTCAGCTTCTAAAGAAGTTACCCAAGGATCTTGGCCAGTTAGAATGTTTAGAGAACCTCATTTTAATTGAGTGTAGCTCATTAAAATATATCCCAAACAGCATCTGTAAAATGAGTAGTCTGAGATATATTTGTCTCGCGTTTTGTAGTCAAGTTGAGAAATTGCCCGACGAACTTGGATGTTTAGAACGTTTAGAAGAATTGGATGTAAAAGGTACAGGGATAAGTCAGCTGCCCCAAAGCATTCGTTTGCTGAAAGGTCTGCGTATTATTGGATCAAGAACACTTCTTGAGTCATCTGGTTTTGCACCCGAGATACAAACATGGGAAGGAGAAACCTTCTATGACATATTGCAGTAAATTAGACTTTAGGGTTAAGTATTTGTAAATGTATATAACTATAAGTTGACTTCTTTAGTGTGTGTACAACTATATTGACCACCATTGTGTGTATATAACTATTAATTTCTACCATTGTATGTATGAGACGGGCTATATCAGGTCATTTGCTTATGTGTATCCGGTTACCATTTTATTTTATTTTGGTAATTCCACGTAATTATGACTTTTTAAGAATTAAAAACCAAAAGAAATATGTTGCCAAAAAATAAAAATAAAATCAGATTATCAACAAACACCAACTAACGGACGAGCTCATTATGAAATCAAATTCAAACCCCAATTTCATCAATTCTACATCAAAACTACCATTTCGTCAAATTCTTTTAATAACAAACAATATCATATTAAATCTTAAACACGTGAGCATTACAATAGCAAAAACATAAACTAAACACCCATCAAATTTACAATCGCAAACATAAATTAGATCGCTGGAACATAAATTTACATAAACTAAACGCAAATCTGACACTTTTTTTTTTGTGCAAATCTCTGGAACATCGAATAGCGGGAGAATTAGATCACACACGGAGGTTGTAGACCAAGTTCAAGACCGCCTTTTCGTCGGAGGTTATAGGTGGTGATGGCCGGAAGTTGCAACTTTCCGGCCAAGGGTGTACAAAAAAGACGACACAGGGGTGTTTAGAAGACAACAATGGAATAGAGTATATACATACATTTGAAATCAAATACACTAGAATTGGTGGCTCCAACGAGTAGATCCGGCGAGTAGATCTGAGGCTGTCTGGTGGTTAATGGTGGTCCGGGTGGATGGTGGTTGGTGTTGACCGGTCTGATGGGTAGTGGTTGGTGGCTATTTGTAAATGTGAAGGTGGCGATGGTTTGATGGATAATGATGACCCGATGAATGTATACAGATGAAGATTGATAACTTTTTAATTTTTATTTCCCACATCTTTGATAAGAACATATAGTACAAAAGGTCTAGCCGGGAGTACAAACGTTTCAAGCAGGTGAAAACATAATTTGTACTTTTTAACACACAGCTAAAATAATGATGTGTCATGAATATAATGACAAAGATGCTTACGTGGATGTCTACGTGGATATTGATGTTAACAAAAGACATAAAAAAACTAGTTACCTGTTCAATAAGTTACCTCGTGCATACAATGGTCGAAATTAATAGTTACGTACATACAATGGTGGTCAATATAGTTTTGTACACACTAAAGAAGTCAACGCATAATTGTATGCATTCACAGACACTTAACCCTAGACTGTATGGATCCAAAAGGGAAGATTACTTCATGCTAGTTTTCTATTTTTGTACAATAAAATTTCAGTTTTAGATGATTTTCGATTAATTCCTAGCATTGGTAACATTTCCTGTTATAAGATCGTATGTATGACCTGGGAAAAATCAGCACACGAGATGGTCTGCCTAAGTACTTTGTAAGAACAAATTGGTGTATATATATATTAAAAGACTTCCAGTTAGCCTATTTATGCTTAAAATTGGCGTTTTGGTGTAGCTAACATATTCCCTATATATATATATATATATATATATATATATATATATATATATATATATATATATATATATATATATATTATAAATCATAATTAGAAACAGAAATTTAGTTTTTACAATGTTACACATAAATTGCTGCAATATATGTTTGTTCCACGTTGACAGTAAACTGAAAAATCTTTAATTGTACAAATGGTATCCTCCGTATCTATTTAGAAGAAAACTAGTGCAGCAAATTATTATTTTTTCTACCCAAAGATTTACTCTCACCCTCCTAAATTATTTGTTTACTTACTATTTATATTTATATCATAATAATTTTCCACTTCTAAAAATAAAAATGCATTCATGTTATATATTTATATTTGTCATATTACCCTTTATTTTTAAAAATACACAAACTTCAAATAATACATTTAATTAATAGTTGAGGGATATAATTGTCATTATATTAGACCATTTCCAATCGTGACAGAAACTGATTGAGGTTGACGTGTCACATCAGCACCACGTCAGCTTTTTCAAAAAGTGACTGAAACTGACGGACCTCTGTCATCAAGGACACCGTCACTTTGCTTTTTGGGTCCCACATTTACCAATTTACCTTTATTTATACACACACGCGAAAAAAGAAAAAAGAAAAAAAAACTGACGAATGTCGATTTTCCGATCGGGAAAAACCGACGAACCAAACCGACGACGCGATGTCATCGGTGTCGGTTCCATCGGTTTTAACCGACGGAAGCCGGCATACAACATTGGGAGCCCTCTTAAGGTCAAAGCTGCAATTAATGTCGTTTTCTTGAACACCCACAATGTAAAAAGTTTCTACAAAGTTTTTTTACAAAACACATCATCGATGTTCAAAAAAGCTTTTAAAAAGTTCTATGCTCAAAGCCTCAAATGATAAAAGCGTTTAGAAAGCTTTTCTTTTCAAACCTACACTATTACACAAACAAATTTGAAAGAAAGAAAAAAAAAACTTTTACCCCAAAGCTTGAGATTTGTCCAGCTTTACCTTAGAAAAGCTATACACTCCAATGATAAAAAGTTTTTCAGAAATTTTTTAGGATAAAAAAGCTTTAAAAAAAATTATCATTGAAGATCTCGTAAAATGTACATTTTTAACTTGGTCACAAATAATTTGAGATGGAGAAAGTACATTATACTATTATAGTATCAAAACTCCATAATTATTAAGAGAACAGAGTATGATCAACCCTTATAGTTTCTTTTGGTTGGTAATGGTATATACGTAAAATACATCTGTGTGTTTATTCTTTTTGCATCACCGGAACACCATTATAGCCTTTATAATTCTTATTTTTCGAAGGTCTTAGTCAAAACTAATCAATTATCGAAATGAGATCAATATCAAGCTGTAAGATGTTTTTCCTTTGGGTGTTGATATTTCCACCTCACTTTTTGATAATTCCACCATGATTATGCATTGATAGTTTATACTGTACAAATAAATACTGCACAGTTTTGGTGGATCTATCAAAAAGGGTGGTGGATATATCACTACCCTTTTCCTTTTCTTTTTGTTGCAGGTCAATCAACTCTGAAAGCAATTATAACACGTTTCTTTTTTCTTGCCATTAACAATCAAATTATATTCACGTATATCCACACATACATATTACAGAAACACTCATTTTAAGGACCCTATAATTCAGAGGCTCTGCCCACTCTTAAAGACGGTTCGAAGATAATAACAGTACGATAGCATTTATAATTTGCTTTCAACATACATATATGTAGTTATAGCGCTCATGATGCATGATGTACAAATCATTTAATGCATAACAAACAACAGATGATTACCTAACGTTCAAGATTAAACCTAGCTACTTGATTCCAATGGACATCATTGACTTAAATTCTTCAAAGTCAACAAAACCATCACCATCTTTATCAACACCTTTTATCATTTTTCTACAATGTCCAAGTTTGGAATTGCTACATCCAAGACTAGTGAGCACCCTTTGCAACTCCTTTGCAGAAATGAGTCCATTCTTATCACTATCAAACACCATAAAAGCATTTCTAAGATCATCATCAACATTATCTTCCTTGGAACTAGCTAAAACTGGCTTGGAACCATCCATAATGGTCATGAACTCATCCAAGTCAATGAACCCATCTCCATTAAAGTCAACCTCTTTAAGTATTCCTTGAGCTTCAATAGTAGCCTTTGACTTTTCTTGACCAAAAGTCAACAACACATTTGTGAGCTCAACTTGAGAAATCTTGCCATCACCGTCGATATCGAAGAATTTGAAGACTTGCTTGAGTTGATTTGAGACATCTAAGGCTATGAAAGATGAGATGACATCAAGAGTACATGGTTTCTTTGTAGGTTTGTTCTTGAAGTTGTTGACTTTGGTCAACAAACTGACTTTCTTGAGGAGATTACTCAAGTTGGTTTGCAAAGAATTAGGCATTGGAGATGTAGCTACTAGCTAGAGAAAAAAGAGAAAAAATAAAAATAAAAGGTTATCAGATTTATGGTAAGAATGTAGTGATGAGGGTAGGGGATGAGTTATTGTGAGAAAAGTGCAAACAAAAAGTGGCATGACATGTTGTCATGTACTACACGACTATTTTATTGATATTATTTGCTTTGTTTGTACCACAAATTAACATTTAACATATATAATAATAACAAGGTTAATTTACTATATTATTTATATTATATATGTGAAAAGGATCAAGTTAATGACAAGGGGGCTGCTAACCATACCCCCTGGCTCACCCTTTTTTTTTTACTTTCTACTCCTACCTTTCTTTTTTTTTAATTTCTACCTCATGTTTAGTCTAAAACTGAAACTGATTCTGTACTGAACTGGACCAAACTTAAATAAAACTATACTGAAAAGATGGGCCAGGGGGTAAGAGCAGACTTTTGGGGGTGGGAATAGAAAATCCCTAATGACAACCTAATGAATGAGGTATATAAATGGGAGCTGATATTTCCAACCTTAAATTTGATAAATCCACCAAAATTATACATTAATAGAGTACAATCTATTAATGTATAATTTTGGTGGATTTGTCAAATTTAGAGGTAGATATATCATTTGCCTATATAAATAGACTCTTGACTATATAACTTAATCATGCAAGTCTTTTCATTAAGAAGAAGAAACTTAAACCTTATATTGATTATATTTATTATTATTGATCAAATCGATGTTTTTAAAACCGGAATTTGAATCGGATCGGCGAGGGGTCCGGTTCCGGTTCAACCGGTCGGACCGCCGGTCCAAACCGGTCCAAAACTGGCCCAAAAAGTAAAAATAAATAAATAAATAGAAACCGGTCCGGTTCCCGGTCGGACCACCGGTTTGTTGACTGGTTAAACTTGCTTCAAAACCGGTTTTCATCTGGCCGGAATCCCTAAAAATCCCATTTCGACCGGTCCGACCGGACCGGTCTAACCGGTTTTAAAAACATTGGATCAAATGGTAACAAGTTTGGATAATAATATAATAAAAGTATATTTTAGAACAATAATGTTGGCAACTGTCATGGCTATCCTTGAAAAGGATATAGGTATATAAGTTTTTTATGTAAGATCAATGAAATGATTTTATATTTAATAGTGTTATAAGTTATGACTATTATATGTGTTGTAAATCAATAAGTTATCTCTGTTCTAAAAGCAGGGGTTTCATTTTCTGGAGCTAGAACTAGCAAGCATGATATTACACCATTTTTTCAACCTTTAGGTAGTAGAACTTTCTCATAAAGTGAAGAAAAGTAACCGAAATTAGCAAAGTTAAGGTGTGAATGTAAAACAAGAAGAAAGACCTAAACGAGCTGAGAAAATAACAGCATAAACGTAGAAACATGGTTTACTTGGTTTTATAAATAATGTGAAGCAAACACAACGTCACATAAAGTTCAACTGTGGATGTGTACGTTATGTAACTACATCTTAAAACGATAAAGAGAATGCAAGTAAGATAGATGAACATTGTTGATCAATGATATGGCGGAAAACATAGAACTCGAAAACAAGAGTATCTTACCGTGATAGCAAGCGTCTTCTTATGTAGATAAATCGACAATAAGTAGGCATTAATAAGTGTATATTTTCATAATAATATCGAATACGTGTTTGTTGATAGAGGGATATATATAAGATAGGTATAATAATGTGTGTGGTATGGGAATAGAAGTATGGGTGCATATGCTCATCCCAATAGTAGGAGTTGGAGATTGAAGAAAATCAAGGCAAGTTGAAGAAGCAAGGAAATTGCCGGCTCATTTACATTCACTTGACTTGATATTTTTTTTGTTGGTTTATGGACCAACTTGTTGTCTCCGGAACGGCCGGAAAAAGAACCAGTCATTGTTTTTATAAAATTAAATAAACATACAAAACCATGAAAATTATAACCTTATTTTCATAGAATAATGTGAACAAAATATAGTAGTATATGACAGTCGTCATTGACTTATGACTAAAAGAAGAATGTGAGCATAAGAAATGATTTTTCCTGGAACGTTAACAACGGTGTATCATTTTTAAAGAAACCAGCAACTAGTGGTGTAAATGAGTCGATACTGCTCGCGAGCTACTCGAGTTCGACTCGTTAAAAACTCGATTCGAACCGAGCCTAAACGAGCTCGAGCCCGAGCTTGAACATAGTTTGGAGCTCGTTTAATAAACGAGCTCGAGCTTCTTATATCGAGCTCCAACAAGCTCGCGAACCTAAACGAGCTTTTCATTTATATACATTAATAATTTTTTATATAATAATATAATATATAATTGTATAATAGTACTAATTTACCTATATTATATTTAATACAATAACGGTAAATCGTATTATATATAGCTAAAAATTAATTTTTTATATAATAATATAATATATAATTATATAATAGTACTAATTTACCTATATTATATTTAATACAATAACGGTAAATCGTATTATATATAGCTAAAAATTAGACCAAAAATTAAATAAATATTATATATTAATAAAATAATAATTAAATAAATATTATTATGTAATAAACGAGTCGAGCCCGAGCCGAACTCGAGCTTATATAATATAAAACGAGCCAAGCTCAAACTTTATATATCAGGCTCGAAATAAGCCGAGCTCGAGCTCACTGAGTTTTAAACGAGCCGAGCTCGAGCCTAGGCAAGCTCGGGCTCGGCTCGGCTCGTTTACAGCCCTACCAACAACCAAAAGATTATGATCAGATTCAGGTACCGTGAAAGACGATGTATATATATTTGAATATGGAATCGAACACGTATAATATGTTGTAGGTTTACCGTTTCAAGTAGTACAAGCTTTGTCAAATAATTACTATTACAAAAAGACTGATCTCAAAAAGTATAAGCTTTGTAAAATAATCACTAATGCAAAAAGGCGTATATAAAAGCCATACCATATAAGGCTCCAAACTTCAGCCATGCCAAAGCATGGACCGATATAGTGCAATGCTGGACCCATAATTATCATCTCTATACTATTAATCCTACATTCATTTGTTTTTTCCCATTTGTAAGTTGCTATTTGTCAACCCCTTTAGAACTTCCAAGTTTTTGTATTTAACTGTTTTGTTTGCATAGTTATTATAGTAGTATTTTCAATTCCCTTATTACAAAGTACCATTCTCTTATAACATTTACTAGTATTTTTCAATTCCCTTTGGTCCAAGTATGTACTACTATTAAGAACCGGAAACTCGATCCTTCATTTTCTAACTTGAATTTTATTAGATGCTGATACAAATAAGCAAACAAAAGAACTAAGCTAGATGTAGCACTATTCTTATTTGACTAAGCGTTCGAGCAACTAACCCAATTCTCTACTTTCATGCACCTCTAGCTTAAAGTAACCACCGTCATCACACACTATAAAGAGGATACAACGAGTACTTTTTACAAACATACCGCCATACCAGTCATAAAAGATATAAGAATACTAGTGTGTACACTAGCAGCGAACCACAAACAAGAAACTAAGTGTACGTATCAACGTCATGAATCAGGGATCTTAAACCTTTATAAGGGATGGGAAAAAGTCTTGGTAGATATCTTCTTACCCTTGCTTTTTGGAAAGAAAAGTTCCCAAGTCAAACCCAAAAAAGCTAGCAACCAAATGGTATCACCTGAATTTCCAAGTCAAACACAAGCTAGCAACCAAATGGTATCACCTGAATTTAAGTCAAGCTTCCGAGGTCAACTAACACAAGCAAAAATCAAAGCTGGCTTCAAGATAGAGTTTGATAGCATTAAAGAGCAAACCAAGCAAGCGAAAGCACTATTCAAACTACCACACCACATGAGAAAATAAACATACACAGGTGAAAAACTAAATCATACCTGTGATGTGCATAAACCCTCTTGAATTGTCGTGCATAAACCCTGAAAAGAGCATTACAAACCAAATCCTGGAAAACCCTGAACAGATGCAGCTTTTGTTACATAAAATCATTCCTTTGAGACACCGAACACATAAAAGTTGCTTAAGAAGCAACAAAATTTCTTATCAACCCTATAGATTCTATGTGGAAGCGAGCCTTCAAACACCACGCAATTGAAAAAGGTTCCTAACTCTTCATACACTATGAACACTATTTCTAATCGAAAAAATGAAGCTACAACAATACTACAAATATCAATATCAAAGAATACTGTGTCAACATGATCTCAACAAAACAGTACCCACCGAGGAGCTAAGGATATGACTTAGGGCTACTTGGACATCACTGGAACCATGCTCGCAGCTTATGAGGCTTGTAAACAAAGGAAAAAAATCGGCTAAATTCTTTTCAAAAGAAGAATATCCTATACTGCACATAGCTTGTAGAGTTGTAACAATAAGAGGTGCACGTGTAGCCAATTCTTTCTTTTTCCCCGATCCTAATGGTATCAACCAGTGGGCCTGGTTAGGAGATGACCGTGTCAAACGTGCAGGGCGTGCTATTTCAACATAGAATTTTAGGACTTCTTGGCAAAGGTCAACAAGTTGAGACTCAGCCTTTGATTCTTCATAAAATGGAGGTCGGTCCACTGCAAGGTTTTGTACAAATGTGAGGCAGGTTTGATAGGACTCGATTTCAAGGCGTAATAATGGAGGGTCCTGCATCTGTATCATTGGGCCAAGCTCTTGAATCTTAGAACGTAATGCGATATCAGCATTTATCTTGTGGGCATGACTTGCCACTCTGCGCACTGCATCAAAGACAACTAAGGTGTTCTTTGTTGATAGCTGAGATCTATGCATGTTGTAGATCTCTATTATCGCCTGCCAAATTTACAGAAGTTCATGTCAATTCTCCATGAAACTGGTGATACATAATCTTTTACAAAAAAATCAGCATTAAGAAGTCGAATGTAACTATCATGGCATCTAAATTCTCAGTTAAACTTAGATCTCATTAGATATGCCATTAATCATGATCTTGACTAGAGGCGGCCCAATCGCACGTTGAGGAGATTGGGTAATAGCAGAAAAGTTTAGCAACGAACTATTTTTACTACAGATCAAAATGGTCAGGTCAGGTTGTCCTGCAAACCCTTATTTTATAAATGGAGGTGCGCAATTTATGACTACAAATTTACAATAACAATTTAAATTTGAATAGATTTTTTTGGAGGTTGAGACATCAACTTTAGGCAACTCTTAACCCTTTGACGTGTTTGACCATTTGACCCCTTCAGCCCTTCCCCTTTCAGGTAAAATAACTATGTCTGCCATTTGATCTGTTTGAGGTAAAATAAAAATAGAACTACCAGAATTAACCCATAGACAACTAATCAAAATTGCCACATCTAATCCTTACTATTAGGACATGAGTTATCTTGAAATATTTACAGTGGGTCCCTGACTTTGCTCCTTCGTGTATAATCATGGCAAAAATTATCGTGTAAATGACAAGTATGTAAATAAAAATAAGACAAGAATATATAATATAGTAGAAAGTAATCTACATGGCGCTTGCCACGTCAATATCTGAGATCATAAGCAAAATCATACCCTTTAAAATGAAACCTTTCCGCCTCAAACACTTTCAAATAACAATACAGTCGAATAAGTAGGCAAAATTTAACATCATAGCATTCAGATATAATTAATAATTAAATAAGATAAACTATTGGCGAACATCTAACATCACAAATATACCGACCTGGATCAATAAAAGTTGAACTGCAGCACGACACTTGACATCAGAAACGGAAGCATACAGGCGATCCCTCCTCAAATTCTCAAAATTTTCATCCTGCATACTAGACTCTGCAGTATCCCCATCATTTCGTCTGCTAGGAGCATCTTCATAGTTCAGATCTAAACTATCTCTATTTAGAAGAAACAAGAAATCAGGAAGTGTTGCATTTGCTGCCTCTTTTATAGATGAAACCACTTCAAGCCACTTGTCATCAGAGAACAATTCCCCAGCATTGCTCATCAATCGAACAAATGCAGCGATCCCAATCCCAGCAAGACTTTGGTGAGGACGTTTGATAAAACTTACTAACAATGTCAATACCTTCTTTAAAAGTGGATTGACAGTATCATAGAAATCAACAAAAAGATCCACAACCAATTGGAGTGCAAGTGTGCAAGTTTCATATAGCCAAGAGTCTTGATCGAGATCATCCACATCGGCATCAAACCCGTGCTCTGAAGAGTTCTCACCAGAAGGGTCAATAGCATGGCGGACATAGTCAAAGATTGGAAATAGGACGGAATCAAACACCTTTTCCCATAAGGGTAGAGAGAAGTGATGACCATTGTTTCTTAATGTATCAAAGAGTGCATCAAGGGCACTTTGTCTAATCTCTGGCCTTGGGTCAAAGCTAAGTTCTGATAACCCTGAGGAAACATGACATAATACTTAGTTTAGAGCACTAGTTAATCATACTAATAGATAAATCACAAAATGATCAAGAAATAGAATGGATAGGGGAATGAAATAAATATTATGAGCTTCTGAATCAGTTTAAAAGGTGGTATTACTGAAGTTTGCAAATTAGAACTGGGTAATATTGTGTTCTTTCAATTCCATTTCATGATAATATGAGAAAAGCACACTGTGACCATAAAATCGACAAAATAGAAGTATTTGCATTCCTCGGGAATGGTTTCCATTCCTTCAGTCAGATAAACCAGCTTTTTCTCATTCCAAAAGAATGGCCACTCCATAATTTCTGTGATGATGATACTCATAGAGAAATAGCAGATAATGTTCCTTACCGGCTAATAGTGGAAACCAGAAGTAGAGATGGCTTTCTTTATCTTCCAAACCTCCATTATCGTACGTCTTGTCTTTTCTTTCATAATGAGGAGATAGGGATATCTTTTCAGAAACATCTTTGTCCTTAGTAACTGAAGATACTATATCTCCCTTAGCCAATTTTGCAGCACACAAGCGCAAAAAAGCAATAGCATTGAGACTAATATCTTTATCGAATCTACTGCTGGTGAATGCAATCAGACAATTTACACAATCCGTAAAAGTGGTGGTTTCTGTTTCAGTAATGTACGGAAAATAATCTCGCACTATCTTCTCGATCATTTCAAACGCAAGGAGGACAATATTTTTGTGGTCATCATAAGCTGCTGTTGTGAAGACCTGGAGATTTTCCATAATTAGAAATTATATGAAAATGATACTCTAAAAATATATTAAGAAAGTATAATACCATGAACATGCTTTTCCATCCTGACTTGACGTTATTGACACGAGATAGAACCATTTGAGAGATACACCTGAGGATCAGTTCTCTAATTTCCACAGCACTACTTTTACGCATGACAATAACAAAAGGTTTCATAAATTCATTCTGAAAATTATAATTAGCTAACTCTTCCCTTTCCAAGAACTTCATAGATAGTTGACGCAAAGAATCCATTGCAAATATTGCAATTGATAGGTTTTCAGAGCAGCCTATAGTCACGAAAAAATCAGAGAGTACATTCCAGATGCCTGTCCAAACTAGTCTGATGCGGTTCATGTTATAGTGACTGCATAAAATAAAAGATAACAGGTCATGTACAATGAACAAGTCAACAAACTGAAAAGGGAATACACACAATGGAGATTGGATGTGACAAGATGGGCATGTTAGGTAATGGGTCAACACAGGAGCGGGTTGAAACAGGTCATACTGATATAGGTAATAAAATAGGACTGGTTGAACCCCAAACACCTTTTTGTCCCCTTTCTTCAACTAAAGAATGCCAAAATTATATTATAAAGAACAATATTATTACAAATAATACGCGATCTAAATCTTTATTTTAGAACACTTACGAGGTTGATGCATTAATAATAGACTTTGGTGACTTTAAAGTTTCAACCTGTTTAACATGTTCCCCTATTAGCTAAATTTGTTCAAGTGACACATTTGAGATAATATGAAGTGGGTTGAAAAGAAAGAGACCCTATAACCACAGTCGCGTAGCTAAATGAGACAAGGAGTAAGGAACCATACGCAATTTCAACTATTTTGGTGAGGCAAAACACACGTGGATCAGATGTAGATCGTAATTCCTTCATAGACAGATTGCAAAGTGCCCTGACGAAGTCAACTATAGCCTCACTATTCAGTTTCTGACTCCTTATGAATATACGATTCATTTCACCAACTTGTTCCAACAAGTTTAACTTGGAGATCAAACTATTCACCTGCTCTGATGTAATAGCTGGAGAACCTCTTCTTGCTGCTGCAGCTGCTTGGTGCATCCTCCCAACTCCCTTTTTCTTAAGAACCGGAAGGATGTTAGACTTGGTCTGTTTTGACTTTTCAGATTCGTTCTGAGTAACAGCAAAAAAGGTGGCATCTGGTGGAGCGCCCTCTCCCAATAGACGAAGATGCTCAAACCGAGAAACACATGTCAGGATATGCTCCCACGCCTCCTGTAGATAATTGCCATCTTCATCTGCAATTGTGACTATTGCCTGTAAAACAATAAAGAATTAATAAGAATATGTTTCACAAGGCTAATAACAAACAAAAATGCTTTAAATCTGAAGATCTTTATGTTAATAAAAACAAAAACCTTGATAGCTTCTATGTTCTTTTGTTTTATATCAGCTGGTGAATGAAGGGAAGTGAATTTTGCCAGTGATGTCAAGAAAGCGTCTCGATGAGTCTTCATGGACATTGCTGCTGTAACATGGATAGCAGCACGAAAGCCTTCTAAACATTGAGATATTATTATCTCATCATCACTTTGATCAAGAGGAACACTAAAGGCAGCTAGCATAGGAGCCCAGCACACCTCTATCATGAATGTAAGTATAAACACGTCTGTTGCAGCATAATAAACTGACCTACAAATAGCCAATGCAAGTGGAACGAAAGAAAAAAAGAAGTTGAGTAATAAACATCAAAATAGGAAAAAGCACCAGAAAGTGATTCAGAAAGACAGATGTCTAGTTAAGCAACAAGAATAATATGAATCAATCTGGACCGATCTAAACCTGTTTGATCATTTTAAAACTGGCATGGTCCCAAAACTTGGGGTTGCAACAGTTTAATTTTTTATAAATATAGGAACAAATTAATGGTTCATCGTACTCTGATTTGCCGGCTTTCTCTTTAAACTGTTCTTGCATGTGTCGCATAAGATCATCACCAGTTTGATTTTCTTCAGGATTCTTACGCACCACGATATTCAATATACTGTCTAAACCCAAAATCATGTTAGAGTTTACAGACTGCCTCTGGTGAAGGGTGAAATCGTCTTCTTTCATTTTAATTTCATTTCTTGATATGCGTTCAAACAGTGATCTTAGGTAATCCTCCGGTAAGTCCTTCCCATCATCTATGCCACGGTTATTTCTTATAAAATCATCAGCTGACATCTGCAGAAATAATTATATTTGATATAAACAAAAATTCTAATCAAATGAATATGAAGTATGATGATACCTTATTCTTGACCATGACATTATGAGCATCAGTATTGAGCATTATGACAGAATAAGCAAGGACATATGCTGTGTCGGCACTGATGAATGCTTTTGGATTGCACTTGCAGTAACGTTCAGCGAATTTTTCCATTATTCGGTCAATCTTTTGTGCCTCACCAGGCAACCTAAAACCACGTAGGAACGTTCTGATGGCTTCATCAAACTCCATACCATGAAAGTCAAATGAATCCACATATGCATGCATTACTTTCAGTGGTAGATCTTCCCTATCCCCGAGATAATCACCAATCATAGTCTTGTTCAAACCAGATGTATTTTTTAGAAACTCTGCTATTTCTTCAGGTGAATTCCCCACCTTATTTACATTGATCAAGAATTCAATTCCCTTTTTAGGTTTTCGGTTAAAAAGAGATATACCTTCCTGCCATTAATCTTACATTAGATCCCTAGTATATCAAATAACTGAAATACAAATGCAAAATATTTACCTGAAGCTCAAGTTTGTAAGCCCGACGTTGCTCAATTGTTGAAGTATCTGAAACTTCACTAGAGGCTTCAGAATGAGTTTCCGATCCCTCAACAGGCTCGTGCTCATTTGCATTTCCATTTTCCATTGGCGGACTTCCAATTTCTTGACTGTTTTCAACCAAATCTTCTTTCTTTGTAGAATAAGGATCAGGAATACGCAATTGTTTGTTCATCCAGTTTCCCATTGATTTAAGAACAGCCACCAAGCACTTCATAGCTTGCAGCTTCATCGTAACATCTTGAGGCGGCAATAGGGTAGTTGCAACTCCAGGTGGAACCCCTTGGGCAGTCTTAAGAAGTCCGTTGACCATTCTGAGAAAAAATTACATCAGTAAAACTGTAAAACAAGCAAGCATCATGAGCGGATTTCAGGGTTTAAAATTTGACACAGTTCTCATTATACTTTTCAAGGTAAACGACATAAATAGAAGTGACAATCTCAACCGATTTACTTATGAAAGGATTAATTCGGATTTTGTCTCATCTTAAATGCGTCAAGTAGGTGAACTTTAAAGGGGGGAAAATCATAAAAACTACATCAAAGGGAAAGGGGAAGATGGATCAACAAGGTCGAAAGTGCATAATAACTTTATACAGTAATAAATATTGCTTGAACTTGCAATTCACATAAAATTAGCAAAGGAAGATTAGTATAAAGCCCTGCAGAGAAACATACCTTTCAAAAATGTTAGATGAATTGACATCACAATCATAGTTGACAAATATATCTACCAAAATCTGTGAATCAACACACAGTCTTTCAAGAAATCGCAGTATTATCATCTTCTGCTGAATATTAGGTTGAGCAACATTTTCTAAAACTCTGAGAACAATCATAGGAAAGAATACTCCAATTTCTGCTTTCAATCCAGCTCTAAATCTTGACAACAAGCTAATGAATATTGAGCAGGAGAGTTGAAATACAATTATAAGGGTTGAAGCACTGTTCTTCAGCAAAGACAGGCATAAGTACTGCTTGATGGCGCCCAAAAATCTGCTCCACAAGGTACGGAAAAAGAAGATTATTATGCATGTGAATAACATCTAAAATCAAAATGGAAGACAGACAAACAGCGAACTACGGCAAGCAGGCCTTAACAATACTTGTACACAAAAAATCACATGTGATATCGCAATAACATAGTTTAAACTTTATAATAGGATCTTCCAAAAATGAACAGGTTATGAGCAACTAAACAACGTCACGAATGCAAATATGTAATATGTCAAATGCGGCTCGCACAAGTTGATCCGTGAGAAACTATTTCTTCACGCTATTTAAATAAGAGACCATAGTATGAATATCCATATTTATTAACCCAATAGTCAAATAAAGTCAAGAACATATTTTTCTCGTAGTGAATGGCCTTAGCTTTCTAGACTCTGGAAGGAGGTCAACACCTTACTTCTGTCTCCAGTCAAAGTCAAAGCTAAGAGCTAAGCCAAGAGAAGATATGATTACTCTAATTCAATCAATACTATTGTATACAGCATATACGGATATACCCCTCTCTCATTTTAAGATTAAAGAAATCCAATAAAAGTGTGACACCTCATCACCTTCCCCTCTCTTACACCGTCGGGAATCGTCAAAAAACCCACAAAACCGCTGCATTGTGTGGGTATAAGGGTAGTCAGTTTCTAAGTATTTTGTTAATATTGGTATAAGGTATTGGAAGTTAACAAACCATTGAGGTTAGAATCACGAAATCAAGTGTGTATAAACATGTCGAAAGAGGTTTAAATTGAATACGCATACCTAAAGTTTTAACGAAAGTGTATGATAAGTTGATAACATTATGATCAAATGATGTTTATGAGTTCAAAGTAATGATTAAACAAGGTTGTATAAAAAAATTCAAGCATACTATGTTGAGTTCATACCGTTTCATTAAGTGGGAATGAAGCGATAAGAATAGAGTTCCCCCCAAAAAAGAATTACGTAGGCGCAGCCATACTGCTGAGCTTAGGGAGTAACGCTATGACACAAATACAAAGGCATAGGGCTTTAGGTGTAGCCATCCTACAACTTCTAATAAATTTAAATGAAGCCTTCTAAGCACTTATGGACGTATTACGGACATTAGTGTTGGAAACGGTTTATTCGTGCATGGTAAGATTATATAGACAATTAGACATGATACACCAAGCATGAGATATGACTTCTGAATTGAGATGTTAATGTTGTAAGAATGACAAAATGCAATGATCAGATGATAGTAAGCGAGCTATAGCAGCCAATCATTACAAGGTTACGAACATAGAACCCCACTGATCAAGCCGTTCGGGTGTCAAGTTGCTCAAATGCGACATGACTACATGAGATCCCACATTGACATTACACAGAAAAATTCCAAGGTAAGGTTACCCTAATAGTACAAGCATCTGCAAACCACACTGGTTCAATGGTCAAAACAAAACCTAGGTGATTCAGTATTATTCAATATTACGTTTGGACTTTTAACCTGTACCTATCCAGAACCAAGAAATCATATTTCTCAAAACTAATGATTTCTTGAAACTTGGCCAGTTGACTCCCAGACAAATTCAGACTTCAGCCCTCAATTGTCTTATGCAAGCAATTAGACCTGGAACTTCATGAGATCAAGTGAAAATCCTGATATTCTCATATATTGGACCCTCAACAAAAGCACTCACATGCATACAGCCACATCTACCAATTCTAAGTGTTACATGAGCATGATCCACAAATTGTAGATTCAAAAACGTTAAAGGTAAATAGCAGGGGTCATCACTAAAGTCACATAAATCATTCATTAAATTTTATATATCAAAATACAAAGAAACTGTTTCCACATGTTTGGATGTTATTCAGGGAAATGTGAACCAAATTACATCAGATCGTACTATAAGACGGGTAATCTATTACAAACAAAAACATCTTAAGGTATAAAAACTTACTGTCTTATTAAAAAAAAGGAACATGATATGACTTATAATTCATCAGTTCTTTTTATATGGTTATTTGGCCCCATTATCTACACTACTATATAATACATTTAACACTCTCTCTCCTCTAAAAATTTTAAGACTGGGGTCTTTTGTTTTTTCTGAATACTTAAATCTGAATCTGAAAACCAGTTCTGAATAATAAGAACTAGCAGCTGAAATCTAAATGCATAATATTAAGATCGTTTGATAAATAAAAAGTGCAAACATCTGAATACACGTGTTTAACCATTTTTTTGGCGTGACACAAATTGCATGAATACGACATTGAGTTACAAACGACTCCACTTAAGATAAAGGAAATTCTAAGAGGTTCCCGATGCAATGTTTTAGAAACCATTAATAACTTCAATGTATAAATTGTCATGAATAAAAAGAAAACTAAAATACATGAACCAAAAAGGAAAAAAATATTGTTCAACACATAAACTAAACTTATGAAATCAATTTATGCGAGACACTAATATATAGATAGTTAGGGAAATTTTTTTCTCAATTAGAAGTTTTAAGCAATGTAAATAGCTTACTGAATAAGGGGTTTTTCAGCTAGGTTAATACTTAATTAGGAAAAACTATCAAAACATCTTAATGGTCTTTAGCTTAATGAATAATACAACTACCACTTTTTAAGACATAATAAGCCCAAACAAAAGACCCCTAAGTAAAGTGGGTCCCACTTACTACTTATTCTCCACTAACTACACTTTTCATCAATCAAATATTATATCTACTCACTAAATTCTTTTTTGATTAGTTAAATATCAAGGTGGATACTTATAATGGTACATCCCAAAATAGTGATGTGGACATTTTAAATGGGACGGACGGAGTACAATATGTTTTTATTTTAAGACATTCATTCGCACCTTCACCCACCGTCACCACTTTCACCGCTGCATTGCGCGGGTATAATGCTAGTGAAAAACATATATGATGAAAGCATTTGTTTCTAGAGGTTGGTCTCAACAAGTTTCAGCATTAGATCACAAAACCTATATTCCTAGAAGACCACACCACCTTCAAATTTCAACATAGGTAGGCCCTATAAAAGAGCTAGAGAGAGAGAGTAAAACTAACTGAACCATCATCCTACTTATCATTGTTGAAGACGAACAAAAAGCATAAGTAAGTACCTTTCACTAGTTCTAAAAACAGCCCCTGCATTTTCCAACAAGATCTTCAACAATTCCAAAGCAACTATCTTTCCTCGCATCAACTGCGGGTCAGCCAAAGCATCTTTTGGAAGGGTCTTCATTGATAGCTTACAAAGAGCTCGGAACACTAAAAACGCATCCCTTCTCAGCTTATTCCCAATCTGAACATCAACATCATCATCCTTATCACCCTCACCGTCTGCCAACTCCCCTTTCCGCCCTTCCAATGCCGTCTTATACATACTAATCTCCCAATACTTAGCATCCAACATATCCTTATCTGTAGAATCCAACAAATCAGCCGGATTAGTCGACTCAACAGTTGAAGTTTTCGTCTCAAACGCCCCATCATGCACCCCGCCGTTCGATCCCACCGGAGTCCCTGGATTCAAAACCCCATCCATTCCATGAATAACCTTACTAATAAACCCTTGAACAAAAACCGTCATCGTCCCATCACCATCACCGTTCCCACCCTTCTCCCACGGCTCCATCAACTCTGCCACCACAATGGGTTGCACAGGCACTGTCGATGAATCAGCCTCCATCCTCCTAAATACAATCACAAGCATTTGCACCAACGAAGCCTTCGCGGTCGTCTGATTAACCACAAACTTACTATCTAAATAAACATCATAACAAGTCCTAACAATCAACAACAAACTATCACCATGTATCCTCAACGAAACCGATGTCACAGCTGATAAAATCGTCTTCAAAACCAACAATTCCACTCCTTCCTCTCCAAATTCACAACACTTGCACACTGCCTCAATCAACTTCACCAACAACTTACCATCAGGACCACCATTCGAATCCGCTTCACCACGCAAGTATCCATATGCTATCAATTTCTGTATACAATCTAACGCTGGCTCAGCGATCTTAACATTACCTGAACAACAAACCATAAGTTCCAATTCAGCTACAATTAGTTCGTTAAAATGCAATCAAACAATTTAAACCTGAATTATCGCAAGCATATATTACCTGAACAACAAGCATTTATAATCGGAGTTAATATGAGTTCTGATTCAGCTAGGGTTAGTTCGTTAGTACCGGAATCATGTAAAACACCAGGTGCTGATTGTGAGGACGTATCAGAATCCGATTGAATTGAGTTAAGGTTAGAGTTTGTGAGGTGTTCGAGTAGTGATTTTGATTCCTGAGCGAGCTTTGAGTGTTTACGCCATGAACTGTTTTTGATGATTTTATCTAGGGCTGGAATTAATATGTTATTGATTAGACGGGATTCGGCTTCCGGTAAAGCCATCCGTCGGGGCTATACGTATAGATCTATGTGAAATGTGGTGAATTGCGGTGGTTTGTGGTGATGATTTGGACAGAGTTGAGATCGTGTTTGGATCGTGGAGTTCAGTTACGTTTTGGTCATTTCATGGACTGTGAAGTAATTAAAGTAAGAAGTTTCCATAATTTAGAGTAAATTACATTCACAACCCATTCGTATGCTACTTTTTCACTTCTGGTCCCCAAGTCAAGTATTCAACAGTTTAATCGATCGGCTTTTAACTTCACTCACAATCACTCATTGTAACGCCAGTTAAATTGCCGTTGAATCTCATCACATGCCTACATAAGGGTATGAGTTATTTTTAAAACTTTTTACCTTTATCTTCCTCGTAGTGTCATTCATATCCCCCTTTCAAACCCTACTATCTCTCTCGTCTACCCTACCATTTTCTATCACACGACAACCAACATATCTACAATTCTCCTCTTACCTAGCCAACAAGCACTCTTAATGTTATCATCTAACATAAATAACATTGAAAACAACATAAAATCATTTATTGATGACCGGAAACTGCAGGCCCCAACTATTTGCACACCCTAAAATAAAATTTGAAAGTTCATTGCGTGAATTGAGTATTTATAAAGTATATAATTGAGCACATATATACATATTAAAAAAATATAATATATGTTTTTAACGTTTACCTGATGGTAAATATAATAAATCGGCAACCTACTCTTACATTTTGTCCCATGGAACGCAAGTTACCCATTTTAATACAGTACTAGGGTAAGCATCTGAAAATTTTTAGTGTTAAAATCTTTGTAATCTATGTTTTACCTATAAACTCTTGGAATATATTGAATAGACATTTAAGTCACGTGCCAACTAGGTTTTTTTATGCCACTTATTTTTTACATATAGATTATTATAGTCACCATTTTTAATTCTAGTCAAACAAATTCTTCGACTGTAATTGGATACCCAATTGTTGGGATTTAGATTAGGGGATATCATGATTGTTGTCTTCGGTTAGTCTTGCCACTGCATATCTTGGTTGTCATCCTTGTTCACTATTCGTCAAAAACCTGCAAGAACCGCCGCCCCCTCGCCGAAGTTTCACATACTTGAGACATACAATCACTGTCATAGCCGGTAAAGATTTCAGAAAGCATGTAATACTTCATTGGTTTATAATTTATGTTATGTTTATTGTTAATGTGCTATTGGGAGGTAAAATATTTAGTTATTAATGTTGTTGGGTATCAAATTTGATATTCATGTGTGTTCTTTTTAGATTTAGTTAGCGTGAATTGAGTATTTATAAAGTATATAATTGAACACATATATACATCTTGAAAAAATATAATATATCTGTAACATCCAGATTTTTGGGCCTAGAATTAAAATGGTATTTTATAAGTTAAAAAAAATAATTATTTAATGCGATAATAAATAATTGTAATTGGGTATTTGAAAATAATTGGGGAAAAGAGTTAAATGGGTAACTGTGAATAAATTATTAGTTGTTTTAAACTAATAAAGTTCTAAGAATAATAAAAGTAATTGTTTTGCAAATGGTTTTCGGGTTCCAGACAATAGGTAATAAAGGGATCTAAATTATTACCTACATATATATATGGAACACGTGCATATACTCTAGCACTTTCTCGAACTCTTTAGAAACCTCGAAATAGAAAGAATTGTGGGTCGCAGGAGAACAAGCAATCTTATTTTAATTCAATTTCAAAATCAATCATTGATTTAACCCATGTTACTAATTCATCATCTTCACCTTCTACCCAACCCACTAGTAAGTATGCTTTATTTATGGGTTTGATGTTAGTGGAAATTGTTGTGGATAATGGATTATATGAAATTAGTTTAGAAGGTGATGATAACTTGATGTAATTAATCTTTTAGTGAAAACGTAAAACTGAGTTTGGGATTATTAATGTAACACCCCCAAATTTAATGTTTTGCGGAAGCACGATTTTGGTGTTACAAATCAATATACAAAGCACAGAGATATATAGTAAACGACTCTATATGCTCCGTTTTAACAAAATATATTAATATACGAAATGTTTACAACATTTGAAGTTGTACATAGCTCGTGTTCGATAAAATGAGAGATTTCAGTACATAAGTACTTGTACAAAATATACTAATGCAAGAAAATCTCTACTGTCTGCATGCTGACTCGAGCTATAGTAATCCTGCTAGCAGCCAAAACCTACTGCTGGGTACCTGTGATACACGCTAAAATGGGTCAGCTAAAGCTGGTGAGCTCACAGGTTTGAAATCAGTTAATATAGTATGAACCGCAAGATTTAAATAATTGAATTGCATCCAGCAATTGATAATGTAAGTGTATACAGCCATGAGCACATAGTTGAGCTTAACTCGTGGGTCAGGGTCACAGCCTGAGCGTTTTTGCCTCCACGAATGCCTAATCAACATTCGTCTTCCCAAATATTAGTACGTCCGTTTACCCGGTTAGTGTTTGCTAACCCGAACGAGGAGGGTCAATCCTATATGGTACCATATACTAATATTCACGCTACAACGTATTAACAACTATGCTGACGGAGGGCTTTAAATGATTAGTGTAAAACTCATGTAGTATAAGTAAAAGTTGTACTTGCGTTCACATGTTAAAATAAGCAATGTATCACACCCCTGAGTAAGACAGTAAAAAGAGGGGCTATGAGACTCACCTGAGTCTTGAGCGTTTGGTCAATAACGTACGGTGCTTAATCAAGCAATGAGATGTCCGCAGACAGATAACCTGAGGGTGTCCACGACACGCGATGGTTATAAACGTGAGTCGGTATCACAAAGGACTACCTTTGTAGTTGTTATACAACTATACATGTCCAAATTACTACGATTTGGTTGATTATTAGATTTGTGTTTTGAAAACGTGTACGGGCCGTTGGTGACAGATTTATGATATTAACCTCAACATTATTATCTTGTTTTTCTAAGTATCTTGCTTGTATTATATATATACCAATGTATTCCCGAAGTCGTGTAGTTGAAAGTTTAAAGTTTTACTAGTCCAACACTTAGTGGAAAAATCTGAGTTTTCTGTGTTTTGCGACACAATATGCGACACAAAAGTTTGTCATGCGACACAAGGGTTGTGTCGCATAAGGATGCGACACAAGAGCTTAGCGACACAAGGGTTGTGTCGCATAAACGTACGATGCTGATTTAACAGCGACATAAGGATTGTGTCGCAAGGGATTTGCGACATAAGGTACGACATAATGGTTGTGTCGCAAGACTTACGACACTAATTATTTAGTACGACACAAGGTGCGACATTACAGGTTTTATGCGACATAAGCTGCGACACAAGGCTTGTGTCGCAAAGATGAACACCAAGTCAGTACCCAGCGACTGACGCGTTTTTTCGATCCAAAACTCAATTTTAACATACTTTTAGGCTATAAAATCGTGTTCTCTTCCTAGTATAGGACATATATAAGTTATATAAACGACTAACAAGTGAAAATACTAAGAATCGAGTGGTTTCGGGATTTTGTCGGAAACTTACAAAGTGGCGAAATGGAAATCCGGAAAGATAGAAGTGTAGATCGTTGCGAGGTGGTCGTGAATCTCTAAAAATCTTGATGATCCGGGTGCGTATAAGGGTGTTATTTGGCGATTTTAGTGGATGGTGGTGGTTTGGTGATTTTGGAGAAAAAGAAGAGAAGAGAGAGAGAGGAAAGAAAGAAACGAGGAAAAGAGATGGAAAGTGGGAGGTTATCCTCCACTTTTCAGTCTTCGCCCCGCGCTCCGCGTGATGTTCGTTCTCTCCGTCATTTAACGTTTTAATAAATATTTTGCGCATTAATTAACCATTTTAAAATACGAATTTTTGTTTAATAATCTAATTAAATTGTTTTACCAACTATCTACTAATTTAAAGATTTAAAATGTGATTTAAATAATTTGTGTATTTTGTTTTTAATTACGTAAGTTTTAATTGTACAAAACGGGACAACTCTGGGAATGTAATTTAAACATTAGTTTGGAACCAGTTGTGTTTTCAGATAATGTTTTATACTTAAATATAAATTGTGTCACTAACGTCCGTATTTATGGAACCGAAATACATTCGATTTAATTTGCGTACGATTTAATCAAATCGCATAATCGTATATATTCATCGATATATATTTCGATACATCAATTAGCCTAACACAGAACTAATTACATGTATTAATAGAGAATTAGGCACTAATTACTAGTCCTAATTTGGCGGGTGTTACAATTAACTATAGTTTAATATTACGAATTGAAGTTTTATAGATGTATAAACTAGTATGATTATTTGACTTTATTAGAGTACAATTAATAGTGTCATTTAAGTATTTATTGGTTTATATGATATAATCTTTAAATGGTATAATAGATATATTTGAGTTATGTTATATGCATATTGAGACAATTTACTGACTTGTATTATTGTGTGGTAATTTCAGACAAGCAGAAGGAAACTCAGTGATATAAGACTACTGAGTTCAGAGACTGGGCATTTTGGTGAGTAGATCTGTAATCCTCAGTATGATTTAGTTGTAACAGGTTTGGTTACAACGGGTAACGTATTATTATTGTTTTAGTTTTGCCATGATGATTATGGTTGTTAGTAATAATACTATTAATAGACTGTTTAGTCTGGCATGATAGATATTTGAATTTGTGATCACTTGATATATTTGGCCTTCGGGCATCGGTTGTTATTGAGACCAGCATTGGGCTGGGCTTGGGTTCGCTATTGTTTGGATAACACAGGGTCTTAGTACAAGTATTATTGTCGTAGCCTGTGTTGTTTGGGTTAATAGCACCAAGTAGTCGGTTAAACCTCTGTATGGGCCTGCAGTTGGTTAAGAAGTGTTCTTGGCTGAAGGTTTCCCCAAGAACCACCGATCCTCATTGTATTGAGATGTTATCCTCGTTGATATTATGTGTGAAATGTTGGTTTTCTTGGCTGAAGGTTTCCCCAAGAACCATCGATAATTGTACAAAACGGGACAACTCTGGGAATGTAATTTAAACATTAGTTTGGACCCAGTTGTGTTTTCAGATAATGTTTTATACTTAAATATAAATTGTGTCACTAACGTCCGTATTTATGGAACCGAAATACATTCGATTTAATTTGCGTACGATTTAATCAAATCGCATAATCGTATATATTCATCGATATATATTTCGATACATCAATTAGCCTAACACAGAACTAATTACATGTATTAATAGAGAATTAGGCACTAATTACTAGTCCTAATTTGGCGGGTGTTACATTCTCCCCCTGTTAAGAGAATTTCATCCCGAAATTTATGTTGAGGTCGCGTTTGATGAAGAATCGGGAAATAAATGAGGATACTTGAGTCGCATTTGGTCTTCTTGTTCCCAAGTGAATTCCGGACCGCGCCGCGAATTTCACCTGACCTTAACGATGGGAATACGACTTTGTTTGAGTTGTTTGACCTCACGGTCCATGATTTCAGCAGGTTCCTCAACAAAATGAAGTTTGTCATCGACGCGAATCTCATCGAGTGGTATGATATGTGTCTCATCAGATAGACATTTCTTTAGGTTAGAAATGTGAAAGGTATGGTGCACGCTGCTGAGTTCGGATGGCAGTTGCAATCGATATGCCATGGGGCCAATCCGTTCGAGGATCTCAAAAGGCCCAATGTACCTAGGATTCAATTTCCCGAGTCTGCCGAATCGGATTACGCCTTTCCAAGGCGATACTTTTAGAAGTACTCGATCCCCAACCTAGAACTCGAGTGGTTTGCGTCTCATGTCAGCGTAACTTTTCTGACGATCACGAGCGGCTTTGAGTCGGTTTTGGATTTCAAAAATCATTTCGGTGGTTACATGAATAATTTCAGGACCAGTGAGCTGACTGTCTCCCACTTCGGTCCACTAGATCGGTGTTCGGCACTTACGACCGTACAGTGCCTCAAAAGGTGCAGCCTTGATGCTGGCGTGATAGCTGTTATTGTACGAAAATTCGCACAACGGTAGGTGTCTTTCCCAGTTTGTACCGAAATCAACTACGCAGGCTTGTAGCATGTCTTCCAGTGTTTGGATGGTTCGTTCACTTTGGCCATCGGTTTGAGGATGGTACGCGGTGCTCATATCGAGACGAGTACCCAATGCTTTTTGAAGTGACTGCCAAAAGTGAGAGGTGAAGCGGGCATCTCTGTCAGAGATGATCGAGATTGGAACACCGTGTTGAGAAACGATTTACTTGATGTAGATTTGTGCGAGGCGCTCCATTTTATCGTTTTCCTTGATTGCCAGGAAATGAGCAGATTTGGTGAGGCGGTCAACGTTCACCCAAATGGTATCGCAACCGTTCGACGACTTGGGTAGTTTGGTTATGAAATCCATAGCAATTTGTTCCCATTTCCATTCAGGGATTTCAGGTTGTTGGAGTAAGCCGGAAGGTTTCTGATGTTCGGTTTTGACTTTCGAGCAAGTAAGACACTTGCTGACATAGGTGGCGATTTCGGCTTTCATGTTCGGCCACCAATAAAATTCCTTGATGCCATGGTACATTTTGTCGGATCCCGGATGGATGGAATATTTAGACTTGTGAGCTTCATCCATCACCAAGTCTCGCAGGTTCCCAAAACTAGGCAACCAGATTCGATTTGAGAAACACCTAACTCCGTTAGGTTTGACTTCGAATTGTTTATCCATGCCCCGCAAGGCTTCGTTTTTGATATTATCGGGTTTTAAAGCTTCGAGTTGAGCAGCGAGGATCTGGATGTTTAGATCATTGTGAATAGTCATACTGAGGGCTCGAACTCTAAGTGGTTTCGATCGTTCCTTTCGACTGAGGGCGTCGGCAACAACATTTGCCTTCCCCGGATGGTATTTGATTTCGCAGTCGTAATCGGTAAGCAACTCGACCCATCGACGTTGCCTCATGTTGAGATCCTTTTGATCGAATATATGTTGGAGACTTTTGTGGTCGGTAAAGATTGTGCACCTAGTGCCGTAGAGATAATGTCTCCAGATTTTGAGAGCGAACACGACAGCTCCAAGTTCAAGGTCATGAGTGGTGTAGTTCTTTTCGTGGATTTTGAGTTGTCGTGAGGCATAAGCAATGACCTTGTCTCGTTGCATTAACACGCAACCGAGACCTTGATGAGAAGCATCGCAGTATACCACGAAGTCATCGGTGCCTTCGGGTAGTGATAGAATTGGAGCACTGCAAAGCTTTTGTTTCAGAAGTTGGAACGCTGACTCTTGTTTATCGGTCCAATAGAACTTTTTGTTCTTCTGAGTCAGTACCGTGAGTGGTTGAGCTATTTTTGAGAAATTTTCGATGAATCGCCGATAGTACCAGGCAAGTCCTAGAAACTGCCGTACTTCGGTCGGTGTGGTAGGTGCTTGCCAGCACTTGATAGCTTCGATTTTTGATGGATCAACATGAATTCCTTGACTATCGATAACATGTCCAAGGAATTGAACGGTTTGTATCCAGAACTCACACTTAGAGAATTTGGCGTAAAGCTCCTCGTGTCTAAGTAGTTCTATAATAGTTTTGAGATGTTGCGCATGTTCTTGCTCGTTACGCGAATAGATGAGGATGTCATCGATAAAAACAATGACAAACTTGTCGAGGTAAGGTTTGCACACCCGATTCATAAGGTCCATAAATACAGCTGGTGCGTTGGTTAATCCAAAGGGCATCACTTGGAACTCATAATGCCCATAACGGGTTCTGAAAGCAGTTTTCGGGATATCAATGTCGCGAACACGTAATTGATGATAACCTGATCGAAGATCGATCTTGGAATAGAAACTCAATCCTTGAAGTTGGTCAAACAGGTAATCAATTCGAGGGAGTGGATAACGGTTTTTGACGGTCAATTTGTTCAACTCTCGGTAGTCAATACACATTCTGAAAGAACCGTCTTTCTTTTTGACAAATAGAACCGGAGCTCCCCAAGGTGAAGAACTCGGCCTAATGAATCCTCTTTCCAGGAGTTCTTGTAACTGGGTGGACAACTCCTGAAGTTTGGATGGAGCTAAACGGTATGGTGCTCGGGCCACAAGTGCAGCACCTGGTACGAGATCGATTGAGAACTCAACCTGTCTTGGTGGTGGTAGACCAGGTAGTTCTTCGGGAAAGACTTCTGGAAAGTCTCGAACGATTGGCACATCCTCAAGTCGCTTCTCTTTCGACTTTTTCTCCAGGATGTGTGCGAGGATTGCTGGATAACCCTTTCTCAGAAATTTCCGAGTTTTCAAGCAAGAGATGATATTCAGCCTCGTCCCACCGGTCTCTCCCTGTATGATCAAGGTTCTACCGACGGCGAGAGGAATGCGAATAACCTTATCATGACAAACAATTTCGGCCCGATGCTTGGACAACCAGTCCATACCCACGATGACGTCAAAACTTCCGATTCTAACAGGCATGAGGTCAATTGAAAAAGTTTCGTCCGCTAGGTTTAAAGTGCAATTAGGTATTACACTATCGGTTTCTATGAATTTACTGTCTGCTAGTTCTATGGTGTACTTAACATCTAAGGCCACAGGAGTGATGTCAAGTAGTGGGCAAAAGTCATCAGAGATAAAGCTTCTATCAGCACCAGTATCAAATAGAACAGAAGCAGTTAAGTTGTTGAGGAGAAACATACCCGAGACCACATTCGGGTCTTGACGGGCGTCCCCTGTGTTGATAACGAAGGCTCTACTTCGGGTGTTGTTGTTGTTGCTGTTGCGGTTGTTGTTGTTGTTGTTGTTCTTGTTTTGCAGTTGCGGGCACGTATCCCTGAAGTGCCCGGGGGTTCCGCATTCAAAACAGGCTCGGGAGGGCCTGGTGTTCCGGTTGGAGTTGGTGTTGTCGGTTGGTGATCTGCAGTCCTTGGCGAGGTGACCGTACCTCTTGCAGTTGTTGCACTGAGGACCACAAGGACCTTCATGGTGACGGTTGCATTTGGAGCAGTAGGGTTTGCTCCCAATGTAGCCCCGTTGGGTGTCGGTGGTGGAGTTGTAAGCCTTGATGGTGTCTGGTTTCTTGTTTGGTTGGTTGTTGTGGTTGTCGGACCACTTTCGTTTGTTTTGATTGGAGGATGAAGTGAGTGGTTCTGAGCCCTCGCTCATAGCCATGAGGTCTTGGGCTAATAGGATTGCACCGTCGATGGTGGTTTGATTTGAAGAGGCGACGTGCCCCCGAACAGGTTCTGGAAGGCCAAGGATGTACTTCCTGATTTTATCGGGTTCCGTGCTCACCATAGCTGGGCGGAGGGCAGCGAGCTGCTGGAACCTGGTGGTATAACCATCGATATCACCACCCTGGACCTTTAGGTTCCAGAACTCCTCGTCCAGCTTTTGGAGTTTGTCGATCGAACAGTACTTGGCAGTGAGTTTTGCTTTCAAGTCCTCCCAAGAGAGTAGGTAGGCAGTGTCAGCACCCACTGATTGGGAATATGAGTTCCACCAAGAGTGGGCATCGTCTTCGAGGGAGCAGGTGGCGAAGTTTACTTTGTCGTTTTCCGCGCATTTGCTGACGCGGAAAACAGTTTCCATCTTCTCGAACCATCTGATCAGTCCGATGGCTCCTTCAGTACCCTTGAAGTTTGAGGGTTTGCAGCTCTGGAAGTCCTTGTAAGAACAAGGTTTAGTAGTGGTGGTTTCAGCGGCATCGCTGTTCCTCCCAGAATTCTGTGGAGTATTCCGAGCCAAGGCTTCAGTCACAGCCTGGGTTATGAGTGACGTAAGCTGGGCATCGGTGTATGGTCTCGTCTTTGGCGGCATGCTTCTTCAATAAAAGAAATGAAGATACATGAGATTTTGTAAGAAAATTGTATTTATCTCAGATGTACATGTATAAAGGCGGTAATACATAACATCAATATGAAAAAGAAATATGGCCATTAGTATAAGTAGAAACAGCAAGGAATATTTGATAGAAATACGAATCCAAAGGTTACATCCCACGGATGTATTACAAGAGGTGTCGGGAATTGTTACATCCGACCGAATTATAGAGTAGCGCTTAGATAGTTATTAAATTACAAGATAGATTACAAGACATGAACTACACTAGTCTCAACGTAGATTAATCTGCTCCATCATTTCAATGAGACGATCCACAGTATTGGCAAGTCTGCTGGCCTGTCGGGCGTTATCTTCTGCCAGGACTAGTCGTTGCACTAAACTGCGAACGTATTCCTCTGTTTCCCGTGAGCGTTGCTCACATTCTTCTAGCCTTTGCCGCAAAAGGGCGGTCTCTACACTTATCTCCACTACCTTGTTACGAAGGACATCCACGTTGTTGTTTGTGGTTTCGAGGTCATCGGAGACTTGTTCGATGCGCTCGAGGGATGTAAGTCTCCAGTTTTCGTTCGTTTCCTGCAGTATGACATCCATGGTACGTAGTTGTTGATCGTGGTGGTCTAATCTAGCGGCTAAGGCCGGCAAGCTGAAGTGGGTGGGATATGGGCCAGCTCGATGCATCCTAGCGTTCCTCCTAGCTACCCGTGGGTTCTGCGACCCGGATTGAGAACGCGATGAGTTGGGCGGTGTGTTTTCCATTTCTGAGACAAAGCGTTATTAGGAGTGAGGCCTATATTTATATGATACTTATATAATATAGCCTATTGAGTGTCTAGTACAGACAAGTTTAAGTCTCGGTTCTCTCGAGGTCAGAGTCAACTAGTGTACTTCTGTTCAACATAACCATTTCTGACCTTACATCATCTTTCCTTAATTGTACATAGTTAATCAGGCTATGTTAAATTAAAGTCTTATGCTGTAATTCCTGAACCATTCATGCCTAATAAGAAAATACTGCCTAATGGTCATAGTCTAGGCCCACTAAATGCAACCTAGTTCACTATAACCTCAGGCTCTGATACCAATCTGTAACACCCCCAAATTTAATGTTTTGCGGAAGCACGATTTGGGTGTTACTAATCAATATACAAAGCACAGAGATATATAGTAAACGACTCTATATGCGCCGTTTTAACAAAATATATTAATATACAAAATGTTTACAACATTTGAAGCTGTACATAGCTCGTGTTCGATAAAATGAGAGATTTCAGTACATAAGTACTTGTACAAAATATACTAATGCAAGAAAATCTCTACTGTCTGCATGCTGACTCGAGCTATAGTAATCCTGCTAGCAGCCAAAACCTACTGCTGGGTACCTGTGATACACGCTAAAATGGGTCAGCTAAAGCTGGTGAGCTCACAGGTTTGAAATCAGTTAATATAGTATGAACCGCAAGATTTAAATAATTGAATTGCATCCAGCAATTGATAATGTAAGTGTATACAGCCATGAGCACATAGTTGAGCTTAACTCGTGGGTTAGGGTCACAGCCTGAGCGTTTTTGCCTCCACGAATGCCTAATCAACATTCGTCTTCCCAAATATTAGTACGTCCGTTTACCCGGTTAGTGCTTGCTAACCCGAACGAGGAGGGTCAATCCTATATGGTACCATATACTAATATTCACGCTACAACGTATTAACAACTATGCTGACGGAGGGCTTTAAATGATTAGTGTAAAACTCATGTAGTATAAGTAAAAGTTGTACTTGCGTTCACATGTTAAAATAAGCAATGTATCACACCCCTGAGTAAGACAGTAAAAAGAGGGGCTATGAGACTCACCTGAGTCTTGAGCGTTTGGTCAATAACGTACGGTGCTTAATCAAGCAATGAGATGTCCGCAGACAGATAACCTGAGGGTGTCCAAGACACGCGATGGTTATAAACGTGAGTCGGTATCACAAAGGACTACCTTTGTAGTTGTTATACAACTATATATGTCCAAATTACTACGATTTGGTTGATTATTAGATTTGTGTTTTGAAAACGTGTACGGGCCGTTGGTGACAGATTTATGATATTAACCTCAACATTATTATCTTGTTTTTCTAAGTATCTTGCTTGTATTATATATATACCAATGTATTCCCGAAGTCGTGTAGTTGAAAGTTTAAAGTTTTACTAGTCCAACACTTAGTGGAAAAATCTGAGTTTTCTGTGTTTTGCGACACAATATGCGACACAAAAGTTTGTCATGCGACACAAGGGTTGTGTCGCATAAGGATGCGACATAAGAGCTTAGCGACACAAGGGTTGTGTCGCATAAGCGTACGATGCTGATTTAACAGCGACATAAGGATTGTGTCGCAAGGGATTTGCGACATAAGGTACGACATAATGGTTGTGTCGCAAGACTTACGACACTAATTATTTAGTACGACACAAGGTGCGACATTACAGGTTTTATGCGACATAAGCTGCGTGTCGTGCACCCCGCGGTCGGTCGGATTTTACTCCGGTCGTTGAACCTTCCTGCAAGGGCGCGCGGACAGTGTGTTTTATATTTGTTATGCTGGGTATCCTAAGTTTTGATACAACCTAAAGACCTAAAGGGCAGTAAACGGTATGTATGACTCAGGTGTCGTTCTTCAAACTACAACGGGCATGGGAATCTAGGAGGATTAATTATCTTTTGTAATTTAGCTGGGATTTTTTTTAAAACTTTTTGATAGATTGATTGGTTTTTTCTAATCTAATTACTAAAATTAAAAACTAAATTAAAGACAGGGGTTTGTACGGAGTACGCAGAGAAATCAAGATAAGGAATATGTTTGATGTGACTTCGGCAATGTTATTTGGATGGATAGTTCTGATGGATGAGTTTACTAGATGTGATGATTAATCCGGTGAGGTCATAGAAATTTAATTGGTAGATAAAGTATTATGCCTACGACCTTTCCTCGGTTTCCCACGTATGTATGTTAACGCTATACCAGATACTCGGGCGTTTTACAGCTTTTCCGTTATACCAATTAGGGTTCTAGATTACTCACTAGATATTCCTGTATTTCTTAATGAGCTACAACTACGATCCTACTATATACCTAACGTAGAGTTGTCCGCAATCAGATATATAATATGTCACATGGATATCAGTTATAGAATGTACAGTACACCGGAAGTTCTCCCAAATGCACAGACCAATTCAACTGACAACTATCCTCTAATCCAGGTCCCCATTTACAGACATCCGGAGGACGTTAGTATCATGGCATGAATTGTTCAGTGAACAATAACATGAACAGGGTTTAACCCGCGGAACCGGTTGGGATAATCTGTCTAACGGTCAGCTGACTTGTTCATCATTAATCATACAATCAGCACATCTATTACATACATGTTAACCTATCTGTAATATGTTTATTATGTTCGTAAAAATCTAATTAGCAGGGCAGCGATAATGTTTGCGTATGTCTAGCATGCAGTACCTAAGCAACAATCAAACAAGAACATGCAATAGGACGGAACACTAGTCATTACATTAACTGACCTAATAATTAAATCATGGATATCCCGGAAGTTGTCCCAAAGATACACAACAAACTAGCGTGAACCTAATCTATCTCTAATCCTATGCTTCGTGTCCCTCGGATGTGTTTCAATCAAGGGAACAACGACCATGTTGAGTTCATTGATCATCATACACAGAATAGTTGGCAATCCTACTTCTAGCAATTGGTCAGGTTCTAGGGAGGAGGATACAAACCACAGCATAAGTTGGATAGATAAACAATCAGAGGTTCAGCTTATAAGTTCCCAAACAGTTTTAAACTTACACAGACAGAGTAACAGTATGTTCACAATTGGGAATCATTATTTCCACAATGGATTGTGCCCACGACTTTCATAGCTTCCACGTTTCGTACTACACACATTCGTGATGATTCCGGCGCTATACAAATGAAAGCCGTATAACGTTACCTCCATTGTTTCATAATGGTGTTATCCCCAATTGTGTATTATATCATAACTATCCTAACATTGCATACATCACAACAAACATTGATTTGTCTAGCCTAGCATAATTCTAGCATTCATTCCTAAGCATGCGTAATAAGAAAGCATAATTAAAAGAATAAATGCGAGAGATTGTATTAAACCTGAATACGAGAGTAATACAGACAAATCTTCACAAATCTGAAGTCTCGGAGTAACTCTGTACAAAAGCTACTGAGAGCTTCTACTCTAACCTACTAATTCTCCTCTAACTCATAAGAGTAGTGCTAGAGAGAGAATGCTAACCTAAATCTAGAGAGAGAGAGTTTAGAGAGAGAAAGTGTGAAAGAATGAAAAATGAGGTGTGTTGAATGAATGAGAGGAGTCCTCTATTTATAGATGAGGAGGTTGAAGCTTGGTACAAGTCCTAAAGCATAAAGAACAAGCATCAAAGCGCATACGGGGGGTACTGGACCAAGGGGGTCAAACGGCACCTCACAAAGCAAACACCCCCGTATACGGCACCCATAGGGCCGTATACGGCACCTAGGGTACCGTATACGGTACCTAGGTGCCCGGGGGGGGGGGGGGTTGGTGCTCCGTTTGGCCTCCGCTGATTCCTCGGTTGCTTGGTTCGTCCGTATCTTCTTCGTTTGGGCTCCGATTTGCTTGATTCTTGCGCCGTTAGTTTCGTTTTTCCGTTACGCTTCTAATGACACTGAGTTTGCCAAATTTGGAAGTGTTTAGCTTTTGCGTGTTCCGGATGACGATCGGTGTGCTTCCAGACTGCATAACTTCTCCGTCTTTCGTCCGTTTCTTCTGATTCTTTCACCTCCGATCTTGGATTTTCCTATGGAATCATAAAATATGTATTAAGCTCTATTTTCATAAGAATATTGAGAACGGAAAATTTAAGGTGATTGTTTTGCCTCGGTTTGCGTGTTATTTGGACGTTTTAACCGATTTTTGCAGCAGCGTCTATATTTAGACTACCTTGGTGATTTTTGGTAAATAATGATGGTTTTGAAATGTTTTCACCAAAGAATAGTCCAAAAAGTGTGGAAATATACTCTTAAAAACATGACTTTTTGGGTCACATCAAGTATCCCACACTTAGACGTTGCTTGTCCTCAAGCAACACTCATCAACATCCCCTTTGAAAACATTTTTAGAAACAGATTTTTGAGGAAAGTTATGACATCCCCATCGGTCACCGTTTTCTCGTATGAGTAGATAGTTTCAGGAAACCAAGGAAAAGTAAGATGATCCTTTCGGAAACAAGAAACGATTCTCATAGGCATACTTCCAACTCTCGTGATCTCGGAGTATACATGACTAGGCGATCTCACATAAGGTGGTCACTCAATTCACTCAGTAGTGTATCGGGTTTCCTATCAATCTAGTTCAAACGAAATCGCTCATAAAGCCAGTCATGCAGTACTCATCGTCATAGGCTTGATCGAGAATCGGATCTCCACCACTTAGGTGAGAACGGCGCTAATTATCCCAAGACATTCGGGGGTTGTAATGTTTTGTGAGGGTTAAGGGGTATGGATAAGGAATTTTTTTGGTTTGTAAGGGTGTTGCTTATCTCAGGCTTTCCAAGTATCATGAAAAACTTATTTGTAGAACGGATGAAGTAGCTACTCGTCTTCAATTGGATCTCCCCTTTAATGGTTGATACTCTGAAGCTTCTTTAGCTTTATTTTCTTTTCTTTTTCTCTTTTCTTTTCTTTCTTTTTCTATTTTTTTATTTTCTTTTCTTCTTCAGAATTTCTTTGTCAGAGAACTTCCGAGGATAATTTCTTTTCTTTTTCTCCTTCAAAAAGTCCTTTCTCTTATCTTGATCAATTCGAGTCTTTACTTTGGGTGCTAATTTTCCCGCACCGTTGTCCTCTTTTCTCTCTTGTGTGCTAATTTTCCCGCACTTTTAGAGAGGTTTGATTCTTTTTGGAGAACACGAACGAGTAGGATAATCGAGTTGGATATTCTTCAAGATGTTTTTCATAACCTCAGAATGCCTAAGATAAGGTTTCTGGGAGTTTGGGAAAGTAGGTGTATGATTAGGGTTTTTGAAGAAATGAAAAGGTTTAGGCTCAACAGGGTTTTCTAAGTAGGTCATCGATACTAAAAATGAGTATCGGAAGGGTTTTGGGCTTGAAAGAGAAGGCTAAAAAGGGGTTTAAATCCTAAGGAATGTCAAGGTCATCTAATTGCGCCTATACCGCGTACGGTACACACCAATGTGGTCTCGAAGCGTATGTCAAGAGCAAGTTCTAATTCAGAGATACATGCATCGGCACACACAAGAAATGAACAATGTAGCATTAAAAATGAATGATTTTAAGGCTCAAGACCTCACTGCAAATTTGGGTTGTATGTGCCTAGTCATGCGATGCCCTTCTTAGATTGTCGTTTCATTGTTTAGGAAATTTCTACCTTAATTTCCTTAAGTTTTTGAAATATTTTCCTCATATTTTGAAAATGATTTCTTTCAGGCATACCAAAACTCAAAAATTTAGAGTTTAATCGCAAGATTTAGCTCATATTTTAGTTTTATTGAAAAATATTTGAAAATTTTGAAAAATTTTAGGGGACATTTTCTGAGATATGCCATGTAGATATAAAAATCGTTTATCCAAGGTATTCCATACCTACCATCCCACACTTAGAAGAACATTGTCCCTAATGTTCTCTTGAGTTGAGATTTTACGACTAAAATCTCACACTTAGAGTTTGAACATGTAAGAAAATGTTTCCTAAGTGAACTTAGAGTTAGGATGTGGCATAGATTATAACACATAAACTTAAGTGAACGTAGAATCATCAAAAACGGAGAAAGGTTTAAAATACTCCCCATTCTGTTTACTGGACAGGACCAGATTAGTGTAGAAATGGTGTGTGTGATTTGCTGGATTGGAGGACCAGTCTCGTGTAAGATTATCCATTCCACAAAAAGCTAAGTTCTGCAATAAACATTAACACAACGTCATATCTCGAAAATAACAAAGAGTTATAAAAAAAAATCTAAGTACTGAAAAATAGTAAATAAAATAAACTAAATAAACTAAAAGTCATCAAGTAGATCATCGCTGTCAGGATCGAAGGCAGCAATAACAGCAACAAGGACTGAGGTGGGTGATAGTGCAGGCTCCTCAGTCGTATCCATGCTCGGCTCAGTAATGCCAGCAGAAGCATGAGCGTGAGGTGGGCTAAAGACATCCAACATAGCCATCAACTACTCAGTCGGTGAAGGCTTTGTTGATGCACTCCCTGATGACATAGCAGGGTCAACAGTAGCAGGCGGAGCAGTGGAAGGTCCAGCAGCGAACGGTCCAGCAGGAGGGAAGAATGACCAGGGCGGGCGAGACGGTCCTGGGTCCGGACCAAGATGGAACGGACAGTCAGAAGGCCTCGGAAGCCCTACATGCACACAGAGGGTGGACATGATGTCATGCTGAAGGTGGAGTGTCCGAAAGAGGGCCCAGGCTGCAACCGGGTCAGCTAGTGTAATCCCATACTCAAGAGTGGGTATGGGAGCTGACTGGTGAACAGGTGATGAGGGTCTCTCAGCGGATGGCTCCTCATGAGTGATCGGGACATCAGTAAGGTCCTCCTCGCTAATAGTGGGCATGGTCCTGCGTGCTCTACGTCCTCGTCTACGATCCCTGCGACTTCTCGGTGGTATCTCAGCTATGATCTCTCTGGTGTCACTGGAGCTGTCCATCCTGAAACAAACAAAATAAACATGTAATGCATAAAATGATAAATACAAATGCACAGAGATCTGATGACAGTGTGAAGATGTTTTATAAAGATTTCTGTTATCAGAGTTCTGGCTTTTGCATTTTTAAAACTTATCTCTGATTTTGTTAAAATTTGAAGTTTATAGTCAGATAAGTAGCAAATCCTGAAATTTCGTTAGAGATAATCATACTTAACAAAAATAACTAAGAAGTAAAAATTTGACAGAAAAGTAAAGATAAGCTTGGGGTGCCTCCCAAGAGCGCTTGTTTTACGAGTCTCTAGCTTGACTCTTTGTACCTTTCTTGAAGACTCATGGAGGTTCAAAGATGAAGACATCTTCCCTGATGGGAAAGTCCTCAACATAATGCTTTAAGCGATGACCATTAACCTTAAAATTACCTTCTGGAGCCTCGAGTTCGACTGCGCCATAGGGAAATACCTTTGAGATCGTGAATGGTCCGCTCCACCTACTTTTGAATTTACCGAAGAATTTCTTGAATCGCGAATTGAAGAGCAGCACTTTATCTCCTTGTTTGAACCTAGAGGGTTTTAACTTAGCGTCGTGGACCCTTTTAGTTCTTTCCTTGAAGCTCAGCGAACTGTCGTACGCTTGGTCTCTTAGTTCTGCTAACTCATTCAACTGCATTCTCCGTTGTTCTCCAGCTGCTGAAATTTCCAAGTTGCATTTTTTTAATGCCCAGTACGCCCGATATTCCAACTCAATTGGAAGGTGACACGCCTTTCCGTAGACTAGCCGATACGGTGTGGTTCCTAATGGTGTTTTGTAGGCAGTTCTGAATGCCCACAACGCATCGTCTAATTTTTCGGCCCACCTATGCCCGTGATTTCCGACAGTTCGTTCCAATATCCTTTTCAAAGCCCGATTTGTCGCTTCAGCTTGCCCATTTGTTTGTGGATGGTAAGCAGTCGATGTTTTGTGAGTGACACCATACTGCTGCAGCACTCGCATGAATTGAGTATTGCAGAAATGCGTGCCACGGTCACTGATTATAGCCCTAGGAGTTCCAAATCGACTGAACAGCTTTTTGAGAAATTGGGTTACTACTTTCGAATCGTTGGTCGGAAAAGCTTGAGCTTCGGCCCACCTGGAGACGTAGTCAACTGCGACTAAGATGTACTCTTTGCCGTTAGATTTAGGGAATGGTCCCATAAAATCTAATCCCCAGATATCAAAGATCTCCACGGCCTGGATATTAGTTAGTGGCATTTCGTTACGGGCTGAGATATTGCCTTGCCTTTGGAAAATATCACAGCGCTTTACCAGGTCGCAAGCGTCTCGGAATATGGTTGGCCAATAAAAGCCGGCATCGTAAACCTTTCGTGCAGTCATTTTGTTGCCATGGTGTCCTCCAGTAGGTCCGTGGTGGCTCTGGTGTAGAATTAGTTCTGCCTCCTTTCCATCGACGCATCTTCGAATAAGTTGATCGGGACAAACCTTAAAGAGATAAGGATCGTTCCAATAATAGTTCTTGACATCTTGGAAGAATTTTCGTTTCTGAGAGGTTGGCATTCCTTTTGGTATGATGTTTCCTACCAAATAATTAGCGAAGTCGGCATACCAAGGGTTGTGTGTGAACTGTGACCCTTGTTGGTAGCCTCCTATAGTCATGAGTTGTTCTTCGGGGAACTGATCTTGAATATCGTTCTCGTGCAACTTCTCCATTGATGGATTTTCCAATAGGCTAAGATGATCGGCCGCGACGTTTTCTGCTCCTTTCTTATCTTTTATCTCAATATCAAATTCTTGTAGGAGTAGAATCCATCGTAGAAGGCGCGGTTTAGCATCTTGCTTCTTGAAAAGGTAATTCAAAGCGGAGTGATCTGTATAGACAATAGTTTTGGACAAGATTAGATAAGAACGAAATTTATCAAAAGCAAATACCACCGCAAGCAGCTCCTTTTCTGTAGTGGTATAGTTTTCTTGAGCATCTGTGAGCGTTTTGCTGGCGTAGTATATTGGTTGAAAGTGTTTCTCCTTCCGCTGTCCCAGTACAGCTCCAACAGCGAAATCACTGGCGTCGCACATGATTTCAAATGGAAGACTCCAATCGGGGGCAACCATGATCGGTGCATGTACAAGCTGTTCCTTTAGGTAGTTGAAAGCTTTGAGACATTCATCTGTAAAGTCAAACGGAGTATCTTTTTCGAGAAGATGAGTCATAGGTCGAGAGATCTTAGAGAAATCCTTAATAAAGCGACGGTAGAATCCGGCATGACCTAGAAAACTTCGGATGGCTTTCACAGAAGTAGGGGGTGGAAGCTTCGAGATGGTTTCAACTTTTGCTTTGTCAACTTCAATTCCAGATTTAGAAATGCGGTGTCCAAGAACTATGTCTTCTTTCACCATGAAGTGACATTTCTCCCAATTCAGAACTAGGTTTGATTCTTCACATCGAGCAAGCATCCTATCCAAGTTAAAAAGACAAGTGGTGAACGAATCCCCAAAAACTGAGAAATCGTCCATGAACACTTCCATGCATTGTTCAATCATGTCGTGGAAGATTGCTACCATGCATCTTTGAAAAGTCGCCGGTGCATTACATAAACCAAAAGGCATACGTCGGTAAGCAAATGTTCCATAGGGACAAGTAAACGTCGTCTTTTCTTGGTCCTTCGGATCGAGAGGTATCTGAAAATAGCCTGAGAAGCCATCAAGGAAGCAATAGAATTCGTTTCCTGATAACCTTTTGAGCATCTGATCAATGAATGGTAGAGGGAAATGATCTTTGCGTGTAGCTTCATTCAGTTTCCGATAGTCGATACACACCCTCCAACCATTGACGGTTCGTGTTGGAATCAATTCATTATTTTCGTTAGCGATGACCGTCATGCCTCCTTTCTTTGGGACGACCTGAACTGGGCTAACCCATGGGGAATCTGAGATAGGGTAGATCAGACCGGCATCCAGGAGTTTGATAACCTCCTTTTTCACCACGTCTTGAATCTTCGGGTTGACTCTCCTTTGCCTTTGAACTGATGGTCTAAAGTCGTTTTCCATTAAGATCTTATGCGTGCAGTAGTTCGGACTAATCCCTTGTATGTCAGAGATTTTCCAAGCAATCGCCTTTTTGTGTGACTTTAGAACCTGTACCAGCCTTGCTTTCTCTTCGGGCTTCAATTCTTTAGATATGATAACCGGTAATTGCGAAGTACCTTCAAGAAAAGCATATTCAAGGTGTGGGGGAAGTTCCTTTAGTTCCAATTCGGGTGGTTCTTCAGTAGATGGTTTCATCCTGGCAATCTCGTCTCTTTTAAGCTCGTCATACGTTGTTTGATAATCTGACTCCATTGCAGGTGATTCCGGAATGTCGGCTGACGCTATCTCAACCCATTCTGTATTGTTGGACAGCTCATCTTTTCTCAGCTCATATTTTACTTGGGAAGATTGAGAGATTGCATTTTCTTCAGTGATAATTTCTTTTCCTTTGTCAGTTGTTGCAAATCTCTGAAATTGAGCTGATGAAGACTTGCTGATGGTGATTTCTGGATTTTCACAACATTCAGATGGTTGCAAAGCAGGTGTTTTAAGCATTGACTCCATGTCTTTAAGAGTCTTCAGAATTTCTTCCTTTGAGAGAGATGAATGATCTACTTCAGAAGTCGGGTTCCTTCGTAGTAGAGTGACTAGGGTGGCACCCGCGGGTCGTGGGTACAAATATGCCAAACCCATCACCCGCCTGCGACGGGTTTTTTGACCCGCAAACCCACGAACACCCGCTAGCGGGTTTATTTTTACACCCGTACCCGTGACCCGCGGGTACCCATGGGTCGCGGGTAACCCGCGGGTTTTAAATAATATAAACATTTTATCAAAATATCAAATGATTTTATATAATTTACATGTATACAAATGTTTTAAAACATGTTCAAATAAATGGATCGTAATTTTAAACGAATTAAATTGTTAAAATTTAAGACATGTGGACTAATAGTTCAATAACTATCCATTTATTTGATAATTTTTTGTTGATCATTTGATAAGTTTGCTATTCGAAACATGAAAACTATAGTTTTTAATCTCTATAGGAATAGTTTTATTATATATAATTCAAATTAACCATCATGTATACACATATATGCAACAAATTATACAAATCCACTTGTAGGTATCTATAATGTGTTTTGTAGGTTCGTGGGTCAGGTTTACCCGTGGGTATAAGTTCATACCCATCACCCGCCCGTGACCCGCCAACGGGCAGAAGTTCATACCCATAACCCACCCATGGGTAAAAATTTCACGGGTTTACCCACCCACGATGGGCGGATACCCACAGGTCACGGGTTTTTTCTCGCCCATTGCCATCCCTAAGAGTGACAGGAGTGCCATATCCAAGTGGAGCAGTTAAGATGGAATTAAGATGCGGCTCGGAATTCTTTAAAGGAAATAGTAACTCTCCAGATTCGTTTGAAGAATCCGAGATAGCTGAGCATAGACCCGCACTTTCTTCACGGAGTATTCTTGAAGTGATGATAGTATTGGGAAGGGGGTTAATGCTGCTTACTGCGAGGATCTCTTCCAAGTGTTCTTCAATTATTTCCTGCATAGAATCTACAAGACCAAGATCTTCTCCCACAGGCTGTTTCATTAGTTTATCAACATTGAAGGTGACCTCTTCAGTTCCAACTCGGAGTTTTAAAGATTTTTCATTTACGTCAATGACGGCCTTGGCAGTGTTCAGGAAAGGTCTGCCAAGGATGAGTGGAACCTGGGTATCCTCTTCAATATCCATAACAACGAAATCAACTGGAAAGACGAATTTGTCGACACGGACCATAATATCTTCAGCAATTCCTCGAGGGAGTTTAACTGATCTATCTGCTAATTGGATGGTCATACGTGTAGGCAAGAGTTCGTTTAATCCTAGTTTCCTATAAAGCGAGGATGGCATGAGGTTTACACTAGCTTCTAGGTCAGCTAAGGCGTTACTTATTTGAACATCCTGAAGATAACAAGGAATAGTGAAACGGCCAGTATCTCCAAGCTTAGGGGGTAGTCCTTGTTGCATAATTAGAGAGCACTCGGCATCTAGGGGTAAGTTAACTATGTGTCTAAGTTTTTCTTTGTTGGATATCAGTTCCTTAAAGAATTTAGCACAACTGGGCATTTCTACTAAAGCATCTAATAATCTGACGTTTAAGTGTAGGCTTTTGAACATTTCTAGATATTTTCCAAATTGAGCTTCTTGTTTCTCTTTCTTAAGCCTACCAGGGAAAGGTATTCGAACAGGTTTAGAAACTTCTGGGGCTTTAGAAGGTTCTGGCTCAGGAGAACGACAGGAGAGTCAGCTTGTACCGAGTCAGTGGGTAGAGAAGCAGAAGGTTTATCTGAAGGAATATCTATAGTTTTCTCGTTCTTAGTCTCTTTTCCTCCTCTAATGACTACAAGCATGTCATCGTGCTCATAGGATGAGTGAAAGACAGAATTGTAGATCGCTTCCTCCCTTTGCTTCTCCTCAACTTTTAAAAACAACCTTTTAACATTATCCTCCATGTTTTGAAATAAATCATTTGAAATCCTGAGCAAATAATCATTTTGGTTTTGAAAATCAAGAATTCGTTTGTTCGTATTATTTTGCTCAACCATGAAGTTATTGAAAATTGTATTGTTTAGACGAGAAGTCAATTGGGTAGGAGTAGAGAGAACTAAATATTGAGACGGGGGTATTGTGGTTAACCGCTGAACGAATGGTTTGGAATGAAAGGATTGGTCAGGGTTTCTTCCAGTGGTGTCAAGAATTTCTTCATTGGCCCGTCTGTTTGGGAAGAACTTTGGGGGCTTCTTCTTTTGCATGGGTTTAGAAGATTCTTGCAAGTCCTTGACAACTTTAGAGATGGATTCGAGTTGGGTTTTCAAGGTGTCCAAGGCTTGATCCGAAGTATTTCTTTCCTCTGAAGTGGATTCATCTGGCTCCAAGTCATGATGGTGCATCGTTATCGTCTCAATCAACTTCCAGGCTTCGTCTGAAGTATGTGGCATGAAGTTTCCGGATGAAGCAGCATCGAGGGTTTGTTGGTGCTGAGGATTTAAGCTGTTGTAAAATGTGCAGACCAGATTCGTTTCAGCCAACTGATGGTTTTGATATCTTCCGATAAGATTCTTAAATCGTTCCCAAGCCTTGCTTAATGATTCGTTAGTTTCCTGACGGAAGTTAGCAATGTCGGTCTTAAGCTTGGTTTGCATGGAAGGAGGAAAGTACTTAGCTAGAAACTTAGTAGCCATCTCTTCCCATGTATGAATCGAATTGGGTTCGAAATCATAAAACCAGGTTAAGGCTCGAGAAGATAGAGAATAAGGAAACAGATGGAGTCGAAGAGGGTCTCTATTGGTTCCTATTATATCGAAGGAGTCGGTAAGGTTGATGAACTTATTGAGATGGGCGTTTGAGTTTTCAACCGAAAGACCATGAAACTGATACTCAGATTTAATCATTTTTATGTAGTGAGGCTTAATTTCAAGGGTTTCGTCGGTTGGTGCTACGATCGGTCCTCCTCGTCCCTCTAGCAGTGGCTTGATCGATGAGGCGAGCGTGATACGGTTCGTCATAACTCGTAAGGTAGAAATTAGGGTTACGGAAAGGAAAAACTAATCTAACTTAATTAACCTAATTAATCTAATTAAACTAAGGATAAAGCAGGTAACTTCCGGATGATATTGATCTCCCGAAAGGGTCGCTAAATAACTAAGATAACTAAATTCCTAAAGTCGGTCGTTGTAGTCCCCGGCAACGGCGCCAAAAACTTGTCGTGCACCCCGCGGTCGGTCGGATTTTACTCCGGTCGTTGAACCTTCCGGCAAGGGTGCGCGGACAGTGTGTTTTATATTTGTTATGCTGGGTATCCTAAGTTTTGATACAACCTAAAGACCTAAAGGGCAGTAAGCGGTATGTATGACTCAGGTGTCGTTCTTCAAACTACAACGGGCATGGGAATCTAGGAGGATTAATTATCTTTTGTAATTTAGCTGGGATTTTTTTTAAAACTTTTTGATAGATTGATTGGTTTTTTCTAATCTAATTACTAAAATTAAAAACTAAATTAAAGACAGGGGTTTGTACGGAGTACGCAGAGAAATCAAGATAAGGAATATGTTTGCTGTGACTTCGGCAATCTTATTTGGATGGATAGTTCTGATGGATGAGTTTACTAGATGTGATGATTAATCCGGTGAGGTCATAGAAACTTAATTGGTAGATAAAGTATTATGCCTACGACCTTTCCTCGGTTTCCCACGTATGTATGTTAACGCTATACCAAATACTCGGGCGTTTTACAGCTTTTCCGTTATACCAATTAGGGTTCTAGATTACTCACTAGATATTCCTGTATTTCTTAATGAGCTACAACTACGATCCTACTATATACCTAACGTAGAGTTGTCCGCAATCAGATATATAATATGTCACATGGATATCAGTTATAGAATGTACAGTACACTGGAAGTTCTCCCAAATGCACAGACCAATTCAACTGACAACTATCCTCTAATCCAGGTCCCCATTTACAGACATCCGGAGGACGTTAGTATCATGGCATGAATTGTTCAGTGAACAATAACATGAACAGGGTTTAACCCGCGGAACCGGTTGGGATAATCTGTCTAACGGTCAGCTGACTTGTTCATCATTAATCATACAATCAGCACATCTATTACATACATGTTAACCTATCTGTAATATGTTTATTATGTTCGTAAAAATCTAATTAGCAGGGCAGCGATAATGTTTGCGTATGTCTAGCATGCAGTACCTAAGCAACAATCAAATAAGAACATGCAATAGGACGGAACACTAGTCATTACATTAACTGACCTAATAATTAAATCATGGATATCCCGGAAGTTGTCCCAAAGATACACAACAAACAAGCGTGAACCTAATCTATCTCTAATCCTATGCTTCGTGTCCCTCGGATGTGTTTCAATCAAGGGAACAACGACCATGTTGAGTTCATTGATCATCATACACAGAATAGTTGGCAATCCTACTTCTAGCAATTGGCCAGGTTCTAGGGAGGAGGATACAAACCACAGCATAAGTTGGATAGATAAACAATCAGAGGTTCAGCTTATAAGTTCGCAAACAGTTTTAAACTTACACAGACAGAGTAACAGTATGTTCACAATTGGGAATCATTATTTCCACAATGGATTGTGCCCACGACTTTCATAGCTTCCACGTTCCGTACTACACACATACGTGATGATTCCGGCGCTATACAAATGAAAGCCGTATAACGTTACCTCCATTGTTTCATAATGGTGTTATCCCCAATTGTGTATTATATCATAACTATCCTAACATTGCATACATCACAACAAACATTGATTTGTCTAGCCTAGCATAATTCTAGCATTCATTCCTAAGCATGCGTAATAAGAAAGCATAATTAAAAGAATAAATGCGAGAGATTGTATTAAACCTGAATACGAGAGTAATACAGACAAATCTTCACAAATCTGAAGTCTCGGAGTAACTCCGTACAAAAGCTACTGAGAGCTTCTACTCTAACCTATGAATTCTCCTCTAACTCCTAAGAGTAGTGCTAGAGAGAGAATGCTAACCTAAATCTAGAGAGAGAGAGTTTCAAGAGAGAAAGTGTGAAAGAATGAAAAATGAGGTGTGTTGAATGAATGAGAGGAGTCCTCTATTTATAGATGAGGAGGTTGAAGCTTGGTACAAGTCCTAAAGCATAAAGAACAAGCATCAAAGCGCATACGGGGGGTACTGGACCAAGGGGGTCAAACGGCACCTCACAAAGCAAACACCCCCGTATACGGAACCCATAGGGCCGTATACGGCACCTAGGGTACCGTATACGGTACCTAGGTGCCCGGGGGGGGGGGGGGGGGGTTGGTGCTCCGTTTGGCCTCCGCTGATTCCTCGGTTGCTTGGTTCGTCCGTATCTTCTTCGTTTGGGCTCCGATTTGCTTGATTCTTGCGCCGTTAGTTTCGTTTTTCCGTTACGCTTCTAATGACACTGAGTTTGCCAAATTTGGAAGTGTTTAGCTTTTGCGTGTTCCGGATGACGATCGGTGTGCTTCCAGACTGCATAACTTCTCCGTCTTTCGTCCGTTTCTTCTGATTCTTTCACCTCCGATCTTGGATTTTCCTATGGAATCATAAAATATGTATTAAGCTCTATTTTCATAAGAATATTGAGAACGGAAAATTTAAGGTGATTGTTTTGCCTCGGTTTGCGTGTTATTTGGACGTTTTAACCGATTTTTGCAGCAGCGTCTATATTTAGACTACCTTGGTGATTTTTGGTAAATAATGATGGTTTTGAAATGTTTTCACCAAAGAATAGTCCAAAAAGTGTGGAAATATACTCTTAAAAACATGACTTTTTGGGTCACATCACTGCGACACAAGGCTTGTGTCGCAAAGATGAACACCAAGTCAGTACCCAGCGACTGACGCGTTTTTCCGATCCAAAACTCAATTTTAACATACTTTTAGGCTATAAAATCGTGTTCTCTTCCTAGTATAGGACATATATAAGTTATATAAACGACTAACAAGTGAAAATACTAAGAATCGAGTGGTTTCGGGATTTTGTCGGAAACTTACAAAGTGGCGAAATGGAAATCCGAAAAGATAGAAGTGTAGATCGTTGCGAGGTGGTCGTGAATCTCTAAAAATCTTGATGATCCGGGTGCGTATAAGGGTGTTATTTGGCGATTTTAGTGGATGGTGGTGGTTTGGTGATTTTGGAGAAAAAGAAGAGAAGAGAGAGAGAGGAAAGAAAGAAATGAGGAAAAGAGATGGAAAGTGGGAGGTTATCCTCCACTTTTCAGTCTTCGCCCCGCGCTCCGCGTGGTGTTCGTTTTCTCCGTCATTTAACATTTTAATAAATATTTTGCGCATTAATTAACCATTTTAAAATACGAATTTTTGTTTAATAATCTAATTAAATTGTTTTACCAACTATCTACTAATTTAAAGATTTAAAATGTGATTTAAATAATTTGTGTATTTTGTTTTTGATTACGTAAGTTTTAATTGTACAAAACGGGACAACTCTGGGAATGTAATTTAAACATTAGTTTGGACCCAGTTGTGTTTTCAGATAATGTTTTATACTTAAATATAAATTGTGTCACTAACGTCCGTATTTATGGAACCGAAATACATTCGATTTAATTTGCGTACGATTTAATGAAATCGCATAATCGTATATATTCATCGATATATATTTCGATACATCAATTAGCCTAACACAGAACTAATTACATGTATTAATAGAGAATTAGGCACTAATTACTAGTCCTAATTTGGCGGGTGTTACAATTAACTATAGTTTAATATTACGAATTGAAGTTTTATAGATGTATAAACTAGTATGATTATTTGACTTTATTAGAGTACAATTAATAGTGTCATTTAAGTATTTATTGGTTTATATGATATAATCTTTAAATGGTATAATAGATATATTTGAGTTATGTTATATGCATATTGAGACAATTTACTAACTTGTATTATTGTGTGGTAATTTCAGACAAGCAGAAGGAAACTCAGTGATATAAGACTACTGAGTTCAGAGACTGGGCATTTTGGTGAGTAGATCTGTAATCCTTGGTATGATTTAGTTGTAACAGGTTTGGTTACAACGGGTAACGTATTATTATTGTTTTAGTTTTGCCATGATGATTATGGTTGTTAGTAATAATACTATTGATAGACTGTTTAGTCTGGCATGATAGATATTTGAATTTGTGATCACTTGATATATTTGGCCTTTGGGCATCGGTTGTTATTGAGACCAGCATTGGGCTGGGCTTGGGTTCGCTATTGTTTGGATAACACAGGGTCTTAGTACAAGTATTATTGTCGTAGCCTGTGTTGTTTGGGTTAATAGCACCAAGTAGTCGGTTAAACCTCTGTATGGGCCTGCAGTTGGTTAAGAAGTGTTCTTGGCTGAAGGTTTCCCCAAGAACCACCGATCCTCATTGTATTGAGATGTTATCCTCATTGATATTATGTGTGAAATGTTGGTTTTCTTGGCTGAAGGTTTCCCCAAGAACCATCGATCTACTGTGATGTTTTTTTGTTTACGATTATTTGCTGTAAACAAGGTTGTTATGCTAAGTTGAACTGTTGATTAGATGTTCATTCACTTAGCTTTGAGCTAACCCCACCACCCCACTTCTTGCAGGTTATGGTTTTGATATAAAGGGTTTAGCAAGAAGTTTGTTTGGGACGGAATGTTTGACCAGGCGATTACTCTGATATCTGATTTGAATAAATCAGTGTTGTATTTTGAATTACATAACACCCAAACAGATAAGCAATAATTTGTATATGGTTTAACACAGTTTAATTTTATATGTATATCGTATATAATGTATGTTTTGGACTACGCTTCCGATATAAAATAATGTTATGAACTGAGGGGTGTTATAAGTTGGTATCAGAGCATAGGTTTGGGTGAATTGGACATTAATAAGTGTTCAATCCCAAATCTGAACTTGAGTTAAGTCAAACATTCCAGGGTGTAGGATTTGGTTGTTGTATGAGAATTAGTTAGTGTTATGTGCTAATGCTTAACAACTTGTGAGATGTTGTTTTGAGATACAGAGTTGGCAGGACATGAGTACTGACTAGTACTCTCAGCAATATTGTTGGTTGAAGAGAACCAGGTAATCCACGATAAGCTTTCTTGGATTTACTTTAACTTGAACTGTTTACTTTGCTATGATGCTTAGTAGTAAAATTGAATTGAGTCAGACTGATATGATTCCCCAGTTATGAGTCATAATTGATTGAACATGCTGAGTTAGTAATAAAGATACTAAATGAGATGTTTAGCGTCCTGATTAGTTCTGAATGAACTTGAAATGCAGACTATGTGTTGAATTAAGTAGACAAAGTGTTGATTAGAGATTAACAGTGGTACTGTTTGCACTTAAAGGAAATTGGTAGTATGATTCTGGTATGTTAAATGCAAAGTGGTTATAAACCTTTGCTAATTAATCATATGGTAGTTGATTAAGGGATAATTGCTTCCCTGATAAATATGTGGTTAGAAAATATGTTTTGACTACGGTCAAACAGGTGAACTAAACATATGTGTATATGTTTATGAAATACACAGATCCTAATGTGTGTTTGATAATTATTTAGCTATTAAGCTATTTGAGTAAATAAAGAAAATTACAGTGAAGAATGTGAGTATATTCTTGAAATAGGCAGACTGTAATGTTGTTTCTTTAATTGATTGAAAAGTAATATGTTTTCTTGGATAAATGAAAACTTGTAAATAACATGTAAACGTCGGAATAATGATGTAAGTAATGACATGAATTAAAGGTCATTGAAATGTGAATAGTTGCTATGTGACTTGAGGCATGAGGTAATGCCAAGTAATGTGATAAAGTACTTATTACCTGATATGGTAGTTTGTATTGACTGTTGATAATTAATTATATGTGTTTCGTATTACACGTAAAAGTTGTGGCATTAGTGTTTGATAATATATCATAAGTGGAAATTATGATGGTAGATTAAAAGTGGTTAGTTGTTATGGGAATAGCTGTAAAGAGAAATACTTAAGGTATGTGGTTAATTGATTATGTAGAATTACCTGCTCCTAGAAAATGAAGGGTTTTAGAGCAATTTAATTTAGTAGATATTATAATCAATTAACTGTTATTGAATACGTGTTTGGAATTACACGTGATATTATTGGGTCATTAATAATTGACATTGTGCTATGTGTTGAAAATATGATGGTAGGTTACCATGTGTTTAAAGTTGAAGATAAATTGAAATGCTGACATATGTCAGTTGTTGAATTGAAATTCTATGTGAATAAATACATACTAAAAGATGTTATATGTATATGTGAAATAACATGATATGGCAAGATGATTTAAGTATGTGTCTGTTGTTGAGAAATTTTAATTATGTTCAAATTGTTTTGAACTACAGTGTTATGTGATATAGGTTAAGTGAAGAGAAATCACATTGATGATTTATGATATGAAGTAGCATGAGAAGGAAGTGTGAATAACATAATTGAGCAACGCCTGATCATCGTTGTTACATTATGTTGTATCACATGAACTTGTTGAGGTTACCAAGTATCAAAAGAGATTTTATGTGATTGTGAGAATTTGAGTATGACATTGTGTTAAATTACTCAATTGTGGTTTTAATGTGAAGGAAATTAATTAGTAGTGCGGTGCTAACCAATAAACTTAAAAATTGCAAGATGTATGATAATTGCAATTGTTAAAAGTTATGTTGATATATATATAACAAGTTGATTTGTCGAGAAGGTGGTTATTTAATTAATGGATTGGAGTTTCCGTTAATGGGTTATATAGTGTCCTAAAGGATCATTATTATGTGTATGGCTTGTATTAAGCCAAGATTGAAGTATGTTAACTTTGTCATTGTTAAGAAACCATTAGTATTGTTGAATACATTGATAAAAGATTATGTTTGAACTTAAACATAGAATATAGAATGTTAACATGATGATACGTATATATGATAAGTAAGATGGTTTGTTAAACGAACCACATTGTAAACGAGTTATTAATATGCTCTTGAATGGTAATGGATTAAAATTACGAGGTGTTGGTTCCATTATAGTTAAATGGGCCAATGGAAAGATTATAATGTATTGACTTTAAAACTTAATGCGTAATTAAAGAGTCTTGAGTATATATATGAAAAATGTATGAAATCATTTAATTATGATTGGTCTTTTGGGTCAAATTGTGGAAGAAGGGGTGATTATGAACCAAATGAGTTTGTCAAAGGTTATGGAACCTTAATTAATTGCTTTAAACTTGTCTGGTTGAAAATATGTGAAAAAAGTTGGTTTGCTATATAAGTAGCCAATTAAAGTGGTTAATGAGTTAGTCGTAAAGCGATTTGTATAGAATTGCTAAGTAAATTTAATCAAATTGAGACACGATTTTGGAATAATCGTGATGTGTTTGGTGCTTGTTGGAATATTGAATAGTAGTGTGAGTTCGGGATTGCTTGTGAGCAAGAGGTTCTCACATTTGAGTATGTTGTTATTTGAACGAGTTGTTGATTGATTATTTGAATTAGTTGTATTACTTGGACTGAGCATCATGTGAAACATTGTCGAGATGAACAATGTTAGTAGTTGATTACATGTGTTTACACGTGCCCAATTGATTAGCACGTACCTTGTATGTGCATAATAATTGTTGTTATTGATTTTCATGTACTCTGCACATGTTGACTGTTAACCTTGGATCTATATATGCATTTGACTTTAGTTGTCGCTACATGATTGCTCGATTCTTTATTTGACTTGTAATTAATTCCATTACCTATCGGTATGGATATGTGCTTATTGGTTTATGATAATAAAGGCTTAGTAAAGGCTTTGATAGCCTGGATAGCCTGTTATAGAAATTAAGACTGAAATATGCTAATAAGCGAGATGAATTATTATGAAAATAATACTTGAAAATATGGAAATGATGATTATATTTCTATTATTATAGAGAGATATGTGAAATTATGTATATTGTTATATACTTGATGATAAGATGAAATGATAAATTGTAACTTAAAAGAGTTGAAATAAGGATTAAGCCAATGTAGAGGTCAGTTTGATGTAGGTAATACGATATTGTGGTACTTGTGCTGATTTAGCAAAGTACTACTTGATTGTGACTTAACCCTCATTCAATAGAATTGACGCAAAGTAATCATGGGATTGTGGTTTTACCTACTGAGTTTGACCTCTACTTTGCTTATTAAGGTGATATGATTCCAGATTACTTTTAAGTAAATGATTTCATATGATTGAAGAGTGTTTGAAGGTATGAAACTGATTTAGTAGTTAAAGTGATATATGAATACTAGCTTGGTTGCTAGTCATGAACTGAATTTGAATTTTCAACGTTGATACGTGTATTGTGGTTTTATAACCACTGTTGTTGTTATTGTTTTGTTGTTAAAAGAAATGAATAGTTATAATGGGTCAAAGATTTTAACACATTGCTAATTTCTGGTTACAAGGATCTGATAAGTGATTTTAGGTTTCACTTGTTGTTGGTTAAAGGATTATATGTTATAAGTGCTCAAGGGAAGCAGTGTATGCTAAAATCTAAGTTATTTAGTGTGATTAGATTTCGAGGACGAAATCTCTTTAAAGGGGAGAGATTTGTAACATCCAGATTTTTGGGCCTAGAATTAAAATGGTATTTTATAAGTTAAAAAAAATGATTATTTAATGCGATAATAAATAATTGTAATTGGGTATTTGAAAATAATTGGGGAAAAGAGTTAAATGGGTAACTGTGAATAAATTATTAGTTGTTTTAAACTAATAAAGTTCTAAGAATAATAAAAGTAATTGTTTTGCAAATGGTTTTCGGGTTCCAGACAATAGGTAATAAAGGGATCTAAATTATTACCTACATATATATATGGAACAAGTGCATATACTCTAGCACTTTCTCAAACTCTTTAGAAACCTCGAAATAGAAAGAATTGTGGGTCGCAGGAGAACAAGCAATCTTATTTTAATTCAATTTCAAAATCAATCATTGATTTAACCCATGTTACTAATTCATCATCTTCACCTTCTACCCAACCCACTAGTAAGTATGCTTTATTTTTATTGATTTATTTATGGGTTTGATGTTAGTGGAAATTGTTGTGGATAATGGATTATATGAAATTAGTTTAGAAGGTGATGATAACTTGATGTAATTAATCTTTTAGTGAAAACGTAAAACTGAGTTTGGGATTATTAACTATAGTTTAATATTACGAATTGAAGTTTTATAGATGTATAAACTAGTATGATTATTTGACTTTATTAGAGTACAATTAATAGTGTCATTTAAGTATTTATTGGTTTATATGATATAATCTTTAAATGGTATAATAGATATATTTGAGTTATGTTATATGCATATTGAGACAATTTACTGACTTGTATTATTGTGTGGTAATTTCAGACAAGCAGAAGGAAACTCAGTGATATAAGACTACTAAGTTCAGAGACTGGGCATTTTGGTGAGTAGATCTGTAATCCTCAGTATGATTTAGTTGTAACAGGTTTGGTTACAACGGGTAACGTATTATTATTGTTTTAGTTTTGCCATGATGATTATGGTTGTTAGTAATAATACTATTGATAGACTGTTTAGTCTGGCATGATAGATATTTGAATTTGTGATCACTTGATATATTTGGCCTTCGGGCATCGGTTGTTATTGAGGCCAGCATTGGGCTGGGCTTGGGTTCGCTATTGTTTGGATAACACAGGGTCTTAGTACAAGTATTATTGTCGTAGCCTGTGTTGTTTGGGTTAATAGCACCAAGTAGTCGGTTAAACCTCTGTATGGGCCTGCAGTTGGTTAAGAAGTGTTCTTGGCTGAAGGTTTCCCCAAGAACCACCGATCCTCATTGTATTGAGATGTTATCCTCATTGATATTATGTGTGAAATGTTGGTTTTCTTGGCTGAAGGTTTCCCCAAGAACCATCGATCTACTGTGATATTTTTTTGTTTACGATTATTTGCTGTAAACAAGGTTGTTATGCTAAGTTGAACTGTTGATTAGATGTTCACTCACTTAGCTTTGAGCTAACCCCACCACCCCACTTCTTGCAGGTTATGGTTTTGATATAACGGGTTTAGCAAGAAGTTTGTTTGGGACGGAATGTTTGACCAGGCGATTACTCTGATATCTGATTTGAATAAATCAGTGTTGTATTTTGAATTACATAACACCCAAACAGATAAGCAATAATTTGTATATGGTTTAACACAGTTTAATTTTATATGTATATCGTATATAATGTATGTTTTGGACTACGCTTCCGATATAAAATAATGTTATGAACTGAGGGGTGTTATAAGTTGGTATCAGAGCATAGGTTTGGGTGAATTGGACATTAATAAGTGTTCAATCCCAAATCTGAACTTGAGTTAAGTCAAACATTCCAGGGTGTAGGATTTGGTTGTTGTATGAGAATTAGTTAGTGTTATGTGCTAATACTTAACAACTTGTGAGATGTTGTTTTGAGATACAGAGTTGGCAGGACATGAGTACTGACTAGTACTCTCAGCAATATTGTTGGTTGAAGAGAACCAGGTAATCCACGATAAGCTTTCTTGGATTTACTTTAACTTGAACTGTTTACTTTGCTATGATGCTTAGTAGTAAAATTGAATTGAGTCAGACTGATATGATTCCCCAGTTATGAGTCATAATTGATTGAACATGCTGAGTTAGTAATAAAGATACTAAATGAGATGTTTAGCGTCCTGATTAGTTCTGAATGAACTTGAAATGCAGACTATGTGTTGAATTAAGTAGACAAAGTGTTGATTAGAGATTAACAGTGGTACTGTTTGCACTTAAAGGAAATTGGTAGTATGATTCTGGTATGTTAAATGCAAAGTGGTTATAAACCTTTGCTAATTAATCATATGGTAGTTGATTAAGGGATAATTGCTTCCCTGATAAATATGTGGTTAGAAAATATGTTTTGACTACGGTCAAACAGGTGAACTAAACATATGTGTATATGTTTATGAAATACACAGATCCTAATGTGTGTTTGATAATTATTTAGCTATTAAGCTATTTGAGTAAATAAAGAAAATTACAGTGAAGAATGTGAGTATATTCTTGAAATAGGCAGACTGTAATGTTGTTTCTTTAATTGATTGAAAAGTAATATGTTTTCTTGGATAAATGAAAACTTGTAAATAACATGTAAACGTCGGAATAATGATGTAAGTAATGACATGAATTAAAGGTCATTGAAATGTGAATAGTTGCTATGTGACTTGAGGCATGAGGTAATGCCAAGTAATGTGATAAAGTACTTATTACCTGATATGGTAGTTTGTATTGACTGTTGATAATTAATTATATGTGTTTCGTATTACACGTAAAAGTTGTGGCATTAGTGTTTGATAATATATCATAAGTGGAAATTATGATGGTAGATTAAAAGTGGTTAGTTGTTATGGGAATAGCTGTAAAGAGAAATACTTAAGGTATGTGGTTAATTGATTATGTAGAATTACCTGCTCCTAGAAAATGAAGGGTTTTAGAGCAATTTAATTTAGTAGATATTATAATCAATTAACTGTTATTGAATACGTGTTTGGAATTACACGTGATATTATTGGGTCATTAATAATTGACATTGTGCTATGTGTTGAAAATATGATGGTAGGTTACCATGTGTTTAAAGTTGAAGATAAATTGAAATGCTGACATATGTCAGTTGTTGAATTGAAATTCTATGTGAATAAATACATACTAAAAGATGTTATATGTATATGTGAAATAACATGATATGGCAAGATGATTTAAGTATGTGTCTGTTGTTGAGAAATTTTAATTATGTTCAAATTGTTTTGAACTACAGTGTTATGTGATATAGGTTAAGTGAAGAGAAATCACATTGATGATTTATGATATGAAGTAGCATGAGAAGGAAGTGTGAATAACATAATTGAGCAACGCCTGATCATCGTTGTTACATTATGTTGTATCACATGAACTTGTTGAGGTTACCAAGTATCAAAAGAGATTTTATGTGATTGTGAGAATTTGAGTATGACATTGTGTTAAATTACTCAATTGTGGTTTTAATGTGAAGGAAATTAATTAGTAGTGCGGTGCTAACCAATAAACTTAAAAATTGCAAGATGTATGATAATTGCAATTGTTAAAAGTTATGTTGATATATATATAACAAGTTGATTTGTCGAGAAGGTGGTTATTTAATTAATGGATTGGAGTTTCCGTTAATGGGTTATATAGTGTCCTAAAGGATCATTATTATGTGTATGGCTTGTATTAAGCCAAGATTGAAGTATGTTAACTTTGTCATTGTTAAGAAACCATTAGTATTGTTGAATACATTGATAAAAGATTATGTTTGAACTTAAACATAGAATATAGAATGTTAACATGATGATACGTATATATGATAAGTAAGATGGTTTGTTAAACGAACCACATTGTAAACGAGTTATTAATATGCTCTTGAATGGTAATGGATTAAAATTACGAGGTGTTGGTTCCATTATAGTTAAATGGGCCAATGGAAAGATTATAATGTATTGACTTTAAAACTTAATGCGTAATTAAAGAGTCTTGAGTATATATATGAAAAATGTATGAAATCATTTAATTATGATTGGTCTTTTGGGTCAAATTGTGGAAGAAGGGGTGATTATGAACCAAATGAGTTTGTCAAAGGTTATGGAACCTTAATTAATTGCTTTAAACTTGTCTGGTTGAAAATATGTGAAAAAAGTTGGTTTGCTATATAAGTAGCCAATTAAAGTGGTTAATGAGTTAGTCGTAAAGCGATTTGTATAGAATTGCTAAGTAAATTTAATCAAATTGAGACACGATTTTGGAATAATCGTGATGTGTTTGGTGCTTGTTGGAATATTGAATAGTAGTGTGAGTTCGGGATTGCTTGTGAGCAAGAGGTTCTCACATTTGAGTATGTTGTTATTTGAACGAGTTGTTGATTGATTATTTGAATTAGTTGTATTACTTGGACTGAGCATCATGTGAAACATTGTCGAGATGAACAATGTTAGTAGTTGATTACACGTGTTTACACGTGCCCAATTGATTAGCACGTACCTTGTATGTGCATAATAATTGTTGTTATTGATTTTCATGTACTCTGCACATGTTGACTGTTAACCTTGGATCTATATATGCATTTGACTTTAGTTGTCGCTACATGATTGCTCGATTCTTTATTTGACTTGTAATTAATTCCATTACCTATCGGTATGGATATGTGCTTATTGGTTTATGATAATAAAGGCTTAGTAAAGGCTTTGATAGCCTGGATAGCCTGTTATAGAAATTAAGACTGAAATATGCTAATAAGCGAGATGAATTATTATGAAAATAATACTTGAAAATATGGAAATGATGATTATATTTCTATTATTATAGAGAGATATGTGAAATTATGTATATTGTTATATACTTGATGATAAGATGAAATGATAAATTGTAACTTAAAAGAGTTGAAATAAGGATTAAGCCAATGTAGAGGTCAGTTTGATGTAGGTAATACGATATTGTGGTACTTGTGCTGATTTAGCAAAGTACTACTTGATTGTGACTTAACCCTCATTCAATAGAATTGACGCAAAGTAATCATGGGATTGTGGTTTTACCTACTGAGTTTGACCTCTACTTTGCTTATTAAGGTGATATGATTCCAGATTACTTTTAAGTAAATGATTTCATATGATTGAAGAGTGTTTGAAGGTATGAAACTGATTTAGTAGTTAAAGTGATATATGAATACTAGCTTGGTTGCTAGTCATGAACTGAATTTGAATTTTCAATGTTGATACGTGTATTGTGGTTTTATAACCACTGTTGTTGTTATTGTTTTGTTGTTAAAAGAAATGAATAGTTATAATGGGTCAAAGATTTTAACACATTGCTAATTTCTGGTTACAAGGATCTGATAAGTGATTTTAGGTTTCACTTGTTGTTGGTTAAAGGATTATATGTTATAAGTGCTCAAGGGAAGCAGTGTATGCTAAAATCTAAGTTATTTAGTGTGATTAGATTTCGAGGACGAAATCTCTTTAAAGGGGAGAGATTTGTAACATCCAGATTTTTGGGCCTAGAATTAAAATGGTATTTTATAAGTTAAAAAAAATGATTATTTAATGCGATAATAAATAATTGTAATTGGGTATTTGAAAATAATTGGGGAAAAGAGTTAAATGGGTAACTGTGAATAAATTATTAGTTGTTTTAAACTAATAAAGTTCTAAGAATAATAAAAGTAATTGTTTTGCAAATGGTTTTCGGGTTCCAGACAATAGGTAATAAAGGGATCTAAATTATTACCTACATATATATATGGAACAAGTGCATATACTCTAGCACTTTCTCAAACTCTTTAGAAACCTCGAAATAGAAAGAATTGTGGGTCGCAGGAGAACAAGCAATCTTATTTTAATTCAATTTCAAAATCAATCATTGATTTAACCCATGTTACTAATTCATCATCTTCACCTTCTACCCAACCCACTAGTAAGTATGCTTTATTTTTATTGATTTATTTATGGGTTTGATGTTAGTGGAAATTGTTGTGGATAATGGATTATATGAAATTAGTTTAGAAGGTGATGATAACTTGATGTAATTAATCTTTTAGTGAAAACGTAAAACTGAGTTTGGGATTATTAACTATAGTTTAATATTACGAATTGAAGTTTTATAGATGTATAAACTAGTATGATTATTTGACTTTATTAGAGTACAATTAATAGTGTCATTTAAGTATTTATTGGTTTATATGATATAATCTTTAAATGGTATAATAGATATATTTGAGTTATGTTATATGCATATTGAGACAATTTACTGACTTGTATTATTGTGTGGTAATTTCAGACAAGCAGAAGGAAACTCAGTGATATAAGACTACTAAGTTCAGAGACTGGGCATTTTGGTGAGTAGATCTGTAATCCTCAGTATGATTTAGTTGTAACAGGTTTGGTTACAACGGGTAACGTATTATTATTGTTTTAGTTTTGCCATGATGATTATGGTTGTTAGTAATAATACTATTGATAGACTGTTTAGTCTGGCATGATAGATATTTGAATTTGTGATCACTTGATATATTTGGCCTTCGGGCATCGGTTGTTATTGAGGCCAGCATTGGGCTGGGCTTGGGTTCGCTATTGTTTGGATAACACAGGGTCTTAGTACAAGTATTATTGTCGTAGCCTGTGTTGTTTGGGTTAATAGCACCAAGTAGTCGGTTAAACCTCTGTATGGGCCTGCAGTTGGTTAAGAAGTGTTCTTGGCTGAAGGTTTCCCCAAGAACCACCGATCCTCATTGTATTGAGATGTTATCCTCATTGATATTATGTGTGAAATGTTGGTTTTCTTGGCTGAAGGTTTCCCCAAGAACCATCGATCTACTGTGATATTTTTTTGTTTACGATTATTTGCTGTAAACAAGGTTGTTATGCTAAGTTGAACTGTTGATTAGATGTTCACTCACTTAGCTTTGAGCTAACCCCACCACCCCACTTCTTGCAGGTTATGGTTTTGATATAACGGGTTTAGCAAGAAGTTTGTTTGGGACGGAATGTTTGACCAGGCGATTACTCTGATATCTGATTTGAATAAATCAGTGTTGTATTTTGAATTACATAACACCCAAACAGATAAGCAATAATTTGTATATGGTTTAAAACAGTTTAATTTTATATGTATATCGTATATAATGTATGTTTTGGACTACGCTTCCGATATAAAATAATGTTATGAACTGAGGGGTGTTATAATATCTTTTTAACGTTTACCTGATGGTAAATAAAATAAATCGGCAACCTACACTCACATTTTTTCCCGGGGAACGCAAGTTACCCATTTTAATACAGTACTAGGGTAAGCATCTGAAAATTTTTAGTGTTAAAATCTTTGTCATCTATGTTTCACCTATAAACTCTTGGAAGAAATTGAGTAGACATTTAAGTCACGTGCTAGCTAGGTTTTTTTATGCCACTTGTTTTTTTAATCAATTACACAACTTCTCTATCATCTTCATATCTCCCTAACCTTCTTCCCTTATTGTTCTTCTATCCTCATTTGCAATCCTCAAATCATACACCACCACCCACAACCCACATAATTATATACACCGCCACCCAAAAATCAAACTCCTATGTAATTGAAAAGTTAGAATGTCAAAAATCACCTATGTCAGTGGATAAAGTGGACGAAAGGTGTTGCAATATGATCTAATTAAAGGACGAATGTCAAAAATCAACTCATCAAGGTATTGGTGGTGGCGGTTGATTTACAAAAGCAAATGACACTTTTTTAAAAAGAAAAAGGTTTTGTCTTTTTCTTATGATGGCTGCGTGGTTCCTTATTTTACCTTTTAAGCTTTTATTCCACTATGCAAATGTTCAAATTAACGAAGAAAAAAATAAAAAAAGTAAAGCCTGACATGTTCTGGGTCAGTGAGTCACCAATACGACAAGAAAACCCTAGACCAGCTTGAATTATGGGGTTGACCTGCTACCTTTCGACCCCCTTAGAAGCTCGGGTCGCGGTTTGACCGACTGGATTAACCCACGTTTTATGACCTTGACATTTACACATATACTAACAAGCCTACAAGACTACAATGTAAGGTGAGCATGGGACGAAACTGGTACCGAACCAGTTGGTATCAATTGTATTTTTGATCATAAAGTGAGTACCGAATACCAGACCGTTTGAAGCGGAATGGTACCGGTACGGCTCCAGGACCAGTACGGTAAAAGTGGTACTATACCGCTTTGCAGGGGCGGATCTGTTTGGGTGAGAGTGGGGGCTCATGACCCCAATGGTCTAGTAAATATATAACACCCGCTAAATACAAGGACATTTTTTTTTTTTTTAAACATATCGGAAGCGCATGATTAATAGAAACCAGTGGATTGAATACATACATTTCAAATAGCAATCCACTTATATACAAACCTTTAAAACTAGATTATTCTAATCATTACACACATTAAGTTTAGGTGTTATAGAAATCCCAATGTGTTGTTAAATCATTAGCGTATTATCCATTTCAGAGTGAGCCTGTCAAACATTCCATTCCATATGTACTTTTTGCCCACCCACATACAGAAGTAAACCTGCAAGAAGTAATGAGGGGTTAGCACGAAGCTAAGTGAATAGATCCCAAGCTATCAATCTAACTCAGCTTAACACATGCCTATAACCAAGCAATGCACAAGCAACATAGAAGGATCGGTGGTCCTTGAGGTACCCTCATGCCGCGGATGGTTCCCCAAGTAACACTTAAAACCAACTGACGGCCAAATCAGAGGTTAAACCGATAGTTTGGTACTATTACTACACACGACGCAATTTCAGTGTCCAACACATGTACAAGGCACTTGCGAAGTCCTAGTAATAGTATCCAAACCCAACACATTAGTTGACCCCCACCAAATCAAATAGTCCACAACTATCATAGCACAATGGACGCCAATAATCAATCAAAGGTTTAGCCAACATGCCAATCTAATATTAATGCAATCATTGCAATAAACCAAGTTTACCCGTTATAACCTTGTTGTTACAACTAACTTAGACAGAAAGTCCAAGATCCACTCACCGACAATCATAGTCGTCCACTCAGTAGTCTAATGTCACTGAGTCTTCTCCACATCTGAGAATACAATAACACAACACAAGTTAATAACTCGTCCATAAAATCAACTCATATTAAGGTAGTACAACTTGATTCATAAACTCAATTTTAGTGAGTTATTACTCTAATCATTATAGGCCTTTGTTTCAAACTCATTATCAATATGTCACACATTTAGTAACTACAACTTCATAGTTAATTACTTATGATAATCAACCTTTCATTAATCATTTCAAGCTTACGAATAATCACATTATCCTTATTAATTCACAATCACTTCTCAATTCATGATCATTAACAACTAACAACAACTATGTATTATTAACTCAAGCTTAGGAGCTTCAATTCATGAATATTCAATTAAACCCATGCCTATCCATATGATTATACTTCAACTTCTTCATTTTAACCTAAGATTAAAGTTATAATCTATATATAAACATCAACCAACTATCATGCAAGTATTTCAAGCTTCAATTCCAAGTTAATCATGCTAGTTCCATCAATTACCCAAAAACCCATTTTGATTACACTTGTATAACATGATTATTTCATTTCTAGTTTAAATTAATATTACTAACCATCTTATAAACACTTATTAACACCACCTTAACCCATTTCATACTTTAATTTTTGGATTAAAGTCACTAACCCATCAAAATCATCATAAACCCTAAGAATCACCATAAATCTATAATCTTAAGCTTGAATCTAGTTAGTAATCAACAATGACATGTTTAACTAACAACAATTTCACAAAACAAACACTTAATTTCGGATTAAACTCACTAATTAGTAAAAACCCCAAAAACCCCAATTCTAGGTTATGGAAAATGAAAAACATATGATCATACCTTGTTCTTGATGATCATGGAAGCTTGAATCCGAATTTACAAGCTCCAATTTGGTGTTTTCTTCATGATTTTGTGGATTTAGGGTTATGTGTGTGTGTGTGTATTCATACGTACATATGTATGTGTGGAGGGAAATAAAAACCGACCCATCTACATAATATACCATATAAGTGTTAGTTTTCATTCCCCGTATTTATTATTGTCTGGAACTTAAAAACCATTTGCGGGGAAATACAATTTTATTTTACCGTCAACTAAATAAATTTAAAACAATCAATATTTCACTAGCCACAATATTTCCTAAGGCTTATCGGCCTATTTATTATCCAATCAAACACAATAACAATTTTAGATCGCATTTAAAATTTACAGAAAATACCTATTACTTCTAGGCCCAATTTAAGGATGTTACAAATCTCTCCCCCTTAAAGAGATTTCGTCCTCGAAATCTAATCATCCTTAATTAATCTAGGGAATTTAATCACATCATACCTTGTGTGAAGTTTGGTTCACACTTTATTTCCAATTCCCTAACTACATAATTATTTATCACTAAATGCACATAAGGTATATGTACAATTTAAATTACTTATGCATATCATCTCTATGCGTATCTTAATCACTAATTACACATGCACATATCCAATGTACATGCTTCAATTTCTCATTTCAGCACATATACTGTACCTAATCTTATCTTCATATACACAATGAACATTTTGAAACAAGTTATCACTTAACATAAGTAAATCACTTAACTAAGTAAAATAATATACTCTCATAACCAGAATCTAGCGACATGCTAGATCTTAAAAATCGGTATATGAATTCTATCTTTTTCAATAACGAAAACAGTGGTTATGGAAACCACAATACACATATCATCAATGAAATTCAATTTTCAATTATAATTAGCATCCACGCTAATATCCACATATCACTGAGGTACATGAAACCCATTTTTATTAAAATATCTCGGAATCACGTAACACTATCCACATACTAATAAGCAAAGTAGAGGTCAAATCCTATGGTTAATACCATTATCATATAGTTACACAATCACTTAGCACTAAATTATATTTGGATACATGCTAAATCTCGCTCAATGGGTACCTTGCTATACTAGCACACGTACCACATTATCAAAATGTGCTAATCATCAACACATTTTCAACAATATCATCTCAATAATTGTATCTAGTCGACCTCTACATTAGCTTATCTCATCATATAACTTTTTCAAATTACAATTTACCACATTATCTAGTCATTAGATATGCATAATACGAAAGATTATATGTAATTCGCACATAATTATAATAATATTATCAATCCAACAATTAAAACTCTTATTTTTCCTGACTATTTTACTTTTTCCCAAGGACATAGTTTCACATAATTTTCTAATACTAGGCTATCCGGATATGTTAATCTTCACTAAGCCTCAAACATTACCAACAAATAATCACATACTCATTTTTAACAAGTAGTATAACCCATTCCAATTCTTCTTTTTCAACGTCTCCAAATTAACACTAGTTGAGCAGCTTACTACCACCTTATATTAGTCAGTCAATAACTTTTTCATAACCGCATGTCAACATATATCATCCGTTATTTTAAAATCATTTAGCTTCATTGGGTACTTAATAACCTCAACAACTCCATGTGAAATGGCATAATACAAATACGTTGGCCAGACGTCGTCATATTATGTCATTCACACTTCATTCTCAGGTCACTTCATACCGTTAATCTTCAAAGTGATTAATCTTTAATTTCATATATATCATTAACAATGATATCACTTTAACAACAAGTACAAAATCAGATATTAACTTGTTACCTATTCCACATATTCCTTGGAATGTAAGACTAATCATATAGTCGGGTGGATATAATCAACACAGACATTTAACACCCTTTTCACCATCTCATTAACACAGGTGTAATGTCTAACACAACCACCTCCATCAATACTTTTAGTACCTAGCACAATTTCAAGCACTAGTATAGCAATTAATACTAATAGTGCATTACATAAGGTTTAATACTAAATATATTATCACTATTATGTGCAATTCTTAACATATTATCATCAATCTATACTTCTTTAGTTTAGTTACAATTGAGCATTTCCTGTTCGATTATCATATAGATACAAGCTCATGTACCTAACTCACAATTCTTAAAATGCTCACTTCAATCAATTTTTAATGTTCTACATGATTCAATTGATTCACCTATATGATCCACATAATCCCATACTCAAGATTTATTAACCCTGGTTAGTAATAATCAACAATACCAATTGCTATTCGAATTTGCAGTTAAATAAACCGTCTATGAATATCTTATACATAATAATATATGTGGACCTCTTAAAACAAGTTTTTTTCATTATATTTAGTCATATGAATGATCCATGGGCTCAAATAAACAAAAGCCCAATACAAATCATAAGCTAAAAGTCCGAAATAAGGTCCGAAAAACAATAAAACGCGATTTTCGGGCCCCAAACGACCCCGAAGTGCCGAAAACTGACAGGGCTCATAGCAAGCAATGAGCTTTGACCGTTGGCCCGTTTTTGAGTTGACATGTAAATTTCGTCTTAATCGGACACCGAAATTTTCTAAAAATTTTTCTACGTCAAGTATTACGTCGAACGTCGCAAGAAATTTTTTTTTTTTTTATACTAACGCGATCCGGGAAACAGGTCAGGATCGCGTTCCCTATTGAAAAATATTCTGTAACCAAATTAGGCATACAAACGCGATCCGGAGAAGTGAGCGGGATCGCGTTCCCAAGAGAAAACGCATCTGAACACGAAATACACACACAAACGCGATCCTGGAAAATGGCTGGGATCGCGTTCCCAAGCATAAAATAATCTGAGACAAAATAACACGTACGAACGCGATCCAGAAAAACTTGTTGGGATCGCGTTCCCAAGCATAAATCTGAGATTCAGAAAAATCATATTTTTAGCCAATTTCAAACGCGTATAACTTTTTACTCTTTTAGAGTTAGACTCTAAAATTTTGCAGGCACATCCACTATGCCAAAATGAAACTTTCCCTTTTTAAACTTTTTCAATTTACTCGTTTTACGAGAAAACGGACGTACGACTCATTTTTTACCATTTTCGACCATTTTGGTTGACACGCTATATTTCAAACGACTTGGTTTCTAACTTCCACCTTTTACCAACATGTTTCTATATACATTAGTGACGTGTGGCACTTTCAACACCCTCATATACTTGTCCTATCATGTTTTAACTCATTGACCCGTTTAGGGGTTCAAATGGGCAAATTTTACCAAACAACCACATTGACTATCCAAAACACTTCCACGCACTTTGTTACTATACTTATGACTTAAAGTCACTTTAACATTCATTATTTTCGAACCAACATGCATTTTAACCATTTGACCAATAACCGACCCATTTGGGTACTTTAACAACCCATTTGGGTTTCAACCCATATAACCACTATTCAAACAGTCAATTCACACTTTCTTGACTATTCCAAGTCAAACAAAACCATTTTCAATATTGGTATTATGCTATAACTCTAAAACACCAATTCACATTAAAATCATCATTTTTAAATCAATTTCAACAAATTTTTCAAATTCATAATCACTTTAACTTTTCACAACTTGTCAACACACATTTGGACTCGTTGACCACTTTGATTTTCTATCTTAACACTTTCAATACAAAGATCATCATTCAACCCAATTATGATCAATGCTAAACACATAAACATCTAGTCACATTCATCACTTTGTAACATAGTTATTATCAAGTTTGACACAACCACATTCAACTTTGACTTTTCCAAGTCAATACACATATTCCCATAACTAGACTCCTTATAATTCACATAACAACACGACTCGAAACCTATTAATGGAGAATACCAACATCCCATTAATTTCATCATATCAAGTCACATCAATTTAGTTTATCATTTATCAAATAATTCCCTAGCAAGGATCTATAATCACACCTTGCATTTATCAACTCATTAACAAGCGTTATTCACCAATAATTCAATTTACTTTACTAACAATCATATCATAGTAAAGCTAACAGTCAAAGCTTATTAAAATTCATCAAGCTTATCAGAAATTACCTGGCACATCTAGGCCCACGAGTATTGAGGAATCATTGAGAAATACCAGACGGTTCCTCATGTTCCTCCGTCTCTGCATCCAAAACAACACTATTGCATATTGTTATAGGTTAGCACACATTTCATAGCAACTTTCTCAAGCAACCACTAAACCCCATCCCTGGAATGTTTGACTTGACACAAACCTAAGTTTGGGATTGAACACCATACAATGTCCAATTCACCCAAACCTAGGCTCTGATACCAATTTATAACACCCGCTAAATACAAGGACATTTTTTTTTTTAAAACATATCGGAAGCGCATGATTAATAGAAACCAGTGGATTGCATACATACATTTCAAATAGCAATCCACTTATATACAAACCTTTAAAACTAGATTATTCTAATCATTACACACATTAAGTTTAGGTGTTATAGAAATCCCAATGTGTTGTTAAATCATTAGCGTATTATCCATTTCAGAGTGAGCCTGTCAAACATTCCATTCCATATGTACTTTTTGCCCACCCACATACAGAAGTAAACCTGCAAGAAGTAATGAGGGGTTAGCACGAAGCTAAGTGAATAGATTCCAAGCTATCAATCTAACTCAGGTTAACACATGCCTATAACCAAGCAATGCACAAGCAACATAGAAGGATCGGTGGTCCTTGAGGTACCCTCATGCCGCGGATGGTTCCCCAAGTAACACTTAAAACCAACTGACGGCCAAATCAGAGGTTAAACCGATAGTTTGGTACTATTACTACACACGACGCAATTTCAGTGTCCAACACATGTACAAGGCACTTGCGAAGTCCTAGTAATAGTATCCAAACCCAACACATTAGTTGACCCCCACCAAATCAAATAGTCCACAACTATCATAGCACAATGGACGCCAATAATCAATCAAAGGTTTAGCCAACATGCCAATCTAATATTAATGCAATCATTGCAATAAACCAAGTTTACCTGTTGTAACCTTGTTGTTACAACTAACTTAGACAGAAAGTCCAAGATCCACTCACCGACAATCATAGTCGTCCACTCAGTAGTCTAATGTCACTGAGTCTTCTCCACATCTGAGAATACAATAACACAACACAAGTTAATAACTCGTCCATAAAATCAACTCATATTAAGGTAGTACAACTTGATTCATAAACTCAATTTTAGTGAGTTATTACTCTAATCATTATAGGCCTTTGTTTCAAACTCATTATCAATATGTCACACATTTAGTAACTACAACTTCATAGTTAATTACTTATGATCATCAACCTTTCATTAATCATTTCAAGCTTACGAATAATCACATTATCCTTATTAATTCACAATCACTTCTCAATTCATGATCATTAACAACTAACAACAACTATGTATTATTAACTCAAGCTTAAGAGCTTCAATTCATGAATATTCAATTAAACCCATGCCTATCCATATGATTATACTTCAACTTCTTCATTTTAACCTAAGATTAAAGTTATAATCTATATATAAACATCAACCAACTATCATGCAAGTATTTCAAGCTTCAATTCCAAGTTAATCATGCTAGTTCCATCAATTACCCAAAAACCCATTTTGATTACACTTGTATAACATGATTATTTCATTTCTAGTTTAAATTAATATTACTAACCATCTTATAAACACTTATTAACACCACCTTAACCCATTTCATACTTTAATTTTTGGATTAAAGTCACTAACCATCAAAATCATCATAAACCCTAAGAATCACCATAAATCTATAATCTTAAGCTTGAATCTAGTTAGTAATCAACAATAACATGTTTAACTAACAACAATTTCACAAAACAAACACTTAATTTCGGATTAAACTCACTAATTAGTAAAAACCCCAAAAACCCCAATTCTAGGTTATGGAAAATGAAAAACATATGATCATACCTTGTTCTTGATGATCATGGAAGCTTGAATCCGAATTTACAAGCTCCAATTTGGTGTTTTCTTCATGATTTTGTGGATTTAGGGTTATGTGTGTGTGTGTGTATTCATACGTACATATGTATGTGTGGAGGGAAATAAAAACCGACCCATCCACATAATATACCATATAAGTGTTAGTTTTCATTCCCCGTATTTATTATTGTCTGGAACTTAAAAACCATTTGCGGGGAAATACAATTTTATTTTACCGTCAACTAAATAAATTTAAAACAATCAATATTTCACTAGCCACAATATTTCCTAAGGCTTATCGGCCTATTTATTATCCAATCAAACACAATAACAATTTTAGATCGCATTTAAAATTTACAGAAAATACCTATTACTTCTAGGCCCAATTTAAGGATGTTACAAAATATTTGTAGATTATATTGGATTTTTTTTTTACTTTTTTGGTTATGCCCTCAACCTATATTCAACTATGCCCTCAGTCAGTGAAGGAATTAATATCAGCTCACCTCCTTAATCCAATATAGTCTCTTTTATTTATGTATTTATTCCTTTTGTATTCTACAAATGCATCTTCTTGTGATACGCAAACATTCTCTTTTAGTTAATCGTTTGAAGATATAATCTATAAAGTACTTTTAGGACTAATAATTTTGTGCTGTTAAAATGTTAGTAATATATATTATTCATTTATGTTAATAATATATTCTTTCTGTCAGGGGCGGAGCTATAAATTACAGTTGAGGGGGGCTTAATTTATTATGACATCAAAACGTAATCATTATATCCAGAAAACCATAACAAAGTTCCATAACATACAAGAAAAATTAGCGACACATTATTTTGAATGTAGACAAAACTTACATGTCAATAATAACTAAAATATATACTCTACTTTTTCTAAAAGAAAAGGTTTTGATATTATGAGATCTTTTATCAACAACCATCCACTTGAGGATGGAATATGCAAGTCCCGTAAATTAAATTGACATTTTTGATTAAAAAAGGGAGTTGATAGATACAACACAAAAAATGATTAGTACAACATATTGTATAGCAGTCACAGCTCACAGTACAACTCATTTTAGCATACTTTTGGTGTTGAAATCAAAATTATGTGGTGTATTTATCACCTCCCTTAAAAAAAGAGTAAATATGTTTACTTACATACGAAGTACTATTTAAGATTGTAGTTTAATTAACATATAATAAAATTGAGGGGTTAAAATAAAGCATACAATACTAGTTGATGGGCCATAGATAAAAAAATGATAAAAAGGTCATCTCCTTCACCAAACCAAAAAAAACTCACTACAACTCAAAAATATAACCTGCAAATCAGAAGATCACTCACTAAAACTCATAAATCTCTCCGTTAAAACATAATTAAATCCTATATACGCAATCACAGTTAGGGGGGTTGGGCACCCCTGCCCCCTACTAGCTCCGCTACTGCTTTCTATCCCGTGTACACTTTGACTATGTACAGAGTTTAAGAATTATCCACTAAATACACTTTGAATCAATCAAATAACATATGTACCTATTAAAGTCTCTTTTGATTGGTTATAACATGGAAGTTGACACTTATTTCGGATATAGTCTCCCTCTGTTCCAAATTAAGTGACCACCTCGTATTTTGGATTGTTCCAAAATAAGTGTCCATTCTAAACTTGTAACCAATCAAAATGTTTCAAAGTTCAACATGAAGTTTTATTGGTGGACACTGTGATGGTCCCCATTTTTCTTTTAAACTGTGTGCAAACTGAGATATGACACTTAATTTGAGATAGAGGGAGTAATGTGGATACTTGGAGTGAAAGAGAGAGTATAATATATATACCTTTGTTTCTACTTTCATATGGTTTTAAAATTTTATTTTCCCCTTTTTTCATTACCCTTTCTTTGTAATTTTGAATGTGAGATAATACTACTATATTATGATTAAGAAGATGCTAATTGCTACTCCGTATTTTATACGTTTAGTCACATTCTGTTTTGATATTTTATTCCAAGAAGTAGATATTTTTGTGTGACAATACAAAATAGAAATGCGAACATTTAAAACGTGATGAATAGATTATTTTGTTTATCATAAACTTCGCGATATATGTACAGACTAAGATGCTTTAAATTTGTGTCGTCTTTTTCGAGTTTCATGTTTATTATTGCAACTAACATTATTATGTTTGCAAGTAGTTTTTTTATAAGCATATGCCTGAAGTAGTTTAGCTACATTGTGTTGTCTGTTGTTTTTGTAACTTATCATCTTCTAATGGTATAATTATTTGCGCCCCCCACGATGACATTTGTCAGATCCGCCACTTCCGCTTTGGTACCAAAAATATAATAGAATAATAAGTAAATCTATTTACGCATTTTGTACTCGATAAAATTCAAAGATAATAAATATCAGTGAAGCTCAAATAAAAAGTATTCATCATTAAGTGACATATATAGATGGATAGTGACGAAGAAAAACATATATACACCAACGTTATTGTACCGTGTTAAGTGATTTGGTAATGACACAAGTCACGATTGTTAGCTTTATATTAATAAACAATATATTTGGAATTTGATTTAACTAGCTATATATTAAAAAAGATTTTAGTTTGTGCGACAAATAGTACTAGCTAGACCTTCATGAAATTACAATTTGTATTCATACGTGAGAGTATAACTTTAATTTTATACTTCTTAGTAACCCAAAAAATATCATTTTGTATACATAGACATATCACATGATTATAGAAATGATGTTTCAAATATATATATATATATATACATATATATATATATATATATATATATATATATATATATATATGGTAATGATCAAGGGGGAAGTGCAAAAAATGGGGGAAGGGGGAAGTAAATCACCACCATTAATCTCATGAGGTCTATAATAATTGGTGTGGAGGTGCACCCATGTGATCACCTCTATAATTATAAATAACCCACCAAAAAATGAAAAAAAATAAACTCGTCGAAAATATGTCTTGAGTGATCTTAAATCGAAGAGGAGAAAACACTGAATTTTATGGTGCAATTATCATAATTTTTCGACTTGTCGTTTGTGAGATAATTTGTTTTAGGGGTAAATGGGTTTTCATTGTACATGTGGCATATTCTCATTGGTAACTCCATGTTTGCATTAAATTCCAATGAGGTACATACTACAATAATATGGTGCACCTTAATTTGCTTAGATGAGATGATTGGTTGGATCAACACTTCCCCCTTCCCCAAAAAAATGCACTTCCCTCAGGATCATTCCACTGTATATATATATAATATATATAATATTGAGAGAACCTAGCGACATATAACAAAGAAAAACATGTATATTTTGGATATGGTACCAAAGCGGAAAAGGTAGAAAAATACCGGTACCGAACCAGTTGGTACCGGTTATCTTTTTGACCTTAAAGTGAGTATCGAATACCGAACCGTTTGAATTCGGTTGGTACCGGTTCGGTGCGGTACTGGTACGGGATCAGGGAATTCGGGTACAGACCCCTACTACAATGGACCGAAATTTCATTTTTATAACTTGCAAAGCTAAAATAGTAACAATCACTAAACTACAAGGACGGGAAATAATTACTCGTATTTTATCCACCAAATTAGAAAATACGACCTTGACATTTCCATCTCTTCCCTTTCCCTCTACCAAATAAAACATAACCACCCGCCGCCGTTTACGTCAGCGATTCGCCGGAATCTGAGGCCATGTGGAGAAAAACAAACTCACTGAGTCACTTCACTCAACTCGCCACCACTGCTTCATCCAATTTCAACCGTCATCTAAACCTTCAACTAATTTCTCATCGTCTGTTACAAATCACCGATGTTGATAACATCCATGGATCAATCATTAGATCCAGCTCAACCGCCGTACGTTCCTCATCTTCCGGTTCAGCGAAATTAGGCATTTCTGGTCTAGCTCCGGTTCGCGCAATTGGATCGACAGCTGACGTCATCAACACGACGACGTTTAGGGCGACAGAAGTTGTTGATATTGCAAGGAATTATGGTCGGTGTTATTGGGAGCTTTCTAAAGCCAAACTTAGGTTAGTTTAATTTTATTTGTGCATATTTAATATATTTATTTATCTTGATGATGTTGTATAATTGTATGTATATATGTATATATTAATATACATACAATTATTTGTTCTACTGTTTGAATAATTTCAATTTATATATTCAAATAATAGTATCTTAATGTTCCTGAAGTTGACTGTTAAGGAAGGTAGATTTTGTTCCTTATAATCTAAAGCTGTGAACTCCAATGACATGAAATATATACGTTTTTACGATTTTTTGGCATTTTATGTGCTTAAGTTATCCCACTTGTTAGACCTTACGTGTTATATTCCCTACTTCTTACTGACTTGTACTGAAGTGTGAATTACATGTTCGCTACCACCACCATCTGTTAAGTTAGGATCTTGATCTTTTCCAACTAACATCTTGTCCAAATGAGGCTTTATATTGAAATTGATTAGTTGTGATGAACCTTAGAAAGTTATGATTCATCTACATCTCTTGCATGCATCTGGGCTTCTGGGGTGTTTCTTGTATCCAAAGGTGTGAGAATGATATTGATCATGATGACCGCTTAGAGAAGTAGGAACTACTTGTCCCAAAAAAGGAGAGGCAAGTAAAATACACAAAGTTTCAAAGGGCTCCAAGAAGGAGAACCCAAGAACATGATGTGTTCTCTAGATGGTAGACGTATCATCTAACGGTGTTAACTGGAAATGATTGGCTTTACTTACATGCCCTTGAACATAACTATCATATGAATGACTTCAAAGAAGTATTTCTTTCATTGTCAAGGAACACTTATAGCATATTAGCATTAGAGGTGGGCTCATACCAGGCAGTTAGTGTATTATCCGAACAGCATCTGAAATTCTGAATTGCAAGTCACATAGCTATTGCAATTGCAATTACAGCTAAACTGATCAATCAGGTCCTGTAAAATCTAGACTTTGGTAATGCCATTCTTCATGTCCCTTCTTCTCAATTCGTCGAACTCTAATGAGAGAGAGATGTCGAGAACATGGTTACCCGCTGTTTCTCAACTTGGGTAATACTGTGAAATGTGTAATTATCGAAATAATTTGTGTTTGTATGCTAAATGATTATGTAGAAGAACATCGAGAAAACATACAATCATGCTAGAGTTAAGGGCCGCATCAGCTGCGTATAACTTTGCTACTGATAATTGAAGCAATACTCACAAAACTTAGGAGCACAAGATACAAACGCTTAATGCAACTGAACGTAACCTACTTATCTTCAAATGTGGAGTATTTCATCCTGATGAAGATTTTTAAGGTTATGGATAGTGGATATGTGTCATGGATGATAAAGTTCATGCTATGGTTGAATATGGATAGCATTGGACTTCACATAATGCACAGGACATGCAAGTGCCTTTCTAGCATTGTAATTACTTATTTCTGATATGATTGCATCCTTAATTTGCCACTTTCTTAAGTAGCATTAGACTTCATTTTGTTATGTTGATCATGTTAAATATATCAAGGCTCTTATTATTACTATATCTCATTTTATTTATATTCATTAAATATAAAATAGGTGGAAAAAAGTGATGCTTTTCGTGTATTATATCTGGTTACCTTGTTCTATATTTTTAGCATGCTAGTGGTTGCTACATCTGGTGCCGGTTATGTTCTTGGGAGTGGTAGTGCTGTTGACTTAGCAGGGCTGTGTTACACTTGTGCGGGAACTATGATGGTAGCAGCATCTGCTAACACATTGAATCAGGTTGGTTTAAAATTATTTATAATTATTCTTTTCCAGTGACGTTAGATCAAAATCTGCTACTCTGCTAGCACATGTGAATTAGATGTAGGATCATATGCTTGATGTCTTCCTGTTATATAAGTACTTAAATTAATGATTTTCAGTATTATAGTTGTCAAGTTAGTATTCCATTACGATGCGCTAGATCTTCCAAAAGTGTATATCAATACCAAGAGTTATATCAATACCAAGAGTTAGGTTTATTGGTCTTTACTTTCTTTTCTCGTTCTTCTATAAGGTGGATAATGTCTGAGACAACTACAGATGCAAAAAGATAAGGTTGTTCGGAAATAATCTAGGGCTTTCTTCCTCAATTAAAGTAACTTTTCTTGAATAAATGCTAATTGCTGTCATATCTGAAATTAAGTTTGCAAGTTTTTAACTTTTCAATTAATCATACAGCGTATTATGTATCGAAACCTAAGATAGCCTTTATAGGGCGTAACTGGGGAAGGGTAAAGCCGGTACTTACATGAAGCTAGAGAGAAGGTAAACTTTGACTTCCCTATAAGGGGTTTGTTCTAAAATTTAATCTCATTTAAGTTCTCCTATTTAGATTTTAGCAATAAATATGACAAACAAATGATTTCAAGAATGATTAAGTAAAGTAGAAAGATCAGGGTCTTACTGCTCCATTGGGCAATAGCGAGTGACATGAATATGGCCAAAAGGGAGGGGTTACATGAAGTGAATGTATAAAAAAGAGAACCGTATAAGAGAAAAAAAGTTGATACTAAGCAGAACAAAGTTTTTTATTATTTATTTGATTTTATGCTTGTTGATCTACATCACTTTAGACTTATGTACGGTGAGATGAAAACGCATTAAAACCAACATCGTTTAAATTTTCTCCCCCCCTCCCCTGTTTTATTACTTGCTATTATTATTATTATTTTGGTACTATTTTTTTTTTTATCGGGGAGGGACAAATTTGTGGACACAGGGAAAAGTTGAGAAGGTGGATATAATATTTTTGCTCTATATTTGTATAAAATTATTCAGTTTGTACTTTCTTTGCATTGAATGATTCATTAAAACTATATCAATTTTGCGTTAGGTATTTGAGGTTAAGAATGATGCATTGATGAATAGAACAAGGAGAAGACCGTTGCCTTCAGGACGTATTACTGTTCCTCATGCAGTTACATGGGCCTCCAGTGTTGGTCTTGCTGGCACAGCTCTACTGGCAAGCAAGGTGGGAAATTGATTACTTGGACCTGCGTGGAACTTGTAATTGCTGTAACAAGTCTTTGTTATGTTGAGACTAGAGGTGGAATTGTAGGCCCAGTTAGTTAAAAACTGTGGTTGATGCGGGTTTAAATTTTTATTTGCAACGTTTAATTCTCAAAAGGGCTAAAATTGAAATGGTCAAATTGGCCAACCTGGTAAAAAGTTGTCGAAATTATTCTCAAATGTTTAAAGTTTCCTACTTTTATTAATTGAAAAAAATTTGATAATTATTATTAACAAAAAGTTTTATTTAATACTTAACTATTGTTATGAGAACAAAATGGACAACCTGACTTGTTTTGACCCCAATTTAATAGTTACCCCGGATTCCAACTCACCTGGGCTATTTAACCTATCCATTTAGACTCCTCTACTAGCGACCTAGGCTAAGTTGAGATACTAAATTGAGAACATTTACGGCAAGGTTTGTGCAGGCTAATTTATTGGCAGCTGGGCTCGGAGCTTCAAATCTCTTTCTCTATGCATTTGTGTACACCCCATTGAAGCAGATACATCCAGTGAATACTTGGGTTGGGGCTGTTGTTGGTGCAATTCCTCCTCTTCTTGGGTAATCTTCTATTTGAAACACCTTAGATCGTTTTAATTGTTATTTTAGTTCAGGCTTCTAGCAGTTAGTAATGTGGTTGATGGTGCTTGAATATTTGATTACTGGTTACTGTAAGCTCATTGAGTAAACGAGGGTTTTGCTTAAGCTCGAGTTCTTAAAAACAAATTATCTTTCATGTTCAAATTTGCTTGATCTTTATCTAACAAACGTGTATATATATACCATTATTGTGTCTGAAGAGTTGTAACCTTATTGTTTTTCTCTCTCACATCATAGGTGGGCAGCAGCATCTGGTCAGATATCACTCAATGGATGGATCCTTCCTGCTGCATTGTATTTTTGGCAAATACCACATTTTATGGCTCTTGCATATTTATGCCGTGATGATTACGCAGCTGGAGGGTATGTAGCTATATTTCATTTTTTTGTATTAATGATCAATTGTGTCATTAGATTTCTATACGCCTGTAAATATGTAGTTAACCGTTTATGTTCCATATTGTTATTTCGGACCAGAATGTACTTGTGTCCTCAATAGAATACTTAATCCCCCACCACCAAACAACCACCCCCCCCCCCCCCCCCCCCCCCCCCCCCCAACACACACACACACAACCCCAACCGTCAAAAAGTTTGATTGTGCATATACTTTAACGAAAAGCTTGACTATGGTTAGAGAAGTCAAAAAAATGACAAGTTTTTGTCAAATTAACACTCAGGTGCTCAAATTACTTGATGAGTGTGTACATATTCTGCTATATATGTGTGCTTATGAACTCGTTTATTATTACCATCTAGTTCAAAATGCCATATTTGTTTCTATGCATTATGTTACACGATTGTGCGTGTAATTTTTCAGGTTTAAGATGTTCTCTCTTGCTGATCCTTCGGGTAGGAGAACAGCCTTGGTGGCTTTAAGGAATTGCATATACCTGATTCCATTAGGATACCTGGCCTATGATTGTAAGTTTTTTACGAACATTTTACCAACAAATATATAATGAGTTATTGAGTTACTCAGTTTTGTTAAAGCAATTTTTGATCATATACACACACTTTCTAATATTGCCTATAGAAGTGGTAAAGGTCGGGTTGGATTAACCAGAAACACTTTTTGTGTTTTTGTCTTACAGGGGGAATAACTACCGGATGGTTCTGTCTTGAATCAACTCTCCTCGCTCTAGCAATTAGTGGAACAGCAGTCTCGTTTCTCCTGAATCGTACAAAAGGAACTGCAAGAAGAATGTTCCATGCAAGCCTTCTTTATCTTCCAGTGTTCATGTCCGGGCTTATGTTTCACCGAGTTTATAACGACGAACATCAGTCACTTGCAACAGAAACCTCCAACGATAATACAGTCATGTCACACACAATTACCGCTCATGAGCATGATAGCAGGAATCCTGACAAGAAAAAACACACCCATTCACGTCCACCTGTGGCATACGCATCCGTTGCCCCATTTCCTTTTCTACCAGCTCCTATATATGCATCCTCTTGAGTTATTGCAGCTTGTTTCATATCACTACATCATGGATGTTCACTGTAGAAAGGGTAAATGTAAAAGCTTTGTGCTACCATTTTTAATTCTTGCTGTCTAATTTAAAGTAGGGTTGACACCAATATGATCGGGTTCTTGTTCATTGTAAAATTGGTCTTCTGCACATTGTGGTTGAAGAATCCTGTCTTTTTGCAGCGTCGGGTTTTTGGTTTGTGGATTATACGGATATATTATTACACCCAAATTTTGGCATGGATGTGTTGCCAATGACGATGATAATAAATTTCATTATAGTTCACATGTTGATAAATGCCATTGATGTGCTTTATGATGTCGATTGTGCAAATGAAAAGGCGCTGTTTACATATGTATTATGTTTTGACAAAGATAGTAAGTCTAGTAGTTATTGGGTCTGTGAAGATGTTAAATATAAGTGAATAGATTAATTTATAGTTAAATATCTTTGAACTTAGAATAAAGAAACTTTTTTAGCAGGTAAAATGAAAAAAATGATGTTATGAAAATCTTTTTAGTGAAAGAGGAAGCCTTGATTGATTTAATATAAAATAATGTTCCAATTTCTTTTTTACTTTTTTTTATTATTATTATAATTATTATAATTATTATTATTATATATATATTATATATATATTTTAAAAAAATGTAAGATCATAATAGGAAGGTCTTAAGCGAGTGGAAGACCGAATTTACTGCATTTTAAAATAAAAATTTTGTCCAAATTCACTACTTATTATAATTAGTGGAACTGCATTTCATACTTAAAATTTTTTACTAGACTTTGATAACACTGCATTTTACAATTACAAATTTGTTTCCTTCCCCTTTTCTTCTTCACCTTCAAAAAGATAGTTAAAATTTAAAACGTAGCATTTAGCCATTTAAAATCAAAATAAAAAAAATCCATACATCCTCCTTAAAATTAAAACTTTTTTACACTGTTCGTCCATGTGGTTTGTCTAGAATTTCAGTTGTCGTCCTTGTACTTTTTTTTTGCACTGGTCATTCTTGTGGTTGCTAATTCTTGCACTCGTAGTCCTTATCACTAACAGCCGTTAGTTTTCTTCGTTAAAGGACCATCCGTGTAATTTTTTTTTCAAATTTAAAGTTTATATAAATTTAATATTATTTTTAATTGTACTTAGCTAATTTATTTTTCGAATAATCTAATCAATTTAATTTAATTATTTTAATCAATTTTTTCGTGACAATTAATTTATTCTATTTTTTAGTGTCCCGATCTATATAAACCCACTAAAAATATAAATAGTTTAAAAATATAATAGTTTTTTAAAGAGTTTATACTCTTAATTTTACATATCATCGTCGATTTCATGACTCCGTATAGACAATTCTACTTGCCTACATATATATTGCTAATAGTTTTTTATATTATGAACGTACTCAAATTGCATATTATCAACATGTAACATTTGTTTTTTAGTTAATTGAAGAAAAAATTGTGAAATACTAAATTGCAATAACTACGTAACGTATAGTATTATTATACTCCGTATGTTGAATATTATGTATTTTTTCTTTCAAATAACCGACACATATTAAATTATGTAAATTTGTAGAAAAATTATACGGATAGTACCTGATAATTTTACATTGTTTTTTTTTAATAAAAATTATGGTATTCTTAAAGGTCGATGTAGATTATGACACTTACAAAAATTAGAATAAGAAAATACTTAAATTAATCAATTTAATTGTCAAAAATAAAATAACTATTACTAAAAAAGAAAATTAACTAAATACAGTTATTTAATACTATACACTACGTAGTTATTGCAATTTAGTATTTTACAATTTTTTCTTCAATAAACTCAAAAACAAATGTTACGTGTTGATAATGTGCAATTTGAGTACGTTCATAATATACAAAACTATTAGCAATATATATGTAGGCATGTAGAATTGTCTATACGGAGTCATGAAATCAACGATGATATGTAAAATTAAGAGTATAAACTATTTAAAAAACTTTTATATTTTTAAACTATTTATATTTTTAATGGTATATAGATCGGGACACTTAAAAAATAGAATAAAATCAATTGTCACGAAAAAAAACTGATTAAAATAATTAAATTAGATTAATTAGATTATTCAAAAAATAAATTAGCTAAGTACAATTAAAAATAATATTAAATTTAAATAAACTTAAAATTTGAAAAAAAATATAACATAGATGGTCCTTTAACGAAGAAAAACTAACGATCGTTAGTGACAAGGACTGTGAGTGCAAGAAATTAGCAACTACAAGGATGACCAGTGCAAAAAAAAGTACAAGGACGACGAGTGAAATTCTAGACAAACGACGAACCGTGTAAAAAAGTTTAAAATTAAAACAAAACGTAAAGCACGTTTTTCACTAAAACATTTTGACCCATTATTGCTGTGAAGAGCCACCGGATAGTTTTTTTTTTTTTAGCTTTTACAGCCACCGTCTTCGTCTGAATAATAATAAATCCACCAAACCAAATTTCAGAAAGATGGCGAAACCCTAACCCCACCGCTTCACTCAGATACTCACAGTGCTCAGCATTAGAATTCTAAAATCAGCCAGCCAATGGCTTCTTCTTCCTCTTCTTCAATTGCCTTCTCTTCTAGAAACGTCTCATTTAGCAACAAATTTCAATCAGCTATCCCCGCTAAAATCGCCGTAAGTTTCATTTCTCCCTTTCATCTACATTTTCTACTATAATAATACACGCATTTCGCTTAGATACACATGCATGTTGTTTTATGTATACAACTATTGATACACATTCAATTTCATCTACTGATTACTGTTTCACTGTTCAATTGTAAGTGGAATTTTATTGTGTTTGAGCTGTTTCGGTATTTTATATTTATACATTGCGTGTGTGTTTTTGTTAAATGCGTTTGAGCTCGAGTTCTATTAGTTATACTATTTATCTAAAGTGTCACGATTCGAAATTCGTATATGAACTAGGCTCGTCGAACTTGTTAAGGTTGATTACCTTGTTTGACTCAAAATTAAACTAGCTTTAAAATGAACTGATTCGGACATTAGATAATTAAGCTCGACGCGTGAAACTAATTGAGCAGTAAAACTTGTTTGAGTTCAAATCGAGCTCGGATATTGTCAAGCTCGAGCGAAATGAGCTTGGGTAGCTTGTTAATTGGTCGAATCATTAACATCTTTATGTATGCATGTATCATGTATGGTTAGGCAATGAAGTTTATTTAATAATATAAATTATTAAAATTTGGTACTTCACTGTTGGTTCTTTGATTTTTTATTTGTGGATAGATATACATTCAATTGTTATGCTCTAAAAACTACTGTGCCTTATATATCTGAATGTCTTTGTCTAAATTGTATTGATTTGGCACACATGCTATTTTATATCTTGTCTATTAATTGTATTTTTGATAGTTTATAAAGTGATCAAAGTATCGAACTACTTAACAAAAATAAGTACGGAATTTGAAGAAGGAACCAAAATATATTATGTGACATAACACATTAGAACGGCCCGTGCTTCAACTTTTGTAACATATTAGTTGTCTTGTAACATAGTTTTAATCTTTATTCTTCTTAAATATTGTATATACGTATGCTGTAAATACTACTACTAATAGTAATGAAAAGTATTTTCCCTTCTAGGTTTAATACATTCTGGCTCTTTGTAGTCACAACATTGGATTTATTCTCATTAGAAAATTCAGCATCAGGTTTAATCGAAAATGATTCTTGTTAAAAGAAATAGATACAATCGTTTGCATGTATTCAAGGAGTCAAGGACAATGTTTTTTCTGGGATCTTTTCAACTGCAATGGTTATTTTGAAGCCTAGTTTCAAACTGTCAAGTGTCAACTAGTGGATGGCTTTGATTTTGTTCTATTCAGGAAATCCTTGTTATTTGCAAATGCGACCAATCGGATGAGTGTCTAATTCTCTTCGGTTTGAAAAAATTAGAATTTTCTTAGTCTTTGTAATAAACATTCATATTAAATCATCTTCTATTGAGCATTCTGTCTGCTTATAGTAGGGGTTTTTTTAGCTCACTTTACATGAAGAATTGTAGTAGTCCAAGAAACAACACCAGTGTCAAAAACGAGTAGGACAGTATTTCGATTTCCAGTTGCACTATAATTAACCAACTTTTAGTTGCATGGACTGTTAACAAGAAGTACAAGTTGGAACTTAACCATTCCATTTTATATACAAAGTTCTGTGAATGTATAAGTAACTCTCTTGTTTTGGGTTCAGAGTTGTAAGGCCAGTTTTGAGGAAAATGGGAAGCCTAGTGTACATACCCTCACCAGCAACCAAGAAACGGTACCTAAGTTCTTTACTCCGTATGAGTTAAGGAGAGATCCAATTACAAAGGATGAAACCAGACTTCGAGTTTTCTCAGGAACTGCCAACCCCACACTATCTCAGGTAATGTGTTCAATGGTAAAAGACAGTTTTGGGTACATATATTTCTGTATTGTATCTTCATGTGTATATTTTTCAATTTGTTGTGTGGGATAGGAAATTGCATGCTACATGGGTCTGCATCTTGGAGATATCAAGATTAAACGTTTTTCAGATGGTGAAATGTATGTTCAGTTGTGTGAGAGTGTTAGAGGGTGTGATGTATTTCTTGTGCAGCCAACATGTCCTCCTGCAAATGAGAATCTCATGGAGCTTTTGGTAATGATAGATGCTTGTCGGAGGGCATCTGCAAAAACTGTAACTGCAGTTATCCCATATTTTGGATATGCAAGGGCTGATCGGAAGGTATCACGTTATAAAGTGGAATACACTAAAGTTCAAAATTTGAATAACTATATATACACAGAACTAGAGTCTAGACTAAACAATATTACAATACCCTAATCCTGTAAACAAATTGCAAGTAGACCACTATGTTTTGTTTTTTCTACCTGAAGTTTTTCCGTATATATGCTGAGTTAATGATGAGGACGGTGACAGCATTTTCTATGCAAATAAGCTATGTTCTATTAATGCTTTTGGATTACTGTATGTTCATCGAGCCGACTGTTTTTCTCTATAGAGGTCTATCAGTTTTATGGAACTGTAATTATACTTGTATCAGTAAATTACCTTCATTTTCATGTATTACAGGGTAAATTGTCACAAATTCCACCTGTATGTATATGTAGATAGTAAAGGTTATGACGTTATGTGCAATTATGATCTTTATTTAGTTTGAAATGAGTATGCTTACGTTAAAAAAACCTATGTTTATCATTTAGTTATAACCATATAAGAACGGATTTGTAATAGAAAGGGTTTAAAGTAGTGTACTGTCTGGTTCTGTTAAGATCAATTATTTATATGTAATTCTGCTGCTGATGGTTCAGAGTCAAGGGCGGGAATCAATTGCAGCTAAACTTGTTGCAAATCTTATAACAGAAGCTGGAGCAGACCGTGTTCTTGCTTGTGATCTTCATTCTGGGCAATCTGTAGGCTATTTTGACATTCCAGTTAATCACATACATGGTCAGGTAATAGCATATTATCATTCAGATCAGTTATCTATCTATCTCTGGTTACATAAGTTTTATCAAGTCACCTGATATGAATGAGTTTTTCTTGGTGTCTAAGATAAGGATTAAAGAATTATTGATGATTAAAGCTTCCTTCATTTTCTAACTTAATTTGCATCTATTATTCGAATTTGCTATATAGTGCTAATTTGTTCCATGTGCATTATAAATAGCCGGTCATACTTGATTACCTCGCCAGCAAGAGAATTTGTGCTAAGGATCTAGTAGTGGTCTCCCCAGATGTTGGTGGCGTCGCTAGAGCTCGAGCTTTTGCAAAGAAGCTATCCGATGCACCGTTGGCCATTATTGATAAACGGCGTCATGGGCACAATTTGGCAGAGGTAAGTTCATTTTATCTATTTTTTTCCTATAATACGTCATCTGAGAAATTCTACATCTCCATTTTTTTCTTAATATAATCAAGAGGACCCTTCTTTATTCATTATCTGTGTTTGTTGCAGGTAATGAATTTGATTGGTGATGTAAAAGGAAAAGTAGCGGTTATGGTGGATGACATGATTGACACTGCTGGTGAACTTCCTTTCTTTTCCCTAAACTGATTAGTCCTTTTGTTATTTAAATGTTCGTAGACCTTTAAAATTTGAAGTACGTATGTAGTATCATGCGTAGTCCTTTACATATTTCACTACAAAGAGTCAAGTAAAAAGTTACAATTTATCATTCATCTAACTCTTTGCATATCTATATCTATATCTGATATGTATATTATGTTATAACGCATTTGGGTAAAACTCTTATAGTCCTATATATCTAATTATGTGAAGTTACATATATAGCCCCTTTTAATAATTACACTTTTTAAAATAGAAAAGCCCATAAAGAATGCCAGTTAATGCACGTTAAATAGTCCCTGACCCGTGAGATGTTAAATATAAAGGCAAAACCAAATGAAAATATATATCTGTTAAACACAACATATAACTGGAATTAAGTAACCCACAGACCTCTAACCTGAACCTGATGAAGATGAGAACCCGAAGGACTTGTAAGATAGATGGACATCTGCAATTCATTTAAGCCTTCCATAACATGAAAATGAAACGAATTATCTGCTGCTCTGGGTGGGCACCTTGCTACAAAAATTTAGTAAATATGTCATACAACATGTTTCACTGTATAGTTAAATTCTAAATTCTTAAGCATAAATCCCCTGCTTGATCGGGATACTTGGGAACACATGACATATATGATATCCTGTGAACAGTTTGCTTTTGTATATCAGATGTGTATGCATACGGATTTCTGTTTTTTTTACCTTGAAGATGTTTCTAAGGGTTTTATGGAACTCACTCTATTCTTGGATTTTAGGGACCATATCCAAAGGAGCAGCATTGTTGCATCATGAAGGTGCAAGGGAAGTTTATGCATGCTGTACACATGCTGTTTTTAGGTATGATACACTTCCAGCTAATGTTTTCCTTTTGTGCTAAAAAGTTATTCAAAAACCGTTAACCTTCTGCTTAATGCAGTCCTCCTGCCATTGAAAGATTGTCAAGCGGTCTTTTTCAAGAAGTGATTATCACAAATACAATTCCAGTGTCTGAGCAGAACTGCTTTCCGCAACTGACTATCTTGTCGGTTGCTAACCTGCTTGGAGAGGCCATCTGGCGCGTTCACGATGACTGCGCTGTAAGTTGCAATATTTATGTTGTTATCTTGTTATTGCCGGGTCCCCAGAGGTGGTGATTTTGACTTGATTATAAGTGGTTAGATTCTGGTTATGTTTATTTCCTAACGCGTCAAATATGTAAAATCTGAATATATATAGCTTGTTTGTGTTCGCCCAGTATATTTTAATGCATAAAACCTCTTAAATTATATCTTATTTTAAACATCACATATCTGACACGTTAACTGTTTTTCAAAAAGTTGAAACTTTTGGACAAACAATGGTTTATATTGGTCCAAAACTACCCTTCAATTTGGCCCGACCCCGTTTTGTCCTATTTCCTCAATTCACCCATTCTGCCACGTCTACCAGTTATGAACCTTTACTTGACACAGTCTTGATCCATCCTGTAATAACTGCAATTTTCGACAAAATCGTTACATGCCACTTTTTTCACTTATAGAAACAGGGGAACCTAGTTGAATCATCATCCTTCAATATAATCAATAATTTGTATAGATTAATTCTTTGATCCACCATGCTCTGCAAAGTGTTCACACTTCTCACAGTTGGCTCTTACACAACAAGAAGCATTGTTTTTATCAACTTCGTTATAATGTTCATGTAACATGGAGTTAAATTTCGTAGGTGTTTGCAGTAATATATATATATATATAGTGGGAGGTTCAAATGAGAACCACTTTATAGTTGAGATCTGTGAGAACCACAACGAATACGTGTTTGTTCACATGTGATTAACTTCAATCATATGTGAACATTGATGTACGTTTAATTGAAAAAGAAAAAAGTAAAAAAAAATCATAAATTTACGCCTTAAAACACATTTTAACCGATTTGTTCACATTATCGTTCACATGTGAACATGTATTTGTTTTTTGCATTTTTCGATATATATATATATATATATATATATATATATATACACACACACACACACATATACTCATTGCTGTTATTACTGTTATGTTTCGCAGGGAGCTTTTGAGCACTTTTCCGGCCTGGGTATCGATTGAGATCTAACTTCTCTACTTCTGTAGAAACTAACAAACTCATCAACAAATGTTGTGCCTGTGCCTTCACAGTTTTGTTGTGTAAATTATATAACTGAATGCAAAATGTCAAACCATAAAATTACATTTGTCCTTTGCATCTATATGTTCTGCGGATGCTGAGTCGTGAACTTAACTTGCTGAACATCAATTCCGTAAACATCCATTCAGGTTTTCTTATATTTTCATATTATTTCAAGAGAGTAATCTGTGTGCACTGTTTTTATCCTAAATTTTACTGTAATTGTTTAGGGGAATTAATGATTTACGGAGTATAACTTTTGTTATCATGACTGGTCACTTTCAAATGTGAAAAAAAGGTAAGAACCTTGTGTAAGTTTTTATTGAAATTTATACTCACTGTGTTCTCATTTCTATCAACGTCCAAAACCACAAACCGTGAGTCAGTTAATAATGTCGTTATTATTATTTGGTGGATTGCCATTAATGTTCTAATGACGACGTATTGGTGAAGCAATTTCATCTGAAGAAAATGGGAAGTATTAGAAATAGATGGTATAAATGTTGTATACCATATAAGGTTTCGATACGGTTTTCCTTAAAGTCGAATGCATGTTTTTGCATTTATGTGTGGTGCAACTTGCAAATCGACTTGTTAATGTCGTTGATTATTTCGAAATCAAGGGGTCACAAGAAGCTATCATACGTTTATAACATTTATTAAGAGTGGTTAGCATTGTCTTTTTTATTTAATTTTTGTTTTTCTTAGACTAAATATATTAAATTAAAGAGAAAAAGAAGTGTGGTTGGTTTTTTTTAATGAAATTAAATGAGATTTTAGATGAATTGAATATGTTCCAAATTTAAACATTTAAGGTGCCACATGAGGTTAGTTGTATAAAAATAATTTGGTACTCATCGAGACAGTGAGTAATCCCTGCTAAAAAACCGAACAGCCCCCACAAAGTATGGGTTCGATGATATGAAAAGCGATTACTCACACGCGCATTAGGTCAAATGTCTAAGATCATTCCCAACAGAGGACTTAAACTGACGTGCCACGTCTGCGCCACATTAGCTTTGATATCCATATCCATATCCAAATCTATCACTATTCCCATTTTCATTTCCATATTCACAACAAACGCTTACCTATACTGATTCGTGGTAAGGAACACTTGACCATTCAAGGTTCGAAGCCGTAGATTGTGTCTTTAACCAGATTATCCGTTAAAAAAAGTAATCCGTTTAAAGTGTTATACTATACATAAAATGCATATATACTTCATATAATTAAGTTCACTATTATCCATTTTGTCTATCGCAAGTATGTTTTAAATATCATCCAATAAAATCATAAAATAACATAGTTTGATCTTGATTGATACGACACATTATATGTATTTTAAAACATATATTCTTTATTATTTTTTTTTGGCGAAAAACATAAATTAAAATAGAAAGCAACTCATTCAACGAAAGTTTAAAACATATATATTCAGTATACTTGGTACAAAAACTTGATACATAGTACTTATTTTATTCATATTCAATGTTGTTTATTTCCTCAACTATATTATTATTAATAAAATCAACCACTTCACAACTTTCTTTAATTTTTGCTGGTCTAATCAATGCTACTTTTCAAGCTGTCTTGCTGTTTGTAGTGTTGTGCATCAATAAAATCACTTTCTATGTTGATATTTTTGTACAACTGTTAATCAAATTTTATTTCTTTGTGTGCATAAAAAGTACGTAAAACACAACCAAAATAAACAAAACATAAATTTATGGCAATTTGGTCCATATTTAGGCTACGAGGTAATTAAGTACAGTAGTATAAAGTACATGAAAATGCACGGAACCACACAAATTGCTTTTGCCAAATCTATATTTACCTATCAATATCAATATGTTTGTTTATTGAACAATTTGGTGTATTTATAAAAGTAATTTCTCATAACTTAACTGTCGAAATTCTCTTTAAGTTACTGAGGATTAAACGATTCAAGATCGAAGTGATTCACACAGTTTTGGATCAGTTGGCGTTGTAAAATTGAAATCCAGCTTGTTCAACCGAAAGAACAAAGGAAGGATATAATGAGGTTTCGCGTCAATTAATTTATCTTTCTTTGGCTTTCAAGCTGGAAGAAAGTTGTAGATCGACCGTCGACGTGGTCGATCATATCGATTAGTTAGATTTGTGGTTCCGTTATAGCCACATCCATCACCATGTAACCGTTTGAAAACTTCACTTTAGCATGCTAGCTAAAGTAAATTCTCCCATTTAGTAGTGAATGTAAGTAGCTAGTGGGTTTATAAATCGCTAACGGCTTAAATTATTTATAACAATGACGATAGATATTAAATGAGAAAATAACACATGACCCGTTACCTAGCTTCTTTACCTATCCGCTAGTCGCTGGTAGGTTCATCAAGTGCCGACATTCGCTGGTTGTGCATCACATAATTCTTTAATTATTGAGATTGTTGTTCGCAGATGAAAATCAATTAAAAATGTCTTTTAATTGGTTAGATGTACATTTTATTCGATCAGTTAAAAAGCCTAAATAAAGTAATCTCCTAGCTAGGTTTTATTTATCACATATAGTTTCAAATTGTCAACCATTTTACACAAGAGAAAGAAAAAAAAAATAAAGAAAGAAAAGAAAAACAGGTTAAAACTGTCGCAACAAACATAAATTAACCTATTATTATAATTAAAAATATATATATGAGTTGAATTTATATCATATTTAATTCTTTTCAACCATATTGATGAAAAAATGTGCCCTTATTTGTGAGTCACCAATGAATGTGGGGTAGTTCCAAAAGGACCAATTTTTCATACTATTTCCCGATTAGGAAACACAAAATATATATTTTCTTATTGTTTTTTGGGGTAACCAATCACGTTGTCAATAAAATACCAACTTGATAAATGTTGCATGGGTTTAATAACATTTTATTATTTTTTAAAAAGTATACTACTCGTATATGTAATATGTGTGTGTTTGAAATAAAATACCTGAAAATGACAAATACCAGGTTCATTCCACCTACAACTAGGTTCTATTGGTGGTCATCTAATCTAATCTATACAATTTATTGCATACAGTGAAATTTGGTCGTCCAATTTAATGAGAGGTAGGTGAAATAATTTAATTTATTAATAATGTACAATCATTTTCATCTAAATTTTATACCCCTCAACTTTATTATAATTTCTACACATTTACTAGGCTCATGTTTTGATGGTGAGCGAGATAATCAACTGCCCAAAATCTCTTAATTATATAGAACTCGGAATGCATGTGTTAGTAATGTGTGTGTAATGTACATATGATTTGTTGTTAATTGCAAGAATACGTCCTAATTGTTTCAAAAGTGATTGAGATGCAACAAAAAAATGCTAGATATAGGGCCTACTTTAGACAATTAATCAATTTTTATCTAGAACTAAGAAAAACTTAGAGACGACGCTATATAATAGCTCGTTAGTTACCGTTAACTGCATGTATAACTTTCAAATAATAATAATAAGGGTTAGTGCATATATGAAAATGCAATTAACTATGATATGAAATTCTTAGTTTGTAGTCAACTTTTCGGATGTACATAAGTACATTTTGTATAAGAACTTTGTTATTTATCGTCATTGTATATAATTTATGGTTATTTTACGATCGTATCATTTATATAAGGTGTCACGACATCCTTACAAGTTATCATATCACCAAATTACAAACAACAGCAACAAATAAAAAATTTCTACACACAATGTAAACTCGAGTACTTAAATACATTTACGAATGTCACACGTCTTAATTAATTGGATTTTGACGAACTTAACCCTAAATAACCATAAAATGAAAACATTTTACTTGGAACAGTGGATTTAATTTCTCTTTTATGAATCACAACTTAAGATAATAATTCCGACACATGGCTAAGTAGGTTGGTCCTGCAAATTAAATAACTTTGTGTACGTGTCATAGACCACAATAGTTGAAAAAAATAAAGCTTTTATTATGTCATTAAAAAGTTATACAAATTCATATGGCCAATATTTAATTGATGTTAAGTTGTTAAATACAGTTTGGTCAATATATGTGTCACTCTTCAATTTAGCCATAAGAAAGCTCATCATCAACATTTATTGTTCGTATTGATTATTTTTTCTAAAGATGGCAAAAACTTTAAAGACCATTAACTAAATGATATATACGTCCCTAAGGCCTCTCCCAACCGTGACACGAACTGACGCGTCAGTTGCCTGCCAGCTCAGCGCCACGTCAGACTGACACAACTGACACACAACTGACACACAACTGACACACCCCTGCCAACAGCAACATCACTTCCCTTATTTTCAGGGCCCCACACACTATTTAATCTATTTATTTAATACAAAAACTTAAATAACACATTAAATTAAAACTAAAAACATTACATTAATTAAAAATTAAATATTACAAATCCTAAAAAAATAAAATGTTACAATTCCTAAAAAAAGAAAAAATTACAATTCCTAAAAAAAGAAAAAATTACAATTCCTAAAAAGGAAAAAAAAAATACATTTATTAATAATAAATTAAAACTAGCTAACGCGTTCGGAAATTTGGTGGGAGGCTCGAGATGTGTTCGATGAGGGCATCGCGAAGACGATGATGGACGACACGGTCACGCAATTCTTTATCCATACGTAGTTGCACCGCTACCCTTTCTTCCCACGTTCGTTGAGGTAGATTTTCCGGGTTTGTCCAATACTCTTCCTCGTGTGTACACATATTGCGTCCATTGTCTTCGATTATCATGTTGTGTAAAACTACACAACAATACATGATTCGCCGTATTTTGTTGACGCTATATGGTCTAGCGGGGTTTTTCAAGATTTGCCAACGGCCTTGAAGTACCCCGAATGCCCGTTCCACATCTTTCCTTGCCGATTCTTGGTACCTCTTGAACCTTGACTCGGCTTCTGTCAACGGATACTTGAACGACTTCACAATCGTCGACCATTCCGGATATATTCCATCGCCGAGATAATACCCTTTGGTGAATTGTTGACCGGCAATAGTGAAGTTGACTTGAGGAGCTTGATCTTGTAGTAAGTCTTGGAATAAATCAGATTCATTGAGAACGTTGATGTCGTTGTTCGATCCGGCAGGACCAAAGAAAGCGTGCCAAATCCACAAATCGTAGGAGGCAACGGCTTCAAGCATGATTGTTGGATACCCGTGATCACCTCGAGTGTATTGACCTTGCCATGCAATTGGGCAATTTCTCCAAGCCCAGTGCATACAATCTATACTTCCAAGCATACCCGGAAAACCGTGTAGTTCCGCATGGCGTTGATGCAATCGTTGCACATCATGGAGTGTTGGTTTTCTTAAATACTCACGTGAATACATATGAAAAATACATTTACAAAAGTTGTCCAAACAATCGTATGATGTTTGTTGACCCATATGTAGGTATTCATCGAACAAGTCGGCGGCACAACCGTATGCCATTTGCCGTAAGGCCGACGTGACTTTTTGGAAAACATTAAATCCGGGTTTTCCGGTTGCGTCTAGACCTTGATGGAAATAAAGAAAGTAAGGGGGTATCGGATGGTGGGAGTACGATAAGATACCTTGGCATAAATGTATAAACATTGGCCGACTCATCCGAAAGCGACGACGAAAGAAATCAAGCGGGAATGTCGGGTTCTCGGCAAAGTAGTCTTGATATAAACGTTGGCCGGCGGCATAACGATCTCTTGGAAAATAACGTCTCGGACGTGGAACGCGTACTTCAATCTCCTCGTCCGAATCGGATGACGTATCTTGTTGTACACGGGTAGCGACCGGATTATATGCGGCTAGGACGACATTTAAATCGTCTCGATCGGAATCGGATCCAGACATGTTAAGAAAATGGTGTTTTAATTTGTAGATGAATTGGTATAAAAATGGTGAAAAAATGGGTAAAAGAAATGAAATGGAAATAATATTGAAGTTGTAGAAGTTGTGAAATATTTTGTTGGATTGGGTGTGAATGTTGTGAAAATGGGTGGAAAGTGGTAAATTGAAAAGTAAAATTGTATAAAGTTGTGGAATATTTGAAAGTTAGAGTGTGAATGTTGTGAAAAATTGGTTGGGTTTGGTTTGAATTTATAGTGGTAAATTGATTTTTAAATTTTTTTTTTTTTTTTTTTTAAGCTTGCAACGGATCCCGACCGGTGGCCCCCACTATTTCCCTCTCTCTCTCCCGTCGGATTCCCGACGCACACCCACCGACGCGGCGTACCGACGCCCCGTGCCAACGGCGTCGGTGCGTCGGTACAACCGACGCCCCCCACCGACGTCCCGTTAGTAGCAGTCTAAATGATGCTTGTTTCGAAAGAAATCGATTTAAATGAATGCGCTTTGCACGATATACATTGAGACATCTATCTCAAACCTTTTGTGCATATGAACAACACTATTTTATATAGAGTAAGGTCTTAGACTACTCCCAACAGTGCTTTCGTCACTTCTTTCTTCCCTTGTGTCAGCTCAGCGCCACGTCAGCACATCCAAAACTGACGAAAGACTGACAAAGCACTACCAACAATTCTTTCTTCCTTTAATTTATGGACCTCACATTTACCAATATACCTACATTTACATTCACTAAACAATAATTAACAATACATTAAATTACAGTTGGGCCCCACGAAAATTTTGTTTTCTTTCTTTGGTTTGCCGAAGAAGGAAAAGAGATGAAACAACCGCACAAGCGGTGCCATCAATGTCGGTTTTGAAAGCCTCGTCGGTTTGGGAACCGCACAAACCGTTGGCACAAGCCTTATATTGTTAACATATATATTTCATAATCTTCTCGATTCAACGAAAGAATAACAGATGAATCATCGTATTTTCTTTACGTTTATGAAAATAAAATAATTTATGAATATTCTAAAAAGGTAAAAGAAATGACGATTATAGTTTAAATATAATTTCAATCAAATATACTTTATAATATTATGACATACGATACTGAATAAAGCACGTTTGATGATACATGAATAAAAATAAAAATTAATACCGTATAAATCGCCTTATAATTGTATACTCATCTAGTCTTGTATGAATAACTTTATAAAATAATATCCCATATTATATTCCATAATTTGGTCCTATTGAAACCCAGAATATTTTGTATCCACTAATTAAGGTTTATACTTGGAAACTGTCCAATCCAATGGATGTAAAAACCAATCAATGTATTCATCGATACGACCAATTAAACTTGTTGACGAGGAAGCATTCCATCATCACCCGCCAACGGTCCTACAACATTGCACCAAAATTTTGCTTTATGCACAACATGACACCACGCACAACATAACACGTAGTTTAATTAATTACTTCCATATAATTTTTCATCTTTTTTCTCTTATTATCTTAAATTAATTGTTCATTACTAAAAATAGATAGAAAAGTTTAATTGAGATTATTAGATTACCCTTAATTAAAATTATAATTATAAACTTTAAAGAAAGCAGTAATTAATTAGTTAAGAGTAATACTTTCATTTAACAAAAATGGAAAAAAAAAGGAAAACAATATAAATTACTTTTTATTAAACTGTATTTTTTGTCAAGTGGCGAAGAGAATAAATAATTTATTTATTTATTTTCCTATTCTTGTAGCATGCAATTACCCTTTACTTCATAATAAAAAAGATATATTAATTAGAGTTGGATTTAGGTCTATAAGCGAATCGAACGTTCATCGAATAATTTATGAACTGTTCGACGGGAAGTTCATTTATGTTCGTTCGTTTCGTTATATGAATTAACATGAATAAAATTTTACGTGCGTTTAATTATATGAACGAACATTAACATAGGCCTCGTTCATTTATTACGTTCGTGAATGCTCGATAACATGTTCGTGAACGTTCAATAACATGTTTGTTTGTTAACCAATAGTTTAATTAAATTAATACATATTTGTATATCTTATTTTAATCTCATCTATATTATATTCGGAATATAATAGTATTAAACATTCAGATATTTTTATTTTTTACAATTCTCTCCCACATTTTCCCTCCACTCCCACACACCTCCTTTAGCCCTTTAGATGTGTGTGTGCGTCTCTCTCTCTCTCTCTCTCTCTATATATATATATATATATGTGTGTGTGTGTGTGTGTGTGTGGGTTCAAATAAGAAGACTAATTTTCGTGAGAACGTAGGAAACACTTCAAAATCACTTTTTAGCTATCCAAACCACGTTATTTTACAAAATTTTCTTTGTAGCTTCTTTTTCAAATAACTTTTAGAATCTATTTATCAAATAAAAAAATTTCTACGTTTTATTATTTTTTATTAATTTTTTTATTCACAATAATCACATTTTATAACTTAATAATCACATGAATAATATGTGATTATTATGTCATATCTTGTGATTATCTCAAACACATGATAATCACATTATATTAGAGAATAATCACATGTGATTATGTTAAATTTTATGATTATCTTAAATAATCACAACAGTAACGGCTGTAAAAAAGTTCAAAAAAAAAAGTTAATATTTTTTATTTATATTTATATCATAGCTTCCAAAAGTTATTTTAATAGTAATCATTGAAATTTTTTTGAAGAATAATGTGTATCAGATAGTTAAAAAGTGATTTTGAAATAATTCCTACGTTCTTACGAAAATTAGCCTTCTTATTTTAACCCACCTATGTATGTATGTATGTATGTATGTATGTATGTATGTATGTATGTATGTATGTATGTATGTATACATGTATGTTCATGTGTGTTTGTTTGTGTTCATTAAGGTATCAACGAACAAATGCATTTAAATATATATTCGTTCGTGAACGTTCGTTTATGTTTGTGAACAAACAAATTATCTTATTGAACGAACATGAACAACAAAATCCGTTCGCTAATCCGTTCGTGTTCATTCGTTTGGTCGATAAAACCTTAATGAACGAACACAAACATGTTTCGTTAGTGTTCGTTCGATTCGTTTATAGGCCTAGCTGGATGTACAAATATAAATTTCTAAATCATATAGAATTATCTCAAAGGTATTAACATAAGGTACACCCACTCGATTAGAATATAAAGATCCACCCCTTATCATAGTATCTTTTTTTTCTCATTGTCAGTGTACGTGGTTTCTGGTGTGGAAGTAGCGGATCGAGTTGAAAGATCAACGGGTGAAGGTAAACCTAGCAATTTTATTTATTTAATTTCTTTTTGTTTGTTACATATTTTATTGATTAATAACAATTAATTTGTGAGTTATTATCACACTATAAACCACTTCTCCAATACATTCAAGCGTTAATGTTCACATTGACCTCCTCAATCCGTGGTCGATCAATCCTTGTAACATACAGCTAACACGAGGTCCTACAAAAGGGTCATTAATATATATATATACGTAATAATAAATATAAAAATTATTATACTCCTATTATGTAAATTAATGATTAATAATGACTTCATAATCATATAGAACAAATGTTCTAATTCTAATTTTTTTTTTTGAAAGGCAGTATTGGGCTCAGTGGCATTGCCTCTTCATATACCCATCACCAATTCCAGGGGAAACCCGAATATTTCGAGAGAAAACCCCTGTCTCCATCCCGGAGAGCATTTTGCTCACATCCGGGTTCGAACCCATGACCATGTGGTCATGGTGAAACACCTTGTGCCACTTGAGCCCGAAGCTCTTGGCGTTCTAATTCTAATTGTACCGGCTGACTTCGACGACAGGACTCATCGACATCTTGGTCCCTTATATACAATAATTTGTTACAAATCAATTAAGATTAGAAGCAAATACGAGTTTAAAAATTATGTTAATGAGAAAATGATCGACTTTGCACAAGTAAAATTCCTTTTTTAACTAGAGCACATCAATACTGATAACATATTATAAACTAAACATGTTCATATGCTAGCATATCAAGCAAAAATGTTCATAACAAATACACGTGGTTGATGTTTTTTGGTACATACATGCTTTTTGTGTCTTAAGCATCATTTATTTCCGAAAACAACGATAAACGTTAAAACTTACTAGCCATACATTTATGCATTAGATGGTAAACAAGAAAAAATAAATAATGATTTGAATTAGAAAATACTAAATATCCATATATATATATATATGAGAGGTTCAAATGAGAACCACTTTAAAGTTGAGAACCGTGAGAACCACAACGAATATGTGTTTGTTTACAAGTGATTAACTTCAATCATATGTGAACACTGATTTATTTTCGATTGAGAAAGAAAAAAATCAAAAATTTCGTAAATTTACTCCTTAAAACACATTTTAACCGATTTGTTCACATTATCGTTCACATGTGAACATATATTTGTTTTTTTGCATTTTTCGATATAATCTTACGAATTTTTTGACTTTTTTATTCTTCAATTAAACGTACATCAATGTTCACATATGATTGAACTTAATCACATGTGAACAAACATGCATTTTTTGTGGTTCTCACGGTTCTCAACTTTAGAGTGGTTCTCGTTTGAACCTTCCCCATATATATATATATATATATATATATATATATATATATATATGGAAATTAATAAAAATGCCACTTTTTTCGAACGTATTTTTCGTTTTGCCACTTCAAAAAAAAAAAAGTTGCCGATTTGCCCTATCCGTCCGCAGGTCGCAGGGTGCGACCTGCGACTCATATTTTGCGACCTGCGACCTATACGATTTCCGAGTAAAATACAAGCAAAATGAGTCGTAATCGTTTGGTCGCAAGTCGCACCATGCGACCTGCGACCGACGACCGAGTACGAGATCACATATCTTGCTAACGTTGATTTCATTTAATATATTTTATGTTTTATATTTAATTAACGCAGTGTTTCGTTTTTCTTTGATAACTTTTTATATACAATGTATAAAATAATTCCGAATATATACGTTTCGACATAAATTTTATCGTCATATGTTACGTATTTAACGAAAGCATTTTTTAGTCTCGAAATCAACTTTCTTTTATATCAGAATGTAGATAAAAATAAATTAGTCATAGTGGTATATTTAGATTTATGTAGTATAACACATAAATCTAAATATAGTAAAAAAAAGTTTACTATATTTAGATTTAGTAAACTAAATGTAGTATAACATATAAATCTAAATATACCACTATGACCAGTTTATTTTTATCTACATTCTGATATAAAAAATTTGATTTCGAGACTAAAAAATGCTTTCGTTAAATACATATCATATGACGATAAAAATTATGTCGAAACGTAGATAAAATTACACTGATCATGAATATATATTCGGAATTATTTTATACATTGTATATAAAAAGTTATCAAAGAAAAACGACACACTGCGTTAATTAAATATAAAACATAAAATATATTAAATGAAATCAACGTTCGCAAGATATTTGATCTCGTACTCGGTCGCAGGTCGCATGGTGCGACTTGCGACCAAACGGCTACGACTCATTTTGCTTGTCTTTTACTCGGAAATCGCATGGGTCGCAGGTCGGAAAATACGGGTCGCAGGTCGCACCCTGTGACCTGCGGACGGGTAGGGCATATCGGCAACTTTTTTTTTGAAGTGGCAAAACGAAAAATACGTTCGAAAAAAGTGACATTTTTATTAATTTCCCATATATATATATATACGTATATATATATATATATATATATATATATATATATATATATATATATATATATATATAAAACAAAGATGTTTTTACTTATTTGACAACATATTAACCCTCCTAAATGATGTGGCATTATAATAAAATTTTCAACATTTACAAATTTTCTTAGATATGCCAACTCATTTATTACTTTATTTAACCTCAATCTTTTCACCTTTTTAACCTTACTAAATCATATTTTGTCAAATTTATACCATTATTTATTTTATTTTCATTTTAATGTCTATTTATTTTTTTTATTTTGTGATATCTGGTATACGTTACTAATGAGTTTCGTTAATAAACTTTCAACTTTCAACAATATTAATGCAATTGAAAACATAAAAAATATATGATTAATTATATTTTTCAAATGCACGGGTTAACAAATGTAAAACTCAACATAATGACTTATACTATTTAATTAATACTTTGTTTAAAACTTAGAAATTCGTTGTTATTTTCCTATATAGTTTGGTTTATGTTATTACTTATTTCATTTTCAATTATAATTGTACATTATAAGTTAACATTACTAATTTATTAGGCTACTTACAAATAATCATATTATTGTAAATTTTAAACGATACAAATTCATTAGGCTACTTACAAATAATCATATGATTGTATTTTTTAAAACGATCATGCGTCGCACGGGCTTAAAACCTGATCTATATATAAAACACGTTTTAAACCAAATTTTACATATGCCACATCACTTATTTCCTTAAATAACAATATGTTAACAATTGAAATTATTTTTAGACATATCACATGAATCGATTGTTACTTTGAATAACCTTATAAAATAAATAAAAAATTAATGATTTTAAATGCTTATATAAAATCAGTTCACTAATTAAAAATAAATCTCAAAAGTATATGTATACATGTAATATAGTATACAAATCGTATATATGGATTCTTGAATTTATATGTGATGTGACTATTAAGTGCAAATTACGAATTGAAGTTTTAAATTATAATTATACTGCCTAAATTTGTACATGTTAGTTCAACGATATTAAAACCATATTTCAATTGCGATAGTTACGATATTGTTAATTTGTTATCAAACATAAACAATAAATAAATATATAATTAGAAAGATTGTCGCATATTTTATGTATATATCTTAGGAGATTATAACAATTAACCTCATGAAATATATATTTTGTCATTTAGTTTTAAATTTTAAATTCATACATATGTTTATTGCATCTTCATTTTAATGTCTCTTTATGTTGGTTATTGTACGTCAAAGTCTAAGCTTTATTATTTGATCTATACTTTTTATTAGCATTTTAAAATTTGTTGTTTCCTTTATAGTTTGCTTATCTTATTAATCATATTCATTTTAATAATAATTGCACAATTAAATTGACAACATTATATTTACAAAATATACTATGTATTTTTAAAACGGTCGTGCATCGCACGGGCTCCATACCTAGTATATATATATATGTATGTATAAAAGTAGCTAGGAAGGTATAAGTGTATATAGTTACAAATATATACATGCATTGATTGGTACTAACTTATTTTTTTTTTTTTAAAGGCTAACAGAAATCGCCTAGGTACTCCGTACGGGGAGACCCAATGGCTAAGTCTCCATATACTGGCCCAATCCAGCCGTACGGAGCCCTTAAGTGCCCAAAGTTACTCCAAATCCGGGAAAAACCCACTAATCCGTCCGCCCGAAGGCACGACAACGAATTAATGGTAAAACTCGCTGGCCTCAAGGATCGAACATGGGTTTTCCAGGTCTCCTATCATTGACCCCCAAGCCTCTGACCAGTTGAGCTGGACATCATAGGTTTAAAAACAAAGTGTAAGTATTAAAACCAGAACCAACCATATATGCATACCTGTCCAAAAGTAACGGTTAAAGTAATTGGTGTAGTTATTGCTTAAAGCCAATTTATTTAATTTAATAAATAATTGTACGTATAGTAGTGATATTAATTATTCTATATATATATAATTTCAAAGCATATAAACAGTGTGTACATAGGCATCTGTTATCTACCTTATTCTTTCTTTTTTTCAGAAAGTCATCAATGGCAGCCACTCCTGGATATCTCACTGATTGGCCATGGAAACCACTTGGAAGCTTCAAGGTACAACCCTTCATTGCACATTCATATTTCTCTTTATCTCTATCTGGCTACACATATACATATGGTATATACTATATATATAAAAATTAACTCTAATTAGCAGATTAGTGGGTTTTTGTGAAACATACAATATAGTGTTTTAGTTCTTATGCTAGTATTGATTTTATTCTTACTAGATATTTTTGGTGTAAATGCATTGTGAAATGAACTACAATATTATTATTATCATTTTAATTGTCTATACATTTTTATTTGGTTCTTAACGATTTATTTTTTCTTTATTATATGATTTTAAGCTTAGATCGTCTGTTTTTTTAGCTCTAATTTATTACAAGATTATTATAAGTGTTTGTTAAGTATTATATCCGGATCCAGCTCTAAAACTCGTCACTTCAGTTCAACTCTAATTTATTTTTTGATTCAATATATTTTTCTAAATCGTTTGTGAAATAACAGTCACATATGTTACTTGTAGAGAAGAAATTCGTTAGACAAACACGCCGTTAGTGGTCGGTTAACCGGATACCTAGTCAACAAGTAAAAAAATTTTTATTTAAGGAAAAGTTTGAAACCTCAAATTAACACGTACTAAAAATGTACGTCTTTAGTTTATATAATTCTAATGTTTTGATATATAATGTGGATCGAACATGATGAAGTACGTGGTATTGGCACCTTGGGTGATAAAGAGTACATATGACTTCGTGACTGCTGATAAAAGTGAGCGAGATTATGGTCTAGTCTTAATTTTTCCGTTTCTCTTGATTCGAATGCTCAACAACCAATTCTGGATTTCTCTCTCTCGCTACAAAACGGCCAAGGGCAAAAACCGAATCGTTGACAAGACCATTGAGTTCGAACAAGTTGATCGTGAAAGAGACTGGTCCGTTGGTTCTTTCAATTCTATACTTTAATTAACTCATCAAATAAAAAACATTGCAATGCATTTTAATTTACTAACACATTTTTTATTTTTCGTGATTTTGCAGGGATGATCAAATAATATTCAACGGGTTATTGTATTATGTGGGTATCTATGGATTAGATGAAGGTAAACAGTTGCCTGTATTTAGGTTAGACGGTGTGATCATTGTAACGTTGCTACATGTAACTGTCGTGGAATTTTTGTACTATTGGCTTCATAGAGCTCTCCATCACCATTTCCTGTATAATCGCTATCATTCTCATCATCATTCTTCCATTGTCACCGAGCCAATCACATGTACGTAAATCTCTATCTATCATCTCATCCCGCATCAAGTACATTTTCGTTATTTTATAAGAATTAGTACAACTATATCACTTCAAGAAGTGTACATCAATACGTGGTACTACTTAACCATGAATGCATCTCAACGTGTCAACACACTAGGATACCGCCAAAAAAGGGACCGATTTAGATTAATGTGTCTATCATCCTTACATTCTTCTAGTTCACGGTACAAAGCTTGATTGCAGAAGAACCTTAAAAGGGAAAAATAGTACCAAGTATTGATGGATGGATGCATAAAGTAAAATTGCTAATCCAAATTTTGGTTCATTTTGGTGCAGCTGTGATCCATCCATTTGGTGAGCACATAGCATACTTCATACTATTTGCGATACCGTTGTTGACCATAACCCTAACCAAGACCGCATCGATTGTTGCGTTTGCTGGCTATGTGACTTACATTGATGTGATGAACAACATGGGTCATTGCAATTTTGAGCTAATCCCCAAATGGGCCTTCTCAATCTTTCCTCCCCTTAAGTACATTATGTACACCCCTTCGTAAGTCCCAAGTCCCAATTTATTTATAAGAAAGCTCTCGAGTCTCAAGTCCCAATTTATTTATATATATTTTTAATATAATTCCCTTTTAAGTTGTACATAAATTAATGTTATGTTATAAATAAAGAGTGTAATTAGTAAATTAGTAACATAGTTTCACACTTTGCGAATAATATGTCTTGTACATTGAAGCCCAATTTAGAAATATAATTTAGCTACACAAGGAATTAGATAAATGGGCCAAAGCCCAAAGACCACTATAGTCTGCTAAACGGCTAAACCTAATAACCTATTGAACGTCTTATTTTAAATATATCCATGAAGAATTCTTTTTGATATATTTGCTAGATAGAATTATGCTCTTACATGTTACCACCTCTAATGTTTTCTGCATTATTAATTACAGAGTTGGTGACTGTAATAAGTTATTTAATTTTTAAACTTATAAGCTTAATTTTGTCTTAATAGGTACCACTCTTTACACCATACTCAATTCCGAACTAATTATTCGCTATTCATGCCATTTTACGACTATGTTTATGGCACACTCGACAAATCTACTGACCCATTGTATGAAAAATCACTTGAGCGAAGAGATGAGTCTCCAAATGTGGTACACTTAACACATCTAACAACACCAGAATCCATCTACCATATGAGACTCGGGTTCGCATCATTGGCATCCAAACCCTACACTACTCCCAAATGGTACTTGCGGATGCTATGGCCCGTCACAATATCATCCATGGTCTTCACTTGGATTTATGGCAAAATTTTCGTCGTTGAAAGAAATATTTTCAACAACCTCAAAATACAAACATGGGCCATACCAAAGTACAAAATTCAAGTACGTAGATCCAACTCTAACCTTTTTAATGATCTAGTTTTATGGGATTTATGTAATTTAGTTTAGTATTTAATTTAAATTTTGTAGTATTTCATGGAATGGCAAAGAGAGGCGATTAATGGGTTGATTGAGGAAGCAATACTCGAGGCAGAGGGAAAAGGCGTCAAGGTTTTGACTCTAGGTCTACTCAATCAGGTTCGATTTGTGATATAAAATATACAAATGGTTAACAACATCATTGTTTATATGTTTAACATTGTTAAATATATATGTCATTGTTATGTACATATTCGCCTGTTAGGTAACATTGTTAAAACTTATGTTGCTATCAACGATGGTAATGTAGGGAGATGAGCTAAATAGAAATGGAGAGCTATTTATAAGAAAAAACCCAAAACTAAAAGTGAAGTTGGTTGATGGGAGTAGTTTGGCAGTTGCTGTTGTTCTCAACAGTATTCCAAAAGGCACAACTCAAGTTGTTCTCAAAGGCAACTTCAACAAGGTTGCTTACTCCCTTGCTCTAGCATTGTGTCGCAAGGGCATTAAGGTAATTTCATAGTCAATTTTTATTAGTTTATTTTAGTTATCATTATTATTTTTTAATATCGATGGTTCTATGACCTATGATGAAGATTTGATATTAGTAACATTTATAACAAAACTGTAGGTTGCAGTATCTCAACAGGGAGATTATCAAAAGCTTAAATCAGAGTTGGAAGCAGGGGAGAGTCAAGATAAGTTGATTCTTTCAAGATCATACTCACAAAAGGTAAATGCTCTATATATTTCTTTGATATATATTTATTATTTTTTATATTTATATAATCAGTTAATAAGATAATATCATCATATGTTAACTTTGTATAGGTGTGGTTAGTTGGAGATGGATTTAGTAAAGAGGAAGAGTTGAAGGCATCAAAAGGAACAATAATAATTCCTTACTCTCAATTCCCTCCTAATAAAATGCGAAAAGATTGCTTTTACTATACTACCCCTGCCATGTTGACCCCCAAACATCTTGAGAATGTTGACTCTTGTGAGGTTAGTATCCAATTACATGTAGTAGTACATCTTTTTCTATGGCTATAATACTAGATTAGACCTGCGTGTATGCACCACTCAAAATTAGTCATACACCACTATGTTCTGTACACATAAACCGTCATACTATAAACTTTATCAACGTCGAAAGAAGATGGTACTTTAGTAATTTAACGTTCGAAAATGATGTGGTACAGAATTGGTTGCCAAGAAGGGTGATGAGTGCATGGAGAATAGCAGGGATATTACATGGATTAGAAGGATGGAATGTGAATGAATGTGGAAATGAGATGTTCAATGTTGATAAAATATGGAATGCAAGTCTTCAACATGGTTTTACTCCTCTCACCAAACCATTAAATTGAAACAAATTTCTTTATTAATTTGGAAGTGTTTGGGTGTGGATCAAAGTTATTTTGTTTTATCGTGATTATTATTAAACATATGTTATATATGATGATAATGTTACTGAAAAATATTATACATATCATTGTTTTTATGTCGTATATGTTGCATTATGTTTTCGTTTGATTAGTTTGGGAAATGTTTATGTTTGTGTTTGTCGTGTAGAAGTTTTATTTATGAAAATGTTATAAGATTTATGTTTCGTACACCTTATTGAATGGATGGTGATAAATTCAACAAACAACTTGATTCATACACCATATTTTATACATTAAGATGTAGTACTGTACAACACTGCGATGCATGTTTTTGTTGTATGAATAAAAGAAAATGTTGTAAATATCAACACCCTTATTGAAGGGGAATTCCAAAGACACCAATTCTAAAGACACCCCAGGTGTCTGGGTATACCCCCGGCCCCACTACAGTCATAGTCTAGTCATTTTCCTTATTGAATTAGATGAGTGATTAGCCTCGACTCATATTTATAACAGTTTGTAAGTTTTTTAGGAGAAATCACCCGTCAGTCTTTTTCTAAATACTATTTCTAACAAATGCTCTTCTCTCTCGACCTTATTTCTCTTTCTTCTTTTTCTTTCTTTATCTTTCCATATATACTTTGAGAGTACTTGTATTTCTAAAGGTTATACAGTCGACTGGTAATTTCTATTATAGGAGCACAAATATTACAATTAAGCGACTCAATTAATAGTTTTCTGAGTAGTCCCAAGTTTTCACCCAATATAGATAATACCAGGTATTTGAGCATATAAAAGACAATTATATTTTATAAAAAGTTTCAATAATATTAATACTTTTAATCGAAAACTATATAATTGACATTAAAATAATTAATAAAACAATATAAAACAACCAAAACATATATGAAACCAAATTTTCAAACATGAGAAAACGAAAACATGTTCAGAAATGCTAACGTAAAATATTACAATTACAAATGTTATATAACTTTAGTTGTTGTTAACTTGTGCAATGTTAACATATAGTTGGTCATGAGTGAAATTCGATTGTCTATAAAATAAACCTACACGAGACAATGGGTATACCTAACTATTCTATTAGTCAATGCAAAACATACATTTAATAGAAACGTTGCAAAATTCTTATAGTCTTGCAACCTCTCAAATTTGCGCATGAAACATATCCAAACGTTCCAATTAATTTTAACACTTATGTCTTCTGTAAAACATAAACCCTATTCCGTATGCTTAGTTAATAAAAGTTGATGCAATATAAAGTGTAATTTAAAATTTATAATGAATGTAAATGAAACCGGCCTAGCGCGTGAGTCAATGGATTGTACAGACAGAAAAGAAAATACGGGTGTAGGGTGAAATAATTCCCCGTGAACAATAAAAGTATGAGCGTTAATTACTATATATATATATATATATATATATATATATATAAATTTGTGCGTAAAATATATCCAAACGTTTTTTGATTAATTTTATTACGTATATCTTATGTAAAACTTAAACCTTATTCCATATGCTCCGTTAATCAAAGTTGATGCAATACAAAATGTAATTTAAAAATTAATGTAAATGGAACTGAAATTTTAACCTATATTAGTTGACAATTTAATAATTGTCACAATGATGCATGTGTAATTTGCTAATTATTATGATTAAATAAAATGACTTATTAAATTTAAATTAACAAAAATAGAAAGCCATGTGACATTCTTAAAATTCGATAAATAATTTTAAAATAATTCTAACAAAGACATGTCGTATTTAATTAAATCATAGATTGCCACATAGGTAAATTAAAATTTGTTTTATATAGATAGATAGATTTTTTAAAAGTCTTCCACTAATGTACAACACCAGATATCATATAAACTAAGATTTTCATTTTCAGTAATCATGCATACACACTTATACATAAAATCTCCATGTAAAGTTAGAACTCTTGTTTTTACAAACTCAATCTCCATATTCATGAGGCTACTTGTTCTTGTGACAATATTCTTAAAACTTGCCATCATTTTAAATCAATATTTCACTTAAAAGAAATAAAAACTTATATTAAAAATCCTAACCAACATCAATAAGTAGTACATATCATTTACACAGATAATAAAGTTGAAATAAATACAACAGCAGAAAGAAAGGTGATTTGCAAAGATTTTATCTGAACTTTTGTACATAACAAGCATAGATTGGGAACTATATATCTAAAATCACATAGACTTTTCTACACTTTTACAAAGAAACGTATCTTGGTAATTGGGTCAAGTTTTTTTTATATAAACTTGCATTTGATTGAAAGATTGAGAAAATTGGCGACGTCATAGTACATATACGGGGCCAAAACATACTCTCTCTCTCTCTCTCTCTCTCTCTCTCTCTCTCTCTCTCTCTCTCTCTCTCTCTCTCTCTCTCTCTCTCTCTCTCTCTCTCTCTCTCTCGTATTTAAAGTCTAAGTTTCATTATTTGAACGTTCCAAATTACTTGTTCACTTTCAAGAGAGTAGGGGGGGGTAATTGGAGGGTACCCCTGACCCCGGAACTCTTTGAGTTCCGCAGCGTCCCACCCGCAAGAGACGATCTGCCCGGCTAAACACCTACCCACAGTTAGCCCACAAAACTTTCAAGAGAGTAGGTGAATATAATTAACTAAAGTTCCTATATTACCCGTACTTTATAAGTATGTCATAAAAAATGTTTATAAAATAAATAAAAAAACTGTTATGTTAAACAAATGTACAATGTAATAATTATGTTTTATTAAATTGTGTATTTTTATCCGAATATAATTAATTTGAGACGGAAAATATATAGGTTATGCTGTTATTGTACGTACCAAGTACCACCATTCACTATGAAGACGCAAGATACCTAGCATAATAATTGTTCGATCAAATATTTCTATAGTCAACTTTGGCATAAAATGATAATTCGGAAACATTAATATTTTGAATATTCATATTTATTGGTTTACAAATCGGTCAAAAATGTTGCATTGTACATGTAACCGAATTGATATAAAAGTAGCATCATTATTATGCATTCAATTATGGTTTGGTGATCAGGCGGAGCCACGTCGAAGGTAATTGCAGCAATCGCTAGGGGTCCATTCATTAAAAGCAGTGTAATTTCTTATAAAAATGTACATTTTTCTAGTATTCTTTGTTTGTGCTAGAGGTTCACAGAAATTGAGATATCCGTCACTTTCGATGACATTGACATACAAAACATTCAATAACCTTTTCATAAAGGGGTGAAATTAGAGTGTAAAGACAAATTTCGTCGTTTTGACCGAATATATCGTAAATGTTCTCTCTGTGATTTTTATTAACCGAAGTAATGTATGCTCTTCTTTAAACTTTAATTTTTAATTGTATTATAGTTGTCATCCTAAACTACTGTCTAAACTCCATATATACTCTGTTCTAATTCATCATGTGTGAATTATGTATATAATTAAAATAGTGATTGCATAATTATATCAACGTGTTTATATTCTCGCAATTGAGCAAAAGAGTTTAATCAGTTATATGAGGTTTATCAAGAGCATCATCATATGTGTTCGACCAAAGTATTAACAATTATCAAAATACTAGTAGAGGACCCGCGACAACACGAGTTTCGAATAGACTTTTATATAATATAATCGTCAACTATTAACATCTAGAATATAACCCGTCATTTTGGTACGGTTCATATTTTTTGGTATTTCTCTGATTGAGTTATTTTTCTTTTATTGTCTTTTTTTTAGAAAGTCAAACCTACACTAACTACCCACGATTATTATATACAACTACGAATAATTACAAATTGCATGCTGACTGATTTGTAAACGTTTTGATTATATCATTTACCCATTTTATGTATGGGCTATATAGTAAAACATTTATGTATATTGGGCCGATAGTAAGAAGGCAATACAAAACTATTGTAACCCATAAAATATTTTTTTAAAGTCCAAATTTACAATGAATTAAATATTTAAATATTTAATATTTAAGGGGGGGAGTGTAATTATTTTAATTAAATCTAGATCGTCGGATCAAAATGAAAAATCTCATTAAAGGGTTCAGATTGCTCCATGAGATTTTGGTTTAATTATATGTTAGATTAGATTAGATTAGATGTTATTAGATCGTTGCTTAAAAATTAAAATTGTTGTAAATATAATGTTATGTACTCTTATAATCATTGAAAAGAAAATAATGGTTCTCGGCTCATAATTATCGAAATTAAAAGCTTGCTTTTTCTAATAATGCAAAAACAGAAGGGTCTAATCTAACTTAATAGTTGAGTTCTAATTTAAGAAGTTTAAGTAAAGTAGTAAAATTAATAGGTGTATAGCCTAGTAGGTTGTTCAAAAAAAAAAAAAAAAAATAGTGCAAAATGAGATTATTAAGCAATTTATATCTATAAATATTGTGCAAAATGATGAGATAGAAAGTTATAGGCATATATCTCCTGCCAATACAATAATCCATCTTCTTCAAGTCTTTTAGAGTATTCATCAATGGCTGCAACTCCTGGATATCTCACTCACTGGCCATGGGAACCACTTGGAAACTTCAAGGTTTTATAACTACTCTTCATTACACCATCTGTATCATATCTTTGGCTCTATCAGAATAATATAACTTTGAGCCGGTTTGTTGATTATATTCATCTTTGTTACGCGAATAATGCTTTTGTTTTGTCAGACACCATATTAATTCAAAGAACATAAAGATAAAATAGAATCTCAGATTCATCAATATGGTAGTATTAGTTTTAATGAGTAAATTACTCGATCGAGACAAACTGAAAAAGTAGGTTTCTAACTTACATACGCTCATTTGTACGTACATCTAACCTGACTCGTATGTGTTTTGGAATTGTTCGAAGTACGTGGTGTTGGCACCGTTTGTAATGAAGAGCGCATATGACTACATGACTTCAGATGCAAATGAAAGAGATTTTACTCCACTCATGATTCTTCCCTCTATCTTTGTACGGATGCTCATCAATGTATATTGGATTTCACTCTCTCGTTACAAAACCGCCGTAGGCAAAAACAGGATCGTCGATAAGACCATCAACTTTGAACAAGTCGACCGTGAAAGAGACTGGTATGTACATTTTCTCTCTTTTATAGTAGTATATATTTTTGTTACAAAATATGGAACATATATCAAATTAAAAAAAAATTCTTCATGCAGGGATGATCAAATAATATGGAATGGGCTATTGATGTATATAGGTTATTATTTGTTAGACGAAGCTAAACACCTTCCTTTTTGGAGGTTGGATGGAGCGATCATTGTAACGTTGCTACATGTAACTGCGGTCGAATTTGTGTATTACTGGTTTCATAGAGCTCTCCACCACCATTTCCTCTACAATCGCTATCATTCTCATCATCATTCTTCAATTGTCACCGAGCCAATCACTTGTAAATTCTTTATCTATATATTCTTTATCATATTCATGTTCTTTATTACATAAGAAAAACTTTAATGCGCGATTCCAAGAATTATCATCGTAGTATGTCTGTACGTTCTTTTAAGAATCTTTAGTCCACAGTTTTGAGCTAATTACTATATATGGAGTTGTTTGATGCAGCTGTGATTCATCCATTTGCTGAGCACGTAGCTTACTCATTGATATTTGCAATACCGTTGGTGACCATGGCCCTAACCAAGACTGTGTCCATGGTGGCAATTGCTGGCTACCTATTGTACATTGATGTGATGAACAACATGGGCCATTGCAACTTTGAGCTAATCCCCAAATGGGCCTTCTCAATCTTCCCTCCGCTCAAGTACATCATGTACACTCCTTCGTAAGTATCATTCGGTGATCAATTCCTAACGATGTACGTTATGTTAAAAGATCATATTTTTGAATCAAATACTTAAAGTCGAAATATATTCACATGCGTTCAACACTACCAAGTTTAACTCCACTTTCGTCTTTATAGGTATCATTCTTTGCACCATACTCAATTCAGAACCAATTATTCTCTTTTCATGCCGTTCTATGATTATGTTTATGGCACACTCGACAAATCTTCAGACACATTGTACGAAAAATCACTTGAGCAAAAAGAGGAATCACCAAACGTGGTACATTTAACACATCTAACAACACCAGATTCCATCTACCATATGAGGCTCGGGTTCGCATCTTTGGCATCTAAACCCTACACTACTCCCAAATGGTACTTACGGCTACTATGGCCCGTCACATATTTGTCCATGATATATACCAGGGTTTATGGAAAGACGCTAGTCGTTGAAAGAAATGTTATTAAAAACCTAAAATCACAAACTTGGGTCATTCCAAAATACCAGACACAAGTAAGTACATGCATTCTTCACACTTTCCATTATTTTAGTATTATTTGTATATTTTACATGTAGTAAGATGCTTATTTTCTAGAAAATGTTTGGTAGTATTTCACGATATGGGAAAGAGAGGCCATCAATGGGTTGATTGAGGAAGCAATACTCGAAGCAGAGCGAAAAGGAGCCAAGGTTTTAACTCTCGGTCTACTCAATCAGGTACGGCCTAATCTTATTAAGTAATTTAAACTAAAATCGCAACTTGAAAATGTTTGGATTTCGAGTCAGGAGTCAACAACTAGGTTGACTAGTAGCATTGCCATGTGAATTTATTTCTGATAATTACCTTCTATATACATCCAAATGATGTTATATTCAATTTAATAACAGAGTATTGCTGACATATGTAAAGAAAGCATCCAAAAACTGTGTGTATTTAAATTGGATGATCAGCACGATACTGGGAGTCATAAGAATAGTCCAAAAGATCGCTTAAAAATAGATATATAGTTGAGTTTGTTAACGAATTGTTACTAAAAACTTATGCCGCAATCAACTGCAATACGCCAATATGTATTTTCAGCGGAAGGATACCGTTGCATTTGGTGTCTTTCTTAGGTTTTCTCGTGGATGAAGCGTTTCAAGGCATTATTTCTTGTAACTCCTAGTATCTTACTAATTTATTTTATATCCAATGATATTCTGTCGTTAAAAAAAAAAAATGCAGCGGGAAGAGCTAAATAGAAGTGGAGAGCTGTTTATAAGAAAAAACCCAAATTTGAAAGTGAAGTTGGTTGATGGGAGTAGCTTAGCAGCTGCTATTGTTCTCAATAGCATTCCAGAAGGCACAACTCAAGTTGTTTTCAAAGGCGAGTTCACTAAGGTTGCTTACCCTATTGCTCTAGCTTTATTGCAGAAGGGCATTCAGGTAATTTTGTCTTCTATACATCACAAACTTTTTTCATTGACGATTCTTAATTAACACTAAAAAAAAGTAACCGACCCCCGGAGCAAGGAAATATAAGTAGAGGGGGCGAAATATATATATTTTTTATTTTGTAGTTTAATGGGGTGAAATAAATTTTTTCTTGTTTCTTTTGTAGTTTAGTGGGGGCGAAAGTTATAAAATGTTATTAATACTTTAAAAAAATTTCTTTTTTACGTAATTTGAAAATTTTTGTGGGGGCGGCTGCTTATTCTGCCCCCGCACTGTCTCCGCCCCTGACCGACCCTCTGGTTGTCATCTTAACTAACGCTAGTTGAACCGATTGCAGGTTGCAATACCTACCAAAAACGCTTATGAAAAGCTTGAAATGGAGTTGGAAGGAATTGACCTTGAAGATAAGTTGATTCTTTCACATACTTACTCGCGCAAGGTAATTAAACGATCTATCTATACTCTTTAATATGTTTATCTAATCTAATTCTAATTATTATTATTATATAATAGTTAATAACCTCGTATTACTTAGGTGTGGTTAGTAGGAGATGGAGTAACCAAAAAAGAACAGTATAAGGCACAAAAGGGAACAGTAATCATTCCATACTCTCAATTCCCTCCAAACAAAGTTCGAAAAGATTGCGTTTACTATACTACCCCTGCAATGTTGACTCCCAAACATCTTGAAAATGTCGACTCTTGTGAGGTTAGTAGCAAAATTACATGCTAAAGACTCTGAATTCTTTCAAATCGATCGTCTTACAGAATCAAATTAGTCTTTGATCAAAATGATAAACGATAACATGATATCGTAGTTTAACACTTAGAACTTTTGTGATACAGAATTGGTTGCCAAGAAGGGTGATGAGTGCGGCGAAAATAGCTGGAATATTGCATGGATTAGAAGGATGGAATGTGAATGAATGTGGAGATGAAATGTTCAACATTGAGAAAATTTGGCAAGCAAGTCTTCAACATGGCTTTACTCCCATCACAAAATCAATGAAATAATTTATAATATCCACAAAAATTTAATAACGTGTAATGCAGTAATGGAGAGCTTAATATGATGCATATTATTTTTATTTTTCACTTGAGCAAGTATATGCTACATGATATAATCTTATTAATTCTTCTACGTGTTTGTGTTTGATTTACTTAATAACGAGTGTCTGAATATATGTTTATATGTTTCGATGTTAACTTTTTTTTTCTTCGTTTAGTCAAGTTTTTATTGCACAAACGAAATCGTTTTTAGGTTTTTGAAACCGGTCGAACTAGCAAATCAAAAGCTTTAATACTTTTTTTTAGAAGAAGCAGACATATATATTACCATTAAATAAAACTAGCAAGATGATAGGAATTACAAATAAAACTTACAATGACCCAATACCTTCTACCAAAGCTACCGGAATTAACTACTACCATTACACTTCAAAAGCTTTAATACTAATCGAAACCAAATTCATATGGAAGACAGAATTTGGGTTTCAATGTTTATGAACTCGAATTCAAATTTTAAAATCAAATCAATGAAAAAAAATGGACCCTTGACTGCTTTCTAAATCAATACTCGTTTGCAATTTGCTCTTGATTTTCGTTATTGGACTTCAAGTAAAATCGAGTAAGACGTTCTGATGCCTTCGTGACCTACGGTAGGCATATATATATATATATAAATTATTAAAAAGCACCAAAAATTTAAAGAGGTGAATTTTTATTCAACTTTACTGAATTTACCTGATCATCCCAATTTGTTCTCCAAATCATATATATAAGTGTAATTGTTTGCGCTAGAACACCACAAATCATTCCGATCCATATACCCTGCCAAACAATAAAAATGAGCTTAATTATCATATAAATATGGACGACTATAAAGAGTTTTTGGTTGCTAAACATAAAATTTTGTATAAATATGTACCTTAACTTCAAGAGACGTTACATAGCCGAGCAAAGCTCCCAATGGAAGACCAATTAAGTAAAAGCAAACGAGGTTTACAATTGCTACTGTTGCCTGCATACCGGCACCAACCGCCACCCCTGATGATGAACACAAGATTTTTCTCAAATGATTAACACTAACACAAAAATTTTTCCATAAATAGAAAGTACAAGATCATTCATGTCCGAAAACTTGAAAAAAAAAACTAGATCATCAGTGTTTAATTTTTATACCATGAAAAACTTTCAACAAGACCAAGAATACACAAAAGTAATTAGGTTTCTTTTTATGTGTAATACAACAAATTCTCCAAGTATACGAAAAAAGTGTAACTATATACAGAGACATATACTCGTATGTGATTATACACATACGGGTCTCTTTAGAACCTAACTAAGCAATAACACGAAAAACTTTCCTAAAACATAAATTTAAGGATAACCAGACTAACAGAGGAGTACTTACCTGAGAGAAGGGGATAAATGCTGTTCAACAAAACAGACAAGGAGAGAAGCAAAGAAAGATCTGATACTGTTTCTGCAACTCTCACGTCATTTGTAAACAAGTATGCAATCTTTTTACCAAACACCATACAAAGAACAAAGAAGAACACCCCTATCACAGAAGAAGTTGCAAACAAGACTTTTATCGAAAACTTTACAGCTTTCACGTTTCCTTTCCCTAATTCATTTGCCACCCGAACACTTCAAAGTTACAATACAAAGTGTATTACTCAAATATGCAAAATACACACAATTAAATAACACTTTTACGAATAAGGCACAAAAAAATCAACTAATATGTTGTCTCTCAATTGGGACAACGTACTATTTATACAGATACAGAACCAATTAAGTATTAGCAACAAGAATATTAAAGTACGATCTTTGAAAAATTATGAGGGAATTGTTGAGTACTTACCATGCGGCACCTAAGAAACCGAGGCTTACCATGAACTCCCATGCATTAAGGTTTAGGCTGCAAATCACCAACACAGAGTTTTAGCTTCTTCATAAATAGATAGCAAATTAAGGGAGAAGTAGGAAGTCGAGTTTGATACCAAATGGAGAAAGCAGCTATTGCAACCTCTGCATCTGCCATGTATCCAGCAAGTAAGACTAGAAGAGCATAGTACCATAACTCCAAGCTACACATTCAGACAACTGTTAGTTAAACCAAATTGACTTTTGAAGTCAAAAGAACAGTTTCTCAAAATGTATAGGTACTATATATATATATATATTTGTGACAAGAAGTATCGAAAATTATAACCATGACTCTATAATTCACCAAATAATATGTTGCAAGAAGTTAATAGAAACTACTTACCAGAGCATAATACCAGAAGATATTGAGAACTTGATCATAGGCAACATATCCTTAAAAGCAGCAACTGTGAATCCTTTCCATGTATTAGGACACCATCCTCCAAAAATATATATAAATTCCCCAATCACAAGAAACCATGATGACATCAAGAGTGAAATCATCGCACCCGAAATCCCCATGTTTAGCTTATAAACAAAAAGCATAGACAAAGGTATATGGATCGCAAACTGAGAAGCCGAAAGATATGCAATAATCATGTTCTTTAACTGCGCTTGTAGATACATTTGTATAGTCAAGCTAAAAACATAGTTATAGACAAAAGGAATAAACCATAACGATATGTATCCGCCACTGTTAGCTATTGATTCTTCCTCACCAACCAATTTGAAAATTTGGGTACCAAAGATAAAGATAGGGAGCAAAACAGTCAAAGTAATCAAGTCAACAATCCATGATCTTTGCAAGTAAATGCCCATCATATGATGTTGTCCTGCTCCAAATGCTTGTCCACAAAGTGTTTCGGTTGCACTTGACATTCCTAACTGTTGATAAATTCAAAATATCACAAGGAAAATGTATTAATTAAAGGTGGGGTGTTTGTATTTTAAAAAAACACACGTAAAAGTGCATATGGGTCAATTACAAGTATTCCATTGACGAGTCGGACAGAAAGAGTTTGAACAAGTGCATAGCCGGCTAGATCAATCTCGTTGATATGTCCAATAAACGATTGTGTGACAACAATAGTTCCGAATGCACAAACTCTTGATATCATACCAGGTAATGCAACCCGCCATATTTTTTTCGACTCTTCCCATATCCTTTGTTTTATGTCCCCTTCCTCTTCTTCATGTCGAACAATAAGCGTTTTCTCGATTCCATCATCCATACTGAGAATCACAAGGTAACGAACATGTTAGTCATGTTGAAGTTGTAAATGGACATATCAGAAAAGATGTACTGTAGTAAATATTTTAGAAAAGTTAAATATTAATATTGACTTGCTAATCATAATACGCACAGATTTTCTGTGAAAAGATATAGTTAATGATAGAATGATATCTGAATCTGATAAAACAAAAACTGAAAGTAGATAATTTACAGAAAATACAGATGGCAGGCACAACTAATTTGGATTTAGAAATCACACAAGAAATTAAGCACCACCTATCAAAAATGCCTTCGGCAAATTGCAGTATATATGAGCAGAAACAGTGACTAAATGCATGAACATTTAGGAGTTATGACTGTATTTATTACACCACCTGACCACCATATATACAAACAAATACAGTGACCACATGGGTCCCAAACCAAGACCACAAATTCAATTTTGCAGCCCAATGACCATCTTTTATATAAAAAAAATGCACATATTTTACTATTTGTTGTTTCCCATATATAAAAATAGTTTCTAAATTTATATATCAAACATATTTTAAAACTAGATATTTGGCCATACCCAATTAGTCTTACAATACAGTATGTATTATCATCGAATGTACGAAAATGGTGTCTGTCTGTGTTTACAGGTTAGATTCGTCTGCCATTGTCTCTATCCATATTTACCACAGACTTACAAACAAATTAGATATGATCACATGCCAACAATGTGTAACCTATGCATTATCACTAGTACATTTCACAATCATGGGTACGCTAGTAACTCCAAATGGGAAAATGATCAGATGTTACAACAGCATAAGATTGCAAGTAGGTGGATATCATACTCCAAATAATTAAATTGTGTGTTTTATACCATGATCATTAATTAAACATGACTATGTGTTTGAAAAGACTAATAACTAGGATTGACATAACCATAAAATTTAACTAACATCATTTAAGTGATCTAGTGGTAAAGTCACGAGGTCTCGTGTTCGTAAAAGGTCAAGAGATAGTGGCCATCCGTGAGCAACATGAACAGGGATAAACTCATAAACCTTATCCATTTACCCGTTTGTAACCATGAAACTCTTGAATATATCACAACTTGGTTATGTCGTTACATATCTAAACACATATCTTAAAGTTTTTATAATTTTGCTTAAATTCCGTACACAGTTGTTGATACGTTACACTTTATGACAAACAGAGAATTGAAACACCGAGGCCGGGATTATGACCTGTCAAAACCGGCCGGTTGTATTCGAATGATGGGGGATAGTTGACCTAGTGAATAAAATAGGCAAGGAGAAAAGGAGATAGAGAGAAGAACTTACTATATTAGGAGATATAAGGTGTATGAACAGTGATAACAATGGTGAAAACGGTTATTTCATACATCTGATTAATTACATACAAATGACGTATATATCTAACTTAACAACTCACACTTGAGTTCAACATATCACTACCCTACACTATATAAAGTTTACATTTCATACCCTCAATGCTTTGACACATGTACAACTTTAACCCTGACCTTCTCTATCACACTCCCCCTCGAGTTGAGAGTGAGCAGGAACAAACACTCCCAACTTGTGCAGAAGTCTTTGATGTTGATCTACACTGACTACCTTAGTGAACACATCAGCCACTTGAGATGTAGTAGAAACATGAGAAGGATTGATTGCACCAGCTTTCAATTGATCACGAACATAATGACAATCTACCTCAATATGCTTGGTACGAGCATGGAAAACAGGGTTTGCAGCAATGTAAAGGGCAGCCTGGTTATCACACTTAAGATCAACTGGACCCAAATCTTTCAAGCCCAGATCTTTAAGTAAGGTCACTAACCAAGTCACTTCACAACAGGTAAGAGCCATTGCCCTATATTCTGCTTCAGCAGATGAACGAGAAACCACCTGTTGCTTCTTTGATTTCCAAGACAAAGGAGAATCACCCAACAAAATACAGTAACCAGTGGTTGATCTTCGTGTCATGGGGCAACTAGCCCAATCAGAATCACAGTATGCCGTTAAATGAACAGCAGAATCATGTGCAAGTAAGATACCCTGACCTGGAGCATTCAGAAGATATCTAAGTAAATGTTTAATTGCTTGCATATGAACAGAAGTTGGTGACTGCATAAATTGGCTCAAAAGCTGTACAGTATAACATATATCAGGCCTAGTGATGGTCAGATATATGAGCTTGCCAATAAGTCTTCTATAAGGCTCGGGATCAACCAAAGGAGTACCCACATCTGTTTGTAATTTCAAATGTTGTTCCATTGGTAGTTTGTAAGGTTTACAATTGATGACACCAGCTTCATGAAGAAGATCAGTGGTATACTTCTTCTGAGATATGAAAATCCCTTGATCAGATCTAGTAACTTCAAGGCCCAAAAAATAACTCAAAGCTCCTAAGTCTTTCATTTGAAAATGAGAACTTAACTGAGTTTTGAGAACCTCAATTTGAGTTGGATCATTACCAGTGATGAGTAAATCATCCACATACACTAAAACAGCAGTAAATTGAGAGTTATCCCTTTTAACAAACAAGGAATAATCTGATTTAGACTGCTCATAACCGAAAGATAACAAGGCACTAGACAATTTAGCAAACCATTGTCTAGGTGCCTGTTTTAACCCATACAATGACTTTTTCAATTTACAAACCAAATTAGAAGAGTTAGAGGAGGTATTTGTCACATTCTCCCCCTTACCTGAATATCCCAAAGGTAATCTCATATAAACATCTTCTAATAAATCCCCATGCAAAAATGCATTAGAGACATCCATCTGACATATATCCCAACCTTTAATAGCAGCCACTGCAAGTAATGCTCTCACGGTAACCATCTTGGCTACAGGAGCAAAAGTCTCAGCATAATCAACCCCCTTTCTTTGCCTATTCCCTTGTACTACCAACCTAGCTTTTTATCTTTCAATGGTACCATCTGATTTAAGCTTGGTCTTATAAATCCAGTGACAACCAATGGCATGTTTACCAGGGGGTAAAGTAGTCAATTCCCATGTTTCATTTTTTTCTAAAGCAACTAACTCTTCATTCATTGCATGACACCAATCTGGATCCTTAATGGCTTCTTTAAAACTAGTAGGATCAGTTTGAGCTAAGAGAGCATGTAAAAAATTTTGAAAATGAGGTTTAAGTACAGTAGAAGACACTTGATGTGCCATGGGAACAGATGAAATCCTATGACCAGGAAGATCAGAGACAACATAATCATTGAGCTTTTCAGGAAGTTTGACATGTGTCAAAGCATTGAGGGTATGAAATGTAAACTTTATATAGTGTAGGGTAGTGATATGTTGAACTCAAGTGTGAGTTGTTAAGTTAGATATATACGTCATTTGTATGTAATTAATCAGATGTATGAAATAACCGTTTTCACCATTGTTATCACTGTTCATGGTATCAGAGCTATAACAATGGTGAAAACGGTTATTTCATACATCTGATTAATTACATACAAATGAAGTATATATCTAACTTAACAACTCACACTTGAGTTCAACATATCACTACCCTACACTATATAAAGTTTACATTTCATACCCTCAATGCTTTGACACATGTACAACTTTAACCCTGACCTTCTCTATCACAGTGTAAAATTGCTACGAGTCACAAAGTGAGCACAAATCCAATTTAGAAACTATAAGCAAAGGAAATAAGAAGGAAAGAATTGAAGTTGAACTTGGTGTCTTTATAGACTTAAAAGAAGCAACTATTGATAGTCGCCATTCAAAATCTATCCTTCCTTTTTTATGGGATTTTGCTAATTAATAGGCCTTACTCTCTTGTCAGCTTGTTCACTACAAGAAAATAGACATAATACGACGAAACCCTTGGAAGGGTACATTTTCTTAGAGGATGTTAATTTTTAAGTTGTTCCACTACATTTTCTTAGAGGATGTTAATATGGAGGGTACCATGACTCCCGTATCATATTTCAAGGGTATGCATCTGTCTCACTCGCAAGGAACATTTACGTCAGGCAAATCATATGTCCACAAATCAACCACATATCGTGAGGCACAAATTCGAAACCCTGACCTGTCGGTCATACATGTAGAGTCTGGACATTTGCGATGACGGTACCAATTAGGCTATGATCAATAGGTACATTTTCTTAGAGAATAAAAATTCATAAAGCTAAATTTGTAATTGTGCGTGAAACAGTGACTAAATTCAAGAACATTTTATGAGCCCATTACACCACCATATATAGATGAGCAAAACAGTCTAAGACTGAAACTGGTCCTGAACCGGACTGGGACCGGTCCTAGAAAAACTGGACTGAGAAAAAGACTGGACTGGTCCTAGGACTGCCTGACAGTCCTAATTCAGTCTTACTTTTCAGTCAGAAGACTGGTTAAAAACTGGACTGAAATCAGTTTAAACTGGTTAAAGACTGAAACTGGTTTAAAACTGGCAAAAAGACTGAAATGTATTATAAGCTAATTATGTTTATTAACTTTTTTCTTTCCTTATAAAATTTAAATTTAGGTCAAATTGTATTTGATACATTTTTATTTCTTTATTTATAAACTTTTATTTATTTTCACATCAACAATTTCAATTATATACATTTTAATTTAATCATACTTCACATTTATTGATTTTTTCTATTGGTTTTAAAATTTTATTGTAACTATTGACAAAATTATCGACCATGAAAAAAAAGACTGGAAATGACTGAAACTGGACTGGGACTGGACTGAAATTCTAAGAAAAACTGGCAAAACTGGTAAAAAACTGGACTGAAACTGGACCAGTCCTAGAAAAGACTGGTTTTTAATTTTCTGTTAAAAAACTGGACTTTTTTGAACTGGACTGAAAACCAGTTTTATCTGATCTTTGCTCATCTCTACCACCATATATAGTACAGTTCAGATACTGTGACCACATGGGTCCCAAACTGTTGGACTATGGTAAATAATAATGGCCACCTACCAAATGATTATTGTATGGCTCCAAATTCCATACACTCATTTGATTGAGTCGGTGCCTACCACCCTTTGGTCAAACAACATGTTTTAAACATATGGAAAAGAAAGCAGGCCATGCAAAGTCTCTTGTTCACGCTTGCATGTGTTTCCAAGGCTTCACTTCAATTATAAAAGGGAGTAGCTGAGACTTTGTTCATCAACCCATCCCATGCAATACTTGAAAGAGTTAAACAAACTCTTGTGAGAAGTATTATAGAGAAAAGAGTAAAGTGTAGAATTGTTAAATTAAAATTCTATACGAGTGAGTTACGAGGGAAGTGTTATAATTTAGTGAGTGTCCAAATACTTTGTTAGTATTTTCGGAGCCTAGTATAGATTGAGTGATACATTGTAACTTCGGTTTGCCATATTTGCTAGTAAAATCCCTCTCCGCTTCCGCTGGTGGACTAGGCCTCACGCCGAACCATGTTAAATCCTCGTTTCTTTACTTATTGCTTAATTGTTCTATTTAATTTCTCGGGCTTGAAAGTGCATTAATCACAACACAAACCAAGACCACAAATTCAATTATGCAGCCCAATGTAGCACCATCTTTTATATAGAAAAATGCACATATTTTACTATTTGTTGTTTCCCATTTATAAAAATAGTTTCTAAATTTATATCAAACATATTTTAAAACTAGATATTTGGCCATACCCAATTAGTCTTACAATATAATACTGTATGTATTATCATCGTATGTACGAAAATGGAGTGTGTCTGTGTTTACAGTTTAGATTCGTCTGCCATCGTCTCTATCCGTATTTACCACAGACTTACAAACAAATTAGATATGATCACATGCCAACAATGTGTAACCTATGCATTATCACTAGTACATTCCACAAATCATGGGTACACTAGTAACTCCAAATGGGAAATTGATAAGATGTTACAACAGCATAAGACTAATAACTAGGATTGACATAACCATAAAATTTAACTAACATCATTTAAGTGATCTAGTGGTAAAGTCACGAGGTCTTGGGTTCGTAAAAGGTCACGAGATAGTGGCCATCCGTGAGCAACATGAACAAGGATAAACCTCATCCATTTACCCGTTTATAACCATGAAACTCTTGAATATATCACAACATGGTTATGTCGTTACATATCTAAACACATATCTTAAAGTTTTTATAATTTTGCTTAAATTCCATACACAGTTGTTGATACGTTACACTTTATGACAAACAGAGAATTGAAACTCCAAGGCCGGGATTATGACCTGTCAAAACCGGCCGGTTGTATTCGAATGAAGGGGATAGTTGACCTAGTGAATAAAATAGGCAAGGAGAAAAGTAGATAGAGAGAAAAACTTACTATATGAGGAGATATAAGGTGTAAAATGCTACCAGTCACAAAGTGAGCACAAATCCAATTTAGAAACTATAAGCAAAGGGAATAAGAAGGAAAGAATTGAAGTTGAACTTGGTCTCTGTATAGACTTAAAATAAGCAACTATTGATAGTCGCCATTCAAAATCTATCCTTCCTTTCTTATGGGATTTTGCTAATTAATAGGCCTTACTCTCTTTGTCAGCTTGTTCATCAAATCAATTTTTAAGTTGTTCCACTATATTTTCTTAGAGGATGTTAATTTGGAGGGTACCATGACCCAGTATCATATTTCAAGGGTATGCATCCGTCTCACCCGCAAGGAACATCAACGTCGGGCAAATCATCTATTCACAAATCAACCACATATCGTGAGGCACAAATTCGAAACCCTGACCTGTCGGTCACACATGTGAAGTCTGGACATTTGCGATGACGGTACCACTTAGGCTATGACCAATACGTACATTTTCTTAGAGAATAAAAATTCATAAAGCTAAATTTGTAATTGTGCGTGAAAACTTAAATGAAACCGGTTAGACGAATTGAACAACTTAACACCAAATTGTGAAAATATTAACTGTGCGCATCACAGGTTGTATTAACCCGAGAGGATGCTTATCAGGAGGGCTGATGAACTCTGACTGTTGCCTTTTACGAAAATATTCAAGCTTGTCGTTGTACTATTCTTCGTGTATTAAGTTCAACTTACTTGTATTATTTGGGTGGCTCCGGTTACAGAGTTACAGGTTACCAGGGGCGGAGACCGGGCGGAGGCAGTCGCCCCCACAAGAATTTTTAAATTGCATAAAAATGAATTTTTGTATTAATGACATTTTAAAATTTTCGCCCATAAAACCATGTAAGAAATAAAAATAATTTTTCCGCCCCCACCCTCCTAATATCCTAGCTCCGCCCCAGCAGGCTACCTAATAGAAACGGTTCTCCCTTTTTAACGGATCATAGCGCACATGTGGCGTACCAATTGAACAATGTAGGGAATGATAATTTAAGGTTGATAGTTCATGGACCAGCACTGAAATATAAGTTTATTCAACTCAATCACAATATAATAATTATGACAATTAATAAAACCAAAAAGGACCGCCAATAATGCATGTTTACTTTCTCTGACTTTGGAACAAATGAATAAGCGGACTTTTTTACACTAAAAAGTCCATCAGTTTCATTCACTACATACCAAAGTCAAAAAAACACAGATAAAGAGAAAATTACATGGATGGTCTTGTGGTTGTATCAAAATTATGGTCTTGTGGTTGTATCGAAATTACCGGTTATCAAAATAATGGAACTGATAATAGACAAAAGCGTGGATGACCTCTTTCTCAATCACAACTCATTAGTAACTTGCTCCGGATTATCATTCGACTTCAAGTAAAATCGATTGAGACGTTCTGAAGCTTTCTTAACCTAAGATATGCAAAGCAAAATACCATCAAAACATAATTTTAGAAAGGAAAATAAAATAATCTAATATACGGTAACTTGTAAAATCCAATAGTAAGTATTGTGAAATTACCTGATGGTCCCAATCTGTCTTCCAAGTAAAATATACGAGCGTAATTGTTTGTGTTAGAACGCCACAAATCATTCCGATCCATATACCCTGTCAAGTAATATCAAACTTATCATTAACAATATCTTGACCATAAGTGTTTTGGTTTGCTAAAAAAGTAAAAATTACTATTGTTTACCTTAACTTCAAGCGATGTTAGATATCCGAGCAGAGCTCCGAATGGAATACCAATCAAGTAAAAGCAAACAAGGTTAACAATTGCTACAGTTGCCTGTAGACCCGCTCCAACAGCCACCCCTGATGACAAACATTTGTCATACTATGAACACGATATGATATGAGCGGCTAACTTCTCTACATGTTGGTGTTTGAGTAACAACGAACTAGTTGAAATCATTTGAAGAATTCAAGAATTAAAATAACTAAGCATAGAGAAGATTGTACATTCGTACGAAATATTAGTACGCCATTTGTTCCAAATTAACAAGACACATGACCAACTGTAGGAATGTACATTACATCATTTTTTGACAGTCAAATTTCTATTTTTCTCTTACTTATTAGAATGTACTTTTATAGTTACGTGTAAATAAAAGGGTGAAATGGGAAGGTTGATTATTTATATCTAGTAGTGAACATACTGAACATTACCCCCAAAATGCTTGCATAACTAGTAAGAAAAGCTGTTCTTTGTGTATGTATCTTTTGAACTTAAAAACCAACATGTGAAGTTTCTTATAATAGAAAGATGGGTTGACTAACTAAAGTTTACCTGAGAGTACAGGATAAATGCTGTTCAACAAAACCGAAAAGGAGAGTAGCAAAGAGAGATCTGATACTGTTTCTGCAACTCTATCATCATCCGTAAACACGTATGCAAGTTTTTTGCCAAACACCAAACAAAGAACAAAGAAGAACACGCCGATCATGAGGGAAGTCCCTAACAAGACTTTTATCGAAAACTTTACTGCTTTAGCATTTCCTCTCCCTAATTCATTCGCCACACGAACACTTTATACATGCAAAATTTACAACACAAAACGCATCAGTCACGTGTATGAAGGAATACATATATTTAAAGGACACAAACAAGCAATTTAGCAGGATAAATGCTACACTCACTAGATTTTTACAAAGGAAGTTATACAAAATGATGTGGTAAGTGATGTGGACCAATCACAACAATTCTAATTTTCTCTTTCATGTTTCTCTCTCCTTATTTTATTGGTCCACCTAAGCTTGTGGATATAATTTTGTAAAAATTGTGTGAGTTTATCATTTCTCATTTAGCAGACCACCTTTTACTAGAAAATGGCTACTAGTCAAGTGGATGGCGTAACGGGTCAGAAAGGTCAAAATGCTTTTCAGTGGTCAACATGAAACTTTATTGTCCCCGATTAATTTGTTTTGTTAGCACAGTTTACGAGGGCCGTTATATACATTTTGAGTACACCTTGAGCAACTTTTGGCTGGCTAACCCATTTTCAATTTAGCAAAGTTTTCTAAATGTACCCATTTGACCAGTAAGAGAAATACTCCAATATATTAGCCCACATTGACCACCCATTTACCCATAAATGGGTCAAAATTGCCACTTTTAGGACCACACATATGGCATGGCAAAGGATTAGCGAAAAAAATGGTTGTTCTGACTACTCCCTTTGGCGTTGAGAATTGGAATCATTTTTGGAAGCTTATGAAAGTTCAATTCTCTTAATTCGTTGGGGAATCTTTGATGACTTACCATGCTGCACCTAACAAACCAAGGCTTATCATGAACTCCCATGCGTTAACATTCAGGCTGCAAAAAAAGTAGCAAAAAATACATCTTAGTTTCTTACAAAATGAATTAAAATGGATATATAAACACGTGTTTATTACCAAATTGAGAAGGCAGATATTGCGACCTCTGCGTCTGCCATGTATCCAGCAAGTAAGACTAGAATCGCATTGTACCATAACTCCAAGCTACACATCAACAACAATGGTAAGACAATAGTTTGACTTTCAAAGTTAAAATGGGCTCTTATATTTATAAATAGTATAGTATGAGTTTTTATTAGCATTTTCAAATATCCAGATGATCACTTTCGATCCATTAACATTTCAGAACATTTGAAGTACTTAATTTGATGAAGCACTTGGTATCAGTTTGACTTAAATTCAAAATGTACAGAACCACATATACTTGGGTCTTACTAGCTATTTAGCCATGGCTTTGATGTTGGAAAAACTATTAACAAGGTGTGCAGCTTAGATATTAACTTCTGCAAAAGAAAAATAATAATATTAACTATATACTAACCAGATCATCACACCAGAGGATATTGAGAGCTTCACAACAGGCAACAAGTCCTTAAAAGCAGCAACCGTGAATCCTTTCCATGAATTAGGACACCATCCACCAAAAATGTATATAAATTCACCAATTACAAGAACCCACGATGACGTCGAGAGTGCAATCATTGCACCAGCTATTCCCATATTCAGCTTATACACAAAAAGCATTGATAAAGGTATATGTATAGCAAATTGTAACGCCGAAAGCCATGCGATAATCATGTTCTTTAACTGTGCTTGTAGATACATTTGTATAGTCAAGCTGAAAACAAAGTTGTAGACGAATGGAATGAACCATAACGATATGTATCCACCACTTTTTGCTAACGATTCTTCCTCACCAAGGAGTCTGAATATCTGAGTAGCGAAAATGAATACTGGGAGCATCACGGTCAAAGTAATCAAGTCAACGATCCATGATCTTTGCAAGTAAATGCCCATCATATGGTGTTGTCCTGCTCCAAACGCTTGCCCACAAAGGGTCTCGGTTGCACTTGACATACCCAACTGAAGTTTTTAGACATATTCAAGTTAATCGATTGTTCTATAAATAGTATGTGGTCAAATATGGTCAACTTACAAGTATTCCATTAACAAATCGGACACTAAGCGTTTGAACAAGTGCATAGCCAGCAAGATCAATGTCACTGATATGTCCAATAAATGACTGTGTGACAATTATAGTTCCGAATGCACAAACTCTTGATATGACACCAGGCAATGCAACCCTCCATATTTTTTTCGATTCGTCCCATATCCTTTTTTTCAGATCACCTTCCTCTTCTTCTTCTTCTTCTTCATGTCTTATAAGCTTTGTCTCGATACTGTCATCCATCCTGAACATCCAAAAATTTATAAAAATGTTAGTATATATCAGTGCTAAAGTTGCATTTTCAGTGCCACTGAATAACAATGTTGATGTTAATCATGCATCATAAGCGTTTAATTAATCGGGAATTATGTAAAACGTACTGGAAATCTTATGGCTTCATCCTATTTTTCTTATATATGTTGTACTTGGAGACTGTTAGGTAGTAACAAAAAGGCTTGTTTGTCATGAAGCTGAAATGGGAGGACCATGGTATGAGTCCCATCCATATATATCTCTTATTTTTGTTTTTATTTTAGAGTTTTTCAGAAATATCAAAGCAAGTCGCATACATATCGTCATCCTATTATTATTGCCACAAGCCCGTAAAATAATATATAAACTATTTTTTCAATGAAACCTATTAGGACGAAAGTGTCTTTAGCCTAACAGTATGAAAGAATATAGTGCGTATAATATATGAAGTGTTTCAGAAATATCAAAGCAAATCACTTACACATTGTCATCCTATTATTATTACTGAAAATATTATCGCCGTAAGCCCGTAAAATAATCTATAAACTATTTTTTCAATGAAACCTATCAGGACGAAAGTGTCTTTAGCCTAGCGGTATGACAGAAAACAGAGCGTATAATATCTATGTTTGTACACAGTATGCGAGCTCGATTTTAAGTTTAGGAACAATTAGGTAAATAAAAATTCTGTCTGAGCTACCAAAATGAAGTCAGTTGACGTGTCATAATTACATGCCCACAAGTAGTACCAAACTACCATGTGGTGTGTGTAGATTTCACCACATCCATCATCATCATCATCTCTTTTATCGTTTTTATACCTAATCACTCGATGTAATTCTACACACCGAACAAAATACAAATCCTTACATACCAAAACACTTGTATCCAACGCATTATCATTTGTACATTTCACAAACATTTAAAGATCATGTATTCATGTATATCATCACATATACACCAAACTTCTAATAAACCAAGTGTAAGTAAACATGATCCTTATTTTTTTTTTTTTTAAATCATAAAACAGATTAACAAAAAGTGTGATATTCCATAAACACATGCATGTTAAGCATTAAAAGATGATACATACTACCAAAGAGTAGTAATCTACACCTTAATCATAAGCATCTAAGATCAAGAAATGATACTTTTTTTGATTGAAATTAAGGCGTAAAATGAAGTGAAGAATGCAAAGGGAAACTTACTATATGACTTGAAAAAAATAGGCACAAATTGAGCAGAGTATATCGCTTATTTGGTTGAAACTCTTCTAGGAAAATAAACACGAAAGAAGAATGTGTGTAGTTTGGCATATAGAGTTCTAGAGGCAGATATATATGGTGGACATGATAATTTTGGGTTTTTGTATGAAAATTTTCAAAGTTTTGATACAATAATGATAATGTAAAAGGCCAAAAAATCATTTGATTTCATGTTTAATTTGTTTTTCTTTGACATAATTAGTACGATTTTCCTAGACAATCTACAAATGTCAACATATAATTAATGAGTAGTTCATAATATGATTTGACATATTGTGATTCAAATGCTATTAGCCCATGCATGGCCATCACTTTAATTATTTGCATCATTGATATTCATATACTATAAATCGGTCATTTACACCCATCTTGTGCTAAAGAATTTGTTTCATAAATTAAGTTTATTATTTGTTATAGGTGTTTGGGAAAATTAACTGAATCTGGAACTTAACAATGTAAATTGACATAAAATCACAAACAAACACATAATCAATAATTGTATAAGGGGTATTTGTGTAATTTTTTATTTCATAATCTTAAAATTTATTTTAAAATAATAGTTTTTTTTTTTTTTTTTTTTTTTTTTTTTCAGAATTTCTTTTTTCTCTAAGGTATCAAAGTTTGTTTACCAAACAATATTACAAGTTTGAGTTTATAGAAAAGATAAACTTAAGCTCTCGTAAATTCGGTAAACTCGCTTAACAAACACACCCAAAGTAAATGCAAGATGACCTAAATATAAATGCAAGAGTTCGAGTTATATAAATAAAAATATACTATACAAAATAATATTAACACTATATGAATAAACAAAACTATTAAAAGAACCTGGCAACGCATTGTAAAAAAATATATAATTTCATTATAGCGGTATGTAAGATAAATAAAATAATTATATTGGTAGGTTTTAGAATGTGAAAGTCAGGTAAATCTACATATGTATAACTTAAGTTACTTAACTTAGGGTAAAAATATCAACATAATGAGCTGGACCGATGATATTAATAGAGATATAAGAGAAAAAATTATTACGTAAAATAAGTTGATTGGATCAATAATAATTTTACGTCAGTTTGTGGATATTGTTTTGTAAAACTTTTGTGAGTATAGCAGTTTTCTAAGTTTTTTTTTTTTTAAGTATAAATGCTTTATAAGTTATATGATAATGAATTGATATTATTATTCCTATTACTTAGTTAAAAATATTTTATAACCGTAATAAATTGCTATGCAGAAATCACGATTTTGACTGTGTTAGCTGTTGATCTTTTCCACTAATTATTGCAAAACTTGTTGACACCTATAACTATAATAAAAGTTGGACGGAACATAAATAAAGTGATATAAAGTTGTGACCTCAAATAATTGTTTTTTCCTATACAACTCTTAAAACTTAAAAGCAAGTTTATGGATTTTAATTTTAATAAAAATTTAAAAGAGAGATCTTAATTACAAATTAATGTGGATAACAAAATCTATTTATGGGTTAAGAAAGCTAGATTTTTATTTTACATACAAATATACAATCATAAAAGTTGTCAAGAGGTAGGTAACGTGATTGGTAGTCATAAGTCCACGTATGTTTCAATGTAACCTCACTCATATAGTTTTTTTTTTTTTTTAAACATAAAATAAATTGCACAGGATCGAAAAGATCCAACTGAGTTACCACATTACAGTAAAAGTATTTGGTATAGTTTAGTTAGTTATACCACATTATAGTAAAAGTATTTTGTATTAAATGAACTGCTATATACAATAAAGTTGTTTCCTTCATTATGCTAGCTGAATTATGAGATGTTTTTGATAATGGTCTTAATGGAACATTGTTTTTTTGCATATTATAATTAGGGCGGAATATGTCAACGAGTACGTAAGAGGTTGACTGTTATCAACGTTTTTGTTAGAGAAAATGGATCTTGATTAGAGCACGCGGTGTGGTAACACTGTATTTACAGTGTTTTTGGTGTTGTGTTGTGAGTTAAAATTCTGGGGTGTGGTAACAGTGTTGTGGACAGTGTTTTGAAATATTTTATTATTTGTTTTATATTTGTTTGTTTAATTATATGATTAATATTAATAGTTAAGAAATTAAAAATAAAAGTTAACCATCTTTCAAAGAAAAATAAAGTAATACTCCGTAAAAGTTAACCAGCTATATAAAAATATGAATATGAAGTAAAATAGAAAAACAAAAACAAAAAATGAAAAGAAATACAAAATGAAGAAGAATAAAAAGACATTAGGTGGAGTATATTATTTAATGTAGTGGTCACCTCTTCTTCTTGAACACCTATTCTTCTTGAACACCTACCCTCTTCTTCTTCTACACCAACCTTCTTCTCTGCAACTTTAAAAACTTCATCCCTACAAAAATAATAAAAACAAGAAAAGGGAAAACAAAACGAACAAAAAAAGCAAAAGAAAAACAAAGAGAAAGAAGGATAGAGTTGTGATTTAAATGGGAAAAGGAAAAAAAACCATTAAATATTCAAAAACGTCGCCTCCCATCTCCGTTGTGTTTCCAACGCCGGCCCAAAAACGGCGCCAAAACGCCGAGAAAAATGGCGACGCGGGGTCGAAAAACGTCGTCGAACGGCGTTTTTGGTGAAAAACGCCGACGCCCAACCCCCCACACCGAGTGCTCTTATCAATATGCGAAAGAAAGATGTCGTCAAGTCACTTTGGCCCTAGAGTTTCTATTATTTTTATTCGTGCCCTAAAGCTTTGTTTCCAAATTAGTCAAGGAATAAACGTTTACACAATACATTAATAAATATGAAAGAAATGAAACTACAAAAAAAGTGGTGTTTTACCACGCATATTTCTTCACGTTTTAGTTAGTGTCACAAAATTTATTACGCTTTTTATCGTGGACAAATTGTAGACACATATTTTGAAATATACCCACTTATAAAAGCGTGAAGAATGATATCAATATAACTTGACGCTACAAACCGTGCACTATATATATTTGGAGAAAAAAAATTAATTAATTCACACAAAAAAGTGTGAACTTTGTTTATTGATGTAATTTTTTAAGAAGTCGACATTTTCAACTCCTGGCCCACTGATTTTTAGGATGAAATATTTACAAAAGAGCCCTAGATTTTCTAATATTTATAAAAGAGCCCTTGATTTTAAAGAAGTCAACATTTTCAACTCATGAGTTTTCTAATAAACTCGTTTCCATGTGTAGTAAGAGAACGGAAGAACTCGTTTCCATGTGCGGTCGGTTTTAAACCCTAGTTTTCAAATAGAAACTATCCTCTCAAAAACCCTAGTTAGCTCTCGAATTGATGATTGAAAATTATAGCTCTTCAATTGATCGATTTTAAACCCTAGTTTTCGTACGCTCTGTAAGTTGATTCATCTTCTCGCCTTTTCAATTTCAATTTGTGATTTGATTAGATTCGGAAAAAACTTGTGTTACTGATCGGATATGTGCATTAAAGTGAGCTCATTAAGTAATCTAGCTGTTTAATTTTGTATATTTGATATATATATAATGCTAATCTGTAAGTTTGTTTATAATTCTGTATAAATTATGTAATTGTTTGTAATGCTAATCTGTAAATTTGTTGCTGATATATACATATAGGAGGTAGATAAGTTAATTTAGTGTTTAGTTGATATGATGAGAAACTAATTTTGCTGTGGTCTCTTTTGTTTGGAGTTTGGAATATGCATGAGCTACTTATCTTAGCTGTGAGTTTTATTTTTATTTTGCTTTGTCTTGTTGTAGTTTTTGGTCATAGCAGTAACATGTAGCTTAGGTCTTTGTTGTGTTTTTATTTTGTATGGTTTTGTTTAGTGGAAATGGGAATAAGGCAAGAGCTACATCTTGTTTGTATGAAGTTTCTCATAGATTTTGTAAAATCAGGGGGCAAGAAAGCCTATTATTAGCACAATTGAATTTGACAAAGTCAAGTGATACAAATGTAAGCTAAACTAGTGATTATTTCATGCTAGATTAAGTGTGTATATAAGTCGAATCAAACACAAAACCAGCTTGTTTGGACTCAACATAGGCTCCTGGACAATATGATATTCCATGTTAGAGTTATGCCTAAGTAGGATAAAGTGAACATTTATTTTTAAAATCATCTTTCTTCTAAAATAAATATGCCAAATATGGATAAGCTAGTTATGCTGTCATTTTTAAAATTACACTTTTGTTTATTTTATTGCTTTTGTTTTTCTTGTAAACTCAATTTGGTAAGTTCAATAAATGGATAAAAGTTGGATCACATCTCATATAACTAGCAAAACTTTCAAAGATGGAGTTAAATATTTTATAGACTCTGCTCGTGTTAAAGGTATAAGAGGATCAATCGTATGTCCTTGTCTTAGATGTTGCAATTGTAAAAGGTTAGATGTGGATATTATTCACACCCACATATTACGTTATGGGTTTTTACTAGGGTACACAACATGGTCGTTTCATGGGGAGCATGATATACCTTCACCACATTATCGATTGTCGCACCCCCAAATTCGGGTTGCGGAAGCGAATCGGGTCGGGACGTGACTAATCAATAATCAAAGAACAAAGATATAATGAACGACTATATATGCGTCGTTTTAAACAAAATATATTGATTGTAATAAAAGTTTACAATAATTTATAGTACAAAAGCTCGGTAATCTATCTGAGAGATTCTATGGCATTACTACTTTTACAAAATATAATAATGCAGGAAAATCTCTTGGTTGTTTGCATGCGACTCGAGCTATGTACGTCCTGAGCGGACCTACTGCTGCTGAGTACCTGAGAATACACGCTAAAAGGTCAGCTAACGCTGGTGAGCTCACAGGTGTGACAGTAATCATAAAGTATGAACCACAAGATTTAGTATAATGATTTGAAATTAATCAAATAAATATGTATATTACTGCCATGAGCTCATAGTTTGAGCTTAACTGAGGTGTCAGAATCACAATCAAGTGCCTGATCGAGTTTGCCTCCTGCATGTGCCTAATCATACACACGTGTGAACAAATGATAATGCGTCCGTTCGACTGCAGTCGTGGTAGCACGACTACCCCGGACGGGGATTGTCAATCCCATATGGTACCATACACTAACACTCGCGCTAAATCCATACTAACAAACTATGATGTGGAGGGCTTCATGATTAGTAAGAACAACTCATGCAGTCAATATATTGAATTTTGTACTTGTGTTCACATGTAAATAAAACTGAGCATGTATTCCCACCTCTGGGTTTAAAACATTAAAAATGAGGGGCTATGAGACTCACCCAAGTCTGATGATTTGCCGGGCGTTCAAAACGCGCAAGGTTATAAGTATATGTAGACGTCTCAAAAGACCGTCCATGCTAGTTGTTCATCCAACTAGTAATGTCCAAATGATTTGGTTGTTGATTGATTAATTTGAGTTTTGAAAACATGTACGGCCCGTTGGTGACGGATGTTGTAATAATAATCTTAAAGTATTATTATTATGTGTCGTTCTATTGTATACTATTAAAGTATATGATTGGTAAGTTGTATCGTATATAAGTATTGGAGTAACATGTGTTCGACACTTAGTGTGAAGAATAGTTTTCAAGTTTCTGATTTAGGTGACACTTAGAGCGTCACTTAGTAGTTTTTGGCGACACTAGGAGAGTGTCGCATATATAGTGAATTTCAGTATTGTATGCGTCACTGAGTGAAGTGTCGCATAAGGTGGCATCACTAAGTTGCATCACTGAGGTTAAGTGCCGCATGTGTACTGTTCCTAAAATAGGCGTCACTTCAATTAAGTTTCGCTGGTGTGAGACATGGCGTCACTTCGGTGAAGTGATGCTAGTATGCGTCATTTGATTAATGCGTCACACAAGGGGAGTGTCGCTAAAAAATAGTTTACGGATATTGTAGCGTCACTTGGGTAAGTGTCATATGAAATGATTTTGTGCAAGTTAGCGTCATTTAGGTGAGTGTCGTATGAAATGATTTTGTGCAAGTTAGTGTCACTTAGGTGAGTGTTGCATGACCGATTTGGTCCATGCGACACTTAAGTCTGATGCGTTTTACACTATCTCGAAAACGTGGTCAATGGTCTCGGTTTGACCCGAAACTTTTACCTAAGTCTTAAAATGGCCCAATAAGTTCAATAAAATTTTTGGTTCGTGTCGGGGTTCACCCGAAGTGTCGGTTTTGTAAAATTACCAAAACAGCCCTTATGTTAATATTTTCAGATTTTTCACTCGATTAACCTCTCGTTTTCTACACTTTTTATTCCAAACCAAGTCTTATCAAAAATTACAGTTGGACATACATATTCTAGTTCATTTCTGCATTTTATGGTAATTTTACAAGTTCGTTTACTATTTTAAACAAAAATAAATATGAAGATTGGTCGGTTTTTGTCCGAAACTGACACTAGTTCAAAGATCAGCTTCTACACCAAAATATATGGATTTCTGGAAAAGGTCAAAGAAGAACTTTTTATAGAAGACATCCATACAGAGATTTCGGTATAAGATTCATGTGTTGATTCATCTTAGAACTCAAGTTATGGTCGTTTTTGTGAGACGATTTTTAGAGATAGAAAACTGTGATATATATATGTTTTGTAAAAACGTGTTTCAAGCTTTTGTTCGGACATTTTCTTGTCAAATGATCAAATAGACATGTAAATGTATGTAAAGCATGAAAATATAGAGGGAGAGAGGTGGTGAATCATACCAAAATAGAGCTCTAGAGAGAAAGGGGAGTGAGATGGTGCTAGGTTCCTTTCCTTGCTTCTTCTACTTGCGTTTTCTTCAAAAGATGATGGTGGATGATGGTGGTTGTGTGGTGGATGGTGATGGTGGTTCCTTTGAACCATTTTTAGAGAGAGAAACAAAAGGAAGAGAGTGAGGGTTAGTGAGAGAGTGAGAATGGTTGAATGAAGAATTATGGGTGTGGGTTGGTGCTTGTAAGAATCAAGAACACGATCCCCTTTTTGGGGGTCATGTTGGCCGATTTCTTCAAGGTCAAAAGAGGCAAGATTTTTGTTAAATCTTGTCTCAAAGTATTGGTATTATATCCGTGTTTGTTTACCCGATCGTTTAAACGTTAATTTGTACGTTAAACGTTATACGTACGTGTTTTAAATGACATTCGAATTTCGATATTTTTAACTTGGAGTCTCACTCAATATCACTTGAAATCATTTATAAAAATGTTTGGTTATGGTGTCGGTATTGATTTACGTACTCGTGTCTCGATTGTTTAGTCGCGTAACGTTTAAATTAAACGTTTTTGTCGTCGATTTGAAATACGATATTTCAAATAAATACTTACTATCCAACATAACATATTTTAGCTTATAAAATATATTTTGACTGTTATTCTATCGTCGGGCGCATTTCGTGCGTTTTCGGTTGCTTTTGAGCATTCTATACGATACGAAATACTTACGGAATATTATTAAAATAATATTTGGAAATAAATATGTTTATCAAATAATTTCGTATTATTTAATAAATTGAATTCACTAACGTCCGTATTATTGTATCGGGATCCGCCCGATATGAAAATGCACGATTCAAATAAATCGCGTACGTGTATATATTCTCAAATATATATACTGATACACATATTAGCCTATTACAAAAATAATTACACGTATTACAAAGTGATTAGGACCTAATAATTTGCCCTAATTTGTCGGGTGTCACATTCTCCCCTTGTTAAGAGAATTTCGTCCTGGAATTTAGCTCTGAGTCGTGTGAGGAGTATAGTCTGTGAATAGCTGTGGATATTTGAGTCGCATTTGGTCTTCCCATTCCCATGTGAATTCCGGACCACGCCGTGAATTCCACCGGACTTTAACGATGGGAATACGACTTTGTTTCAACTGTTTGACCTCACGGTCCATGATTTCCACTGGTGTCTCGACGAAATGAAGTTTATCATCGATGTGAATCTCGCCGAGAGGATTGATAAGTGTCTCATCAGACAGGCATTTCTTCAGGTTAAAAATGTGGAATGTGGGATGCACGCTGCCGAGCTCGGGTGGCAGCTGCAAACGATATGCCACTGGACCAATCCTTTCCAGGATCTCAAAAGGTCTAATGTATCTGGGGTTCAATTTCCCGCGTTTACCAAAACAGATGACACCTTTCCAAGGTGGTACTTTTAAGAGTACTCGATCCCCAACTTGGAACTCGAGATGTTTGCGTCTTACGTCAGCATAACTTTTCTGACGATCACGTGCGGCTTTCAGCCGGTTTTGAATACCAACGATCTTCTCGGTGGTCTCGTGTATGATTTCTGGATCAGTGAGTTGGCTGTCTCCCACTTCGGTCCAACAGACAGGTGATCGGCACTTACGACCGTATAGTGCCTCGAAATGTGCAGCTCCAATACTGGTATGGTAGCTGTTGTTGTACGAGAACTCGCATAAGGGTAGATGATGTTCCCAGTTTGCACCGAAGTCAACTACGCACGCCCGTAGCATATCCTCCAGTGTTTAAATGGTTCGTTCGCTTTGGCTGTCTGTTTGTGGATGATATGCAGTACTCATATCTAAACGAATACCCAATGATTTCTGAAGTGATTGCCAAAAGCGGGATGTGAAACGACTATCTCTGTCTGAGATAATCGAGATGGGAACGCCATGTCGGGATACGATTTCCTTGGGGTAGATTCGTGTGAGGCGTTCCATTTTATCGGTTTCTTTGATGGCTATGAAATGAGCATATTTTGTGAGACGATCGACGATCACCCAAATGGTATAGCAGCCGCTCGGTGTGCTTGGGAGTTTAGTGATGAAGTCCATTGTGATTTGCTCCCATTTCCACTGTGGAATGTCCGGTTGTTGTAGTAAACCGGAGGGTTTCTGATACTCGGCTTTGACTTTTGAACAAGTGAGGCACTTGCTGACATATGTGGCGATATCTGCTTTCATGTTTGGCCACCAATATAACTCTTTGATGCCATGATATATCTTGTCGGATCCAGGATGTATAGAGTATTTGGACTTGTGAGCTTCATGCATCACCAAGTCGCGTATGTTCTCTGAAACAGGGCAACCAGATTCTGTTTGAGAAGTATTTAACCCCATTTGATTTGATTTCGAATTGTTTTTCCATGTTGCGCAAGGCCTCGTTCTTGATGTTTTAAGGTTTAAGTGCTTCGAGTTGAGCGGTGAGAATCTGAATAATTAGATCATTGTGTATAGTCATACTGAGTGCTCGGACTCGAAGTGGTTTGGTGCGTTCTTTTCGACTGAGGGCATCGGCAACAACATTTGCTTTGCCCGGATGGTATTTGATCTCACAGTCGTAATTGGTAAGCAGCTCGACCCAGTGACGTTGCCTCATGTTGAGATCCTTTTGGTCGAATATGTGCTGGAAACTTTTGTGGTCGGTGAAAATTGTACATTTAGTGCCGTAAAGATAGTGTCTCCAGATTTTGAGTGCAAAGACGACAGCTCCAAATTCAAGATCATGAGTGATGTAATTCTTTTCATGGATTTTGAGCTGTCGGGAGGCGTAGGCAATGACCTTGTCTCGTTGCATCAACACGCAACCGAGACCTTGGTGAGAAGCATCGCAGTATACCACGAAATCATCGGTGCCTTCGGGTAGTGATAGGATAGGTGCACTGCAAAGCTTTTGTTTCAACATTTGAAATGCTGACTCTTGTTTATCAGTCCAATCAAACTTCTTTTCTTTCTGAGTCAGTGTTGTGAGAGGTTGGGCTATTTTCGAGAAGTTTTCAATGAATCGCCGATAGTACCCTGCCAAACCTAAGAATTGACGTACTTCGGTCGGCGTTGTTGGCGATTACCAATTTTTGATAGCCTCAATTTTTGATGGGTCAACATGAATTCCTTGACTGTCAATCACGTGTCCAAGGAATTGAACAGTTTGCATCCAGAACTCACACTTGGAGAATTTGGCGTATAACTCCTCGTGTCTGAGCAGTTCTAGGACAGTTTTGAGATGTTGCGCATGTTCTTGTTCATTGCGCGAGTAGATAAGAATGTCATCACTGAAGACAATGACAAACTTGTCGAGATATGGTTTACACACTCTGTTCATAAGGTCCATGAATACAGCCGGTGCGTTTGTTAAACCGAAGGGCATGACTTGGAACTCATAATGCCCGTAACGAGTTCGGAAAGCAGTTTTCGGAATGTCAACATCGCGAACTCGTAATTGATGATATCCAGATCGCAGATCGATCTTGGAATAGAAGCTAGACCCTTGAAGTTGGTCGAATAGATCATCGATGCGTGGGAGTGGATAACGGTTCTTGACAGTCAACTTGTTCAGTTCCCTGTAATCGATGCACATGCGGAAAGAACCGTCTTTCTTTTTGAAAAATAGGACCGGAGCTCCCCAAGGTGAAGAACTCAGTCGAATGAATCCTTTGTCCAGGAGTTCCTGTAACTGAGTAGACAACTCCTGAAGTTCGGATGGGGCTAGTCGATAAGGTGCTCGTGCCACGGGTGCTGCACCGGGCACAAGATCGATAGAGAACTCGACCTGTCTCGTTGGTGGAAGACCAGGCAGTTCTTCGGGAAAGACTTCTGGAAAGTCTCGAACATTTGGCACATCCTCCAGTCGCTTTTCCTCCGACTTTTTCTCCATGACATGTGCGAGGATTTCCTGATAACCCTTTCTCAAATACTTATGGGTTTTCATGCAGGATATGATGTTTAATCTCGTCCCACTGGTCTCCCCTTGTATGACTAGAGTACTACCGGAGGCGTGAGGTATGCGGACAATCTTATCGAAATAAATGATCTCGGCATGATGCATAGAGAACCAATCCATGCCAATGATGATGTCGAAACTTCCGATCTTGACAGGTATACGATCAATGGTGAAAAGTTTGTCAGCGAGGTTTAAAGTGCAATTGGGTATCACACTATCATTTTCAATGAGTTTTCCATTTGCTAGCTCTACAATGTACTTAACATCTAAAGCCACAGGTGTGATGTTAAGTAATGGACAAAGTTCATCAGATATAAAGCTTCTATCAGCACCAGTATCAAATAGAATAGAGGAAGTTAAGTTGTTGAGGAGGAACGTACCCGAGACCACATTCGGGTCTTGGTGGGCTTCCCTTGTGTTCAAAACAAAGGCTCTACCTTTTGCAGTGTTGTTGTTGTTGCCCTTGTTTTTCAGTTTCGGGCAGTCGTTCCGAAAATGCCCTGAGTTACCACATTCAAAGCAAGCTTTGGATTGACTGGTGTTGGTGCTGATGTTGGCATTGGTGGACCTGCAGTCCTTGGCCAGATGCCCAAAACGCTGACAGTTCGTGCAGGGAGTACCGCAAGGACCATCATGATGTCTGCGGCACTTAGAACAGAAGGGCTTGTTCCCAGTGTAGCCCTTTTTGGTATCAGGACCCGAGGAGTAAGCCTTGATAGTGTCAGGCTTCTTTGATGATTGGGAGTTGTTGTTGTTTCCAGACCATTTACGTTTGTTATCCGCATAAGAGTTTGAGTTGTTGTTGGCAGCTGGTGTTCCTCGGTGAACCACTTGAGCCATAAGATTGTGTGCCATGCGGACGGCACCTTGAATGGTTGTAGGGTTGGAAGCAGTGACCATACCCTGAATATGTGAAGGAAGTCCCCAGATGTAACGTTCGATCCGTTTGTATTCTGGATCAACAAGAGTTGGGCATAGCAGTGCCAGTTGGTTGAATCAGGTGGTATAGCCGGCAATATCATTGCCTTGTGTGGTGAGGTGCCAGAACTCGTGTTCCAGTTGTTGAATCTCATCTCGTGGACAGTACTCGTCTTTCATCATTTTCTTTACTTCTTCCCACGTGTTAAGAAAACAGTGTCAATGCCCACAGTCTGAGCATAAGTATTCCACCAAGTCAGAGCACCATCCATGAAGGTGCAGGTGGAGTACTTGACCTTGCAGTCTTCCTGACAGTTACAGATTCGAAAGACCGACTCCATTTTCTCCATCCAGCGTAATAAACCAATAGCACCCTCGGTGCCCTTGAAGTTCAATGGTATACAGTTCAGAAAGTCCTTGTACGAACAGGGCTTTGGTGGAGGAGTGTTGTTCAATGTTTCATTGGTCTCAGATTGTTGCTATAGGGCAGCTAGAGCATCAGCTACCCCTTGTGCAACAAGTTGGTCAACATCAGCTTGATTAAACGTACGTCTTGGAGGCATGATGCTGAACACAAATGAAAAAGGTAAATAAGATGTTTGTACAAAGGCATGATATATCACATATGTATATATATTGAGGTAATATACAACAGCACGACGTGATAATCATATTTCATTAGTTAATAAGTTGAGATACCGTGCAAGGTATAAGTTCAAAAGGTTACAGAATTTAGAGTTTACAAAAGATACCGGGAATTGTTACATCCGATCGAATTACAAGAGTCCTACATAGCTAGATAGGTAGATTACAAGATAGATACTATTCTAATTTCGGCGCAAGTTCACTTGTGACATGAGTGTGATAAGGTGGTCCACGGTAGTTGCAAGTCTGCTAGCTTGTCTGGCATTATCTTCTGTCAAAACTAGTCGTTGTACTAATTCACGGGAGTACTCTTCAGCTTCTCGTGAGTGTTGCTCACATTCTTCTAGTCTTGCCTGCAGGAGATCAACTGTGCTCCTGTCATCAATCACTTGTTGATGAATCATTTCTATTGTCTGGGTCATGTTTTCGCGTTCTTGGAAGAGTTCTGCAATGCGGTCATGAGCTTGGCGCATCCAGTACATGCGCGCTATGTGTTGTTCCCGTTCCAGACTTTTAAGTCTTTCTTCATGGCGGTGTAGCCTAGCGGTTAACACCGGAACAGTATGATGGATGGGTTCTTGAGTATATGGGGAGATGTCCATGGAGTCAGCAGGGATTTGTATGTCTTCCTCATACCTCCAGGTGTTTAGAGTTGTAGGTAGTCAATCCCACTTATGAGGGTAAGCTGGATGGCGTGTTCTGGTTGAGGTATCACTAGTGTGATTGAGATAAGGGTTAGCTCGGATAGATCCGGTACCCCTCCTGTGATTTCGTGTGACTCTTGCCTCTCCAGTGATATAGTAGAGAGGTTCTGGAGAAGCTCGTGTCGGTGAGACAGGTAACACGGTTACCTCCTCAGTAGTTTGTGGAGTTTGAGTCTCGTCGTTTGTGTCAGCTGGTGCTAGATGAGGAATGTCTGCCATGTCTGTGGCAAGAGCATTTAGTGAATATTGTGAGGCCTATATATATCATATCATATAATATATCCTAGTGTGTCTAGCACAAACATGTATAGGTCCGGTTTCTCTCGTGGTCAGAGTCAACTAGTGTATTCCTGTTCAACATAACTGTTTCAGACCTCACATCATCTTTCCTTAATTGTACATAGTTGATCAGGCTATGTTAAATTAAAGTCGTATGATGTAATTCCTGAACCAGTCATACCTAATAAGGAAATACTGCCTAACGGTCATAGTCTAGGCCTACTAAATGCAACCTAGTTCACTATAACCTTAGGCTCTGATACCAATCTGTCGCACCCCCAAATTCGGGTTGCGGAAGCGGATCGGGTCGGGGCGTGACTAATCAATAATCAAAGCACAAAGATATAATGAACGACTCTATATGCGTCGTTTTAAACAAAATATATTGATTGTAATAAAAGTTTACAATAATTTATAGTACAAAAGCTCGGTAATCTACTAATCTATCTGAGAGATTCTATGGCATTACTACTTTTACAAAATATAATAATGCAGGAAAATCTCTTGATTGTTTGCATGCGACTCGAGCTATGTATGTCTTGAGCGGACCTACCGCTGCTGAGTACCTGAGAATACACGCTAAAAGGTCAGCTAACGCCAGTGAGCTCACAGGTGTGAAAGTAATCATAATGTATGAACCACAAGATTTAGTATAATGATTTGAAATTAATCAAATAAATATGTATATTACTGCCATGAGCTCATAGTTTGAGCTTAACTGAGGTGTCAGGATCACAATCAAGTACCTGATCGAGTTTGCCTCCTGCATGTGCCTAATCATACACACGTGTGAACAAATGATAATGCGTCCGTTCGACTGCAGTCGTGGTAGCGCGACTACCCTGGACAGGGATTGTCAATCCCATATGGTACCATACACCAACACTCGCGCTAAATCCATACTAACAAACTATGATGTAGAGGGCTTCATGATTAGTAAGAACAACTCATGCAGTCAATATTTAGAATTTTGTACTTGTGTTCACATGTAAATAAAACTGAGCATGTATTCCCACCCCTGGGTTTTAAAACATTAAAAATGAGGGGCTATGAGACTCACCTGAGTCTGATGATTTGCAGTGAAGCAAAGGTGATGCAGTAAAATGAGGTGTCCGAAGACTGTAACCTGCAGAGCATTCAAAACGCGCAAGGTTATAAGTATATGTAGACGTCTCAAAAGACCGTCCATGCTAGTTGTTCATCCAACTAGTAATGTCCAAATGATTTGGTTGTTGATTGATTAATTTGAGTTTTGAAAACATGTACGGCCCGTTGGTGACGGATGTTGTAATAATAATCTTAAAGTATTATTAAAGTATATGATTGGTAAGTTGTATCGTATATAAGTATTGGAGTAACGTGTGTTCGACACTTAGTGTGAAAAATAGTTTTCAAGTTTCTGATTTAGGCGACACTTAGAGCGTCACTTAGTAGTTTTTGGCGACACTTGGAGAGTGTCGCATATATAGTGAATTTCAGTATTGTATGCGTCACTGAGTGAAGTGTCGCATAAGGTGGCGTCACTAAGTTGCGTCACTGAGGTTAAGTGCCGCTGGTGTACTGTTCCTAAAATAGGCGTCACTTAAATTAAGTGTCGCTGGTGTGCGACATGGCGTCACTTCGGTGAAGTGACGCTAGTATGCGTCATTTGATTGTTGCGTCACTCAAGGGGAGTGTCGCTAAAAAATAGTTTACGGATATTGTAGCGTCACTTGGGTAAGTGTCGTATGAAATGATTTTGTGCAAGTTAGCGTCACTTAGGTGAGTGTCGTATGAAATGATTTTGTGCAAGTTAGCGTCACTTAGGTGAGTGTCGCATGACCGATTTGTTTCATGCGACACTTAAGTCTGATGTGATTTACACTATCTCGAAAACGTGGTCAATGGTCTCGGTTTGACCCGAAACTTTTACCCAAGTCTTAAAATGGTCCAATAAGTTCAATAAAATTTTTGGTTCGTGTCGGAGTTCACCAGAAGTGTCGGTTTTGTAAAATTACCAAAACAGCCCTTATGTTAATATTTTCAGATTTTTCACTCGATTAACCTCTTGTTTTCTACACTCTTTAGTCCAAACCAAGTCTTACCAAAAATTACAGTTAGACATACATATGTCTAGTTCATTTCTGCATTTTATGGTAATTTTTCAAGTTCGTTTACTATTTTAAACAAAAATAAATATGAAGAGTGGTCGATTTTGTTCGAAACCGACACTAGTTCAAAGATCAGCTTCTACACCAAAATGCGTGTATTTCTGGAAAAGGTCAAAGAAGAACTTTTTGTAGAGGACATCCATATCGGAGATTTCGGTATAAGATTCATGTGTTGATTTATCCTAGAACTCAAGTTATGGTCGTTTTCGTGAGACGATTTTCAGAGACAGAAAACTGTGATATATATATGTTTTGTAAAAACATGTTTCAAGCTTTTGTTTGGACATTTTCTTGTCAAATGATCAACTAGACATGTAAATGTATGTAAAGCATGAAAATCTAGAGGGAGAGAGTTGGTAAATCATACCAAAATAGAGCTCTAGAGAGAAAGAGGAGTGAGATGGTGCTAGGTTCCTTTCCTTGCTTCTTCTACTTGCGTTTTCTTCAAAAGATGATGGTGGATGATGGTGGTTGTGTGGTGGATGGTGATGGTGGTTTGATGAATCGCAAAAAGTCACGTTTTTACATGCATTAATTGTCCCATATTTAGCTCTTTTCTAACAAATACATCTTAAAATCATCATTATTCAATAACTTTTGTTAAAAAGGTATAAACTTGTCGGTTTTTTGAAAATCAAGCAAAAAGGGCGGAAAACTGACCTAAATAGGCACTATTCTGAGCCTAACCCTAATTCTACTGTAAACTTCATACCAGAGCCTCATAATAGTCTTATTTTGTAGCCATGAAGATTACGAGAACGTGGATATAAGGATTGCTCAGAACGGATCAAGGACGAGAAAGTTATGCAAGAAACAGCACCACCGAAGACTACAAAATGTATTCTGAACACGCCCGGGCCCCACACATCCAATTTCTTCCAAATTGGCATCATTAGAAGCGTAAGGAATTACGAAGACGTAGGTGAAAGAATCAAGTCAAACGGACGTGAAACGAAGAAGATACGGCCTTCCGAAGCAACGAGAAAAGTCAGAAAAATCACACGGCCTAGCACACGGCCACCACCAAGCCGTACATGGCCTTGGTATAGCCGTACATGGCCCTAAACAAGCCGTACATGGCCCTGTTTAGGCCGTACACGGCCTCTGTTGCTCTCACACGGCCTCCTTCTTGCTTCGTTTGCTTCTACGTGTGCTTGTGGACTTGTACTCTTGGATTCAAGGCTTGCCTATAAATAGAGCACCTCATTCACCTCATTTCACACACCAATTCTTCATAGAATTCTCTCACTTTCTCTCTCACACACTCTTTCTCTCTCTAGTTTAGATTAGGTTAGTTTCTCTCTCTAGTTTCTCTCTCTAGAGAACTAGAGAGATGTAGGCATGGTTCGAGTGGGGAAGATAGCTGTAGCTTGGGAATTTTATTGTATTGAAGTTTTCAAGATTCTGGCTTGTACTACTCAGTGTTATGGTGCTTAAATACTGGTTATTACTTATTCCTTTACTTACGGTTATTATGTTTTGTTTGCATGATATCTTTGTTTGTGTTGCAAATATTGCCATGCTATTTACGTAGTTTAATACTGTGATTGTTGAAATGTAGATATTAGGATTATGGATGATATTTAATTCAGTGGGATAAACATTCTGAAATAACGGAAGTAACGTTATACGGCTTTCATTTGTATAGCGTCGGAATCATCACGAATGTGTGTAGTACGAAACGTGGAAGCTATGAAAGTCGTGGGCACAATCCGTTATGGAATAATGTTCCCAATATTATGATTGGTGATTGTTTTGCTGTGTATCTGGTTGAGTTTTACATGAATATAGACTTAATAAAGTGTCAACCCTTTCCAGTATTTCACGTGACTATTGCCTTAGGATAGGATCTGATCAACCCTAATACTACGTAGATATAGTTATCTCATATTACAGTATGAAGCTATGAATATTCCGTAAAACGGCACAATACTTCGTATAGCGTTGGAAACACCTCGTGTGGAGTACAAATACGTGGAAGCTAAGGAACTGCCGTAGGCCTACCTCATCGTGGAATACCTAGAAGTCACCCTTTTAGAATATGGGTCTAGGAACAATAAAGCTGTGGAAATGCTCGCTGCACCGTACACCATTAGTACACTAAGGCTAAAATACAGCTGTGGAAATGCTCGCTGCACCGTACACCGTTAGTACACCAAGGTTAACATACAGCTGTGGAACTACTTTAATGTACAGTACACCGTTAGTACGCCTTGAGTCTGGAACACTGTGGATATGCCAAATGCACTATACACCGTGAGTATACCTTGAGTCTGGAACACTGTGGATATGCCAATTGCACTGTACACCGTGAGTATTCCTAGGGATGAACGCCTGATAGCAAAGGAGGGTCTAATTCATGACGGAGTTAATTATGCTTAAACCTAATATAAATGAGTTCTGAAAAGAAAGCAAGTATTCGGCTGTAATACAAGATGCTTAAACTGCTTAACTCAACATAACCGACAGCTCAACATATACAACATACAATTAGTACTTACCTAGATAAACTCAGATAGATTTAGGTGTTAAGAAAGGTCAGATAGAAAATTGCAGTTTGTTACCTTATGCCTACACCCAGGATACATCATCCGTATAGGTCGCTTAGCTTTACAAGGCAAGTGAGGGGGGGTTTGAACAACCTATTTCTGATCAGCATCAGGATAACCTAGGATTCAGTGACATATGCTTTTAGGCTTTTAGACTAAAACATAGGATCCTAGTGTTTACACCGACTGTCCGTCTGATGATTTGCCCAAGGTAGTCTCCAATCATCTGTATAATGAATATCATCCAGAAACCCTAATTATTGAAGTTTCAGCAATCACGCTCTACCTGTTGCCTACTCTCTATTTTATTTACTTGTTTTATTTAGTATTAGCTTAGATAACCAACCAAAACCTACCTACTTTTATAAACCCATCCTATCAGAAAGCTCATTTACGGTAAGTCCCTTTTGGTTCCATTCGCTCCGATTTTAAGAACGACACTCGAGTTATACTTACTCCCCAAAAAGTAGGTAGTACTTATAGTTTGAGCCCCAGCTCATATAAATTTAAAACCTAACATGTTTCTACGTTGTTGGGTCATTGCCTGCAGGACCGCCGTGCACCCCAGACGACCGCGGTAGAGTCAGCACTCTGACGGCGCAACAGGTTTTTGGCGCCGCTGCCGGGGATCGGTTGTGAGTAGTGAACTTTAAGATTACCGTAGATAGTTGACTTTTAGGAGACCCTTCCTTAAGATTTTCATTACTTTAGGAAGTTAATTACTTTAGTAGTTAGTTAAATTAGAAAACCCTAGAAAATCCTAATTCTCCTTCCAATCTTATTTCTCCCATGGATGAGATAACGATCATGGACGATGCGGAATTCTTTGTGTCTTCCCACAAAGAGGTCTGTGTTAACCAGGAAGTTGAGATTGACAAATATTCATCCTTAGACTTAGGTTTTGATACATCTCAGCAGAAGATTCCACCTTCTGTCACTATTGAATTAAGTGGTCAACCCACACTTGACCCTGAGATTTTATCAATCTTATCTAAGTATCCACATTACCTTAGACCTGCCACCCTACCAGAAGATGTTCCTTTCAGTATTTAAGTTTTCTTCTATCCACCAATGCCTTGGATGGATTTGAATGAGCGAGTTCATTGCTTAGATGAATACTTCAGGTATGATCTTCCAGATATATTGCGAGCCTACACCACTACTCTTTTCCAAAGTGTAGAAGTGGATGAGCGTCTCCAGTGTCCGGAGGATCCTGAACTAGAAACACCAACCTTACCCAACACTGAATCAAGTAATAACCCATCAGAATCAAGTAATGAATGATAAACGCTCAAAAGTACTATATTTCAGTAGTATTTTACCCCTAATCTTGAATGTTTTTATTGCATTTTGTTTAGAATAGATATTGATTTCGTTCATATTTGCAATTAGATGTGGAAATGGAGCGTTTATGGAAAAGGAACGGAAAACAGTTAAATAACGAGCTAAATGATACATATTTGAAGAATAATGAGAAGCCGGTGTTGAAGAAAAGAAGAAAGGAAGAAAAATCAAGAAACCGGCTGGAAAAGTCATCCATACGCCGTATGGAAATCCATACGCCGTATGGATTGCTGCAGTGGAGGCCCAGGTTATGCGGACATGGGCTGGGCTTGAAATCAATCCATACGCCGTATGGAAATCCATACGCCGTATGGATCAAAAACCACAGAAGTATAAATTCGCGTTTTAAACCCTATTTCGATAGTTTTTTATGGTTTTCGTTCTCTTTTAGTTCCAGACGACTTTAGGGGTTTTAAATTCGTAATTTAGGGTTAGTTTGGAGGTACAAAAGGTGAAGAACGAGGATAATTCATCTAAATCATTCGTAGTTCGTCTTTATAACTCGGTATAATTTCTTTATTTCGATTTCATTGAAGTATTTGATGTTGAATAATCTGATTATTACTGATTTATGATGAATTGAGTATTTAAAGTGATTGTGTAGTTAATTTAACTTAGATTATGATTATTGAACGATTATAATTGCGTATTGAATAAGTTATTTGATTGAAAACGGTTATATTGCTCGTGGACACTTGTTTATTGGTAACTAGTTATTATTGTTTGCTTCACGTGATTAATAATTTTAATGAGATTGAGTTCCTTTAAGATTATTGATTATTGCTAGTATTACCTTAGGGTTTTGGACTATCACTAAATACGTTGAGTCTGATAGGTCGAGTATACAATAATAATCTACTTTAAGATGAGCAAGACAATAAGTTAATTATTGGGTATTGTTGAGTCATACCAATAGAGTTGATTATAACGAGTTGTGAATGTTTAATGCATAATTTAGGGAAAGACACACAATTGACTGATCATCTTGTGACATTGGAACCAGTGTTTCATGTTGGACCCTAGATTATAGGAATTAGTTGGACCCGAAACGTTGGCTAGTTCATATTCGACTTAGTATTCATTGAAGAATTTGGTATTAAGTTGATCTAAAAGAATCACAATTAGATAATCAATACGTAATAAATCGGGAAATATGAATCTAAGTGACATTAACTATACAATTACTTATTCCTTCCAATTAGGATTTATTGTTATTATTTATTTATTATTTTAATTTAAAGTTTTATTTACGTTTGTTTATTTTAATTAAATGTTTTCTGAATTGTTCGTACGGAACTAAAACGCCCCCCATTATTTACTGTTTTCTAGTTAATTGTTAATTTCTATTTTAAATATTCCACATTTTCCCTGTGTTCGAATCTGACTTACCAAATCTATATTTACAATTGATCGGGTATTCTTGCCTGGTTGCTTGAAAGTATTTATTAGGTATTTCTATTTATAAATTATAAAACAAGACGCGATTTCATAAGCGACATCAAGTTTTTGGCGCCGCTGCCGGGGAAAGCGGTTGTGTTTATTTAAATAGAAATTAATAATTTTTAATTCTTTCTTTTTAAAAGTAACTTTTGTTAATTAAGTTTCAGCAAAGTTGTTTTAATAAGTTTAATTAATTTTGTCACCTGTTTTCATTAATTCATTGGTCACTAATTATCCTTTAATTGGTTAAATTTTTGGGGTTTTAGTTTCAACCGGCGGATGGAAATCCGTCCGCCGGTTGGAGTTCCATTTATTTAAAGTTGTACATGTTAGTTAATTTTTGTTTATTTTGTGTGAACTAACTTGTTTTTCGTTAGTGGTGTTTTGTATTTTTAGATTTATTTTTATTTAGGTTTGTCCAATGGCGAGGAGCTTTGAAAGTGATGAAAACAATTACGATTTGGTTGGTATTTATGATTCTGAGAGTTTGGAGTCGAGAGTAGAAAGTGAAATTCCATCATTCACTCATTTAGGCCGCAAGGTTGTGCCTATCACATCGCCATGTGAAGAATTATTGGGTGCAATTGCGAATGTGAGATGGGACATTCCTTTTACAGCTGAACTAATCAGGATATCCCATGTTTATTTCTCCGACTATCAACTGGCACTAGTACAGAATTTACTAGATAGTGCAGAAGTGGAAAGACAATTTGGGGATTCTCAGCAGTTTCTGGATGATCTTTTAGATTTTGAGGAATCAATAACCTTAAGGATCGAAGAGGAGAAAGTATTCTTTGCCAATCAAAAGAGGCGATATGTTGAGATTTATGAAATTTTAAGACAACATTCGTTTCCTTATTCGGCTAAACAGGCCGCATGTCTTAGTCGTATGATTAAAGCTTTGTATGAGTTAACAGGTCATCCAACTTTCAAGGCTGATAAGGAATTTTTAGCTGGTTTAAAGGATCTGGTTCAATTGTTAAAAGTAGATGATCATCTCAAGGATGAGACACCTCATTGTTTTGTAGTGAGTAACACTATTCACTATCACATGAATAGAATGGTTGAACAGTTAGATCGTCTTGCTAAGGAAGAGGAAGGAAGACCACGCCCGGATTTTATTCACCCAATTGGTGAAATTGATTTAGCAACATATCTAGTGGCGAATATGAGAGAGTTAGTAGATGAGACTAAGATTATGTACCCAAATGAACATTTCCACTATGGAATGGTGGAAATCTACATGAGATTTGTTGAAATATTCAGGAGTTCAGGTTTGTGTTTTAACAGACTTCAAGAGCAAGTTCTGGGTGAGATTGAAAGCTTAATCAGAAGTTTGAAGGAAGCTCCATTGATGAGCAAGCATCATCAGATTGGAGAGTCATGTTTAGAATTTATTGGTGAGCTTGAGGATGACAGTCCGGAGCGAGAGGTTAAGTTAGTTGGTAATGATGAAGTGTGGGATGAAGAAGGAGAAGTAACTAAGTCAGTATTGAAGATTAGCTGGGATTTAATTTATCTGCTTCCTGTGGTTAACGAGCATTTGGCAAATTTTCCAAGTTTTGGTCATGGGATCATTAACATCATTCCCATAATCACTGAGCTTTTCCTTGCTATCTATCTGAATCAGTGATTCTAATCCTTTTATATTTCTTATGCTATTGGATTGTTTCTAACATTTTGATTTGTTTTGGATTATGTTAGACTTTTGTTTGTTTTGGATTTTTATTTTTGAATGTGTGATTTGAATATTAAGTATTATTTTGAATATTATTCTTTTTAATGTTTGTTAATTATTGTTATTTATTTTATAGTGTGGAATTGTGAAGATTTTGAAGTCGTGATTATCATCCAGGTTTGAGATTTAATTATATAAAGTTAGTGACGAATTTGGGTTAAAAATGGGTTGAAAATCGTTTTTGAAAAAAATTCTGATTTTTCAATCCATACGCCGTATGGAATCCATACGCCGTATGGATTGATTGGGCCGCTGGACCGGGCCGTTGACTGGGTTTAATGAGTTGACCTGGGCCTGTTTAATCCATACGCCGTATGGAATCCATACGCCGTATGGAATCCATACGCCGTATGGATCAAAAATGCAGAAAACCGCCAGCAGCCTTCTTTCTTCTTCATTTTCAAACCTAAAAACCACTTCTCAACCACCCACGGCTCTCACACCCACCACCCCCTAACGAAAAATCCGGCCACGCATTCATCGCCATTTTTACATATTCGTGTTACACACACTTTCCTCTACAAGGTATAACTTCCCGTTTTCATTTTCGTTGGTTAAATCACTCGTTTGGAAGTTAGGGTTTATTGTAAATTTTTGGGTATTTCGGATATGGGTATGATTATTAGCATGTTTTGGTTGATATATGTTCTAGTTGCTATATGCATTGCAATGTCATGCTCGTTTTTCGATTATATTGCATATTTTGTGTCATTCGAATTATTCGTTCGTGATGATAAATTGTGAATATGAGAAACTCAATTATGCTATGTTTTAATTTAGTGCTTATTAATTTTCTGACCACATGATGATTAATGCAAATATTTGTTTGGTACACAAGAGTTTGTGATTACGGTTATGTGATAAGTTGTTATTTTGATTAATTGTGTTATGATAATTCATTTTGATATTGTATGGATATTTGCTAGTTGCTAATACTCGAGTTTAGTGATTGTGCAATTTCGTATATTCATAATGGTACCAAGTTATTATAATACATTTAATTAGGCAATTGTCAGGGATATTTAATTAAGTATATACATGTATGCATATTGAGTAGTTTTTGTTTAAAAATTGCAATTTAGGTTCATGAAATTGGTTGTTGCGGTAGTTTTAGGCTAAACCTTTATGGTGGATTATTCAATTTTAAGCCGAAATGCTGCCGAAATTTTTAGCAACCTTTTTGTAATTAACTGCTTATTTAGTATTATTAACAATTGTTTTGTTTAGCAGTTATCATGTCTAACAGGAGAGCACGAGGAGGTGAAACTTTGGGAAACCCGTTGATTAGAGCCCATAGATACCTCACTTTTCATGGGTCATATTCTGAGACTGCTAGGATGCAGTTTAGAGATCGTCTGGCTTCCAATATTGGCCAGTCCATTGAGGTGTTTGATGCTGTTAACTGGAATGTTTTGGAGCATGTGATTGCTAGAGAGGGGTTTACCAATGGTGCTGAAGCCATTAGGAATTTACTTGCTGTTCCATATGTACTAGAGGATGGAAACATTGGATTTGTTTCCTATGCTTGGTCCCGGTTATTCAGTATCAGGGAGGATATCTACAGAGAGCTGGTTGTTGAGTTTTATAGCACTTTTAGGTTTGATGCCAGGTCGACCCAATGGACTGAGAACTCCATTTTCTTCCAGCTAGGGGGACAGCCCAGACAGATGACCTTGGTTCAGTTTGCTTTGGGATTAGGGCTTTATGAGCCCAATGAGCTGGATAATCCTCACTTTTTAAACCACATTTCTGCAGGTGCTGTGAAGAAGCTCACTGATTTGGAAATTGAGCAGGAGTGGCAGTTTATTGCCCAGGGTAATTATGGTAGTTCGACACCTTCTTACACGCGTATTCGAGATCCTCGTCATCGACTCATTCACAGATTGTTGACTTACACCATTGTTGGTTGCAAGGAGGGGCCTGAGAAAGTTTCGAGGCCTGACTTGTTTTATTTGAGTTCGATTATCAGGAAGAGGTTAGTGAATGTACCATGGAGGTTGGCGAAGTGGATGTCGAAGAGAGCTACTGGTACTAGAGATGGTAGCAGTTTGTGTGGAGGTCACTTTGTTACTCGATTGGCTAGATACTTTGGTTTGGCTACTCAGGATGAGATGGGGTCATGCACGATTGTTCAGCCTAGTATGGGCTGGTTGACTGCACGCCGGTTGGAGGCGTTTGCCCTTATTGAGCCATGCATTACTTATGGTGGTCCTGCAGAGATGTATTACTGGGTTCCGGTTACTCCGGTAGGACAGACTTTGCAGTCGAGGCAAGGTAGAGCTAGAGGAGATACGAGTGGCAGTGATAGAGGTCGAGGTACGGCACGAGGCCGTAACAGAGGTTATGCTACAGAATTTGATCAGTTGTCTCAGCAGATGCACCAGATGCAGTTACAGCAGACTCAGAGGTTTGATCAGATAGACCTTATGCAGAGACATCATTTCCATCAGACCAGTGCACACTTGGACTACCAGGATGGCTTGTTTGAGCAGCTGTTTGGTCAGTTTCCTTCTGGTCCCACGTATCAGCCATTCCAGTACCAGATGCCACCTGAGTTCTTGCCACGACCACCACCACCATCGCAGTCAGAGTATGGAGCGCCTTCTCACCAGTACCGGTACCGCCAGGATGATGACAGTGATTAGGATGATGTTCATCCTATTTGGTTTATGATTCCAGACACTATTATTATTATTGTTTTATTATTATTATTATTATGACTGTTTTTATTTGTAGGTTTTATTAATTGTGTTGGATTGGTAGTTTTAGGATTTGGTAGTAGTTGTTTTTAATTAGGATGTTTTAATTTGGTATTATTTAATTACGTTTGTTGATTGTTCCCTCAGAAGTGTGTTGTGAGTACGTGTCATGCTGGCAGTAAGTTCAGCGCAACGAAAAATTGAATCGAGAGGATGTGGGAAATTCGTATCATACTTGTCATTAAACTGCACACTATTCCAGGGGAGTTTTTCTATTCTAACTGTTCTAAGTTCTTTTCTCTTTTTCCCGTTTTAAGTATTTCATTATTTGTACAATGAGGGCATTGTACATCTTTAAGTGGGGGATGGGAGAGAAAAGAAGTTTAATTTCCACATAATTGTTCTGTTAATAAGTAGATGATTTTGTAATTTGGTTAATAGTTATCTTATTAAGATGAGTAACTAGGAGGTTATGAGTTGCCAATTTTTCAAGCAAATTTTTGCATTTAAAATTTTGTTTTCTAGAGATAATTATTTTGTAACTTAAAATTTTCTACACTTTTAATTAAATACTAAAGCTATTACAAATATTATTTAGCTTCATTATATGATGTATTGATAGGCAATTTATATGAGAATGTTTGAGCTGTTAAGAAATGATAATTAAGGAGTGAATGTTACTTGTAGATGAACTTTAGCTATGTATGACGTATGTCTTAATTTTCATATTAGTAATGTGTGATATGCCATATTTTTGGGAATTTAATTAACATCATTTGGGGATATACTGGGTGTTGTTTCCTTTGTTGTACGAAAGTACAGACCTGGTCTCCGTTAGTATATCTAATGAAAAAGAGCAAAAGAGTTTAATAACTCATAATTTTAAAATGTGGTCAAATTAAGTCGCTTTGTTGTACTGAGGTACAGACCTGTCACCAATGGTTTGACTAAAAACATTATTGCTAAACCAAAATCAAGTTATGTTGCTTTGTTGTGTTGAGGCACAAACCTGTCACCTCTGTCTTGATTTGAAAAATGATTGTTTTGATTAAATTTCAAGATATGTAATATTGGCATATTATGAGTATGAAAATATATAGTTTTTGGGAGTCTAAGGGAATATTTACACGAATAATAATAAGTTGAGCTCGAGTATTCAATTATAGATTGTTTAAGTGGATAACAATATCAATAATCATTGTGAACTATTTGATGTTTAAGAATAATAACTCTATGTGTAGATCAGTTTTTGTAAATCTCATAGTTTCTTAATAATTGTTTTTAGAATTAACAGATTTTTAAATTTAAACATTTGAGTTGAAGATGGGTGATGTTGTGTAACTCCTATTTTAGTTATTTAGATTAATATAGATGACTGTTTTCTTAAGAATTTGATTTTTGAATCGATAGTCTACTTGAGGACAAGTAGGATTCAAGTGGGGGATGTTTGATAAACGCTCAAAAGTACTATATTTCAGTAGTATTTTACCCCTAATCTTGAATGTTTTTATTGCATTTTGTTTAGAATAGATATTGATTTCGTTCATATTTGCAATTAGATGTGGAAATGGAGCGTTTATGGAAAAGGAACGGAAAACTGTTAAATAACGAGCTAAATGATACATATTTGAAGAATAATGAGAAGCCGGTGTTGAAGAAAAGAAGAAAGGAAGAAAAATCAAGAAACCGGCTGAAAAGTCATCCATACGCCGTATGGAAATCCATACGCCGTATGGATTGCTGCAGTGGAGGCCCAGGTTACGCGGACATGGGCTGGGCTTGAAATCAATCCATACGCCGTATGGAAATCCATACGCCGTATGGATCAAAAACCACAGAAGTATAAATTCGCGTTTTAAACCCTATTTCGATAGTTTTTTATGGTTTTCGTTTTCTTTTAGTTCCAGACGACCTTAGGGGTTTTAAATTCGTAATTTAGGGTTAGTTTGGAGGTACGAAAGGTGAAGAACGAGGATAATTCATCTAAATCATTCGTAGTTCGTCTTTATAACTCGGTATAATTTCTTTATTTCGATTTCATTGAAGTATTTGATGTTGAATAATCTGATTATTACTGATTTATGATGAATTGAGTATTTAAAGTGATTGTGTAGTTGATTTAACTTAGATTATGATTATTGAACGATTATAATTGCGTATTGAATAAGTTATTTGATTGAAAACGGTTATATTGCTCGTGGACACTTGTTTATTGGTAACTAGTTATTATTGTTGCTTCACGTGATTAATAATTTTAATGAGATTGAGTTCCTTTAAGATTATTGATTATTGCTAGTATTACCTTAGGGTTTTGGACTGTCACTAAATACGTTGAGTCTGATAGGTCGAGTATACAATAATAATCTACTTTAAGATGAGCAAGACAATAAGTTAATTATTGGGTATTGTTGAGTCATACCAATAGAGTTGATTATAACGAGTTGTGAATGTTTAATGCATAATTTAGGGAAAGACACACAATTGACTGATCATCTTGTGACATTGGAACCAGTGTTTCATGTTGGACCTTAGATTATAGGAATTAGTTGGACCCGAAACGTTGGCTAGTTCATATTCGACTTAGTATTCATTGAAGAATTTGGTATTAAGTTGATCTAAAAGAATCACAATTAGATAATCAATACGTAATAAATCGGGAAATATGAATCTAAGTGACATTAACTATACAATTACTTATTCCTTCCAATTAAGATTTATTGTTATTATTTATTTATTATTTTAATTTAAAGTTTTATTTACGTTTGTTTATTTTAATTAAATTTTTTCTGAATTGTTCGTACGGAACTAAAACGCCCCCCATTATTTACTGTTTTCTAGTTAATTGTTAATTTCTATTTTAAATATTCCACCTTTTCCCTGTGTTCGAATCTGACTTACCAAATCTATATTTACAATTGATCGGGTATTCTTGCCTGGTTGCTTGAAAGTATTTATTGGGTATTTCTATTTATAAATTATAAAACAAGACGCGCTTTCATAAGCGACATCAATGAACATCATTTAGGAAACTTTCACAAGCCCAGTAGGAGAATAGATATATGTGCTGATTTTCTTAGGAACCTTAAGATATCCGATTTTCCGTTTTTAACTGAGCAGAGGAAAACCTTTGTAGTGATTGATAGGATAATAACATGTCTACATGCTAATTACGATCAAAAAGACGAGTTATCACTGAAATCAGAGTTAGACCTACTAATGGATCTAATAGCTAGCACCGAGTATCCATCTGTTTCACAGATTAGGATTAATCGTTATGTTGCTGCCCTGATTGACGAGCTCAAATTTTGGATTGAAAGAGCCCCTATCACTTATACTTTGATTCCATGCGTTAAACTGTTCTTTGTTGATCCTGCCACTTATCTGATTAATGAACTGAGATCAATTTTCCCTGATTCTACTGAGGAAGCCATGGATTATGCTTTCTTCCAAAAGAGAAAAGAAATCCATGTTAAGCTTACTCAGTTGTTACTAACATCTAAATTCCCTTTTACTGAGCAACAAAGGATTTACATCAGAGAGATTTCACAAGTAGTTCACTCTACTACTGGAAACCCTGATTCAGAAGAAGAAAAGGAATTTCAGGATGTCGTCGGAGAATTGCTCTTTGATTTATGTTTTATAGACACAGGATTCAGGGATGGTATTTCGAACCGAGCAGGTAAGATGAGCATTTAACCAATTCATTGATGCGTTACTAGCATTAGGTCAAGAAGAAAGAGAATTATTACGAGAATTTGAGCGTTATTATATAAATCCCGCTGACCTAATTCATAGTATCATTAAAACGCTTCAAGGTACGTTCGTTCTTCGCCACACTTTCTCGCATGTTTCAGACTTATCTGAAAGTGTCGTCACAAGCACTGACAGATAAATGGTGATGGTCTAACGTGAATAAGATTTGAATATTTTGTTAATTAGGACAAAAATAATTTTAATTAGATTTTCTTTTAATTTACTTTTATAAAAACAAAGAAAAAACGTTCTCTAAAGTTTAAACGCGTAAGTTTTTAAATGAATTTTCGTGAACAGTCCAAACGTTTCAGAAATTTGACAAAGTTTTAATTTAAATTTTGGATAGTTTTATTTGGATTGGTTTTGAATTTTAAAGAACACAAAAGATTTAATAAAACGTATTTAAAAACGCAAATGTTTTCGCACGCGAATTAATGTTACGTTTTTAATATACGAATTTAAATACGAAAGTTTTGTGCGTATCTTGGTTGATTTTCATAAAAAAATATTTAAACTTTAAAAACCCAAGTATACGTTTCGTTTCGTTCGCATTTAATTTAAAAATGCAAATTAAAAATGCATAAAGCAAATGAAGCTTCCACCACTTTTTACAAAAAGTAAAAAGCAACTTCTTCTTCCTCTTCTTCTTCTCCAAACCGTCACCCACCATCACCATTTCCATTTCTCCATTTTTCCATCATTTTTCTTCAAATCAATCTTCAAAACTTCCATATCTTCATCTCTTTTGCATCTAGATCATCTTTACATCAAGATTAAGGTATGATTCTAACCTAAAATCATTATTATGAATATCTTTATAAAGTTAGGGATTATGCTTAGATCTTGGATTTTGATAATCAAGTTTCATGCTTTTTGCTTGCAAAGTGCTATATTCTTGATTGTTAACATGTTTGCGGAAGTAATTTGAGGATTCCATGGCTAGCTTTGATGTTTTGATTTTGAAAGTTGAATTTTTGTTAGGGTTTTAGCAATTTTGACTTTCTTGAATGATTATTTGCTTATGATTGACTTTTCGGTGATTAATTTGCGCTTAAAATGATTAGTTTACATAAGTAAGTAATTGTTAAAGATGAGAGGATTGATTTAATTGCATGCTTATGAATTAAAATAAAGCTTTTTATACAAAACTATTTAAAAACCATTTAAATGGTATTTATTTAAAACTTTGTGTAATTTGCTTCATGAAAATGCAATATATTTGGAATAGCACTACTTTAATTAATAAAGTTAGTGAGATTTCAAATTAATTACCCCCTGATTAAAGTCTTATGCTTAACCAAAATGATGGATGGTAAATAAAATCGCTTTGCTTGCTTATTTTAATCAAAGTAAGGTAATTATATGATTTATGATCATGATGCTTGCTTGATTATTTGATTACTTAAATTGTCTAGTAATATTCACCCTTAAGTAATCTTAGAAAAATAGGAAAGCTACGGTTTTGTTTATTTGGATAATTTGCGGATTGATGATTGCGGTTTAGGGTATTTATAAAAATAATAATGGGATAATTGCAAAATCTAAAGCCTACATTTCGAATTTTTTCTAAAAATTTGGAATAAATATTATATTGTCCAATTATTGTTGTATGATTTGTTTCCTTGTTTTTCTTAAACAGATGGACCCGATTCCACCTACTCTTGCTTATTTGGCCACAACTACACAAGAAAAGACTTTGATTCGGAGATGGCTAAAGAGGGCATTTGGAAGTAATCGGTACATAGTTTGGGAAAACATGGGGAAACTTAGAATTGAGGACAGGTTGAGAAATTTGATAGGATATGAGGTTCAGGGACATGAGTTCGGCTCTTGGATCCAGCTTTTTAGCATTCGTGAGCCCATATACCCTGAGGTTATTACTGAGTTCCTGATGACATTTGAGCTTGACCCAGAGTTAGGAATTGGAGATGACAAGAAGATAACATTTAGATACCGAGGGAAGAGCCAGAGTGTCTCTATTTCGTGCTTAGCTAGGCACTTGGGATTGTATTCAGCGGATCAGATTAGCTCAGATTGGTTCTTACATAGTCATCAGACGATTCCTCATCATCCCGAGAGGAGCCATAGGGTCATTTGGAGTGAGCTGACGGGCACACATTATACTTGTGGTGCCAAGTCCTCGGCTTTGATTCTACCTCAGTTACGTCTCCTACACAAGCTTATTGTTACATCTATTATGGGAAAGAAGGAGACCGGGCCGATAAATGGGGATGAGTTGTATATCATTGATGCTGTCATGAACCGCCAGAATATTAATGTGGCTTGCATTATTGCTGGGAGGATGGCAAAGGAGAAGAACTTGGACCTGACAAAGCATGTGTTTATGGGAGCTTTCATTACCAGATTGTTGAGAGGGATGCGACTCTTGAAAAAGAGTCATGAGGCCGAGTATAGAGTGTCTTCCACTTCATTACCATGTGACTTGGACTACTGCAAGCAGATCCATTTGATCACTGAGGGTTCTGAGAGACAGTGTTACTGGAAGGACACTGATGAGCTTATCCCTGGATGTTTCATGAACAGGAAGAGGGTCAGAGAGGAGGATGTTGAGACTCCGGTTGCTGATAGAGTGGATAGAGTACCGGCTATGCCTAGGAGTACCAGGACACCAGTCAGGGATGCTGGGGTTGGGACATCAGGTCCCCGAGCTCAGATACGACATACAGATCCAGTTACTCCCTTGACCCAGTACTTCACATTGCACGCGTTGGCTGTCAACAACACGCATCAGGCACTTATAGCTAGGGCTTTAGGTATTCCAGCTCCCGAGCCGCTCCTGTACGAGTGTGTGCCACTACCACCAGTTCCACCATCCACTACCATTCCACCATCCACTACCATTCCACCACCTACTACCATACCACCATACACTACCCACATACCACCTACCACTACCATTCCACCCACACGGTCAGTCGAGCACTGTTTATCGGTTGATGCTGCATTCCCACTACCATTCCACCCCCAAATTTAGTGATTTGCGGAAGTATACTTGGGTGTTACTAATCAATATACAAAGCACAAGATATACAGCAAACGACCTCTAAATGAGACGTTTTGTAAAATAATTACATTTCATAATTAAATCGTTTGAAAACATATAGTTTTCTTTACAAAAATATGTAAGCCTAGAGTCCGCGTATGTGGCGGGAGATTCTATTACATAACCATAGTTACAAAAGATAATGCCAAAGAATCTCCGTTAAATGCAGTTTGGAAATCATGCGACTCTAGCTAGTAATCCTGGAGTGATCCTACTCCGTAAGTGTACCTGAGAATACACGCTAAAAAGGGTCAACCAAAAGGTTGGTGAATCTCACAGGTTTATCAGTAAATAATCAGTTTGAACACAAAATTTCATCAGTAGTGCCCGTAGGCGTATATCAAGTATTTGCAAATCTCGCAAAAGTAAAGTAATCAAGTTATACCGTTGCCATGAGGCTCATAATCGAAGCTTAACCCGTAAATAATCAGTTGCTCCCGTGACATGCTCGAAATTGAGCAAGCATAAGTAACGAAATAATAGTCACCCGTTTCTACGTGTAAATCAGTACGTGGTAGCGCTACTACCCCGGGCAGGGAGGGTCATTTCCCTAATGGATCCATTAACTACTGTTCGCGCTTAAGTCCATAACTAACGATATATGATGGAGAGACTTCAGTAATTAGTAATTAACTCATGCAATTCCATTTGGTATAGAAATCAGTTTAGTACTTGTGTTCAGGAAAAATAAGTAGCATGTATCTCCCCCAATAAGATAAAACAGTAAAAGTGGGGCCGTAAGACTCACCTGAGTCGTTGCAAGTGCGTTTATATCAATAAACGATTAAGTAATGTCAACAGTTGGTTCTCCGAACCCGTAACCTCCAAATGCCTAAACAGGTAATGTCAAGTAAGTAGATGTCTCGCAAGATCATCTAGGCTAGTTGTTCATACAACCCATTGTGTCCGAATGTTGGTTCGTTATCGTTTGTTCTTAGAAAACAAGGTTGGACCGTTGGTGACGGTTTGTATTAATAATCCAAGGTGTTATCGTTATATGTATCGTTGAATCAGATTTCATTATTCGTAAGTGTTTGACATTTAGTGTGAAAAGTATTTACGACATCTAATGACGGGGGTCCGGGGGCAGCGCCCCTGGTAGCGGGGTCCAAGGGGCGGCAGCCCCTGGCGGGGTCCAAGGGGCAGAGCCCCTGGCTGGGGTCGAGCTGCCAGGTCAGCTTGGAAAATTTTTATTCCTACTACTTTCCTTTAGTGAAAACGCATCCGAAATCTGGATTTGGAGTAAAATTAGGTGGTAAAATCTTGGTTCCGACACTAAGTAAAAATGTGAGTTTTCAGGGTTCTGGTTTGTGCGACGTCACATGCGACGTTGCAAGCGACGTAAGGTGCGACGTGGGCATGTACGTCGCATGATGCGACCTTCGCAAATCAATGCGACGTAGGGGGGTGGCGTCGCTAATGCGACGTTAGTTCGGTTTGCGACGTTAAAGTCTACGTCGCCATGTATGACATCCGCAAATTAATGCGACGTAAGGGGCTGCGTCGCTAGTGCGACGTTGAGATTTTTGTGCGACGTAGGTCGCGACGTCGCAGAGGCCCCTGGCCAGGTGCGACGTTGCGGTCTGATGGCCGGAAATTTAGTCGAAAACGAGTTTCCCGGCTTCTGTTGGGTCCAAATCTTTTACCCAACCCTTATATGAACATAATAAGCCTATAGAACCCATAATTTAGTAAAAATGATCAAAAACGAGAGATGTCGGGATTTGTCGGAAACTTACAAAGTGTCGAAATGAAAATCCGGAAAGATGGAGTTGTAGATCGTGAAGTGGTGGTGCTTTTCTTCCAAATGACCGAGTAAAACCGAGTGCGTTTTGAGGTAGTATTTTGTGAATTTAATGAGGTGTGGTGGTGTTTAATTTGAGAGAGAAAAGAAAGAAAGTGAAAGAAGAGAGAGAGAGGGAGTTAGTGGAATGAGAAAGAAGAGGGGAAAGTTGGGGGTTTTGATGAAAGCCCCCATTTTTCAGTACACGCGCTGTGCTCCGTGCGGTGTTCGTTTTCTCCGTCTTTTACCTTAACTATTTATTTCTACCCGTGAATTATCCTTTTTAAAATACGAAGGTTATTAAATAATTTACTTAAATTATTTCTTTAAATCTTTAATTGTTTGAAATATAACTTAGTTTAAATACGTTTGAATACTTTTGTTTTTAAATCGTGTAAACTTTAACCAAGTGATACGAGATAATTTCTAATTATTGAAAAATATCATTTTGGGTCATAATTGCGTTATTTTAGTTTATAAACATTTGTTCACCAACGTCCGTATTAATCGAATAGAATTTCATTCTATTTAAATTGCGTACGATTTAAGTCAAATCGCAAAGTTGTATATATTTACCAATATATAATCCGATACATAAATTAGCCTAACACAGAACTAATTACATGTATTAACAAAGAATTAGGCACTAATTCTAGTCCTAATTTGCTGGTTGTTACATTCTCCCCCTGTTAAAAGAATTTCGTCCCGAAATTTAAGTCGAAGTTGCGTTCAGGGTAGAATTGGTGAATAAGTGGGGATACTTGAGTCGCATTTGGTCTTCCCGTTCCCAAGTGAATTCCGGACCACGTCTAGAATTCCACCTGACTTTGACGATGGGAATACGATTCTGTTTCAGTTGTTTGACCTCACGGTCCATAATTTCGACTGGTTCCTCAACGAAATGTAGTTTGTCATCGATGCGAATCTCGTCAAGGGGTATAATGAGTGTCTCGTCAGACAGACATTTCTTTAAGTTAGAAATGTGAAAAGTAGGGTGCACGCTGCTGAGTTCAGAGGGCAGCTGCAGTCGATATGCCACTGGACCTATCTTCTCGAGAATCTCAAAAGGCCCAATGTACCTGGGGTTTAATTTTCCGCGTTTGCCGAATCGGATTACGCCTTTCCAAGGCGATACTTTTAAGAGTACTCGATCCCCAACTTGGAACTCGAGTGGCTTGCGTCTCACGTCAGCATAGCTTTTCTGACGATCACGCGCGGCTTTGAGTCGGTTTTGGATTTCAACGATTTTCTCTGTGGTTTCATGTATGAGTTCAGGACCAGTGAGTTGACTATCTCCCACTTCAGTCCAACAGATCGGTGATCGGCACTTACGACCGTACAGTGCCTCAAAAGGTGCAGCCTTTATGCTGGTGTGATAGCTGTTGTTGTACGAGAACTCGCACAACGGTAGATGTCTTTCCCAATTTGTACCGGAATCAACTACGCAGGCTCGTAGCATGTCTTCCAGTGTCTGAATAGTTCGTTCGCTCTGGCCATCGGTCTGAGGATGGTACGCGGTACTCATATCGAGATGGGTACCCAGTGATTTTTGGAGTGATTGCCAGAAGCGAGATGTGAATCGAGCATCCCTGTCAGAGATAATCGAGATAGGGACACCATGTTGGCAAATGATTTCTTTGATGTAGATTTGTGTAAGGCGTTCCATTTTGTCGGTTTCTCTGATTGCCAAGAAATGAGCCGATTTGGTGAGCCGATCGACGATCACCCAAATGGTATCGCAACCGCTCGCCGATTTAGGTAGTTTGGTTATGAAATCCATGGTAAATTGCTCCCATTTCCATTGAGGAATTTCAGGTTGTTGGAGCAATCCGGAAGGTCTTTGGTGCTCGGCCTTGACCTTGGAACAAGTTAAGCATTTGCTGACGTACAAAGCAATGTCAGCTTTCATATTCGGCCACCAGTAAAACTTCTTGATGCCGTGATACATTTTGTCGGATCCCGGGTGGATAGAATATTTGGACTTGTGAGCTTCATCCATCACCAAGTCCCGCAGGTTTCCGAAATTAGGCAACCATATTCGGTTAGAGAAATACCTAACTCCGTTGGGTCTGATCTCGAATTGTTTATCCATGCCTCGCAAGGCCTCGTTCTTGAAGTTATCGGGTTTCAGGGCTTCGAGTTGGGCAAGATGTATTTGGGTGGTGAGATCGTTATGAATGGTAATACTGAGTGCCCGGACTCGGAGTGGTTTTGTTCGTTCCTTACGACTGAGAGCATCAGCAACCACGTTTGCTTTGCCCGGATGATATTTGATCTCACAGTCGTAATCGGTGAGTAATTCAACCCATCTACGTTGCCTCATGTTATGATCTTTCTGGTTAAAAATGTGTTGGAGACTTTTGTGGTCGGTGAATACAGTGCTGCGGGTACCATAAATATAATGTCTCCAGATTTTTAAGGCGAATACCACGGCCCCTAGCTCGAGGTCGTGAGTTGTGTAGTTTTTCTCGTGAACTTTAAGTTGTCGGGAGGCGTAAGCAATGACCTTGTCTCGTTGCATCAGCACGCAACCGAGACCTTGGTGAGAAGCATCACAGTATACCACGAAGTCATCGGTGCCTTCGGGTAGAGATAGAATGGGTGCACTGCAAAGCTTGAATTTCAACAGCTGAAATGCCGACTCTTGTTTATCGGTCCAATCGAATTTCTTTTCCTTCTGAGTCAGCACGGTGAGGGGTTTGGCAATTGTTGAAAAGTTTTTGATGAAACGGCGGTAGTAACCGGCCAATCCCAAGAATTGGCGTACCTCGGTTGGAGTGGTTGGTGCTTTCCAGTTCTTGATTGCCTCGATTTTTGACGGGTCTACATGAATTCCCCGACTGTCGATAACGTGTCCAAGGAATTGAACGGTGTGTATCCAGAACTCACACTTAGAAAATTTGGCGTAGAGCTCCTCGTGTCTAAGTAGTTCTAGGATGGTTCTGAGGTGTTGTGCGTGTTCATGTTCGTTTCGCGAATAGATAAGGATGTCATCGATAAAAACAATGACAAACTTGTCGAGGTATGGTTTGCACACCCGATTCATAAGGTCCATGAATACAGCCGGTGCGTTGGTTAGGCCAAAGGGCATTACTTGAAATTCGTAGTGCCCGTAACGGGTTCTGAATGCGGTTTTTGGGATGTCAGCATCGCGAACACGCAACTGATGATAACCTAATCGAAGATCAATTTTTGAATAACAGCTTGATCCTTGGAGTTGATCGAACAGATCATCGATTCGAGGAAGTGGGTATCGGTTCTTGACGGTTAGTTTGTTCAACTCTCGGTAGTCAATACACATTCGAAATGAACCGTCTTTCTTTTTAACAAACAAGACCGGAGCTCCCCAAGGTGAAGAACTCAGTCTGATGAATCCTCTATCCAGGAGTTCCTGTAACTGCGTGGACAACTCCTGAAGTTCAGATGGAGCTAGGCGGTACGGTGCTCGGGCCAGCGGTGCGGCACCCGGCACGAGATCAATCGAGAACTCGACCTGTCTAAGTGGAGGTAAACCAGGTAGTTCTTCTGGAAAGACTTCGGGAAAGTCTCTAACGATTGGCACATCTTCAAGTCGCTTCTCCTCCGACTTTTTCTCCGTGATGTGCGCGAGTATTGCTGGGTAACCCTTTCTCAGAAATTTTCGGGTTTTTAAACAGGAGATTAAGTTTAGTCTCGACCCACCGGTCTCCCCCTGTATGACCAAGGTACTACCGGCGGCGAGAGGAATTCGGACGATTTTATCATGGCACACAATTTCGGCCCGGTGCTTGGACAACCAGTCCATACCCACGATGACATCGAAACTTCCCAGTTCAACAGGCATTAGATCGATTGAAAAGATTTCGTCGGCTAAGTTTAAAGTGCAATTAGGTATCACACTATCGGTTTCTATAAGTTTACCATTTGCAAGTTCTACTGTGTACTTAACATCTAAGGCCGCGGGGGTGATATCAAGTAGTGGACAAAACTCATCAGATATGAAACTTTTATCAGCACCGGTATCAAATAATACTGAAGCAGTAAGATCGTTGAGAAGAAACGTACCCGTTACAACATTCGGGTCTTCCCTAGCTTCCCCAGCTTTGATGACAAATGCTCTGCTGCGAGCAGAGTTGTTGTTCCGCTTGTTGTTGTTATTGATGTTGTTTTTCTGCTTAGGGCAATTATTCTGAAAATGCCCAGGACTTCCGCACCCATAACAAGTCTTCGGGGCACTGGTGTTTCGACAATCCTTGGCCAGATGCCCAAAACGTTTGGAGTTTGTGCAAGGGCAGGAACCGTCGTGGTGACGATTGCATTTGGGGCAGTAGGGCTTGCTTCCACTGTACCCTTTCTATTCTGAAGAGCCGGATGAATAAGCCCTAATAGGCTCGGGTCTTCGGTTGGTGATTTGGTTGGATGAGTTGGGGTTTCCTTCCCACTTTTGTTTGTTGTTTGCAGGTGGGGCTGAGGTGGTGTTACGGCGGACAGCGTTTGCCGTAAGTTCATGGGCCATACGGATGGCGTTCTGGATAGTACCTGGTTTGGATGAAGTCACCAGGTCCTGGAGTTTCTCGGGCAGTCCATCAACGTATTTCTCGATCCTCTTGTACTCAGGATCGACCATGGTTGAGCACAGAAGTGCCAGTTGGTGGAAACGATTGGTGTATCCGGTGATATCATCACCTTGCATCTTGTGGTTCCAGAATTCCAACTCCAATTGTTTCAATTCATCCCTGGGGCAATACTCGCCCCTCAACATCTCCTTCAACTCCTCCTACGGGAGTTTGTAAGCATTAGCAACGCCCACAGTTTGGGCATAGGTGTTCCACCAGGTGAGTGCGGTGTCAGTAAAAGTACTAACGGAGAACTTAACTTTGTCCCCCTCCGCACAGTTGCAGATGAGAAATACCGATTCAACTTTCTCGATCCAGCGTATTAGGCCGATCGCTCCCTCAGTACCTGCAAAGTTCAGCGGTTTGCAGTTTTGGAAGTCCTTATATGAGCAGGGCTTCGGCTGTGGTCCATTGTTAGCGGTGTCTTCACTACCGGGAGTCGAGGTCCGAGTAGCTAGAGCTTGGGCCACACTACGGGCAATCAGGCCCGCAACTTCGGCTTCAGTGAGGGTGATCTGACGACGAGGAGGCATGCTGCTGATCAAGAAAAGCACAAGGAAAGTGGAATAAGATAATTGCCTGAAATTTGATGATATATCACAAGTGTGTATAATGAGATATACAATAACAGTACGAGGTGATAATCACATTCCATTAAATAAAAGTTGGATACAAAGTACTGGTTTTCAAAAGATTACAGAGTAGTGGTAGTACAAAAGTACCGGGAATTGTTACATCCGGTTGAATTACATAGGTTCTAATTAGATAGTTGACTGGTTACAAATTACAGACTGATCTAATCTTGATGCAGATTAATCTGCTCCATTAGTGCGACGAGGCGGTCTACGGTTTCTGCTAGTCTGTTGGCTTGTCTGGCGTTATCTTCGACCAAGGCCAATCGTTGTACTAGTGCTCGAGAGTGATCTTTAGTCTCCTGTGAACGCTGTTCACACTCCTCTAGTCGGTTTCTTACGAGTTCATCCGCACCTAGTGCGGCGGTCATTGAATCCTGGATTATGCTTACAGAGAGGTTTGTATCCTCTTGTTCTTGCTGGAGTTGGGCTATGTGATCCAGCGCTTGGCGAAGTAGGTAGGTCATCCGGTGTTGTTCTCGTTCGAGATGTTCGAGCCTTTGTTCCTGACGGCGGAGTTGGGTAGTCAACACTGGCACTGTGAGATGTGCCGAGTTCTGAAAGTTATGAACAGGATAGGGGCTGGTTCGAGGTGACCTTTTGTTCCTCCTGGCTACACGTGGGTTTCGTGACCCATGTGGGTGAGAGTGTGACGGATTAGGTGGTGTGTTTGCCATTCCTGTGGCAGAGTGTAAGTAAGACGAGGCTAATATATATAGGCATATAATATCCAGCCTAAAGTCTAGCACGTATCAAGTAATGGTCCGGTTCTCTCGTGGTCAGAGTCAACTAACGCATTCCTGTTCGACACAACCATTTCAGACCTCACATCATCTTTCCTTAATTGTACATAGTTGATCAGGCTATGTTAAATTAAAGTCGTATGATGTAATTCCTGAACCAATCATGCCTAGTAAGGGAATACTGCCTAATAGTCATAGTCTAGGCCCACTAAATGCAACCTAGTTCACTATAACCTTAGGCTCTGATACCAATCTGTAACACCCCCAAATTTAGTGATTTGCGGAAGCATCCTTGGGTGTTACTAATCAATATACAAAGCACAAGATATACAGCAAACGACCTCTAAATGAGACGTTTTGTAAAATAATTACATTTCATAATTAAATCGTTTGAAAACATATAGTTTTCTTTACAAAAATATGTAAGCCTAGAGTCCGCGTATGTGGCGGGAGATTCTATTACATAACCATAGTTACAAAAGATAATGCCAAAGAATCTCCGTTAAATGCAGTTTGGAAATCATGCGACTCTAGCTAGTAATCCTGGAGTGATCCTACTCCGTAAGTGTACCTGAGAATACACGCTAAAAAGGGTCAACCAAAAGGTTGGTGAATCTCACAGGTTTATCAGTAAATAATCAGTTTGAACACAAAATTTCATCAGTAGTGCCCGTATGCGTATATCAAGTATTTGCAAATCTCGCAAAAGTAAAGTAATCAAGTTATACCGTTGCCATGAGGCTCATAATCGAAGCTTAACCCGTAAATAATCAGTTGCTCCCGTGACATGCTCGAAATTGAGCAAGCATAAGTAACGAAATAATAGTCACCCGTTTCTACGTGTAAATCAGTACGTGGTAGCGCTACTACCCCGGGCAGGGAGGGTCATTTCCCTAATGGATCCATTAACTACTGTTCGCGCTTAAGTCCATAACTAACGATATATGATGGAGAGACTTCAGTAATTAGTAATTAACTCATGCAATTCCATTTGGTATAGAAATCAGTTTAGTACTTGTGTTCAGGAAAAATAAGTAGCATGTATCTCCCCCAATAAGATAAAACAGTAAAAGTGGGGCCGTAAGACTCACCTGAGTCGTTGCAAGTGCGTTTATATCAATAAACGATTAAGTAATGTCAACAGTTGGTTCTCCGAACCCGTAACCTCCAAATGCCTAAACAGGTAATGTCAAGTAAGTAGATGTCTCGCAAGATCATCTAGGCTAGTTGTTCATACAACCCATTGTGTCCGAATGTTGGTTCGTTATCGTTTGTTCTTAGAAAACAAGGTTGGACCGTTGGTGACGGTTTGTATTAATAATCCAAGGTGTTATCGTTATATGTATCGTTGAATCAGATTTCATTATTCGTAAGTGTTTGACATTTAGTGTGAAAAGTATTTACGACATCTAATGACGGGGGTCCGGGGGCAGCGCCCCTGGTAGCGGGGTCCAAGGGGCGGCAGCCCCTGGCGGGGTCCAAGGGGCAGAGCCCCTGGCTGGGGTCGAGCTGCCAGGTCAGCTTGGAAAATTTTTATTCCTACTACTTTCCTTTAGTGAAAACGCATCCGAAATCTGGATTTGGAGTAAAATTAGGTGGTAAAATCTTGGTTCCGACACTTAGTAAAAATGTGAGTTTTCAGGGTTCTGGTTTGTGCGACGTCACATGCGACGTTGCAAGCGACGTAAGGTGCGACGTGGGCATGTACGTCGCATGATGCGACCTTCGCAAATCAATGCGACGTAGGGGGGTGGCGTCGCTAATGCGACGTTAGTTCGGTTTGCGACGTTAAAGTCTACGTCGCCATGTATGACATCCGCAAATTAATGCGACGTAAGGGGCTGCGTCGCTAGTGCGACGTTGAGATTTTTGTGCGACGTAGGTCGCGACGTCGCAGAGGCCCCTGGCCAGGTGCGACGTTGCGGTCTGATGGCCGGAAATTTAGTCGAAAACGAGTTTCCCGGCTTCTGTTGGGTCCAAATCTTTTACCCAACCCTTATATGAACATAATAAGCCTATAGAACCCATAATTTAGTAAAAATGATCAAAAACGAGAGATGTCGGGATTTGTCGGAAACTTACAAAGTGTCGAAATGAAAATCCGGAAAGATGGAGTTGTAGATCGTGAAGTGGTGGTGCTTTTCTTCCAAATGACCGAGTAAAACCGAGTGCGTTTTGAGGTAGTATTTTGTGAATTTAATGAGGTGTGGTGGTGTTTAATTTGAGAGAGAAAAGAAAGAAAGTGAAAGAAGAGAGAGAGAGGGAGTTAGTGGAATGAGAAAGAAGAGGGGAAAGTTGGGGGTTTTGATGAAAGCCCCCATTTTTCAGTACACGCGCTGTGCTCCGTGCGGTGTTTGTTTTCTCCGTCTTTTACCTTAACAATTTATTTCTACCCGTGAATTATCCTTTTTAAAATACGAAGGTTATTTAATAATTTACTTAAATTATTTCTTTAAATCTTTAATTGTTTGAAATATAACTTAGTTTAAATACGTTTGAATACTTTTGTTTTTAAATCGTGTAAACTTTAACCAAGTGATACGAGATAATTTCTAATTATTGAAAAATAGCATTTTGGGTCATAATTGCGTTATTTTAGTTTATAAACATTTGTTCACCAACGTCCGTATTAATCGAATAGAATTTCATTCTATTTAAATTGCGTACGATTTAAGTCAAATCGCAAAGTTGTATATATTTACCAATATATAATCCGATACATAAATTAGCCTAACACAGAACTAATTACATGTATTAACAAAGAATTAGGCACTAATTCTAGTCCTAATTTGCTGGTTGTTACAATTTCAGACAGTTGGCATTAGAGGATCCGATGAAGTTACCTGCTTGCTCCCTTAGAGATGTATTGATGCAGTATAGGCAAGTGAGGTCAGAGGAGCAGAGAGTCTCCAGTGGTCCGCAGTCAGTTGCCGGACCATCCTCAGTTCCTCCACCGGTTCAGCCTTCTGTTCAGGACTCTGATCAGGGTTCTCCAGCACCCTAAATCTATGCACCCATATCTACATACTTACTATTTCCTCTATTCCATACTTTTGACTTATTGTGTGGTTGTGGAACTTTACTTTGTTATATCTTTGGGACATGAACTATCAGACACAGTCTGTTTAGTTTCTTTATCTTTTAGTATTTAGTTATCAGTTATTTAGTTTACTTATTATGTTTTATCTCTGTTTTTCTTCTTAGTTAGAATAAGTGAATTGTGTTTGTGCAAATGAGAATTGAGGAAAGGAGATGCCGATCATTCACGAAGAAACTGCTTTCTGCATGGATTCAACCAAGGAATTTCAATCACCTGCAGACCGCCGCTTCTTTCTTAAAACCATCTCCCCGCCGTTATCGTAGGGAAGTTCCTTTCTTTTTGTCATGATTTTCACCATTACCATATATCTAACTATGCCTAAATTCTAAGTATGGGATTCCATCCCACCAAATTTTTCAAAACACTTAAAATTGTTCCACTATTTCAAAACCTAAGTGTGGGATTTTTCCCGAAGAAAATCCTATGTCTTAGCAATGAACATTAAGGACAATGTTGTTTTAAGTGTGGGATACACGATATATATACCGCAAGTTTATATTTGCCTGTCCAAAGTAATACCTCCGTTTTAATTCAAACTTTTTCAAAAAATTTTCGCAAAACCAACCCAAAAGGTTGAGATTTTTAATCACCTAAAACATTCGAAAACCCAACCTTGACGGTGTTCGACATCCATTCGGTTGATTTCGAATATTTTCAAAAGATTTTTAGTCTTAGAAAATTCTTTTAAAAGGGATAAACCTTCTATCAAAATAAATAAATTGCTTTGGAAAGTAAGATAAGGCAAAGATAAGAACGTATCTTAAACTAAAATGAGAAACCATCTAGGCATCGCATGACTTTGTGCATATGACCCTTTGATTGTGAGGTACTTGAGCCTTTAATAAGCATTCATTTTTAATGCTTCACTTTCGTATATGAGTGTGCGCCGATGCATGTGTCTTTGAATTAGAACTTGCTCCTGTAATGCGTTTCGAGACCATACCAATGAGTGCCGTACGCGGTATAGGTGCAATTAGAGGATCTTGGCATTTATTAGGATTAACCCATTTCTTTCATATCTTTTCAAGCCAACCCATCCAACTTTCTTTCTAAGATTGTTGATGATCCGATTAGAAAACCCTTTGCGCCTTAGCCATTTCATTTCTCTAAACCGTAAAACACTTCCCCACAACACAAACACCTTCCCACCAAACACCATTCCAGCTCGTGAATCTTCATAGATCATAAGTAAAGGACTGCTTGAGATATCTTTCTATTGGTGTCTCATCTTCAAACATCTCTCCGTACCTATCAAGAGTTTAAAGAAAGTAATCAAAAATAAAGATACGGTACAAAAGCGAAGTTATTACTCATCATGAAGATATTATCCGCCAAAGACAGTACGAAAAATTGGTACTTGTCAAAAAGAGAAGTCAAAGATGTCTCACTATACGAAGGATCTCCAAGGTCATAAAAATAAGAAAAAGAAAAAGAAAAAGGCAAAGAAAAAGAAAAAGAAAAAGAAAAAGAAGAGCAGACCTTGGAGAGCTCCTAGAAGAAGAAGACTACTCTCCAAAGAAGAAAAATCTATCAGAACTCAAAAGAAACATCAAGAGAAGAGATTATTCCTCTAGGAGATGAGTCTACTCTAGAAGTTATCTCAAGTGAAACTCGCTTTGATCTTTGAAAGCTCCGAGTCTGAAGTTCCAAAACCCTAAAACCATTGACCAAACTACCCCTATCCTTACCCACTTTACCCTTACTCACACAACCCACTAAAATGCCTTGGGATAATTAGCACCGTTCTCAAAGGAGTGGTGGAGATTCGATTCTCGACCAAGCCTATGACGATAAGCACTGCATGACTGGCAATGAGCGATTTCGTTTCTATAGATTATAGGTAACCCGATACACTTTGAGTGAATTGAGTGACCCACTTGTGAGAATCGCCCAGTCATGTACATCTACGTCTCGAGAGTTGCAAAGTATGCCAAAAAGGGTTGATCAATTTTATGTTTAAGTATAGTTAATTTTTGTTGATGCTTACTTTCCGAAAAGATTTATCTACTTTGAAGAAAGTGACTTTCTGCGGAAGATACTCTAAGAATTCAAAATTATTTATCAAAAACTATTTTTCCAAATAAGGTTTGCTTCAGGACAAGCAAAAGCTTAAGTGTGGGATATTTGATGTATCGCAAAAAGTCACGTTTTTACATGCATTAATTGTCCCATATTTAGCTCTTTTCTAACAAATACATCTTAAAATCATCATTATTCAATAACTTTTGTTAAAAAGGTATAAACTTGTCGGTCTTTTGAAAATCAAGCAAAAAGGGCGGAAAACTGACCTAAATAGGCACTATTCTGAGCCTAACCCTAATTCTACTGTAAACTTCATACCAGAGCCTCATAATAGTCTTATTTTTTAGCCATGAAGATTACGAGAATGTTGATATAAGGATTGCTCAGAACGGATCAAGGACGAGAAAGTTATGCAAGAAACAGCACCACCGAAGACTACAAAACGTATTCTGAACACGCCCGGGCCCCACACATCACTACAACAAAATTGAGCTATTAGGACCTTTTTCCTAGGACACTTTATATATGACGTCCTAAAAGCATATTTGATAGGACACTACATTTTTTAACTACTTTATTATAGTATATAATAGGACACCTTATTTGCTAGTCCTATTATATACAATTTTATAGGACGCTTATACTTAAGAGTCTTATTATATTCGAGTCAAATAGGACACTTGATACACAAGTCTTATTATATTAGCTTTATAGGACGCTTATTCCTCGGAGTACTATTAGTGTAGAGCCTATTGTGACTTTTTATATGTAAGTCTTAAGACGTTAAGTTATTGAGACACTTTTTAGAGAAGGTCATATTATCGTAAATATTAACAGGATACTAAATATGCAAGTCTTAATATGTTATAGGATATTTTATTATTCGATGTAGTTGTAGAAACATTTGACAAGAGCCTGATAGAAAACATTTGACAATATTCGCAAGTGAATTCTGAAATGGGCCCATATATTTTGAGATGGGCAGATGAGTTCGGGTTAAAAGAAATGGTCATTTACTCATTTTAACCACGGCCCGGGGAATGCTTTTGGCCATCAGCGAACCTCATTGAGTCATTGTTGACTTTAACTTTAAATTTGATATTTATATATAGAGTAGATCATTTTATTCATGTATGTATAAAGATCTTATAAATATCTGTTGAACGACTTTATACATTATAATTAATAATTACTTTGTTTTTTTATATATAAAACAAAATCATTTAATAAATACTCTATATTTTATATCTTCTATTTTATACAATTCAAATCAATTTTAACTCATTGGACACTGCTCATGTCTATCGCCACCGCAAATGCCCAAACCTTACATGTGTGACTGACATGTCAGGGTTTTAAATTCGTACCTCAGTATATGTGGGTGATTTGTGGACTTGTGATTTGCCCGGTGTTGATGCTATTTATGGATAGGAGAAACGTTACCATTGAAATATGGTACGAGGGGTCAAGGGTACCCTCCAAATTGCTTTTTTCTACATCAATTAAATTTTTTTTTATTTTCATATATTCTTTTAAATATTTGTGTACAAATAAAATATAAAGTATCTCAAAATTCAATTGTTTTTTATGGATGGGGATATCATTTGTAATGTTGATATTACAATTCAATTGTAATGTTAACCAATCACAAAACAAATATTTTATATTTTTATTCTTCAATTCTTTTATATTTATGTGAATGACCCTACATTAACACTAACATTATCTTTCAAATCGTACTTCAACATTACGAATTATTTTATCTATATTGAGTAATAAAACGGGGTAAACATATACGGATTTTTGTACATCCTACATGCGTAATTGAATCGTTTTATTTTGTTTCATATGTACGCAGCCTAATAAGTTTTTTCATGACTGTTTTTATATATTGTCTCCCGAAATACTTACGGACGAGGTTTTAATTGTGAGTCTCTTTCAAGATTTGAACATATGTCTTCTTTAACCTTTAAGTGTTTTATAACAAAATAGTGACTTAATTTATATGAGTAGGATGCAATCAAAATTTTTAACGGCAAGGTTGTATGGTTATGATGCAATGTATGTGTATCATGTAGTGGTCTTAAACCACCTACAACGCGCCCATTATGGGCGTTCATGCCTCTCAAAACGCCATAATTCCGCCAATGAGGCGTTTGGCGTTCAGGGGGCGTTGTGTAGCCCAAAACGGGCAGAAGAAGGGCGGGACCCACTAACTTTTTTTTTTCTATTTCCTTTTCTTTCATGTATTTAATTAAAAAAAATTTAATGGGACCCATGTGGTAAAAAATGGACGTTCTGGTGTTACAATTGCTAGTGTTGAAAATGGTGTTGTTTTCTTATGCTGACGTGGCGCCTGAAAAAGGGACGTTCTGATATTACGACTGCAAGTGGTCTTATAATGTAGTATATCTGGATCGTAGATTAAAAGCTGAGATTGATTATCCCTCATTCCCTCTTTAAACCATCCTTCTCTAACCCCAGACCAACTTTTATACTCCTATATATATATTTAACAAACTTTATATATGGTATAATATTTAAATATATTTATTTTTATACTTCATAGTCCATAGTATACTAGTCTCTCCATCCCAAAATAATTGTCCACTTCCGAAGTAGAAGTTAACTTTAGCATATTATCATCAATATATTCTCTCTCAAAATTAATACACCCTCCGTCCCAATTTAATTGTCCCCAGACAGAAAACACGCAGTTTAAGATAAACACAATAATTACTACTTACTTTTTGCACAATGACATTCTTACCCCTAACCAATTAATTTAAACTTCATTTCACTTTTGTAATTTAATTTTTGAAGTATGGACAATATAGTAAATGAAATCATATTTCCTTTCTATATTTGGTAGTGGACAATTAATTTGGGACAACCCAAAATGAAATAGTAGACTATTAAATCGGGTCAGAGGGAGGGAGTACATGATAGTCTATAAAAAAAAAAACAATGATAATTATTAATATATTCACTACCCGATAATAATTTCTTAATCTTTATAAAAAAAGAATGATATAAGACACTCATTTTGGGACGGGTATATGCTACTGTAATATTTGTCAATTATTAATAAAAAAACTATGGGTAGATATTTTCTTTACATTCTCGGTTCAATTTTTGGAACCTCCCTCCGAAATTTCCAATCATTTGGTACCTCCCTCTCAAATTTTCAATTATCTTCAATTTTTGATACCTCCCTCCCAAATGTTCATCTGTATTTGACAGAAGCTCCTCCAACATATCAAATCATATGTTAGGGTTCGATTGATTTCATTTATTAGGGCTTAGATAGGTGTATTCATTTTTTCATATTGATTTTTGGTTCGATGTGATCTATTAGGGTTTAGGTGATTAAGGAATTACCATCCACCTTCCGATTTGACTCACTCCATTCGCCAAATCTCTTTTATACCTTTCAGGAACCTTAATTTTGTTAAATTTCAATTTTTAATTCTGCACAAAAATAACAAGTCTTCGAATTTTGATTTGTGTATATTTAAAATCGTTTCACCTTTATACCATCAAATTTCAGTTGAAATTGCACCCCATTCATAGATGATGCAGCCGCTTACACTTCCGTTAACTCCAATGATAACATCCCAAGGTTCGTTCCCTTTTGTTCTATTTAGTTGCATGATAAAGATATCCTTGTGTTAATAGTCCTACATATTAAACCATGATAAAATTTGTTATTGTGTAATTTTCTTACCTTTGATGATAACAATTGCGAGTTAAATATCGATTTTCTTGATATTCTTTTGGTTTAGTTTTAATGTTTCTTTGTAATATTATATAGGTACTTGCATTTTTCAGATTGAAGGTAAGACAATATGTAATTAGGATGGTAAATGATACATCATTAGAAGTTTGTGGCTTCTTCAATCTATACCTCTATTCATCTTTTACTTATAACTCCTAGCAAAATACAGATATGCAGAGTTGTGCTTGGCTCCATAGGTAGTTAATATGTTGGTTTAACATGCTTAGATAGTTGTTAAAAATATGAAATATGATATGTTTATAGAATACAGAAGCTGCAAATGTAATTATGTGTACTATATATACTTCTCTATCATGCACATATCTAGTTTTATAATCATATATCAAGAGAACTAGTTAAAATTCCAAAGTATTACTATGATTTATAATCAGTTTTCCTGCTTATGTATATTGAGTAGTTTAAAGGTGGCTTCTATATTATTTTGAATTAGAAACGGATGCAAAAACTCCAGTCACAACTTGCTGACCCTTATACATAGATGGGGATATAGAGAAAATGGTTATTCCTACATCTTACAGAGGGTTCAATTGATAAGACCAAGCCAGAAGATATATTTCCTTAAGTTATGGGCAATAATCAAAATGGTCTTGCTCATATGTGTGGACAAGGTGTTAGTGTTTGTGATGTCTAAATGTGTTTAACGTTTACAATCATGTACAAGTATTTATAGTTCTATCCAACACCTTAGTTATGTGACCAATGACAGGTATCTATCATCGCAAGATTGTTGTTTTGGGATTTACCAAAAACTTCATTCGTCAATGAGCAGTAATATTAGAGGTATTATCAACCCTTTCTATTCTATTTATGCTAAGACCTTGGTGTACTAATTGTTCATTTCACTCTAACTTGTTACAGATTCCTTGTGCAGGTCGACTTATATGATTGATATATATGACGTAACCCATCGTAAAAGGTTACTTTTGTAAAGCCAGGTTATACTTTTATGCTTGTATGTTTTTGGTGCATTTTCCATAGGTTACCACTGCTATTACTAAATTTCAACTCCTTCAACATTTGCTTGAATCGGTCTTTCACATGTACAAATGGCACTACGAGGTAGAGTGAAAATTTGAAGTAAGAAGTAATACTTAAAGGTAAACGTTATGCTTTGCACATCTTGATAGTACTACTTTGTGATATATGCCATATATCTTTTATCTTAAATTTTAATTATTGTTATATTTGTCTTTGTCTACAGGTGTGCAATCAAGAGGTTTATTAACTTACATAATTGTACTTCATTTGGTAGTTTTAGGTCTTCTATGTGATATGCAATTAGATATTCAGACTCGTTGACTATCGTTGTATATTTATCTTTTTGGATATCAATGAACGATGTAAAATGATAATTACTCTTTTATTTGAAGTAATGAAATTGTTTGTTGATTCCCCTTATGGTTGAAGGTAATTTGAGTTACGATTGCGTGGTCTCATAAATACATAGGTGTTACCATGAAACATAACAGTTGTTGAGATACGATTTGGTGCTGTATATTTGTCACTAAAGGCAACTTGTACGTATGAACAATTAATAATGTTTCCTAGCCAAAATCATTATATTAGGACCTTTTTCTTGGTTTCATTGAAGCCTTGACGTAATATCTGATTTGGTCCTAATAGGCACTTTTTAGGACATATATATATATGTCTCAATACTTGTTATAAATAAGCATGTATTATCAAATAAAACATCAAAAAGTGTCCTATATTCATGTTTGTTAGGACACCATTGGTGTTGTATTAGACACTTTATGAGACACTGACAAAAGTGTTCTAATATGTATATTAGGACACGCTTATATAGGACACTTTTATTATTAGTCCTATTAGATAAAATGTCCTATAAAGTAGTCTTTTAGGACACTTATCAACGTCTTATAAAACCAGATTTGTTGTAGTGCATCCAATTTCTTCCAAATTGGCATCATTAGAAGCGTAAGGAATTACGAAGACGTAGGTGAAAGAATCAAGTCAAACGGACGTGAAACGAAGAAGATACGGCCTTCCGAAGCAACGAGAAAAGTCAGAAAAATCACACGGCCTAGCACACGGCCACCACCAAGCCGTACACGGCCTTGGTATAGCCGTACAGCGCCCTAAACAATCCGTACATGGCCCTGTTTAGGCCGTACACGGCCTCTGTTGCTCTCACACGGCCACCTTCTTGCTTCGTTTGCTTCTACGTGTGCTTGTGGACTTGTACTCTTGGATTCAAGGCTTGCCTATAAATAGAGCACCTCATTCACCTCATTTCACACACCAATTCTTCATAGAATTCTCTCACTTTCTCTCTCACACACTCTTTCTCTCTCTAGTTTAGATTAGGTTAGTTTCTCTCTCTAGTTTCTCTCTCTAGAGAACTAGAGAGATGTAGGCATGGTTCGAGTGGGGAAGATAGCTGTAGCTTGGGAATTTTATTGTATTGAAGTTTTTAAGATTCTGGCTTGTACTACTCAGTGTTACGCTGCTTAAATACTGGTTATTACTTATTCCTTTACTTACGGTTATTATGTTTTGTTTGCATGATATCTTTGTTTGTGTTGCGAATATTGCCATTCTATTTACGTAGTTTAATACTGTGATTGTTGAAATGTAGATATTAGGATTATGGATGATATTTAATTCAGTGGGATAAACATTCTGAAATAACGGAAGTAACGTTATACGGCTTTCATTTGTATAGCGTCGGAATCATCACGAATGTGTGTAGTACGGAACGTGGAAGCTATGAAAGTCGTGGGCACAATCCGTTATGGAATAATGTTCCCAATATTATGATTGGTAATTGTTTTGCTGTGTATCTGGTAGAGTTTTACATGAATATAGACTTAATAAAGTGTCAACCCTTTCCAGTCTTTCACGTGACTATTGCCTTAGGATAGGATCTGATCAACCCTAATACTATGTAGATATAGTTATCTCATATTACAGTATGAAGCTATGAATATTCCGTAAAATGGCACAATACTTCATATAGCGTTGGAAACACCTCGTGTGGTGTACAAATATATGGAAGCTAAGGAACTGCCGTAGGCCTACCTCATCGTGGAATACCTAGAAGTCACCCTTTTAGAATATGGGTCTAGGAACAATAAAGCTGTGAAAATGCTCGCTGCACCGTACACCGTTAGTACACCAAGGCTAAAATACAGATGTGGAAATGCTCGCTGCACCGTACACCGTTAGTACACCAAGGTTAACATACAGCTGTGGAACTACTTTAATGTACAGTATACCGTTAGTACGTCTTGAGTCTGGAACACTGTGGATATGCCAAATGCACTATACACCGTGAGTATACCTTGAGTCTGGAACACTGTGGATATGCCAATTGCACTGTACACCGTGAGTATTCCTAGGGATGAACGCCTGATAGCAAAGGAGGGTATAATTCATGACGGAGTTAATTATGCTTAAACCTAATATAAATGAGTTCTGAAAAGAAAGCAAGTATTCGGATGTAATACAAGATGCTTAAACCGCTTAACTCAACATAACCGATAGCTCAACATATACAACATACAATTAGTACTTACCTAGATAAACTCAGATAGATTTAGGTGTTAAGAAAGGTCAGATAGAAAATTGCAGTTTGTTACCTTATGCCTACACCCAGGATACATCATCCGTATAGGTCGCTTAGCTTTACAAGGCAAGTGAGGGGGGTTTGAACAACCTGTTTCTGATCAGCATCAGGATAACCTAGGATTCAGTGACATATGCTTTTAGGCTTTTAGACTAAAACATAGGATCCTAGTGTTTACACCGACTGTCCGTCTGATGATTTGCCCAAGGTAGTCTCCAATCATCTGTATAATGAATATCATCCAGAAACCCTAATTATTGAAGTTTCAGCAATCACGCTCTACCTGTTGCCTACTCTCTATTTTATTTACTTGTTTTATTTAGTATTAGCTTAGATAACCAACCAAAACCTACCTACTTTTATAAACCCATCCTATCAGAAAGCTCATTTACGGTAAGTCCCTTTTGGTTCCATTCGCTCCGATTTTAAGAACGACACTCGAGTTATACTTACTGCTTACTCCCCAAAAAGTAGGTAGTACTTATAGTTTGAGCCCCAGCTCATATAAATTTAAAACCTAACATGTTTCTACGTTGTTGCGTCATTGCCTGCAGGACCGCCGTGCACCCCAGACGACCGCGGTAGAGTCAGCACTCTGACGGCGCAACAGGTTTTTGGCGCCGCTCCCGGGGATCAGTTGAGAGTAGTGAACTTTAAGATTACCGTAGATAGTTGACTTTTAGGAGACCCTTCCTTAATATTTTCATTACTTTAGGAAGTTAATTACTTTAGTAGTTAGTTAAATTAGAAAACCCTAGAAAATCCTAATTCTCCTTCCAATCTTATTTCTCCCATGGATGAGATAACGATCATGGACGATGCGGAATTCTTTGTGTCTTCCCACAAAGAGGTCTGTGTTAACCAGGAAGTTGAGATTGACAAATATTCATCCTTAGACTTAGGTTTTGATACATCTCAGCGGAAGATTCCACCTTCTGTCACTATTGAATTAAGTGGTCAACCCACACTTGACCCTGAGATTTTATCAATCTTATCTAAGTATCCACATTACCTTAGACCTGCCACCCTACCAGAAGATGTTCCTTTCGGTATTGAAGTTTTCTTCTATCCACCAATGCCTTGGATGGATTTGAATGAGCGAGTTCATTGCTTAGATGAATACTTCAGGTATGATCTTCCAGATATATTGCGAGCCTACCCCACTACTCTTTTCCAAAGTGTAGAAGTGGATGAGCGTCTCCAGTGTCCGGAGGATCCTGAACTAGAAACACCAACCTTACCCAACACTGAATCAAGTAATAACCCATCAGAATCAAGTAATGAATATCACTTAGGAAACTTTCACAAGCCCAGTAGGAGAATAGATATCTGTGCTGATTTTCTTTGGAACCTTAAGATATCCGATTTTCCCTTTTTAACTGAGCAGAGGAAAACCTTTGTAGTGATTGATAGGATAATAACATGTCTACATGCTAATTACGATCAAAAAGACGAGTTATCACTGAAATCAGAGTTAGACCTACTAATGGATCTAATAGCTAGCACCGAGTATCCATCTGTTTCACAGATTAGGATTAATCGTTATGTTGCTGCCCTGATTGACGAGCTCGAATTTTGGATTGAAAGAGCCCCTATCACTTATACTTTGATTCCATGCGTTAAACTGTTCTTTGTTGATCCTGCCACTTATCTGATTAATGAACTGAGATCAATTTTCCCTGATTCAACTGAGGAAGCCATGGATTCTGCTTTCTTCCAAAAGAGAAAAGAAATCCATGTTAAGCTTACTCAGTTGTTACTAACATCTAAATTCCCTTTTACTGAGCAACAAAGGATTTACATCAGAGAGATTTCACAAGTAGTTCACTCTACTACTGGAAACCCTGATTCAGAAGAAGAAAAGGAATTTCAGGATGTCGTCGGAGAATTGCTCTTTGATTTATGTTTTATAGACACAGGATTCAGGGATGGTATTTCGAACCGAGAAAGGTAAGACGAGCATTTAACCAATTCATTGATGCGTTACTAGCATTAGGTCAAGAAGAAAGAGAATTCTTACGAGAATTTGAGTGTTATTATATGAATCCCACTGACCTAATTCATAGTATCATTAAAGCGCTTCAAGGTACGTTCGTTCTTCGCCACACTTTCTCGCATGTTTCAGACTTATCTGAAAGTGTCGTTACAAGCACTGACAGATAAATGGTGATGGTCTAACGTGAATAAGATTTGAATATTTTGTTAATTAGGACAAAAATAATTTTAATTAGATTTTCTTTTAATTTACTTTTATAAAAACAAAGAAAAAACGTTCTCTAAAGTTTAAACGCGTAAGTTTTTGAATGAATTTTCGCGAACAGTCCAAACGTTTCAGAAATTTGACAAAGTTTTAATTTAAATTTTGGATAGTTTTATTTGGATTGGTTTTGAATTTTAAAGAACACAAAAAGATTTAATAAAACGTATTTAAAAACGCAAATGTTTTCGCACGCGAATTAATGTTACGTTTTTAATATACGAATTTAAATACCAAAGTTTCGTGCGTATCTTGGTTGATTTTCATAAAAAAATATTTAAACTTTAAAAACCCAAGTATACGTTTCGTTTCGTTCACATTTAATTTAAAAATGCAAATTAAAAATACATAAAGCAAAGTAAGCTTCCACCACTTTTTACAAAAAGTAAAAAGCAACTTCTTCTTCCTCTTCTTCTTCTCCAAACCGTCACCCACCATCACCATTTCCATTTCTCCATTTTTTCATCATTTTTCTTCAAATCAAGCTTCAAAACTTCCATATCTTCATCTCTTTTGCATCTAGATCATCTTTACATCAAGATTAAGGTATGATTCTAACCTAAAATCATTATTTTGAATATTTTTATAAAGTTAGGGATTATGCTTAGATCTTGGATTTTGATCATCAAGTTTCATGCTTTTTGCTTGCAAAGTGCTATATTCTTGATTGTTAACATGTTTGCGGAAGTAATTTGAGGATTCCATGGCTAGATTTGATGTTTTGATTTTGAAAGTTGACTTTTTGTTAGGGTTTTAGCAATTTTGACTTTCTTGAATGATTATTTGCTTATGATTGATTTTTCGGTGATTAATTTGCGCTTAAAATGATTAGTTTACATAAGTAAGTAATTGTTAAAGATGAGAGGATTGATTTAATTGCATGCTTATGAATTAAAATAAAGCTTTTTATACAAAACTATTTAAAAACCATTTAAATGGTATTTATTTAAAACTTTGTGTAACTTGCTTCATGAAAATGCAATATATTTGGAATAGCACTACTTTAATTAATAAAGTTAGTGAGATTTCAAATTAATTACCCCCTGATTAAAGTCTTATGCTTAACCAAAATGATGGATGGTAAATAAAATCGCTTTGCTTGCTTATTTTAATCAAAGTAAGGTAATTATATGATTTATGATCATGATGCTTGCTTGATTATTTGATTACTTAAATTGTCTAGTAATATTCACCCTTAAGTAATCTTAGAAAAATAGGAAAGCTACGGTTTTGTTTATTTGGATAATTTGCGGATTGATGATTGCGGTTTAGGGTATTTATAAAAATAATAATGGGATAATTGCAAAATCTAAAGCCTACATTTCGAATTTTTTCTAAAAATTTGGAATAAATATTATATTGTCCAATTATTGTTGTATGATTTGTTTCCTTGTTTTTCTTAAACAGATGGACCCGATTCCACCTACTCTTGCTTATTTGGCCACAACTACACAAGAAAAGACTTTGATTCGGAGATGGCTAAAGAGGGCATTTGGAAGTAATCGGTATATAGTTTGGGAAGACATGGGGAAACTTAGAATTGAGGACAGGTTGAGAAATTTGATAGGATATGAGGTTCAGGGACATGAGTTCGGCTCTTGGATCCAGCTTTTTAGCATTCGTGAGCCCATATACCCTGAGGTTGTTACTGAGTTCCTGATGACATTTGAGCTTGACCCAGAGTTAGGAATTGGAGATGAAAAGAAGATAACATTTAGATACCGAGGGAAGAGCCAGAGTGTCTCTATTTCGTGCTTAGCTAGGCACTTGGGATTGTATTCAGCGGATCAGATTAGCTCAGATTGGTTCTTACATAGTCATCAGACGATTCCTCATCATCCCGAGAGGAGCCATAGGGTCATTTGGAGTGAGCTGACGGGCACACATTATACTTGTGGTGCCAAGTCCTCGGCTTTGATTCTACCTCAGTTACGTCTCCTACACAAGCTTATTGTTACATCTATTATGGGAAAGAAGGAGATCGGGCCGATAAATGGGGATGAGTTGTATATCATTGATGCTGTCATGAACCGCCAGAATATTAATGTGGCTTGCATTATTGCTGGGAGGATGGCAAAGGAGAAGAACTTGGACCTGACAAAGCATGTGTTTATGGGAGCTTTCATTACCAGATTGTTGAGAGGGATGCGACTCTTGAAAAAGAGTCATGAGGCCGAGTATAGAGTGTCTTCCACTTCATTACCATGTGACTTGGACTACTGCAAGCAGATCCATTTGATCACTGAGGGTTCTGAGAGACAGTGTTACTGGAAGGACACTGATGAGCTTATCCCTGGATGTTTCATGACCAGGAAGAGGGTCAGAGAGGAGGATGTTGAGACTCCGGTTGCTGATAGAGTGGATAGAGTACCGGCTATGCCTAGGAGTACCAGGACACCAGTCAGGGATGCTGGGGTTGGGACATCAGGTCCCCGAGCTCAGATACGACATACAGATCCAGTTACTCCCTTGACCCAGTACTTCACATTGCACGCGTTGGCTGTCAACAACACGCATCAGGAACTTATAGCTAGGGCTTTAGGTATTCCAGCTCCCGAGCCGCTCCTGTACGAGTGTGTGCCACTACCACCAGTTCCACCATCCGCTACCATTCCACCATCCACTACCATTCCACCACCTACTACCATACCACCATACACTACCCACATACCACCTACCACTACCATTCCACCCACATGGTCAGTCGAGCACTGTTTATCGGTTGATGTTGCATTCCCACATCCTACTGCATCAGCCCGTAGAGCCCGTTCTTCTCAGCAATCCGCAGGAGGAGAGGCTGTTGGTTCCTACCGACCAGATATTGTTCATTTGGGCACTGATCCATTCACTTTATCAGAGTTTCAGGGATTGTTGGCATTAGACCCTATACCTTCTGATGAGCTTCCTACAGAGGAGATACTTAGGCACATCTGCAGATCCAAGATGGAGCGAGAAGGGATGACTTTTGAGGATTTCAGACAGTTGGCATTAGAGGATCCGATGAAGTTACCTGCTTGCTCCCTTAGAGATGTATTGATGCAGTATAGGCAAGTGAGGTCAGAGGAGCAGAGAGTCTCCAGTGGTCAGCAGTCAGTTGCCGGACCATCCTCAGTTCCTCCACCGGTTCAGCCTTCTGTTCAGGACTCTGATCAGGGTTCTCCAGCACCCTAGATCTATGCACCCATATCTACATACTTACTATTTCCTCTATTCCATACTTTTGACTTATTGTGTGGTTGTGAAACTTTACTTTGTTATATCTTTGGGACATGAACTATCAGACACAGTCTGTTTAGTTTCTTTATCTTTTAGTATTTAGTTATCAGTTATTTAGTTTACTTATTATGTTTTATCTCTGTTTTTCTTCTTAGTTAGAATAAGTGAATTGTGTTTGTGCAAATGAGAATTGAGGAAAGGAGATGCCGATCATTCACGAAGAAACTGCTTTCTGCATGGATTCAACCAAGGAATTTCAATCACCTGCAGACCGCCGCTTCTTTCTTAAAACCATCTCCCCGCCGCTATCGTAGGGAAGTTCCTTTCTTTTTGTCATGATTTTCACCATTACCATATATCTAACTATGCCTAAATTCTAAGTATGGGATTCCATCCCACCAAATTTTTCAAAACACTTAAAATTGTTCCACTATTTCAAAACCTAAGTGTGGGATTTTTCCCGAAGAAAATCCTATGTCTTAGCAATGAACATTAAGGACAATGTTGTTTTAAGTGTGGGATACACGGTATATATACCGCAAGTTTATATTTGCCTGTCCAAAGTAATACCTCCGTTTTAATTCAAACTTTTTCAAAAAATTTTCGCAAAACCAACCCAAAAGGTTGAGATTTTTAATCACCTAAAACATTCGAAAACCCAACCTTGACGGTGTTCGACATCCATTCGGTTGATTTCGAATATTTTCAAAAGATTTTTAGTCTTAGAAAATTCTTTTAAAAGGGATAAACCTTCTATCAAAATAAATAAATTGCTTTGGAAAGTAAGATAAGGCAAAGATAAGAACGTATCTTAAACTAAAATGAGAAACCCTCTAGGCATCGCATGACTTGGTGCATATGACCCTTTGATTGTGAGGTACTTGAGCCTTTAATAAGCATTCATTTTTAATGCTTCACTTTCGTATATGAGTGTGCGCCGATGCATGTGTCTTTGAATTAGAACTTGCTCCTGTAATGCGTTTCGAGACCATACCAATGAGTGCCGTACGCGGTATAGGTGCAATTAGAGGATCTTGGCATTTATTAGGATTAACCCATTTCTTTCATATCTTTTCAAGAAACAGCACCGCCGAAGACTACAAAACGTATTCTGAACACGCCCGGGCCCCACACATCCAATTTCTTCCAAATTGGCATCATTAGAAGCGTAACGGAATTATGAAGCCGTAGGTGAAAGAATCAAGTCAAACGGACGTGAAACGAAGAAGATACGGCCTTCCGAAGCAACGAGAAAAGTCAGAAAAATCACACGGCCTAGCACACGGCCACCACCAAGCCGAACACGGCCTTGGTATAGCCGTACATGTCACACCCCGTCTAAAGCGGAAACAACGGGGTATAACGGTGATAGGATCATAACACATCATTATAAAGAATTCTATATGAAATACAATATCCAATGTGTCATGATGCCATTAACATGAATAACGGTTCATGTTGTGCATACATTTCAACAATGAATTCAAAAGCTTACAAACAAACGTACACTACAATGTTAAGGTAAAAAAAGCCTTCACAAACAACCTTAATGATGTACCACAAGTCTTGAAAAACTCTTAATGCAACCCTAAAGGTCCACTAAGTTCTCTTGTCCTCTGCCTTAAGTCCACTAGTATAACCTGAAAAGATATGCTCAAAAACGTCAACACGAATGTTGGTGAGTTTCGTAGGTTTGAAACCAAACACCACAAATAAAACATTTTGCTGTGATAATAGTAAGTTAGGACAATGCATATAGAAATGTACACAAATGTGAAATAATGCAGCCAATATATCTCAATGTACGGCAATTACCTCACAAGGAAGTAAAGCACGAATGTAAGCAACAATCCCAATGTACGGCAAATACCCCACAAGGAGGTAAAGCACGAATGTAAACAACCAATCTCAATGTACGGCAAATACTTCACAAGAAAGTACAGCACGGATGTAAACAACAAGTCTCAATGCATATAAGTCACATAGTGTCACACATTTCAAGCATATGTCCAAAATGAAAATTGAATAAATTCACAGCATAAAACAGTTGGTAAAACATGTGAGCATACTTTTCCCCCAATTTGAAAACATGTATATGAAAAAGGGGCCACGAAAACTCACCTCAAGTAGAAGATGTAAGTTTTGCCCTTAAGTATATCACCAACCAAAGTCTTGCAATCTACAATATCACAATGTATGTCGGTTACAACCTAGACATAACTATGTCCTTCCATTGTATCCCTAGTCCAAATCACCTCTACTAAGTTTCCTCACAACTCAAACTAATGTACCATCTCAAGAACCAACCTCAATGAAGAACTCAGATTCTGTCCACAATTTTCATACCACTTTACGTATTTTTAAATATTACTTAATTAAATCATTTGACTCTACAACTTTTACCAGTGACATTTCAATATGTTTATAAGATCTTGTAATTTTTCTAGATTCAATCACATTGATTTACTATTTTTAAAAATTCGCCAAAACAATCTGCACAGTAACCATAACCATTTCTGAGTACTAAATAGTCACAATTTATTAAAAATACTTAAAACTTGAAATGATTATAATATTTTCTCAGAAAATAATTAACACTTTTAAAATGCTTCAGTAAAAATTTCAAGACCTAATTCTTATTTTAAGGTACGTTTCAAAAATTGACAACTTAACCGAAATCTGGAACCGAAAAAACTCAGAATGACACATAATCTTGTAAAATTGCTTTGACCAACTTATACTCCACATTTGACCATGAAATTGACTCCAATTGAAAGTAGACTCTTCATACTTGTGTTTACACTCCAGAATCAACAAAAAAATATTGTGAAATGATCAAGTTTCATTCTTCCCAAATCGATAAACCAATCTGCCCAGATTTAGGGTTTATAAGTTTAAACCTAAATCTTTGTATAAACCAATCTCAAACGTGTCTATGATCAAATATCTTAATCCTAACAATTGTAACACTGATTTCACATACATCCTAATGATTTTTATCACTAGGAATACAATGGATTGAACCGAGTGAAAAACCGACAATACGAAACAATCGAAATACATTAGAACGAAGGAATCGAATAGGGATATACCAACTATCGAATGATCGCATAAGAACACTCCTTAGAATCTGTAAATAATGAGAATATACACCCTTAGAATTCATTTTTATAGATTGATCAAACAGATTTAATATTACAAACGTTTTCTGAAAATTCATCATACATAGCAACAGTTTACGAAATAATTTTTATAAAATCATAAAACATGTTTCAGAGGCCGAATCCTTGAGAGTTTATGTAAAACTTCGAGATCTACAACTTTCCAGTTTTGGCCGAAGCCTGAAAACGAAAGTAACTAGGTCAAATCGGACGTCGAATAGGACTGAAAAATCTGGACATATTCTAAGATTTCGATTTCATAACTTTCGGTTTGAAAAATATATTATATCCAACCTAACTCTTCCCAAAAACATAAATCATCTTTATTATACCTCTTTTCCAGAAAAATAATAGGAAAAATGATTGATTAGAGTTTATAACGAAAATACCTACACGAATACACAAGACGTAACACCCGAAAGCCAAAAACTCGACTCGATCTTGAGGTTTCTTTGTTTTGATCGGTAGAAATCCAAAGGACAGCATCATGAACGAAATTTTGAGGGTGAAAAAGGGTTAGGGTTTAGTTTAGGTTTGTATTTATAAGTATCGAATGGTTTGGGCCCAAGTTAGAGTGTTTGGGTTGGGCCGTTCTAATGTATCCACCAAGGGTACTCTTGGGTCGATTTTTCTTGAAGGAATTATGAGCCAAAAGTTGGAAATGTTATAGCCCAATGATTTTAAAGACCTTGGTCTTTGGATTCATGTCATTTGGAGTCCGGATAAGAAAGTTATGGCCCGAACCGTGAAACCTCGCAGAAAATTCAGCTTTTATCTTTTTAAGGTGTTATATGTTTTTACTTAGCTTATTAATAATGTTTTATAATTGTTAATATTTTCATTATTTGTAAATGACTTATTATTACATTTTTTTTTATCATATCGCGCATATTCTTTTAAGTTTCCAAATTATGAACACGTTTACGTTTAGCCTCGTATCTTCTTCGTTACATGTCTGATTGCGATGATTCTTTTTAGGTTGGATTCGTTTTTCGAAAACGAATACTTTGATGTAAAGAATTCCATGAGATGAGTCTTAATACGAAAATGAGTTTTTACGGTTTGAACTACGATAATGGTTTGGTGACAGTTGTCACAGTATCCCCCAGTTGAGAGAATTTCGTCCCGAAATTCAATTGGAGCTATACTGTCAACTCGATCACTGAATAACTACTAATACTTTAACATTGTTCACTCTTTTCATTTCCAAAAAAAATGTACTACACCTTTCCAAGGTGATACTTCAAGTAGTACATGGTTTCTTGCAAAAACTATAACGGCTTCGTCGTTTGTTTGCGTAACTGTTTCCGCTTCCCCTTGATTTGAAAGATCTTGTCCATAACTTCATGGACTATCTCATTCGAATCAACTGACTTTTATCCACTTCATCCCACACTACGAATGAACGACACTTATTCCCTTAAAGTGCTTCAAATGGCGCACATTGTATACTAAAGTGATAACTTGTTGTATGAGAACTCGACTAGTGGTAAGTGAGTATCACAACTTCTATCAAAATTGATAACACGCTCTAAGCATACTCTCAAATTTTTGAATGGTTCGCTCACTCCGTCCATCAGTACGAGAACGATAACCCGACTTCATATCAAAGCGCGTTCCCAAAGCTTTTCGTAACTCTTGCCAAAATCTTGTAGAAATTGACCCTCTAAAATGACCATAATTGACATAGACACTTCATGCCTTGCTACTACTTCGTCGATGTAACGCCTTACCAATTTCTCCATTTTGTAGTTCTCGTGAATAGCTAAGAAATGAGCTGACTTAGTCAATCTATCCACAATTACCCAAATCGAATCGCGCCCACTACTAGCTCTAAACAACTTCATGAAGAAATCCTTGGTTATGTTTTCCCCTTTTCCATTCGGGACACTTCGGTCGCTGTAATAGACCTGAGAGTCTCGGGTAGTCAGCTTTGAACTTCAAACAGATCATGAATTGACTAATGTAGTTAATGATGTCCTTCTTCATTCCCAGTCACCGATACAAATCCATAATATGATGATACTTCTTACCAACTCTTGACGTATGTAATATTTTGGTTTATGTACCTTGTCCTAGTGTCCATAGACAACGTAGCAAAGAAATCCATAATCTTCTCACAAGAGTTAATAATCTCATCCACTTTGTGTTCCAACTGTTTGTCTAACCCGTGCAACTTTGTGTTTTGTATATGAGTATACTTCAACGCTTCATCTTGTGCTTCAAACACTCCACCCTTGATGCCATAGTGAATCATCATACTTTGATTTGCACTCGCCTTGGCTTACTCTTTCCTTCCTACTCAAAACATCTGCAACAACATCCGTCTTCCCCGAATGGTATCAAATTTCACAATCGTAACCACTAAATAATTCGAGCTTCCTCATTTGTCTCGTGTTCAACTTCTTTTGAACATAGGGGTGTTAAAAGCTCTTATGATCGGTATACATAACGTTCTTCATTCCATACAAGTAGTGTCTTCAACACATATGTACGAATGCTACCCCTCTCTGTTCCAAATCATGGGTAATATAAAAATTCTCAGGTATTTTGAGTTGTTTGAGAGACGAATGCAATTACCTTTCCCATTTAATTAACGAACAACTCAGACCTCGGTGTCTGATGCATCACAATACACAACGAAGTTCTCCGATCCTCGGGAAGAGTCCGAATTGATGCATTACACAAGACATCCTTCAATGTTTGTAAAAAATTTTTTCTCAGTTTCTACCCCAAACAAACTTCTTATATATATGTGAGTAGTAGCGCGATCTTTGGAGAAACTCTCGATAAAATGCCGATAGTAACCTGTGAATCCCAAATGCTTTACAAACCTTCACGATAGCTGTGGGATCTTCCATCCCTTTACAGCTTCTATTTTGCTAAAATTCACAAGATTGACTTCTTTGTTCGCAACGTGTTCAAGAAAAACAAACCTCTTGTAGTCAAATTTCGTACTCTGAATATATTACATAGACCTTTTCATTCAAAAGAAACTACAGGATTAATCTTGAAGGAACTTCATGCTCCTTCTTAGTTTTAGAATAAATTTGAATGTCGCAGATGAAAAGGTATGATAAATTCGTCGAGATTCGGTTTACATACGTGTTCGTTAAATATAGGAATGCTATAGTCGCATTAGTAAGATCGAAAGACATAACTAGAAATTTGAAATGTTCGTAACGAGTACTAAACGCAATCTTAGGTATATCTGATTCAGGTACCCTAAATTGATGGTAACCCGAATGAAGATTGATTTTTGAAAACCACCAAACACCTTGAAGTTGATCAAATAAATCATCCATCCTTGGAAAAGGACAGCGATTCTTGACCGTAAATTTGTTAAGTTCATGATAATCAATGCACAAATGAAAAGAGCCATCTTTCTTTTTGACAAATAAGACATGTGCTCCCCATAGAGAATGACTAGGGTGAATAAAACCCTTGTCTTGGAGCATCTTAAAATTGATTATATAATTCTTGCATTCAAATAGTGTTAAGCGATTTGGAGCATTTGCAACTGGGGTTGCTCCAAGAATAAGATCAATACAAAACTTTACGAGTACAGAGGGATATAGTCCTTCTAAGTCTTCCGGGAAGACCTCGAGGAAATCGTCGATAATAGAATGTTTTTGAGTTTTTAACTTATTAGCCTTTACGCTCATGAGTTGTTTCTTTTCGTCTTTGAAGTGTTCTATGAAAATCTCAGGTGTTACACCACCATTTAAGTGGTATACGAAATACTTCTCAAACATACAATTTCCACCTAAATTTCGTCAACTAATCCATTCCCACAACTAAACCAAAACTTCCGAGTCCGAAGGGTAACAAGTCAATGCTAAAAGAGAAATCTTCTAGCACTAGAGTATACCCTTATGTAACTTCTTTTAGTCTCCATGCGCTCCCGTTAATAAAATTATTTCGAAGTTTTCCACTCAAAACAAGCTATCGAGTTTCCTACTGTGTTGATTGGTGCCACTTGATGAGCTATCATTCGACATTCAATTATAAAATGACCTCTTACGTTGCAGTTTGAATAAACACAATATGATGCAGATGTGTGATGATAGTAGTTACACCTTACACACAAGGTATGTGAACCAGCGTAACCCTCTCTTCATGTGTTAGTATCTTCCAGTCTTTTGAATACCCTCTCATTCTTGGTATTGTTTCCACATTCCCTGCCTTATTGATCTCATTGATTAACAATCCATCCATCAGTATTACGACATGGATAGTAGGAGGCTCAGTCACTCTACCGTACTGCTAGTTTCCAGAACAAAGCTGTTGATGTACTTCTCAATTCTCTTAGCTTCGAGTGCCACAGGATAAGGTCTAATTCTTGCCAACTCATGAAATTGTCAGATATATGTTGCATGGTTAACTCCCATCGTAGAGAAATTTCAAAACTTGTTCACTAACTCCTTCATTTCGTTATTGAAAGAATATTTCTCCTTAAACAGTGTCTTATTTATTTTATTTATTTATCTATTTATTTATTTATATATTTATACATTTTATTATTATTATTATTAATTTTGTTTTATTTATTTATTTTTCACGCCATCACCACTTCCATCTTTTGAATTCTCGACTATTAGTTTCATTTTCGCCTTCGGTGTCGTTAGCTCTACCATGATTCAATATGCTGTTACTAACTTGTATGACAACATTGAATATTAAGGCCCACCACTGTCGTGTAATGGTCGCAACAACATTGGAGTTCTTGCCTTCAATACCACAAATTCCTCCAGTTCAACCATCAGTTCAATCACCACTATCACTTGTATGACCACCACCGAGTGTTTCTCCTCCACGAGTAAAATTTACGGGTAATACGTCTTAGTAGTATGCTTGCTATAATTTCGAATTCATACGAGTTTAGAATAGAATAAATACATTGGAGTTTGTCTAGGCATAAATGCACCAGACTCACAAAGATAAGAATAATTCGGTAAGGAATACAATTGGGATTTTATTACAATACGACACGGAGATAGCACATGAGACACGCAAACATGGTCAGATAATCACACATACTTCGGAACACCTTTGTCAATTACGTCTGCAGCCATAATTGTAAAAGTATTCTTTCATACACATACTTATCTTCCAAGTCCTTGTATCACAATAAGCTTTGTATATACGGAAAGAGATCAGATAGTTATGGAATCCTAAGCAACATGTAGACGATCTACATAAGGAGTCGTAAGATGATGAAGAAACGCTTACAACGTCCTTATTTGAAACGATTAAGATGAATGATTGACACTAACTACAACAAGCTTCACGGAGTTGTATGCACACATAACTTCCTAACTCATGTTCTATATGTGGGTTCCTTATTTATAGTCTAGGCCAATCCACCTAGATCTCTATAAACAATGGCTCTGATACCAATCTGTCACACCCCGTCTAAAGCGGAAACAACGGGGTATAACGGTGATAGGATCATAACACATCATTATAAAGAATTCTATATGAAATACAATATCCAATGTGTCATGATGCCATTAACATGAATAACGGTTCATGTCGTGCATACATTTCAACAATGAATTCAAAAGCTTACAAACAAACGTACACTACAATGTTAAGGCAAAACAAGCCTTCACAAACAACCTTAATGATGTACCACAAGTCTTGAAAAACTCTTAATGCAACCCTAAAGGTCCACTAAGTTCTCTTGTCCTCTGCCTTAAGTCCACTAGTATAACCTGAAAAGATATGCTCAAAAACATCAACATGAATGTTGGTGAGTTTCGTAGGTTTGAAACCAAACACCACAAATAAAACATTTTGCTGTGATAATAGTAAGTTAGGACAATGCATATAGAAATGTACACAAATGTGAAATAATGCAGCCAATATATCTCAATGTACGGCAATTACCTCACAAGGAAGTAAAGCACGAATGTAAGCAACAATCCCAATGTACGGCAAATACCCCACAAGGAGGTAAAGCACGAATGTAAACAACCAATCTCAATGTACGGCAAATACTTCACAAGAAAGTACAGCACGGATGTAAACAACAAGTCTCAATGCATATAAGTCACATAGTGTCACACATTTCAAGCATATGTCCAAAATGAAAATTGAATAAATTCACAGCATAAAACAGTTGGTAAAACATGTGAGCATACTTTTCCCCCAATTTGAAAACATGTATATGAAAAAGGGGCCACGAAAACTCACCTCAAGTAGAAGATGTAAGTTTTGCCCTTAAGTATATCACCAACCAAAGTCTTGCAATCTACAATATCACAATGTATGTCGGTTACAACCTAGACATAACTATGTCCTTCCATTGTATCCCTAGTCCAAATCACCTCTACTAAGTTTCCTCACAACTCAAACTAATGTACCATCTCAAGAACCAACCTCTATGAAGAACTCAGATTCTGTCCACAATTTTCATACCACTTTACGTATTTTTAAATATTACTTAATGAAATCATTTGACTCTACAACTTTTACCAGTGACATTTCAATATGTTTATAAGATCTTGTAATTTTTCTAGATTCAATCACATTGATTTACTATTTTTAAAAATTCGCCAAAACAATCTGCACAGTAACCATAACCATTTCTGAGTACTAAAAAGTCACAATTTATTAAAAATACTTTAAAATTTGAAATGATTATAATATTTTCTCAGAAAATAATTAACACTTTTAAAATGCTTCAGTAAAAATTTCAAGACCTAATTCTTATTTTAAGGTACGTTTCAAAAATTGACAACTTAACCGAAATCTGGAACCGAAAAAACTCAGAACGACACATAATCTTGTAAAATTGCTTTGACCAACTTATACTCCACATTTGACCATGAAATTGACTCCAATTGAAAGTAGACTCTTCATACTTGTGTTTACACTCCAGAATCAACAAAAAAATATTGTGAAATGATCAAGTTTCATTCTTCCCAAATCGATAAACCAATCTGCCCAGATTTAGGGTTTATAAGTTTAAACCTAAATCTTTGTATAAACCAATCTCAAACGTGTCTATGATCAAATATCTTAATCCTAACAATTGTAACACTGATTTCACATACATCCTAATGATTTTTATCACTAGGAATACAATGGATTGAACCGAATGAAAAACCGACAATACGAAACAATCGAAATACATTAGAACGAAGGAATCGAATAGGGATATACCAACTATCGAATGATCGCATAATAACACTCCTTAGAATCTGTAAATAATGAGAATATACACCCTTAGAATTCATTTTTATAGATTGATCAAACCGATTTAATATTACAAACGTTTTCTGAAAATTCATCATACATAGCAACAGTTTACGAAATAATTTTTATAAAATCATAAAACATGTTTCAGAGGCCGAATCCTTGAGAGTTTATGTAAAACTTCGAGATCTACAACTTTCCAGTTTTGGCCGAAGCCTGAAAACGAAAGTAACTAGGTCAAATCGGACGTCGAATAGGACTGAAAAATCTGGACATATTCTAAGATTTCGATTTCATAACTTTCGGTTTGAAAAATATATTATCTCCAACCTAACTCTTCCCAGAAACATAAATCATCTTTATTATACCTCTTTTCCAGAAAAATAATAGGAAAAATGATTGATTAGAGTTTATAACGAAAATACGTACACGAATACACAAGACGTAACACCCGAAAGCCAAAAACTCGACTCGATCTTGAGGTTTCTTTGTTTTGATCAGTAGAAATCCAAAGGACAGCATCATGAACGAAATTTTGAGGGTGAAAAAGGGTTAGGGTTTAGTTTAGGTTTGTATTTATAGGTATCGAATGGTTTGGGCCCAAGTTAGAGTGTTTGGGTTGGGCCGTTCGAATGTATCCACCAAGGGTACTCTTGGGTCGATTTTTCTTGAAGGAATTATGAGCCAAAAGTTGGAAATGTTATAGCCCAATGATTTTAAAGACCTTGGTCTTTGGATTCATGTCATTTGGAGTCCGGATAAGAAACTTATGGCCCGAACCGTGAAACCTCGCAGAAAATTCAGCTTTTATCTTTTTAAGGTGTTATATGTTTTTACTTAGCTTATTAATAATGTTTTATAATTGTTAATATTTTCATTATTTGTAAGTGACTTATTATTACATTTTTTTTTTTAATCATATCGCGCATATTCTTTTAAGTTTCCAAATTATGAACACGTTTACGTTTAGCCTCGTATCTTCTTCGTTACATGTCTGATTGCGATGATTCTTTTTAGGTTGGATTCGTTTTTCGAAAATGAATACTTTGATGTAAAGAATTCCATGAGATGAGTCTTAATACGAAAATGAGTTTTTACGGTTTGAACTACGATAATGGTTTGGTGACAGTTGTCACAGTACACGGCCCTAAACAAGCCGTACACGGCCCTGTTTAGGCCGTACACGGCCTCTGTTGCTCTCACACGGCCTCCTTCTTGCTTTGTTTGCTTGTACGTGTGCTTGTGGACTTGTACTCTTGGATCCAAGGCTTGCTTATAAATAGAGCACCTCATTCACCTCATTTCACACACCAATTCTTCATAGAATTCTCTCACTTTCTCTCTCACACACTCTTTCTCTCTCTAGTTTAGATTAGGTTAGTTTCTCTCTCTAGTTTCTCTCTCTAGAGAACTAGAGAGATGTAGGCACGGTTCGAGTGGGGAAGATAGCTGTAGCTTGGGAATTTTATTGTATTGAAGTTTTCAAGATTCTGGCTTGTACTACTCAGTGTTACGCTGCTTAAATACTGGTTATTACTTATTCCTTTACTTAAGGTTATTATGTTTTGTTTGCATGATATCTTTGTTTGTGTTGCGAATATTGCCATGCTATTTACGTAGTTTAATACTGTGATTGTTGAAATGTAGATATTAGGATTATGGATGATATTTAATTCAGTAGGATAAACATTCTGAAATAACGAAAGTAACGTTATACGGCTTTCATTTGTATAGTGCCGGAATCATGACGAATGTGTGTAGTACGGAACGTGGAAGCTATGAAAGTCGTGGGCATAATCCGTTATGGAATAATGTTCCCAATATTATGATTGGTGATTGTTTTGTTGTGTATCTGGTTGAGTTTTACATGAATATAGACTTAATAAAGTGTCAACCCTTTCCAGTCATTCACGTGACTATTGCCTTAGGATAGGATCTGATCAACCCCTAATACTACGTAGATATAGTTATCTCATATTACAGTATGAAGCTATGAATATTCCGTAAAACGGCACAGTACTTCATATAGCATTGGAAACACCTCGTGTGGAGTACAAATACGTGGAAGCTAAGGAACTGCCGTAGGCCTACCTCATCGTGGAATACCTAGAAGTCACCCTTTTAGAATATGGGTCTAGGAACAATAAAGCTGTGGAAATGCTCGCTGCACCGTACACCGTTAGTACACCAAGGCTAAAATACAGCTGTGGAAATGCTCGCTGCACCGTACACCGTTAGTACACCAAGGTTATCATACAGCTGTGGAACTACTTTAATGTACAATACACCGTTAGTATGCCTTGAGTCTGGAACATTGTGGATATGCCAAATGCACTGTACACCGTGAGTATACCTTGAGTCTGGAACACTGTGGATATGCCAATTGCACTGTACACCGTGAGTATTCCTAGGGATGAACGCCTGATAGCAAAGGAGGGTCTAATTCATGACGGAGTTAATTATGCTTAAACCTAATATAAATGAGTTCTGAAAAGAAAGCAAGTATTCAGATGTAATACAAGATGCTTAAACCGCTTAACTCAACATAACCGATAGCTCAACATATACAACATACAATTAGTACTTACCTAGATAAACTCAGATAGATTTAGGTGTTAAGAAATGTCAGATAGAAAATTGCAGTTTGTTACCTTATGCCTACACCCAGGATACATCATCCGTAGAGGTCGCTTAGTCTTACAAGGCAAGTGAGGGGGGTTTGAACAACCTGTTTCTGATCAGCATCAGGATAACCTAGGATTCAGTGACATATGCTTTTAGGCTTTTAGACTAAAACGTAGGATCCTAGTGTTTACACCGACTGTCCGTCTGATGATTTGCCCAAGGTAGTCTCCAATCATCTGTATAATGAATATCATCCAGAAACCCTAATTATCGAAGTTTCAGCAATCACGCTCTACCTGTTGCCTACTCTTTATTTTTTTACTTGTTTTATTTAGTATTAGCTTAGATAACCAAACAAAACCTACCTACTTTTATAAACCCATCCTATTACAAAGCTCATTTACGGTAAGTCCCTTTTGGTTCCATTCGCTCTGATTTTAAGAACGACACTCGAGTTATACTTACTGCTTACTCCCTAAAAAGTAGGTAGTACTTATAGTTTGAGCCCCAGCTCATATAAATTTAAAACCTAACACGTTTCTACGTTGTTGCGTCATTGCCTGTAGGACCGCCGTGCACCCCAGACAACCGCGGCAGAGTCAGCACTCTGACGGCACAACATAGTTCCTTTGAACCGTTTTTAGAGAGAGAAACAAAAGGAAGAGAGTGAGGGTTAGTGAGAGAGTGAGAATGGTTGAATGAAGAATTATGGGTGTGGGTTGGTGCTTGTAAGAGTCAAGAACATGATCCCCTTTTTGGGGGTCATGTTGGCCGATTTCTTCAAGGTCAAAAGAGGCAAGATTTTTGTTAAATCTTGTCTCAAAGTATTGGTATTATATCCGTATTTGTTTACCCGATCGTTTAAACGTTAATTTGTACGTTAAACGTTATACGTACGTGTTTTAAATGAAATTCGAATTTCGATATTTTTAACTTGGAGACTCACTCAATATCACTTGAAATCATTTATAAAAATGTTTGGTTATGGTGTCGGTATTGATTTAAGTGCTCGTGTCTCGATTGTTTAGTCGCGTAACGTTTAAATTAAACGTTTTTGTCGTCGGTTTGAAATACGATATTTAAAATAAATACTTACTATCCAACATAACATATTTTATCTTATAAAATATATTTTGACTGTTATTCGATTGTCAGGCGCGTTTCGCGCGTTTTCGGTCGCTTTTGAGCATTCTATACGATACGAAATACTTACGGAATATTATTAAAATAATATTTGGAAATAAATATGTTTATCAAATAATTTCGTATTATTTAATAAATTGAGTTCACCAACGTCCGTATTATTGTATTGGGATCCGCCTGATATGAAAATGCACGATTCAAATAAATCGCGTACGTGTATATATTCTCAAATATATATAATGATACACATAATTTGCCCTAATTTGTCGGGTGTCACATCGATCTAGTATGAATGAAGAAAATTCTTATTGTCAAGATGATATAAGAGGTTTGGTTCGTGATGCGTTTGGTGTAAGTTCTTTACTAATGGAGAATGTAGAGATAGCAGATACTACATTTGAAGGAGATACTGGTGAGGATAATGTGGAAGTAGGAGATACTACCTTCAAAGGATATTTGGTTCGCAAACCCATGACAACTCCCATAACCCATTACCAAAACTATTTCCCAGAATCTATACCATCCCAACCTACTGCCTTTAAGTCAAGTTTTCATCAGTCCTCGTCCTCATCTCTTTCAGATCATGATTAAGATCAAGATCCAATTTATGATTATGAGAAGAAATTGAAGGAGCTGGTTGAGATAATAGTTATTTGAAGCACTTAGTAATTAATGGTAAGCTATGCATTTGTAAGTTCCATTCTCACAACTGATTATATTCTTATAGATGAGCATGGAGATATTCTTCGATTGGAAAGATTGACAACAAAGAAGGTGCAATTGCTTAAAAATGGTGAGAAAGTTCTGGTTCATGTTAATCATTTGCATCAACCAATCAAGGCTGCAGGAGGTTTGTGCACAAGATTCATGACACTACTACTAAAAGAGCCCAGTTTTTATCCACCCCATACTAAAAATTGGCGAGAATGCAAAAAGCATCATGGTATTCGGCTTATGGGAGAGCTTGGGGTATGTTTTTAGTTGTATATATTATTTGTGTAACATTAATATAACAAGTACATTGATGTTAGGCCAGAGTTACATTAATTGGTTATTTTGGCAGCGGAGATTCAGCTTACCTCAAGGGGATGAAGTAGATAATGTCCTTATTAATATTTTTGCTGGGAAGTTTAGGTCTGTAAAGTTCAATCTAAAAAGGGATTTATTTAAATTAGCTGCTAAGAATCTTAATGAAGCAAACAACATTGGTGAAAATGGTGAGCAAGAGAGGCACTATAATGATGAAGAGCTTTTAAGAGGGCTTGACTTGCTTGATGCACCAGCAAACTTTACCTATGAACAATGGGATACGTATAAGAAACAATTAAGAACACCCGCAGCAAAGGTCAGCGCCGCTCTCTCTCTCTCTCTTAAAATGTTTGAATGCAATATCATATTCACTTTGACAGGTTAATTTTATGTATAAGTATGTATGGATTTAACAAACTCATTTCACTAACATAAATTACATTTAATTAAATTTAGAAGTTGTCAGATTCTGGGAAGAAAGCCAGAGCTGACCAAATCCATGCTCATACTACCGGTGGTTGTAGTTATGCACGGAAAAGGGATGAATTCGTAAGTTCTATGCTAAAAAGTTCTATAGTTTTACACCTCTTATTGTAATATGATAGTTGACTTTTATCTTATTTTACAGAAAGTGAATAACATGAGAGATGCTAATGAATTGGAGTTATTTGGAATTGTTCACATAATAAAAGAAGGGTCATATGTCAATGACTTGTCCAGAGTATTTTTGGTATGTACATAGATTTCTATGTACACTAGTTGTTTTTCATGAGCTAAAAACCTTGTTTAATGTTATAGGATCAAGCAAACCAAGAAGTTTCTAAAGAGGTATATGAGGCCACCAAATCGGGCATTTCAGAATCTTTTGGTCCTGAACAGCAATATGAAATTGTAAGGCACGTTGGGAAAAAATGTATGGAACCCAGAAGACCTATTCTTTATGGAGCTGGAGTTAAGAAATCACAAGTCAGTAAATTTAGTTTTGATTTAAGAAAATCAAGGAGTGATATTTTAACAAAAGAAAATCAGTTTCTCTTGAATAGAGTTGAGTCTCAAAGTAAGCAAATTGAATCTCAAAGGGTGAAAATTGAATCTCAAAGCATTCAAATTGAATCTCAAAACAAACAAATTGAATATCAAAGCAAACAAATGAAGATCATGGATCAAAAAATTAGTGAGTGTACAGGAGAGCTTCGACTTTTCACAACTGCTTTCAAGGACATGTATGCAAATCCTCATCTAACACGCCAAGACACATCTGGTACACAGGTAATGGCTTGAATCTTTATGCATAATTTCAACAATGCTTTTTATGTGAGTTTATATGTCATTTTTCCCAGCTTTATTCAGGTGTATCGCGTCAATCCTGTCGCCAATTCAGTCGCCAATTCTATGCAAGACATGCAAGAGGAGCAACATAGTATGGTTTGATCTAGCTAACTTTTTTTTATTGGCATGACATTTCATGATGTTTTAGTACCATTTTGCATTCATAAACCATATGGAATGGCAGTTATGTATATATGACTTCTGTTACATTATGTCTCATTTTTTATTTCATTTAACTTTAGGTTTCTGATTAGTGAGCTTTGTGAGGTAAGGGGATTAGCTGGCGGACTAGTCGGTTAGTAACTTTTATGTTTTCATATTGTTAGAAGTAGTCAAAGAAATATATGGTCTTATGTGAAAGTATTAGTGATGAAGTCAGTGAGTGTTTGTTATTTCTCATGATGACGAGTGTACTTAATGGAGGTCAATATGATCCGAGTCGGTTGGGTCGGGTGTGGGTTGTGTTAGGTTTGATTTTTCCTTCAAAACTATTTTAAGGCACATATCTTTGTTCAAACTGACCAACCTATCTAAAAGTATGTTCATATGCATCAATATAGACTTGTTGATTGTTTTATATTTTCCAGGTACCAAAACTGAACAGGTGATCAAGGATGGATTTTGGCAGCTGTTGATCGATTTAAGTAAATTCGTAGTTTAATATGGGTTGTCTCCTTGTTTCAAAACAATGTGTAGCTTTGGATGTCCTATACTTTTGAAACGAGATGCTAAATTTACTATTCCTATCTTGAGAATCAGATATATGGTTAACTTTGCAAGTGGATTTTGGAAATGATTTATTATAATTCATTTACTCTCTATTAATTTGTTGTTTTTAAATTTATTGCCACCAAGCCAAGAAATGTAGGATATTATGTAATTTAAGTGATGTGTATGTATGCAGAAATATTAAATTATTACATTATTATATTTATTATATAAAATAATATATGTATAATGGGAAGATTTAAAAATTGTAATAACCATAGTAATTATCCACGCTTTTATGCGTTGTTTTATGTATAGTGGGTAAGTGGAAATTCTAACCATTTGTCAACGTTTTGTTGCGTGGACTTTCAAAATTCTTTCTCCACACCAAAAAACGTGAACTTTTGACAAATTCTTGACACATTTGAACGTGAAAAAATAAATGGAATTTGACACAAAAAAACGTGATAAAATTTTGTAACGCATAAAATGTGCACGCCATTATAAGCGTCAAGCCTAGAATTGTCAACAATATAAAGCGTGAATATTTGATAAAAAAAGGTGTGGAAAATCAACTGCTTTGTGTAGTGTGAGTTTAATATGTGAAAAACTATCCAAAACATCTTATATGCTTATTTTCTAAAAAGGCTCCAAAGATGACACTACATTATTATTAATTTGGTACACTTTACTGGTGTCCTCATCTTAATCTTATTTTAGTTTCATATCTTATCTTATTTTATCGTATAGAATATATGTTGGTGATCGTAATAAATAAAACGGTACAAACTTATGTTCTTGTCAATCACCATAAGGCATTGTAACTTTAGAAGCACCTACTCGCTTGCATCAATAATATATATTGTACAAAGTTCTATTTGTTAGAATATATTTTCCCATGAATCATCCATTGCATTGTCAATTCCTACATTTACAAACTTGTAAATGACTATTTGTGCAATATTGCAATGAATAGTTGTTGGGTTTTTTTTTTTTTTTTAAAAACTTATCATTATTATATAAATTTATATACTTTAATTACTTTAGTTGAATTTGGACTTTCGTATTCTACTATCTTAAAATATATTAATACATCATATTATATGGAGTATAAATTGTCAAACAACCGATTAATCAATTGTTGTCTTTTAATTAACAACTTAATTTGGAATAACAAAAAAAAAAAAAAGTATTTGTGTGTTTAATCTAACGCTTAGTGTTATTTTCATATTTTATCACTTTATAAGTTAAACATTTGTTAATATTAAGATCGATACGCGTTATATAATATTTGTTAAACAGATGTACAAAAAACCGGCTAGAAAGTAGAAACAAAACATCAAGCCGTAAGATATTTTCAATGTGTAAAGACTATTTTAACGTATCATATTGCACTATTTTAATGAAAAAAATAATTTTTTAAGAATATGCTTACGCTAAAAAAAAGTTGCTCATGTTGCACCAAATCCTTTTTAATTGATTTAAAATACACAATATCAACAATATAATACCACAATTTTTTATATAACTATTGAATTATCATAAGAGATATAATAACAATCATTATATTTAAACATTCCAAAATAAGAAAAAATGAAAATTTTACAAAATAAGAAGTTTCTTTAATAAATATGATATCAAATATTATATTTAGTATTATTCAAATATATATTATTATTTAATGTGAATAGTATTTAGTGCAGGACTAAATTTAGTGGTGCACTAAGGCCATCTTCAATGTATACATTTTTACATCAAATTCGGTGTTTTGGTGCAAAAGTTCAACTCCAACCAACTCACCAAATATAGTGCAATTTTTAGTGTACACCAAATTTTTTGAGATGTTGCACCAAATTTGGTGTAACACTAAACTTTGCACCAAATTTGTAATGTTTCATTTTAGCCTCTATGTTTGAAATATGTTATTATTGAAGTACAAAACTTGAAAAATCTTATTTATTTGTATGCTTTTTTAAATACCTTATACATTAACTAAAATAATATGATAATTGAAACGATAAAATATAATTTTCAAACAAATTATGATAATTAAAACGTTGAATTATGCGAAGAACTTATGTAACTGAAACTTTAGAAAAGTAAACAAATGAAATTAACATTTAAGTTAATAGTTTGGAAGGGTACTGGATCATAAAAATAATGAATTGGAGTAAAGTAAAATATAAAAATAGTTTTGGGGGTGATGTGTAAATGCTTAAAGTCATTTAGTGCAGAAATTTGTTGCATACGTTGGAAATAAAACACATTTGGTGCAGATATATTCCTTAAATATTATTTTACAATTTGGTGTAGTGTTTAGTACATATATTGGAGATGTCCTAAACACTATTTGTCACTGCACTTAAATAGTGCAGTGTTTAGTGCTAATACTGGAGTTAATTTTTTACACTTTTATATTATCTTAGTGCAGAAAGGTAGAAATAATGAGATGCTCTAATGGTAGTAGTACTATTTATCATTGAACTTATGCAAACGGTTGGTTATGTTATGGGGTAGCTAATCATTATTTCCAATATACAAATAATTAATACTCCATTAAAATTGATATTTTTATATGGTTTTGTATTTAGTCGCATTTAATGAAGTTTAAATTTTCTTAAATATTATTATTCGCATTTAATATTCATTAATTCTAGAGATGTGCAAAACTGAATTACTAATCGATTATTGTTGTTTTGGTTAAAGAATAGATGGTCAAAGTATGAAAGAGTTGAAGATTAATGTTGATAGCTCTAAATCAGTAGCTAAAACCTATCGTTGGATAATATAAGTTTAGGGGTTGGGCTTAAATGGGGTCGAATTTGTATGAGAATTGGTCAAAATCGTGTAAGTAAATTGTACGGTTGTCTATTGTATTGCACTCTAAGTTTGTGTAATTACTAATATAGGTGAAGAAGATTGTTTGACATATTTAGCTTGCTTTGGAGTACTTGCTTATCAAGGTAAGATCATGTTTGCGAAAACCGAGTGCACAATCAAAACCTATACACTTTTGATTAATACTTAAGTGTTTTAAATGTTGATGAATTAACTAACAAATTTAACCAAGTCAATGCACTCGGGTTACTTGGGGATTTGTTTACTATTGCATATGGGTCGGGTAGATTATGGGTAGTTAGTTAATACCCTATTATTGTTCGTATTTGCATGATGTGGGGAGGAGTTCGTGCATGACGGTTTGTGTGACACCCCGCAAAATTTGAGTACAATTACGTACACTAAACACGTACATTGTTAGGCTAATTCCCTGATTAGTGAATTCAAAACTATTTTTTTTAAAGTTATTTGGTCAAAATAACATGTGAGCGAAAGGAAATAACAGCCAGATAAAAATAATTATACGTTTATCAAAATTTATAAAACGTACACAACAATAAAAAATAATAAAAATTTTATTTTTATTATTTCATATAAAGTATTTGGAGAACCACTGCAAAATAAAAATAGCAAAAACTAAATTTTATTTTGCTATAATTGGACCCGTACACAAGTTAACGGGTAAAATACCAAACCAAGGCCTCAATAATTCAGAGACAAAGCTCTGTACAAACCAGTTGAAATTTTTAACCCACTTCATTTTAATATATACTCCCCTTCATACATACTGAGACTCAACCACCTCAATAATTCAATCACCCAATTTCTCTCCATTTTCTTCTTCTTCATCCGAAAGGAAGCAGGCAACAGAAGCAATTATTCATCTTCAACATCATCAACAATCTAACAATCTAAATAGTTATAACAATAACATCTTCATCTCTATAATCATCATCATCGTCACGGTATCACCATCATCCCTTTAAGATTTTCTACTCCAAATTTGTTATAAAACTTCATTATATATTATGTAAATAACATGTGTTACTTGTTGATTTGAAAGATTGAAAGTGAAAAACAAGTTAAATCAAAGAATAAAAATGAATGTTGGTGATGATGATATTTTGATAAAAATAAAACTGTGTACAAATAAATGGGTATGTGTAAAATCAATTTAATAAAACTTGTATAGTGTTATCTATAATGTTTGTACAAAGATTAAACTCAAAACTCATAGCTAATTTTGAGTGAAAACTGGACTGAGAATGAGTTCGAACAGAGCACAAACTGAAACAAATGAGTCCCGGGCGGGTAACAAAAGGGAGCCGGACGGGTATACAATGTTACCCGAACGGGTGAGTGACATAAATTAGGTGATACCCGAGTGGGTGTAAAAATGGACCCGTACGGGTCATGTGGTTTAACAGTGGGATAATAATTCGATTTGGTATCTATCCACTAGACCTAGCTAGCTAGAATGTGATGGATAATAGTTAGTTTTGCTAAATATATTTAAGCATTAATAATCAAACAGTTTATAACTATATATGTCATTAAAAGTATCGTAAATGATTGCATGGAAGTGTAACTTGATAATTCCATTAGATAGTAAACTTCATATATAGTCACACAATAAAGCCAGCCCACAAATCGTGTATTACCTAGTTAAAAACGCAGTACGTATATTGTTGCGTTTTAAGCTTAAAACATGATTAATATTTGGTACACGTTAAGTGACTTTTAATATAAATTTTCAAACGACCAAGTAATGATATTATATCCGTGTATTTAGTCTAAAATTATCAAAGATTACGACTAAGTGTACACGACAATTTTTGTAACGATAATATATATTGGATATATAAACGGAGTAAAAAGTGAACGAGTAAAATGATTTGGTACAAACTATATTTGCGTATGTACATATATATGGACGCCGACTATTATTATATATATGCATACAACGACAACTTATATACAAATAATACGGACAAATATTTATATATATATACACATTCGGATAAATATATATTCGCGACGAAACAAACAAGTACAACCAAATTTTTGTGAATTATATATTTATGTACGTAACAATAAACTCTCTATATATCTATATATAGATATACGCAACGACAAAGTTAAACGGGTATACATGTACATACTATATGACTTGTACGATTTATATATATACTTTTTCCAAGTATACAATGAAATGGGTATAAAGATAATATCTTTTGGAAATTATTATTACAAAATCATCACCAACGGAACGTACAAATTTACAAATAACGACGATCTTTCAACGAGTGAACGATTAACAATAGTTTGACATTTAGTCGACTACTTATATTACTCTCTCTTGCATTTAGGACGTTAGGGATTATACTTGGGCTTAAGCTTTGCTAGCACTCACAAACCGAGCTCACGAGGTGAGTTCACAGCCCCATTTTCTACTATTTTACTGCTTTCAACTTGGGGTGAAAAACATAGACAACTGCTTTTAATATTGCCATAACTTACTATGATTCTATAATTGCTTCTATAAATGCTTTATGCTTAATACTTGCAAACTATTATTGACATGATTGAATCCTTGTTTTTACTCGATTGACTAGAGTACTTTAGAACTATATTGCGAACGCTTTTATGCTAGGGATATAAACTGTTTATAAAACGTTGTTAGGCTTTTATACAAATTGTGACTTACGACATAACATTTTTATACTATTATTGGGTAACGTCCCAACGCATCTATATTATTGGGTAACGTCCCAACGAATCTGTACTAATGGGTAACGTCCCAACGAATCTATAATAGTGGGTAACGTCCCAACCAATTTGTGTAATTGGGTAACGTCCCAACGAATTTCTATATTTTAGGATAACGATCCTACTAAAACTTTATTAGGATGCTACTTTCCTACTACTACTAGGATACTTATTACAATTTGGCTTGAACTATATTTGGATAACGTTCCACAAAACTTCATTAAACTGTTATGGCAATAACTATTTGTGAATATATTTGACTGATCAACTATTCTTGCAAACTTAAAACCTGTGAATTCACTCAACATTATTGTTGACCTTTTACTATGTTTTTCAGGGAATTAGCTGCACACGTAAGCTCCTCCTGCATATATGGAACTAGGCGACCTATGAAGCTTTTAGGATGCCATCTTTTGGGATAAATGGATTTCTTTTGTATAACTAATCTGTTTTTAGTCATATCTACGAAATTCACTTTTGTAAAATTTAAACTACTTTGATACTTATACGATTCTGCGAATCGTGTACTTTTGTAAACAAATGATTTATGGCATCTTAATATATTTATGTTCTGCGATATCCATATGCTCTGATATGTATGATGTCCAATGTATACGTCAGCACCCCCACTCGATCTAATGCTTCCGCAAATCTTCTGATAATCATGATTACTTATTTTGGGGGTGCGACAGTTTGTTGATGTGGATGTTGATATTGTTGTTGTCACGTTGATTATGGTGGTGTGTTGATGTTGAGGTTGATATTGTTGTTGTCACGTTGATTATGACGGTTTTTTGATTTTGATGTTGATATTGTTGTTGTCATGTTGATTATGTGTTGCCTAAGAGTTAGTACACTAGTACCTTTGCATGATGCTTAAGACACACGCACGACGTAGGGGCCCTAAATGTGACGATTATGATGTGAGAAAGATGAATTAATTCAATAACTTAAATTACATGAGTTCGTAGAGATATCTCGAATGATGGCCCGAAAGGGTATCATAGTAGCTTACCGTGCGGGGGCCACGTAAGCGACGACAATGGGCGAATGATAAATTCTAGACACATTCATTTACCAGTGACGATTAGGGTAACCGTAGGGTGACTTAGTTACTTCTACACACCGGAGTGATACACGTAGGTTAGCTACCTATGTATAGTATCAACTCGCGGAATGTGGTATCTTTATGATATTTCATTCCATAACGACGCCAGTTGACTATATTTTCCGTACCTTCCACTATGTCGGGCGTAGTAGGTTTCCCCCACTTAATCCTCCGAGACTCCAGGACTACTCCTTTGGTTCTTGGTAAATTGTAGACTAACCCTACCTGAATTGACGGAAATGATGAAAAGACGATAAGATGATAAGACGAGTTTGTTGTATGATGAGTTCGTAGGCACGGCTTTAGGACTTTTACTTGAGTTCTTGCCATGCTATTTGTTCGTACTGTTGATTTGTTAGCTTTTAATGACGTTATATTCTATCATTTGGGTGTATGTTGAATTGTTGAATATTGTTGACCAGTAATGATAGTATTACAGTGTAATTAGTGACGGGTGACATGCTATATAATGTTATTCGTGCATGACTAGTGTTGGATAATATAGATAATGACGTTTTGATTTTTAAGGGTTTTAATTGGTATTTTATACACTAACCCATTATGCTTACTCAGTGTCGCGGTCCCAGCGGTCGGACGGGTTTTACTCCGGTCGTTGAACCTCCCAACCGGGACACGCGGACAGGGTTTAAATTTATAGAGCAGGGGAATCCTAAGTTGTATACTACTGAGAGACCTAAAAAGGGCAGTAAGTGGTATGTATGACTCAGGTGTCGTTCTTCAAACTACAACGGGCATGGGAGTCTAGGAAGTTTTATTATCTTTAGGAATCTAGCTAGGGTTTTTTTTTAAAGCTTTTGGATAGATTTGGTTTTTTTTATAACTAAATACTAATTTAAATAAAGAAAATAAAACAAAAGAGGTTTGTACGGAGACTCGGTCAACAGAGGATAAGCGAGTGTTTACTATGATTTCGTTATGTGTTATTGATGAATAGTCAACGGTAAGGCTACTAGATGTGATGACTAATCCGGAGAGGATAGAAACATAATTAATGCAAAGTATTGTACCTACGACCGTTCTGCGGCTTCCATACGTTTGTACTCCACCAATTGGTGTTTCCAGCACTATACCGAGTAATAGGGCGTTTTACGGTTTTTCCGTTACATTAATTAGGGTTCCACATTACTTTCGCAGATTTCCTATATCCTAATGAGCTACAACTACGAGCCTATTAAATATCTAACGTAGAGTTGTCCGCAATCAGATAAATAACATGTCACGTGGATAGCAGTTATAGAAGTCAAATACACCGGAAGTTCTCCCAAATGTACAGACCAATTTAACCGACGACTATCCTCGAATCCTGGTCCCCAGTCACAGTCATCAGAGATGTCTGTATCGTAGCGTGAATTGTTGATTGAACAAGAACACGAATGGGGATAATCCCGCGGACCAAGTTGGGATAATCGGGCTAACGATCAGTTAAATTGTTCAGCATTACAGATATAAATCATCACAACTATTCCATGCATGTTAATCTACTGTGTAAACCAATATTTTGTGTCTGAAAACCTAATTATACAGTTACTGATATGAACCAGGAGGATAACTCTAGCATGCGTCATCACTAAGGCAACAATCAAACAAGAGCATGCAATAGGGTGACACATAACAGAACACCATAATCCTAAGCATAGCAGATAACCAATAATCAGATCATAGATATCCCGAAAGTTCTCTCAAAGATATATAACAGATAAACATGAATCTAAACTATCTCTAATCCTACGCTCCGTGTCTCTTATGATTTGTTTCAACCTAGAGAACACAGCCATACCAAGTTCATTGATCATCAAGTATAGAATAGGTAGAGAACGTACCACTAGTAATTGGCCAAGTTCTAGCAGGAAGCTTCTAACCACAGCATAAGTTGGATAGATAAACATTCGAGATTCAGTTTATGAGTTCATACACAGTTTAAAGTAACACGGGCAGAGTAACAGCATGGCATAAACATATTGACTATTCTAACATAACTACATCATAGTAAACACAAAGAAATGTCTAGCCTAACATTATATATCTAGCATACAATCCTAAAAAAGCATAAACAAAGCAACACATGTTTAAAACTGAAAAGTAAGAGATATATAAATAGAACCAGATACGAATTTATTACAGACAGATCTTCACGAATACAATGTCTTGGAGTGACTCCGTACAAAAGCTAAAAGCTACCTCTACCTAACTAACTCTCTAACTAGCCCAATTCTAGAGAGAGAAAATCTCTAGAGAGAGAAACTAGAGAGAGAGTGATGTGTGTGAGAGAGAAAGTGTAAGGAAGAAATGAAATGAGAAAAATGGTATGTTGGTGAAGTGAGGGGTGTCTACTATTTATAGGCAAAGCATTAAATCGCGCGTACAACTCACGAAGCATCACGTACAAGCAAACGAAGCACCATATGGGGGAAGGGGGGCCGTATACGGCTCACTAGGGGCCGTATAGGGTGTGGTGAAGGCCGTATACGGTCTTGGTGAGGCTGTATACGGTTGCCAAGGCCGTATACGGTGTTTGTCTGATTTCGTTCGTTGCTTAAAACGTCCATATCTCCTTCGTTATGCGTCCGTTTGACTCGATTCTTTCGCATGTGGTTTCGTAATTCCGTTACGCTTCTAATGATGCCAATCTCATAGAAATTGGATGTGTAGAAATTAGGCGTAGCCGAAATGACTTTTAATGGCTCTGAAAGCGTAGTGGTTTCTCCGTCCTTTGCCCGTTTCACTTGATTCCGGATTTTTCCGTCTCGATTTTACCTATAAAACAGATGGTAGAAGTTAGGAAGTGTGTCTTGACAGGAAAATGAGGTCGGAGGAACCGGCTTGTATTAAAATGCTGTGTTTTGTGCATTTTCAGAGTGTTTTCAGTGATTTTTACCACAACGTCTACTTTTGAACCACTTTAGTGAATTTTAGTAAATAATCAATGTTTTGGAATGTTTTCACCAAAGAAAGGTCAAAAATGTGAGGAATAAAGCTTCTAAAAACATGACTTTTTACGTCACATCAAGTTATCTCACACTTAGACGTTGCTTGTCCTCAAGCAACAACTCTCTGAAAAAATATATATTTTAGGTCATGTTTTTAGGGGTGAGTCAGAGAATATTTTCCGAGATTAGTATTTCCTCATATACGCAACTTACTCTAAAAGTGTGGAGGAAGATAAGATGATCCTTCCATAAGCAATAAGAGATTCTCTTAGGCATACATCCAAATCTCGTGATCTTGGAGTACACATTACTAGGCGATCTCACTAAAGGTGGTCACTCAATTCACTCAAAGTGTATCGGGTCTCCTATCAATCTAGCTCAAACGAAATCGCTCAAAATAGCCAGTCATGCTGCACTCATCATCATAGGCTTGATCGAGAATCGGATGTCCACCACTTAGGTGAGGACGGTGCTAATTATCTCAAGACATTCAGAGGGTTGTAATGTTTGGTGAGGGTGAAAGGTATGGATAGTGGAAATTTTGGTTTGCGAGGGGTGTTTAGCTTATCCTAAAATCACTGAGATCATGAACAACTTTATTTAGAACGGAGAGGAACGGAGAGTTGGTAGCTGTTTCAGCTTCTGTCGGATTTTCATGCAGAGCTATGTCTTTGAAACCTTCAGCTTTATTTGCGGAGCTATTTTCTTTTTCTTTTTCTTTTCTTTTTCTTTTTCTTTTCTTTTTCTTTTTCTTCAGAATTTCTTTGTCAGAGAATTTCCAAGGAATTTTATATTTTGGATCCTTTAGAAATCTTTTCTTCTATCTTGATCATTTTGATTCTTTTCCAGCTGCTAATTTTTCCCGCACCATCGTCCTTCCAGTCCTCTTGTGTGCTAATTTTCCCGCACCATTTGTTGAGAAGCTTGATTTTGGAGAATGTGAATGAGTAGGATATTTGAAACAGATATTCTAAAAGGGTGTTCTTCATAACCTCAGAAATTCCAAGATAAGTTTGGGGGTATTTTTGGGAAGTGGGTGAAAATTAGGGTTTTAAAGATATGAAAGGTTTAGGCTCAACAGGGTATACTAGGTGGATCTTCGATGCTAAAAATGAGCATCGGAAAGGGTTTTGGGATTGAAAAGATATGTAAGAAACGGGTTAAGTCCTAAGGAATGTCAAGGTCATTTAATTGCACCTATACCGCGTACGGTACACACCAATATGGTCTCGAAGCGTATGTCAAGAGCAAGTTCTAATTCAGAGATACAGACATCGGTATACACACAAGAAATGAAAGTGAAGCATTAAAGATGAATGCTTTTTGGGCTCAAGATACCTCACTGCAACGGGTTGTATGTGTCTAGTCATGCTCCTTTGATTATCACTTCTTGCTTAAGCAATTTCTACCTTATTTCCTTTAGGCTTTTAGAAATATCATACTTATATTTTGAAAATGGTTTCTCTCAGTAGTATCTGAGACTCAAAAACTGAGTTAGACTCATTAATTTTGAAAAAATTTGACCTTATTTTTGAAAAAATTTTGAGAGAAAGATTGCTATTGGACATAAAAATCACCATTTAAGGTATTCTATACCTGCCATCCCTCACTTAGATGAACATTGTCCCTAATGTTCTCTTGAGTAGAGATTTTACTAGTAAAATCCCACACTTAGAGTTTGAACATGTAAGTAAATGTTTCTCAAGTGTTTTAATTTGGGCTGGAATCCCACACTTAGTGATAAGTTTAGGATGAGGCACAGAAATTAAACGCACTAACATAGGCATAATAAACATAATTGAAACGGGGAGAAAGGAACAGAGAGACTCCCCATTTGTGTTTACTGGAATAGACCAGGTTTGTGCAGGAGTGGTGCTAGTGAATTGCTAGATTTTAAGGACCAGGCTCGTTTAAGATCATCCATTCCACACAAAGCTGAATTCTGCAATAAACAACAACACACATATCACAGTATCTCATCTAGGTAGAAGGTCTAAAGCGTAAGTACAGAGTCATAATACATAAAGTAAATAATAAAGATATAGTCTAGTAATCATCAAGTAGGTCATCAGTGTCAGGATCAAACTCTGCCTCAGCATCCCTGTCGAAAATAGAAGTCGGAGATGGAATGGAAAAATCCATAGTAGCCATAGCCTTGCTCATAATCTCGTCAGTGGTAGCGGGGGAAGCAGAAGTGTGAGCATCAAAAACAGCCAGAAGCTGCTCTGTGAGGCTGCGGTCTGGTGATGCAAATCCTGTGGGCAATGCTGGATCAGGATCAGCAGCTGCAGCAGTGGGGCCAGTGGAAGGCCTGGCAGTAGAGACAACAGGTGGATCTGCAGGAGGAAAGAAGGACCATGGAGGTTGAGATGGTCCCGGATCTGGGCCAAGCCTGTAGGGAATGGCAGCAGGTCTCGGAATCTCGAGCTACTCACAGATAGAGGGCATGATGTCATGCTGGATGGAGAGTGTCCGGAAGAGGGCCCACGAAGCAGCTGGGTCAGCCGTGGTGATACCGTACTCGAAAGTAGGTACGGGGGCTGGAAAAGGTGATGAGAGCCTCTCATCGGGCAACTCCTCGTGAGTGATCGGGACATCAGTCAGGTCCTCCTCAGTGATGGTCAGCATAGCCGCTCTCTGCGCTCTGCGTCTACGAGGTATGTGTCGTCTGCGTGGTCTCGCAGCTACATGATCAGCGTAAACAGCGTCCATCCTGAAACAAGATAAAATAAACAGGTAATGCTAATAATGATAGTAAATGAATAATACTTATCTCAGATTTTGCAATTTGAAGTCAGATAAGTGGCAAGCCTGCAATTTTATTAGTTCAGAGACAACCATACTTAATAAAAATAAACTAAGAAATAAAATGACAGAAATAAAGATAGGCTTGGGGTGCCTCCCAAGAGCGCTTGTTTCACGAGTGTCTAGCTTGACTCTTTGTACCTTTCTGTCGACTCAAGGTGGTTCAAAGATAAAGACATCTTCCCTGATGGGAAAGTCTTCGAAGTAATGCTTTAAGCGATGACCATTAACCTTAAAATTACCTTCTGGTGCCTCGAGTTCGACTACACCATAAGGAAATACCTTTGATACTATGAATGGTTCACTCCACCTGATCCTAAACTTGCCAAAGAATTTCTTGAATCGCGAGTTGAAAAGCAGCACTTTATCTCCTGTTTTGAATCTTGAGGGCCTCAGCTTAGCATCGTGAATTCTCTTAGTTCGTTCCTTGAAGCTTAACGAACTGTCATATGCCTGATCCCTTAGTTCGGCTAACTCATTCAACTGCATTCGTCTATTTGCTCCAGCTGTAGAAATATCTAAGTTGCAGTTCTTCAAAGCCCAGTATGCTTTATATTCCAACTCAATTGGTAAGTGACATGCCTTGCCATAAACTAGACGATACGGTGTGGTTCCTAGTGGTGTTTTATAGGCGGTTCTGAATGCCCACAATGCATCATCTAATTTTTTAGCCCATTTGTACCCATGATTACCAACAGTTCTTTCCAAGATTCTTTTCAAAGCTCGATTTGTTGCCTCAGCTTGCCCATTTATCTGGGGGTGATAAGCTGTTGATGTCTTGTGAGTGACACCATACTGTTGGAGAACTTTCACGAATTGAACGTTGCAAAAGTGTGTACCACGATCACTGATTATTGCTTTTGGAGTTCCAAATCGACTAAATAGCTTTTTGAGAAATTTGGTTACCACTTTGGCGTCATTTGTTGGGAGAGCTTGGGCCTCGGCCCACCTGGAGACGTAGTCGACTGCAACCAAGATGTACTCTTTACCGTTAGATTTAGGGAACGGTCCCATGAAATCTAATCCCCAGATATTGAAGATTTCCACGGCCTGTATGTTTATGAGTGGCATTTCATTCCGGGCTGTTATATTGCCTTGTCTTTGGCAGATATCGCAGCGTCTCACCAGATCGTACGCATCTCGAAATATGGTTTGCCAGGAAAAGCCTGCATCGTACACTTTTCTTGCGGTCATGTTGGTACCGTGATGTCCTCCAGTAGGTCCAAGGTGGCTTTGGTGTAAGATATGTTCTGCCTCTTTCCCATCAACGCATCTTCTAATGATTTGATCAGGGCAAACCTTAAAGAGGAAAGGGTTATCCCAATAGTAATATTTTATATCGCGGAAGAATTTTTGTCTTCGAGAGGTTGGCATTCCTTTAGGTACGACTTTTCCCACCAAATAATTGGCATAGTCAGCATACCAGGGATCATTTGTAGATCGTGACCCTTGATAGTATTTACCAACATGCATGAGCTGTTCTTCTGGAAACTGGTCTTGGATGTCTTTTTCATGCAACTTATCCATTGAAGGATTCTCTCATCGGCTGAGATGGTCCGCCGCGACGTTTTCTGCTCCCTTTTTGTCTTTGATCTCGATGTCGAATTCTTGAAGGAGTAGAATCCATCGTAGAAGGCGAGATTTAGCATCTTGCTTCTTAAAAAGATATTTCAGAGCTGAGTGATCTATATAGACAATAGTTTTGGACAAGATTAGATAAGAACGAAATTTATCAAAAGCAAATACTACCGCTAGCAGCTCTTTTTCTGTGGTTGTATAATTCTCTTGGGCGTCAGTGAGCGTTTTGCTGGCGTAGTATATTGGTTGAAACTGTTTTTCCTTCCGCTGTCCCAGAACTGCTCCGACTGCGAAATCACTGGCGTCGCACATGATTTCAAATGGGAGACTCCAGTCTGGAGCAACCATGATCGGTGCATGAACAAGCAGATCTTTCAGATGATCGAAGGCCTTGAGACATTCGTCTGTAAAGACAAACGGAGTATCCTTTTCGAGGAGATGAGTCATAGGTCGGGATATCTTAGGGAAATCTTTGATAAAGCGACGGTAGAACCCGGCATGTCCTAGAAAACTTTGGATGGCTTTGACAGAGGTGGGTGGTGGAAGTTTTGAGATAGTCTCGACTTTTGCTTTGTCAACTTCAATTCCAGCTTTGGATATACGGTGTCCTAAAACTATGCCTTCTTTTACCATGAAATGGCATTTTTCCCAATTCAGAACTAGGTTCGATTCTTCACATCGGGTGAGCATCTTGTTCAAGTTAGAAAGACAAGTGGTGAACAAATCTCCGAAAATCGAAAAATCATCCATGAACACATCCATGCATTGTTCAATCGTGTCATGGAAGATTGCTACCATGCATCTTTGAAATGTCGCTGGTGCATTACATAAGCCAAACGGCATACGTCGGTAGGCAAAGGTTCCGTATGGACAAGTGAACGTCGTCTTTTCTTGGTCCTTTGGATCGAGAGGTATCTGAAAATAGTCGGAGAAACCGTCGAGGAAGCAATAGAATTCGTTTCCTGACAATCTTTCAAGCATCTGATCAATGAATGGTAGGGGGAAGTGATCTTTGCGTGTAGCTTCATTTAGTTTTCGATAGTCGATACATACCCTCCAACCGGTGACGGTTCGTGTTGGAATCAACTCGTTGTCTTCGTTAGCAATGACCGTCATGCCTCCTTTCTTTGGGACGACTTGAACTGGACTGACCCATGGGGAATCTGAAATAGGGTAAATTAAACCAGCATCCAAGAGTCGGATAACCTCCATTATCACCACGTCTTGAATCTTTGGGTTAACTCTCCTTTGCCTTTGAATAGAGGGCCTGAAGTTATTTTCCATTAAGATCTTGTGAGTGCAGTAATTTGGGCTGATCCCCTGTATGTCAGAGATTTTCCATGCAATCGCTTTCTTATGTGACTTTAGAACCTCAATGAGTAGTGCTTTCTCTTCAGGCTTCAGATATTTGGATATGATAACCGGTAAGTGCGAAGTTCCTTCGAGAAAAGCATATTCAAGGTGTGAGGGAAGTTCCTTCAGCTCCAATTCGGGTGGTTCTTCAGTGGAAGGCTTCATCCTTGCAATCTCGTCCCTCTTAAGCTCATCGTATGTTGTCTGATAATCTGAATGAATTGCAGGTGCCTTTGGAATGTTGGCTGATGCTATTTCAACCCATTCTGTATTGTTGTAAAGCTCATTTTTTCTCAGCTCATATTTTACTTGGGAAGATTGAGAGATTGCATTATCTTTAGTGATTATTTGTTTGTTGTCCTTTGTGAATGCGAATCTCTGAAACTGAGCTGAAGAAGATGTGCTAAAAGTAATCTCTGGATTCAAGTTAACTTTCAGAAAGTTGCGGATCGGATGGTTTAAGCATTGACTCCATTTCCTTGAGAGTCTTCAGAATTTCTTCTTTTGAGAGAGAGGAATCAAGAACTTCAGAATTAGGGCTTCTTCTCAAGAGAGTGACCGTAGTGCCTTGTCCAAGTGGTACAGCAGTGATAAATCTGTTGGGCTATAAGTTGGAATTCTTTAAAGGTAATAGCACTTCCTTCGATGCAATGGACGGATCCGAGATCGCTGAGCATAGACCCGCACCTTCTTCACAAATTTTCCTTGTTGTGATGACTGTGTTCGGAAGGGGATTAATGCTGCTTACTGCGAGGATTTCTTCCAAGTGTTCTTCAATTATTTCCTGCATAGAATCTACAAGACCAAGGTCTTCTCCCATAGGAAGTTTCATTAGTTTATCGACATTGAAGGTGATCTCCTCAGTTCCCACTCTAAGTTTTAAAGATTTTTCATTCACGTCAATGACGGCCTTGGCAGTATTTAGGAAAGGTCTGCCAAGGATGAGTGGTACCTGAGCGTCTTCCTCAATATCCATAACAACAAAATCAACAGGAAAGACGAATTTATCAACACGTACCATAATATCTTCAGCAATTCCTCGAGGGAGTTTAACTGATCTATCAGCTAATTGGATGGTCATACGGGTTGGTAAAAGTTCGCTTAATCCTAGTTTCCTATAAAGCGAGTATGGCGTAAGGTTTACACTAGCTCCTAAGTCAGCTAAGGCGTTACTTATTTGAACATCCTGAAGGTAACAAGTAATAGTGAAACGGTCGGTGTCTCCTAGCTTTGGGGGCAGTCCTTTTCGCATAATTAAAGAGCATTCTGCGTCTAAGGGCAAGTTAACTATTTGTCTGAGTTATTCTTTGTTGGATATAAGTTCTTTAAAGAATTTGGCACAACTAGGCATTTCAACTAAAGCATCTAATAATCGAACGTTTAAGTGTAGGCTTTTGAACATCTCTAGATATTTTCCAAACTGGGCTTCTTGTTTCTCTTTCTTAAGCCTACCAGGGAAAGGTATACGTGTTGGTTTAACTACTTCTGGGGCTTTGGAAGATTCTGGTTCAGGAGAGGTGACAGGAGTGTCAACAGGTACTGAATCAGTGGGTAGAGAAGAACTAGAAGGTTCGTTTGAAGGAATATCTTCTGATTTCTCATTCTTAGTCTCTTTTCCGCCTCTAGTGACAACAAGGATATCATCATAATCATAAGATGAATGATGAATAGCTTTGCTAATCGCTTCTTCTCTTTGCTTCTCCTCAACTTTTAAAAACAATCTTTTAACATTATCCTCCATGTTTTTAATTAAATCGTTTGAAATTCTGAGCAAATAATCAATTTGGTTTTGAAAATCAACAATTTGTTTGTTTTTATTATTTTGCTCAACCATGAAGTTATTGAAAATCGTATTGTTTAGACGAGAAGACAATTGAGAAGAAGTAGAGGGTGTAGAGGGAACTAACAAATGAGAGATAGGTTGTTTGGATAACCGCTGAGTGAAAGGTTTTGAATGAATGATTTGATCAGTGGTTCCAGATGTGGTGAGAACATCTTCCTTGGGCTTCGAGCGTGAGAAGAGCCATTGAGGTTGCTTTTTAGGTTTGGAAGAGTCTTGCATATTACTGACAACCTTAGAGATGGATTCGAGTTGAGCTTTTAAAGTGTCGAACGATTGAGTAGAAGTGTCTTTGTCTTCCGAGGTTGAATCATCAAACTTCAAGTCATGTTGGTACATCGTTATTGTCTCAATCAACTTCCAGGCTTCTTCTGAAGTATATAGCATGAAATTTCCGGATGAAGCAGCATCGAGGGTTTGTTGGTGATGAGGATTCAGACTGTTGTAGAATGTGCAGACCAGATTCGTTTCAGCCAACTGATGATTCGGACATCTTCCAAGCAGATTCTTAAAGCGTTCCCAAGCTGAGCTTAATGATTCAGTAGTTCCTTGACGAAAGTTAATGATTTCATTTTTGAGCTTGGTTTGTAGGGACGGAGGGAAATACTTAGTTAAGAACTTAGTAGCCATCTCCTCCCATGTATAAATCGAATTGGGTTCGAGTTCATAAAACCATGTCTGAGCTCGAAAAGCTAAAGAATAAGGAAACAGGTGAAGTCGGGTGACTTTGACACTGGATCCGGTTTGTTCGAAGGAGTCGGAAAGGTTGATGAACTTGTTAAGATGGGCGTTTGGATTTTCAACCGAAAGACCATGAAACTGACACTGCGATTTAAGTAATTTAATGAAGTGTGGTCTAATTTCAATGGTTTCGTCGGTTGGTGATACGATTGGTCCTCCTCGTCCCTCTAGCAGTGGTTGGGTTGATGAGGCGAGAGTGATACGATTCGCCATAACTTGTTTTAGAAGAAAATAGGGTTTTGGAAGGATAGGTTTAACTAAGGACGGGAAATTAAAAACTAACTAACCTAGGGATAAAAACTGTAACTTCCGGATGATATTGATCTTCCGTAAGGATCGCTAAATAACTAAGATAACAAAATTCCTAAAATCGGTCGTTGTAGTCCCCGGCAGCGGCGCCAAAAGCTTGTCGCGGTCCCAGCGGTCGGACGGGTTTTACTCCGGTCGTTGAACCTCCCAACCGGGACGCGCGGACAGGGTTTAAATTTATAGAACAGGGGAATCCTAAGTTGTATACTACTGACAGACCTAAAAAGGGCGGTAAGTGGTATGTATGACTCAGGTGTCGTTCTTCAAACTACAACGGGCATGGGAGTCTAGGAAGTTTTATTATCTTTGGGAATCTAGCTAGGGTTTTTTTTTAGGAGCTTTTGGATAGATTTGGTTTTTTTATAACTAAATACTAATTTAAATAAAGAAAATAAAACAAAAGAGATTTGTACGGAGACTCGGTCAACAGAGGATAAGCGAGTGTTTACTATGATTTCGTTATGTGTTATTGATGAATAGTCAACGGTAAGGCTACTAGATGTGATGACTAATCCGGAGAGGATAGAAACATAATTAATGCAAAGTATTGTACCTACGACCGTTCCGCGGCTTCCATACGTTTGTACTCCACCAATTGGAGTTCCAGCACTATACCGAGTAATAGGGCGTTTTACGGTTTTTCCGTTACATTAATTAGGGTTCCACATTACTTTTGCAGATTTCCTATATCCTAATGAGCTACAACTACGAGCCTATTAACTATCTAACGTAGAGTTGTCCGCAATCAGATAAATAACATGTCACGTGGATAGCAGTTATAGAAGTCAAATACACCGGAAGTTCTCCCAAATGTACAGACCAATTTAACCGACGACTATCCTCGAATCCTGGTCCCCAGTCACAGTCATCAGAGATGTCTGTATCGTAGCGTGAATTGTTGATTGAACAAGAACACGAACGGGGATAATCCCGCGGACCAAGTTGGGATAATCGGGCTAACGATCAGTTAAATTGTTCAGCATTACAGATATAAATCATCACAACTATTCCATGCATGTTAATCTACTGTGTAAACCAATATTCTGTGTCTGAAAACCTAATTATACAGTTACTGATATGAACCAGGAGGATAACTCTAGCATGCATCATTCCAAAGGCAACAATCAAACAAGAACATGCAATAGGGTGACACATAACAGAACACCATAATCCTAAGCATAGTAGATAACCAATAATCAGATCATAGATATCCCGAAAGTTCTCTCAAAGATATATAACAGATAAACATGAATCTAACCTATCTCTAATCCTACGCTCCGTGTCTCTTATGATTTGTTTCAACCTAGAGAACACAGCCATACCAAGTTCATTGATTATCAAGTATAGAATAGGTAGAGAATGTACCACTAGTAATTGGCCAAGTTCTAGCAGGAAGCTTCTAACCACAGCATAAGTTGGATAGATAAACATTCGAGATTCAGTTTATGAGTTCATACACAGTTTAAAGTAACACGGGCAGAGTAACAGCATGGCATAAACATATTGACTATTCTAACATAACTACATCATAGTAAACACAAAGAAATGTCTAGCCTAATATTATATATCTAGCATACAATCCTAAACAAGCATAAACAAAGCAACACATGTTTAAAACTGGAAAGTAAGAGATATATAAATAGAACCTGATACGAATTTATTACAGACAGATCATCGCGAATACAATGTCTTGGAGTGACTCCGTACAAAAGCTAAAAGCTACCTCTACCTAACTATCTCTCTAACTAGCCCAATTCTAGAGAGAGAAAATCTCTAGAGAGAGAAACTAGAGAGAGAGTGATGTGTGTGAGAGAGAAAGTGTAAGGAAGAAATGAAATGAGAAAAATGGTATGTTGGTGAAGTGAGGGATGTCCACTATTTATAGGCAAAGCATTAAATCGCGCGTACAACTCACGAAGCATCACGTACAAGCAAACGAAGCACCATATGGGGGAAGGGGGGCCGTATACGGCTCACTATAGGCCGTAAACGGTGTGGTGAAGGCCGTATACGGTCTTGGTGAGGCCGTATACGGTTGCCAAGGCCGTATACGGTGTTTGTCTGATTTCGTTCGTTGCTTAAAACGTTCGTATCTCCTTCGTTATGCGTCCGTTTGACTCGATTCTTTCGCCTGTGGTTTCGAAATTCCGTTACGCTTCTAATGATGTCAATATCATAGAAATTGGATGTGTAGAACTTAGGCGTAGCCGAAATGACTTTTAATGGCTCTGAAAGCGTAGTGGTTTCTCCGTCCTTTGCCCGTTTCACTTGATTCCGGATTTTTCCGTCTCGATTTTACCTATAAAACATATGGTAAAAGTTAGAAAGTGTGTCTTGACAGGAAAATGAGGTCGGAGGAATCGGCTTGTATTAAAATGCTGTGTTTTGTGCATTTTCAGAGTGTTTTCAGTGATTTTTACCACAACGTCTACTTTTGAACCACTTTAGTGAATTTTAGTAAATAATCAATGTTTTGGAATGTTTTCACCAAAGAAAGGTCAAAAATGTGAGGAATAAAGCTTCTAAAAACATGACTTTTTACGTCACATCACTCAGCTTTTAAGGCTGACACTTGTTTCTACTTGTGGATTGTGCATTCGCATGTTAGGAAGCTAGGAGTTGATGATGAGCGTGGCGGGTAGTTGGGCTAATTCTGATATAAGCCTTAGTTCGTTAATGAGATGTATAATAGGTTGATCTACTTAGACATTCATTAAGAGTTTCATTTAGTACTATGTTTTGACGTGACGAAGTAACACCGTAGACGTTTTAACTAAACAATGTTTGGTATAATTTAATATGTTTGAGACTTTTTTCGCATAACTCTGTGATTTAAATAAAAGTTTTTGAAACCCGTATTTTTAAATTCAGGGTGTTACAAGTTGGTATCAAGGTGTTACCCATATTGTAACGTCCAAGTATTTCTATGAATATAACAATTAATGATTTACATAATTATTATAGAAGACATTGTAAAATATATAATAACTAAGTTGTGGGATTTAATTATGTCAAGCTTGGATGAAAAATGTAAAGAAATAGCCTACTTGGGCTAAAACGCAATTCATAAAAGTTCGAGGGCTAAAGTGCATAAATAGGAAACTTGCTTAATTAATTAAGATATAATTAAATCCTAATAAATCTAATATCCCTGAGAAAAAAAAAAAAACGTCGATGATGATATGGGGAGAAAAGGGGGGCGGTTTTAGGGTTTGAAAGAAAGGATGAATCAGTGATCGACTTTTACACGAAAGTTGTAGAGAATCGCGAAGTGATTAATTAACATACTAAAAGATGACTATCAAAAGATGGTAACTTAATTATCAATGTAATTAAATGATCTCTGTAAATTCGTTTTTATGGTTTATATTAATTTAATGATGAAATAAATAAATTGTTAGTCGATTTGGTGATGTTTCAGAATTTAGTTGTGTTTAAATAATCATATAAAATCGAATATATGTCCAATTGATATGAAATTTGGTAGGTGGGTATAAATCTATGTTTTCTACAACTTTGAAGTTTTAAGTTTTTGCTGATTCGGAATGTAAATGGGTCAAAAGGATCGTTTTATAATTCTGGGCAGATTGATGACGAATCTGTGATATGGTTATATAAATACTCATGTAAAATAGAGTTTAACTCTAAAAGGTCTGATTTTCTGGAACATTATAGGTTGATGTGTGTTTGAGTGACCTGTAAATTATTGTAAAATATTAATGAGTAGAAACGGGTCAAATTGTTGGGTGACAGGAGATGTGCAAAACTGAATTACTAATCGATTTGTTTTGGTTAAAGAATGATAAGATGGTCAAAGTATGAAAGAATGGAAGATTAATGTTGATAGCTCTAAATCAGTAGCTAAAACCTATTTGATCGTTGGATAATATAAGTTTACGGGTTGGGCTTAAATGGGGACGAATTTGTATGAGAATTGGTCAAAATCGTGTAAGTAAATTGTGCGGTTGTCTATTGTATTGCACTCTAAGTTTGTGTAATTATTAATATAGGTGAAGTAGATTGTTTGACATATTTAGCTTGATTTGGAGTACTTGCTTATCGAGGTAAGATAATGTTTGCGAAAACCAAGTGCACAATCAAAACCTATACACTTTTGATTAATACTTAAGTGTTTTAAATGTTGATGAATTAACTAACAAATTCAACCAAGTCAATGCACTCGGGTTACTTGGGGATTTGTTTACTATTGCATGCGGGTCGAGTTGATTATGGGTAGTTAGTTAATACCCTATTATTGTTCGTATTTGCATGATGTGGGGAGGAGTTCATGCATGACGGTTTGTTGATGTGGATGTTAATATTGTTGTTGTCACGTTGATTATGGCGGTTTTTGATGTTGAGGTTGATATTGTTGTTGTCACGTTGATTATGACGGTTTGTTGATTTTGATGTTGATATTGTTGTTGGCATGTTGACGACGATGGGCGAATGATAAATTCTAGACACATTCATTTGCCAGTGACGATTAGGGTGACTTAGTTACTCCTACCCACCGAAGTGATACACGGAGGTTAGCTACCTACGTATAGTATCAACTCGTAGAATGTGGTATCTTTATGATATTTCATTCCATTATGACGCTAGTGGACTGTATTTTCCGTACCTTCCACTATGTCGGGACTAGTAGGTTTCCCCCACTTAATCCTCCGAGACTCCAGGACTACTCCTTTGGTTCTTGGTAAATTGTGGACTAACCCTACCTGAATTGACGGAAATGATGAAAAGACGATAAGATGATAAGACGAGTTTGTTGTATGATGAGTTCGTAGGCACGACTTTAGAACTTTTACTTGAGTTCTTGCCATGCTATTTGTTCGTACTATTGATTTGTTAGTTTTTAATGACGTTATATTCTATTATTTAGGTGTATGTTGCACTGTTGAATATTGTTGACCAGTATCGATAGTATTATAGTGTAATTAGTGATGGGTGACATGCTATATAATGTTATTTGTGCATGACTAGTGTTGGATAATATAGATAATGACGTTTTGATTATTAAGGGTATTAATTGGTATTTTATACACTAACCCATTATGCTTACTCAGCTTTTAAAGCTGACACTTGTTTCCACTTGTGGATTGGGCATTCGCAGGTTAGGAAACTAGGAGTTGATGATGAGCATGGCAGGTAGTTGGGCTAATTCTGGTATAAGCCTTAGTTCGTTAATGAGATGTATAGTAGGTTGATCTACTTAGACATTCATTATGAGTTTCATTTAGTACTATGTTTTGACGTGACGAAGTAACACCGTAGACATTTTAACTAAACAATGTTTGGTATAATTTAATATGTTTGAGACGTTTTCCGCTTAACTCTGTGATTTAAATAAAAGTTTTTGAAACCCGTATTTTTAAATTCAGGGTGTTACATAAAATGATTTGTCTAAGTGACTAAGATCATGGTAATTAAAATACACATCAATGTATGGGCGTTGGTCATGAGATTTGTGATCGGGCATGAATAAATATTCAAGAGAGGAAGAAAATATCTAAAGAAAATTTAAATGAGGGCTCTAAGTATGTTAATAATAGAGTGAATTTGCCTACTTTTTCAAAAATTAAAAAGACAAAGAGGAAGAAGAGTAGGCAAAAGTTTTCTTATTTAGATGTGGGTTTGGGTCCCAATGATGTTTCATGCGAAGAGCTGTCAGATGATGAGAATACTAGAGACGAGTTTTCATAATCTTAGAAACGTTGGAGAATCGATTGGTATATCAATCAGGGTAAATTCGAAACAAACTAGAAATAATATAACATTTGAGGAGTTTATGCAAGATATGGCACTTTATGGGAACACACCTACTAAGGAATGATTTTAGGTAGCTTGTTTCGGTGTATCAAGATCACGAGGCTTTCCATTTCAAAATATTCATGCAAGAAATTTTTTCCAAGTCGTCAATGTTTTTCCCCGTGATGATCATTGAATTCATCCCTTCAAGCTCTTTTATGTAGTTTTTAATGTTTGCTTTTGATGTGACCCAAAAAGTAATGTTTTTAAGGACATATTTCTACACTTTTTGGACTATTCTTTGGTAAAAATATTTCAAAACCATCATTATTTACCAAAAATCACCAAGGTAGTCTAAATATAGACGTTACTGCAAAAATCGGTTAAAACATCCAAATAACACGCAAACCGAGGCAAAACAATCACCTTAAATTTTCCGTTCTCAATATTCTTATGGAAATAGAGCAAAATTCATATTTTATGATTCCATAGAAAAATCCAAGACCGGAAGTGAAAGAATCAGAAGAAACGGACGAAAGACGGAGAAGATACACAGTCTAAAAGCTCGCCGATCGTCATCCGGAACACGCAAATATCAAACACTTTCAAATTTGGCAAACTCAGTGTCATTAGAAGCGTAACGGAAAAACGAATCCAACGGCGCAAGAATCAAGCAAAATGGAGTCCAAACGAAGAAGATACAGACGAACCAAACAACCGAGGAATCAGTATACAACATATGGAGCACCAACCCCCCCTGCCCACCTAGGTACCGTATACGGTACCCTAGGTGCCGTATACGGCCCTTAGGGTGCCGTATACGGGGTTGGTTGGCTTGTGAGGTGCCGTTTGCCCCCTGGTCCGCTTGCCCCGTATGCTGCTTTGATGCTTGTATCTTATGCTTCAAGACTTGTACCAAGCCTTCCACCATTCTCCTATAAATACTAACCTCCATTTCTCATTTACACACACCTTTCACCTCTCATATTTCTTTCTCTCTCTAGTATTAGGATAGCATTCTCTCTCTAGCACTACTCTTAGTTGGAGGAGAATTAGTAGGTTAGAGTAGAAGCTCTTAGTAGCTTTTGTATGGAGTTACTCCGAGACTTCAGATTTGTGAAGATTTGTCTGTATTACTCTCTTATTCAGGTTTAATACAATCTCTCCCATTTATTCTTTTAATTATGCTTTCTTATTATGCTTACTTAGGAATGAATGCTAGAATTATGCTAGGCTAGACAAATCAATGTTTGTTGTGATGTATGCAATGTTAGGATAGTTATGATATAATATACAATTGGGGATGACACCATTATGAAACAACGGAGGTAAGGTTATATGGCTTTCATTTGTATAGCGTCGGAATCATCACGAATGTGTGTAGTACGGAACGTGGAAGCTATGAAAGTCGTGGGCACAATCCGTTGTAGAAATAATGATTCCCAATTGTAAACATACTGTTGTTCTGTCTGTGTAGGTTTAAAACTGTTTGCGAATTTATAAACTGAACCTCTGCCTGTTTATCTATCCAACTTATGCTGTGGTTTGTATCCTCCTCCTTAGAACCTGGCCAACTGTTAGAAGTAGGATTGCCAACTATTCTGTGTATGATGATCAATGAACTCAACATGGTCGTTGTTCCCTTGATTGAAACACATCCGAGGGACACGAAGCATAGGATTAGAGATAGATTAGGTTCACGCTTGTTTGTAGTGTATCTTTGGGACAACTTCTGGGATATCCATGATTTAATTATTAGGTCAGTTAATGTGATGACTAGTGTTCCGTCCTATTGCATGTTCTTGTTTGATTGTTGCTTAGGTACTGCATGCTAGACATACGTAAACATCATCACTGCCCTGCTAATTAGATTTTCATGAACATAATAAACATAATACAGATAGGTCAACATGCATGTAATAGTTGTGATGATTGTATGATTAATGATGAACATTTCAACTGACCGCTAGACAGATTATCCCAACCGGTTCCACGGGTTAAACCCTGTTCATGTTATTGTTCAATGAACAATTCATGCCATGATACTAACGTCCTCCGGATGTCTGTAAATGGGGACCTGGATTAGAGGATAGTTGTCAGTTGAATTGGTCTGTGCATTTGGGACAACTTCCGGTGTACTGGACACTCTATAACTGCTATCCATGTGACATATTATATATCTGATTGCGGACAACTCTACATTAGGTATATAGTAGGATCGTAGCTGTAGCTCATTAAGAAATATAGGAATATCTAGTGAGTAATCTGGAACCCTAATTGGTATAACGAAAAAGCTATAAAACGTCCAAGTATCCGGCATAGCTTTAACACAAATACGTGGGAAGCCGAGTAAAGGTCGTGGGCATAATACTTTATCTACCAATTAAGTTTTTATGACCTCACCGGATTAGTCATCGCACCTAGTAACCTTATCCCTCATAACTATCCATCCAAATAACATTGCCGAAGTCACAGCAAACATATTCCTTATCTTGATTTCTCTGCGTTCTCCGTACAAACCCCTGTCTTTAATTTAGTTTTTAATTTTAGTAATTAGATTAGAAAACCAACCAACCTATCAAAAAAAGTTTTAAAAAAATCCCAGCTAAATTACAAAAGATAATTAATCCTCCTAGATTCCCATGCCCGTTGTAGTTTGAAGAACGACACCTGAGTCATACATACCGCTTACTGCCCTTTAGGTCTTTAGGTTGTATCAAAACTTAGGATACCCAGCATAATAAATATAAAACTCACTGTCCGCGCGTCCTAGTTGGAAGGTTCAACGACCGGAGTAAAACCCGACCGACCGCTGGGTGCACGACAAGTTTTTGGCGCCGTTGCCGGGGACTACAACGACCGACTTTAGGAATTTAGTTATCTTAGTTATTTAGCGACCCTTTCGGGAGATCAATATCATCCGGAAGTTACCTGCTTTATCCTTAGGTTAATTAGATTAATTAGGTTAATTAGTTTAGATTAGCTTTCCTTTCCGAAACCCTAATTTCTACCTTACGAGTTATGACGAACCGTATCACGCTCGCCTCATCAATCAAGCCACTGCTAGAGGGACGAGGAGGACCGATCGTAGCACCAACCGACGAAACCCTTGAAATTAAGCCTCACTACATAAAAATGATTAAATCTGAGTGTCAGTTTCATGGTCTTTCGGTTGAAAACTCAAACGCCCATCTCAACAAGTTCATCAACCTTACCGACTCCTTCAATATAGTAGGAACCAATAGAGACCTTCTTCGACTCCATCTGTTTCCTTATTCTCTATCTTCTCGAGCCTTAACCTGGTTTTATGATTTCGAACCCAATTCGATTCATACATGGGAAGAGATGGCTACTAAGTTTCTAGCTAAGTACTTTCCTCCTTCCATGCAAACCAAGCTTAAGACCGACATTGCTAACTTCCGTCAGGAAACTAACGAATCATTAAGCAAGGCTTGGGAACGATTTAAGAATCTTATCGAAAGATGTCAAAACCATCAGTTGGCTGAAACGAATCTGGTCTGCACATTCTACAACAGCTTAAATCCTCAGCACCAACAAACCCTCGATGCTGTTTCATCAGGAAACTTCATGCAACATACTTCAGACGAAGCTTGGAAGTTGATTGAGACGATAACGATGCACCATCATGACTTGGAGCCAGATGAATCCACTTCAGAGGAAAGGAATACTTCAGATCAAGCCTTGGACACCTTGAAAACTCAACTCGAATCCATCTCTAAAGTTGTCAAGGACTTGCAAGAATCTTCTAAACCCATGCAAAAGAAGAAACCCCCAAAGTTCTTCCCAAACATACGGGCCAACGAAGAAATTCTTGACACCACTGGTAGAAACCCTGACCAATCCTTTCATTCTAAACCATTCATTCAGCGGTTAACCACACTACCCCCGTCTCAATCTTTAGTTCTCTCTACTCCTACCCAATTGACTTCTCGTCTAAACAATACGATTTTCAATAACTTCATGGTTGAGCAGAATAATACAAACAAACGAATCCTTGATTTTCAAAACCAAAATGATTATTTGCTCAGGATTTCAAATGATTTAATTAAAAACATGGAGGATAATGTTAAAAGGTTGTTTTTAAAAGTTGAGGAGAAGCAAAGGGAGGAAGCGATCTACAATTCTGTCTTTCACTCATCCTATGAGCACGATGACATGCTTGTGGTCACTAGAGGAGGAAAAGAGACTAAGAACGAGAAAACTATAGATATTCCTTCAGATGAACCTTCTACTTCTCTACCTACTGACTCAGTACAAGCTGACACCCCTGTCACTTCTCCTGAGCCAGAACCTTCTAAAGCCCCAGAAGTTTCTAAACCTGTTCGAATACCTTTCCCTGGTAGGCTTAAGAAAGAGAAACAAGAAGCTCAATTTGGAAAATATCTAGAAATGTTCAAAAGCCTACACTTAAACGTTAGATTATTAGATGCTTTAGTAGAAATGCCCAGTTGTGCTAAATTCTTTAAGGAACTGATATCCAACAAAGAAAAACTTAGACAGATAGTTAACTTACCCCTAGATGTCGAGTGCTCTCTAATTATGCAACAAGGACTACCCCCTAAGCTTGGAGATACTGGCCGTTTCACTATTCCTTGTTATCTTCAGGATGTTCAAATAAGTAACGCCTTAGCTGACCTAGGAGCTAGTGTAAACCTCATGCCATTCTCGCTTTATAGGAAACTAGGATTAAACGAACTTTTGCCTACCCGTATGACTATCCAATTAGCAGATAGATCAGTTAAACTCCCCCGAGGAATTGCTGAAGATATTATGGTCCGTGTCGACAAATTCGTCTTTCCAGTTGATTTCGTTGTTATGGATATTGAAGAGGACACCCAGGTTCCACTCATCCTTGGCAGACCTTTCCTAAACATTGCCAAGGCCGTTATTGACGTAAATGAAAAATCTTTAAAACTCCGAGTTGGAACTGAAGAGGTCACCTTCAATGTTGATAAACTAATGAAACAGCATGTGGGAGATGATCTTGGTCTTGTAGATTCTATGCAGGAAATAATTGAAGAACACTTGGAAGAGATCCTCGTAGTAAGCAGCATTAACCCCCTTCCCAATACTGTCATCACTTCAAGAATACTCTGTGAAGAAGGTGTGGGTCTATGCTCAGCTATCTCGGATTCTTCCGACACATCTAGAGAGTTACTATTTCCTTTAAAGAATTCCGAGCCGCAGCTCAACTCCATCTTGACTGCTCCACTTGGATATGGCACTCCTGTCCCTCTACTACGAAGGAACCTGACTTCTGAAGTAGATCATTCATCTCTCTCAAGGGAAGAAATTCTGAAGACTCTTAAAAACATGGAGTCAATGCTTAAAACACCTATTTCGCAACCATCTGAAGGTTGTAAAAATCCAGAAATCACCATCAGCAAGTCTTCATCAGCTCAATTTCAGAGATTTGCAACAACTGACAAAGGAAAAGAAATTATCACTGAAGAAAATCCAATCTCTCAATCTTCCCAAGTAAAATATGAGCTGAGAAAAGATGAGCTGTCCAACAATACAGAATGGGTTGAGATAGCATCAGCCGACATTCCGGAATCACCTGCAATGGAATCAGATTATCAAACAACGTACGACGAGCTTAAAAGAGACGAGATTGCCAGGATGAAACCATCTACTAAAGAACCACCCGAATTGGAACTAAAGGAACTTCCCCCACACCTTGAATATGCTTTTCTTGAAGGAACTTCACACTTACCAGTTATCATATCTAAAGAATTGAAGCCCAAAGAGAAAGAAAGGCTGGTACAGGTTCTGAAGTCACACAAGAAGGCGATTGCTTGGAAGATCTCTGACATACAAGGGATTAGTCCAAACTACTGCACGCATAAAATCTTAATGGAGAACGACTTCAGACGATCAGTTCAAAGGCAAAGGAGAGTCAACCCGAAGATTCAAGACGTGGTGAAAAAGGAGGTTATCAAACTCCTGGATGCCAGTCTGATCTACCCTATCTCGGATTCCCCATGGGTTAGCCCAGTTCAAGTAGTCCCAAAGAAAGGAGGCATGACGGTCATCGCTCACGAAAACAATGAATTGATTCCAACACGAACCGTCAATGGTTGGAGGGTGTGTATCGACTATCGGAAACTGAATGAAGCTACACGCAAAGATCATTTCCCTCTACCATTCATTGATCAGATGCTCGAAAGGTTATCAGGAAACGAATTCTATTGCTTCCTTGATGGCTTCTCAGGCTATTTTCAGATACCTCTCGATCCAAAGAACCAAGAAAAGACGACGTTCACTTGTCCCTATGGAACGTTTGCTTACCGACGTATGTCTTTTGGTTTATGTAATGCACCTGCGACTTTTCAAAGATGCATGGTAGCAATCTTCCACGACATGATTGAACAATGCATGGAAGTGTTCATGGACGATTTCTCAGTTTTTGGGGATTCGTTCACCACTTGTCTTTCTAACTTGGATAGGATGCTTTCTCGATGTGAAGAATCAAACCTAGTTCTAAATTGGGAGAAATGTCACTTCATGGTGAAATAAGGCATAGTTCTTGGGCACCGCATTTCTAAATCTGGAATTGAAGTTGACAAAGCAAAAGTTGAGACTATCTCAAAGCTTCCACCCCCTACTTCTGTGAAAGCCATCCGAAGTTTTCTAGGTCACGCCGGATTCTACCGTCGCTTTATTAAGGATTTCTCTAAGATCTCTCGACCTATGACTCATCTTCTCGAAAAAGATACTCCGTTTGACTTTACAGATGAATGTCTCAAAGCTTTCAACTACCTGAAGGATCAGCTTGTACATGCACCGATCATGGTTGCCCCCCGATTGGAGTCTTCCATTTGAAATCATGTGCGACGCCAGTGATTTCGCTGTTGGAGCTGTACTGGGACAGCGGAAGGAGAAACATTTTCGACCAATATACTACGCCAGCAAAACGCTCACGGATGCTCAAGAAAACTACACCACTACAGAAAAGGAGCTGCTTGCGGTAGTATTTGCTTTTGATAAATTTCGTTCTTATCTAATCTTGTCCAAAACTATTGTCTATACAGATTACTCCGCTTTGAAATACCTTTTCAAAAAGCAAGATGCTAAACCGCGCCTTCTACGATGGATTCTACTCCTACAAGAATTTGATATTGAGATTAAAGATAAGAAAGGAGCAGAAAACGTCGCGGCCGATCATCTTAGCCGATTGGAAAATCCATCAATGGAGAAGTTGCACGAGAACGATATTCAAGATCAGTTCCCCGAAGAACAACTCATGACTATAGGAGGCTACCAACAAGGATCACAGTTCACACACAACCCTTGGTATGCCGACTTCGCCAATTATCTGGTAGGAAACATCGTACCAAAAGGAATGCCAACCTCTCAGAAACGAAAATTCTTCCGAGATGTCAAGAACTATTATTGGAACGATCCTTATCTCTTTAAGGTTTGTCCCGATCAACTTATTCGAAGATGCGTTGATGGGAAGGAGGCAGAACTAATTCTACACCAGAACCACCACGGACCTACTAGAGGATACCATGGCAACAAAATGACTGCATGAAAGGTTTACGATGCCGGCTTTTATTGGCCAACCATATTCCGAGATGCTTGCGACCTGGTGAAGCGCTGTGATATTTGCCAAAGGCAAGGCAATATCTCAGCCCGAAATGAAATGCCACTTACTAATATCCAGGCCATGGAAATCTTTGATATCTGGGGATTAGATTTTATGGGACCATTCCCTAAGTCTAACGGTAAAGAATACATCTTAGTCGTAGTTGACTACGTCTCCAGGTGGGCCGAAGCTCAAGCTTTTCCGACCAACGATTCGAAAGTAGTAACCCAATTCCTCAAAAAGTTGTCCAGTCGATTTGGAACTCCTAGAGCTATAATCAGTGACCGTGGCACGCATTTCTGCAATACTCAATTCATGCGAGTGCTGCAGCAGTATGGTGTCACTCACAAAACTTCGACAGCTTACCATCCACAAACAAATGGGCAAGCTGAAGCGACAAATCGGGCTTTGAAAAGGATATTGGAATGAACTGTCGGAAATCACGAGCATAGGTGGGCCGAAAAATTAGACGATGCGTTGTGGGCATTCAGAACCGTCTACAAAACACTATTAGGAACCACACCGTATCGGCTAGTCTACAGAAAGGCGTGTCACCTTCCAATTGAGTTGGAATATCGGGCGTACTGGGCATTAAAACACTGCAACTTGGAAATTTCAGCAGCTGGAGAACAACGGAGAATGCAATTGAATGAGTTAGCAGAGCTAAGGGACCAAGCGTACGACAGTTCGCTAAGCTTCAAGGAAAGAACTAAAAGGGTCCACGACGCTAAATTGAAGCCTTCCAGATTCAAACAAGGAGACAAAGTGCTACTCTTCAATTCGCGATTCAAGAAATTCTCCGGTAAATTCAAAAGTAGGTGGAGCGGACCATTCACGATCTCAAAGGTATTTCCCTATGGCGCAATCGAACTCGAGGCCCCATAAGGTAATTTTAAGGTTAATGGTCATCGCTTAAAGCATTATGTTGAGGACTTTCCCATCAGGGAAGACGTCTTCATCTTTGAACCTCCATGAGTCTTCAAGAAAGGTACAAAGAGTCAAGCTAGAGACTCGTAAAACAAGCGCTCTTGGGAGGCACCCCAAGCTTATCTTTACTTTTCGGTCAAATTTTTTACTTCTTAGTTTATTTTTGTTAAGTACGATTATCTCTAACGAAATTTCAGGATTTGCTACTTATCTGACTACAAACTTCAATTTTTTACAAAATCAGAGATAAGTTTTAAAAATGCTAATGCCAGGACTCTGATAACAGAAATCTTTATAAAACATCTTCGTACTGTCATCAGATCTCTGTGCATTTGTATTCATCATTTTATGCATTACCTGTTTATTTTGTTTGTTTCAGGATGGATAGCTCCAGTGACACCAGAGAGATCATAGCTGAGATACCACCGAGACGTCACAGAGATTGCAGACGAGGACGTAGAGCACGCAGGACCATGCCCACTATTCGCAAGGAGGACCTTACTGATGTCCCGATCACTCATGAGGAGCCATCCACTGAGAGACCCTCATCACCTGTTCACCAGTCAGCTTCCATACCCACTCTTGAGTGTGGGACTAGCTGACCCAGTTGCAGCCTGGGCCCTCTTTCGGACACTCCACCTTCAGCATGACATCATGTCCACCCTCTGTGTACATGTAGGGCTTCCGAAGCCTTCTGACTGTCCGTTTCATCTAGGTCCGGACCCAGGACCATCTCGCCCGCCCTGGTCATTCTTCCCTCCTGCTGGACCGTTCGCTGCTGGACCTTCCACTGCTCCACCTGCTGCTGTTGATCCTGCCATGTCATCAAGGAGTGCATCAGCAGAGCCTTCACTTACTGAGCAGTTGATGGCTGTGTTGGATGTCTTTATCCCACCTCACGCTCATGCTTCTGCTGGCATTACTGAGCCGAGCATGGATACGATTGAGGAGCCTACACCATCACCCACCTTAGTCCTTGCTGCTGCTATTGCTGCCTTCGATCCTGACAGCGATGATCTACTTGATGACTTTTAGTTTATTTAGTTTATTTTATTTGCCTTATTTCAGTACTTAGATTTTTATAACTCTTTGTTATTTTCGAGATATGACGTTGTGTTGATGTTCGTTGCAGAACTTAGCTTATTGTGGAATGGATAATCTTACACGAGACTGGTCCTCCAATCCAGCAAATCACACGCACCATTTCTACACTAATCTGGTCATGTCCAGTAAACAGAATGGGGAGTATTTTAAACCTTTCTCCGTTTTTGATGATTCTATGTTTACTTAAGTTTATGTGTTATAATCTATGCCACATCCTAACTTATCACTAAGTGTGGGATTCTAGCCCAATTCAACACTTAGGAAACATTTTCTTACATGTTCAAACTCTAAGTGTGGGATTTTAGTCATAAAATCTCAACTCAAGAGAACATTAGGGACAATGTTCCTCTAAGTGTGGGATGGTAGGTATGGAATACCTTGGATAAACGATTTTTATGTTTACATGGCATATCTCAGAAAATGTTCCAATTTTTTTCAACTTTTTCAAAAATATTTTTCAATAAAACTAAAATATGAGCTAAATCTTGCGATTAAACTCTAAATTTTTGAGTTTTGGTATGCCTGAAAGAAATCATTTTCAAAATATGAGGAAAATATTTCAAAAACTTAAGGAAATTAAGGTAGAAATTTCCTAAGCAAGAAACGACAATCTAAGAGGGGCATCGCATGACTAGGAACATACAACCCAAATTTGCAGTGAGGTCTTGAGCCTTAAAAGCATTCATTTTTGATGCTACGTTGTTCATTTCTTGTATGTGCCAATGCATGTATCTCTGAATTAGAACTTGCTCTTGACATACGCTTCGAGACCACATTGGTGTGTACCGTACGCGGTATAGGCGCAATTAGATGACCTTGACATTCCTTAGGATTTGAACCCCTTTTCAGCCTTCTCTTTCAAGCCCAAAACCCTTCCGATACTCATTTTTAGTATCGATGATCCGCCTAGAAAACCCTGTTGAGCCTAAACCTTTTCATTTCTTCAAAACCCTACTCACAAACCTACTTTCCCAAATTCTCAAAACCTTCTCTTAGAATTTCTGAGATTATGAAAAACATCTTGAAGAATATCCAACTCGATTATCCTACTCGTTCGTGTTCTCCAAAAAGAATCAAACCTCTCTAAAAGTGCGGGAAAATTAGCACACAAGTGAGACAAGAGAACAACGGTGCGGGAAAATTAGCACCCGAAGAAAAGACTCGAATTGATCAAGAAGAGAAAGGATTTCTGAAGAAGAAAAGAAAATTAAAAAAAAAAAAAAAAAAAAAAGAAAAGAAAAGAAAGCTAAAAAAGGCTTCAAAGTATCAACCATTAAAGGGAGATCCGATAGAAGACGAGTAGCTACTTCATCCGTTCTAAAAATAAGTTTTTCATGATTCTTGGAAAACCTAAGATAAGCAACACCCTTACAAACCAAAAATTCCCTTATCCATACCCCTTAACCCTCACAAAACATTACAACCCCCGAATGTCTTGGGATAATTAGCACCGTTCTCACTTAAGTGGTGGAGATCCGATTCTCGATCAAGCCTATGACGATGAGTACTGCATGACTGACTTTATGAGCGATTTCGTTTGAACTAGATTGATAGGAAACCCGATACACTATTGAGTGAATTGAGTGACCACCTTATGTGAGATCGCCTAGTCATGTATACTCCAAGATCACGAGGGTTGGAAGTATGCCTATGAGAATCGCTTCTTGTTTCCGAAAGGATCATCTTACTTTTCCTTGGTTCCTGAAACTATCTACTCGTACGAGAAAACGGAGACCGACGGGGATGTCATAACTCTCCTATAAAACCTGTTTTAAAAATGTTTTCAAAGGGGATGTTGATGAGTGTTGCTTGAGGACAAGCAACGTCTAAGTGTGGGATACTTGATGTGACCCAAAAAGTCATGTTTTTAAGGACATATTTCCACACTTTTTGGACTATTCTTTGGTAAAAACATTTCAAAACCATCATTATTTAACAAAAATCACCAAGGTAGTCTAAATATGGACGTTGCTGCAAAAATCGGTTAAAACATCCAAATAACACGCAAACCGAAGCAAAACAATCACCTTAAATTTTCCGTTCTCAATATTCTTATGGAAATAGAGATTAATTCATATTTTATGATTCCATAGGAAAATTCAAGACCGGAGGTAAAAGAATCAGAAGAAAAGGAAGAAAGACGGAGAAGATACACAGTCTAAAAGCTCGCCGATCGTCATCCGGAACACGCAAAAATCAAACACTTCCAAATTTGGCAAACTCAGTGTCATTAGAAGCGTAACAGAAAAACGAATCCAACGGCGCAAGAATCAAGCAAAACGGAGTCCAAACGAAGAAGATACGGACGAACCAAGCAACCGAGGAATCAGTATACAGCATATGGAGCACCAACCCCCCCCCCCTGCCCACCTAGGTACCGTATACGGTACCCTAGGTGCCATATATGGCCTTTAGAGTGCCGTATACGGCCCTTAGGGTTCCGTATACGGGGTTGGTTGGCTTGTGAGGTGCCGTTTCTCCCCCCCTTGGTCCGCTTGCCCCGTATGCTGCTTTGATGCTTGTATCTTATGCTTCAAGACTTGTACTAAGCCTTCCACCATTCTCCTATAAATACTAACCTCCATTTCTCATTTACACACACCTTTCACCTCTCATATTTCTTTCTCTCTCTAAAATTAGGTTAGCATTCTCTCTCTAGCACTACTCTTAGGAGTTAGAGGAGAATTAGTAGGTTAGAGTAGAAGCTCTTAGTAGCTTTTGTACGGAGTTACTCCGAGACTTCATATTTGTGAAGATTTGTCTGTATTACTCTCTTATTCAGGTTTAATACAATCTCTCGCATTTATTCTTTTAATTATGCTTTCTTATTATGCTTGCTTAGGAATGAATGCTAGAATTATGCTAGGCTAGACAAATCAATGTTTGTTGTGATGTATGCAATGTTAGGATAGTTATGATATAATATACAATTGGGGATGACACCATTATTAAACAACGGAGGTAACGTTATACGGCTTTCATTTGTATAGCGCCGGAATCATCACGAATGTGTGTTGTACGGAACGTGGAAGCTATGAAAGTCGTAGGCACAATCCGTTGTAGAAATAATGATTCCCAATTGTAAACATACTTTATTCTGTCTGTGTAGGTTTAAAACTGTTTGCGAATTTATAAGCTGAACCTCTGCCTGTTTATCTATCCAACTTATGCTGTGGTTTGTATCCTCCTCCCTAGAACCTGGCCAATTGCTCGAAGTAGGATTGTCAACTATTCTGTGTATGATGATCAATGAACTCAACATGGTCGTTGTTCCCTTGATTGAAACACATCTGAGGGACACGAAGCATAGGATTAGAGATAGATTATGTTCACGCTTGTTTGTTGTGTATCTTTGGGACAACTTTCGGGATATCCATGATTTAATTATTAGGTCAGTTAATGTGATGACTAGTGTTCCGTCCTATTGCATGTTCTTGTTTGATTGTTGCTTAGGTACTGCATGCTAGACATACGTAAACATCATCACTGCCCTGCTAATTAGATTTTCATGAACATAATAAACATAATACAGATAGGTCAACATGCATGTAATAGTTGTGATGATTGTATGATTAATGATGAACAGTTCAACTGACCGCTAGACAGATTATCCCAACCGGTTCCGCGGGTTAAACCCTGTTCATGTTATTATTCAATGAACAATTCATGCCATGATACTAACGTCCTCCGGATGTCTGTAAATGGGGACCTGGATTAGAGGATAGTTGTCAGTTGAATTGGTCTGTGCATTTGGGAGAACTTCCGGTGTACTGGACACTCTATAACTGCTATCCATGTGACATATTATATATCTGATTGCGGACAACTCTACATTAGGTATATAGTAGGATCGTAGCTGTAGCTCATTAAGAAATATAGGAATATCTAGTGAGTAATCTGGAACCCTAATTGGTATAAGTGAAAAGTTGTAAAACGTCCAAGTATCCGGCATAGCGTTAACACAAATACGTGAGAAGCCGAGTAAAGGTCGTGGGCATAATACTTTATCTACCAATTAAGTTTTTATGACCTCGCCGGATTAGTCATCGCACCTAGTAACCTTATCCCTCATAACTATCCATCCAAATAACATTGCCGAAGTCACAGCAAACATATTCCTTATCTTGATTTCTCTGCGTTCTCCGTACAAACCCTGTCTTTAATTTAGTTTTTAATTTTAGTAATTAGATTAGAAAACCAACCAACCTATCAAAAAAAGTTTTAAAAAAATCCCAGCTAAATTACAAAAGATAATCAAACCTCCTAGATTCCCATGCCCGTTGTAGTTTGAAGAACGACACCTGAGTCATACATACCGCCTAATGCCCTTTAGGTCTTTAGGTTGTATCAAAACTTAGGATACCCAGCATAATAAATATAAAACTCACTGTCCGCGCGTCCTAGTTGGAAGGTTCAACGACCGGAGTAAAACCCGACCGACCGCTAGGTCCACGACAGCTTTGATTAATATTTAGGTTCTTTATTTTCTTTATGTATCATTTCATGTATCATTATCGATCTTCAACTTTGTTGTTGATTGACTTTTATATATATACAACTAATCTATTTTCGGAAAATATATATATATATATATATATATATATATATATATATATATATATATATATATATAGTGAGAGGATCCAGGGGAAGTGGAGATCTAGAGGGAAGGGGGGAAGTGAGTTTTGCACCATCAGATCTACTTAATATGCATTGTGATGAATATTAACAATAAATATTTTTTTAATAATGTGAAGTTTTAATATGCATCATGATGCATATTAGTTAATATTCATCATAGTGAATATTAACAATTTTTTAAATAAATATTTATCAACTACTGTTATGATTGAAAAGTGATATTCATTCGTTGAAATATTCTTTGTAGCATCGATTTTGATTACTATTTCCAGTAAAAATAATTTTTTGTTGACGTTTTGATTGATAATTGTAATATGCTTCTTGATGAATACTAAACGCTTCCCCCTTCCCTCAAAAAATTGCTTCCCTCTTGATCCCTCCCCTATATATATATATATATAAACTTCATTGTGACCATCTCAAAAGTCAAAACATGTATCGTCTTCGTCTTTATTACGAAAGAGGCAACAATATACTTACTCCGTACTAATTTCTTTGTCCATCTTTCAATTTTGGTATATCCTTAAATAATTGTCCTATTTTAAGATCAATCAATCAAAATCTTGAAAATGGTAAAGATGAAATTCTATTGGTGGTTTACACTAATAAATGCACTTTTTTAAACTGTGTCTCTCTTGTCTGGTAACAATAATTTGAGACGGAGAGAGTATATAATTAGGAGAGAAAAGGCCCCATTTAATTTATCACTTCATAGGCCCGAAATTTAGTGACGTTGACAATACAAAAATAATTAGGCGTTGTCGACAAATAATTAATTCTATAAAATCATAGAAAAACATCATCGTTAGAGTAGAATTCTGACATTTTCATCGTGTTTTTCCCCACAAGCTAAAATAATGATTTCGGCATCAAAACTTTTGTCTATAAGAGCTTTAAATTACGTTGCGTCTAAAAAGTTTTAAAGAAATAACGGATCAACAAAAACAAAAACACTAGGCTAACATAAAAGGATCCATCGAAACACCCATTGGACATAAAAAAAACTATTCAAGATATAATGCATTAACCAATAACAAAAAGTAGGTAATAAAAGGAGCCATCGAAACCACTCATCCAAATATGTTGGAGCTAAATTATTGGTATTTGCCTCGATAAATTTTGATGTGGAGTTTTAATGAATCCTTTTTCTTTCTAGACGTGTTTTTTTGTTATAGGTTGATGCATTATATATCGAACATTTGTTATAGGTGATGTGTACACCATTTTTTATAACTTTATAACATCAAACGTGATCTAGGTAGTTGTATTGTACAACATTGTAAAACACATATGAAGGTATATGTATAAAAATGATGATAGTATTTGAATCACTTCTCTCTCTTTTTTTAAACCTAACGAAATATCCCTCTAATTGACAAAAGTTTTGTTACCCGGAGAACTATCTCGGTTTTTGGTGAAAAGCATGACCGGAGCGAAATGTTAGAAATCTACTCCTCTAGATAAGATGTTTTCTATATGTAAACTCTTTAGAATTTTTATTTATACAGTTATAGTGTTATACACTAACAAGTCTTCTATTAAAATTTACAGGAGCACCTAACCTTATGTACCCTTGGCTTTAGCTACATGTATTATTTTCTCCAAATTAAAACCGACAAATCTCCTAACTATAAGTTTTTTACATAATTAGGTTGAGATAATTAAAAAATGGCATCTCGACAACTTTTAGACCTTCGTCAACTAAAAAAGACATTACAAAAATGAAATAAAATTAAAAAAAATAATAATAATAATAATAAATTCAAAATAATTAATATGTCATGACACAATGACAGTGGTGTAATTTTGTGTGGGTGCCGGGTGGGGGTTGGGAAAGAATCAAACAACTAATCGAAGGGGAGAAAGTAGGGTATGGTGATAAAGAACGGTGGTTGGGGATGAATTTATTTTAGTGTCTACAAAACCAAACAATTGAACCAACCCGAAAAGGTTATTGGTCTATGGTATTAAGGTGACTTTTCAAGTATGAGGTTGTGGGTTCTAGTTTAAGGGTGGATACTATTCTTGGAGAAAAAATGAATATATCTGTAGTGTTCGTGGTAAGGTGTGTGAGTTAATTGTCTTTCTTAAAAAAAAAAAATTGAAACACCAAAAAAGGTTACCTAACTTACGTTTGTTACTTTTAATACATCCCTAAAGTTCATTGGACACACGTAGTTTTTTATTTTTGAGGCACCGATAGTCAGCCTAATTGTCAAAAATGATGTTTTAATGTATTTTGTTGATGTGTGACTCGTTTAAGGTGTCATGTGACATCCGGAGAGTTTAATACATTATTAAAACATCATCAAAATACACTGATGTGTTAAATCCAGTTATAAAATTATCGTTGATTAGTAAACAAGAAAGTACCGAGCTAGACCAAAACACAACCGGGCAGTGGACCCTGTCGAGTAGTAGTATAGTTTGGTAAGTTCGGGTTCGACCACAGGGAACTTAGTTTATACGATCAAGATAAGTGTGAGCAATTTAAGAAAGTAAATAAAATGTGGGTGCTTTGTGTGACCGAGTTGTCACAATGCTTAAAAACTACAATTTTAGTTAATCTAGGCAGGTGGACTCTGAAGAGTCAAAGTGATTTGTTGGAAACTTTCGGATATTAAAAACAATACTTGCTTGGAATATTTCACTAGTGATTTCGGGATGAAATGTTAAAACCGGTTTGAATCATGCAAAGGTGAATTTCAATTAAACAAAGGCTTAACATTCGCCAATACCAAATGTTCAAGTTCAATTCAAGGCCTTAAGACTTAATCAAGTAACAGGCATTCGCCATGGTTACCAAAATTGCACGTTGAGCTTAATATATCTAGCTTGTTCCAAATTTACATCCGCAAATTAGTTCAATTACTCATAGACAAATAAGTGATGATAAACTACTAAGTAAAAGACGTTCGCCACATTTACTAGCAATTCACCAAACGAGTTTAGATAAGTGTTTAAAGCTCAATTACACAAGTTTTCATAGATTAAACATAGTAGGCGAGGTTGTAGGTTTACAATTCACCAAAAGGAAAGACCTTCGCCAATTTCCCCAACTCATATGTTTTTAGCTCTTTTGTTTAACAAAATCCATGTTCATGGTCATGAACAAAGGTCCATCTATACTTTGACATACAAATGAAAGCTATAAAACTCAAAACAAACATTCGCTATAGTTAAGAAGTTAAAATCACCAAGTTGTTTTACAAATTTGTTGAGCTAAACACAAGTGAGTTCAAGAATGAACCATAAACCCCAATCATAATCAAACACCAAAATTCATCACCCCTAATCACTAGCTAGTTCCTCCAAACAAGTATATAAGTAAACTAGCCACTCATCATAACAATAATCATGCAACAACAACAAATACTCGAGATAATCATAAATTACTTGAAATTAGATAGAGTAAAATTGTACCCAAGATGATTACACAAATAGAAGTAATTGTTCTTGTGAAGATTAGCTTGATCTTCTCCACAAATTCTCAAGTGAAATTACAAGTGAATTTGAGAGTAAAGTGATAGGTTTTTGTGAAGTGGAGTTGGGTGGAAGATGATTTAGGTCGTGGGTTTTTGGTTAAGAACAAAACCCAGATGATAAAAGTGAAGTGTGTGAGAGTTGTTCAGATGAAAAAATAATTATTGGGTTATAAAAACCCATCTCCCAAATCCATCCAAAACCCGTGGGCAAAACTTGAGCGGGAAGCATCTTGGACCAAAAAATGGTTGATCATTAATTGCTTCACCAGCCATCATCGCACACATAATAAAAATCCAGCAGACATCTTAGCGTTATATTCGCAGCGAAGAGAGATAAACAGTGCCCGCCACTTTACCCGATCGGATAAGCAAAGGCACCCGGACGGGTGGGAGCCCATACCCGATCGGGTGGGTGAAGTTATCAGGACGGGTGGATGCTAAAATCCTGATCTTCCAACATGGGGCTCGGGGCTGTGACCATTTTGAACTAAGATATCCGATCGCGTGAAATTACCCGGTCGGATGGACCTACTTACCCGGACGGGTAAGAGTCCATACCCGGACGGGTATGAAGCATTTTCAATAGCCACACTTTGGTTCCAGAACTCAACCAAACTTCACCAAATTTCATGCATTTTCACGTTTCGACCTGAGATAAATTTCCAAACAAAATAAGTATCGAAAGTTCATGAAATTTACTCAAATATAAATGCAAAACAATGATATCACGATAAATTTATATAGACAAAATGAGCGATATCATACACCAAAGCATACATTTTTAAAGTTTGGTGCATTAAAAATAACACACTTAAATTGGATACACATAGTTAAATGACCCGCCAAAATGTGAACATTAAATTCTTTGAGTTTGAACATATGAATCGATGGACTTTCTAAAACCTTAAAATTATTCATTCATTCACTATAATACCAAACACAAAAAGTTCATATTATTAAAATGATCAGAATGATATATATGATCAGCTTTCTCAATCATGAATTTGCTCTGGATTTCCATTTGACTTCAAGTAAAATCGATCGAGTCTTTTTGAAGCCTTCATGACCTGTAGTAAGAAAGCGTAATCCCAGTTTATATGAACGATCATAAAGCCTTAAAAATAGTAAGAGGTGAAGTAGTTTTGAATTTACCTGATCGTCCCAATCTGTTCTCCAAGCCATATCTACTAGCACGAATGTTTGTGTTAGAACGCCAGAATCATTCCCATCCATATACCCTGTCAAGTAATAGAATTTTCTTAGGAAATCGTTAAATATATATTTTGCATAATATTATTTGTAATGATCATATGTGAGCTTTAGCTACAAAACAATATGTTGATATGTTTTAAAAATAAGCTTAATCACTTTGTTGAATAGAGAAATGTGTGATTTAATGTTGTTTCCAACTTAGCTTAATCTAAATTAAGATATTAAATTAAGAAGTCCTTATTATAGTACAAAAAAGATACCTTAACTTAAAGAGTCGTTAGATAACCGAGCAAAGCTCCCAACAGAACACCAATCAAGTCAAAGCAGACAAAGTTAACGAATGCCACAGCTCCCTGCATACCCGCTCCGATCGCAACCCCTGATGACAGAAAGATTTTCAAACTTTGAACACTAACACGTACGTTTTCCTTAGATATAAATTTATAAATCATGTTGTTGTAAACGTAAAAAGAAGAGTAGAAAATAACACGCCAGTTTATGTACAAATCATGATTTGAAACTAAAATTAATCTTTCATTAGGAACCTAACAAGAAGATTATTCATTGTTCATATCCCAATAGTGAACATTTGACCTGAACTTTCCAAGAACATAAAGAAACAAAATAGAAAGAAACAAGATATAATTACCATCCTTATTTTAATAAAGAACGCATGTATGTGAATTACCGAAATGGAGCGTTTACCTGAAAGTACAGGACTAATGCTGTCAACAAAATCAAAAAACAAAGCAACAATGAAAGGTCTGATACTGCCTCTGCAACTCTATCACCATCTGTAAACAAATAGGCGAGTTTTTTGCCCAACACCAAACAAATAACAAAGAAGAACAAACCTATCGCAGCAGAAGTCCCCAACATCACTTTTATCGAAAACTTCACTGCTTTTGCGTTTGTTGAGTTTTCTATTCCCTAACTAGATTATTATGTACGCAGCGGAATAACAAAACTTTAAATAATCTAAGGCAATTAGGAAACTAAAACCCTAAGGGATATTTAACTTTAACAACATAGTACAATAAATAAATTGGACAAAGAGAATATAAGGAAAAACACTAACCTTAGAGAAAACCTATTTCTCACGCGCAGACCAACGAGCAGAGCTTCGTCACTTGGAGGCAAGTACCCAAAATAGAATACCTCTAATGTTTCACACCCAAAAACCCAAGAGAAAGTCGAATTTTCAAAATCCTTGAAAATTCGTACTTGAAATCGTATGGAATAAGGTATAGGATTGACCCCTATTTATAGTTGAGGAAGAAAACCCCAGATTTCTGAATTCGACCTCCAACCGGCGGTTGGACCTTCCAACCGACGGTTGGGGCTGTGTCCTTAACCGACTCGGAAACCCTAATCCCAACCGGCAGTTGGACTCTCCAACCGGCGGTTGGATTGGTTCTGGAACCTTCCGCCTTTTAATTCTATTTGATTATTATAATTAATAAACCATTATTAATTTAATCAAAACAATTATAATATTAATACTAATTAATATTACACCTTATGTAACTCTCTTGACTGTTTATTGAGGGCAACCCAAAAAGGACTTTACCATTAATGATAGTCTCACCAATTAGTTATGATATTGGACACTATTCCAACAGTCTCCCACTTGGACAATTCATCAACTACTATTGGTCTCAAGGCTATATCACATTAACTATGTAAAGTGTGCATCCAAGCAACTGCCGAACTCTGATCTCATCTTTAGAGTAAGTCATTTAGATAAGTGATCAACCATTCCTTTGTTTCACGATATCTTATGAACCGAGACATGGATTATAATCAATCTCAAGATTCATATATGTTTTCTGATTTCCGATTATATTGACTATATGAGACTACTGAACTATCACTTTAGTCTCGGCCAGGCCTAGCACTTTTAAGTCAAACTTTAATCATCAGAGGGCCCGTGATATCTCTTTTCCATTTTAGGCAAAAGGAACAAATAAATATCGACTACATAGCACTAGTCAACTTATCGTATCATACCCTTTATAACTGCCTTTTACGCACAGCATTAGAATAGACTAAAGTATAACTGACTCGAAGAGCTAGATACCCATGTATCTCCATTTTAAGAATAGAAGATATTATCATCTCAGAGTTACTCGTGATTTCAATCCATGAAGTAACTTCCATGAGTGCGGGTTTATCCTATACTTAAATCTCCATTAAGTACCCATGAGTGTTGCAGCAATCTCCATGCCATGACTATCTCCATAGACATCTACTAACACTCCATGACAGTCTTAATTCACCACATACTTCCTATAGTGTGATCGACTGAGGAGGTTTGAGTAAGAACTTATTACTCTGGAAGTGGTGTCTAAACATGCAAAACTGAAACACAACGACAAACAATAGTAAATGGTAGAACTCCTTCCCATTAAAAATATCCATTATTAATCACCAAGTCTATTACAGTTTCTATCATTGTTTATAACGTTTCAAATTCAAACTATTAACTAAAACTTTACATTATCTCTTAAACCTATGCTCCTAGCATGTTCATCGTGCTTGAACTTTCCTAGAGGCTTTGTGAACGGATCAGCTGGATTTTCCTCTGATCTTATGCTCTTCACAATTACATGTCCTTCTTCGACTTTACTTCGAACAAAATGATATTTCCTTTCAATGTGCTTTGACTTTCCGTGATCCTTGGGTTCTCTACTCAAGGCTACTGCACTTTCATTATCACAGGATATAGCAATAGGATCTTGTACTGTTGGAACAACTCCAAGATCTCCAATGAAATTCCTCATCCAGATAGCTTCCTTTGCTACTTCACTAGCCGCAATGTACTCAGACTCGCATGTAGAGTCTGCTACTGTATCTTGCTTAGAACTTTTCCATGTCACCGCTCCCCCATTTAGTAAGAACACCCAACCAGACTGTGAACGGCAATCATCACTGTCTGTTTGGAAACTGGCATCACTATAACCCGTTACTCTTAGTTCCTCTTCTCCACCATAAACCAAGAACCTGTCTTTAGTATTTCTCAAATACTTGAGAATGTTCTTTACAGCTGTCCAATGACCTTCACCAGGATTCTACTGATGTCGACTCACTAAGCTCAAAGCAAATGAGACATCAGGCCTTGTACACGTCATGGCATACATGATCGATCCTATAGCCGAAGCATATGGGATTCGACTCATTCTGTCCAATTCTTGTTCAGACTTTGGACATAGATCCTTACTGATCTTAATGCCATGATTCAAGGGTAAGTTCCCTTTCTTAGAATTCTCCATATTGAATCTTTTCAATATTTTATCTATGTACGTATCCTGGCTAAGTTCTATGAGACGTTTTGACCTATCTCTATAAATCTTTATACCTAGGATATATGCTGCATCTCCAAGATCTTTCATAGCGAAACATTTTCCCAACCATGCTTTTACACCTTGTAAAGTTGGGATATCATTTCCTATGAGCAGTATATCATCCACATACAATACTAAGAATACTATAATGCTCCCACTGAACTTGACATATATACATGACTCATCTTCACTTCTAGAAAATCCAAACTCTGTGACTTTCTCATGGAAGCAGAGATTCCAGCTACGTGAGGCTTGTTTAAGTCCATAAATAGCCTTTTCAAGCTTGCACACTCTATTAGGATACTTTGTATCTTCAAAACCTTCCGGTTGTGCCATGAACACATCCTCTGTCAGTTTCCCATTAAGGAAAGCGGTTTTGACATCCATCTGCCAAATTTCATAGTCATGAAACGCAGCTATGGCTAGCATAATCCTAATTGACTTAATCTTAGCTACTGGTGAGAAGGTTTCCTCATAATCAATCCCGTAGGTTTGAGTATAGCCCTTTGCTACCAATCTAGCTTTATAAGTATGCACGTTCCCATCTATGTCTGTCTTCTTCTTGAAGATCCACTTACATCCCACCGTCTTAAGACCGGGTGTAGTGTCAACTAAATTCCAAACTTGGTTGTCATACATGGACTGAATTTCACTTTTCATAGCTTCCTTCCACTTAGCAGCCTCAGGGCCTGCCATCGCTTCCTTGTAGTTAGCAGGCTCATCTAATTCAGCCAGTGCACTATCACTTATCTTATCCCCTTCTTCTATTTGGTAACCATAATAGAACTCAGGAGGATTGCTAACTCTACTAGATCTGCGAACGGGTAAGGATATGTCTTCAGGTTCAACAGGTGTCTCCACCTCTTGTTGAACGTCAATGTTTATTATAGGTTCCTCATCGGTAGATTCTTGAATTTCTTCAAGATCAATTTTACTCCCACTATCCTCTTTAGATATCATTTCTCTCTCAAGGAACACTCCTCTTAAAGCTACAAAGACCACATTATCCTTGGGTCTGTAAAATAAATATCCAAACGACTCTTGTAGATAACCGACGAAAGGACACTTTTCAGATCTAGAGTCTAGTTTGTCCTAAGTTTCCCGTCTAACGTAAACTTCACAACCCCAGATTTTGATGTGACCAAGAGAAGGTTTCTTTCCCTTCCACATCTCATAAGGTGTCTTTGAAACTTTCTTAGTGGGTATTTGATTTAAGATATGGGCGGCTGTTTCTAATGCATAACCCCAAAAACTTATTGGAAGTGTTGCTCGACTCATCATAGATCGAACCATGTCTAACAAAGTTCTGTTTCTCCTCTCAGCAACACCATTAAGCTGCGGTGTCCTAGGAGGAGTCAATTGTGAAACTATTCCACAATCTCTAAGATGATCGAGAAACTCGATACTAAGGTACTCTCCTCCCCTATCGGATCGGAGAACCTTTATCTTTCTGCCCAGTTGATTCTCTACTTTGCTTTGATATCTTTTAAACACCTCAAAGGTATCCGACTTATGTTTGATCAGATAAACATGTCCAAATCTGCTGAAGTCATCAGTAAATGTAACATAGTATCTATTTCCATCTTTTGTAGCACATCGGAATGGTCCACATACATCTGTATGTACCAAATCCAATAATCCTTCACCTCTTTCACATGATCCTGTGAATGGTGATTTAGTCATCTTGCCTAATAAACAAGATTCGCATACATCATCCGACTTGAGATCAAATGATTCCAATACTCCATCCTTTTGGAGTTGGGCGATGCATTTCTTGTTTATGTGCCCTAGACGATAATGCCACAACTTGGATTTATCAAGCTCATTAGACGAATCAACATTTAAAATAACATTGCTAACACATTCAACATTTTCATATATGCCTTTGTAAGGAGAAGCTTTAAAAACAAAACAATTGTTTAAATAAACCAAAATATCTCCATTTCCATTATCAAAAGTAAAATGATAACCATCTTTAAACAAAGCATAAAATGAAATAATGTTTCTAGTCATTTTTGATGAATAATAGCAATTATTTAAATCTATCATAACTCCAGAATTCAGCATGAGCTCAAATCTTCCAATCTTCGTCACAGGTACAATTCCCTTGTTTCCCATAACTAGGTTGAGCTCTCCATGCTTCACACTTCTACTTTCCTTTAGCCCCTGCAATACAGTGCAAATGTGATTACCACACCCTGTATCCAGAACCCATGAATTAGAAGTTGTGGTATTATGGAGTTCGATCATAAACATACCTGAGTGAGTACTCTTCTCGACCTTTCCATCTTCAAGGTCCTTCAGGTACTTTGGGCAGTTACGCTTCCAATGCCCCTTAGTGTTGCAGTAGAAGCACACTGCTTCCTTCGGGTCACTTACAGGTGCAATCTCAGAATCGGTCCCTTTCTTAGACTTGCGAACAGACTTTCCATCAGCAGTCTTCCTTTTCCAATTAGAATTTGACCTTTTTCTTTTCTTTGCACTTTGACCAACAGTCAACACAGGAGCGGCTGAGCCAGAGGACACATCATCCCTTTTGATTCCTTGCTCAGCAGTTTGCAGTAAATTGTGGAGTTCCATTATTGAGCCTTCTCTCTCATTCATATTCATCTGATATGACATTACAAATTGATTGCAGACATCTGGCAAACTGGATAGAATTATGGCGATGGAAAATTCTGTGTCAAATACCATGTTCAATGATTCCAACCTATCAAAGTACCCTTTCATCTCTAAGATGAAAGCACATATAGAAACTCCAGGTTTGGGCTTGCAAGCCATGAGGGATTTCACCATATCAAGGCGTTCTTTGCTTGCCTTCGCCTGAAACATTTCTTTCAGCTGTTGGTTCATTTCATAAGCCCAAGTGTTTTCAAAAGTCTTTTGCAGTTCAGGGCTCATGGAAGATGCCATGATACAAGACACTTTATTTGCATCATCATAATGTTTTCGGTGTGCCTCAATCTCCTCTTGGGTTGATTCTTCATCAATTACGGGAATCTGCTCATCGAGAACATACTCCTTATTCTCGTACCTCAAGGTAAACCTTAGGTTACGCATCCAGTCCATATAATTTGGACCGGTTAGTCTTTCCCTTCCAAGAACCGAGAGTAGTGAGAAGTTCGAGTTATGTGCGGGATTGGGGACGGGAGGATTTGCACCATTTAAATTAGCCATCTATCAAGATAAAACAGTTTTAGTTAGTTTGAATATTCCTTAATTATTTACCCAATTTTCAAAATTAAGGCTAGGATCCATATTTTCAGTTTTATGAAAAGGGTCGCCGTAATCATATAACTAAAATACCATTATCTATTTCATTTCTATGAAACTCCTAGTTCTTTGAGATTCATTGATTTCTATCAATGGCATGTTAATCTCGGTTATGCACATCTACTATTCATGACTGGTATGCCGAGGATCATTAACAAGATGGTGAATTAACCATGCAAACCCCGCGTGATCCCCGGCTCGAGTACGCTCGAGAATCGCGAGTCTCAATCATCTCTCATTATGTTCTCATATTAATGTGCCGGTAAACCACGCACGCTCCATTAACAGTTCATACGAGAGATGTGCGGATTTCATGGGTTAGCATACTATTCATCATTTCCTATAGCTAAAACGGGATTTTTGTTTTACTATTATAAGTCTACTTTTAATCTTGACATCATCCTATCAAAAGTCCTCGGTAGCTCCATCGAACGCACAAAGAAGAAGAAAAGTAGGTCAGCGGGAAGCTTATTAAATGTTGGTGCATTTAGTGTGTCAGTCAGTTGGTCAAACTATTGTAATTGTCAAAGTCAATTAGTCTGCGTATGTATAGTGTTTAGCGTGTCAACAAAATGTAATTACATAGAATGGTGACATTGTAATTGGGCCTGCGACGTCGGGTCAGACGTCGCAAGGGTCTGGGCCTGCGACGTTGGGCTTAACGTCGCAGGGTCCAATAGGCGTCATATAAATAGAGAAGTTAGATTTTCGTTTTAGGTTTGATCAAACGATAGAGGAGTCAGCCGTTTTGTGTGAGAGAGGAGAGGAGAAAACGAGTTTGTATTCTGTAATCAATATATTTCAAGTGTGAATATATACAAGATTATAGAGAATTGTTTGTGTGTTTGATTCGATTAATATGTTCATATATCTGATTGCTTGTTATTCCGCACTAGCAATTAAGTGATCCGATCAGATCTCACGAGTACGGGACTATCAACTGGTATCAGAGCCGTAGAATCAAGGATTCGTCGGTTTCGGATCGTATTTTGAACGTTTTTTGGTTTGATTCGCGAAGGTTTAATTGATTAATCTTCGTTTCTGAGTTTGTTTGCTTGAAGAAATCGATTTCTGGAAGTGTTTTTGGGTTAGATCGACGTTTGGTTTTCGAAATTTCGTTAGGGTTTCGAAAATTTTCGATTTTTTGGGGTTTTGGCCGCTGCAGCCCGATTGTGCGACGTCACCTGCGACGTCGCTAAGTTTTGCGACGTTACCTGCGACGTCAGCTGCGACGTCGCGTGCGACGTAGTAATTTGGACTTTAATTAGTCTGTGCGACGTACTCTGCGACGTCATCTGCGACGTACCTCTCAACGTCGCATAGTGTGATTCTGCGACGTCGCTAGACTCTGCGACGTTGGACTGCGACGTTATACACTACGTCGCATTTTCGATTCTTAATTGAGTCATCGGACTTCTGCGACGTTGCTATTTTTTTTCCGACATTAACCTCGTTTTAATTAAAAAAAAAAAAAGTTTTTTGGCGGGAAAGTCCAAAAATTTTTTGCGTTTTCAAATTTTTTCCATAGTCTTAAAAGTGTTCAATTTTAGGCTAGAAAAAGTTTCATTTTACCCGGCCATTTTTTGACGTTTTCGGACGAAATTTTGGCGGGAAAAACGCGAAAATTTTTGTAATTTCAAATTTTGTTTTTAGGCTTAGAATAGCTTCATTTTAGTGTCGGAAAAGTTTCGCTGTACTCGGATATTTTTTGAAATTTTTGAATTCGATTTTGGAGGGAAAATTCGGATATGGCTTTTGGTGCGAAAATGCTTCCTTCTACATCTTTGTTCTATAGTGATTTTGCGAGTTGGGAAGATTCAGTTATGCAATTTCATTGAATACAAAGATCCAAATCTGTTCAATTGGTTTAACACCATTGATCGATATGAGCAACCAAGACTCGATGGGGTGCTTAAATCAAGAGCACAAATGTCCGTCAAGGAACGAGCAGAGTTTGATAAAGACAATAGAGCATATGAGATGATTACCAAGTGCTTGCCAGAAGTTGTGATTAATGAATTTAAAAATCAAGCAACTTCTATAAGTTTATGGGATGCTCTTATAGTGGCTTACGATCAAAAGGAAAAGAAGTCAGAGGCTAATATTCAAGTTCCTAGTCTAAATGATACTTCCAGATCTACTTCCAACTCAGCAGCATCTACTTCTACTAGCACTTCATTTGCTTCTGATACTTCTCATACTGCTCATACTGCTCATACAGCTCCTTCAAAGGCTACTGAGGATCATGCTACAATCTTTGCAGCTTTCCTCAACTCTTATGAGACTTTCCTTTCAAAGAAGGCTAGTACTCTACAGCTTACTGAGGAAGACTTTGAACAGATCGATTCTGATGATCTCGAGCAAATGGACATCAAATGGAGCATGGCCATGATAACCCAAAGAACCAAGAAGTTTCTTCAGAGAACGGGTAGAAAAGACCTGGATGATGATGGTGATACAGGTCTTGGTTTTAATAAAAGCAAAGTGAAATGCAAGAACTGTCAGATTCATGGGCACTTTGCTAAGGAGTGTGAGAAAGTAAAATATCCTTCATCTGGATTCACTACTCCTACAGCTCCAACGACTCCAGAGAAGAATACAACATCACAGGCTATGACGGTGTATTCTCAGGGAGTGTTTGATTTTAGTGCACTTCAAGGAGAGGTTCAACACAGTGCGCTTTTGGCAAAGATACATGCGGTACATGATGAACCTAAGGTACCCATAAACTGTGTTTCTTGTTTAACATTGACTGAATCTCTTAAGAATTATCAATATGACAATTTAGAGTTGCGAGAAAAAGTTGTTAAACTCACCGAGTCAAACAAGTTTTTGAAAGCTAATGAATTTCTTTATGAAAAACAAATTGAGGCTTATAAGTTAGACACTGAAAAATACAAGTCTAAAGTTTTTAGCCAACAGGATGCTATTAATAGCTATCTTAAAGAAATGGAACTTTTGAATAAAGAACTTTCTGAGCTAAAGTCTGAGTCTGACAATTTTAAAAAGGGAATCACGAATTTCTCAAATTCTCATAAACTCTTCGATGAAATGGTTGACAAGATGAGGACAGATAAAAGTAAAGCGGGACTTGGGTATCCACCTCCCACTAACTATTATCCTAAGCCTGTTAAGGAAGGCACTGAAGAACTTGTGGCTGACTACTCATCATGGTCAGCTACAAAGTCTAAAGAAGCTACATCCAATCCCAAAAGGCAGGCAAAGGAGAAAACTAAACGGACAGAGTATCCCTTGCCTACTTTTGTTAAGTCTGATAATACACCTCCAGTTAGTGTAGAGGAGGGTGTTGAGATAGAGGATCTACCGGAAGAGGCTGAAATCAAAGTTGAAAAAGTTAATGTAAAGCCAGAAAATCATATACTTACCAATGAAACTGTAAAGGTTTCAACTACAAAGGGTAAAAACAAGGTTGAAAATGAATCCAAAAGAGTTCAACATCAAATGAAGGATTCAAATATAAAATCTAAAAGTGAACAACCTTCAACATCAATTTGTTCAACTTCTGAGGCTTCTACATCAACGTGTACACATAAGTGTTCACGTCCTGTAAATGCCTCATCTTCTAAGCCTCCAACAGTTCATTCTCCACCTCAACCTTTTGTGGGTAATCATTGGAATAGGTCGTACATTGAACGACGTTCTTGTTTCCATTGTGGACAACAAGGTCATATTATTAGGGATTGTCGGTTATTATCCATAGATAGGTTTGGTAGAGGGATGCCAAGAACTTCCTCCTTTAGGAATTCTTATTCAAAATCGTTTTCTAGGCGTGCTTCGTATTCGCCTATATCAAGATATGCATCTTCTTCTCCAAAACCCGTGGCTAGAGTAAACAAAGTTGTGCCTAGTAAACCTCAAGTTCAACAGCACAACATTGTTGAAAACAACTCATCTGAACCTACAAAGGTTTGGAAACCCAAATCCACAGACAACGCATCAATGAAATCTTCTGAGTTTTTAAAATATCATAAACTCATTGATGTGATGATTATGGATGACCATGGACAACCCAAGTCTATCAAGGCTTGGGTGTCCCATAAGTACTAACATTTGCTTGTTTGTGGTGGTGCAGTCAGATTTTTACTAGCTAACATTTTTAGTGACTGCATGGATGTTGATATTGTTGGAAGATTGTTTTTCAAGGTGGTTATAACTTGTGGATGGATGAGATTATCGAAGTTTCGTGGTGGTAAAAGTGATAACTGGCATTTGATTTGACTTGATATGTGATTTTGATACTTTTCTTTAAAATTTTATTATTTAATGCAACAGCCATTCTTTATACTTTTTAGTATTAAAGAAATGCAATGTTGCGAAATTTATTCAATTAAAAAAATACAAAAATATGTTTAATGTTTAAGGGGAGTATTTTTTGGATTGGATATAAGAATTTGCTGTTCAGGGGGAGTAATTCTGAATATTAAAAATTCTGATTATTTAATTCAGAAATGTGAACAGCAAGATTCTTAAGTCTTGAAAAGACGATGGGTTGTGTCTGTAAACAACTTGGGATATGATAGTACATCGGGTGACATGCATAAAAATGGAAATTTTAAGGTTTATGTTTGATGTGTCAGTAGGTTTATCTGGTATATTTAACACATCTTTTATAAACATTAGCTTCATCATATGATGTATTGGTAGGCATGGTACACACCGGTTTGTGAGTGAGTAAGAAGTAATAATAAAACTTGTCTATTACTTTGAGAAAAATGTTATATGATGTATGACATAAGTCTTAATTGATAAATGGAAGTACTATCATACACTGTCATAATTATGTAAATGTAAAATGGGCATATAGTGATAATATGATTATTCGCCTAACTAATGGTGACTATTGTTGTACTCACGTACAGACCTGAATCCATTAGTTATGCAAATAGTCTCAAACTTGTTATGTTCATACTAAGGGACCCTCCGTTGTACTAAGTACAGATCTGGGGCCACTAGTATCTTCATAGTCGGTTTGATGTATGCCTAAATATAAATATCAAGTGTATGTTACGAGAAAACCGAGATAAACTTGGTCTTGTAATCTCTACCTTGTGTGAATATGCAATGTTTGTTTTACTGAAGTTTATCAGTATATCATATAATAGGTTTCTCAAAATTAATATTCATACTAACAATAAAGGTTAGCTCACAGATACGGATGTAACATGTTTAAGTGGACAAACAATACCGATGATCGTCTTGAACTAATTTTTATAAAAGGTGCTTTAAATATGTCAAGTAAATTTAAAGTGGACAAATATACTGATGATCGAAATAACACTTACTATTTGCTAATAATTGCATATTGGCCTGATATGATCCCTAAGCAGACTTAAAACAATCCGATCCCCAAATTTATTTTAATCTTTGTTATTTACTTTTCCTTTAAAAAGAAAATACAAAAAGATTTTATTTCTATGTTATTTTCTTCAAACATCACATATCTTGTTAAAGTCAAATATTGAAGATGTAAAGGATGTCGGTTATTCTCCAAAGATTGTGAAGATAATTCTATCGGAGAAGCTGCTGATGATTGAGAGATGGTCACTGAGTTTGAAGATCTTATTGTATGATAAATTTGTGTCAGTCACATGAATTTGGACATCAAGATTTCTTGGAAGACCATGCTATCTCTAAGGGGGAGTTTCTGAATGTCAAAGACATGAAAGAGTTTGTTGATGAAGACTAATTGAAGACTTATTTGACCAAGCTGCTGACAAGGGGGAGTTTGTTGGTGCATTTAGTGTGTCAGTCAGTTGGTCAAACTATTGTAATTGTCAAAGTCAATTAGTCTGTGTATGTATAGTGTTTAGCGTGTCAACAAAATGTAATTACATAGAATGGTGACATTGTAATTGGGCTTGCGACGTCGGGTCAGACGTCGCAAGGGTCTGGGCCTGCGACGTTGGGCTTAACGTCGCAGGGTCCAATAGGCGTCATATAAATAGAGAAGTTAGATTTTCGTTTTAGGTTTGATCAAACGATAGAGGAGTCAGCCGTTTTGTGTGAGAGAGGAGAGGAGAAAACGAGTTTGTATTCTGTAATCAATATATTTCAAGTGTGAATATATACAAGATTATAGAGAATTGTTTGTGTGTTTGATTCGATTAATATGTTCATATATCTGATTGCTTGTTATTCCGCACTAGCAATTAAGTGATCCGATCAGATCCCACGAGTACGGGACTATCATTAAAAACCTGACTTCTTTAGGGAAGCAGAGCGACCCGCCTTATACCTCTCTTATAGTTTGTTCCTTATGGGTGAGCCGATTTATCAATTGACTGACGATGTATTTACACTTTTATTATACGTATATATAAATCATATTATACATATAATATCTCTTGAAGTTTAGGGTTCTATTTTAAACCTTTTAAAATTAGTGGTCTATTTTAAACAATTTAAAATTATCAATATCTAAACTGTAAATACATATTACCTATTTAGATAATTCTCTTTCCAATTTATCTTTACCTACATACTATTGCAGATAATTGCATGCTACTATTTGTTAAGTTATGGCTCTGATACCACTGTTGAGTTTTCTATTCCCTAACAAGATTATTATGTACGCAGCGGAATAACAAAACTTTAAATAATCTAAGGCAATTAGGAAACTAAAACCCTAAGGAATCTTTAACTTTAACAACATAGTACAATAAATAATTGGACAAAGAGAATATAAGGAAAAACACTAACCTTAGAGAAAACCTATTTCTCACCCGCAGACCAACGAGCAGAGCTTCGTCACTTGGAGGCAAGTACCCAAAGTAGAATACCTCTAATGCTTCACACCCAAAAACCCAAGAGAAAGTCGAATTTTCGAAATCCTTGAAAATTCGTACTTGAAATCGTATGGAATAAGGTATAGGATTGACCCCTATTTATAGTTGAGGAAGAAAACCCCAGATTTTTGAATTCGACCTCCAACCGGCGGTTGGACCTTCCAACAGGCGGTAGGGGCTGTGTCCTTAACCGACTCGGAAACCCTAATCCCAACCGGCGGTTGGACTCTCCAACCGGCGGTTGGATTGGTTCTGGAACCTTCCGCCTTTTAATTCTATTTGATTATTATAATTAATAAACCATTATTAATTTAATCAAAACAATTATAATATTAATACTAATTAATATTACACCTTATGTAACTCTCTTGACTGTTTATTGAGGGCAACCCAAAAAGGAATTTACCATTAATAATAGTCTCACCAATTAGTTATGATATTGGACACTATTCAAACAGCGTTTCCCCTCCCTAGTTCATTCGCTACTCGAACACTTAATAAATGTTGAAATTACAAAAGAAAGTGTTTTAGTCACATATGAAAGCATATGAAGTGTTACTTTTGAAAAGTTCTTAGAATAATACTTGATTACTTACCATGCAGCACCTAATAAACTGAGGCTTATCATAAACTCCCATACATTGACATTGAGGTTGAACAAATGTATAAATAATGAGTTGAATTACTTTCTACATAGATGAACTGAAAGGGAAAATTTGAACACATTTAAATACCAAATGGATATTGAGACATCTGCATCTGCCATGTATCCAGCGAGTAAGACTAGAACAACATTATACCATAACTCTAATTTGCATATCATCAGAAATAGTAAACCACAATTTAACTTTTCAAAGTCAAAAAATAGGTTCTCAGATTGGTAAATTGTATATGTCTATATTGAAATTTTCATGAACATTGAAAACTAGAATTAACTGTTTGAAATTGTGTTGCGATCAGGAAAGGATTTCAAGGATTTCTGGCAACAATTTCGCACCGATTTTGAATTTGAAAACCACTTTGTTTGACCTATAACAAATACTAAATACTTACCAGACCATAATGCCTGAGGATATTGAGAGCTTCATCATAGGCAACATATCCTTAAAAGCAGCAACTGTGAATCCTTTCCATGTATGAGGACACCACCCTCCAAAAATGTATATAAATTCTCCTATCACAAGAAACTATGATGACATCGAGAATGCAATCATTTCACCTGCGATCCCCATATTCAGTTTGTACACGAAAAGCAGTGACAAAGGTATGTGGATAGCAAATTGAAACACCAAAAGCCATGCAATAATCATGTTCTTTAACTGTGCTTGTAGATACATTTGTATTGTCAAGCTAAAAACAAAGTTGTAGATGAATGGAATGAACCATAACGATATGTATCTGCCACTTTTAGCTATCAATTCTTCCTCACCAAAACATCTGAACATTTGTGTACCAAAGATGAAGATTGGAAGCAAGAGTGTTAGAGTGATGAAATCCACAAGCCATGATCGTTGCAAGAAAATGGCGAACATATGGTTTTGACCCGCTCCAAATGCTTGTCCACAAAGTGTTTCAGTTGCACTCGATATGCCTAACTGTATATAATTTCAAAGTCTATGTTTAATACCTGAACCATATTCCAATTACTAGTGATAAAAAAATATGACTTACATGTATTCCATTGACAAATCGGACACTAAGCGTTTGAACGAGTGCATAGCCAGCGAGATCAATATCGCTGATGTGTCTAATGAATGATTGTATGACAACCGACAACAATATTTCCGAATGTACAAACCCTTGATATGACACCAGACAACGCCACCCTCCATATTTTCTATTATTCATCCCATATCCTTTGTTTTAGATCACCTTCCTCTTCTTTATGTTTTAGAAGACTTGTTTCAATCCCATTATCCATCCTGAGAACCAATATATTATAACCATATTCATGGTTTTAAATATTCATCATGTTGCACTATTACGGTATAATCGATATGATGTTAACTTCGAGTGTTGGTTAAATGGTAGCACTAGGATTGCTTTTTAATATTAACTTTTTTTTGTCAAATCTCCTTGTTCTTTCCGGTTACTGTATTTGTATGAAGAATATAAGTTAGTCTATGATAGAAAACAAAAAACTCCATTTTGACTCATTTCGACTATATACATGTTACCATTACTGTTACTATTATACCCGACTTATTCACGAGCATTAAAAATGAATAGTGGCTAGTACATCACTGGATGATCACGTCTACAATATACAAAACCATAGGTAGAATCTACCATAAAAAAAATGCGACAAAATTTAGTTCATGTATATTATACATCAAACATTCAAAATACGCATTTTGGAACCTAGAACTATACACTCGTGTTACAAAACTCCGAAGATTAACGTAACTTATAGACATTAAAGGGCAATAGTACCCCAAACCAAGTAATATTATAAAGATTTAGAACTTTAACTTAAGCTTCAAACATTATGATAATATAATACAATATATTTTGAGGAAGGGTGGGAGGGATGAAGAGAGAGAGCTTACTGAATTAACAAATGTGATACATGGACAAATAGCAGCCAAAGAAAGAATTAGACAGAGATATGATGTAGTAAGAATGAAGAAGCTGTTTATATATAGTTGGATTGGATGGTCTAAATTTTGATACTCAAAAACCTAAACATAAATCCTTTGTAAAGCGTTAATTTATCAAGCTAGGAGTTCTATGCGGGTCATAGTATTTTCTTTATTCCTCCGTCCCACTTTAATTCTACTGTCGATATTTTATTTTTCTGGAATTGAATTTAAGATAGATTGAATTAACGTCAGTTTTATCATATTTTCTATGACAATTTTTGACTGAAATTTTATAAAATATAAATTTGTGAATGCCAACAAACAAAACGGTGATTACCAGTATTTACCGGCTAAGGTCATACGTTAATTCAATACTTTAATGGAATTACATGATATTCATGTGCTAAAAAGAGATCTCTGCACATCATAATTATAATTTAATAATGATATACAGTTGACGTGGCACTTCGTTCGTTCAATTGTTCTTGGAGCAATAAACTCTGGTTAAACTCCCCATTGATGTCTCTTCACTCTTCACCCCGCCTACCCATCCTTGCAATGGCGGAGCTAGAAATAATTTGCAGGGGTTGCAAAAACTTCAAAGTGTATAAATTATAACAAACAAATTAAAATTGTACGATTTCGTTAAATAAGTTTAAAGCAACAAACACAACTTGCTACTAATTACTAAACTACTACTATAAGTACTATTACTACGGTCATCATAATATATAACTTGGACAACGACATTGCCAAACCATTATTGGTTGTTGAGATAATTCATTGTTGATTGTTTGATTAGTTCCAGGTTAATTTATTGTTTATTGCTCAAGCCTCTTTCAATAATCTAAAACAAAGGGGTTGACTATCGAAACTTCATAAGCTTCCTACGCAAACCACAATCCATATCGTATTTGGTGATTAAGACTTTCTAATTCTTTCCCTTTGTAAAAATTAGACGTATATACCAATGAAAAAGTTTGGGCTGTTTTATTTACCTGGGCTTTCTTCCATTAATGAGTCTAATAACATATAAGAAAAGGATAGTGGGCTTTAATGAGTGTAGCAATTAGCCAATTAGACAATATTAAAAAAATAATTTATTTTTTACGAAAAAATATATGACAATCGTATGTAGCATATGCTACTCCTTGCTATCATGTATCTCCGCCTCTGCATCCTTGGCACTACCTAGACTAGCTAGTTAAGAAAAACGATCGAATCGTACAAGATACAACTTTTTTACTTTATATTTATAATAATAATAAGATCATCTGCATCGTGCCCCTTTTGAATCGTTGAGCCACTCAGAACGCCCATAACGCTCGCAATGGGGCATTCTCGAGCTGGCGTTGTGAAGTCCACGACGGGCTTTTTCTTTTTTCGTCTGTGGTTTTAATTGAAACAAAAAAACCTTTTTTTTTAGAAAACATCACGACTAGTTGCCTGTTAAAAAAAAAAAATTACCGTTTTGGATCCAACGGATAGGAAATATAAATTTTTAACTATATATACACATACCCTCTACATACTTTCACACAATAATTCTCACCATCTCACTTTCTAAACACTTTTCACAAATCAAAAACACCTTATCAACAATGTTTTCTTGAAATCAAAACCCCAATCCCAGCTCAAATCAAACCCCAAATCCGGAAAACATGTCGTACAGCAACCTAATGTTATTCGGAGCACCAAATGCACCCGGCTCGAGTAGCTCTCCCCCTATTCGCAATCCGAATATGACACTCTACGGAATGTATCCACAATATTATCAACAACCAATCGATTGCAACCAAAAACAACCATACGGAGTTTATCCAAACCCTATGTACCATCAACAACCATTCTTTCAACCCCAACAACAAAGTCAACAAAACTCCCAATGATCCGAAAAACAACACCAACAATCTCAATCTCCAAAAAAAAGAATCCATAAAAAGAAAAGTGACTCGGAAAAGAAAACATGCAATAAGCGACTTTTGGCGACAAAAGAAGAAGCGTGGTTAGCCACATGTTGGTGCGACTCGTCCAAAGACTCTCAAGTTGGTAACTCACAAAAAAGGAACTTTGTGGGGTATGGTAGAAGAAAAGTTCAACGCTAACAATTATGGTTGGATTCGCGGCGTCGACCAACTATCCTCCAAGTAGCATTCAATTAATAATACATGCAAAAACTTCAAAGCAATTTACGATTCACAAAGCCGCACTTGGGGAAGCGATCGAGATGACAATATGGTGTACGAAAGATTCGTTAAGTTGTTGAATACTTCAGCACGTACAAAAAGAGCTTCAACATGAAGGAGTCTTGGTTAGTTGTGAAAGATCATCCAAAATGGAAAGCACCTGTAACACCCCCTAATCTACGGTTTAGCGGAAGCAAGCTTTGGGGTGCTACTAATCAAGTAATCAAGCACAGAGGGTACAGTGAACGACTCTATATGAGACGTTCGAAAAATAATACGTTACATAAGTATTCAAAAATACATAAGTGTCGAGTTCGCTAGTAAATTCTATAGATTCTAATACATAACATCTATTACAAAAGAAATGCATAAAATATCCAAGTGTGTAAATGCATGCGACTCGAGCTAGTAAGCAAGTCCTGCTGGGCCATCCTACTGTTGCTGTGTACCTGAGAATGCATCACTAAAAGGTCAACCAAATGGTTGGTGAATCTCACAGGTTTGTAGTAAATAGTTAGTTTGAACACATCAAGTAGTAAAAGTGTTTGTACAGTTTTAACCAGGTAGTAAGTAATGATTACACGAATGCAATCCGGTTGATATACATTGCCATGAGCATCATAGTTGAAGCTTAACGCGTCAGTATGGTACAATTAAGTATAAGTAGTGTGCCCCCCGTGAGTGCTAATCCAAAGACACTCATAAGTAACGAGTAAGAAACGCCCGTTTATACAGTACGGTTCGTGGTAGTGCGTGCTACCCCGGGCGGGGATTGTCAGTCCCATATGGATCCATATACTAAAATTCGCGCTTATCCTATAATTAACAACTATGATTTGGAGGCCTTCAGTGGATTAATCGTAACTCATGCAATTCAGTATATCAGTAAATCTGTAAGTCTGTAAAGTAGTAAATCGGTACATGTGTTCAAGTAAAACAAGTAATGCATCTCACCCCTGAGTGAAAACGGTAAAAATAGGGGCTGTGAGACTCACCTGAGTCTAGCAGAGTAAAGCAGTAGTCAAGTAGTGCGGTTCTCCGAACCGGTAACCTCTAGCGTCCTAAACGCGTAAGGTTAAGTAAGTAATTAGATATCTTAAAGATCATCCATGCTAGTTGTCCACTCAACTAGTTAATGTCCAATGTTTGCTTGTTTAGTATTTCGTTTGTAGTTTGAAAACAAGTATGTCCCGTTGGTGACGGTTTTGTAATAATAATCCAAGTATTATTATTATTATCATGTATCTCGTTGTGTCGTATCCTTGTAAGGTATATTTGTAAGTCTGTCATTTGTATCGCGACGTGAAAGGGTTTTTCGAAAGTAAGTTCGAGCGAGTGTAAACTCGTATAGGTGTGAGTGTAATCTCATATGTCTGTAGTGTATACTTTTCAAAGTATAAGTGTTTGTATGTCCCGGTATTATCGTATAAAGTTCGGTTGTCGTATGCTTTCAACACTTAGTGTAAAAGTACTTACAAGTTCCTGGATGACGGTGGTCCGGGGGCAGCGCCCCTGGTAGCGGGGTCCAAGGGGCGGCAGCCCCTGGCGGGTCCAAGGGGCAGAGCCCCTGGTTGATGTCTAATTTCGGTGTAAAATCAAGTGATAAATCTTAGTTCATAGTAGTGCTTTTATTCTTGAATTTGGGTTCGAAAGACAAAGTGGGCTGCGAGCCTAGTTGGATTCGCAGCACAGAACTCGACTCACGGGTCAGTTCGGTTCGCAGGTCAACTCGCATATTAGCTCGCAGGTCGACTCGCAAGTCAACTCGCGAGTGGGTTCAGTTCGCAGTTTGCCTTGGCGAGTCGAGATCTCGGTTCGACTCGCAGGACGACCGAAATCTGGGATCTCAACTCGCGAGATGAACTGTCAGCAATTTTTTAGATGGGTTTCGATTTTTAAAGCATTTTTAACGGGATTTTCGGGTATAATCTTGTTGAGTGGACTCATTAACATGTAAATAAACGCTTTTCAAGTAATTAAAAAGAGTTTTAAAGCTTCATACCAAGAAATCGAAAATGGGGAAGGTGGAGATGGAGATGATCTTGATGCTTCTTCTTGGTGATGATGATGATTCCGACGGTGGTGGTGGTTCGGCGGTGGTGTGGTGGTGGCTCTAGGAGCCGTTTTGTAGAGAGAGAAATGGGGAGAGTTTTTGTTTTTAGAGAGAGAGATGGAAGATGAGAATGAGGTGGGTGTTGGTGTAGAAAGGAAGAAAAAGGGAAAAGGTGGGGCTGGGTCCGCGGGTTAGGGTCGACCCGATTGGGTCTCGGCTCGCGTGGTTGTGTTTCCGAATTTTGTATCACGAGTTGTAGTCGGTTAAATCCCGTAGTTGTTTAAATGTTATTTCACGTTATATGTTAAGGTGTACCCGAAATATTTTTAGCCGATGTATTTTATCAAAATGCTTTATCTCGAGTTATAAGTTTGTAAGAATACAATTTAGTTATAATTCGCTTGTCAAGGTGTGTTTTGAGCGGTTTCGTCACGTAGGATATGTTTTTATCAATAGGTAATACTTATAATATATTCTCACAATGTATTAATGTAAATAACGTTTGTTTGGATAATTTCACATTATTTATAAATTTGTCACCAACGTCCCCATTTGTTAATGTCGGACTTCGTCCGGTCCATCTGTGTACGATTTCAGCAAATCGCGTACGCGTGTGTATAATTACACTAAATCTTATGTATGTTTAGCCTAATATAACTAAATACACATAATAATCACCCAATTAGGTACAGTAATGATGGCCTAAAATGTCGGGTGTTACAGCACCACCGCCGGTCGGTGGAACCGGTTTACAATACGAGGACGACGATTTTTTTGATGATTCGGTTGATCTCTCTGGCGACAACCATACTTCACTCACGAACGAGATTTTTGGACCCGACCCGCTTCCACGGCCCATGGGCCGAAACCAAGCACATAAAGCGGCTAGAAGTTCCGATTCTTCCGACGCGGCGACATCATCACGAACATCCACCCCGAACTCAAAGATGGATGATGGAGAGTATGGCCAACTACAAAAAAGAAATGTTAGCCACAAGGAAAATGCCCTTTGACACCTTCACCCAAAACGAAAAACTCCGGACCGCTATGCAAGGTGTTCAATTTCTTACACTCAACACCTCGAACATCATGAATCCTAGCTTCCTTGTGGCATATAGGAGAATGAAGAAAATAATTCGGAAAGAGTTTCGGGAGTTCTACGAAGCCGAAGATGAAGACGGCGAGGAAGCCGGAGATGAAGACGAGGATGACGACTAGTTTAATTATATGTTAATTGTATTTTTTTTATTTTTAGGACTCAATCGCAAACTTTAATTTATTGTATTTTTATTTTTTAGGAATGTAATATTTTTAATTAAGTACTTTTTATTTTAATTTAATATAAGTATTGTACTGTATTTTAATTAATTAATTAAAATGTTTTTGTTTTGTTAAATAAATGAAAATTAAATTTAGTTAGTGGGTCATAGGGGTAAAAATAGGCGTTTTGGTGTTACCATTGCTAGTGCTGATAAATGATGTTGTGTTGTTATGCTGACATGGCGCCTGAAAAATGGGTGTTCTGATATTACGACTGCAGGTGGTCTAAAGATTTTCAATTTTTAAGTCCTACAAACGTTTCTATAAAATAAATTTTCAATCTGGATTCTATGAACATCTCGTTGCTTAAATTGGATATACAGTCACGCGGAGGTCAATTGCGGAGTATTAGTAGACTACTTGTATCAAATGAAGTTTTTGAAAAAGTGAGGAAGTATTCCGTAACTAAATTCATGCTAGAAATCTGTAACATGGAGTAAATGATTTACTCGAAGTAATCAAATAGAGTAGTACTACAAGAAGATTACCAATTTGGTCAGTTCTGACCATCTATATCAATATATGGACAAGTATTTAAAAAAATATTCATTTGGATCAAGAATCTCGCTTAATCACATCAACTTGAAGCGAATTGTAGTATAAAAGTGTTGGTAGTTCGCCGAAACTATAAAACAAGGAATTCACTCAACTATTGTAATAAAATAGCCACAATTCGCTCAGATGTCAAGGTTTCGTTCAAATGTCAAGAATCCGCTAAAAAATCGCTCAGTTGATATGATGGAGCGAGATCGTTGATCAAAATTTATATTTCTCAAAAATTTGTGCATATTTAGGTATATAAGAGCTAATTTGATGAAATAAAGCATATGCATGCCACTTTAAATATATAAATATAAATAAATGAGATATATGGTTCAATAAAGAACGGTAGGAATGAGAAAATCCATAATTATAATTCGTATATGATTGTCTATTTTTTAATTAAAGGTGATGTCATGTGATTTAGTCATACAACTGAAAAAACAAAAAAAAAAATGTATACTATCTAGTATCTATGTTCGTAAGGTGGGCTGCTACTTTGTCAAATGGGGGTCAACGGACAATGGATCGAGTATGTTTTTCTGGAAATTATAATCGTCTAACTTTCTTGGAGATGACATGGGTGGTTTTTTTTTTTTTTTTTTTAAAGAAATAGACAAGTTTTATTACCAACAAACACAAACACCAAATCAGTACAACAACAAGGATTTAAACAAGGATCAAAACCCCAAGTTACAAGCGGTAACTTGGCAAAAAAACCAACCAAACTATATCAACACCACTACAAGACGAAAATTACAATGAAACTCATGACTTCAAATCACAAGACCAAAATAGAACAATGGGACCAAAACAGCAGCATAAAAACCATCCACTGCACAGGTGCAAAACAGCAACAAAACACGCACCAAAACGACAAAACACAGAATAGCATAAACTTGAGACCGGCAGCATCAAAACGACAAGATTAATTCTTCCACTGTTCCCATATGCACGAAAACGCCTTTTCGACATGGGTGCTTCTTGGATCAGCTTAGTTTGCCTTGTCGATTTGGTTTCTAAAGGTGTATTTGTCAACAAACTAAACTAATTAGAATATGTGGTTAGCTAGTAGTTTGGGATCCTCCTCATATGTCATTTAAAAAAGATTTTACTCCGTATATCAGAGAATTATAGGGCATTCTTTCTCCAATAATCCTCATATTTTTCATGTTACTAAACGATACTTTAGTTCATAAGTACCGGAAATCATTAAAACTAAAAATCTCAATTCCCTATAAGCCCTTAGAATCCCCTCCGACAAACACACCCTACAAAAGTGTACCGAGATGAAGGTGGTTGCGGAGAATGTGGTGAAACCTATCGATGCCGTCATGCCGTTTTGTGAGAGTAGATGTTGTAGACCACTAACATATCTTTCGTCTTATCTTGAGATAGGAAACTTATCCATTTTATTATAAATGTAAGAAGTAACGTTCAATTTTTATTATAAGTTGCATATCTCAGAAAAAAATTGAAAAGTAAGTTGTTGATCTATCGCATTTAGCTATTCTATAAAAACTGATATGTGATAGTGGTGAGTCTATGTAATTGCTATGTTAAGATTCAAGACAGAGTATTAATGTGTCAAGAAAAAGCCTAATGTGTAATAGATGAAAGGCCTTAAGTTTGTTTTATTTTTAAGTACTTGGTTTGAGCACGTGAGCTCTAAAGTGTGGTCGAATTATGCACTTGCATTTTTTTTCGTTTATATGAAGTTTTAATGGCTATTAAACAATAAACATACAATCTATTTTCTTACAATTGAATTTATAGGTTGAGCATAAATAAAACTAGCATAATACCCGCGCAATGCTGCGGTGAAAGTAGTGACCGTGGATGAAGCGGCGAGTGACGACTTTAAAATGAAAATAAATGTAAATTGTTTGAAGATTTATTGTATGAGGTTTGTGTTATGTATTATTTTATCTTTTCTTTGTATGATAAATATAATAGGAAGAAATCTAATTGGTTTATAGTAATTCACATATTAATGGAAATGATTTGGTCATATATTATATGCATTAATAGGTATAAATGTGATAGGGGTATTTTAGGAACTTTAATTATTTTTAAGTATTTTAAGATTCAACATTGGACATGCTTTATAAGTAGTAATAAAGTAATAATACCAAACACTGAAAATATAATTCAATTGGCAGTTTCGGCCCAAATAGTATTTGAAGAGAAACAAACAGCATGCATTCAATGTTTAAGCCCGAAAGTCGACAGTGAATGACGGTCCGGTGTCGTAAATGCCTAGATCCGACGTTCAAGTAGCTGAACGCTGATGCTTGCCCTTCTCTAATCCGCGTGCTCTAAGGGTTACATTTAAAGTGTTAACTTAAAAAACTGTCAACCGCCATAAATAATAGTTAAGAACCATAGAACTCTCAACTAATTATGGTTGACTAATGAAGTTTATCACTATAAATTATTTTTATAACAATGTAACAGATCTTTGAGGAGGACTTCAAGTTCGATCAATGTTTTACCATACAACCAACGATTCTTGATTGATGAAATGAGAGATTTAAAAGGACAGATTTCTGATGGTGATAGACTGATTTCTTTGGAAAAAGAAGTGAAAAATGGAAGAATCAATGAGGATGAGAATGGTGCACACGAAGTGTTCGATTAAATGTCAACAACCGAAAATCTTAGACAAAAAGGTACGGTTCAAGAGTATTACGGAGTATGATGTATTTGATTCTTTGTTTAAGAATATGGGTTTAAACGAATCATATGTCATTAATATCTTCATTGGTGGGTTGCAACCGGATATTGAAAAATGGGTTAAGGAGTTAAAACCAAAAACGCTTTCGGATGCCTATTGTTTGGCTAAAATGCAAGAAGCAACCAACAACCTTATTATGGAAAAGTTTAGTCATTTTCTGATGAATTCTCAAACATTTGGGAATACGAGTGGTATAGAAAATAACAATAAGTTGGTAGTTCATGATGACCATGAGGAAAAAGGTGATAAAGGTGTCGAGATGGAACCACTTAGTCAAACTTTCACTGTTTTGGAAAGATCGAATAAAGATGGAATACTTGAGGGAAATGATGTGAATGATTCTTATAGAGTACCAGTTGATGGACACAAGACTCATAAACTAAATGGAACTTGCCATAAGGAGGAGTTAGTGATTGAAAAGGCTGAAACTGATAATGATTTAGAGAAATTGGCATCAAAGGATGTTGAAAGCGAGGTAAGAAAACGTTTTGCATTGGTGTTCGAAGATCCAATGGATGAGTTGAAGAAATTGAAACAGGTCATAACAGTGCAAGTGTATCAAGATCTGTTTGAGGCATTATTGAACAAAGTGGAGCTTAGTGAGGTGCATGCCATCAATTTGTTTATTGGTGGACTCAAGGATGAGATTGGGATGGCAATGAGAATGTTTAAGCCTACTACTCTTGCCGATGTGTATTGCTTAGCTGAGATGCAGGAAGCTTCTTTAATGGCGATTAAAAATGGGTATATACCTTTCTCATCTACATCTAGGAACGCAAATGATAACAGTGTGCACTTAGCACTACCTGAGCCACCTATGAATACACAACTAGCACTAGTACTACCAACACCACCGGTTAATGGCATTGTGCCCAGAATCATTTCCAATTCTGTTGTGGCAAGTAGTAGTAGTAGTAGACATGTCATTAGTGCAATACATAAAAGGCAATTATCACAGCAAGAAATAGAGGACAAAAGAGTCAAAAACTTGTGCTTCTATTGTGATCAAAGGTATATAGCTGGACATAGGTGTAGAGGAAAAATGTATTCACTAGAAGTGGTGGCTGCTACACCTAATGAAATAATGGAAAAACAAGTTGGGGAAGAACGGTGGTTGGGGATGAATTTATTCTAGTGTATACAAAACCAAACAATTGAACCAACCCCAAAAGGTTATTGCTCTACGGTAACAAGGTGACTTTTCTAAGTATGAGGTTGTGGGTTTAAGTTTAAGTTTAAGGGTGGATATATATATATATATTCTTGGAGAAAAAATGTATATATCTGTAGCGTTCGTGGTAAGGTGTGTGAGTCAATTGTCTTTCTTAAAAAAAAAATATTTTTAAAACACCAAAAAAGGTTACCTAACTTACGTTTGTTACTTTTAATACATTCCTAAAGTTCAAAGGACACACGTAGTTTTTTTATTTTTGAGGCACTGATAGTCAGCCTAACTGTCAAAAATGATGTTTTAATGTATTTTGTTGATCTGTGGCTCGTTTAAGGTGCCACGTGACATCCGGAGAGTTTGATACGTTATCAAAACGTCATCAAAATACACCAAAGCATACATTTTGAAAGTTTGGTGCATTGAAAGTTTGATTTAAATCATGGCCTTCCGTTATTCCATATTTTCGGTTATTTTGCGCCAGGATGGAGGTTACGCAGAAATGGCCAGGATGGAGGTTACGCCAATATATTTTACTGGTCTACATATATGGTTTCCTTTTAATAATATATATAATATAATATATATATATATATTTTTCAGTATACCAAAAACGTCAGGATGGTAATGAAATCCCCAGGATCAAATATACCAAAACGCCAGGATGGTAATGAAATCCCCAGGATGGAGGCCTGTGCTTTTTTTGGGGCCTGGAATTTTACAAGGAATTTTAATTATATATATATGGAACTCATCCTGGAATTTTATAAATAAAAGAATGGAATCAAAGCTCATCTTCTACGGATTGTTGATGGTGTTGTGGGCTTCTGCCAATTTTTATACAGGCCTAATAACAGGCCTCAACAATCCAGGCCCAAAATAATTCCAGGCCCAAAATTATTTCTATGTAATTCATCTTTAAATATCCATGAATCACACAATTGTTATTCATAAGTCATAAATTAATTAAGTACTCTATAAGTTATGTGTTATGTAAACAGCATAATTCATTCCAAAATGAATATATCATGTTCAAGGCTAACGGTAACGAAACGAAAATGTAATAACTGCTATATAATAAAAATGTAATACATTGTATCGACTTAGAATATAAAACTATGCGTTACCGAATTTACTATACATTCAATAATAATAATAATAATAATAATAATAATAATAATAATAATAATAATAATAATAATAATAATAATAATAATAATAATAATAATAATCTCTTCATCCCACCACAAGTGTCTCTGTTTATGGGGAAGTTGGTTCCTTATGTTTTTAGTGGCTTCCTTTAGTTTTTTCTCAAGAATAGGAACTGTACCAAATATTGGTAATATATTACCAACCGTATAAATAATAATATGTATATTAAATTAAAAGATGTTTGTTTGCATTCCTGGGAGTGTATTATAATCTTTTCCAGGCCAAGAAAATTATTGGACTTTTCCAGGCCCATAAATCTAGCCAACATGTTAAATGTATAGTAAATTCGATCGGGGTGGAAAAAAAATTTAAGCTAAAATGCATTTATAATTATTTACATATTAGTCACACCCCATTAGCTACTTGGTTTGCATACATCTATAGTAATGTCAAATGTCGTTATCACTTTCTATTATTCTATATGTTTATTCATTATAGATACACGTCTTGTATTTGTTTTAAGCGGAACATCTACACACATGTAAGAACATATATTCTATATTATATAATTCTATATACATGAGTTATACGTTTAAGTTTGAGTGAAATAAGTAATTGTTAAATAGTATCATGCTATTTAAAAGTTATATGTACATCGAATGCACAATATTCCTATTTGATTTATATGTCTGTCGTTCGACTGGGCAATGCCCGGGTTAAGTACTAGTTTATATAGATGGGTCTGGTTGGGTAAATTAAAATAAGGTCAAGTATATATCATAATTATCCATTGGGTCATAGTATAACCACATGGGTTTATAGCTGGGTAAAGTTGGGTTAAAAACTCAAAACCTACTGCAGCTTCTACAACTCAAATACTTGATCCGTCAAATTATCCCGTCTACTTCAATTCAGCTCCTCAAATAACGGTGGAATCAACCCAAACGGAAGTAACAAACAACAACAATAAAATCAACCCAAACGTTCGTTATTCATAACAACGGTGGAAACTCCATCCTACCGACTACAACAAATCTAATAAACAACAAATCGCAACTCAAATTCCGTCAATAATACCGTCAAATTTCGTCAAATTCCGTCAATATATATCTAAAGTAGATCCAAAATCAGCTCTCCATCTCAACAGTACATCGTCATCTATTCCTAATTCACTGCTCGAAAGCTCAATTTTATGGAACCTAAGTTCATTGAAGTTTTTAAATACCTATGTTGGAGAATGATGAGTTACACTACCTGCACCTAATTCTTCACCTTCAAGTTCACCAGAGTTACCGACAAATAACGCCGACGAAGATGATGATGATGATGAAGATCGTTTAGTGCTTAATAACTGTCCAATTGCTAAAATTGTCTTAACAATTCCACCAAAAATGAGTCTCACAAGGCTAGAAAACGGTCCACGAGATTTATCGGCGACGGCAGTGGCGGCGGAGGTGGAATCGTCGTCGGAAATAACGCAATCGACATGAACGACAACGTGTTCAACTTGAGGAATCATGGATTGAAATCGCTTTGAAACGAGGGAGCATCGACCTACAGTTTTAACGTCACCGATGTTGTGATTTGTTATTACGACATATTTTTGGTAGAAATGATGGGGTGGTTATGGTAATGGACTATGGTCAATATTTGAGAATTTTGTCATGATGCTTTTGGTATTTTACTCTGGTTAGGTTCTAAAAAAACCCAAAAATCCGACCCAAACCCATTAGACCCAGACCCGTTAGACACATCCTTCCAAATGACCCATCTAGACCCAAACCTATCTAGACCCGAAACCCGACAAGACCCCCAACCCGACCCAAACATTATGCCACCTCTAAATTATATATATGATCAGCTTTCTCAATCACGAATGAATTTGCTCTGGATTTCCATTCGACTTCAAGTAAAATCGATTGAGTCTTTTTGAAGCCTTCACGACCTGCAGTAAGAAAGCGTAATCCCAGTTTATATGAACAATCATAAAGCCTTAAAATCGTAAGGGGTGAAGTAGTTTTGAATTTACCTGATCGTCCCAATCTGTTCTCCAAGCCATATCTACCAGCATGAATGTTTGTGTTAGAACGCCAGTAATCATTCCCATCCATATACCCTGTCAAGTAATAGAATTTTCTTAGGACATCGTTAAATATATATTTTGCATAATATTATTTGTAATGATCATATGTAGTTTTAGCTACAAAACAATATGTTGATATATTTTAAAAATAAGCTTAATCACTTTGTTGAATAGAGAAATGTGTTAATTTAATGTTGTTTCCAACTTAGCTTAATCTAAATTAAGATATTAAATTAAGAAGTCCTTATTATAGTAGAAAAAAAGATACCTTAACTTAAAGAGTCCTTAGATAACCGAGCAAAGCTCCCAACAGAACACCAATCAAGTAAAAGCAGACGAAGTTAACAATTGCCACAGCTCCCTGCATACCCGCTCAAATCGCAACCCCTGATGACAGAAAGATTTTCAAACTTTGAACACTAACACGTACGTTTTCCTTAGATATAAATTTATAAATCATGTTGTTGTAAACGTAAAAAGAAGAGTAGAAAATAAAACGCCAGTTTATGTACAAATCACGATTTGAAACTAAAATTAATCTTTCATTAGGAACCTAACAAGAAGATTATTCATTGATCATATCCCAATAGGGAACATTTGACCTGAACTTTCCAAGAACATAAAGAAACAAAATAGAAAGAAACGAGATATAATTACCATCCTTATTTTAATAAAGAACGCATGTATGTAAATTACCGAAATGGAGCGTTTACCTGAAAGTACAGGACTAATGATGTTCTACAAAATCGAAAAACAAAGCAACAATGAAAGGTCTGATACTGCCTCTACAACTCTATCATCATCTGTAAGCAAATAGGCGAGTTTTTTGCCCAACACCAAACAAATAACAAAGAAGAACAAGCCTATCGCAGTAGAAGTCCCCAACATCACTTTTATCGAAAACTTCACTGCTTTTGCATTTCCCTTCCCTAGTTCATTCGCTACTCGAACACTTAATAAATGTTGAAATTACAAAAGAAAGTGTTTTAGTCACATATGAAAGCATATGAAGTGTTACTTTTGAAAAGTTCTTAGAATAATACTTGATTACTTACCATGCAGCACCTAATAAACTGAGGCTTATCATAAACTCCCATACGTTGACGTTGAGGCTGAACAAATGTATAAATAATGAGTTGAATTACTTTCTACATAGATGAACTGAAAGGGAAAATTTGAACACATTTAAATACCAAATGGATATTGCGGATATTGAGACATCTGCATCTGCCATGTATCCAGCGAGTAAGACTAGAACAGCATTATACCATAACTCTAATTTGCATATCATCAGAAATAGTAAACCACAATTTAACTTTTCAAAGTCAAAAAATAGGTTCTCAGATTGGTAAATTGTATATGTCTATATTGAAATTTTCATGAACATTGAAAACTAGAATTAACTGTTTGAAATTGTGTTGTGATCAGGAAAGGATTTCAAGGATTTCTGGCAACAATTTCTCACCGATTTTGAATTTGAAAACCACTTTGTTTGACCTGTAACAAATACTAAATATTTACCAGACCATAATGCCTGAGGATATTTAGAGCTTCATCATAGGCAACATATCCTTAAAAGCAGCAACTGTGAATCCTTTCCATGTATGAGGACACCACCCTCCAAAAATGTATATAAATTCTCCTATCACAAGAAACTATGATGACATCGAGAGTGCAATCATTGCACCTGCGATCCCCATATTCAGTTTGTACACGAAAAGTAGTGACAAAGGTATGTGGATAGCAAATTGAAACACCGAAAGCCATGCAATAATCATGTTCTTTAACTGTGCTTGTAGATACATTTGTATTGTCAAGCTAAAAACAAAGTTGTAGATGAATGGAATGAACCATAACGATATGTATCTGCCACTTTTAGCTATCAATTCTTCCTCACCAAAAAATCTGAACATTTGTGTACCAAAGATGAAGATTGGAAGCAAGAGTGTTAGAGTGATGAAATCCACAAGCCATGATCGTTGCAAGTAAATGGCCAACATATGGTTTTGACCCGCTCCAAATGCTTGTCCACAAAGTGTTTCAGTTGCACTCGATATGCCTAACTGTATATACATTCGAAGTCTATGTTTAGTACCTGAACCATATTCCAATTACTAGTGATAACAAAATATGACTTACAAGTATTCCATTGACAAATCGGACACTAAGCGTTTGAATGAGTGCATAGCGAGCGAGATCAATATTGCTGATGTGTCCAATGAATGATTGTATGACAACTGACAACAATAGTTCCGAATGTACAAACCCTTGATATGACACCAGGCAACGCTACCCTCCATATTTTCTATGATTCGTCCCATATCCTTTGTTTTAGATCACCTTCCTCTTCTTCATGTTTTAGAAGACTTGTTTCAATCCCATTATCCATCCTGAGAACCAATATATTATAAGCATATTCATGGTTTTAAAGTTTCATCATGTTGCACTATTACGGTATAATCGATATGATGTTAACTTCGAGTGTTGGTTAATTGGTAGCACTAGGATTGCTTTTGAATATTAACTTTTTTTTGTCAAATCCCCTTGTTCTTTACTGTATTTGTATGAAGAATATAAGTTAGTCTATGATAGAAAACAAAAAACTCCATTTTGACTCATTTCGACTATATACATGTTACCATTACTGTTACTATTATACCCGACTTATTCACGAGCATTAAAAATGAATACTAGCTAGTACATCACTGGATGATCACGCCTACAATATACAAAACCATGGGTAAAATCTGCCATAAAAAAACCTGACAAAATTTAGTTCATGTATATTATACATCAAACATTCAAAATACGCGTTTTGGAACCTAGAACTATACACTCGTGTTACAAAACCCCAAAGATTAACGTAACCTATAGACATTAAAAGCCAATAGTACCCCAAACCAAGTAATATTATAAGAATTTAAACTTTAAATTAAGCTTCCAACATTATGATAATATGATACGATATATTTTGAGGAAGGGTGGGAGGGATGAAGAGAGAGAGAGCTTACTGAATTAGCAAATGTGATACATGGACAAATAGCAGCCAAAAAGAGAGTTAGAAATAGATGTAGTAGGAATGAAGAAGCTGTTTATATATATATGGATTGGATGGTCTAAATTTTGATACTCAAAAACCTAAACATAAATCCTTTGTAAAGCGTTAATTTATCAAGCTAGGAGTTCTATGCGGGTCATAGTATTTTCTTTATTCATCCGTCCCAATTTAATTCTATTGTCGATATTTTTATTTTTCTGGAATTGAATTTAAGATAGATTGAATTAACGTCAGTTTTATCATATTTTCGGAGACAATTTTTGACTGAAATTTTATAAAATATAAATTTGTGAATGCCAACAAACAAAATGGCGATTACTAGTATTTACCAGCTAAGGACATACGTTTAATTCAATACTTTAATGGGATTACATGACATTCATGTGCTAAAAAGAGATCTCTACACATCAAAATTATAATTTAATAATGATATACAGTTGACGTGGCACTTCGTTCGTTCAATAGTTCTTGGAGCAATAAACTCTGGTTAAACTCCCCCATTGATGTCTCTTCACTCTTCACCCCGGCCTACCCATCCTTGGCACTACCTAGGCTAGCTAGTTAAGAAAAACGATCGAATCGTACAAGATACAACTTTTTAACTTTATATTTATAATAATAATAAGACCATCTGCATAGCGCCCCTTTTGAAGCGTTGAGCCACTTAGAACGCCCATAACGCTCGCAATGGGGCGTTCTCGAGCTGGCGTTGTGAAGCCCACGACGGGCAAAAGAATGGCGTGCAGGTGGGGCCCACGGGCCTTTTCCTATTTCGTCCGTGGTTTTAATTGAAACAAAAAAAACTTTTTTTTAGAAAACATAACGACTAGTTGCCGGTAAAAAAAAAAAAAATTGACAGTTTCGGGTCCAACGGATAGGAAATATAAATTTTTAACTATATATACACATACCCTCTACATACTTTCACACAACAATTCTCACCATCTCACTTTCTAAACACTTTTCACAAATCAAAAATATCTTATCAACAATGTTTTCTTCAAATCCAAACCCCGATCCCAACTCAAATCAAACCCCAAATCCGGAAAACTTGTCGTACACCAATCTAATGTTATTCGGAACACCAAATGCACCCGGCTCGAGTAGCTCTCCCCCAATTCGCAATCCGAATATGACACCCTACGGAATGTATCCACAATATTATCAACAACCAATCGATTGCAACCAAGAACAACCATACGGAGTTTATCCAAACCCTATGTACCATCAACAACCATTCTTTCAACCCCAACAACAAAGTCAACAAAACTCCCAATGATCCGGAAAATAATACCAACAATCTCAATCTCCAAAAAAAAAGCAATAAAAAGAAAAGTGACTCGGAAAAGAAAACATGCAACATGCGGCTTTGGGCGGCAAAAGAAGAAGCGTTGTTAGCCACATGTTGGTACTGTTGGAATAGTGTCCAATATCATAACTAATTGGTGGGACTATGATTAATGGTAAAGTCCTTTTTGGGTTACCCTCAATAAACGGTCAAGAGAAAGATGAAGGATAATATTAATTGTATTAGTATTATAATTGTTCGGTTAATTAATAAATAGTTTATTAATTAGAAAATCAAAAGTAATTAAGTTTGGCGGAAGATTCCAGAAACAGGATCCAACCGCCGGTTGGATAGTCCAACCGCCGGTTGGGATTAGAGTTTCCAAGGTGGTGGAAGTCGCAGAGTCCAAGACTGATAGCTCCAACCGCCGGTTGGAGGGTCCAACCGCCGGTTGGGAGTCGAATTCAGGGTTTCTTCCACAACTATAAATAGGGACATCCTATACCTTCATTATGTATCAAGTCAGCTACGAATTTTCAAGTATTTCGAAAAAAATTCTCGAGCGTACTCGAGCCGGGGATCACACGGGGTTTGCATGGTTAATTCACCATCTTGTTCATGATCCTCGGCATACCAGTCATGAATAGTAGATGTGCATAACCGAGATTAACATGCCATTGATAGAAATTAATCAATCTTAAAGATCTAGGAGTTTCATAGAAATGAAATAGACAAAAGTATTTTAGTTATATGATTACGGCGACCCTTTTTATAAAACTGAAAATATAGATCCTAGCCTTAATTTAGAAAATTGGGTTAATAATTAAGGAATATTCAAACTAACTAAAACTGTTTTATCTCATAGATGGCTAATTTAAATGGTGCAAATCCTCCCGTCCCCAATCCCGCAAATAACTCAAACTTCTCACTACTCTCAGTTCTTGGGAGGGAAAGACTAACCGGTCTAAACTATATGGACTGGATGCGAAACCTAAGGTTTACCTTGAGGCACGAGAACAAGGAGTATGTTCTCGATGAGCAGATTCCCGTAATTGATGAAGAATCAACCCAAGAGGAGATTAAGGCACAACGGAAACATTATGATGATGCGAATAAAGTGTCTTGTATCATGGCATCTTCCATGAGCCCTGAACTGCAAATGACTTTTGAAAACACTTGGGACTTATGAAATGAACCAACAGCTGAAAGAAATGTTTCAGGCGAAGGCAAGCAAAGAACGCCTTGATATGGTGAAATCCCTCATGGCTTGCAAGCCCAAACCTGGAGTTTCTATCTGTGCTTTCATCTTAGAGATGAAAGGGTACTTTGATAGGTTGGAATCATTGAACATGGTATTTGACACAGAGTTTTCCATCGCCATAATTCTATCTAGTTTGCCAGCTGTCTACAATCAGTTTGTAATGTCATATTAGATGAATATGAATGAGAGGGAAGGCTCAATAATGGAACTCCACAATTTACTGTAAACTACTGAGCAAGGAATTAAGAAAGATGATGTGTCCTCTGGCTCAGCAGCTCCTGTGTTGACTGTTGGTCAAAGTGCAAAGAAAATGAAAAGGTCAAATTCAAATTGGAAAAGGAAGACTGCTGATGGAAAGTCCATTCGCAGGTCTAAGAAAGGGACCGATTCTGAGATTGCACCTGTTAGTGACCCAAAGGAAGCAGTGTGCTTCTACTGCAACACAAAGGGGCATTGGAAGCGTAACTGCCCGAAGTACCTGAAGGACCTTGAAGATGGAAAGGTCGAGAAGAGTATTCACTCAGGTATGTTCATGATCGAACTCCATAATACTACAACTTCTAATTCATGGGTTCTGGATACAGGGTGTGGTAATCATATTTGCACTGTATTGCAGGGACTAAAGGAAAGTAGAAGTGTGAAGCATGGAGAGCTCAACCTAGTTATGGGAAACAAGGGAATTGTACCTGTAACGAAGATTGGAATATTTGAGCTCGTGCTGAATTATGGAGTTATGATAGATTTAAATAATTGCTATTATTCGTCAAAAATGACTAGAAATATTATTTCATTTTATGCTTTGAATAAAGATGGTTATCATTTTTCTTTTGATAATGGAAATGGAGATATTTTGGTTCATTTAAATGATTGTTTTGTTTTTAAAGCTTCTCCTTACAAAGGCATATATGAAAATGTCGAATGTATCAGCAATGTTATTTTAAATATTGATTCGTCTAATGAAATTGATATATCCAAGTTGTGGCATTATCGTCTTGGGCACATAAACAAGAAATGCATCGCCCAACTCCAAAAGGATGGAGTGTTGGAATCATTCGACCTCAAATCGGATGATGTATGCGAATCTTGTTTATTAGGCAAGATGACTAAATCACCATTCACTGGATCGTGTGAAAGAGGTGAAGGACTATTGGATTTGGTACATACAGATGTATGTAGACCATTCAGATGTGCTACAAAAGATGGAAATAGATACTACGTTACATTTACTGATGACTTCAGTAGATTTGGACATGTTTATCTGATCAAACATAACTCGGATACCTTTGAGGTGTTCAAAAGATATCAAAGCGAAGTAGAGAATTAACTGGGCAGAAAGATAAAGGTTCTCCGATCCGATAGGGGAGGAGAGTACCTTAGTATCGAGTTTCTCGATCATCTTAGAGATTGTGGAATAGTTTCACAATTGACTCCTCCTAGAACACCCGCAGCTTAATGGTGTTGCTGAAAGGAGAAACAGAACTTTGTTAGACATGGTTCGGTCAATGATGAGTCGAGCAACACTTCCAATAAGTTTTTGGGGTTATGCATTAGAAACAGCCGCCCATATCTTAAATCAAATACCCACTAAGAAAGTTTCAAAGACACCTTATGAGATGTGGAAAGGAAAGAGACCTTCTCTTGGTCAAATCAAAATCTGGGGTTGTGAAGTTTACGTTAGACGGGAAACTCGGGACAAACTAGACTCCAGATCTGATAAGTGTCTTTTCGTCGGTTATCCACAAGAGTCATTTGGATATTTATTCTACAGACCCAAGGAGAATGTGGTCTTTGTAGCTCGAAGAGGAGTGTTCCTTAAGAGATAAATGATATCTAAAGAGGACAGTGGGAGTAAAATTAATATTGAAGAAATTCAAGAATCTACCGATGAAGAACCTATAATAAACACTGACGTTCAACAAGAGGTAGAAACACCTGTTGAACCTGAAGACATATCCTTACCCGTTCGCAGATCTAGTAAAGTTAGCAATCCTCCTGAGTTCTATTATGGTTACCAAATAGAAGAAGATGATAAGATAAGTGATAGTACACTGGGTGAATTAGATGAGCCTGCTAACTACAAGGAAGCGATGGCAGGTCCTGAGGCTGCTAAGTGGAAGGAAGCTATGAAAAGCGAAATTCAGTCTATGTATGAGAATCAAGTTTGGAATTTGGTTGACACTACACCCGGTCTTAAGACGGTGGGTTATAAGTGGATCTTCAAGAAGAAGACAGACATGGATGGGAAAGTACACACTTATAAAGCTAGGTTGGTAGCAAAGGGCTATACTCAAATCTATGGGATTGATTATGAGGAAACCTTCTCACCAGTAGCTAAGATTAAGTCAATTAGGATTATGCTAGCCATAGCTGCATTTCATGATTATGAAATTTGGCAGATGGATGTCAAAACCGCTTTCCTTAACGGAAACTGACAGAGGATGTGTTCATGACACAACCAGAAGGTTTTGAAAATGCAAACTATTCTAATAGAGTGTGCAAGCTTGAAAAGGCTATTTATGGACTTAAACAAGCCTCTCGTAGCTGGAATCTCTGCTTCCATGAGAAAGTCATAAAGTTTGGTTTTTCTAGAAGTGAAGATGAGCCATGTATATATATCAAGTTCAGTGGGAGTATTGTAGTATTCTTAGTATTATATGTGGATGATATAGTGCTCATAGGAAATGATGTCCCAACTTTACAAGGTGTAAAAGAATGGTTGGGAAAGTGTTTCGCTATGAAAGATCTTGGAGATGCAGCATATATCCTTGGTATAAAGATTTATAGGGATAGGTCAAAACGTCTCATAGGACTCAGCCAGGATACGTACATAGATAAAATATTGAAAAGATTCAGTATGGAAAATTCTAAGAAATGGAACTTACTCTTGAATCATGGCATTAAGATCAGTAAGGATCTGTGTCCAAAGTCTGAACCAGAATTGGACAGAATTAGTCGAATCCCATATGCTTCGGCTATAGGATCGATCATGTATGCCATGACATGTACAAGACCTGATGTCTCATTTGCTTTGAGCTTAGTGAGTCGATATCAGCAGAATCCTGGTGAAGGTCATTGGACAGCTGTAAAGAATATTCTTAAGTATCTGAGAAATACTAAAGATGGGTTCTTGGTTTATGGTGGAGAAAAAGAACTCAGAGTAACGGTTTATAGTGACGCTAGTTTCCAAACAGACAGAGATGATTGTCGTTCACAGTCTGGTTGGGTTTTTCTGCTAAATGGGGGAGCGGTGACATGAAAAAGTTCTAAGCAAGATACAGTAGCAGACTCTACATGTGAGTCTGAGTACATTGCGGCTAGTAAAGCGGCAAAGGAAGCTATCTGGATGAGGAATTTCATTGGAGATCTTGGAGTTGTTCCAACAGTACAAGATCCTATTGCTATATTTTGTGATAATGAAAGTGCAGTCTCCTTGAGTAGAGAACCCAAGGATCACGGAAAGTCAAAGCACATTGAAAGGAAATACCATTTTGTTCGAAAGAAAGTCGAAGAATGACATGTAATTGTGAAGAGCATAAGATCAGAGGATAAACCAACTGATTCGTTCACAAAGCCTCTAGGAAAGTCCAAGCACGATGAACATGCTAGGAGCATAGGTTTAAGAGATAATGTAAAGTTTTAGTTGTTAGTTTGAATTTGAAACGTTATAAACAATGATGGAAACTGTAATAGACTTGGTGATTAATAATGGAGATTTTTAATTGGAAGGAGTTCTACCATTTACTATCGTTTGTCATTGTGTTTCAGTTTTGCATGTTTAGACACCACTTCCAGAGTAATAAGTTCTTACTCAAACCTCCTCAGTCGATCACACTATAGGAAGTATGTGGTGAATTAAGACTGTCATGGAGTGTTAGTAGATGTCTATGGGGATTAGACATGGCATGGAGATTGCTGCAACACTCATGGGTACTTAATGGGGATTTAAGTATAGGAGAAACCCGCACTTAAAGAGATCACTTCATGGATTAAATCACGAGTGATTTTAAGATGATAATATCATCTATTCTTAAAATGGAGATACATGAGTATCTAGTTCTTCGAATCTGTTATACTTTAGTCTATTCAAACGCTATGCGTAAATGCCAGTTATAAAGGGTATGATAGGTTTGACATGATGAGTTGACTAGTGCTGTGTAGTCGATATTTATTTGTTCCTTTTGCCTAAAATGGAAAAGAGATATCATGGGCCCTCTGATGATTAAAGTTTGACTAAAAGTGCTAGACCTGGCCGAGACTAAGTTGATAGTTCAGTAGTCTCATATAGTCAATATAATCGGAAATCGGAAAACATATATGAATCTTGAGATTGATTATAATCCATGTCTCGGTTCATAAGATATCGTGAAACAAAGGAATGGTTGATCACTTATCTAAAAGACTAACTCTAAGATGATATCAGAGTTCGGCAGTTGCTTGGATGGCACACTTTACATAGTTAATGAGATATAGGCTTAAGACCAATAGTAGTTGATGATTTGTCCAAGTGGGAGACTGTTGGAATAGTGTCCAATATCATAACTAATTGGTGAGACTATGATTAATGGTAAAGTCCTTTTTGGGTTGCCCTCAATAAACGGTCAAGAGAAAGATGAATGATAATATTAATTGTATTAGTATTATAATTGTTTGGTTAATTAATAAATAGTTTATTAATTAGAAAATCAAAAGTAATTAAGTTTGGAGGAAGATTCCAGAAACAGGATCCAACCGCCGGTTGGATAGTCCAACCGTCGGTTGGGATTAGAGTTTCCAAGGTGGTGGAAGTCGCAGAGTCCAAGACTGATAGCTCCAACCGCCGGTTGGAGGGTCCAACCGCCGGTTGGGAGTCGAATTCAGGGTTTCTTCCACAACTATAAATAGGGGCATCCTATACCTTCATTATGTATCAAGTCAGCTACGAATTTTCAAGTATTTCGAAAATTCGACGTTCTCTTGGGTTTTTTGGTATGAAGCATTAGAGGTATTCTACTTTGGGTACTTGCCTCCAAGTAACGAAGCTCTGCTTGTTAGTCTGTGCACGAGAAATAGGTTTTCTCTAAAGGTTAGTGTTATCCTTATTTCTTTATCCAAATTTATTTATTGTACTATGCTGTTAAAGTTAAAGATCCCTTAGGGTTTTAGTTTCCTAATTGCCTTAGATTATTTAAAAGTTTTGTTATTCTGCTGCGTGTATAATAATCTAGTTAGGGAATAGAAAACCCAACGGGTGCGACTCGTCCGAATACTCTCAGGTTGACAAGTCACAAAAAAAGGAACTTTGTAGGGTATGGTAGAAGAAAAGTTCAACGCTAACAATTATGGTTGGATTCGCGGCGCAGACCAACTATCCTCCAAGTGGCGTTCAATTAATAATAAATGCAAAAACTTCAACGCAATTTACGTCTCACAAAACCGCACTTGGGGAAGCGATCGAGACGACAATATGGTGTACGAAAAATTCGTTGCTGAATACTTCAGCACGAACAAAAAGAGCTTCAACATGAAGGAGTCTTGGTTAGTTGTGTAAGATCATCCAAAATAGAAAACACCACCACCGGTCGGTGGAACCGGTTTACAATACGAGGATGACGATTTTTTTGATGATTCGGTTGATCTCTCTAACGACAATCATACTTCACTCCCGAACGAGATTTTTGGACCCGACCCGCTTCCATGGCCCATGGGCCGAAACCAAGCACAGAAAGCGGCTAGAAGTTCCGGTTCTTCCGACGCAACGACATCATCACGAACATCCACCCCGAACTCAAAGATGGATGATGGAGAGTGTGACCAACTACAAGAAAGAAATGTTAGCCGCAAGGAAACGGCCCTTTGACACCTTCACCCAAAACGAAAAACTCCGGACCGCTATGCAAGGTGTTCAATCTCTTACACTCAACACCTCGAACATCATGGATCCTAGCGACCTTGCAGCATATAGGAGAATGAAGAAAACAATTCGGAAAGAGTTTCGGGATTTCTACGAAGCCGAAGATGAAGACGACGAGGAAGCCGGAGATGAAGACGAGGATGACGACTAGTTTAATTATATGTTGATTGTATTTATTTATTTTTTTAGGACTCAATCGCAGACTTTAATTTATTGTATTTTTTTATTTTAAGGATCGTAACATTTTCAATTAATTACTTTTTATTTTAATTTAATGTAAGTATTGTAGTGTATCTTAATAAATTAATTAATTAAAATGTTTTTGTTTTGTTAAATAAATGAAAATTAAATTTAGTTAGTGGATCCCAGGGGCAAAAAATAGGCGTTTTGGTGTTACCATTGCTAGTGCTGAAAATGGTGTTATGTTGTTATGCTGACATGGCTGTATACTAGGCTTATTCTATAGACATTGATACTGGTATGTGAGAGTGATGAGTCTATGAAATTGCTATGTTAAGATTCAAGACAGAGTATTAATGTGTCAAGAAAAAGCCTAAATGTGTAATAGATGAAGGCCTTAAGTTTGTTTTATTTTTAAGTACTTGGTTTGAGCACGTGAGCTCTAAAGTGTGGTCGAATTATGTAAAAATTTATGGGTTGAACATAAATATAATAATACCTAACACTGAAAATATGTTAAAATACAGAATAATCAAAGCTTAACTTGTAATAGCGTGAACTGAATTGGTTGTACATGCTGTTTTTGCATTGAGGCAAAACTCTAATTAATATCTTTTTGAATCAGTCATATCATACTTGTAAATCTCAACAAAAGGATTTCGTAATTCACTCGAAGTCACTAATTCAATTGGCAGTTTCGGCACAAATAGTATTTGAAGCCTCCACCGAAATCACCCACCGGTTCCAAAACCGTGGGAGGGGTTTTCGATATTTTTATTGGATTTTGCTAAACATAGAGGGTTATTTTTAGGAGTTCAATCGCCACGTAAAAACTGTTAACTTTCATAAATAACCGTCGACCAATATGAAACTATCATGCTACTTATGGTTAAATACCGAGCTTTAACAATATAAGTTTGTTTTATAACCAACATTTATCAATCATCCGTAAATTAATCATAGTCCCTAATGATTTATTGTAGTTAAATTACATTAACCAGTAAAATAAGTTTTTATTACCGCTATAAACCAACCACTCTAAGAAAATTAATCACTAAAACATGCTTAAATTTCTGCATATTGATGGAGAAATTTAATATGGTTAGGTCCAGTGGCTCAAGGGTAAAGACAGTGAAGCCACGGCTTTAGGCCCTCAAAATCTGAAGGCCCCGAATTTTTTATGACATGTGTTATATACTACGTGTCTACGTATAAGATAACAACTAAAGTCAATCTTTTTAACGTCTAAGAGCACCAATAGTTTTAGTTGCAAATAGTAAGCCTCTTTTCCAGCAAATTTTAATTAGTAAGCCTCTTTTAAATCAAACAAATCAACAAAATCCCATTTTGTATATCTTTGGTTTCAAGTAGTTTCGAGAAGCAAATTTCCTATGTTCCATTGCTCATGTCTTTTAGTGCATATATTTCATCAGTTTTTTTCTATTCTTTACACCTAAATCCATTTTCTAGGCTTTAAGAGTTGTATTCTTCAATCACTTTTTGCGCTTATCATCATGTATTACATTGATATCACATTACTCAATAATCATCTTAAAACTAGCTCACGATTATAAAATTAATATAATCTTTTACTTTTCGTCTTGGTTGTTAAATCTCATAAAATTCATCCATAAATCATAGAAACATCTATGATATAAACATAGAGTAAGGTTCAAATGAGTACACCAATTTTGAGTGAGAATGAGGGAACCAACAGATTTCTGCCATGTGTCACTTTATTCTCTCTCCTCCACACTTTATTCTCTCTCCTCCACATTTTTAAAAATTAAATATCTCACAAACGGTAAGTCGAAAAATCATGAAAATTGCACCATAAAATTCAGCGTTTTCTCCTCTTCGATTTGCCGTCCCTCAAGGCATACTTTTGACAACTTTTTTTTTTCTCATTTTTTGGTGGGTTTCACAAATTAGTAACACATGTGTTAGTGATTAGTTGTACATTTAATTTGTGGTTAAGGTTAGGGTTTAGGGTTTATGGTTTAGGGTTTATAAGGGTTTAGGGTTTAGAAGGGGTTCAAGGTTTAGGGTTTAGAAAGATTTAGGGTTTAGCGTTTTGTAAAGCGTTTAGGGTTTAGGGTTTGTGGTTTAGGGGTTAGGGGTTAGGGTTTAGGGTTTGAGGTTTGGGGTTTCGGGGCGAAACTCCAAACCTCAAACCCTAAACCCTAAACCCTAACCCCTAAACCACAAACCCTAAACGCAACACTTTAACACATGTGTTAGTAAATGTGAAACCCACCAAAAAAATGAAAAAAAACAAACTTTTCGAGAGTATTTCTTGAGGGACGGCAAATCGAAGAGGAGAAAACGACGAATTTAATGGTGCAATTTTCATAATTTTTCGATTTGTCGTTTGTGAGATAATTGATGTTGGGGGTAAATGGGTTTTGTACATGTGGAACATTCTCTTTGTACACATGACTTGATATCATTGGTTCCATCATTCTCACAAAAATTCTTATTCTCATTTGAACCCTACCCTATAAACATAATTATAATTACAAGCTAGTTTTAAATGATACGTGGAGGAAAAAAGTGAAAATGTTGAATATACCTTTATATGCTAAATCAAAAAGGAGATGCGTTGATTCTCGAGTTGTAATTCGTTTCTACTAATACTCCTAAAACTTGCTTTAGCTGAAAAATGTTTTTCACAATGTAAATCGGTGATAAACTATTTATAATAGACAATATTGATAGGAAGATTAAAAAGACTGACATAGTTTTTGACTGAAAAATCAATATTATACCAAGTCAATTGTAGAAAATATCAAAACTAAAAGGTCTTATTTTTATAATTCGCTTTAGGCCTCGTCAGAGCTTGAGCCGCTCATGTTAGGGTCTTAGGGATGACTTTAGCGATCATAGTTGTGCCAAGAAAGTAAGCGTATATCTTAGATATACGAAGCAATTATATCTCTTTTTGATATTCATGTCGTACCAACAAATTACTAAGACGATCAGGGCAATAGTATAGGACGCGATCAAGTTGGATGAACAATTAAAAAAATTTTGACTACGATCCATGGGGGTTGATACTTCAAATATAGCCTTAAATGCTACATATAACAAAATCCTTAATTAATTGATATAAGCATATTTGTGACGAATTTTGTTGTATGTAGCTCTTAGAGCACAAGAAGTAGTTGCCCTTGTGCTTGATGTTTAGTTCGATGTTCAATTGAACACTGAAACCTAACATCGGTACGAATTTGAGAGGAGTGGTTCAGTGTTCAGCTCAAAGTTCAAATGGGCCTACAAATTTAATTTTGAACCAATTATAAAAAAGAAAGAGAAAAAACGGCCTGTATTCAGCGTTTAAGCCCGAAAGTCGACAGTGAGCGACGGTCCGGTGTCATAAATACCAAGATCCGACGTTCAAGTAGCTGAACGCTGATGCTTGCCCTTCTCCACTCTACGTGCCTTGAGGGTTATATTTAAATTGTTAACTTAAGAAACTGTCAATCGCCATAAAAAATCGTTAAGAACCATAGAACTCTCAACTAACTATGGTTGAATAATGAAGTTTAACACTATAAATTATTTTTATAACTAATATTTACCAACCACTCATGAATTAAAATTATTAATGTATTTCTAGGTAAATGAGTAACCAAATCTTTAAAATGGTTGGGCTTGGGTCAACCTGATACTATCAATGAACCAAGTAGGAGGCCTGCTAATGAAAGTATTTATATCATAACACTTTGGAGTTTGGATCCTTCTAATGCAATTATATTCCAATAACATCCACGTCAAGCCTCGGGCCAGAGGCCCAATCAATTCAAGGAGAAATTGCCTCTTCGACCATGTCAACCAACAGGGACACTATCTCCCACGTAGCTTAACTCCTGCAATCCAGGAAACGAGAGGCAATAAGTCTGATCATAGAAGCATAAATCTAATTCAAGAAAAACACTCAAAACACATCCAAGATCACTCAACCATAACTCACAATCAACGTATCAACATTCAACAACTTTCAGTCAACTCTATCACCCTTGATCAAGATCACTATTTTGATTACGGTTATTCACGTCAATCGGAATTTAACGAGTTGTCTAACCCAAACCCTTGCACTCAAATAATTTTTTTGTTTGATCAAGATGCAACTTTGGTGTTAGCCCTCGTACAGTTGATTCCGAAAGAGAAGACTTTGCAAGAAAATGATCACGTTTCTCAAAATCGGTTGACACCTTCTTAGTGGGCCACTGGAGCGTATGCTCAATATTCATTCCCCATATTGTCATCATGGTGGGTGGGTGTCCTGATCAGCTTTGTATTAATCAACGTTTTGCGTAAACATAAAAATAAAAATAATACTAAAATAAATTCTTTTTGACGTAATCAATTTCCAAAATAATATTAGTCTGAAGTTGTCTTTCTCTATTAAAAAAAAAAAAAAAAAAAAAAAAAAAAGTTAGGAAGCAGGAAGATGAGAGGAGTTTGCGTTAAGTAGGCTTTTTGGTGCCAATGATCTCTTACCCAAGTGGTAAAAGTGAGGTGGGAGGCTTGCCTCCCTGAAGGTCTGGGGTTCGAGCCCAGGCAGTGGTGTATGGGGGAAATTAAATTTGACCGTTAAAAAAAAAAAAAGTAGGCTTTTTGGTTTGAAAGTCAATAGTGAGTAAGTAATGGGTTAGAAAAATTAAAGAAAATCATTTTAGTATTGGAGTACGTGTGGGTCTTCCTCAAGTCATAATAGACAAGTGTGCTAATTACTCTAGAACCTCACATTGCGTTGCGTTTCTACTAGTACAACTTTACAAGATAAGATAATAAATGGGACCTAATAATACTAGACTTTAAACCCGTATATATATACGGACCGTTATTTTTTTAATATGAAATTTCGTATTTAGTATCTTGTTTATAATAGTAAACTGTGTAAGTTAATATGTATTAAGAATTTAGTTGGATTCATGATAATATTACTTTATGTAAACGGATTTATGTAAGTAGAGATTAAGAAATTAAAAGTTCTTTAAATCAAGTTAGTGAAAAAAAATAATTATTTTAAGTATATATTAACATTTTCAAGTAATTTTATTCCTACTTGGTGAATTGAAAACTAAAACATTATCGATTTGGATAATGTGTTAATTAATGAATTAAATTTCTTTTTATATGTAAGTGAGTAGTTGATTAAAAAAACTTTTTTAACAAGTTAGGGATCTTATATTAAAATTTACTAGAATTAAAGGACTTAATTGACAAATTAAAACTTAATTAAAATTATGACATCATAAAGATGCTTCCTATATATAATTTAAGATAAGATAAGATTCTCTTATCTCTTATAAATTAATAAAAATTTATATAAAATAAAATGAAAATATAATATTTTAAATGATTATAAAAATTGTGGAGGCGGCAGATGAGACACGAAAATGAAGTTTGGATAACTATTTACAACCAGACCAGGTTAAAACGAATATGTAAACCTACTTTACTTTGATATTTTGATTATTAACATAAAAAGGGATGATTTACTTTATTTATTTATCTATTATTTTATACCAAGTGTGATTCCTGTATCAATGATTTACTCTAAGGTGCCTTCGACGTCATATTGGTTGCCAAAACTTGACCTCTTTAACCTCCAAATTACATTATAAAAATGTTTTTATATGACATTTTCAAATATTTCATATATTTTGAGCCTTACCGAACGGGTCTAGTACGCTAGTGTATATATATAAATAAGTATTCGTGGCAAAATGTTGATAATCGACAACTCAAAATAAATATTTTCAAAATGTAAATAGTTATGGGGTAACTTTTAGTTGGAGTTAGTAGGATGTAGCGGTAGTTCTATACAATTAATCGACAAATAGTTGCAGTTACAAAATGCACTAAAAAACAAACTTGAAAATAATGGAGTTATATTTTTTGTTAAAGCTATAACTTGAATGAGTTAATTACATATAATAATAATAATAACATACATTAAACAAGAAAATTGGAAAACTAAAACGCTAGCTATAATTGATCATCCGAATCAAAGAGTATCATCTTACTAAAATTGGATTGAATCTTTTTTCGAATAGCTTTGATCGAAAAATAAACAATCAAATACAAAAAACCACGTTCTTTCTCCTTTTGTTGTTGTCTCCTAGGAAGAAGATGAATAGGAATCTGATTTCGACATAAAGGGCACGTAGACCGTGTTTGAAGCCATGTATCGATGCAATTGACATGAAAGCAGTGGCGGCATTGTGGTAGTCGTCGGTATTGTTGGCCTTCATCTACATCGTAAAGGCACACGGTACAATATATTGTTTTGGTTGACGAGTTTGAGTTTGGTTTGGCCGTGATGATCGGGAATTGAAGGTGGTGGTGGATGGATTTGATAATGCGGCGGAGGATGATGGTGGCGATTATGGTGATGAAGATGTTGAGTTTGTTGGAGAGGATGAAGCTAATGGTGGTTGATAACTTGGTGATGATAATAAGGTCAATTTGGTTGTTTTCCATGAGGAAAGATGACCAACTAAAAAGTTATTTGGACTCCACGATAGAATCGTATATATATATAGCAAGAACTTATATTATAAGCATATATTTACTCCCTTTCACTCCAATTTCAAGTGTCTACATCTCTATTTTTGATTTTCTCAAATAAGTATTCACTTTCATGTTTCAACCAATCGAAAGAGACTTTTGTATGTAAATATGTTATTTGATTGGTAAAAAGTATAGTTAAAGGAGAATCTCAAACTGTGTACAAAATTAAAGTGGACACTTTGACTGAGACGGAGAGAGTAGATAATAATAATAATAATAATAACAATAATAATAATAACAATAATAATAATAATAATAATAATAATAATAAATTGAAATTCTTTTCTCTTTGGTTTTTTGGGGTCATATATAATAAGACCCAACAACATCACGGATAAGAGATATCGAAATTACCCAAAAACATACTGAAGTAATCCAAAAATACCAAGAAATTTTCATAATAATTATTATTTCTTGTTTTCAATTGTAAAGATTGAACTTGTGATATTTTTCAAATGCAACAATTCCCGAAACCAACTACATTACATGTTGAATACTAAATTTCATTTTAAGCTAACATTAACAAAATGTCAATTTGATCGAGTTTTATATTTTTAAAATAATTTTAACTTTATACAACTTATCATACATAGAAATGACGGAGAAAATTAAATTACATGTATTTACCAAATTATACAAGCGGTAACTTTAACTATAATCATTTATACTCAATTTAAATTTAAGAAAATTAAATAAACTTAAAAGATAATAATGAGACGAACCATACCCCCTGGCCCACCTTTTTTTTTGACTTTCTGCTCCTACCCCCTCTTTTTTTAAATTTCGACCTCCTGTTTAGTCTAAAACTGAAACTGATTATGTACTGAACTGGACCAAACTTAAATAAAACTAGACTGAAAAGGTGGGTCAGGGGGTAGGAGCAGACTTTTGGGGGTGGGAATAGAAAATCCATTTTTTTAAGAATAGATACAATTTTTATTGAATGAGTATTTCACCTACAAGTTATAAAACTTGTTTTATTTAATTGATGTATTTATCGATAGATATGATTTATTATGAACAACTTTTATATCTCCATATCGATTTTAAAAGTTACATTATTTGCCATAAAAGTCAAAAGAGAATAATTAAAAACAGGTCTAAGAATATAGGGATTTTAGATGCATTTATCGATGATAATATCAAAACATTTAATTTGATAATTAGTTGATTAATGCTTCCAATTAATATTTCATTTGTTTTATAAGTTTCAACTAGATGGTAACCCACGCGATGCGGCATGAACGTATTTGAAATTGGTAAAAAAAGAAGTGATTAATTATTGAGATATTGATTTATACAGTTCTGAATACTAGTTTAGGACCCGTAAAATTCGCGGAATCGTTCATGAAAGATACTTAAGTCACCTCATATATATGTACGTCTGGACTAAGTTACATTATCAATATACGTTAACGGTCAATTAATCACGGATTTTAGCATATGAAGCAAAACGTAAGATATAATTCGAATGATATGAGTATATGTATAGCGAATGTGTTTATGAATTGAATTAGTAGATCAAAAAACTTGTTACCAAAAGACTGTTCAAATGTTCACCGTCTGAATTGGACGACTTAACTTAATTATCAGTGAAGCACGACTATCTTGTAAAATCATTTACCTATAGTTGTATCCATAGACGTTTACCCGTATTCATACCCGCATAATTGTTATTATCAATTTGAGCTTATATATGTTATGTATATATTCTTTTTTTTTATATAAGAAGATAAGGTACATATCAACCGTTGAACCTTATACCATACGCTTTTATATTTGGATTTCCACGATTATTACATTTTAATTTAGTATGATATGAAAACATGAAATTGTTCGTTATCTTGAACGTACTGAAACTTTGAATTAATTAATTAAATAGTTTATGGTATTTTGGATTCGTTTTGTTGCCGTATTTTAAATTTGCATCGTGCATTCAACAACTAAACATTTTTTTGGCCAAAGTACATACATGGGGATGATCGAAACCCGCAAATAAATCCGTAAAACGGATGGGTAATACTAATTGGTACCTAGCGGGTATGGTTACAAATATTCTAAACAGGTATGGGTACAGGTACACTAAAACCCGTCTGAACCCGACCTGTTGTCATCCCTAATTCAAGAATTGAAAATTAGAAATTGATAAAAGAATTCAAAAAAGGTGATCGTATAGGAATTTAGATCATTGGGTGATGGAATAAAGGCATGAATTTTTTGGAACAGAAAAATAACTTATTGGGGCTTTTTTATGAAAAAAATAAAGAAGATTGTAAGTAGAGTTTGAATTATGAAAGAAATAATGTAGCTATTAAATTAATTTTTCATAAAATATTTGAAGAAGTGATTTACAATTAAAGAAGAAACCAATGATTTATATTGTGTATACAGAAGGGTGTATATATATTGTAGATATAGAGGGGTATATTAATCTTTTAATCACGTAAAATATGATTAAGTATGTCACTGATTAAATTAATGGTTAAATTTTTATTGTTAATTATCATCTAATGGCTATTATTATTTTATGATTTTTCTTTTAATTAATAAGATAGATAGAATGCAATTCGTTTGACTTTATATTGAATAGAAATTACAAAGGTAATCTTTGTGAGTTGTACATGTGCACATGTAGAGTTTTAAATATTTAAGAAAGAGAAAAACATATATTTTATAAGTAGTACGGAGTATATAAATATATAGATAGGTACGTGTCTTATAAATAAATATTTAAAGGCCATATATATTTATATTTTTCTTTTGTCCAACTTCACATATTATTTAATTATAATTTAAATGATGATATTAAATTTAATATGGGTAGTGATAATCACTAGTGTATTTGGCTGGTCTATGGAATTGTGGTGGGCTTACAAAAGTAGTAGGCCCCCTTGGCCCTTGAACGAAGTTTAAATAGAGTATAAAAATATCAATAATATTTGTATAATCTAATTATAAGTATAATTTTTGTTGTTGTTTGTTAGTATTGTAAATTATGTAACACGTAAACATTCTACATATTAATGTTTGTACTTCATCCATATCATCAATCATTGGAAATGTTTATATTCATCCAAACAAATTAATTAATATGTTCTGCATTAAAATGTCGTAGTGTACTTAGTGGCGGATCTAGACATTCAACTTAGGATATGCAATATCTAAACTGCTTGTATTATAAAAAATTTGTTTGTCGGGTTTCGTGTGCGGGTTATTCTTTGTTACCTTCAAATTTAGGTTAATGCAGAGTTATTTAAGTTATATGTGGTTTGAATTAACTGAACATGAGCATGACTGCATGAGATTTAATGGTGAGAGTATTTGGTTCATATTTAGCCGAAAAGATAAACGGATACTAAAATTCTATCTAGGCGGGTCATTTTTGAATAAGAGCAAAAATCAAAAAGCTGATCATAAAAATGAATGTTAACACCTTAATGATTCTAATAAAATTCATTACTAGCTCAAAACATGACTTATATTCACATAAAAATGAAAGTATTCATAGCACGTTAACAATTTTATTCGAAATAAGGATGTGAAAAATTGAAAATTTAGTACAATACTTGGTTACCGACATTTTTTTTCTTAGTATGCTTGTATCTATACCTATATTATAATAAACGAATATGCAAGAACATATCGCTTGAAAGGAAAAAAATTTGAATATCTAATATCATTTCACTTTTAACATGGAAGGTGAAATTTAACTAGGTAATGATATGACCCAGTATGATTCTCTTGAGAGAAAGTGAAGAAATAGAGAATTCAAGATAATAATGTAATAGGATGTTCACTATATTTTAAGTGGTTGTGCACTCTTAACAAAATATAGTAAGAAAACTTAAAATACTAAATTTTTTTGCATTGCAATTAGGAGTTAAGGGTATGCAAGTGCATACCCTTAATTGTTAGTATGTCCGCCCCTGAGTGTACTTTATCCGCCTCTCAAAAAAATGATGGAATTTTATTATTTGAGTTATCATTCGCCACCGATTAAAGAGAAAAGATAATACAAAGCGAGATTGATTTAAAATATATGAAAATTTTACCCCCCATCCCAAATTAATTGTTTCCAAACAAATAACACACAGTTTTAGAAAACATAATCAAATCTTTTTACTTTTTGCAGAATGATATTCTTGCCCCTGACTAATTAATTAAAGATTCTTTATTTTTTTTAGATTCCAATTTCAAGTGAGGATAAAATGGTAAACTTAATCAAAATTTTCTTTCCATATTTAGTAGGGGACAATTAATTTGGACATCCCAAAAAGGAAACATGAACAAACAAATTCAGACGGCGGAAGTAATTAGTAAAAAAAATGATATAACCAAAGGGGTATTAAGATTCATTTAACTGCAACTATTATGAGTTGTGTGACTTCTAAATCAACATATATAAGATACCACATTCTTTTAACAATAATTTTTTTTTTATCAATAATTAATATTTAAGTATTTTAAAACTCTAAAGAAATCAGAAAAGAATGCTAATTGCCAAGTTTGAATCAACCTGGTTTTCTTCTTATTTTGACACCTATTGAAAAGAAGTAAATTATATATTAATGTTACTAGACGACCAACCTAGGGGTGTCAATGTGGCAGATCTTGATCTAGATCCGACCCGCCCCGCTCCATTTATGTGACCCAATGGGTCGAAAAAATGGATCCATGGACCCAATAAGAGATCCAATGGGTCGACCCATTTAGATGGATCTCTAGTTGGATCGACCCATGACCCGTCCGAGTCGACCCATTTAAGTTATAAAAAAACAACAATTAAAAAATCTATATACAACTATTTTACATATAATATACTTTTTCATTATGTGACAATTGTTATTTATGAAAATTAAAATTGATGTTTATGTCAAGTTTCATACTATATATATATATATATATATATATATATATATATATATAATGGACGTACCAAAATTATTAAACGGTACTTATCACAATTTATCAATCGATCCGTACATCATTGAAAATGATTCACGCCGTAAAACTAACTAATCAAATGATCTAAATTATTAGGATATACTGATGTTTCAATGTTTTGATACTATTGGCTGAATTTTAGTAAATAAATGAAATTTTTCTAAAGATATACTTGGTTTATTTTGTATTAACATTCCTTATTAAATGAAATAAAAATTAAAAAAATAATAATTTTTTTTACATTAAATGGGTCGACCCAGATATAGATCCATTAATTTAGTTGGATCTTGGATCGGATCATGAGAGGGACGGAACAGTACAAGGAGGAAAAAATAGAGAGGAGTAAGTGTGGGTTACGTAGACATTTTCTTTTATAAAATACTGTAGTCGTTAATGATTAAGTCGTTGATTAGAAAAAGATATAAAGTCTAGAAGCTTACCCCAAGTGTTCATTCATCTAGAAGCTTACCATTTTCTATAAACAATATAAAAAGAGGAGTATTAGTCAAAATTGTTAACATCCTGATTATCAAAACTTTATCCATTTTTCATAGCATAATGCTATTTTCGTCCCATTTAAAATATCCACTTTAACTTTGTACGTAGTTTTAGGATTCTTCACTAACTACACTTTTCACCAATCAAATATTAAATCTACCAACTGAAGTCTTCTTTGATTGGTTAAATATCAAAGTAGACACTTATAATGAGACATCCCAAAATAGTAACGTGGACATTTTAAATTGGACGGAGGGAGTATTTGTTTACAATCTAAAATCCTATGATTTTTTTTTATCTAATCTGATATTACTTGACTTGAATAAATGAGCTAGAAAAATGCAACTTTTGTCCCAAAAAAAAAGTTAACCGTTTGACCGACTGACCGACTAATAAAGTAATCCTAATCAATTTTGCGTATTGATTATACACAACTCTATAGACTCGTGAGTTTATATAGCATTACTCTTTTGTTAGTTGCCTTAATACGATTCAATGTCGTTACTATTTCAATCAATGGGGTTGGTAAGGGTGTTTCTTCTAGGGGTGAAAGTGGTCCGGTTTGGCCGGTTTTAACTCAAAAGTTGGGCCAAACCATTAATAACGGTTTGACATTTTTTCAACCCAAACCGACCAGATTGTGGTGCCAAACCAGACCAATTAAACTGGTTTGGTTTGGTTGGTTTTACGGGTTAGACGGTTTGAACCATTTAATTACGACAAGATATTAAGTTACATTATTAAGTTGGAACGTTAGTAAATGGACATAACACATAAGCAACATTTGTAACTAAAATAAGCAATTGCAGTTGGAACATACACCTTGAAACAAACCAGCATTGTGGTTGTGCATGACTTAAATAAGGAAAAAACAAACAATTTCTCAATTAGTGGGAATAAGTGGGATGGCAATTGCCAAGTTGCTAGGGGTGAAAGTCACGTGGAATACGGTTTCCATCAAGGCACTAACAAGACAACAAAACATCAAGTGGTTGTTAACATCACTTTTCAAACAATTGTCCACACTTTATCCTAAAACCATGCAAACATGCCAAGCATGTTTTATGTCTTTTTTATTTACCAAGAATTCAAGATTACAGTCGCCTATGCAACTCAAAATTATTATATGGATACATTCATAACCGGTCCGGTTTGGTTTAACCGGCCGGTTTAGACCCTCAAACCGCAAACCAAACCATAAAAACGGTTTACGTCTAAAAAAAACCACCGGCCTATTTATTAATATTCGAACCACCCAAACCAACCAAATCACTCCGGTTTGCCCGGTTTAAACGGTTTCGGCCAAACCACTTTCACCCCTAGTTTCTTCATGTTATATGAAATTGGAGGGTCAAACCTTATAAGTTGTCACAATCTTACCTACTTGATCACTGTACGAGGCAATGATCTTACTCCAACGTTTTGCATACACGATTGCAATGCAAAATTGACTTAGATTCTAATATGATACTGTAATCGGTTTGACTAATTATTTTATTAGAAAGATATGTACATTCTACAAATTGTGCATTACTTAAAGTGGGTGAAACATACAAAAAAAAAAAAAAAAAAAGGGAGATGTTTCGTATGTGAAATCGCAAGTATTTGGGTAAAGGTAAAAACATCACTAAATCACATACCTATTACATTACGTGTTTTCAAATGGTAATTGTCCAAGAGAAGTAGGGGTATCTCGTATATTTAAATGGTCATTGGCATAGCGAATTAGCACCATGTGAGGAGTTAATCTAAAATTTTTGAGATATATTGCGACTTCAGGTAGATTCCTACCTGATAATGAACTATTATAAATATTCGTACCACTTGAATAAATTGCTCAGTGGTAGGTTGGCCTCTTGGCAACCTAGAAGTCAGGGGTTCAATCTTGCCATGGGTAAACATTTAGCATGTTAGGTACCTACACTCGTTGGGAACTTGCGGATAAAGGTTCATTTCAATTCCAGACGCCTCCACTGTGCTAGGAGAGTTGCCTGGAGTCATCCTTGTGGGGTGGACAATGACGGGTACCAAAGGCACACGGGATCAGGGTGTTCTCGTCAATTTACACCTTTTACGGATAAATATTCGTGTAAAATTATATATATTCATAATAGTAATTACGTTAGGTGTTTTTTCTATCTCTTTTCATTGTCACTGACCACATCTTTTTGTTGATTAAGGAATCTATAAATCTTTTTACTAACTTCTCTTTGTCTCCTAATTCTATAAGGCTATAAAATTGCTTAAGATAATAGACACGTAGTAAAACCCTTCCTCAACACACACGATAACTTTCTCAAAATAAACACAATTCTTCTTGTATAAACATGGCCAATAAAGGAACACCACTAAACATACAAACCACCGACAACAACATTACGAACGTACTATTTTCTCAAAGTGTCGCAGCTTTTAAAAATTAGTTATTCAGATTGTGCCAAATGTCCTTATCTATTCATCTAGTCACCAAGTACCCTTTTTATAAAATTATGTAAAAAGTTAGGTTTTATAAAGTTTTTGTCAAGTAAGTCCTTTTCTTATTGTTTATAATTAATTAATGGGTGTTGATATATACAACATTTTTTTTTATTCATTCACCAAAATCATGCATTGCAGTATTGTATTGCTTTAGAATGCATAAAAAGTGGTACATAAATCAAAGGATGTGTTGTATTTATCACTACCGTTAATGGATACTTGGACTTGGGATATAAACAACAACAACGACAGATGGTACCACCTTCTAACCAAATGGATATCACAAATAAATACAATCATATCCATAGCAATATCAATGTCAATATTATCACAATGTATATTTTTCATAAAAAAAACTCAAAATCTACATAACTTTTGATAAAAAGGTACTCTCAATCCCATTGTTCAACAAATTGTGTGATTCGGATTGTACTAATCGCTTTTCAGTAGGGATGAGCGAGAGTCAGTTATGACCCAAAACCAAAACGGACGTATTAGCGAAAATTGAAAACTTGGTCTTAATATAGTCCTTTACCAGATGTTGCGAAATAGACGCTAGTTATTTCAAATTCAAAACAAATTGCTTGAGATACTAACAAGATAGTATATTTTTTAGTAATAGCATTTCAATCACGAGTAACATATATGTTTGTAGCAATCAAACATCGTTCGTGTACTGTTTTAGTGGTAAAAACAATGGTGGAAATAATGACACGTTCTAACCTATTCAACAACGTAGGAGGTGATCGAGTAAACTTTTAGCAACGTAAAAATACATTTAACCAACTTGAATTCTGATCCCGAATCCTTTTCAATGCCAAGTATAAACCAAACTGCAACAATTATAAGAAAAACAACCATTACTAAACAGGTAACGTCGTTTTTCAACGTATACCAAAAAAATATAAACCTCCTAAATGTAAGCATGTAAATAGATAGATGAAAATTAGATATCCATTCTTGAATATGGATATTACAGAAAGAACATAGGAGTTGGTTAATGCACATTTTCAACATTTAGGATATTGTTATGCTATCTTCTGACAAACCATTGATTTCAACAAAGAAAATGAAAATCACTTTGCTTTTCATTGAGAAAATGTAGAAAAGACGAAGTTCTCTTAAAAATTTAAGGTCATATACCACAATTTAAATTTATACCAGATATGCGGACAAAACAACTATGCTATGTCAAATACGGATTCCAAAACAATCATATTTACCTCAATTGAAGGCGAAATGAACTACGTAATGGTAACAGAGATAACATCTAGACAGCAGCCTGCAAGAGCATATCAATCATCACATTCTACATATATGTGCAAGGGCATTTTAGGTATGTAACACAATATATAATAGTATATCATAACTTATTATACCTTGTCATTCACTGGGGTGAAAAGGGCCTTGACTGCCTCAAAAACTTCTCCAACAGGCTTGGCAGCATCAATCTAATATGCAAAATTAGTGATCTTGATCAGGAGTAGCGTATTTGACACCATAAAGTCAACCATTGACTATATTTCAAGGACAAAAGAGAAATGATAATGATATTGCAGTGACAAATAAACGAATGTTTACCTTTCGGACTTTTCCCTTGGAGTTGTAATATTCGATAACAGGAAGACTAAAATCCAGGAAAACTTTAAAGCGCTTTCTAATTGTGTCAATATTATCGTCTTCTCTCCCCTTCACAAACAACTAGAAAGGTTAAACCAGTTGAAAATATAACCAATAGATACAGAATTCTGGGATATGAAAGGTTGGCAGTTACTACACAAGCTTCCAGCAGTGATCACCAATGATAATGTATGAAAAAGTCTACCATGAAAATGTGTTTCCGAGTTTATAAATCCATGGCGGGTAGGTATTGATTAAAGCTTGTGTTGAGCGAAAATGAATCCATGTCGGGTGCTTGTTAATAATAATAAAATTTTGGAAGGAATAATTGTACCTAGAGGTGGCAAGATGGATAGGTTTGGAAATGGGTCAAGTCATGTCGAGCCAAATCCATATTAACAGAAAAAACAAACTACATAAAAAGTGCACTAGATTTGATTATATAACCAAAACTTTTACAAAAACAACCTAAATCTTTGAATAAAATGACTTAACAAGCTGTAAGCATCGAACATACACTTTAAGACACTTTTAACCTTATAGATATGTGCGGTCCACTTGACCCGTTTGAGATTGATAATAACCAATATCAAGCCACTCATAAGTAAATGGGTCAATATTGCCACCAAGTTGTAACATGTGTAACAATGTATTCTAAAACATACAGTGGATAATTGCAACTGAAACTTTGTGCACTAACCGAAAACTTGTGTCATAACCATAGTTGCCAGAAACCGGGTTCGCTTCGTTTCGGGTACGCAATTCGGGTTCGCGATTCGTTAGGTGCCGTAAATCCGATATGGAGGGGGTAGGTTCATTTCGATTCGCTCTACGATACGATGTATCGTATAATTCGATACGTTTAGCATACGAATAACAAAATAAATTTTGCATATGTAATATGACTGATTGACTGAATATGGTTGAGTGAAAAAGCTCTCAGATTTGCTTGTGATGTGTAAAATGTAATCAGATAAAAGAAGAATTGGAGCTTTAATTAATTTCATTTAATTTCTTTTGCATGTGTAGTAATAATACATTAATTGGGAAAGCAAATGACCAATACTTTAAACTGCTCTAAAGATTTCCCAAGTCCAACTCTTTCTGCTGGAATTCGAAAGGAAAATTTCGTGTCCCAAATCAGTAGACACGCGAGCCCATCATCAGTAGACACGCGAACCCAACATTAATCGAAACGGATTCAAAACTTTTTGGAAACGGTGGATTGTCACAACGAATTCGTGTGTCCGAGCGTATTGATACGCTAGCGTACCCGATTCGAGTCAGCCGAGTCCAATTCGAAATTTGTGGCATAATTGGCGAATCTAGTAACTATGGTCATAACCACTAAGGTAAAATTAATTAACTCATTTATCTAACCTGATTTCGACCCAAGAGGCGCTTCTCCATCTCTTCCACTGGGCATTCAAAGAAAAGAACAAATTCCGGTTCAATTTTTGTCAATCCATCAATTAAAAATTTGTCATTTTCATTTTCTATGATTGCTCTTTGAAGAAGTTTGATTGTTACTTCTGATGGAACAATTTTTCCCTCCTTGATCATGTTCTGAATCATGGTCCTATAAAATTTAATTAAGATTTGTAAGTTAACAAATGTAACATCGAACACCAATATTGACATTTTTTTATCTGTTAAATGACGTTTCACCTCTATATGAAAAATATCATGAAATGAAAGTCACTTTACCCGTTTTCAGAGCCAGATTTTATTTCTGCGCGGAGAAGGTCACCAGCACTGAGATGGGTATACCCGAAATGCTCAACAATATTTGCACATTGTGTACCTTTACCACTGCCTGGCCCTCCTGCTCAAGTTTGAATATGAGTGAGAATATTATAAATATAATCTAGACAGATATGATTTATCATACAATTTTTGCTACACTTATAGAGAAAGTTCTCACCTAAGACAAATACAACCTTCGGGTTCTTTTCACCAAGAGTACTTCCGGTTGCTTCCTGCACTCAAATATGCATATGTGCTTTACTTAATATTTCTAGACATAATATTTCAGGGTTTGACAGAATGAGCTTGTATGCAACACTTCCAAGCTTAAAGCTTGAAAATTTGACTAATATATATTCATGAAAAGAGTAGGCCATATAGTGTGTGCAATTCTTATTTTCACTATTATCTAGCTATAAGAAAAAGTGAAACACTAACAAATGGAAATGAAAAACTAGGAAAACAATTCTGTAAACAAACACACCTTAAGATTCGACAAAGCTATACAGCCAGAGGATGCAAAAAGGTAATTTTACGACAGGCCAAAACTGGTAGGGTCGGGTTGACCTGATACACTTTTTATCCAAAATTTATACTTCTTTTATAAATAAACGGTTTGTTAAGAATAACCACATAGTTTCATTATTTATTCATTGAATATACATTTTGGGTGACTTCCGAATTCTGACCTCTTTGACCAGTATTCATAAAACTATTTTATATTTTACCCATTTGGCCCATTAGAGATACGGCATAACCCAAATAAACCCATTCAAAAATAGAACCATACAAGTGTAAGTTATTAAAAACTATATAAAAACCTAAAAGGTAGTAACAACCTTGTTTGCAGCTTCAACAACAGTCCCCATGAGTCCACGCTAAAGTTTTTATTACTCAAAATTCTGCATCCAAACAAAAATCTTGAATTCAAAATCTTTGACCAAGAGCATGAACATATAATTTATTGGTCAACTTGTTCTACATTACATAGTTTAATACACCAGGTATACCTTCCTTTTACAACAATGAAAAAACAAAGACTTTGAAAAATCATGCATAAATTTTCGACTCAATACAACTACACCATGACAACAACAAAAAGACAAATCATCGTAAAAAAAAAATCATAATCCGTTTTAGTTCAATAGGTGAGCCAAAAGGATGTAAAGAGGGAATATAATTGTATAAGTTGAATTTCTAACTAGCCTTGAACTAACCAACCCTCACACTCTGTTACCAACACATTCTTTGTTTTCCAATTCAGTTTACATGGTATACTTCTCGGGTTGGGTTGCAATTTGAATCCACCGAATTGAAGCCATAAAGCCAACATCTTGATATTCCTTAAGGTGAACTTTCAACTATTTTACCACATAAAGGATAAAGTCGAACTATACATGTTGAATTCATATAGCAATGTCACATATCTAAACAACGCCCATGACTAATGATGCGGGTAGTTCAATGTTCATAGTTATACTTAAAGATCGATCTTAATCACGGTATTACATGATATGATCGTTCAGTCTAACAAACTACACATAATAATAGAAAAATCAAAACTTGGATCATAACTTACAACCAAGAAAGAATCTTAACAGAAGCATCCAACTAGCCTACGTAATTCATAACTTAAACCAACCTCAAAATTCAGAGATGGGATGCTACTTTCATACTTGCAACATCATAAGCACAACAAGATCTAATAGTAAGAAGCAGAATACTGAATACTAATTGCAATTTTTCAAGCAAAGACCTGTAAACTAAAAAGCACCAAGATTCATCATGTAAGACAACAAGATCTTTAGTAACAATGTGTCATATCAAGATCCAAATAACATTTTACAATCATATATAGATCAAACTACAAACTACCAGGAAATATAACCGCTTAGAAATTCAAATTCATATCATAAATATCACATAAAAGAGTTATCATAGCTGAATACAAACAACAGAGCAACAAAAAGAGAAAAAAATGAGATTTTTATTGAAATATTAGAAAGAAAAAGAGAAATCTGAAGGGAGGGAGATCTAGGAAAATGATCCAAATTGGGAGGTTTAATAAGGATAAGAAACATACCCGAAATGAAGAAAAAAAGGTGGAGAATTGATTGAAAAGGAAAATGAGGGGATGAAAGATCTGAGAAAATTGCGTAGGAAGGTGTCGGTATAGGATGTTGTTTATATATAGGGTTCCTTTCGATCTCCGTTACCTTCTCTTTTAACTTCCATTGGTTCTTTCATTTTGAATTTTATTTATTTTATATATCCGTAAAAATAATATATAATATAACAAATTAACAATAAAACACGAATAACATATTATACGAGTTTATGTAACTAAATCCTCTTTCCTTTACGTTTTCAAAAATTAAATATCTCCCTGACAGTAAGCCGAAAAATCATAAAAATTACACTGTAAAAATCAGCATTTTATCTTCGATTAGAGATGTGACAAGGTATACTTTCGAAGAACTTTTTTTTTCGTTTTTCGATAGGTTTTGAAAACAACTAACACATGTGTTACCGGCTATTAACACATGTGTTACTAATTTTGTATCATTTGTAAACTTAAAAAAAAAAAAAGTTGTCGAAAGTATACCTTGTGAGATGACAAATCGAAGAGAAAAAAAAAATGTTGATTTTTATGGTGCAATTTTTATAATTTTTCGACTTACCGTTTGTGAAATATTGAATTTTTTAAAACGTGGAGAAAATGGATTTCATAATACGTGGCGCATTCTTATTGGTTTCTCCATTCTCACTAAATTTCTCATTCTCATTGAACCTAACCCTAAGTTATAATCATAGTTCCGTACTATTTATAAAGAAGGGTAAATGACGCAGATCGGCAACGAACTTTCTTTTTTTGTCGAGTTAGGGTATGAACCCAATTTATTATACAGGTCGGTAACGAACTTTCAAATTATGTTTCGAGTTAGGTAACGAACTTTTTTTTCCACCTAACTCGAAAAGTTCGTTACCTAACTTGAGACATATATTGGACACAAACATTCGAATTATGTTTCGAGTTAGGTAACAAACTTTAAAATTATATTTCGAGTTAGGTAACTAACTTTTCGGGTTAGATGAAAAAAAGTTCATTACCTAACTCGAAACATAATTTGAAAGTTCGTTACCAACCTGTATAATAAATTGGGTTCATACCCTAACTCGACAAAAAAGGTGTAACAACCGGCAAATTAGGACTAGAAATAGTGCCTAATTCTTTGTTAATACATGTAATTAGTGCTGTGTTAGGCTAATTTATGTATCGGATTATATATTGATAAATATATACAACTTTGCGATTTGACTTAAATCGTACGCAACTTAAATAGAATGAAATTCTATTCGATTAATACGGACGTTGGTGAGCAAATGTTTATAAACTAAAATAACGCAATTATGACCTAAATGTTATTTTATAATAACGAATAGTTATCTCGTATCACTCGATTAAAGTTACACTATTTAAAAACGAAAGTAATCAAACTTATTTAAACTAAATTGTATTTCGAACAGTTAAAGATTTAAAGAAATAATTTAAGTGAATTGTTTAACAACCCTCGTATTTTAAATGAATAAATAAACGTGTAAAAATAAATAATTTAACGTAAAACGACGGAGAAAACGAACACCGCACGGAGCCCAGCGCGTGGACTGAAAAATGGGGGCTTTCATCAAAACCCCCATCCACCTCCTTTCCTTTTCTCATTTATCACCAACTCACTCTCTCTCTTCTCCTCTTTTCTTTCTTTTCTCTCTCAAAAACCAAACAAACATCATCCACTTAAATCACCAAATAACACCACAAAACGAGCTCGGATCATCTCATCCATTTGGAAGAAAACGTTCACCGTCACCCGATCTACATTCCTATCTTTTCGGATTTTCAATCCGACACTTTGTAAGTTTCCGACAAATCCCGACATCTCTCGTTTTTGATCATTTTTACTAGTTTATGGTTTAAATAGGCTTATTATGTCCATTTTTGGGTTGGGTAAAAGATTTGGACCCAACGGAAACCGGGAAACTCGTTTTCGACTAAATTTCCGGCAATCAGACCGCTACGTCGCACCTGGCCAGGGGCCTCTGCGACGTCGCGACCTACGTCGCACAAAAATCTCAACGTCGCACTAGCGACGCAGCCTATTACGTCGCATTAACTTGCGGATGTCGCACGTAGCGACGTAGACTTTAACGTCGCAAACCGAACTAGCGTCGCACTTAGCGACGCAACACCCTACGTCGCATTGAATTGCGAAGGCCGCATAATGCGACGCACACGCCCACGTTGCACCTTACGTCGCTTGCGATGTCGCACCCAACGTCGCATAAAACAGAACCCTGAAAACTCAGATTTTTACTAAGTGTCGGAACCAGAATTTTACCACCTAATTTTACTCCAAATCCAGATTTCGGATGCGTTTTCACTAAAGGAAAGTAGTAGAAATAAAAATTTTCCCAGCTGACCTGGCAGCTCGACCCCAGCCAGGGGCTCTGCCCCTTGGACCCCGCTAACCAGGGGCGCTGCCCCCGGACCCCCGTACTTAGATTCCATAAGCACATTTCTCACCAAGTGTCAAACTTGTACAATTTCAAATACTTATACAATACGAAATATCGAACATAATAGAACATACTTTTCAAGTGCAATCACTCTAAATCGCGTTATAAGTGATAAAACTTTAATCATAACGAATCACCAACGGGCCGAACACTTTATTACAAACGATAACGAACCAACATTTGGACAACGGGTTGTATGGACAACTAGCCTAGATGGTCTTGCGAGACATCTACTTACTTAACCTTACATGTTTAGGCATTTAAAGGTTACGGGTTCGGAGAACCTACACGCTACTTACAGTTTTCAACTGCTTACTACTAGGCTCAGGTGAGTCTTGCAGCCCCACTTTTACTGTTTTACATACGGGGTGAGATACATTGCTTACTTTTCTTGAACACAAGTACTAAAACTGCTTACTATACCAAACGGAATTGCATGAGTTATTTACTATTTACAGAAGTCTCTCCATCATATATCGTTAGTTATGGACTTAAGCGCGAACACTGGTTAATGGATCCATTAGGGAAATGACCCTCCCCGCCCGGGGTAGTAGCGCTACCACGTACTGATTTACACGTAGAAACGGGTGACTATTATTTCGTTACTTATGCTTGCTCAATTACGAGCATGTCACGGGAGCAACTGATTATTTACGGGTTAAGCTTCGATTATGAGCCTCATGGCAACGGTATAACTTAATTACTTTACTTTTGCTGGATTTGCAAATACTTGATATACGCCTGCGGGCACTACTGATGAAATCTTGTGTTCAAACTGATTATTTACTGATAAACCTGTGAGATTCACCAACCTTTTGGTTGACCATTTTTAGCATGTATTCTCAGGTACACTTACGGAGTAGGATCACTCCAGGATCACTAGCTAGAGTCGCATGATTTCCAAACTCCATTTAACGGAGATTCTTTGGCATTATCTTTTGTAGCTATGGTTATGTAATAGAATCTCCCGCCACATACGCGGACTCTAGGCTTACATATTTTTGTAAAGAAAACTATATGTTTTCAAACGATTAATTTATGGAATGTAACTATTTTACAAAACGTCTCATTTAGAGGTCGTTTGCTGTATATCTTGTGCTTTGTATATTGATTAGTAACACCCAAGTATGCTTCCGCAAATCACTAAATTTGAGGGTGTTACAGATTGGTATCAGAGCCTAAGGTTATAGTGAACTAGGTTGCATTTAGTGGGCCTAGACTATGACCATTAGGCAGTATTTCCTTACTAGGCATGATTGGTTCAGGAATTTCATCATACGACTTTAATTTAACATAGCCTGATCAACTATGTACAATTAAGGAAAGATGATGTGAGGTCTGAAATGGTTATGTTGAACAGGAATGCGTTAGTTGACTCTGACCACGAGAGAACCAGACCATTACTTGATACGTGCTAGACACTAGGCTGGATATTATATACTTATATATATTAGCCTCGTCTTACTTACACTCTGCCTCAGGAATGGCAAACACATTACCCAATTCATCACGCTCTCATCCGCAAGGATCTCGAAACCCGCGAATAGCCAGGAGGACCACTAGGTCACCTCGAAGCAACCCCTATCCTGTTCATAACTCTCAGAACTCGGCTCATCTCACGGTGCCAGTGTTGGCTACCCAACTCCGCCGTCAGGAGCAAAGGCTTGAAAATCTCGAACGGGAACAACACCGAATGACCTACCTGCTTCGCCAAGCTCTTGACCGCATATCACAACTCCAGCTAGAACAAGAAGATACCAGCCTCTCTGTAAGCATAATTCAGGATTCAATGACCGCTGAATTAGGTGCGGATGAACTCGTAAGAAACCGACTAGAGGAATGTGAACAGCGTTCACAGGAGACTGAGGATCACTCTCGAGCGCTAGTACAACGACTGGCCTTGGTTGAAGATAACGCCAGGCAAGCCAACAGACTAGCAGAAACCGTGGACCGCCTTGTCGCGCTGATGGAGCAGATTAATCTGCATCAAGATTAGATCAGTCTGTAACTTGTAACCAGTTAACTACTTAATTAGGACCTATGTAATTCAACCGGATGTAACCATTCCCGGTACTTTTGTACTACTACTACTACTACTCTGTAATCTTTTGGAAAACCCGAACTTTGTATCCAACTTGTTTACCTAAATGGAATATGATTATCACCTTGTACTGTTATCGTGTATCTCATTATATACACTTGTGATATATCATAAGTTTCATGCAAATATCTTATTCCACTTTCCTTGTGCTTTCCTTGATCAGCAGCATGCCTCCTCGTCGACAAATCACCCTCACTGAAGCCGAAGTTGCGGGTCTGATTGCCCGTAGCGTGGCCCAAGCCCTAGCTACCCGGACTTCAGCTCCTGGTAGCGAAGATACCGCTAACAATGGACCACAACCCAAGCCCTGCTCATATAAGAACTTCCAAAACTGCAAACCTCTGAACTTTGCAGGTACTGAGGGAGCAATCGGTCTAATACGTTGGATTGAGAAAGTTGAATCGGTATTCCTTATCTGCAACTGTGCGGAGGGGGACAAGGTTAAGTTCTCTGTTAGTACTTTTACTGACACCGCACTCACGTGGTGGAACACCTATGCCCAAACTGTGGGGGTTGCCAATGCTTATAAACTCCCGTGGGAGGAGTTGAAGGAGATGTTAAGGGGTGAGTATTGCCCCAGGGATGAACTGAAACAACTGGAGCTGGAATTTTGGAACCACAAGATGCAAGGTGATGATATCACCGGGTACACCAACCGTTTTCACCAACTGGCACTTCTGTGCCCATCCATGGTCGATCCTGAATACAAGAGGATCGAGAATTATGTTGATGGACTGCCCGAGAAACTCCAGGACCTGGTGACTTCATCCAAACCAGGTACTATCCAGAACGCCATCCGTATGGCCCATGAACTTACGGCAAACGCTATCCGCCGTAACACAACCACAGCCCCACCTACAAACAACAAACGAAAGTGGGAAGGAAACCCCAACTCATCCAACCAAATCACCAACCGAAAGCCTGAGCCCCTTAGGGCTTATTCATCCGGCTCTTCAGAAAAGAAAGGGTACATTGGAAGCAAGCCCTACTGCCCCAAATGCAATCGTCACCATGACGGTTCCTGCCCTTGCACAAACTGCAAACGTTTTGGGCATCTGGCCAAAGATTGTCGAAACACCAGTGCCCCAAAGACTTGTTATGGGTGCGGAAGTCCTGGGCACTTTCAGAATAATTGCCCTAAGCAGAAGAACAGCAACAACAACCACAACAAACGGAACAACAACCATGCTCGTAGCAGAGCATTTGTCATCAAAGCTGGGGAAGCTAGAGAAGACCCGAATGTTGTAACGGGTACGTTTCTTCTCAACGATCTTACTGCTTCAGTATTATTTGATACTGGTGCTGATAGGAGCTATATTTCTGATGAGTTTTGCCCACTACTTGATATCACCCCCGTGGCCTTAGATGTTAAGTACACCGTAGAACTTGCAAATGGTAAACTCATAGAAACCGATAGTGTGATACCTAATTGCACTTTAAACCTAGCCGACGAAATCTTCTCAATCGATCTTATGCCTGTTGAACTAGGAAGTTTCGACGTCATCGTGGGTATGGATTGGTTGTCTAAACATCGGGCCGAAATTGTTTGTTCTGATAAAATCGTCTGAATTCCTCTCGCCGCCGGTAGTACCTTGATCATACAGGGGGAGACCGGTGGGACGAGACTAAACTTAATCTCCTGTTTAAAAACCCGAAAATTTCTGAGAAAGGGTTACCCAGCAATTCTCGCGCACATCACTGAGAAAAAGTCGGAGGAGAAGCGACTTGAAGATGTGCCAATCGTTAGAGACTTTCCCGAAGTCTTTCCAGAAGAACTACCTGGTTTACCTCCACCTAGACAGGTCGAGTTCTCGATTGATCTCGTGCCGGGTGCCGCACCGGTGGCCAGAGCACCGTACCGCCTAGCCCCATCCGAACTTCAGGAGTTGTCTACTCAGTTACAGAAACTTCTGGATAGAGGATTCATCAGACCGAGTTCTTCACCTTGGGGAGCTCCGGTCTTGTTTGTCAAAAAGAAAGACGGTTCATTTCGAATGTGCATTGACTACCGAGAGTTGAACAAACTAACCGTCAAGAACCGATACCCACTTCCTCGAATCGACGATCTGTTCGATCAACTTCAAGGATCAAGTTGTTATTCAAAGATTGATCTTCGATCGGGTTATCACCAATTGCGTGTTCATGATGCTGACATCCCAAAAACCGCATTCAGAACCCGTTACGGGCACTACGAGTTCCAAGTGATGCCCTTTGGTCTAACCAACGCACCGGCTGTATTCATGGACCTTATGAATCGGGTGTGTAAACCTTATCTCGACAGGTTTGTCATTGTGTTCATCGATGACATCCTCATATACTCACGAAACAAACAAGAACACGCACAACACCTCAGAACCATCCTAGAACTACTTAGACACGAGGAGCTTTACGCCAAATTCTCTAAGTGTGAGTTCTGGATAAAAATCGTTCAATTCCTTGGGCATGTGATTGATAGTCAGGGAATTCATGTAGACCCATCAAAAATCGAGGCCATCAAGAACTGGCAGGCGCCAACCACTCCTACCGAAGTACGCCAATTCTTGGGATTGGCGGGGTATTATCGCCGATTCATTGAAAACTTCTCAAAAATAGCCATACCACTCACGACACTGACTCAGAAAGACAAAAAGTTCGATTGGACTGATAAACAAGAGTCAGCATTTCAGCTGTTGAAACTAAAGCTTTGTAGTGCACCCATTCTATCCTTACCCGAAGGCACCAATGACTTCGTGGTATACTGCGATGCTTCTCACCAAGGTCTCGGTTGCGTGTTGATGCAACGAGACAAGGTCATTGCTTACGCCTCCCGACAACTTAAAGTTCACGAGAAGAACTACACAACTCACGACCTCGAGTTAGGGGCCGTGGTATTCGCTCTCAAAATCTGGAGACACTACCTTTATGGTACCCGAAGTACTGTATTTACCGACCACAAAAGTCTCCAACACATCTTCGACCAAAAAGATCTTAACATGAGGCAACGTCGATGGATCGAGTTGCTCACCGATTACGACTGTGAGATCAAATATCATCCGGGTAAGGCAAACGTCGTTGCCGATGCTCTCAGTCGTAAGGAACGAACAAAACCGCTTCGAGTCCGAGCCCTCAGTATGACCATTCACAACGATTTAAATATTCAGATTCTCACCGCTCAACTCGAAGCTCTCAAACCCAATAATGTCAAAAACGAGGCCTTACGAGGCATGGATAAACAGTTCGAAATCAGACCCAACGGAGTTAGGTACTTCTCTAACCGAATCTGGTTGCCTAGTTTCGGGAACCTTCGGGACTTGGTAATGGATGAAGCTCACAAGTCCAAGTATTCTATCCACCCGGGATCCGACAAAATGTATCACGGCATCAAGGAGTTTTACTGGTGGCCGAACATGAAAGCTGACATTGCTTTGTACGTCAGCAAATGCTTAACTTGTTCCAAGGTCAAGGCCGAGCACCAAAGACCTTCGGATTGCTCCAACAACCTGAAATTCCTCAATGGAAATGGGAGCAAATTACTATGGATTTCATAACCAAACTACCTAGATCGGCGAGCGGTTGCGATACCATTTGGGTGATCGTCGACCGTCTCACCAAATCGGCTCATTTCTTGGCAATCAGAGAAACCGACAAAATGGAACGTCTTACACAAATTTACATCAAGGAAATCGTTTGCCAACATGGTGTCCCTATCTCTATTATCTCTGACAGGGATGCTCGTTTCACATCTCGATTCTGGCAATCACTCCAAAAATCACTGGGTACCCGTCTCGATATGAGTACCGCGTACCATCCTCAGACCGATGGCCAGAGCGAACGAATTATTCAGACACTGGAAGACATGCTACGAGCCTGCGTAGTTGATTCCGGTACAAATTGGGAAAGACATCTACCGTTGTGCGAATTCTCGTACAACAACAGCTATCACGCCAGCATTAAGGCTGCACCTTTTGAGGCACTATACGGTCGTAAGTGCCGATCACCGATCTGTTGGACTGAAGTGGGAGATAGTCAACTCACTGGTCCTGAACTTATACATGAAACCACAGAGAAAATCGTCGAAATCCAAAACCGACTCAAAGCCGCGCGTGATCGTCAGAAAAGCTATGCTGACGTGAGACGCAAGCCACTCGAGTTCCAAGTTGGGGATCGAGTACTCTTAAAAGTATCGCCTTGGAAAGGCGTAATCCGATTCGGCAAACGCGGAAAATTAAACCCTAGGTACATTGGGCCTTTTGAAATCCTCGAGAGGATAGGTCCAGTGGCATATCGACTGCAGCTGCCCTCTGAACTCAGCAGCGTGCACCCTACTTTTCACATTTCTAACTTAAAGAAATGTCTGTCTGACGAGACACTTATTATACCACTTGACGAGATTCGCATCGATGACAAACTACATTTCGTGGAGGAACCAGTCGAAATTATGGACCGTGAGGTCAAACAACTGAAACAAAGTCGTATTCCCATCGTCAAAGTCAGGTGGAATTCGCGGCGCGGTCCGGAATTCACTTGGAAACGGGAAGACCAAATGCGACTTAAGTATCCTCGATTGTTCACTGATTCTACCCCAAACGCGACTTTGACTTAAATTTCGGGACGAAATTCTTTTAACAGGGGGAGAATGTAACAACCGGCAAATTAGGACTAGAAATAGTGCCTAATTCTTTGTTAATACACGTAATTAGTGCTGTGTTAGGCTAATTTATGTATCGGATTATATATTGATAAATATATACAACTTTGCGATTTGACTTAAATAGTACGCAACTTAAATAGAATGAAATTCTATTCGATTAATACGGACGTTGGTGAGCAAATGTTTATAAACTAAAATAACGCAATTATGACCTAAATGTTATTTTATAATAACGAATAGTTATCTCGTATCACTCGATTAAAGTTACACTATTTAAAAACAAAAGTAATCAAACTTATTTAAACTAAATTGTATTTCGAACAGTTAAAGATTTAAAGAAATAATTTAAGTGATTTGTTTAACAACCCTCGTATTTTAAATGAATAAATAAACGTGTAAAAATAAATAATTTAACGTAAAACGACGGAGAAAACAAACACCGCACGGAGCCCAGCGCGTGGACTGAAAAATGGGGGCTTTCATCAAAACCCCCATCCACCTCCTTTCCTTTTTTCATTTATCACCAACTCACTCTCTCTCTTCTCCTCTTTTCTTTCTTTTCTCTCTCAAAAACCAAACAAACACCATCCACTTAAATCACCAAATAACACCACAAAACGAGCTCGGATCATCTCATCCATTTGGAAGAAAACGTTCACCGTCACCCGATCTACATTCCTATCTTTTCGGATTTTCAATCCGACACTTTGTAAGTTTTCGACAAATCCCGACATCTCTCGTTTTTGATCATTTTTACTAGTTTATGGTTTAAATAGGCTTATTATGTCCATTTTTGGGTTGGGTAAAAGATTTGGACCCAACGGAAACCGGGAAACTCGTTTTCAACTAAATTTCCGGCCATCAGACCGCTACGTCGCACCTGGCCAGGGGCCTCTGCGACGTCGCGACCTACGTCGCACAAAAATCTCAACGTCGCACTAGCGACGCAGCCTATTACGTCGCATTAACTTGCGGATGTCGCACGTAGCGACGTAGACTTTAACGTCGCAAACCGAACTAGCGTCGCACTTAGCGACGCAACACCCTACGTCGCATTGAATTGCGAAAGCCGCATAATGCGACGCACACGCCCACGTCGCACCTTACGTCGCTTGCGATGTCGCACCCAACGTCGCATAAAACAGAACCCTGAAAACTCAGATTTTTACTAAGTGTCGGAACCAGAATTTTACCACCTAATTTTACTCCAAATCCAGATTTCGGATGCGTTTTCACTAAAGGAAAGTAGTAGAAATAAAAATTTTCCAAGCTGACCTGGCAGCTCGACCCCAGCCAGGGGCTCTGCCCCTTGGACCCCGCTAACCAGGGGCGCTGCCTCCGGACCCCCGTACTTAGATTCCATAAGCACATTTCTCACCAAGTGTCAAACTTGTACAATTTCAAATACTTATACAATACGAAATATCGAACATAATAGAACATACTTTTCAAGTGCAATCACTCTAAATCGCGTTATAAGTGATAAAACTTTAATCATAACGAATCACCAACGGGCCGAACACTTTATTACAAACGATAACGAACCAACATTTGGACAACGGGTTGTATGGACAACTAGCCTAGATGGTCTTGCGAGACATCTACTTACTTAACCTTACATGTTTAGGCATTTAAAGGTTACGGGTTCGGAGAACCTACACGCTACTTACAGTTTTCAACTGCTTACTACTAGGCTCAGGTGAGTCTTGCAGCCCCACTTTTACTGTTTTACATACGGGGTGAGATACATTGCTTACTTTTCTTGAACACAAGTACTAAAACTGCTTACTATACCAAACGGAATTGCATGAGTTATTTACTATTTACAGAAGTCTCTCCATCATATATCGTTAGTTATGGACTTAAGCGCGAACACTAGTTAATGGATCCATTAGGGAAATGACCCTCCCCGCCCGGGGTAGTAGCGCTACCACGTACTGATTTACACGTAGAAACGGGTGACTATTATTTCGTTACTTATGCTTGCTCAATTACGAGCATGTCACGGGAGCAACTGATTATTTACGGGTTAAGCTTCGATTATGAGCCTCATGGCAACGGTATAACTTAATTACTTTACTTTTGCTGGATTTGCAAATACTTGATATACGCCTGCGGGCACTACTGATGAAATCTTGTGTTCAAACTGATTATTTACTGATAAACCTGTGAGATTCACCAACCTTTTGGTTGACCATTTTTAGCATGTATTCTCAGGTACACTTACGGAGTAGGATCACTCCAGGATCACTAGCTAGAGTCGCATGATTTCCAAACTGCATTTAACGGAGATTCTTTGGCATTATGTTTTGTAGCTATGGTTATGTAATAGAATCTCCCACCACATACGCGGACTCTAGGCTTACATATTTTTGTAAAGAAAACTATATGTTTTCAAACGATTAATTTATGGAATGTAACTATTTTACAAAACGTCTCATTTAGAGGTCGTTTGCTGTATATCTTGTGCTTTGTATATTGATTAGTAACACCCAAGTATGCTTCCGCAAATCACTAAATTTGAGGGTGTTACAAAAGGGAAAGTTCGTTGACGATCTGCGCCATTAACCCTATAAAGAATTGTCTTTTTTTTTCTTTCTTATTTTTAGAACGGTAAACCTACAATCTAACACACGATTATCTACACTCACCACGAATATTTACAATTCACTATCCTCAAGTGAGGCTTGAACCCACAACCTCTAAGTTGGAGTGTCACTCTCATTCTTAACATCTTAAAAACATATTAATAGTACTAATTTATCCCTATTACACTAATAAATGAAAGTAAAATTCAAATAAGAAAGTCTTGTTGTAAAGTAAAGAATAATAGAGAGAAAGAATTGAAGTATCTTATTAATTTCATAGAGGATATATATAATACATATGTAAAATATTCTTAAAAAAAACAATAATCTCCTAATATAACATATCTAATCTATGTAATAGTTGATATCGACATCCACTCCATATATAGATTTATAACAAGTCTTCTCTTTTTGATATTAACTCATTTCAATATTTTATATTTAAAAAATAATTACTATTCAAGGATAATTGTTATCTAACGAAAATATATAGTATCATACATAGAAATGAAAACATTAGTTGTTAGGGCTATATTTTGCACAATATGCTACTTAGCAGGAATATATCTTTTTTATATTCATCTTCGATATGAAAATTGTTAAATAAGGGTAATGAAGGAATAAAAATTTACATATTTATCAAGAAGCTTAAGTTTAGGGTGGTGATATATACAACACACAAATTGATGTATACATCACAAATGTGCTATGATATACTTGTACTGCATGCTGTATTACTTGTGCAGTGTGGTGTAAACAACAATTTTTGTGTTGTATATATCAACTCCCTTAAGTTTATTGATTTATGAGCTTATTATCTGTATAGCACAAATCATTTGTGTTGTTAGCAATCACCAAACTAGTAAAGTTTTATAAATTATATTTATAATCTTCAACTTTTTTATATGTACACAAATGATCTCTGATTTAAAAGTAACAACACAAAATTAATTGTGCAATTCTGTTGGACGAATTACTATCTCTTTATTTATTAATTACTTCGTAATTTTTTTTGTGACAATTTTAGTAGTCTAGATTCAATATTTCGACAAGTTTTAGTATATTGTCAAAGATCGAGCTTTCACTCGCATTAAGAATTTTTTATTTTTTTTTAATATAACCCAAGACTTCAAAATATAATCCACCAAATTGTGTTATATATGAATTGATTGAGTAATATATAAAAAGGAAATTGCAAATTTTGAAGGGGAGTGTGGAGTTTAAAAGAGTTAAAGAATGATTACACTTTGAGTATATGTGTTTCAAGTTATAGAGTCCTTGTGTATATAGAAAGTTGAGTGTTTTTTAATTTTCAATTCTTTAGTAACTTATAACTTTGTATTAAAGTTACTAGTAACACATATGCATGGATTAATCTTAATTACTTTAGAGGAATTTACTACTATATTATAAGTAGAATAGAATAGAATTAAGAAGTGCACAAGCCTAAATTTCATTTAAAAGTCCATTAACTAAAGATCCATCAATTATATGTAACATCCCGTCTTTAACGGCCATAATATTGTTTGCTTTGCCCGCAGGTTCACGACTTTGTTTTTGATGGCGTCTACGCTTAACTACAAAGATTTGCAGTGCTTGTGGCCTCAAAACGCGTTGTGTTTGGTAAGGCCAAAATATTACTTATGAACCCACAATCTTTTATGTCCACGGCCCATATGGGATACGCCTATAATGTTATATTTTAATCATTTATTTCCAAGTAAATACCATGTTTTTCACTTTAAATTTGTCGCTTAGCGAAAGATAGTTGTTAAAATGTATGTCATGTTCGAGGGTACTAATTTGGTCAGTGTCATCTATATCGTATTAGTGAGAATCAAACTAACAGTGCAGTTGCCCCTTTTACATCCGTATCTGATGAAATTTGAATTATCACTATCACTACTACATATAAAACATCTTCATTTATATCTTAAATTAGTCTCAACACAAGTAAATGACTATATTGTCCTCATTTATGGCATATTAGCATTAACATTAATAAAACTATTCCCTATTAATCTATCATATTTACTATACATAAACATATAAGTATAATTTCATATTAAAAATAAAATTAAAATATACAAAACACATACAATAAGTTTTAAAATTTTCACGTAACTTATCATTGTAATTTCACCGTCGCATTGCGCGAGTATATTATTCTAGTAATATTTTACATATATCAAGTTATGATTTGATCCCTAAACTAATCTAGTTATTTTACTTTAGCCTTGAGGTTTGTGAATGGAAATTTAGTGAATAAAATCAACATAATGTTCACTTTTGATAAAGCATAGTCTGTAATATAAATTCATTTACAAAATAACTAAAAATACAACCGCAATTGAATATTTATGTTATGTTTACTCGTTATCGTTTCGTTTGGTTGTCGTATTGTTAACTTTATTTTGATGGCAAAATCATATCATATCGAAGAAGGTTAGAGTTACAAAAATTTCAACAATAATTTCATATATATCCTTCTAATATTTAAGTTTTTTCATCCATACTTCTATACTTTAATATAACAATGTTGTTAAGATCGATATTATACTTCAAATAGTTTTCATCTTTGTAAGATCGGGTTTGAAAATGAGATCGAGATTGTATGATTATACTTTTAGTAAAACGTTTATATAAAAATAATTTAGATGAGCCTGTATTAAAGAATTAAAATGATCCTACAATCTTAGTTAAGATGATCACCAATTTTACGAGTTTGTAAACAATCTTACTTAGCATCATGTAATGATCCATCACGTTTATTTTTAGTAAGATCGTACGATGGTAGAGTTATACAATCAAGATTCAATCTTACGATCAAGATCATGATTTTAATATTTGTGATTTTAATAATCTCCACGAAATTTGGAATTGGATTTTTAAAAGGGTATACATGAAATTACAATATCTGCAAGGATATACATTAATATTCTTAAAATTAAGTTATATTTTATTTTTTTGTCGGATATAAACCTTAAAATTCACAAGATCAAACCATATGTTTAACGACACGTGGACAGCATAGTAGGGAAAGACAACAAAGCTAAAGTTGTTATCAACTTATCATCGGTTCTTTAGATCATTATACTTTGACTTTTTTGCATCGAATAATACCGAAAAAAAAACACCAGCACACCACCACTGACAAAGTGACAAGTCTTGCAAAAAAAAAAGAAGCTAAAATAAATCAACAATAAAATTGCAAATTCCATAACTATAACATCTTTAGACCATTTTCACAAGATGTTACTATAATCAATAACTCGTTATTTATAAGAAAGGGGAAAAAAAAAAAACCTTCATCTGTGCCCTTCACGCCCCTTCATGCCCAACCATGATCACATTTCTCCAGAATCACCTTCATCATCATTGCAACTTTCAAAGGAGGTTGTACCAAACCAAGCTTCTAGCCATCGCCAAAAATCTCGGCTTTGACTTGCCATGGGCTTGCATTGTCAAATATTGTATTGGATTTACTGTGGATCGCATGTAAGTTTCATATTAGATGAAAATTTTCTTTTGGGGAGAGATATCGTTTGTGACCTCGGCCTTTTGAATGTTTAGTCTTGATGATTGAGACACCAGAAGCTCATGCACTCTCCTCTTCAACTGGAAAACACCACAAGTAGATATTATAAACATTGAATCTTCAAAGTACCAATTCAATGACAAATTAAAGAACATGACACTGAAGGCGCTCGCTCACGAGGAAGATCACAAATTTTACATGAAAAGAAAAAAAAGATTGAAATAACAATGTATGGAAACCAACCCTTGTTGGCTATATGATGATTACCTCCTTTATCCCATTTCTACTTCAGTCTTAGAATATAAATATTGAGATGCAATTGTCACCTTTTCTCAGTCACAATAGAAAATTTCTTCCATGACTTATTTAAACTGAACAAGAGGTGGCAATTCCTACCCATTTTCAAAAATGGTTTGGTTTGGGTTATACTTGCCCAAACGGGTCAAATAAACATTTATCAGATAATGAACAAGTCAAAGCGCTAAGCAAACACGTTGAAAAGTAGCTCAAAATGCGCCTTTGATGCATACAACCTCCCTGATGACATTTAGATTGTTGATAGCATAGTTTTCTTGACAACATCTTAGGATTTAATGATATAAAAAGTTAAAAGAGTATGTCCGTCAACCCAACTTGACACATTTCGACCCAATCAGACCCAAACCAAGTTTAACTCGTAATCGAGCTTGCCTGACCAACCCATTATGCCACCTCCACTATAATGTCAGAACTCTCAACAAGATAGTTGTTTTCTAACCTCGTTGAGTCCAACTTCACTCTTTACTGATACACGAAGCGCTCCTTCGGGTCCCATCTTTCGGTATCTGATTAGTTCAGAGTGGTCTGTTTCGGAATCTTCTGTCACGTAAAGAACAGGGGATTCTTGCAACAGATCACACTTGGAGACAACATCAATCCATAGATGGGTATTAAATCTTTCTTTTATTTCTTGGTAAATTAGAAACTGCATTATTCATGGATATCAACATAAGATTAATAGAATCACCATGCAATATCGATAGAATTTGTAACTTAAATAAAATGTAGAACCTGATCAGAAGGAGAGGTTCCAGTGTTCCACATTCTCCAGTTAAATCGTGAACAAATAATACGGCAGTAGGTAGATGAGCTAGCACAGCCAGTGTTAGCTTTTCCAGATTATTCCTATCCTCTGCAGACCAAAAGAGAGATCGTCCCAATAAATTTCCCCAGTGTTAATCTTTATTTAACTCCAAGATATAAAAGGATTCTACTACTCTCTGTCCACAATAATGTTAATTTCCAAATTTGCTGAATTCTTGATCGTGATTAACTCTCTGTATCAAAACGGGTCGGTCGGACAATTCTTAAGTATATGTTATACATTGTTTGTTCATATCTTTTGTATCTTAAAACATTAATGTAAAAAACAGATTAAACACACAAACATGTACAAGTAACCATCTATGTTTTAATAAATAAAAACTACTTAAAAGGTTCAAGCATTTTAATACATTCTCGGTCACCTTTTGGCCCGAATGCCAATTTGACTAGTTTCCTATACAGCAAAAAGGAATCTATTTTACCCATTTTACCCAGTATCACTGATATACAACCTGAAAAAGGAATGAGATTGCCAACTCTAATCATCGTGACACCATATTTATAACAAAGTTTTTGTCTACAGGATTCTTCAGTTTAGTGGTTATTGGAGGTGGCAACTTCAACACATTTACCCATGAATGGGTCGATACTGATTATGTTTTATACTTTTATTTCTAGCAGGTCATATGGGTAAAATAAACTAACAAAAAGTAACCAAAAAGAAAACGTGCCAATGGGCCGAATATAACTTGAAGTGAATACATCCTACTAAATCACTTTTACCTCAAATGTTATAATTATTTATATTTTGCAATCATAATAATCACAAAGAATGGGCCAAAGTGCCAAACTGAAAAACATAGGAATACTTAAATCAGGGCACAAGTCTATTACCGTCACGTCTCCTTAGGATCCCAGGTGTATCTGTTACCTGCAGTCAAGTTTTAACCCTGAGCATATTATAGAGACAAGATTTTGGAGAACAGGCTGAAGTTGCTAGTTCAATTAGTCAAACCCTAAAATACATGGAAATGGTTTAGATGATATTGAAAATACGTTCAGAACTAGACAGTTCAGCTAGACCTACTGGATATGAAGTCTGACTTTTCACTGTAAGCCAGAAGAGGGAAAATGGTTATAAGATGACATTTAAGAAATTCACTCATAAGCAAGGTTGAAAAAGTCGTAAGTCGGGGATTAGTCGGTCGGGACATTTTACGGACTAGTCGGGACTAGTCGGAGATTAGTCGGATTTTGACTTTTATTGACTTTCTAGTATTTAAATAAATTTTCAAAATTATATATGAATAAATATAGATGAGAACCATAAAGATAAACAGAAATATACATAAACTTTAACATAGGTGTCATAAAAAAACTCCAACATAAACATTGTAGTTCGATTGTTCAAAATACTTATTTTTTTAAAAGTTGACCATCTTTGACCATCCCAAAAACCCGTCTTTGACCGCTTTTTCCCGTCTTTGACCCGCTTTTTCCCGCTTTTTGACCCAAAAACCCGTTTTTTCGCGTTGACCCGTCTTTGACCGACTTTCTGACCGACTTGGCCATGGATTAGTCGGTAGCCATTATTGGCCGACTAATCCCCGACTAATCCCGTCTTTTACAACCATGCTCATAAGTGCCTTCATTCGAAATAGAACAGACATGGTCATACAATAAAACCCAAGAAAGACTCGTGCATGTAGACAAAATGAGAAACAACATTCACCCTATTAATTCGAAATTTTAATGTGTGCAGTCATCGATCTACCAGCTTTGATCAGATTCTGGAAACATTTTATATAAGCAATATTTAATTGTATCTACAGATAGTAAGAAGAAAAGGCTGACCTGGAAATTCTGGTAGCTTAAAGCAATATGGCCCATTAAAATTCCTCTAGTTGTAAAAGGGTAGTTACAGATCTGCATGAACGTAAACATAAACTGTGTCAGTAATTCTTTTACGTGGTCCATATGAACATTTTAAGTTAATGAATACCAAAATATCTACACTTGCCATCTCGATATACACAGCATACCAAATAATTTGAGTAGTAAATTGCATGATTGTACATTATTTTTTGATGCCCCGGAAGTCATTAAGATTGAGCAAGTGATTAAGCTCCATGAAGGTTTAGTCTCAGACCACAAATCTTGCCATTTCAGTTGAGGTAGTAAAACCGTCAGGTTCGGTACAGGTCAAACTAAGTATAGTTTAAAACAGGTCGAATGACAAAACGAGCTCCGTGTCACCCCTATCCAACGCATTTCAAGATTTACTAAAAAGGTACCTGTTTGACTCATTACCCGCCCTTATAGTTATAACCCTCCCATTTCGCCTCATCTACTTAGCAGAAGTGGTAAAATGAATACCTCAGGCCTTCCTGTCGAAAGTATGCGCACTAAAGATGATTTTCCAACATTAGGAGCTCCAACAAGGCAGAGTGTTGGCATTTCAAGATCAACAACTGGCATTGCCCGCAAAGTCTACAAATCAGAATGTTGCACATTGTTAAAGAACAAAAGGTGACTTCTTCAGTTATTTGTATTGAAAGAATATATATAGTTATTAACTTGATAAAATATTAACTTGTTGGAATCATAATCTTATAAATTCCAAAAACCTTGGCTATTTGCATCAGCTCATCAACAGCTTTTCCATCAGAATGAAAAATTTCTTCAAGTCTTTTTATTCCCTGCAGAGAAGTTACAGAAGATATTATGTTAAGAAGTGAATGTGACGAATTATCAAAAGGAATCTTGTGATTTAGTGACTGACCTCAGCTAACCTCTCCTCAGCTTCACGCTTTGTTGATGACTGTTGGCATTTGATTAAAATTAGTTAAGTAAATATAGCAATGCTAAATGTCAAGAAATCAAGCAACTAGAAGACTGTACAAAGAATATTAACTTGTGACAATTTCAAACCTGACACCGATATCTCAACACACACAAACACAAAATATGTGTTTTGGTTAAAAGCCGGAAATCACTGACAAAAAAGTAGAAAAAAGATATGAACCCAAATTTGTCAAACAAGAAAAGTCAATCTGAATGGCTTGTTTGATAACTCTATTGCTACAAAAAGCCCATATCCACTCCTTTTCCACGTGAAATGTCCACTTAGAACTGGAAAATGAGTGGTTTACTTTTTAATACAAGTCAGGCCGTGTCAGGTTGACCCACAAATATTTTCTTGTCCATTCTATTATTAATAGTAAACTGTTAATTGTAATGATAAATACAACACAATAACAATCGATAATCTTATTAAATAAAAGGACTGAGGGGACCGTAATATTTATTAATATACTTTGCGAGACTTTCAACCCATTTGACCTGTTAGGGATACCCTATAAGTCCATAACCTAAATCCACCCATTCATAAGTAAATGGTTCAAAATCACCACCTCTAATGTCCACTATATACAGGCAGAGGTCGGACCTGAGCACAGAGTGAAGCAAGTTCTTTTCCAACTGATACTACTTTCTTCCTTAGAGAATCAACCTTTCCTAACACCTGCAATTACAAGATTGCGTAAGCACTTGGCACTCAACTAGTTCAATACATATTTGTGCAGATCCTTGATTGACCATGATAAAAACTTCTAAAAGTCAAAAGGAGTTGCACGCTTAATACCAACCTCTTCATAATTTCCATCTCCCAAGGTCAACTCAATAAGAGACCGCTCGTAAGGGTGCAAGTGTCTCTTATTTGGGAAGTTTTCTTTGTATGTTTTCAGAGGCAGCGTTAGTTCCTAAAGATTGTAGTAAAATATTCTATATCAGATATCGAGATGTACGCATCCGAAAATTTAACGTTTAGCTCATCATTAAATTTCAAATTACCTTCATTAGAGCATCAAGATGTTTTGCACCTTTGTTTTTCTCACGTTTGGCGGCATTTGCAATACCTGTGAATTATGCAAGCTAAGGAATATAGTTAACAATCACTGTCCACTATCCAGAAGACTTTAAACGGCTGATAATAGCCAACTTTAACTTTAAACGTAACAAATCAAGGTTACTGATTACCCTTTGTAGGCGTTACCCTCCTAGCCTTAATGCTGAAAAAAGAATATCAACTGAAGGCATCACCATTGGTAGCTTTTGAAAGGCACCAACTGTATCAAGTGGCGTAGGTGTTGTGTCCTAACAAAGAGCAATATTTAACTATTGTTATAATAACCATGCAAACAAATAGAAATCGAGATCCAAACTAAAGAGGCATTTTATTCAATATACATACACAACTACATAGTAAACTTTACAATGTACTAGTCAGAACTACCTTTGGTTTCTTTTCCTGCTTGGTATGGGATGTCTCTACATAGCTTCCATTCACAACCTCATAGGTAGTTGTTTGCATCTGTTTGCTGAAGCACAGAGGATAAATTTTCATTCTTGGTAATGAATACAAACCTGCAAGATATTATACACCCAAGCTAAGATGTCTTATGTTTAGTTATAGAATCTACTTTATCTTTGGTAGGAGTAAGAAACAGAGTAAATTACCAAGAGAATGCTCTAAACATAGGGTTAATTACATGTATTAAACGCATACTTCCGTTTGTCAGTTACTCAGTTATGAATATTGCTCATCCTTCCTCAAAGCCCAAAAAATAAAATAAAATAAGCACCCCATTTAATCATTGAAATTGAAAGTTGAATAAAAAAACTACATAGAAACTGCAAAGAGCATTGCTTAACCACACCTCTAAGCAATTTGAGTAGCAGCAGCAGCAGCAGAAAAGGACACATAACACATCATAATCGTAAATCGTCAAAGAATTTAACCCAAACCCCAACCCCCCACCCGGCCACCCCCCTTCTCTCTTTTCGGTTTATTAGATTAAGGAGCTCGAATAGGAATGTGCCACGTCACCCTCATCCCCCCCCCCCCCCCCCCCCCCCCTCCCTCTTACGCCATCAAAAAAGCAAGAACCAGCCGGAAAGTATTCACCGTCACTGCTTTCCGTGGGTACCATGCTAATTTCGCATAAAGTTTGCATCTTGTCCTTAGTCTGGTAGAAACTTTGAGCTCAATGTTTGCTCATTATCATCACTCTGTTAGTCTGTTGACTCTGTTCTATAAATACTGAAGATGTTTTCTCTAAAAACCTAACTCGAAATTCTAAACGCATATCTATACTATCCACCAACCCCCATACAAGATAGACTATCAAAGCCTAAATAGGATGATAGCAAATAAACGAACAAACTAATTCAGTAAAAACCATTACACATATAAACAAAACGATATACATATATGCATTTATAATCCAGATATTGAGGAGCTAGGGTTTGAACAAGAAACAAAAATGGAAAAAATAAGAATTTACCTTTGGTTCGATTGAATAATATCGTTGAGTAAGGAATTTGCGATAATGGCTGGAGCAGGTTAACTGGGGGGGGGTGGTGTTGTTAATTTCATAGGGTTTTACGTTTTTGACATTTGGAAATAAAATAATGGAGTAATTACTTTTACTCCTCTAGGGTCTGAAATTATTTATACCTAATAACTAATCATATCCTCCAGTTTGTGTTATTTGGGTTACACTAATTAAATTTTTAGATCTAAATTTAGGTTTATGAGTTTAAACATATCAATCATTTTTCATTACATTATCATTCCTTTCGTATTTACTATTTAGGTACCAAAAGGCCTTGGCCAAGGCAAATAGTTTCGATTATGCAACATGCAATGTTAGATGTATGGTAACTAGGGCTGTAATCAAGTCGAGCCGAGCTCGAGTTCGACAGGGCTCGAGATCAGCTCGATTAATTTATAATAGGCTAGAGCTCGGCTCGATAGCTCGACGAGCTTTCATGACGCAAGTTCGAGCTCGACTCGATAATGTTTTAGGATGGCTCGAGCTCGGCTCGAAAAGCTCGAATATTCTTATAAAAAAATAATTTTGAATACCCAAACTTATTTTATATTATTTTATGTATATATAAATACCAAAAATTATTTGAAAAATATATATAAAATAAGTATAAAGTGTGAAAATTACTAATAACATATGTAAAGTAGTATAATAATAATTAAAGTATAACAATAAAATCATTTTAGATTCAAAGTTACATATATACAATGTAAAAATATACATATTAATAAAAGCTCGATAATAGCTCGAGCCGAGCTCTTAAAGGCTCGAGCTCGGCTCGATATATATTTCGAGCTCTACTGTGACACCCGTCAAATTAGGACTAGAAATTAGTTCCTAATCATTATGTAATACATGTAGTTAGTGCTATGTATTAGGCTAATTGTATGTATCAAAATATATATTGATGAATATATATATCAGTACTCGATTAGATTTAATCGTGCAATTATCAAATCGGCCGAATTTCCGATTCAAATATACGGCGTTGGTAAAACTCAAGTATTAAGTATTGAAGAATTATTATTTAATACTCACATCATTTATTATATATTATTTTGATAATATATATCAAGTATTACATATCGTACAAATCAAAACGTTCGCGACAAAACTCATAAACAATGAATTATTATTTGAAATAATAATTACTAGTTACTTTGTTTGAAATAAAACACATTTTTGTTTTATATCATTTTACTCAAACGCGACGAAACCAATTGAATCCTATCCGTCCCTCAAACGTAAAACAAAGATATAATTTATATATCCCGTTAAATGTATTTTTATAAAATACTTCAAATGAAAATACGTACGATATCATTTTTAGAAAATTATCGTTTTAAAACATTATACTACTTTTCGTTCGGGTACAAAAACACGGGTATTTTGTACTGCGAATGGGAGCCCAACCGACTCCAATTATTGGAGCCGGATGAACAAACCAGACACACCCTTCCTTTCACCTCATTTCATTCTCAATCTTTTTCTCAATTCTCTCTCGGCTCTCTCTTTGATTTCACAAACAACAACAACAATAACAATTAACAACAACAGATTATCATCATCATTTCGTGGATCATCATCATCATCTTCATAATCTCCTTCGTTTTCATCATCATCACCATTCAAGCTCCATTTTTAAAATAGTAAGGAATCGCTAACTTTTACTTTGTAATTTCGTGTTTATATTACTTAGATTATCAAGTATTAGTGCTAGGATTGATGATTGCTAGTTGATTTCGGATTTAAATATGGGTTTGGGTGAATTTTGGAATGACAGACTCGGACCAGACCTTTGAATCCGGCGGATTCATGGTGAATCCGGCGGATTCCCACCCAGAACCAAGAACAACCCGGCGGGTGCAGTTTGTACCCGGCGCGTCCTTTAAATTATCATGAATCCGGTCGGATTCATGGGAATCCGGCGGATTCCCTTCATTTGTCACCAATCCGGCGGATTCCCCCTTTATATTTCATGACCCGACAAATCAACAAACTAACCCTGCGAATACTAGCTAAAACAGAACAAATAATTTTTCGAAAACGTCGACGATTTCAGAAGTTAAAACAGGGTAGCTTCTCGATGAAAAATTTATTATAACGGATTGAGCTCAAATTCGCACGGTTATTCGAAAACAGCCAAATGATCAAAGCTAAGTACCTTAGCCTAGTCGGTTTTAGGCCATTCGGGGTCATCTAGGGGTCGAAAATGGCATATTTTAGTTTTCGGACCCCCGTTTTTCCATAAACTTAAAACTAAAGGTTTACACTAAGTGTCAGATATCGCGACATATTTCATACTTATACGATACAACATTTAAACACTTCACATACACTTTTATAAGCACAACAAATCATGTATAATAATAATAGTTTGAAATTATTATTACAAACCATCACCAACGACCCGTATACATTTTCAAAACTCAAACATAATCGACAACCAAAGTATTTGGGCATAACTAGTTGAGGGAACAACTAGCATAGATGGTCCGTAGAGTCATCTAATCAATCAAAACCTTGCGCGTTTAATACGCCTGGCAGGTTCAATATCTAATCATTATCAAAACCTTGCGCGTCTAAGACGCCCTGCAGGTTCAGTCGTTGTAACGACATCAAATCATTGTGAATCATTATAATTGTTGGCTAACAATTCATCAGACTCAGGTGAGTCTCATAGCCCCTATTTTAAATGCTTTTACCTAGGGGTGAGATACATGCTCTGTTTTGTTTTACATGTGAACGCAAGTATCAAATTATCACGTATGCTGCATGAGTTGTTTTCATCTAATCAATCAAAGTCCTCTGAAGCATAGTTCTGTTAATATGATTTAGCGTGAATGTTAGTGTATGGTACCATATGGGATTGACAATCCCCGTCCGAGTTAGCAAGCACTAACCTGTCAAACGGACGCATTATCATTTGTTCAAACGTATGTTGATTAGGCATACGCATAGAGGCACCCTCGATCAGGCACTTGATAGTGATCCTGACCCCTCAGTTAAGCTCAGACTATGTGCTCATGTTAGTTGTATCAATCTTTACTTATTTGTTTAATTACAAATATTCATGTGATACTCATCAATCAATTATTTACATGCTTTGTAAATCGAATCATTAAATCTTGCGGTTCACAAATCATATGTTATCATATCAAACCTGTGAGCTCACCAGCTTTATAGCTGACCTTTTAGCATGTTATCTCAGGTGCTCAGCAGTAGGTTGGACTGCCCATCAGGATACTGTAGCTCGAGTCGCATGCAATCATATAATCATCAAGAGATTTCCTTGCATTTCTATATTTTGTATAAATTAGATATGTATTAGAATCTCTCAAATATCCATGCGAACTCGTCTTTTGTAAAACATATGTAGACTTTTACGTTAATCAATGTATTTGTAAAACGACGCATGTAGTGGTCGTTCATTATTTATCTTATGTGCTTTGTGTATTGATTAGTAGCACCCCAAAACATGCTTCCGCGAACAGTAAATTTGGGGGTGTTACATCTACTTTTAAGCTCGAGATCAGGCTCGAACTCGATAAAAGCTCGACTCGAACGAGCTCAAGCTCGAGCCGAGCTCGAGTTGCTCGATAAAAGCTCGACTCGTTTGCAGCTCTAATGGTAACAAGGGTTTAGGCTCACGCTACGCTGCGAAAATAGGTTGCTAATACATACTCCGTATTATTATAGATTAGTACTTCTTTATCAAACAATTATAACATCTACCCATTAATTCAAATTCAAATGTATTTATTGAATTTGGATCATATTAAATATTTTCAAAAGTAAATAAATTATACAATAAGTTAAATATAATGAAAAGCTTGGAAATATGAAATGTATGTATAATTGTATATATATTCGGTGAGAGTAAGGTTCAAATGAGTCCATGATTTTTTAGTGAGATTAAGGGCACCAATGATATCATGTCATATGTACAAAGAGAATGTTCCTTACTACAAAACTCATTTACCCCAAACATCAATTATCTCACAAACGACAAATCGAAAAATCATGAAACTTGCACCATATTTTTCAGCGTTTTATCCTCTTCGATTTGCCGTCTCTCAAGGCATACTTTCGATAAAAAAAAAATCGGTTTTTTGGTGGGTTTTATAAATTAGTAACACACGTGTTAGTGATTGATTGTACATTTTATTTACGGTTATGGTTAGGGTTTAGGGTTAGGATTTAGCAGGGTTCATGGTTTAGGGTTTAGATTTTATGTTTTAGTAGGGTTTAGGGTTTATTAGGGTTTAGTATGATTTAGGGTTTAGAGTTTTATAAAGCGTTTAGGGTTTGGGGTTTAGGGGTTAGGGTTTAGGGTTTGGGTTTTGGGGTTTCGGGGAGAATTTTTTTTTATCGAAAGTATGCCTTGAGGGACGGCAAATCGAAGAGGATAAAACGCACAAAATTATGGTGCAAGTTTCATGATTTTTCGATTTGTCGTTTGTGAGATAATTGATGTTTGGGGTAAATGAGTTTTGTAGTATGGAACATTCTCTTTGTATATGTGGCATGATATCATTGATTCCCTTAGTCTCACACAAATTTTTAGTCTCATTTGAACCTCACCCTATTTGGTGAAGTTGTTTAATTGTTTAGATCTTTCAAATTTCTTAATACACCATCATAAATTGAGCCCAAATCATATGTATAAGCATATGAAAAAAAAAAAAAAAGGCCACAATATTACATATGTCTTTATTGGGCTTTAAATAAAAACACCATACATCACTCAATCGTCCATTTCATCCAACCAAATTGATGGGACCTTCCATTTACACCAATGATGTATTATGTCTGCCGATAATACAAAACAAAGCTCTAAATTCCTATTTCACAACTCAAAAATGACACATAAGCATCAAATAGTGTAACACTATTCTATGGTTGAAAACTAAAACTTACATGAATGTTCAATGTTAGTACTTCAGTGGGTGCATCTACTCTAACCCATACCTCCCATGCTCATTTCATCTCCTTAATTTAAAAAATATACACATCCAAAATGTAACCCATCACCCTCTTCCCGGAGCAAGAGGGGAAGTTGCAAAGTTATACAATCAACATTTTGTTTAATATTCCTTAACATGCCTATACGTAATCATATTACATTTGGTCTCTTCAATTTTTCTAGCTTTGATTTTTGGTTTGTATCATATTTACAGGTTCCATTGTGTTTTGTCTTGGATTTGAGGAAGATGGTGCTCGTGGTGTGTAGATCTTTAAGTGAAGAAGGTGTTGACCCATCGTTAAGCTACACGTCAGCATGAAATGGTGTGCTACGGTTTGCTCACCATCCCTGTAAAAACCAACACTTAACTCGACAACTCCTCTGTTTATAGTTCAAACTTGCACATCTTCTCACCGCACTCTTCTTTGGCATTTTGCTGAAACACCGTTTAAGAGTGGCAGTGTGCATATCATATTTTATCATCATCTTCCTGAATCTCAAATAGATGTTTCAATTTTCACATTCGTTTCATGTCTTGCAGGTTGTAGAAGGTATATATGTTATACATTTTGTTCTTCTTTACCACGTTAATTATTATTCCTCATTTGTTAATCTTTTACTGCCTTGAAGCTTCAATTAATGGACTATGCTTATACTCTTTTGGTGTGTACGTAGACACAAGAAAGGCACTCAATATATAGTCAAGACAACTAAAGTTTCTTATCAATGCTTACTTTACATGTCACAAATGATCTCCATATTCTCATTAAGTTTCAACATATACTTTTTACTTATGTTTATAGAATTCTATTTTTTTTTTTTTTATCTATTATATATGTGGCTTTTGTTTTCATGTATGTAAGAGGTGGAAGTGGAGGTGATGATGTATCTTGAAGAAGTAAGGCTAGGGTGCAATGCTACGTACTTCAACTATATAAACTTATGTGGTAAATAGCTCTTGAACCTATTTCAATAAAACTTATACTTTGTTCTACTAAACAAATCGAGTGATTTATTTCATAAATACAAATCAAAATTATTAGATAAGAATGATTATTTTTTTTTCTACTTTTGTTTTAAAGTTAATGTGCGTTTGGTTAAGGAATTGAAGGTATTCACTTTGAAAATTTATAGATTAATTATATTTCTTTTTATTCGTAATTTGATTTTTTACTTTGTTAGGTACGTCATGATGAATGGAGTGAGGACAAAAACGAAAAAGAAAGAAAACCAACCAAACTGGTTTAAGTGTTGCAAGTTTTAAATATTTATATTTTTAATAGATATTAATTACTGTACTCTTTAAATATTTGCAAGATGTTTTCTATGTAAATGATTGACGAAAGTGTTTTATTCATAGATTTTAATTTAAAGAGTTTGTATACATGAAATTATCATTGTTGCGTGTTCTGAATGATATGTTATGTACGTACTGTTTTTGTTATTATTATTATTATTATTATTATTATTATTATTATTATTATTATTATTATTATTATTATACATGATGAGTAATGACGGAAACAAAAAAATAGTCCTAAACCATTGATAAATTAATAAAGTTGGTGAATTAATGATCGATGGTTCCTTTTTAGTTGCAAGTGTAAACGATTCAGTATGTTAAGAGCAAGCCCAATGAAAGTTTTTTACAAAGCTTTTTAGCAAATTTCGTGTAAGAGTTTTTTTGTGAAAAAGCTTTAAAAAAGCTCAAATCCTATAAAAAATACAAGTTTTTATAAGTTATAGGGTTGAATGACTTGAGAAATCTCAAAGTCTTTATACTCTCTTACAATCATATTATATTGTAAATAATATATGAAAAGCTTATTTTAAAAAAGCTTTGTAACAAAACTTTCAAATAAAGCTTTACATATTGGATATTGGGTCATTGAGGATGCTCTAAGTATGAATAATGTAGAGTGTAAATTGCAGATTTGCAACCCGTAGTAAACAAATGATCCTTTTAACTTGAATAAAAATTTGTACTTGAAATATATGGGCACTCAAGTGGGTTAGACTGGTGTCAAATTAGTATGTCAGGTGGTTGGTTTTAAGTGTGGTTGGAGTTGGAGTGTGATGTGAGATTGTGCTCTTTGTCATTTGAAAGAAAAAGTATTGGTCAACAAAGTATGGTGAAATGTGAATACCAAATGGCCAAAATGTACTAGAACATGGTGAATGTGTTTTGTCAGTTGAAAAGAAAAGAGTCACGTTATATTACTGAAATTATTATGTTAAATGCAATTAAATCTAAGAATTTTGCAACAATTTTTTTTACAGTGTTTTATTATTGAGAACAGTTATCTAAAATATCAAAACGGTATTTTTAATCCAGTTAATTATCAATATTTAATCAATGCTTTTTGTGTAATCGTAAAATCAATGTTTACAAGTTTGTTAATTAAATGATGAAAACATGTCATTCTTGTCATATAGTACTCCCTAACAACTATAACATATCTAGAAACGCTAGATTATCTACATTTATAGAGGAGGTTCATGCTTGTGATATTGATGCTTATAAATTTACTATTGTTGCACCAAGTTCATACAAATTCATAAGATGACGAGGTATCAAGTTTATAGGGATGAACTTAGATTAATTTAAGACCCTCTTTAATCATAATAGTATCTCAATCACTAAATATCCTTAAAGCTTAACATTAATTATCATGGGCTGTGCTATGCACAGCCTTCGAAATTTACTAGTATATATATACATATAGGAATGGGATCCTGTGAAAACAAGGAGATAAAAAAAAACAGTGAAAACAAATCTCCACCCTCCATCTAATCTAACTTATACGGAGTATATATATAAAAAAGGGGTGGAGATAAAAAAAAAACGGAGAAAACACTTTTTCCTTCCTAATTTTTTAAAATGTGAACCTTTTTTTTTTTTTTAAAGTAAACCAAAAAAATTAAAATTCACACAAAAAAATATTTTTTGTAAAAAAAATAAAATAAAGTCAAATTCAAAGACCAAAACAAAAAAATTAAGGTTCACAATTAAAAAACTTAAAAACTTTCTGTGAACCTAAAATAAAAAAATAAGATTCACAATTGAAGAATTAAAAAACTTACTGTGAATCTAAAAAAAAATTAAGGTTCACAGTTGAAAAAAAAAGGGGTTCACAATTAAAAAAGTTAAAAACTTCCCGTGAACCAAAAAAATTAAGGTTTACAATTGAAAAAGTAAAAAACTTTCCATGAACCAAAAAAAAATTTAAGGTTCACAAATGAAAAAGTAAAAGACTTTCCATGAACTCAAAAAAAATTAAGGTTCACAGTTGAAAAAAAAAGGTTCACAATTGAAATTTTTTTAAAACTTTCTGTGAACCTAAAAAAAATTAAGGTTCACAATTGAAAAAGTTAAAACTTTTTCGTGAACTCAAAGAAAAAATTAAGGTTCACAGTTGAAAAAGTTAAAAACTTTTTGTGAACCCCAAAAAAAAAAAATTAAAGTTCACAATAAAAAAAAACTTTAAAATTTTCGTGAAAAAGTTTTAAAAAAAAATTATGTGAAAAAAATAAGGTTCATAATTGAAAATGTTAAAAACTTTGTGTGAAGCCAAAAAAAAAATTAAAGGTTCATAACTAAAATTTTATGTGAAACATAAAAAATATAAGGGTTCACAAAAAAATTCATATGTGAAGCAAAAAAAATGAAATTCACAATTTAAAAAAATTGTGAATCAAAAACTGTTTTCACCGTTTTTTTTATCCCCACCACTTATATATATATATATATATATATATATATATATATATATATATATATATATATATATATATATGTTAGATTAGATGGAGGGTGGAGATGTGTTTTCACTGTTTTTTTTTATCTCCTTGTTTTCACCAGAACTCATCCCTATATATATTAGGAAAACCCGCCTCACCTTCTTAAACTCACCTAACATGAAACATCGTCGTGTCATTTTTTTTTAATGATAATCAACTTTGAATCTATCTATATTACTTTTATAATATACTAGGCATAGAGCCCGTGCGATGCACGTCCATTTATAAAATACGATTATAATTATTGTAAGTTTAATTTTGTTAATTAAAAGACACAATTATATTTAAAATAAAATGATTAGTAATATACATTAAATTATAATGGATTGACTTGTATTTATTTTTTCAGCAGTTGAAATTTATGTCTTTGTCCACTTCTCACGGTAACGCTGATATTGTCAACGTGTGAATGATAAAGGTAACAACCATCAGTTACAAAATTTATGTTAAGTTTTAATACATTTGTTAAGCTCTTACGATGCAAAGGTAGTTAAAAAATAAAATTAACCCTATGTTTATTTAAGTTTTCAATTGTATTAATATTGTTGGATGTTGAAAATTTATTATTGAAAGTCAGTAGTAACATATATCAATATGCACAGAAAATAATCAATTTTATATATCATAGTAAAACTAATTTTCTTAAAACATGATAGTTGATGATGATAATGTTTGATAATTGCAATGTATGAGATATCAATAAGAAAATAAATTTATTTTTTATGTATAAAAATTAATTATTATTTTAAAAAACTATTATAGAAGAGATTTATTATCATTGAGAATTGAAAATAAATAATAGCATAAACGAAACTATATAATAAAGTAATCAAACTATTTTAATAAATTGCATAATTTAATATATGGTGTCAAATAAAACATAATGAATTGTACGAAGATAAATAGTAATTATTATATGTATTCATAAAAAATTGTAAGTCTTTGAGCCCATGTAATGCACGATAATGTATAGGGTTACTCATGGATGCCACATGACACCTTAAATGAGCGACACATCACCAAAGTACATTAAAACACTCATTTTGAAAGTTGGATGCATTAAAAATGGTAAATTGTAAGTAGGGTACACACAATACCCAAAAAAACATAAGTTAAATGCACTAACCCCTTTTTATTTCATTAACAATATAATGTTACGAGTTTTATTAAATCAAGGATATAGATTTTCATATAGACTTATACTAGATAAAAGACCCGCGACAACGCGGGTTTCAAAATTTTAATTATGGTACATGGGCGACTTAATTTTAGTTGTTTTATATATTAAGTTAAAACTTTTTTATATAAAAACTTATTTTGTAAAAAACCTAATTAAAACAATTGTACAATAAGTGCAACTAATAAATAAAACCAATCGTATAGAAGAAATAAAGGTAGGGATCATTACATAAAACCATTCTTGATGATTGGAGGATAAGAAAGTATGGCAGAATGATTAAAATATTTTATATAACTATAAACCAAATGGTTGCTAACATAGTTGTTAACTCGTGACTCGACTATTGATTCGGAGTATTGATTTTTAACTCGTGACTCGTGACTCGACTCGACTCGTAAGAGTCATAATTCTACAATAAATACATATATTTATATCTATATATATATTATTGTTTAGATTTATATCCTTAATTGAAGTAAAACATGATGAAAGTCATTAAATAACACAAATGTTTAATTTATAACGGATTATTAGTCATTCCTATCATATTTTGTCATTTTATATTTTGTATGTCCGGTTTCTGACTCGTAAGAGTCGTCCAAGACTCGTAAGAGTCGCCCACGACTCGGAAGGGTCAATAAATGACTCGTAAGAGTCAAAGACATTTACGAGTCGGGGTCCGAGTCGCCTCGTTTTTTGAATTTCTGAGCCGACTCGTGAATCGTAAGAGTTTAACAACTATGGTTGCTAATGTAGTTAATTACCACATCAACTCACTCTCATTTGTGATCCACTCTAATCAATACATGCTAGTTAATATTTCTCGTACTACACCCAAATCACATACACACATTAAAATTCGACCCAACACTATGTACTCACTTATCGAGTCTTGTACTATAGTTAACCACACCTACCAACATCAACTTCTATTGCTCAATACATAATTTAGATGAGTAATTTAAGCTATTGTTTTAAGCCAAGGACTCCTTTCTGATATCCAGTTGTGCACCTGAACTTCATTTATCAAGACTTCAAAAAATTGGAAGCAAATACCATGTCATTCTTATTCTTCCAAACAAAGTACGCTTCTGTCCAAATCGCAATCTCCCATCTTGATAGGCCATTTTGATCTGTCCCACTTAGCATCTCAGTGCAGTTGGTTGCATTCAACGACTCGTGACGCCAACATTTGTACACTCGATCCCAGATTTTTTTCACTTATTTATGAAGCACCAAAAAAAATGGTCAGCTACATGATGGATACAGTTCTAAGTTTTTAACCAAACAACAAATTCAAAGGTTTTTACATAAAAAGTTACAAAACTTAAAATGATGGGGTAGGGTCATCTTCCTAGTATAACGGTTCAAGTCGAGGAACATTAGATGGTCCAATAACAGAACCTTCTCTTTCCCAAAGGGTCATGGTGATGAGTGTCTTTAGAAAGCTCATAACTTGGACTACATACAATAGAGGTTTTGAAATATCATCAACCGTAATCTTCTGTAAACATGTTGATTTGGGTTGCATCTTATCAGGTTAGATGGATTTAGCTGCTTGGGTTACATCTTATCCAAATACATAAAAACCTAAACACTTTACCAATAAAGTTGTTGTACTTAAATAGAAAAATGGAAGCGAACCCAACATGGACTGAAAATTACTTGTTTTAACCCATACCTGCGTTAACCATTTTGACCCACTCATTTTGCCACCCCTCTAATAACTGATAAGAGAGATAAAAATGTGTATAACGACAATGTACCTCCAATACGTCTTTTAATGTGTTCCCCACCACCTTGAAATGAGGGGACATGTCATAATGCGTTGCCGACATTTCAGGTGTCCTGAAATTTACAACATAGAGAAAATAAGCTTCATGAAATGAGGAAGACTGGACTAAGCTTTCTACTGTTAAAGACACTTGTACGCAAAGTGCGGTTTCAAATTTAGATACACTGTCTAAGTAAGGATGGACGTACTCGAGCTTAAAAGCAAGATCATCCTGCAAAAACTTCGTGTCATCATTGTTCTCTACATAATCTATTACTTATAGTGCACTGAAAGCCAAACGGTTAAAAAAAGCTTAATTATACACATAAAGCCTCAATCATTTAAAAAACAATTAAAAACCCATTTATTTTCTCACTGGAACTCGTTAAATATTTAGAAGAAATGTAAAACTAAGGAACAAAAAGCATTTTGATTGTCACATAGCCCGCCTATTATGCTACTTCACCACACTAAAAGCTTCTAGACAGTGATCATATAAATGATAAATCACCTCAGGATTAAGGAAGTTATTCGTCGTCACAGAACCAAGAAGAGATCTATTTAGCCCCTTGATGTTCCGATGCTCAAAAGAAACAGTTCCACCGGGCTGAATTGAAGCCTAAACATTGCATAACAAAAAGGCAATTAATAATAATAATTGGGGTAACATGAATCCAATGGTAAATATAAAGAAGAGTAATGAACCAAAGTAGAGCGGCCTCCACGTCCAAGAACAGTGCTCCATTCAGTACTAACTTCAGCTGATTTTTGCTCCAGCTCTTTAAGCTTAATCTCGACAATAATTCCACCCTCATTTTTCTCATCTGGATGTGGATTGACTTCAATATTTGAAAATAATTAAGCAGCCAATAAGAAGAATCACAATGTTGTCACTAATCGGTCTTATCATTGCATCTAAACTCTTTTAACTTTGCATCATGTTCGAAAGTTTCACTAATGGGTCAGACCCTTTAGTCCAAACAAAACAACTTTTGGCACCAGTAAGGTAGGTTGACCCCAAACACACGTCTAAATTTATTAACCTTTCTAAAATCAATTAATGTAATGATACACTAAGCCACTTTATTTTTATAATAAGCTAATTCTATAAGCTGGTGCCAAATAAACTATAAGCTATAAGCTAATGTAATGATACACAATAAAGTAAGCAGTCAATGTTAGCAAATAAGGTCAAGGAGATATCGTGAAAATACGATAAGGTAATGCGGTCTGAAGAAAGCTATAAGCTGGTCAAGGGGGAGACTTGGCTTCTGGCCTGAAAATCATTTACATCGCTAAGGCTCGCTTTAGTAAGTTCACCGTTCAGGTGTGCCAGGAAAGCAGCTAATATAACATTAAATCCCAAGTTCAGCACTTGTAGAGACTTGAACTCTGTATAATAGAAAACTTCTCACACCCAACGTCCGTTAGATTAGTGATGCTTACATTCGGATTAGATAGAGCAACATCTGTTTATAAAGAAATCTCAAACATAAATCCTTGATTATGTAAAATAAAACAAATATATAAATCTAAAATACATTATGGTGAAAGAAAGACAGATACCATGACACCAGTTGTTTTTATGTAATTATAGTAAATGCTAGGTGACATTCAACCTTTTTAACTGCCCATTTGGCCAATTCTCTTTTTAAGTAAGATGTTCGATATTCTATTTGACATGTTTGATATAACACACGACCAGCACTATTGCATACAATATAGTGCAATGTTGCGTCAAAATCTGCAACACCAATCCTTCAGGAATCAGCTGGTCTAATTACTATGATTTACCCATTGAACTTTTGGTTAACCCTTATTGCTACTAAAAGATCACTGTGCATAGTGCAAACATACCCGTGAAGCCACCCGTATGTAGTCTAGTTGCATATGACACAAAATGTATCTCATCTCAATTCATATAAAGTTGTAAAAATACCTGAAAATGTGCAGAAGATGATGGAACTCAGAGTCACCAGGAAACAACGCCTGCCTTCTTGCCATATCAGCTGTGCAAAATTACAATGAACATAGTTACACTAAATGACCTATAATCAAGAAACAGTAACAACATTTCAACTTACCAACGTTATAATTTTTTTCCGGTAATAAACTGTTAACCAAATGAAAACAATTGATCACATATTTCAAACAAAATACAAAAACATAAATATAAGGAACTGTAGTCAAAAAAGAAGTGTAGATATATACCAAATATACATCTAACAGACCACATATCAACACCAGTTGAATAATGTGCTGATTCCAGTAGAACCTCTGGTGCTCTGTACCAAAGTGTCACAATCTGCATACCACGAAACAAATCATTTTTCAAACCAACCCAATTCAACATCACTTCATAAAAAGCATCCAAAACTAATAATTAAATAACAACAATATACCTCTCCAAAGCGAATATTAATGTGAAAAAGTGGCTCAGGTGACGGACCTCTTTCAATAAGCTCATATGTATGACTAAGAGCTCCTAAACCACTGATCCAAAAATTATAATATTATTGAGAATTTGAGATATGTAAATCGAGTTCATATTTGATACTAACTTTTCATAAGATATTTGGAAGAGAAAGTGTTTTGGGTCAACTCAACATGGTTAAACATATACCACACAATTCAAGTTTTGTCCCAACGGATTACTGAACTGTAACACCCTGTTTCTGGGTCTGGAAATAAATTGTATTTTAATAAGTGTGGTTGGTTTATTTAAGAATAAACAAGTAAAAGAGCCTCAGTTTTAATTGTGACAAGTAAAATATTGTTTGTTTTAAAAAGTTAAAGTTGATGGTAAAATAAAAGTACTTTGACTTACGGGTATTTTCGGGTTCCAGACAATAGGTTAAGAACGGGTATAATTTATACATAATAAAAGATGGGGCGGTGGAAGTATCTGGATCTTTATCACCTAACTTATTACACTATCATTTCTCAAACTCTCTCAAGTTCTTCATCCATAAATTCAAAAGAAAATCAAGAACAAATTATTGTGTCAAAATCGTGCTAAAGGAATCTGAGTTTCTTCATCATCTATATCATCTTCTCCATTTGATTGTAAGTCATTTTGTGTTCTTGAGCTTATATTGTAGAAATGGGGAAAATGATGAACATATGTGATTATGTGAAATTGATGCTAGATATTAGTTACAACATGATTAGATAACGATTTTACATGATCATATGATGATTGAATGCTAGAAATGGTTAGTGTCCTTCATTTAGTTCATAGGTTAGGGTTTGATGATTTTGATTGGTTTGATAGTGATGCATGAGTTAGATTGTTGTTAGAAAGTGTTTGTTGTTGTTATTACCTGTTTATGGTCGAAGTTATGGTCATTTTTTGGGTAAATTCGTGTTTATAAACTGATTTGGTGAATTTTGGGGGTTTGGTTCGAGCTGAAAAGTGTTATATGCCTGAGTTTTGTTGCTGAAAAAGTGTCAAACGCGATCCCAGCCTTGAACCAGGATCGCGTTCCTTAGTTATAAAATGGCGCAGTCGAGTTTTGGTCATACGAACGCGATCCAGCACCTTGTTCCGGATCGCGTTGCCATGTGTATTTCGGTGACAGAACTTTTTCTGAAGGTGAACGCGATCTAGCCACCTTGATCCGGATCGCGTTCGCATGAATAATTTTGACAAGTTGTGTAAATTTTGAAAATGCGTAAGTCTTTTCAGGGTCACGGTTATGTAACAATTTCATTAACTCGGTTTGGGATGAGATTCACATGTTCACTCGGAAACGGCCCAATGATCAAAACTATATTCTAATAGCCTAGGTGGTTTTTGGCCATTCGGGGTCATTTAGGGGTCGAAAATGGCATTTTTAGTTTTTAAACGTCATTTCAGGATTTTCTGATTTCATTTCTGATTGAGCAATTGTTTGTCTAGACTCCAGAGATTAATTGATTTGATAAATAAGCTATGATGATGATTATGAGACGAGTTACTGACTTGATATTATTTGTTTATTCAGATAAGCGGGCGGCAACTCAGTAATATAAGACCACTGAGTTGAAGATCGGACGATAATTGGTGAGTGGAATTGTAGTCCTCGGTTCCACCCAGTTGTAACGGGTTCGGTTACAACGGGTAACCAGGATAGTTTATATCAGTAGGTTGTTGTTATTGGTCGTACCGGTACCAGTCTTGTCTGTTTGTTTATATTGCTGAATATATGAGTTGTTGTGTGATTGTTGTTGAATTGTTGTTTAATTGATAACAGTTGTGAACTGTTGCTTGTTGTTGTGTGCTTTTGCATTGTGAATGCAATGTGGTTGTTTTCAGAGGTCAACTGTTGTTGGTTGGGTTTGGGTACTACTGTGTAGTTGTCGAGGTTTCTTTGAGACACATAGTTGAGAACAAGCCTAGTCAGTGAAGGTAGTACTCAAGCTATCGGTTGATTACTGGGAATGGCGTAGCGCCCAGTAGTCATGGTTTCTGGGTTGGGTGGATACCAGGAACCGCCGGTCCTCTTGACGTTATGTGCTTATGTGTTTTATTTGTTGTTGTTGCTTAGTTGTAAGACTTGTTATGAGTGGGTTGAACCGTTGGTTACGGTTCCATTCACTTAGCATTGGCTAATCCCTCGTTGTTTAATGTTTTGCAGACTGTGGTTAGTTGATGTAGATGTTCGGGTTGTAGATGATGACTGGAAGTTTGACTAAAGCTTGGCGCAACTCTGATCTTTTGTAGATGTCTTTTGGAAACATTTTATATAAGGCCCGTTTTGTGTTAATATGGGTTGTAACTAATATGGCTGTAAATACTTAACTAATGTTGTCATATTTTGGTCGTCGTTAAACTTGGCAACATTATAACTTTAGAAAAAGGTCTTTGACGTGTTCAATTGGCGATTTTGATGTAATTAACGGATAGTATATTTTGGGGACGCGCTTCCACTTGTTTTATAATATTAAAAAGATATGTTTTGGTTTGCGCGTAAGGATTGGGCCTTACATGAACTGCCCATTTTGCGACCTATAATCAGGTGTGTATGCAATAAGGCAATATAATATCCATCATCAGCGTATATAGACCGTGCAGTTAAGAAAAAAAAAGAAATGTTACTTGTCTCAAGAGGAATGTGTCACTTGAAAATGGAGACCATTGTAGCAGTGCCTCAAGATTTGTGCCCCAATCACTGGGTGATACACGCTTCACCACCTTGCGTCAATCACTGGGTGATACACGCTTCACCACCTTTATAATAACTAAAATGTAACTATTTTAGAAATCGAATTAATAACAAAGTGGTTGATCAACTTTACATTTTTAAGGAGATGTCTTCATCAATAACATGATTTGGTTAATCAAAAAAAGAGTTGGCATGCCAAAAAATATGTGGTATAAATAAGAATGAATTGAAAAATTTATGAAAATATTTTTATAACACATAGGATTTATAAGAAAATGAAAGACAAAAAAATCTGTCACATAAGTTAAAAAAAACTTTATTTTTAACCCCATACGAAGCACGTCAAATGTTGATATTGTTGTTCTGCAGTTGTAAATTTATTATTAATAATTTAAAAAATATTATTATTATTGTTATTATTATTATTATTATTATTATAGATTAAAATATATATAAAACAATGAAGTTCAAAGTTTTATACATACAAATATATCACAGAAATGCTAAAATGACAAATGTTGCAAATTTTATTTATAAACTATCCCAACAATCAAATGGATTAATTGAAGGTGATTATTAATATTGCGAGTCAATACTTTTGATTATATTGATTTATTATTATTATTATTATTATTATTATTATTATTATTATTATTATTATTAGTATTATTATTATAATAATAATAATTATTATTATTGTTATTAAAAAAATCACATTAACTAAGTAGGGCTCGTATACTATCAACATTATTTTTAATATAAATTATTATATTTTATATATATCTAATATTAAATAGAAATTAATAATAAATTGATTTTTAATATATTGAAAGTCCATGTGTCATGTTTAAAAATTAAGATTAATTCAAGATTTTATAAATGTATGACATGTCATCATTTACTAAAATAACATGCTCTAATATGCAATTAAAAATCTTTGTTTTATATATATAATGGATTGGTAAAACCTTAACGCAATTCTCATAACCATCTACCATAGATCATATAAAAACAACATGCTAATTTAAAAGATGAAACACAATATATTTAGATTCCACAAATCATCATAGTAATTCTAAGTACATTATTTCATCATTTATATGTACGCTTTAGAAATAACATTTCTTTTATATATTTCATGGTTAGTTAATTACGTTTTTCTCTTTTTATTTGGGATTAAGAAATCAACACATCATCGTAGTTAACCATACGATCCAACATATTTATTGAAAACGTCGATGTTTGAAAATAGTAGATGAGAATAAATATATAGATTATTTTCTAGTTTCTAGTTAACATAACTAAAAAAACAATACTTCGTATATATGTTAGACTACAAAAACCAATATTAACATTTCAAGAAATGGGTCCTACATCGCACGTATACAATTATTCCACCTAAAATGACTAAACTACCATTTCTTTTATCAATTTCGGCTAGCCACAACTTAAACTTGTCAAATGGTACTTTTGTCATTTTAAGTGGGTTAGAGATCAATTTCAAGCAAAATGTAAACTTATTGGAATGAAAAGTGAAAAATGAAGTATAGGGACAATTTTCGTAAATCGGTGTAAACGATATGGACCATTTATAGAAGTTACTTCCTCTCAAAAGTAGTAATTAATTTTTATCATTTCATCTTAAGTACTCCGTATATTTTTTTTTGTTTCTAAAAACGTACTGATAGTACATGAAAGTATGGAAGTATGTGAAAAACAAACATAAAATTGCCATATTCATTATCAATACTAGTGTATAATTTTCCTTAAATAAATTTCGTAAAAAGTAGTAGCAGAAAAAGCCATATTTTGAGACAATGAAAAGACATTTTAATATAATTAATTATTAATGCATTGTTGACAAGTCACTCCCTTGATTGCAAAGGTAACATGTGTCCACTTAGAAATCCTATATATATCCTCTCCAAACAAGTTTAATGCAACTTGATCGAGACTTTAAACATTTGTACATAAATAAAAAGAATATAAAAAGATTCATTATGATAGTCCCCGGTTATATATATTTAAAAAAAAAAAATTATTTTGATAGTTTTTTCCAAATGAAACCAAACCGGATTAATTAATTATATGAATTTTAACCACGTAACATGATTATGTATATGAAAGTTTACACAATAAAGTAAACTATAGTATATTTTAACTTAACTATCAAGTATGATCAATTAAGCTAAACATAGTTCCACACCAGTCATACAGCCATACATAATTTAACTTGTCTAGCTTCCATATTACATGATTATTAAATTAAATGGTTTAAGACACAATTCAACATGAGTACGTCATTAATTAATTAATTGTTATTGTTACTCCTAATAAAGCAGTACGTTAACAAAACACTAGCAAATCCAAATTACCTAGCTTGAATCTTCAATCTTGGATCCTCCTACTCAATCTCACCCCGCTCAACCCTGGCCTTCCATCCAGTTCTTCTTTCAATGCCCTCACAGCCTGAATATGTATGTAGTTGAGCTAGGATAAAGTTTTTAATTTAAATCTAACAACCACCATTAATTAATTAATTAATTAATTAATAATAAGATGATCGAGTACGTCTAGCTATAACAACTTTTACCTCTTGCACATTGTCAACAGCAACTTGGAGAATAGCATCATAAGGATAGCTTTTAACCATCTTATTGAGCGCCACTGTCCAAGACAATATCTGAATCATATGCTCATACTTCGGCGATGATGACGAGGCAGCTGCTCGTAGGCCAAGGACCATCTCGTCTATAGATTTAAGAAGCTCCGTCTGTTTTGAAACTCAATTTCATTAATTAGCCAGTTTGTGTAGGGAAAAATTTGTCTATCTATATCTATCTATATTATGATTATATGACAATTTATGATGATAATATTATATTAAATTTACAGTAACTGAAAACACATTTCTTTTCTAATGTACCAAACAACAGTGGCCTGAGAAAGAATCATATATCATGTATGTATATATTATATATATATATATATATATATATATATACATACACTAAACATCACAAAAGTTAGATCAAAAGAATACCACAGAAGGGTTTGCACCAGCACTATTACGAGGAACAACATCTCTCATGGCAGATTCACGAGGAGCATCAGCCGGCATGGCAGATTCACGAGGAGCATCAGCCGGCATGGCAGATTCTATTGTTCTTTTAAATGCTTCCGAAGCAGCTGTTAGAGGTGACTCGGTTTCAGCAGCGGCAATGATAGCTTCACCGACGGCTTTCGCAATAACAAGCAAATACGAATCCTTTTCCTCAGTGGCAAAGGTTTCTATGGCCGCGGTAATAGCAGCAGCCACCACCCGAATAGGTGTAAGAGGAATAGACGTGCTCGCACGTGTGATTTCACTCATTGCATCCATGAGAGCGAGAGACGCTTTGATAGATCCTTGAGCGAGAGCAAAAGTAGGGTCATTACGAGCGGTCGCGGCTGCAGCTACAACCGTGTCAACAACATTTACTACCGAATTTATAACCTTATCAACGTCAGTCACAGCATCTTGAAGCGGTGCCTCAGCGGCAGCAATTGCAACTTTGATGCACGTGACAATGACTGTCGCTGCAGCATAAAGAGGTAGTGCATTTCTACTTGTGGATGTTGATAGAGCCCGTTCAAGCTTATCGGCCGCATTTTTAAGACGCACGTTACTGGTAGAAACGGCGTCACGTAAAGATTCGCCAATGGCTGCTGCTGCAACATGAAAAGAAATTAAATCGTGACCGACGACGGCAGTAGCAACTCTGTTTTCCAACTTAGCTACACGGTTCGTGAGTTTTCTAAGAGGTGCGGTTGGTAATTTAGCCCAATCAAGGTCCATTTTGAGAAAGAATTATTTTAGTTAATTTTTTAGATTTAGAGGAGAATGAAGAAGATAGAAGAAAGGTTTTTGAATCTGAATAAAGGTTTTTGCTCTTTGCACTCTCTCTGAATTGAAATGTCATAAATATGTCAAGCAGTCACATCCTTCCACATCAAAATACATTTTATTCTTTTTCTTTTTTCCTGTTTTGAATAATACGAGTACGAGTATAACATACTTTTCATCAACTAATATATTCATCAATAAATATGAAGTACGTCGAATGTGATCGACTTAATTAATTCTCCTCCTTTTAAAAAAAAAATGTCACGGAGTATCATTTATTCAACTCAACGTACATATTTTTGTATTTGGAATCAACTCTTAGCTTTTTGTTACATCAAAAAGTATAACATAAAACTTTATGTTATGTCTATTAACCCTCCATTGAGTAAACGTTAGTTTAACCCTTATATTCTATGCAAATTTGACTAAAAAAAATAAATGATTTAAAGTACTAAATGAGGATCATATGGAGAGTTTAATGATTTATAACAGTTATTTTTTGCAACCAATTATTTTAATACAAATGTAAATAGTATTGTAGACATTTATTGTGAGAAAGGATCGATGTAACATTATCTATTAGAATTCTTATTCTTAATAAAAATTAAAATAACTAACTTATCCCTATTAAATATGTCTGTTAATCTACATTTATCTATTATATACTCGTAGTAGTTAGTAATATAATTAGTATATACAAAGTTTAATTGGAGACTAACGGCTAAATATTTAAAAAGATCAATACAATTATTTTCATAAAGATATATCTATATATGTATTAGTCTATGCAAACGTTCAAGTGGTGATTGTACACTAAACCAAATATTTACACAAAGTGGACACAATTATTTTCATTATAGATCTACAAGATATCCTTTGTATAAAAGCGGAAAATGAAACAAAATGAAATGAGATGCAAAAAATATATTTTTTTGATGTATATAAAAAGATTCATTATGATACTCCCTGGTTATATATTTTTTTTGAAAAAATTATTTTGATAGTTTTTCCAAATGAAACCGAATTAATCAAATTAATTAAATGAATATTAACCACGTAACATGAAAAAAACTTTCACACATTTGCCTTCCACCTACTCTGACGAAACGAAAGTGATTTTCAGAGATATCTGTTTTTTCAAACCAATAAAACCTCTGATGATATGGTACTTTAATTGGTACGATGGCTGTATTAGTTGCGACAATAAGTTAAAGATATACTCACTCCGTTTCAATTTTATTATCCCCGACAACACATACGCAATTTTAAAAAAAACATCACAATGTATGTTACCTTTTAATAAGATGGCAGTTTTACCCTCTACTTTTTTCCTACTTTTTTATCTTATATATATATATATATATATATATATATATATATATATATATATATATATATATATATATAGATCAGGGATAAAAAAAAAACTTTATTTCCTTATTCTTTTCTATCTATAGAAGTGGACAATTAATTTGGTACATCCCAAAATGGAATAGTGGATAATAGATTCGGGACGGATGAAGTATATTACTCCCTCCGTCCCGAATCTATTATCCACTATTCCATTTTGGGATGTACCAAATTAATTGTCCACTTCCATAACTAGAAAAGAATAAGAAAATCAAGTTCTTTATTACCCCTAGTCTATATATACTCCCCCCGTCCTATATTTATAGTCCAGTATTCCATTTGGGTTGTCCCAAATTAATTGTCCACTTCTATAAATGGATAAAAATGATAAGATAAATCCTTTTATACCCCTACTTTATATATATGTAAGACAAAAAAGTAGGTAAAAAGTAAAGGGTAAAACTGTCATCTTATCAAAAAGTAAGAGAGAAGTTAATGTTTTCTTAAACTGCGTGTTTTTTGTCTGGTGACAATTAAATTGGGACGGAGGGAGTATAAGACAAAAAATGTAGGTAAAAGGTAAAGGGTAAAACTGTCATCTTATCAAATAGTAGGAGAGATGGTGATGTTTTTCTTAAACTACGTATTTTTTTTATCGGGGGACAATAAAATTGGGACGGAGGGAGTAAGTGATAAATGCATATGAAACTTTTATATTACCACTGTTACTTTTTTTTTCTTATTTTCTCTATAACCTTAATCCCACTGTAACATAATTAACTTTCCTCCTTATTTGATAAGCAAATACATTATAATTTAGTTTTCTTTGCATTATAATATCCATGCTTCTAAAGTGTGTCCCAATAGTTTTTAAGGTGTGTTAATAAAGAAGGGTTTAGTGTCTAAAAATGCACCAAACTTTGCTCAAATGTCAATTGTATGTACCCAACTTACATTTGCTATAATTAATGCACCTAACTTTCAAAAATGGTGTTTTTGATGTACTTTGATGACGTGTCAAGCGAATAACGTGCCACGTGGCATCATGAGAGAGTGTCACGTCATCAAAGTACATCAAAAACACCATTTTTGAAAGTTAGGTACATTAAGTATGGTAAATGGAAGTTTGGTACACACAATTGACATTTGAGCAATGTTTGGTGCATTTCTAGACCCTAAACCCAATAAAGAAATATACACAAACTTTCAAGCTTTTTAAAATCTAAGATGGGTAGGACAATGTTGATTCGCCCGTAGACAAAAATGAACTTAAATTAAATATTATTTTAATTTAAAACTCATATGCTATTATTATTATTAAGGTTTATGTCACCAAATAATAATGAAATGAAATGAAATTTTATGAGTGTTCATTTAAAATCACTCATACTTTTTTTTCCCTTGTTGACATATACTTTCGTCTTTAATGCCAACTCATCTTTGACACCGACCAGTCATAGTTATATCCTGCATGCTTCGCTTATTATACTCACCCAAAATGGTGATGACTCATTGTTGACAGATAGTTTCCTCTTTGGTGTTACAATCCTTGACGGGGACTGACTAGTCATAGTTATTTCCTACACATTTACTAATCACCCCAACTTGTATATAGTTGTACTTCTAAAAGCTAACTTGTTTCGACACCGGGACAAACATAAACATCAAAAGAAAATTTATTTGTTTCATAATTTATTTAACAATAATATAATATATATATATATATATATATATATATATATATATATATATATATTTGTATATCTAGCTAAGAATGATTTACAATTGTGCATCATATCAATGATTCACAACTTTAACAATATAAAACTTTATAGTCGTGATTCACAATATTACAAGTACGAGTCACCGATCGAATTCTGTACAAATATGTACGTACTCCCATTCAAAATTTACAATTTAAACGCATGTTAAGCAGCGAAAGCAAAATCGGACAATTAAACTATTACGTACAACTCTTGCAATTGAATGTTCATATTGTCTTTCGACCAAAATATTGTTCTGTTCCAAATGCATGTTTTTTCGTTAGCATCTTAATTATTTGTAGATCGATTTATTATAAGACAAAAGTTTAGGGATGTACAAAATTTTTTGAAACTATAGTAAAATTAATGAGAATGTTCTACATGTACAAAACTCAATTACCCTTAACATTAATTATCGTACAAATGGTAAATCGAAAAACTACAAAATTTGCAACATAAATTCAATGTTTTCTCCTATTCGATTTGTCGTCCCTCAAGGAATATTTTTTTCATTTTTTTGGTGGTTTTATATTTTATTAACACATGTGTTCGTGTTTGGTTGTACATTTAATTTAGAGTTAGGGTTTAAGGTTTAGTAGGATTTAGGTGTTTTGGTCAAAAATTACACTAAGCAATTAAGTGATCAAATTTAGTAAAGTGAGGTGTAGTGCTTGGAATTACTTTCAAGATAATTACGTGAATACACGATTATCAATCGGTAATTAAAGATTTCGAAGATAAATTATACTTTTAATATTATGATCCTTGTTGAATTTGTACTTTAAGAATAATGCCGTAAATAAAAATAAGGACAATGCAAGTTTCGGATTAAACAACACAAGGTGTATAATCAGAAACTACTATTTGTCGAAGTAAATATGCGTTTGAGTGTTGAAAACCAAGTATTGATTAGGATAATACTAGTTATAGCACTGATGATCCTAATAATACAAGTTTTGTTATGAAAAATGCTAAGTTAAACAAGAGCAAATCAAGAACAATGTAATCAAAATAAAACGACATAGTGATATACAAGGAAAGCCCTTGATCAAGGTTGATCGCCGGCATAAAACCTCGGGAAGGATCAATCGATCATTGCCTTGTTAAGTTTATTAAAATGTAAATAAAGGTTTACAAGCTAAGAGCGCAAGGATGATCATCTAAGTGAGTGTGTGTGAAATAATCTAAGTGTTCGTGAAGAGTATTCGAGTGCGAGTGAGTGTTTACAGAGTATAAGTGAGTGTTCAGGTGAAAATAGCAAGTAAAATGTTTTTTCTAATCGATCATCCATGCCTCGTTTTTATACTAAATGTAGATAACTAATTCTCCGAAGATCTCGGAATCCTCCGCTATTTAATGAAGACTTCCAACGTCTCTTTAACTTCATTTAACACGTGTTGTAGACTTGGTCTTCATCTAATCGTATCAAAGCCTTGAGCTTAATCCGGAGCATATCTCATTGACGCGTTGCCTCTCAGACCTGGTCATCACTTAAGAAAACAAACGCGTTATATAGCACATGATCCTGAATCATTACAGGTCCAGGATCCTGAGCTATGCATATTCCAGAGAACATATAGGATCCTTACTTACTTGGCTCTTTTATTCATTATCCTGCACAATTATGTTAGATAAAAGTATCTTGAATAGGATCCTGCAAGGTTAAGAATAAGGATGTTCCAAGGATCCTTAACTACAAGTATAAGTATATCTCTAGGATCCTTAGATATAAATGTGATCCTGAAAGTACACTAACAAACAATCATTATCCTGATATTTAAATAAGAAGAGTATGCTTTTCATACATGTGTGATGGTGTCATGATACTAATGAGGATCCTGCAATATAAGATGAAAAATCTACCCACAACATTAGGCTTAGTAGAGTTTAGAAAGGTTTAGGGTTTAGTAAGAATTAAAGCTTTGAATTTTGTAAAGTGTTTGAGGATTCGGGTTTTGGCAAAAACTCTAAACCTAAAACCCCAAACCCTAAACAATATACCCCAAACACAAAATCCCAAACCTTAAACGTAACACTTTCACACATGTGTTAGTAAAATGTGAAATCCACCAAAAAAGAAGAAAAAACCCTAAACCTCAATCCCTAAACCATAAACGATTTACAAAACTCTAAACTCTAAATCTTAATAAATCTTAAATCCTTCTAAACCTTAAACCCTACTAAACCCTAAATCCTTCTAAACCATAAACCCTAAATCGTGTACCGTAAAAATATTGTGATGAGTCGTTTTGTAGTATTGTAATATGTGTTTTAAAGAGATGTTTTAAGTTAATGGAGACTTTATCATAAACAACTTTAAGATAACGGAACGTTTCAATTTGATATCATATCTATGGTTTAATAGCACGATTTAATCGATTGGAGAAAATATATATGCGTTATGAGTTATTGGGTGATTCAATGCTGGCTTTTTTGGTATATTTTAGGTTCTTTGGTAGTCTAGTTTGTTTTAGCTAGGTTTACTTTAGCTATTTTGAGTTGACTTCAACTTTGGATTTTGATTCATTAATTCGTGTTTAGGTGATTGTTTGGTCGTGGTTTGTAGTTTTCCTTGGTTTATTATTGTTTGTTGTATATAACTCCTAGCCTGTAGCTAGGCCTGTAAGTGAACCAAACGTTCAGTGAACAATCTGTGAACCGTTTGTTGGAAAGTTCGTTTATGTTCGTTCAATTCGTTATATGAACGAATGAACATGAACAAACTTTTACGCTAGTTTAACTATACGAACAAACATGATCATAGGTTTCATTCATTCGTTTACGTTCGTGAACGTTCTTTAACATGTCCGTGAACGTTCGGTAACATGTTCGTTTGTTAACAAAAATTAATAGATATTTGAACGAACACAAACATACCTTATTCGTATTCGTCTGGTTGGTTTACAGAACCATATGTAGCTATTTATGTTTATTAATATATTTATATTTATATTTTCCATCGAAAGATAACATAAACAAGTGTGATCCAGTCAAAAATATTACAGGATATGATATGATATGAAAATATGAGATATTACGGGACAAGTGACATTATGATTTACTTGATTACTTACACCTTTGTCAATCATACCATTTTTTTTACTCACCATATCACTTTCGGTGGTATGGTGGTTAGATTAGTGTACTTAACTCTAAAATATATTTAAAATACTGTTCACCACACCACAAAGCCCTCACCAATAACATTTTTTTCCGAAACACATTTATCACAAAAGTACCACACCTTATTCTAAATACTTTTAACTCTTAATTTATTATATAAATTATATTTTGAAAAAATAAAATAAAATAAAAAGTAGAGTAAATTGCATCGATAGTCCATGTGCTTTACACACATTCTCACCGTTGGTCCCTATACTTTATTTGTTGCACCGGCAGTCCAAAAAGTTTAAATTTGTTGCACTCTTGGTCCCTCGTTTCATAAGATTACTAAAATACCCTTGACATCTTTCTTAATTAATTTTTTTTACCATTAATTCATTTTATTATTATAACAATAAATACGAATATTAGTAAAATGATACGAGTACAATACGATCATGTATAATTATCTAATCTCTTTCACCCAATCATGAACTTCGTTGGCCAAGTCCCTGTTACCAGGAAATTCGCTACAGACGGCAAAATACATATATTCAGTCACCTTTCATCTCCAAGTAAACCCATACAATCAAGCAAACCTAATCCCATATTTCATCTTCCCCCTTCTATCTTCTTAGCGTCAAACGCTTCAGTTCCGCCACCACCAAAACTTTTGAGAAGTCAGTTAAGGAGTGGTGTAACACCCGGTCAAAAATGATCAAAATCCACACCCATTTTAAACTTTTCTATTCACATATTCTATACAAATAATACCAAGTGCCCAAGTATTACATATGGTTATATATATATATATATATATATATATATATATATATATAACATAAAAGGTTTACTCAAAAATTTCATATAAACAAATCTGAAGGAACGCGTAATCTTAAATACGGACGTTGGTGAAAAACATTTTTTAAATAATGTATTATTAACGAGAATAATAATTATTTACTTGATTGAAATTTTAAATACATTTTGTACACTGAAAACTATCCGTCAAAGTGAGTTGGAACAAAGATATATTTTTATATCTCACTAATAGTATTTTTATGAAATATTACAATTGAAAACTTATACGATTATATTTTTAGAAATTTATCATTTGGAAATATTATACTACATAACGATCGGGTACGCAAACACGGGTCCAAAATTACCAACCACCACCAATTATTGGAGCCGGTTTAAACCGACTCCAATAATGCAAATACACACACACGCACACCCTGCTCTCTCTTCTCCATCTCTTCCGGTTCATCAACAAACAACAACAATAACATAAACAACATCATCTTCATAATCATAATCATCATCTTGGATCATCATCATCCTCAAGCTTATCATCATCACCTCACGGCTTTAATTTTTGAATTGTAAGAAAACTTCAAACTTTAACTTTGTTTAAATTTGTGTTTTACAAACTTATATTATCATGTATCGAAGTTATATCTATGTATTATATCAGAAAAATTATGTTATAAACTGGTTTGGGGATGAACTGCACGACAGACCTGAAAGAAACAACTCACCCGGGCGGGTGGATCAAGACACTCGGATGTGTCACCACACTCACCCGGACGGGTATGTGGCCCCACCCGGACGGGTCACTTGCATCCAACCCACCATATTTTGTAGTTTTGTAATCCTCTGAGTCACGGTCGTCTGGGCAGCTTGATCGCCTAAATCCGAGTTCGTATGAGGGAGATATGGCAAAAACCAAATTATATTCTTGAAATATAATTTCAATTCCGTCACCAAAGAGCCGTACTTATTTACAAAACCCAAACATAAACACTTATTAAATACTTTGAGGCATAATTAAACCGAACAACTACTTATACGAATGGTTTAGTTAAAAATCCACTTACTCGTTGTAATGTCGCGTGTTTAGGACACTAGAAGATTACTATTGGTACAACGCGCGTATATTAGGATCGCTAGCACCCACAGGTGAGTTCACGGCCCCACTTTTTAAACTGTTTTACTGATTTTGGGGTGAGACACATGCTTTCGTTTTTACTCGTTTATCTTTGTTCCTTGATGAAACAAAACAATTGACTGACTTACTTGATAAACATGTTATATTTAATAATACTTTGCTTTTCTAAAATACTTAAGTGTATTAAGTATCCCCATGATAGAAAACACTTGGAATTAAACTAGTACATCTCGCTAGGGACTATCGGTCTCGTTACACCTATGATCTAGGAATACTAGATTCATACTAGCAATAGAGTAACCAATGCCTAGGGGCACCGACATACTTACTAAGTTGAGAACTTTGAATACATAGTAGCACGGACTAGTTGAATACGTTGTATTGACTCGCAAACAACCAAGTGATGATGGTCCATACTTAGGCGCGTTATGCTACTCCCCATATCTAAGTAGGAAGTACACATACTTAGATGCACTATACCATACCTCACTGTTATGTGATAACTGGAGGTATTTGATTTACTTGTGATTACTATATTACCATGGGGTAATTTACTGTTTAAGCTGTATGATGTACTGTACTTGCTAAATTACTTATATACACTGTCTGGCCGCTGTGCTACTTCCGGGCACGCTGTGCTACTTCCAGGCGCTTATCGCTACTTCCGGGCACGTTGTGCTACTTCCGGGCCTTGTGAGCTACTTCCGGGCATGTTGTGCTACTTCCGATTACTAATGATAGATATATGTACACCTAGTACGATTACACGTACACTCAGTATGATTACACGTACATTAGATACGATTACACGTACACTAAGTACGATTACACGTACACTCAGTACGATTACACGTACATTAGATACGATTACACGTACACTCGGTACGATTACACGTACCCTTGTATAGATACTTGTACAATTACATGGTTACTTACTAAGCACGAACCGCTACCCCCGACTACTATTTACTTGTATGCTATTTTATAGGTACTCGCACACACTCGATTACATTACCGAACACGAGATGTTATACACGACAACCTTATACATACATAGTTATACAGTGGAGGCACGTAGTGTCTCACTTGATTGTTATACTCGTATTCAGAAAACTGATAGGTCCTTGAGTACATAGGACGGTCTCTAAGAATCACCATGAATTACGATAGGTCCTTGTATAACTATTTTCAAACGTCTCATTTAGAGTCGTTCATTATGTACCTTTGTGCTTGTGATATTTGATTTAGTAACACCCGACCCGACCGCTTCCGCAACCCGAAATTTGAGGGTGTTACACGTGGTGGTGTCGATGCGGATAGAAAGACGATGACTTCCACAGATAAACCGAGATAATCATTGGTATTTCGCTGTAGCGGTAGTGGTTTTTTCGCCGGAGATGTCAAGATCGATGGTGAAAGTATCGCCGGAAGTACCCCACATTTAACGAAGTTATGGTTGGTGGTCAGATCTGAAGCGGGCGACCGTGATATATGTCAGATCTCATTTGAAGCTTTTCCGGTGACCTGCAACTCGTCAAAAAAAATATATAAATTGCCGCCGCAAAACACCTCGCCGCATACTTCCAGAACATGGAGATGTGGAAAGAATTATTAGGTTCGTACGGTTGATGTTTAAGTCTCGTAAGTAAATGAAGATTCAAAGAATGGTGTTGACTAGAAATTGAAAAGTCTCAAACCATTTTCCTGATAAAGTTTGAAGAAAGGGTGGATCTGCAAATAGCAATTGGCATGGAGGAATTGAATAGGTAGATATCCTTTGTGAGGGTTAGGGCAGGTGAGATATTAAGTATCAATTTATTTTGTAAAATGTATAATAATTAGGAAAATGATAAAATAATAAGATAAGGGTAAATTAGCCATTTCAGTTGAACAAGGGACCAAACATGCAACCATTTTTGAGTTTTTGGACTGCCGGTGCAACAAATAAAATATAGGGACCAACGGTGAGAATGTGTGTAAACTACAGGGACCATCGATGCAATTTAACTCTAATTAGAATCACGTTCCGTGTGTTCGATACTTGGACTTACTTATAAAACTATATTATACGAACGGGTTAATCTTGCCTGAATTGTGTGGTAGTATTATTTAGTATTTCCTTATTCAAAACTTGTTGATTATAATTGCCTATACTTAGCACACATCAGTAATCTCACTAGTTTATGATATATAAACATACACCTTTGTGTTTTGGTTGATTTCATGTGTTAAAGCTTGCAAAACTTGTGTGTTTGATTTCGGCTCTTACATTCAAGCATACGACTCGATTTCGGTCCTAGCACACGGAACCTACATTATGATTTTTTTTTACCAATTTCGAAGTCTTTTAGGGGTGGCCTATACGTTATTTTGTAGTAGTGTCATGATTTTGATTTTTATTAGTTTTACTTTCTGATATATGAACACTTTGACTTTTCTTCACTTTGATTTTTCATTTTGGATCCACAAACTTCAGATATTGATTCACCAAGCTCTAAACAATTGTAAATAAATCTAAGAGAAATGGTAGCATCACCAAATTATTATAGAATTATGTTTATAAAATGAGTTGTACCAATAAAATGGAGGAATATAAAATTGAGAGAGTGAAAATAAAATAACGTGATTGGTGGAACTTACTTGCCATTTGAAAGTTTGTTTGAAAAATTTGTCCAAGTGTTTCAATAATCAACCAATGTTTTGTAACCCTGGTTGAAACAAGAATCGAGCATCTAACCGGGTTATTTAGGAGTGGGTTTTCATTGGTTTTTTTTACTTGCATTGGCCCGCTGGTTTTCCCGGTCAAACCCACTAGATTAACACTTTTTTTATTTTTATTTGTCTGGGAATAAAATTATCATAAAAGGGGAGTTTATATACAAATGGTGTGGTCGCTATTGTTGGTCGTTGTTGATGGCAAGTGTAATTAATAGTGGTTGTAGATGATGGTACCTGATGAATTATGTGTTTTTGAAAATAATAAATCTAATGGTAAAAGTAAAAGATTATTTGCTACTAATTTACGGTATTATCACTAAACATATATTTTAAGACCCTGATATATATAACACACATTTTGTACTGTTTGCTTTAATACTTGTATAGTATAGTGTAAACATCACTTTTAGTAATGTATATATCAATTCCTAATATTTTATTCGAGGGTTTTAGACTATAAAAGTTACATATAGATCCTCACTTATTGGTGTATAGCATATATAGATCAATTATAAATTATTATAAATAATAAAAAATTCAAACTCGTTAACCCAGTGATTCAACCGGTTGAACCGGACTCCAGCACTTAGACTAGGTCGTCTAAAGAATCGGGTTTCAAAATCTTATATGCCCTCCGGCCCAAATAAAATGTCTGGTATCAGATTTTACATAGTTTAAGAAATGTATAGTAAAGTACATATATAAGTTAGCAAATGACTATATTACCCTCTATAAAATTAATATATAAAATCACTCCATCTCTTTTTCATATTGTACTTGTTTTACATCATAAGTTGAACACAGTAAAGTCAACTAAGAATTTCTTTTGCCTCTAATTTTTGATCAAAAAATGGAGGTAATTTTTTGCCTCCAATTTATTTGTCACCCAATTTTGAAGTTTTTATTTGTTTAAATTAAATTTTCCCACTCTTATTTTGCCGCCTAATCTACATACTCTTATTTACCCAATTACACTAACTTCTTCATTACCCAATTAAACTTACAAAGTATTCACTTTTGCCATTAAATTCACATGCTTGTTTTTCTTGTTACCAAAAGATGGACCACATTACAAATTCATGCACTAAAATTTATTTGACCAATTATCAACGGCAAGCCATTTACCAATCATTGTTGCAACAAAGTTTTAAAGGAATGTCGAAAAGAGGATCGGTTAGCGAGGTGGCAATACAATTTGCCGTATCAAATCGAACTGTAAGCCGCATTTGGAATCGAGCTAAACAACAACTTTGTAATTGCTCGATGGTAAATGTATTGGCACAAAAGGTACATGCCGTTGGAAGAAAACGAATAGAAATCAACTTTACTCAAATTTCAGAAGTTCCAATATGTCTTCAAGGGAATGTTCGATCTCTTGCAAAATTAATAGATTTTTCAAAATCAACAATCCATAGAAGAATATAATAGGGTGCACTTAAATGACATACAAACGCCATCAATCCGGTTTTGACCGATCAAGATAGAAAAACAAGATTAGAATTTTGGTTGTCTATGATTACTCCATCTTTGCCAAGTGTTAGTCCTACATTCAATGATATGTTTAACACCATCCACATTGATGAGAAATGGTTTTACATGTCAAAAGCATCAGGACGTGTCTATCTTGTTCCCGGCGAGGACGATCCCTTAAGAGCATGTCAATCGAAAAGATTGATCACAAAAGTAATGTTTCTAGCAACCGTTGCATGACCAAGTTTCGATTAATTGGGAAATGAAAATTGATAGCATCAAATAAGTGCTATATTTATATACTAATATTTCCTTATTTTTATATATACTTTTATTACACTTATTTGATCAAAGATACTTATTTCGTTCATATTTATAAAATAGAGCTTATATTAGAAAGGAACGAAGAAGAAGCAAAAAATGAAGAAACACTCAAAGAAAATGATGACTCAAAGAATGGGCCAAGAAAAGATTTTAAAAGCGAAACTATAAAGAAGATAGCTCAAAAGTAGAGTGATAACATCACATAAGTGTTTTAAATGAAGCTTGGATGAAAATTAGTGCAATTTTGATCAAAAGCTGAAGAAAACTGTAAATCCTGAATTTTCTGCGCGGCGTTAGTATTTTGACCACAATTTTCTCATACGGAGTCAAAATGAGGTGATTCAAAAGCCCAAATTTAGAGAATTCATAGAGCTACAACATATTAAATATTCAGCCCATTTGCAAAAAACATAACCAGAGGTTGAGCCTTTCAAACGGCGGTTGGAACCACAGATTCTAGAATTCAGTGGAAACGAAGAGTTGGACTTGGACACAAAGTACCCAACCACTGGTTGGACCTTCCAACCGCCAGTTGGGTGCTGACTTCAGCTATTATATATAGAAAACTCATTTTAGTTTTGAAAGATATACCAATAACATTAATAATTCGTAGGTTACGAATTATTAACCCCAAATTCGACTAGAAATATTTTCTAGGGGTTTTAGGAACAATTTAGAGGCACGGGTTCATAAGGGTTTGTCTACGATCAAGCGTACGGAGTGTGGTTCATGGTTTTGGTTTGCATATCTTATTCTTTATTTAATTTTGAATGTGTTTTATTATTGAATATTGATTATGATTATGTTTAACTTAGTCATGAACTAATATTTATTGTATTTGCTTAGATAAAAATTATTGTTGGAATCAAGTTATTGAATATTTATTATGCAACAAATTATTGTGTTATATTATATTAATAAGTTGTTCTTGACATGATCAATTGATTTATATCATAACTTTAATATGCCTATTAGGTTTTATAAATTAATTGAATGTGTTTATGCCTTGAACATAATGCTTTCATCATAGACTTAGAACGTATAACTTATTAATGTTAAGTAATATGGTAATTTACACCATTGCTATGAAATTGTTATAATAAATTGTTGATAAATTTAATAGAATAAGTTATAGTAATACTTTAAGAATGCCTTCTATTGTATTAGTATATACTTACATGAAAGTTAACTTATGCCTAAGAGACTTTCTATATTTGTTAATTCACCAATAACATAACAACAATAAATAATCTAAGTAAATACATATTTATCCCTAATTGTTTACAACCATTAGTTAATTGTTTTCTATTGAATTGGTTATAATTTAGTATTCTTAAATACGTTCATACGGAACTAAAACGTACCCCCTATTTATTTTTTATTTGTATTTTGTATTATTTATATAAACTATTGATTACATATTTGTAATAACCACCATTCCTAGTGTTCGACTCGGACTTACTTAAAAACTATATTATACGAACGGGTTATTCTTGCCTGGTTTGTGTGATAGTTAATTTAGTATTTCCATTTATTTAAAACTTTTTATTTTGTAATCTATTCACACGACATAAAATTTTTTTTCGGAAAATCGGTATGTTCCTGTTCACAACCTTAGAACCAGCTAAGCGTTCAAGTAAGAATTGTGTTGCACGAACTTTGGTGACGAAAGCAATCTCATCGGTAACTAAAGATGTAATGAGGTCTTGGTTGATTGAAAAGGTACTACCGGCTATTAGATCTACATGGCCACACTGTGACACCCGATCAAAAAGGGACAAAATTAGCGGCCAATTTAAACCATAATTATTCGTACTCGGTACGACTTAAAATGAAAGTATTTGGATATTATATATATATATATATATATATATATATATATATATATAACATTAAAAGATTAGTTAATAATCACATACAAACGAATCTGGAAGAACGTAGAAAATCAAATACGGATGTTGGTGAAAAACATTTTTAAATAATGTATTATTAATGAGAATAATAACTATTTTCTCGATTGAAAGTTTAAACATATTTTAGATTCAGAAAACTATCCGTCAAAACGATTCGAAACAAAGATATATTTTTATATCTCATTAAAAGTATTTTTATAAAATACTTCAGTTAAAAACATATACGATTTTAAATTTGGAAAATTATCATTTAAAAACATTATACTACTTTACGATCGGGTAAACGAACACGGATATAAACTACCCACTCCATTTTAATTATTGGAGCCAGTTGTAATCAACCGACTCCAATAATTCACTCAAACAAAAACCAATCTCTCGGTCTCTACTCTCTCTCGGCTCTCCCTCCCTTTTCTTCAATCAACAACAATATCGTCATCATCTTCATCAAGTATCATCATCATCATCAACTATCTTCATCATCATCATCATCATCATCATCATCATCTCACAATCCCATTTTTACAAGTGTTCTCAGGGTAGCTTCTCGATGAAAAATTTATTGTAACGGATTGGGCTAAAAATCTTATGGTCACTTGGAAACGGCTCAATGATCAAGGCTATGCACTAATATCCTAGGCAGTTTTTGGCCATTCGAGGTCGTTTTGGGGTCGAAAATGGCATTTTACAGTTTTAGGACACTGTACCAAATTTCGTATTTTATGAAATTAAATGTAACGTATATAATGATAATGTTTTTCGGGGATTATTACTGTCACAAACCGTCACCAACGGGCCGTACACTTTCGCAAACTACAAACTTGATCGGTTTCACAATATACCAACGGATTAATCAAACATTAAATGAACACTCGGACATAAATAAATCAGATAAACATTAGTACGGAAATATATTAGACAATCCAATTAATCATACAAAATCTTGCGTGTTTAGGACATTAGGAGATTTCAAGGTTATTCATTTCACATCGGACCCTAAATTGCTCGGTGACTCATGTGAGTCTCACAGCCCCATTTTTACTGTAACATCCTCTTAATTGAGCTGGTAATTTCTAATTTAAATTGAATATGTTATTATTTTAGAAATTATTCGACAAATATGTTAAATTGCGAAACTTAATTAAATAAGCTTTAGAACTTATTGTGCTTAGTAAATTATTGTTTGTTTTAATTTACTATAGTTGACGGTGCAATAAAAGAAGTTTCTCGCAAATGGTTTTTTTCTAGGTTCCAAGCAATAGATTGAAATGTGACTAGTTTTAAGTGAATGCGGGTCGGTGTAAAAATGTGAGCCGACTTAAATACTTTCCTTTTCAGGAAAGTTTATCACTTTCTATTTTTAGAAATCAAAACTCTAAAACCCTAAAACTTCAAAAAACCTTTAAAACCTTTGCAAACAAGTGATTTTGAGCTGATTGATCTTGATTCTAGCTAGTAAATCATCACCATCAACTTGTTTTTAGTTCTAAGTGGTAAGTTTTGATTTTGTAAATCTATACTTTGAGTGATTGAATGAATTGATGTTAAATAGGTGTATCAAACATGTTATTGTATGCTTATGTGATGATATATGACATGAAACTGCTGCTGAAATCGTTATTTGGTTTGGTTTACACTTTTCTGGGTTATGTTCTGCACAAACTGCCCAGGTCTGACGAACACAAGGAATCCGGCGGATTCCTTATGAATCCGGCGGATTCAAGCCGGTCAAAGGGTGGAGAATCCGGTCAAAGTGGTTTAAATCCGGCGGATTCGGCCAACCGGATTCGTTTTATGAACCCTGGTCCAAATGTTGCATCTGAAATCTATTAGAATCCGGCGGATTCTAGGGGAATCCGGCGGATTCCATGCCTATGCAGAGACTTTGATTTTGGTTAACAAACTTCATATATTTCCTAATGTATTATGTTTAAATTGATAATTAAGTTGATATACTTAACTAAGGTGCATATAATGATGAGGTAATACCTGTTTTGAAATGTATTAATATATGTGATATTCGAATATAAGCTATGGTTTTACGAATGTGATTACTAACTTATATTTGATTTTAATTCTCAGATAAACAAAGAGCTCAGCGAGATAAGACAGCTGAGTAAGTGAAACGAAACAATCAGGTGAGTGGATTTGAAACTCACAGTTTGATTTGGTTGTGTCAGTTTGATTTCAATCAGTAATTATAGGATTACTATTGATAATATGTTAACCTTGAAATGATATGCCATTTGATTGGTTGTTTGTTAAACATTGAATTGAAATGTATAATCCAGAGGTCAACTAGATCGTTGGTTGGACTTGATTGCTAATGTTGGTCAACACAGGGTTGCGTACATGTGTTGATGGAGATTAGCATTTAGTTAGCGGTTAATCACTGTTTTGGCCTACAGTTGATTTAAGTGTTCTGATGGGGCCACCCGGAACAGGGTCTCTAGGAACCACCGTTCCTCTTGACGATATTTGTTGCATTATTGATTGTAAACAGATTGCTAGCTAAATTGAATTGTAGTTGATTATTCATTCACTTAGCTTCGTGCTAATCCCTCAATTTACTTCCTGCAGGTAATGTATAATATGTGGGTAGTCAGGAAGAATGTTTTGACGCTGGGAATGTTTGAAACTTGCAACTCTGATCCAGTTTGTAATAAATTATGTTTTATAGTATATAATGCCCCGGGTTTGTAAACATGTTAATTATGATTGTTTAGTAGTTAAACATATTGTATAAAGGGTTGCGAAAAATTTCTAGCAGGTTTTAATAGAATATGTAATTATAGAAGTCGCTTCCGTCAAACTTAATATTATATTGTTGTATTAAATGAGGGGCGTTATATTTACCGTTTTTCTATTGGGGTGAGATACAACACAAATTATTTTCGTGATCACTATTATTCGGTTAGTTAGTTTAATTATCAACTCATATGGTTATCATTGTCGGTCTTGATTTTTCTTGTTCGGGTATTGCATGAGTGTTTTAATATGGGAAAGTCCTCATCATTGCATGGTTCGTTAACTTAATAAGGCGCGATTACTAAAAGATAGATCTATCATGTGAGTGACGTCCCCGTCCGGGTTGCTAGCTACAACCACGTCCAAACGGGCATTTTAGTAATTGTTATGGGTGTTGACACCGTTCGGGAGGCACAAATCGGGTTAGGCCACGAACCATGGCTTAATGCAATACAAGGTCATTGTCGGTAAATCTAGTCGGAAGCCTTAATTGGTTTATCATTGTTCGGTTATGTTGTTTAATCATTGTTATTATTAAATCGTCGGATAATCATGTTGATCACATCAATATTTATTTTAAACCTGTGAGATTCACCAGCTTTATAGCTGACCCTTTTAGTGTTGTATTCTCAGGTGCGCAGCAACAGTAGGATGACCCGTAGAATAAGCTAGCTAGTATGAGTCACATGCATCAACTTACTCATGAAAATTTTATAGCATTATCTTTTGTTAAATTGGTTTATGTATTAAAATCTTCAAAAATCATTATGCAAACTCACTAATATTGTAAACTCATGACTTAAAACTATGTATTACTTTTGAAATGTATAAATGTCTCATGTAGAGTCGTTTGTTAGTATCTTTGTGCTTCGATTATTGATTAGTCACGCCCCGACCCGATTCGCTTCCACAACCCGAATTAGGGGGTGTGACACACACGGTCATACGCGTTCGATATATATTCAACAAAACAATGTAAAACCCCATATTTAAGTTGATGATGCCGAGTTTCTTCAAGAAGCATCTCGAGATGGCTTTGATATTCGACTTCGTTTTTAATAGGGGTGACAATGGGTTCCGAAAAACTCGCAACCCACGGGTATCCGACTGTGATGGGTGGGTAAAACTGAAAATTTGTACCCGCGGGTTCGGGTATGGGTAGAGAAGTAAATCCATTGGCGTGTGGCGTGTGGCGGGTGGGTAGCGGGCATGGTATACCACTGCACCCGCGGATAAACCATATCTGTGAACCTGACTCACACGTATGTATTACCCGTAGACTACGTTTACCCTTCTTTATAGTAGAATACCAGTAGACCCGTTTACCCTTCTTTATAGTTTTGAATATATATCTAAGAAAAAATAGTATCAGATATATTTTATAATTTATAAGGTAAAGGAAGAGTTCAAGACGGGGAAGAGAAATAGATAGGGAAATTAAGAAGCAGGAAACACAAATCACAATTTATCAAAGCCCATTCTTTAAACCTTATCTCACATTCTCACAGCTTTCTTAATTCAAGCTTCCGATCCACACATCCTCACATAGTCACAAGTGTACGTCTATTCAATCCTTTCAAGGTACTTCTACTTATTCTTTTTTTTTTCTTTCTGTTTTTTTTATTTATTTCAAGTGTATTTATTGAATATTTTAATCCTTAAAAGTGATATAGCCACATGATGATCGACATTAAGGAAATTGTGATTTCTAATTTATACTAATTTAAGTACCTTTATTGTATATGCATATGTTCATGTGTTCATAGCTAGATGGAAACAAAAGTCATGGTGACTGTGCATGTGTTCATCAACTTGTAACTGTGATATATACTCCGTAATATATGTTCTGCCTTACTTGTTATTCTTTTGGAAAATATATATATCATGTGATATTTAGGAGAGCAATGGTAATACTTTTTATTTCTTTATATCTACCTGCTAGTAAATATTGTTATTTGTGCTACTTTTTGATCACACGTTATTCTTAGATTTGAACTACATGACTGAAAAATCTACTGGCTCAACGCCTCCACTATCCGGACCATCTCAAAATGTGTTTGACGCAAGTTCAAATCCTCAATCCACTCAGCCAGGCTTGAGTCAAGGACACACAAATACAAAAGTTCGCGCTGCTACAGAATCTCATGCAACTTCCACAAAGAAAAGGAAACGGAAAGCCAATACTGATCAGCAGCCTCAGCAAGGAAACGAAAGTACAAGACCACTGTTTTCTAAAGTTTGGAATCATTTTACTAGAAAAGAAATCAATGGTGTATGAAAATAATATGCCAATGTTGTGACAAAGCACTGAGTGGTAATACACTTAATGGAATAACTCATCTTCGTACTCATGTTAACAATTGTATTTATCGTAAGAAAGAGGATATTAGACAAACAATGATAAACACGAAAGTTTCTTTAGATGGAAAAGTATCTCTTGCAAAACATATGTTTGATCAAGGCGAAGCAAGAAAAGATTTCGCAACAATGATCATCCTACACGAGTATCCGTTAGCAATGGTTGAGCATTATAGATTCAATTGCTTCACCAACACACTTAGCCTCTATTTAGGCCAGTTTCTCGTAATACCATAAAGAAGGACATTATTGAAATATACGAGTTCAAGAAAACCAACAGTATAGGTATCTTGGAAGCAAGTAAAAGTAGAGTTGCCATCACCACTGATATGTGGACATCAAGTAACCAAAAGAAAGGATTTATGGTTGTCACATCTCATTTAATTGATGATTCTTGGGTACTACAGAATTGGATATTAAGGTATCACAAGTACATATTTGTATCTTCAAATTTTCAGTATTCAAATTCGTTACTAACTTATTATAGGTTTGACACAATTGTTGAATAGAATATTTATAGGAAGATATCGACAATAACGGTCGACAATTTGTAACACCCCCAAATTTCGGGTTGCGGAAGCGGTCGGGTCGGGGTGTTACAAATCAAATATCACAAGCACAAAGATATAGCAAACGACTCTAAATGAGACGTTTTGAAAATAGTTATTACATTACCAAAATAAGTTTTACAAAGCTATGAATTTATAGGTAATTTCCAAATACATAATTTGAAAATACAAAATTAAATGCAAAGTGGTCCCAAATGTTTGAAAGCATGCGACTCGTGCTAGGATCCTGAAGGGCCAATCCTACTATAGCAGTACCTGAAAATGCACACTAAAATGGTCAGCTGAAAAGCTGGTGAGTTCACAGGTTTAGTTAAACAATTTGTAATGTTGAAAACATTATAAGATACAAAAATAATTTGTAAATCGTGTGATGATGTTAAGCCATGATTGCTCCCATGAGCACTATTGCGAACCCTTAAGTAAACCTACAGGTTCTAAGTCAATAGGGTACTAATGCTGATAACCTGAGAACAAACATAAACTAGTGTGAATTCTATTGCGACGACTACAACTCGTAGCAAGACTAATGAGAACAAGTATTAATCTAAATTAATACTAATGATGGAGAGTAACTACTCGTAATGATTTACTAATGATGAGTAACCACTCATATTGATTTAATGATGACGAGTAACAACTCACATTGATTTAATGATGACGAGTAACAACTCGTATTGATTTAATGATGACGACTAACAACTCGTATTGATTTAATGATGACGAGTAACAACTCGTATTGATTTAATGATGACGAGTAACAACTCGTATTGATTTAATGATGACTAGCAGCAGCTAGTATGGCTTTACTGAATGACGAGTAACAACTCGTATTGATTTGTATCACCCACCGTGATATCGTTTGGTATCATCCAAGATGATAGTGATTTGTACCACCCACCGTGGTATCGTTTTGTACCACCAACCGTGGTATCGTTGTGTGTCATCCAAGATGACAGCGACCAGTGATTGAAACCTGCAGGGTGTCCAAGACGCGCAAGGTTTAAATGATTTGATGTTGAAACCTGCCGGGCGTATAAAACGCGCAAGGTTTTATTGATTTGATGTCTCAACAGACTAATGATTTATGTGAGTTTGTATGCATAGGGGTATCGAGTGTATCTAGATAGACCCGATTGATAGAATCATGTATGCATATGTATGTATGTATCACTATACAATAATAGATTTAAAGAGCACCAAATGCTTGGAATAATGTATATGTAAGTATATAAATATATAATTATATATATACCAATATACCTAGTCAAGGGATAACAGCTAACCGCGTGTTATTGATTTTGATTTACTAGAGAGATGATACAGGTATTCAGGATGTACCTATATTAGTCATATGATGTGTGAGAATAGTTTATGTATCTAAGTTTGTACAGACATCCCTTAGATATTAATGGTATCATAATGTACCTAGGTAAGGATAACCATCACCTAGTTGTCTAAAAACAGTACAAAGTACTAAACTGATGTATACTCCTAGTCCTTAGCCTAGCAAGTATATCGAGGTAAATGAGTGAGGTTCACTTAAATACTAGCCTAAACCTAGTAATCAAGGAACATAAGTGTAGGGAAAAGCTATGGTCCCTAAAGCAATCACATGAATACTTAACACACTTAAGTATAATTGAGAAAAGTTATTGATATGGAAACATAATATTTTATGTCACAATTATCCAATAAACGGTTTATATTCATTAAACAATGAAATGATTTAATTGAGTATGCATTCTCCCCCAAAACGTATAAAACAGTTTAAAAAAGGTGGAGCTATGAACTCACCTGTGGGTGCTAGCAGTTCTAAAGTAAGCTTATGATCCAATTTGTAATCCCCTAACGTCCTGAGCACGCGAGATTATATATATAAGTAAATGGACATCTAATTAAATCGTCCATATTAGGGTTCACTTGGTTAATTTATATATGCCAAATTATCCGGTTTGTGTTTATGTATGAAGATAAAAGAAGAATTGGTGCTATAATGCGGTTAACTTGTAACCTGTATCCAGTTTACTAAAATATTCGTATAAAATACAAAATAATTCCGATTGACTTGAAATTTGGTAGCTGGGTAAAAACCTATGTTTTCTACAACTTTCATGTTTTAACTTTTGAGTGATTTGGACTCGAAATGGGTCAAACAGGTCACTAAACGAAGCTGGACAGATTGTGACAGATTTCCGCAACATGTGTTTTCAATTCCGTTTCACTCAACCAATTCACGACAAGTTTATAAACGAATTTTTGGACACGTACAATAAGTAAATTATAACACCCAAAATAATGTTAAATCATTAATGATTCTAACTACGGATGATGTCCAATGTAAAATGATTTAACAATTAATCGTGTTACACAAATATGATACGCGATCCAAAGGTTTACCAAAATAATGATACGTGATCCATGGCAATTTAAACTCGATCCATCATAGGACAAATAACCATACATGATTACGGGGTTTTCATTCACAACTCAGAACCTCAAATCACAACAAGTTTTTAACTCTTAATCTCGACATGCTTCTGCAGCCGCTGCTGTCTACAACCTTATCCTCTATTACGTCGCTTTGCGTTTTTTTATTTTGTATGGATCGAGTTTGCCGGAGGTCTCCCTGGAAGCGGTTTCTCTACCCTTTTTGGGTAGGGGTAAGGCTGTCTACATCTCACCTCCCCCATACCCTGCCCTCGGCGGGATTGGGTAGCGTTGTTGTTGTCGTGGTCAAAGTGTTAATGTTGGGAATATCAGGGACTAGACTTGTAAATTAATTAAACTAGCTTAAAAATTTGCTGTGATCTTCATTCCTCTGTAATAACAAAATTAGTTTTCCTCATTAATAAAAGTTTGATCTTGATAATCTTCCGTGTTCTTAACGTAACAGTAAATCATAGTAATATAAGCTCTCTATAGCCTCAACATAAGATTAAAGAAAAAGAGGGTTGCTCACGGTGGTGATGTGGGAGCTAGCCGAGAGTGAGGGTGGTGGCGTGAAGGTGGTTCACGACGGTCAAGGTGATGAAGTTGCTTCTTTGCTCGCTTCCTTCCTCGAGAGATAGTAATGATGGTGATGTCTAATGATGGTTCCGAGGTGGTGGTGGTGACCGGTTGGTGATGGTGCTAGATGATGGTGCCGAGAGTGGTAGAAAGAGATAGATGGAGGGTGAAGGTAATCGATGGTGATGATGATGAGATAACCATGGTGATGGTGGTGAGCTAGTGTTGGTGTTGCTCGCTGATGTTGTTGTTTTGATGATGGTGGCTCGGGTGTGATGGTGAGCCGGGAGGAGGAGAGACGAGATGGAGAATGATGATGATGATCGATAAATATGATGATGATTATGTTGTAGTTATTGTTTCCAATTCTCTGTTTATTATTGTTGTTATAATGATAGAGAACCTAGATATAGATAGATAGTTAGATACTTAGATGATAAGATGAAGAAGAAAGTGAAAGTATCAAAGGGGTGTTTGGTCGTAGCTTATGGGAGAAGGAAAACATCCGGCTTCAATTATTGGAGCAAGTAGGTGATATTTTGTCTCAAATCGTAGTATTTTTAACCCGTGTTCACGTACCTGATCGTAAAGTGGTATAATGTTTTCAAGTGATAAATTTCTAAATATATTTTTGAATATATTTTTAATCGAAGTACTTTATCAAAATACTTTTAATGAGTTATAAAAATATAACTTTGTTTCAGTTTGATTTGACGGATAGTTTTCTCGCTGTTTCAGTCACGCTAAAATGTCTAAATATTTTCTGAGAAAATAATTACTATTTTCAACAATAATATATTATTTAAAATTGTTTTGCACCAACATTCACTTGAGTACGCTTCGAGTTCTTTCAGATTTTGTGTACATGGAATTTTATACCATCATTTGTTATATATACATAATTGGATATATATAATAATTGAATACTTTGGTATTAATGGCGTATAAAATACGGGTATTTGAGGTTTAAATTGGGCGCGGATTTTGGGTCATTTTTGACCGGGTGTTACACAATTGCTCAACGAATGATGCAATGCTAAGACTAATCGAAGATAAGCTTTCTGAAGATTATCTTTTGTTAGAAGGTAAGCTACTACACATGAGATGTGCTGCACATATATTGAACTTAGTTGTGAAAGATGGTTTAGATGTAATAGGGGACGCTATTGAGAAAATTCATGATAGTGTGGCCTATTGGAGAGCAACTCCTAAAAAGACGGAACAATTCGAAAAAATGGCTTGTAAACTAATGGTTGCATCAACCAAAAAGCTGATCACAGATTGTAGAACCAGGTGGAACTCGACCTATATGATGTTGGATGTCGCTATAATTTATAAAGAAGTGTTTCCAAGCATGAAACTTAAAGATAAAAACTATGTTTGTTTGCCATCAGATGCTGATTGGGAGTTAGCTAAAGTTGTATGTGAGAAACTAAAGACATTCTATGATGTTAGTGTGTTCTTTTCTGGTACTCTTATCCAACTGCTAATGAAATTTTTGGAAGGGTGTGTCAACTGAAAATTGATTTGACAAAGTGGCTAAGTGATGAGAATGAAATAATCTCTAAGATGGCAAATAGCATGTTGGAAAAATTTAACAAGTATTGGATTGAAGTTAAAGGTGTTATGACTGTTGCTTCGTTTCTAGATCCGAGGTACAAACTTAAGCTGGTGGAGTTTTTTTTAGAGATATATATGGGCCACTTTGAGATGAAGAAGTTACATATAACACTCTCCAAATTAACAAGTCATTTTTTTTATTTTTATTTTTATTTTTTAATAAAAGAAGCGCAAGATTTAGATACAAACCCTTGCACTGCATATGTACATTTCAAAATGGCAATCCAAATACATACAGTCTTTAAACTAGATTATCCTAGACATTACATATGATAAGTTTAGTGTTATAGAAATCCACAACATGATGTCATAACATTAACAGAGTTAACAAAACAGAGTGAGCTTGTCAAACATTCCATTCCTATAGTACTTCTTGCCCACCCACATACCAAAGTAAACCTGCAAGAAGTAATGAGGGGTTAGCACGAAGCTAAGTGAATAAATCTCAAACTATCACCTAACTTAGCTTAACAAATGTCTACAGCAAAGCATAGCAACAGTTAATCATGAAGGATCGGTGGTCCTTGGAGTACCCTCATGCCGCGGTGGTTCCCCAAGTAACACTTAAAACCAACTGAAGGCCAAATCAGTGGCTAAACCGATAGCTTGGTACTATTACTACTTACAACATAATTTCAGTGAACAACACATGTACAAAGCACTTATGATGTCCAAAGTAATAGTACTCAAACCCAACACACGTTGACCCCCGACATTCATATAGTCCACAACCATCAAGGCAATCAAGGACACCAGTAATTAAGCTAAATATAACCATCATGGCAAAATATTAACTTAACAATGAAAACAGTAAATTCACATTTACCCGTTGTAACCATATTGTACAACCAAATTAGACTGAAAGTCCAATATCCACTCACCCTTGACGATCACTGTCCTTGCTCAAAGATCTAATATTATTGAGTCTTCGATTTATCTGAGAACACAAGAGAAATCCGAGTCAATCTCAATCTCACAAGATACATATACTTAATGTTAACAATCAAGCATACATTAAGTAATGTAAATACAATGTACAAGCTAAATCGCATAATTAAGCTCGGATTAGAAGTAATCCTGTCAAACAGTGGGAATACGTTCGTATTCCAATGAATACGTCCGTATTCACAGGAATACGTCCGTATTCAGAGGAATACGCCGTATTCCCAAGCAATTTCCAATACAGAACTGAATTTAAGGAATACGCCTACGAATACGCTAGGGAATACGCCGTATTCCCGGGAATACGTCCGTATTCATGGGAATACGACCGTATTCCCTTTGAAACTCTGTGCAACAGCAGCAGGTTTTTCCTGCACGACCAAGTACGAACCAAAACCCCAAATTTCGACCAACACAGCTAGAAAACACGATTTTAACATGAAAATGACCTATACTAACATGTATAAACATATTGCAACAACAACTAACATCATCAAACACTACCAATCATACATGCATCAATTCTTCAACCTAGATTTCAACTAATTTCATTAAATCAACTAACAACTTGAAGAACACTGGTAATTCACCAAGATAAACATGAAATCAGTTTGTAATCATCACACAATTACATATTCAAGCATGAACATAACCATTCAATCATCAATTTTAACCTAACCCTACTCATTCAAGCAAGAACATGAGGATGGAGATAATATTACTTACAATGGAGATGATTATGAGATGGAGGAGGTGAAGAACACAATGTAAGCACAATCACAAGCTTCAATTCAAGTCTAAAATCTGATTTTTGTTAAAATTTCATTGAGAGCATTTGAGGTGAAAATGTGTTTTCAAGAGGTGTAAGCAAAATTCAGGGAACAATTATGATGTTCTGTCAAAATGAAGAAACAGGTGTCGACCTGATCTTTATGACTCATTAGTTTGGGTATAAATTATACCCGTCCTAAATCTATTGTTTGGAACCTAAAAACCATTTGCGAGAAATAAGTTTTTATTATACCGTCAACTAAATAAATTTAAAACATGTAATAATTCATTTATCACAATAAGCCAATTGACCTATAAATTTAGCTATCAAAATACACCAAGTATTTAAAATACAATTTAAATAGCAGTTAAATTAAGGGAAATACCGTATTTCAACAAGGCCAATTTGAGGATGTTACAAATCTTCCCTCCTTAAGAAGATTTCGTCCCCGAAATCTCGCCACGCTCAAAGAGATTCGGATAACGCGCCCTCATGCTAGACTCGGTCTCCCAAGATAAGTTTGGACCCAAACTATGATTCCACTTAACCAATACCATAGGGATCTCCTTCTTTCGAAGTTTAGTCACCTTACTGTCAACAAGTTCTACGGGCTCTTCTACAAGTCTTTGGTTTAAGTCCACACTCAAGTCTTGCAATGGAAGAACTTGGGATTGGTCCTCCACATTGCATTTTCTTAGATAGCACACATTAAAAGTATCATGAATACCCGACAATTCGGGAGGAAGATCTAATGACACCGTTTGATCATTGACGACATGTCGAATTTTAAACGGTCCGATGTATCTAGGAGCTAGTTTACCACGTTTCCCAAACCTGATAACACCCTTCCAAGGAGAAACTTTCAAATAAACCAACTCACCTTCTACAAACGAAACTGGTCGATGACGTGGGTCAGCATATTGTTTCTGCCTATCACGGGCAGCTTTCAATCTATCTCGGGCAATAGCTACCTTATCGGCTGTAATTTGAACTATGTCAGGACCCGCAAACTGCTTTTCACCCGCCTCTAACCAACAAGTGGGTGTCCTACACCTACGACCATACAACATTTCATAGGGTGGCATGCCTATACTAGAATGGAAAGAATTATTATAGGCAAACTCAACTAATGGTAAATGGAAATCCCACGACCCACCAAATTCTAATACACATGCCCGCAACATGTCCTCCAAGGTTTGAATGGTGCGCTCAGACTGACCATCCGTCTGAGGATGATAAGCCGTACTCAAGTTGACCCTAGAACCCAATTCACGCTGTAAATTCTGCCAAAAACCCGACACAAATCGAGAATCTCTGTCTGAAACAATCGACAACGGAATCCCATGTCTAATGACCACTTCATTAATGTACAATTGCGCCAATTTACTTAATGATGCCGTCTCACAAGTAGCAAGAAAGTGAGCACTCTTGGTCAATCTATCGACAATTACCCAAATCATATCATTACCCTTAACAGTTCGAGGTAATTTGGTCACAAAATCCATGGTAATATGTTCCCATTTCCACTCGGGAATCTCGAGTTGCTTCAAAGCTCCATAAGGTTTCTGATGCTCGGTCTTTACTTGAGAGCAAATATGGCAAGATTCAACAATTCGAGCGACATCCAACTTCAAAGTAGGCCACCAATACAATGGTTTTAAATCCTGATACATTTTGGTGCTTCCGGGATGAATCGACAATCTAGATTTATGAGCCTCCATCAATATCACATCTCGAAGTCCACCAAACAATGGGACCCAAACACGAGACTGAAATGTCTTTAATCCACGAGAATCTTCTACCAATAAATCCTTCCTTTTAAGCATGATTTCAGATTTCAAGTTATGATCCAATAGGGCCTCCATCTGAGCCAATTTCAATTTATCGATCAAGTCTGAAGAGATTTCCAAACGCATTAAACAAACCTTTTCAGATTTACCCTTTCGGCTAAGCGCATCCGCCACCACATTTGCCTTACCCGGATGGTATCGAATCTCGCAATCATAATCCTTAATCAATTCTAACCATCGCCTTTGCCTCATGTTAAGTTCTTTTTGAGTAAACATGTACTGAAGGCTCTTGTGGTCCGTACAAATAATGCATTTGGTTCCATACAGGTAATGTCTCCAAATCTTTAAGGCAAAAACCACAGCTGCAAGTTCCAAGTCTTGGGTAGGATAGTTAATCTCATGAGGTTTCAACTGACGTGAAGCATAGGCAATAACACGGTCTCGTTGCATCAAAACACAACCTAAACCTGCATGTGAAGCATCACAATATACGATAAAATCCTCGGATCCGTCAGGTAAAGCTAAAACCGGAGCCTGACACAACAATTGTTTCAAGGTCTGAAAAGCCGATTCCTGTTGATCACTCCACATAAATTTCACATCCTTACGAGTTAATTTAGTCAAAGAACCTGCAATCTTGGAGAAATCTTTAATAAATTTTCTTTAATAGCCTGCCAAACCCAGAAAACTCTTGATCTCTGACGGAGATTTAGGTGATTGCCAATTCATGACAGCCTCAATTTTTGAGGGATCCACTTTAACCCCATCTTCACAAATGATATGCCCCAAAAACTGAACTTCACGAAGCCAAAATTCACATTTCGAAAATTTAGCATACAATTTCTCCTTTCTCAAGGTGTCAAGAACTAAACGCAAATGTACTTCATGATCGGATTCAGATTTAGAATAAACTAAAATATCATCAATAAATACAATGACAAATTTATCGAGAAAAGGCCGACAACCCTATTCATCAAATCCATGAAAATTGCTGGAGCATTAGTCAACCCAAAAGGCATAACAAGAAATTCATAATGACCATAGCGAGTGCGAAAAGCTGTTTTAGGGATATCCTCCCCACAAACCCGGACTTGGTGATAACCCGATCTCAAGTCTATCTTAGAGAAAAACGAAGACCCTTGCAATTGATCAAAAAATTCATCTATTCGGGGTAAAGGATACTTGTTCTTTACGGTCCTCTTATTCAACTCTCTATAATCAATACACATACGAAAAGTGCCATCTTTCTTTTTAACAAATAACACAGGAGCACCCCAAGGAGAAGAACTGGGTCTAACAAAACCCTTATCTAATAATTCTTGAATTTGATTCATCATTTCACGGATTTCGGAGGGAGCTAATCTATAAGGTGCCTTAGCTACCGGAGTAGAACCAGGAATTAACTCAATTTTATATTCTACTTCTCTAACCGGAGGTAAACCAGGCAATTCATCAGGGAAAACATCCGAATACTCAGTAACAACTCGGACATTACTAATGGCTTTCTTTTCTAGCTTAGCATCGACAACATAGGCTAAATAAGAATCACACCCTTTAGCTAGAGATTTTCTAGCTTTCATCATAGAGATCAATGGTATGCTACCCCTCTCCCTTTCCCCTCGAGCCACGACATATGACTCGTCTGAGATTGGGATTTTTATCAGCTTCTTATGACAATCTGTATTGGCTTTATTACGACTCAACCAATCCATGCCTAACACAACATCAAATCCATGAATAGGCATCAGCAGAAAAGAAGTAGGGAAACTATGACCCTCAATCGAAATACTAGCTCCTGTCACCGATGTGGTAACCGAAACTAACTTTCCATCCGCTACCTCAACCTCAATTGGTTGTGAAATACATGTAGGTGTCAATTTAAGTCTATCACAGAATAGCAAGGACACAAAGGAACAATTTGCCCCTGAATCAAATAAGGCGCATGCCGGTACTGAATTAATAAGAAAAGTACCAGTTATGACGTCCTCAGCTACCACAGCTTCATCCACGGTCATTCGAAAAGCCCGACCAGTTGGAGCTGGAGGATTCTTTCTTTTCTGGCCAGAAGATGATGATGACCCTCCGACCGTGCCCGATTTTTGCTTCCCTTCCTCTGGACACGCACTCGAACGATGTCCTTCCTTTCGACAATTCCAACACACTGGCTTAGGAAAAGGACAATCCTTGATGTCATGACCGAACTGACCACACTTAATACACCTAGCAGTCTGAGGTGTACTATGTCCCGTGTGCCTAGACTTGCAATTCTGGCACCAATTTGATCTATCCACTGAACCACCAACAACATTCGGTTTACAGTTATTATTATTACCTTGCCATTTCTTCTTCCCTTGACCTGACGTAGATTCACCTTTAGGTTTTACTGGGGACTTGTCTTTAATTTCCAAATCATGAGCTCTAATATCGCCGTCCACAGAATGAGCTAAATAAAAAGCTTGGTTAAGATCGCCTGCAAGTCTCACAGTAGTCCGATAAGTATGGGGTAACATTCCAACAAAATGGTCAATCTTTGTCCTTTCATCCGGTACCCATTGATGTACAAATCTCAACTTATCGGTAAACTGAGAGATAAGGTCCTCCATAGTCATACTATCAGTCAGTTGCATATCCAAAAATTCACACCTAATGCGAGTCATGTCATACCCGGAGCAATACTTCTTACAAACCTCGTTATGGAAATTGGACCATGTAATGGAAGCTTTTTGCAGAGGTGTTAAATGAGATGTGATAGAATCCCACCATCCCATTGCCGGACACTTTAAAAGTTGCACTGCATAAGTTACCTTGATCTCATCCTCACATCGGCAAACCTCAAATTTTCTTTCGACATCCCTTAACCAATCCATGGTCACAGAAGGATTTGTACTCCCAAAGAAATCTGAAGGTCCACTAGACTTAAAGGTCTTAAATGAACATAATTTTTGCTGAGATGGAGGAGGAAATACCGGAAACTGATATCCAGAAGGTCCTGAAGAAGAAAAAGGAGCTGATGTCTGGTAGTAAGTAGGCAGTGGCATAGAAAACTGCGATGTCACCAACGGAGGTGTAATCGTACTAACAGCCGGAATCTGCCGGGATGTTCTAGCTTGTTGTTCAAATAACTCCTTATATTTGTTTAACTCATCCTCCAAATACAAAGTGTACTCATCACGGCTCAATTCACTTGCAGGGAGTGTAGTACTAGTCTGACATTGGCTTTGAGACTGAATTTCTGGAGGAGAGTCTCTCGCTCAAGAAGCATTGATCGGGGTACTGGTCGGAGCGTTACTTTCTGCCATATCCTGTACCACAACACATCTCATAACCCGTTAATTGTTAGTACCTAGCAATACTAACCAAATCATATTCACTAGCTCAATCCCCTTCCGAGGAATGTTTGACTAACACAAATAGATTTGGGATTGAACAATTAACCCATGTTCAATTTACCCAAATCATTGCTCTAATACCAATTTATAACACTCTCCAAATTAACAAGTCATTTTTTTTTTTTTTTTTTATAAAAGGAAGCGCAAGATTTAGATACAAACCCTTGGATTGTGTGACACCCGTCAATCTAGGACTATAATTTAGTGCCTAATCAAGTTTTAATACATGTAATTAGTTCTGTGTTAGGCTAATTAATGTATCAATTATTATATATATTGTTGAATATATATCTACAATTATGCGGTTTGTTTAAATCGTACGAGTTTCAAATCGAATGAATTTCGATACAATAAATACGGACGTTGGCGAACAATTTTATTAAGTAATACAAATATTATTTAATAACTCAATGTTATTTAGAATATTATTTATTATAATATTTCGTATTCATTCGTATCGTACAAACCGAACTTACACAATTTAAAATATTAAAAACGCGCAAACTAAATAAACAAACTTACATTTTATAACTCAAATATAAATTAAATTGTAAAATATTTAAACAATATATCGCGTAATAAAGCGTATTTTAAAACTTATAATAAAAATGTAAATAATTATTTAACGTTTAAACGACGGAACAAACGAACACCACGCGGAACACGGGCGAAAAACTGAAAAGTGGGGATAAACCCCCACCTCCCACATTTTCTTCTTCATTTCATCTCTTTCCTCTATCTCTCTCTTTCTTTCCTCTCTAAAAAGAAAAACACCCCAAAACCATAAAAATCGCAAAATACTACTACCAAACACACCCGTATCAACAATATTTTTAGAGATTCCCGATCACCTCGCGACGATCTACAACGCTATCTTTCCGGATTTTCATTTCGGCAAATTGTAAGTTTCCGACAAAATCCCGAAATCTCTCGATTCTTAGTATTTTTCATTTATGGTTGTTATTATAACTAGTATATGTCCATTACAATGTATAGAACACGAAATTACAGCTTGAAAACGGATTTAAAATGTTGGACAGCCGGACTTTCTGGGCTGGTGTTCATCCATGCGACACAAGCCTTGTGTCGCATATTGTGTCGTATTTTGGCCTTTGTGTCGCATAAACTCCCTTGTGTCGTACCTTATGTCGTACCAGATAATTATTGTCGCAAGTCTTGCGACACAACAACTATGTCGCATACCCCATACGACACAACCACTATGTCGCTGTTGAATCAGCATTTCGCATCCATGCGACACAACCCTTGTGTCGTATGGACATTGTGTCGCACTCCTATGCGACACAACCCTTGTGTCGCATAACCCATTTAGTGTCGCATTATTGTGTCGCATAAAACAGCAGGATTTCAATATACAATTTCACTAAGTGTCGAACTTATACAACTTCAACCCGCTATACAATACGACTTTTCAAACAGTATGAGACATACTTTTCGAGGTTAACATTTCAAATCATAATGGGAACATTGAAATATTTAAGATTCATCGATCACCAACGGGCCGTACAAGTTTTCACAACTTTTCTTAAAATCAAACAAGTCGTTGTAACTTGTATCAATTCAATCAAACAAGTCGTTGTAACTTGTATCAAGTCAGTCAAACAAGTCGTAATAACTTGTAACTACTCAATCAACCAAATCGTAGCAATTTGGACATGTATACATAGTTGTATAACAACTACAAAGGTAGTCCTTTGGGATATCTGTACAATTAATAACAATTCAAGTGTCGTGGACACATTCAGGTTTCAAGTCTTTGGACACCAACTCACAACTAATTACTTCGAGCTTATTAAATTAACACTTCAAGACTCAGGTGAGTTTCATAGCCCCATTTTCACTGCTTTACAACTAGGGGTGTGATATTACTACTCGATTTTGTTTTACAAGTAGAACGCAAGTGCCAAACTTCAAATACTACATGAGTTTCAAGCTAATCAATTTAAAGTCCTCCATAAGCATAGTCTCTAGTATTTTATAGCGTGAATGTTAGTATATGATATCATATGGGATTGACAATCCTCATCCGGGTTAGCACGCACTAACCGGTCAAACGGATGTATTAGCATTTGGGAAGACGAGTGTTGATTAGGCACTCGTAGGAGGCATTTCAAGTTAGGTTTTCTTAAGTGGGCCTGACAAATCAAGTTAAGCTCAGACTATGTGCTCATGGATAGTATAACTTTTATTTTGCTTAATTGCATTTTAAATTCAATATAAATCTTGCGGTTCTTACAACTATACCTTGACATACAAACCTGTGAGCTCACCAGCGTTTTCGTTGACCCATTTTAGTATTTATCACAGGTACCCAGCAGTAGTTTGGCTGCACAAGCAGGAATTATTAGCTCGAGTCAGCATACATACAACTAGAGATTGGACTGCATTATTATATTTTGTAAAAGTAATTATGCTATGTAATCTCTCAATTTCAGGAACCGAGCTAATGTAACAATATTTTGATGTAAACATTTACTTTATCTATACAAGTTTAAAACGACGCATATAGTGGTCGTTCATTATATCTTATGTGCTTTGTATATTGATTAGTGACACCCAAATCAAGCTTCCGCAAATCAATAAATTTGGGGGTGTCACAGATTGGTATCAGAGCCTAAGGTTATAGTGAACTAGGTTGCATTTAGTGGACCTAGACTATGACCGTTAGGCAGTATTCCCTATTAGGTATAACCAGTTCAGGGATTACAGCATACGAATTTAATTTAACATAGCTTGATCAACTACGTACAATTAAATAAAGATGATGTAAGATCTGAAGGAAGTTATGGCTGAACAGGATACATTAGTTGACTCTGACCTCGAGAGAAACGGGACTCAAAACACGTCTGTACTAGACACTCAATAGGTTATTATGTGATATACATATATTTACATGAATAGACCTCATTACAACTTTAGGCTATATTATATTATATGAATATAGGCCTCTTTCTCTCTAACGTTTTGTCTTGGGATGACAAACACACCGCTAGTTCATCACACTCGGACTAGTATCTTATTTCATTTCCTTGTTCTTTCTTACTCAGCATCATGCCTCCTCGTCGTCAAATTACTCTTAGCGAAGCTGAGATCGCGGGAATCATTGCCCGCAGTGTGACCGAAGCCTTGGCTACCCGAACACCACCCGGTAGCGAGGACACAGCAACCAATACTCCACCACCCAAACCCTGCTCCTATAAGGACTTTCTCAGCTGTAAACCGCTATATTTCAAGGGCACGGAAGGTGCCATTGGCTTGATCCGTTGGATTGAGCGTATGGAATCTGTTTTCAGTCTCTGCGACTGTACTGAGAACAACAAAGTCAAATTCGCTGCTTACACCTTTCAGGAAGGTGCACTCACGTGGTGGAAAACCCACGCAAACTCTGTAGGCCTTGAGGTTGCAAATCGACTTCCTTGGGCCGAACTGAAGAAGAAGCTGACAGAAAAGTACTGTCCTGAAGAGGAATTACACCAAGTTTCAGCAGTTTGCCTTATTATGCCCGGGTTTGGTCGAACCAGAAAGTAAGGGCATCAAGAGATATATTCGTGGACTCCCCGAGAACATCCAGGGAAACGTCGCTTCATCCAAACCAACCACCACTGAGAGTGCCATTCGATTGGCCCACGAACTCATGGCTCTAGTTGTCAGCCGTGAGACCTCCAACACCTCATCCTCCAACAACAACAAACGCAAATTCACTGAACACCACCACAACTCTAACAAGAAAAACAACGCCATCCAAGTCTACACCTCAAACTCTGAACCCAACCGCAGCTACACCGGGGACATGCCTTATTGTCCCAAGTGTAACTATCACCACTTTGGTCAGTGCAGTACTCCTTGCAACAACTGCAAGAGGTATGGGCATTCGACTAATGATTGCCGAGCCCCCAGATTCAACAACAACCCCTCTGACAAAAATGCCCGACAACCTAAGTCCTGCTTTGAATGTGGAAACCCAGGACATTTTAGGGATACGTGCCCAAAATTGAAGAATAAGGGCAACAACAACAACAACCACCGCAACAACAACAACAACGCCAAAAGTAGCGCCTTCGTGATCAACTCAGGGGATGCCCGTCAGGACCCGAATGTGGTCACGGGTATGTTCCTCCTCAACAATTTAACTGCTTCTATTCTGTTTGATACTGGTGCCGATAGAAGTTTTATTTCCGATGAATTTTGCCCTCTACTTGACATTACACCTGTTGCTTTAGACGTTAAGTACACCGTAGAGCTAGCAAATGGCAAATTGATAGAAACCAATAGTGTGATACCTAATTGCACCTTAAATCTAGCCGACGAAACCTTCTCCATAGATCTTATGCCTGTTGAGATAGGAAGTTTCGATGTCATCGTAGGCATGGACTGGTTATCCAAACATCGCGCCGAAATCATTTGCCATGACAAAATTGTTCGCATACCTCTCGCCATCGGTAGAACCCTGATCATAAAGGGGGAGACCGGTGGGACGAGGCTTAACATCATCTCTTGTCTTAAAACCCGGAAATTTCTGAGAAAGGGTTATCCATCAATCCTCGCGCACATCATGGAGAAAAAGTCAGAGGAGAAGCGACTTGAAGATGTTCCAATTGTTCGAGACTTTCCAGAAGTCTTTCCTGAGGAACTACCTGGTCTACCACCACCAAGACAGGTTGAGTTCTCAATTGATCTTATGCCCGGTGCTGCACCTGTGGCTCGAGCACCATACCGTTTAGCTCCATCCGAACTTCAGGAGCTGTCCACCCAGTTACAGGAACTCCTGGAACGAGGGTTTATCAGGCCGAGTTCTTCACCTTGGGGAGCTCCGGTCCTATTTGTTAAGAAGAAAGATGGTTCTTTTCGAATGTGTATCGACTATCGAGAGTTGAACAAGTTAACTGTCAAGAACCGGTATCCACTTCCTCGAATTGATGATTTGTTCGACCAACTTCAAGGGTCGAGTTGTTATTCAAAGATAGATCTCCGATCCGGTTATCACCAACTGCGTGTCCGCGATGCCGATATTCCAAAAACCGCTTTCAGAACCCGTTACGGGCATTACGAATTTCAAGTGATGCCATTTGGACTAACAAACGCACCGGCTGTATTCATGGACCTTATGAATCGGGTGTGTAAACCTTACCTTGACAAGTTTGTCATTGTCTTTATCGATGACATTCTCATATATTCATGAAATAAAGAAGAACACGCGCAACACCTCAAAACCATCCTTGAACTACTTAAACACGAGGAGCTCTATGCCAAGTTCTCTAAGTGTGAGTTCTGGATCAAAACCGTTCAATTTCTTGGTCACGTGATTGACAGTCAGGGGTTTCACGTTGACCCGTCAAAAATCGAGGCTATCAAAGATTGGCAATCGCCAACCACTCCGACCGAAGTGCGGCAGTTTTTGGGACTGGCCGGATACTATCGACGCTTCATTGAAAATTTCTCCAAGATAGCCATACCACTCACGACTCTGACCCAGAAAGACAAAAAGTTTGACTGGACTGATAAACAAGAATAGGCATTCCAACTCTTAAAGCAAAAGCTTTGCAGTGCTCCTATTCTGTCATTACCTGAAGGCACCGATGACTTCGTAGTATACTGCGATGCTTCTCATCAAGGTCTCGGTTGTGTGCTCATGCAACGAGACAAAGTCATAGCTTATGCTTCCCGACAGCTCAAGATTCATGAAAAGAATTACACCACCCACGACCTCGAGCTAGGAGCTGTCGTTTTTGCCCTCAAAATCTGGAGACATTACCTTTATGGTACCAGATGTACAATCTTTACCGACCATAAAAGCCTTCAACACATATTCGATCAGAAGGATCTCAACATGAGGCAACGTCGATGGGTCGAGTTGCTTACCGATTACGACTGCGAACTCAAATATCATCCAGGCAAAGCAAATGTTGTTGCTGACGCCCTCAGTCGAAAAGAGCGAGTGAAACCACTTCGGGTTCAAGCCCTCAGTATGACCATTCACAACAATTTAAACATTCAAATCCTCACTGCTCAACTCGAAGCCTTAAAACCCGAAAATGTCAAAGATGAAGCCTTGCGGGGCATGGATAAACAATTCGAAATCAGACCTAACGGGATTAGGTATTTCTCAAACCGAATCTGGTTGCCTAAATTTGGGAACCTACGAGACTTGGTGATGGATGAAGCTCACAAGTCTAAATATTCTATCCACCCGGGGTCCGATAAAATGTACCACGGTATCAAGGACTTCTACTGGTGGCCGAACATGAAATCTGAAATCACCACCTATGTCAGCAAATGCCTTACTTGCTCCAAAGTCAAAATCGAATATCAAAAACCTTCTGGTTTACTTCAACAACCCAGTCTTCCTGAATGGAAATGGGAACAAATTGCCATGGACTTCATAACCAAACTACCCAAGTCATCGAGCGGTTGCGATACCATTTGGGTGATCGTGGATCGTCTCACAAAGTCTGCTCACTTCCTGGCAATCAAGGAATCCGACAAAATGGAACGCCTCACCAACATTTATCTGAAGGAAATTGTGACCAAACACGGTGTTCCAATCTCAATTATCTCCGATAGAGATAGTCGTTTCACTTCACAATTTTGGCAATCACTTCAAAAATCTCTGGGTACTCGACTTGATATGAGTACCGCATACCATCCTCAAACCGACGGCCAAAGTGAACGAACCATTCAAACACTGGAAGACATGCTACGGGCCTGCGTAGTAGACTTCGGTGTAAACTGGGAAAAACACCTACCGTTGTGCGAGTTCTCGTACAACAACAGTTATCATACCAGCATTAAGGTTGCACCCTTCGAGGCACTGTACGGTCGTAAGTGCCGGTCACCTATCTGTTGGACCGAAGTTGGGGATAGCCAACTCACAGGTCCAGAAATCATTCACGAGACGACCGAAAGGATCGTTGAAATTCAAAACAAGCTCAAGGTCGCGCGTGATCGTCAGAAAAGTTATGCTGACGTGAGACGCAAACCACTCGAGTTCCAAGTTGGGGATCGAGTTCTACTCAAAGTATCGCCTTGGAAAGGCGTAATCCGATTTGGCAAACGAGGAAAGCTGAATCCCAGATACATTGGACCATTCGAGATCCTCGAAAGGATTGGTCCAGTGGCTTATCGATTGCAGCTGCCATCCGAACTCAGCAGCGTGCATCCCACATTTCATGTTTCAAATCTGAAGAAGTGTCTGTCTAATGAGACACTTATCATTCCACTCGATGAAATTCGAGTTGACGAGAAACCCCACTTTGTTGAGGAACCCGCTGAAATCATGGACCGTGAGGTCAAACAACTTAAACAAAGTCGTATTCCCATAGTCAAAGTTAGGTGGAATTCGCGGCGCGGTCCGGAATTCACCTGGGAACGGGAAGACCAGATGCGACTCAAGTATCCTCAACTCTTCACTGACTCAGCTTCAAACACAACTTCAACATAAATTTCGGGACGAAATTCTTCTAACAGGGGAGAATGTGACACCCGTCAATCTAGGACTATAATTTAGTGCCTAATCAAGTTTTAATACATGTAATTAGTTCTATGTTAGGCTAATTAATGTATCAATTATTATATATATTGTTGAATATATATCTACAATTATGCGGTTTGTTTAAATCGTACGAGTTTCAAATCGAATGAATTTCGATACAATAAATACGGACGTTGGTGAACAATTTTATTAAGTAATACAAATATTATTTAATAACTCAATGTTATTTAGAATATTATTTATTATAATATTTCGTATTCATTCGTATCGTACAAACCGAACTTACACAATTTAAAATATTAAAAACGCGCAAACTAAATAAACAAACTTACATTTTATAACTCAAATATAAATTAAATTGTAAAATATTTAAACAATATATCGCGTAATAAAGCGTATTTTAAAACTTATAATAAAAATGTAAATAATTATTTAACGTTTAAACGACGGAACAAACGAACACCACGCGGAACACGGGCGAAAAACTGAAAAGTGGGGATAAACCCCCACCTCCCACATTTTCTTCTTCATTTCATCTCTTTCCTCTATCTCTCTCTTTCTTTCCTCTCTAAAAAGAAAAACACCCCAAAACCATAAAAATCGCAAAATACTACTACCAAACACACCCGTATCAACAATATTTTTAGAGATTCCCGATCACCTCGCGACGATCTACAACGCTATCTTTCCGGATTTTCATTTCGGCAAATTGTAAGTTTCCGACAAAATCCCGAAATCTCTCGATTATTAGTATTTTTCATTTATGGTTGTTATTACAACTAGTATATGTCCATTACAATGTATAGAACACGAAATTACAGCTTGAAAACGGATTTAAAACGGATTTTTGGCCGGAAAATGTTGGACAGCCGGACTTTCTGGGCTGGTGTTCATCCATGCGACACAAGCCTTGTGTCGCATATTGTGTCGTATTTTGGCCTTTGTGTCGCATAAACTCCCTTGTGTCGTACCTTATGTCGTACCAGATAATTAGTGTCGCAAGTCTTGCGACACAACAACTATGTCGCATACCCCATACGACACAACCACTATGTCGCTGTTGAATCAGCATTTCGCATCCATGCGACACAACCCTTGTGTCGTATGGACATTGTGTCGCACTCCTATGCGACACAACCCTTGTGTCGCATAACCCATTTAGTGTCGCATTATTGTGTCGCATAAAACAGCAGGATTTCAAAATACAATTTCACTAAGTGTCGAACTTATACAACTTCAACCCGCTATACAATACGACTTTTCAAACACTATGAGACATACTTTTCGAGGTTAACATTTCAAATCATAATGAGAACATTGAAATATTTAAATTTCATCGATCACCAACGGGCCGTACAAGTTTTCACAACTTTTCTTAAAATCAAACAAGTCGTTGTAACTTGTATCAATTCAATCAAACAAGTCGTTGTAACTTGTATCAAGTCAGTCAAACAAGTCGTAATAACTTGTAACTACTCAATCAACCAAATCGTAGCAATTTGGACATGTATACATAGTTGTATAACAACTACAAAGGTAGTCCTTTGGGATATCTGTACAATTAATAACAATTCAAGTGTCGTGGACACATTCAGGTTTCAAGTCTTTGGACACCAACTCACAACTAATTACTTCGAGCTTATTAAATTAACACTTCAAGACTCAGGTGAGTTTCATAGCCCCATTTTCACTGCTTTACAACTAGGGGTGTGATATTACTACTCGATTTTGTTTTACAAGTAGAACGCAAGTGCCAAACTTCAAATACTACATGAGTTTCAAGCTAATCAATTTAAAATCCTCCATAAGCATAGTCTCTAGTATTTTATAGCGTGAATGTTAGTATATGATATCATATGGGATTGACAATCCTCATCCGGGTTAGCACGCACTAACCGGTCAAACGGATGTATTAGCATTTGGGAAGACGAGTGTTGATTAGGCACTCGTAGGAGGCATTTCAAGTTAGGTTTCCTTAAGTGGGCCTGACAAATCAAGTTAAGCTCAGACTATGTGCTCATGGATAGTATAACTTTTATTTTGCTTAATTGCATTTTAAATTCAATATAAATCTTGCGGTTCTTACAACTATACCTTGACATACAAACCTGTGAGCTCACCAGCGTTTTCGCTGACCCATTTTAGTATTTATCACAGGTACCCAGCAGTAGTTTGGCTGCACAAGCAGGAATTATTAGCTCGAGTCAGCATACATACAACTAGAGATTGGACTGCATTATTATATTTTGTAAAAGTAATTATGCTATGTAATCTCTCAATTTCAGGAACCGAGCTAATGTAACAATATTTTGATGTAAACATTTACTTTATCTATACAAGTTTAAAACGACGCATATAGTGGTCGTTCATTATATCTTATGTGCTTTGTATATTGATTAGTGACACCCAAATCAAGCTTCCGCAAATCAATAAATTTGGGGGTGTCACAGATTGCATATGTACATTTCAAAATGGCAATCCAAATACATACAGTCTTTAAACTAGATTATCCTAGACATTACATACGATAAGTTTAGTGTTATAGAAATCCACAACATGATGTCATAACATTAACAGAGTTAACAAAACAGAGTGAGCTTGTCAAACATTCCATTCCTATAGTACTTCTTGCCCACCCACATACCAAAGTAAACCTGCAAGAAGTAATGAGGGGTTAGCACGAAGCTAAGTGAATAAATCTCAAACTATCCCCTAACTTAGCTTAACAAATGTCTACAGCAAAGCATAGCAACAGTTAATCATGAAGGATCGGTGGTCCTTGGAGTACCCTCATGCCGCGGTGGTTCCCCAAGTAACACTTAAAACCAACTGAAGGCCAAATCAGTGGCTAAACCGATAGCTTGGTACTATTACTACTTACAACATAATTTCAGTGAACAACACATGTACAAAGCACTTATGATGTCCAAAGTAATAGTACTCAAACCCAACACACGTTGACCCCCGACATTCATATAGTCCACAACCATCAAGGCAATCAAGGACACCAGTAATTAAGCTAAATATAACCATCATGGCAAAATATTAACTTAACAATGAAAACAGTAAATTTACATTTACCCGTTGTAACCATATTGTTACAACCAAATTAGACTGAAAGTCCAATATCCACTCACCCTTGACGATCACTGTCCTTGCTCAAAGATCTAATATTATTGAGTCTTCGATTTATCTGAGAACACAAGAGAAATCCGAGTCAATCTCAATCTCACAAGATACATATACTTAATGTTAACAATCAAGCATACATTAAGTAATGTAAATACAATGTACAAGCTAAATCGCATAATTAAGCTCGGATTAGAAGTAATCCTGTCAAACAGTGGGAATACGTTCGTATTCCAATGAATACGTCCGTATTCACAGGAATACGTCCGTATTCAGAGGAATACGCCGTATTCCCAAGCAATTTCCAATACAGAACTGAATTTAAGGAATACGCCTACGAATACGCTAGGGAATACGCCGTATTCCCGGGAATACGTCCGTATTCATGGGAATACGACCGTATTCCCTTTGAAACTCTGTGCAACAGCAGCAGGTTTTTCCTGCACGACCAAGTACGAACCAAAACCCCAAATTTCGACCAACACAGCTACAAAACACGATTTTAACATGAAAATGACCTATACTAACATGTATAAACATATTGCAACAACAACTAACATCATCAAACACTACCAATCATACATGCATCAATTCTTCAACCTAGATTTCAACCAATTTCATTAAATCAACTAACAACTTGAAGAACACTGGTAATTCACCAAGATAAACATGAAATCAGTTTGTAATCATCACACAATTACATATTCAAGCATGAACATAACCATTCAATCATCAATTTTAACCTAACCCTACTCATTCAAGCAAGAACATGAGGATGGAGATAATATTACTTACAATGGAGATGATTATGAGATGGAGGAGGTGAAGAACACAATGTAAGCACAATCACAAGCTTCAATTCAAGTATAAAATCTGATTTTTGTTAAAATTTCATTGAGAACATTTGAGGTGAAAATGTGTTTTCAAGAGGTGTAAGCAAAATTCAAGGAACAATTATGATGTTCTGTCAAAATGAAGAAACAGGTGTCGACCTGATCTTTATGACTCATTTGTTTGGATATAAATTATACCCGTCCTAAATCTATTGTCTGGAACCTAAAAACCATTTGCGGAAAATAAGTTTTTATTATACCGTCAACTAAATAAATTTAAAACATGTAATAATTCATTTATCACAATAAGCCAATTGACCAATTGACCTATTAATTTAGCTATCAAAATACACCAAGTATTTAAAATACAATTTAAATAGCAGTTAAATTAAGGGAAATACCGTATTTCAACTAGGCCAATTTGAGGATGTTACATTACAGCTGCTATTCAAAGTGTGAAAGATCAATGTCTTGACTTGTTTAAATATTATGCAAAAAGTAATAAGTGTCAAAAAGATGACCCGGTGTCCAAGGCTTCTCCAAGTGGTTGTAATGTTGATGATCATTTGTCTTCATATGATGCCTACGTTGGAGAATCTGCTAGTGCAATTCCCGAAACTTCTGAATGTGACAAATATGAGAAGGAACCAGTCAAGCCTAGAACAACAGATTTTGACGTGTTAGCTTGGTGGAAAGTGAATGCACGAGATTATCCAACTCTAGGGGTAATTGCTAGGGATCTTCTTGATATCTCAATATCTACGTTTGCTTCAGAATCAGCCTTCAGTACTAGTGGTCGTTTTGTTAGCCCGCATCGTAGCAGGCTTCATCCAAAGACTCTTGAGGCATTGATGTGTGCATAAGACTGGTTAAGGGACAAATTAAAGGTATACAACATTAATCAAATTTATTTGATAACATTATTATTCTTTTTTTGTATTTATATTGTTTCTTGTGTATAGTTGTTTTCATATTATGTTATGTTGTAGGATCTTGCTCAAATGGACATGCTAAGTGTTGTTCCTTCTATGAAGAACTATAAGAGGATCATGAGGTATTATGACACTTTCCTTATTACAAAATTTTGCGAAACAGAAGCAATATATGACAATGAAAATGGTGATACCGGACAATATAGTTTTTAATGTTATACATTCTTGTTCGATGACAGGTTGTTGATCTCGCATAGAGGCAATGTTGCTATAGTGAAAGGATGCCAAATGGATGTTGGAATTTGTTGGTGAGGGAACGTGTGCCTGGAATATTAAGGCTGCTAACTAGAAATTAAAAGGCATTGCAATTGCCAATTGATGATTGAAACTCCGGTTGTTTAGAAACAATATTTTTTACATTATGTTTTGTCATGTCGAATTGAATCTTCACGAGGAACTCTGCAAAGTTAATGTTTAATTTCCTTTTAAGTATTGCTCTATTACAGATTCTATTGTGTTGTGTGATGTAAATGTTACTTCACTCCACATTTGATGAGCATATTACTTGCATGAATTATCATAATGTTTGTGTATTTACGTATAATTTTATAACCCGTGGGCATACCCGTGGGCACCGTTACCCGCGGGTAGCGGGCATGGGTATGTTTTTTTAACTGCTAATCGATCTCTGCGGGCAGATGGGTATATAAAAAAGCGTGGGTATGGGAAATTGATATGGGGTATTCGTGCCCGTTACCCGCAGGTGCCATCCCTAGTTTTTAACCTCCAAATAGCCCGGATTTGAATGTTTTAGACCTTGGTTTTTTCCGGAGAATTCAATCGCTTCAAGAACAAAAGTATGTCATCTCCTGATCTTAACAATGTATTTCTAACTCTACAAACTTGCATGAAAGAGATCATTAAGGTTAATGGTGGGAATAATTATCGAATTCCTCATATTGGTAAGGCCAGGTTGGAGCGACAAGAAAGGTTGCATTTGACAATTGATTGTGATCAAGATTTGATAGATCGGGCGGTTTCGTATTTGGATCAATAAAAAATAAAATGATCGAAGTCTTTTAGTGTCTACTACATATGCAAGTAAGAAATATGGAAAAGAACTCATGCTTTTTGATATCGCTTAAATTAAACATACTTTTAGACTCGATATCATTGAGAATTGTTGATTATTTTGATAGAATTCATGAACTTTCGATACTTATTGCTTTGGATAATGAATTCAGGTACCAATGGAGCTGAATGATGATTTGGTAGAAGAAACAATGCAAAAATAGAGAGTTTCCAGGAATCAAGCTGTAGCAACAGGAATACGATCGTATTCAGTTAATACGATCATATTCGAAATACGAACGTATTCAAGGAATACGATCGTATTCCCCCTAAATGAAAAGTCAACTCTTTTATCTGCATCTGCTTATCTCGCTGACCACACACACCCTCGACAAAACACACAGAAGCCAGCGAAGGAAACCACAGAAATGGAGATTTTTATATCTCTATCACCCATAAAACACATATACACTTCCACTAATCACATATTGGATGTATTCTTGACCTGGAAACAATTATTGGGAGGAGATTCATTGAATTATTTTCTCCATAAAAACCCATTTTGGGTACACTTGACAGGAGAGGAAGTAACAGAGAGTTTTTGATCATCATCATCACCACCGTGACCATCGGTGACCATCAGGGGAAGGAGAAAGGGATTGACAACCCCTATTCTCTGGAACCATCACCACCTCATTTCTACCACTCTAATCACCTCACCATCTCAATTACCCCATTTTACCAATTTCATCTCGGGTGCATACGGGAGCAAGGATTAGGCTAGTGTTCTTGGAATTGTATTTTCTTGATTGGAATCATTCTAACATCATCATTCATTTGGTTGTAAGCTATTTCTAATTTATTTGAAGTTCATTTGGTAAAATTTCATATTGTTGATTATTGATGTTTGCCATGAATTCCATAATATCTAGTTATTGCCTTATGATAGAAATGATTAGCTAAAGTCCGTTATGTTTACTTGGATGAAATAACTAGAGATTAGGGGTGTTAATCTTTTGAGTTTGTTACAAATTGATTTATGTTCTTTCGTAGACTTATATAAATGTGTTTGAATAATTTGTGGAATTTATTGGTAATGAAACTAGTATTTAAGCCAACGTTTATTACTAGGATTAGGTTACTTATCAAATGTATGTCTATGTACAAATGACCCAATGATTGCCAACGTAGCTTTGGGTATAAGTTAAGCAAATGAACACAAATGCATAAATGAACACAAATGCATAAGTTGGTGAATATGCCAATGTAATTCATTAGGATGAGCTATAAATTAATAAAATGATTTTATGTTTAATTGAGAACTTTGTGTATTTAAGCTTAATATAAATGTTTTAACTTGTTTAATGAAATACTAGAGGATAAGCTAACGTTTTCCATTTAGTAATTCATTATCAATTATTTGTCTATGAATGATTGAACAAACATTGCGAACGTAGATTTGGAACAAGTTAGGATAATTAAGCTAAAATGTGCAAGTTGGTAAATTGGTTATGACTTGATTTCAATTAATGTTATGTTTATTTCATTGAGTGACATGTGTGGAATTTAACATAATATTTACTAGGAGTGATAACTAGTAATTTGTATTTGACATGATTATGCTTAGTTTTACAAATTGACAACCGGTGATTCTTAGCATGCTTTTGCTTGGAATGACAACCGGTAAATAAATCATAGATAATCAAAGAATTGTGATATAGGCAAATGAACCATTACTAGATTAAATCATAGGTTAGTAAGTCAAAATTAGAATAAGGTGATGGCCAATGTTAAGTCTAGTCTAATTGAGATTTACATGATAAGCCGGTTTTAACAAACACCCCGAAATCACTAGTGAAATAGTTCAAGCAAGCATTCCTTTGTATTCCTTGATAAACCACTTTATAATCCGATTCTACGGAATCCAATTGCCTTAGTTTAGATAAAAACAAGTTGTTAAGCATCGTGACAAATCGGTCACACCAAACCATATTTACTTTTCTTGTACAAATTAACTACACTTAGATTTAATTCCTAACCCCCACGTTCCCTGTGTTCGAACCTGGATTTACCTAAACTATATTAGTACACGATAGGGTCCACTGCCCGATGTGTGATAATCTATTTGAAGTATTTCCTTGATATAAATTTTATTACTTTGATTCACAATATCGAGTTTTTGACACCATAGTCATATAGCTAGATTTTGCACATCACTTTTGTTTCCCTTAGATAGGACTAGTACGTAGTGCATGTAGTGAAGTAAACATTGGAGTATTTAGTTTTGACTTTTAGTGTTTTATTAATAATTGTTTTTTTTTTCATTTATTTACTCACTACTCATTTTTTATTTATTCATTCTATATTGGTTAATAAATCTTAATTGGTGTCACATTCCAATATATCTCACTATTACAATTTGTTAATTGAAGAAAATGAAAAACAAAACAAAAGCAAAATATTAAGTAAAACAACAAATTCGATCATTTAAGTATGTTATCAAGTTCTCAAACTGTTTGCTTGTAATCGTGGGTAAAGTCCCATAATCCCATCTTTTTCATAATTTTGGTTTTGTGTAATTATGTTAAGAAGGGGATAAAGGGTGATGAGGCATTGTCACTAACGTGTTCCTTTTTACAGTATATGATTTCAAAGTTGACCACTTCAACTCCTTTTAACAAGGGTACCAGGGGCGGAGCTAGAGGGGGGGCAAGGGGGCAGTCGCCCCCCTTAAACATTTAAAATTGTAGTAAAAAATAATTTTTTTAAGGTTATTAGTGACATTTTTAGATCCCCCGAAAATGATAGAAGAAAGAAAAAAAGATTTTTTTTTTGCCCCCCCTATACCAAGTATCGTAGCTCCGCCCCTGAAGGGTACTGCTGGTAATTCATTTATTTTTGTTTACTAAAAGTGGCCGGAAAAGGATATTTAACTTGAGACAAACAAGAAAAGAAAGTAAGACCACTTAATTTAGTGCGGAGGGAGTAATAAACTATGACTAGCCAATATATACTCATTCGACCAGTCATATGCTTAACCTCTATACGAGGTTTACACTCTTCTAATTTTAACTCTAACAGAGAAAAATGTAAAACATAAACCATGCGAGACTTTGTTAATACTTAATATTGAAAGAGTATTCATTATTTCCAAAGAATGTAGAAAAAATAACACGTTTGAAATAGTTTATAAAGGCTAAAGCGAATGTGATTTATTTTAATGATCGATCCATCTTCGATCATTAAGACAATCAATTAAGTGACACTGTGAAAAAATAACTTCAATCTGGAGAGGAAATCTCTTCACGTTCAACTACGAATTTTACAGAAGGCGATGCATGTAGAAATGGGTCATTAAAGATCTTTAGTTCTTCATCAACCGGAAAGTTTTCATTAAGCTCTATTCGTACTTTCTTTAGCACGGGTGCTTGAGTCACGATCAACTTCAAAAAATCTAACTCAATAGGTAGGTTACTGAAGTTTTCCATCTCTAGCATATCAAGATGATCCAACTTGAAGTTCGAGCGCTCTTGAAGATCAAAAGAATCCATAGCAATTGATTGAGAATCATGTGGTTGTTCATTCTAAAATATAATGTATATCACATAAGAAAAACGTCAAAACATATAGAAAGAATTATATACTATCATGTATGTGTGTGTCATTGAATTATATATATTCGATCGATCACCTCTAGAGTAAAGTTGGTCAAATTTGGGGAGCTCTTAATCAAGCAAAAGACACACAAAAGCTCATCTTGCTCCATAAAAGACACACCCAAATAGAGACTCTTGAGATGAACTAGTGAGATTGGGAGCTTCGGTGGCATATCTAGTGTATCAAAGTGCTTCATTTCACATAATACGAAAACAAGATTTAGCATGCACATATAGTATTGTTATATACTTTATACAGTTATATGTAAGAGATATGAGACATTATATCAGTGTAATACTTTGAGATATTAATCTGTCCAATGATATTACCTCCATGTAATACTTTTCAATTGAAAAAGTCTCGATTGATGGCAAAGATTTAAACAATTCGACAAATGTTAACCTGTCTTCTTGTGCAATACTTCTATTTTCTCCATCCTTTTTCTTTCCAAACTGCATAGTTTAAGATACGTTTACGTCGCAAAACAACTCAATGAACTCAATGGAGCTTCAGGTATAAACAAATATAATGTATCAAACATACCAAATATAATTCTTCAAGTTGCGTACAGTTGGTGAGAAGACGCCTAAGAGACTTAGTAGTGATCACAACATTGTCGTGAAACCATAGGTACTTCAAGGTACTAAATGCCTTGAATGTTGAAGGAGGCTTAAAAACACACTTTTTGAGAGCTAAAAATTCTAATTTTTGAAATGAAAAAAACGAGTCTGGTAGCTTGTAGAGGTAGCCTGAACAGTTGACTAACATAAGACGCTGCAAAGTATTGTTTCTTGAAAGATAAAGAATTATCTGGTCAATCTCGAACGGCATATTTAGGTAAATAAGCCAAGTAAACTCGAGTAGTGGACTCGTGTGTAGCAGCAAAACGTGGAAGATAGCATTAGTAAGTCTAACCTTCTCGGGTACAAATATGGACGTATTTGTATTTCCAAACACTTTGTCATCTATACAAAGTGTAGGAATGCTGGCCCATTCATACCTCCACTTCCTTGATAAGATACTTGTCCTTAATGCATATCTGATTGGCATCAGACTTAGTATGCGTGCAATTATTTCCGGAGGAAGGGTGCTAATTCTATCCAAGTTTGAAGATCCAACTTCCATCATATATACGTCTCTTCTTTCCCAGGGTTTGATGTTTCACAAGTCTGCAACTTGATATATAAACCATATAAATGAATTAATATGGTAATGTACTAACTGCAAAATATTCTTTCTTGACACTTATAACAATGAGGGTTTATCACCAAATAAATGTAATAAAGTATATCAAAAGTACTATTGCGTACGTTTCAAAATAAGTGTTCACAATTAGTTTTCATGAAGATTAAGAAATTACATTATCCGGTAGTAAATATGACACTTCAATTCTAACCATACTATTTGCAAATAATCTATGTATCAGTTTTGAAAATAGCATATTAATGTTAAATGGTAAATTTGATATGTTACTTTAGATAATTTACGCTTATTCCCAAATAAATGTAGACACAATTACCTTGAAACCAGGTGAAATACTATGTAGAGTATTATAAAACTAAAAACTTACCATTTATTTATGGTAGTAATTGTTATATGTCAAAAGGTTTTCTTGCCTGGCAGTATCTGAAGAACATATTCATATCAACACTTTATGAGTACGTGAAGAATAATGTATTCATCAACACATTATGAATTTAAATGGGTGGTAATTCGAGTTGGGTCGGGGTTATTATGTTCAGCGGGTTGGCTGGTCAGAAATAATCATCTCGAACTCAATCTGATTTTACAATCGGGATGTGTAATTTTAGACAAACCCAAAATCCGATAACTCGGACCCAACCCGAGTAACTCGATTTTTATCTAGTCGACCAATTATTGCTCAGGTAGATTTCTGTTCACTCCCGTGAAAGTTGGTCACATTGATCAATCTTTTGAAAATAATAGCTAATCATTTTTAAGCGTAAATGATTATAAAATTTCAAGAGTAATCATAATAAATGTTATAGTATCCATTTGGATTCATTTTCAAAACATTGTTAATTCAAAACTTGTAGCAAAACATAAATGTATGAAAGAAAATGTTATAAATCTGTAAATGAAAAGGTCCAAATTATGTGTCATATTCAAATTAAAAATATTTTATAATGATATTTAAAGAGTTTCGGGTTGTTGGGTTCAACCCAAAAATTCATTTACTGAGCCGAACACAACCCGAAAAAATATCGGGTTGGCAGGTTTCAAGTTGACGGGTCGGCGCCTCAAAAATCCTGACCCATACATTATTATATTCGTGTTGGGTTCGTATCGATTCGAGAATTACCAGCCCTAGTTGAAACTTGAAAGTATCCGAGCATATAATCTTAAGTAAGAAAAGTGAGCACACATCTTTAAGTGACATTTTTCTAGTTATTGAGAACTCGAAAAAAAGTTGGTGGCATCTTAATATGCAAGTGAAACTTGTTTTTCTTTTTGAATGTATTTCCTTTCGTCTTTTTCTTTTTTGCGAATCATAAAAAGAATTGTTCACATAATTCTTAAGTAATAAATTCTTTTAATGTACACATATATAGATATCTGAAATGATGAAGTTAAACACTAACTACTTCATACACGCTGTGATTTGAATAGAATAACAATTTTCATAAATTTATATCTAAATCATAATCTAATCATAATTTGTTATCATTAATTCCGAGGAGTTAAATATCATTACGTAATTAAATTTCTTATTTCAATACCTTTACTCGTGATCAAACTTATGCTTGTAGCCTTGTACTATTAGTTGTGATTCAAGAAGAATTCATTTGAGTGTATGCATATTTTTTTTTGCATCAATTTTGATTTTTTTTTTTATAGATAATTGAGTTAGATAAATACTTGGTAGCTTAAACTTGTATGCTTAAATTTAGACCTAAATATCACTACTACAAATTTGGATATAAAGACTAGGGGTGTTGAAAATATCCGAATCCGAAAATCCGATTCGACTTTAATCGGATATGGGTAAAACGGATTGCATTATTCGGTTAACCGAATCCGAATCCGAGTAATCCGAATCTTATTTGGATTGGATAATGGATAAATAATTTTGAATTTGGTTAATCCGAATAACCCGAATAAGTTACTAAATTTAGAAATACAATTTTATATATATGTTATTTATGATTTATAAGAGTATATTTATATATAATTAACATATACTTCACTTATAATGTCTTATATAAAGCTTTTAATGTTATTTGGTATTATGTTAAAGACGTGAAAGTTTAAGATATTATCTTATTTGGATAAAAATGTAATATCCGAATCCGAACCTATTCAATCCGAATCCGTATAAACCGAAACCGAATAATCCGAGTCTTATTCGGATTGGATAACGGATAAATTATAAACTTGTAAAATCTGAATAATCCGATCCGAACAAACCGAAATCCGAACGGTTTATCCGCCCCTAAAGACCCCACCGGGTATCTCAAAAACCGGTCTCCTAGAGTTGCCCGCCGAAACAAAATACATATAGACCGGTTTTTTATATTCTTGTCCATCTTTCCCGAATTATATTAATTGCCCCGCTTTTACTTCCCAAAAATTTCAGTACTCAGCCCAAAAATTTCATCATCTCCCGCCATTGTTTTTTCCCCAAATCAAAACCATTCCTTCTACCCCCTTCCCCCCAATTGTTGAAATCGCTCATTAGTGTCTACCCTACCCTCATCGCAAAATAACATCTCACTGGTCGTCGACTTTCAACTACAGCTCCGGCCAACATCACCACATCCAATCGTCTAGCAACCTCATCAATTCCAAATGGTACTGTTCTTGTTCTTATGTTTGTTTCGTTTTATAACTTTGATGTGTGTAATGTTAACTATATATTCTTTCATTCAAGTCCAGTCCAAATAACTTCGTTGTATTCTCTTCGACTGTCGGTAGAAAGATCGTCAATTTTATTTCTTTATCTGCATAATTATAATTATTGTATGTATCAGATCCTGTATCTATGAGCATGCTTATGTATATGATTGTTCGGATTCAGGTGAGCAAGGTCATGTAAAGTGCCAAAGACATTTCTCTTTGATTGCTTATTACCTGTTTGATGAAATGCGTGGTCCAAGTGGGGTTACTAAAAAGTAAACAAATGAATGTTTAACACTTGCTATCATAGTAAATTGAAGCTTAATGTTTTTGAATGACTGGGTGTTGCGGTCTGGGTTTTGGTTTTGGTCATTCCAGTTGTTGTCTTATTCTTGACTCCTATAGGTCATTATTTATTTTTGTTGGATCAGGCATGCTAAAAGGATTGTCGCTGCAATTGTTGTGGGTCCAAAGAAGCTTCTGTTATAGCATTTTTTTTAAGACGGTGGTCGAAATAGTGGTTGGTTTTATTGTAGTTTCGAACTATTGCATTGTTAAATTTTAATCTTTTGTTTTGTATGTAGTGGGTGCAGGTCAAAGGGTGGTGTAGTGGTGGTATGTATTCTGGTTGCTTTCCTTATATTACATCTTGTTATATGGGGATGTCATCTCTTTTGTATTTTATTTTGGTTTTAATAAAAGTCTGCATTTTTCAAAAATAATAAACTGAAGTTTCTACTAAACCTTGGTTTTGTGGATTACTGTAAGTAGAAACAACAATAGAATATATGTATAACACATGTAAGGCAACCACCCCTGTATTCTGAAAATACCATTGTAAATTACTTGGTGATTTGTCGACAACAGGTGGAGGAGTATGATCGAAGGCACAGCTACTCTAGGAGCCCAAGTCGAAGTCCATGTTATTCCGGAAGCAGAAGTCCGAGTCTGAGCAATAGCTATGATACCAGGAGCAGGAGGTATGTATAGTTTAGCTTACTAGGTTTGCCGTTATTTATGACTGTTACAATAACCACATGTTTTCTTGCAGTTATTCACCTAGGTACAAACGTTCCCATAGGTCTAGATCCAGATCTTTTTCTTCACGGCCTCGTTCCGAGTCATCTCCTACCCGTGTTTCAAGGTATATTGTTTAAGAAAGGTGCTCACTTAAATACAAATAACTAACATTCGTGTGTGGGAAATTTTATTTGCTCTAGAGTAGTTATCTCACTTTCTCAGTAGGCTTAAATGCTCAATAGATTGGCATTGGAATAATCGACATTTTAGTGACATGAATTGGCATGCAAGAGGTCAAGGTATAGTATTATTAAAATTGTTAGTTGCCTTTATCTGTATGTAAAACTATGTTTATGAAGTTTTCAGTTATACTAACTCATTTCAAGTCATGATGATAAACCTTCTAAGGCATCTCATCAAATACATCGTTACAGAGGTGGTACGTTTTCTATGTCATACTAACGTCTATGTCTTCTCGCTGGCATTTTTGTTACATTTTCAAAGTGCACGCAATCGTTCCAAAAAGTACAACCTGTACAGATTCAGTTATACTAACTCATTTTTGTTACATATTTGTATTTTGTATAGCTATATATATTACGTATAGGTTTGTTTTGATGACAGTAGATTGTGAGGGTCCTGCCGTGGAAGTTCCAAAGAGGACGTATTTGCTGGTCCACCTTCGAATAGTGTAAGTGTAATGCCACCCCTTATAAAGTTTTCAAAAGCTCTACACATGATTCATTGGTTCACATAATAAAGCTAATTGACATTATATGTATTGTTCCTTTTGTTACATTTGACATCTATCTTGTGTTTGTTGTTTTATTCTTTTATTAAACTATTTCCAAATGAAGATGTAATTCAAGCTACTAAAACTCGGAGGAGTTAGAAAGGAATCCAGTCTCTTGCAAACCATCAGAATATGTTATTGAAAAAGCCCTCAAGTTCGTCAAGATTAACCTTATTTGTTTCATATCATGCAATGTTTATACAAGTTTAATTTGAAGTTTTCTTTAATATAGTCCAACTCATTCCCAATATTATATAACATGTTTTTAGTGCAGAGTGTCCGAAACATTTAATCTGGAATGCATGTCGATGTTGACACAATTTTGGTAAGCATTCATGCCCATGTTCTAACTCATGTAGAACTGAATGATGCTTTCAATTCCTCTGGTGCAAGATGAGTTAGACTTTGTTATTTTCTTAGTTGCAATTATGGGCATTCACAGAAGGCATAACTAATTGCTACGCTTTTAGTCTGCTTATTGATAAAAACATGCATGCATATTGCATTCAAGATTCTCGAGTACTTCTAAACGTATGCATGTTCTAACTTAATTTTTCAGGTTACGTTCCCAACTTGTATTTGTACGGGAATTGGCAAGTGACATTTAGGCATCGACCCCTTTTCATCTGAGTCTTGTAAAGCCTAGCAGTTTTGAATGCAAGATGAGATTGTGTTTTGGAAATGTTTAATGGTTTTGTTGACTTGTTACATTAAATAGCAACATGGCAGTGTTATGTTATGCCAATGGTAGTTTAATATCTTTTCATGTTCAAAATTATGTATCAGTAGTAGTGTTCGTATATATGCCTTGTACATAAATTTATTGTGACATGAATATTTTACATTATATTGTTTTGGCTGGGTTTATTTGCAATATGAAACAATTGAAATAATAAAAGAAACTACAAAGAGACCGGTTATGTAGCTAATAGTGTTGGGGGGTATAGAGACCGGTTTTCATGCTGGAATTCCCGGCAATTCAAGCTTCAAATAGACCGGTTTTTTAACCGGTCTTTATGTACTGTATTTCATCAACTAGAGCCCCCCTCATAGAGACCGGATCAAAAACCGATCTCCATGGGCTTTTCAGTAGATGTGAAATTGATTGGATGAAATTATGAGAGAACAAAAAAATCAAAAGCCTATTTAAGTCCATTTAAATCTGTTTAGCATTATTGTTGAGATTAGTACAATATAATCCACTTCTATATCTCATATGTATAGATTATGATTCATGTATTTCTTAGGTTTATGCATATGGTTTTAATATTTGTATTTAGTTATTTCACTTTTTTCTTTTAAAATAAACTTATATTGTGTAATATGGGTATCGACTATTGTAGGTGTAGCTACTTTTATTTAAATGTTTAATAGAGGATCATGAGGACATTTCAAAGCGTTATGTAAGTGTGTGGTAGTATATGCGAAAAATATGTACAAGTATAATAACATGTGTGAACAAAAAATGAAGAAAAAAGATTAACAATAAAACTAAACATTAGATAGAACTCGAAGTTTGCATTGTATTCTCACTAAAAACCAACCATACAAACACACACACATATAAAGCAAACCATGATCACGATAATAATTTACTGAATCAACTTGCTTTTTCTATTCCTTCCTTAAAATTTATTCTTTTTAGATTCTCTTACTATTATACTAATAAGGTCAAAATGCATAATAGTACCCTGAACTTAGTTAACCGGGTTTATTAGTACCCTGAATTATTAAAGGTACATTATAGTACCCTGAACTTGGCAAACATGTATCGAAGAAGATATTTTGCCAACTTCAGGGTACTATAATGTACCTTTAATAGTTTAGGGTGCTAATGAACCTGGTTAACCAAGTTCAGGGTAGTATCATACATTTTGGCCTAATAATAATAATAATAATAATAATAATAATAATAATAACAACAACAACAACAACAACAACTCTATATATGGTAAAATTTCAATGAAAACACTTTAAAAATAAGATCAATTAAGAAAACTTTATAAATGCACAACTATCGAAAAAATAATTGATGCACAATTATAGTGATAATTGTGCATCAATCTTTTTTCAGTTATAGAGATAATCCTACATTTTGTGCATCAAATATGTGTAGAAAATAGAACATGGTCTTTTTTAAAACGCCCGGGATCTCCTAAATCAAAACTAATTTACGATAATAATATTTTACTTAATACAACTCATACGTAAGACTAGAGATAAAAATTAAACCAAAAATCATATTACTTGCCTATCTAACCATGCATTAATTCAAAAGGGTTACCTCGAATTATGGATCCAAACTCGACTTTCAGATTTGTTTTTTGCCCACTATTTTTCTATGCATTTTTGGTGTTGAAGGAAATGAAATTGTTTGTTTGTTATCTCCTATCTCCTATATATATATATTTTATGTGATTATCTAAAATGTGGCCGAAAGTGTTGTTGTTCCAAATGATCAAATCTTGAACCAGTTTGTTTATAAGAATATTGGCGATTCGAAAAAAGTGGGGATATATTTTACTTTGTCTAACACTCCACTTGTTTGTCCCTTTTATTTAAGCAAAGACTTCAACTCGTGTAAGGGGCAAATATAATTGCCAAACTCATATATCTATGACTATAACATAAAGATATGACTATAACTACTTTATGTTGAGTGTTGAGGTTTACACTTTAATAAAAAGAAATTAATATGCATAAATTACTCCTCTAAAATTAACATGCCTAAATTTTATTTTGAAAATCAATCCGACAATCTAATATTACATGAATATATACATGCATACGAGGTTTGTATAACCTATTGGTTGAAAGGTTCTCCTCATACCGCTAGGTCAAGGGTCCTTTGGTAACATGCCTAAATTGCCCCTCTAGATTATCAAAATAATTTACTCGCAGTTCCATATGTATAATATTGACTTGTATTTTAAATTTGTTTAAGAGAAATGCTTTCTTCAAACAAATTTTATAAAATTATATCCACAAAATGCTGTGGACTAATTAGATTAGGGGAGATTATGAAAAAGAGAAAGTGAAACATAATTTGATTGGGCCATGGATGATGACTTGTCATTATGTGAAAAATTTCATTGTAAAATTTGAGTGAGCCTAACAAGCGTCTTGTTTAAATTACTAACCAAATTAATTACATGGATGCATACATAAAAAAATGTAAATCAAACATAGCATACCGATTTAGTTTCAAACCAACATCATATCTTTTCTGTACCTTAAAATTCAAATTCTAGTTTAGGTATAGTTTTTTGTTTAGTTGTAAGTGAGACCAACTAAATTAAATCAATTAGAAAAGGAAACATAACTTGACCCACTTAAAAAATTTCTAACTTGGTTTTACATATTTACTTTATTACATGTCATTTTTCGCTAAACATTTTTATGTCACATAACATTGTTGAATACTTATCGTCGCTGTGTGTTTCAATATCAAGACGGCACGAGTCGAAAGAAACTATATCGATTGACACCGAAAACAACAAACTATAGTCGTTTTCATTAAATGCAAACGTAAGTATGAAACCCAAAGGCTCAACTTTGGTTGATGGTGGGCTTTTAAGAGTGTTTCCTTGGATATCTCTGGACTTGTTACATTTCATAAGTGGGCTTGAATGGACTGCACAAACAAGCATAATGGGTCCATTTGGACATGGTGAACATATCAAACGGTAAAATGGAAATTCTTCTTCCTATCAAAATAAAACAATGAAACCCTACCCCCTCAACTCTCATCCTAACCCTTCATCGATTCTGTATCTACCGTCACTCCTATACCATCCTTCGCCATCGTTATCTACTGTCCTCGCCAACCTTAACTTTCCTTATAAGTATACAAACTAATTTTATGTTCTTGATTTCACAATACTTATTGATTGTACGTCCAACCGCACAAGTGCATTACTCCGATAATTCCAGCTCAATATCTCCTGCTAGAGAGTTCCTGTAGCACAGATGCAGACACTGCGTTACAGTGGAGTACAGGGATGGCCCCTGTAAACCACCTCCGGCGTGAGAGTAAGTTTTCATTGTTTTAATGGTGAAATGAGAGTAGGGAATTAGGGTTTTTGTGGAGAAGATGAACATACATCAAAAATGGAGAATGAGTGCCCTTTTATAGTTGTTATGCCTTGTTCCCCAATTCTTTCATCAACCAATCACAAATGAGCACTACTAAATGATTCCTTTTGGATTAATCTGGGCCATTCAAATGATCTCACATATATTCAGGATTGATCCCCACTTAAATTCTGTTAGATCTGAGAAAGCGATATGCAGACGAGCGAACCTCCTGGTGGAGGTCGGAAGATAATGATAATCTGGTGGCGATTCCCTAGAAAGTAGCGGACACCTTACGGGTGCCAGCTGTACGCCACAAGATCACTTAATGATCTCCTTCCATGTAGAAGCAAATGTATCCATAAATGGAAACTTCCAGGTTGAAGTATGTAACAAGTGGGTGTAATATTGGTTACACCATTAAGTCCCCCCAGTCTAGTGGGAGATAGTAGTATACTAGATTGCACTAGACTCAAATATTTATTTTTTCTGCTTATTCTGCTTCCTTACTACCGGAAAGTCATTTGGTCTGACTGATGGGATGGTTTCTTGCCTTCCCATTAATAACTATCATCATTTCTTCTTTCTGATTGATTATCATTCGTACACGTGTCAAGCGATATGTGTGGTTTTGTCCACCAACCGTTTTGCCTCTCTTCCTTTGTTTGTCGATTTTGAAATATTACCAACCGCATATTTCACAAATGTTGTCAATAGGTGCTCTCAAAATTCCGGGTTTTGAAATCGCATGTCGGGTTTATGAAAAGGCTCCCACAGTAGGTGTTTTAAGGTACTTCTTTTGTCTAGGTGTAACGAATCAAGGATATTTTACTATAGAAAAGAGGGCTTCCGCCCCTATAATACTTTTTGGGCATTAGAGAGTCATTGAGGGATTGGAAAGAAAATTTCTTTTGGTTGAGTGAGAAGTTGATTCCTATAGGGTTTAGGGAAGTGTTAATGTGGAAACATGATGAGGTGTTGTTGAATGATGCCGCTCGGCTTACTGCCCAGGAGGAAGAACTTCGTTCTTTCCTTGATGCAAATTGTCATGTATTCGTAGATGCTTTTACCGAGAAGGCTTTGTTTTTGCTGGTTATGAGTAAAAATTGGCCAAGAGATAGTTCGGTTCTTGTTATTTATAGACTTTGGGGGTGCAAGTGGTGGTTTTGGTTTTTATTCTTGATTCGCCGTTGTTGTATGGTGCATGATACTATCTTATTTGTATGAATTTTGTAAAGATGATGATCCATGATTTGCTTAACTCTGACAGCAAAAAAGGTGTGAATTTTGGTGTCAAGACTGAAGAAGGTGCAATTACTACCCCGAGGGCTATCGACGCACTATCAACTCCTACTGCATCTTCTACCCAGGTGGCTTTAAGGACCAGGGCAAGTACTGTGACACCCGACGATTTAGGGTTACTGATAATCCTACTTGAAACCCTAATTACGTGTGTTTAGTTTAGAATTAGGCTAAATACTTGTAATTGCTTGTAACTATTTGTATATTTTGTGAATATACGCTTACGTAATTAGTTGTAATTACGCTTACGCAATTTGATGAAATTGCGCAAAACAACCGGATGGAGTCCGCCTAATTATACGACGTTGGTGAAAACATTTATATAAATAACTTGAATCTATTTTTAGAAGTTATTTATCATATATTGTTAATTTGTTAAATTAATACACTAAAAACTTAGGCGTTTTGACTAAAACGTCTCAAACGCAACAGAAACGCGCAGAACGCGCCCGACAATCGAACGAAAGTCAAAATATATTTTAATAATTTAAAATATATTATTTTGTATGAAATTATTATTGAAAACATCGTATAATAGTTTGTCAAAGAAAAACGTCTATTTAAAACGCTACGCGATTAAACCTCTGTAAAACGTGCACGCAAACCGAAGCCGACAACTTAACGGAACATTTTTATAAATGTTTTTCAAGTATTTAGAATAAATACTTCAAGTGAAAATGATGAAATCTTGAAATCTTAAGTTGCATGTTAGAAACCGACACTTTGGATGAACCCCGACACGAACCGACAAATTTTATGGACTCTATAAACTGATGTATGGGTTGGGTAAAAGTTTCGGGTCAAACCGGGTAGGTTTGACCAAGTCAACAAGAACGGCTCGATTTCTAAAAACGACAAAACTTACTATTTTTGGAAAGTGGTAATAAAAATGGGTTTGGGTGACTTAGTTAGTAACTTGGACCAAAAACTAAACTTAGAAAGTTTCCCGAATTAGAAACCGACACTTAGAATACTTGAACCAAATATTCTAAGTCTCAAGTAGAGACACTAACCTAGTGATGCCACAATTACTAGTGTTGCTACATTTTGCTAGTGATGCTACAATTTCTAAAAATATCCTAAGTCTCAAGTAGAGACACTAACCTAGTGATGCCACAATTACTAGTGTTGCTACATTTTGCTAGTGATGCTACAATTTCTGAAAATATCCTAAGTCTCAAGTAGAGACACTAACCTAGTGATGCCACAATTACTAGCGTTGCTACATTTTGCTATTGATGCTAAGTTTGACTAACTTTGACCAGTTTGACCAGGTTTGACCAACTTTGACCAGGTTTGACCAACTTTGACCAAGTTTGACCAGGTTTGACCAGCTTTGACCAACGAGTTGACCAACTTTGACCTACGGTTTAAGGCTTATACAAACTAAAATAATCTATTTGCAACACACGATTTGTACTACTGAATAGTATACAACAAAACAAACTTAATAATAATGTCTACAAACTTTCACCAACGGGTCGTATACGTTTTTTTTTTATAAACGAACTTGAACAACTTATTTGGATATAACTAGTTGATGAACTAGCTCTAGGTTGATATTAACCCACCTACACGATTGGCTTAAGTGGATCTTAACCCCCACTTATACAATCGCTATAGATGGTCTTACAAGACATCTACTTACACAACCTTATACGTTTAGGACGTTAGAAGGTTGCACATCGGCTTGCTTGCTTATTTGATATTTGCTTGCTACTTGCTAATCTAAGGTGAGTTTCATAGCCCCCGTTTTACTCGTTTTAACTATTTTGGGGTGAGAATACATACACACATGTTTTATACAACTTTCTTTGTACATGCTTTATACAACTGTCGTTATGCAACTGCTTTTATACAACTGTTTTATAAACAATGGATAACAAAGGGAACAATGAAAACAAAGGAAACAAGGGAAAGCAAAGGATAACGTATGAGTGAAACCATAATCCAACAAAGCCCTCGCACATCGTAGTTCGTTAATTTTTTGTAAGCGTGAGTATTTGTGAATAGATCTATTGGGGATTGACACCCCCGTCCGGGTTAGGTTGCTCTAACTGGTCAAACGGACGCATAATACTTGACAAACGAGTGTTCCGGATTAGACACTTGCTGAGGCAACAACAAGGGTTAAGCTTCGAACTATGAGCTCATGACGCAAAGGATAACAAATGATAACAAATGAAAACAAGGAATAACAAATGATAACCTTATATTTTTACAACAGTTTTTGCATACGTGCAACGCAACGGAAATCTCATATTTCTTACTTATGTTTACAACTGCTTGCAAACCTATGAACTCACCAACTTTATGTTGACCCTTTTAGTATGTATTATCAGGTTTGCAGACGCTGTAGGACTACCCACAGGAAACAAGACAGTAGGATGCTTTTGGAAAGCATAGCTTGAGTCGCATTGTTTTCAAACATCAAGGAATTAGAATTGTATTTACTATATTTTGTATTTTTAATTATGTAATTCCACTTTTATTATGCGAACTCCAAATAGTTTTGTAAACTTCTGAATTATTGTAATGTAACTATTTTCAAACATCTCATATAGAGGTCGTTTGCTTTAATCTTTGTGTTGTGATATTTCATTTGGTCGGCGCCCCCATGACACCTCCTACTTCCGCTGCCACGTGTTTTGGGGGTGCGACAGATTGGTATCAGAGTCTAAGGTTATAGCGAACTAGGATTGCATTAGTGACCTAGACTATGACCGTTAAGTTAGTATTCCTTGTTTAGTATGACTGATTCAGCGATTGCATCAATTAAATTTAATTTAACATAGCCTGATCAACTATGTACAATTAAAGGAGATTTGATGCAAGACCTGAAATGGTTATAGTGAACGGGAATGCATTAGAAGACTTTGACCGAGGATAGAACGAAACCAACCTTATACGTGCTTATGTGCTAGGTTATCATATTTCTATATATAACCTTAACTTTTCGTATACTAAACTCTTTGCTACTCTACATGGCAACCACTCCCACAACTATGTCACATGACATCGAACACGAAACACAAACCTCACTTACTACTATAAAGATATCCATGATACCCACTCGCCCAACCGCACCGGGCAACGATATAATCGAATAGGACTCACTTAAGGAGAATCCACCAAAGGATTCGCCACCCAAATGAGAACACGTATAGAACTTAAACCGTACACCTACTTCCGTCACTACGCACTCATCGCTCCCACCTATATCGTAGACCCGTAGAGTATGTGTGCTACACCTGATTAAAAGGACATGAACATCACTTCGAACTAGACCTTGTCCTATTCTTACCACTACTACCGATACTTCAACCTTAAGAACCGTCTTCCCACAGATGTCCGCCAATGAAATTGGCTAACCACAACACCAACACATTAAGAATAATATTTCCAACACCTGAAAGGATTCCAACAACTTACGCATAACTTGGTTCATGACTTTAACTACTCTGAACACAACTATCTTAATAACAACTAAACCACTTCGATCGCTGCTGCAATGAATGCTTGCAACCAAGGAGCAAGTCGTTACACTTATTGCACCACCAAGTTCCCCTCGGGATTAGTTTTTCCCTTGACATTGTAACCTGTTGGGGCGGGATGTGCCCAACTATCTGTCTTTGTTATCTTTGTAAACTCTTGAACTAAGACCGGATGTAACACTGCCCGGCATATTTTGAGAACTTTCTAAGTCTTGTAATCAAATTGAACTTGCGCCTCAGTGGGGTTATATAAATTCGCTTCCCTGTTTTACTTAATTATTTCGACGTTTCATAAACACCTGTTTTACTTTCCTTTATACACCTGCAATGACCTTAAATCCTACTCAACGACGTCTTATGTGCCTCTCATTTTCTTACTTTTAGAATCATGGCACCAAAACGTCAAATAAGCTCCGCCGATATCGAGCGACTCATCAATCAGAGGGTACAAGCGGCCCTAGAAGCTGCCAGAAACGACCTTAACCCGAACCAAGGAAACCCTGGAGGGGCGGGCAACAATCCACCCGTGCCGAAGCCCTGCACCTACAAAGATTTCACAAATTGTAATCCCCTTAATTTCAAAGGAACCGAAGGAGCCGTTGGTCTCATGCGCTGGATTGAGAAAATGGAGTCCGTTTTTCGAATAAGTAACTGCCAAGAGGAAAACAAAGTAAAATTCTCTACCTGCACACTAGCTGAGGGTGCACTCACTTTCTAGAACTCATACGCCCAAACCCATGGTATTGATGCTGCCTATCAAATATCCTGGGATGAACTCAAAGACCTGCTGAGGGAAGAATACTGTCCTCGTGAGCAACTCCAACAGCTCGAACAGGAATTCTGGAACCTCACAGTTCAAGAAAACGACATCACCAGCTACACAACCAGGTTCCACCAGCTTGCTCTTCTTTGTCCATCCATGGTGGACCCCGAATACAAACGTATCAAGAGATACATTTGGGGTCTTCCAGAGACGATCCAAGGAAATGTAACTTCTTCGAAACCCGGAACCATCCAAAGTGCCGTCCGTATGGCACATGAACTCATGGCGCAGATTGTCCCTCGTGGTACACCCGCTGAGAAAAGCATCGGAGATAACAAAAGGAAACGCAATGGAAACAACAACGAAAACCTAGGACAACAATTAGCAAAGAGGCCAGAGACTGTCATGGCCTATGCTACAGGACCCGGAGAAAAGAAAGGCTATGAGGGACACCGGCCTTATTGTCCCAGCTGTAATCGTCATCACAATGGACCCTGTGGTTCTCCCTGTAACAAATGCAAACGTTATGGACACCAGGCCAAGGATTGTAAGGCAAAAACTTGTTTCGAGTGCGGAAACGCTGGGCATTTCAGGAATGAATGTCCGAAGTTGAACAACAGTGCCCGACAGAACCCATAACTTTGTTACGGGTACGTTTCTTTTCGATCACCTGACTCTTTCAAATATTGTTCGATATCGAACGAGTGTAATCCATTACACAAACTTACGCTAGAAACACACGCTTACTTTCTCTCTCAGACTACACACAAACCGTCACCACGAGAAAATTTCGGGAGGAAATTCTCCTAACAGGGGGAGAATGTGACACCCGACGATTTAGGGTTACTGATAATCCTACTTGAAACCCTAATTACGTGTGTTTAGTTTAGAATTAGGCTAAATACTTGTAATTGCTTGTAACTACTTGTATATTTTGTGAATATACGCTTACGTAATTAGTTGTAATTACGCTTACGCAATTTGATGAAATTGCGCAAAACATCCGGACGGAGTCCGCCTAATTATACGACGTTGGTGAAAACATTTATATAAATAACTTGAATATATTTTTAGAAGTTATTTATCATATATTGTTAATTTGTTAAATTAATACACTAAAAACTTAGGCGTTTTGACTAAAACGTCTCAAACGCAACAGAAACGTGCGGAACGCGCCCGACAATCGAACGAAAGTCAAAATATATTTTAATAATTTAAAATATATTATTTTGTATGAAATTATTATTGAAAACATCCTATAATAGTTTGTCAAAGAAAAACGTCTATTTAAAACGCTACGCGATTAAACCTCTGTAAAACGTGCACGCAAATCGAAGCCGACAACTTAACGGAACATTTTTATAAATGTTTTTCAAGTATTTAGAATAAATACTTCAAGTGAAAATGATGAAATCTTGAAATCTTAAGTTGCATGTTAGAAACCGACACTTTGGATGAACCCCGACACGAACCGACAAATTTTATGGACTCTATAAACTGATGTATGGGTTGGGTAAAAGTTTCGGGTCAAACCGGGTAGGTTTGACCAAGTCAACAAGAACGGCTCGGTTTCTAAAAACGACAAAACTTACTATTTTTGGAAAGTGGTAACAAAAATGGGTTTGGGTGACTTAGTTAGTAACTTGGACCAAAAACTAAACTTAGAAAGTTTCCCGAATTAGAAACCGACACTTAGAATACTTGAACCAAATATTCTAAGTCTCAAGTAGAGACACTAACCTAGTGATGCCACAATTACTAGTGTTGCTACATTTTGCTAGTGATGCTACAATTTCTAAAAATATCCTAAGTCTCAAGTAGAGACACTAACCTAGTGATGCCACAATTACTAGTGTTGCTACATTTTGCTAGTGATGCTACAATTTCTGAAAATATTCTAAGTCTCAAGTAGAGACACTAACCTAGTGATGCCACAATTACTAGCGTTGCTACATTTTTCTATTGATGCTAAGTTTGACTAACTTTGACCAGTTTGACCAGGTTTGACCAACTTTTACCAGTTTGACCAGGTTTGACCAAGTTTGACCAGGTTTGACCAGCTTTGACCAACGAGTTGACCAACTTTGACCTACGGTTTAAGGCTTATACAAACTAAAATAATCTATTTGCAACACACGATTTGTACTACTGAATAGTATACAACAAAACAAACTTAATAATAATGTCTAAATGAATTATTATTACAAACTTTCACCAACGGGTCGTACACGTTTTTTTTTTATAAACGAACTTGAACAACTTATTTGGACATAACTAGTTGATGAACTAGCTCTAGGTGGATATTAACCCTCCACCTACACGATTGGCTTAAGTGGACATTAACCCCCACTTATACAATGGCTATAGATGGTCTTACAAGACATCTACTTACACAACCTTATACGTTTAGGACGTTAGAAGGTTGCACATCGGCTTGCTTGCTTATTTGATATTTGCTTGCTAATCTAAGATGAGTTTCATAGCCCCCGTTTTACTCGTTTTAACTATTTTGGGGTGATAATACATACACACATGTTTTATACAACTATCTTTGTACATGCTTTATACAACTGTCGTTATGCAACTGCTTTTATACAACTGTTTTATAAACAATGGATAACAAAGGGAACATTGAAAACAAAGGAAACAAGGGAAAGCAAAGGATAACGTATGAGTGAAACCATAATCCAACAAAGCCCTCGCACATCGTAGTTCGTTAATTATTTGTAAGCGTGAGTATTTGTGAATAGATCTATTGGGGATTGACACCCCCGTCCGGGTTAGGTTGCTCTAACTGGTCAAACGGACGCATAATACTTGACAAACGAGTGTTCCGGATTAGACACTTGCTGAGGCAACAACAAGGGTTAAGCTTCGAACTATGAGCTCATGACGCAAAGGATAACAAATGATAACAAAGGAAAACAAGGAATAACAAATGATAACCTGATATTTTTACAACAGTTTTTGCATACGTGCAACGCAACGGAAATCTCATATTTCTTACTTATGTTTACAACTGCTTGCAAACCTATGAACTCACCCACTTTTTGTTGACCCTTTTAGTATGTATTATCAGGTTTGCAGACGCTGTAGGACTACCCACAGGAAACAAGACAGTAGGATGCTTTTGGAAAGCATAGCTTGAGTCGCATTGTTTTCAAACATCAAGGAATTAGAATTGCATTTACTATATTTTGTAGTTTTAATTATGTAATTCCACTTTTATTATGCGAACTCCAAATACTTTTGTAAACTTCTAAATTATTGTAATGTAACTATTTTCAAACGTCTCATATAGAGGTCGTTTGCTTTAATCTTTGTGTTGTGATATTTCATTTGGTCGGCGCCCCCCATGTGCGACAAGTACCAGGAATCTGTCTATTCGTGAGCTTACCCAAGATCAAGTTGGTTCTTTTTCGGGTTCAAATGAGGTAGAAGAGACTTTTGAGAAAAGGAAAGGAAAAAGGGGGGCTACAGGTGGTAAAAATAAGAAGGGAAACAGGTTGAGAGATAGATATTCTTCACCTCTTGTCAGTGTCTCCGATTCTGAAGTGGAGCATAGTAATTCATCCAAGGCTAGAGGCAATGTTCTTAAGTCTTCACCACCTCTTACATTCACGGGTGCTTTCTTAACTGCGCGTCGCACCAAGAGTAATCCAGCCATTTCCCCCGGTACTTCTTTTGTTCCACCTCCTTCAAGCAAGGTGTAACACCCTAGGCAAATACCACATCGGCCATGGACATGACGTGATATGGGACTTATAAGGGTAACAAGGCGCCTATATGATACAACGCGTTCTGGGACCACATGTGGCAGATTGTCGCAAGAGCACAGCAGTTAAGCGTGCTCGAGCAAGAGCAGATTTAGGATGGGTGACCATCCTGGGAAGTATGTGGTCGCCAAGAGCAAATCCGTGCGCCTCCGGGCAAAGCGGACAATATTGTGTCATGGTAAGCGAGGTTGTTACAGTTATGGTATCAGAGCAACTCATGTGCCGTCGGGATGGTAGGGCAAACCTCATCGAGGACGATGAGTCCCTAAGGGGGGGGGGGGGGGGTGAGTTGTAACACCCTAGGCAAATCCCACAACGGTCGTGGACATGAGGTGATATGGGACTTATAAGGGTAACAAGGCGCCTATATGACACAACGCGTTCTGGGACCACAGGTGGCAGATTGTCGCAAGAGCACGGCAGTTAAGCGTGCTTGAGCGAGGGCAGATTTAGGATGGGTGACCATCCTGGGAAGTATGTGGTCGCCAAGAGCAAATCCGTGCGCCTGCGGGCAAAGCGGACAATATTGTGTCATGGTAAGCGGGTTGTTACAGTTAATATATGAAACGCCCCCGTTAAGCCGAAAGCTGTGACTAACCGGATACCTTCAGGTTTCAACTAAAAACCATGGTGGAAGGTATCTGTTAGCCACAACTTTAGACTTATAAGGGACTCAAACTTCTTATCTCTTTTCGATGTTGGACGGATTATTACAAACTCCCCCACTTAAAATCCTGACGTCCTCGTCAGGCCGAAACATAACCAGGATCCATACCCCAGGAGATGCACGAGCCGTGTGCCCATCACACCCTGAGAGGCTATGGCTCTGATACCATATGAAACGCCCCCGTTAAGCCGAAAGCTGTGACTAACCGGATACCTTCAGGTTTCAACTAAAAACCATGGTGGAAGGTATCTGTTAGCCACAACTTTAGACTTATAAAGGACTCAAACTTCTTATCTCTTTCCGATGTGGGACGGGTTATTACACAAGGAGTCTTCTGAGAAGGAGTTTGAAAAAGGTATATACGATCCTTCTATTTTTTTTTATATAGCTTGTGTAATTTCTAGTAATCCCCTCCTTGTGAAAAGGGGAATAGGGGTTGAGCATTTTGAAAACTTTTTTCCTGATGTGAATTGTGTTTTAGATGAGGATGTTTTGGATGTTAAGAGTATGGGTATCAAGGGGGTACACGTTCGTCATTGGGGCATGAATTGTGAGGATCTCTTGGATAATGAGAAATCTAGAGAAGAGTTTGTTGCACATGTTCTTCCTCCAGCTTTGCGGGCTCAGGGATTAGATGTTGGGTTGGCTGAGGTTATCAATAGTTTGAACAAATTGGTTGTTGATTCAGCGCACTACCACCAAATTGCTGTAGAGTATTTGAATCAGGTGACTTCAGGGTTGAATGCTGATGGAAGTGCTAAGAAGGTTGAGATTCTTTCCTTAGAGCTTGAGCAGCAGAAGATGCATGTTATGGCAAATGGAGCTATGACTTTGGAGAAGGATAAGAATATCGCTAATTTCAAACCATAGGCTCTTCGTCCCGGAAGGTCAGTTGAACGATTCTGAGAGGAAGGTGATTGATTTGGAGGGTAATGTGAAAAGCTTAGACGAGAAATTGAAGATTGATGAGGAAAAGCTCAAAGTTTCAAAAACATTTGGATGCTTCGAGGTTGGAGAAGGTGGAATTTATGCGGAAGGTGGTGTCTCATTATACCGATTACTTGTTAGAAACTTATGAATTCTCTACTCCTTTGGCGAGGCTGGTTAGTTCTGCCGAAGACAACGTTGGTTAGAAGATGCTAGAGCTTGTTTATTCCAAAGGTGAATAGGATAGGCTTCCAGTGGAAGGCTTGCCAAAATTTAACCCTCATGCTCTAGAGAATTACAGTGATGCAGTAGCAGCTTGCAGTGATGTTGCGTTTCCTTTTACTCAGAAGATCATTGGTTCCGCTCATTTTCCATTGGAGGAATTATTGGAGATTGTTCCTGACCCAGCTCTGACCGCCCCTCAAGCTCCATGATTGTGTGTTGTTATCTTTAATATTTTCTGAACAATATTTGATGTCTTCATATTTGAACAATTTGCTCTGTAAGCTCTCTATTGAAAACAAACTTTGGTATTACTCCTTCGCCTTTTAGGACTCTTTATGCTATATTGCCATGCTTTATGATAATTTGCATGCTTCTTTGGTAGTTGGTACATACCATGTTGCTACAATTTAAGCAACTTGCTTTTTATAGATAAGGCATAAATCTGGGTCACGAGTTTACTCTAGAATACGCTTTCGAAAAACATCATTTTTTCTGGAAACCTCCTCCCTAAAGTGTGGGAAGTGATCACCTATGTCCGGACTTATACACCAAAAGTGTGGTGTATTTTTGGATTGAACTACACATCAATCCCCTACTATGAGTGGGTTGCTATCCCACTTGTAGTGCTTAGGGCCCCAAAAGTGTGGGTTACCCCGTTTACCCCCTGAGCACGCACAGAACAGGGTTTTCAATCCTCCAACCGGAGGATTCGGGTAGTTATAACAAACAATTTTTTGTTACCAAAACTTTCGTATCTTCATTAAGATAGACTATTCAACTCTTTGATTACATGCAATACACGTGCTATGTAAAAAGATTCTCAAAAATTAATTGAGTTAGATGTAACATATCTTCAGGTTGATAGCGTGCCGTGTGCGATCCACCACCTTTCCCTTTAAGCATTTGAGTTTGTAGGATCCATGTATGCAAGCTTCTGCAACCTGATAGGGGCCTTCCCAAGTCTGACCAAACTTACCCCCTGGAGCCGTCTTATTGGCTTCGTTATTTCTCATGACAAATTTTTCTACCTTGAAGGATGCATTTTTAACCTTCTTGCTGTAATATTTTTCCAGCACCTTTTTATAATTTGCCTCCCGCATTGCTGCCAACGCTCTTCTTTCTTCTAGAAGATCCAAGTTTTCCCTCAGGTCAGCCCTATTCATATCTTCTTCCATGTGGAGGTATCTGTGGCATGGCACACTTATCTCTGCCGGTAGTAGAGCTTTCGATCCATAAGCTAAACTGAATGGGGTCACACCATTTCTCCACTTTAGTGTTGCTCTTAAGGCCCATAGCACATTTGGTAACTCATCAACCTAGTCGCTCTTACACTTTCCCGATCTGAACTTAATACTTCTAACCACATCCCTATTGGTGACCTCCACCTGACCATTCGCTTGGGGATGGTACACCGAGGTGAAGGCCTGTTGAATTTTTAGCCCTTCGTACCAATCTTTAAACTTTCCTTTTGCAAATTACTTCCTGTTGTCGCTCATTATTATCTTAGGAACACCAAATCGGCAAACGATTTATCCCAAACAAAGTTCACCACATACTGACCAGAGATTGTTGCAAGCGGCTTGGCTTCAACCCACTTAGTAAAATAATCTACTGCCACTATCAGGAACTTCACCCTTCCTGGAGCTTCTGGAAACGGTCCTACATTATCAATACCCCATTTTTACAATGGTCAAGCGGAAGTAAATGGTATCAAGTCGTACTTTGGTTGTCTCTTGCATTGACGTGTGGATTTATCATGACTCACAATCATTGTACATGGTAGGCCAGTAGTGTCCTAAAGTTTTTATCTTTGTAACTACCGTCCTCGGGCTTGAATGTAGCCCACAAGATCCTTTCGGAACCTCTCGAATAACTCGTTTGGATTCCTTCAGCCCGATGCATCTTAACCATGGCTGCAAATAAGATCGTCTATATAACACTTCTTCGTGAAGTGTATGATGCGGCTCTCTGGCTTGAATCTTTTTGCCTCCTGCTTATCCTGCGGCAAGGTTCCATGCGTAAGGTAGCTAACGATATCTTTCATCCAAGTATCGTCTTCCTTCTTCAGGCACATGACATCCTAACCTTCCTCAATGGAACTTCTGGGTAGAACTTCTATAAGAACTTCTTGAGATGTGCAAATTGCATAGATACAAGCTTGCTCAAAGCATCAGCCTTCTTGTTCTGATTTCTCCTTACATGCTCAAACTCGAACTTCTTAAAGCTCCTTATCTTGTCTTTCACCTTTTCCAAGTATTTCTTCATCCTTCTATCCTTGACCTCGAATTCTCCTTGAATCTGTTTTGCCACCAATTGGGAATCTACCAATGCTCTTAAGAATTTTATCTTCATCCGAATGGCAAGATTGATTCCTGCCAGCAAGGTTTCATATTCTGCTTCGTTGTTTGAAGGGTTGAGTTCGAACCTCAAAGCGTAAGTAAATTCTTTCTTTTTTGGATTGGTTAGGATCAGACCTGCACCGGAGCCTTCAGCACTGGAGGCTCCATCCGTATGTAGTGACCAGAACTTACCGGTAGTAGGCTCCCTCTCTAATTTTCCTTGCATTTTAATCTCCTGGGTAGCATTTTTCATTGTCATTTCCGCCATGAAGTCTGCAAGGACCTGTCCTTTTACTGAAATTCTTGGTTTAAACTCAATGTCATGCTCTCCTAGTTCGATAGCCCATTTGGCCAATCTTCTGGATTTCTATGGTTTGGCCAATACTTGCTTGAGGGGTTGATCCGTAATCACCATTATTGAATGGTCTTGGAAGTATCTTTTCAACCTTCATGCCGCATGAACTAATGATAGGACCAGCTTTTCTGTAGCAGGATAATTAACTTCAGGGCCTTGCAATGCTCTACTTACAAAATATATGGGTCCTTGGGCTCTTTTTCTTTCTGCGAGTAAAACTGCGCTTACTGCCTTGGAGGTGACAAACAAGTACATGAATGGGTTTCTCTTGCTATTGGTGTCATAAGCGTAGGTAACTTTCCAATTAACTCTTTCATTTGATGAAACACCTTTTCTGCTTCCTCATCCCACGAGAAATCTTTTTTACTTGTGCAATTCTTCAAGGTTTTGAAGAATGACAACCATCTTTCCGCCACGTTGGATAAGAATCGGCTAAGTGCTGCTAACCTTCCGTTCAAACTGTGCACCTCTTTCAGGGTCTTAGGGGATTCCATGTCACAAACAGCTTGAATCTTTGCAAAGTTGATTTTTATACCGTCGACAGTGATCAAATGCCCAAGAAATTGACTTTCTTCCACCCTGAAGGTGCACTTTTTAGGATTTAACTTCATATTAATCCTTCTTAAGGTTGAGAAAGTTTTCGCGATGTCTTCTACCATCTCCTTTTCATTGCAACTTTTAATCACCATGTCATCGACATATGCTCCCAGGTTTCTTCCAACCTGATTTTCAAGAGCCTTATCTACCAACCTCTGATAGGTAGCTTCTGCATTCGTCAACCCAAAAGGCATTTTCTTGTAGCAGAATATCCCCATATCCGTATGGAATGCCGCCTTTTCCTCATCTTTCTCTGCCATCTGTATTTGATGGTATCCCTTGTAGGCATCCAGGAAGCACTTTAAACGAAATCTCCCCAAGGATTCCACCTTCCAATCTATCACTGGAAGAGGAAAGCAATCCTCAGGGGAAGCTTTATTGAGGTCTGTAAAATCTATACACATGCACCATCCTCCATCTCCTTTCTTCATCATCACAGGATTCGCAATCCATGTAGGTCTTTACATCCCGTAGTGTGACACCCCGCAAATTCAAATGTAATTATAAACATAATTAGCACGCATTTCTAGGCTAATTCCCTACTTGAGTGAATTCACAACTTTTAGAGGTAAGTCTAGCAAAAGCCCAACTAGTTAGAACGTGTAGTGTTACAATTCGTAATTAGCCGTATTTACGTACAAAACGATTTGAAACAAACGCGACAAAAATATACGACTGTTGGTGAACAAATTTATTTAATAGAACGAAAATTATTAAATAACGACAACTTTTAATAAATATTATGTCGATAATATTTACAAGTACTTTCATAACGAATAACGTTTATTTTGTATAATTAAAATAAAACAAGGTTTAAAATTTAAAACTTAACTAAATTAATTGTTTTTAAATATCTCAATTAAAAATGTAATAAAATTTATGTTTAAAAAACTTAATATTTAAAATATTATAACATTTAACGATCGGGTAAACAAACGCGGGCTAAAAACCACAAAATGGGGAAACAAAGCCACCACCAAAACCCACCTCCACCTCCCTCCTTTCTTTCATTTCCCATCTTCTCTCTCTCTCTCTACTTCCACTTTCTCCAACCTCTCTCTAAAAACATCACACAAATCACAACAAAAACGCACCGAATCACCGAGCTTCTTTAGGGAAAAACGACCACGACGACGAGATCTATCTTCCTATCTTCTCGGATTTCCACGGCGTAAACTTCGTAAGATCCTGACATTCCGTAAACTCTTTGATTTCGCTATTTCTTTTGATATTTCGTATTTATTATGCTTAAAATACCATGTTTTAGCGTTTTATCAACTGAGAATGTCCAAAAACCGAATCAAAAATCGTTTTTCTCAAACCGAACCACGAACAGTCCGAGTGTCGAATCTGGCTCCAAACAGTGTCGCGACACTTGCCTAAGTGTCGCATTAAGTGCCGCAACAAACCCTAGTTTTCCGACACTTCCCTAAGTGCTGCATAAAACCCTCATTTCGCGACACTTGCCTAAGTGTCGCAAATTGATTTCCCGACACTTCCTTTAGTGCCGCACCGCATCCTATCCGACACTAGCTTAAGTGTCGCATGATAATCGATTTACAATTTAGCTGACACTGACCTTAGTGTCGCAACCCTATACGACACTTCTTCGAGGGTCGCAAATAATTCTAAACTTGTTATTTTATCCGACACTTCCTCGAGTGTCGCTGAAAACTATTAAGTGTCGCATCTAGTGTCACGTAAAACAGAAGACTTACAAACTATTTTTCACACTAAGTGTCGAACTTAACCGACAACGAATACTTACATACGATACGATATACGAACTATACAAACATTATGAACACACTTGTTTTCTCGAAACATTGATTTCAAACTATCACCAACGAGTCGTATACATATTCACAACAACGAAATACAAACTTAAACATTTAAACGAACGATTTGGACATAATCTGGTTGTACGAACACTAGCATGGATGATCGACTAGGACATCCACACACTTATTAAATCTCATACGTTTAGGACGTTAGGAGATTCCGGACTGTACTTGGGCTTTAGGTTGCTAGCACTCGCACTACTACTTAACTCAACAAGTGAGTTCACAACCCCTACTTTTACTGTTTTAACTGCTTTTGAACAGGGGTGGAAAACATAGTCAAACGCTTTTATACAAACATGGTGTATACTTATTTTACTCAAACGATTAGAGTACATTGAACTGATAAACTGATATACAAACCGATGTTTATGAAATAACGATCTCATACTACAAACACTGTAAACATATTGAACTTGACTTGGAAACGCTGGAGAACGACCAGCAACGCTTTTACGAAACCGATTGGGTAACTGATGGGTCCTACTGACTTGGACCAGATCCTACTGACTTGGATTAAGGGACACTGACTCTCCCTTCTATTGAAAAGTCCCTACAGACTTGGGCACTGGATCCTATTGACATGGATCACTATTGTGGTTAAACTATTGTAAAGTCCCTACTGACTTGGGCACTAGATTCCTACTGACATGGATCTACTATTGCTACTGAACTGTTGGAAAGTCCCTGCTGACATGGGCACTGGATTCCTACTGACTTGGATCCACTGAACAACTATTAGGATACTTACATTCCTACGAACATAAATAGGATACTTACATTCCTACAAGTACTAATAGGATACCGTTTTTCTACGAATTGTAAAATGTATTTTGGGTAACATCCCACGCAACTACATTATTGGGCAACATCCCACTAAACGAACACATTGGATGACTATTGGAAAACGATTTGGATTACCAACAACTATTGCAAACATAAAACCTGTGAATTCACTCAACCTCGTTGTTGACTTTTATTATGTTTTTCTGGGAATTAGCTGCACGTAAGAACCGCCTGCACATTTGGATTCTAGGCGACCCGTGATGCATTAGGATGCCATTTTGGGAAAACATGGATTTCTTTTGTATAACTAAAGTTGTTTTAGTCATATTTACGAAATCTACTTTTGTAACTTAACTACTTAACATTTGCACGATTCGATGAATTGTAAATCTTTGTAACTATTACTCTGGCATCTTAATATATTATGTTCTGTTGTAATCATAAGCTCTGATACGTATGCATGTACCGTGTATTGTGACATTCCCCAACTTAAACAAAATGCTTCCGTTAATCAAAACCGATGAATTTGGGGGTGTTACACGTAGTATCCCAGCTGACACTAGGTTTTTAACATGTTAACAGGCCTCTCTGCTTCAGTCCAGAGTGAGGTGCCTCTTATTCTGTTGCACATGTGTCTTATTCGGGTGTATGTTGAGATGGTGCTCGGTTACAAAAATTCTTTATCTTTCCTGACCCGCTCCTTGAACATTATCCTTCTGGGCACTCCAGTCGTATCTTCTGGGCTTCAAGCGAACACGTCTAGATTTCTCCTTAGTAGCTCCAGTAAATTTTCCTTCACCTCTCCGGGTAGTAGTTTCCCTATTGCTATTGTTTGATCTGGGCATGCTTAATTTATTACCTCTCTTTGTTTTGCCTCATCACATGAGAAAATCACTTGTTTTTCCTTATTGACAGCATTCTTCAAGAGTTGCATTTTTCTCTCGGACCTCATGGTGGAATACACAGTTGCCATTCCAGTTGGAGCTGGGAACTTCATTATTCCATGCACTGTTGATACTACTGCCCCGAGGAGGCACATAGAAGGTCGTCCAAGAATGATGTTATACGGGGAGTCAAATCTTATAATCATGAAATTTTAAACCTCTGTACTGACAGTTGGGTATGCTTCAAGGGTAGTTCTTAAGCTTATTACCCCCAATGGCCAAGAAGTTTCCCCATAAAACCGATTAGTAGCCTTATAACGTCTCTCCTGAGTGCTTGTGTACCTCTGGGCAGCTGTCGGAAACAACTCTCATATATGACGTCTAAGTCGCTTCCTCCGTCTAGATAGCTTCTGTGAGCATTCCAGTTGGCAATTTTCATTGTTATCAACATTGGGTCTTCTGATGGTATGATGCTCAGGATTGATGGAAAGGAAATCTCTTGTTCCTCCCACTGCTCCATGACTTTTGCTCTTCTCTTAACTCCGATAACTAGAGATCTTATCATCAAAATATCTTCCTCCATGGGTTTAGCTCCGTCATCTTTTTTCTGCCAAGCAAAATTCTTCTTCGACCCTGAAGTATTCTTTTTTCCCTGAGCGTCATGACTTTTTCCATTTTTAACCAAATGTGCCAGCTTTCTGACCTTCAATGCTTTTCTTACTTCTGCCTCTAATTATCTGCAAAAATTCAGATCATGCCCATATTCTTTGTGGAACTCACAGTACCTACCCCCCTCCTTTTTTGCCCTTTCGGGTAACTTTGGAGGGGTCTTGAAATCTATCGCCGCTCTTTTGGACATTAAAATTTCTCTGGGTGACTTAGTTAAGTCTGGCCATAAATTCCGACCCGAGTCTCTTTTGTAATAAGGGTTACCTCTGTTCCCCCTTCTATCGTTCTGGGATCTAAAATATTTGTTGTTATTATAATATCCTCTTCCTTCAGCCTTCCGGCCAGAAGGTTCCTCTTTTGAAGTTCCACTATCTACCTAACTACCTTTCGTGGCAGTTTCTTTACCTCTAACATAAGCATATACCTCATCCTGTGACTCTTGATAAGTTTCAGGAAGAATTCACCCCAACTCAGCCACCAGAACCTTACTCCTTGCTCCATGAATGAACCCATAAACTCTTTGATCTTTCGACGGCCCTTCGATCTGCCGTGTCTCATTAGCAAACCTATCCATGAATGCTTTCAAGCCTTCATTCTCCCCTTGATATATGTTATGAGCCTCCAGGTGGGTCCTTGTATATTTCTTCTGTTTTATGAAATGATACAGAAACTTAATCTCCAAGTCATCAAAACTCGTGATACTTCCAGGTAGAAGGTTGTCATATCAAGACCGAGCAACACCTACTAAGATCATTGAGAACATGTGACAAGAAATTGGCATGGCCTACTTTTTTATCTTTTCAGCTCCACGGGTAGTATGTAAATGGTCTTCTGGGTTGCTTTTTTCATTGTTTTGTTTGACGTTGGAAGGGAGTTCCAGCCTATCGGGCATTGTGTAAAACTTGATCCAAGGGACTAAGGGTAATTGTTTTTCTTTATGAGAGAGCTGACCCTTGATTTAGTGGACCACAAACTTTCACCAGATTCTGCTCCCATTTTGGGGGCACATTGGATTATAACTTCCAGGTAGAAAGTTAACTCAAGCTTATGCTGAGGCGAATAGTAGGACTGACCTCTAGGTAGAGGATACCTTACTCCGGGTATCATTCCTCCACCCTGTAGCTGATTAGGTGCTGGGAAATATAGTCCTTGGATATTTTGTTGGTTATTTTAGTTTAAGTTGGGATGGATGAGTTTGTAGTGGTTACAGATATTGTAGTGATTGTAGTATTCGTAACGTATTGACTTGACAATGGTGGAGGTGGCGTTGATGGGATCATTCCTGGTTGTATCATATAGCCAGGGTACATCATCCAAGAATTCCCCACCGTGATTTGTGAGTTATTTTGTACAAGGGTTTGTGTTGAATCTTGTTGGTTATTGGTGGTAGTCGCAGTATTTGTATATGTTGGTGGCTCAATATGATTAAGATTGTGGGAAGGGTTTGATGCATCAAGAGTAACGGTAGATCTATTGACAACTTTCAGGGTTCCAGCCCCCGAACCCTCCATGATGATTTCTTTATCTACATCATCATCATCAGTTCCCATTTCTAACCTTGATCTTAATTCCCCCAAACTTATCATTCTAATTTGTCTATAAATCAAATGTTCTAAATATTGTCTCAACGCTTCATCATTCACCCCTGGAGTTGTTATGCCGGAGTTTGAAGTTCCGGCGACATTTTCAAGGGTTGAAAAATTCACCGTTGGTGTTTTCGACTGTGATATATGTGTAAAATCTGGTGGTGGTGACGGTTGTCGCCCACCACCTTTGTTTGTAGTTGTTATCATTATTTGAAATAAAAAGGTAATTTACAAAATGAAGATTTGAGCTTTATCGGATCAAACTTGGGAAAAATAATCAAAAAATAGAAAGATTAAAGTGTAGAAATACTTATTTATAATCGCGTCCCACTGGGCGTGCCATTTGATTGTATGTCCAACCGCACAAGTGCATTACTCCAATAATTCCAGCTCAATATCTCCTGCTAGAGAGTTCCTGCAGCACAGATGCAGACACTGCGTTACAGTGGAGTACAGGGATGGCCCCTGTAAACCACCTCCGGCGTGAGAGTAAGTTTTCATTGTTTTAATGGTGAAATGAGAGTAGGGAATTAGGGTTTTTGTGGAGAAGATGAACATACATAAAAAAATGGAGAATGAGTGCCCTTTTATAGTTGTTATGCCTTGTTCCCCAATTCTTTCATCAACCAATCACAAATGAGCACTACTAAATGATTCCTTTTGGATTAATCTGGGCCATCCAAATGATCTCACATATATTCAGGATTGATCCCCCCTTAAATTCGGTTAGATCTGAGAAAGCGACATGCAGATGAGCGAACCTCCGGGTGGAGGTCGGAAGATAATGATAATCTGGTGGCGATTCCGTAGAAAGTAGCGGACACCTTACGGGTGACAGTTGTACGCCACAAGATCACTTAATGATCTCCTTCCATGTAGAAGCAAATGTATCCATAAATGGAAACTACCAGGTTGAAGTATGTAACAAGTGGGTGTAATATTGGTTACACCATTACTTATATGTCATTTTATCATTCTTATACACTATTTCACTTTACTTATATATCATGTTCTTGATTTCACAATACTTATATATCTTATTAATTAAAAGAAAAATCATAAAAGAATCATAGCCATTAGATGAGATGATGATCAACAATAAAGATCTAACCCTTAATTTTAGCAATGACATCATTAATCCTATTTTTTTTTAATTAAAAAACTAATATACTCTTCTATATTTACAATATATACACTTTTTTATATTTACAATATAAATCTTTTATTTCTCCTTTGATTGTAAATCATTTCTGTAAATATTTTTTTTTTTTTGAAAAAATTAATAATAACTAATTATTTTTTTATAATTCAAACTCTTACAGCAATCTTTTCCATCTTTTTTCTAAAAAAAGTCCCCATAAGTTACTTTCAATTTCAAAAAAAAAATTATGGCTTTATTCCATCACCCAATAATCTAAATTTTTATACGATTACATTTTTTAATTTATTTATCAATTTCTAACATTCTTTAAACAAAAATCAAAGTAAATGATTTCACAAGATAATCGTGTTTCATAATGCATAAACATATTCGCTATGCATACACTCATTACCATTCGAATTATATCTTACGTTTTGCTTCATATGCTAAAATTCGTGATTGATTGACTGTCAAATACATTGACAATGTCACTTAGTCCGGACGTATATATATATATGAGGTGACATAAGTATTTATCATGAAGAATTCCGCGAATTTCACGGGTGTTAAACTGGTATACAAAATAAAAAAGGATTATGTCGATGGAGAGTTAAATAGTCTGAGTCTGGAACCGGGTTACCCATTGTAACCTCACGAGAAGCTGACCATTCTTTGAGTTGAAAAGGTCGTATGTTTTATCAATCAACTTGTTGTTGACAACATCCGTAAGGTTTATATCAACGTAACCCAAACGTTCCTGATGACATAAAAAAAAAATAAAAAATCTCATTAGAATTGACAATTACCTTAAATTATGTAACAAAGGTTAAGATCGAATAATGTGGCATACCTCTGGATAGATAAATCCCATTCGCGAAATACTAATGACGTCTAAATGCAATCTTTCATCTACTGGTGGCTTTTCTAATAGGTCTTAGTGTCTGGGAATGTATCAAACTTTCACCAAATTTCTATTGTGTGTATCCAACTTACAAAACTTAATATTAATGTACTCAACTTGTAAAAGCCCTTATATTGATGTACTTTGATGACGCGTCACTCTCCTTGTGCCACGTGGCATGTTATGTGCATGACACATCATCAAAGTACATCAATATAAGGGTTTTTACAAGTTGAGTACATTAATATTGAGTTTTGTAAGTTGGATACACACAATAGAGATTTGGTGAAAGTTTGATACATTTCTAGACACTAAACCCTTTCTAATACGAAAGTAAATTTTTCCCACCATTCCGGATCATGGTTGCCATTCACTGACTGTGAAAATCGTAAGTTGAAAAATGCAATTAAGAAAATTAATATGTATAGATATGTTTCCAATTAACCAGTAGGTAGACACAACGCGGTTTCAAAATCAAACCTTGGTTTTCTCCTCATTGCCTTGTAAATTTAGACGTACGAATGGATTAGTGTGGGGTACCCCTTGAAGACATGTCCCTTTGATGATGGTAACATAAAGGGTGCCTTCATTCTCAAGATTCCCCGGGATTTGGTCATGGGTGTCAGGTTTCAGCACCACATCTATCATGATTTGCCCATTAACTAATTGTATCATAATAAGGGTGTATGATATCAAGAATTAGAGTCTTCAACTCTCCGGGGGTAAGATCTGTCAATGAAGGTAAACAACTCGTCCCCAATTCATGATCTCGCCCTTCCTACAAGATGAATTAGCAACAATCATGCTTTTAATTTGGCAATTCTAACATACATTTATAATCAGGACTTTGTAAACATTCGTTATTTCCTCCATTTATTAACTATGTATCTTTTTGTAGAACAGAGTGATCGATCTAGGTAATCAACTATCGTCTTGTTGTTTTAGAATAAGTATCATGCTCAGTTACCAGCTTTTGAAATGTAATACTGTAATCCCAAATGCATGCGTACCGTGTTCCAGTTGATAACGATCATAGATAGAGCTTGATTAACTTCGAGATCTTCCACATAGAAGTTGAATTCTTCATACCATGCAGGATTCCAGCTATTGTATTTTACTGTTGTGCGATGCAATGGACTATCAGAACTAGCTATTTGCAACAGCACACAAGGGTTACAAGTGTGACAACTCTCCAAATTAGGTATAAGTTTAACCTTAAGCATGTGCATTCTTACGCTAATTTCCTGGTTAAGTTTAAACAAAACTTTTTGATGTGAAGTAAGCCTAGCAAGCCCAAATACTTTTAAACAAAAAGTATTACCTGATACGCAGTTATTTAAAGTTATGTACAAATGTATCGCACTACAAGAATAAAGGGTTTTAGCGACGGACAAAAGTCGTCGCTAAAGCCCATAAAATCGTCGCTGTAGAGCTTAAGAGAGGACATGTCGTCGCAAAAGCGTCGTCGCTATAACCTCGTCTGTGTTACTCTATTGCGACGACTTTATGGGTTTTAGCGACGACTTTTGATCAACATTTAAACTTTTAGGGGGCATAAGAGAGGACTTGTGTCGTCTCAAAAGGGTTTTGTCTTATTAGGTCTTTTTTCTTGTAGTGTCGGAACGAACCCGACAAAAATAAATATCAAAAGTTCGTGACACAAAAATAATTAATAATTCAATTATTAATTTCGAGTATTAATATATCTATAACATATAGATAAAATGACTTAGATATACATTTTATATAAAACACATTATAAAACGAACAGAAACAATTTTAAAACATACCCAGAGATCGCAAATCATAAAAGTTATATTTTTCTCATATGTTTGAAAGTATTTAAAACATTACCTCAAAATATGAAATCATAATTTGACTGAAATTTGACGCCCAATTAACTGCGCGCAGTAAAATGTACAAATTTGTACAACAGTCTAAAATAATGAAAATCTCATTATTCTAAATTCAAATAACAAACCAGGAGAACATCTACAAAATAAAAATATAAAATATTAATTTTTATATTGCACAAATTATACCCGTACCCGAAATTAACAGGTTAAATACCAAACAATTATTACAAACTAAATGTATCTTGTCGACAAATTGGTACTGAAACCACATCTTGGTTGAATAATTGAAACAACTTCATTTTTTATATATACTCCATACTCTCTTCACTGTGCCAACAAACCCAATAATTGAACACCAAAATTATTGGTTCTCTCTGGGACTCCATCGTTAGCAGCCAGCAGGAGAAGAAGAGAAGTGATAAATTTTCTTCACCATTTCCATCATTTTCAAGTTTACATCTCCATAATCAAACAACAAAAACACTATAATAATCATCATCATCCACCGAAATCATCAACATCATCCTATTGTAAGAAACTTTCTATTTCTAATTTCCTTACTTAAATTTTTGTATTATATAGTGTTAATATAACATGAATCATGCATATATTTGATAAATTTGATGATTGATAGGCTAAATCCTTGAAAATGAAATTTTAGTAAAACTAAATCCAAGAACACAAAATCTCTACACATGAAAGTGTTGTAATTTACTATTGTTATAGTTGCTAAAATATGCTAAAAATCGTTGTTGATGTTGATTGGGACTGTGAGAAATTGTCTAGAACCAAAATGAAACGTATATATATGTAGTTTGTGAGTCGAACAGAGGAGAACCCAAAAACAAACTAACCCGATCGACTATATATGTTGAGCCGAACGGCTCATTTGAAGATAACCGAACGGCTGGTTTGACGTTTTTACTAGATTGTATTAACTTGCCAAATATGGAAAGTTCCATATATAGAAAGTCTTAATAATATATTAAATAAATAAAATTAATAATAAGTATTATTATTATAACTAAATATCCTTGTATATATATATATACCACGACAATAATACGGGTATAAATATATATACATTCGGATAAATAGAACTTACGCATTTGTACATATACCCGACTCAAATGAAAATATATTATTACGACAACTTTTGGGAACGTTAATATTATAAACGAAATACATGACTGCGAGTCAAAAGTATAGTCTGGAGATATTATCTTAGCACATACATGTTTGTAGACAATCAACTTTAAATATAGATATACGCCGATTTTGAAACGAAAACACCTATTTATTTTATAAACGGAAATAAATACGACCTTTCGACAAAGTGTATTTGTTTTTATATATACAAATGAATGAGGTTATTGCTATAACAAATATATTTATGTTTTTAAAACATAAACGACAACGATAAACTATATATATATATATATATATATATATATACGCGACATTAACAAATGAATAATGTATATATATATATACAACGACGACAATTTATATATATATATATATATACAAATATATATATGTACAAATGAGAACCTAATGACATTGATATGTGTCAATACGACTAGAACAGATATGTGGACACTTGTAATGAGAAATACGACATAAGAAATAATAACAATATTCCAACACAACGTCACCAACGAATTTAACGACTTACATTATTAAGAAATCAACAATTTCTTCAAACAAACAAACTATTAACATAAATTGAATAACAAATCAAACGTACTTATGTTAATACATTTATTGTATATAGGTTAACACACCTTGGGCAATTATCTGTCGGCTGCTAGCATTCATACCGAGCAAACTACCGTGAGTTCACAGCCCCTACTTTGCAAACATTTTATGCTTTTAAACATAGGGGTGTAAACATAGAAACTGCATGCGAACACATGTAGCAAATTATATAAATGATTTACTGCTTTATACAACTGTTTTGTATGAAATTACATTTTCACAACTATTTTGGGAATTAGACAACGAATCCTAGTACGGACCCAGACTTGAAATGTATGCATGAAAGACCTTATGTCATGCAGACTGTAACCATTAGCTAGGTGACTCTAGCCACTGAGTATACGAATAGTACTATTGCCGTGACGACCCTCCTATGGATGGAGCGTATACTTAAATGTCCTTCAGGCAAACAACATAAGTTTGGTTGTGGTTTGGTTATAGGGTTAGGTCGCGTTACTTTAACCTGCGAGGTTTAGCTCACCTTTCAGGGGATTATAGTCTAAGCATTCCCACATACTGTTTAGGATTAATATATCCTGCAACTGTTTTATACCGGAAAAACATTCTGGTTATCTTTTATATACTGGTAAACAACCAGACTTATATTTTGGGTGACAACCCACGTAAAACTGTATTTTAGGGTAACAACCCTACAATCTTATATTTTGCAAAAACCTGCAAACATTTATTTATTGAATAACATTTCAATAATACAAATATAAATGGTTTAACATACCACATACTTATTCAAAACCTGTGAATTCACTCAACATATTTGTTGACGACTTTCTTTCTATGTTTTACAGGAAATTAGCTATGTAAGTAAGAATCGCATGCATTCAGGATGGACAACCCTGGACTACTTAGGATGCCACATATTTTGGGACAGCTTTTGGGGATTTCCTCTGTATTACTGCAGACATTGCGATTATACTTATGAAATCTTATTTTATAACTTATGAATTGTAAAACTTAAATGTTTTAACACTATTACTACTGTACGACTTACATAGTCGTATTACTTTTGTAATAACTACTTAAACTGGCATCCTTATCTATTATGTTACGCAATAGCCATATGCTCTGAGTATGTATGTACTGTTTGATTGGATTTAAACTGCTCACGCCCCGTCACGTCATTAAGGCTTCCGCATGTTTAATTAGTGTTGATCGTGATTAGCGTTTGGCGGGGTGTGACAGACTTGGTATCAGAGCCATTGGTTATAGCGAACTAGAAGTCTTTAGGTGACTGAAAACCTTAGAGACCTAGACTATAGCCTTGGCTAGAAACATTTATGCATACATGCATACATACTTTGCATACATCTAACATACGACTGACACGTCACACACGATTCTTTTATCTCAGCATGTCAAGACGCGCACCGATCTATATCACTGATTCCGATTCCGAGGAGGAGCCCATGGAGGACTCCTACTATAGCATAGCGAGTACTGGAGTGACCACACACCGTGGACCATCTGCTTATGTTACTCCGCCCGTTGCACCTGTAGTTCCACCTACTACCGTACCCACTACTGCCACTGGCCCACAGCCACCTTTTGCCGAGTCCTCTCGAGGACCTATGCTGAGGAGTACACCTCGTATGTGTGTCCGTGACTTCCCTCGAGGTCCACTAGCGCCCCGTGATAAGACGCCTATGACCGAGGAGAGAGTGACTCATTGTATTGAGCAGTAGCCCCAGAGGGTTCCTAGATTCGCTCACTTGGAGTGGATGACTCCCACATTAGGGCGATGGAGGTCACTGGAGGGTTTTCCCCTACCTTTGAGACTGGGGAGTCCTCACGACCCCCAGCACCACTGCCTACTACGGGAGAGCCTGTAGAGTTGACCCTGCCTACTTTAGTTGCTGTTATTCGCACTCTATTTCGTATTACTAGTAGCAGGGGCATTCATCTGGCAGAGATACAGGGTGAGGTCTCCCGTCTGGAGGGAGGCATGATTGATATGCATGAGCATTACCACACCTTGTTCAGCAGCATGGTTGCTGCTAGGGAGATTGCGGAGACTGCCCGTGCACGTGTCATGGTGCTTGAGGGGCATGCGAGGGTTGCTGGGCTCGCGATTGGAGCATGTGTGATTATGGCTGTGTTGAGGACATGCGTAGGTTTGTTTTTACCATATTTCCGTTAGACCTACGCATGGCGGGTTGTGCCTGCTTGGATTGGATAGACTATTTTGGCTTATGGGTATATTAGGAGACCTATCACGTATTATGTAGATTTGTATCAGGTGGGCATGTTTATGTACTTATTAGGTTTGTATTGGGAAAAACTGATGTTAGTATGGGTGTATGTATAGGGAAACCCATTATCTTTTGTATAGCGCTAACCACTGATGGGCATATTAGTGATTCCATCTTGTTTTGTACGAAAACTGATGTATCAGCATTGTACTCTTTTGATATATTATGACTTATGTTTGGTTGTATTTCGTATTCATTTCATTTGTCTACAACCATAGTTATTTATCTATACCTATATACTTGTGATTGGAAAATAACCACTCAACAATCATTGTAATCATTACTTGCAAACTTTGAACATACCACACCTTGAACTGTTGATTTTTATCTTGAATTCCATTGAACAATGATTGTGTTAAATGACGATGAAAAGAAATATGTATTTTGCATTATATAATGACGCCTGGCCAACGTGATTATATTGTATTAAATACATACAGGCGTTTCAAAGTCGTGTGACACGCGTTATGAAATCTTGTTCTTTCATACCAATCTTACATTTAAATAATGTGAAACCTTATTCTTCAAATTCTCCATACTGTTCATTTGTTAGACAATGTGAAATCTTGTTCATCACATTCATTATCTCGGTATTGATTTCTGCATTTTATTCATCGCAGAACTGAACCATGCCTCCTAAGCGACGAGTGACTATGAATAGCCAACGAACGGCTACACCTCCTGTTCCTGAAACCATTCCACCACCCCACCCTGTGGAATCAGTAATATAGATCGGTGTGCATCTCGACATGCTGAGACAAAAGAATCGTGTGTGACATGTCAGTCGTATGTTAGTTGTATGCAAAGTATGTATGCATGAATGCACAAATGTTCTAGCCAAGGCTATAGTCTAGGTCTCTAAGGTTCCAAGTCACTTAAAGACTGCTAGTTCGCTATAACCAATGGCTCTGATACCAAGTCTGTCACACCCCGCCAAACGATAATTACAATTACATAGAGTGGTTTGCGGAAGCTTAGTGACGTGGCGGGGGTGCGAGCAGTAAAACAACCAACAAATACATACATACTCAGAGCATATGGTTATCGCAGAACGAAATAGATTAAGATGCCATTAGTTAAAGTTTTTACAAAAGGTTACCACTTGAAAAGTAGTAACATTAGTAATAGTGGTTGAAATCAGTATTTCATAAAATACATAATATCAAAAGTAGATTTCATAGGTATGACTGCAGTAGTTGCAGTTATACAGAGGAAATCCAAGTGTCCCAAAAGTAGTGGCATCCTAACAAGTCCAGGGTAGTCCGTCCTGATAATGCATGCAGATCTTACTTACGCTGCTAATTCCCTGAAAAACATAGAGTAAAACGTCAACAAAATTGTTGAGTGAATTCACAAGTTTGTTTGTTATGTAGGAAACACAAGTTAATCATTTAAGAATAACATTTCCAAATAAGTGTTGTTTGTCAAGTAGGAAACACAAGTTATTAACAAATAACATTTCCCAAATCAGTTGTAGTTGTAATAGGAAACACAAGTTATTAATCAAATAACATTTCCTAAATCAGTTATCAGTAGGAAACACAAGTTAACCTAAATAAAGATTAACATTTCCAAATCAGTGTACGTAGGAAATCCTTTCCTAATCAATAGTTTAGTGGGAAATATTTAGACGATGATCCCTTGAAAGGTGAGCTAAACCTGTCAAGTAAGGTAACCCGATCTAACCCTATAACCAAACCACGACCCTAATCTGTTGTTGTTGTGCCAAGTAGGACATTTAAGTATACGCTCCCAAATCCGTAGGAGGGTCGTCACGGCGATAGTACTATCCGTATACTCAGTGGCTAGAGTCACCTAGCTAATGGTTATAGTCTGTAGCCATAAGGTCTTTTATGCGCTACATCGTTCAGCCTAGATCTATACCAAGATTCGTTGCCTAAATTCCCAAAATAGTTATGAAAAACATTTCATAAAACATAGTTCAAATAGTTGTGTGAAATACCCTTTCACAAATAGTTCAAGTATGAAGTACCCCTTCATAAACAGTTTAAGCAAATACGTACAGTATTTAATCAGTCACAACATGAAATCTCATTTCATCAATAGTTTAAGTAAATACATCAAGTATTCAATCAGTTGTCGCATGCAAATATACATACGATTTCTATGTTTTCCACCCCGAGGTTTTAAAACATTAAAACATTGAAAAGGGGTTTGTGAACTCACTTTGAGTGCTCGGATGTGAATGCTAGCGAGATATGATATAATGAAGCCCAAAGTAGTCAACCTATACACAACAATGTATTAACTATAAGTACTTTGTTTACTTATGTTAATAGTTCGTTTGTTTGAAGAAATTATCAATTTCTTAGGTTTGTGTATTTCGTTGATGATTGTTGTTGGAAATATATAATATTATCCAAGTATTGTTCGTTTGTAGAATTGTCCGAAGTGTGTAAGTACATATACATATATATACTTATATAGTTGAATATATATATTCTTGTATATATATACATATTATTATTAGTTGTTTCTTTCATATATATTTCGTATATATATAAATATTGTTCGACATTTAGGTTTTCAAAACACAAGTCCAAATTGTCCCGTATAATGTTCATCTATAAATACGTCTCAATCATTTATAATCCCACTCGATAAATGTACGTATTTAAGTTTGTATATGTTTATAAGTATGTTACTCGTTCGTCGAAAACATTTGGGTTGTCATTTACTAGTTCATCGTAATCACATGACTTGTCTATTACTAGTTCATCGTAACACATGGTTTGTCTATTACTAGTTCATCGTAATCATTTGGGTTGTCTATTACTCGGTCATCGTAGTTGAGTCACAACCGGTTTTGGCTACAGATAGAGTTCACGCGATCGGTTGAATAGATCACGCGATCGCGTGGTCTATTCAACTACGCGATTCCGAGTTCGAAAGTTCACGCGATCAGTTTAAATATATCACGCGATCGGTTGGTCGAAGAAGTTCACGCGATCATGGTTGAAAACCACGCGATCGCGTCGTTCTGAATTTCGAAGGTTTCTGAAGTTTTTGGTTTCACGCGATCGCGTGAAGTAATAAAAGGTTTTAGCGGGTTTTGTTCATGAAAATGACGCGATTGCGTCATCTGCTTCTGCACAGAAGCATCAGACGCAGAACAGAGCTGCACGAACTTTGGTCCATTTTCATTTCAATCGTTTATCGTTCGACTTTAATACATTCCAAAAAATTCACACTAGTACCATAACATGTTTTAACTCATTTATAACAACTTTCACATATCTAAATTGTGATTTCAAGTTTTTGGTTCAAAAACCATTTTCAATATTCAAGCTTCAATCTTTCCATTTTTGTTGTTTATATGCATAAATTGTGATGTTTAAACATGATATATATACGAATTTAAGCATGGAAATCAAAGATTTAGAGTTTTCCTTACAATGAGAAATGTGGGTGAAGATGATGATGAAGTAGATGAGCCGAGATGATGATGATGAAGTTCCTGATCTTGTTGTTTTACTACCTCTTGCTGCTACTGATCTTGTTAAAATTTTAGAGAGAAAAGGATGGAGATTGATGAGTATGATTGTGTGTGTGAATGTCGAAGATCACAGAAAGAAATGGGGGGAGTATGGTTCAAAAACAATCTGTCTGCTCAATTATTGACGGTAGGTGCCAAATTTTGGCACCTCAATTTCGAGTACGGGTATAATTATAGCAATATAAAATTTAACATTTTATATTTTTATTTTGTAGATGCTCCCCTGGTTCGTAATATATTTTCAGAATAATGAGAGTATCATTATTTTTAGTAGTTGTACATTTTTGTACATTTTACTGCGCACGTCCAATTGAGCGCCAAATTTCGGTTGAGTTTCGAATTCATATTTCGAAGTAATGTTCTAAATACTTGAAAACGTACTAAGAAAATAACGTTTTCCAGATTTTGACCTTTTAGGTACGTTTTAGAATTGTTTCTGTTCGTTATATAATACGTTTTATGTTAAACGTATAATTGAATCATTTTATCTATATGTTATAGATATATAAATACTCGTAATTAATAATTGAATTATTAATTATTTCATATAACCAAATCTGGTTAATTATTAATTTTTTTTTCCGGCTTCGTTCCGATACGTTTGTACGTAATTTATCAATAATTACGTATCATGTAATACTTTTTGTATTATTGTTTAGGGCTCGCTAGACTGACATCACATCATAGGTTTAGTTTAAAACAAATGCAGGGAATTAGCGTAAGAAATGCATGTAATTAAGTATAATTATATACCTAATTTGGAGGAGTGTCACAGAAGGTATTGCTGAATATGAGGCAAGCCGCAACCGCGATCAGGGAGTAAATAACAGTGGAACAACCCCTCCGAACAGTGAGACGCCTGTGAACACTCGACGTGGGTGTTCATATAAAACCTTTCAGGCTTGTAAGCCACCTCCTTTCTGTGGCACCGAAGGTGCTATTGGTATCATACACTAGATAGAAAAGATGGATTCTGTGTTGGACATCAGTGATTGTTTACCAGACACTGCAGTGAAATATGTCGCCTGCACGCTAGCTGATAAAGCTTTGACTTGGTGGAACAGTCAAGTCCAGTCGCTTGGACGACCAACTGCCTACTCCATGACATGGGAGACATTGAAACGTATGATGTTAGAAGAATTCTGCCCCCGAAGTGAGATGCAGAAAATTGAGACTGAGCTGTGGAACATTACCATGATTGGGGCTGATATCACTGGTTATACAACCAGGTTCCAAGAACTAGCTCGTCTTGTGCCACACATGGTAACACCTGAGTACAAGCGCATTGAGCGTTATGTGTATGGTCTGGCACCACAAATCAGGAGTTTGGTTACGTCCTCCAAACCTGACACGTTCAGGAGCGCTGTTACCTTAGCGCAGAGTTTGACTGATGAAGCAGTTAGAATGGGGACACTGACCAAGAAGACTGTGTCGGTTAAGGTTGAACCGAACAATACTGAAGCTGGTAGTTCTGGAGGAATGAAACGCAAGTGGAACGACCGTCAGGGTCAAACAAACAAAAAGGGATCTGGAAACCCGAAGTCTTATGCTGCCACCATTGTGGAACCAAAGCCATACTTAGGCAACAAACCTAAGTGTGATAAGTGTAGCAAACACCATGAGGGTGAATGCTGGTTTTGCGACAGCTGTAAAGGATGGGGTCACAAAACCCAAAACTGTAAGGTTAACCCTACCCCTAAGGAAAACACTGTACGCCAAAACCAGGGGTGTTTTGAGTGTGGCGACACGAGGCATTATCGGAACCGTTGCCCTCGACTCAACAATCAAAACCACATTGCCAACAACGCCCACAACCGCAACAACAATGGAAACAACCGTGGAAACAACAACAACCGAGCCAACAACAACAATCGGGCTAACAACAACAACAACAACCAGCCAGCTCGTGGACGTGTGTTCATGCTAGGAGCACCAGAAGCATGTCAGGATCCTAACACAGTCACTGGTACGTTTCTAGTAAACAACCACTTTGCTTCTGTGTTATTTGATTCCGGTGCTGATTTAAGCTTTGTGTCCACTGAGTTTAGACCACTATTAGAGATCGAATCCCTTAAGCTAGATAACAAATACACTGTAGAGTTAGCCGATGGTAAGTTGATTGAATCAGGAGAAATAGTACCAGGATGCACCTTAACATTGGAAGGACATTCTTTCAAAATAGACTTACTACCGGTAGAACTAGGGAGCTTCGATATAGTGGTTGGTATGGATTGGCTGTCACTAAACCATGCGGAGATTATCTGTTATGAAAAGATTGTACGGCTACCATTACCGTCAGGAGAGATGTTGACGATTCAAGGAGAAAAGAGTAATCGTATGGTGAAAACGATTACATGCATGAAAGCGAGTAAGTATCTACGAAAGGGGTACCAAGCGTTTTTGGTACATGTTGTGGATAAGAAAACCGAGGAGCTACGCATAGACGATGTGCCCATTGTGTGTGACTACCCAGGAGTATTTCCTGACGAGTTACCAGGATTACCACCCCCGCGACAGGTTGAATTTCATATCGACCTAGTGCCTGGAGCAGCAACAATTGCTCGTGTACCTTATCGTCTAGCTCCATCAGAGATGCAAGAACTGTCTGCACAGCTGCAAGAACTGTTAGACTTAGGATTCATCCGCCCGAGCTTTTCACCTTGGGAAGCTCCGGTTTTGTTTGTCAAAAAGAAGGATGGATCAATGCGGATGTGCATCGATTATCGGGAACTAAACAAAGTAACTATTAAAAACCGGTATCCATTGCCACGCATCGATGACTTGTTTGACCAGCTGCAAGGGTCAAGTTACTACTCAAAGATCGACCTACGATCTGGTTACCATCAACTGAAGGTACGGGATGAGGATATTCCAAAGACCGCGTTTAGGACTCGATACGGTCATTATGAGTTCCTAGTCATGCCATTTGGTTTGACAAACGCGCCAGCAGTGTTCATGGATCTAATGAACAGAGTATGTAAACCTTATCTCGATAAGTTCGTCATAGTGTTCATTGACGATATTTTGATATACTCGCGAACGAAGGAAGACCATGAACAACATCTGAGACTGATTTTGGAACTACTGGAGAAAGAGAAGCTTTATGCAAAGTTCTCTAAATGCGAATTTTGGATGCGTGAGGTTCATTTCCTTGGTCATGTGATCAATAACAAGGGAATTCACGTGGACCCATCCAAAATTGAGGCGATTAAGAATTGGGAAGCCCCGAAAACGCCATATGAGATACGACAATTTCTTGGGTTAGCCGGTTACTACCGACGATTCATCGAGAACTTCTCGAAAATAGCACAACCACTTACCGCCCTAACGCAAAAAGACAAGAAATTTGATTGGGGCGAAAAGCAAGAGAGTGCTTTTCAATTGATGAAACAGAAACTGAGCACTGCACCTATCCTATCACTACCAGAAGGAGTAGAAAACTTTGTTGTCTACTGTGATGCTTCACATCAAGGACTAGGTTGCGTGTTAACACAAAACGACAAAGTTATTGCTTATGCGTCTCGTCAGTTGAAAGTTCATGAAAAGAACTACACGACGCATGACTTAGAACTGGGAGCAGTCGTTTTTGCACTTGAGATTTGGAGACGCTAGCTTTATGGTACAAAGTGTACGATCTTCACCGATCACAAAAGTCTCCAACACATATTTGATCAAAAAGAACTCAACATGAGACAAAGACGTTGGGTAGAACTATTGAATGATTACGACTGTGAAATCAAGTACCATCCGGGCAAAGCTAATGTAGTAGCGGATGCCTTAAGTCGTAAGGAAAGGGTAAAACCTCGAAGAGTTTGAGCATTTGGATTGACGATCCACTCGAGTCTCATTTCCCAAATTTGTGACGCTCAACAAGCGGCCTTTACTCCAGAACGTATGAAGGATGAATCCCTCAAGGGGATGGAGAAACAACTGGAGTCGAAAGACAATGGAGTATTGTATTTTATGAATCGAATTTGGATACCTTGTGTTGATGAATTACGTAACTTGATATTGGACGAAGCACATAAGTCCAACTATTCGATACATCCTGGTGCAGATAAGATGTATCACGATTTGAAAGGTTTTTATTGGTGGCCTGGTATGAAACGTGATATTGCTACCTACGTTAGTAGATGCCTGACTTGTGCAAAAGTCAAAACTGAATATCAAAAGCCGTCTGGGCTTTTGCAACAACCTGAGATGCCCAAATGGAAATGGGAACACATCACGATGGACTTCATTACGAAGCTACCAAAAACAACATCTGGAATAGACACCATATGGGTGATTGTGGACCGACTGACTAAGTCAGCTCACTTTCTAGCCATCAAGGAAACGGATAAGATGGAAAAGCTAGCTAGAATCTACATAAAAGAGGTAGTTTCTAGACATGGAGTCCCATTATCCATCATCTCTGATAGAGATGCACGATTCACCTCTCGCTTCTGGCAAACACTTCAACAAGCATTGGGCACTAGACTCGACATGAGTACTGCCTACCACCCGCAAACTGACGGTCAAAGCGAGCGAACAATTCAAACGCTCGAAGACTTGTTACGAGCCTGTGCGATTGACTTTGGAGGAAACTGGGATGTTCATCTCCCTTTAGCCGAATTCTCGTACAATAATAGTTATCATACGAGCATAAAAATGGCACCTTTTGAGGCGTTGTACGGACGCAAGTACTGATCTCCACTCTGTTGGGCAGAGTTAGACGACAGACAGTTGTCAGGTCCTGAGATAGTCCAAGAAATAACGGACAAGATATCTCAAGTGCTTAATCGATTGAAAACGGCACGAGACCGACAAAAGAGTTATGCAGACAATAGACGGAAACCTTTGGAGTTTCAAGTGGGTGACAGAGTTCTACTCAAGGTATCTCCTTGGAAAGGAGTTGTACGATTTGGGAAACGCGGTAAACTGAACCCACGTTACATTGGACCTTTTGAAATCCTAGCAAGAATTGGTCCTGTAGCTTATAAGCTTAAACTGCCGCAAGAACTTAACAATATTCACGACACTTTTTACACGTGTCTAACTTGAAAAAGTGTCTATCGGACGAGACACTAATTATCCCTCCTGGCGAAGTCTTCATTGACTCAAAGCTCAACTTTGTGGAGGAACCTATCGAAATCATCGATCGGAAAACACATAAACTCCGACGCAGTCGGATCGAACTAGTTAAGATTCGATGGAACTCGAAACGCGGTAAAGAATCTACATGGGAACGTGAGGATGAAATGAGCAAGAAATATCCTCACTTATTCGAAAGCGTGACCACGACTCACGACACATCTTAAATCTCGGGACGAGATTTCCCTAACGGGGGGAGAATGTGACAACTCTCCAAATTAGGTATAAGTTTAACCTTAAGCATGTGCATTCTTACGCTAATTTCCTGGTTAAGTTTAAACAAAACTTTTTGATGTGAAGTAAGCCTAGCAAGCCCAAATACTTTTAAACAAAAAGTATTACCTGATACGCAGTTATCTAAAGTTATGTACAAATGTATCGGAACGAACCCGACAAAAATAAATATTAAAAGTTCGTGACACAAAAATAATTAACAATTCAATTATTAATTTCGAGTATTAATATATCTATAACATATAGATAAAATGACTTAGATATACGTTTTATATAAAACATATTATAAAACGAACAGAAACAATTTTAAAACATACCCAGAGATCGCAAATCATAAAAGTTCTATTTTTCTCATACGTTTGAAAGTATTTAGAACATTACCTCAAAATATGAAATCATAATTTGACTGAAATTTGGCGCCAAATTAACTGCGCGCAGTAAAATGAACAAATTTGTACAACAGTCTAAAATAATGAAAATCTCATTATTCTAAATTTAAATAACAAACCAGGAGAACATCTACAAAATAAAAATATAAAATATTAATTTTTATATTGCACAAATTATACCCATACCCGAAATTAACGGGTTAAATACCAAACAATTATTACAAACTAAATGTATCTTGTCGACAAATTGGTACTGAAACCACATCTTGGTTGAATAATTGAAACAACTTCATTTTTTATATATACTCCATACTCTCTTCACTGTGCCAACAAACCCAATAATTGAACACCAAAATTATTGGTTCTCTCTGGGACTCCATCGTTAGCAGCCAGCAGGAGAAGAAGAGAAGTGATAAATTTTCTTCACCATTTCCATCATTTTCAAGTTTACATCTCCATAATCAAACAACAAAAACACTATAATAATCATCATCATCCACCGAAATCATCAACATCATCCTATTGTAAGAAACTTTCTATTTCTAATTTCCTTACTTAAATTTTGTATTATATAGTGTTAATATAACATGAATCATGTATATATTTGATAAATTTGATGATTGATAGGCTAAATCCTTGAAAATGAAATTTTAGTAAAACTAAATCCAAGAACACAAAATCTCTACACATGAAAGTGTTGTAATTTACTATTGTTATAGTTGCTAAAATATGCTAAAAATCGTTGTTGATGTTGATTGGAACTGTGAGAAATTGTCTAGAACCAAAATGAAACGTATATATATGTAGTTTGTGAGTCGAACAGAGGAGAACCCAAAAACAAACTAACCCGATCGGCTATATATGTTGAGCCGAACGGCTCATTTGAAGATAACCGAACGGTTATCACAAGATAACCGAACGGCTGGTTTGACGTTTTTACTAGATTGTATTAACTTGCCAAATATGGAAAGTTCCATATATAGAAAGTCTTAATAATATATTAAATAAATAAAATTAATAATAAGTATTATTATTATAACTAAATTATCCTTGTATATATATATATATATACCACGACAATAATACGGGTATAAATATATATACATTCGGATAAATAGAACTTACGCATTTGTGCATATACCCGACTCAAATGAAAATATATTATTACGACAACTTTTGGGAACGTTAATATTATAAACGAAATACATGACTGCGAGTCAAAAGTATAGTCTGGAGATATTATCTTAGCACATACATGTTTGTAGACAATCAACTTTAAATATAGATTTATACGCCGATTTTGAAACGAAAACACCTATTTATTTTATAAACGGAAATAAATACGACCTTTCGACAAAGTGTATTTGTTTTTATATATACAAATGAATGAGGTTATTGCTATAACAAATATATTTATGTTTTTAAAACATAAATGACAACGATAAACTATATATATATATATATATATATATATATATATATATATATATATATATATATATATATATATATATATATATATACGCGACATTAACAAATGAATAATGTATATATATATATACAACGATGACAATTTATATATATATATATATATATATATATATATATATATATATACAAATATATATATGTACAAATGAGAACCTAATGACATTGATATGTGTCAATACGACTAGAACAGAAATTGAATAACAAATCAAACGTACTTATGTTAATACATTTATTGTATATAGGTTAACACACCTTGGGCAATTATCTGTCGGCTGCTAGCATTCATACCGAGCAAACTACCGTGAGTTCACAGCCCCTACTTTGCAAACATTTTATGCTTTTAAACATAGGGGTGTAAACATAGAAACTGCATGCGAACACATGTAGCAAATTATATAAATGCTTTACTGCTTTATACAACTGTTTTGTATGAAATTACATTTTCACAACTATTTTGGGAATTAGACAACGAATCCTAGTACGGACCCAGACTTGAAATGTATGCATGAAAGACCTTATGTCATGCAGACTGTAACCATTAGCTAGGTGACTCTAGTCACTGAGTATACGAATAGTACTATTGCCGTGACGACCCTCCTATGGATGGAGCGTATACTTAAATGTCCTTCAGGCAAACAACATAAGTTTGGTTGTGGTTTGGTTATAGGGTTAGGTCGCGTTACTTTAACCTGCGAGGTTTAGCTCACCTTTCAGGGGATTATAGTCTAAGCATTCCCACATACTGTTTAGGATTAATATATCCTGCCAAGCAAAATTCTTCTTCGACCCTGAAGTATTCTTTTTTCCCTGAGCGTCATGACTTTTTCCATTTTTAACCAAATGTGCCAGCTTTCTGACCTTCAAGGCTTTTCTTACTTCTGCCTCTAATTATCTGCAAAAATTCAGATCATGCCCATATTCTTTGTGGAACTCACAGTACCTACCCCCATCTTTTTTTGCCCTTTCGGGTAACTTTGGAGGGGTCTTGAAATATGTCGCCGCTCTTTTGGACATTAAAATTTCTCTGGGTGACTTAGTTAAGTCTGGCCATAAATTCCGACCCGAGTCTCTTTTGTAATAAGGGTTACCTCTGTTCCCCCTTCTATCGTTCTGGGATCTAAAATATTTGTTGTTATTATAATATCCTCTTCCTTCAGCCTTCCGGCCAGAAGGTTCCTCTTTTGAAGTTCCGCTATCTACCTAACTACCTTTCGTGGCAGTTTCTTTACCTCTAACATAAGCATATACCTCATCCTGTGACTCTTGATAAGTTTCAGGAAGAATTCACCCCAACTCAGCCACCAGAACCTTACTCCTTGCTCCATGAATGAACCCATAAACTCTTTGATCTTTCGACGGCCCTTCGATCTGCCGTGTCTCATTAGCAAACCTATCCATGAATGCTTTCAAGCCTTCATTCTCCCCTTGATATATGTTATGAGCCTCCAGGTGGGTCCTTGTATATTTCTTCTGTTTTATGAAATGATACAGAAACTTAATCTCCAAGTCATCAAAACTCGTGATACTTCCAAGTAGAAGGTTGTCATATCAAGACCGAGCAACACCTACTAAGATCATTGAGAACATGTGACAAGAAATTGGCATGGCCTACTTTTTTATCTTTTCAGCTCCACGGGTAGTATGTAAATGGTCTTCTGGGTTGCTTTTTTCTTTGTTTTGTTTGACGTTGGAAGGGAGTTCCAGCCTATCGGGCATTGTGTAAAACTTGATCCAAGGGACTAAGGGTAATTGTTTTTCTTTATGAGAGAGCTGACCCTTGATTTAGTGGACCACAAACTTTCACCAGATTCTGCTCCCATTTTGGGGGCACATTGGATTATAACTTTCAGGTAGAAAGTTAACTCAAGCTTATGCTGAGGCGAATAGTAGGACTGACCTCTAGGTAGAGGATACCTAACTCCGGGTATCATTCCTCCACCCTGTAGCTGATTAGGTGCTGGGAAATATAGTCCTTGGATATTTTGTTGGTTATTTTGGTTTAAGTTGGGATGGATGAGTTTGTAGTGGTTACAGATATTGTAGTGATTGTAGTATTCGTAACGTATTGACTTGACAATGGTGGAGGTGGCGTTGATGGGATCATTCCTGGTTGTATCCTATAGCCAGGGTACATCATCCAAGAATTCCCCACCGTGATTTGTGAGTTATTTTGTACAAGGGTTTGTGTTGAATCTTGTTGGTTATTGGTGGTAGTCGCAGTATTTGTATATGTTGGTGGCTCAATATGATTAAGATTGTGGGAAGGGTTTGATACATCAAGAGTAACGGTAGATCTATTGACAACTTTCAGGGTTCCAGCCCCCGAACCCTCCATGATGATTTCTTTATCTACATCATCATCATCAGTTCCCATTTCTAACCTTGATCTTAATTCCCCCAAACTTATCATTCTAATTTGTCTATAAATCAAATGTTCTAAATATTGTCTCAACGCTTCATCATTCACCCCTGGAGTTGTTATGCCGGAGTTTGAAGTTCCGGCGACATTTTCAAGGGTTGAAAAATTCACCGTTGGTGTTTTCGACTGTGATATATGTGTAAAATCTGGTGGTGGTGACGGTTGTCGCCCACCACCTTTGTTTGTAGTTGTTATCATTATTTGAAATAAAAAGGTAATTTACAAAATGAAGATTTGAGCTTTATCGGATCAAACTTGGGAAAAATAATCAAAAAATAGATAGATTAAAGTGTAGAAATACTTATTTATAATCGCGTCCCACTGGGCGTGGCATTTGATTGTATGTCCAACCGCACAAGTGCATTACTCCAATAATTCCAGCTCAATATCTCCTGCTAGAGAGTTCCTGCAGCACAGATGCAGACACTGCGTTACAGTGGAGTACAGGGATGACCCCTGTAAACCACCTCCGGCGTGAGAGTAAGTTTTCATTGTTTTAATGGTGAAATGAGAGTAGGGAATTAGGGTTTTTGTGGAGAAGATGAACATACATAAAAAATGGAGAATGAGTGCCCTTTTATAGTTGTTATGCCTTGTTCCCCAATTCTTTCATCAACCAATCACAAATGAGCACTACTAAATCATTCCTTTTGGATTAATCTGGGCCATCCAAATGATCTCACATATATTCAGGATTGATCCCCCCTTAAATTCTGTTAGATCTGAGAAAGCGACATGCAGATGAGCGAACCTCCGGGTGGAGGTCGGAAGATAATGATAATCTGGTGGCGATTCCCTAGAAAGTAGTGGACACCTTACGAATCCTAGTACGGACCCAGACTTGAAATTACATTTTCACAACTATTTTGGGAATTAGACAACGAATCCTAGTACGGACCCAGACTTGAAATTGTATGCATGAAACACCTTATGTCATGCAGACTGTAACCATTAGCTAGGTGACTCTAGTCACTGAGTATACGAATAGTACTATTGCCGTGACGACCCTCCTACGGATGTAGCGTATACTTAAATGTCCTTCAGGCAAACAACATAAGTTTGGTTGTGGTTTGGTTATAGGGTTAGGTCGCGTTACTTTAACCTGCGAGGTTTAGCTCACCTTTCAGGGGATTATAGTCTAAGCATTCCCACATACTGTTTAGGATTAATATATCCTGCAACTGTTTTATACCGGAAAAACATTCTGGTTATCTTTTATATACTGGTAAACAACCAGACTTATATTTTGGGTGACAACCCACGTAAAACTGTATTTTAGGGTAACAACCCTACAATCTTATATTTTGCACGTCAATAATAGCACGTGCAGTATTCATGAATGGCCTACCTAGGATAATGGGTATGTTAATATCTTCCTGTATATCCATCACTACTGTGACACCCCCAAATTTAAAGATTTGCGGAAGCTTGATTTGGGTGTCACTAATCAATATACAAAGCACATAAGATATAATGAACGACCACTATATGCGTCGTTTTAAACTTGTATAGATAAAGTAAATGTTTACATCAAAATATTGTTACATTAGCTCGGTTCCTGAAATTGAGAGATTACATAGCATAATTACTTTTACAAAATATAATAATGCAGTCCAATCTCTAGTTGTATGTATGCTGACTCGAGCTAATAATTCCTGCTTGTGCAGCCAAACTACTGCTGGGTACCTGTGATAAATACTAAAATGGGTCAGCGAAAACGCTGGTGAGCTCACAGGTTTGTATGTCAATGTATAGTTGTAAGAACCGCAAGATTTATATTGAATTTAAAATGCAATTAAGCAAAATAAAAGTTATACTGTCCATGAGCACATAGTCTGAGCTTAACTTGATTTGTCAGGCCCACTTAAGGAAACCTAACTTGAAATGCCTCCTACGAGTGCCTAATCAACACTCGTCTTCCCAAATGCTAATACATCCGTTTGACCGGTTAGTGCGTGCTAACCCGGATGAGGATTGTCAATCCCATATGATATCATATACTAACATTCACGCTATAAAATACTAGAGACTATGCTTATGGAGGACTTTAAATTGATTAGCTTGAAACTCATGTAGTATTTGAAGTTTGGCACTTGCGTTCTACTTGTAAAACAAAATCGAGTAGTAATATCACACCCCTAGTTGTAAAGCAGTGAAAATGGGGCTATGAAACTCACCTGAGTCTTGAAGTGTTTTATTTAGTAAACTTGAAGTAATTAGCGGTGAATTGATGTCCAAAGGCTTGAAACCTGAATGTGTCCACGACACTTGAATTGTTATTAATTGTACCGGTATCTCGAAAGACTACCATTTAAATCGTTTGTTTAACTTGATGTCCAAATTACCCCGATTTGGTTGATTGTATTGTTACAAGTTACTACGACTTGTTTGATTGACTTGATACAAGTTACAACGACTTGTTTGATTGTGAATTAGGTTTTGAAAATGTATACGGCCCGTTGGTGATTGTTTGAATTTAAATATGTTAATGTTCTCCTTATGTCTCAAAGTGTTAACCCTGAAAAGTAAATTCCATTATGACTGAAAAGTCGTATCGTGTAAGCGTTTTGAAGTTGTACAAGTTTGACACTTGTTGTAAAAATGTGCTTACGGAATCTAAGTACGGGGGTCCGGGGGCAGCGCCCCTGGTTAGCGGGGTCCAAGGGGCGGCAGCCCCTGGCGGGGTCCAAGGGGCAGAGCCCCTGGCTGGGGTCGAGCTGCCAGGTCAGCTTGGAAAATTTTTATTTCTACTATATTGCTTTAAGGAAAAACGCATCAGGACTTGAATTTGGGTGAAATCAAGTGATAAAATTTCGAGCCTCGACACTTAGTAAAAATCTGTGTTTTTGAGGTTCTGGTTTGAGCGACGTTGGGTGCGACGTTGGGTGCGACGTCGCAGATCCGGACTGCGACGTTGGGCACGGCGTCGCTATGTGCGACTTTCGCAATTTAATGCGACGTTGTGCGTGGCGTCGCTATAGGCGACGTAGTTGATTTCTGCGACGTTGGGGTTTACGTCGCTAAGTGCGACGTCCGCAATTCAATGCGACGTAGAGTGCTGCGTCGCTATATGCGACGTTGAGGATTTGTGCGACGTAAGTCGCTACGTCGCATTTACGCCAGGCCAAATGCGACGTACGGGATCTGATCGGAGTTTCGACTTCAAAAACGTATTTTCCGGCCATCGATCGGTCTAATATTTTTACCCAACCCATTTTAGGACATTACAAGGTTATACAAACAACTAGCAAGTTATAAAACTTAAAAACGAGAGTTTTCGGAGTTGTGTCGGAAACTTACAAATCGCCGAAATGAAATTCCGGAAAGATAGAAATGTAGATCGGAATGCGGTGAGTGTTTTCTTCCAAACGAGTATGACGATCCAAGGTCGATTGAGGTGCTTATTTTTGTGATTAGTGAGTTTTTGTGAGTTTGGGTTTTTGAGAGAAAAGAAAAGGAAGAGAGAGAGAGATAAATGAGAAATGGAAGAAAGAAAATGGTGGGGAGGTGGTTAAGGGATCACCTCCCATTTTCAGTCCGCGCACTGCGCTCCGTGCAGTGTTCGTTTACTCCGTCGTTTGAACGTTAAATATTTATTTTCTATGTTTTAATATACGTTTTAAAATGCGAATAATTATTCAGTATTTTTGTTGAAGTATTTTACTAACTTTTTAATAATTACATTATAAAAGGTGAATTGTTTCGTTTTGTTTGCGCAATTACATTTTATTCGCGTTTATATAAATTATGTGATAAAACTTGAATACTAAATATTATTGACATAATATTTTTAAGTACAATAACGTTATAACAATCCTGGTATTATTTAAATAAATTGTTCACCAACGTCCGTATTTATTGCATCGAAATTCATTCGATTTGAAACTTGTACGATTTAAACAAACCGCATAGTTGTAGATATATATTCAACAATATATATAATAATTGATACATTAATTAGCCTAACACAGAACTAATTACATGTACTAAAGCTCGATTAGGCACTAAATTTTAGTCCTAAATTGACGGTTGTCACATTCTCCCCCTGTTAGAAGAATTTCGTCCCGAAATTTTATGTTGAAGTCGTGTTTGACGTTGAATCAGTGAAGAGTTGAGGATACTTGAGTCGCATTTGGTCTTCCCGTTCCCAGGTGAATTCCGGACCGCGCCGCGAATTCCACCTAACCTTGACAATGGGAATACGACTTTGTTTAAGTTGTTTGACCTCACGGTCCATAATTTCGGCGGGTTCCTCAACAAAGTGGAGTTTCTCGTCAACTCGAATTTCATCGAGTGGAATGATAAGTGTCTCATCAGACAGACACTTCTTCAGATTTGAAACATGAAAAGTGGGATGCACGCTGCTGAGTTCAGATGGCAGCTGCAATCGATAAGCCACTGGACCAATCCTTTCAAGGACCTCGAATGGTCCAATGTATCTGGGATTCAACTTCCCTCGTTTGCCAAACCGGATTACGCCTTTCCAAGGCGATACTTTGAGTAGAACTCGATCCCCAACTTGGAACTCGAGTGGTTTGCGTCTCACGTCAGCATAACTTTTCTGACGGTCACGTGCGGCTTTGAGTTTGTTTTGAATGTCGACGATTCTTTCGGTCGTCTCGTGAATGATTTCTGGACCTGTGAGTTGGCTATCCCCAACTTCGGTCCAACAGATAGGTGACCGGCACTTACGACCGTACAGTGCCTCGAAAGGTGCAGCTTTGATGCTGGTATGATAACTGTTGTTGTACGAGAACTCGCACAATGGTAGGTGTTTTTCCCAGTTTACACCGAAGTCTACTACGCAGGCCCGTAGCATGTCTTCCAGTGTTTGAATGGTTCGTTCACTTTGGCCGTCGGTTTGAGGATGGTATGCGGTACTCATATCAAGTCGAGTACCCAGAGATTTTTGAAGTGATTGCCAAAATTGTGAAGTGAAGCGACTATCTCTATCAGAGATAATTGAGATTGGAACACCGTGTTTGGTCACGATTTCCTTCAGGTAGATTCTGGTGAGGCGTTCCATTTTGTCGGATTCCTAGATTGCCAGGAAATGAGCAGACTTTGTGAGACGATCCACGATCACCCAAATGGTATCGCAACCGTTCGCTAACTTTGGTAGTTTGGTTATGAAGTCCATAGCAATTTGTTCCCATTTCCATTCAGGAAGACTGGGTTGTTGAAGTAAACCAGAAGGTTTTTGATATTCAATTTTGACTTTGGAGCAAGTAAGACACTTGCTGACATAGGTGGCGATTTCAGATTTCATGTTCGGCCACCAATAGAAGTCCTTGATACCGTGGTACATTTTGTCAGATCCCGGATGGATAGAGTATTTGGACTTGTGAGCTTCATCCATCACCAAGTCTCGTAGGTTCCCAAATTTAGGCAACCAGATTCGGTTTGAGAAATACCTAATCCCGTTAGGTTTGACTTCGAATTGTTTATCCATGCCTCGCAAGGCTTCATCTTTGACATTCTCGGGTTTTAAGGCTTCGAGTTGAGCAGTGAGAATTTGAATATTTAAATTGTTGTGAATGGTCATACTGAAGGCTCGAACCCGAAGTGGTTTCACTCGCTCTTTCCGACTGAGGGCATCAGCAACAACATTTGCTTTGACTGGGTGATATTTGAGTTCGCAGTCGTAATCGGTAAGCAACTCTACCCATCGACGTTGCCTCATGTTGAGATCCTTCTGATCGAATATGTTTTGAAGGCTTTTATGGTCGGTAAAGATTGTACATCTGGTACCGTAAAGGTAATGTCTCCAGATTTTGAGGGCAAAAACGACAGCTCCTAGCTCGAGGTCGTGGGTGGTGTAATTCTTTTCATGAATCTTGAGCTGTCGGGAAGCATAAGCTATGACTTTGTCTCGTTGCATGAGCACACAACCGAGACCTTGATGAGAAGCATCGCAGTATACCACGAAGTCATCGGTGCCTTCGGGTAATGATAGAATAGGAGCACTGCAAAGCTTTTGTTTTAAGAGTTGGAATGCCGACTCTTGTTTATCAGTCCAGTCAAACTTTTTGTCTTTCTGGGTCAAAGTCGTGAGTGGTATGGCTATTTTGGAGAAATTTTCAATGAAGCGTCGATAGTATCCGGCCAGTCCCAAAAACTGCCGTACTTCGGTCGGAGTGGTTGGCGATTGCCAATCTTTGATAGCCTCGATTTTTGATGGGTCAACGTGAATCCCCTGACTGTCAATCACGTGGCCAAGGAATTGAACGGTTTTGATCCAGAACTCACACTTAGAGAACTTGGCATAGAGCTCCTCGTGTTTAAGTAGTTCAAGGATGGTTTTGAGGTGTTGCGCATACTCTTCTTTGCTTCGTGAGTATATGAGGATGTCATCAATGAAGACAATGACAAACTTATCAAGGTAAGGTTTACACACCCGATTCATAAGGTCCATGAATACAGCCGGTGCATTGGTTAGGCCGAATGGCATCACTTGGAATTCGTAATGCCCGTAACGGGTTCTGAAAGCGGTTTTTGGAATATCGGCATCTCGGATACGCAATTGGTGATAACCGGATCGGAGATCAATCTTTGAATAACAACTCGACCCTTGAAGTTGGTCGAACAAATCATCGATTCGAGGAAGTGGATACCGGTTCTTGACAGTTAACTTGTTCAACTCTCGATAGTCGATACACATTCGAAAAGAACCATCTTTCTTCTTAACAAATAGGACCGGAGCTCCCCAGGGTGAAGAACTCGGCCTGATAAATCCTCGTTCCAGGAGTTCCTGTAACTGGGTGGACAGCTCCTGAAGTTCGGATGGAGCTAAACGGTATGGTGCTCGAGCCACAGGCGCAGCACCTGGTACAAGATCGATTGAGAACTCAACATGTCTTGGTGGTGGTAGACCAGGTAGTTCTTCAGGAAAGACTTCTGGAAAGTCTCGGACGATTGGAACATCCTCAAGTCGCTTCTCCTCCGACTTTTTCTCCATGATGTGCGCGAGGATTGATGGATAACCCTTTCTCAAAAATTTCCGGGTTTTAAGACAAGATATGATGTTAAGCCTCGTCCCTCCGGTCTCCCCCTGTATGACTAGGGTTCTACCGACAGTGAGAGGTATGCGAACAATTTTGTCATAGCAGATGATTTCGGCACGATGTTTGGATAACCAGTCCATGCCTACGATGACATCGAAACTTCCTATCTCAACAGGCATAAGATCTATGGAGAAGGTTTCGTCGGCTAGATTTAAGGTGCAATTAGGTATCACACTATTGGTTTCTATCAACTTGCCATTTGCTAGCTCTACGGTGTACTTAACGTCTAAAGCAACAGGTGTAATGTCAAGTAGAGGGCAAAATTCATCGGAAATAAAACTCCTATCGGCACCAGTATCAAACAGAATAGAAGCAGTTAAATTGTTGAGGAGGAACATACCCGTGACCACATTCGGGTCCTGACGGGCGTCCCCTGAGTTGATCACGAAGGCGCTACTTTTGGCGTTGTTGTTGTTGCGGTGGTTGTTGTTGTTGTTGTTGCCCTTATTCTTCAATTTTGGGCAATCCCTGAAGTGTCCGGGGTTTCCACATTCATAACAGGACTTAGGTTGTCGGGCATTTCTGTCAGAGGGGTTGTTGTTGGATTTGGGGGCTCGGCAATCCTTAGTCAGATGCCCGTACCTCATGCAGTTGTTGCAAGGAGTACCGCACTGACCAAAATGGTGGTAGTTACACTTGGGACAATAAGGCCTGTCCCCGGTGTAGCTGCGGGTGGTTTCAGAGTTGGAGGTGTAGACTTGGATGGCGTTGTTTTTCTTGTTTGAGTTGTGGTGGTGTTCAGCGGATTTGTGTTTGTTATTGTTGGAGGATGAGGTGTTGGAGGTCTCACGGCTGACAATTAGAGCCATGAGTTCGTGGGCCAATCGAATGGCACTCTCAGTGGTGGTTGGTTTGGATGAGGCGACGTTTCCCTGGATGTTCTCGGGGAGTCCACGAATGTATTTCTTAATGCCCTTACTTTCTGGTTCGACCAAACCCGGGCATAATAAAGCAAACTGCTGAAATTTGGTGGTATATTCAGCGACATCATTTCCCTGCACTGCCAGGTGCCAGAATTCTTCCTCCAGCCTGTGCAATTCTTCTTCAGGACAGTATTTTTCTGTCAGCTTCTTCTTCAGTTCGGCCCAAGGAAGTCGATTTGCAACCTCAAGGCCTACAGAGTTTGCGTGGGTTTTCCACCACGTGAGTGCACCTTCCTGAAAGGTGTAAGCAGCGAATTTAACCTTGTTGTTCTCGGTGCAGTCGCAGAGGCTGAAAACAGATTCCATACGCTCAATCCAACGGATCAAGCCAATGGCACCTTCCGTGCCCTTGAAATATAGTGGTTTACAGCTAAGAAAGTCCTTATAGGAGCAGGGTTTGGGTGGTGGAGTATTGGTTGTTGTGTCCTCGCTACCGGGTGGTGTTCGGGTAGCCAAGGCTTCGGTCACACTGCGGGCAATGATTCCCGCGATCTCAGCTTCGCTAAGGGTAATTTGACGAGGAGGAGGCATGATGCTGAGTAAGAAAGAACAAAGAAAGGACGTGAGATACTCGTCCGAGTGCGATGAATTTGGTGGTGTGTTTGTCATTCCGAGATAAAACGTTAGAGGGAATGAGGCCTATATTCATATAATATAATATAGCCTAAAGTTGGTAAGTGAGGTCTATTTATGTATATATATATGTATATCACATAATAACCTATTGAGTGTCTAGCACAGACGTGTTTTGAGTCCCGTTTCTCTCGAGGTCAGAGTCAACTAATGCATTCCTGTTCAACATAACTCTTTCAGGTTTCACATCATCTTTCTCTAATTGTACATAGTTGATCAGGCTATGTTAAATTAAAGTCGTATGATGTAATCCCTGAACTAGTCATAACTACTAAGGAATACTGCCTAACGGTCATAGTCTAGGCCAACTAAATGCAACCTAGTTCACTATAACCTTAGGCTCTGATACCAATCTGTGACACCCCCAAATTTAAAGATTTGCGGAAGCTTGATTTGGGTGTCACTAATCAATATACAAAGCACATAAGATATAATGAACGACCACTATATGCGTCGTTTTAAACTTGTATAGATAAAGTAAATGTTTACATCAAAATATTGTTACATTAGCTCGGTTCCTGAAATTGAGAGATTACATAGCATAATTACTTTTACAAAATATAATAATGCAGTCCAATCTCTAGTTGTATGTATGCTGACTCGAGCTAATAATTCCTGCTTGTGCAGCCAAACTACTGCTGGGTACCTGTGATAAATACTAAAATGGGTCAGCGAAAACGCTGGTGAGCTCACAGGTTTGTATGTCAATGTATAGTTGTAAGAACCGCAAGATTTATATTGAATTTAAAATGCAATTAAGCAAAATAAAAGTTATACTGTCCATGAGCACATAGTCTGAGCTTAACTTGATTTGTCAGGCCCACTTAAGGAAACCTAACTTGAAATGCCTCCTACGAGTGCCTAATCAACACTCGTCTTCCCAAATGCTAATACATCCGTTTGACCGGTTAGTGCGTGCTAACCCGGATGAGGATTGTCAATCCCATATGATATCATATACTAACATTCACGCTATAAAATACTAGAGACTATGCTTATGGAGGACTTTAAATTGATTAGCTTGAAACTCATGTAGTATTTGAAGTTTGGCACTTGCGTGCTACTTGTAAAACAAAATCGAGTAGTAATATCACACCCCTAGTTGTAAAGCAGTGAAAATGGGGCTATGAAACTCACCTGAGTCTTGAAGTGTTTTATTTAGTAAACTTGAAGTAATTAGCGGTGAATTGATGTCCAAAGGCTTGAAACCTGAATGTGTCCACGACACTTGAATTGTTATTAATTGTACCGGTATCTCGAAAGACTACCATTTAAATCGTTTGTTTAACTTGATGTCCAAATTACCCCGATTTGGTTGATTGTATTGTTACAAGTTACTACGACTTGTTTGATTGACTTGATACAAGTTACAACGACTTGTTTGATTGTGAATTAGGTTTTGAAAATGTATACGGCCCGTTGGTGATTGTTTGAATTTAAATATGTTAATGTTCTCCTTATGTCTCAAAGTGTTAACCCTGAAAAGTAAATTCCATTATGACTGAAAAGTCGTATCGTGTAAGCGTTTTGAAGTTGTACAAGTTTGACACTTGTTGTAAAAATGTGCTTACGGAATCTAAGTACGGGGGTCCGGGGGCAGCGCCCCTGGTTAGCGGGGTCCAAGGGGCGGCAGCCCCTGGCGGGGTCCAAGGGGCAGAGCCCCTGGCTGGGGTCGAGCTGCCAGGTCAGCTTGGAAAATTTTTATTTCTACTATATTGCTTTAAGGAAAAACGCATCAGGACTTGAATTTGGGTGAAATCAAGTGATAAAATTTCGAGCCTCGACACTTAGTAAAAATCTGTGTTTTTGAGGTTCTGGTTTGAGCGACGTTGGGTGCGACGTTGGGTGCGACGTCGCAGATCCGGACTGCGACGTTGGGCACGGCGTCGCTATGTGCGACTTTCGCAATTTAATGCGACGTTGTGCGTGGCGTCGCTATAGGCAACGTAGTTGATTTCTGCGACGTTGGGGTTTACGTCGCTAAGTGCGACGTCCGCAATTCAATGCGACGTAGAGTGCTGCGTCGCTATATGCGACGTTGAGGATTTGTGCGACGTAAGTCGCTACGTCGCATTTACGCCAGGCCAAATGCGACGTACGGGATCTGATCGGAGTTTCGACTTCAAAAACGTATTTTCCGGCCATCGATCGGTCTAATATTTTTACCCAACCCATTTTAGGACATTACAAGGTTATACAAACAACTAGCAAGTTATAAAACTTAAAAACGAGAGTTTTCGGAGTTGTGTCGGAAACTTACAAATCGCCGAAATGAAATTCCGGAAAGATAGAAATGTAGATCGGAATGCGGTGAGTGTTTTCTTCCAAACGAGTATGACGATCCAAGGTCGATTGAGGTGCTTATTTTTGTGATTAGTGAGTTTTTGTGAGTTTGGGTTTTTGAGAGAAAAGAAAAGGAAGAGAGAGAGAGATAAATGAGAAATGGAAGAAAGAAAATGGTGGGGAGGTGGTTAAGGGATCACCTCCCATTTTCAGTCCGCGCACTGCGCTCCGTGCAGTGTTCGTTTACTCCGTCGTTTGAACGTTAAATATTTATTTTCTATGTTTTAATATACGTTTTAAAATGCGAATAATTATTCAGTATTTTTGTTGAAGTATTTTACTAACTTTTTAATAATTACATTATAAAAGGTGAATTGTTTCGTTTTGTTTGCACAATTACATTTTATTCGCGTTTATATAAATTGTGTGATAAAACTTGAATACTAAATATTATTGACATAATATTTTTAAGTACAATAACGTTATAACAATCCTGGTATTATTTAAATAAATTGTTCACCAACGTCCGTATTTATTGCATCGAAATTCATTCGATTTGAAACTTGTACGATTTAAACAAACCGCATAGTTGTAGATATATATTCAACAATATATATAATAATTGATACATTAATTAGCCTAACACAGAACTAATTACATGTACTAAAGCTCGATTAGGCACTAAATTTTAGTCCTAAATTGACGGTTGTCACAACTACAAAGTCAGTGGGGAAATAAAACTTGTCAACTTTTACCATGACGTTCTCAGCAATGCCTTTCGGGTATCGGACTGATTGATCGGCAAGCTGGACGCTCATTTTAGTGGGCTGGAGAGGTCCTAATTCTAATCTGGAGTAGAGCGAGTAAGGCATCAGATTGATACTGGCTCCAAGATCGGCCAAGGAGCGTATTGTGCCTGAGTGATAGATGGAACAGGGTAAGGTGAATCGTCCCGTGTCTCCTAGCTTTTCCGGTAAGGCATTCTGGATGACGGCTGAACACTCGGCGTTCAGGGAGACTTTAGGAGTGGCAGGAATCTTGTCCTTAGTTGCCAGCATTCATCGGATGTACTTTGTACTAGAAGGGATTCTAGACACGGTGTCTAAGAATTTTCCATCAAGTTTGAATGACTTGGCATTGTACTTCTTGTGCAGGCGGTTAAGGAAAGGAATCTCAACTTCACGACTCGGCGTGGGCATTGATTTGGTCTCAACTGTCGGCGGGACAGGAGAATGTTCCCTTGGAGAAGCAGTCATAGAAGGAGTTGGTTTATCAGAGTTTAAGGTCTTTGCTTCCTCGACGTGGGGGTTCTGAATAGTATTGCTTGGTAAGGTCCCTTGCGGTCGGGTGTCGAGACGTTGGGCTAACTGACCGATCTGGTTCTCAAGGCTTTTCAGGACCGAGAGTTGATTTCGAAGGAATAGATCAGTTTGGTCTTGTCGAGCCGTAGTCTTTTGGTTGAAAGCGGTCTGACCTTGGATGAATTTGTTGAGGTTGTCATCAGTACTCGTGACTGGAATGATGGTCTTTGCAGGTTCAGCAGGCTGGGTATCCTCAGTGGCGGTTAATGGAAGTGGTTGATTGTATGGAAGTTGTGGTTGTTGGGGGTACGTCGGATATCGTGGCTGAAACCTGGGCTGGAAAGGGGGTTGGTTGTTCCGTGGAGGATATTGGTTTCCTCGAGTTTGTGGTGGTGAAGTTCTAGCGAAACCGGGCGGATTTTGAGGTCTGACAGGAAACTGGGCATAGTAGACTGAACCGTCAGTAGGATCTTCGTACTCAACCTCGTATTCTTCAGCGGGATGGTTGGTACAGTTCTGGCAAGCCTGAACTTGGTGGATCTGCTGTGGTTGTTTCTTCATATCTGCTATTTGTTTTGTCAGAGTCTCAATTTGATCGCTCAGAGACTTAATGGCTTCAGTTTGGCGGGTGTTGTTTGCGGAGAGGGGTAATGATGAGGATTGCTCATCAGACTTCCAATCGTGGTGATGCATCGTCATATCCTCAATCAAGCTCCATGCTTCATCATCAGTAAGTTTCATGAAGTTTCCTTGAGTTGCTGCGTCAAGATTGATGCGATGGTTAGGATCAAGACCTCGGTAGAAGGTGCACACCTTGTCAGTCTTCGTCATTTGGTGGTTTGGACATTTCCTCAGTAAACTCTTGAATCGCTCCCATGCTGAGTAGATAGATTCATCGTGGGCTTGTTGGAAGTTTGCGATGTCATTCTTTGCCTGAGTTTGTTTGGACGGGGGAAAGTATCTAGCGAGAAACTTATTACCCATGTCGTCCATGAGGTGATTGAGCCGGTCTCAAGTCCCTCAAACCAGGTAGAAGCATGTAAAGCGAGAGAATAGGGGAACAAGTATAAGCGGATGATATCCTGCTCAACCCCATTCTGCTTATAGGAGTTCGAAACCTGAATGAATTTGTTGATATGAGCGTTGGGATCATCACGGGGTAGACCGTGGAATTGGCAGTTATCTTTTATGAGTTGTACGATGTGGTGTTTAAGCTCAAAAGAAGCTCCGTCAATCACTGGATAGCTAATTGGTCCTCCTCGTCCTTCGATGGATGGTTTGGTGTTGTCGGCGAGAGTAACACGAGCGGCCATTTGTGGAAAACGGGAACGTCTTTCTTTGCGGATGGTACGGATAATCGACTCAGGATCGGGTACGAAAATGAGAGATTCAGATCCGGATGATCTGGTCGAATATCGTTGTGGGATATAGGAAGATATTGTCGGTTGGAACAAAGAAAATAAGAATGGGAAAGAAGTATCACTAAATAGAAAACTCGTCTGGATGCTTCAGAGTCTTACGATTAACTCCCCGGCAGCGGCGCCAAAAACTTGTCGTGAGCCCGATCAGTCACGGTCGTCAACGCAACGGAAGGAGGACACGGCAGTGGAGTTTTAAATTTATAAGAGCTGGGGACCTAAGTTTTACTACGGCTGTATAGCAGCAGTATGACCTAGGGTCGTTCTTCAAGCTAATCGTATTGTGAAACGAGAGTATCAAGACAAGTTGTTTATTTTAGTGATGGGACTTTAAAACAGAGTTTGAGTGGGTTTTTGTTACTTAGGTCCGTAATTTAAAGCAATTAAGTAAAAAGTAAATAAATGGAAAATAGAAATAGGGATGAAATCAGTATGGAGGGTATGTGTCTGTTATGACTTCGTTAGCTTATGCGGGGGTGATGCTAGGGTTTTGATATGAAAACGTCTTTTAAAGGTTTGTGTCTTATCTAAGCTTAATTTTTCGTAGTGTAAACACTAGTACCCTACTGATTGGGGAAACCAATTAGTATGTCACTGAATACTAGGCCAAATTGAGTCTGATCGGAGGAGGATGCTCAACTCTTCAACGTTATCCAGTGATGGAGTAACGACCCTTCTTGGAATGTTAGTTCCTGGGTGCATGAGATAGAGTAACACACCCACTAAGGTTCCGACCTTTCTTAACACTACGGGGACAACAAAGTCAGACAAGGCATTTAAGATTAAGTCTTGGTTTTGGTGACTATTAACTTTATATTAATGGTTATATTTAGTCTAGAGCTTTCATTACGGTGTACCATGTGATTATGCATTTCCACAGTTTTCCAGACCCAAGATGTACTAACGGTGTACAGTGCATCTAAGCATTTCCACAGTGTTCCTGATCTTTAGGTGTACTAACGGTGTACAGTGCGATCAAACATTTCCACAGCTTTGAAGTCAAACCAGGATGTGACACAGTCTTCAACCACCGACATTTCCTTAGCTCCTACGTATTTGTACTTCACCAAAGGTGTTTCCAACGTTACACGAAGTACAGTGCCGTTTTCCGTGGTCTTTCCGGGGTCACATACTTTATGGTCACTCTATACTAGTTTAAACTACGTTTGTATTAAAGCCCAACCATCTATGATATAAACCAGCCCTCACTATTTCCCAATAAATCCCTGATTGATTCACGGTGTACTATACCAAAGGTTTTAAACAGTATTTCCACAGCTACGCAATTCAGACCATGTTTACAGTTTCAGAAAACATAGATAGGTAGTGATCGTTTGATCAAGGTTCGCGACTCCTTGTCATAAAGGTTCTAACCACGTTTAATTGGAGGAAAGGCGATTTGGTTTAGAAATTCATAAATACAAGATTAATAGATCACCGGTTTTCATTTATATAATATAACTGGAAACATTATTTCCACAACGGATTGTGCCCACGACTTTCATAGCTTCCACGTTCCGTACTACACACATAAGTGATGATTCCGGCGCTATACAAATGAAAGCCGTCTAACGTTACCTCCGTTATTTCATAATGTTATCCAATTATATGTTTAAAGCAGCATCACCCCACACATATATAAACTAACTACATCATAACAAACACACAAGGAAACTACTCACTACGCATAATAACAGATCCTAAATCTAGCATAATAACAATATCAATTATCATTATAACAGATAAGGAAAGAAGTAACCGTTAATAAAGCGTAGATTGAATAAGCGTTTAGAGAGAGAGTACAAGCAGAACTTCCGCAATATCCTTGACAATATTACAATAAAAGCCCCTAGACTATTCCCTACGCTATTACAAAAGTAGTCCCTCCGTTGGTTTCAGTTAAATATTAACTGAGAACTAACTGGATCAAACCCTAATTTCTATAGAGAGAAAGAAAGAAAGAGAGTTTAGAGAGAGAGAGAGAGTGTGTGAGAGAGAAAGTGGAAATGGAGAAATGAATGGAATGTTGAAGTGTGTGGAATGATGGAGGGGTGGCCTCCTATTTATAGGCAAAGCTTGAAATCAGCCGTACAACTCGCGAAGCACGCATGTACAAGCAAACGAAGCACAAACGAGCAGCATATGGGGTGCAGGGGGCCGTATACGGCCTTCATAGGGCCGTATACGGTGTATAAAGGGCCGTATACTATAACACCCTCTATTTCAAGACCAAATTTTTTTTTTTTTTTTTTAAACCGGAAATGCCTAGTGGAACACATATATTTTAGATTGCATATAAAACAACTAAAATATGCAATCCAAATTACATGATCTTTAAATTCAAATGGCCCTAATAATTACAATACTAAATTAGGTGCAAATTGACTTACCACAAAATGTTAACCAAATAACATAATTATATAAAATCAGAGTGCTAGTCGCCAAACATTCCATCAAACCCTGATTTCTTGCAAACCCACCATCAAAGACTAAACCTGCAAGAGTAATGTGGGGGATTAGCACGAAGCTAAGTGAATAGACTAGTTCTAACAGTCTAACTTAGCATAATAATCGATTTACAACAATCAACTATAAACGCACAATCAATCAAATAGAGGATCGGTGGTCCTTGTGACATCCACAGACCCGGGTGATGCACCAAGAACACTTATAACCAACTGCAGGCCAATACAGTGGTATTACCGATAGTCCATTGCTATCTTTAGTCAACACGAAATCTAATTCACAACGAATGTTCACCAATCACATGTTGACTAACCTATAGCAACTAAGCCCAATCGCAACTGACCTCCATTATTCCAACCTATCATGGAATATTTCACCAACAATCAATCAATCAACTAACGATATTATTTCAACCTATCATGAAATAAACCACTAGCAATTAATCAATCAATAAATCGATAAACATAAAACTACTAATGATTGGTGTAACCACAATGTCATCACCAATTTATCCTGTGAGAACCAGTCCACTCACCGAATACCATCAACAGTCCACTCAGTAGTCTAATATCACCGAGTCTTTTCCATATCTGAAAATACAACAGAATAACACAAGTTAGTCACTTGTCTCAAATTTATATATCATCATTATTCCAACATTTATGCCAACAAATTTCAAATTTACTAGATTCAAATGAACTAACATAATCATCATAATTCTCTAAAACATCTCATGAACACTTAATCAAATTCTTCCATTTTAAATTAGGACTTATATTATAATCATAAATTAGGCACTAATTAACAACCATAACATTACCATAAGCTTCAATTCACAATTATCAACTAAGTCATAGACTTTTATCATGATCATACATCGATTCCATCCTCTCTAGGTTAGAGTTTCACTTATAATCAAGAATTAAACATTAACTAACAACTATAAAAGCATTACAAACTTTAATTCTTACTCTATAAATTATGTTCATATGCATCCTACATGATCATACACCAACTCTTCAATTCTAGGTTATGGCTTAACCTATAATCATGGATTAAGCAACATCTAGCAACTATATCACTAATACAAGCTTTAATTTCATGAAATTCATCCTAATTCATAGAATTACCCAAAAACCCATTTTCTAGGGTTTATAGAATCATGAAATTGAGACTTACAAGATGCTAATGATGATGTAGAGATGGTCAAATCACGTTTTTAAAGCTTGAATCACTATTCTATAACTTCAATTTCACATCTAAGATCGATTTGAAACTCAAGAATTGTTCCAGGGAGTTGTATAAACCGGCCAGAGCAAGAACAAGAAAGGGAGCTTCAATTTTTCAAGATATTTGATGATTGATGATGATTTTGATTAGTTTTAGGGTTTAGATAAATCTCTGGCTCTCAATCGATATATCTGGAATTTTTGTGACGATAAAGATGCAATTTTACACATATAATTAATAATATGTGTACTAGTTTTATCCCCTTTTAAATCTATTGTCTGGAACCTAAAAACCATTTGCGAGAAACTATTTTATTTTTCCGTCATCTTAATTAGATTAAAACAAACTATATTTCACTAGCCACAATATTTTCTGATGCTTATCAACCTATTAAATTTACAATCAAACACATATAACAATTTTAAATTGCATTAAAAATTTACAAGAAATACCTATTACTCCTAGGCCCAATTTGAGGATGTTACATATACGGTCTATGAAGGGCCGTATACGGTGGCCAAGGCCGTATACGGCTTCCGTCTGATTTCGTTCGTTGCTTAAAACGCGTGTATCTCCTTCGTTATGCGTCCGTTTGACCTGATTCTTTCGCCTGTGTCTTCGTAATTCCGTTACGCTTCTAATGGTGCCAATCTCACTGAAATTGGATGTGTACAACTTTAGCATAGCCGAAATCACTTTATAGGAGTTTGTAATCGTCCAGTCTTTTCCGTCCTTTCTCCGATTTGCATGATTCTTGATTTTCTCGTCTCGATTTTACCTATTACATCATATCATAAGGTTAGAATATGCTTATCATAGGATAAATGAGGGTGCGAGAATTGGTTGCTGCTTATTTGCTCCGTTTTGTTCGTTATTCGGATGTTTTTACTGATTTTTGTAGCAACGTCTATATTTTGAGCACTTTAGTGAATTTTAGTAAATAATGATTGTTTTGGAATGTTTTCACTAAAGATGTGCCCAAAAAGTGTGGAATAATGGCTTTGAAAACATGACTTTTTTCGTTACATCAGGAACAAACCCGACAAAAATAAATATCAAAAGTTCGTGACACAAAAATAATTAATAATTCAATTATTAATTTCGAGTATTAATATATCTATAACATATAGATAAAATGACTTAGATATACGTTTTATATAAAACATATTATAAAACGAACAGAAACAATTTTAAAACATACCCAGAGATCGCAAATCATAAAAGTTCTATTTTTCTCATACGTTTGAAAGTATTTAGAACATTACCTCAAAATATGAAATCATAATTTGACTGAAATTTGGCGCCCAATTAACTGCGCGCAGTAAAATGTACAAATTTGTACAATAGTCTAAAATAATGAAAATCTCATTATTCTAAATTTAAATAACAAACCAGGAGAACATCTACAAAATAAAAATATAAAATATTAATTTTTATATTGCACAAATTATACCCGTACCCGAAATTAACGGGTTAAATACCAAACAATTATTACAAACTAAATGTATCTTGTCGACAAATTGGTACTGAAACCACATCTTGGTTGAATAATTGAAACAACTTCATTTTTTATATATACTTCATACTCTCTTCACTGTGCCAACAAACCCAATAATTGAACACCAAAATTATTGGTTCTCTGGGACCCCATCGTTAGCAGCCAGCAGGAGAAGAAGAGAAGTGATAAATTTTCTTCACCATTTCCATCATTTTCAAGTTTACATCTCCATAATCAAACAACAAAAACACTATAATAATCATCATCATCCACCGAAATCATCAACATCATCCTATTGTAAGAAACTTTATATTTCTAATTTCCTTACTTAAATTTTGTATTATATAGTGTTAATATAACATGAATCATGTATATATTTGATAAATTTAATGATTGATAGGCTAAATCCTTGAAAATGAAATTTTAGTAAAACTAAATCCAAGAACATAAAATCTCTACACATGAAAGTGTTGTAATTTACTATTGTTATAGTTGCTAAAATATGCTAAAAATCGTTGTTGATGTTGATTGGGACTGTGAGAAATTGTCTAGAACCAAAATGAAACATATATATATGTAGTTTGTGAGTCGAACAGAGGAGAACCCAAAAACAAACTAACCCGATCGGCTATATATGTTGAGCCGAACGGCTCATTTGAAGATAACCGAACGGTTATCACAAGATAACCGAACGGCTGGTTTGACGTTTTTACTAGATTGTATTAACTTGCCAAATATGGAAAGTTCCATATATAGAAAGTCTTAATAATATATTAAATAAATAAAATTAATAATAAGTATTATTATTATAACTAAATTATCCTTTTCTATATATATACCACGACAATAATACAGGTATAAATATATATACATTCGGATAAATAGAACTTACGCATTTGTACATATACCCGACTCAAATGAAAATATATTATTACGACAACTTTTGGGAACGTTAATATTATAAACGAAATACATGACTGCGAGTCAAAAGTATAGTCTGGAGATATTATCTTAGCACATACATGTTTGTAGACAATCAACTTTAAATATAGATATACGCCGATTTTGAAACGAAAACACCTATTTATTTTATAAACGGAAATAAATACGACCTTTCGACAAAGTGTATTTGTTTTTATATATACAAATGAATGAGGTTATTGCTATAACAAATATATTTATGTTTTTAAAACATAAACGACAACGATAAACTATATATATATATATATATATATATATATATATATATATATATATATATATATATACGCGACATTAACTATATATATATATATATATATATATACGCGACATTAACAAATGAATAATGTATATATATATATATACAACGACGACAATTTATATATATATATAAATATATATATATATATATATATATATATATATATATATATATATATATATATATATATATATACAACGACGACAATTTATATATATATATATATATATATATATATATATATATACAAATATATATATGTACAAATGAGAACCTAATGACATTGATATGTGTCAATACGACTAGAACAGATATGTGGACACTTGTAATGAGAAATACGACATAAGAAATAATAACAATATTTCAACGCAACGTCACCCACGAATTTAACGACTTACATTATTAAGAAATCAACAATTTCTTCAAACAAACAAACTATTAACATAAATTGAATAACAAATCAAACGTACTTATGTTAATACATTTATTGTATATAGGTTAACACACCTTGGGCAATTATCTGTCGGCTGCTAGCATTCATACCGAGCAAACTACCGTGAGTTCACAGCCCCTACTTTGCAAACATTTTATGCTTTTAAACATAGGGGTGTAAACATAGAAACTGCATGCGAACACATGCAGCAAATTATATAAATGCTTTACTCAATGTTTTTAAAACCGAAAACCGGATCGGACCGGTTTACCCCAAAATTCCGGTTTTATCCGGTTTAACCGGCAACCGGTCCGGTCGAACCGCTAGTTTACACTATATATTCCCGACCGGATTTCATTTTTTTCCCGGTTCAACCGGTTCGACCGGCCGGTCCGGTCCGGTTCTGAAAACATTGGCTTTACTGCTTTATACAACTGTTTTGTATGAAATTACATTTTCACAACTATTTTGGGAATTAGACAACGAATCCTAGTACGGACCCAGACTTGAAATTGTATGCATGAAACACCTTATGTCATGCAGACTGTAACCATTAGCCAGGTGACTCTAGCCACTGAGTATACGAATAGTACTATTGCCGTGACGACCCTCCTATGGATGGAGCGTATACTTAAATGTCCTTCAGGCAAACAACATAAGTTTGGTTGTGGTTTGGTTATAGGGTTAGGTCGCGTTACTTTAACCTGTGAGGTTTAGCTCACCTTTCAGGGGATTATAGTCTAAGCATTCCCACATACTGTTTAGGATTAATATATCCTGCAACTGTTTTATACCGGAAAAACATTCTGGTTATCTTTTATATACTGGTAAACAACCAGACTTATATTTTGGGTGACAACCCACGTAAAACTGTATTTTAGGGTAACAACCCTACAATCTTATATTTTGTAAAAACCTGCAAACATTTATTTATTGAATAACATTTCAATAATACAAATATAAATAGTTTAACATACCACATACTTATTCAAAACCTGTGAATTCACTCAATATATTTGTTGACGACTTTCTTTCTATGTTTTACAGGAAATTAGCTATGTAAGTAAGAATCGCATGCATTCAGGATGGACAACCCTGGACTACTTAGGATGCCACATATTTTGGGACAGCTTTTGGGGATTTCCTCTGTATTACTGCAGACATTGCGATTATACTTATGAAATCTTATTTTATAACTTATGAATTGTAAAACTTAAATGTTTTAACACTATTACTACTGTACGACTTACATAGTCGTATTACTTTTGTAATAACTACTTAAACTGGCATCCTTATCTATTATGTTACGCAATAGCCATATGCTCTGAGTATGTATATACTGTTTGATTGGATTTAAACTGCTCACGCCCCGTCACGTCATTAAGGCTTACACATGTTTAATTAGTGTTGATCGTGATTAGCGTTTGGCGGGGTGTGACAACAAGCACGGAAATGTTTTCTACTTTTTAGCTTCATTGCTCTAAGAACTTTCACGTTCAGTATTCCCTGTTTCACAGGTCGTCTGTGCCATATATTTAATTTGGTATGTGAATACGTAGTAATGTATTTTGATGTAAATTGAAAGGAATATATCACGCCTAAACATACTTGCTCACAATAGCAGAAACTTGTTCCTTGAATATGTCTGCCAATATATACGTCTCATCAACCTATAGGTAAACCAAATATTAGCAAGGTGCATATGTATTTTTCTTAGATCAGTTCCGAGTCATGGAAATAGTTTGATCTAAATAATTAAATCAGATCAAGAACTTCCTACACCAACGAGCTTAGTCCTGCCAATCTCTTGCAACACCAATCTTGATGGATTAAATATATATATATATATATATATATATATATATATATATATATATATAAACAACAGATAATTTGGAACCCCTATATTAAAACATGGAGAAAATTTTTATAATGGTCAGTCAACCCATCACTTTTCACCCCATGGTCTGTGTCAGAATTATTTTCTTTGACAGTGGTCTTTAAACCCGTGGACTAAAAAAGCGCCAGCGGATATCAAGAGAACCAACCAAATTACAACACGTGTACTACAATCTCCACGGTCAACCAATAATATCCACTGGATGTTTAAAATCAAAATACCCACCGGTTTTCAAAAGTATCCACTGGATATCGCAAAATACGGTGGATATTTCCAAATCCCAAGTTAAAGTTGTTTTCTTTTCAATTTTTAAGCGGGAAACATAAAAATTACCTACCCAGTGGACACAGATTTCAAAATTGGAAATACCCACTGTATTTTGATGTATCCCGTGGAGATTTTCGAAAATCATGTGGGTATTTAGAATTTAAAAGGTCAGTGGATATCATCTGTTGACCGTGGATATTTGCGTTGACCGTGGATATTGGTGGACACGTGTTGTAATTTCATTGGTTTATTAGGTTTCCACGGGCGCTTTTTTGATCCGCTGGGTTAGTGACCACTGTCCATGAAAATGCTTCTGATACAGACCATGGGGTGAAAACATGTGCGTTGACTGACCATTACAAAAATTTTCTCTAAAACATGATTTCAAGAAGTATGTAAATTAAACACCTTAGCTTTAACTTTTAGGTTCCGTTGACTATACTGCAGCAGATTTTCTAAGAGATCTAAACAGGAAACAAACTACTCATTCTGTCCCAGTAAAGGCCTTCAAAGATTGAGGATATGATATTTGATTGTCGAAGATTATAGTTGGTTGGTTAGTGGAGAATCCCAATTAAACTCCTTACTTTGACTGGGACCGAGGGAGTTTGTTTTTTTTTTTTTTTTGCAACTTACTTGACATTGAAGAGCAGCTTCAAGGGCCCTCACTGTTTTAGTGATTAAGGGACGTTCTTCACGATCCCTTTGCAAACATTGATAAGCTATTGTCGTAAAGGCCTTCAAAGATTGAGGATTTATTTCAGCCTTTATTTTATTATATATAATTTCATTCAGTGTGTTTTCTTCGTACGACTGTCTTACCAAACGAACAAAAGGCTGATGCTTATTGTTGTTTTGATAACACAACCTCCCGCGTAATACTTCAAACAGTGTACAACACCAAAAAAGTAAATATCCGACTCTTTCGTCAATAACCCGGTCTCCACATATAGAGCTGAGGGTCACAATATCCTAAGGTGCCTACAGCTTGGGTGACAAGAAATGTGATTTCTTGATTAGCAGGACCTAATTTGGAAAGACCAAAATCTGAGATTTTGGCATTCCAGGCATCATCTAGTAAGATGTTGGCACTTTTAATATCACGGTGTAATACTCTTTGTTGGCTTCCATCTGCACTATGAAGGCATTCGAGCCCTCGAGCCGCTCCTAAGCATATCTTAAGACGTCTAACCCATGTTAACTCATCGCTTCGGATATAAAAGTCGAGACTTTTATTCGATGCATATTCATACACGAGAATCTTCGAGCATGATAATCTCCATCCAAAACTCTGGATCTCCTTGCCCAAATCCACGATCTAAACGCTTTAAAGCGGCTACAGTCTTACCACCTGAATGGACAATTTCCCCCTTGTAGACTTTTCCGAACCCTCCTTTCCCGATGTAACTGTCGTCGGCAAAGTTGTTGGTTGCTGATTTCACATCTTCTAGTGGTATTTTGAGGTGTTCAAACTTTTTTTATGTGAGCCATTAATTATTTTTGGAGGTAGAAATTAATTTAAGAGCTCTAAATTTAGTTTGATAATAATAATAATTGGGAAGGATATAGCAGCAAATATTAATTAACTTAATTGTATCCTTTAATCAACTATAAGCAGACTGGCTCCGGAAGTCAATGACGTAACAACTAACAACAGATCATTGATAAGCATCTCTTTATTAATTTTTAACTTCCTCGTGGCTTCTACGAAGGAGACCACGTTTCAGTTTCAAATTTTAAACCTATTTATTTTATTGTATTTTTTTTTTTTTTTATTACATTGAAAAAGAAATCATGAGATAGTTTAGTGAAGCGTTTGGTAGTTGGTATGTATTTTCTTCTATCCCACTTTTATTGGTCATCTTAGAACTTCTTGAGTTTTTATTTGATAATAATTTTGACCTTAGGGTATTTTGGTTTGTGTTACATAATACTTAATGCAAATTATAACAATAAAAATACATTCAAAATCTAATCTCTTCATATATTTTACATCAAATATTATGTATAACAAAAAAAATAGAGGGAGTACGTTTCTAGCACACAATTAGTTGATAAAAACTCTAATATAAACATTAGTATTAGAACTTTAGGAATTGAAAATAACGTTAACATCTTGGGGAAAGTACATAAAACTGTAATTAATTATAACCTGACATTTATAATATGTACTTAACTATACGGGCTTCCATTGTGTGTAACAAACTATTTATTTCTTTCCATTGTATGCAATTTGGTGACATATCAACATGTAAGGATGACACATGGTACCTTATATATATAACACGTAAAAAAAATGTAGAAAATGACATACAATGGAAAGAAATAACTAGTTTGTTACATACAATGAAAGCCCGAATAATTGAGTACATACTATGAATGTCAGGTAATAGTTAATTACATTTTTATATACTTACCCCTAATATTTGGATAATTTTTAGCACTAGAATATAGAGCTTGCCATTTTTAAGATGATGATAGGGGCATACAATAAGTAAATATAACATCAAAAAGCTCCTATAAATTTTTCAATGCTTCTTGCATTAGCATTTAAATTCCAAGCTTTTAGGAGTTGTTTGCAAATTTTAAAAGCTTCAATTTAAGGTTTCCAAACACAGCTTTTTATTAAAGGAGCTTAATTATTTAAAATCAAAATGTTAAAAGCTCAAAAAAAAAAAAAAAAAAAAAAAAAAAACCTCTCAAAAGTTTCTTGCCAAACATACTCACCAAATCACATGTGATTGAATGTCAACTAGCAATCACATATATCATTTAGTGAAAACAAATGCAATTTTTAAAATTCTATTCATATTAATTAATGTATATATGAATATTAAATTATAATCACGCGTTAATTAACATATATAATGAAAAATAATCGTGGCCAAATTTTAATTTTTATCATAAATTACATGTGATTATATTGTAAAATCCGGCAAAGTCGTCAAAAGTATAGCTTGTGAAATCTCTAATCGAAGATAAAAATGCTGATTCTGAATATTTAATATTTATAATTATGAACATACGGGTATGAAATATTTACTTTGAGGGGTAAAAAATGAATATGAATTTTGTAAAGAAATAATTGGTTTTACCATTCTTATTGAACTCACCTGATAACCCATGTATGTAACACAAGTTTTACTAATTCCGAATGTAAACTTACCTTCGACTATGCTATCCAGTCATCTTCTTTTTCGAAATTAGTTTAAATAATGATGTGTAAATTAAGTCTCTTTAGTATCGAGAAATAGCCCAAAAAATAAAATAAATGTCACTATTTAGGAAAACCAGCCTCACCTTCTTAAACTCACCTAACATGAAACATCATCGTCTTTTTTTTTTTTGTTTTTTTATGATAATCAACTTTGAATCTATATTACTTTTCTAATATATTCGTAAAACCTTAACTTAATTCTCATAACCATCAACCATAGATTATATAAAAACAGCATGCTAATTAAAAAGATGAAACATAATATATTTAGATTCCACAAATCATCATAGTAATTCTAAGTACATTATTTCATCATTTATATGCACTCTTTAGAAATAACAATTTCTCTTTTTGTAAAGTAGTATATATTTCATAGTTAATTAATTACGTTTTTCTCTTTTTGTTTGGGCTTAAGAAATCAACACACATCATCGTAGTTAACCTTACGATCAAACATATTTATTGAAAACGTTGATGTTCGAATATAGTAGATGAGAATCAATATATAGATTACTAGCCTTTAAACTCGTGTATACACACGGGCCATTCATTTTTAATATAAAATTTTATATATAGTATGTTGTTTTCAATAAATTAAGTGTGTAATTTAATACAAAGTATGTATATTAAACATTTAGTTGGATTCCTGATAATATTACTTTATGCATATAAATGGATAAATTAATATTGTAACAAATATTAATAAACATTTATTAATATTAATAAACAAACATAGCAATGTTGCAACATTTAATAAATTTATCTCAATAAATCAAATTACTTTCACTATTTTAAATTAGAAATAGTATAGTTCCATAAATATGTATAGTAGTGAACATATAAGAATTTTTACTAATTAATTAGAAAACAACATATAAGAATTTTTAAGAATTAAGTGTGTAATTTCAATCATGAATTTTTATTGGAATTGAAATTAACTTGTTGAAGTTTTTTTCGGAAAAGGCTAAACTAAGGATGATCGTATGAAGTAGTCATTAAATTCGAATTTTCACAAAATATTTAGAGGATTATGTACAATTAAAGAAAAATAGAGGATTTATATTGTAAATATTAAAGTGTATATATTATAAATTTAGAAGGGTATATTAGTCTTTTAGTCAAATAATTTATTTATTTATTTATTTATTTTTACGTTTAAATTGTGTTTGTATTGGATAAGAATTCAAATTGAATTATCCACCGCAATGGGATTAGGATAGGGGAAATTGATTTTATAAACATTAATTAAGATTATGATAGAAATAATTATTAATATTAATAATAATTAGAATATTATTACGTAAATCTTAGGAAGTATTTAATCATTTTTTTATAAAACTATTAATTATTATTATTATTATTGATTATTGATGTCATCAAATCCTTAATTTTAGCCAATTTGATAAAATTAGGTAATCTTATTGGTCAATTGGATATTTGATAACATTATCAAGGTTAACTGTATATTATATTTACTAGACCTCAAACCCGTGTATACACACGGCCCGTTAAAGTTATATTTATTTTCTATAAATATCCAATCTTTTATATATAATTAAAAGAGGATACCATTAAGGAATTTTGACCCTTGATTAGCCTCCACAATTAAAGATCAATGGCTTAAAAAAGTTTAAAATATGTACACTTAACACCCCTAATAACAATTTAAAAAAATTAATATTAATAATAATAATAATAACAATAAATAACCCGTAAAAAAAATCCGGCCAATATTTTTACTGTCAAAATTAAATAGGGCCAAATTAACTATCACTACTACATATAAAGCATCTCCACCTAAATCTTAAATTAGTCTCAACACAAGGAAATGACTATATTGTCCTTAACTCATTTTTGGCATATTAGCATTACCATTAATAAAACTATTCCTTATTAATCTATTCTATTTACTATATACACAAACATATAAGTACAATTTCATATTAAAATTAAAATATACAAAACACATACAATAAGTTTTAAAATTATCGTGTAACTTATCATTGTAACTTACACCGCCGCATTGCGCGGGATTCTAGTTTGTATTTATCTTCAAATCAAATAAAAATAAATAACAAAACTAAAAGTACCCACGTAATTTCATAACTTCACCCGTCCCCCAAACCACTTTTCCAAAACCCTACCCTAGCACACATACTTGATTCCGGCGACTCGACCTCCACCGTTCCAAGGTTGCTTCCGCGTTCCCTTTATCTACAATTGATCATTTTCTTTCAATCGTTGTAAGTTAATTTTCTATTACAATCGTTTTTGTTTTAGGGTTTCAGTTTTGTAGATTAATTTTTTGTTTATGATTTTAGTTGATTTTTGATTGAGGTAGATAGACGGATTCATATGGATTTGTGGCTTATATCAATCTGCAGCAGATGGAGAATAAATAAGATTTTCATATGGCATCAGACATCAGTGACTAAAAAAAGGTATAACCTAATTGTAATCATTATCTCTTTGTATGTTTAGTGATTATTGAATTGGATTGTTAATGGGTATGCGATAAAACAATTAAATGATTGAGGTTCATTCTAAGTAATTAATCGATATATATTTTATAGCATACACCTAATAAGTTGGATCATTCTGACTTTTGTTTGGGATCTGCTAACAATTTTTAACAATGTTTAAGTTTTGTATCTTGTGTATTGCCTATATTTTTCTTTATGAGTTGGTTTCCTAATATATTATAGTGATTTAATGAATAATGACTAATCTTGAGCAAGTGGCAATTTGTTTATTTTTCTTTTTGGCTTCTAAGCCAAGTTTCATAATCTTATTCAGAACTTCAGTAACGAAACATTGGAGAACTTCATGTTCATGTACATCAACTTCTTGGAGACCACAAAGAAGTGAAATACATCCTTCAAGTTTTGTGTTGGGTTTGATTGTTTTAACTCATAAACTCCGCCATTGAATTCTCTCAAGGTATGCTGATGTTAGATTCACATTATTGGTGTCTTTCGTTACGCAATTAGAAACAATCATCTTTATGTTATATTTGCTACTAAAACATTCTTTGCATGTCTAGTTATTTTAGCTTGCCTAATTTTTTAGATAAATAGTTAATGCATGATGACTTCGGTCCTTAGTCCAACTTCTTGCAAATTGGTATGTAAATTTCTTATTTAAATTTAATTCATTTGTGACCACCGAGATATTTTGTGCCCTTTTTTGCATCAGATATTACGTTTTTGTTGAAATATGGATGAATGATATCGATGTTTGTTTGCAGGTACAAATTAAAGTTGCTATTTATATCATTTCAATGTATTATTGAAGTTATAATGTTTGGTTCTTTTGTATTTTTTTGTTAGTTTATTTGATCAACTATTGTGTAAAAATATGCATAGATGATCATATTTTCCCATACTCCAAATTTTTTTGAATCTTTTTGTATATATAACAACTTAACTTGGTCAAATTATCATCTGGAAATTTGATAATTGGCTGAAAGAGGTACTGAATGGAAATTTGTTTGCTATTTATTTTGAATCTTCGCAAATTTCCCTATTCAAATTAGTATTCGGGTCTATTTAAATATTTGGAAATTTTGGGTACTGAATGCGACTATCCATGTTTTAGTTTGATAATCCTTTAGTCATTCCTTTATTGTATTTGGATTTTAGTTATTCGATATATTTGATTATCTTCTATGGTTTTACTAACTACTGGTGCAATAGTCTAAGTATGTGTAACAAGGGCTATTAACATGGGGAACTTGGATTATAGTTGATCACTGATTTGGCTTTAAGTTATCCTCTAACAGGTCAAATGGGTCTATTCCATTTTATTTCAATCTGATTTTATGTTTATCATATATGGGTTGGTCTGCTAAATTCGTGTGTTTAGTACATTGAGTCAAATGATTCGTGACTTTGATTACACTTGATTATATGAATTGTATTTATTGATGTTACTTCATTATATAATTTGTGTTTATTGATTTTACACTATTTGTACAGTACTTGAAATGGATTAGATTAGCTTTGTGAGACTTGATATTGCCATATAATCTTCATTACCAGAGATTTCTTCAACTTTTGTGACGATGGCGGGAAAGTTTGGCGGTTGGAGATGACAGCCATGTCAGAGCCCATATCTGAAAAAAAAATCGACGATAGTTTTTGATTTTTTCAGTCAAATCAGAAGAATAATGGAGACAAATGAATTTGAATTTTTCATCTGACGGAAAATCGAAGATTGATTACAGGTACCGAAAGAATAGACGTCAGTTTATGTAACTGTATAGTGTATTTTAGTTTATTTTTCAATCAAAGGATGGCACTATTTTTTAGCACTGACAGAAAAAAGAAGGATATGAAGCAGAGTTGCAAGAGCTTAATTGGGTCACTAGGAGATATGCATTTAAAGGAGTCTGAAGCAACTAGGAAGGTCAGTGGGCTTGAGGCTAATAGATCGCATTATCACTCTAATTTTCAATAATCAAGGTATGTTGATATGAAGGTTGTTGTAAATTTTGATGTGCAGTAAAATTGTTATTAGATTTTAATGAATTTGGTTGGGTTGGTGTGGTTGGTAAATTGAAGTAAATTTAACAAATTGATAAAGAAAGTGCACTCTCTTATGTCAGGTTATTTACGTAGTTCTTTCTCCGTTGATTTTTTTTTATTTTTACAACTCTCTCTAATGTTGTTTACGTTTTCAGTTTTATTTTGTGTGTTTATATTCCAGATATAAGTTGGTGTTTCTATATCTTGCTTCCTGTTTTTGCATACTAATCTTCTTTGGGTTTTATCATTTGAATGCTTGCTCAAATTTTGATGTGTTCTTTAAATATCGTCCGGACAGGTTTGGATTAAAAATGGCTTTCAGTGCATACTGCAACATGGTTTATACTTATTCACACGATAAGGTGGGATGTGGATGTGGAGACCACAGCTACAGCAGGGTGTGTATATAAATATTTGACTTTTGTGACTATTTTTATTTGTACATGTAGTCTGTAATGCTGTAGTTATGTGTATATTAAATGATGTAAAGAAATGTAAATATTTGTGGTATTATTAATAAAATCATTTGCTTTTCTAACAAAAATTGTTTAGCTCAAATTGCCCAATTAATGCTCTATTTTTATCTTAATTATGGCAATACTTAAATGTGACAAGTATACCAATTAGTGATGGAGTATACATGTTAATTGCTTTGTTACTGTCTCCAATGAATTCCTAAACTTAGATGTGAGGCCATCTAAGAAACGTCAATGCTTGGTTGAATTTCTTCTTTAATTTTAGCATTTTAATTTTATAGCTAGGCTAAATATAGAGTAATACTTTGATATAGTAATACATAAATCAGCCGTTATGACATCTAAAAGCCATTTGATTTGAGTAGATAAAAGCGAAGATTTGAATCTATATTTTCGCATAGTTGTAGTTATTATTGAAAATTGCTAATTATGCAGCCAAGAAGCTTTTAAGTAATCTAAGTTTCATGAAGAAATGACGTTGAGATGAAGAAATTGCCTTTGGATACATTAAAAACCACACAGAACAAATTGAAAATTACATTATACAATGTTAAATGAATATCCTTCGATAAGAAAAGTTATGCAAAAATTAGTTTACTTATTATATTAAAAATTTAACAAATAATTGAAACAACTTAAAGATTTTTAATTTAACAAAGAAAAATATCGAAGCCCGCGTTGTCGCGGGTCTTTCACCTAGTATATATGATAATTCAAACGTTTAATATTAGTTAAAAAAAAGTATGTAATCTTTTTTAAAATTATATTATTAATGTAGTGTGTTTACTAGGCATGCATAGAATTATAAAAATATCTAATTATACATAACCAAATTAAATAAACATTTCAGGAAATCATAGAAGTTAGCAATCATTAAAGATAAAATGGAATACGGGGCATCAATTATATTCTTTGTAAAACATGTTTGTAAACGAAACGATGGGTAAGGTTTAAATGAGAATGAGATTTTTGATGAGAATGGAGGAACCAATTAGAACGTGTCATGAAGAAAACCCACTTTCCCTCACGTTTTTAAAACTTAAATATCTCCCAAATGATAAGTCGAAAAATCATAAAAATTACACTATAAAAATCATCATTTTTTTCTCTTCGATTTGCCATCTCACAAGGTACACTATCGACGAATTTTTAGGGGGGTTTTACAAAATTACTAACACATGTGTTAGTCGCTGATAACACATGTGTTACCAGCTTCTAACACATGTGTTACTTGTTTTCAAAACCCACCAAAAAATGAAAAAAAAAATCATCGAAAGTATACTTTGTCACATCAAAGAGAATAAAACGTTGATTTTTATAGTGCAATTTTTATAATTTTTCGACTTACCGTTTGAGAGATATTTAAGTTTTAAAAATGTGAAGAAGAGAGAGTAAGTGACATGACAGATTCCTATTGGTTCCCTCATTTTCATCCAAAGTTGCTTTACTCATTTGAATCTTAAAATACACTGATAGAATTCATATATATATATATATATGTATATGTTTGTCAAAAATCCTCTTAAAAACGTAGTAATACTAAATAACTTATTAAGAAAAATAATGGTTTGTATATTGTAATGGAAAACTAAAGTAGATAATGTAATTGGTTACTATAAATAGCACATAACTATTGGGTGATCTCTAAGTTATCTATTTATATAAGCAAAGATTTTTTCTTGATTTTTAAACATGCCACATCATAATATTTCATTTTCTTTAGATCTTCCTAACTTACCACATCATCATATCACTTTTTCCTTATAAGTATATTATAGGATATGTAGTTATAGGTAGAACCGTAGAAGATAACAATAATCATTTAGATGTATTCATTATATTTATTTATAATGATTTTCTATGAAGAATAGGTAAATAGTAAATGTTATTTAAATTATTTTTTATTAAAATAAAGATATATTTAAAACCTTTAGATAACATGACGTTTAATAAACCGAATTCATTATGATCAAAGCCTCATAAATTTATTTTTCAGAAAATTTAATGATCTAAAATATAAATAAATCAGAATATCATGTAGCAATCTGGATCTTCGATGGATTTTTTCAATTTGATCAAACGGTTTAAATAAGATTAAATATAATAATGTTACACTTTACCCCCACTAAATAAGAAACCATCTTTTACTAAACCCTTAAATATTAAATATTAAGTTTTTCAATTTGATCAAACGGGTATATAACTAAATAAAATTAATAATAATGATGTTACACTTTACCCCCATTAAATAAGAAACCATCTTTTACTAAACCCTTAAATACTAAATATTATTAAATATATTAAATCAAGTGTAGTTGAACATCTATCTAAATATCTAATAAAAATAACTGGTTGTTCAACTCAAGTCCAAAAAAATGGAAGGTATGGTGTATTCATATTTAAATTATATTTTTTATATGAAAATTTAAAACTACAACAATAAATGCACTCATTCAATTGTATACTTATAAAAATTTCAATTTAATCACTTGTGTTGTCGCGAGTCTTAAACTCTTAAAGCTATACATATACGGATTATAACATCTTACAATTAACACACTAACGTATATACTAATTTTTAAATTTAAAAATTAATAATATAACTACAAATTTATAGTAGTTTTGATTTAGTCGTCTGCGTTATCGCGGATCCTCACCTAGTTATAATAAAATGGAAAAAAATATTTGAAAAACAAAAAAATTAAAAGAACCTCATAACCATGGCAATTGTTTTCTCGGTTACGTTAGATTGTATTATTATTATTATTATTATTATTTGAAAAATCTTATAACAACGCCCCAACGGCCCACAAAATTACTACATAGTTTCTAACATGTTAGGAAACCTAAATGGATTCCATGAATCCGTGATAGATAATGAATTAATCCTGTAATTTAATTTATACGACTATTAAATTAAATAAAAAATAATAATTATTATTAAATAGTGGGTCCTGATTGGTTAATTAGGCTCCAATTAACAATGATGATGTCATATAGGTTAATCGTATATTATATTTATTTAAGATTAAGATTTTCTAGTTTCTATTTAACATAACTAAAAATAATATATATGTTAGACTACAAAAATCAATATTAACATTTTCAGGGATGTATCCTACATAGCACGGCCTAATATGTTTACAAGTACTCCACCTAAACCCTTATAAACCATAAATGATCAATCATACTAACATATACAAAGTACTCCCCCTAAACCCTTATAAATCATAAATGATCAATCATACTAAACCATAAACACTAACCCTATATTAAATGTACAAGTATGTAGTAACATATGTGTTAATAATTTATAAAACCACCTTAAAAATGAAAAAATAAAATCGTCGAAAGTATGCCTTGAGCGACGGAAAATCGAAGAGGAGAAAGCGTCGAATATAATGATGCAATTTTCATAATTTTTCGATTTGTCGTTTGTGAGATAATTGATGTTGGGGGTAAATGGGTATTGTACATGTAGAACATTCTCTTTGTACACATAACACAATATGATTGGTACTTTGATACTTTGATAAATTCATATGCACTTTTATCTGTTAAAATATACATTTACAAAGTCTTAGTGACGAATAGAGGTGGCAATTTTAGACACGTTGGTTAATTTTGGGTCAATTTGGTTAATTTTTAGGAGGGAATGGGTTTGTTGGGTCTCCTCCCCATTTTTTGGATGAGCTTAAATGGGTTTTTCAATATAACCTCTAATTGTGTAAAAATTAACCAACGGGTTTAGACGGGTTTAGCGGGTAAATTTTTTTTTTTCCACCTCATTTCATTTTTCACTCAAATTAAAAAAAAATTTTGGTGAACCCGATGACCCGACCCGACCCGAGACCCATTTGACCCGGACCCGTTTAGACCCATCCTTCTAAATGACCCATCTAGATCTGGACCCATTTAGACCCAAACCCATCTAGACTCGTGACCCGACCCGACCCATTCATTTTGCCACCTCTGACGAACTTGTTCGATTCCCGATTCCATTTTATGGAAGTGATTGGGTGTGAAAAAAGAAGCCTTGAGATTGCAAGAAATAATAAGAGTATTGGCTGGACCCGCATGTTGACGGCTCGGAATTGATCATTTGTCATGAACTAGATCTTAATTGAGCATCGTTTTGCGATAAAAATAAAACTAAGGATTACAAAAAAAGTCGATTGTACTTATTCAATATACTACGTTTTTTTTTATATATGAACTAGATTAAGACCCGCGCATTCGCGGATTGTAACCAAACAATATATTTTAATTGAAAGTTAAATAAACACAAAGTCAAAACCTGTTTCAATCCATTTTACAATTTAATACTCCTCAATTGATTAATCAATCAAAACTCAATTAGAAATCTCTGCCACAATCACATTTTGAATTTTCAAACCCACAGGACTCACATACAAGATTAAATAATCTTTTATCCTCTATAATTATTCAACAATCGTTTTTCAGTTTCTGATCAGAATCCATCAAATTCAACTTTATATCAATCATTCAAACACTGTCTCCAGATTCACAACATAGCATCAGTAGTAAACTTTAAGTCATAATGATTAACTCCTCTCATGTAACTCAAGTTATCTCAATTAATATCAATAATCTAATCTCTGTGTATCAAACACAACCTCATCTCATCAAAAGTATATAATACTTTGTAAAGTCAATAAGTCCATCAAACAGTGTTAAAACAAAAACCTTACACAAGGCTATTTCAATGTCAAGATCACTTTCTACTATTCATCTCAAGGTTAATCAATACAACCTTGTAATTGTCAAAATCAAATTCTCAACTTTGGATAATCCACTTTTTATAATTCCAAGAACTAATCACAAACACATCGTATGCCCTAATCCAATCTTATAATAAATCAAGATATCATCCTTCCAACAATTTCAACTTGTCCAACAAAGTTGACATATCACCATCAGTTAATTCATAAAATCTCATTATATTATTAACTTCAATAGTATACTCAACTCATAACAATCACAACTGATACACCCAACAATCATGGTATACTCCTCTTTTACATACACTTTAGATCATATCAATCCAGTATTTTATCAACTAAACAGATAAATTCCACAATCTCTTCAAAACTTTCAAATACTGGAAATCATACCACATTATACCGATAATCTCATCAAATGCTAACAATTCCTTTCAAAATGTCAATAGGTACAGTTTTACAATTCTATAAAATCCACTTAACATTCTGAACTCAACAACATAATCACTTTTCTCAGATCCCTCGAGTCAATCACACGACTCATTCAACAAGGATATTTATTAATTTCTTTTAATAGTCACTTTTATTTATCCAATTCAAGTCAATCCTATATCAACTAAGGATTAACACTAACACATATCATCAATATTATGACTCTCTATCAAACACTTAATTTCAGTCACTAACACAGTAACGGAAATTATTTCATTCTCAACTATCTTTATTCTAAAAGAATTAGAATCACTAAGGGTCACTTTCAGTTTATCATATAATCACAGATATAAATGAACAATTAGTTCCAAATCATATAAACACACACCAGTACAAGATAAATACATAAATACCTGTAATGATGTCAACCGTCCTGACAGCTTTATCAGCTGTCACCAGAAAATCTACCAACTGCTGACTGCAGATTCCTCCGCTTATGGCCAGAAGATGATGACGCACCAACCAAACCCGATCCCTGTCTTATCTCCTCTGGACACTGCCCCGCATGATGACCTTCTTTCTGACAATTCCAACATACTTTCTCAGGATAATTACAATCCCTGACTTTATGTCCAATCAATCCGCACTTAATGCATCTGATAGTTTGAGAAGAACATTTTCCCATATGTCTGGATTTACAATCATTACACCAAAGAGATCAATCATCCACAACACTATGACTCTTTGACTCTCTGCTCGGTCTTTTATGTTTACCTTTATCAGAAGGTTCACTTTCAACTGGGTATAAAATATTTTCTTTATTCTGTTTACTCTGAGCTTGCAAATCACTATCCACTAGACGAGCTAAGGCAAAAGCATCAGCAAGAGAACTTGCCAATCTCACTGTAGTACGATACTCAGGTGGTAATGTTTCAACAAAATGATCTATCTTAGTTCTATCATTTGGTACCCATTGCTGCACAAATCTCAATTTCTCTGTAAACTGTGCAATCAACTCATCTATAGTCATCTCATCAGTCAACTGTAATCCCATGAATTCCTGTCTAATACGTGACACATCAAGCTCAGAACAATACTGTCGACATACCTCATTATAGAAATCACTCCATCGAATAGATGCTTTCTGTTGTGTTGTTAGATTTGCTGTAATCGAATCCCACCAAAACATTGCCTGTCCTTTCAAAAGCTAAACTGCATAAGAAACTTTAAATTCCTCCTCACATTGGCATATCTCCAATTTTCTCTCAGTATCCCGTAACCACTCAAGTGTAACAGATGGATTAAAAGTTCCATAATAATTTGAAGGTTTACAAGACATAAATGTTTTAAATGAACAACCCGTTCTCTGTTGATATGGTAATAGAAACACTGGTACCTGATAATTAATAGGCCCTGAAGATGACACCATAGGCTGTGAAACAGTGCTCATAACATGATACTGCTGAGAAGGTCCAGTTTGTCTCTCCTGTAAATACTGTTGTCTTCTCTCAAACTCCAGTACTTCATTCTTTGGTTGTAATATATACTCGTCTCTAACTGTGGGCTCCTCAACTAAAAATGTTGTACCTGTCTGACCATGTTTCTCTGTTTCTGTCTCTGTATCAAGGACATCCAATCTCGGGGAACTGTTGAGGGTACTGGTCAGGTGCTCGTTTTCTGCCATATCTGTACTCAAAACAACAACTCACAAATTTGTTAATTGTTAGTACTTAATATACTAACCGATTCCCAACACAGCTAAATCCCACATCTAGAATGTTTGACTAACACAACCATAGATTTGGGATTGAACACTTACCAATGTCAAATTCACCCAAACCTATGCTCTGATACCAACTTAAAACCCCCCTCATTTCAATAATCATTATAATAATGATATTCGACTCAGAAGCGTAGGTTTAAAATATATTATACAAAAGATACATAAACTTTTTTTTTCCAAACTTTATACATCACAGTTTATTATTTCAAATCAAAGTACTACAAACGAGGTGTTATATAAATCCAAACACTACTGATTTAATCAAATCATATATCAGAGTATACGCTTGTTCTTCAAACATTCCATTCAGGTCAACAGCTTCTTGCCCACCCATTATATCCAAAACATAACCTGCAAGAAGTATTTAAAGTGGTGGGATTAGCACAACTGCTAAGTGAGTAAATCAATAAACAGCAGACTGACTTAGCATAACAAACTTGTGCACAACAAATAATTATATGCACACAACTCATCTGTTTATCACTTATCACAATCAACTCAGGTCAAAGAGGACCGGTGGTTCTTGAGTAACTTCCTCAAAGAACACTTTAAAACCAACTGCAGGCCCATACAGAGGTTTAACCGACTACTTGGTGCTATTACTCATACAACACAGGCTACGACAATAATACTTGTACTAAGACCCTGTGTTATCCAACCAATAGCAAACCCAAGCCCAGCCCCATGCTGGCCCCTAAATCAACAATGCTCAATAGGCAATACAACAAGTGATCACATTTTCACATACTTATCAGGGCAACAATTCAGGTCAACAGTCTATCAATAGTATTATTACTAATAAACCATAATCATCATGGTAACTAAAACAATAGTAATAATACAATTACCCGTTGTAACAAACCTGTTACAACTAAATCAAACTGAGGGTTATCGATCCACTCACCAATACCTCAGTCGTCCACTCAGTAGTCTAATGTCACTGAGTCTTCTCCGTATCTGAGAATCAAATATATAACAAGTCAGTAACTCACTCATAACAAATATCCCATGTTATATTCATATAACATATTTCAATTCTTAATATTCAACAATAAACACCTATCGAATTATGAAATACAATTATATAATCTTACAACTCAAGTCACAATCAATTTAATCTATATAACTAATAATTCTAGTTATTATGTCACATCCACTTTTCTAGGCTGTGACTATTATTCTAAACATTACAAAATGAGATAGGATAGTGAAGCTTCTTACATTAAATATTAGTGGAAGTTTTAGAATTCTTAAACTTGTGATGACAAACTTAGTACATGCTACAAAAGGAACCACCAAAGTATGTAATCTTCTTAAGGTTCTTAGGCCTTTTGCTTGTCCCTGCTAGTTCATTTCTAGATTTATTGAGCTCTGACTATCTTTGCTAATAAAATCAAGATTAACCGGCAAAACTACCTACATATTGAAATGATGATTACAACTATCAATTCCTTTGCTCTATTAGTGATTCTGTATCAAAATATCATAACTAACGTGTTATTCGTAATATGTCCCCATAGTCGGTCATGAACTTTAATTATTACATAAACAATTCTCTACTGGGCATATATATTATAATGAAAAGGATTCTTCAAAGTATTGGTCCATCACTAGCAGCCCAACGGTAGTAGTCTAAAACAATGGCCCAAAAAGGAAACATAGTCCAAAGAAACAAGCCATGCAAAGTCAGACCAAGACAAAACAATTTGGGCTGGCCTAACTTGCTGCTGCTGATAAAAATACCAGCCCAGAAATCGGCCCAAGTGGCCTTCTTCTTCTCACTGAAACTTCAGCAACGCAGCAACAAGCAGAGGCTTTGTCTTTGACCAATTTTTTTTTTTCAAAGCTTTTATACCACTAGTATATATCTTTTAAAAATGACAATGGATGTATGTGATGAACCTTTTCTTTGGTAATAAATAATAATCTTAATAAGTAAACAATATAATCTTTCAAGACCATTTCTAGTTATTTCTAAAACCAAATAATTTCTTTATGAACCATTAATGAACATCTCTTTCAAACAAACCCACTTACTCTTGAAACATTAAAAATGTGATATTTAACATAAATTGACATCACTTTTACAACAGGGACATAAAATCAAAGTTATCTATATATATAAATAATAGAATGAGTTAAAATCTATACCTCAATTTCGTTGTTATGAGTACTTTCGAATAGCCACCTTCTTGCTCATAAAACTCTCATTCACACTTTTTATTTACTGAAATTGGTCTGGGGTTTTTATCCCTATTACTTGGCTTAATCTACATATGAAGGGAATTTATTTGATAGTGGTGCTAAATGACTCAAAATCTCGACACGTATCTCGGCTTTATACACGTATACATATTTCTGCCATATTTACAAATAGGTCCCTATACTATGAGTAATGTTCCAGAACACACCCCTCTTTTACCTATTGTCTGGAACCTAAAACCATTTCGCGAAACCAAAACTTTTATTATTCTTTCAACTCTATAAATTAAAAACACTTAATAATTTATCTATCATAATGGAATATTTGACTCCTATTCCAATTATTTTCAAATAACTAAATCAAAACTATTTCCTAACGCATTAAATAATCACTTAAAATCAGGAAATAATAGAAAACAACTAGGCCCGATTTACGGATGTTACAAATCTCTCCCCCTTAAAGAGATTTCGTCCTCGAAATCTAATCCAACTCATTAATCCTAAATAATACAGTCTTATAACATCCACAAGGATCATCTAATACACTGGTTTATACTTGAAACATAATGATCAAAATCCACGATAATGCCACATCCGATTCATGATAATCCATCGATATAAGGATTTCAAATCTTCATATAATCCTCAAATACACAATCAACAAACACTCAGAAGTTTCAATTAGAATTACATCTCGATAATCTCAAATCAACTGGATTCCATACAAGACTAGACAGTCTTTAATCCACTAATATAGTTCGATAACAATTTCCGGAATTTAGTTTATATTCCATCAATATTTCAAGCTAGCAGCTTTCAATCAATTCACTAATTCTGAAGAGATTGCCAAACACATAGGATAATTCCATTCACCAACTCTTCATAATATAATTCCTTTCTGATAATATCAAATTCCACAATCAATTCTTCGATTTGTTTCATCTATCAACAGTGTCTCCATGAGTTTAATATAAAACAACAATCATTAACTCCAGGTCAAGGATAAAATAATTCCTTCACATAGCTTAGGCTACCACAAAGCATGAGTAATAATCCAATCTCATTATATTACAACATGGTTCAATCCTGTGAATTGTATCACAACACAAAGTCAAAACCTGTTTCAATCCATTTTACAATTTAATACTCCTCAATTGATTAATCAATCAAAACTCAATTAGAAATCTCTGCCACAATCACATTTTGAATTTTCAAACCCACAGAACTCACATACAAGATTAAATAATCTTTTATCCTCTATAATTATTCAACAATCGTTTTTCAGTTTCTGATCAGAATCCATCAAATTCAACTTTATATCAATCATTCAAACACTGTCTCCAGATTCACAACATAGCATCAGTAGTAAACTTTAAGTCATAATGATTAACTCCTCTCATGTAACTCAAGTTATCTCAATTGATATCAATAATCTAATCTCTGTGTATCAAACACAACCTCATCTCATCAAAAGTATATAATACTTTGTAAAGTCAATAAGTCCATCAAACAGTGTTAAAACAAAAACCTTACACAAGGCTATTTCAATGTCAAGATCACTTTCTACTATTCATCTCAAGGTTAATCAATACAACCTTGTAATTGTCAAAATCAAATTCTCAACTTTGGATAATCCACTTTTTATAATTCCAAGAACTAATCACAAACACATCGTATGCCCTAATCCAATCTTATAATAAATCAAGATATCATCCTTCCAACAATTTCAACTTGTCCAACAAAGTTGACATATCACCATCAGTTAATTCATAAAATCTCATTATATTATTAACTTCAATAGTATACTCAACTCATAACAATCACAACTGATACACCCAACAATCATGGTATACTCCTCTTTTACATACACTTTAGATCATATCAATCCAATATTTTATCAACTAAACAGATGAATTCCACAATCTCTTCAAAACTTTCAAATACTGGAAATCATACCACATTATACCGATAATCTCATCAAATGCTAACAATTCCTTTCAAAATGTCAATAGGTACAGTTTTACAATTCTATAAAATCCACTTAACATTCTGAACTCAACAACATAATCACTTTTCTCAGATCCCTCGAGTCAATCACACGACTCATTCAACAAGGATATTTATTAATTTCTTTTAATAGTCACTTTTATTTATCCAATTCAAGTCAATCCTATATCAACTAAGGATTAACACTAACACATATCATCAATATTATGACTCTCTATCAAACACTTAATTTCAGTCACTAACACAGTAACGGAAATTATTTCATTCTCAACTATCTTTATTCTAAAAGAATTAGAATCACTAAGGGTCACTTTCAGTTTATCATATAATCACAGATATAAATGAACAATTAGTTCCAAATCATATAAACACACACCAGTACAAGATAAATACATAAATACCTGTAATGATGTCAACCGTCCTGACAGCTTTATCAGCTGTCACCAGAAAATCTACCAACTGCTGACTGCAGATTCCTCCGCTTATGGCCAGAAGATGATGACGCACCAACCAAACCCGATCCCTGTCTTATCTCCTCTGGACACTGCCCCGCATGATGACCTTCTTTCTGACAATTCCAACATACTTTCTCAGGATAATTACAATCCCTGACTTTATGTCCAATCAATCCGCACTTAATGCATCTGATAGTTTGAGAAGAACATTTTCTCATATGTCTGGATTTACAATCATTACACCAAAGAGATCGATCATCCACAACACTATGACTCTTTGACTCTCTGCTCGGTCTTTTATGTTTACCTTTATCAGAAGGTTCACTTTCAACTGGGTATAAAATATTTTCTTTATTCTGTTTACTCTGAGCTTGCAAATCACTATCCACTAGACGAGCTAAGGCAAAAGCATCAGCAAGAGAACTTGCCAATCTCACTGTAGTACGATACTCAGGTGGTAATGTTTCAACAAAATGATCTATCTTAGTTCTATCATTTGGTACCCATTGCTGCACAAATCTCAATTTCTCTGTAAACTGTGCAATCAACTCATCTATAGTCATCTCATCAGTCAACTGTAATCCCATGAATTCCTGTCTAATACGTGACACATCAAGCTCAGAACAATACTGTCGACATACCTCATTATAGAAATCACTCCATCGAATAGATGCTTTCTGTTGTGTTGTTAGATTTGCTGTAATCGAATCCCACCAAAACATTGCCTGTCCTTTCAAAAGCTAAACTGCATAAGAAACTTTAAATTCCTCCTCACATTGGCATATCTCCAATTTTCTCTCAGTATCCCGTAACCACTCAAGTGTAACAGATGGATTAAAAGTTCCATAATAATTTGAAGGTTTACAAGACATAAATGTTTTAAATGAACAACCCGTTCTCTGTTGATATGGTAATAGAAACACTGGTACCTGATAATTAATAGGCCCTGAAGATGACACCATAGGCTGTGAAACAGTGCTCATAACATGATACTGCTGAGAAGGTCCAGTTTGTCTCTCCTGTAAATACTGTTGTCTTCTCTCAAACTCCAGTACTTCATTCTTTGGTTGTAATATATACTCGTCTCTAACTGTGGGCTCCTCAACTAAAAATGTTGTACCTGTCTGACCATGTTTCTCTGTATCTGTCTCTGTATCAAGGACATCCAATCTCGGGGAACTGTTGAGGGTACTGGTCAGGTGCTCGTTTTCTGCCATATCTGTACTCAAAACAACAACTCACAAATTTGTTAATTGTTAGTACTTAATATACTAACCGATTCCCAACACAGCTAAATCCCACATCTAGAATGTTTGACTAACACAACCATAGATTTGGGATTGAACACTTACCAATGTCAAATTCACCCAAACCTATGCTCTGATACCAACTTAAAACCCCCCTCATTTCAATAACCATTATAATAATGATATTCGACTCGGAAGCGTAGGTTTAAAATATATTATACAAAAGATACATAAACTTTTTTTTTCCAAACTTTATACATCACAGTTTATTATTTCAAATCAAAGTACTACAAACGAGGTGTTATATAAATCCAAACACTACTGATTTAATCAAATCATATATCAGAGTATACGCTTGTTCTTCAAACATTCCATTCAGGTCAACAGCTTCTTGCCCACCCATTATATCTAAAACATAACCTGCAAGAAGTATTTAAAGTGGTGGGATTAGCACAACTGCTAAGTGAGTAAATCAATAAACAGCAGACTGACTTAGCATAACAAACTTGTGCACAACAAATAATTATATGCACACAACTCATCTGTTTATCACTTATCACAATCAACTCAGGTCAAAGAGGACCGGTGGTTCTTGAGTAACTTCCTCAAAGAACACTTTAAAACCAACTGCAGGCCCATACAGAGGTTTAACCGACTACTTGGTGCTATTACTCATACAACACAGGCTACGACAATAATACTTGTACTAAGACCCTGTGTTATCCAACCAATAGCAAACCCAAGCCCAGCCCCATGCTGGCCCCTAAATCAACAATGCTCAATAGGCAATACAACAAGTGATCACATTTTCACATACTTATCAGGGCAACAATTCAGGTCAACAGTCTATCAATAGTATTATTACTAATAAACCATAATCATCATGGTAACTAAAACAATAGTAATAATACAATTACCCGTTGTAACAAACCTGTTACAACTAAATCAAACTGAGGGTTATCGATCCACTCACCAATACCTCAGTCGTCCACTCAGTAGTCTAATGTCACTGAGTCTTCTCCGTATCTGAGAATCAAATATATAACAAGTCAGTAACTCACTCATAACAAATATCCCATGTTATATTCATATAACATATTTCAATTCTTAATATTCAACAATAAACACCTATCGAATTATGAAATACAATTATATAATCTTACAACTCAAGTCACAATCAATTTAATCTATATAACTAATAATTCTAGTTATTATGTCACATCCACTTTTCTAGGCTGTGACTATTATTCTAAACATTACAAAATGAGATAGGATAGTGAAGCTTCTTACATTAAATATTAGTGGAAGTTTTAGAATTCTTAAACTTGTGATGACAAACTTAGTACATGCTACAAAAGGAACCACCAAAGTATGTAATCTTCTTAAGGTTCTTAGGCCTTTTGCTTGTCCCTGCTAGTTCATTTCTAGATTTATTGAGCCCTGATTATCTTTGCTAATAAAATCAAGATTAACCGGCAAAACTACCTACATATTGAAATGATGATTACAACTATCAATTCCTTTGCTCTATTAGTGATTCTGTATCAAAATATCATAACTAACGTGTTATTCGTAATATGTCCCCATAGTCGGTCATGAACTTTAATTATTACATAAACAATTCTCTACTGGGCATATATATTATAATGAAAAGGATTCTTCAAAGTATTGGTCCATCACTAGCAGCCCAACGGTAGTAGTCTAAAACAATGGCCCAAAAAGGAAACATAGTCCAAAGAAACAAGCCATGCAAAGTCAGACCAAGACAAAACAATTTGGGCTGGCCTAACTTGCTGCTGCTGATAAAAATACCAGCCCAGAAATCGGCCCAAGTGGCCTTCTTCTTCTCACTGAAACTTCAGCAACGCAGCAACAAGCAGAGGCTTTGTCTTTGACCAATTTTTTTTTTCAAAGCTTTTATACCACTAGTATATATCTTTTAAAAATGACAATGGATGTATGTGATGAACCTTTTCTTTGGTAATAAATAATAATCTTAATAAGTAAACAATATAATCTTTCAAGACCATTTCTAGTTATTTCTAAAACCAAATAATTTCTTTATGAACCATTAATGAACATCTCTTTCAAACAAACCCACTTACTCTTGAAACATTAAAAATGTGATATTTAACATAAATTGACATCACTTTTACAACAGGGACATAAAATCAAAGTTATCTATATATATAAATAATAGAATGAGTTAAAATCTATACCTCAATTTCGTTGTTATGAGTACTTTCGAATAGCCACCTTCTTGCTCATAAAACTCTCATTCACACTTTTTATTTACTGAAATTGGTCTGGGGTTTTTATCCCTATTACTTGGCTTAATCTACATATGAAGGGAATTTATTTGATAGTGGTGCTAAATGACTCAAAATCTCGACACGTATCTCGGCTTTATACACGTATACATATTTCTGCCATATTTACAAATAGGTCCCTATACTATGAGTAATGTTCCAGAACACACCCCTCTTTTACCTATTGTCTGGAACCTAAAACCATTTCGCGAAACCAAAACTTTTATTATTCTTTCAACTCTATAAATTAAAAACACTTAATAATTTATCTATCATAATGGAATATTTGACTCCTATTCCAATTATTTTCAAATAACTAAATCAAAACTATTTCCTAACGCATTAAATAATCACTTAAAATCAGGAAATAATAGAAAACAACTAGGCCCGATTTACGGATGTTACAAATCTCTCCCCCTTAAAGAGATTTCGTCCTCGAAATCTAATCCAACTCATTAATCCTAAATAATACAGTCTTATAACATCCACAAGGATCATCTAATACACTGGTTTATACTTGAAACATAATGATCAAAATCCACGATAATGCCACATCCGATTCATGATAATCCATCGATATAAGGATTTCAAATCTTCATATAATCCTCAAATACACAATCAACAAACACTCAGAAGTTTCAATTAGAATTACATCTCGATAATCTCAAATCAACTGGATTCCATACAAGACTAGACAGTCTTTAATCCACTAATATAGTTCGATAACAATTTCCGGAATTTAGTTTATATTCCATCAATATTTCAAGCTAGCAGCTTTCAATCAATTCACTAATTCTGAAGAGATTGCCAAACACATAGGATAATTCCATTCACCAACTCTTCATAATATAATTCCTTTCTGATAATATCAAATTCCACAATCAATTCTTCGATTTGTTTCATCTATCAACAGTGTCTCCATGAGTTTAATATAAAACAACAATCATTAACTCCAGGTCAAGGATAAAATAATTCCTTCACATAGCTTAGGCTACCACAAAGCATGAGTAATAATCCAATCTCATTATATTACAACATGGTTCAATCCTGTGAATTGTATCACAACACAAAGTCAAAACCTGTTTCAATCCATTTTACAATTTAATACTCCTCAATTGATTAATCAATCAAAACTCAATTAGAAATCTCTGCCACAATCACATTTTGAATTTTCAAACCCACAGAACTCACATACAAGATTAAATAATCTTTTATCCTCTATAATTATTCAACAATCGTTTTTCAGTTTCTGATCAGAATCCATCAAATTCAACTTTATATCAATCATTCAAACACTGTCTCCAGATTCACAACATAGCATCAGTAGTAAACTTTAAGTCATAATGATTAACTCCTCTCATGTAACTCAAGTTATCTCAATTGATATCAATAATCTAATCTCTGTGTATCAAACACAACCTCATCTCATCAAAAGTATATAATACTTTGTAAAGTCAATAAGTCCATCAAACAGTGTTAAAACAAAAACCTTACACAAGGCTATTTCAATGTCAAGATCACTTTCTACTATTCATCTCAAGGTTAATCAATACAACCTTGTAATTGTCAAAATCAAATTCTCAACTTTGGATAATCCACTTTTTATAATTCCAAGAACTAATCACAAACACATCGTATGCCCTAATCCAATCTTATAATAAATCAAGATATCATCCTTCCAACAATTTCAACTTGTCCAACAAAGTTGACATATCACCATCAGTTAATTCATAAAATCTCATTATATTATTAACTTCAATAGTATACTCAACTCATAACAATCACAACTGATACACCCAACAATCATGGTATACTCCTCTTTTACATACACTTTAGATCATATCAATCCAATATTTTATCAACTAAACAGATGAATTCCACAATCTCTTCAAAACTTTCAAATACTGGAAATCATACCACATTATACCGATAATCTCATCAAATGCTAACAATTCCTTTCAAAATGTCAATAGGTACAGTTTTACAATTCTATAAAATCCACTTAACATTCTGAACTCAACAACATAATCACTTTTCTCAGATCCCTCGAGTCAATCACACGACTCATTCAACAAGGATATTTATTAATTTCTTTTAATAGTCACTTTTATTTATCCAATTCAAGTCAATCCTATATCAACTAAAGATTAACACTAACACATATCATCAATATTATGACTCTCTATCAAACACTTAATTTCAGTCACTAACACAGTAACGGAAATTATTTCATTCTCAACTATCTTTATTCTAAAAGAATTAGAATCACTAAGGGTCACTTTCAGTTTATCATATAATCACAGATATAAATGAACAATTAGTTCCAAATCATATAAACACACACCAGTACAAGATAAATACATAAATACCTGTAATGATGTCAACCGTCCTGACAGCTTTATCAGCTGTCACCAGAAAATCTACCAACTGCTGACTGCAGATTCCTCCGCTTATGGCCAGAAGATGATGACGCACCAACCAAACCCGATCCCTGTCTTATCTCCTCTGGACACTGCCCCGCATGATGACCTTCTTTCTGACAATTCCAACATACTTTCTCAGGATAATTACAATCCCTGACTTTATGTCCAATCAATCCGCACTTAATGCATCTGATAGTTTGAGAAGAACATTTTCCCATATGTCTGGATTTACAATCATTACACCAAAGAGATCGATCATCCACAACACTATGACTCTTTGACTCTCTGCTCTGTCTTTTATGTTTACCTTTATCAGAAGGTTCACTTTCAACTGGGTATAAAATATTTTCTTTATTCTGTTTACTCTGAGCTTGCAAATCACTATCCACTAGACGAGCTAAGGCAAAAGCATCAGCAAGAGAACTTGCCAATCTCACTGTAGTACGATACTCAGGTGGTAATGTTTCAACAAAATGATCTATCTTAGTTCTATCATTTGGTACCCATTGCTGCACAAATCTCAATTTCTCTGTAAACTGTGCAATCAACTCATCTATAGTCATCTCATCAGTCAACTGTAATCCCATGAATTCCTGTCTAATACGTGACACATCAAGCTCAGAACAATACTGTCGACATACCTCATTATAGAAATCACTCCATCGAATAGATGCTTTCTGTTGTGTTGTTAGATTTGCTGTAATCGAATCCCACCAAAACATTGCCTGTCCTTTCAAAAGCTAAACTGCATAAGAAACTTTAAATTCCTCCTCACATTGGCATATCTCCAATTTTCTCTCAGTATCCCGTAACCACTCAAGTGTAACAGATGGATTAAAAGTTCCATAATAATTTGAAGGTTTACAAGACATAAATGTTTTAAATGAACAACCCGTTCTCTGTTGATATGGTAATAGAAACACTGGTACCTGATAATTAATAGGCCCTGAAGATGACACCATAGGCTGTGAAACAGTGCTCATAACATGATACTGCTGAGAAGGTCCAGTTTGTCTCTCCTGTAAATACTGTTGTCTTCTCTCAAACTCCAGTACTTCATTCTTTGGTTGTAATATATACTCGTCTCTAACTGTGGGCTCCTCAACTAAAAATGTTGTACCTGTCTGACCATGTTTCTCTGTATCTGTCTCTGTATCAAGGACATCCAATCTCGGGGAACTGTTGAGGGTACTGGTCAGGTGCTCGTTTTCTGCCATATCTGTACTCAAAACAACAACTCACAAATTTGTTAATTGTTAGTACTTAATATACTAACCGATTCCCAACACAGCTAAATCCCACATCTAGAATGTTTGACTAACACAACCATAGATTTGGGATTGAACACTTACCAATGTCAAATTCACCCAAACCTATGCTCTGATACCAACTTAAAACCCCCCTCATTTCAATAACCATTATAATAATGATATTCGACTCGGAAGCGTAGGTTTAAAATATATTATACAAAAGATACATAAACTTTTTTTTTCCAAACTTTATACATCACAGTTTATTATTTCAAATCAAAGTACTACAAACGAGGTGTTATATAAATCCAAACACTACTGATTTAATCAAATCATATATCAGAGTATACGCTTGTTCTTCAAACATTCCATTCAGGTCAACAGCTTCTTGCCCACCCATTATATCTAAAACATAACCTGCAAGAAGTATTTAAAGTGGTGGGATTAGCACAACTGCTAAGTGAGTAAATCAATAAACAGCAGACTGACTTAGCATAACAAACTTGTGCACAACAAATAATTATATGCACACAACTCATCTGTTTATCACTTATCACAATCAACTCAGGTCAAAGAGGACCGGTGGTTCTTGAGTAACTTCCTCAAAGAACACTTTAAAACCAACTGCAGGCCCATACAGAGGTTTAACCGACTACTTGGTGCTATTACTCATACAACACAGGCTACGACAATAATACTTGTACTAAGACCCTGTGTTATCCAACCAATAGCAAACCCAAGCCCAGCCCCATGCTGGCCCCTAAATCAACAATGCTCAATAGGCAATAAAACAAGTGATCACATTTTCACATACTTATCAGGGCAACAATTCAGGTCAACAGTCTATCAATAGTATTATTACTAATAAACCATAATCATCATGGTAACTAAAACAATAGTAATAATACAATTACCCGTTGTAACAAACCTGTTACAACTAAATCAAACTGAGGGTTATCGATCCACTCACCAATACCTCAGTCGTCCACTCAGTAGTCTAATGTCACTGAGTCTTCTCCGTATCTGAGAATCAAATATATAACAAGTCAGTAACTCACTCATAACAAATATCCCATGTTATATTCATATAACATATTTCAATTCTTAATATTCAACAATAAACACCTATCGAATTATGAAATACAATTATATAATCTTACAACTCAAGTCACAATCAATTTAATCTATATAACTAATAATTCTAGTTATTATGTCACATCCACTTTTCTAGGCTGTGACTATTATTCTAAACATTACAAAATGAGATAGGATAGTGAAGCTTCTTACATTAAATATTAGTGGAAGTTTTAGAATTCTTAAACTTGTGATGACAAACTTAGTACATGCTACAAAAGGAACCACCAAAGTATGTAATCTTCTTAAGGTTCTTAGGCCTTTTGCTTGTCCCTGCTAGTTCATTTCTAGATTTATTGAGCCCTGATTATCTTTGCTAATAAAATCAAGATTAACCGGCAAAACTACCTACATATTGAAATGATGATTACAACTATCAATTCCTTTGCTCTATTAGTGATTCTGTATCAAAATATCATAACTAACGTGTTATTCGTAATATGTCCCCATAGTCGGTCATGAACTTTAATTATTACATAAACAATTCTCTACTGGGCATATATATTATAATGAAAAGGATTCTTCAAAGTATTGGTCCATCACTAGCAGCCCAACGGTAGTAGTCTAAAACAATGGCCCAAAAAGGAAACATAGTCCAAAGAAACAAGCCATGCAAAGTCAGACCAAGACAAAACAATTTGGGCTGGCCTAACTTGCTGCTGCTGATAAAAATACCAGCCCAGAAATCGGCCCAAGTGGCCTTCTTCTTCTCACTGAAACTTCAGCAACGCAGCAACAAGCAGAGGCTTTGTCTTTGACCAATTTTTTTTTTTCAAAGCTTTTATACCACTAGTATATATCTTTTAAAAATGACAATGGATGTATGTGATGAACCTTTTCTTTGGTAATAAATAATAATCTTAATAAGTAAACAATATAATCTTTCAAGACCATTTCTAGTTATTTCTAAAACCAAATAATTTCTTTATGAACCATTAATGAACATCTCTTTCAAACAAACCCACTTACTCTTGAAACATTAAAAATGTGATATTTAACATAAATTGACATCACTTTTACAACAGGGACATAAAATCAAAGTTATCTATATATATAAATAATAGAATGAGTTAAAATCTATACCTCAATTTCGTTGTTATGAGTACTTTCGAATAGCCACCTTCTTGCTCATAAAACTCTCATTCACACTTTTTATTTACTGAAATTGGTGTGGGGTTTTTATCCCTATTACTTGGCTTAATCTACATATGAAGGGAATTTATTTGATAGTGGTGCTAAATGACTCAAAATCTCGACACGTATCTCGGCTTTATACACGTATACATATTTCTGCCATATTTACAAATAGGTCCCTATACTATGAGTAATGTTCCAGAACACACCCCTCTTTTACCTATTGTCTGGAACCTAAAACCATTTCGCGAAACCAAAACTTTTATTATTCTTTCAACTCTATAAATTAAAAACACTTAATAATTTATCTATCATAATGGAATATTTGACTCCTATTCCAATTATTTTCAAATAACTAAATCAAAACTATTTCCTAACGCATTAAATAATCACTTAAAATCAGGAAATAATAGAAAACAACTAGGCCCGATTTACGGATGTTACAAATCTCTCCCCCTTAAAGAGATTTCGTCCCCGAAATCTAATCCAACTCAATAATCCTAAATAATACAGTCTTATAACATCCACAAGGATCATCTAATACACTGGTTTATACTTGAAACATAATGATCAAAATCCACGATAATGCCACATCCGATTCATGATAATCCATCGATATAAGGATTTCAAATCTTCATATAATCCTCAAATACACAATCAACAAACACTCAGAAGTTTCAATTAGAATTACATCTCGATAATCTCAAATCAACTGGATTCCATACAAGACTAGACAGTCTTTAATCCACTAATATAGTTCGATAACAATTTCCGGAATTTAGTTTATATTCCATCAATATTTCAAGCTAGCAGCTTTCAATCAATTCACTAATTCTGAAGAGATTGCCAAACACATAGGATAATTCCATTCACCAACTCTTCATAATATAATTCCTTTCTGATAATATCAAATTCCACAATCAATTCTTCGATTTGTTTCATCTATCAACAGTGTCTCCATGAGTTTAATATAAAACAACAATCATTAACTCCAGGTCAAGGATAAAATAATTCCTTCACATAGCTTAGGCTACCACAAAGCATGAGTAATAATCCAATCTCATTATATTACAACATGGTTCAATCCTGTGAATTGTATCACAACACAAAGTCAAAACCTGTTTCAATCCATTTTACAATTTAATACTCCTCAATTGATTAATCAATCAAAACTCAATTAGAAATCTCTGCCACAATCACATTTTGAATTTTCAAACCCACAGAACTCACATACAAGATTAAATAATCTTTTATCCTCTATAATTATTCAACAATCGTTTTTCAGTTTCTGATCAGAATCCATCAAATTCAACTTTATATCAATCATTCAAACACTGTCTCCAGATTCACAACATAGCATCAGTAGTAAACTTTAAGTCATAATGATTAACTCCTCTCATGTAACTCAAGTTATCTCAATTAATATCAATAATCTAATCTCTGTGTATCAAACACAACCTCATCTCATCAAAAGTATATAATACTTTGTAAAGTCAATAAGTCCATCAAACAGTGTTAAAACAAAAACCTTACACAAGGCTATTTCAATGTCAAGATCACTTTCTACTATTCATCTCAAGGTTAATCAATACAACCTTGTAATTGTCAAAATCAAATTCTCAACTTTGGATAATCCACTTTTTATAATTCTAAGAACTAATCACAAACACATCGTATGCCCTAATCCAATCTTATAATAAATCAAGATATCATCCTTCCAACAATTTCAACTTGTCCAACAAAGTTGACATATCACCATCAGTTAATTCATAAAATCTCATTATATTATTAACTTCAATAGTATACTCAACTCATAACAATCACAACTGATACACCCAACAATCATGGTATACTCCTCTTTTACATACACTTTAGATCATATCAATCCAGTATTTTATCAACTAAACAGATGAATTCCACAATCTCTTCAAAACTTTCAAATACTGGAAATCATACCACATTATACCGATAATCTCATCAAATGCTAACAATTCCTTTCAAAATGTCAATAGGTACAGTTTTACAATTCTATAAAATCCACTTAACATTCTGAACTCAACAACATAATCACTTTTCTCAGATCCCTCGAGTCAATCACACGACTCATTCAACAAGGATATTTATTAATTTCTTTTAATAGTCACTTTTATTTATCCAATTCAAGTCAATCCTATATCAACTAAGGATTAACACTAACACATATCATCAATATTATGACTCTCTATCAAACACTTAATTTCAGTCACTAACACAGTAACGGAAATTATTTCATTCTCAACTATCTTTATTCTAAAAGAATTAGAATCACTAAGGGTCACTTTCAGTTTATCATATAATCACAGATATAAATGAACAATTAGTTCCAAATCATATAAACACACACCAGTACAAGATAAATACATAAATACCTGTAATGATGTCAACCGTCCTGACAGCTTTATCAGCTGTCACCAGAAAATCTACCAACTGCTGACTGCAGATTCCTCCGCTTATGGCCAGAAGATGATGACGCACCAACCAAACCCGATCCCTGTCTTATCTCCTCTGGACACTGCCCCGCATGATGACCTTCTTTCTGACAATTCCAACATACTTTCTCAGGATAATTACAATCCCTGACTTTATGTCCAATCAATCCGCACTTAATGCATCTGATAGTTTGAGAAGAACATTTTCCCATATGTCTGGATTTACAATCATTACACCAAAGAGATCGATCATCCACAACACTATGACTCTTTGACTCTCTGCTCTGTCTTTTATGTTTACCTTTATCAGAAGGTTCACTTTCAACTGGGTATAAAATATTTTCTTTATTCTGTTTACTCTGAGCTTGCAAATCACTATCCACTAGACGAGCTAAGGCAAAAGCATCAGCAAGAGAACTTGCCAATCTCACTGTAGTACGATACTCAGGTGGTAATGTTTCAACAAAATGATCTATCTTAGTTCTATCATTTGGTACCCATTGCTGCACAAATCTCAATTTCTCTGTAAACTGTGCAATCAACTCATCTATAGTCATCTCATCAGTCAACTGTAATCCCATGAATTCCTGTCTAATACGTGACACATCAAGCTCAGAACAATACTGTCGACATACCTCATTATAGAAATCACTCCATCGAATAGATGCTTTCTGTTGTGTTGTTAGATTTGCTGTAATCGAATCCCACCAAAACATTGCCTGTCCTTTCAAAAGCTAAACTGCATAAGAAACTTTAAATTCCTCCTCACATTGGCATATCTCCAATTTTCTCTCAGTATCCCGTAACCACTCAAGTGTAACAGATGGATTAAAAGTTCCATAATAATTTGAAGGTTTACAAGACATAAATGTTTTAAATGAACAACCCGTTCTCTGTTGATATGGTAATAGAAACACTGGTACCTGATAATTAATAGGCCCTGAAGATGACACCATAGGCTGTGAAACAGTGCTCATAACATGATACTGCTGAGAAGGTCCAGTTTGTCTCTCCTGTAAATACTGTTGTCTTCTCTCAAACTCCAGTACTTCATTCTTTGGTTGTAATATATACTCGTCTCTAACTGTGGGCTCCTCAACTAAAAATGTTGTACCTGTCTGACCATGTTTCTCTGTATCTGTCTCTGTATCAAGGACATCCAATCTCGGGGAACTGTTGAGGGTACTGGTCAGGTGCTCGTTTTCTGCCATATCTGTACTCAAAACAACAACTCACAAATTTGTTAATTGTTAGTACTTAATATACTAACCGATTCCCAACACAGCTAAATCCCACATCTAGAATGTTTGACTAACACAACCATAGATTTGGGATTGAACACTTACCAATGTCAAATTCACCCAAACCTATGCTCTGATACCAACTTAAAACCCCCCTCATTTCAATAACCATTATAATAATGATATTCGACTCGGAAGCGTAGGTTTAAAATATATTATACAAAAGATACATAAACTTTTTTTTTCCAAACTTTATACATCACAGTTTATTATTTCAAATCAAAGTACTACAAACGAGGTGTTATATAAATCCAAACACTACTGATTTAATCAAATCATATATCAGAGTATACGCTTGTTCTTCAAACATTCCATTCAGGTCAACAGCTTCTTGCCCACCCATTATATCCAAAACATAACCTGCAAGAAGTATTTAAAGTGGTGGGATTAGCACAACTGCTAAGTGAGTAAATCAATAAACAGCAGACTGACTTAGCATAACAAACTTGTGCACAACAAATAATTATATGCACACAACTCATCTGTTTATCACTTATCACAATCAACTCAGGTCAAAGAGGACCGGTGGTTCTTGAGTAACTTCCTCAAAGAACACTTTAAAACCAACTGCAGGCCCATACAGAGGTTTAACCGACTACTTGGTGCTATTACTCATACAACACAGGCTACGACAATAATACTTGTACTAAGACCCTGTGTTATCCAACCAATAGCAAACCCAAGCCCAGCCCCATGCTGGCCCCTAAATCAACAATGCTCAATAGGCAATACAACAAGTGATCACATTTTCACATACTTATCAGGGCAACAATTCAGGTCAACAGTCTATCAATAGTATTATTACTAATAAACCATAATCATCATGGTAACTAAAACAATAGTAATAATACAATTACCCGTTGTAACAAACCTGTTACAACTAAATCAAACTGAGGGTTATCGATCCACTCACCAATACCTCAGTCGTCCACTCAGTAGTCTAATGTCACTGAGTCTTCTCCGTATCTGAGAATCAAATATATAACAAGTCAGTAACTCACTCATAACAAATATCCCATGTTATATTCATATAACATATTTCAATTCTTAATATTCAACAATAAACACCTATCGAATTATGAAATACAATTATATAATCTTACAACTCAAGTCACAATCAATTTAATCTATATAACTAATAATTCTAGTTATTATGTCACATCCACTTTTCTAGGCTGTGACTATTATTCTAAACATTACAAAATGAGATAGGATAGTGAAGCTTCTTACATTAAATATTAGTGGAAGTTTTAGAATTCTTAAACTTGTGATGACAAACTTAGTACATGCTACAAAAGGAACCACCAAAGTATGTAATCTTCTTAAGGTTCTTAGGCCTTTTGCTTGTCCCTGCTAGTTCATTTCTAGATTTATTGAGCCCTGATTATCTTTGCTAATAAAATCAAGATTAACCGGCAAAACTACCTACATATTGAAATGATGATTACAACTATCAATTCCTTTGCTCTATTAGTGATTCTGTATCAAAATATCATAACTAACGTGTTATTCGTAATATGTCCCCATAGTCGGTCATGAACTTTAATTATTACATAAACAATTCTCTACTGGGCATATATATTATAATGAAAAGGATTCTTCAAAGTATTGGTCCATCACTAGCAGCCCAACGGTAGTAGTCTAAAACAATGGCCCAAAAAGGAAACATAGTCCAAAGAAACAAGCCATGCAAAGTCAGACCAAGACAAAACAATTTGGGCTGGCCTAACTTGCTGCTGCTGATAAAAATACCAGCCCAGAAATCGGCCCAAGTGGCCTTCTTCTTCTCACTGAAACTTCAGCAACGCAGCAACAAGCAGAGGCTTTGTCTTTGACCAATTTTTTTTTTCAAAGCTTTTATACCACTAGTATATATCTTTTAAAAATGACAATGGATGTATGTGATGAACCTTTTCTTTGGTAATAAATAATAATCTTAATAAGTAAACAATATAATCTTTCAAGACCATTTCTAGTTATTTCTAAAACCAAATAATTTCTTTATGAACCATTAATGAACATCTCTTTCAAACAAACCCACTTACTCTTGAAACATTAAAAATGTGATATTTAACATAAATTGACATCACTTTTACAACAGGGACATAAAATCAAAGTTATCTATATATATAAATAATAGAATGAGTTAAAATCTATACCTCAATTTCGTTGTTATGAGTACTTTCGAATAGCCACCTTCTTGCTCATAAAACTCTCATTCACACTTTTTATTTACTGAAATTGGTCTGGGGTTTTTATCCCTATTACTTGGCTTAATCTACATATGAAGGGAATTTATTTGATAGTGGTGCTAAATGACTCAAAATCTCGACACGTATCTCGGCTTTATACACGTATACATATTTCTGCCATATTTACAAATAGGTCCCTATACTATGAGTAATGTTCCAGAACACACCCCTCTTTTACCTATTGTCTGAAACCTAAAACGATTTCGCGAAACCAAAACTTTTATTATTCTTTCAACTCTATAAATTAAAAACACTTAATAATTTATCTATCATAATGGAATATTTGACTCCTATTCCAATTATTTTCAAATAACTAAATCAAAACTATTTCCTAACGCATTAAATAATCACTTAAAATCAGGAAATAATAGAAAACAACTAGGCCCGATTTACGGATGTTACATTTTCATCCAAAGTTGCTTTACTCATTTGAATCTTAAAATACACTGATAGAATTCATATATATATATATATATATATATATATATATATATATATATATATATATATATATATATATATATATATATATATGTATATGTTTGTCAAAAATCCTCTTAAAAACGTAGTAATACTAAATAACTTATTAAGAAAAATAATGGTTTGTATATTGTACTGGAAAACTAAAGTAGATAATGTAATTGGTTACTATAAATAGCACGTAACTATTGGGTGATCTCTAAGTTATCTATTTATATAAGCAAAGATTTTTTCTTGATTTTTAAACATGCCACATCATAATATTTCATTTTCTTTAGATCTTCCTAACTTACCACATCATCATATCACTTTTTCCTTATAAGTATATTATAGGATATGTAGTTATAGGTAGAACCGTAGAAGATAACAATAATCATTTAGATGTATTCATTATATTTATTTATAATGATTTTCTATGAAGAATAGGTAAATAGTAAATGTTATTTAAATTATTTTTTATTAAAATAAAGATATATTTAAAACCTTTAGATAACATGACGTTTAATAAACCGAATTCATTATGATCAAAGCCTCATAAATTTATTTTTCAGAAAATTTAATGATCTAAAATATAAATAAATCAGAATATCATGTAGCAATCTGGATCTTCGATGGATTTTTTCAATTTGATCAAACGGTTTAAATAAGATTAAATATAATAATGTTACACTTTACCCTCACTAAATAAGAAACCATCTTTTACTAAACCCTTAAATATTAAATATTAAGTTTTTCAATTTGATCAAACGGGTATATAACTAAATAAAATTAATAATAATGATGTTACAATTTACCCCCATTAAATAAGAAACCATCTTTTACTAAACCCTTAAATACTAAATATTATTAAATATATTAAATCAAGTGTAGTTGAACATCTATCTAAATATCTAATAAAAATAACTGGTTGTTCAACTCAAGTCCAAAAAAATGGAAGGTATGGTGTATTCATATTTAAATTATATTTTTTATATGAAAATTTAAAACTACAACAATAAATGCACTCATTCAATTGTATACTTATAAAAATTTCAATTTAATCACTTGTGTTGTCGCGAGTCTTAAACTCTTAAAGCTATACATATACGGATTATAACATCTTACAATTAACACACTAACGTATATACTAATTTTTAAATTTAAAAATTAATAATATAACTACAAATTTATAGTAGTTTTGATTTAGTCGTCTGCGTTATCGCGGATCCTCACCTAGTTATAATAAAATGGAAAAAAATATTTGAAAAACAAAAAAATTAAAAGAACCTCATAACCATGGCAATTGTTTTCTCGGTTACGTTAGATTGTATTATTATTATTATTATTATTATTTGAAAAATCTTATAACAACGCCCCAACGGCCCACAAAATTACTACATAGTTTCTAACATGTTAGGAAACCTAAATGGATTCCATGAATCCGTGATAGATAATGAATTAATCCTGTAATTTAATTTATACGACTATTAAATTAAATAAAAAATAATAATTATTATTAAATAGTGGGTCCTGATTGGTTAATTAGGCTCCAATTAACAATGATGATGTCATATAGGTTAATCGTATATTATATTTATTTATTTAAGATTAAGATTTTCTAGTTTCTATTTAACATAACTAAAAATAATATATATGTTAGACTACAAAAATCAATATTAACATTTTCAGGGATGTATCCTACATAGCACGGCCTAATATGTTTACAAGTACTCCACCTAAACCCTTATAAACCATAAATGATCAATCATACTAACATATACAAAGTACTCCCCCTAAACCCTTATAAATCATAAATGATCAATCATACTAAACCATAAACACTAACCCTATATTAAATGTACAAGTATGTAGTAACATATGCGTTAATAATTTATAAAACCACCTTAAAAATGAAAAAATAAAATCGTCGAAAGTATGCCTTGAGCGACGGAAAATCGAAGAGGAGAAAGCGTCGAATTTAATGGTGCAATTTTCATAATTTTTCGATTTGTCGTTTGTGAGATAATTGATGTTGGGGGTAAATGGGTATTGTACATGTAGAACATTCTCTTTGTACACATAACACAATATGATTGGTACTTTGATACTTTGATAAATTCATATGCACTTTTATCTGTTAAAATATACATTTACAAAGTCTTAGTGACGAATAGAGGTGGCAATTTTAGACACGTTGGTTAATTTTGGGTCAATTTGGTTAATTTTTAGGAGGGAATGGGTTTGTTGGGTCTCCTCCCCATTTTTTGGATGAGCCTAAATGGGTTTTTCAATATAACCTCTAATTGTGTAAAAATTAACCAACGGGTTTAGACGGGTCTAGCGGGTAAATTTTTTTTTTTCCACCTCATTTCATTTTTCACTCAAATTAAAAAAAAAATTTGGTGAACCCGATGACCCGACCCGACCCGAGACCCATTTGACCCGGACCCGTTTAGACCCATCCTTCTAAATGACCCATCTAGATCCGGACCCATTTAGACCCAAACCCATCTAGACTCGTGACCCGACCCGACCCATTCATTTTGCCACCTCTGACGAACTTGTTCGATTCCCGATTCCATTTTATGGAAGTAATTGGGTGTGAAAAAAGAAGCCTTGAGATTGCAAGAAATAATAAGAGTATTGGCTGGACCCGCATGTTGACGGCTCGGAATTGATCATTTGTCATGAACTAGATCTTAACTGAGCATCGTTTTGCGATAAAAATAAAACTAAGGATTACAAAAAAAGTCGATTGTACTTATTCAATATACTACGTTTTTTTTTATATATGAACTAGATTAAGACCCGCGCATTCGCGGATTGTAACCAAACAATATATTTTAATTGAAAGTTAAATAAACACAGATAGGAAAAAAATATTGTACTTTGTACTGCAAAATTCTATATCCGGATTGAAATTTGCTATTCAGACTTGAGTAGGGACTATAAAATATATATGCAAGAACGTCTCGCAAGAACTAATTATGATGACGAGCAACCCAAAGTCTACTAAGAGCACGTAGCCGAGAGAAGTAGTTATGTATTGCAATGATAGCATGTGCAGATTGTGTAGTCGTAAGTATTGCATTGATTTGTTTTGCATTGTTTTTTCCCGCAAGTCATCAGCCTAAGATATGACAATATGAGTGAGTTCAATTGTATGTAGCTATAGTGACAAAATAGATGCCTACGAAATTATTAAATTTGATTGCCACATAAGTGTTCATTAACAAAATCTATAGGTAGATAAAAATAATTTTAGGTGAATTATATTAAGCGGTAAGAATTGTTGGTGAATTTTTCATGTTTAATTAGACCAACGTACATTAGTAGGACTGATGTTGCTTACCTGTCGTAAGAAATGATCAAGTGAACCCAATCATTGATTTCAGCACAGGAGGATCAATGTGGAATTCATACTTGATATCACATATGGATGTTTCCAAGTGTGTGCAGTAGACGTTCAGGAGATACTTTAAACGGTGAGACTGATTAAATGGGTCGAAGTCACTTTTCATGTAATCCTTTAGCCAAAAAAAAAAGGACATGTTAGATAGACGTGAAATACTGTTAACTCTCCCATATCACACATCCCGGACTCAAGCTTAATAGTTGATCAGCTTCAAGCCCCATAAGAAGTTCATGCAGCCTATGATAAGTGTGAAAGTAAATTATTTTTCAATAATGAAAGAGTCAGGGAGGTGAAGATTTAAAAGAGCCGATAATTTCTGTTACTATGCTTCCACTGATTTTGATTGGGAATTCCTGAAGGTGTAACCTTAAATTCATCCTCCAGGAGAGAAGCTATATATCAGAATCATGCTCATTCCAGTCAGCCCGTTAATGATGGGTCGTTAGCTCAAGAGACACCACAAGATAATATTGGAAGCCCGCATACTATCTATTCACAACAAGAATATGTCACAACCAACTGCAAATACAAGGAAAAGGATATATCTGGCAGTGTGTAGCATTTGATGTTCTGGACACATGACTTTTAGTTTGATACACCATGGGATTTGTTGGTGGTCAATTATGTAAATGATAATCACAAACTGTAAGAAATAAAACATGTACGTGAAATAAAGTTATTCCAAATCTCAATCATCTTTATAAAGCAGTGCTTAATGATGTTACTTGATGTCACACTACTGTCTCCTAATCTATAACACAGTAAAACTAACTTCCAGGAGGCCAAAAAAGAAGTAAAGAGGCAGAGAGGTGGAAGCTATAATTGAAGCTAAATAGTAACTTTTGCAAAAGTATACCCAAGTGAAGCAACACGCAACTGTGATGATTATTGTCATTGAAACTAAGTAGAATCAGCCAGTAAAAGAAATAACAAAGATCATAACTGAACGGTACGTTAATATTGATTTCAACAGTAGCAACTTATAATAAGTAGCTCATGGGTAATAAGATTCAACACAAAATGCAAATAAAAACAAATACTTGATAACACCAAACAATTAAACATCGCACGTAGGGATAAGTTCGTGTGGGATTATTATAAGCAGTATAAGGCACTTTCACGTGATAATTTGGTTCAGTTATCATCCAGCCTTGGCGTCTTCAAGGACTCCACATCCATTGGTTTCTTAGACGTGGAAGACATAAGCTGAAGGTCTTCAATTGGAGACTCATTGTTCCTTTTACGGGAACTACCTACCGGATCCATGTCAACAAAACGAATTGGTGATAGACTGTCACCAACATTTGAGCCAACAATCTGTGGTCATAACTTTCAGAAGTAAGCATGATTCAAAGAAAAAGACTTAAATGTATAACATAGGCATGTTAAAAGCTACCTTGCTAGTAGGCGTTTCGAACTCAGAATTGTTGTTCTCCTGCAAAGGTTCCATAATATTGCACTTATTCAGCTGTTCAGTGATGACTCCAACATCGTCTGTCATGCGATGAACGGTGTATCCAGCATAATCATTATCAATATTAAACTTTGTTACTTGAATTTTGAAGACATATTGCTTATTCATAATGGACTCAAATTCAAGTGGTAACACGTCTGGCTGTCCACCCTGTCATTAAAAATAGATATGATGAGTTTGTAGATATATGATCAGGTAATATACGATAAATAGATAATATTCATATGATCAGTTAGTATTATTTAACATGAGCCATATACTTTTGTGTCCCTACGAACCGACACCAAAGTTTCTCAGTTAGTATTATTTAACATGAGCAACTCTACGAACTTTTGTGTCCCTGTAAAAGTTGACTTTGTATTGATGGTCCACAGCCATATACTTGCCACCATACGAACCGACACCAAAGTTGCTCAGTTCGATGTGGTTCCCTTCGTCTAGTGACTGTCCGAAATCATGCAGTAGGTTTTCTTAACGCTCGCATGAATCTTATTACCCTGTACATGGAATGTATCTAAACATGAGCATCAACATGAACAAGCAAGAATTATGTATTATATTATGTTCAACATGGCATCAATTAAAAATCATGTAGCATGGTCTATCTATTTAAACGTAAACCGTGTTTTTTAACACAAAAAAATTGGAATACCTGAGAGTCAATCAAGATCATCTCTTTGCTAGAAACTTGGGATGGAGTATTCTTGTACGTTTGATGCCAAACGTGATGCACTTTCACACATATAACCCAATCATCTCTGTCACCATTCAAATCACACAAAGGAGTATAAACTGGTTCATTAGCCATAATGCAGTAAAGAATAACAGAAACAATTATGTGTACAATGAAATTACAATTGAACATAGGTGATTTTTTGGTGAATGAAAAACCGGTATTTATAATACTCATCATTCTAGTAATTGATTTCAAAGGTGACAGAGATAATTGTGAGAACCTACGTAAATTTGGAAATGATTTGCTTATTATTTCACCTAAACATACACTGTTGGCAGTACTCAAATCATTCCAAATTTATATAATCTAATACGCGTACGCTCCAATCAATTCAAAGTTTTTTTTATATAAAAAATGTCAGGAATATATTTTTTCAACAATTTCCAAAATTTGTGCCTGACTATTTATGTTATTACCATAAATAAGTTGATTCAAGCAATCATCAACATATTGAAACACAAAGGATTCGATTCACATACCGCGTATGATTTCAATCTTGCACGAAGCTCCAATTTTGGGATTAACAGACATATCCAATCGATCCCCACTGTAAGCGGGCGTCTTCATCAACTTGTTTATGCAACAAAACGCTGTAAATGGCTTATGTTGTAACGATCGATTTCATTCCGTCTCCACCAATACCCTTGTCATCGCTTGCTTCTGCGTATCTGGCCGTATATTTTTTTTTTTATGCCCTAGTATCACCAAAACTAACGTAAACAAATTTGGGGCTGCATTTGTTTAAATGTCACCTAGCCCATATCATAAGCCCACTTGTAACTTGTAAGAATGTCTGTAACCTTTGTTGGACTTTTCAATTGTTAAATATATCCTTGAATAAACTAAATAGGTGATAGGCAAGTAGTTTTAATATATTTTAATTTTAATTAATGTATTATTTGAAATTGAATGAATTTAATGGTTTCCAATTAAGGACTTGTGATGTCATAAACCTATTGAATGGTGAGATGATTAATCTTCTAATCAATCCAATGGCCATTGCTAATCTAAGTTTTTCCTTTTAAGTTATAATAGAATAGAATAAGATAGAAGTATGACTTTTGCATACAATTTTAAGTTGTTACTTTGACCATAAATTAAATAGTCAAACATTCTAATGTTGTAAATTTTATATTTGTATCAAAAATAATTTCGCAAATTGATGGATTTCATAACCTTGAAAGTAGCATGCCAGATTGCCTGCATGTCACCTATGTGGCTATGTCTTCAACAATTACACATTTTCTTACACAAAAAGTAAACATAAAACATATTTCACTTAATTAAATTATTATGTTGCCTATCGAAAAAACATTATACGTGGATTCTCATCAAAAATAATATGTGTCGTATCAAAGTGCTAATGGTGCTTTAATTTGTTGTTTTTTAAAAATCTTAAATAAAAAGAGTAACATAATGATGAGAAGGGATCATGAGAGTACAAGAATTTTAGAAAGAATGGAAGTACCAATGGGAGGGTGTCATGTGTACAAAGAGAATATAAAACCCATTTACCCCCTAACTTAAATATCTCACAAACGACAAATCGAAAAATTATGAAAATTGCACCATTAGATTCAGCGTTTGATCCTCTTCGATTTGCCGTCCATTAAGACATACTTTCGACGAAAAAATTTTTTCACGTTTTTTGGTGGGTTTTACAATTTACTAACACATGTGTTAAAATGTTGCGTTTAGGGTTTAGGGTTTGGGGTTTAGGGGTTAGGGTTGAGGGTTTAGGGTTTGGGTTTTGGGGTTTCGGGAGAAACCCCAAAACCCAAACCCTAAACCCTCAACCCTAACCCCTAAACCCCAAACCCTAAACCCTAAATGCTTTATATAACTCTAAACCCTAAATCTTACTAAACCCTAATAAACCCTAAACCCTAAACCCTAATAAACCCTAAACCCTAAACCCTACTAATTCCTAAACCCTAATCCCTAAACCCTATACTTAAATTAAATGTTTAACCAAATATTAACACATGTGTTAGCAATGAGTAAAACCCACCAAAAAACGTGAAAAAAAAAATTCGTCGAAAGTATGCCTTAATGGACGGCAAATCGAAGAGGATTAAATGCTGAATCTAATGGTGCAATTTTCACAATTTTTCGATTTGTCGTTTGTGAGATATTCACGTTAGGGGGTAAATTTGTTTTTTACATGTGGGTATTCTCTTTGTACACATGGCACACTCCTATTGGTACTTTCATACTTTACAAAAATCATGTACTTCCTTGATCTTTTTTCACATAAAGATATATAATATTGTTAAACATTCATAATAATATTATGAATAGTGAGTAAGACCGTTCCCAACGCGGGCGTCGGTTGCTCGTCGGTTTACACCGACGAAGGCGACACCGATGGCACCGCTCGTCGGTTAGCCTCGTCGGTTCCAGCTCGTCGGCTAGCCGACGCTCGTCGCTTGTTTGTGTGTGGAGCCAGCGAAGGAAAACCAAAAAAAAAAAAGGGCCGTTTGATTTTTTTTTTTTTTCTTTGGTTCGCTGTTCGTAACTTCGTATGCTTGGGAGAGAAAAAATGGCCGTAGGGTAGAAATGGGGAAGAAGAAGATGAGCGTGGGGCCCATTTAAAAAAAAAGAAAAAAATATATTAAGTGGTATGATCGGTGGGAGCAAGTTGGAAAAAAACATTAAATGCTAAAAAAAAATAGCTATTAGAAAAAAAGATAGTTTTGCAATGTTTTTGGTTTGAATTTAATGTGTTTTATTTTAATTAATTGTGTATTGTTTAATTAATTAAATGGTTGTGAAAAGTGTAAAAAAAAAACTGACGGACCACTGTTGGGACGGGTCCGTCAGTTTCGGTCAGTTTCTGTCAGTTTGGTGAAAAAGCTGACGTGGCGCTGATGTGGCGCGTCGGTTTCTGTCAGTTTCTGTCACTGTTGGGTGTGGTCTAAGGTTCAAATGAGTACACCAATATTGAGTGAGAATGAGGGAACCAACAGATTTCTGCCATGTGTCACTTTATCCTCTCTCCTCCACACTTTATTCTCTCTCCTCCACATTTTTAAAAATTAAATATCTCACAAACGGTAAGTCGAAAAATCATGAAAACTGCACCATAAAATTCAGCGTTTTCTCCTCTTCGATTTGCCGTCCCTCAAGGCATACTTTTGACAACTTTTTTTTCTCATTTTTTGGTGGGTTTCACAAATTAGTAACACATGTGTTAGTGATTAGTTGTACATTTAATTTGTGGTTAAGGTTAGGGTTTAGGGTTAGGTTTAGGGTTTAGTAGGGTTTATGGTTTAGGGTTTACAAGGGTTTAGGGTTTAGAAGGGGTTCAAGGTTTAGGGTTTAGAAAGATTTAGGGTTTAGCGTTTTGTAAAGCGTTTAGGGTTTAGGGTTTGGGGGTTAGGGGTTAGGGTTTAGGGTTTAGGGTTTGAGGTTTGGGGTTTCGGGGAGAAACCCCAAACCTCAAACCCTAAACCCTAACCCCTAAACCCCAAACTCTAAACCCTAAACGCAACACTTTAACACATGTGTTAGTAAATGTGAAACCCACCAAAAAAATGAAAAAAAAAAAAACTTTTCGAAAGTATGTCTTGAGGGACGGCAAATCGAAGAGGAGAAAACGACGAATTTAATGGTGCAATTTTCATAATTTTTCAATTTGTCGTTTGTGAGATAATTAATGTTGGGGGTAAATGGGTTTTGTACATGTGGAACATTCTCTTTGTACACATGGCTTGATATCATTGGTTCCCTCATTCTCACACAAATTCCTATTCTCATTTGAACCCTACCCTATGAATAGTTCTTTAGTAAAATTTGAATGCTATGACTTAATAATAATAATAATTAATAGTTAAATAATATTGGATAGTACGTGAATGGTGATTATATGTTAAGGTAACTATGTATCAAGTTATTAAGGCATTACTATAACTTTTTCATATACAAATTAACTTGATTGAGAGTTTGTAGTCTATTAAAGGTGTCATACTAATAATTAACTAAGCAATTTGTTTGTACCACTTGACTAAACTAATGGAGACTAACACACTTGTATATACCACTTGACTAAACTAATGGAGACTAACACACTTGTATATGTATTAAAGCTAAAATTATGATATTTGTGTACGCAAAATTAAGTCAAGTTTTAAAGTTAAACTTGGTAATGGAATTGCAATGCCGATATTGTTTTATATGTTACACAATATATAAGTTTATATATATATATATATATATATATATATATATATATATATATTAATTAACACTTGCTCATTGTGTTATTAATAATCCTATTAAGTGATGCTTACATGTTTTAAGTGTTTTTTTAATGAATATTAGCAAGCACGTTATTCAACTTAATGAATAATAAAATTATTATTACACGTTTTTAGATGTCCATGGCTACTTTATTGTAACTAGTTTTTTACCCGAGCGTTGCCCAGTTGACTTGCTACCATAGTATATAATATATCTATAACTCATTCGAACAAACCATAATGTAATATATCGAAAGAAAACAAATTATCATAATATCATGTATACAAACAATAGATTTATACCTGTATACTGGCCAATTATATGATTCTTTTTAGAGTATGGTTAATGACAGACCTTAGAGCTGTCAATAACGTGCATAAATTGGTTGTACTTCAGGTAATATTTAATATTTATGGGGGTTAACTTAAATTCAAAGGGGTTAGATAGATTATTATGGTATAAGTACAAGTATTAATGCATATTCTGAATTGTTTTTAACAGCCCTTAGGGTTGCCGTTAGGCAACCGAACGAACAAGAACAGAGTCTGTTCGTGTTCGTTTATTAAGGTTTTGACGAACAAACGAACGAACACGAACGGATAAGCGAACGGATTTTGTTGTTCATCTTCGTTCATTAAGAAAGTTTGTTTGTTCACGAACACAAATGAACATACACGAACAAACACATAATTTAATGCATTTGTTCATCAAAACTTTAAACAAACATAAACGAACATATACACACATCTACACATATATATTATATAATTTGAAATTTTGTGATGCCTATTTAACGTTACAAAACGATCACAATATGAGGATAAACTCATTTGCTTGGTCCGATAATTGGAAAGAGCACGACATCTGGAATCAGTGGAGGGAGAAAGTGGATGTGAGATTGGAGTGGAGGGAAATGTGAGAGGAAAATGTAAGGTAAAAATATCTAGATGTTTAATATTATTAAATGAAAATATAAAAATGTAATTATATATATTCTATTTGATATTTAGCTTAATCAATTCAAAATAAGATATACAAGTACGTATTAATTTAATTACACTGTTAGTTAATAAATGAACATTTATCCGAATGTTCATGAACATGTTATCGAACGTTCAAAAACGTAAATGAACGAACGAGACATGTGTTCATGCTCGTTCATATAATTAAACGAACCTAATAATGTGTTCGTGTTTGTTCTTATAACGAAACGAACGAAGGTAAACGAACTTCCCTCCGAACGATTCGCGAATAGTTCACCGAACGTTCAGTTCGCTTAAAGACCTAGTTGTCATTATTATTTTCCTCCTTTAAATCATGTACACACTTTTCAAATATCTAGAATTATATCCGAATGTTGCTCAAATAAAAGGTTATTTGGCCGCTATACAAACATGTGACTCAAAAAAATCCACAACCATTTGATGTAATTGATATAATTTCAGAAGTTATATACACGTAATATCTGCAACTATACAGTTTATGTCTTTAGTGTCAAGTATGTTTGGTTACAAATTATGTGAACAAATTAACATTATTTTACATAGATAGAATATATGTGTGATATCATCACTCTCAAGTAAAGAAACATCCTTTTAACCTCAGAAGGCCCTTTAGTTTATCAGCAATATTTATTCCAAACACCGTAGATAATCATCTTTTACAAACATACTATATGTAAGGACTATAATTAACATCAGATATGAGTGTAGTGCAAATTGTCATAAACCACCACGATGACCACCATCAACGATGAAAATTGTACAAGAGAGACATTACAAGGGAAACTTATATTTATATGATATTCAATTTCAATAAGATCTCTATTGCTGTGCATTATCTTCCACCTGAGGAGGCAAGGTGCTTCATTGAAGTAAGGCTTATCATGTCCCAATCAAAATATGAGACACCTAAGTTCGAAGAGTGAAACTAAATCAACCTCAAACCATATATCACCTGGAGGTGGCAATCTTGACCCGTTTACTTATATAAATGACTGTTTTTGTTGCATGTGCTGTCTCTCAAATGGTAGGAACTGATCAGATAAAAAAAAGTTCCGCTAGAAGAAGTTTGTTTTGGTAGCACAAAGTCTATGTTTAATGCATACAATCTACGTACTAAACTGTTACATTCAAACATACAGATTGTTGTCCTATCATACTAAATTAATAAATTAATGTTCATAATTAATAAGAGAATTAAGAATATGAACATAACCGTTTAGTAGTAAACTGTTATGTTTAATGCATACAACCTACGTACTAAACTGTTATATTCAAACATACATATTGTTGTCCTAATGTCCTATCATATTAAATTAATAAATTAATGTTCATAATATATAAGAGAATAAAAAATAGGAAAATGATTGGTAGGCCTAAATTAAGAGGACTAAATTTAGGCCTAAGGATGTGATTGGTGGGTTTGAAATATTGATTGGTTGAGATTAAGAGATAAAAAAAAGCAACCAATCATAAAGTTAGGTCTGTTTTTAGGTCTACGTAAGTATGTCTATTTAGCATTACTCTAAAAAATATGAACATAACACGTTTGCAAGTTAACTTAGGATGACTCGTCAGTCTACCCCCATTTAAACAAAATGACATCTATTGGATTGTATTGTCAGACGGGCCAAAGGAAAACTAGGAATGGATCGAAATAAAGCCCGTTACATTAGTTTGGGCCGTAGGCTAACAAACCATACGATGGAAATACACGGCAGTTTAGAAGTTAATTATCAAAAGAATGCATCGATCTGCGAAGCGACACATCTGTACGTTAGAAGCAGTTTGTTTGAAACGATGTGTATGTAGGAATGTATCGATTAGGTTTATATATATACATGTATGTCTATAACAGTTTGTAACCAACCAACCATTCAATTAATACATATTAAATGCTATATACGTGAGTTTTTGGTGGTTTAACAGTGGTATCAGAGCGGGAACGATTTCGGAAATCAAACAAAAGAAAGAAGAAAGCATATTTGATACAACTTTCAATCAATAAGTAAGTAAGAAAGAAGGAAGAATGATACATGTTCATTCGGTCGATTGATGTGGTTTGTAAGGAAGATCGGTTGAAAAAAACCCAGGAGAAAGAAGGATCGATTTGCTTTTGATAATCATACCAACCGATTGAAGGAGATAAAACCTTTCTTTTGATAATCATACCAACCGATTGAAGAAAACCCAGAACTAGGAGGGACGATTGGAGAAGAACAATCACCGATTCTGGTATCCTTGATCGGAGAAGTCAACAATTGGAGAAGAACAATTGCAAAGAAAGAAACGATTTGCTCAACTTGGTATTATTCACTGTTCTTATTTCCTTTTAATCTAATCAGATTAGGTTTTAAAGAAATAAAAGGGAAGAAGTAACAAGTAGGAAAGGGACGTACAATCAGGATATTTTTTTTTTTTTTTTAAAAAGAAAGATTTTTTTTTTGAAAGGCAATAGTGGAATCACTGACGGACCTTTGGCGTGGTGTGCGTTCGTACATAGAGGAAACCATTATTAAAATTAAAAGGAAAGAAGTAGGGAAAGTAACAAGTTTCTATTCATTTTTTTTACTTTATTAATTGATTAGAAAATCAGAAAATTAATCTCAAAATCTTTTGAAGAAAGTAAGAAAAAATAAGTTTTGTATTTTTTTTCTAAAGAAAAAAAAAACCTTTCATTTTAGATCAAAAATACAAAATAGTAAGAGCACGAGGAGCGCTTGTGGTGTGCGTTCGTACAGAGAGGAAACCATTATTAAAATTAAAAGGAAAGAAGTAGGGAAAGTAACAAGTTTCTATTCATTTTTTTTTACTTTATTAATTGATTAGAAAATCAGAAAATTAATCTCAAAATCTTTTGAAGAAAGTAAGAAAAAATAAGTTTTGTATTTTTCTTCTAAAGAAAAAAAAAAACCTTTCATTTTAGATCAAAAATACAAAATAGTAAGAGCACGAGGAGCGCTTGATGTTAGTTCAGTGTTAAATTCAGTGTTATTGATAACACTTAACTTTAACACCGAAACAGAAAAGTGGGGTAATGGTTAATTCTGAGGTTCAGTGTTATGATGATTATTTTATTATTAAAATACAAGAAATTAATGTTGGACTAAAACAAATAATACATTAGATTAAAACAAAATTAATAGGCTTTAAATATTAAAAGTTAATAAATTCCAAATACGCAGTTATTTTGAAAATAAAGTTATTGGGCTTCAGATATTAAAAAAGTCCCTAACTTACTTTTAGCCCAATACAACCAATATTAGCCTAACAAATGTGTCTTCATCTCTTACGTTGAGTTGTTGACGGCGAAACGCAGCCTCAAAACTCATATTGCTATTTCTCATCATCATCGTCTTTATATGTTTTATGCTCCAAATACAAGAATTATTTCACAATTAAAGACAAACGAAAAACAAAAAAAAAAAAAAAAAAAAAAAAAGGAAAACGTAGTTTGATTCAACGTTTGGGGCACGACCTTGACGGAAAACGCCGGCCTCGAACGCCGGCCGGGAGTGCCAAACGCCGAGTGCCCGGCGTTTTCAATGGGAAAACGGCGAGAAATCAAAGGCACTCCTCATGCTCTTAGAGCATACCGTATGCTCTTAGATCACGTATACTTTGACTTTTTTACATCGAATAATACCGAAAAAAAACACCAGCACACCACCACTGACAAGTCTTACAAAAAATAAAAATAAAAAAAAAAGCTAAAATAAATCAATAATAAAATTGCAAATTCCATAACTATAACATCTTTAGACCATTTTCATAAGATGTTACTATAATCAATAACTCGTTATTTATTTGGAAAAAAAAAAAAAAAAACTTCATCTGTGCCCTTCACGCCCCATTCATGCCCAACCATGATCACATTTCTCCATAATCACCTTCATCATCATCATCGCATCTTTCAAAGGAGGTTGTACCAAACCAAGCTTCTTGCAATTGCCAAAAATCTCGACTTTGCCTTGCCATGGGCTTGCATTGTCAAATATTGTGTTGGGTTTACTGTGGATCGCCCGTAAGTTTCATATTAGATGAAAATTTTCTTTTGGGGAGAGAGATCATTTGTGACCTCGGCCTTTTGAATGTATAGTCTTGATGATTGAGACACCAGAAGTTCATGCACTCTCCTCTTCAACTAGAAAACACCACAAGTAGATATTACAAACATTGAATCTTCAAAGTACCAATTCAAAGACAAATTAAAGAACATGACACTGAAGGCGCTCACTCACAAGGAAGATCACAAATTTTATATGAAAAGAAAAAAAAGATTGAAATAACAATGTATGGAAACCAACCCTTGTCGGCTATATGATTACCTCCTTTATCCCATTTCTACTTATCAGTCTTAGAATAATATCTATTGAGATGCAATTGTCACCTTTTCTCGGTCACAATAGAAAATTTCTTCCATGACTGATTTAAACTGAACAAGAGGTGGCAATTCCTACCCATTTTCAAAAATGGTTTGGTTTGGGTTATACTTGCCCAAACAGGTCAAATAAACATTTATCAGATAATGAACAAGTCAAAGCGCTAAGCAAACACGTTGAAAAGTAGCTCAAAATGCACCTTTGATGCATACAACCTCCCTAATGACATTTAGATTGTTGATAGTATAGTTTTCGTGATAACATCTTAGGATTTAATGATATAAAAGTTAAAAGAGGAGAAAAAGAGTATGTCAGTCAACCCAACTTGACACATTTCGACCCAATCAGACCCAAACCAAGTTTAACTCGTAATCGAGCTTGCCAGACCTACCCATTATGCACCTCCACTATAATGTCAGAAATCTCAACAAGATAGTTGTTTTCTAACCTCGTTGAGCCCAACTTCACTCTTTACTGATACACGAAGCGCTCCTTCAGGTCCCATTTTTCGGTATCTGATTAGTTCAGAGTGGTCTGTTTCGGCATCTTCTGTCACATAAAGAACAGGAGATTCTTGCAACAGATCACACTTGGAGACAACATCAATCCATAGATGGGTATTAAATCTTTCTTTTATTTCTTGGTAAATTAGAAACTGCATTATTCATGGATATCAACATAAGATTAATAGAATCACCATGCAATATCGAGAGAATTTGTAACTTAAATTAAAATGTAGAACCTGATCAGAAGGAGAGGTTCCACATTCTCCAGTTAAATCGTGAACAAATAATACGGCAGTAGGTAGATGAGCTAGCACAGCCAGTGTTAGTTTTTCCAGATTATTCCTATCCTCTGCAGACCAAAACAGAGATCGACCCAATAAATTTCCCCAGCGTTAATCTTTATTTAACTCCAAGATATATAAGGATTCTACTACTCTCTGTCCACAATAATGTTAATTTCCAAATTTGCTGAATTCTAGATCGTGATTAGCTCTCTATATCAAAACGGGTTGAACGGGCAATTCTTAAGTATATGTTATACATTGTTTGTCCATATCTTTTGTATCTTAAAGCATTAATGTAAAAAACAGATTAAACACACAAACATATACAAGTAACCATCTATGTTTTAATAAATGAAACTACTTAAAAGGTTCAAGCATTTTAATACATTCTCGGTCACCTTTTAGCCCGGATGCCAATTCGACTAGTTCCCTATACCGCTAAAAAAGGAATCTATTTTACCCAGTATCACTGATATACAACCTCAAAAAAGGAATGAGATTGCCAACTCTAATCATTGTTACACCATATTTATAAGAAGGTTTTAGTCTACAGGATTCTTCAGTTTAGTGGTTATTGGAGGTGGCACCTTCAACACATTTACCCATGACTGTGTCGATACTGATTATGTTTTATACTTTTATTTCTAGCAGGTCCTATGGTAAAATTATAATAACAAAAAGGTAACTACAAAGAAAACGTGCCAATGGGCAGAATATAATTTGAAGTGAATACATCCTACTAAATCACTTTTACCTCGATTGTTAAAATTATTTATATTTTGCAATCATAATAATCACAAAGAATGGGCCAAACTGAAAAACATAGGAATACTTAAATTAGGGCACAAGTCTATTACCGTCACGTCTCCTTAGGATCCCAGGTGTATCTGTTACCTGCAGTCAAGTTTTTAACCCTGAGCATATTATAGAGACAAGATTTTGGAGAATAGGCTGAAGTTGCTAGTTCAATTAGTCAAACCCTAAAATACATGGAAATGGTTTAGATGATATCGAAAATACGTTTAGAACTAGACAGTTCAGCTAGACCTACTGGATATGAAGTCTGACTTTTGACTGTAAGCCAGAAGAGGGAAAATGGTTATAAGATGGCATTTAAGAAATTCACTCAATCACTTATAAGTGCCTTCATTCGAAATAAAGCAGACATGGTCATACAATAAAACCCAAGAAAGACTCATGCATGTAGACAAAATGCGAAACAAACATTCACCGTATTAATTCGAAATTTTAATGTATGCAGTCATCGATCTACCAGCTTTGATCAGATTCTGGAAACGTTTTATATAAGCAATATTTAATTGTATCTACAGATAGTAAGAAGAAAAGGCTGACCTGGAAATTCTGGTAGCTTAAAGCAATATGGCCCATTAAAATTCCTCTAGTTGTAAAAGGGTAATTACAGATCTGCATGAACGTAAACATAAACTGTGTCAGCAATTCTTTTACGTGGTCCATGTGTTTTAAGTTAACGAATACAAAAATATATACACTTGCCATCTCGATATACACAGCATAACATATAACATATAATTTGAGTATTAAATTGCATGATTGTACATTATTTTTTGATGCCCCTCAAGTCATTAAATTGAGCAAGTGATTAAGCTCCATGAAGGTTTAGTCTCAGACCACAAATCTTGCCATTTCAGTCGAGGTAGTAAAACCGTCAGGTTCGGTACAGGTCAAACTAATTATAGTTTAAAACAGGCCGAATGGACAAAATGAGCTCCGTGTCAACCCTATCCAACGCATTTCAAGATTTACTTAAAAGGTACCTGTTTTGACTCATTAACCGCCCTTATAGTTATAACCCTCCCATTTCGCCTCATCTACTTAGCAGAAGTGGTAAAATGAATACCTCAGGCCTTCCTGTTGAAAGTATGCGCACTAAAGATGATTTTCCAACATTAGGAGCTCCAACAAGGCAAAGTGTTGGCATTTCAAGATCAACGACTGGCATTGCCCGCAAAGTCTACAAATCAGAATATTGCACATTGTTAATGAACAAAAGGTGACTTCTTCAGTTATTTGTATTGAGAGAATATATATAGTTATTAACTTGATATAATATAAACTTGTTGGAATCATAATCTTATAAATTCCAAAAACCTTGGCTATTTGCATCAGCTCATCAACAGCTTTTCCATCAGAATGAAAAATTTCTTCAAGTCTTTTTATTCCCTGCAGAGAAGTTACAGAAGATATTATGTTAAGAAGTGAATGTGACGAGTTATCAAAAGGAATCTTGTGATTAGTGACTAACCTCAGCTAACCTCTCCTCAGCTTCACGCTTTGTTGATGACTGTCGGCATTTGTTTAAAATTAGTTAAGTAAATAAAGCAATGCTAAATGTCAATCAGTCAAGAAATCAAGCAACTAGAAAACTGTACAAAGAATACTAACTTGTGATAATTCCAAACCTGACACCCATATCTCAACACACACAAACACAAAATATATGTTTTGGTTAAAAGCCGGAAATCATTGACACAAAAAGTAGAAAGAAGATGTGACCCCAAATTTGTCAAACAAGAAAAGTCAATCTGAATGAGTTGTTTGATAGCTCTATTGCTACAAAAAGCCCATATCCACTCCTTTTCCACGTAAAATGTCCACTTAGAACTGGAAAAATGAGTGGGTTACTTTTTAATACAAGTCAGGCCGTGTCAGGTTGACCCACAAATATTTTCTCGTCCATTCTATTATTAATAGTAAACTGTTAATTGTAATGATAAAAACAACACAATAACAATCAAGGACTGAGGGGACTGAGGGGACCGTAATATTTATTAATATACTTTGAGAGACTTTCAACCCATTTGACCTGTTAGGGATACCCTATAAGTCCATAACCTAAATCCACCCATTCATAAGTAAATGGTTCAAAATCACCACCTCTAATGTCCACTATATACAGGCAGAGGTCGGACCTGAGCACAGAGTGAAGCAAGTTCTTTTCCAACTGATACTACTTTCTTCCTTAGAGAATCAACCTTTCCTAACACCTGCCATTATAAGATTGCGTAAGCACTTGGCACTCAACTAGTTCAGTACATATTTGTGCAGATCCTTGATTAATCGAGATAAAAACTTCTAAAAGTCAAAAGGAATTGCACACTTAATACCAACCTCTTCATAATTTCCATCTCCCAAGGTCAACTCAATAAGAGACCGCTCGTAAGGGTGCAAATGTCTCTTATTTGGGAAGTTTTCTTTGTATGTTTTCAGAGGCAGCGTTAGTTCCTAAAGATTGTAATAAAATATTCTGTATCAGAAATAGAGATGTACGCATTCGAAAATTTAACGTTTAGCTCATCATTTAATTTCAGATTACCTTCATTAGAGCATCAAGATGTTTTGCACCTTTGTTTTTCTCACGTTTGGCGGCATTTGCAATACCTGTGAATTATGCAAGCTAAGGAATATAATTAACAATCACTATCCAGAAGACTTTAAACGACTGATAATTGCCAACTTTAAATTTAAACATAACAAATCATGGTTACTGATTACCCTTTGTAGGTGTTACCCTCCTAGCCTTCCTTAATGCTGAAAAAAGAATATCAACTGAAGGCATCACCATTGGTAGCTTTTGAAAGGCACCAACTGTATCAAGTGGCGTAGGGGTTGTGTCCTAACAAAGAGCAATATTTAACTATTGTTGAAAAAACCATGCAAACAAATAGGAATCGAGATCCAAACTAAAGCTGCATTTTATTCAATATATATATATACACAACTACATAGTAAACTTTACAATGTACTAGTCAGAACTACCTTCGGTTTCTTTTCCTGCTTGGTATGCGATGTCTCTACATAGCTTCCATTCACAACCTCATAGGTAGTTGTTTGCATCTGTTTGCTGAAGCACAGAGGATAGATTTTCATTCTTGGTAATGAATACAAACCTGCAAGATATGATATATGAAGGTAAGATGTCTTATGTTAAGTAATAGAATCTACTTTATCTTCGGTAGGAGGAAGAAACAGAGTAAATTACCAAGAGAATGCTCTAAAACATAGGGTTAATTACATGTATTAAACACATACTTCCATTTGTCAGTTATGAATTTTGCTCATCCTCCCTTCCTCTCTGCCCAAAAATAAAATAAGCACCCCATTTTCATTAAAATTAAAAAACTATATACAAACTGCAAAGAACATAGCTTAACCACACTTCTAAGCAATTTGAGTAGCAGCAGCAGAAAAGGGCAAATAAAACATCATAATCGTAAATCGTCTAAGATGATAGCAAATAAACGAAGAAACTAATTCAGTAAACCAAAGCACATGTAAACAAAACAATATACATACATGTATTTATAATCCAGATATTGAGGAGCTAGGGTTTGAACAAGAAACAAAAATGGAAAAAATAAGAAAATACCTTTGGTTCGATTGAATAATATTGTTGAGTAAGGGATTTGCGATAATGGCTGGAGCAGGTTAACACTCCCACTCATCTTGCTCTGTATCACTCTGTGTATCGCCTTCGATTATGATAATTGGGGAAATTGGGGGGGTTTTGTGTTCTTTTCTCAATTTCACAGGGTTTTACGTTTTTGACATTTTGGAAATATGGTGAGATAGAGAATAGAAAATTCTTTGAGAACGAAGGAATCAATCATATATGTCATGTGTAGAAACATAGTGCATTTACCCCTAAAATCAATTATCTTACAAACGACAAATCAAAAAATTATGAAAATTGCACCATTAAATTCATTGTTTTCTCCTCTTCGATTTACCGTCTATCAAGGCATACTTTCGAGGAAATTTTTTTTTTTTTATTTTCTTGGTGGGTTTCACATTTACTAACACGTGTGTTAAAGTATTGCGTTTAGGGTTTGGGGTTTAGTGGTTAGGGTTTAGGGGTTAGGGTTTAGGGTTTAGGTATGATCTTGACTTGATATATTACGAAGAATCCTCAGGTATGTCTATGTTATCCTCAATACTAAACCCTAACCTCAAACCTCAAACCCTAAACCCTAAACCTTAACCCTTAAACTCCAAACCCTAACCCTTAAACCCCAAACCCTAAACGCTTTATAAAACTCTAAACTCTAACTCATACTAAACCCTAAACTAAAAAATGGAAGAAAAAAAAGTTGTCGAAAGTATGAATTGAGGGACTGAAAATCGAAAAGGAGAAAACGCTGAATTTTATGGTGCAATTTTCATGATTTTTCGACTTACCATTTGTGAGATATTTAATTTTTAAAAAAGTGGAGGAGAGAGAATAAAGTGACACATGGCAGAAATCTATAGGTTCCCCCATTCTCACTCAAAGTTGATGTACTCATTTGAACCTTACTCTTTGGAAATAAAATAATGGAGTATTACTTTTACTCCTCTAGGCTCTAAAAATAATTTAAAACCTCATCATATAGTTTATGTTATTTGCGTTGCACTAATTCTATCTTCTTATATTTTATCAACTAGATATAAGACCCGCGGCAACGCGGGTGATTGTTAAGTGTTTTGGTTATTTATATTTTCAAATATATTTATTTGTCTAGTATATTTAGTGTGTGTGTGTGTGCGTGTGTCTGTATATATATAAGTCAAAAGTACAAATGAGAACCACAAAAGGTACAGAACTGGGGAACGTTTAAATTATATGGATTTTCATATGTTTAATGATTCAATCACGTGTGAACATTATTATTAGATTAAGGTTAAAAGAAAAATAGTTTGATAAAACTTCAATATAACCTTTAAAATCAGATTTATATTTTTCGCTCATATGTGCACATTTGATTTGTGAACATGTAAACACTTCATATATACTATAATTTAACATGTATTTTGGGGCTTTTAACTTTTGTTTGACAACAATATGAACATTAAATATCGTTTATATGTAATTTGTTTTGTTTAAATGTATAAAAACCATGTAATTTAAAAGTTCTTGTAGTTCTGTATCTTTTTTGTGGATCTCGTTTGAACCTAACCCTATATAGTTATATATATATTTTCTTTATATATAAAAAATTAAAATAACTTTAGATATTTAAATATTTTTTTTGCCTTCATATTGTTTTTTAATTTTTTCCCCCTTTTTGTGGTCCTTTTTGTGTGTGTTAAGTGTGGCATGTTTAAATGAATATAAATTTGTGGGTTTTTTTAAAAAATAAAATAAATAAATTTAGATATGTAACATCTTTTAGGCTTGTGTATTGGTTTTATTTATTTTTTTACTTCCTAGGCTTATTTGTGGTCCTTTTTTTATCTAAAGTTTGTGACCCATTTATTTTACTATTTGCTCTGACGTTTTATATTTCTCATTGTGTGATTAAGTATTCATAAATTGCATTTCATATGTCCTCTGTATTTTTTGATGTTTTTTAATACAGGATATTATTTTGAGCTTTGTGAATCATCACTCTATTGCGCTTTCAATTACCGTTACTCGGTTTATTCCGTGTTATAAGTGAAGTTCCTTTCACTCTTAGGTTAGTTTATTTGTGTTTGTAGTTATTTTTTATTATTAACTTTGTTTATGTCAAATTTATTAATTTATTTTATAATTATGCAGTAGTTTTATTATTGAGTAATGTGTATGTTTAATATATTACATGTTAGTAATTAGTTGTTGTGATTAATTTTAAGATATGCATGTTTGTTTGTGTTGTTATAATAGCATGAATAAAAGGTTAGAGATAAGGAATTGTTTTGGTCAAAAAATTACACTAAGCAATTCAATGAACAAATTAGTAAAGTGAGGTAGTGTGCTTGAATTTGATTTCAAGATAATTCGATTGAAAATTGTACTTTGTTATGTAAACTTGTAATTTTGCCAAAACGAATTAACTTAAGATTAAATTTTATCAAAGTTATGACCAAAGACTTTGTAAATAACAAGTTTGTATGCTATGAACGAAGATAAATACAGAGAAGTTTATATGATCCGGGATAATTCCGGGATAATGCAACGAATATGATAAAGAATGCAAAATTATGTAAGTAAACGAATGAAAAATGCAAGGACACAACGATGTACGAGGAAAACCCTTGATCTATGATAGATCGCCGGCACAAAACCTCGGGAAGGATCAATAGATCCTTGCCTTATGTTTATCTTATAAAATGAAGTAAAAATACAAGCTAAAGAGCACAAGAATGATCGTCTAAGTGTGAAATTGGTGGAGTGCGAGAGTGTAAACGAGTTGCAAAGAGTGTAAATGAGTGTAAGTGACGAGCCAAAGTTAGCCTAATCGATCATTCTTGCCTCGTATATATACTACAAGACGATAACAAATAATTCCGAAATATCCGGATCATCTCCGATATTCGGTGGAGCGTCCCAACGTTCATATGACCGAGTATTCCCCACGTGTTGACTTCATTCCTCGTAAATCAGATATTCTTCCGGCTTGATACGATCCAAGGAAATCGGAACTAACCTCACGTCCCTTATGACCTGGTCAAAGCATAATAAACACGCGGAAATATCAGTAGCAAAGGGATCCCGAGATATACGATATCTGGGATCCTTATAATAAACCTTTATTATAGGACCAACAACGTAATACTAAGTTCAAGACATTTTATTATCTCATACTTAGTTATATTCGGGATAATTATAAGTTAATGATCCTGAAATAGAAGACAATATCTCTATCTGGATCCTGTAATATAACAATCTCAACAGTAAAGTTAGATGACTATTATTCCTGTTTTAACATAATATTGAGGATAACATAGACATACCTGAGGATTCTTTGTAATATATCAAGTCAAGATATATCAAGTCAAGATCATACATTTCCTTATCCTGATTGTAAGCTCAATATCCCGTGTATAAGTTATCCAAGAATAATCCAGGATCTTTATAAATAATCAGTATAGTAGCTAATCCGGGATCCTGCATGGTTAGTGAAAATTCTACCCACAACAATTGCCCCCGAAGTTATATCGTTTGTTCGGGATCCTGAAAACAATATAACTTCAACCGATTCAGTTACCCTTTTGAAGTTAGGTGAGATATTTTCGCTTTATCGATAATTGTGCCGGAGTATTAATTCCACTGACCAAACAATTTGTTCATTTCTCACATACTTTTCTTTATTTCAGACCATTTTTTTATTCTTGCTCGGACGGAAGATCTTCGCTAAGAGAATTTTTCGAGAACTCGACACTGTCAGGTAACTTTCCGTTTCTATTTCATCACCACTACATTCTCTCAGTTCTTAACTTTGTTCCGAACTCCCAGCCCGTTTCTCGTTAACCGATATAGATTCGGAGATTCTTACTCACAAGGAGAGAGTCAATACCCCAAGCTCAGGGTGTTCTTGTTTTAAAAAGAAGAAGGTGGAAGATCTGTACGATCATGACACTCCCGCTGCCAATCTTTTCATGGTAAGATTTTCCATATTTCTGACCTTTTCTCTTATCAAATGTACTTAATCATCGAATTTTGCTACAGGCCACAGACATTATGCTGCACAAATATGCAGATAAAACCGAGGCGATCGACAACCTTATGGCGGTCAACAAGAAATATTCCTCAAAACTGGAGAAGGCCAAATAGAAAACCAAAGTCTTCAAAAACATGCTCTCCAAGAGGTCCAACCATGATCTTGAGGCTTTTGAAGCAAACAAAATCCAAATCAACGAAGCAAAACTAGATGCTGCTATCGCCGTATTGGAGGCCAGAATTCTCATGGCCAGAGAAGCTGCTGACCACGGGCTAAGCATTCAGATGTGGGATGTTCAGGGATGGAGTGATAAGTTAGCTAAAATGAAGGCAATTTATCCCTCTGACCCGCTTCTAACGAGCCCTGAAGGATCCAAAGCTTCGAAGAAAAAAGCATACAAGGCACCGAAAATTAGGGTTACCGGCGAATCGTCGAATCCTAGAGACGAAGATACGGTGGTAGCTGAGGATCCGGTTGACAGTGGAAAATCCTCGGGCTAGGATGGCATATGACTAGCCGGAGCCCGACTTTTGTTTTTCTAGTTTATATTATGAGGGTTGCGGTTGTATTTGAACATTAATTTCGAGATGAGGTTAGCCTGGCATGGCTAACCATGGTGGTGTTTAAGAGTGGTTTATGTTGGCCACTTAGTTTTTGAACAGCTTGTTGAACTCCATCTTTCAAGATCATGTGATCTTGAAATCTTTTGATAATAATATTAGGTTTTGCTATATATATCTCCTGTTTGTCTTTCAATGTTGAGCAAACTTCCTTTGTGCATAAATGTTGCTTGACAACCTAGGATCCGGAGGAGATTCCCTCAGGATATGCAGTAGGTAGAACAGAATGCAGAATAACGAAAACGTTTTTCCATTATGAATCTTTGATCTTCAGGATCCTGAGGAGATTCCCTCAGCATAATTTTGTATAATCAGGATTTCAGGATCCTGAAATATTCTCGACAATAATAAGAAAGATAAGTCATATCCTGTAATGTAATCAATGAGTAATCATTCATGACAAATTAAGCAGAAAGATTAATTTTAAAATCTTTAGAGCAAGTTTATGAAAAACTTTACAAACTTTAGAATGTTTTGAGAAAACATTTCGGATAATGTTAAAACATTATAACCAATAGACTTAGGATTGGGTAAGACCAATAAAATCATGTGTTTGCAATGTAAAATCATTACATTATATCATGGGTCTTTCCGTTCCTAGGGACAATCCGTCTTTTGTATGGTACGATTATACCAATATCCTTAGTGTTGTGGGTAGATTTTTACCAACATTTGCAGGATCCTAATTAGCATCTGATGTACATCTCCCAGGTATGAAAGTCGTTTATGAATTATATTTGGATTTAAGGGTAACGAAGATCTGTAAGTCTGTTTTCAGGATCACTAATATAATTAAGGATCCTGGATATACTCTTGTTATTTGTCTTGCAGGGTCCTAGTTAGGATATATTTATTTAACATAATCATGCAGGATACTGAACGTGGAGGATCCTTAAGTAAGGATCCTAAGTTTATTCTGGAGTAGGCATAGCTCAGGATCCTGAACCCGTATTAGTTCAGGATCATGTGCGGATTAACGTGTTTATTTTCTTTGAGTATTGACCAGGTCATACATGATACGCGTTAATGAGATATGCTCCGTATTACGTGGCTAGGCTTTGATACGATTTGGAGAGGACGAAGTCAGCTGCACGTGTGGAATAGAGTCAAAAGAGACGTTGGTGGTCTTCATCATTCCTCGGAGGATCCCTGATATTTCAGAATTATTGTTAAACGCTCTTAGTATATAAACGAGGCTTGGGTGATCGATTAGGTTAACGAATATACACTACTCACATCTGCAAATAACAAAAACACTCTGCTATTTCTTCATTTTACGATTATTTCACCAACACTTAGGTAAATTCACACACATTCACTTAGCCGATCATCCTTGTGCTCTTAGTTTGTAATTATTCACTTTCATTTCAATAAAATTTACAAAGGCAAGGATCGTTTGATCCTACCCGAGGTTTTGTGCCGGCGATCAACCTTGATCAAGGGCTTTCCTCGTCCATCATCATGTCGATTTTACTTACTTGTCATTAGTTTCGTTATAATTGCATTCTGTTTATATTTTATTGTCAAAATCGTCATTATACATAATCTGTTCTTGAGCTTTGATACAAAAACGTTTGTTCAACAAGGATCCACGAATTCAATCAATCTTTTCAACACAAAATATTAACTTACTAATAGAGGTAATCGTGTTTCTACGTAATTATCTTGATAGTAATTTTTACACCTTACCTACAAACTAATTTTGATCACTTAATTGCTTTTAGTAATTTTTGACCAAAACAATTTGGCGCCCACCGTGGGGCAACTGGTGTTTTGCTTATTCAAACTTTTGTTAAGATCCTTGTTGAGTCATCTTTTCCAAAGATTTTTGTCGAAAATGTCGAGCCAAGGACGATCTACTTCATCTACCGTGCCATCGTCATCATCTGCTAGAACCACTCTTCATCCTGCTCCACCTCTCACATCATCTCAACAGCAGCCGCATAATGTCTATCAAAGGCTATCTTCGGCTGGATCCACTTCTATGGGGACTGGATTCTTTTCGGATCCAGACCCTGTTATGATTGCTAACCGGGATATCGTGTCTATGTTTACGCAGGTTAAAGAACAGCTTCAACGAGTGGAGAGAAGCAACGAAATCCTGAGAAAGGATGTGGAGGACATGAGGACTAGAAACAATGTTCCAGCTTCTCAAGTTACTACTCCTATCCGAAGCAGGATCCTTGATTTTAGCACTCCTTCATCCATGGAACATCAAGGAGACTTTGTATCCATGCAAGGGAGCGCTAGGATCCCAGATCCAATCTATGCTACAGGAGTTTCTACGTCAAGGGGTCAACAACCTAATCCAGGATCCTCATACAGGACTCCTGATGGTGGTAACATGTTCAATAATTTTACTTCTAATAACACTGTTGGGACTAACAATTTTCAGGATCCTGGAGTTAGCCCTATAATGGCAAGAGAAATACAGAAGTTGAAGGATATGATATCAAGCGTCCCTGGAGTTGTACAACCAATTCCACAAGTTGCTCCAACGGCGCATAGGATCTCAAGATTTGCACCACCTATTTGTGATGCTGAGATCCCGAAGAGATTTCAAACACCCAATATGAAGCTGTATGATGGAACGACGGATCCTGAAGAGCACATTACGCAATACAGGGAAAGGATGGAAATCATTTCAATTCCTTCTGATCTTAAAGAAGCGTGCTTATGCAAAGGCTTTGGCTCCACTCTCACAGGATCCGCGCTAAAATGGCTATTGAACGTTCCTCCTTACTCTATTACTTCATTTGCTCATTTGATTAATTTATTTAATAATCAATTCTCTTGCAGTAGAACATTTGAAAAACTAACTACTGATTTATATAGAATTGTCCAAAAAGCTAATGAGTCTCTTCGAGATTTTGTAGGGAGGTTCGGGAGAGAATCCTTGAATATTCCTAATTTGGATATGCCTACTGTTGTACAAGCCTTTAAGATGGGGATCAAAAGGGATTCCCCATTCTATGAGGATCTTGTTATGAATCCTTGCAGGAACCTTGATGAAGTCAGAAATAGAGCTCTAAGGTTCATCAGATTGGAAGAGGATGCGATGATACAGAAAAGAGTGGATACTCAATCAGCATATGACAGGCCTAACAGAAAATCGGACTCATCCTCGTTCAGATCAAACAGGAACAAACCTTATACCAGAAATGAGGATCGTCGTGTGAATGCTGTTGACGAGGATGATGAAGAATATCCTAAAATAACTGATTATTATTTTTCCTATAGATACAACAGGTATATTGTGTGACATGCAAGATCTAGGAGATAAAGCGAGGTGGCCGAAGAAGAATGATAAACCTTATGTACGGAAAGACAAATCTAAGTGGTGTGCATACCATGAGGATTTTGGCCACATAACTGAAAACTGCATAGCTCTTCGAAAAGAGATCAGTCATTTGTTGAACAAAGGATACTTGAAGGATCTGCTCGGGAAAAAGAAGGATCATGCGAAGGATCAGGACAGAATTCAGGATCCTGAGTCTCAGAATAATCGAAGGATCCCTACCAGAGCAAGATCCACACCTTCAGATGCCAAGGTAATCAATTTTATTTCTGGTGGATCTGATATCTATGGTACTTCTTATTCTTCAGCTAAAAGGCATGCAAGAGAGTCCAAATCAGAAAAGCCATACAAACCAACAAGGACCTCCATGAAGAAGGATGAGAAGATCATAGCATTTGATGAGGATGATCTAGAAGATGTTCAGGATCCTCACCATGATGGTCTGGTTATTAATCTGTATGTTGCCAGCCATTTTGTGCGAAGGATCCCGATTGATGGAGGAAGCTCAGTCAACATCATTCGTCTAGAGACCTTAAAGAGGATGGGTATCCCCAAATCAGAGATTACTTCCAGATCCACTATATTGGTAGGATTCAGTGGAGAAGCAAAGAATACCGTTGGTGACATTAAGCTGCTAATTTACATTGAAGGGGTAAATTCTATTCAAAAATTTTGTGTTATGGATTGTTTGTCAAGCTATAACATTATCCTAGGAAGACCGTGGTTACATGATATGAAAGCGGTACCATCAACCTATCATCAATGTGTTAATTTGATGTCACCAACTGTGTTCTTTGCTTCTCCACTGAATCCTACCAACACAGTGGATCTAGATGTGATCTCTGATTTCGGAATACCCATTCTCTTCAAGGTCTCCAGACGGATGATATTGACTGAGCTTCCTCCATCGATCAGGATCCTTCGCACATAATGATTGGCAACGTAAAGAGTAATAACCAAACCATCGTGGTGAGGATCCTGGACATCTTCTAGGTCACCCTCATCAAATGCTATCACTTTCTCGTCTCGCTTCATAGAGGTCCTGTTAGGTTGATATGGCTTCTCTGATTTGGATTCCCTCGCGTGCCTTTTATCTGCGGAATAAGAAGTACCACATATATCAGAACCACCATAAATAAAATTAATTACCTTAGCATCCGAAGGTGGGGATCCTGCTCTGGCTGGGATCCTTCTATTATCCTGAGCTTCAGGATCCTTAGCCCTGTCATGATCCTTGCCGTGATCCTTCACTTTTCCGAGTAGGTCCTTCAAGTATCCTTTATTAAGCAGATGACTGATCTCCTTTCGAAAGGCTATGCAATTTTCAGTCAAATGACCGAAATCCCCATGATATGCACACCATTTAGACTTGTCTTTCCATCCAAAGGTTTTCTCATTTTTCTTTGGCCATCTTGCTTTGTCTCCAAGATCCTCCATGGCACATAGTATACCTGTAGTATCTACAGAGAAATTATAATCAGTTATTTTAGGATACTCTTCATCATCTTCGTTGATGGTATTCACACGACGATCCTCGTTCCTAGCGTATGGTTTGCTCCTGCTCGATCTAGATGAGGATGAATCTGATTTCCTGTTAGGTCTATCATATGTTGATGAAGCATCCACCCTCTTACGTATTTCAGCATCCTTTTCCAGCCTGATGAACCTTAGAGCTCTATTCCTGACTTCGTCGAGGTTCCTGCAAGGATTCATAACAAGATCCTCATAGAATGGAGAATCTCTTTTGATTCCCATTTTAAAGGCTTGAACGGCAGTGGGCATATCCATGTTAGGTATATTTAAGGATTCTCTCCCGAACCTGCCTACAAAATCTCGCAAAGACTCATTAGCTTTTTGCACAACTCTATATAAATCAGTAGTTAGTTTTTCAAATGATCTACTGCAAGAAAATTGATTATTAAATAAGTTGATTAAATGAGCAAATGAAGTAATAGAGTAGGGTGGAACGTTTAACAGCCATTTTAAGGCGGATCCTGTGAGGGTAGAGCCGAAACCCTTGCACATGCATGCTTCTTTAAGATCAGAAGGAATCGGAATGATCTCCATCCTCTCCCTGTATTGTGCAATGTGCTCATCAGGATCCGTTGTTCCATCGTACAACTTCATATTTAGAGTCTGGAATCTCTTTGGGATCTTAGCATCACAGATAGGTGGCGCGAATCTTAAGACCCTATGTGCTGTTGGAGCGACCTCTGGGATTAGCTGTACAACCCCAGGAACACTTGATATCATATCCTTCAGCTTTTGTATCTCTCTCGCCATTACGGGGCTAACTCCAGGATCCTGCAAATTGTTAGTCCCAACAGTGTTATTAGAGTTATAATTATTAAATGTGTTACCACCATCAGGAGTCCTGTATAAGGATCCTGAATTTGATTGTTGACCCCTTGATGTAGATACTCCTGTCGCATAGACTGGATCTGGGATCCTAGTGTTTCCTTGCATGGATATAAAGTCTCCTTGACGACCCGAAGGTTGCGGGGTATCGAAGTCAAGGATCCTGCTCCGGATAGGAGTAGTAGCTTAAGTGGCAGAAGCGTTACTCCTTGACCTCATGTTCTCCATATCCTTCAGCAAGATCTCGTTGCTCCTTTCCACTCGTTGTAGATGCTCATTAACCTGCGAAAACATAGACACAATATCCCGATTAGAAATCATAACGAGGTCTGGATCTGATAGAAATCCAGCCCCAAGAGAAGCGGATCCAGCCGCGGAGGTCCTAGTATAAACATTTTGCGGCTGTGGTTGAGACGATGTGAGAGGTGGAGCGGGAGGAAGAGTGGTTCTCGCGGATGACGATGATGGCATGGTAGATGATGTAGATCGTCCTTGGCTCGACATTTTTGACAAAAATCTTTGAAAAAGATGACTCAACAAGGCTTTTAACAAAAGTTTAATTAAGCAAAACACCACTTGCCCCACGGTGGGCGCCAAATTGTTTTGGTAAAAAATTACTAAAAGCAATTAAGTGATCAAATTCTAGTTAGTGAGGTTGGGTGTTAAAATTGCTTTCAAGATAATTACGCCTTTACACGATTATCTCTATGAGCAAGTAGTAATTTTGTATGGAAAAACGTTTTGTGATCCTCCAATTCGCGGATCCTTGTTGAAAATACCTTTAATAATGAAAACAAGTGTTGTTAAATTGAATTCAAGAGAGTGTATCAAGTAAAACACAAGTTTGATAGAAGATTAATGACAAAAAGGCGAAGTAAATACAATCAAACTCTAGTAAATGATAAATAAGTAAAGTCGACACGATGATGTACGAGGAAAGCCCTTGATCAAGGTTGATCGCCGGCACAAAACCTCGGGAAGGATCAAATGATCCTTGCCTTTGTTAATTTTATTAAAATACGAGTAAAAGGTTACAAACTAAGAGCACAAGGATGATCGACTAAGTGATTGTGTGTGAAATTAGCTAAGTGTTTGATGAAATGATCGTAGACGAGTGTGAAAGCAGAGTGTGCGAGTGTGTTTCAGGTGAAAATAGCAAGTATTCATTAACCTAAATGATCATCCAAGCCTCGTTTAAATACTAAGAGCGTATAACAATAATTCTGAGAAATCAGGGATCCTCCGATGAAAGGTGAAGACTCCCAACGTCTCTTTTGACTTCATTTTACACGTGCTGGTGACTTAGTTTTCATTAAATCGTATCAAGAGCTCGCCACGCAATCCGGAGTATAGCTCAGTTGACGAATTCTCCCAAGACCTGGCCAATACTCGAGAAAATAAACGTGTTATATAGTTCATGATCCTGACCTAATATAGGTCCAGGATCCTGAGCTATGTGTACTTCGAAAATAAATATAAGATCCTTGATTAAATATCTTCCTGATCCAGGATCCTGCATAATTGTGTTAGACAAATATACCTCCGGGATCCTTAGCTATAACTGTGATCCTGGAAGTAGACTTACAAATATTTATTATCCTTAGATACGAATAACAAATGTACATAACTTCCATACCTGAGTAATGCTATTATGATGCTGGTAAGGATCCTGCAAAGTTAGATAAAAATCTACCCACAACATCTATGGTTCTAAATAATTCTAATGTTAATGATTACAGGAGGTTAAAATTTAACGGTGGAAGATATCGTTGCTTATGGATTCTATATTTTAAGTGATCATGCCTGCAATTCGGTACATATCAACATGAGAAGTGCATAATGAATATGTTTATTCTTTTAATTTCGATAACTTCAGTTGATTATGTCTTTCATTTACTTAATTCATATCGAGGTGATATTTATACATGTAAATCGCATATGCAAGCTCCGGTTAAGTTGCACATTAATTTAATCATTGTCATAACTATCATTGATATTATAATATCAACATTATAAGAATTTGGTGCAGTTGTTATAAAATAGTTATAAACTTTTTATATTAGGTTATGGTTTTGTTTTCCTTTTTTTGTATATAGTTTTGTAGATTTTGTCACATGGAATGATCATGTCGTTAAGGGCTTTCCTCTGGAGATTGGATAATCTTAGCCTTTGTGAGGTAAGGTTGCATTGTCTGATCGTTTGTTGGCGTAGATTTTTTATTTTATTTTCGTTATTGAGATGCAGACTGGATGTTTCAACAGGATTAAGAACACGTACTATCGACAAGAGCATTTTCCACTAATACAAGAAACCCAACAATCCCCTGTAAGTCAAAATATGTTTATTGATATCGTTCTATCTAATTCTTCAATCCTTTCGTCCCTCTAAGTTGTTTAGGAGTTCCTTTGGTTTGATTGGTTGTTGATCATAATCAAAATTTTCGAATTTTCCTATCAGTTACCCATGTAATACAAATCTCATTCAAAAATATTATATTCTAATTTATCCTAATATATAGTTTCCTATTTGTTTACATCTTCCTCCACTATATATAATCATCTCCTCCCAAATTTTTTATCATCTTCGCATTCCTTCTACACCCAATCCCTACGATGGAAAAAATCACCATTTGAGAAATCCCCTCTTACTCATGTGCTCAATTGTAACAATGAAACTAAAAGTTTATTCACCATCAATACTAATAGTTCCTCAAGATCCTTTTCCTTCTTTATTTGTTGTCTAATTTTTAAAACACTTTTTGTTTGTAGATCAATCTCATATTTTATAAAAAAACATGAACACCCTACTCATTTACAATGAATTTCTTATTTGGTATAACTTTGTAGTTCCTAAAATTTGTTGTTCCTTTTTTTAGGCATTCCAAGTGCTTCATTTGATCCACAATATCATCCAATTCTTCCAAAAGGTAAATTAAATTTTTTAATTATTTTTAAAATTGATGTTGATATAAGTTTACATTCATTCCTTATATCCCCTTTTTAATATGTATAAATATATTCATATATAATTGAATTTGACGTAAGTTTGTTAATAATATATATATATATATATATATATATATATATATATATATATATATATATATATATATATATATATATATACCTTATAAAATATGGAAATTATAGAAATAGAAATAATAAGAACATAAAAGATTATAAAAAGATACCTTTATTTATAAAATCTGAATTAATACAGGGACACTTCGATTCTATACAAGGGTTGCTTTCTTCTATATAAGATGAGCTTGACTGAACTATAGGAGATATACATATATTAAAGTCTAGAGTTTTTGAACATTGTGATGTGGATAATTTTACAGAGGGTTTTGGTTTCATAGAAATTTTTTGGCTATAAATATTCAATCAAGGTTTGAAAATTCTGGCTTAACTTTTGTTCCTCAAATGGCTCAAGAATTTTTATAATTTGTTTGTTGGGGTTTATAGAATATTCTGGAGTGATGGATGGAGTAGAGAAATTTCTTGATGGTATAGTTTGTGCTAGTTTAGAGGGTGAAAACTGATTTATAACTGTTTTTGTTGGAATAGATTGTGCAAGAACTGAGTATGGTGGTCTTGGTCTGGGAGCTATAGGACCAAATCTGTTGGGATGTATAGGTAATGCTGGGAAATTTCTTTGATTAGAAGAGGATGATGATGATGATTGGTTGATAGATTGTTTGGTGAGAACGATCTTCCTGTTAGACTCACTCATTTTCCCTGTAAAAATTCTCTTGATAAAAAATCGGGCAAAGAATTGTCTTTTCCTTTTATAAATTTGATTGTAAAATCAAAATTTCTTAAAATAGCTTGCCATCTAGCAAAAACTTGTTTAGAAATTAAATTTTTAACATCCTTTTTCAAAATATATTTAGCAGATAAACAATCAATTCTTAATAAAAAAGGTTTCATATACAAATCATCTTCAAATTTTTTAATATTTAGAACAATACTTAAAATTTTCTTTTTAATAGTAGAATAATTCTTTTGGGTGTCATTCCAGGAATCAGAATAGAATCTTACTAATTTTTCTTCTTCATTATTTAATTTTTGTTTTAGAATTCCCCCAAATCCTAAGTCACTAGCATCAGTTTCTACAATAAGACTAGCACTAGGGTGAGGAATGTTTAAACATGGAAGAATTTTTACTTTTTCTTTGATTTGTCTTATAATCTTTGTATGTTCTTCAGTCCATGGTTTAGGATTCTTTTTTAATCTATCATATAAGGGTTTACATATAATTCCTAAATCTTTGAAGAAATCATGAATATAATTTAAACATCCTAAGAATCTTTGTAATTGTGTTTTATCTTTTATTTCATCAGAAAATTTATTGGTAAATTCAAGACTTCTTTCAATGGGTTTTATAGTTCCTTGAATAATATTATGACCTAAAAATCTTACATCTGTTTGAAATAATAACATTTTTGTTGGTGAAACAGCTAATCCATTTTTATAAATAGTATCATAAAATATATTTAAGTGTTTAAAATGTTGATCAATATTTTTTGAAAATATTAAAACATCATCAATATAAACGATTACAAAATTTCCAATTGGTAGAATGATATCATTCATAATATTTTGAAATTCGGATGGAGCGTTTTTTAATCCAAAGGGCATGACGTTCCATTCAAAGTGTCCAAAAGGGACATTAAATCCTGTTTTATACTTATCTTCTTCTTTTATTTGGATTTGCCAAAATCCAGATTTCATGTCAAATTTTGAAAATATTTTTGAGTCATATAATTTTTTTAATAAATCTCTTTTATTAGGTATAGGATATCTAATCCATTATAATACTTTATTTAGGGGTTTATAATTTATAACTAATCTTGGAATACCTCTTTCTGTTTCTGCATTATTAATTACATAAAAGGCTGAACATGACCATGGTGACTTAGATGGTCTAATAAGTCGTTTTTCTAATAAATCTTTGATTTCTTTTTTACAATTTAGTTCTAATTCGATAGACATATGTATAGATTTTGCTTTAGTAGGTATATTCTTTTCATTGAATTCTTTAATGTAAGGTAATCCTACTGTGTTGTTTTCTTTTCCAGAAAGCACTGGGTATAGTTGAACACACATTATTTTTAAATTTTTCTTCAATAAATTTTACCTTATTCTGTATATTTTTGTCTTGTAATTGATTATATATTCTTTTATCATTTATTTCATTAATTAAAAATTCAGCTTGTTTTCTTTTATTTTTAATTAAATGTAATTCATGAGTAACAATAGGTGTAGTAAATTCGAAAATTATTTCTTTATTTAATACTTTCGTGATAATACCTCTTTCGTCTACACTTATAGGATATAATTGTATTATAAAGGGTAATCCTAATCTAATTTGAGAAGTTAAATTTTTTACTAATATAAGATGAGTTTTAAAACAATAATTTTCTTTACATATATGAACATCAGATAATTTATAACCTATATTAAGTTTAGATTCGCTGGCTGTGGATAATCTCTGAGTAGATTTTTCAAAATATTTAGTTGGAATTAAACATTCCTGTATACAATTTAAATCTGCTCCGGAGTCAACTAAAGCAATTAAGGTTATTTTAAATTCTCCGTTTATCATTATATTTACTTTTGTATGCCATCTTTGATATTTAGTATATTGGATTTCATTAATTATAGGGTCAATTAAGGGTTTATCTTCTAGAGGTTATACTTTGTTCATTTTTATTTTCTTCTATTATTTTAACCTTCTCTTTTAGAATCTTTATTTCTGTTTTAACCGTATTAAGTTCTTCTTGTAAATCTTGTATTGTTATAGGTTTGGTTTTATTAAATCTTTTACATATTTCATTGAAATTATATATGGTATAATCTTCTTCTTTGTTATCTTCAATATTTAATTTTCTTTCTAATTGTCTCAGATATAGATCTTTCGTTTCTTTATCATTGATTTTGCTTATCATGTCAATTAATGAATGTAATTCATCATTATTAGTAATAACATTAATCTCTTTATAGTTACAATTACATGTTCCTATACATTCGCAATTTTCAGAACTGCTGCTGTTTTTAGATGATTCTTCTTCAATTTTATTTAAATCATTTTCACTATAATCAGATATACTTGATTCATTATCTTTGATTAATTTACTAATCTTTTGCCTAAGATTTTCTATATCGATTTCATTAATCTTAGTTTTAGAGTAACATTCTTTTGACATGTGTCCAGGTCTGCCACATTTATAACAAATAATAATATCTTGGTTATTCTATTTTTTATTTTCTTTTCTATATTTATTATTATATTTTTTGTATGATACCTTCTTTTTTCTTTTATAATCTTTATTTTGATAATATTCTTGATTATTTTTCATAGGTTTTTTATTATACCTTTTATATTTTATTTTCTTAGAAATAGGAGGGGGCAATATTAAAGGTTTATAACCGTATTGTTCATAGAAATTTCCTAGTTCATGTCTTCCATCAATTCCTTCCTTTGTAATTTTTGCTTTTAGTTTTAGATCAGAACATATAGCTAATCCTTCTTTATTAACATAGTTTATGATTTCTCCATAAGTTAATTCTTTATAAGGAATTTCATTATTATAATCATTGCTTAATTTATTTCTAATTCTTTCAGCAAATAATTTTGGTAATCCGGCAATAAATCTTTCTTTCCAATAGGATTCTCTACAATCTGGTCTAGTCATAACTTTTGCTAAGAAAACATCTTTATACCATCTAAAATCTTGTAATTTTCTACATGTTAAATTTAATAATATAGTTGAATTTCTTTCTTGATATTCTGTTGGGTTTCCTACATAATTTTTTATAATAGCATATACTAGAGTATTTAAAGAATCATCAATTTGTGTTTGAATAGTTGATCCATTTTCTGTTTTCATAACTAATTTTTTTGAATTTAATATATGATTTTTTTTCATCTTGAGTGACATAACTATCCCACCATCCTTTTAATACTCCTGTAAATCCTGATATTATCATTTGTGTTATTTATTGTCTGTATTTTTATGAGCTTTATATGAAGTTGCTGCCATAGTCATTTCTTGTAATAAGTTTAAAATTTGATATTCTGTTTGACCATCTATATTCCATTCATATATTGAATTACCATTGTATCTAGATTGTACAATTTTATCTCTTTCTTCATATTGTAAATCTGGTGGTGTTGGTCTATAATAATAATTTCTTGTTTCTGGTCGGGGTGTATAAGTCTTATTGGATGTATAAGGATTGTATTTTATCTTTTCTATAGCATGAAATTGTTCTTCTATCTCAGATATATCAGAGGTTTCGTCTTCATTTATAACATTTACATTATGATTTGATATACTAAATCTTTGTAGTTTTTCTTCAATTTTCTTTAATAGTTTACTTTGTCCTCCTAGATTTATTGGTGTTTCTATATTGTAAGGTATAAATATAGGGTTTTCTTCTACTTGTATATTAGTTGAAGTACTTGCTTCTTCATTTCTATTTTCTATTCTATCTAATTGTTGTCCTATAGTATTTAACATTTCATTAGTATGATTATTTTGATATACAATATTTTTTAATATTTTATCAGTATCTGGTTTATCGGCTTTTGAAAAGGGGATTCCTATATATTCCTTTTCTTCCTTTTTTATAATTATACCCTTACAAGGTGGCTTAATACTTATAATTTTCTCATTAGTTGTTAAATCAGTATATGATCTATTTATATTAGTCGTTGTTTCAATCTTGGCTTTATAAGGAAATTCTATATTTTCTTCTATACAATATAATTCGAACCATGTAAAAAATGATATATTTTCTTTATTATCTTGCATATAAATAATCCATTTTAGTTCATGAATAATCTTTATATCTTTATCAAAATTAAGATAATACCAAATAAGTTTTTCATTATTATAGTTATTAAGTCTTTCGTCTTTTAAATAATCTAAATCCTTTTTATTCATTGTATTAACAGATTATTAATTTAGACCTTGTCGCTTTTAGTTTATTTGCATTTATTTTTAATAGTATATTTATTGTATCCATATGTTTTGTTGTAATATTTTTTATCTGTTTTATTTGATCTTTACTCAACCATTTATAATCTGTATTTCGTTTTATTCTAAAATCTTCTAACTGTTGAATTAATTGTTTTCGTTCTTCATATAAAAACATTAAATAAACTGATATAAATCTATTATGATCATTATTCATTTGTATTTTACTCATAATTGTTCTTCTCTAGAATAATCTACTTCAGATTTAGAAGGGTTATAAGAGTTACTAAAATCTTCACTTATATTGTCATCTTCATATAGTGGTTTAGGAATTGACCTATTGAAGTCGACTCCTTTAACTCTCATAGATTGAGATCTTCTTAATAAATGTTCACTAGATCTTGAACTAGAGGTTTCAGGAATATATGTAGAATATCTAGGTGGTTCTTTTCCAAAATCTATCTCTATACTTCCGTCAGTATGTTCTGTAATATCTGATATTTTGCTAATAGTTTCTAAGGGTTTGGGTGAACTTATATCTTCTAATTTCCAATTTTGGTTTTGAGTAATTTCATTCCATTTTAATCTTTTAGGTATATTAACCCTAGAATGTCTAGTATTAGCTTCAAATATTATAGTTTCATCTTTTGGTGACATTAATTTTGATCTTGGTTCTATAGTAGTGGTCATTGTTTTATATAAAACTCTATATATAACAACTATAGGGTCAATTCCTTGTTTAATATCTAAGTTTTTTGTTTTAATTGTTAAAGTTAAAGTATCTAATATATTTTTATCGAATAAAGATATAGTGAAATTAGGATAACAATTAAAATATATAGGGTCATTACATATATTGGATTCTGCCATAGCTAATAAAGAATTTCTAAAATTTAAATGTCTAGCATCTCTTAATATAACTAAAGTAGGTACATCTAACCCTATTCTAGTCAAAGGTTTAATAGCTATCTGTATTAATCCTATATGTAGAAATTTATAACTTTTCATATGATCTTTAATAGTATTTCTAGAAAAAAAAGCTGTATATTTTGATTATTTTGTAGAAGAGGTAAAGTTTTTTCTGTTTGCTTTATAGAATATCCCTGGAAATAATCAAAAGAACCAATCTTATAAATATTACTAATCTTTTGTTTAGGTATACTCCAATCTTTCAAATTGTTTTCAATGTTTGAAATAGAAACTTCCATAGAATTTGTATGATCATGTTCTTCTTCGATTTCAGAAGTAGAACTACCTTTTTGATTTGATAGTAATCTTGTGATTCTATTCATATTTAATTATTAACTATTTGATTTAAACTTTGTTTTCTGAAAACCTTAACTTATAATGTTGATTGAACATACCTTCTCCGGGAACACCCCCATATCGCCGTGGTACGGTCGTCTTACTGTTCATCTGCGACTAATTCCAACCGGCTGATCGACAGGACTTACCAACGCAGATGTATATTTTTTCAACATATATAAATTAATTTTTTCTTTTAACAATGATGAAATCAAACAATTCATAATTTTCATAAGAATATAATCCATAACTACTACCACCTCAAAAAATGAGCTCATGGCTCTGATACCAAATGCGTATGTATATATATATATATATATATATATATATATATATATTAGATCCCTGATGACTTTTACGAATGGCTTGAGATGAACTTTGGGAACGATGAATTGACTGAAGATCTATTGCATAGTATCATGACAAAAATTGTTAAGGCCGATGAACAAATAAAAGCATTACGTGCGTTAGGTCATGTAATCAATGCTGATTATATTGTTGATTTCAACTTCTTCACCAAAACATTTAACAATCGCCCGCGTTACCGCGGGTCTTATATCTAGCAAAGAATAAAGTGACATAATAATTGTGATTATTAAATTTTCCAATATACAATCGAATAATTGTGATTATTAAATTTCCAAATATACAATCGAATTTTAACGACATGTTAAATCTTTTCCTTTCAAAAAAAATATGGTCAAACTTTACACGTAAACCAAAGCATGGTACACGTAGAATATTAAAAAATGCAATACGCTCTAAATTGTTTCCCTTGATGACACATCATTTTTTTTTTTTTTGAAAGGCAGTAGAATGATCCCGTGCGCAACGGCCACTAGGCAAGCTAGTGGACTCGACACGCTGGCGAGGTCATTATCCCCTACTGCTTCCAGAAGGGAAAACCCCACAAGGTTCCGAGCGGGGCTCGAACCTGGGCCTTGTGATGACACATCATATTAAAGTTAGATTAACATAGGTATTAGCTTGACAAATCACAATTAGTCTCCTTCTTCTTTAGTTATAAGATAAGATATGGAAAAAAATGGGCCACAACATATGCCTTTATTGGGCTTTAATAAAAACACTAGAAATGAGTCACTCGTCCATTTCATCCAACCAAATTGATGTGGACCTTCCATTTATTTACACCAATGCTGTATAATGAACAATAAAAATGTCTCCGCTACTGAGTACTGAGGGTATATATTGAGTTAGTTGAGTCAATTGTGAGTTACTTGAAATCGACTCGGTTAAGGTTGAGTCTGAGATTTTTTTTATCGAGGTTGTTATGTTTTTCCCATTTTATTACATGTATTGGTTGATGTTACGATGCTTTTTCATGTTTCAATTCAACTTCCGTTGACATAACATGTTAGTTGTCAAACGAAGCTCAAATGCATTGAGCTAATTAATACTGAATTTTGGCAAATCCCTTCCCTCTTTACTATTAAAAGATGTACTGATTAGTCTAATCATTTTCAAATTATCTTTGAATTAAATCACTAACATTCACCATGATTAGCCAATAAATCACTTAGTTGATTATATAATTACCCTTTTGCCCCTTTATACTTCCAATATTTTTCAAGCCCAATTCAAATATCGTATACCATAATATCCAGTAGAATTTGAATTTGAAATTCAAACATGTAAATTAATTTGGGCAACTATTAATGGTGAAAATTAAATATTATTAATGGTTGCTGTTTATATGACACTTGCCTTTCTTGGAACTCCTTTCCGTATAAAACTACATATTGCAGCAACGTAACCTAAGCTATTCCTTGTACTGAAAAAACTGATTCAAAACAAGAGAACCATCGCCAATGGCAATTATATAGCAACTCAATATATAAAGAAATTGATCGACCAAACCAAATTTAGTTGGTGAAGACAAAGATTCAATGGTACAACTGAAGCCAAAGACAAATCATGTTCCCTTTCACTCCCATCTGGCCGCTCTAAACCCTAATGGAATTCAAAAATTGAGGCAAACAAAATGACGACGGTGTTTAATATCATGTCTCTGATTCAATCCATTCACAGGTACAAACTTTACTTGATTTCTACATTAATTGAATCTTGAATTTCCTTGATCTTGTTTTATAATCAAAAATAAAAAATAACTCAATATCTGTTAGTAGAATTGAAATTGAAATCGAACATTTGAAATCGAAATGATTCGTACCACGTTTTAAGAAGCTATACACATGGGTTAGTGGAAACAACCCAATCAATGTGGATATAAACCCAAAATATCAAGAAAATTGCAAAAGAATGGAGATTTTTCTAAATTCTGATAATAGTGATGAGCGAACTTGGTTTATGTAGGCCCATTATATAAAGTCCGAGCCATTTGTATTGGGCCTAGTCCACCAAGTCCAAGCCTAGCCCAATTAGGCCTAGCCCGTTATCAAATATATATGTGTGCTTGTAAAGCCCAATTAGATCTTGCCCAGCCCAATTCATGGATCATATATATTTATGATTCAAGTTCGTAGGGTAGGTGACAAGAGACGTGAGGGTAAACAGAAAGTGGACTGCAAGAAATTGATTAAGTGTAACGAGCGAAGTCGGCAAAAGAAAAAGTGATCGGTGAGTATTTGTACGTTCAAACGAAATCGAATATGTGTATTGTAATCTTAGATTGATTGTAACGTAACGTTATTTATAATCAATAGAATATTTAGATTGAAAAGTATTTGTTTTGTGTTTCGTATTTTCGTTTATATAATCATTTGGGTCGTATGATTGTATTCAAGGATTCCGCACGGAAACGGGACTTATACTCTAGTTCATCACTGCTACTAGGTCCCTAAAAATGTCTATTGTTCAACAAGTTTCAACCTCTGTTACCCGTATATCTCTTGTTCCCAAGATGGGAAAGATGTTTATGTGTACACTACCACATGAAGATTCAGAGGCTTTTGCATCATCAAACGAAAATGAGAAAGAAGCGTTGAAGGAGAAAGCTAATGATGATGAGCACAAAGGGAATCATGATCATCCTGATTCGGAGCTGTTTACTGTGGAACGAACACCTCATGGTAGCATCATTCATTTTCGTGACCACGTGAGTCTTCAAGACCGTGAAAGAAGTAGGTTTTTCTTCTCATCTTAAGTTGATCTTGGTAATAAAAATTAATCTTTCGATATAAATTATAACATTTCTATTATTATTTTTTTATTTTTTTTACTATGTCTCGATCAGTTCTGAAGGAGAAGATTCATGAAAGATGTATGACTACTACTTTATCTCCTTTTTCATTTCTTAGAGATTTTATAATTTATTAATGTTTAGTAAAACCATAAAATAACTAACTATCGGAGTAGTATTATTTTTGTTTCAGTAATGGGTTATCCAACTGAGAGAGCTGGAGAAGCTGTTGCTAACTTTTGCAAACGTGTCTACGAAAAGTACTTTTCTCTTTAGGATCTTTTGGGAGTGGTACGGTATTAATTAATTACCAACCAACTACTCCGTATAAGTTTACCTGGCCTTGATTCAGACTTAAGAATAGCTAGGCAGGCAGCTAGCTAAAGGTATTGTTCTTGTGATTCCTTCAATTCCCAGTTGCATGGGCTGTGAAAACATAAGCTATTTAATTAATTAAGCTGGTGGTACGTGGTCTTTTGAGCTTTTGTTTTATAATATTATAATATAATTATAATTATATACTCCGTAATTACAGTATTTATTATCATGCATGGTAGCTAAGTACTAAACTGAATCCTTTTTGAATATTTGTGGAATCGTATGTTTCATATTTTAGTTAGTTTATGAATATGGATGTCAGAATGCCACTGTGCTTTGATGATTGGTGATATATATTAAATAAATGACTTAATTAGTTTGTTTATTTTGATAAGTATATATGGTGGAGTGAGTTTATAATTAAAATTAGGCTAGGGTACGTGTGATAATTACTAGATAATATTTCGTAAATGGCAAGAATTTTCTTAAAACAAAATTAAAGTACTCTTTGAAATCCGAAATCATGGATTAATTATTAATTTGAGCATATGCATATCAACCTAGCTAGAAAATATATGTGTTTTGTATTTTGTGAGATTTATGTTGCCGATCGAGGAAATTTGTTAGTTGCTTGAAGAATTTTTGATGTATCGATCTAGTTAAATTTGGGTATAAACTTGCATTCGATCTGCATATATTCATATTTATATGTACGTTTAACATGATGATATTGTATATTGGTTATCTGTTATATATATCGATCGATCTGTCTGATGTTTTACTATACAATGACAAATCACTTTTACTATTTAGCGCGCAGTAGATGATTTAATCATCAACTATTATATAAAAAAGAGTACGTGCATTTGAATATATTTTTAAAAGCGAACAAAGTGACTTTGAGCTCTTTACATTTCAAAGCTTAATTACTTGTAGGTGAAAGTATTATGTGCATAAATAATTATATTTAAATTATTTAATCCGATGATTAAGACACCAATGGGTCATACCGATGCATCATGGACGGATATGTACGGAATAATTAATTGTGAATTAATTATGTAGAGTTAAATAAAGTTTAGTTTTAAATGTTAAAACTAAATATTGTTAAAGGGTTTAATATGTAACTAATGACAAACTTGGTGAACAAGTTTAGCTAGACTATAAATAAATGTCTAGGGGTTCATTAGTTACTAATCAACACATTAACCAAAACCCTAAAACTCTCTTCCTCCTCCCTCCTTGTTTTAATCGACCGAACCACACAAACCCCAAAACCGATTTTCGGTTTTGGGTTAGTCGATCCATACACACACAAGTGTGTTACGTTCTCGATTCGGTTTGCGCGTTTGTTACTAGTTTGTAGTAAAGATTAAACGTATAAACAAGCATGAATAAATCTAGCGATTATATCCACAAGATGACTAGTATTGGTACGAACACATTGGCACCTCCGAGCAAGAAACAAAAGACTGATCATTCCGAGCAAATCGCTGTAAGTTTGTTTCTTTCATCTTGTTGTTTGTTTGATCGATTTAATTCAAGTATTTGGATCCGCGGTAATGGGTTTAATGATTTTATTATTTTCCGCATATTATTGTTTTTAATATTTAATAAAATTAACCGGTTAAAAACCCAACAGTGGTATCAGAGCCGCTTATACTTGTTTAAATCATCAAAGATACATGATTTATTTAATTTTGATCCGTATAAAATTATGAGAATTGAATTTTGTGGTTTAGTTAAAAATCGATTTATATATGTATATGTGTAACATCCTCTTAATTAAGCTGGTAATTTCTAATTTAAATTGAATATGTTATTATTTTAGAAATTATTCGACAAATATGTTAAATTACGAAACTTAATTAAATAAGCTTTAGAACTTATTGTGCTTAGTAAATTATTGTTTGTTTTAATTTACTATAGTTGACGGTGCAATAAAAGAAGTTTCTCGCAAATGGTTTTTTTCTAGGTTCCAAGCAATAGATTGAAATGGGACTAGTTTTAAGTGAATGCGGGTCGGTGTAAAAATGTGAGCCGACTTAAATACTTTCCTTTTCAGGAAAGTTTATCACTTTCTATTTTTAGAAATCAAAACTCTAAAACCCTAAAACTTCAAAAAACCTTTAAAACCTTTGCAAACAAGTGATTTTGAGCTGATTGATCTTGATTCTAGCTAGTAAATCATCACCATCAACTTGTTTTTAGTTCTAAGTGGTAAGTTTTGATTTTGTAAATCTATACTTTGAGTGATTGAATGAATTGATGTTAAATAGGTGTATCAAACATGTTATTGTATGCTTATGTGATGATATATGACATGAAACTGCTGCTGAAATCGTTATTTGGTTTGGTTTACACTTTTCTGGGTTATGTTCTGCACAAACTGCCCAGGTCTGACGAACACAAGGAATCCGGCGGATTCCTTATGAATCCGGCGGATTCAAGCCGGTCAAAGGGTGGAGAATCCGGTCAAAGTGGTTTAAATCCGGCGGATTCGGCCAACCGGATTCGTTTTATGAACCCTGGTCCAAATGTTGCATCTGAAATCTATTAGAATCCGGCGGATTCTAGGGGAATCCGGCGGATTCCATGCCTATGCAGAGACTTTGATTTTGGTTAACAAACTTCATATATTTCCTAATGTATTATGTTTAAATTGATAATTAAGTTGATATACTTAACTAAGGTGCATATAATGATGAGGTAATACCTGTTTTGAAATGTATTAATATATGTGATATTCGAATATAAGCTATGGTTTTACGAATGTGATTACTAACTTATATTTGATTTTAATTCTCAGATAAACAAAGAGCTCAGCGAGATAAGACAGCTGAGTAAGTGAAACGAAACAATCAGGTGAGTGGATTTGAAACTCACAGTTTGATTTGGTTGTGTCAGTTTGATTTCAATCAGTAATTATAGGATTACTATTGATAATATGTTAACCTTGAAATGATATGCCATTTGATTGGTTGTTTGTTAAACATTGAATTGAAATGTATAATCCAGAGGTCAACTAGATCGTTGGTTGGACTTGATTGCTAATGTTGGTCAACACAGGGTTGCGTACATGTGTTGATGGAGATTAGCATTTAGTTAGCGGTTAATCACTGTTTTGGCCTACAGTTGATTTAAGTGTTCTGATGGGGCCACCCGGAACAGGGTCTCTAGGAACCACCGTTCCTCTTGACGATATTTGTTGCATTATTGATTGTAAACAGATTGCTAGCTAAATTGAATTGTAGTTGATTATTCATTCACTTAGCTTCGTGCTAATCCCTCAATTTACTTCCTGCAGGTAATGTATAATATGTGGGTAGTCAGGAAGAATGTTTTGACGCTGGGAATGTTTGAAACTTGCAACTCTGATCCAGTTTGTAATAAATTATGTTTTATAGTATATAATTCCCCGGGTTTGTAAACATGTTAATTATGATTGTTTAGTAGTTAAACATATTGTATAAAGGGTTGCGAAAAATTTCTAGCAGGTTTTAATAGAATATGTAATTATAGAAGTCGCTTCCGTCAAACTTAATATTATATTGTTGTATTAAATGAGGGGCGTTATAAGTTGGTATCAGAGCAATAGTTTGGGGCAATTGAATATGATTGTATGTTCAATCCTAAACTTTGATTGTGTTGTGTCAAACATTCTTGGGAATGGGATTATGTACTGAATGTGAAACTGTTAGTAGAATAGGTGCTAACGACTAATGATTTGTAAGCTGTTGTGGTGTTTACAGATATGGCGGATAACGAGCAACTACCTGTTAACCCTAATAATGTCTCAAGGCCTGAAGTCGCTGCTGAGACTCATGATGACCGTAATGAACACGCTGGTACTTCTTTCTATGCTAGAGAGGAGGCAGAAAGGGATCAGTATTTGCTTCATTTGGAAGAGGAAAACCAAGCGCTTAGAATGTATAAACAACAAAAAGAGGCTGAATCTTCTCATCCTGTGTTTGGTACGATTTCACCGCCAAAGCAAAAGGTGTGTTCCTTTAAAACCTTTATGAGCAGTAATCCGTCTGTGTATTCGGGTAGTACGAATCCTTCTGTAACTCTAGATTGGTTAAGAGATGTGGAAAAGAAATTTGAGGTTTGTCAATGTGAGGAAGAACTGAAAGTTCCTTATGCAACTCAACTTTTAAAAGGAGCAGCAATGAATTGGTGGGATTCGATTACTTCTGTATTATCTTCTTTTCAGAAAGCTTCTATCCGATGGTCTGACTTTCGTAATGAAGTTTGTAAGCAGTATTGTTCAAACTTTGATATAGCTCGGATTAGAAAAGAGTTTATGGATTTGCAATTAACTGATAACATGTCAATGGATGATTTGATAAATCAGTTCACAGAGAAACTTAGGTTTGTTCAGCAGTGGGTTCCTGATGAGAGAACTCAAATAGAACAGTTTGTGGGTACTTTACCTAATCATTATCGAACTTCAGTGAGATTAGCGAGCTCTCTTCCTCAAGCTTTCATGTTAGCTCGATCTGTTGACAGTGATTTGAAACCTCAACAAGTAACAAGTAAAGAAATAGTTTCTCAGAAATCTAGGAGTGAATCGACGGGTAAAGGTAAGCAACGGTGGCAAGGAAATCAGCAGGGTAAGAAACAAGAAAGTCGTGGTGGTACTTCTGATCGTCCCAATTGGTGTATTAAGTGTAGAGCTAGACATTTTGGGCCGTGTACTGTGCAAACCACTAGATGTGTGAAATGTGGTGTGATTGGGCATGAAGCCAAAGATTGTGTTTTTCCTACTTATGTGTGCTGGAATTGCCATAAGGAAGGTCATCGTGCAAATCAGTGTTTGGAGGCTAAGAGACAGGGTTCGGGGACAGTTGTTGGTTCATCAGCTTCTTCTGGTCAGAAGCGGAAGACTCCGCCATCTGCAGTTAGTAGGGCTTTTCAAATGACAGTTGATGAAGCTGTCCATACAGATGACGTAATCACGGGTACTTTTCTTGTAAATTCTGTACCAGCTCGTGTTTTGTTTGATTCTGGTGCAAATTGTTCGTTTGTATCTGTGTACTTCTGTGATAAGTTGAAAATGATGCCTACTGTGATAACAAACCCAGTTGAGGTAGAAATAGCTAGTGGCAAATCGGTTCCTGTTACCACCTCGGTAATTGGAGCTAGTATTATGATAGATAGCCAGACTTTTCCAATTTCCTTTCTGTTGATGCCAATTGCTAGTTTTGATGTGATTATTGGCATGGATTGGTTAAGTCAGTATAAAGCAAGCATAGATTGCCACAATAAGCTGATTAGAATTCCAATCTCTGAAAAGTCATATGTCGTGGCTCGCGGAGAACGGGATAATGTTTGTATACCTTTGATTAGTATGATGAAAGCTAGGAAATCTTTGTCCAAGGGTTGTGAATCGTATCTAGCTTATGTGATTGATGCTAAGTTAGAAAAGAAATCTCTTTCTGATGTACCGGTTGTTTCTGAGTATCCGGAAGTGTTCCCTGATGAATTACCTGGTCTACCACCGGTTAGGGAAGTTGAATATCAGATTGATCTTGTTCCTGGCTCTTCACCTATAGCCAAAGCCCCTTATAGATTAGCTCCATCTGAGATACGTGAAATGATGAATCAGATACAGGAGTTGTTGGATAAAGGGTTTATTAGACCGAGTTCTTCTCCCTGGGGTGCACCAGTTCTGTTTGTGAAAAAGAAAGATGGGTCTTTTAGAATGTGCATTGATTATAGGGAATTGAATAAAAGGACAGTAAAGAATAAATATCCTCTGCCTCGGATAGATGATTTATTTGATCAGTTGCAGGGATCTTCATTTTATTCAAAGATTGATTTGAGATCAGGTTATCATCAAGTTCGTGTTAGGGATTGTGATATTCCTAAAACTGCATTTAGAACCAGGTATGGTCATTTTGAATTCCTGGTTATGCCTTTTGGTTTGACGAATGCTCCTGCAGTTTTTATGGATTTGATGAACCGTGTTTGTCGACCTTTTCTTGATAAATTTGTGATTGTGTTTATCGATGACATTTTGGTATATTCTAAATCCGAATCAGATCATGGAATGCATTTGAGGTTGGTATTGGAAACCTTAAAGAGAGAACATTTGTATGCAAAGTTTTCTAAATGTGAATTTTGGATTCGGGAAGTACAGTTTTTGGGTCATATTATTTGTAATGATGGTGTTAAAGTTGATCCTTCAAAGATTGAAGCTGTAATGAATTGGAAAGCTCCAAAGTCTGCTTCAGAAATAAAGAGTTTTCTTGGTTTGGCGGGTTATTACCGGAAGTTTATTAAAGATTTTTCTAAAATTGCCAGTTCATTGACTAAACTAACCCGTAAGGAGGAAAAGTTTGTATGGGCTGAACAACAGGAAGCTGCTTTTCAGACTCTGAAACAGTTGTTATGTCAGGCTCCTGTGTTAGCATTGCCGGATGGGTCTGATGATTTTGTTGTTTATTGTGATGCATCGATTGCTGGTTTGGGTTGTGTTTTAATGCAGCGAGATCGTGTGATTGCTTATGCTTCTCGTCAGCTCAAACCTCATGAAAGAAATTATCCTACCCATGATTTAGAACTTGCAGCGGTTGTGTTTGCTTTGAAGATATGGAGACATTACTTGTATGGTACCAAATGTGTTATTTGTACAGATCACAAGAGTCTTCAGTATATATTCTCACAGCAAGAGTTGAACATGCGGCAGAGACGATGGTTAGAGTTAATCAAAGACTATGATTGTGAGATTAAATACCATCCAGGGAAAGCCAATGTAGTTGCTGATGCTTTAAGCCGCAAGGTAACTTCTGATCGAGTTTATTTTATGCGTTTAGAAGTTTCTTCTGATTTGGTGGGTCAGATTAAAGCTGCACAATTAGAGGCTTTATTAGATCATAATTTGAAATCTGAAATTATGTTGAATCGAAAGGAATTGTTATTGGATGATTCGAGAGGATTAAAAACCTTTCAGTCTCGTGTTTGGATACCTTTATTTGGTGGTCTTCGGGATATTATTCTGAATGAAGCCCATAAGTCCAGATTGTCTGTACATCCAGGAAGCACTAAAATGTATAATGACTTGAAACCTTTGTATTGGTGGCCTACAATGAAGATGGATGTAGCAAGGTTTGTTAGTTCTTGTCATATTTGTTCGCAAGTTAAAGCTGAACACCAGAAACCGTATGGATCGTTGAAACAGCTTGAGATTCCTGAATGGAAGTGGGAACATTTGACTATGGATTTTGTTACCAAACTGCCTAGAACTGTCCGTGGAAATGACATGGTTTGGGTTATTGTTGATCGATTGACCAAGAGTGCTCATTTTCTAGCTACCAGTGAAACTGCATCTCTGAGTAAGCTTGCACAGTTGTATATGAATGAGATTGTTACTCGGCATGGTATTCCGTTATCGATTGTATCTGATAGAGATCCAAGGTTTGTATCTCATTTTTGGCAAAGTTTGCAGCATGAGTTGGGCACCAGAGTGAATCTTAGTACAGCTTATCATCCTCAAACAGATGGTCAGTCAGAACGTACGATTCAGACATTGGAGGATATGTTGAGAGCTTGTATTCTGGAGTATGGTGGTTTTTGGGATTCTCATTTGCCATTGGTTGAGTTTGCTTATAATAACTCTTATCATTCTAGTATTGGCATGCCTCCATATGAAATGCTATATGGACGCCGTTGTAGAACTCCAACTTGTTGGCTAGAGGCAGGTGAGAAACAGTTTGCAGGTCCAGATATTGTCCAAATGACAGCTGATAAAGTTACAGTGGCTCGTGAAAAGTTGAAAGCTGCACGTGATAGACAGAAACAATATGCTGATCCTAAACGTCGACCTGTTACTTTTGTTGAAGGTGAACTTGTTTATCTGAAAGTTTCGCCTTGGAAAGGGGTAATTCGGTTTGGGAAACGTGGCAAATTGGCTCCTCGATATATTGGACCGTTTAGAATTCGTCAGATTGTTAATGATCAATCTGTTACATTGGATCTTCCTCCAGAGCTTGCTGGTATTCATGATACGTTTAACATTTGTTATTTGAGGAAATGTAACGTTGAAGACCAGTCTCAGATTCTTCCTTTGAAAGATTTGAAAGTTGATCAAAGTCAGAAGTTAGTTGAAGAACCCGTTGAAATTCTTGACCGAAAAGTGACTAAACTTAGGAAGAAACAGATTCCCATGGTGTTAGTGAAATGGAAACATAGTTTAGGTGAAAACCTAACGTGGGAAACAGAGGATAGTATGAGATCCAGATATCCTGGATTATTTGATCGTGATGAGATTTCGGGGACGAAATCTTCTTAAGGGGGGGAGAGTTGTAACATCCTCTTAATTGAGCTGGTAATTTCTAATTTAAATTGAATATGTTATTATTTTAGAAATTATTCGACAAATATGTTAAATTGCGAAACTTAATTAAATAAGCTTTAGAACTTATTGTGCTTAGTAAATTATTGTTTGTTTTAATTTACTATAGTTGACGGTGCAATAAAAGAAGTTTCTCGCAAATGGTTTTTTTCTAGGTTCCAAGCAATAGATTGAAATGGGACTAGTTTTAAGTGAATGCGGATCGGTGTAAAAATGTGAGCCGACTTAAATACTTTCCTTTTCAGGAAAGTTTATCACTTTCTATTTTTAGAAATCAAAACTCTAAAACCCTAAAACTTCAAAAAACCTTTAAAACCTTTGCAAACAAGTGATTTTGAGCTGATTGATCTTGATTCTAGCTAGTAAATCATCACCATCAACTTGTTTTTAGTTCTAAGTGGTAAGTTTTGATTTTGTAAATCTATACTTTGAGTGATTGAATGAATTGATGTTAAATAGGTGTATCAAACATGTTATTGTATGCTTATGTGATGATATATGACATGAAACTGCTGCTGAAATCGTTATTTGGTTTGGTTTACACTTTTCTGGGTTATGTTCTGCACAAACTGCCCAGGTCTGACGAACACAAGGAATCCGGCGGATTCCTTATGAATCCGGCGGATTCAAGCCGGTCAAAGGGTGGAGAATCCGGTCAAAGTGGTTTAAATCCGGCGGATTCGGCCAACCGGATTCGTTTTATGAACCCTGGTCCAAATGTTGCATCTGAAATCTATTAGAATCCGGCGGATTCTAGGGGAATCCGGCGGATTCCATGCCTATGCAGAGACTTTGATTTTGGTTAACAAACTTCATATATTTCCTAATGTATTATGTTTAAATTGATAATTAAGTTGATATACTTAACTAAGGTGCATATAATGATGAGGTAATACCTGTTTTGAAATGTATTAATATATGTGATATTCGAATATAAGCTATGGTTTTACGAATGTGATTACTAACTTATATTTGATTTTAATTCTCAGATAAACAAAGAGCTCAGCGAGATAAGACAGCTGAGTAAGTGAAACGAAACAATCAGGTGAGTGGATTTGAAACTCACAGTTTGATTTGGTTGTATCAGTTTGATTTCAATCAGTAATTATAGGATTACTATTGATAATATGTTAACCTTGAAATGATATGCCATTTGATTGGTTGTTTGTTAAACATTGAATTGAAATGTATAATCCAGAGGTCAACTAGATCGTTGGTTGGACTTGATTGCTAATGTTGGTCAACACAGGGTTGCGTACATGTGTTGATGGAGATTAGCATTTAGTTAGCGGTTAATCACTGTTTTGGCCTACAGTTGATTTAAGTGTTCTGATGGGGCCACCCGGAACAGGGTCTCTAGGAACCACCGTTCCTCTTGACGATATTTGTTGCATTATTGATTGTAAACAGATTGCTAGCTAAATTGAATTGTAGTTGATTATTCATTCACTTAGCTTCGTGCTAATCCCTCAATTTACTTCCTGCAGGTAATGTATAATATGTGGGTAGTCAGGAAGAATGTTTTGACGCTGGGAATGTTTGAAACTTGCAACTCTGATCCAGTTTGTAATAAATTATGTTTTATAGTATATAATGCCCCGGGTTTGTAAACATGTTAATTATGATTGTTTAGTAGTTAAACATATTGTATAAAGGGTTGCGAAAAATTTCTAGCAGGTTTTAATAGAATATGTAATTATAGAAGTCGCTTCCGTCAAACTTAATATTATATTGTTGTATTAAATGAGGGGCGTTATAATATGTGTATTTCGATTTTTGTTAATAAATAATATTATTGTAATTGTTTGTATTGTACAAAACCTAATCTTGATTGATAGGGTTTTTGGAACCCTAGTTAAGTCGATTAGGTTTATGGTTTTGGTGATACTCACCTTGGCCGAATCCAACCCAACCCTTATAGGGATTCCGGTTGTTGATTCGCTAAGAAGGATCTTAAAGTATAGTCTCAAACCGTATTACTACAATAATTATTAGTTATAATAGATTAATTAAATAAAACTGTTAGTTTTTTAATTAATTAGATGGATCAAAAATTAAGTCATGTATATTTGAATGTTAATGTTGATTAAAGTTTATATAAAGATCAAACCTTTTGACATACTTGTTTTAATTTATTACATGGGAATGAGTTTGCATTTATTTGCATGTTATATGCAAACCGATTCCTATAATAGCCAAAAGTTAGGATCTTACATTTATGACATGTTTGTGGTACATAGCCAAGCCAACGACCAAATATTGCATATTGTGTGTTGTGTGTAATGTTGTGGTTGTTTTAATTGTAATTTATCGTTTTATGGTATGAGGAGGCCTGCGTGCCAATTTACAACCTCTTTTGATTATGTAACTTTTGTTTTAAAATAGATAGGTTAGACCAGTTTATTTTAAATTAAATGTAATCAAAAGACAAACAAGCGGAGCAATTTTGAAGCATATGGAGCACGGAGCTTATTTGGATGGAAACATCAAGTGAGAGCTTTTGGACTTCATCAACGCCAGAATTGTGTCATGTTTGTCCCATAGGAAAGGACCGTTTAATTCGTGTTGGCTCACGAATTAAACAATTAGATTTGGTTGGCTATGTCACCGGTTTTATGTTTTATTTATTATTATATAAATGCGTGGTTGTGGTATGTTTAAATATTAAACAAATGACACGAACATAAAACCATTGCTTAAAAGCATAAATTTTAAAATAGTTATTTGATAAAGTTTTAAAATGTGTTTTAAATAAAGACGTATTATAAATCATTATGATTTATATATAAAGCGTATATATATTTTTAAAAGGTAAAAGATATGTTTTAAAATTAGTTATTTAAAACTAGAAAATATTGGGAACACGATTTAATTGAAACGTGAAAGAACCCTATAAAATTAAACCTAAAGCGTCCTCCATAAAGAGACATTCATACCGACCCCAACTCCATATCCTTTGCCGCCTCCGCGGGTGGATATGGTTACACTTGGGTTAGGGTGAAGTGTGAGAGCCGCGATATCCACTTGAGAAGATGGCCGGATCTCCACAGTTTCGATATGGTACGGTTTATTGGTGATTCGAGTTGAGAACTTCGCCCAAGACGCGTGATGAGGTTAAACATGCCCGGCTCAACCGGAACCTCATAAAGTCTAGGAGTTGTAGAAATACAATTGATGAGCGCGTCATCTACCTAAAAGCTATTGCTATGTCATTGCAGCCTTCGTTGAGGGCATACAATAGTGGAATGTCGGGTCCTAGGCTAATAAGTCAAATTTAGGGTTGTTTGATTTATTAGAAATAATCAATACTGAATTATGAATTTGTTTTATTTTCTGTAGATGGCAATTAACAACACAAAACAAAGACTTCTCCCTGGTAATCGTCATGAACGTTACAATGCAAGTTGTGATTTCAAGGCGCTTAGGATGGAGAAAGGGCAGTCGGTGAACGATTATTGGACGAACGTTAAAGTTGTCTTGGATCGTTTGAATGAGCTTCATTATGAAATCCCAACGGATTGTATTTTGATAAGGTTGCTTGATTCATTAAATGAGGATTTTAAATCTTTTTGTTTAATGTATGACATTGATGGCGAATCGACCATATCAAAATTCTACAAGGATTTGCTTGCTTATGAGACGCAAAATGAGTTCAACATGGTATTCAAAGACTTGAACTTTGAAGATGATGATTTTGATGACTTGCCTAGCATTCCCTGCCCCACATGTGGGAATGAAGATTTATGCGATTGTGTGCTTGATTTGGAGGATATTGAAATGGTTGATAATTTTGATTCTGGTATGTTTATGATTGATTGTCTTATGACTTCTTTTGATTCTTGGGTATTAGATACTGCATGTGGTTATCACATCTGCAATAACTTGCAGGGTTTTGAAAGAAGTAGAAAATTGGGACAAGGCGAGTTAAGTTTGCGCGTCGGTGATGGAACAAATGTTGGTGCCGAAGCCGTGGGAACTTATAAACTTGCCCTCCCTACGGGGTTAATTTTAGAGCTTAATAATTGTTACTACGTTTCTAGAATTATTAAGAATGTAATTTCGTATGACTTGTTGGTGGATGATGGTTTTGATTTTATTTCTAAAGGAAAGACATTTTTGGTTTATCGCAATAATGTTTTTTACTTTAAAGCTATCTCCCAACGTGGTTTGTATACTTTAGAATTACATTCCCCTTCTAGTACAATTCTTCATATTAATGCTAATGTTGATGTTAACAAAGCATACCTTTGGCATTGTCGTTTAGGCCATATAAATGAGAAGCGCATTGAAGAGCTCCATAAAAATGGACTCTTGGATACTTTTGATTTTAAATCATTTGATAAGTGCGAATCTTGCATTTCTGGCAAAATGACAAAGGCACCTTTCAAAGGAACTAATGAAAGGGCTAATGACTTGTTGGAAATCATACATACTGATGTGTGTGGACCTTTTAGTCATGAAGCTAGAGGTGGATACCGTTACTTCATTACATTTACTGATGATTTAAGTAGATATGGATATGTTTACTTAATGAAACGTAAATCTGAAAGTTTTGGTAAATTCAAAGACTTTCAAAATGAAGTTGAGAATCAATTAAGTAAGAAGATAAAGAAGCTTCGGTCTGACCGAGGTGGAGAATATCTAAGCGAAGAGTTTGAGAGTCATTTGAGAGATTGTGGAATTGTCTCACAATTAACTCCTCCATATACACTACAGTGGAATGGAGTATCCGAACGTCGGAATCGTACTTTGTTGGACATGGTACGATCTATGATGAGTCAAACGGATTTGCCTTTATCCTTTTGGGGACACGCACTCGAAACAGCGGCATATACACTAAACCGTGTACCATCTAAATCAGTTGTTACAACTCCGTATGAGTTGTGGTATGGTAGATCTCCAAATTTATCATACATGAAGATTTGGGGTTGTAGGGTACATGTCAAATGACCTGTAGTCGACAAACTTGAGTCTAAAACTGATAAATGTATATTTGTTGGATACCCCAAGGAAACTAGGGGCTATTATTTCTATAATCCAAGTGAGAACAAAGTGTTTGTAGCTCGTTATGGGTATTTTCTTGAAGAGGATTTCCTTGACAAGAAAAATGATGGAAATAATCACCTCCTTGAAGAAGTAGAGGAAGAACAAATATCACATGAGGTGGTGGTACCTATTCAACATGATGATGTTGATGATCAACATGAAGATGTTGATGATCAACATGACAATGTTGATACTATTGAGACACCTAGTCTTCGAAGATCCGACCGGATGCGTAGTGTACCTAGTAGGTATGTCTATGTCATTGAAGATGGTGGTTTGCAAGAACCAACTTCTTACAATGAAGCAATGTCTAGTTCGGAGTCTGATAAATGGCAAGAAGCCATGAAGGCTGAGATGCAATCCATGTATGACAACAAAGTTTGGGAACTTAGTGAACTTCCGCCTGATGGTAAAGCTGTTGGGTGTAAGTGGGTTTTCAAGAAGAAAACTGACATGGATGGTAAGGTACAAACTTATAAAGCAAGGTTGGTTGCAAAAGGTTTTACTCAAACTCATGGTATTGACTATGATGAAACTTTTTCACCTGTAGCCATGCTTAAGTCTATTAGGATTCTAATGGCCATAGCTGCGTACTATGATTACGAGATATGGCAAATGGATGTCAAAACCGCCTTCCTTAATGGGAACTTGACTGAGGTTGTGTATATGTCACAACCGGATGGTTTTGTGGATCCTAAAAGACCTAAAGGAGTTTGTAAATTGCTTAAATCTATTTATGGATTAAAGCAAGCATCTAGGAGTTGGAACTTATGTTTTGATGAGAAGATAAAGGAGTTTGGTTTCATCAAAAGTGAGTTCGAACCATGTGTCCATAGGAAGTTTAGTGGGAGCGACATTACCTTCTTGGTTTTATATGTAGATGACATATTGCTCATTGGAAATAGTACTAACATGCTTAAAAGTGTTAAGTAGTGGCTTAGTAAATGTTTTCAAATGAAGGACCTTGGAGAGGCAGCCTATATTCTTGGAATCAAAATTTTGAGAGACAGGAGTAAAAGGTTGATTGGACTAAGTCAAAGTACATACATTGACAAGATCTTGAGTAAATTCAAGATGGATGAATCCAAGAAAAGGATGATTCCGTTGTCAGCTGGATTGGTTCTTACGAAGAGTCAATGTCCCGAGACTGAAGTGGACAAAGAAAACATGAAAGGTATCCCATATGCTTCGGCAGTGGGATCTATCATGTATGCTATGTTATGTACTAGACCGGATGTCGCATATGCTATTAGTGTTACGAGTAGATTCCAACAAAATCCGGGAATCAAGCATTGGGGAGCTGTGAAGAATATCTTTAAGTACTTACGAAGAACTAAAGATATGGTCTTAACTTTTGGTGGTGAGAAAATGGAGCTCAAAGTGATTGGTCATACTGATGCTAGTTTTCAAACCAGCAAAGAGGACTCTAGATCGCAATCAGGTTTTGTGTTTATGTTAAATGGAGGAGCAGTAAGCTGGAAGAGTTCAAAGCAAAGTACTGTAGCCGATTCCACTACAGAGGCGGAGTACATTGCTGCAAAGGAAGCTGTTTGGTTGAAGAATTTCATAATGGATCTTGGAGTTGTTCCCAGTATCTCCAATCCAATTGAAATCTTTTGTGATAATATTGGTGCTGTGGCGCAAGCTAAAGAACCAAGAGCTCATCACAAGTCCAAACACATACTTCGTAAGTTTCACTTGATTCGAGAAATTATCGAACGAGGTGATGTGAAAATACAACAAATTCCAACCGATGATAATGCTGCTGATCCGTTGACGAAAGCGTTGTCTCAAGCCAAGCATTACAAGCATGCTGAATTCATAGGCATGAAGTATCTCTAGGCTTATTATTTAATTCTTTATGTATTGGTTAAACAATTGAACTTTATTGAAATTCAAAGAGATGTTTTTGTTTTGCGTATTTCTTTAAAATGTTCAATTATTTAGTGTGTTTTAGCAATCCATGGAATTGCGCATGACGGATTCCAAAATCTTCCATAGCCTACTCGTTGTCGTGGGAACCACAATGGGGTGATGGTGACTATGAAATATTGGCCGAAATCTTAATTAGGACTTATAGCATTAAGGTTGTCAAAGATTCATGGGTATTTGATTTGATCAAATATTGGTTGACCCGCTTTGAGTGTAACTTCATGGACTTCTATCATAAGTTAACTCAAGTGAGATATCCTCATTACATGAGACGTTAATTGCATTCAAGCTTAGTTAACATTGGGCTTAGGCACAGTCTAACGTTATGCGTAAATGCGTAGCCATAACGGCTGGTTGCTGGGTTCAGTGGGAGCTAAGTGTAGAGTGGTTAATTGTCAAGATGGGATTTACACCTCTTTTAATTAAAGAGAGATATTGTTAGGCCTTTGATGGTTAAAACTGGAGAATGCGTGGCCACGCTCGGAGAGTATTAGACTTCCGTCATTTTGAACCAGTTGAGACTAGATCAAGAATAAACAGAGTATTATTTGGTTGAGTAAAGTCCATGCCAGGTACTCTTGTAATATCGTGTTGCAAAAGGATATGCTGCTCTTTTAATATACCGTTGTGAATGGGTGATTCAACTAAAATCATGCGAGGTATAAGAGTTCTTATGACTCGGTCATCCTATGTGTCTTGCTAGGGACCGCCATAGGAAACTTAATAAGTTAAGTATAATCATCTATGCACAAGTGGGAGTCTGAAAGTATTATGTGCATAAATAATTATATTTAAATTATTTAATCCGATGATTAAGACACCAATGGGTCATACCGATGCATCATCGACGGATATGTACGGAATAATTAATTGTGAATTAATTATGTAGAGTTAAATAAAGTTTAGTTTTAAATGTTAAAACTAAATATTGTTAAAGGGTTTAATATGTAACTAATGACAAACTTGGTGAACAAGTTTAGCTAGACTATAAATAAATGTCTAGGGGTTCATTAGTTACTAATCAACACATTAACCAAAACCCTAAAACTCTCTTCCTCCTCCCTCCTTGTTTTAATCGACCGAACCACACAAACCCCAAAACCGATTTTCGGTTTTGGGTTAGTCGATCCATACACACACAAGTGTGTTACGTTCTCGATTCGGTTTGCGCGTTTGTTACTAGTTTGTAGTAAAGATTAAACGTATAAACAAGCATGAATAAATCTAGCGATTATATCCACAAGATGACTAGTATTGGTACGAACACATTGGCACCTCCGAGCAAGAAACAAAAGACTGATCATTCCGAGCAAATCGCTGTAAGTTTGTTTCTTTCATCTTGTTGTTTGTTTGATCGATTTAATTCAAGTATTTGGATCCGCGGTAATGGGTTTAATGATTTTATTATTTTCCGCATATTATTGTTTTTAATATTTAATAAAATTAACCGGTTAAAAACCCAACAGTAGGAATGTAATTGAACCGACCAAAGCATGTTTAAGTTTCTTAATTAAGTTTTAACATATGATCAGCTGATAAATAAATAAACGTACATAGTTTCTTGTTCATATCCGTTCGTTCAGAAAAATATGTCGGTTTACAAATGAATGAATTTATATATTAGCGATTTCGTTTATAAATATGAAACGAATCTAAACAACACGCACCAACCTAGCTAAACGCACATATATATATATGAACAAATTGAAGCATCGCCACAAAACGACCAAAACATGATCTTTTAAATTATGATGTATCATTAAGTTTTAAAGGGTTAATAATTATTTATCTTTCATCTTATACAACCAGTTAAATACGATGGTGCTAAGTTTAGTTACGTACATATTAAAAAAGTCAGCAACTACTTATATACATTTACAAGCACTTAACCCTATATTACATACAATAATTAGTGGAAAGAATAGAAATCTAAATTTGTATTTTGATAAAGTTATATAATAATCGATTATTAATCGCGAAATGACACTCTCGGAGAAGAGATCAAACCTAATTTTTTTTTATTCACGGTAGATTTAGGAATCTCAATTTTAATTGTCTTAAGTCGCTAGGTAGTCCAATTAAGTTTAATTCATCTTTCTTCGTTGTAATTGTTTTCATGCTCTAGCTTCTTGCTAATAGTGTGATATTTTTTATTTATATAATTTTTTTGTGGCAGTTGAAAAAAAAAGAATAAAGAGTAATATTCAAATATCTACAAATTCGAAAACAAGTAAATTGCTTATATTATTTATGTAAGAGACACATTTCTTATCTAATATCTATTTAAAATCACCATTTAAACATACAAAACTATATTTTAGTGCATTTTCATTTAGTTTTCACTTACGTTTATTTAGACGCGGAGTTGTGGAGAAATAAGAGTTGAAAGAACCATAGTTGTTAAACTCTTATGATTCACGTGTCGACTCTTACGAGTCGAGTCAAGAATCTGAAAAACGAGGTGACTCGAACCCCGACTTGTAAATGACTTTGACTCTTACGAGTCATGTGTGATTCTTAAGAATCAGAAACTCAAAAAAACTTTTAGTGTAGCGTGATATAAAGATAAAAGGACAATTTAGAAAACAAAATGATTGTAATCTATTTTGAATTAAACATTTATGTTAATTAACGGTTAACGACTTAATTATATACTTTTACTATGTTTTACTTCACTTAAAAGCAAAAAACTTAAACAATAATATAGATATATATATATATATATATATATATATATATATATATATATATATATATATATATATATATATATATATATATATATATATATATAAATACATAATTATTATAAAATATTGACTCTTACGAGTCGAGCCGAGTCAAGAGTCACAAGTTAAAAATCAAAATTCCGAGTCATGAGTCGAGTCACAAGTTAACAACTATGGAAAAAATAAATATTACGAGGTCAGATGGTTATGTTTTTTATTCAAATAAATTTGAGGGTAAAGTTGTCAATAGCTAGCAAAATTTAAAAAGTAAATATGAATATCCTTTGGTGATCCAAGAAGGCCCAACATGCAACTAAATTGATTTTAACTAGGCCCAACGTGCAACTAATCCATTACTATCGACCCATTTAACATAAAATAAAATATTCACTTATTTGTTTATAGGTATCACTGTATGTAAATTGACTCATTTCTTAGAGTTCACGATTTTTTTAATATATACTAACGGGAGGATCTTTGTGATGGTTAATTCCAGCTCTTGTTAGATTAGTGGAGCTAAAAAAACCCAACTGATCACTCGAAAACATGTGTCGTTATCAACTTATTTTTTCTACAGAAAATAGGAGAAGCGAAAAGAATAAATAGCAAATCATGTTTTCAAAACAAAAAATAAATAAATAAATAAATAAATAAAAGAAGACAAGTGTGGATCTTTTGTCTCCAAACAGGAAAGAGTTGGAAAGAAAAAGATTACTAAAACTATAAAATGACAATTCCTTTCATTTCTATTCAACTTGAGGAAATGAAACTTGTAAATTTCTTTTATTTCTTATTAATAGGACCAATTATTGTGTACATATCTTAGTGAAAAATAGGCTTGTATTTAGCCTTGTATTTCCCTGTATTTTATTTTAGCATAGTCTGTTGTACTCTTTTGCTATATATATTTATCAATACACGTACTACTCTCTTTATTAAGGAGATGAACCCTAATATGGTATCAGCCTAAAAACATTCCTGGCCGTTTTTATTTTTTATCTTCTTTGTTCATCATGGCTGGCGAAACCCCTGATTCTCCTCTTCCTCTTGCTACTATTCTTCACATGATCACAATCAAGCTTTCTTCTACCATCTCTTATGGAAGAATCAAATGCTTCCTTTATTAACCTATCAAAAACTCACAGGATACAATGACGGGTTAATACACACGGAGGGGATTAAAGTATCTCAAAATGTTCACTTAGGGTACTATAGTTTATGATTTGACAAATCGATGAGCTAACTATATGTATTGTGTTTAAGGGTAACTAAAGTTTGTTAATATGTTTACAAGGATGACTAAAGTTTATTAAAATGTTTACAAGGATAATTAAAGTTTATAAAATTGTTCACTTGGGGTTTTAAAAGTTGGGTTATCGATTTGTCAAATGATAAACTTTAGTACCCCAAGCGAACATTTTAGGATACTTTAATCCCCTCCGTGTCTATTAACCCTACAATGACGGCTCCATTCGTAAGCCGCCATCTACCATTAGGTCCGGTGAGTCCTCTTCCCCGAACCCTGCACTTATTCTGCTCTAATCATCTATGTCCGAAGAAGCTATGCATGGCCGAAACTCTTGGCCACACTACTTCTAGTGCCATTTGGACTGCTCTGGAGGCAGCTTATAGTCATGATTCCGTCGAACGTATGCACACTCTTCGGGACTCTCTTCGCACTCTCAAAAAGGGTTCCTCCACATACACAGTTGTTTAATTTGCCGAAAATTTAAAGGAATTTGTGATCAACTTAATGCCATTGGTCACTCGCCGGATGAAAAACGACAAGTCTCATTGGTTCAATTCCTATGTGGTCTTGGTTCCCCTGTGAAACCTTCTCCACAACTCAGAGATTGCTCAGACCACATCCAACCTTTCGTGACCTTGTTTCGCAAGCTGAAAGTCACGAACTCTTCTTACAATCAATCAGTGACTCTACCGCTGCTCCTGTTGCCTTTGTCGCAGATAATACCAGGGTTGGTGGTCATGGTGGTCGTTCATAATCTCGTGGTGGATCTTCCCAAGGTCGTGGTCGTGGATCTTGACGCCCCCCTCATTGCCAATTGTTTTGCAAAGCGGGACACTATGAAACTTAGTGCCCAGATCTACACACCTTCGCTCGTCCCCCTCGGGCTATTGATGCCAATCTGGCTCAGGCATTTCAGACTCAGTGCAATATTTCAGAATCATCACCAGACTGATTTGTTGATACTAGGGCATCGTCTCACATGACCCAGTCCTCGTCTCACTTGGATTCAGCCACTACTTATTCTGGTAATGAAATCGTTTTCTTTGGTTATGGTAATGCTGCATCAATATCTCATATTGGCAGATCTTTTTTTATCTCCCAACATTGCTCTAAATGATGTTGTGGTTCCTCAACTTACCAAAAATCTTCTATCCGTTAGCAAGCTTACACAAGGTAATTTGGTTGATGATTTATTTTATGATCCTATGTTTTTTATTCAGAATCGTCTTTCAAGGGACACTCTAGTACGAGGGCGCCGTAAAAATGGCCTATATATACTTGAGACGAGTCAACATGCATTCTTGGCCAAACTTTCCTCAAGACGTCTTCAAGCATCTTTTGAATTGTGGCACAATAGATTGGGGCATGTGTCTCATGATGTTATTTCTAGTTTAAATAATTTGGGTTATACCTATCAAGTTAAACTCCTACATCTAGGTTCCACAAAGTTACCATATGATTCTACTTTTAATTAAAAAAATTTTATTAATGATTACGTGTTATAGTTTCTTAATGAAGATTATGATAATACAACCTATCTTTGCGGCGTAGTATGAGTCAATACCCTAATTCAGGTCATGACTCATTGGAAAAAAATATTGGGTCAAATGGCTATTATTTTTATTTTTAAAATATATATGAAATTGAAAAGTATTTAATTGGATGTATGTATTTGTGTAGCTGATTTACTACGTTTGAGGCTTGTTTTTGTGTTTCAGTAGAAAAGATAGACATTTATTCTTATTAAGTTGTGCGTGTATTAGAAAATAAGGGTATTATCAATTACTAAGTTATTGGTGATTATCATGAATCTTAAAGGTTTTTTAAATGATTAAATTGATAATTCGGGCATATAAACCACTCTAAAGTTGAGAACTGTGAAAACCACAAAGAATGCATGTTTGTTCACATGTGATTAACTTCAATCATATGTGAACATTGATGTACGTTTAATTGAAAAAGAAAAAAGTCAAAAAAATCCTAAGATTATATTGGAAAACGCAAGAAAGCAAATATATGTTCACATGTGAACGATAATGTGAACAAATCGGTTAAAATGTGTTTTAAGACGTAAATTTATGATTTTTTTGACTTTTTTCTTTCTCAATCGAAAATAAATCGGTGTTCACATATGATTGACGTTAATCACACGTGAACACACACATATTCGTTGTAGTTCTCACAGTTCTCAACTTTAGAGTGGTTCTCATTTGAACCCTCCACTATATATACTAGGCATTGGCCCCGTGCGATGCACGGTCGTTTGAAAAGTGCAGTTATATAGTAATTTGTAAGTAGCCAAATATATTAATGGGCATATAATTAGTGTTATCGATAGCACAATTAATTTATGGTGTTGACCAATTACTTTACGTTTACTTCAATATTTTTCATATATATCAATCCTCTACTTTTCAGCATAAAGTTATAAACCAAACTTCTTTGTAAACAATGTTCAAGAGTTTGTAAATTAATAACACGTAATCGTTAACTAAAATAATACGTTTTAATAGATAATTAAAAAACTTTATTTTATATATAAAAACTAAGGATTGAGCATGTACGATGCACGACCATTTATATCATACCGTTAAATTAGTTTGTATGTTATTATATTTAAGTTTGAATACATAATACAATTAAATTAATTTGTAAATTATTGTGTTAAGTTTTAATACATTTGTTGAGCCTATGCAATGTAAAGTAATTAAAAAAATAAAAATTAATCATATGTTTTTTAGGTTTTCAACTATATCTTAATATTGTCAAAAGTTTAAAATTTATTACTGAAATTCAATAGTAATATATACCAAAATGTACAGAAAATAATCAATTTCAAATATTTATATAAAACTAATTTTCTTAAAACATGGTAGTTGATGATGATAATATTTGTTAAATGCAATGTATAAGATATGGATTAGAAAATGAATATTTTTTTTATGTAGGTAAAAATTGTTATATATTAAATATAATATAGGAATTTTAAAGGCTATTATTAATAGAATACAATTGATAAATAATAGTGTTATTATTAATAATTAAGGTTTTCAAGAAAAAAAATAATATGATGATGTGGCAAGTTAAGAAGCTTTAAAGAAAATGAAATATTATGATACGGTATCTCTAAAAATCAAGGAAAAATCTTTGTTTTATATATATATCACATGTCTCTTATTTCAAAATCCTTGTAATATACGGAGTATTTATTTTTTGGGTATTGTTAATTAATGGTTGTTTATAAGGCGTATAAACTAGTTGTACTTTACTATGATATGTGTATACGTGTTCTAAATTCTTATTGACAATCCTAAGTATTATTGTTGTCATTTTTCTTTCTAAAAAAAGCTCAATTTAATAAAACTTTAGCAATGTACTAGCATTTTTTAAAATATCAAATTTGAGCTAAGGGAGTGGAAAGATTCTACAAGATCCAAGGTATAATCCAAAATAACATGGTTGGCCAATATTATTTCTCTTTTGCATCCAAACCCAAATATTATACACAACAATACACCCAAAAACAAAAACAGAGCTCCAAATCTTTGGGGGAACATCAAAAACAATGCCAGCAACACTAACTTCTTGTTTTCATCTTTTCCCCAATCCAGTTTCGTACACAAAACCAACTACAATCCCATCTGCCTTCTCAGCTTCATCAACTTCCTACCCAATTAACAGGTTCAAACTCAAATTTTATGTTCTTTTTTTTTTTTCAGGAATTAAAATATTACTAATAATGTGATTCTTTGAGGAACTAAAAGTGAAATCTTGATTGCATTTAGCACTGTTATTATATGTTCTAAAACAAGATTAGTATAATACTACTGTTGGCATTGCCTATAGTTATAGACTTCAATGTAGTGTTCAGGTATTTCTCAAGAATGCAAAAGGTTCACATATTTTGAAGTTTGTATGCTACAGCTTGGACCATTACTAACCTGAAAATGTGATTCATTGATGCAGCAATGTGTCATTATCTTTCATTGCTCCTATAGAAGCGATCCTTTTCGACATTGATGGAACTCTATGTGACTCAGATCCTCTCCATTACTATGCGTTCCGCGATATGCTCCAAGAGGTAGTGTCTTCAATTATTACATGTTTGTTCTTATCATTTTGAATCTCATCGTTATAACATTTAAGTATCTAAAAAGAACTTAGAGAGCATAATACTTTCCTTTTTATAGATAGGATTTAATGACGGATCGCCCATCGATGAAGAATTTTTTATAAACAACATTAGTGGAAAGCATAATGAAGAGCTTTGTGGTGTTCTTCTTCCTGACTGGGAGTTCGAGAAAGCCATGAAATTTATGGTTGATAAGGAAGCTCTGTTCCGAAGGTAAACTTCGACTTTTTGAGGTCAAACATTATAGTATCAAAATGTAAAACCTATACGGATCAGGCGTGATGACTAATATTCATGTCATTTTTGAAGTCACAACGAAGTGTAATTTACCTTAAAAGTCAACTTGTAGATAGATATGCACTTTGACTTATGAAATTATACATGCTATTGCTGATGGTGAGATCTATTGCAGATCTAACACCAACATACTATACATATTTTTAGTATTGTTATATTGTGCAATTGCTATTTTTTGTATCGTGTCATTTTTGAAATGAAAGCTAGTGTGGTTGACCTTAAAAGTCAAAATTTTTAAAAACATATGTTCGTTTTCTGAGGTGAAACAAGTTACCTACTACATTTAGAATCCATAAGGTTCTAGTTACATTTGATAGTTTACAGCTTTGGAATTAGTCATCACAAATTCACAATGTTAAAATTTGAGTGCATTTTCAAGTGAATCCAATTTAGTTTGACCTAAGAAGTCAACTTATAACATCAATAGTCTGTGACTAAACAGGATAGCAGCCGAACAATTGCAACCCATAAGTGGTCTGGACAAGTTATGCAAATGGGTAGAAGATCTTGGCCTGAAACGAGCTGCTGTTACGAATGCTCCCAGATCAAATGCTGAGTTGCTGATTTCAATGCTTAAACTTGAAGATTTCTTTGAAGTCGTCATTCTAGCTGAAGAATGTGCAAGACCAAAACCTTTTCCTGATCCTTACCTCAAGGGTCTAAATGCACTTAAAGTTTCCCCGAATCACACATTTGTGTTTGAGGTATGATCCATAAAGAAAGATTAACTTTATACACAAACTTCATTGATCTTGAATGCTTTACTTAACAATGTTTTGTGTATCTTGAAAAGGATTCTGTTTCTGGGATTAAAGCAGCAAATGGAGCTGGGATGCCTGCAGTTGGTATGGCTACTAGAAACCCTGAACAAATGCTACTTGATGCTGGGGCAACGCTCGTTATCAAGGATTATAATGACCCAAAATTGTGGGAGAATTTAAAGGTGTTAGTAAAACAAAAGTCACCTCTTTGATCCAGGTAAGTTATACAACTATACAAGAAAGTGCGTAAGAACTTTGTAAAGTAGTTAGTTTATCACATTGAAGAACCATTTGTCTTACCCAGTTGTATAGTTTTTGAACATGTTAATACGTATGATTGATCACAATTTATTAGCAACAGTCATCCCAAGCGATGGAAGTATTTCTTTCATGTAAATGAATCCCAGCACATTCTTTTTTGCTTTTGAAAAAACCTGTGATGAAAATGATATAAACGAACATAACCTTTTTACAATGCTAACAAATAACTATTTTCCATTAATTAAATATCATAGTGTTAGATCTTTTTTTTGCCTATTTTTACAGTCATTTTGCTGCTCGGACCTATACGTCAACAATGTAATCCTTGAATGCAATGAGTGTAGACACTACACAACCCCAATATTAGATAGATAGCCGTACATCTCAAACTACCTGGCTAAAGAGGGGTGCAAAATACATAGCTGTATTACGTAACACGTTTAGTTTCGTTTCCTAGCTAAGAATTAGATACTTGGCTGCTATATGCAGCATGATTAAAAGCCAATACATAAGCTAAATTAAGACATGTAGACATAATAAAAAAAAAGATCATAAATAGGATTGAACCACCAGCAAGGGCCTGGAGGTACCTATGTCACATAGATTGTAACACCACATATCTCCAGAAAGGCGTCACTATCGCACCCATGATGCTGCATCGACCTCATCTCTTGCTGCCTTGCATAGTTCAAGTCTTTTGGCAATTTCTTGTCTCTTTGACATCACAGATGGATCTTCGTCTAGCAACTCCCCAAGCTGTTTACCCTGAAGTACACAAACTTTACACATTAAGACCCTATTAATTGATCTTTAGTTGACTTCAAATTCCTAGCACACTAGTTTTACTTTTGACCAGATGTGCACTCACTGATGGTATTTTACTCCCACGAATATAAAACTGTATACAATGACGATGGGTAATATTGCAATTTCAGTGGGATGGAACTCTCAAGGGAATCAGGGATACTAATCATATCAAGTTTTTTTAAAAAAAAATGAAGCAACACGAAACGAATATGTACAACAAAGTTTACCTCCTTCCTTCCTAGTTGTGTGTAGAAGTAATTGAGCAGATTCTGCTTGGCTTCTTTAACTTGACAGTAAACAACTGCTTTGGGGATGGTGCTCCTGAGTGTGTCTGATACCATACCAATATAAGAAGATACATTTGAACCTATCCTCCTAAAGTGTGCTTCTGCATATCGATCTCCTGATGAGTCAGATGGGTTTCCACGGTCTGCAGCGGGGTTTCCATGATCTGCACCGGGGATTGCACGGTCTGAAGGTGGGTTTCTGCGGTCACCAGGTGAGGGAGTGGGTCCCATTCTCTCCCCTTCCTGGGGAAGCTTCCGGAAGAAATCAACAGTCAAGTATGAAGACTCCATGTCCACCAATCGAACAACTGTCTTCTTACTTACATCACGGAACTTTTCCAATGCTTCACCAGCGGCAGCAGCAAGAGCAGATTGCAGGGTTGGAAACCGCCTTAACTCCTGTTTCAATCAGAAAACAATTATGCTTTAACACTTATACCAAATACAACATTTATATAGCCTTTTTGAGTTTCTGGGCTCCAAAGAATTATAATGGCCAACAGTTTCACTAGAGGTGGCAATTGGGGTGGTCAGGTGTGCTTGGTAACGGGTCAAAACGGGGTTCGGGGTGATACATTGTTACGGGTTGGGTTGACCCACTCACACTTATCTTTTCCTTTAGTTGGCATTGCTAACTCTATATAGTTTAATAAAGAGAGAACTTCTTCCCTCTAAAACCAGAATATTAATTATCAATTTCAGAGCTCAGAAAGTGAGACATTGAACCCAAAGAAGTTAAATGTTAAATCTATGCTTCTCAGAAGTCTAACCTCAGTTTCTCCAATTGACTTCCTCACCAGTTCTTTTAGGACGAAATGCACCTGAACAGTGATTCCCGATTAAGTTGTATACAAAATATAAAAACTCTACCAACATGGATAAATGATGTAGCATATTAATGCTAAACATATAGCTCATTAGGAACTGATAGTGATAAGCTGCTTACTGCATCTACAGAAGCTTCAGCTGGACCTCTAAAATAATTCAAGGATCCCTCAATAAGGCGTCTATAACCTTGTTCTGGAGCAATCAAATGAGGCTGGTAACCATCAGCCTCTGACACAATTTTCCTCACATTTTTTAGAGAAAGATGCCTATCGAATGGAAGTCTCCTTAAGGCAGCAGGAAGCTGATGGTCAAACACTCCATAAATCGGTCACCTCCAGGCCGTCTGACATATCATACTGAACGTTACAACCTACAATTCTAGAGGTGTACTCCATATTTATGAGTAGGGAAAAGAACACTGCTTACCCTCCATCTAGATGCTCCTTATATATTTTGTCAAAAGCACGACAAAGTTCCAAGATAGTGTACAGTCGAGCCTGAAAGACGGGATATAAGAAATTTAGAAAGAAATTTGCAACATATATAATAAATAAATTATAAAACTTGGAAGTTACTTACCCCTGCATCAATTGCTATCGGCTTCCCATAATGATCTAACTCTGCTTCCATCTCATCAATACCTCTGTTTATCAGTGAAATGATGCCTGGTATTTTAGCTTTGATTACAGATTCCAAATGCTACACATAGAAGCATCAATGTAAAGTTAAATCACTAGCGTTCTACCAAAATAGAGAAAATTATAGCTCTTGAAGTTCACTTGGCATTCTACAACCTAGAGGCAGCAAGATGTACGGTTTGGGTAGGTTGTGTAACGGATCATAATGAGTCTTCTTTTAAGAGTGGGTTAAAATGGGCTTGTGTCATGATGGATTGGCTCACAAACACTTTTTTGTCCAATTTCTATAAAAAGAATATAATAAAAATAATTTTTTCCTAGATAATCAATGAGTTAATCTTGATTACAAAAACAATATTTTAACAATAACTATTGAAACCATCAGTTAAAACAGTTTATGAGGTTATAAGCATCATAAATAGACTTTTAGGCGACTTTCATCCCCTTTGACATGTTTTCCCTGTGGCCAAAACTTCTTATTTGACGAATTGGTCCCAATTGTCCCATTCAAGATAAAATATAACCCAAATCAACACATTCACAAGTTAGAATTGCCACCTCAAGGTAAAACTTTTACAGGTGATGAAACTACAAAGTAATGGCCCAGACACTTATTTACCGTATACCTGTGAGAGTAGTTTGGCCAGATACTCTGAACCCATTTTACTTGCCAAGTGTCCATAGTCGGGACTAGTGGCAAAATACTCCCGCTCCCTCCGCCTTGCATAAATCATATCAGTATTCTTATTGATATCAGCTAGGGATCTGTTTACAATCCCCACCCAAGGATGTTGAAGGCGATAAGATCTTCCTTGGAGAACCTTTAGAAAGTAGAGTACTCATATCAGCAAATAAAATACAATAAGGTTCCCAACAATATGCTTTTTAATATCAACTAAGGTGAAAGACTGTGAATCAAATGATCTCACATCCAACGCATTAGTTCCTTTGTCCATCAAATCAAGCTTTGTCAACACCCCAAACGTCCTCTCACCTAGTCAAGTTGCGCAAGTCATATAAAAAACAGCAAGTCAGCAATAGAAATTAATTTTTTACAAAATAAAGTAAGCATACCTGACGGATCCACCTCCCTGGCAAGTTTCATTGCATCAGATGTCGCTATATCTTGATTGGCAGGAGAAATTGCCAATATAATGGAGTTAGGCTGACAAAATAAAGTAATTAGTGTAAACAACTAAGAAACGAAAGAAAATATAACTAAATAGTGGTACTAACTAAGGCGCATGTCATTCCTTAACATGTTTTAATTAAATAAAGCACATATATTGGGGATTCCTGCATTTATAGTATTGGAAAATGGTTTAGAAAAGAAGATGAAGAAGTTCCTATATGCATAAACATATACATATATTATTATAACTAATACTATGTTTTGCTCAAGTTCAATAACCATAAAAGAAGACGGAGTTACAATACCTTCTCAACATAACTTCGAACAATCTTTTCAATGTCCTCCACAATACTTTCAGGCTGCCCCTCTGCAAAAGAAATGAATCACTGTATCAGATGACACTTGGATTGGTCACGGATCAGAATGTAAAGACGAAAAGATGAGAAAAGTACCAACAGCAACTTTAGTCAACCCAGGTAAATCGATTAAAGTTAAGTTGACAACTGGAAGAACAAGAAATTTATAATATGGTGTCAAGCATCATGTTACAAATAAAATATAATAAGAAGAAACACAAGTTATGATGACAATAGAATAGCAGCCACTACTCTCAACTCATTCATGTGTTTGTTCTTTGTTCGGGCGGTGTTTTGCTTTTGTCCGGGTGTTACAAATAAAATATAATAAGAAGAAACACAAGTTATGATGATAGTGGTATCCCATACCGTTGCAACTTTTTTCCTCAACCCGTGATAATGCGGACTACGACATTTAACTTTGTAAATTTTGCAATTAAAAACTTGGACTTTTTAAGATAAAAGAGTATATCAATTGTTGTGTGAAATGCTTTTTCAATACGCGAAATAATTATGGTCATGTAAAGATAAAAAAATATTTATACAATTTCAGTATTTTAAAATTTTAGATGACCGAACATTTAATAAAACTCTATTTTCTTCTATTTGATAAATGGTCAAGAAGTTTTATAGAATGATAAAGTATATAGAAATTTATAAGGATAAATAAACTGGTTGAGACCTTAACCAAGATGCCAAAATGATGATGTTATCGAAAGCATACTCCATAGTCAATCTCATAGAAAGGAAAGATATAAAATGTCAAATGTAAGCTTGTTGGCCATTTAAAACAATAGAGAGAAATCAATAATGTGGAGATTGTTTTGTTTACATTTATTGCCAGGCAACCATTATTCTACAAAACAAAGTATGACAATTAAAATCATTTACATAATATTAGCAAAGAGCACAAACTTGTTAAGTGGCATTGAGAACCATGCACATTAGATATCATGTTTAATAAGCAGCACATGCATCCTGTACACTGGTAGATAGTTCTTGCAAACACCTATCCAAAGAGACCATCAATGTCAGTTTTGAAAAAAAAATTACAATCTGCATTTCACGTGTCAAAAGATATAAATGCATCGGTGTAACACCACACCAAAGGCATTGAAAGACATGTTTTATTTGCTAACTCTACTTCTACGATCTCAGTTGCAAGTGAAACATATTGATTGGAGTTCAGATTCAGATTACTAAGATTTAGACAACTCAGATAAAACGACTGCAATTATACGATAGTTGAATTGAAGTAGAGACCCCAAACCCCTTTTGACCTATTACTCTAATAGCCCATATTATAGTCGGGAGTTAGCTATTTGACCATTTTGTAGTTTCAGTCTCACTGTTTGAAATAGAAGAAGTAACGGAAACTCATTCTTACGCCAGTGAGCCTAACTCTAGGGAAGAAAATAAGTGTAGTCCAACTTCAAACAAATTAAGAATAATTAGCTTTAAATGATGACACAAGGCAATAAGTAGCAGGTCAATGTTAGCAAATAAGGTCAAGGAGATACCATGGAAATACGATAAGGTTATGTGGTATATGTTACCAAGGTGAAGAAAGCAATAAGCCAGTCAAGGGAAAGACTTTGCTTCTGGCCTGAAAATCATTTACATCACTAAGGCTCTCGTGAATAATATAATCTAAGTTTATAATGGTCACAACTTAAAAAAAAAGATGTGTCTGTATAAATTAACATTGCATTTATACCATGATTAGCTTTAAAAGATGCTAGAGAGCTAGCACTCATTGAGCCGGTTGTAGTCAACTAACCTCCATATATCGCCACTGTGATCACATATAATGTTAATCCACCACCCATACCAACAGAAAGATATCTATGAGTTTTCATAATGTAAAAATAAAAATAAAAATAACTCCGATGGAAAGAGTCGATATATCCTTTAACAAAAGTTACCGCTTGTCGAAGCCCCATATTTAACATCTCATCAACTTTTTCAATGTCTTGCCCATTTTGTCACCCCAGAAAGATCAACTGAGACAAAGTGAATAACTTTTATAGTCGCATTTATAACTTTCTTTTGAGATGTGCTCAGGTTTTCTGCAATTCTGTATGGTATCAGATGGAAATGAAAGTAATCAAGTGCTTACATAAAAGAAATTATGAAGCCGACCCATTTTAGAACTGGGAACAGAAATAAAAAACTACAATTCAACCAATGATCTCAATAAGTAGTCTATCTAATTATAAACGAATTTAAAACAGAGATCATGTAGTAACCTTCAGCTACTTACTTTGTTACCTCTGTGAAATCGAACATACAAATTTGCACTCTTAATAAGATAAAGTCATACCTTTTTTGGGATCTGCCAAAACCATTTAAAAATAAAAAAAAAACTCAAGTCAAGAACAACAAACTCACGAAGTAAATCATCGTTATTTTACGAATAAATGCCAATGGTTTCTATATTGTTTTGATCTATAACTTTCTATATCGCAAATTTTCATCCAGGTCGACACAAATTCATCTCAAACAGAAATACAATATTTGTAAAACTATAATGCAGGCTACAATGCACAACTCAGTTAGATAAATGGTGAAACTATAAATACATAAGAAACAAACACGACTAATTAATTAAAATAAAACCAAACCTTCTGGGTATGAATGTATCATCTACATCATCAATAGATCCAAACACACTCTTATTGCCTACAATCAAAAAACAAATTCGTAACATAAACTGCAAGCAATTAAAACTGAATTCAAATGCACTACTTGCTTTGATATTTGATAATTAGTTCAAGCTAGTGATTTTCGTAGGGTCAGATCAAATAAAGAACAAAAGGGGAAGAAGGTTAGGAGTTTTTAGAAACTAAATTATGCTTCTTTTTTAACATTACTTAATTATGATAAACATTTACCTATAAATTATGAATAACATAAATATATTAAAGAATATAAGCCTAAAATTTAAACAATCAGATTAAATAACTAACCAAATTCTTTCTACAACTTCTTTGTGGCATTTTATGGAGCAGATGGTGTGCACTAAGTAAGAGTAGCATTATGCATGAAACTTTCAGTTTAGGATTTTGTATCCTTCATCCAAAACAAACCCAGAACAACCAAAACAATGAATAAAACTGAAAGTATAAGTTCTATTGAATCATGAATAAGTAAATTAACCAACGGAGGACACCCTAAACTCTCAAATTAAATTAATCGATAAGCAAGAATTTATTTAAGTATGACAACAAAGAAGGATAAGTGATCATAATTAATACTTGGTTGTTGAAGGCAGCCACCAAAAACACGAAGACGAACTATTCATATCGATCTTTAATCAATTTAATCATTTTAAATCATATTTCAACCATCTGCTTGGGCAGAAAGAGGCTCAGCCGAAGGCGAGTGTCTAGGACCCATAATTAGACTCTCCGCCAAAACAGCCCGGTCGTTTTAGTCATCCCGTGTATTTGTTGTACATATAGTTGCACTTAAAACGCCATCAAAAAACACAGCTCAAGTCATAAAGATTACATAAACACAAAAATTAAATATAGAATTGACAGAAAGATAGAAAGATACCCAAAATTCTAATAAAATTTCTGAACATAGTATCAAAAGAATTGTGAGCATGAAGTAATCGAGCCTTGGTTTGTCCACTCTGTTAAGAGTCAGAAATTAAATACCATCAAACAAAAAGAAACTTCAACTTTACAATCAGATTTCGTACAAAATTCATCCATGTTTAACTCTGAAATCTTACTTCTATCTCCACCTGGATTAAAAAACAAAACAAACCTTGTTTTACTCAACTGGCCGGATCGATATAAATTACATAAAGCTCAAACCTTTCTCCTAAAACACGTGTTCTTGACAGAATACAGAGAACAAATCATCAAGTTACTCACCTCTTCGCATAAACTAAGATTAGACAAAGTTTCTAATGTAAGTCATCAATAACTAAATCATCAACAAATCGTGATGATATTGATTAATTATCGATCAAATTACAAACTAACAAAATTATGAAACTAACCTGCACAATGTTTTGCAAACGGAATCTGAATCCTAGCTGGTCTTTTTCTCTTTAAGATAACTGGAGTCGAATCCAAATTTATGATCTGTCCATCCTGATATCCATTTGTATGCTTATGAAGGCCGACGACGTATAGCGATGATGATGGAGAGTAATTATGGCTAGGGTTTAATATTAAATTTAATTTTGATATCAATAATAATAATAATAATAAATATAAATAATAATAATAATGGATGGATTATATATATCCCGGACATAAATTTTTGGATGCTCCAGAGGAAAAAATAATAATAATATGTATTCGAATCTAATTTAGTTTATATATATATATATATATATATATATATATATATATATATATATATATATTTTATAGATAAATATAAAAAGTTTATAAATAATTATTAGGGGTGTTAAGTGTAATTAATTAAAACTAATCTAAACCGTTGATCTCCAATTAGAGAGCCTAATCAAGGGTTTAAATTCCTCCATGGTATTCTGTTTTATATATATATAAATAATAATAATAATAATAACTAGGTGAAGGACCCGCGACAACGCGGGCTTCAATATTTTACTTCGTAAATTTTTTATTTTAAGATCATGTTTTGTTCAATTTTGCATATAATAATAAACTGATGATTTGTAAATTATTGATTTGAAGATCATGTTTTGTTCAATTTTGTATATAATAATAAACTGATTTGGAAATACTTTCTCAAAATAGGTTAACGTAATCAAATAGCACTTTAACATATCATGTAACTTCTCATCCACTTCAGGGTACATTGATTTTTTGACATGTATTAACATTATATAAGAGAGCATGTGTAATCACAAGGTAATTACACGTCAAAGCCATGTCTTTGTTAGTCTAATAACATATTATTGGTATTTCAACTCATTTATGAAAATAAAAAGTAGTAGTTGCATTTAGGTAACACTAAATAAAATCAAAAAGATTAGGGTAAAATAGTTTTAGTTATTCCAAAGAATAAAGTGTAATTACACCTCGTGAGTGAGATTTATTTTCACCAAACAAAGATGGATAAATATTTAAATACAATTTTTGTAACTATTTCCAGTATACTAATTATTTATGAAATTCAGTACACATGATCAGAAGGTACTGATGGGTCAACCAAACCCATAATCTGCCCTTAATACTCCATAGTTCAACTTGTAGGACTTGCTTGATCTGCCTGTTTTGCACATATAGTTCTGGAAGTAGATGAATCAACAAAGAATGAGGAGTAGTTACATGTAGGACTTTCCATCTCTTCTGAATTTTCCCAAATCTTTTCTTTGCTTCTAACCGCCACCGATTAGGATCAAACCTATATGATAAAAGTTATGGTTAGCACAAGGGAACGCAAGTTTTCTAATTGGTCAACATAAATTTGTCAATGACTTAAAAACAGGAAGTCGGGCTAACATTATATACTAACCAAGCTGCAAAAAGAAAATAAAAATAATAAAGAACATATGCAATAAAAGAAGGCAAAAAAAACCACAACAAACCTCAACAATTTGCATCACTATGGTACAAAGATAAAATATGTACACGCTTTAAATGGTCAAGTGACAAGCATTTGTGATACTTACACACAACCATATGAATAAGTTGATTAAAGATGTAAAGCAACTAAAACGTATGCAATTATAAAGAATGGAGGCTTAAAGAAATGAAAATAATCAATGGTTGTTACCTATAAAATGTATACAGCAAGTCAGCCTCGACAGCATTCTAAGGTGATCTTAGCTCCTGAACACTATCACTGCAATCTTTTAAGAACCGTCTACTCCTTGTCAATGAGCACACATGCATCATATAAAAATCAAATTGTACGATAGTAAATATGATTATGTGGCTCCTGACAGTAAATCCGTGGTCACAATTCATAACATGTAAAGTGGATCTATCACAATTCAAAGGAAACTTCAGATAGAAATAAATTATTTATATTTATAGTACAAACGGTCTGATCCTCCAATACATAAAACATCAGAAATATTCAGTCAAATAATCAGGGAGATAGAACTCTTAAATCATTCCTTTCAACCAAAAAGTCTAACTCGTGTGGGCATTTGATTATAGTGTATAAGCTTTGTCATTAATAGGAATAAATTTTGTACCGTGCTTACTTTGCGGGAACCTTTGTCTTGGTTGGACCAGCTACTACAATAACAATGATCATTTGATCATCTTGATTGACATTTCCATTCCTATCCTTTTCGACCCCTGCTGCACTGTTCTCTATCGAAGCTATTGGCTGCAAAACGTATATGTCAAGAAACTAAGGAAAAGCCGTTACAGAAAAATATAGGTGTCAAGATGGGTGGGTCGGTTCAGAAACTTCGTATCGTGCTAAAACAGGTGGAGTGGGACTGGGTTAACCTACAAACACTTCCATCCATTTTTTTCATTTGATGAATAATTAATGCCCTATTTATGCTTACTAAGACAGTCGACTCCCATTGTGCATAGACCGTTTCCTTCTCCGAGTTCGTGATCAACCAACCTCTATGTTTGACCATGTTGAATATTGTGCCATATGTTACACCAACTTTACTTCCGTTGCACATAATGTACGCCAAACTTGCATACCTAGCCCTTCACAATACGTCACAACCCATCAACTTCAAAGAATCATAACGACATTAACTTCAAAGGAAAACAAAATTAAAGTCGCATGCCATGAACTTACAAAAACAAACCGATAAGTTTATTCTAAGATTAGGATTGTTATTGTAGTCTTGATTACGCACTGATAATTTATAAGTTACTCAAAAGAGTAACAAATAATTTTATTCGTCAACCCAACCTGACCCGTTTCAACCTGCACCCCCATTTGACTGTTGCCCAATCCACCCATCTTGCCACCTCCACAATAAGAGCTAAATTACTAAAATGGGTTCACCCTTTTTATCACTTTTGCCACATTAATCTGTTGGTATTTTACCTATTCATTATTAAGTGAACACTTTAAATTCAATTGATTTAGCAGCAATCTAGATCCTTTTCTTCAATATTCAACAACTGATATTTTTCCAGTAGTTACTAAGTTATCATCTAGACGAAAAGTGGAAAGTAAGAATTTTGCAAGGATATCTCTCCAAATTGCTTACCTTTTCACGACTCTTGATCAATCCTTTTCTAGCAATTCTGAGATAAAATGGCAAGGCATTTCCACCACAAGTCACCTCATTTAAGTTATTAAGTCCCTCTTGACGTGATTTGACATTTGATCTCACCTGAAAACAGTTACGTGAGTTGTTCGTAACAATACATATTAAGATAGTGAGATTTATGGATAAACTAAAAATGATGAACTCACTCATAGCTGGTGATAGGCTAGACACTTGCAGAGAGAAGATAACATGCACTGAATTGTTCACATTCAGTAAATATATACATGTTATACTATATAATCAAGTTGTACATTATACAAACAACATAAGATAAATGAAATACCTTGTAGACCCACAAATATGACAACACTTGGTTTTCCATTCTTGGGTGTGTAAGGTGGGTACGAAATGGATAAATGCTACCTGCATACGCATGGAGTGGTAATGAATTCAATGGGATACAAATATGAATCGAGGATAGAGATTGCAATGATCACCCAATGATGGACATAATAAAACATAATAAAAAGTTGAGAGCAGTATATCAACTAACATCATCATTTTAAACCTTTTTATAAACAAATTAGCAAACACGAAAAACATTCAAAGCTGACCTCAACTTTCACGCTTGTAGAATCACTATGTACCTGTTAATTAATATAACACTCTATAAATAGCATTGTAAACTAAAAAAAAAAACCTAATTTCTAAAATAGAACAATTTTAAGCAAATACTTACACTATCATTATGATCAAAAGGTCATATGAGCTTTCAACAATGGTTGCACAACCGCCATATCTCACCAGCTTTGATTTTTTACGTTTGCCCTAATTTCAGAAACAGAGTTTATCAATCAACAATTATGCTCGTAAATTGGAGATAGAAATACAAAATTAAAATTTATCACCAATTAAGTCGATCAGAAGATTAAAGCAAAATCAAGATTTAATTTATTGAGAAATCAAAGGAAAGAATTTAGAAGGTTTACTGAAATATGTACAACAAAACTTACTGTTAACATCACCGTTGCCATCGCCGTTGGCGTTCTTCTCCAATATGTGTTTTGGGTTCTTCTTTCTCCAGGTGTGTTTTCCTGTTGTCTGACTTTATTTATTACAGCGTGAGTTAGGGTTAAAAAAACCCATGGCAGACTATTATAGATGGAGGAAAAGAGGAGTAAGGTTTAGGGGTTTTTTTTTCTTTTCTCGTAATTAAAATCTGAACCGTATAAAATATAATTCTTTAAATTTTTTAATTAAATTTATATAAAAGTTATCAAGATATTAGTAGGGTGTTAACTGTACTTATTTCAAACTAATCTAAACCATTGATCTTTAATTAGGGAGCCTAATCAAAGGTCCAAACTTGTTAATGTTATCCTCTTTTAATTATATAATAATAATAATAATTAGTAGGGTGTTAACTGTACTTATTTCAAACTAATCTAAACCATTGATCTTTAATTAGGGAGTCTAATCAAAGGTCCAAACTTGTTAATGTTATCCTCTTTTAATTATATATTATATAATAATAATATAAAAGATAATAATTAAAGATATCCAACTTAGAGAAATTGTACTAATATCGTGTAGCTTAGTCAGTATTGAGTAGATGTTTGTCATAAATAACACAAGGTCATTGGTTGACGCTTATCAACCTTTTGCTACAAGTAGAAGCCGATATGAACTTGCGGTAAGCGTTAGAGCACTCGGTGTGGGTTGGTTTTTTTCAAAGTTTTTCGTCAAAAACGCCGTCGAGCGGCGTTTTTCCGGCCCGACCCAACGTTTTTCTCGGCGTTTTTATGGTGTTTTTGATACACCGTGCGAAATCCCACGTTGGCGAAGAATGGCGTTTTGATTTTTTTAATATTTTTTATTGTTTACATTATTGGGGCAGTGGACCGAATTGATGACAAAAAAACAAAAAAAAATTTCTGAAATGTTGAACAATTGGACGGTTGGAAACAAAAACAAACAAAAAAAACTTTAAATTCCCACCTACACTCTGCGACCCAACGGCAAAAATAGGAAAATATAACACCCCTCCTATTCTAGTTATTTAAATACAATATATCGGAAGCGTCTGTCCAAATTAAAACTTTAATCAATCAAAACATAAAAATTCAACTAATTTAAAACTTAGTTAATCAATCTGGGTGTTAGATGAAAACAAGAACAACACTAATTTTTTTTAATCAGATATCAGAGTAACACTTGGTAGTCAAACATTCTTCAGTCCAATCCCTGCCCAGCCCAAATCATCTCAAGACATGCAAGGGTAAATAGTGGGATTAGCATAAAGCTAAGTGAGTCATCATGTCACTATCAGTACAACTCAGCATAACAATACTGATTATCACAAATATCACATAGACACTGACACAACATCACCAAGAGGATCGTTGGTCCTTGTGACGTCGCACAGACCCGGGAGACGCACCAAGCTACACTTACAACCAACTGCAGGCCAATACAGTGGTATTACCGATAACTGTTTGCTACCTTTAGTCAATATGTGTTCCATTCTCAACACATGATCACAAATCTCACATTGACTAACCTGTAGCAACCCAATCCAACTAATAAGTCAAGTTGACCTCCGAATCACAAAATGCTCAAAGGCAACACATCACTTATTACACGTGTATTTCATCAATCAACAGTCAACAATCAACAATCAACAATAGCAACTATGTTCACTTGTTGTAACCAATTATGTTACAACCAAATCACACTGAGAGAACGAGTCCACTCACCGTTACCTCAGCCGCAAGCTCAGAAGTCTAATGTTACTGAGCCTTCTCCACATCTGAGAATACAATCAAATAAACAATGAGTTAGTAACTCATTAACAACAATAATCTCATGTTATAATTATATAACATATCGTGATATTTCAATACACCATATCAAAATACAAATCAAAACCAGATTGTAAATAAAATCGTATTACTTTACAACTAATGGTTTTAACCAAGTTATAACAAGTCAACTTATCATAATCATTTACTCAATTATCTAGTTCTAAATCATCATTATAACATATTTACTTAAGCAAGTAATCCCTGAGGTCTAAGAAAACAAAAGTCCAATTCGGAATGAAATCAGAAAGTCCTGAAATGAAGTCTACAAACCGAAAAATGCCATTTTCGGCCCCTAAACGACCCCGAATGGCCTAAAACCGCCTAGGCTCTTAGAATAGAGCTTTGATCGTTGGGCCGTTTCCGAGTGACCATGCGAATTTCAGTCCAATCCGAGTTTACTAAAATTCTATCAAATTTTTCGTCGCTAAAAACACACCTAAACACTTGTGCACTTTTGGAATTTGCAAAACTCAAAAACGGAAAACAGAATTCTGATCAGCTTGAAATCGCGTCGCCATCTACCCCTAATCGGGTCGCGATTAACCACAAATCGCGTCGCGTTTAATACTTAAAATCACGTCGCGATATATACTAAATCGCGTCGCGAAATTTGTCTGGTCGCGTCGCGATCCAGACCGACTCAGGCCTGTTCTTCCTGTTCTTCGTTTCCAGCTCGCTAATTAACTCAAAATCATCAAATTCGACTATGTAAACGAGTTTTAAAGTATCCTAAATCAATATACAACATCATGTATCATCACATACCAATTTCTAAGCTTCAATTTCATATAAACATCATTATATCAACTAATTGAATCAAATTACTTTATAAGAATTTCGAGAGATTACTCACGATTGCTTGTAAATGGTGAAGAAGATGATGATTATGATAAAACCATTTGCATCCCAGCTTACGATTTCAATTTCTAAGTTTTGTGTGTGTTTTTCTTAATTTGGGAATGAAGAAATGAATAAGGAATGAATTATATATAAGAAACTTAAGTCGGTCCCTTTTCCAACCGACTCCGTGTATCATTTAAAATTAGTCCCCTTCTAAATCTATTGTCTGGAACCCGAAAACCATTTACGAGTCCCAACTTTTTATTTTACCATCAACTGTATAAGGTTAAAACAACCAATAAATTACTAGTCACAATAAGTCATTTGACTTTTTGACTAATTATTCACAATAAACTCAATAAATATCAAATTAATTTCCTAACACATTAAATAATAATTTAAAGTCAGGAATTAATATAAAACAACTAGGTCCAATTCACGGATGTTACAGAAAAAAAATGTTTTTTTTTAACTCTTTTCCTATATATTCAACCCATTTCACACTTCAAACATCAAAAAAACTTTCAAATACTCTTTTTAAATCGTGTGTTTTAGTTATGCATTTTATTTTTTAGGACTTTGTAATTTTTTCCCTTTTGTTTTAATGAAATAAATGTAGTTTTTATTTAATTTATTTGCTTTTTATATATTATTTATTCAATTATCTTTATTTAACAAACAAATAATAAAATATTCAAAAACACTGTCCACAACACTGTTACCACATCACAAAATTTTAACCCACAACACAACACCAAAAACACTGTGAACACAGTGTTACCACACCGAGTGCTCTTACCACTCCCTATAATAGAGAGCGTATTAAATACTATTGTTTTCACACTTGACATGACCTGTTTACGTATACATACTAGTAAATTTTCATTGTTCGATAATATCCCTGAAGTTCTATGACAAAAGCAATACATAGCAAAAGCAAAAGTGCACAACTTAATCGATGGTTATCGGATCCCTTGTAAAACACAATATTTTTACGGATAAGAAATTAATTAATTAAAAAAATGCTCGAATATTTAATCGAATATTTATAGTCCAGATCGATGTAGCACTAAAAAACACGTGTATATGATTTGTGAGTAAACTGAATGCTAGTTTCCTATCACAAACACAACCTGCCTTTAGAGCACAGGGTGTGGTAACCGGTGTTCTAGACAGTGTTCTGGAGAATGTTGAAAGTGAGAATTTTGTGGTGTGGTGAAAAAGTATTCACAGTGTTCTGAACAGTGTTCTGGTATTTTTGATTATTTGTTTTATTTGAAAAATAAGAAGAAAACAAAACATAAAAAGAAGAACATTGAAGACCCCAAAGTCCTGCAGAGGACACTGAACACAAAATTTTACCAGAACACTGGGGAGAACACTGAGGCGGTGTGGGAGAACACTGAGCCTCAGTGTTCTCGACCAAGAACACTGATGCCACGGAGGACGACACCTTGTGCTCTTATGTCTATCACGTAAATGCTTATCTAAGAGCATTCGGTCTCCAGGCGTTCTTATCAGTTTTATTCATCCAGAACACTGAGAGTCAGTGTTCTAGCACACCAGCTCAGTGTTCTTCCCGGTGTTCTCACCCAAAATTTGCCTTCAACGTTTCTCTAGGGACGGTGACATAACCCGAAGTTCTAACATATTTTATTATTTTGTTGTTTTTCTATTTCTTTTTCTCTTTCTTCAACGTTTATATATTAATTAAATATAATTATCTTTATTAAAAATTCAAATAAAACAAATAATAAAAAACTTCAGAACACTGTACAGAACACTGAGAATTCAGTTTTACCACACCACCAAATCCTCACTTTCAACATTCTCCAGAACACTGTCCAGAACATCGTTCCCCACACCCTGTGCTCTAAGATTCTCAAACAAATCAACTACTCCGTACAATTTAGCTATCTTATCTTAATACCGTATATACGAGTACATAGTTTATATTTATACAACACAATATACAATCTTTATTCATATAGAGTTAACATTAACAATGTATATTTCAATTAAAAACTTTAGGGCCCAAAAGTTTAATTCAAATTATGATGGCTTGACTGAAACAATTTGGTATTGACTATGATCATGTTAATTTCAATTTGTCAATTAAGTTATTTAATTGTAGTAAATTTTAAAATAAGATTCCTTACTTATTAAAAAAAATTAATCAACTACTCACTTACATATAAAAAGAAATTTAATTCATTAATTAAAACATTATCCAAATCGATCTGTAATGTTGCTATTATTAATTCACCGAGTAGGAATAAAATTACCTGAAAAGGTTAATATATGCTTAAAGTAATTAAATTTTTTCACTAACTTAGTTTCAAAAACTTTTAATTTAGTCCTTACTTATATAAATCCATTTACATAAAGTAATATTATCTTGAATTCAACTAAATGTTTGATATACATATTAACTTATGCGCACATTATTATTAGAACCAAGATACTAAATTCAAAATTTCTTACTAAAGATCAAAAGTCTAGTCATTCAATATATCATCGTCAAAATATATGTCGGTCAAATTATCGACACTGATTCATTAACTTAAAAAATTTCGGTCGTTTTCAAAAATTGATATAACTTTGAAAACACGTTTTTTCATTTATACACATCGCATCAAGAAAATAATGTCATCTGTTAATTCTAAAAAATTAAAAGCACTAAACACCTATAAGTAACTAGTATTATACCCGGGCGTTGCCCAGTTAAGTGATTGCCATAAAACAAACGTTAATATATTGTAAGGTTTATGTACTATACATAGAAGTTTTCTATATCATCATAATGTTATATAACACTTATGTATTTTATTATATGATATACGTAGGAGTAATTATACACAAGTATATAATGTATATGTTTTAAATTTTATACGTGTTTGGTTAGAAACAAAGTCATAACAGATGAACAATTAATGTAGTTTCCGACTACAACATAAACAAAATAGACCTAAATAATTAAACAAACCATAATGTCATATATTTTAATAATAGAACAAATAATAATATCATAAATTAAACACAAATTGTCATCATGATCAAACATGGATCAAAACATGGAATAAACCTCCTACTAATAAGAGCATATTGCATAAAAATAATTTTTATAGATAACTTTGATAGTAGTATTTATGACTATTTGTATATATATTGAACACATTAGAACTTCAGGAAAAAAAATAAAAATAAATAAATAATGACTATAAAATATATCATCCTAAAAGTCAAAGTATACAAAGAAGATATCTAAATTTTGCAATGAACATTCCAGCTGTGTCATTGGCTTCTGTTATTCTGTGCACATGCAGATCCTCGATTCATAAGGGTGCGCCTTGGAGTCACCAACAACCTAAATAATTTGGGATAACCATGTTATACACATATTTTTCTTCTTAGGTACTCTGTAAAAATCATAATAGAGATGAAAACTAAGTTAACTTTAAACTTCTAAAGGACCATCAATGCTGAAATGAGAAAAGAGGTATTTTGATTTCCGAACAAAATTATAATTCAGGGATACATGGCAAGCCTTGTAGATCTGCCTATGGTTATTATAGTTACCTTTATAATCACAATCCCACTCGCTATGAACACGGTAAAGATAACAGTGCTTTTCTAGAGGTGACAATTTTGACCCATCTGCTTAAGCATGAGCCGATTGGGTCATGGTGTTTCTCACACGTGTCGAATTAAAAAAATAGCAGAAAAAAACCAATAGAAAAAAAAGTTGAAAAGGAACGGGTCTAATGTGTCATATATATATAAGGAAATGAAATTGCTGCTTTCCAAGAGTATACTGAAATGAAAGGGAAAAAAAGGGAATGAAAGCATGACAATTTTTCGTCAATAAAAACTGCAGAGTAAATCTGTTATGGAAGACTATATCTTCTAACACTATATATCAAGGATATTATAATGTGGCATGAGTGTAAAAGAAAGAAGATACCCCTACAAAAGCTTCCTTTTTCATAAGCTAAATTGTTAGTAAGCCTTTGTGATCTTTCACAATATCATTGCAAGTAAGATATAAGCTTTTTAGTGGTAGTTTGAGGTTATTAGTTTCTCCTCTGCAGATACTCAGAGATAGAACAACCTTAGGGAGTATTTATATACCATGGGAAAAAGATCCAAGGAAATTTTAGAGGTGATATAATGAACAAACTTATTAGGTTGATGGAAGAGCCCCACTTGCTTGACGAACAAACAGAGAACTACATAAGAATGAAAAAAACCTTAAACCACCATATCTGGATCAGTAGGGTGAAAGTGACAAACTCAACCTAGATATGCATGAAAGGGTCAATTTGGGTATTCATCTCATTTAGTGTTGGTTTTCTAACAAACTTTAGTGTTGGTATTCTAAATTCCAAAACCGCTTTACCTTGCGAAATATTTTAGCAAACATGGACCCAAGCAAGCAAACTTTTATTATTCCATGGACTCGAACCATAGTTCAAAGATAAAATAGTTGAAGAAGGCAAGCAAAAACATCAATTGAAATGCAAAATATATTAAAAGGACACACAACCAAACATCACACATAAAAACCGTTTGATTCAACTACTGTACAAATAGCAACATACGTGAATAGTAAAAACTTTAATACGTAAAATTTTTACATGTGTTTATAAAACTTTTAACCATTTGATGTATAACACCCCTCATTTCTCTAAACAATTATTATAATAATTGTGACTCAGAAGCGTAGATTTTCAACCATAGTTTCATGCTTTACATTACTCAATAATGTAGATAAACTTTTTCCAAACTAATCCATGATATTTCAACAACTGGGTGTTATATAATTCAAAACATATCTTTAGTTATCAAACTAACATCAGAGTAAAAGCCTGTCAAACATTCCATCAATTCCAATAACTTCCTGCCCCACCCAATATGTCCCATCAATTTCAACCTGCAGGAAGGACTGTGGTGGGGTTAGCATAAAGCTAAGTGAATGAAACTATAAGCAACAGTCCAACTTAGCACAACAATCTGGTTACATCAAATAACAATAAGCAGTCAATCATCATGAGGATCGGTGGTTCCTGAGATACCTTTATACCGGTATGGTACTCAAAGAACACTTATCAATCATCTGTATTGGCCTATACAGAATTACCGATGACTTGTTGTCAATCACATACGACCTAGATCTTTAAACCAACATTTCAAGTTTCAAGATCTCCTGTCGTCTACAACAACAACCAAGTCCAACCATCCATTCAAGTTGACCTCAGAATCTTACATACTAGCTCAAACAGCCCAGTAAACAATCAACCAAACTAACCTGGCAAGTTATCTCAAATAAAATATTCTATCAAAGTAATACTATAATTACTTGTTGTAACCAAATCATTACAACTAAATCACACTGAGGTTACAGATCCACTCACCAATACCTCAGCTGCAAGCTTAGAAGTCTAATGTTACTGAGCCTTTTCCACATCTGAGAATACAATCAAATAAACAATGAGTTAGTACTCATTAACAACAATAATTCTATGTTATAATCATATAACATATCACAATAGTACATTATACAATGTACCTCTTCAATCATGATAAACAATCATCTAATAGTATTTAATAATCAAATGGTACTCAACACTCTATACCATTTCATGTGTAAACATGCAACAAATCACAAAATATAACATATCATACTCAAGTTATATTTATAACACAAAAGCTGCTGGAGATTAGCTTTAAATAACAAACACTGGGACAGCCTATGACAACCAGGGGAATCCGCCGGATTCCCTTTGAATCCGCCGGATTCAATGGTGTTTCAGCTTCAACTCATGATCAGCACATTATTAATCAATCCGGTCATGAATCCGTCGGATTCATGATCAAACCGCCGGATTCCTATTCAATCCGCCGGATTCCCATAACCAACCCGAATCCGCCGGATTCAATTGAATCCGCCGGATTCAACCTTCGTCCCAGGCCTGTGCGATTCTGCTCAAACCCTAACTTACGGGTTTAATACCCAATTTACCAAAACTCAATTTCAAACGACTTTATGCTACTAAAAACTTCAGGTAATCATCATGAAACCTTTACAACATGTTTTTAACATCTAATTCTTCCAAATCATCAATTAACCCAAATTTGAATAAATATCAAACTTCAAGAACACTTACACTTGATTAAGAACATGATGATGATGATGTAATCTGATGATGATGAGACTAGAATTAAGATCGCAGCTTAAAATTTTAGTTTCTAGTTTGGGGTTTTGGTTTTCAAAGGAATTTGAATATGGTTAACTTTCCAAATGATGAAAGTGAAATTATATAAGTCGGCTCCTCAAACCGACTTCAATTATATGGGTATAATTTAATACCCTATCTCAATCTATTGTCTGGAACCCGAAAACCATTTGCGAGTCCAAACATTTTATTTTACCGTCAACTATATTAATTTACAACAATTAATAATTTATTTGTCACATTGGAATATTCGGCTCCTATTCCAATTATTTCAACTAATTTAGACAATATTATTTCCAAACACATTTAAATAATAATTTAAATCAAGAAATAATATAAAATAACTAGGTCCATTTCGAGGATGTTACAACTCTCCCCCCCCCCCCCCCCCCCCCCCCCCCCTTAAAGAGATTTCGTCCCCGAAATCTAACCTCACTCAATCTGGCTAATGTGATATAATCACATATATCTTAACATACATTAATCCTCAATAGCAACTTACAACTATACTTAGATTGGTTCGATTCTTTCCATATTCACATGTTCCCATGAACATGCTTTTATCTTTACCTACACACATATACAGTGTATCCATCTAATATTTCATATAAAACAACTATTTATCTAAATCCTTTATCACCAATTAGATAAACACTTAGAACACACACAAGCACACTTACTTTAACAAGCAACAATAAGTGAAACTTAACATCACTTAATAGGTCTATGCAACCAGAAATTAGCAATATGCTAAAATCTTTAACCTACTCTCACTATTCATCTCTGTTAACAACAAAACAGCAATAAAATACTATAACAACCGTGGTTACAAAACCACAATGTATCTAGCCACACTAAAAGTTAATTTCAGTTCATGACTAACAACCAATTTAATATTCAAATAACAACCTCACATCTCTAGTGTCAGAGATTCAAACCCTTATTAAATTTCTATTTTAATCATATCATAGAAATTGGTTTAATTCAACTCTAGGTCAACTTTCCATTCAAAAGTTTCATACCTACGCTTTTGAATAACCTATAATATTCACATATCTCTACAATCATATGAAATCCTTTACTTAAAAGTAATCCAGATTCATATCACCTTAATAAGCAAAGCAGAGATCAGACTCCGTAGGTAAAACTACAATCAACAAGTACTTTGTTCAATCAACAAAAGTACCACAATCAAATATTACCTACATTCAACAAATCTCTACATTGACTTATTTCCGTTTGTAATTCCTTTCATTACAACCTATCAATTGTTAACATCAATAATAACATATTCAATAATCACAACACTAGTGATTATACCTTTCAGTACGCCTATCAATACTTACTATTTATCTTCAAAGCCTAACTAACCATCAAGTTAGAATTTATATATTACTTAAACTGGTAAGATATCAAGAATCTATTCTTAGCAACCAGTTATTTCAATTCAAATTCTTAAATTTTCAAGCTACTATTTGATTATATCAACTTCTTAATCACAAGCACTTTAGAATTTATACAACTTTAACCGCATAATCACTTAGCACTAAATTCCATCAATCTAGCAGCTAAGTCGGTCTTAATCAATATTATGATACTTCCACTCAAGCATCACAATATCAAAATGTGCTACTTTCCAACACATACCTAACAGTATCAATCTCAAGTTAATCTCAGTTAACTGACCTCCACATAACTTATGACACATTTTCAAGTAACTTTCTAGAATGGACACGTACACATTCAATTCAATTTAATTCTTATATAATAGGGCATTCAGACTGTTAAAGTCTTTACCAAGCCTTCTCATTGCTACTAGTCATCACATATCCATACCACATGATATGGAACAATTAAAATCAACAACTTTATGTTTCACTTATATACATACCCATTCGTATATAACTTAAACAGTTCAATATAAACTTACAAGAAAAGTTTGATGAAAACAATCATCACCTACCAATTATAAGGTTTCCCTTACTTCCTAACACATACAATTATACACACATAATTTCTTAAATTATGAATAATCATTCAATTTATATTCTCTCAATTTATCAAACAAAGATCAATCTAGACCTTTAATACAGTCCAATTCCAGATATACTTTCATATCATATCTTATTTGGATCTAATTCCAGTCTACCACTCTATCACTTACTTTATTCGTATACAATCAACAAATAACTAAAGAATCCATTCAATTCTTTCAATACTTAAGTAACTCACCATGAGGTATCAATCAACCTATGCAACTATTAATAATAACTTTCAATTAATTCTCATCTCACATTCTTACCCAAATCAAGGTTAATTATCACTAACCTCATACACTGGTAAGACTTTCTTATCACAATCCTAATCAATGTGATTTAATTATTCTTAACATTCTTTATCAGATTATAACTGTCATATCATATAATGACTTCACATCTGTATAATTATTTAACACATATTCAGTTCAAATATCAAATATTACCTAACTGAATACTCAATTATACTTAAAATATTTCAATTACTCAATACTAGCATTAAGTAATTAATCAAGTTTTACAATTTATTTAACTCCTTTGGATCTTGAACGACCCGTTTCAACATAATTTGACCAATTTGAGAATTCAATCACATTTTACACAATCATAACATTTTAATCTATGTTAGACTATTTCAACACATACTGTTGACTATTCGTCAACTTTAATTTCAATCAACCAATCAATAAAATTCTCTAATTGCTTTTCTCAAGTTTGACTCATCCTCAAACCAATCACAAGCAATTAATTTTATACACAATTTTCTATTCATGGTTTGACCTTCAAAGTTAACATACTATCAATATTAACTCCAAACAAACCATTTCTTGTTTATATGTTTACTTTCAAACATACACTTTAAATTATTACATTCAATAATCTTTAATGAGTTCTTTACAAAAACAAAGTCAACCTACATCAGTATTGGCTCCATACAAGCCATTTACAAAATAGTGATTCATTTAAACACTATACAAACCTTCTAACGGTTAATCTAACGCAATCAATCACAACTATATATTCAACATAATCAAATTCGTCATTTATGTTTATCATCAAAACCTCTATCAATGACAAATATTATTTACACTTGCACCTTTAAAGTCTAAATGTCGCAGTCCTATCAACTGATTGTTTTCTTAGCAAACAACTATTGAACAGTTTAGCACACTTTCATACTCAACTTCCCTAATCACATTACATTTCTTTTATACCTAGTAGCCTCAATAAGTTCATGTGACACAACATAATATAACAACGGTGATCAGGCGTTGCAAGATTATGTTCTTCACACTTCATTCTCAGGCTACTCTAGCTTATAATTATCAATGTGATTTACTCTCATCTCATATATATAATAAATATATCATGATTTTAAATCAATTAAAATCCATTTAATAGTTTCTACAGCTGATACATACTGAAAATCAGCTTACTACTTACATATTCAACCTTACATATACAAACCATCTCACATACACACAAATCTTTTCTAGTATGTATTTATTCATATTGAATTTCTATTCAACCTTTTATACCAATCAATGTCCCTATTTACTTCAAAATTCAGGACATGTCTTAATTAATTAATTAATTATCACCACTTTGACATATGCTATTCTATCAAACATCCATGTCACAACAAGTCTACTCAATCATGTTACTATAAAACATTTCATTTATTAATTCACAATTGACCAGAAAGATCTACCACTTCCTCAATCAATTTATCTTTATCATACTCTACATTTCTCATAAACCTATCCGTCTTGGTTTAAATCAATTGTTTAACTACAATTAAAACATATCATGTAGTCACATAAACACATATTTTCTCTAATAGCAGTAATTCTCAATTCAAATGACACAACATTCCTTAACAAGGATTTAAATCTGTAACACCCCCAACTTTAATGATTTGCGGAAGCACGATTTGGGTGTTACAATTCAATAACAAAGCACAAAGATATATAGTAAACGACTCTATATGCGCCGTTTTAACAAAATATATTAATATTGAAATGTTTACAACATTTATAGCTTTACATAGCTCGAGTTTAAAATAAAAGGAGATTTCAGTACATAAGTACTTGTACAAAATATACTAATGCAAGAAAATCTCAAACGTCTGTATGCTGACGCGAGCTAAAAGTCCTGAAGCCGAAGCAACCTACTGCTTGGTACCTGCGATATATGCTAAATGGGTCAGCTAAAGCTGGTGAACTCACAGGTTTGAAATCAAGTAATATAGTATGAACTGCAAGATTTAATAATGATTTGCATCCAGCAAATAAAATGATAGTAATCGTGTATACAGCCATGAGCACATAGTTGAGCTTAACTCGAGGGTCGGGTCCCCTAAAGAGAATTTCGGGCGAGGTGCCTCCACGAATGCCTAATCAACATTCGTCTTCCCAAATATTAGTACGTCCGTTTACCCGGTTAGTGCTTGCTAACCCGAACGAGGATGGTCAATCCTATATGGTACCATATACTAATATTCACGCTACAACGTATTAACAACTATGCTGACGGAGGACTTTAAATGATTAGTTGTGAAAAACTCATGTAGTATATGAAAGGTTTGTACTTGCGTTCACATGTTAAAAATGAGCAATATATCACACCCCTGAGTAAAATAGTAAAAAGAGGGGCTATGAGACTCACCTGAGTCTGAAAGCGTTTAAATAAACGTAAGTTGATTAGCCGAGTGATGAAGTCCAAAGACTTGTAACCTGAGGGTGTCCACGACACGCGATGGTTATAAACATGATTGGGTATTTCAAAAGATCACCCTTGTAGTTGTTACACAACTATATATATGTCCAAATTACCACGATTTGGTTGATTTGTTAAGTGTCTGAAAACGTGTACGGCCCGTTGGTGATTAATTGTAATAATAGTCCTGATGTTATCACATTGATTTCGAAGTGTTATACTTGAAAAGTATATTCCATTATGTTTGAAAAGTTGTATCATATAAGCGTTTTGAAGTCATACAAGTTTGACACTTGGTGAGAAATGTGCTTACGGAATCTAAGTACGGGGGTCCGGGGGCAGCGCCCCTGGCGGGGTCCAAGGGGCTGGCCCCTGGCTGGGGTCGAGATGTCAGGTCAGCTCGAAAATTTTTTATTTTTACTATATTGCTTTGGTGAAAAACGCATCTGGGATCTGAATTCGGGTAAAATCGAGTGATAAATTTCGAGTCTCGACACTTAGTAAAAATCTGAGTTTTCTGTGTTTTGCGACACAATATGCGACACAAAAGTTTATCATGCGACACAAGGGTTGTGTCGCATAAACATGCGACACAATATCTATACGACACAAAGGTTTGTGTCGCATAGATTCGAGATGCTGATTCAACAGCGACATAGAGGTTGTGTCGCATGGTATTTGCGACATAAGGTACGACACAATATTGTGTCGCATAGGATACGACATAACTGGCTTCATACGACATAAAATACGACATAGAGGGGTTTATACGACACAACATGCGACACAAGGCTTGTGTCGCATTGAAGAACATCAGCCCAGAAAGTTTCGACTGCCGAGATTTTTCCGGCCAAAACCCAATTCAAACTCATTTTTAAGCTATAAAACCGTGTTCTACTCTTTGTAATGGACATATATAAGTTATATAAATAACTAACAAGTGAAAATACTATGAATCGAGAGGTTTCGGGATTTTGTCGGAAACTTACAAAGTGTCGGATTAAAATTCCGAGAAGATAGGATGATAGATCGTGATGCGGTGAGTCTTTTATTCCAAAGAGCCGAGGTGATCCGAGCGGGTTTAGTATATTAATTTGGTGATTTTGTGTGTGTGTGTGTGTTTGGTGAATTGAGAGAGAAAGGGGAGAAAAGAGAGAGAGAGAGAGTTGAGTGGTAATGGAGAAGGAGAAAGGGAGTTGGGGGGTTTAACCTCCAACTTTTCAGTCTTCGCCCCGCGCTCCGCGTGGTGTTCGTTTTCTCTGTCATTTAACGTTTTAATAAATATTTTGCGCGTTATTTAACCATTTTTAAATTACAAATTTTTGTTTAATAATCAAATTAAATTGTTTTACTAATTATCTAATAATTTAAAGATCTAAAATGTGATTTACATAATTTGCGTATTTTGTTGTTAATTAGGTAAGTTTTAATAGTACGAAGCGGGACAACTTTTGGAAATAAAATTTAAACAATAGTTTGGACCCAGTAATGTTTTCAGATAATGTATTATACTTAAATATAATTGTGTCACCAACGTCCGTATTTATGGAACCGAAATACATTCGATTTAAATTGCGTACGATTTAATCACTCGCATTTTCATATATATTCAACAATATATATAATTCGATACATTAATTAGCCTAACACCGAACTAATTACATGTATTAACATATGATTAGGCACTAAGTACTAGTCCTAATTTGGCGGGTGTTACAAAATCCCACCTTACCAATATAATACTATCAATTATTTTGTCTCACCAATATAGACACTTTTAGGTTCCAACGTCACTTCTGTTAAAACTTTAATTGACTCTTTGTCTACTTACTCAAGCACATTTCTGCATTCTCAATTCAATCAGAAATAATCACAACAATGAACATCTCATTTAGTAATTCTATCTTTATGTCAACGTATAGCAATCATTAGTTGACTATAAACTGGGGAATCATATCAGTTTGACTCAATTAACTTCACAACAATGCTTACTCATCATAACAAAGTAAACAATTCAAGTTAATTTAAATTAACATAGGCTTATCGAAGATTACCTGGTAATCTTAAGCCAACGAATGTTGAGGAATCAATGAGAATATCCATCAGTTCTCATATTCCTCTATCTCTGCAATCAAACAACGACTTCACAACTTGTTAAGGGTTAGTACATATCCAACTAACTACTTTCTCATACATCAACTAAACCCACACCCACTGGAATGTTTGACTCAACTCAATCAAAGTTTAGGATTGAACATTCTATCATGTCCAATTCGCCCAAACTATTGCTCTGATACCAACTTATAACACCCCTCATTTCTCTAAACAATTATTATAATAATTGTGACTCGGAAGCGTAGATTTTCAACCATAGTTTCATGCTTTACATTACTCAATAATGTAGATAAACTTTTTCCAAACTAATCCATGATATTTCAACAACTAGGTGTTATATAATTCAAAACATATCTTTAGTTATCGAACTAACATCAGAGTAAAAGCCTGTCAAACATTCCATCAATTCCAATAACTTCCTGCCCCGCCCAATATGTCCCATCAATTTCAACCTGCAGGAAGGACTGTGATGGGGTTAGTATAAAGCTAAGTGAATGAAACTATAAGCAACAGTCCAACTTTGCACAACAATCTGTTTACATCAAATAACAATAAGCAGTCAATCATCATGAGGATCGGTGGTTCCTGAGATACCTTTATACCGGTAGGGTACTCAAAGAACACTTATCAATCATCTGTATTGGCCTATACAGAATTACCGATGACTTGTTGTCAATCACATACGACCTAGATCTTTAAACCAACATTTCAAGTTTCAAGATCTCCTGTCGTCTACAACAACAACCAAGTCCAACCATCCATTCAAGTTGACCTCAGAATCTTACATACTAGCTCAAACAGCCCAGTAAACAATCAACCAAACTAACCTGGCAAGTTATCTCAAATAAAATATTCTATCAAAGTAATACTATAATTACTTGTTGTAACCAAATCATTACAACTAAATCACACTGAGGTTACAGATCCACTCACCAATACCTCAGCTGCAAGCTCAGAAGTCTAATGTTACTGAGCCTTTTCCACATCTGAGAATACAATCAAATAAACAATGAGTTAGTACTCATTAACAATAATAAGTCTATGTTATAATCATATAACATATCACAATAGTACATTATACAATGTACCTCTTCAATCATGATAAACAATCATCTAATAGTATTTAATAATCAAATGGTACTCAACACTCTATACCATTTCATGTGTAAACATGCAACAAATCACAAAATATAACATATCATACTCAAGTTATATTTATAACACAAAAGCTGCTGGAGATTAGCTTTAAATAACAAACACTGGGATAGCCTATGACAACCAGGGGAATCCGCCGGATTCCCTTTGAATCCGCCGGATTCAATGGTGTTTCAGCTTCAACTCATGATCAGCACATTATTAATCAATCCGGTCATGAATCCGCCGGATTCATGATCAAGCCGCCGGATTCCTATTCAATCCGTCGGATTCCCATAACCAACTCGAATCCGCCGGATTCAACCTTCGTCCCAGGCCTGTGCGATTCTGCTCAAACCCTAACTTACGGGTTTAATACCCAATTTACCAAAACTCAATTTCAAACGACTTTATACTACTAAAAACTTCAGGTAATCATCATGAAACCTTTACAACATGTTTTTTACATCTAATTCTTCCAAATCATCAATTAACCCAAATTTGAATAAATATCAAACTTCAAGAACACTTACTCTTGATTAAGAACATGATGATGATGATGATGTAATCTGATGATGATGAGACTAGAATTAAGATCGCAGCTTCAAATTTCAGTTTCTAGTTTGGGGTTTTGGTTTTCAAAGGAATTTGAATATGGTTAACTTTCCAAATGAGGAAAGTGAAATTATATAAGTCGGCTCCTCAAACCGACTTCAATTATACGGGTATAATTTAATACCCCATCTCAATCTATTGTCTGGAACCCGAAAACCATTTGCGAGTCCAAACATTTTATTTTACCGTCAACTATATTAATTTGCAACAATTAATAATTTATTTGTCACATTGGAATATTCGGCTCCTATTCCAATTATTTCAACTAATTTAGACAATATTATTTCCAAACACATTTAAATAATAATTTAAATCAAGAAATAATATAAAATAACTAGGTCCATTTCGAGGATGTTACATGATGCAACATGCTTACCACTCTTTCCAAAGTATGCAATCTTTTCCATCAGTTAGATCAAAGATGATATCTTGGGGGTAGGAATTTATTTCAGTGAAGTAATTGAACCTTATCACCTCAAAACTGAGTTGATGCTTCTTGAGATAGTGACACTGATTTAGTTGAGCTCCAAACACGCAACTCTTCTAAAATAACAAATTTTCGAATACATTTATAATTAGTTGTGTAATAATAAGTATTATGTAATGAGTAATAACCAAAACCAATATGCAACAATGAGTCTACGACTTCCAGGTAGGTAACTTAATGAGCTGAGATTCAAAGGTAGCTATATCAGTTCAATATAAAAGCGAACACAGATCAGTGTAACTGACCATAGAAATATATAAGCTTATTAAGTATAACAACCTGCCAGTTATTCCAAACTTCAAAGTAAACCTACCAGAAGAAGACTGATCAGTGCACTAAATCTTGACACCACTTAAGGAATCACTTTAAGATCTAAAGTCATGACATAAAAAAAAGGCCAGATCTTTAGATGTCGTTAATATAGTCAAAGATTTGTGGTTTTAACCCTGACCATGCAAAGAAAGCCACCTTATTAAAAAAATAAATACTAAACCAAAGAAATTACAAAAATATATCTTATTATAGTTATGACTCGTTAACTTATTAGTGGTCTCTTTTGTGTTATATTTGATATAAAAAAAGGTTGACTATGCATACAACATTACACCCATTTTAATACATCCCTTAGATACTTCAAAGTATCGTACCCATATTATCATTAACCATATTATAAGCATTGAACTGTCAAGGTTAAAAAAACAACTGCTTTGAACTTGACCCGCACTTAAGTTTTCTATATTGACCCCTCGTCTAACGTGATCAACTCGCCCATTTTGTCACTTTAGAAAGATACGAACCTGAAAGAGGACAAAGTGAATGACATAGAGCAGGAGGTGAGTTGAACCGAAGCATCGGCATACCCATGACAAGTGCTTCTCTCTACCTTGAATCCTCGAAACCATCTTAATTATAATCACTTATAGTTTTGTCCAACCAAAAGGACAATCTGCATCAAACCAGGTGTTAGATTAGTCATTTTCTATGCTTTTTATGGGAGCATGAAGGTAATCAAGTAAACAGATGCATACAATCAATGGAATAAATGATAGCCATTGATAAGATTTCCAAACTGCCAACAATAAATTAAAAGTTAAGATATAAAATTATGCTAATGGAATTCATTTGTGACCAGCTTTGAGCGACTAAAAAATGAATGTAATTTGCTTAATGTTCGTGCTAAATTGTAAAAAAAGGACTGCAAGAAACCATATTGGTGGGTTGTAGAGAAGATTAAAAACTCATAACCGGTTTCAAGAATAAATCATCCTAGAAAATGAAAAAGAAAATTTTGATGCCCACGACATGTCATAAGTCTTATGTGATCGATTTATATACTATGGAAATCAAAATTTACTTGACCAGGCCGTACACGGCCTTGACCAGGCCGTACACAACTATAATGTGGCCGTACACGGTCTCTCAAGGCCGTACACGGCCATATGGGGGGACGTGTGCTGCCTCGTGTGCTGTTTTCGGCTTTTCTCGTTGCTTAATTCGCGCGTATCTTCTTTGTTTCTCGTCCGTTTGACTTGATTCTTTCGCCTATGATCTTGTAATTCCCTTACGCTTCTAATGATGCCAAATGTGCCAAATTTGGATGTCTCTAGAGTTGGCGTGTGCGGAATGCTCTCGGTTTGTGCTTAGACGGCTCCACCTTCCTCGTTCTTCATCTGATCTGCACGATTCTTGATTCTATATTCTTGGAATAACCTGAGACATCATATGAGACTAATTAAGAACTTGTAATATCAGGTGATTAAAAAAATATTGTATTGTATTTTAATTATTGAATTGTATTGTATTTTAATTATTGAATTGTATTGTATTTAATTAAATTGTACTATTTGTTTTGTTAAATGAATGAAAATTAAATTTAATTAGTGGGGCCCAGGGGAAAAAGGGGCGTTCCGGTGTTATGATTGTGTGTGATGAAATGGTGTTGTGGTGTTATGCTGATGTGGCGACTGAAAAATGGACGTTCTGGTGTTACGATTGCGAATGGTCTAATAATAAGTGTTTATCTGGATATAAGCACGAGCACATTTGCTCGCATGTATAGAAACTAATAATTATATGTTTATTTAGTATGGAATAAGTACTTAAAAGTAAGTAAAGAGTTATCTACTTATTTTTTAAACATACAAATGCTTAAAATGAACAAACCGTCAAACCCAAACACCCTGTAAATTGCAATTCAAAATTTTAGGATATCCTCCGATAGAAAATGTTTTATGTGTCATAATAATGTGGACCTACGTTAAACTTAAATATTTAACTCGTGTATATGAAAAAATTTGAAGACACATACGTGCATCAAATTTTTTCAAAAATTTTAATTTACATGCTAGTTACTTTGATTAACTTTTTTGTTTTGTTTTAAATTAACTTTAACTGTTTGTAATTAAAAAAAGAAGAAGAGAAAAAAAAAAAAAAAAAAAAAAGGTATTTGAGGCTTTGAGCCCTGTAGTTTTACATTTAACCATTTGACCACTATGTTCATATTTACTTCACAAAATTGAGACCATTGTGAGCAGTCAAATCTTCAACAAATGTTGAACTGCAGTTATAGCAGCAGTATTTTCCGATTAAACCCAAGTCCCTCACTCCCACTCTCATTTCCCATTAATATAATCACCAAAAAACCAAAAAAATTTCAATTTCAATCCATGGCATCCACCACTCAAAATTATCAACATGAATCAATTTCTGAATTCTTGGCTCGTAAACCATATAATCCACCATCATGGGCATCTAAACTTAACCCAATTCCATCTCACACATATTCCCTTGGTCATGTAAGTCATACCCACTTATTTTTGTTATTTTAATTTTATAACAAGTGATTGATTGATGATAAAGTTTGTGTTTTGATTGTTGGGCTTTTTGTTTGATTTTCAGTTTCCAACTCCAATTCATAAGTGGAATCTTCCTAATTTGCCTAAAGATACTGAAGTTTGGCTAAAGGTAATCTGGGTCAATTCCATATTTTTCAGATTATTAATTTCTTTTCTTTATGTTTAGCTATTTAATGGGAAAGTAGGATACTTTATGAATTTGAGATATGTGCTAGATCTTGTGTAAGGGTAAGTGGGTAACTATTGGAATCAAATTTTAGTCTATTGTCTTACAAATGACTGAAACTAAGTGAACTTATTCATAAGTGGAATCTTCCTAATTTGCCTAAAGATACTGAAGTTTGGCTAAAGGTAATCTGGGTCAATTCCATATTTTTCATATTATTAATTTTTTTTCTTTATGTTTAGCTATTTAATGGGAAAGTAGGATACTTTATGAATTTGAGATATGTGCTAGATCTTGTGTAAGGGTAAGTGGGTAACTATTGGAATCAAATTTTAGTCTATTGTCTTACAAATGACTGAAACTAAGTGAACTTGTTATCAATCGGTTGCAGCTACACTTCACTTGATGCCAATCATTGCAAAAAGTTGGATTTGGTTGCATTTTTATGTGAAACTAAATTTATTTATTAATTTTGCATATATCGATATCGAGCTGGAACATATTTAATATTGTTCTCGTTGTGTACAAATATGCCTGAGTAACATTAAAGTTGATTGAAATATATGGACTCTACCACTTGAATTTTATTAGATTTTTTGTTCACATCAGATTGCAAAAGTTCATATCACAAACTTGTTGGACCAGTATGTTGTAGCCTTTTGAAGTTTCACGTTTTGATGCAGTTTCGATATCCAAACTGACAAAACCTTTACATTACGTAAGCGTGATGATCTTTCAGGTATGCAGTTGAGTGGAAACAAAGTTCGCAAACTTGAATTTTTATTAGCAGATGCAGTTGCACAAGGGGCAGACTGCATAATAACTATTGGTGGCATTCAAAGCAATCATTGTCGTGCAACAGCTGTTGCTGCCAAGTATTTGAACCTAGATTGTTTTCTAATACTACGGACCTCAAAGGTTCTTATATATAAACCTTCTGTCCATTTTTTTAAAGGTGGCAAAATGGTTGGGTTGGGCGGATTTGGCAAAATGGCAATGCTTCTGAAAAGGGTCAGTTTGTGGGTCACTTTTAGTATTGGGCAGGTTTGGTAATGCTTCAAACACTTTTTTGTCCATTTTCTAAAAAGGTTAATAAAGAGTTGATGTTTTACTCATGATCACATATACTTACAAACTATCATCCAAAATTCTAAATATTTGAAATATAAATAAAATGATTTATGAGCTTTTTTCATTAAAAATGGGCTATGGGTGTCTATCAAGCTGTTTTTTTTTGGGTATACCTGGGTATCCAACTCGCTTTGCGAGCTGACTAATCCCAGGGCGACTACTCGCTTTGCGAGTAGCCCGGAGTCATCGCGGGTGAACCTCCGTGGCCATAAGGAGGATTTTTGCTGCTCCTAGGATTCGAACTTGGGACCTCTAGGTATTACACCTTAGAGACCAAGCCTTTACCACTAGGCCGCCTCCCCATGGTTTCTATACCCTTACCCTTATGAGCTAAATTTATTTATTTGATGTGTTTGAGATAAATACAATCCAAATTCACCTATTTATAAGTGAATGAATCGAAATTGGCACCTTTAAGTTTTTCTCAAGCTATATATGTGATTGTAAGTCAGATTAATTAACTATCGGGTGTCTAATTTGTGTCTTTATATGCAGGTTCTAGTGGACAAAGACCCTGGATTGACAGGGAACCTTTTGGTAGAGCGATTGGTTGGTGCACATATCGATCTTGTTTCAAAGGAAGAATATTCAAGAATTGGAAGCTCGGTACGTCCAGTATTCGTCCTCATACATTTATTTGTTGAACAAATCGAGAATTACATTTGTTTGTATGTGTTTGAAATTTTTAGTAAACTTAGGGATGGAAGAATGGGTAGGTTGGGTAAGTGGTCAAAAAGGTTTGCTGTCCAAACAGGCCACATCAGGATGCCCTGCCGCATGAATCTTTTTTTTTTTTTTTTTTGATTAGTTAGATATCTAAATATGTGAATCACTTAATAGGATTACAAAAGTGATCTAAACTCTAAAGTGTGTTCGGATATGGAAAGCATTTTGGAGCAAGTGATGAAAGAATATTTTTAATGAATATGTTAGATGAAACAAAATTATATGATAACAAAATCTACTTATTGTGCATGTCTGTATCTTATGAATTAATTAATTATTCTTTTATTTATTTGATAGTGGTCGTATAAATTCTACAAAGCTTCAAATGTTGCTTGCACATATATGTGTACATAATTATTACTCCGTAACTAACAGGAATGTGTTCTTGCTTGATTTGCTTTCAGGCACTTACTAATTTGTTGAAAGAAAAGTTGATAAAAGAAGGAAGAAAACCTTATGTCATTCCAGTCGGGGGATCAAATTCTCTGGGCACTTGGTGAGATTGAAAAATTAATGTCTACTTCTATAGTTGATAAATTCTAGTATTAATCAATAGAAGAAATTTACCAAAACTGACCATTTTTGCCAAGTTAAATCTGTTAAGTCAAACATCTAAAGTTGTGACGATAATGTGAACGGCCCCCTCGGTGGAAGAGTAGAAGCGCTGGTCCCCTTCGGTCAAGTTGCTTGTACCTGCTGTTATCATGAGTTCCATAACCCATATCCAAACCCCCCCTTATTTACCTCTGTTTGTATGGTGCTTAAGCAAAAACCAAATCGTGAAAGAACTATAAAATCAATTGTTTCATGGTGGTTATTCAAGGGTATATGAGACATTTTCGTTTGTGTAGGGGATATATTGAAGCGATTAGGGAGATTGAAAATCAATCCCTTGAAGGGACAATCAAAACAAGCTTTGATGATATTATTTCTGCATGTGGCAGGTTTTACTCATCTATGGGTTTTAACTTTTATTTTCTATCTTTAAGTATTATATTGCTTTATCAATCATCACTCTAACATACTTGACTTTTAGTGGTGGTACATTTGCTGGTTTGTCAATTGCTACATGGCTAAGTGAGCTTAAAGCAAAAGTACATTTTACATATGTTATTCTGATTTATAGATTCTTTAAAACTTGTGGAATCGAGTTTTCTGATTTTACATGTTAATTGCAGGTTACTGCATTCTGTGTATGTGATGACCCAGACTACTTTTATGATTATGTCCAAGGTCTACTTGATGGACTTGAGGCTGGGGTCCAGTCACGTGATATAGTCAAAATTGAAAATGTAAGAACATAAATTACTACTGGTTTCATGGTTATTGTTTGTTCGTAAGTAATATTAGCAGTAGCATTCTCGCCTCGTTTACTTATAAACGGGTCGATTTGGTTTTGTATTTATCTCAATGGTCGAATGTGTTAAGCAAAAGGATTTAACTAAAAAAGAAACGGGTCAAATATGATGAAAATCATCCTAAACCCATTCAAATACATAATTCTGCTAATTCGCATTATCAAAAACTGAATAAATGTTCATTCCAACCTGGCCCATGCTATTTCAACCCACACTTAAAAATACATGTTTTAATGTCCCACCTGCCCATTTTGCCTCCCCTAGGTAATATTAAAACGTTTCAGGGCTGTGGATGCATAATTGCGCGACGCCTCCTTTATTATTATTACAAAATGGATATAGGCATGTAGCTGTTAGCTTTCATTTTGTTTTTAATGTGCCTATAAGAAAATAAAATACAAAAATGTTATCTGAGAACCATTTTATTGTTTTAGTTGAAATCGGTTTGTGTCTGTAAACTTGAGTTTAAAATATCCATGTCACATTGTGTCTTAATAAGCACAGCGTTGACAAATTTACTTTAGTGACGTTGCAACTTTAGATCACACTTTAGAAATTTCATGTTGTACTTAATGATTTCGTCTAATTGTTTTGGCAGGCGAAAGGAGTTGGGTATGCCATGAGTACTGCTGAGGAGCTTAAATTTGTAAAGGAAATTGCTGAAACCACCGGTGTCATCTTGGACCCTGTTTACAGGTTTGGGTTATTGCTATAAGCCTTTTACATTGTCATGTGTCAACTTCTACTAATAAAGGTTAATTTCCACTAATAAAGATTAGTTTTCCAATAAGCAAGGTTTGAAGTTTGGCAATTCTATACATATGGATTAGGAAAAGTAGATTAGTCTCATTATTAAATTTAGGCATCTTTGGGACAGCCTTCGAAACGTGCCTACTCATTTTAGTTCGTTGTTAGTTACCTATGCATCAAGAATATGCTATAGTTGTAATTTATTAAAAAAAAAAAAAAAAAAAAAAATCACTTGCTGTCACTTGCATACTTTAACACAAATAATAATCAGTTACCGACTTATATACAACAAAGTTATATCAGTTGCATCATTTTTGTCTAACTTTATTCAGATCAACTAACATTGTAGTGGTAAGGCGGCTTATGGAATGATGAAAGACATGAAACAAAATCCTGTTAAGTGGGAAGGAAGAAAGATCCTGTTTATACACACCGGAGGCCTACTCGGTTTATACGACAAAAACGAAGAAATGGCCTCATTGGTCGGAGGATGGCGTAGAATGGAAATTGATGAGTCAATCCCACGAAAAGATGGCACTGGGAAAATGTTTTAGAATTTGGACCAGTATTCGCTGCTTCACGACTCCATCTGATAGTCCAAGCCTCCAAGGTGAGAGTTTGACATCGCAGGTGAACGTTTTGAAGGTGATTATACTGTATCGATTATTTCTAATAAGATAATCAATTGTAGAAAAACAAGTGTCAGAAGATGGTGTTTTGATGTATCTTGGTTGAAGTTGAAATAAAAAATAATAATAATAATAAGAGCATACGGAGTGGAAGGGCAAATCTTCAATGTTCAAGGCCTTGAATGCCGGGATCGGCGTTTAGCCACTCCCCACCGGCGTTCAAGGTCAGTGTTCTAGTTAGCACGCTGAGGCAAAAGATCTAAGCCTTTTTTTATTTTTATTTTTTTCTTTTTCCTCTTTTTGATTGGTAAATACCATTTTTGTGGGCCCATTTGAACATTGAGTTGAACATTGAACCACTCCCCCTAAAATCGTATACGTGTTAAATTTCAGTGTTCAATTAACTCCCCCTAAAATCGTATACGTGTTAAATTTCAGTATTCAATTGAACATGGAGTTGAACACCGAGCACAATGGCAACCACTCCTTGTACTCTAATTATATGCTTGTCTCAAGATAGACAAAAAGTGGACATAATAGCCATAATTGACATTTTTGTGACATGGGGGTAAAACAGTACATTTTAGGGATATTCGTTCATGTCTGTCCGGACGGTTTTTGACAAAAATCCAAATCAAACCGGTGTTTGATAGTTCGGGAAATTTCAAACGGGACCGGACTATTTGAATTGTTTGCCCGGACTGGACCAACAGCAAAAACGGATCCAGTGAAGCCAAACGGATCCAGTAAAGCCGGATTTACAGTTATTTGTTTTTGTAAACAACCCGATAACATTACTAACTAGTATTATACCCGGGCGTTGCCCAGTTAAGTGATTGCCATAAAACAAACGTTAATATATTGTAAGGTTTATGTACTATACATAGAAGTTTTCTATATCATCATAATGTTATATAACACTTATGTATTTTATTATATGATATACGTAGGAGTAATTATACACAAGTATATAATGTATATGTTTTAAATTTTATACGTGTTTGGTTAGAAACAAAGTCATAACAGATGAACAATTAATGTAGTTTCCGACTACAACATAAACAAAATAGACCTAAATAATTAAACAAACCATAATGTCATATATTTTAATAATAGAACAAATAATAATATCATAAATTAAACACAAATTGTCATCATGATCAAACATGGATCAAAACATGGAATAAACCTCCTACTAATAAGAGCATATTGCATAAAAATAATTTTTATAGATAACTTTGATAGTAGTATTTATGACTATTTGTATATATATTGAACACATTAGAACTTCAGGAAAAAAAATAAAAATAAATAAATAATGACTATAAAATATATCATCCTAAAAGTCAAAGTATACAACGAAGATATCTAAATTTTGCAATGAACATTCCAGCTGTGTCATGGGCTTCTGTTATTCTGTGCACATGCAGATCCTCGATTCATAAGGGTGCACCTTGGAGTCACCAACAACCTAAATGATTTGGGATAACCATGTTATACACATATTTTTCTTCTTAGGTACTCTGTAAAAATCATAATAGAGATGAAAACTAAGTTAACTTTAAACTTCTAAAGGACCATCAATGCTGAAATGAGAAAAGAGGTATTTTGATTTCCGAACAAAATTATAATTCAGGGATACATGGCAAGCCTTGTAGATCTGCCTATGGTTATTATAGTTACCTTTATAATCACAATCCCACTCGCTATGAACACGGTAAAGATAACAGTGCTTTTCTAGAGGTGACAATTTTGACCCATCTGCTTAAGCATGAGCCGATTGGGTCATGGTGTTTCTCACACGTGTCGAATTAAAAAAATAGCAGAAAAAAACCAATAGAAAAAAAAAAGTTGAAAAGGAACGGGTCTAATGTGTCATATATATATAAGGAAATGAAATTGCTGCTTTCCAAGAGTATACTGAAATGAAAGGGAAAAAAAGGGAATGAAAGCATGACAATTTTTCGTCAATAAAAACTGCAGAGTAAATCTGTTATGGAAGACTATATCTTCTAACACTATATATCAAGGATATTATAATGTGGCATGAGTGTAAAAGAAAGAAGATACCCCTACAAAAGCTTCCTTTTTCATAAGCTAAGTTGTTAGTAAGCCTTTGTGATCTTTCACAATATCATTGCAAGTAAGATATAAGCTTTTTAGTGGTAGTTTGAGGTTATTAGTTTCTCCTCTGCAGATACTCAGAGATAGAACAACCTTAGGGAGTATTTATATACCATGGGAAAAAGATCCAAGGAAATTTTAGAGGTGATATAATGAACAAACTTATTAGGTTGATGGAAGAGCCCCACTTGCTTGACGAACAAACAGAGAACTACATAAGAATGAAAAAACCTTAAACCACCATATCTGGATCAGTAGGGTGAAAGTGACAAACTCAACCTAGATATGCATGAAAGGGTCAATTTGGGTATTCATCTCATTTAGTGTTGGTTTTCTAACAAACTTTAGTGTTGGTATTCTAAATTCCAAAACCGCTTTACCTTGCGAAATATTTTAGCAAACATGGACCCAAGCAAGCAAACTTTTATTACTCCATGGACTCGAACCATAGTTCAAAGATAAAATAGTTGAAGAAGGCAAGCAAAAACATCAATTGAAATGCAAAATATATTAAAAGGACACACAACCAAACATCACACATAAAAACCGTTTGATTCAACTACTGTACAAATAGCAACATACGTGAATAGTAAAAACTTTAATACGTAAAATTTTTACATGTGTTTATAAAACTTTTAACCATTTGATGCAACATGCTTACCACTCTTTCCAAAGTATGCAATCTTTTCCATCAGTTAGATCAAAGATGATATCTTGGGGGTAGGAATTTATTTCAGTGAAGTAATTGAACCTTATCACCTCAAAACTGAGTTGATGCTTCTTGAGATAGTGACACTGATTTAGTTGAGCTCCAAACACGCAACTCTTCTAAAATAACAAATTTTCGAATACATTTATAATTAGTTGTGTAATAATAAGTATTATGTAATGAGTAATAACCAAAACCAATATGCAACAATGAGTCTACGACTTCCAGGTAGGTAACTTAATGAGCTGAGATTCAAAGGTAGCTATATCAGTTCAATATAAAAGCGAACACAGATCAGTGTAACTGACCATAGAAATATATAAGCTTATTAAGTATAACAACCTGCCAGTTATTCCAAACTTCAAAGTAAACCTACCAGAAGAAGACTGATCAGTGCACTAAATCTTGACACCACTTAAGGAATCACTTTAAGATCTAAAGTCATGACATAAAAAAAAGGCCAGATCTTTAGATGTCGTTAATATAGTCAAAGATTTGTGGTTTTAACCCTGACCATGCAAAGAAAGCCACCTTATTAAAAAAATAAATACTAAACCAAAGAAATTACAAAAATATATCTTATTATAGTTATGACTCGTTAACTTATTAGTGGTCTCTTTTGTGTTATATTTGATATAAAAAAAGGTTGACTATGCATACAACATTACACCCATTTTAATACATCCCTTAGATACTTCAAAGTATCGTACCCATATTATCATTAACCATATTATAAGCATTGAACTGTCAAGGTTAAAAAAACAACTGCTTTGAACTTGACCCGCACTTAAGTTTTCTATATTGACCCCTCGTCTAACGTGATCAACTCGCCCATTTTGTCACTTCAGAAAGATACGAACCTGAAAGAGGACAAAGTGAATGACATAGAGCAGGAGGTGAGTTGAACCGAAGCATCGGCTGTGACAACCGTCAACTTAGGACTAGAATTTAGTGCCTAAACAAGTATTAATACATGTAATTAGTTCTGTGTTAGGCTAATTAATGTATCAATTATTATATATATTGTTGAATATATATCTACACAATTATGCGGTTTGTTTAAATCGTACGAGTTTCAAATCGAATGAATTTCGATACAATAAATACGGTCGTTGGTGAACAATGTTATTAAGTAATACAAATATTATTTAATAACTCCATTTTTATTCAAAATATTATTTATAGTAATATTTCGTATCCAAGTTTTATTACACAATTAATGTATACACGATTAAAAATGTAAACGCGCAAACAAAACGAAACAAATCACCTTTTATAACGTGAATTCTAAATATTTAGTAAAAATACTTCAATAAAAATAATTGAATAAACTTTTGTAAATTAAAACGAAAAATTAAATTTATAAAATAAATATTTAACGTTTAAATAATCGGGAAAACGAACACCGCACGGGGCGTTGGGCGTAGACTGAAAATGGTGGGGATTTCCACCAAAATCACCTCCCACCATCTTTTTTTTCTTCTTCATTTCTTCATTTCTTCTTCTCTCTCTCCTCCCTTTTCTCTCTAATTTGCAAAACCTCCACCTCATTAAAATCACCAAAAACTAGCACAAAACGCACTCGGATCACCATACTCGTTTGGAGAAAAACGTTCCTCTCATCACGATCTACACTTTCATCTTTTCGGATTTTCAATCCGACACCGCGTAAGTTTCCGACAAATTCCCGAAACTTCTCGTTTTAGCTTATTTTTACATGTTTACGGGTTATTTGGGTTTATATATGTCCATTACAAAAGTTAAAACACGATTTTATAGCTTAAAAATGAGTTAGATTTGAGTTTTGGGTCGAAAATCTTCGACAGTCGCTGGGTTCTGTTTTGGTGTTCATCTTTGCGACACAATCCTTGTGTCGCAGGTTGTGTCGCATAAAACCCCTTGTGTCGTATTTTGTGTCGTAAAAACTCAGTTGTGTCGGACCTTTTGTGACACAATATTGTGTCGTACCTTATGTCGCAAATACCATGCGACACAATCGCTATGTCGCTGTTGAATCAGCATTGTACGCTTATGCGACACAACCCTTGTGTCGCTAAGCCCTTGTGTCGCACTTCTATGCGACACAACCCTTGTGTCGCATAACAAATTATTATGTCGCATATTGTGTCGCATAAAACAGAATATTTACAACTTTTTACTAAGTGTCGAGACCAAAATTTTATCACTTGATTTCACCCAAATTCAAGTCCAGATGCGTTTTTCCTTAAAGCAATATAGTAGAAATAAAAATTTTCCAAGCTGACCTGGCAGCTCGACCCCAGCCAGGGGCTCTGCCCCTTGGACCCCGCCAGGGGCTGCCGCCCCTTGGACCCCGCTACCAGGGGCGCTGCCCCCGGACCCCCGTACTTAGATTCCGTAAGCACATTTTTCACCAAGTGTCAAACTTATAAAACTTCAAACTACTATACGATATGACTTCTCAAATACATTGGAACATACTTTTCAAGGATAACATTTCGAATCATAATAAGATCATCAAAATCTTTAATTTCCAATAATCACCAACGGCCCGCACGCGTTTTCAAAACATAATTCAAAATCAAACAAGTCGTTGTAACTTGTATCAATTAAATCAAACAAGTCGTAGTAACTTGTAACAATACAATCAACCAAATCGGGGTAATTTGGACATCAAGTTAAACAAACAATTTCAATGGTAGTCTTTCTAGATACCGGTACAATTAATAACAATTCAAGTGTCGTGGACACATTCAGGTTTCAAGACTTTGGACACCAATTCACAGCTAATTACTTCAAGTTTATTAAATTAAACACTTCAAGACTCAGGTGAGTTTCATAGCCCCATTTTCACTATTTTACAACTAGGGGTGTGATAATACTGCTCTGTTTTGTTTTACAAGTAGAACGCAAGTGCCAACCTTCAAATACTACATGAGTTTCAAGCTAATCAATTTAAAGTCCTCTATAGCATAGTCTCTAATATTATAGCGTGAATGTTAGTATATGATATCATATCGGATTGACAATCCTCATCCGGGTTAGCACGCACTAACCGGTCAAACGGATGTATTAGCATTTGGGAAGACGAGTGTGGATTAGACACTCGTAGGAGACAAATCAGTTAGGTTTCCTTAAGTGGACCTAGCGCTCAAGTTAAGCTCAGACTATGTGCTCATGGATTGTATAACTTTTATTTTGCTTAATTGCAATATAAATTCAATTTAAATCTTGCGGTTCTTACAACTATACATTGACATACAAACCTGTGAGCTCACCAGCGTTTTCGCTGATCCATTTTAGTATGTATCACAGGTACCCAGCAGTAGGTTGGCTGCACAGACAGGGACTATTAGTTCGAGTCAGCATACATACAACTAGAGATTTGATTGCATTATTATATTTTGTAAAAGTAATTATGTTATAAAATCTCTCAATTTCAGGAACCGAGCTAATGTAACATTATTTTGATGTAAACGTTTACTTTATTAATACAAGTTTAAAACGACGCATATAGTGGTCGTTCATTATATCTTATGTGCTTTGTATATTGATTAGTGACACCCAAACCGAGCTTCCGCAAATCATCAAAATTTGGGGGTGTCACATCGGCATACCCATGACAAGTGCTTATCTCTACCTTGAATCCTCGAAACCATCTTAATTATAATCACTTATAGTTTTGTCCAACCAAAAGGACAATCTGCATCAAACCAGGTGTTAGATTAGTCATTTTCTATGCTTTTTATGGGAGCATGAAGGTAATCAAGTAAACATATGCATACAATCAATGGAATAAATGATAGCCATTGATAAGATTTCCAAACTGCCAACAATAAATTAAAAGTTAAGATATAAAATTATGCTAATGGAATTCATTTGTGACCAGCTTTGAGCGACTAAAAAAGGAATGTAATTTGCTTAATGTTCGTGCTAAATTGTAAAAAAAGGACTGCAAGAAACCATATTGGTGGGTTGTAGAGAAGATTAAAAACTCATAACCGGCTTCAAGAATAAATCATCCTAGAAAATGAAAAAGAAAAATTTGATGCCCACGACATGTCATAAGTCTTATGTGATCGATTTATATACTATGGAAATCAAAATTTACTTGGTGATTAAATTTGCCTCCATAAAAGAGTATCTCATCATTGATGGATAATTTTACAAGCATGAAGTTGTAAGTGCAACAAATTTTAATTAACATGATAAATCTATGGCAAAGAGTCACATAATTGACCTTTGGAAACAACACCCACAACTTTATCATGAATCCCACCTGCAATTTTTTTTTAAAAAGATTTAACCATTTAAAACAATGACTTCTGCACTTTTTAGTAACATTACTACATTCGACATATATGTTAATAACGTTTCGAAACCGCCACCTTGAAATGACATATCACGTATAAACTTCATACCTCTTTAGTTCCCAAGTGAACAAATTTACAGTGAACCTTTCCGCACAGCTTATCCCCTCGAAACTCAGTTGACATATGTTGAATGATGACCCTTGTTTTCTTGAGCACCAAACCTAAAATTCTCTCCTGAAAAAATAATTTTTTAATAAATTATAATGATCTATGTCAGGAATAATAAACAATAATTAGGTTGTAACAATAAACAATAACTAATGCGCAGGAATGAACCATCAATTATTCCAAACAACTCTTAGAGCATATTGTTGAACTTTTGAAGCAACATTAGGCTCATATTTCCATTTTCAATATGTAGTGCAATATAAAAATTGACACATATCATTCCAAAAGAGCTTTAAACGTAGGCATTACTCCATGTGTTTATACCTAAAACCCCACAGATTGAGTAACCCTTTTACATAATTAGGACAAATAATCTATAGATTAACATACAACCTAAAGGTGGTGAATTTAATGAACAAAAACATCACCTTGTAAAGCAAACATCTTGTTTCATTGACTTGGATTACAAAATCACTAGTAACCTCTGGGAAATTGCCCTGAAATCAATATCAATATTCAACATAGAAAGGAAGGAAACGTAATATTCCATCTGATAATGAAAACCATAATATCTTAAATAGCAATTGAAGGGAAAAAAAAAAAACTTGATCATACCTCATGTGAGAAATTGACCGAAAATTCCTTTCCACTTGTTAACTGTAACAAAACAATAAAGATAGGAAATCTAATTTCTCATTAACAAAATATATTGGGAGCATGAAATCCAAAGAACACAGTACCTTGAAAATGGGGAACATAATAAGTTCACAGATCAATTGAATAACAAAAGGACATTAGATTGAACTTGTATGTTCCAAAAGCATAGAGGTACCAACAGCTTATGTCAATGAGATGGTTTTAGCGGCTTTAAGCCCTAAAATCATAATTTTGCCACAATACAATATCGAATCTGATTACTGGGTTTATTCTCTGAGGCGAATAGGTATTGGGATGAATTCACGACGCCAAAACTTAGAAAGATAAAATTGCTTTATGTGATTATGCAGGTTAACATGATGGGTCCTTTAAAATCGGAGGAAGATGAACGTGGGAGAACGGTTGGCAGACCCAGGCAAAAGAAAACCGCATAGAAAAGTAACCAACAAATATGGGTTGGGACGATCTGGATTAAAAGTCAGTGTAATCGTACGGCCCATGTGAAGAGTCAAAGCAAAAAATACCGGTCAACTCACCGGCAGCCATATATATGGACAATTCATATTACTGGAAATCAAAGTTACACATCAATACAGTTAAATACATTGAGGATTTGAGGATAATAATTGTTAAAATATCATACTTTTGATAATCAAAAACTATGCCCATTTATTATAAATGTTACACAACATTAAAAATCATTAAGTAACATTCTTTATAAGCAACATCAACAAACATAAAACTCAGATAACCAAACTCTAATATATACGTGTCTCTTGATATCTTTTTATTATTACATGAAAGTTCAGTCAAATATAGATAATCATATAATAGAAAAGTATCCGCACAATGCAACGGGCAATAATCTTCTTTTTGATAACATAATAGTTCAGTTATCACTTAAAGTTTATTTTATACATGTATAAAGTTATCTAAATAGTAGTTTATAAAATTAAAGTAAAAATATGTTGAATTATAAAGATGAAAATTCGTAATATGATAGTCTATTGTAATTGTCATACATATATATTACATGTAGAATTTATTGTAAAGTATTTTTGACATTATTTATTTCATATCAAAATAATTGTAAGCGGCAACTTATCGATTACAATATGTCATTTGAGTTAGATATTTAGTTAAAGAAATCAAACTATCATGGAGTTGCATTGTTTGTAAACGAAATTGATCATAATACATTCACATATATTATATGAAGCCGATGAAGGCATCAACTGCGTGATTACGGGTTCCTTCTAACCTTAACTCCTATTTTAATTGATAATACTGCAGCCATTAGCATCACTCAAAATCCTGTGCAACACTCGAAAACGAAACACATCGAGATTCGTTTTCATTTCATAAGGGATTGTTATGAGAAACACTTAATTGATCTGATTCAAATTGACACTTCAAAACAAAAGGCTGATCTTTTCACAAAAGCATTCAGTCGAACTCAATTTGAAAATCTGGTTTCAATGCTTGGATTGAAAGATCCCAGTATTAAATAATTTGTGACTTGATTTTAGTTTGTGTGAATGTGGCAATATATGTTTTCGTTTACTTATGTTCTTTTCAATGAACATTAAGTCAAACAATATTGCTAAATTTTTATCTTATGTGTGCTTCTAGTTGTTCTCATGAATAAATTTTTGCTTTTGTAAAATATTTATTTTAAATTGACAACTATGTGTGTGTAAATAGCTAAAAAAAAAAAGGCGTATAGCATTGGTTTGCTTGTTACCTGAGGGGAATCGCCTAATTTTCAAAATTAAGAAGAATTTGTTGTTCAGGGGGCATAATTTTAAAATTTGATAATTTTTAAGTTGAACAACATATTTTTAAATTTTGAAATGAAAAGACGTTGAGTTGTGTCTGTAAACAACTTGGGAAATGATAATACATCAGGAAACATGCACAAAATTGAAATTTTAAGGTTTATGTTTGATGTGTCAGTAGGTTTATCTGACATATAAAAAACAACTTTTATAAACATTAGCTTCATTACATGATGTATTGGTAGGCATGTTACAAACCGGTTTCTGAGCTATTAAGAAGTAAATCAAATACATGCTTGTTGTATTGTATGCACTAATATATGATGTATGACAAAAGTCTTAATTGTAGAATGATAGTACTGCCATACACTGTTATCAGAAATTAATGAATGCAATAATTTGACAAATAGTAGCAATATGGGTATTAGCTTAATTAAGGAATCCTCTGTTGTACTGAGTACAGACCTGGAATCCCTAATTAGGTCAATATTCTCAAATGTATTATGCATATACTAAGGGATCCTCTATTGTACTGAGTGCAGACCTGGAACCACTAGTATCTTCATAGTATGTTTGATATTTGTCCAAATTCAAATATTCAAAGTGAATGTTACACAAAAAGTCAAGAAAATCTTGAACAAGTAACATCTATGTTGTCTGAAAGCGATACAGTGTTATGTGTATTACTAGAATTCTTCAGTATATCATATAATAGGACTTACAAAATAATAATCATAATAACAATAAAGGTTAGCTCACAAATACGGATGTAATATGTTTAAATGGACAAACAATACCAATAATCATCTTGAAATAATCTTTATAAACGATGTTTTAAATGTGTTAAGTAAATTTAAAGTGGACAAATATATTGATAATCGAAATAAAACTTACTACTGTATTTCATAATAATTGCATGTTGACTTGATATGATCCCTAACCAGACAAATACAACTCATGTCAACAAAAATATAGTGTTAATTTAAATTTTACAAATTGTTTTACGCATGGTGATTCAAGATTTAAAATTTAATTTTACAAATTGCTTTACGCATGGTGAATATAAATTTTATTTCGTTTATGTAAATGTCGTTTATTTTTATTTAATTGTGTGATTATATAAAATAAAAATACAAAAATATTTTATTTTCTTTGTTATTTTCTTCAAGTCACAATTTATTTATTTTTAATTGTTATAATTGAGTATCGAAATCGAAACGCGAAAGATCGAAAAGTGTTAAAAAAATTTCAAAATTTGTCCATGTGCGTCACTTGTTTTTTTTTTAAACAAACAGACAATATACCATTAAAAGAACAAACCAATACAAAGTCACCAATACATAAACACGTAGACAGACCCCTGTTTCAATATTACAAGGCGTAAAATTGAGAGAAAAACTATAACAAACCAACAAAACAATAAACAAAACACATGCTTCATGGGACCAACACAAACCAACAAAAGACAGAAGCTACAACATAAATAACAGATAGCTAAAATTTGGGGCCACAACAGACTTTGACAGGCCAATCTTAACTGAAACTTTCAGCAGCATTCTTCCATTGATTCCAAGCAAATCGCACTGACTTATCTCTAGCAGCAACCCATCCAAAAGTCTTCACTTGCACTTCTTTGAACAGATTTGGGGTCACATCAGCAACTCTATTGAACACTTTACTATTCCTAAATATCCAAATTAAATAAAATGTAGACCAAACAACACTTGACCAAGCCTTTTTCTTCCAAGCTGAAAACGACCCGCTACCTTCATGCTTAACTAAAAGATCAATACTTAGATTATTGCTATGACTCAAACCCCACCATTGAAAGATTTTATCCCACAGCTCTTTGACTACGGAACATCTCAAGAAGCAATGATCTAACGACTCCACTTCTTCGATGCAACATGGACACAGAATAGAATGAAGATCCACTCCAATTTTATCAAGCATTTCGCGAACCGGGATTCTACCATTTCTAAGCCTCCATATAAAAATGCAAATTTTTCTAGGGATTAACCTACACCATAAAGTTTCAACCCGCCTCTTACTATCTAGCAACAATTTATTATCCAATAATTTCCTCAAATCCCTACCCGAAAACCTTCCATCCTCCCTTAACAGCCATCTCCATTTATCATCACCATCCCTTTTTGGCTTACATCCTTCAATCATTCTCTCAAGCTCAACCAAATCCCCAACAACTCTACCCCTTGGCTCCCTAACCCACTCCCATTTCCATCTCCATGAATCACCCTCCCAATTACCCCTTTCCCCCACTTTCACTTGTTTATTCATTTCTAACCCAAACAATCTCCCAAATTTGTCACAAAGCGCAATACCTCCACCTACCCATTTATCTTTCCAAAAACAAGTATCCAATCCATTAGAAACCTCCCTCCCAAATGACATCGAAAAGTTTATCCCAACCCCATCAATAGCTTTACCCACTTTTAAGATATTACCCCAAACCCTTCCGGCCCGAGAAACCCTTCCATCTTGACCACCTAAGCCCCCATCCCGACCATAGATAGACGATATGAACCTAACCCACAAAGCATTTCCATTCGTTTTAAACCGCCACCACCATTTCCCAAGAAGGGCCCAATTGGCCGCCTTTAAACTCCCGATATTAAGACCCCCCCCCCCCCCCCCCCCCCCCCTCCCAAAGCAAGACAGAGCACAATCCCATTTTATCCAAGAAGCATTATGATTACCCTCCCCTTTCCCACCCCAAAAGAAATTTCTACGAATACACTCAAGAGAGTTAAGAACACATACCGGGGCCCGAAATAGGGAGAAGAGATACAACGGGATGGTACCAAGCACAGATTTAAGCAAAGTTAATCGTCCACCAAAAGAAATCGTTCTAGCTTTCCAATTTGAGAGTCTAGATTTAAACTTATCCAAAATCGGAGACCATGACGATGCCCTACTCATAGTACTACCAACCGGAAGACCAAGATATTTAAACGGAATCGTCTCTACACCACACCCAATCAAATCAGCCCACAACTTAACCATATCATCTTTCACGCCGATCCCCAAAATCTTACTCTTCTTTAAATTTATTTTTAGCCCCGAAGCCATTTGAAAACATTTAAGAAGTGTCAATAATGCCGATATATTATCTTCCTCCCATTCACCAAAGAAAATAGTGTCATCTGCAAATTGTAAATGAGAGATCACTACCTGATCATCCACAACTCTATCATCACCTACCTTAATTCCTTTAAAAGCCTCAATGGCCAGCGCCTCCTCCATGGCCACATTTAACCCCTCCGCCACCAATAAGAAGAGAAAAGGAGACCACGGGTCACCTTGTCTAATTTCCCTACCCAAACAAAACTCCTCCGTCGGAGAGCCATTAACCAACACCGATATTGATGCTGACGAAACACAAGCTCTCATCCACCCAATCCATTTACCCCCAAAGCCCATTTGATTCATAACGGAAAACAAATACTTCCAGTTAATACAATCGTACGCTTTCTCAAAATCCACTTTAAAGACCAATCCCCTTTTATTCCGTTTTTTCATCCAATCTACGAGTTCATTGGCCATAAGAACCCCATCCAAAATAGATCTACCCGCAATGAAAGCACTTTGTACCTCTCCAATAAGCAACCCAATGACTTTCTTCAACCGCTCAGCTAACACTTTAGCAATAATTTTGTAAAGACACCCAATCAAGCTAATCGGTCTAAAGTCACCAAGATCCACTGGATTACTAATTTTTGGAATAAGAGAAACAAACGATGAGTTGCAGCCCCTACTGATGCATTCATTCTCCCAAAACCAAGCCAAAGCCCTAACAATGTCCCTCTTCAACAAGTTCCAATGCTTCTTAATAAACTTAAAATTGAACCCGTCTGGACCTGGCGCCTTTGAACTGCCACAACCTTTAATCGCACTCCAAATCTCCTCTTCTGAAAATGGCAACTCAAGCCTTATTCTTTCATCATCCGACAACCTTTTGAATTTGTTACTCCTAAAAATAGGTCTTCCTTGAGTCTCCTCCTTACACACCCTTTCGAAATACTCTTTAACACCTATTTTAACCTTCTGAGGATTGTCACACCAGCTTCCATCCATCATTAAACCCATTATAGCCCCCTTCCTATTTCTTTTGAGAATTATTGCATGAAAATACTTAAGAGTTTTCATCTCCTTCTGCCGCCCATTTAACCCTTGACCTTTGTCTCAAAATCTTTGATTTAATGCCATCTTTTTCAATCCACAATCTACGGGCTTCCATCCACTCCTCAACTTCACTATTAGATAAAACCCTATTTTCAGCAACTTGTTCCCATCTCAGCACAATTTCTTTCCATTTCTCAACCTCCCTATCCACCTCACTCACTTTACCTTTGCTCCAACCTTTTAATGCGGTCTTGACATTTTTTAGGCGATCTCTAAATACACAATCAGGCCTGCAAGAAGAAACCGGCCTACTCCAAGCTTCCTCTATCACTTCCTCTATACCTGGCTCTTCCAGCCACACATCCAGAACTCGAAACGGTTTTGGCCCGAAGTCCTTATCGGTATCATTCCTTAATAAAAGCGGGAATGGTCAGATAATTTTCTATCCAAAGCCATACAAACCATACGTCCCAACCCCACGCAAAAACCTTCAGACAATAAAAACCTATCTAACTTGCTGAACTTAAAACCATCATCACTAATCCTTGTGAATCTCTTGCCATTAATTGGGATGTCTTCTAAATGCATCTCGCTTATGAACCTGTTGAAAGCCGCTGCCCCGCGCTCACTAAACTGAGAATTCCGTCTCTCATCTTTCTTTCGAACCTCATTAAAATCTCCAAACACGCACCAACTCCCTTCAACCCTCTTCATTAAACATTCTAACTTCCTCCACAACTCACCTCTTTTGGATTCTTGTCGTGGTCCGTATACATTAACAAAACCCACTACCTGATCCATGACACCCCATTTACCCACTATTGCTATATAACCATTTACCCACATGTGCGTCACTTGTGAAGTGACGCATAGATTGTGATAGTGACGCATAGCTAATGACGCATGTTAGTGTCCGGGTATAAAAGCTACAGAAACCCGACACTAAGATCTATCACTTTCAAAATTAACATAGCGTCACTACGCAAAAGCTAATGACGCACCTTGTGGTTTGGTCAAAACGCAAAAGCCCTAAATTTTGTTCGACTGATTTCTAGGTTGGGATGCGTTTCTGGGCTCGTGTTCTTCAGTGCGTCACTATGTGCGTCACTTACGAAGTGACACATATTTGGTTATTTGAATTGATAGCGTCACTTATCCTAATGACGCATGCTTTGACTGAACGTTGACCAGCGTCACTTATCTAGTGTCGTGTTCATGGTCAGCGTCACTGTTGAAGTGACGCATTTGATTTACTTTGTTTATATTTTAATTGCTTGATGCGTCATTCACTAAGTTACGCCTCGATAGGTGTCACTTGTGCTAGTGACGTTTTGTTTGATAGCTTCACTACGTTAGTGACTGATTTGTTTGATAGCGTCACTCGTTAAGTATCGGTTACCCAAATTTTTAATTTCATGCGACACTTAAACGAAATGCTGCCCAATTTTTTTTCTGGAATGCGTCACTTAGCCTTAGTGCCGCATATGTGATTTGTGTTATTGTGAGCGTCAGAGTGCCGCTGTGTGGTATCGCGTCACTTATGAAGTGACACATGTAAGTCAATTTGTGTAATATTTTGAGGTTTCTTTGTTATATCTAACCTGAACTTGTTTATTAACATGGAGAATTAAAGAAACTTAATGCTGAGAAGAACATATTAAGTTTAAGGGGAGATTGTTGGATCTAAATCTGATATGAGTTGAAATCGCCAATGCTGAGAAAGTACAAGTGATTAAAACTATTAATATAGAGTGTTACAACTGTCTTCATCAAGTTTTTACTGAATGAGAAAATCTGAAGAGAAGACAAGTCTTTCCACCGATTGAAGAAAAGTTAACACTGAGGTGAAGCAATTACAACTGTTTATGTAATTTTGTACTTAGTTGTTTATCACACAAGAAACAGTTTTCACTGAATGTATAGTTTGAGTAGTTTCAACTGTTTATGATCGTGTGATGAGTCGGTTATAGAATTAGAGTTATATATGGAATCAAATAACTTCCATAATAATAGGCGATTGTACAGGACTCTATTTTGTATAAATAGAGATCCTTAGACCTAGTTTAGGTTAACGAAAATCATAGCAGCTTCAAGGTTTTGTAACCCTAATACGTAAGGTGTATTCGTCTTTATTCTCATTAATAAAGATTGAAGCTTTTGTGTTTAACGTATTCTACAATTTATTATTCTGTGATCTTCTTGATATTATCAAGTGCGATTCCGCAACTTCTTAATAATAATTCAAAGCTAATTGAAAGATAAAGATTTATTCATATAAATCAGGGACTAACAGTATATCTTTTTGGAACAAAAACATCTATAATACATCTCAACACCTGTACGAGTAGTATAGTTGTAAACTAATGATAAGATTGAATCAAAATTTTCAATCATTGTTATTGTTACTTTTTTGTAAATTAATATTATTATTTTGTTTATGCTATAAAAAATTTTAATTAGTATTTATACCCAAAAAAAAAATCTACATCTTTTTAGTTGTTGGTACATAGACATTTAGCCTTACAACTACAATATTAAATGTTGTAAGAGTTATTTAATGTAGCCCGTGAATTTCGCGGGTCTTGATCTAGTACAATTAAAAGTGGATATTAGACCATCCGTAACGCATATACGTGGATGGCGTTTTCAAGATCCAGAACGCCACAACGCCCCTAACGCGGCGTTGTGGGGCGACGTTCTCGTGGCGTTGTGCGTGAGAAAACGGGGAAAAAACGAGCGTTGTTGATTTTTTTATTCCTTTTCCTTATTGTTTTTTGTTTTCTTTTGCTTGATTTATTTGTTTTGGGTTGCTATCATCAGACATGAAGTGGAGAAAAAAGAGAAAGAAATGGGAGTTGCAGAGGAAAGGGGAGACGGGAGGAAGATGAAGGAGTATATTAGGATTTAAAAAATGTATTATATTTTTAAATGCAAGAATGAATATGGATGCCAGCTTTTTTTTTTGACTTTGACTACCCTATGCGAATAGCTTATACGGAGTATTAGATGAAAAATGTATTGCGGGCCAATTTTCTTGTTATTTTGCTTTTTCTTCATGTGTTTAATTATCTCATGTGTTTAATTTTAAAAAATTAAATATATTAAAAAAAGTAGTGTATTTTAATTATTTGTGTTGTATTGTAATTTTAATTAAATTGTTATGTATTGTATTTTAAATAAGAGAAAATTAAATTTGGTTAGTGGGTGGGTGGGTCCCAGAATGGGAAAAAAAAGTGGCGTTCTGGTGTTATGATTAGGGGTGTTCTGGTGTTATAGTGTTATGCTGATGTGGCGCTGATGTGGCAGCTGAAAAAGTGGCGTTCTGGTGTTATGGTTACGGATGGTCTTAGTGCCATTTATTGACACGTGACAGAATTTACTTTAATCACGGTTATAATCTTTGAAGCGGGGACATCGATCCAATAATAATAATCAATATAACGTTTTATGTGAGTTTTGAATGTAGCTGCCTTTTGTAACATTGAAGGAAATGCCGGTCACTAACCGTTCTGCCCGTTAAAGCGATTTTCAATAATTAGTTTATTATTTTAATTATTAATTTATTTAAAAATTATTACTTCCACTCCAAGGATATTTTTACTATATTCACGGAAATGTACATCTCTTAATGCTTACTGTACAACTGATTATGCACCTGTTTTCGTAAATTTAGTAAAAGTATCCTTGGATTTATCAGCTCCCATTACACAAACATATACGGCCTCCCTAGCCCCTACCGTTAATGCAATATCCACATGATTTTTTATTAATGCAATAAAAGATGTAAACCGTTAAATGAATTTATACCCTCCTTTATTATGCAATAATAAATAATATTCTTATCGTATTTATACAACAATATACGAAACTTTAAGAACTTATTATAGCGCGAATTGGTGATTAATTTGGAACAACTTTTTCACTTTAAGTTTCTACATAGGTACACTTTTTGTAAAATTTTTTTTTATAATTATTAAAATTTTATCCTCTTTAATATTAGATCGATTTTTTTAAAAAATATATATATATATGATATATAGATTAAAGTGTGTATCACAACTTTTAGGTGTGATATTGTGATACACACTAATTTTCTTTATGATGTGCATCACATATTTTATAAAAAGTTTATGTCGTATTAAAGAGCATAAAATTTTTAATAATTTTAATGTAACTATTTTATCAAGAAAATATATATAATCTCAAAGTTAAAAATAAAAATGTTCATTTCTATCCTTCGTATCGTAAGAAGTGTTTCGATTTAAACCTCTCTCCGTAATTTTAACAAAATTAGCACTAGTTTATAAATAAATAAAAGTATTCGTATCTTTGATAAAAAGGTTATTTTCAAATTCTTAAAAATAGTATTTCCTTTGATGAAAGGGTTATGTGGGAGTGTGGGACTCATAAAGGATTCCATCTTTCTCTTTCTTATTTCTTGGTGCCCAATCCAACTTTACTTTTTCTCTTTCTTCTTGTTTCATCCAGCCGGACACTTCAATTCCGATCGCCTGAAACCTAAGTTTTTCCGATTGACAGAAACCTACACACAAACAAAATGAACATACTCACAAATCGCGACTTAATGTCACTGATATTGAATCGTTTGGACGTGCCTGAAATTACGGCTTTACGTCCGGCAAGCGCGTTATTAAACGCCTTCATCACAAGAAATCGTGAGTTCGTTACAGCCTACAACAGCCGTCCAAATCCGGAAGCATGGATGTTTACGTGTTCTTCTGTTGCTGGAGAAGAAGAAGATGATGATATAGGGCTTATAAATGGGTTTAGGCTAGCAGATCTGAGGGAGATATCTTTTACTATAGCCTCTCCTCCATGGAAACTTGTGGATATGTCTGAAATTTATTTGTTGTTTGAAGATGGAAACCAATTCTTTGTTACTAATCCCTTTACAGGGATTTCAACCCCTGCTCCTATCACTGGTGATTTCCCTGACTTTTCACTTCATGTCCATCATGCTAAACTGGTTACTCGCAATGAATGGTTTAAAATTGTTGATGTGGTAGATGTTGATGATGAACCTAGATATTATGAATTTGATTCAACTACAAAACTGTGGACTGAATATCATCTACGTGAGGCGGCACCTTTAGAGGTTGAAGCTGACCCAAATCAAAACATAGTTTTCATGAGTGCTGGCAATGAAGATGATATTGTTTATAGGGGTTTTGTCCGGGAAGGGGATGAAAACCCTTGGTTCAAGAGAGTGAGAGTGGCTTGTGAAGCCGATGAAGCCATTTTATTAGAAGTAGATTATTATGGAGATTGGTTTGTAGAGTTGCTGTATCATCATCAAATTGACTTCTCTATGAACATTGATTTCATGCGTCTCTACAGGTATAACAATGATGGAAATTAATATGAGTTTGCTGCTGACATTCCTGTTGCTGCGAACCCTCCAGTTGAAGGTGCATTCTTGAGTTTATCGCTGAAGAATGTTAGTGGCATCATTCACATCGGGCTTCAAACTGCGGATGCAACGCTTGAGAGTGCGGCCATGCATGTTTCACGTCGGGCATCATTCATGTTTGTGAATGTGCCACTGATCTCCAAGTTGCAGTGGCATCCATTTACAGTGACTTCCAATGCTAACACGGAGCCTGATACACTTGGCATTGCAATCAAGTGTCAGGGAACTTGGTCTCGCATGCTTTACCAAGAGCTTTCTACTTCTCCAATAGATCGTTTTGAAGCCTCCATTGACAAACATTCACAAACATGAAACATGCACGAAAGATACTTGAGATTCTTACAATCACGAAAGAGGGTAGATCATGATCAAGCAAAAGTAGGCGATCCCGACATGAATTATGTAAAAGAAAAGGTGTAGAATGTGTAGGTTTGGTGAAAGTCGAATAAAAGTCCACCCCCTACACTACTTCCCACTCTAATTACATTTTCATTTATTACATTTTTCATATCTACGTAATTATTTATTATTTACTTAAATAAATGATTTCTTAACCTATGCTCTCAAAGCGTTCGTATATATACAAGTATAACACAACAACGTGATCTGCTAGCTAGTAATAACATATCATAAGCATACGTGTTCATTTAAGTGATCATAAATAGGGAAAATTTTAAAAACAGAGTGTTTCATTCACACCATACAATTTGCTTAAACTATATTTCGTTTTCGAATAATTGAAACTATGTCTTTTGTTATAATAACAAACAGATAATTGTTATGTGACAAAAGGAGTACTTTTTGTAATCGAGCATTTCTATTATGTGAACAAACTTGAGGTTTTCGTTGTTAGACAACTCGGTAAATGTCAAAAATCATAGACGGTGTTTTTTCTTCGAAGGATTATGTCGAAGATTAATGTACTACTCCCTCCGTCCCATTTCTATTGTCCATTATTTCCATTTTGGGGTGTACCAAATTAATTGTCCACTTCCATAAATAGAAAGTTTACACTAGTACAAATTCGGGATTTCGTTACACTAGAAAAGTGTGACGATATGCATATAGTCACACTTGCATTTTCAGCATCTGTGTGACTAAAGGTCGAGCGACCATAGGGTACATACGGTTACATTAGCTGGTTAGTGGCCGTATCCATTTAAAAAGAGTAACAAAATCCATAAAATGTGTGACCATATGCTTTTTAAAGTCAAGTAAGCGTCTATTTTGTGTGACTATTGTTCATTCAATGGCCACTTGAATTTTATGTTTGTGTGGCGTTTTGTAACATTTAGTCACACAACGATTGTTTTATATTGGGGTTTGGTCACATAAAATCAAGACAAAAGTAGCCAAAAGTGTTAATAAGTGTGACCGTATGCTTTTTAAAGTCAAGTAAACATGTATTTTGTGTGACTATTGTTTATCTAATGGCCACTTGAATTTTATGTTTGTGTGACCTTTTGTAACATTTAGTCATACAACGATTGTTTTATATTGGGATTTGGTCACATAAAATTAAGACAAAAGTGGCCAAAAGTGTTAATAAGTGTGACCATATGCTTTTTAAAGTCAAGTAAATGTGTATTTTGTGTGACTATTGTTCATCCAATGGCCACTTGAATTTTATGTTTGTGTGACGTGTTGTAACATTTAGTCACACAACGATTGTTTTATATTGGGATTTGGTCACATAAAATTAAGACAAAAGTGGCCAAAAGTGTTAATAAGTGTGACCATATGCTTTTTAAAGTGAAGTAAACGTGTATTTTGTGTGACTATTGTTCATCCAATGGCCATTTGAATTTTATGTTTGTGTGGCATTTTGTAACATTTAGTCACACAACAATTGTTTTATATTGGGGTTTGGTCACATAAAATTAAGACAAAAGTGGCCAAAAGTGTTAATAAGTGTGACCATATGCTTTTTAAAGTTAAGTAAACGTGTATTTTGTGTGACTATTGTTTATCCAATGGCCACTTGAATTTCATGTTTGTGTGGCGTTTTGTAACATTTAGTCACACAACGATTGTTTTATATTGGGATTTGGTTACCTAAAATTAAGACAAAAGTGGCCAAAAGTGTTAATAAGTGTGACCATATGCTTTTTAAAGTCAAGTAAACGTGTATTTTGTGTGACTATTGTTCATCCAATAGCCACTTGAATTTCATGTTTGTGTGGTGTTTTGTAACATTTAGTTACACAACGATTGTTTTATATTGGGATTTGATCACATAAAATTAAGACAAAAGTGGCCAAAAGTGTTAATAAGTGTGACCATATGCTCTTTAAAGTCAAGTAAACGTGCATTTTGTGTGACCATTGTTCATCCAATGGCCACTTGAATTTTATGTTTGTGTGACGTTTTGTAATTCGCTATCCGAAATCCGCTATCCGAAATCTGAAATTTCAGGTATCCGCAATTTCGGATATCCGATTATTCGAAATAATTGACAATGTCAAAATATTCAATGATAAATCTGGAAAAATAAGTTCACACCACCTAATACCATTAATTATCAATAACTATTATCAAGATTCAAAAGTTCAAAATGAATCTGATAAAGCATCAATCCAAAGCAACAAAACACACAGTTACTAAAAGTCTTAGAACCCTAATACATATTACAGTCTTAATGTTTAAACCCATGACAATCATTCAAAAGTTAATAGTGTGCATATGGTCCTTTGTCGATCGAGCCCACTCTTAACATTGAGTCACTTATCCAATTTGCTCCTCAAGTTCATCTTTCAACGTTTTTACCTACAAAATGAAAAAAACACAGACACACACATGAACAACTAATATGACTTGCTAACATATGAGATTATAAACGGGTAAAATCAACATATAGAATAGCTAATAATGCCTAATAATACTATATGACATACAACAATTCATAAGTCCAACGTGAACAGCCAATATGACTTGCACAATAACTAATACCTAGTATATAGCCTATAAGGATTTATTACCAGATTATGCTGAAGATGTTTCTTTTGCTTGACAATATCATTAAAACACAGTAGGTCACTACAAGCATTGGTAATGACTGATTACAAGTCTAGATGGATGGACTCTCCTCTGCTGCTGCTCATACAACTTAACGAAATTATAATAATAATAATTATACTAACAAAACAAAGGTAGAAATAAATAAAGAGTAAAAGCATGTAATGGAGAAATAACAATAGATACATTACCAACCTCAGGCAATCCACTGTAAACGTTAAATTGCAAACCCAATTGACCCATAAGAGATCCAGAAGCTTTAACGTATTTAGCCCCTATATGTATGACCTCTACAATTTATATCTTGAACATTAATCTCACCCTTGCACATCATTGGGTTAAGGAACAGCTCAGCAACAACATTTATAATCTCAACTATTTCAACCCTACCTCGTATATTAGTCCTGCTTCAACGTGTTCTAACTATAGATGTCCAAGTCCTGTAAAACTAATCGAATTGAAAGTCTTTGTTAACCTCTAAGATATGATGTTGGGCAAAAGAAAACCAACTATCATCAAAACAAGTATCACTTCAACTGGTGATCAAAATCAGATTAAATTAGCAATGTTCATAATTAAAAAGGACCATAAGAGAAATAAGCATACCTTACCTTAGATCACCTACCCTGCTCGATGAGTTATTGTGATGTTCATAATAATGGTAACTCATTTTATAAGAAATTATATCCAAATTACATACAACACCATCAATATAATCAAAAAAATATATAGAATAGTTATAAATTAAATTTCTATATTCAAAGGAACTTGGCATTATATATCAATTTTAGAAACTTGATCCAACACTTAACAAAGTTTTATAACAGAACATAACAAATACATCTATTAATGCCCACATGTACAAGATATCTAGTAGCTACACCTGCTACACCAAAAGAAAATATATAGAAAATTGACAACATATACAATAAGTTAATACATACATGTTACAACATATACATCTTATGTACAACTCCTAAAACGATATATCAAACATATATACAAATAAAACGTATACAACATCATACAAATTATATAACGATATATAAGAAAAGCTAGAAAATTACACATATACAACTTCATACAATAGGAAATAATGAATACAATACAATAAGAAGTATATTTAGTTGACCATTTGCATTTTCCTTTGAGAAAGAATAATCCATATATAACAAAAATACTGCATTTGTAATCCTAAATACCTAACTGAAGACAAAGGTTAACATTATGTTTTGAATCTAGTTTTTACAAAACCATTCGACTAGTTGTTTTAGGTGGCAGACACTACAAGCAATGTTGAAAAATCAATTTCATGACCAGAAACTAGTCAATTATATAACTAATTAGCATATTTAAAAACACACAATTAGATTCATCCAAACAGTAAGATTGATCCATAAATCTTATGCATTCATCGATTCCAATATTTAAAACATAGTAGTAGCAATTATATAAATACAAAGATTATAATTCTAAAGCTAAATTACACAAAAATGTAAACCCTAAATTAGAAGAACTACAAAAATTACCCTTTTGTGATAGTGGTGGTCGGATTCCTACTGGTAGCGGTGGAGTGGTGGTGGCATGGTGTCGCGATGGAGAGAAAGAGATGGAAAGAGGGAGAGGTGGAGAGGTAGTTGGCGGTATGTGGATGGAACTGGAAGTTCTAGGGTTAGAGAAAAATTTATTTTTGGGGAAAGTTGAAGAGATTAGTTTTAGAAAAAGTTGGGATAAAGTGGAAGAAAAAAACGTAGTTGAGAAAATTTAGGCGGGGTTGAATTGTTATCAGGAATGCTTAAATTATTTGGGGTGAAGCGGCGCCAGAATGAAAAATAACAGAGACATATGTTTATTAAACTTAGGATAATGTATATTCCAAATGATAAATTAATTTTATCCTAAGTTTAATAGTTGCATATGTGATATTGGTAATGTCATATATCATATATTCCATTATTAAACTTAGGATAATGTCATATATTCCAAAATAATGAATTAATTTTATCCTAAATTTAATAGTGGTATATGTGATATTGGAATGTCATATATCATATATTCTATTATAAAACTTACGATAATGTCATATATCATATATTACATTATTAAACTTAGGATAATGTCATATATTCCAAAATGATGAATTTATTTTATCCTAAGTTTAATAGTTGCATATGTGATATTGGTAATGTCATATATCATATATTCCATTATTAAACTTAGGATAATGTCATATATTTCAAAATGATGAATTTATTTTATCCTAAGTTTAATAGTGACATATGTGATATAAGTAATGTCATATATCATATATTTCATTATTAAACTTAGGATAATGTCATATATGCCCAAATGACGAATTTATTTTATCCTAAGTTTAATAGTGGCATATGTGATATTGGTAATGTCATATATCATATATTCCATTATTAAACTTAGGAAAATATCATATATTCCAAAATGATGAATTAATTTTATCCTAAGTTTAATGATGGCATATGTGATATTGGTAATGTCATATATCATATATTTCATTATTAAACCTAGAATAATGTCATATATTCCAAAATGATGAATTTATTTCATCCTAAGTTTAATAGTGACATATGTGATATTGGTAATGTCATATATCAATATATATTCCGACTTTGTGTATGTCACGTATCATTATCTAAAATTTTGGATACCCACAATTAGTGTATTTGAAACTCTTGGTATTAGAAATTGAACAATATAATTTAACTAATTGCTACAAAAATTAACTAATGCTATTATGATAGATATATTGAACCATCACTAAAATGCCTAAATATTTGTAAGACTTATGTTAACATTTCGTATAGTTACAAAAAATTCTCAAAGAATTTAATTACTTGATTTTTTCGTCAAACCCGTGATAACACGGGTCATGTAACCGTATAATATGGATCATTCAACAAACTCGTGTAATCACGGTTTATAAACTAGTACTTGAATATAACCAGGTCTATTAGTACCTAAGAAACTTAATGTCAAACACCCGTAAACACAATAGAAATTGAATCTTCACTTAGTCATATGATTAATACATTACATATCTATTTAAAATCTCATGGGTAAAGTTAAGAGACCAAATTATTTGGTGTACTCGATTTATAATTGTTTTTAATAAATTTTTTGATACTTAGAGCATCTCCAATGTATGCACTATTTTAGTGCATCAAATTGCACTATTTTAGTGTAAAAAGGGAATCTTTAGAGAATATGTTTGCACTAAAAAAAGTTGCTCCAATGTGTTACACTAAATATTTACACTAAATGATTTTTAATTAGTTTAAAATATACAATTTAACATTTTAATATTAAAACTTTTATATAACTATTAAAATATAATAAGAGATGTAATAACGATCATTATATTTAAAAATTTTGAAAATAAAAATGAATTTTTATGAAGATTAAAAAGTTTCTTTGATAAATATAATAGCAAACATTATATTTAGTAATGTTAAAAATATTAATGACAAATTTATAATCAATACATCATATAAATATATTTTAATTATTATAAATATTATTATTTAATGTGAATAGTGTTTAGTGTAAAGTTTAGTACAATACTATATTTGGTGCAGCACTAAACACTATTTGCCACTGCACTAAAATAGTGCAGTGTTTAGTACTAACATTGAAGCGAGTTTTTTACACTTTTGCACTATTTTAGTGCAAAAAAGTACAGATAGTGTGAACGTTGGAGATGCTCAGTGGTAACTTTTATGCGATGCATTAATTAATAGTATATTTCTACACATTTTAAAATAAGAAACATAAACATAAATGCACAACTAATTTCTATTGAAATTAATTGTGCGCCAAAACTCCCTCCAAAGTCCAATCCCCATCCCAAAATTTTGAACAAAACAATATTTTAAATTTCTAATTTATAATATTATCGGAGTATTTGAGAAGATATATCACCAGACTGAGGTGGCAATTTAAGACCCATGAGTCTAGTTGGGTTTTTCTAATTTTTATAGATGGGTCTAATTGGGTAATTAAAATAAAGCTTAAGTACATCATTATTACCTATTGGGTCATAATGAGTAATAATGATATACTTACTCTTTTTTTTAATTACCCAACTAGACCCATCTATAAAGATTAGAAAAACCCAACTAGACCTTTGGTTGTCAAATTGCCACCTCTACCAGACTCCTAAAAAATTTAGGGCACGAATATAGTCTTCGACTTCACAACTTGAACGTACAGAACTCCATATAATTCAAATGGAAGCAAACGAAGGTAAGTAAACTACAATATTTATCCTCCATCTCGTACCTCTACATTCAACATCATATTTGGTGTATATGATCTATAATTGTTCTTAATTTATTAGGGCATTGGATTGGATTTGATCGACTGCCAAAGTTTACTAATCAGATAATTGGAACGATTACTTAAATTTTTGTAATTCATTTATTGTTTGGGACACTGAAATCTGGTTAATTAACTTGCATCGAGGGCTTCTCTATTTTATTGAATTATTGATGATTTTTGGTTTCATTTTTTTGGAGATTTTGATTTTGGTTATGCCACTGGGGTATATTATTCCATCATTTGGCTCCTATAAGTATAACATTTATGATTTATGCATATATATAATACAAATATGTGTTAGATGTTAGTAGTGACCATGTCTTTTCAGTTTATGTATGCGTAAGATTATGCTTGGGATATTTGATTCTCATTCTTCATGTCTATATTGTTAAGTATAACCAAGGGTACCTCACCGTGTGTAAATTTACCAACATTACGTACCACTTAAGCAGTAAAGTGCATTTGAACATATAGGTTATATATACTCTGCTATCTTGTAAGTTTGACGTGGTAGACAACATTGACAAAATGCCATAAACTGTATAATACTTTTTTAGAAATAACTTTAGTGTAATGTTAGATGTGAATGATTTCTTCATGAAGTTTCTTTGCACTATATTCATGATACGCTTGTTGTAATATCGATTGGAGACTTTATGAAGTAATATGAATATTCAATGTTACTAAGAAAAGTTGTTTTACCTGATGTGTTAGTTTATCCCTAATGAAAATAAATCTTATTGACTTTAACTAGCGGTGGTTTGAAACTAATGGTTCCTTTCATGTCCATAGTTATTAGAATTGTGTACTCTTTTTATTGAAGTCTTAGTAGTTACTTACTTTTATCATCTTAAAATTGTGCACTGATTCATGCTATACATTATATACATCTTACAAATGGTTGATTTAGCTTTCATTGTTTGATTTTGTTTCTTACATATATATATCAAGATGCGTAGGCAGATACGCCATATGATCTCTTGTTCACCTGAAGAAGAATGACAGCGTACACAAGTAGTACTTTAGTAAAATATACATTCCACTACAGGAACAAATGGGACACATTCATCTCAACGAGACACGTCAACTGATGAACCAAATTCTGAATTCATATTGAACTAAAAGGTTTGTTTCCGTAAGTTAATACTTTCGATTTCAGTCTTGTATCTTGTTAGTGAGTATGATTCATCTCTGTTTTTAGTGTACGATTATATGACCATTTAATAAGTACGAGATAATAAGTAAAAGGTCGTCTTAACTCGAAATACTAACTGTTCCAACAGAATAGATATCCTATTGAGACATAGCAGATATATACTCATGTATACACATGTATACATATGATTGGGATATGGTGTGGATTTGAAGTAACATGCAGTCAATTAGAGGGATATAAAAACCAACATTTAAATAACAATCTGGTATATAGTCGAGATGTTCTAAATACACGTAGAGGTAGTATAATCAATATGTTTAATGTACCATTTTGTACTATTAATCATTTCACTTCCGATATTTGTTTCAATTTTACGATTGTAGCTTACATATTAAAACAAGTATCTTGATAGGATCCAAAGATCGTTGGCCAAAAGTTATATTAAAGGATACTTTCAAAATCCGGTAAGGTAATCTTTTGGTTTACTAATTTCAATTTATTTTCTCAGGGATCTCATCTACTCTTGATTGAATTTTGTTTGATGTGTACACTCGCTCTTTACAGATAGGAGGCTCACCTACTTGTAATGTAAGTATCCCTTGCTTAATTACCTTCATATTTTCATAGAAGTTGAAAATTGGTGCAATCTTCACCCATATAACCCTTTTTGAATAAGAGGTTGACGATATTTGAATTAAGTCTCGTCCACACTTTCAAAGCAATTGACCCATTTAAAATAAAATGATGATCATATTGTTGCTATAAAGTATGCTATGGAAAGCATTTGAATAACAATTAGACTATATAATCATCAACCCTTTTGACCTGTTTCAACTTGTTTATATTCTCTCTCTATTTGTTAATACTTCACATTGATTTCTAATGCGTGAACTTTTTATTATACAGGGTATGAAGATGTGAGCAGAAAGGACTTCTTGGATCTTGAACTGCTTAGTGTATTTTTATCGTTGAATATATATGTTTAGTTTGTTGTAGGTTCAACGTTGTGCATTGACTTGATCGTAAAGTGTTTGAATATATTTTTGTTTCAACCTTACGGAGAATATATGAAAGTTGGTTTAAATTTTATTTTGGCTATTAAATTTGAGTTGAATCAATTACTTATAATGCGATTATTTGTTGTGAAAAAAAGTGTGCCAAATGCTTTTGTTGCGGTAACAAACTAACAACAATGTGCCAAATAGATGGTGCCAAATGCTTTTTTGGCATGAAAGTTAGACCGTTCCGGATAATCTTTTTGGTACCCAATTTAGACCGTGCCAAATGCTCTTTTTGAACGCGAATTAGACCGTGCCAAATGCTCTTTAGGAAGGCGACTTAGACCGTACCAAATGCTCTTTTGGCACGCGACTTAGACCGTAACAAATGCTCTTTTGGCACGCGCATTACGCCTTGCCAAATAATCTTTTGGCACGCTAGTCAAACCGTGCCAAATTATCTTTTGGCACGCAAGATTATTTGTGGTGCCTATTGGTTGCCAATTGGAACACACGTACAAAACCGTGCCAAAAACTATCTGGGATGGCTTTTCTCTGACCCAAATGTATTTGGCACCCTCGTATTTAGGACCAAGCAAAAAGTGTGCCAAAACCATGCCAAATGGTATTTGGCACGGTTTTCTACGTATTTGGCACGGTTTTCGGCCTTCCCAAATACCTATTTTTCTTGAAGTGGTGATATGGTGGGGGCTATTATAAAGCAATATAGTCACATGATCGTGCTAGAAATTAATGTGACTATACACATTAGCTTTTGGCATTCTAACACACACTAAACTTTAGACACACATATTAAGTTATGTGACCATATGTACCTGATTTTGGCTACACTGAAATCATGTGTGACAAACTCGAATATATGATTTAATCACATAAACAATTACTTCATCTGACATATAAAGTCTCATGATTTAGACACACAAACTAACACTCATTTTGACTGATATCAAATTTAATGATAATCCTTTTTGCCCATTTTTGCTCTAAATAATAGCCACATGAATATTTCACAACGTGACTGTTGTGAATATATTGGTCACATATAATCACCTAAAATGTGACCATAAACATCATTTAGATACACATTTGTGATATGGTGTGGCTATTATAAAGCCATATAGTCACATGATGGTGCTAGAAATTAATGTGACTATACACATTAGCTTTTGGCATTCTAACACACACTAAACTTTAGACACACATATTAAGTTATGTGACCATATGTACCGGATTTTGGCTACACTGAAATCATGTGTGACAAACTCAACTATATGATTTAGTCACATAAATAATTACTTCATGTGACCATATTGTGGCATTTGGTCACAGTGTTCAAGTGTGTGACATAGATTTGTCATGTTTTATTTGTATAACGTGACTAATGCTTCCAACTTACTCTTCATTTGTCACGCGTTCCAAATACATATGTGACTAAATAATCAGCCAAAAAATAGCAGTGCCCTTTAGCCACATAAATGTTCGAAGGTGTGGCAATACATTTCAGAATGGTCACACGATTGGAGTTCAGATGTGGCTAACTAATAACGTGAATTTTATTTTTGTACCTTTAGTCACATAAATATTCGAATGTGTGACCGTTTCATTTCGACTATGTGTGACCAAATCACAAATTTGTACTAGTGTTAAGGAAATAAAGTTCTTTTTTACCCCTATAGTGTATATATATAAGACAAAAAAATAGGTAAAAAGTAGAGGGTAAAACTGTCATTTTATCAAAAAGTAAGAGAGAGAGATAGTTATATTTTCTTAAACTGCGTGTCTTTTTGTCTGGTGACAATAAAATTGGGACGGAGGGAGTAATATATAATATGTCAAACACGAAATCCAAGATTTGAATAGGGATTATAGGATTTGATCAAGCTTGTTTTAGCTTGAGTGCAATGAGGGTGTGATTTAGTGAGATTTAGGAGGGATTAAGCTTCTACACTCCGATTAACGTGTAAACCCAGTTCAAGACAAAGTCAATCGAGGGTGGTAGAGACCTAAATCCTTTTGTTGAATTTATGAGTTGCTTGTTGAGTGTCGTATGAAGCACTAAAAAAGGGGGGTATTTATAACAATGGCCGAACCATTGTGATGACTCAGACCTGCCACATGGTGCTATCTGGTGTACTCCTGAATATACGGTCAACTGCCTCCCACGTGCGTTTGCACGTGAGATGGACAGGCCATACCGTTTGGTAATCTGCCTCTGATGTAGGCTTTCGTGATCAAAGCCTCCCAATAACTAATCAGTGATGCTAACTGAGATGCATTTTCACATTAGTTGGTCAATGTTAATCATCTTTTTGTCTACAATCTTTACATACTTCGTTAAATCCATCATCACAGTGCTATTGTTTACGTTATAAAAAGCATGCTTATTTGGTCTAGATTATTGACATTTTCTAGATTATTGAGATCTTGAAAGGAAAAAAAAAAAAGGCGTGAATGAAAAGATCACACGCTTTAAAAGGCTCACGAAAGACTTTATTATGTACATATGGTTCTTTGTCGTTTATTAAAACAGTTTTTAATCAAAAGACAAATAACTGTTCTTACATGTATATTTCACTTCCTTTGTTACACACAAACAAATTGTTACACACATCTATGTATAAAGTTCAAAACATACCGTACAAACTGGTTATAGAAACTATCATTTCTAAACTTAATCTTAATTAATGGGTGGTTGTTGTTAATTATTAACTATTTTATTGGATAAATAATTTTGATTTGATTGAAATGGTTTGGCTTTTTGAATTTTGGAGTCTTATAGAACAACACCAAAATGTTATTAAATCTATTGAAAAAAACAATTAGCCTATCGGTCTGAAATAAACTCATTAGTCCGGGATGAAATATCTATATGTGTCACTTTTAGGGGTGTTCGTTTGGATGGATCGGATCAAATCCGATCCATATATATAAATCCATTTGGATTATGGTTCTCAAAATGTGAATCCAATCCATCCAAAACGATTATCAAATCCGAACTAAACCGAACCAAATTACTATTTGGATGGATCGGTTTTAACCGTTTGGTTTTTCGTGGATTGCATGAGTGTATCGTTTTGACTCGTGAAAGGGTAATGTCAAGAGCGATATCAGTAGTTACCGATTATCATTATGCGTTGAGGGTTTATATAAATGTGGAGTTGGTGTTTTATATCCAAACTTAAGATTAAGTTGTATTCAATGATATATATTAATAATACCAATCATATAATAAGGTTTCATGTATAAAATATAACTAAACATATATCTAACATTCCCTTTGATAGATAAACAAGAGTATTACATATGAGCATTACATATACAATTATTACTTTATGGTTTATTTGGATAATCCGGTTCTAATATTAGTAACCAAAACCAATCCAAAAACCGAATTACTAATTTGGTTTTTGCCCGATCCAATCCAAAAAACCAAATTGTCCAATCCGAATGGTCCAATCCAATTAGACCATTTGGATAATCCGGTTATATCCAAACTGTGAACACCCCTAGTCACTCTACATTATACGTAGCATATGAGATACATTGTAAATTTCTATTATTAAGGACAGAAATCTTGGATGATTATTCGTAAAAATAACGCAGCCTTCTAACCACCAATCAGGCTGCTCATCAAATTTGAGACTCAAACTTGCTGTAAGAATGGAATAGGTGAAATATCAAAACTTGTTATTCGATATGGAGGAGACAACAACGACAATGCAAAAAACAAAATAAAAAAGAAAAGAAAAAGGAAAAGCAACATCATATAGAAATACATGTAGCACCATCTATCTATCTATATCTATATTCCTATAATAATAATAATAATATACTTTATAATGACTTACAAACATGTATCAGGAATTTTCATTGTTTAGAGAAAATAATTAATTGATGCACTTGTCAGTCAGCATGTTAGTGAGGCAATCCAAATACAAACAGATATACGGAGTGTATTATAAGCAAACACAAGAATTAAAACCTGCAATATATATCGTAATAATAATAAAACCTAAACAACATTCGAACTTTAAGATTTACATATTGTTCATCAAATCTAAATACCAAATTACCAAGTAACACACGATAATTAATTTAAACTACTACGTATTAAAAACAGACAAACTATTTGATGGTGTCTTCATCTCTTACTCCTCCTCTCCTTGTTCTTCTTCTTTCTGCTTGAGCTCCTCTGGCTTGTAAGGATCAAAATTCAACTTCGACCTGTCTATGCCGTGCCGTTCTCAATCTCCCGAACACAACGATCAAGTTTGGCATTTAATATCTCAGCTCGAACTGGATCTAGAGTCACAGGAGTCCAATCATCTGATTTAACATCAACGGGATGCCATCTGGCATATTGCTCACAAGAGTTGTTGTGTATCTCAACTTCCTCATCCTCCTTAGTATTCATCATCAGCAGCTTATCCATCTTCTTATGTATCTCCACTTGCTCAGCATTTAATTTACGTAACGAATCAATGAATTCTTCTCGAGATATTATACCACTCGTATCTATCCCCTTCCTTTCACAGATTAATTTTCGATCATCATATAGCCTTAACGCCGTGAAAAGCTTCATATCATTTTCCGTCCATACCCCATTCTCCATGATCGGATTTTAGGGTTTTCCTTGTAATTGTTACCAACTATTGTTAGGCACTTAGGCGTGCGTTTTATAAACAAGATGGCTGGACGCTAATTCTGAATAGGAAATATTTATATAGTTCATCCTCCCTCCCCCCCACGTATTCTCTCCCAAGATTGGCGATTTCTGGGTTTTTTCCTTGACCTAACGTTCGTATTCGATTCATTCTAATCAGGCCGTGAATCTGATGTCGTTTGATGCTTTTCCTTTTCTTCATTGAATCGGTTTAATATTCACTCGATTCTAGGGTTTTTGGCTCGTTTGGTTTTGGATTAAGCGAATGTTTAGGGTTTTTTCTTTAATTGTCAATTGCTTCTGGGTGGATCTGGTTCGTGATTATACAACACGTCTAAATCATCACGCCATTAACGATTGCTAAGTCTAAATCGTCTAGGGTTTTATCCTGAAACGAGTTAGGGTTGCGGCCGTTTTCTGGGTTTTGATCTGCTTGAATACGACTAGATCGGTTTTTGGTTTGTTCTGGTTTTGTAATCCTATATCAAACGTTCTGATTCAAACATTCTATGATCGATAATCCGTTAGGGTTTCTTTCGTTTTGAAGGTTTGCTTTATTCTGATTATGATTTGGCCGATTAGGGTTTTGGTTTCAAGAGTGTTACCGGATCTGGTTTCCGGTGAGTGGTTTTCTGATGGAAGATTAGGGTTCTTGCGACCCCATCTGCTTCTGATCAAGTGTTTCTATCTCCAACGCAGATTAGGGTTTGTGGTTATTGGTTTGAGAGTCGTGTAATGTAACGGGGAGGGGGACGGGAGTGCGATCGGCTTATTTTCCTGGTCGATCTTTGTTAATCAATGGAGCGTTTGTGTTGATTGTTCGCGTCACTATGATGCGTTTCATATCAACCTCCATTGATGGTTCTACCTTCGTGATGGGGGATGGTGCGGCTTGGGTATGTATGGGTTCGGTTTGGGTTCGGTTTGGGTTCATGCTAATCTTAAGTCGCTTGGATGATTTGTGGCCGTTTTAGCCACTTGGGGAGTTCCTGGACCTTTTGCCATCTTTCATGTTGGTAGGGCAGGTTTCTTCCTTGTCGTCAGTTTGTGGCTGATTTCAGCCACTTGGGGAGTCCTTGGACCTTTTGCTATTGTATTGGTAGGGCAGGTTCTCGCTTGTCGAAGGGTTATATTGGTGTTTCCTGGACCTTTTGCCATCTTTCATGTTGGTAGGGCAGGTTGGCGATGTGACCCTAGACGTGTTTGCTGATATTGCAGCTTGGAAGTTGGTGTTGTACTCATAGGTCTTTAATGAAGATATTTGAAGATAGAGTCTTTCACTATGGATGTTGTTTTCTATCGTGGATTGCGGCTGATTTCAACCTTTTGGGGGTGTAGCTGGACCTTTTGCCATCTCTAAAGTTGGTAGGGCAGGTTCATCCCTGTCGAAGGATTATATATGTTATTTCCTGGACCTTTTGCCATCTCCGTGTTGGTAGGGCAGGTTGACGATGTACATTTTGACGTGTCTACTGCTATTGCAGTTTGGAAGATTGGTGTTGCACTCGTAGGTCAAGCAATGAAGATAATTGAAGACAGAGTTACTCACTATGGATGTGGTTCTGAGAACCTGGTTTTATTTTACATTTAGATTATTTTTAAATGTAATTGGTTACTTCTGCGGTTAGCAGTTGTGGTTGTTCTGCGTCTAGCAGCAGATTTGCTTAGTGTTGAGACATGTGGTCTTTATTTGATTTGTTGAGTCAAATATCGGTTAGTGGTTTTGCTTTGTTATGTAGTCTTGTTCGCCTATGTAACGAGCTGAGATGTGAGATTCACTCACATCCATTGTACTTAAATGTTTTGGGAATATATTTACCGGGTAAACATTTTGCCCTTTACCCAAAAACAAGATGGCTGGTAATATGGGCCATGGTATTATTAACTCTCTCGTTTTAGTCCATGACCCAAGAAATTGGCCCACAAATAATTTGTGACCCAGCCCAATAAATAAATAAAATATATGATCAACCATATTATCTACTCCGTATATTTTTAAATCGAGGTTTTTTTGACTACTTTTGTTTCTAAAGTTAAAAATCAAATTTACAAAATACATCACTAAAATAAGTGCACTTAAATAAAAGAGCAAGTGACAAACGGGTGGATTTGACATTTATGAACTGTGACTCTGTGGACATTATTGGAGTAGATCACTCTACATTACTCAAAGTCAAAACCACGAGTAGTGATACTTTTACTATTAAATTTGATAAATTCACTACAATTATGCATCAAATACTTGTAATGTCACTAAAAAGCGATAAAGATTTATATGTAACGATGTACGTAAACCGTGTTACTATAGTAACCAATATTGTTACACAAATAGCCACCGCTACTAAGTGTTTTCTTTTAACTATTTGCTGAATCTCGCATTCTCGCTCCATATTGGCTATTCGTTTTTCTCACGCTCAAACTCTGAGAACGTATTATATGACATACTCGGTGTTATCAATAGAAAATGGCTAGAATTATGTTTAGGAATTTTATTTTTAGTTTGGGTGCATGCAACTCTACACTTTATACTATTATAATCCATATATAAGTTTTAAAAATATCTTTTGTAAGCATTTAACTCATTATATATTGTATATTGGACTTACACAGAAACACATCAAATTTATGTGACATATAAAAGCGTGCATGATAAAATAAAAAAGAAATTGGTCCAACAACAAATATTCATTTATGGTTCATTTTTAGGAAACAAGATTTCTATTCTATTTGAGCAGTTTTGATTTTACCGTTTCTTAATAACTTTAAGGGTCGAGTTCAAAGAGATAGGCATCTAAGATGAAATATTTTAATCTCTATGTAAGTCACCAATCACCTCTTATAGCAAACCTAATCTCTTTAACATATTATAATAGAGTACAAATTAGGTTGTCATTTTTAATTTAGGCAACTCTAATCTAATCACAACCCTTCATTGATTAACCATTTTTAATTATAACCATTGATAATCTCCCATGTAAATGATAACCTAAATGATAACCTAAATAGTAGATATTGTCCTTTCTTACATATTACAAATTAATTAATTTAATTTAATTTAGGTTAATTTTTCAGAAGGAAAAAAAAGCGTAATTAAAAAAAAAGGTTTTTTAAATTAAACATTATAATTAAAAAATAAAAAAGCATCCTGGCATCGTCATTACAGAAGAATCAAAAAAACCTACCACACATTCTTATTCTTCTTCCCTCTTTTCCCCCTTTCTCTTCGTAAAACCCTAATTTCATCAAATTATATCCGAATGGAACCTGCCTCTTTTCCCCCTTTCTCTTCCTACAACCCTAATTTCATCAAATTATATCCGAATGGTTGGTAAAAGTAAGAAGTCTGCCTCCAATCTCTTTAATATATTATAATAGAGTACAAATTAGGTTGTCATTTTTAATTTAGGCAACTCTAATCTAATCCCAACCCTTTATTGATTAACCATTTTTAATTATAACCATTGATAATCTCCCATGTAAATGATAACCTAAATAGTAGATATGTATTTCTCAAAAGTCATAATTGTCCTTTCTTACATATTACAAATTAATTAATTTAATTTAATTTAGGTTAATTTTTCAAAAGGAAAAAAAAGCGTAATTAAAAAAAAAAAGGTTTTTTAAATTAAACATTATAATTAAAAAATAAAAAAGCATCCTGGCATCGTCATTACAGAAGAAGCAAAAAAACCTACCGCACATTTTTCTTCTTCTTTCTTCTTCCCTCTTTTCCCCCTTTCTCTTCGTAAAACCCTAATTTCATCAAATTATATCCGAATGGAACCTGCCTCTTTTCCCCATTTCTCTTCCTACAACCCTAATTTCATCAAATTATATCCGAATAGGTGGTAAAAGTAAGAAGTCTGCCTCAAAGGTACTGTTTTTAGTCAATTTTCACTTTGTAATTTCGTGTATGTAATTAGGTTGTCATTTTTAATTTAATCAACTCTAATCTAATCACAACTCTTCATTGATTAACCATTTTTAATTATAACCATTGATGATCTCCCATGTAAATGACAACCTAAATAGTAGATATGTATTGCCAAAAGTCATAATTGTCCTTTCTTACATATTACAAATTAATTAATTTAATTTAATTTAGGTTAATTTTTCAAAAGGAAAAAAAGCGTAATTAAAAAAAAAGGTTCTTTAGATTAAATATTATAATTAAAAAATAAAAAAGCATCCTGGCATCGTCTTTACAGAAGAAGCAAAAAAACCTACCGCACATTCTTCTTCTTCTTCTTCCCTCTTTTCCCCCTTTCTCTTCGGTAAACCCTAATTTCATCAAATTATATCCGAATGGAACCTGCCTCTTTTCCCCCTTTCTCTTCCTTCAACCCTAATTTCATCAAATTATATCCGAATGGGTGGTAAAAGTAAGAAGTCTGCCTCCAAGGTACTGTTTTTAGTCAATTTTCACTTTGTAATTTCGTGTATGTATACACTATATATTCGTGTATGTATTTCTAATAGTTTTTCATTTGTTTTGAATCAGGTTGATGCTATTGTTGCTGAGCCTACCAAATCAATCAAAAAAGGTAGCATTTTTTTCCCTCATGTTATCATTGTTATATGCTATATATGCTATGTGGATGATATTTGTATATATAGGTGTTGTCTCTTTATTGTAATGGTTTTGCTACATATTGAATAATGATCTATGTATACGTGACATTTGTATTATATGGTGAAAAATAGTGTTATTCTCTGTTTGAAAATTATATATTTAATTGATTTTGAATGTTGTAATAGGTGTACTTCTAGGTATTGGAATTGATAATTGATAATAATAGTTGTTTTTGTGTTTGTGGTGATATTAAGCTGTAATAAAAGGTCGTTCTGTTTTGAGTCATAGAAGTCATACAAATGAATTTTTTTAGTTGATTATTAAATATGTTCATATGCTATTCTTGTGTATGATGCATCTGTAATAATGATACATTTTTGTAAGTAGTTATGTCGTTAAGTATATGCACCAAGGTTAAGTTGTCTGTATGATGTTTCATGTTCATTGTTCTATTCATAATACAATTATTCACATTTTGAAGCATGTGTCAGTTGACTCTGTTTTATTATGTCATTTCTCTTTTTATCAGGAAACAGTGGGTGAACTTGAGGTCAATGGTTGAACCGTCATTTGCAATGAGATCCGTAATTGATCACCATGAATATCTTCATGGGGCAAGTATTATGGTATCTGATGTAGTTGGCATTGATGAAGATGACCAAATATTAACTACAGAGGGCCATCAGATTGCATATGATTATCTTGTCATCGCCACAGGTCATATGGGTTCCCGTTATATAACACCGCAAGATTTCAAAAGACATTTTTTTTTTTATAAATATTCTTCGGAAGCGATTAATACAAATCATGCATTATAGATTGCATATAACATAGTTCCCAAAACACAATCTATGCATGCATGATGAGTTGATACAATAACCACATTAACTACAAGCATTAAGTTAGGTGTTATTTAAATTCAAAACATAAGTTAGAAACAACAACATGTCATATAGTCAGAGTAGGCAGTCAAACATTCTTCAAACCAACTTCTTGCCCACCCACATCAAAAGTAATCTGCAAGAAGTGAGGAGAGGGATTAGCACGAAGCTAAGTGAGTAGATCATAACGATCAATCTAAACTATCATAGCAATTGATCACCACAAAGCATCACAACAAATACATCAAAGAGGATCGGTGGTCCTTGAGGTACCCTCATGCCGCGGTGGTTCCCCAAGTAACACTTATAACCACTGAAGGCCAAACAGTGGTCTTACCGATAGTTTAGTACCATTACTACATACGACATGATTTCAATAAACAACATATGTACAAAGTCATCATGTCGTCAAAAGTAATAATATCCAAACCCAATATCATATTGACCCCTGACAAGATAGCACATTCCATAATCATCATGGCAATATGAAATTTATACAAAGTATAACAGTAGAACATGTTTACCCGTTGTAACCAGATTGTTACAACTAATTTAGACTGAAAGTCAATGATCCACTCACCCTTCACAGTCACCGTCTTCACTCAAAGATCTAATATTATTGAGTCTTCGGTTTATCTGAGAACACAAGAGGATTACAAGTTAATACTCATTTCATATGATATCTAACTTTCATTAAACAATTAATATATGTTCAGCAAGCATTAAGTATCATAAAGATAGTATACAAGTTGATTAACACAAGTTCTAGCAATTAAAATAACAATTTCCTGCAAACAGTGGGAATCCGCCGGATTCCACGGGAATCCGCCGGATTCAAATGAATACGGTCGGATTCCCATGAATCCGCCGTATTCCACACCCCTTTTCAGCTCCAAAATGGGACAGAACTCCAACTAAGGAATACGCCCCAGGAATACGCCGGATTCCCACGAATCCGGTTCCCATGGTGGCCGGAATCCGCCGGATTCCAAGGAATACGACCGGATTCCCGTTTGATTCAGAGAAGCATAAAAAGGGGGAATCCGACCGGATTCCCGTGAATCCGCCGGATTCCCAAGATCATCAGATACGCCCAGATTCTGCAAAAACTCTACCCGAACCAAAATCACCAATCATGAAATTAAAGATGCACTACACGATTTATACATAGAAACAACTCAAAGCATCATCATATAACAAGTTTTAACAACAATAATCTCATCAATCAACAAACCTACACATTTCTACACCTCTCACTCAATTTCATCAAACCCTAACATATAAACATACATTCAAAGCAAATTTAAACTTACAATCGAGGTAATGATCTGTAACACCCTCAAATTTCGGTTTGCGGAAGCTGTCGGGTCGGGTGTTACTAAATCAAATATCACAGCATAAGATACATAATGAACGACTCTAAATGAGACGTTTGAAAATAATTATACATTTCCCAAAATAGAACGTTTACAACGTTATGAGTTTGACAGTGAATTCCAAATACATAATTTGATAATACAAAAGTAAATGCAGAGTTGTCCCAAACGTTCGAAATCATGCGACTCGAACTAGCATAATCTTGAAGTAATCCTAATCCTGCTGGGCACCTGAGAACACATGCTAAAACAGGTCAGCTATAAAGCTGGTGAGTTCATAGGATTATAAGTCAAAATCATGATGTAATAAAACCTCGTATGTTTTGAAAAGTAGTTTCAAATTCTGTCATTTTGATGCGTTTTATATTGAAGTTTTGCAACACCAAATGTGTACACGTCAAACCGAGGTATCTCATACCTAAGGGTTCGGGTCATGTACCTAAGTACATATATACATGTATGGCAATTCATGCCTTGATACCTAACAGGTAGTAGTTGTGTCTAAAAACATGAGGCAATACATGCCTATAACCATTGAGTAGTAGTATGACCGCGTCATATGATAACAATTAACTGTAGTTCCGCAGAACTATATAGATTATGTGAAATATGGTGCATACAGCAACCATCTGATTGTAGACCCGCAGATCTATGATTAAAATTGTTTTGAGTGTCCGTTTACCCAGTTAGTATACGCTAACCCGGACGTGTTGTATCGAGCTAACGGCCTCGCGTGGAAACTCCACCGACCCGTTCTTCTTGTGAACCCCGAGTATAACTCTCTGATCCATTGATCGTATGTAAGTGCGGATCACGGCGCATAAGCCCGTGCCACATCGAGTGTATCGCTTTACCGCGATATCGTACTTGTGCCCACTTTACCGTGGCATCGTTTTGTGCCCACTTTACCGTGGCATCGTCATGATAGCTAGTCATGAGTGAAAATATGAGAGTGCCATTCTGGCGTTGTTTTTGTAAATAATGTTTAAGTCAGTAGTACCACGACTGCCCGACTGAGTATATCGTATAGTTGTATGTAAATATTCGTCAGGTGACACCCCCACACGGTTGGATTACATCCTGAGCCGGGGGACCATCCCTGGTTGGATTACATCCTGAGCCAGAGTCGTCACCAGTTGAGTTGTAGTGATATGAGGAATCTGTACCAATGTGTGATAATATTGTATACCTCTAGCCTAAAGCCTAGCAAGTATATACATCGAAGTCTCAGGGAAATGTTCACTTAAGTCCAGTTCCCGTTCTAGTGATAACGAAGAGTATCGACAGTTTTAGTTCTTAAAGAATAACTAAAACTAGTAACAGTATAGATGTTGTCTAGTATAGGTAGAACTAACTAGTTCTAATGTATTCATTGACATTGTCCCGTGACAATATAGCCAAAGATTGTGATAACTGCATCAGTTATGAGTTGGTATTCGTTTTCCAATAATCTAACAGGGTACGGTTGCAACCTATCTAGGTTGAGTGCTGATATTGTCCTAAAACAATATTAAGGGTGTAATTCCTAAGTATTACACATTTCGTATTACATGCAGTAATAAAGATAATTGTGTATTATAAAAGATTATTAATATAATTCAAAAGTAGTTATTGAGCATGTGCTTCACCCCGAAAACAGTAAAACAGTTGAAAGAGTGGGGCTATGAAACTCACCTGAGGAGCTAGCGTCCTAATGTAACGAGTCGTGTCCAAATATGATCTCCTAGTGTCCTAAACACGTGAGGTTATATAAGTATGAGACAAATCAGTTTGTCTAAACGAGTTGTTCATGTATGCATTTGTTGTTGAAGTCTGGGAATGGTGTACGGGGGTCCGGGGGCAGCGCCCCTGGTTAGCGGGGTCCAAGGGGCGGCAGCCCCTGGCGGGGTCCAAGGGGCAGAGCCCCTGGCTGGGGTCGAGCTGCCAGGTCAGCTTGGAAAATTTTTATTTCTACTATATTGCTTTAAGGAAAAACGCATCTGGACTTGAAATTGGGTGAAATCAAGTGATAAAATTTAGGGTCTCGACACTTAGTGGAAATGTGAGTTTTTAAACTTCCTGTTTTCTGCGACATAACATGCGACACAAAAACGTGTCATGCGACACAAGGGTTGTGTCGCATGGAGTGCGACACAAGAGCTCTGCGACACAGTGGTTGTGTCGCAAAAGCTTGCGATGCTAAATCAATAGCGACATAAGGGTTGTGTCGTATGGAAATACGACACAAGGTGCGACATAGAGTACGACACAAGCGTTGTGTCGCATGGGTAGTTTATGCGACATAAGATACGACACAAATGGAATTATGCGACACAACATGCGACACAAGCGTTGTGTCGCATGGATGAACACCAGCCCAGAAACTCGCGGCTGTCGCGTTTTTCCGATCAAAATCGCAAATCTAACGTATTTTCAAGCTGTAAAATCATGTTTTCTTTGTTGTTTAGGTTATAACTAAGTTGTGTAAGCATTATTACACCCAAACATTACACCAAAATGATTAGATCTAAAGATTTAGAAATTTCTTACAATTGCGAATCGAGGCCAAACGAGGAAGAAAACGAGGGTGTCGCCTTTGTTAATGTTGTTCCTCTCTTGACGGTGATTCCGAAAATGTAAAATTTCGTGGGTCGATTTGAAGATCCGAAATTGAGTATGAATTTTTAGAGAGAGTTTTAGGGAGGTGTGTGTGAAATGAAATGGAAGAAATGAAAGAATGAGTGGGGGGGGGGGGGGGGGGGGGGGGGGGGCGTTTGGGGGTTGGGTGGCTGATCCAAAGGGAGAGGGGAGGGGTTTCCCCCACTTCGTTCCTATTTTGCAGTGTAAAATACCCGTATTTCGTACCCGAATAATATATATAAATTTAATATTTTTGAATTTCTATTTCCGTTCTTCCGGTTAATAATTAATTAAATAAAAATTTGTTTTACTCGATTTTAAAAATATAACGTGACTTCAAATGGATTTATTTGTGATTATTAAATAATCATTATTCATTATATAAAAATGTAAAGTTTTCGCTCGCTGAGTTATAATTGTATATAATAATACGATTATAAAAAGTTTAAATTGGACGAGGATTTTGACTTTTTGACCGGGTGTTACATGATCCTTTAAAGATGAAGATGATCACGTGTTAGCACCAATCCAAAGCCAAATGATTTCTAGTTGTTAATCCTTGATCCCTTAGTTACTAGGTGTGTTTGGAGGAGTTGGAATAATTTGGGGGAAAAGAAAACAAATGAGCCGATCCATCCACTAAGGGTGGGTATAAGTTGGTTCCAAATTATACCCGCTCTAAACCTATTGTCTGGAACTTAAAAACCGTTTGCGCGAAAATCTATTTTATTATACCGTCAACTAAATTTATTTAAAACAAGTAATAATTTATGTATCACAATAAATCGTTTGACCGTTTACCCTATTAATTTCAATTAGGCAAATAATACGAATTATTTCAAAACTTAATTAAATAATCAAATGAATTAAGTAATTTACCAAATTTTACCTAGGCCGGTAATGAGGATGTTACACGTTATGTCACCAAACATGAGAGGATCACGCAGTATGAGGCAGGTAATTTTACATACTTCAAAACTATGAAGTTGTATAGATAGATGTAATGAAGTAAATGTGGTTAGTATCAAGTTTTCAACAAAACCTGTACCCATTCTTCATTTTGATATTGCTTATTTATTTGTCGATTTGTGGTATGCTATATCGTATGGCTAATATATATGGGTAAATATTTTAAATGGATTAAAAGTGGCCTATTGTATTTTTAATGCGTAAAACCTCATAAATCATTTAATTAAGTAGTAAACTGTTTTATATTTGAGTTCTTAAACACCATCTAAACAGGATGCTACTTTTATGATTTTATGACTCTGTATGACCATTGGCTCGTCATGGCTCAAAGAGACTATTCTCCATGATAGTTTGGACATTTTCACTTTTTTTTTTTCAAACATAAATATCTCACAAACCGTATGTCTACAAATTATAAAAATTACATATTCGGAATCATCGTCTTTTTCTCTTCGATTCTAGATCTAACAATATATACTTTCGACGAAGTTTTTTTTTCCAATTTTTTTGGGTTTTAGAAACTTTTAATGTGAAATCACATGTGATTTAACACTAAAAAATAATCACACCCGCTTATATTTCCGATTAAACTTTAAGTTCAAATCATTGATGATGTAAAGAGATTAAGACATGAAAAACTAAGGTGTAATCACATGCGATTGAATATCAAACTATCAATCACATATGTACAAAAAGTAATAAAATACGGATTTTCAAATCATTGACTAAGAATTATACAATCAAGTAAAAATCAAGTTAAAATCATACATGAATTATCTTATATCGGTAAATTTCTCATCAAATATTAATTTTTAAATGAAAATCATATGTGATTATATGCAAAATTATATGTGATTATATAACAAATCACTTGTGATTAAGTGTACAACACATGTGATTTTTAATGAAAACTATTGCATTTTTAATTTTTTATTTATAACTATTAAAGTAGGTGAATATTAAGTTATAATCACATGTTAAGTAGCAAATACCATGAATAATTAATCGTGAACAAATTTTAATTTTTTTTTATCATAAATCACATGTGATTATATTGTGAAATCCGGTAAAAAAAAGCGAAGGAAAAAAATTATTCGAAAGTATATATATGACATCTCTAATCGGAGAGTTCCGAATATGTAATTTTTAAAATTTATGGACTTACGATTTGTGAGATAATTAACCAAGAGAGTAAAAAATGAAGTGAATTTTGTAGAGAAATGGAAGAATCATATTGGTTCTTCCATTCTCTACTTTTTAGCATTCTTAAAAGAACTAACCTATATATATATATATATATATATAGAGGATTAGGATCAAGGGAGAAGGAAATTTAGGTGGAGAAGAGAGAGAAAGCAATATGATTCAGTATTTTTATACTATGATTCATTTTTTTATTATAATAATAAAAAAATGAATCATAGTATAAAAATACTTAATCATATTGCTTTCTCCCTCTTCTCCATCTAAGTTTTCTTTTTTTTTGATCCCGTTACTATATATATATATATAGGGATAGGTTCTGTTGAAAACAAGGAAATAAAAAAAACAGTAAAAACACATCCCCACCCTCCATCTAATCTAATCTAATATATATATATATATATATATATAAAGGGGTGGGGATAAAAAAAAATGGTGAAAACGTTTTTTGATTCACAATTCTTTTAAGTTGTGAACTTTCATTTTTTATGCTTCACATATGAATTTTTTTGTGAACCCTTGTATTTTTTTTGTTTCACATAAAATTTTCGTCATGAACCTTTTTTTTTTTGTTTCACACAAAGTTTTTAACCTTTTCAATTGTGAACCTTATTTTTTTTCACATAAATTTTTTTTTTAATTTTTTCTACGAAATTTTAAAGTTTTTTTTATTGTGAACTTTAATTTTTTTTATGGGTTCACGAAAAGTTTTTAACTTTTTCAACTCTGAACCTTAATTTTTTTTTGAGTTCACGGAAAGTTTTAACTTTTTCAATTATAAACCTTTTTTTTCAGTTGTGAACCTTAATTTTTTTTAGGTTCACGGAAAGTTTTGAAAATTTTCAATTGTAAACTTTTTTTTTTAACTGTGAACCTTAACTTTTTTTTGAGTTCACGGAACCTTTTTTACTTTTTCATTTGTGAACCTTAATTTTTTTGGTTCACGGAAAGTTTTTAACTTTTTTAATTGTGAACTTTTTTTTCCAACTGTAAACCTTAATTTTTTACAGCAAGTTTTTAACTTTTTCAATTGTGAATCTTATTTTTTTGTTTTGGGTTCATAGAAAGTTTTTAAGTTTTTTAATTGTGAACCTTAAATTTTTTGTTTTGGTTTTCGAATTTTACTTTATTTTATTTTTTTTTACAAAAAATATTTTTTTGTGTGAACCTTAAATTTTTTTGGTTTACTTCAAAAAAAAAAAAAAAAGGTTCACACCTTAAAAAAATTGTGAAGGAAAAAGTATTTTCACCGTTTTTTTTTATCCCCACCCCTTTTATATATATATATATATATATATATATATATATATATATATATATATATATATATATGTTAGATTAGATGGAGGGTGGGGATGTGTTTTCACTGGGGGTTTTTTAGCTCATTGTTTTCACAGGATCCCATTCCTATATACTCCGTCCGTCCCGTATCTATTGTCCAATATTCCTTTTTGGGATGTCCCAATTTAATTGTCCACTTTCATAAATAGTAAAGAATGATGAGAGAAAGTTCATTTATGCCCCTAATTTATATATGTAAGTCAAAAGGTGGGTAAAAAGTAAAGGGTAAAATTGTCTTGTTACCAAAAAGTAAGAGAGATGGTGATGTTTTTCTTAAACTGCGTGTTTTTTGTCTGTGGATAATAAAATTGGGACGGAGGGAGTATATATATATATATATATATATATATATATATTATAAATCAGATATACTTGTACAATCTAATTACAAGTATAGGGAAAGGTTATTGTAAAATCACTTATTATCGTAGGAACCGTAGAAACGACTTTTTTCACTTTTAAATTCAATGTATGTACATGTTTTGCAAAAAAAGTTATGCTAAAATTATTAAAAATTTATCCTCTTTAATATTAGATTAATTAAAAAAATAAAAGAAAATATATGATACACAAATTAAAGTTGTGTATCACAACCTTTTATGTGGAATGTTGTGATACACAAAAAAAATTTATGATGTGTATCACTTTTTAAAAAAAAAAAAAAAATTTCTCATAGTAAAGAACACACAATTCTAAGAATTTTGATATATATTTTTCATCAAAAACATAATTTAATCTTAAAGTTTAAAGTAAAAATGTTTTATTTGAACCTTACCCTACAAGTATAATCTTCTTACATATATATTCCTTTAACTACAAGCATATTTGATGTATTTTTATTGAGTATTTATTTGCATTGGATAAGTATGAGCGTTTTCATGTCATGAAAATGAAAATGACAAATACCAGTTTCGTTAAGATCAATATTATACTCAAAATCGTTTTCATCTTTGTAAGACCGGGTTTGAAAATGAGATCGAGATTGTATGATTATACTTTAGTAAAACGTTTATATAAAAATAATTTAGATGAACCTTTATTAAAGAATCAAAATGATCCTACAATCTTAGTTAAGATTATCACCAAATTTTACGAGTTTGTAGACAATCTTACTTAGTTCTCCCTCCGTCCCATTTCTATTGTCCATTATTTTCATTTTGGGGTGTACCAAATTAATTGTCCACTTCCATAAATAGAAAATTTAAGGAAATAAAGTTCTTTTTTACCCCTAGTGTATATATATAAGACAAAAAAATAGGTAAAAAGTAGAGGGTAAAACTGTCATTTTATCAAAAAGTAAGAGAGAGATAGTTATATTTTCTTAAACTGCGTGTCTTTTTGTCTGGTGACAATAAAATTGGGACGGAGGGAGTATCATATAATGATCCATCACGTTTATTTTTAGTAAGATCGTACAATCATACAATCAAGATTCAATCTTACGATCAAGATCGTGATTTCAATATTTGTGATTTTAATAATCTCCGCATACGAAATTTGGAATTGGATTTTTAAAAGGGTATACATGAAATTAAAATATCTGCAAGGATATTACATAATAGGGTTAATAATAGTTTAATACCTAAATTTCACTTTTTTTTCGTTTTAACCACTCAACTTTTTTTTGAATGTTTTAACTACTCAACTTATGGTCAATAATGGTTTAATCCCTGAACTTTCAATTTATTTTCGTTTTAACAACTCAACTTTGTTTTAAACGTTTTAACCACTCAACTTATGAGTTGACCATACTTTAACCACTAAAGTTCATTTACCCATTTAAAAAACCATTTCGTTAACTTGTAATGAAAGTTTAGATCAGGATATATAAACTTTGAACTGATTTTTTTATCGACTAAGGTTGTCAAGAGAGAGATCTTACCTAGAATCATTTTTGTATTCACAAGATCGAAATCGTAAGATCAAATCAGGATCGTAAGATCCTACTCATACATTATGATCTCATAAATGTGTATTATAAAGCATATAAAAGATTAATTGCATGACAAATAATAAACCTATTAACCTTTTATTGGACAAAAATTAACTAATTTATATTTTATTAACTTATATTCATGTTAAGTAAGATCGGATCGGATCGACATCGTAAGATCATATGTTCAAATTGAAATCGTAAGATCTTTTATGTGATAATGTAAATGTTTAATGGGCAATGAAATGTGATAATGTAATGTAATGTAAATGTTTGAGCTCCAAGTGGTCTTTTATGTGATAATGTAATGTATGCAAGGTATGTAAATGTTTAATGGGCAATGAAATGGACGAATTTTGTGTTAGTTGCAAGACTTGAATTTGGCATTCAATGCTACACAATATCCCAACACCAAAGTTATTCAAACAAGCAAACAAACAATTGATGACACTACTGAATAATAAATGGTTGTAGTCCGGTAGAAACAACCAACTAGAAACAACATTAAATTTTAAAACATCCTACCATAAAACATACAAAAAGAGAGTTTTACAACCATCAATTCTTAAATCCAGATTACATCAAAGGAACATTACCAACATCCTAAACTACTTAATTTAAATAAAGTTATGCAAACAATACCAACAAAGTAATAAGTTTTTGTTTGCATCAAAAAAGCAGACTAATTAGGACCACACTTAGCCACTTTGACCTGCACCAGTTTGTAACCCACTTGTACCTGCACCATCTTGTGACCCACTTGTACCTGCACCTGCTCGTGAACCTCCAGCTTGACTTTGTGTCTCTCCAGCTTGACTTTGTGACACTCTTGGTCCAGTACATGACCTCGAGTTATGTCCAGGAGTCTTGCATTTACCACACATTGTTGATACACCAACTCTTGTTAGCTTTCCTTCATTGACCATTCCTTGACTTAACAACTCATCTGCAGACTTTCTTCTCTTCTTTTTTGGCCGACCAACTGGTATGTGATGCTTTGGTGGAACTAATTTTGTTGGACAAGCAGATATCGGCCACATATTTCTACCAGTCAGTGGACCAATCTTGTGTTCATACATGGTCTTCCAAGTCGATAACCAGTATACCGGATGAACCCAAGTTTCTGGCACCCCAACATCTATACCATTCACACCCATATTCCACATCGTGGCCACTGCATGTTTGCAAGGCATCCCAGTCAACTCCCATTTCCTGCATGAACAACTCCTTAACACCACATCCACAACACATTGATCTTGCCACGGACCATTAACCTGATAGTGTTGACCTCCATTCCATAGTACCTTTCCATAAACAAATAAATTTAATGAATAACAAAAATACAAAATATTGTTAATCTAAATCTGGATTACATACCTTATAGTCAGATGCTTTCTTTTTGATGACATTGAACAATTTTGTGGCAGTAGGTGTAAGGGGACCATCACATCTCTCAATTACCTTTTGGACAATAACAATTCTCTTCATAAGGTATTCCCTAAGAAACTCCAAAGTTGTGATGATTGGTTTATCCCTTCCATCTAGAAGTCTTCTATTGAAAACCTCACACATATTGTTCAAAAGCACATCACAATGTGCTCTTCCTGTAATTAGTGTTTTTTGACAACATATTGAATTTTTTACAGAACTAATATGTTTTCTAAACATATTTTCGTTTCTAGTAGCTTTTTGGGAAACTTTTCAAAACTAGTAGAATCGGGTTTGGCAAACCCGACTCTACATTTGAGTTATTTAAGAGACGGGTTTGCTAAACTTGTCTTTGACCACTTTCCTGACACACACAACAGGGATACACCACATGAGAGTATGGGACATAATACAGTGTACCTTTTGTACCTTTTTGAGAGAGAAAGAAGAGTCGGGTTTGCCAAACCCGACTTTACTTTTTCATGAGAGAGAACCAAGTTTGGCAAACCCGACTCTCCTTTACATTTTCTTTTAATTCATATCCGAAATTAAGAGTTTGATTACAATGTAGTTTTTGTTTCGTAAGTGCTTTTCTATTTCTTATCTTTTACAAATAACCATTACTTATGAAATGAGTCCTAAATACAGGTTGCATAGTGAGTTAAATAAATAATTGACGTACGTTAAATAAATAAATGATACATGTTGCTAGAAATTATAGTGGAGAGAAATGTTGCTCGTGATAGAGGGAAAAGACAAATTATCAGACCGAGTTGTGGAACACATCACCGCCGTTGATTTTTAGCAATCTTGTATTTGCCGTGTACTTTGAAAACTTATATTTTGTATCAATGTACTATGCTATTCTATTTTGTATCAATGTACTATTTTTAGCAAAGTTTTGACACATTGACACATCAACATTTTATCTTTTATATAAATTCCCTACAATTCATTGAACCTCATACAAACTTTATACTTCCACCTCATGTGACACCCGTCAATTTAGGACTAGAATTTAGTGCCTAATCAAGTTTTAATACATGTAATTAGTTCTGTGTTAGGCTAATTAATGTATCAATTATTATATATATTGTTGAATATATATCTACACAATTATGCGGTTTGTTTAAATCGTACGAGTTTCAAAGCAAATAAATTTCGATACAATAAATACGGACGTTGGTGAACAAATTTATTAAGTAATACAAATATTATTTAATAACTCAACTTTATCCAGAATATTATTTATTATAATATTTCGTAGTCAATTCGTATTGTATAAATAACATGCATACAATTAAAATACAAACGCGCAAACAAATAAAACAAATTTCATTTTAAATACCACAATTAGACATTTGGTAAAATATTACAATAAAATGTTTTATAATGATTTGTAATTTAAAACGGACATTTAAATGTATAAAATAAATATTCAATGCTTAAACGATCGGGAAAACGAACACCGCACGGGGCGCAGTGCACGGAATGAAAAATGGTGGGGACTTTAACCACCACCACTTTCTTTCTTTTTCTTCATTTCACTTATCTTTCTTCTCTCTCTCTCTTTCTTTTCTCTCTAAACATCACCCACCACCACCATGTAATGAAGTATTGTGTTTTATTTACCTGCGCTTCCTTATTATCTTTAATATTATTACAATGAAATGAGGGGTGTTATACTAAGCATATATATATGATAGATTAACAGTTTGAAAAGTGCAATAGTTATAAATATTGTTAAAAAATTAAGTCCATATATTTGAAACAGGGACACACCATATAAATATTTAACGTACGTCAATTATTTATTTAACTCACTATGCAACCTGTATTTAGGACTCATTTCATAAGTAATGGTTGTCGGTAAAAGATAAGAAATAGAAAAGCACTTACGAAACAAAAACTACATTGTAATCAAACTCTTAATTTTGGATATGAATTAAAAGAAAAGGTAAAGGAGAGTCGGGTTTGCCAAACTTGGTTCTCTCTCATGAAAAAGTAAAGTCGGGTTTGGCAAACCCGACTCTTCTTTCTCTTTCAGAAAGGTACAAAAGGTACACTGTACTATGTCCCATACTCCCATGTGGTGTGTCCCTGTTGTGTGTGTCAGGAAAGTGGTCAAAGACAAGTTTAGCAAACCCGTCTCTTAAATAACTCAAATGTAGAGTCGGGTTTGCCAAACCCGATTCTACTAGTTTTGAAAAGTTTCCCCAAAAGCTACTAGAAACGAAAATATGTTTAGAAAACATATTATTTCTGTAAAAAATTCCAACATATTAGCTTTTTTCAAAACATAAAATACTAAGAAAATTTAAATTTGTATAAAAGGACATACCACTGAAGTGTGATCTAGCCCAGTGTCTTGGTGGAATATCTTTAAGCCACTGATATGCATCTTGGTTAACTTTTTTCAAATCATCCATGCATCTGTCAAAGTGTCTAATGGTTGATGCTGTAGCACACTTCCACAACAGATCTTGAAAGACTTTACCCTTGAACTTAGCTTTCATATTTTCATGAATGTGTCTTAAGCAATATCTATGCTCAGCACATGGGAACAACTTTTGAATAGCTTGAAGTATACCCTGCACATGCAACAATATCAGATGACAATAACATCGTTTAATAATATTCGACTAAATAAGTAGTATTCAACTAAATAAGTAATAGAAACTAACCTTTTGTCTGTCAGTGATAAAAGTGAAGTTGGACATGGGATTCAATTCAAGATCATCTCCTAGGCATTCAAGGAACCAAGTCCAAGACCTACTGTTCTCAGATTCCACAACAGCATAAGCAACAGGATATATACCATTATTTGGATCCACACTTACTGCAGTCAAGATCTGACCTGTAAACGGACCCTTAATGAAACATCCATCTAACCCTAACAAATCCCTTTGTCCAGCTCTAAATCCCTGCTTTAATGGTCCTAGACAAACATAAATTCTTCTAAATTGTCTTGTGTCACTGTCTGGATTACATTCAACTTCAACATCAAGTTTAACTGTTGTCTTGTGTCCCTTAAAGTCTTTTACCATCACGTCTCCTTAGGATCCCAGGTGTATCTGTTACCTGCAGTCAAGTTTTTAACCCTGAGCATATTATAGAGACAAGATTTTGGAGAACAGGCTGAAGTTGCTAGTTCAATTAGTCAAACCCTAAAATACATGGAAATGGTTTAGATGATATTGAAAATACGTTCAGAACTAGACAGTTCAGCTAGACCTACTGGATATGAAGTCTGACTTTTGACTGTAAGCCAGAAGAGGGAAAATGGTTATAAGATGAAATTTAAGACATTCACTCATAAGTGCCTTCATTCGAAATAGAACAGACATGGTCTTACAATAAAACCCAAGAAAGACTCGTGCATGTAGACAAAATGCGAAACAACATTCACCGTTTATATTCGAAATTTTAATGTGTGCAGTCATCGATCTACCAGCTTTGATCAGATTCTGGAAACGTTTTATATAAGCAATATTTAATTGTATCAACAGATAGTAAGAAGAAAAGGCTGACCTGGAAATTCTGGTAGCTTAAAGCAATATGGCCCATTAAAATTCCTCTAGTTGTAAAAGGGTGGTTACAGATCTGCATAAACGTAAACATAAACTGTGTCAGTAATTCTTTTACGTGGTCCATATGAAATTTTAAGTTAATGAATACCAAAATATCTACTCTTGACATCTCGATATACACAGCAAAACAAATAATTTGAGTATTAAATTGCATGATTGTACATTATTTTTTGATGCCCCTCAAGTCATTAAGATTGAGCAAGTGATTAAGCTCCATGAAGGTGACCACAAATCTTGCCATTTCAGTCAAGGTAGTAAAACCGTCAGGTTCGGTACAGGTCAAACTAAGTATAGTTTAAAACAGGTCGAATGGACAAAACGAGCTCCGTGTCAACCCTATCCAACGCATTTCAAGATTTACTAAAAAGGAACCAGTTTTGACTCATTAACCGCCCTTATAGTTATAACCCTCCCATTTCGCCTCATCTACTTAGCAGAAGTGGTAAAATGAATACCTCAGGCCTTCCTGTCGAAAGTATGCGCACTAAAGATGATTTTCCAACATTAGGAGCTCCAACAAGACAGAGTGTTGGCATTTCAAGATCAACAACTGGCATTGCCCGCAAAGTCTACAAATCAGAATATTGCACATTGTTAAAGAACAAAAGGTGACTTCTTCAGTTAGTTGTATTGAGAGAATATATATAGTTATTAACTTGAAAAAAGATTAACTTATTGGAATCACAACCTTATAAATCCAAAAACCTTGGCTATTTGCATCAGCTCATCAACAGCTTTTCCATCAGAATGAAAAATTTCTTCAAGTCTTTTTATTCCCTGCAGAGAAGTTACAGAAGATATTATGTTAAGAAGTGAATGTGACGAGTTATCAAAAGGAATTTTTGTGATTTAGTGACTGACCTCAGCTAACCTCTCCTCAGCTTCACGCTTTGTTGATGACTGTTGGCATTTGTTTAAAATTAGTTAAGTAAATATAGCAATGCTAAATGTCAATCAGTCAAGAAATCAAGCAACTAGAAGACGGTACAAAGAATATTAATTTGTGATAATTCCAAACCTGACACCCATATCTCAACACACACAAACACAAAATATATGTTTTGGTTAAAAGCCGGAAATCATTGACGCAAAAAGTAGAAAAAAGATATGACCCCAAATTTGTCAAACAAGAAAAGTCAATCTGAATGGCTTGTTTGATAGCTCTATTGCTACAAAAAGCCCATATCCACTCCTTTTCCACGTGAAATGTCCACTTAGAACTGGAAAAATGAGTGGGTTACTTTTTAATACAAGTCAGGCCGTGTCAGGTTGACCCACAAATATTTTCTTGTCCATTCTATTATTAGTAGTAAACTGTTAATTGTAATGATAAAAACAACACAATAACAATCAATAATCTTATTAAATAAAAGGACTGAGGGGACTGTCATACTTATTAATATACTTTGCGAGACTTTCAACCCATTTGACCTGTTAGGGATACCCTATAAGTCCATAACCTAAATCCACCCATTCATAAGTAAATGGTTCAAAATCACCACCTCTAATGTTCACTATATACAGGCAGAGGTCGGACCTGAGCACAGAGTGAAGCAAGTTCTTTTCCAACTGATACTACTTTCTTCCTTAGAGAATCAACCTTTCCTAACACCTGCAATTACAAGATTGCGTAAGCACTTGGCACTCAACTAGTTCAGTACATATTTGTGCAGATCCTTGATTGATCGTGATAAAAACTTCTGAAAGTCAAAAGGAATTGCACGCTTAATACCAACCTCTTCATAATTTCCATCTCCCAAGGTCAACTCGATAAGAGACCGCTCGTAAGGGTGCAAGTGTCTCTTATTTGGGAAGTTTTCTTTGTATGTTTTCAGAGGCAGCGTTAGTTCCTAAAGATTGTAGTAAAATATTCTATATCAGATATCGAGATGTACACATTCGAAAATTTTACGTTTAGCTCATCATTAAATTTCAAATTACCTTCATTAGAGCATCAAGATGTTTTGCACCTTTGTTTTTCTCACGTTTGGCGGCATTTGCAATACCTGTGAATTATGCAAGCTAAGGAATATAGTTAACAATCGCTATCCAGAAGACTTTTAACGGCTGATAATAGCCAACTTTAACTTTAAACGTAACAAATCAAGGTTACTGATTACCCTTTGTAGGCGTTACCCTCCTAGTCTTCCTTAATGCTGAAAAAAGAACATCAACTGAAGGCATCACCATTGGTAGCTTTTGAAAGGCACCAACTGTATCAAGTGGCATAGGTGTTGTGTCCTAACAAAGAGCAATATTTAACTATTGTTAAAAGAACCATGCAAACAAATAGGAATCGAGATCCAAACTAAAACGGCATTTTATTCAATATACATACACAACTACATAGTAAACTTTACAATGTACTAGTCAGAACTACCTTCGGTTTCTTTTCCTGCTTGGTATGGGATGTCTCTACATAGCTTCCATTCACAACCTCATAGGTAGTTGTTTGCATCTGTTTGCTGAAGCACAGAGGATAGATTTTCATTCTTGGTAATGAATACAAACCTGCAAGATATCATACACCAAGCTAAGATGTCTTATGTTTAGTAATAGAATCTACTTTATCTTTGGTAGGAGGAAGAAACAGAGTAAATTACCAAGAAAATGCTCTAAAACATAGGGTTAATTACATGTATCAAACACATACTTCAATTTGTCAGTTATGAATATTGCTCATCCTCCCTTCCTCTCAGCCCAAAATAAAATTAGCACCCCATTTTCATTAAAATTAAAAGTTGAATAAAAAAACTATATATACAACCTGCAAAGTAGCTTAACCACACTTCTAAGCAGTTCGAGTAGCAGCAGCAGAAAAGGGCGAATAAAACATCATAATCGTAAATCGTCTAAGATGACAGCAAATAAACGAAGAAACTAATTCAGTAAACCAAAACACATATAAACAAAACAATATACATATGTGTATTTATAATCCAGATATTGAGGAGCTAGGGTTTGAACAAGAAACAAAAATGGAAAAAATAAGAAAATACCTTTGGTTCGATTGAATAATATCGTTGAGTAAGGAATTTGCGATAATGGCTGAAGCAGGTTAACACTCCCACTCATCTTGCTATGTATCACTCTGTGTATCGCCTTCGAATATGATAACTGGGGAAATTGGGGGGGTTTTGTGTTCTTTTCTCAATTTCATAGGGTTTTACGTTTTTGACATTTGGAAATAAAAATTGAGGGTCTAGAATTATTTAGACGTAATCATGTAGTTTCCGTTATTTGTATTACACCAAGGGCATGTTTGGTTCACGTAATTCATAGGAATCTGATGGAATTGGAATTTGAATTCATTTCCATACCCTGTTTCAGATTCCAGTGCATTGCGTTTGTTTCACAGAATTGGAAGGAATCGGAATCCTTCGAATTTCGTCAGACAAAGGAATTCAGATTCCTTACCACATTGGATGGAAGACTTGTGATTTCAATGGAATTATGATTATTTTTTTATTTTTTTTTAATTTTTCTTCTTAATACTACTATTGATTAAATATTATTTTAATGTTATATTTATATTATTTTATATTTTTTTATTAATACTACTATTAATTAAATATTAATTTTAATGTCATATTTATATAATATTTTAATTTTATATTATACAAAATATAAAACAATATTATCACAATATTTATATAAATAATACCTTTTAATATTAATACTTGTTATCATTTTCGCAATTATATATGTAATTAATTATATACCTAAATAAACTTAAGAGTCAATTTATTTACTATTAATATTAGTTATTTATTAAATATAAATACATAAACACAATAACTATTTATATATATAATTTATAATATATTAATATTAGATTATTACATATTTTAATTGATTGTAATTAACATTATACCTATATTATTTATTTATATTTTTATAATTATTAATTCAAATTCCATTCCAATTCCTATCAACCAAACGTGACAGATTCCAGCACATTCAGATTCCAATTACATCTGATTCTAATTCTTTCAAATTCCAATTTATTCAGATTCCAATTCCTTTGACAGATTCCAATTCCTTCAAAACATTCTGCGAACCAAACGGGCCCTAATTCTATCTTTTTATATTTTACGAATCATTTTATAATATGACACCAATTAAATTTTTAGATCTAAGTTTAGGTCTATGATTTTAAGCATATAAATCATTTTCTATTACATTATCATTCCTTTCATATTTAGGTACCAAAAGGCCTTGGCAAAGGTAAATACTTTCTATTAAGCAACACACAATGTTAGATGTAGGGTAACAAGGGTTTAGGCTCACGCTACACTGCGAAAATAGGTTGCTAATACAATAATTATAAATTGTTACTTCTTTATGAAACAATTATAACATCTACCATGAATTCAAATTCAAATGTATTTGTTGAATTTGGATCATATTAAATATTTTGGAAAGTAAATAAATTATTAAAGAAGTTAAATTTAATGAAAAGCTTTGTGAGACCCTCAAAATTTTACATTATTATAAAAACGCCACGTCTCACTTTTAATATAAACATAAATATATTTCATTAAGGCGGAAGCGAATATCCCAAACTATACACATAAATACCTACCGTATTTACATGTATTAAAATACCAAGTTTACAAAAGTTATCACTTTAAGTATTTTAGTTACAAGCCAAATATATTTAAACCGGACATGAATTAAAAATCTAAAACATATTTTCCAAAAGTTAATAAAACATCAGAGTTAGCCAAGTAGTCAAACGTCCATTCCCAAAATCGCCAACTTTCCCGTTCTAATAACAAAAACCTGCAAAAATGGAATATGGTGGGATTAGCACGAAGCTAAGTGAGAAAAATCTATAACTAACAGCATAACTTAATTTAACGTATTTGCCTACAACAAATAAACATGCCACACACAATATCAATTACAATACAAGAGGATCGGTGGTTCTTGGGGAACCCTCAGCCGCGGTGGCCCCCAAGAACACTTGTAACCAACTGCAGGCCCCTACAGACGTTTACCGATAGCCTACATTATTGTCCCATCAACATAAAATCCCTAAACAACACATGTACCAAGATCCTATGTTGACCCGCCAATAATCCATAAGCCCAAACCCTGTTGACCTCTCATACACATATACGTCAAAGACCATATATGTTAATGCACAAATAAAGTCCCTATACGCCAAATGGCCATATACGACAATTGCACAATTCACAATATAATATAAATGACAAACAGTCAAAATAATAATACCATGGTCACTTGTTGTAACCGAATCCGTTACACCAAGTTACCCTGAGAGTTAGAGATCCACTCACCAATTACCAGAATGTCCACTCGGATATCTAATGTTTCTGAGTCTTCTGATTATCTGAGACACAATTCAATTATAAGTTAGTACTGATACAATAATCATCTAACTTATAACAATATGTAATTAGGAAAAATTACTAGTTTACTGCAAATAATATATTCTTAATCATATATTATAATCATTCATAACAATTATAATTAAACATTACTTAGTAACATATTTTATGATATTTAACTTATATTAATATATAATATAAGATTAATCATCATTGATATATTATAACCAGGTTACTAATTAAGTCTTATTATTCAAGTACTACTATTGATAACAGTATATAAGACATAGAAAAAGAATCAAATTTAACGAGATCTAATATGTAGTATATAGTCTGAAGGTAAGGCCCAAAACAGCCGACCCAAATGATAGAAATCGCTGGGCTTTTTACTTGATAGGCTAACAAAATGAAATGTTTTTTTTTTAAAGGTCCAAGAAGCAGTCGGCCCATTAGCAAAAACCACCTTCATCTTTTGTTTCTTCCTCAAAAATTACGCAGAGCATTCCCAAATCAATCCAAAATGATTTTAACCTCAAACAAATTCATAGTTCTTGGCACCAAATCGAAATAGCTATGATTTCTACCAAGTTATTAATATATTTTCGTAATAGGTAACCCCCCTTATATCAGGTAATTACCACTTTTCATATCCAAACCCATTTCTAATCAAAATTCATAAAAGTCAATCTAATATATGAATTTAGGCATAATCAATCAAGGAAATGAAGCCCTCATGTTACTACAACGTCACTTAAATCATACTCACTTTTCATAGCAAGTTATAACACCAATTTCAACAAGTAGTAATAATACCCAATTTTTAGGTTTTAATTAGAACATGAAGAATATACTTAATATACTTGAAAAACAATATGTAGTCAACATATATTATCATGAAATCAGTTTATCTAAAGCCACACAATCAAAATCAAACATAAGTAATTTATGGTATTAAACCCCCAATTATATCAAACTTTCATGGAGAGCTTTAACAAATACTTACAATGTGATAGCAAGATGATGTTAATGATGCATATATGATGAAGAAGAAAAATCACAGCTTGATTAAATACTTGGTGAATCCCCCCCTTTTTAAACTCTCTGAGATTTCTTTTTGACTTCTTAAAAATGTAATGAAAGAAGAAAACAAAAGATATGCATGTTGAGCTGGAAAAGTGAAGTAAAGAAAATTTTAGCTTTAAAGGAGGACATGCCACGCATGTCAACAGATGTCGACCCATCATGTATTCTCAACATGAGTCACAATATTTTTATACTACCATTTACTCTGTTGTCTGAAACCTAAAACCATTTTACGTAAATAGCATTTTTATGTAACTGTTAGCTTCAATTAATTAAAACTAATAATAAGTTATTAATCATAATAAATTCGGTGACTCTTTTAGCCATTTATTTTCCAATACAAAGTAATAAATAAATTTTTAACACTATAAAATTTTAAATCCAATTTAAAATACCTAAAACTTTTAGGCCCTAAAAATGGGATGTTACAAGCTTGGAAATATAAAATGTATGTATATATTTGGTGAAGTTGTATAATTTTTTGGATCTTTCAAATTTCTTAGACGCTTCCCAACGGTCATTGCTTCTCCGTCGTTTCGTACATCGGTTTGGTGATCCCATTGGCACCATGGCATCACTTTGGCGTCAGTTTCGTGGCCGTCGGTTTGGCGACGACGTCAGTTTTTTTTTTTTTTTTTTTTGTTTATTTGTTTAATGTATAGAAATAAAGGTATATTGGTAAATGTGGAGTCTAGAAAAACTGAAGTGATATTTACTATTGCCAGTGTAGTGTCAGTTTTGAAAAGTACTGATGTAGCGTTGATTTGACACTCACGGTTGGAGTGACACACCATTATAAATTGAGCAATGTCATATATATTTTGCAATTATGAAAAAATGGGCCACAATATTACACATATCTTTATTGGGCTTTAATAGAAACACCATAAATGAGTCAGTCGATCCATTTAATCCAACCAAATTGATGGACCTTCCATTTACACCACCGATAGTACAATGAAGAGTAAAAATGTATCCGCTAGCAAAGTAGCAAGGGTATATATACTGAGTTAGTTGAGCCAATTGTGAGTTACTTGAAATCAACTCGGTTTGAGTTGAGTCTGAGATAATTTATCGAGGTTGTTGTGTTTTTCACTTTTTATTACATGTATCGGTTGATGCTACGATACTTTTTCATGTTTCAATTCGAGTTCGGTTGACATAACATGTAAGTTGTCAAGTCAAATGAAGCTCAAATGCATTGAGCTGATTAATACTGAATTTTTGATAATATAAAATTACATTAGAGAATGATTAATGATGGTAAAGTATAAGTGCAAATCTATTTATAGTATCTATATAATATTAGCACACTAACCATTCGTCAAATTGAACTTTTACGTTTACCAAGTTCACTTTCTTACACGGATTTGGATCGTATGCTTAGCGTTTAAAGAATTTATTTTGGCAAACACAGTTGTTAGCTAAATTATACGGAGTATTGATGTAACGAAGTTGATGCTTAATGTTCTTATTACTATAGTTAAGAGTCTAGGGGTCGCTAGAGGTATAAAAACAAGACTAAGGCTTTAGTTGTAAAAACACACTTTTAATTATATTTTATGATAAATATAGAAAATATAAAATTAGGGTAAACTTTCTCATCGTTCATACATTTATTACTCATCGAATTCACATTGATTGCTTGATTCTAGAACTACAATTGGTATCAAAGCGAGTGAATTTTAAGATTTGAAGTTTATGGAAGCAAAACGAATCAAAATAATCAACATAATCGATTAAAATTGATCAAGAGTATGTTCTCGAGAAAGCTAATGTTCATGTCTTGATAAAATCACAAGTTGATCACGAATAAAATCACAAGTTGATCACGAAATCGTGAAATTAACGGTTTAAATTTACAATTATCAACATCAAGAGCATTAATCAAGGCTTTGATTGAATTACCTTCCGAAATTAACAAAATCGAAGAATTCTATAACGCCCCAAATTTAGAACATTTTTTTTTTTTTAAACATCGCGGAAGCAATATCCCTTATATATATAACCTTGGATTAACCAAAATATACATAATCATTTACATATGTATTTCGTTATACAGCTACACAATTAGATGGGCGTTACTTTAACAAAACATTTAAAGTAGTACAAAAGTCATCAGAGTTTTCATCCGTGTCGAACACTCCTTCAATTTACTCCGAGACCCGCCCTTAACAAAATATATTAACCTGCAAGGAGTAAACACGAGGGATTAGCACGAAGCTAAGTGAGTTAACTCATCACTAACACTACACTTAGTTTAACACTATGAGTCTACAACAATTAACACTTTGACACAACATCACTAGAGGATCGGTGGCCCTTGTGGCACCCTCAGCCGCGGTGGCCCACCAAGCGACACTTACACCAACTGCAGGCCAATACAGTGGTTAACCGATAACGATTTACTACCTTTAGTCAACACAAGCTCCATTCACAACACATGTTCACAACTCTCGTGTTGACTAACCTGTAGCAAAACGTCCAACAAAATTGACCTCTTTAACACAATCACCAAAAGGTTTCTTAACACTTGCTTCTAGTTCACAATATGCCGTAACACAAGAATACACAAATAACACTTGAAGTAACCACATAAGTGATCACCAAACATAGCGAGAGATCAAAGTCCACTCACCTGTTAGTCTCCTTCTCCAAACTCAAAAGTCTTATTTTATTGAGTCTTCGGTGTCTCTGTACACACAATTAAAACACAAGTTAATAACTCGTCTCATAACTAATTATGACTATACTCAATTACATACATTAATAATCAAGAAATATCGATAATTAAATAATGTAAATGGTAGATTCATATAAGTTCACAAACTATCAAAATCTTCAAAATTATAAAGGCAAACGCGATCCAGGCAATTGGGTTGGGATCGCGTTCCTCTTAAGGAAAATATTCTGTCACCAAAATACACTGTGGAACGCGATCCGGAAAAAGGGCTTGGATCGCGTTCGCATGAACAAATCCAAACGAACTCAATATTCTACTGATCAACGCGATCCGGTAAGGGGCTTCAGGATCGCGTTCATAGGAACAAAACATGCGGTAAACAAATAACACATGGCAACGCGATCCGGGTAATGATGCAGGATCGCGTTCCTCAATTTTTCAGCAGAAACTCAAACCTGTAATTACACAGCACGAACCAAAACCCAAAATCTACTAAAACTCAACTTATAACTCAGATTTTTATCGATTTCAATGTACCATAACACCTAATAACAACATACAACTATAATTCCAACAACAATTCATCTTCAAACATCAAAATCACCTATAACCTAAATAACACATTTTCAAACCAAACTCAAGGATTCATAACTAGTTCTTCATGAAATCAACCTATTTTATGCTCACAAAGTTCATGTAATCATTTTACAAACATCAATTCAACTTATAATCCCACACATCTTACAATCAACAATTATCTAATCATATCATATAAGTTAGTTTAAACTTACTTACAAAATGAAGAACACAACTAGAGATGAAGATGATGATGATCTAACAAGGATTCAAGCTCAAATCTTCAATCAATTTGGTGAAATCTTTGGATTTGATAAGGAATTGAAGGATATAAAAGTTAGGTTTAGAAACTATGTGAGAAATGAGGGATTGGGGAAAATGGATCGATCCCCCCCTTTTTATTAAACCGCCCCATTTAACTCACAGTACACTATTATACCATCTTTTGATCTATTGTCTGGAACCTAAATACTCATTGCAAGAAAAGTATTTTATTTTACCGTCGTCTAAGATTATTTAAAACAAATAATATTTTACTAGTCACAATATCTCCTGAGACTTATTTATCTATTAATTTAACAATCAAACATATTCAAACAATTAAATGTACGTATTTAAATTTAAATAAATACCTGATTCTACTGGGCCCAATTTCAGGGTGTTACAAATCTTCCCTCCTTAAAAGATTTCGTCCCCGAAATCTAACTAAACTCGAACAAACTAGGGTAACGAGCCCTCATACTCGACTCAGTCTCCCAAGTAAGATTTTCTCCCAAACTATGTTTCCATTTCACTAGAACCATAGGTATCTCCTTCTTGCGTAATTTAGTCACTTTTCTATCAACTAACTCTATGGGCTCTTCTACTAATTTCTGACCTTGGTCAACTCTAAGATCTTGTAACGGAAGGATTTGGGTTGGATCCTCCACATTACATTTCCGCACATAGCAAACATTAAAGGTGTCGTGAATACCACTTAATTCAGAAGGAAGATCTAAGGCCACGGTTTGATCATTAACTACTTGGCGAATTTTGAATGGACCTATAAATCTCGGAGCCAATTTTCCACGCTTACCAAAACGAATCACGCCCTTCCAAGGTGACACTTTTAAATAAACCAATTCTCCTTCTACAAAATTTACGGGTCGACGACGTGGATCAGCAAACTGTTTCTGTCTATCTCTAGCAGCTTTCAATTTCTCGCGAGCTATAGCAACTTTATCGGCCGTAATCTGGACAATATCGGGACCCGCAAACTGTTTCTCTCCCGCCTCTAACCAACAAGTCGGTGTTCGACAACGACGACCGTAAAGCATCTCATATGGCGGCATACCAATACTTGAATGATACGAATTATTATACGCGAACTCCACCAAAGGTAGGTGAGAGTCCCACGAACCCCCATACTCCAAAATACACGCCCTCAACATATCCTCGAGAGTCTGAATAGTTCTTTCTGACTGTCCATCTGTCTGAGGATGATATGCAGTACTAAGATTAACTCGAGTACCTAACTCTTTCTGAAGATTCTGCCAAAAACCTGACACAAATCTGGAATCTCGATCTGACACAATAGATAATGGAATCCCGTGCCTCGATACAATCTCATTAATATACAATTGAGCCAAACGGGTCAAAGAAGCGGTTTCACTGGTCGCAAGAAAATGGGCGCTTTTAGTTAAACGATCAACAACAACCCAAATCATATCGTTGCCCTTCTGCGTACGTGGTAACTTGGTGACAAAATCCATAGTGATATGTTCCCATTTCCACTCGGGTATCTCCAATTGTTTCAAAGAACCATAAGGCTTTTGATGCTCGGCTTTTACTTGGGAACAAATATGACATGATTCCACAAATCTAGCTACATCCGTTTTCATTGTTGGCCACCAATAGAGAGGTTTCAAATCGTTATACATTTTCGTACTACCGGGATGAATTGATAATCTCGATTTATGAACCTCAGTCAAAATCAATTCACGAAGTCCACCAATTAATGGGACCCAAACCCGAGACTGAAAAGTTTTCAACCCACGTGAATCATCAACTAACATATCCTTTCGTTTCAACATGATCTCGGATTTCAAATTAACATCCAATAAAGCTTCAATCTGTGCGACTTTTAGCTGAGAAATCAAATCAGAGGACACCTCTAATCGCATAAAACAAATCTTGTCACTAGATATATTTCGACTCAATGCATCCGCAACCACATTAGCTTTACCCGGGTGATAACGGATCTCGCAATCATAATCTTTAATCAATTCTAACCATCGCCTCTGACGCATATTCAATTCTTTTTGCGAAAACATGTACTGAAGGCTTTTATGATCCGTGCAAATTACACATTTCGTACCATACAAATAATGTCTCCAAATCTTCAAGGCAAAAATCACAGCCGCAAGCTCCAAATCATGTGTTGGGTAATTCTTTTCATGTGGTTTAAGCTGTCTAGAAGCATACGCAATTACGCGATCTCTTTGCATTAAAACACCACCTAATCCGGTATGCGATGCATCACAATAGACAATGAAATCATCCGACCCATCAGGTAACGCCAAAACAGGGGCTTGACACAATAATTGCTTTAATGTCTGAAAAGCTGCCTCTTGTAGTTCGGTCCACTGAAATTTCACATCCTTCCGAGTTAACTTAGTCAATGAGCTCGCAATCTTGGAAAAATCTTTAATAAACTTTCTGTAGTAACCTGCTAATCCAAGAAAACTCTTAATTTCTGAAGGAGACTTAGGCGCATTCCAATTCATAACAGCTTTCACTTTAGATGGATCCACTCTAACCCCGTCTTTGCAAATAATATGTCCCAAAAACTGCACCTCACGCAACCAAAACTCACATTTCGAAAACTTTGCATAAAGCTGCTCTCTTTTCAATGTTTCAAGTATCAATCTCAGATGCATTTCATGATCCGCTTCAGACTTGGAATAAATTAAAATATCGTCGATGAACACAATCACAAACTGATCAAGATAGGGACGACACACCCGATTCATTAAATCCATAAAGATTGCCGGAGCATTCGTTAACCCAAATGGCATAACCAAAAACTCATAGTGACCATACCTCGTGCGAAAAGCAGTTTTAGGAATATCTTCCTCACGAACTCGGACTTGATGATATCCCGATCTCAAATCAATTTTTGAAAAATATGAGGATCCTTGCAATTGATCAAACAATTCATCAATTCTGGGCAACGGGTATTTGTTCTTCACCGTCCTCTTATTTAATTCCCGATAATCGATGCACATACGGAGAGTACCATCTTTCTTCTTCACAAACAACACGGGAGCGCCCCACGGCGATGAACTCGGCCTAATAAATCCCTTTTCTAACAATTCCTGAATTTGCCCCATCATTTCACGGATTTCGGAAGGAGCTAATCTATAAGGAGCCTTTGCTACTGGAGACGAACCAGGAATTAAATCAATTTGGTATTCTACATCTCTTACAGGGGGAAGACCAGGCAATTCATCCGGAAACACGTCCGAATATTCAGAAACCACCCGAATATCGGAGATGGATTTCCTTTCTACTTTGACATCTACAACATAGGCCACAAAGGATTCACAACCCTTAACTAAAGACTTCCTAGCCTTTATCATGGATATTACTGGAATACTACCCTTTGAACGTTCCCCACGTGCCACAACATAAGATAGATTGGAAACTGGGATTTTTATTAACTTCTTATGACAAGAGATGTCGGCTTTGTTTTGACTCAGCCAGTCCATACCAAGAACCACATCAAAACTAGGGATTTGCATCAATAGGAAAGAAACTGGAAATTCATGATCCTCTATTTGTATACTAGCTCCGGCTACCGATGTGGTAACAGGAACTGTCTTACCATCAGCTACCTCAACTTCTAAGGGATTAGAAATCACAGAGGGTATCAATTTCAGTTTATCACAAAATTGCACAGATATAAACGAGCAATTTGCTCCAGAATCAAATAATACACGGGCTGGTACAGAGTTAACAAGGAAAGTACCAGTAATCACATCATCAATAAGCACAGCATCATCCACGGTCATTCGGAAAGCTCGACCCGTAGCAGCTGGTGGAATCTTCCTTTTCTGGCCAGAAGATGAGGAACCTCTAACCGCACCCGTACCCTGCTTCCTTGCATCAGGACAATCACCCGCTCGATGTCCCTCTTTGTGACACGTCCAACACACATTATTTGGATAAGTACAATCAATCGCATTATGACCCAACACCCCACATTTCATACACCTAGATGTCCGAATAGAACAAGGTCCGGTATGCTTTGATCGACATCTTGCACAATAAGAATTATCCATCGGAACACCACCATAACTAGTTTTCTTGTTTGCTTGAGAAGGTTGCCATCTTTGTTTTCCTTTACCGGAAGAATCACTCTTCGGTTTCTGTGCATACCTTTCTTTATTTTGCAACCTCCTAGCCATAACATCACTATCCACGGATCGTGCCCACTCAAAAGCCTGAGAAATACTATTAGCCATTCTCACAGTGGTACGGTAATCTGGAGGTAAGGTTTTCACAAAATGACTAATCTTATTTCTTTCAGTCGGAACCCACTGTTGTACAAATCTTAACTTCTCAGAAAATTGCCGGATAAGTTCATCAATTGACATCTCATCAGTCTTCCGTAAATCCATAAATTCCTGTCTGACACGATCAAGATTATATTCCGAACAGAATTGTTTGCATACTTCGGCATGAAAATCCTGCCATTTAATAGAACTCCTTTGTTGTGGATTGAAATGAGCAGTAATCGAATCCCACCACGACATCGCTTCACCTTTCAACAATTGTACAGTATAGGGAACTTTGTCTTCCTCATCACAATGACAAACCTCTAACTTTCTTTCCACATCTCGCAACCAGTCCAAAGTAACCGTAGGATCAGGACTTCCAGAGTAAGAGGATGGTTTACTAGACATGAAGGTTTTAAGAGAACATCCTTTCTTCGGAACCTGAAATGGTGGAAATAAATGTGCCTGATAACCAGTCAATCCAAAAGAAGGAAACGGTACTGACGACTGAAAATCATAACCCTGCTGCTGTTGTTGTGAAACATGAGGAAAAGTAACCGGAATCCGAGTAGAAGCCGTAATGGGAGGAGTAGTAGTAGCAACATGCGAATAAATAGGAATGGACCTTTGAGATGACCCTGTACGTTCTCGCTCAAGTTCAACTACCCTGTTCTCTAATCTTAGTATATAATCTTGACTAGTTTCAACTTCTGTATTTGCCGGGTTCGAAGTACCATTATGATCCTCGTCTTCTGGAGCGGAGTGAACAGTCGAGACATTATAGAGAGTATGGGGTGGTTGCTCATTTAAAGGAGGACATGCCACGCATGTCAACAGATGTCGACCCATCATGTATTCTCAACATGAGTCACAATATTTTTATACTACCATTTACTCTGTTGTCTGAAACCTAAAACCATTTTACGTAAATAGCATTTTTATGTAACTGTTAGCTTCAATTAATTAAAACTAATAATAAGTTATTAATCATAATAAATTCGGTGACTCTTTTAGCCATTTATTTTCCAATACAAAGTAATAAATAAATTTTTAACACTATAAAATTTTAAATCCAATTTAAAATACCTAAAACTTTTAGGCCCTAAAAATGGGATGTTACAAGCTTGGAAATATAAAATGTATGTATATATTTGGTGAAGTTGTATAATTTTTTGGATCTTTCAAATTTCTTAGACGCTTCCCAACGGTCATTGCTTCTCCGTCGTTTCGTACATCGGTTTGGTGATCCCATTGGCACCATGGCATCACTTTGGCGTCAGTTTCGTGGCCGTCGGTTTGGCGACGACGTCAGTTTTTTTTTTTTTTTTTTTTGTTTATTTGTTTAATGTATAGAAATAAAGGTATATTGGTAAATGTGGAGTCTAGAAAAACTGAAGTGATATTTACTATTGCCAGTGTAGTGTCAGTTTTGAAAAGTACTGATGTAGCGTTGATTTGACACTCACGGTTGGAGTGACACACCATTATAAATTGAGCAATGTCATATATATTTTGCAATTATGAAAAAATGGGCCACAATATTACACATATCTTTATTGGGCTTTAATAGAAACACCATAAATGAGTCAGTCGATCCATTTAATCCAACCAAATTGATGGACCTTCCATTTACACCACCGATAGTACAATGAAGAGTAAAAATGTATCCGCTAGCAAAGTAGCAAGGGTATATATACTGAGTTAGTTGAGCCAATTGTGAGTTACTTGAAATCAACTCGGTTTGAGTTGAGTCTGAGATTATTTATCGAGGTTGTTGTGTTTTTCACTTTTTATTACATGTATCGGTTGATGCTACGATACTTTTTCATGTTTCAATTCGAGTTCGGTTGACATAACATGTAAGTTGTCAAGTCAAATGAAGCTCAAATGCATTGAGCTGATTAATACTGAATTTTTGATAATATAAAATTACATTAGAGAATGATTAATGATGGTAAAGTATAAGTGCAAATCTATTTATAGTATCTATATAATATTAGCACACTAACCATTCGTCAAATTGAACTTTTACGTTTACCAAGTTCACTTTCTTACACGGATTTGGATCGTATGCTTAGCGTTTAAAGAATTTATTTTGGCAAACACAGTTGTTAGCTAAATTATACGGAGTATTGATGTAACGAAGTTGATGCTTAATGTTCTTATTACTATAGTTAAGAGTCTAGGGGTCGCTAGAGGTATAAAAACAAGACTAAGGCTTTAGTTGTAAAAACACACTTTTAATTATATTTTATGATAAATATAGAAAATATAAAATTAGGGTAAACTTTCTCATCGTTCATACATTTATTACTCATCGAATTCACATTGATTGCTTGATTCTAGAACTACAATTGGTATCAAAGCGAGTGAATTTTAAGATTTGAAGTTTATGGAAGCAAAACGAATCAAAATAATCAACATAATCGATTAAAATTGATCAAGAGTATGTTCTCGAGAAAGCTAATGTTCATGTCTTGATAAAATCACAAGTTGATCACGAATAAAATCACAAGTTGATCACGAAATCGTGAAATTAACGGTTTAAATTTACAATTATCAACATCAAGAGCATTAATCAAGGCTTTGATTGAATTACCTTCCGAAATTAACAAAATCGAAGAATTCTATAACGCCCCAAATTTAGAACATTTTTTTTTTTTTAAACATCGCGGAAGCAATATCCCTTATATATATAACCTTGGATTAACCAAAATATACATAATCATTTACATATGTATTTCGTTATACAGCTACACAATTAGATGGGCGTTACTTTAACAAAACATTTAAAGTAGTACAAAAGTCATCAGAGTTTTCATCCGTGTCGAACACTCCTTCAATTTACTCCGAGACCCGCCCTTAACAAAATATATTAACCTGCAAGGAGTAAACACGAGGGATTAGCACGAAGCTAAGTGAGTTAACTCATCACTAACACTACACTTAGTTTAACACTATGAGTCTACAACAATTAACACTTTGACACAACATCACTAGAGGATCGGTGGCCCTTGTGGCACCCTCAGCCGCGGTGGCCCACCAAGCGACACTTACACCAACTGCAGGCCAATACAGTGGTTAACCGATAACGATTTACTACCTTTAGTCAACACAAGCTCCATTCACAACACATGTTCACAACTCTCGTGTTGACTAACCTGTAGCAAAACGTCCAACAAAATTGACCTCTTTAACACAATCACCAAAAGGTTTCTTAACACTTGCTTCTAGTTCACAATATGCCGTAACACAAGAATACACAAATAACACTTGAAGTAACCACATAAGTGATCACCAAACATAGCGAGAGATCAAAGTCCACTCACCTGTTAGTCTCCTTCTCCAAACTCAAAAGTCTTATTTTATTGAGTCTTCGGTGTCTCTGTACACACAATTAAAACACAAGTTAATAACTCGTCTCATAACTAATTATGACTATACTCAATTACATACATTAATAATCAAGAAATATCGATAATTAAATAATGTAAATGGTAGATTCATATAAGTTCACAAACTATCAAAATCTTCAAAATTATAAAGGCAAACGCGATCCAGGCAATTGGGTTGGGATCGCGTTCCTCTTAAGGAAAATATTCTGTCACCAAAATACACTGTGGAACGCGATCCGGAAAAAGGGCTTGGATCGCGTTCGCATGAACAAATCCAAACGAACTCAATATTCTACTGATCAACGCGATCCGGTAAGGGGCTTCAGGATCGCGTTCATAGGAACAAAACATGCGGTAAACAAATAACACATGGCAACGCGATCCGGGTAATGATGCAGGATCGCGTTCCTCAATTTTTCAGCAGAAACTCAAACCTGTAATTACACAGCACGAACCAAAACCCAAAATCTACTAAAACTCAACTTATAACTCAGATTTTTATCGATTTCAATGTACCATAACACCTAATAACAACATACAACTATAATTCCAACAACAATTCATCTTCAAACATCAAAATCGCCTATAACCTAAATAACACATTTTCAAACCAAACTCAAGGATTCATAACTAGTTCTTCATGAAATCAACCTATTTTATGCTCACAAAGTTCATGTAATCATTTTACAAACATCAATTCAACTTATAATCCCACACATCTTACAATCAACAATTATCTAATCATATCATATAAGTTAGTTTAAACTTACTTACAAAATGAAGAACACAACTAGAGATGAAGATGATGATGATCTAACAAGGATTCAAGCTCAAATCTTCAATCAATTTGGTGAAATCTTTGGATTTGATAAGGAATTGAAGGATATAAAAGTTAGGTTTAGAAACTATGTGAGAAATGAGGGATTGGGGAAAATGGATCGATCCCCCCCTTTTTATTAAACCGCCCCATTTAACTCACAGTACACTATTATACCATCTTTTGATCTATTGTCTGGAACCTAAATACTCATTGCAAGAAAAGTATTTTATTTTACCGTCGTCTAAGATTATTTAAAACAAATAATATTTTACTAGTCACAATATCTCCTGAGACTTATTTATCTATTAATTTAACAATCAAACATATTCAAACAATTAAATGTACGTATTTAAATTTAAATAAATACCTGATTCTACTGGGCCCAATTTCAGGGTGTTACAAATTCTCTCAAATTTGAGTTTCTGAGTTTTAGGACTGCCCGTGAAGATGTGATAATCAAGTTCTTAAATTGTTCGCTAACTTGTGAAACTTCATAAATCATCCGGGCTTCATTTGATCGAGTCATAACACAACCTATCAACAATCACATATTGATATTCTTCTCTTTTGAAGAATATACCGAGTTCAATTGCAAGTACGCAAGTTCATATCGAGTTCAGTTGTAAGTTCATAACGAGCTAAAAATATGTTCACCTTTATTATACGGAGTTCAATATGATACAACTAAAAATATCTTTGAAGTAGCTTATTTGATGGGTTTTTTAGGTGTGATCCTTCACTGCTGAATATTCGGCTAGCAATAAAATGGTGGATGGCATTGTTTACAAAATTGTTTATGTAATCTGAAATTACTTCTCAGATTGACTTTAGATATTACCTTCATACGGGATTTGTTGCATTAATTTATATTCTAAATAAAATAATATGTACTCGTATATAATATTCTCCTAGGTAAAATATATGATCACCAAATGCAGTGCCTAGTTTAGTTTAATCTTTTTTATTTTTATATAAATAAGGTGATGCTAAATTAATTAGAGTTAATATCTTAGTATAAAATTGCAAGTTCACGACCTAATTCATATTTAAAAAAGTAGTCACCTAATATCAATAACGTCTTTAACTCTCTCCGTTAATTTTTAACATGAAGTCACATGTTTATCCATGCGACTAAGTCAGGGCCTAAAATGTACCGAGTTGACCAAATTGAGGGTACTAAAATGCACTTTGACCTAGAAAATAAGGGTATTGTCAATTACTAAGTTATTGGTAATTATTATGAATTTTAAAGGTTTTTTAAATGATTAAATTGATAATTCGGGCATATATATACTTCGAATTTAAAGACATTTATGATATTTTACAAGTTAACTTTACAAATATAATATTATGTAAAGGCATATATGAAATTCTCTCAAGAAAAATATATCACATAACTCTTATTTCAAGATCCTTGTTATATATTTATTTTTTGGGTACTGTTGATTAAGGGTTGTCTATATGAATAAACTAGCTGTACTTTACTATGATATATGTATAAGTATTAATGCGTGTTCTGAATTCTTATTGACAGCCGCAAGTAAAAAAAACACAGTTTTATAAAACTTTAGCAATGTATTAACATTTTTGAAAATATCAAATCTGAGCTAAGGGAGTAGAAAAGATTCTACAAGATCAAAGGTATAATCCAAAATAACATGGTTGGCCAATATCATTTCTCTTTTGCATCGAAACCCAAAATTTTATACAGAACAATACACCTAAAAACAGAGCTCCGAATATTTGGGGGAACAGCAAAAACAATGCCAGCAACACTAACTTCTTGTTTTCATCTTTTCCCCGATCCGATTTCATACACCAAACCAACTACAATCCCATCTGCCTTCTCAGCTTCATCAACTTCCTACCCAATTAACAGGTTCAAACTCAAACTTTATGCTCTTTTCTTTTTCTGGAATTAAAATATTACTACTAATGTGATTCTTTAAGGAATTAAAAGTTTAAACTTGATTGCATTTTAGCACTGTCATTATATGTTCTAAAACAAGATTAGTATAATACTACTGTTGGCATTGCCTATAGTTATAGACTTCAATGTAGTGTTCAAGTATTTCTCAAGAATGCCAAAGGTTCACATATTTTGAAGTTTGTATGCAACAGCTTGGACCTTTACTAACCTGAAAATGTGATTCATTGATGCAGCAATGTGTCATTATCTTTCATTGCTCCTATAGAAGCGATCCTTTTCGACATTGATGGAACTCTTTGTGACTCGGATCCTCTCCATTACTATAATATATTAAAACATATTTCAGGAATTATAATATCACTAATAATGTGACTCTTTAAGGAATTACAAGTTTTATCTTAGATAGCATTATAGCACTGTTATTATATGTTCTAAAACAAGATTAGTATAATACTACTGTTGGCATTGCCTATAGTTATAGACTTCAATGTAGTGTTCAAGTATTTCTCAAGAATGCAAAAGGTTCACATATTTTGAAGTTTGTGTGCTACAACTTGGACCTTGACTAACCTGAAAATGTGATTCATTGATGCAGCAATGTGTCATTATCTTTCATTGCTCCTATAGAAGCGATCCTTTTCGACGTTGATGGAACTCTTTGTGACTCGGATCCTCTCCATTACTATGCGTTCCGCGATATGCTCCAAGAGGTAGTGTCTTCAATTATTACACGTTTGGCTTTATCATTTTGAATCTCATCAGTATAACATATAAGTATCTAAAAAAACTTAGAGAGCATAATATTTTCCTTTTTGTAGATAGGATTTAATGACGGATCGCCCATCGATGAAGAATTTTTCATAAACAACATTAGTGGAAAGCATAATGAAGAGCTTTGTGGTGTTCTTCTTCCTGAATGGGAGTTCGATAAAGCCATGAAATTTATGGTTGATAAGGAAGCTTTGTTCCGAAGGTAAACTTCGACTTTTTGAGGTCAAACATTATAGTATTAAAATGTAAAGGGTAAATGACAAAAATCGGCAACGAACTGCCACAAATTGGTCCAAGTATGCAACCTACCAATTATATTGCCCATGTATGGCACTAACCGGCAAGTTTTGTGCCCGAATATTTGAAAGTTAAGGTTTTACCGTTTGGTTGGTATAAATGCTGACTAGCATCACACGTCAGCTTACACGTCATTAAAATTTCCACGTCACGAGACACGTCGCTGCCACGTCACCTAAAATTCCCCAATTTAAAACGTTTATTTCTCCCTCATTTTGACACTCACGAACCCTAACCACGTAACTCCATTTGCGGCGATAGCGAGCATGTCTTCTTCATCATCTTTCTCGTTCAATTTAAGCCATAATCGTGACCTTCCAACCCACTGCAACTGCAATCCGCCTCTGTTGTTGAAGCAACGGACCTCTTGGACCACTACCAACCCTGCTCGTCGATTTCTCACTTGTCCCAATTCCCTGGTCAGTGAAAATTATGAATTTTTTGAAATTGGGTTTCTTTACTTATCGTTTGTTGTATAAATTTTGTGTAGTGTGCTTGGAAAGGTTGTGACGCGTATTGGTTTATTGATGATGAACTAACTAATGATTGGTACAAGCTTAACTTGAATGAACTGTACAAGGCATTGAATCGAGATCAGAAACAAGCTTTCAGGGAGAGCATGATGAACAAAGAAAGGCTAGAGAGGATGCAAGAAGAATTTGAGGTATACAAGTCCAGCAAAGTAGAAGACATTAACAAACTGCAAATGGAGTTGCATACAATCAAGTCTAAGGATGTGTTGATGAAGAAGTTTTTGGTCATTTTGGTGATGATTGTCGTGCTTCTAGTAATGTTTAAGTAGGATTGTACCGATGGTTTGGCATCTTTGTTGTAGATGTAGTACTAACTAGCAATTGTAACTTGGTAACTTAGATGCTTGTATTTTGGTATCACTTTAATGCAATGGGAAATGCTTATGTTTCACCCACTGTATTTACATTGTACATAGATTAGATTTTAAATTGTTTGTGTATTAATTTCTTTCACCAACTGCATTTACACTGGTTTGAATTGAACCTTTTATGACAAGTAAATAAGTAGTTCCAAGACTGTAGATGTACATATATGGTTGAAACAGACATGCATAGTTTAGATAAGCAATAAAATAGGATTGGAAAGTGGACATAAAGTAAATCTAAACCAGTCAACATAGTGGAATCTGCATAGATAGTGCTTTTGAAAAAAGCATACAAGAATCCAAAGTAGTAACATTACAATACAAAGCAAACGACCAAACACTGTCCACTTGCACATGAGGTACTCCTAGAATGCATAAATACAGCCAAAAAAGTGGAGCTAAGGGACCACTTGAGAACATGGGTTTGTCTTGGACTTTACATTACAAAATATAACTTAATAATCCTGACCCAGATTTAATACCTCCAGCTCCACTGATCAACCACCATACCACCTCTACTCACCAGCTTCATCTTCCACAGTGAAAGGCTTATCTGCAGATTGGCCAGTCCCATCTTTAGGCAACTTTTTAGCATTCCACTTAGCTGCAATTCTCTCAGACTTCTTTCTGGGTTTGACAAGAGTGGGATCTTTCTTCCAGTTGAAGTACCTTGCAACCTCATTAACAACTTCATCAGATTGAGGTGCCCTGCTCTCCTGAGTATCTGATAACTTTTGGTCATTACTGAATAGTCGTCTAGCAACAGGGTTAGGTTCCATCTCCAGTTCAAGCTCACTGCCACATTCATCCCCATTACCAGCATCTTTGTTTTCGTTACCAGCAACATCCCACCCAAATATCTACATAGGCACAAAATATAGACACTTGAATAAATGAGTAAATATGTAACATAAGTAATATATTAGTTAAATAATTTATGAACTCATAATTTTACCTCTGCATCTGAGATGGGCACTTCTTGGTTATGCAGTGGTGTGGTAGGCACCTCTGTCATAGGCTCATCTACCAAATCTTTACCAGCCACATCTGTGATAGGCTCATCTGTGTTATCTTCATTACCATCCACATCTGTCATAGGCTCATCTACCAAATCTCTAGCACCTCTACCTCCTCTTGCACCTCTACCACCTCTACCTCCTCTTGCACCTCTACCTCCTCTAGCACCTCTACCACCTCTCCCTCCTCTAGCACCCCTTCCACCTCTAGTTACTTTACCTACTGTGATACCATCATCTTCTTGAACATCTGCGCAACTGGGTCCAGCTTTAAATCCTGCCTCACCTCTCCCACCTCTGCCACCTCGACCACCTCTTCTACCTCTACTAACTACCTCAGGCTTTGGTCTGGTGGGGTTCTTGCAATAACTTATGTTATGACCCTTTTCCCAACAGTTATGACAAGTCATAACTCTCCCAACTCTAGTTACTTGATGATCATTTTCTGAACTGTGCCTAATCCTTTTTTTTTTGGGTCTTCCAGGCATTCTTCTTGCAATAGGTGGAATAATTGGAGGATCATCTGTCCTTGGCCAATTGGCAGAACCTTTGACTGGCTTAATGGAATATGCATACGTGTTCTGCCAATTCTCCTTGTGCAGCCATGATGATACTCCCTCTTCTGGATCAATATGGCAATGGATGTAGGCTGCCACTGCATGAACACATGGTATGCCACTCAAATCCCACAGTCTGCATTCACAATGCCTATCTCCTATGTTTACACCATATGATTCATTTGTTGACCTCACCTCAAAGACTTGAAACTCACTTTGGTACACAACCCATTCCCTAACATAATAGATACATATGAATAATAATATTTGGTAAACATTAAGTAGTTTGGCAAGATAAGGCAAGAACATAGTGTACCTCTGTTTCACCTTCTGCAACTCAATGTACTTCCTGATAGAAGGACAAATTGTATCTTCCAGTTGCCTTGCTTGTTGCTTCATAATGTAAATTCTTTGCATAAGGTACAATCTAATATCTTCCAGCATTGTGATGATAGGTTTTTGCCTTGCATCCAGAATGGCTCTGTGGTAACTCTCACATATGCCATTTTCATATGCTGCACATGATCTGTCCATGGCAAAAAAAGCCCTGCACCATGTGTTTGGATCCCTCTCTAAAAGGTATGTGTGAGCTCCCTCATCTAGCTTTTTGATATCAGCCATGATGTGTTCAAACTTACTCACTATGATGCTTGATGCTGCAGACCAGAACAAGCTTCTAAATTCAACTCCTGACCATTTCTTCTTGAAGTTAGCATACACATGCCTGGTGCATTGCCTATGTTCTGCCACAGGCAACCAAGTTCTGACTGCCTCAATAAGTCCCTGCAGTTCACCAACATTAAACAGTGTTACTTGCATACTCTGAATAGTTATACTATTTATTATTTATATATATATATATATATATATATATATATATATATATATATATATATATATATATATATATATATATATATATATATATATATATTTAAATATATGGACTGCATAGTTACCTTGTGTCCATCTGATATGATTGTGACATAGTGGCCATTGTGTAATGTCAGATCTTCACACAGTGCAGCTAAAAACCAGCACCAATTCTCTGTGTTCTCTACATTAACAACTGCCCATGCAATTGGGTACATCTGATTGTTGGCATCCCTACCCATTGCTGTTAACAGTTCACCTTTCACTTGACCTTTCAAAAAACAACCATCAAGGCCAATCACCCTCCTACACCCATCCTGCCAACCATCCTTGACACCTTTAAAACAGACATATATCCTTTTAAAGTATTGGTCAGAACAGTTACCTTTTTCTTCAGTCTCAAGCTTAACAGTAGACCCAGGGTTACTATCTAATAAGGCTTGTATATAGTCCCACAACCTAGCATAATGTTCCTTCAAACCCTCCTCATGATCAAATATTGACCTCTGCTTAGCTCTCCTACACACATGCATGCTAACATTAATCAAAAACTTGGCCTTAATGTTTTCTCTCATCTCCCTAAAAGTCAGTTTCTTATTTTGCATAATCTGTTGAGCATAATGCTTGACAATCCACTTATAGTTCACCAATGACCCCAAGTCAAAGTTTCTATTACACTTGTGTGTTGGAATTAAAGACTTGATCTGGAAAGATCTTTCACTGGACATCCAGGTGGCCCAAAGTCTGAATGGACACACTGCCTTGCCAGTTTTGTTCCTCTTAACAGGAGTGATTACCTTCTTCCCTTTACCTTTACCCCTATTTGCCTTAACCTTTTTGACAGGAGTGATCACCTTCTTAGGTATTTTCTTTGGGGTAGCATTCTTCTTCTTACTTGCACTCCTAGTGGTTAGTGAACTAGTTTGTGTCTCACCTTCACCTTCATCCCTCTCTCTTTGCAATTTCTCAGCCAATTGTTTTTCAAGCCTCTTTCTCTTCCTGTTACCACTAGCACACCTCCCCTCATCCACATTCCTACCACATTTCACCAATAAACTCCTCCAATCATTCCTTGCATACCACAATTGATAACCATGTGCCACCCCATAGTTAGTCATACAAAATTTAAGCTCATCAGGATTTGAAAACCTCAGACCTAACATGGGTTTCATTTGTTGCCATTCTTGGTCAGGGTTGTGAATGGATAGGTAACACCAGCTTTTATTTTGTACCTAGGATCTAACTCAGCCTCCTCTAGTATTTCTGGGTTTGATCCACTATCAACTCTATGGGGATCTACAGGATCATAAGAATAAGTCTCAATAAAACTGCTAAGAAACTTATTGGTGCAGAGCTTAGTTAAAAAGGGGTCATCAATGCCTTTTTGTGAAATTTCAACATTGTCCTCACCCTCATTGTGCATTTGAACATATGGTAATACATCCTCCTCAATCTCAATGTCTGAATCTGATTCACTGTCATCTAACTCATCATCATTTTCATTTAACCAACTCATAACATCATAGCCCATATGTTCAGTATATATATCTAGTTTACCCCCCTTGTCATGCCCAATTTTATGACTTTCTTTCAGATGCCCGTCATGCAAAATCTCCCTTAAACCACGTTGTAAACTAAAGCCAGGAATGCAGTAATAAAGCTTTTTAACCAAACCTGAGCAACAGCCACTAAGGTACTCTATAAGTTTGTCAAATGAAACATGGGTGAAATCTTGATCAACCATTGTATCTGAATCACCATTGCGGTACTTCAACGGCTTCGGAACGAATAAACCATCGTGGTGAACAGTGATCTCCAAGTAATACCTCTTACTATCCATCTGCCAAAAATTTTTTTTATTAGAAACCCTAAAAATTAAACTTCTAAAAATTTGGGGCTTTTTAGTTAAATCGTTGCTATACACCCCCATTTAACTCACTTGTTCATCAAAAAGACCGGAATTTACAAAAATTGAAAATTAGGGTTTAAATGGTAAAGGTTAAATAAAATTCCAGCATAATCGTCACCTTGAGCTAAGCAACATGCATACCTTACTACAAATGCGTGAAATACCACAGTTGCTAGACTTAGACGATCATCTTCACCATGGAAAAGTAGATGAGAGTGACGAGCGTGAGTGTTTGCGATCTAGATCTGTGTTGTTTTAACAATAAAGGAGATGAAATGGTTGTTTAATAAGACTTTTGATAAATCCACGTCATATTTAATTTCCATGTCACAATAAAAAAAATAGTTTTAATTGTAGTTGACCGGTCAAACCGGTAACTGGTAACCATATTACCGACCCGGGCACAAAAATTGCCGGTTAGTGCCATACATGGGCAATATAATTGGTAGGTTGCATACTTGGACCAATTTGTGGCAGTTCGTTGCCGACTTTTGTCATTTACCCAAATGTAAAACCTATACGGATCAATTGTGATAACTAATATTCATGTCATTTTTGAAGTCACCAGGAAGTGTAATTTACCTTAAAAGTCAACTTGTAGATAGATATGCACTTTGACTTATGAAATTATACATGCTATTGCTGATGGTAAGATCTATTGCAGATCTAACACCAACATACTATACATATTTTTAGTATTTTTATAGTGTGCAATTGCTATGTTTTAAATATCGTGTCATTTTTGAAATGAAAGCTAGTGTGGTTGACCTTAAAAGTCAAATTTGTAAAAACATATGTTCGTTTTCTGAGGTGAAACAAGCTACCTACTACATTTAGAATCCATAAGGTTCTAGTTACATGTGAAAGTTTACAGCTTTGGAATTAGTCATCGCAATGTTAAAATTTGAGTGCATTTTCAAGTGAATCCAATTTAATTTGACCTAAGAAGTCAACTTATAACATTAATAGTCTGTGACTAAACAGGATAGCAGCCGAACAATTGCAACCTATAAGTGGTCTGGACAACTTATGCAAATGGGTAGAAGATCTTGGCCTGAAACGAGCTGCTGTTACGAATGCTCCCAGATCAAATGCTGAGTTGCTGCTTTCAATGCTTAAACTTGAAGATTTCTTTGAAGTCATCGTTCTAGCTGAAGAATGTGCAAGACCAAAACCTTTTCCTGATCCTTACCTCAAGGGTCTAAATGCATTTCAAGTTTCCCCGAATCACACATTTGTGTTTGAGGTATGATCCATAAAGAAAGATTAAGTTTATACACAAACTTCATTGATCTTGAATGCTTTACTTAACAATGTTTTGTGTATCTTGAAAAGGATTCTGTTTCTGGGATTAAAGCAGCAAATGGAGCTGGGATGCCTGCAGTTGGTATGGCTACTAGAAACCCTGAACATATGCTACTTGATGCTGGGGCAACGCTCGTTATCAAGGATTATAATGACCCAAAATTGTGGGAGAACTTAGAGGTGTTAGTAAAACAAAAGTCACCTCTTTGATCCAGGTAAGTCATACAACTATACAAGAAAGTGCGTAAGAACTTTGTATAGTAGTTAGTTTATCACATTAAAGAACCACTTGTCTTACCCAGTTCTATAGTTTTTGAACATGTTAACACCTATGATTGATTACAAGTTATTAGCAACAGTCATCCCAAGCGATGGAAATATTTCTTTCATGTAAATGAATCCCAGCACATTTTTTTTTTCTTTTGAAAAAACCTGTGATGAAAAATTGAAAATGATATAAACGAACGTAACCTTTCTACAATGCTAACAAATAACTATTTTCCATTTATTGAATATCATAGTGTTAGATCTTTTTTTACCTTTTTTTACAGTCATTTTGCTGCTCGGACCTATACGTCAACAATGTAATCCTTGAATGCAAATATGCAATGTGTAGACACTACACAACCAATATTAGATAGATAGCCGTGCATCTCAAACTACCTGGCTAAAGAGGTGTGCAAAATACATAGCTGTATTACGTAACACGTTTAGTTTCGTTTCCTAGCTAAGAATCAGATACTTGGCTACTATATGCAGCATGATTAGAAGCCAATACATAAGCTAAATTAAGACATGTAGACATAATAAAAAAGATCATAAATAGGATTGAACCACCAGCAAGGGCCTGGAGGTACCTATGTCACATAGATTGTAACACCACATATCTCCAGAAAGGCGTCACTATCGCACCCATGATGCTGCATCGACCTCATCTCTTGCTGCCTTGTATAGTTCAAGTCTTTTGGCAATTTCTTGTCTCTTTGACATCACAGATGGATCTTCGTCTAGCAACTCCCCAAGCTGTTTACCCTGAAGTACACAAACTTTACACATTAAGACCCTATTAATCGATCTTTAGTTGACTTCAAATTCCTAGCACACTAGTTTTAATTTTGACCAGATGTGCTCTCACTGATGGTATCTTACTCCCACGAGTATAAAACTGTATACAATGACGATGGGTAATATTGCAATTTCAGTGGGATGGAACTTTCAAGGGAATCAGGGATACTAATCATATCAAGTTTTTTTTTTAAAATGAAGCAAAACGAAACGAAAATGTACAACAAGGTTTACCTCCTTCCTTCCTAGTTGTGTGTAGAAGTAATTGAGCAGATTCTGCTTGGCTTCTTTAACTTGACAGTAAACAACTGCTTTGGGGATGGTGCTCCTGAGTGTGTCTGATACCATACCAATATAAGATACATTTGAGCCTATCCTCCTAAAGTGTGCTTCTGCATATCGATCTCCTAATGAGTCAGATGGGTTTCCACGGTCTGCAGCGGGGTTTCCATGATCTGCACCGGGGATTGCACGGTCTGAAGGTGGGTTTCTGCGGTCACCAGGTGAGGGAGTGGGTCCCATTCTCTCCCCTTCCTGGGGAAGCTTCCGGAAGAAATCAACAGTCAAGTATGAAGACTCCATGTCCACCAATCGAACAACTGTCTTCTTACTTTCATCACGGAACTTTTCCAATGCTTCACCAGCGGTGGCAGCAAGAGCAGATTGCAGGGTTGGAAACCGCCTTAACTCCTGTTTCAATCAGAAAACAGTTGTGCTTTAACACTTATACCAAATACAACATTTATATAGCGTTTTTGAGTTTCTGGGCTCCAAAGAATTATAATGGCCAACAGTTTCACTAGAGGTGGCAATTGGGGTGGTCAGGTGTGCTTGGTAACGGGTCAAAACGGGGTTCGGGGTGATACATTGTTACGGGTTGGGTTGGCCCACTCACACTTATCTTGTCCTTTAGTTGACATTGCTAACTCTATATAGTTTAATAAAGAGAGAACTTCTTCCCTCTAAAACCAGAATATTAATTATCAATTTCAGAGCTCAGAAAGTGAGACATTGAACCCAAAGAAGTTACATGTCAAATCTATGCTTCTCAGAAGTCTAACCTCAGTTTCTCCAATTGACTTCCTCACCAGTTCTTTTAGGACAAAATGCACCTGAACAGTGATTCCCAATTAAGTTGTATACAAAAATAAAAACTCTACCAACATGAATAAATGATGTAGCATATTAATGCTAAATATATAACACATTAGGAACTGATAGTGATAAGCTGCTTACTGCATCTACAGAAGCTTCAGCTGGACCCCTAAAATAATTCAATGATCCCTCAATAAGGCGTCTATAACCTTGTTCTGGAGCAATTAAATGAGGCTGGTAACCATCAGCCTCTGACACAATTTTCCTCACATTTTGTAGAGAAAGATGCCTATCGAATGGAAGTCTCCTTAAGGCAGCAGGAAGCTGATGGTCAAACACTCTATAAATTCGGTCACCTACAGGCCGTCTGACATATCATACTGAACGTTACAACCTACAATTCTAGAGGTGTACTCAATATTTATGAGTAGGGAAAAGAAAACTGCTTACCCTCCATCTAGATGCTCCTTAAATATTTTGTCGAAAGCACGACAAAGTTCCAAGATAGTGTACAGTCGAGCCTGAAAGACGGGATATAAGAAAATTAGAAAGAAATTTGCAACATATATAATAAATAAATTATAAAATTTAGAAGTTACTTACCCCTGCATCAATTGCAATCGGCTTCCCATAATGATCTAACTCTGCTTCCATCTCATCAATACCTCTGTTTATCAGTGAAATGATGCCTGGTATTTTAGCTTTTATTACAGATTCCAAATGCTACACATAGAAGCATCAATATAAAGTTAAATCACTAGCGTTCTACCAAAAATAGAGAAAATTAAAGCTCTTGAACTTCACATGGCATTCTACAACCTAGAGGCAGCAAGATGTACGGTTTGGGTGGGTTGTGTAACGGATCATAATGGGTCTTCTTTTCAAAGTGGGTTAAAATGGGCTTGTGTCATGATAGATTGGCTCACAAACACTTTTTTTTCCAATTTCTTTAGGGAGTATATAATATAAATAATTTTTTCCTAGATAATCAATGAGTTAATCTTGATTACAAAAACAATATTTTAACATTAACTATTAAAACCATCAGTTAAAACAGTTTATGAGGTTATAAGCATCATAAATAGACTTTTAGGCGACTTTCATCCCCTTTGACATGTTTTCCCTTTAGCCAAAACTTCTTATTTGACAAATAGGTCCCAATTGTCCCATTCAAGATAAACTATAACCCAAATCAACACATTCACAAGTTAGAATTGCCACCTCAAGGTAAAACTTTTACAGGTGATGAAACTACAAAGTAATGGCCCAGACACTTATTTACCGTATACCTGTGAGAGAAGTTTGGCCAGATACTCTGAACCCATTTTACTTGCCAAGTGTCCATAGTCGGGACTAGTGGCAAAATACTCTCGCTCCCTCTGCCTTGCATAAATCATATCAGTAATTTTATTGATATCAGCTTGGGATCTGTTTACAATCCCCACCCAAGGATGTTGAAGGCGATAAGATCTTCCTTCGAGGACCTTTAGAAAGTAGAGTACTCATATCAGCAAATAAAATACAATAAGGTTCCCAACAATATGCTTTTTAAATCTACTAAGGTGATAGACTGTGAAACAAATGATCTCACATCCAACGCATTAGTTCCTTTGTCCATCAAATCAAGCTTTGTCAACACCCCAAACGTCCTCTCACCTAGTCAAGTTCCGCAAGTCATATATAAAACAACAAGTCAGCAAATGAAATTAATATTTTGCCAAAATAAAGTAAACATACCTGATGGATCCACCTCCCTGGCAAGTTTCATTGCATCAGATGTTGCTATGTCTTGGTTGGCAGGAGAAATTGCCAGTATAATGGAGCTAGGCTGAGAAAAATCAAGTAATTAGTGTAAACAACTAAGAAACGAAAGAAGATATAACTAAATAGTGGTACTGAGTAAGTCGCATGTCATTTCTTAACATGTTTTAATAGGATAAAGCACATATACTAGGGATTTCTGCATTTATAGTATTGGAAAATGGTTTAAAAAAGATGATGAAGACGTTCCCATATGCATAAACATATACATATATTATTAAACTGATACTATGTTTTGCTCAAGTTCAATAACAAGAAAAGAAGATGTAGTTACAATACCTTCTCAACATAACTTCGAACAATCTTTTCAATGTCCTCCACTATACTTTCAGGCTGCCCCTCTGCAAAAGAAATAAATCACTGTATCAGATGACACTTGGATTGGTCACTGATCAGAATGTAAAAACGAAAAGATGAGAAAATTACCAACAGCAACTTTAGTCAACCCAGGTAAATCGATTAAAGTTAAGTTGACAACTGGAAGAACAAGAAAATTATAATATGGTGTCAGCATCATGTTACAGATAAAATATGTTAAGAAACACAAGTTATGATGACAATAAAATTGCAGCCACTACTCTCTACATTAAGTCAGCATGACATATATTACATACCATTTGGGGAATAGATACTGAGATGGATTGGAATTAACGATATTTGCTTTGACCTCCCTGTGATTCTGTCTGTTTCATCCTGAATCTCCTTACGTACCAAAGCTGTATAAGAAACCACGTTTAGATATGACTTTCCTCATTAATGGTCTTTTAGCATCAATTATAAAAGCCGTAGGTGACACATTTCAATGAACTTTGTGCTGCATTACTTAGAGCATCCCCAGCAAGAAAAGGTATTGAAAGCTTTTTTGAACGCCACCTCCTCACTTTCTTTATTAGTACTACTTAAGCAAAAAAAGAAAATAGAAAGGCAACCCTACAATCTACCCACATAGTATTACAAACCACACACATATACATATTGCCTCCCATGAGGCTTGAACCCACAACATCTTGGTTGATGGGTCCCTCACATACATCTAGGCTATAAGCCCTTTGGTTACAAAAACACAATTTTTAAAAAGCTTTTGGTGAAAGACTTGAGAAATCTCAAGCTATTGCACAAAAAAGCTTAGCACTTCAATGATAAAAAGCTTTCATTGGAAATGCTCTTAGTATAATATAAGTCACCAAATATATGAACATTGTATGAACTTGTATACCAAAAGAGATAAGTAACAGTTATACCAAAAGAGATAAGTAACAGTTATTTCACATACAAAAGTCAGTGAACCGCCTCCCTGATATATGTCCGCACTCAGCATACTCCTCTTGTCTGCCTTCTGTTTTGTGTAACTGCAACACCAAAGGTCGCCTTGTGACAATCCCTGAAATATCCATGCATTCAGTATGCACCACAAACACGACTGAAAAGACGATTTCAAGTGAAAAATAAAAGTACAAAACAACTAACCAGATCCTCTAGGAAGAAAATCTCTCCCAACAATGCTCTCTAGCACCGACGACTTCCCAGAACTCTACGGGTTTACAAAACAAGAAAGCATATAATAGATTATAATAGAAACCTCCATACACTAACAAGATAATAGAAAATTAGTCAATCTGAAGAGCAATCATATAAAATTCAGCATGAACTTCATCTCTCACTAACCAGGAAATTGCTTATGTTTTCACACAGAAATAGCTTGCTGCATTTAGATACTCCATAACACAATTAGCAGGAAAGTTGAACCAAAGGCCCTTTTGCAAAGGGTGCTTGGGATGGGAGGTGATTTGTTCACAAATAAAAATTATTTGCACACAATAACTCTTGGTTGTTCAACAACTTTAAATTTACCCTTACTTCTTTTATCTCTTTCTTGTAGTAAAAACTTGTCAAAAACCAAAGATTTTTGTGCACCGATCAATCTTAGCTGTGTACACATCAACGTTGGTTTGGAATTCAATACTGCATTACTTATCTACTTATTGTGTTTTTATAAGCAGTTGAGCACAGAGTGTTTCGATGTAAAGAAGTCCATATTGATTATTAAGATTTAAAATTTACAAGAGTGAGCATTCAACTTTCACTCCTTTTCACACAGACAACTTTTAGATTATGTGTTAACTTCCATGGCAATTTACCCTATTAAATTAGCTAATTATATGATTCTGCATGTAAACATAAGCTAATTAAATAAGTATATTCCAATGCTCCATGTTCCCCTAATAGAAAGTAATAATCTCTCTCTAATACACACACATACATACGTAAATATACATAGTTTAATTTAATATGTATATGTATATGTATATGTATATTCTCTGTAATGTTTCCGTACCATTGGTTTAAAGCATGTTGAAAAAAAACTAACAATAACAAATTAACTGAAATAATAAAAAACCTGGCCACCGACGACCGCGACGGAGGGAAGAGCGTCCCAAAGAGAAGAAAATGCGGTGGTATCTCCACCGCCGTAATCACCGAGAGCGGTACAAGCTCTCTGTATACGGTTGACAAGACCTATTAAGCTCTCCATTGTCCCCATTATTACTATAATAAACACCTTCAGTTTTAATTCAGAATCAACGGATACAAACCCTAGCGGAAACCGTACGCTTTCTACAAGGAAAAATTGTGTAATGAGGATTTTGTACAAGAAGAATAAACAGGGATGGAATTAAACTGGTTTGTAATGACTAATGAGTATAAGTTTACCAATAGTGGACAAGGTTGTGATGTGTGCTAATATGCGCACGGTTCCTGTTTCGCCAACATATATTTATATATTCTTGGAAGGGAATTTTATAAATTTTATAAAACATACGGAGTAATATATCTGTATTTTGGAATTTTTTAAGGTATGTACCGTGCATTTAATGAATTTAAAATTTTCTTACATGTTAATTTAATAAGTAGTATGACTTTGTTATAATATATAACGTAGAACACTCATTAACTAGTTTTTTTACCCGGGCGTTGCCCAGTTAAGTTGGCTGCTATAATAATACACTTAATATGTTATATCATTTTATTTTATGGTACTACATGTAATTATACTTCATGTCAATTCATTAAGAATGCATTCCAAAATATGTACACACATGTAGTCCTCTTTGAACAGCCTGAGATACTTGTTATGTTCTATGAGGTCAACAATATAGAGACGCCCATGTTCATCAAAGTAACATAGATCTCTGATCCATGACCCTCAACCACCCTGATGAGTTAAGGGTTGCAGTAGTTACATCTTCATTTCCCATATAACCTTTCATCACAATTGGTGACAAGCTAACTTTAGTCATAATTCTTTCTGTAGAATGACTGTAGGAATGGCAAAAGGACCCGCATCCGATGGGGATCCCCGAACCCCGCACTTTTCGGATCGGGTTGGGGACGACATTTCGGATTTTGGGGCGGATTTTGGGGCACAAAATGGGGATTCTAATGGGGTTCCAATTGGGGAACGGGTACTATCATCCCCGCTCCGCCCCGCCCCGAAATATATATATATGTCTTTCATTTATATTTATTATTATTCTCACTAGTCACCACGTAAATGATTAGTATTCTTATGAACCTGAAATCATTCTTGTTGTTTTTTGTTTTTATTACTGTTGTTGTATTGATTTGATCTTGTGATTTAGTCGGAATATTTTAAGATCATTCTATAATGATTTTGGTAATTTTTAACTGTACACCTATTACTATATTTTATCTTGATCATTGTGTTAATCTACTTTTAAAAGAAAAAAAAAGATATTACTAGTGAGAATAGCTAGATAATATTGTAAAGAAAATCAGTAAGAACTTCGGGTTAATTTAAAGTACTATCAATGTGGAAACAGCTTTAAGGAATCGATGTCCCCAGTGGGGTACTCCGATCCCCGTTAGGGTTTGGGGGAACTTATATCCCCAATGGGGTGCCCCGATAAAATCCCCGTTGGAGTTTGGGGAGGGTATGGGGATATTTTTGATTAATGGGTTTGGGGATGAGGTTATCACTCCCTGCCTCGAACCCGTCCCGTTGCCATTCCTAAGAATGAGGCATTGCAATTCCTCTTTCAAAATCAACCACTTTAGCACAAAAAGTTGGTAGCAGGAAGTGCATATTTTTGAGTAGTCTTCTAGGATTATCAAGTACAATAATCAGTAAACACCATTACATATATGATCATTTATAAAAGAGCAATAAAAAGAGAACTAAGTTGCTCAAAAAGATATTGGGCTGACTTTGTTCAAACATGTCAACATTGGTTCGGGTCGGGTTGATTAGTAAACACGTTAAATTTTATATATAACACATTACAGATCTCATATGACCATAAAAAAAATTGGCAATTAAATGAGTTAGAGATCAATAAAAATTCACCTTATGTGGCTAGCAATTATTTCCTTACCAGTAGTTTTCAACAACCTCAAAACTTCAATGACATGTAACTGGTCCGAATTGGTTACTCATGTCCAACAGAATCGCTTAAGCATTTAATATTTCTCTAAAATCAATTAACCAATTCAGGGAACACACAGTCAAACTTTAACTAAATTTAATCATACGTAATAGAACAAACACAGTAAGGAATCTGATCCACACAGAAACAGTTATAGTTTTTTCTAAATCCCTTGGAATTTTGTAACAACAATTCTGAATCGCCAATATCATCTATGCTTTAAATATAGCCCTTATTATAGTAATGTTAATGAAACTAAAAAGGTACAACTAATAAAAGGCTATTAATTGGGGACTCAAAAGTTGAGTTGAAATTGGCGCATATCTATTTATTTCAGTTAGAGAAATATATGAAAATTACCTTTCTCATACAAGAACACCATACCAATGCTGTTTGTTTTTTTCCTCCAAAAAATAGCTGCTAGAGATATCCCTGCAACATAAGAGAATGACATCTAATTAGTGTTTAAGTTATATCACGGTGAAAAAGATGGAATGCTTATTATACAAGCATGTTGAGTAATTAATGCTTGAAAGGTAGAGCTCTAAGAGGGTAGCCAATAATGAAATACAAGCATGTCAATCATGGGCTGTGAAAATACCTTTGGTATGACTATTTAAAAAGCATTGAAGGGTTTCCCATCAATATGAATCCATCTCGTGCTATCATCACTCTCAGACCTATCTGCAGTATCATTAATTGCAGAAACTATGAGTGTTATATATAATTTGCTGGAAACATAGGACATTGAGTCCTTTTGAATCTCGACTGTAGTTGCTTCTCTTCTTAACGGCTGAAATTGCTTGCAATACGATAAAGCTGATAAAATATTAAAAAAAAAATAGTCAAAGCGCATATATGTGTGGTTTGTATATACTATGTGCGATAGATTGTAGGGTTAGCATTCCAAAAAAATGAAATACCATAATTCAATTTATTCACAAAATTTGATCATTACTGGAATTAGCATAGACAAATAAAATAAAAATCCAACTTGACACCCAACTTATTAATAAAATGCTAAAAATCTTGAACATAAACTGATTCTGCCCAACCCAACCCGATCCACCAAAAACTGCCCAATTCAGCCAATTATACAAACTACAAGGCACACACATATTGCCTGTCTTTGCATTAACCTTACTTTTCGACTAAAAAGAAGCACTTAATTATCAACTTAGAAAGGGTGATTGCATATTACAAGTCAGATGATCAAAATGGTCAACTAAAAAAAAATTACTATATGATGGATTAATATCTACGAGTATATTTTTCGTACCAGATCATCCATATATTACAGTATAAGGAAAAAATAAACGGACCATTTAGCTTTCTCCGTCTTAATCTTTCCAAATCAACCTTAGGGTCTTGCCAACTATGCTCCCAAGATGTGAGAGCTGAGAGGATCCATTGACTTAACACCAAAAAAACTCAATAAACTGTCAACAAAGTTTTTTTGACATTACTATCACCCAACATAATCCTTCTTTCTTCCTTTGTATATTAAAAGATTTTTTTAGCACTCTATAGTCTATATATGCAATATTAACTTAAAATTGCATATTCAGTTGTATAGTTCGATCAACAGGAGCAAGACCAAAATGAATAATAGTGAAGCTAACTGCAAAATAGTACTCGGACCATACAGAAAATAGTAAGTCGAAAGATTAGCAACTGCAAGAAACAAAAAGGAACCAGGAGACATTAACACAAATGATCAAACTTTTACAAAACATTTCACCAAAAGGAACCAAAATAACCTGTTACCAAGAATCCCCTTGCCCTACACTGTATAGATGACAAAACCAAAACCAGTTAGTAAAATCAATGAACCTTACCTGATCAAGCCTCCATGTACTATACTCCTTTTTGAATCAGTAGACGTTGTGTACAGATCCTGAATAATCTCCTGCCTATGTGATTGAGCAGATACCAAGGCTTTGTACTTTGTGACTTGAGGCCAATCCATAGAAGCAACCACCTGTAGTAGAATATAGGTAAACAAATTTATACCAAAAAAACATTCATGAATCATGTTACCCAAATAAATGAAAACAGGTACAAATGGCAGATTGGCAGAGGAGGTGGATCAGACATGCAATGTCAAAACGTATAGGGGTAATATATGCTGGCCATCAACATTTTGTGTCCTTTCTATGAAATCCATATATACTTGATGCAATGAAATAAACTATAAAAACCACATTGGTTAACATAAGTAATCAAAATTATTTAATGAAGGGATTTCGGACATACCAACACATTTGGAAAAACTAAAACACGTTTTAATTTTATCACTCCGTAAGTTTTTAAGATTTTGTCCATTCAATCGATTGTAGACAATACAACACTTTTTTCACTAAAATGGATGGAAATTACCGCCTCTATTAATGAAAATGATGTAGCATGGAGATAGCAACTTACAGCAGCAATGGATGCACTACAATCGTCTCCTGGTTGGGGATGAGTCACATCAACTCCAAAGATGATGTTTGGCCAATCAGTTACATAAGGGAGCCTATTGGTAACAGTTGCGGTTAAGACACTATTCCTTCCCCCAACCTAATAATTATGGTTCACAAAAGATGAGCATTTCTTGTGAACAAACAGAAATAAAAAGCTTCTTTATGTCATAAAGCTGACCTTCACATTAATCTTAAGAGACATGTTAGTACTGATTGCGCATCTTCATAACATGTTGAGGCTTCATATATGCACTGAGAAACAATTCCTAACTCTGTCTCTAGGACCCGTTTAATCCTTTCTGCGGGAGAAACACATGTAATCATGAAAAACAATTTATTGATAAAAATGGTGCATAGTATATGTATTACACACAGAAAGGCTAATAAAATCAACTTGCCATATGATCCTTTAGCTTCAAGAAGAATTACAAACATCAACTGAAGTTGATGCCCAGGAGCAATCTTTGCAAGTTGTTGGTTACAACGGGACTGAAGATCCACAAGAGCTCTCTCGATATTGTGAGGTGAGACAGAACTCATTAGAATCAGAGGTTGGGGATTGAAAACACCTTCCAAAAGTAACAAAAAGTATTGGAATTAATTATGCAGTATAATAAAGACTAAGAGAAACATACAAAATACATACCATTCCTTTACTCTAACACATTGATACAAGTCCATTACAAAAACGGCCAACTGCTTGTTCATTCTGCCTTGAAAAGTTGATTATGGTCCACCAATTCACAGAACCACCATTGATCATTTTCTGTTAACAGAGGACGCTTAAAAGTCAGTTAAAAGATCAACATATTAACATATATGACAAATAAATGAGTTAGAATTTCAGCAGGTCAATCATATTCCACTGACCCAAGGCCGGATTGACCTCGGATGAACGCCCTGACTCATGATGCCTAAGCTGTAATATGAAAATAAATCAAAGGTAAGATAAATACATGAGATGACATATGGTAAAAAAATAAAATAAAGCTGGAAGTGTGAACTTACAGGTGGTGGTGGCAGGACTCGAGCATCAATAGAAGTGAGCTGCTCTCTTACTCTCATTCCAAAATATTTCTTTACAAGCTCACCCTCATTGTATTTGTTGGTCTGCAGAGTCTACGACACCAAGCAAAAAACAGTATATGTATATTAAAAAAGATATTTGTACCCTTTAGGTTTATGATTTAGGAAATTCATACCTTCATGATACTATTATCTGTGTCCTGTGGGTGCTGGCAAGTTGCTCTTAACAGGTTGGTCACTTGTTTTTCATTCAGCTTCAAAGCATATCTTTGACCAACAGGAAGCCAACATATCTATAATTTATGTGAATTTGAGTCAAAGAAAAGTTAGTTACGAAGTCGACATACAGCTACTTGAAAAATAAACTGGGTAAAAAATTGAGCTAAATAAGAATGTATTGGTTACAATTGCTTTCAACTCAATAATAAGACTATAATAGCACCAGACCTCCATAGGCAAATATGTCGGTTTAGCATCTGTGCCTGCCTGAATAGCAGGAAGAACTGCGAAACGAAGGTTGATGTTGTACTTCTCGCGGAAGTATTGAACAACAGTTTTAGTGGCTCCGGTTTCATCAACAAAACTAATAAAAAGAAAAAAAGAAGAAGAAGAAGATTAGTAAAAGCTAGAGAGCATGAGGCTCTATACATAATAGTGGAAACAAAAATCAATATCAGCAATAAGAGCAACCATCCCATAACTCAAAAATATTATGTCCTATAAATACCAAGTTACAATTGCAATGCAATAACAATAACTATATACTTCATCAATTCTTGATAAACAATCTTGTCAATAATTTGTGAATCAATAACAATTCTAAATTAATATTTTACTCTGACGCATCTGTTGAACTTGCCAAATGAACATCAAAGCAAGACAAAAAAGACCAACCCGAGTTACGTTAGTTGGTTAAGTGGTTGAGGTGTTAGCCCTTGAACCTTATAGCGCCTCATGTAATTCTGGCGCCGAACCTCCACCCTAACCCCTCTAAGGGCTCTCTTAATCTGAAAATTACAATCAATACTTCTGACTAAGAAACTACAACTTAGCTAAAGAAGCAGATAAAGAAGTATGTACATAATTGATGTTCTTTCCACCCCATTTGAACTACTACATGTAACATGTCAAAAACAATTATTTCCAATGAAGGTTTAAAGAAACGGCTGCAAAAGATGAGATATGGTTAAAATTTCATCAGGAACTCATCATTGACACAATAAAAACAACTTAGAAGGTGAAAAGAGGTGTGGAACCCTTTCAAAGCCGACTCCCGTAAAACCACATCAAGAGCTTGAATAGTTTCTTGTGGTATATCACGTTGTCTGCCGCTCAAGAACTGCGTCAGATTATGAAGATCCTTGTTGGCAGCAAACTACTTACAGAATCATATGAGGCTAATCGAATTAGGCAGAATAATAACCGTGAATTAGGGCAAAACAATCGTCAAATGGGATGAAGAATGGGATGATGGGTGAACAGAGATAAACAAATTAAAAAGGGTGGGAAAATAGGTTCGAGAAATTATACACATCGCTCCTGGAGTAACAGAGGTGGAAGAACGTGGGGTGGGAGACGGTTGGCGCAAAATACCGGAAAGTTCCGATTAAAGGACGGATGAGATCCAAAGTCAACTCAATCCAAAGGCCCATATTGCAAGTCAATGTAAAAAAAACCCGTCAAAACGGTTTCACTACTCTCGGGCCATAGATAAGGTAAATCTATACTACTATATTAATTGTTTAAACATTTCTTTTAAAACCTTAAGAGTTTAAAGATCGAAAAAGACTTATCCACCCTTAAATAAGTTAAATAAGACAAACATGCCCCTCAACTGATTAAAGACTCTTATATAGTTGAAAACTACATAAATCAAATCATTTTTGGTTTGCAACAAGATATTATCTATCTTTAATTTCTATTTAATTATATACGAAGTAAATCTTTTCTAAATGGAAATTAATGCATGGGTAACTTGATTTTAAATTATAGGAACTTAATTTAAGGAACTACGGACACAAAAATTTGAGCTGTACACGATTCAAATCGGTCGATTACAAATTTCTTACTTATATTTACGAAATCATGCAAAGTTAATTAGCAATTACCGCTGCATTGCGCGGGTTTGCTTCTAGTTCAATATAATATCTATCATTTATATATATATATATATATATATATATATATATATATATATATATATATATATATATATATTAATTACGAATTCTAATTTTAAATATCGTGTACTTTTGTACTCGTAGAACATTTTGTTAGGAGGTGTTTTGTAACACCCCGCAAAATTTATCGCGATTATTACCGTTAATCACTTGCATTATTAGGCTAATTCCTTACTTGAGTGAATTCACAACACATTTTAGAGGTAAGTCTAGCAAAGCCCAACTAGTTAAAACGCGTAGTATTACTTGTTTGTAATTAGATGCAATTACATACGAAACGATTTGATAAAACGCGACAAAAATATACGTATGTTGATAATATTTACAAATATTTCGTAACAAACAACGTCTATTTCGTACAATTAAAAATAAAACAAAGTTTAAAAATTTATAAATTAACTAAATTGGTTTTATAAAACATTCTAAATTAAAATGTAATAAAGTAAGTATTTAAAAATGTATCATTTAAAATATTGTAACATATAACGATCGGGTAAACAAACACGGACTAAATACCACAAAGTGGGACAAATCACCACCTTCTTCCCCTCCCTTTAATCTCTTTCATTCTTTTTCATTTCTCACCAACAAAACACACACAAACTCTCTCAACACCCACACACAAATTTTCGGATTTCATCTCAAATCACCACCAAAAACACATTTTCGGAATCATCTCAAGCTAAGGAGCAAGAATATCAACACAAATTTCTTCATCTCTAGCTCATTTGCTCTCGATTTGCCATTGTAAGAAAATGCTAAACTTTTTAGATCTACTCGTTTTGGTGTATTATTTTGATGTTATATTAAGCATACAACTTAGTTATAAACATATAATGAAAGAAAACATGATTTTATAGCTTAAAAATATGTTCAAATCGGGTTTTGGATCGGAAAAATGCGTCAGGCGAAAGTTTCTGGGCTGGTGTTCATACATGTGACACAAGGCTTGTGTCGCATATTGTGTCGCATATTGTGTCGCATAATCATGTGACACAAGGGTTGTGTCGCATTTAGTGTCGCATTAAGTTGCATATCATGTGACACAAGGGTTATGTCGCATAATCATGTGACACAAGGGTTGTGTCGCATTAAGTTGCATATCATGTGACACAAGGGTTGTGTCGTATAATCATGTGACACAAGGGCTGTGTCGCATTTTGTGTCGCGAAAACCCAAAAACAGAAGTCAAAAATATTCTAAGTGTTTAAAAATCACCTTTCAATAACCAAACCAAATACGATACGATTAATACGCAAAAATGGATGATTAACTTAGACCTCCACAGACTTATTAAATCTCATACGTTTAGGATGATAGGAGATTCGACTAGACTTCTTGGGCTTTAGGCTTTGCTAGCACTCGCACCTTCTACTTAACTCAACAGGTGAGTTCACAGCCCCTACTTTTACTGTTTTAACTGCTTTGAACGGGGGTGGAAAACATAGTCAAACGCTTTTATATATACATGATTGTATACTATTTTACTAGAACGAATGGAGTACATTGAACTGGTAAACCGATACACAAACTGATGATTATGAAATAACGCTTTCATACTATAAATACTGTAAACGCATAAACATGTTTTGAAAACGCTGGAGAACGATCAGCAACACTTTTTGCTTAACTGATTGAGCAACTGAAAAGTCCCTATTGACATGGGCACAGACCGTTGAAAAGTCCCTTCTGACATGGGCACTAGATCCTGCGAACATGGGTCTACTATTGTTGATAAACTGTTAAAAAGTCCCTACTGACATTGGCACAGACCGTTGAAAAGTCCCTTCTGACATGGGCACTAGATCCTGCGAACATGGGTCTACTATTGTTATTAAACTGATGAAAAGTCCCTACTGACATGGGCACTGGGTTCCTACTGACATGGACACACCAAACGATTAGGATACTAACATTCCTACAAGACACAACTATTAGGATACTGACATTCCTACGATCATCTAATAGGATACCTACATTCCTACTATAACTTGAAATATACTTTTGGGTGACATCCCAACGAAACATACCTACTACTAGGATACGTATATTCCTACAGAACATACTTGGAAATAGGATACTGCTATCCTACAACTACTAGGATACAAACTTTCCTACAAACAACTATTTGGAAACTTAATTGGTTTTACGAATTTACACTTTTGGGTGACATCCCAACGATACTGTATAAACAACAAGTGGGTTGCCAACTGTGCTTACAAACTCGAAACAATAAATTGCAAACATAAAACCTGTGAATTCACTCAACCTCGTTGTTGACTTTTACTATGTTTTTCAGGGAATTAGCTGATCATGTAAGAATCGCCAACACACATGGAGAATTAGGCGACCCATGAAGTTTTAGGATGCCAACTTTTTGGAAACATATGGATTTCTCTAGTATAACTGAAACTGTTTTAGTTATATTCCAGAAATCTACTTTTGTAAACTTATTACTTTTAACTTGTACGATTCGATGAATCGTATACTTTGTAATTAATACTTTTGACATCTAAATATATCATGTTCTGTTGTAATCATATGCTCTGATATGTATGCGTGCTTTGTTAGTGTTTTAACACCCCTCGTTTCATTATAAACAATAATATAAAAATTTCGACTCGGAAGCGTATATTTAAAACATACTATCAATGTACTCAAAATGTCAATAAACTTTTTCAATTCAAAGTACAAGACATTTCAACGCACTGGGTGTTATTAAAAACATTTCTATAATTATCAAAATAACATCAGAGTTACAGCCTGTCAAACATTCCATCAATTCCAAACACTTCCTGCCCTGTCCCATATGTCCCATCTATTTCAACCTGCAGGAAGAACTGTGGTGGGGTTAGCATAAAGCTAAGTGAATGAAACTATAAACAACAGTACAACCTAGCATAACAATCTGTTTACATCAAATAACAATAAACAGAAAATCAATCAATCATTAGACATCCAATCAATGTCATACACACAACATCATGAGGATCGGTGGCCCCTGAGACACCCTAATACCGGTTTGGTACTCAAGGAACTCTTATCAATCATCTGTATTGGCCCATACAGAACTACCGATAACTTGTTGTCAATCACACACGACCTAGATCTCTAAACTGACATATCAAGTTTCCGAGATCTCCTGTCGTCTACAACAACAACAAATCCAACCATCAAATCAAGTTGACCTCAAAGTCTTACATACTAGCACAATCAGCCAAGTAAACAACTAGTTAAACTATCATGGCAAGATATCTCAACATATGCATCATATCAAAGTAATACTATAAATTACTTGTTGTAAATCAAATCATTACAACTAAATCACACTGAGGTTACAGATCCACTCACCGACTACCTCAGGCCTCCACTCAGTAGTCTAATATCACTGAGCCTTCTCCACATCTGAGAATCAATATCAAATATAAGTTAGTAATCCAGATCATCAATACATAACTTATATCAATCTTTGACATTTAGGAACTTAACATAATTAACATTACAATTACTAGTTCCTAATTGTGTATTAATGATTTACAATATAATCATTAACATATATTATCCTATAACATATATCAAGCACATTACTATCGTAATCAAACAAAATGCGATATCAGCCTATCAAGCCGCCGGCTTCTCTATGAAGCCGCCGGCTTCAAACCACCACCCGCCGGCTTCACCTTCCAAACCGCCGGGTCAATTACCAAATGTGGTAACAGAACTAAACTTCGTTTTAAAGCTTACACTACCCGCCGGGTTTGGGTCTGTATCCGCCGGTTTCCTGTCAGACTACCCAAGCCGCCGGCTTGCCCCACGAAGCCGCCGGCTTCAATCAAGTGAGCACAAGCCGCCGGCTTCCCTCAGAAGCCGCCGGCTTCCTACCTCGTCCCTGCCATCAGCGCCTGATCAAAACCCTAACCCGCGATTTTAATAACCAAATCATCCAAACTCGATTTCAAACGGTTATAAACTACTAAAAACTTCAGGTAATCATCATGTAACATTTATAACATGATTTTAACATCTATTTCTCTCAAATCATCAATTCACCCAAATTTCAATCGAAATCAAATTCTTAAATACACAAGAATACTTACTGATTGAAGAACATAGCGATGATAATCTGATGATTATGAAGTTTCATGAGAATCACAACTTCCTGATTTGATTTCTGGATTGATTTGGAGGTTTTCAGAGAGTTTCTGTGAGTTTTGGAATAAAAATGAATAACTTTCCTAAATAGGAAAGGATATATATAAGTCGGCTCATCCAACCGCCTTCAATATACGGGTATAATTTAATACCCCATCTCAATCTATTGTCTGGAACCCGAAAACCATTTGCGAGTCCAAACATTTTATTGCACCGTCAACTATATTACTTTACAACAATTAATATTTCACTTATCACATTGGAATATTCGGATCCTATTCCAATTATTTCACTATTTCAAACAATATTATTTCCAAACACATTTAAATCAAGAAATAATATATAAACAACTAGGTCCATTTCGAGGATGTTACAACTCTCCCCCCCTTAAAGAGATTTCGTCCCCGAAATCTAACCTCAATCAATCTAACTAATGTGAGATAATCACATATATCTTAACATACATTTGTCCTCAATAGCAACTTACAACTATACTTAGACTGTTTGAATTCTTTCCACATGCACATATCCAAATGTACATGCTTCTATCTTTTCCTATGCACACATACAGTGCATCCATCCAACATCTCATAGGAACCAATCATCTATCTAATTCCTTTATCACCAATCAGATAAAAGTTTAAAGCACCCTATCACTTTAACCAACAACAATAAGTGAAACCTAACATCACTTACTAGGTCTACACAACCAGAAATTAGCAACATGCTAAAATCTTTAACCTACTCTCACTGTTCATCACTGGTAACAATAAAACAGCAGTAACAATATCACAACACAGTGTTTATTAAACCACAATGTACCTAGCAACACTGAAATATAATTCAGCTCACGACCAACAATCAGTCTAATATACAGATCACAATCTTAAATCTCTACCATCAAAGATTTGAAATTCAAATCTAGGTCAACTTTTCATCCAAAAGTTTCATACTCTTTTGAATACCCTATCATATTCACATATCATTTCAATCATATGAAATCCTTTACTTAAAAGTAATCCAGATTCATATCACCTTAATAAGTACAGCAGAGGTCAACTCAGTAGGTAAAACCACAATCAACAAGTACTTTGCTCAATCAACAAAAGTATCACAATCAATCTTACCTACAATCAACCAACCTCTACATTGACTTATTTCTGTTTGTAACTTCTTTCATTACAACCTATTAATTGTCGACAACAACAAGGTCAACAACAACAACTGTCCAAACAATAATCACAACACTAGTGATTATACATTCCAGTACGTCTATCCATACTTACTATATATCTCCAAAGTTTTAACTAACCATCAAGTTAGAATTTGTATATTACTTAAACTGGTAAGACATCAAAATCTATTCTTAGCAACCAGTTATTTCAACTCAACCTTACAATCATAAACTACTAATCACAAGCAATTAGAAGTTATACAACTTTAATCACATAATCACTTAGTACCACATTCCATCAATCTAGTAACTAAGTCAATCCTAATCAACATTATGATACCACAATTCAAGTATCACAATATCACAATGTGCTACTCTACAACACATTTCAACAAAATCTACATCCAGTTAATCACAATTAACTAACCTCCACATGTCTTATGGCACATTTTAATTCAATCTATTAAAACTTATCATGCCATTTATTATCATGTATACTACACATATATACTTACACAATTTCAGGTACTCTCTTAAATGGACACGTACATCCCAATTCCATTTAATCCTATACACTAGGCCATTCAGACTGTTAAAATCTTTACCAAGCCTTCTCAGTACTACTAGTCATCACATATCCATACCACAGGACATGGAACAATTACCAATCAGCAATTCTATGTTTCACTTATATACCTACCACTTAGTATATAACTTAAACAATTTAGTCCAAACTTACAAGAAAGTTTGGTGAATACAATCATCACCTACCAATTTCAAGGTTTCCCTTACTTCTTAACACTTACAATTATACATACAAAATTTCTTAAAACATGAACAACCTTCAATTCATATTCTCTCATTTTATCCAACAACGATCAACTAAACCTTTAACACAATCCAACTCCAGGTATACTTTCATATCATACCTTACTTGGATCTAATCCCAATTTTCTACTTCATCACTTACTTCATTTGTATAAAATCAACAAATAACTAAAGAATCCATTCAATTCTTTCAATGTCTAAGTAACTCACCATGAGGTACCAATCAACCTAGGCAACTAATAATAATAACCTTCAATTATTCATCATCTCACAGTCTTACCCAATCAAAGCAATCATCACAAGCCTCATACACTGGTAAGACTTTCTTATCACAATCCTAATCAATGTGATTTAACTTACATCATTCAACAATTTATAACTGTCATATCATTCAATGACTTCATATCTGTATAATTTTCTAACACATATTCAGTTCAAATATCATATATTTCCTAACTGAATACTTAATTATACTTAACACTATTTCAATTGCTTAATACTAGCTTTAAGTAATAACTCAAGTCTCACAAACTTAGACCATTCATCTATCTCCTTTGGATCTTACAAGACCCATCTCAACATAATTTGACTAATCAAGGAATTCAATCATATCCCTCACAATCATAACATTACAATCTATGTTAGACTATTTCAACACACACAGTTGACTACATGTCAACTTTGATTTCAATCAACCAATCAATAAAATCCTCTAATTGCTTTTCTCAAGTTTGACCTATCCTCAAACCAATCACAAGTAATTAATTTTATACACAATTCTCTATTCATGGTTTGACTTTCAAAGTTAACATACTATCAAGTTAACTCCCAACAAACCATTTCATCTTATATGTTCACTTTCAAACATATATTTCAAATTATTACTTTCAATAATTTCATCAATCCTTTACTAGGACAAGGTCAACCTACATCAATCTTGACTCCATACAATCCATTTCATATTTTATGTTTACTATCGAACATAAACTTCAAATTATTACATTCAATAATTACTAGTAGTTTCTCAAGCAAAACAATATCAACTTATCTCAACTTTGGATTCATACAAGCCAAATACAAAATAGTGACTCATTTAAACACTATCAAATTCTCCTACATGTAATCTATCACAATCAATCACAATTACATATTTAACACAATCAAATTAATCACTTAGGTTTATCATCAAAACCTCTATCAATGACAACTATCATTTACACTCTCACCTTTACAGTCTAATGGTCACAGTTCTATCAACTGATTATTTTCTTATCAAAACAACTATTAAACAACTTAGCATACCATCATGTTCCATTTCTAAAATCACATTACACTTCTTTTATTCCAAGTAGCCTCAACAAGTTCATGTGACCCAACATAATATAACAACGGTGATCAGGCGTTGCAAGATTATGCTCTTCACAATCCATTCTCAGGCTACTCTACATTATAATTATCAATGTGATCTATTCTCACCTCATACGTATTAAATACTTCATGATTTCAAATCAATCATACTTCATTTAATAGTTTCTATCAGCTGATACACACTCAAAATCAGCTTACTACTTACATATTCAACCCTACATATGCAAGTCATCTCACATACACACAATGTTCTAATTTTCAATAACTGAATTACTCAGTATATCATTTATCTGAAACCTCAAACACATGATAACTTATCATCATAGTTTCAATACTTAACACTAATCAATGTCTCTATTTACCTCAAAATTCAGGACACATCTTAATTAATTATCATCACTTTGACATATGCCATCATATCAAGCATCACTGTCACAACAAGTCTACTTAATCATGTTACTATCAAACATTTCATTTATTAATTTCACAATTGACCAGAAAGATCTATCACTTCCCAATCAATTTCACATTATTACACTCTACATTTCTCTTAAACCTATCAGTCATGGTTTATATCAAGTGTTTAACTATAGTCAACACATATCATACAGTCACATAAACACATATTTTCTCAAATAGCAGTCATTAGCAATTCAATGACACAACCTTCCTTAACAAAGATTTAGATCACACCTTGTGATTAATCCATTATCATAATACTATCAATTATCTCGTCTCACCAATAAAGACACTCCTTAGGTTCTAACATCAATCTTGCTAAAACCTTAATCAACTCTCTATCTACTTAAACATATTTCTGCATTTACAATTCAATCAGAAATAACCACAACAATGAACAACAATGAGCATCTCATTCAATACCTCTATCCTCATGTCAACCTATAGCAATCAATAGTTGACTCAAAACTGGGGAATCATATCAGTCTGACTCAATTAACTTCATAACAAGGCTTACTCAACATATCAGAGTAAACAATTCAAGGTAATTTAAATTAACACAGGCTTATCAAAGATTACCTGACAATCTTAAGCCCACGAGCATTGAGGAAACATGAAATAAACCAATCAGTTACTCATGTTCCTCCGTCTCTGCATCAAATAACACTTTGCAACTTGTTAAGGGTTAGTACATACTCAACTAATCACTTTCTCACACATTCACTAATCAACTAAACCCGCACCCACTGGAATGTTTGACTCAACTCAATCAAAGTTTAGGATTGAACATTCTATCATGCTCAATTCACCCAAACTATTGCTCTGATACCAACTTTTAACACCCCTCGTTTCATTATAAACAATAATATAAAAATTTCGACTCGGAAGCGTATATTTAAAACATACTATCAATGTACTCAAAATGTCAATAAACTTTTTCAATTCAAAGTACAAGACATTTCAACGCACTGGGTGTTATTAAAAACATTTCTATAATTATCAAAATAACATCAGAGTTACAGCCTGTCAAACATTCCATCAATTCCAAACACTTCCTGCCCTGTCCCATATGTCCCATCTATTTCAACCTGCAGGAAGAACTGTGGTGGGGTTAGCATAAAGCTAAGTGAATGAAACTATAAACAACAGTACAACCTAGCATAACAATCTGTTTACATCAAATAACAATAAACAGAAAATCAATCAATCATTAGACATCCAATCAATGTCATACACACAACATCATGAGGATCGGTGGCCCCTGAGACACCCTAATACCGGTTTGGTACTCAAGGAACTCTTATCAATCATCTGTATTGGCCCATACAGAACTACCGATAACTTGTTGTCAATCACACACGACCTAGATCTCTAAACTGACATATCAAGTTTCCGAGATCTCCTGTCGTCTACAACAACAACAAATCCAACCATCAAATCAAGTTGACCTCAAAGTCTTACATACTAGCACAATCAGCCAAGTAAACAACTAGTTAAACTATCATGGCAAGATATCTCAACATATGCATCATATCAAAGTAATACTATAAATTACTTGTTGTAAATCAAATCATTACAACTAAATCACACTGAGGTTACAGATCCACTCACCGACTACCTCAGGCCTCCACTCAGTAGTCTAATATCACTGAGCCTTCTCCACATCTGAGAATCAATATCAAATATAAGTTAGTAATCCAGATCATCAATACATAACTTATATCAATCTTTGACATTTAGGAACTTAACATAATTAACATTACAATTACTAGTTCCTAATTGTGTATTAATGATTTACAATATAATCATTAACATATATTATCCTATAACATATATCAAGCACATTACTATCGTAATCAAACAAAATGTGATATCAGCCTATCAAGCCGCCGGCTTCTCTATGAAGCCGCCGGCTTCAAACCACCACCCGCCGGCTTCACCTTCCAAACCGCCGGGTCAATTACCAAATGTGGTAACAGAACTAAACTTCGTTTTAAAGCTTACACTACCCGCCGGGTTTGGGTCTATATCCGCCGGTTTCCTGTCAGACTACCCAAGCCGCCGGCTTGCCCCACGAAGCCGCCGGCTTCAATCAAGTGAGCACAAGCCGCCGGCTTCCCTCAGAAGCCGCCGGCTTCCTACCTCGTCCCTGCCATCAGCGCCTGATCAAAACCCTAACCCGCGATTTTAATAACCAAATCATCCAAACTCGATTTCAAACGGTTATAAACTACTAAAAACTTCAGGTAATCATCATGTAACATTTATAACATGATTTTAACATCTATTTCTCTCAAATCATCAATTCACCCAAATTTCAATCGAAATCAAATTCTTAAATACACAAGAATACTTACTGATTGAAGAACATAGCGATGATAATCTGATGATTATGAAGTTTCATGAGAATCACAACTTCCTGATTTGATTTCTGGATTGATTTGGAGGTTTTCAGAGAGTTTCTGTGAGTTTTGGAATAAAAATGAATAACTTTCCTAAATAGGAAAGGATATATATAAGTCGGCTCATCCAACCGCCTTCAATATACGGGTATAATTTAATACCCCATCTCAATCTATTGTCTGGAACCCGAAAACCATTTGCGAGTCCAAACATTTTATTGCACCGTCAACTATATTACTTTACAACAATTAATATTTCACTTATCACATTGGAATATTCGGATCCTATTCCAATTATTTCACTATTTCAAACAATATTATTTCCAAACACATTTAAATCAAGAAATAATATATAAACAACTAGGTCCATTTCGAGGATGTTACAAGTGTGGCACCCCCGTACTTAACCTAAAGCTTCCGCTAATCTAAATCAACGAATTTGGGGGTGTTACATGTTTGGAATTTAGATGGCCTTATTGTTTCTAGGGTTTTTAATTTGCAAGTATACAAGTATAACTTTACACTTTTTACCTCATATTAGGGGTGTTCATCGGTTCGGTTTTCGGGTTCCTCGGTTTATTCAGTTCAGGTTCTTCGGTTTTGAAAATTTTTTGAGCAAAATAGAAAACCGAACCGAAAACCGAATTCGAATTCGGTTCGGTTTCGGTTAAAACCGAAAATTTCAATTTTTTTTTTCTTAAGTTAATCCATTTCGACTTGTAATTTTTCGTGTGTTACGGTTTCACTAGAGTAAAAAGTAATGACATAAAGTTAATTTAAGGTTTAAATCTAGAAATACTTGTTTAGATAATATAAATATCACACATATACTACATATATTAATAATTTAATATATTATTAATTTAAATTCGGTTTTGAATTCGGTTTTCGGTTAAACCAAATTCAAAATTTCAAAACCGAAAACCGAATTCAAAACCAAAACCGAACCGAAACCGAACCGAAAACCGAATTCGAATTCGGTTTGATTTTTTTTCGGTTTTAATTCGGTTCGGTTTTCGGATTAAACGGTTTCAAACCAAATATTGAACACCCCTACCTCATATATACATTCAACTTTGAAACGTAATGTTGTATGTATTTAAATTTTAAAATCATCTATTATATACGTTTAACATACTGTTATATGTATAGAATGTATCTTTAATATAAGCATGCATAGAACCTACAAAAATAATGTTAATTTATGTAGTCAAAATATATAGAATGGATAATTTTAAAACTTGAACATATACAATATAAGGTTTTGAAGTTTATATATACAATAGTAAAAGTTGTAAAGTTTGATATACTCAGGAACTATTAACTCATGTTTTAAGAGTTTATTTCTTATATAAGTTAAAAATATTAAGTTTATTTTGATATTAGAAATCTCACCCCCTAAATAAGTAAATAAGCTTATATTCATTTAATTACGTTCAAAAGTTCAAATAACACAATAACCCCAAATGAAGTCTAAAAATTACTTTGGAGATGAAAAAATATGATATATCGAATCGATTTACTCGATATGAAATGGTATTTTGGAAATATATTTGGGTTGATAATGCAGATGACACATGGGGTGTGTTAGGTAATAACTAGCTGGAGCTGGAAATTGTGACTGGAGATTGTAGCTGGAGTATAATTTAAACAATTAAATACTCTTGTTTAAAAAATGTGGTGCCAAACACAACCACATGTAATGTGTTTAGGACTGAAATTCTTACATGTACTTTAAACAATTAAATAACAATTTCCATCATTCTCTAATCATAAAAATTCAATAACTTTAAACACAAAATTTGTTTTTTTTTTTTTTTTTTTTTTTTTTTTTTTTTTTTAAATATTTCCCTTAAAATTTAATGACCATTCTATATCTTCCTAATAAAACAAACAATTTTGTTAACGAAAACCCTCAAATATGTCATTAGTTAAGTTTAGGCATACATAAATTAAAATGATTATTCTTCAATCCATTTTTTGGGGTCAATTAAAATTCAAAGAATATTAAAGGGTTACGATTTATATACAAAAATCGATGCATCTTAAATCTATTTAAAGACATTAAGCTTTAAGCTATACTATTATAGTATTATTATATTATTATATCTCCCTAGCTAAAATAAAACATAGAACTCGTACAACTTTATTTTTGGCTCCAAGTCTCCAACCAATGAAAGTTTGAAATTCAAAAAACATTTGAAAGTAACAAACAAGCCGTTGGCTAATGGTTAATATTGGTCCACCTAATAACGACAACCAAAGGCATATTTGCATACCATGGCCCCCAAATTCGGTTAATCTAAAGAAATGTAATTTGGTGTGAAATTCTAGTATTCTACATTCTACATGAAATTATAATTATAATATTCTCACTTCTATAATTGTAAAAAAAAAAATGTCCATGGATTTTCTAATTTAACACCTCTGAATTTAGAACCAGTTTTTTTTTTTTTTTTTTTTTTTTTTATTTATTATTATTTCGAAAACGTAAATCCCATCATATTTTATACATACATATGACATCAAGTCATATCAAAACATTTCAGGTTTATAATATTAAGATCTATAGTTACAAAAGATAAAATATCAGCTAGGTGTTATACAAACAAACATTTTAATACTATCAAAATGATCAGAGTAGTCAGCTGTCAAACATTCCTTCAATTATCCATAACTTGCCCAGCTATATTCCAAAAATTTAACCTGCAAGAGTATTGTGGGGGATTAGCACGAAGGTAAGTGAATAGATTAAATCTAGCAGTCTAACTCAGTATAACAATATATGTTTACAACAATAAACACATAACCAACACAAAGGATCGGTGGTTCTTGAGGCGCCCTCAGTCCGCGGTGGCCCACCAAGAACACTTATAACCAACTGCAGGCCGTCACAGTGGTTTTACCGATAGCTCATTTGTGACACCCGGTCAAAAATGACCCAAATTACCGTCCTAATTTGAACTTTAATTACGAAGTATTAAATAATCCGAAACAATTATTTAATAACCACACGTACACAAATTTGGTAGAACGCAGAAACCCAAAATAGAATTTGGTGAAAAACATTTTTAAATCAAGTATTATTATTGAAGATAATAATTACGTACTCCGTTTCAAATTTAAATACATTTTAGATACAGAAAACTATCCGTGTATTTCGAGTTAAACAAAGATATATTTTTATATCTCATTGGAAGTATTTTTATAAAATATTTAAATTGTTAACACATACGAAATAATATTTGGAAAATTATCATTTTTAAATATTACACTACTTAACGATCGGGTACGCAAACACGGGTCAAAAAGTTACCATCTACCACCAATAATTGGGGCCGGATATAACCGACCCCAATAATGCAAATAACACACACGCACACATATTTTCATATCTCTCGGCTCTCTCAATCTCTCTCGGTCTCTTTCTCTTGCGGATCATCAAACCAAACAACAACAACATCAACACTATCATCAAATCATCATCATCCTCATAATCATCATCTTGGATCATCATCATCTTCATCAAAATTCATCACCATCATCCACGGTTCGATTTCATTTTGTAAGAATCACTCACCATTTTCCTTTAATTTAGTGTTTAAAATATGTAATATAACTTGTATTAGCATTCTATTAAGTTGATTGTATGCGAAAACGGTTTTAAAACTGGTTTTGTGAGTATTCTGCTCGAAACAGACCTGAAACGACCTCACAGCCGTTCGGCTATACAAAGCAGTTCGGCTATACAAAGCAGTTCGGCTATACCAAAGCAGATCGGCTAAGCTCAGCCGTTCGGCTAAGAAACCTTAGCCGATCGGCTATGTGCACTTTTCCAGCAAACCATATTTTGTAGTTTTGTAGTCCTCTGAGTCACGGTCGTCTGGGCAGCTTGATCGCCTAAATCCGAGTTCGTATGAGGGAGATATGGTCAAAACGGTGCAGCCATGTCAAAACAGTTTCACAACGAACTTTTTACATATATACACGACGAATGTTCTTACGAAAACAAATCAAATTATGTTTTTGAAATATAATTTCAATTCCGTCACCAACGGGTCGTACACTTTTACAAACTACCAACTTAATTGGATTTCAAACATATAAACATAAACACGAATCGAATACTTTGAACACCTACAATCAAACGAACAAACATACGAATGATTCACTAAACACTCACTTACAAATATACAACCTCGCGTGTTTAGGACACTAGGAGACTTCGGGGATTGTTTATTACACGTCGGATACGTACATTGCTCGGATAGACTCAGGTGAGTCTCACGGCCCCTTTTTACTGTTTACACATTGGGGGAGATGCATTACTTGTTTTACTCGAACACATGTACTTACTTACTTGATTTCAAATTGATTTACTGGTATATCGATTGCATGAGGTTTACTTAATCCAATGAAGTCCCTTTAATCATAGTTGTTAGTTATGGACTTAAGCGCGAGTACTGGTAAATGGATCCATTAGGACTGACACTCCTCACCCAGGGTAGCACGCACTACCTCGAACATACAAGTATAAATGGGTGTTTCTTACTCGTTACATATGAATGTTCTGGATTAGCATTCACGAGGGCAAAATCACTGATTGTTAAGCTTCGACTATGGTGCTCATGGCAATATATACGAAAACTATTGCGACTGTGCAATATTTACTCAATGATTTTACAAGCTGATGTGTTCAAACTGTACTTACTATAAACCTGTGAGATTCACCAACCTTTTGGTTGACCTGTTTTAGTAATGCATTCTCAGGTACACATCAACAGTAGGGTTGATCAGTACGGATGGCCCAGCAGGATATGCTTTAGTAGCTCGAGTCGCATGCAATCACACATATGAAGATTTTATCTGCATTATCTTTTGTATAATGATTATGTATTTAAAATCTAACAAAACATGTTGCGAACTCATCAATGATGTATTACTTTTGAAAACTTATGTATTAATGTAACTTTTTCTACAACGTCTCATTTAGAGTCGTTTGCTTGTACTTTGGGTTTGATTATTGATTAGTCACGCCCCAAAACAGTCGCTTCCGCAAAGCATTAAATTGGGGGTGTGACAGATTGGTATCAGAGCCTAAGGTTATAGCGAACTAGGTTGCATTTAGTGGGCCAAGACTATGACCGTTAGGCAGTATTCCTCATTAGATATAACTGGTTCAGGGATTTTGTCATACGAGTTTAATTTAACATAGCCTGATCAACTATGTACAATTAAATGAGGATGATGTAAGATCTGAAAGGGGTTATGTTGAACCGGAATGCACTAGTTGACTCTGACCACGAGAGAACCGTGACTTGTACTTGTTCTGTGTTAGACACAACTAAGTGGATAATAAGTATATATAGGTTACACCTATATGATTAGGCTTATTAAGATCCTCCGATATTTAGTAACACACTCACTGTACAAACACACTTTAGATTAGGCCTATGGTAAGTTGATCGAATCAGGAAAAGAGTACCGGGATGTGCCCTGAAAGAGAGGGTCGTCTCTTCGAAATAGGCTTACCCTAGGTAGGGATTAAAACTTCGACACCTTATTTGACACAAACTGGTCATCAAAGGACCATCTTTCACTCACCCATCAGTTTTAACATTCGAATCCAGTATTCCTCTAAGTACAAATCTTTTCTACTTTCCTATCACATTCCGCAAAACTACTGATATCTGTTCGGATGTAATATCCTTTTTCCTTTTGAAAACCTTAATCCTCGTAATCATTTGAACTCGCAAGTTGGATGATTACAATCACTGTTATTCTACGCTATTGATTTTCACTTGTGTTGTGATATATTACTGTTATATATGCAACTACGATGATCATATTCTTGTACGAAACTCTGACATGTCCCTTATCTTCATTGAAGGAACATGCCTCCACGACAAAAGTTCACTCAAGCTCAGGTCGATCGATTGGTTGCTGACGCAGTACTTGCCGAGCGACAACGATCTGAAAGTGCTGAAACACCACCAAATGCCCCTGTAGTGAAACCCTGCACCTACAAAGACTTCCTTAACTGCAATCCTTTGAGCTTCAAAGGCACAGAAGGTGCCATTGGGTTGTTGCGATGGATGGAGAAGAAAGAGGCAGTCTTTCGCATCTGCAGTTGCCCTGAGAACTGTAAGGTCAAGTTCTCCACCTACACTTTCATGGATGATGCTCTGACATGGTGGAACACTTATGCTGACTCCATAGGCCAAGACATTGCTCTGGAAACTCCTTGGGATGAACTGAAGAAAATGCTCAAGGATGAGTATTGTCCTAGGGATGAGATTCAACAGCTTGAGGCGGAATTCTGGAATCTCTCCACTCAAGGGAACGACATTGCCAGCTACACCTCTCGATTCAATCAGTTGGCACACCTTTGCCCATCAATGGTCGATACAGAATCCAAGCGAATTGAGCGCTATCTTTGGGGACTTCCTCCACAAATTCAGGGAATGGTTACTTCGTCAAACTCTCCCACATTTCATGGTACAGTGCGTATGGCACACAAGCTGATGGCACAAATGGTTCGTCAAGGAACCGCTGGCGCCAAAACTACTGGAAACAGCTCGGGAGATAACAAGAGGAAAGCTGATGGAAGCTCTGGAAGTCAGAGCCAAGCTAACAAGAAACCTGCAACTGTTCAGGCCAACACCTCTGAAACTGATGACAAGAAAGAGTATAAGGGAAGAAAGCCCTATTGCTCTAAGTGCAAGCTTCATCATGATGGTCTATGTCCTTGCACCAAATGCAAGCGGTTTGGACATCTGACCAAGGATTGTAAAGATACCACCACTAGTACCGAAACCTCTGCACCCAAAACCTGCTATGAGTGCAATGGTACTGGGCATTTCAAGAGAGACTGTCCAAAACTGAAGGACAAAAACAACAACGCTGCTAAGGGCAGGTTCTATGTACTTAATGCTGAAGGTAATCACCAGAACCCTAGACTTATTGACTTACTCAACACGGGTATGTTCACTCCCGGATAACCAAAACTACATCTGTATTACTTACTTGAATATTTTCTATCACTGCTTAGAACTTTATGTGTTTCCTTAGATTCTAAGTACAAATAGAATAAGGAAATTGGCAAACTATTTCAGGTAGACAGTATGAAGCCGATGGAATCGGTAATACATACAAGTATGATTAGGCTATTATGGGATATTGGTATATATACATACATAGGCCTAGACTACGTACTACTCACTAGGCTATTATATACTGGATGTATAGGAATAGGCCTTTACTTGATGATACACTTGAGACCGTCTACACCACTACCACAAACAAACATACTTATTTCAACGTTCTTTGATACGTAGATCGGGACTCTATTTTAAAATGCTACCGTCTACAAAATTTTATGTCTACAATGTACACCGTCTTACTGTTAGGCGAACCCTAGGAAAAATTATTTTCAACAATTTCAACATACTTTTACCCCGAACTTTTTCATAAAATCTGCTTTCAAATAAATTTTGTTAAACAAGATTTCAAAACTTTACTGCTGACAAAAATTTCAACCAAACTATTTATTGACTAAAGTTTTCGTCAAACTTCAAAGTTTTCAACCGACTTTCACTATCGAAATTTTCTGACAAATGTACTTTTAACAAACATGTTGCAAAATTTCTTACGAAAAGTTTTAAAGAAATTTTCAAAACTTCAAAACCGTTCAAACTTGCTTACTGTACACAACTTTATACAAGATTTCAAACTTTGAATGGTCAACAAAATTACACAGTACACGATGACTTCCTTGCTGTTATAGGAGCAAAACCTACCCGAATCTGAATAGGGATGCGATTATGGTAACTCGCTAGCAACCTATCTGCTTTCATACTACTTACTTGATAAACTTTACTTGCTACTTGATACTTGTTAGGTTTTCCCTAGATTCTAAGTACACTAAAGAGTTAGGGGAAAATAACAATTTAGATCTATAGTCTCTATATATGAAACTAGTTTTAGCACAAAGGTATAGGAATAACATATTCTACGCTGTTGTACACCGGAAAACAAACCGGTTGACTTTTATATACTGGGTAACGTCCCGAGTAAAACAAATTTTTGGGTGACGACTCACATAAAACCGTATTTTCGGGTAACATCCCGCACAAACCTAAAATGTGCTAAACCACTTCGTTTCTGTATGAGACTGATAGAGTCTAAGGTGGACTACTAGTGCAAAAGTAGTTGTACTCAAGCAATTGGCTGAATGATTAACTTTGTCCTACCGACAAAACCCTCAAGGATTTACTGAATTACTTTAGGCTACTAGTACACATTGTAGCTACTCCCTAGTGATCGACTGGACTGATCATGTAGGCAATATAGTCAACACAACTCAAAGTTTCATTTCGAATTCCTTAGTTGCCGGAAGGGCACTAGTTCAACAAGGGGAGATAGACAACTCTAGATAGGTGTTGTCAGACGTGTGTAGTTAACACGCAATCTATAACTTGAATACAACGATAAATACTACGAACAAATTTCGGGACGAAATTCTCCTAACAAGGGGAGAATGTGACACCCGGTCAAAAATGACCCAAATTACCGTCCTAATTTGAACTTTAATTACGAAGTATTAAATAATCCGAAACAATTATTTAATAACCACACGTACACAAATTTGGTAGAACGCAGAAACCCAAAATAGAATTTGGTGAAAAACATTTTTAAATCAAGTATTATTATTGAAGATAATAATTACGTACTCCGTTTCAAATTTAAATACATTTTAGATACAGAAAACTATCCGTGTATTTCGAGTTAAACAAAGATATATTTTTATATCTCATTGGAAGTATTTTTATAAAATATTTAAATTGTTAACACATACGAAATAATATTTGGAAAATTATCATTTTTAAATATTACACTACTTAACGATCGGGTACGCAAACACGGGTCAAAAAGTTACCATCTACCACCAATAATTGGGGCCGGATATAACCGACCCCAATAATGCAAATAACACACACGCACACATATTTTCATATCTCTCGGCTCTCTCAATCTCTCTCGGTCTCTTTCTCTTGCGGATCATCAAACCAAACAACAACAACATCAACACTATCATCAAATCATCATCATCCTCATAATCATCATCTTGGATCATCATCATCTTCATCAAAATTCATCACCATCATCCACGGTTCGATTTCATTTTGTAAGAATCACTCACCATTTTCCTTTAATTTAGTGTTTAAAATATGTAATATAACTTGTATTAGCATTCTATTAAGTTGATTGTATGCGAAAACGGTTTTAAAACTGGTTTTGTGAGTATTCTGCTCGAAACAGACCTGAAACGACCTCACAGCCGTTCGGCTATACAAAGCAGTTCGGCTATACCAAAGCAGATCGGCTAAGCTCAGCCGTTCAGCTAAGAAACCTTAGCCGATCGGCTATGTGCACTTTTCCAGCAAACCATATTTTGTAGTTTTGTAGTCCTCTGAGTCACGGTCGTCTGGGCAGCTTGATCGCCTAAATCCGAGTTCGTATGAGGGAGATATGGTCAAAACGGTGCAGCCATGTCAAAACAGTTTCACAACGAACTTTTTACATATATACACGACGAATGTTCTTACGAAAACAAATCAAATTATGTTTTTGAAATATAATTTCAATTCCGTCACCAACGGGTCGTACACTTTTACAAACTACCAACTTAATTGGATTTCAAACATATAAACATAAACACGAATCGAATACTTTGAACACCTACAATCAAACGAACAAACATACGAATGATTCACTAAACACTCACTTACAAATATACAACCTCGCGTGTTTAGGACACTAGGAGACTTCGGGGATTGTTTATTACACGTCGGATACGTACATTGCTCGGATAGACTCAGGTGAGTCTCACGGCCCCTTTTTACTGTTTACACATTGGGGGAGATGCATTACTTGTTTTACTCGAACACATGTACTTACTTACTTGATTTCAAACTGATTTACTGGTATATCGATTGCATGAGGTTTACTTAATCCAATGAAGTCCCTTTAATCATAGTTGTTAGTTATGGACTTAAGCGCGAGTACTAGTAAATGGATCCATTAGGACTGACAATCCTCACCCAGGGTAGCACGCACTACCTCGAACATACAAGTATAAATGGGTGTTTCTTACTCGTTACATATGAATGTTCTGGATTAGCATTCACGAGGGCAAAATCACTGATTGTTAAGCTTCGACTATGGTGCTCATGGCAATATATACGGAAACTATTGCGACTGTGCAATATTTACTCAATGATTTTACAAGCTGATGTGTTCAAACTGTACTTACTATAAACCTGTGAGATTCACCAACCTTTTGGTTGACCTGTTTTAGTAATGCATTCTCAGGTACACATCAACAGTAGGGTTGATCAGTACGGATGGCCCAGCAGGATATGCTTTAGTAGCTCGAGTCGCATGCAATCACACATATGAAGATTTTACCTGCATTATCTTTTGTATAATGATTATGTATTTAAAATCTAACAAAACATGTTGCGAACTCATCAATGATGTATTACTTTTGAAAACTTATGTATTAATGTAACTTTTTCTACAACGTCTCATTTAGAGTCGTTTGCTTGTACTTTGGGTTTGATTATTGATTAGTCACGCCCCAAAACAGTCGCTTCCGCAAAGCATTAAATTGGGGGTGTGACATCATTGCTATCTTTAATCAACATGGATCTAATTCACAACGAATGTTCATCAATCCCATGTTGACTAACCTATAGCAACTAAGCCCAACCGCAATTGACCTCACGTATCTCATATAATCACATATTCCAAACTATCATGGAGTTTATACCAAATAATCAAGCTATCAACAATAATTCTACTTTTAATTGATGTAACCAAATACGTTATCACCAATTTACACTGTGAGATCCAATCCACTCACCTTTCTCTAGCAAACTCCAACTCAAAGATCTTCTCTTATTGAGTATTCGGTGGATCTGAGAACATAACAACAATAAGTTTGTAACTCATTCAACCATCTCATAATCTATATAACTTAACTCAATATATACAATCAGTTAACTTAAGTATTATATCACATAATCAACAAGACTCTTAAATGTCACATATACTTGAATTCTAATGGAATCACTTACTTTACATGTTAAGTTAAACCATTAGTCCCAATTTATTATCATACATGCTGCTATTAGTTAACACAAAGCTTATACATTAACATCAGCTCCTAAAACATATGCAGAATTGAAACTGGTCTGTGCAGACCCAAATCGCGTCGCAATGACACTCAATCGCGTCGCTATTTACTCTAGATCGCGTCGCAACAAGACTCAATCGCGTCGCGATTCACAACACATCGCGTCGTGATGTTGGATGGTCGCGTCGCGATCTGTATCGGCGATTTTTAGACCTGAACCTGCAAATCACCTACTGCTCAAACCAAACTCAAAACTTACACAACAACACACATCAATACAGTTTTCTGCTTATTCTAACACCTCAAAAACTTCAACTATCAACATATAACATCATATAACCACTTTTAAGCCTTAATTTGCATATTTGATTCAATACCCACAATTATATCTATAAACCTAATTAAATCATTTATCTTCACAAAATTATGAAGAACACCATATACTCATCATGAAATCATCACAAATCAGTTGGTATTCACAACAAACATCACTTAAGCACCAATTTCTCCTATTCACCATTAACCCTAACCAACAATTAACTTTCATGAGGAACACAAGAATACTTACTACTTTGAAAGATGAACTAAATATGAGATGATGATGAAGATGTAAATCTGATATTGAATTCAAAATCATAGCTCTCCCTTATGTTTGTCTTAATGTTTGGTGTATTTTCTTGAATATGCAATAAGGGTTTTCAAATGAAATGAAGTATCAATTTAAGAAAGTAAATTTTAAGTCGGCACATCAACTAACTAACCCAATTATTGTTTATAATTTATTCCCCTCTTAAACCTATTGTCTGGAACCTAAAAACCATTTGCGAGAAAACTATTTTATTTTACCGTGAACTATAACTTCTTAAAACAAATAATAATTCACTAGTCACAATTAGTCTTTTCACCAAATTTCCTAAGTTTTATATCAAAACATTTAAATACACAATATATATAATATAACATATAATAATATCTAAGTAAGGGAAATTACCGAATTACCCTCAGGCCATAAAAGCGGATGTTACAAATCTCCCCCCCTTAGGAAGATTTCGTCCCCGAAATCTCGCTAGACTCAAACAAATGAGGGTATCGTGAGCGCATACCCGACTTGTGACACCCGCCAAATTAGGACTATTAATTAGTGCCTAATCATCTGTAATACATGTAATTAGTTATGTGTTATGCTAATTTATGTATCAAATAATATATATTGTTGAATATATACAATTATGCGATTTGATTAAATCGTAAGCAATTTAAAAGGCATGTAATTCGTTTCAAATAATACGGACGTTGGTGAACAAAATTATTAAATAATATAACATTATTTAATGACACAATTATATCCAAAATATTATTTTGATAATATTTCGTATTTATTTCGTATCGTACAATTAACAGTTTCGCGACTATAAAAAAACACGCGAACAATTGAAACAAATTTAAGTTATATTTTATAACTCAAATATAAAGTATTTGATGAAATACTTCAACCCAAAATATCGAGTAATTATTCGTATTTTAAACGCATATTTATTACGTATTAAATAATTATTTAACGATTAAACGATCGGGAAAACGAACCCCGCACGGAGCGCGAATGCAGGGAACGAAAATTGGTGAAGCCCACTTCTGTGGACCCCACCGAAAAATCATCCAAAAAGGGGGGAACCCCTCCCCACCTTCATTTCATCACCTCATCCTCTCTCTCTCTTCTTTCTTTTCTCTCATTCCACCATCCATACCACCACCACTTCCACCACCAAAATAACCACCGAAACGACCTTAATTCATCTAGCTCGTTTGGAGAAAAAGAATCACGACATCACGATCTACATTTCTACCTTTTCGGTTTCTCCCGGCGTTAACTTGTAAGATTCCCGACAAATCCCGAAAACTCTTAAATTTCATTTATTTTACTTGAAAGTTATTTATTTAAGCTTGAAATGTCCAAATATGGGTTGGGTAAAAGTTTCGGGCCGAACGGAATTGGAAAACACGTTTTTGGACTCAAAAATCCCGATCAGTCGGGAGTGTCGCACGGACCAAAGCAGTGATGCGTCACTTCCTTAAGTGACGCATTAAGTGTCGCTAAAAGCCCTAATTTTGCGTCACTTGCCTAAGTGCCGCAAAAAGCCCTCTTTTCCCGTCACTTCCTAAGTGTCGCAAAGTCAATACCCGACACTCCTAACCGGCACTTCTAGCGGCACTTGTTTAAGTGTCGCCTATAATTGAAATCTGATTTCATACGACACTAGCCCTAATGACACATGACCCTGATACCAACACTAACACCCGACACTTCCTTAAGTGCCGCCCTCTGTGCGTCACTTATACAAGTGACGCCACTAAGTCAGAATTTACCATTTTATGCGACACTTCCTGAGTGTCGCCTAAACCCTAAGTGTCGCTATAAGTGACGCTACAAACAGAAAGTTGTAAACCATTTTTATACTAAGTGTCGTACTTATATAACCTCGAACTCTTATACGATACGACTTCTAAAACACATTGGGACATACTTTTAAGTATATGATAACATTGAATAATGTTATATTTGTATAGTAATATTTCATAGTTTTTATATACTTTTAGTTACAATTATTTGATAAAAGTTAATTATTTTGTTCATATTTGCAAAATAGGTAGAAATAGAGTTTGTATTAGTATAGAATGAAAAACATGTCAAATAAAGTAGTTTTTGTATAAAAGTTAATTGTACCTAAATTTAGTTGGGACAAAGTGATTAAAAGAGTAAAGAAAATAAATTAAGTTTGTACATATTTGAGTTCTAGAAGTTAAATACATTTCGCGAAAATAGTTAGGTTGAATATTTATTAGAGTTTACGAGTTACACCAAATAATTATGTGGGCTAGATAATACTAATTAACAATTATACTAGTAATAAGGTTAGTTATAATAATAATAAATTAAATAATAAAACTAATGTCACGTGAAGTAGTAGTAATAATAACTTAATAACATAATTATAATCCTAAGTTGAGTACTAACGTTAGTAATATAGTAAAATAATAATAAATATGATAATTATAATAAATAAATAATACATAATTATGATTATTTGGTGGCAGATTTCGTAAAGCAGCAAGCAAAAATGGATGCAAGTTTTGGGCCCAAAATATTCTTGAAGATCACGTGGAGCATGATCCAGTCGCTTGGCAAAGGAAACAAAAAGGCCAAGTTAAAACAAAAAGTCCAATGGCCCAAATAAATAAATAAACAAGATCATAAGCAAAAAGTGGAAGCAGAAGCTTCTGGGAGAGCCGCCAAAATAAAATAAAAAAAAGAGAAGAATGAGTCGGTTGGCATAAAAGTCTTCACGTGGGCATGTCGGCAGCTTTAGCTTGCGGAGTACGATATTTTCATCCATACGGCGGATGAAAATCCATACACCGTATGGATTGGTTTCCAGCAATATTTTAATAGCAGCCTTCATTCTGTCGCGGATAGACATACTTTTTCACTATAATAAAAATTAGGGTACGAATTTTGAAAGCATTTTTGAGGGTTTTTCATACTTTTGAAGATCATTCGTTCATCTTAATCATTCGGCTACTACGGATCATCATTTAATCATTGTAATCATTCGTTTACTCTTTTATTTCAATACAATTATGTTTGTGATGATTTTAATTATTATTTGTGTTTGTTTTATAATGATTATGAGTAGGTAAATCTTAATACACTTACTTGAATGATGTGATCTAATGATTAGGGTTGTTATCTTTTAATATTTATGTTGAATTATTTTTGTTTAATCGTGAACCTTATGTATTCGAGTTTATATTAATTGATTTATCTTGTTGGTAGATTATTATATGATCAATTTAGCGGAAGCTTTTTCATATAATAGTTTATTATAATTATTTGTCTATGAATAATTGTTAATTGATTGCGGAAGCAGATATTAAACAAGATAATCGTTTAAACATGAATGTGTAAGTAGGTGAAGTTAACGGAAGTTATTCACTAGATTAAATCTTAAATTATTGGATTGAAATTAAGGTGTAGGTTAAGTGGACGCACTAATCTTATTTTTAATTAAGATTCATATATTCAGCTTAAATAAACTATCTATTGCAATTTAATTAATGTTTAATTGAAACTATTATGTGTTTAAGTTTTATATATTATTGAAGCTTGTTAATGATTTAATTAGTGGCTATAGCGAACGTTTGTCACAAAGTTATTTCATTATTTAATTATATGTCTATGTATGATTAATCCAATGATAGCGGACGCAGATTTGGTACAAGTTAAATAATTAAACTTAAATATATAAGGTGATGATATTGGCGAACGTCTTTCATTAAATTAAATTATTAATTAGTTAATTAAGATTTATGTGAAGGTCATGGCGAACGTTAAACCTGATCTAAATTAAGATGAGCATTGATTGCTAGATAACCTGGTTTTTATTATACAACCCGAAATCATTAGTGAGCTAGTTCAAGTAAGTGTCGGTTTTAATATCTGATAAAGTTTAATCAATCAAATCATTTTGACTCTTTCTGAGTCCACTTGCTTTCGTTTATTTAATTTAGTTGTTAAGCAACGTGACAATTCGGTCACAACAAAACCCCAAGTCTTTTCTGTAATAAGTTAATTATATTTTTAGTTTTAATTCTTAAATTCACAATCCCTGTGGAACGAACTTGGACTTACTGTAGCTATACTATACACGATAGGGTATACTTACCTCAGTTGTGTAATTGTAAACGATCAGTATTTCTTTGTTTAATTTTATAACTAGATTTTACACATCAGTATAACACTTCAAAATCATAATGATAACGACGAGACTATTATCACAAACAATCACCAACGGACCGTACACGTTTTACAAATATTCAAACAATCAACCAAATCGCAGTAATTTGGACATTCTAGTTGGACGAACAACTACAAAGGTAGTCTTATAGATACCTACTCACGTTCATAACCATCGCGTGTCGTGGACACCCTCAGGTTACAGTCTTCGGACATCTCTGGTTGGTTAAGCAAACTCACGTTTATAGAGATGAACGCATTCAGACTCAGGTGAGTCTCATGACCCCTCTTTTATTGTTTTCTCAGGGGTTTGATATACTGCTCGTCTTATTTTACAATATTGTAACACCCCCAACTTTAATGATTTGCGGAAGCACGATTTGGGTGTTACTAATCAATAACAAAGCACAAAGATATATAGTAAACGACTCTATATGCGTCGTTTTAACAAAAATATATTGACATTGAAATGTTTACAACATTTATAGCGTTACATAGCTCGAGTTTAAATAAAAGGAGATTTCAGTACATAAGTACTTGTACAAAATATACTAATGCAAGAAAATCTCTAAAGTCTGTATGCTGACTCGAGCTACAAATCCTGAAGCAGATTCAACCTACTGCTTGGTACCTGCGATACATGCTAAAACGGGTCAGCTAAAGCTGGTGAGCTCACATGTTTGAAATCAAGTAATATAGTATGAACCGCAAGATTTAATAATGATTTGCATCCAGCAAATAAAATGATAGTAATCGTGTATACAACCATGAGCACATAGTTGAGCTTAACTCGAGGGCCGGGTCCCCTAAAGAGAATTCCGGGCGAGGTGCCTCCACGAATGCCTAATCAACATTCGTCTTACCAAATATTAGTACGTCCGTTTACCCGGTTAGTGCTTGCTAACCCGAACGAGGAGGGTCAATCCTATATGGTACCATATACTAATATTCACGCTACAACGTATTAACAACTATGCTGACGGAGGACTTTAAACGATTAGAGTAAAACTCATGTAGTATATGTAAAAGTTGTACTTGCGTTCACATGTTAAAATAAGCAATGTATCACACCCCTGAGTAAAACAGTGAAAAGAGAGGCTATGAGACTCACCTGAGTCTGAAAGCGTTAAATAAACGTAAGTTGATTAGCCGAGTGATGAAGTCCAAAGACTTGTAACCTGAGGGTGTCCACGACACGCGATGGTTATTAATATGAGTAGGTAGTTACAAAGACTACCCTTGTAGTCGCTCGTTCAACTAAAATGTCCAAATTACTACTATTTGGTTGTTTGATTAACTTGTGTTTTGAAAACGTGTACGGCCCGTTGGTGATTGTTTGAAATAATAATCTCGACTTTTACTATGATGTTAGTGTGGTTGTATACTTAACAAAGTATATATGTCTTATGTATAAGTTGTATCGTATCCGATTTGGTTGGTATAAAATGTTTCAAGACTTAGGAAAATATTCCAACTTTTCTGTTTTTGGCGACACTTGGATAGTGTCGCTACGGGCTTAGGCGACACTTAGTAAGTGTCGCTATATTTCTGATTTTCAATAGTTGGGCGACACTTGAGTAGTGTCGCTACGGCGACACTTATGAATTTTGGCGTCACTAAGGGAGTGTCGCTAATCTAAATTCGGTTAAGTATTTCAGTGACACTTAAGTAGTGTCGCTATAGGGGCGACACTTAGGCATAGCGACACTTAGCTAGTGTCGCTAGCACTGTTTTTGGCACACTAGCGACACTTCAAACTGTTCGCCGGAAATTGAGCCAAAATCGAGTTTTCGGGTTTCCGATCGGTCCAATATTTTTACCCAACCCTTTTATGGACATTATAAGTTGTTACAAACCACTAACAAGCAAAAACACTTAAAAACGAGAGATTTTGGGATTTGTCGGAAACTTACAAAGTGTCGGATGAAAAATCCGAAAAGATAGGATGATAGATCGTGATGTCGTGGTCGTTTTTCTCCAAAGCGGTGCTATGATCCGGTTGCGTTTTATGTGGTTATTTTGAAGATTTTTGAGTGGTGGTGGTTTTGGTGATTTGAGAGAAAAAGGAAGAGAGGAGAGAGAGAGTTGAGTGAATTATGAGGAAAAAGGGAGGGAGGTGGAGGTTTAACCTCCTCCTTTTTCAGTCTCCGTCCTTGCTCCGTGCGGTGTTCGTTTTCCCGTTCGTTTAAACGTTAAATATTTATTTTAAATATTTAATTATAAGTTTTAAAATACGAATTATTACACGATATTTTTATTGGAGTATTTTACCAAATGTTTTATATTTGAATTATAAACCTAACTTAGTTTGTTTTGTTAGTTTGCGCGTTTAATAATTTAGTCGTGTAAAAGTTTATTTGTACATTATAATACGAGTTTGAAATATTACAAGGGATTGTTTTTAAGTAAAAATCGTGTTGTCAAATAGTAATTAAATTATTTAATAATTTGTTCATCAACGTCCGTATTTAATTGAACCGAATTACATTTGATTTAAATTGCGTACGATTTAATCAAATCGCATTTTCGTATATATTCAACAATATATATTTCGATACATCAATTAGCCTAACACAGAACTAATTACATGTATTAATAGAGAATTAGGCACTAATTACTAGTCATAATTTGACGGGTGTTACAAATATGAACGCAAATACAAACTTTTCATATACTACATGAGTTATTTTCACTAATCATTTTAAAGCCCTCCATCAGCATAGTTTGGTAATACGTTGTAGCGTGAATATTAGTATATGGTACCATATAGGATTGACCCTCCTCGTCCGGGTTAGCATGCACTAACTGGTTAAACGGATGTACTAATATTTGTTCAGACAAGTGTAGATTAGGCACTCGTGGGAGGCACCTCGATCAGGTCCTTGAATGTGGATCCTGACCCCTCGAGTTAAGCTCAGACTATGTGCTCATGGCTGTATACATCATTATTTACTTGGTTGCAAATCAGTATTTAAATCTTGCGGTTCATGCGATATTATTTGTTATACAAACCTGTGAGCTCACCAGCGTTTCGCTGACCCATTTTAGCATGTATCACAGGTACTCAGCAGTAGGATTGGACTGCCCTCAGGATCACTTTAGCTCGAGTCAGCATGTAGACATTAGAGATTTCCTTGCATTAATATATTTTGTAAAAGTATTTATGTATTGGAATCTCTCATTTTTAGAACACGAGCTATGTATAGCTTCAAATGTTGTAAACATTTCTTATATCAATATATTTTGTCAAAACGACGCATATAGAGTCGTTTGCTATATCTTGTGTGCTTTGATATTTGATTAGTCACGCTCCGACCCGAACCGCTTCCGCATCTTAAATTTGGGGGTACGACACGACTCAGTCTCCCAGGTGAGGTTCGCCCCCAAACTATGTCTCCATTTAACTAAAATCATCGGGATCTCTTTCTTGCGCAATTTAGTCACTTTTCTATCTAGTAACTCAATGGGTTCCTCGATCAATTTCTGACTGTGGTCAACTCTAAGGTCTTGTAAGGGAAGTATTTGGGATTGATCCTCCACATTACATTTTCTTAGATAACAAAACATTAAAAGTATAGTGAATAGCAGATAATTCAGGAGGAAGGTCTAAGGCGACAGTCTGTTCATTAACAACCTGTCGGATTCTGAATGGATCGATATACCTCGGGGCGAGTTTTCCATGTTTACCAAATCTGATAACACCCTTCCAAGGAGAAACTTTCAGATAAACCAATTCACCCTCATTAAAAGTAACCGGTCGACGATGTGGATTAGCATACTGTTTCTGTCTGTCTCTGGCAGCTTTCAATTTTTCACGAGCTATAGCAACTTTATCGGCTGTTATTCGTACAATATCGGGACCCGCAAACTGTTTTTCCCCAGCCTCTAACCAACAAGTAGGCGTTCTGCAACGACGCCCATATAACATCTCGTATGGTGGCATGCCGATACTAGAATGGTAAGAATTATTATAAGCAAATTCCACTAACGGTAGATGAGAATCCCAAGAACCACCATATTCCAGGACACAAGCGCGCAACATATCCTTGAGAGTCTGAATAGTACGTTCTGACTGTCCATCTGTCTGAGGATGATAAGCTGTACTGAGATTCACTCTGGTACCCAATTCTCATTGCAAACTCTGCCAAAACCCAGACACAAACCTAGAATCCCTGTCGGAGACAATTGAAAATGGAATCCCATGCCTCGAAACAATCTCATGAATATACAGCTGAGCTAACCGAGTCAAAGATGCAGTCTCACTAGTAGCTAGAAAATGTGAACTTTTAGTTAATCTATCAACGATCACCCAAATCATATTATTACCTTTCTGCGTTCTGGGAAGTTTAGTAACAAAATCCATAGTAATATGTTCCCATTTCCACTCCGATATCTCAAGCTGTCTCAATGAACCATAAGGTTTCTGATGTTCTGCTTTCACTTGAGAGCATATATGACATGTTTCAACGACTCTGACAACATCGGTTTTCATCGTAGGCCACCAGTACAATGATTTCAAGTCATTATACATTTTCGTACTCCCTGGGTGAACAGATAATCTTGATTTATGTGCCTCATTTAATATCAAATCACGAAGTCCCCCAATTAACGGAACCCAAACCCGAGATTGAAAAGTTTTCAACCCGCGTGAATCATCAACCAATAAGTCCTTTCGTTTTAACATAATCTCAGATTTCAAGTTAATATCCAACAAAGCTTCTAACTGAGCAGTTTTCAATCTATCAATCAAATCAGAAGTAATTTCCAAACGCATAAAATAAACTTAGTCAGAAGATACCTTTCGACTTAACGCATCAACAACCACGTTTGCTTTCCCAGGGTGATAACGGATTTCACAGTCATAATCTTTAATTAATTCTAACCACTGTCTCTGACGCATATTCAATTCTTTCTGAGAAAACATATACTGGAGACTTTTATGGTCAGTACAAATTACACATCGAGTACCGTATAAGTAATGCCTCCAACTCTTTAATGCAAATACAACAGTCGCAAGCTCTAAATCATGGGTAGGATAATTCTTCTCATGTATTTTCAATTGACGAGAAGCATAAGCAATTACCCGATCACGTTGCATTAAAACTGCACCCAAACCAGCAAAAGAAGCATCACAATAAACAATGAAATCCTCGGAACCATCAGGTAATGCCAAAACTGGAGCCTGACACAACAACTGTTTCAGAGTCTGAAAAGCTGATTCTTGCTGTTCGGTCCACTGAAACTTCACATCTTTTTAGGTTAACTTAGTCAACGGGCCAGCAATTTTAGAAAACTTGATGCGTGTGAAAGCGTCTAGTTTTAAACTTATAAAGTACAGGATATACCAATCAATACTATCACACAACCAGGCAAGAATACCCGATCGGAATAGTATAGCTATAGTAAGTCCAGGTCAATCACAGGAACACAAGAACACAGGAACAATGTTATTCAATTAAATTGGAATTATTAATAAAGCAGCAAAATAGGGGGTACGTTTTAGTTCCGTGTGAACGTTCAAGATGAACTAATTAACTAAACCAAACCACATAAAACAAGATAAAGGGGAAAAGATTAACAATTGGAGATAGACATGTAATTGCTTAGAGTCTTCACACTCAGATTCATATTATCCGGTTCATGTGTTTTGATTGTCTGATTGTGATTTCTTTCATATTAACTTAAATACTAATCAAAGAATCCAAGTTAAATGTATATTAGCCAATGTTCCGGGTCCAACTAATATCTACAATCTAGGGTTCCACATTAAACATCGATCCGATGTCACAAGGATGGTGCTCTATTGTGTGCTTTCCCCTAGATTATGCATTAAATATTCACAACTTGTTATGATTAACCCTAACGGTATGACTAAACAATACCCAATAATTTCTTATTGTCTTATTCATTTTAGATTGTCTAGTTCTTATTTTCTTAACCTATCAAACTCAATATATTTAGCAATGGTCAAAAACTCTAAAATTAATAACCATCAATAATCAATAATATTAAAGGAACTCAATCTCATCAATATTATCAACCATGTTAAGAAATAATGACTAACAATCACCAATAAATAAGGGTTCACGGATAACATAACAATATTCAATCAGACAATTGATCCAAAACATAATTATAACCTTCAAACAATCATAATTCAAGATTATTAAACTAAACAATATACATAATCTAATTCATGATTCAATTGTATAAAATCAGATTCAATATTCCAAATGAAACACATAGACCATGTTTGAATTGAAATTAGAACAAGATAAGCAAACCGAATCATAAACCGAATGAAGTAGAATCAATAGGAATTGATCCTAGACTTTTCCGCCTCCGAATCGTCATCGTTTCGCTCCCAAAATAGGGGAAAACCCCCTTTGGTCGTCTCTGGTCGAATTAGGGTTTGTAATATGAAGTTATGAATTGAAAACCCTAAAATAGGACTTAAATGGCTGAAAAAATGATCCATACGGCGGATGGAATAATCCATACGCCGTATGGATAAATTTGGCCCAAAAGTCCAGCCCGTGAAGCCTGAAAGCCCATTTTTCAATCCATCCGCCGTATGGATTAATCCATCCGCCGAATGGATGCATTTTCAGGCGAAGTGGCCAAAATGAAAGTTGTAGCCCCGTCTGTTAGCTAAATTCTCTAAGTTGAATCACTTCAATCGGAGTTCGTATGAAGAAGTTATGGCCAAAATACTAACAGCATATCCGAAAACTCAGCATTTACACTTTTCTTCTATTTTCAGCTCATCTCTCGTTCTCTTTCCAATTCAATCTTCTCTTGTCCATTGTTTTAGCAACTTTTCTTCATAATAAGATCGTTTTCCGTTTCTTTTCGATCCAAGCTCCAAATAAACTCCTAAATGCAAATATGAAAGAAATAAGTCTCTTATTCACATAAAATGCATAAGAAATCTATTGAACGAAGGGGTAATTAGTACTATAATTTAGTACATTTTGACATTTATCAAACATCTCCCACTTGAATTCTACTTGCCCTCAAGTAGACTATAGATTTAAAACTTATAAATGACAAAATTTAGTAGGCAGACAAGGGAGCATTGGGACTTACATACTAGCTAGCATTTCGCAAACCAAATTTTAATCTTAAAAATAATTCTACCTTGTATTTAGCAATCAAGAAACTCTTCTAGGAAAATAATTTCCTCATATATTATTAAGCATAGAAGATAACTCACAAGGATTATCGATATTGTTGTCCACCTAAACAATCTATATTTCAGAAATTGAGCTTATATTATTATTATTCTAGCAGGTTTTACCCTTGATTCCCAATAGCAAAATACCCTCATACATATAACGTGCTAATATTACACATATTATGGATATCCAATTAAACAATCATTTTTCAAGTCAAGACATTGGTGACAGGTCTGTGCCTCAATACAACAGAGTGACATAACTTGACCTTGGTTTAGCAAAATAACTTTTTAGTCAAACCATTGGTAGCAGGTCTGTACCTCAGTACAACAAAGCAACATAATTTGACTACATTTTAAAATCTTGAGTTCGTTTAAACTCTTTTTGCTCTTTTTCATTAAATATATTGACGGAGACCAGGTCTGTACTTTCGTACAACAGAGGAAACAACACCCAGTATATCCCCAAATGATATTAATTAAATTCCAAAATTATGGCATATCGCACGCTATCATATATAAGAATTAAGACTAAAGTCATACATTGCTAAAGTTCCTCTCGGAATATCGCCTACTTCTTGCATTAATTTATTTAATAGCTCAATAACTTACACATATATTGCCTATCGATACATCACATGATGAACTATCTAATATTTTAAAATTTAAGTTCAAATTATCCTTTGAATTTCCCAGATTTGTTACAAGATTTTCTAAACTTAAAGAGTATACATTTTTAAAAGAAAAATTTGGGTTAAAAAATGACTAACATATAATGCCTTACACCTTTAGTCTACCAATATTTATCGATTTATGTGACACTCGGTCAAAAATGACCCAAATTACAGTCCTAATTTGAAATTTAATTTCAAAGTATTATATAACCTGAAACGATTATATAATAATCACACGTACATAAATCTGGTAGAACGCAGAAACCCAAATTAAGATTTGGTGAAAAACATTTTTAAACAAAGTATTATTATTGAGAATAATAATTATAAACTCCGTTTCAAATTTAAATACATTTTAGATACAGAAAACTATTCGTATATTTTGAGTTAAATTAAGATATATTTTTATATCTCTTTAAAAGTATTTTTATAAAATACTTTGATTAAAAACGTATACGATTACATTTTTAGAAAATTATCATTTTAAAAGATTACACTATTTAACGATTGGGTACGCAAACACGGGGCGAAAAATACCAACAACCTACAATAATTGAGGCCGGTTTATACACCCGACCTCAATAATGCAATACACATACACGCACACATTTTTGATCTCTTCTCTGATCTCTCTCTCGCTCTCGGTTCCAATTCAACAACAACAATAACAATAACAAGATCACAATCAGCAAGCATCATCATAATCATCATCGTAATCATCATCTCTGATCATCACCATCATCCGTTCATCACCACCATTCTAATCCAAAAATCATTGTAAGGAAACAATTTCGTTTATACTCATTTTTATGTTAACATACGTATTACAAGCTTATTATAACTTGTTTGTGAAAGATTGAAACTAAAAACATAAGGGAATTTTATAAAAACTTCGGATCAGACTGTGAGGAAGACGGAGCTACAGTGCTCCGTATAAATGACGCGATCGCGTCATTTCAAAACGAAAAATACGTTTCAACAACTTATATAATCACGCGATCGCGTGAGTTTCGAAAATGAGATGTCACGGTTTTAACAAGTCACGCGATCGGCCGAAGGGTTCACGCGATCGGGTCAATAGGTGAAATCACGCGATCGGCCGAGTATATCACGCGATCGCGTGAGATGTAAATGGTGGTCAGATTTTGAAAATGTTAACTGTGGTGATTTAAATTCAAAACACAAACTAAACTAATTACGGATACTTTTAATAACAATTTATACAAACTATTAAGATTCGGAAACAATACGATACATTGTGAAAACTTATGAAATACAATTTCATGAAACAAACTAAATTATATTTTTCAAATATAATTGTAACCCGATACCAACGGGCCGTACGTTTTTTTTACAAACTACAAACTTAATTGGATTTCAAACGCGTAAACATTAACACTCGACTAATACGTTGAACATAATCAATTAAGTGAACAATTACACGAATCATTACGCGTACACTTACAAACATACAATCTTGCGTGTTTAGGACGTTAGGAGATTATCGTTGGATTACGTACGCACATTAGGATTGCTGGCTCTACAGGTGAGTCTTACAGCCCCTATTTTACTGTTTTATATCAGGGGTGAGATGCATTACTCGTTTTCCTAAAACTAATAAAGACCGAGTTAACGCATGATTTGCATGACTTGCAATCATGGTAGCTTAGGATGCTTTCTTACTTGTTCAATATAAATGCTTTGAATTGTATTCACTTGTGTACTAATAATTACTGTTGTTAAACTTCTACTATGTTGTCTCATGACAACGTATGATTTGCATGACCTGCAATCATTTCTGAGGGAACGATTTGCATGTCCTGCGATCGTTACTCGCTGGCTAGTTAAACATACGGTTTGCATGACCTGCAACCACTTACATATATACGGTTTGCATGACCTGCAACCACCTACTTACAAAGGATTAGCATGACCTGCAATCAATACTTAAGTGAACGATTAACATGACCTGAAATCGTTACTTAGTGGCTGGCTTACGATTTACAATTACTACTTGTGTGTTCAAACTGTTTACTTACTTACAAACCTGTGATATTCACCAACCTTTTTGGTTGACCGTTTTAGTAATGCTTCTCAGGTACACAACATCAGTAGGGATGCCCAGCAGGATAAGCTTACTTAGCTCGAGTCGCATGCATTTACAAGCCTGGAGATTTTTATGCATTACTTTTGTACTAGTTGTTATGTATTAGAATCTCTAGGGATTTACTCGAACTCGAGCTTGTATTTTGAAATACTTATGCATTAATGTAATAACTTTTCGAACGTCTCATTTAGAGTCGTTTGCTTGTACTTTAGTGTTTTGATTATTGATTAGTCACGCCCCAAAACAGTCGCTTCCGCAAATCATAAATTAGGGGGTGTGACAGATTGGTATCAGAGCCTAAGGTTATAGCGAACTAGGTTGCATGTAGTGGGCCTAGACTATAACTGTTAGGCAGTATTCCTCATTAGATATAACTGGTTCAGAAATTTCATCATACGAGTTTAATTTAACATAGCGTGATCAACTATGTATAATTAAATAAGGATGATGAAAGATCTGAAAGGGGTTATGTTGAACAGGAATGCATTAGTAGACTCTGACCACGAGAGAACCGTGACTTCTAATTGTTTTATGCTAGACACAACTAGGTGGATAATATGTATGTATACATGGGTCATACATATATGATTAGGCCTAGTGATATCCTCGGATACTTGGTAACGAACTTATTGTTCATTTACGCCTTAGGAACTGTTCTATGGAAAGTTGATCGAGTCAGGAAAATTGTACCGGGATGTGCCTTGACAGAGAGGGTCGTCTCTTCGAAATAGACTTACCCTAGGAATAGATTAAGAACTCCGACACCTTAATCTACACCAATTGGTCATCAGAGGACTATCTTTCACTCACCCATCATTTTTAACATTCGAATCCAGTATTTCTTTTAGTACAAATCTTTTCTGCTTCCCTATCACATTCCGCAAAACTACTGATATCTGTTCGGATGTAATATCCTTATTCCTTTTGAAAACCTTAATCATCGTAATCATTTGAACTCGCAAGTTGAATGATTACAATCACTGTTATTCTACACTATTGATTGTCATTTGTGTTGTGATATATTACTGTTATATATGCAACTACGAGGATCATATTCTTATACGAAATTCTGACATGTCCCTTATCTTCATTGAAGGAACATGCCTCCACGTCGCCAATTCACTCAAGCTCAGGTCGATCGACTGGTTGCTGACGCAGTAAGTGCTGAGCGACAACGATCCAGCGGCGCTGAAACACCACCAAATGCCCCTGTAGTGAAACCCTGCACCTACAAGGACTTCCATAACTGCAAACCCTTGACCTTTCAAGGTACTGAAGGAGCGATTGGTCTGATTCGTTGGACCGAGAAAATCGAATCAGTGTTTCTCATCTGCAACTGCAAGGAAGAGGATAAAGTTAAGTTCGCCGCCAGCACCTTTTCTGACACCGCCCTTACCTGGTGGAACACTTATGCTCAAACTGTGAGTGTCGCCAATGCCTACCAACTACAGTGGGATGAACTGAAGAATATGCTGAGGGGCGAGTACTGCCCAAGAGATGAATTGAAACAACTGGAGATAGAATTCTGGAATCACAGGATGCAGGGAAATGACATCACCGGTTACACCAACCGCTTTCACCAGCTGGCACTTCTCTGCCCAACAATGGTTGATCCTGAGTACAAAAGGATCGAAAAGTACGTTGATGGACTTCCCGAGCGACTTCAAGACCTTGTAACTTCGTCCAAACCGGGAACCATTCAAAGTGCCATTCGTATGGCTCATGAACTGACGACAAATTATGTTCGCCGTGGCACAACTTCTGCCCCATCTGCAAACAAACGCAAATGGGAAGTAACTCCCTACTCATCCAACCCTACCTCCGACAAAAAGCCCGCAACTGCCAATACCAATGACTCAAAGGCTTACAAGGGAAGCAAGCCTTACTGTTCCAAATGCGGTATACACCATGATGGCCCCTGTCCCTGCGCCAACTGCAAGAAATTTGGGCACCTGGCCCAAGACTGTCGAACCAACCCCACTGGTACTGATACTCCTGCACCCAAAACCTGTTATGAGTGCAACGGTACTGGGCACTTTAAGAAGGATTGCCCGCAACTGAAAAACAAAAACAACAATCCTGCTCGAGGGAGAGCCTACGTACTCCGTGCTAGGGAAGACCCAAACCCGAGTCTTGCTGATTTTCTCAACACTGGAACATTCACATATAGATAACCCTATTACCTTGATGTTGTTGGCTTTACTAAATTTTATTCATTACTCGATAATTCATTCTGTAGTTTAGATCCTATGAGTGAGATAGGATTTGTATACATATCTGATTTGACTATTATGTGATATAGGTAAATATACATATATAGGTCTCAATTGCGTACTACTTAATAGGATATTATATACTGAATGTATAGGAATAGGCCTTATCTGATGATACCTTAGTTACTATTTACTCTACTGAAAACGACAAATATAGCTACTTCAGTGTCCTTTGTTATAAGGATCGAAACTTGTATTTGCTTACTACTACTACCTTTGCCCATTACTAGCTGATGAGAGTGTCAACAGTGAAGAAAAGAATTCTCAAGGAGAAATCCTGATAAGAAATGTCAGTGAGACTAAGTTTAAACCAAACAACACTAAGGGTACGCTTCCACGTAACAAAAGGAGAAATCCTGATAAGTATGTTTCCCTAGATTCTAAGTGTACAAAAGGATTAGGGAAAGAAGACAATTTAGATTCTATAGTTTCTGTATGAGACTGATAGAGTCTAAGGTGGACTACTAGTGCAAAAGTAGTTGTACTCAAGCAATTGGCTGAATGATTAACTTTGTCCTACCGACAAAACCCTCAAGGATTTACTGAATTACTTTAGGCTACTAGTACACATTGTAGCTACTCCCTAGTGATCACTGGACTGATCATGAGACAATATAGTAAACACAACTCAAAGTTTCATTTCGAATTCCTTAGTTGCCGGAAGGGCACTAGTTCAACAAGGGGAGATAGACAACTCTAGATAGGTGTTGTCAGACTTATGTAGATAACACGCGAACTACAACTTGAATACAACGATAAATACTAAATTTCGGGACGAAATTCTTCTAACAAGGGGAGAATGTGACACCCGGTCAAAAATGACCCAAATTACAGTCCTAATTTGAAATTTAATTTCAAAGTATTATATAACCTGAAACGATTATATAATAATCACACGTACATAAATCTGGTAGAACGCAGAAACCCAAATTAAGATTTGGTGAAAAACATTTTTAAACAAAGTATTATTATTGAGAATAATAATTATAAACTCCATTTCAAATTTAAATACATTTTAGATACAGAAAACTATTCGTATATTTTGAGTTAAATTAAGATATATTTTTATATCTCTTTAAAAGTATTTTTATAAAATACTTTGATTAAAAACGTATACGATTACATTTTTAGAAAATTATCATTTTAAAAGATTACGCTATTTAACGATTGGGTACGCAAACACGGGGCGAAAAATACCAACAACCTACAATAATTGAGGCCGGTTTATACACCCGACCTCAATAATGCAATACACATACACGCACACATTTTTGATCTCTTCTCTGATCTCTCTCTCGCTCTCGGTTCCAATTCAACAACAACAATAACAATAACAAGATCACAATCAGCAAGCATCATCATAATCATCATCGTAATCATCATCTCTGATCATCACCATCATCCGTTCATCACCACCATTCTAATCCAAAAATCATTGTAAGGAAACAATTTCGTTTATACTCATTTTTATGTTAACATACGTATTACAAGCTTATTATAACTTGTTTGTGAAAGATTGAAACTAAAAACATAAGGGAATTTTATAAAAACTTCGGATCAGACTGTGAGGAAGACGGAGCTACAGTGCTCCGTATAAATGACGCGATCGCGTCATTTCAAAACGAAAAATACGTTTCAACAACTTATATAATCACGCGATCGCGTGAGTTTCGAAAATGAGATGTCACGGTTTTAACAAGTCACGCGATCGGCCGAAGGGTTCACGCGATCGGGTCAATAGGTGAAATCACGCGATCGGTCGAGTATATCACGCGATCGCGTGAGATGTAAATGGTGGTCAGATTTTGAAAATGTTAACTGTGGTGATTTAAATTCAAAACACAAACTAAACTAATTACGGATACTTTTAATAACAATTTATACAAACTATTAAGATTCGGAAACAATACGATACATTGTGAAAACTTATGAAATACAATTTCATGAAACAAACTAAATTATATTTTTCAAATATAATTGTAACCCGATACCAACGGGCCGTACGTTTTTTTTACAAACTACAAACTTAATTGGATTTCAAACGCGTAAACATAAACACTCGACTAATACGTTGAACATAATCAATTAAGTGAACAATTACACGAATCATTACGCGTACACTTACAAACATACAATCTTGCGTGTTTAGGACGTTAGGAGATTACTGTTGGATTACGTACGCACATTAGGATTGCTGGCTCTACAGGTGAGTCTTACAGCCCCTATTTTACTGTTTTATATCAGGGGTGAGATGCATTACTCGTTTTCCTAAAACTAATAAAGACCGAGTTAACGCATGATTTGCATGACTTGCAATCATGGTAGCTTAGGATGCTTTCTTACTTGTTCAATATAAATGCTTTGAATTGTATTCACTTGTGTACTAATAATTACTGTTGTTAAACTTCTACTATATTGTCTCATGACAACGTATGATTTGCATGACCTGCAATCATTTCTGAGGGAACGATTTGCATGTCCTGCGATCGTTACTCGCTGGCTAGTTAAACATACGGTTTGCATGACCTGCAACCACTTACATATATACGGTTTGCATGACCTGCAACCACCTACTTACAAAGGATTAGCATGACCTGCAATCAATACTTAAGTGAACGATTAACATGACCTGAAATCGTTACTTAGTGGCTGGCTTACGATTTACAATTACTACTTGTGTGTTCAAACTGTTTACTTACTTACAAACCTGTGATATTCACCAACCTTTTTGGTTGACCGTTTTAGTAATGCTTCTCAGGTACACAGCATCAGTAGGGATGCCCAGGAGGATAAGCTTACTTAGCTCGAGTCGCATGCATTTACAAGCCTGGAGATTTTTATGCATTACTTTTGTACTAGTTGTTATGTATTAGAATCTCTAGGGATTTACTCGAACTCGAGCTTGTATTTTGAAATACTTATGCATTAATGTAATAACTTTTCGAACGTCTCATTTAGAGTCGTTTGCTTGTACTTTAGTGTTTTGATTATTGATTAGTCACGCCCCAAAACAGTCGCTTCCGCAAATCATAAATTAGGGGGTGTGACAATTTATAACTCAGTACAATCAAACTTCTTTTCCCCCATCCCCCACTTAAAATAAAGCATTGTCCTCATTGCAAAACAAGGAATCGTAAAATAGGGAATAGAAAAGAAGTGAACAGAAAACTCCCCTGATCTTGAAGAAAAATGCTTTCATGATCTGATTCTGAAAATATACAACAGCACACTTCCGTAGGCATCACGGTTGCATTTAGCGTATGCAACAAGCCTTTAAACCCCTCGGTATCCCGAGTGGACGAGTTATAGTCTCGTGAGGGTTTCTAGGGAACACAACCACAAAGTTCAAAACTGCAAAAACAAAGAAAACAAAAAGTAGAACAAGAAAATGAAATATAAAATAATTAAAAGTTAAAACTACTTATTAACAAACAGAGCAGACAACAGAATCTTGTCGCAAAAACATCTCTTCCAACCGCCGGCTGGTGCGCACAACCACCGGTTGAGAGTCTGTGCAAACCAAATTCAAAATCTTCACTCCATTAGATATTAAACTATATAACAAGCATATACATATAATTAACATATAAACAATTTTATACAAAACATTTTTTTTTTAATTTTTAAATATATTTATTAATTTTTTTTTTAATTTTTTTTTTTTATAGTTTCCAACTTAATCGAATAAGCACCCGTTCCCCGATAGAACATCAGTCCAACCGGTTAAGTGTTCCCCGACAGCGGCGCCAAAAACTTGATGTGTCGTGAAAGGTCTTAATTTACAATTTAGAAATGGATTTACCTAATAAATACTTTCACACAACCAGACAAGAATACCTGATCGAATGTAAGTATAGACTTGGTAAGTCCGAGTCGATCTCAGGGAACCGAGTTTATTTATATAAATAGAAAGTACTAATTAACTAGAAAGCAGTAAATAGGGAGGCGTTTGAGTTCCGTTCGAACATAAGATTTGTAAAGAATAATTGAAATTAAATAAAACTTTAAATTAAAATAATTAAATAAATAAATAAATAACAATAGGAAGGAAGGGTTTGGATCCAATAGAACAATGCTTAAGATAGAATAAATAGAATAATAAAATATGATGCCACCTGTCCTTGGAACATGAAGGCTAATTCTGTCAATATATAATATTTTATTTTCCTAATTAATATAGAATACCAACGGAAATATGCATGGAGCGATTTTCATGCCATCGGTTACATGATTCTCCATTGACAAAGAGATTTATTTAGACATACAACAATTGCTGCACATACAACTACCTATTCTGCACACATAACCCCTGTTATACGAACTGTTAAAAACCTACTCTAACCTGCTCGTTCTTGATTGGCAAAACGCAAACACAATTTAAAAATCCCCGATTTACCAAAAACATATTCGATTCACAAACTACATTCACGAAATCGCAAAACCATATAGCAAACCACATAATTGATACACACATATCAAACATGATTCACAAACCACCGATCCCAAAACTTCGCATATCAAACCTCGATTCACAAACCACATAATTGATACACACAAATCGAACACGATGCACATAATTCAGAATAAACTAACACCAACATTATTGACAAAACACAAATAAACATCATACCATTGTTTTGTCCAGCTTCGAAAAATTCCCGCAGTTTCATACTTAATACCCGTTCATCATCTAGCTTCATGTGTAGAGCCTGAATTGATTTTTTTATGTCACTCTTTCGATATTGACTCATTAACCTTCCACTTCTTTGCGTTGTTGTCATCCAAGTATACGATTTTGATAACTAACAAACTTCACACAATCTTGATTCATTATCTGAATCAAATAGAAAGCAAGTTGAAACACACTTATGGGTTGAGAGTGACTTCTTATTCAATAAGAGAAGTTTGTTTGTACCACTATATTTTAAAACATTCACCATTGTTGTAACAACTGATGCACACTCCGGTTTACCTACAGTTGCAACACACACAAGAATTAAAAATAGAAACTAGCTAGCCACTTCCATTTTGATTTAAACACAAACTTTAGAATATGACAGGTTATATATTGTCGCACCCCCAAAACATGTGGCAGCGGAAACATGAGGTGTCACGGGGGCTACGACCAAATATCACAACACAAAGATTAAAGCAAACGACCTCTATATGAGACGTCTGAAAACGTTACATTCCATAAATAAACGTTTACATAAGATTCTAAAGTTCGCAAACATAGTCTAGATATTTATAATACATAATCGTTGATACAAAATGTCATAATGCAATTTAAATCTCCTGCTTGAAAATATGCGACTCGAGCTATGCTTTCCAAAAGCATCATACTGTCCTGTTTCCTATGGGTAGTCCTACTGCGTCTGTAAACCTGAGAATACATACTAAAAGGTCAACATAAAGTTGGTGAGTTCATAGGTTTGTAAACAATCGTTTAGTTATTGTCCACAAGATTTCAAGTTGTATCATTCAAAAATGACAGTTAAAAGTATCGTTAGCCAACGATAAGTAAAAGTATTGCATAAAGCAATATAAGTATACCATTTGCAATGAGTCTCATAGTCGAGCTTAACGTTGTTTGCCTCCGGTAAGTGTACTAATCCGATACACTTCTAAATCACAAATAATATTGCATCCGTGGGTTGACTAGCGCGACTAGTCCGGATGGGGATTGTCAATCCCCGATAGTACTATCCAATAATATTAACGAACTATGATGGGTAGAGGGCTTTAATGGATTATTCAGGCCTCATGCAATCCGTACGAAAAGTTGTTTACAGTTACTTGTGATCATATAAGCAGTTGTATAAAACAGTTGTATGTATTCTCACCCCAGTTGAAAAACAGTAAAAAGGGGCTATGAAACTCACCTTAGATTAGCAAGTAGCAAGCAAATATCGAATAAGCAAGCAAGCCGATGTGCAACCTTCTAACGTCCTAAACGTATAAGGTTGTGTAAGTAGATGTCTTGTAAGACCATCTATAGCGATTGTATAAGTGGGGGTTAATGTCCACCTAAGCCAATCGTGTAGGTGGAGGGTTAATATCCACCTAGAGCTAGTTCATCAACTAGTTATGTCCAAATAAGTTGTTCAAGTTCGTCTATCAAAAACGTGTACGACCCGTTGGTGAAAGTTTGTAATAATAATTCATTTAGACATTATTATTAAATTTGTTTTGTTGTATACTATTCAGTAGTACAAATCGTGTGTTGCAAATAGATTATTTTAGTTTGTATAAGCCTTAAATCGTAGGTCAAAGTTGGTCAACTCGTTGGTCAAAGCTGGTCAAACCTGATCAAACCTGGTCAACTGGTCAAACCTGGTCAAACTAGTCAAACCTGGTTAAACCTAGTCAAACTGGTCAAACCTGGTCAAACTGGTTAAGGTTGGTCAAACTATGAGTCACTTCTCAATTTATGAGTCACTTATAGAGTCACTTCTGATTTTATGAGTCACTTATAGAGTCACTTATGATTTATGAGTCACTTATAGAGTCACTTATGATTTATGAGTCACTTATAGAGTCACTTATGATTTATGAGTCACTTATGATTTATGAGTCACTTATAGAGTCACTTCTCAATTTATATGTCGGTTTCTAATTCGGGAAGCTTTCTAAGTTTAGTTTATGGTCCAAGTTACTAACTAAGTCACCCAAAACCATTTTTGTTACCACTTTCCAAAAATAGTAAGTTTTGTCGTTTTTAGCCACCGAGCTGTTTTTGTTGACTTGGTCAAACCTACCCGGTTTGACCCAAAACTTTTACCTAACCCATACATCAGTTTATAGAGTCCAAATAATTTGTCGGTTCGTGTCGGAGTTCACCCATGGGGTCGGTTTTTAACATGCAACTCAAGATTTCAATATTTCACATTTTTGACTTTTGTCGGTTTGGTTCGCCATTTTATTTCTACCACTTCTGGACCAAACTAAGGTCTACAAATTTTACCAACTGATCATCCATGTTTCTGGTCTAACATATAATTTTTACAGCAACCATAGTATCCATTTACATATCTAAATAATTCCGTGAAGGAACCGAACTCGGTTTTTGAAAACTTCCAGACCAGACTCAAAGATCAGATTGTAGCCAAAAATAGGTACGGATATGGAAAAAGTGAAAAACACGAAAGTTGTAGCTCTTTTCAATACGTAAATTTTTAAAAAAAATTCGTTGTCTAATTCTTGGAACTCCAGATATGGTCATTTTTGTAAGCTGTGTTTTAGAAGACAGAATCTGTCACTTTATATGTGTGTTATAAAAACGTATTTTACCAAGGATTTTGGACATAAACAAGATAGATGAACTAAATAACATCTAAATCAGTAGCATGCAAGTGAAATAAATGGGAGTTTAGTGATTCTCACAAGGGGATGATGAAGAACAAGTGTAGATGAAGATGATGCTCTTGTTTTTGGCTTGATCTTCTTGATCTCCTCTTCAAGAATGTGGTGTTTAATGGTGGTTTAATGGTGGTTATTGGAGGTGTTCTAGGGCTGGAGGAATCTCAGAAAAACTTAGAGAGAGAGTGCTTTGAAAGTTGAGAGAAAGGTGTGAGGTTTGAGTGTGAAGTGAAATGTTTGCATGAGGAGTTTGTGGTTAATTTAGAGAATCCTCATGATGGGCCGGGTTTTAGTGGGGAGGAGTGGGGTGGATCACATGGGCCGGGTTTGGGGGCCCCACACAAGGGTATTTTGGTCATTTCTCATTTCCTATTTAATTAGTTACGTTCCCCGTTCGTTTACTCGTTTGTTTAGACGTATATTCGTACGTTAAATATTTTATACGCGTTTTTAAGTGACGACTTTTAATTTAGATATTTTCACTTGAAATATTTTATCTAGATGCTTGAAAACATTTATAAAAATGTTCCGTTAATTTATCGGCCTCGATTTGCGTGCACGTTTTACGGAGGTTTAATCGCGTAGCGTTTTAAATAGACGTTTTTCATTGACGAACTATTATATGATGTTTTCAATGATAATTTCATACAAAATAATATATTTTAAATTATTAAAATATATTTTGACTTTCGTTCGCTTGTCAGGCGCGTTCCGCGCGTTTTCGTTGCGTTTGAGACGTTTTAGCCAAAACGCCTAAGTTTTTCGTGTACTAATTTAACAAATTAACAATATATGATAAATAACTTCTAAAAATAGATTCAAGTTATTTATAGAAATGTTTTCACCAACGTCGTATATTAAGTCGGACTCCGTCCGGTTGTTTCGCGTAATTACAACTAATTACGTATGCGTAATATAAAACAATTACGGGCGTGTATATTCACATAAATATACAAATAGTTACAAGTAATTACAAGTATTTAGCTTAATACTAAACTAAACACACGTAATTAAGGTTTCTAGCAGGTTAATCCGTAACCCTAAATCGTCGGGTGTCACATATATATTGGATACTCATACTAAAAATATCTAAATTGGTGCTGAATAATTCCATACAAAAAAATAAACAATAATAATAAATAAAACTAGGATTTCACCTTCAATTTCTTGATTCACCAGCTTTGATGCATGAATCCTTGCCGCGGCTTGTTGTCGATCGTAAACATTTTGACAACACATCCTAGTATATCTTATTAACAAAATGAATCCCTGAATTGATGCACATGAATATATGTGATAAATGAATTCAGAGTGTATTCCGGGAAAATGAAAACGAATTTGGCATCTACTTTTTGAGAGAGGGCTGTCAATTTACATATTTACCCCTATCCATCAATTTAATTTATTAAAACAATTATATTTAATATAGATTGGTATTAATTAATCAGATGAATGATCCAACAGTGTAACACCCCAATTTTATCAGGAATTTAATTTCGTACGCGGGTATAATTTTATTATAAAGTATTATTATATAAATGATGCAATATAATAGAAAACGTAAGACGGTTTCCCAGTTCCAGACTATGTAGTTAAATGAAGTAAGGTTTTAATAAAGAAATACGTGAGATGCTTATGTTTATTTCATTTCTTTCCTGTAAGCTCCATAACCAACACAGAGAAACTAGATTACACGCAGGAACTTTTCTTCTTCATCTAATCTTCAAATTAAACCCTAAATCAAGCTAGAAATCTTCAAGTAATCATCTCTTTTCATCTTTATTCATTGTAAGTTCAATTCTTTTAAGATTTTAACCTAGTTCTTGGGGTTTAGAGGGGTTTATCATGGGTTATGATTAATTAGTAAAATTAATACGAAATTAGGGTTTAAAATTGTTAGAATTGTTGTTTATAAGTGTTATTGAGCTAATATATGATGAAATTACACCTTGAATATGAATAATTTGTGATAGATGTTCTTGAGTAAACATGGGGTTTTGGTTAAATATGTATGAAATAGTGTTAATTAGTTAAAAGTGTGATCTATGATGTAATTAGAGTATGAAAACTATGATAGAACATGATTTAAGTGAAAGTGTTAATGAATCGATTAGGTTAACCAAAGTGGAGGAGGGTTTAAGAGTGATTAATGGTTTAGAATTATGATTTCCTTGAATTTAAACATGTTGTTATGTGATATGTGTATAGGTGATAAGAAGTTGGAAGTGTTATCTTTGGTATTGTATTGTGAATCATTGAATCAAAAGCTAAGGTGAGTAGTATAAGGATTAATCAAGTAAGTGGTTGTATGTGTTTCCGGATTACTTCCGAGTAAGAGGATCATACAACCATGTGAAGTTAATCGTGCTTTATTGTTTAAATTGTTACTTGTGAAGTGTTATGTTATGAATTGATTGTACATGTTACCGAATAGCTTCCGAGCTAGAGGTGGGTACAATCAAGTGAAGATTAAGTGTATTACTTGTATATGATTATAGTGACATGAATTGTGGTTGTACATGTTACCGGATAGCTTCCGAGCTAGAGGTGGGTACAATCATAAGTTAGTGATATGAAGCTTATGAAGTTTATGATATAGAGTTGCTAGTTTTACTAGCATAGTGTTTATATAGCTATGTTATGTATTATTTGTTTAAGTTGCTTATATGCTCACTAAGCAAAAGTGCTTATTGTTTAAGTGTTTCAATGTTTTAGGTGGAAGTGGACAAGGAAAGGGGAAGGCGGTTTAAGGGGATAGCGTGGATTGCTTGAAGTTAGTGTATGGCAAGTTTCTCTTTTATGTCGTTTGGATATACTTGTGTAAAATCGCCCTTCTAGACTTGTTTTAAAAGTGAGTCATGGTGAGCCATGACTTATGCATTTTTGAAATAGGTTGACTTTGAAAGTCAACACACATGTAAATGATGTAAATTATGGTCCTAAAGTTTTAATGTTAGTGGTTGAATTTAAATAGTGTTTATGAAAGGGATTCATGGGTGGAAATAGTCAAAATGTATTTTCAATGGATTTGGAGTGTTAACATGTAGTCAAGCACTTCATTGGTCAATTATGGGTTGTGATTGGCTAGTGAATGGGTCAAAATAGCCCTTATGGGCCAACGGGTCAAAAAGTGTCAAATTGGGTCATTAACGACCCAAGTGAGTAAAACGAGTTAGACCAAGGGTATGAAACTTTGGTCGATTGCTTTAAGTTTGTTTTGGTATATATGATATGTGGTTAAAAGCTCAACATCTCAGCCTTCATGATTTGAGATTTGGTTAGTGCACTAAAATGGTCATTTTATTGTCAAAATTGGTCATACGTCCGTTTTCTCGATAAACGCGTATTTTGAAAAAGTGTAAAAAGGGAAAGTTTCATTTTGGCATATTGGAGGTGCCTGCAAAATTTGGTGGTCTAACTCGTAACGAGTAAAAAGTTATGCGCGTTTGAAATTCGTATTTGGGTATTAGTTGTGCAGCCCTGATTCCCGGGGAATGGGAGTCATTCCTGGGGAATCCGTATAAAAATGTTAACAGCCAGCTTGATTCCTGGGAAATCACTTGTAATTTCAACATTTTCTTATTCGAGTCCTTATTTGATTGAGGGAATGATATAACGAGTCTATAATGTCATATTTTAGACGTGGGACCTTACTAAAAAAAAAAAAAAAAAAAAAGTTCACGAATTTAGGGCGTTTCAAACAGTCCATAAACTATTCTATTTATTCTATGATTAGCTTTATTCTACAATAACCACACCCTAGGAAGGAATAGTAATTGTATAATTAACTTCACTCAGATTCATATATCCCGATTCATTGCATATTGATTATTTAATTGTGATTTCTTTTAGGTCAACCTAGTCACTAATCAAAGATTCTAAATTAAATGTAAACTAGTCTCCTGTTCAGGTTAACTAGTTTCTACAATTTAAGGTTCCACATTAAACATTGGTCCAATGTCACAAGATTATCAGTTTATTGTGTGCTTTACCCTAAATTGTGCATTAAACATTCATAACTTATTATAATTGACTCTAATGGTATGAATCAACAACACCCAATAATTTCTTATTGTCTTGTTCACTTTAGATTGCAATATTCTTATTATCTTAACCTATCAGATTCAACATATTTAGCAATGGTTAAAATCCTAAAATTAATAACCATCAATAATCAATGACATTAACGGAAATCAATCTCATCAATATCATTAACCATGTTAAAAAAAAATCACTAGTAATCACCAATAAACAAGGTTTTGCGAGTAATACAATAGTTTTCAATCAAATAACTTATTCAATATGCAGTATTAATCGTCCAATAATCATAATCTGAGCTTAATCAATGACACAACTACTTTAAATATTCAATTCATCATAATATAAGTAAAACTCAGATTATAAAATACCAAATTCATCAATGATATAGAATAAACGAAAGTAATACCAAATCAAAAGACGAACCACTCGAAACTAGAATGAAATAACTTCAATCTTGATCTCTCGTGCCTCCAAAGTACTCTTAAAATTCGTAAAAATACCTTTGGAACCGAAAACAATAAACCCTAATCGAAATTGGAGTCATCCCCTAATGATATTATGCAGCCGATTTTATACTTTCTGGAAAAGTGATCCATACGGCGGATGGAATAATCCATCCGGCGTATGGATTGAATATAAGCCCTAGCCCAGTCCGCGTATTCCTGGGCCTGCAGTTAATGATCCATACGGCGGATGAAATAATCCATCCGGCGTATGGAATGATTTTTCCAGAATTTCACTTCTTTTTCCTGCATTCTCACCATTCTTGTTCCAACTTTTATTCCAACTTCTAAAATTGCATCATTTGACTCGTTTATTGACCACTTTCTGTCTCTTTTCTCAAAATCCTTCATTTCCACTGCTATTTGCAAATATGAACGAAATTAATATCTAAACTAAACCATTTGCAATGAAAACACGTAGGAATCGGGATAAAATACTATGCAAATATAGTACTTTTACGCACTTATCAAAAATCTTTAATAAACTTTCGGTAATAACCTGCTAGCCCAAGGAAACTTTTAATCTCAGACGGAGACCTCGGAGCATTCCAATTCATAACAGCTTTAACTTTAGACGGATCGACTTTAACTCCATCTTTACAAATAAGGTGACCCAAAAACTGTACCTCACGCAACCAGAATTCACATTTGGAAAATTTTGCATACAACTGTTCCTTTTTCAGAATTTCCAGAATCAATCTCAAATGTTGTTCATGCTCTGACTCAGACTTAGAATAGATCAAGATATCATCGATAAACACAATCACAAACTTATCAAGATAAGGACGACATACCCGATTCATCAAATCCATAAAAATGGCAGGAGCATTTGTCAACCCAAACGGCATAACTAAAAACTCATAATGACCGTACCTGGTACGAAAAGCAGTCTTAGGAATATCTTCCTCACGAACTCGCACCTGGTGATAACCTGATCTTAAATCAATTTTAGAAAAATACGAGGATCCCTGCAGCTGATCAAATAACTCATCATTTCTGGGCAAAGGATACTTGTTCTTTACAGTTCTTTTATTTAATTCCCTGTAGTCAATACACATACACAGAGTGCCATCCTTCTTTTTCACAAACAAAACAGGAGCACCCCACGGAGAAGAACTCGGTCTAATAAACCCTTTATCTAACAGTTCCTGAATCTGACTCATCATTTCAAGAATCTCAGAGGAAGCTAATCTATAAGGAGACTTAGCTACTGGAGTCGAACCAGGAATCAATTCAATATGATATTCGACTTCTCTTACAAGGGGTAAACCAAGCAATTCATCAGGGAACACTTATGGGTATTCAGAAACCACCCGGATATCGGAAATGGATTTTCTTGCTAACTTAGCATCTATCACATAAGCCAAATACGAATTACTACCCTTAGCTAGAGATTTTCTAGCTTTCATCACAGATATCAATGGAAGATTACCCTTCTCCCGTTCCCCTCGAGCCACGATGTGTGAATCATCAGAGATTGGATTTTTTATTAACTTTTGGTGACAATCAATATTAGCTTTATTCTGACTCAACAAATCCATACCAATGACTGCATCGAAACTAGGGATCAGCATTAACAAGAAAGAAACCACAAAATTATGACCCTCTATCGATATGTTAGCTCCGGTTACCGATGTGGTAACAGGAACCATTTTACCATCAACTATTTCAATTTCAAGGGGATTAGAAATCATATAGGGAATTAATTTCAATTTGTCACAAAATTGCACAGCTATAAATGAGCAATTTGCTCCAGAGTCAAATAATACACGAGCTGGTATCGAATTTATGAGAAAAGTACCAGTAATGACGTCGTATGTATGAATAGCATCATCAACAGTCATTTGGAAGGCTCTACTAGCAGCTGTTGGAGGATTATTCCTCTTTTGGCCAGAAGATGAGGAACCCCTAGCCATACCCATACCCTGTCTTTTCGCCTCTGGGCAATCTCCTGCTCGATGCCCTTCATTGTGACAGTTCCAACACACACTGTTAGGGTAAGTACAATCCTTTGCTGCATGACCAAGAACCCCACACTTAACACATCTGGATGTCTGAGGAGTGCAAGGACCAGTATGTTTGGCTCTACATCTGTTACAATAAGAGCTATCAGTTGAAATACCACCAAAATTAGATTGCTTATTCTGCTGAGTTTCCTGTCCTTTCTGTTTTCCCCGACCAGAAGAGTCACCTTTAGATCTCTGTAAGAACCTTTCTTTATTCTGCATATTTCTAGCCCTTATAACACTATCCACCGATCGGGCCAAATTAAAAGCCTGAGGTAATGAACCTGCCAGTCTAACAGTGGTATGGTAATGAGGAGGTAGAGTTCCAACAAAATGATCAATTTTGGTCCTGTCATCCGGGACCCACTGCTGAACAAATCTTAACTTTTCTGAAAACTGTGAAATCAACTCATCGATAGTCATTTGGTCAGTCTTATGTAATTCCATAAACTCACGTCTAATACGAGATATATCATACCCAGAACAAAACTGTTTACACATTTCTGAATAAAAATCTAACCATCTAATAGAATTCCTTTGTTCCTGAGTAAATGATGTAGTGATTGAATCCCACCAAGACATAGCCTGGCCTTTCAATAGTTGAACTGCAAAAGGTACCTTAATTCCTCTTCACATTGACAAACTTCAAATTTTCTCTCCGTGTCACGCAGCCAATCCAAAGTAACAGAGGGATTAGGACTTCCAGAATATTCAGAGGGTTTACAGGACATAAATGTTTATAAAGTATAACCCTTCTTTTGCTGCTGAAAAGGTGGAAACACAGGTAACTGATATCCAGCAGATCCAGAAAAAGATGAGAAAGATACTGAAGTCTGATAAGTACTATAAGGCTGCTGCTGAGATACAAATGGTAGAGAAACCGGAATCTGAGAATAAGATATAATAGGAGGAGTAGTAGTCACAATATGCTGATAAGTAGAAACATGCTGCTGAGAAGACTCAGCCTGCCTACTACGAAGATCCAAAACTTCTGCCTCTAATCTCATAATATACTCTCTATCTGTTTCTGTTTCCCCACCTACTGAAAAAGATGTACCATTATGACCCTGATTCTCTGGAGGTGCATCTGTCCGAGAGGTATTGTTGAGAGTATGGGAAGGTTGCTCATTCTCTGCCATATCTGAAATCACATCACATCTCAAAACTCGTAATTTGTTAGTACTAACATACTAACCAATCTCATATCATAACTAATCCCACCACTCGAAATGTGTAACACCCCCGAAATTCACTGTTTTGCGGAAGCATAGTTTGGGGTGTTACTAATCAAATATCACAGCACAAAGATAAAGTAAACGACATCTATATGCAACGTTTGTAAATTAGTTACATTCCATAGATATATTGTTTGAAAACTTAGTGTTTTCGTATACAAAAATGTAGTTTCCCTAGAATCCGCGCGTGTAGCGGGAGATTCTATTACATAATTAAAATATACAAAAGATAATGCTAAGAATCTCCGTTAATGCAGTTGTGTTGAAATCATGCGACTCTAGCTAAAATCCTGGAGTAATCCTACTCCATCCGAGTACCTGAGAAAACATGCTAAAAAGTGTCAACCAAAAGGTTGGTGAATCTCACAGGTTTGTAAGTAATATCAGCTTTGAACACGAGATTTCATCAGTAATGCCCGCAGGCGTAAAATCAGCAATTTCAATCCAGAAATCGTAAACCAGTATTTGCAAATGTAAGTAAGTAAGTTTATACCGTTGCCATGAGGCTCATAATCGAAGCTTAACCCGTAAGTAATAAGTTTGCTCCCGTGACATGCTCGTAAATGAGCAAGCATCAGTAACAAATAAGTAGTCACCCGTTTCTACGTGTAAATCAGTACGTGGCAGCGCTACTGCCCCGGGTGGGGAGGGTCATTTCCCTAATGGATCCATTAACTATTGTTCGCGCTTAAGTCCATAACTAACGATATATGATGGAGAGACTTCTGTTTGTAAGTAAACTCATGCAATTCCGTTTGGTATAGTAAACAGTTTAGTACTTGTGTTCAAGAAAAGTAGTAGCATGTATCTCCCCCAATAAGATAAAACAGTAAAAGTGGGGTCGTAAGACTCACCTGAGTCGAGTAGTAAGCAGTAGCAAATGGTAGGTAGTATGTAGGTTCCCCGAACCCGTAACCTTTAAATGCCTAAACATATAAAGTTAAGTAAGTAGATGTCTCGCAAGACCATCTAGGCTAGTTGTCTACACAACTCGTTATGTCCAAAGTTGGTTCGTTATCGTTTGTTTTCAGAAAACATGGTTGGCCCATTGGTGACGGTTTGTATTAGTAATAGTCAAAGTATTATCATTTCGTTTGAAACATTTTGTACTGAAACGACGGGGGTCCGGGGGCAGCGCCCCTGGTTGCGGGGTTCCAAGGGGTGGCAACCCCTTGGCGGGGTCCAAGGGGCAGGTAAGTGTGACATTCGCAAGGGAAAAATGCACATTTTCTACATAGTTTTAGTGAAAATCTCTTTAAAAAATCTGATTTCTGCGACGTTGGGTGCAACGTCGCAGGTAAGGATTGTGACGTTGAGTACGACGTCGCTAAGTGTGACATTCGCAAATTAATGCGATGTAATATGGGTCGTCGCTAAGTGCGACGTTGTTTGAGTCTGCAAGGTTAGAGTCTGCGTCGCTATATGCGACCTCACAATTTAATGCGACGTAAAGGCTGGCGTCGCTATATGCGACGTTGAATATTTGTGCGACGTAGTAGGCGACGTCGCCATGTGCGGGAATTGTTACATCCTACAGAGATATTACAAAAGGTGTCGGGAATTGTTACATCCGACTAGTTTATAGAGTAGCGCTAGATAGTCATTAGATTACGAGATAGATTACAAGACAAAGACTACACTAGTCTTAATGTAGATTAATTTGTTCCATCAGCGCGACAAGGCGATCCACGGTTTCTGCCAGTCTGTTGGTTTGCCTGGCATTGTCTTCAACCAAGGCCAGTTTTCGGATAATACTTAAAAATGTGATAACATTACAAGGTTATACAAACAACTAACATGTGATAATACTTAAAAATGAGAGTTTTCGGAGTTTTGTCAGAAACTTACAATTTGCCGAAATGAAATTCCGGAAAGATAGGATTATAGATCGTGGATTGGTGAACGTTTTCCCCTAAACGAGTCTTGAAATCCGAGGTCGTTTGATGCTAGTATTTTATATATTTAGGTGGTGGTGGTGTTTTGGTGGTTTAGAGAGAAATGAGAGAAAGATGGTGAGAAGAGAGAGAGAGTGAGATGAGAAATGAGAAAAGAGTGGGGGATGGTGGGGGTTTTGTCTCCCATTTCATTCCCCGCGGTTGCGCTCCGTGTGATGTTCGTTTCCCGTTCGTTTAAACGTTAACTATTTAATTTTTCGCGTTTATTACGTTTTGTTGCATTATTTAAATGTTGTCGCAATAATATGTAAATAATGTTCATTCAGTTGCGTATTTTATATAATAAAATACGTTCTTATTATTTAAGTAAATTTTCTGTCACCAACGTCCAAATAACTGTGTCGGACTCCGTCCGGTTAATTCGTACGATTCATCCAAATCGCGTAAGTACACACATATATATATATATAAATCACCTTATATATATACAAATAGAGTCTGCAATTAGTCCTATTACATACTAATTACATCTAGTTACAATTAATTAGGCATAATTAATTACCCTAATTTTACAGGTGTTACATTCTCCCCTTGTTAAAGAAATTTCGTCCCGAAATTAGCTTGAGTGCACGGACGGTGCGTTGTCTGGGAAGAGATGTGGGTATTTCTGTCGCATTTGGTCTTCCCGTTCCCAGGTGAATTCAGGACCACGTCTAGAATTCCACCTGACTTTTACGATGGGAATACGACTCTGTTTTAATTGCTTGACCTCGCGGTCCATGATTTCCATAGGTTCCTCGACAAAATGGAGTTTATCATCGATTTGAATTTCGTCGAGCGGTATAATCAGTGTCTCGTCAGACAGACATTTCTTCAAGTTAGAAATGTGGAATGTGTTGTGTACGCTGCTAAGTTCAGCAGGAAGTTGCAGGCGGTATGCCACTGGACCAATCCTTTCAAGGATTTCGAATGGTCCGATGTATCTAGGGTTTAGTTTGCCTCGCTTTCCGAATCGAATGACACCCTTCCACGGTGCCACTTTGAGAAGTACCTTGTCCCCTACCTGGAACTCAAGGTGTTTGCGTCTCACGTCAGCATAGCTTTTCTGACGATCACGTGCGGCTTTCAGCCGGTTTTGAATACCGATGATTTTCTCAGTAGTTTCCTGAATAATATCTGGACCCGTGAGTTGGGAATCTCCTAACTCAGTCCAACAGATAGGTGATCGACACTTACACCCGTAGAGTGCCTCGAAGGGTGCAGCCTTAATGCTGGTATGGTAACTGTTGTTGTACGAGAACTCGCACAACGGTAAGTGACTTTCCCAAGAAGTACCGAAGTCAACTACGCAGGCTCGTAGCATATCCTCCAGTGTTTGAATAGTTCGCTCGCTTTGGCCATCGGTTTGCGGGTGATATGCAGTACTCATATCCAGACGAGTACCAAGAGATTTCTGTAGTGATTGCCAAAAGTTAGAAGTAAAACGGCTGTCCCTATCCGAGATGATCGAGATAGGTACACCGTGTCGCGAGATGATTTCTTTGACGTAGATGCGAGTCAGACGCTCCATCTTGTCGGTTTCCTTGATGGCCAGAAAATGAGCAGATTTCGTGAGACGGTCCACGATCACCCAAATGGTATCGCAACCACTCGAAGTTTTTGGTAGTTTGGTAATGAAGTCCATGGTAATCTGTTCCCATTTCCATTGAGGAATTTCAGGTTGTTGGAGCAACCCCGAGGGTCTTTGGTGTTCGGCCTTGACTTTGGAACAGGTTAGGCATTTACTGACGTACAAGGCGATGTCAGCTTTCATGTTAGACCACCAATACAACCCTTTGATGTCATGATACATCTTGTCAGATCCAGGATGTATAGAGTATCGAGATTTGTGAGCTTCAGCCATCACCAAATCTCGCAAGTTTCCGAATTCGGGTAACCACACCCGGTTAGAGAAGTATCGAGTTCCATCGGGTTTGATTTCGAATTGTTTATCCAAGCCTCGCAAGGCTTCATTTTTCAAGTTTTCATCGTTGAGTGCTTCAAGTTGAGCGGTAAGGATTTGAGCAGGAAGCTCGTTACGAATTGTCATAGAAAGTGCTCGGACTCGAAGGGGTTTCACTCGTTCTTTTCGGCTTAAGGCATCGGCAACTACGTTAGCCTTGCCCGGATGGTATTTGATCTTGCAGTCGTAGTCACTAAGTAGCTCAACCCAGCGACGTTGCCTCATGTTTAGATCTTTCTGATCGAATATGTGTTGGAGACTTTTGTGATCGGTGAAGATAGTGCTTTTCGTACCGTAGAGGTAATGTCTCCAGATTTTCAATGCGAAGACCACAGCACCTAACTCGAGGTCGTGGGTCGTATAGTTTTTCTCGTGGATTTTTAGTTGTCGTGAGGCATAGGCAATGACTTTTTCTCGTTGCATTAACACACAACCAAGTCCTTGGTGTGAGGCGTCGCAGTAAACTACGAAATCGTCGGTGCCCTCGGGTAAGGACAAGATTGGTGCACTGCAAAGTTTGTTTTTCAATAGCTGGAAGGCTGACTCCTGTTTATCCGTCCAATCGAACTTCTTATCTTTCTGAGTCAGTGTGGTTAGGGGAACAGCTATTCTTGAAAAGTTTTCGATGAATCGGCGGTAATAACCAGCAAGACCTAAGAATTGTCTCACTTCGGTTGGAGTGGTCGGCGACTCCCAGCCCTTGATTGCTTCAATCTTGGCGGGATCAACATGAATTCCTTGGCTGTCAATCACGTGCTCGAGGAATTGAACGGTTCGAATCCAGAACTCACACTTAGAGAATTTGGCATATAACTCTTCGTGTTTCAGGAGTCCTAGAATGGTTTTCAGATGTTGAGCATGTTCCTGCTCGTTGCGAGAGTAAATCAGAATATCGTCGATGAACACAATGACGAATTTGTCAAGATATGGTTTGCACACCCGATTCATAAGGTCCATGAATACGGTCGGTGCGTTGGTTAAACCGAATGGCATCACTTGGAATTCGTAATGCCCATAACGAGTTTGGAAAGCTGTCTTTGGAATATCATTGTCGCGAACTCGGAGTTGATGATAACCTGACCGTAGATCAATCTTTGAGTAAACACTCGATCCCTGGAGTTGGTCAAATAGGTCATCGATTCTAGGAAGTGGATACCGATTCTTTATGGTTAGCTTATTCAGCTCTCGGTAATCGATACACATGCGGAAAGATCCATCTTTCTTTTTCACGAATAAGACCGGAGCTCCCCAAGGCGAGGAACTTGGTCGAATGAATCCTCTGTCCAGGAGTTCCTGTAGTTGGTTAGACAACTCCTGCATTTCGGATGGTGCTAAACGGTAAGGGGCTCGTGCCACGGGTGCAGCTCCGGGCACAAGTTCGATTTGAAATTCAACTTGCCTAGGTGGCGGAAGTCCGGGCAAGTCTTCAGGAAAGACTTCCGGGAAATCCCGCACGATCGGAACATCCTCAAGTCGCTTCTCCTCCGACTTCTTCTCCGTTACATGTGCGAGGATGGCTTGATACCCTTTTCGTAGATATTTTCTAGTTTTCAGACAGGAGACAATATTCAGATTCCGTCTCCCGGTCTCCCCTTGTAGGACTAAGGTTCCACCGGAGACAAGAGGTATGCGAACGAGTTTGTCATGACAGATGATTTCAGCTCGATGCTTGGATAACCAATCCATACCGACAATAATATCGAAGCTGCCGATCTCGACAGGGATTAGGTCAATGGGAAACGTTTCGTTCGTGAGGTTAAGTGTACAGTTAGGTATGATGCTATCAGTTTCAATCAGTTTGCCGTTAGCTAATTCTACAATGTAATTAGCATCTAAGGCAGTGGGAGTGATATCAAGTAAAGGGCTAAATTTCTCAGAAATGAAGCTTCTATCGGCACCAGTATCAAATAACATAGAAGCAGTAAGGTCGTTGAGAAGGAACGTACCCGTCACAACGTTCGGGTCTTGTCGGGCTTCCCCAGCCTTGATAACGAAAGCTCTACCGCGAGCAGGGTTGTTGTTGTTTTTCAGCTTTGGGCAATCTTTCTTGAAGTGCCCTAAATTTCCGCACCCAAACAGGCCTTTGGTGCATTGGTGTTGGGGGTAGAAATGTTGGTTCGGCAATCCTTGGCTAAATGCCCGAACCGTTTGCAGTTGGAGCAAGGGCAAGAACCGTCATGATGGCGGTTGCATTTGGGATAGTAAGGCTTGCTCCCACTATACCCTTTCTTTTCCGAAGTCCCCGATGAATAAGCCTTAATGAACTCAGGCTTTTTGTTGGAGGTTTGGTTGGATGGGTTGGGGTTTCCTTCCCACTTGTGTTTGTTGTTTGCAGATGGGGTTGAAGTTGTGCCACGGCGAACAGAATTTGCCGTTAGCTCATGGGCCATACGGATGGCGCTCTGAATAGTACCCGGTTTGGATGAAGTCACCAGGTCCTGTAGTCTCTCGGGGAGACCATCAACAAATTTCTCGATCCTCTTGTACTCAGGATCGACCATGGTTGGGCACAGAAGTGCCAGTTGATGGAAACGGTTTGTGTATCCGGTGATGTCATCACCCTGCATCTTGTGGTTCCAAAATTCCATTTCCAGCTGTTTCAATTCATCCCTGGGGCAATACTCGCCCCTCAACATCTTCTTCAACTCCTCCCAAGGGAGTTTGTAAGCATTAGCAACACCCACAGTCTGGGCATATGTGTTCCACCAGGTGAGTGCGGTGTCAGTAAAAGTACTAACTGAGAACTTAACTTTGTCTCCCTCCGCACAGTTGCAGATCAGAAATACAGACTCAACTTTCTCGATCCAGTGAACTAGACCGATAGCTCCCTCAATACCTGCAAAGTTTAGGGGTTTGCAGTTCTGGAAGTCCTTGTAAGAACAAGGTTTAGCAGCAGGGGTTTCAGCGGCATCGCTGTTCCTCGTGGAACTTGGTGGAGTATTCCGAGCCAAGGCTTCAGTAACAGCCTGGGTTATAAGGGAGGTAATCTGGGCATCTGTGTATGGTCTTGTCTTTGGCGGCATGATTCTTCAATAAAAGAAATGAAGATACATGAGATTTTGTAGGAACTTGTAATTGTCACAGATGTACATGTATAAAAGCAGTAGTACATAACATCAACATGGAAAATGACAATTAATGTGAGTTGAAATAACAAGGAATATTTGATAGATGATGTGAGTTCAAAGGTTACATCCTACAGAGATATTACAAAAGGTGTCGGGAATTGTTACATCCGACTAGTTTATATAGTAGCGCTAGATAGTCATTAGATTACGAGATAGATTACAAGACAAAGACTACACTAGTCTTAATGTAGATTAATTTGTTCCATCAGCGCGACAAGGCGATCCACGGTTTCTGCCAGTCTGTTGGTTTGCCTGGCATTGTCTTCAACCAAGGCCAGTTTTCGGATAATACTTAAAAATGTGATAACATTACAAGGTTATACAAACAACTAACATGTGATAATACTTAAAAATGAGAGTTTTCGGAGTTTTGTCGGAAACTTACAATTTGCCGAAATGAAATTCCGGAAAGATAGGATTATAGATCGTGGATTGGTGAACGTTTTCCCCTAAACGAGTCTTGAAATCCGAGGTCGTTTGATGCTAGTATTTTATATATTTAGGTGGTGGTGGTGTTTTGGTGGTTTAGAGAGAAATGAGAGAAAGATGGTGAGAAGAGAGAGAGAGTGAGATGAGAAATGAGAAAAGAGTGGGGGATGGTGGGGGTTTTGTCTCCCATTTCATTCCCCGCGGTTGCGCTCCGTGTGATGTTCGTTTCCCGTTCGTTTAAACGTTAACTATTTAATTTTTCGCGTTTATTACGTTTTGTTGCATTATTTAAATGTTGTCGCAATAATATGTAAATAATGTTCGTTCAGTTGCGTATTTTATATAATAAAATACGTTCTTATTATTTAAGTAAATTTCTGTCACCAACGTCCAAATAACTGTGTCGGACTCCGTCCGGTTAATTCGTACGATTCATCCAAATCGCGTAAGTACACACATATATATATATATAAATCACCTTATATATATACAAATAGAGTCTGTAATTAGTCCTATTACATACTAATTACATCTAGTTACAATTAATTAGGCATAATTAATTACCCTAATTTTACAGGTGTTACAAAAGGTTTGACCAACATAAAACTAAGTTTAGGATTGAACACTTTACTAATGTTCAATTCCCCCAAACTTTTGCTCTGATACCAACTTTTAACACCTCTGAATTTAGAACCAGTTTTTTTTTTAAATTTCGGAAACGTAAATCCCATCATATTTTATACATACATATGACATCAAGTCATATCAAAACATTACAGGTTTATAATATTAAGATCTATAGTTACAAAAGATAAAATATCAGCTGGGTGTTATACAAACAAACATTTTAATACTATCAAAATGATCAGAGTAGCCAGCTGTCAAACATTCCTTCAATTATCCATAACTTGCCCAGCTATATTCCAAAAATTTAACCTGCAAGAGTATTGTGGGGGATTAACACGAAGCTAAGTGAATAGATTAAATCTAGCAGTTTAACTCAGTATAACAATATATGTTTACAACAATAAACACATAACCAACACAGAGGATCGGTGGTTCTTGAGGCGCCCTCAGTTCGCGGTGGCCCGCCAAGAACACTTATAACCAACTGCAGACCGTCACAGTGGTTTTGCCGATAGCTCATTGCTATCTTTAATCAACATGGATCTAATTCACAACGAATGTTCATCAATCCCATGTTGACTAACCTATAGCAACTAAGCCCAACCGCAATTGACCTCACGTATCTCATATAATCACATATTCCAAACTATCATGGAGTTTATACCAAATAATCAAGCTATCAACAATAATTCTACTTTTAATTGATGTAACCAAATACGTTATCACCAATTTACACTGTGAGATCCAATCCACTCACCTTTCTCTAGCAAACTCCTACTCAAAGATCTTATCTTATTGAGTCTTCGGTGGATCTGAGAACATAACAACAATAAGTTAGTAACTCATTCAACCATCTCATAATCTATATAACTTAACTCAATATATACAATCAGTTAACTTAAGTATTATATCACATAATCAACAAGACTCTTAAATGTCACATATACTTGAATTCTAATGGAATCACTTACTTTACATGTTAAGTTAAACCATTAGTCCCAATTTATTATCATGCATGTTGTTATTAGTTAACACAAAGCTTATACATTAACATCAGCTCCTAAAACATATGCAGAATTGAAACTGGTCTGTGCAGACCCAAATCGCGTCGCAATGACACTCAATCGCGTCGCTATTTACTCTAGATCGCGTCGCAACAAGACTCAATCGCGTCGCGATTCACAACACATCGTGTCGCGATGTTGGATGGCCGCGTCGCGATCTGTATCGGCGATTTTTAGACCTGAACCTGCAAATCACCTACTGCTCGAACCAAACTCAAAACTTACACAACGGCACACATTAATACAGTTTTCTGCTTATTCTAACACCTCAAAAACTTCAACTATCAACATATAACATCATATAACCACTTTCAAGCCTTAATTTGCATATTTGATTCAATACCCATAATTATATCTATAAACCTAATTAAATCATTTATCTTCACAAAATTATGAAGAACACCATATACTCATCATGAAATCATCACAAATCAGTTGTTATTCACAACAAACATCACTTAAGCACCAATTTCTCCTATTCACTGTAACATCCTCTCTTCTGGTCCGGTAATTTCTAATTTTAAATTGATGTATTTAATTGTATTAGAAATTAATTGATAAATATGTTTAAATTGCGAAACTTAGTTAAATAAGCCTCAGGACTTACTGTGCTTAGTAAATTATTGATTGTTTTGATTTACTATAGTTGACGGTGCAATAAAAGAAGTTTCTCGCAAATGGTTTTTAGGTTCCAGGCTATAGATTGAAAGGGGATTAGTTTTAAGTGGATACGGGTCGGTGTTAAAAAGTGACCGACTTATAAACTTTCCCAAATAGGAAAGTGGCATCATTTCCTCTTTTAGAAACTAAGAACTATAACCTAAAGCTCTAAAAACTTAGAACCTACAAACTAGAAATCTTGGAATCAAAATTCAATCTGTGATCTTGAGCTGATTGTGAGCTTGTGATAGCATAAACATCATCATCATCACTTTGAAATTCTTAATTTGGTAAGTGTTTGAATATTTGAATTGAGTTTTGAGTGTGATCATGCAAATTATTGAAGTATATGTGAATTGAAGCTTGAATGATGCTTTGGTATGCATATATGGTAGTATTTGAGTGAATTGTAACTTCAAAACTGAGAATCAAGTGATTATAATGTTGGTTTAAGAAAATGGGTTGAGCTGTGTGTTTGCAGGTCTGCATCTGAGCTGAAACGCGTAGGAACGCGATCCTGACCCTTTGCCTGGATCGCGTTGCTATATGAAAAATGGTTACAGAACATTTTCTTCTTGGGAACGCGATCCAGCTCATGTTACCCGGATCGCGTTACCATGTGAAATTTCGTCACAGAACTTTTTTAACTGACGAACGCGATCCCACCACCCTTTGCCGGATCGCGTTTGAATGAATAAATTTGATGAGTTTTGCAAAATTTGAAAATGCATAAGTGTTTGGAAGATGGTGTTTTTAGTGACACTTCTTATGTCATATTCCTTTAGTGGCATTTAGGTGGTACTTTAGTGGCACTTATCCATTGAAAATATATGTTATAATGTGGATAATTCTAATGAGTTATGAGACTTAGTAAAGAAGTTTAACGTCGACTGAGTATTGTATATAATATTCCTTTAGTGGCACTTTATTGATGTTTTAGTGGCACTTTTGTAGAAAGATATTATTGTTACTTATGTTTGGAATTGATTAATAATGTGATTACTTATGTAATGTGTTTAATTACATAAGTATCATTAGTTGAAAACAAATTACTAACTTATGATTGATTTTATGTTCTCAGATAATCCAAGGGCTCAGCGAGATAAGACTGCTGAGTAAGTAACTGAGACGAATCAGGTGAGTGGATTTGAAACTCATAGTTTGATTGGGTTGTGTCAGTTTGATTTCAATCAGTAATTATAGGATTACTATTGATAGAATGTTAACTTGGAAATGATATGCCATTTGATTGGTGGTTTGATTAGCCTGTGAGCTTGATTGATGAATACAGAGGTCAACTAGATTGTCGGTTGGACTTGATTGCTAATGTTGGTCAACACAGGGTTGCGTACATGTGTTGATAGAGATTAGCATTTAGTTAGCGGTTAATCACTGTTTTGGCCTACAGTTGATTTAAGTGTTCTGATGGGGCCACCCGGAACAGGGTCCTTAGGAACCACCGTTCCTCTTGACGATATTTGTTGCATTATTGATTGTGAACAGATTGCTAGCTAAATTGAATTATAGTTGATTATTCATTCACTTAGCTTCGTGCTAATCCCTCAATTTACTTCCTGCAGGTTATGTTTAATTATGTGGGTAGCCAGGAAGGGACGTTTTGATGCTGGGAATGTTTGAAACTTGCAACTCTGATCCAGTTTGTAATAAATAATGTTTTATAGTATATAATGCCCCGGGTTTGTAAACATGTTAACTATGTTTGTTTAGTAGTTAAACATATTGTATAAAGGGTTGCGAAAATTTCTAGCAGGTTTTAATAGAATATGTATTTCAAGTAGTCGCTTTCGCCAAACTTAATATTATATTGTTGTATTAAATGAGGGGCGTTATAAGTTTGGTTTTCACCTAAACTATGTTTCCATTTCACTAACACCATGGGAATCTGTTTCTTCCTAAGTTTGGTAATTTTTCTGTCGAGAAGTTCAACTGGTTCTTCAACTAACTTCTGACTCTGATCAACTTTCAAATCTTTCAAAGGAAGAATCTGAGACTGATCCTCAACGTTACATTTCCTCAAATAACAAATGTTAAACGTGTCATGAATACCAGCAAGCTCTGGAGGAAGATCCAATGTAACAGACTGATCATTAACAATCTGACGAATTCTAAACGGTCCAATATATCGAGGAGCCAATTTGCCACGTTTCCCAAACCGTATTACCCCTTTCCAAGGCGAAACTTTCAAGTAAACAAGTTCACCTTCAACAAAAGTAACTGGTCGACGTTTAGGATCAGCATATTGTTTCTGTCTATCACGTACAGCTTTCAACTTTTCACGAGCCACTGCTACTTTATCAGCTGTCATCTGAACAATATCTGGACCTGCAAACTGCTTCTCACCTGCCTCTAGCCAACAAGTTGGAGTTCTACAACGGCGTCCATAAAGCATTTCATATGGAGGCATGCCAATACTAGAATGATATGAGTTATTATAAGCAAACTCAACCAATGGCAAATGAGAATCCCAAGAACCACCATACTCTAGAATACAAGCTCTTAACATATCCTCAAGCGTCTGAATCGTGCGTTCTGACTGACCATCTGCTTGAGGATGATAAGTTGTACTAAGATTCACACGTGTACCCAATTCATGCTGCAAACTCTGCCAGAAATGAGATACAAACCTCGGATCTCTATCAGATACAATCGATAATGGAATACCATGCCGAGAAACAATCTCATTTACATACAACTGTGCAAGTTTACTCAAAGATGCAGTTTCACTAGAAGCGAGAAAATGAGCACTCTTGGTCAATCGATCAACAATGACCCAAACCATGTCATTTCCGCGGACAGTTCTAGGCAGTTTGGTAACAAAATCCATAGTCAAATGTTCCCACTTCCATTCGGGAATCTCAAGCTGTTTCAACGATCCATACGGCTTCTGGTGTTCAGCTTTAACTTGAGAACAAATATGACAAGAACTAACAAACCTTGCTACATCCATCTTCATTGTAGGCCACCAATAGAAAGGTTTCAAGTCATTATACATTTTAGTACTTCCAGGATGTACAGAAAATCTAGACTTATGGGCTTCATTCAGAATAACATCCCGAAGACCACCAAATAAAGGAATCCAAACACGAGACTGAAAGGTTTTTAATCCTCTCGAATCATCCAATAACAATTCCTTTCGATTCAACATAATTTCAGATTTCAAATTATGATCTAACAAAGCCTTTAACTGTGCAGCTTTTATCTGAGCCACCAAATCAGAAGAAACTTCTAAACGCATAACATAAACTCGATCAGAAGTTACCTTGCGGCTTAAAGCATTAGCAACCACATTGGCTTTCCCTGGATGGTATTTAATTTCACAATCATAATCTTTGATTAATTCTAACCATCGTCTCTGCCGCATATTCAACTCTTGCTGTGAAAATATATACTGAAGACTCTTGTGATCTGTACAAATAACACATTTAGTACCATACAAGTAATGCCTCCAGATTTTTAAAGCAAACACAACTGCTGCAAGCTCTAAATCATGGGTAGGATAATTTCTTTCATGAGGTTTGAGCTGACGAGAAGCATAAGCAATCACACGATCTCGCTGCATCAAAACACAACCCAAACCAGCAATCGATGCATCACAATAAACAATAAAATCATCGGACCCATCTGGCAATGCTAACACAGGAGCCTGACATAACAACTGTTTCAGAGTCTGAAAAGTTGTTTCCTGTTGTTCAGTCCATACAAACTTTTCATCATTACGGGTCAATTTAGTCAACGAACCGGCAATTTTAGAAAAATCTTTAATAAACTTCCGGTAATAACCCGCCAAACCAAGAAAACTTTTTATTTCTGAAGCAGACTTTGGAGCTTTCCAATTCATTACAGCTTCAATTTTCGAAGGATCAACTTTAACACCATCATTACAAATAATATGACCCAAAAACTGTACTTCCCGAATCCAAAATTCACATTTAGAAAACTTTGCATACAAATGTTCTCTCTTTAAGGTTTCCAATACCAACCTCAAATGCATTCCATGCTCTGATTCGGATTTAGAATATACCAAAATGTCATCGATAAACACAATCACAAATTTATCAAGAAAAGGTCGACAAACACGGTTCATCAAATCCATAAAAACTGCGGGAGCATTCGTCAAACCAAAAGGCATAACCAGGAATTCAAAATGACCATACCTGGTTCTAAATGCAGTTTTAGGAATATCACAATCCCTAACACGAACTTGATGATAACCTGATCTCAAATCAATCTTTGAATAAAATGAAGATCCCTGCAACTGATCAAATAAATCATCTATCCGAGGCAGAGGATATTTATTCTTTACTGTCCTTTTATTCAATTCCCTATAATCAATGCACATTCTAAAAGACCCATCTTTCTTTTTCACAAACAGAACTGGTGCACCCCAGGGAGAAGAACTAGGTCTAATAAACCCTTTATCCAACAACTCCTGTATCTGATTCATCATTTCACGTATCTCAGACGGAGCTAATCTATAAGGGGCTTTGGCTATAGGTGAAGAGCCAGGAACAAGATCAATCTGATATTCAACTTCCCTAACCGGTGGTAAACCAGGTAATTCATCAGGGAATACTTCCGGATACTCAGAAACAACCGGTACATCAGAAAGGGACTTCTTTTCTAACTTAGCATCAATCACATAAGCTAGATACGATTCACAGCCCTTGGACAAAGATTTCCTAGCTTTCATCATACTAATCAAAGGTATACAAACATTATCCCGTTCTCCTCGAGCCACGACATATGACTTTTCAGAGATTGGAATTCTAATCAGCTTATTGTGGCAATCTATGCTTGCTTTATACTGACTTAACCAATCCATACCAATAATCACATCAAAACTAGCAATTGGCATCAACAGAAAGGAAATTGGGAAAGTCTGGCTATCTATTATAATACTAGCTCCAATTACCGAGGTGGTAACAGGAACCGATTTGCCACTAGCTATTTCTACTTCAACTGGGTTTGTTATCACAGTAGGCATCATTTTCAACTTATCACAGAAGTACATGGATACAAAAGAACAATTTGCACCAGAATCAAATAAAACACGAGCTGGTACAGAATTTACAAGAAAAGTACCCGTGATCACGTCATCTGTATGGACAGCTTCATCAACTGTCATTTGAAAAGCCCTACTAACTGCAGATGGCGGATTCTTCCGCTTCTGACCGGAAGAAGCTGATGAACCAACAACTGTCCCCGAACCCTGTCTCCTAGCCTCAGAACACTGATTTGCACGATGACCTTCCTTATGGCAATTCCAACACACATAAGTGGGAAAAACACAATCTTTGGCTTCATGCCCAATCACACCACATTTTACACATCTAGTGGTTTGCACAGTACACGGCCCAAAATGTCTAGCTCTACACTTAATACACCAATTGGGACGATCAGAAGTACCACCACGACTTTCTTGTTTCTTACCCTGCTGATTTCCTTACCACCGTTGCTTACCTTTACCAGAAGATTCACTCTTAGATTTCTGAGAAACCATTTCTTTACTTGATGCCTGTTGAGGTTTTAAATCACTGTCAACAGATCGAGCTAACATGAAAGCTTGAGAAAGAGAGCCAGCTAATCTCACTGAAGTTCGATACTGATTAGGTAAAGTACCCACAAACTGTTCTATCTGAGTTCTCTCATCAGGAACCCACTGCTGAACAAACCTGAGTTTCTCTGTAAACTGATTTATCAAATCATCCATTGACATGTTATCAGTTAATTGCAAATCCATAAACTCTTTTCTAATCCGAGCTATATCATAGTTTGAACAATACTGCTTACAAACTTCATTACGAAAATCAGACCATCGGATAGATGCTTTCTGAAAAGAAGTTAATACAGAAGTAATCGAATCCCACCAATTCATAGCTGCTCCTTTTAAAAGTTGAGTTACATAAGGAACTTTTAGTTCTTCCTCACATTGACAGACTTCAAATTTCTTTTCAACATCTCTCAACCAATCTAGAGTTACAGAAGGATTCGTACTACCCGAATACACAGACGGATTACTGCTCATAAAGGTTTTAAAGGAACACACCTTTTGCTTTGGCGGTGAAATCGTACCAAACACAGGATGAGATGATTCAGCCTCTTTTTGTTGTTTATACATTCTAAGTGCTTGGTTTTCCTCTTCCAATTGAAGTAGATACTGATCCCTTTCTGCCTCCTCTCTAGCATGGAAAGAAGTACCAGCATTCTCATTCCGGTCATCATGAGTCTCAGCAGCAACTTCAGGCCTTAAGGCATTATTAGGGTTAACAGGTAGTTGCTCGTTATCCGCCATATCTGTAAACACCACAACAGCTTACAAATCATTAGTCGTTAGCACCTATTCTGCTAACCGATTCACATTCAGTACATAATCCCTTTCCCAAGAATGTTTGACACAACACAATCAAAGTTTAGGATTGAACATACAATCATATTCAATTGCCCCAAACTATTGCTCTGATACCAACTTATAACGCCCCTCATTTAATACAACAATATAATATTAAGTTTGGCGGAAGCGACTACTTGAAATACATATTCTATTAAAACCTGCTAGAAATTTTCGCAACCCTTTATACAATATGTTTAACTACTAAACAAACATAGTTAACATGTTTACAAACCCGGGGCATTATATACTATAAAACATTATTTATTACAAACTGGATCAGAGTTGCAAGTTTCAAACATTCCCAGCATCAAAACGTCCCTTCCTGGCTACCCACATAATTAAACATAACCTGCAGGAAGTAAATTGAGGGATTAGCACGAAGCTAAGTGAATGAATAATCAACTATAATTCAATTTAGCTAGCAATCTGTTCACAATCAATAATGCAACAAATATCGTCAAGAGGAACGGTGGTTCCTAAGGACCCTGTTCCGGGTGGCCCCATCAGAACACTTAAATCAACTGTAGGCCAAAACAGTGATTAACCGCTAACTAAATGCTAATCTCTATCAACACATGTACGCAACCCTGTGTTGACCAACATTAGCAATCAAGTCCAACCGACAATCTAGTTGACCTCTGTATTCATCAATCAAGCTCACAGGCTAATCAAACCACCAATCAAATGGCATATCATTTCCAAGTTAACATTCTATCAATAGTAATCCTATAATTACTGATTGAAATCAAACTGACATAACCAAATCAAACTATGAGTTTCAAATCCACTCACCTGATTCGTCTCAGTTACTTACTCAGCAGTCTTATCTCGCTGAGCCCTTGGATTATCTGAGAACATAAAATCAATCATAAGTTAGTAATTTGTTTTCAACTAATGGTACTTATGTAATTAAACACATTACATAAGTAATCACATTATTAATCAATTCCAAACATAAGTAACAATAATATCTTTCTACAAAAGTGCCACTAAAACATCAATAAAGTGCCACTAAAGGAATATTATATACAATACTCAGTCGACGTTAAACTTCTTTACTAAGTCTCATAACTCATTAGAATTATCCACATTATAACATATATTTTCAATGGATAAGTGCCACTAAAGTACCACCTAAATGCCACTTAAGGAATATGACATAAGAAGTGTCACTAAAAACACCATCTTCCAAACACTTATGCATTTTCAAATTTTGCAAAACTCATCAAATTTATTCATTCAAACGCGATCCGGCAAAGGGTGGTGGGATCGCGTTCGTCAGTTAAAAAAGTTCTGTGACGAAATTTCACATGGTAACGCGATCCGGGTAACATTAGCTGGATCGCGTTCCCAAGAAGAAAATGTTCTGTAACCATTTTTCATATAGCAACGCGATCCAGGCAAAGGGTCAGGATCGCGTTCCTACGCGTTTCAGCTCAGGTGCAGACCTGCAAACACACAGCTCAACCCATTTTCTTAAACCAAATTATAATCACTTGATTCTCAGTTTTGAAGTTACAATTCACTCAAATACTACCATATATGCATACCAAAGCATCATTCAAGCTTCAATTCACATATACTTCAATAATTTGCATGATCACACTCAAAACTCAATTCAAATATTCAAACACTTACCAAATTAAGAATTTCAAAGTGATGATGATTATGTTTATGCTATCACAAGCTCACAATCAGCTCAAGATCACATATTGAATTTTGATTCCAAGATTTCTAGTTTGTAGGTTCTAAGTTTTTAGAGCTTTAGGTTATAGTTCTTAGTTTCTAAAAGAGGAAATGATGCCACTTTCCTATTTGGGAAAGTTTATAAGTCGGTCACTTTTTAACACCGACCCGTATCCACTTAAAACTAATCCCCTTTCAATCTATAGCCTGGAACCTAAAAACCATTTGCGAGAAACTTCTTTTATTGCACCGTCAACTATAGTAAATCAAAACAATCAATAATTTACTAAGCACAATAAGTCCTGAGGCTTATTTAACTAAGTTTCGCAATTTAAACATATTTATCAATTAATTTCTAATACAATTAAATACATCAATTTAAACATGTTTGTCTTAATCTTTGGTGAATTTTCTTGAATATGCAATAAGGGTTTTCAAATGAAATGAAGTATAAATTTAGGAAAGTAAATTTTAAGTCGGCACATCAACTAACTAACCCAATTATTGTTTATAATTTATTCCCCTCTTAAACCTATTGTCTAGAACCTAAAAACCATTTGCGAGAAAACTATTTCATTTTACCGTGAACTATAACAAATAATAATTCACTAGTCACAATTAGTCCTTTGACCAAATTTCCTAAGTTTTATATCAAAACATTTAAATACACAGTATATATAATATAACATATAATAATATCTAAGTAAGGGAAATTACCGAATTACCCTCAGGCCATAAAAGCGGATGTTACATCTAAAACTAAGGTTTGGTCGTAGCATTGTGAACAAGTTGATATGTAACATATGCATTCAGCATTCATACATTCAAGCATGTACGTAGTGGTGTTGTGCGCGTAAAATGCTTTATAGATTATAACGAACACTCGCCTTTGATTGTTTGATACTTTGGATCAAATAATATACCGTATACATAAAAGGTGTTGTTAGAAAGATAACCTATATGTTACTTCTGCAACACCGGAGATGTAAAAAGTACGGCTAATATGTGGTGTTAGTCCGACATTTGATAGAAACAAAAAAATGGGTCGTAAACATACATCGACTCATAAAATGTCAATACAAGAAACGAATAGTGTAAAATGACTTATAAATTTCAAGTTATTTGTTCATTATTATCTCCTCATTATTTTATTTTTTAGTAATTAATCGTTTCGGCTGGTGAATTTTTTTTTACTATTGTAGTAAATATTTTGTTTCACGTTTGCCAAAAATATTTCTGCTTGTCAGTGACGCAAATAAGGTCCCCACTGCATCATCCGATAAACCTACTTACATGTCACAAATGGCCATAGCAATGGGAGAATTAGAAGCAATTGAGACTTTTTTACACCAGGTATGCTTAGAAAATAAATTAACAAATACCGGTCATTATGGAACACATACCTTAGTCAATCGAATTACAACATAATAAATCACTTTCTTTTTATGACAGTTTTAAACAATATATATTTTTCTTTCGTTCCTATTTGACTTTTTCTTATGTAATTATTATTCTTAAATAAAAATTCAGGCAGATACACTTAGAGAGGATATCATCAAGAAGGTGCATGAAATACTCAAAACAAGACAATCAGCACATGCGTTACTAGCAATTAATGACTACTTCGCAAGGCTACAAGCATTGAGCACTTTTTGGAATCATCGACCAAGACAATGAGTAGAATAAAGTACTCAATCATCTAATAATTCAATTTTTACTTTCCAACGGATCCATATGGTTGCTCTTTCATTTTATTTGATTTTGGATTTTGTTCGTCTTAAAAACAAATACAAACTAATTCGTTAATGTTTACTTTTGAATATTAGTATATATGCATTCAGTCAACTTTATGCTAACAATTAACTAATACAATTATTGAAAAAATAATTAAAACATTGTATTTAAAATTTCATGCTATAGCCCCGCGAATTCGCGGGTTATAAGCTAGTAAATAATAACAATTTAGAAAAAAAAACTTTTTGTTAGAACGATCTTATCAACGAAATAGAAGTTAATGAAATGGAATAACGGGATAAATCATTTGGGCTTTTAAGCCCAAACGCTCGGCCCATATTGAGTTTAATGAGCCAGCCTGTCAATCAATCTCTTGCACTCCATAAATAAAAGCGTTTCAAAATTTTGGCGCCAAAAAGAAGAAACTCCATTTTTGCAGACATGAAAGAGGATCATTATGATCAAACACTGAAATCAAATCGCAAGATCAGATCGATTCATGCTCATTCGAAGAAACTAAATCATCATCAGCAGCAAAAGGTCGGTTTACGATTTCAATTAACTGTACCTTTTTTTTTTCCAGTTTTGTTCGTAATCACTAAATCATCTCCGATGATAAATTATGTAATTTTGTATATATACACCTTTTTTGTTCATGTATCTATTTTAACCGGATTCGAGTTTATTCAATTGATGTAACAGAGCATTAATAAGAATTTGAGTTCTGTTTTCACTCCGATCTCTGAGAACGATGTCTTATTGGAGAACAAATCAATCTCAGAATCTGTTGATGTTGATCAGTTATCCATTGAGGTAATTTGTATGGTTATATCGTTTTTTCTATTTTAAAATCGTTCTCTGTGTTTGATCCTTTCATTTTGATTCGTCCTTATAGTTATTTGATTGTTCTATAATCAGATCGGCAAAACAAGCTTAATTACTGATGGCAATCTGGTTTCTGATAACATCGTGGCAATTCAACCTCCAGAAGGTTTGGTTAAAGCCTCTTCTGTGTCCGAGGCTTTCGTTTTTGATGATGATCAAACCGATGAATCTATAGAGGTATATTCGTTAATGAAATTAGTTAACAGTTTTCATAATGAATTATTGGTAATGCTTAATTACTTCATGTTGAATAAGTTTCGAATGAGCAATGTGTTAATAATGTGGTATATACTATAGAAAGTGTTAGAATATGAATTTTTGTTGACATATCAATTTAATAATTAGCAGTTCATCCTTACAAACTGTCTAGCTGCAATTAAAGCTTTTACAGATGATAAAATTCGACTTTGTTGATCTATACAAATTCACCGTTTATGGTTACTTATACTCTTATAGTTTACGGATATGTGGTATTATGCCTGCTTAGAATTTGATTAAAATTAGTGTTTGTTGTTGGCAGTGACACTTGATATTCAATGATGTTGAATGATCAAATACTTATTTACGAAGTGCCTTCAAGCCAATAGTTCATTAGGTTGATTTTCATAGTTTATAGCACAAGTTTAGGTTGAAATCTCATTACTCTTTTGGATGCGAGGTCTTTTTGGGCTTTATAAGTTTACTATGAATCTAAAACTTGATAGGAAACCACGAAATTAATGCTTGTTGTTGGTAGTATAATGGTATATTAAAGCATCTGAAAGGAAGTTCATTACATAATTAAAGTGACGTGATAGACAATTTTAGTTAGTATTGGCTCATAAATACTTCCCTTTTGCTGTAATCTTTCAGATTTCAAAAATTTTGTTTAGAAGTAATCTTGATTTACTTTTCAATGTTTTAGAGCTGCATTGTGTCACCATCATCTGTTACGACTCGTTTGTTAGATATGACTCCATTGTCATCCATAACCACTGTTGAAATGACTCCATCGTCATCAAAATTAACTGCTGAAGAGGCTGCGGTTTTTGTGGCTTCAGTAACTTGTGATAGTGGTCCAACAGAAGAAATGAATTCATTCAAGATAGAATCATTGGTAAAGCATCTAAGGGAATCAATGTGCCAGGTTCTGCATTCATCTGACTTAGATCCACAATACAAGAAGATTCTGGATGCATTAGTTAAAATGGTGATTCAAGAGTTCTATAGTACGCACGATCACAGGAGCATGGTTATTGGACTATTTTCAAGGAAAGGAAGGATTGTGCTGCTGAGCTTTGTGTTTGCAATTCTTGCTGTTTCTGCTGGTTTCTTCCTGTTTTCAGATGCTCAAAGCTCTTATCATGGCCCTCCACCAACTTAAAACTTCGATTGGTGATTCAACTCATTCAATGTATGCTGATACGTTATCAACCGTAAGATTCTTACTTGATATAGTTTATCATTTTCAAGTATATTGCTTAGCAGCATGGTTAATTGATGCTAATAAATTGTTGGATAGTACATAAATGCTAGAATTGAATTTGAAATTGGTATGAGATTGTAGACAAGTCACAAGTATTAAGGAGTTGAACAAGTCCGATAAAACCCCAATGATTGATAATCAGTCTTATCTGGTATGAAAATTTCGTTTGAAATTGGTGAGCCTTTGATCTTATGTGCCTATTGCTTAATTTGTGTTTAATAATGGTTATAGTTGATCCAGAATGTCTCTTTCGGGTTTAACAAATTGCACATATGATTCATGTTCAAGAACCTGCAAACTTGTGTAAATGTCCAGAACTTATGCTAAAAAGTGTTCAATGCTTATTGTTTAAACTAGTAAAACATTAAATGCAATTTAAAATTTAATGAGAATGATTAATTGAACGCAACTTTCTCAATATCTACATCTACTGAAGCTTTTAATTTTTGTATTGGCAAACCCATATAAAATGAACTGATGAATATGAAGAAATTTTTAACCAAATTGATGAATACTTATTTATTAACTTAAACCGCTTTAAAAATGAACTTAAACAACTAAGACAGTATGCAGTTGCTGAGTGTGGTCAGTAGCTAAGGGGATTGGTTTAATGTGTACATGGCAATTTGAGTGTGTGATTTAGTTGATTTGTAGTTGTTGAACACTGCTGTCTAGTTAAATGTAAATAGGCCACCGATGTGAACGAAAATGTTGTATTGGGATATGGTGCTGTTAATTTGCTTATTTCTAAAAAAAAATAAAACGAAGTAGGTATATGCTTCTTTACGTGTTCCGTGCTAGTAAACTACGTATAACGAACCATGGGATGTTTAAAAGAGTCAAACGGATCGAAAGAGGAGTGAAAGGAGTAGAAAATGATCTTAACAAAAATTCATGAGCATTGTTATTACTTTCTTATATTCCATACAAGTTAGTAGAATAAACATGGTTACATATATCTATATATTGTTAATTGTTAGCTCACCTAAACACTTTCGACATTAGATCAACGACAAAATCCGACAGCTTTTATGCTTGTTAATTAACAATTATGATATAATTATATATATAATAATTATTATATACTGTATTATTCAGAAATCCATCATCAATATATTATAAGTAAGAGAACACGGAGTGCTACCGTCTTTGTCAGCGTTTTTCGTCGAGAACGCCGTTAAACGGCGTTCACCCACTCCGTGACGGCGTTCTCGACAGCGTTCTCGACGACGTTCTTTGGTCACCGTCCCCTGCCAAACGCTGTTTCGCACGATGTCTTTAATTTTTAATCAATTTTTTTTGTTTTTTTTTGCTTTTTGGGTAACGATCGAGTGGTATAAAAAATAAAAAATAAATTCCAGAACATTGTCCAGAACACTGTTACCACTCCACAAAATTCTCACTACAAAATTCTCACTCAGAACACTGTGTTTCATCCGTCACCACTCCGTGTGGTCTAAGGCCACCTAAAATCTTTGGCATCCAAATGTGTAGTTCTCTTTACCCAATCATTCTCTATGTATGCCAAAATTACTAGAGGTACCATATTGACCTTCTAATGTCGGATATATATTTTTAATTTCTCATAAAATAAAAATGATTTTTGAGAATTTTATATAGTTACAAGCAAATAAATACTGTATGTTTTAAACATGATTATCAAAATTATATTACCTTTTGGATAAATTGTGTCTATCATAATTCTATAATGTTTGTCAATTTGAAAACTACTATTCTCACTAAAAACACATTTTTTAGTAGTTTATTTCATTAATTAATAAGTGCACCATCTGATATGGTGTATTTTTTTTTTTCCGATATGAGATACATAAAATTAACTATAAGAGTTAACTCCATCTATCGTCTATTTAGGTTACATTGATTTACGAAAACCATCATTTAACTTTTTTTTCGTGCTATCGGTTTAAAAGGTTCACTTTTAGCTTGTAAAATGGTCAGCTCATCATTTGAAATGACTACAGGTTGTGGGGGAAGCAACCTCGAAGTAGGGAGACCCTTAACCAGTTTTGTACTCATTATCTTTTGAAAACAAAAATAATAATGGTATTTTAAGAGTATTTTAGTCATTTCGAGTGGCGGGGATAAAATTAGGCCAATGATATTTCCACCCAAGAAAATGATATTTCCACCAAAACAGTGCAGTAGACAGTTGTACTGTATGGATAAATAATTATACATAATAGTGGATTTATCATTTTCAAAGGTGGAAATATCAATGCCCATAAAATTAAGCTTTTATAATTGACAACGTGAAAAAAACAATTGAGGAAAGATCCTTGTAAATTCGTATAAATCACGAATACCATTCATTAAATTTACTCAAATAACAATTAAATATAGTAGATATCATCTAGAAGACAATAAAAAATAACTACATAAATATACCTCTTGTAAAACTGGTATTGGGTCAAGTGTAATATACTACCACACATATCAATCAAGTGGGAGTTCAAATATAAAATATTATTAAAATACTTTTATTACTACCAAACATCCAAAAAGTTAAGTGCCTTTTGGTCTATCCATCTTTACTTTGTTGTAGAAAATGATGTTTGATTGAATAAATTAACACCTAATGGGCAATAACATATTACCATTTATATAAATCAAACTGTTTAAGTCGTATACTTTGAAAACAGTAGAATTAGTGGACAAGAACGACATAAAGCATAAGATACAATAGTCAATTAAGTGAATAATCTTTTTAATAAAATGACAAACATTTATTTTACTTAAAAGTAAATCGTCATCTCTTTAATTGTAACTTGTAAGTTGTATCAAACGAGCTTAATTACAATCATAATGATGACGTACCTCAGTATCGGTATGCCGATACCGAAACACCTTGTACCTAAAAGAGAACATTTAAAGCATAACAGGTTTATAAGGAAATATCAAGTCACAGGTCTTCGTCCTACCGAAGCGTAATGTCTGATGAGTTGTCACATCTAATTAATGCTGCAAATGGCGGCGGTAACACTTATATCCAGCGGGCAATAGAGGGATACCGAAATGGGTAAAAGAAGGACATGTGAAGCATTATAAATAGCCGGCCAACCACCAGTTGTTGGGCATTGATGACAGGCATTAAATATGCTCTGATACCGAAAGAGACCATTGACATTTGTGGCGTATAACTCGTCTATCCACACGGTAGTCAGGGTTACCAATAGGGAATCGCCAACCGAAAGGGATATCCCCCTTTCGGTTCAAGGTCTCATCAACAGTCACACAGAGTAGTCATTCGGCCCTACCTCCCGAAATAGAAATTAGTTCTCACCTGACGTGTTACTTCACTTTTGGAGCAACATTTGGCGCCATCCGTGGGACCGAAAGATTACAACCTGAACCTAACCCAATAAACCAGTATGGCGCCATCCGTGCAAATTACTACCCTCTCCCAAAAATCTACCCTCACCATCGTCATACCTATTCCTACCTTCCGATCCATGATCACCACTGGGCGTGTCCTCCACATTCACCACCTCTTCCTGCCTGACACCGACAACGTTACCTGTCGACAATGGCCGCCCATGTCTCGAACCTATAAGACGAAGAACACCTTGCGGGTCAATACACCGATCACCTGGACTACTTTTCAGCTTCTCGAAGCCTGGATCATTCATAAAAACATCGGGGGTGGACCACCCGGAAGCAGGGGGCGTACCACCCGGAAAAGAATCGTTGAAAGTATCAAAATCAGAAATATCACCTTCAGTATCGGTATCGGTTGACTCATCAATTAGCTGACGTTGAGAAGACTCGGCCACCTGTTTTTTCTTCTTCGGTGGAGATTTAGCAGGTTGGGCTGCACGTTTTAGCCTCTTCTTCGGCTGCTTGTCACCTTCGGCTTCGCTAACCTCTTTCCTTTTTGGCTGAGAAACTTTGGTAGATATCTCAGGTAAAGGTGCAGGTTCAACCAGCTCCACAGTTTCGTCCGAAGGGTGAACAACAATATCTGGACGAATAGAGGTATGCACTGGCTCTTCCGGCCGACGCGGGCGAGAGCTGGCAGTCACTTCCGTCAAGTCCTTCTTCTGAAGGAAAGCTCTCAAACTCATCTCTGCGCAAAAATAAAGAAACGGTTAGCTCAAACAAACAAACTGTAAAGAAAGCAACAAGGTCACACACACCTGCCCCTTCGAACATCAAAGTCGGAATCGAATCCGCATCCGCCCAAACCCGACTAATTCCAGCAATGACCAACGCTTGCTCAAAAAAGCTACGGACACGCATTTTGTTTGTGGTCAATGTCCTAACAAGGTCAGCCCCAGCTTCTGCGTCGGTGGGCATGTCATCCTTTATAACAGCACCAAAGGGTTTCCAAACCATCTTAAAGGGTACGGCAGAAGCTTTGATATAAAAAAAATGATCTTTCCATTTCTTCACACTGGTAGGGTATTGGGTGATGCAACTTTCTATCGGTTTCGGTCGAAGCTCGACCGTAATCCAATTACCCTTCCGGCTAAGGGTATAGAAACGACGAAATAAGGGAACTGTGGGTTCGAAACCAAGGGATCGACATTGAATTTCGAAACAAGAAATTTTAAGAGCGGCACCGGGAGTTAGTTGAGATATATGAAAATTGTGATATTGCATCACAGTAAGAAAGAAGCGGGAAAAAGGTATACGCAGGTTGGAACAATTAAAAAATCGGGTATAAACACCTATCATACCCTCCGGAAACTCGTCTATACGTTTATTGGGTCCCGGAGCGGTAGGGTTAAGATCCATGGGTATATTGAAGGTGGCACAAAAAATATTAACGCTGGTCTGAGTCATTACAGAGAAGCTCTTATCCCACTTGCCGATAGCCATACCGTCGGCCATGTCGAAGGATTATATAACTACGTATACCGAAAGGAAAAGGAAGGCTATAAAAACAGAAAGCAACATACAACTCATATAAAGTCCGGTATCGTACAACTATGACCGAAGGGAGAGCATGGCAAGAAGACCTTTATAAAAGGAAATAACAATACAATAATAATGTGGTGGAAAAGAAATATACCTTAAACGGAAGGAGAATTTAACTTTCGGCAGCAGAGCAGAAGGGTTTCGGTGGTAGAAATGCATTTCGGTCGCAGAGCCAAGAGGGTGAAATAATGTGAAAATGACCGGTTTACACATATTTATAATAGGAAAACATAACCGTTACGGGAATGCGTACCGACGCGCCCTCCTGGCTAACCGACGGCCATTCTGACAGATTGACATGACAACGTAATGATTACTTTACACGCGTCAGCATACAAGATCAACGACAAGGCCGACTACACAGACCTACCTACATTCGGCCGACTTCAAAAAAAAAAAAATAATAATAATAATAATAATAATTTTTAATGAATCTATTTCGGCATAAAATACTGATTTTTTGCCAAAATAGATTGGGGGCTGATGACGTACCTCAGTATCGGTATGCCGATACCGAAACACCTTGTACCTAAAAGAGAACCTTTAAAGCATAACAGATTTATAAGGAAATATCAAGTCACAGGTCTTCGTCCTACCGAAGGGAAATGTCTGATGAGTTGTCACATCTAATTAATGCTGCAAATGGCGGCGGTAACACTTATATCCAGCGGGCAATAGAGGGATACCGAAATGGGTAAAATAAGGACATGTGAAGCATTATAAATAGCCGGCCAACCACCAGTTGTTGGGCATTGATGACAGGCATTAAATATGCTCTGATACCGAAAGAGACCATTGACATTTGTGGCATATAACTCGTCTATCCACACGGTAGTCAGGGTTACCAATAGGGAATCGCCAACCGAAAGGGATATCCCCCTTTCGGTTCAAGGTCTCATCAACAGTCACACAGAGTAGTCATTCGGCCCTACCTCCCGAAATAGAAATTAGTTCTCACCTGACGTGTTACTTCACTTTTGGAGCAACATTTGGCGCCATCCGTGGGACCGAAAGATTACAACCTGAACCTAACCCAATAAACCAGTATGGCGCCATCCGTGCAAATTACTACCCTCTCCCAAAAATCTACCCTCACCATCGTCATACCTATTCCTACCATCCGATCCATGATCACCACTGGGCGTGTCCTCCACATTCACCACCTCTTCCTGCCTGACACCGACAACGTTACCTGTCGACAATGGCCGCCCATGTCTCGAACCTATAAGACGAAGAACACCTTGCGGGTCAATACACCGATCACCTGGACTACTTTTCAGCTTCTCGAAGCCTGGATCATTCATAAAAACATCGGGGGTGGACCACCCGGAAGCAGGGGGCGTACCACCCGGAAAAGAATCGTTGAAAGTATCAAAATCAGAAATATCACCTTCAGTATCGGTATCGGTTGACTCATCAATTAGCTGACGTTGAGAAGACTCGGCCACCTGTTTTTTCTTCTTCGGTGGAGATTTAGCAGGTTGGGCTGCACGTTTTAGCCTCTTCTTCGGCTGCTTGTCACCTTCGGCTTCGCTAACCTCTTTCCTTTTTGGCTGAGAAACTTTGGTAGATCTCTCAGGTAAAGGTGCAGGTTCAACCAGCTCCACAGTTTCGTCCGAAGGGTGAACAACAATATCTGGACGAATAGAGGTATGCACTGGCTCTTCCGGCCGACGCGGGCGAGAGCTGGCAGTCACTTCCGTCAAGTCCTTCTTCTGAAGGAAAGCTCTCAAACTCATCTCTGCGCAAAAATAAAGAAACGGTTAGCTCAAACAAACAAACTGTAAAGAAAGCAACAAGGTCACACACACCTGCCCCTTCGAACATCAAAGTCGGAATCGAATCCGCATCCGCCCAAACCCGACTAATTCCAGCAATGACCAACGCTTGCTCAAAAAAGCTACGGACACGCATTTTGTTTGTGGTCAATGTCCTAACAAGGTCAGCCCCAGCTTCTGCGTCGGTGGGCATGTCATCCTTTATAACAGCACCAAAGGGTTTCCAAACCATCTTAAAGGGTACGGCAGAAGCTTTGATATAAAAAAAATGATCTTTCCATTTCTTCACACTGGTAGGGTATTGGGTGATGCAACTTTCTATCGGTTTCGGTCGAAGCTCGATCGTAATCCAATTACCCTTCCGGCTAAGGGTATAGAAACGACGAAATAAGGGAACTGTGGGTTCGAAACCAAGGGATCGACATTGAATTTCGAAACAAGAAATTTTAAGAGCGGCACCGGGAGTTAGTTGAGATATATGAAAATTGTGATATTGCATCACAGTAAGAAAGAAGCGGGAAAAAGGTATACGCAGGTTGGAACAATTAAAAAATCGGGTATAAACACCTATCATACCCTCCGGAAACTCGTCTATACGTTTATTGGGTCCCGGAGCGGTAGGGTTAAGATCCATGGGTATATTGAAGGTGGCACAAAAAATATTAACGCTGGTCTGAGTCATTACAGAGAAGCTCTTATCCCACTTGCCGATAGCCATACCGTCGGCCATGTCGAAGGATTATATAACTACATATACCGAAAGGAAAAGGAAGGCTATAAAAACAGAAAGCAACATACAACTCATATAAAGTCCGGTATCGTACAACTATGACCGAAGGGAGAGCATGGCAAGAAGACCTTTATAAAAGGAAATAACAATACAATAATAATGTGGTGGAAAAGAAATATACCTTAAACGGAAGGAGAATTTAACTTTCGGCAGCAGAGCAGAAGGGTTTCGGTGGTAGAAATGCATTTCGGTCGCAGAGCCAAGAGGGTGAAATAATGTGAAAATGACCGGTTTACACATATTTATAATAGGAAAACATAACCGTTACGGGAATGCGTACCGACGCGCCCTCCTGGCTAACCGACGGCCATTCTGACAGATTGACATGACAACGTAATGATTACTTTACACGCGTCAGCATACAAGATCAACGACAAGGCCGACTACACAGACCTACCTACATTCGGCCGACTTCAAAAAAAAAAAATAATAATAATAATAATAATAATTTTTAATGAATCTATTTCGGCATAAAATACTGATTTTTTGCCAAAATAGATTGGGGGCTGATGACGTACCTCAGTATCGGTATGCCGATACCGAAACACCTTGTACCTAAAAGAGAACCTTTAAAGCATAACAGGTTTATAAGGAAATATCAAGTCACAGGTCTTCGTCCTACCGAAGGGAAATGTCTGATGAGTTGTCACATCTAATTAATGCTGCAAATGGCGACGGTAACACTTATATCCAGCGGGCAATAGAGGGATACCGAAATGGGTAAAATAAGGACATGTGAAGCATTATAAATAGCCGGCCAACCACCAGTTGTTGGGCATTGATGACAGGCATTAAATATGCTCTGATACCGAAAGAGACCATTGACATTTGTGGCATATAACTCGTCTATCCACACGGTAGTCAGGGTTACCAATAGGGAATCGCCAACCGAAAGGGATATCCCCCTTTCGGTTCAAGGTCTCATCAACAGTCACACAGAGTAGTCATTCGGCCCTACCTCCCGAAATAGAAATTAGTTCTCACCTGACGTGTTACTTCACTTTTGGAGCAACATTTGGCGCCATCCGTGGGACCGAAAGATTACAACCTGAACCTAACTTAATAAACCAGTATGGCAATTATAGCACCAGAAGATCCACCTTCGGCGGGACAGGATGTCGAGGGTGAAACAGATGCGCCAGCGAATGAGATTACACCTATATTTGTTAAAAACAACTTCGAGAAGCTGCGAACAATCATGGATACCATCGAGAAGGAGGACCCGAGGGGTGCACCTCGGAAGCTATCATATGAAGATCCCGATACGTCGGAAGATGAAATGACAAGTCACACAGGGAACACACCCAAGAAATCCCGTTGGACGGAAGAGCGTAAAATGCGCCCCAAAAAGAAACGACCGAGGTCGAAGAGAAAACGCCCCAAAAGGTTACAGAAAACAGAAACTAAGTCGTCAAAGAAGAATCATGCTACTACGTCAAGTGGCTACACCGCAACCACAAGCGATACTTCCTCAGGTACCGACAGTTCGGAGGACGAACTGAATTCTCCCTACAAACCATCGGTTGCAAGAAGGTTCACCTCCCGAATAGCTAATTGCCGAAGACCTTCCCGAATGAGAATGCCCTCTTATGTAAGGATCTATGACGGAACAACATACCCGGACGACCACTTGAGCCTTTTTTCAGGGGTGGCTGAAATGGAACAGTGGTCCATGCCTCTATGGTGCCATATGTTCGCACAGACATTATCCGGGTCAGCTCGAATGTGGTTTGATAGTCTCCCAGTGGGAAAGATTGATAGTTTTGAAGAGCTAAGGAAAGCTTTCTCCACACACTTCACCTCCCAAAAAAGGTACACTCGACACGCGGTGGAAATACATGACATAAAGCAGCGAGAGAGCGAAACACTTCAAGAGTTCATGGACCGGTTCAAAACGGAGAGCATCGAAATAGGTGGCACCACTGAACTCATGCAGATTTCAGGTTTCATGCATGGGATACGAAACAAACAACTAATCGAGAAATTAAACAAAAAAGTGCCGAACTCAACGGAAGAAATGTGGGAAATTACTAAAGCCTTCATACGAGGAAAGGAGGCAGCAGCCTCACAGGTTCCTGATTCCACCAACCGAAAGGGGATTCCCAAAGGGCAGAATACTTGGAAAGGCAACGTGACTCCTCGTCCATTCCTGACTTACGGTTCAAGCAGACCGGAGCACCGCAAAGTTCCTCAAACTACTATGCCACCGGCCACGTCTCACCGAAGGAATATGCCCTTCACGGCGCTCACAAAAACGCCCAGTGAAATCTTGGCCACTGAAGAAGCCCGTTCAATCTTCAAACCTCCGGGTCCCCTAACCGGAACCCCCGAACGGAGGAATATGGATAGGTTCTGCGAATTCCATAATGACCATGGCCATCATACAAACGACTGTTTTCAACTTCGAAAACAAATCGAAGAAGCATTGAAGTCAGGACAGCTAACTCATCTGATAAAAGACGTTAGGAATGGGACGGTAGTGAAACAGGAAAGTAAACCTATCGTGCCACTTGGTCAGAAAGACAGTGGGCCGAAGGGTTGGGAAATCTATAATGGTGACATACTCCGAATGGAATCGGTCCAAACGAAAGGAACGCTCAGAAGACTGGATGGAAGAACCAATCACTTTCCCAACTGAACCAGGAAATTTTCCGACTAGCGACCCACTGGTCATAAAAGCTGAAGTCGGAAATCAAATGGTACATCGGATCTACGTGGATGGAGGTAGCGCATCAGAAATCATGCATGCGCATTGTTTCCGGGCGTTGGAACCGGAAGTTCAACAAAAGATTCGGAACACCGGAGGGCCCCTCGTAGGCTTTGCAGGAGAAAGAGTATGGCCGATGGGTGAAGTAGCTATACCGGTAACCTTTGGTGAATACCCACTAAGCCGAACGATAATCCTACGATTCTTAGTGGTCGACGCGCCCTCGTCCTACAACATTCTACTAGGGCGTCCAGGCCTATCTGCCTTACGGGCTGTAGCATCCACCATGCATGCAATCATGAAGTTCCCAACTCCACATGGCATCGCAACGGTCAGAGCAGATAGAAGAGAAGTTCGTGAAAGTTTGCAAGCCGAAAGGGAATTATATGAAGAAAGCTCTCACGAGGCCCAGGCAGAAAAGCCACTGGAACCCGGGGGCTCGAAGGATATGACGCCAGAAGAAACTGAAGAAAAATTTATTCTTAATCCTCAATACCCGGAGCAACCAGTATCCATCGGTAGCAGAATACCGGAACATATAAAAACGGGGCTACTGCTCCTGTTAAAAAAGAATATGGACGTCTTTGCATGGACAGAATCTGACATGACGGGTGTTCCGAGGGACATTATCGAACACCGTTTGAACGCAGACAAAAGTATAAGGCCTGTAGTGCAGAAAAAGAGGTCGTTGGCACCAGAAAGGAGCAAAGCGGCATGTGAGTCAGTGGATAAGCTAGTAAATGCCGGAATTGTGAGGGAAGTAAAGTACCGTACCTGGATCGCCAACCCAGTAATGGTAAAGAAGAATGACGGTTCATGGAGAATGTGTGTCGATTTCAAGGATATTAACGCCGCTTGTCCGAAGGACCCCTACCCCCTACCGGAAATAGATTGGAAGGTCGAAGCTCTTTCTGGCTTAAAGTATAAATGTTTTCTGGATGCATACAAGGGGTACCACCAGATTCAGATGGCAAAAGAAGACGAAGACAAAACGGCTTTTCACACAGATCAAGGGGTTTACTGCTACCGAAAAATGCCTTTCGGTCTAAAGAATGCGGGTGCGACATATCAGCGGTTGGTCGACCGAAGTTTCAAGGAACAGATTGGGAGAAACCTGGAAGCCTATGTCGATGATATCGTGATAAAAAGCAGGGCACCGCAGGTAATGCTTGCCGATGTACAAGAAACCTTTGACAACCTCCGGAAAATTAACATGAAGCTAAACCCAAAAAAATGTATTTTTGGGGTGGAAGAAGGCAAATTCTTGGGACATATCATCACGGAAAGAGGTATAAGGGCAAACCCTGACAAAACAAAGGCTATCGTCGACTTGCGTCCACCGAAGACGATAAAGGAGGTCCAAAGCCTAAACGGGAAATTGGCATCATTAAACAGATATCTGTCACGATCAGCCGAAAGATCACTTCCGTTCTTCAAAACATTGAAAAACGGTGTGAACAAACGAAACTTCAAATGGACGGTTGAGGCCGACAAGGCCTTCGAGGAAATAAAGCTCGCCATCGTATCTCTATCGATGCTTGTAGCACCGAAAACAGGAGAATCATTGTACCTATACCTAGCGGCAGCAAATGAAGCAGTCAGTGCGGTATTAATGGCCGAAAGGGAGGGTAAACAGCTACCCATATATTTCATTAGCCGGGCACTACACGGTCCGGAAACGAATTATTCTCCCTTAGAAAAATTGGCTTTATCTTTGGTTCATGCCTCGAGATGCCTAAGGTGATACTTCCAGGCACATCAAGTAATCGTGATAACCGATCAGCCAATCCGGCAGGTACTGCACAAACCGGAAGTATCAGGCCGATTGGCAAAATGGGCAATCGAGCTGGGCGAACATGGCATTGAATACCAGTCACGAACAGCAATAAAAGGCCAGATATTGGCGGATTTCGTTGCTGAAATGCCGACAGGGGAAATACCAAAAGAAATCGAGTGGAGCTTATTCACCGATGGGGCATCAAATAGCTTCGGTTCTGGTGCAGGACTTATCCTTACAGATCCAATGGGAATAGAGCACACGTATGCACTGCGCTTTGGTTTCGATGCATCCAACAACAAGGCAGAGTACGAAGCATTGCTAGCAGGGCTTCGCTTGGCCTCAAGATTGGGTGTTGAAAGGTTAAAAGTTTTCGTAGACTCGAAGCTAGTAGCCAATCAAATAAATGGAGACTACGAGGCAAGAGGTAACGTGATGAAAAGGTACCGAGACAAAGCGAAAGAATTGATGAATAATTTCGAAAGAGCAACAATAGAACAAGTACCACGAAGCAAGAACCACAAAGCAGATGCGTTGAGTAAATTAGCCTCGGTGGCTTTCGAACACCTAACAAAACAAGTTCTCGTGGAAACACTGGGCAAGCCCTCGGTCATGTGTGATGAAGTAAATTTGGTTGTGACCGAAGATGGAACAACCTGGATGACACCAATCTATAAGTACCTAACCGAAGGTATCCTTCCGGAGGATGACAGGGAGGCACAAAAGATAGCTGCCAAATCCTTACGATTCGAGGTCGAAGACGGGATTCTATACAAAAGATCATACTTGGGACCGATGTTACGGTGTGTCGGACCCCTTCAGGCCAATTACGTCATTAGAGAAATTCATGAGGGTTCATGCGGGTTACATTCTGGTCCAAGGTCGGTGGTGGCAAAAGCGATGAACGCAGGCTATTACTGGCCTACAATGCATCAGGATGCGGTACAAGAGATACGAAAGTGTAGGGCATGCCAAATTCATGCGCCAATACCAAAATTGCCGAAACAGAATATGATACCCGTCGTAAGCGCTTGGCCCTTCCGCAAATGGGGAATGGATATAGTTGGTCCTTTTCCACAAGCTCCGGGAAAATTAAAATTTCTCCTAGTGGCAGTAGACTATTTTACAAAGTGGGTCGAAGCAGTGCCACTAGCAAGGATAACAGGGAAGAATGTGAAGAAATTCGTATGGGATAACATTGTTTGCCGTTTCGGCGTACCTAGGGAAATTGTCACAGATAACGGGAAGCAGTTTGCAGACAACCCTTTCAGAGGATGGTGCGAAGAATTGAATGTGAAACAAATATTCACGTCGGTTGCTTACCCACAAGGAAATGGTCAAGTCGAAAGGATAAACCGAAGCATTGTAGAAGGACTAAAGGCACGGATAGACACAGACGGTTCCAGTTGGACGGACCACTTGCCACATGTGTTGTGGGCACATAGAACAATGATAAAAACAAGTCATGGAGAAACACCTTTCAGCCTAACCTACGGATCAGAGGCCATTATACCGACGGAAATCGAATCCCGACTTACCGAACCTCAGGAGAAAGGGATGCCGGAAATGACAAAGAATTGTTGCTAAACTTGGACTTATTAGAAGAAAGACGTGAAATAGCTGCCATCAGAGAGGCTAACAATAAGAAGAAGATAGAGCAATACTACAACCAACGCGTAAGGCTCTCGACATTCCGTGTCGGAGACTATGTGTTACGGAAGAATGAAGCAAGCAGACAACAGAGCCTGGGGAAGATGGGTCCAAAATGGGAAGGTCCATATCGTATAGCCAGAGCTTACGGTAACGGCTCCTACGAGCTCATAGACGAAAAGGGAAAAGCATTGCCAAGAAGTTGGAATGGAGTGAACCTCCGAAAATTCTACTTTTGAATATGCCGATAAGGGGACTAATTTTAAATACTAGTCCCAATTGTACTTTTGATAAATATTAATATATTTACGCTGTGAGCAGCGGTTTACCACTTGGCAATTTGATATAAAACATAGGGTTGAGCTTACCTCTCTAACACGCTCCGGCACACCGACAAAGATTGGTGTACCGAAATTATGGTTGCAAATGTTCAACCTAAGGTCACATAAATCTGCAAAGGACGCTTTGCCTAACGATCACTGACCAACAAAATTGTCAATAGCCTTCGGCCCATGACAAGAGTTACGGCCTAATCAAACGCCGATATATAAATAAAAAATTGTCAATAGCCTTCGGCCCATGACAAGAGTTACGGCCTAATCAAACGCCGATATATAAATAAAAAATTGTCAATAGCCTTCGGCCCAAGACAAGAATTACTGCCTAATGAAGCACCGTTGTATAAATAGAAAATTGTCAATAGCCTCCGGTCCATAACCAGAATCATGGCATAATTAACCAGATGCCGAATAAAAACAGCCTAACAAACACAACAGTTCATGCGCAAGTGATAAACGGAATAAAAAAGGATCATAAACAAACGGCACAAGGCCGACGAATATATTACAGCAAAATATTATTCGGAATGTATCAACTACAATTTACAAATTTCTAAACATCAGGGGTTGGAGCAGGTTTGATAGCTTTAAAATCATCAATCGAGACGTCACCACTTTTGGCAACCTTCTAAAGATAAGGATATTGCACCTGTCCCAACTCATCAGCAGCAGCGTCCAGCCGACTTTCGGCCTCTTTATCATAACCCTCCGACGTCTCAATGGGGACATCCATCCTCGAATTATGGTAACCAAGGAGCATGCCCTCATGACAACCATAGGCTATAGCCGCATTTTGAACAACAGCAACAGATTGCAAGTATTCGTAGCTCTGACGAAGAGTCTCGAAGGCATGACCGGAAGAATGAGCGGCGAACCACCTACGTTCCTCCCGCAATTTTTCATTTTCCTTGGTCAGTTCCTCAATTACCTGCTGTTTCGACCTTTCCATTGCTAAAAGCCTTTCGGCGTCACTGCTCCTTTCGGTAGCTAGGGATCTTTCATGATCGGCAATGGAGGCGGAGAGCTCATCAATCCGCTGCTGCATACAACTACCCTTCTCTAAAGCTTTTTCTCTATTCTTCTCCATTAAACGCAGCCTTTCGGTCACCACCCAAAAGTTAACCTCATCCAAGACACTCTCATCAGTCCTTGCTTAAAGCTCATAAATGCGAGCATCACGTTCTTGGAGGTCGGCAAAGGCTTTCTTCATTTTCTGCCTCTCTTGACGTAGGGCTTCATAACACACTTCCCACCTACGAACAGCTTCCCTTCCATGAGTAACGGCGGCAGCCTCATGATAGTAGTAATCGGACATAACCTACACAAAAGAAAGAAAAAATCATACTCTAAAAACATTTCATAATCTCGTTTGGATTTATTTAAATTTACTAATCTCCGTACCTGGATGGAGGATTTGGTGGCCATGGCACGTTTCTCACCATGAGTAGCTAACCCACGAATCAGCTCCCGACAGACGAAGGGATCATTGAGAACATCTTTATTTTATATGTCCCATTGAGGACGAAAGATTTTCTCACCATATTCCGCCTCCAACTCCTCGGCACTAACTTCGGCATACCGAGACCTTGGCGCATCAGAATCTATCCCACTCGCAAATTCCTCAAACTTTTGCAAATTACTACCCTCTCCCAAAAATCTACCCTCACCATCGTCATACCTATTCCTACCTTCCGATCCATGATCACCGCTGGGCGTGTCCTCCACATTCACCACCTCTTCCTGCCTGACACCGACAACGTTACCTGTCGACAATGGCCGCCCATGTCTCGAACCTATAAGACGAAGAACACCTTGCGGGTCAATACACCGATCACCTGGACTACTTTTCAGCTTCTCGAAGCCTGGATCATTCATAAAAACATCGGGGGTGGACCACCCGGAAGCAGGGGGCGTACCACCCGGAAAAGAATCGTTGAAAGTATCAAAATCAGAAATATCACCTTCAGTATCGGTATCGGTTGACTCATCAATTAGCTGACGTTGAGAAGACTCGGCCACCTGTTTTTTCTTCTTCGGTGGAGATTTAGCAGGTTAGGCTGCACGTTTTAGCCTCTTCTTTGGCTGCTTGTCACCTTCGGCTTCGCTAACCTCTTTCCTTTTTGGCTGAGAAACTTTGGTAGATATCTCAGGTAAAGGTGCAGGTTCAACCAGCTCCACAGTTTCGTCCGAAGGGTGAACAACAATATCTGGACGAATAGAGGTATGCACTGGCTCTTCCGGCCGACGCGGGCGAGAGCTGGCAGTCACTTCCGTCAAGTCCTTCTTCTGAAGGAAAGCTCTCAAACTCATCTCTGCGCAAAAATAAAGAAACGGTTAGCTCAAACAAACAAACTGTAAAGAAAGCAACAAGGTCACACACACCTGCCCCTTCGAACATCAAAGTCGGAATCGAATCCGCATCCGCCCAAACCCGACTAATTCCAGCAATGACCAACGCTTGCTCAAAAAAGCTACGGACACGCATTTTGTTTGTGGTCAATGTCCTAACAAGGTCAGCCCCAGCTTCTGCGTCGGTGGGCATGTCATCCTTTATAACAGCACCAAAGGGTTTCCAAACCATCTTAAAGGGTACGGCAGAAGCTTTGATATAAAAAAAATGATCTTTCCATTTCTTCACACTGGTAGGGTATTGGGTGATGCAACTTTCTATCGGTTTCGGTCGAAGCTCGACCGTAATCCAATTACCCTTCCGGCTAAGGGTATAGAAACGACGAAATAAGGGAACTGTGGGTTCGAAACCAAGGGATCGACATTGAATTTCGAAACAAGAAATTTTAAGAGCGGCACCGGGAGTTAGTTGAGATATATGAAAATTGTGATATTGCATCACAGTAAGAAAGAAGCGGGAAAAAGGTATACGCAGGTTGGAACAATTAAAAAATCGGGTATAAACACCTATCATACCCTCCGGAAACTCGTCTATACGTTTATTGGGTCCCGGAGCGGTAGGGTTAAGATCCATGGGTATATTGAAGGTGGCATAAAAAATATTAACGCTGGTCTGAGTCATTACATAGAAGCTCTTATCCCACTTGCCGATAGCCATACCGTCGGCCATGTCGAAGGATTATATAACTACATATACCGAAAGGAAAATGAAGGCTATAAAAACAGAAAGCAACATACAACTCATATAAAGTCCGGTATCGTACAACTATGACCGAAGGGAGAGCATGGCAAGAAGACCTTTATAAAAGGAAATAACAATACAATAATAATGTGGTGGAAAAGAAATATACCTTAAACGGAAGGAGAATTTAACTTTCGGCAGCAGAGCAGAAGGGTTTCGGTGGTAGAAATGCCTTTCGGTCGCAGAGCCAAGAGGGTGAAATAATGTGAAAATGACCGGTTTACACATATTTATAATAGGAAAACATAACCGTTACGGGAATGCGTACCGACGCGCCCTCCTGGCTAACCGACGGCCATTCTGACAGATTGACATGACAACGTAATGATTACTTTACACGCGTCAGCATACAAGATCAACGACAAGGCCGACTACGCAGACCTACCTACATTCGGCCGACTTAAAAAAAAAATAATAATAATAATAATAATAATAATTTTTAATGAATCTATTTCGGCATAAAATACTGATTTTTTGCCAAAATAGATTGGGGGCTGATGACGTACCTCAGTATCGGTATGCCGATACCGAAACACCTTGTACCTAAAAGAGAACCTTTAAAGCATAACAGGTTTATAAGGAAATATCAAGTCACAGGTCTTCGTCCTACCGAAGGGTAATGTCTGATGAGTTGTCACATCTAATTAATGCAGCAAATGGCGGCGGTAACACTTATATCCAGCGGGCAATAGAGGGATACCGAAATGGGTAAAAGAATGACATGTGAAGCATTATAAATAGCCGGCCAACCACCAGTTGTTGGGCATTGATGACAGGCATTAAATATGCTCTGATACCGAAAGAGACCATTGACATTTGTGGCGTATAACTCGTCTATCCACACGGTAGTCAGGGTTACCAATAGGGAATCGCCAACCGAAAGGAATATCCCCCTTTCGGTTCAAGGTCTCATCAACAGTCACACAGAGTAGTCATTCGGCCCTACCTCCCGAAATAGAAATTATTCGGCCCTACCTCCCGAAATAGAAATTAGTTCTCACCTGACGTGTTACTTCACTTTTGGAGCAACACATAAGATGTAAATCCGAGCATCTACGTTGACATTGGTATGTGGACCAATTATAAAAATGTTTTAAATAATAATAATAATAATAATAATAATAATACTAATAATAATAATAATAATAATAATAATAATAATAATAATAATAATAATAATAATAATAATGATAATGATAATGATGGTAATTTGAAGGAAACCGTTGAGTCGCTGACCCACGTACCATATTTCAATAGTATGCGTCCGCTCTATCTGCAAGGAGCATCAAACGCTCAGCAAATTACCCACATGTGCCAAGGCACGAATTTGAACCTCTAACATGTCGGTCACACATTTGAAGTCTGAGCATTTGCAGTGACAGTACCACTTGAGTTATACCCAGTTGGTAAGAATAATAATAATCATACATTATCAACGAGAATAATAATGATAATTATACATTATCAACGATTGAAAAAGATATTGCGTCTAATTTTAGGTGAGTTACAATATATACCCGCATATTTTTTTTACGGGTGGTGATATTTTCACTAAACAATTTGATAAATCCATTAAAATTATGCATTAAAAGCTCGTCATGTATAGGGGTGTATATAAATGGTTTAAAACCGTCATAACCAGTAAACCGAACCGGAACCGGACCAGAACCGAACCTAACCGAGATATAATGGTTCGGTTCCTGGTTCTAATATTTTAGTGTTATTGGTTCGCGGTCCGTTCCGGTTCCAGAACCGTTAAATTCGTACAAAACCATAACCGAACCAAAATATACTTAGTAATATTATTTTTCTTATATAAAGTCATGTTTCAACAGCTTACTTTAATGTACAACTTCATTCTTCAATTTGTTACGTATATCTAATATTGGAATTGCGTATAAAGTGTGTTATTAACTACGTATACGTCATTATTCAACATTCATATGTGTCAATTCTGTAAGCCCTTATAAGAAATCAATAGTAAAAACTTAGAGATTATATTAGCTAAGTTTTAAGAAGTCATTTAGATACGTGAAAAACAATAACACGTGATTATTTTCTTATTGTCAAAAGAAATTTCATTCGCAAATGAATTACTCTAGGACTCTAGGAGTTTGTTAACGTGTGCGCCTAATTTATTTGGTTCGTGGTTTTGAACCAAAACCGTCATAACCGAACCGGTACCGAACCGGACCAGAACCGCAATTACATGGTTCGGTTCGTGGTCCTTAATTTTTTATTAATTGGTTCGTGGTTCGGTTCGGTTTTGGTCCGATTTGGTGCGGTTCTGGAACCATGTACACCCCTAGTCATGTACATACAAGCATGCATATTCGTTTTGTTTTTAAAGGGAAAAAAATCGTACAATATAAATTTTTTAATAGAAATGTTTATAATATAACCAAATTAATCAAGTCCCTGTAATTAGTATTTGCATGGTTTTGATCGATTTGAAGATATGAAGCCTTTTAGATTTTCAAAAGTGTGAATTATTTGATTAACTTTAAGACTTAAACATGCACAAACGAACACATAAAGAAAGAGAAAGATAAAACCTATTGGTCGTTAACTTAATATTAACAAATCATTATTTAAACTTTAAAAATAATGTGATTTTAATATGGTAATGCTAAATAGCAATTCACTTTTAATGATTGAGTTCATGTTGAATATCTTAATATGCCATCAAGAATATAAATAAGTACATAGAGAATTATGAATGTAATTCTAAAAAAATAAAAAAAAATATTAGGTGTACTAAAACCAAATCGATTTAATTTCAGGACCACTCCTTTTGTCATTTTGAATTTTATTTGTGAATATGAACAGGAGCTTCGTATTTTGACTTAATCGGAACCACTTGAACATATTTCAATATCTATTTCTATTTGTTCGTTTTATAAAATAAGGGTTTATGTTACCAAAAATGTTATTGGTCTTACAATAACGAGGTAAACCATTCAATCTAAGACTACTTGCAATGGTAACACCATGTGTTATTCCATGCAATGGTAAAAACTACATAAATGGTAAATATTTTTGAGAGAACACTATAGCGGGAAATATATTTTTCGTCCACAATATAATGGCTAAAAACTCAAAAAAGGTTACAGAGTGTTGTGAAGGTAGGTCCTACTAAATATATTTTGTTTAAACTAAAAAAATATGAAAAAGAAAAAAAATTAGCTCCACTTTTGGCGTTCTCGGAAGCATAATGTCCCCGGACCACGATGCGGTCGATGCCCACTACGGGCGTTGTGGGGTAGTTGTGGGCAAAATGGGTTTGACAACGCCCCATTTCAAGTGGTCTTAGGTTGAGGGTTTAAGTAATGAGATTAGACAATTGTATAGATTCGTGTTAGTAGGTTAGACCATTCCCAACAGTGACAGAAACTGACAGAAACCGACAGAGTCACGTCAGCGCCACGTCAGCTTTTGAAAAAACTGACTGAAACTGACGGACCCCTACCATCAATTACTCCGTCACTTTAATTTTTGGGTCCACATTTAACAATTTACCTTTAATTATATATACACAAAAACAAAAGAAAAAAAAACCCGACATGGCGTCGGATATCCGACGAAAATGGGCGACGGACAACAAGCGACGGGGGCGTGCCATCCATGTCGATTAAGTTACGAAAAGCGACGGAGGAACTGACGGGGATTGGAGCTACCGTTGGAAAGGCCCTTATATGAGTTCTTGTTTTTTTTAATAAAAAATACTAAAAATTAGGGCTTACGTACAAGTTATGTGCAGCATAGACAAAAAGTAGGTTATATATGTCCTACTAACACGAATATATACAATTGTCTCAAATACACTTACTACACGTAAGTTTATGTACATTTTGCTACACATACGATTGATAGATAAATAACTACTTTTAATTAAATTATGGATAATAGTTATGTCTACCTTACATTAAAATAATGACATAAAGTGACAAGTTTATTTGATTACAGAATTACTTTCAACAATTAACAACAAAAAAACTAAAACAAAATGACAAAATGTACTAATAATCACAAACTGCGGGGGGAAAACATTGCATTTACGTTACATTTCCACTTCTATTCTCTCTAAAACATTATTATTTGCTATATGCATCAATTATAAATACTCGTAAATTATTATTACATGTGGTATGTTAAAAAAATATATAATTAATGACCAAACTTTTAGGATTTATACATATGGACAAGTAAAATATACAAACGAGACATGGAGTGGTGCCTCGTGAATCATGATAGTTTAGTATTTTATATTTTTATATTTACAATGTATAATACTCGTATACGAGTGGTTCGGGGAGCGGAAAAGAGATTTATGATTCAGTCAAAATTAAATTGGTAAAATGCAGTATTGTTATGAAGTATACGTATAATGCAGTGAATTTGAGTCGTATATCAAAAGAATAAAAAGCTAAAATTGTCTGCCCCTAACCGTCAACATCTCTAATCCCCACCAAAATAAAAATGTGACAAAAGTTAGTTTATTTTTCAAGAGAAAATGTAATAAATCATTTTCAATTAAGCATGATGGTAATATTATGGGTGTGTTTGGCAACATTAAATTGAGATAGTAAAGAAGACGATGATTATACTAGAAGTTTGTTTAAAGAACTTCCATTTTGAAGGATTATCAATAATTTTTTGTGTTTGACAAACATGAATTATAGATGAAATTTCTTAAAATTTAGAATCCCAATTTCAAAAATACTTTAGAATGTTATTCCTAAACACACCCTTTGATTTATCATTCAAAAATTTTTCTTGAAATTTATAAAAGCATATAAAGGATAAAGGATGCACCATTTGAGATTAATATATATATATATATATATATATATATATATATTTTGGATAGCTAAAAAATGATTTTGATATTTCCTATGTTCATACGAAAATTAATCTTCTTATCTGAACTCACAACTATATATATATATATATATATATATATATATATATATATATATATATGTAACACCCGTCGAATTAGGACTAGTAATTAGTACCTAATCAAGTTTTAATACATGTAATTAGTTCTGTGTTAGGCTAATTTGTGTATCAAATAATATATTGTTGAATATATACAAGTATGCGATTCGATTAAATCGTACAAGTTCCAAATCGAATGTAATTCGATTCAATTAGATACGGACGTTGGTGAACAATTTAATTAAATAACATAACATTATTTAATGAAATTATATATCTCAAGAATATTACTTTTATAATATTTCAGTTTAAACCGTATAGTATAAATAACAAGTTACTTGATTTAAAATATAAACACGCGCGACAAACCAAAACGAGTTTAAGCTATAATTTATAACTACAACATAAAGTATTTTGATAAAATACTTCAACCCAATTTATCGGGGATTTATTCGCATTTTAAAAAGGTATATTTAAAAGTAACTAAAATTAATTAAACAACTAAACAATCGAGAAAACGAACACCGCACGGAGCACGACTACACAGAGCCAAAATTGGCTGAGCCCACACATGGTGGACCCCACCATAAACCGGCCCAAATAGGGTGAGGGGATCAAATCCCCACCCCATTTCCCAAATACACTCTCTCTCTATCAATTCTTCTCCATTTTTCTCTCAAAACCACCACATCAAACCACCACCTTAAATCCTTAAATCACACCACAAAACGATCTCAAATCGCAAATCTAATTAAAGAATAACGACCACCACGCAACGATCTACACTTCTATCTTTCCGGAATTTCGTTTCGCCACTTTGTAAGTTTTCGACAAAATCCCGAAACACTCCGTTTTTACTCATTTTTACTTGTTTGTTGTTTATATATGCTTAAAATGTCCAAAATGGGTTGGGTAAAAGATTTGGACCAAACGGAAGCTTTTCGACCGATTTTCCGGCCACCACTTTCCGATCAGACCGCAACGTCGCAGAGACGCTGGGCTATCGGCGACGTAGACCATTATATCGCAATACCCCTCACAACGTCGCATATAGCGACGTCATCCCTATCGTCGCCTTAATTGGCCGACGTCGCACATAGCGACATCGACCCTTATGTCGCAAGAACCACAACGTCGCATATAGCGACGCCACCCACAACGTCGCACTGAATTGCGAATGTCGCACATAGCGACGCCACGATCAACGTCGCAGTTGGGACCTGCAATGTCGCACCCAACGTCGCATAAAACAGAACCCTGAAAACTCAGATTTTTACTAAGTGTTGGAACCAAGATTTTACCACCTAATTTTACTCCAAATTCAAATTTCGTATACGTTTTCACTAAAGGAAAGTAGTACCCCAACCAGGGGCTCTGCCCCTTGGACCCCGCCAGGGGCTGCCGCCCCTTAGACCCCGCTACCAGGGGCGCTGGCCCCGGACCCCCGTCACTTAGAGTTTGTAAATACATTTCACACCAAGTGTCGAACTTAAACAACTTCAAACCTTATTACTGTGACACCCGGTCAAAAAGAGCCAAAATTAGCGGCCAATTTAAACTTTAATTACTCATACTCGGTACGTGTTAAAACAAAAGTATCCGGATATTATATATGTATTTATATATATAATACAATGAATACGTAATAATCATATACAAACAAATCTGAAAGAACACGAAATACTTATATGAAAGTTGGTGAATCAATTATTAAATAATACGAAATTATTTAATAACATTATTTAGTAATTTATATTATGTTGATAATATAAAACAAAAGTATACGTTTATTTAAAACGTCATATTATCAAACAATTGTGTAACAATTCAACCGACATCCAAATGGAACCAATCAATATTTGGACAACTTAAATATATTATTTTGGACAAAACTTTTACTTAGAAATATCGAGTTTTAAATCATTTATGAAAACTAGTATATAAAACGTTTAACGTTTATACGAACGACGAAACGACCGGGGAAACGAGCACCGCACGGAGCGCAAAATTGAGGAAACAAGTTTGAGACAAACCCACACCCATGGAGGGCGCCACACAGCTGGTTTTACCAGCCCAACACACCTCCATAATTTTAGGATCTTGCTTGTTGATTGTTGACTTAAAATCTCAAACCAAAACACTTTTCTTATTTCATTTTCCTTCCCCTTTTCTATCAAATATCTCGGCTCTCTCTATCTCTTCACAACAACCATCATCATTCTCATGATCTAGCTTCAAAACTTGGAGGAAAATCGAAGGAGAAGCAAAGGAAACAAAGAGAAAGCAAAACCGAGCACGATTCCATCATCCTCTCTAGAACACGATTTTCTTTGGTATAAATCTCAACTTTTTCATTATATTATTTTGGATTAAGTATATTTACTTGTACACAAGCTCACTCAACTCAAAAATGTCCAAAATAATGGTTAAAATACGTTTTTACACACTTACATAATTTCTGTTTCGGTTCCAGAAAACTGTCCACGATTAAAATCATATAAAATCGTATACAAGGAATTAACGGATGAAAGACCCATCAAAATTTGCGTATTGAAGTTGCCTACAACTTTCGTGTTATGCTCAAGAACTGAAAATAGACATATTTTAGTGTAGAAGCCGATTTGTAAGACATAGGTAAATCTGGCCGAAAATAGAATGAATTTATGTTTGATTTTTGTTAGCTATGAAAATGGACTTCTAAATTCTTGAGAAATTTATATAAGATACTAGAGATATATATGCTTAAGCCTGATTTTTGTTGGAACTTAATTCGGATTAGAAGTAATAGAAAATGAGAGGCGAAACAAGTCGACAAAACCGAAATCACTAACTTTGGACTGTTTTTGTAAGTTTCTTAAAAACGACACTTTGGACCAAACATAAAGCATTACGGTAACTTTTCCGAGGCCTAGAAACATATTTAAGGATATCCTAAAAGTTTCGGGTCAAACCGAGTCCGTTTGACCAAGTCAACAAAACCGAACCCAAAACGATAAATGCAAGCCGACTTGAGGAACGATAAGATTTCGGACCAAGAATGAACTTTGATAATTTTATTTATGAAACTTGGATAAAAACGGCAATATATATATATATATATATATATATATATATATATATATATATATACGGTACAATATACGGATAAACAAGTTATTCTCATATATCTATACTTTATACTTTGATAAGTATACATTTTAAACACACGGAATATACGGATAATGGTTTCAACATATACTACGGATAATAAAATATGGAATATATTTTATAAGTATACAATGGAATATATAATAATACTTAAATTATTATCCTGAATCGTCACCAATGGGTCGTACACTTTTATAAAATACAAATTCAATCGGTTTCAAAAACATACAATCGGAGTAAATCGGACATTTAATGGTTGAGTGAACACATTTTGGGAATGATCTAAATAGACATTCGCTCATGTGTATAACCTTATATGCTTAGGGCATTGAAGGTTTTGGGCTGTTCATTCCATATCGGATAATTATTGCTCGGTGACTCAGGTGAGTCTCACAGCCCCATTTTTACTTTTTTTTAAATATTGGGGTGAGATACAATGCTTACTTGTTTTCGTGATCATATGTTATTTGATTAGTTAATTTTGATTATTAACTCATGGAATTAAATGATTATTTAATTCAGTTAACTATATTAGTTACATTGTTTGGCTACCATTATTTGGTCTTGATTTTCCTTGTTCGAGTATTGCACAAGTGTTTTAATTCGGGAAAGTCCTCATCATGTATGGTTCATTAACTTAATAAGGCGCGGCTACTAAAAGATAGATCTATCATGGGAGTGACGTCCCCGTCCGGGTTGCTAGCTACAACCAAGTTAAAAACGGGCATTTTAGTAATTGTTATGGGTGTTGACACCGTTCGGGAGGCAGAAAATCGGGTTAGGCCTTGAACCATAGCTTAGTGCAATGCAAAATCATAACAGAACATTGTTCAAAAACCTGCGTTGGTTTGTTCAATGTTACGAAACCTGCGTTGGTTTCACCCTTGTTTAATTTCATGTTGTTCAAAAACCTGCTTTGGTTTAAATCATTGTTTAGTGACCTTATTTGGTTAAAAATCATTGTTTGAGTAAATTGCTTAAATCATTGTTCATTTATAACATTTTATTATCGTCAGATAATCATATTGATCACATCAATGTTCATGTTAAACCTGTGAGATTCACCAGCTTTATAGCTGACCTTTTTAGTGTTGTATTCTCAGGTGCTCAACAGTAGGATGGTCCGCATGATACGCTAGTTAGTACGAGTCGCATGCTTACAAACATATGAAGATTTTCTTGCATTATATTTTGTTAAACGTTATGTATTAAAATCTTCGAAACTCATTTTGCGAACTCACTAGTATATTGTAAACGTTTGACTTATGACTTTAAAACATTGTACCACTTTTGTAATATATTATAAACGTCTCATGTAGAGTCGTTTGCTTGTACTTTGGTGCTTTGATTATTGATTAGTCACGCCCAAGTCGTCGCTTCCGCAAACCATAAAATAGGGGGTGTGACAATTACGATACGACATTATAAACAAATTGAGACAAAATTTTTCAAGAGTAACACTTTGGAATCTCTAATACAAACCGTCACCAACGGGCCAACCATGTTTTTCTAAGAACAAACGATAACGAACCAACATTGGACATAACGAGTTGTGTAGACAACTAGCCTAGATGGTCTTGCGGGACATCTACTTACTTAACTTTATATGTTTAGGCATTTAAAGGTTACAGGTTCGGAGAACCTACACACTACCCACTGTTTACTTCTGCTTACTACTCGACTCAGGTGAGTCTTACAGCCCCACTTTTACTGTTTTACATACGGGGTGAGATACATTGCTTACTTTTTCTTGAACACAAGTACGAACTATTCATTTTACTATACGGGATTGCATGAGTTACTTACTTTCTACCGAAGTCTCTCCATCATATATCGTTAGTTATGGACTTAAGCGCGAACACTAGTTAATGGATCCATTAGGGAAATGACCCTCCCCGCCCGGGGTAGTAGCGCTACCACGAACCGTACTGTATAAACGGGCGACTATTATTCGTTACATCTGCTTGCTCAGTTACGAGCATGTCACGGGAGCAACTTATTACTTACGGGTTAAGCTTCGATTATGAGCCTCATGACAACGGTATAACTTACTTACTTACATTTGCTGGATTGCAAATACTTGATTTACGCCTGCGGGCACAACTGATGAAATCTTATGTTCAAAAACTGATATTACTTATAAACCTGTGAGATTCACCAACATTCGTGTTGACCTTTTGGCATGTATTCTCAGGTACCCGGACGGAGTAGGATTACTTCAGGACATAGCTAGAGTCACATGATTTCAACTAAATTGCTTTAACGGAGATTCTCAGCATTATCTTTTGTACATTTTGATTATGTAATAGAATCTCACGCTACACGCGTGGACTCTAGGGAACTACATTTTGTATACGAAAACATTGAGTTTTCAAACATTTATTTCATATGAAATCGTTTTACAACGTCTCATTTAGAGGTCGTTTACTGTATATCTTGTGCTTGTATATTGATTAGTAACACCCAAGTATGCTTCCGCAAATCATAAATTTTGGGGGTGTTTACAATATATATATATATATATATATATATATATATATATATATATATATATATATATATATATATATTTACTTTATATTTATTTGTGTATTATTAATTTGGATTTTGCTAAATGTAGCCCTAAGGGCTATGTTTAAGAATTAATTTAGTGCTTAAAGTGGTGGTACATTAAGTTGGTTGGGAGAAGTTAAATTCAGATAGTGGGTGTACAGACGATATATGCATGTCTGAATTCCTTAAACATAGCCCTTAGGGTTATGTTTAGTATTTTCCTATTAATTTTTATGTAGTTTTTTTAAAAGTTAATCCTCTGTTAAAACGACCATGATTTTAGATGTCCTAGCTAAATAATCCATTTTAATTTCTATGGGTATATTACTTTTTACATGTTTGTATCAAAAAAATATACATAGTAAATACTTTAGTCATCAAATTTCCAATTATAAAATTGTCAATTTTGAACTTCATGGTACTTTTAAGTTTTAACAATTAAAGTAAATAGATATTAGACTCTTCCCAGCAGGCACAGTTTCTCGTCGGTTTCAACTAACGAGACCGACACCGACGGCACGACGCCGTCGGTTCAGCTCGTCAGTTTTTTCCGTCGGATATATGACGCATCGTGGTTTGGTTTGTGTGGGGTCAGCTTGATATTTAATTGTTTTTTGTTTTTGTTTAGTGTATAGAACTAATGGTAAATTTGTAAATGTGGGAACCAAAATATTAAAGTGACGGTGTCACTGATGGCAGATGTTCGTCAATTTCAGTCAATTTTCTAAAAAGCTGACGTGGCGCTGAGTGGCTCAGTCGGTTTCAGTCAGTTTTTTCAACCATTAGGTGTGGTCTTAGGAAAAGTGAATCTTTTCTTAGGTCCATGTATATCAGTATATGGATGACATCTTATTTGAAGTGATATACTACTTGTCAATAGTATTTGAGAGGAAAAACTTATGTAAACCATGGACCGATTCGAATTGTGTTGCTTCAAATTAGTGTTTAATCACGAAAAATGTTGTAAAGTAGTCGAAATGAATTGTATTCTACAAATAATACATCAAACCGACGTTATTTTGAGATGTTTGTCGCTTAAAATTAGGTGTATGACATAACCATGTTATCTTTTTTCCCTAAAAGTGTATTGCTATATTTTTATACTACATTTCAGACCTAAGTGAACAATATATAAAATTCAAACACATAATGATTTAGTTATTAGTTTTTGAATATAAAGATTTGCATCCTATCTGATACATCTTGATCTAGGTGATCTGCTGACAGAATTTAGATAATATTCTTAATATTTTTTTCTATCTGACAAATTTATATATTAAAATTTGCCATTAATTCATTTAAAAATAAGGAAACTTTTAGAACACTTTTGTTCCAGTTTGTATGTCCACCACTGGGTTTAATGTTTTTTCTGCACCAGGCTGTCAGTTAATTTGTTTTCTTCAAATGTAAAAAATTTCATTTAGGCCCTCTGATTTCGTGTACTTCTATATTTAGTCCATCCAATATTTCAAGTACAAGATAGCGAGATACTTACATATGAGTTGCTAGGACTTCGATCTTGAAAGGAAATGTTAATTTCATCACAACGTAAAATGATACGTTGTATAAATGAGCAATTCGTTTAGGCAACACGCTAAACTAAGTTCTAGTAATTTAATAACTTATTCATAGACTAACTACTTTAATTAAATAAGATGAACTTAACTGCAATTATTAACTCAAATGTTAATAAACACTATCTTCTGATAAGTACTTGTTAAGATTTCTAAAACCTTATACATTGTTAGAAAGATCAAATCTCTTTATACAAATGATCTTTCACCATTTCTCATTTTTAAAAATATATATTTCTTAATTGGTTTCGATATAATAATATAAGAAATTTAAAACCAATCCCCATGTAAAGTATTTTGTAAATTGTAATATCCCCCATCTGAAATAACAACTTTTTCACGATTGATAAACAAAAGATAGAAAACTCAGCGTCACCTCAGCATTTTCCAAACTGACACACCCATGTTATCGTTGTCCCCAAAGTGACATGCGTCGGTTGTCAAACTGAAGCATGGATGGGAGTGGTCATAGATAGATAAAAAAAAAAGGTCAGAAGCTCGATAGACAAGAGGTATAATGTACTGATGTACAAGTTATGAAAGTTGTAGTAGCAATTTATCACGAAACAAATTAACAAAGTAGTGAAGTGTAACATCTTACCAAATTTTTAAACTACCAAAAAAACATACTTAAAAACTCTAATAACTAAACCTCCCTCATTCTCCACACCCCCCTCACTCCCAACCACCACACCACCACCACCACCAAATCATCTGAACGTCAAACCTATACGTACATAAGTTCGTATATACGTACACAAATTCACAATGAGATGCAGAAAACACAGCACCGATCCAAGCAGCATCGTCGGCGTCTGCGCTTCATGTCTCACTGAACGTCTATCTAAAGTAATTTTAGCTCAAGAACAAGCTCATGCGCAATCACAAGCTGAACAAATTAACGCTAATTCAATCACGAATCCACCGTTGCTGCGTTCCGTTTCGCCGTACATCAATCGACGTAAATCCGATAACTCAACAACTCCAGTTGCACATATACAACAACAACAGCATCAGCAGCAACGGCCGTACAATAACAGTAAACCTCGCCTTAATCACAGCTTATCAGATCAACGATTTTATAATTCACCGCAAATTGCGATAAATACCGGCGGTTGTATCGGTGGGACTTCGAATAAGAAGAAACAGAATTTAGTTAGGTTTTCTTCGTTTTCGAATATGTTTAGATCTAGTAATCGGAACGGAGATGCTGAACCGATGACGTCGTCGCCGGCAAGTGATCGTCAGAAGAATAAAGCGTTTTACGGTGACGAAACGTCGACGGTTGCCGGTGGTGTACGGAAGCAACGGTTTGTTCGGAACCGAGGGATGTCGCCGGCGCATTCGGACGGCGAAGATGATGAGTTTAGCGACGGATCAACCGAATTAGGATCGTCGGTGACGGAGTCATCTAAACAGACGCCGCAACAGACGCCGTCGCGTCAACCGGTCCGGCGCGGTGGAAGTCGGAGTGTTTCGGAAATGATTTTTTGCTTGAGTCCGTTAGTGCGACCGAGTCCTAATCGGTTGTGGAGCATGAAAGGAAAACCGCCGGTGGACGCCGGCGATAGCAGAGCTCCGGCGGTGCCTCATCTTGCGTATACTAAATCGTTTCTAGCTAATAGATCACGAAAACTTGCTGACTTTGGAAGGTGTGATCGGAACCGTTGATCTTTGATAACCGTTAATATGGACTAAGTTAACGATCACATTGACCGTACATTTGTACGAGTATATCATTGGTACATTTTTACGTATTTTATTTTATATTTCTTAATATTATTTTAATATTAATTTATAGAGGTTTTACTTTTCTGAAAATATTGATGATTTCTAACGGAGTAGTAGAATTCGAATTACAAATTTCCGTCACTAGTTACTCAAATACGATATACTATACTGAGTATTTCGTATTTGCGTAACTGATTAACCAAACAATCTGATTTTATTTAAAATGAAAGAGTAATCTTCTGATGTAAAATAATTAACTTGTGTAAGGTACTATAATTTAATAATCATTTATTATTATTATTATTATTATTATTATTATTATTATTATTATTATGTGGGTATAGTAAATATGGTTTAACAATGAAAACAACATGAAAGAGACATGTTTGGATGGGATTAAGTGCCTCTTACGGGTTTGATTAGAATAAAAAATTTGGAAACCAAATAAATAAAATAGCAACGTTGCAATTACTGTTACAGTCAAATTTGACTTGATCATTAGAACAAAAAGGTAACTCTTAAATTATTAGTTTAAAGTGTTGATTATTTGACTATTGAATTAAAAGGTCATGGATATTTTGGATATGAATTGACACAAACTATTGAAAAAGTAACAATATCTTTCTTTAAATGAACCATCAATCTAGACTTTTTGAGTTACATAATTGAACAATCATTAAATTATTAGAGGGTTGTTATGGGATTTGGAAAACTGTTGCAACAAAAATGGATATAGTGTATTAAAACCTATTTGATACCTATGATGTTTGAAACTGACATAATCGATGGAAGTTATGTAACGTTTTGTGTTAGTAAGTTAGTATGTAGCATAAGTAAGGATAATCATTTTTATTGTAGTTTATGTAAATAACTATAAAAAGAATATGCAGATGATTCACTGAAGCCCTCTACAGTTTACACTCATAATTAATAAATTATACTGTAGTAGCCAGTAGGAAACTTGTTTCGTTTTGGGTATCACCAAATTTAGTGTAATAAAAGAAATTATTTGATACAAAACATGGTTCATTTCTGAAGTGTACATTAAATTTTGACACCAAAATACTTTCAGCATTTATATATTACCCTCTAAACTTTGTTTATATTTAATTTTACTTCAATGCATCATTTTTATACGCATTATTAGTTTAACTATACAAATTAGTATTAATTTGACTATAAATTTTTTTATTTGTTTTCCTGAAATTTCAATTACACAACTTATGTTTATAAATCAATGATTTAACTATCATCATTTGTTTAAAAATGATATTTATTTGTCTTAATTATCTTATTATTTAACTTAAAATAAAACATAGTTAAACAAATAATACTAATAAGTTTTTTCAAATTTTGTACTCAAATGATAACGCTATTTCAAACAAAATGGTTAAAATGAAACAATTAAAATTTGATGTAACGTTTGGTGTTGCATCAAATTTGGTGCAAAATCTTACAAAATTTGGCGTACACCATATTTGATGAGCTAGTTGGAGACGATTTATTACACCAAACACCAAATTTAGTGCAAAATTACATACATCGGAGATTACTTTACAAGCTGTTTTTTACAACTCTTTTGCTAATTGTACGTAAAGAATCGGCATATATATATATATATACCACCTGTTGAATAGTCAAAGTCAAACTATCAGACATCATAATTTGATTGACATATATCAATTGTCAGGGGAACTAAAGTGTAACACCCCCAAATTTAGTGATTTGCGGAAACATACTTGGGTGTTACTAATCAATATACAAAGCACAAGATATACAGCAAACGACCTCTAAATGAGACGTTTTGTAAAATAGTTACATTCCATAAATTAATCGTTTGAAAACATATAGTTTTCTTTACAAAAATATGTAAGCCTAGAGTCCGCGTATGTGGCGGGAGATTCTATTACATAACCATAGCTACAAAAGATAATGCCAAAGAATCTCCGTTAAATGCAGTTTGGAAATCATGCGACTCTAGCTAGTGATCCTGGAGTGATCCTACTCCGTAAGTGTACCTGAGAATACATGCTAAAAATGGTCAACCAAAAGGTTGGTGAATCTCACAGGTTTATCAGTAAATAATCAGTTTGAACACAAGATTTCATCAGTAGTGCCCGCAGGCGTATATCAAGTATTTGCAAATCCAGCAAAAGTAAAGTAATTAAGTTATACCGTTGCCATGAGGCTCATAATCGAAGCTTAACCCGTAAGTAATAAGTTGCTCCCGTGACATGCTCGTAACTGAGCAAGCATAAGTAACGAAATAATAGTCGCCCGTTTATATAGAACGGTTCGTGGTAGCGCTACTACCCCGGGCGGGGAGGGTCATTTCCCTAATGGATCCATTAACTAGTGTTCGCGCTTAAGTCCATAACTAATGATATATGATGGAGAGACTTCTGTAAGTAGTAAACAACTCATGCAATTCCGTTTGGTATAGTAAACAGTTTTAGTACTTGTGTTCAAGAAAACCAAGCAATGTATCTCACCCCGTGTATAAACAGTAAAAGTGGGGCTGTAAGACTCACCTGAGTCTTTGCAAGTACGTTTATATCAATAAACGAGTAAGTAATATCAACAGTAGGTTCTCCGAACCCGTAACCTTCAAATGCCTAAACATATAAAGTTAAGTAAGTAGATGTCTCGCAAGACCATCTAGGCTAGTTGTCTACACAACTCATTATGTCCAAGTGTTTGTTTAGTAATCCGTTTGTAGTTTGAAAACAAATATGGCCCGTTGGTGACGGTTTGTAATAATGATTCAAAGTGTTATCCTTACATGTATCGTTGAATCAGGTTTCGTTATTTGTAAGTGTTCAACACTTAGTGTGAAAAGTATTTACAACATTTAATGACGGGGGTCCGGGGGCAGCGCCCCTGGTAGCGGGGTCCAAGGGGCAGAGCCCCTGGCTTGGGTCGAGCTGCCAGGTCAGCTTGGAAAATTTTTATTTCTACTATATTGCTTTGACGAAAAACGCATCTGGATCCGAATTTGGGTAAAATCAGGTGTTAAAATCTTGGTTCCGACACTTAGTAAAAATCTGAGTTTTCAAGGTTCTGGTTTGTGCGACGTCGCATACGACGTTGCAAGCGACGTAAGGTGCGACGTGGGCATGTACGTCGCATGATGCGACATTCGCAAATCAATGCGACGTAGGGGGTGGCGTCGCTAATGCGACGTTGGTTCGGTTTGCGACGTTAAAGTCTACGTCGCCATGTATGACATCCGCAAATTAATGCGACGTAAGGGGCTGCGTCGCTAGTGCGACGTTGAGATTTTTGTGCGACGTAGGCCGCGACGTCGCAGAGGCCCCTGGCCAGGTGCGACGTTGCGGTCTGATGGCCGAAAATTTAGTCGAAAACGAGTTTCCCGGTTTCCGTTGGGTCCAAATCTTTTACCCAACCCTTATATGGACATATCAAGTGTAAATAAACAACCATTAGTCAAAAATAAGTAAAACCGAGAGGTTTCGAGAATTTGTCGGAACTTACAAAATGCCGAAACGAAAATCCGGAAAGATAGGAATGTAGATCGTGTTGTCGTGGTCACTTTTCTCCAAAGGAGTGGTATGATTCGGCGTCGTTTTATGGTGTTATTTGATGATTTTGTGAGATGGAGGTGATTTGGTGATTTGAGAGAAAAGAAAGAGGAAGAAAGAGAAAGAGGTGAAGAAAGTGAGGAAAAAGAGAAGAAAGTGGGAGGTTTAACCTCCCATTTTCGGTCTCCGTCAATGCGCCCCGTGCGGTGTTTGTTTTCTCCGTCTTTTAAGTGTTAAATATTTATTTTACGCGTTTAATTATACATTTTAAAATTACAAACTTTTGTTAAAAAGATTTACTTGTATTATTTCTTTAAATCCTTAATAGTCTGAAATGTAATATAGTTTGTATAAATTTAATTACTTTTGTTTTTAATTCGTGTAAGCTTTTATCGAGTGATACGAGATAATTACTAATTATTATAAATTAGTATTTTGGTCAAAATTGCGTTATCTTAGTTTATAAACATTTGTTCACCAACGTCCATTTTAGTCGAATAGAATTTCTTTCTATTTAAGTTGCGTACGATTTAAGTCAAACCGCAAAGTTGTATATATTTATCAATATATAATCCGATACATAAATTAGCCTAACGCGGCACTAATTACATGTATTAACAGAGAATTAGGCACTAATTCTAGTCCTAATTTGCCGGTTGTTACATTCTCCCCCTGTTAAAAGAATTTCGTCCCGAAATTTAAGTCGAAGTCGCGCTTGGGGTAGAATCAGGGAACAATTGAGGATACTTAAGTCGCATTTGGTCTTCCCGTTCCCAAGTGAATTCCGGACCGCGCCGCGAATTCCACCTGACTTTGACGATGGGAATACGACTTTGTTTCAGTTGTTTGACCTCACGGTCCATAATTTCGACTGGTTCCTCAACGAAATGTAGTTTGTCATCGATGCGAATCTCGTCAAGTGGTATAATAAGTGTCTCGTCAGACAGACATTTCTTTAAGTTAGAAATGTGAAAAGTAGGGTGCACGCTGCTGAGTTCAGAGGGCAGCTGCAGTCGATATGCCACTGGACCTATCCTCTCGAGGATTTCAAAAGGCCCAATGTACCTAGGGTTTAATTTTCCGCGTTTGCCGAATCGGATTACGCCTTTCCAAGGCGATACTTTTAAGAGTACTCGATCCCCAACTTGGAACTCGAGTGGCTTGCGTCTAACGTCAGCATAGCTTTTCTGACGATCACGCGCGGCTTTGAGTCGGTTTTGGATTTCGACGATTTTCTCTGTGGTTTCATGTATAAGTTCAGGACCAGTGAGTTGACTATCTCCCACTTCAGTCCAACAGATCGGTGATCGGCACTTACGACCGTATAGTGCCTCAAAAGGTGCAGCCTTAATGCTGGCGTGATAGCTGTTGTTGTACGAGAATTCGCACAACGGTAGATGTCTTTCCCAATTTGTACCGGAATCAACTACGCAGGCTCGTAGCATGTCTTCCAGTGTCTGAATAGTTCGTTCGCTCTGGCCATCGGTCTGAGGATGGTACGCGGTACTCATATCGAGACGGGTACCCAGTGATTTTTGGAGTGATTGCCAGAAGCGAGATGTGAAACGAGCATCCCTGTCAGAGATAATAGAGATAGGGACACCATGTTGGCAAACGATTTCCTTGATGTAAATTTGTGTAAGACGTTCCATTTTGTCGGTTCCTCTGATTGCCAAGAAATGAGCCGATTTGGTGAGACGGTCGACGATCACCCAAATGGTATCGCAACCGCTCGCCGATCTAGGTAGTTTGGTTATGAAATCCATAGTAATTTGCTCCCATTTCCATTGAGGAATTTCAGGTTGTTGGAGCAATCCGGAAGGTCTTTGGTGCTCGGCCTTGACCTTGGAACAAGTTAAGCATTTGCTGACGTACAAGGCAATGTTAGCTTTCATGTTCGGCCACCAGTAAAACTCCTTGATGCCGTGATACATTTTGTCGGATCCCGGGTGGATAGAATACTTGGACTTGTGAGCTTCATCCATTACCAAGTCCCGAAGGTTCCCGAAACTAGGCAACCAGATTCGGTTATAGAAGTACCTAACTCCGTTGGGTCTGATTTCGAACTGTTTATCCATGCCTCGTAAGGCCTCGTTTTTGACAATATCGGGTTTGAGAGCTTCAAGTTGAGCGGTGAGAATCTGGATATTCAAATCGTTGTGAATGGTCATACTGAGGGCCCGGACTCGAAGCGGTTTTGTTCGTTCCTTACGACTGAGAGCATCGGCAACCACGTTAGCCTTACCCGGATGATATTTGATCTCACAGTCGTAATCGGTGAGCAACTCGATCCATCGACGTTGCCTCATGTTAAGATCTTTTTGGTCGAATATGTGTTGGAGACTTTTGTGGTCGGTAAATACAGTACTTCGGGTACCATAAAGGTAGTGTCTCCAGATTTTGAGAGCGAATACCACGGCCCCTAACTCGAGGTCGTGAGTTGTGTAGTTCTTCTCGTGAACTTTAAGTTGTCGGGAGGCGTAAGCAATGACCTTGTCTCGTTGCATCAACACGCAACCGAGACCTTGGTGAGAAGCATCGCAGTATACCACGAAGTCATTGGTGCCTTCGGGTAAGGATAGAATGGGTGCACTACAAAGCTTTAGTTTCAACAGCTGAAATGCTGACTCTTGTTTATCAGTCCAATCGAACTTTTTGTCTTTCTGAGTCAGTGTCGTGAGTGGTATGGCTATTTTTGAGAAGTTTTCAATGAATCGGCGATAATACCCCGCCAATCCCAAGAATTGGCGTACTTCGGTAGGAGTGGTTGGCGCCTGCCAGTTCTTGATGGCCTCGATTTTTGATGGGTCTACATGAATTCCCTGACTATCAATCACATGCCCAAGGAATTGAACGGTTTTTATCCAGAACTCACACTTAGAGAATTTGGCGTAAAGCTCCTCGTGTCTAAGTAGTTCTAGGATGGTTCTGAGGTGTTGTGCATGTTCTTGTTTGTTTCTTGAGTATATGAGGATGTCATCGATGAACACAATGACAAACTTGTCGAGATAAGGTTTACACACCCGATTCATAAGGTCCATGAATACAGCCGGTGCGTTGGTTAGACCAAAGGGCATCACTTGGAACTCGTAGTGCCCGTAACGGGTTCTGAATGCGGTTTTTGGGATGTCGGCATCACGAACACGCAATTGGTGATAACCCGATCGAAGATCAATCTTTGAATAACAGCTTGACCCTTGAAGTTGATCGAACAGATCGTCGATTCGAGGGAGTGGATATCGGTTCTTGACGGTTAGTTTGTTCAACTCTCGGTAGTCAATACACATTCGAAATGCACCGTCTTTCTTTTTGACAAATAAGACCGGAGCTCCCTAAGGTGAAGAACTCGGTCTGATGAATCCTCTATCCAGGAGTTCCTGTAACTGAGTAGACAACTCCTGAAGTTCGGATGGGGCTAGGCGGTACGGTGCTCGGGCCACCGGTGCGGCACCCGGCACGAGATCAATCGAGAACTCGACCTGTCTAGGTGGAGGTAAACCAGGTAGTTCTTCTGGAAAGACTTCGGGAAAGTCTCTAACGATTGGCACATCTTCAAGTCGCTTCTCCTCCGACTTTTTCTCAGTGATGTGCGCGAGAATTGATGGGTAACCCTTTCTCAGAAACTTTCGGGTTTTTAAACAGGAGATTAAGTTTAGTCTCGACCCACCGGTCTCCCCCTGTATGACCAAGGTACTACCGGCTGCGAGAGGAATTCGGACGATTTTATCATGGCAAACAATTTCGGCCCGGTGCTTGGACAACCAGTCCATATCCACGATGACATCAAAACTTCCCAGTTCAACAGGCATTAGATCGATTGAGAAGATTTCGTCGGCTAAGTTTAAAGTGCAATTAGGTATCACACTATCGGTTTCTATGAGTTTAACATTTGCAAGTTCTACGGTGTACTTAACGTCTAAGGCCGCGGGGGTGATATCAAGTAGTGGGCAAAACTCATCAGATATGAAACTTTTATCAGCACCGGTATCAAATAATACGGAAGCAGTAAGATCGTTGAGAAGAAACGTACCCGTTACAACATTCGGGTCTTCCCTAGCTTCCCCGGCTTTGATGACAAATGCTCTGCTGCGAGCAGAGTTGTTGCTCCGCTTGTTGTTGTTGTTGTTGTTGTTGTTATTGTTGTTGTTGTTGTTGTTGTTGTTGTTGTTGTTGTTTTTCTGCTTAGGGCAATTATTCTGAAAATGCCCAGGACTTCCGCACCCATAACAAGTCTTCGGGGCACTGGTGTTTCGACAATCCTTGGCCAGATGCCCAAAACGTTTGCAGTTTGTGCAAGGGCAGGAATCGTCATGGTGACGATTGCATTTGGGGCAGTAGGGCTTGCTTCCAATGTACCCTTTCTTTTCTGAAGAGCCGGATGAATAAGCCCTAAGGGGCTCAGGCTTTCGGTTGGTGATTTGGTTGGATGAGTTGGGGTTTCCTTCCCACTTTCGTTTGTTGTTTGCAGGTGGGGCTGAGGTGGTGTTACGGCGGACAGCGTTTGCCGTAAGTTCATGGGCCATACGGATGGCGTTCTGGATAGTACCTGGTTTGGATGAAGTCACCAGGTCCTGGAGTTTCTCGGGTAGTCCATCAACGTATTTCTCGACCCTCTTGTACTCAGGATCGACCATGGTTGGGCACAGAAGTGCCAGTTGGTGGAAACGGTTGGTGTATCCGGTGATATCATCACCTTGCATCTTGTGGTTCCAAAATTCCAGCTCCAGTTGTTTTAGTTCATCCCTGGGGCAATACTCACCCCTTAACATCTCTTTCAACTCCTCCCACAGAAGTTTATAAGCATTGGCAACACCCACAGTTTGGGCATAGGTGTTCCACCACGTGAGTGCGGTGTCAGTAAAAGTACTAACAGAGAACTTAACCTTGTCCCCCTCCGCACAGTTGCAGATAAGGAATACCGATTCAACTTTCTCAATCCAACGTATTAGACCGATTGCTCCCTCAGTACCTGCAAAGTTCAGAGGTTTGCAGTTTTGGAAGTCCTTATATGAGCAGGGCTTGGGTTGTGGTCCATTGTTAGCGGTATCTTCACTACCAGGAGCTGAAGTCCGGGTAGCTAGGGCTTGGGCCACGCTACGGGCAATCAGACCCGCAACTTCGGCTTCAGTGAGGGTGATTTGTCGACGAGGAGTCATGCTGCTGATCAAGGAAAGAACAAGGAAAGTGGAATAAGTTATTTGCATGAAACTATGATATATCACAAGTGTATATAATGAGATACACGATAACAGTACGAGGTGATAATCATATTCCATTTAGGTAAACAAGTTGGATACAAAGTTCGGGTTTTCCAAAAGATTACAGAGTAGTAGTAGTAGTACAAAAGTACCGGGAATGGTTACATCCGGTTGAATTACATAGGTCCTAATTAAGTAGTTAACTGGTTACAAGTTATAGACTGTTCTAATCTTGATGCAGATTAATCTGCTCCATCAGCGCGACAAGGCGGTCCACGGTTTCTGCTAGTCTGTTGGCTTGTCTGGCGTTGTCTTCGACCAAGGCTAGTCGCTGTACTAGTGCTCGAGAGTGGTCCTCAGTCTCCTGTGAACGCTATTCATACTCCTCTAGTCGGTTTCTTACGAGTTCACCCGCGCCTAATTCAGCGGTCATTGAATCCTGAATTATGCTTACAGAGAGGTTTGTGTCCTCTTGTTCTTGCTGGAGTTGGGATATGTGATCAAGAGCTTGGCGAAGCAGGTAGATCATTCGGTGTTGTTCCAGTTCGAGATTTTCAAGCCTTTGCTCCTGACGGCGGAGTTGGGTAGCCAACACTGGCAATGTGAGATGTGCCGATTCCTGAGAGTTATGAACAGGATAGGGGCTGTTTCGAGGCGGCCTTGTGTTTCTCCTGGCTACTCGTGGGTTCCGTGACCCGTGTGAGTGAGAGTGTGACGGATTAGGTGGTGTGTTTGCCATTCCTGTGGCAGAGTGTAAGTAAGACGAGGCTAATATATATACATATATCATATCCAGCCTAGTGTCTAGCACGTATCAAGTAATGGTCCGGTTCTCTCGTGGTCAGAGTCAACTAACGTATGCCCGTTCAACATAATTATTTCAGACCTTACATCATCTTTCCTTAATTGTACATAGTTGATCAGGCTATGTTAAATTAAAGTCGTATGCTGTAATTCCTGAACCAGTCATGTCTAATAAGAGAATACTGCCTAACGGTCATAGTCTAGGCCCACTAAATGCAACCTAGTTCACTATAACCTTAGGCTCTGATACCAATCTGTAACACCCCCAAATTTAGTGATTTGCGGAAGCATACTTGGGTGTTACTAATCAATATACAAAGCACAAGATATACAGCAAACGACCTCTAAATGAGACGTTTTGTAAAATAGTTACATTCCATAAATTAATCGTTTGAAAACATATAGTTTTCTTTACAAAAATATGTAAGCCTAGAGTCCGCGTATGTGGCGGGAGATTCTATTACATAACCATAGCTACAAAAGATAATGCCAAAGAATCTCCGTTAAATGAAGTTTGGAAATCATGCGACTCTAGCTAGTGATCCTGGAGTGATCCTACTCCGTAAGTGTACCTGAGAATACATGCTAAAAATGGTCAACCGAAAGGTTGGTGAATCTCACAGGTTTATCAGTAAATAATCAGTTTGAACACAAGATTTCATCAGTAGTGCCCGCAGGCGTATATCAAGTATTTGCAAATCCAGCAAAAGTAAAGTAATTAAGTTATACCGTTGCCATGAGGCTCATAATCGAAGCTTAACCCGTAAGTAATAAGTTGCTCCCGTGACATGCTCGTAACTGAGCAAGCATAAGTAACGAAATAATAGTCGCCCGTTTATACAGAACGGTTCGTGGTAGCGCTACTACCCCGGGCGGGGAGGGTCATTTCCCTAATGGATCCATTAACTAGTGTTCGCGCTTAAGTCCATAACTAACGATATATGATGGAGAGACTTCTGTAAGTAGTAAACAACTCATGCAATTCCGTTTGGTATAGTAAAGAGTTTTAGTACTTGTGTTGAAGAAAACCAAGCAATGTATCTCACCCCGTGTATAAACAGTAAAAGTGGGGCTGTAAGACTCACCTGAGTCTTTGCAAGTACGTTTATATCAATAAACGAGTAAGTAATATCAACCGTAGGTTCTCCGAACCCGTAACCTTCAAATGCCTAAACATATAAAGTTAAGTAAGTAGATGTCTCGCAAGACCATCTAGGCTAGTTGTCTACACAACTCATTATGTCCAAGTGTTTGTTTAGTAATACGTTTGTAGTTTGAAAACAAATATGGCCCGTTGGTGACGGTTTGTAATAATGATTCAAAGTGTTATCCTTACATGTATCGTTGAATCAGGTTTCGTTATTTGTAAGTGTTCAACACTTAGTGTGAAAAGTATTTACAACATTTAATGACGGGGGTCCGGGGGCAGCGCCCCTGGTAGCGGGGTCCAAGGGGCAGAGCCCCTGGCTGGGGTCGAGCTGCCAGGTCAGCTTGGAAAATTTTTATTTCTACTATATTGCTTTGACGAAAAACGCATCTGGATCCGAATTTGGGTAAAATCAGGTGTTAAAATCTTGGTTCCGACACTTAGTAAAAATCTGAGTTTTCAAGGTTCTGGTTTGTGCGACGTCGCATGCGACGTTGCAAGCGACGTAAGGTGCGACGTGGGCATGTACGTCGCATGATGCGACCTTCGCAAATCAATGCGACGTAGGGGGTGGCGTCGCTTATGCGACGTTGGTTCGGTTTGCGACGTTAAAGTCTACATCGCCATGTATGACATCCGCAAATTAATGCGACGTAAGGGGCTGCGTCGCTAGTGCGACGTTGAGATTTTTGTGTGTAACACCCCGCAAATTTAAACACGATTAATTAAATTAATCACTTGCATTATTAGGCTAATTCCCTACTTGAGTGAATTCACAACACAATTTAGAGGTAAGTCTAGCATAGCCCAACTAGATAATACGCGTAGTATTACGTATTCGTAATTAGTTGTAATTACGTACTGAACAAATTGAAAACAAACGCGACAAAAACGTACGACTGTTGGTGAACAAAATTATTTAATAAAACGAAATTATTAAATAACGTAGAAAACAATTAAATATTATGTCGATAATATTTACATATTAATTTATAACGCAAAACGTCAAATTTGATAATTAAAATAAAACAAAGTTTGAAATTTATAAAATTTATTAATTTGGTTTCATAAAAAGATCCTAATTAAAAATAATGAAAAATGTAATTAAAAACATAATAGTTAAAATAAAATATCATTTAACGATCGGGTAAACAAACACGGGACGCAAACACGGAGGCAGAGAATGGGGAAACAAAACCCCACTTCCCACCTCCATTCTCTCATTTCCCTATCTCTTTTTCTTCCTTTCTCTTTCCTTTCTCTCTACACCCACCACCATCACCAAAAACAACCACTAAAAACGCCAAATAACACCATCAAACGACGCCGAATCAACAAACAAAATAGAGAAAAACGATCACGAGACTCCGATCTACCTTTCTATCTTTTCGGATTTCAAATCCGACACCCGTAAGTTTCCGACAAATCCCGCAAATCTTTAGATTTCGAAGTTATAATTAATGTTTCATGTTTAATATACTTAGATTACCATGTTTTGGTATTTTATACAACCGAAAACGTCCAAAATCACTCAAAAACTCGTTATTTTCAATCTGTTCGTCGAACAGGCGACTACGTCGCATTGGGACCGAAAACAGTACTGCGACGTAGGCCTCTACGTCGCATTACCCTTCCTTACGTCGCACATAGCGACGCAGACCACTACGTCGCATTAAATTGCGAGCGTCGCCTATGCGACGTAACCCATGACGTCGCAAAACCTGAATGCGACGTAGACCCGTACGTCGCACCCTACGTCGCATAACAACCCAGCGTCGCACCTTACGTCGCTAAAAACAGGAAGTTTAAAAACTTGTTTTCACTAAGTGTCGAACTAACCGGAAACGCATATCTTTATACAAATTCGATTCACGAGCCTTACAAACAATTCAAACATACTTGTTTTATCGAAATGTTGATTTCAAACTTTCACCAACGAGTCGTATACATTTTCACAAACAACGAAATACAAACATAAACATTAAACAAACGATTTGGACATGACTTGGTTGTACAAACACTAGCATGGATGATTAGCTTAGACATCCACAATACTTATTAAATCTCGTACGTTTAGGACGTTAGGGGATTTCAGACTGTACTTGGGCTTAGGTTTGCTAGCACTCGCACAACTACTTAAACTCAACAGGTGAGTTCACAGCCCCTACTTTTACTGATTTAACTACTTTTGAACAGGGGTGGAAAACATAGACAACTGTTTTACTGCTTTGCCATAACTACTTTTACTACATGATTATTTATCATACTGTTTACTCGAACGACTAGAGTACTTGAACTGTTAAACTGTTATACGAACTGCCACTTAACTGCTTTTGGCACACTTATACAAACTGTTTATGACTGCGGTCAACTACTTCAACTGTCTGAACTTAATGGTATTTTCATACGAAAACTGAACTGAGAACATGCTGGAGAACGACCAGCTACATACTTTTATTACTAGCTCTTATGAAACAACATTTTCATAAATACACAGAAAGTCCCTACGTCTTGGGCACGCACGCACAGAAAGTCCCTACGTCTTGGGCAAACAGAAAGTCCCTACTTCTTGGGCAAAGTGCCATCCTACGTCTTGGATGAAGGCTCTACTTCTTGAGCAGATGGGTCCTACGTCTTGGATGCCAGTCCTACTTCTTGGACACAACTATACAAGTCCCTACGTCTTGGGCACATACATAGAAGTCCCTACTTCTTGGGCAACACTATAGGTCCTACTTCTTGGACAAACGATTTAAATCCCTACTCCTTGGGTAAACTAATAGGATACTGCTTTCCTACGAAACTTAAACTGTGTTTTGGGCGAACGACCCACTAAACTTATACTTTTGGGCAACATCCCAACGAAACATACCTACTACTAGGATACGTACAATCCTACAGAACATACTTGAAAACAGGATACTGCTTTCCTACAACTTATAGGATACGAATATTCCTACAAACGACTATTTAAGAATGTAACGGATTTCAGAAACTATACTTTTGGGTGACATCCCAACGATACAATATAAACAACAGTGGTTTATCACAACTGAACTTGTAAACATAAAACCTGTGAATTCACTCAACCTCGTTGTTGACTTTTACTATGTTTTTCAGGGAATTAGCTGTGCATGTAAGATCGCCAACACACATGGAGAACTAGGCGACCCTTGAAGATTAGGATGCCAACTTTTTGGGAAAACATATGGATTTCTCTAGTATAACTGAAACTGTTTTGTCATATTCTAGAAATCCACTTTTGTAAACTCACTACTTTTAACTTGTACGATCCGATGAATCGTAAACTTTGTAATTAACACTTTTGGCATCTTAATATATATTGTTCTGTTGTAATCATAAGCTCTGATACGTATGCATGCTTTGTTGTTGTGACACCCCATACTTAAACTAAACGCTTCCGCTAAACGAAATTTGGGGGTGTTACAGATTGGTATCAGAGCCAATGGTTATAGCGAACTAGGAAACTTTAGGTGACTTAGAAACCTAGAGACCTAGACTATAGCCTTGGCTAGAACGTACATGCATACATACATTTGCATACATCTAAACTATCGTTACGATACCTCGATACGCGTGAACTATTCACCACATTCGACTCGTTCATTGTACTCTGATCTCATATGAACCTGATCGTGATTAAACGGTTGATGAAAAGAAGTATGTATTTGGCATCATATAATGACGCCTGGCCAACGTGATTATATCATACTAAGTACATATGGGTGTTTCATAGTCGTAAGATACGTGATGGGGATTCGACAAATTTTGCTTGATACTCGAAAACTTGAAATATGTGAAACTTTATTCCTCACATATTTTTCATTGGCATTGACTTCTGCATCTTTTCATCGCAGAACGTCAGCATGCCGCCTAAACAAAGAAAGACTCGAAACAGTCGACAAAATTCTCCACCTGTACCTCCAGAAACAACCGAACAAATCATCGAACGCCGCGTGGCTGAGGCTATTGCTCAGTACGAGGCTAGCAGAAATCGTGAAAACCCAACCAACAACAGTGGAGCTACCCCCGTCAACAGCGAAACTCCAAACAATACCCAGCAGGGGTGTTCCTACAAAACCTTTCAGTCTTGTAAACCCAGCACCTTCACCGGGACCGAAGGGGCCATTGGCCTGGTCCACTGGATTGAAAAGATGGAATCAGTCATTGACATCAGCGACTGTGCCACCGACAAAATTGTGAAATACGCCACCTGCACGTTAGCTGACAAAGCGTTAACCTGGTGGAACGCTCAAGTCCAGATTATGGGACGCCTAGCTGCTCATTCCATGACCTGGGTAACTCTGAAGCAGATGATGATGGAGGAATTTTGCCCTCCCAACGAGATGCAGAAACTGGAAAATGAATTCTGGAACATACAAATGATCGGCGCTGACATTTCCGGTTACACGACTAGATTCCAGGAACTCGCACGACTGGTGCCCCACATGGTAACCCCCGAGAGCAAACGCATCGAGCGTTTCAACAAGGGCTTGGCCCCACAGATTCGAGGCATGGTTATGTCCTCCAAACCCGCCACCTTTAGGAGCGCGGTTGATCTGGCTCACAGCTTAACCGACGACGCGGTCGAGATTGGAACCCTGAAAGCTACTACAGGGAAAGCTGAACTTATCCGTACTGATGCGGGCGACTCTGGAACCCTCAAACGCAAATGGAACAGTGAGGGTAACGACCGACAGGGTCAACAAAACAGGAACGTGGGAAACACTCGAGCCTACGTCGCCATCACTAACACTGAACCGAAACCATACCTAGGCAAAAGGCCTAAATGCGGAAAATGCGAAAGGCATCATGAGGGTAACTGTACTCTCTGCGACAGATGCAACCAATGGGGACATCGAGCTCAAACCTGCAAAGCCAACATCTCCGCTCGAACGAACAATGGGTGTTTCGAGTGCGGTGAGCCCGGACACTATCGAAACCAATGTCCAAAACTGAACAACACCCAGAACAACCCTGGAAACAACAACCATATCGCAACCATCCCACCGGCTCGTGGCCGCGCATACATCCTCCGTGCACCGGAAACTGTTGCGGACTATGGCAAGAACGGTATGTCTTACCAACTATTGCTACGATTTAACGTTATTCGAACACAACATTTGGTAAACTCTGAACACGAAACGAAACACACAACATATTGAACTATGCCGCGAGCATACTTAAACCAATTGAACTTCTATGGCAACAATTGAACGCCACGCAAACTATGGTTAACGACATGACTTATCGGAGAACATACGCCGCGGGCGATCCGACTTGATTTTTAAATCTCGGGACGAGATTTCTCTAACAAGGGGAGAAATGTAACACCCCGCAAATTTAAACACGATTAATTAAATTAATCACTTGCATTATTAGGCTAATTCCCTACTTGAGTGAATTCACAACACAATTTAGAGGTAAGTCTAGCATAGCCCAACTAGATAATACGCGTAGTATTACGTATTCGTAATTAGTTGTAATTACGTACTGAACAAATTGAAAACAAACGCGACAAAAACGTACGACTGTTGGTGAACAAAATTATTTAATAAAACGAAATTATTAAATAACGTAGAAAACAATTAAATATTATGTCGATAATATTTACATATTAATTTATAACGCAAAACGTCAAATTTGATAATTAAAATAAAACAAAGTTTGAAATTTATAAAATTTATTAATTTGGTTTCATAAAAAGATCCTAATTAAAAATAATGAAAAATGTAATTAAAAACATAATAGTTAAAATAAAATATCATTTAACGATCGGGTAAACAAACACGGGACGCAAACACGGAGGCAGAGAATGGGGAAACAAAACCCCACTTCCCACCTCCATTCTCTCATTTCCCTATCTCTTTTTCTTCCTTTCTCTTTCCTTTCTCTCTACACCCACCACCATCACCAAAAACAACCACTAAAAACGCCAAATAACACCATCAAACGACGCCGAATCAACAAACAAAATAGAGAAAAACGATCACGAGACTCCGATCTACCTTTCTATCTTTTCGGATTTCAAATCCGACACCCGTAAGTTTCCGACAAATCCCGCAAATCTTTAGATTTCGAAGTTATAATTAATGTTTCATGTTTAATATACTTAGATTACCATGTTTTGGTATTTTATACAACCGAAAACGTCCAAAATCACTCAAAAACTCGTTATTTTCAATCTGTTCGTCGAACAGGCGACTACGTCGCATTGGGACCGAAAACAGTACTGCGACGTAGGCCTCTACGTCGCATTACCCTTCCTTACGTCGCACATAGCGACGCAGACCACTACGTCGCATTAAATTGCGAGCGTCGCCTATGCGACGTAACCCATGACGTCGCAAAACCTGAATGCGACGTAGACCCGTACGTCGCACCCTACGTCGCATAACAACCCAGCGTCGCACCTTACGTCGCTAAAAACAGGAAGTTTAAAAACTTGTTTTCACTAAGTGTCGAACTAACCGGAAACGCATATCTTTATACAAATTCGATTCACGAGCCTTACAAACAATTCAAACATACTTGTTTTATCGAAATGTTGATTTCAAACTTTCACCAACGAGTCGTATACATTTTCACAAACAACGAAATACAAACATAAACATTAAACAAACGATTTGGACATGACTTGGTTGTACAAACACTAGCATGGATGATTAGCTTAGACATCCACAATACTTATTAAATCTCGTACGTTTAGGACGTTAGGGGATTTCAGACTGTACTTGGGCTTAGGTTTGCTAGCACTCGCACAACTACTTAAACTCAACAGGTGAGTTCACAGCCCCTACTTTTACTGATTTAACTACTTTTGAACAGGGGTGGAAAACATAGACAACTGTTTTACTGCTTTGCCATAACTACTTTTACTACATGATTATTTATCATACTGTTTACTCGAACGACTAGAGTACTTGAACTGTTAAACTGTTATACGAACTGCCACTTAACTGCTTTTGGCACACTTATACAAACTGTTTATGACTGCGGTCAACTACTTCAACTGTCTGAACTTAATGGTATTTTCATACGAAAACTGAACTGAGAACATGCTGGAGAACGACCAGCTACATACTTTTATTACTAGCTCTTATGAAACAACATTTTCATAAATACACAGAAAGTCCCTACGTCTTGGGCACGCACGCACAGAAAGTCCCTACGTCTTGGGCAAACAGAAAGTCCCTACTTCTTGGGCAAAGTGCCATCCTACGTCTTGGATGAAGGCTCTACTTCTTGAGCAGATGGGTCCTACGTCTTGGATGCCAGTCCTACTTCTTGGACACAACTATACAAGTCCCTACGTCTTGGGCACATACATAGAAGTCCCTACTTCTTGGGCAACACTATAGGTCCTACTTCTTGGACAAACGATTTAAATCCCTACTCCTTGGGTAAACTAATAGGATACTGCTTTCCTACGAAACTTAAACTGTGTTTTGGGCGAACGACCCACTAAACTTATACTTTTGGGCAACATCCCAACGAAACATACCTACTACTAGGATACGTACAATCCTACAGAACATACTTGAAAACAGGATACTGCTTTCCTACAACTTATAGGATACGAATATTCCTACAAACGACTATTTAAGAATGTAACGGATTTCAGAAACTATACTTTTGGGTGACATCCCAACGATACAATATAAACAACAGTGGTTTATCACAACTGAACTTGTAAACATAAAACCTGTGAATTCACTCAACCTCGTCGTTGACTTTTACTATGTTTTTCAGGGAATTAGCTGTGCATGTAAGATCGCCAACACACATGGAGAACTAGGCGACCCTTGAAGATTAGGATGCCAACTTTTTGGGAAAACATATGGATTTCTCTAGTATAACTGAAACTGTTTTGTCATATTCTAGAAATCCACTTTTGTAAACTCACTACTTTTAACTTGTACGATCCGATGAATCGTAAACTTTGTAATTAACACTTTTGGCATCTTAATATATATTGTTCTGTTGTAATCATAAGCTCTGATACGTATGCATGCTTTGTTGTTGTGACACCCCATACTTAAACTAAACGCTTCCGCTAAACGAAATTTGGGGGTGTTACATTGTGCGACGTAGGCCGCGACGTCGCAGAGGCCCCTGGCCAGGTGCGACGTTGCGGTCTGATGGCCGGAAATTTAGTCGAAAACGAGTTTCCCGATTTCCGTTGGGTCCAAATCTTTTACCCAACCCTTATATGGACATATCAAGTGTAAATAAACAACCATTAGTCAAAAATAAGTAAAACCGAGAGGTTTCGAGAATTTGTCGGAACTTACAAAATGCCGAAACGAAAATCCGGAAAGATAGGAATGTAGATCGTGTTGTTGTGGTCACTTTTCTCCAAAGGAGTGGTATGATTCGGCGTCGTTTTATGGTGTTATTTGATGATTTTGTGAGATGGAGGTGATTTGAGAGAAAAGATAGAGGAAGAAAGAGAAAGAGGTGAAGAAAGTGAGGAAAAAGAGAAGAAAGTGGGAGGTTTAACCTCCCATTTTCGGTCTCCGTCAATGCGCCCCGTGCGGTGTTCGTTTTCTCCGTCTTTTAAGTGTTAAATATTTATTTTACGCGTTTAATTATACATTTTAAAATTACAAACTTTTGTTAAAAAGATTTACTTGTATTATTTCTTTAAATCCTTAATAGTCTGAAATGTAATATAGTTTGTATAAATTTAATTACTTTTGTTTTTAATTCGTGTAAGCTTTTATCGAGTGATACGAGATAATTACTAATTATTATAAATTAGTATTTTGGTCAAAATTGCGTTATCTTAGTTTATAAACATTTGTTCACCAACGTCCATTTTAGTCGAATAGAATTTCTTTCTATTTAAGTTGCGTACGATTTAAGTCAAACCGCAAAGTTGTATATATTTATCAATATATAATCCGATACATAAATTAGCCTAACGCGGCACTAATTACATGTATTAACAGAGAATTGGGCACTAATTCTAGTCCTAATTTGCCGGTTGTTACATAAAGTGTTCGTGCAAATCAATATAAGAATGAAGTGTCAATGGCTTGTTGGAATGATATGAAATTGTTTTATGATATGTTGCTAAAATAAATGTTTCTTACCTTATAAAGTGAAACCATGACATATAATTGATGACATGTGAGGAACTTGAGCATAGTTTAAAACTGTCATGTTTTCAACTACTTATTATGTGTAATAGAAGGGTAAACCAAGCTTCTTGAGATACTCTATCGACCACTTTCACGATTAACATGATAGAGGTAAATCGCAAAATTTACGATTAAATAAATATGGAGACGGAATTTGAACCCGTAACCTCCGCTTTTTTGTTGCATGTCCCCTTTTACTAGGCTACCATCTCGGAGACATACTTTTAGGGTCCTACGTACCTAATGCAATAACACATACATCTCATCTCATTTAGATAAAAGAGAAAATTACATAAACCATCCTTATGGTTTGCTGTAAATTTCACTCATAGTCCTTTAATTAATTTAATTACGCAAATCATCCTTTATTTTAAAATTTGTTACGTCAATAGTCTTTTATACTAACGATTGTTAACTCTTCGTTAAAAATGACCTTGTGTGTAATTTTTTTTATTCCTTTACTTTTTTTAAGTAAAATATAAATTATAAAATTTAATATATATGACATGTAGTTGCTATCAAGGAACATGATTTAGTATAAGAACTTCAAAATCATTTGTTAGTATAAAGAGCTATATTTTTAAATGTATATTTCTTTATTTATGAGCAATTGGTAAAAGCGTGTAGTTGCTATCAAGGAACATGTGATTCAGTATAAGAACTCCAAAATCATTTGTGTTTTAAATGTTAATTCATTAATTCCTAATTGATCAAAGTAACATGTTTATAACATTTATTCAGAAATTTTTGTACTACCAAATAAAACCTTTTAACATTGATTCACAAAATATATGACACTGATTCACCAAAATTCATCACATTGATTCAGATATCATATAATATTTGATTGAATGAATCATATACTCACAAAATCACATTGATCCATATATCAATCAATTCAAAATTTTCTTATTGAATCATGTGTTTCATGCCACTATAGTTATTCATAATGTGCTATTAATATAACGTATAAATGGTTTCTTTTAAAAGAAAATGTCATAAAGCTACTGTTATGCCCCTCAATCCCTTAAATATTAACATTAAATTTATAAATAATTACTATATTGCCATCAAACAATTTGAATCGTTGGATCTTAAAAGCAAAGGCCAAGATGATTTCTCTCCCTCCTCTCATTGAAAGCTCTTCTCCCTAGATTCATGTCGGGATCCGTAGAGAAGGAAAATATATATAAGAGAAAAGGGAGAAGAGTTTTTGACCATTAGATCTATAAATCAATGGTTTAGATTATAAATGGCACAATTGCAATAATTAATAACTAATTTAAATACTTGAAGGGCAAATAAGTACATTCAACCTATTAAAAAAGGGAACAAATCGTTTCTTTGACTTTTGGTAACTCCTTCCGTTTTTTTTCTCCCTATAAAATTAACTCTCTTCCGATAATGTGGGCTTATTTCTTTGGTAGTTATCATTAATTTGTAAATGAATGAAAATCTTGAGGGAATCACAAATAAACTACCACTAATTCAAAATACAATTATCTCTTCTTTTTTCTTTGTCTTTTTGCCTTCTTTTATTTTTATATTTTTTGCAAAAAATATGTGGGGTTCATAATTATAAAATGTAAACATATAATAAAGTTGTTGAATCACATGTATTGGTAAATGTTGATTCACAACTGTAATTAAGTTGACAAATGTAGTATAAATTATTTGGTTCAAATGTGTAGCGAATTAAAGAATTATTTTTTTGAACCAATGTAATGAAAGTAGCATTTTCTGATATAATAGAAACAACCTTTAAGATATTATTTACACAAAACACTGAATCAAGGTAACATTTTCCTGAATCAATGTAATGAAATGATTATAAAAAGAAAAAACTTCTAAAACATTATATACACATTAGTCAGCATCGAATCAAAGTATCATTTTTTTGAATCAATGTAATGAAATTGATTATAGTAACAAATGTATATGACATTATTTACACATTCGTTAAACAATGAATCAAAGTATTTTTCTTTACTGGATCAATGTATTAAAAATGATTAAATGTGAATCTGAATCAAACATCGGGATTTTATTTAAAAATATGTTGAATCATACCTATAAAATACTGAATCGTCATTGTATTTAACTGAATCAAAGACAAACAATCTTTTGAAACATACTGAAAAATTAAATAAACTATTGAATAATGGGTACTTACAATGCATTAAAGTATTTATTATTGATTTGTCATTACGCTTTTTTTAATCACCTAAATCTTGCATGAACGAGATACCGGGGAAGGGATCACGTAGATACACTATTATCATAGTGTGGTATCTCCATGATTTACTGATATAGGTTGTAAGATAGTACAGTACGTGAATTTGTACTTGCATTTGTGATTAATCATCATACATATTTGTAAAAAGCATAATAATAAATAGAGATAAATTGCAAGTAAGGTTTATGTAAAATATATTAACAAATCCTGGATAACTAATAGCTTAATATTCCGATCGAAACAAATGCGCTACAAAAAAAAAAAAAACCGTGAGCGAGATTTTGAAGTAAAAAAAAAATGATTTGCGATAAAGTTGATGATTGAGTTTATTAAGCTAATATGTCATAGCCTTTTCAATTTAAAAAACCTTTAATGTTTTGATCATCCATACACCATTTTTGTTTGCTAGATATCTTCCACAATTAAAATGATATCTAGAACTCTCCTCCACAAATGACGTATTAACTTTCATCCATATATCTTGCAATCATCAGTTAAATAGAAATTGGGATGATAATTTAATTAATTAAATAGTTAAAACCAAATTTACTATGCTACCCTTTGACCATAATTTTAAACGAGTTGTCCAGAATGTTTCTCCCCCTTCTCCACTCAAACTTTCTGCTTTTTAGATCCTCCAACTATATATATATATATATATATATAGTTGGAGGATCTAAAAAGAAGTAAAAATTTTTGGAGAAGGGGGAGAAACAATCCTGGCCATCCATCTTAATCTAAGGTTAAAGGGTATATTGGTCATTTGTAATATGAATTATTTGTTTAATATATTCAAAATCGATGACATTAAATGTGGCCGTTGTTTTTTCCACGATTGGAGCTCCAACATTTTAGGAAAGTATCAAAAACAATCCATTTTATTATTTCTTACTTTTGTTATTTTATAATCTTCAAGAAATACGGTTTAAGGATATGTTGCAACATTCTACTTTGATCCACCTTGATTTCTCATTTTTTTGTTATTCAACTGCGTTCTATCTTCTTTTGTCCGACGAGCAACACTCTCTCAAGCGATTTTCAAGTATCAATTTCGTGAGTTTTATTAAATAAGGACTTGTGACGATTTGTCGGAGCAATCCATAAGTGATTGTTTTAGTATTTGATTCACGGTTAATCGTAATGACGGACGGCGATCAATTGATGGAACTATGTTCTTTGGTATTTGTCAGACATTAATCTTGAATTTTTACATAAGTTCATGAGGCAGTATTAGTTTTTGATGGGAAACATATTTGATTTCAAGCTTTTATATGTCATTGTTTTTATGAACATCAGTTGATTTCAGAATCATATTGGTATGGTTACTATTATTGTGAGTTAATAACGTAGCAGAATCATAGAGGTAAATTGAGTGAATCAATGCTTTTTTTTCCGATTAAAATTAGAAAAGCACTGAATCAGTATGTTGCCTAACTGAATCACATTGATGTGCGTATTTGGGCATGGTATGTACATGGTTAAGCAGAATATATATAATTTTTCATGTTCATATTTTTTAGGGCACAATAAAATTCTAACCATGTTTGAACAATGGTGTACTAATCGCGGTATGGTGCAACGGATGCATAATTGTCACATGAACATATACTAGTAATGCGAGTCTTATTGGTTTGGTGCCTATTATTGTGAGTTAATAACGTAACAGAATCATAGAGGTAAAATGACTGAATCAATGCGTTTTTTTTCCAATTAAAATTAGAAAAGCACCGAATCAGTTTGTTGCCTAATTGAATCACATTGTTTGCGTATTTGGGCATGGTATGTACATGGTTAAGCAGAATATATATAATTTTTCATGTTCATATTTTTTAGGGCACAATAAAATTCTAACCATGTTTGAACAATGGTGTACAAATCGCGGTATGGTGCAACGGATGCATAGTTGTCACATGAACATATACTAGTAATGCGAGTCTTATTGGTTTGGTGCCTATTATTGTGAGTTAATAACGTAGCAGAATCATAGAGGTAAAATGACTGAATCAATGCCTTTTTTTTTCCGAATAAAATTAGAAAAGCACCGAATCAGTTTGTTGCCTAACTGAATCACATTGCTGTGCGTATTTGGGCATGGTATGTACATGGTTAAGCAGAATATATATAATTAAGCGGGTATCTGTCACTTGTACTGAATCAGTAGTTTGCATAACAGAATCACTTTGCTATATATGTCAAAAACGGGTATCTTATACAAAGATTATAAAGGACATTCTAAAGTTCACAAAAAAAGATGCCAGAAAGTATAAAAAAAAGTAAACATTAAGATTTTCGAATCGAATGAAACGCCTACTCGAAAGACGAAGAAGGTTCATCAGTCGCTAGACTATTTTTCTTGGCGACATCAATTTGTTTCTTACCTGATACATAAAAGCAATAAATCTCACATTGGTAGAATCCACACAAACCATTTATGTTTAAGCATACTACTACTAAAGAAACATTGTTAAGCAACAAATATTGTAACCGATAACTCTAAAGATATACTAACATGCCAACAATCATAACAAGCAATTTATAAGCAACAAGAATTAACAAATGATCCAAACACCTAATTTGCCACTTATAAACAACCGTTATGCAGCTCGACTTTTTTACACACTGATTCGATAAATACCCATTCTGATTCAGCACATACAGGTCATTCAAAAATCACAGTTACTTTGACTAGCATTTCACCTAAACATATATTGCCTACTTCAATTTGCAACTCTACCATCCATTGTACAATGCACCCTTCTATGTAGGCTAACATCAGATGAAAATATCAAACTATAGAATAAGCCACACAGAACATTTATCTTTAAGCATACTAGCAGAAAAAAAACAACACTGTTATGCACTCTATAAATATAACAGGTCTTGCAACAAGTACATTAAACCATTAATGTTAACAGGCCACATAACTATATTATAAGCAACAAGAATTAACAAATGATCCAAACACCTAATTTGCCATTTATAAACAACCGTTATGCAGCTCGACTTTTTTACACACTGATTCGATAAATACCCATTATGATTCAGCACATACAGGTCATTCTAAAATCACAGTTACTTTGACTAGCATTTCACCTAACATATATTGCCTACTTCAATTTGCAACTCTACCATCCATTACACAATGCACCCTTTTATGTAGGCTAAAATCAGATGAAAACATCACACTATAGAATAAGCCACACAACACCTTTATCTTTAAGAATACTAGAACAAAAAAAACAACACTGTTATGCACTCTAGAAATATAATAGGTCTTGCAACAAGTACATTAAACAATTAATGTTAACAGGCCACATATAACCAAACTATTGACTCAACGCACTACTTACAACACTGATTCTACATAAAAAAAAAAAATTGATTCAGCGTCCCCATATAACTCGTACCCATTGTAATACTTCGAACAAACATGATCAACACACCCTTAAAACAATATCGATAATGCCACCAACAACTCACTAAATCGAATGGGCAAACAACTTGATTCAGAAAAACCAAAAATCAATCACACATTTTTCATGGTTGGATTCAATGTCAAATTACCTACTACACCACCACAATAAGGAAATAACAGAGTCTTCTATATTAAAAAAAACCCTAAATAAATGTGTCCCCAAAAAATAACACAATCAAATCAGTTATAGAAGATAAAATGGATACCTTTTGATTTCGATTGATTCATTTTTATTAATTTCTGACTATCAAGTATCTTCACCCGAACACCACGAAACAACCTGTTATTTAGTACCCTTGATTCAGCAGCGATGGCAACGATTTCGCTAAAAAATAGTATAAAAACGACAAAATCAGTTTGGTTGCATCATTCGATTGAAGAATCAGGGTTAAGGTTTCTGTCTTTTTTTCTCACGCACCTTGGAGAAGAAGATGAATAGTTTCAAATGGGAAGATTGCATGAAAAACGGTAGGTAGTTAATTCCCTATTAAAATGATATTGATTCCTTTTTTACAGTTAGAGGGAATGGACGATTTTGCCCTCACCCATTTACAAATCCCAGCCGAATCCTCTTAATTTTCATTGACTCATCTCATCCGTTGAATCAGCAATCTAATGGTCAGATTTTCTTCTCCGGTTTCTCCACTTTGAAAAGCTTCTCCCTTGATCCCAATCCTATATATATATATATATATATATATATATATATATATATATATATATATAATATTTTATAATTTATATTTTAATCAAAAAATGTAAAAGAATAAAAAAAGTTACACACAAAGTCCTTTTTAACGAAGAGTTAACCATCGTTAGTGTAAAGGACTATTGACGTAACATATTCTAAAATAAAGGATGATCTACGTAATTAAATTAATTAAAGGACTGTGAGTGAAATTTACAACAAACCATAAGGATGGTTTATGTAATTTTCTCTAGATAAAACTATAAAAACTGTCGAAGCAAATTAACAGGATAGCAGATAAAAACGAAACGCCTATAAATTGTAGTGTATTCTAGAGCAGTTCATATATTTGTACTACGAGCTAAATATATAAAAATAAACAAACCGCCTTCCAGATGACCAGATTATTTAACAACTTTTGGAATTATGCATAACACATGTCCTCAAGCATGATTAAATTTCTTTTAATAACGTATAAAATAAGTTATTTATTAGCCATCACACCTGTCCTGATTTTAGTTTATATGCTTATTTTATATCGATTTTATTATGTTTTCCACGTAACCATTATTTTAATTCAAATAAAAATAACTAAATGATTAATTTTTATCATAGAAAAGTTAATTAATTTGTCTCCTCTGGTTCTTTAAGCGTATTCAGCCTAATTTTAGAAGTTGTATGAACAAATAATATTAGTACTACTTTACTAGCAATGTTTATATATTCATGAATCTAAACCAAATTATTGAGAGTTAGTCAACTAGAAAGACAAAGATTTGATGAAAAAATGCATAAGTCCAGAAAAAACGAAACACATTAATAGTCATAAGTCGTATCATGTTAAAAAGTCAAACAAATAGGACTCAAATCATATGGGGTACAAAACATAACTGTATTAGTCCGTATCGCATGAAACGCGTGTTTTACATACTCCGTACATAATAATTATTAAACGTTCCCGTTAGAGGTGGCAATTTTAGACCCATTGGTTAATTATTGGTCAATTTGGTTAATTTTTAGGAGGGGATGGGTTTGTTGGGTCTCCTCCCCTTTTTTTGGATGGGTCTAAAATGGGTTTTTCAATATAACCTCTAATTGTGTAACAATTACCCAACGGGTTTAGACGGGTCTAGCGGGTATTTTTTTTTTTTCACCTCATTTCATTTTTTTCATTTTTCACTCAAATAAAAAAAAAATTGGTGAACCCGATGACCCGACCCGACCCGAGACCCATTTAACCCGGACCCGTTTAGACCCATCCTTTCAAATGACCCATCTAGACCTGGACCCATTTAGACCCAAACTCATCTAGACCCATGATCCGACCCTACCCGACCCATCATTTTGCCACCTCTAGTTCCCGTTTAACAAAGAAAAAAAAGAAGAAGATTAATTATTAGTTTATTACTTTAATAGAATAGAATACAATATTAACGTTTGTACGAGTAGAACTTTTTTGTGTTCAATGATTTTTGTTTTTCATGTCAATTAAACCAAGTTTAGTCAAACTCAAAGACCAAATATTATCTACAAAAACTTCCTTTTTAAGAAACATTTATTTGTTACAAAATCAGTGTGGATTGATAACTGTTAGCGAATGATTAATTATCCTGATAAATTAACTCCGTCATCATCAAATTAAATCAAATATATGAATACGAAAAAATATATAGATATACCTATGCAACTATTTATAGCATCTCTTTCTTTAAACCTTTTCATTCGTATTATTTTGTGATAAACACACTTAATCATAACAAAAATGTTCATGTCACGCTAACCGTTCCATATACCTTTAATACACAAATTATAGGAGGGAAAAAATGTTACCTGAATTTAAACAAACAAATATATACAAAAACACTCTATCTCTAAATGAGAGTTGTTTCAAGTTTTCAGTTGTTATTGTAAGAGACTTTCATCTTTGCAAATGATTCAGTGTGAAAAAGGAGTTGCAATTTGATTTTTAACCAATGAGATTGAGATATGAATGTTAGTTAATTAATCCAGTATTTAGTCAATTATCCTTTTAACTATCAACACATCTTAACAATATATTGAAATATATAAACAATTGTTAATAAGTTAATTGTATATATATTAATTAGCGGCAATGTTTTTACTATTCACGCCTATTTTGTTTATCATGTAACCGTTTGCTTTTTCTTTACCTGCATCCCACCAATGAGAGAAAAGTTCAGTGCCGTAATTGTTGACATTTTGTATTGATTTAATTTGATTGATCAAGAGTAGCGGTGAACAAAACCGGGTTTTCGGCCTACCCTACCCGGTTTTAAGGCAAAGAAACCAAAAACCGGGTTGGACCCGACCCGGGTTTTTTCGGGTTTTCAACCGGGTTTCCAACCCGACCCGGGTTCAACCCGATTTCGAATTCTAAAAACCCTACCCGGGTACTCCTAAAACCCGAACCGGGTAGGGTCATACCCGGGTAGGGTTTTCATTTTTTTTCCGGGTAGGGTATAAAACCCGGGTTTTTTTTCCACCTCTAATCAAGAGTTCAAGACATAGTACTATAACCCAATGGGCCATTATTTTATTCTTTTGTGTCCGTTCTATATACGTTCTTACAAATGGCCAGCCCAACACCAATGGAAAAGCCCATATAATATTTTAAAATATATAATATCATCAACCCGATAATACGTTTTTTTAATTATATTACTCCCTATTTCGTTTACATAAAAAAATAACATATAAAATACCATAATAATGTATTCATTTTAAGTATTTGTATATATTTTTTTTATTTAAGAGCTTAAGGTCTAACTAACTTAGTTTAATTTTTGATTCTAAGGCTGCTCCCAACGGAGCTCGTCGCTTCACGTCGGCTCCCAACCGACGCACCGACAGGGATGGCACCGGTCCGTCGGTTGCTCCCGTCGGTTTCGTCCTTCGGTAAACCGAAGTGGTCCGTCTCTTTTTTGTGGGCCCAAACAATTGTTTTTTTTTTATTTTGTGTGTATAAAATGAAAGGTAAATTGGTAAATGCGGGACCCAAAATTTAAAGTGACGGAGTAGGGTTGGGAGTGGTCAGTCAGTTTCAGTCAGTTTTTGAAAAAACTGACGTGGCGCTGATGTGGCGCTGAGGTGGCTCTGTCAGTTTCAGTCAGTTTGTTTTAGGGTTGGGAGGTGTCTAAGACGACTCCCAACGGTAGGCGTCGGTTTCCGTCGGTTGAAACCGACGGAACCGACACCGATGGCACGGCGCCGTCGGTTAGGTCCGTCGGTTTCTTCCGTCGGATATCCGACGAGGCGTTTGTGTATCGAGGTGGGGCCGTGCGGGTCAGAAAGAAAATAAAATTTTTTTTGTTTTTTCAAAAAACTAACCGTTTGTAAATAAAAAATTTAAAAAAAAAAAAAAAAAAACAACGGGCAAAACTAACGGCTCTTTTTTTTTAATATATATATATATATATATATATATATATATATATATATATTTTAAATCCTATATAAATACTCCATATATCTTTCAAACTATACACTCAAACATCACCATTTCTCTCTATCTTTTATCATTTTCACTTCTAAAAAATGTCAAACAATAACACCAACAATTCCAAATCCAAAACCAAATCAAAATCCAAATCCAAATCAAACCAAAATGAGCAAGAACAAGTTGGCTACGATATGTGGCAAAACTTGATGAACACCCCGCTACCAAATCCAAATAATTTTCAACATCCACCGACGGGCTTTGCGCATTTTGCACCAATTGCAAACCCATATCATATGTTACCCGACGACCCACGAAGAAATTACCAACATCCCGGGTGGTATCAAAACCCGCAATTCACACCTTCCATGGATTATTCACCAAACACATACCATGGCACCTCCTCATCAAACCCACACGGCTACCAAGCAACACCTACCCCTCCAAATTTCGTCGTACCCGAAACCCAACATCAACACCTTCTCGACAGTTCCGAGTCCGAGCCCGAAAACCAATCCGAACCCGAACAAGAACCCGAGTCCGAACCCGAAATCCAACCCGAGGCCCCTAATAAAAAGGGTAAAAAACCAAGAAAAAATCCGGACGCACCACTTCGGGTTCAAGTTAGGTGGTCCGACGAGGAAGCGAGAATCTTGGCCGAACGGTGGATACATTGTTCTGAAAATGGCGTCATCGGAAACAATCAAACAAGTGAAAGTTTTTGGCGAAGTGTGAATTCGGATTACCATCGATTGTCCCGACGAAACGTAACCTCAACCAACTAACGGGCAAATGGAACAAAATAGCTCACGACGTGCGAACTTTCGAAGGCCATCACAGAAAGTTTAGGGAGGGTTGCCATCAAAGCGGTGCCGGGGATAAAGATGTGATGGATGCGGCGAAGAAAGCTTTTCTCAACCAAAAGCGAAGGAAATTTGGCTATGAGAGTTGTTGGGAGGTTCTAATACATTACCCAAAGTTCTTCACCGAGCAAGGGGTGATGAGCAACAAACGCCCGTTCCAACCCGAAACTGAATTCGAAGCCACTGATCTTGGCTCGAACGACATCCCGACATCTCTAGAAGCCAACATGAGGACCTTGTTCCGTGACGACCTGATACGGCGTCCACCGGGTCGAAAAGTGTCAAAGACTTCTCAAAGTTCGGATGCCGGTTCTTCGTCACGAAGTAGTGTTGTGTCCGAAAAACTTGAAGCCATCGAAGCAGTTAAATCACAAGCCTTAAAAGCCGCGGACACACTTGAAACGATTAAGAAAAACAACATGAAAAAGGCGGCGTTTAAGGCTTTGAGTTTCCTTTGCAAAAGTCTTCCGAAACGGGCCTCCAAAAAGGAATTAAAAATTATTAAGTTGGCACGCAAAGAAGTCGTTGAAGAATTTGGAAATGTCTACAAAACGACAAATGAGGATGAAGATGAAGGTGAAGACGAGAACGAGAATGAAGCCGCGGACGAAGAATCGAGCTCGGATTAGGCTAGTTTAAATTTAAATAAATGTACTTTTTTTTAAAGTATAACGTTTTTATTTTTAGGAGTTTAATGTTTTTTATTTTTTAGGATTGTAATGTTTTTATTTTTTAGGATTGTAATGTTTTTAAATATTAGGATTAATGTTTTTAATTTTAATGAAATGTGTTTTTATTTTAATGATTGTGTATTATTTAATTAAGTTTATTGGTGTGAGTCCCTAAGAAATGAAACTGACAGGAAAGTGACGGATGACTGTTGGGACGGGTCTGTCAGTTTCTGTCAGTTGGGTGAAAAAGCTGATGTGGCGCTGATGTGGCGCGTCAGTTTCTGTCACTTTCCGTCACGGTTGGGAGCGGTCTAATTAAAAAGTTATGATTGAAATAGACGATGTGAAATTTCATTAAATTACGTCCAGTGGACCATAAAATATTTTTTTCCCTATATCATTACCTTCACAATCGTTTTGTACATATGGCAATCATCATCTATTATAAGTAAGGCGTATAATTAAAGAATAAAAAATTACCTTAAATTATCGCAACGAAGTGCGATCACACTTCCTTGTTAATGTTAATTCAAAACTAAAAATAAAGAAAGTTGCACATATCATTGAACATTGAACCAATGCTTAGCTCTAATTAAAAATTCCAGAGAGTAATTCCACGTGTAAAGTAAAATTCAAGCTAATCAATAAATTTAAAATCCGCCTAAACAAATTCTAAACTCATATAGTCACATGAAGAGTAATGTTATATACGACTAATTACGTAGACCTAAAAACTGACATAACTTTTTCATTGGTTGATTTTTTTCTCTCTCTTAATCTCATCCAATCAATTTTTCACATCTACCAATTATATCTTTAGGTCTGGATTTAAGCTTATATAATTAGGTCTCTCCATCATTTTCCTCACATGAATTGTTTATATGGTTCGCACGATTTGTCGAGTTATTATACAATTACCCATATTCGAAGTATTTTAGAGGAGTTTAAGAAAAATTTTGTGACACGTATGGCGGCGAAAATGTAGGTGGACCGACGATTTTATGGCTGACCGGCGAAATGTTTTGGTCATGTGACATATTTCGATTGGGTTAAATGTTTTTCACCGGGTATGCAGAAAAGATTTCAATTTAGGCGAAATGTGTGACTAAAATTGGAAAAAAAACTCCGACAAAATGTCTATATGATGAAAATGTTTTCTTTAACCGTTTATTTGAGTAATTTTCTCTTCGCAGTATGCTTTTTTCATGTATAAAAAAAGTGTGGTGTATTTCTCGCCGTTCATAATAAATAACAATAATAACGCTAAGAGTAACTCCAATGATTTACCAAAGTTTTTTTGTGTAATAAAGCTTTGTCCAAAGTTATTATTATTATTTATTTATTTTTTTGTAGAAAAGCTTACGAAAAACTTTTTATAATTGGATAATAAACCTTTTTTAGATAAAGACTTGAGAAATTTCTCAAGTCTTTGAGTAAAAGTTTTTTGGAAGTTTGTAAGACCACTCCTATCCCTAACTCAAACTGACTGAGCCACGTCAGCGTCACGTCAGTTTTTTCAGAAAATTGAATGAAACTGACTGAACACTCCCATTTCTGATCCGTCACTTCATTTTACTGGGACCCACTAACTAATTAAATAATCAATTAAAACACAATAATTTAAATAAACACAATAATTTAAATAAAACACATTTCATTAAAATAAAAATTACAACATTTCCTAAAAAAAATTACAATAAATTAAAAAATAAAAAAACAACTCCTAAAAAAAAAGTACAATAAATTAAAAATTACAATTTCAAAAAAAAAAACTACAATTCCTAACGTAATCTAATCGGAGCTCGATTCGTCATTTTCGTTCGCGTTTTCATCCTCGTCCGAGCCGTCACCTCCATATTTGTCTTCATAAAGTGTGACCACTTCTTTGCGAGCGCTTTTGATCAATTTGATTTCTTTTTTAGACGCCTTTTTTGAAGTATTTTACAATGAAAACTCAAAGCTTTGTAAGACGCATTTTTCAAATTGTTTTCCTTAAACATTTTTATAGCTTCTTGTTGCGCTAGAGCGGTTTGCTTGACGGCTTCAAGTGTATCAATTTTTTCAGAACGAACACTTCGTGAAGACGAATCGGCGGAGCTTGAAGCCGTACTTTTTGCCGCCTTTCAGCCCGGTGGATGGCGGATGTGGTCGTCTTTGGAACAACCGTTTCATGTTTGCATCAAGAGCCGTACCCACTGGACTGTCATCCGCATCTAGATCGGTGACAAAAGGTTGGAAAGTATCTTCGTTAGCCATTACGCCCGGCTCGGTACAGAATTTTGGGAAATGTTTTACAACATTCCAAGATGATTCGTAAATGAACGCACGCCCAACTTGTTACCGAAATGCTTTTCGGGTAGCAGTTAAAATGTCATTTTCGTTGGCACCGCTTTGTGGGCAAATCTCTTTGTAGTGTTTGTAGAGGCCTTGGAATATTTTGCTGTCGTATGAAATCTTATTCCACTTGCTGGTAAGTTGATTAAGGTTGCGTTCGCATGACACACAAGAATTGTAACCTTGTCGAACTTTAGCCCAAAAAGACTCGTTCGATTCGTTTTTTCCTTGGACTCCATTTTCGGAACAATGTATCTACCGTTCCGCTAAAATTCGGGCCTCGTCGTCCGTCCAACGTACTTGAACCCGTTTCGGCTTTTGGACTTGTTTACCCTTTTTCTTATTGTGTTTGGGTTCGGGTTCGGTTTCAAATTCGGGTTCGGGTTGTTGGAAATAGTGTCCAAGGTCATAACTAATTGGTAAGACTATTGCTAAAAGTAGAGTCCTTTTTGGGTTGCCCTCATGAACAGTAAGAGAAACCAATACGAGAGAAATAATATTAATTGGAATTAATATTAAGATTAGTTTATTAATTTATCAAAGTGATAAATTAATTAGAAATTAAAAGATTATAGTTGATTGATTAGTTTGTTAAATTATCAATAGTTGATAAGTTAACTAGAAGATAAAAGTAATTAACAGAATAAATATATCAGTTTATTAATTGAATATTAATTAGAAGCTGAACATTCTGGAAGCGAGTTCCAACCGGCGGTTGGGAAGGCCAACCGGCGGTTGGAGGCTAGGGTTTGTAAGGCGGTGTAGGCGTGTCATAACTTGAACAAGAATCAAGTCCAACCGGCGGTTGGAGGACGAATTCAGTTGTCCCACATCGGCTGGATGACAAAACCCAGGGCATCCTCTTCCCCTATAAATAGAGGTCATCCCTAAGCTTTCAGGGTATCCCAAATTCGAATTCAATTCGTTTCTTTCTCTCTTTCTCAATCCTAATCCTTGTAAGAGTCTTTCGACTTAGTGTCGGGACCTTTGGATATATAATTTCTCTTAGTTCACGGGTGTGAAGCATTAGAGGTATTCTGGTTTGGAAACTTGCCATCCAAAGCATGGAAGTTCGAGCAAGGTGGTCTGCGCGCATGAGAAATTGGTTTTCTCAAAGGTTAGTATTTTCTAATTTATCTATTTATTTTGTTATTGTTAATAGCTTTATTAAGTCAAGGTCCTTTAGGGTTTAGTTTCCTAGTTGCTCTAGATTAATTGTTATTTTTCCGCTGCATATATTAATCTAGTTATGGAATAGAAAACCCAACAGTGGTATCAGAGCCATAGCTTAATAATGTTAGCAATACAAAATGTAGATAATATGAATTTGGAAATAAAATGTTTTTTATTCTGTCTAAATAGTTAAATTAAGTATATATGTATAATAGATTTATATATGTATACAGTTAATTTATTTACTAATCAGACCTCCATATTTTAATGGTTTAAAATATACGCTCAATTTTAAAATGTTTTAAAATAGAACTCGAACTATAGAAATTAGAGAGAGACCCTATATATAATATGATTTATATATATGTATCATTTAAGTCTAAACACATCGTCATTCAATTGATAAATCAGCTCACCCATAGAGAACAAACTATAAGAGAGGTATAAGGCGGGTCGCTTTGCTTCCCCAAAGAAGTAGGTTTTTAATAAGCTTCGCGCTGACCTGCTTCTCCGCTTCTTTGTGCGTTCAATGGAGCTACCGAGGACTTTTGATAGGATGATGTCAAGATTAAAAGTATACTTAAAATAGTAAAACAAAATCCCGTTTTAACTATAGAAAAATGTGAAAAGTATGCTAACCCATGAAAACCGCACATCTCTCGTATAGACTGTTAATGGATCGTGTGTGGTTAACCGACACATTAATGTGAGGACATATTGAGAGGTGATGTGAGACTCGCGATTCTCGAGCGTACTCGAGTCGGGCATCACGCGGGGTTTGCATGGTTAATTCACCGTCTGGTTCATGATCCTCGGCATCTCAGTCATTAATTAAGGAATATTCAGACTAACAAAAATAGTTTTTATCTCAAAAATATTTGTTGAAAATGGTAATATTCCTCTCCTTCCCAATTTCGCAAATAACCCGAACTTCTCATTACTCTCAGTTCTTGGGAGGGAAAGACTTACCGGTTCAAACTGTATGGACTGGTAATGTAACCCTAGGTTCACTCTACGGAACAAGGAGTATGTTTGTCGCACCCCCAAATTTGGGTTGCGGAAGCGAATCGGGTCGGGGCGCGACTAATCAACAATCAAAGCACAAAGATATAATAAACGACTCTATATGCGTCGTTTTAAACAAAATACATTGATTGTAATAAAAGTCTACAATAATTTATAGTCACAAAAGCTCGGGAATCTATCCGAGAGATTCTATGGCATTACTATTTTTACAAAATATAATAATGCAGGAAAATCTCTTGATTGTTTGCATGCGACTCGAGCTATGTATGTCCTAAACAGACCTACTGCTGCTGAGTACCTGAGAATACACGCTAAAAGGGGTCAGCTAACGCTGGTGAGCTCACATGTGTGAAAGTAATCATAATGTATGAACCATAAGATTTCGTATAATGATTTGAAATTAATCAAATAAATATGTATATTACTGCCATGAGCTCATAGTTGAGCTTAGGCCTATAAACGAACTGAACGTTCGGTGAACTATTCGCGAACCGTTCGGCGGGAAATTCGTTTATGTTCGTTCGCTTCGTTATATGAACGAACATGAACAAATTTTTACGTTCGTTTAATTATATGAACGAATATGAACACAGGTCTCGTTCGTTCATTTACGTTCGTGAACGTTCGATAACATGTTCGTGAATGTTCGGTTAAATGTTCGTTTATTAACTAATAGTTTAATTAAATTATTACATATTTGTATATCTATTTTGATTTAAGCTAAATTCAAAATATAATACTATTAAATTTTTAGATATTTTCATTTAATAATATTAAACATCTAGATATTTTTACCTCATATTTTCCCCCACTCCAAACTCACCTCCACTAAATATGTTGCTCCTACCTACGATCGTAGCAAGAAAAAGGAGGTTATCTTCATATTTTGATCGTTTCGTAATGCTGAATATGCATTACAAAGTTTCAAGTTTTATAATATATATGTGTAGATGTGTATATATACGTTCGTTTACGTTTGTTGAGGTTTATTTAAGGTATTAACGTAGAAATGCATTACATTATGTGTTTGTTCGTGTACGTTCGTTTGTGTTCGTGAACAAACAAATTTTCTTAATGAACGAACATGAACAAAAAAATCTGTTCGCTTATCCGTTCGTGTTCGTTCATTTCGTTTACAGGCCTTAATGAATGAACACGAACAGACTCCGTTCGTGTTCGTTCGGTTCGTTTACAGGCCTAGTTGAGCTTAACTGAGGTGTCAGGATCACAATCAATTGCCTGATCGAGTTTGCCTCCTGCATGTGCCTAATCATACACACGTGTGAACAAATGATAATGCGTCCATTCGACCGCAGTCGTGGTAGCGCGACTACCCTGGACGGGGATTGTCAATCCCATATGGTACCATACACTAACACTCGCGCTAAATCTATACTAACAAACTATGATGTGGAGGGCTTCATGAGTAGAATAAATAACTCATACAGTCAATATATCGAGTTTTGTACTTGTGTTCACATGTAAATAAAACTGAGCACGTATTCCCACCCCTAGGTTTAAAACAGTAAAATGAGGGGCTATGAGACTCACCTGAGTCTGATGATATGCAGTGAAGGGTGTATGAGGTGGTACAATGTGGCGTCCGAAGACTGTAACCTGCCGGCCGTTCAAAACGCGCAAGGTTATTAGTATATGTAGACGTCTCAAGAGACCGCCCATGCTAGTTGTTCATCCAACTAGTAATGTCTAAATAATTTGGTTGTTGATTGATTTGTTTGAGTTTTGAAAACATGTACGACCCGTTAGTGACGGATGTTGTAATAATAATCTTAAAGTATTATTATTATGTGTCGTTCTTTTGTATACTATTAAAGTATATGATTTGTGAGTTGTATCGTATATAAGTATCAAAGTAACGTGTGTTAGACACTTGGTGTGAAAACTAGTTTTGATGTTTCTGATTTAGACGATACTTAGAGCGTCACTTAGTAGTTTTTGGCGACACTAGCAGAGTGTCGCATATATAGTGAAGTTCAGTATTGTATGCGTCACTGAGTGAAGTGTCGCATAAGGTGACGTCACTAGGTTGCGTCACTAAGGTTAAGTGCCGCAGGTGTACTGTTCCTAAGATAGGCGTCACTTCGATGAAGTGACGCTAGTATGTGTCATTTGGTTAATGCGTCACTCGGTGAGTGTCGCTAATAATAGTTTTACTGCCATAATAGCGTCACTAGGTAAGTGTCGCATGAAACCTTTGGTCTCTGCGACACTTAAGTCTAATCGAGTTTTCACTTTCGGTTTGATGGTCAAACGTGCTCGGTTTGACCCGAGACTTTTACACAAGTCTTAAAATGGTCCAATAAGTTCAATAAAATTATTGGTTCGTGTCGGGGTTAACCCGAAGTGTCGGTTTTGTAAAATGACCAAAACAGCCCTTAGTGTTTATATTTTCAGATTTTTGACTCGATGAACCTCTCGTTTTCTACACTTTTTATTCCAAACCAAGTCTCACCAAAAATCACAGTTGGACATCCATATGTCTAGTTCATTTCTGCATTTTATGGTATTTTTATAAGTTCATTTACTATTTTTAACAAAAATAAATATGAAGAGTGGTCGGTTTTGGTCTAAAACAGACCTTCGCTCAAAGATCGAGTTATTCACAAAATTCCGTGTATTTATGGAAATGGTCAAAGAAGAACTTTTTGTAGAAGACATCTATACGGAGATTTTGGTATAAGGTTCATGTGTTGATTCATCCTAGAACTCAAGTTATAGTCGATTTGGTGAGATGAAAATTCTGGGCAGATTATATACTTGTATATATGCTTAGTAAAAATGATTTTTAAGTTTCTTTTTGGACATTATTTTGTCAAATGAGCAACAAAACATGTTTATATACTTAAATCAAGTAAAACTAGAGAGGTAGTAGTGATCCTTACAAGTATTAGAGACGATCTAAAGTGGAAACGAGGTGAATGATGCTCGGTAGTGCTTCCTTGCCCCTTTTTCCTTGTTTTCTTCTTCACAAATGAGGTGGATGGTGGGTGGTTTATGGTGGAAGGTGGTTGCTGAATGGGAGGAGAAGGAGAGGGAATAGAAGTGTGTTTTTCTAGTGAGAAGTTAGAGAGAGAGAGATAGATAGGGCATAATGAGGAAATTAGGGGTGTGTGATTTGCTTATGGTCAAGGCAACAAGATCCACAATTTGTGGATCTTTGTTGGCCGATTTTAATAAACAAAGGGGAGGTGAGGTTTGTAAAAATCTTGCCTCCCAATTAGTGGTATTATATCCGTGTTTGTTTACCCGATCGTTTAAACGTTCGTTTATATATATAATACGTTATACGTACGTATTTTAAATAGCATTTGAATTTCAATATTTTCAAACTGAAGTATTGTTTAGAATACTTGGAAAACATTTCTAAAAATGTTTGGTTATGGTGTCGGTATTGATTTGCAGTTTCGAGTTTTCGGTTGTTTAGTCGCGTAACATTTAAATTATACGTTTTTGTTAACGATTTGCATTACGATGTTTTAAATGAATGATTTCCATCCAAAATAATATATTTTAAATTTATAAAATATATTTTAACGTTTATTCGATTGTCGGGCGAGTTTCGCGCATTTTCGGTCGCTTCTGAGCATTTTGTACGATACGAAATACTTACGTGATATTATCAAAATAATATTTAGTAATAAATATATTTATCAAATAATTTCATCTCATTTAATAATTCGTGTTCACCAACGTCCGTATTATTGTATCGGGATCCCCCCGATGTGAAAATGCACGATTCGAATAAATCGCGTACGTGTATATATTCTCAAATATATATAATGATACACATAATTAGCCTATTACAAAACTAATTACATGTATTACAAAGTGATTAGGACCTAATAATCTGTCCTAATTTTGTCGGGTGTCACAATGTTCTCGATGAGCTGTGAAACCGTAGGTACGAGAACAAGGAGTATGTTCCCGACGAGAATCTGGGTTCTTGAAATGGAGATACTCAATGTATCTCAATTTCTAGAATAGAAGATATTATCATCTTAAAATCACTCGTGATTTAATCCATGAAGTGATCTCTTTAAGTGCGGGTTTCTCCTATACTTAAATCCCCATTAATTACCCATGAGTGTTGCAGCAATCTCCATGCCATGTCTAATCTCCATATACAATCTAATAACACTCCATGACAGTCTTAATTCACCACATACTTCCTATAGTGTGATCGACTAAGGAGGTTTGAGTAAGAACTTATTACTCTGGAAGTGGTGTCTAAACATGCAAAACTGAAACACAACGACAAAGAACAGCAAATGGTAGAACTCCTTCTAATAAATAAATCTTCATTATTTAATCACCAAGTCTATTACAATTTCCATCATTGTTTATAATGTTTCAAAATTCAAACTAACAACTAAAACTTTACATTATCTCTTAAACCTAGGCTCCTAGCATGTTCATCGTGCTTGAACTTTCCCAGTGGCTTTGTGAACGAATCAGCTGGATTATCCTTTGATCTTATGCTCTTCACAATCACGTGTCCTTCTTCTATCTTGCTTCTAACGAAATGGTATTTCTTTTCAATGTGCTTTGACTTTCCGTGATCCTTGGGTTCTTTACTCAAGGTGTAACACCCCCAAATTTGATGGTTTGCGGAAGCGAGTTTTTGGGTGTTACTAATCAATAATCACAAGCACAAAGGATACAGTGAACGACTCTAAATGAGACGTTCGAAAAGTTATTACATTAATACATAAGTAGTTCAAAATACAAGCTCGAGTTTCGAGTAAATTCCTAGAGATTCTAATACATAACAACTAGTACAAAAGTAATGTATAAAAATCTCCAAGCTTGTAAATGCATGCGACTCGAGCTAATAAGCATATCCTGCTGGGCATCCCTACTGATGCTGTGTACCTGAGAATACATCACTAAAACGGTCAACCAAAAAGGTTGGTGAATCTCACAGGTTTGTAGTAAATAGTTTGAACACACAAGTAGTATTGGTTTCGGTAAATCGTTTAACTAGCCAGTGAGTAACGATCGTAGGCCATACTAATCGTTCACTCAGTAATGATTGCAGGTCATGCTAATCATAAGTTTATGTTGCCACGAGCCACCATAGTTGAAGCTTAACGTACATTAGGTATAGTGCCCCCCGTGAATGTAATCCAAAACATTCATATGTAACGAGTAAGAAACGCCCGTTTCTACAGTAACGGTTCGTGGTAGTGCGTGCTACCCCGGGCGGGGATTGTCAGTCCCATATGGATCCATATACTAAAACTCGCGCTCATCTCATAACTAACAACTATGATTAAGGAGGCCTTCAGTGGATTAGTCGAAAACTCATGCAACAGTTGTATCAGTAAGTTTGTAGTTTGTATACGGCTAGTAAGTAAGTAAAACGGTGTGCTCATGTAAAACAAGTAATGTATCTCACCCCTGAGTATAAAACAGTAAAATATGGGCTGTAAGACTCACCTGAGTCTAGCAGACAATGCAGTAAGCAAGCAAAGTAGTATCCCGAACTAGCAACCCTTAGCGTCCTAATACGCATAAGGTTTAGTAAGTAAATGGAATACTTGTAAGGTATCCATGCTAGTTGTTCCCAAACTAGTTAATGTCCATTTGTTATTTGTACGTTTGTATTTGTTTGTAATTCGTAATTTGTAGAAAAGTTGTACGGCCCGTTGGTATCGGCGTATAATAATAATCTCATCTATTATTATTATGTATTTGTTGTAATCGTATAGTTGTCAAGTATGTTTGTATTGTAACGTGTAACGTTTAAGTAATGTAAATCCGAGTGGGTGTAATCCCCAAGTGTACGGGTGAAATCTCGTATGTGTTCGAGTGTAAGTTCGTATCAGTTAGCGTGTAATCCCACACGTAAGTATTTGGAGTGAACTCATAAGTTCGCATCGGGTGCAATCCCGTGTAGTTGTACAAGTTTAAGTTCGTTGGAGTGTAATCTCCTAAGTATTTTTGAGTGCAGTCTCGTGTGTGTGATTGAAATCTCACGTTCAGTTAAGTATAATCTTGTACGTATTCGAGTATTTGTGTATACTTCCAAAAGTATAGTATTTCCATGTATAATCGTATCGTATTTGATTTGGTTGTTGAAAAGTGATTTTTAAACACTTAGAATGTTTTTGGCTTCTGTTTTTGGGTTTTTGCGACACTAAATGCGACACAGTGCTTGTGTCTTATGTCTGATGCGACACAACGCTTGTGTCTTATGTCTGATGCGACACAACGCTTGTGTCTTATGTCTGATGCGACACAACGCTTGTGTCTTATGTCTGATGCGACACAACGCTTGTGTCTTATGGTTGTCATGCGACACAAGCCTTGTGTCTCATGGATGCAACTTAATGCGACACAATATGCGACACAACCCTTGTGTCTTATGTTTTATGCGACACAACGCTTGTGTCTTATAGCTTCTATGCGACACAAGCCTTGTGTCTCATAGATTTTTGGTCTGACGCAACACAAGGCTGTTACGTTTTTGGGGTTCGATTTTTGGGGTCAAACGACCTCGGTTTGACCCGAAACTTTTACACAAGTTCTAGTATGTTACAAAGAGTTCATAAAAATTATTGGTTGTCGTTTTTAGTGTTTGTGGTGTCGTTTTCTTAAAAGTGACCAAAACCGACAATGTTCCGAAATCAAGTTTAAATTATATATTTGGACATTACGAAACTAGGGGAACAATAATCTAGCAAAATAATTGTAATCGGAAAAGTTTCGAGTCGCCGAAAAACTTACAAAGTTGTCGGATCGAGAAACCGAAAAGATGAAGTTGTAGCCCTCGTTCTCGTGATCACTTTTCTCCAAAACGAGCCTAGCCTTCGAGGTGTTTTAATGGTGTTTTTATGGTGTTTTTGAGGGTGGTGGTTTAGAGAGAGAGAGAGTAACCGATTGAGAGAGAGAGAGAGAAGAGAAGAGAGTTGAGTGTGAGAGTGAGGTTGAGTGAAAAAGAAAAAGAAAACATGGGGGGGTTGTCCCCTTTGACCTTGGCCGGTTTGGTGGGGTCCACCAAGTGTGGATCTCACCATTTTTCGTATCCTCGTGTTCGCCCCCCGTGCGGTGTTCGTTTCCCCGGTCGTTTAAACGTTAAAATAATTTTGTACGCGTTTAATTATACGTTTTAAAATACGAGATATTAAGCGATAATTTAGTTGAAATATTTTACCAAAATACTTGTTGTTAAGTTATAAAATATAACTTTGTTTTGTTTTGTCGGTTGGTCGAGTTTTCGGAGAATTCGATGGCGTTTTGATTAAAAATGTACGTTTCCGTTATATTATAAATATAATGTAAAGTAGTTGTTGAAGTAATTAAATAATTCCACATTATTTAATAATTGTTTTACCAACGTCCGTATGTTTGTACAATTGTAGTCTTATACGATTTGAACGAATCGTATACGTGTATATATATATCACCTATATATATATATAAGTAAATAACGTATTTAATCCTATTTCATATTAAATACAAGTAGTAAACACGTAATTAGGGAAATTTTAAATTGGCCCTAATTTTGGGGTTGTTACATTCTCCCCTTGTTAGGAGAATTTCGTCCCGAAATTTGTTCGAAGTAGTAATCGGTATCGTTTGGGAAAGTTGGTAAAGAGTATCGACCATTTGTCCACGGGACATGGTCAGTTGAGAATCAAGTGAAAGTGTTCGAGTTCCCGGTCTCAACCAGTGTGAGGTGTTTGGGAGGGAAGTTTGTTTGCTGTATTTAAAGTGCAATACAAATTGCGCTGTCGGGGTTCAAGTGGTCGGTCGTTTCCTAATCCTATTGTGTACTTAGGATCTAGGAAAGTACATAGAACGCAAGGCAATCTACATAAGTTGTTAAGCAGTTCGGGTAATCTAGAAATGTGCGTACCCGGGTTGAGCAAATCACAAAGTCTCGGGTTCGGGTCATCCTCCCTAGCGTTAATTACATAAGCTCTTCCTTTCGCGAAGTTGGTTCCCGCCTTTACCTTTGGGCAGTCCTTTCTGAAGTGCCCTGTACCGTTGCACTCATAGCAGGTCTTGGGTGCAGCAGTATCGGTACCAGCAGGGTTGTTTCGGCAGTCTTTGGCCAGATGCCCGAATTTCTTGCAGTTGGTGCAGGGACAAGAGTCATTATGATGCATACTGCATGTGGAACAGTAAGGCTTCTTCCCCTTATAAGCCTTCAAGTCGTTGGCATTGACAGTTGCAGGCTTTTGGTCAAAGGTAGGGTTGGATGAGTGGGGACTGGCTTCCCATTTGCGTTTGTTTGCAGATGGGGCAGGAGTTGCGCCACGGCGAACAGAGTTGGCCGTTAATTCATGGGCCATGCGAATGGCGTTCTGAATAGTACCCGGTTTGGATGAGGTTACCAGGTCTTGGAGTCTGTCAGGAAGTCCATCGACGTATTTCTCGATCCTCTTATACTCAGGATCAACCATGGATGGGCATAGAAGTGCCAGTTGGTGAAAGCGGTTGGTGTAACCGGTGATGTCGTCACCTTGAATTTTGTGGTTCCAAAATTCCACTTCTAGTTGTTTCTGTTCATCTCTTGGGTAGTACTCGCCCCTCAGCATATTCTTCAGTTCATCCCACTGTAGTTTGTAAGCATTGGCAACACTCACAGTCTGAGCATAGGTGTTCCACCAGGTAAGGGCGGTGTCAGAAAAAGTGCTGGCGGCGAACTTGACTTTATCCTCTTCCGTGCAGTTGCAGATGAGGAACACTGATTCGATTTTCTCGATCCATCGTATTAGACCGATTGCTCCTTCAGTGCCTTGAAAGCTCAAGGGTTTGCAGTTCTGGAAGTCCTTGTAGGTGCAGGTTATAACACCCCCAAATTTAATGATTTGCGGAAGCATACTTGGGTGTTACTAATCAATATACAAAGCACAAGATATACAGCAAACGACCTCTAAATGAGACGTTTTGTAAAATAATTACATTTCATAATTAAATCGTTTGAAAACATATAGTTTTCTTTACAAAAATATGTAAGCCTAGAGTCCGCGTATGTGGCGGGAGATTCTATTACATAACCATAGTTACAAAAGATAATGCCAAAGAATCTCCGTTAAATGCAGTTTGGAAATCATGCGACTCTAGCTAGTAATCCTGGAGTGATCCTACTCCGTAAGTGTACCTGAGAATACATGTTAAAAAGGGTCAACCAAAAGGTTGGTGAATCTCACAGGTTTATCAGTAAATAATCCGTTTGAACACAAGATTTCATCAGTAGTGCCCGTAGGCGTATATCAAGTATTTGCAAATCTCGCAAAAGTAAAGAAATCAAGTTATACCGTTGCCATGAGGCTCATAATCGAAGCTTAACCCGTAAATAATCAGTTGCTCCCGTGACATGCTCGAAATTGAGCAAGCATAAGTAACGAAATAATAGTCGCCCCTTTATACATAACGGTTCGTGGTAGCGCTACTACCCCGGGCGGGGAGGGTCATTTCCCTAATGGATCCATTAACTACTGTTCGCGCTTAAGTACATAACTAACGATATATGATGGAGAGACTTCAGTAAATAGTAAGTAACTCATGCAATTCCGTTTGGTATAGTAAACAGTTTAGCACTTGTGTTCAAGAAAAATCAGTAGCATGTATCTCCCCCAATAAGTTAAAACAGTAAAAGTGGGGCCGTAAGACTCACCTGAGTCTTTGCAAGTGCGTTTATATCAATAAACGAGTAAATAATATCAACAGCTGGTTCTCCGAACCCGTAACCTTTAAACGCCTAAACATATAAAGTTAAGTAAGTAGATGTCTCGCAAGACCATCTAGGCTAGTTGTCTACACAACTCGTTATGTCCAAGTGTTTGTTTAGTAATCCGTTTGTAGTTTGAAAACAAGTATGGCCCGTTGGTGACGGTTCGTAATAATGATTCAAAGTGTTATCATTATTTGTATCGTTGAATCAGGTTTCGTTATTTGTAAGTGTTCAACACTTAGTGTGAAAAGTATTTACAACATTTAATGACGGGGGTCCGGGGGCAGCGCCCCTGGTAGCGGGGTCCAAGGGGCGGCAGCCCCTGGCGGGGTCCAAGGGGCAGAGCCCCTGGCTGGGGTCGAGCTGCCAGGTCAGCTTGGAAAATTTTTATTTCTGCTATATTGCTTTGACGAAAAACGCATCTGGATCCGAATTTGGGTAAAATCAGGTGTTAAAATCTTGATTCCGACACTTAGTAAAAATCTGAGTTTTCAAAGTTCTGTTTTGTGCGACGTTGGGTGCGACGTCGGGTGCGACGTCGGGTGCGACGTCGCAGATCCTGACTGCGACGTTGAGCATGGCGTCGCTGTACGCGACGTCGCAACTTAATGCGACGTTGTGACTGACGTCGCACAATGCGACGTTACGAGGGGTTGTGCGACGTTGAGGCTGACGTCGCATGGATCTGGGTCCAAATGCGACGTCGCGGTCTGTTGGCCGGAAAATGTGCCGAAAACGAGTTTTCCGGTTTCCGTTCGGTCCAAATCTTTTACCCAACCCATTTTTGGACATATCAAGACATTATAAACCATAAACAAGTAAAAATGATAAAAAACGAGAGATGTCGGGATTTGTCGGAAACTTACAAAGTGTCGGATTGAAAATCCGAAAAGATAGGAAGGTAGATCGTGTTGCGGTGGTCGTTTTCTTCCAAAGAGATGTTGAGATCCAAGGTCGTTTAGTATGTTTATTTGTCGTTTTTGTGAGGTTGTGGGTTTTGTGGTTAGTTGGTGGATTTGAGAGAAAAGGGTGAAAGAGAGAGAGAGTGAGAAAAATGAAATGAGAATAAAAGGTGGAGAATGGGAGGTTATCTCCCATTTTCGCTCCGCGTTCTCGCTCCGGGTGGTGTTCGTTTGCTCCGTCGTTTAAACGTTAAATAATCATTTTATATATTAATTGGTACGTTTTAAAATACAATTTATTACGCGATATTCTATTTAAATATTTTACAGTTTAATTTATATTTTAGTTATAAAATGTACGTTAATTTATTTAGTTGCACGTTTTAACCTTTTAAATTGTGTAAGGTTCTGATTGTACAACACGAATGAATACGAAATATTATTATAATAATATTTTTGACATCAAAGCGTTATTTAATAAAATTGGTCACCAACGTCCGTATTAAATTGAATCGAAATACATTCGATTTAAACTGCGTACGATTTAACCAAATCGCATTTTTGTATATATATTCAACAATATATATAATTCGATACATAAATTAGCCTAACACAGAACTAATTACATGTATTAACTAAGAATTAGGCACTAATTCTAGTCCTAATTTGCCGGTTGTTACATTCTCCCCCTGTTAAAAGAATTTCGTCCCGAAATTTAAGTCGAAGTCGCGTTAGGGGCAGAATCGGTGAATAAGTGGGGATACTTGAGTCGTATTTGGTCTTCCCGTTCCCAAGTGAATTCCGGACCGCGCCGCGAATTCCACCTGACTTTGACGATTGGAATACGACTTTGTTTCAGTTGTTTGACCTCACGGTCCATAATTTCGACAGGTTCCTCAACGAAATGTAGTTTGTCATCGATGCGAATCTCGTCAAGGGGTATAATAAGTGTCTCGTCAGACAAACATTTCTTTAAGTTAGAAATGTGAAAGGTAGGGTGCACGCTGCTGAGTTCAGAGGGCAGCTGCAATCGATATGCCACTGGACCTATCTTCTCGAGGATCTCAAAAGGTCCAATATACCTGGGGTTTAGTTTTCCGCGTTTGCCGAATCGGATTACGCCTTTCCAAGGCGATACCTTTAAGAGTACTCGATCCCCAACTTGGAACTCGAGTGGCTTGCGTCTCACGTCAGCATAGCTTTTCTGACGATCACGCGCGGCTTTGAGTCGGTTTTGGATTTCAACGATTTTCTCTGTGGTTTCATGTATGAGTTCAGGACCAGTGAGTTGACTATCTCCCACTTCAGTCCAACAGATCGGTGATCGGCACTTACGACCGTACAGTGCCTCAAAAGGTGCAGCTTTAATGCTGGTGTGATAGCTGTTGTTGTACGAGAACTCGCACAACGGTAGATGTCTTTCCCAATTTGTACCAGAATCAACTACGCAGGCTCGTAGCATGTCTTCCAGTGTCTGAATAGTTCGTTCGCTCTGGCCATCGGTCTGAGGATGGTACGCGGTACTCATATCGAGACGGGTACCCAGTGATTTTTGGAGTGATTGCCAGAAGCGAGATGTGAAACGGGCATCCCTGTCAGAGATAATCGAGAGAGGGACACCATGTTGGCAAACGATTTCTTTGATGTAAATTTGTGTAAGGCGTTCCATTTTGTTGGTTTCTCTGATTGCCAAGAAATGAGCCGATTTGGTGAGACGATCGACGATCACCCAAATGGTATCGCAACCGCTCGCCGATTTAGGTAGTTTGGTTATGAATCCATGGTAATTTGCTCCCATTTCCATTGAGGAATTTCAGGTTGTTGGAGCAATCCAGAAGGTCTTTGGTGCTCGGCCTTGACCTTGGAACAAGTTAAGCATTTGCTGACGTACAAAGCAATGTCAGCTTTCATATTCGGCCACCAGTAAAACTCTTTGATGCCGTGATACATTTTGTCGGATCCCGGGTGGATAGAATATTTGGACTTGTGAGCTTCATCCATCACCAAGTCCCGAAGGTTCCCGAAATTAGGCAACCAGATTCGGTTAGAGAAATACTTAACTCCGTTGGGTCTGATCTCGAATTGTTTATCCATGCCCCGCAAGGCCTCGTTTTTGAAGTTATCGGGTTTCAGGGCTTCGAGTTGGGCAAGGTGTATTTGGGTGGTGAGGTCGTTATGAATGGTAATACTGAGTGCCCGGACTCGGAGTGGTTTTGTTCGTTCCTTACGACTGAGAGCATCAGCAACCACGTTTGCTTTGCCCGGATGATATTTGATCTCACAGTCGTAATCGGTGAGTAATTCAACCCATCTACGTTGCCTCATGTTAAGATCTTTCTGGTTGAAAATGTGTTGGAGGCTTTTGTGGTCGGTGAATACAGTGCTGCGGGTACCATAAAGATAATGTCTCCAGATTTTTAAAGCGAACACCACGGCTCCTAGCTCGAGGTCGTGAGTTGTGTAGTTTTTCTCGTGAACTTTAAGTTGTCTGGAGGCGTAAGCAATGACCTTGTCTCGTTGCATCAGCACGCAACCGAGACCTTGGTGAGAAGCATCGCAGTATACCACGAAGTCATCGGTGCCTTCGGGTAGAGATAGAATGGGTGCACTGCAAAGCTTGGATTTCAACAGTTGAAATGCCGACTCTTGTTTATCGGTCCAATCAAATTTCTTTTCCTTCTGAGTCAGCACTGTGAGGGGTTTGGCAATTTTTGAGAAGTTTTCGATGAAACGGCGGTAGTAACCGGCCAATCCCAAGAATTGGCGTACCTCGGTGGGAGTGGTTGGAGCTTGCCAATTCTTGATTGCCTCGATTTTTGACGGGTCTACATGAATTCCCTGACTGTCGATAACGTGTCCAAGGAATTGAACGGTGTTTATCCATAACTCACACTTAGAGAATTTGGCGTAAAGCTCCTCGTGTCTAAGTAGTTCTAGGATGGTTCCGAGGTGTTGTGCGTGTTCCTGTTCGCTTCGTGAATAGATAAGGATGTCATCGATGAAAACAATAACAAACTTGTCAAGGTACGGTTTGCACACCCGATTCATAAGGTCCATGAATACAGCCGGTGCGTTGGTTAGGCCAAAGGGTATTACTTGGAATTCGTAGTGCCTGTAACGGGTTCTGAATGCGGTTTTTGGGATGTCAGCATCGCGAACACGCAACTGATGATAACCTGATCGAAGATCAATCTTTGAATAACAGCTTGATCCTTGAAGTTGATCGAACAGATCATCGATTCGAGGGAGTGGGTATCGGTTCTTGACGGTTAGTTTGTTCAACTCCCGGTAGTCAATACACATTCTGAACGAACCGTCTTTCTTTTTGACAAATAAGATCGGAGCTCCCCAAGGTGAAGAACTCGGTCTAATGAATCCTCTATCCAGGAGTTCCTGTAACTGAGTGGACAACTCCTGAAGTTCAGATGAGGCTAGGCGGTACGGTGCTCGGGCCACCGGTGCGGCACCCGGCACAAGATCAATCGAGAACTCAACCTGTCTAGGTGGAGGTAAACCAGGTAGTTCTTCTGGAAAGACTTCGGGAAAGTCTCTAACGATTGGCACATCTTCAAGTCGCTTCTCCTCCGACTTTTTCTCCGTGATGTGCGCGAGTATTGCTGGGTAACCCTTTCTCAGAAATTTTTGGGTTTTTAAACAGGAGATTAAGTTTAGTCTCGACCCACCAGTCTCCCCTGTATGATCAAGGTACTACCGGCGGCGAGAGGAATTCGGACGATTTTATCATGGCAAACAATTTCGGCCCGGTGCTTGGACAACCAGTCCATACCCACGATGACATCAAAACTTCCTAGTTCAACATGCATTAGATCGATTGAGAAGGTTTCGTTTGCGAGGTTTAAAGTGCAATTAGGTATCACACTACTGGTTTCTATGAGTTTACCATTTGCGAGCTCTACAGTGTACTTAACATCTAAGGCCGAAGGGGTGATATTAAGTAGTGGGCAAAACTCATCAGATATGAAACTTTTATCAGCACCGGTATCAAATAATACTGAAGCAGTAAGATCGTTGAGAAGAAACGTACCCGTTACAACATTCGGGTCTTCCCTAGCTTCCCCAGCTTTGATGACAAATGCTCTGCTACGAGCAGGGTTGTTGTTCCGTTTGTTGCTGTTGTTGTTGTTGTTGTTGTTGTTGTTGTTGTTGTTGTTTTTCTGCTTAGGGCAATTATTCTGAAAATGCCCAGGACTTCCGCACCCATAACAAGTCTTCGGGGCACTGGTGTTTCGACAATCCTTGGCCAGATGCCCAAAACGCTTGCAGTTTGTGCAAGGGCAGGAACCGTCGTGGTGACGATTGCATTTGGGACAGTAGGGCCTGCTTCCAACGTACCCTTTCCTTTCTGAAGTGCCAGATGAATAAGCCCTAAGGGGCTCAGGCTTTCGGTTGGTGATTTGGTTGGATGAGTTGGGGTTTCCTTCCCATTTTCGTTTGTTGTTTGCAGGTGGGGCTGAAGTTGTGTTACGGCGGACAGCGTTTGCCGTGAGTTCATGGGCCATACGGATGGCGTTCTAGATAGTACCTGGTTTGGATGAAGTCACCAGGTCCTGGAGTTTCTCGGGCAGTCCATCAACGTATTTCTCGATCCTCTTGTACTCAGGATCGACCATGGTTGGGCACAGAAGTGCCAGCTGGTGGAAACGGTTGGTGTAACCGGTGATATCATTACCTTGCATCTTATGGTTCCAGAATTCCAGCTCCAGTTGTTTCAGTTCATCCCTGGGGCAATACTCACCCCTTAACATCTCCTTCAACTCCTCCCACGGGAGTTTGTAAGCATTGGCAACGCCCACAGTTTGGGCATAGGTGTTCCCCACGTGAGTGCGGTGTCAGTAAAAGTACTAACAGAGAACTTAACTTTGTCCCCCTCCGCACAGTTGCAGATAAGAAATACCGATTCAACTTTCTCGATCCAGCGTATTAGACCGATAGCTCCCTCGGTACCTGCAAAGTTTAGAGGTTTGCAGTTCTGGAAGTCCTTGTAAGAACAAGGTTTAGCAGCAGAGGTTTCAGCGGCATCGCTGTTTCTCGAGGAATTTGGTGGAGTATTCCGAGCTAAGGCTTCAGTAACAGCCTGGGTTATAAGGGAGGTAATCTGGGCATCGGTGTATGGTCGTGTCTTTGGCGGCATGATTCTTCAATAAAAGAAATGAAGATACATGAGATTTTGTATGAACTTGTAATTGTCACAGATGTACATGTATAAAAGCAGTAATACATAACATCAACATGGAAAATGACAATTAATGTGAGTTGAGATAACAAAGGATATCTGATAGATAAAGTGAGTTCAAAAGTTACATCCTACAGAGATATTACAAAAGGTGTCGGGAATGGTTACATCCGACTAGTTTATAGAGTAGTGCTAGATAGTCCTTAGATTACGAGATAGATTACAAGACAAAAACTACACTAATCTTAATGTAGATTAATTTGTTCCATCAGCGCGACAAGGCGGTCCACGGTTTCTGCTAGTCGGTTGGTTTGCCTGGCGTTGTCTTCAACCAAGGCCAGTCGTTGTGCTAGTGTTCGAGAATGATCCGCAGTCTCCTGTGAACGCTGTTCACATTCTTCTAATCGGTTTCTTACAAGTTCATCTGCACCTAATTCGGCGGTCATGGAATCCTGAATTATGCTTACAGAGAGGTTGGTATCCTCTTGTTCTCGCTGTAGTTGTGATATGCGGTCAAGAGCTTGACGAAGCAGGTAAGTCATTCGGTGTTGTTCCAGTTCCAGGTTTTCGAGTCTTTGCTCCTGACGGCGGGATTGGGTAGCCAATACTGGCAACGTGAGATGTGCCGAGTTCTGAGAGTTATGTACAGGATAAGGGCTGGTTCGAGGTGACCTTGTGTTCCTTCTGGCTACTCGTGGGTTCCGTGACCCACGTGAGTGAGAGTGTGTCGGATTAGGTGGTGTGTTTGCCATTCCTGTGGCAGAGTGTAAGTAAGACGAGGCTAATATATATAAATATATATCATATCCAGCCTAGTGTCTAGCACGTATCAAGTAATGGTCCGGTTCTCTAGTGGTCAGAGTCAACTAACGTATCCCCGTTCAACATAATCATTTCAGACATTACATCATCTTTCCTTAATTTTACATAGTTGATCAGGCTATGTTAAATTAAAGTCGTATGCTGTAATTCCTGAACCAGTCATGTCTAATAAGAAAATACTGCCTAACGGTCATAGTCTAGGCCCACTAAATGCAACCTAGTTCACTATAACCTTAGGCTCTGATACCAATCTGTAACACCCCCAAATTTAATGATTTGCGGAAGCATACTTGGGTGTTACTAATCAATATACAAAGCACAAGATATACAGCAAACGACCTCTAAATGAGACGTTTTGTAAAATAATTACATTTCATAATTAAATCGTTTGAAAACATATAGTTTTCTTTACAAAAATATGTAAGCCTAGAGTCCGCGTATGTGGCGGGAGATTCTATTACATAACCATAGTTACAAAAGATAATGCCAAAGAATCTCCGTTAAATGCAGTTTGGAAATCATGCGACTCTAGCTAGTAATCCTGGAGTGATCCTACTCCGTAAGTGTACCTGAGAATACATGTTAAAAAGGGTCAACCAAAAGGTTGGTGAATCTCACAGGTTTATCAGTAAATAATCCGTTTGAACACAAGATTTCATCAGTAGTGCCCGTAGGCGTATATCAAGTATTTGCAAATCTCGCAAAAGTAAAGAAATCAAGTTATACCGTTGCCATGAGGCTCATAATCGAAGCTTAACCCGTAAATAATCAGTTGCTCCCGTGACATGCTCGAAATTGAGCAAGCATAAGTAACGAAATAATAGTCGCCCCTTTATACATAACGGTTCGTGGTAGCGCTACTACCCCGGGCGGGGAGGGTCATTTCCCTAATGGATCCATTAACTACTGTTCGCGCTTAAGTACATAACTAACGATATATGATGGAGAGACTTCAGTAAATAGTAAGTAACTCATGCAATTCCGTTTGGTATAGTAAACAGTTTAGCACTTGTGTTCAAGAAAAATCAGTAGCATGTATCTCCCCCAATAAGTTAAAACAGTAAAAGTAGGGCCGTAAGACTCACCTGAGTCTTTGCAAGTGCGTTTATATCAATAAACGAGTAAATAATATCAACAGCTGGTTCTCCGAACCCGTAACCTTTAAACGCCTAAACATATAAAGTTAAGTAAGTAGATGTCTCGCAAGACCATCTAGGCTAGTTGTCTACACAACTCGTTATGTCCAAGTGTTTGTTTAGTAATCCGTTTGTAGTTTGAAAACAAGTATGGCCCGTTGGTGACGGTTCGTAATAATGATTCAAAGTGTTATCATTATTTGTATCGTTGAATCAGGTTTCGTTATTTGTAAGTGTTCAACACTTAGTGTGAAAAGTATTTACAACATTTAATGACGGGGGTCCGGGGGCAGCGCCCCTGGTAGCGGGGTCCAAGGGGCGGCAGCCCCTGGCGGGGTCCAAGGGGCAGAGCCCCTGGCTGGGGTCGAGCTGCCAGGTCAGCTTGGAAAATTTTTATTTCTACTATATTGCTTTGACGAAAAACGCATCTGGATCCGAATTTGGGTAAAATCAGGTGTTAAAATCTTGATTCCGACACTTAGTAAAAATCTGAGTTTTCAAAGTTCTGTTTTGTGCGACGTTGGGTGCGACGTCGGGTGCGACGTCGGGTGCGACGTCGGGTGCGACGTCGGGTGCGACGTCGGGTGCGACGTCGGGTGCGACGTCGCAGATCCTGACTGCGACGTTGAGCATGGCGTCGCTATACGCGACGTCGCAACTTAATGCGACGTTGTGACTGACGTCGCACAATGCGACGTTACGAGGGGTTGTGCGACGTTGAGGCTGACGTCGCATGGATCTGGGTCCAAATGCGACGTCGCGGTCTGTTGGCCGGAAAATGTGCCGAAAACGAGTTTTCCGGTTTCCGTTCGGTCCAAATCTTTTACCCAACCCATTTTTGGACATATCAAGACATTATAAACCATAAACAAGTAAAAATGATAAAAAACGAGAGATGTCGGGATTTGTCGGAAACTTACAAAGTGTCGGATTGAAAATCCGAAAAGATAGGAAGGTAGATCGTGTTGCGGTGGTCGTTTTCTTCCAAAGAGATGTTGAGATCCAAGGTCGTTTAGTATGTTTATTTGTCGTTTTTGTGAGGTTGTGGGTTTTGTGGTTAGTTGGTGGATTTGAGAGAAAAGGGTGAAAGAGAGAGAGAGTGAGAAAAATGAAATGAGAATAAAAGGTGGAGAATGGGAGGTTATCTCCCATTTTCGCTCCGCGTTCTCGCTCCGGGTGGTGTTCGTTTCCTCCGTCGTTTAAACGTTAAATAATCATTTTATATATTAATTGGTACGTTTTAAAATACAATTTATTACGCGATATTCTATTTAAATATTTTACAGTTTAATTTATATTTTAGTTATAAAATGTACGTTAATTTATTTAGTTGCACGTTTTAACCTTTTAAATTGTGTAAGGTTCTGATTGTACAACACGAATGAATACGAAATATTATTATAATAATATTTTTGACATCAAAGCGTTATTTAATAAAATTGGTCACCAACGTCCGTATTAAATTGAATCGAAATACATTCGATTTAAACTGCGTACGATTTAACCAAATCGCATTTTTGTATATATATTCAACAATATATATAATTCGATACATAAATTAGCCTAACACAGAACTAATTACATGTATTAACTAAGAATTAGGCACTAATTCTAGTCCTAATTTGCCGGTTATTACACAGGTTTTGGGTGGTGGTGTATTGTTAGCCGTATCTTCGCTACCAGGAGTGGTTGCTCGGACAGCTAAGGCTTGGGCTACACTACGGGCAATCAGACCCGCGAGTTCGGCTTCACTAAGCGTGACTTGTCGTCGAGGAGGCATGTTCCTTGAAACAACAAATAAAGAACATGTGAGGGTTTGAACAAAAATTATGATGGTGATGATTTAGTAAGTTCAGAGAACTACGCCAAAGTTTGAAATTTGTTTAAAGTTGTGTACTATAAGTAAGTTTATACGGTTTTGGAAATTCTGAAAATTTTATAAAACATTTTGTAAGAAATTTTGTAACATGTTTGATAGAAATATGCTTGTTATAAAATTTTGACGATGAAAGTCGGTTGCAAAATTTGAAGTCTGATGAAAACTTGAGTTGAAAATGGTTCGGTTGAAATTATGGTCAGCGACAAAGTTTTGGAATTTTTGTTTAACAAAAACTGTTCAAAAACAGAAGTTATGAAAAGTTCCAGGGTAAAAGCATGTTGAAATTTGTTGGAAATGTTTTTCCTAGGATACACCTAACGGTACAGTGGTGTACGTTGTAGAATGTTATAAACGTAGAATTAGGTAGGAGTAGCGAATGAAAATAAAGTCCCGATCTTCATATCGAAAGATGATGAAGTAGCTATGTTTGTCAGTTATAATGGTGTGGGTGGTAAACAAAATATCATCGGACAAGGCCTATCCCTATACCTTCAGTATATAATAGCCTAGAGAGTAGTATGTAGTCGAGGCCTTCGGAAGTATGTCGGTATTTGTGAATTCATAAAAGTCGAGTAAGGATGGAACGACGAGAATCGAGTTGTCGTTCGTTTGATGTAAGTTGAAAAATGAATTTCGCAGTAGTCGAGAGAGAGTATCGTATCGGGGAAAGAGACCTATGTATGTATATATATATATCACATAACCGCCTAGTGTGTGTCTAGCACAATCAAGTAAAAGTCCCGGTTCTCTCGAGGTCAGAGTCAGCTATTGTATTCCGGTTCAACATAACCCCTTTCAGAACTCACATCATCTTCATTTAATTGTACATAGTTGATCAGGCTATGTTAAATTAAACTTGTATGTTGTAATTCCTGAACCAGTTATACCTAATGAGGAATACTGCCTAACGGTCATAGTCTAGGCCCACTAAATGCAACCTAGTTCACTATAACCTTAGGCTCTGATACCAATCTGTAACACCCCCAAATTTGATGGTTTGCGGAAGCGAGTTTTTGGGTGTTACTAATCAATAATCACAAGCACAAAGGATACAGTGAACGACTCTAAATGAGACGTTCGAAAAGTTATTACATTAATACATAAGTAGTTCAAAATACAAGCTCGAGTTTCGAGTAAATTCCTAGAGATTCTAATACATAACAACTAGTACAAAAGTAATGTATAAAAATCTCCAAGCTTGTAAATGCATGCGACTCGAGCTAATAAGCATATCCTGCTGGGCATCCCTACTGATGCTGTGTACCTGAGAATACATCACTAAAACGGTCAACCAAAAAGGTTGGTGAATCTCACAGGTTTGTAGTAAATAGTTTGAACACACAAGTAGTATTGGTTTCGGTAAATCGTTTAACTAGCCAGTGAGTAAAGATCGTAGGCCATACTAATCGTTCACTCAGTAATGATTGCAGGTCATGCTAATCATAAGTTTATGTTGCCACGAGCCACCATAGTTGAAGCTTAACGTACAGTAGGTATAGTGCCCCCCGTGAATGTAATCCAAAACATTCATATGTAACGAGTAAGAAACGCCCGTTTCTACAGTAACGGTTCGTGGTAGTGCGTGCTACCCCGGGCGGGGATTGTCAGTCCCATATGGATCCATATACTAAAACTCGCGCTCATCCCATAACTAACAACTATGATTAAGGAGGCCTTCAGTGGATTAGTCGAAAACTCATGCAACAGTTGTATCAGTAAGTTTGTAGTTTGTATACGGCTAGTAAGTAAGTAAAACGGTGTGCTCATGTAAAACAAGTAATGTATCTCACCCCTGAGTATAAAACAGTAAAATAGGGGCTGTAAGACTCACCTGAGTCTAGCAGACAATGCAGTAAGCAAGCAAAGTAGTATCCCGAACTAGCAACCCTTAGCGTCCTAATACGCATAAGGTTTAGTAAGTAAATGGAATACTTGTAAGGTATCCATGCTAGTTGTTCCCAAACTAGTTAATGTCCATTTGTTGTTTGTACGTTTGTATTTGTTTGTAATTCGTAATTTGTAGAAAAGTTGTACGGCCCGTTGGTATCGGCGTATAATAATAATCTCATCTATTATTATTATGTATTTGTTGTAATCGTATAGTTGTCAAGTATGTTTGTATTGTAACGTGTAACGTTTAAGTAATGTAAATCCGAGTGGGTGTAATCCCCAAGTGTACGGGTGAAATCTCGTATGTGTTCGAGTGTAAGTTCGTATCAGTTAGCGTGTAATCCCACACGTAAGTATTTGGAGTGAACTCATAAGTTCGCATCGGGTGCAATCCCGTGTAGTTGTACAAGTTTAAGTTCGTTGGAGTGTAATCTCCTAAGTATTTTTGAGTGCAGTCTCGTGTGTGTGAGTGAAATCTCACGTTCAGTTAAGTATAATCTTGTACGTATTCGAGTATTTGTGTATATTTCCAAAAGTATAGTATTTCCATGTATAATCGTATCGTATTTGATTTGGTTGTTGAAAAGTGATTTTTAAACGCTTAGAATGTTTTTGGCTTCTGTTTTTGGGTTTTTGCGAAACTAAATGCGACACAGTGCTTGTGTCTTATGTCTGATGCGACACAACGCTTGTGTCTTATGTCTGATGCGACACAACGCTTGTGTCTTATGTCTGATGCGACACAACGCTTGTGTCTTATGTCTGATACGACACAACGCTTGTGTCTTATGGTTGTCATGCGACACAAGCCTTGTGTCTCATGGATGCAACTTAATGCGACACAATATGCGACACAACCCTTGTGTCTTATGTTTTATGCGACACAACGCTTGTGTCTTATAGCTTCTATGCGACACAAGCCTTGTGTCTCATAGATTTTTGGTCTGACGCAACACAAGGCTGTTACGTTTTTGGGGTTCGATTTTTGGGGTCAAACGACCTCGGTTTGACCCGAAACTTTTACACAAGTTCTAGTATGTTACAAAGAGTTCATAAAAATTATTGGTTGTCGTTTTTAGTGTTTGTGGTGTCGTTTTCTTAAAAGTGACCAAAACCGACAATGTTCCGAAATCAAGTTTAAATTATATATTTGGACATTACGAAACTAGGGGAACAATAATCTAGCAAAATAATTGTAATCGGAAAAGTTTCGAGTCGCCGAAAAACTTACAAAGTTGTCGGATCGAGAAACCGAAAAGATGAAGTTGTAGCCCTCGTTCTCGTGATCACTTTTCTCCAAAACGAGCCTAGCCTTCGAGGTGTTTTAATGGTGTTTTTATGGTGTTTTTGAGGGTGGTGGTTTAGAGAGAGAGAGAGTAACCGATTGAGAGAGAGAGAGAGAAGAGAGTTGTGTGTGAGAGTGAGGTTGAGTGAAAAAGAAAAAGAAAACATGGGGGGGTTGTCCCCTTTGACCTTGGCCGGTTTGGTGGGGTCCACCAAGTGTGGATCTCACCATTTTTCGTATCCTCGTGTTCGCCCCCCGTGCGGTGTTCGTTTCCCCGGTCGTTTAAACGTTAAAATAATTTTGTACGCGTTTAATTATACGTTTTAAAATACGAGATATTAAGCGATAATTTAGTTGAAATATTTTACCAAAATACTTGTTGTTAAGTTATAAAATATAACTTTGTTTTGTTTTGTCGGTTGGTCGAGTTTTCGGAGAATTCGATGGCGTTTTGATTAAAAATGTACGTTTCCGTTATATTATAAATATAATGTAAAGTAGTTGTTGAAGTAATTAAATAATTCCACATTATTTAATAATTGTTTTACCAACGTCCGTATGTTTGTACAATTGTAGTCTTATACGATTTGAACGAATCGTATACGTGTATATATATATCACCTATATATATATATATTTATATATATATATATATATAATTATATATAAGTAAATAACGTATAATCCTATTTCATATTAAATACAAGTAGTAAACACGTAATTAGGGAAATTTAAAATTGGCCCTAATTTTGGGGTTGTTACACAAGGCAACTGCACTTTCATTGTCACATAATATAGCAATAGGATCTTGTACCGTTGGAACAACTCCAAGATCGCCAATGAAATTTCTCATCCAAATAGCTTCCTTTGCTGCCTCACTAGCCGCAATATACTCAGACTCGCATGTAGAGTCTGCCACTTTATTTTGCTTAGAACTTTTCCATGTCACCGCTCCCCTATTTAGTAAGTACACCCAACCAGACTGTGAACGATAATCATCTCTGTCTGTTTGGAAACTAGCGTCACTATAACCCGTTACTCTAAGTTCCTCTTCTCCACAATAAACTAAGAACCTGTCTTTAGTATTTCTCAAATACTTGAGAATGTTCTTTACAGCTGTCCAATAACCTTCACCGGGATTTTGCTGATGTCGACTCACTAAGCTTAAAGCAAATGAGACATCGGGTCTTGTACACGTCATGGCATACATGATCGATCCTATAGCTGAAGCATATGGGATTCGACTCATTCTGTCCAATTCTTGCTCAGACTTTGGACAAAGATCATTACTGATCTTTATGCCATGATATAAGGGTAGGTTCCCTTTCTTAGAATTTTTCATATTGAATCTTTTCAATATTTTATCTAAGTATGTATCCTGGCTGAGTCCTATGAGACGTTTTAACCTATCTCTATAAATCTTTATACCAAGGATATATGCTGCATCTCTCAGATCTTTCATAGAGAAACACTCTCCCAACCAATCTTTTACACTTCGTAAAAGTTGGGATATCATTTCCTATGAGCAGTATATCATCCACATATAACACCAAGAATACTACAATGCTCCCACTGAACTTGACATATATACAGGACTCATCTTCACTTCTAGAAAATCCAAACTTTTTGACTTTTTCATGGAAGCAGAGATTCCAGCTACGAGAGGCTTGTTTAAGTCCATTAATGGCCTTTTCAAGCTTACACACTTTATTAGGATACTTTACACTTTCAAAACCTTCCGGTTGTGCCATGAACACATCCTCTGTCAGTTTCCCATTAAGGAATGCGGTTTTGACATCCATCTGCTAAATTTCATAATCATGAAATGCAACTATGGCTAGCATAATCCTAATTGACTTAATCTTAGCTACTGGTGAGAAGGTTTCCTCATAATCAATCCCATGGGTTTGAGTATAGCCCTTTGCTACCAACCTAGCTTTATAAGTGTGTACTTTCACATCCATGTCTGTCTTCTTCTTGAAGATCCACTTACAACCCACTGTCTTTAAACCGGGTGTAGTGTCAACCAAATTTCAAACTTAGTTGTCATACATAGACTGAATTTCGCTTTTCATAGCTTCCCTCCACTTAGTAGCCTCAGGGCCTGCCATCGCTTCCTTGTAGTTAGCAGGCCCATCTAATTCACCTAGTGTACTATCACTTATCTTATCCTCTTTCTCTATTGGGTAACCATAATAGAACTCAGAAGGATTGCTAACTCTACTAGATCTGCGAATGGGTAAGGATATGTCTTCAGGTTCAACAGGTGTCTCCACCTCTTGTTGAACATCAGTGTTTATTATAGGTTCTTCATCGGTAGACTCTTGAATTTCTTCAAGATCAATCTTACTCCCACTGTCCTCTTTAGATATCATTTCTCTCTCAAGGAACACTCCTCTTTGAGCTACAAATACCACATTATCCTTGGGTCTGTAGAATAAATATCCAAATGACTCTTGTGGATAACCGACGAAAAGACACTTTTCAGATCTGGAGTCTAATTTGTCCTGAGTTTCTCGACTAAAGAAAACTTCACAACCCCAGATTTTGATGTGACCAAGAGAAGGTCGTTTTCCCTTCCACATCTAATAAGGTGTATTTGAAACTTTCTTAGTGGGTATTTGATTTAAGATATGGGCGGCTGTTTCTAATGCGTAACCCCAGAAACTTATCGGAAGTGTTGCTCGACTCATCATAGACCGAACCATAGTAACAAGGTTCTATTTCTCCTCTCAGCAACACCATTAAGCTGTGGTGTTCTAGGAGGAGTTAATTGTGAAACTATTCCACAGTCTTTCAGATGATCAAGAAATTCGATACTAAGGTATTCTCCTCCCCTATCGAATCGGAGAACCTTTATCTTTCTGCCCAGTTGATTTTCTACTTCGCTTTGATATCTTTTGAACACCTCAAAAGTATCCGACTTATGTTTGATTAGATAAACATATCCATATCTACTGAAGTCATCAGTGAATGTAACATAGTATCGATTTCCATCTTATGTAGCGCATCGGAATGGTCCACATACATCTGTATGTACCAAGTCCAATAATCCTTCACCTCTTTCACATGATCCTGTGAATGGTGATTTAGTCATCTTGCCCAGTAAATAAGATTCGCATACATCATCCGACTTGAGGTCGAATGACTCCAACACTCTATCCTTTTGGAGTTGGGCGATGCGTTTCTTGTTTATGTGCCCAAGACGACAATGCCACAATTTGGATTTATCAAGCTCATTAGACGAACTAACATGTAAAATAACATTGCTAACACATTCAACATTTTCATATATTTCTTTGTAAGGAAAAGCTTTAAACATAAAGCAATCATTTAAATAAACCAAAATATCACCATTTTCATTGTCAAACGAAAACCGATAACCATCCTTAAACAAAGCATGAAATGAAATAATGTTTCTAGTCATTTCTGATGAATAATAGCAATTATTTAAATCTATCTTAACTCCATTCCTTAGCATGAGCTTAAATCTTACAATCTTCGTTACAGGTACAATTCCCTTATTTCCGATAACTAGGTTGAGCTCTCCATGCTTCACACTTCTACTTTCCTTTAGCCCCTGCAATACAGTGCAAATGTGATTACCACATCCTGTATCCAGAACCCACGAATTAAAAGTTGTAGTATTATGGAGTTCGATCATAAACATTGTGACACCCGTCAAATTAGGACTAGTTATTAGGTCCTAATCATTTTGTTAAATACATGTAATTAGTTCTGTGTTAGGCTAATTGTGTGTATCATTACGTATATACGCATTTACGCGATTAGATTTAATCGTGTCACTTTAAGTCGGCCGAATTCCGATACAATGATACGGGCGTTGATGAACCCAATTTATTAAATAATATTAAATTATTTGATAAACATATTTATTTCTAAATATTATTTCAATAATATTCCCTAAGTATTTCGAATCGTACAAATAACGTCTACGCAACCAAAAATATGTGAAACACATCCGATAATCGAAACAAACCAAAGTTATATTTTTACAACTCATTACTAAGTATTTGATAAAATACTTCAACTCAAAAATATCAAAAAGTTGATTCGTTATTTAAACACGTACGTATAATATATAACGTCTAAATACACGTTTAAACAATCGGGTAAACGAGCACCGCGCACTACGTAACTTTGGGGAAACAAAAATTAACCAAAACTCAGCCATGTGGGGCCTGTGGGCCGGCCTAGACACAACCCACAAATTGTGGATCTTGTTTGTTAAATAATGCAAGACCAAACCACCTCAATCATTCACCATCTATCCATCTCAATCTCTCTCATTCTCTCTCTAATCTCTACTCTTTCCCTCTCTAAAATCAGCCACTTTCACCACCATAATCCACCATCAAAACCATTTTGAATCACAAAGTCGATTGAAGCAAAGACGATCACGAGAAAGAGAGCTACATTTTCATCTTTTCGAATTCTCCATACGATCATTGTAAGAATCCCGACACTTTCGTAAAGTACTTATATTATGTTTATATAGATGATATATTGTTCAAACAACTTGAATATGTCCAAATCCAAAGCCAAAACACGTTTTTCATAAACATTTAAAAAGGACAGAATCTGCCTTCAAAAAGTCAGCTTATAAAACTGACCATAACTTGAGTTCTAGGATGAGTTAGACAACGAATTTTTTTTTAAAAGTTGCGTATTGAAAATAGCTACAACTTTCGTGTTTTACACTTTTCTAGATCTGTACGTATTTTTTTGTATAAACTGATCTTTGAGAGTGGAACTAGTAATAACGGGTTATAAAGGGCAGTAATAACGGGTTATAAAGGGCAGTAATAACGGGTTATAAAGGGCAGTAATAACGAGTGTTGCTCTTACAAGGGCAGCAATAACGAGTGTCGCCACTTATAACTAGCAGCCATAACTTATAACTAGCAGTCATAACGAGTGTCACAACTTACACTAGCAGTCTTAACTAGTGTAGCACATCACATAATACTTGAAAACACTTAACCACCAATTATTTGACTCGTGTAACAACTAAATCTTATACGATACAACTTGTACATGAAATACATATACCTTATGAGTATACAACGAGTCAAACATAATAATAATACCTTGGAAATTATTATTACAAGCCGTCACCAACGGACCGTACACATTTTCAAAACACAATCAATCAAACCAAAGTATTTGGACATTACTAGTTGAGTGAACAACTAGCATAGGTGGTATGTTGAGACATCTAATCATTATTGTAAACCTTGCGCGTTTTAGGACGCCCGGCAGGTTTCAGTCGTTGGAAACGACATCATTCCTTGTATACCATCATTGTTGCTTGATAGCATCTCATCAGACTCAGGTGAGTCTCATAGACCCTATTTTACTGTTTTTACACTAAGGGTGAGAATACATGCTTGTTTTGTTTTACATGTGAACTCACGTATCAAATATCGCTATATTCTACATGAGTTTATCATCTAATCATTTAAGTCCTCCAAGCATAGTTTGGTAATACTTTGTAGCGTGAATGTTAGTGTATGGTACCATATGGGACTGACAATCCCTGTCCGGGTCAGCAAGCACTGACTGGTCAAACGGACGCATTATCATTTGTTCATACGTGTGTTGATTAGGCACATGCATAGAGGCACCCTCGCTCAGGCACTTAATTGTGATCCTGACACCTCAGTTAAGCTCAGACTATATGCTCATGGCAGTTATATACATCATTATCATTAACTTATTTGCTTAATTGCAAATCATTATATTAAATCTCGCGGTTCATACATTATACTTGATCATTAAACCTGTGAGCTCACCAGCTTTTTAGCTGACCATTTAGCGTGTATTCTCAGGTTCTCAGCAGCAGTAGGTCTGCTTACTCAGGATGCCTATTAGCTCGAGTCGCATACAGACATCAAGAGATTCCCTTGCATTTCTATATTTTGTATAATTAGATATGCCCTAGAATCTCTATCATTTGGCTCACCAGCTTTTGTAAACTATTATAACAGTGTAAGACTTTTATAATATCAATGTATTGTAAACGACGCATATAGAGTCGTTCATTGTATCTTATGTGCTTTGTTTATTGATTAGTCGCGCCCCGAACCGACCCGCTTCCGCATCATAATTTGGGGGTGCGACAAACATACCTGAGTGAATACTCTTTTCGACCTTTCCATCTTCAAGATCCTTCAGGTACTTTGGGCAGCTACGCTTCCAATGCCCCTTTGTGTTATAGTAGAAACACACTGCTTCCTTTGGGTCATTCACAGGAGCAATTTCAGAATCAGTCCTTTTCCCACGAATGGACTTTCCATTAGTAGTCTTTCTTTTCCAGTTGGAATTTGACCTTTTTCTTTTCTTTGAACGTTGACCAATAGTCAACACAGGAGCCGCTGAGCCAGAGGACACATCATCTTTCTTGATTCCTTGCTCAGCAGTTTGTAAGAGATTATGGAGTTCCATTATTGAGCCATCTCTTTCGTTCATGTTCATTTGGTATGACATAACAAATTGATTGTAGACAGCTAGCAAACTGGACAGAATTATGGCAATGGAAAACTCTATATCAAACATCATATTTAATGATTCCAACCTATCAAAGTAGCCTTTCATCTCCAAGACGAAAGCACAAATAAAAACTCCAGGTTTGGGCTTGCAAGCCATGAGGGATTTAACCACATCAAGGCGTTCTTTGCTTGCCTTGGCCTGAAACATTTCCTTCAGCTGTTGGTTCATTTCATAAGCCCAAGTGTTTTCAAAAGTCTTTTGTAATTCTGGGCTCATGGAAGATGCCATGATGCATGATACCTTGTTCGCATCATCATAATGTTTCCGGTGTGCCTCAATCTCCTCTTGGGTTGAATCCTCATCAGTTACGGGAATCTGCTCATCAAGAACATACTCCTTGTTCTCATACCTTAGGGTAAACATGAGGTTTCGCATCCAGTCCATGTAGTTTGGACCGGTCAGTCTTTCCAACCCAAGAACTGAGAGTAGTAAGAAGTTTGAGTTATTTGCGGTATTGGGGACGGGAGGATTTGCACCATTTACGTTAGCCATCTATGAGATAAACAGTTTCAGTTAGTTTGAATATTCCTTAATTATTTACCCAATTTACTAAATTAAGGCTAGGATCCATAATTTCAGTTTTATGAAAAGGGTCGCCGTAATCATATAACTAAAATACTTTTGTCTATTTCATTTCTATGAAACTCCTAGATCTTTGAGATTCTTTGATTCTTATCAATGACATGTTAATCTCGGTTATGCTCATCTACTATTCATGACTGGTATGCCGAGGATCATGAACAAGATGGTGAATTAACCATGCAAACGCCGCGTGTTCCCTGACTCGAGTACGCTCGAGAATCGCGAGTCTCACATCACCTCTCACTTATGTTCTCATATTAATGTGCCGGTAAATCACACACGCTCCATTAACAGTCCATACGAGAGATGTGCGATTTTCATGGGTTATCATACTATTCATTATTTCTGTGACACTCCTCCAAATTAGGTATATAATTATACTTAATTACATGCATTTCTTACGCTAATTCCCTGCAATTGTTTTAAACTAAACTTATGATGTGATGTCAGTCTAGCGAGCCCTAAACAATAATACTAAAAGTATTACATGATACGTAGTTATTTATAAATTACGTACGAACGTATCGGAACGAAGCCGACAAATAAATAACAAAAGTTTCGTGACACAAAAATAATTAATAATGAAATTATTAATTACGAGTACTTATATATCTATAACGAATAGACAAAAGGGTTTAAATATACGTTTAACATAAAACGTATTATAACACGAACAGAAACAATTCTAAAACGCGCATACGACGTCGAATCATAAAAATACAAATTTTCTCGTTCGTTTGGAAGAAGTTAGAACATTACTTCAAAATATGAAATCCTAAATTTACTGAAAATTGGCGCTCAATTAACTGCGCGCAGTAAAATGTACAAAATGTACAACTACCAAAAATAATGAAAACCTCATTATTCTGAAAATATATTACGAACCAGGAGAGCATCTACAAAATAAAAATATAAAATGTTAAATTTTATATTGCTATAATTATACCCGTACTCGAGATTGGTGGGACAAAAATCCCACCAACCTACAATAATGCAGAGACAGATGTTTTTTTAAACCATACTCCCTCCATTCCTTCTTCTTCCTGATGATTTCCTCAAACCCCTCACACATACACAAATCTTCAATCTATATCATCTTTCTCTCTGAAACATAAAGATCAAAAATCAATAGAGGCAGTAGATAGTAGCAGAAGTGGAACAACACACCAGGATCATCATCATCTCATCGCCATCACCATATTCATCATCACTTTTACTTGTAAGAAAAACTCAATCTATTTGATTTCTATACTATGATTTCGTATTCTAACATGTTGATACATCATAATCCATGTATATAACACATAAATTTGAAGAATTGAAGCTTTGATTTTGAAAATGATTTTTGAAACCAAAACTTGAAATCACAAATTTAACATGTAAAAGTTGTTATAAATGCGATGCAAAGTGACATATTGATGTCAAGTAACATATATAAGCTTGTACCATTCGAAACTTAGCTTAAAAATATGTCGAATTCGTGATCAAAAACAAGAAAACGAAACAGAGCGCTGGCCTGGAAGCGAGAGCCGATCGGCTGGGCACCTAAGCCGAACGGCTGGGTCACCTGAGCCGAACGGCTGGAGCCCCGAAGCCGAACGGCTGGCTGCTAATCTGCTGGGCTGGGCTGGGCTGTGAACTGGGCTTCGTGATTTGGGCCGAACGATTAATGGATTATACGTTAAATTAATTGGATCGGGTTATATAAACAAACAAATGGGCCATTAGAGCAAAAATTAAATACGTACATTTATCGAGTGGGATTTAGAACTGATTTGGAACGTAATTACAAAAGGACATATATATATATATATATATATATATATATATATATATATACATACCTACGAATGTGGAATGAACCTATTGGTATATATACACATTTGGAACAAGACGTATATTATATGGGACAAATAAGACTAGTGATTTTGAAACTTAAACGACAAACAATATACATGAATGATTCATATATATATGAGATATATGTGAACGAAATAACGAACAATATATATATATATATATATATATGCAACTATATAAGTATATATGTATATATGCTTACACATTCGAATGACTCGACAAATGAACACAACTTGGAAAATATTATTTATTTTCAACAACAATCATCAACGACCTATACAAACTTAAGAAATAGATAAATTCTTCAAACAAACAAATTATTAACATAAGTGAATAAAGTACTTATGGTTAATACATTATTGTGTATAGGTTGACTACGTTTGGGCTACGCTATCTTATCTCGCTAGCATTCACATCCGAGCACCTACTGTGAGTTCACAGCCCCTACCTTTTACTTGTTTTAAATGCTTTTAAAACCTCGGGGTGGAAAACATAGAAATCGTATGTATAATTGCATGCGACAACTGTTTGAATACTTGATGTATTTACTTAAACTATTGATGAAATGAGATTTCATGTTGTGACTGATTAAATACTGTACGTATTTGCTTAAACTGTTTATGAAGGGGTACTTCATACTTGAACTGTTTGTGAAAGGGTACTTCACACAACTATTTGAACTGTGTTTTATGAAATGTTTTTCATAACTATTTTGGGAATTTAGGCAACGAATCTTGGTACAGATCTATGCTGAACGATGTAGTGCATAAAAGACCTTATGGCTGCAGACTATAACCATTAGCTAGGTGACTCTAGCCACTGAGTATACGGATAGTACTATCGCCGTGACGACCCTCCTACGGATTTGGGAGCGTATACTTAATTGTCCAGCATGGCAAACAACAACAGATTAGGGTTGTGGTTTGGTTATAGGGTTAGATCGGGTTACCTTACTTGACAGGTTTAGCTCACCTTTCAAGGGATCACCGTCTAAATATTCCCACTAAACTAATGATTAGGAAAGGATTTCCTACGTACACTGATTTGGAAATGTTAATCTTTATTTAGGTTAACTTGTGTTTCCTACTGATAACTGATTTGGGAAATGTTATTTGTTAATAACTTGTGTTTCCTACTACAACTACAACTGATTTGGGAAATGTTATTTGTTAATAACTTGTGTTTCCTACTTGACAAACAACACTTATTTGGAAATGTTATTCTTAAATGATTAACCTGTGTTTCCTACATAACAAACAAACTTGTGAATTCACTCAACAATTTTGTTGACGTTTTACTCTATGTTTTTCAGGGAATTAGCAGCGTAAGTAAGATCTGCATACATTATCAGGACGGACTACCCTGGACTTGTTAGGATGCCACTACTTTTGGGACACTTGGATTTCCTCTGTATAACTGCAACTACTGCAGTCATACCTATGAAATCTACTTTTGATATTATGTATTTTATGAAATACTGATTTCAACCATTACTATTACTGTTATCACTTCTCCAGTGGTAATCATTTGTAAAACTTTAACTAATGGCATCTTAATCTATTTCGTTCTGCGATAATCATATGCTCTGAGTATGTATGTAACTGTTGGTTGTTTTTACTGCTCGCACCCCCGCCACGTCACTAAGCTTCCGCAAACCACTCTATGTAATTGTAATTACCGTTTGGCGGGGTGTGACAGACTTGGTATCAGAGCCATTGGTTATAGCGAACTAGAAGTCTTTAGGTGACTGAAAACCTTAGAGACCTAGACTATAGCCTTGGCTAGAACATTTGTGCATTCATGCATACATACTTTGCATACAACTAACATACGACTGACACGCTGCACCCAATTTCTTTTGTCACAGTATGTCTAGTCAATCACTTTACCATGTCTATGCTTCGGATGAAGAGCCGACCGAGGCTACTTTTGAGGGTCCCGCAATCACAGTAGAGGATGAGTCATCAGTTCATGTGAGAGCCATGTCTGTTGACACTAGTGATGCTTACTTAGTACCACCTCCGACCGCACCTGTGGTCACTCCTACCCCTACACCACCTGTTGCGAGTACCTCTCGTGTGCCTGTACCTAGGATGACAGCTAGGATTTGTGTTCGGGATTTTCCCAGGGGACCACTCGCGCCGCACGATAAGTCGCCAGTGACTGAGCCTGAGGTTCCAGTTGTCGAGCCGCCACAGAAGAGGCTTCGACCTTCTCATCTGGACTGGATGCCTCGAGTATTGAGAGAGTGGAGATCACTAGAGGGTATTCCCTCGACCTTTGAGTTTGGAGAGTCCTCTCACTCACCACCATCTGCATATCTCACTGGTGAGCCTCTGGAGTTCACTGTGCCTACTCTTGTGGCTGTGGTCCACACCATGTTTAGGATATCATCTAGCAGGAGCAGAGATGTGATGGAGTTACTGAGCGATGCCTCCCGTACTGATATGGATATGGCTATGCTCCATCAGAGGATGGATTTTGTGGAGACTCACCGTCTGACAGACTGGCAGAGTCTAGCATCCACCCGTGCACGCGTTGCAGCTTTAGAGAGGCGTGCTAGGGTGTCAGAGATTGTAGCTAGTGTGTGTGTGATGACTGCAGCAGTGATGGTTGCGGTTAGGATGTATTTCCCATGGTTCCGTTAGGACTATGTATGGCGGTTGTGCCTACACCATATTAGACTATTACTTTTGGGGAAATATATGTATGTATTAATTATGGACGAGCTGTATGTTGGATGGAACTTTGTTAGTAGAATGGGTATATGTATAGGAAACCCATCATCTTTTGTATAACGCTAACCATCGATGGGTATATTAGAAATCCCATCTCATTTTGTACTAAACTCATGTAACAGCGTTACGATCTTTAATATATAATGTATGCTTGGTTTACGTCTCGTATTCATTATGCTTATTATCAACCATGTTATTTCCTCTTACAACTGTCGACTTGTGATTAAACCTATACTTTATCGACACTTTGTGACCAACTCTTGTAAACCCTGAAACATTTTACAGCTTGATGATTGATTATTCTTGAGAACCTCTGAAATTTACAGTGTTAAACGACAATGAAAAGAAATATGTATTGGACGTTATATAATGACGCCTGGCCAACGTGATTATATTATGATAGATACATGTGGGTGTTTCAAAGTTGTATGGCACGTGTTGTAAAATTCTATTCATTCATCTTTTCATGTCATTCATTTCTATCAAATGTGAATCTTTGATCTATTCACATTCAATATCTCAACATTAACACTCTGCATTTTATTCATCGCAGAGCTGAATCATGCCTCCCAAACGACGAGTCACTAGAACAAGTCAAAAGATGACTACGCCTCCACCACCACCACCCACCGAAACCACTGAACAAATGATCGCACGAAGAATAGCTGAAGGTATTGCTGAATATGAGGCAAGCCGTAGTCGTGAACCTGGAGCTAACAACAGTGGATCTACCCCTGTTAATACTGAGACACTCGTGAATGCTAGCCGAGGGTGTTCATACAAAACATTTCAGGCTTGTAAGCCGATTTCTTTTCGTGGCACCGAGGGTGCAATTGGTATGATTCACTGGATAGAGAAAACTGAGTCGGTATTGGATATTAGTGACTGTTCACCTAACTGTATGGTGAAGTATGCTGCTTGCACTTTGGCTGACAAAGCGCTCACTTGGTGGAACAGTCAGATCCAATCACTTGGTCGACCAGCTGCTTATTCAATGTCATGGGGAACATTTAAGAATCTGATGTTGGAGGAATTCTGCCCTCGCAGTGAGATGCAGAAAATAGAAGCAGAGTTGTGGAACATCACCATGATTGGTGCTGATATTACTGGGTACAGCACTAAGTTTCAGGAACTTGCACGTCTAGTGCCACACATGGTGACACCTGAGTATAAGCGTATCGAGCGCTACATATACGGTCTGGTACCGCAAATCCGCAGTCTGGTAACATCATCTAAACCGGACTCATTCAGGAGTGCTGTTACTCTAGCACAAAGTTTGACCGAGGAGGCAGTCAGAATGGGAAATCTGACTAAGAAAGCTGTGTCGGGAAAAAGTGAACCGAACAGTACTGATGTTAGTAGTTCTGGTGGTGCAAAGCGAAAGTGGAACGGTAGTGGTGCTGATCGTCAGGGTCAGCAGAACAAGAAATCTTCTGGAAATGCGAAAGCATATGTTGCCACTACCACCGAATCGAAACCATGTCTGGGTAACAAACCCAAATGTGATAAGTGCAACCGACACCACGAAGGTGGGTGTGGGTATTGTGGAAACTGTAGGGCATGGGGACATAGAACCCGAGACTGCAAAACTAACCCTCCCCCACGGGCAAACACTGAGCGTCAAAACCAGGGATGTTTTGAATGTGGTGAGCAAGGACACTACCGCAACCGATGCCCTAAGCTTAACAACAACAATCAAAACCGCAATAACAACAACAACCGCGGTAACAACAATAACCGAGCCAACAACATCAACAATCAACCGGCTCAAGGAAGGGCATTTGTGATTGGAGCACAAGAGGCACGCCAGGACCCAAACACCGTCACTGGTACGTTTCTCGTAAACAACCATTATGCCTCTGTGTTAATTGATTCGGGTGCTGATTTAAGTTTTGTGTCTACTGAGTTTAGACCACTATTAGAACTTGAATCCCGTAAATTAGACAACAAATATACCATAGAATTAGCCGATGGTGAGTTGATCGAATCAGGAGAAATAGTACCGGGATGTACCTTGGAGCTAGAAGGTCATCTCTTCGAAATAGACTTACTACCGGTTAAGTTGGGAAGTTTTGACATTGTAGTCGGTATGGATTGGTTATCTAAGAACCGCGCCGAGATCATATGTCACGATAAAATGGTTCGCTTACCGTTACCGACAGGAGAAACACTTGTGGTTCAAGGTGAGAAACGAAAAAGTTCTACAAAGATGATTTCATGTTTGAAGGCCGGTAAATATCTCCGAAAGGGGTACCAAGTATTTCTGGCACACGTGGTAGAAAAGAAACCCGAGGAGCGACGTATAGGCGATGTACCCATTGTACGCGACTATCCGGGAGTGTTCCCTGATGAGTTGCCGGGATTACCACCCCCACGACAAGTTGAGTTTCACATTGACCTGGTGCCAGGAGCTGCACCTATCGCACGTGCACCTTATCGTCTAGCTCCCTCGGAAATGCAAGAGTTATCCACACAATTGCAAGAACTTCTAGACTTGGGATTCATTCGACCGAGCTTTTCCCCTTGGGGAGCTCCGGTCCTATTTGTCAAGAAAAAGGATGGATCTATGCGGATGTGCATCGATTACCGAGAACTGAACAAGGTAACTATCAAGAACAGATACCCGTTACCACGCATTGACGATCTGTTTGATCAACTGCAAGGGTCAAGTTATTATTCAAAAATTGACCTACGATCTGGTTACCATCAACTTAAAGTACGAGAAGAGGATGTACCGAAGACTGCTTTTAGGACTCGTTACGGTCACTACGAGTTTCTAGTCATGCCTTTTGGGCTGACCAACGCACCAGCAGTATTCATGGATTTGATGAACAGAGTATGCAAACCCTATCTGGATAAATTCGTCATTGTGTTTATCTACGACATCTTGGTATACTCACGATCGAAAGAGGATCACGAGCAACATCTGAAGCTTATTCTCGAACTACTACAAAAAGAGAAGCTTTATGCAAAGTTCTCTAAATGCGAATTTTGGATACGAGAGGTTCAATTCCTTGGTCATGTGATAAATGACAAGGGGATTCACGTGGACCCATCCAAAATTGAGGCAATCAACAACTGGGAAGCACCGAAAACCCCAACTGAAGTACGACAATTTCTTGGTCTAGCTGGCTATTACAGGCGATTCATCGCAAACTTTTCAAAGATAGCCCAACCACTTACCACATTAACTCAAAAAGACAAGAAATTTGAGTGGAATGAGAAGCAAGAGAATGCATTCCAACTATTGAAACGGAAACTGAGCAGCGCACCCATATTATCACTACCCGAAGGAGTAGATAACTTTGTTGTTTACTGTGATGCATCGCATCAGGGATTGGGTTGCGTACTGATGCAAAACGAAAAGGTCATTGCTTATGCATCACGACAACTAAAAGTGCATGAGAAAAACTATACGACTCATGATTTGGAATTGGGAGCCGTTGTTTTTGCACTGAAGATCTGGAGACACTACCTATACGGTACAAAGTGTACGATCTTCACTGATCATAAGAGCCTACAACATATATTCGACCAAAAAGAACTTAACATGAGACAACGACGTTGGGTCGAATTACTTAACGATTACGACTGTGAAATAAAGTATCACCCGGGTAAAGCTAACGTAGTAGCAGATGCCCTGAGTCGTAAGGAACGAATCAAACCTCGAAGAGTTCGAGCTTTGGGATTGACAATCCATTCGAATCTCATTACTCAAATTCGTGAAGCTCAAGAACTTGCTTTCACTCCCGAACGTCTTAAGGATGAATCCTTGAAAGGGATGGAAAAACAACTCGAGAAAAAGGACAATGGAGTGTTATACTTCATGAACCGAATTTGGGTACCATGCGTAGATGAGTTACGCAAGATGATTTTGGACGAGGCACATAAGTCCAATTACTCAATACATCCTGGTGCAGACAAGATGTACCATGACTTGAAGGGCTTCTACTGGTGGCCTGGAATGAAACGTGACATCGCCACCTACGTGAGCAAATGCTTAACTTGCTCGAAGGTAAAAGTGGAATACCAAAAGCCGTCTGGACTTTTGCAACAACCTGAACTGCCCAAGTGGAAATGGGAGCAAATAACAATGGACTTCATTACGAAGTTACCTAGAACGGCGTCTGGAGCAAATGCCATATGGGTGATTGTCGATCGATTGACGAAATCAGCCCACTTTCTTGCAATTAAAGAAACGGATGGAATGGAGAAACTAGCAAAAATCTATATTAAAGAGATTGTTTCTCGGCATGGAGTGCCACTATCTATCATCTCTGATAGAGATGCACGATTTACTTCTCGCTTTTGGCAAACATTACAACATGCGATGGGTACTCGACTTGATATGAGTACTGCCTATCACCCGCAGACTGACGGCCAAAGTGAGCGAATGATACAAACGCTCGAAGACTTGTTGCGAGCATGTGTGATAGACTTTGGAGGTAACTGGGATACTCACCTACCTCTAGCTGAATTTTCTTACAACAATAGCTATCACACGAGTATACAGATGGCACCATTTGAGGCGTTATATGGACGCAAGTGCCGATCACCACTCTGTTGGGCAGAGTTAGACGACAGACAACTATCTGGACCCGAACTTGTCCAGGAAACCACTGACAAAATAACTCAAGTATTGAGCCGACTAAAAGCGGCACGAGATCGACAAAAGAGTTACGCTGATAACCGCCGTAAACCTCTTGAGTTCCAAGTAGGAGACAAAGTCCTACTCAAAGTATCTCCCTGGAAAGGAGTAGCACGATTTGGCAAACGAGGAAAGCTGAACCCACGATACATCGGACCATTTGAAATCCTTGCTAGGATTGGTCCTGTCGCTTACAAGCTTAAACTACCGCAAGAGCTTAGTAGTATACACGATACTTTCCACGTTAGCAACCTCAAAAAGTGTCTTTCTGATGAAACACTTATCATTCCTCCTGACGAAGTCTTCATTGACTCAAAACTTAACTTTGTGGAGGAACCTGTTGAAGTTATGGATTCTAAAACGCAGAAACTTCGACACAAACGAATCAAACTGGTTAAAGTTCGTTGGAACTCGAAACATGGCCCAGAGTTTACCTGGGAACGAGAGGATGAAATACGAAAGAAATACCCTAACCTATTTGAGAGCGTGACCGAGACTCACGGCTCGACTTAAATCTCGGGACGAGATTTCACTAACGGGGGGAGAATGTGACACTCCTCCAAATTAGGTATATAATTATACTTAATTACATGCATTTCTTACGCTAATTCCCTGCAATTGTTTTAAACTAAACTTATGATGTGATGTCAGTCTAGCGAGCCCTAAACAATAATACTAAAAGTATTACATGATACGTAGTTATTTATAAATTACGTACGAACGTATCGGAACGAAGCCGACAAATAAATAACAAAAGTTTCGTGACACAAAAATAATTAATAATGAAATTATTAATTACGAGTACTTATATATCTATAACGAATAGACAAAAGGGTTTAAATATACGTTTAACATAAAACGTATTATAACATGAACAGAAACAATTCTAAAACGCGCATACGACGTCGAATCATAAAAATACAAATTTTCTCGTTCGTTTGGAAGAAGTTAGAACATTACTTCAAAATATGAAATCCTAAATTTACTGAAAATTGGCGCTCAATTAACTGCGCGCAGTAAAATGTACAAAATGTACAACTACCAAAAATAATGAAAACCTCATTATTCTGAAAATATATTACGAACCAGGAGAGCATCTACAAAATAAAAATATAAAATGTTAAATTTTATATTGCTATAATTATACCCGTACTCGAGATTGGTGGGACAAAAATCCCACCAACCTACAATAATGCAGAGACAGATGTTTTTTTAAACCATACTCCCTTCATTCCTTCTTCTTCCTGATGATTTCCTCAAACCCCTCACACATACACAAATCTTCAATCTATATCATCTTTCTCTCTGAAACATAAAGATCAAAAATCAATAGAGGCAGTAGATAGTAGCAGAAGTGGAACAACACACCAGGATCATCATCATCTCATCGCCATCACCATATTCATCATCACTTTTACTTGTAAGAAAAACTCAATCTATTTGATTTCTATACTATGATTTCGTATTCTAACATGTTGATACATCATAATCCATGTATATAACACATAAATTTGAAGAATTGAAGCTTTGATTTTGAAAATGATTTTTGAAACCAAAACTTGAAATCACAAATTTAACATGTAAAAGTTGTTATAAATGCGATGCAAAGTGACATATTGATGTCAAGTAACATATATAAGCTTGTACCATTCGAAACTTAGCTTAAAAATATGTCGAATTCGTGATCAAAAACAAGAAAACGAAACAGAGCGCTGGCCTGGAAGCGAGAGCCGATCGGCTGGGCACCTAAGCCGAACGGCTGGGTCACCTGAGCCGAACGGCTGGAGCCCCGAAGCCGAACGGCTGGCTGCTAATCTGCTGGGCTGGGCTGGGCTGTGAACTGGGCTTCGTGATTTGGGCCGAACGATTAATGGATTATACGTTAAATTAATTGGATCGGGTTATATAAACAAACAAATGGGCCATTAGAGCAAAAATTAAATACGTACATTTATCGAGTGGGATTTAGAACTGATTTGGAACGTAATTACAAAAGGACATATATATATATATATATATATACATACCTACGAATGTGGAATGAACCTATTGGTATATATACACATTTGGAACAAGACGTATATTATATGGGACAAATAAGACTAGTGATTTTGAAACTTAAACGACAAACAATATACATGAATGATTCATATATATATGAGATATATGTGAACGAAATAACGAACAATATATATATATATGCAACTATATAAGTATATATGTATATATGCTTACACATTCGAATGACTCGACAAATGAACACAACTTGGAAAATATTATTTATTTTCAACAACAATCATCAACGACCTATACAAACTTAAGAAATAGATAAATTCTTCAAACAAACAAATTATTAACATAAGTGAATAAAGTACTTATGGTTAATACATTATTGTGTATAGGTTGACTACGTTTGGGCTACGCTATCTTATCTCGCTAGCATTCACATCCGAGCACCTACTGTGAGTTCACAAACCCCTTTTAAATGTTTTAATGTTTTAAAACCTCGGGGTGGAAAACATAGAAATCGTATGTATAATTGCATGCGACAACTGTTTGAATACTTGATGTATTTACTTAAACTATTGATGAAATGAGATTTCATGTTGTGACTGATTAAATACTGTACGTATTTGCTTAAACTGTTTATGAAGGGGTACTTCATACTTGAACTGTTTGTGAAAGGGTACTTCACACAACTATTTGAACTGTGTTTTATGAAATGTTTTTCATAACTATTTTGGGAATTTAGGTAACGAATCTTGGTACAGATCTATGCTGAACGATGTAGTGCATAAAAGACCTTATGGCTGCATACTATAACCATTAGCTAGGTGACTCTAGCCACTGAGTATACGGATAGTACTATCGCCGTGACGACCCTCCTACGGATTTGGGAGCGTATACTTAATTGTCCAGCATGGCAAACAACAACAGATTAGGGTTGTGGTTTGGTTATAGGGTTAGATCGGGTTACCTTACTTGACAGGTTTAGCTCACCTTTCAAGGGATCACCGTCTAAATATTCCCACTAAACTAATGATTAGGAAAGGATTTCCTACGTACACTGATTTGGAAATGTTAATCTTTATTTAGGTTAACTTGTGTTTCCTACTGATAACTGATTTGGGAAATGTTATTTGTTAATAACTTGTGTTTCCTACTACAACTACAACTGATTTGGGAAATGTTATTTGTTAATAACTTGTGTTTCCTACTTGACAAACAACACTTATTTGGAAATGTTATTCTTAAATGATTAACCTGTGTTTCCTACATAACAAACAAACTTGTGAATTCACTCAACAATTTTGTTGACGTTTTACTCTATGTTTTTCAGGGAATTAGCAGCGTAAGTAAGATCTGCATACATTATCAGGACGGACTACCCTGGACTTGTTAGGATGCCACTACTTTTGGGACACTTGGATTTCCTCTGTATAACTGCAACTACTGCAGTCATACCTATGAAATCTACTTTTGATATTATGTATTTTATGAAATACTGATTTCAACCATTACTATTACTGTTATCACTTCTCCAGTGGTAATCATTTGTAAAACTTTAACTAATGGCATCTTAATCTATTTCGTTCTGCGATAATCATATGCTCTGAGTATGTATGTAACTGTTGGTTGTTTTTAGTGCTCGCACCCCCGCCACGTCACTAAGCTTCCGCAAACCACTCTATGTAATTGTAATTACCGTTTGGCGGGGTGTGACAATTTCCTATAGCTAAAACGGGATTTTGTTTTACTATCTTAAGTCTATTTTTAATCTTGACATCATCCTATCAAAAGTCCTCGGTAGCTCCATCAAACGCACAAAGAAGCGGAGAAGCAGGTCAGCGCGAAGCTTATTAAAAACCTGTTCTTTAGGGAAGCAAAGCGACCCGCCTTATACCTCTCTTATAGTTTGTCCACTATGGGTGAACCGATTTATCGATTGACTGACGATGTATTTAAACTTTAATTATACATATATAAAAATCATATTATACATATAATATCTCTTGAAGTTTAGGGTTCTATTTTAAACCTTTAAAATTGAGTGGTCTTATTTTAAACAATTTAAAACATTAATATCTAAATTGTAAATTCTTATTACCTATTTAGATAATTCTCTTTTCAATTTGTCTTTACCTACATACTATTGCAGATAACTAAATGCTACTATTTGTTAAGTTATGGCTCTGATACCACTGTTGGGTTTTCTATTTCCTAACTATATTATCATACACGCAGCGAAATAACAAAAGTTTAAATAATCTAAGGCAATTAGGAAACTTAAACCCTAAGAGATCTTTAACTTTAACAACATGGTACAAAAAATAAATTGAATAAAGAAAATAAGTAAAACACTAACCTTAGAGAAAACATATTTTTCGCGCGCAGACCAACGAGCAGAGTTTCGTTACTTGGAGGCAAGTACCCAAAGTAAAATACCTCTAATGCTTCACACCCAAACCTCAAACCCGACACCCAAACCTCAAACCCTAAACCCTAAAGCCAAACCCCTAAACCCAAAACCCTAAACCCTAAACGCTTTACAAAACTCTAAACCCTAAATCATACTAAACCCTAAAACCTTAAACCCTACTAAACCCTAAACCCTAAACCATACTAAACCTTAAACCCTAAACCCTAAACCCTACTAAACCCTAACCCTAACCCTAACCATAACCCTAACCACAAATTAAATGTATAACAAATCATTAACACATGTGTTACTAATTTGTAAAACCCACCAAAAAATGGAAGAAAAAAAAGTTGTCGAAAGTATGCTTTGAGGGACGGCAAATCGAAGAGGAGAAAACACTAAATTTTATGGTGTAATTTTCATGATTTTTCGACTTACCGTTTGTGAGATATTTAATTTTTAAAAATGTGGAGGAGAGAGAATAAAGTGACACATGGCAGAAATATGTTGGTTCCTTCATTCTCACTCAAAGTTGGTGTACTCATTTGAACCATACTCAATTTTTACAATGATTTGCCATCTTAAATTAATCAGGTTCAATCATCTTTTGAAAAAAAAAAAACTTGAATTGATAAAACGATAATATATTGAAACTTTTTTGTCTTGAGAATTAATCATTTAACTTTCGTATATCCGGATCCAAACGAAAATAAATTGTATCATCTTCCGGATACGGATCAGGATCCATTTCAAATAAAAAATCCATGTTCAAAACCCAAAATCTTGACCTGTTCTATATCCCCAAATTTTAATGATCGCCAATCGGAAAACCATAACATCGTAATCCGTCCACTTTGTATATATCGCTGCATCCTGGAGAATTCAAAACCCTGAAATTTCCCCTAATCAAACTCCACTCGTTTCAAACAATTGATTCAATTTTTAGGGTTTTGAGATTGCGTATAAAATCTAATTAACTGTGATGGGGAATGTATTTGTAAAAAAACCAAAGATCACTGAAGTTGATAGAGCAATTCTGTCTCTCAAAACTCAAAGGCGTAAACTTGCTCAATATCAGCTACAGGTATTATTATTATTATTATTATTATTATTATATTGATTATCTTCAGTATAATTTTTTATTTAAATATACATATCTACATTTTGTTATTATGTATTGATCCTACTAGTATGGGTTGGATAATAGCTGAATTGCACTTTATTGGGTAGTTAAAATGCTGAATTAGATATGAATGTAGGATTTGTAACACGTTATTTGGTTGGTTAATGAGCATTATGATTTTCGAAGTTATGCGATGTGTTTTCTGAGCTGCATTACTGGAAAGTTTTAACCTTTAGGTTTTTTAGTGAATCCCTTTGCTATGATCATGATTCATGGATGGTAATGAAGAAGATTGTAGACGGATGGATATGCGAATATAAACGAGTACCAATGTAGGGTTAGTGCTTGATCAACGTAAGTATTTTAGTACTCGTATGTCAAACAATTAGAGCAATGGGAGAGACTTTTTAAATTTAGGTTGGTCTAAGGAAAAAGTTATGGAAAGGATAGCTGCCATCAACCTTTGAGAGTGAGGGCAATGAAGTAATCAGCATACCAAAGTGACACGAGGCTCTAAGATCATAGAAATGGACATAGTTGATGCAGAAATGGACATAGTTGATGCGTCTCATGCCCTCTTTGAATGGTTTGTTCAAAAAGGGATTGCTTTCCTACAAAAAAGTGGTCTTGGTCAATCCGGTCTCAATGCAGTGACTGTAGTAAACGCCTTGCCGTTTTACCAAAATAGAGGTTTCATTTAAACGACCAACTACAGCAGCGCCAAAGGTGTTAATTCTTGCGCTATGGTGCAAGCCTTGAGTGCTATCGATGAAGTTTTCGTGTTAATTTACCACCCTGGAAACAATTTAGATCACAATTAATGGGTTTTTTTTTTTTTTAAATCATGTATTTGATTATTTTTGTAGCAATCAAGATGGAGAGTGAGTTAGTACTCGTAATAGGGACGATATTTGATTTTACTAGTAAGAGGAATTCTGTGAACAAAAATCAATACCGCCAATTTATTTATGAAAATTGAGACTTGATCCCTCTGTTCCAAAAGGAAATGCAGCACTTTTGATTTTGGGCTGTTCCAAAAAATGCGGTATGCCTTTTTTTGGGAAAGGTTCCTTTCCAGATTTTACCTATATGTCTAATAGTTATTGATACAAGGTTGAGGTTGATTCTAAACCGCAGGTTTCTGATATTTGTCTTATTAGAAGGTATAGGTATTTTTCACTAGTTCGGTATTTTTGTAAATTATGTCTTAAAGTCAAACAATGTAATTCTAGTATGTGTTTTTATATCATTTTTAATGTGTTACTTTGATGTTGTAAATCATCATTTTCTTCCAGTTATTATATTTTATAATAAATAAATAGATAAGTTGCGGTTATTATGGTGTTTTGGGACACATATGCAATTGGTCTCATCCTAGAACAGAGACTCAGAGAGCCATGTTAATCTGGTATTTTTCATGTTATTTTTAGCTCGATAAAGTTATAGAAGCTGAAAAGCAAGCTGCAAAGGATTTGCTTCGTGAAAAGAAGAAAGAAAGGGCCTTGTTAGCATTGAAGAAGAAGAAAGTACAAGAAGATCTATTGAAACAAGTTGATGCATGGCTTGTTAATGTTGAGCAACAAGTAAGTAGTTATTCATGTAGAACTGTAGATTCACAAGTTTCTTTTTCAATTTTATTTTGATATTCTCTTAATATAGCAACCTACAATTCGTTCAAACCTAAATAACACAATCCAATTTAGTTGGCAGATATTGAACTAGCAAGTAAGCAGAAGTCTGTGTTTGAGAGTTTGAAAGCAGGGAATAATGCAATGAAGGCAATCCAAGGTGAAATTAACTTGGATGATGTACAAAAATTGATGGATGATACAGCCGAAGCCAAAGCATACCAAGATGTGAGTTATCTTTGCATATTTGTAGTAAACTTAAATTATAAGTTTTGCAATCACATAAGCAGATTACAAATTTATCACATGTAATATGCAATCATGATTGTTTATCTTGAATGTTGGAGCTTTATGTTATGTTTAAGGTGCAAACTTAGTATGGCTTAATAGTGTGAACTACGGACTACCAAAAGATAACTGTTATAGGCAATTGGCCTATTCTAATCTACACAAAAGTTTTGGCAAATTTGACAAACATATTCTTTTATGTTTTTTGATTATCGAATTTGGTCAAATATTTTCTGGAAAATGGACATGTTAGATGATACACACTAGTATATCAGCTTGATATATAAGCCAACATAGGCGCGTTGTCAGTCTATTTCAATAGAGATATTTGTCAAATATGTTTTCCCTTTATCTTCTTTTATAGAGTTGGCGAATGGTTGATAGTGTGTTTGTCATTTTGTTAATAACAAAATATTTAACTTCTGGACACTTTGGTTTGTGGTCAGGAAATCAATGCAATCTTGGGAGATAAGTTATCAGCCGAAGATGAAGAAGATGTTTTAGCGGAATTCGAAAGCCTAGAAGCTCAGGTATGTTGTAATTTCAGTTTGTTTATACAATCTGTATCTACTTGAACATTGAACCAACTTGAACAGACACTGTTTATGCAAGTGCTTAACTATTTGTTAAATGTCTTAAGTGCCTGCATAAGCAATCACAATGGACCAATAGGAGTTTTATCTTGAAAACGTGCCAAAATAAGGCAAATATTGATATTTTGCATATGACATATCATAAGTGAGATTTACAGTTTTTAGGGACAATCAAGGTAGTAGAATAATCTGTATATTGGATATAGGTATAGAGTATTAGAGTGTTGTTAGTAGTTGACGTCATTGTTGATTTGGTCAAAGATTTTCGCTGTAGGTGAAAAGAGCCTAATTTTATCGTAATCTTCTCTTCTGAGGAAAGAGATACATTTGATCAATGTAAAATGTTGCCTTTTCACGATGTACTAATGCACAACAACAAGTAAAATTGATAAATAATCTTCAAGAAAATGTTGAGTGTGAGGATATGCTTATTCTAGATGACTATATTATTTAACTCTAATGGATTATGAGATTCCAAATTGTTATTTTTTTGTAAATTATTACTTTTGTGTGAAAATGTAGTCCATTTCAGAAATGGAAGCAATGTTGTGGACTTAGAATTAATCTCATCAATAACCTGTAACTGTTCTTGGCGGACAAAATGGTCATTCCGCATTTGAAACTTTTAGAGAGGGGTAATCCTGTATTAAGGCTTTAGACAACTTATGACCTTTTTCTTTTTACCCAGTTCTTAGCTTTTCTAGTATACCTGTTTTCTTTTGTTTTGGCTGACAGATTGCATCCATTATATGTTATATAATTTGTTATTGTTACAGATGACAATTGAAGATCTGCCAGAAGCTCCTGTTCCCGAGCCATCTTCCACAAAAGATGAAGAGGAGTTGGATTTACCTGATGTACCAACAAAAGCACCAGTTGCTTCGGAAATTGTTGCTGATAAATCTCAAGCTGCACAAACAAAAGGTCTCTCTCTTGGTCTCTCTCTTTCTCATTATTGATTGTTCCATATGTAGGGGGTGTTTGGGATTGCTTATTTATAAGCGCTTATCTACTTGAAAGATAAGCAGGTGCTATTATGCTTATTTTTAACCCTTTGCCTATTCCTTTAAATATAAACAGATTAGCAGTTTTTTAAGGGATGTTTCGATTTGTATATTTGTTGTCTAAATATGCAAATAAGCACTTAAATAAGCAATTCCAAACACCTCAACCCTGTCATTTGACATTTTAGCTTAAATCAAGTGAGAATCTCTCTAGTAAGATTGCCGGTGCAACGTTAACTTGTTATTAATCATGGCAGACTTTTTGCGTCACGCAAGTATAACTTTAATTTGAATATCAATCAATACAATTCCCTTTTTCATTAAAAAGAAGAAGCTAATATCAATTTAATTATTACTAATGAGCGTGATTGACATGGTTAAATAGTTAATTTCATTTCACGTCCATCATAGAATCTAGACAATTAGACAATCTTCTAATGTTAAAAATTCCAGTCATTCTGCACCTTTCTATTAAGTTTTAGTAGAGGTTACTACCAACATTCGAAGGTTGGGCAATGGGTTAAAATGAGCTATTTTTGGTAGAGATCAAAACATGTCGGGCCGGATTGACATGAAATGCTTTTAGTCCACTGTTAAAAATCACAATACCTACAATTTTTTAATTAAAATGATTTAGTAGGTTGTATGCAATTAAAAGTACTATTTGGGTTACTTTTGACTTGTTTGACCCGGTTGCTTTTATATATTTGGAATACTTTTGGTCTTTACCCATTTGACTTGTTTGAATCAATGTGACCCAATTTGGTTTGTTTAAAAGTGAATGGGTTGAATTTAGTAAAGTGCAAGCTGTGTTTCAAAACCTTCAGCAAATAACACCTTACATTTCTTTTTATGTTTGTTATTTTACCGTTGTAACCAAAACCAAAGTTTGACAATATCATATTTCCTTGTCTTTCTTGGATGAACAAACTACAGTTATGGAAGAGCCTCTGCCCGCATAAGGTGTTTATCAGCGACCACAAGAAAACCTGGTCATATTTGATGGCATTTGATGCAGTTTTTCGACATTCTTTTTATCACGATTGTGATCTCTCTAAAGTGACTGGAGGAAACATGGTTTCTGTAGTCAAATCTCAGTGCACAATCGTATAATCTTATTTTACTTGTGTTTGTTTGTATGGATTCAAGGATTATACCAACCATGCCTGAAGGATTGTATCTAAGTAATTATGTACAGTTTTCGGTGTTTATATGAAAGCTAAAGTTGATACTCATTTAAAAGTTAAAACTTCACCAAGTATAGATACATTTTTTTTCTTTATGTATCTTTGATATTATCTCCTATAATTTCTAGAAGAAGGGAATCACACGTAACCTATACATGTTATTAGGGGCGGAGCTAGGAAATCTACATAAAGGGGGCAAAAAAAAAAAATTTTATTTCGTGCTTCTTTATAGTTTTGAGGAGGTACATTTTTAAAATTGTCATTAATTACTTAAATTTTTTTCTTAATTTCAAAATTTCTATGAGGGCTCCGTCCCTCCATGTTATAATGATAATGTTTGACTATTAGTCGAATATTAGTAGCATCAAAGATCGCTGAATTCAACGGAATAGGTGAAGGGTTATGGAGTCATGGTCGTTGTGGGTGTGATTTACCCTAATGCATATAATAATAACATAAAAAGGTGGGCTTAAAGTAAAGGGTATATTGTCAATCTTACTAAAATATACTAGATTGTAATGATTTGTGTGTTTTGATTGTGGACAATAAATTTGGGAGTGAGAGTGTAGTTTTGACAAAATCATATTTTCTGGTCATTCATGAGTGAACATAGATAGAGTTTTGGAGGAGCCTGTTATCACATTTGATGCAGTTAAAATTCATTTGGAGGTAATGTGTTTATTTAAATGGATGCTAGGGTTATTGCATTTTATGTCTTGAAAAATTGTATTGAATTAAACTGGCCAGTTTCTTACGTTCATATGTAGTGAAAATGTGATAATAAACATCATAAAAACGTACACAGGTAGATTTGAATATCATTAAAAAAGCGTGGGCCGTTATTAAACCATTATAAAGTTAATGAATTCCACCAAGAATTTGATCGCCGGGTCCTGAAACTACTTAAATTGCAAAGATATTTGACCGTTATACGAAGTGTCAAAAAGTATCATATTGCCTCTTGTTTGTAGCTTTGTACAATGACTAACATGCTTACCATTTCATATTATGCTTCTTCATTGTTTAGTGAATTGTGCTATGGATGCATCAATCAATATTAAAATTTCTTTTGATGAAAGTTGATTTCGTGTATAGCAGTAAGCAGTAAGCAGCAGAGTAAAATAAATGGATTACGTATCAAAAGCAAGAACATACAGTTTACATATACAAGGATTTTGTGGACTCATATCATCAACAAATCTGTACAACTTATTTAGTTCAAAAATGCATTATATCCTTATTTACAATGTGTTTGTATGATCATATACCCATTCACCACAAACCTATATACGGAGTTAATCTTGAAAAATTCACTAAAAATCTACACGAAAAAGCTCTAAATCAACAAGAACATTCAGGGGATTTATCAGTACTTGTGTTATTGTTCTTCTGTTCAAGATCATCAAGAAAGTTCTGATAAACATACGTCAAGAACCCCCAAATCCCCATTAGAACCGCAATGATCCTAGCACCACTCATTGTATAATTAAAAGCAATAGCAGCAGCCAAAGGCGAAAGACACACCGCGAGAGTACAAATCGCATTTGAAAACAAAGGCGACATTACGAAGACCAAACCCAAAACTCCAACTGAACACATTTGCCAAGCTATCGAGGTCAATATCAAAGTCATGGCATAAGCCAACCTCCCTTCATCAAAAGTTACCACTTCACCTTTTAACAGACGCCACTCACCGCTAGCAAAAAGTCCCACAATTGAAACACATGATGCCATGATTGACGTATGAATCTGCATTTCAAGAACCACTGCAAAAGTTTCTTTCTTGATGACTTTTTGGAACGAAATTTGTGTGAGTGAAAGTAAAAGAGCATAAAGAGCAGAAGCACAAATTGTAGCCACAAACCCAAGAGTGTATTTTCCCCGAGTGACATTTTGGTTATCTAAACGCTCAACACCAACTAGAGAGGCAGATAACGTAAGAACAATAATGGAATTTAATATTAAAATCGTGTATTTTTGGGAATTTAGGAACAATGAGAAAATGGCACTGAAAACTAATTGAGTTGCACAAATGAGTGAGTAAGTAGACATTGATAAGTATGCAAGTCCTACAGAGAACAACAAACTATCACCTGCAACAAGGGCACCAAGACCTAAATAGACTAACTTGACAACAATCATTGGACATTTGGTTGATGGTTCTCTGATTGAAGGAAAAAGAATAAAGGGTATAAACAGAAATGGGAACCCCGCGTTTTGAGCAAGAGTGGTGGCCCATTTACTATTTCCACCTTTTTCGTAATAAAATCTTGAAAGAAGCACAGCGGTTCCTTGACCAAAGAGGAGGAAACCAATGTTGAGGAAGACTAAACACCAACGTTGCCATCGTTTGAGGTTTTTGATTGGTGGGAGGCTTGATTGGGGTTCATCTTTTGTAGCCTTTTGATCTTCATTATCTGCTTCAAGAAATAACAAACATTTGAATACACATTTGCATAACAAATTTCTTTCTTCAACCCACATGATATATAGATGTAAGAAATGCGGAACAAATTGTATATGTTTTCAACTTTTCACTATGGATACAAGTAAATAATAATCATGGTTACATTTACTTACATGTACGGTTGTGAACACACTGAATATACAGAAATCTTTAGGATTGCTAAAGTTCCATATTTTGATGCAATTTCATACAAAGTCATATATTAATATACACTTGTTCAAAATAAAGAGCTTTGGTTTACACTTCTGATGTCATAGTTAATCTTACAGAAATAATTTGCATTAATGGAACTTGAGTTGTTTCAGATTTGTTACTGATCTACAGTACTACATACAAATCTCTGTATGCAGTATGTACCTGATGTAGAGTACTACATACAATTCTAGTAGGCATCACATATGTTTTTAGGCCTTTGATCAGATTCACTCTCCAAGTATACAAAGTCATACAACTGGCAAATTCACTTAGGCCCGTATTCGGGTAAAGGGGATACACACCGGCAAATATACTTACGCCCATATCGTAACTTTTTCTAAAGTGCTTCTAAGAAAAGACACATCCAACAAAAGTTTGGAACTTGTAAACTGTCACATTTTGATTCATTAAACTCAAAATATGGTAGCACCTTTTAAATATGATTATTTGAAGTTGCATGATCTTTGATTGATCAGGAAACAAATTAAACTTCCACAGATATCAAATCCAATAAACATTTATTTAGACAAGTGACAAATTCCATTGATTATATTTGGTCCGTTAGTGATTCCACGAATGCCTTTAAAAAAATATACTCCGTATATGTTAATATAATCATGATTAGTTGTATACAACGAACATTACTTAAACTCCATTTATTAATTCAGGATTAGAATCCGTACAAATATTCATTGCAAATAGCATACACTTGATTCCTAGTTTTATATATGTAGATAATGTATAATTAATTTAATAATTATTAATTAGAAAAATGATCCATAAAATGCATGTGATGATGCGAATGCAAAATCATCAATCAATAAACATATACATATATACATACATACATATACAAATAGAGAGGAAGAATAAACCTGTCATGATTCAAAGATCCGGGAAGTTTTAGAGAGACAGAGGAGGATAAGAGGAAATAAGCAAATCTTATAACGAAAACTGTATTGTATTTTATTTTATTTATTACTTCTTACTTTTATGTTAACGGAGTTTTTAACCAACCTATACTACGTTTTGAGAACATATAACTGCTCAAAAAATATTGTGTTTAACAAATGTTTGCCAATCAATGATAGTTTCAAAGTTCCTTTTTTTATTTGGATTTTTCTAACGACAATCCTTAGGGTTGTGTTTAAGTATTCCGGACACGCATAGTTTTGTTGTACCATGAAAATAACCACCTCACTAACCTGTTAATAATCACCCCACTAACCTTAATGTACCATCATTTATGCATAGAATATTTTCGTAAACATAACCCTAAGGGCTATCATTAGAAAAGAGTCTGGTTTTTATTAACAAATTTCACATTACATTGATCACGAATATTTAAATTTATATGTAAAATAACTCGTTACCACTAATGTATATTTATACCGTCTTAGATATTCTTTTTTCTTTGACAAATACGCCCTACGCCTATACCTTTATTAGACGTACTCAAAGCAATATTTGTTACTCCGTATGTAATTTGGATGGTACTTACAGTTTCATATATGCGTTATGCATTGGAATATAAATTTTTAATTTAGACGATATAGTAAAATTAAGTAGGTGATGGTCGTAGGTTCATCTAGCGGGTCTAGTTTGACGCGGTAGAAGAAGTATATAGATATTAGATTAGATTAGATAGATATATAGATTAGATTAGATAATTGAGGTGTGATGATGTATGAATCAACATAGTGAATCATTTTTATAAAATCAAAAGAAAGAGTTATTAAATTAAATTTAAGTTTATTATATACACTCTAAATTCATTGTTGCGTACTACATGAAGTAGGTTCAGCTGTCTTTTTTTAGAAAGGCAAGCACCCATACACTCTAATACCACGAATATTTACATTAATCCACGAATATATTTACATTAAATCCACGAATATATACAAATTGTTCTATCCCCAGGACTCAAACCTCCAACCTCTTGGTTGGAAGGATCACCACGATACCGCTAAGCCAAAGGTCCTTTGATATAATTTTGTTGGAAGGTTCAGTTGTCTACATTTTTGCTTTCTATAATTTTGTTTTTTTTTTCCTTTTAAATATAGAAGGTTCTTTATTTAATCATAGGGTGAGTTAGCATTTTAATCTAACCTTCCATTTTTCTAAGTTACGGGAGATGAGAGATTTGAGAGAACGGGTTACTCCTTGATTCTGTGTAAACCATGATAAAGTTTATATCAATTCGTTGTTCCATCAAATTTTTAACAGAGGTAAGTCACATGAAAAACACATGACAGAGTCAAGTGGGTCAAAATAGTAAAATTACCATTTTTTCAAATTTGAAGTAGCGCAATATACCACAACCAATTTCTTATTTTTTTATCGTCTCAAGACATATTCAATCAATGGTAAACTTTGTACTAAAAGCTTTTATTCCGGTATAAACAAAACATAATAAAGGGAAATGATAATGACAACCCTTAGGGTTGTCAATAAAAATATTTACGGACATTAATTGAACTTGAAGTTCTCTTTGGAGAAAATTGCGTGGATCGTCCCTGTGGTTTGCACTAAATTGCACGCCGCATCCCTGTGCTTTTTTTTTTACCTGGACCATCCTTGTACTATCATTTTGTTGCGTGGGGCGTCCTTCTGTCAAAATGACGTTAGTCTATCCCGTTAACTTGACCCATGTGCGGAACACGTGAGGGTAAATTGGTAAAATCCCCTCCCCTTGTCTCTTTTATTCACCCGTACCTTTTCATTTTCTTCCTCCCGCTCACTCACCCATCACCACAGAACCCTAAAAACTCCCTTTTCTTCAATGGCTTCATCAAGCTCATCCGTTAACTCTCGAATGCCAAGACTTTGCAAATGTGCAGTACCGCAACCCTTGAAGCTGCGCACGTCGTGGACTGTTACCAACCCAGCTAGGCGATTTTTGAATTGTCCTGATGGTTTGGTAAGGAATTTTGTTTGTTTCGTAAATTTTGAATACATCAGATATCAGATTGTTTGATACCTTATTAATTTTTTTTATCAGATTCCATGGAAGAGGTGCAAAGCATATTATTGGGTTGATGAAGAAGTTAAAAATTCATGGTACAAGATGAATCTGTACGAGTTATATCAAAGCTTGAACCGTGACCAACGAGAATCGTATTACGAGATGATGAAGTACAGAGAAATGTTCACGAAAATGGAAGATGACTTTGCAATGTACAGGTCTGAGATGGAAGGTATGGTGGAACTACTACAAAATGAAGTGGTGGACTACAAGAAAAGGATCAAGTTTTACATGAAACTAACTATGTTTCTTGCTGTGATCATAGTTGGTAGGATGTTTTTAGGTTAGTTGAAGTATGTTTAGGATTGTTGCAGTTTGATATGGTGGGTTTATCTAGTTGCAGTTTATATTGGTTAGGTTGTATTTTGTAATCTTTTGGCTTAGTAATCTTTTGACTTGTAGTTGTAATTTGTGATCATAGTTGGTATGTTGTACTACTCCTTTGTAATCTTTTGACTTGGTAATGAACGAATGAGGCTATTAATTTGAAGTTGTGTTAATGGGACTTCAAGTAATGAAGTGGTAGTTGTAATCTTTTGATGTAATGGAGACTCGAGGTAATGTTTGAAAGCTAGTAATGAAATGCTTCTATTTTGCTCAAGTGAAGCACACATGTGCTCAATGCATAGCATGGTAATATCATTCTAATGCATAGCATGGTAATATCAGTCTAAGCATATACAAATAGACTGCACAAATAGACTGCACAACAAAAGATAAACTGTTACATACCACAACAAAAGATAGACTGCACAAAAATAGACTGCACAACAAATAGACTGCAAAAGCCAACCACAACAAAAGTCTGTTACATACCAAATAGAATGTAAAAGTCAACCACCACAAATAGCACAACATTCAACCACAACATTTAAATTAAGATAAACTGCAAATACTAAATCCATCCATTTAAAACATACTAAATAGATTGCAAGTTCAGAACAGATAACATGATTACACAAGTTCAACCTAATAGAAGAGTTAAGTAGACTGCAGGTTCAAAAGACATTACATAAGGCCAATGACAGGCAATAGAAATCCAGAAATTGAAATTGCATATTGTTCCTTGACCAAAATAAAGCAAAGTTAAAGTTATGTTGCTGCATCCTTGGTTACCCTCTTAGATCCACATGCCTTTTTCTTAGTTCCACCCCCTGAAACAGAACTCTTCCTCTTACCAATTTGCTTATCTTTAGCTATCACAGCAGCTGCAGCTGTACAACTCCTTTGATTATGGCCAAATGATTTACACTTTCCACATTGCACAGTCTTCCCCTTCCTTGACAACTTACCATTCACATTCAAGCTTTCCCTTTCATCTGCTGACTTCTTTCTGTTCTTGGTGGGCCTACCAGGAGTTGGATGGTCTATTGGTGGTAGCAGAGTAGTTGGAACCTTAGACTTTGTCCACATGTTTCTTCCATTCACTGGATTAATGGTATAACTGTAGGTTTTCTTCCATGTGTCTAACCAGTACACAAGATGCACCCAAGACTCTGGTATACCAACTTCTTTGCCATTCACAGCCATATTCCAGATTGTAGCAACATCATGCTTACATGGCATGCCTGTTATCTCCCACTTTCTACATGCACAAGTTTTTTGACCTATATCAACCACATACTGTTCATTGTGAGGACCATTGACTTGATACATTTGACTCCCACTCCATGTCACTTGACACTTCCCTGCCTCTGTCTTGATTGCCTCAAATAGCTTTGTTGCAGTTGGTGTAAGTGGTCCATCACTCTTTTCAATTACCTTTAAAACTGTAGCAATCCTCTTCATAAGGTACTCTCTTGTGTACTCTAAGGCTGTAATTATTGGCTTGTCCCTCCCATCAAGTAACCACCTATTTAATCCTCACACATGTTATTGAGTAACACATCAGATACTGCCCTTCCTGCACAATTTTCCAATTATGTTAAAACTACTCTCAAAGCACATGTAATGTTACAATGACTTATGTTAACATGGAGCATTACTAACCTGTGAAGTGGCTTCTAGCCCAATGTTGTGGTGGAATCCTGGAGAGCCATGTGTAACAAGGTTCATTAAAACTCTTGAACTCAAGCATTGCTTTCTCAAAATGTGGGACAGTTGTGGCAGAAGCACACTTCCACAATAACAGTTTAAAAGCAGTTCCTCTCCACTTCAACTTCATATTTTCATGAATATGCCTTAGACAGTATCTGTGCTCAGCACATGGGTATAACTGTGTTATTGCTTGAAGAAGTCCCTGTCACACATTCATATATAAGTTAATCATGGATTTTAGGCAGTTGATAAAGATAAACTGCAAATAATAAACATAGTCAAAGTACAAGTAACCATACCTTTTGTCTATCACTCATGAAAGTGAAGTTTGAGTTTCTGTTAAGATCTAGGTCCTCACCCAAGCACTGTAAAAACCAATTCCATGACTTGAAATTCTCAGAATCCACAATTGCATAAGCCACAGGATATATACCATTATTAGAATCCACTCCCACAGCAGTTAATATATGTCCAGTTGCAGGGTCTTTCATGTGTGCCCCATCTACACCTATTAACTCCCTCCCTAAAGTTTTAAATCCCTGCTTCAATGGACCTAAGCAAACATATATCCTCTTGAACACCCTTGAACTTGCTTTTGGATTTCCAGGTTCTGTTTCCACCCTCACAGTTGACCCCGGATTTGCCCTCATCAACTCATCTATATAGTCCCTTAACAGTGCATATTGTTCCTTGAAATCTCCTTGAATGCTAGTTTTTGCATCCTTCAGTGCCCTGTATGCCTTATATTTTGAGATCCATTTCAAGATCCTTCTCAAACTGGGCTTTAACTGCTTTAGGTGGCATCTTTGGATTAGTTTCCAGCTGCTCCACCAACTGACTTGAAAGAAATTTGTATGTGCACTGTTTAATATCCCTGGATTGGATACACTTGTGTTGCTCAAAAAAGGTTTTCACTTGCCAAGTCTCTTTGCCTAATTGTTTAGAAACCAGCAAAACCCACGGACACTCAACCACAATCTCCCTCTTTTTCTTTTTTTTCTTCTCCAGATCTGCAATTTTTGGTGAAGATTCCTTATCTATGCACTTTTTTGTCTTTTTCCCACCCTTTGGTGCACTTTTTATCTTTTTTTTATTGGTAAAAGGGGCCACATCATTTACTCTCTCACCTTCCACTATTTGCTTTGGAGTAGGACCCATACCAGATTTAATAGCATTAGATGTTTGACCAACTTCAAAATTCCCACTTATTTCATTATTCACAAAAGTTGGCAATTTGCCTTCACAACCTATCCTCAGCATTTCCTTGTCATTTTTAATATAAAACAACAACCTCCTAGTTTCAATTGCATGCACTTTAACATGCTCTTTGACCTCCTCTGCACTCCCAAACTCCTGACCAACATAAAAATAAGTCTTGCTCACATCCCTGCCTTGAGTTTGTTGTTTCTGCAATTCCTTAATCTTTTTCTTCCTAATCCCATCCACACCATCTTTAGGTTCTGAGCCACTTTCAAACTCCTCATTGTTCAACACATCTATATGAACTACATCTGCTTCATTTGATGGATTCTCAGGAATTGTCTTACTAGCATTCCCCATGAATTCAACATCCTTATCAACACTAAAATGGAAGTCTCTCATGTCTACTTCAACATCATCCATGGGATTATCTTCATCTACAATGTAGTCACTATCATCTTCCACTTGTCCTTCCATCCTATCACTCACCTCATCTTCTTCAACCCTATCACTCACCTCATCTTGTTCAACCCTATCACTAACCTCTTCTGGTTCATGAGCATAAAAGTGATCAAACTCATTGTCCACAGCATCACCAAATACAGTGGATGTGTCTACATTGTACTTTGGCATGTTTTCTTCTACACAACTTGCTTGAGTCAAGTCAATAACAGAAGGTTGACTATCATTTAGAGTAACCTGGCTTTCACTCACAGTTGCATCACCCTGATCAATCACACTTTTCTGACTATCATCATTAAACCATTCTAACACTAGTTGCTTCTTAGCATTAGGTTTCCTAACTGGTATTTTTTTTGGCATAACACACTTACTGTTTGATGGTACATCACTAGCAACCTCCTGGATTACTACAGTGGATGATGGTGATACATTACTGTATGTCATTGCTTTGGTCTTATCATGCTCAGTGTAAACATCAATTTGCTTATGTCTTTCCACATATTGACTCATATTAACAACATCCAAATCACTACCTAAAGCCTGTAATCCATAATCTAAAATGGTGTATGGCCTTTGAAAATGGTAATACATCACACTAAATCCATCGTAACCTAAATCCTCCATAATATCATTGAGCTCAAGAACAGAAAATGTATCAATATCTATTGCATCTACATAAGTAACCTTACCATTGAGATATAACCTTCCTGGTGGATCAGTAAACACTCCACCATGATGTAGCTTTATCGAAAACTGAGAAGGATACTGTGACACCCGCCAAATTAGGACTAATAATTAGTGCCTAATTCTCTATTAATACATGTAATTAGTTATGTGTTAGGCTAATTGATGTATCGAAATATATATCGATGAATATATACGATTATGCGATTTGATTAAATCGTACACTTTTAAATCGAATGATATTTGATTCAATTAAATACGGACGTTGGTGACCAATTTTATTAAATAACGTGACATTATTTAATAACACTATTATATCAAAAATATTATTTTGATAATTATTCTAATTATAATCTGTATCGTGCAAACAAGGATCACGCGACTAAAAATACTAAACGCGCAAACTAACAAAACGAACTAAGTTAAGTTTTATAACTCAAATATAAAACATTTGGTAAAATACTTCAATAAAAATACCGTGTAATAATTCGTATTTTAAAACTTATAATTAATATGTAAAATAGATATTTAACGTTTAAACGAACGGGAAAACGAACACCGCACGGAGCGCGAATACACGGGATTAAAAGTGGAGACCCACACATCGGTGGGCCCCCACCGAATCAACCACAAAGGGGAGGGATCCCACCCCCTCACCCTCATTTTTCACTCTCTCACTCTTTCTCTTCTTTCTTTTTCTCTCCAACCAAACCACCACCACCATTTCACAAATCATAAAAATAACAACACAAAACACACTCGGATCATCTCGAGCATTTGAGGAAAAACGTTCACCTCTTCACGATCTACAACTTCATCTTTCCGGATTTCCATTTCGCCACTTTGTAAGTTTCCGACAAAATCCCAAAACCTCTCGATTCTTAGTATTTTCACTTGTTAGTTGTTTATGTAACTTATATATGTCCAATACTAGGAAGAGAACACGATTTTATAGCCTAAAAGTATGTTAAAATTGAGTTTTGGATCGGAAAAACACGTCAGTCGCTGGGTACTGACTTGGTGTTCATCTTTGCGACACAAGCCTTGTGTCACACCTTATGTCGCATAAAACAAGTTATGTCGCACCTTGTGTCGTACTAAATAATTAGTGTCGTAAATCTTGCGACACAACCATTATGTCGCATCCTATGTCGCAAACTTCATACGACACAATCATTATGTCGCTGTTAAATCAGCATCTCGAATCTATGCGACACAACCCTTGTGTCGTATAGATATTGTGTCGCATTTTTATGCGACACAACCCTTGTGTCGCATGGTAATCTTTTGTGTCGCATATTGTGTCGCATAAAACAGAATGTTTAGAAATCATATTTTCACTAAGTTTTGAGACTCAAATTTTACCCAATTTCAAATCCCAGATGCGTTTTTCACCAAAACAATATAGTAGAAATAAAAATTTTTCGAGCTGACCTGGCATCTCGACCCCAGCCAGGGGCCAGCCCCTTGGACCCCGCCAGGGCGCTGCCCCCGGACCCCCGTACTTAGATTCCGTAAGCACATTTCTCACCAAGTGTCAAACTTGTACGACTTCAAAACGCTTATATGATACAACTTTTCAAACATAATGGAATATACTTTTCAAGTATAACACTTCGAAATCAATGTGATAACATCAGGACTATTATTACAATTAATCACCAACGGGCCGTACACGTTTTCAAACACTTAACAAATCAACGAAATCGTAGTAAGTTGGACATATATATATATATATAGTTGTGTAACAACTACAAGGGTGATCTTTTGAGATACCCAATTATGTTTATAACCATCACGTGTCGTGGACACCCTCAGGTTACAAGTCTTTGGACTTCAGTACTCGGCTAATCAACTCAAGTTTATTAAGTTAAACTCACAAGACTCAGGTGAGTCTCATAGCCCCTCTTTTTACTGTTTTACTCAGGGGTGTGATATATTGCTCATTTTTAACATGTGAACGCAAGTACAAACATTTCATATACTACATGAGTTTTTCACAACTAATCAATTTAAGTCCTCCGTCAGCATAGTTGTTAATACGTTGTAGCGTGAATATTAGTATATGGTACCATATAGGATTGACCCTCCTCGTTTGGGTTAGCAAGCACTAACCGGGTAAACGGACGTACTAATATTTGGGAAGACAAATGTTGATTAGGCATTCGTGGAGGCACCTCGCTCGGAATTCTCTATAGGGGACCCGACCCTCGAGTTAAGCTCAACTATGTGCTCATGGCTGTATACAAGTTTACTATCATTTTATCTGCTGGATGCAAATCATTATTAAATCTTGCGGTTCATACTATATTACTTGATTTCAAACCTGTGAGCTCACCAGCTTTAGCTGACCCATTTTAGCATGTATTGCAGGTACCAAGCAATAGGTTGTTTCTGCTTCAGTACTTTTAGCTCGAGTCAGCATACAGACGTTTGAGATTTTCTTGCATCAGTATATTTTGTACAAGTACTTATGTACTGAAATCTCCTTTTATTTAAACTCGAGCTATGTAAAGCTATAAATGTTGTAAACATTTCAATGTCAATATATTTTTGTTAAAACGACGCATATAGAGTCGTTTATTATATATCTTTGTGCTTTGTTATTGATTAGTAACACCCAATGTATGCTTCCGCAAATCATTAAAGTTGGGGGTGTTACAGATACGTATCTGTATAACAAAATAAACTTGCATAAATTAAATTTGAATTACGGAGCAATATATTCGACTTATATGAAATTAAAGAATTACAGCGCAAAAGCCATACCTTATAGAGTGTTCAAGTCGTAATCCACACCAAGTTTTCGTATTGTGTATAACTTGTTCATCATTGTTGCCAATTTTGAAATTTTTTTTCAAAATTGGGGTTTAGGGTTTTGGAATCGTTTGAGCGCCAAGTGATTTGGGGAAAAAGGAGTGACGGGGATGAATAAAAGAGACAAGGGGAGGGGATTTTACCAATTTACCCTCACGTGTTCCACACATGGGTCAAGTTAACGGGATAGACTAACGTCATTTTGACAGAAGGACGCCCCACGCAACAAAATGATAGTACAAGGATGGTCCAGGTAAAAAACAAAGCACAGGGACGCGGCGTGCAATTTAGTGCAAACCACAGGGACGATCCACGCAATTTTCTCTTCTCTTTGTGTCAAAGATATTATTTTATACATAAAAAATTAAAGGAAAATTTCAGTTAATTAAATGCAAACATTGAGTAAATTATATATAATTTTGAATGAATAAGGAAATTTTCAACTTTAATAAATGCATTTGATTATCTCATTGACAGCCTAAGGGCACTCCCAACAGGGAGAATCGATTGCTAACCGGTTGCAACCGATTAGCAAAGTGGTGCCATCGGTGCAACCAACTGCAAACCGGTTGATCCTAAACCGGAAAGCCGATTACAAATCAGTTGTGAAAGTGGGGTCCAGGTAAAAATTTTTTTAAAAAAAACTAGTCGTTTGAAAAAAAATAAAAAACTTTTTGATGGTTTGGGGCCAACGGCTCAAAAAAAAATTCAAAATTTTTTATTATTTTTTATTTTTACCAATTAAATTTTACCCACTCACTACTATATATATATATATATATATATATATATATATATATATATATATATATATATATATATATATATATAATGGGTATTAGGGCCACCCACTGGAGCCGCTCCATATTTCAATGGAGCACGATCGAACCCCCCACAAGGTCTAACATCGCCGGGCAAATCACCTCCATCACATATACCACAACATCTGAGACGGAACTTAATCAGTAAGCCTTAACATTGTGGGCCATGCGCTTCATTGGTGGTAGGTACCTTTATGATAAATAATACCCATGACGAGTTTCGAACCCATGACCTCAAGTAAGTCATAGGCTGCCCTTACCGCTAGGCTATTTAGTCATTGGTTCACTACTATATATATATATATATATATATATATATATATATATATATATATACACTTCACATTACTATTATCATCAAAAACTCTCTCTTTTCATACAATACACACTCATTTTATATATCAAAAACTACACACTACTACACCCACACACTATACAAAATGCCTAAAAACAAAAACAAAAAATCATCTTCGTCACAATCTCAATCCCAAGATATGTGGAATCATTTGATGAACAATCCCATTCCAAACACAAACCCAAACATGGACTCACCAAGTGGTTCTAGTTCCGCGCATTCAAGTTTTCAATCATCATCTCAACCGGTCGGGTTTGCATAATACGCACCACTTATCACTAACCCATTTTCACAACCATTTTATCAACAACACCCACACGCTTCACATTACCTAATCCCACCAACGCAACAATATTCACAACAACCCACATACTACGGCAACCCATGGCAACAAATTCCCAACCCAAACGTGCATTCCCAAAACGTTTCGGAGGACGACTCCGAAAACACTCAAGTTGATGAAACCGTACCCGAAACCCAACCACAAACCGAAAAGGCGAAAGGAAAAAGAAAGCAAGTTCGGTGGCCTGATGACAAAGCTCGAATTTTGATCGAACGGTGGGTACATTGCTCCGAAATGGTGTCATTGGAAAAAATCAAACCGATAAAAGTTTTTGGAAAAAAGTCATCAATGACTATAATTCGTGCGTTTCCGAAAAACGTATTATAGTCAACTAAACGGCAAGTCACCCGATGTAAAAAAATTCAACGCCCTCTACAAACACTACACTGAGATTCAACCTCAAAGCGGTGCGAACGACAACGACGTTTTAGTCGCCACCCGAAACCACTTTGCACAAAATGAGGGCGGCCTTAAATTTATTTACGAGCAATGTTGGGATGTTCTCAAACATTATCCGAAGTTCTTTGGAGCCGTACGTATGTTCGAGGACGACGAAGAACCCATCGATCTTGAAGCCGATAATGTAGAAACGGGTACAAACGTGCAACCCGGAAGTTCAAACCTTGCGATATGCAAAGGTTATTCCGCAATGACCGGATACGTCGTCCACAGGGAAAAAATGCTCAAAAAAGTTCGGGCTCGTCGAACGCGACTACATCTTCAAGAAGCGTAAAGTCCGACAAACTTGAAGTCATTAAAAGGTTAAAAAAACTGCTCTATTGCATCAAGATGCAATTCATACAATTAAAGAGTATTCGAAGAAAAAGTTGGCATTCAAGGCGTTAGAATTTTTGACGTCTAAAATACCTAAAAAATGTCAAAAAAATAAAGGTGTTGCTTTAAAATGCTGGTGCAAATGTGGTACAACAATACACTCCAATGTTTCCACCAACCGAAGCCGGTTCGAACGAAGACGAAGACGACGACGAAGAATCAAGTTCCGAATTGATTATCGTAAATGTAATATTTTATTTTAATTATTGTTATTTTTATAGAAAATGTAATGTTTTATTTTAATTATCGTTATTTTTTTCAGGAAATGTAATGTTTTATTTTTAATATTGTAATATATTTTTTTTAAAATGTAATGTTTTATTTTAATTATTGTAATATTTTAAATTTAATGAAATGTGTTTTATGTTAATTGTTTTGTATTATATACTGTAATGAAAATTAAGTGGTTAGTCATTGATGGTATGGAATAATTAGTTGTGAATTAGTTAGTCGAAAGCTAACGCGATGCTAAGGTGGCAAAAGTGATCATTTGAAAGTGGTTGATAAATGGTTGGGAGTGCCCTAAGAGTTCTCATCATCATTTCCCTTTCATTTATTACGATAATTTATCTACCCTCATTGACTTATATAAGATATTCACTTGTTATAGTAACCAATCCATAACTAGCATATACATACATTTACATTCACATAAAATATATAATAAAACTACAAGAAGCTCTTATAATGTGTTTTTCAATTTTTAATAAAAAGGAAGAAAATGAACATCAGTGAAAAGAAAAATAAATAAATGAAGTAGATTAATTACATTGCATTCTCAAATTGAAATAAAACACGAAAGATGTAAAATGATTAGTTGAGTGTCATTGACAATTATTGCCGATTATTGTCATGCTTGGTGAAGATTTAACAATAATGTTTTGATTTTAATAACATGATTTATATTTGATATTAATATACAAATTGTATGCTAGGTATCGAGTGCCCTCGTGTTGCGACGAGTAATAGAAGGTACATTGTTAAATGTGCTATTGCATTGCGTCGAAAAATGGTTGTTAAATATATCAAGTTGTCCAAAATCAAGTATGCATTCACTAGTAAATTATCTTTATAGTTAATTTACTTTGGAGTTGGAGTTATAATATATGGGAGAGTTTCAGGTAGGATCAATCCTTATGGTGGTAATGGTAAGAACCAATAAAAATTGAACACCTGTCTTTTTGTCTCTTTTATCATTCGAAATTAAAACACACACTTCACATTCATCTTTTACTTCCTCCTCTCATTGTTATTACTGCTAACCACCATCAAACTCACCGCTCACTAGGGGTGAGCATTCGTACCCGAATCCCGATCCCGTACTGCTACCGTACCGGTTTAAGCGATCCGATATTTGGTACTCACTTTAGGGTCAAAAAGATAACCGGTACCAACCGGTTCGGTATCGGTATTTTACCACTTTTTTCGCGTTGGTACCATATTCGAAATATACATGTTTTTATTTGTTATAGGTCCATTGGTTCTTTCTATATTTTAAAAAGATTTATATATAACCTCATTTCTATAATCATATGATATGTCTATTAATATAAAAAATGATATTTTTTTAGGTAATTAAGAAGTATAAAATAGAGTTAGACTCTCGCGTATGAATACAATTGTAATTTTATAGAAGTAAAGCTAGTTTTCTTTGCTACACAAACAATCACGTTTTTAGCTACTTGAATCGGATTCCAAACATATTACTTGTTAGTATAAAGGTAAGGATCATGACATGTATCATTACCAAAACACTTAACACGGTACAATAACGTCGTATATATTTGTTTTTCTTCGTCAATATCCATCTTTGTCACTTAATGATGTTTTAATTTATTTGAGATTCATTAATAATTATCTTCTGTGAATTTTATCGAGTACAAAATACGTAAATAGGTTTATTTATTATTTTACTATGTTTTGGTACCAAAGCGGTATAGTACCACTTTTACCCGTACCGGTACCGGAACCGTACCGGTACCGTACCGCTTTAAACGGTCCGGTATTCGGTACTCACTTTAGGGCCAAAAAAATAAGCGGTACCAACCGGTTCGGTACGGTTCGGTATCGGTTCCGTACCATGCTCATGTTGGAATAGTGTCCAATATCATAACTAATTGGTGAGACTATCATTAATAGTAAAGTCCTCTTTAGATTGCCCTCAATAAACGGTCTAGAGAAAGAAGAAGGATAATATTAAATGTATTAATATTAAAATTGTTTGGTTTTGTTAATTAGAAAATCAAAAGTAATTAAATTTGGCGGAAGATTCCAGAAATTGGATCTAACCGCCGGTTGGGATTAGGGTTTCAAAGGCGGTGGAAGTCGCTGACTTGGAGTCCAAGACTAATACCTCCAACCGCCGGTTGGAGGGTCCAACCGCCGGTTGAGAGTCGAATTCAGAGTTTCTTCCACAACTATAAATAGAGGCATCCTATACCTTCATAACATACGATTTCAGGTGCAAATTTTCAAGGATTTCGAAAATTCGACTTTCTCTTGGGTTTTTGGGTGTGAAGCATTAGAGGTATTCTACTTTGGGTACTTGCCTCGAAGTAACGAAGCTCTGCTCGTTGGTCTGTGCGCGAGAAATAGGTTTTCTCTTAAGGTTAGTGTTTTCTTTATTTTCTTTATCCAATTTATTTATTGTACTATGTTGTTAAAGTTAAAGATCCTTTAGGGTTTTAGTTTCCTAATTGCCTTAGATTATTTAAAGTTTTGTTATTCCTCTGCGTGTATAATAATCTAGTTAGGGAATAGAAAACCCAACAGTGGTATCAAAGCCATAGCTTAACAAATAGTAGCATGCAATTATCTGCAATAGTATGTAGGTAAAGATAAATTGGGAAAATAAACTATCTAAACAGGTAATATGCATTTATAATTTAGATACTGATAATTTTGAATTGTTTAAAATAGACCACTCAATTTTAAAAGTTAAAATAGAACCCGAAACCTCAAGAGATATTATATGTATAATATGATTTATATATATGTATAATTAAAGTCTAAATACATCGTCAGTCAAATTGATAAATCGGCTCACCCATGAGGAACAAACTATAAGAGAGGTATAAGGCGGGTCGCTTTGCTTCCCTAAAGAAGTTAGGTTTTTAATAGGCTTCACGCGGACCTGCTTCTCTGCTTCTTTGTGCGTTCGATGGAGCTACCGAGGACTTTTGATAGGATGATGTTAAGATTAAAAGTAGACTTAAAATAGTAAAACAAAATCCCGTTTTAGCTACAGGAAATGATGAATAGTATGCTAACCCATGAAATCCGCACATCTCTCGTATGAACTGTTAATGGAGCGTGTGTGGTTTACCGGCACATTAATATGAGGACATAATGAGAGGTGATTGAGACTCGCGATTCTCGAGCGTACTCGAGCCGGGGATCACGCGGGGTTTGCATGGTTAATTCACCATGTTAGTACATGTTTAGTGTCTGTCAGTTGGTCTAGCTCGTAGTTTGTAATTAGAATTAGTATTCCTGACTCCTGCGACGTAGCGTGCAACGTCGCAGGTGCGACGTCAGGTTTTGGGCCTGCGACGTAGTCTACGTCGCATGGGCTTGGGCCTGCGACGTAGCGTGCGACGTCGCAGGTGCCAGATTTGTATAAATTCATTTTGTGTTTTCTGTTTTAGGGTTGACGAAAACCCTAAACGCAATTAGTCGAAATCTCTGTAATCTGACCGATTATAATACAATATAATACATTTCGTTTGATATTCATTGCGTATTGATTGTTCGTGTGTTTAGTGTATAACTTAATCGTTGATTCCGCAAACGATTGAGTGACTCGGTTCGTACTAGATCCTAAGTAAGGGACAAACAACTGGTATCAGAGCCGTAGAATCAAGGATTCGTCGGTTTCGGATCGTGCTTTAGAACGTTTTCGGTTTGATTCGCGAAGGTTTTATTGATTAATCTTCGTTTCTGGGTTAGTTTGCTTGAAGAAATCGATTTCTGGAAGTGTTTTTTGGGTTTGTTCGTCGTTCGGTTTTCGAAATTCGTTAGGGTTTCGAAAATTTTCGATTTTTGGGGTTTTGGCCGCTACAGCCCGACTGTGCGACGTCACCTGCGACGTCACCTGCGACGTCGCCTGCGACGTCGCTTGCGACGTAACTGATCTTGACTTTAATTAGTCTTTGCGACGTAGAGTTGCGACGTTACCTGCGACGTCGTTATTTTGACCTTAAGTGGTTATTGCGACGTAGGCTGCGACGTCGCTAGACTCTGCGACGTTGGACTGCGACGTTATACACTACGTCGCATTTTCGATTCTTAATTGAGTCATCGGACTTCTGCGACGTACCGCTGCGACGTTGCTATTTTTCTCCGACGTTAACCTCGTTCTAAGTTCAAAAAAAAAAAAAAAAAAAAAAAAAAAAAAAAAAAAAAAAAAAAAAAAGTGTTCAATTTTAGGCTAGAAAAAGTTTCATTTTACCCAGCCATTTTTTGACGTTTTCGGACGAAATTTTGGCGGGAAAAACGCGAAAATTTTGTAATTTCAACTTTTGTTTTTAGGCTTAGAATAGCTTTATTTTAGTGTCGGAAAAGTTTCGCTACACTCTGTCGGTTTTCGAAATTTTCGAATTCAATTTTGGAGGGAACATTCGTAAATGGCTTTTGGTAACAAAGTGCCTCCTTCTACATCCTTGTTCTATAGTGATTTTGCTAGTTGGAAGATTAAGTTATGCAATTTCATTGAATACAAAGATCCAAAGCTGTGGAATTGGTTTAACACTATTGATCTATATGAGCAACCAAGACTCGATGGGGTGCTTAAATCAAGAGCACAAATGTCCGTCAAGGAACGAGCAGAGTTTGATAAAGACAATAGAGCATATGAGATGATTACCAAGTGTTTGCCAGAAGTTGTGATTAATGAATTTAAAAATCAAGCAACTTCTATAAGTTTATGGGATGCTCTTATAGTGGCTTACGATCAAAAGGAAAAGAAGTCAGAGGCTAATATTCAAGTTCCTAGTCTAAATGATACTTCCAGATCTACTTCCAACTCAGCAGCATCTACTTCTACTAGCACTTCATATGCTTCCTATACTTCTCATACTAATCATACAGCTCCTTCAAAGGCTACTGAGGATCATGCTACAATCTTTGCAGCTTTCCTCAACTCTTATGAGACTTTCCTTTCAAAGAAGGCTAGTACTCTACAGCTTACTGAGGAAGACTTTGAACAGATCGATTCTGATGATCTCGAGCAAATGGACATCAAATGGAGCATGGCCATGATAACCCAAAGAACCAAGAAGTTTCTTCAGAGAACGGGTAGAAAAGACCTGGATGATGATGGTGATACAGGTCTTGGTTTTAATAAAAGCAAAGTGAAATGCAAGAACTGTCAGATTCATGGGCACTTTGCTAAGGAGTGTGAGAAAGTAAAATATCCTTCATCTGGATTCACTACTCCTACAGCTCCAACGACTCCAGAGAAGAATACAACATCACAGGCTATGACGGTGTATTCTCAGGGAGTGTTTGATTTTAGTGCACTTCAAGGAGAGGTTCAACACAGTGCGCTTTTGGCAAAGATACATGCGGTACATGATGAACCTAAGGTACCCATAAACTGTGTTTCTTGTTTAACATTGACTGAATCTCTTAAGAATTATCAATATGACAATTTAGAGTTGCGAGAAAAAGTTGTTAAACTCACCGAGTCAAACAAGTTTTTGAAAGCTAATGAATTTCTTTATGAAAAACAAATTGAGGCTTATAAGTTAGACACTGAAAAATACAAGTCTAAAGTTTTTAGCCAACAGGATGCTATTAATAGCTATCTTAAAGAAATGGAACTTTTGAATAAAGAACTTTCTGAGCTAAAGTCTGAGTCTGACAATTTTAAAAAGGGAATCACGAATTTCTCAAATTCTCATAAACTCTTCGATGAAATGGTTGACAAGATGAGGACAGATAAAAGTAAAGCGGGACTTGGGTATCCACCTCCCACTAACTATTATCCTAAGCCTGTTAAGGAAGGCACCGAAGAACTTGTGGCTGACTACTCATCATGGTCAGCTACAAAGTCTAAAGAAGCTACATCCAATCCCAAAAGGCAGGCAAAGGAGAAAACTAAACGGACAGAGTATCCCTTGCCTACTTTTGTTAAGTATGATAATACACCTCCAGTTAGTGTAGAGGAGGGTGTTGAGATAGAGGATCTACCGGAAGAGGCTGAAATCAAAGTTGAAAAAGTTAATGTAAAGCCAGAAAATCATATACTTACCAATGAAACTGTAAAGGTTTCAAATACAAAGGGTAAAAACAAGGTTGAAAATGAATCCAAAAGGGTTCAACATCAAATGAAGGATTCAAATGTAAAATCTAAAAGTGAACAACCTTCAACATCAACTTGTTCAACTTCTGAGGCTTCTACATCAACGTGTACACATAAGTGTTCACGTCCTGTAAATGCCTCATCTTCTAAGCCTCCAACAGTTCATTCTCCACCTCAACCTTTTGTGGGTAATCATTGGAATAGGTCGTACATTGAACGACGTTCTTGTTTCCATTGTGGACAACAAGGACATATAATTAGGGATTGTCGGTTATTATCCCTAGATAGGTTTGGTAGAGGGATGCCAAGAACTTCCTCCTTTAGGAATTCTTATTCAAAATCGTTTTATAGGCGTGCTTCGTATTCGCCTATATCAAGATATGCATCCTCTTCTCCAAAACCCGTGGCTAGAGTAAACAAAGTTGTGCCTAGTAAACCTCAAGTTCAACAGCACAACATTGTTGAAAACAACTCATCTGAACCTACAAAGGTTTGGAAACCCAAATCCACAGACAACGCATCAATGAAATCTTCTGAGTTTTTAAAATATCATAAACTCATTGATGTGATGATTATGGATGACCATGGACAACCCAAGTCTATCAAGGCTTGGGTGTCCCATAAGTACTAACGTTTAATTGTTTGTGGTGGTGCAGTCAGGTTATTGAAAGCTAACATTTTTAGTGACTGCAAGGATGTGGATATTGTTGGAAGATTGTTTTTCAATGTGATTATTTATGATTGGATGGATGAGATTTCGATGTTATGAGGTGGTAAAAGTGCTAAAAGGCATTTGACTTGACTTGATATGTGATTTTGATACTTTTCTTTAAATTTTGTTTGATGCAACAGCCATTCTTTATACTTTTTAGTATTAAAGAAATGCAATGTTGCGAAATTTATTCAATTAAAAAAAATACAAAAATGTGTTTAATGTTTAAGGGGAGTATTTTTGGATTGGATATAAGAATTTGCTGTTCAGGGGGAGTAATTCTGAATATTAAAAATTCTGATTATTTAATTCAGAAATGTGAACAGCAAGATTCTTAATTCTTGAAAAGATGTTGGATGGTGTGTCTGTAAAACAACTTGGGATATGATAGTACATCGGGTGACATGCATAAAAATGGAAATTTTAAGGTTTATGTTTGATGTGTCAGTAGGTTTATCTGGTATATTTAACACATCTTCTATAAACATTGGCTTCATTATATGATGAATCGGTAGGCATGGTACACACCGGTTTGTGAGTGAGTAAGAAGTAATAATAAAACTTGTCTATTACTTTGAGAAAAATGTTATATGATGTATGACATAAGTCTTAATTGATAAAAGGAAGTACTATCATACACTGTCATAATTATGTAAATGTAAAATGGGCATATAGTGATAATATGATTATTCGCCTAACTAATGGTGACTATTGTTGTACTCACGTACAGACCTGAATCCATTAGTTATGCAAATAGTCTCAAACTTGTTATGTTCATACTAAGGGACCCTCTGTTGTACTAAGTACAGATCTGGGGCCACTAGTATCTTCATAGTCGGTTTGATGTATGCCTAAATATAAATATCAAGTGTATGTTACGAGAAAACCGAGATAAACTTGGTCTTGTAATCTCTACCTTGTGTGAATATGCAGTGTTTGTTTTACTGAAGTTTATCAGTATATCATATAATAGGTTTCTCAAAATTAATATTCATACTAACAATAAAGGTTAGCTCACAGATACGGATGTAATATGTTTAAGTGGACAAACAATACCGATGATCGTCTTGAACTAATTTTTATAAAAGGTGCTTTATATATGTCAAGTAAATTTAAAGTGGACAAATATACTGATGATCGAAATAACACTTACTATTTCCTAATAATTGCATGTTGGTCTGATATGATCCCTAAGCAGACTTAAAACAATCCTATCCCCAATTTATTTTAATCTTAGTTCTTTACTTTTCATTTATAAAGAAAAATTCAAAAAGATTTTATTTCTATGTTATTTTCTTCAATATCACATATCTTGTTAAAGTCAAATATTGAAGATGCAAAGGATGTCAGCTATTCTCCAAAGTTTGTGAAGATAATTCTATCGGAGAAGCTGCTGATGATTGAGAGATGGTCATTGAGTTTGAAGATCTTATTGTATGATAAATTTGTGTTAGTCACATGAATTTGGACACCAAGATTTCTTCGAAGACCATGCTATCTCAAAGGGGGAGTGTCTGATTGTCAAAGACATGAAAGAGTTTGTTGATGAAGACTAATTGAAGACTTATTTGACCAAGCTGCTGACAAGGGGGAGTTTGTTGGTGCATTTTGTGTGTCAGTCAGTTGGTCAAACTATTGTAATTGTCAAAGTCAATTAGTCTACGTATGATGTGTTTAGTGTGTCAACGAAATGTAATTATATAGAATATACATGGCGACGTCATGGGCTACGTCGCATTGGGTTGGGCCTGCGACGTTGGGCCTAACGTCGCAAGGTCCATTAGGTTTGATATAAATAGCGATTTATACTTCAGATTTAGGGTTGGACGTCATAGAGAGAGAGAGGGCCGTTTTGTGTGAGAGAAGAAAGGAGAAAACGAGTTTGAGTCTGTAATCGTATATTATCAATTGTGAATATATACAAAAGATTATAGTAAACGTTTGTGTTTCGTTTGTTTGGATTCTGCACTAACAATCGATTAAACGATCCGATCAGATCCCACGAGTACGGGACTAACAACCTGAGGTTAAGAAGGTTGCTGTTAAACCTGAAAAAGTGATTTCAAAGGTTGAACCTGAAATTAAGGTTCAACCAAATAAGGGAAAAGCCAAGGTTTTAAACTCGAAACAACAAACTTTACAGTTACCTGTAAAGATTTTGCAAAGAAAATTAGTAAATGAAAATGTTTCGTATGATAAACCATCAACTTCAACCTCTCAACCAAAGCAAACATTTTCTAAGACGTGTACTCAATGTTCATGTTCTAGAAATGTTTCTCCTCCTCCTGTGGTAATTCCTCAGTCTCAACCTTTTGTTGAGACTCGTTCTTGTTTCTACTGCAAGAAACAAGGACATTTAATCCGTGAATGTCCAAAGCTGTCAAATCAGCGATATGGGAGAGAGATGCCTAGGACATCTGTTTACAGAAATTCTTTTTCAAAATCTCCACCTAGGCGTTACTCAAACTCTCCCAAGCCAGTTTCGAAACCAAGTAATGTTGAGCAAAAACCTTTGCCAATTCAAAAGCCCAACATTACTTCGATTACCAATTCCGAATCTTCAAAAGTTTGGAAACGTAAAGAGTCTGATGTTGACTCTTCAGTCGTCAACAATAACACATCAGATAAAAATTCTAATTTGTTTAAAGATAAAATCCTATCTGACGTGCTTATTGTTGATGACCACGGTCGACCTAAGTCTGTAAAGGCTTGGGTCACCGTTTCTCACTAATCTCCTTCGTTTGTGTGTTGCAGCAGTCAGAACGTGTTAAAGATAGTGAATGGTATTTGGATAGCGGCTGCTCGCGACATATGACAGGCGATGTATCTCTTCTTGTGGATATTAAACCATACGCAGGAGGATATGTTGCCTTTGCTGGAGATACTGGGGGAACCATTTCTGGAAGAGGAACGTTAACTAACGGCAATGTTAGTTTTGAAAATGTGAACTACGTGGAACAGCTTACGCATAACTTGCTAAGTGTTTCACAGGTCTGTGATAAGGATTATACAACTGCGTTCACAAAGACAGAGTGTGTGATACTGAAGCCTGGGTATGTCATTCCGGAAGAATGGGTGTTACTGAGAGCACCAAGAAAGAATGACACATACATTTTGAGCATGAGAACTGTTGAGACCTCGAACGAGTATACGTGTCTCTTGTCTAAGGCTTCTGAAAAGGAATCACTACTTTGGGACAGACGATTGGGACATATTCATTTCCGAAAAATGAATTTCTTGACCAAAAATGACCTAGTGCTAGGAGTTCCAAAACAGTCATTTGCTCTAAAGGATGACTGTATCTCTTGCCAAAAAGGAAAGTTACGTAAGAAGTCCCATAAGTCTAAGCAGGTGAATTCCATAAATGCTCCATTGGAACTACTGCATATGGATCTTTTCGGTCCAGTTTCTACAAAGAGCATTGGTGGTAGGTTTTACTGCTTGGTAGTTACTGATGACTACTCAAGGTTTTCGTGGGTTTACTTTTTGACCACAAAAGGGGAAACTCCTGAGATTCTGGTGTATTTGTTGGACAAGTTGGCAAATATGTGCAACTTGAAGGTGAAAAGGATACGAAGCGACAATGGAACTGAATTCAAGAACTCAACTCTCGAATTGTTTTGTGCTACAAGAGGTATTGAGCATCAATTTAGTGCTCCAAGAACTCCACAACAGAATGGAGTTGCAGAAAGAAAGAACAGGACAATCATCGAGACAGCTCGGACTATGTTAGCTGACTCCAAGTTACCAATTATCTTCTGGGCTGAGGCAGTAAATACTGCCTGTTATGTTCTCAACAGAGTACTCACGGTTAAGAAAAAGAACAAAACGTGTTATGAACTTTTCAATAACCGTAAGCCAAATCTGCAGTTCCTAGAACCATTTGGGTGTCCATGTCTGATCATGATAACAAAAGATAAGGTCTCTAAGTTTGGTGATAAAGCTGTTGAAGGGATTTTTCTTGGATATTCAGTCAACTCTCCGAACAAAAGAGTCTTTAACAAATCAACGAATCAGATTGAGGAGCATTTTGAAGTGAAATGTTTAAGGTGTACGGAACCTCCTCAAGGAACGGGTCCGGATTGGTCTTTCAACTATGGAAACCTCTTCAACTCTTTCAATATTCCGGAAGAAGATGAAACGGAAGAATTGGTTTCTATACTTCATGAGCTTGATCTTACTCAAGATACACCTGTTAATAATAAACCATCCAACCCAAATCCCAATGCAACACCCGCACCTCCACCGACTAATCCTACACCTCCACAAACTACACCTACACCTTCACCAACACCCACACAACCACCCACACAACCACAAACAACTACCAAATCACCACCATCAACACCATCTCCTACTCCATCATCTTCGGCTGCTCCTTCTAAAACAGTTTATAACTACACAAAGGAGCTTCCATATGATCCAAACATGCCTCCTTTAGAGGAACCTCAAGAAGAAGATGAAATGGAAGAAACAATGGCCTACTCTCACTTATTTTCTCATGAAGATGAAGGAGAAGAAGAAGAAGAGTTAGCCTTTCCTGAGTCTGCTGCTACTCCTGAAACTGAGGGAGATTTGAACAATCTGGGTGTGGATCTTGTGCCAGGTGCCATACTAGAAACTCGTATACATAAGGATCACCCCATTGATAATATCATTGGTGATCCTCATGCATCTGTTCAAACACGTCAACAAGCAAAGCAGACTTCAGCTCAGCAACTTTTGGGACTTATTGCTCATATTGACTCATGTCATTTGTCTCAAATTGAACCTAAAAAGGTTGAACAAGCCTTAAAAGATCCATCTTGGGTCGAGGCTATGCAGGAGGAACTACAGCAAATAAACAAGATGAATGTTTGGGAAATTGTTCCTCTACCCAAGGGTGCTCACTTGACGGGTACTCGTTGGGTTTTCCGTAACAAAATGGATGATCGTGGGGCTGTTATTCGAAATAAAGCCCGTCTAGTAGTTCAAGGATATAGTCAATTAGAAGGTATTGACTATGATGAAGTTTTCGCTCCTGTTGCTCGTTTGGAATCAATTCGAATTTTTCTAGCCTATGCTTCATTTAAAGGATTCCGCGTGTATCAACTTGACGTGAAGTGTGCCTTTCTATATGGAGATGTCGACGCAGTGATTTATGTGTGTCAACCTCCTGGTTTTGAAGACCCAAAGCATCCTAATCATGTTTGCAAGCTGAAGAAAGCTTTGTATGGTCTTCATCAATCTCCTCGACTTTGGTATGAGCGACTTGCCACGTACTTGCTGAAGAATGGTTTTGACAGAGGACAGATTGATAGCATGCTTTTCATCAAACGGGAAGGAGCAGATTTGTTACTTGTGCAGGTCTATGTGGACGACATAATCTTTGGATCAACTAATGATCAGTTGTGCAAGGATTTTGAAAGATTGATGAAATCTGAGTTTGAAATGAGTGCTATGGGGGAACTCACGTTCTTTCTGGGACTACAGGTTGAGCAATCTGACAATGGAATTTATATCCACCAGTCAAAATATGTCACTGACATGTTAAAGCGATATGAATTGCTCAACTGTAAACACTACGGCACTCCAATTGAAGCAAGACACAATCTTGGACCTAATGAGGACGATGAAGATTGCAAGGAGAAAGACTATCACTCAATGATAGGCTCTCTCATGTACCTGACTGCCTCAAGACCAGATATAGTGTTTGCTGTTTCTCTCTGCTCGCGATTTCAAGCAAATCCGAAGGTGTCTCATATGAAGGCAGTAAAACGCATTTTTGGATATCTCGCTTTTAGGCCATCTCTGGGTCTATGGTATTCAAACGAGAAAAATTTCAAGTTAACTGCCTATTCGGATTCGGATCTTGGTGGCTGCAAGATAGATATGAAGTCAACTACTGGAGGATGTCAGTTCCTTGGATCGCGCTTAGTTTCTTGGCAGTGTAAAAAGCAGACTGCGGTTGCTATTTCCACAGCTGAAGCCGAGTATGTTGCTGCTGCAAGTTGCTGTTCTCAAGTTCTCTGGATTCAGCATCAGCTGCGTGATTACGGGTTCAATCTCTCTATGACTCCTATTTACATTGATAATACAGCTGCTATATCTATAACTCACAATCCCGTACAGCACTCTAAGACCAAACATATTGAACTTAGGTTCCACTTCATACGGGATTGCTTTGAGAAACACTTTATAGATGTCGTACATATAGAGACCCTTAAGCAGTGTGCGGACCTTTTCACAAAAGCCTTTTTGCGATCACGTTTTATTGAACTGGTCAATCTGATAGGTTTAAGGTTCTTTCAGTCAAATAAATGATTTGTGACTTGGATTTTTAAGTTTTTAAATTCAATTTAAAAAAAAAAAAAAAAAAAAATGGCAATAGCCACTCTTTATACTCTTCAGTATTAAAGAAAACGCAAGGTTGCTACATTTTTAAAATAGACGTTGAAGTTGTGTCTGTAAACAACTTGGGATATGATAGTACATCGGGTGACATGCACAAAATGGAATTTTAAGGTTTATCTTGGATGTGTCAGTAGGTTTATCTGACACACTTAAAACTGTTTTTATCTAAATTATCTTCATAATACGATGTATTGGTAGGCATGGTACACACCGGTCTCTGAGATATTAAGAAGTAATTTAAATACATGTCTATGATCATGTGGTAAACACCTTGTGATGTACGACTCTATGTCTTAATTCCTTAGCATAGCTTGACATACTTCTAATTTTAGATTGTATATCTGAGATCTTTTGGGGGAGTATGCTGATTGTTTCCTCTGTTGTACGTAAGTGCAGACCTGGTCTTAATTCAGCTTACTCTCAAAACTAAGCAAACGTGAGTCAATGCACTTGCAAAGTCTTAAATTTAAGGTACTAAACAAGGTCGCCACAAACTTGGTTTGACTGCGTTTGGTTTTGCTTATACCTGAATCAAGTTATGTTGCTTTGTTGTACGCGAGTACAGACCTGTCATCGCTGGCTTGATTCTTAAAATTGATTCTCTTATATTCTTTCTAAATTAAGAAACTATGTTCATGTCTAAGTTATAGGGGTATATCTATGGTGGGGACCACGGAGAAATACTCATGTTAACAATAAAAGGTTAACTCACAGACACGGAAGTAACGTGTTTAGGTGGACAAACAATACCAATAATTGTTTTGAAATAATTTTTATAACAGGTGTTTTAAATGTGCCACGTAAATTTAAAGTGGACATATATACTGATGATCGAAATAACACTTACTATTCCTAATAAATGCATGTTATTCCGATATGATCCCTAATCAGACAACTCAACTCCGTCACCAAAAATAGAGTGTTAGTATTTTTATTTTGTTCATTTTTTACTTTTTGTAAAATTAAAGAAAATACCAAACAGATTTTTTAGTTTTATGCTTTATTTTTATTCTGAGTTATTTTTCCCAAGTCACGAGTTATTTGGAAATTATTTGCTAAAATAACGAGTTAACGGTTTTTGAAACATTCAAAATCGAATCAAAACTGCTCTATGCGACGTCCCACTCTACGTCGCCTGCGACGTCCCACTCTACGTCGCCTGCGACGTCCCAGTCTACGTCGCATGTAGGGTTAGACTATATATAGTCTCAACTGCGACGTAACATGTCACACTATTCACTATTCACGTGCGACGTAGCCTGCGACGTAGCATTGGCGATTTGCGACGTAGCAATTTTCGAGCATTTTTCGTGATTTGTATCCGTTTTCATTCCGATTCACTTACGTAGTTTTGATCTACTCGTTATTCCGCACACTTAGGTACCGATTTTACCATTTTTCACCGTGTATATTATGTTTAATTGCTATGTATGTATTACGGGTTAAAAGGGTTTCGGTTTTGGGATAAATTAGATGGTCTATCGTGTAAATTACTGGTTATAAATTATGTTTTCGTGATCACCATCGTTAGCCGCACCTTGTAGTGCGTTTGATTTTGAAAACCCCTAAATTCGAGGGTTAGGGTTTCTGGGTTGGGGACGCCTGTTCGTCAGTGCGACGTACGCTGCGACGTCGTGGCCTACGTCGCTTTAATTAATTATTATTAATTTCCTACGTCGCCCTTCCCTACGTCGCTTTTACTGCGACGTCCGATGCGACGTACCACTCTACGTCGCTATTTTAATAAAGTGATTAAATTCACAATAAATTGCAAAATGCGACGTCCCTCTTGACGTCGCTCGAATTTTCTGCGACGTCCGGCCTTACGTCGCTTTCCAATTTATTTTGAATTTTAGCGACGTACAGTTCTACGTCGCTCTGTGTTAATGCGACGTAAGTGGCTACGTCGCTAGTTCCAGGAAGTTTGTAAAAATGTAACATTATTTTTCTAATCTTTTTCGAGTTGCAATCTGTTTCTGTTCTTGCAGATATGGCTTTGATTTTCGAAGCTCGTCACAATACGGCTGCTTACCTTACTGACACTTCTGATAAAGCTGCACCGTATCGTCTGATGATCGCGTTTTTGAGACGTTCAAGGGTATTCCACGCCATTTCCGATAACACTATGGCGTTTGGAAATTTGATCAACCCTTTTTGGAGAAATGCGACTGTTGTTACTGATAACGACGTTAGACGATTGGTCTCTACCGTTCTGGGTACGGAGATCACTATTACAGAACAGAGTATTCGGGAACTTTTACAGCTGAATGATCAACCAGATATGCCTGTCGGTTTTGATCATATTTTTGTTACCGGGGCTATGCAACGGATAGGATATCCCGGGATTCCCTCTGATCAGTATAGAAAAGCGAATCTCACACGCGTCTGGAGATATTTGATGCATGTGATTATTGTTTGCTTGGGGAATAGGAAAGGTGGAACGGATGGGATGAGCCGAAGTCTGGCTTCTGCTATGTTAGCGTTGGTATACAACAAGCCGTTCAACTTCTCGGGATTTATCTTCAAGGCTATGGTTGATAATGCGAATGCCGGGGATCAGAAATGGATTTTATATCCGAGATTTGTACAGTTGCACATCAATCGTCGTCATCCGGATCTTCAGGCACAGGGTGATATCGATCAGCCGCTAAAGATTTCACCGATGATGAGTCGGATTTTCACTATTTGTGCAGGGTACGAGAAAGGGGTCGAGGCACCAATGGATGTTCCCTTATTCGGGGCTATTGTGGATGAAAATTATGTACCACCCCCAGATCCTCAGTATATGGATATTCCAGTACCTCAGCAGCCGCAGCAACCGCTTGTGAACATTCCAGTTCAACCTGCGGGGGAGAATGTAGATGCTCTATTGGAGAACATCGAGCAGTTCGGGCATGTGGACTCAGACAATCCAGCATCTCACGACACGGTCGAGAGTTCTGATTCTGAAGAACCGGCCAATGTAGGTCCTCAGGATGGGGGTCCGACGCCTGAGCATTCGGATGGTACTGTTCCGCATCCCTCTGAGATGGAACGTATCAGGCTTTCCGATTCATTCAGATATCTAAGAATTCAGCGTCGGATCCGGGCAGGACGCAAGTATGTACCTCCAAGGGATACTGGGAAACGTACACGAGACGGTGATGATTCTGCTGATGAAACTTATCGTCCTCGTCGTCGTGTTCGTCGCTCTTCGTCAACACGAGCTCCAGTCAATCCTCAGCGACAACCTGATTTTGAGATTCAACCGACTCCAGCTTTCATGCAAAAGATTATGGAAGATATGCAGCAGATGAAGCAAAAGCTGGAGGCTCAGGATGAGAAGATTGCTGAACAAGCTGCGTTGATCGAGGTTCAGTCTAAGGAGCTTGAGGATACGAAGCTTAGGGTTAATGTTTTGGAAGGCAGGTTACTTGCCTCGGGGGAGTATGGGTCTGGGATACCCACTTTAGAGTCAAGTGAACCTGCGTCTGTAAATCCTAACCCTGTAATTGAAAATGTTAATGAAAATATTTCTCGTTTGGATTATTTTTGTGTTGATGATATTCCAGGGCAACCGAGACCGCTGGCAGTTGACTACTCATTTGCTGACTTATCATTTATTCAGAGGATGGCCAGTGGAGTTGGCTCTGAGGAAGAAACAGAGAATGTTTTTGAGATGAATGAGGATATTTCGATTGAAGATGAGCAGTTGAATGCAGATGAAACGTATGATGATGCACAATCTGGGGAAGCTTACGATGGTGCACCAATTATAGAATCTGATTCAAGTGAAGACGAGAGTCCTGATAAAGCTCAACATGGAGAATCAAGTTCTGCTGCAACTCCAGCTTCAGAGACACAGGCACTGGACTCAGCAGCGAAGAAATTAACTGCTGAAGAAAAGAGAGAGAGAAACAAGAAATGGTGGCCTAAGGGACGAAATCCAGTTCCTATTCCAGTTAAATGTCAAGTGTACCGGGTTAGTCGAAATTATACCGGTGTTATTAAAAGCTGGAAGTGTCAGAGGAATCTGTTCATGATTAAGAGAGAAGATGGAGTTCAGTACTTCAGAATGCGTTTTGATAGATTAAGTACATTGCCAAAAGGAGAGATTAATCGATTAGCTCAGCTTAAATTGATTAATCCTTTCGAGAATGATTATGCTGAGTTCATTCAGAGAAATCTACGTCGGGAAGTATTATCGAAGACATATTCGAAATTGAAACCGACGTTGGGAACTCGGTATACGTGGAAAAAGAAGATTGATCCAGTCACCAGGAAGCCTTTGGTTAAAGTTCACTATTCGCCTTCTAACTGTTTGACTGAGATACCTCTAGAATCAGTTCCTTATTATTTTCTGAGAAGACTTGTAAAATGGGAACTTGATCCACAGACTGGTGAAGCGGTTATTACTTTCGTTCCAGATTCTGAACCGTGGCCAGAAGTTGGAGGTATATGGAATTTGAAGCAAGCAACGTTTAGACTGTATGATCCGATGAGTTTGATTAATTTTCATGAAAAAGATTTAAGAAAACTCTATGATAATCGGATTCGTGTTGGTCAGAAGAATGAATTCAACAGACGTTTAGCACAGCAGTTTTACAATGTTGTTACTGTTTGCGTAGCTAATGGAATTCATGCCGACGGCCAGTTTCCTGCGGGCTGGGTTTAATGAAGATTTTTGAAGACCAAGCTGAAGACACGGGGGAGTTTGTAAGTACATGTTTAGTGTCTGTCAGTTGGTCTAGCTCGTAGTTTGTAATTAGAATTAGTATTCCAGACTCCTGCGACGTAGCGTGCAACGTCGCAGGTGCGACGTCAGGTTTTGGGCCTGCGACGTAGTCTACGTCGCATGGGCTTGGGCCTGCGACGTAGCGTGCGACGTCGCAGGTGCCAGATTTGTATAAATTCGTTTTGTGTTTTCTGTTTTAGGGTTGACGAAAACCCTAAACGCAATTAGTCGAAATCTCTGTAATCTGACCGATTATAATACAATATAATACATTTCGTTTGATATTCATTGCGTATTGATTGTTCGTGTGTTTAGTGTATAACTTAATCGTTGATTCCGCAAACGATTGAGTGACTCGGTTCGTACTAGATCCTAAGTAAGGGACAAACACACCATCTTGTTCATGATCCTCGGCATACCAGTCATGAATATTAGATGTACATAACCGAGATTAACATGCCATTGATAGAAATCAATGAATCTCAAAGATCTAGGAGTTTCATAGAAATGAAATAGACAAAAGTATTTTAGTTTTATGATTACGGCGACCCTTTTCGTAAAACTGAAAATATAGATCCTAGCCTTAATTTAGAAATTAGGGTAAATAATTAAGGAATATTCAAACTAACTAAAACTGTTTTATCTCATAGATGGCTAATTTAAATGGTGAAAATCCTCCCGTCCCCAATCCCGCAAATAACTCAAACTTCTCACTACTATCAGTTCTTGGGAGGGAAAGACTAACCGGTCCAAACTATATGGACTGGATGCGTAACCTAAGGTTTACCTTGAGGTACGAGAACAAAGAGTATGTTCTCGATGAGCAGATTCCCATAATTGATGAAGAATCAACCCAAGAGGAGATTGAGGCACACCGGAAACATTATGATGATGCAAATAAAGTGTCTTGTATCATGGCATCTTCCATGAGCCCTGAACTGCAAAAGACTTTTGAAAACACTTGGGCTTATGAAATGAACCAACAGCTAAAAGAAATGTTTCAGGAAAAGGCAAGCAAAGAACGCCTTGATGTGGTGAAATCCCTCATGGCTTGCAAGCCCAAACCTGGAGTTTCTATCTGTGCTTTCATCTTAGAGATGAAAGGGTACTTTGACAGATTGGAATCATTAAACATGGTATTTGACACAGAGTTTTCCATCGCCATAATTCTATCCAGTTTGCCAGCTGTCTACAATCAGTTTGTAATCTCATATCAGATAAATATGAATGAGAGGGAAGGCTCAATAATGGAACTCCACAATTTACTGCAAACTGCTGAGCAAGGAATCAAGAAAGATGATGTGTCCTCTAGCTCAGCAGCTCCTGTGTTGACTGTTGGTCAAAGTGCAAAGAAAAGAAAAAGGTCAAGTTCAAATTGGAAAAGGAAGACTACTGACGGAAAGTCTGTTCGCAGGTCTAAGAAAGGGACCAATTCTGAGATTGCACCTGTTAGTGACCCAAAGGAAGCAGTGTGCTTCTACTGCAACACAAAGGGGCATTTAAAGCGTAACCGCCCAAAGTACCTGAAGGACCTTGAAGATGGAAAGGTCGAGAAGAGTAGTCACTCAGGTATGTTTATGATCGAACTCCATAATACAACAACTTTTAATTCATGGGTTCTGGATACAGGGTGTGGTAATCACATTTGCACTGTATTGCAGGGGCTAAAGGAAAGTAGAAGTGTGAAGCATGGAGAGCTCAACTTGGTTATGGGAAACAAGGGAATTGCACCTGTAACGAAGATTGGAAGATTTGATCTCATGCTAAATTCTGGAGTTAGGATAGATTTAAATAATTGCTATTATTCGTCAGAAATGACTAGAAACATTATTTCATTTTATGCTTTGTATAAAGATGGTTATCATTTTTCTTTTGATAATGGAAATGGAGATATTTTGGTTCATTTAAATGATTGTTTTATTTTTAAAGCTTCTCCTTACAAAGGCATATATGAAAATGTTGAATGTGTTAGCAATGTTATTTTAAATGTTGATTCGTCTAGTGAAATTGATAAATCCAGGTTGTGGCATTGTCGTCTTGGGCACATAAACAAGAAACGCATCGCCCAACTCCAAAAGGATGGAGTGTTGGAATCATTCAACCTCAAATCGGATGATGTATGCGAATCTTGTTTATTTCACAAGATGACTAAATCACCATTCACAGGATCATGTGAAAGAGGTGAAGGACTATTGGATTTGGTACATATAGATGTATGTGGACCATTCCGATGTGCTACAAAAGATGAAAATAAATACTATGTTATATTTACTGATGACTTCAGTAGATTTGGACATGTTTATCTGATCAAACATAAGTCGGATACCTTTGAGGTGTTCAAAAGATATCAAAGCGAAGTAGAGAATCAACTAAGCAGAAAGATAAAGGTTCTCTGATCCGATAGGGGAGGAGAGTACCTTAGTATCGAATTTCTCGATCATCTTAGAGACTGTGGAATAGTTTCACAATTGACTCCTCCTAGAACACCACAGTTTAATGGTGTTGCTGAGAGGAGAAACAGAACTTTGTTAGACATGGTTCGTTCTATGATGAGTCGAGCAACAATTCCGATAAGTTATTGGGGTTATGCATTAGAAATAGCCGCCCATATCTTAAATCAAATACCCACTAAGAAAGTTTCAAAGATACCGTATGAGATGTGGAAGGGAAAAAGACCTTCTCTTGGTCACATCAAAATCTAGGGTTGTAAAGTTTACGTTAGACGGGAAACTCAAGATAAACTAGACTCCAGATCTGAAAAGTTTCTTTTCGTCGGTTATCCACAAGAGTCATTTGGATATTTGTTCTACTAAACCAAGGATAATGTGGTCTTTGTAGCTCGAAGAGGAGTGTTCCTTGAGAGAGAAATGATATCTAAAGAGGACAGTGGGAGTAAAATTGATCTTGAAGAAATTCAAGAATCTACCGATGAAGAACCTATAATAAACACTGGCGTTCAACGAGAGGTGGAGACACCTGTTGAACTTGAAGACATATCCTTACCCGTTCGCAGATCTAGTAGAGTTAGCAATCCTCCTGAGTTCTATTATGGTTACCAAATAGAAGAAGAGGATAAGATAAGTGATAGTACACTGGGTGAATTGGATGAGCCTGCTAACTACAAGGAAGCGATGGCAGGCCCTGAGGCTGCTAAGTGGAAGGAAGCTATAAAAAGAAAAATTCAGTCCATGTATGACAATCAAGTTTGGAATTTGGTTGACACTACACCCGGTCTTAAGACGATGGGTTGTAAGTGGATCTTCAAGAAGAAGACATACATGGATGGGAAAGTACACACTTATAAAGCTAGGTTGGTAGCAAAGGGCTATACTCAAACCTATGGGATTGATTATGAGGAAACCTTCTCACCAGTAGCTAAGATTAAGTCAATTAGGATTATGCTAGCCATAGCTGCATTTCATAATTATGAAATTTGACAGATGGATGTCAAACCACTTTCCTTAATGGGAAACTGACAGAGGATGTGTTCATGACACAACCAGAAGGTTTTGAAAATGCAAAGTATCCTAACAGAGTGTGCAAACTCGAAAAAGCCATTTATGGACTTAAACAAGCCTCTCATAGCTGGAATCTCTGCTTCCATGAGAAAGTCACAGAGTTTGGTTTTTCTAGAAGTGAAGATGAGTCCTGTATATATGTCAAGTTCAATGGGAGTATTGTAGTATTCTTAGTATTATATGTGGATGATATACTGCTCATAGGAAATGATGTCCCAACATTACAAGGTGTAAAAGAATGGTTGGGAAAGTGTTTCGCTATGAAAGATCTTGAAGATATATCATATATTCTAGGTATAAAGATTTATAGAGATATGTCAAGACGTCTCATAGGACTCAGCCAGGATACGTACATAGATAAAATATTGAAAAGATTCAATATGGAAAATTCTAAGAAAGGGACTTACCCTTGAATCATGGCATTAAGATCAGTAAGGATCTGTGTCCAAAGTCTGAGCAAGAATTGGACAGAATGAGTCGAATCCCATATGCTTCGGCTATAGGATCAATCATGTATGCCATGACATGTACAAGACCTGATGTCTCATTTGCTTTAAGCTTAGTGAGTCGACATCGGCAGAATCCTGGTGAAGGTCATTGGACAGCTGTAAACAATATTCTTAAGTATTTAAGAAATACTAAAGACAGGTTCTTGGTTTATGGTGGAGAAGAGGAACTTAGAGTAACGGGTTATAACGACAATAGTTTCCAAACAGACAGAGATGATTGTCGATCACAGTATGGTTAGGTATTCCTACTGAATGGGGGAGCGGTAACATGGAAAAGTTCTAAGCAAGATACATTAGCAGACTCTACATGCGAGTCTGAGTACATTGCGGCTAGTGAAGCGGCAAAGGAAGCTATCTGGATGAGGAATTTCACTAGAGATCTTGGAGTTGTTCCAACAGTACAAGATCCTATTGCTATATTCCGTGATAATGAAAGTGCAGTTGCCTTGAGTAGAGAACCCAAGCATCACGGAAAGTCAAAGCACATTGAAAGGAAATACCATTTTGTTCGAAGGAAAGTCGAAGAAGGACATGTAATTGTGAAAAGCATAAGATCGGAGGAAAATCCAGCTGATCCGTTCACAAAGCCTCTAGGAAAGTCCAAGCACGATGAACATGCTAGGAGCATAGGTTTAAGAGATAATGTAAAGTTTTAGTTGTTAGTTTGAATTTGAAACGTTATAAACAATGATAAAAACTGTAATAGACTTGGTGATTAATAATGGAGATTTTTAATGGGAAGGAGTTCTACCATTTACTATTGTTTGTCATTGTGTTTCAGTTTTGCATGTTTAGACACCACTTCCAGAGTAATAAGTTCGTACTCAAACCTCCTCAGTCGATCACACTATAGGAAGTATGTGGTGAATTAAGACTGTCATGGAGTGTTAGTAGATGTCTATGGAGATTAGACATGGCATGGAGATTGCTGCAACACTCATGGGTACTTAATGGGGATTTAAGTATAGGAGAAACCCGCACTTAAAGAGATCACTTCATGGATTAAATAACGAGTGATTTTAAGATGATAATATCTTCTATTCTTAAAATGGAGATATATGAGTATCTAGTTCTTCGAGTCTGTTTTACTTTAGTCTATTCAAACGCTGTGCGTAAATGCCAGTTACAAAGGGTATGCTAGGTATGATATGATGAGTTGACTAGTGCTATGTAGTCGATATTTATTTGTTCCTTTTGCCTAAAATGGAAAAGAGATATCATGGGCTCTTTGATGATTAAAGTTTGACTAAAAAGTGCTAGGCCTGCCCGAGACTAAGCTGATAGTTCAGTAGTCTCATATAGTCAATATAATCGGAAATCAGAAAACATATATGAATATTGAGATTGATTATAATCCATGTCTCGATTCATACAATATCGTGAAACAAAGGAATGGTTGATCACTTATCTAAAGGACTAACTCTAAGATGAGATCAGAGTTCGGTAGTTGCTTGGATGACACACTTTACATAGTTAATGAGATATAGGCTTAAGACCAATAGTAGTTGATGATTTTTCCAAGTGAGAGACTGTTGTAATAATATCCAATATCATAACTAATTGGTGAGACTATCATTAATGGTAAAGTCTTTTTTGGGTTGCTGATATCGCGTAAAAAGTCATGTTTTTACTACCGATATCTCTCTCATTCTGGAACGATTCTTGGCATTTTGAACTCAAATACGGTTCAAAACAATGACATTATGCCAAGATGGTCAAAACAAGGTTGCACTATAAAAATCAAGCAAAACGGATGAAAAACGAAGATTCCACACACGTTTGAAGATTCAAGGCATCAAAACGAAATTTCAAGACTAAAGTTCCCTTCACCAACATCCATTCTATCCAAGATGTTCGTTTTCAAAATACGAATCCAACAGAAGAAGAATCAACAAAAACGGACAAAGAACAAAGATTCTACGCCCGCCGGAAGATCCAAATGATTCGTACGCGATATCTGGAGTTAGGGACCTCATCTCAGGGGCTATCTTATGTCAAAATCTTCGTTTTTGAATTACGAATCCAACGCAAAAAGAATCGATGCAAACGGACGCATAACGAAGAAAATACGCACGAGCCAAGAAACGAAGCAAAAGACGGCGAAACGGGGCGGGTGGCAGCCAGCCGCCGCCGGCCACCACCCAGCAGCAGGGCGCCGCCGGCCTGCTGTCCCCCGCCCCGGTTTCCTTTTTTGGCTAATTCCCGTACCTGGTGCGCCTACTTTCCGCGTTGTACAGTACCCGGTGCGCCTACTTTCCGCGTTGTACAGTACCCGGTGCACCTTTTTACCCACATTGCGCTAATGTGCACCCCTTGATGCTAATGTGAGCTAAACCTCTCCTATAAATAGGAGGCTTGAGTTCATTTGCAAGACACACCTTTTCACACACCATATGCACACACATTAAGCATATTTCTCTCTTTCTTTCTCTAGATATCTCTCTCTAGCACTACTCTTAGAAGTTAGAGGAGAATTATTCTTGTAGTTAGTTCCTCTCTCTAGTTTCTCTCTCTAGCACTACTCTTAGGAGTTAGAGGAGAACTAAAGAGATATAAGTGTAGGAGCTTGTTTAGAATAGAACGAAAGCAAGAAACGCATTGTAATCTTCAGTGTATGCTTGGAATTGTGTCAATTAATTCAAGTCTACTTTCTCCCGCATTTAATCCTGGTTCTTTCTATCCTTATCTATCTTAATTAATTACGTTTATATTGATTATGCTAGATTTAGTTATTGCCATGATTAGAAAGTAGTATATTTGTTGTGTTTGCTTGTGATGTAGTTAGTTAATTATGGGATGATTTATAATTAAATATTAAAGATCGGTAATATTACTTTGATCGTCTTATTGCATGTTCTTGTTTGATTGTTGCCTTAGGATTATCATAGTAGTAAAATATAACTGGTCTTAATTATCGCAAAGTAATATGACGGCCCATATTCTACTGTTATACAGTATAGCGTTGGAAACACTTTAGGTGTAGTACAAACACGTGGAAGCTGTGTAACGACCGAAGGTAGTTATATTACGAACTAATTTATAAAATGAGAAACCTAGTTTAATTAACCTTTCTAAATAGACTTTTAAACTTCAAATTAATCTATCGTCTTTCCACCAATAAACGTGATTACAACACCTTTTTACGACGTCCAATTAAAAGGTAGTCAATTATCTGTGTCAATATAATTTGTCAAAGGTATGAAACTATGGAACCGTAAGGCTACATGGGGGATTACCGTAGGACAAGACATGGCCAAGGTTTGAAGCGGCGGAACCACTTAAAGTGAGGAACGCTGTGGATAATTAGGGGATTTATTGGGTAGTCTTAAGCAAGGGCTGATTTAAAGTCATAAATGAACTGTTTTAAATACATGAATCTGTTAGGATGACGAGGAATCGTTATATGATTCAGTAATGTCTAGTACCTTAAGATTTTGTTCCCGTTCATATGAAAGTATTATTAAACCTTAATTAAGATTTTGCTTATTATTCAAAATACTTTGTAATGTTACCATAACCTAGCTCCCGGTGTGACATGCTAATGGGATTTTAATTAGTAGGGAATCTAGTGTTTACATGAAAGTATTTAAGAATGATAATTAACTAATATCTTTCAAAATAGTTTCTCCAAATATCATCCCATAACTTAATTAACGAAGTCTCAGCAAACACTATCTTTATTTATCTGCTTTAGGTTTTACTTTTATTTCGCTTTTGTTTATTTACTTGCCTAAGTTAGTTAATATAAAAACCAAAACCCCCACCATTTTATAAACCATTCACTAGTTTGAAAGCCCTCATCTGCCTCGCCTTAGTTTCAATTCAGTCGGTTTGAAGAACGACTCTAGGTCATACCTACCACTTGCTCACCCTTAGGATTAGCATTGTTAGGAAAAACTTAGGCCCCGTAACTACAAATTTAAAACAACCCACTGCTGGTGCCCGGTTAGTAATCGTTAACGACACCGACCTGATCGGGCGCCAACAAGTTTTTGGCGCCGCTGCCGGGGACCCAACTGTAACACCCCCAAATTTAATGATTTGCGGAAGCATACTTGGGTGTTACCAATCAATATACAAAGCACAAGATATACAGTAAACGACCTCTAAATGAGACGTTGTAAAACGATTTCATAGAAATATATGTTTGAAAACTTAATGTTTTCGTATACAAAAATAGTTCCCTAGAGTCCATGCGTATGGCGGGAGATTCTATTACATAATCAACATGTACAAAAGATAATGCTGAGAATCTCCGTTAAATGCAGTTTAGTTGAATTCATGCGACTCTGGCTATGTCCTGGGGGAATCCTACTCCATATGAGTACCTGAGAATACATGCTAAAAGGTCAACACGAATGTTGGTGAATCTCACAGGTTTGTAAGTAATATCAGTTTTGAACACAAGATTTCATCAATAGTGCCCGCAGGCGTAAATCAAGTATTTGCAAATCCAGCAAATGTAAAGTAAATAAGTTATACCGTTGCCATGAGGCTCATAATCGAAGCTTAACCCGTAAGTAATAAGTTGCTCCCGTGACATGCTCGTAACTGAGCAAGCATAAGTAACGAATAATAGTCGCCCGTTTATACAGAACGGTTCGTGGTAGCGCTACTACCCCGGGCGGGGAGGGTCATTTCCCTAATGGATCCATTAACTAGTGTTCGCGCTTAAGTCCATAACTAACGATATATGATGGAGAGACTTCTGTAAATAGTAAATAACTCATGCAATTCCGTTTGGTATAATAAGCAGTTTTAGTACTTGTGTTCAAGAAAAGTAAGCAATGTATCTCACCCCGTATGTAAAACAGTAAAAGTGGGGTTGTAAGACTCACCTGAGCCGAGTAGTAAGCAGTAGCAAATATCAAGTAGTAAGTAAAGCAAGTAGGTTCTCCGAACCCGTAACCTTCAAATGCCTAAACACGTAAGGTTATGTAAGTATGTGTCTCGCAAGACGTTTCGTTTAGTTGTACACAACTAGTATGCCCGATGTTGGTTTAAGTATTCGTAATCGTTTGTCTTTAGAAAACATGTTTGACCCGTTGGTGACGGTTTGTAATAACAGTCCAAAGTGTTATCATTATATGTGTCGTTGAATCAGGTTTCGTTATTTGTAAGTGTTCGACACTTAGTGTGAAAAGTATTTACAACATCTAATGACGGGGGTCCGGGGGCAGCGCCCCTGGTAGGGGGGTCCAAGGGGCGGCAGCCCCTGGCGGGGTCCAAGGGGCAGAGCCCCTGGTTGGGGTCGAGCTGCCAAGTCAGCTTGGAAAATTTTTATTCCTACCACTTTCCTTTAATGAAAACGTATCCGAAATTTGAATTTGGAGTAAAATTAGGTGGTAAAATCTTGGTTCCGACACTTGGTAAAAGTGTAAGTTTTCAAGGTTCCGGTTTGTGCGACGTCAGGTGCGACGTCGCACATGATGACCGCGACGTTTGGAATGATGTCGCTAAGTATAGCATTCGCAATTTAATGCGACGTTACGTATTATGTCGCTATATGCGACGTTAGTTCGGTTTGCGACGTTAAGGTCTGCGTCGCTATATGCGACATTCGCAAGTCAATGCGACGTTGGGGATGACGTCGCTATATGCGACGTTGTGAGGTGTTTAGCGACGTTGTAACTGACGTCGCAATTGGGCCAACCCAAAAGCGACGTTGGCGACTGATCCGGTTTCGGTGGCCGGAAATTCGGCCGGACGACTTCCGTTGGGTCCAAATCTTTTACCCAACCCATTTTTGGACATTGTGAGCGTATATAAACCATGAAAACGTAAAAATGAGTAAAAACGGAGAGTTTCAGGTTTTGTCGGAAACTTATAAAATGCCGAAATGAAATTCCGGAAAGATAGCGTTGTAGATCGTGAAGTGGTGAACGTTTTTCTCCAAAGGGGTGGTATGATCCGGCGTCGTTTGATGGTGTTATTTTGAAATTTTAGATGATGGTGGTGGATGGGAATTTTGAAAGAGAATGGAAGGAAGAGAGAAAGAGAAAGTGAGAAAGTGGGTGGAAGTGAGAGGGAAAGGAAAGGAGGTGGAGGTTTATCCTCCACTTTCAGTTCACGTTCCGCGCTCCGCGCGGTGTTCGTTTTCTCCGTCATTTAAGCGTTAAATATTTATTTTACGCGTTAATTATCCCTTTTAAATTGCGAATCTTTGTTTAATAATTTAATTGAATTATTTGTCAAATCTTAAAATAATTCGTCTATTTTTGTCTTTAAATCGCGCGTCAACTATTTTATTCGTGTCGACGTTTATTTGTACGATATAATGCATACTTAAAATATTGTCAAAATAGTATTTGGAAAAATGATCGCGTTATTTGAACAAAATGTTTCACCAACGTCCGTAATTAACTGAATCGATTTACATTCGATTTAAAGATTGTGTACGATCAAATCCAATCGCGTATTCGTATATATATTCACAAATATATAATTTGATACATTAATTAGCCTAACATGGAACTAATTACATGTATTGACAGAGAATTAGGCACTAATTACTAGTCCTAATTGGACGGTTGTTACATTCTCCCCCTGTTAAAAGAAATTTCGTCCCGAAATTTAAGTCGAAGTCGCGTTCGGGGTAGAATCAGTGAATAAGTGGGGATACTTGAGTCGCATTTGGTCTTCCCGTTCCCAAGTGAATTCAGGACCACGTCTAGAATTCCACCTGACTTTTATGATGGGAATACGACTTTGTTTTAGTTGTTTGACCTCACGGTCCATAATCTCGGCGGGTTCCTCAACGAAGTGAAGTTTGTTATCGATGCGTATCTCGTCAAGTGGTATGATAAGTGTTTCGTCGGACAGACATTTCTTTAAGTTAGAAATGTGAAATGTAGGATGCACGCTGCTGAGTTCGGATGGCAGCTGCAATCGATATGCCACGGGGCCAATCCGTTCGAGGATCTCAAAAGGTCCAATGTACCTGGGATTTAATTTCCCGCGTTTGCCGAATCGGATTACACCTTTCCAAGGCGATACTTTCAAAAGTACTCGGTCCCCAACCTGGAACTCGAGGGGTTTGCGTCTCACGTCAGCGTAACTTTTCTGACGATCGCGTGCGGCTTTGAGTCGGTTTTGGATTTCAACAATTTTCTCGGTGGTTTCGTGTATAAGTTCAGGACCAGTGAGTTGACTATCTCCCACTTCAGTCCAAAAGATCGGTGATCGGCACTTACGACCGTACAGTGCCTCAAAAGGTGCAGCCTTAATGCTGGCGTGATAACTGTTATTGTAGGAAAACTCACACAACGGTAGGTGTCTTTCCCAGTTGTTACCGAAATCAACTACGCAGGCTCGTAGCATATCTTCCAGTGTCTGAATAGTTCGTTCGCTCTGGCCATCGGTCTGAGGGTGGTACGCGGTACTCATATCGAGACGGGTACCCAATGCTTTTTGGAGTGATTGCCAGAAACGTGATGTGAAATGAGCATCCCTGTCAGAGATGATTGAGATAGTGACACCATGTTGAAAAACGATTTCTTTGATGTAAATTTGTGTGAGGCGTTCCATTTTGTCGGTTTCTTTGATTGCCAAGAAATGAGCCGATTTGGTGAGACGATCGACGATCACCCAAATGGTATCGCAACCGCTTGACGACTTAGGAAGTTTGGTTATGAAATCCATGGAAATCTGTTCCCATTTCCATTCAGGTATGTCGGGTTGTTGGAGTAAGCCAGAAGGTTTCTGGTATTCGGCTTTGACTTTTGAACAAGTAAGACACTTGCTGACGTACGTGGCGATTTCAGCTTTCATGTTCGGCCACCAATAAAACTCTTTGATCCCATGATACATTTTATCGGATCCCGGGTGGATAGAATATTTGGACTTGTGAGCTTCATCCATCACCAAGTCCCGCAGGTTCCCGAAACTAGGCAACCAGACTCGGTTAGAGAAGTACCTAACTCCATTAGGTCTGATTTCGAACTGTTTATCCATGCCTCGTAAGGCCTCGTTTTTGACATTATCAAGTTTGAGAGCTTCGAGTTGAGCGGTGAGAATCTGGATATTCAAATCGTTGTGAATGGTCATACTGAGGGCCCAAACTCGAAGTGGTTTTGTTCGTTCCTTACGACTGAGAGCATCGGCAACCACGTTGGCCTTGCTCGGATGATATTTGATCTCACAGTCGTAATCGGTGAGCAACTCGACCCATCGACGTTGCCTCATGTTAAGATCTTTTTGGTCGAAGATGTGTTGGAGACTTTTGTGGTCGGTGAATACAGTACTTTCGGGTACCATAAAGGTAATGTCTCCAGATTTTGAGGGCGAATACCGCGGCCCCTAACTCGAGGTCGTGTGTAGAATAGTTTTTCTCGTGGACTTTTAGTTGTCGGGAGGCGTAAGCAATGACCTTGTCTCGTTGCATCAGTACGCAACCGAGACCTTGGTGAGAAGCATCGCAGTATACCACGAAGTCATCGGTGCCTTTGGGTAGGGATAGAATAGGCGCACTGCAAAGCTTGAGTTTCAACAGCTGAAAGGCTGACTCTTTTTTATCGGTCCAGTCGAACTTTTTATCCTTTTGAGTCAGTGTCGTGAGTGGTATGGCTATTTTTGAGAAGTTTTCAATGAATCGGCGATAATACCCCGCCAATCCCAAGAATTGGCGTACTTCGGTAGGAGTGGTTGGCGCCTGCCAGTTCTTGATGGCCTCGATTTTTGATGGGTCTACATGAATTCCCTGACTATCAATCACATGCCCAAGGAATTGAATGGTTTTTATCCAGAACTCACACTTAGAGAATTTGGCGTAAAGCTCCTCGTGTCTAAGTAGTTCTAGGATGGTTCTGAGGTGTTGTGCGTGTTCTTGTTCGTTTCGTGAGTATATGAGGATGTCATCGATGAAGACAATGACAAACTTGTCAAGATAAGGTTTACACACCCGATTCATAAGGTCCATGAATACAGCCGGTGCGTTGGTTAGACCAAAGGGCATCACTTGGAACTCGTAGTGCCCGTAACGGGTTCTGAATGCGGTTTTTGGGATGTCAGCATCACGAACACACAATTGATGATAACCTGATCGAAGATCAATCTTTGAATAACAGCTTGATCCTTGAAGTTGATCGAACAGATCGTCGATTCGAGGGAGTGGGTATCGGTTCTTGACGGTTAGTTTGTTTAACTCTCGGTAGTCGATGCACATTCTGAATGAACCGTCTTTCTTTTTAACAAACAAGACCGGAGCTCCCCAAGGTGAAGAACTCGGTCTGATGAATCCTCTATCCAGGAGTTCCTGTAACTGAGTAGACAACTCCTGAAGTTCGGATGGGGCTAGGCGGTACGGTGCTCGGGCCACCGGTGCGGCACCCGGCACAAGATCAATCGAGAACTCAACCTGTCTAGGTGGAGGTAAACCAGGTAGTTCTTCTGGAAAGACTTCGGGAAAGTCTCTAACAATTGGCACATCTTCAAGTCGCTTCTCCTCCGACTTTTTCTCCGTGATGTGTGCGAGAATTGCTGGATAACCTTTTCTCAGAAATTTTCGGGTTTTTAAACAGGAGATTATGTTTAGTCTCGACCCACCGGTCTCCCCTTGTATGATCAAGGTTCTACCGATGGCGAGAGGGATGCGGACGATCTTATCATAACAAACAATTTCGGCCCGTTGCTTGGACAACCAGTCCATACCCACGATGACGTCGAAACTTCCTAGTTCAACAGGCATAAGATCGATTGAGAAGATTTCGTCGGCTAGTTTTAAAGTGAAATTAGGTATCACACTATCGGTTTCTATGAGTTTACCATTTGCAAGTTCTACTGTGTACTTAACATCTAAGGCCATGGGGGTGATGTCAAGTAGTGGGCAAAACTCATCAGAAATATAGCTCTTATCGGCACCAGTATCAAATAGAATAGAAGCAGATAAGTTGTTGAGGAAGAACATACCCGAGACCACATTCGGGTCTTGACGGGCGTCCCCTGAGTTGATCACGAAGGCTCTGCTCCGAGTGTTCTTGCGGTTGTTGTTGTTGTTGTTGTTGTTGTTGTTCTTCAGCTTGGGGCAATTGTTCTTGAAATGCCCAGAATTTCCGCACCCAAAGCAGGTCTTTGGTGCAATGGTGTTGGGGGTAGGAATGATGGCTCGGCAATCCTTGGCTAGTTGCCCGAACCGTTTGCAGTTGGTGCAAGGGCAGGAACCGTCATGATGACGATTGCATTTGGAACAGTAGGGTTTGTTCCCGATGTACCCTTTCTTTTCTGTAGTCCCCGATGAATAAGTCTTAACGGACTCAGGCTTTTTGTTGGTGATTTGGTTGGATGAGTTGGGGTTTCCTTCCCATTTGCGTTTGTTGTTTGCAGATGGGGTTGATGTTGTGCCACGGCGGACAGAGTTTGCCGTCAGTTCATGGGCCATACGAATGGCGCTCTGAATCGTACCCGGTTTGGATGACGTTACCAGGTCTTGTAGTCTGTCGGGGAGTCCATCGACATATTTCTCGATCCTCTTGTACTCGGGATCGACCATGGATGGGCACAGAAGTGCCAGTTGGTGAAAATGGTTGGTGTACCCGGTGATATCATCACCCTGCATTTTGTGGTTCCAGAATTCCAATTCTAGTTGTTTCAATTCATCCCTGGGGCAGTACTCGCCCCTCAACATCTCCTTCAACTCCTCCCACGGGAGTTTGTAAGCATTAGAGATACCCACAGTTTGGGCATAGGTGTTCCACCAGGTGAGAGCGGTGTCAGTGAAAGTACTAACGGAGAACTTAACCTTGTCTCCCTCCGCACAGTTGCAGATAAGAAATACAAATTCGACTTTCTCGATCCAGCGTACTAGACCGATAGCTCCCTCAGTACCTGCAAAGTTCAGAGGTTTGCAGTTCTGGAAGTCTTTGTAAGAACAGGGTTTGGGTTGTGGCCCATTAGTAGCTGTATCTTCGCTACCAGGAGTTGATGTTCGGGTAGCTAGGGCTTGGGCCACACTACGGGCAATCAGACCCGCAATTTCGGCTTCACTAAGGGTGACCTGTCGGCGAGGAGGCATGATGCTGAACAAGAAAAGAACAAGGAAAAGAAATAAGGTAATTGCATGAAATTTATGATATATCACAAGTGTATATGATGAGATACACGATAACAGTACGAGGTGATAATCACATTCCATTTAGATAAACAAGTTGGATACAAGGTACGGGTTTTCCAAGAGATTACAAAGTAATAGTAGTACAAAAGTGCCGGGAATTGTTACATCCGGTTGAATTACATAGGTCCTATTTAAGTAGTTAACTGGTTACAGGTTACAGACTAATCTAATCTTGATGTAGATTAATCCGCTCCATCAGTGCGACAAGGCGGTCCACGGTTTCTGCAAGTCTGTTGGCTTGTCTGGCGTTGTCTTCAACCAAGGCCAGTCGTTGTACCAATGTTCGAGAGTACTCCTCTGCCTCCTGTGAACGTTGTTCACATTCCTCTAGTCGGTCTCTCATGAGTTCATCCGCACCTAATTCAGCAGTCATTGAATCCTACATTATGCTTACAGAGAGGCTGGTATCTTCTTGTTCTCGCTGGAGTTGTGATATATGTTCAAGAGCTTGGCGGAGCAGGTAGGTCATTCGGTGTTGTTCCCGTTCGAGATTCTCGAGTCTTTGCTCCTGACGGCGGAGTTGGGTAGCCAACATTGGCACCGTAGGGTGTGCCGAGTTCCGAGAGTTATGAACAGGATAGGGGCTGCTTCGAGGTGGCCTAGTGTTTCTCCTGGCTACTTGTGGGTTTTGTGATCCGGGTGGATGAGAGCGTGACGTATTGGGTGGTGTGTTTGCCATTCCTGTGGTAGAGTGTAAGTAAGACGAGGCTAATATATATGTAAGTATATAATATCCAGCCTAGCGTCTAACACGTATCAAGCAATGGTCCGGTTCTCTCGTGGTCAGAGTCAACTAACGTATTCCTGTTCAACATAACCATTTCAGACGTCACATCATCTTTCCTTAATTGTACATAGTTGATCAGGCTATGTTAAATTAAAGTCGTATGCTGTAATTCCTGAATCAATCATGCCTAATAAGGAAATACTGCCTAATGGTCATAGTCTAGGCCCACTAAATGCAACCTAGTTCACTATAACCTTAGGCTCTGATACCAATATGTAACACCCCCAAATTTAATGATTTGCGGAAGCATACTTGGGTGTTACCAATCAATATACAAAGCACAAGATATACAGTAAACGACCTCTAAATGAGACGTTGTAAAACGATTTCATAGAAATATATGTTTGAAAACTTAATGTTTTCGTATACAAAAATAGTTCCCTAGAGTCCATGCGTATGGCGGGAGATTCTATTACATAATCAACATGTACAAAAGATAATGCTGAGAATCTCCGTTAAATGCAGTTTAGTTGAATTCATGCGACTCTGGCTATGTCCTGGGGGAATCCTACTCCATATGAGTACCTGAGAATACATGCTAAAAGGTCAACACGAATGTTGGTGAATCTCACAGGTTTGTAAGTAATATCAGTTTTGAACACAAGATTTCATCAATAGTGCCCGCAGGCGTAAATCAAGTATTTGCAAATCCAGCAAATGTAAAGTAAATAAGTTATACCGTTGCCATGAGGCTCATAATCGAAGCTTAACCCGTAAGTAATAAGTTGCTCCCGTGACATGCTCGTAACTGAGCAAGCATAAGTAACGAATAATAGTCGCCCGTTTATACAGAACGGTTCGTGGTAGCGCTACTACCCCGGGCGGGGAGGGTCATTTCCCTAATGGATCCATTAACTAGTGTTCGCGCTTAAGTCCATAACTAACGATATATGATGGAGAGACTTCTGTAAATAGTAAATAACTCATGCAATTCCGTTTGGTATAATAAGCAGTTTTAGTACTTGTGTTCAAGAAAAGTAAGCAATGTATCTCACCCCGTATGTAAAACAGTAAAAGTGGGGTTGTAAGACTCACCTGAGCCGAGTAGTAAGCAGTAGCAAATATCAAGTAGTAAGTAAAGCAAGTAGGTTCTCCGAACCCGTAACCTTCAAATGCCTAAACACGTAAGGTTATGTAAGTATGTGTCTCGCAAGACGTTTCGTTTAGTTGTACACAACTAGTATGCCCGATGTTGGTTTAAGTATTCGTAATCGTTTGTCTTTAGAAAACATGTTTGACCCGTTGGTGACGGTTTGTAATAACAGTCCAAAGTGTTATCATTATATGTGTCGTTGAATCAGGTTTCGTTATTTGTAAGTGTTCGACACTTAGTGTGAAAAGTATTTACAACATCTAATGACGGGGGTCCGGGGGCAGCGCCCCTGGTAGGGGGGTCCAAGGGGCGGCAGCCCCTGGCGGGGTCCAAGGGGCAGAGCCCCTGGTTGGGGTCGAGCTGCCAAGTCAGCTTGGAAAATTTTTATTCCTACCACTTTCCTTTAATGAAAACGTATCCGAAATTTGAATTTGGAGTAAAATTAGGTGGTAAAATCTTGGTTCCGACACTTGGTAAAAGTGTAAGTTTTCAAGGTTCCGGTTTGTGCGACGTCAGGTGCGACGTCGCACATGATGACCGCGACGTTTGGAATGATGTCGCTAAGTATAGCATTCGCAATTTAATGCGACGTTACGTATTATGTCGCTATATGCGACGTTAGTTCGGTTTGCGACGTTAAGGTCTGCGTCGCTATATGCGACATTCGCAAGTCAATGCGACGTTGGGGATGACGTCGCTATATGCGACGTTGTGAGGTGTTTAGCGACGTTGTAACTGACGTCGAAATTGGGCCAACCCAAAAGCGACGTTGGCGACTGATCCGGTTTCGGTGGCCGGAAATTCGGCCGGACGACTTCCGTTGGGTCCAAATCTTTTACCCAACCCATTTTTGGACATTGTGAGCGTATATAAACCATGAAAACGTAAAAATGAGTAAAAACGGAGAGTTTCGGGTTTTGTCGGAAACTTACAAAATGCCGAAATGAAATTCCGGAAAGATAGCGTTGTAGATCGTGAAGTGGTGAACGTTTTTCTCCAAAGGGGTGGTATGATCCGGCGTCGTTTGATGGTGTTATTTTGAGATTTTAGATGATGGTGGTGGATGGGAATTTTGAAAGAGAATGGAAGGAAGAGAGAAAGAGAAAGTGAGAAAGTGGGTGGAAGTGAGAGGGAAAGGAAAGGAGGTGGAGGTTTATCCTCCACTTTCAGTTCACGTTCCGCGCTCCGCGCGGTGTTCGTTTTCTCCGTCATTTAAGCGTTAAATATTTATTTTAATCGTTAATTATCCCTTTTAAATTGCGAATCTTTGTTTAATAATTTAATTGAATTATTTGTCAAATCTTTAAATAATTCGTCTATTTTTGTCTTTAAATCGCGCGTCAACTATTTTATTCGTGTCGACGTTTATTTGTACGATATAATGCATACTTAAAATATTGTCAAAATAGTATTTGGAAAAATGATCGTGTTATTTGAACAAAATGTTTCACCAACGTCCGTAATTAACTGAATCGATTTACATTCGATTTAAAGATTGTGTACGATCAAATCCAATGCGTATTCGTATATATATTCACAAATATATAATTTGATACATTAATTAGCCTAACATGGAACTAATTACATGTATTGACAGAGAATTAGGCACTAATTACTAGTCCTAATTGGGCGGTTGTTACACCAACTGTACGATCCATAGGCGTCAAGATGAACTTACTCGCTAGTGAACCTTTAGGATTAACTCTTCTCCTTAGACCCCTACGTCTTTCTTTATTTTTCCTTCCTTTTACTATTTTTGCAAATTACGTTATCCCTATCCACTCAACTAGTCAACCACCTACCAATGAGACTATGACAGCTACACGTATAACTCTCGCTGAAAACTCTAAACCTCTGATTGAAGGTCGAGGAGGACCAATTGTCTATCCGGAAACCGATAGAACTTCATTTGAATTAAAGCCCCATATTGTTCAGTTAGTCCAAAACCTCTGTCAATTCCGTGGCCTACCAAATGATGATCCTAACTCCCACCTTGACAAATTCATTTCCTTATCCAACTCTTTTAAGCCGATTGGGGTTAATCAGGACATAGTCTACCTATACCTATTTCCCTATTCACTCACTCTCAATGCAGAAACCTGGTTTGAGGAACTAGAGATTAACTCTATAACCTCTTGGGTAGAATTAGCAACCAAATTTTTGGCCAAATATTTCCCCCCATCAAAACAAGCCATGTTTAGGACCAACATCATAAACTTCCGTCAAGTGCATGATGAATCAGTCTACGATGCATGGGAACGCTTTAAGGGATTGCTTAAGAAATGTCCAAATCATCGTTTTGAGCACTTAGACCAGTTGCGCATTTTCTACAATGGTCTCTTGCCGCACCACCGTCCTTTACTTGATACCGCCTCTTAAGGTAGTTTCATAGACTGTACGGCAAATGAAGCTTGGAGCCTTATTGTGAAAATGACAATACACAACCATGACTGGAACAGTGAAAATCACCCCTCGCTAGTGAATTCACCTACTATAATCGGGAATGAAGCTATCAAAACCCTCACTCAGCAAGTGGCAGACCTAACCAAGGAGATTAAGGAATTGAAAAGTCAACAACAACAAGCCTGTCAAGTTCAAACCTGTCTTAATTGTGCTAATCTGAACCACTCAGTCCAAATTCCTCAATTTCATCTAACTTCACCCAATACTAACCCTTCTTTTAACCCACCTAGGAATAGCCCACTAACTTACCAACCTCAACCTTTGGAACCCTCTTCCTCACAAACCTCTAGTTTTGACGACACCCTGATACAAGTCATTCAAGGAATCTCGGCTAGACAAGACCAAACTGATATCTCGTTAAGAGATCAACTGACTTTGTTAAAAGCTCTCGAATCCCAATTAGGACAATTAGCACAGCGTATTAATGCTAAACCTCAGGATAGTCCAACTAGTTCCCATAAGGAGGCTTCCCATATTCAAGACTCTCAGGTAGCACATAGCCCACCTACGATTTCTTCTCCGGTGAAGGAACCACCTATTGTCCCATCGACAATGGATTTAGAGTCTGCAACAAATAGGAAAGTAAACATTCCATTTCCGGCTCGTCTTAAACAACGACCCGACAAGCTTAAGTCTTTTCAGCTTGATAGGAAATTCCTAGATACCGCCTCTGAAGTTCACTCCAAAAAGTACTTCAGAAAACTTCTAACAACCAAGGATAAGGTACCCGAAGTACCCAATGTCCCGCTGAACGAGGAATGTTCAGCTATCTTGAAAAATACCATTCCAGAAAAACTCGGAGACACCGGACGTTTTACTCTCCCCATTTCCATCTACAATTCAGGCATTATCTGTTCTCTCGCCGATTTAGGAGCTAGTGTTAATCTTATGCCATACTCGCTTTTCAAGAGGCTTGAGTTAGAAAATCTTCGACCGACCAAAATGACAATACAGCTTGCTGACCACTCGGTCAAGTACCCTAGGGGAATAGCTGAAAATGTTTTAGTTAGGATTGACAAATTTCTTTACCCAGCAGATTTTGTAGTAATGGATATGCAGGAAGACGTACACATCCCAATCATACTAGGAAGACCTTTCATGAATACGGCCAAGGCAATCATCAACGTTTTCGCACAAACCATCAGCTTGCAGTCTCAGGAAGAAACCATCACTTTCCATATCGACAATCCTAACGCTGAAAACCAAGCCGATATGTACATGATCTCCACGGACAAGACCATAGAGGACAAAGAAACTGCAGAGTCAACAAGTGAAAGTAAATCTAGTAAGGAAATGGCAATCACGCCATATTTTCCGATTGACCTCCGACGAATAGGACAAGAGATGAAAAATGCATCTCCATCAGCAAACAAACCAACGATGAAAGAAATTGGGAAGATAAAGATTGAAGAAGAAAACAAAATAAGCACACCGCCAACTAATCCATTTACCACGAAAGAAATGGCGGGAAGTAACCACAATCATCCCACGAGAAGAGAAACGCAGGAGGAATATTCCAAACGCACAAGATACCAACCGCAAACCATCATAGAACACAAAGTGCTCGAAGAATTAATCCAAAGATTTGACAAAGTAGTAGGAGGAATAAGCGGCGTAGTCAACATGCTTGCTCTTTCCCTTGCTGAACTGCAATTCTGTCTACAACAGAAACGGACTTACGCTAGAATCTACAATGCCCTTAAAAGATCTAACATCCCATTCACCTCAACACAATGGGAGATGTTAGGATCCGTTAGAGCGCATATGAAAGAGAGTACTGGACATCCGAGCAGTCGTGCCGACATCTTGATAAAAAATGACCTCACATCATTGCTTGACTTGTTAAATAGAGAAGATCACCTTAGTTCCAAAGAAAGCGGATATATGGTTATCAACTCCACTATTGAAAGACAAGTTGAGTTATTGATTGAAGAACTTAGTGATCTTGTTTGGGAGGAATCAAGGCGCGAACGACCTTTTAGGGCTACATATGAATCACCACTTGATATCGCTACTTTTGTTATGATCCATCTACAGGAGATTCAACAACGGAAAAGTAACTCCAGAACGAAGTTCATATTCTACTCAGGATGCAAGGAGATACTTCGTCAGCTTGTTCTAGTTTTCTCAGAATCCGATTTCCCATTCAACAACCATCAGCACCGGCAAAAAGAGAACCTGTGCACATGCATAAGAAGATTCAACGGAGACCCCAAGACCGAGAATTATGAAGGCATAAAACTGCAATTCTTGGCGTTTGTTTGCTCTCTCTGGCAAAACCCACCGCCAAGAAAGGTTGTTAAGACAGACACAACCACCATGACCGACCTTAGTGGGACTGTCACTAAAGCAGTCGACTACATCACCTTCGGACTTCACGGACTTGCGAGGACAACTTCAGAGCATCTTCAGAACTACAAGTCAGAATCGAGAGATAGTCCATTTGAATTGATTACGATAATAGTCAATCATTTCATGAGAATCTATCCACCTCGATACACTTTTCCGCAACCTAGGGCCCACAACATCAACAAAGGGGATCCCATGGATGCATCCATCTCCATCTAGCTAGGAGAAAAGAAGTCGAGCTCTCGACCTTAAAAGAGCGCTTCTCGGGAGGCAACCCGTGTTTTTACATTTTCGCAATTTTACATTCCAAGAAGTGATGAAATCTCCGACTATCTTTCACACTCGGATAATGCAAAGTATAACACCCTTCATTTATACTAATTTAAATATAGTCAATCAGTCCAAATAGATAGTGATAATTTACATCGTTTTAACAACTTATAAAATTCAACATTTTCAAAACATAATTTATTCAACCGAGGTGTTATATAAAACACTTTGAAACATTATATTATACAAATCCCTTATCAGAGTATGCCTCGTGGTCAAACATTCCTGCTAGCCCAACTTCTTGCACACCCATTATTCAAACCGAAACCTGCAAGAAGTGTTAATGTGGGGGATTAGCATAACGCTAAGTGAGCAGATAACTAATCAACAACCTAACTTAGCGCAACAACTTTGTGTACAACAATTATCACTAAACAAGCTAGTACACAATACAACACATCAACAATGCATCAGTTCAACAATGCAACAATTCAACTAATCAACAACACCATAATGAGGATCGGCGGCTCTGGGGATAACCATAAACCCGGGTGGCTCCCCAAGAACACTTATCCAACCTAACCGTATGGCCATACGGACGAGACCGATAGCTAGTGATTATCTTCAACTAACACAGGAGATGTGTTAAACTTTGGATAACCAACTAGCCCAACCAACAGTTCAACAACTCGTTGCCTCATTAACAACTGATGCCCGAAGGCCAATTAACTCAAGTGATCACGTAATCAACAAGTCACATATTCAACTAGTCAACATATCAACAGTATTATTACTATCAACATAATCATCAATGCAACGGATAAAGTAATAATACGTTACTTGTTGTAACCAAACTTGTTACAACCAAGTTACGCTGAGGATTAGAGATCCACTCACCGATCACCTCAGGCATCCACTCAGTATTCTAATATCACTGAGCCTTCTGCACATCTGACAATCCAATAGAATAATACAAGTTAGTTACTTGTCTCAAATATATACAACATCATTCTAATAGATTAACAACAAACCCGATTTACTCAATTCATATGAATTAACATAATTACCACAATTCTCATTATTCAATTCCTATTATAAATAAATGTTTCAACATCATTAATTTATCATCACTAGCAAATTATGATCATAGAATCTCATTAATCCACTTCCATCATCAGTAATCAACATGGTTAAACCACAGCTAAGGTTATTAACCTCTACCATTAACAATTCATCAAACTTCCAATATTTAAGTCTAATGAATACTTAATAATTAAGTTCACACAATCAACATCTTTAATCATCAATTAAGTGTTCTTAATCACCAAAAATGCTAATTTTATCATATAATTCATTATCATTATCAAGTTCATCAATAACCTCAAGCACACTTGATCAAATTCTTTAATTTCAAGTTACAACTCAACTTATAATCATGAATTAGGCACTAACTAACAACTATAACATAACAATATGCTTCAATTCATGAATTATCAACTAACCCATGAACTACCTATATGATCATACATAAGTTTATTCATTTCTATGATAAGATTTAAGTTATAATCATCATACAAACCTCAACTCACAACTATACAATCATAACAAGCTTCAATTCCATCATTTACATCAAAACCCAATTTCTAAGTTAACATGAAACTCAAAATTAACACATACAACATGTTTATAATGATGATGGAATGATTAAACCATATTATGAAAGCATAACTAACATCAATTCAACCATTTGAAACTCTAATTTCGGATTAAAGTCAAGAACATCAAAACCCCCAATTTCTAGGGTTTATATAATTCAAGAGATAGAGACTTACAAGATGATTAGAAGGATTTGAGGAAGATAATCCATGTTTTAAAAGCTTGAATTCGAATTCCATGGACCCAATTTGGTGATTCTTCAAGGATTTAGGATTCATCATGTATGTATATATGATATGATACGTACGTATGTATATATGTATATAGATATGTTTAAAACAAACACCGACTCAAAGTTTAAGTCTAGTATATAATTACCCAAATTTCTTTCCCCGTACTTATCATTGTCTGGAACTTAAAAATCATTTACGGGGAAATATTATTTTATTTTACCGTCAACTAGATTAAATTAAAACAATTAATAATTTATTAATCACAATAAATTATTCGACTCTTTTACCCATTTATTTTCAAATAAATCACCGAAACTATTTTCTGACACATTAAATAATAATTCACAGTCAGAAAATATTAAATACTACTAGACCCGAGGACTGGGTGTTACAAATCTCCCCTCCTTAAAGAGATTTCGTCCTCGAAATCTGATCACACTTATATGATCTAAGAACACAACCGCTTATTACTCCCATTCCTCATGTGAGATTTAACTCACATTTTATTTCTAATTTGCTAATATTTATCCTTTCATATTACACTAATGGTATACTACTCATTAATATATGCACCCAATTTAATTCACTAATGCATATAACCATCATGCATATCTGTAATCACACAACCACCGAAACAACTTGCATATATTTAACCACTAAACACAAAATGTGTATACATATTATCAACTTACACACCACCAGTGTGTATATCAACTGAATTCACATAAACACATAAGTTGTGTTTTGAAACCCTATCTAATTTCAGCAACCAAAGTAATATTACCCCATAATCAATCATTATAATAATTACACATATCCCATGTTACTCCCTTGAGCAACTCCACCATATGTATGTATAATTCAATCCTTTTTCACATGCCTATATACCAATGTACATGTTTCTTCCCTTTTCCCCTTGCACAATTATTGTGCACTAATCCTGTCTTTAATAAGTCAACTAACCATTTACATGAGCATTTATACTTAGTCATGTATACAACTAAAACACATAATCACTGGTCACAAATGTAACACATATCTCTTTGAACATCTCAACCTTACAGTAATTACAACAAGTGGTAGTGTATACCACAATATACACCTTAACAACAAAAGTTTGGCTCGATTTACAACTAGCAATTTAGCTAACATCTTGTTAGAGATTTTCACTTTTGCAACTAACTGATTACAACTTTACAACTTATAAATATAAATACAATCTTGATTATATGAAACTCTTATTCAAAAGCATCACCATTCATATAATCATAATCACATATAGAATAAACAATAAGCAGTATGTAGAGGTCAATTCTTATTGTTGAAACTACTATTACATAATCAACTAGCATCCGGTTACACCAATTAAGATGCTAAGACAACACCAGTTAATACCATATATCATCCTCAATGGTATTTCAACAACACAAGGTGTAGTCATAAATCATCTTTTCAACAATATTACCACAATATTATTCATAAACAACTGACCTCTACTTTGCGGAAATCATCTTTTAAAGATTACTAGTTGCACTTAACTATATACATATCTCTTGTACCCTAGTTACCACATTAAACAACAACTTAATGGTTTATTACTCTTTTATTTTAGTCAATCATTGACTATATTTCAACTACAGGTCAACATATCTTACCTGTTATTTTAAAACCACTTAACTTTACCTGGTACTTAGTAACCTCAACAACTCCATGTGAAATGGCATAATATAAATACGTTGGCCAGACGTCGTCATATTATGTCAGTCACACTTTATTCTCAGGTCACTTCATACCATTAATTTTCCTAAGTAATTATCTTTAATCTCACTTATTTCCCAACAATGATATCAACAATTATAACAACATGTAATAGTAAGTATATCCCAAATTATTAACTTGCTAATATTTTCAACTTATCACTTTTAATATGAACTACTCAGATTATCATGTATATATAACAATACAAGCATACAACACCAATGTCTGACACAATACATCAGTCAACTTCTTTATTACCCGATTCAATATCAAGTATTATTTATATAGCTTAATACTTATAGTACATTTAGTACTAAACAATTCATCAATAACATATGTGATATTCAACACATAATCATCAATCTATGTACCTTTAATCAAATCTCAATTGAGTATTTCATGCTCAACTATTACATCAATATAAGCTCCTATGCTTATTTCGTAATTTCTTAAAACGCTTAATTCAACATTCTCTATTTCTCTATATGATTCAATACTTTATCATATTTCAATTTATCCACATAATAAGATCCACATAATCCCATAATCAATGTTTACTAACCCTAGTTAACAATAGTCATCAATACCATATACTGGCATACTTTGTAGTTAAGTAAACCGTCTACAACCGACTCATACACAATGGACCATATAGACCTCTTAAAACAAGTTTTAATATTGCATATAATCACAGGAATGATCTCTGGGCTCAATAAAACAAAAGCCCAATACAAAACGTAAGCTAAAAGTTCGAAATAAGATTCGAAAAACAATAAAACGCGATTTTTCGGGCCCCAAACGACCCCGAAGTGCCAAAAACTGACAGGGCTCATGACAACGCATGAGCTTTGACCGTTGGGCCGTTTTTGAGTGGACATGTAAATTTCGTCTTAATCGGACACCGAAATTTTCTAGCGGAAATTTCTATGTCAAAAGTTACGTCGAACGTCGAAAAACATAAAAAAAATATTTTAATCCTGTAAATACCCACAAACCGCCGGCTAGGCTACATGAGCCGCCGGCTAACATATCTAGCCGCCGGCTAAAGGTCTTGACCCGCCGGCTACCCGAGTCGAAACGCCGGCTAACACCAATTTTTGCAAACAGAACAAAAGTTCGTTTTAAAGCCAAAAGAAGCCGCCGGCTTGGGTCATCCAGCCGCCGGTTTGGACCTCCAGCCGCCGGCTATAACCTCCAGCCGCCGGGTCCCCTGTCTGCACAGCAGACTGAACATCTTAGTGCAAAAATGCGAATTTCAAACGCGCATATCTCACAAACCGTAAGGAGTTAGGTCATGAAATTTTGCAGGCACCTCCACTATGCCAAAATAAAACTTTCCCTTTTTACACTTTTTCAATTTTCACATTTTACGAGAAAACGGACATGTAACTCATTTTAGGCCATTTCCGACCATTTTAGTGAACACGCCATATTCCAAATGGCTTACTTTCTGACTTCAACCCTTTACCAACATGTTTCTATATATATTTAAGACGTGTGGGCATATTCATCACCCCCATATACCCTTCCTATCGTATTTTCACTCGTTGACCCGTTTAGGGGTCCAATTGGGCACCTTTACCAAAATCTACTAGTTTAACTACTTCAACACTTTCAACACACATTCCTACTATATGTAGGACTTAAAATCACTGTTACATTGGTCATAACCAAACCAATACTCATTTTAACCATTTAACCACCCAGTGACCCATTTGGGCACTTTAACAACCCATTTGGGTTTCAACCTATATGTTTACAAATTTTAACACCCATTTTACACTTCTTTGACTTTACCAAGTCAAACAACTTCACTTTCGCTATCGGTGTCTCATTATATTCTTCAAACACCAAATTCACATAAAATCATCAAATTTAGACCAATCACAACAAGTTTTCCAATTTCATGATCACTTTGACTTTTCACAACTTGTCAATACATATTAGTTTGGTTGACCACTTCGACTTCATTATATTACCACTTTTAGTATATAGATCATAATTCAATTACAATCATGATCATTATTAAACACATAAACATCTTACCATATTCATCACTTTATAGTATATATATTACCAAATTCGACTCTACTAATCTCAACTTTGACTTTTCTGTGTCAAACATACCATTCCCAATCAATGGACACTTTCTCATTTAAACAACAACAAGACTCCAAATTACCTCGATTGAGATATTCCAACAATCTCATTTCACTATCTAGAGTCATTTCAACTTTGCTAATCACAGTACTTCCAAAATTATTATTTCACATAACAATTCATACAACCGATTTCATATTTTAATTTCATATTGTAGACACAATTAAATCCACATAATACAACTATTACACCTTATTCAACAATGTATCTACACAATTTAACAATATATTACACCTTTCTATGATGTTAAACATCTCATTTAGTATCTCCTCATCAGATTTACAAGCAACTATTATCAAGGACTCATCACTAAGGAATCATAGCAGTTTGACTCAACTTACTTCACTACTAATCATAACATAGCAAAGTAAACAATTCAAACTTATTTAAATTCATCGAATTTATCGAGAATTACCTGGCATATCTAGGCCCACGAGTATTAAGGAATCAATGAGAATACCTATTGGTTCCTCATATTCCTCCGTTTCTGCAACCAAAACAACACTTTTGCAACTTTTTATAGGTTAGTACACATTCAATAACAACTTTCTCATGCAACTACTAATCCCGCACTCCCAGGAATGTTTGACTTGACACTACCATAGATTTGGGATTGAACACATTGCAATGTCCAATTCGCCCAAACCTATGCTCTGATACCAACTTATAACACCCTTCATTTATACTAATTTAAATATAGTCAATCGGAAGCGTAAGTCCAAATAGATAGTGATAATTTACATCGTTTTAACAACTTATAAAATTCAACATTTTCAAAACATAATTTATTCAACCGAGGTGTTATATAAAACACTTTGAAACATTATATTATACAAATCCCTTATCAGAGTATTGCCTCGTGGTCAAACATTCCTGCTAGCCCAACTTCTTGCACACCCATTATTCAAACCGAAATCTGCAAGAAGTGTTAATGTGGGGGATTAGCATAACGCTAAGTGAGCAGATAACTAATCAACAACCTAACTTAGCGCAACAACTTTGTGTACAACAATTATCACTAAACAAGCTAGTACACAATACAACACATCAACAATGCATCAGTTCAACAATGCAACAATTCAACTAATCAACAACACCATAATGAGGATCGGCGGCTCTGGGGATAACCATAAACCCGGGTGGCTCCCCAAGAACACTTATCCAACCTAACCGTATGGCCATACGGACGAGACCGATAGCTAGTGATTATCTTCAACTAACACATGAGATGTGTTAAACTTTGGATAACCAACTAGCCCAACCAACAGTTCAACAACTCGTTGCCTCATTAACAACTGATGCCCGAAGGCCAATTAACTCAAGTGATCACGTAATCAACAAGTCACATATTCAACTAGTCAACATATCAACAGTATTATTACTATCAACATAATCATCAATGCAATACTTATAAAGTAATAATACGTTACTTGTTGTAACCAAACTTGTTACAACCAAGTTACGCTGAGGATTAGAGATCCACTCACCGATCACCTCAGGCATCCACTCAGTATTCTAATATCACTGAGCCTTCTGCACATCTGACAATCCAATAGAATAATACAAGTTAGTTACTTGTCTCAAATATATACAACATCATTCTAATAGATTAACAACAAACCCGATTTACTCAATTCATATGAATTAACATAATTACCACAATTCTCATTATTCAATTCCTATTATAAATAAATGTTTCAACATCATTAATTTATCATCACTAGCAAATTATGATCATAGAATCTCATTAATCCACTTCCATCATCAGTAATCAACATGGTTAAACCACAGCTAAGGTTATTAACCTCTACCATTAACAATTCATCAAACTTCCAATATTTAAGTCTAATGAATACTTAATAATTAAGTTCACACAATCAACATCTTTAATCATCAATTAAGTGTTCTTAATCACCAAAAATGCTAATTTTATCATATAATTCATTATCATTATCAAGTTCATCAATAACCTCAAGCACACTTGATCAAATTCTTTAATTTCAAGTTACAACTCAACTAATAATCATGAATTAGGCACTAACTAACAACTATAACATAACAATATGCTTCAATTCATGAATTATCAACTAACCCATGAACTACCTATATGATCATACATAAGTTTATTCATTTCTATGATAAGATTTAAGTTATAATCATCATACAAACCTCAACTCACAACTATACAATCATAACAAGCTTCAATTCCATCATTTACATCAAAACCCAATTTCTAAGTTAACATGAAACTCAAAATTAACACATACAACATGTTTATAATGATGATGGAATGATTAAACCATATTATGAAAGCATAACTAACATCAATTCAACCATTTGAAACTCTAATTTCGGATTAAAGTCAAGAACATCAAAACCCCCAATTTCTAGGGTTTATATAATTCAAGAGATAGAGACTTACAAGATGATTAGAAGGATTTGAGGAAGATAATCCATGTTTTAAAAGCTTGAATTCGAATTCCATGGACCCAATTTGGTGATTCTTCAAGGATTTAGGATTCATCATGTATGTATATATGATATGATACGTACGTATGTATATATGTATATAGATATGTTTAAAACAAACACCGACTCAAAGTTTAAGTCTAGTATATAATTACCCAAATTTCTTTCCCCGTACTTATCATTGTCTGGAACTTAAAAATCATTTGCGGGGAAATATTATTTTATTTTACCGTCAACTAGATTAAATTAAAACAATTAATAATTTATTAATCACAATAAATTATTCGACTCTTTTACCCATTTATTTTCAAATAAATCACCGAAACTATTTTCTGACACATTAAATAATAATTCACAGTCAGAAAATATTAAATACTACTAGACCCGAGGACTGGGTGTTACAAATCTCCCCTCCTTAAAGAGATTTCGTCCTCGAAATCTGATCACACTTATATGATCTAAGAACACAACCGCTTATTACTCCCATTCCTCATGTGAGATTTAACTCACATTTTATTTCTAATTTGCTAATATTTATCCTTTCATATTACACTAATGGTATACTACTCATTAATATATGCACCCAATTTAATTCACTAATGCATATAACCATCATGCATATCTGTAATCACACAACCACCGAAACAACTTGCATATATTTAACCACTAAACACAAAATGTGTATACATATTATCAACTTACACACCACCAGTGTGTATATCAACTGAATTCACATAAACACATAAGTTGTGTTTTGAAACCCTATCTAATTTCAGCAACCAAAGTAATATTACCCCATAATCAATCATTATAATAATTACACATATCCCATGTTACTCCCTTGAGCAACTCCACCATATGTATGTATAATTCAATCCTTTTTCACATGCCTATATACCAATGTACATGTTTCTTCCCTTTTCCCCTTGCACAATTATTGTGCACTAATCCTGTCTTTAATAAGTCAACTAACCATTTACATGAGCATTTATACTTAGTCATGTATACAACTAAAACACATAATCACTGGTCACAAATGTAACACATATCTCTTTGAACATCTCAACCTTACAGTAATTACAACAAGTGGTAGTGTATACCACAATATACACCTTAACAACAAAAGTTTGGCTCGATTTACAACTAGCAATTTAGCTAACATCTTGTTAGAGATTTTCACTTTTGCAACTAACTGATTACAACTTTACAACTTATAAATATAAATACAATCTTGATTATATGAAACTCTTATTCAAAAGCATCACCATTCATATAATCATAATCACATATAGAATAAACAATAAGCAGTATGTAGAGGTCAATTCTTATTGTTGAAACTACTATTACATAATCAACTAGCATCCGGTTACACCAATTAAGATGCTAAGACAACACCCGTTAATACCATATATCATCCTCAATGGTATTTCAACAACACAAGGTGTAGTCATAAATCATCTTTTCAACAATATTACCACAATATTATTCATAAACAACTGACCTCTACTTTGCGGAAATCATCTTTTAAAGATTACTAGTTGCACTTAACTATATACATATCTCTTGTACCCTAGTTACCACATTAAACAACAACTTAATGGTTTATTACTCTTTTATTTTAGTCAATCATTGACTATATTTCAACTACAGGTCAACATATCTTACCTGTTATTTTAAAACCACTTAACTTTACCTGGTACTTAGTAACCTCAACAACTCCATGTGAAATGGCATAATATAAATACGTTGGCCAGACGTCGTCATATTATGTCAGTCACACTTTATTCTCAGGTCACTTCATACCATTAATTTTCCTAAGTAATTATCTTTAATCTCACTTATTTCCCAACAATGATATCAACAATTATAACAACATGTAATAGTAAGTATATCCCAAATTATTAACTTGCTAATATTTTCAACTTATCGCTTTTAATATGAACTACTCAGATTATCATGTATATATAACAATACAAGCATACAACACCAATGTCTGACACAATACATCAGTCAACTTCTTTATTACCCGATTCAATATCAAGTATTATTTATATAGCTTAATACTTATAGTACATTTAGTACTAAACAATTCATCAATAACATATGTGATATTCAACACATAATCATCAATCTATGTACCTTTAATCAAATCTCAATTGAGTATTTCATGCTCAACTATTACATCAATATAAGCTCCTATGCTTATTTCGTAATTTCTTAAAACGCTTAATTCAACATTCTCTATTTCTCTATATGATTCAATACTTTATCATATTTCAATTTATCCACATAATAAGATCCACATAATCCCATAATCAATGTTTACTAACCCTAGTTAACAATAGTCATCAATACCATATACTGGCATACTTTGTAGTTAAGTAAACCGTCTACAACCGACTCATACACAATGGACCATATAGACCTCTTAAAACAAGTTTTAATATTGCATATAATCACAGGAATGATCTCTGGGCTCAATAAAACAAAAGCCCAATACAAAACGTAAGCTAAAAGTTCGAAATAAGATTCGAAAAACAATAAAACGCGATTTTTCGGGCCCCAAACGACCCCGAAGTGCCAAAAGCTGACAGGGCTCATGACAACGCATGAGCTTTGACCGTTGGGCCGTTTTTGAGTGGACATGTAAATTTCGTCTTAATCGGACACCGAAATTTTCTAGCGGAAATTTCTACGTCAAAAGTTACGTCGAACGTCGAAAAACGTAAAAAAAATATTTTAATCCTGTAAATACCCACAAACCGCCGGCTAGGCTACATGAGCCGCCGGCTAACATATCTAGCCGCCGGCTAAAGGTCTTGACCCGCCGGCTACCCGAGTCGAAACGCCGGCTAACACCAATTTTTGCAAACAGAACAAAAGTGCGTTTTAAAGCCAAAAGAAGCCGCCGGCTTGGGTCATCCAGCCGCCGGTTTGGACCTCCAGCCGCCGGCTATAACCTCCAGCCGCCGGGTCCCCTGTCTGCACAGCAGACTGAACATCTTAGTGCAAAAATGCGAATTTCAAACGCGCATATCTCACAAACCGTAAGGAGTTAGGTCATGAAATTTTGCAGGCACCTCCACTATGCCAAAATAAAACTTTCCCTTTTTACACTTTTTCAATTTTCACATTTTACGAGAAAACGGACGTGTAACTCATTTTAGGCCATTTCCGACCATTTTAGTGAACACGCCATATTCCAAATGGCTTACTTTCTGACTTCAACCCTTTACCAACATGTTTCTATATATATTTAAGACGTGTGGGCATATTCATCACCCCCATATACCCTTCCTATCGTATTTTCACTCGTTGACCCGTTTAGGGGTCCAATTGGGCACCTTTACCAAAATCTACTAGTTTAACTACTTCAACACTTTCAACACACATTCCTACTATATGTAGGACTTAAAATCACTGTTACATTGGTCATAACCAAATCAATACTCATTTTAACCATTTAACCACCCAGTGACCCATTTGGGCACTTTAACAACCCATTTGGGTTTCAACCTATATGTTTACAAATTTTAACACCCATTTTACACTTCTTTGACTTTACCAAGTCAAACAACTTCACTTTCGCTATCGGTGTCTCATTATATTCTTAAAACACCAAATTCACATAAAATCATCAAATTTAGACCAATCACAACAAGTTTTCCAATTTCATGATCACTTTGACTTTTCACAACTTGTCAATACATATTAGTTTGGTTGACCACTTCGACTTCATTATATTACCACTTTTAGTATATAGATCATAATTCAATTACAATCATGATCATTATTAAACACATAAACATCTTACCATATTCATCACTTTATAGTATATATATTACCAAATTCGACTCTACTAATCTCAACTTTGACTTTTCTGTGTCAAACATACCATTCTCAATCAATGGACACTTTCTCATTTAAACAACAACAAGACTCCAAATTACCTCGATTGAGATATTCCAACAATCTCATTTCACTATCTAGAGTCATTTCAACTTTGCTAATCACAGTACTTCCAAAATTATTATTTCACATAACAATTCATACAACCGATTTCATATTTTAATTTCATATTGTAGACACAATTAAATCCACATAATACAACTATTACACCTTATTCAACAATGTATCTACACAATTTAACAATATATTACACCTTTCTATGATGTTAAACATCTCATTTAGTATCTCCTCATCAGATTTACAAGTAACTATTATCAAGGACTCATCACTAAGGAATCATAGCAGTTTGACTCAACTTACTTCACTACTAATCATAACATAGCAAAGTAAACAATTCAAACTTATTTAAATTCATCGAATTTATCGAGAATTACCTGACATATCTAGGCCCACGAGTATTGAGGAATCAATGAGAATACCTATTGGTTCCTCATATTCCTCCGTTTCTGCAACCAAAACAACACTTTTGCAACTTTTTATAGGTTAGTACACATTCAATAACAACTTTCTCATGCAACTACTAATCCCGCACTCCCAGGAATGTTTGACTTGACACTACCATAGATTTGGGATTGAACACATTGCAATGTCCAATTCGCCCAAACCTATGCTCTGATACCAACTTATAACACCCTTCATTTATACTAATTTAAATATAGTCAATCGGAAGCGTAAGTCCAAATAGATAGTGATAATTTACATCGTTTTAACAACTTATAAAATTCAACATTTTCAAAACATAATTTATTCAACCGAGTGTTATATAAAACACTTTGAAACATTATATTATACAAATCCCTTATCAGAGTATTGCCTCGTGGTCAAACATTCCTGCTAGCCCAACTTCTTGCACACCCATTATTCAAACCGAAACCTGCAAGAAGTGTTAATGTGGGGGATTAGCATAACGCTAAGTGAGCAGATAACTAATCAACAACCTAACTTAGCGCAACAACTTTGTGTACAACAATTATCACTAAACAAGCTAGTACACAATACAACACATCAACAATGCATCAGTTCAACAATGCAACAATTCAACTAATCAACAACACCATAATGAGGATCGGCGGCTCTGGGGATAACCATAAACCCTGGTGGCTCCCCAAGAACACTTATCCAACCTAACCGTATGGCCATACGGACGAGACCGATAGCTAGTGATTATCTTCAACTAACACAGGAGATGTGTTAAACTTTGGATAACCAACTAGCCCAACCAACAGTTCAACAACTCGTTGCCTCATTAACAACTGATGCCCGAAGGCCAATTAACTCAAGTGATCACGTAATCAACAAGTCACATATTCAACTAGTCAACATATCAACAGTATTATTACTATCAACATAATCATCAATGCAACGGATAAAGTAATAATACGTTACTTGTTGTAACCAAACTTGTTACAACCAAGTTACGCTGAGGATTAGAGATCCACTCACCGATCACCTCAGGCATCCACTCAGTATTCTAATATCACTGAGCCTTCTGCACATCTGACAATCCAATAGAATAATACAAGTTAGTTACTTGTCTCAAATATATACAACATCATTCTAATAGATTAACAACAAACCCGATTTACTCAATTCATATGAATTAACATAATTACCACAATTCTCATTATTCAATTCCTATTATAAATAATTGTTTCAACATCATTAATTTATCATCACTAGCAAATTATGATCATAGAATCTCATTAATCCACTTCCATCATCACTAATCAACATGGTTAAACCACAGCTAAGGTTATTAACCTCTACCATTAACAATTCATCAAACTTCCAATATTTAAGTCTAATGAATACTTAATAATTAAGTTCACACAATCAACATCTTTAATCATCAATTAAGTGTTCTTAATCACCAAAAATGCTAATTTTATCATATAATTCATTATCATTATCAAGTTCATCAATAACCTCAAGCACACTTGATCAAATTCTTTAATTTCAAGTTACAACTCAACTTATAATCATGAATTAGGCACTAACTAACAACTATAACATAACAATATGCTTCAATTCATGAATTATCAACTAACCCATGAACTACCTATATGATCATACATAAGTTTATTCATTTCTATGATAAGATTTAAGTTATAATCATCATACAAACCTCAACTCACAACTATACAATCATAACAAGCTTCAATTCCATCATTTACATCAAAACCCAATTTCTAAGTTAACATGAAACTCAAAATTAACACATACAACATGTTTATAATGATGATGGAATGATTAAACCATATTATGAAAGCATAACTAACATCAATTCAACCATTTGAAACTCTAATTTCGGATTAAAGTCAAGAACATCAAAACCCCCAATTTCTAGGGTTTATATAATTCAAGAGATAGAGACTTACAAGATGATTAGAAGGATTTGAGGAAGATAATCCATGTTTTAAAAGCTTGAATTCGAATTCCATGGATCCAATTTGGTGATTCTTCAAGGATTTAGGATTCATCATGTATGTATATATGATATGATACGTACGTATGTATATATGTATATAGATATGTTTAAAACAAACACCGACTCAAAGTTTAAGTCTAGTATATAATTACCCAAATTTCTTTCCCCGTACTTATCATTGTCTGGAACTTAAAAATCATTTACGGGGAAATATTATTTTATTTTACCGTCAACTAGATTAAATTAAAACAATTAATAATTTATTAATCACAATAATTTATTCAACTCTTTTACCCATTTATTTTCAAATAAATCACCGAAACTATTTTCTGACACATTAAATAATAATTCACAGTCAGAAAATATTAAATACTACTAGACCCGAGGACTGGTGTTACACAATCTCCCCTCCTTAAAGAGATTTCGTCCTCGAAATCTGATCACACTTATATGATCTAAGAACACAACCGCTTATTACTCCCATTCCTCATGTGAGATTTAACTCACATTTTATTTCTAATTTGCTAATATTTATCCTTTCATATTACACTAATGGTATACTACTCATTAATATATGCACCCAATTTAATTCACTAATGCATATAACCATCATGCATATCTGTAATCACACAACCACCGAAACAACTTGCATATATTTAACCACTAAACACAAAATGTGTATACATATTATCAACTTACACACCACCAGTGTGTATATCAACTGAATTCACATAAACACATAAGTTGTGTTTTGAAACCCTATCTAATTTCAGCAACCAAAGTAATATTACCCCATAATCAATCATTATAATAATTACACATATCCCATGTTACTCCCTTGAGCAACTCCACCATATGTATGTATAATTCAATCCTTTTTCACATGCCTATATACCAATGTACATGTTTCTTCCCTTTTCCCCTTGCACAATTATTGTGCACTAATCCTGTCTTTAATAAGTCAACTAACCATTTACATGAGCATTTATACTTAGTCATGTATACAACTAAAACACATAATCACTGGTCACAAATGTAACACATATCTCTTTGAACATCTCAACCTTACAGTAATTACAACAAGTGGTAGTGTATACCACAATATACACCTTAACAACAAAAGTTTGGCTCGATTTACAACTAGCAATTTAGCTAACATCTTGTTAGAGATTTTCACTTTTGCAACTAACTGATTACAACTTTACGACTTATAAATATAAATACAATCTTGATTATATGAAACTCTTATTCAAAAGCATCACCATTCATATAATCATAATCACATATAGAATAAACAATAAGCAGTATGTAGAGGTCAATTCTTATTGTTGAAACTACTATTACATAATCAACTAGCATCCGGTTACACCAATTAAGATGCTAAGACAACACCCGTTAATACCATATATCATCCTCAATGGTATTTCAACAACAAAAGGTGTAGTCATAAATCATCTTTTCAACAATATTACCACAATATTATTCATAAACAACTGACCTCTACTTTGCGGAAATCATCTTTTAAAGATTACTAGTTGCACTTAACTATATACATATCTCTTGTACCCTAGTTACCACATTAAACAACAACTTAATGGTTTATTACTCTTTTATTTTAGTCAATCATTGACTATATTTCAACTACAGGTCAACATATCTTACCTGTTATTTTAAAACCACTTAACTTTACCTGGTACTTAGTAACCTCAATAACTCCATGTGAAATGGCATAATATAAATACGTTGGCCAGACGTCGTCATATTATGTCAGTCACACTTTATTCTCAGGTCACTTCATACCATTAATTTTCCTAAGTAATTATCTTTAATCTCACTTATTTCCCAACAATGATATCAACAATTATAACAACATGTAATAGTAAGTATATCCCAAATTATTAACTTGCTAATATTTTCAACTTATCGCTTTTAATATGAACTACTCAGATTATCATGTATATATAACAATACAGTCAGAGCTTAGAATAACATCGAGGACGATGTTCCTTTAAGTGTGGGATAGCAGTAGTTGCACTACTGTAAAATGGATAATGGTATATGCTTGATTCTAAGTCGTTGCTCTTTAGACCCTGCTTCTCCAAAAGTAACTCGAAAATTTAAAAAAAAATTCAAAAATTTAGTTGAAAATGAAAATTTTAGACGAAGAATGACTTACTTTGAGGAAGAAGGATGAATAAAATATAAATTCTTTTGAAAAATTAGTTTAGCAATCCCATAAAGAGCATCGCATGACTAGGCACACAACAAACCAACTTTTGATTCGTGAGGTATCTTGAGCCATATAAAGCATTCACTTTTAATGCTTCACTTTTTCGATTCTTGAGTGTGCCGATGTATGCGTTTAGAATCAGAACTTGCTCCTGTAATGCATTTCGAGTCCAAATTGGTGAGTAAAAAGGAGATCGAATCACATCATTCTTGAACCCCTCTACACACCCCAAAATAAACACGTTATCCCGTACCTACTCAAAAGCATCCCTCAAACTTCATAAAAGTTCCAAAGATGAAAGAAGAAAGGCTACAAGGATACGAAGTCAAAAATGCCCAAGAAAATTCGAAGAAAAGAAAGTCAAATGGAGAAAAAGACTCCTTCCAAATACCGAAAGAAAAGGGCGTCAATCATCCCAAAAAGTCAAAAATTTCAGCTTTCCAACTTCACCAAAAAGAAAATCCAAAAAAACACCCTCTCATATCACCAACGCCTCACTCCTAAACCCTACATCACTTCCCCTAGAATGATTGTGGCTAGATCGACTTCGCGCGCACCAAAAAGGTAACGATTTGATTCTCGATCAAGCCTATGACGATAAACGATACATGACTGGCGTTCTGAGTGATTGATAATTTTAGAATAGGAAATGTAACATCCGTAAATCGGACCTAGTTGTTTTATATTATTTGGTGATTTTAAAATAATATTAACGTGTTTGGAAATAATATTGTTTGAATTGATTACGAATAAATAGTAAATAAGTTTCAAGACTTATTGTGATTGATAAAATATTAAGTGATTTAAATTAATAAAGTTGACGGTAAAATAAAATATTGGGACTCGCAAATGGTTTTCGGGCTCCAGACAATAGATTGAGAAGGGGTATTAAATTATACCCGTATAATATGAAAGTCGGTTAAGGAGCCGACCTTATTTCTTTGTTACTCCCTGCTTTTCCATATTATTTCTTGAGGAAAACCAAAAACACACAATATAATACACCTAGTAAGAAATTGAAAAGAAAAGAAAGATCACAGATTGTTCTTGTGCTTGAATTCATCTTCTTCATCAGATTATTATCACCATCTTGATCATCATCAAGATTGTAAGTGTTCTTTCTTAAAAAATATATGAATTTGATTTAATCATTAAGGTTAGTGATTGATATGTGGAATTGATGATTGAATGATGATTTGTGATGCTAGATAGTGTTAGAAGTTGCTATTTACAGTAAATAATTGATTAGAAAGCTGGGGAAATCGATTTGAGCATGTTTTGATTCGGAATTATGAAGAATAGGAAGAACAGGGTTTAACCTGTGGCCTCTGGCCGGCGGTTAAACATTTTAGCCGGCGGTCAGGAGCTTGCTTTGGGTCGGAGGTCACGCGACCGGTTTGGCCGGCGGTCAAACTCCTTAGCCGGCGGCTAAATGGCTCAAATGCAGAGAATTACCTTTCGTGTTTTAGCGGTGACTAGTGAATGAAGTGACTTAATAAATATTGTAACTAGATAACATAATTGTGTGATGTGACAATCGAGATAAGTTGTAATATAATTGCGATGACATAAGTGTTAATTATCATGATTGATATGATATATTGTGTATTGAGATAATGTGATATGTTATATGATTATAACATGTGTTGATTATTATAACGAGTTCGTTGTTGATATCAAGTTACTGACTTGTGTATTTTGTTGTGGTTCTCAGATGGAGAGAAGGCTCAGTAATATTAGACTTCTGAGCTTGCAGCTGAGGTATTGGTGAGTGGACTCGTACTCTCAGTGTGATTTGGTTGTAACATATTTGGTTACAACAGGTGAACATAGTGTTATTGTGATTGTTGATTGTGATTGGTGACTGTTGATTGGTGAAATACACGTGTAATAAGTGATGTGTCGCCTTCGGGCATTCTGTGATTCGGAGGTCAACGATTGTTGGACTGGGTTGCTACAGGTTAGCCAACATAGGAATTGTGAACATGTGTTGTGAATGGAGCTTATGTTGGTTAAAGGTAGCAGACAGTTATCGGTAATACCACTGTATTGGCCTGCAGATTGGTTGTAAGTGTCGCTTGGTGCACCTCCCGGGTCTGAGCGGTGTCACAAGGACCACCGATCCTCTTGGTGATGTTGTGTCAAGTGATGTTGTGTCAAGTGATATTGTGACAGGTGATGTCGTGTCAGTGTTAAGTGATATTTGTGATCAGTATTGTTATGCTGAATTGTTCTGATAGTGACAGGTTGACTCACTTAGCTTCGTGCTAATCCCACCATTTACTTCTTGCAGGTTTTGAGATGATTGGACTGGACTGAAGAATGTTTGACTACCAAGTGTTACTATATTATTTAATTTTATAAATCAGTGTTGTTCGTGTTTTTATATAACACCCCGTTTGTTAAATCGTATTTTAAATTAGTTGAACTTGCATGTTTTGATTGATTAAAGTTTTAAGTTGGACAGACGCTTCCGATAAATTGTATTTAAATAACTATAAGTGAGGGGTGTTATAGGAAACCCTAAACACTTTGAGTGATTAGAGTGACCACCTTGAGAGGATCGCCTAGTCATGTATCCAAGATCAAATATCAAAAGCATGCTCCCAAAGATTACAACCCTACTTTTTCAAGGAACCAATATTCTATTTTTCCAAAACCCCCTTAGTAAAGAGTTCCGCTTTAAAATATTTCATTATCTGCTTATCTTTAACCATGTGAATACTAGTTTGCTTGAGGACAATCAAAGTTCTAAGTGTGGGATACTTGATATCGCGTAAAAAGTCATGTTTTTACTACCGATATCTCTCTAATTCTGGAACGATTCTTGGCATTTTGAACTCAAATATGGTTCAAATCAATGACATTATGCCAAAATGGTCAAAACAAGGTTGCACGATAAAAATCAAGCAAAACGGATGAAAAACGAAGATTCCACACACGTTTGAAGATTCAAGGCATCAAAACGAAATTTCAAGAGTAAAGTGCCCTTCATCAACATCCATTCTATCCAAGATGTTCGTTTTCAAAATACGAATCCAACAGAAGAAGAATCAACAAAAACGGACAAAGAACGAAGATTCTACGCCCGCCGGAAGATCCAAATGATTCGTACGCGATATCTGGAGTTAGGGACCTCATCTCAGGGGCTATCTTATGTCAAAATCTTCGTTTTTGAATTACGAATCCAACGCAAAAATAATCGATGCAAACGGACGCATAACGAAGAAAATACGTATGAGCCAAGAAACGAAGCAAAAGACGGCGAAACGGGGCGGGTGGCAGCCAGCCGCCGCCGGCCAGCAGCAGGGCGCCGCTGGACTGCTGTCCCCCTCCCCGGTTTCCTTTTTTGGCTAATTCCCGTACCTGGTGCGCCTACTTTCCGCGTTGTACAGTACCCGGTGCGCCTACTTTCCGCGTTGTACAGTACCCGGTGCACCTTTTTACCCACATTGCGCTAATGTACACCCCTTGATGCTAATGTGAGCCAAACCTCTCCTATAAATAGGAGGCTTGAGTTCATTTGCAAGACACACCTTTTCACACACCATATGCACACACATTAAGCATATTTATCTCTGTCTTTCTCTAGAATTCTCTCTCTAGCACTACTCTTAGGATTTAGAAGAGAATTATTCTTGTAGTTAGTTCCTCTCTCTAGCACTACTCTTAGGAGTTAGAGGAGAACTAAAGAGATATAAGTGTAGGAGCTTGTTTAGAATAGAACGAAAGCAAGAAACGCATTGTAATCTTCAGTGTATGCTCGGAATTGTGTCAATTAATACAAGTCTACTTTCTCCCGCATTTAATCCTGGTTCTTTCTATCCTTATCTATCTTAATTAATTACATTTATATTGATTATGCTAGATTTAGTTATTGCCATGATTAGAGAGTAGTATACTTGTTGTGTTTGCTTGTGATGTAGTTAGTTAATTATGAGATGATTTATAATTAAATATTAAAGATCGGTAATATTACTTTGATCGTCTTATTGCATGTTCTTGTTTGATTGTTGCCTTAGGATTATCATAGTAGTAAAATATAACCGGTCTTAATTATCGCAAAGTAATATGACGGCCCATATTCGACTGTTATACATTATAGCGTTGGAAACACTTTAGGTGTAGTACAAACACGTGGAAGCTGTGTAACGACCGAAGGTAGTTATATTACGAACTAATTTATAAAATGAGAAACCTAGTTTAATTAACCTTTCTAAATAGACTTTTAAACTTCAAATTAATCTATAGCCTTTCCACCAATAAACGTGATTACAACACCTTTTTACGACGTCCAATTAAAAGGTAGTCAATTATCTGTGTCAATATAATTTGTCAAAGGTATGAAACTATGGAACCGTAAGGCTACATGGGGGATTACCGTAGGACAAGACATGGCCAAGGTTTGAAGCGGCGGAACCACTTAAAGTGAGGAACGCTGTGGATAATTAGGGGATTTATTGGGTAGTCTTAAGCAAGGGCTGGTTTAAAGTCATAAATGAACTGTTTTAAATACATGAATCTGTTAGGATGACGAGGAATCGTTATATGATTCAGTAATGTATAGTACCTTAAGATTTTGTTCCCGTTCATATGAAAGTATTATTAAACCTTAATTAAGATTTTGCTTATTATTCAAAATACTTTGTAATGTTACCATAACCTAGCTCCCGGTGTGACATGCTAATGGAATTTTAATTAGTAGGGAATCTAGTGTTTACATGCAAGTATTCAAGAATGATAATTAACTAATATCTTTCAAAATAGTTTCTCTAAATATCATCCCATAACTTAATTAACGAAGTCTCAGCAAACACTATCTTTATTTATCTGCTTTAGGTTTTACTTTTATTTCGCTTTTGTTTATTTACTTGCCTAAGTTAGTTAATATAAAAACCAAAACCCCCACCATTTTATAAACCATTCACTAGTTTGAAAGCCCTCATCTGCCTCGCCTTAGTTTCAATTCAGTCGGTTTGAAGAACGACTCTAGGTCATACCTACCACTTGCTCACCCTTAGGATTAGCATTGTTAGGAAAAACTTAGGCCCCGCAACTACAAATTTAAAACAACCCACTGCTGGTGCCCGGTTAGTAATCGTTAACGACACCGACCTGATCGGGTGCTAACAGTTACCCTCAATAAACGGTCAAGAGAAAGATTAAGGATAATATTAAATGTATTAATATTAAAATTGTTTGATTAATTAATAAATAGTTTATTAATTTGAACATCAAAAGTAATTAAATTTGACGGAAGATTCCAGAAATTGGATCCAACCGCCGGTTGGAAGGTCCAACCGTCGGTTGGGAGTCGAATTCAAGGTTTCTTCCACAAATATAATTAGGGGCATCCTATACCTTCATAACATACGATTTCAGGTGCAAATTTTCAAGGATTTCAAAAATTCGACTTTCTCTTGTGTTTTTGGGTGTGAAGCATTAGAGGTATTCTACTTTGGATACTTGCCTCCAAGTAACGAAGCTCTGCTCGTTGGTCTGTGCGCGAGAAATATGTTTTCTCTTAAGGTTAGTGTTTTCTTTATTTTTTTTATCCAATTTATTTATTGTACTATGTTGTTAAAGTTAAAGATCCTTTAGGGTTTTAGTTAATTAGATTATTTAAAGTTTTGTTATTCCGCTGCGTGTATAATAATATAGTTAGGGAATAGAAAACCCACAGCTCACCCCTACCGCTCACTGAAGAAACTTCTAGGCCACCACATCCACTGACGAACAACATCAACCACCATGTACCGGCGACGTCTTTCGGCGAATATACCAGCTTCCGATTCCGATCTGGAGCCAATGATTTCCGATGATATTGTCGTTGTTCGCCGGATCTATACGCCGCCACCATCTACTGCAGACCGCATGATCGTTACAAAACCAACACCAATCGAAAAAAACGTTTATGACGAGATCTCGAGATAGACGTATATGTAGTTGGGTACGGTGGTCGACGATCGTTGGGTGGTGCCGTCTACAGTTGCGGGTTGTGATGGTCAGAAAACAGCGTTGCCGGAGAACAGTGGTTCAAAGATTAGCAGCAGCAGAAACTGGTGGTTCCAACTCCGATTTGTGATTCTCTCGATTAGCAGCATATTGAATATAATTTTTGTGTGTTCTTTATTAAGTTTAATTTTTTGTAGGTAATGGTTTTCTTTTCGTTTAGATTGGTAAAGTGATAAGATTTGTATACAGAGAGAGTGAGAGAACAGAGAATAAAAAGATCGGTTGACAATTGCAAGTATTGCAAGTAGTTGAAATTAAATGCATGGGTGGACTTATGAATATTTTATTTAGTGATTTGTTTTAAATTTGAAAACTTCTTGCAAAAATTTGATGATTTGAAATAAATACAAAACCTAGAATGGTCGTGTTCGGAGAAAATAGTTGTATGACTAATAATAATTTTAATAAATTTTGTTTTTAATTATGTATCTATGTCTAATTTTGTGTGTATCTTATTATCAAGTTGAGCATTATCATATTTAAGATTTTTTGTACTAAGTTTGTGTATCTTCTTACTGTATTATGCGTTTGTGTATCTCAACAAATAAGTTTGTGTATCTTATTACCTTATTATGCATTTGTGTATTTCAAAAAATGAATTTGTGTATCTTCTTACTGTATTTATGCGTTAATATGTTTAATAATTTTTGTATACTAAACGTGTGTATCACAAAAATAAATTTGTGTATCTTGTTATTCGGTAATACGTTAACAAACTTGTAATGAATTAAGCGTTTGTAGCACAAAAATAAATTTATGTATCTTGATACTAAGTTAGGTGTTAATATGTTAATAATTATGATATTAATTAAATACGTGTTTAACGAAAATAAGTTTGTGTATCTTATTACTAAGTGCAAATTTGTGTATCTTATTATTAGATGTCTATCACGTAAATAATTTTGTGTATCACGAAAATAAATTTGTGTATCTTATTATTAGTTATTAAGTAAAATACTGAAATGCGTTGCTAAATCGAAATAAATGTAAAAATAGAGAAACCACCATTTTTATTCGATGTTGTTCAATGTTTGAATTAAAAAATTATTTATCTATCTATCTATACTAATAAAGGGAGGTTTGGCTGATGTCATAAAGCTGATGTGTCAAATCATGAGATAGTTGTTCATGATGATGTGTCAACATGTGGTTAAAAGAGTGATGTCATGGATATGTAATAACTATCGATTGGTAAGGTTAAAAAATATTCTAATAACCTAATTAATTTGCTTTAATTTAGTTGTGACTTTCTATACACCTTTTGAGCTACTCATTTTCTTGAAAAAATCAAACTTACTTTGCACACTTTTCTTTCACGGGTAGCCATCGCCCTTTTTCTTGATTCCTGCGCTTCAGATTTAATCATGTATCCTTCTTCATTACCATCAACATCCTTCTTCATCACCATCATATATCTCCTCACCATCATAAATATCCCAACCAGAATTTTCTCCTCACGGCCCAAAAGCATTTTAAAGGTAATAAGTTTCTGTCTATTTCATGCCTATTAACCATTTTTTTCTCCTTATTTTTGCTTTTGGGGTTTTAATTGGATGAATTTGTATTTTATGTTTCTGGATTTCATTGGTCTGGACTTGCGAACAGCTTCTTTTTCCTTTTAATCTTTTTTCTTTATATATGTGGTTTAACTTTTGTTTTGGTTGTATATTTGTTTAGATCTGGAAGATGTCGTTGACGATGACTGTTCGAGCATCTATTCAGTATGATTCATCCGGTATAAACCCCCTTTCGTTCTTTGATTTTTCTTTTCATTTTCAATTGTAAGTTTTTGAGGTTTAATTGGATGCTATTTCAGAAAGATAGTAGTTGTTTGCAACAAATGAAGATGATTTCACCATTAATATGTAGGTACTGTTATGTCTTTTTTCATAATTTATCATTTTATTTTTTGAACTTTCTTCCATGAATAGGTGCCAATAAAGTGATTCAGAAAGTTTATTTATATAAATATAAATTGTCCTTTCAAGCTTATAGACTAAAGTTGTGTTTGACTGATTTTATTTTTTTTATTAACCCAGCTATAAGCTTGAATATAGAATCAAAGGAGCGATGCCTGAAACTGAAACCAAGGGCGAAGCTGTTGATGATGATCACTGGTCAAGGCATGACTAAACTGTTGATGGGTATGGGCACAAAACACCCAACTCCATGATAGGATAGATGCAGTAAGGCCTAATATCACAACTTTTTTAATTTCTTAAACATAAATCTAATAAGCTCTTACTATATGTATATATTCATGTATTTGAGATGGTATATTAGATTAAATGTTAAATTGTATGTTTGCTTAGAATAATTATAATAAATATTTGATGTTGATATCGTGGATCTGGAATTAAAATTTAGATTTAGGTTATTGATTGATGGATATGTATAGGTATGGGGGCGGCATATGGAACAGCAAAGAGTGGCGTAGGTGTGGCATCAATGGGTGTGATGAGACCTGAGCTTGTGATGAAGTCGATTGTTCCAGTGGTTATGGCTGGTGTGCTTGGTATCTATGGTTTGATTATTGCTGTTATTATCAGTACCGGGATTAACCCCAAGGCGAAATCATATTATCTGTTTGATGGATATGCTCATCTTTCCTCTGGTTTGGCTTGTGGTCTTGCTGGTTTGTCAGCAGGAATGGAGATCGGTATTGTTGGTGATGCCGGTGTTAGGTATTATTCTTGCTTCATACTTGATCTGAATCTTCATGTCAACATCATAATTGTGATCGAGTCATATTTGGTGGACACGATTCCTCAAGTTGTTTGTTAGAATATCTATAAGAATCCAGGGTCAAAAAATTCACCTTATTCATTGAAGACAATCCTAGGATTTTGACTATGGTGCATAAAACGTAAGATGATATAGATGAACATCTCATATGACATTTGCTAACTAAAAGAAAAGTAGATTTCCATCATATACTTCCTGGCTTTTGTGCTTTGAACGACTGACTCAATGGTGTGTTAACTTATTAGAGTAATAACAGCAACATGGCAACAGAAGGGGTATGTTAAGGAGTGAGCATTTATAATTTTGAGAACTTATTATAATAACAAAATATACTACATATAGTAAGAGCTTAATAGATGTTATGGAGTAAGGTATAATCTTTGCATCTTCCAGACATAACAACGTTTTTGCTTATGTTTTAAAGTTTCATATATTTAAGTTTTACTTCGATGTTATTCGGTCCATTTGATCAGCTTGGAGATCCAGTTCAGGAGTTCTCTTTTAATTAAATTGGTGGGATTCCATTCTCCTTATAAATCACTGTTGGTGGATCTCATGTGGAAGTTTTGGGATGCATAGGTCCTTAGATTAAGCCAATTAGGATGATTTGTTGTTGTTGTTGTTGTTGTTGTTGTTGTATTAATTGCAATTATTTAAAGGAAATGGGAATTTAAAGATGATGGCGCCAACAAGTTTCTCCTGCCTTTTTGTTATGGTTTGAGATTAAATTGAAATTTTTGGAATTTTTTAATCATTTACGTAAATTGATGTAGAGTCATTGTGTCTTGCCTTTTAAGGATGCCGGTGGTTTGTATTACTTACTATTGAGAGGTCATGTATATTATTGACCTCATGGTTGGTGTTTCAAGTTTTTATATGCATGATTTGCTATTAATTTTTAGTATGTTAATGGACCTATTATGAGGTCATAGTGTACTGTTGTTGCATATGATTGTTTTATTGATTTAAGATGGTTGCATGTTTCAAAATTTATTTTGCCGTGCTTCTTATTTTAGTTTCAACTAAAGATCGACAATATAAAAGAGATATGAAAAAGGTTGGATGGCTTTGAAGAAATAAAGGTTACAAGATTGAATAGAAATTGTCAAATGCATTGGATCAAAGTTTTGAAGATACATATGTTTATCAAACAATGATGGCATCATGGCAGTGACACATTTTGTACGAATTTGAAAGATTGTTATTATAGTCATATTATTGGTATAGTTTATAATCTCCAACAATATTTCTTCTTATACTGCGCTTTACAAAAAATTGGGTTACTAAATGGGTTCAATGGAATTATATAAAAACCTAATACAATTGCCTTTCTAAACTTCATGCTTATACAGTAATTTACCTTACTTTCTGATTTTCTTTATACCAAATTTAATAGTATAGAAGTTAATACATATGAATTATATCTAAAATTAGTTTACTAATAAATCATATTAGGTAATCGTTGAAAAATCATGTCAGGTAATCGTAGATCATTCAACAAACCCGTGTTTTTACGGGTTTTAAACTAGTTGTTACAATATTTTTGGAGTAACTTAATTAAATTCAATGATTTTTATAGTTAGTGGAGTTGTGTGGGAAGACGTGCGCGTGAGATAGACTGGCAGGAGTACGAAGACGAAATTTGTCAGGTTAACTCTTTGCTATCAAAGTTTCACTCTATTACAAAAGTGCCATCGACTCTATCAGCTTATTCGTACGGTCCAAATTCGTTCCTTTCGTTCCCACGCTAACATCCGATTCTACGTTAACCCCCCTCTATAATATATAACTAAATGAGAATTATTAAGTTGTTACGAAATAAAACAGAATGGAAAGGAAGATAGAAATACTTGTAAATGTCACAATAATTTCAATTTCTCATGAAAATATCACTCTATCAAGTTTCAAGATAAAATCATGATCAGTTTCTTATTATATGAAGATAAACTGATGAGTTACTTTGTTAATTAGTTATTATAAAGGTAATAAAGATTTGATCAGAAAATGTTAATTAATAAATAATCTAATCAATAAATGGTAATGCATAAATAATTGACTTAAATTAATGTATATACATTTACATTGAAGGAATGATAACAATTCTCAACTAATAAGTTATCCTTTACACAAAATTTGATATAGATTTGCATGTGCTTGTCTGTTTATATGAAGAGCTTCCATAGTATTATGTTCGGTAAGATATTGTGAAGGGTTTCCGAATTTCATTATTATTACAGTAAATTTTGAGGATGCTCTCGTAACCAATTAAACATATTTTCTTTTGGTAAAATAACATATATATATATATATATATATATATATATATATATATACCAAATAAATAAAACTTAAAGATCAGAGTATGAAGAGTCACAAATTAATCTAATTGTAAACTCCTCTAGGATTTATTTATCTATTTACGTAAAAATTGAATGAACTAACTTTGTGAAAAAAAATCTTTGATTCTCTTTAATAAAGTGACTTGATTACTAAAACCCTTACCTTTACATTTGAAAGTTGTACGTACATTTTCTTTTATCCTTTATACGACACTTGGTAATAGAAATTTCCTTTATCCTTTATCTGACACTTGGTAATAAAAAACAATATCGAAGTTACTATCCATAGGAGGTAGTGGAATGGATTTTCCATTTTTATGTTGGAAGTACCGATATAAGTTTTGCTTTAAGGTAGATAAAGATTGCCTTATGACTGATAATGAGCTAGGGTTTGATATGTTTTGAATATTTAATGGTCTCCAATTTATAATCTTGATGTTTAGTGATATCTTATTGGTTGGAAATGCATATTGCAGCATGTAAACCCAATTCTAAAAACATCTTTCACTGCTATAACATCATTATGTTTTCTTACTGATCATATGTTACTTGATATATTAGTAGCGGTTGAAAAAATTCATTGGAACTCGTAGGGTTCTTAGTAAATTTAATGGTTTTATTTGGAGGGTTTCCTTTATCCACCACAAAACCCGCAATTTGTTTACTGTAGGGTGATTACATCTCTTTGTTAGATGCCATTAAGTGTAAACTTCATCACATACTTTTCTCTACAAGCTCATGGTCATGCAATTTTGGTGTAAAGTAAGTCACATAAACACAGGATAAAAAAAAAAAAAAAAAAAAAAAAAACTCAATCACTTGTAATAACAACTCGGTGGTAGCTTCATAGTGAACCTTTTTTTTATGCCAAATTGCCAAGTCAGGCCTACCTATATATATTACTAGTCCCTCTTCAAATTAGACGCCCAAGATCTATTTACATCAACAATTATTATTATCTTCATATTAAGAAACTCCAAGAACCAATTTAAAGCATCTTGAGTATTCATGACTATTTTGGTAAAAATTAATGAATAGAAAAAATCGCAAACTTGTATAAAGCCCGGAATATAAGCCCAAATGAGGGTCCACTCTAAAATAAATTGATAATAGAGGGAGTAGCCCATAAACTTATTTATAAGCTTAAATTATTTATTTTTACAATATAAGATATGAGTTTGCACTCAACACTCAACATTATCCAAAAATCCAAAATATAAATAACGGGAATGTTCAATATATCACAATTATAATTAACTTTAAAATCTGAGTACATATCAATCTTGACACAAGTTAAGCGTATGCCATAGTGTGAGGCCATACCGTATGAATTATCAGAAATTTGGAAACACGAGTATAAAGTACTCGACATTATAGTACTTGATCATTATCAGTGAGATACAGGATTCAAAGTAGCTTAGTGGTGATATACTGATGTTTACACCTTCATGGGAGTAGTCCCTTCTCAATAAATTCTAAATTTATGTAAAAAAAAGTCATTTTCAAGAGTATTTATTTAACGATATTTCATAAGTTTTGCCCCTTCAAAATGAAAAAGCTTCAATAAAATTCTATTTTGCCACAATCGCTATACAACTTCTAAATGAACAATTTTATTGTATAAAAAATTTTTATAGACTCCCATGTACTAGGCGTGAACAAAAAACCCGAACCCGAAACTGAACCCGAAAAAAAAACCCGAAACCGGTTTTTAGAAAAACCGGTTTTTTAAAACCCGGTTTGGGTTTTGAAAGTACCCGGCGAGTAGGGACCCGGGTTGGGGGTTTTTTAGACTTCGAAACGGGTTGGACCCGGGTTGATACCGGGTCGGGTTGGAAAACCGGTCAAAAACCCGGTTGAAAACCTGGAAAAAACCTGAAAAAACCGGTATTTAGAAAAACCGGTTTTTTTGAACCCGGTCGGGTTTTGAGAGTACCCGCCGGGTAGGGACCCGGGTTGGGGTGTTTTAAACTTCAAAACGGGTTGGACCTGGGTTGATACCGGGTCGGGTTGGAAAACCGGTCAAAAACCCGGTTGAAAACCCGGAAAAAACCGGTTTTAACCCGGTTGAATAATTTAAAAAACCCGGGTCGGTGGGTCAAATACCCGGTTTCAATTATGTTGACTAGAACCCGGTTCGGGTTTTGGGTCGGGTCGGGTTTGGCCCAACCCGGTTTTTGTTCACGGCTATCGGCTACCATGTACTACGTAGTTGATCTGGGCTGGGCTCTTAGTTACAAAATAAGCCCAATGGGCTTATTGCTACACTCAATTCACTTTAAATCCAACTTATTTTTCACTTGATTCACTGAAATTATCAAAGAAGGTGTAAAAAAATAAACTAAAATGGCGTCTGCTTTGAGAACAGCAATCCTAGGGCACGTACGGATCCCGGTGGTGGCTAACGGATCTAAGCTCCTAACACCGTCATGGATCCACCGCACCACCGCCGTTCGTTCAATGTCATCTCACGACGATCATCTCGAAAAAAGTCAAGTTATTGATAGAATCCTCGATATCGTTAAAAGTTTTCCTAAAGTTGATCCTTCTAAGGTATTCTCAATCTGATTTTGATGTCAATTTGTGTTTAATTTATCTTTTAGTTATGATTTTCAGTTAATTGTTGAGCTGAAGTTACTTAATTTATGTTTGACCTAGCTTAATATAAGCTGTAACTAGTTTAATATTGGTGATATAAGATTGCTGAAATGATTTGTGTTAATTTTTCTGGATTTGTGATATCTTTTAGTTGTATTGTTAAAATGTGTTATTCTTAGGGTTTGATTGTTGAGCTGAGTTTGTTTGAGTTTACCTTGGCTGGATTTAGTTATAGGTTTGTAATGTTGTGGAAATGATTGACATTTATGTATTTTTATTTTGATTTAGACGAATACGATAAGAATGATTTTAATTGTAATGATTACTTCTTATAATTTTGATTGTGAATTAAGACTGTTAATTACTGATTTGAACTGGTGTGTTTATTTAGCTGTTGATAGTTTAATCATTGAGCTGAATATGTAGTTACTTGTTGATCATCTTTGTTCAGTTTAGGCTCTAATGAGTTTGAATTTAGTACTTGTGGATTATATGTCCTGGGTTGTTTTATGGACCTTAATTGAGTATATGCGTATTTTGATTTGAGTTAAGTGACTTAGCTAAGTGCTTTCTTGCCATATTATTCCAAATATAATTGTATTGATGATTAATATGCTAGTTGTGTCTGCAAAATGTGTCATTACAAGAGTCAAGTTGTTTTAGCAATTTTTTATTGACACTGTAGTTAATTTGGAAATACGGTTTTGTTGTTTGTTTCGGTAATGATGAAATGATGTGTTATGTATTGAGAGGTTTTGGTCGATGCTTACTATACCTTTGAAACATGATACCATGAACTGAAAAGAATTACTGACTTACAAACTCAATAATAGAGACTTACCTTTGTAGGAAACTAGGAATGACTATTATGTGTTCTTTTACAAAGAAATTCCCTTTTGAGTATCCATGTTTCTGATCCACGTCAAAAGCATGTGGTTGTATGAATGTTTGCACGAAGAGTGTGATACAAGGTGTGGGCGATGGGAAAAATCCTAGTTTAAGTGTGTGCTTATGCTATTTACAGTTTTACACTAATGCACTGAAGTTCCCTTTGATGAGTGACTTATATTTGAAACCTGTCGAGTTTTCTATTCAGTGTTCGCCTCCTTGTTTTTCATCTATTTTATGTCAAAAATGAGTTTGTGGAGTTTTATATCGTAAACTATTAGATAAAAAGGGATTAAAAGGATAAATAATAGTGTTTGTGTTCATGACATCTTAAATTCAATTTGTACTTGCACCCTGTGTGTAGGCTTATTGAACTTTTTACGACACTTATGTATAAAAAATAATTAGATGAGTCTGAGTAAAAAAGTAGTAGCAAGTAGTTTCTTCGTGCTTTTCATATTCATTACTTGGCCCGATTTCTCTCTGGATGAAAAAGGTTTAGTTTCCGTCCAATTAATTGTTAGTTAAAATTAAACTAAAGTTTTGCCATAAATCTGCAGCTGATCACACAATTGTGTGAGAATGTAACTTTTAGTCCCTTAGTTTTTTTATATTGTATAATGTGCAGTGTGAATAAAATTGGTGTTGAAATCAACGATGGAACAAATACAAATTGATGATGAAAAAAGTACGTCATCAAGAATTGACACCACATGTTAGCCAAAAAATTCTAAAAGTCTAAATAAGATGACTAATTTCTTTTAATATAATGAAAAATTGTTGTAGTTTCAATTTCAGTTGAAACACTGCTCATGCATAGTTGAGATCTGGCCTTATATTTCTCTTGAAAGATGATAATTTCTACTATATGCCTATCCGCTTATTGTTTTAATTGAATTAATATAAGGGATTGCAGAAAGGCTCAGCCCAATCGATCATATTTAAAAATTTAACATAGCAAAATTGCAATTGATGATTGAATGTGTTATGAAGTTGCAAATTGTTGATGAAAAGCATCTTAAAACATGCTTATCCATATTCATCTGCAGGTGACTCCCGAAGTTCATTTCCAAAAGGATCTGGGGTTGGACAGCTTAGATAATGTGGAGCTCATAATGGCTATCGAAGAAGAGTTTAAATTGGAGATTCCAGACAAAGAAGCTGACAAGATCGACTCATGTGCACTTGCAATTGAGTATGTATATAACCATCCAATGGCTAGCTAAAACTCTCAAGTTTCTGCATGTCATCTGTTTTTGGCCTCATCGTCGTATGTTTGCTTTTGCTGTATAAGTTGAAGTCATCCTAAATTTGACCTGAAAAATAATTAGAAGCATTTATGACTTCATCAACCTTTGCATGTTTGTTATCATTGAATCATTCATGAACATGCACAAGCAATGTTTTTGTGCTTGTTATTTCGTGAGACATTGCATTTGTGACTTCATTTACATCTCACGTCTATTTCAGTTTAAGAAAACAGGTGTTGATGACATTAATGATTGAGTTTGCGGTGTTAACTTCTTGTTATTTATCTTCAAATTTTTGAATATGATCCTAGAAAAACAAATTCTTTCGGATTGAAAAGGTTGTTTTGAAAGTCTTTGTGTCGATCCATCATTGAAGACGATATTATTTGCAGAAATCAATACATCTTTGGTCTTCAATATTGATCCTATTACATCACAATATGGGTACTCAGAACAGGTGTTAAACCCATTATCCTATATGAGTTTGGGTGTTTAACAGAAATAACAGGCCTCACTTAAAATCCCATTACAATATTCTTGAACCAAACATGCGTATATAGTTGTTTATGACTTTGAGTAACTTGAACTAGTCTGAATTGATCTGTTCAGGATCCTAATGCTCGATTTGAGATTCGAACAAGAAAACGAAAGAATTACCGTGCATCTTGTGCTTGATTCAATCTCTTTACCTGCTGTATTTGTTATCTCCTTACAAACTAACAGTTTTTATCGATTGCAATGTACTCAAAATTACGGTACGACAAATATATGATGTAGCTTAGTTTATAGTCTCATTGTGGAATAAGTATGTCAAATTGTTAGGTTTTGCATACCTGACCTTAAAATGGTTTGGTAGTTATATATAGGTTTTCAAAATATAATGTGAAAATGAGGAAGATTTAAGTATGGGGTATATGGATAACGCAAGGCCTATATCGTAACTGAACACATGTGAAATGATACCAAAAAGCCCGACATCATTTTTTAACGTTTCCAAAATTTACAACTTCAGTATCTACTTTTTACTGTAGTTCCATAAACGATAGTAACTTCTATCTGAAGTGTAAAGGTAGTTGATAATTAACGTATGTTTAAAATGATTTGTTTTCCACAAGTACAGTGAAAATACCCATAACTTACACGCTAGTAATTTATAAAAATTTACTATTAAATTGTGTATTTGTACTAAAAGAGGGTAAATTTAGTTTTACGATTAATTGAAACTGATATTATGGTATAAGAATGAGGAAACTAAGTAGCAGAACGCCAACTCTCGATAAAACTATTTATATATATATACAACACATAAGTAGAAACAAACGCTCTCTATAAAACTATTTATCCGTTTATTTGTTAATAAATAAGCACTTAAAAATAAATATCGAGACACCTAAGTAAACTTAAAGTTTTTGCACAATAATTAAGCAAATTGGCCCCATTTTTGTTATTTGGAGAGTACCTGTAAAGTTCATAATCATAGAAACGATAAAATCTAGGAAAGATACACAAATAAATTCGTTTGTTACAAATAGTGCTGTTCACAGTTCGGATAAAACCGGATTATCCAATTGGATAATTCGGATCGGACCATATGGTTTGGATAATTGGATTTTTGGATTGGCTCTGATCAAAACCAAACTTATTATTTTGGATCACGGATTGGTTTTGGTTAGAAAATTACAAACCGAATTATCCAATAAAACCAAATAACAAATAAATATTTATTTTTCAAACATTATATGTATACATGCACATACAAAATAGTTTACTAACTTATTAATATTCTATAAATATCTAAATATAATAGGTAGTTTATAGTTTACAAAATTGTTTACTTATATATGTAGGTAATTTATAGTTTCGTTTTCCATTTTACTATTTTATTACACACACATATACATGTACTGGGAGGTTCAAATAAGAACCATCCATTCTATATAAGTTTATTATAATAACTAACATATTTTAGTAGATATTGTAAATATTTATGTACGTGTTTGGATATCCAAAAACCAAACCAATCCATCCAAAAAGTAATTTGGATGGATTGGTTCGGTTTTTGAATTTGTTTGGACGGATTGGATTCATATTTTTGAAACCATAATCCATTTGGATTCATGTATACGGATCGGTTTTGAACCGATCCATCAATTTGAACACCCCTAGTTACAAAACTGTGAAAATAAAACAAAAAAATATTTGGACGTACATATAATATAATAGAGTAAGGTTCAAATGAGTCCATGATTTTTGAGTGAGACTAAGGGAACCAATGATATCATGCCACATATACAAAGAGAATGTTCCATACTACAAAACTCATTTACCCCAAACATCAATTATGAGGAAGGTTATCGTAGGATCACTTATTATCGTAGGAACCGTATGAACAAGGTTTTTTCACTTTTAAATTCAACATATGTACACATTTTGCAAAAAAAAAGTTATGTCAAAATTATTAAGATATTATCCTCTTTAATATTAGATTAACTAAAAAAAATAAAAAAATATATGATACACAAATTAAAGTTGTGTATCACAACCTTTTATGTGTGATACTGTGATACACAAAAAAAAAAAAATTATGATGTGTATCACGTTTTTTTTTTTTTTAAATTCATAGTGAAGAGCACACAATTCTAAGAATTTTGATATAAATTTTTCATCAAAAAACATTATTTAATCTTAAAGTTAAAAGTAAAAATGTGCGTTCCTACCGTTCCCACCATAATAAGTGTTCTTACTTGAACCTTGCCCCATCAATTATCTCACAAACGACAAATTGAAAAATCATGAAACTTGCACCATATTTTTCAGCGTTTTATCCTCTTCGATTTGCCGTCCCTCAAGGCATACTTTCGATAAAAAAAACATTTCGGTTTTTTGGTGGGTTTTATAAATTAGTAACACATGTGTTAGTGATTGATTGTACATTTTATTTATGGTCATGGTTAGGGTTTATGGTTAGAGTTTAGGGTTAGGATTTAGCAGGGTTTATGATTTAGGGTTTAGATTTTATGTTTTAGTAGGGTTTAGGGTTTATTAGGGTTTTAGGGTTTAGTATGATTTAGGGTTTAGAGTTTTATAAAGCGTTTAGGGTTTAGGGTTTGGGGTTTAGGGGTTAGGGTTTAGAGTTTTATAAAGTGTTTAGGGTTTAGGGTTTGGGGTTTAGGGTTTGGGTTTTGGGGTTTCAAATAGAAACCCCAAAACCTAAACCCTAACCCCTAAACCCCAAACCCTAAACGCAACACTCTAACTGTGACAACCGTCAATTTAGGACTATAGTTTAGTGCCTAATCAAGTTTTAATACATGTAATTAGTTCTGTGTTAGGCTAATTAATGTATCAATTATTATATATATTGTTGAATATATATCTACAATTGTGCGGTTTGTTTAAATCGCACGAGCTTTAAATCGAATGAATTTTGATACAATAAATACGGACGTTGGTGATCAATTTTATTAAATAACGCTATTATGTCAAAAATATTATTATTATAATATTACGTATTCATTCGTATCGTACAATCAGAAAGTTACACAACTTAAAATGTAAAACGCGCAAACAAATTAACTTACCTTTTATAATTCAAATATTAAGTGGTTAGTAAAATATTTAAATAGAATTTAACGTAATAAATTGTATTTTTAAAAGTAACAACTAATATATAAAATAATTATTTAACGTTTTAACGACGGAGCAAACGAACACCGCACGGAGCGGGAACGCGGGGCGAAAATGGGGATTTAACCCCCACTTCCACCCACTTTCTTCCATTTCTCTTTTTCTCTATCTCTCACCTCTCTATTTTCTCTCAACAAAACCCAAACCAAAAATCATCAAAATCGCAAAATAAACACCTCAAACGACCTCGGATCTTCAAGCCCCTTTACAATAAACGACCACCTCGCGACGATCTACACTTCTATCTTTCCGGAATTTCATTTCGGCGATTTGTAAGTTTCCGACACAACTCCGAAAACTCTCGTTTTTAAGATTTATAACTTGCTAGTTGTTTGTATAACCTTGTAATGTCCTAAAATGGGTTGGGTAAAAATATTAGGCCGATCGATGGCCGGAAAACGCGTTTTTGGAGTTGAAACTCCGATCAGACCCCGTACGTCGCATTTGGTCTGGAGCAGATGCGACGTAGCGACCTACGTCGCATTATATCCCCAACGTCGCATACAGCGACGCAGCCTACTACGTCGCATTGACTTGCGAACGTCGCATATAGCGACGCAGACCTTAACGTCGCAAAAACGAACCTACGTCGCATAAGCGACGTAGCACCCTACGTCGCTATTGACTTAGCACTGTTGACCTTAGCGACGTAACCCTTTACGTCGCAAAACTCTTACGTCGCAGCCTACGTCGCAGGCTACGTCGCTAAAAACAGAACCTTCAAAACTCGAAATTTTCAAAGTCAAAGTTACGGTAGCAATTCACTGTAGCAACTATATAATAACCTTTTGAACTATTGTTACAACCGTCACCAACGGGCCGTACGCATTTTCAAAACATACTTCAACACTCAAACAAGTCGTAGTAACTTGTAACAATACAATCAACCAAATCGGGGAAATTTGGACATTAAGTTAGACAAACAATTTCAATGGTAGTCTTTCGAGATACCAATACAATTAATAACAATTCAAGTGTCGTGGACACATTCAGGTTTCAAGTCTTTGGACACCAACCCACTGCTAATTACTTCAAGTTTATTAAGTTAAACACATCAGGAATCAGGTGAGTTTCATAGCCCCATTTTCACTACTTTTACCAGGGGTGTGATATTACTGCATCATTTTGTTTTACAAGTAGAACGCAAGTGACAAACTTCAAATACTACATGAGTTTCAAGCTAATCAATTTAAAGTCCTCCATAAGCATAGTCTCTAGTATTTTATAGCGTGAATGTTAGTATATGATATCATATGGGATTGACAATCCTCATCCGGGTTAGCACGCACTAACCGGTCAAACGGATGTATTAGCATTTGGGAAGACGAGTGTTGATTAGGCACTCGTAGGAGGCAAATCAGTTAGGTTTCCTTAATTGGGCCTGACAAATCAGTTAAGCTCAGACTATGTGCTCATGGACAGTATAACTTTTATTTTGCTTAATTGCATTTTAAATTCATTATAAATCTTGCGGTTCTGACAATTATACATTGACTTACAAACCTGTGAGCTCACCAGCGTTTTCGCTGACCCATTTTAGTATATATCACAGGTACCCAGCAGTAGGTTGACTGCACAAGCAGGGACTTCTAGCTCGAGTCAGCATACATACAATTAGAGATTGGACTGCATTATTATATTTTGTAAAAGTAATTATGCCATGTAATCTCTCAATTTCAGGAACCGAGCTAGTGCTATATTATTTTTGATGTAAACGTTCACTTTATTAATACAAGTTTAAAACGACGCATATAGTGGTCGTTCATTATTATCTTTGTGCTTTGTATATTGATTAGTGGCACCCAAATCAAGCTTCCGCAAATCATTAAATTTGGGGGTGTCACAGATTGGTATCAGAGCCTAAGGTTATAGTGAACTAGGTTGCATTTAGTGGGCCTAGACTATGACCGTTAGGCAGTATTCCTTATTAGTTATGACTAGTTCAGGGATTACATCATACGACTTTAATTTAACATAGCCTGATCAACTATGTACAATTAAAGAAAGATGATGTGAAATCTGAAAGAGTTATGTTGAACAGGAATGCATTAGTTGACTCTGACCTCGAGAGAAACGGGACTCAAAAACACTTCTGTGCTAGACACTCAATAGGTTATTATGTGATATACATATATTTACATGAATAGACCTCATTACAACTTTAGGCTATATTATATTATATTATATGATTATAGGCCTCTTTCTTTCAAACGTTTTGTCTAGGAATGACAAACACACCACTAGTTCATCATACTCGGACTAGTATCTTATTTCATTTCCTTGTTCTTTCTTACTCAGCATCATGCCTCCACGTCGTCAAATTACCCTTAGCGAAGCTGAGATCGCGGGAATAATTGCCCGCAGTGTGACTGAAGCCTTGGCTACCCGAACACCACCCACTAGTGAGGACACCGCAACCAATACTCCACCACCCAAACCCTGCTCCTATAAGGATTTCCTTAGCTGTAAACCACTATACTTCAAGGGCACGGAAGGTGCCATTGGCTTGATCCGTTGGATTGAGCGCATGGAATCTGTTTTCAGTCTCTGCGACTGCACTGAGAGCAACAAGGTCAAATTCGCTGTTTACACCTTTCAGGAAGGTGCATCCACGTGGTGGAAAACCCACGCAAACTCTGTAGGCCTTGAGGTTGCAAACCGACTTCCTTGGGCCGAACTGAAGAAGAAACTGACAGAGAAATACTGTCCTGAAGAGGAATTGCACAGGCTGGAAGAAGAATTCTGGCATCTGGAGGTGCAGGGAAATGATGTCGCTGATTATACCACCAAGTTTCAGCAGTTTGCCTTATTATGCCCGGGTTTGGTCGAACCAGAAAGTAAGGGCATCAAGAAATACATTCGTGGACTCCCCGAGAACATCCAGGGAAACGTCGCCTCATCCAAACCAACCACTACTGAGAGTGCCATTCGATTGGCCCACGAACTCATGGCCCTAGTGGTCAGCCGTGAGACCTCCAACACCTCATCCTCCAACAAACGCAAATCCACTGAACACCACCACAACTCAAACAAGAAAAACAACGCCATCCAAGTCTACACCTCCAACTCTGAAACCACCCACAGCTACACCGGGGGCAGACCTTATTGTCCCAAGTGTAACTACCATCATTTTGGTCAGTGCGGTACTCCTTGCAACAACTGCAGGAGGCAAGGGCATTTGACTAAGGATTGCCGATCCCCCAAATCCAACAACAACCCCTCTGACAGAAATACCCGACAACCTAGGTCCTGCTATGAATGTGGAAACCCAGGACACTTCAGGGATTCTTGCCCAAAGTTGAAGAATAAGGGCAACAACAACAACAACTCCCGCAACAACAACAACGCCAAAAGTACTGCTTTCGTGATCAACTCAGGGGACGCCCGTCTGGACCCGAATGTGGTCACGGGTATGTTCCTCCTCAACAATTTAACTGCTTCCATTCTGTTTGATACTGGTGCCGATAGGAGTTTTATTTCCGATGAATTTTGCCCTCTACTTGACATTACACCTGTTGCTTTAGACGTTAAGTACACCGTAGAGCTAGCAAATGGCAAGCTGATAGAAACCGATAGTGTGATACCTAATTGCACTTTAAATCTAGCCGACGAAACCTTCCTCATAGATCTTATGCCTATTGAGATAGGAAGTTTCGATGTCATCGTAGGCATGGACTGGTTGTCCAAACATCGAGCCGAAATCATCTGCTACGACAAAATTGTTCGCATACCTCTCACTGTCGGTAGAACCCTAGTCATACAGGGGGAGACCGGAGGGACGAGGCTCAACCTCATATCTTGTTTAAAAACCCGAAAATTTCTGAGAAAGGGTTATCCTGCAATCCTCGCGCACATCATGGAGAAAAAGTCGGAGGAGAAGCGACCTGAGGATGTTCCAATTGTTCGAGACTTTCCAGAAGTCTTTCCTGAAGAACTACCTGGTCTACCACCACCAAGACAGGTTGAGTTCTCAATCGATCTTGTACCAGGTGCTGCGCCTGTGGCCCGAGCACCATACCGTTTAGCTCCATCCGAACTTCAGGAGTTGTCCACCCAGTTACAGGAACTCCTGGAACGAGGGTTTATCAGGCCGAGTTCTTCGCCTTGGGGAGCTCCGGTCCTATTCGTTAAGAAGAAAGATGGTTCCTTTCGAATGTGTATCGACTATCGAGAGTTGAACAAGTTAACTGTCAAGAACCGGTATCCACTTCCTCGAATCGATGATTTGTTCGACCAACTGCAAGGGTCGAGTTGTTATTCAAAGATTGATCTCCGATCCGGTTATCATCAATTGCGTGTTCGCGATGCCGATATTCCAAAAACCGCTTTCAGAACCCGTTACGGGCATTACGAATTCCAAGTGATGCCATTCGGCCTAACCAACGCACCGGCGGTATTCATGGATCTTATGAATCGGGTGTGCAAGCCTTATCTTGACAAATTTGTCATTGTCTTCATCGACGACATCCTTATATATTCACGAAACAAAGAAGAACACGCGCAACACCTTAAAACCATCCTTGAACTACTTAAACACGAGGAGCTCTATGCCAAGTTCTCTAAGTGTGAGTTCTGGATCAAAACCGTTCAATTCCTTGGTCACGTGATTGACAGTCAGGGGATTCACGTTGACCCGTCAAAAATCGAGGCTATCAAAGACTGGCAATCGCCAACCACTCCAACCGAAGTACGGCAGTTTTTGGGACTGGCCGGATATTATCGACGATTCATTGAAAATTTCTCCAAAATAGCCATACCACTCACGACTCTGACCCAGAAAGACAAAAAGTTTGACTGGACTGAGAAACAAGAGTCGGCATTTCAACTCTTAAAGCAAAAGCTTTGCAGTGCTCCTATCCTATCATTACCCGAAGGCACCGATGATTTCGTGGTATACTGCGATGCTTCTCATCAAGGTCTCGGTTGTGTGCTCATGCAACGAGACAAAGTCATAGCTTATGCTTCCCGACAACTCAAGATTCATGAAAAGAATTACACCACCCACGACCTCGAGCTAGGAGCTGTCGTTTTTGCCCTCAAAATCTGAAGACATTACCTTTACGGTACCAGATGTACAATTTTCACCGACCATAAAAGCCTTCAACACATATTCGATCAGAAGGATCTCAACATGAGGCAACGTCGATGGGTCGAGTTGCTTACCGATTACGACTGTGAACTCAAATATCATCCAGGCAAAGCAAATGTTGTTGCTGACGCCCTCAGTCGAAAAGAGCGAGTGAAACCACTTCGGGTTCGAGCCCTCAGTATGACCATTCACAACAATTTAAACATTCAAATTCTCACTGCTCAACTCGAAGCCTTAAAACCCGAACATGTCAAAGATGAAGCCTTGCGGGGCATGGATAAACAGCTTGAAATCAGACCTAACGGGATTAGGTATTTCTCAAACCGAATCTGGTTGCCTAAATTCGGGAACCTACGAGACTTAGTGATGGATGAAGCTCACAAGTCCAAATACTCTATCCATCCGGGATCCGATAAAATGTACCACGGTATCAAGGACTTTTACTGGTGGCCAAACATGAAAGCCGAAATCGCCACCTATGTCAGCAAATGCCTTACTTGCTCCAAAGTCAAAATCGAATATCAAAAACCTTCTGGTTTACTTCAACAACCCAGTCTTCCTGAATGGAAATGGGAACAAATTGCCATGGACTTCATAACCAAACTACCCAAATCCTCGAACGGTTGCGATACCATTTGGGTGATCGTGGATCGTCTCACAAAATCTGCTCACTTCCTGGCAATCAAGGAATCCGACAAAATGGAACGCCTCACCAACATTTATCTGAAGGAAATCGTGACCAAACACGGTGTTCCAATCTCAATTATCTCCGATAGAGATAGTCGTTTCACTTCACAATTTTGGCAATCACTTCAAAAATCTCTGGGTACTCGACTTGATATGAGTACCGCATACCATCCTCAAACCGACGGTCAAAGTGAACGAACCATTCAAACACTTGAAGACATGCTACGGGCCTGCGTAGTAGACTTCGGTGTAAACTGGGAAAAACATCTACCATTGTGCGAGTTCTCGTACAACAACAGTTATCATACCAGCATCAAAGCTGCACCCTTCGAGGCACTGTACGGTCGTAAGTGCCGGTCACCTATCTGTTGGACTGAAGTTGGGGATAGCCAACTCACAGGTCCAGAAATCATTCATGAGACGACCGAGAGAATCGTCGAAATTCAAAACAAGCTCAAAGCCGCGCGTGATCGTCAGAAAAGTTATGCTGACGTGAGACGCAAGCCACTCGAGTTCCAGGTTGGGGATCGAGTTCTACTCAAAGTATCGCCTTGGAAAGGCGTAATCCGGTTTGGCAAACGAGGGAAGTTAAATCCCAGATACATTGGACCATTTGAGATCCTCGAAAGGATTGGTCCAGTGGCTTATCGATTGCAGCTGCCATCTGAACTTAGCAGCGTGCATCCCACATTTCATGTTTCAAATCTGAAGAAGTGTCTGTCTGATGAGACACTTATCATTCCACTCGATGAAATTCGAGTTGACGAGAAACTTTATTTTGTTGAGGAACCCACTGAAATCATGGACCGTGAGGTCAAACAACTTAAACAGAGTCGCATTCCTATCGTCAAGGTTAGGTGGAATTCGCGGCGCGGTCCGGAATTCACCTGGGAACGGGAAGACCAAATGCGACTCAAGTATCCTCAACTCTTCACTGACTCCACATCAAACACGACTACAACATAAATTTCGGGACGAAATTCTTCTAACAGGGGGAGAATGTGACAACCGTCAATTTAGGACTATAGTTTAGTGCCTAATCAAGTTTTAATACATGTAATTAGTTCTGTGTTAGGCTAATTAATGTATCAATTATTATATATATTGTTGAATATATATCTACAATTGTGCGGTTTGTTTAAATCGCACGAGCTTTAAATCGAATGAATTTTGATACAATAAATACGGACGTTGGTGATCAATTTTATTAAATAACGCTATTATGTCAAAAATATTATTATTATAATATTACGTATTCATTCGTATCGTACAATCAGAAAGTTACACAACTTAAAATGTAAAACGCGCAAACAAATTAACTTACCTTTTATAATTCAAATATTAAGTGGTTAGTAAAATATTTAAATAGAATTTAACGTAATAAATTGTATTTTTAAAAGTAACAACTAATATATAAAATAATTATTTAACGTTTTAACGACGGAGCAAACGAACACCGCACGGAGCGGGAACGCGGGGCGAAAATGGGGATTTAACCCCCACTTCCACCCACTTTCTTCCATTTCTCTTTTTCTCTATCTCTCACCTCTCTATTTTCTCTCAACAAAACCCAAACCAAAAATCATCAAAATCGCAAAATAAACACCTCAAACGACCTCGGATCTTCAAGCCCCTTTACAATAAACGACCACCTCGCGACGATCTACACTTCTATCTTTCCGGAATTTCATTTCGGCGATTTGTAAGTTTCCGACACAACTCCGAAAACTCTCGTTTTTAAGATTTATAACTTGCTAGTTGTTTGTATAACCTTGTAATGTCCTAAAATGGGTTGGGTAAAAATATTAGGCCGATCGATGGCCGGAAAACGCGTTTTTGGAGTTGAAACTCCGATCAGACCCCGTACGTCGCATTTGGTCTGGAGCAGATGCGACGTAGCGACCTACGTCGCATTATATCCCCAACGTCGCATACAGCGACGCAGCCTACTACGTCGCATTGACTTGCGAACGTCGCATATAGCGACGCAGACCTTAACGTCGCAAAAACGAACCTACGTCGCATAAGCGACGTAGCACCCTACGTCGCTATTGACTTAGCACTGTTGACCTTAGCGACGTAACCCTTTACGTCGCAAAACTCTTACGTCGCAGCCTACGTCGCAGGCTACGTCGCTAAAAACAGAACCTTCAAAACTCGAAATTTTCAAAGTCAAAGTTACGGTAGCAATTCACTGTAGCAACTATATAATAACCTTTTGAACTATTGTTACAACCGTCACCAACGGGCCGTACGCATTTTCAAAACATACTTCAACACTCAAACAAGTCGTAGTAACTTGTAACAATACAATCAACCAAATCGGGGAAATTTGGACATTAAGTTAGACAAACAATTTCAATGGTAGTCTTTCGAGATACCAATACAATTAATAACAATTCAAGTGTCGTGGACACATTCAGGTTTCAAGTCTTTGGACACCAACCCACTGCTAATTACTTCAAGTTTATTAAGTTAAACACATCAGGAATCAGGTGAGTTTCATAGCCCCATTTTCACTACTTTTACCAGGGGTGTGATATTACTGCATCATTTTGTTTTACAAGTAGAACGCAAGTGACAAACTTCAAATACTACATGAGTTTCAAGCTAATCAATTTAAAGTCCTCCATAAGCATAGTCTCTAGTATTTTATAGCGTGAATGTTAGTATATGATATCATATGGGATTGACAATCCTCATCCGGGTTAGCACGCACTAACCGGTCAAACGGATGTATTAGCATTTGGGAAGACGAGTGTTGATTAGGCACTCGTAGGAGGCAAATCAGTTAGGTTTCCTTAATTGGGCCTGACAAATCAGTTAAGCTCAGACTATGTGCTCATGGACAGTATAACTTTTATTTTGCTTAATTGCATTTTAAATTCATTATAAATCTTGCGGTTCTGACAATTATACATTGACTTACAAACCTGTGAGCTCACCAGCGTTTTCGCTGACCCATTTTAGTATATATCACAGGTACCCAGCAGTAGGTTGACTGCACAAGCAGGGACTTCTAGCTCGAGTCAGCATACATACAATTAGAGATTGGACTGCATTATTATATTTTGTAAAAGTAATTATGCCATGTAATCTCTCAATTTCAGGAACCGAGCTAGTGCTATATTATTTTTGATGTAAACGTTCACTTTATTAATACAAGTTTAAAACGACGCATATAGTGGTCGTTCATTATTATCTTTGTGCTTTGTATATTGATTAGTGGCACCCAAATCAAGCTTCCGCAAATCATTAAATTTGGGGGTGTCACACTAACACATGTGTTAGTAACATATGAAACCCATCAAAAAAATGAAAAAAAAAAATTCGTTTGAAGTATGCCTTGAGGGACGGCAAATCGAAGAGGATAAAACGCTGAAAATTATGGTGCAAGTTTCATGATTTTTCGATTTGTCGTTTGTGAGATAATTGATATTTGGGGTAAATAGGTTTTGAAATATGGAACATTCTCTTTGTATATGTGGCATGATATCATTGGTTCTATTAGTCTCACATAAATTTTTAGTCTCGTTAACCTCACCCTAATATAATAATAATATGATATATGATATGATAATTAAAGAAGGAAAATGCAACTCACTAGCCATACTTGAAACAAAGTTAACAATACTAATGATTTAGATACTAAATGATTTACAGAGCAAATCTTACCTGATTAATCAACCTCAATAATCTAGCTAGGAAGGTCATATATGTTTTACTTTTCTAAGATCATATTTAATCACGAAGCTGAAGAATATGAATAATCGAAAGCCCAATCGCAGACAATTCAAAAGTCGCATTATTTCTTTCTGTCAATAGCGAAACAACATTACGCTTCTCTTTGAAACCATTTTCGCAAGTTGTAGCATCATCCATAACCGCGCTTATCAATATATTTGCCTCATTGTATCGTTCTAGCTTGTAGCTTTTCATGGCACGTTTAATATCAACGATAGCATCAGAGTAAAGCTCAAGACAATCTTCCAAACACATTTTAACATAAGACTTAAGATCATTTTTCAATGACCGTTTGATGTGAGACCTTGTGTCGGTCAAGTTCTCGTGTGTTAGTTTGATTGAGATCTTACCAAGGCTTCTAATGTCAGCATGACGACTCCCGGAAGCAGCTTCGAGGGACGTGGTACAGAAATGGTAATTCACAACTGGATCTTGCTGAGAGCAAAATTCACAAGTGCCATGGATTAGGGGTTGGGAATGGGTAGAAAATAAGAAGGAAGAAAGGAAGAACAATGATAGAAAGGAAGAAAGAAGAGACATCTTTATGGCAAAAATGGTTGTAGTTTTTCTTTAGTGAAGTGGATGTGTTTAAGTAGAAGTGAAAAGGGGTTTGTGTTGGTCGTTCACTCCTTCCCAAACTTCCTTGATAAGATCAATAAGTAATCCATACATCACAAAAATTTATCCGTAATTGTGCTTTATAGTATTCTACGGTACAACACCATAAAGCAGAATTAGTGGTATATGAATAATTTTTGATGGTATACAAATGATAGTTCTACAAAATTATATAACATTTTGATCCTTTATACTAAAGGGTTAACAATTCAATAAAATATTTACATGTTGTGTCCTTTGACTGTATTAGATTATCAGATTTATACATTCACCGTACTGTTTACACTTAACATAGGTATAGCTAGCAGCATATTTATTTCCCCCTATATGACAAAAAATGAATCTATATTAAAAAGAAGTATTCAAAAGGTTTATTGTGGCAAGGAAACCAGTAACCTTGTCTACCATATTGGTAGCTACGTCACCCACCAAGCAAGAGCTTAGTACCTTTAAAGCGCATCCACCGGCACCCAAGCATATATAGAGCCCGATTGATCCGAACTCATGACCTTGATATTCAATTGGTCTTCATATGCATGGGCCCTGCTTCATAAGCGGCTGGTACCAACATGATAAATGTTTACCCAGAACAGGGTTCGAACCCCTGACCTCTAGGAGGCCAGGTGGACGCCCTACCACTGGGCCATTTATGCAAGTGGTTATTAAAAAGAAGTAATATTGCAAATAAATATACATATTTATTTTTCGAAAAAGAAGTAATGAAACTCTAAAAATGACCTTAAAATAACTGTAAGTTCAATATTGCATATAAAAATGTGTGAAAGTTTTAATTTCATTAGATAAAAATCAAAAATTTGGTGGTATACTGGTATATATCTAACTCTTCCTTTTATGTTATAGTTTATGACCAAATTAAACTTTCACTCATTTTAAATGTACATTTGTTATATCAATTTTTTTTTCCCGAACTTTCAATACTTAATCAAAAAAATTCGCCCTAAAAATAAAGAAACAAAGTACTAATGTGTAAACGACATGAAAAGTAGTCATTATGTTGTACTAGTTTAAACATATTATGTAACAGTGAAAGTTGTATTTTATGGCTATGTGCCTACGTGGCATTGTTTATAAGCATTAAAATCATTGTGTTGTACTACCTAAATTGAAAAGGGGTCAAATTAATTCTTGCAAAACCAATTTGAACATGATTTGAGATCTACATCACTGCAAAATATGAATTTTGATAAACACTGCCCTTAGCAATGTTTTGAAAACCGGTTAACTCGGTCCGGTCGAAACGGGAAGCGGAGGCCTTCTGGCCGGGTGAAAACCGGTTTGACCAGTCAACGAACCGGACGGTTCGGTCAAAACCGGGAACCGGGCCGGTTAGACCGGGATTTTAATTTTTTTTTACATGGTGACGTGGGCCGGATTTGGGGTGGTTCGGCCGGACGGTTGGACTGGTTCGACCGGAACCGGACCCGGACCCCCTTCCGGTCCGATCCGGTTTTCGGTTTTAAAAACATTGACCCTTAGGGCATTGGTTAAACTTAGAGGTGGCAAAATGAATGGGTCGGGTCGGGTCACGGATCTAGATGAGTTTGGGTCTAAATGGGTCCAGGTCTAGATGGGTTATTTAGAAGGATTAGTCTAAATGGGTCCGGGTCAAATGGGTCTCGGGTCGGGTCGGGTCATCGGGTTCACCAAACTTTTTTTTTTATTTGAGTGAAAAATGAAAAAAATAAAATGAGGTGAAAAAAAAAGTTTACCCGTGAGACCCATCTAAACCCGTTGGTTAATTGTTATACAATTAGAGGTTATATTGAAAAACCCATTTAGACCCATCCAAAAAATGGGGAGGAGACCCAACAAACTCATCCCCTCCTAAAAATTAACCAAATTGACCCATAATTAACCAATGGGTCTAAAATTGCAACCTCTAGTTAAACTTTCTTAACAGAGATCAAATTATTTAATGAACACCTATTTTCCCTATTTACAATGAGTACCTTCCATAATTAGTGATATTCCTGATTATATTAATTTAAATTTTAGTTTAAATATGGAAATATGGTGTTTAATAACTACTTAAAAGTTATATTGAGAAACCTTAACCAATGCCCTAAGGGAAACACGTGATAAAAATGTTTCCACCCATTAGTGTCATGGTTCAAACCTTTGACCTTGTGCTATTTTACCGAAGCAAATTTGTGCTATTTTACATAAGCAAATGCATACAATAGATTATTAAGATAAAAAATTCTTAGAAAAATAAATAAAATTTGTGGTATTTTACATAAGCAAATGCATACAATAGATTATCAAGATCACAAATTCTTAAAAAATAATAATGTAATCAATCCTAGAAAACCCCTTTTTGACGCATTTAAACAATGCATATGAAATCAGACAGTAAAACGATTGTGGGATGATTACTTGCGTCACATTATGGGTCAAGATTTCCAATACGTGTGCCATAATTATTACGAGTACCATTTATCTACAATTTTGCTACTTACTTTTTAACCTAGAAAAAGTAAGACCTCAATCCAACAAGTTATGTCCATCCATTTCTTATTGAAGTTATGCACATGTATGTGCCCATTTCATTATTTCAGTACGTATACGCAAAATTCATGGTAAAAAGATATAAATGTAGATATCATATTCATATGTCATGTTTGGGGCAAAATGGAAGAGATTATAATTGGGAAAAGAAAGCAACTGATTCCTGTAATAACTTTAAACAAAATCGAAACCGTCTAGACAGTTAATGGGGGTTGATAATGCTATTTTGGAAAATTAGGCCTTGAGTGTGAGTGACGAACTGATGATTATTTTGTTTGTACATTTTATGAAATCGAATTGCATAATATATATATCATGAGACTCAGACTTGGAGTCATAAGTTGGTTGGGAGTTGTTTCTTAGACCAGGTAACGAGCAAAGCCGCTTTGCTTTGTGTAGTCCTGTATGATTTGTCAACAAATTCATTAAAATGGTCATTATTAAGTTTCGGTTGTCTAAGTGACGACTATGACACTGTGGTAATATTTCAGTGCAGAATGCAGATTCCGTTTATATTAGTATTGGAGGAAATATGAAGGGTTATGTCATAGCTTTCAGATAACAATGATTTACCTTAGAGGTGATTGCATTTCACTTGCCAACAAAACTGTAATGAATTATAAGTAACAAACGGTGCTACAATCAATTATGACAACTTCTAGAGAGAATAAAGTAAGTTTCATAGTTCTCTACTCGACTACAGCCAGCAAGTCAGCCGCTTTGCAGAAGCAGTGCCTTCCATCTGCGCCAAGATCCACCTGTGACGAGTTGCTTAATGGTTTTATGAGGTGTATATATAAGGATGAAATTTTTTAGCATAACATAATCATATAACATAGCAAACAATCCAAAACCCACATATATACTCTCATAAATTCAAATAGTATGAAGTGCGAGCTTGTACTTATGTCACAAAATAAACACCTACATTTTACTTTAATGTAGCTTCCTGGAGCTAGAAAATTGACATGACCAATTGAATCTATACAATAACTTATAGACAGCAGATACTCCTTCCATAAATCCTTACCTACTTCATTTCGACCGGCTTAATTAGAACATGGAGTTTATGTTATATGGATATTTTGGACATCCAATTAACTACTATGCTACTTCTCTTACTCTACATCTTCAACCGAAGCTGTAATTCTTACAAGATGGGTAGACTATATAGTACTGTATAACTTTAAACTACTTACTAAGCTCGTAAATTAGACCGCAATGCACGTCTTTTATTTTTTGCGTTGTGTATGTGTGTGAGTGGTAATAGTGGGGTTGTGCATGTGTGGCTCTTAGATAGTATCTTAAGTTAAAAATATTACCTCATAGGCATTAATGTCAGAGAAAAGAACCTGAAAAAGAAAAAGAAAAAACACAGTAAGACGCCACGTCACCAACACTACAACAAAAATGTTATCTCTAGTTACCACTGCAACTTCCGTGATATAATATAGACTACAGAAACTTACATACCAAAGATAAATTTCAAGTATATGCGCATATGAGAAACTGACTATATGACGTATTTGAGCATACCTTTTTCCCGGCCTCCAAGTCTCCTACCTCAGTTCCAACAGCGAGAATCTGGAATAAACGAAGAGATTATTATATAAGAATATAAATGACATCACGACACAAACTAAGCGTTCTTTTTTGGAAAACAGAACGTGTAGGAAATTATGATTCACCTCTCCCATAAGATAACGTTCAAATTTGACAGCTGATTTCGGCAACAAAACTCCGCCAGCAGATTTCTGATCATAAAGGTAAATCATTTTAATATACACAAAGGGACAGAGAACGTCACTCCGTGTAATTTATACAGAACTGAGAAGTACCACAAACTAACAATAGATAAAACACTTGCTTAAGGCCTAATTTTGTTTACTGACATTCAGGACATAGCCCAACTTTACAGCTCAGAGAAAGACCAAGTTAGCCACAAATGAAATCAAATGTTGGCTCCCGATCTGGCGAAGTGTAAAGAAGTCTAGAGCTCTAGTAATAAAAAGTTTGATAACAAAAAAAGTGTCAACTACATTTATAAACTGCTAATACTCTGGCAGGTTACATAACTAGTGTACATAAGAATAAAAGTTTGATGCTTTTTGTACTGCTTCTAGAGTTGGTCCTAAAACTGCTAATAACAATAATCCGGTCCGTGACTACAATTAGTCCAAAACGCACAACATTGAGTCATTTCAAGCAGGTTCTAAAGTCTAAACCACCTAACAACTAATTAGCACAAACTAAATATCGAATGGGCAAGTAGACACATCCACACATACTTGTATATTATAAACAAATTAAGATAAATTAATTTACCTCGGGAAGCTCCTCCAAACGAATTAGCACTCTATCAGCTTGTGGCTTAACCTATAAGCATAAATAATAGTTAAATTCAAATGTACACACGCATATATACACTCGATATATCACATTGCATATTAGTAAGATTCGATGAATAAACGAGCTCATTAATTCAATTTAGGTCTGATAAAATTGCTAAACATGATGAATATATTTATACAGAACATCTAGAAGTAACACAACTAATCAAATTAAATAATAGGTTAATTATTTCCGGATAATGAAAATTCGATAATAATAAGATGAAGAAACACAAATGATTACCTTAGTAGGCTCGTATTTGGTTGCAATTGCATTAACCTTGAATGAATTCCTTCGTAAACCTAATCAATTAGACAATAATAAATTCAGCAAAAATATTACAGTAAAGATAACGAAGCCTTATAAAATCGAGGGAAATGAAGTAATACCTAAAGTTGTGGATTTAATAGAGGTAGAGTTAGGAGAATGAAGGTCTGTAACGAATGAAGAAAAAGGTTTAGCGATTGCTGCTGTAAGGAAGCTTGACGACGCCATGGATAAGATTGACCTTCTAGAGAGATAGAGGGTTAACTGGAGATTTAAGAGAGAGAAAGAGAGAGAGAGAGACAAAGTAAGGGTTTGGGATTGTATGGTTATGATTTAGGGTTCTAGAATGTTCTGCTCTTAACTTTTGTGTGTCAAAGTTTACACAAGTACATTTATTAGAGGATATAGGGTGGAGGGTGTACAGTGTCGCCGTTCAAACCCTTAAACGTCGGGTCCAACGTTTACCACTCCCCTCTGTCGTTCATGGTCGGCGTTCAAGCCCGACGTGAGGCCCTGCACAGTGAAGCAACGGCACTTTTCTTTCTTCTTTTTTTTATGTTTCCAACGATTTTTTTTTTAAAAAAACAAATTGAAAAAAATAGCCGTTAAAAACGGCTTGTTTTTGAAACATAATTTAAAAAAAAAAAAAAATCCTTTTTTATTCTATAAATACCAAACAATTTCATACTAAATTTTCACACCATTCTTTCTTTCTTTTTTTATATTTCTCAAGCAAAATATAAAATGAGTGATTTCGAATTCTACGATTCACCTTCAACCGACGAGGACGTTGAAGTTTTAACACTTCTTCATCAATATCGTAACCGAGTTGTAGTGCCTCGTGAAGAGGGTGAATCGTCCAACCGAAGTCGTTTCAAACGTTGTTACATTTACCGTGATCGGTTAACGGCGAAGAAATCTTTAATGAACGGCTACTTTGTTGACAACGCAAAGTACCCGCAGGAGTAGTTCAAACGTCGTTTTCGTATGAGCAAGTGATTATTTCTTCGGATAGTAGAAGGTATATCTAATTACTCTCATACCCCAATCCCGGATTATGTTGATTATTTTCGCCAAAAAGTGGCACGTGGTGAACCAGGATTTACCACTATTCAAAAAGTTACTTCTGCCTTACATCAATTGGCATACGGTACGTCACCGGATGCCTTTGACGAATATTTACAAATGGCGGAAAGAACTTCTCGCGAATGTTTGTTTAATTTTGCAAAGTGCATGATTGATATATATATATATATATATATATATGCAAATGTGTACATGTGAAAACCAACGACAGACGAGAAACATGGTAACAAACATGGTTTTCCGGGCATACTTGGTAGTATAGATTGTATGCATTGGGCATGGGCGAAATGCCCTAACGCGTGGAAAGGGAAATATACACGAGGTGACCACGGCTATCCTACTATCATGCTTGAAGCCGTCGCCTTGAAACGCCCCGAAATTTTAGGAATTTTTTTTAATATATAAACACTGAATAACATGTAAATAGTGTTGGGTTTTCTATTCCCTAACTAGATTATTATACACGCAGCGGAATAACAAAACTTTAAATAATTTAAGGTAATTAGGAAACTAAAACCCTAAGGGATCTTTAACTTTAACAACTTAGTACAATGAATAAATTGAACAAGGAGAATATAAAGAAAACACTAACCTTAGAGAAAACCTATTTCTCGCGAGCAGACCAACGAGCAGAGCTTCGTTACTTGGAGGCAAGTACCCAAAGTAGAATACCTCTAATGCTTCACACCCAAAAACCCAAGAGAAAGTTGAATTTTTGTAATACTTGAAAATTCGCAGCTGACTTGATTGTTTATGAAGGTATAGGATGCCCCTATTTATAGTTGTGGAAGAAACCCCAGAGTTTGCTGAATTCGACTCCCAACCGGCGGTTGGAACTTCCAACCGGCGGTTGGAGCTGTTTGACTTGTACTCCAAGTTTGCGAATTCCACCGCCTTAGAAACCCTAACCTCAACCGGCGGTTGGACCTTCCAACTGGCGGTTGAGTCAGTTTCTGGAATCTTCCGCCAGATTTAATTACTTTTAATTTCTAATTAATTTAATCCATAAATTAATAAATCAACTAATTAAATATAATATTAATACTATTAATATTATCCTTCATCTTTCTCTTGACTGTTCATGAGGGCGACCCAAAAAGGACTTTACCATTAATGATAGTCTCACCAATTAGTTATGATATTGGACACTATTCCAACAGTCTCCAACTTGGACAAATCATCAACTACTATTGGTCTCAAGGCTATATCTCATTAACTATGTAAAGTGTGCATCTAAGCAACTGCCGAACTCTGAATCTCATCTTTAGAGTTAGTCCTTTAGATAAGTGATCAACCATTCCTTTGTTTCACGATATCTTATGAACCGAGACATGGATTATAATCAATCTCAAGATTCATATATGTTTTCCGATTTCCGATTATATTGACTATATGAGACTACTGAACTATCACTTTAGTCTTGGCCAGGCCTAACACTTTTTAAGTCAAACTTTAATCATCAGAGGGCCCATGATATCTCTTTTCCATTTTAGGCAAAAGGAACAAATAAATATCGACTACATAGCACTAGTCAACTTATCATATCATACCTAGCATACCCTTTATAACTGGCATTTACGCACAGCGTTTGAATAGACTAAAGTATAACAGACTCGAAGAACTAGATACTCATGTATCTCCATTTTAAGAATAGAAGATATTATCATCTTAAAATCACTCGTGATTTAATCCATGAAGTGATCTCTTTAAGTACGGGTTTCTCCTATACTTAAATCCCCATTAAGTACCCATGAGTATTGCAGCAATCTCCATGCCATGTATAATCTCCATAGACATCCACTAACACTCCATGACAGTCTTGATTCACCACATACTTCCTATAGTGTGATCGACTGAGGAGGTTTGAGTAAGAACTTATTACTCTGGAAGTGGTGTCTAAACATGCAAAACTGAAACACAACGACAAACAATAGTAAATGGTAGAACTCCTTCCCATTAAAAATCTCCATTATTAATCACCAAGTCTATTACAATTTCTATCATTGTTTATAACATTTCAAATTCAAACTAATCAACTAAAACTTTACATTATCTCTTAAACCTATGCTCCTAGCATGTTCATCGTGCTTGGACTTTCCTAGAGGCTTTGTGAAAGGATCAGCTGGATTATCCTCTGATCTTATGCTCTTCACAATTACATGTTCTTCTTCGACTTTCTTTCGAACAAAATGGTATTTCCTTTCAATGTTTTTTGACTTTCCGTGATCCTTGGGTTCTCTACTCAAGGCAACTGCACTTTCGTTATCACAGAATATAGCAATAGGATCTTGTATCGTTGGAACAACTCCAAGATCTCCAATGAAATTTCTCATCCAGATGGCTTCCTTTGCCGCTTCACTAGCCGCAATGTACTCAGACTCACATGTAGAATCTGCTACTGTATCTTGCTTAGAACTTTTCCATGTCACCGCTCCCCCATTCAGTAGGAATACCCAACCAGACTGTGATCGACAATCATCTCTGCCTGTTTGAAAACTTGCATCACTATAACCCGTTACTCTAAGTTCTTCTTCTCCACCATAAACCAAGAATCTGTCTTTAGTATTTCTCAAATACTTAAGAATATTCTTTACAGCTGTCCAATGACCTTCACCAGGATTCTGCTGATGTCGACTCACTAAGCTCAAAGCAAATGAGACATCAGGCCTTGTACACGTCATGGCATACATGATCGATCCTATAGCTGAAGCATATGGGATTCGACTCATTCTATCCAATTCTTGTTCAGACTTTGGACATAGATCCTTACTGATCTTAATGCCATGATTTAAGGGTAAGTTCCCTTTCTTAGAATTTTCCATATTGAATCTTTTCAGTATTTTATCTATGTACGTATCTTGGCTGAGTCCTATGAGACGTTTTGACCTATCTCTGTAAATCTTTATACCTAGGATATATGGTGCATCTCCAAGATCTTTCATAGCGAAACACTTTCCCAACCATTGATGATCCCAGCTAGAGATCTTAGTATGTATTACTTTGATTGATTATTAATAAGCTTGCGGAATAGTTTATTAATAACTTGAAGAACAAACTTGTATATAACAGAATATCTAACCAAAAGCTTCAATATTATTAACAATAATACGAACACACAATTTGTGTTAGGGTTTACAACCTTGAAGCTAATAACTAGAATGAATTCGTCACCCTCTAGGGTTTTACAGGATCTCTATTTATAACATATAGAGTCCTTTACAAAATCAAACTATTATGGAATCATATCTATTCCATAATTCTCTCTATTCAACTATATCTAACCAACAGTGGTTATCTATATCACTAACAGGGGTAGTACTCGTATATTATCAACAGTGGTTGAGTACTTAATACAAAATACAAACTACACACTAACAGTGGCACTGTTAGACAAACTACTTGACAGCGGCAGCTACTAACTAGCAGTGGCAACTACTAACAGTGGTAGTACTTCTAACAGCGGCACAATACTTGTATTCTGAGCAAATCTAGCAGTGTCTCAGTTCTCAACAATCTCCCCCTAAACTTGATCATTCAGAGTAATGATTCAAGTTTCAATCCTTCTTTTCTTCTTCTATCTCCTTCATCGTTTGCCTCTTATGCAGTTGATTGAACACCATGTATAAAGCTCTGTAAGCTCCTTCAGTAATGATGGTTGTAGATAACTTCAAATCAACCAATCTATTCAGCAGCCCTGTTCCCAGCACATAGTGTCGATCATCAAACATGTAGATCACCTGCCCATTGTTAAATACTACCATGTGTACTCCAGCTCTGGCAAAATATCTCCAGGTTATAACCCTTTGATGACAGTGAAAGAATAAGTGATACATGCTAGCTGGTTCAAACATGCTTTGCAATAACTCCATCATTTGTCTTTCAATCACAGCCTCAGAGTTCTTTCTATTCCTGATTCTGCTCACTTGATACAACTCCATAAGATCATCTCTTGTACATATTCTGAGCAAATCAATCATACTCCCAACATGGTCATCAAATCCTCTTTCCCTTTCAATCTTGATCTCAAGGATCATTTTTCTGAAACCATAATCAATTGCTACTCCTTCCCAATTTATAATTCTAGCCTTTCTTGGTCCTTCAGAAATCTCCTTGCTATCAGTCAGAATCTTGATTCTCTTTTTCAGCTCTGGATCAAATCTTGGAATGTCAAGAATAACATTGTCTTTAGAAATCTGATTTTTCCATGAATTTCTTCTGAGTTCATTCTGCTTATCCTCTAAGGCTTTCTCTGCTGCCTCAGCAGCTGCTTTTTCTCTTCTTTCTTCTTCTTCTTTCAAAAACTTTACCATTTCCCTATCTGCCTTTTCTTTCTTCTCCTTCATCAATGCATTCAAATGCCTATTCTCTTCCAATTTCTTGGTCCACTCATCATCTCTTCCCATATACCTATCATATGCCTGTTCCAGCTTATGCATATTCCATCCTTTAACAATTTTAGCTGGGGCATAATTATCAGACAGAGCATTGATCATTTGTCTTCTCCTTTCAGCATATGGTAAAGGTTTACTCCTCTTCTTGGCTAATTCCTCTTGCTTTTTCTTTCTAGCCCTTTCCTCATTTGACCTTTTCATCAACAAAAATCCAGAAGATAACTCTTCCTCTTCATTACCTTTCTTCTTCTTTAAATAATCATGAACTCTCTGAGCAGGAAGCTTTAATCCTTGTGCAGTCTTTTCTTTAACAATCTCTGCAGCTTTCTGTGTAATAGTCACTACACTCAGATCATCCAAAATCATTTTAACATCATCACCCTCTTCTTCAGCTTTAGCTTCTGCAGCTCTCCTTATCAACCTTTCCCTTTCTTCTACTTGCATCCTTAGCATATCATGAGACTCAAGATGAGGTTCTTTAATTTCTTTCACTTTTGATTTTTCTTTTAACTTTCCTTTACCTTTGTCTTTTGGATCAATCACAGGCAATTTAGACTCAGGCTTGAGTGGTGAAGTTGGTTCTCTTATTGTAACAGGTACCTCTCTTGGTCTTGTTGTTGTGGTAGTTGTGGCAGGGGTTGATATGACAGCAGTGGTGATTGGTGTATCAACAGTGGTAGGTGTTGGTGTACTAACAGGGGTAGATGTAACAGTGGTAGTGTTAGTGTTGACAGTGGTTGAAATTGTGACAACAGTGGTAGAAGTTTTGACAGGGGATAAAGTATTAGTTGGCTTTCTTCTGGGAATAAATTTCTTTCTTGTAAAGGTCTGCAACTTCTTCTCTTCATCAATTGACTTTGATTGCTCTCCCTTAATCTCAACTTCTCCTTCTTTCATCTCTTTTTCAACATCATCAACCACCTCATACACTGGCCTATCACTGAAACTTCTCCTTCATCTCTTTTTCAACATCATCAACCACCTCATACACTGGCCTATCACTGAAACTGACTCTTTTCTTATTTTCCAGGTTAGCACCAATCACATCCCAAAAATATAATCTAAGTGCAGCTTTCTCAGGCAACCCTTTATTCAATGGAAATACCTGATAAACTGTTTCATCTGTTTCATCAGTCTGCTCTGCTCCTGCACCATCACTTGTATTAACATTTTCAGAAGAATCTTCACCAGTATATACCACCATTCTTCTGTCATCTGCAGCATTTACCATCTCATCATCTAAACTTTCATGTATCACATAATCAGAGACATTGAGCTCCTCCTCAGCCTTATCCCTGCTCTGCACATAATCATCATCTTTATCATCAAACACTAACTCCACAGTGTCTTCTGATTGTGCCTCATTATGCTCACATATATCCATCTCAACTGTATTATCATCAAGCTCAAGCACCTCTGTAGCTGCAGAATCATCATGCATCTCATCAATATTTATCATTGCTCCACTCATATCATCATGAGGTCCATGTGAATCATCATCATCATCATCATCACCTGCTTTTCTTGAACCATCATCTTCAGGCATATTATCATCATCTGCTTTCTTCTCCCCCTTGCCTGAAGATTCCTTTAACTTATTCGCAGGTAGAAGAATATTGTTGACAGCCTCCTCAAGCATTACCAATCTATTCTGCACATCAAGCAACTCTGCCTTCTGATGATCAATGATCTCCTTCTGCTTAGCAATTAACTCATCCTGAGCTTGAATTTTCTGTTGAGCGTCTTTTCTGTAAGCCCTTTCCCTCTCATATTTGCTCCACAGTTTATTGATATCATGTACAAGATAGGAAATCGTCAATTCATCAGTATCACTAGGCTCATCAACATTAGAGTGTGACCTCTTAGTTGAATCCTTGCCCACATCTGCCACTGCAGATGTCCCTTGGTTATTGGTACTGGGACCTACATTTGAATCATCACCCATAGGTTCATCAAACATAGTTGCCTCTGGTTGGGTCTGATTAATGTTACCACTATCCTGCCCTGCCAGTGGGCTAGAAACAGTAGTGGCAGCCCTTCCAGAATGAACATTTTCATCAAGTATGTTCACCTGTTGTGTTGGGACAGTTGACTGAGACTGTGGAGAAATAGGAATCTCCATAGCCTGTGTAGCCTTCTTGGATTTCTTGGCTTTAGATTGGGTAGGCTGTTTGTTCCCTTGTTTTCTTTTGATGCCACCTCCTGATGTGTGTTCAGAACCAACTTGTGTTGTTGGTCTGTCATCATTTGGTCCAGATGGTGTTGGTAATACACCACCAGTGGCAGAAGGAGTAACTAGCATTGTAGAAAATAATGCAGTTTCCTTCTTAGAAAAAGCATTCTGATACTGATTCATAGCCTTAATAGTCCTCAAAGATAGAGTAGAACTAACAATCACACTATCCTCTGCTGGCAGATTTGACAATTTATTATTCAATAAAAGCTGAACAAATCTAGGGTACATAACGAATGTATCACCCTTTACATTCCTAACCATATTATCTAAGATAAATCTAGATATATTAAATTTAATACCCTGTGCCAAGCAGATAATAGGATATGCAATAGTAGAACTAAATTCATTAAAACTAGTTCTCTTTTGAAACAAACATACCAGAAAAGTATGAATGTAGAACTTCCATTGAGGACAAAACCATGACTTCAAGAAAGTATATTCTGATCTTGTCTTTCCTGAACCTTCATACCCCATATCCATAATGCCTTTAAACAAATCTTCTCTCGATAATTCCAGAATTCCACCTTCATCATCAAACTGTAAAAGCTCTCTTAGAACAATCTCAGTAACCATTACCTTCTTACCCTTGACAGTGGAATGAATGTGAGTAATGCCATTAATATTCCCTTCCTTTGCATTCTGCCAGAATTCTTGAATATGCGATCGAATTAATCGTGGACAAACAGTAAGGGCATGTGTAACTGGACAATTACTCAAGAAATCAATAATAGGGTGAAAATACTCATCGGCAAGTTCTTTATTCAAGAAAACCCTCATATTGTGTTCAGAATGAACACTTAGCGTAGAATGATCAGAATCAGATGACAATGAAGATGCCATTGATGTAATTGATGAACGAACGAAGAGTGAATTACAATAAACAACTCAAAGCGAGAGCGATTATTGAAGGGTTTTGAAAATTTTGAAAGCGTAATTGAAAAAGTGAAGTATTTGAGTATTTATTTGATGACAGTGCCAAGCCCTAAAAATAGAACTAGCAGTGGCACTGCTGGTTATACCCAACAGGGGCACAATTTACAAACAAACCCAACAGGGGTACCTCACTTGGTCAATTTATAGTCAACCCTTTCTAACCATCTAACAAAGCTAGCAGCGGCTGATAGTCTAGCAGGGGCATCCGACAAAGGAAACACCAACTTAGAACTAACAGGGGCATAAACTTATCTTAGTTAGACAACGAATTTTTTTTTTTTTTTTTTAACCAAAAAATAAGAAGAAACAAATAAAACATTAAATTCCAGCTCAAGTGATGTCTCTTGACAGTGGCTGAAACCTGCAATATTAAACTAAGAAAAACAACTAGCATGGGTTAAATTACACACATATACAGCAGGGGTTTAAAATACATTGACAGTGGCAAAGGTAAACTAACAGTGGCACCATCTGTTATCATGATGAAGCTAACAGTGGCAACACCTGACCCTGTCACATACAATATATTTTACCCCTGTTAGTATCAAATCCAGACCAAAACACTACGTGAGATTGATCATACCAATATTAGTTATCAAAAATGTAAATCTTCCTACATCAAATGCTTTTGTAAAAAGATCTGCAAGTTGATTATCAGTATGAATTTTAAAAATATGAATCAATCTTTTATCATAACAATCTCGTATAAAATGATATCTGATCTCAATGTGTTTGGTTTTTGAATGCTTAACTGGATTCTGAATGATACTAATAGCAGAAGTATTATCAATATAAATATGAGTGTTCATGAAAGTCAAACCATAATCCAGCATTTGATTCTGAATCCAAAGAACCTGTGCACAGCAACTTGATGCTGCAACATATTCTGCTTCTGCTGTAGAAGTGGAAACCGTGGTCTGCTTTTTACATTGCCATGACACTAATCTATTTCCAAGAAATTGACATCCTCCACTGGTGGATTTTCGATCCATGTTCTCACCACCATAGTCACTATCTGTGAAAGCCTTAAGCTCAAAATCTGATCCTTTAGCATACCAAAGTCCCAAATCAGGTTGACCTTTCAAGTATCTAAAGATCCGTTTCACAGCATACATGTGTGACTGCTTTGGATTGGTTTGATACCTAGCACAAAGACACACTGCAAACATAATGTCAGGTCTAGATGAAGTTAAATACATCAAAGAACCAATCATTGACCTGTACAAGTGCACATCTACTTCTTCTCCATCAGGATCAGAAGTAAGATGTTTGTGTGCCTCCATAGGAGTGCTAGCTATCTTCCCATCTTTATAACCAAATTTATTCAGAATATCCTGCACATACTTTCCTTGGTTAATAAAGATTCCATCTGACTTCTGTTTAACCTGCAATCCTAAAAAGAAAGTGAGTTCACCCATGGAACTCATCTTGAATTTCTTATGCATTAAACTCTCAAACTCTCTGCACAATGAGTCCCTAGTTGAACCAAAAATAATATCATCAACATAAACCTGTACCAACAATATATCTCTCTGAACCCTCTTGGTAAACAAAGTCTTGTCAATAGTACCTCTCTTGAATCCATTCTTGAGAAGATACTCGGATAGTGTATCATACCAAGCTCTTGGTGCTTGATGTAGCCCATACAACGCTTTCTTCAATCTGCACACTCTATCTGGATATGTTGGATCTTCAAACCCTGGTGGTTGGCATACATACACCTCATCATCAATTAGACCATGAAGAAAAGCACTCTTCACATCCATTTGATAAACTTTGAAATCCTGATAAGATGCATAAGCTAAAAATAACCTAATAGCTTCTATTCTAGCAACAGGAGCAAAAACATCATCATAATCTATGCCTTCTTCCTGTGTATACCCTTGTGCTACCAGCCTTGCTTTATTCTTTATCACTATACCTCTTTCATCTCTCTTGTTCTTGAAGATCCACCTTGTGCCTATAGCCCTCTTTCCTTTTGGTAGATCAACCAAATCCCATACATCTTGCAGTTTAAACTGCAACAATTCTTCTTGCATTGACTCTATCCAACTTGGATCTTTGAGAGCTTCCACTGCCTTCTTTGGTTCCATCTGAGAAAGAAAACAAACATATAATGAAGTATGTAAATCTTCTTCTCTTACCTTTGACTGCTGTCTGGTCAGAACAGATGAATTAATATCACCAATGACCAAATCCAAAGAATGATCTTTGTGAACCAGATACTTAGATGTTGATGTATCAAGCAGTTCTCTTTCCAAATTTGGACCCAAAAGATTATCCATTTCAGATTCTGAGTAAGAATCTCTTTCTTCTCTTTCTTGTGAAGGCTTTGGAGTTGCTTCAGAATCTGACAAAGAAGTCCTTTCCAAAACTTGAAATGGAGGACTTTGTTCAACAAATTTTGGAGAATCGGGCTCTCCTTTTGAATCATGCTCTGAAACTATATGAGAACCCTTTGAAGTAAATGGTTGATTTTCTGTTGGAATTGAACCATCTTCATCCTTTGAACCATTTTTGCTACTTGACCCACTTGAATCATCTGAAGGTTCATCTTGCTCTAACTGGAATGCTTCTGGAGGATCTAGAGACCAAATAGGAAACAATACATACTGCAAGTCATCCTTTTTAGTCTGACTTGTGCTTGAAAGCCCATCTTTACCTGCATCATTACCTGCATCTGTACCTGCATCTGTATCTGCACTAATAGACAAATCTGGATATCTAAAAGCATGAGTTAGTGCATCAATATCAAACAAAACTTCTGGACCTTTTCCTTCTACATTTGATGTATGTTCATTAAAGGTCACATCCATGGTCTCATCTATGATCCTAGTCCTTTTGTTAAATACTCTATAAGCCTTGCTTTGAATAGAGTATCCAACAAATACACCCTCATCTACCTTACTCTGAAACTTACCAAGATGATCTCTGGTATTTAAGACAGTACAAGGACATCCAAATGGTTTTAAAAAGCTAACCAAAGGTTTTCTCTTAAAGAATAACTCATAGGGTGTCTTGTTATGAGGTTTAATAATCAAAATCCTATTCAAAACATAACAAGCAGTGCTAACTGCCTCTGCCCAAAAGGACATTGGAAGTTTAGCATCTGCTAGCATGCTTCTAGCAGCCTCAATTAGTGTCCTATTCCTCCTCTCAGCTACTCCATTTTGTTGTGGAGTCCTAGGTGCACTATACTGTCTTTCTATACCTTTATCCTCACAGAACTTATTCATCTCATGATTCTTAAATTCTGTCCCATTATCACACCTGATGATCTTAACCTTTTGATTAGTTGAATTCTCAATCCTAGTTATGAATGATCTAAGTATTTCACCTGTCTCATCCTTAGTCCTAAGAAAGAACACCCAACTCATTCTAGAGTAATCATCAGTTATTACCAAACAGTAAGATTTCTTCCCTTGACTAGCTACATTGGTAGGGCCAAACAAATCCATATGTAACAGGTGTAAGGGAGTGGTATTGGTATTCACAAGCTTGGTCTTATAAGAGGTTTTGTGTTGCTTGCCTTTGAGACATGCTACACAGTGGTCACTACATTCAAATAACTTTTCAGGTAAGCCTCTCACTAGCTTATTCCTAACAAGTTTATTCATGGTCTTGAAATTCAAGTGACACATCCTCCTATGCCATAGTTCAGATTCAGATACAGTAGCTTTAGAAATGAGACAGTTAACATTTTGAGATTCCATCTTGTTTAAATCACTACAGTATACATTATCCTTTCTTGGAACTCTCATTAAAATCTTATCTTCAGGTATTTTGAGTTTTTCAGAAAGTATAAGGCATTCTGTGTCAGTGAAATATACAGGATTTTGCTTATATGTCATTTGACTCACACTAAGCAAATTGTATCTCAATTGCTCAACATAATAAACATCATTGAAAGTGAGCTTACTGCTTTTTACCTTACCTTTACCTGTGATTTTACCTCCTTTAGGATTGCTTCCAAATGCTACATCTCCTCCATCAAACGCTTTAAAGTCCTGTAGCTTTTTCCTGTCTCCAGTCATGTGTCTTGAACAGCCAGAATCAATATGCCATAAGCTTGGTGGCTTGCCCTGCACATATATGAGAAAAACAATTAGTTTTTCTTGGGAACCCAAACCAATTTGGCTTTGGGTTTCCCATGAGCACCTTTGACATCAACCCTTTTGACAGTGATTGATCTCAGTGCTGCATTGGTTTTGGACACTTCAGATTTACACTCATTTTTATGTCTCCAAAAACAATCAATTTTTGACCTAACAGGGGCAATAAGCTTAACAGTGGTCACTTTCAAATAGGTATTGATAAGCCTGGCAGTGGTAGCTCTACTTGGTGTAAACATTCTTTTGGAATGCTTAACACTAGCAGAGGTAGCATGCCTAGCAGTGGCCAAGCCTTCCCCTGTTCTGTTCATGCCTCTGTTAGCCTTATACAGTGGCACTGCTGCATCATTAACAGTGGTTGCAGCCTTGCCTCTGTTTGGCTTGTTTTTCAACAATGGACTTGTACCTCTGTTCCTATTATTATTAGGATTGAAGTAGCAGTCCTGTTGAGTATGGTTGTACCTGCCACATATATAACATGCCTTTCTTTTCATACATTCAAACCCATTACCCAACCTTTGTGAAACCAATTGGTTCCAATTTCTCTGATTACCCCTGGAAATGGATCTATTTGCATTATTTGCAGAAATTAAATCAGACCTGTTTGATTTACATGCACACTTTTCACATTCAGATTTATCTTTTGACTTATCTTTTGATTCAGGATTAACTCTTTTGTGCACATAACCTAGACCAGATCTAGATTTATTGGATTTTCTAACTTGATCTAACTGAGCCTTTGCTTTCTCAACAAACATCTTTTTACCCTCTTCTAGTTTAGTACTATTTAGTTCAGAAACTAGACCAGTAATAGGCTTAACACAATCATCCACAGAATTACCACTAGATGAGCTATCACTATCACTCTCATCTTCCTCAGTCCAATCAGATACCTCAACTTTATCAAAATTCACATTATCAGCACAATTAACAACTGGATCTACCTTTTTAACCTCCTCAGACACACCTACCTTAAGTTTTTCTAAGTCAAACTCAAGCTTAGATGGGAAGTAAGTATGATTATAAGGTGGGGGTACAGCATTAAGGTTGTAACCTAATCCAAGTTTTAATTTATCATGAATTTGAGACTTGATTAAGTTTTGAACACCTTTTGAAGCATTTTCCAATTCATCAACTTTCAATTTTATTGACTCTTTATCAGAAATTGCCTCAGCCAACTTTGCACTTAGCATATCAACTTTTGTTTGTAAAGCTTTCTTTTCCCAATTCAGATATTTAATATCTAAGTGAAATTGTGATTCATTCTTTTCAAAAGCTTTTATCTGTCTTTCTAAGTTTTCAATGGCTAAAGTTGAATGTTGACTCTTTTCCACACAAGCTTTTAATTCATTACACACAACCAGATTATGATCCCTATAAAATTTAACCATTTTCTTACATGCAGGAGAACATAATTTAGATTGTACCTCATATGGAATGTCTGAAGGCTCTGGTTCTTCTGTGACAGCCATCAAAGCTTGATTCTGAACTACAAGCTCTTCTTGGTCACTCCAGTCAAATCCTCCCATCCCATCTTGTGCAACCAATGAATCAGAAGTGGTGTTCTGAACAGGTACCAATCTTCTTTGTGGAGCAGAACTATTTCTCATAATACCATTCTGAGATCCTCCAGCCTGTGTGCTCTTGCATTCTCTAGCAAAGTGTCCCATCTTGTGACAGTTGAAGCACTCCACCTTGCTCTTGTCAAATCCAGCTACACCATCTCTCTTGTAAGTGAAGTTTCTGTTCCCAGACCTCTGCATAAACCTTTTTGCCCGGATAGTAATCATAGCCATCTGCCATCTCAAATCCATCTCTTCAAGATCTTCTTCATTAACCTGTTCCAAATCCTCTGTTGTTAATGATGAATTAACATGACTCGCAAAGAAGGCTTCCAAGATATTATCATTAGCACCAGATGTGCTACAGCTACCAGATTCACCAACAGACACAAAAGCAGCATTGTTAGAGCTACTATTGGACTGTTTTAGAGCCATCACCTCAGGCTCAAAGTTCCTCAGATCATTGTATAGATCTTCAATCTCCTTTTCTTCAAGATCTGCACTTTGTCTAAGTCCCACAGTGTACATATTCCAATCTGTGCCTAATGATCTTAGAAACTTCCTATTCAAATCATCTTTATCAACCTTAACATTGTGATTCTCAAGATCACCCACAAGCTTTTGAAATCTATCAAAAGTCTGAGTCAGAGTTTCAGACTTTACACCTGCAAAGTTTTCAAACTGTTGTTTGAGAAGAGATCTCTTATTCTTCTTGGTGTTATCATTACCACCAAATCTCTTAACAATTGCTTGCATAAGAACCTGAGCATCTTCACAGTTTTCAAACTTCCTTTGATACTCATTAGGAATAGACAAAAGTAGAGTACTTAATGCCTTCCACTCTGTTGCTCTTTCTTTTCTCCCTGCATCAGTCTTTGGTGGTGGTCTTTCTTCCTTTTTACCATCTGCATCCTTAGTATAAACTGGTCCATTAGTAACCACCTCCCACATCATATAATCAGTCAGCAACATGTATTGTCTAATCCTAGTCTGCCATAGTTCAAACTCATCGGGTTTGAGCATGGGGATTTTTGTAGCTTGAATACCTTCCATTGTTTCAGTAGACATGTTGTTGTTTGTTGAAAAAGCTGCAAAATTTAATTACCTTCTTCAAGATCAAAGTAATACCAAGCTCTGATACCACTTGATGATCCCAGCTAGAGATCTTAGTATGTATTACTTTGATTGATTATTAATAAGCTTGCGGAATAGTTTATTAATAACTTGAAGAACAAACTTGTATATAACAGAATATCTAACCAAAAGCTTCAATATTATTAACAATAATACGAACACACAATTTGTGTTAGGGTTTACAACCTTGAAGCTAATAACTAGAATGAATTCGTCACCCTCTAGGGTTTTACAGGATCTCTATTTATAACATATAGAGTCCTTTACAAAATCAAACTATTATGGAATCATATCTATTCCATAATTCTCTCTATTCAACTATATCTAACCAACAGTGGTTATCTATATCACTAACAGGGGTAGTACTCGTATATTATCAACAGTGGTTGAGTACTTAATACAAAATACAAACTACACACTAACAGTGGCACTGTTAGACAAACTACTTGACAGCGGCAGCTACTAACTAGCAGTGGCAACTACTAACAGTGGTAGTACTTCTAACAGCGGCACAATACTTGTATTCTGAGCAAATCTAGCAGTGTCTCAGTTCTCAACAACCATGCTTTTACACTTTGTAAAGTTGGGATATCATTTCCTATGAGCAGTATATCATCCATATATAATATTAAGAATACTACAATACTCCCACTGAACTTGACATATATACAGGACTCATCTTCACTTCTAGAAAATCCAAACTCTGTGACCTTTTCGTGGAAGCAGAGATTCCAGCTACGAGAGGCTTGTTTAAGTCTATAAATGGCCTTTTCAAGCTTGCACACTCTATTAGGATACTTTACATTTCAAAACCTTCCGGTTGTGTCATGAACACATCCTCTGTCAGTTTCCCGTTAAGGAAAGCGGTTTTGACATCCATCTGCCAAATTTCATAGTCATGAAATGCAGCTATGGCTAGCATAATCCTAATTGACTTAATCTTAGCTACTGGTGAGAAGGTTTCCTCATAATCAATCCCATAGGTTTGAGTATAGCCCTTTGCTACCAACCTAGCATTATAAGTGTGTACTTTCCCATCAATGTCTGTCTTCTTCTTGAAGATCCATGTCGCAACTCCTATCGGTCGGTCGGATTTGACTCCGGTCGTTGTTCCAACAGTAACAGAAGCGGCGGACAGTGAGTTTTAAATTTATATGAGCTGGGGCTCAAACTATAAGTACTACCTACCTTGGGAGCAAGCAGTAAGTATAACTCGAGGTCGTTCTTAAATCGGAGCGAATTGAAATAAAGCGGGTCACCAAAGATTATGGTCGCAATTAGGATGGGGGTAGGTAGATAGATTTTGGATTGATTTGGTTTTCTAATTTTTCTAAGTGCAGTAAAGTAAATAACAGAGATAAGAGATAGGGAATAAGCAGACAGGTAGAGATGTGATTGCTGAAACTTGGATAATTAGGGTTTCGGGATGATGTTCATTATAAAATTGATTGGAGATTTACCAGATAAAGAGTAAACAAACTTTCGGTGTAAACACTAGGACCCTATGTTCAGGTGAAACCCTAGAAACATATGTCACTGGAATCCTAGGTTATCATGATTCTGATCAGATCAGACTGTTTTCAAACCCTCCTGAGCCTTTGCTTAACTAAGACAAAGTCACCCTAAATGTTCTAGGGATCAGGCATAAGGCAACAGACCGCAATTGTATTTACTGACCTTTCTTAACACCTAATCGTCTATTTACTTTTATTATAGAAAATACTGATTGTATCCTGTGTATGTTAAACTATTTGTGTGATTAGGGTTTTGCATGTCTAGGTATATGATTGACACTACCCTGTATTGTTTCTATTGAAGCACCTACTTAACCATCGTAAATATAGACCCTCCTTTACAGTCAGGCGTTCATCCCTAGGAATAATCACGGTGTACAGGGCAATTAGGCATTTCCACAGTGTTCCAAAACCTAGATGTACTGACGGTGTACTGGGCATTTAAGCATTTCCACAGTGTTCCAGATCTTAGGTGTACTAACGGTGTACAGTGCAACAAGCATTTCCACAGCTTTGATTCCTAGACCACAGTTCTAGAAGGGTCACTTCTAGGTAATTCACGATGAAACAATCCATGGCATTTCCTTAGCTTCCACGTATTTGTACTCCACACGAGGTGTTTCCAACGCTATACGAAGTACCGTGCCTTTTAAAGGAAAGTTCATAGTTTCATACTGTAACCGAAGATAACTGTATATTCATAGTATTAGGGTTGATCAGATCCTATCCTAGGGCAACAGTCACGTGAAAGTCTGGAAAGGGTGATGAGAGACTAGATCTATATTCAGGATAAGCTTAACCAGATACACAGCATAACAATTTCCAATCGTATAAATGAAACATTAATTTAACATCATCCCTACTCCTAATATCTACATTTCAACAATCACAATATTAAACTACTCTATAAACATGGCAATATGCAGAATACAAACTGAAATAACATAAAGCACAAGCATTATAACAGTAAGTAAAGTTTAGATATCACCGGGAATACAGCAGCGTAATACTGAGGATTACAAATAGTCTGAACTTGAAAAGCTCGTTACAACAAGATTACCAAGCTAAACCTTCCTCTAGACTCGAACCGTAAGCCCAACCCTAACCTTTCTCCTCTAACTCCTAAGAGTAGTGCTAGAGAGAGAAAGTTAGAGAGAGAAAGTGAAAGAAAATGAGAGAAATGTGAGAGTGTGTGAATGTGTTAAGGTGTATGGAATGAGGAGGGGTGACCCCCTATTTATAGGCAAAGCTCAAAAATCAGCCGTACAACTCGCGAAACAGCACGTACAAGTAAACGAAGCACGATACGGGGTGCATAGGTCCGTATACGGCCTTGGTGGGGCCGTATACGGTGTGTATGAGGCCGTATACGGTCTTAGGTAGGCCGTATACGGTTGCCAAGGCCGTATACGGTGTCCGTCTGATTTCCTTCGTTGCTTAAAACGCGCGTATCTCCTTCGTTATGCGTCCGTTTGACCTGATTCTTTCGCCTGTGTCTTTGTAATTCCGTTACGCTTCTAATGATGCCAAATTCACTGAAATTGGATGTGTATAGATCAAGCATAGCTGAAATGACTTTATAGGGTCTGATACTGCTCAGTCTTCTCCGTTCTTTATCCGATTTGCATGATTCTTGATTTTCCCGTCTCGATTTTACCTGTTTTATCATATGATGAAGTTAGAATGTGATCTATATAAGGTAAATGAGGCCGGAGGATTTTGTGCACGTTTATTCGCCCTGATTTGCTTGTTATTTGGACGTTTTAGGTGATTTTTGCAGCAACGCCTATATTTAGACCACTTTAGTGAATTTTAGTAAATAATGATCATTTTGGAATGTTTTAACTAAAGTTACGTCCAAAAAGTACGGAATATTGCCCTTAAAAACATGACTATTTGAGTCACATCAATCCACTTACAACCCACCGTCTTAAGACCGGGTGTAGTGTCAACCAAATTCCAAACTTGATTGTCATACATGGACTGAATTTCTCTTTTCATAGCTTCCTTCTATTTAGCAGCCTCAGGGCCTGCCATTGCTTCCTTGTAGTTAGCAGGCTCATCTAATTCACCCAGTGTACTATCACTTATCTTATCCTCTTCTTCTATTTGGTAACCATAATAGAACTCAGGAGGATTGCTAACTCTACTAGATCTGCGAACGGGTAATGACATGTCTTCAGGTTCAACAGGTGTCTCCACCTCTTGTTGAACGTCAGTGTTTATTATAGGTTCTTCATCGGTAGATTCTTGAATTTCTTCAAGATCAATTTTACTCCCGCTGTCCTCTTTAGATATCATTTCTCTCTCAAGGAACACTCCTCTTCGAGCTACAAAGACCACATTTTCTTTGGGTCTGTAGAACAAATATCCAAATGACTCTTATGGATAACCGACGAAAAGACACTTTTCAGATCTGGAGTCTAGTTTGTCCTGAGTTTCCCGTCTAACGTAAACTTCACAACCCCAGATTTTGATGTGAACAAGAGAAGGTCTCTTTCCCTTCCACATCTCATAAGGTGTCTTTGAAACTTTCTTAGTGGGTATTTGATTTAAGATATGGGCGGTTGTTTCTAATGCATAACCCCAGATTCTTATTGGAAGTGTTGCTCGACTCATCATAGATCGAACCATGTCTTACAAAGTTCTGTTTCTCCTCTCAACAACACCATTAAGCTGCGGTGTTTGATGTGCGGAAAGTATAGGCAATTATAATCACAAGTTTTAAATTAAAGAAATACTAAATAATACTATCACACAATTCAGGCAAGATTGACCCGTTCATGTAATATAGCTTAATAAGTAAGTCCAAATTCAAACACAAGGAACACAAGAAACGTGATTCTGATTTATAACTAATTATCTATTTAATTCTAATTACAACTAATTACAATAATAATACAAATAAAGTAAAGTAAAGGATCCAATTTACAATAATATACAAGATAAGGGAGACGTTTTAGTTCCGAACGAACATATTTATATTTATATTTTTGATACAGATTCTAATAGATAAGTTTCAGGATCAACTTAATAATACTCAGATGGATAGAAGATTATAATTATTCAAACTATTATTTATTAAACCTATTATATGTACTTATGTCTATTTGTTTTGTTGGCTATTATTACTGGTGAATTACTAATGTAGAAAATTACTTAAGGTTAAGCTAATCTTTATCATAGCAATACAGTCATAAGGTTACGCAAAGTATCACTAATTAATAAGATCTATCAACAGTTTATTAATACAATTTCATCGGTATGGCGTGAATCACAGTATTACTTTATATTAATGAATCATTCTTCGTCTATAGCATAAGGTTAAGATCAAGACATAAACACAATCACTTAATTTATACAAACTTAATATGGTCATCCTCGTTTAATATAAATCAGTCTAACTATGTCAAGAAAAATCATCAATATATCATAATAAAGACAATTCTTGTATAATAAACATTCAATAATATAGTTTCAACATAAACATATAATTCATATAATAAACTTAATAAACATTCATTCAAATAACTATAACGAAAACCTAATTAACAAGTAATTCAAATAAACAATATCCATAAATTAACTCAATAAGGTTATTAAAGTTACAAGGATAAAGAAACCGAACCAATTGTAGAACCAGCTTCTCGTAGGGTTAAAACCTTCAAACCCTAGCTCCTTAACCTCCAAAATCGCACCTTAAGTCGATCTTAAACCCTAATAATCGGTTTTGGTATTTTTGAATCGTATATCTCAAACCTAAACTAAAGCCTCTATTTATAGTTTTCAAAACCGCCAGTCCAACCGCCGGTTGGAATTCCCAACCGCCGGTTGGATCAATTTTAGTCCTGGTCCAACTTCGCGTCTTCCGCCGCCTTAAACCCTTTACACTCCAACCGTCGGTTGGACCTCAATTCCAGAATCTTCCACTTCAGGTTTGGGTTTCACTTTTGGGCTTCTTCTTTTCTTTAACGGATTTTAATCTTCATTTTGGCCCATCTCTTCAATATTAACATTTTAGTCTTCAATTCTTTAAGGTTTAAGCTCATTTTTATTCATTTCTTCATTTTCTTCTGTTTTCTTCAGTTTTGTATTCGTTCTTGTTCCTTTTTCTTCAATCTTTAATTAAAATACATCTCTGCAAATATTAACAAAATAAGTATCTAAAATCATATAAATGCACTAAAATGTACATAAATATAGGGATAAATTACTATAAAATATACTATCTATTTGATGCTTATCAGTGTTCTAGGAGGAGTCAATTGCAAAACTATTCCACAGTTTCTAAGATGATCGAGAAACTCGATACTAAGGTACTCTCCTCCCCTATCGGATCGGAGAACCTTTATCTTTCTGCCCTGTTGATTCTCTACTTCGTTTTGATATCTTCTGAATACCTCAAAAGTATATGACTTATGTTTGATCAGATAAACATGTCCAAATGTAACATAGTATCTAGTTCCATCTTTTGTAGCACATTGGAATGGTCCAAATACATCTGTATGTACCAAATCCAATAGTCCTTCACCTCTTTCACATGATCCTGTGAATGGTGATTTAGTCATCTTGCCTAGTAAACAAGATTTGCATACATCATCCGATTTGAGGTCGAATGATTCCAACACTCTATCCTTTTGGAGTTGGGTGATGCGTTTCTTGTTTATGTGCCCTAGACGATAATGCCACAACTTGGATTTATCAATTTTATTAGACGAATCAACATTTAAAATTAAATTGCTAACACATTCAACATTTTCATATATGCCTTTGTAAGGAGAAGCTTTAAAAATAAAACAATCATTTAAATGAACCAAAATATCTCCGTTTCCATTATCAAAAGAAAAATGATAACCATCTTTATACAAAGCATAAAATGAAATAATTTTTCTAGTCATTTCTGACGAATAATAGCAATTATTTAAATCTATCCTAACTCCAGAATTCAGCATGAGCTCAAATCTTCCAATCTTCGTTACAGGTACAATTTCCTTGTTTCCCATAACTAGGTTGAGCTCTCCATGCTTCACACTTCTACTTTCCTTTAGTCCCTTCAATACAGTGCAAATGTGATTACCACACCCTGTATCCAGAACCCACGAATTAGAAGTTGTAGTATTATGGAGTTCGATCATAAACATACCTGAGTGAGTACTCTTCTCAACCTTTCCATCTTCAAGGTCCTTCAGGTACTTTGGGCAGTTACGCTTCCAATGCCCCTTAGTGTTGCAGTAGAAGCACACTGCTTCCTTAGGGTCACTAACAGGTGCAATCTCAGAATCGGTCCCTTTCTTAGACCTACGAACGGACTTTCCATCAGTATTCTTTCTTTTCCAGTTTGTATTTTATCTTTTTCTTTTCTTTGCACTTTGACCAACAGTCAACACAGGAGCTGCTGAGCCAGAGGACACATTATCTTTCTTGATTTCTTGCTCAGCAGTTTGCAGTAAATTGTGGAGTTCCATTATAGAGCATTCTCTCTCATTCATATTCATCTGATATGACATTACAAACTGATTATAGACAGCTGGCAAACTGGATAGAATTATGGCGATGGAAAACTCTGTGTCAAATATCATGTTCAATGACTCCAACCTATCAAAGTACCCTTTCATCTCTAAGACGAAAGCACAGATAGAAACTCCAGGTTTGGGCTTGCAAGCCATGAGGGATTTCACCATATCAAGGCCTTCTTTGCTTGCCTTTGCCTGAAACTTTTCTTTCAGCTGTTGGTTCATTTCATAAGCCCATGTGTTTTCAAAAGTCTTTTGCAGTTCAGGGCTCATGGAAGATGCCATGATACAAGACACTTTATTCACGTCATCATAATATTTCCGGTGTGCCTCAATCTCCTCTTGGGTTGATTCTTCATCAATTATGGGAATCTGCTCCTCGAGAACATACTCCTTATTCTCGTATCTCAAGGTAAACCTTTGGTTATACATCCAGTCCATATAATTTGGACCGGTCAGTCTTTCCCTCCCAAGAACTGAGAGTAGTGAGAAGTTCGAGTTATGTGCGGGATTGGGGACGGGAGGATTTGCACAATTTAAATTAGCCATCTATGAGATAAAACAGTTTTAGTTAGTTTAAATATTCCTTAATTATTTACCCAATTTTCTAAATTAAGGCTAGGATCCATATTTTCAGTTTTATGAAAAGGGTCACCGTAATCATATAACTAAAATACCATTATCTATTTCATTTCTATGAAACTCCTAGATCTTTGAGATTCATTGATTTCTATCAATGGCATGTTAATCTCGGTTATGCACATCTACTATTCATGACTGGTATGCCGAGGATCATGAACAAGATGGTGAATTAACCATGCAAACCCCGCGTGATACCCGGCTCGAGTACGCTCGAGAATCGCGAGTCTCAATCACCTCTCATTACATCCTTATATTAATGTGCCGGTAAACCACACACGCTCCATTAACAGTTCATACGAGAGATGTGCGGATTTCATGGGTTAGCATACTATTCATCATTTCCTATAGCTAAAACGGGATTTTGTTTTACTATTTTAAGTCTACTTTTAATCTTGACATCATCCTATCAAAAGTCCTCGGTAGCTCCATCGAACGCACAAAGAAGCGGAGAAGCAGGTCAGTGCGAAGCCTATTAAAAACCTGACTTCTTTATGGAAGCAAAGCGACCCGCCTTATACCTCTCTTATAGTTTGTTCCTCATGGGTGAGCCGATTTATCAATTGACTGACGATGTATTTAGACTTTAATTATACATATATATAAATCATATTATACATATAATCTCTCTTGAAGTTTAGGGTTCTATTTTAAACCTTTTAAAATTAGTGGTCTGTTTTAAACAATTTAAAATTATCAATATCTAAACTGTAAATACATATTACCTATTTAGATAATTCTCCTTCCAATTTATCTTTACCTACATACTATTGCAGATAATTTCATGCTACTATTTGTTAAGCTATGGCTTTGATACCACTGTTGGGTTTTCTATTCCCTAACTAGATTATTATAGACACAGCGGAATAACAAAACTTTAAATAATCTAAGGTAATTAGGAAACTAAAACCCTAAGGGATCTTTAAATTTAACAACATAGTACAATGAATAAATTGGACAAGGAGAATATAAAGAAAACACTAACCTTAGAGAAAACCTATTTCTCGCGAGCAGACCAACGAGTAGAGCTTCGTTACTTGGAGGCAAGTACCCAAAGTAGAATACCTCTAATGCTTCACACCCAAAAACCCAAGAGAAAGTCGAATTTTCGGAATACTTGAAAATTCGCAGCTGACTTGATTGTTTATGAAGGTATAGGATGCCTCTATTTATAGTTATGGTAGAAACCCCAGAGTTTGCTGAATTCGACTCCCAACCGGCGGTTGGAACTTCCAACCGACGGTTGGAGCTGTTTGACTTGTACTCCAAGTCTGCGAATTCCACTGCCTTAGAAACCCTAACCTCAACCGGCGGTTGGACCTTCCAACCGGCGGTTGAGTCAGTTTCTGGAATCTTCCGCCAGATTTAATTACTTTTAATTTCTAATTAATTTAATCCATAAATTAATAAATCAACTAATTAAATATAATATTAATACTATTAATATTATCCTTCATCTTTCTCTTGACTGTTCATGAGGGCAACCCAAAACGGATTTTACCATTAATGATAGTCTCACCAATTAGTTATAATATTGGACATTATTCTAACAAATAGGTTCCATTTATTATTACTACATATATTAGATTAAGAGATATTAACCTTATTAGACCAAAAGCAAAACTCAAAACCAATTGGGCACAAACTAGACGGGTATCTGCCGGGTAGTCGGGTTACCCGTCGGGTAGGCTTAAAACCTTCCAACATCAAATTTCGTTATCCCATTTTACACTAGAGCTACCCAGTTGTGGGTAGCTTACCCGCCGGATAATGGCACTGGGTAAGGGCTTACCCACCGGGTACACACCCTTACCCGCCGGGTACACAAGATTTTCTGCAGACCTGCATAAACTCAAAACTGCACAACCCATTTTTTAATACAAACTTCCGACACGCATAACTTTTAACTCGGTTGGAGTTAAGACCTAAAATTTGGCGTACACCTTTAATATACCAAAATGAAGGTTTCCCTTTTTACACTTTTCCAATTTTCACAAAAACGACACTTTTGGACGTGTGACCAATTTAGGCCAATTTAGCCACTTTTAGTGAACTAACCAATTCACCATCTATACACTATAAGACCTGGATCTTTTTACCATACTTCCAAATATTCATAACAAGATTAAAACAATCAACAAAGAAACCATATCCTTTATCTAACTCAATTTAGCTTATATAGTCGTTTATGACCTATATGGACACTTTTAACCCATTTGCTTATTAGGACTGTTTTGACCCATATACTTTTCAACAATGACTCATAAATGACTAGTAAAAACGATTAACAAATATATTACTACAAAAGTCAACCAAAACGCAATTTGACCATTAATCACTTTCACTAGATAATAAATATTTTTTTAACACTTCCATTTACCATACACTATCCAAACCATAACGTACCATCTTTCCACCCGGCTTTGACTTTTTAAGGTTAAACCATTACAAAACCACATGTTTGATAACCCTACATAGTTTACCTTCAAAATATGACAAGTGGGCGATTTACGCAAGTTAAGTACACAACGATAATTATAAAGAGAAGAGCTTGCCACTCATACCGAAAAGCAAGCAAATCCACGCTACTCTTTCTTAATCTCCTTTCCTTCACGATGCCCACTAGTACCTACAATTTAAACACTTAAAAGAATAAGCACTAATGCTTAGTGAGCTTATGAGCAATTAACCAAGTAATCCACAACATAACACAATAATCACCAACAACAAGCAACATTAATCATATAATCTTAAGCAAATAACTACTTGAACAACATGTAGAGATTCAACACTATGTGGATCCACGACCATTGACTACATATAAGCTTAATACCATACCACAACAATATGCATATCAAGCTCAATAACACTAGACTAGCAAAGCTAGCAATCTCTACACAATTGTTCATTTCACATAAATCACAACAAAATCAATAATTGGAAACCAAACAAGTTACCAACAATACACCACTTAATTGTGCAACCTCTTGCTCGGAAGCAATCCGAAAACACTACCATTACTTAATTAATTCCCATAACACTCACCTTGATAATTAAACGATGAATTACAACAAGTGATCAACGAGTCGATACCATGTCTTTTATACCTAATTCACAACACATAACAATATAACAACATATTTAGAACGCATTAATCATCAAAGTTTAAGCAACAACTATAATCAATCCTCCCCCACTTGGATTGATCCCCACTAATAATCATGATCATCTTTAATTCTTGATTACTTGGATTTCTAGTTCAATTCTTGTTTAAACAACATATTAACACTCTATCTACATTACTAATAACACTCTATGTGACACCCGACAATTTAGGGTTACTGATTTACCTGCTAGAAACCCTAATTACGTGTGTTTAGTTTAGTATTAGGCTAAATACTTGTGATTACTTGTAACTATTTGTATATTTATGTGAATATACACTATTTTAATTGATTTATATCACGCTTACATAATTAGTTGTAATTATGCTTACGTAATTTGATGAAATTGTGCGAAACAACCGGACATAGTCCGACACAGTATAGATACGACGTTGGTGAAAATATTTCTATAAATAACTTTAATCTATTTTTAGAAGTTATTTATCATATATTATTAATTTGAAATAATAATACACGAAAAACCTAGACGTTTTGTTAAAAACGTAACAAATGCGGTTAACACGCGCAACTGAGCCCGACAATCATACGAAACCCTAATTAATATTTTGACAACCCAAATTTAAGTATTTTAACAATACTTCAATGAAAATTTATTTCAAAAATATCGTTAATTTAAACGACTCAAAATAACGTTACGCGATTTAACATTTTAACACGAAAATAACGAGTAAACGCAAACACAGTCTGAAAACTGAAAAATTTAATCACCAACCCATGGAGTGGGGCCCATAGGTCTGGCCACACCTCCACCATCACCCAATAATTTCACATGCAAACTCCTTTTCTTTTACATCTACCTATACATGCATTCTCGATTCATTTCTTCATTTCATTTCCAAGATTTCCTTTAACCTCTCACTAAAACATCCCTTTCTCTCTCTAAATCTCCAGAAAATCAGCCATCAATCACCACCATATCACCACCACAATCCACCTAAAACCACCATTGAACCACCACTAAATTCTTCAAGCTATTGCAAAACTACTTCAAGATTTCAAGACCACTAGTCCTCTGTAACACCTGCCTAATTAGGATAATTAATTATGCCTAATTACTTATAACTAGTTGTAATTAGTATGTAATAGGACTAATTGCAGACTCTATTTGTATATATAAGGTGATTTATATATATATACGCACGCGATTTGGCTAAATCGTACGAATTAACCGCACGGAGTCCGACACAACTTATTTGGACGTTGGTGACAAAACTTTTCATAAATAATGAGGATATATTGATATATATTGGAACGGACATTATTTATACATATTATCAAAGTATTATACATTACGTTCTGTATATTAGCAAGTAAACGTATCAAACGCGACGACACAAATTAAACTAACAAACTAATATTTTGAATAAATATTAGCGAATGATTTTCAATAAGGATTCACATTTTAGAATATTATCTAAATAATATTTTACACGATTACTAAAATGAGCAAGGTAGTCAATTAGGACACGGAGTAAATACTGTATTTTAGGGAGTGTATTCTCTCCCTCCCCTTTTGGAACCAACCAAAAGCACCACCCATCCCCATCTCTTTCTTTTCATTTACATTAAACACACACACACAAACTCAAAACCCTCTCTAAAAATCTTCACCAATTTTCGGATTCACAAATCGACCCACAAAGATTACATTTTCGGAATCACCATCACTAAAGGAACAAGATTAACAAAAGCCGCACCATCAAATTCGCTCTCGTTTGGTCTCGATTTGCAAAAGTAAGAATTTTCTAAAAACTTAGATTTATTCGTTTTGGTGTATTATCTTGGTGTTATAAGGTGTACACAACTTAGTTATGAGCAAAACAACAAAGGAAACATGATTTTACAGCTTAAAAATGCGTTTGATTTGGGTTTTGATCGGAAAATCGCGACAGCCGCAACTTTTTGGGCTGGTGTTCATCTTTGCGACACAACGTTTGTGTCGCATGCTATGTCGCATAAACCATTTAGTGTCGTATTTTGTGTCGTACGTTATGTCGCACTATTATGTCGCACTTTTATGCGACACAACCCTTATGTCGCTATTAAATTAGCATCGCAAGCTTTTGCGACACAACCACTGTGTCGCAGAGCTCTTGTGTCGCACTTTATGCGACACAACCACTGTGTCGCATACCAAACTTTAGTGTCGCAGATTGTGTCGCAAAAACACAGAAAACCAGAATTTTAAAGTCAAAGTTACTGTACAAAAAGTCAAATTTTACTGTAGCAGTACTGTAGCAAATCTACTGTAGCAAAGTCAACAATTTAGAATTATTTTGATGAACCGTCACCAATGGGCCAAAACTGTTTTCTCAAAACAAACGACTACGAACATACAAACGAACATTGGACTTAACTAGTTGTGTACAACTAAACGAAACGTCTCGTGAGACGCATACTTACATAACTTCATATGATTAGGCATTTGAAGGTTACGGGTTCAGAGAACCTACTTGCTTTACTTACTACTTGCTAATTGCAACTGATTACTACAAGACTCAGGTGAGTCTTACGGCCCCACTTTTACTGTTTTATCTTATTGGGGGAGATACATGCTACTGATTTTCTTGAACACAAGTACTAAACTGTTTACTATACCAAACGAAATTGCATGAGTTTACTTACAAACAGAAGTCTCTCCATCATATATAGTTAGTTATGGACTTAAGCGCGAACACTAGTTAATGGATCCATTAGGGAAATGACCCTCCCCACCCGGGGCAGTAGCGCTGCCACGTACTGATTTACATGTAGAAACGGGTGACTAATTATTCGTTACTGATGCTTGCTCATTTACGAGCATGTCACGGGAGCAAACTTATTACTTACGGGTTAAGCTTCGATTATGAGCCTCATTGCAACGGTATAAACTTACTTACTTACATTTGCGGGATTGCAAATACTGGTTTACGATTTCTAGATTGAAATTGCTGATTTTACGCCTGCGGGCATTACTGATGAAATCTCGTGTTCAAAGCTGATATTACTTACAAACCTGTGAGATTCACCAATCTTTTGGTTGACACTTTTTAGCATGTTTTCTCATGTACTCGGATGGAGTAGGATTACTCCAGGATTTTTAGCTAGAGTCGCATGATTTCAACACAACTGCATTAACGGAGATTCTTAGCATTATCTTTTGTATATTTTGATTATGTAATAGAATCTCCCGCTACACGCGCGGACTCTAGGGAAACTACATTTTTGTATACGAAAACACTAAGTTTTCAAACAATATATCTATGGAATGTAACTAATTTACAAACGTTGCATATAGATGTCGTTTACTTTATCTTTGTGCTGTGATATCTGATTAGTAACACCCCAAACTATGCTTCCGCAAAACAGTGAATTTCGGGGGTGTTACAGATTGGTATCAGAGCCTAAGGTTATAGTGAACTAGGTTGCATTTAGTGGGCCTAGACTATGACCGTTAGGCACTATTTCCTTACTAGGCATGATTGGTTCAGGAATTACATCATATGACTTTAAAATAACATAGCCTGATCAACTATGTACAATTAAGGAAAGATGATGCGAGGTCTGAAATGGTTATGTTGAACAGGAATGCGTTAGTTGACTCTGACCACGAGAGAACCGGACCATTACTTGATACGTGCTAGACACTAGGCTGGATATTATATACTTACATATATTAGCCTCGTCTTACTTACACTCTGCCACAGGAATGGAAAACACACCACTTAATCCGTCACACTCTCACTCACATGGGTCACGGAACCCACGAGAAGCCAGGAGGAACACAAGGTCACCTCGAACCAGCCCCTATCCTGTTCATAACTCTCAGAACTCGGCACACCTCACGATGCCAGTGTTGGCTACCCAACTTCACCGTCAGGAGCAAAGGCTCGAACATCTCGAACGGGAACAACTCCGAATGACCTACCTGCTTCGCCAAGCACTTGATCACATATCCCAACTCCAGCGAGAACAAGAGGATACCAACCTCTCTGTAAGCATAATTCAGGACTCAATGACCGCCGAATTAGGTGCGGATGAACTTGTAAGAAACCGACTAGGGGAATGTGAACAACATTCACAGGAGACTGAGGATCACTCTCGTGTACTAGCACAACGACTGGCCTTAGTTGAAGACAATGCCAGGCAAACCAACAGGCTGGCAGAAACCGTGGACCGCCTTGTCGCGCTGATGGAACAGATTAATCTACATTAAGACTAGTGTAGTCCTTGTCTCGTAATCTAATGACTATCTAGTGCTATTCTATAAACTAGTCGGATGTAACAATTCCCGACACCTTTTGTAATATCTCTGTAGGATGTAACCTTTGAACTCGCATTATCCATCAAATATTTCTTGTTGTTTCAACTCACCTAAATTGTCATTTTCCATGTTGATGTTATGTATTACTGCTTTTATACATGTACATCTGTGACAATTACAAATTCCTACAAAATCTCATGTATCTTCATTTCTTTTATTGAAGAATCATGCCGCCAAAGACAAGACCATACACCGATGCCCAGATTACCTCCCTTATAACCCAGGCTGTTACTGAAGCCTTGGCTCGGAATACTCCACCAAATTCCACGAGGAACAGCGATGCCGTTGAAACCCCTGCTGCTAAACTTTGTTCTTACAAGGACTTCCAGAACTGCAAACCTCTAAACTTTGCAGGTACCGAGGGAGCTATCGGTCTAGTACGCTGGATCGAGAAAGTTGAGTCTGTATTTCTTATCTGCAACTGTGCGGAGGGAGATAAAGTTAAGTTCTCCGTTAGTACCTTTACTGACACCGCACTCACCTGGTGGAACACTTATGCCCAGACTGTGAGTGTTGCTACTGCTTACCAACTCCCGTGGGAGGAGTTGAAAGAAATGTTGAGGGGCGAGTACTGCCCCAGGGATGAATTGAAACAGCTGGAAATGGAATTCTGGAACCACAAGATGCAGGGTGATGACATCACCGGTTATACCAACCGTTTCCACCAACTGGCACTTCTGTGCCCAACCATGGTCGATCCTGAGTACAAGAGGATCGAGAAATTCGTTGATGGACTTCCCGAGAGACTACAGGACCTGGTGACTTCATCCAAACCGGGTACTATTTAGAGCGCCATCCGTATGGCCCATGAACTAACGGCAAATTCTGTCCGCCGTGGCACAACTTCAACCCCATCTGCAAACAACAAACGCAAGTGGGAAGGTAACCCCAACTCATCCAACCAAACCTCCAACAAAAAGCCTGAGTACATTAAGGCTTATTCATCGGGGACTTCGGAAAAGAAAGGGTACAGCGGGAACAAGCCTTACTGTTCCAAATGCAGCCGCCATCATGACGGTTCTTGCCCTTGCTCCAACTGCAAACGGTTCGGGCATCTAGCCAAGGATTGCCGAACGAACATTCCTACCCCCAACACCAATGCACCAAAGGCCTGCTTTGGGTGCGGAAATACAGGGCATTTCAAGAAAGATTGCCCAAAGCTGAAAAACAACAACAACCCTGCTCGCGGTAGAGCTTTCGTTATCAAGGCTGGGGAAGCCAGACAAGACCCGAACGTCGTGACGGGTACATTCCTTCTTAACGACCTTACTGCTTCTGTGTTATTTGATACCGGTGCCGATAGAAGCTTCATTTCTGAGAAATTTAGCCCTTTACTTGATATTACTCCCACTGCCTTAGATGCTAAATACATTGTAGAATTAGCTAACGACAAACTGATTGAAACTGATAGCATCTTACCCAACTGTACACTTAACCTCACGAACGAAACGTTTCCCATTGATTTAATCCCTGTCGAGATCGGCAGCTTCGACATTATTGTCGGTATGGATTGGTTATCCAAGCACCGAGCTGAAATCATCTGCCATGATAAACTCGTTCGCATACCTCTTGTCTCCGGTGGAACCTTAGTCCTACAAGGGGAGACCGACAGATGAAATCTGAATATTGTCTCCTGTCTGAAAACTAGAAAATACCTACGAAAAGGGTATCAAGCCATCCTTGCACATGTAACGGAGAAGAAGTCGGAGGAGAAGCGACTTGAGGATGTTCCGATCGTGCGGGATTTCCCGGAAGTCTTTCCTGAAGACTTGCCCGGACTTCCGCCACCTAGACAAGTTGAATTTCAAATCGAACTTGTGCCCGGAGCTGCACCCGTGGCACGAGCCCCTTACCGTTTAGCACCATCCGAAATGCAGGAGTTGTCTAACCAACTACAGGAACTCCTGGACAGAGGATTCATTCGACCAAGTTCCTCGCCTTGGGGAGCTCCGGTCTTATTAGTGAAAAAGAAAGATGGATCTTTCCGCATGTGTATCGACTACCGAGAGCTGAATAAGCTAACCATAAAGAATCGGTACCCACTTCCTAGAATCGATGACCTGTTTGACCAACTCCAGGGATCAAGTGTTTACTCAAAGATTGATCTACGGCCGGGTTATCATCAACTCCGAGTCCGTGACAATGATATCCCAAAAACAGCTTTCCGAACTCGTTATGGGCATTACGAATTCCAAGTGATGCCATTCGGGTTGACCAACGCACCGGCCGTATTCATGGACCTTATGAATCGGGTGTGCAAACCATATCTTGACAAATTCGTCATTGTGTTCATCGATGATATCCTGATTTACTCTCGCAACGAGCAGGAACATGCTCAACATCTGAAAACCATTCTAGGACTTCTTAAACACGAAGAGTTATATGCCAAATTCTCTAAGTGTGAGTTCTGGATTCGAACCGTTCAATTCCTCGGGCACGTGATTGACAGCCAGGGAATTCATGTTGATCCCGCCAAGATTGAAGCAATCAAGGGCTGGGAGTCACCGACCACTCCAACCGAAGTGAGACAATTCTTAGGTCTTGCTGGTTATTACCGCCGATTCATCGAAAACTTTTCAAGAATAGCTGTTCCCCTAACCACACTGACTCAGAAAGATAAGAAGTTCGATTGGACTGATAAACAAGAGTCAGCCTTCCAACTATTGAAAAACAAACTTTGCAGTGCACCGATCTTGTCCTTACCCGAGGGCACCGACGATTTCGTAGTTTACTGCGACGCCTCACACCAAGGACTTGGTTGTGTGTTGATGCAACGGGAAAAAGTCATTGCCTATGCCTCACGACAACTAAAAATCCACGAGAAAAACTATACGACCCACGACCTCGAGTTAGGTGCTGTGGTCTTCGCATTGAAAATCTGGAGACATTATCTCTACGGTACGAAAAGCACTATCTTCACTGATCACAAAAGTCTCCAACACATATTCAATCAGAAGGATCTAAACATGAGGCAACGTCGCTGGGTTGAGTTACTTAGTGACTACGACTGCGAGATCAAATACCATCCGGGCAAGGCTAACGTAGTTGCCGATGCCTTAAGCCGAAAAGAAAGAGTGAAACCCCTTCGAGTCCGAGCACTTTCTATGACAATTCATAACGAGCTTCCTGCTCAAATCCTTACCGCTCAACTTGAAGCACTCAACGATGAAAACTTGAAAAATGAAGCCTTGCGAGGCTTGGATAAACAATTCGAAATCAAACCCGATGGAACTCGATACTTCTCTAACCGGGTGTGGTTACCCAAATTCGGAAACTTGCGAGATTTGGTGATGGCTGAAGCTCACAAATCTCGATACTCTACACATCCTGGTTCTGATAAGATCTATCATGACGTCAAAGGATTGTATTGGTGGCCTAACATGAAAGCTGACATTGCCTTGTACGTCAGTAAATGCCTAACCTGTTCCAAAGTCAAGGCCGAACACCAAAGACCCTCGGGGTTGCTCCAACAACCTGAAATTCCTCAATGGAAATGGGAACAGATTTCCATGGACTTCATCACCAAACTACCGAAAACTTCGAGTGGTTGCGATACCATTTGGGTGATCGTGGACCGTCTCACGAAATCTGCTCATTTTCTGGCCATCAAGGAAACCGACAAGATGGAGCATCTGACTCGCATCTATGTCAAAGAAATCATCTCGCGACATGGTGTACCTATCTCGATCATCTCGGATAGGGACAACCGTTTTACTTCTAACTTTTGGCAATCGCTACAAAAATCTCTTAGTACTCGTCTGGATATGAGTACTGCTTATCACCCGCAAACCGATGGCCAAAGCGAGCGAACTATTCAAACACTGGAGGATATGCTACGAGCCTGCGTAGTTGACTTCGGTACTTCTTGGGAAAATCACTTACCGTTGTGCGAGTTTTCGTACAACAACAGTTACCATACCAGCATAAAGGCTGCACCCTTCGAGGCACTCTACGGGCGTAAGTGCCGATCACCTATCTGTTGGACTGATTTAGGAGATTCCCAACTCACGGGTCCAGAAATCATTCACGAAACTACTGAGAAAATCATCGGTATTCAAAACCGGCTGAAAGCCGCACGTGATCGTCAGAAAAGCTATGCTGACGTAAGACGCAAACACCTTGAGTTCCAGGTAGGGGACAAGGTACTTCTCAAAGTGGCACCATGGAAGGGTGTCATTCGATTCGGAAAACGAGGCAAACTAAACCCTAGATACATCGGACCATTCGAAATCCTCGAAAGGATTGGTCCAGTGGCATACCGCCTGCAACTTCCTGCTGAACTTAGTAGCGTACACAACACATTCCACATTTCTAACTTGAAGAAATGTCTGTCTGACGAGACACTGATTATACCGCTCGACGAAATTCGAATCGATGATAAACTTCATTTTGTCGAGGAACCTATGGAAATCATGGACCGTGAGGTCAAACGATTGAAACAGAGTCGTATTCCCATCGTAAAAGTCAGGTGGAATTCTAGACGTGGTCCTGAGTTCACCTAGGAACGGGAAGACCAAATGCGACGGAAATACCCACATCTCTTCCCAGACAACGCACCGTTCGTGCACTCGAGCTAATTTCGGGACGAAATTTCTTTAACAAGGGGAGAATGTTACACCTGCCTAATTAGGATAATTAATTATGCCTAATTACTTATAACTAGTTGTAATTAGTATGTAATAGGACTAATTGCAGACTCTATTTGTATATATAAGGTGATTTATATATATATACGCACGCGATTTGGCTAAATCGTACGAATTAACCGGACGGAGTCCGACACAACTTATTTGGACGTTGGTGACAAAACTTTTCATAAATAATGAGGATATATTGATATATATTGGAACGGACATTATTTATACATATTATCAAAGTATTATACATTACGTTCTGTATAGTAGCAAGTAAACGTATCAAACGCGACGACACAAATTAAACTAACAAACTAATATTTTGAATAAATATTAGCGAATGATTTTCAGTAAGGATTCACATTTTAGAATATTATCTAAATAATATTTTACACGATTACTAAAATGAGCAAGGTAGTCAATTAGGACACGGAGTAAATACTGTATTTTAGGGAGTGTATTCTCTCCCTCCCCTTTTGGAACCAACTAAAAGCACCACCCATCCCCATCTCTTTCTTTTCATTTACATTAAACACACACACACAAACTCAAAACCCTCTCTAAAAATCTTCACCAATTTTCGGATTCACAAATCGACCCACAAAGATTACATTTTCGGAATCACCATCACTAAAGGAACAAGATTAACAAAAGCCGCACCATCAAATTCGTTCTCGTTTGGTCTCGATTTGCAAAAGTAAGAATTTTCTAAAAACTTAGATTTATTCGTTTTGGTGTATTATCTTGGTGTTATAAGGTGTACACAACTTAGTTATGACCAAAACAATAAAGGAAACATGATTTTACAGCTTAAAAATGCGTTTGATTTGGGTTTTGATCGGAAAATCGCGACAGCCGCAACTTTTTGGGCTGGTGTTCATCTTTGCGACACAACGTTTGTGTCGCATGCTATGTCGCATAAACCATTTAGTGTCGTATTTTGTGTCGTACGTTATGTCGCACTATTGTGTCGCACTTTTATGCGACACAACCCTTATGTCGCTATTAAATTAGCATCGCAAGCTTTTGCGACACAACCACTGTGTCGCAGAGCTCTTGTGTCGCACTTTATGCGACACAACCACTGTGTCGCATACCAAACTTTAGTGTCGCAGATTGTGTCGCAAAAACACAGAAAACCAGAATTTTAAAGTCAAAGTTACTGTACAAAAAGTCAAATTTTACTGTAGCAGTACTGTAGCAAATCTACTGTAGCAAAGTCAACAATTTAGAATTATTTTGATGAACCGTCACCAATGGGCCAAAACTGTTTTCTCAAAACAAACGACTACGAACATACAAACGAACATTGGACTTAACTAGTTGTGTACAACTAAACGAAACGTCTCGTGAGACGCATACTTACATAACTTCATATGATTAGGCATTTGAAGGTTACGGGTTCAGAGAACCTACTTGCTTTACTTACTACTTGCTAATTGCAACTGATTACTACAAGACTCAGGTGAGTCTTACGGCCCCACTTTTACTGTTTTATCTTATTGGGGGAGATACATGCTACTGATTTTCTTGAACACAAGTACTAAACTGTTTACTATACCAAACGAAATTGCATGAGTTTACTTACAAACAGAAGTCTCTCCATCATATATAGTTAGTTATGGACTTAAGCGCGAACACTAGTTAATGGATCCATTAGGGAAATGACCCTCCCCACCCGGGGCAGTAGCGCTGCCACGTACTGATTTACATGTAGAAACGGGTGACTAATTATTCGTTACTGATGCTTGCTCATTTACGAGCATGTCACGGGAGCAAACTTATTACTTACGGGTTAAGCTTCGATTATGAGCCTCATGGCAACGGTATAAACTTACTTACTTACATTTGCGGGATTGCAAATACTGGTTTACGATTTCTAGATTGAAATTGCTGATTTTACGCCTGCGGGCATTACTGATGAAATCTCGTGTTCAAAGCTGATATTACTTACAAACCTGTGAGATTCACCAACCTTTTGGTTGACACTTTTTAGCATGTTTTCTCAGGTACTCGGATGGAGTAGGATTACTCCAGGATTTTTAGCTAGAGTCGCATGATTTCAACACAACTGCATTAACGGAGATTCTTAGCATTATCTTTTGTATATTTTGATTATGTAATAGAATCTCCCGCTACACGCTCGGACTCTAGGGAAACTACATTTTTGTATACGAAAACACTAAGTTTTCAAACAATATATCTATGGAATGTAACTAATTTACAAACGTTGCATATAGATGTCGTTTACTTTATCTTTGTGCTGTGATATCTGATTAGTAACACCCCAAACTATGCTTCCGCAAAACAGTGAATTTCGGGGGTGTTACATCCTCCTCATCTCAAATCAGCTCTAGCATCTTCTTTACCACCATTGTAAGGATCTTTTCTACTTCATTTTACTCTTATTAACATGTTCAAACACTCACTCATCTTGATTATGTCCAAAAATCTTGTTAAAACTACTTTTCACAACATATAACTCAAGAAAATGCATCATGCATAATCTGTCCAGAATGTTGTTGTCACTTGCACGATTTTTATAAAAATCATTTGTTCATGAAAATAGACATTTTCATAGTCAAAAATCAATTTATGAAAGTCAGCTTTCCGACCCCACAAACCTCATATTTTTATGAGTTCGTTTGATATTTTTAATAATTTTTATGAAAACACATAGACAATCTGTCTCCGAATTCCAGAAATTTTGTTCTTAGTGTTTTAGGCATATCTAGAGATACACACCTCCAAATGAGCTGAAACCAATGCCAAAAGTTTAAAAATTTTGTTATCTACAAGTGTCATGTTGATCACTTTTACTGGATCCTTATGAGTTTTGCCCAGAAATTAGATCTTCATGCATGTTACAGAAACTGAACTCAGAAGAAATAAATAATATTTAAAAATAGTTGGACATTTTTAGAAATAAAAAAAAAAATTACAGTAAATAACATACTCGATGAGGAACATCTGTAAATTTTTCATTAATTGATTTTGGACTAGAAGTATTTTTAATAAATTGGACAAACAGGTGCAAGATCTGAAAAATTAGGATTGTAGTCTGATTTTAGCTAAAGATGAAAACCGACACTTTTGGATTTGCTATTTAGGGAAAAACTAACTTTTTTATGACTTATAAACATATTTAAGGTTTTGGTAAAAGTTTCGGGTCAAACCGAGTCGGTTTGACCAAGTCAACAAAAACAGGGATCGGTTTCGAAAATGTCAAACTTTTCATTTTTGGAAACTTACTATTTTTGGAAAGAATTGTAAACAAAACGGGTTCGGGTGACATATTTAGTAACTTGGACCAAAAACAAGACTAGAAAACACTCCCGAATGAAAAACCGACACTTAGAACCTTTGGACCAAAAATTGAATCTTTACTCTCACTAAATACTCAACTTGCGTATTAACCGATAACTACATACGATGAACAACTCGATAACACATGACTTATACTATTACAAAGTATTCAATGAAACAAACATAATAATAATATCTTTTAGAATTATTATTACAAACTTACATCAACGGGTCGTAACCACTTTTGATAAAACAAACTTACTTGGACATACTAGTTGAGTGAACTAGCTTTAGGTGGACATAAACCCTCCACCTACACGATTGGCTTAAGTGGACATTGACCCCCCACTTATACAATTGCCATAGATGGTCTTATGAGACATCTACTCATACAACCTTATACGTTTAGGACGTTAGAAGATTGCACTTTGGGACACATTGCTTGCTATTTGACACTGCTTGCTTACTATTTGCTAAAACTCAGGTGAGTTTCATAGCCCCTTTTTACTTGTTTTAAATTGTTTTGGGGGAGAATACATACTACAACTGCTTTACACAACTACTTTTACTTGAACACATGTACAAACTTGCTATCTTACAGACTTACAAACTATTAATGTACAAAATACATACACACATGTTTATACAATTGCTTTTACCTAAACACATGTACAGACTTGCTATTTTACAGACTTACAGACTATTGATATACTGATTTGCATGAGTTACGATTAATCCACTGAAGGCCTTTGAATCATAGTTGTTAATTATCGACTTAAGTGCGAGCTTTAGTAAATGGATCTATTTGGGACTGACCATCCCCGCCCGGGGTAGCACGCACTACCACGAACCGTACTATATAAACGGACGTTTCTTACTCGTTTCACATGATTGTTTTTGGATTAGCACTCACGGGGGCAAATTTTCGGGTACTTGATTGTACTTTACAGATGTGTTAAGCTTCGACTATGATGCTCATGACAATTGTATATTCACTACAATTGTATATTCACTACATTGCACTCGTGCAATATTTTAACTAGATTGTGTTCACAATTGTTATTTACTGCAAACCTATGAACTCACCAACTTTATGTTGACCCTTTTAGTATCTATTTCTCAGGTAACCCTCTACAGTAGGAAGCTTTTGGAAAGCTTAGCTCGAGTCACATTGTTTTCAAACATCAATAGATTAGATTGCATTCAGCTGTGTTTTGTTATTAAGTAATGTATTAGATATCTCTAATCGGTTTATGTGAACTCCAAATACTTTTGTAAACTTTTGAATTATTGTAATGTAACTATTTTCAAACGTCTCATATAGAGGTCGTTTACTTTAATCTTGGCGTTATGATATTTGATTGGTCGACGCCCCCGTGACACCTCCTACTTCCGCTGCCACATGTCTTGGGGGTGCGACACTCTAAGTTGATTAATGTCAACTTACATGAATTTTAACATAAACACTAAAAATCACCAAAACTCTAGCTTGTGATTTTATCAATTTCACCATGTAATATGTTTACCAACACCTATAACAACACTAACTAACACCAATTTCATCAAATTAAAATCCTAATTTCGTATTAAATTTTATCTCTCATACAAAACCCACTAACTCCATGAAAACCTAATTCCTAGGTTAAAATTATGAAGAATCATACTTACAAAAGATAGTAGAGGATGAAGGAAGTGATTCATTAAAGATTGAAAGCTTGAATTGAAGATTAAACTTGATGATCTGGAGTGATGAATTGCTCCTGCGATTTTGTTCTTCACAAGGTGAGGTTCTGGAACTTTTTAGACATAAAAACTGATAAGGATGAAGCTGTGTACGCGTATATGTATATTAAACTTATTTCTTTTAATTCATACAGTCTAGAACTGAGAAACCATTTACGTTATCTACTACTTTATATCACTTAAATAATAATACTTCAAAATAATTATATTTTCGCGTACTAAAATAATACCTCAAAATTTTGGGGTGTTACACGCCTTGTATGACATGTGGATTTGGCATGCATACTTTGGTGTTGCAGGGGCTAACAACGACTTAAATGTTCTTAATTCTTCTTCATTGTTTGATGAGTTGCTCGATGGCTCTGCTCCGGAACAAGCGTTTACGGTAAATGGTGTTGAGTACAAAAACGGGTACTATCTTGCTAACGGGATATACCCAACATGGGCATCGTTTGTTAAAGGATTTTCAAGTGAAGTTGATCCAAAGAGAGTCAAGTTTACTCGAGCATAAGCATCTGCATGAAAAGATGTTGAAAGGGCCTTTGGTGTGCTTCAAGGCCGATGGCATAGACTACAACAACCGGATAGAGCTTACGAGGTCAACGATATTAAAAGAATCATGTATACATGCAAATTGTTGCATAATATGATCCAAGAAGACAGCGGGTTTAATATTGCTGAAAAGGAAGAGTATTATGTTCCTGTTACGAATTTGCAAATGACTTGGATCGAGAGATGTGATACACACAGGCAGAAAAACAAGGAACTACGCGATAGAGACGTCCACGACAACCTCCGATCCGATCTTGCGGAACATATTTAGGAGAATCGTCCGTAGTTTTATGCTTATTTAATCTTGTATTTTATTTCATAAACTTTTAATTTATGCATCTTGTTTAATGTACTTTTTAATATTTATGAACTTTTAATTAATGTATTTTAATATATTTGTTTTTATTTAATTTGTTTTATTAAAAAAAATAATAAAATAATCAACTGAACACCGAACCTCAAGGTTAACTATAACACCTCTCATTTAGTCCATCAATATTATATTATTATCACGGAAGCGTATACTTTAAAATACATATTTCATTATTATACATTAAAACTGTGTATAACTTTTCGCAACATTTATACAACCTTTTTATCAACTAGTCCAACTACGGTTTACTTGTTACAAAACGGGGTATTATATAATACAAAACATGGTTTATAACAAATCTTATCAGAGTCGCCAACATCAAACATTCCCCGCTACTAGAGCATTACATTCCTGCAACCCACATCCCAAAATATAATCTGCGGGAAGTAAAATGAGGGATTAGCACAAAGCTAAGTTAATGAATTCATCACACACAATTCAACCTAGCATAACCACCTGTTTACACCAAACAACCGTAAACACATGATTCAACCAGTCAACAATACAATAATGAGGATCGGTGGTTCTGGAGAATACCATAATACCCGGGTGGCTTCCCAGAACACTTATCCAACCATATCCGTATGGCCAAAACGGACGAGACCGATAGCTAGTGTCTATTATACTCAAACACGGGTTCTATACACACAACAAATGAAGCAAGACCCTGTGTAATTCACATAATAATCAACTAGCTCAACCAACCAGTTCAACTCGTTGACCTCATTAACAACTGATGCCCGAATGCCACACATAGAACGTAGATTTATAATCAACAATATCAACTAAATAATTCAACAATTATATCTACGTTTACTTGTTGTAACCAAATAGTTACAACTAAATCAAATGGTGAGTTTTAAATCCACTTACCGATACCTTTGTCTTCACAAACTCAGAATCCAAGTGTCACTTATCTTTTGGAGGATCTGAGAACAACAATCAATATAAGTTAGTAATCAGGATCATCAATACTTAACTTATATCCAACATAATTCAAGGAACTAAATATTATTTACATAATCATAATAAGTTTCTAATCATGCTCAGTATTCGTAATTAAGCATATTAACTAATATACATTATAAGTAACACATGTGTTACAATAAAAAGAGAAATTACACAATCCGGTCACTACCCGCCGGGTAGCCCCATTACCCGCCGGGTACAAGGCTTTACCAGCCGGGTACCCGATGAAACAACCGGGTGAATTAAGATTTTATGGTAACAGAACTTTTCCACGTTTTAAAGGCTGGAGCAGCAGCCGGGTTCCCGGTTTACCCGTTGGGTTCCCTCATTTGGTACACTACCCGTCGGGTACGGGTTCTACCCGCCGGGTAACCACCCTGTATCAGCATCATCGTACAGCAAATTCTCATAACCCGATTTTTAACACCAAACTCACAAAACTCAGCTCCAATTCATCTAATATAATCACAAACATCATATATCATCTAGTACATCATGTATTAACAACTTTCAATCAACAATTCAAGTTTATAAATAAATCAATCCATTTATACTTGAATATAAACATAAGAATTTAAACATGATAAACTACTTACAATTTAAAAGATTACAAAGGATTGATGATGATACAACTTGCTCAAGATCACAGCTTTCACTTGGTTCATTTTCTTGTTAGAAGTTCTTAGTTTAGGTTTTTAGTTGTAAGGTTTCAAAGAAATGGAACTACTTTCCATTTTGGGAAAGTTAAATAGGTCGGCCTAAAATATCTCCACCGACCTCGTATCCACTTAAAACAATCCCCTTTTAAATCTATTGCCTGGAACCTAAATTTCAATTGCGAGAAACTTATTTTATTTTACCGTCAACTATAGTAAATTAAAACAATCAATAATTTACTATTCACAATAAGTCCCGAGACTTATTCATCTAAGTTTCGCAATTAAACAATTTATATCAAATAATTTCTAAAATAATTAAATAATCAATTTAAAATAAGAAATTAACAGACCACTAGAGAGGATGTTACAAATCTCCCCTCCTTAAGAAGATTTCATCCCCGAAATCTCATCACAACCAAATAATCCAGGATATCTGGATCTCATATTCTCCTCAGTCTCCCAAGTCAGGTTTGAACCTAAACTATGTTTCCATTTTACCAGGACCATAGGTATCTGTTTCTTCCTAAGTTTGGTAACCTTTTTGTCAAGAAATTCAACAGGTTCTTCAACTAACTTCTGACTCCGATCAACCCGCACATCTTGCAAAGGAAGAATCTGAGACTGATCTTCAACGTTACACTTTCTCAAATAACACAAAAACGTGTAACACTCCCAAATTCACTGTTTTGCGGAAGCATACTTTGGGGTGCTACTAATCAATAATCAAAACACACAAGGTATATAATGAACGACTCTACATGCGTCGTTTTACTGATACATTGATAATATAAAGTTTTACAATGTATAATGTTTACAAAAGCCCAATAGTTATAATGTTTAGAGATTATGTGGCATAACTATGTTACAAAATGTAGTAATGCTATGTAATCTCCTGATGTGCATGCTGACTCGAGCTATGAGCATCCTGACTGAACAGGCCTACTGCTGATGGGTACCTGAGAACACATGCTAAAAGGGTAAGCTAACGCTGGTGAGCTCACAGGTTTGTATAATAAACAAGTAAGTGTGAACCACAAGATTTAATAAGTGATTTGAAATGAATCAAATAATGTATATGTCTGCCATGAGGTCATAGTCTGCGCTTAACGTGGGTGTCAGGATCACAATAAAGTGCCTGATCGTGGGTGCTTTCGGGTGAGTGTCTAATCCACACTCGTTATGAACAAATGCTAATGCGTCCGTTTAACCAGTCAGTGCTTGCTGACCCGGACGAGGATGGTCAGTCCTATATGGTACCATACACTAACATTCGCGCTACAACAGTATTTCCAGAACTATGATCGTAGAGGACTTAAAAGTGATTAGAAAACAGCTCATGCAGAATATAACGAGTTTTGTACTCGTGTTCACATGTAAAACAAAGTAAAGCATGTATTCCCGCCCTTGGGTTTAAAACAGTAAAAAAGGGGCTATGAGACTCACCTGAGTCAAGCAAGTAAGCGTTTAACTTAATAAATGTGAAATCCAAAAGCGATAGTAATCCGTAGGTTCTCTGAACCCGCAACCTTCTAATGCCCTAAGCATATAAGGTTGTATGTGTGAGTAAATGTCCCAAAAGATCATTCATGCTAGTTGTCCATTTCAACTAGTTATATCCAAGTATTTGGTCGTTGTTTAATTAAAACGTTTAGTGGCCCGTTGGTGACAGGTGTGTAATAATAATTTCAGAAGACATTATTATTAGGTTTCGTATTGTTTCATGGTAAACTTTCATAAGTATAGTTTTTGTAAGTACGAGTAGTATTGTATAAAGTTTTAGTAAATGTTGCGCGAGTCTAATACTTGGTAGTTAAACGTTTTTAAGTATTCTGAGAATTGCGACGGAAGTTCGCTGTCGCAATAAGTTGCGACGGAAGAGTTTACGTCGCAAAACGAAGTTTGCTGTCGCAATAGGTTGCGACGGAATAGCCTACGTCGCAAATCGAAGTTTAACGTCGCAGAAGTTGCGACGGAAGGGTTAACGTCGCAAATTGAAGTTTAACGTCGCAGAAGTTGCGACGGAAGGGTTAACGTCGCAAATTGAAGTTTAACGTCGCAGAAGTTGCGACGTGAAGGTTAACGTCGCAGAATCGGGCTGAGATGGTTTTACAATTTAAGGGTTTGGTCTAAATGCTCGGTTTGACCCGAAACTTTTACTCGGCCTCTAATATGTTACAAAACTTATAGAAAATGAGTTTCGTGGTCATTGGTAACTTGCAAGTGTCGTTTTTAACAAGGTTATGAAATCAGCCCTTAACTTAGTTTTTCTGAAATTTATACGTTTTTATCCTTGTGATTTAACCATCTAAATATCCGAAATTACAGCCAAGAAAAACATATGTTATTACCCTATGTCTCAGGTTTCTGGAACATATTTTTATGAAGTCTAAAACAAAACACAAGTCGAGAAATAAATTTGTAAATCACAATGGGTCCAGCAGCCATATTTTCAGTACATATGTTCAAAGATCTGATCATAACTCACGTTTTACAAAACTTCACAAAGTGTACGAGTAGGGGATTTAAAGATAACGAAATTTTTGATCTTTTCTAAGTGGTTTCATCAGTTTTCATGGTGTATTTTACGAGATATGCCCTTAGACATTTGACTAATTTTCTGATCTGAAGGTACAGATTTGATATGTACTTTTATTTCGTTTCTTAAAAATACAAAACAGCATCATTATTTCGTGAGACTTATAGATTTGAAAAGACACTTTAAACTTGAGTTTAGGCTTAAGAAACGTTAGATTTCATCAAGAATTGAGTCGTTCATGGCCGATCTAAACCGATCTATTTTATTATCCAGTGGTTAAAGCTTTTATCCGATGGTTAATAGTATGTTCATACGATTTTAAGCAAGGTTTTGGACATAATCAGTGGTAAACGAGTTACTAGCATGTATACATATGTTATTCAAGTAAATCAAAGGAGAAAAGGGGGGGTTTTACCAAGCGGAAACTGATCTAGAGCAGAAATGGGAGAGAGTGCACAGCTGCTGTCCTCTTTGCTTCGTTCTTGTAGAAATCGACTAAAGGAGGTGCTAGATGGTGGTGATACTTGGTGGTGATTCTTGGAGAACGTTTTTGAGTATGGTTTGTGATGGGTTTCAGCTGATGTAAGCCGAGATAGAGAGGAGAGACTAGAGGGAGATGGGTGTGAGTGTTTGTGTTTATGGAAATGAATAGGATACAAGTATATTATGCTTATATATGGGTTATATTAGGGTTGGGTCTTTGGACTCTTTAGGGCTGGTTTGGGTCTGGTTTTGGGCCGAGGAAGGGCTCAGCCCTCATTGGGTTGGGCTCGTGAATCTCGTTCCTCGATTTGGGTTACGTTTATTAGTCGGTTTAATGTTAAACGTGTGTTTTAAAACGTAATTGTGATCGTTTGACTTTTCGTGTGTTATTTTTGATATGTAATTGGTATTTGGGATTGGTTAAGTATTTTTAGAATACTTATTTTAAGTTACCAAAATGTCTTTTGGGTTTCGTTCGGGTGTCGGGTTCGATTCGCGCATTTTCTCGTATTTGTTACGTTTTATATCAAACGTATAAGTTTTTAGCATATATTATTATAGAACAATAATATTAAGTAAATAATGACTATTTTATCACAAAAATAGGTTTACATTGCACATGAAATGTTTAACCAACGGCCAGTTAAGTCGGAATCCATCCGATGTGAAATGCACGATTTAGCCAAATCGCGTATGTATATATATATTCAACAATATATATAGAAGGATACATAAATTAGCCTAATCAAAGAACTAATTACATGTATTAACAACTGATTAGGCACTATAAACTAGTCCTAATTTGGCGGGTGTCACATTCTCCCCTTGTTAAGAGAATTTCGTCCCGAAATTTTGCTCATGTGATGGTTGGTGTTGGATTTGTGAATAATTGAGGATACTTGAATCGCATCTGGTATTCCCGTTTCCAAGTGAATTCCGGACCACGCCGCGAATTCCACCTGACTTTAACGATGGGAATATGACTTTGTTTGAGTTGTTTGATCTCACGGTCCATGATTTCTGCGGGTTCTTCGACGAAATGGAGTTTGTCATCAATGTGGATTTCGTCGAGTGGTATAATGAGTGTCTCATCAGACAGACATTTCTTCAAGTTAGAATTGTGGAAGGTAGGGTGCACGCTACTGAGTTCAGATGGTAGCTGCAGTTTGTATGCCACTGGACCAATCCTTTTCAGGATTTCGAAGGGTCCAATGTACCTGGGATTTAATTTCCCGCGTTTGCCGAATCGGATGACACCTTTCCAAGGTGATACTTTGAGCAAAACTCGATCTCCAACTTGGAACTTGAGATGCTTGCGTCTCACGTCAGAATAACTCTTCTGACGATCACGTGCGGCTTTCAGCCAGTTCTGAATGCCAACAATCTTCTTGGTGGTTTGATGTATGATCTCTGGACCGGTGAGCTGAGAATCTCCCACCTCAGTCCAAAAAATAGGTGAGCGGCATTTACGACCGTACAATGCCTCAAATGGAGCAGCCTTAATGCTGGTGTGATAACTGTTGTTGTAAGAAAATTCGCACAACGGTAAGTGGTTTTCCCAGTTTGCACCAAAGTCAACTACGCAGGCTCGTAGCAAATCTTCCAGTTTTTGGATTGTTCGTTCACTTTGGCCATCGGTTTGAGGATGATATGCAGTACTCATATCGAGACGAGTACCTAAAGATTTCTGAAGTGATTGCCAAAAGCGAGAGGTGAAACGGCTATCTCTGTCTGAGATAATTGAGATGGGAACGCCGTGTCGGGATACAATTTCCTTCAGATAGATTCGTGTGAGGCGTTCCATTTTGTCGGTTTCTTTTATAGCGAGGAAATGAGCATATTTGGTGAGACGATCGACGATGACCCAAATGGTATCGCAACCGCTCGATGTTTTTGGGAGTTTAGTGATGAAGTCCATGGCGATCTGCTCCTATTTCCATTGTGGAATTTCCGGTTGTTGGAGCAATCCGGAAGGTTTCCGATACTCGGCCTTAACCTTAGAACAGGTTAAGCATTTGCCGACATACGTAGCTATGTCAGCTTTCATGTTAGGCCACCAATATAATTCCTTGATTCCGTGGTACATTTTGTCGGATCCAGGATGGATAGAATATTTGGACTTGTGAGCTTCGTCCATCACTAAGTCTCGAAGGTTTCCAAAACAGGGTAACCAGATTCGGTTTGCGAAATATCTAATCCCGTTGAGTTTGGTTTCAAATTGTTTTTCCATGTTTCGTAAGGCCTCGTTTTTGATGTTTTCGGGTTTTAATGCTTCGAGTTGAGCGGTAAGGATTCGAGTGATGAGATCATTGTGAATTGTAATACTGAGGGCTCGGACTCGAAGTGGTTTTGAATGTTCTTTTCGACTGAGGGCGTCGGCAACGACATTTGCCTTACCCGGATGGTATTTGATCTCGCAATCATAATCGGTAAGTAATTCGACCCAGCGACGTTGCCTCATGTTGAGATCCTTTCGGTCGAAGATGTGTTGAAGACTTTTGTGGTCAGTGAAGATAGTGCACTTCGTGCCATAGAGATAGTGTGTCCAGATCTTGAGAGCAAAAATGACAGCTCCCAATTCAAGGTCATGTGTGGTGTAGTTCTTTTCATGGATTTTCAGTTGTCGAGAGGCGTAGGCAATGACCTTGTCTCGTTGCATGAGCACGCAGCCGAGACCTTGGTGTGAAGCATCGTAGTATACCACGAAGTCATCGTTGCCTTCAGGTAAGGATAGGATAGGTGCACTGCAAAGCTTTTGTTTTAACAATTGGAATGCTGACTCTTTTTTGTCAGCCCAGTCGAATTTCTTTTCTTTCTGAGTGAGGGTTGTGAGAGGCTGAGCTATTTTTGAAAAATTTTCAATGAATCACCGATAGTATCAAGCAAGACCCAATGTAACATCCTCTGAACCGGTCTGGTAGTTTTCTATTTTAAATTTAATATTTAAACATTTTAGAAATTTAATTGCTATAGTTGTTTAAATTGTGATACTTGGTGATTTAAGTCTCAGGAGTTATTGTGGATAATAAAAGGTGGCATGTTTTAAATAGTTGTAGATGACGGTATAATAAAATAAATTTCTCGTAGTCAGTATTGAAGTACCGGACAATAGATTTAGAGCGGGTATAAAATACCCAATGTTTTAAGTCGGTTAAATGGACCGACCCTTTTTATTTGGGGTTACTTTACCAATTCCCATTTCAATATCTCATTTCTTTCTAACTAAAAATACACAAACCCTAACCTAAATCTTAGAGTTAATCATCAAATTGGAAGTGTGATCTTCTACCAGTATCATCATCATCATCTAGCATAATCTTCTTGTTCATCTATCTATGGTAAGTATATATATATATATTGCATAAGTTCATATTCCAAATATATGAAGAATTGATTAATTTCTTGGATGTATCGTTCTTAATATATGGTTGTAAAGCATTAGAAATAGGTTGTGATCAAGTTAGAAGCTAGCAATATGAGTATTCTGCATATTTGATTCGTATTTGAGTTTTGGGTTTTGAAATTCTAGGTTATGCTGTGATCGAACTGACCATCACCTGTAAAACGAAGGAAGCCGGTCGGCTTCCTCTGAAGCCGGATGGCTTGAGGTGAAGCCGGCGGCTTCCCTTGAACGGCTTCGTTGTTTCAACTCGGGTTCAAAATTGGGTGCGGGTAAAGAGTGGGAAGCCGGCGGCTTCCCGGGAAGCCGGGCGGCTTCTGGTGGTTTTCAAGCTGTTTGATTTTTAAGTTCTTGCGTCGTAATTCAATGATCGATATAATTAACTAGTTGATGATTATAAGATGTATTATGATAAATAATACATGGTTATGAGTTAATAACACATTAAAACGAGTTGTGATACGATGGACTAGATTAAGAAAGATTGTTGAAACGAAATATAATATATTGATAGTAAATACGTGTGAATAAATACGATTATATGTGATCATATAGATGAGGCTAAATAATCTGAAATGGATGATATCCATGTAGTGGTATAATAGTACTTGTGGTTGAATTAATGATGCCATAGCTTGAATAATGTAAATCATAATACAAGTTGATAAGTTATAAATGAAATTATAACTTGGTTATTATGATATTCGATTAATGTAATCGTATGAAGTATGATTAAGTGATTGAGATGAATAATACCAATGTGATTACTATAAATGACATTGAGATTGATTATTGGTATAATAGCTTAATTCATGTTGTTGATTTCATAAGTACTATCAGTTAGGATACGTAACTAACTTGAGCTACATTGTTGTGTTTCCAGATAAACTGAGAAGACTCGGTGACATTAGACTACCGAGTGGGACGACTGAGGTAACAGTGAGTGGGTCAATAACCTTCAGTTTGATTTGGTTGTAAAAGATTTGTTACAACTGGTAATTGTATTATTACTGTTGTTTTATTTCCATGATGTTTGCGGTTTCTTAGTAATAATACTGGTAGTGAACTATTGACCTGAACTGTTGATATGATGATAGTGTGTTGAAATGTGATCACTAAAGTTGTTGCTGTGTATTGATATGTTTCCTTTGGGCATTGTTGAGACGGAGGCCAGCATGGGGCTGGGCTTGGGTTCGCTATTAGTTAGGTAACACAGGGTCTTAGTACAAGTTTATTTGTCGTAGCCTGTGTTGCTTGGGTTAATAGCACCAAGTAGTCGGTTAAACCACTGTTTTGGCCAGCAGTTGGTTTCAAAGTGTTCTTTGAGTGGGTGTTATCTCAAGAACCACCGGTCCTCTATATGTCGCCAGTTGATTGTGTGAATATAAAGTTGTTTGTTGACTTGTTGGTTGAATATGATTATTAGTTGAAAGCAAGTCGTTGTACCAAGTTGAGCTGTTGTTTATTGATCTTCTCACTTAGCGTTGTGCTAATCCCCCACATCTCTCTTCCTTGCAGATTATAGTTGGATAGTTGACTAAGAGTGAAGATGTTGACCTGGAATGGAATGTTTGACGAGCTAGCGTTTACTCTGATATCTGATTTGACTAAATCAGTATTGTGTGGTTTTGTAATTATATAACACCTCGCTCTGGTTTTATTAACCTTGAAATAAGTTTTGGACTTTTGGATACCAGGTGTTGATTGGAAAAAGTTTATGTTATATATATATTATATGATTGATTATAGTTTGGGACTTCCGCTTTCGAGTAAATACAATATAATAATGTAATTAAATGAGGGGTGTTATAAGTTGGTATCAGAGCATAGGTTTGGGTGAATTGAACGTGGTAATTGTTCAATCCCAAATCTATTTATGTGTTGGTCAAACATTCCATGATGTGGGGTTTAGCTAAGTTGAGAAGTAGTTGGTTTGTTGAGTACTAACGATTAACAAGTTGCGAGTTGTTGTTGTTGTTGTTGTTGTTTTGTTCAGTACAGGTATGGCAGGACACGAGCACCCGACCCGTACCCTCGACGGTTTCTCGAGAACTGATGCCCTTTGTTCAGAAAAGAGTTGTTCTTTTGCAACATTTATGTTTTGTAAGCCTCTGAAATATTATGGAAGCTTTGATCCAGCTGTTACCCTAGAATGGTTGCGAGACATGGAGAGATTTCTATAATGAGGTATGTAGACAATATTGCTCTGAATTTGATGTGTCGCGTGTTAGACAGGAATACATGGGATTAAAATTAACTGGTGGGATAACAATTGATAAATTGATTGACAAGTTTACTGAGAAATTGAGATTTGTACATCAATGGGTACCTGATGATAGAACAAAGATAGATCATTTTGTTGAGACATTGCCATTAGAATACCGTACTTCAGTGAGATTGGCAAATTCTTTGGCCGATGCTTTTGCTTTAGCTCGACTAGCAGATAATGAATTAAGAGTTCAGAATAAATAGAATATAGAAAAGGTGTTATATCCAGTTGAAAGTGAATTGTCATGTAAAAGTAAACATAAAAGCCGGAATAGGAAATCAAGGAGTCAGAGTATTATAAATGATCGATATCTTTGGTGTAATGATTGTAAAACTAGACATACGGGAAGATGTACTCCTCAAACTACAAGATGTATTAAATGTGGATCGATTGGACATAAAGTCAGAGATTGTGATTATCTCGAGAAAGTGTGTTGGAATTGTCAACGAGAAGGTCATCGTGCGGGACAGTGTCCAGAAAGGATAAGTCAAGGTTCGGGTTTGGTCGGTGCCTCGTCGTCTTCGGGCCATAAGCGGAAGAAACCGCAGTTCGTGGTTGATAGATTTTCTGATGACAGTTGATGACACTATCGAAATGGATGATGCTATTACAGGTACACTCGTATTTACCTTGTACTAGCTTTTACTTAATTGCTTTGAACTAGTTGCATCTATATGCTTGATTGTTGTAAGTTGTGTGATAAGTTGATAGTGACCCTAGTGATTTATTCTTTAGAATAAAGATTGTTGATAAAGAAATTTCTGTTACTGTGTTAGTAACTGAACTTATGTAGTTGGTTAAGGGTTATTATAATTGATAAATATTGTTGTGTCAACCTTAGTTGAAATAGGATTGACTTGAATTGGAAAAGTAAAATGTTAAATATTAAAGGAAAGTAATAGATATCCTTGTTGGGTGAGTCGTGTGGTTGACTTGAAAGATGCGAGAAAACAATTGTGCTGTTGAATTCATAAATATTATGTGAAGAATATGAATTCGTTGAACCTTGTGTGATAACTTTGTGAAAAGATTCGTTGTCGGTTGATGAAACTAACGGGATAATGTGGTGTGATTGCCAATAATTGAATATATTGATGAGGTTGGCGGTAAAATATTATTGGTTGAGAAATACCGGATTAGCATGAGTTAAATTATATGTTGAATAAGTGGATATTCCATGATTACCTGTTGAATCAGCTTTGATTGTTGTAAGTTTGGTTATATTGCGGAGATTAATAACTGCTCATGAGATTTTAGTGGAATAAATAATTTTGATATGTCTACTTTGTTGAACGAGTTGAAATTGTTGGAATGACGATATCGAGTAATTATAAAGATTGGAAATTTAGCATATAATACAGTTGTGATTAATTCTTGGAATTGTAAAAAGGGAATTATATTGTTGAATCGAATGTGTCCCTCTTTGGAAAGATCTATCTTCGATTGATGAGATTATGGAATTAATCAGTTGATTTGTAAAATAGTGATTGGTATGATTCCTTGAGTTTGAGTTAAAGGAAATGCGGTTGCCTATTTGTTATATCATGTGTAATTGATATTATACGTTTCGATATACGTGATTGGAATAAACGATGCTTGTGTGGTTAATGAGTTAATAATCCGGAGGTGGTAACTTCCTGGTTGACATTATCAATGTTGATTGATGACACGTTGATTATTCGATATTTAGATTGAAACATAAACCTGTGTTGGAAATGGTTTTGGAAACTTCGAAAAGTTGATTATCTTTATAATGAATTGTCGATGAGTTGAATTTGACTTTGAAAAGAATAGAAAGTGTGGTATATATATTGAAAGCATAAATGAAGTCAGAGTGGATTGTGCGTGTTTGACCTTTGATTTTAAAAGTTAATGACTTCTGATGAGTTAACTTTGAGATGGAATGGTAACGAAATCATGGATGATTATTTCTATGTTGTTGGAAAGATTTGGAGAACTATTTATGCCTGAGAATAAATTGTGAATGTGGAGAAACGAAATTGAGTTATTGTTATGTTTATCGACTTAAGTTGATGAATGAGTTATTTTAATCATAATCTGAAGATACGATTTTGAGTGTTGTGACGAGTTCAAGGGTAATTGTATATGCCTTGAGAAAGACCTATGATATAATTTAATCTGTTGGGTCGATTGGTAACCGTGTAGCTTGAAAATCTTGAGGGATTTGATAATTTTCGAAGTAATGTTATGGTAAATCTCTTATGTGATAACTCGGGTTGTGTCAAGAGGAGTTAACTTATTGTGACTCGAAGGATTAAAGTTAATTTTGTGTTATGAATCTGAAGGCCATGTTGGATTTTGCTAATTGAGTTGTACATCTGAGTTGATTATTAAAGTCGTCAGTATGGTATTATCATAAATGGAGATATCTAAATGTTGGTGAAAGTGTTTGTCGAATTGCTATTGTTAAGATTTTGTCATAATTTGAGAAGTGATAATAGACTTGCGGCAAAGATTTAAGTAATTTAAAATTACTTTCCTTAGTGGATAAAACTAAAGTAGTTTAGTTGGAAATTGATGGATTGATCCGTATCGTTGATTAATGATGGAGAATTACAGGTTATTCTATCTTGTATTTAAGACCGGTAGATATGAACAACTTGAGATATGACCGCGCGTGAAAATTTATAATTGTGTTTGATGGTTTGATCATTAATGGAGTATCAATTTATAAATGGGATGAGAAATGTGTGTTGATAAACTATTATGAGGATTAATTTACCTCAGATTATGAGTTTGATGAACGTGTTTTTGGGTTAAGTTTGCGCCTACAGAAATATGAATTACCGATTGGGTATAATTTGAAATTCTTAACTTGAGGAATGGGAACAGGTGACAATTAGTGGATTATTTTTTTTTCGAAAGCATGTTGAACTTTTGATTGAGGTTGTTATGAGAGAGTTTTAATCTCGGTTGATTTTCTTTTGAGATTATTAGTGGATGAAATAAAGTTTGAAAATAGATTATTGATGAATGGTTGAGGACGCAAATGAAATTTTGCGGTATCTTATTGTCCGATAGGTGTTGAGTAAAACTTGAAATCTGTAATGCGATGGATTATTGAAATGCGAATAATGGAGTTATTTATATTTTTGCGGATTTCAGCGGTTGATGACATTAGAGGCAGAGTTTTAAATTTAATGTGTGGCCTTGATAATGTATGTTACCTTGAGTTGTCAGGTAAGAATAGATTTCGAGGACGAAATCTCCTAAAGGTGGGGAGATTTGTAACATCCTCTGAACCGGTCTGGTAGTTTTCTATTTTTAATTGAATATTTAAACATTTTAGAAATTTAATTGCTATAGTTGTTTAAATTGTGATACTTGGTGATTTAAGTCTCAGGAGTTATTGTGGATAATAAAAGGTGGCATGTTTTAAATAGTTGTAGATGACGGTATAATAAAATAAATTTCTCGTAGTCAGTATTGAAGTACCGGACAATAGATTTAGAGCGGGTATAAAATACCCAATGTTTTAAGTCGGTTAAATGGACCGACCCTTTTTATTTGGGGTTACTTTACCAATTCCCATTTCAATATCTCATTTCTTTCTAACTAAAAATACACAAACCCTAACCTAAATCTTAGAGTTAATCATCAAATTGGAAGTGTGATCTTCTACCAGTATCATCATCATCATCTAGCATAATCTTCTTGTTCATCTATCTATGGTAAGTATATATATATATTGCATAAGTTCATATTCCAAATATATGAAGAATTGATTAATTTCTTGGATGTATCGTTGTTAATATATGGTTGTAAAGCATTAGAAATAGGTTGTGATCAAGTTAGAAGCTAGCAATATGAGTATTCTGCATATTTGATTCGTATTTGAGTTTTGGGTTTTGAAATTCTGGGTTATGCTGTGATCGAACTGACCATCACCTGTAAAACGAAGGAAGCCGGTCGGCTTCCTCTGAAGCCGGACGGCTTGAGGTGAAGCCGGCGGCTTCCCTTGAACGGCTTCGTTGTTTCAACTCGGGTTCAAAATTAGGTGCGGGTAAAGAGTGGGAAGCCGGCGGCTTCCCGGGAAGCCGGGCGGCTTCTGGTGGTTTTCAAGCTGTTTGATTTTTAAGTTCTTGCGTCGTAATTCAATGGTCGATATAATTAACTAGTTGATGATTATAAGATATATTATGATAAATAATACATGGTTATGAGTTAATAACACATTAAAACGAGTTGTGATACGATGGACTAGATTAAGAAAGATTGTTGAAACGAAATATAATATATTGATAGTAAATACGTGTGAATAAATACGATTATATGTGATCATATAGATGAGGCTAAATAATCTGAAATGGATGATATCCATGTAGTGGTATAATAGTACTTGTGGTTGAATTAATGATGCCATAGCTTGAATAATGTAAATCATAATACAAGTTGATAAGTTATAAATGAAATTATAACTTGGTTATTATGATATTCGATTAATGTAATCGTATGAAGTATGATTAAGTGATTGAGATGAATAATACCAATGTGATTACTATAAATGACATTGAGATTGATTATTGGTATAATAGCTTAATTCATGTTGTTGATTTCATAAGTACTATCAGTTGGGATACGTAACTAACTTGAGCTACATTGTTGTGTTTCCAGATAAACTGAGAAGACTCGGTGACATTAGACTACCGAGTGGGACGACTGAGGTAACGGTGAGTGGGTCAATAACCTTCAGTTTGATTTGGTTGTAACATATTTGTTACAACTGGTAATTGTATTATTACTGTTGTTTTATTTCCAGGATGTTTGCGGTTTCTTAGTAATAATACTGGTAGTGAACTATTGACCTGAACTGTTGATATGATGATAGTGTGTTGAAATGTGATCACTAAAGTTGTTGCTGTGTATTGATATGTTGCCTTTGGGCATTGTTGAGACGGAGGCCAGCATGGGGCTGGGCTTGGGTTCGCTATTAGTTAGGTAACACAGGGTCTTAGTACAAGTTTATTTGTCGTAGCCTGTGTTGCTTGGGTTAATAGCACCAAGTAGTCGGTTAAACCACTGTTTTGGCCAGCAGTTGGTTTCAAAGTGTTCTTTGAGTGGGTGTTATCTCAAGAACCACCGGTCCTCTATATGTCGCCAGTTGATTGTGTGAATATAAAGTTGTTTGTTGACTTGTTGGTTGAATATGATTATTAGTTGAAAGCAAGTCGTTGTACCAAGTTGAGCTGTTGTTTATTGATCTTCTCACTTAGCGTTGTGCTAATCCCCCACATCTCTCTTCCTTGCAGATTATAGTTGGATAGTTGACTAAGAGTGAAGATGTTGACCTGGAATGGAATGTTTGACGAGCTAGCGTTTACTCTGATATCTGATTTGACTAAATCAGTAATGTGTGGTTTTGTAATTATATAACACCTCGCTCTGGTTTTATTAACCTTGAAATAAGTTTTGGACTTTTGGATACCAGGTGTTGATTGGAAAAAGTTTATGTTATATATATATTATATGATTGATTATAGTTTGGGACTTCCGCTTTCGAGTAAATACAATATAATAATGTAATTAAATGAGGGGTGTTATACCCAAGAATTGGCGTATTTCGGTTGGCGTTGTGGGTGCTTGCCAGCACTTGATGGCCTCGATTTTTGCTTGATCAACACGAATTCCCTGACTATCAATCACGTGTCCAAGGAATTGAACGGTTTGCATCCAGAACTCACACTTAGAGAATTTGGCATATAACTCTTCGTGCTTGAGTAGTTCTAGGATGGTTTTGAGATGCTGCGCATGTTCTGGTTCGTCGCGCGAGTAGATAAGAATGTCATCAATGAAGACAATGACAAACTTTTCGAGATATGGTTTACACACTCGGTTCATAAGGTCCATTAATACATCCGGTGCGTTTGTTAAACCGAAAGGCATTACTTGAAATTCATAATGTCTGTAGCGAGTTCGAAAAGCGGTTTTCGGAATATCTTCATCGCGAACTCGGAGTTGATCGATTTTTGAATAAAAACTCGACCCCTGAAGTTGGTCAAACAAATCATCAATGCGTGGGAGTGGATAACGGTTCTTTACAGTTAACTTGTTCAGTTCCCTGTAATCGATGCACATGCGGAAAGAACCGTCCTTTTTCACAAACAGGACCGGGGCTCCCCAAGGTGAGGAACTCGGTCGAACGAATCCTTTATCCAGGAGTTCCTGCAACTGAGTGGACAACTCCTGAAGTTCGGATGGGGCTAGGCGATAAGGTGCTCGTGCCACGGGTGCAGCACCTGGCACGAGTTCGATTGAGAACTCAACCCGTCTAGTTGGTGGTAGACCAGGTAGTTCTTCGGGAAAGACTTCTGGAAAGTCTTGGACAATGGGCACATCCTCAAGTCGTTTCTCCTCTAACTTTTTCTCCATGACGTGTGCGAGGATAGCTTGATACCCCTTTCGGAGATATTTGCGGGTTTTCATACACGATATGATATTCAATCTCGTCCCACCGGTCTCCCCTTGTATGATTAAAGTACCACCTGTGACGAGAGGAATATGGACGATTTTGTCATAATAGACGATTTCAGCTCGATGCTTGGACAACCAGTCCATGCCAATAATGATGTCGAAACTTCCAATCTCGACAGGTATTCGGTTTCTAGGATCGGTCGGTACCGAAGTAAGTGGATGACGTCGTGGACAAGGTGTAGTCTTTCGAGAATCAGTCGTCGGATGTTGTTAACGGTAAAATGGAGAAAATGACGCAAAAGAGTGGTGTGTGAAGGTCCGAACGACGTCGTGTTTGGTTTCCCATTACTAGTTAGCCGTTGTTGCTATAGGAAAACATAACCTGATGAAAGTAAAAGTGGATGCCATAATAAAGGCTGGGTCATACCCTCGAACTGAGAATTTAGTTTAAGTATTTTCAAACTTCGTACAAGAGTAGATCATAAGATTTAAATAGATGTATTGCTCTATAGCAACAGAATGTGTAGTGAACTCCCAAATGTGAGAGAGTTGCGTTGGCCCAAATTGTAGGTTCGATTACAAGTAATCATATCAATGACCGAATAGTGTTTTGAAGGTAGTCAACCGTGACTGAGTTACTATTTTAGGATAAATAAACATTGTCGTCGGAATAGTTTGTGGGCTTAATCATTGTGAGTACCCCTCGCAATACTAATTCAGTCGAAATCTGAGCGATCAGAATCACGAATTGGTTCAGGTGTAACTTGTTGGATTTCATCTAATTGTTGGAAAAACATTTCCAATGCGTCATGGTTGTGGTTGACAATTATCATTGGTGGGTGTCAATGCGACGACGTGTCTTAGCGGATGGTGCATCAGCTGTAGTACAGCTAGTGTTGAATTTTGTTTGTGATGGTACATCAGTCCATCTAGTTGTGTATAACACACGTGATTTTATACGCCATTCATAATAGTGTGATGGGACGTAAGAAAGATATGACTATCGTAATTGCATAAATGCTGAGGAAGTAGGTCAAGGCATGACGTATAGATAGATGGTAACCTAATAGATTGTAATCATTTTACATACGGGTTCAAAAGATTACAAGAGTTAGAGTTTACAAAATGTGCCGGGACTCGTTACATCCGGACGAATATAAGGAGTCTAATACAAAACGTGATGGTATTTCTATATAGCCATCAGAATAGAGGTTTCCAGTAGAATACGTCGTAATTTACCAATCCGCTTTACATGGGTTTATCGAAATTTGGTTCTGGTGGTTGTTGGGTCAATCTTAGTTAGGCTCCCTGCCCTTCAGGCGTGTCTTCCGACTCCAGATTCAAGTCGTGTGGATAGTAGCGTGTCTCTAGCATGTCTCTGTATCGTTGGGTCGTAGGGTGATACCTGATTTCCTCCGTTGACTTCCTGCTGAATCGTTTGATCCATGTTTTAGTCCTACGGGTTAGGTTGGTAGCTACTTTCTTCCAGTAACGAATCTTGTCTTTGATTCGTGCGGGGACAGATCGGTATAAGATTCTCAACCTCTGCTCATAGGCCATGCACTTACGCTTAAGTGCCCAATTTCGACCGTCTAGTTCCTCGGCCTGATCTCGCACTCTTTCATATTCCTCAATGTCAATGCCAACCATTCCGAAATTTTGATTTTCGTTTTCCTCCAATACGATTTCTCCTTCTGGTATGATATCCCCATCGAGATAAGTGTACAGAATTTGTTCCTCATGGACTTGGTCGCTATCTGACGTGTAATCGTCCATTCGGAAGTCTGCAGCTTTTCCACGAGTGAGTTCTATAGAAGTGACAGAGAAAGGATTTTAGTCCTTGGAAGTATGTCGATTTCGTGTGCCAAGTATGATGTTTGTGTGATTATTTGAGTTCACCCTAAGGTGATGCAGCGGTGTTCAAGTCTATCGTTTGTTCGGTGCATACTGGCGAGAAATTTCGTATGTGTTACGAGAGGAGAGTTAGCTATACGAATAGCGAGTAGGTTAACATGTGAGGCCTACGTATATATACAATATATAGCAGCCTAGAGGGCAGTACGTGGATGAGGCCTATTCATATATACATACAATATATATGATAGCCTAGAGAGCAGTACGTGAGTGAGGCCTATATATATCATATCATATAATATAACCTAGTGTGTCTAGCACAAACATGTATAGGTCCGGTTTCTCTCGTGGTCAGAGTCAACTACTGTATTCCTGTTCAACATAACCGTTTCAGACCTTACATCGATTCTTATTTAATTGTACATAGTTGATCAGGCTATGTTAAATTAAACTCGAACGATGTTATTCCTGAACCTGTAACACCTGCTAAATTAGGATAATTAATTATGCCTAATTAATTGTAACTAGTTGTAATTAGTATGTAATAGGACTAATTGCAGACTCTATTTGTATATATATAAGGTGATTTATATATATATGAGTGTACTTACGCGATTTGGATTAATCGTACGAATTAACCGGACGGAGTCCGACACAGTTACTTGGACGTTGGTGACAGAAACTTACCTAAATAATGAGAACGTATTTTATTATATAAAATACACAGCGAACAAACATTATTTTAATATCGCGACGACATTTTAAATAATTTAACGAATACGTATTAAACGCGAGTTAAGAATTTTAATACTTCGACAAATGTTTTTATAATTAATTTCAAGGTATTTCATTAAAATATTCCCGTCACCTTTTAAAAATATAACTGCTTGATATAACGTTTAAACGACGGAGGAAACGGACACCGCACGGAGCGCGGAGGCGCGGACTGAAAATGGGAGGCTTAACCTCCCACCTCCTTTTCTTTTCTTTTCATTTTCTCATTTTCTTTCTCTTTCTTCCTTTCTTTTCTCTCAACTAACAAAACCACCACCACCTTACAAAATCACAAAATAACATCACGAAACGACGCCGAATCATACCACTCCTTTGGAATAAAAGAACCACGGCATCACGATCTACCTTTCCATCTTTTCGGATTTTCTATCCGACATTTTGTAAGTTTCCGACAAAACCCGAAACTCTCCGTTTTTGCTCATTTTTACGTTTTTATGGTTTATATATGCTTAAAATGTCCAAAAATGGGTTGGGTAAAAGATTTGGACCTAACGGAAGTTTTTCGACCGATTTTCCGGCCACCAATTTCCGATCAGACCGCTACGTCGCAGAGACGCTGGGCTATCTGCGACGTAGCTCAAAACGTCGCATACACCTCACAACGTCGCACATAGCGACGTCGTTACCAACGTCGCATTAAGTGGCCAACGTCGCACTTAGCGACGTCGCGACCTACGTCGCACAAAAATCTCAACTTCGCATTAGCGACGCCACTCCCTACGTCGCATTGATTTGCGAAGGTCGCATCATGCGACGTACATGCCAACGTCGCACCCTACGTCGCATGCTACGTCGCACAAACCAGAAACTAGAAAAACACAGATTTTTACTAAGTGTCGGAACCAAGATTTTAACACCTGATTTTACCCAAATTCAGATCCAGATGCGTTTTTCGTCAAAGTAATATAGTAGAAATAAAAATTTTCCAAGCTGACCTGGCAGCTCGACCCCAGCCAGGGGCTCTGCCCCCGGACCCCCGTCATTAAATGTTGTAAATACTTTTCACACTAAGTGTTGAACACTTACAAATAACGAAACCTGATTCAACAATACATATAATGATAACACTTTGAATCATTATTACAAACCGTCACCAACGGGCCATATTTGTTTTCAAACTACAAACGGATTACTAAACAAACACTTGGACATAATGAGTTGTGTAAACAACTAGCCTAGATGGTCTTGCGAGACATCTACTTACTTAACTTTATATGTTTAGGCATTTGAAGGTTACGGGTTCGGAGAACCTACGGTTGATATTACTTACTCGTTTATTGATATAAACGTACTTGCAAAGACTCAGGTGAGTCTTACGGCCCCACTTTTACTGTTTTATCTTATTGGGGGAGATACATGCTACTGATTTTTCCTGAACACAAGTACTAAACTGATTTCTATACCAAACGGAATTGCATGAGTTAATTACTATTTACAGAAGTCTCTCCATCATATATCGTTAGTTATGGACTTAAGCGCGAACAGTAGTTAATGGATCCATTAGGGAAATGACCCTCCCCACCCGGGGCAGTAGCGCTGCCACGTACCGATTTACACGTACAAACGGGTGACAACTTATTCGTTACTGATGCTTGCTCACTTACGAGCATGTCACGGGAGCAAACATATTATTTACGGGTTAAGCTTCGATTATGAGCCTCATGGCAACGGTATAAACTTATTTATTTACATTTGCTGGATTGCAAATACTGATTTTACGATTGCTGGATTGCAATGGCTGATTTTACGCCTACGGGCACTACTAATGAAATCTCGTGTTCAAAGCCGATATTATTTACAAACCTGTGAGATTCACCAACCTTTTGGTTGACACTTTTTAGCATGTTTTCTCAGGTACCCGGATGGAGTAGGATTACTCCAGGATTTTAGCTAGAGTCGCATGATTTCAACACAACTGCATTAACGGAGATTCTTAGCATTACCTTTTGTATATTTTGATTATGTAATAGAATCTCCCGCTACACGCGCGGACTCTAGGGAAACTACATTTTTGTATACGAAAACACTAAGTTTTCAAACACTATATCTATGGAATGTAACAAATTTACAAACGTTGCATATAGATGTCGTTTACTTTAGCTTTGTGCTGTGATATTTGATTAGTAACACCCCAAACTATACTTCCGCAAAACAGTGAATTTCGGGGGTGCTACAGATTGGTATCAGAGCCTAAGGTTATAGTGAACTAGGTTGCATTTAGTGGACCTAGACTATGACCAATAGGCAGTAATTCCTTACTAGGCATGATTGGTTCAGGAATTACATCATACGACTTTAATTTAACATAGCCTGATCAACTATGTACAATTAAGGAAAGATGATGTGAGGTCTGAAATGGTTATGTCTAACAGGAATGCGTTAGTTGACTCTGACCACGAGGGAACCGAGACTCTTACTTGTTATGTGCTAGACATACGCTAGGCTATTATGTGATATACGAGTATATACATACATAGGCCCCACTCACTGACTATACTACTAGGCTATTATATATTGAATATATATGAATAGGCCTCGCACGTAAACCCACTCGCTATAGAGATAGCCGACGTTTCTCTGGTGACACTTACGAATTTCTCTCAGCGGTTTGCACCGACCATGACAGATTTGATTTCCGTCACACCACCTTGTGGCGCACTCTAATGATTTTATGAAAATCACATCTAACACCCGGAAGCAACGTACTTCCAAGGACTAAAATCCTCTCTCTGTCATTTCTATAGAACTCAAAGCCACGAATTCCCAAATGGACGACTACATGTCTGATAGTGACCAAGTCCACGGGGAACAAATCCAGTACACGTATCTCGATGAGGACATCGTACCAGAAGAAGAAATCATGCTGGAGGGAAACGAAAATCAGAATTTCGGAATGACTGGCATCGACATTGAAAAATATGAAAGAGTGCGAGATCAGGCCGTGGGACTAGACGGCCGAAATTGGGCACTTAAGCGTAAGTGCATAGACTATGAACAAAGATTGAGAATCTCAAACAGATCTGTCCCTACACGAATCAAAGATAAGATCCGTTACTGGAAGAAAGTGGCCACCAACCTAACCCGTAGGACCAAAACATGGATCAAACGTTTGGGCAGGAAGTCAACGGAGGAGACTAGGTACCGCTCCACGACTCAAAGATACAGGGACATGCTTGAGGCACGCTACCACCCACACGACCTGAACCTGGAGTCGGAAGAAGAATCCGAAGGCCAGGAACCCTAACTAAGAATGAACCAACCGACTAGCAGAAACTGTGGACTGCCTTGTCACGCTAATGGAACAAATTAATCTACATTAAGATTAGTGTAGTTTTCGTCTTGTAATCTATCTCGTAATCTAGGGACTATCTAGCACTACTCTATAAACTAGTCGGATGTAACCATTCCCGGCACCTTTTGTAATATCTCTGTAGGATGTAACTTTTGAACTCACTTTATCTATCAGATATCCTTTGTTATCTCAACTCACATTAATTGTCATTTTCCATGTTGATGTTATGTATTACTGCTTTTATACATGTACATCTGTGACAATTACCAGCTCATACAAAATCTCATGTATCTTCATTTCTTTTATTGAAGAATCATGCCGCCAAAGACACGACCATACACCGATGCCCAGATTACCTCCCTTATAACCCAGGCTGTTACTGAAGCCTTGGCTCGGAATACTCCACCAAATTCCTCGAGGAACAGCGATGCCGCTGAAACCACTACTGCTAAACCCTGTTCATACAAAGACTTTCAGAACTGCAAACCTCTAAACTTTGCAGGTACTGAGGGAGCTATCGGTCTAGTACGCTGGATCGAGAAAGTTGAGTCTGTATTTCTTATCTGCAACTGTGCGGAGGGAGATAAGGTTAAGTTCTCCGTTAGTACTTTTACTGACACCGCACTCACCTGGTGGAACACTTATGCCCAGACTGTGAGTGTTGCTACTGCTTACCAACTCCCGTGGGAGGAGTTGAAGAAGATGTTGAGGGGCGAGTATTGCCCCAGGGATGAATTGAAACAACTAGAAGTGGAATTCTGGAACCACAAGATGCAGGGTGATGACATCACCGGATACACCAACCGTTTCCACCAACTGGCACTTCTGTGCCCAACCATGGTCGATCCTGAGTACAAGAGGATCGAGAAATTTGTTGATGGTCTTCCTGAGAGACTCCAAGACCTGGTAACTTCTTCCAAACCGGGTACTATTCAGAGCGCCATCCGTATGGCCCATGAACTAACGGCAAATTCTGTCCGCCGTGGTACAACTTCAACCCCATCTGCAAACAACAAATGCAAGTGGGAAGGTAACCCCAACTCATCCAACCAAACCTTCAACAAAAAGCCTGAGTACATTAAGGCTTATACATCTGGAACTTCGGAAAAGAAAGGGTACAGCGGGAACAAGCCCTACTGTTCCAAATGCAGCCGCCATCATGACGGTTCTTGCCCTTGCTCCAACTGCAAACGGTTCGGGCATCTAGCCAAGGATTGCCGAATCAACATTTCTACCCCCAACACTAATGCACCAAAGGCCTGCTTTGGGTGCGGAAATACAGGGCATTTCAAGAAAGATTGCCCAAAGCTGAAAAACAACAACAACCCTGCTCGCGGCAGATCATTCGTTATCAAGGCTGGGGAAGCCAGACAAGACCCGAACGTCGTGACGGGTACGTTCCTTCTCAACGACCTTACTGCTTCTGTGTTATTTGATACCGGTGCCGATAGAAGCTTCATATCTGAGAAATTTAGCCCTTTACTTGATATTACTCCCACTGCCTTAGATGCTAAATACATTGTAGAATTAGCTAACGGCAAACTGATTGAGACTGATAGCATCATACACAACTGTACACTTAACCTCACGAACGAAACGTTTTCCATTGATTTAATCCCTGTCGAGATCGGCAGCTTCGATATTATTGTCGGTATGGATTGGTTATCCAGGCACCGAGCTGAAATCATCTGCCATGACAAACTCGTTCGCATACCTCTTGTCTCCGGTGGAACCTTAGTTCTACAAGGGGAGACCGGTAGACGGAATCTGAATATTGTATCCTGTCTGAAAACGAGAAAATATCTACGAAAAGGGTACCAAGCCATCCTCGCACATGTAACGGAGAAGAAGTCGGAGGAGAAGCGACTTGAGGATGTTCCGGTCGTGCGGGATTTCCCGGAAGTCTTTCCTGAAGACTTGCCCGGACTTCCGCCACCTAGACAAGTTGAATTCCAAATCGAACTTGTGCCCGGAGCTGCACCCGTGGCACGAGCCCCTTACCGTTTAGCACCATCCGAAATGCAGGAGTTGTCTAACCAACTACAGGAACTCCTGGACAGAGGATTCATTCGACCAAGTTCCTCACCTTGGGGAGCCCCGGTCTTATTCGTGAAAAAGAAAGATGGATCTTTCCGCATGTGTATCGACTACCGAGAGCTGAATAAGCTAACCATAAAGAATCGGTACCCACTTCCTAGAATCGATGACCTGTTCGACCAACTCCAGGGATCGAGTGTTTACTCAAAGATTGATCTACGGTCGGGTTATCATCAACTCCGAGTCCGTGACAATGATATCCCAAAGACAGCTTTCCGAACTCGTTATGGGCATTACGAATTCCAAGTGATGCCATTCGGGTTGACCAACGCACCGGCCATATTCATGGACCTTATGAATCGGGTGTGCAAACCATATCTTGACAAATTCGTCATTGTGTTCATCGACGATATACTGATTTACTCGTGCAACGAACAGGAACATGCTCAACATCTGAAAACCATTCTCGGACTTCTGAAACACGAAGAGTTATATGCCAAATTCTCTAAGTGTGAGTTCTGGATTCGAACCGTTCAATTCCTCGGGCACGTGATTGACAGCCAAGGAATTCATGTTGATCCCGCCAAGATTGAAGCAATCAAGGGCTGGGAGTCACCGACCACTCCAACCGAAGTGAGACAATTCTTAGGTCTTGCTGGTTATTACCGCCGATTCATCGAAAACTTTTCAAGAATAGCTGTTCCACTAACCACACTGACTCAGAAAGATAAGAAGTTCGATTGGACTGATAAACAAGAGTCAGCCTTCCAGCTATTGAAAAACAAACTTTGCAGTGCACCAATCCTGTCCTTACCCGAGGGCACCGACGATTTCGTAGTTTACTGCGACGCCTCACACCAGGGACTTGGTTGTGTGTTGATGCAACGGGAAAAAGTCATTGCCTATGCCTCACGACAACTAAAAATTCACGAGAAAAACTATACGACCCACGACCTCGAGTTAGGTGCTGTGGTCTTCGCATTGAAAATCTGGAGACATTATCTCTACGGTACGAAAAGCACTATCTTCACTGATCACAAAAGTCTCCAACACATATTCGATCAGAAGGATCTAAACATGAGGCAACGTCGCTGGGTTGAGTTACTTAGTGACTACGACTGCGAGATCAAATACCATCCGGGCAAGGCTAACGTAGTTGCCGATGCCTTAAGCCGAAAAGAACGAGTGAAACCCCTTCGAGTCCGAGCACTTTCTATGACAATTCATAACGAGCTTCCTGCTCAAATCCTTACCGCTCAACTTGAAGCACTCAACGATGAAAACTTGAAAAATGAAGCCTTGCGAGGCTTGGATAAACAATTCGAAATCAAACCCGATGGAACTCGATACTTCTCTAACCGGGTGTGGTTACCCAAATTCGGAAACTTGCGAGATTTGGTGATGGCTGAAGCTCACAAATCTCGATACTCTATACATCCTGGATCTGACAAGATGTATCATGACGTCAAAGGGTTGTATTGGTGGCCTAACATGAAAGCTGACATCGCCTTGTACGTCAGTAAATGCCTAACCTGTTCCAAAGTAAAGACCGAACACCAAAGACCCTCTGGGTTGCTTCAACAACCTGAAATTCCTCAATGGAAATGGGAACAGATTTCCATGGACTTCATTACCAAACTACCGAAAACTTCGAGTGGTTGCGATACCATTTGGGTGATCGTGGACCGTCTCACGAAATCTGCTCATTTTCTGGCCATCAAGGAAACCGACAAGATGGAGCGTCTGACTCGCATCTATGTCAAAGAAATCATCTCGCGACACGGTGTACCTATCTCGATCATCTCGGATAGGGACAGCCGTTTTACTTCTAACTTTTGGCAATCGCTACAGAAATCTCTTGGTACTCGTCTGGATATGAGTACTGCTTATCACCCGCAAACCGATGGCCAAAGCGAGCGAACTATTCAAACACTGGAGGATATGCTACGAGCCTGCGTAGTCGACTTCGGTACTTCTTGGGAAAATCACTTACCGTTGTGTGAGTTTTCGTACAACAACAGTTACCATACCAGCATAAAGGCTGCACCCTTCGAGGCACTTTACGGACGTAAGTGCCGATCACCTGTCTGTTGGACTGAGTTAGGAGAATCCCAACTCACGGGTCCAGAAATCATTCAAGAAACTACTGAGAAAATCGTTGGTATTCAAAACCGGCTGAAAGCCGCACGTGATCGTCAGAAAAGCTATGCTGACGTGAGACGCAAACACCTTGAGTTCCAGGTAGGAGACAAGGTACTTCTCAAAGTGGCACCGTGGAAAGGTGTTATTCGATTCGGGAAACGAGGCAAACTAAATCCTAGATACATCGGACCATTCGAAATCCTTGAAAGGATTGGTCCAGTGGCATATCGCCTGCAACTTCCTGCTGAACTTAGCAGCGTACACAACACATTCCACATTTCTAACTTGAAGAAATGTCTGTCTGACGAGACGCTGATTATACCGCTCGACGAAATTCAAATCGATGATAAACTTCATTTTGTCGAGAAACCTATGGAAATCATGGACCGAGAGGTCAAGCAATTGAAACAGAGTCGTATTCCCATAGTAAAAGTCAGGTGGAATTCTATGCGCGGCCCTGAGTTCACCTGGGAACGGGAAGACCAAATGCGACAGAAATACCCACATCTCTTCCCAGACAACGCACCGTCCGTGCACTCAAGCTAATTTTGGGACGAAATTTCTTTAACAAGGGGAGAATGTAACACCTGCTAAATTAGGATAATTAATTATGCCTAATTAATTGTAACTAGTTGTAATTAGTATGTAATAGGACTAATTGCAGACTCTATTTGTATATATATAAGGTGATTTATATATATATGAGTGTACTTACGCGATTTGGATTAATCGTACGAATTAACCGGACGGAGTCCGACACAGTTACTTGGACGTTGGTGACAGAAACTTACCTAAATAATGAGAACGTATTTTATTATATAAAATACACAGCGAACAAACATTATTTTAATATCGCGACGACATTTTAAATAATTTAACGAATACGTATTAAACGCGAGTTAAGAATTTTAATACTTCGACAAATGTTTTTATAATTAATTTCAAGGTATTTCATTAAAATATTCCCGTCACCTTTTAAAAATATAACTGCTTGATATAACGTTTAAACGACGGAGGAAACGGACACCGCACGGAGCACGGAGGCGCGGACTGAAAATGGGAGGCTTAACCTCCCACCTCCTTTTCTTTTCTTTTCATTTTCTCATTTTCTTTCTCTTTCTTCCTTTCTTTTCTCTCAACTAACAAAACCACCACCACCTTACAAAATCACAAAATAACATCACGAAACGACGCCGAATCATACCACTCCTTTGGAATAAAAGAACCACGGCATCACGATCTACCTTTCCATCTTTTCGGATTTTCTATCCGACATTTTGTAAGTTTCCGACAAAACCCGAAACTCTCCGTTTTTGCTCATTTTTACGTTTTTATGGTTTATGTATGCTTAAAATGTCCAAAAATGGGTTGGGTAAAAGATTTGGACCTAACGGAAGTTTTTCGACCGATTTTCCGGCCACCAATTTCCGATCAGACCGCTACGTCGCAGAGACGCTGGGCTATCTGCGACGTAGCTCAAAACGTCGCATACACCTCACAACGTCGCACATAGCGACGTCGTTACCAACGTCGCATTAAGTGGCCAACGTCGCACTTAGCGACGTCGCGACCTACGTCGCACAAAAATCTCAACTTCGCATTAGCGACGCCACTCCCTACGTCGCATTGATTTGCGAAGGTCGCATCATGCGACGTACATGCCAACGTCGCACCCTACGTCGCATGCTACGTCGCACAAACCAGAAACTAGAAAAACACAGATTTTTACTAAGTGTCGGAACCAAGATTTTAACACCTGATTTTACCCAAATTCAGATCCAGATGCGTTTTTCGTCAAAGTAATATAGTAGAAATAAAAATTTTCCAAGCTGACCTGGCAGCTCGACCCCAGCCAGGGGCTCTGCCCCCGGACCCCCGTCATTAAATGTTGTAAATACTTTTCACACTAAGTGTTGAACACTTACAAATAACGAAACCTGATTCAACAATACATATAATGATAACACTTTGAATCATTATTACAAACCGTCACCAACGGGCCATATTTGTTTTCAAACTACAAACGGATTACTAAACAAACACTTGGACATAATGAGTTGTGTAAACAACTAGCCTAGATGGTCTTGCGAGACATCTACTTACTTAACTTTATATGTTTAGGCATTTGAAGGTTACGGGTTCGGAGAACCTACGGTTGATATTACTTACTCGTTTATTGATATAAACGTACTTGCAAAGACTCAGGTGAGTCTTACGGCCCCACTTTTACTGTTTTATCTTATTGGGGGAGATACATGCTACCGATTTTTCCTGAACACAAGTACTAAACTGATTTCTATACCAAACGGAATTGCATGAGTTAATTACTATTTACAGAAGTCTCTCCATCATATATCGTTAGTTATGGACTTAAGCGCGAACAGTAGTTAATGGATCCATTAGGGAAATGACCCTCCCCACCCGGGGCAGTAGCGCTGCCACGTACCGATTTACACGTATAAACGGGTGACAACTTATTCGTTACTGATGCTTGCTCACTTACGAGCATGTCACGGGAGCAAACATATTATTTACGGGTTAAGCTTCGATTATGAGCCTCATGGCAACGATATAAACTTATTTATTTACATTTGCTGGATTGCAAATACTGATTTTACGATTGCTGGATTGCAATGGCTGATTTTACGCCTACGGGCACTACTAATGAAATCTCGTGTTCAAAGCCGATATTATTTACAAACCTGTGAGATTCACCAACCTTTTGGTTGACACTTTTTAGCATGTTTTCTCAGGTACCCGGATGGAGTAGGATTACTCCAGGATTTTAGCTAGAGTCGCATGATTTCAACACAACTGCATTAACGGAGATTCTTAGCATTACCTTTTGTATATTTTGATTATGTAATAGAATCTCCCGCTACACGCGCGGACTCTAGAGAAACTACATTTTTGTATACGAAAACACTAAGTTTTCAAACACTATATCTATGGAATGTAACAAATTTACAAACGTTGCATATAGATGTCGTTTACTTTAGCTTTGTGCTGTGATATTTGATTAGTAACACCCCAAACTATACTTCCGCAAAACAGTGAATTTCGGGGGTGTTACAGAACCAGTCATACTTAATTAGGAAATACTGCCTAACGGTCATAGTCTAGGTCCACTATTGCAACCTAGTTCACTATAACCTTTGGCTCTGATACCAATCTGTAACACCCCCAAATTCAATGTTTTGCGGAAGCATACTTTGGGGTGCTACTAATCAATAATCAAAACACACAAGGTATATAATGAACGACTCTACGTGCGTCGTTTTACCGATACAATGATAATATAAAGTTTTACAATGTATAATGTTTACAAAAGCCCAATAGTTACAATGTTTAGAGATTATGTGGCATAACTATGTTACAAAATGTAGTAATGCTATGTAATCTCCTGATGTGCATGCTGACTCGAGCTATGGGCATCCTGACTGAACAGGCCTACTGCTGATGGGTACCTGAGAACACATGCTAAAAGGGTCAGCTAACGCTGGTGAGCTCATAGGTTTGTATAATAAACAAGTAAGTGTGAACCACAAGATTTAATAAGTGATTTGAAATGAATCAAATAATGTATATGTCTGCCATGAGGTCATAGTCTGCGCTTAACATGGGTGTCAGGATCACAATAAAGTGCCTGATCGCGGGTGCCTCCGGGCGAGTGTCTAATCCACACTCATTATGAACAAATGCTTATGCGTCCGTTTAACCAGTCAGTGCTTGCTGACCCGGACGAGGATGGTCAGTCCTATATGGTACCATACACTAACATTCGTGCTACAACAATATTTCCAGAACTATGATCGTAGAGGACTTAAAAGTGATTAGAAAACAGCTCATGCAGAATATAGCGAGTTTTGTACTCGTGTTCACATGTAAAACAAAGTAAAGCATGTATTCCCGCCCTTGGGTTTAAAACAGTAAAAGAGGGGCTATGAGACTCACCTGAGTCAAGCAAGTAAGCGTTTAACTTAATAAATGTGAAATCCGAAAGCGATAGTAATCCGTAGGTTCTCTGAACCCGCAACCTTCTAATGCCCTAAGCATATAAGGTTGTATGTGTGAGTAAATGTCCCAAAAGATCATTCATGCTAGTTGTCCATTTCAACTAGTTATGTCCAAGTATTTGGTCGTTGTTTAATTAAAACGTTTAGTGGCCCGTTGGTGACAGGTGTGTAATAATAATTTTAGAAGACATTATTATTAGGTTTCGTATTGTTTCATGGTAAACTTTCATAAGTATAGTTTTTGTAAGTACGAGTAGTATTGTATAAAGTTTTAGTAAATGTTGCGTGAGTCTAATACTTGGTAGTTAAACGTTTTTAAGTATTCTGAGAATTGCGACGGAAGTTCGCTGTCGCAATAAGTTGCGACGGAAGAGTTTACGTCGCAAAACGAAGTTTGCTGTCGCAATAGGTTGCGACGGAATAGCCTACGTCGCAAATCGAAGTTTAACGTCGCAGAAGTTGCGACGGAAGGGTTAACGTCGCAAATTGAAGTTTAACGTCGCAGAAGTTGCGACGGAAGGGTTAACGTCGCAAATTGAAGTTTAACGTCGCAGAAGTTGCGACGTGAAGGTTAACGTCGCAGAATCGGGCTGAGATGGTTTTACAATTTAAGGGTTTGGTCTAAATGCTCGGTTTGACCCGAAACTTTTACTCGGCCTCTAATATGTTACAAAACTTATAGAAAATGAGTTTCGTGGTCATTGGTAACTTGCAAGTGTCGTTTTTAACAAGGTTATGAAATCAGCCCTTAACTTAGTTTTTCTGAAATTTATACGTTTTTATCCTTGTGATTTAACCATCTAAATATCCGAAATTACAGCCAAGAAAAAATATGTTATTACCCTATGTCTCAGGTTTCTGGAACATATTTTTATGAAGTCTAAAACAAAACACAAGTCGAGAAATAAATTTGTAAATCACAATGGGTCCAGCAGCCATATTTTCAGTACATATGTTCAAAGATATGATCATAACTCACGTTTTACAAAACTTCACAAAGTGTACGAGTAGGGGATTTAAAGATAACGAAATTTTTGATCTTTTCTAAGTGGTTTCATCAGTTTTCATGGTGTATTTTACGAGATATGCCCTTAGACATTTGACTAATTTTCTGATCTGAAGGTACAGATTTGATATGTACTTTTATTTCGTTTCTTAAAAATACAAAACAGCATCATTATTTCGTGAGACTTATAGATTTGAAAACTAGACACTTTAAACTTGAGTTTAGGCTTAAGAAACGTTAGATTTCATCAAGAATTGAGTCGTTCATGGCCGATCTAAACCGATCTATTTTATTATCCAGTGGTTAAAGCTTTTATCCGATGGTTAATAGTATGTTCATACGATTTTAATCAAGGTTTTGGACATAATCAGTGGTAAACGAGTTACTAGCATGTATACATATGTTATTCAAGTAAATCAAAGGAGAAAAGGGGGGGTTTTACCAAGCGGAAACTGATCTAGAGCAGAAATGGGAGAGAGTGCACAGCTGCTGTCCTCTTTGCTTCGTTCTTGTAGAAATCGACTAAAGGAGGTGCTAGATGGTGGTGATACTTGGTGGTGATTCTTGGAGAACGTTTTTGAGTATGGTTTGTGATGGGTTTCAGCTGATGTAAGCCGATATAGAGAGGAGAGACTAGAGGGAGATGGGTGTGAGTGTTTGTGTTTATGGAAATGAATAGGATACAAGTATATTATGCTTATATATGGGTTATATTAGGGTTGGGTCTTTGGACTCTTTAGGGCTGGTTTGGGTCTGGTTTTGGGCCGAGGATGGGCTCAGCCCTCATTGGGTTGGGCTCGTGAATCTCGTTCCTCGATTTGGGTTACGTTTATTAGTCGGTTTAATGTTAAACGTGTGTTTTAAAACGTAATTGTGATCGTTTGACTTTTCGTGTGTTATTTTTTATATGTAATTGGTATTTGGGATTGGTTAAGTATTTTTAGAATACTTATTTTAAGTTACCAAAATGTCTTTTGGGTTTCGTTCGGGTGTCGGGTTCGATTCGCGCATTTTCTCGTATTTGTTACGTTTTATATCAAACGTATAAGTTTTTAGCATATATTATTATAGAACAATAATATTAAGTAAATAATGACTATTTTATCACAAAAATAGGTTTACGTTGCACATGAAATGTTTAACCAACGGCCAGTTAAGTCGGAATCCATCCGATGTGAAATGCACGATTTAGCCAAATCGCGTATGTATATATATATTCAACAATATATATAGAAGGATACATAAATTAGCCTAATCAAAGAACTAATTACATGTATTAACAACTGATTAGGCACTATAAACTAGTCCTAATTTGGCTGGTGTCACAAAACGTATTATGAATACCAGCAAGCTCTGAAGGAAGATCCAATGTAACTGACTGATCATTAACAACTTTGCAAATTCTAAAAGGTCCAATGTATCTAGGCGCTAGTTTCCCTCGTTTTTCAAACCGAATCACACCTTTCCACGGAGAAAATTTAAGATAAACAAGCTCACCTTCAGAGAAAGTCACTGGTCATCTACGTGGATCTGCATATTGTTTCTGTCGGTCACGTGCAGCTTTCAACTTTTTCCTTGCAACCGCAACTTTATCAGCTGTCATTTGAATGATATCGAGTCCAGCAAACTGTTTCTCACCAGCCTCTAACCAACACGTAGGCGTTCTACACCGACGCCCATACAACATCTCATAAGGTGGCATACCAATGCTGGAATGATAAGAATTATTATATGCAAATTCGACCAACGGCAAATGAGAATCCCAAGAACCTCCATATTCCAGAACACAAGCCCTCAACATATCCTCAAGTGTCTGAATCGTATGCTCTGACTGACCATCGATCTGAGGATGATATGCTGTACTAAGGTTAACTTTGGTACCCAACTCTTGTTGCAAATTCTGCCAAAAATGAGAAATAAATCGAGAATCTCTATCCGATACAATAGACAACGGAATACCATGTCGGGAAACAATCTCATTAACATATAACTGCACAAGCTTACTAAGAGACACAATTTCACTAGTAGCCAGAAAATGTGCACTTTTGGTCAATCTGTCTACAATAACCCAAATCATATCATTTCCTCGAAATGTACGCGGAAGTTTAGTCACAAAATCCATAGTTAAATGTTCCCACTTCCACTCTGGAATTTCTAACTGTTTTAATGACCCATACGGCTTCTGGTGTTTACAGACATCCGGAGGACGTTAGTATCATGGCATGGATAGCAGTTATAGAATGTCACATGGATAGCAGTTATAGAATGTCCAGTACACTGGAAGTTCTCCCAAATGCACAGACCAATTCAAGTGACAACTATCCTCTAATCCAGGTCCTCATTTACAGACATCCGGAGGACGTTAGTATCATGGCATGAATTGTTCATTGAACAATAACATGAACAGGGTTAACCCGCGGAACTGGTTGGGATAATCTGTCTAACGGTCAGTTAAATTGTTCATCATTAATCATACAATCATCACAACTATTACATACATGCTAACCTATCTTTATTATGTTTATTATGTTTACGAAAATCTAATCAGCAGGGTAGTGATAATGTTTACGTATGTCTAGCATGCAGTACCTAAGCAACAATCAAACAAGAACATGCAATAGGACGGAACACTAGTCATCACATTAACTAACCTAATAATTAAATCATGGGTATCCCGGAAGTTGTCCCAAAGATACACAACAAACAAGCGTGAACCTGATCTATCTCTAATCCTATGCTTCGTGTCCCTCGGATGTGTTTCAATCAAGGGAACATCGACCATGTTGAGTTCATTGATCATCATACACAGAATAGTTGGCAATCCTACTTCTAGCAATTGGCCAGGTTCTAGGGAGGAGGATACAAACCACAGCATAAGTTGGATAGATAAACAGGCAGAGGTTCAGCTTATAAGTTCGCAAACAGTTTTAAACCTACACAGACAGAGTAACAGTATGTTTACAATTGGGAATCATTATTTCCACAACGGATTGTGCCCACGACTTTCATAGCTTCCACGTTCCATACTACACACATTCGTGATGATTCCGGCGCTATACAAATGAAAGCCGTATAACGTTACCTCCGTTGTTTCATAATGGTGTTATCCCCAATTGTATATTATATCAAAACTATCCTAACATTGCATACATCACAACAAACATTGATTTGTCTAGCCTAGCATAATTCTAGCATTCATTCCTAAGCATGCATAATAAGAAAGCATAATTAAAAGAATAAATGCGAGAGATTGTATTAAACCTGAATACGAGAGTAATACAGACAAATCTTCACAAATATGAAGTCTCGGAGTAACTCCGTACAAAAGCTACTAAGAGCTTCTACTCTAACCTACTAATTCTCCTCTAACTCCTAAGAGTAGTGTTAGAGAGAGAATGCTAACTTAATTCTAGAGAGAAGTTTTTAGAGAGAGAAAGAGAATGAGATGTGAGGTGTGTGAAAATGAGAAATGGAGGTTAGTATTTATAGGAGAATGGTGGAAGGCTTGGTACAAGTCTTGAAGCATAAGATACAAGCATCAAAGCAGCATACGGGGCAAGCGGACCAGGGGGGGGGGGGCAAACGGCACTTCACAAGCCAACCAACCCCGTATATGGCACCCTAAGGGCCGTATACGGCACCTAGGGTACCGTATACGGTACCTAGGTGGGCAGGGGGTTGGTGCTTGGTTTGGCCTCCGCTTGTTTCTCGGTTGCTTGGTTCGTCCGTATCTTCTTCGTTTGGGCTCCGATTTGTTTGATACTTGCGCCGTTGGCTTCGTTTTTCCGTTACGCTTCTAATGACACTGAGTTTGCCAAATTTGGAAGTGTTGACTTTTGCATGTTCCGGATGACGATCGGCGAGCTTCCAGACTGCATATCTTCTCCGTCTTTCGTCCGTTTCTTCTGATTCTTTCACCTCTGGTCTTGGATTTTCCTATGGAATCGTAAAATATGTATTAAGCTCTATTTCCATAAGAACATTGAGAACGGAAAATTTAAGGTGATTGTTTTGCCTCGGTTTGCGTGTTATTTGGACGTTTTAACCGATTTTTGCAGCAACGTCTATATTTAGACTACCTTGGTGATTTTTGGTAAATAATGATGGTTTTGAAATGTTTTCACCAAAGAATATTCCAAAAAGTGTGGAAATATGTCCTTAAAAACATGACTTTTTGGGTCACATCAAGTATCCCACACTTAGACGTTGCTTGTCCTCAAGCAACACTCATCAACATCCCCTTTGAAAACATTTTTAAAACGGGTTTTATAGAAGATTTATGAAATCCCCGTCGGTCACCGTTTTCTTATATGAGTAGATAGTTTCAGAAAACCAAGGAAAAGTAAGATGATCCTTTCGGAAACAAGAAGCGATTCTCATAGGCATACTTCCAACTCTCATGATCTCGGAGTATACATGACTAGGCGATCTCACATAAGGTGGTCACTCAATTCACTCAATAGTGTATCGGGTTTCCTATCAATCTAGTTCAAACGAAATCGCTCATAAAGCCAGTCATGCAGTACTCATCGTCATAGGCTTGATCGAGAATCGGATCTCCACCACTTAGGTGAGAACGGCGCTAATTATCCCAAGACATTCGGGGGTTGTAATTTTTTGTGAGGGTTAAAGGGTATGGATAAGGGAATTTTTGGTTTGTAAGGGTGTTGCTTATCTCAGGCTTTCCAAGAATCATGAAAAACTTATTTGTAGAACGGATGAAGTAGCTACTCGTCTTCTATCGAATCTCCCTTTAAATGGTTGATACTTTGAAGCTTCTTGAGCTTTATTTCTTTCTTTTTCTTTTCTTTTCTTTCTTTTTCTACTTTTTATTTTCTTTTTCTTCTTCAGAAATCCTTACTCTTATCTTGATCAATTCGAGTCTTTTCTTTGGGTGCTAATTTTCCCGCACCGTTGTTCTCTTGTCTCTCTTGTGTGCTAATTTTCCCGCACTTTTAGAGAAGTTTGATTCTTTTTGGAGAACACGAACGAGTAGGATAATCGAGTTGGATATTCTTCAAGATGTTTTTCATAATCTCAAAAATTCTAAGATAAGGTTTTTGGGAATTTGGGAAAGCAGGTTTGTGATTAGGGTTTTGAAGAAATGAAAAGGTTTAGGCTCAACAGGGTTTTCTAGGCGGATCATCGATACTAAAAATGAGTATCGGAAGGGTTTTGGGCTTGAAAGAGAAGGCTAAAAAGGGGTTCAAATCCTAAGGAATGTCAAGGTCATCTAATTGCGCCTATACCGCGTACGGTACACACCAATGTGGTCTCGAAGCGTATGTCAAGAGCAAGTTCTAATTCAGAGATACATGCATCGGCACACACAAGAAATGAACAATGTAGCATTAAAAATGAATGCTTTTAAGGCTCAAAACCTCACTGCAAATTTGGGTTGTATGTGCCTAGTCATGCGATGCCCCTCTTAGATCATCGTTTCTTGCTTAGGAAATTTCTACCTTAATTTCCTTAAGTTTTTGAAATATTTTCCTCATATTTTGAAAATGATTTCTTTCAGGCATACCAAAACTCAAAAATTTAGAGTTTAATCGCAAGATTTAGCTCATATTTTAATTTTTTTGAAAATTATTTTTGGAAAATTTGAAAAATTTTAGGGAACATTTTCTGAGATATGCCATAGACATAAAAATCGTTTATCCAAGGTATTCCATACCTACCATCCCACACTTAGAGGAACATTGTCCCTAATGTTCTCTTGAGTTGAGATTTTACGACTAAAATCCCACACTTAGAGTTTGAACATGTAAGAAAATGTTTCCTAAGTGTTGAATTGGGCTAGAATCCCACACTTAGTGATAAGTTAGGATGTGGCATAGATTATAACACATAAACTTAAGTAAATATAGAATCATCAAAAACGGAGAAAGGTTTATAATACTCCCCATTCTGTTTACTGGACAGGACCAGATTAGTGTAGAAATGGTGCGTGTGATTTGCTGGATTGGAGGACCAGTCTTGTGTAAGATTATCCATTCCACAATAAGCTAAGTTCTGCAATAAACATCAACACAACGTCATATCTCAAAAATAACAAAGAGTCATAAAAATCTAAGTACTGAAATAAGATAAACTAAATAAACTAAAAGTCATCAAGTAGATCATTGCTGTCAGGATCAAAGGCAGCAATAGCAGCAGCAAGGACTGAGGTAGGTGATGGTGCAGGCTCCTCAATCGTATCCATGCTCGGCTCAGTAATGCCAGCAGAAGCATGAGCGTGAGGTGGGCTAAAGACATCCAACACAGCCATCAACTGCTCAGTAAGTGAAGGCTCTGCTGATGCACTCCCTGATGACATGGCAGGATCAACATCAGCAGGTGGAGCAGTGGAAGGTCCAGCAGCGAACGGTCCAGCAGGAGGGAAGAATGACCAGGGCGGGCGAGACGGCCCTAGGTCCGGACCTAGATGGAACGGACAGTCAGAAGGTCTCGGAAGCCCTACATGCACACAAAGGGTGGACATGATGTCATGCTGAAGGTGGAGTGTCCGAAAGAGGGCCCAGGCTGCAACCGGGTCAGCTAGTGTAATCCCATACTCAAGAGTGGGTATGGGGGCTGACTGGTGAACAGGTGATGAGGGTCTCTCAACGGATGGCTCCTCATGAGTGATCGGGACATCAGTAAGGTCCTCCTCGCGAATAGTGGGCATGGTCCTGCGTGCTCTACGTCCTCGTCTGCGATCTCTGCGACGTCTCGGTGGTATCTCAGCTATGATCTCTCTGGTGTCACTGGAGCTATCCATCCTGAAACAAACAAAATACAGGTAATGCATAAAATGACAAATACAAATGCACAGAGATCTGATGACAGTGCGAAGATGTTTTATAAAGATTTCTGTTATCAGAGTTCTGGCATTTGCATTTTTAAAACTTATCTCTGATTTTGTTAAAATTTGATGTTGGGTCAAAACTGTTTCAGGTCTGAGTTGAAGTTGTTGATGAAGACAGAGTATAAGTGATTAAAACTGTTTGTTTTGAAGGTTAAAACTGTCTTTACGAAGTTACAACTGATAGAAGAAAACTGAAGAGAAGACAAGTGTTACAACTGATTGAAGATAGATTACAACTGATAGTTATGTGTCTGTAAGTAGTTAAAACTGCTTATGTATTTGTAACTGTTAGTTATATATGAAACAGTTAACACTGAATATATATTTGTACTTAGTCTTATATTACAATTGAAGCAGTTACCACTGAATGTGTAACAGTTACAACTGTTTACTTCAGAATGGTAGTTTCAACTGTTTATGATTTTGTGATAAGTTTGAGTCGGTTATGGAAGTTATTATATTCCATATATGTAGGAGATTGTATAGGACTCTATGTGATATAAATAGAGATCCTTTAGACCTAGATAGGTTAATGTTAATTTGCGCAGCTTCAAGGTTTTCTGTAACCCTAATACATCAAGTGTATTCGTCTTATATCATTAATAAGATTGAAGCTTTCGGTATAATTATTGTGTTCATCATATTAATTAATATTTGTTGATCTTCTTAATATTATTGAGTGTGATTCCGCAACTTCTCAATAATATATTCAAGGCTTATTATGTAAGATTGTTTATTAAGTTAAACAGGGACTAACAAAGTGGTATCAGAGCAAGTGAAGCTTTGAAGACAGGAAGATCTGGGATTATTAGTGTGACACCCGGTCAAAAAGGGCCAAAATTAGGGGCCAATTTAAACTTTAATTATTCGTACTCGGTACGAATCAAAAACAAAGTATTCGGATAATATATATATAACTATATATATAACACGAAATGATTATTTAATAATCATAACGCGAACAAATATGAAACCACTCAGGAAACATAAAAATAAAAGTTGTCCCAAAACATCTCCAAATAGAATATTATTAACAGAAATAATATTACAGTACTTGGAAAATTTGCAAAACTTTTTTTTGATTTTAAAAGTATCCGTAAGTTCAAAGTGAAACAACGAAATAATTTAGTATCACACTAAAAGTATTTTTGTGAAATACTTCAAATAAAAACTTATACGATTTAAATTTTAGAGATTTATCGTTTGAAAACATTTTACTAAATAACGATCGGGTACACGAACACGGGTCGGAAAACACCCACTCACCTCAATAATTGAGGCCGGTTATAACAACCGACCTCAATTATTTCACAAATTATTGATCACTCTCGTTCCCTCTCAATCTCACTCTCGGTCTCTTCTCTCTCGGTTCCAATTCAAACAACAACAACAACATATAACAATAACAAGATCACAATCAGCAGCAACATCATAATCTTCATCGTCATCGTATCATCATCATCATCATTCTCTCGGTTTCCAAATCTTACTACGTAAGAACACTTATTAATTCTCGTCAATTTCATGTTTTCAATATGTAATATAACTTGTTTTAGTATGTATTAGTGTTGTATAAGTATTATATATCAAAAGAATGGATTAAAAATCGATTTGGGTAAAGTTGGAACGAACATACCTGCAAAAACGTATGATCCACGCGGCGTGTCCTCTAGAACACGGCGCGTCCTTTTGAAAAACCAAAGAACGCGGTGCGTCCTCTGGAACGCGGCGCGTTCTTCTTAAAACAAAGTACACGGCGTGTACATGTAGTACACGGCGTGTACCTCATAAAATCATATTGGACGCGGCGCGTCCTCATGCACACGGCGCGTCCTTTAAATGGCAGTTCCCCCGTTATATTTCATGATCCAACGGATCAATAAACTAGCCCGACGAATTCTAGCTAAAACAGAACAAGTAACATTTTGAAAAAGTCGACGATTTAACAACTTAAAACAGGGTAGCTTCTCGATGAAAAATTTATTGTAACGGATTGGGCTCAAATTCGTTCGGTCATTCAAAAACAGCTAAATGGTCAAGGCTAAGTACCTTAGCCTAGCCAGTTTTAAGCCATCCGGGGTCGTCTAGGGGTCGAAAATGGCATAGTTCGGTTTTCGGACTCGTGCCAAATTTTGTAACTTATGAGATAAAGTGAAACGGAAATACAAACTTAAACCATAGGATATAATACGACCGAATACATACAAATAAAGATTATACAATCAAATGCTCATTAGAATCTCGCGTGTTTAGGACATTAGGAGACTTTGGACTGTACGTTCCTCGTTGGATATATTCACTGCTCGGATAGACTCAGGTGAGTCTCACAGCCCCATTTTTACTGTTTTTAAATATTGGGGTGAGATACAATGCTTACATGTTTTTGTGATCATATGTTATTCGATTAGTTAATTTGAGAATTAACTCAAGGAATTAAATGATTATTTAGTTCAGATAACTATATTAGTTACATTGTTTGACTACCATTATTTGGTCTTGATTATCATTGTTAAATTTCATATTGTACGAAACCTGCGTTGGTTTCATCATTGTTAAAGTTCATATTGTTCGAAAACCTGCGTTGGTTTGTTCAATATTACGAAACCTGCGTTGGTTTCATCATTGTTAAATTTAATGTTGTTCTAAAACCTGCGTTGGTTTGTTCAATGTTACGAAACCTGCGTTGGTTTCACCATTGTTTAAATCATTAGTTCGAAACCTGCGTTGGTTTCATCATTGTTTTGAAAACTAAATTGTTTAATCATTGTTTAGAAAACCTGCGTTGGTTTCATTATTGTTTGGGGAACCTGCGTTGGTTCAAATCATTATTTAGTAACCTTAATTGGTTAAATCATTGTTTTAGAAAACTTAATTGTTTTAAATCATTGTTTGGTTTATTAATTTAAATCCTTGTTCAGACGAAACATTTTATTATCGTCAAATTATCATGTTGATCACATCAATGTTTATGTTAAACCTGTGAGATTCACCAGCTTTATAGCTGACCCTTTTAGCGTTGTATTCTCAGGTGATCAGCAGTAGTAGGATGGCCCTCAGGATAAGCTATCTACTCACGAGTCGCATGCATCCATTTTGACATGAAGATTTTCTTGCATTATATTTTGTATAATGATTATGTATTAAAATCTTCAAAACTACTTTTGCGAACTCGCTATTATGTTGTAAACTTTCACTCAAAACTTGTATTACTTTTGTAATATTTATCAACGTCTCATGTAGAGTCCTTCACTGTATACTTCTGGTGCTTTGGTTATTGATTAGTCACGCCCCGACCCGATTCGCTTCCGCAACCCGAAATAGGGGGTGTGACAATTAGTATTAGTATTTGAGTTTTAGTTCAGATATTAAGTTTTGATTTCAATGGCGACTGAAGGTAATGAAGGAATTCAAGCTACAAAGATTCCAATGCTTAAACCTGATGAGTTTGACCTATGGAAGGTCAGAATCAGGCAATATATGCTTCTCACGGATTATCAGATGTGGGAAGTTGTTGTTAATGGTATTCCAGTAACGCTTGATGGTGATGGAGTAAAGCAACCAAGAGCACCACCAACATCTGAAGCAGAGAGGAAAATCAGATCTACTGAGTACAAGGCACTTAGTACTCTGTTGCTATCCATTCCGAATGAGTATCAGAGCAGATTTGATAATTGTGAAGATCCCAAGGTACTAATGGAGGCGATTGAGAAGAGGTTTGGTGGTAATGATAACACCAAAAAGAATAAAAGATCTCTGTTAAAGCAACAATTTGAAAATTTTAGTCATGTGAAAACTGAAACTCTAACTCAAACCTTTGATAGGTTTAGTAAATTAGTTGGAGAATTGGAAAATCACAAGGTTAAGATTGACAAAGAAGATCTTAACAGAAAGTTCTTAAGATCATTAGGTGATGAATGGACAATCTATACTGTTGGATTGAGGCAGAGTTCAGACATTGAAGTTAAGGAACTAGAAGATATATACAATGATCTGAGGAACTTTGAGTCTGAGGTGGAAAGTTAGAAGCAAGCAACTGGATATAGTCATAATGCTGCTTTTATGTCTATGGCTGGAACAAAGGTAGAATCAAGTCTAATGGGTTCTACTTATGTTTCAGGGGGAGCAGGATCATCATCAAATAGTTCTAATGATCAGATATTAGAATCTTTCTTTGCAAGTAATGTGAATTCTTCACTTACTAATGAAGATCTGGAACAATTTGATGGTGATGATCTAGAGGAGATGGACATCAAGTGGCAAATTGCATTGATTACTCAGAGAGCAAAAAGGTTCATGCAGAGGACTGGTAGGAACAACTTTGCATACAAGAGGAATGATGCTAATTGGTTTGATAAGAGCAAGATTGAGTGTTTCAACTGTCACAAGATGGGACACTTTGCCAGAGAATGCAGAAACCCTAGGCAAGAGCAGAATAGTAATGGTCAGAGATCTGGAAGCACTGGAACACAGACAAGAAACATTCCAATTCAGGGGGTTTTAGCAAATGCTTTGATGTCTATGGATGGCTGTGGTTGGGACTGGAGTGTCTCATGGCCATTGCAGAATCTGACAAAAAGTCAGAAGTTCCTTCTGAGGTACAAAATAAATTATGTTCTGCTGTTTGTAAACAAACTGTTAAACACTACAGAGATCATAATATAAAAGTGTGTGAGGAACTAAAACAATGGGAAATCAAAAGTAAACACACCATAGCAGTCATTGAAAATCTGGAAAATCAAATAAAGGCATATGAAGTCAATGCAACACAGTTTAAATATGACATTGAATATGCTAGGTGGGAGAGAGACACTTTTAAAGATAAAGTTGAGTTGTTATCTAAGAAACTTACTGAGGTCACATGTGAAAGAGATAGTATAAGGCTCGATGTAAGTAAATTAGAACATGCTTCAAAGAGTGTAAATAAACTTATTAATTCACAGATTCATGATAAACTTAAGACTGGATTAGGGTACAATAATGTACCTCCACCTTATAATCACACCTACTTTCCTCCTAAAAGTGAAATTGATATAAATTCACTTAAAAGAGGAATGATAGATGAGGTTAAAAAGGCTGATCCAATTAAAAGTTTATCTGATGATGAACTGTTTGTAGAAGGTGAAGTTAGTGACTGGACTGAAGAAGATGATCAGAGTGATAGGACATCTGATAGTGAGAAGAGTGTGAAATCTGAATCATCTAAGTCTGAGTCAACATGTGAGAATGTGAGGAGAGTAATTACTGATCTAGTTTCTAATCGTAAAACTGATAAACTAGAAGAGGGTAAGAAAATGTTTAAGGAAAAGGTTAAACTGGACTTAGAGAAGGTGAGCTTGAATACTAACAAATCTAAACATGGGTTAGGATATGTTAGTAATACAGTTAATTCAGTTACTAAACCTGTTGTTAAATCTGTTGTGAATAACTGTGTTAATTGTACATGTAAAGCAAGTACTTCTTCTTCACAGAATTTTCAAAATCAAAAACCCAGAGGTAATCAAAGAAATTGGAATCAAATGGTTTCACAAAAACTGGGTAATAATGTTACCGTGATTAAAGAAATGTCTTGCTTTATATGTGGAAAAATGGGTCATCTTCAATATGACTGCTATCATAATCCTGAGAATGTTCAAAGGATTAGAAAACAGTCATGGACAAAAGCAAATATGAGTAACAAACAAAATTTTCAATCAAAAGTTAATCATACTGGCAGAGTTCAGAAGATAAACTCAAAGGCTACCATGTTAAACACTGTTACAGGTAAATCTACTGCAGCAGTAATAACAAATTTAGCCAAAAGTTTAAAGACTAAAACAGTGGTAACCAAATACAAAAACAGTGTTAACAAAATTAACACTGACTCTTCGATTGGTAAAACAGTTAAAACTGTTAAGCCAAAGAACACTGTTAAGTCTAAAATAAGTTGGATTTGGACACCTATTAAGTCTGATAAATTAACAGATCCAAATACCAACAGTGCTTCACAATCAATAATCTTCAAGAAAGTTGAATATGTGAATGCACATGGGAAACCCAAAGCCAAATTGGTTTGGGTTCCCAAGAGAAATTAATTCTCTTTTTGACTGTTTGTGCAGGGCAAGCCAAAGAGCTTATGGCATATTGATAGTGGATGCTCAAGGCACATGACTGAAGACAAAGAAAAGCTGCAGGATTTCAAATCTTTTGATGGTGGATATGTAGCTTTTGGAAGTAATCCAAAAGGAGGAAGGATCACAGGGAAAGGAACAGTTCAGAGTGAAAAGCTAAGTTTTGATAATGTTTATTTTGTGGAACAACTGAGGTATAATTTACTAAGTGTGAGTCAAATCACAGATAAAAAGAACCCAGTTCTTTTTACTGACACTGAATGCCTTATCTTGTCCAAGGAATTCAAAATACCAGAAAACATGATTTTGATGAGAATTCCAAGGCAAGATATAAGTGTGACTTAGTAAATATGACACCTCAACCTGATTTAAACTGTCTTATTTCTAGAGCAAGTGTGAATGAATCTGAACTGTGGCATAGGAGGATGTGTCACATGAATTTCAAAACCATTAATAAACTTGTCAAAAACAAGCTTGTTAGAGGTTTGCCTGAAAAGGTCTATTCATGTGATGATCATTGTGTTTCTTGTCAAAAGGGAAAGCAACACAAATCCTCATTTAAGTCCAAATCTGTGAACACAAATAGCACACCCTTACACTTATTGCATATGGACTTATTTGGACCAACCAGTATAAGTAGTATGGGGAAAAAGTCTTACTGTCTTGTGATTATTGATGATTATACTAGATTTACATGGGTTTTCTTTCTTAGGACAAAGGATGAGACAGGTGAAATACTTAGATCATTTATAACTAAGATGGAAAATCAATTGGATAAAAGAGTAAAGATCATCAGAAGTGATAATGGAACAAAATTTAAAAATCATGAGATGGATAAATTCTGTGAAGTTAAAGGTATTAAGAGAGAATTTAGTGCACCTAGAACTCCTCAACAAAATGGAGTAGCTGAAAGGAGGAATAGGACACTGATTGAGGCTGCTAGAACCATGCTATCTGATGCAAAGCTACCTATGTCCTTTTGGGCAGAGGCAGTTAGCACAGCTTGCTATGTTCAGAATAGAGTATTAGTTGTTAAGCCTCATAACAAGACACCATATGAACTGTTATTTAAGAGAAAGCCTTTGATTAGTTTCTTAAAATCTTTTGGGTGTCCTTGTACAATCTTAAATACCAAAGATCACTTAGGTAAGTTTCAGAGTAAGGCTGATGAGGGGATATTTGTTGGTTATTCTATTCAAAGTAAATCTTATAGGGTATTCAATCAAAGGACCAGAATCATAGAAGAATCAATGCACATCACTTTTAATGAAAACACTGTTAATCCTGAGGGAAAAGGTCCTGAATCACTGTTTGATATTGATGCACTTAATACTGCTTTTAGATATACAAATATGGATACTAGTGCAGGTACAAGTGCAGGTACAAATACATGAACAGGTGATGGAGAAGGTAGGTCAGACTCAGGAATATCAGCTGGAATGAAGAAGGATTCATTGGAATATATATTATTTCCAATTTGGTCTCCTGATCCCCCAGAAGTGTTTGATACTGATCAACCAAAGACATCACAGGATGTGGAAACATGAAAATCAGATGAAACATCATTTTCTCATGTTGATGATTCTGATGGACCTGTTATTGAAGACAGTACAGAAGACAGTGATATGAGTCCAGTACAGAAGTATACAAAGGCAAGTGTGAATGTTGATCAGACACCAACAAAGCATCTTGACAAGGAGCAGGAACAATTGAATTATCTACATTTGATGAGCTCTACTCCTGTGTCAAAGAGAATTGCAAGAGAAGTGTCAAGTAGTGAGTCTGGACAAGAAGGAAATTTTACCAACTTGGAGGAGAGGATTCAAGAAACAGCAGCATCTAAATACATTACTCATAAAGATCATCCACTTGAGAATGTAATAGGAGATATTGAATCTGCTGTTAAAACAAGAAATCAAAGTCAGGTGGTTGAAGCTTCAGCAAATGAGGAAGAAGTAAATCTTGATACAGAAGCTGTTAATACTTCTTTGTTTGCTTGTTTTCTGTCTCAAACAGAACCAAAGAAGGTTACTGAAGCTTTGAGAGATCCTAGTTGGATTGAAGCTATGCAAGAGGAGTTGCTTCAGTTTAAGATTCAAGAAGTCTGGACATTGATTGATTTGCCTAAAGGGAAGAGGGCAATTGGTACTAAATGGATTTTCAAAAACAAGAAGGATGAAAGAGGTATAGTGATAAAAAACAAAGCTAGATTGGTTGCACAGGGGTATTCACAAGAAGAGGGGATTGATTATGATGAGGTTTTTGCACCTGTTGCAAGAATAGAGGCAATTAGATTGTTTTTGGCTTATGCTTCATTCAAGGGATTCATTGTGTAACAAATGGATGTAAAGAGTGCTTTTCTGTATGGCACTATACAGGAAGAGGTCTATGTATGTCAACCACCAGGGTTTGAAGATTCTAAGTTTCCTGATAAAGTTTTCAAACTGGATAAAGCTCTTTATGGCTTACATCAAGCACCTAGAGCCTGGTATGATACTTTTTCAGATTATCTGTTGCAGAATGGATTCAAAAGGGGTGAAATAGATAAAACTTTGTTTACTAAAAGAATTAAGAATGATATACTACTGGTTCAAGTCTATGTAGATGATATCATTTTTGGTTCAACAAAGGATAGTCTTTGCAAGGAATTTGAATCATTGATGCATGAAAAGTTCAAGATGAGCTCCATGGGGGAATTAACATTTTTCTTGGGGCTGCAAGTAAAGCAACAGAACGAAGGAATCTTTATTCATCAAAGTAAGTATGTTAATGATATACTGGATCGGTTTGGGTACAAAGATGCTAAAGTAGCAAGCACACCAGTGGAGACAAACAAGAAATTACATGCAGATCTTGAGGGGGAGAGTGTGGATGAACATCTTTACAGATCAATGATTGGATCTCTTATGTATCTCACCTCATCAAGGCCTGACATCATGTTTGTTGTGTGCTTATGTGCTAGATTTCAAGCTAATCCAAAGCTGTCACATCTTCTTGCAGTCAAAAGAATATTTAGATATTTAAAGGGTCAACCAAAATTGGGCCTTTGGTATCCAAAGTTTACTTCCTTTGATCTGATAGCTTACACAGATAGTGATTATGGAGGAGCTAATCTGGACAGGAAATCTACATCAGGAGGTTGTCAATTTTTGGGAGAAAGATTGGTTTCATGGCAATGCAAGAAACAAACCACTGTATCTACATCTACAGCAGAGGCAGAATATGTAGCAGCTGCAAGTTGCTGTGCTCAAGTGCTATGGATTCAGAATCAGATGCTAGATTATGGTTTTTCCTTTCTTAATACTCCTATTTTTATTGATAATAGCTCTGCAATCAGTATTATTAATAACCCAGTTAAACATTCTAAAACAAAGCACATTGAAATCAGATATCATTTCATTAGAGATTGTAATGAGAAAAGACTTATTCAAATTTTGAAAGTTCATACTGATAATCAGTTTGCTGATCTGTTTACAAAAGCTTTTGATGTAGGCAGATTCACATTCTTGGTTACTAGTATTGGAATGATCAATTTGTCATAAGTTATTTTTCTTATCACTGCATTCTGTGAATAATATCTACTGTGATTTCAATTTGGGTTAATACTGATTGGTTAATTAAACACTGATTGTGTGTATTGTGTTTCGTTATCACTGTTTTCTACTTTTAGTATAAACAGTGGTAATAATCACTTCACCACTGTTGGTGTATAGTTAACACTGTATACTTGTATTATTGTTTGGAATTACCACTGCAGGTTATATTGCTATGTCTTGGAGTCTAACTTATGCAGGTGTTTATGAAGTTTCACTGCTTGTGGAGTTTAATTTTCGGTAAAAAAAAAAAAAAAAAAAAAAAAAAAAAAACATCAACCACTGCTTTGTTTATATGATTTTGCTAGAACTGAAGTACTACTTGTATTAAGTTAGCACTGCCTTGGTCGGTTGGTACTGCTTGTACAAGTTAGCACTGCTAGCTTTATTATGTAAATGATGCATTTGAGAAGCCAAGTGTTGATTACCACTGATGGTTATTTTACTAAATTAACACTGTTTTAGTTATAATTGGGGATCTGATCAAATTAGGGCTTACAACTGATTTAATTTCAGTACTTAACTCTCAACACTTAGGGTTTCTCATTACGCTTTCAAAATTACACATACAAACAACTGCGCTAAGTCTCATCGATTCTCAATTCTGTAAAATCATCTTCGATTCTTCTCGATTACTTGATTTCTTATCATGGCATCGACTTCGTCTACTGTTCAACTACCGATTGGAAAAGATCACAATATGATTACATTCTTAATGAAACCTGCAGAGGCAAACGAGTATGTGGAAATCATTGATTTCCTTCGTGCTTCACATATTCGTCATGCTCTCACTGTAGCACCCAGGATATCTCATGATCATATCAACAATTTCTGGGTAAATGCATCAATAGAAGAGGAACAGGGGATTAAAAGAATCGTTTCAGAAGTTATGGATACACGTGTTGTAGTTACAGAAGCTACTGTTAGAGCTTCATTACAACTAGATGATGATGCAGGTATAACTTCTTTAGATGATACCGTTATGTATAATACTTTACGATTGATGGGTTATGAGGGTTCTTTTGAAGTTTTTACTTTTCAGAAAACCTTATTCTCTCATCAGTGGAGGTTTTTAATACATACGATTTTACACTGCTTATCATCTAAGAGATCATCTTTTGAGCAGTTTGGAAGCAACATTGCTTATGCAATTGCTTGTCTTGCAACTGGTCAAAGGTTTAATTTTTCAAATCTGATATTTTCTGGTATGCTTAGAAACATTGAGCAGCCAAAGATTAAATTTTTGATGTATCCACGTTTTGTGCAGTTGTTCTTAAATGAACAAATTTCTAACTTAACTGCACTTGAGAAAGTTATTGGTATTGTCTCTTTTAAACCAAAAGTTTTTGTAAATATGAAGAGACATACTAAATTTTCTGGGAAGGTTACAGCATTATTTTCTACAATGCTTCCTGCACCTTCCACCACAGCATAAGTACCACCAACTGATGCTGAACCAACTACTGAGAGAATGGTTCCACCCACCACTTCTCAACCCACAGTAGTTGGGGGTAATAAAAGAAAACAAGGGACCAAAACAGCTAAATCTACTAAAGCAAAAAAGGCTAGAAAACAGGCATCTGAGGCTGCTGCTGCTCAGGTGTCTCAGTCAAATGATTCATCACAGCAGATGATCAATGAGGAGGAGGCTGATCATTCTGAGAGGGCTGCTTCTACTGCTTCTAGCCCACTGGCAGAGCAGGACAGAAGTAACATTAATAAGACCCCATCAGAGGCAACACATGGACATGATTCTACACCTGTAGATGATCCTAGTGGTCCCAGTACCAAGAACCAAGGGGACTTTGATGATCATGCTAGGCATGAGTCAGAGTTTGATGATGTCAATGATTCACCAAAGGATTCACATCCTGAAGGTGTTGAGGCTAGAACTAACTTGGAATTGACGAAAATGGTTGATTATGTTTGGGATGAATTTGTAAAGGAGAGGAAGAAGAATAAAGCTAAGGATGAAATTATCACTCAGTTGCAGAGGAGAGTGCAGCAGTTGGAGAAGATTGTAATTAAATGTTTGAAGAAAGGGATGAAATATGTGGTTCATGATACTTCTGAACCTGAGGATGCTTACCAGTTTCCACAAAATGCTTTCAAAAAGGGGAAGAAGGTCTGGACAAATTTGGGTGATAAGGTGAATAAGGAGGATAAGGTTGTGTCTGATGATGACAAAGTTGATAAAGAGATTGAAATGGAACAACCAGTGGATGATGAATTTGTGCATACACCTCCAACACCACCTACAGAGCCAGAGGTTAATGAGTCAGTGTATGAGACATTGGAAACAGAGATGAATGACCCAGTGGCAGATGAAAATAATTCTGAACATACTGAGGTTGTTGGGTCAGTGGAGCAGACTGTAGAGGTTAATTTGGATGAAAAGACTGAGGAGTTAAAAATTGATGGTGATGATGGTGATGAGGTGAGTAAACCAGAGATAGCAGTGGAAAAAGAAGAAGTAAAAACTGATGCTCAACAAGTTGAAAAGACTAGGAAGAAGAGCATTCCAGTTAAGACTGCTAAGATGACTGGAACAGGAAAGAAGGTTGAAACTCCAAAGAAGAAATCTACACAACAACCATCTTTGCCTGGATTTCAGATTAGAGAACCTGCTGCTGCTCCTGTTCAACAGAAAGAATTGCCAAAGATTGATCCAAAAGATAAGGGCAAGGGAAAACTGGTAGAAGAACCAAAGAAGAAAAAGCAAAAACCAGTGCCACCAGAAGTAACTGCTCATGATACTGAATATGCTCAAAGGTTACAGGCTGAGCTAAATGCAGAGGGATTGATTGATGTTGAGATTGAGGAAGGAAAGTTTGTGAAAATGACAAAAGAGCAAGTGGCAGAATGGGATGAATATTTGCTGAAAGAGCAGAGACAGGATGATATTGAATATCTTGTTGATCAGGTTAAGAAAAAGAAAGCAGAAGAAGCAAGAAAGAAAAAGGCTGCAAAACCACCAACAAAAGCTCAAATGAAGAAGAACTTAATTGCAAAGCTGAAAGGTGGGTATATTCCTTTGAATGCATTGAAACAGATGAGTTTAAAGAGATTGCAGGAGTTATGGGATAAAGATGATATGAATCCTGATGTGATTGAAAAGAAAGAAAAAGAAAAGAAAGAAGCTGAAAAGGAAAGAAAAAAGGCTGAAAAAGAAAGGAAATTGAAAGAAAAGGAAGAAAAGGAAAAAAGAGAAAAGATAGAAGCTGAGAAGAGGAAGAAAGATGAACTTGAAAGAAAGAAGAGAGAGTTAGATGAAATTTCTGATAGAGAAAGGAATATTGATGAATTGAAGGAGTTTATTCTGTTACAGCCTATGGAATCTGAGGTAATTAATGTTGAATTACCTGGTATCATTGATTGGTCTATTGAGCAATTTGTCAATCCTGTTAAGATTCACAAGATTAAAGTTGAAAGAGCAGATGGAAATGTATCTTGGTGGAGATCTTTTAGGGATTTGATAAAGAGGATCAGTAGGACTGATTTGGTGAGAATGTATGAGATTGGGATGGAAAAGGATTTAGATTTGAAAAGGTTTGATAATCTGGTTGAAAAAGTTACATGGCATTGGATTAAGGCTATGTTTGAGCCAGAAGAGTTTCCATTTCAGTTTGCTACTTTTAGTAAGGTCAGAAATTGGATTTATCATGCCAAACCTGGAGTACATCAGATTGTTATGGAGGATGCAGTATTTATTTGGTTATTGACAGATAAATTTTATGATATAAATCTGAGATTTTTGATGGGCTTGAGAAATGCAAGATTACAAGCTGCAGTTTTAGATGATGCAGCTCTGGAATTGGTATATATGGTGTTAAATCAGATTCATAAGAAGGAGGAGATTGATAGGAGGAAGAGAAGAAAAGACTAACAGTTTTGAAAGAATTTTGTGAAGCTCATAATGGAGGATTAGAAGAAACTTAATGCTGTGAAGGACAGATTAAGTTTAGGGGGAGATTGTTGGGTCAAAACTGTTTCAGGTCTGAGTTGAAGTTGTTGATGAAGACAGAGTATAAGTGATTAAAACTGTTTGTTTTGAAGGTTAAAACTGTCTTTACGAAGTTACAACTGATAGAAGAAAACTGAAGAGAAGACAAGTGTTACAACTGATTGAAGATAGATTACAACTGATAGTTATGTGTCTGTAAGTAGTTAAAACTGCTTATGTATTTGTAACTGTTAGTTATATATGAAACAGTTAACACTGAATATATATTTGTACTTAGTCTTATATTACAATTGAAGCAGTTACCACTGAATGTGTAACAGTTACAACTGTTTACTTCAGAATGGTAGTTTCAACTGTTTATGATTTTGTGATAAGTTTGAGTCGGTTATGGAAGTTATTATATTCCATATATGTAGGAGATTGTATAGGACTCTATGTGATATAAATAGAGATCCTTTAGACCTAGATAGGTTAATGTTAATTTGCGCAGCTTCAAGGTTTTCTGTAACCCCAATACATCAAGTGTATTCGTCTTATATCATTAATAAGATTGAAGCTTTCGGTATAATTATTGTGTTCATCATATTAATTAATATTTGTTGATCTTCTTAATATTATTGAGTGTGATTCCGCAACTTCTCAATAATATATTCAAGGCTTATTACGTAAGATTGTTTATTAAGTTAAACAGGGACTAACATTTAAAGTTTGTAGTCAGATAAGTAGCAAATCCTGAAATTTCGTTAGAGATAATCATATTTAACAAAAATAAACTAAGAAGTAAAAATTTGACAGAAAAGTAAAGATAAGCTTGGGGTGCCTCCCAAGAGCGCTTGTTTTACGAGTCTCTAGCTTGACTCTTTGTACCTTTCTTGAAGACTCATGGAGGTTCAAAGATGAAGACGTCTTCCCTGATGGGAAAGTCCTCAACATAATGCTTTAAGCGATGACCATTAACCTTAAAATTACCTTCTAGAGCCTCGAGTTCGACTGCGCCATAGGGAAATACCTTTGAGATCGTGAATGGTCCGCTCCACCTACTTTTGAATTTACCGGAGAATTTCTTGAATCGCGAATTGAAGAGTAGCACTTTATCTCCTTGTTTGAACCTAGAGGGCTTTAACTTAGCGTCGTGGACCCTTTTAGTTCTTTCCTTGAAGTTCTGCGAACTGTCGTACGCTTGGTCTCTTAGTTCTGCTAACTCATTCAATTGCATTCTCCGTTGTTCTCCAGCTGCTGAAATTTCCAAGTTGCAGTGTTTTAATGCCCAGTACGCCCGATATTCCAACTCAATTGGAAGGTGACACGCCTTTCCGTAGACTAGCCGATACGGTGTGGTTCCTAATGGTGTTTTGTAGGCAGTTCTGAATGCCCACAATGCATCATCTAATTTTTCGGCCCACCTATGCCCGTGATTTCCGACAGTTCGTTCCAATATCCTTTTCAAAGCCCGATTTGTCGCTTCAGCTTGCCCATTAGTTTGTGGATGGTAAGCTGTCGAAGTTTTGTGAGTGACACCATACTGCTGCAGCACTCGCATGAATTGAGTATTGCAGAAATGCGTGCCACGGTCACTGATTATAGCTCTAGGAGTTCCAAATCGACTGAACAACTTTTTGAGGAACTGGGTTACTACTTTTGAATCGTTGGTCGGAAAAGCTTGAGCTTCGGCCCACCTGGAGACGTAGTCAACTGCGACTAAGATGTACTCTTTACCGTTAGATTTAGGGAATGGTCCCATAAAATCTAATCCCCAGATATCAAAGATCTCCACGGCCTGGATATTAGTAAGTGACATTTCGTTTCGGGCTGAGATATTGCCTTGCCTTTGGCAAATATCACAGCGCTTCACCAGGTCGCAAGCGTCTCGGAATATGGTTGGCCAATAAAAGCCGGCATCATAAACTTTTCGTGCAGTCATTTTGTTGCCATGGTGTCCTCCAGTAGGTCCATGGTGGCTCTGGTGTAGAATTAGTTCTGCCTCCTCCTCATCAACACATCTTCGAATAAGTTGATCGGGACAAACCTTAAAGAGATAAGGATCGTTCCAATAATAGTTCTTGACATCTCGGAAGAATTTTCGTTTCTGAGAAGTTGGCATTCCTTTTGGTACGATGTTTCCTACCAGATAATTGGCGAAGTCAGCATACCAAGGGTTGTGTGTGAACTGTGACCCTTGTTGGTAGCCTCCTATAGTCATGAGTTGTTCTTCGGGGAACTGATCTTGAATATTATTCTCGTGCAACTTCTCCATTGACGGATTTCCCAATCGACTAAGATGATCGGCTGCGATGTTTTCTGCTCCTTTCTTATCTTTAATCTCAATATCAAATTCTTGTAGGAGTAGAATCCATCGTAGAAGGCGCGGTTTAGCATCTTGCTTTTTGAAAAGGTATTTCAAAGCGGAGTGATCTGTATAGATAATATTTTTGGACAAGATTAGATAAGAACGAAATTTATCAAAAGCAAATACTACCGCAAGCAGCTCCTTTTCTGTAGTGGTGTAGTTTTCTTGAGCATCCGTGAGCGTTTTGCTGGCATAGTATATTGGTTGAAAATTTTTCTCCTTCCGCTGTCCCAGTACAGCTCCAACAGCGAAATCACTGGCGTCGCACATGATTTCAAATGGAAGACTCCAATCGGGGGCAACCATGATCGGTGCATGTACAAGCTGATCCTTCAGGTAGTTGAAAGCTTTGAGACATTCATCTGTAAAGTCAAACGGAGTATCTTTTTCGAGAAGATGAGTCATAGGTCGAGAAATCTTAGAGAAATCCTTAATAAAGCGACGGTAAAATCCGGCGTGACCTAGAAAACTTCGGATGGCTTTCACAGAAGTAGGGGGTGGAAGTTTTGAGATAGTCTCAACTTTTGCTTTGTCAACTTCAATTCCAGATTTAGAAATGCGGTGCCCAAGAACTATGCCTTCTTTCACCATGAAGTGAAATTTCTCCCATTTCAGAACTAGGTTTGATTCTTCACATCGAGCAAGCATCCTATCCAAGTTAGAAAGACAAGTGGTGAATGAATCCCCAAAAACTGAGAAATCGTCCATGAACACTTCCATGCATTGTTCAATCATGTTGTGGAAGATTGCTACCATGCATCTTTGAAAAGTCGCAGGTTGATCTTTGCGTGTAGCTTCATTCAGTTTCCGATAGTCGATACACACCCTCTAACCATTGACGGTTCGTGTTGGAATCAATTCATTGTTTTCATTAGCGATGACCGTCATGCCTCCTTTCTTTGGGACGACTTGAACTGGGCTAACCCATGGGGAATCTGAGATAGGGTAGATCAGACCAGCATCCACGAGTTTGATAACCTCCTTTTTCACCACGTCTTGAATTTTCGGGTTGACTCTCCTTTGCCTTTGAACTGATGGTCTGAAGTCGTTTTCCATTAAGATTTTATGCGTGCAGTAGTTTGGACTGATCCCTTGTATGTCAGAGATTTTCCAAGCAATCGCTTTCTTGTGTGACTTTAGAACCTGTACCAGCCTTGCTTTCTCTTCGGGCTTCAATTCTTTAGATATGATAACCGGTAAGTGTGAAGTTCCTTCAAGAAAAGCATATTCAAGGTGTGGGGGAAGTTCCTTTAGTTCCAATTCGGGTGGTTCTTCAGTAGATGGTTTCATCCTGGCAATCTCGTCTCTTATAAGCTCGTCATACGTTGTTTGATAATCTGACTCCATTGCAGGTGATTCCGGAATGTCGGCTGACGCTATCTCAACCCATTCTGTATTTTTAGACAGCTCATCTTTTCTCAGCTCATATTTTTCTTGGGAAGATTGAGAGATTGCATTTTCTTCAGTGATAATTTCTTTTCCTTCGTCAGTTGTTGCAAATCTCTGAAGTTGAGCTGATGAAGACTTACTGATGGTGATTTCTGGATTAAGATTTTCACAACCTTCGGATGGTTGCGAAGCAGGTGTTTTAAGCATTGACTCCATGTTTTTAAGAGTCTTCAGAATTTCTTCCCTTGAGAGAGATGAATGATCTACTTCAGAAGTCGGGTTCCTTCGTAGTAGAGTGATAGGAGTGCCATATCCAAGTGGAGCAGTCAATGTGGAGTTGAGCTGCGGCTCGGAATTCTTTAAAGGAAATAGTAACTCTCTAGATGTGTCGGAAGAATCCGAGATAGCTGAGCATAGACCCGCACCTTCTTCACAGAGTATTCTTGAAGTGATGACAGTATTGGGAAGGGGGTTAATGCTGCTTACTGCGAGGATCTCTTCCAAGTGTTCTTCAATTATTTCCTGTATAGAATCTACAAGACCAAGATCTTCTCCCACAGGCTGTTTCATTAGTTTATCAACATTGAAGGTGACCTCTTCAATTCCAACTAGGAGTTTTAAAGATTTTTCATTTACGTCAATGACGGCCTTGGCAGTGTTTAGGAAAGGTCTGCCAAGGATGAGCGGAACCTGGGTGTCCTCTTCAATATCCATAACAAAGAAATCAACTGGAAAGACGAATTTGTCGACACGGACCATAATATCTTCAGCAATTCCTCGGGGGAGTTTAACTGATCTATCTGCTAATTGGATGGTCATACGTGTAGGCAAAAGTTCGTTTAGTCCTAGTTTCCTATAAAGCGAGAATGGCATGAGGTTTACACTAGCTCCTAGGTCAGCTAAGGCGTTACTTATTTGAACATCCTGAAGATAACAAGGAATAGTGAAACGGCCAGTATCTCCAAGCTTAGGGGGTTGTCCTTGTTGCATAATTAGAGAGCACTCGGCATCTAGGGGCAAGTTAACTATCTGTCTAAGTTTTTCTTTGTTGGATATCAGTTCCTTAAAGAATTTAGCACAACTGGGCATTTCTACTAAAGCATCTAATAATCTAACGTTTAAGTGTAGGCTTTTGAACATTTCTAGATATTTTCCAAATTGAGCTTCTTGTTTCTCTTTTTTAAGCCTACCAGGGAAAGGTATTCGAACGAGTTTAGAAACTTCTGGGGCTTTAGGAGGTTCTGGCTCAGGAGAAGTGACATGGGTGTCAGCTTGTACCGAGTCAGTAGGTAGAGAAGTAGAAGGTTCATTCGAAGGAATATCTATGGTTTTCTCGTTCTTAGTCTCTTTTCCTCCTCTAGTGACCACAAGCATGTGATCGTGCTCATAGGATGAGTGAAAGATAGAATTGTAGATCGCTTCCTCCCTTTGCTTCTCCTCAACTTTTAAAAACAACCTTTTAACATTATCCTCCATGTTTTTAATTAAATCATTTGAAATTCTGAGCAAATAATCATTTTGGTTTTGAAAATCAAGAATTCATTTATTTGTATTATTTTGCTCAACCATGAAGTCATTGAAAATCGTATTGTTTAGATGAGAAGTCAATTGGGTAGGAGTAGAGAGAACTAAAAATTGAGAAGGGGGTAGTGTGGTTAACCGCTGAACGAATGGTTTAGAATGAAAGGATTGGTCAGGGTTTCTACCAGTGGTGTCAAGAATTTCTTCGTTGGCCCGTCTGTTTGGGAAGAACTTTGGGGGTTTCTTCTTTTGCATGGGTTTAGAAGATTCTTGCAAGTCCTTGACAACTTTAGAGATGGATTCGAGTTGAGTTTTCAAGGTGTCCAAGGCTTGTTCTGAAGTATTCCTTTCCTCTGAAGTGGATTCATCTGGCTCCAAGTCATGATGGTGCATCGTTATCGCCTCAATCAATTTCCAGGCTTCGTCTGAAGTATGTTGCATGAAGTTTCCGGATGAAGCAGCATCGAGGGTTTGTTGGTGCTGAGGATTTAAGCTGTTATAGAATGTCACACCCCAAAAATCCATAATTGTGTTTATTTAATGTTTAGCGGAAGCAAGTTAAGATTAGCGGAAGCATCTTAATTAAACAGTTTAACAGCGGGGTGATGACGTATCAATTGTGCATTCATCGTATCAGAGCATATGATCATACAGAACATAATATATAAAGGATGCCAATTAAATAGTTATTACAAAAGTAGTACGACTATGTAAGTCGTACAGTAGTAATAAAGTTTAAAACATTTAAGTTTTACAATACATATGTTAAAATAAGATTTCATGAGTATAACTGCAATATCTGCAGTAATACAGTGGAAATCCTCAAAAGTTGTCCCATAAATTATGGCATCCTAAGTAGTCCAGGGTTGTCATCCTGAATGCATGCGATTCTTACTTACGCAGCTAATTTCCTGTAAAACATAGAAAGAAAGTCGTCAACAAATATGTTGAGTGAATTCACAGGTTTTGTATAAATATGTGGTATGTTAAACCATTTATGTTTAAGTTATTGAAATGTTATTCAATCAATAAATGTTTGCAGGTTTTGCAAAATATAAGTTTGTAGGGTTGTTACCCTAAAATACAGATTTATATGGGTTGTTACCCAAATTGTATGTCTGGTTGTTTACCAGAATATAAATATAATCAGTACGTATACTGAAGTACAACAGATGTAGGATATGTTCATCCTAAATAATATTTGTGGGAAATACTTAGACTTATAATCCCCTGGAAGGTGAGCTAAACCTCGCAGGTTAAAGTAACGCGACCTAACCCTATAACCAAACCACAACCAAAACTTATGTTTCTTGCCTGAAGGACAGTTAAGTAGACGCTCCATCCACAGGAGGGTCGTCACGGCAATAGTACTATTCGTATACTCAGTGGCTAGAGTCACCTAGCTAATGGTTATAGTTTGCATGACATAAGGACTTTTCATGCATACATTGGGAGTCTGGGTCCGTACTAGGATCTGTTGTCTAATTCCCAAAACAGTTGTGAATTAATATTTCATATCAAACAGTAGTATAAAGCAATTTAAAGCATTTATATAATTTGCTGCATATGTTTGCATGCAGTTTCTATGTTTACACCCCTATGTTTAAAACAGAAAACATTTGTAAAGTAGGGGCTGTGAACTCACGGTGATTTGCTCGGTATGAAAGCTAGCAGCCAAACAGATAATTGCCCAAGGTTTGTTAACCTATACAATAAATATATTAACATAAGTACGTTTGATTTGTTTTAATCACTTATGTTAATTGTTCGTTTGTTTGAAGAAATGGTTAATTTCTTACGAATATAAGTTGTTAACTTTATTAATGACATTGTGTTGAAATAATGTTATTATTTCTCTTGTCGTATACTTGTTAAGCATACAAACCAATATGTAATTGTTTATTTAACGGAAGGTCGTTTTGTTTTCATTTGTACATATACTTTGTATATAGTTGTTCATATAATTTGAACGTTATTCAAATATCATTGTTTGTACATATATTTGTTTTATATATGTATTCGTATGTAAATATACTTGTTGTACATTATTAAGTTGTACGTTTGTCAAACGTGAATTTCATTGTGTATATATATATTTGTGAATATATATTCTTAATTGTCGTATGTATATATGTTAAATAAATACATTGTTTCTGTATATCAAAATATATAAGCTTTCATTTGTTTAAGAAAACGTATCCGTTTGTGTCTATAACGTGTGTCCTCGTATATTGTAATACGTTGTTTCGTATTTCCAAAAGGTTGCAAGTTTTATTTGTTACAAAACTTGCTAATATATTTATCATGTTTATAAAATAGACGTCATTTGTTTTTGATATCGTTACGTTTGTTTAATAAGTCTTAAACATCTCTAAAGTGTAATCGTATTCAATCCGTATAGTTTACAAAGTCCATATTCATATATATGTTTATATATATATCGTTCGTTCGTTCGTACGAGTTTAGATAGTCCAAAATCCGCGTTTCGGATTTATCACATTAATGTTTTATTAATAGTTTACATTGTCTCGTAAATATCTCTTAACAACTGTATTCGTTTACGAAATCGTTTGTTGAAAAATTAAAGTCAAAGTGTTGACCAGAGTTGGGAATCCGCCGGATTCTATTTGAATCCGCCGGATCCAATAATAAAATGGGGAATCCGCCGGATTCACATGAATCCGCCGGATTCACATGAATCCGCCGGATTCACATGAATCCGCCGGATTCGTTTGAGTTTAAGTGGATCCGCCGGATCTAACTAATGAGCCGCCGGATCGGTTTATAAATGGAAGGATCCACCGGATCTATCCATGATCCGCCGGATCGTGTTGTTTTATACACGGTCCATTACTCGTTCATAGGTTCAAAATATGCGCGTGTTCGAAGTTAGGATCCGCCGGATCACTTTATGATCCGCCGGATCATAGGTGTCTTTTACTCGGTCATCGAAGTTTAAACGATCGCGATGTGCGGGTCGGACACGGGAATCCGCCGGATTCCCTTGAATCCACCGGATTCGTTGTGTTTTCAATAGGGGATCCGCCGGATCATGAGGTGATCCGCCGGATCAAGCTTCGTTTTGCAGGCTCTGTTCGTTATAGATACATATATATACAAGTTTATTCGACTCCAATCTTTTATGTTATGTTACCAAACGTTTATACAAGTGTTATGTGTCGTTTTTACACATTTTTTACTTCATTTTAACAAGTCTTCATCCAATGATTTTGGTTTTATAGTTTTGATTTTCTAAACCATTTTCAAGAATCAACCCATGAATCTTTCAAGTATATTTGTTATATGTTTAGATTATGATGTTTAACAAGTTAGAAAACGAAATCAAAACAAAGAAATCAAAGATTTGAAGTTTCCTTACAAAGAGATGAAGGTGGTGATGATGAAGTCAGACGATGATGATGATATGTTCCTGGTTCTACTTCTGCTTCCTGCTACTTGATGTTGTCTCTGTGTTTTTACTTAGTGAAGAAGGAGAACAAGATGAAGTGAAGATTGTGACATTATGTGTGTGTGTTGAATGATCACAGAGCAAGAGAACGGAGGGAGTAAAATAATTCAAACGAGTATGGCTTGAAGCAGAGATGGTCTCTCAATTATTGTAGTTTGGTGGCCATTTTTGGTACATCAATTTCGAGTACGGGTATAATTTTAGCAATATAAATGTAAACATTTTATATTTTTATTTCGTAGGTGTTCTCCTGGTTCGTAATTTATAAACAGTATAATGATGTTATCATTATTTTAAATAGATGTACAATTTTGTACATCTTACTGCGTTCAACTATTTGTGCGCCAAATTTCAGTTAATTTAGGATTTCATATTTTGAGGTAACGTTCTAACTTCCTCCAAATGAACGAGAAAATTTGTATTTTTATGATTTGTCGTGTTATAAGCGTTTTAGAATTATTTTTGTTCGTTTATAATACGTTTTATGTTAAACGTATATTTAGACCATTTTATCTATTTGTTATAGATATATAAATACTCGTAATTAATAATTGAGTTATTAATAAAGTTTGTATCACGAACTTTTGTTATTTATTTTTTGTCGGGTTCGTTCCGATATATTTGTACGTAACTTTTAATACTTGCTTATTACGTATTACTTTTTGTTAAAAGTACTGGGCCTGCTAGGCTTACATCACATCAAATAAGTTTTGTTAAAACTTAATCAGGAAATTAGCGTAAGAATGCACATGCTTAAATGTTAATTAATACCTAATTTGGAGAGTTGTCACATTCTCCCCCCGTTAGGGAAATCTCGTCCCGAGATTTAATTTGTGTCGTGAGTCGTGGTCACGGGTTCAAATAGGTGGGGATACTTCTTGCGCATCTCGTCCTCACGTTCCCAGGTGAACTCTGGGCCTCTTTTCGAGTTCCATCGGATTTTGACAAGTTTGATCCGACTGTTTCGGAGCTTCTGCGTTTTCGTATCCATTACTTCAAGCGGTTCCTCCACGAAGTTGAGTTTTGCATCGACGTAGATTTCGTCGGGAGGTATGATTAACGCTTCGTCAGATAGACACTTCTTAAGATTACTCACGTGAAACGTGTCGTGAATATTACTAAGTTCTTGCGGCAGTTTAAGCTTATAAGCTACAGGACCAATCCTTTCTAGGATCTCAAAAGGTCCAATGTAACGTGGATTTAGTTTACCGCGTTTCCCAAATCGCACAACTCCTTTCCAAGGAGATACTTTGAGTAGGACTCTGTCACCTACTTGAAACTCTAAAGGTTTTCGTCTATTGTCTGCATAACTCTTTTGTCGGTCTCGTGCCGTTTTTAATCGATTAAGCACTTGAGATATCTTGTCCGTTGTCTCTTGGACTATCTCAGGACCTGATAACTGTCTGTCATCCATCTCTGCCCAACAAAGTGGGGATCGGCACTTGCGTCCGTACAACGCCTCGAAAGGTGCCATTTGGATGCTCGTATGATAACTATTGTTGTACGAGAATTCAGCTAAAGGGAGATGAACATCCCAGTTTCCTCCAAAATCAATCACGCAGGCTCTTAGCAAATCCTCAAGCGTTTGTATCGTTCGCTCGCTTTGACCATCGGTTTGTGGATGGTAGGCGGTACTCATGTCGAGTCTAGTGCCTAAAGCTTGTTGCAGTGTTTGCCAGAAGCGAGAGGTGAAACGTGCATCTCTATCAGAGATGATAGATAATGGAACTCCATGTCTAGAAACAACTTCTTTTATGTAGATTCTAGCCAGCTTCTCCATCTTATCTGATTCTTTGATGGCTAGAAAGTGAGATAATTTTGTCAGTCTGTCGACAATCACCCATATGGAGTCCATTCCAGATGATGTTTTCGGTAGCTTTGTGATGAAATCCATCGTGATGTGTTCCCATTTCCATTTGGGCAACTCAGGTTGTTGCAAAAGCCCAGACGGCTTTTGATACTCAGTCTTAACTTTTGCACAAGTCAGACATCTACTAACATAGGTGGCAATGTCTCTTTTCATGCCAGGCCACCAGTAAAATCCTTTCAGATCGTGATACATCTTATCTGCACCAGGATGTATCGAGTAATTGGACTTATGAGCTTCGTCCAATACTAGGCTACGTAGCTCATCAACACAAGGAATCCAAATTCGATTCATGAAGTACAATACTCCATTTTCCTTAGACTCCAGTTGCTTCTCCATCCCTTTGAGGGATTCGTCCTTTATACGTTCTGGAGTAAAGGCCGCTTGTTGAGCATCACGAATTTGGGTAATCAGATCCAAGTGGATTGTCAGTACTAAGGCTCGAACTCTTCAAGGTTTCGCTCTTTCCTTACGACTCAAGGCATCAGCTACTACATTAGCTTTGCCTGGATGGTACTTGATTTCATAGTCGAAATCATTCAGCAGTTCAACCCAACGTCTCTGTCTCATGTTGAGTTCCTTCTGGTCAAATATATGTTGGAGACTTTTGTGATCAGTAAAGATCGTACACTTCGTACCGTATAGGTAGTGTCTCCAAATCTTAAGGGCAAAAACGACTGCTCCCAGCTCTAAGTCATGCGTCGTATAGTTCTTCTCGTGAATCTTCAATTGACGAGACGCGTAAGCAATGACTTTGTCGTTTTGCATTAACACGCAACCTAATCCTTGATGTGATGCATCACAGTAGACAACAAAGTTTTCTACTCCTTCTGGTAAGGATAGGATAGGTGCGGTGCTCAATTTCTCTTTCAGCATTTGAAAAGCATTCTCTTGCTTCTCGCCCCAATCAAACTTCTTGTCTTTTTGCGTTAGGGCGGTAAGTGGCTGAGCTATTTTCGAGAAATTTCCGATGAACCTTCGGTAGTAACCGGCTAACCCAAGAAATTGTCGTATCTCCGTTGGAGTCTTTGGGGCTTCCCAATTCTTAATCGCCTCAATTTTGGATGGGTCCACGTGAATTCCTTTGTTATTAATCACATGACCAAGGAAATGAACCTCACGCATCCAAAACTCGCATTTAGAGAACTTTGCATAAAGCTTCTCTTTCTCCAGTAATTCAAGAATTTGCCTCAGATGTCGTTCATGGTCTTCCTTCGTTCTCGAGTATATCAAGATATCGTCAATGAACACTATGACGAACTTATCAAGGTATGGTTTACATACTCTATTCATTAGATCCATGAACACTGCTGGCGCATTCGTTAGCCCAAACGGCATAACCAGGAACTCGTAATGACCATATCGAGTCCTAAACGCAGTCTTAGGGATATCTTCATCCCGTACCTTCAGTTGATGGTAACCCGATCTCAAGTCGATCTTTGAGTAATAACTTGACCCTTGCAGCTGGTCAAACAAGTCATCGATGCGTGGTAACGGGTATCGGTTCTTGATGGTAACTTTGTTCAGTTCCCTATAATCGATACACATCCGCATTGATCCATCCTTCTTTTTGACAAACAAAACCGGAGCTCCCCACGGTGAAAAGCTCGGTCGGATGAATCCTAAATCCAACAGTTCTTGTAACTGTGCAGACAGTTCCTGCATTTCTGATGGAGCTAGACGGTAAGGCACACGAGCAATCGGTGCAGCTCCCGGCACTAGGTCGATATGAAATTCAACCTGCCGAGGAGGTGGTAACCCTGGTAGCTCGTCAAGAAATACTCCTGGGTATTCGCGTACTACGGCCACGTCGTCTATGCGTCGCTCCTCGGGTTTCATATCTACAACATGTACCAAAAATGCTTGGTACCCTTTTCGTAGATACTTATTTGCCTTCATGCATGTAATCGTTTTCACCACACGATTACTCTTTTCTCCTTGAACCATCAACATTTCTCCTGACGGTAAAGGTAACCGTACAATCTTCTCATGACAGATGATCTCTGCGCGGTTTAATGATAACCAATCCATACCAACCACTATATCGAAGCTCCCTAACTCTACCGGTAGTAAGTCTATCTTGAAAGAATGACCTTCTAATGTTAAGGAACATCCTGGTACTATTTCTCCTGATTCAATCAACTTACCATCGGCTAGCTCTACAGTGTATTTGTTATCTAGCTTAAGGGATTCGATCTCTAATAGTGGTCTAAACTCAGTGGACACAAAGCTTAAATCAGCACCGGAATCAAATAACACATAAGCAAAGTGGTTGTTTACAAGAAACGTACCAGTGACTGTGTTAGGATCCTGACGTGCCTCTGGTGCTCCTAACATGAACACGCGTCCACGAGCTGGCTGATTGTTGTTGTTGTTAGCATTGTTGTTGTTGGCTCGGTTGTTGTTGTTTCCACGGTTGTTTCCATTGTTGTTGCGGTTGCGAGCGTTGTTGGCGTTACGGTTTTGGTTATTGAGTCGAGGGCATCGGTTTCGATAGTGCCTCGTGTCGCCACATTCAAAACAACCTTGGTTTTGGCGAGCAGTGTTTCCCTTAGGGGTAGGGTTAACCTTACAGTTTTGGGCTTTGTGATCCCATCCCTTACAGCTGTCGCAAAACCAACACTCACCCTCATGGTGTTTGCTACACTTATCACACTTAGGTTTGTTACCCAAGTATGGCTTTTGTTCCACAATGGTGGCAGCGTAAGATTTTGGATTTCCTGATCCTTTCTTGTTGGATTGACCCTGACGGTCATTCCACTTACGCTTCTTACCTCCAGAACTACCAGCTTCAGCACTGCTCGGCTCAACCTTAACCGACACAGTTTTCTTTATCAGTGTCCCCATCCTAACTGCTTCATCAGTCAAACTCTGCGCTAAAGTAACAGCGCTCCTGAACGTGTCAGGTTTGGAGGACGTAACTAAACTCCTGATCTGCGGTGCCAGACCATACACATAACGCTCAATGCATTTATACTCAGGTGTTACCATATGTGGCACAAGACGAGCTAGTTCTTGGAACCTAGTTGTGTAACCAGTGACATCAGCACCAATCATAGCAATGTTCCACAGCTCAGTCTCAATTTTCTGCATCTCGCTGCGGGGGCAGAATTCTTCCATCATCATACGCTTCAATGTTTCCCATGTCATGGAATAAGCAGCTGGTCATCCCATCGACTGAACTTGACTGTTCCACCAAGTCAAAGCTTTATCAGCGAGTGTACAGGCAACATACTTTACCGCAGTGTCTGGTAGACAATCACTGATGTCCAACATAGAATCCATCTTTTCTATCCAGTGTATAATACCAATAGCACCTTCAGTGCCACAGAAGGGAGGTGGTTTACAAGCCTGAAATGTCTTATATGAACACCCTCGGCGAGTATTCACAACAGTCTCAGCATTAACAGGGGTCGATCCACTGTTATTAATCCCATTCTCACGGTTTCGACTTGCCTCATACTCGGCAATACCTTCAGCTATGCGTCTAGCTATCAACTGCTCAGTAGTTTCCTCAGTGTTAGGTGGTGGAATGGTTTCAGATGTAGGAGGTACAGTTGTCTTCTGACTATTCCTAGTAATTCGTCGTTTTGGCGGCATGATTCAGTTCTGCGATGAATAAAATGCAGAAGTCAATGCCAAGATAATGAATGTGATGAACAAGATTTCACATTGTCTATCAAACGAATAGTATGGAGAATTTGAAAGAATAAGGTTTCACATTGTATATCGCACGACTTTGAAACACCCATATGTACTTTGTACAATATAATCACGTTGGCCAGGCGTCATTATATAATGCCAAATACATATTTCTTTTCATCATCGTTTAAGTGCAATCAATGTGTTATGGAATTCAAGATAGAATCAATAATTCAAAGTATGGTAGGTTTCAAAGTTGTAAGAAATGTTTTCAACGATCACTAACTGGAAATTTTTCCATCACACGTATATAGGAATGAATATCATTCGCACAAAATTTCGAATCGAACCTAAGCTATATTATACTAAAACGTTCTTACATCATTTCATTACAAAACTTGATGATATCTTCTATATCCATCAAGAGTGGTTTTCAATGCAACACGAGTTGCTACAGTACTAATTAGACTAACTTAACTATACCTAGATCTTAACAAAATAGTTATATTCCTAAGACAGTTCTTTATCAGTTCATTATTAAGCTATCTTTAGCTATGTTCTCTGTCGTAGTGTATATCTTTCACTTTTACTCCTGATTCAGATTGGGAGAGAAATAGCGTGTTTCCAGCATAGTTTTGTATCGCAGAGTCGGATAATAGTCCAGATCATTCTCAGTTGAGCATTTGCACAAACGTTTGATCCAAGACTTAACTCTTTTCTTGCGATTACTAGCCACTTTCTTCCAGAAGCGTATTTTATCCTTAACTCGGATAATCATAGGCCTCTTTAGGATTCTCAATTCTAGCTCACGGTTCCTACATTTGACCACAAGCTCCCAATTTTGACCATCCAATCTTTCAGCCTGGTCTCGTACTCTTTCGTACTCCTCTATGTCAACCATGCCGAATTGGTGGTTTTCAATTTCTTCTTCAACAAGTTCCACTATCGGAATTGTTTCGGTATCGACATATACATATTGTACCTGCTCATCGATGGTTATGTCCTCATCTGAGGAGTATTCACTTATAACAGGTTCTGCCATTTTTCCAGTTTCAAGAGATCTATAGATTACCAAGACATTTTTCAGTATCCATGGTTATGTAGTCTCTATTGTCAATATATAATCCAAATCACAACGCACAGTAACATAAACAATAATAATAAACCAAATACATATGTCATATCATATAACTGGTCATAGTTAGTTCACAAGTTTTTATACAAAACAGGATGGATCTATCCTAGATATCCATCGATCCAAAGACTAATCAAAGCATGACGGGTCTGTCTACACACCGTCGATCCAAATGATTTACAAAACATGACAGGTCTGTCTATACCCGTCGAACAAAAGTTCCAAGTCTAATACATAGTATATATACAATCCTAAGTAGGCACATCCCGCCATACATAGGTCTAACGGAAGTACGGTAGAAATGATCCCACGGCTGTCCTCAACACAGCCATCACCACACAAACACCAACCACAAGCCCTGCAATCCTAACACGTCTCTCAAGTGTCCTCACACGAGCACGTGCGGACTCAGCTATCTCCTGGGCAGTAAACACATGGTTCAACAAAAAGTGATGATGCTCATGCATACCAGCCATGTCCCCATACAGACGGGAGATCTCATCCTGTACCTGTCCAAGGTGAGAACCCCTGCTAGAAGTAATACAGAACAATGTACGCATAACAGCAACTAATGTAGGGAGAGTCTGCTCTATCGGCTCTCCAGTGGTAGGCAGTGGTGCCGGGGGTTGTGAGGACTCTCCTGTCTCAAATGTGGAGGGAAAACCCTCTAATGACCTCCAGTGCCTCAACATAGGAGTTATCCACTCTAGATGAGCAAACCTGGGTGCCATCTGTGGAGACTCAACAGACTCGTCCGCCGATGCTAACGGACCAATAGGAAGATCTCGGACACACATCCTCGGTGTCCTCCTATACACAGGCCTGCGAGAAGTCTCAGCAGCCTGGTGGTGAATACCTGTAGTAGTAGGGATAACCTCATGTGCTGTCGGTGGTGGCGCAATGTAAGCGTCACTAGTGTCATCTGACATGTCTCTCAAATGAACAGATGACTCATCCCCTACAGTGATCGCAGGACCCTCAAAAGTAGCCTCGGTCGGCTCCTCATCCGAAGCATAAACATGGTAAACTGATTGACTAGACATACTGTGACAAAGGAAATTGTGTGTGACGTGTCAGTCGTATGTTAGATGTATGCAAACGTATGTATGTATGAATGCATGAATGTTCTAGCCAAGGCTATAGTCTAGGTCTCTAAGGTTTTCAGTCACCTAAAGACAACTAGTTCGCTATAACCAATGGCTCTGATACCAAGTCTGTCACACCCCAAAAATCCATAATTGTGTTTATTTAATGTTTAGCGGAAGCAAGTTAAGATTAGCGGAAGCATCTTAATTAAACAGTTTAACAGCGGGGTGATGACGTATCAATTGTGCATTCATCGTATCAGAGCATATGATCATACAGAACATAATATATAAAGGATGCCAATTAAATAGTTATTACAAAAGTAGTACGACTATGTAAGTCGTACAGTAGTAATAAAGTTTAAAACATTTAAGTTTTACAATACATATGTTAAAATAAGATTTCATGAGTATAACTGCAATATCTGCAGTAATACAGTGGAAATCCTCAAAAGCTGTCCCATAAATTATGGCATCCTAAGTAGTCCAGGGTTGTCATCCTGAATGCATGCGATTCTTACTTACGCAGCTAATTTCCTGTAAAACATAGAAAGAAAGTCGTCAACAAATATGTTGAGTGAATTCACAGGTTTTGTATAAATATGTGGTATGTTAAACCATTTATGTTTAAGTTATTGAAATGTTATTCAATCAATAAATGTTTGCAGGTTTTGCAAAATATAAGTTTGTAGGGTTGTTACCCTAAAATACAGATTTATATGGGTTGTTACCCAAATTGTATGTCTGGTTGTTTACCAGAATATAAATATAATCAGTACGTATACTGAAGTACAACAGATGTAGGATATGTTCATCCTAAATAATATTTGTGGGAAATAGTTAGACTTATAATCCCCTGGAAGGTGAGCTAAACCTCGCAGGTTAAAGTAACGCGACCTAACCCTATAACCAAACCACAACCAAAACTTATGTTTCTTGCCTGAAGGACAGTTAAGTATACGCTCCATCCACAGGAGGGTCGTCACGGCAATAGTACTATTCGTATACTCAGTGGCTAGAGTCACCTAGCTAATGGTTATAGTTTGCATGACATAAGGACTTTTCATGCATACATTGGGAGTCTGGGTCCGTACTAGGATCTGTTGTCTAATTCCCAAAACAGTTGTGAATTAATATTTCATATCAAACAGTAGTATAAAGCAATTTAAAGCATTTATATAATTTGCTGCATATGTTTGCATGCAGTTTCTATGTTTACACCCCTATGTTTAAAACAGAAAACATTTGTAAAGTAGGGGCTGTGAACTCACGGTGATTTGCTCGGTATGAAAGCTAGCAGCCAAACAGATAATTGCCCAAGGTTTGTTAACCTATACAATAAATATATTAACATAAGTACGTTTGATTTGTTTTAATCACTTATGTTAATTGTTCGTTTGTTTGAAGAAATGGTTAATTTCTTACGAATATAAGTTGTTAACTTTATTAATGACATTGTGTTGAAATAATGTTATTATTTCTCTTGTCGTATACTTGTTAAGCATACAAACCAATATGTAATTGTTTATTTAACGGAAGGTCGTTTTGTTTTCATTTGTACATATACTTTGTATATAGTTGTTCATATAATTTGAACGTTATTCAAATATCATTGTTTGTACATATATTTGTTTTATATATGTATTCGTATGTAAATATACTTGTTGTACATTATTAAGTTGTACGTTTGTCAAACGTGAATTTCATTGTGTATATATATATTTGTGAATATATATTCTTAATTGTCGTATGTATATATGTTAAATAAATACATTGTTTCTGTATATCAAAATATATAAGCTTTCATTTGTTTAAGAAAACGTATCCGTTTGTGTCTATAACGTGTGTCCTCGTATATTGTAATACGTTGTTTCGTATTTCCAAAAGGTTGCAAGTTTTATTTGTTACAAAACTTGCTAATATATTTATCATGTTTATAAAATAGACGTCATTTGTTTTTGATATCGTTACGTTTGTTTAATAAGTCTTAAACATCTCTAAAGTGTAATCGTATTCAATCCGTATAGTTTACAAAGTCCATATTCATATATATGTTTATATATATATCGTTCGTTCGTTCGTACGAGTTTAGATAGTCCAAAATCCGCGTTTCGGATTTATCACATTAATGTTTTATTAATAGTTTACATTATCTCGTAAATATCTCTTAACAATTGTATTCGTTTACGAAATCGTTTGTTGAAAAATTAAAGTCAAAGTGTTGACCAGAGTTGGGAATCCGCCGGATTCTATTTGAATCCGCCGGATCCAATAATAAAATGGGGAATCCGCCGGATTCACATGAATCCGCCGGATTCACATGAATCCGCCGGATTCGTTTGAGTTTAAGTGGATCCGCCGGATCTAACTAATGAGCCGCCGGATTCGTTTGAGTTTAAGTGGATCCGCCGGATCTAACTAATGAGCCGCCGGATCGGTTTATAAATGGAAGGATCCGCCGGATCTATCCATGATCCGCCGGATCGTGTTGTTTTATACACGGTCCATTACTCGTTCATAGGTTCAAAATATGCGCGTGTTCGAAGTTAGGATCCGCCGGATCACTTTATGATCCGCCGGATCATAGGTGTCTTTTACTCGGTCATCGAAGTTTAAACGATCGCGATGTGCGGGTCGGACACGGGAATCCGCCGGATTCACTTGAATCCGCCGGATTCGTTGTGTTTTCAATAGGGGATCCGCCGGATCATGAGGTGATCCGCCGGATCAAGCTTCGTTTTGCAGGCTCTGTTCGTTATAGATACATATATATACAAGTTTATTCGACTCCAATCTTTTATGTTATGTTACCAAACGTTTATACAAGTGTTATGTGTCGTTTTTACACATTTTTTACTTCATTTTAACAAGTCTTCATCCAATGATTTTGGTTTTATAGTTTTGATTTTCTAAACCATTTTCAAGAATCAACCCATGAATCTTTCAAGTATATTTGTTATATGTTTAGATTATGATGTTTAACAAGTTAGAAAACGAAATCAAAACAAAGAAATCAAAGATTTGAAGTTTCCTTACAAAGAGATGAAGGTGGTGATGATGAAGTCAGACGATGATGATGATATGTTCCTGGTTCTACTTCTGCACAAATATACTTGAAAGATTCATGGGTTGATTCTTGAAAATGGTTTAGATTATGATGTTTAACAAGTTAGAAAACGAAATCAAAACAAAGAAATCAAAGATTTGAAGTTTCCTTACAAAGAGATGAAGGTGGTGATGATGAAGTCAGACGATGATGATGATATGTTCCTGGTTCTACTTCTGCTTCCTGCTACTTGATGTTGTCTATGTGTTTTTACTTAGTGAAGAAGGAGAACAAGATGAAGTGAAGATTGTGACATTATGTGTGTGTGTTGAATGATCACAGAGCAAGAGAACGGAGGGAGTAAAATAATTCAAACGAGTATGGCTTGAAGCAGAGATGGTCTCTCAATTATTGTAGTTTGGTGGCCATTTTTGGTACATCAATTTCGAGTACGGGTATAATTTTAGCAATATAAATGTAAACATTTTATATTTTTATTTCGTAGGTGTTCTCCTGGTTCGTAATTTATAAACAGTATAATGATGTTATCATTATTTTAAATAGATGTACAATTTTGTACATCTTACTGCGTTCAACTATTTGTGCGCCAAATTTCAGTTAATTTAGGATTTCATATTTTGAGGTAACGTTCTAACTTCCTCCAAATGAACGAGAAAATTTGTATTTTTATGATTTGACATTTTATAAGCGTTTTAGAATTGTTTCTGTTCATTTATAATACGTTTTATGTTAAACGTATATTTAGACCATTTTATCTATTTGTTATAGATATATAAATACTCGTAATTAATAATTGAGTTATTAATAAAGTTTGTATCACGAACTTTTGTTATTTATTTTTTGTCGGGTTCGTTCCGATATATTTGTACGTAACTTTTAATACTTGCTTATTACGTATTACTTTTTGTTAAAAGTACTGGGCCTGCTAGGCTTACATCACATCAAATAAGTTTTGTTAAAACTTAATCAGGAAATTAGCGTAAGAATGCACATGCTTAAATGTTAATTAATACCTAATTTGGAGAGTTGTCACATAGAACGTGCAGACCAGATTCGTTTCAGCCAACTGATGGTTTTGACACCTTCTGATAAGATTCTTAAATCGTTCCCAAGCCTTGCTTAATGATTCGTTAGTTTCCTAACGGAAGTTAGCAATGTCGGTCTTAAGCTTGGTTTGCATGGAAGGAGGAAAGTACTTAGCTAGAAACTTAGTAGCCATCTCTTCCCATGTATGAATCGAATTGGGTTCAAAATCATAAAACCAGGTTAAGGCTCGAGAAGATAGAGAATAAGGAAACAGATGGAGTCGAAGAAGGTCTCTATTGGTTCCTATTATATCGAAGGAGTCGGTAAGGTTGATGAACTTGTTGAGATGGGCGTTTGAGTTTTCAACCGAAAGACCATGAAACTGACACTCAGATTTAATCATTTTTATGTAGTGATGCTTAATTTCAAGGGTTTCGTCGGTTGGTGCTACGATCGGTCCTCCTCGTCCCTCTAGCAGTGGCTTGATTGATGAGGCGAGCGTGATACGGTTCATCATAACTTGTAAGGTAGAAATTAGGGTTACGGAAAGGAAAGCTAATCTAACTAAACTAAATTAACCTAATTAATCTAATTAACCTAAGGATAAAGCAGGTAACTTCTGGATGATATTGATCTCCCGAAAGGGTCGCTAAATAACTAAGATAACTAAATTCCTAAAGTCGGTCGTTGTAGTCCCCGGCAGCGGCGCCAAAAACTTGTCGTGCACCCCGCGGTCGGTCGGATTTTACTCCGGTCGTTGAACCTTCCGGCAAGGGTTCGTGGACAGTGTGTTTTATATTTATTATACTGGGTATCCTAAGTTTTGATACAACCTAAAGACCTAAAGGGCAGTAAGCGGTATGTATGACTCAGGTGTCGTTCTTCAAACTACAACGGGCATGGGAATCTAGGAGGATTAATTATCTTTTGTAATTTAGCTGGGATTTTTAAAACTTTTTGATAGGTTGGCTGGTTTTCTAATCTAATTTCTAAAATAAAAACTAAATTAAAGACAGGGGTTTGTACGGAGTACGCAGAGAAATCAAGATAAGGAATATGTTTGCTGTGACTTCGGCAATGTTATTTGGATGGATAGTTATGAGGGATAAGTTTACTAGATATGATGATTAATCCGGCGAGGTCATAGAAACTTAATTGGTAGATAAAGTATTATGCCTACGACCTTTACTCGGTTTCCCACGTATTTATGTTAACGCTATACCGGATACTCGGGCGTTTTACGGCTTTTCCGTTATACCAATTAGGGTTCCAGATTACTTACTAGATATTCCTATATTTCTTAATGAGCTACAGCTACGATCCTACTATATACCTAACGTAGAGTTGTCCGCAATCAGATATATAATATGTCACATGGATAGCAGTTATAGAATGTCCAGTACACAGGAAGTTCTCCCAAATGCACAGACCAATTCAAGTGACAACTATCCTCTAATCCAGGTCCCCATTTACAGACATCCGGAGGACGTTAGTATCATGGCATGAATTTTTCATTGAACAATAACATGAACAGGGTTAACCCGCGGAACTGGTTGGGATAATCTGTCTAACGGTCAGTTAAATTGTTCATCATTAATGTAACATCCTGTTTCTGGGCCTGGAAATAAATTGTATTTTATTAAGTTTATTCGGTTTATTTGAAAATAAATGGTTTTAAAAGTCACCGATTTAATTGTGACTAATGAAATATTGTTTGTTTTAAATAAACAAAGTTCACGGTAAAATAAAAGTATTTTGATTTACGGGGTATTTTCGGGTTCCAGACAATAGGCTAGGAAACGGGTATAATTTACACCTAATTAAAAGATGGGGCGGTGGATGACCGACTCATTCTTGGTTCCTATCTAACTCTCATTCTCTTTGAACTCATCTCAAACCCTCATTTCTCTCTATATCAATTACAAAGAAAAATCAAGAAAACAAACTAGTGATTGATCTTGCTAAAGATAAACTGATTATCATCATCATCTCCTTCCATTGATTGTAAGTATCTAGTGTTCTTGAGCTTCTTTTTATAGAATTTGGGTTTATGATAAATATGATGATTGAGATGAATTGAAGCTAGGAAATCATGTTTTGTTAATTACTTGTTGATTATTCATTGATATTTGATGATTTCATGGTGATTATATGCTAGAATTGTTAGTGTTCTTCATGTGAAGTTCATAAGTTAGGTTTTGATGAAATCGTGATTTTGATGATGATATATGTTAGGATTACATGGTAGAATTGTTGGTTAGTTGTTATGTTATGTTAGTGGTTGAAGTTGTGGTCATTTTTATAGTAAAATTCGTGTTTGCTACTGAATTTGGTAAAAATGGAGTTTTGGTCTCGGAGTTGTGTTCTTGCTGAAAGTGCAGGTCTTGGTCTGCACTGGGAATACGGCGTATTCCCTTGAATACGGTCGTATTCCCGGGAATCCGCCGGATTCCCTCGGGGTATTCCCAACCGTATTCGCTTAAAATCGTTCTGTTTGGTTTTGGGGTTGGGAATACGGCGTATTCAGCTGAATACGGCGTATTCCCATGAATACGGGCGTATTCAGCTGAATACGAACGTATTCCCCTTGTTTCAGTGAGTTTTTGTTTAGCTTCTATCTAGTATGGCATTTAATGATTGAACTAAGCTTATGGTTGAACTTTATGTAATATGTTAATCATGATTGATGATTATGTATTGGTTAGTGTTATGGTTTAAGATATGGAGTATGATTTGGATTAAGTTATGGAACGAGACACTAACTAGTTATCTTTGTGTTCTCAGATAAGCGGGCGGCAACTCAGTGATATAAGACAACTGAGTTGAAGATCTTGTATTATCGGTGAGTGGAATTGTATTCCTCGGTTCAATTCCGTTGTAACGAGTTTGGTTGCAACGGATGAACTTTCGGTTATTGGTTTGACTTGTTATCGGTTATTGGTTAATACATTAACATGATTGTTGATATTGTGATTTGGTTTATTTGGTAATTATTGGTATTAATTGTTGGCATGATGATTATGCGGTTTGAATAGGTTAGCTATATATTGTCATGACTATTATGAAATATGTGATGCTTGGGCCGTTTGGCATATGTGATTTCAGAGGTAAACGCTGGTTGGGTTTGTGGCTATTGTTGGGCTGCCTGGGTTTCCCGATACATGTAGTTGAGGGATGAATCCTTGTCAGTGAAGATAGCTTCAAACTATCGGTAAGCCACTGTTGGGGCCGGCAGTGGTTGTAGGCTTTCGCTGGTTGGCTAACCAGGGGCCGCCGGTCCTCTTTGACGATACGTGTTTATGATTGCGAAGCTTTAGGCGGTAATCATAATTTGTGTGATTGTTGTTTACGATGCTTTAGGCTGTAAGCATTATTTGTTGGTTTGGTTTGTGCGTTGTAGGCTTGTTATTTCTGAATTGAACCGTCGGTTACGGTTCCATTCACTTAGCATTGGCTAATCCCTCGTTGTTAATCTTTTTGCAGGCTTTTAATAGGTGTGGACCGGGTTGTAAATGCTTAATGGGATGGTTGACTGTCATAGCGCTTACTCTGACAATTTTGGGGAATCTAACTTTTGGTTTTGAATAGTTTTCTTAATGCCCGGTTGTTTAAGTAAATGTTTGTAACTAAACTTATATATGTGTGTAAAGGTTTTGAAAACTTGGTACCTTTGGGACTTATGTAATTCGGTAAATATGTTTTGGGACCACGCTTTTAATGTATAATATAAAGTAATATGGTATGTTTTGGTCAGTAAGGAGAGGGGCCTTACAAGTTGGTATCAGAGCAAAGGTTTGGGTGAATTGGACATTGGCTAATGTCAATCCCAAATCTTTTGGTGACAGTCAAACATTTCAGTAAGTGGGATTAGCTATGAATGGGGGGTTGATTGGTTAGTATAGGTGATACTAATGATTAACAAGTTGTGAGTTATTGTGTATGAGTACAGGAATGGCAGATACTGAGAACTCGACTCCCAATGATGTTTTGAGAACTGAGCTTCCACCTCCAGAAAATAATGATGGTAATCAGGGTGGTACATCTAATGTAAATCAAGAGGGAGTTAGTGATGAGGAATATAAATTGCAGTTAGAGGATGAGGTACTAAGGTTAAGAAAGTATGAACAATTGTACAAGGAGCAACAAGCAAAATTAGCACAACAAAGAGATGTTGGATACCAGTTTCCATCACCTCAGCAGCAAAAGAGGGTATGTTCTTTTAAGACATTTAAGTCTTGTGGACCGAAAGAATTCGAGGGGGGTAATGATCCAGCGGTAACTTTAAATTGGTTAAGGGACATTGAGCGAAAGTTCGAGGTATGTCAATGTGAGGAGGAGTTAAGGGTTGGATATGCAGTGCAGTTATTAAAAGGGCAGGCGATGAATTGGTGGGATTCAATGACCGCACATTTGACACCTGTGCAACGATCTTCTATCACTTGGATGGAATTCCATAATGAAGTTTGCAGGCAGTTTTGCTCGGAGTTTGACATGGTTAAAATTAAGCAGGAGTTCATGGATTTGCAATTGGCTGAGAATATGACCATGGATGATCTTATAACTCAATTTACAGAAAAGCTACGTTTTGTTCAGCAGTGGGTCCCAAATGAAAGGGATAGGATAAATCATTTTGTGGGAACTTTGCCACCACATTACAGGACGTCAGTGAGATTGGCTTGTAATCTTAATCAAGCCTTTAATTTAGCAAGGTCGGTGGACGGTGACACTAGAGCATCGGAGAAGTTGAGTAAGAATAAAACTGCGTCCCAGTCTTTGGGTGGTTCTTCTGGAAATAAGAGCAAAACAAGTCAACAAAATAGGAAGGTAACTTTTTCGGAGGATTCAAGAGAAAGAATTTCTTGGTGTGCAGATTGTAAATCGAGGCATCCGGGGCCTTGTACTTCAGAGACAGCTAGGTGTATTAGGTGTGGAGGATTTGGGCATAATATTAAGGATTGTATTTTTCCTCGAAATGTGTGTTGGAATTGTCATAAGGAGGGCCATAGGGCGGGTCAGTGTTTGGAGAAGGCAAGACAAGGTACGGGATTGGCTGGGAGTTCAGGTTCGGGTTCCTCGGCATCTGTCGGGCAAAAGAGAAAGACTGCACCTCCTCGGGCATTTCAGATGACCGTAGGAGATTGGCTTGAAGATAACAATCCAGGTAGATTCGATATTGGTTTTGATGTGATATGTAAATTGTAATTAGTATTGCATGATTTAGTGTAATCAGTAGCGTTTGGATTAATAGTGTGCGAGATTTGATTTCGGGGACGAAATCCTTTAAGGGGGGAAGATTTGTAACATCCTGTTTCTGGGCCTGGAAATAAATTGTATTTTATTAAGTTTATTCGGTTTATTTGAAAATAAATGGTTTTAAAGGTCACTGATTTAATTGTGACTAATGAAATATTGTTTGTTTTAAATAAACAAAGTTCACGGTAAAATAAAAGTATTTTGATTTACGGGTATTTTCGGGTTCCAGACAATAGGCTAGGAAACGGGTATAATTTACACCTAATTAAAAGATGGGGCGGTGGATGACCGACTCATTCTTGGTTCCTATCTAACTCTCATTCTCTTTGAACTCCTCTCAAACCCTCATTTCTCTCTATATCAATTACAAAGAAAAATCAAGAAAACAAACTAGTGATTGATCTTGCTAAAGATAAACTGATTATCATCATCATCTCCTTCCATTGATTGTAAGTATCTAGTGTTCTTGAGCTTCTTTTTATAGAATTTGGGTTTATGATAAATATGATGATTGAGATGAATTGAAGCTAGGAAATCATGTTTTGTTAATTACTTGTTGATTATTCATTGATATTTGATAATTTCATGGTGATTATATGCTAGAATTGTTAGTGTTCTTCATGTGAAGTTCATAAGTTAGGTTTTGATGAAATTGTGATTTTGATGATGATATATGTTAGAATTACATGGTAGAATTGTTGGTTAGTTGTTATGTTATGTTAGTGGTTGAAGTTGTGGTCATTTTTATAGTAAAATTCGTGTTTACTACTGAATTTTGTAAAAATGGAGTTTTGGTCTCGGAGTTGTGTTCTTGCTGAAAGTGCAGGTCTTGGTCTGCACTGGGAATACGGCGTATTCCCTTGAATACGGTCGTATTCCCGGGAATCCGCCGGATTCCCTCGGGGTATTCCCAACCGTATTCGCTTAAAATCGTTCTGTTTGGTTTTGGGGTTGGGAAAACGGCGTATTCAGCTGAATACGGCGTATTCCCATGAATACGGGCGTATTCAGCTGAATACGAAAGTATTCCCCTTGTTTCAGTGAGTTTTTGTTTAGCTTCTATCTAGTATGGCATTTAATGATTGAACTAAGCTTATGGTTGAACTGTATGTAATATGTTAATCATGATTGATGATTATGTATTGGTTAGTGTTATGGTTTAAGATATGGAGTATGATTTGGATTAAGTTATGGAACGAGACACTAACTTGTTATCTTTGTGTTCTCAGATAAGCTGATGGCAACTCAGTGATATAAGACAACTGAGTTGAAGATCTTGGATTATCGGTGAGTGGAATTGTATTCCTCGGTTCAATTCCGTTGTAACGAGTTTGGTTGCAACGGATGAACATTCGGTTATTGGTTTGACTTGTTATCGGTTATTGGTTAATACATTAACATGATTGTTGATATTGTGATTTGGTTTATTTGGTAATTATTGGTATTAATTGTTGGCATGATGATTATGCGGGTTGAATAGGTTAGCTACATATTGTCATGACTATTATGAAATATGTGATGCTTGGGCCGTTTGGCATATGTGATTTCAGAGGTCAACGCTGGTTGGGTTTGTGGCTATTGTTGGGCTGCCTGGGTTTCCTGATACATGTAGTTGAGGGATGAATCCTTGTCAGTGAAGATAGCTTCAAACTATCGGTAAGCCACTGTTGGGGCCGGCAGTGGTTGTAGGCTTTCGCTGGTTGGCTAACCAGGGGCCGCCGGTCCTCTTTGACGATACGTGTTTATGATTGCGAAGCTTTAGGCGGTAATCATAATTTGTGTGATTGTTGTTTACGATGCTTTAGGCTGTAAGCATTATTTGTTGGTTTGGTTTGTGCGTTGTAGGCTTGTTATTTCTGAATTGAACCGTCGGTTACGGTTCCATTCACTTAGCATTGGCTAATCCCTCGTTGTTAATCTTTTTGCAGGCTTTTAATAGGTGTGGACCGGGTTGTAAATGCTTAATGGGATGGTTGACTGTCATAGCGCTTACTCTGACAATTTTGGGGAATCTAACTTTTGGTTTTGAATAGTTTTCTTAATGCCCGGTTGTTTAAGTAAATGTTTGTAACTAAACTTATATATGTGTGTAAAGGTTTTGAAAACTTGGTACCTTTGGGACTTATGTAATTCGGTAAATATGTTTTGGGACCACGCTTTTAATGTATAATATAAAGTAATATGGTATGTTTTGGTCAGTAAGGAGAGGGGCCTTACAATTAATCATACAATCATCACAACTATTACATACATGCTAACCTATCTTTATTATGTTTATTATGTTTATGAAAATCTAATCAGCAGGGCAGTGATAATGTTTACGTATGTCTAGCATGTAGTACCTAAGCAACAATCAAACAAGAACATGCAATAGGACGGAACACTAGTCATCACATTAACTGACCTAATAATTAAATCATGGGTATCCCGGAAGTTGTCCCAAAGATACACAACAAACAAGCGTGAACCTGATCTATCTCTAATCCTATGCTTCGTGTCCCTCAGATGTGTTTCAATCAAGGGAACAGCGACCATGTCGAGTTCATTGATCATCATACACAGAATAGTTGGCAATCATACTTCTAGCAATTGGCCAGGTTCTAGGGAGGAGGATACAAACCACAGCATAAGTTGGATAGATAAACAGGCAGAGGTTCAGCTTATAAGTTCGCAAACAGTTTTAAACCTACACAGACAGAGTAACAGTATGTTTACAATTGGGAATCGTTATTTCCACAACGGATTATGCCCACGACTTTCATAGCTTCCACGTTCCGTACTACACACATTCGTGATGATTCCGGCGCTATACAAATGAAAGCCGTATAACGTTACCTCCGTTGTTTCATAACGGTGTTATCCCCAATTGTATATTATATCATAACAATCCTAACATTGCATACATCACAACAAACATTGATTTGTCTAGCCTAGCATAATTCTAGCATTCATTCCTAAGCATGCATAATTAAAAGAATAAATGCGAGAGATTGTATTAAACCTGAATACGAGAGTAATACAGACAAATCTTCACAAATCTGAAGTCTCAGAGTAAATCCGTACAAAAGCTACTAAGAGCTTCTACTCTAACCAACTAATTCTCCTCTAACTCCTAAGAGTAGTGCTAGAGAGAGAATGCTAACCTAATTCTAGAGAGAAGTTTTTAGAGAGAGAAAGAGAATGAGATGTGAGGTGTGTGAAAATGAGAAATGGAGGTTAGTATTTATAGGAGAATGGTGGAAGGCTTGGTACAAGTCTTGAAGCATAAGATACAAGCATCAAAGCAGCATACGGGGCAAGCGGACCAAGGGGGGGCAAACGGCACTTCACAAGCCAACCAACCCCGTATACGGCACCCTAAGGGCCGTATACGGCACCTAGGGTACCGTATACGGTACCTAGGTGGGCAGGGGGGGGGGGGGGGTTGGTGCTTGGTTTGGCCTCCGCTTGTTTCTCGGTTGCTTGGTTCATCCGTATCTTCTTCGTTTGGGCTCCGATTTGCTTGATTCTTGCGCCGTTAGCTTCGTTTTTACGTTACGATTCTAATGACACTGAGTTTGCCAAATTTGGAAGTGTTTGACTTTTGCGTGTTCCGGATGACGATCGACGAGCTTCCAGACTGCATATATTCTCCGTCTTTCGTCCGTTTCTTCTGATTCTTTCACCTCTGGTCTTGGATTTTCCTATGGAATCATAAAATATGTATTAAGCTCTATTTCCATAAGAACATTGAGAACGGAAAATTTAAGGTGATTGTTTTGCCTCGGTTTGCGTGTTATTTGGACGTTTTAACCGATTTTTGTAGCAACGTCTATATTTAGACTACCTTGGTGATTTTTGGTAAATAATGATAGTTTTGAAATGTTTTCACCAAAGAATAGTCCAAAAAGTGTTGCAATATGTCCTTAAAAACATGACTTTTTGGGTCACATCACTGTGCTATATCAGTTTTCATCGTGGGCCACCAGTACAAGGGTTTCAAGCCATTATACATTCGAGTACTGCCGGGATGAACAGATAATCTAGACTTATGGGCTTTAGTCAAAATCATATCCCGAATACCACCAATAAGAGGAATCCACACGCGAGACTGAAAAGTCTTCAATCCTCTAGAATCGTCAACCAACAAATCTTTCCTTTTCAACATGATTTCTGACTTTAGGTTATGATCTAATAAAGCTTCCAATTGTACATCTTTAATTTTATCCACTAAGTCAGAAGAAACATCTACTTTCAAATAATAAATTCGGTCAGAGGTACCTTTTCGACTTAACGCATCAGCAACCACATTAGCCTTGCCTGGATGGTAACGAATTTCACAATCATAATCCTTGATTAACTCTAACCATCGTCTCTGACGCATATTCTACTCTTTATGAGAAAACATGTACTAAAGACTCTTGTGATCTGTACATATAATACACCTTGTACCATAAAGATAATGTCTCCAGATTTTCAATACAAACACAACAGCTGCCAACTCTAGGTCATGAGTAGGGTAATTTCTTTCATGCTGTTTCAACTGCGGAGAAGCATACGCGATAACTCTGTCTCTTTGCATAAGAACACTACCCAACCCAGCATAAGATGCATCACAATAAACAACAAAATCTTCATACCCATCTGGTAATGCCAACACAGGTGCCTGACACAATAGCTGTTTTAAGGTCTGAAAAGCTAACTCTTGTTGTTCAGTCCACACAAATTTCTCATCCTTACGGGTCAATTTAGTTAACGAACCGGCAATTTTAGAAAAGTTTTTAATGAATTTCCGGTAATAACCTGCCAAACCAAGAAAACTCTTAATCTCTGAAGCAGATTTTGGAGCTTTCCAATTCATCACAGCTTCAATTTTAGAAGGATCAACTTTGACACCATCATTACAGATAATATGACCCAGAAATTGCACCTCCCGAATCCAGAATTCACATTTAGAAAATTTTGCATATAAGTGCTCTCTTTTCAAGGTTTCTAACACTAACCTCAAATGCATTTCATGTTCAGATTCGGATTTCGAATATACCAGAATATCATCAATAAACACAATCACAAATTTATCGAGAAAAGGTCGACACACACGATTCATCAAATCCATAAAAACTGCTGGAGCATTTGTTAAACCAAAAGGCATAACCAGGAATTCAAAATGACCATACCTGGTACGAAAAGCAGTTTTAGGAATATCCTGTTCACGAACGCGAACTTGATGATAACCCGACCTCAAATCAGTTTTAGAATTAAACGAAGATCCCTGCAACTGATCAAACAAATCATCTATTCGAGGTAGAGGATATCTATTCCTTACCGTTCATTTATTCAGTCCCTGATAATCAATACACATTCTAAAAGACCCATCCTTCTTTTTCACAAACAAAACCGGTGCACCCCACGGTGAAGAACTAGGTCTAATGAACCCTTTGTCCAACAACTCCTGTATCTGATTCATCATTTTCCGTATTTCAGCAGGAGCTAATCTATAGGGAGTTTTGGCTACATGCGACGAGCCAGGAACAAGATCAATATGATATTCAACTTCCCTAACCGGTGGCAACCCATGTAATTCATCGGGAAACACTTCCGGATATTCAGAAACTATCCGGACATCGGAAATAGATTTCTTTTCTACTTTGGCATCAATCACATAAGTTAGATACGACTCACAACCTTTAGATAACGACTTCCTAGCTTTCATCATAGAAATCAAAGTTATACACCCACTATCCCGTTCTCCTCGAGCCACAACGTATGACTCTTCAGAAATTGGGATCCTAATCAATTTATGGTGGCAATCTATACTTGCTTTACACTGACTTAACCAGTCCATGCCAATAATCACATCAAAGCTAGGAATTGACATCAACATAAATGAAATTGGGAAAGTCTGGCCATCTATCACAATACTAGCTCCAGTCACCGAGGTGGTAACAGGAACTAACTTGCCACTAACAATTTCTACTTCTACAGGCTTAGTAATCACAGTAGGGATTAACTTCAACTTATCACAGAAACACACAGAGATAAAAGAACAGTTTGCTCCAGAATCAAACAAAACACGTGCTGGTACAGAGTTTATAAAAAAAGTACCAGTGATAACATCCTCTGTGTGAACAGCCTCATCGACTGTCATCTGAAATGCCCTACTGATATCGTGTAAACGGGGCTTTAGTTTTAAAAATAGAAATTACCTTTACTTGCTACTACACAACTCAGGCAAGAATACCTGATCGCATAATAGTATAGTATGATAAGTCCGGATCGAACACAAGGAACGGATGTCAATTCTGATAATATGGAACTTGCTACAAATAATTAAAGCTGTAAATAAGGGGAACGTTTTAGTTCCGTTCGAACAATTGACTAACAATTATGAAAAGTGATTTTTATAATAAAACTGTAATTTAAAAAGAAATAAATAATGAAACAATTAATCAAATAAAATACTTGATTCAAATAGTAGAAAGAATCTATTCACTTAGACTACTTTTCTTAGAATCCGGTTATCACTTTATTGATTTACTCAAGAATGGATTTTATTTTGAAATGACAAATAAGACAACCCCCTTTCCGAGGAAGGTTAATCTAACACAATTAAGAAAGACACAAGGTTGTTTTCAACACGCAATTTATTCAACTAACATTGCCCACCGGATTGTGTTCTAAATTAAACCTACACCGTTTATGTGATTTATTTTTGTGACTTGAATCAACAAAGTCTATAGCTAATAATAATCTTGTTCATTGATGATTAATACCGATTTTTAACCCTAACCTGTCAAACTCAATAAATTCAGCAATAATCGTCAATCGAAATCAACAATCATCGATAATTTTATAATCAAAAGGAACTCAATCTCAATTAATCATAAAACCACATTAGGTAATCACTAATAATCAATCAATAACCAAGGATCGTCAAATAAACACATAAACATTCATAAAATCCAATAGTTTTCGCAAATCAATAATCAAACCATCATCTAAGTATCATCATCCAAGTAAATACATAAAAGACTTAGCCAATCATATTGGTACAGAAACTCAGAAACAAAAGTCAAACCGAAATCATAATCAAATGAAAAGGATTAATGTATTCGAACCGAGAAACCGAAGAAATGATTGAACTAACGAAAACCTTCGATTCTTCTTGCTTCTTATCCTTCAAAATGCTCCTGGAATGAGGTTGAAATGATTGGAAATCGGCTGGAGAGAAAACTATGGTGATAACCCTAAAAATGAAGTGAATTAGGGTTTTTAAGTATTCTGTCGAATCAATCCATACGCCGTATGAAAATTCCATACGCCGTATGGATTGAAAAAGCCCAGTTGGCTCGGCCCGCTATCTGTCAGTCCGGCTCAAATGATCCATACGCCGTATGGAAATTCCATACGACGTATGGATGTAAATTTCCAACTTTTCACCATTTCAACTCTCTCTTTCAAAACTTCAACTTGATAGCTTCTTTTCTACGATATTAGCTTGATTTCTGACTCTTTTCCGATTCAAGCTCCAATTAACTCCTATATGCAAATATGAACATAATAAGTATCATATTCAAATAAAATGCATAAGAAATCTATTGAACAATGGGGTAATTAGTACTACAATTTAGTACATTTTGGCGTTCATCAAACATCCCCCACTTGAATCCTACTTGTCCTCAAGTAGACCATCTATCAAGAATTTTAAAACTTCCAGTATGAACGGCAAACAAAAGTGCAAAAGGACTTACATACTACACAGCATTCGGCAAACCAAATTCTTATCCTAAAATTGATTCTACCTTAAAGCTTAGCAATCAAGAAACTCTCTAAGGGAAACAACTTCCAGTACGTTATTATTATGCATAAAAGAAAATTCACCCAGATTACCGATATTGTTATCCACTTAAACAATCTAAATTTCAGAAATTGAGCTCAACTTATTATTATTCTAGCAGGCCTTACCCTTGATTCCCAATAACAAAATACTCTCATACAAATAACGTGTCACAATTCTCCAAATAAAGAACATCCAAATAATCAATCATTTTTCAAACCAAGACATTGGTGACAGGTCTGTACCTTAGTACAACAGAGCGACATAACTTGGCTTTGATTTTTTCAAATCATGAGTCCCTTGTACTCTTTTCTTTATATTAGTAATTTCTTTTATCAAATACACTGACGGAAACCAGGTCTGTACTTTCGTACAACAGAGGAGTCAACACCTAGTATATTCCCAAATGATGATAATTAGGATCCCAAAATTATGGATTATAACACGCTATCGTATAAGAATTAAGACTAAGGTCGTACTTTGCTAAAAGATCCTCTTGGGAAAATTCCTACTTTAAGTATTAAATTTCTTAATAGCTCAATAACCTTCAAATAGATTGCCTATCGATACATCACATGATGAACTATCTAATATTTAAAAATTAAATTCATTTCATTCTTTGCATTCCCAAAATATGTTACAAGATTCGCTAAACTTTATGCAGAAAACAATTTTAAAAGAAAATTTTGGGCTGAAAAATGACTAACACGTAGAATGCCCTTTAGCTTTAAAATTTGCCAATATTTACCATTCATATCTTAAGGACAAACAGACTTCTTTTCCCCCATCCCCCACTTAAAAGTATGCAATGTCCTCATTGCAAAAATGAACAATAATATAGGGAATAGAAAAGAAGTGAACAGAAACTCCCCTGAGCTATCTTCAATATACAAGCTAGACTGAAGCCTTTCAACAACCAGCATCCTCTTCCAAAAGATTTATTAACACAAAACAAACAAAATAAATAATTAAGAAAAATAATGGGTTGTCTCCCGAAAGCTCTTTTGTTTATCACGTCGGTAAGCTCGACATTGTGCTTAATCACTTAGTTGAGATTCATCTCTAAATCACGCTCGGAGTCCCTTGCATCACCATAATACTTCTTTAAATGGCTTCCATTCACTTTGAACGTCATACCAGAATGACCTTTCAAGTCAACAGCTCCAAAAGGGTAAACCTTGTCGACTACAAAAGGTCCTGTCCAACGTGTCTTCAACTTCCCAGGAAACAAATGCAGACAAGAACTGTATAGAAGCACCTTGTCACCTTCCTTAAATGAATTATTTGATTTTAGGCGCGAATCATGCCATTTCTTGGTACGCTCCTTATACAGTCGAGCATTATCATAAGCATTTATCCTTAACTCCTCTAGTTCCTGTAATTGAGCCAATCTTTCTTTTCCTGCCGCATGATCATCGAGATTGCAGTGCTTCAATGCCCAATACGCTTTGTGTTCCAACTCAAATGGCAAATGGCAAGCTTTCCCATAGATGAGTCGGGAGGCGTAGTTCCAATAAACGTTTTAATCGCAGTCCTTGCAGCCCATAACGCATCATCCAACTTATTTGACCAATCTTTCGGATTTCCATCAATTGAATGTTCTAAAATCCGCTTCAAAGCGCGATTGGTCGCTTAAACTTGTCCACTAGTCTGTGGATGATAAGCAGTAGAAAACTTGTGATTGACTCCATACTTCTTCAAAACCTTCTCCAATTGTGCATTTGCAAAATGCGTTCCGCGATCACTAATCAATGCCTTAGTTGTTCCAAATCTCGAAAACAACTGTTTAAGAAACTTTATCACCACTCTCGGGTCATTAGTAGGTAATGCCTTTGCTTCCACCCACTTCGAAACATAATCCACAGCCACTATGATGTATTTGTTTCCGTTGCTTGGTGGAAATGGTCCCATGAAATCTATCCCCCAGACATCGAAAATTTCACTAACCATGATAGGATTTTGTGGCATCTCATCTCTTTTAGAGATCTTTCCAGTTCGCTGGCAAGCATCGCATTCCTTAACAAACTCGTACGCATCCTTGTAGATGGTTCACCAATAAAATCCTACTTCAAACACCTTCCTTGCTGTATATGATGGCCCATGATGTCCTCCCGTAGGACCATTATGACACTGACTCAGAATATTTGTACATTCGTTTCCATGAACGCACCTTCTCACTATACCATCAGCATATTCCCTAAACAAAAACGGGTCTTCCCAAAAGTAGTGTCGCAAGGCCGAGAAATATCTCTTTCTTTCGTTATACTTCATCTCAGTGGGAAGAGTCTTTGTAACTAAAAAGTTGGCATAATCAGCAAACCTGGAAGTTCACTCATGAATACCTTCATCAAACTCTCATCGGGAAACGTATCCTTAATTTCCGATTCATCCAACTTCTCTAACTCCGGATTTTCCAACCTTGAAAGGTGATCAGCAGCTAAATTCTCATCTCCTTTCTTATCACGAATCTCAATGTTGAACTCTTGTAGTAACAGAATCCATCTTAGCAATCTTGGCTTTGCATCTTGCTTACTAAACAGATATCTCAACACTGAATGATCGGTAAACACTACAGTCTTTGATAGAATCAAATAAGATCGAAACTTATCAAAGGCAAAAACATCTGCAAGCAGTTCCTTTTCCGTTGTAGTGTAATTCTCTTGCGCGTTTGTCAAGGTCTTACTGGCATAGTAGATAGGTTGAAACTTCTTGTCAACCTTCTGACCTAAAACCGCTCCTACAACATAATCACTAGCATCGCACATTAGTTCAAAGGGAAGATCCCAATTTGGACTAATCATGATGGGTGCAGATATTAACTTCTCTCTCAAAAGATTGAATGCATCAAGACATTCCTTGGAGAACTCAAACTTGGCCTCCTTCTCTAACATTTTGTTCATCGGACGAGCTATCTTGGAAAAATCCTTAATAAAAAGTCGGTAAAATCCAGCGTGCCCCAAGAAACTCCTTACGCCCTTGACATTCATCTGAGGAGGCAACTTTTCTATTGCCTCAACTTTAGCCTTGTCCACCTCGATTCCTACGCTCGAAATTTTATGCCCTAATATGATCCCTTCACGGACCATTAAATGACATTTCTCCCAGTTTAGCACAAGATTTGAACTCTTACACCTTTACAACATTTTCTCCAAATTCACCAAACACTCATCAAACGAATTCCCGAAGACTGAGAAATCATCCATAAATATCTCCATACTGTCTTCAATCATGTCATGAAAGATTGCCATCATACACCTTTGGAATGTTGCGGGTGCGTTGCACAACCCGAATGGCATTCTTCTATACGCAAAGGTTCCAAATGGACAGGTGAACGTGGTCTTATCTTGATCATTCGCATCTATCGGAATTTGAAAGTATCCGGAAAAACCATCTAAAAAGCAGTAATATTCCTTTCCGGCTAAACGCAAAAGCATTTGATCAATTAACTGCAAGGGAAAGTGATCCTTGCGCGTAGCATCGTTCAATTTTCCTGTAATCGATGCAAACTCTCCATCCAGTGACGGTTCTCGTAGGGATTAATTCATTCTTTTCATTAGCTACCACCGTCATACCTCCCTTCTTGGGTACAACATGAATGTGGCTTACCCAAGGACTGTCAGAAATTGGATATATCAACCTAGAGTCTAGTAACTTGATAATTTATTTTCTCACCAAATTCGTGACCTTCGGGTTTATACGCCTCAATGGTTGCACCATTGGCTTGAAATAGGATTCCATAAGAATCTTGTGAGTACAGTATGAGGGGCTTATTCCCTTGATATCGCTAATCGTCTATGCGATAGCCTGCTTATGCTCCTTAAGCACTTTCAATAAACTTTCCTTTTCTTTAGTTGAAAGATATGCTGAAATAATTACAGGCAGATTGGATTCTCCTTGCAAGTATGCATACTCCAGATGAGCAGGTAACTCTTTCAACTCCAACTTAGGTGGCTCTTCAAACGAGGATTTAACTGCAAAAACATCCGCTCTTGAACATGGAATACCATGCATAGTAATTCTCGTCTCCTTTTTAATCGAAATTTCATTTGTCAAAATTGACTCTTCGCTCTCTCTTAACTTAACTCCTTCGTTCTCTAATTCCTTCTCGCACGTTGTCTCAGTATCCTCCAGCAATTTATCGAACTCTTCGATATCAAGGATTGCCTCGATGCTTCCCGTCCATCCTTCCAGAATCATAGGATCCAAGTCTTCGTCATCCCTTAAACTTTGCAAGAACTCATCATCGTCATCCAGTTCTCTTGCACTAGCAAAATAACAAGTGTCATCCACTGAGGCAGGGTACTGCATAGATTCATTCACCTTGAATACCACTTTCTCTTCCCCTACTCTCATGGTGATTTTTCTATCATAAACATCGATCAACGCTCTGGAAGGGCTAAGAAAGGTATTCCTAGAATTTGGATCTTCAACCATGTCGAGAATCACGAAGTTACAGGGAAATACAAACTTATCGACCTTGACTAAGACGTTCTCAACCATCCCTCTTGGGTATTGGACAGAGCGGTAAGCTAACTCGATGCACATTCGGATGGACTTAGGCTCTCCCAGCCCAAGTCTAGCATACATAGTGTAAAGCATAATGGATATACTAGCTCCAAGATCCGCTAGTGCATTTGCGATATCCAATTTACCAATGAGACAAGGAATTGTGATACTCCCTGGATCCTTCATTTTTAGTGGTAACTTGTTTTGCATTACAGCTGAGCATCGCTCATTCATCGTTACAGTGGTTGCCTCAGCCAACTTGCTTTTATTAGTCAAAAGCTCCTTCAAGTATTTCGCATACTTAGGCATTTGGGAAATAGCTTACACAAACGGGATGTTAATATGAAGCTGCTTCAAATTTTCAAGAAATTGGTGGTAATGAGCTTCATCCTTTCCTCTTCTCAACGCAGCTGGATAAGGTGGGGGAGGCGCATGATCCTTCGCATATTGCTTATCCCTCGCAATTTGATCAGCCTCAGTGTCCACCTTTGGACTATTAACAACCTCCACTTCCTTCTCCTTTTCTAACAATAGCTCAGACACGGGATTCTTTTTAACACTAAGGTTATCAAGATCCTTTCCGCTTCTAGTAATCACAGCTTTTGCCTGATCTTGAGGGTTGGTTTCGGTAAACCCAGGAAGAGTTCCAGGAAACCGCTCTTGGAGAACCTTAGCTATGTTGGAAATATTCCCTTCAATCTGCTTGCTTGCAGCACCTTGATTTCGCACTAATGCTTCAGTAGTATCCATACGTTGTCCAGAACTAGCAATAAATTGCTCATTAGTGGTTAGAAATTTCCCCATCATTTCTTCCAAATTGGTTTTCTTTTCGGGGAAAGGTGCTGAAGGTTGTTCCTTAGTGAAAAGTCTAGGTTGAGAGTGGCGGAACTGGCGACCTCCGTCTTGGTATGGTCTTCGGAAAAAGGTTCCACCGCCTTGTCGGTAGGTTCCTTGAGCTTCTCCAAACTTAACCTCCTCTTTTGCTTCTCCAGACTCCATCTTAGGGCAATCCTTTACCAAATGCGTTCCTCCACAGTTGTCGCACCCTACTTGGATTGCATGAACAGTCTCGGTTACCTTCTTTATGTCTCTTCCCATACTGTCAAGCTTAGCAGTGATGGCGGCGAGACCATCATCATTGCTTACTGACCTTTTTCTCCGAGAAGTGCCATCGTCCCAAAGCTGAGAATGCTTTGCTTGGTCGCGAATGGCTTCTAAAGCATCCCTTGGAATCTTCTTAGGAAGAGATCCTTGCGAATCCAGTTGCTGCCTTGTAGCACGGTCTACACCTTTGTAGAACACCATAACGATCTGTTGGTCGTTTAGGTCATGCTGTGGGCACTTATGCATTAAGTCCTTATACCTTTCCCATGCTTGGTGAAGTGACTCGTCGATATCTTGCTTGAAGTTTCTGATTTCATCAATCATCTTCGACGTTTTGGATGGTGGGCAGTACATCTTCAGAAATTTCGTACGAAGGTCTTCCCAAGTGGTGATGAATCCGGCTGGTTCATTTGAAATCCATCTCTTAGCAGCTCCCTTGAGAGTTATCGGGAATACTCGGAGCATGACTTGATCGCGCGTAACGTTCGGAACGTTGAACATATCGGCGATCTCCAGGATCTTCTCGACGTGCTCGTTAGCGTCTTCCGTGTCTTCTCCTCAAAATGGGTTCTCTCTAAGCTCATTGAGGAACTGTCCCTTAATTTCAAACTCCACTTCACGCACAATAGCGGGCCTCACTACTCCTAGCCCAAGGTTGGTGCGTATTCTGCTAGAGTACTGTTCGAGAGTCATGTTGGCGATATCGTCCGCCATGTTGAGATCTGGTTCCGATTGATCACTGGGGTATTCGGTTAGTGGTCTTTCGTGATATTCTCCATATTTTCCTTCGAAATCCGAATTGTAATTGGATGCCAGCGAGGTGTGAAGATTATAATCAAACACCTCGTCCTCTCCGTCAGAAAATGGATTGCGAACTGGTGAATTAGGCGGTGCAGAAGAAGCGCGTCTTCTTTGATGAAATGTACGCCCGGGTTCTGCGAAAGGATTAGCTGGGAATGGCTCCATCATGTACGTCCTGCAATAAACTTATGAAGTCAATAGAACATGCTACTTAAATATCACAGCACAAAAATAGTTATCCTAAAAATCACAACTCTTAACCACTGAACAAAAGCACAAAACAAAACTAGCAACTACTAATCAATTCACAAATGAAACAAACTAAACAACTAAACAAGTTCCAATTTATTGAATTTAAGCAAACCGCTCCCCGGCAGCGGAGCCAAAAACTTGATGTCGTGTAAACGGGGCTTTAGTTTTAAAAATAGAAATTAACTTTACTTGCTACTACACAACTCAGGCAAGAATACCTGATCGCATAATAGTATAGTATGATAAGTCCGGATCGAACACAAGGAACGGATGTCAATTCGGATAAAATGGAATTTGCTACAAATAATTAAAGCTGTAAATAAGGGGAACATTTTAGTTCCGTTCGAACAATTGACTAACAATTATGAAAAGTGATTTTTATAATAAAACTGTAATTTAAAAAGAAATAAATAATGAAACAATTAATCAAATAAAATACTTGATTCAAATAGTAGAAAGAATGTATTCACTTAGACTACTTTCCTTAGAATCCGGTTATCACTTTATTGATTTACTCAAGAATGGATTTTATTGTGACATGACAAATAAGACAACCCCCTTTTCGAGGAAGGTTAATCTAACACAATTAAGAAAGACACAAGGTTGTTTTCAACACGCAATTTATTCAACTAACGTTGCCCACCGGATTGTGTTCTAAATTAAACCTACACCGTTTATGTGATTTATTCTTGTGACTTGAATCAACAAAGTCTATAACTAATAATAGTTATCTTGTTCATTGATGATTAATACCAATTATTAACCCTAACCTGTCAAACTCAATAAATTCAGCAATAATCGTCAATCGAAATCAACAATCATCAATAATTTTATAATCAAAAGGAAATCAATCTCAATTAATCATAAAACCACGTTAGGTAATCACTAATAATCAATCAATAACCAAGGATAGTCAAATAAACACATAAACAATCATAAAATCCAATAGTTTTCGCAAATCAATAATCAAACCATCATCTAAGTATCATCATCCAAGTAAATACATAAAAGACTTAGCCAATCATATTGTTACGAAAACTCAGAAACAAAAGTCAAACCGAAATCATAATCAAATGAAAAGGATTAATGTATTCGAACCGAGAAACCGAAGAAATGATTGAACTAACGAAGACTTTCGATTCTTCTTGCTTCTTATCCCTCAAAATGCTCCTGGAATGAGGTTGAAATGATTGGAAATCGGCTGGAGAGAAAACTATGGTTATAACCCTAAAAATGAAGTGAATTAGGGTTTCTAAGTTTTCTGTCGAATCAATCCATACGCCGTATGGAAATTCCATACGCCGTATGGATTTAAAAAGCCCAGCAGGCTTGGCCCGCTATCTGTAACACCCCCAAATTTACTGTTCGCGGAAGCATACTCTGGGGTGCTACTAATCAATACACAAAGCACATAAGATACATAATGAACGACCACTACATGAGTCGTTTTACAATTTCATTGATTAACGTAAGAGTCTACATATGGTTTACAAAAGATGAGTTCGCATAGATATTTGAGAGATTCTAATACATATCTAATTTATACAAAATATAGAAATGCAAGGAAATCTCTTGATGATTATATGATTGCATGCGACTCGAGCTACAGTATCCTGATGGGCAGTCCAACTTACTGCTGAGTACCTGAGATAACATGCTAAAAGGTCAGCTATAAAGCTGGTGAGCTCACAGGTTTGATATGATAATATATGATTTGTGAACCGCAAGATTTAATGATTCGATTTACAAAGCATGTAAATAATTGATTGATGGGTATCACATGAATATTTGTAATTAAACAAATAAGTAAAGATTGATACAACTAACATGAGCACATAGTCTGAGCTTAACTGAGGGGTCAGGATCACAATCAAGTGCCTGATCGAGGGTGCCTCTATGCGTATGCCTAATCAACATGCGTTTGAACAAATGATAATGCGTCCGTTTGACAGGTTAGTGCTTGCTAACTCGGACGGGGATTGTCAATCCCATATGGTACCATACACTAACATTCACGCTAAATCATATTAACAGAACTATGCTTCAGAGGACTTTGATTGATTAGATGAAAACAACTCATTCAGCATACGTGATAATTTGATACTTGCGTTCACATGTAAAACAAAACGAGCATGTATCTCACCCCTAGGTAAAAGCATTTAAAAAGGGGCTATGAGACTCACCTGAGTCTGATGAATTGTTAGCCAACAATTATAATGATTCACAATGATTTGATGTCGTTACAACGACTGAACCTGCAGGGCGTCTTAGACGCGCAAGGTTTTGATAATGATTAGATATTGAACCTGCCGGGCGTATTAAACGCGCAAGGTTTTAAAATGATTAGATGTCTTATCATATCATCTATGCTAGTTGTTCATCCAACTAGTAATGTCCAAATGATTTGGTTTAACTGATTAGATTTGAGTTTTTGAAAGATGTGTACGGCCCGTTGGTGAGTTTTTGGTAATAATAATCTCAACTATTATTATTATACTTTGATTGTTGTATCGTATTTAAATTGTTATAGTTAAAACTGCTAGTTATAGGTTTCTGCCGAAAGTTATGGTTTCTGCCGAATAGTTTCTACCGAAGGTTAAGGTTTCTGCCGAAGGTTATAGTTTCTGCCGAAGGTTATAGTTTCTGCCGAAGGTTATAGTTTCTGCCGAAGGTTATAGTTTCTGCCGAAGGTTATAGTTTCTGCCGAAGGTTATAGTTTCTGTTGAAGGTTATAGTTTCTGCCGAAGGTTATAGTTTCTAGATTTTTAACTCGATGAACACTCTATTTAACCAACTTCTAGACCGATTCAAGTCTAACCAAAAATCACACTTATTCACCTAAGAATCTAGTGTAAATCTGCACTTTATGGAGATTTTATAAGCTCATTTACTATTTTTAACAAAAATAAACATGAGGAGTGGTCGGTTTCGGTTCAAAACAGGCCTCGGCTCAAAGATTAGCCTCTACACTAAAAACCGTGTATTTTCAGAGGTGGCCATAGAAGAACTTTTTTTATAAGACATTCACACGAAGATTTCGGTATAAAGTTCATGCGTTGATTCATCCTACAACTCAAGTTATAGTCGTTTTAGTGAGGTCATTTTTCTGGTCAGAAAAGCTGTTAACATATATGTGTTACAAAAACGTATTTTAAGCTTTGTTTTTGGACATTTTATTGTTAGATGAGCTACTAAGCATGTTATATATCAATAAGCAAGTATTTCTAGAGAGATAAAAGGATGTGTTCTTACAAGAAATGATGATCTAAAGGTGAAGATGGGGAAATGCTACTCGGTTTGCTTCCGTGCTCCGTTTCCTTGCTTCAATCTTCGAAAACCGATGGTGGATGATGGAGATGAGTATGGTGGCTTGTGGTGGATGATGGTGGTTGTCTTGTGGCTGATCAAAAACGTGGATAAGGGAGGGAGAGAGAGTAGAGAGAGAGAGATGGTAGTTGATGAATGATTGAGGGTGGGTGTTTGGTGACTTATTGTTAAAGAAGCAACAACAAGGAGTATGGAGCACCATACTCCCTCATGTGGCTGGTTCTAGTGGGTCCCTTATGGGGTGTGGTGTGTTATTTTCTTGTTCCCCAATTTGCGTTAAGCTTCGTGTTCGTTTACCCGTTCGTTTCGACGTTTATATATACGTTAAACGTTTATCGTTTGTGTTTTAAGTAACGATTTAATTCTCGATATTTTTGATTGAAGTATTTAATCAAAATACTTTATTTGGAGTTATGAACACATATCTTGAACTTTATTCGTTTGTCGGACGCGCCTCGCGCGTTTTATTCGTGTCGGTTACGTTTTAAACAAAACGTACATTGTTTCGTATATTATTAATACATAATAATATAATGTAAATAACTACTATTTAATTATCAAATAGATTTATGTTATTTATTAAAAAGTTTCACCAACGTCCGTATGAAAGTGTATCGGAGTTCGGCCGATATAATAATGCACGATTAAACTTAATCGTTTAAATGCGTATATTTATAAAATACACGTAATGATACATGTTAGTCCCGTGCTTGCCTTGGATCTAATCAGATCGTATGATTAATTGCTTGTGCGGAAATCAAACAATCAATATATGAATGTATTAATCGAATCAAACACGATTTCTATAAGCTTTTGTATATATATTCACACTTGAATCGTAAAGCTTTACAAACCACAAAAACGTTTTTCTCCTCTCCTTACTCTCTGATTTCGGCTCTCTCTCTCTTCACAAAGGCTAACCCTAAACTGACCTTGTAACTCGCTATATATATCAACCTAATGGGCCCTGCGACGTTAGGCCCAACGTCGCAGGCCAGGCCCAATGCGACGTAGCCCATGTCGTCGCAGGCCCAATTACAATGTCACCATTCTATGTATATTTCATTTACAGACTCAAATACACACTCTAAACACTATACATTCGTAGACTAATTGACTTTGACAATTACAATAGTTTGACCAACTGACTGACACACAAAATGCATCAACAAACTCCCCCTTGTCATCAGCTTGGTCAAATAAGTCTTCAATTAGTCTTCATCAACAAACTCTTTCATGTCTTTGACAATCAGAAACTCCCCCTTTGAGATAGCATGGTCTTCAAAGAAATCTTGGTGTCCAAATTCATGTGACTGACACAAATTTATCATACAATAAGATCTTCAAACTCAGTGACCATCTCTCAATCATCAGCAGCTTCTCCGATAGAATTATCTTCACAATCTTTGGAGAATAACCGACATCCTTTACATCTTCAATAATTGACTTTAACAAGATATGTGATGTTTGAAGAAAATAACATAGAAATAAAATCTTTTTGTATTTTTCTTTATAAATGAAAAGTAAAGAACGAAGATTAAAATAACATTAGGGATAGGATTGTTTTAAGTCTGCTTAGGGATCATATCAGGCCAACATGCAATTATTAGCAAATAGTAAGTGTTATTTCGATCATCAGTATATTTGTCCACTTTAAATTTACTTGACATATTTAAAGCACCTTTTATAAAAATTAGTTCAAGACGATCATCGGTATTGTTTGTCCACTTAAACATGTTACATCCGTATCTGTGAGCTAACCTTTATTGTTAGTACGAATATTAATTTTGAGAAACCTATTATATGATATACTGATAAACTTCAGTAAAACAAACACTGCATATTCACACAAGGTAGATATTACAAGACCAAGTTTATCTCGGTTTTCTCGTAACATACACTTGATATTTATATTTAGGCATACATCAAACCGACTATGAAGATACTAGTGGCCCCAGATCTGTACTTAGTACAACAGAGGGTCCCTTAGTATGAACATAACAAGTTTGAGACTATTTGCATAACTAATGGATTCAGGTCTGTACGTGAGTACAACAATAGTCACCATTAGTTAGGCGAATAATCATATTATCACTATATGCCCATTTTACATTTACATAATTATGACAGTGTATGATAGTACTTCCATTTATCAATTAAGACTTATGTCATACATCATATAACATTTTTCTCAAAGTAATAAACAAGTTTTATTATTACTTCTTACTCACTCACAAACCGGTGTGTACCATGCCTACCAATACATCATATGATGAAGCTAATGTTTATAAAAGATGTGTTAAATATACCAGATAAACCTACTGACACATCAAACATAAACCTTAAAATTTCCATTTTTATGCATATCACCCGATGTACTATCATATCCCAAGTTGTTTTACAAACACACAATCCAACATCTTTTCAAGAATTAAGAATCTTGCTGTTCACATTTCTGAATTAAATATTCAGAATTTTTAATATTCAGAATTACTCCCCCTGAACAGCAAATTCTTATATCCAATCCAAAAAATACTCCCCTTAAACATTAAACATATTTTTGTATTTTTTTTAATTGAATAAATTTCGCAACATTGCATTTCTTTAATACTAAAAAGTATAAAGAATGGCTGTTGCTCTTATAATAAAATTTAAAAGAAAAGTATCAAAATCACATATCAAGTCAAATCAAATGACTTTTGGCACTTTTACCACCTTGAAACTTCGATAATCTCATCCATCCAATCACAAATCATCACACATGAAAAACAATCTTCCAAAATCTCCACATTGGTAGCCCAGTCCTTAGGTAATGCCCGTAATAGCTTCTTATTTACCTCTCCATTATTAAGTACTATTCCTCCATCTGCCACTTCATCTACGAGTTGGGAATATCTTTTGAAGAGTGCTTCTAAAGATTCATTTGATAGTAAATCAAATGTGTCAAACTGTTTCTTGACAAGTTCCACTCTATTTCTCCTATATTTTTCATATCCACCACATCGTGTTTCAATTGCATGCCAGAGGTCGTATGCAATAACATAATGTTTAAACATTTGTTGAACTTCCTTTGATAAGCATTTGACAATTGTTGAATAAGTTCTCCTTTCGGTATCGAATGCTTTTCTTTCCTCTAGTGTCATGCCAATGTAAGACTTTTGTGGTGATACTCTTAAATTCTTTGTTCCAACTACTGGTCTTTCATATCTTTCAACCAATGAGTTCCACATATCTGGATCATTTTCAGACATAAAGGCTTCGAACTCAAATCTCCATGTAGCATAATCAGTATCATCTGTAAGCATGGGGGGTTCAATCTCACTAACAGCTCCACTATAGCAACGCATATGAGCTTTAGAAGACATTTTCAAACCAGAAAGGTATTTGGCCTCTTGCGACTTTTCCCTCCAATACTGAATTCGAATAATTTTGACGACTACCCGAGTATAGCGAAACTTTTCCGACACTAAAATGAAGCAATTCTAAGCCTAAAAACAAAATTTGAAACTACAAAATTTTTCGCGTTTTTCCCGCCAAAATTTCGTCCGAAAACGTCAAAAACTGGCCGGGTAAAATGAAACTTTTTCCAGACTAAAATTGAACACTTTTAAGCCTATGGAAAAAATTTGAAAACGCAAAATTTTTCCGGAGATTCCCGCCAAAAATTGAACGTTTTTTTTTTTTTTTTTTTTTTTTTTTTTTTACGAATCTAGAACGAGGTTAATGTCGGAGAAAAATAGCAACGTCGCAGAAGTCCGATGACTCAATTAAGAATCGAAAATGCGACGTAGCGTCCTACGTCGCAGTCCAACGTCGCAGAGCCTAGCGACGTCGCAGCCTACGTCGCAATAACCACTTAAGGTCAAAATAACGACGTCGCAGGTAACGTCGCAACTCTACGTCGCAAAATCAGTTACGTCGCACGCGACGTCGCACGTGACGTCGCAGGCTACGTCGCACAGTCGGGCTGCAGCGACCAAAAACCCCAAAAATCGAAAATTTTCGAAACCCTAACGAAATTTCGAAATCCAAACGTCGAAATAACCCAAAAACAATTCCAGAAATCGATTTCTTCAAGCAAACTAACTCAGAAACGAAGATTAATCAATTAAACCTTTGCGAATCAAACCAAAAACGTTCAAAATAACGATCCGAAACCGACGAATCCTTGATTCTACGGCTTTGATACCAGTTGTTAGTCCCGTGCTTGCCTTGGATCTAATCAGATCGTATGATTAATTGCTTGTGCGGAAATCAAACAATCAATATATGAATGTATTAATCGAATCAAACACGATTTCTATAAGCTTTTGTATATATATTCACACTTGAATCGTAAAGCTTTACAAACCACAAAAACGTTTTTCTCCTCTCCTTACTCTCTGATTTCGGCTCTCTCTCTCTTCACAAAGGCTAACCCTAAACTGACCTTGTAACTCGCTATATATATCAACCTAATGGGCCCTGCGACGTTAGGCCCAACGTCGCAGGCCAGGCCCAATGCGACGTAGCCCATGTCGTCGCAGGCCCAATTACAATGTCACCATTCTATGTATATTTCATTTACAGACTCGAATACACACTCTAAACACTATACATTCGTAGACTAATTGACTTTGACAATTACAATAGTTTGACCAACTGACTGACACACAAAATGCATCAACAATACATACAATTAGCCTAATACATAGAACTAATTACACGTATTTCTAAATGATTAGGAACTAAAAACTAGTCCTAATTTTTACGGTTGTCACATTCTCCCCTTGTTAAGAGAATTTCGTCCCGAAATTTAACTCGAAGTTGGCGTGTGAGTGGAGTCTGAAAATAGATGTGGATATTTAAGTCGCATCTGGTCTTCCCGTTCCCAGGTGAATTCTGGACCACTCCGCGAATTCCACCGAACCTTGACAATTGGGATACGACTTTGCTTAAGTTGTTTGACCTCACGGTCCATGACCTCCACTGGTGTCTCGACAAAATGAAGTTTGTCGTCGATTTGAATTTCCTCGAGCGGAATAATGAGTGTCTCGTCGGACAGACATTTCTTAAGATTAGAAATGTGAAATGTGGAATGCACGCTACTGAGCTCTGGAGGTAGCTGCAATCGATAAGCTACTGGACCAATCCTTTCAAGGATCTCAAAAGGTCCGATGTATCTAGGGTTTAACTTCCCACGTTTACCAAAACGGATGACACCTTTCCAAGGTGATACTTTGAGCATTACTCGATCCCCAACCTGGAACTCGAGATGCTTTCGTCTCACGTCAGCATAACTCTTCTGACGATCACGTGCGGCCTTTAGCCGTTGCTGGATACCAACGATCTTCTCGGTGGTTTCATGAATGATTTCAGGACCAGTGAGTTGGCTATCTCCAACTTCTGTCCAACAAATAGGCGATCGGCACTTACGACCGTACAGTGCCTCAAAAGGTGCAGCTCCAATACTGGTGTGGTAGCTGTTGTTGTATGAGAATTCACACAATGGTAAATGATGTTCCCAATTCGCACCGAAGTCAATTACGCAGGCGCGTAACATATCTTCCAGTGTTTGAATTGTCCTTTCACTTTGGCCATCGGTTTGTGGATGATAGGCTGTACTCATATCTAAACGAGTACCCAATGACTTTTGTAATGATTGCCAAAAGTTAGATGTGAATCGGCTGTCTCTATCAGAGATAATTGAGATTGGAACGCCGTGCCTTGTTACGATCTCCTTCATATAGATTCGTGTGAGACGTTCCATTTTGTCGGTTTCCTTCATGGCAAGGAAGTGAGCAGATTTGGTTAGACGATCAACTATTACCCATATAGTATCGCAACCACTTGATGTTTTCGGGAGTTTAGTGATGAAATCCATGGAGATTTGCTCCCATTTCCATTGAGGGATTTCCGGTTGCTGGAGTAAGCCGGAGGGTTTCTGATATTCGGCTTTAACCTTAGAACATGTGAGGCATTTGCTGACGTACGTGGCAATCTCTGCTTTCATGTTCGGCCACCAGTACAGTCCCTTGATGCCATGATACATCTTGTCCGATCCAGGATGTATAGAGTATTTGGACTTGTGAGCTTCATCCATCACAAAGTCTCGAAGATTCCCAAACTTGGGTAACCAGATTCGGTTTGCGAAGTACTTGACTCCATTGGGTTTGGTTTCAAATTGATTCTCCATATTTCGCAAGGCCTCTTCCTTGATGTTTTCAGGTTTCAATGCTTCGAGTTGAGCAGTGAGGATTTGAATGATTAGATTATTATGAATGATAATACTGAGGGCTCGGACTCGAAGAGGTTTGGTGCGCTCTTTTCGACTTAAGGCGTCGGCAACTACATTTGCCTTGCCCGGATGATACTTGATTTCGCAGTCATAGTCGGTGAGTAACTCGACCCAACGACGTTGCCTCATATTGAGATCCTTCTGATCAAATATGTGCTGGAGGCTCTTATGATCAGTGAAGATGGTACATTTCGTGCCATACAGATAATGTCTCCAGATTTTGAGGGCGAACACTACGGCTCCTAATTCGAGATCATGGGTTGTGTAGTTCTTCTCGTGAACTTTGAGTTGTCGGGAGGCGTAAGCTATGAATTTCTCTCGTTGCATCAATACGCAACCAAGTCCCTGATGCGAAGCATCGCAGTATACCACGAAGTCCTCGTTACCTTCGGGTAGTGATAGGATGGGCGCACTGCAAAGCTTTTGCTTTAATAACTGGAACGCTGACTCCTGCTTATCGGTCCAATTGAACTTCTTCTCTTTCTGAGTCAGTGTTGTGAGTGGTTGTGCTATCTTGGAGAAATTCTCAATGAAGCGTCGATAGTAACCAGCCAATCCTAAAAATTGGCGTACTTCTGTCGGCGTTGACGGTGCTTGCCAGCACTTGATAGCCTCAATCTTTGAGGGATCAACATGAATTCCATGACTGTCAATCACATGACCAAGGAATTGAACAGTTTGCATCCAGAACTCACACTTGGAGAACTTAGCATATAACTCTTCGTGTCTGAGAAGTTCTAGAATGACTTTGAGATGCTGCGCATGTTCCTCCTCGTTGCGCGAGTAGATAAGAATGTCGTCGATGAAGACAATGACAAACTTGTCGAGATATGGTTTGCACACTCGGTTCATAAGATCCATGAATACTGCCGGTGCGTTAGTCAAACCAAAGGCCATAACCTGAAACTCGTAATGACCATAGCGAGTTCGGAAAGCAGTTTTCGGAATATCTTCATCGCGAACTCGTAACTGATGATAACCCGATCGTAGATCTATTTTTGAATAGATGCTTGACCCTTGGAGTTGGTCGAACAGGTCATCAATACGGGGAAGTGGATAACGGTTCTTGATGGTTAATTTGTTTAACTCTCTGTAGTCGATACACATCCTGAATGAACCGTCCTTCTTTTTCACAAACAGGACCGGAGCTCCCCATGGTGAAGAACTCGGTCTAATGAATCCCTTATCCAGGAGTTCCTGCAACTGAGTAGACAACTCCTGAAGTTCTGAAGGGGCTAAACGATATGGTGCTCGTGCCACGTGTGCTGCCCCAGGCACAAGATCTATTGAGAACTCAACTTGCCTTGGTGGTGGAAGACCAGGTAATTCTTCAGGAAAGACTTCTGGAAAGTCTCTGACGATGGGCACATCCTCAAGTCGCTTCTCTTCAGACTTCTTCTCAATAACATGAGCGAGGATTGCCTGATACCCTTTCCTAAGGTACTTGCGAGTCTTCATGCAGGATATGATATTCAATCTCGTCCCACTGGTCTCCCCTTGTATGATCAAAGTACTACCAGTGACGAGAGGAATACGAATGATCTTGTCATGACATACAACTTCAGCTCGATGCTTGGATAGCCAATCCATGCCTACTACTATGTCAAAACTTCCAATCTCGATGGGTATGAGGTTTATGGGAAATAGTTCATTTGCGAGGTTTAGGATGCAATTTGATATTACGCTATCGGCCTCGATCAATTTGCCATTAGCTAACTCTACAGTGTACTTAGCTTCTAAGGAAACAGGGGGAATGTCTAATAGTGGGCTAAATTCCTCAGATATAAAACTCTTATCAGCACCAGTATCAAACAAAATTGAAGCAGTTAAATTGTTGAGAAGAAACATACCCGTGACCACATTAGGGTCTTCACGGGCCTCTCCAGCATTCAGCACAAAAGCTCTGCCCCTAGCATTGTTGTTGTTGTTCCCTTTGTTCTTCAACTTTGGACACGCATTCCTGAAGTGTCCAGTGTTTCCACACTCATAGCATGCTCGGGGTTGGTTGTTGTTGGTGTTGGTGTTGGTGGTGAGGTTGGTTGCTGGTGCTCGGTAGTCTTTGGTAAGATGTCCATATTTCTTACAGTTGTTACAGGGTGTACTACAAGGACCATCATGATGACGATTGCACTTTGAACAGTAGGGTTTACTTCCAGTGTACCCTTTCCTCTCTCCAGAACCTGATGTGTCATTCTTGACAGTCTCAGTCCTTTTGAAGGTCTGCTGGTTCTGATTTCCAGACCACTTTCTCTTGTTGTTGTTCCCAGAAGATGAGACAGGGTTTCCTTGGCTCTCTTGCATAGCCATGAGCTCATGAGCTAATCGAATTGCTCCCTGAATGGTGGTTTTGCCGGAAGAAGCGACGTTCCCCCGGACAGGTTCCGGAAGACCGCGAATGTACCTCTTGACCTTGTCGGTCTCAGTGCTTACTAAGGCTGCGCGGAGGGTTGCCAGTTGTTGAAACCTAGTGGTATAACCAACAATGTCGTTTCCTTGAACCTTGAGATACCAGAACTCCTCATCTAGCTTCTCGAGTTCTTCAGATGGGCAATACTCCTCTGTGAGCATTTTCTTCAGATCTTCCCAGGGAAGTAGATAGGCGGTATCTATACCCACAGAATGGGTATACGAGTTCCACCAGGTGAGGGCACCGTCAGCAAGGGTGCATGTGGAAAACTGAACTCTATCCCCTTCCGCACATTTGCTAATGCGAAAGACGGATTCCATCTTCTCAACCCATCTGATTAGGCCGATGGCTCCTTCAGTTCCTTTAAAGCTCAGGGGTTTGCAGTTTTGGAAATCCTTGTAGGAACAAGGCTTGGTAGTGGGAGGGGTATTGGCAGTACCACTATTCCTTTCGGGGGTCTCTGATGAATGTCGCGCCAAGGCTTCAGTCACAGCCTGAGAGATGATAGATGCCATCTGGGCATCAGTGTAAGTCCTTGACTTTGGCGACATGATTTTCCTGAGAATAGAAGGATAGGGTTTGTGAGAGATTGTCCATAAATGATGATTATCATAGATGTACATATATAAATGCGGTAATATACAACATCACAACATGACAATCAACATTATAGAACAATCAAGAGGAGTTGAATAACCATCTCTACTGACTAGCAACTACGTGCTAACTAGCCTGGTTATTTGAATTGTTTTGAGTTGGGTAAGGTCTCGCTCGAAGTGACTCGGTGGTCCTCCTAGCTACCTATGAGTTTCGTGATTACAAGAGATGTTGTCGAGAGCGGGATGAAATAGAAGATGTTTCGGTGGGTGTGTGTTGCCATCTCTATGACGAAGTGTTTGAATATGTGAGTGTCTATATATATAATATATAATAGACTAGCGTACTGTGCTTGATCGATGACTAACTATGTATATATACTTATATCACATAATAGTCTTATGAGTGTCTAACACAAACAATTATGAGTCCCGGTTTCTCTCGAGGTCATAGTCAACTAATGTATTCCTATTCCAGCATAACCATTTCAAGCCTTACATCATCTTTATTTAATTGTACATAGTTGATCAAGCTATGTTAAATTAAACTTGTATGACGTAACTCTTGAACCAATCACACTTAACAGCAAATACTGCCTAACGGTCATAGTCTAGGCCCACTAATGCAACCTAGTTCACTATAACCTGGCTCTGATACCAATCTGTAACACCCCCAAATTTACTGTTCGCGGAAGCATACATTGGGGTGCTACTAATCAATACACAAAGCACATAAGATACATAATGAACGACCACTACATGAGTCGTTTTACAATTTCATTGATTAACGTAAGAGTCTACATATGGTTTACAAAAGATGAGTTCGCATAGATATTTGAGAGATTCTAATACATATCTAATTTATACAAAATATAGAAATGCAAGGAAATCTCTTGATGATTATATGATTGCATGCGACTCGAGCTACAGTATCCTGATGGGCAGTCCAACTTACTGCTGAGTACCTGAGATAACATGCTAAAAGGTCAGCTATAAAGCTGGTGAGCTCACAGGTTTGATATGATAATATATGATTTGTGAACCGCAAGATTTAATGATTCGATTTACAAAGCATGTAAATAATTGATTGATGGGTATCACATGAATATTTGTAATTAAACAAATAAGTAAAGATTGATACAACTAACATGAGCACATAGTCTGAGCTTAACTGAGGGGTCAGGATCACAATCAAGTGCCTGATCGAGGGTGCCTCTATGCGTATGCCTAATCAACATACGTTTGAACAAATGATAATGCGTCCGTTTGACAGGTTAGTGCTTGCTAACTCGGACGGGGATTGTCAATCCCATATGGTACCATACACTAACATTCACGCTAAATCATATTAACAGAACTATGCTTTAGAGGACTTTGATTGATTAGATGAAAACAACTCATGCAGCATACGTGATAATTTGATACTTGCGTTTGTAGGTTCCATTTACGGACCAAATCGAGTAGTTTTACTTGCGTATTCAAAGCGGAAATCAAACACACAAATATATGCTAGATTAACACAACCAATGACCAAAACACAAGTGTATAACTTTGTATATAAAGAGATGGTAACAATACATACACTTTGACAAACACACTATAATCAAAATAACACAAACTAGTATTTTTTTTTCTGAGTTTGGAGGTGTTATGTGTGTGTTTTGTGTTGAGGCTGTACAAACAGAAACTGGCGAGCTTCTATTTATAGTCTGGACCAAACTGTATGCGACACAAGCTTTGTGTCGCATAGAATGTTCATGCGACACAGTCCTTGTGTCGCATAGATTGCTTCTGCGACACAATGCTTGTGTCGCATAGAATCCTTCTGCGACACATTGCTTGTGTCGCATGACATACAAAAATTGTAATTAAATTAGAACTAAAACTATTCAATACGTAATTACAATTCCGACACGATTACAGACTGAGACCAACTGACAGACACACATTGATGTACCAACAAACTCCCCCGTGTCTTCAGCTTGGTCTTCGAAAAATTCTTCAATTTTCTTCAGTCTTCAAACCCATCCAGGTGGAAAGTTTCCACCAGCGTGTATGCCGTAGGTGAAGCATATATCAACAATTTTCTGAAATCGTTTCGCTAAAACAGAGTTGAACTTGTTTCCTGGATTGTAGCGAATCCGATTGTCGAATAGCTTCTTCATGTCATCTCTTGACAGATTAATCAAGCTCATTGGGTCAAATATTCTGAAGTTAGCTTTTCGTAGACCCCACAAAGATCCTGTCTGAGGCTCTGAATCTGGTACAAAAACTAAGACGGCTTCGCCAGTGTGAGCATCCAGTTCCCAGTAATGAAAACGTTTCAGTAGATTGAATGGAACTGTTTCCAGAGCTATTTCAGTCAGACATTTAGCAGTCGGATAGTGAACTTTTACAATTGGCTGCTTGGTCTTTGGATCGAGCTTTTTCTTGAACGTGTACCTTGTACCCAGTACTGGTTTGACATAATGATATTTCTTTCGTTTAATTTCCTCACGCATGACCTTTTGAATAACATCTGCAACTCCATCATCGTAAGGATTTATCAACTGAAGCTGAGTAAGACGAACGGTGTCATGCTTTGGCAATGTACTCAATATCCTCAGTGATCGACGAAAGTACTGGATACCGTCAAGTCTTTTAATCATCAACCTTCCTTTGCTCACCTTCCAGCTTTTTATCAGGCCTGTATAATCACCACCAACCTGATATTTCTTGCATGTAACTGGAGCAGGTTCTGGATTTTTACCTTTTGGAAACCAGTTATCCCTTTCTCTGATGGGCATTTCCTTGTCAAAAGATACACATTCAGATGTATCAAGAGGGAAAATGTCATTGTAATTTGTCGTTTCTCGAACAGGGACTGGTTGTGCTTGTGAAGAACTGGAGGGTGCAGAAGATTCTTGAGCAGGACCAGGTTGAGAAGAAGATCCTGGAACGTAATTGAACGCTGGCCCTGACTCATCGTCTGAAGAATCAGATAATACAACACCCTCTTGAGGATAGGCTGGACAATCAGAATATTCTTCATCAGGATTAAGCTCTTCTCGTTCAACATCAACATCATCGTCATTATCAGCTGAGTTGAAGTCAAAATGTTCTTCAGGCGCACGATCATCATCGTCAACCGCAGATTGAAAGTAAGTCAGATTACAATACGTGTAATCTACAGCTAACGGTTTTGGTTGCCCTGGTTGCTCAATAATATACTCAAGAATAAGAGTTGTTTCATTAATATCAGAAGCATTTACATTTTCAGGATTTACATTTTCTTCGCCTTCGGCGGAAACCCTAGGGATTGATTCTAAGGCCGGTTGGGCTGTCTCCCCCGAAGCAATAGCTTGGGTTTCCAGCTGCAGAACCTTTGTCTTCAATTCTTCATTCTCTTTCTCCAAGCGAGAGATCCTAGCATCCTGAGCTTCAGAAACTGATGCTTGAGCTTCCATAGTCTGCTGCATCTTTTCAATCTTTGACAGGAGCTCCTGAATGACAGCTGGATGAGGAGTGATTGGAGTTTCAGTCCTTAGGGGCTCAGAAGATGTGGAAGTGGAAGTACGGGAACGTCTGACCAGAGGATTCAAATCAGCAATGTCAGAAACATCTCGAGGCCTTTTTCCTCGTGTAGAAGATTCAGGGAGTGGAGAAGAAGGCTGATAATTATCGATCTCAAGATCAAGATCTACCAACTCTGGATCAGCTACAACAGGCTGAACTGGCGGTTGTTGAGCTGGAGGTTGTTGAACCGGAGGCTGCTGAACGGGAGGCTGTTGAACGGGTGGCTGCTGAACCGGAGGCTGTTGTACTGGGGGCCTCGGGATTTGAGGTTGCTGAGCAGGTGGATCATTAAATTGTTCGCCTGGAGGAGGTACATAATCAGGATCCACAATGTGACCGAACAACGCAACCTCACGTTCCGGTGCTTCGCCTGACTTCGCAAACTTTGTACAAGCAGTATAAATTCTGGTATTCATAGGCGTTTGCGCGTAGGTAAAAGAGTTGATCACTGGAAGATCCGGGTGCAAATGGTTTAGTAACAGCTGAGTGAATCGGGGATACAACGCCCATTTGTCTTTATTATCCAAAGCGTTGTTCACAAAACCCCTGAAGATATAGCCTGAGAAGTTGAAGGGCTTGTTGTATATCAGGGCAAGAATAGCAGAGGCAGTCGCAAATTTCATCCCTTCGAGACCTGCCTTGCGACTGGATAAGCACACAATGACGATGTGAGCCAGATACCTCCAAACCTTTGTCATATAGGTTTTCTTGTACTGATCAACTGGAATGTCTTGATAACCAATCGATCGCATGCCCTGAGCAATAGCAGCTGAAGAAAACTGGGTGATCATGTCAGAATTATCACCGAATTCGAAGAAATCTCGAATAAGCTGTTCAGAAAAGATGACTTGGCGGCCGCGGACAGCAGAAATGATCCTAGTATCAGCTTCATCATAGTTGACCACCGCATTATCCCAAAACTCGGTAATGTGATTTGTCAGGATCCGTGTATCTGCAGTGATAGCTTTGTAAATACGCGAGCGTTGAAGAAATGCGATCATTGGGCGATACGGGCGGGAAGTCTCGACCGTTGTATTCATGAACGCCACAATGTTGTGACGTGGCTCCCAGAAGTATTTAGAGATGTCGATCTCTGGGAGTGCTGGAGCAGCTGGAGCAGCTTGAGCAGGTTGTTCAGCCATTTCTACAAAAATAACAGTAATACAGCCAAAACTCGAAATGCGTTAGCGTTAGTACCAAAAAATAATTCGCGTTTTATTTTTACAAAAGTTCTGCGACACATCAGTTGTGTCGCATGAGGTTCATACAACATAAGGACTGTGTCGTATAAGAATAATACGACACAAGCCTTGTGTCGTATGACACGTGTCACGCGGACAGCATTTCCCTTGCATTTAGCAATAATTGAGAAATTAATCTCGAATGCGACATAGTCGCTGTGTCGTATGGTGTGTCGTATAAAGTGGGTACGACATAACGTTTGTGTCGTATAAAGATACGACATAAGGACCGGTTATCAATACGACATAAAAACCAAGAATCTATGCGACATAACGACTATGTCGTATGTTATGTCGCAAAGATGAACATCAAAGCAAACCCATATTCGATCGATGAAACATTTTGGGGTTTTCAAAATCCAGACATACCCTAGGGTTCGTACACAACAGGGGATCAATAAAATGTATTTATCTAACCCTAATAACCCCTAAACCCTAAATAATTTAACGAAAAACCGAAACCCTAAAAACGTAATATGGGTCGATCGAATTCCGAACAAAATACGCGATTAAAACACGAAAGAATTATACCTAAAGATGCGCAAACAGATGATGAACAAGAGTCGAGCAACAAAACGCGAAGAAAAGCCTTCAAAATCACGAACCCGATCGAAAAACGCTTGTGTCGCAAAATCGCCTTTATGTCGTATAATTTGTGTCGTGTAAGTTTTGAAAACGTAAATGATTATGTCGTATGATGTGAATAGTTAACCCGTGACCCGCATACGACATAGAATACGACACAAACATAACTGACAAATACGACACAGGCGTTGTGTCGTATAACAGTAGTACGACACAGTGGTTGTGTCGCACGGGACACAAAGCAGAATTTGAAGATTTTAAAAAATTTAATTTCGATGCCGATTCGGATTTTGATTTTAGAATTTTCGCAAAGAAGATGATTTGTGACTAAAAAAAAATAAAAAAGAAAAATACAATTTAAAGAATATTAAAGAGATAAAACTAAATATAAACATAAAAGATAAGACACAAATACAACTAAAAGCGAGAAATTTATAAAATCGTTTTGGTGACGGAGTTGAGATACTGGTTAGGGATCATACCGAAATAACATGCAATTATTAGGAATAGAAAGAGTTATTTCGATTATCACTATATTTGTCCACTTTAAATTTACGTGGCACATTTAAAACACGTTTTATAAAAATTATTTCAAGACGATTATCGATATTGTTTATCCACTTAAGCATGTTACAACCGAGTTTGTGGAGTTAACCTTTTATTGTTAGAATGTATAAGTCTCTGTGGCACCCACCATTGATATACCCCTATACTCTAGACAAAAACATAGTTTCCATATTTAGAAAGAATAAAGAAAGATCATTTTTAAGAATCAGGCTAGAGTTGACAGGTCAGTACAGAAGTACAGCAAAGCAACCTAACGTGATTCAAGTATAATCAAAACTAATCGCAGTCAAACTGAAGTTGGAGTTTCCCAAACAGCGACCTTGGTAAGTATGATTTAGGATTAAGCAAAACCGATTGCAATCAAACTGAATTTGGAGTTTCCCAAACAGCGACCTTGTTCAGTATCATTAAGATTTTTAAGTGCATTGACCTGTAATTGCTTAACCCCAAGTTTATAGTAACTGTTACCAGTTCTGTACTTTCGTACAACAGAGGCAACAACCAGCATAAACTCCCAAATGATTTCAGATAAAAGTTCTAAAGATAGAAATATGTTAAGCTACGTTAAGGAATTAAGACATTGAGTCGTACATCATACGGAGTTTACCACAAGATAATAGACACATATTTAAATGATTTCTTAATAACCCAGAGACAGGTGTGTATCATGCCTACCGGTACATCGCATGATGAAGACAATTTTCATAAAAACGGTTTTAAGTGTGTCAGATAAACCTACTGACACATCAAATATAAAACTTAAAATTCCATTTTGTGCATGTCACTCGATGTACTATCATATCCCAAGTTGTTTACAGACTCAACTCAACGTCTATTTTAAAAATGTAGCAACCATTGCATTTCCTTGATACTAACAAGTATAAAGAGTGGCGGTTGCCCCTTTTTTTTTTTTTTTTTTTTTTTTTTTTAACACAAGAAAAGGAAATAAACTGTACAGAAAATAAGTCACAAATCATTTCTTGAGATCAAGGGAAATCATCCCTATCATATCCACAAGTTCGTTGAAACGAGCACGCGAAAAAGCTTTAGTGAATAAGTCGGCCTTTTGCTTAAGGGTATCTATGTGAATGAGGTCAATTAAATGTTTCTCATAGCAATCTCGTATGAAGTGAAACCTAATCTCTATGTGCTTGGTCTTAGAGTGTTGAACGGGATTGCGAATAATAGATATAGCAGCAGTATTATCAATATGAATATGAGTCAAAGTAAGAAGTAACCCATAGTCACGCAATTGATGTTGAATCCACAAAATCTGTGAACAACAGCTTGCAGCAGCAATGTATTCAGCTTCCGCTGTTGAGGTGGAAACTGTGGTTTGCTTCTTGCACTGCCAAGACACCAGTCGAGAACCGAGGTATTGGCATCCTCCTGTAGTTGATTTTTTATCCGAATTGCAGCCGCCATAATCAGAATCAGAATAGGCAGTGAGAGCGAAATTTTTTTCATTTGAGTACCATAGACCAAGTGATGGTCTATATTTGAGGTAACCAAAAATTCGCTTCACAGCCTTCATGTGAGAAACTTTGGGCTTTGATTGATATCTGGAACAGATAGACACAGCAAACACAATATCTGGTCTGGATGCAGTGAGATACATCAATGATCCTATCATAGAACGATAGTCCCGCTCCTTGCAATCTTCTTCGTGTTCAGCGGGTCCGAGTTTGTGATCAGTTTCAATGGGAGTACCATATGGCTTACAGTCATGGAGTTCATACCGAGTCAACATGTCATTGACATATTTGGACTGATGAATGTAGAAACCCTTGTCAGACTGCTCAACCTGTACACCTAGAAAGAACTTAAGTTCTCCCATGGCACTCATCTCAAACTCGGACTTCATAATCTTCTCGAAGTCTCTGCACAAAGAATCATTTGTTGAACCAAATATGATGTCGTCCACGTAAACCTGCACAAGTAACAAATCTTTTCCAACCCTTTTTATGAAGAGAGTGCTATCAATTTGGCCTCGTGAGAAGCCATTTCTCGTGAGATGATTTGCCAACCTCGCATACCAAGCTCTTGGAGCTTGATGAAGACCATATAATGCCTTGCCTAACTTGCACACATAATCAGGATGGTTTGGATCTTCAAAACCAGGAGGTTGCAAGACATACACATCCTTCAAAACCTCTCCATACAGAAATGCGCTCTTGACATCGAGTTGATAAACGCGAAAACCTTTAAATGTCGCATAGGCCAGAAAAATGCGAATGGACTCCAATCTTGCAACTGGAGCAAACACATCATCATAGTCTAAACCCTCAATCTGAGTAAAACCTTGAACAACCAGCCGAGCCTTATTCCGAATAACTACGCCTCTGTCATCTTTCTTCACGCGATAAACCCAGCGAGTTCCAATTGGATCGACATCCATTGGTAAAGGAACCAACTCCCAGACATCAAGCTTTTTGAATTGATTCAATTCTTCCTGCATAGCCTCAACCCAGTATGGATCTTTCAAAGCTTCAGCAATTTTCTTTGGTTCATGCTGAGACAAGAAGCATTCTTCCAATTCTTCTTCAACACAGGCAAAATTGGCAGATGAAGATTCTTCACGGACTTCATTAGCAGCAGATTGATGCCTAGTTAAGACACCTTGTTGAAGATCACCAATGATGTTTTCAGTGGGGTGAGTAGAATGAATTCTAAGCTGAGGAATCGGATCAGGCACAATGATCGAATCCAAATTTGACAGATCACCTCCAGGATTTTCAATTTCAACTGAGCTATTAGTGGCAGTATCCTCATTGTCAATTGGTGTGACAATATCGGTTTCAGTTTGAGGATTTGAGTCAGAAGCCAGTTGATCAACATCGGATGGATCGTCATCATTGACAATATTCTTAGGAGGTACTACTCTAGAATTGGAGATTGAGTCGTCAGAAGTAAGATCCAATCCATGAAGTAGAGACACCACCTTTGGTCCAGACTATAAATAGAAGCTCGCCAGTTTCTGTTTGTACAGCCTCAACACAAAACACACACATAACACCTCCAAACTCAGAAAAAAAATACTAGTTTGTGTTATTTTGATTATAGTGTGTTTGTCAAAGTGTATGTATTGTTACCATCTCTTTATATACAAAGTTATACACTTGTGTTTTGGTCATTGGTTGTGTTAATCTAGCATATATTTGTGTGTTTGATTTCCGCTTTGAATACGCAAGTAAAACTACTCGATTTGGTCCGTAAATGGAACCTACAGCGTTCACATGTAAAACAAAACGAGCATGTATCTCACCCCTAGGTAAAAGCATTTAAAAAGGGGCTATGAGACTCACCTGAGTCTGATGAATTGTTAGCCAACAATTATAATGATTCACAATGATTTGATGTCGTTACAACGACTGAACCTGCAGGGCGTCTTAGACGCGCAAGGTTTTGATAATGATTAGATATTGAACCTGCCGGGCGTATTAAACGCGCAAGGTTTAAAATGATTAGATGTCTTATCATATCATCTATGCTAGTTGTTCATCCAACTAGTAATGTCCAAATGATTTGGTTTAACTGATTAGATTTGAGTTTTTGAAAGATGTGTACGGCCCGTTGGTGAGTTTTTGGTAATAATAATCTCAACTATTATTATTATACTTTGATTGTTGTATCGTATTTAAATTGTTATAGTTAAAACTGCTAGTTATAGGTTTCTGCCGAAAGTTATGGTTTCTGCCGAATAGTTTCTACCGAAGGTTATAGTTTCTGCCGAAGGTTATAGTTTCTGCCGAAGGTTATAGTTTCTGCTGAAGGTTATAGTTTCTGCCGAAGGTTATAGTTTCTAGATTTTTAACTCGATGAACACTCTATTTAACCAACTTCTAGACCGATTCAAGTCTAACCAAAAATCACACTTATTCACCTAAGAATCTAGTGTAAATCTGCACTTTATGGAGATTTTATAATCTCATTTACTATTTTTAACAAAAATAAACATGAGGAGTGGTCGGTTTCGGTTCAAAACAGGCCTCGGCTCAAAGATTAGCCTCTACACTAAAAACCGTGTATTTTCAGAGGTGGCCATAGAAGAACTTTTTTTATAAGACATTCACACGAAGATTTCGGTATAAAGTTCATGCGTTGATTCATCCTACAACTCAAGTTATAGTCGTTTTAGTGAGGTCATTTTTCTGGTCAGAAAAGCTGTTAACATATATGTGTTACAAAAACGTATTTTAAGCTTTGTTTTTGGACATTTTATTGTTAGATGAGCTACTAAGCATGTTATATATCAATAAGCAAGTATTTCTAGAGAGATAAAAGGATGTGTTCTTACAAGAAATGATGATCTAAAGGTGAAGATGGGGAAATGCTACTCGGTTTGCTTCCGTGCTCCGTTTCCTTGCTTCAATCTTCGAAAACCGATGGTGGATGATGGAGATGAGTATGGTGGCTTGTGGTGGATGATGGTGGTTGTCTTGTGGCTGATCAAAAACGTGGATAAGGGAGGGAGAGAGAGTAGAGAGAGAGAGATGGTAGTTGATGAATGATTGAGGGTGGGTGTTTGGTGACTTATTGTTAAAGAAGCAACAACAAGGAGTATGGAGCACCATACTCCCTCATGTGGCTGGTTCTAGTGGGTCCCTTATGGGGTGTGGTGTGTTATTTTCTTGTTCCCCAATTTGCGTTAAGCTTCGTGTTCGTTTACCCGTTCGTTTCGACGTTTATATATACGTTAAACGTTTATCGTTTGTGTTTTAAGTAACGATTTAATTCTCGATATTTTTGATTGAAGTATTTAATCAAAATACTTTATTTGGAGTTATGAACACATATCTTGAACTTTATTCGTTTGTCGGACGCGCCTCGCGCGTTTTATTCGTGTCGGTTACGTTTTAAACAAAACGTACATTGTTTCGTATATTATTAATACATAATAATATAATGTAAATAACTACTATTTAATTATCAAATAGATTTATGTTATTTATTAAAAAGTTTCACCAACGTCCGTATGAAAGTGTATCGGAGTTCGGCCGATATAATAATGCACGATTAAACTTAATCGTTTAAATGCGTATATTTATAAAATACACGTAATGATACATACAATTAGCCTAATACATAGAACTAATTACACGTATTTCTAAATGATTAGGAACTAAAAACTAGTCCTAATTTTTACGGTTGTCACACTATCTGTCAGTCCGGCTCAAATGATCCATACGCCGTATGGAAATTCCATACGCCGTATGGATGTAAATTTCCAACTTTTCACCATTTTGACTCTCTCTTTCAAAACTTCAACTTGATAGCTTCTTTTCTACGATATTAGCTCGATTTCTGACTCTTTTCCGATTCAAGCTCCAATTAACTCCTATATGCAAATATGAACAAAATAAGTATCATATTCAAATAAAATGCATAAGAAATCTATTGAACAAAGGCGTAATTAGTACTATAATTTAGTACATTTTGGCGTTCATCACCTACTTGCAGCTGACGGCGGATTTTTCCGCTTTTGTCCGGAAGATGACGAACTCCCGACCAAGACCGAACCCTGTTTCCCCGCCTCAAGACACTGACCAACCCGATGTCCTTCCTTCTTACACGTCCAACACATAAAATTAAGATACTTTCAATTCTTGATTTCATGCCCAAGTTCACCACATTTGAGGCATTTATTCGTTTGAGGAGTACACTGACCAGAATGTCGTGACTTACAAGAATTACACCAGTTAGAACCTCCAGATGAACCGCTTTTACTACCAGATCTTTGACCCTGTCGATTACTCTGCCATCTCGACTTTCCTTTTCCTGAAGAATCATTTCTAGATTTCTGAGAAGAAGTATCCTTAGCTGGATAACCCTTAACTCTCATATCACTATCAACAGAACGTGCAAGGTTAAAAGCCTGAGATAAAGTACTCGCTAATCTTACAGTGGTACGATAACTTGGAGGTAAAGCATCAACAAACTGTTCAATTCTAGTTTTTTCATTAGGGACCCACTGTTGAACAAACCGCAGCTTCTCAGAAAACTGGGCTATTAACTCGTCAATCGTCATCTTATCAGTTAACTATAAGTTCACAAACTCTTATCTGATTCGAGCCATATCAAAGTCTGAACAATATTGATTACAAACTACTTGATGAAAATCAGGCCATCGAATAGCTTCCTTTTGTTGTTGAGTCAAATGCCCTGTGACAGAATCCCACTAAACCATAGCTTCATCTTTAAGACATTGAACTGCATACGAAACTTTAGATTCTTCTTCACAATGTGTTACATCGAATTTTCGTTCCATATCTCTTAACCAATTTAATGTCACAGACGGATTGGTGCTTCCATGAAGCTCTGGTGGTTTACTAGCCATAAACGTTTTGAAAGAACACACCTTACCCAACTGAGATGGTAGAACAGTACCAAATGCAGGTATTTGTTGTTGAAAACGTTGCTGAGATGACACAGCTTCAGTTTGTCTTTTAAATTCTCTAAGATTAATCACCTCATCTTCTAATTCATGCATATAATCATCTCTATTCGATTCCTCGCCAACATGAACGGAAGTACCATCATGACCATGTTGTTCACCATGAATATGCAAAGGAGGAGCATCGGTCCTTAGGCATTGTTAGGGTTGGCGGTCGGTTGCTCGTTATCTGCCATATCTGTATTCATCACAACAACTCAACAATTGTTAATCGTTTGCACCTATCTACTAAACGATTCACATACAATGCTAAATCCCATACTCAGGAATGTTTGACATAACACGCTCCAGAATTGGGATTGAACACTTTACAATGCTCAATTAGCCCAAAACTATGCTCGGATACCAACTTATAACACCCCTTATTTAGTTCATCAATATTATATTATTATCACGGAAGCGTATACTTTAAAATACATATTTCATTATTATACATTAAAACTGTGTATAACTTTTCGCAACATTTATACAACCTGTTTATCAACTAGTCCAACTACGGTTCACTTGTTACAAAACGGGGTATTATATAATACATAACATGGTCTATAACAAACTTTATCAGAGTCGCCAACATCAAACATTCCCCGCTACAAGAGCATCACATTCCTGCAACCCACATCCCAAAATATAACCTGCAGGAAGTAAAATGAGGGATTAGCACGAAGCTAAGTGAATGAATTCATCACACACAATTCAACCTAGCATAACCACCTGTTTACACCAAACAACCGTAAACACATGATTCAACCAGTCAACAATACAATAATGAGGATCGGTGGTTCTGTAGAATACCATAATACCCGGGTGGCTTCCCAGAACACTAATCCAACCATATCTGTATGGCCAAAACGGACGAGACCGATAGCTAGTGTCTATTATACTCAAACACAGGTTCTATACATACAACAAATGAAGCAAGACCCTGTGTAATTCACATAATAATCAACTAGCTCAACCAACCAGTTCAACTCGTTGACCTCATTAACAACTGATGCCCGAAGGCCACACATATCACGTAGATTTATAATCAACAATATCAACTAAATAATTCAACAATTATATCTACGTTTACTTGTTGTAACCAAATAGTTACAACTAAATCAAATGGTGAGTTCTAAATCCACTCACCGATACCTTTGTCTTCACAAACTCAGAATCCAAGTGTCACTTATCTTTTGGAGGATCTGAGAATAACAATCAATATAAGTTAGTAATCAGGATCATCAATACTAAACTTATATCCAACATAATTCAAGGAACTAAATATTATTTACATAATCATAATAAGTTCCTAATCATGCTCAGTATTCGTAATTAAGCATATTAACTAATATACATTATAAGTAACACATGTGTTACAATAAAAAGAGAAATTATACAATCCGGTCACTACCCGCCGGGTACAAGGCTTTACCAGCCGGGTACCCGATGAAACAACCGGATGAATTAAGATTTCATGGTAACAGAACTTTTCCACGTTTTAAAGGCTGGGGCAGCAGCCGGGTTCCCGGTTTACCCGCCGGGTTCCCTCATTTGGTACACTACCCGCCGGGTAACCACCCCTGTATCTGCATCATCGTACAGCAAAACCCCATAACCCGATTTTTAACACCAAACTCACAAAACTCAGCTCCAATTCATCTAATATAATCACAAACATTATATATCATCTAGTACATCATGTATTAACAACTTTCAATCAACAATTCAAGTTTATGAACAAATCAATCCATTTATACTTGAATGTAAACATAAGAATTTAAACATGATAAACTACTTACAATTTAAAAGATTACAAAGGAGTGATGATGATACAACTTGCTCAAGATCACAGCTTTCACTTGGTTCAATTTCTTGTTAGAAGTTCTTAGTTTTGGTTTTTAGTTGTAAGGTTTCAAAGAAATAGAACTACTTTCCATTTTGGGAAAGTTAAATAGGTCGGCCAAAAATATCTCCACCGACCCCGTATCCACTTAAAACAATCCCCTTCTAAATCTATTGTCTGGAACCTAAATTCCAATTGCGAGAAACTTATTTTATTTTACCGTCAACTATAGTAAATTAAAACAATCAATAATTTACTATTCACAATAAGTCCTGAGACTTATTCATCTAAGTTTCGCAATTAAACAAACTATAATCAAATAATTTCTAAAACAATTAAATAATCAATTTAAAATAAGAAATTACCAGACCACTAGAGAGGATGTTACATTAACCATTACCTCAGTGTTCAAGTTCAGTGTTCAACTGAACACTAACTACACACTGAAACTCCATCAACCACTCACTGTGCTCTTAGTGTTTTTCTCCATTAGTACATGTATTACTACTAATCATATGTTGTGTTGTTATTACTCGTAGGGTCATGCGTGATTTGGTTTGGGAAGGTTATGAACATTAACCATAACCAAATAGAATATGACGGTTACTTGATATTAACAACTGTTGGTTCGATTAATTAGCGGGTCATTCAAAAGATTTATCCTTTCGGTTAAAGAACTTAACTGTCAAATATATAGGTTGTAACTCGAGCCCAACATTTGTTACTTTTTGATCAAAAATTTTTTTTTTTTTAACATCGTAGACATTTTAATAATACTAATAATTAAGAATACAACAATGACATAGAATAAACGAAAAAAACTTGATGCAACAATAAAAGACCCCATCTACAAGATATAAATTGAGAAACAGGGGAGCACCAATAATACAAAAGTCCAAAATCAATAATACAGTGATTAACTTTTATATATTTTTAGGTCCTAATAAAGCTACCCCTTTTCCCCCTTTTTCCCATCTCCTACCCCCTCACACCCTTCTTATCAATTACATCATCTTTTTTTTTTTTTACTTTTCTGGGTATACCCCCCCTCCTATTCTAATCCCTACCCCCTGATTTGTCTAAAACTGAAACTGATTATGTACTGAATTGAGACCGATCTTAGATAAAACTAAATTAAAAAAGGACTGGACGGAGACTGCACCGGGTCCGGGGGTATCCCCTATAAAAAGGGGGGGGGGGGGGGGGGGGGTGTCTTTATAATTCCCCATTTTTTAGCACCAATTCATACAGGAAAAAGAATAATATATATTGATATTTTTATATAATCTAATCATAAAATAACTAAAATATTTGAGGCGGAGCGGTTGATGGTAGATAGGTTATGGACATTAACTGTAACTAAACCACCATAGGTGATTACTTTCATTTTACATAACCGAACCGTCGGTTTGCATGGTGGATCGGTTTAACTGGTTCAGAAAGTGGTTAATTCGGTTATGGTTCGGTTAAACGGTTTTTGTGCTCACCCCTAATTACTCCATCCGTCCCATTTTAGTTGCCCACATTACTATTTCGGGTTGTTCTATTATAAGTGTCCACTTTGATGTTTAACCAATCAAAAAAATATTGTAGTGGATAGATATAATATTTGATTGGTGAAAATTGTAGTTAGTGAAGAATCCTAAAACCTTGTGTCTACTCAAAGTGAGAATACAAAAGTATATAAAATATGTTTTGGGGGTGACAACAACATAAATCATGTTTATTTGTGTACCGGGAAAATAGACGGTATATAAATCACTACCATTAAGAAGGAGTTCTTACGACTACTCCTATGGAAATCGTTTTTATGTGTTCTCACTTAAACGAACAGTGGGAAGCCATATGCACCATTGCATCCTTCGTTTGTCTTTCATAATTTTGTTCGTTGAGTGATGAAAGGGGACTAACGAAGAGTGAGTCGGCTTAATCTAACCTTTTCTTTTAGGCATGAATGAAATGTATAATTGATAAATGTACTATCTTGGTATATTGATAAATGCAGATCGCGGATTATTAGACGGGCGGGGTGGTTGTGGCCCCTCAAAAGTTGGAGGTCTAACTAGCATATATATTTATTAGGACGAATTAAAAAAAAAAACATATAATAATTTTATAAGTTGGCCCCTCCAGAATTAAAAAAAAAAAAAAACAATTCTTATAATTTTAGTACTCAAATGTAATTTGCTCCATTTTTTGAGCTTGAATTTCTTGTATTTCATAAACCGATAATTTGTTCAATATGAAATTTGCAAAATTGGTCTAAAAAAATCACTTTGTTTTTTTTAGGAATTAGGCTTCTAAAACTTACCGAACTTTTAACTACCAATTTGTTAATATTAAGTTAAAATGATAAATTAGTTAGAATGTTGATTACTTTTAAAAGTTTCGGCCCCCCTATTGATAACGATTAAGATCCGCCACTTGGAAGTATCCAATTAAAAGTTAATTGGTATATTGATAAACTGGCCAAATTGGTGTCTTAGAGAATGAAGATTTCGAAATTTATGGTCGAAAGTAAAGAGATGTTAAACCCAACGGCTTAGAAGAATGGTAGTTCAGCCTCGTACCATAGCTTGCGATTAACGAACTAAACGCATTTCTAATATAACTATATAAGTACGGTTTGGACTTTTTTAAGGCTCAGACGGCCATAAGTAAAATTAGCCTAGATTTAAATGGGCTACAAATTTTGGGAAGTCTTGTAAATGAATTATTTTGTTAGCCCATTTAGAATTAGGCATACAATCACATATTGGGTAGCTTTATTATGGTTGTTAGTGGTTTACCAAATCGCAACGATTGTATTATGTTAAAAAAACTAATCACATTAACATTAATCTTAATCTTAAATCTTATAATGTATATATATATATATATATATATATATATATATATATATATATATAAAAATTATATATAAGAAACATGTTATGATGTCATCAAAATTTCAATTAACCAATCAAATTCTTTAATTATATCCAATTAGCTAAAATTTAGAATACAATAATGTCATCAATATTAATTATTAATTTAAGTTTTATTATTATTATTATTATTATTATTATTATTATTATTATTATATTATTATTATTGTTATTGTTATTGATGTTGTTATTATTATTATTATTATTATTATATTTTAATGAATTTCTTCTTCGAAGGGATATATACAAACACTACAGATTACATGTGGCGAATTATATATAAGAAACATGTTATGATGTCATCAAAATTTCAATTTACCAATCAAATTCTTTAATTATATCCAATTAGCTAAAATTTAGAATACAATGATGTCATCAATATTAATTATTAATTTAAGTTTTATTATTATTATTATTATTATTATTATTGTTATTATTATTATATTTTAATGAATTTCTTCTACGAAGGGATATATACAAACACTACAGATTACATGTGGCGAATTAGTTTAAAGTTAATTAGGATACTTATAAAAACATTTATTATTATTTTTAAATTATGATAAGTACCTTACATTAAATTCTGTACATATTTGTTTTGTAACCATATGATTATTACAAACATCGTTAAATTAAATTATTATCTTATCTTAAATTATATATAGGAAACATGGTTATGACATCATCAATTTAAATCAAACTTAATTTATCAATTAAGTCCCTCTATTTTAGTTAAATTAAAATTAAAACATTTAATTTAATTAATCAATCAACACCCGTGTGTATACACGGGTTTGCGATCTAGTATACAAATATAAAAATCATTCAATTATGCGTAATAGCTTATAAAATCAAACATCAATTTTAATGCATGACCCGTGTGTATACACGGGTTTGTAATCTAGTATCTTAAATTATATATAAGAAACAATTGATGATGTCATCAAAAATCTAATCAACCAATAGAATTACTTAATTTTGTCCAATTAGCTAAATTATAGGATTTAGTGACATCATAAATCATTAATTATTTATTAATATAAAGAAAATTAATTATGATAACTTTATCCAAATAGGTATTCGTAATACATCATGATTATTATCATATCACAATAGGTATTCGTAATACATTAGGACTATTATCATATCACAATTTGATTTGATGATGCGTTGATGAGATTTAATCCTTCGTATTAACAACTTTTAAAATCTATTTGTTTTCGTCCAACCCCGTGTAACACACGGGTATAGAGGCTAGTAAATATAATATAGGAAGCGGTTTTAAGGCATTCAATTTTAAAATTGAAGTCCAATTAACCAATAAGAATTTAGTATTTATTATTTTATTATTATTATTATTTATTTTTAATATAATTATTAATATAATAAAGCAACGCATGACTTCCGGGTTTCATAACTTTAGTAGGCTTACAACATTATTTATTGTTAATTTAATTTATTTTTTATTCATTATTATTTTATTATTATTAAATTATATTTATTTTAATTTAATTAATTTTAATAAAAGAACAATTTTCTAATAGTTTATCTTCGTCTACGTTCCTATCTTAAATAAACTACCTCATTTGTTGTTTTATATTAAGATTTGGGATCATGAAGGCTCACATTATTTGGAGGGCTCTGAGAGTCGCAAATCTCCACCGTCCAATTTACTGATCAATGATCCACATGAATTGAGATTTGAGGGAGGGGTTGTTTTGGTAAATATGTGAAGTGAGGGACTGAGTTGTTACTTTTTTGAATTAAGTCAAGGGTAAATAAGTCATTTGACTTATTAAATATCAGAGTCATTATTTCGGTCCGGTCTGCAAATGTGTACCCTCACACACAATGTTCACACATAATCACACACTTCTCTCACATAATTACACATACACTCCTCCGGATCACAATTACGCACAGTATCACACACATTTGCGTTCAACAAACACACAATAACACTCTCTCCAACAACTTCATAATCGTAATTTTTTAAGCAAAGATGTCAAAAATATTAAAGGATTCGCAGGATTCCGTTGATGAATGTTCGAAAATTGTTGCTCGCAAGAAGAAGAAAGATAATTGAATTATATCTCGTAAATTTGAAATCATAATCGTCAGTTTTTACGATTTTTTGAAAAAAAATCGTAATCGTCGTTTTTTAACGTTGTTTTTTATTTTGTTTTGTTCTCACAACGTCTCATAGGATTCAAAGAACGACAAGGTATCAAGAGTTCGTACGAATCAGATTGAAAAGGAAATTACTATAGATCTGTGTCAATCTGATGGTGGTGAAGATAACCAAGTTCAAAGTAATGAAAGTATACATCTTATTATCATTTTTTTATTTCTTTTTTTAGGTTTTTTTTATGTTTAATACGTGTTTTTTTTTTCGATTTATTGTGATATATGTGTTGATTCAAGTGTTATTCTTTCTTCTTCTTTTTGTTTTTTTGCTGAAATGAGTTGCTATGTTGTTACGCTAGAACTCGAATTTTTTAGTGAAGTTTATTTGTATAACACCCTCCAAAATACCAAGACATTTTTTTTTCTTCATACGGAAGCGTAGATAAAAGCAATACGACAAAGATTGCGTATATTACATTTCAAAATGTGCAACCCAATTACATGCAATAGTTAATACCAAGTCCTCATTACAAGTATTAATACAAACTTAGGTGTTATTTTAAAATCCATAACATAATTGTTTTGAACCCAAAATATTTCAAGCACAATCAGAGAGCGGTGCCAAACATTCCTTCAACCAACTTCTAGTACCCACCAGCAAAAGCTAAACCTGCAAGAAGTTGGGGGAGAGGGATTAGCACAAAGCTAATTGAACAAATTCAGGATTTACAATCTAACTTAGCATAACAAGTAACTACAACTAGCACATCTCAAGTAACATAGAATGATCGGTGGTCCTTGAGGTACCTTCATACCGCGGTGGTTCCCCAAGTAACACTTATAACCAACTGAAGGCCAAACAGTGGTTAGACCGATAGTTTAGTACTAATACTACATAATATGTAATTTCAGTGCCCAACACATGTACAAATCAATTACGTTGTCCAAAGTAATAGTACCCAAACCCAACACATTAGTTGACCCTCACCAAATCAAATAGTCCAACTATCATAGCATATAGGACACCAATAAATCGTTCAAGGAATAACCGTCATGGCAATATAATATTAAAGCAATCATTGCAATAAACCAAATTACCCATTGTAACCACGGTGTTACAACTAACTTAGACTGAGAGTCCAAGATCCACTCACCCTTGTCGATCGCAGTCTCCACTCAAAGGTCTTATCTTATTGAGTCTTCGGTTTATCTGAGAAAACAATCAAAACCGAATTAGATTCTCGTATCAAGTTTATTACAATCTAATCATGCACATAATGTCAATTAATTACTTACTCTATACTTCCATTACTAGTTAAATAACATAAGTACTTAAGTCACAAGTTGTCAAATTCATCAAATTAAAACTGACAAACGCGATCCGGGTAAGGTGTGGCTGGATCGCGTTCCATAACACCAAAACATTCTGTTACCAAAATACACTATCAAACGCGATCCGGATCAAGGGCCTGGATCGCGTTCCGAAGAACAAAACCAATCCGACTCAATTTTACAAAGGCTAACGCGATCCGGACATCATGGGGCTGGATCGCGTTCCGAAGAACAATTTTGACCTGTGACTCTTTATAACTATGAAACGCGATCCGGATCAAATGCCGGGATCACGTTCGTACGATTTCCAGCAACATCACAGACCTGTAACACTATATGCACGAACACAAAACCCAAATTTCACAAATGCAGATGCAATACTCGATTTTAACCAAAGAATAACCACATTCATCAACTACCAACATGTTATAACAACACATAAACATCATCAAACCCTAAATCCTAAACATGCATCATCAATTTAACCTAATTTAACCAAATCAAGCAAGGACACATAATGGGGCATAGTTTAGCTTACAATGGAGATGATGATCAGATGGAGAAGATGAATATGAGATGTTAAATCCAAAATCACAGCTACAATTGCTGATTTGTTTGATGATTTCACTTTGATTTCCAATTGAAGGTGTGTGTTCTTGGTGGTTTTAGAGCAAAATCAGGAAATGAGGGAAAAAGGGGTCGACTGACTCATTTAACCCAAACTCAACACAGTGTAATATTATACCCGTCCTAAATCTATTGTCTGGAACCTAAAAACCATTTGCGAGAGATAAGTTTTATTATACCGTCAACTAAATTAATTTAAAACAATTAATAATTTATTTATCACAATAAGTCTTTTGACCATTTGACCTATTATTTTAGTTATCAAATACACCAAGTATTTATAAATACAATTTAAATACGAAATAAATAAATGAATTTACCGTATTTCTACCAAGCCCATATCCAGGATGTTACAAATCTTCCCTCTTTAAGGAGATTTCGTCCCCGAAATCTCGTCACGCCCAAAAAGACTAGGATAACGCATCCTCATGCTAGACTCGGTCTCCCACGTAAGGTTTGGACCCAAACTATGATTCCATTTAACCAACACCATAGGGATATCCTTATTACGAAGTTTAGTCACTTTACGATCTAAAAGTTCCACAGACTCTTCTACAAGTCTCTGACTCAAGTCCACACGTAGGTCTTGCAATGGAAGAACTTGGGATTGGTCCTCCACATTGCATTTTCTTAAGTAGCACACATTAAAAGTATCATGAATACCCGCCAATTCAGGAGGAAGGTCTAAGGAAACAGTTTGGTCATTGACTACTTGTCGAATTTTAAATGGCCCTATGTATCTAGGAGCTAGTTTACCCCGTTTTCCAAACCGGATAACACCCTTCCAAGGTGAGACCTTCAAGTAAACCAACTCACCTTCTACAAAAGAAACGGGTCTATGACGTGGATCGGCATATTGCTTTTGCCTATCACGACCTTTCAATCTATCACGGGCTATGGCTACCTTATCGGCGGTAATTTGAACTAAGTCGGGGCCCAAAAACTGTTTATCACCCGCCTCTAACCAACATGTGGGCGTTCTACACTTACGACCATATAACAACTCATAAGGTGGCATACCTATACTAGAGTGATATGAATTATTATAAGCGAATTCGACCAATGGCAAATGGGTATCCCATAACCCACCATATTCTAACACACATGCACGCAACATATCCTCCAAGGTTTGAATGGTGCGCTCCGACTGACCATCCGTCTGAGGGTGATAAGCCGTACTCAAATTAATTCTGGTACCCAATTCACGCTGCAAACTTTGCCAAAAACCCGATACAAACCGAGAATCTCTGTCGGAAATAATCGATAACGGAATACCATGTCGAACCACAACCTCATTGATGTACAACTGGGCCAACTTACTCAGAGATGCCGACTCACAAGTAGCAAGGAAATGAGCACTTTTGGTTAGTCTATCTACAATCACCCAAATCATATCGTTACCCTTGACCGTCTGAGGCAACTTGGTCACAAAATCCATGGTAATATGCTCCCATTTCCACTCGGGAATCTCAAGCTGTTTCAAAGTTCCATAGGGTTTCTGATGTTCGGCTTTTACTTGGGAACAAATATGGCATGATTCAACAAACCGAGCAACATCCAATTTCAAAGTAGGCCACCAATACAATGGTTTCAAATCCTGATACATCTTGGTGCTACCTGGATGAACCGACAATCTAGACTTGTGAGCTTCTAACAAGATCACATTTCGAAGACCACCAACCAAAGGAACCCAAACTCGATTCTGAAAAGTCTTTAATCCACGAGAGTCATCGATCATCAAATCCTTTCTTTTATATATAGCCTCAGATTTCAAGTTATGCTCCAACAATGCCTCCATTTGAGCTGATTTTAAACTGTCAATCAAATCTAAAGAAACCTCCAATCGCATAAAACAAACTTTCTCCGGTTTCCCTTTTCGACTCAAAGCATTCGCCACAACATTGGCTTTACCCGGGTGATAGCGAATTTCACAATCATAATCCTTAATCAATTCCAACCATCGCCTTTGATGCATGTTGAGCTCTTTCTGAGAAAACATATATTGAAGACTTTTGTGATCCGTACAAATAACACATTTCGTACCATATAGGTAATGCCACCAAATTTTCAAGGCGAAAACCACAGCCGCAAGTTCAAGGTCACGGGTAGGATAATTTGTCTCATGAGGTTTCAATTGTCGTGAAGCATAAGCAATAACACGGTCGCGTTGCATCAAAACACAACCCAAACCTGCAGAAGATGCGTCACAATACACAATAAAATCATCGGACCCGTCAGGCAATGCTAAAACCGGAGCCTGACACAACAACTGTTTCAAATTCTGGAAAGCCGATTCTTGTTGATCACTTCATAGAAATTTCACATCTTTACGAGTTAATTTAGTCAAAGGACCCGCTAGCTTAGAAAAATCCTTAATGAACTTTCTGTAATACCCAGCTAATCCAAGGAAACTCTTAATTTCAGAAGGAGACTTAGGCGCTTGCCAATTCATGACGGCCTCAATTTTAGATGGATCCACTTTAACTCCATCCCCACAGATGATGTGACCCAAAAATTGCACCTCACGTAACCAAAACTCACATTTCAAAAATTTAGCAAACAATTTCTCCTTTCTTAAAGTATCAAGAACCAAACGTAAATGCATCTCATGATCGGATTCAGATTTAGAATAAATTAGGATATCATCAATAAACACTATCACAAATTTATCAAGAAAAGGTCGGCATACTCTATTCATCAAATCCATGAAGATTGCCGGAGCGTTAGTCAACCCAAAAGGCATAACAAGAAATTCATAATGCCCATATCTAGTGCGAAAAGCCGTCTTAGGAATATCTTCCTCACAAACCCGCACTTGGTGATAACCCGATCTCAAATCAATTTTAGAGAAGTATGAAGACCCTTGCAATTGGTCAAACAGTTCATCAATTCGGGGCAAAGGGTACTTATTCTTTATGGTTCTTTTATTCAACTCTCTATAATCAATACACATCCTAAGGATGCCATCCTTCTTTTTCACAAATAACACGGGCGCACCCCAAGGAGATGAACTAGGTCTAACAAAACCCTTATCTAGCAACCCCTGAATTTGACTCATCATTTTTCTAATTTCGGAAGGAGCTAGTCTATAAGGAGCCCTAGCTACAGGAGAAGAACCAGGAATCAATTCAATTTTATACTCTACATCTCTAATAGGAGGCAAGCCGGGCAATTCATCGGGAAAAACATCCGAGTATTCCGAAACCACTCGGACGTCGGTGACCTTTTTCTTTTCTAGTTTAGCATTAACAACATAGGCCAAATATGATTCACACCCCTTAGCTAGAGATTTTCTAGCTTTCATCATCGAAATCAAGGGAATACTACCATTTACCCGCACACCCCGAGCCATGACATATGACTCATTCGAGGTAGGAAGTCTTATTAGCTTTCTATGACAATCGATGTTGGCCTTATTTTGACTCAACCAGTCCATACCCAAAACCACATCAAATCCCGGAATGGGCATCAAAAGAAAAGAGACAGGAAAATTATGGCCTTCAATCAAAATACTAGCCCCAGTCACTGATGTGGTAACTGGAACCATTTTACCATTCGCTACTTCAACCTCAATAGGATTTGTAATCACAGAGGGAGTCAATTTCAATTTATCACAAAAGGTTATGGATATGAATGAACAATTAGCTCCAGAATCGAATAAGACACATGCCGGTACAGAATTTACAAGAAAAGTACCAGTGATGACGTCCTCTGTCCTGACAGCTTCATCGGCTGTCATTTGGAAAGCCCTGCCCGTTGCTAAAGGTGGATTCTTTCTTTTCTGGCCAGAAGATGAAGAACCTCCGACCGTACCCGTTCTCTGTCTCTCTGTCTCCGGACACAAACCCGAACGGTGACCTTCCTTGCGACAGTTCCAACACACCGGCTTAGGGAAAGTACAATCTTTGATATCATGGCCAAACTGTCCACACTTAATGCACCTAGCCGTTTGAGGAGTACAAGGACCCGTGTGCTTTGATTTACAATTAATGCACCAGTTCGATTTATCCCCTATAGCACCACCACTCGAACCTTGCCCTTTACCACGGGAAGAACCATGCCACTTTTTCTTTCCGGGGCTACCCGAAGACTCACTCTTGGGTTTCATAGGAGACTTGTCCTTCACTTCAAATCCTTGAGCCCTAACATCCCCATCCACTGAACGGGCTAACTCAAAAGCTTGGTTAAGAGTACCTGCAAGCCTAACAGTCGTCCGATAAGTATGGGGCAACATACCAACAAAGTGGTCAATCTGGGTCCTCTCATCCGGCACCCATTGGTGCACAAACCTCAACTTCTCAGTGAATTGGAAGATAAGGTCATCCATCGTCATATTATCCGACAATTGCATATCCAAAAATTCACGTCTAATACGGGTCATATCATATCCTGAACAGTACTTTTTGCAAACCTCATTATAAAAATCAGTCCACGTAATGGAAGCCCTTTGTTGAGGAGGCAAATGGGAGGTAATGGAATCCCACCAACCCATCGCCGGACCCTTGAGAAGCTGAACCGCATAAGGAACCTTAACTTCCTCTTCACATCTACATATCAAATTTTCTTTCAACATCCCTCAACCAATCCAAAGTCACTGAGGGATTTGAACTACCATAATAATCTGATGGTCCACTAGATTTAAATGTCTTAAAAGAACAAAGCTTATGTTGATACGGTGGGGGAAATAACGGAATTTGATAACCTGATGGCCCGGAAGAGAAAGGGGCCGATGTTTGATAATTACCATCATGCTGTTGTTGATGATAAGGAGGCATAGATGTAGGAACCTGTGATGTCACCACAGTAGGCGGTACCATGCTATAGACTGGTGGTGAAGTCCGAGGAATCTGCTGAGATAACCGAGCTTGTTGTTCTAAAAACTGCTGCTCAATAGCTTTAAGTCTAACATTTTCTCCTTCTAAGTGCAATAGATAATCCTCTTGGGTCATGTCCTCAGCCGAGAAGGAAGTACCGGTTTGCCCTAGGATAACATGTTGGGTTTCAGGAGGAGAGAAATCGGATACCGGAAGGTTAATGAAAGTAACGGTCGGGTTCTTATTGTCTGCCATATCCTGCACAACCACATCTCACAACTCGTTAATTGTTAGTACCTACATACTAAACAATTATTCTATCATAACTAAATCCCGCACGCTGGAATGTTTGACTGACACAATAGATTTGGGATTGAACACTTACAATTGTCCAATTCACCCAAACCTATGCTCTGATACCAACTTATAACACCCTCCAAAATACCAAGACATTTTTTTTTATACGGAAGCGTAGATAAAAGCAACACGACAAAGATTGCGTATATTACATTTCAAAATGTGCAACCCAATTACATGCAATAGTTAATACCAAGTCCTCATTACAAGTATTAATACAAACTTAGGTGTTATTTTAAAATCCATAACATAATTGTTTTGAACCCAAAATATTTCAAACACAATCAGAGAGCGGTGTCAAACATTCCTTCAACCAACTTCTAGTACCCACCAGCAAAAGCTAAACCTGCAAGAAGTTGGGGGAGAGGGATTAGCACAAAGCTAAGTGAACAAATCCAGGATTCACAACGTAACTTAGCATAACAAGTAACTACAACTAGCATATTTCAAGTAACATAGAAGGATCGGTGGTCCTTGAGGTACCTTCATACCGCGGTGGTTCCCCAAGTAACACTTATAACCAACTGAAGGCCAAACAGTGGTTAGACCGATAGTTTAGTACTAATACTACATAATACGTAATTTCAGTGCCCAACACATGTATAAATCAATTACGTTGTCCAAAGTAATAGTACCCAAACCCAACACATTAGTTGACCCTCACCAAATCAAATAGTCCAACTATCATAGCATATAGGACACCAATAAATCGTTCAAGGAATAACCGTCATGGCAATATAATATTAAAGCAATCATTGCAATAAACCAAATTACCCATTGTAACCACGGTGTTACAACTAACTTAGACTGAGAGTCCAAGATCCACTCACCCTTGTCGATCGCAGTCTCCACTCAAAGGTCTTATCTTATTGAGTCTTCGGTTTATCTGAGAACACAATCAAAACCGAATTAGATTCTCGTATCAAGCTTATTACAATCTAATCATGCACATAATGTCAATTAATTACTTACTCTATACTTCCATTACTAGTTAAATAACATAAGTACTTAAGTCACAAGTTGTCAAATTCATCAAATTAAAACTGACAAACGCGATCCGGGTAAGGTGTGGCTGGATCGCGTTCCATAACACCAAAACATTCTGTTACCAAAATACACTATCAAACGCGATCCGGATCAAGGGGCTGGATCGCGTTCCGAAGAACAAAACCAATCCGACTCAATTTTACAAAGGCTAACGCCATCCGGACATCATGGGGCTGGATCGCGTTCCGAAGAACAATTTTGACCTGTGACTCTTTATAACTATGAAACGCGATCCGGATCAAATGCCGGGATCACGTTCGTACGATTTCCAGCAACATCACAGACCTGTAACACTATATGCACGAACACAAAACCCAAATTTCACAAATGCAGATGCAATACTCGATTTTAACCAAAGAATAGCCACATTCATCAACTACCAACATGTTATAACAACACATAAACATCATCAAACCCTAAATCCTAAACATGCATCATCAATTTAACCTAATTTAACCAAATCAAGCAAGGACACATAATGGGGCATAGTTTAGCTTACAATGGAGATGATGATCAGATGGAGAAGATGAAGATGAGATGTTAAATCCAAAATCACAACTACAATTGCTGATTTGTTTGATGATTTCACTTTGATTTCCAATTGAAGGTGTGTGTTCTTGGTGGTTTTAGAGCAAAATCAGGAAATGAGGGAAAAAGGGGTCGACTAACTCATTTAACCCAAACTCAACACAGTGTAATATTATACCAGTCCTAAATCTATTGTCTGGAACCTAAAAACCATTTGCGAGAAATAAGTTTTATTATACCGTCAACTAAATTAATTTAAAACAATTAATAATTTATTTATCACAATAAGTCTTTTGACCATTTGACCTATTATTTTAGTTATCAAATACACCAAGTATTTATAAATACAATTTAAATACGAAATAAATAAATGAATTTACCGTATTTCTACCAAGCCCATATCCAGGATGTTACAAATCTTCCCTCTTTAAGGAGATTTCGTCCCCGAAATCTCGTCACGCCCAAAAAGACTAGGATAACGCATCCTCATGCTAGACTCGGTCTCCCACGTAAGGTTTGGACCCAAACTATGATTCCATTTAACCAACACCATAGGGATATCCTTATTACGAAGTTTAGTCACTTTACGATCTAAAAGTTCCACAGACTCTTCTACAAGTCTCTGACTCAAGTCCACACGTAGGTCTTGCAATGGAAGAACTTGGGATTGGTCCTCCACATTGCATTTTCTTAAGTAGCACACATTAAAAGTATCATGAATACCCGCCAATTCAGGAGGAAGGTCTAAGGAAACAGTTTGGTCATTGACTACTTGTCGAATTTTAAATGGCCCTATGTATCTAGGAGCTAGTTTACCCCGTTTTCCAAACCGGATAACACCCTTCCAAGGTGAGACCTTCAAGTAAACCAACTCACCTTCTACAAAAGAAACGGGTCTATGACGTGGATCGGCATATTGCTTTTGCCTATCACGACCTTTCAATCTATCACGGGCTATGGCTACCTTATCGGCGGTAATTTGAACTAAGTCGGGGCCCGAAAACTGTTTCTCACCCGCCTCTAACCAACATGTGGGCGTTCTACACTTACGACCATATAACAACTCATAAGGTGGCATACCTATACTAGAGTGATATGAATTATTATAAGCGAATTCGACCAATGGCAAATGGGTATCCCATAACCCACCATATTCTAACACACATGCACGCAACATATCCTCCAAGGTCTGAATGGTGCGCTCCGACTGACCATCCGTCTGAGGGTGATAAGCCGTACTCAAATTAATTCTGGTACCCAATTCACGCTGCAAACTTTGCCAAAAACCCGATACAAACCGAGAATCTCTGTCGGAAACAATCGATAACGGAATACCATGTCGAACCACAACCTCATTGATGTACAACTGGGCCAACTTACTCAGAGATGCCGACTCACAAGTAGCAAGGAAATGAGCACTTTTGGTTAGTCTATCTACAATCACCCAAATCATATCGTTACCCTTGACCGTCTGAGGCAACTTGGTCACAAAATCCATGGTAATATGCTCCCATTTCCACTCGGGAATCTCAAGCTGTTTCAAAGTTCCATAGGGTTTCTGATGTTCGGCTTTTACTTGGGAACAAATATGGCATGATTCAACAAACCGAGCAACATCCAATTTCAAAGTAGGCCACCAATACAATGGTTTCAAATCCTGATACATCTTGGTGCTACCTGGATGAACCGACAATCTAGACTTGTGAGCTTCTAACAAGATCACATTTCGAAGACCACCAACCAAAGGAACCCAAACTCGATTCTGAAAAGTCTTTAATCCACGAGAGTCATCGATCATCAAATCCTTTCTTTTATATATAGCCTCAGATTTCAAGTTATGCTCCAACAATGCCTCCATTTGAGCTGATTTTAAACTGTCAATCAAATCTAAAGAAACCTCCAATCGCATAAAACAAACTTTCTCCGGTTTCCCTTTTCGACTCAAAGCATTCGCCACAACATTGGCTTTACCCGGGTGATAGCGAATTTCACAATCATAATCCTTAATCAATTCCAACCATCGCCTTTGATGCATGTTGAGCTCTTTCTGAGAAAACATATATTGAAGACTTTTGTGATCCGTACAAATAACACATTTCATACCATATAGGTAATGCCACCAAATTTTCAAGGCGAAAACCACAGCCGCAAGTTCAAGGTCACGGGTAGGATAATTTGTCTCATGAGGTTTCAATTGTCGTGAAGCATAAGCAATAACACGGTCGCGTTGCATCAAAACACAACCCAAACCTGCAGAAGATGCGTCACAATACACAATAAAATCATCGGACCCGTCAGGCAATGCTAAAACCGGAGCCTGACACAACAACTGTTTCAAATTCTGGAAAGCCGATTCTTGTTGATCACTCCATAGAAATTTCACATCTTTACGAGTTAATTTAGTCAAAGGACCCGCTAGCTTAGAAAAATCCTTAATGAACTTTCTGTAATACCCAGCTAATCCAAGGAAACTCTTAATTTCAGAAGGAGACTTAGGCGCTTGCCAATTCATGACGGCCTCAATTTTAGATGGATCCACTTTAACTCCATCCCCACAGATGATGTGACCCAAAAATTGCACCTCACGTAACCAAAACTCACATTTCAAAATTTTAGCAAACAATTTCTCCTTTCTTAAAGTATCAAGAACCAAACGTAAATGCATCTCATGATCGGATTCAGATTTAGAATAAATTAGGATATCATCAATAAACACTATCACAAATTTATCAAGAAAAGGTCGGCATACTCTATTCATCAAATCCATGAAGATTGCCGGAGCGTTAGTCAACCCAAAAGGCATAACAAGAAATTCATAATGCCCATATCTAGTGCGAAAAGCCGTCTTAGGAATATCTTCCTCACAAACCCGCACTTGGTGATAACCCGATCTCAAATCAATTTTAGAGAAGTATGAAGACCCTTGCAATTGGTCAAACAGTTCATCAATTCGGGGCAAAGGGTACTTATTCTTTATGGTTCTTTTATTCAACTCTCTATAATCAATACACATCCTAAGGATGCCATCCTTCTTTTTCACAAATAACACGGGCGCACCCCAAGGAGATGAACTAGGTCTAACAAAACCCTTATCTAGCAACCCCTGAATTTGACTCATCATTTTTCTAATTTCGGAAGGAGCTAGTCTATAAGGAGCCCTAGCTACAGGAGAAGAACCAGGAATCAATTCAATTTTATACTCTACATCTCTAATAGGAGGCAAGCCGGGCAATTCATCGGGAAAAACATCCGAGTATTCCGAAACCACTCGGACGTCGGTGACCTTTTTCTTTTCTAGTTTAGCATTAACAACATAGGCCAAATATGATTCACACCCCTTAGCTAGAGATTTTCTAGCTTTCATCATCGAAATCAAGGGAATACTACCATTTACCCGCACACCCCGAGCCATGACATATGACTCATTCGAGGTAGGAAGTCTTATTAGCTTTCTATGACAATCGATGTTGGCCTTATTTTGACTCAACCAGTCCATACCCAAAACCACATCAAATCCCGGAATGGGCATCAAAAGAAAAGAGACAGGAAAATTATGGCCTTCAATCAAAATACTAGCCCCAGTCACTGATGTGGTAACTGGAACCATTTTACCATTCGCTACTTCAACCTCAATAGGATTTGTAATCACGGAGGGAGTCAATTTCAATTTATCACAAAAGGTTATGGATATGAATGAACAATTAGCTCCAGAATCGAATAAGACACATGCCGGTACAGAATTTACAAGAAAAGTACCAGTGATGACGTCCTCTGTCCTGACAGCTTCATCGGCTGTCATTTGGAAAGCCCTGCCCGTTGCTAAAGGTGGATTCTTTCTTTTCTGGCCAGAAGATGAAGAACCTCCGACCGTACCCGTTCTCTGTCTCTCCGTCTCCGGACACAAACCCGAACGGTGACCTTCCTTGCGACAGTTCCAACACACCGGCTTAGGGAAAGTACAATCTTTGATATCATGGCTAAACTGTCCACACTTAATGCACCTAGCCATTTGAGGAGTACAAGGACCCGTGTGCTTTGATTTACAATTAATGCACCAGTTCGATTTATCCCCTATAGCACCACCACTCGAACCTTGCCCTTTACCACGGGAAGAACCATGCCACTTTTTCTTTCCGGGGCTACCCGAAGACTCACTCTTGGGTTTCATAGGAGACTTGTCCTTCACTTCAAATCCTTGAGCCCTAACATCCCCATCCACTGAACGGGCTAACTCAAAAGCTTGGTTAAGAGTACCTGCAAGCCTAACAGTCGTCCGATAAGTATGGGGCAACATACCAACAAAGTGGTCAATCTGGGTCCTCTCATCCGGCACCCATTGGTGCACAAACCTCAACTTCTCAGTGAATTGGAAGATAAGGTCATCCATCGTCATATTATCCGACAATTGCATATCCAAAAATTCACGTCTAATACGGGTCATATCATATCCTGAACAGTACTTTTTGCAAACCTCATTATAAAAATCAGTCCACGTAATGGAAGCCCTTTGTTGAGGAGGCAAATGGGAGGTAATGGAATCCCACCAACCCATCGCCGGACCCTTGAGAAGCTGAACCGCATAAGGAACCTTAACTTCCTCTTCACATCTACATATCAAATTTTCTTTCAACATCCCTCAACCAATCCAAAGTCACTGAGGGATTTGAACTACCATAATAATCTGATGGTCCACTAGATTTAAATGTCTTAAAAGAACAAAGCTTATGTTGATACGGTGGGGGAAATAACGGAATTTGATAACCTGATGGCCCGGAAGAGAAAGGGGCCGATGTTTGATAATTACCATCATGCTGTTGTTGATGATAAGGAGGCATAGATGTAGGAACCTGTGATGTCACCACAGTAGGCGGTACCATGCTATAGACTGGTGGTGAAGTCCGAGGAATCTGCTGAGATAACCGAGCTTGTTGTTCTAAAAACTGCTGCTCAATAGCTTTAAGTCTAACATTTTCTCCTTCTAAGTGCAATAGATAATCCTCTTGGGTCATGTCCTCAGCCGAGAAGGAAGTACCGGTTTGCCCTAGGATAACATGTTGGGTTTCAGGAGGAGAGAAATCGGATACCGGAAGGTTAATGAAAGTAACGGTCGGGTTCTTATTGTCTGCCATATCCTGCACAACCACATCTCACAACTCGTTAATTGTTAGTACCTACATACTAAACAATTATTCTATCATAACTAAATCCCGCACGCTGGAATGTTTGACTGACACAATAGATTTGGGATTGAACACTTAAAATTGTCCAATTCACCCAAACCTATGCTCTGATACCAACTTATAACACCCTCCAAAATACCAAGACATTTTTTTTTATACGGAAGCGTAGATAAAAGCAACACGACAAAGATTGCGTATATTACATTTCAAAATGTGCAACCCAATTACATGCAATAGTTAATACCAAGTCCTCATTACAAGTATTAATACAAACTTAGGTGTTATTTTAAAATCCATAACATAATTGTTTTGAACCCAAAATATTTCAAACACAATCAGAGAGCGGTGTCAAACATTCCTTCAACCAACTTCTAGTACCCACCAGCAAAAGCTAAACCTGCAAGAAGTTGGGGGAGAGGGATTAGCACAAAGCTAAGTGAACAAATCCAGGATTCACAACGTAACTTAGCATAACAAGTAACTACAACTAGCATATTTCAAGTAACATAGAAGGATCGGTGGTCCTTGAGGTACCTTCATACCGCGGTGGTTCCCCAAGTAACACTTATAACCAACTGAAGGCCAAACAGTGGTTAGACCGATAGTTTAGTACTAATACTACATAATACGTAATTTCAGTGCCCAACACATGTATAAATCAATTACGTTGTCCAAAGTAATAGTACCCAAACCCAACACATTAGTTGACCCTCACCAAATCAAATAGTCCAACTATCATAGCATATAGGACACCAATAAATCGTTCAAGGAATAACCGTCATGGCAATATAATATTAAAGCAATCATTGCAATAAACCAAATTACCCATTGTAACCACGGTGTTACAACTAACTTAGACTGAGAGTCCAAGATCCACTCACCCTTGTCGATCGCAGTCTCCACTCAAAGGTCTTATCTTATTGAGTCTTCGGTTTATCTGAGAACACAATCAAAACCGAATTAGATTCTCGTATCAAGCTTATTACAATCTAATCATGCACATAATGTCAATTAATTACTTACTCTATACTTCCATTACTAGTTAAATAACATAAGTACTTAAGTCACAAGTTGTCAAATTCATCAAATTAAAACTGACAAACGCGATCCGGGTAAGGTGTGGCTGGATCGCGTTCCATAACACCAAAACATTCTGTTACCAAAATACACTATCAAACGCGATCCGGATCAAGGGGCTGGATCGCGTTCCGAAGAACAAAACCAATCCGACTCAATTTTACAAAGGCTAACGCCATCCGGACATCATGGGGCTGGATCGCGTTCCGAAGAACAATTTTGACCTGTGACTCTTTATAACTATGAAACGCGATCCGGATCAAATGCCGGGATCACGTTCGTACGATTTCCAGCAACATCACAGACCTGTAACACTATATGCACGAACACAAAACCCAAATTTCACAAATGCAGATGCAATACTCGATTTTAACCAAAGAATAGCCACATTCATCAACTACCAACATGTTATAACAACACATAAACATCATCAAACCCTAAATCCTAAACATGCATCATCAATTTAACCTAATTTAACCAAATCAAGCAAGGACACATAATGGGGCATAGTTTAGCTTACAATGGAGATGATGATCAGATGGAGAAGATGAAGATGAGATGTTAAATCCAAAATCACAACTACAATTGCTGATTTGTTTGATGATTTCACTTTGATTTCCAATTGAAGGTGTGTGTTCTTGGTGGTTTTAGAGCAAAATCAGGAAATGAGGGAAAAAGGGGTCGACTGACTCATTTAACCCAAACTCAACACAGTGTAATATTATACCAGTCCTAAATCTATTGTCTGGAACCTAAAAACCATTTGCGAGAAATAAGTTTTATTATACCGTCAACTAAATTAATTTAAAACAATTAATAATTTATTTATCACAATAAGTCTTTTGACCATTTGACCTATTATTTTAGTTATCAAATACACCAAGTATTTATAAATACAATTTAAATACGAAATAAATAAATGAATTTACCGTATTTCTACCAAGCCCATATCCAGGATGTTACAAATCTTCCCTCTTTAAGGAGATTTCGTCCCCGAAATCTCGTCACGCCCAAAAAGACTAGGATAACGCATCCTCATGCTAGACTCGGTCTCCCACGTAAGGTTTGGACCCAAACTATGATTCCATTTAACCAACACCATAGGGATATCCTTATTACGAAGTTTAGTCACTTTACGATCTAAAAGTTCCACAGACTCTTCTACAAGTCTCTGACTCAAGTCCACACGTAGGTCTTGCAATGGAAGAACTTGGGATTGGTCCTCCACATTGCATTTTCTTAAGTAGCACACATTAAAAGTATCATGAATACCCGCCAATTCAGGAGGAAGGTCTAAGGAAACAGTTTGGTCATTGACTACTTGTCGAATTTTAAATGGCCCTATGTATCTAGGAGCTAGTTTACCCCGTTTTCCAAACCGGATAACACCCTTCCAAGGTGAGACCTTCAAGTAAACCAACTCACCTTCTACAAAAGAAACGGGTCTATGACGTGGATCGGCATATTGCTTTTGCCTATCACGACCTTTCAATCTATCACGGGCTATGGCTACCTTATCGGCGGTAATTTGAACTAAGTCGGGGCCCGAAAACTGTTTCTCACCCGCCTCTAACCAACATGTGGGCGTTCTACACTTACGACCATATAACAACTCATAAGGTGGCATACCTATACTAGAGTGATATGAATTATTATAAGCGAATTCGACCAATGGCAAATGGGTATCCCATAACCCACCATATTCTAACACACATGCACGCAACATATCCTCCAAGGTCTGAATGGTGCGCTCCGACTGACCATCCGTCTGAGGGTGATAAGCCGTACTCAAATTAATTCTGGTACCCAATTCACGCTGCAAACTTTGCCAAAAACCCGATACAAACCGAGAATCTATGTCGGAAACAATCGATAACGGAATACCATGTCGAACCACAACCTCATTGATGTACAACTGGGCCAACTTACTCAGAGATGCCGACTCACAAGTAGCAAGGAAATGAGCACTTTTGGTTAGTCTATCTACAATCACCCAAATCATATCGTTACCCTTGACCGTCTGAGGCAACTTGGTCACAAAATCCATGGTAATATGCTCCCATTTCCACTCGGGAATCTCAAGCTGTTTCAAAGTTCCATAGGGTTTCTGATGTTCGGCTTTTACTTGGGAACAAATATGGCATGATTCAACAAACCGAGCAACATCCAATTTCAAAGTAGGCCACCAATACAATGGTTTCAAATCCTGATACATCTTGGTGCTACCTGGATGAACCGACAATCTAGACTTGTGAGCTTCTAACAAGATCACATTTCGAAGACCACCAACCAAAGGAACCCAAACTCGATTCTGAAAAGTCTTTAATCCACGAGAGTCATCGATCATCAAATCCTTTCTTTTATATATAGCCTCAGATTTCAAGTTATGCTCCAACAATGCCTCCATTTGAGCTGATTTTAAACTGTCAATCAAATCTAAAGAAACCTCCAATCGCATAAAACAAACTTTCTCCGGTTTCCCTTTTCGACTCAAAGCATTCGCCACAACATTGGCTTTACCCGGGTGATAGCGAATTTCACAATCATAATCCTTAATCAATTCCAACCATCGCCTTTGATGCATGTTGAGCTCTTTCTGAGAAAACATATATTGAAGACATTTGTGATCCGTACAAATAACACATTTCATACCATATAGGTAATGCCACCAAATTTTCAAGGCGAAAACCACAGCCGCAAGTTCAAGGTCACGGGTAGGATAATTTGTCTCATGAGGTTTCAATTGTCGTGAAGCATAAGCAATAACACGGTCACGTTGCATCAAAACACAACCCAAACCTGCAAAAGATGCGTCACAATACACAATAAAATCATCGGACCCGTCAGGCAATGCTAAAACCGGAGCCTGACACAACAACTGTTTCAAATTCTGGAAAGCCGATTCTTGTTGATCACTCCATAGAAATTTCACATCTTTACGAGTTAATTTAGTCAAAGGACCCGCTAGCTTAGAAAAATCCTTAATGAACTTTCTGTAATACCCAGCTAATCCAAGGAAACTCTTAATTTCAGAAGGAGACTTAGGCGCTTGCCAATTCATGACGGCCTCAATTTTAGATGGATCCACTTTAACTCCATCCCCACAGATGATGTGACCCAAAAATTGCACCTCACGTAACCAAAACTCACATTTCAAAATTTTAGCAAACAATTTCTCCTTTCTTAAAGTATCAAGAACCAAACGTAAATGCATCTCATGATCGGATTCAGATTTAGAATAAATTAGGATATCATCAATAAACACTATCACAAATTTATCAAGAAAAGGTCGGCATACTCTATTCATCAAATCCATGAAGATTGCCGGAGCGTTAGTCAACCCAAAAGGCATAACAAGAAATTCATAATGCCCATATCTAGTGCGAAAAGCCGTCTTAGGAATATCTTCCTCACAAACCCGCACTTGGTGATAACCCGATCTCAAATCAATTTTAGAGAAGTATGAAGACCCTTGCAATTGGTCAAACAGTTCATCAATTCGGGGCAAAGGGTACTTATTCTTTATGGTTCTTTTATTCAACTCTCTATAATCAATACACATCCTAAGGATGCCATCCTTCTTTTTCACAAATAACACGGGCGCACCCCAAGGAGATGAACTAGGTCTAACAAAACCCTTATCTAGCAACCCCTGAATTTGACTCATCATTTTTCTAATTTCGGAAGGAGCTAGTCTATAAGGAGCCCTAGCTACAGGAGAAGAACCAGGAATCAATTCAATTTTATACTCTACATCTCTAATAGGAGGCAAGCCGGGCAATTCATCGGGAAAAACATCCGAGTATTCCGAAACCACTCGGACGTCGGTGACCTTTTTCTTTTCTAGTTTAGCATTAACAACATAGGCCAAATATGATTCACACCCCTTAGCTAGAGATTTTCTAGCTTTCATCATCGAAATCAAGGGAATACTACCATTTACCCGCACACCCCGAGCCATGACATATGACTCATTCGAGGTAGGAAGTCTTATTAGCTTTCTATGACAATCGATGTTGGCCTTATTTTGACTCAACCAGTCCATACCCAAAACCACATCAAATCCCGGAATGGGCATCAAAAGAAAAGAGACAGGAAAATTATGGCCTTCAATCAAAATACTAGCCCCAGTCACTGATGTGGTAACTGGAACCATTTTACCATTCGCTACTTCAACCTCAATAGGATTTGTAATCACAGAGGGAGTCAATTTCAATTTATCACAAAAGGTTATGGATATGAATGAACAATTAGCTCCAGAATCGAATAAGACACATGCCGGTACAGAATTTACAAGAAAAGTACCAGTGATGACGTCCTCTGTCCTGACAGCTTCATCGGCTGTCATTTGGAAAGCCCTGCCCGTTGCTAAAGGTGGATTCTTTCTTTTCTGGCCAGAAGATGAAGAACCTCCGACCGTACCCGTTCTCTGTCTCTCTGTCTCCGGACACAAACCCGAACGGTGACCTTCCTTGCGACAGTTCCAACACACCGGCTTAGGGAAAGTACAATCTTTGATATCATGGCCAAACTGTCCACACTTAATGCACCTAGCCGTTTGAGGAGTACAAGGACCCGTGTGCTTTGATTTACAATTAATGCACCAGTTCGATTTATCCCCTATAGCACCACCACTCGAACCTTGCCCTTTACCACGGGAAGAACCATGCCACTTTTTCTTTCCGGGGCTACCCGAAGACTCACTCTTGGGTTTCATAGGAGACTTGTCCTTCACTTCAAATCCTTGAGCCCTAACATCCCCATCCACTGAACGGGCTAACTCAAAAGCTTGGTTAAGAGTACCTGCAAGCCTAACAGTCGTCCGATAAGTATGGGGCAACATACCAACAAAGTGGTCAATCTGGGTCCTCTCATCCGGCACCCATTGGTGCACAAACCTCAACTTCTCAGTGAATTGGAAGATAAGGTCATCCATCGTCATATTATCCGACAATTGCATATCCAAAAATTCACGTCTAATACGGGTCATATCATATCCTGAACAGTACTTTTTGCAAACCTCATTATAAAAATCAGTCCACGTAATGGAAGCCCTTTGTTGAGGAGGCAAATGGGAGGTAATGGAATCCCACCAACCCATCGCCGGACCCTTGAGAAGCTGAACCGCATAAGGAACCTTAACTTCCTCTTCACATCTACATATCAAATTTTCTTTCAACATCCCTCAACCAATCCAAAGTCACTGAGGGATTTGAACTACCATAATAATCTGATGGTCCACTAGATTTAAATGTCTTAAAAGAACAAAGCTTATGTTGATACGGTGGGGGAAATAACGGAATTTGATAACCTGATGGCCCGGAAGAGAAAGGGGCCGATGTTTGATAATTACCATCATGTTGTTGTTGATGATAAGGAGGCATAGATGTAGGAACCTGTGATGTCACCACAGTAGGCGGTACCATGCTATAGACTGGTGGTGAAGTCCGAGGAATCTGCTGAGATAACCGAGCTTGTTGTTCTAAAAACTGCTGCTCAATAGCTTTAAGTCTAACATTTTCTCCTTCTAAGTGCAATAGATAATCCTCTTGGGTCATGTCCTCAGCCGAGAAGGAAGTACCGGTTTGCCCTAGGATAACATGTTGGGTTTCAGGAGGAGAGACATCGGATACCGGAAGGTTAATGAAAGTAACGGTCGGGTTCTTATTGTCTGCCATATCCTGCACAACCACATCTCACAACTCGTTAATTGTTAGTACCTACATACTAAACAATTATTCTATCATAACTAAATCCCGCACGCTGGAATGTTTGACTGACACAATAGATTTGGGATTGAACACTTAAAATTGTCCAATTCACCCAAACCTATGCTCTGATACCAACTTATAACACCCTCCAAAATACCAAGACATTTTTTTTTATACGGAAGCGTAGATAAAAGCAACACGACAAAGATTGCGTATATTACATTTCAAAATGTGCAACCCAATTACATGCAATAGTTAATACCAAGTCCTCATTACAAGTATTAATACAAACTTAGGTGTTATTTTAAAATCCATAACATAATTGTTTTGAACCCAAAATATTTCAAACACAATCAGAGAGCGGTGTCAAACATTCCTTCAACCAACTTCTAGTACCCACCAGCAAAAGCTAAACCTGCAAGAAGTTGGGGGAGAGGGATTAGCACAAAGCTAAGTGAACAAATCCAGGATTCACAACGTAACTTAGCATAACAAGTAACTACAACTAGCATATTTCAAGTAACATAGAAGGATCGGTGGTCCTTGAGGTACCTTCATACCGCGGTGGTTCCCCAAGTAACACTTATAACCAACTGAAGGCCAAACAGTGGTTAGACCGATAGTTTAGTACTAATACTACATAATACGTAATTTCAGTGCCCAACACATGTATAAATCAATTACGTTGTCCAAAGTAATAGTACCCAAACCCAACACATTAGTTGACCCTCACCAAATCAAATAGTCCAACTATCATAGCATATAGGACACCAATAAATCGTTCAAGGAATAACCGTCATGGCAATATAATATTAAAGCAATCATTGCAATAAACCAAATTACCCATTGTAACCATGGTGTTACAACTAACTTAGACTGAGAGTCCAAGATCCACTCACCCTTGTCGATCGCAGTCTCCACTCAAAGGTCTTATCTTATTGAGTCTTCGGTTTATCTGAGAACACAATCAAAACCGAATTAGATTCTCGTATCAAGTTTATTACAATCTAATCATGCACATAATGTCAATTAATTACTTACTCTATACTTCCATTACTAGTTAAATAACATAAGTACTCAAGTCACAAGTTGTCAAATTCATCAAATTAAAACTGACAAATGCGATCCGGGTAAGGTGTGGCTGGATCGCGTTCCATAACACCAAAACATTTTGTTACCAAAATACACTATCAAACGTGATCCGGATCAAGGGGCTGGATCGCGTTCCGAAGAACAAAACCAATCCGACTCAATTTTACAAAGGCTAACGCGATCCGGACATCATGGGGCTGGATCGCGTTCCGAAGAACAATTTTGACCTGTGACTCTTTATAACTATGAAACGCGATCCGGATCAAATGCCGGGATCGCGTTCGTGCGATTTCCAGCAACATTACAGACCTGTAACACTATATGCACAAACACAAAACCCAAATTTCACAAATGCAGATGCAATACTCGATTTTAACCAAAGAATAGCCACATTCATCAACTACCAACATGTTATAACAACACATAAACATCATCAAACCCTAAATCCTAAACATGCATCATCAATTTAACCTAATTTAACCAAATCAAGCAAGGACACATAATGGGGCATAGTTTAGCTTACAATGGAGATGATGATCAGATGGAGAAGATGAAGATGAGATGTTAAATCCAAAATCACAGCTACAATTGCTGATTTGTTTGATGATTTCACTTTGATTTCCAATTGAAGGTGTGTGTTCTTGGTGGTTTTAGAGCAAAATCAGGAAATGAGGGAAAAAGGGGTCGACTGATTCATTTAACCCAAACTCAACACAGTGTAATATTATACCCGTCCTAAATCTATTGTCTAGAACCTAAAAACCATTTGCGAGAAATAAGTTTTATTATACCGTCAACTAAATTAATTTAAAACAATTAATAATTTATTTATCACAATAAGTCTTTTGACCATTTGACCTATTATTTTAGTTATCAAATACACAAAGTATTTATAAATACAATTTAAATACGAAATAAATAAATGAATTTATCGTATTTCTACCAAGCCCATATCGAGGATGTTACAATTTGTTACTGCATTTTAAGTTTTTGGTACTGCATGTTATGATGTTTTGCATTTTTTAGTAAACTTGTACTGCACTTTATGACTACATTTTTAAGTTTTGTGTGTACTGCATTTTAAGTGTGCTTGATCATTATTTTTTGGTGAAATTTATTTTTTACTGCATTTTAAGTTTTTTTGTACTGCATGTTATGATGCTTTTGTATTTTTTAGTAAACTTGTGCTGCACTTTATGACTACATTTTTAATTTTTTGTGTGTACTGCATTTTACGTGTGTTTGATTATGATTTTAAGCATTTGTACTGCATTTTTTGTTTTTTGGTACTGCATGTTATGATGTTTTGTATTTTTAAGAATTGTGCTGCACTTTATGACTACATTTTTAAGTTTTTGTGTGTACTGCATTTTAAGTATGTTTGATTACGATTTTATGTATTTTTAAGTTTTATTTTTTGTTTTTTACTGCATTTTAAGTTTTTGGGAACCACATGTTATGATTTTTTTGTATTTTTAGAAAACTTGTGTTGCACTTTATGACTACATTTTTAAGTTTTGCGTGTACTGCATTTTAAGTGTGCTTGATCATGATATTAAGCATTTGAAGTTTAATTTTTATTGCATTTTGAGGGTTTTGGTACTGCATATTGTGATGTATTGTATTTTTTAGTAAACTTGTGATGCACTTTATGATTTTTTTTTTTTTTTTTTTTTTGTTATTTCTCTAGTAAATGGTGATGCACTTTCTGACTGCATTTTCAGTTTTGTTTGACTGCATTTTAAGTTTCAGTTTTTACTGCATTTTGAGGTGTGTTTTAGTATTGCTTATTAGGTGTGTTATTTGGTTATGCACTCTATGATTTTTTTTCCCCTTGTAAATGGTTTCTTTGTGACTGCAATGAAGAAGTCAATGAAACAACAATCGATCAAATTGGAAGTTGAAAAAAAGAAAGTAGGCAGGAAGAGAAAGCAGTGTGATGATAAAGCAGAATGTGTTTGTTCAATCAACTGATTTGTGTCATCTTCAATCGTAGGTGTTTGAGTCGACGTTTTTTTCTATCTTTTTCCTCAAAATCGTAGCTGGAACAGTGTACGTATATGTATATATATGCTGTGTATATAGACGATTTTTTGAATCTGATTATGAAAACAAGATGATTTTGTATCTATATGTATCTGTATATTCGATCGATATAAGATATCCCATGTATTTATATTTACGTATTGGATTTTTATCAATCCCAAGATTAAAGGAAAAAAGTGTTTTTAATTTTTTAATGTGAATCATTGAGGTCAGCGGGCAGGGGGATGGAGTTTAGTATGAATTTACGAATTTGACCATGGCCCCAGGCTGATGTAGATGACATGTGACAGTAGGTGGTTGGGCTCATAAGGAGCTCTCTTGTGCTCTCCATACTTAGTGTTCTCTCCAGATCCTCACTAAACTAATAATTTTAATAATTAATGATAAACTATACAAAAAATATTCACAGATTTATCTAAATTCATATCAATCATTAGAGATGAGCAAAACAGTCTAAGACTGAAACTGGTCATGAACCGGACTTGGAAAAAGACTGGACTGGTCCTAGGACTGCCTGACAGTCCTAATTCAGTCCTACTTTTCAGTCAGAAGACTGGTTAAAAACTGGACTGAAATCAGTTTAAACTGGTTAAAGACTGAAACTGGTTTAAAACTGACAAAAAGACTGAAATGTATTATAAGCTATTTATGTTTATTTATTGTTTATTAACTTTTTTCTTTCCTTATAAAATTTAAATTTAGGTCAAATTGTATTTGATACATTTTTATTTCTTTATTTATAAACTTTTATTTATTTTCACATCAACAATTTCAATTATATACATTTTAATTTAATCATACTTCACATTTATTGATTTTTTCTATTGGTTTTAAAATTTTATGTAACTATTGACAAAATTATCGACAATGAAAAAAAAAGACTGGAAATGACTGAAACTGGACTGAAATTCTAAGAAAAACTGGCAAAAAACTGGACTGAAACTGGACCAGTCCTACAAAAGACTGGTTTTTAATTTTCTGTTAAAAAACTGGACTTTTTTGAACTGGACTGAAAACTAGTTTTATCTGGTCTTTGCTCATCCCTACCAATCACACCTCTTTATTTTCCTTAATTATACCAACTAAAAAAATTATAAAAGAAAAATTATTCGTAACTGAAGAATCTGTATATGATTAGCATGGTACATAGGACTCATCCTTTGATAAAACTCATCAAATACTTTTTAAATTAATCTTCTTTTTTCAATATATATCAACTTATCAACAACGTACGATGATAATCATGGGTTTGGAACTAAGATAAGTTAATCTTAATCATAAATAAATCTAAATCTTCTAAATCTAAATATAATATATGAAACGTTTGATGATGTCATAAAAAATCAAATTAACCAATAAAATTACTCAAGTTGGTCTAATTAACTAATTTATAGGATTTAGTGACATCATAAATCATTAGTTGTTTATTATGTAAAAAACTGATTAAGATAACTTATGGAGAACATATCGTATCTATATTCAAATAGGCATTCGTAATACAATAAGACTATTATCATATAAAATTTTAATTTGATGATTAAAAAAAGTAGCTTTGACGAGATGCTATCCTCATATTAACAGCTTTTAAAACCATTTTGTTTTCATCAAACTTTTGTGAAGCATGCGGATTTCACGACAGAAAAAGAATGGATATGTTTATCCATGATGATGAATACACATATAACTATAAGTAATTTAGTTTCAAATTTCATGGTTATCATTCCAGTTCATATAAAATGTTAGAACTTTATCATATACATTATTTGTATACTTAAAAAAAATACACTTTCAGCGATACATGGGTTTGAAATCTAGTGGATACATACATCAAGCTGACTTAGAGCATTCAGTTTCAAAATTGAAGTCCAATTAACCAATCAGAATTTAGTGTTATTATTTTATTTATATTTAATTTATTTTTAATTTAATTAGTTTAAGAAAGCAACGACTTTCATGAGGTTTCAAGTCTTCGTCAACAAATACTTAACTTTAGCAATCTTACCACTTTTTATTGTTAATTTAATTTATAACTTAATTAGCATCCGTATTGGACAAATATATATCCCCTTCCCTATTAAAACAAAAAAAAAAAAAACCATTTCTCTACTCTTTTCAAGTTCATCTTCCAAAATGCTTACCGTTGAATATTTACTACATACTCCCTTTATTTTAATGAGTACCTAAAATAATCAAAACCAAAACAATATTACATACATCTTAACTCGTAAAAGGGAGTTGATAGATACAACATGAAAATTGTTTCATGCACCACACAGTACAACAGTTTTAGCTTACTGTACAAATATGCAAAAACATGTTTTTGATGTATGAAACAATTTAAATGTTGTATTTATCAGCTCCCCTCATAAAAACTTTCTAACTTGTCACATATAATATAAGAATATTTATTAAATAATAATAAAAATTCATCGGGCTGTGTGTATACACGATTTGTAGGACTAGTTAATAAACTATAATCGTAATCGTCATTTATGATATGTTTGGTGTATTCTCTGTGGTTAAGGTATGAGTCTCAAGATTCTAAAAAATCCAACCAAATTGGATGTTACAAAACATAATGCGGGAAAAAATTATTAAACTTTTAAATTAGTATAAACTTAGAGAAACAATACCGAATAAAGACTAGTGTTATCAAGTTTTCATGTTTTGGGCTATAGATTCGAGTATAATAATCTCACATAAATATACACATGTAACGTGTAATATATTCATTCATACAACAATAATGTCATTTTGTGACACATACATTACTTAATTAATTGAATATAAAAATGTTATTATATATATATAAGTTCTAGGGACACTGCTCAGAAAATGGATAATTACATACTAATAACCTTTATGAACAGACAAAATACGCAACATAAATATTTTATACTTTCATTTTTCTTTTTATGTGGATAAAATCAAGGTTGACATGTATGATGATGTATACAAAATATACGTCAAAATCATGAATAAACTTTTTTAAATCTAATCTAACTTCATATAAGTAGTGCCAAATGCAAACTTCATTATCGGTTCAAGGTTTGGTGTTATAAACAAAATAAATATACATTTCATATCATTCTAGTTTTACTTCAAAAGATCTAAATATATGAACCTTTAAATTAAGATTTTACTATTTGTAGCCCTAAGGGCTATGTTTAAAAGTTAGATTCATGCATAAAAAAGTGGTACATCAAGTTGGTTGAGAAATGTTATATTCAGAGGGTGGGTGGTTATTATTATGATACAAACATTTGATGCGTGTCTAAATTTCTTATTTGTAGCCCTAAGGGCTATGTATAGAATTTTCCTTAAATTAAACCTAAACCCCATACTCAAAAGATTTTCATGTAATTTGAATCCCAATTATTAAAAAAAAAAAAAAGGAAAAAGGAAAGTAGGATCGAATCGTTGTACAATCACATCTATTATCTAACGATCCTAACTGCGATCCCATATCAAATACAGTCCTATTACGATCCGAATGTATTTTCGTTATAATTAAGAATCAAGGGCACTAGTGTATTACGATCAAATACAGTCCTATTATCATCCTATCTGTCATTCTTACCATCAAGATCCAGATCTCTCTAAACTTGGGTAAAACAACACTTTTGTAATTGAATTTTAACATGTGCGATATTCTTTATATAGTTACACGTTTCCTCTTTACTTTTTCTATTTCTTGCAAAACATTGATAACCGACAACGTTGACCTGACCCACACACCCAGCCCCGAGGACAAGGAAATTCTAAGTATACTTGCTTTTATTTTTCATTTCTTTTTTGGTGCAAAGTGCATGAACTGAATATCAATCACTCAATCTCAAAAAATGAATTTCGATATAATTATATAGGGGGATATTGTGGCGAAAATCTAGCATCAGTCCCATCTTTTATATATATACTAGCTTAATGTCCCGCGACAACGCGGACAACAAAATCGAAATTGTTATAATTTTGAAGTTTTATTTTTATTTTTTTAATTCAATAAATTAATATATATGTTAGTGTGTTAAATATAAAGTATTATAATTCATATATGAGAAAGTCAAATCATGTGTGATTATTGTCAATATAAACTATTTATTTTTTCTCAAAGTTAATGTGTAGATTGGATCACAATATTAATCATATTATTATTTGTAATTTTCTAGATATACATGACATTACCTATATATCAATAAATCGGGCAAGATTTGTAAGTGTTCACTATAAATAACTAATTATCATTTTTTTATTACCGTGTCACTAAGTAAGCACACATGATCGTTTTAGTTATCTATATAATATTAGTAATGTTGGTTCGATCATTTAGTTTGCTTACTTATCAAATGAGACCACATTTTCAAACAAGCATAATTAACATGTAAATAGATAAAAGTACAACATAGTAAAAATTATGATATTATATTGAATTTATATATAGACACAACAACATACATATGATGCTTTACAAAATCCTCTTGGAGGATAACCTCTATCTTTGCATTCAGAAATGCACTGATCATTGATGCAACCTTTTTTTTTAAAACAATACTCCTCATATTGAGGACTCAAATTTGGTGCGGATGGTTTTCTCATCGTAAGATCATTAGGTTGATGTGACATACCTAATGTGCTGACTTGGCTTAATATGACTAGAATCAAAATGAATGAAATGATGAATCGTTTGCTTACCTCCATTAAAAAGCTTTTTGACTTCTCTTACTTTGAGTATAAATTTTGATTATCAACTGACAAACACGCATCACATATATACACACACGTACTCACAAAGGATACATATACATTTATATTGTACATTTAAAGAATAAGATTATGTGAATTGAATTACGTATATTTTAGCAATATCATGTGTTCAAGATTATTAGTGGTTGATTTTTATTGTAATAGTGTAAATGACTAATAATAATAATAATAATAATAATAATAATAATAATAATAATAATAATAATAATAATAATAATTAATAATAATAATAATAATAATAATAATAATACACTAATTTTTGAGTTATAGGTTCACTAATAATGGTTCATATACGAGTAATAAATCTTAAATTATATATACGAAACACTTTTATGATGTCATCATTATAATTAAGTTTTAAATTGTCAATTAAGTCCTTTAACTTTAGTAAATTTTAAATAAGATCCCTAACTTATTAAAAAACATTTTTTTATCAACTACTCACTTAATTACATAAAAGAAATTTAATTCATAAACACTATCCAAATTGATCTGTAATGTTTTAATTACTAATTTACCAACTATGAATAAAATTATTTGAAAAGGTTGATATAGATTTAAAATAATTTTTTTTTTCACAAACTTGATTTCGAAAACTTTTATTTTTTTAACCTTTACTTATATAAATCCAATTATAAAAAGTAATATCATCATGAATCCAACTAAATGTTTAATATACATATTAACTTATAAACTTTATTATGAAAAACAAGATACTAAATAAGAAAAATATTAGAAATTAATGGCCCGTGTGTATACACGGGTTTAAAGCCTAGTTATGGTAATAAAATGATAAAAGGATAATTATTGTGATTATAATTAATGGTAATAACTATTTGATTAATGAGAATAATTGTTGAATCACATGTATTAAATTATAATATAATATCATTGAGTTGCATAATACTATTATAATATACATATCAATTGGGCATAGCTCAAGTGGTTCCGCCACCACAAACATCAAGATGTTACATGTGTGACCTACATGTTAGGGGTTCGAATCCGTTCTTTAACATATGTGGGTGATTTCTGGACAAGTGATTTGCCCGACATTGATGCTCCTTGCGGGTGGGGCGGACGCAAACCATTGAAATATGGTACCGGGGTCAGGGTTACCCTCCAAATTATCTTTTTTATTATAACATACATATATATGTAATATTATTGAGTCGTATTTCTTTGAGACTCATAAAAATCACTAAGAAAGAGCAAATCAATATGAGTCTTAGATCAAATATTAGAGTGACTATAATCACGTAGTACTTGACTTAATTTTCAAGCAATTATGTGATTAAATTTCACATGCATAATCACGTGTGATTAGGTGGATAGTGTCTTGGACATGAAATGTATGTTAATAATGAAAGGGTGTGTATGCCTAAATGGTTAGACCATATAGGGAGTTCAAACCAAGTGTGATTATTGTCAAGATGAACTATATATTTTTTTTTTATAGTTAATGCATGGTCAACGATATTTTCAACATTCAATATGATAAATCCACCAAAAATATGCATTAAACGATTGTACTGTACAAACTGTTAATGCATGTCAATGGTGGATTTATCAAATTGAATGGTGGATTTATCACCACCCTTAATGTATAGATTGGTTCACAATATGAATTATATTATTATTTGTAATCTTATAAATCTATATGCACCTTACGCACAAATCAATAAATCAGGCAAGATTTGTAATTTTTTTTGACAGGTTAAAATCATCAAATAATAATTAAGTTTCACATGTGTTCATCTAAAGTCACTCATATTTAATAATGGAGTAGTTAAGTTTCACAAAGTGTTCACCTAAAGTCACTTATACTAATTTATATGTCTTTGTTTAATCACTCAAGCTTATTGAAGTGTTTAATTATCTATAATAATGAGTGAGGTTCAAATGAGAATGGAAAATTTGGTGAGAATGGAGGAATCAATAAGAATGTGTCACGTGTCATAAAACCCATTTTTGCCTACATTTTTTAAAATTTAAATATCTTACAAACGGTAAGTACAAAAATTTAAAAAATTACACCATAAAAAGCAGCATTTTTTTCTCTTCGATTTGCCATCTCACAACGTATACTTTCGACAATTTTTTTTTTGATTTTACAAATTATACAAAATTAGTAACACACGTGTTACTAGCTGGTAATACACGTGTTACTCGCTGGTATCACATGTGTTACCAGCTGGTAATACATGTGTTACTTGTCTTCAAAATCCACCGGAAAAAAAAATTCGTCGAAAGTATACATTGTCACATCTCTAATCGAAGAGAATAAAATGCTGATTTTTATGGTGTAATTTTTGTGATTTATCGACTTACCGTTTGGGAGATATTTAATTTTAAAAAACGTGAAGGAGAGAGAATTTAGTGATACGTGACGTAATTCTATTGATTCCCTTATTCTCACAAAAAATTGTTGTACTCATTTGAACCTTACTCTATCTATAATATCAATCCTTGTAGTACTATGAATAGTAAGAAAAGAACCGTCCATTTTTTGTCTTCTTTACATGATAGTTTTAAATAAATAACAACTAGTTTTAAGACCCGTAAAAACACGGGCTTTTGTTAGAAAAAATTAAAATTAGTAGTAATTTTGAGAGTCCCGTAATCACTATTAGTTAGTGATTTGGAATCACAAAGTGTAAAGTTTAATTGTAGAAGGGGGGTTGAATACAATTTAAAAGCAATTTCAGATTTTACCAAGTGTTTCAGCTTGTTTTAAATTGATTATCTATAACAGAGTATGACGGTATTGAAATAACAGATTAAAGATATAACAGTATCAAAGAACGACAAGTAATAGTAGCTGAAAGTGAATTGTATTGATTAAATTCACGAAGTGTTGAATGCGGAATGGATTAACCAAAGTTAATTCAATTCAAACACTTAGCTAAATTATTAGAATGAAGAGTATTAACTACAGTGGACATACACGCTGATAGTTAACCTCGCTGAATCTTAATACACACCTAGACAAACTAGTTCTCTGACAAACAGAAGAACGGTGCATATATCGACTAGCCTCTACAGTACAAAACACTGAACTATTTATACTACAAGAGTTCCTAAAATATCGCCTACAAAATAGGATCTTGGAAGGACACGTGTTGCTGCTTGATTGGTCCTGATCTCTGATAAACCGACATTCTGCGGGTCCCAATTCTGTTACCGCAAATATCTCGTTACCTTAAGACCAATCACTTGCTGCCACGTAATCTTTCGGACATACTTCGAACTGGAACATTCTTCCTGATGTATAGATAAGTACAGTACTTTTTAGTACTAGATGATTGAGAGGCTTTATTGAATAGTCCCTGAAGATGCAGCAATCCTCCTCACTCACTGCGAGCTAACATGCTCTTGTAGAATGAATTGAACAGAAGATCTTCAGTGACTAGCTGTTATTCTGGCAGTGACTTTTGCCTTTATTGATTTGAAGAAGTAAGGCTCTCGATGTCGTTGATCAGCGACACACCAAGTTGAGCTTTAAATCTTCCTCAGAATATCTAACAGAAAGAATGATGATCAGCGAAACTCATTATCAGCAACAGCAGCTTCGATACAATCCATTTCTTCATCGAGTAGTGAACAGTTGAGTTGGTCAGCGACCAGTGACTTCATCATGGTCAGCGACCAGTGACTCAATAATCTCCCCCTAAATGATTGTGATTGAAGCTCCCTAGACAAACTTGTTGCTGTGAGAGTTTATAGTCAGTGTTTAAGATTTTAAACATTCAGTGACCTTATACTTGTGATCCATTCATTTTTCTTTTTGGATTCTTTTGATATGATCTGAGTTTTGCACTTTTGGTTTTCTCAAAAACAAAATTAGGTTTCATTGAACTGTATATCATAAAGTAAATTTAGTTACAATAAACCTAATCTTTTACAAGCTTCAATTTAAACATCCCCAAACTTCTTCTTCTTTTACGATGCCCAACTCGCTCTGTAATTCATATTTGTCACTGGATGGCAGGAACCTGTACTGTCTAGCAAGCCCTTCTTCCATGATTGCTTTTCTCATTATTGAGTTCTTGGGAAGCACACTAACTATTCTGATGAGATGTACAAGCTGCTCATGATCTATCTTTTCAAGTTCTGATTCTCTTTGGAAACACAGCTTTCCATTGAAGTCCTTGTAAACAATCCCTTTCTCTCCTTCAGTAACTTCAGTGCCCTCAACCCTTGGCACTCCATCAGGAATTGATAGATTCAGCTTGCTGGTGTTTGGAATTCTGTTGGTACCTACCCTATACCTTGGACTTGGTGGCTGTACAATCTCCTCATCAAATATGACAGTGTCTTCTTGTCTAAGTAGCTGTAGATCCACCATTTTCTTGAACAATCTGTCAATCTCAGCCAAGACTTCTTCTTTTGCAGCACTTGAGGAGTGACTGATAGCAAGTCTAATTTCATTCCATTCTTCTCTATGAAGTTTACAGACTTGATCAAGATTGATTGCTTGAGAATCCAATCCTATGTGGATAAGTAGCTGAGCTTGAGACTTGTTTTTAGGCTTCTTCAGGTAGACTTTAGTGATAGGAGCAGGGTTTGATCTTCCAACCATTCTGACATCATATTTCTTTATGTCAATCTCATCCAACATTTTATCAGCAGATGTCTTTGCTCCCCCTTTCTTTTTCAACTTGCTGCCCTTTTTATTTGCACAAATCTCTTGTTGAAGATCAGATTCTTCAACATCTTGAAGGAGTTTAGACAACCTAAAGTCTTCATCTTCTTGCTTTCTTTTTAACAAGATTTCTCTTTCTTTTTGAATGGCTTCATCTCCACTCAGCTTCAACAGATAAGCTCGATCAGAATCAGCTTGTTCTTTCAGCTTTTTCTTTCTTTCTTCTTCTTCTTCTTCTTCATTTATCTCAGCTTGAAATTTTAAGAGCATCTCCCTCTCATGCTTCTGTCTCTCTTTAATTTTTCTTACTATTCGCTGCTGTTCAGTTTCTTCAGGATGAGAACTTTCTGAAGTTAAAACTGATGACAAAAGATGAGCAGGAACAGAAGAATCTGAATCTGTGATCTCAGATTGAGAGTGATGATGAGTTGTAGTAGTTGTTGCTTCTGTTGGTGTGATGATAGTGGGGATTGAGAGGGTGATCTGTGTTGCTGGAAATGAGGTTGATGGTTGTGTTGTTGCTGTTGTTTGGATTGTTGCTGGTGGTTGTGATATTGCTGTTGTTTGAATTGTTGCTGATGGTATAATTGCTGTTGCTGGGGATGCCTCAGATATGACAGTGTCTGTATGAGGTGTTTCTGATGAGGACATAGGTTGCTGAATGATAGTTTTGAGATTGTGCATGGTGGCTGCTATTTCTTCCTCAGAGAAGTTTATCTTTTTAGAAGAAATGAACTCTGATGAGGGAGACTTGCTGGTCCTTTTTCTTTTTATTAAAATAGAAGAGATTGGTAGCTGATCTTCCATTTGATCATCAGAGGCTACTGGTTGATGATCTTCCATTTGATCATCAGATGCTACTGGTTGCTGATCTTCCATTTGATTAGCAATATCTTCTTCTTTCTTATCATTAGCACCAGCATCAGTACCTTTTTCACTTGTCCCATCATCATTTCCATTATTACCATCATTATTATCATCATCATCATCATCATCTTCTTCATCCATATTGACAACATCATCTTCTTGTTGCCTATTCATCCATTCCCACCTCATCAGCTCAAAGCTTGCTGACTCCCCCATAACTCGTGCATTCTCATCAGTAGCCCACTCTTTGACTAGATAGTCATACCTCATTTGTTCATCAGGATGAAACTCAGGGAAAACACCCATATTATCTCTTTCCTCAGCGACATCCATATCTGATGCATCATTATCAAAGGGAGTGTAATTTTTAGCATCATCATCATCTTTATTCTCCCTCTCAGCCTCAGAAACAAAATCAATAATCTCATCAAGTCTATTACAGATTTTCTGATGATCAACATGCATAGTTTCTAGACCTGTGATGGTCTCATGATGGTTGGAGAGAATTTTTGGAAGTTCGCTGATAATTTTGTCAGCATGGGTGATATAATCCACAACAGAAGATGCCATCGTTTTTTGTTTTTCATTGAGAGAGATTATTGCATCTTCATGAGTTTTGAGGCTGATTCTGGTAAATGAAGCGAGATCAGTAAGAGACTTAGCATGAGTTTCCAGAAGTCGATAGTGATCTATTTCAGCATTTGCAATAAGTGAGACCTTTTCTTTGATAGAATCACTCCAATCTGGAATGGATTCATAAGCTGCTGCAAGAGAGTGAACCTTATTAGTGAGATCAGTGAGTTGGCCAGTCAAGGTCTCTCTATCTTCAGTGAGCATTCGAATTTGTTGCTGTGAAGTAGCAATGTAATCAAGCAGCAATTTGTCTGTTGATGATGTGGTGGGAGTTGATGCTTTGTTGGTTGGTGATGTTTGAGTGGTATGGGAGATTGGTGGAATTGTTTGTGATTCAGATTGAATTTCAACATCTGGTTGAGATGGTTGATCATCAGCATGTTGAGCGATGTTATCACTAGAAATAGACATTTCATCTAATTCCTGAATGGGTGAAGTTATGGCATCAGCATGTGGTATAGTGGAGAAGGGTAGAGATGAAATATCAATATCATCTGGTTGCTGATTCACCTTTGGGAGAGTAAGATCATAAGATCGATGTTGCTGATCCTTTTCAGAAGAAGATGAAGAAGTATCCATTGGTTGGGCTTCCTCAACATCATCAGCTTGTGTTTTAGCTGATGGATCATTAGAAACAGAAAGGTCAACCTGTATCTCTCCCTGTGACTGAGGAGGGACATTGTCGGTCGGTGCAGTGAAAGATGAGAGTTGGCCCGGGTCTGTAGCCAGTGATGTGTCATCAGTAATGAGTGTGTTAACACCCGCTGATGACACTAGCCCTTTGACTGAAACATCATCCTTTTGTGAGAATGATGAGTGGCTGATGAGTTGACTCGATGGGTGGGTGTGGGTTGCACCCGAATCACTGCTAATAATGGGTTGAGCCATTGTAGCTGTCTGTAGGCTTCCCTTTATAGAGTCACTAGACTTTTGTGAGTCCAGTGAAGTAGTTTTAGGCATAGGTTGATCAAGAGTGCCCGCAGGGACTGAACGTTCAGTTGCTGCTTCACTCTTGGCGTCCTTAGACGTCTTTTTCTGACTCTGTCCCTGATCCTTTGATGTCAGGGACTTTAACTTGATTTTCTTAGGAGTAGTTGGTGGCTTTTGCTTTGGTGGTTGATCAGCAATAGTCACTGGAGGTGTGTTCAGTGACGTGATCAATATGGGGGCAGAATCAGATGGATGTACAGTTTGTAAAGGCTAGGGTGCAAGTATCCCCTTTGGTTTCATGAAATCAGGGAGAAGCACAGTTGCAGTTTTACTAAGAATTTGATTCCCTATCAGAGTAGGTTCAAAACCTTTAAAAGAAATCCTATCGTACGATTTAAACTGATCTTTAAAAACAAGTGAAAGAAACCTAGGATAGGAAACATATTTTGCTCTGGTAGGTTCACAGATTCTCGAAACAATATCATCAAAAATCATGCTTGCATAGTCAACTTTTAAAGAGTTGACCAGTGACCAGCTTAACTGTGCTTCTAGGGAGTTGAATTGATCATAACTCCCTGTTTTTGTGCCCAGAGATTGAATAAAGTTTGAAAATAGGGCATTCCACACACCATCCATTTTAGATTTATGAACAGTAGTATACTTACGATTTCCATTGCTATCGATAGTGTATTTGCAGTCAATCCCAGTGAGATTCACTATGCCAGCTTTGGCATCTTCTTTGTCAGGCAGTGTGTCGTAAGTATTGTGCTCAGGGAGTTGTAAAACGGTACGGATGGTGTGTGCAGAAATGATTATTTGTTGACCTCCGTTATCGATAAAACCTTTAAGTTGTGAGGTGCTATTAACGATTGAGTGAGTACAGGTATACCAAAACTCACTCAACCATTCTGGATTCATCTTTACAGGTGATAATGTGAGAGCAAGGAGAATAAAATGATTTTTTAAGAAATTGATTATCTCCGCGTACTCTGTTTTAGGGCATGAAAGATTACCCAAATAATTTGCTTTTGGAACTGTAATGATATCATCTTCACCAACTGCAGGAGCTCGGAGAGCTTTGATATCTTCAGTGGCAGTGTATGAGTTGAGAAAATATTTTGATTTAGCCATTACAGAACCTTTGAAAATCGTTGATTGAACACTTATTTTAGGGTTTTGAAATGCCAAAGGGTTTTCGAAAATTAGTAAAGTGTAAAAGATGACAAGTTGCTGATTTGTAGGTTTAAATAGTACACTTTACTAATGATCGTGTGGCTGAGATGAAAACAACGTGGGCAGTCGTGGTGGAAGATGTAGAGGTGGAGAAGGTTATGATGGTGGTGCGTGGTGGCATTAATGGTGATGGGAGTGGTGTGCCGGAAAAAGTACGCTGACGTAGGAAAGAGAGTGTCAGAAGCGCGCGATTTTTCCGATATACCATAAAACATTTAATTTTGAAATCCGTTAAGTTAAATACACAATGTACTAAATATAACGAATGTTTTGTTGATTGAAAAATCACCATTAAATGATATCTTCAGTGAGTTTGAAAGTTACTGAAGATACATAACCAATTTCTTGATTTATCACAAAAATGGTCAAGAATAATAACATTGTTTCTCTATTTAGGCAAGGATGTAGTCTCACTGGTTTAAACACAACTTAGAATACTGAATAAACGATAGAGATGAGATCATTTTATGAATAAATAGAAAAGATTATTATTCTTGAAAAACCCCTCTTCTTTTTTTTTGTTTTATATATATATATATATATATATATATATATATATATATATATATATATATATATATATATTATTATAAAATCATGAGTAGAGATTATGTTGTATATAAGTTGTATAACATATCATTAGATTGCTTCGTCACTGATTAAGTTACAACTTAGAATACTAACAAAATCAGCTTAGAAGAAATTAAGTCACTGATATAAAACAAGTATGACAACATAATAAATACTCATGAGACAATATGAACTATATGGTTAGTCCAGTTGATGAACCGATCCAGAGATAGGTTCATAGTGACCAAGCGCTGGTTTAGGCTTCCACTGATTTGAATAAACCGTATCTGAAAGTTCGCTGATGATGTTTTGTTTTTCAAAAGGTGTAACCGAACATTCAGATGACACATGTTGCCTGTTGCCACATTTATAACACTTTTTGTTCAAATAGCCGGTCTTTTTGGCTTTCTTCTTTTTAAGTTGCTGATCTGACACAATCACACAACTTTTCTTGCTGATTGTTACTTCTTGCATCTTTGACTTTAGGTCACTGATGGAGGTTGTCTCAGTAACAGATACAGTGTCAGTGAAGTTGCTGATGATTGTTTGATTATCAGTGATGGTTTTGATGAGATGTGAAGTTATTGATGATTTGTCAGTTTTTAAAACATTTATATCATTGTTATCATTTAAGACATCAGTATCTTCAGTGACCAACTTGCTTTTAGTAAAATAGTTTGGTCGTGGCTCACTGAAGATGGAGATGGGTTCAAATACAGCTTCTGAAAAATTACCCTTGGGATCAAAAACAGGGTCAACCTTTGTTGAATCAGCGAGGGATGCAACATATTCATAATCTCCTCCCAAAATAGCTTTGACTTGTTTTGGAATTTGATTATTTACACAGTGATTGACTTTATCATTTGACTTACACCAAAATTCCATGACTTTTTTAAGCTGTTGAAATTGTGTTTCAAACTTAACTTTTTCTTGAACACACACTTGATTAGCATGAATTTGTGCATCAAGATCAAGTTTTAATTTCTTCAACTTTGACTCATTTTCATTTTGATCATTAAGTTTGGATTGTAAGTCACAAATTTTATGTTTCAGCCCTCTTTGAATATCATGAGCATTTGATAAGTCAACTATCAAAGACTCAAAGACATTATCTTTTTCAGCAGCTGTATATGTTTTAAAGCAATGTACCTTGTAAAGAGTTTCAGGATCCCATTCAGATGCTGAACATTTAGGAGTGACTTCTTTGATGTCTCCAAGAAGTTCAATGTCATTAGCCATCAGACAGTACTCCTTGTCTAAACAAATCATTGCTTTTTCTTCATCAGATGATGAGGAGTCAGAATTACTGAATGAACCTTCTTCAGCAACGAAACCTTTTCCTTTCTTCTTCCCAGATTTAGCCAATGCCTTCAGTTTCTTGTATTTTGCCTTGTACTTGTTGTACTTGTTATTTCTGACATCTGGCATGTGTTCAGAGACTTGATTTACTGACTTTGATCTGCATTCGGTTGCAAAATGACCAATTCTGCCACACTTGTAGCATTCACCTTTTGATTGAAATTTATCAGATGATGGAGTACCAGCAAATCGTTTTGATCTGGTGTTCCTTCTGAAATTAGCAACCATCATGGCCATATCCTTCTCAAGCTTCTCCAATCCTTCATCATACTCATATTCTGACTCTTCTTCATTCTGACCACCTTCTTCTTCAGCTATCAGTGACTTCGAGCTTTTCTTAGACACTTTTGACTTCTGTCTTTGATCGATTTCATCAAGCTCTGCTACAAGGGCATTGGATATCTTCTGACTTCCAAGAGTAGCACGAATATGCTCACTCTGATCAGCTTGCTTTTCAGACTGCTCCCAATTGAGCAAAATACCATAGACCTGAGTTAAATTCAGAATTGAATAATCATTTCTCTGTCTGGTACACGTTGCAATGGTTCCCCAGATTTTTCTTGGCAGCAACTCAAGAAACTTTTCAACAACAAATCTCTGTTCTTTGCCTATACCAGCCTTCTCCATTTTGTTCATCAGTGACTGGTATCTGGTGTAAGTGGAAGACAGAGATTCATTTGGTTCCATTGCGAACAACTCATACTGGCGAGTGAGATTGACTTCCCTGCAGCGAATAATATCAGGAGTTCCAATATATATATTCCTAAGGGTATCCCACATATCTTTAGCAGTTCTACAAAGCCTGATTGATTCGAACACTTCATCAGGAAGTGCCATACCTATGTAGATTTTAGCTTGTTTATCAAGTCTAACCAATCGCCTATCCTCATCAGTCCATTGTTCCTCTCTTTTAGGTAAAACCATTTCTGGTATAGCTGGAGTAGTAGCTGTTGCATTTACAGCAGGAACAATAGTAGTTGGGATATGTGGACCATTGGTTATGATATTACAAAGACGGTCATCAACTAAGTCCAAAAACATCATCATCCGGGACATCCAAGTTTCAATCCTTGAAGGATCAAAAGCTGGAGGTTTGGTTGTGGAACCTTTTCCCTTTTGATAATCAGAGTCAACACAGCTGTACTTTACTGATTCCATAGCAGACCTGGTTAATTGAATTTAAACCAACTCTGCTTAGATACCAATTGAGAGTCCCGTAATCATTATTAGTTAGTGATTTGGAATCACAAAGTGTAAAGTTTTATTGTAGAAGGGGGGGTTGAATACAATTTAAAACCAATTTCAGATTTTACCAAGTGTTTCAGCTTGTTTTAAATTGATTATCTATAACAGAATATGACGGTATTGAAATAACAGATTAAAGATATAACAGTGTGACACCCGACCAATTAGGGCTAGTGTTAGTTCCTAATCATTGTGCTAATACATGTAATTAGGGTGAATTATGTGTATAATTAAGTGTATTAATATATGTTATTATATTTGCACACATTTGCGATTTGTTTAAATCGTACATTTTATTATCGGATGGATTCCGACACAGTTTAAATACGACGTTGGTGAAAACATTTCTATAAATAACTTTAATCTATTTTTAGAAGTTATTTATCATTATCTATTATTTTGCTAAAATAATACTCGAAAAACCTAGACGTTTCGGTTAAAACGTCTCAAACGCAACGATAACGTGCGAATTTATGTCGACAACCAAACGAACGTCAATAATTAAATTGACAACCTAAATTAAGTATTTTAAATAATACTTCAATGGAAATTTATCCAAATTATATCGTTAATCTAAACGACTCAAAATAACGTTACGCGATTAAACCGCCGTAGAACAAACACGCAAATCGAGGCCGACAAATTAACGGAACATTTTTATAAATGTTTTTAATTATTTTGATAAATATCTCAATCAAAAATATTGAAACTTATGTCGTCACTTAAAAACGCGTATAAAACACTTAACGTACGAATAAACACCTAAACAATCGAGTAAACAAACGGGAAACGTAACTAATTAAGTGAGAACAAGAAAAATGACCAAAATACCCTTGTGTAGGGCCCATAGGTCGTCCACCCCACCACCCCTCAAACCCACCACCCAAAATCCATGCAAAACACACTCAAGTGCACTCTTTCCCCCATACCCATTCACCACACATGCACCCTTCTCACTTTTCACTTCACCACTCATTCACTCAACTTTCTTTTACCCATTTCTCTCTCAAAAACACTGGAAGAACAGCCCTTATTCATCCTAAAATTCATAATCTATAATCATACTTGCAAGAGCTAAGAACAAGGAAGAGGAAGAAACAAGAATCAAGCTCCATTTCATCACCACCATCTTTTCTTCATCAATTCTTGGTATAAATCATCAAACCTTTTACTTATTTTACTTAAATACTACTGATTAGGATGTTATAATGTTCATCTATCATGATTATGTCCAAATATCACACTACAAATCGTTTTTAAAGCAAACACATGAACATGCATGAATCTGCCTAAAAATCGACAGTTCACGAAAATATTCGTATAAAATCATCTGTTAAGATTTAGAGGTGGAATTTTTTTTTAAAATTTGCGTATCGAAAATATCTACAACTTTAGTGTTTTACACTTTCTCCAGAAACGCTCTCATTTTTCTCTACGAGCCGAATTATGAGGCTGACCTAGAAGTTTTTCGATAAAATGTGTTCGGTTGTTACGCGGCTTTATTTAACTATGTTAATGGACTTGTTAGAAGCTAAAAATTTGATATGTTAGTCAAGACACTTAGTAAATCAGTTGGTAAAAATTTGGAAGTTTGATTTGGACTATAGATAGATGAAATCAGTTGGCGTAATGATCCGATATAAACCGAAAACATTAAATCTTGAAGTTTAAGGTGTAAACTTGAAACCGACATCTCGAAACGACTACAATATGAAATAATAACTTTTATAAACTTTATTTACTGGAATATGACTTGGGTGAAAGGTTCGGGTCAAACCGTCATAGTTGACCACATTTTTGGACTTAGCAAATTGAGACAGACTTAAGTGACGCATGATCCCTGAAATTATAGCGACACTTGGCAAGTGACGCTTGTAGTGACGCTACTTTATTATTTACGACACTCCCATAGTGACGCCCTTATTATCTGAAAATGCTTATGTACGACACTATTTGAGTGACGCTTAGTCACCTTACCCGACACTACCTAAGTGACGCCTGAAGTGACTGAACTATTATATTAGCGGCACTTACCCTTAGTGCCGCCATGCCTTAGTGACGCCCGTATCCGACACTTCTTAAGTGACGCTATTTGAATCTGAAAACGCATATTATGCGGCACTTCCTAAGTGCCGCCCCTAACTAGCAAGTGACGCATGAAGTGTCGCATGAAACAGAATCCTTAAAAACTAGTTTTCTCACTAAGTGTTAAACTTCAAGCAACGTTAATACTTATACAATGCAACGTTATAACTCATGAAACATACTATACATATGTAAGTATAACATCATCCTAATAATAATGTCTTAACGAATTATTATTACAAACTTTCACCAACGGGTCGTACACGTTTTTGATAAACAACATAAACAACTTATTTGGACATACTAGTTGGATGAACTAGCCTTAGGTGGACATTAACCCTCCACCTACATTGTGATTTAAGTGGACATTAACCCTCCACTTACAAAGATGATCTTTCTAGACATCTACTCATACAACCTTATACGTTTAGGACGTTAGAAGGTTGCACTTTGGACTACACTTTGCTTGCTATTTGATTATTGCTTGCTACCTGCTTAACTCTGGTGAGTTTCATAGCCCCTCTTTTTACAGTTTTATAACTATTTTGGGGGAGAATACATACTACAACTGTTTTATACAATTTGCTTTGCAACTGCTTTGTATACATTTGAATTACACAACTGCTTTTATGAACACAAGTACCATAAACAACGCTATACGGATTGCATGAGTTACCCACTAATCCACAAAGGCCCTACACATCATAGTTTGTTAGTTTTGCTAAAGCGTGAATATTAGTAAATAGATCTATTTGGGACTGAAAATCCCCGTCCGGGTTAGTCGCGCTAACCTGTCAAACGGACGTATTAATATTTGTTCATAACGAGTGTACCGGATTAGACACTTGCATTGGGGCACCCACGATCGTGTACTCGAAAGAGGCACGGCACACATTGTTAAGCTTCGGACTATGAGCTCATGGCAAATGGTATACATCTTTTTGCATTCGTGCAACTACATATTTACTTATCGTTTGTTAACGATACATTTACTCAACACATTTACTTATCGTTTGTTAACGATACATTTACTTATCATTGTTGAATGATACAACGATTAAAATCTTGTGTTTCATAACTCGTGTTTCATAACAATTGGTTTGATACCAACATTTAAACAACTCTATGAGTTCACCAACTTTATGTTGACCCTTTTAGTATGTATTTCTCAGGTAACCCACAGCAGTAGGACGCTTATGGATAGCGTAGCTCGAGTCGCATTGCTTTCAAAATCAAGGGACTTAGATTGCATTTTACTATAGTTAGTAGTTATGTAATCTACACATTGTATGCGAACTCCATTGTTTTGTATAACGGTTGTAAACATTTTAAACTTATGGAATGTAATGTTTTCAAACGTCTCATATAGAGGTCGTTTGCCTTAATCTTTGTGTAATGATATTTGATTTGGTCGGCGCCCCCATGACACCTCATGTTTCCGCTGCCACGTGTTTTGGGGGTGCGACAAACAGTATCAAAGAACAACAAGTAATAGTAGCTGAAAGTGAATTGTATTGATTAAATTCACGAAGTGTTGAATGCGGAATGGATTAACCAAAGTTAATTCAATTCAAACACTTAGCTAAATTATTAGAATGAAGAGTATTAACTACAGTGGACATACACGCTGATAGTTAACCTCGCTGAATCTTAATACACACCTAGACAAACTAGTTCTCTGACAAACAGAAGAACGGTGCATATATCGACTAGCCTCTACAGTACAAAACACTGAACTATTTATACTACAAGAGTTCCTAAAATATCGCCTACAAAATAGGATCTTGGAAGGACACGTGTTGCTGCTTGATTGGTCCTGATCTCTGATAAACCGACATTCTGCGGGTCCCAATTCTGTTACCGCAAATATCTCGTTACCTTAAGACCAATCACTTGCAGCCACGTAATCTTTCGGACATACTTCGAACTGGAACATTCTTGCTGATGTATAGATAAGTACAGTACTTTTTAGTACTAGATGATTGAGAGACTTTATTGAATAGTCCCTGAAGATGCAGCAATCCTCCTCACTCACTGCGAGCTAACATGCTCTTGTAGAATGAATTGAACAGAAGATCTTCAGTGACTAGCTGTTATTCTGGCAGTGACTTTTGCCTTTATTGATTTGAAGAAGTAAGGCTCTCGCTGTCGTTGATCAGTGACACACCAAGTTGAGCTTTAAATCTTCCTCAGAATATCTAACAGAAAGAATGATGATCAGCGAAACTCATTATCAGCAACAGCAGCTTCGATACAATCCATTTCTTCATCGAGTAGTGAACAGTTGAGTTGGTCAGCGACCAGTGACTTCATCATGGTCAGCGACTAGTGACTCAACAAATTTCTTATACAAAGAATATCATATATCAGATTGGTATATGAAAACGTATAACACCCGTGTTATACTTATACATTTATGACCCGTATCAACAAGGTTTGACGAAAGAAGATGAGAGAATAGTCAATAATTTATATCTAAATGTATGAGTTTAAAATATTTCATTTTTAGTAGCTCTATTAATACTAATAATAATACAAATTACAAAGAATGATCTATTTAGTCATTATTAAAAAGGTGATTTCTTTCCGTTTATAATTCGGAGTCAGTGTATAATGAAAATCTATATTGACGAATAAGCTAAATTTGTAACACCCCGCAATTTCGACATAATTATAAACGTAATTAACATGCATTTCTAGGCTAATTCCCTACTTGAGTGAATTCACAACACATTTTAGAGGTAAGTCTAGCAAAGCCCAACTAGTTAATACGCGTAGTATTACGATTCATAATTGGTTATAATTATGTACAAAACAATTGGGACAAACGTGACAAAAATATACGACTGTTGGTGAACAAAAATTATTTAATAAAACGAAATTATTAAATAACATTAACGATTTTTAAATATTATGTTGATAATATTTGCAAAGTATTTTATAACGTATAAACGTTTATTTCGTAAACTGAAACGAAACAAAGTTAAAATTTTATAAACTTAACTAAATAATTTCCATAAAATATTTCAATCAAAAATATATTCAATAACGTATTTAATAATCTACCGTTTAAAACATTTTAATAATTAAAATGGAAATAATGGACTATTAAACCGGGACGGAGGGAGTATCTTGGATCCTCATAATATGCATATATTATAAGGTACAAATACTAAAAGTATATCCAAGATTATCGATTATCCCAGCCTTAGCTAAATCAAGACCATGACATATCAATGATCCTGCAAAAATAAGATAAAATCCCTATCGGGATCCTGCAATATCATAATCAAAGCATAATCTTTACAAGATCAGTATCCTCAAATATTTCTAACTACAAGGATAATTTACTCATACCTGAGGATCCTGCATGGTAGTTTAATCAGGATCACACATAATTAGCATATGTTACCTTAGCATAATCTGATTCCCAGTATCCCGCATATAGCTAACTTATACGCACCCCAGAATCTCCATAAGTTATTGAGATGAATGCCGATCCGGGATCCTGAAAGGTTAGTGAAAATTCTACCCACAACATATATATATATATATATATATATATATATATATATATATATATATATATATATATATATATATATATATATATATATATTAACATTAAGAAATAGTTGTGAATAAAAACAAAGATCCCTTTAAGCAATAAAATGTTAAGCATATTTGTTTGTGTGAAGTTTTTTTTTTTTGTGAAGCTTATTTGTTTGTGTGAAGCCTATTTGTTTGTGTTAAGCTTATTTGTTTGTGTGAAGCTTATTTTCATTTTTTGTGTGTGAAGTTTATTTGTTTGTGTTAAGCAATAAAATGTTTATGTGAAGCTTATTTGTTAACAGATTTTGTGTGAAGCATATTTGTTTGTGTGAAGATTATTTTTTTGTATTAATTTTTTTTTTGTGAAGCTTATTTGTTTGTGTTAAGCAATAAAATGTTTATGTGAAGTTTATTTGTTAAATATTTTTGTGTGAAGCCTATTTGTTTGTGTTAAGCAATAAAATGTAAAACTTTTTGGGATGGTAATGTAAAAGTACATATTCACAAATATGTATATCAAGTTTAGTTTTATTATATTATATACTAATATAAATATACTAATGATAATCAACAAAACAAAAAAGACTTCACACATGTAAAACTTGTGAACGAAAAAGAAATAAATAAATTAATAATAAAAATTAATTGTGAATGTTAATCAAAGTTCACAATAATTACAAAAATGCCATCATGGCAGAAGTTCAAAATAAATATAAAAATGTCACCTCCAAAATTAGGATTTTTGATTAAAGCACTAGTACAAAAACGAGTAAAAAGAGCGCAACGTTATAGCGATTTTATGTGAAAACCGCTATAAAGATCATAAAGTGGATATAATAATCTTTGATGGAGCGGTTTATCCGTCTTACTGTGGGGTCTCAACAATGCTAATGTGGCGGTTTATGTTAAACCGCTTTAATTAATCATGATTGTGGCGGTCATGTCTACTCGCTACATTTGCTATCCTCCATTAGTAGCGGTTATTAACAAAACCGATTCAAAATTAACAATATTTATTCCGGGAAAAAATACCCAAGAAAATATTCGGAGCCAATTATAGCGGTTGTCAGTAAACCGACCCACAAGAAACGTGTGCATGGGCCTTAATGGGCTTAATAATCTTGAAGTTGTGATAGACAGATTGAGAAGATGAAAGCCCAAACACAAGTGTAATATATATATATATATATATATATATATATATATATATATATATATATATATACTCTGCATCCCAATTCCCACATCGGAAATAATAGAAAAGGTGTGTTGGTTTATTTACGTCTTTTGATGTTTCTTTCTTAAATGTCATTTCCTTGTATCATTATCATTGTAGGTTTGGTTGTTCCGTTCTCCATAGGCTGTTTGCTACTTGCGTCGCAAGTAACAAATGGATTTACTTTTCTCGCGAGTAGCAAACAGCCTAAAGAGAAGGGAATTATTATATCTATGTTGATAAAGGTATTTAAGAATGATCATTTTTTGGATATGATGTTAATTATTATTTTTCTCTGGTTGTTTCTTTTTTTTTTAGTATGTCGATAATAAATGTTAGTAGATATGATGTTGATAATTTAATGGCAAATGTTAATAAAAAATCAAAAAATATAGAAATGATTCGTAGGATTGTAAATCCCTTGATTTTTTTATTGATCACCTCTCAATATATAAAGATTACAATTACAATGCTATAAATAAGATATGTGATTTGTTTGCCTTGTCACAATACAAGCATACATCTACCTATTGTTACATACTGTATATATTATATATCTAGTCGATCTATCATGATTGAATGCCAACTACGCTCAACTCGATCATCACTTAATTTGAAAGATGATCATATGTAGTGATCATCGCTATCATCTAATCTTAGAAGGTTAACGTTACTAATACACCTAGCAACGAATCGCTTAGCGGCAAATCCCCGGTAACATTGAAGCCAGTATATATTTAGGTCCATGTTGGGACATTCCTTTTCATGCTCATTCTGTAACAAATAAAAGACAGGAGTATCTAACTCCGAATCGAACGATTAAACAGATAAGAAGACGGAGTATTTAAACATAGAAATCACGGTCGGAAAGGAGACCCAAATTAATATGATAATGAAATATATAGATGATGATGAAAACGTGATCTAAGCAAAAAAGGAGGAAATTAAAAGGATACAGTAGCTTCGTATTGTTATATTATTGTTAATTTGTCACTTAATTGATTAATTTGGTCATCACCTATTGTTTGTATTTATAATAAGTGAAAAACGTGTGCAATAAATGTTTTATTGAATGCAATTTAAACACCAATTAAAATGACACCTAATAATAAATTAAGAATAAATTAAATGCAATTTTTTATTTTATATTTGATGCGGGAACATAAGTAGCGGTTATAAGCGATGACCGTTTCAATTGTTTGTATCATTAGTAGCGGTCCTTTTTAAACCGATCCACGTTTGAAGAAATTTGTGTATTATATTCTTGTTGGTTATTAATGGTAAACCCGCTTTAAATCCCTTCAATGTTCAATGTTGGAACCATGAGTAGCGGTTGTAGGTAAACCCGATCGAACAACTAAAAACATTTGCAACGGTTATATGTAGACCGATCCAACAACAAGCAAAAACAAATTCCAACATTACACATTTTGACCAGCAACAGCCAAAACAAAAACATTAGCAATCAAACATATATGTCCAAAACCATCTACACTATATATCGCCAATAACATAAAAGCAATCACAGACTTCATGAGTATATAGCAAAAATATCATAAACCACGTCTGTACTTATTAGAAGTAACCACCATTAGGATAAATATATATAGCTTTCTTTTGCTGTAAATGGAATGGAATGGAAGCTTTAATTAGCAACTCGTGGATTATCAAGCCACACTCCTTCTTCGTCGTTGTTGGCTCGTAGGCATACGTTATGTTCGCCTGTGAGCGGAGGTATACCGACAGAGAATGGTGGTAACTCGTCGAACTGATCGTATTCTTCCTCATCGACAACATTATCGACACCAAGTATACGTCGTTTACCTTGCAAGACGACGTGCCATCTTGAGTTTGACGGGTCTTCAACATAAAACGCTTGGGTGGCTAGGTTTGCAAGAATGAAAGGTTCGTCTGCATAGCCATTAGTCGAAAGGTCGACGAGTGTGAAACCCAATTGAGGGTCAACCTTAACAGCACCTCTTCTGTTATTCACCCACTTACACTTGAACAGAGGTACAGTAAACAAACGATAATCCAACTCCCAAATTTCTTGAATCTTACCATAATACGATTCTTTGGCAATCTCAATCCTTTTATTGAGATTATTCGCCCTTCCATATTCAACAGCACCTCCACAGTTTTGCACCGCGCATTTATCATCTTTTCTTTGGGTGTAAAATGTGTAACCGTTAATGTCGTATCCTTCATATGCCTTCACTTTGAAGTTTGGGCCTTCTCCAAACGCTTCCACTGTCTTATTAACATTCGGTTGACCGTAGTTTACGGTCACAATGTTTTTCAACCATTTTGCAAACTCTTTGTTGTGTTTGATCTTATACCAGGCGTCGTCCCTCCCCGCATGTGTTGCCCGTAATACCCTCATGTGTTCTGCAATGTAGGGAGAAAGACATGACATGTGCTCTAGGACTACAAAGTATGCAAGCTGTAAAAGATCGCGACTTGGATATATATCTTTCTCTCCACTTGTCCCAAGGCCCAAAAGTCGACCTTCGTGTTGAGATATCGGAATGCCAACCTTCCTTACACCTTCCATGTAGTCATTGCAAAATTCGATCACCTCCTCGGAACAGTATCCTTCAATAATACTACCCTCTGGTTTTTTTTTGTTCCTTACATACCCCTTTAAGAATCCCATATATCTCTCGAAAGGGTACATGTAACGTAAGAATACGGGACCAACAACCTTAATTTCTCCTACAATATGAGACACTAAGTGAACCATGACATCGAAAAAAGAAGGCGGAAAGTACATCTCTAGTTCACAGAGCGTGAGAATAATCTCTTTTTGCATATTGTCTAATTCACTTGGTACAATCACCTTCGAGTGGATCGTGTTAAAAAATAAGCAAAGTTTTGTGATAGTGTGTCGGATGCGGACGGGCATTAAACCTCGGATTGCTATAGGAATCATGTGTGTCATTAAAACATGGCAATCGTGAGACTTCATACCAAGCAATTTACAATCTTTTAGCGACACAAACCCCTTAATGTTCGAAGAATAGCCAGACGGAACCTTAATACCATGCAAGCATTCACAGAATATTTTTTTTCTGTTCTCGACAATGTATAGCTTGCTGGTGGGAGAAAGGTGCGCTTTTTATCAGCGTTGAGCTTTGGACAAAGCTCGGGCCGAATGTTCCATGCATCCATGTCTTTTCGTACATTAATCCCGTCCTATGTTTTTCCGGGAATGTTCAACAATAAGCCTATCAAGCTATCATAAACGTTTTTCTCGATGTGCATGACATCCAGGCAATGTCGAACCTCCAAATCCTTCCAGTAAGGTAAATCCCAAAAGATGGACTTCTTTTTCCATGAACCTTTCTGCAACGGTATTCCTTTGCCAAAAACTATCTTTTTATTTACAACTTTCGAGAGTGCTTCATGTCCGGTAAAACGTGTCCGTACAGTTCTCTGCTCAGTAGTCCCGTCAAACTGAGTATCCATGCTACGATACGCATGGTCTCTTTCAAGCGATCTGCGATGCCCCATGAAAACAGTCTTTTTGCAGTTATCTAACCACCTTGAATGTGTATCACTTTCACAATTAGGACACGCCAGTTTCCCTTTCGTACAGTAACCAGACAAATTTCCATATGCGGGGAAATCATTTATGGTGCAAAAAATCATTGCTCTCAACCGGAAATTCTCTTTCTTATAAGCATCGTACACTTGTACACCCGTATCCCATAGAGTTTTCAAGTCATCAATTAAAGGAGCCAAATAAACATCAATGTCATTACCTGGTTGTTTGGGGCCTTGAATTAACAATGACATCATGATGTATTTACGTTTCATGCATAACCATGGTGGAAGATTGTAAACACATAGAAGAACAGGCCAAGTACTGTGGCGACTGCTCAGGCTTCCAAATGGATTGATTCTGTCTGAACTAAGACCAAACCGTAAATTTCTAATTTCTGCACCAAATTCTTTATAAATATTGTCGATATTTCTCCATTGAGGTGAATCAGCAACATGTCTATATTTTCCATCGTTTTTACGCTGATCGAAATGCCAACGCAACAATTTTGCCTCATTCTTGTTTGAAAATAATCGTTTCAATCTTGGTATTATAGGCAAATACCACAATAATTTTGCAGGCGGGCCATGTTTTGATCCTTCAACTTCTTCCTCTTCCTCTGCTCCTCTTTTCCGCGTGTACCTAGGTGTAGCACAAACGGGACACGTCTTCAATTGTGTATACTCATTTCTGTACAATACACAGTCATTCGGGCATGCATTTATCCTTTCGATTTCTAATCCCATTGGACACATCAGTTTCTTTGCGAGGTACAACGAAACAGGTAACTCGTTATCCTCGGGGAGCATTTGATGCAAAAGAACTAGTAGCTTTGTGAAACTCATGTCACTCCAACCATAGTTTGCTTTTAAGTTCATTAATTTCATCACAGCAGAAAGTTTGGAAAATTCGGAACCGACATACAATGGTTTTTCAGATTGCTCAAAAAGTCGGTGCAATTCGTCTTGATCGTTGTTAACTTGAGCATTGTCGTCATCAACTTCAACTTGAGCATTGTCTTCAACTTCAACTTGCGCATTGTCATCAAAATTGTAGTTATATGAAGCATCGTTGTAATTAACTCGAGTTGACGAACAACTTTCAACAACAGTTGGTTCACCATGTCTTGACCAACAAGTATACAGCTGTACAAACCCACGTTGAAACAAGTAGGACTCAATTACACTAGTATCACTAAATCTCTTAAAATTTCTACAATCTATGCAAGGACACAAAATATCACCCTCTCCATTCATCACACGATTATATTCCGCAAATCTAAGAAATTGTTCCACGCCACTCACATACTCTAATGAAGACCGCAATGTGTTATACATCCATTCACGGTCCATCTGAAAATTTAAGAGGAAATGAATCAAATGATCGATGATTTTTTCTTACATAGTCAATTCACTAAAGGACTCCCAAATGGGGATCGCATTTCCGAAATTAATCTCTCTAACTTCCATATTATAAAGTGTTTTTTTTTAGGAACAGCAAGAAATTAAATTATTAAAACTACCAAACCATTATAAATTAACTTGCTGTTTCTATTAAAATATAACTATAACTATACATTTTTACATATATATAGTTATAAGAACCTTTGTATAGTATATATATATATATATATATATATATATATATATATATATATATATATATATAGTAAATATGGTACTAAAATACATACACAAAAAATAAACAGAACAAAACTGAAAATCAAACCTTGATAATTAACAAGATCTCGAGGTCTACTCTAATGTTGTAACTTGTAGGGGCTTTCAATGATCCAATTCAATGAAGGTAGAGTTTAATTTTGTTGGTGAGATATCTAAGTAAAAAGATTTTTTAATGGAGAGCAGAGCGCCGGATAGTAATTAATATGGATGCAGAGAAGATGATGACTTCTAGTTCTATCTCATGCGTTGGCGGGAAAAAATACTCAATGTTGTCACTTGGAACGGTTACACAAAAGTTGAATCGGTTATTAGTAACTTAAGGAGCAGTGTTCATTTTGGAGCATTATTCTTAATGAGTTATTGACTATTAATGTTATTAAAAATGATGACCTGTTGGATCGGTTTTCTGTTATCTTTGGAGCGGTTAATGTAAAAAGATTTTTTAATGGAGAGCAGAGCGCCGGATAGTAATTAATATGGATGCAGAGAAGATGATGACTTCTAGTTCTATCTCATGCGTTGGCGGGAAAAAAATACTCAATGTTGTCACTTGGAACGGTTACACAAAAGTTGAATCGGTTATTAGTAACTTAAGGAGCGGTGTTCATTTTGGAGCATCACTTATTTTGAGTTATTGTTATTAAAAATGATGACATGTTAAATCGGTTTTCTGTTATCTTTGGAGCGGTTAATGTTGATCCAGTTAAATTTAAAAGTCAAAAAAACAAAAGACTTCACTGTGAGGGTTCTATATATATAAAATAGTAATAATATACTGTGTATATATGTATATATAATATACTCCATAATATACTCCGTATATATTTTCATTGTTGTTTATTACAAGGCCAATTATTTTCGACATTCAATGGTGAACACCTCGCGTTCTTCAACTAAGGTTTCTAGTTCTAGAAACATAAGAAAAACGGGTTGGGAGAGTGAAGATTTGATAAATCGAGTTCGTGTATTGTGCAAATGTGGGGATGTGAGTGGTATGTGGACATCTTGGACCGAAACCAACCCGCGTCGACGGTTTTTAGGCTGTCCAAATTATAAGGAAAGAAAGAACTGTGGTTTTTTTCATTGGTGGGATCCCGATCCAAAGATCGAGTTTTACAAACACAAGATTGCAGAATTGAAGAATGATGATGTGGATTACCGTAAGTTGCTCTCTGATTTGGATGAAGAAGTCAAAATGTTAAAGTGTATAAATCATGTTTACATTTGTTGCATTTGTGTGCTTATGGGAATGGTTGTAATGTTTATTATTAAGTAATTACCAACGTTAATGACACTTAATAATAAAAATTACAACGCCGTTCGTTGTAGTTGTACGGTCAGGGGTCATTTGGTATTGGTGGTGTAACTTAGGGGTCATTTTGTTTGGTTTCGTTGTAGTAGACGAAAACGTACATGTAGTAGATTGTTGGTACCTTTGTAATTCTAGCATCTTGCTAGCTTGAGTTATTAATATATTTGTGGGGTGCGGGTTTAGGGGGTGATGGCGGAGCCGAAGCTCCCTTCCCGTTCCTCTTTTTGCCGTTAAAAAAAAAAACATATAGTAGATGATAACATAACAATTACAACGACGTACATAACACATTTTTGCATATGGGTGTACACGCCTTTCAAGAATAGTACGACTTAAAATGACACACGAAACACGATAACAATCTTTAAACATATCATCAATCATCAATTTACTATACATAACTCGATCTGCAGTTCCACAACAAGTATGATACGGAGTAGATCGATCTGAACCAAAAACTTTTGTATGAATTGAACCTGCATGCTGCTAGCTTTATCCAAAATAATAATGTATCTGAGCCAAAAACAACAAACTAGTTATAGCTAGGTCTTCGATCAACTCTTTCCGTTCCATATTTATAGTCCAGTATTACTTTGAGGCTTTGATAGTTTGACCGATGTCCCCATTTTATTGTCAGCTTCCATAAATAGATAAGAAAAAGTAGTTAATTAACGTTCTTTCTTACTGTATAAAAAATGGGTAAAAAGTAGAGGGTACACTGTCATATTACCGAAAAAGGAAAAAAGTACTGTAAAAGGGTTGGTTAAGTACTGTGCGCCGTGTTTTTTTTTTGTCTGAGGACAATAAAATTGGGACGAAAAGAGCCATTGTATAAACCGCTCCGGCGCTCCCAACATAGATCGAGGAGAAAAAAAAAGAAAGATTTGAAAAGAAGCATGATATGTGGCAAATTGACAATGGCAGCTACCGTGATATGTTAAATAGAGAAATTGCGGTTGCCACCAGACAAAGAGCCCGTTGCATGCAATCAAATGGTGGTTCAAGTGAGTCAAAATGACGCACTTAAAATTTTAAACAGGGAAATCGCAGTTGGTAACGAATATATATTATAATTTGTTGGACAAATCGCCGACGGAGGATCGTAAAAAGGGTAATGAAAAAGGAAATGAAAAGTTGAGTGCTTCATGGCGCATAGTCGCATACTGCATAGATTGTTACTTAATATATGTTATATATATATATATATATATAAATAAAGTTGGAGACATTGTCTTAAAATGAGTAATAGTAAATTACTATTATACCCTTCTAACTAATAATCTCAACTTTTGAAAATTTATTATAAATACAATTTAATATCTCATAATTATTATTTATTTTTTTGGCGAAAATTGAATTGTATTGATTGATACAAATGTAACCCCATAAATATTTACTCCATGAATATATAAATGTATTTTAAAATTGTTTTGATATAAGTACCAATGAAAAATCATATATTATTTCCAAATTATATTTCACCTTTATTTTTTATATCTTTTATACTTAAAATTTACTTGATTTTCATTTAAATATGTTATTCAACACTTAAGCATTTAAATATGTTATTTGATTCACATTTAAAATTCATTTAAATGTAATTTAAAATTTATTTAATTCACATTCAAGTGGCGGTTTTACGAACTACCCGCCTTAAAACAAAGATCTAAATTCAAACCGCCGCTAAAATTATAACCGCTCCAGATAGGTTTTTTTCTATGCCGATTTTGATTCAGTTTTAATGCTAGGAATGAATAATTTCAAGATTCAAACCGCTACTAAAATTAGAACCGCTCCAGATAGGTATTTATATATATTCAAACACGATTTTCAGGATATTTGAATTCAATGCTTATACAACTAACCCTGCGTTTTTTTCTATGCCAATTTTGATTTTTAGCATTTTAATTAATGCCAGGAAGAATTTCTAAATTCAAACCGCTACTAAAATTAGAACCGACTTCAGAGTTCAGATACGTTTTTTTCTATGCCAATTTTGATTTAGCATTTTAATGCCAGGAAGAATTTCTAGATTCAAACCGCTGATAACATTATAACCGCTCCAGATACTTTTTCCTTCTCTCAAGTCTCAAAATAGTCAAGATCTTGACTATCTACTAACCAAATGTACAAGAAAGAGAGATAGACTTATAATCACTTAAAGCATAAGATCTTTTTCTTTTTGGAGAACGAAAAAGTTGCAACTCATATTTAAACACGATTTTCAAGAGATTTGAATTCAATGCCTATACAACTTACCCGGCGTTTTTTTCTATGCCTATTTTGATTCTGTAATTAATGCCTGAAGATTTTCTTTATTCAACAGTCATCAGTTAAATCAAAATTGGCATAGAAAAAAACGCAGGGTAACTGGGAGTTGTATACGCATTGAATTCAAATATCTTGAAAATCGTGTATAAATAAATATTATTATTTTATTATTACTATTAATATTAAAAGTATCTGGAGCGGTTCTAGTTTTAGTAGCGGTCGAACACAATTTAGATTTTAGAATACAACAAGCTCTTGTATTAATAACCGCTCCATTATTCATGAATATATCAAAAACCGATTCAGATGAATTTCAACCGCTCTATTATTAATTTAATACAGTGTATTACATGGCCTTGTAGAAACGGTCAAGTATAATTTCAAGTCATTCAATTAGCATTGAGAAGCGAGTAGTTTGGACTTTGGAGTTGGCATAATTTCAAAGGGAACTCACACGTTGTACCCGGTTTATAAATAGCCTTTAGCTTTGGCAGTCCCTTTGCATACAAACAACAAAATGAAGCAGTTTCATTTTCATTCACCTTTTCGTGATCTACTTTCCAAACAGTATTCATTTACGATCGTGATTTCCCTGTTTAAATCTTCCGTCGAACATATCCGTATCAAATGTCAATGACGGAAGTACAACAAAGCATATGGTTCTTCCAGACCATATTGGACAATCAAGTAGATCTGGTCCTTTGTTTACAAAGATACCAGCCATTTGCTTGAAACCTATTTTGTTGTCAATGTCGGGATATGTTCGTTACATAATTTTTCTTCCGTGTGAATTATGATTCAACCAAAGGCTTTTTTTATCCCATAGAAAAGGTGATGAATTCAATGAATAAAAGTTTTAACTAAGCAGGTTGATATACTTTAGTAAAGAGATTGTAAGAAGCTTTACATTCCACAAGCTATTGCCTTCTCTCTCGTCTATATGTAAATCAATTTTTATAAAATCGCCTGGGTAAATTTAAATACAATAGTGTCGGTTATGGTGATTCTTATACAAAAAAAATATATATATATAATCCACCTTCTGCCACTCTATTCAGTTGCAAACTTACAACACAACATTTCATGTAAATGTTCTAAAAGCATCAAACATATTTTTCAAGAGCATAGTGAAGTGTACTAGCTAGCATCACTGAAGTCCGTTGAAGATATATCGTACTATTCGTATGGATTGTTTGTAAGAAAGAGTGATGGAATTAAGTCCGTTGGAGATTAAAAGAGAGTACGTGGTGATTATGTAGATTAATTATTATATTGTTAGTTTGTTACTCTATCATAGAGGATTGTACTATACCTTAATCAGGAGTATTATATTGTACTACACGTTGGACTGTACCTTATTTGGGACGGTTTAAACTTTTGGAGCAGGTTGTGTATTGTGTAAGACAAAATGTATCTAGATAGTAGTATAATGGTTTAAACTTTTGGAGCAGGTTGTGTATTGTGTATTGTGCAAGTACTCCAACTTGGTTTAATGGTTTATTTATGTATTTATTTTATTTCATTTACATTTTACAATAAAGATAATAAAAACAACCAGATGCTTTCGAAATTTTATACTCCGTATATATTATGTATTTATTTTATTTCTTTTACATTTTAAAACAAAGATAATAAAAACAACCAGATGAAATTTTATATATAACACAATTTAAGATTTACAAAATTCGAACTTAGTAGCCCACGAGCTATACGTACAAATTGAATTGAATGATTCCGCCATCTTCTCGCAATTCTTTTACATGTTGATCGGGATGTTTAGGCAATGAATACACTCCGTATATACTAACTGAGATGTTGAGGTTATAAGCCATTTGTAGTTGCTCTGTATCATAATAGTGGGTCTGTCTGTCGATGCCCAATATTATGATTGTGGCCAAAGGAAGCCGGGAGCATGTCAACGTGACTGAATAAAACTACAGATGGCAAAAGATTTAAACAGGGAAATCGCAGTAGCAAAAGAGTATTGAAAGTTTTGTTGGGGAAAAAAGATGATAAAGAAAATGAACTTTGAAAGAGAAAGTGGGCATGGATAGCTTTCATCATCTTCATATAGTAAATAGTTCCTGGACCCATCTCCACATTTCTTTTTCTTCCTTTGATTTATCATATATCTGGTTCAACACATTACCCCTGAGGTTTTTCGACATAAAACACAATGGTATGAAAAACCTTCGGAAGGATTTAAACAGCGAAATCGTGGTTGCTAAGAGTATGTCGTTGATACTTTTATGTCTGATTGACAAAAACAAAACTTGGTGAAATATATATTTTTTTCCCTTTTTTGAATGTTGATGGGGACAAAAAAGAATTAGTATTTGGACATTGGATGTTAATTTAAATACAAAAGTGACCTTATTATGTGCATGTGTACGTGTATTTATAGTATAACGAGGGCAGATATATAGATCGACAACATTAAATTCTGAAATGAATGCCATCAAACTTTCCAACTTTTATTTACCCGTTGGGGCGGTTTAGAACGACTAGTGAAGCGTTTTTTTGTATTTGTATGTAACTAGTTGGGGCGGGTGTCTGGGTTCTTTTAAAGCTTGTAATTAACGAGCATGATATATATATATATATATATATATATATATATATATATATATATATATATATATATATGTTAAATTTGAGCGCAACCAAAAAGTGAACAAGTTAACCTTGGGTAATAGACTAATTGTCAACCACGGTTGGGTTTGGACTTTGGGTGAACCGTGGTCTATTCGAAATAAATGAATTTTTTATGTCGACGTGATAAATGAAAATCTTAAGCTTCTTTGACTAAAATAGTGTTTATGACTTTATATACTCCATTTTGGATCCATAAATCTTTTAACAAAAACAATAATCGTACATAAGTACATAACTATTTTATTTTATTCAAATAGCTAGTACTATATCACATACGGAGTAGCAATCTTTTTAACATCTAGATCGGGCCATCAGAGGACAAGTTGAAGAACACGACTTCTCAAACGTGTACACATATACATATATACAATTAGTGATGCATCTATGCTATGAAGATACAACAACAAATTAGATGGTTTCCTTTTTAAACATACACCAGGCTAAGACTATCGAGACGTACATTACAGACAAAACTAGAAGTGTTTATTATGATTTCAACATCAAGAATTAACCAACACCTAATGATTATGGTTTTGGGGAATCGCTTCCTTCTTTCTTGATTATGTCTGCCGGGCACAACAAACCATGGGTATTTAGGACGCTTACTCCCTGTTTTGGGTCCAAAGTATTAGACCCCTAAATATAATTTCTACCGAGTAAACTCGAGAGATGGATTTAAATAAAGAAATCACGGTTGAGAGGGAATACGTATTGTTACCTTGGTTGTGAAAAATGTGATCAAGAAAAAGGAATTTGATGATGATATTTGGGAACATGATAATCATATTTTAGGGTTTGGATGAGAAAAGTGAACCTTATGTGTATTGTGTATGTATATATTTATAAGAGATGATAATAATATATACTCCGTAATCAAACTTTGGATTCGTACATGAAACCGCCCCAAGTATAAGCGCTCATATATAATTTGTGCCGTGGAAAAACGTCATATATAAACAAAGTTATAAACTATAAAGAATAAACCGACCCTATTGATAGTATTTGAGGCGGGTAAATCGATTTAAGATGTTGATTAATAGCGGTTAACGACATAACTATAATTAATAATCTATGTATATATATATATATATATATATATATATATATATATATATATACGTGTAGGGTGTACATGATACATAGTCTGTCGTCATACTCTCATATGTAACTAGATCTCAAACCCGTGTATACACCCGGGTGTTGATTGTTTAATTAAAATAAAGGTCTTAATTTTAATTTAACTAAAATAGAGGGACTCAATTGATTAATTAAGTTTGGTGTAAATTATTAATGATGTCATAACCATGTTTCCTATATATAATTTATATTATTTATATATTTATTTGTTGGAGTATATAATATTCTATTACGTAGTAATACGGAGTAATATATAGTTACTCAATTACTCCACATACTAGTTTGGACCGGTTAGCATTAACCGCTTCAAATATGTTGTTGCTAGCTTGCACTTGCATATCTAGTTGCACTGTTGCAGTGTTGCACACTGGCACTCTGTCAGTAAACCGATGGCGAATACTACAGTATACCCATTTGAAATTCTCAATATTGATAAGACTTTGCGAGTAGTTCGAGGTTGGAAATTAATATTTGAGCAAATCAATATCCAAAAAAAGATAAAGATGGAGCATACACCATATATATATACTCCGTATAATACTATATCCACGTACTTTTGGTTGGTGATGTAAGTCCCCTAGTTTTAGGATCAATAACTTCGTTATCTGTAGTATTAAGGTGCGGAATCCCTCAATACGGTGTTATTTTACTAACAACGAATATGTTCGTATTGCGTTTTAACTAGACTTAGCTTTAAACAACGAATCGTCAAAGCCTAGCCTTAGGTTATGTTTTTTTTCTGGTTTGTTGAATTCGCAGCAATTGAAATCAGAATGCAAAAGTTATGTTTTTCACCGATTGATAAACATTATATATGTCCAGCTCGTCTCGACTCGCAAGGGCCTGCGAGTTCGGTCCAACTCGCAGCCCAAGCCCAACTCGGAACTCGGCTCGCCAGACTTCCACGAATTCAGTTCTCATCTCGGCTCGTTAATCTCGCGACCTGAGAACTCGACTCGCACAGAATTTATTTATTTCGTATTTAATAATTCGTCTAACTTAACACAATAATATGTTTAACGAATATTACTAACAAAACAAATATTTATTTACAAATCTAAACCAATATACAAACGTAATAATAATTACACTAGTCCTATATCAAGCTAGATCTGTTGTCACAATCTATGTCTCAACAGACTCCCCCTTGACAATAGCTCTAGCGTCTTTATCTTCACGCTGTCTTTGGTCTTCATTTGTAAATCTTACTTCCTGCAAAAATTTTAAGCTTGATGCATGTTTTAACCATCCTATGATAATCTCGTGCTAAATCACCCCAACCAACAGTAGATATGATCTTGTTCTTGTATAACATAATCAAATCTTCCTTTGATAAATTCATCAAATGTCTGTGATCATATACACGAAGAATTTCTTTTTCACCATTAGGATAATCATCATCAGCTTCAATCATAAAGGCTTCTCCTGTTCCAGCATCTACCCCCCAATATTTCAATTTTCCCAAAATATTCTGAGGCATAGTCTTCATTGGTATTTGCTTAATGCATTTGACCGCTGGATAAACCTTCTTCCTTCTTCTTCTTCCAGTTCTCTGACTAAGTTCGTTTAGCTTTATCATTTTTCCTTTCCTTGGCTTAATCTTCGAAAACTTCATAGATAATCCTTCAGTCCTAATGATACGCTCAACATACTTAGCATAATCATCATCACTTGGATTTTTCATATCTAATCTAGCCAAGTCTCGAATCTCATATCGAGGCAATGAACTAAACACGGTAAGCTTCTTCTCAAAATATTGAACCCCGTCAAACCTTTTGATCGCGAAGAGCTTCAGGTCAGAGTCATAATACCATCCAATAATGCCAGTTTTAAGTACACGCTTTCCAGTAATATCAACTTCTTTCAAAATGCGTTGCTTATTTTCCTTTTTCTTTTTCAGCATTTCTTGGATAAACATAGGATTACCAACCATATGTTTGTATTTGTCCTCTATTTCTTCAACTTCAGTATCTGAATCTTCAGAAGCATTCTCAAAAGCTTCTAAATCAATAACTGATTCTCCTTGTTCATTTACAAAAACAAATTCAGTCGTTGATGGATTCACAACATGTTCATCTACATTTGCATCCAGATCAACACCTTCATCTATCACTGATTCAAATACTGCAGTCCAATCTTCAGGAAGTTTGAACTCTCCTTCTTCAATATCATAATCAATCTCTTCATCTATCTCATCCAGAATATCATCTTCCGAATCTGATAGATTAAGCATTTCCATTCCTAGAGAAAAACATAAATACAAATATATTAATAATTCAAATTCTTTATTGATTTCCCTGAACCAATCTAAGAATTTCTTTATTAATTCTTTTGTATATTTTAACCTAACATATAAACGCAATATAAATATAACTTATAAAATCTTTTATTGATTACCCTGAATCAATCTAAAATCTCTTAAGTCTACTTAACAAATATTAATTAATTTTAAATTCTAATGCATTGTGAATAATCACCAAACATTTAAATTTACTATTAATTACCTTATATAATTTCCAAGTGTTAATTGATCTCATTCATTATCAATTTAACCTTTAAATTATATATCATTTGTCTAGTTAATACGAATACATTTTTAACTTGTTAATTACTTATAAACCTTACGGTCTTAAGTCTATAATCAAATCTAAAATGCATATGTTATTATAAAATTATGACCGCCGAAATTAATCGGAACACGCCGCTCGACTACTCAATAAGTCAGAAGTCTTTCGATCACTATTTTATCTTAACATAATTTTATAAACTTAAATTACCAAACATATTTTACTTAAAATAATAATAACCCTAAGCCAAATATATTTACACAATAATTAAGTTTACACTTGTTCACTACAAACTATTACAAATATTACAGTACTAAGATAATACTAAGCTATCTTACCAGCTTCAGTATCACCCGATACAGTCTTATCTGCACTTGTACCCACTCCAGAACCACTAGTACCAGCACCAGACTCCCCCTGAATAGTAGCTTGCTCACTAGTCTTTGAAGGACCAGTCTGCTCACCACTCGGTGCATTGGGATCATCGTCCTTGTCTTGATCTCTCTTTCTCTTCAACTCATTCTCTCTGCAAGACTCCAGATATACCAATATCTCCCCCTGAGCAGGCTGTCCTGAATGCGATCTCAAGACCAGACTCTCTAAAGAAGATAACTTCAGTCTCTGTACAGTGAAGTCCGCAAGTAACGTCTCATGAGTCTTCATCAACAGATTGTACGATTCACTCTGCTTGAGTATCTGTTGTGAAAGAAGAAGATTGCTCGACACCAGCTCTGGAATCTGAGAAGTAAGCTTCTCCAAATCCTTTACCCTCGACTCTAAGGATGTAATCCTTTCAGCATCAGTCGTTGGAGTAACAGGTATCGTTCTGGGTCCAGGCGGTGTAAGAGACTCAATATGCCAGTCTCTGGTAAGCGGTGTATGAGGTTGAGACAAAGCTTGCGTAAGCAAACTTGTCGCAAATCTAGCTGTTTTGTTCGTCGGAAAATTAGCTCCACGAACTAAATCAGCAACCTCATGCTGTAAAGTTAAACACAATTAAAATCAGTTATTGTTACAGATTACTCTGTCTCAAACTCTAATTAATTGCATAACACTCATAGTTATAGAATTTATATCTCATACTTGAAGCGGTAAAGACATCGATTCCGTAACCACCGGTGCAACCATCTCTACCTGTGGTGTATCCTGAGAAACTGTATACAGAATTAACTGTCTCAGTTCAACTCCTGATAAACAACAAGTTAAGATTATTTAACTTTAATTAATACTAACCTTCTCGAATAGTAAGCGTTCTCGGACGCTTCATCAAAGGAATCGCAACTTCCTCAGTACCTTCCTCCAGAATACTCTTACCCTTCCTCTTCTTTTCAGAAGCAGATGGAGGAGGAGAAGGTGTATTATCAGAATCTTCATCTGAAGCCGTCTCACCATCACGACCTCTAGATGATCTAACAGGATCCTAAATTTTAAATATATTAAACATTTATGATTAGCGTAAGCTCTATCATACAAGTTCTATATATTTAAGATTAATCAGATATAATACCTCAGTTGGTACAACAACTGATCTATCAAGCTGTATCTGCTCATCCTCAAGTAATATAACTTCTGGATGTGCAGCCTCAGCTTCAGCTTCCTGTTCGTATAATGATATTTATATTTTTAAAATCAGAAATAATATCCAATTTACTAAATATCTAATATCAGAATCATTATATAATAATATTATGCATCTATGATCAATAAAAACAATCTATCAACTAAGCATCTATATTATTACATAAGTAACAGATTACCTCAGGTGGTGCCAAGTAACTCTCAATGTCTTGAAGCAAAGGATTTGTCTCATCATCATTCTGCTCCAAAACTTCTTGCACAACCTGTGCAGCAACCTCTTGATTCACCTGCTGATCCACCTGACCAGCCTGAATAAGAACATCCTCAAGGAGCCCTTGTGGATCTTCAGGTTGAGCTTCCTCAGCTACAGGTGCAGGTACAACATCAGCAACAGCAGGAGCAACAACAGCAGCAGGAGCTACGTCCAACCACCCATGATTTGGCGGTGCAACGTAGTTCGGATCAACAATATATCCAAAAAGTGGTCTAATTTCCGGTTTCACCACTCCTTCCTTCCTAATCGTCTGCATAAACATGGCATTATAACCACGTTGATCAATGGTATTCACCGATAAAAACGGCTCAGGAATAACCAAGTTCGGTAGACGCGCACGTATGATAAGCATACAAAACCTCGGGTAGATCATAAATCTAGATCTAACAGAACCCGATATCTGTCTAGCTATCTCTCCAAAAATGTAATCACAAAAACTGTATGGTTTATTGTAAACCAGTGACAGTACAGCCGATAGAATCGCAGGGCTCAACTCATCAAAGCCACCTTTCTTTGCTGCGAAGACTATATTCATCACGTGCCAAAGAAACCTCCACTGACCAATGACCAGAGGCTTCTGGAACTGACGTCCACGCCTGTCTCCTGTATATCCCATACGTCCAATAGCACCCTCAATAAAGTCCATAGGATACTCAATATCCCCGTTCTCCTGTTCTACCGTACCTAGCTGCAAAATCTCACGAAGATTACCAGCTGAAAAGGTAACAGGTTGTCCACCAACTGTAGCTCGAATCTCTGGCGGAGTGACAGATTCGTCATAAACAATATCCGTCCAGAAATCGTTCAGTATAGTCTGTGAGATAGGAGGATTGGCCGTAATGGCATATCTAATCCTTGATCGTGCTAGAAAACGTAATATATCAGCAACCCTGTCAGCCCGTTTGGCCTCAAGGTTCAGATCAACCAGGATGTTGTGACCCTTATCAAATGCTCTAGCCATATCTGTAATAAATACAAACAACAGATATAATTTAATGCACGATAAAAAATATTTAAACTATTATGTATTATGAATCGAGATTCATCAAACATCTTAGTTTAAAATTGTAATTATATATAACTTGATACAAAAATAATCTCAAGTCGTATATAAAAATTTTACTTATAACTAAAAAGTCTTAAGTCTAATTTAAATCACGTTAGGTACTTGTTATTTTAATAAAAATCTCAAGTCGTTAACGTTAAAAATTATACCGCTAATGTGAAATTAGGACACGCCACTAATTTTCTTCTTAAATTAGTAGACTTTCGATATAATCATATAAGAATTAACACAAATCCATTTCATAAAAGTTATTACTTAAAAAGTCTTAACATTTATATCACTACTTTAAAAAATAAAATTTTTCTAAGTACTGGACTCGCATAAACTGGCCTAACGAGGTGAGGTCAACTCGTTTTGCTTATGAACTCGCTAAACTTATAAAGCAGCTATTGAAGTGAACTCGCTAATCTCATGGATTCGCTAGTCAACTCGCTGCGAGTTGATTCACAATGTCAACTCGTTTCATTCAATCAGGGAGTCGAGGTAAAATCTCAACTCGTTCGATGAACAGCCGTCGATAATTTTTAATTAAAATCGATTAATCTGTTGAATTTAACATGATCTATCAATTGATTTACGTTTATTAACATCCATTTAACATAAACCACAAGGATTTATGTCCAATAACATCGTAATCGACGCAAATCGTTTAGTTTTTAACCCGAAACCCTAAGTTTTATAAAAACTTCAATTTCTTGTTATTTACACGGTGAAATCCGTTGGTTTATACCTCAAAATGTTCGCAATATGAAGGTGTATAAAGTCCTCGGATTGAATAACTCGTTCCCGTAATCTAAGAATCGAAATCAAACGAAAACAATAAATCGCCTCGTTTCGCCTTGTTGACGGATTCGCAAGCTTTACTGAACTCGCGAAGTATGTGGGTTCGGTGGGTTGGTCTGACTCGTTTGACCACCTTTATACTTTACATTCGATTCGCGAGATTTGAAGCGGACTCGCAAGTCGAAGTCAACTCGCAGAAATAATTAAAAACGCGAATTTTAATTCTAAGTATAAATAAAAACCCGATATTTTCACAAGTCTAAATTATAATTAATTTTCACTTGTATTTGTCACGTTGTTCAACTCAAAAACATTCAGTATGATTTAATTCCGAAGGGTAAGCATAATTAACACAAAAATTAAAAACTAAAACAAAATTACATAATCATAGGTATCAAGTACCATTTTATTAAACACTTGAAACAAAATAAAATACATACACAAAATGAATAAGAATTTATCTGCTTAGGGATCATATTAGTAAGAATAAGCAATTCATGATATATTTAAAAAGTTTAAGCAGATTGGTAGTATACATACCTCATGAAATTCAAATAAATTACTATAAAATTACAACTAAATATATCATTTATACATTTATATTTATAAAACTATATCTTAGGTACCTTTATCCACATAGTATAATTAATAAATGCATTACGCACATAAAGTAAATATTTTAATTATAGATAGTTCAAGACGATTACCAGTATATGATCCACATAAACAAATTATACTCAATTTTCTAAGCAAACTCTTTATTGTTAGTATGAGAATTATCAAGTGCTTCCTATTATATGACATACTGAAGAATTCAAGTAAAACACATAACACTGCATCATTAAATTTTCAAGGTAGCGGTTACTAAATGATGTATCTTTTCGAAACATATAACATACACTTGAATTTTTACGGTTAGACAAATATCAAACATACTTTGAATATGCTATGTTATCTAAGTCTGTACGTAGTACAACAGAAGATTCCTTCTAGCATAATTCAAAATATATTTGAGAATATTAATTTAATTAAAGGTTTCAGTTCTGTACATAGTACAACATAGTTACCAGTAATTAAATTAATACCCATATTGCTACTATTTGTCACTTTAATTAAAATGCATGATAACAGTGTATGGTAATACCATCATTCAACATTTAAGACTTAATGTCATACATCATAGAATAGTTACACAAAATAATAAACAAGTAGTTAATTAAATTCTTAAGACTTAGAAAATTTCATATAATTTGCCTACCAGTACATCATATGATGAAGCCATCTAAAATTTTACTAAAAATAGACAAATTATAACTTGTGGATATAGGTGTATAATCAAATAAATATAAACACATACCTGATAGAACCGCTGTAGTTCTAAAGCAACTTTATTTGAACCTACTACCATATCATACTTAGGACTTAAGCTTTATTATTGTGAAGCTTATTCTCCTAATGTACTATCATTTCCCGTAGTTTTTGCAAATAAAAACTTAAATGAAGGCGATTCCCCTTAGGTAACAAGCAAATGAATGCCATACGCCTTTTTTTTTTTTTTTTTTTTTTTTTTTTTTAATAATAAACACATAAATACTAACTATTACAAGAATACCCTTGGAAGACTAATCACTCTGGATTTCTCATTCCGTTTAGTTGAACCAACGTCTCAAATCTTGCTCTGTCGAACGCCTTTGTGTATAAGTCTGCTAAGTTATCCAATGATGGAACCTTAACTAACTTTATCAATTTCTTTTCAGCACAATCTCTAATAAAATGATGTCGAATATCAATATGCTTAGTTTTACTGTGCTTTACTGGATTATTGGTGATCGACATAGTAGATTCGTTATCAATCATCATAGGAGTATTGGTTATATTTAACCCGTAATCCCGCAGTTGCTGTTGAATCCAAAGAACTTGCGAGCAACAGCTGCCAGCTGCAACATACTCAGCTTCACATGTAGAAATGGCTACCGAGGTTTGCTTCTTGCACTGCCAGGATACTAATCTACCTCCTAAGAATTGACATCCTCCAGTCGTAGATTTCCTATTCTGATTGCATCCTCCATAATCCGAATCAGTATAAGCTACGAGATCTAAGTCTCCATCAATCGGATACCAAAGACCCAGCTTAGGTTTCCCTTTGAGGTAACGAAAGATTCGTTTAACAGCTTGCATGTGTGACTCTTTCGGATTAGCCTGATATCTTGCGCATAAACAAACAGCAAACATGATGTCAGGCCTAGAGGCTGTAAGATACATTAGTGATCCGATCATGGCTCTATAAAGAGTTGGATCCACATCGCTATCACTCGATGTATCTGGACCTAATCCATGATTGACTGGAATTGGAGTATTGTAGACCTTACTTTCATCCATCTTGAAACGTTCTAATAGCTCATATGTATATTTAGATTGATGAATAAAGAATCCATCCTTCTTTTGATCAACTTGTAATCCTAAGAAGAAATTCAACTCTCCCATTGCAGACATTTCAAACCTTTTTCTCATGACTTTCTCAAATTCTTGACACATCTTTTCATCAGACGATCCAAAGATAATGTCATCAACATACACTTGTACAAGAAGAAAGTCTTTCTTTTTCCACTTCACAAATAGTGTACTATCAATTGATCCTCTTGTAAATCCATTCTCAAGTAGATACGTTGATAGTGTTCCATACCATGCCCTAGGTGCTTGATGTAATCCATATAGAGCCTTATTCAAATGATATACTCTATCTGGATACTCAGGATTAGCAAACCCTGGCGGTTGTGAAACATACACCAATTCTTCCACTTTGCCATACAAAAAGGCACTCTTAACATCCAACTGATACACTTTTATACCATAATATGATGCGAATGCTAAGAATACTCTAATTGCTTCTAGCCTAGCAACTGGTGCAAACACTTCATTGTAATCAATACCTTCTTGTTGATTAAAACCTTGAACCACTAGACGAGCTTTATTGCGAGTAACGATACCTTTATCATCTCTCTTACACTTAAATACCCATCTAGTTCCAATTGGATATTCTCCCTTTGGTAGGTCAACCAACTCCCATACTTGTAATTTAGAGAACTGAGATAGTTCTTCTTGCATTGCTTCTACCCACGAGTTTTCTTTTAAAGCCATTTGAACATTTTTAGGCTCGACTTGTGAGATAAAGCATGAATATAGACATTGATTAGGAATCCCTGTCTCTTTCATTGCAGTATACAAGCTTTGGTATTCAGAATTCTCAGACGTATTAGTTCTGGATTGATGCCTAGTTTGAACCGGAGTATTAATATCACCGATGATGTTTTCAACTGGATGATTCTTACTCGTTCTAGTTGTAGTAACTGGTTCAACTGGTATCTCATCTTCCAAATTAGTACCAATTTCTTCCAATTCAGGTACATCTTCCGTACGTGCTGAAGATATTCTTAGATGTTTCAAAGGAGTAAGTATGTCATCAAACTTTGTATGAAGATCATCAAGATCTTCTGTTTCTAGAGACTTATCCTCTGAAGGTTTTTGTGACTCACTTGTGGAAGCTTTATCTGAGTCAACAGTAGTCTTGATTCCAGACTGCTTAACACTCGATGTTGAAGCGGGACCAATATTCTCATCTTCAAACACTAAATGTTCAGCTATCTCTGAATCACTGACATAGTCACTAATAGGAACTTTAAATGATGCAAAAAGATCAGAATAATCAAATTGCCAATCTAAGCCCTTATGAACATCCGGTGAATAGCTTGTAACCTCAATATTATAAACTACCTCCAAACGTCCTGTGACTTTATTAAAGACTCTCTTATTTGGCGAATTGGGCATATAACCTAGGAAAAATCCTTCGTCAGCCTTCTCACCAAATTTTGCTTGATGTCCAGTCTTTAATATGGTGCATGAAACTCCAAAGGGTTCAAACCCTTTTAAGTTAGGTTTCTTATTGTTCAAAAGCTCATAACAAGTCTTGTTATGTCTCTTAACCGTAAGAACTCTATTAAGAACATAACATGCTGTATTCACTGCTTCTGCCCAAAAGATGACCGGAAGCTTTGAATCAGCAAGCATTGTTCTAGCAGCTTCAATCAACGTTCTATTCTTCCTTTCAGCAACACCATTCTGTTGAGGTTCATAAGGTGCACTGAATTGATGTAATATCCCTTTGCTTAAGCAATAGATATTCAACGTTGAATTCTTAAACTCTGTTCCATTGTCACTACGAATACGCTTAACTCTCTTTTTATAGACATTCTCTACTAGATCAAAGAACTCAATTAGAATTCCAGGAGTCTCATCCTTTGATCCCAAAAAGAATACCCATGAGAATCTAGAATAGTCATCTGTGACAACCAAACAGTACCATTTGCCACCTAGACTTCTCTTGCTTATAGGGCCGAAGAGATCCATATGTAGCAATTCAAATGGCGAGGAGATAGAGTTTTCAGTCTTAGGTCTGTGTGGTTTCTTGTGCTGCTTTCCTTTCATGCAAGGAACACACTTATCCTCAGACTCGAAACGTTTTTGTGGTACACCTAGAACCAAACCATTTTTGGTTATATAATTCATCTTTCTCCAGTTTAGATGTGCCATTCTCCTATGCCATAACAGAGCATCTGTTTCCGAAGCCTTGGACAATAAACATGTAGACACCATTGAAGAGTTAGGAACACCCATGTTGATAGCATAGATGTCCTTCTTCCTTGGCGCCCTCATCAATATCCATTCATCAGGAATTTTAAAACCTGGCTTCAGGACTAAGGCCTCCTTTTCATTGAAATAAACTGGATGACCTTTATCACAGACTTGGGAAACACTCACTAGGTTGTGTGTAAGTTCTTCAACATAGTTCACATCCTCAAGAGTCAAAGTTCCATTTGAAACTTTTCCTTTTCCCGAAATTACTCCTCCTTTATCTCCTGCAAAATTTACTTTTTGCTTGAGACTATCCTTGAAGTCCTTCAGTAGACTTCTTTCACCGGTCATGTGCCTCGAGCATCCACTGTCTACATACCACCAACTGTCCTTGTTCACAGCATGCTCCTGCACATAACACAAAACACGATCAGTTATCAAGAGGGACCCAAGCCATTACGGTCTTGGTTTGTCCCTTATCATCAACAAACTTAAGCTCTTTAAAATAACCATTCTTCCCATCAGGAGCTTTGGTTACTTTCGAAGTAGCTTGAGTTTGTGGACGATCAGCCTTAAGAGGTGAATTTGAGGAGAACCTCTTAGGCACAAAAGTATGAGCTCTATTATGATAATTATAATTAAACTCATGTGATCGCGAAGTAGTGCCACTTTCATAATGACTATGGCCTCTACTTGGAGTTCTAAACCTCGACGGTGTCACATCCCTAGACTTATGGACATAATTATCACTTTGAGTATATGACCGTTTAGGTTTAGGTGGGGAGACACTATGCTTACCATCTCTTTTAAGAATGTTCACAGGTTTATTACCTAACTTAGGTTTGGTATCTAACCCGTCTACAGTCATATCAGAGTCGGTCTGTGTCTTTTCCTCAATCACAAGCTTATGTGGTGCTTCAGGCTTTTTGTTAGGACAACACGAAGCCACGTGTCCTTTTTGATGACATTTGAAACATGACATCTGCTTGCGTGATTTGCTCACTTTTGCTTTCTCATCCGGAGTCTTAGGCACTAAAGGTTTAAGCTGTTCCTTATCAACTTTATCATTAATCTTAGCATCGTTAATCACTCCACCCGATACAAAGTGTATTTTGGTGAACTGAGAAGCCTTGCTATTATCTAATGATACGTTCTTAATAACATCTTTCTGTGCCTCTGACTGTTCAGGTTTATCAGCTACTAAAATCTCAGGATTAACTTCAGTCATCTCAGAGTCCTCAGGAATAGGAGTGTAATTGGCATTAAAAGGCGGGGATACATCATTGTAACCTAACCCAGTCTTGTCCTTTACACTACGTTGAGCATCTAACATTTTATCCATTTGAGATGTCCTATAATTCTCAAGTTTACGGTTTTGCTCAATTAACCTTAAGTTAAGGTTCACTATTTCCTGATCCTTACTAGCAATCGTCTCATTTAAGTCTTTGATATTCATATAGAGACCATCTATGACAACAGATTTTTCACTTATGGTATCTCTAAGTTTTGTTCTATCCAACGCATCAGACTTAATTTTATCTTTTAAGACCTGTTTATCATCACTTAATCTACGAACATCCATAATAGCTTGATCAAGTTCAGATCTAACAGTCTTATAAGATTCCTTATCCATATTTAATTGTGATGACAGATTACTATTTGACACAGTTAAGACACTATTCTGAGACTGTAAATCAGTAACTAAGTAACAAACATCAGCAAGATTAAGAATATCTAAACATACCTTCTTCTTGTCAGTTTGTAATTCAGCCATACGTGCCACTAATTCTTCAGGACTCATATCTGGAGTTGAATCCATATATAGCACATCATCATCACTTGCCTTTTTTTCAGACTCAGCCACCTCTACTCTCTGTTCCATGTCAGTGGGCATGTAAGACACTGATCCAGCAGTTGTTTCTTCGATCTCGGCCATCAAAGCTTCTTCAGAATGAGCTTGCCAATCATACGAGCCATCCAACTGCTTCACCACTAAGGCTTTGGAAGCAAGAGTACTTCCCGAACCTTGTTTTCCTTGTGCTTCTACTTTAGGTCTTTGGCATTCTCTAGCAAAATGACCAATACCCTGACAGTTAAAGCATCTGACCTTGGTTTTATCAAACCCTGATCTATTGCCCAACACCTTTCTACCAGTTTTCTTGAGGAAATTCTTCACCTTTCTAGATATCAACGCTAGTTGATCTTGAAGTTCCAGTTCCTCAAGATAATCAGAATCTATCTGCTCATAATCCTCATCAAATAGAATAGGATCATTGATCTTTCCTTCTATGTAGTTCTCATATGATGCCACAAAGGAAGCAAGAACAGACAGTTGCTGTTCAGCAGATTTCACACTCATCGGCATCTTCTGATGCTCTTGAGGTGACTTCTCAGAATTCTTTCCCTTTGTCTCATCACCAGAGGAGGAAATAAAGCACAGATCTTCAGTGATCATCTCTCCATTTTCATTAGTATCACCAACTAACAGTGCAGTGGTCGAACTCGATGACGCAGTCGAAAGACTTGACTTTCCATGATACAGCCCAGGGTTCTGAACCTGATCAGAATCACTATCTCTTGACTTCTTGGAGAAATCATAACCTTTCAGCTTGTCAATGACTTGCTCTAAGGTCATAGTAGAATACCTAGTTTCGTTATCCTTAATCATAACACCATACATTTCCCATTTAGAAGGCAAACCCTCAAGGAACTTGTCGGTTTTAGATACTTCTTCTTCAAAAATTTCATGGTATTCTAATTCACTTAGCAGATGGTAGAATCGTGTAACATAGGCATCAAGATCTTCTCCTTTTAAAGCTTTAAACATAGTAAACTGCTTTTTAAGAAGACTCTTCTTGCCAGCTCTCACCTGTGGACTTCCCTCACCTCTTTTCTCTAAAGCTTCCCAGAGCGCTTTAGCAGTATGAAAAGACTTGAGTTGATGAGCAAGGGATTTAGGAAGACACATCTTTATGCAAGAATGTGATTTATTCTCATTTCTGTACGCTTCCTTCTCTTGATCACTCATGTTTGCATAGGTAAGAACTACAGTAGCGTTTTGAACAGTTTGAGTAGGTGGGGTGTATCCACTCTTGATACACATCCAGATAGACAGATCATGGAATCTACAGTAAGATTCAAATCTGTCCTTCCAATTGTAGTAATCCTCGATTCTTAACAACTTAGGTGGAACGTTTGACTTTCCCACCTCGTGGTCCATTTCGATCATTCTACTTAAGTCAGACATCTTAAAAACGTAAAATTAAACTGTTTCAGCGAATTCAGAAATCTCAACTCGCAAGACTCAGCTCAACTCGCAATCTCAGCTCGACTCGCAGAATTTGTCGATTCGCAAGCCTCAGTTCGGATTGCTAAAAGATGTCGATTCGCAAGTGATGTCGATTCGCGAGAGATCTCGGTTCGACTTGCAAGCCTCAGTTCGACTCGCTAGTTCAACTCGGTTCGCAGGCGACGCTGGAACCCTAATCTCGACTCGCGAAACGGCTGTTAAACCCGAAAAACGAATTTTAAGGTATTTTTACGAACGAAACTGAGAAATTCGACTGTAAACTAACCCTAAAACTTCCAGAGAATGATTTTGATCGTTAGTATTGCAATAATGCACGTAAAAACGACCCGAATCAAAAACGCAATAAACTAAAACTCACGAACACACTCGTATCTAGCCCGAAAGCTCTGATACCAGATGTAAGTCCCCTAGTTTTAGGATCAATAACTTCGTTATCTGTAGTATTAAGGTGCGGAATCCCTCAATACGGTGTTATTTTACTAACAACGAATATGTTCGTATTGCGTTTTAACTAGACTTAGCTTTAAACAACGAATCGTCAAAGCCTAGCCTTAGGTTATGTTTTTTTTCTGGTTTGTTGAATTCGCAGCAATTGAAATCAGAATGCAAAAGTTATGTTTTTCACCGATTGATAAACATTATATATGTCCAGCTCGTCTCGACTCGCAAGGGCCTGCGAGTTCGGTCCAACTCGCAGCCCAAGCCCAACTCGGAACTCGGCTCGCCAGACTTCCACGAATTCAGTTCTCATCTCGGCTCGTTAATCTCGCGACCTGAGAACTCGACTCGCACAGAATTTATTTATTTCGTATTTAATAATTCGTCTAACTTAACACAATAATATGTTTAACGAATATTACTAACAAAACAAATATTTATTTACAAATCTAAACCAATATACAAACGTAATAATAATTACACTAGTCCTATATCAAGCTAGATCTGTTGTCACAATCTATGTCTCAACAGGTGAGGCTATCAATAGCTTAGTAATTACTACGGAGTATAAATAAAAGCACATAAAGTCGGGCATGTATCATCCCAAAACTCCAATTTACACTTTACACAATTATATAAAGTAGTGGGGTTAACTTTTGTCCTCTTTATCCAATAAAGAAACAACATGAAGCATTACCCTTTCCCTTTTCGTGAACATCTTTACTACAAAGAATTAACATTTAATGATATAATATCCGCAACTGCAATTTCTCAGTTTTAATATCCTCGCAAAAAACTCCGACCAACTGTAGGAACGTTGTTAAGAAAGCGTGTTTATAAAGGCGTTACACGCAAGTGCAATTTCTCAGTTATAAACACAATTTCTTTTCCTCGTCTCTCCCAACGGTTGGTGTGCATTTTTTGTGAATTTTGTATCATTTGAAGTTCAAAACGAACTAGGCCTAACTGTTAGTGTGCATTTTTGGATATAATATCATAAATTTTAAAGTTCAACACAAGTTGGGCCACAGTTTCGGTTTGAGTTTCAATAATGTTTATGCTTTTCGCGGTCTTTCAAGGCCTTTTGATGCCGAGTTTGTGAAACAAACACCTTGTTAGAGAGGGAGCATGAGCAAAAATGTCGTCCATCCAAAACCGTTTCTCAAAACCCTTTCTTTTCATAAAGATTCAAATGGGTTAAGATAAACGGAATGGTGACGACATTCATATGTTTTGTCTTCCATGTTTGTTCTTATTTTTTTAAAAAAATTCTTAATCTTCAAAATCCCCGTCCAGCATGGACCTCAATCATGTCTCCAGTAGACATGTGACATCTTATGGAACTTCGCATGTTGTACGTTTTAAGTACACTTTTCATTAAAAAACTAATTAAGTAGAAGATTGCCTTGATTGTCTTATCGAGCAAGTCTTCAACGACAGCTAATTAAAAAACTAAGTCATGAGGAGCAGCTCTAAGCATATATATTGGCGATGGATCGAGTAGAAAGAAGCAAAGCACGAGCTGCTAACTAGTGTTAGGGGTGTTCACAGTTCGGATATAACCGGATTATTATCCAAATGGTAATATTTGTAATTCGGTTTGCGGATTGGACAATTTGGTTTTTTTGATCAGATAGGGCACAAACCAAATTAGTAATTCGGTTTTTGGATTGGTTTTGTACCCTCAGTATTAGAACCGGATTATCCAAATAAACCAAATAGTAATAATTGTATATGTAATGCTCATCTGTAATACTTTTATTTATCTATCAATTCAAAGTGAAAGTTAAATATTTTTTAATTATTTTTTATACATGAAACCTTATTATATGATTGGTATGTTAATAATTTAATATATATCATTGAATATATAATTTAAGCTTAAGTTCGGATATAAAACACCAACTCCACATTTATATATATAAACCCTCAATGCAACATGAGTACATGATTATCGATAACCATTGATATCGTTTATGACATTACCCTTTCACGAGTCAAAACGTACGATACACCTATGCAATTCACGAAAAAAAAAACAAATGGTTAATAAGTTTATAACCAATCCGGACATCCAAATAGTAATTTGGTTCGGTTTAATTCGGATTTGTTAACTGTTTCATTGTTTGGATGGATTGAGTTAACATTTTGAGAATCAAAAGCAAAATAGATTTATATATCAAATCCGATCCATCCAAAAGAACACCTCTAACTAGTGTCGTCATTTTTGCATTTAATTAAAACGATATTACTCCTGTATTAGGGTAAATTACGTTTTTCTGTCCTTGTGGTTTTTCATTTACCTACTCTCAATCCTCTTACTTGTTTAATTACAGTGGTCGTCCTTACGTTTTGTGCTTTTTCTCAAGTTAGTCCTTTTACTTTTGTAATATTCTATTAACATCCTTATGGGTCACAAGATCCATTTATATGGGTCTGGATCTGGCCCATTAGTTATTGGATCATGATCCAATTCAAGATCCAACTAAATTAGTGGATCTAGAACTGAAACAACCCGCTTACCATGACACAATATTGTCCGCTTTGCCCGCAGACGCACGACTTTGCTCTTGGCGACCACACTTCCCAGGAGGTCACCCGTCTTAGAAATTGCCCTTGCTCGAGCAAGCTTAACAGCAGTACTCTTGCGACAATCTACCACATGTGGTCCCAAAACGCGTTGTGTCATTTAAGCGCCTTGTTACCCTTATAAGCCCCAGCATCCCTTATGTCCACGGCCGATGTGGGATACGCCTAAGGTGCTCACCCCCCCACCCCAAAGACTCATCGTTCTCGATGAGGTTTGCCCCACCATCCCGACGGCACATGAGTTGCTCTGATACCATAACCGGAACAACCCGCTTACCATGACACAATATTGTCCGCTTTGCCCGCAGGCGCACGCCTTTGCTCTTGGCGACCACACTTCCCAGAGGTCACCCATCCTGGAAATTGCCCTCGCTCGAGCACGCTTAACAGCCGTACTCTTGCGACAATCTACCACCTGTGGTCCCAAAACGCGTTGTGTCATTTAAGCGCCTTGTTATACTTATAAGCCCCATCATCCCTCATGTCCACGGCCGATGTGGGATACGCCTAAGGTGCTCAATTCAGATGTCGGTAAAAATGGTTAGTCAACAGTTTTGGATTAGAGGTATATTCAGGACAGAACTTAGATTTCTCATGAAAGGGTTAATAATGGTTTAATCCTCAAAGTTTCACTTTTTTTTTTTCACTTTAACCACTCAATTTTTTATGTAATGATTTAATCCTTCAAGTTTGCATTGACTTAATGGTTTAACCCTTTGAAGGGTTAAACCATTAAATTTTTAAAAGTTTGATGATTAAACTAGCTAGAAAAATTTAAAAGGGTTAAATCATTATAAAAGATAAACTTTAGGGATTAAACCATTAAAATGTTGAAGTATAATCAAACTTTAGGCTTAAATCACCAAAATATTGAAACTTAGAGGGTTAAATCATTAGAAAAATACTTTAGTGGTTTAAACGAAAAAAAAGTGAAACTTTGAGATTTTACCATTATTAACCCTAGAGCTTCAAAGAAAATTTTACATTAGATGGGTCGACCCAGATATAGATCCACTAATTTAGTTGGATCTTGAATTGGATCATGATCCAATAACTAATGGGCTAGATCAAGACCCATATAAATGGATCTTGTGACCCATTGGATCTTGTAAAGATCCGACCTGCCCCGCCCCATTGACGGGGATCTAGTGTGCTAAATAAACGGTATGCATGTATGTACTGTACAATTGTACAATATCGGATCCAAATATTTTTTTTTTTGATAAAGTTATGTTGTAAACCGCCACAAATGCGCGCTCCAATTGTGTATTATTATATATTATTATATTATTCCCATTCCCGCCAATGTTCGACGTCACTAGTTCACTCCTCGTTTCGTCGAAAAGCGTGGCGGTTATCGTATTATTTAGAGCGGTTATTTAGTCTCTTACGAAGCGGTCTGTGTGTTTAACCGCTCCATTATATTTGAAAATTTTCACTCAAATGTTTCAAATTTCGCTCCAAATTCATTCAAAACATTTTAAAAAGCTCTACAAACCCTTCATTATTAATTATATATATACTCACTTGTGACCGATGCACATTTCAATCTATCTTCTTCCATTGTTGTACGCCGGCGATTTCCACTTCGCTTCCGATTCTTAGTTCTCTATATAAGGGTACTTATCTTCCGTTAAAGTTCTTAATATGTATTTCTACAAATATTATGGAGTTCGATGATTAATTAATCCTAAAATTTGTTGATAATATAATACATGGATATAGGGGTGATATAAATTAAATTGATTAACCTTTAGAACTATAAATAAAATGCAGTTTGTTCGATAACAAGTGATGCACATTTAAGAATGAATGTCAGTGGTCCATATGTGTATATATATATGTATGTTTGTGGTCCATACATGCTCTTTGATATATCTATATATGTTAATGTTGTTGGCAATACGTGTCCATATGTAAGGTATCTTTGTCTCACATTGATTGTACAAAAACTTAACGAATAGTATATGAATTGGAAAAGTGATATCCGATCTGTTGTGATCTTTCATGTCTGTGGTCCACACACGTACATGTGTTATTTCTTAAATACTTCGTATATACTCCGTATTAGATTATTAGTCACACGTGTATATGTAAAGAACTTTGTCTGTAAAGTATCAGCATTTAATTGTTTCTCATGTTTTCGAGTTGAATTGAATGTATGTATAATTGTATAAAAGAGTATTTAATGCCTGTATGTAATGTAAATTAGATTTGTCTGTATTTGACTCGAATTGAATTGATTGAATCGATCTATTCTATGTACAGTATAAAAGAAAAGAATTCAATTGACCGTCCACATTTTGTTACTTTTTCTTGTTTATGTTATTTATTGTTGTATTATATATATATATATATATATATATATATATATATATATATATATATATATATATATATATATATATATATATATATATATATATATTCATGATCCATGATATGATTTAGTTAAGGTTCGTTGAATGTTGTAATTTTAATAATTAAGATAATTTTTTGTAGGTTATTATAAACAAAATGGTAGGCAAAAGACGAGGGGCTGCAAAGGGTAATGACTACACTCACGATCCAAACCGTTTCATTGAGTTCACCAAGGAAGGAGAACCTGTAGGAGCTAATAGGCCAGATTATACCTCATGGTTTGGTACATAGATTAGAGTACAGATTCCTTACTATTTGGACTGGAATACTAAGGAAGTTCCACATGATGACCATACAAAAGTGACTCCTCAAATGTTAAATCGATTATGGGACGTAACAAAATGTTATTGGAACATACCAAAAGATAACTACAAAGGTATACATGTGAGGAAGGTAAATAAAATTTGGAGGAAGTTTAAAAGTGAGCTTACCACTCAATTTGCTGCTAAGGATGTAGATCCCTTTGAAAAATATTCCTATTTGAATAAGGAAGAGTGGCCAAGATTTGTTGAGTCGAGGACCACGGAAGAATTCAAGGTATTTATAGAACATGTTTGTATCCGTTGCTTCCAATGATTAAGTAGGAATGATTTTGATTAAAACTGTCACTAACAATTAATATTTTTACTTCTCATATGTGAAGGCAAAAAGTGAGAAAGCCAAGGCAAGTGCGGCTATGAACACGGATCCTGCCCGTGTAGGTCGATTGGGATATGCTGGACTGAGAGAGTTTTATTACAAGAACAAAGTCAATATACATAAACAATACCCAGTTCTAGCAAAACTGAAGGCATAGCGTTCTATTTTATATCTTTATGCCAGACTACGGGAGGGCAAGAAAACGGGGTTTCAAGTTATGGCCGAGTATCTTAAAAGTGTAGCAGAAGATTTGGTAATATATTAAATGCATACTACACTACTAACTTTTGTTACTAAATATGTTATAACACGTCAATATTTATTTCATTGATTAACAGTTGACAACAGAGAGAAGAATGTTGAATGATGGTACATATGATGAGAGGGGGGAAGATTCCCTAACAAGTTACAAGGGAAAAGAACACGGGGGAAGGACTCGGGCGGTGTCCAGTGTCGTTGGTAGTAAAAAAACCCTTGGACATAGGAAGAAGGGTGAAAAAAGGAAAGCACTCACACTTGAGGAATTTGAGTCCTTCACTGAGCGGTTTCAGGATGATAAACTAGTTTCTGCAACGGCGTTAGAAAATTGTAGAGCTGAATTAGCTAGAATTACAGAAGACCTGAAGATTCTCAAGGCTGACCAACGCTTCTTGTCTTCTGCATCAGATGGATCATCCGACTGGTCTGACGAGGACGAGGTAATTCCTTACATGTTAAACACATTATGTATGTAAATATATATATATATATATATATATATATATATATATATATATATATATATATCTCTTAATATATACTATAAAAATGTTATATACTTATCCTTTTACAGGCCTCTGCTCCATGTCAGATTATGATGCCATATGGTACTCATGATACTAGATGGGCGAGGGGGATGACACATCCGGCTCACAAGGAAGGACTAGTGCCGGGTCATGTGTTTGTTCAAGTTGACACCGTAGAACAAGGTTTTGATTTCCTTGGCATTCCAATTCCTAAGGAGGGAATCACTCTTCTAGGCCAAGCAAAAAGTGAATTTATTCAATGGCCTCGCACCGCTATCAAGGTTTATATTCATTTGTATTTAATATAAAAGTGTGTTAATCTGTATATTGTAATATATATACTTTATTGAGATGAGATAACTGTTTTTATAAATGTATCTTGTCTGCAATATGTCGCCACACGACTCTTTTACCTGTTTTAAAAAATGTATTCAATATGGTCACGCTTCTTTTAAAAGTTACCGTTAATAAATGTAGCTTGGCTGCGAGGAGTCGCCACACGACTTTAGGAGTGCCAAGCCCACAACACTCTATGACGAGGCATGTCACTCGCCAGTAATTTCTTAAGCCAAATAATGATGTACATATATGTCTTATGTTTATACATTTTTCAATAATTTTTGTAATAATACATACTGTAGCCTCCAAGTGAAGCGTCACCCCGCGTCTCCACATGTAACAGGACTTCACAACCTTTCCCCCGTAGCAGCCAACCATTTTCTGCAGAAGATGCATATGTGCGTTTTTTTTCTATATGGTTTACGTATATGATGTATATTAGTATATTATTGCCATATAATTTGATACTTTGTTAATGTAGCGCCCATTGCCACCACCATCTTCACCACTGCGACCTGTAGAATTATCAAAGCGTGAAGTTGAACTGGCCACGCGAATTTGCAATATGGAACTGAAGCTGGACAAGAGGCCGGCCGAAATCAGGGGACTGGGTGAGCGATTTCGGGAATTGATGGCTGGGTCTCCTTTCATTCCGCTTGATCCGCCACACAATATGTATGCGGATTCACAGCGGGAATGGATTGGATATGAGGGGCTGCTAATGTGGATGACAAATGAATGGCTGGATATCAGCATAATTTCTTGGTTTGCGATGTATGTATGTTAATATGTATATATATATTCTATTAAGAAAATTTGTGATTTATTACAAATAATTTAATAGTTTAATTCATCATATTTTGATTTTAGGTACTTGTTTGAGTTACGCTTGAAGACGGGGATTCAAACAAAATGTACGTTCTTATCACCGAGTGCTATTCAATTTAGTGTTTGTGAAGACTTTTTTGCCTACACGGATGTCATTAAACACATCTCACAGCAGTTTGATCTTCACAGTGACAAACAATATTTTTTTGCTCCCTATTACCATCAGTACGTATTACAGTATATTATATCTATATCTGCTATATTGTTTTAATCAATATTTATACTAAAATGTTTAAACATGTTGGTAGTCAACATTGGGTCCTGTTCATAATTGATAAAGTTGAACACACTGGGTACATTGTGGATTCCATGAAGAAGGGGAAGATACCCGGATCTTATGCTCTGACAAAAAGAGTAGAAGAGTAAGAGTCCTAAACTTTTCAATATGTAAAAATCCTCAACTATACCCATGTGTTTTTATAACTGTACTAACTTAATAATATTGAATATCTGATTAGGACTAATTCACCCAGGAAATGGAATTGGCAAATGATTGATGTGAGTTGTTTCGAACATCTTGTTTATATATATTATATTAAATAATGTTGTTTAACTAACTTTTTAACTTTAATTAGTGTCCCCAACAACAATCTAGCTGGGAATGTGGCTACTACATGATGAAACACATGTTCCAATTTGCTATAAATATGGAAAGAAACTTCCCAGCCAATGTACGTAAGTCCTTAAGTAGTTGCTAGTGTTCTGTGTATAATGGACACATCAAATGATAACTAGTTTGTCCTTCTATATATGTAGATTTGGAAATCACACATGCAATATACATCCAAAGAATTGGACCAGTCTATCATTAGTTGGGGAGCTGCATTTGCAAAACGCTACATTGATGATCGCGCGACTAGCTAGCTAGCTTAGCTAGCTGGCTAGGTGATATTTGAACATGTGTATATTACCTGTACAACATTTATATCTATATCTATATATATGTACATAAATATGTACGTTTTGGTAATTTAGTATTCGATGGATATTTTGGTTTTGAACACGATATATATATAGCTGCTGAGCGAATCAAACTGATTTATATAGGGAATTAATTACATTATAATATCGCTTCAAACCGCTACGAATTTGGAAAACGAACCGATTTATATTTTTGAATAAATATGCTATCGAACCGCTCCTAAATTGGGATACGCCTAACCGATCCGTTATAATTTCGCGGGAATAAATCAGAATAAAATAATGCCGGTGACCGCTCCTAAATTGGAAAACAAACCGATCCAATAAATAACTCGAGAAAAAATCGTAATAAAATAATGATCAGGAACCGATCCAAAGTCATTTGCAAAACCGACCCAATTAATTTGGCGGGAATAAATCAGAATAAAATAATGCCGGTGACCGCTCCTAAATTGGAAAACAAAACTTTCCAAAAATAAAATAGCAATATGCTTTATAAGTAGTTATACATACGTATTATTATTGCTTTAGCTGATAACTTGGGTTTCTTAATCATACAACTATACAAGTTTAATTGGCTTAATTGATCACCAACTTTAAAATGCCTATAATAACTAATCACGTTGTGATACATATTGAAGAGGGAATCATTTCAAAACTATATCATATTTACAAGGAAATAATGATTTCTTTCCAAATTTAGAACCATGTTAAAATATTTGGCTTCTTCCTTGGAGTTACATATACAATATCGAGTTCATCAATTTTTATCTATAATCCAAAATGAAAGCATATAATTCAACAATATTAATTAAAAACATTATAAACTTCTGAATCCATCAAACACATTCATACATATCTTTTATTCACCATAATTCGGATTCATGAAAAATTGTGAATTTTAGGTGTAACTTTTGGGGTTTTGTTAAAATTTTGATTCGCCAATGAAAACAATAAAATTAGATGAATTTTATCATATAACACTTATGAACAAGTAATAATCGATTTAACGCAAAACACCAATAATTTACAAACTTATAATTGGTGAAACTGGAGAGATCTAAATAGACACAGATAAGTAGATAACAACCAACACAATTTTTAAAATTAAATAATATGGCTATTTTTTTTTACCACAAGAGTTATAAAAAATAGATGGTTCAATAACCCATTTAACAAGATGGGCTAAAACTACAAAATGGGTAGTGTATAGCCCAAAAAATTACATAGACAAATACACAAAATAAAAGGTCCATTAAGGCTAAACAAAATAAAAGGCTCAATATGGCTAAACTCTTAATTTTAAAAATCTGCTTCAGAATTCAGATGGACACCTACAACCAAGACAAACGCAAACTTAATTCCTAATAAATTTAAAAATAATAAAACACAAAAAATTTAATAAATAAAAATAAAGTTATAATAAAAGTAAACTTAATTTTTTATAAAATATAAAATAAAAAACACTAATAACACAAAAAATTAAATACAATAAAAATAAAGATATATAAAAACATAAATAAATAAAATATACAAATAATTAATTAAATTCCATTTTTTATAAAAATTAATTTGTCTAGCCCACATTGTCGCGGGTCTTAAACCTACTATATATAAAAAGAAAAGATATAAACATGGTCCGTCTAGTCGAAACAATCGGTAAACAGAGTCAAACCGGTCAACTCGCAGTTTGGCCGGTTTAGACGATTCAGTATGGCACCCTTGTCAACACTGTGTATACATAGATGATTATACATGTTACTACTTACTATCACAATAAATGACAATTATCATCCCAAAGAAAGGTAAAAAAAATTCGAACTGGTTTTTTTGATACATAAAAACACTATTAAATAGTTAACTATCGTAAAGTCATCATAGTTTTGTTGTTATCATAAATTATAAGTGGCAAATTCATGGGTCGGGTCAGGTCACGGGCAGTGACGGATCTAGGAATATGAGGTTGGGTATGCATAAAAGAACTAGGTAGAATGGATGAATTTTTCGGAAAGTTAGAGGTGTTTAACGGTCAAGTTTCGGTTCTTCGATTCAAGTTTTCGGTTATAATTTTTTTAAGCTAGTTAATCAATATTAATCGCTTTATAAGAACCAAACACCTAGTATCGAATTGGTTTTAGCTACAACTTCCTGATTTATAATACTAATTTAAATTCGCAGTCCTAAGTTTTGAAGACTATTAATTATACGATAAATTAGTATAAAAATTGAACATTTATTGTTTCAAAATCTATCAAACTTTAAACCTTTTACTATCCTATGAAACGATATTTTAAAATTTCTATTATAGTTATTAAGTTCTAAAAACTTTATTGTAAGCATTCAACTTAATATTGTATGTATAAATCTAAAAAAGAAAAAGTGATATGTAGGAAACACAACCAAAAAAATATAAAAATATGGTTACAAAACTTAAATACGTCCAATATAGATATTCAAAGTCCGGCTAATAAAAATAGTAACAAATTGTAACATTGTACACTTGGATATGGATTAATTATTCCACCCTGTCCCATTTATATTGTACACATTACTATTTTTGTTTGTCCCCTACAAAAAATAACTATAAAAATTAAAAATCAGTAATTTCTCTATTCTACATTAATTTAGTTCTCTCATTCATTTTTTTTTAAATAATTTCAGTCAAATTTGTATTGAATATAAAGGTATAATATAACAACAAAAGTTAGTGAACAATATAAATGAAACGGAGAGAGTAATAACAAGCTAGTTACAGTAAATAGCCATAGTTTAGTTGTTTTCACTTGCTATATAATTACAACGCCTTTTTGAAAGATGATAAAAATAAAGTATAGGGTATACACCTCATTTTTTTAGGGTATGCATTTTTAAGAAACTCTAGTAAGAACATATAAAAAAAAATATTTTTTTTGCACTACACATAAGAAGTCAAGGGTATGCAAGTGCATACCCTTAAACATATACACATCCGTCACTGGTCACGGGTTTAGAAGGGTTTTAAAACGTCCTGAAAATCTAAACATTTTTTTTCATTGAACAACTATATATATATATATATATATATATATATATATATATATATATATATATATATATATATATATATACTGTTCATACAATTTATAACTGATTGGATATTGTAATCGATTAACTATTATGTCATTTTATTTACAAAATTGTAACATCCTGATGACCAAGGGAATCCGTCGGATTCCCTATGAATCCGCCGGATTCATACAAACATTCATACTCAACTCGCAATCAGAACTCTTCTACACAATCCGGTTGGCTGAATCCGCCGGATTCACCTTAATCCGTCGGATTGGGAATGAATCCGCCGGATTCTTCCCTTCTACAGCAGAAAACTGCAGCCTGCACTATTTTATACCAAAAACCGAACTTTGATCGAGCATATCTCACAAACGACAAAGAGTTAAGAAATGAAACTTTGCAGACACATTACTATGGTCAAAATGAAGGCTTTTCTTGTTACACTTTTTGAATTTTCACAATATTTCGAGATTTGGACATATGGGTCATTTTCGGCTAAAAAGGAGCAAATTAGTGAACATGCTCAATCTCAAACCATAAAGATTTAGAAGCTGGACTTTTGACCACACATTTCTACTATCAAAACAAAGTTGTGAGGCTTCTCACCACACTCTTAGCCTTTATCTAACTCAACTTGGTCCATAGGTACTATTAAAGACCCATTTTGACCCTTTTTGACCCGCTGACCCAAAAGGATTATTTTGACCCATTCAATGGTCAATCACCAACCATAATTGACCAATAGGACCTTTGACTTTCTTTTAACCTTTCAAATACATACATAACCAAAAATGGCAAATGTACCATGACTTGCAACTTTAACACTTTCTACAACCAAAACTACTAATCATACACAAAATTATACTAACTTAACTAATCCACTTCAAAACACATACCAAATTCTACTACTACATTCTACTAGTTCTTGTCTTTGCTTTCATAATTACAATATGTCAAAAGTTTGTTTGGCGGGCTTTCAAAGGTTACAAAACGATAATTTAAAGAGAAGAGCTTGTGTAACTTACGACAAGCTAGCAACTCCACTTCTATCCTTTTGCAATATCTTTCCCCTTTCCACTTCCACTTGTACCTACACATACAACTAACTAATTAAGCACTTTGCTTAGTGAGAATATGAAACTAATCAATACAATACATTATTCCATAAGCCAAATAATAAGCAAAGTAAGAAGCTACTTCCCTTTTTCTTGCAACTCCGCTTTCACAATTCTAATCATATGTGCACATATCTAATCATTCATCTAGCTAATATTAATTAGCTAGTCTAATCGAATAATTGGTTAACATAAGTTAGCTACTAATCAAGGCATAGCTAACCTTGGTTAGTTATTCTAATCAAATTATGGCTAATATTCATTAACCATTCTAATCATTAACTTTCATCATAATCATGTCATAAAAACAAACTAATCACAACTATTTACATAATTATGATCTAATCATTTCATAAACTCACCTTGATTTGTAGCACAACTTGTAATAAGATGATCAAACGATGATAATTCTTCTTTAGCACCTAATACATATACACGTGACATATAATCAATAACTAATCACACTTTCAACTACTAATCATTTATTTCTTCCTCCCCCACTTGATGTTTACTAATTTCACTTTAACTAATTTACTAATTTAATTCTCATGATCATACTCATAACTTTAATGTAAATTTAAGCTACTTTCTTGTAACTACTACCATCTACTAACATTTTATACTTGAATTTAAACTAATTCATATGATTCATAGGAAACCCATGAACCCTAATCATAATATACCACCTCTAATATGAAATTGAGCTTCAATTCATAATTCATAAGCTAAACTAACATTAGTTAATCAATTACAAGCCCTAATTTCGGATTTAATCATACCAATTTGCTAAAGCCCTTGAAACCCAAATTCTAGGGTTCATGAAAAAGGAAAATTACTTACAAGGGATCAAAGATGATGAAAAGATGGAGAATTAATCCTTTAGAGCTTGTGATGAAGATTAATTGAATGATTTGAGATGATGAAATTGTTCCTGCGATTTTTCTTGGCTTCTAATTTGGTTCTGGATTTGTTTGAGAATACTACAGGGAAGAGACACGTATCAGTGTCTATATCTTTTTAAATTTACTATACTACACAGTCTGGAACTGAACAACTAATTTATGTTTTCTATTATAACTTGTTATAAATAGATCTATAATTAAAAAGATGTATATATTACTGTACACTAAAATAATACCTTAAAAGTTGGGGTGTTACAACTATCCCCCACTTATTCTGTTCGTGTCCTCACGAACCATTCTCGGTGCACCGCAGGGTAGTATGTCATCATCCACTCCTTCGGTTCCCAAGTAAATTCTGAACCTTTCCTATGTCGCCACTGAACTTTAACTATCGAAACTGATTTATTTCTGAGCTGCTTTACTTTCTGATCAAGAATTTTAACTGGCTCTTCTATGTAACTTAACTTTTCATTTATTTCTATTTCTGTCAGTGGTACATAAGAAGCTTCATCGACTAAACACTTCCTGAGTTGAGACACGTGAAACGTGTCATGAATACTACCAAGTTCTTCTGGTAACTGCAATCGATATGCAACTTTTCCAACTCTATCAATAATTTCAAAAGGTCCAATATACCTTGGACTCAACTTTCCTCGCTTTCGAAATCGAATAATTCCCTTCCAAGGCGAAACTTTAAGCATCACCTTATCACCTATTTGAAACTCAATAGGCCTTCTACGCTTGTCTGCATAGGACTTTTGTCGATCTTGTGCCATTTTTAATCTTTCTATGATTTGATCAATCTTTTCTGTAGTCAACTGTACTATATCTGTGCTACCAAGCTCTCTCTGACCAACTTCACCCCAACAAATTGGAGTACGATATTTTCTACCATATAACATTTCATAAGGTGGCATTTTGATCGAAGAATGATAACTATTATTATAGGAAAACTCTACAAATGAAAGGTGAGCGTCCCAACTACCACCAAAGTCTATGGCACAAGCTCTAAGCATATCCTCAAGAGTCTGAATGGTACGTTCACTCTGACCATCAGTTTGAGGATGAAAGGATGTACTAATATGCAATCGAGTTCCCAAATCTTCTTGAAATTTATTCCAGAATCGAGAAGTAAAGCGGGTATCACGATCTAAAACTATAGAAAGTGGAACTCCATGCCTAGCAACAACTTCTTTAACATATAAGTCAGCTAACACTTCTGAAGAAGAAGTTTCTCGAATAGGAAGAAAAAGAGCACCCTTTGTCAATCGGTCCACGATCACCCAAATAGTGTCATGTTGCCTGGGGTTTTTTGGCAATTTTGTAACAAAATCCATGGTGATGTGTTCCCATTTCCATACTGGTATATCTAATGGCTGAAGTTTACCGTATGGTTGTTGGTGCTCTGCCTTAACCTGCAGACAAGTGAGACAATTTTGAACATATTTGACTATGTCACGATTCATACCTGGCCACCAGAAATCACGCTTTAAATCACGATACATCTTGGTGGCACCAGGATGAATAGAATACTTGGATTTGTGAGCCTCGTCTAATAACACTTTCTTCACTTCACTCGTTCTTGGTATCCAGATTCTACCATAACGAGTCTTTAAGCCTCTAGAATAATCTATTAATTCAGAAAGTTGACCCGCTAAACGTTGTTTATTAGGGTCATTTGATGCTAAAATTTCAATCTGAGCAGCTTTAATAGAATCAAATAACTGAGGAAGCACAGTCATTTGACGAGATTTCACTGAAAGAACATAATGGCTAGCTTTTCTGCTAAGAGCATCAGCTACAACATTAGCTTTACCAGGATGGTAAATTATGTCGCAGTCATAATCTTTGACTAAATCTAACCATCTTCTTTGACGATTATTTAAGTCGCGCTGATCGAAGAAATACTTGAGGCTTTTGTGATCTGTATAAATAGTAAACTTAACACCATAAAGATAATGGCGCCAAATTTTAAGGGCAAAGACCACATCTGCTAATTCAAGATCATGAGTGGGATAGTTCTGCTCGTGCGATTTTAACTGACGTGAAGCATAAGCAATGACTTTCCCACGCTGCATAAGAACACAGCCTAATCCAAGTTTTGAAGCATCACAATAAACTACCATATCCTCGTTGCCCTCGGGTAAAATAAGAATAGGAGGTTGACTAAGCTTTCCTTTTGTCACACCCCCAAATTCGTTGATTTAGTTTAGCGGAAGCATTTGTTTAAGTAGGGGGTGCTGACGTCAACGTAGGACATACAAAGATATCAGAGCATATGGATATCGCAAAACATACATATATTAAGATGCCATTAGTAATAGTTTACAAAGTTACGATTTATTAAATCGTAATAGTTGAAAAGTAGTTAAGTTATACAAAAGTGGATTTCGTAGATATGACCAATACATATTAGTTATATAAAAGAAATCCATTTGTCCCAAAAGATGGCATCCTAATAGCTTCATGGGTCGCCTAGTTTCCAAAAGTGCGGCGATCTTACGTGCGCAGCTAATTCCCTGAAAAACATAGTAAAGGTCAACAACAAAGTTGAGTGAATTTACAGGTTTTTAAGTTTGCAAGTGTAGTTGTTCAACCAAAAACGTTCTCAAATAGTTATTGCCATAACAGTTAAATAAAGTTCGTATCTTAATTCAAAATATCGTTCAGTTGGAAAGTTACTCACTAGTATCGTTTATATATAGTTGTAAGAATATAGAATCCTAAGCCCAAGTAGTAGGGTTCTAAAAGTCATATCCCAAGACATAGGGATGATAGTCCCTAATAATTCTTATGCCCAAGACGTAGGGTCCAATAGTTCACATTAGTTCCTATGCCCAAGATGTAGGGTCGTTCATTAGTTCCTATGCCCAAGAAGTAGGGTCGTTCAATAGTTCCTATGCCCAAGATGTAGGGTCGTTCAATAGTTCCTATGCCCAAGAAGTAGGGTCGTTCAATAGTTCCTATTAGTTCTCATAGTTCCAATAAGTTCTTATGATTCTAACCGGTGCAAGTAGTTCAATCAAGTTCACTTAGTTCCAATAGTTCAAATAGTTCACGTAGTTCAATAGTTCACATAGTTCATGTAGTTCCAAATAGTTCACAGACTTGTAACGAGTGCAATAAGTTCAATCAAAGTTCAAATAGTTCTAACATTTTCACATAGTTCTAACTGGTTCATTTAGTTCCAAAAATAGTTCGATAAAAGTTCATTTTTCGTTTGTTAAGTTCAATCGTTCATATTAGTTTAGTTTCAATTCGTTCCATTAGTTCCAGTAAAGCAAAGTGCAATCGGATCGACAATAGTTTGCAAGTAATAAGTTCAAACATTTATATAATCATGTAAGTGATGGCAATCATCAAAACAGTTGTCTATGTTTTCCACCCCATATTTGTAAAGCATTGAAAACAGTTGAAAAGTGGGGCTGTGAACTCACCTGGCGAGCTCGGTATGTGAGTGCTAGCAAAGCCTAAGCCCAAGGTAAGTCTCTAACGCCCTAAACGTACGAGATAAGTATATAAATAGTTGGCACAATTCCAAAACATGTTATTCATTCACTCGTTGAAAGATCGTTGTTCGTTTAATAGTTTGTACGTTTCGTTGGTGATAATGTTGTAATAATAATACAAAGTGTTATTATTATTGGTTTCATTTCGTTATTCGCGTATATATAGAATTTTCGCTTTCACATATTTTCATTATTTTAGTTCGAGTTTGACCATATGGTATTTATAGAGCCCGTCCTTGACTAAAACTATAACGTTTTTATTTAATTGAACCTTTAGTGTTTTATGTGTCGGTTTTGTTGACTTTGGTCAAACGTGCTCGGTTTGACCCGAAACTTTTAGGAATACCTTAAATATGTTTATAGAACTTGGTAAAATTGTCGTTGCGTTTTGTGGTTAACCCAAAAGTGTTGTTATTTAATGTGATACTAAAACAGTCCATAAATCAACTTTTTCCACTTTTTCGGTCTACTTTCGGGCTCGTGTTTCGGGGGTCAAAACTTATCGAATGAATCCGAAATTTTTACACGATGTTCCCATATATATCACCTACTTCCAGTATCGTTTTAATGATTTTTAGACATCCACAATATTTTTAAAAATTTCGTGATCAGACCTGTCCAGAAACCTGTTTTTCAGAGTTTTTCGACTACTTTCGGGACTGAATTCGGGGGTTAAAACTTATCAAATGAATCCGAAATTTTTACACGATGTTCCCATATATATCACCTACTTCCAGTATCGTTTTCATGAATTTTAGGCATCTACAACTAGCTAAATAAAATCGTGAACCAAGACGATTTCAGAAAGACGTTGTTCAGTGTTTTTTCTCTACAAATCGGTCCCTAGAACAAATTCTGAGCATTTCTAGCAAAAGTGTCCAACATGAAAGTTGTTCCTAACGAAATTACGAAGATTTCCCAAGTGGTCTCATGTCCTAATTCAACACACACGTTTTTATATGATTTTTATAGCGTGAACACAGAATCTGCCCGAAATTATCATCACCATACTTTTACGTTTTACTTAGTTTTCGTTAAGTTTTCATGAGTGATCTTTCAAGTTATGAACGTTTAACATGTTTAGAACTAAAAAAAAACAAAGTTAGTGAAAGATTAAAGGTTTCTTACAAAGCTTTTATGGAGGAGAAATGATGAGGATGATGATGCCACTAATTGCTTGTTCTTGAAATGAAGATAATCAAGATGATGATGATGATGTATGATTATGATGATGTTATGGTGATTATGTTGGTTAATGAGGGTGGTTGGCTGCTGGCTTCTTGAGCCGTAGGAGAGAGAGACCAAAAGAGAGGGAGTGAGTGAATAATGGAGTGATGGGTGTATGTGCATAAAATGATCAAAGTATGGATGGAGTTTTGAGTTGGTGTTGCAGATTTTAGGGTCAAACATGGGTATGGCTTCAACCAAATTTTGTCTCCCTTAATTAGTAGATATTTTAGTCCTTAAGTAGTTAATCGTGTTTAGTCATTAAGCGTTAGTTTGTTTCGTTTAGTGAACTTTTTGTTACATGTAAATTATACTCGAAGTATTATTCCAAATACTTAGTTTCGTGTTTCTAAAATATGTTTGTCGGGTTTATTTCGTGTATTTTAATTGTGGACGATACATTTTAACATAAAACGTATAAATGTTTAAGTTTTATCGTTATGCTTTTATCGTTAGAATAATATTTTCAAGTAAATAACAACTATAAAATAGTTTTATGTTATTTAAAATTTTGTATCACCAACGTACATATTTATTTCGTCGGACTCGCTCCGAATGTCGCGTGCGTAATTATTAATAATTACAACTAAAGTAATACCTATCGTATTAAATTGTTGGGCTTTGCTAGACTTATCTCATTAAAATAGTGTGAATTCACTTAAGTTAGGGAATTAGCTTAAAATGCACATGTTTACTGTTCCTAATTGTATCGAAAATTGAGGGGTGTCACATCTTTCAACATCTGAAATGCTTTGGATTGCTCATCTCCCCACTTCCATTGAACGCTCTTTCTAGTCAACTGAGTCAAAGGAGTAGCAATCTTTGAAAAGTCTTGGATAAAACGACGATAATAGCCAGCTAGGCCAAGAAAACTCCTGACCTCAGTGGGGCTCGAAGGAGGGTCCCACTTCATTACTGTTGCTATCTTGGAAGGATCAACCTGAATACCGTGAATATTGATCACGTGTCCAAGGAATTGGACTTCTTGTAACCAAAATTCACATTTAGAGAATTTGGCAAATAATCTTTCACACCGAAGTGTCTCTAGAACTTGCCTGAGATGTGCTGCATGCTCAGTTTGACTTTTAGAATAGATGAGAATATCGTCAATAAAAACTATAACAAAGATATCAAGCATGGGCCGAAAACTCTGTTCATCAAGTCCATGAATGCAGCTGGAGCGTTAGTTAAGCCAAAAGGCATAACAGTAAACTCAAAGTGACCATAACGAGTACGGAAAGCAGTCTTTGAAATATCTTCTTCTTTGACCTTTAACTGATGGTAGCCAGAACGAAGATCAATCTTTGAAAAGAAACTGGCACCTTGCAACTGATCAAATAGGTCATCTATTCGAGGTAAGGGATATCTATTCTTAATGGTCACTTTATTTAGTTCCCGGTAATCTATACACATTCTTAAGGAACCATCTTTCTTCTTTACAAATAAGACTGGAGCTCCCCAAGGCGAACTACTGGGACGGATGAAACCTTTATCTAAAAGCTCTTGCAACTGTTTCATCATTTCTTGCATTTCAGTTGGAGCCAATCGATAAGGAGTTTTGGCGATTGGAATTGCTCCAGGAATAAAATCAATTCGAAATTCCACTTGTCTATCAGGTGGAATACCTGGAAGTTCGTCAGGAAATACCTTGGTAAATTCTTTCACAACTGGAATACTGGAAAGTTCTAATACAGATTTAGAGTTATCAACCACGTGTGCTAAAAATGCTTGACACCCGTGTGACAACAATCTTTTAGCTCGAGCAAAAGTGCAGACAGGAATAGATCTACTAGAACCATTCGCCATATACAGTAATTTCCTTTCCGCTAGGTGCTTTAAGGAGAACTACTTTTTCATGACAATTTATCAAACCTCTATTCTTTCCCATCCAGTCCGTTCCTATTACAACATGAAATTCTCCCATTTGCATAGGAATCAAATCAATTCTAAATATTTCACCTCCTATTTCAATAGTACACCCTCTATAAACGTCACTAACAATTACTAACTTACTATCTGCAATTTCAACTTCCATAGGGTGTTCCAATTTGGAAATGGGAGTATTTAATCGTTCACAAAAAGAAAGCGATACGAAAGACTTTGTAGCTCCAGAGTCAAATAAAACATGGGCAGGTATAGTGTTAATTATGAAGGTACCTGTCACCACGTCATGTGACTCCTTTGCCTCTTCTACAGTGATCTGAAAGGAACGACCTTTTGCTCTCTGTCCACCTGTTTCTCTTTTCTTTTCAGCTTCTTTCTTCTGCTCATTTCTTTTCATATCTTCCAATTCAACAGGACAGTTAGCTTGTAAGTGGTCATCCTTATAGCAATAAAAACACATTCTATATGGGTTAGGGCAATTAGCAGTGATATGCCCTTGCTGACGACATTTGTAACAAGATGTACTCCCTAACTGACATTCTCCTGGATGCTTTCTACCACAGTTATTACATTTGGGAAATTCCCGAGTTGGAGCTTGAGATTGACGGTTTGATTGTTGAGATTGAGATTTCTGTTGTTGTGATTGTGGTGACTGTTGTTTTCCAAAAGATTTAAATTTCTTGGTTTGCTGTGATTGGGAAGAAGATTGTTCAGCTTTTCTCTTACTAGCTCTATCCTCGGCTTTTGCTTGCAACTCCTTCTCTCGTGTTAAACCTTTATTCATCATCCTTGGAATGGAATCATAAATAGTCGGGTCAACAGGTTCTTTGATGTCAATATTCAGATGCCGGTAATAATGATCCTTCATTAACCCCAGATTCGAGGTATATTCTGGACAAAACTGAGACTTATCATAAAACATGTTAGTATACTCAGTTACCGATATTTTCCCGTGATTTATCGCTAAAAATTCTCCTATCAACCTTTCTACTTCCGCCATTGGAGCGAATTCAGCTATAAATTTTTCTTTAAACATGCTCCAAGAAAATTTTGCAGCATCTTCTGCACCGTGAGTTTTAACCTGAGTACCCCACCAATCCTGAGTACTATCTTTCAACTGATGAGCAGCAAATAATACTCGTAGCCTTTCTAGGCAGTTACAGAGTAGAAAAGTTTCTTCTATCTAACTAATCCACCTATGACTACTAATCGGGTCCCTTTCACCATGAAATTCTGGAGGACTACAATTTGCAAAGTTTTTATATTCAAAACGTTCTTTTTCTTTATTTATCTGATGCTGAGCATTTAACATTTCACTATTCATCTGAGGGTTGGCTAAGACAGGATGCTTCTGTTCAAATTCTACTAATCGGGTATTAATTATTTGCTCCATTCGTGTATATACCTTAGGAGCATATTCTTGTAGGGCTTGCCTAATAACGTCTTTTAATAGCATCCGGTCCTCAGTGTCGCACCCCCAAATTATGATGCGGAAGCGGTTCGGGTCGGGGCGCGACTAATCAATAATCATAGCACATAAGATAAAATGAACGACTCTATATGCATCGTTTTACAACTTGTATTGATAAAATCAAAGTTTACATCAAAAATATAGTTACATTAGCTCGGTTGAAATTGAGAGATTTAAATACATAATTAATCTATACAAAATATAATAATGCAGCTAAATCTCTGATTGTTTGCATGCTGACTCGAGCTAATTGATCCTGATTGAGCAGTCCAACCTACTGCTGATTACCTGTGATACATGCTAAAATGGGTCAGCGAAACGCTGGTGAGCTCACAGGTTTGTATGTCAACACATAATCGTATGAACCGCAAGATTTATAATTGAATTTAAAATGCAATTAAGCAAAATAAAAGTTATACAGCCATGAGCACATAGTCTGAGCTTAACTTGAGTTGTCAGGTCCAATCAAGGAAACCCAACTGAGGTGCCTCCTACGAGTGCCTAATCTACACTCGTCTTCCCAAATGCTAATACGTCCGTTTGACCAGTTAGTGCGTGCTAACCCGGACGAGGATTGTCAATCCTATATGATATCATATACTAACATTCACGCTACAGATGTATTACCAGACTATGCTATGGAGGGCTTTAGTGATTAGTTGAAAACAACTCATGTAGTATTTGATTGTTTTGTACTTGTGTTCAACATGTAAATAAAACGTGCAATGTAATCACACCCCTGCTTGAAAAACAGTAAAATAGGGGCCATGAGACTCACCTGAGCCTTGAGTGTTTATCGAAATAACTTTAATTGATTAGCTGTGAATTGATGTCCGAAGACTTGTAACCTGAGGGCGTCCAATACGCGCGATGGTTATTAATTGAATAGGTATCCTAAAAGACTACCTTTGTAGTTGTTCGTTCAACTATAATGTCCAAATTATCCCCATTTGGTTGATTGACTTGTCCAAATTACTACGATTTGGTTGATTAACCTGAGTTTAGAAAGTGTGTACGGCCCGTTGGTGATCGTTTGTAATAATAATTTTCAACATTATTATTTTGATTCTTGAAGTGTCGTACTTAAAAATCTTTACAAACTTTTAGGTGACGGGGTTCCGGGGGCAGCGCCCCTGGTTAGCGGGGTTCCAGGGGTGGCAACCCCTGGAGGGTCCAAGGGGCTGGCCCCTGGTTGGGGTCGAGATGCATCTGGACTTGAATTTGGGTGAAATCAAGTGATAAAATTTAGGTCTCGACACTTAGTAAAATGAGTTGTAAACACTCTGTTTTCAGCGTCACTTATAGCGACACTCAAGGGTTTAGGCGACACTTAGGAAGTGTCGCATCAAATGACGGATTCTGATCTAATGGCGTCACTTGTGCAAGTGACGCATAGAGGGCGACACTTAAGGAAATGTCGGTTGTAAGTGTCGGTATGAAGGTCATGAGTCACTAAGGTTAGTGACGGATGGAATTTGTTCTCGATTATAGGCGTCACTTAAACAAGTGACGCTATAAGTGTCGGATTATAGTGACGGGTATTGAATTTGCGACACTTAGGCAAGTGTCGGAAAAAGAGGTTTTATGCGGCACTTAGGCAAGTGACGCAAAAATTAGGGCTTTTAGCGACACTCAATGCGTCACTTAAGTGACGCTATACTGCAGTCGTCGTTGCGACACTTAAAACTGTTGACGGATTTTTGAGCAAAAAACGACTTTTCCGGCCATAGTTTGGTCCGATCCTTTTACCCAACCCATATATGGACATTTTAAGCTTATATAAACAACAAACATGTAAAAATGAGTGAAATCGAAGAGTTTCGGGTTTTTGTCGAAAACTTACAAAGTGTCGAAATAAAATTTTGAAAAGATAGAGTTGTAGATCGTTGCGTGGTGGTTGTTTTTCTCTAAAGAGCTTCGAGATTTCGGCGGCGTTTGATTGTGTTATTTGACGATTCAAGGTGTTTGTGGTTTGGAGGTTTTTGAGAGAAAATGAGAAGGAAAGAGAGAAAGGAGATGGTGATAATGAGGAGGGGGGGAAAGGGTTTTCCCCTTTTTGGGGCAGATTTTGGTGGGGTCCACGGTTGTGGGCTTCACCAATTTTTGTTTCCTGCGTCCGTGCTCATTGTGGTGTTCGTTTTCTCGACCGTTTAATCGTTAAACAATTATTTTATATGTTTAATTATAAGTTTTAAAATACGAATTATTATCCAATATTTTTGTCGAAGTATTTAACCAAATACTTAATAATTGCGTTATAAAATATAACGTTAACTTGTTTTGTTTGTTTGCGCGTTTAATAATTTAATCGCGTAGGCTTTGTTTGCACGATACGGAAATGAATACAAAATATTATTAAATAAAATAGTATTTTGGATGTAATTGTGTTATTAAATAATGTTATATTATTTAATTAAATTGTCCACCAACGTCCGTATTTATTTGAACCGAATTACATTCGATTTGAAACTTGTACGATTTAATTAAACCGCATAATTGTATATATTCAACAATATATATATTGATACATTAATTAGCCTAACACAGAACTAATTACATGTATTAAAACTTGATTAGGCACTAATTTCTAGTCCTAATTTGACGGGTGTCACACTCAGGATCTAGAACTCTTCCTTAAACATTCTCCTCTTGAGAGGAAGAATGTACATTTGTACCCTCAGCATCTTTATTAGGTGTAGATTCCATTTACTAAACGATAATAACAACACAATTAATATTATTATTTATGGTAATATAAGAAATCTCTAATTCAACTATTAAAATGATGATTGCCTTCATCCTCATATATTCAACAACCTTGAATCTCCCACATGTTCTAGTAACATATAACCCCGTTGGCCAGACGTAGTTATATTAAACTAATAACACATTTCTATTCAAAATTCTTAAACATATTTCAAATCAAAGCAATCATCCTTACTCTAATCACAATCTACTAATCACATGTGAATACTGCTACTAAAACATAACTGTAACTTGCTACTATACATTTATAAGTGGTTTAAGTTTAGGCAATCCTACTGTGGATTGCTTAAATCTCTTAAACCATCGTTCTGATAGCAACTTGAAACGCCCTGAAAATCTGAACATTTTTTTTTATTGAACAACTATATATATATATATATATATATATATATATATATATATATATATATATATATATATATATATATATACTATTCATACAATTTATAACTGATTGGATATTGTAATCGATTAACTATTATGTCATTTTATTTACAAAATTGTAACATCCTGATGACCAAGGGAATCCGCCGGATTCCCTATGAATCCGCCGGATTCATACAAACATTCAGACTCGACTCATAATCAGAACTCTTTTACACAATCCGGTTGGCTGAATCCGTTGGATTCACCTCAATCCGCCGGATTGGGAATGAATCCGCCGGATTCTTCCCTTCTACAGCAGAAAACTGTAGCCTGCACTATTTTATACCAAAAACCGAACTTTGATCGAGCATATCTCACAAACGACAAAGAGTTAAGAAATGAAACTTTGCAGACACATTACTATGGTCAAAATGAAGGCTTTCCTTTTAACACTTTTTGAATTTTTACAATATTTCGAGATTTGGACATATGGGTCATTTTCGGCTAAAAAGGAGCAAATTAGTGAACATGCTCAATCTCAAACCATAGAGATTTAGAAGCTGGACTTTTGACCACACATTTCTACTATCAAAACAAAGTTGTGAGGCTTCTCACCACACTCTTAGCCTTTATCTAACTCAACTTGGTCCATAGGTACTATTAAAGACCCATTTTGACCCGCTGACCCAAAAGGATTATTTTGACCCATTCAATGGTCAATCACCAACCATAATTGACCAATAGGACCTTTGACTTTCTTTTAACCTTTCAAATGCATACATAACCAAAAATGGCAAATGTACCATGACTTGCAACTTTAACACTTTCTACAACCAAAACTACTAATCATACACAAAATTATACTAATTTAACTAATCCACTTCAAAACACATACCAAATTCTACTACTACATTCTACTAGTTCTTGTCTTTGCTTTCATAATTACAATATGTCAAAAGTTTGTTTGGCGGGCTTTCAAAGGTTACAAAACGATAATTTAAAGAGAAGAGCTTGTGTAACTTACGACAAGCTAGCAACTCCACTTCTATCCTTTTGCAATATCTTTCCCCTTTCCACTTCCACTTGTACCTACACATACAACTAACTAATTAAGCACTTTGCTTAGTGAGAATATGAAACTAATCAATACAATACATTATTCCATAAGCCAAATAATAAGCAAAGTAAGAAGCTACTTCCCTTTTTCTTGCAACTCCGCTTTCACAATTCTAATCATATGTGCACATATCTAATCATTCATCTAGCTAATATTAATTAGCTAGTCTAATCGAATAGTTGGCTAACATAAGTTATATACTAATCAAGGCATATCTAACCTTGGTTAGTTATTCTAATCAAATTATGGCTAATATTCATTAACCATTCTAATCATTAACTTTCATCATAATCATGTCATAAAAACAAACTAATCACAACTATTTACATAATTATGTTCTAATCATTTCATAAACTCACCTTGATTTGTAGCACAACTTGTAATAAGATGATCAAACGATGATAATTCTTCTTTAGCACCTAATACATATACACGTGACACATAATCAATAACTAATCACACTTTCAACTACTAATCATTTATTTCTTCCTCCCCCACTTGATGCTTACTAATTTCACTTTAACTAATTTACTAATTTAATTCTCATGATCATACTCATAACTTTAATGTAAATTTAAGCTACTTTCTTGTAACTACTACCATCTACTAACATTTTATACTTGAATTTAAACTAATTCATATGATTCATAGGAAACCCATGAACCCTAATCATAATATACCACCTCTAATATGAAATTGAGCTTCAATTCATCATTCATAAGCTAAACTAACATTAGTTAATCAATTACAAGCCCTAATTTCGGATTTAATCATACCAATTTGCTAAAGCCCTTGAAACCCAAATTCTAGGGTTCTTGAAGAAGGAAAATTACTTACAAGGGATCAAAGATGATGAAAAGATGGAGAATTAATCCTTTAGAGCTTGTGATGAAGATTAATTGAATGATTTGAGATGATGAAATTGTTCCTGCGATTTTTCTTGGCTTCTAATTTGGTTATGGATTTGTTTGAGAATACTACAGGGAAGAGACACGTATCAGTGTCTATATCTTTTTAAATTTACTATACTACACAGTCTGGAACTGAACAACTAATTTTCATTTTCTATTATAACTTGTTATTAATAGATCTATAATTAAAAAGATGTATATATTACTGTACACTAAAATAATACCTTAAAAGTTAGGGTGTTACAGGTTTGGGTCTAAATGGGTTCGGGTATAAATGGGTCATTTAGTAGGATAGGCCTAAACGGATCCGGGTCAAATGGGTCTCGAGTCGGGTTGACCCATCGGGTTTCCGCCGAACTTTTTTTTATTTGCGTGAAAAATGAAAAAAATGTAATGAGGTTTTCAAAGTTGATAGTCCCGTAATCACTATTAGTTAGTGATTTGGAATCACAAAGTGTAAAGTTTAATTGTAGAAGGGGGGGTTGAATACAATTTAAAACAATTTCAGATTTTACCAAGTGTTTCAGTTTGTTTTAAATTGATTATCTATAACAGAGTATGACGGTATTGAAATAACAGATTAAAGATATAACAGTATCAAAGAACGACAAGTAATAGTAGCTGAAAGTGAATTGTATTGATTAAATTCACAAAGTGTTGAATGCGGAATGGATTAACCAAAGTTAATCCAATTCAAACACTTATCTAAATTATTACAATGAAGAGTATTAACTACAGTGGACATACACGCTGATAGTTAACCTCGCTGAGTCTTTATACACACCTAGACAAACTAGTTCTCTGACAAACAGAAGAACGGTGCATATCACGACTAGCCTCAGTAGTACAAAACACTGAACTATTTATACTACAAGAGTTCCTAAAATATCGCCTACAAAATAGGATCTTGGAAGGACACGTGTTGCTGCTTGATTGGTCCTGATCTCTGATAAACCGACATTGTAACACCCCCAAGTTTAACGAGTTGCGGAAGCATACATTGGGTGTTACTAATCAATATACAAAGCACAAGATTAATAGTAAACGACCTCTAAATGAGACGTTTAGAAAAGGTTTCATAAATAATAATCGTTTGAAAACCGTAGGTTTTCGTATACAAAAAGTAGTTCCCTAGAGTCCACGCGTATAGCGGGAGATTCTATTACATAATCGTAGTTACAAAAGATAATGCCAAAGAATCTCCGTTAAATGCAGTTTGGAAATCATGCGACTCTAGCTAGTAATCCTGGAGTGATCCTACTCCGTATGTGTACCTGAGATACAAAGCTAAAAAGTGTCAACCAAAAAGGTTGGTGAATCTCACAGGTTTAGTAATAAGTAGATGTAATGAACCACAAGTATGTACCCGTATTGCTATCAAGCAAAGTAAGTTAATCAGTATATCAGTACAGTGCCATGAGCTCATAAGTTGAAGCTTAACCGTGTAGTGTGAAATAAATCACGTACCCCCGTGAGTGCTATCCGCACACTCATATGTAACAAATACTAATATGTCTGTTTCTACGTGTAAATCAGTACGTGGTGGCGCTACCACCCCAGACAGGGATTGTCAGTCCCAAATGGATCCATTTACTAGTACTCGCGCTTAAGACCATAACTAACAACTTACGATTAGGAGGCTTTCAGTGGATAAAAGTAACTCATGCGTTTGTTTGTAATCAGTAATGTTTTCAGTTCAGTACATTGTGTTCATACGTAAAACAGTTGCTAAGTATCTCACCCCAAAGTATAAAACAGTAAAAGTGGGGCTGTAAGACTCACCTGAGTCGAGCAGTAGTAATTAGCAAGTAGTAGTAAAGCAAGTAGGTTCTCCGAACCCGTAACCTTCTAGTGCCTAAACACATAAGGTTAAGTAAGTAGATGTCTCGCAAGACCATCTAGGCTAGTTGTTCATACCCCGTTGTGTTAAATGTTGGTTCGTTCACGTTCGTGTCAAAGTATATACGGCCCGTTGGTGGTTTGTTATAATTAAAGTTTTATCGTTAATAACGCAATTTAGAGTGATTGTAATAGAAAAGTATGTTCTATGATGTTTGTTAAGTCGTATAGTATAAGTATTGGAAGTTGTGTAAGATCGACACTTAGTAAAATCCGAGTTTTCAAGGTTCTGTCATGTGCGACGTAGGGTGCGACGTAGGGTGCTACGTCGGGTGCGACGTCGGGTGCGACGTAGGCATGTACGTCGCATGATGCGACCTTCGCAAATCAATGCGACGTAGGGGCTGGCGTCGCTAATGCGATGTGGAGGTTTGCGACGTTAAAGTTTACGTCGCCATGTGCGACGTCCGCAATTTAATGCGACGTAAGGGGCTGCGTCGCTAGTGCGACGTGGAGGTTTTTGTGCGACGTAGGCCGCGACGTCGCAGAGGCCCCTGGCCAAATGCGACGTAGCGGTCTGATGGCCGGAATTTTTGTCGAAAACGAGTTTCCCGGTTTCCGTTGGGTCCAAATCTTTTACCCAACCCTTATATGAACATATTAAGCCTATTTAAGCCATAAACTTGTAAAAATGATCAAAAACGAGAGATTTCGGGATTTGTCGGAAACTTACAAAGTGTCGGATTGAAAATCCGAAAAGATAGGATGATAGATCGTGTGATGGTGAACGTTTTCTTCTAAAGATGGGGTATGATCCGGCGTCGTTTGATGGTAGTATTTTGCGGTTTTGTGGGATTTGTGGTGATGAAACTTTGAAAGAGAAAGAGAGGAGGGAGTAGTAAGAGAGAGAGTGAGTGGAGAGAAATGAGAAGGAAGAGAAAGGAGAGTTGGGGGTTTAACCTCCAACTTTCAGTCTCCGCTCCCCGTGCGGTGTTCGTTTGCTCCGTCGTTTAAACGTTACATATTTATAAAATCACAAATTTTGCTAAATAATTTACTTAAATTATTTCCTTAAATCTTTAATAGTTTAAATTATATTTAGTTACTTTTGTTTTTAAATCGTATAAGTTTTAATTGTGTAATACGAGGCAGTTTCTAATTGTTATAAAATAGCATTTCGGTCATAGTTGCGTTATTTTATTTTATAAACACTAGTTCACCAACGTCCGTGTTAACCGAATAGAATTTCATTCTATTTAAGTTGCGTACGATTTAATCAAATCGCAAAGTTGTATATATTAACCAACACATAATCTGATACATAAATTAGTCTAATACATAACTAATTACATGTATTAACAAAGGGTTAGGCGCTAATACTAGCCCTAATTTGGCGGTTGTTACATTCTCCCCTTGTTAAAAGAATTTCGTCCCGAAATTAGCTCGATTGCACGGTCGGTGCGTTGTCTGGGAAGAGATGTGGATATTTCTGTCGCATTTGGTCTTCCCGTTCCCAGGTGAACTCCGGGCCACGCCTAGAATTCCACCTGACTTTCACGATGGGAATACGATTCTGTTTTAGTTGTTTGACCTCGCGGTCCATTATCTCCATAGGTTCCTCGACAAAATGAAGTTTATCATCGATCTGAATTTCGTCGAGCGGTATAATCATTGTCTCGTCAGACAGACATTTCTTAAGATTAGAAATGTGGAATGTGTTGTGAACGCTGCTAAGCTCAGCAGGAAGTTGCAGGCGGTATGCCACTGGACCAATCCTTTCAAGAATTTCGAATGGTCCGATGTATCTAGGATTTAGTTTGCCTCTTTTTCCGAATCGAATGACACCTTTCCACGGTGCCACTTTGAGGAGTACCTTGTCCCCTACTTGGAACTCAAGGTGTTTGCGTCTGACGTCAGCGTAGCTTTTCTGACGATCACGCGCGGCCTTTAGTCGGTTTTGTATGCCGACGATCTTTTCAGTTGTTTCATGTATGATTTCTGGACCGGTGAGTTGTGTATCCCCCACCTCAGTCCAACAGATAGGTGACCGGCACTTACGACCGTACAGTGCCTCGAAGGGTGCAGCCTTTATGCTGGTGTGATAACTGTTGTTGTACGAGAACTCGCACAACGGTAAGTGATTTTCCCAGTTTTTACCGAAGTCAACTACGCAGGCTCGTAGCATGTCTTCCAGTGTTTGTATGGTTCGTTCGCTCTGACCGTCAGTTTGAGGATGGTAAGCCGTACTCATATCCAGACGAGTACCAAGAGATTTTTGTAGTGACTGCCAGAAGCGAGAAGTGAATCGAGCATCTCGGTCGGAGATGATTGAGATGGGCACGCCGTGTCTTGATACGATCTCTTTCAGGTAGATCCGTGTCAAGCGTTCCATCTTATCAGTTTCCTTGATGGCTAGGAAATGAGCAGATTTAGTGAGTCGGTCAACGATCACCCAAATGGTATCGCAACCGTTAGAAGTTTTCGGGAGTTTAGTAATGAAATCCATGGTGATCTGCTCCCATTTCCATTGTGGTATCTCAGGTTGTTGTAGCAAACCGGAAGGTTTCTGGTGTTCAGCTTTAACTTTAGAACAAGTAAGACACTTGCCAACATAGGTTGCAATGTCAGCTTTCATGTTGGGCCACCAGTACATTTCCTTGATGCCGTGATACATTTTGTCGGCACCGGGGTGTATAGAGTATTTAGACTTGTGAGCTTCATTCATCACCAAGTCTCGAAGGTTCCCAAAACTTGGTAACCAGATTCGATTCGAGAAGTATTTGGCCCCGTTAGGTTTGGTCTCAAATTGTTTGTCCATGCCCCGCAAGGCCTCGTTTATCAAGTTCTCTGGTTTGAGTGCTTCGAGTTGAGCGGTGAGAGCTTGATTGATGAGATCGTTGTGAATGGTCATACCGAGAGCTCGAACTCGAAGTGGTTTCACTCGTTCTTTTCGGCTTAAGGCATCGGCGACAACATTCGCCTTGCCCGGATGATAGCGAATCTCGCAGTCGTAATCAGTAAGCAACTCGACCCATCGGCGTTGCCTCATGTTGAGATCCTTTTGATCGAAGATATGTTGGAGACTTTTATGGTCAGTAAAGATTGTACACTTGGTACCGTATAGATAGTGTCTCCAGATTTTCAGAGCGAAAACAACAGCCCCCAACTCTAGGTCATGAGTGGTGTAATTCTTTTCGTGGACCTTGAGTTGTCGTGAGGCGTAAGCGATGACCTTGTCTCGTTGCATCAGTACACAACCAAGACCTTGGTGTGAAGCATCACAGTATACCACGAAGTCATCGTTGCCTTCGGGTAAAGATAAGATAGGTGCACTGCAGAGTTTTTGTTTTAGTAGCTGAAAAGCCGACTCCTGTTTGTCAGTCCAATCGAACTTCTTTTCCTTTTGAGTAAGTGTAGTGAGAGGTAGGGCTATTTTCGAAAAATTCTCAATGAACCGCCTGTAGTATCCGGTGAGTCCTAAGAATTGGCGTACCTCGGTCGGTGTTGTAGGTGCTTGCCAGCACTTAATAGCCTCGATTTTTGAAGGATCGACATGAATTCCTTGATTATCAATGACGTGGCCAAGGAATTGAACGGTTTTCATCCAGAACTCACACTTAGAGAATTTGGCGTACAACTCTTCGTGTTTGAGCAGCTCTAGGATGGTTTTTAGGTGTTGCGCGTGTTCTTGTTCAGTGCGCGAGTAAATCAGGATGTCATCGATGAAGACGATAACAAACTTGTCAAGGTAAGGTTTGCACACCCGATTCATAAGATCCATGAATACTGCCGGTGCGTTGGTTAAGCCGAATGGCATTACTTGGAATTCATAATGCCCGTAACGAGTTCGGAAAGCAGTTTTTGGGATGTCTTCGTCACGAACTCGGAGTTGATGATAACCTGACCGTAGATCGATCTTTGAATAAAAACTCGACCCCTGAAGTTGGTCAAACAGGTCATCAATGCGAGGAAGTGGGTAACGGTTCTTGACAGTTAACTTGTTGAGTTCACGGTAGTCGATGCACATGCGGAAAGAACCGTCTTTCTTTTTCACAAACAGGACCGGAGCTCCCCAAGGTGAGGAACTTGGTCGAATAAATCCCTTGTCCAGGAGTTCCTGTAGCTGAGTAGACAACTCCTGAAGTTCGGATGGGGCTAATCGGTAAGGTGCTCGTGCCACGGGTGCTGCACCGGGCACAAGGTCAATAGAAAATTCGACTTGTCTAGGTGGCGGAAGGCCAGGCAAGTCTTCAGGAAAGACTTCTGGGAAATCTCGAACGATAGGCACATCCTCAAGTCGCTTTTCCACCGACTTTTTCTCCATAACGTGCGCGAGGATTGCCTGGTACCCTTTTCTCAAGTACTTTCGGGTTTCCATGCAAGAAATGATGTTTATTCTCGTCCCACCGGTCTCCCCTTGTATGCTCAAAGTTCCACCGGTGACGAGAGGAATGCGTACGATTTTCTCAAAACAAACGATTTCGGCTCGGTACTTGGACAACCAATCCATACCGACGATGATGTCAAAGCTGCCGATTTCGACAGGTATCAAGTCAATGGAAAAGAGCTCGTTAGCTAAGTTCAGAGTGCAATTAGGTACCACACTGTCGGCCTCAATAAGTTTTCCGTTTGCCAATTCTATTGTGTACTTAGAATCTAAGGCAATAGGTGTAGTGTCAAGTAGTGGGTAAAATTCGTCGGAAATAAAGCTCTTATCAGCACCAGTATCAAATAATACAGATGCAGTCAAGTTGTTGAGAAGAAACGTACCCGTGACCACATTCGGGTCTTGACGGGCTTCCCCAGATTTCAGTACAAAAGCTCTTCCTCGAGCATTGTTGTTGTTCCTGTTGTTGTTGTTGTTCAGCTTTGGGCAGTCTTTCTTGAAATGCCCCGTACCGTTGCACCCATAACAAGTCTTTGGTGCCGAGGTGTTGATGTCAGTGGTGTTTGATCTACAGTCCCTAGCCAAGTGTCCAAATCTTTTACACTTGCTGCAGGGACACGAACCATGGTGGTGTCGTTGGCACTTTGGGCAATAGGGCTTGGTTCCCTTGTACGCCCCCTTGTCATCAGAACTGGAGATGTAGGCTTTAATGGTTTCAGGTTTCTTGTTTTGGTGGTTGTTGTGATTGTCAGACCACTTTCTTTTGTTGCTGTTGGAAGATGGAGTGGGTGGTTCGGGGTCCTCGTTCATGGCTAGAAGTTCATGGGCCAACCGAATGGCACCATGAAGTGTGGTTTGTTTTGATGAGGCGACATTTCCCCGGACAGGTTCCGGGAGGCCGCGGATATACTTCTTGATCTTTTCGGGTTCAGTACCCGCCATGGTTGGGCGAAGGACGGTGAGTTGTTGGAATCGGGTGGTGTATCCAACGATATCAGTTCCTTGCACTTTCAAGTTCCAGAACTCTTCGTCCAGCTTGTATAGTTGTTCGGCCGGGCAATACTCATCAGTGAGCATTTTCTTTAGATCCTCCCAAGGGAGTAGATAAGCGGTATCAATACCCACAGACTGGGTATAGGAATTCCACCACGAGAGGGCACCGTCTTCGAGGGTGCAGGTGGAGAATTTGACCTTGTCGTCCTCCGCACATTTGCTGATGCGGAAAACGGATTCCATCTTTTCGAACCATCTGATAAGTCCGATGGCTCCTTCGGTCCCCTTGAAGCTCAAGGGTTTGCAGTTTTGGAAATCCTTGTATGAACAAGGTTTAGCAGCAGAGGTTTCAGCGGCATCGCTGTTTCTTGTGGAACCTGGTGGAGTATTCCGAGCTAAGGCTTCAGTAACAGCCTGGGTTATAAGAGAGGTAATCTGGGCATCGGTGTATGGTCGTGTCTTTGGCGGCATGATTCTTCAATAAAAGAAATGAAGATACATGAGATTTTTGTAAGAGAAATTGCATTTATTTCAGATGTACATGTATAAAGATGGTAATACATAACATCAATATGAAAAAGGATTATGGCAATTAATATAAGTTGAAACAGCAAGAAATACTTGATAGATGATACGAGTTCAAAGGTTACATCCTACAGATGTATTACAAAAGGTGTCGGGAATTATTACATCCGACTGAAACATAGAGTAGTGCTTAGATAGTTACTAGATTACAGGATAAAGACTACACTAGTTTTAACGTAGATTAATTTGTTCCATCATCGTGACAAGACGGTCCACAGTGTTTGCAAGCCTGCTAGCTTGTCGGGCGTTGTCTTCGGCTAGTGCTAGTCGTTGTGTTAGTCCGCGCGCATACTCTTCTGCCTCAAGTGAGCGCTGCACACATTCATCCATCTTTTGTTGCAGAAGGGCATTTTCCACCCTTATTTCTATAATTTGGTTGCGAAGGACATCCATGTTGTTGTTTGTGGTTTCTAGGTCGTCGGAGACTTCTTCTATGCGTTCGAGGGATGTAAGTCTCCAGTTTTCGTTTGTTTCCTGCAACACGACATCCATGGTGCGAAGTCGTTGCTCGTGTTGGTTCACCCTAGCGGCTAAGGCCGGCAAGGTAGAGTGAGTGGAGTACGGGCCAGCTCGAGGCAACCTAGCGTTCCTCCTTGCTACCCTTGGGTTCTGCGACCCGGATTGAGAACGAGATGAATTGGATGGGATGTTTGCCATTTCTGAGACAAAGCGTTAGTAAGATGAGGCTAATATATATACATATATCATATCCAGCCTAGTGTCTTGCACGTATCAAGTAACGGTCCGGTTCTCTCGTAGTCAGAGTCAACTATCGTATCCCTGTTCAACATAATTATTTCAGATCTAACATCATCTTTCCTTAATTATACATAGTTGATCAGGCTATGTTAAATTAAAGTTGTATGCTGTAATTCCTGAACTAGTCATGTCTAATAAGAGAATACTGCCTAACGGTCATAGTCTAGGTCCACTAAATGCAACCTAGTTCACTATAACCTTAGGCTCTGATACCAATCTGTAACACCCCCAAGTTTAACGAGTTGCGGAAGCATACATTGGGTGTTACTAATCAATATACAAAGCACAAGATTAATAGTAAACGACCTCTAAATGAGACGTTTAGAAAAGGTTTCATAAATAATAATCGTTTGAAAACCGTAGGTTTTCGTATACAAAAAGTAGTTCCCTAGAGTCCACGCGTATAGCGGGAGATTCTATTACATAATCGTAGTTACAAAAGATAATGCCAAAGAATCTCCGTTAAATGCAGTTTGGAAATCATGCGACTCTAGCTAGTAATCCTGGAGTGATCCTACTCCGTATGTGTACCTGAGATACAAAGCTAAAAAGTGTCAACCAAAAAGGTTGGTGAATCTCACAGGTTTAGTAATAAGTAGATGTAATGAACCACAAGTATGTACCCGTATTGCTATCAAGCAAAGTAAGTTAATCAGTATATCAGTACAGTGCCATGAGCTCATAAGTTGAAGCTTAACCGTGTAGTGTGAAATAAATCACGTACCCCCGTGAGTGCTATCCGCACACTCATATGTAACAAATACTAATATGTCTGTTTCTACGTGTAAATCAGTACGTGGTGGCGCTACCACCCCAGACAGGGATTGTCAGTCCCAAATGGATCCATTTACTAGTACTCGCGCTTAAGACCATAACTAACAACTTACGATTAGGAGGCTTTCAGTGGATAAAAGTAACTCATGCGTTTGTTTGTAATCAGTAATGTTTTCAGTTCAGTACATTGTGTTCATACGTAAAACAGTTGCTAAGTATCTCACCCCAAAGTATAAAACAGTAAAAGTGGGGCTGTAAGACTCACCTGAGTCGAGCAGTAGTAATTAGCAAGTAGTAGTAAAGCAAGTAGGTTCTCCGAACCCGTAACCTTCTAGTGCCTAAACACATAAGGTTAAGTAAGTAGATGTCTCGCAAGACCATCTAGGCTAGTTGTTCATACCCCGTTGTGTTAAATGTTGGTTCGTTCACGTTCGTGTCAAAGTATATACGGCCCGTTGGTGGTTTGTTATAATTAAAGTTTTATCGTTAATAACGCAATTTAGAGTGATTGTAATAGAAAAGTATGTTCTATGATGTTTGTTAAGTCGTATAGTATAAGTATTGGAAGTTGTGTAAGATCGACACTTAGTAAAATCCGAGTTTTCAAGGTTCTGTCATGTGCGACGTAGGGTGCGACGTAGGGTGCTACGTCGGGTGCGACGTCGGGTGCGACGTAGGCATGTACGTCGCATGATGCGACCTTCGCAAATCAATGCGACGTAGGGGCTGGCGTCGCTAATGCGATGTGGAGGTTTGCGACGTTAAAGTTTACGTCGCCATGTGCGACGTCCGCAATTTAATGCGACGTAAGGGGCTGCGTCGCTAGTGCGACGTGGAGGTTTTTGTGCGACGTAGGCCGCGACGTCGCAGAGGCCCCTGGCCAAATGCGACGTAGCGGTCTGATGGCCGGAATTTTTGTCGAAAACGAGTTTCCCGGTTTCCGTTGGGTCCAAATCTTTTACCCAACCCTTATATGAACATATTAAGCCTATTTAAGCCATAAACTTGTAAAAATGATCAAAAACGAGAGATTTCGGGATTTGTCGGAAACTTACAAAGTGTCGGATTGAAAATCCGAAAAGATAGGATGATAGATCGTGTGATGGTGAACGTTTTCTTCTAAAGATGGGGTATGATCCGGCGTCGTTTGATGGTAGTATTTTGCGGTTTTGTGGGATTTGTGGTGATGAAACTTTGAAAGAGAAAGAGAGGAGGGAGTAGTAAGAGAGAGAGTGAGTGGAGAGAAATGAGAAGGAAGAGAAAGGAGAGTTGGGGGTTTAACCTCCAACTTTCAGTCTCCGCTCCCCGTGCGGTGTTCGTTTGCTCCGTCGTTTAAACGTTACATATTTATAAAATCACAAATTTTGCTAAATAATTTACTTAAATTATTTCCTTAAATCTTTAATAGTTTAAATTATATTTAGTTACTTTTGTTTTTAAATCGTATAAGTTTTAATTGTGTAATACGAGGCAGTTTCTAATTGTTATAAAATAGCATTTCGGTCATAGTTGCGTTATTTTATTTTATAAACACTAGTTCACCAAAGTCCGTGTTAACCGAATAGAATTTCATTCTATTTAAGTTGCGTACGATTTAATCAAATCGCAAAGTTGTATATATTAACCAACACATAATCTGATACATAAATTAGTCTAATACATAACTAATTACATGTATTAACAAAGGGTTAGGCGCTAATACTAGCCCTAATTTGGCGGTTGTTACAGACATTCTGCGGGTCCCAATTCTGTTACCGCAAATATCTTGTTACCTTAAAACCAATCACTTGCTGCCACGTAATCTTTCGGACATACTTCGAACTGGAACACTCTTGCTGATGTATAGATAAGTACAGTACTTTTTAGTACTTGATGATTGAGAGGCTTTATTGAATAGTCACTGAAGATACAGCAATCCTCCTCACTCACTGCGAGCTAACATGCTCTTGTAGAATGAATTGAACAAAAGATCTTCAGTGACTAGCTGTTATTCTGGCAGTGACTTTTGCCTTTATTGATTTGAAGAAGTAATGCTCTCGCTGACGTTGATCAGCGACACACCAAGTTGAGCTTTAAATCTTCCTCAGAATATCGAACAGAATGAATGACGATCAGCGAAACCTATCATTAGCAACAGCAGCTTCGATACAATCCATTTCTTCATTAAGTAGTGTGTAGTTGAGTTGGTCAGCGACCAGTGACTTCATCGTGGTCAGCGACCAGTGACTCAACAATCTCCCCCTAAATGATTGTCATTGAAGCTCCCTAGACAAACTTGTTGCTGTGAAAGTTTATAGTCAGTGTTTAAGAATTTAAACATTCAGTGACTTTATACTTGTGATCCATTCATTTTTCTTTTGGATTCTTTTGATATGATCTGAGTTTTGCACTTTGGTTTTCTCAAAACAAAATTAGGTTTCATTGAACTGTATATCATAAAGTAAATTTAGTTACAATAAACCTAATCTATTACAAGCTTCAATTTAAACATCCCCAAATTTCTTCTTCTTTTACGATGCCCAACTCACTCTGTAATTCATATTTGTCACTGAATGGCATGAACCTGTACTGTCTAGCAAGCCCTTCTTCCATGATTGCTTTTCTCATTGTTGAGTCCTTGGGAAGCACACTGACTATTCTGATGAGATGTACAAGCTGCTCATGATCTATCTTTTCAAGTTCTGATTCTCTTTGGAAACACAGCTTTCCATTGAAGTCCCTGTAAACAATCCCTTTCTCTCCTTCAGTAACTTCAGCGCCCTCAACCCTTGGCACTCCATCAGGAATTGACAGATTCAGTTTGCTGGTGTTTGGGATTCTGATAATTCTGTTGGTACCTTCCCTATACCTTGGACTTGGTGGCTGCACTATCTCCTCACCAAATATGACAGTGTCTTCTGGTCTAAGTAGCTGTAGATCCACCATTTTCTTGAACAATCTGTCAATCTCAGCCAAGACTTCTTCCTTTGCAGTACTTGAGGAGTGATTGATAGCAAGTCTAATTTCATTCCATTCTTCTCTATGTAGTTTACAGACTTGATCAAGATTGATTGCTTAAGAATCCAATCCTCTGTGGATAAGTAGCTGAGCTTGAGACTTGTTCTTAGGCTTCTTCAGGTAGACTTTTGTGATAGGAGCAGGATTTGATCTTCCAACCATTCTGACAGCATATTTCTTTCTGTCAATCTCATCCAACATTTTATCAGCAGAGGTCTTTGCTCCCCCTTTCTTTTTCAACTTGCTGCCCTTTTTATTTGCACAAATCTCTTTTTGAAGATCAGATTCTTCAACATCTTGAAGGAGTTTAGACAGCCTAAAGTCTTCATCTTCTTGCTTTATTTTTAAGAAGATTTCTCTTTCTTTTTGAATGGCTTCATCTCCACTCAGCTTCAATAGATAAGCTCGATCAGAATCAGCTTGTTCTTTCAGCTTTCTCTTTCTTTCTTCTTCTTCCTCTTCATTTAGCTCAGCTTGAAATTTTAAAAGCATCTCCCTCTCATGCTTCTGTCTCTCTTTAATTTTTCTTACTATTCACTCCTGTTCAGTTTCTTCATGATGAGAACTTTCTGAAATTACAACTGATGACAAAAGATGAGCAGGAACAGAAGAATCTGACTCTGTGATCTCAGATTGAGAGTGATGATGAGTTGTAGTAGTTGTTGCTTCTGTTGGAGTGGTGATAGTGGGAATTGAGATGGTGATCTGTGTAGTTGCTGTTGCTAGAAGTGGGGTTGATGATTGTGTTGTTGCTGTTGTCTGGATTGTTGCTGATGTTTGGATTGTTGCTGATGGAATGATTGCTGTTGCTGTGGATGCCTCAGATATGACAGTGTTTGTATGAGGTTGCTGAATGATAGTTTTGAGATTGTGCATGGAGGCTGCTATTTCTTCTTCAGAGAAGTTTATCTTTTTAGAAGAAATGAACTCTGATGTGGGAGACTCACTGGTCCTTTTTCTTTTTATTAAAATAGAAGAGATTGGTAGCAGATCTTCCATTTGATCATCAGGGACTACTGGTTGCTGATCTTCCATCTGATTAGCAATATCTTCTTCTTTCTTATCATTAGCACTAGCATCAGTACCTTTTTCACTTGTCCCATCATTCTTGACTTCTTTATCAGCACTATCTTGTATATCAGCAACATCATTTTTCTTTTCATCACTTCCATTATTACCATCATTGTCATCATCATCATCATCATCATCATCATCATCTCCGTCATCCATATTGACAACATCATCTTCTTGTTGTTTATTCATCCATTCCCACCTCATCAGCTCAAAGCTTGCTGACTCCCCCATAACTCGTGCATTCTCATCAGCAGCCCACTCTTTGACTAGATAGTCATACCTCCTTTGTTCATCAGGATGAAACTCAGGGAAAACACCCATCTCTCTTTCCTCAGCGACATCCATATCTGATGAGTCATTATCAAAGGGAGTGTAATCCTTAGCATCATCATCTTCATTCTCCCCCTCAGCCTCAGAAACGAATTGAATGATCTCCTCAAGTCTAATGCAGATTTTCTGATGATCTTCATGCATAGTCTCTAGACCAGTGATGGTTTCATGATGGTTGGAGATAATTTGTGGAAGCTCGCTGATAATTTTATCAGTATGAGTGATATAATCCACAACAGAAGATGCCATTGTTTTTTGTTTTTCATTGAGAGAGATTATTGCATCTTCATGAGTTTTGAGGCTGATTCTGGTGAATGAGGCGAGATCAGTAAGAGACTTAGCATGAGTTTCCAGAAGTCGATAGTGATCTATTTCAGCATTTGTAATAAGTGAGACTTTTTCTTTGATAGAATCACTCCAATCTGGAATGGATTCATAAGCTGCTGCAAGAGAGTGAACCTTATTAGTGAGATCAGTGAGTTGGCCAGTCAAGGTCTCTCTATCTTCAGTGAGCATTCGAATTTGTTGCTGTGAAGCAGCAATGTACTCAAGCAGCAATTTGTCTGTTGATGATGTGGTGGAAGTTGATGCTTTGTTGGTTGGTGATTTTTGAGTTGTGTGGGAGATTGGTGGAATTGTTTGTGATTCAGATTGAATTTCAACATCTGGTTGAGATGGTTGATCATCAGCATGTTGAGCAATGTTATCACTAGAAATAGACATTTCATCTAATTCCTGAATGGGTGAGGTTATGAAATCAGCATGTGGTATAGTGGAGAAGGGTAGAGATGAAATATCAGTATCATCTGGTTGCTGATTCACCTTTGGAAGTGTAAGATCATAAGATCCATGTTGCTGATCTTTTTCAGAAGAAGATGAAGAAGTATCCATTGGTTGGGCTTCCTCAACATCATCAGCTTGTGTTTTAGCTGATGGATCATTAGAAACAGAAAGGTCAACCTGTATCTCTCCCTGTGACTGGGGAGGGACATTGTCGGTCGGTGCAGTGAAAGATGAGAGTTGGCCCGGGTCTGTAGCCAGTGATGTGTCATCAGTAATGAGTGTGTTAACACCCGCTGATGACACTAGCCCTTTGACTGAAACATCATCCTTTTGTGAGAATGATGAGTGGCTGATGGGTTGACTCGATAGATGGGTGTGGGTTGCACCCGAATCACTGCTAACAATGGGTTGAGCCATTGTAGCTGTCTGTAGGCTTCCCTTTATAGAGTCACTGGACTTTTGTGAGTCCAGTGAAGCAGTTTTAGGCATAGGTTGATCAAGAGTGCCCGCAGGGACTGAATGTTCAGTTGCTGCTTCACTCTTGGCGTCCTTAGACGTCTTTTTCTGACTCTGTCCCTGATCCTTTGATGTCAGGGACTTTAACTTGATTTTCTTAGGAGCATTTGGTGGGTTTTGCTTTGGTGGTTGATCAGCAATGGTCACTGGAGGTGTGATCAGTGACGTGATCGATGGGGGGGGGGGGGGGGGGGGCAGAATCATACGGATGTATAGCTTGTAAAGGCTGGGGTGCAAGTATCCCCTTTGGTTTCATAAAATCAGGGAGAAGCACAGTTGCAGTTTTACTAAAAATTTGACTTCCTATCAGAGTAGGTTCAAAACCTTTAAATGAAATCCTATCATAGGATTTAAATTGATCTTTAAAAATAAGTGAAAGGAACCTAGGATAGGAAACAAATTTTGCTCTGGTAGATTCACAGATTCTGGAAACAATATCATCAAAAATCACACTTGCATAGTCAACTTTTAAGGAGTTGACCAGTGACCAGCTTAACTGTGCTTCTAGGGAGTTGAATTGATCATAACTCCCTGTTTTTGTGCCCAAAGATTTGTAAAACGGTACGGGCAGTGGGTCGTAAGTATTGTGCTCAGGGAGTTGTAAAACGGTACGGATGGTGTGTGCAGTAATGATTATTTCTTGACCTCCGTTATCGATAAAACCTTTAAGTTGAGAGGTACTATTAATGATTGAGTGAGTACAGGTATACCAAAACTCACTCAACCGGTCTGGATTCATCTTTACAGGTGATAATGTGAGAGCAGGAAGAATAAAATGATTTTTTAAGAAATTGATTATCTCCGCGTACTCTGTTTTAGGGCATGAAAGATTACCCAAATAATTTGCTTTTGGAACTGTAATGATATCATCTTCACCAACTGCAGAAGCTCGAAGAGCTTTGATATCTTCAGTGGCAGTGTATGAGTTGAGAAAATATTTTGATTTAGCCATTACAGAACCTTTAAAAATCGTTGATTAAACACTTATTTTAGGGTTTTGAAATGCCAAAGGATTTTCGAAAATTAGTAAAGTGTAAAAGTTTACAAGTTCCTGATTTGTAGGTTTAAATAGTACACTTTACTAATGATCGTGTTGCTGAGATGAAAACAACGTGGGCAGTTGTCGCGGTCCCAGCGGTCGGTCGGGTTTTTAGAATCCGGGTCGTTGCACCGACGGCTACCGAGACGCGCGAACAGAGAAGTTTTAAAAATTTATATTTGCTGGGCTCAAACTATGCAAGCTACCTACCTTGTGGGTAAAGCGGCAAGTATAACTCGAGTGTCGTCCAAAATCGGAACGAATTGAATTGAATTGGAACCTACCAAAGATAACTTGACAATAGGATGGGTTTAAAACAAGGTAGGTATGGGTTTTGGTTTTATCTAATCAGATCTAAAGACATAAATTAAAATGCAGAAAAGTAAACGAGAATATAAGCAGCAGGTAGAGAGTGATTGCTGAAACTTCGATGATTAGGGTTTCGGGATGATATTATATAGATGATAGGTGATTACTCTGGTTAAGAATCTTCTAAACAGTTGGTGTAAACACTAGGACCCTACGTCTAGGTGTAACCCTAAAGCATATGTCACTGAATCCTAGGTTATCCTGATTCTGATCAGATGGGACTGTCTTCAGACCCACCTCACCGTCTCTTTCGGAGACCAAGCGACCCTCTGAATGGGGTTAAGGAATAAGGCGACAGTCCATAACACTGACTTTTCTTAACACCTATGTCTATCCAATTTTAACAGAGTTATACTGGTTGTATGCTGAATAAGTTAAACTATCGGTTAAGTAGAGTTTAGGGGTTTTAAGCATCTGGGAACACAGCCGGCATCCTTGCTTTCATTTCCTAACTCATGTTTTATCTGTTTAAGTTCTTAATACTTCCGTCATGGATTAGACCCTCCTTCGCAATCGGTCGTTCATCCCTAGGTATGCGTACAGTGTATAGTGTCCTTATTTTCCACAGTACTCTAACCCTAGGTATATCTACGGTGTTTTAAAGACCTATTATATCTTTACACAGCTTTATAACCAGAGGTAGTTTAACGGTGTACTATAGCATTTTCACGGCTTAACAAGACCTAGACCCGTGTCTGGAAGGGTTGCTTCCAGGTAATCCACGGTGAGATAGGCCACCGGCATTTCCTTGGCTTCCACGTATTTGTACTCTACCAGCGGTATTTCCAACGCTATACCAAGTATTCTGACGTGTTATGGCGATCTCACAGTTTCATACAAACAGGAGATAACTGTGTATTCGTAGTTAGGGTTGATCAGATCCTGTCCTAAGGCAACAGTCACGTGAGAGACCAGAAAGGGTGATTAATTAAGTCTACATCCAGGATAAGTCTAAACATGTATGCAGCATAACAACTACCAATCATATATAAGATATATTAATTAAACATCATCCCTAATCCTAACATCTACATTCCAACAATCACATATTAATCTAGCTAATCAGCATGGCAACAATCATAAATCGTACTGAAACAATATGCAAAGTAAACATTATAACAGTAAGAAAGTAAGATAATATCACCGGATTAGAAGAGTAATACTGAGGATTACAACAGTCTGACTTGAATAACCTTGCTACAGCTTGATTACCCAATTACAACTTTCCTCTAGCTCTAACCGCTAACTTATATCTCTCTAGTTCTCCTCTAACTCCTAAGAGTAGTGCTAGAGAGAGAAACTAGAGAGAGAACTAACTACAAGAACAATTCTCCTCTAACTCCTAAGAGCAGTGCTAGAGAGAGAATTCTAGAGAGAGAAAGAGAAGTATGTGAAATGAAAGGTGTAAGGTGTGTTTTGAAATGAGTGAGGAGGCCCTCTATTTATAGGGAAAGAGTAGGAAGCTTGGTACAAGTCACAAAGCATGAAGAATAAGCATCAAAGCGCATACGGGGGGTACCGGACCAAGGGGGGGCAAACGGCACCTCACAAGCCACCAGGCCCCGTATACGGCACCCCAAGGGCCGTATACGGCACCTAGGGTACCGTATGCGGTACCTAGGTGGGCAGGGGGGTTGGTGCTTGGTTTGGCCTCTGCTTGTTTCTCGGTTGCTTGGTTCGTCCGTATCTTCTTCGTTTGGGCTCCGATTTGCTTGATTCTTGCGCCGTTGGCTTCGTTTTTCCGTTACGCTTCTAATGATACTGAGTTTGCCAAATTTGGAAGTGTTTGACTTTTGCGTGTTCCGGATGACGATCGACGGGCTTCTAGACTGCATATCTTCTTCGTTCTTCACCCGTTTCTCTTGATTCTTTCACCACCGATCTTGGATTTTCCTATTGAATCATAAAATATGCATTAAGATCTACTTTGATAGGATAATCAAGAATGGAATATTTAAGGTGATAGTTTTCGCCTCGGTTTGCGTGCAAAATGGATGTTTTTATTGATTTTTGTAGCAACGCCCGTATTTAGACTACCTTGATGATTTATGATGATAAATGATTGTTTTGAAATGTTTTCATCAAAGAATAGTCCAAAAAGTGCGGAAATAAGTACTTAAAAACATGACTTTTTGGGTCACATCAAGTATCCCACACTTAAGCGTTGCTTGTCCTCAAGCAACACTCAGTTGTATCCCTGTGAAAACATTTTACAAATTTTAGGTGAGTTAGAGCACTTTCCAAAAAGTTACCACTTTGTCATATGGGAAAATTATTCAGAGGACATAGGGAAAGCTAAGATGATCCTTTCAGAAATAAGTATTGACTTTCCCAGGCATACTTTCCAAATCTCGTGATCTTGGAGTATACATGACTAGGCGATCTCACTAAAGGTGGTCACTCAATTCACTCAGAGTGTATCTGGTTTCCTATCAATCTAGCACAATTGAAATCGCTCAAATAGCCAGTCATGCAGCACTCATCATCATAAGCTTGGTCGAGAATCGGATCTCCGCCACTTAGGAATAGGACGGCGCTAATTATCCCAAGACATTCAAGTGGGTTGTAATGTTTATGAGGGTTAAGGGGTATGGATAGTGGTGATTTTTGGTTGTAAGGGGTTGCTTATCATGGGCATTCTAAGAATCATGAAAAACTTATTGTAGAACGGAGAAGATAGCTACTCGCATTTCATTGAATCTTTCTTTGAAAGATTGATACTCTGAAGCACGTTAGCTTTATTTTCTTTTCTTTCTTTTTCTTCTTTTTTATTTTCTTTTCTCTCTTCAGAACTTCTTTGCCAGAGAATTTCCAAGGATATTTTTGATTTTCTTTCGGAAATCTCTTCTTTCTTATCACGGACCTCTTCGAGTCTTCTCTTCTGGTGCTAATTTTTCGCACTCTTGATTTTCTAATTTTCGGTGAACACGGAGGAGTAGATCAATTTAGAAAGAGATTCTTCAAGATGTTTTTCATAACCTTAGAAATTCCAAGATAAGTTGTTGGGAATTTTGGGAAAGTGGTTAAAGATATATGGTTTTGAAGAAACGAAAGGCTTAGGCTCAAAGGGTTTCTCTAGGCGGATCATCGATACTAAAAATGAGTATCGGAAGGGTTTTGGGCTTGAAAAGGTATGTAAGAATGGGTTTAATCCTAAGGAATGTCGAGATCATCTAATTGCACCTATACCGCGTACGGTACTTTCCAATGTGGTCTCGAAACGTATGTCAGGAACAAGTTCTAATTTAGAGATACTAGCATCGTCACACACAAGAAATGAACAATGTAGCATTTAAAATGAATGCTTTTAAGGCTCAAAACCTCACTGCAAATTTGGGTTTGTATGTGCCTAGCCATGCTCCTTAGATTGTTAATACTTATTTAAGAAATTTCTACCTTAATTTCCCTAATATTCTTGAATAACTAACTCATATTAGAAATGGTTCCTCTTTGAAAGATATCGTAACTCAAAAATAGTAGAGCTAATCGGATGATTTGGCTCATACTTTATTATTTTTGTTTTAAAAAGTTTTAAAAATTTTGAAAATTTGAGGAACATTTTCTGAGTAAAGCTATTTGGACATTAAAATCTGTAAAACATTTAATTCAAGGTATTCTATACCTGCTATCCCACACTTAGAGGAACATTGTCCCTAATGTTCTCTTGAGTTGAGATTATATTTGAAAATATAATCCCACACTTAGAGTTTGAACATATAGAAAATGTTTCTTCAAGTGTTTGGTTTGGGCTGGAATCCCACACTTAGTGATAAGTTTAGGATAGAGTATAGATTACTTTGCATTCCTAAGCTAACAAAATGAATCAATGTATGAAAACGAGGTGAAAGGTAAGAAACTCCCCAAATGACGATTAGACGTTTAGAAGCGAAAGCTGAGAATTCGAAGATCTTCATTAAGAGTGATTCAGTTCCGCATGTCCTTTTCTGGTGCACAGCGCTTTCTCATTCATGCTTAGCCAAGAGTCGACTCATAATGTAAGTGGAAATTCTTATTAGTGAATTTCACACTATTGTGATTTAAGATTTTGGAGACGATTCTAGCTAAGATGTCTTGGAGTGTGGGTTGAGATCCCACACTTAGATTTTTGAAGAGTCTGCGGTGCGTGTGCGAGTTTCAGAAGAAGATAGACCAAAGCTTCTCTCCTGAGATGTGTGTAAGTTCCGTGGTCTGCAGTTGTGAATTCCTTGGTTGTCTGCCTTTTACTCCACGGTTCTTTCTTGAACGCTCGTCATCTCATGTGGACTCGAGCTCATTCATCACACATTCAATCACTTATTCTAAATAAAGAAACAAACATAATAAGTAAATATGATAAACAAAATATAATAATAAAGGTTCAACCATAAAGGTTGACAAATATCCCAAAAGTTTAACCAAGTGCAAGATAGAGATCACTGTAATTAATACAATACGAAAGTCAGTGATATAAATATGAATCAAAAGATAAGTAGTCTAGAATGGAGGATCCTCTGCTGGTATGTCATCAGGCTGAGCTGGAGGTCCTGCAACTAACTGCTGTCCGCTAGATACCCTCTGCTCATCTAGAGGTAGTAGTCCTCTCTGAATCAATATCTGCCTGAGAGTCATCGCTGGAAGCGCCATCATATCATCATAACCCTGTGCGAGCATGTCCGTAGTGGTAACACCTGCCGTCTGTAACATATCAAGGTAGAGCTGCCTGAGAGTGCTCTCAGTAGGAACCTGATCTGAGAAGATGGGGCCCAAATCCAAGTAAGGGCCGACGCTACCAGTGAACAATGCATCGGTACCAATGTAGAGCAGATCTGGTCTGTATGATGTGCTAGCCTCTGGATGCTGGTCATGGGTCGGAATGGGTACAGTCGGATGAGGCAATGATGCCTGCTGACGGGCTGGTGATGGTATGTGTACTGAGTAGACTCTGGCTATATCAGATGTGGATCTGTGAGTGGGTAATGGTGCGGAGTATGTGGTAGGTGTGCGTGGGCGTCTATATGGATGTGGTGGCTGAGTGGAGGTATGTGGATGTGGTGGAGGAAATGTGGTGTATGGGCGAGTGGCGGTGTATGGGTGAGTGAGTGGAGGTGGTGGTCCACATCTATATAAGAAGTGATCAGGCTCAGGAGTACCATGTGTTCTAGCTGTCAGAACCTGCTGGTCACGGATAACCTGTAAAGCATGTAATAGATAGTACTGAGTAAGAGGAGTGACCGGATCTGTGTGATGCACAACGGCCTGTGTAGGCAGTACTGATGTGTCTGCTCCTCGTGATGTCTCAGGTATCTCTGCTGCAACTGGTCTCTGTGGCTGGGGACCAACATCTCGATCCTCTGTAGTCACGCGCTTCCTGGTCATGAAGCATCCAGGAATGGGCTGCCGAGTCTGATACCATAAGCACTGTCTCTCAGGTCCCTCATCAATGATCCTGATCAACTTACAATACTCTAGATCAAACGGCTGCGAGCTAGCGTGATGGGTGTAATCCTCACGGTGATGGTCAGTGAGAATCCCCATGCCGACTAACAATCTCGTGATAATGGCTCCCATGAATACATGGCATCTATCCTCCCTCTTCTCTTTCCACAATCTATCTGCTATGATGTATGCGACATTCAGGTTCTGCTTCCTTATGATCGCATCCATGAACTTAAGCTCCTCTGATGTGACACCCGGTCAAAATAACCCAAAATTGGGTCCCAATTTAAGCTTTTAAATCTCGTATTATATACGTGTTAACACTTAAGTATTCAAGTATTATATATGTATATGTATATATATAAACCGAAACGATTAAATAATCGCGAATACACGAATCTAACAAAACGCATAAACCCAAAATAGAATTTGGTGAAAAACATTTTTAAATCAAGTATTATTATTGAGAATAATAATTACATACTCCGTTTGAAATTTAAATACATTTTAGATACAGAAAAATATCCGTACATTTTAAGTAAAACAAAGTTACAATTTTATACATCCGTAAAAACATTTTTATAAAATATTTCAATTAAAAACATATACGATTCTATTTTTAGAAAATTATCATTTTAAAAGATTACGCTATTTAACGATCGGGTACGCGAACACGGGTCGGAAAACACCCACTCATCTCAATAATTGAGGCCGGTTATATTACCCGACCTCAATTATTTTCACACACACGCACACATTATTTGATCTTTCTCTCGGTCTCTCGCTCTCACTCCCTTTCGGTATCAATTTTTACAACAACAACAACAATCATCAACCTCATAATCACCATCTTCTTCTTCATAATCGGATCATCATCTTCATCGTGGTACTCGACTTCATCCTCACGGTCCCAATTTTAAATTGTAAGGAAACTAAAACTTTACTTTAAATTTGTGATTATAATGTTTACATTATCATGTATTATTGTTCTATATGCGAGAATTTGGCTAAAAACATAAGGAAAATTATAAAAACTTCGAACCAGACTCTGTGAAAACGAAGATGCTACAGTGCCTAAAACAAATGACGCGATCGCGTCATTTCCAAGTGAAAAACACGTTTTGCGACTTCATGCTATCACGCGATCGCGTGATGTACAAAAGGAACCAACATTTTTAACTTGTCACGCGATCGGCCGAGGGAAGTCACGCGATCGGGTCAAAAGAATAATCACGCGATCGGCCGAGGAGGTCACGCGATCGGGTCAAGGGAAAACTCACGCGATCGGCCGAGCATATCACGCGATCGCGTGAGATATGAATTTTGGTCAGATTTTCAAAAATAAAAACAATTAATATTCGGAAACAATACGATACGTTAAGATAACTTATAAAGTATATTTATACGAAACAAACTAAATTGTATTTTTGAAATATAATTTCCAACGGACCGTACATTTTACAAAACTTCAAACTTAAATACGAGGCGAATACTTTGAACTTAATTAATCAAACAGACAACTATACGAACGATGAATTAAAAGTAATCACTTACACTTATACAATCTCGCGTGTTTAGGACACTAGGAGATTACGTTGGTTCACGCGCTCACCTTAGGATTGTTTGCTCATCAGGTGAGTCTCACGGCCCCATTTTCAATGTTTACATGTTTTAATAATTGGGGGAGATGCAACACAAACTGTTTTCGTGATCACTATTATTCGGTTAGTTAATTTAGTTGTTAACTTAAATTAACTGCATTGTTACTTGTATTCGGTTTACCATGTTGGTACATTGTTCGGTTATCATTGTCGGTCTTGATTTTCATTGTTCGGTATATGCACGAGTGTTTTAATTCGGTAAAAGTCCTCAACAGTGTATGATTCATTAACTTAATAAGGCACGGTTACTAAAGGATAGTACTATCATGGGAGTGACGTCCCCGTCCGGGTTGCTAGCTACAACCAAGTTAAAAACGGGCACTTTAGTAATTGTTATGGGTGTGTCACCAAATCGGGAGGCAAAGATCGGGTTAGGCTTTGAATCATAGCTCAGTGCAATACAAATGTCATTATCGGTAAATCATTGTTCGGAAACCTTAATTGGTTTAATCATTGGTCGGTAACCCTAATGGGTAAATCATGGTTCGGTACATTGTTATTCATTGATTGGTTTACACTGTTTAAATTATCGTCGGATAATCATGTTGATCACATGAATGTTTATTTAAACCTGTGAGATTCACCAGCTTTATAGCTGACCTTTTAGTGTTGTATTCTCAGGTACTCATCAACAGTAGGAATGGCCTACAGGATAAGCTAGCTATCACGAGTCGCATGCATCCATTTAGACATGAAGATTTTCTTGCATTATATTTTGTATAATGGTTATGTATTAAAATCTTCCGAAATCAATTTGCGAACTCACTACTATGTTTCAAACTTATGACTTAAACTTTGTATTACTTTTGAAAACTTATGTAATGTAATGTATTTTCTACAACGTCTCATTTAGAGTCGTTTGCTTGTACTTTGGTGTTTTGATTATTGATTAGTCACGCCCCAAAACAGTCGCTTCCGCAAAGCATAAAATTGGGGGTGTGACATCTGATGTAGCAGGTCCAGCATCTCTCTTTCCAAACATAGTACAGCACAGGAGCTTGTGGAGAATGAGATGAAGTGGTCGGGTCATGAGTGAAGCTTTCACTCCACTCCTGACGGTTGTCCCCGTCAATCCCCTCCATATCTCCTTGTGATCCCGTGATGGTAAACTGGAGATAAACTGAAAACTGCTAGTGAACCAATCAGAACTGGCCTGAGACTGTGTGTAAAGGCCAAGGTATACCCCGAAATCTCCAACTGTCATATGATATTTCTTCCCACGATACCGAAAAGTGATCTTCTTCTTATCAGTGATCTCCAATCTCTCTCGTAACTCGTAAGTCATCATAAACTCAGTGACGACCTCTCGGTATATAGCCTCATCAATGGAGAAAAGATGGAAAAACGCAGCATGTTCCTCACCATCTTTATCATACTTAATCAATTCTTCCAACTCATCCCTAATACCCATGCGTCTCATATCCTGCCATATGATGACTCTGTTTGACCTGAGGTATTGTCCCATCCATTTCGTGATATCGTCCATATTCTCGGGGGATGAAGCAAGCTTCCTCAATGAAGGGTTTGATAGATCCATCTGTGACAAGAAAATGAGATGCATAAGTAATAACAAATTGCTAAGTACATTTCCAAATTTTAAACAAAAATTGGAAATGTAGGCTTTAAAATATGAATAAATCCGCAATTTATTTTAAACTAAACCTAGGCTTAACCAATCCGCAATTTTTCGCAACCATAAGTGTCTAACCTATTCCAAGGGTATTAAAGCAACAATAATACTAGCGTTTAATCCAAGCAAACTCGTCATTTCAAACAACTAGCTAATATTTTTACTTTCATTCATGGCAACTTAATATAAGTGAGCTTCAACCATGTAATTACCTCAAATACATCAAGTGATCCAAAAAAGAGCATAAATTAATTTATTCATGCAAATACCATATGGTTAAAGACACGTGTCAACTTATTCGGTTAATAACTTTGCAAGATTTAAAGATTTTTGATAAATGAATGACGGTAGATTACGTGTGATGGTTACATTAAAATTATTCCACACTTTATTAATTAAGGTGGTGAATAATTAAAATATTCAAGGACCAAAAGCTAACTAATGAATTATTGAAAATCTAAGAAACTTGCCATGATTTAATTAACACAAGTACCATTTAAAAATTGAATATTTAAAATAAAGTATGATACTTAGTTAATTTTTAATCACAACGTGCTTACTTTAACTTTCAATAATCCTAGAGATCATTCAAAATAAACTAGCAATCATGTAAACATGTTTATTAAATCATACTAAGCATGAATTAATCAAAACAAGTCAAAACAATCTACTAGTTACCAAAAGTCAACAATTCTAGCAACTTTGACAACTTAAAGTCAACACTTGAAGATCAAAGTAACAATTTATCAAGTAATCTACTCAATCAAGCATGTAATCATGTTAAGCAACTATGCAAGAACACTTTTGAACCATAAAACACAAGTTTTCACCATGGATTTCATAGATCAAAAGTTGAAACCCTAACTTTTAAAAAGTTAATGAAATTTAAAGATTTGAGTTAGGAATTACCTTGCAAGTGATGAAATGATGTTATGTATGCAAGAGAGATGATAAAATGAAGAACTTGAAGCTTTAAATCATCAAAAATGGTGGAGAAATGGAGGTTTTAGAAATGGTGATGGGAGGTGATGGAGGCCGTAGGTTTTGGGGAGGAGGAAGGAGAAGAAATTTTGACTTTTTGACCTTTTGTTTGGTAGTGAGTCCCTTCCTCATGGTTTAATTACGTTTCGATTTAAAACGCGAAAGATGCGATACGTACGATTGGTTTTTGAAAGGTTTTAAGATTTTTAATAAAGTAACCAAAAGTAAATACGAATCTTTATAAAAAGTTTTCGCGAATTAAAATTGTGTTTTAAATTGCGTGCGAAATGTTCTTTGCGTTTAAATTAAAACGAGTTTATTTAAAAACGAAACAATATTTTTGTGTACTTTAAACTTTAAAACAAATCATAATTATTTTACCAAAATTTTAAGATTAAAACTTTGTTAAATTTTTCTGAAAAGTTCGAACTTACGCAAATTGCGCGAGTTTAAAGTTTAAATGACGTTTTCTTGATTTTTAAATGAAAGCTTTAAAACGAAAAATTAATTTAAACTAAAATTAATACTAACAAATATTAATTAACCTAGATAAGCTTGGGGTGCCTCCCAAGAGCGCTTTGTTAAAGACGAAAGCTCGTCCATATCAGACTTACTGCTTTACCGGATAGTGTCCGAGATGACACTGTTGGGTACAGTTGATGCTTTGGATAGAGACAAGGTATAGCGGGAAATAAACGTACCTCAGAGAGCTCGGATGACATAGTAAACTAAATCAGCAGGATTTATGAAATACCGTTCAAATTCTGTTAAGAATTCTCGTTCTTCCTGACTAAGTTGTAACAATGCATCGACAAAACGATTAAATTCCCGTTTCACCTTTTTCTGGTTTGAAATGCCATCCCTAAATCCTGTATCTAAATAAGACAGATCATAGAGAAGTTTTGAAAGTAAATCCACAAATTCCGTTTCCTCAGAAGAATCGGGGTTTCCGTAAGTAGTGTGAACTGCTTGCGAAAGTTCTTCGATATAAATCTTCTGTTGGTTAGTAAACGGGAATTTGGTTTTTTGGAATAACTGGATTAGCTGGATATGGATCTGTTTTCTTTTTGCAAAGAAAGCAGCGTCCATAGCTTCCTCAGTTGATTCGGGAAAAATAGCTCTAAGCTTATTAATTAAATAAGTAGCAGGATCAACAAAGAATGGAATATCTGCAAGAATCATGTTAGAATTGATAGGGCTTCTTTCTATCCAAAATTCAAGCTCGTCAATCAGGAACGCAACATAACGATTAATCCTAGGTTGTGAATCAGAGGGATAATCGGTGCTGGCAAGTAAATCCATTAAAAGATCTAATTCTGATTTTAACAATAGCTCATCTTTTCGACTGTGTTTAGCACGAAGAAGTCTAATTATTCTATCAATCTCAACAAAGGTCCTTCTCTGCTCAATTGTAAATGGAAAATCAGATATCTTAAGATATTTCAGAAAGTTGGCATGGATATCTATCCTCCTATTGGGCTTTTGAGAATTTCCTAAGTGATGGTCTGTTTCTGATTCGGGTAGATGATTCCTAGATTCAGTGTTTAATCGGGTTGGTGTTTCTATCCTAAGTTCATTCTCAACCTGATACTGGAGACACTCTTCCTCAACAACATTTGAATAAAGTGTAGTGGGGTGGGCTCGCAAAATATCTGGGAGATCGTACTCAAAGTATTCATCTAAACAATGAAGACGTTCATTCAAATCCATCCAAGGCATGGGTGGATAGAAGAACACTTCGATTCCAAATGGTTCATCATCAGGTAAAGTAGCAGGTCTAATATAGTGTGGATACCTAGACAAGATTGACAGAATCTCAGGGTCAAGTGTGGGTTGACCACTTAAAGCAACAGTAACAGAAGCTGGAATCTTCTGCTGAGATTTATCAAAACCTAAGTCTAAGCTCGATACTTTTGGGTTCTCAACTTCATGGTTAACACAGATTTCTCTAACGTCAGAGGAGTTTGACTCATACTCTGGACAGTCAAAGAATTCCGCATCTTCCAAAACCGTCATCTCATCCGTCATCATTTGATTTAGAGGAGAGATGGGGTTTGAAGGAGAATTAGGTTTTTTCATTTTCTAATTTTTATGTATTTTCTAGGGTTTAAGAACTAAGTTATCTAACTAATAAAGCAATTAACTTCCTAAGTAATGATAATCTTAGGGAAGGATCTCCTAAAGTTAATTATCTAAGGCAGAATTCAATTCTTGACGAAACTGATCCCCGGCAGCGGCGCCAAAAACTTGTCACGGCCCCAGCGGTCGGTCGGGTTTTTAGAATCCGGGTCGTTGCACCGACGGCTACCGAGACGCGCGAACAGAGAAGTTTTAAAAATTTATATTTGCTGGGCTCAAACTATGCAAGCTACCTACCTTGTGGGTAAAGCGGCAAGTATAACTCGAGTGTCGTCCAAAATCGGAACGAATTGAATTGAATTGGAACCTACCAAAGATAACTTGACAATAGGATGGGTTTAAAACAAGGTAGGTATGGGTTCTGGTTTTATCTAATCTGATCTAAAGACATAAATTAAAATGCAGAAAAGTAAACGAGAATATAAGCAGCAGGTAGAGAGTGATTGCTGAAACTTCGATGATTAGGGTTTCGGGATGATATTATATAGATGATAGGTGATTACTCTGGTTAAGAATCTTCTAAACAGTTGGTGTAAACACTAGGACCCTACGTCTAGGTGTAACCCTAAAGCATATGTCACTGAATCCTAGGTTATCCTGATTCTGATCAGATGGGACTGTCTTCAGACCCACCTCACCGTCTCTTTCGGAGACCAAGCGACCCTCTGAATGGGGTTAAGGAATAAGGCGACAGTCCATAACACTGACTTTTCTTAACACCTATGTCTATCCAATTTTAACAGAGTTATACTGGTTGTATGCTGAATAAGTTAAACTATCGGTTAAGTAGAGTTTAGGGGTTTTAAGCATCTGGGAACACAGCCGGCATCCTTGCTTTCATTTCCTAACTCATGTTTTATCTGTTTAAGTTCTTAATACTTCCGTCATGGATTAGACCCTCCTTCGCAATCGGTCGTTCATCCCTAGGTATGCGTACAGTGTATAGTGTCCTTATTTTCCACAGTACTCTAACCCTAGGTATATCTACGGTGTTTTAAAGACCTATTATATCTTTACACAGCTTTATAACCAGAGGTAGTTTAACGGTGTACTATAGCATTTTCACGGCTTAACAAGACCTAGACCCGTGTCTGGAAGGGTTGCTTCCAGGTAATCCACGGTGAGATAGGCCACCGGCATTTCCTTGGCTTCCACGTATTTGTACTCTACCAGCGGTATTTCCAATGCTATACCAAGTATTCTGACGTGTTATGGCGATCTCACAGTTTCATACAAACAGGAGATAACTGTGTATTCGTAGTTAGGGTTGATCATATCCTGTCCTAAGGTAACAGTCACGTGAGAGACCAGAAAGGGTGATTAATTAAGTCTACATGCAGGATAAGTCTAAACATGTATGCAGCATAACAACTACCAATCATATATAAGATATATTAATTAAACATCATCCCTAATCCTAACATCTACATTCCAACAATCACATATTAATCTAGCTAATCAGCATGGCAACAATCATAAATCGTACTGAAACAATATGCAAAGTAAACATTATAACAATAAGAAAGTAAGATAATATCACCGGATTAGAAGAGTAATACTCAGGATTACAACAGTCTGACTTGAATAACCTTGCTACAGCTTGATTACCCAATTACAACTTTCCTCTAGCTCTAACCGCTAACTTATATCTCTCTAGTTCTCCTTTAACTTCTAAGAGTAGTGCTAGAGAGAGAAACTAGAGAGAGAACTAACTACAAGAACAATTCTCCTCTAACTCCTAAGAGTAGTGCTAGAGAGAGAATTCTAGAGAGAGAAAGAGAAGTATGTGAAATGAAAGGTGTAAGGTGTGTTTTGAAATGAGTGAGGATGCCCTCTATTTATAGGGAAAGAGTAGGAAGCTTGGTACAAGTCACAAAGCATGAAGAACAAGCATCAAAGCGCATACGGGGGGTACCGGACCAAGGGGGCAAACGGCACCTCACAAGCCACCAGGCCCCGTATACGGCACCCCAAGGGCCGTATATGGCACCTAGGGTACCGTATACGGTACCTAGGTGGGCAGGGTGGGTTGGTGCTTGGTTTGGCCTCTGCTTGTTTCTCGGTTGCTTGGTTCGTCCGTATCTTCTTCGTTTGGGCTCCGATTTGCTTGATTCTTGCGCCGTTGGCTTCATTTTTCCGTTACGCTTCTAATGACACTGAGTTTGCCAAATTTGGAAGTGTTTGACTTTTGCGTGTTCCGGATGACGATCGGCGGGCTTCTAGACTGCATATCTTCTTCGTTCTTCACCCGTTTCTCTTGATTCTTTCACCACCGATCTTGGATTTTCCTATTGAATCATAAAATATGCATTAAGATCTACTTTGATAGGATAATCAAGAATGGAATATTTAAGGTGATAGTTTTCGCCTCGGTTTGCGTGCAAAATGGATATTTTTATTGATTTTTGTAGCAACGCCCGTATTTAGACTACCTTGATGATTTATGATGATAAATGATTGTTTTGAAATGTTTTCATCAAAGAATAGTCCAAAAAGTGCGGAAATAAATACTTAAAAACATGACTTTTTGGGTCATATCAGCAGTCGTGGTGGAAGATGTAGAGGTGGAGAGGGTTATGATGGTGGTGCGTGGTGGCATTAATGGTGATGGGAGTGGTGTGCCGGAAAAAGTACGCTGACGTAGGAAAGAGAGTGTCAGAAGCGCGCGATTTTTCCGATATACCATAAAACATTTAATTTTGAAATCCGTTAAGTTAAATACACAATGTACTAAATATAACGAATGTTTTGTCGATTAAAAATCACCATTAAATGATATCTTCAGTGAGTTTGAAAGTTACCGAAGATACATAATCAATTTCTTGATTTACCACAAAAATGGTCAAGAATAATAACATTGTTTCTTTATTTAGGCAAGGGTGTAGTCTCGCTGGTTTAAACACAACTTAGAATACTGAATAAACCATAGAGATGTGATCATTTTATAAACAAAGAAAAAGGATTATTATTCTTTTTTTTTTTTCTTTTTTTTTTTAAACCATGAGTAGAGAATATGTTGTATATAAGTTGTATAACATATCATTAGATTGCTTCGTCACTGATTAAGTTACAACTTAGAATACTAACAAAATCAGCTTAGAAGAAATTAAGTCACTGATATAAAACAAGTATGACAACATAATAAATACTCATGAGATAAAATGAACTATATGATTAGTCCAGTTGATGAACCCATCCAGAGATAGGTTCATAGTGATCAAGCGCTGGTTTTGGCGTCCACTGATTTGAATAAACCGTATCTGAATGTTCACTGAAGATGTTTTGTTTTTCAAAAGGTGTAACCGAACATTCAGATGACACATGTTGCCTGTTGCCACATTTATAACATTTTTTGTTCAAATAGCCGGTCTTTTTGGCTTTCTTCTTTTTAAGTTGCTGATCTGACACAATCACACAACTTCTATTGCTGATTGTTACTTCTTGCATCTTTGACTTTAGGTCACTGATGGAGATTGTCTCAGTGACTAATACAGTGTCAGTGAAGTTGCTGATGATTGTTTGATTATCAGCGATGTTTTTGATGAGATGAGACGTTACTGATGATCTGACAGTTTCAAAATATTTATCTCATCATTATCATTTAAGACATCAGTATCTTCAGTGACCAACTTGCTTTTAGTAAAATAGTTTGGTCGTGGTTCATTGAAGATGGAGATGGGTTCAAATACAGCTTCTGAAAAATTACCCTTGGGATCAAAAACAGGGTCAACCATTGTTGAATCAGCGAGGGATGCAGCATATTCATAATCTCCTCCCAAAATAGCTTTGACTTGTTTTGGAATTTGATTATTCACACAGTGATTGACTTTATCATTTGACTTACACCAAAATTCCATGACCTTTTTAAGCTGTTGAAATTGTGTTTCAAACTTAACTTTTTCTTGAATACACACTTGATTAGCATGAATTTGTGCATCAAGATCAAGTTTTAATTTCTTCAACTTTGACTCATTTTCATTTTGATCATTAAGTTTGGATTGTAAGTCACAAATTTTACGTTTCTGCCCTCTTTGAATATCATGAGCATTTGATAAGTCAACTATCAAAGACTCAAAGACCTTATCTTTTTCAGTAGCTGTATATGTTTTAAAACAATGTACCTTGTAAAGAGTTTCAGAATCCCATTCAGATGCTGAACATTTAGGAGTGACTTCTTTGATGTCTCCAAGAAGTTCAGTGTCATTAGCCATAAGACAGTACTCCTTGTCTAAACAAATCATTGCTTCTTCTTCATCAGATGATGAGGAATCAGAATTACTGAATGAACCTTTTTCAGCAACGAAACCTTTTCCTTTCTTCTTCCCAGATTTAGCCAATGCCTTCAATTTCTTGTATTTTGCCTTGTACTTGTTGTACTTGTCGTTTCTGACATCTGGCATGGGTTCAGGGACTTGATTTACTGACTTTGATCTACATTCAGCTGCAAAATGACCAATTCTGCCACACTTGTAGCATTCACCCTTTGATTGAAATTTATCAGATGATGGAGCACCAGCAAATCGTTTGATCTGGTGTTCCTTCTGAAATTAGCAACCATCATGGCCATATCCTTCTCAAGCTTCTCCAATCCTTCATCATACTCATATTCTGACTCTTCTTCATTCTGACCACCTTCTTCTTCAGCTATCAGTGACTTCGAGCTTTTCTTAGACACTTTTGACTTCTGTCTTTGATCGATTTTATCGAGCTCTGCTACAAGGGCATTGGATATCTTCTGACTTCCAATAGTAGCACGAATATGCTCACTCTGATCAGCTTGCTTTTCAGACTGCTCCCAATTGAGCAAAATACCATAGACCTGAGTTAAATTCAGAATTGAATAATCATTTCTCTGTCTGGTACACGTTGCAATGGTTCCCCAGATTTTCCTTGGCAGCAACTCAAGAAACTTTTCAACAACAAATCTCTGTTCCTTGCCTATACCAGCCTTCTCCATTTTGTTCATCAGTGACTGGTATCTGGTGTAAGTGGAAGACAGAGATTCATTTGGTTCCATTGCGAACAGCTCATACTGGCGAGTGAGATTGACTTCCCTGCAGCGAATAATATCAGGAGTTCCAATATATATATTCCTAAAGGTATCCCACATATCTTTAGCAGTTCTACAAAGCCTGATTGATTCAAACACTTCATCAGGAAGTGCCATGCCTATGTAGATTTTAGCTTGTTTATCAAGTCTAACCAATCGCCTATCCTCATCAGTCCATTGTTCCTCTCTTTTAGGTAAAACCGTTTCTGGTATAGCTGGAGTAGTAGCTGTTGCAATTACAGCATGAACAATAGTAGTTGGGATATGGGGACCATTGGTTATGATATTACAAAGATGGTCATCAACTAAGTCCAAAAACATCATCATCCGGGACATCCAAGTTTCAATCCTTGAAGGATCAAAAGCTGAAAGTTTGGTTGTAGAACCATTTCCCTTTTGATAATCAGAGTCAACACAGCTGTACTTTACTGATTCCATAGCAGACCTGGTTAATTGAATTTAAACCAACTCTGCTCTGATACCAATTGATAGTCCCTTAATCACTATTAGTTAGTGATTTGGAATCACAAAGTGTAAAGTTTAATTGTAGAAGGGGAGGTTGAATACAATTTAAAACAATTTCAGATTTTACCAAGTGTTTCAGTTTGTTTTAAATTGATTATCTATAACAGAGTATGACGGTATTGAAATAACAGATTAAAGATATAACAGTATCAAAGAACGACAAGTAATAGTAGTTGAAAGTGAATTGTATTGATTAAATTCACAAAGTGTTGAATGCGGAATGGATTAACCAAAGTTAATCCAATTCAAACACTTAGCTAAATTATTACAATGAAGAGTATTAACTACAGTGGACATACACGCTGATAGTTAACCTCGCTGAGTCTTAATACACACCTAGACAAACTAGTTCTCTGACAAACAGAAGAACGGTGCATATCACGACTAGCCTCAATAGTACAAAACACTGAACTATTTATACTACAAGAGTTCCTAAAATATCGCCTACAAAATAGGATCTTGGAAGGACACGTGTTGCTGCTTGATTGGTCCTGATCTCTGATAAACCGACATTCTGCGGGTCCCAATTCTGTTACCGCAAATATCTCGTTACCTTAAAACCAATCACTTGCTGCCACGTAATCTTTCGGACATACTTCGTACTGGAACACTCTTGCTGATGTATAGATAAGTACAGTACTTTTTAGTACTTGATGATTGAGAGGCTTTATTGAATAGTCACTGAAGATGCAGCAATCCTCCTCACTCACTGCGAGCTAACATGCTCTTGTAGAATGAATTGAACAAAAGATCTTCAGTGACTAGCTGTTATTCTGGCAGTGACTTTTGCCTTTATTGATTTGAAGAAGTAATGCTCTCGCTGACGTTGATCAGCGACACACCAAGTTGAGCTTTAAATCTTCCTCAGAATATCGAACAGAATGAATGACGATCAGCGAAACCTATCATTAGCAACAGCAGCTTCGATACAATCCATTTCTTCATTAAGTAGTGTATAGTTGAGTTGGTCAGCGACCAGTGACTTCATCGTGGTCAGCGACCAGTGACTCAACAAAAGTTTTTTTTACCCGTCTAGACCCGTTGGTTAATTGTCATAGAATTTGAGGATATATTGGATACTCATTTAGATCCATCTAAAAAAATAGAGGGAGACCCAACAAACCTACCCTAATGAATATTATCCAACTTGACTCATAATTAACCAATGAGTATAATATTGTCACCTCTATCACAAACTATAGAACTGAATATTATTGTTGTATATTATATTGAAGCAACAGTATACTGAGTGAGGTGATGTGGCCATTGTTTTCGGCCTTTGATACCAATGGACGGAGGTTAACCACTCACCGGCTAAGGTTAAATCCGACATTATTAAAGCACACCCCTTGGTGATTGAAAATCGACTTGTCCCTTTGTGCCACATCAGTGCCACATTAACTTTTCTCAAAACGGACTGAAAATAATTATTGACCCTTGTTATCAGTGCCGTCTTCATTTTAATTTTTGGGTCACACATTAACCAATTTACCTTTATTTGTATACATTAAACAAAACAAAAAAACAATTAAATATAAGTAGGCCCCACACAAAAAAAGACAGAAATTCGAATATCCGATGGTTGAACCGATATGACCAAACTGACGGATTGTGTCATTGGCGTCGACTCCGTCGATTAGAACCGACGTTCAACCGACTAAATCATTGGGCATGCTCTTAGGCAATGTTAAGTTCCCAACAACGGTTCACCGTTCATCCAAGGCTAAGCCTCTTTGCTCTTTTACTTTATTTAACATTGTATCACTCCCCAAAAATTGTACGGAGACCATAAACTTTTAAACTTTTTCATATGCTAAATAGCTAATCAATAAAACAATTTGTAACATCCTATACGTACATAACTAGCTTTATATATTCAAAGTAGTACATTTGTTTTTCCAACCATAAAATCAAGAATCAAGTGATGAACAAGTAAAGAATGAAGCAAGAACAAAAGATAAAAGCCAAGTAGCCTATAAATGTCAAAAAGAGAGGATTTAATTTAATATGTGACGGATTTTGACCTTTTACTTTGGTTGACTAACTAGGATATCATTACTACATTTTTTCTTAGATATACAAAAAGATCAATTTTTATTTAGATTATTTTCCTTGCTATCGTTTCTTTATCTAGCTAGCTTGACTTGAGTAAGTAGTCGATATGTACCCTTTGATACGAGTACTATTCACGTACATATAATTGTTTCATTTCGTCATTTGGGTACGTGTATGGCATGAACAAAATTATGGTAAACCATATGGATTGATTGTCTAAAAACATAACGAATTTTCAGCTTTATTCATTTTTAACAACCCGTAAATTATATTAATGTCCCTTGTCTTGTCCGCATTGTATCTTCAAACTTTGTTCATTTTCTCCTCAATCCTCAATTTTGATGTCCCTCGTCCCGGTGTATGTCCTCATTATTATTTTTTTACTGATTTGTGATTTTTTAAAAATAACTGTAAAAAATCCTCTGTCTGTTGTCCTAATCTTAACCATAGTGTCCATATACAAAATTGTATGACTTATTCTTAAATCTCCAAGTCCTCAACTTGTCGTTCTACGTGTGATTGTGAGTGTCGAGTAATCAGTTTAATTATCTGGTTTTTCAATTACGAGTTTGGGAAAAAGGAACAAAATTTGAAAATACAACGAGGATGTAGGACATAAAAAAGTATGTTGTCTCGATGAAACTGAAAATTCCGTATATTAGTAGATAGTTAACCCTAAATTTATATATTTATAAGTAATTAACAGTGTTATAAGTAACACTAGGAAATCACCATTCACATTTATATAAAATAAATAAATAATTAAATTGTTATTGCAATTTCAGAATTAACTAAACTGATAGACGACTAAACATCCAGCCGATCGACTTTAGTATGTTGTCTCCTCACAAATATTAAGTGTATTGTCAAATTGTTTCAAGTTATTGTTATTTACACGTATATTGTACTTCATTACATTAAAAGAAACATGAATTCATGACACCAATTTTATTTTCCATTTTTGTATTTTATTTCATAAATAGTTATCGATCATATCATTTGCCTCAGTAAACAATTTAATTTTCAACAAGAAAATAAGTTATTTAATTTGAGTATATATTTACAGAGAAGAGTTCAATTGAGACCATTTATTTTGTGTGAGAATGGGGGAATCAACCACAATATGCCACGTGTCACTTTTTTCTCTCTCATCCACATTTTTAAAAATTAAATATCTCACAAACGACAAGTCGAAAAATCATGAAAATTGCACCATATTTTTCAGCTTTTTATCATCTTCGATTTGCCGTCCATCAAGGCATACTTCCGACAAACTTTTTTTTTCTTCATTTTTGGTGGGTTTTACATATTAGTAACACATGTGTTAGTTATTGATTGTACATTTGATTTAGGGTTTAGGGTTAGAGTTTAGAGTTAGGGTTTAGTGTTAGGGTTTAGCAGGGTTTAGTGTTATGGTTTAGGGTTTAGGGTTTAGTATGATTTAGGGTTTAGAGTTTTATAAAGCGTTTAGGGTTATAAAGCGTTTAGGGTTATAAATCGTCCCGAAACCCCAAACTCCCAACCCTAAACCCTAAACCCTAAACCCTAAACCCCAAACCCTAAACCCTAAACGCAACACTGTAACACACGTGTTAGTAATGTGAAACCCACCAAAAATAATGGAAAAAACAAAAATCGTCGAAAGTATGCCTTAATGGACGGCAAATCGAAGGTGATCAAACGCTCAATCTAATGGTGCAATTTTCATAATTTTTCGATTTGTCGTTTGTGAGATATTTAACTTAAGGGGTAAATGGGTTTTGTATTCTCTTTGTACACATGGCATCATATCATTGGTTCATCCATCCTCATACAAATTTTTAGTCTCATTTGAACCTTACCCTATATTTACATAGCAAAACATAACTTATCTTTATTAAATTTGGAAAAGATAGGTCGAACAAATCTAAACATATATAACGTTATGAAAAATATACCATCATGTTAATCGGAAGTATTGTTTGAACTATAAAAATAATTTAATTACATTTCTGATATGTTGTCAATATTTACAATTTATTTCTGATTTTGGTTGATTTAAATTAATTAAAGAATAATTTTGTTACTTTTAGCGTGTGAACTGTGAAGTCACAAACGATACCAAAGTAATGATCCCTCATGATTAAAGGGGATTAAATTAGAAATGACCATCTTTAAACATTATCGGAATATGTAAATCTTGTAAATCTTGGGAAGAAGAAGAAGAATAAATAAATGATTAATTAATTAAAAAAGAATTGAAGATGGATAATTGATAAATGCCACGACTCGACCACACTTGAGACACCCAACATGACAAAAGATCCACCATCATAGGAGAAATTGCATCACTTGGAATGTTTGGTTGTCATTTTCAGAACTTTTAAAATATTTTAATAATATAATAATTAAATAGACGTATATTTGTGTTACTATAATAAACAATTAAATCCTAATCCTAAGAGTAAATATAAATATTACTTATTCATCAAGGTATTCATAGGCGGAGTTAGAATATTTCATAAAAGATGACAAATTTTTTATTTTATCGTATTATTTAGAAGTAACAAAATTTTTAATTGTCACTAATAACTTAAAAAAAATACTTTTTTTCTAATTTTAAATTTTTTGAGAGGCGACGGCCACTTACCCATTTTAAATCCACATCTAAACGTATCGTTAAATATTAAAGTCATGCATATTATAGATATAAAAACTCCAAGAAGGGCCGGGTGTGCATTAGTTCAATAAAATAGGCTTTGATTTGATTATTGAATATAAAAATTTGCAATTTAGGTAACCAAATTTACTACAACAAAAGTTTGAACAAAATTTTATTAATTGATTCTTCTCAATTAAATGCCAACCACGTGCCACCAAGTTAGGGTAAACCATTTTCTAAAATGATTTATATCATCAACTTATAACGTGTAATAAAAATAATGCAGTATGCACGTAGAATAAATTATTTAGTCAAACACATTCACACATGCAATAAGCTCCAACACATATATGCAAAGCATTATCATTTTCATTGCTTATATGTAACATCCTATCATCATAAATAGTAATATTTATTATATATATATATAGGTCATTATGTACGTATAACCTATGGCAAGTCATCGTCAAAATTTAATGCAAAATATATCTCACGATACAAATGACTAAATGACACAAACTACATGTTTATGAATAGCCATATATATTCATGCATCCGTGTTCTTCTACCTTATTTAGGACATCGACCCATAAACAAAATAATCGTTACATCATCTCATACCTAATGTACTAATGTCCGTTTTAGCATTAATTTCTTTTCATTGGTTGTAACATTGAAGTAGACATTTGTAATTGAAGTAGACATTTGTAATCGTACAAAAGTACGTATTCAATATTTCAATTTCATACTAAAATGAATAAAAGCATCATTAGTTATTTTCATTTCTAATTTAAAAAATATCTTCTTAAATTAATAATATACATAAAATTCTCAAAATAACTTCCATATTTAATAAAAATGAAATCAAAATAACTAAGTCCCACTCTTTCCATAAATGTCCTAAAAATAAAAATAATTATGAATTTACATTTATACCCCTGACAGCCACCGGAAAAGCTCACTGATCTCTTCTCCGATTCTACCATGATTTGCTTCGAAATCATCAACCGCTTCACTCCGGCGGCTACTTCCAGCGAAGAACCTTCCGGAACCACGAAACGACTGTGTACGTGAAGACAGAGAAACAGATAAACGATCCACGTAATCTCGCAACCAATTTCCTCGCCCACTACCGACCTCCGCCGCTAAATTCCGTCCCGGAGGTTCCGCCGCCGTATTAGAATCCTTATCAACTGATGTATGCGTAGATTCGACAGTGATTTCGTAACCATCGTCAATCACGTACTCATACGATCCAACGGAATACGATCTCCGATACGATTCCGTCGGATCTCGTCGCCGGCTGACACTTCCGATTTCAATCCGAAAACTATTACTCCTATTTCCAACGCCTCCGCCGTCGACTGAGCTTATTTTATTCAGTATATCTTCGTCGCTAGGGTTTACATTTGAGCGGCAAAGCGGACACGTTTGATTAGACTTCAACCACGCGTCAATACACTCCGCGTGAAACGCGTGACAGCATAACGGAAGCAACCGGAGCTGATCTACACCTTCAAATTTCGATAAACACACTGCACAATCACCGGCCGCGATTTTCCCGGTGAGCGAAGAAAACGTGAAAAGCGGAAGGGATAGTGTGACCGAATCGCTGACGTCATTTTCGTTGCGACTGTTACTGTTACTCAACGAAATCACGTGGTGACGCACGTGATCATTCTCGTTAACGAAAATGACGTCGCTGTTATTATTAGGGTTAAATCGACGTGAGAGGTAGCGAATGAGGAGGTAGATTGCAGCGGTAACGATAATAGCTGAAGATATGATAATCATTACTACGATTACTGAAGATGAAGGAGACGATGATTTCTGTTGTTGTGAAACGGCGACGTTTGTTGAAGTTCCGTCATTGTAAGTGTAAGGTTGAGGAATGCCGGTGGTTGTTGTTGCGGTGGTTAGCGGCGGTTGCGGTGGTGGTTGTACGGAATCCATAATTTTGGTGGTGGTGGAGTTAATGAAAGGAATTTGGTATGGTACCGATGAATGAATTGAAGATGCATGTGAGAATTAAATATGTTGCTATGGTTTTTTGGGTGCTGTTGGTTTACCTTTTTGACTCACACGTGACATGCACGTGATAGGTGTTGTATATCCGGGTCGGGTTTTTGGATATTTGTCGTGCATGAATTTATGTAAGTTTATCTTCTTCTTATTTATTTATTTATATTTTTTTTGTAACAAGAACTTATTGAGTAATTAATGTATGGATACAAAATTATTTGGAATAATAATAATATTATGGATGAGTTATGGATATGATATGAATGGTTGATTCAAGTGGTAATATGTAGGGATTTATGTATTCACATGTAAAAATTGTCACGTAGTATTTAATTGGTCTTAATTTTATAAATTGTCTCATATGAAGTGGTTAAATGATACCTACGACAAAGTTCACGTATCAATTGGCACTATGATCCATATTTCTCGTATTTACTACTTCAAATTATGTGAGAATAAAGAATCGGTAAGTAGGTAAGTGTTTAAGGAGTAGCTACATTTTAAGGGGAATGAGAGATACATAATTTCGGCCGTTAATTTTTATAATCAACGGCTCATATTTTTTGTATCTTGACAAAACTCTATTTTACATAAAATGTATTATGTATTATGTATTATGCACGTAATAAGTTGCAATGTTGCTAATATGGATGAGTCTTTAATCAAAGAAATCAACGATTAAGATCGTTTGTCATTTCTTCCCTTCAAAATGCAGTGACCCTCTAATTTCACACCCTAAAGATTTATTTATATATTAAATTACTTTCGAGCGTCCAAAATGATAATTAATATATTACATCTTCAAGATAAAGGGTGCATGATGATGTAAATATGTAAAAGGTATACAAAATATTAGAGTTCCACAATATTAGGAATCATGGATTTTTGCTTAGCTTTTTATAGAGATAGTTGATTGATTTTATTTCCTTGTTTATTTACCTTTTTGTATCTTTAGTGATAGCTAAATACCAAAAACAAATCAAGACATATATACCGTTCATATAAAAAAAAAAAAAAAAGGTTATTGGAGGGAACCTTTAACCCCGGATCCGTAGATCCACGGAGCCCCACCCGCAAGAGGCAACCCGTCCGGCTAAACACCTGGCCCCAGTGACCCCACACACGGAGCATAGGATTTTTTGTACTCCCAGAGGCTTGAACCCGGGTGGGGCGTGGGGATTTGCGGCGGCGGTACCACTGAGGCAAAGCCCGATTGGTATATACCGTTCATATCAACCTATCAATATTAAGTTATTTCTTGCGTTTTTTGAAGACTTGGTTTTGATTAGGGATGGCAATGGACGAAAAAAACCCGTGACCCGTGGGTAACCGTCCATCGTGGGTGGGTAAACTCGTAAATTTTTTACCCGCGGGTGGGTTATGGGTATGAACTTATACCCGTTGAAAGTTCATGGGTGGGTGATGGGTATTGTCTTTTACCCGCGGGCAAACCCGACCCGTGAACTTACAAAACACATTATAGCTAACCTGAAGTATATTTGTATAACTTATCACATACTAGCATATTACCCGCGCAATGCGGCGGTTGCAACTACTTAATAAATTTTCGTTATGTATGATACTATTTTCGTCAAATAACATAACATTATTCAGTACATGATAATCAAAATATCTTAATTTTGAATGAATCTATCATAAACACATAATTTACTAAAGTAGAAATAACTAATATTTGAAAAAAAAAAAAAAAAAACATTTTCCTATTTGAAGTAATATTCATTTATTAGTGTGATAAGGGTAAATTAGTAAAAAAAAATTAAGATGTTAAGACTCAACATATGGAGATGCTTTATAAGTAGTTATAGATTATAGATATATGAATGGTTAATTTTAACAATACATAATGAAACTATTCATATATAGACTAAAAAATATATTATTCATTATTTGAATAGCAAACTTATCAAATGATAAAAAAAAATAATAAATAAATTGATAGTTATCGAACTATTAGTTCTTATGTCTTAAATTTTAACAATTTAATTTGTTTAAAATTACGATCCGTTGATTTGAACACATTTTAAAACATTTTTTTTTTATTAAAACTATATAAAAATTTGCATTATTTAAAACCCGCGGGTATCTGTGGGTCGCGGGTACGGGTATAAAAATAAATTCGCTAGCGGGTATCTGCGAGTTTGCGGGTTTATAATACCCGCATGGGTGTGTAATGGGTTTGACATATCCGTACCCACGACCCGCATGTGCCATCTCTAGTTTCGATACCATCTTTACTAATTAATCCATTTCGATACCATCTTTACTAATTAATCCATATATGTAATTGGGGTTTGGTTTAGTCAAGTTGGTAAAATATTTGTTTCATTATAAAACTAAGGCTACTTATATTTATTGTGCCTTTAATTGTGTAAACCAACCAAAAGTCCAAAACCAGACCACATAACATCTAGAAAATAAATGCAGGCAAATAATTTATGTTGTACATAGTCTAGTACTTCCCTTTATTATTATTATGCTATATACACTTTGGGTGTGGAAACTAAATGCCCATTATTAAAGAGTTGATATATATGAGAGCATTAATGTAATATCTAATACCGTACTTTGATATGACATATTGAGTAAGTCTTTGATAAATCAATTGCTATGAAAAATTATTTCACATCCAAAAAAAAATTATTTCAAAATATGTTTTGCGCATTTGTTATTGTTATAACATAGTTTTGATCATTTTAAATAGTTTTAGTCTATAACGTACCGTGAATTTTCCTTTTAATTAAATTTTAGACAATTGAACACCAAACGAACCAAACTAACACTTAACATTAGAGTATATAATACCAAAACATGATCGATTTCACAAAGAGGTTAAACGGTTAATGGTTTGGATGTAACTAAGTAACATTGAAATTGAAATGCATTACATATAAAATTAACAATGTTTGAGCAATTAATTTATTTATATAAACAAATAAATTAAAAGATATTTTATAAAAATGGTAAATTGAATTGCACTTATTGTTGCCTAAAGAAACCCTAGCGTGTCTAGTTTTGACCACCTGGAATTGGAAATAATGGCTACTATCACACTCTTAGAAAAAGGCAGCTGGTGACAATTGAAGTCGTGGTAAATGCAAAGCGACAAATAATACACAACTTTAGTTTAACAGTAAAAACCCTAAATTTGGACTCGATCAGATCTCATTGATTGATTAGTGAAACCAAGTTTCTGATTATTGAAAAAGTTCACTCAATTTTAGCATAAAAATTGATATAAAAGGTAACAGGTTAAAACAGATAAGATTTCTTTTTTTAGGTTATTCGGTGAGATCGAGTATATTTACTCGGATGTACGTGACTTAACTGGTTATCCATTAACCGTTTCCAACCCTTTCTTTTGGCTACCACATAATTTACTACTAGTGAGAGTTGAACCTAAAACATCTTGTGACAATATCATGACGTCAATAGTAGACCTTCTTAAGGGAACATACTGTCCAAGTAATTAAAAAGCTGATAAATCTTGACAGTCCAAGTAATTAAGTTTATATGCACAAATAGCAAACTATAATAAATACGTACAAGTAGACAAATAGTTAATTAGTTAGAGGTTAATTATATTTTCAATTTCCCCATAACGTTTTGTATATTTATAGCACAACAAAAACACACACACAAACCAAAAAACTTTATATGCCAACTTTAGTGGATAAATAAAAAACAATCCCTATATGATATCTAAATAAATGCCTCTAGCAACTTATAGCAGTGGTAGTCGTTGTCGTCATGCTCACCCCGAGCAGGAACGATTATGACAAAGCTCGTCGTCGAGAACGAGGTTGCCTCATTGTCATTTCTCGACTAGACAAACAGAGTCGGGGTGGGTATTCTTAACTGTTACCGATTGGAATAATATTATTTTCCATTTGTTAGATTTATTTTTATATATTCAAAGAGTAGAGAACGATTCTTTTTATAATGTACATATAAGTTATCGTAAAGATAATGGTGTGTGACTAAAAGTTGCAAATTTATTAATACATACAATGTTGAAGTATAAGCACAAAGACGAAAAATGCTTAATGTATCGAGCTTTATAGGATTCGTTATTGTAATACACACATTTGCCACGTTCGAGAAAATAACCATCATCGTGGATGCATGACACATAATGTGTTGTTTTTTTATTAAAAAATAAAATCCAATTCGTTGCTTTTTGGATGTTTTTTAGTCTTATTTTTAACCTCCTGTAATCCACACTAATTCAGAATTTAATTTAATTATTTTAATGTAAATCAATGTTATATCTTATCTTTTGCTAATAGTAGCATTATGCCCACGTATAGCAGCGGGTATGCGACGGTGAAAATTTTGAATGATGTTGAAAAAAATATTTTGGATATTCACATCCTTACATTCGGTTCGAGTTCGAGTTCGAGATCTAATTGGTTGACGTTTTGCTAGTATGTAATGTAATTATAGATGATCCAAATTAGTATTATCTAATTGACATTTACTGTCAAATGCGTTTTTTTATTATAAGTAATAGTAATAGGTAATAGATAATCGATAGTTTACCTAAATTATTAGTAGTACACCCTATTATTCAGTAGACATTTGAATTTTACTCTTGATAAAGAGAGTTAACATTTCGATTTTAGTGTGAATAATAAGAATACTTGGTGGGATTTAAATATTTGTCTTAAATATACAAGGGCAATATAGTCATTTCCTCTTCTTTTTTTGAGCAAAGATTGAATTGAATTTTAGGATAAATGGCTCAAATGCATTATAAGTAGCAATAGATAATATTTTGTCAAATTTCGAGAAGTTAGAAACTTTAATTAATATATCAAATTAAACTAAGAGAAATTGTTACTATCCCAACATTAAGGGCCTGCTCCCGAGTCTGTTTTTCGAGAGAAAAGAAGAGAACTGAAAAGAAAACAAAATAGGTCCGCGTTCCTGAGTTTTGTATATAGAGGGAAAAGAAAAGAAGTAAAAGGAGAATTATCCAATATCTTCTCTCTTAATCTTCTCTCCAAAATTGTGAAGAAGTGGAAGGAAGGAAGGTTGAATCAGTTATAAAACTGTCACTTCCTCCCATTTCTCTCCAACCCGGGAACACAAAATACCTAAATTTTCGTTTCTATTCTTTTCTACCATTTTGTTTCATCTTCTTTTCTTTTCTTCTTATCAAAAAACTTGGGAGCGGGCTCTAAGACAACCATCCCTCGCAGAATACTAAAGTAACAAAAAACACACATTCTAACTAATAATCCAAAAAGATAATGTAAATTAAAATAAATAAAAAAATCAAATATCACTTTCTTCATCGTCTAAAAAGGACCCTTATTTTTTATCGGTGATATTCCCCTTAATTTAACTTTTTTGATAAAATAATCATTTTCAGACAAAAACTAAAAATAAAAATTCTTTTTGAGCGATGAAAAAAGTGATATTTCCCCGACTAGGAAATTCTAGACTTTACATTATCTTTCTGACTATTTGACCATTATTAGATGGTACTAAAGCATCCATATGACTAGCAAATGGTTATAAATGTTTTTGTTATATTACATTTTAATAAATGGCTCCCATTGCTGATAAAGCTTATGCAAATTACATGTAATTAGAACTGGATCATCGTACCGGCATACTTTGCCGAGAAATAATCATATCTATTGGACGAAACATTTCAATATATCATATGGATCAGCTTAGACTAACATGTGACTAGCATGCAAGCTAGATTTCAGCTTTCAAAAATCATTATCTTTACTTACCTCATGTCAATTATATGATATATTCACCAACTGGCTTAGAGAAAACTTTAATTGATTGCTTACCTTTGATAACTTCTTGTTAAATAAGCTAAGATGGATGCTTAAATAGATATAGATATTAGATATTATAAATACTAGCACAATACCCGCGCAATGCAGCGGTGAAAATGACGACGGTGAATGGAGAAGCGAGAAAATGTTTTAAAATAAAAACATATTGTACTCTGTCCGTCCCATTTAAAATGTCGACATTACTATTTTGGGTGAAAAGTGTAAATATAATATTTGATGGATGAAAAGTGTAGTTAGTGGAGAATAAGTAGTAATTAAAAATAATTGATAATGGGATAGGAGTATTAATGGAAGTTTAGTTAGTGGGGAATAAATAGTAAAAAATAATAAAGAATGGAATATGGGCATTTTAGGAAGATTGAATATTTTAAGTAGTGTTGAAATTGAAATGTGGAGATGTTTTATATATGAATATAGATAAAAGGAACTAAGGACGGTCGGTTTTTGGTTACACCCAAAATGATATATGGGTGTGCTTTTGGGTACACCAAGAAGAAGAAAACTAGCCCAAGTTTACCTACCTTGGGTTTTGACCCATTTCATTGGTTCTAGTTGGGCTCAATTATTACCTATTTATAGGCTTAGGCTCGCTCTAGTTACTTTTATGGGCTTTTTTTGGACTCACTAATAATGGGTTCAAGACTTCAAACTAACCATAAAAATTATAGTCGTGACATATAAATAAATTAATCAATCTATTAAACTACCCCGTATATTTCCATTGCATTAAAAAAAAAAAATAGATGTCCTAAATAGTTGGGCTATTTTGAGTTTCTGAGGTTATATATAGTTGAAAACTAGTTTTATAATAATATATTGCCAACACGGGTTTGAAAAATAATAATAATATAAATATAAGATTATCTTTATTTACTTCGTAAGTATAACAAATATAAGAAAGGTTCTTTGTATTAAAACTGTCTTTGGGTATTGTTTAAAAGAATTTTATAAGTTAATACATTTTGTAACTATAAATATCTATTAAATATAAATACGATAACTTAATAATTTACATAACTTTTTAACACCTTTTAGTAATTTATATTTTAAGTACACAAAAATATATAACATATGAATTAAAGTTTTCAATACTTAGTTCACCTATATTGATTAAAGTATAGGTACTAAATATTTTGAACTTATTAAAGTCATGTTAACGTTGTAACTAAGGATCTAAAAAGTATGTAAATAATTGTTAGCAAATGCAAATTACACTCACATTATAGTGAAAAGAATCTCACATATTACACTCATACTTGAACATATATCTTTTACATGGGGAACTTTCTCAAAATATAGGCCTCATTTTCTATTAGTTTTTAACCTCATGATTTATAAAAGTTGCAAGAGGTGACAACAACTAACAAACAAAATTTTACCATGTATGACGTATCAACCTACAATATTCATATAATTTACTTAATTGCTTGTGAAATTGGCCTATTGCTCATTAGTTTCAAACATGGAGTTTTTAATGTTTTACTCGGTTATAATAACCAAACCAAACAAAACAATGTCATAAAATAAATAAAAAATGGTTGAAAATCATTTATGAGTAACCAAAAGACAATAAAATTAGATCGCTGTTTCTTATGAATAAAGATGAAAGGGAAATTTGCAATTTTTGCCATCGTGGTCTTGACTTTTGGCCGATTTTGCCATTTGAGATTTTTTTCAGCAATTTGTACCCCGTGGTTGTTAATTTCCGCAATTTGTGCCACTCTCGCTAACTTTTGTTAAATCCGGTCGTTAAGTCACGTCATGTGCCCCGCACGTGAGGGTATTTTCGTCCATTCCCCTTTTCCCTCTCATTTAAACACCCCCGTCTTCCTTTTCATCACTTCGATCAACAACTCATCTCGACACTCGAGCTCGTTTCCCCGTAATCCACCCACCAACAAAATTGATCGGCGTTTTACAATCGAATAGAAATTCCGTACATCATCTTCGTTCAAACGCAATGAATGGTCAACCTAGATGGGAGATCAGAACAGAAGAGTTAGATCAATGGGGAAGGATGCAACTTTTTGAAATTTATGGTAAGTGTTCTTTGAAATTTATAAAATTCAAAATTTTTTAGCAATTTTCGTTCCATCGATTTGTGATAAAGTATATATATAAATTTGTAGGTGAACATGACACACTTTTTACAATTAAGCTGCGTCATGGTGGTGCATTTTCAAAGTTTCCTGGCTTAAAATACATTGATGGAACCACAGCGTGGGTACATAAGGTAAACTCTGACTACTTTTCTGTTCATGAAATCGATAAAATGGTTGCAAAGTTGGGTTACAACATAGAGGACAAAGTGTATTATCACTTCAAAAAACCAGGGGGTGACCTAGATTTTGGGTTGTTGGCTCTGGGAAATGATGAGGATGTACTGAATCTGATAAGGGAAATTAGAATTGCGAATGCAAGGGTAGTGTTTGTATACATTGAACATGGTATCACCACTATTTGTAGTTATTTTAGATCACCAACCCAAAATAGGGTTGTCTTAGAACAATTACCTGATGATCCAGTGGAAGTAAGGCCTGTTCAAAGAAAACGCAGGAAAAGATTATTTTTAGAATGGACAGATAATGCAGAGGGATCTACTGTGGAAAGAATTAATCTTGGTGATGATGATGTTAATGGATATGATCCTTTTGTTGATAAGGGTAAAGATGTTGATACTGAGAATCCACGTGTTGATAAGGGTAAATGTGTTGAGACTGAGAATCCAGTAAATGTTGAGAATGAGTATACATTTATAGGTACTCAAAATGTTGAGACTGAGAATCCATTTGACACTCAAAATGTTGAGAATGAGTACACATTTGTGGGTACTCAAAATGTTGAGACTGAGAATCCATTTGATACTCAAAATGTTGAGAATGAGTATACATTTGTTGATACTCAAAATGTTGAGATTGAAGATCCATTTGATGACCCATTTTTCAATGATGGAGAGGGTAAAGAGGATGAAGATGGTCAACAGGATGGAGAGGGTCAAGAGGATGGAGATGGTCAACAGGATGAAGATGGTCAAGAGAATGGAGATGGTCAAGAGAATGGAGATGGTCAACAGGATGGAGGTGGTCAAAAGGATGGAGTGGGTCAAGAGACTGACTTCCAAGAAGATGAAATAAATGAGTTGCATGATGTGGAAGTGGATATGACACAGTTTAGGTGTAATCTGTCTATGTGACACCCGGTCAAAAAGGACCAAATTTAACGCCAAATTTAAACTTTAAATATTCGTACTCGGTACGAACATAAACCAAAGTAATCGGATAATATATATATTTACATATATATATAACACTGAATGATTATTTAATAATCTCAAACAAAAATTAATCGGAAAGCGCTCAGAAAACATAGAAATAAAAGTTGTTCCAAAGCATTCCCAAATAAAATATTATTGTTAGAAATAATATTACTTTACTCAGAAAATTGATAAAAACCTTTTTGGATAATAAAAATTATCCGTACATTCAAAGTGAAACGATATTATAATTGTATAACCCGAATGGAATATTTTTATAAAACTACTTCAATTAAGAATATATACGATTTTATTTTTAGAAAATTATCATTTGAAAATATAATACTACTTTAACGATCGGGTAAATAAACACGGGTACTTTACACTGAGGTTGGAGGCAAAGAGCCACCCACTTCCCCTTGTTTTTCGGATCTGGTTTTGTGTCCAGACAAAAACTCAAACACCCCTTACTTGTTTATTTATCTTTCACCTTCATCAATCATATATCCATATACCCATCTCTCTCGATCTCTCAATTCTTTGACAAAACCACAACAACAAAAATTGAAACAACAACAACAAAAGTTGTATCATCATCATAGCATCATCGATCATTATCATAATCATCATCTCTTTCTCACTCTCGGAGCCACCACCACCGAACCACCACCATCTTCAGACAACCACCACCACCGAAGCAACAGCAACAATGAACAGAAGCAGCAGCAGGTCGTCATCACCTTCTCGTGTTCATCACTCTCGACATCACCACCTCCGGTCACCATCTCCGATCACCACCTCCACCGTGAGCAACCTCCATTTTTTTTCTCTTTAAGTTTGCTATTATTATTATGCTTAAGTGTATACCCAATTGCTATGTCCAAGGTTAAAGATTTAAAAACTCGTTGTGAATTAACTTTGTGAATGGTGACCGAAAAATACCCAAGAAAAGAGTCCCAGCGATCGGCTTTTACATGATTAACGAGTAACTAATAAGTTGTTAACGAGTAATATGTTTTAATTAACTGTTTATTAATGGTTTAAAATGATACTTATCCGATCAGGTTCATGATGGAAGTATACGTGAGTGAGCAGGTTATTATGGCATGAAACATAAAATTCTTACTTAATTAAGTAACATATAAATAAATAACAAGGAATTTATAATCAAGAACTAGGTAGTAGCGTAGTGGTTAGAAAGGACTGCTTGATGGCAAAGGTCACGGGGTCGAGCCCCACCCGTGACCTCTTTTAATTAAATTTCTATTCTTTTTGATTAACTAATACAAATACATGTATAGATAATATATTTGGTAATTAATTAATAAGTAATTGGTTGAGGTGTGGGGTTTGGAAACTAAAGGTCACAAATTCAAGTCTCACAAGTGAGTTTTATTCCCATATCATTTTTGGAAACTATATATATATATATATATATATATATATATATATATATATATATATATATATATATATATACTTTTTCAAAGTATAAAACTAACTTAAACGATTTATATATATTTGAATATACATACGCATAACAAATGACACAACTCGAGAAATACAAATGTACTCAAAATCAAGGAACAACAACGAATATTACATATTTCGACTTAAACAACCTTACAAACACAATCACTTCATTTGTATGATTTGACAAATCACCAAATACTTATGTAATATATCTCTTACGTTTAGGACGTTAGAGGATTACAGAGTGGATATTATTTGCTGTTAGGAACGCTAGCACCCACAGGTGAGTCTCATGGCCCCATTTTCACTGTTTACTGTTTTTAAATTCGGGGGAGATGCAACACAAATTATTTTAGTGATCACAAGTTATTCGGTTAGTTAATTTAGTTATTAACTTGTTCATTGTTTCGGTTATCATTATCGGTATTGATTCATTGTACGGTTATTGCACGAGTGTTTTAATTCGGTAAAGTCCTCATCAGTGTATGATTCATTAACTTAATAAGGCGCGATTGCTAAAGGATAGTACTATCATGGGAGTGACGTCCCCGTCCGGGTTGCTAGCTACAACCAAGTTAAAAACGGGCACTTTAGTAATTGTCAAGGGTGTATTACCAAGACGGGAGGCAAAGATCGGGTTAGGCCTTGAATCATAGCTCAGTGCGATATCAGTGTCGGTCTTAACATTGTACGGTAACCTTAATGGTTAAATCATAGTTCGGGAACCTAATTGGTTCATCATTGTTCGGTTATATTACTTATCATTGTTCGGTTTACATTGTTTAATTATCATCGGATAATCATGTTGATCACATCAATGTTTATTTTAAACCTGTGAGATTCACCAGCTTTATAGCTGAACCTTTTTAGTGTTGCATTCTCAGGTACACAGCAACAGTAGCGTTGCTTAGTAAGGATGGCCTGCAGGATATGCTAAGCTAGTACGAGTAGCATGCATACAAACTTATGAAGATTTTCTTGCATTGTATTTTGTTAAACGTCATGTATTAAATTCTTCGGAAATCATTTTGCTAACTCATTATTATGTTGTGAAACTATGACTTAAACCTTGTACTACTTTTGTAAAATATTTATAAACATCTCATGTAGAGTCGTTTGCTTGTAATCTTGGTGTTTTAATATGTGATTAGTGACACCCAAAACTCGCTTCCGCAAACCGTTAAATTTGGGGGTGTCACAGATTGGTATCAGAGCCTAAGGTTATAGTGAACTAGGTTGCATGTAGTGGGCCTAGACTATGACCGTTAGGCAGTATTCCTCATTAGGTATAATTGGTTCGATGATCACATCATACGAGTTTAATTTAACATAGCGTAGCTAACTATGTACAATTAAATAAAGATGGTGTGAGATCTGAAAGGGGTTATGTTGAACAGGAATGCATTAGTAGACTCTGATCACGAGAGAACCGGGACTCATAATTGTTTTGTGCTAGACACAATTAGGCGGATATATACATATATATGGTATGTACATATATGATTTGGCGATTATATATATTGTAGATATATATGAATAGGCCTCATTTAATTGGTATTATACATGATACGTATATCAATTGGTTTCAGATATTCGGATACATACTTGGTATGTGTATATATATGGTTTATATATACATATAGGTCTCGGTTATATTCTAGCAAATTTGGTACAATTGTACGGTTATTTAATTAGGTTATATGTTCGGTTATCACATCAGTGATCGTGTTCGGTTAACACTTAGGTGATTTAATTCGGTTAACACTTCGGATATATAATTCGGAAATATACTTGGTATGTATATTAATAGGCTTCGGACATGGGATATGCTATAGACTATTAAATATAATACATATAATTGTAGCCCTCGGATAAACAAAAACATACTCATTGTTCGGATACTGATTTAGGTTTCGTGTCTACCCAGTTTAGACCACTATTAGAAACTAAATCGCTTAAGGTAAACAGATGCACCATAGGACTTACTGGTCGTAAGTTGATCGAATCAGGATAAATAGTACCGGGATGTACACTAGTTTTAGTGGGTCATCTTTTCGAGACAAACTTACCCCGGTAGAGCTAAAAAAAATAAAAATAAAAATTCGACATCGTATTCGGCACACTGGTTATAAAAATCATCATTTACTTGTCACATTGTTTTCATTCGGGATTAGTACTCCCCAAATGGACTGAAACCTGTACTTATCAAACTTTAACTCCTGTAATCTTCTGAACCTACTCGTTAAAAGATACTTTCATACATTTTGACGAAGCAAAACTCTAACACGTTTCAAAAATCAGGTTTTCAGCAAATTTCTAGTAAACGAGTAGTTTTCAACATTTTGTGAATGATACAGATTTCAACATATTTTGAGTAATCCAAAATGTTAACAAACAGAAAGAGTTCAGAATAGACTTCTTCTTAAGAAATTTAGCAAATGGAATTTTAAAGGTCTCCTTGCCGACAAGAGTTTCAACTGAACTTTTATCAACTCAAGTTTTCAATGGACTTCGAATTTTCGACAGACTTTCACCGTCATAGTTTCGAACAAATGTGTTTTAATAAAAAAGTTTACAAAATGCTCAAAGTCTCAAAACCGTATAAACTTATTTATGGCACCCAACTTTATAAAAATATCAAACTTTGGATGGCCAACAAAACTTCACAGTATACAATGACATTCTTGCTCCTATAAAAAGATTAACCAAAACTCGAATGAGGACGCGGGTGTTCTCATTCTCGGACAGCCTAACTAATTTTGTGATTATTGCTTTATTGAATCTTAATTATCACTTGCTACTACATCCTGTGCTTTAAATCCTAAAAATGTGTAAGGAATAGAAAACAACAACTTACTTATTAAACACGGGTAAGTTCACCTATACGAAATAGAATCACTATTGCATTCACTATCACATGAATTTTAAAGATGGGTGTAATGCCTATATTACTTGCCTTATACAGTAGGTGTACAGTCGGTTTAGCAAATAGTAGTCATTCGAATTCGGCGGTGTGATACATAGTTACATCCATCATTGAGATTGAGAACTTGGATATCATCACTGATAAACATCGATATACATACATGATCGGATAGAACAGTTATAACCTGACCGCTCATATACTATTTACATGGATAGATATTACTTGCTGCTTGATATACTTTATGTTTTCCCTAGACTCTAATTGCGTGATAGGGTTAGGGAAAAACAATAATTTAGTTTCTATGGTTTCTAAATGAGACGAGGTTTAGCTCATACGCATAGGAATAACATATCCTAACCCGTTTATACCGGAAAGCATACCGGTTAATTTCTAAAATTTTGGGTAACATCCCACATAAAGCTAATTGAAGCTAAGCCACCTCGTTTCTATATGAGACTGATAGAGTCTAAGTTATGCATCTTGTATGGTAGGAGACAGTAAGATTTACAAAGTTTGATGAACTATAAGTTCAATTCATTGTTAGACTCGGAAAGATAGACCGACCCTGTCGTGTAGACAATGATCGTTCAAAGATCGGAAATCTTACTATCAACCCCTAAATAATCGATAGAGTTTAGTTTAGGACGATAGATCGGTAGTTACTCTATACTCTAAGAACACGGTAAGACTCATTGGATTCGGTGGATTAGTAATCCAAAACATAGTAATACTTACGGGACGACCTGATCATGTAGACATAACGTTCGGGTAGAATTCGGACCCCTCCATTTCTTGAGTATTCGGTAGGTCTAAGCCTAACAAGGGGAGAGGACATGGATAAATCGGATGTCTTAGGATTAGACATATCACATAGTCGGCCTTAGTAACACGCAAACATAGATTTCAATTGAATTTCGGGACGAAATTCTCCTAAAAAGGGGAGAATGTGACACCCGGTCAAAAAGGACCAAATTTAGCGCCAAATTTAAACTTTAAATATTCGTACTCGGTACGAACATAAACCAAAGTAATCGGATAATATATATATTTACATATATATATAACACTGAATGATTATTTAATAATCTCAAACAAAAATTAATCGGAAAGCACTCAGAAAACATAGAAATAAAAGTTGTTCCAAAGCATTCCCAAATAAAATATTATTGTTAGAAATAATATTACTTTACTCAGAAAATTGATAAAAACCTTTTTGGATAATAAAAATTATTCGTACATTCAAAGTGAAACGATATTATAATTGTATAACCCGAATGGAATATTTTTATAAAACTACTTCAATTAAAAATATATACAATTTAATTTTTAGAAAATTATCATTTGAAAATATAATACTACTTTAACGATCGGGTAAATAAACACGGGTACTTTACACTGAGGTTGGAGGCAAAGAGCCACCCACTTCCCCTTGTTTTTCGGATCTGGTTTTGTGTCCAGACAAAAACTCAAACACCCCTTACTTGTTTATTTATCTTTCACCTTCATCAATCATATATCCATATACCCATCTCTCTCGATCTCTCAATTCTTTGACAAAACCACAACAACAAAAATTGAAACAACAACAACAAAAGTTGTATCATCATCATAGCATCATCGATCATTATCATAATCATCATCTCTTTCTCACTCTCGGAGCCATCACCACCGAACCACCACCATCTTCAGACAACCACCACCACCGAAGCAACAGCAACAATGAACAGAAGCAGCAGCAGGTCGTCATCACCTTCTCGTGTTCATCACTCTCGACATCACCACCTCCGGTCACTATCTCCGATCACCACCTCCACCGTGAGCAACCTCCATTTTTTTTCTCTTTAAGTTTGCTATTATTATTATGCTTAAGTGTATACCCGATTGCTATGTCCAAGGTTAAAGATTTAAAAACTCGTTGTGAATTAACTTTGTGAATGGTGACCGGAAAATACCCAAGAAAAGAGTCCCAGCGATCGGCTTTTACATGATTAACGAGTAACTAATAAGTTGTTAACGAGTAATATGTTTTAATTAACTGTTTATTAATGGTTTAAAATGATACTTATCCGATCAGGTTCATGATGGAAGTATACGTGAGTGAGCAGGTTATTATGGCATGAAACATAAAATTCTTACTTAATTAAGTAACATATAAATAAATAACAAGGAATTTATAATCAAGAACTAGGTAGTAGCGTAGTGGTTAGAAAGGACTGCTTGATGGCAAAGGTCACGGGGTCGAGCCCCACCCGTGACCTCTTTTAATTAAATTTCTATTCTTTTTGATTAACTAATACAAATACATGTATAGATAATATATTTGGTAATTAATTAATAAGTAATTGGTTGAGGTGTGGGGTTTGGAAACTAAAGGTCACAAATTCAAGTCTCACAAGTGAGTTTTATTCCCATATCATTTTTGGAAACTATATATATATATATATATATATATATATATATATATATATATATATATATATATATATATATATATACTTTTTCAAAGTATAAAACTAACTTAAACGATTTATATATATTTGAATATACATACGCATAACAAATGACACAACTCGAGAAATACAAATGTACTCAAAATCAAGGAACAACAACGAATATTACATATTTCAACTTAAACAACCTTACAAACACAATCACTTCATTTGTATGATTTGACAAATCACCAAATACTTATGTAATATATCTCTTACGTTTAGGACGTTAGAGGATTACAGAGTGGATATTATTTGCTGTTAGGAACGCTAGCACCCACAGGTGAGTCTCATGGCCCCATTTTCACTGTTTACTGTTTTTAAATTCGGGGGAGATGCAACACAAATTATTTTAGTGATCACAAGTTATTCGGTTAGTTAATTTAGTTATTAACTTGTTCATTGTTTCGGTTATCATTGTCGGTATTGATTTTCATTGTACGGTTATTGCACGAGTGTTTTAATTCGGTAAAGTCCTCATCAGTGTATGATTCATTAACTTAATAAGGCGCGATTGCTAAAGGATAGTACTATCATGGGAGTGACGTCCCCGTCCGGGTTGCTAGCTACAACCAAGTTAAAAACGGGCACTTTAGTAATTGTCAAGGGTGTATCACCAAGACGGGAGGCAAAGATCGGGTTAGGCCTTGAATCATAGCTCAGTGCGATATCAGTGTCGGTCTTAACATTGTACGGTAACCTTAATGGTTAAATCATAGTTCGGGAACCTAATTGGTTCATCATTGTTCGGTTATATTACTTATCATTGTTCGGTTTACATTGTTTAATTATCATCGGATAATCATGTTGATCACATCAATGTTTATTTTAAACCTGTGAGATTCACCAGCTTTATAGCTGAACCTTTTTAGTGTTGCATTCTCAGGTACACAGCAACAGTAGCGTTGCTTAGTAAGGATGGCCTGCAGGATATGCTAAGCTAGTACGCGTAGCATGCATACAAACTTATGAAGATTTTCTTGCATTGTATTTTGTTAAACGTCATGTATTAAATTCTTCGAAAATCATTTTGCGAACTCATTATTATGTTGTGAAACTATGACTTAAACCTTAGTCGTTTGCTTGTGATCTTGGTGTTTTGATATGTGATTAGTGACACCCAAAACTCGCTTCCGCAAACCGTTAAATTTGGGGGTGTCACAGTCTAGGGATGAAAGAAGAGTAGATCCTGGGGTTGGTGAATTGGTTGCAGATGAGGAGTTCTTAAGCTTAAACTTTGATGATTTTGACTGTGGGGATGAGGAAGAACATCCAGATAGGGAAAGAAGGAGAAAGCTTAAGGTTTTAAGAAGGTCACAAACAGGGAATGAGGGAGATATGGTAAAATGTCCTTTTTATGTTGGGCAAAAGTTGAATTCTAAGAAGGAGGTGACTCAGTTGGTAAGATCTCATGCAATTGCAACAAGGATAGATATTAGACCTTATAAGAGTGATAAGAAGAGGCTTAGAGTAATCTGTTGTGGCCCAACTCCAGGGTACATTCCCCCACCAAAACAGGTTAAAGTAAGTAAGGACAAAAAAGGTGATGGTAAAAGACCAACAAAAACTGTGGGGGAAAAAGATAAGGTTAAAAAGGTAATTTCAGAGAATATTCCTGCCAAGCCCACTTGCCCTTGGACTTTACACGTGTCTGTTCCTGTTGGAGAGAGTAATTGGGTGGTGAAAACACTTATTGAAGACCACAGATATATTCAACCAAGGGAATTATCATGTTGCAACTCTACTTTTCTCTCAAAACAGGTTGGTGAACTTGTGAAATCAACACCAGAACTTAGGGCAAAGGGAATGAAGGATCTGCTTTCCAAACAGTTGAAGTTGTCCATCAAAACGAACACTGTATACAGAGCTAAACAAAAAGCACAAAAGAAGATGAATGGTAATTTCCAGGATCAGTACCACATTTTAAGGGATTATATTCTTGAGCTTCAGGCAAGAAACCCAGGCACTACAGTGAAGCTTCAGGTACAACCTGAACCCAACCCCACATTACCCACTAGGGTTTTTAAAAGGATATATATTTGTTTGGGAGCTTTGAAATATGGGTTCAAGGCTGGAAAAAGGGATCTACTTGGGTTTGATGGTGCTTTCATGAAAGGCTTTCATGAAAGGACCATATCCTAGCCAAGTTCTAAGTGCAGTGAGTGTAGACTCTAACAATGGCATATACCCACTTGCTTATGCTATAGTAGAGTCTGAGAACACAAATTCTTAGGTATGGTTTATGACTAATCTGGCAGACGACTTGGATCTTGGAAGAAACAGCAATTTTACTTTCATCACAGACAGGCAAAAAGTAAGTATCTTTACATAACACTTTGTTTGAATTTTACTTTCATTACATGGTCAAAGTTTAATTGTGTATTGAATTACTTATTAGGGTCTAGGAGCTGCTATTGCAAAGGTATTCCCTGCAGCTGAGCACAGATACTGCTTGAGACATATTTATGACAACATGGTCAAGAAGTTCAAAGGACCTGACTACAAAACCTTGCTCTGGAAATGTGCAACACAGACAACATTGAGGGAGTATCAAGAGGCAATGGAAGAATTGAAAGTGTTTGATGTAGCAGCTTATGACTGGTTGATAAAGATTCCACTTGCTACATGGTCAAGGGCTCATTTTACTGGTTAGTGTTTAAATCTGTGTAAATTGAGTGTGTTCTTAATTTTGCTACATGGTCAAGTGTCATTAATGATTGTGCCATTATTCCAGGAAGGGCACATTGTGATATTTTGCTAAATAACCTATGTGAGTCTTTCAACAGTAAGATACTTGATGGTAGAGAACAACCTATCATAGGATGTCTAGAATACATCAGGGAATACTTGATGAGAAGGATAGTTATTGTTCAGAAGGTGCAGGAGAAATGTGATGGACCATTAACCCCAACAGCAAGTAGATTATTTGAACACATCAAGACAGCTGTAAGTGAATTTGTTGTAACTTGGAATGGTGCAAGTAAGTATCAGTGTAATGGGCCATGGGAGGAGCAGGTTGTAGTTGATATGTGTAACACCCCCAAATTTAGTGATTTGCGGAAGCATACTTGGGTGTTACTAATCAATATACAAAGCACAAGATATACAGTAAACGACCTCTAAATGAGACGTTGTAAAACGATTTCATAGAAATAAATGTTTGAAAACTTTATGTTTTCGTATACAAAATGTAGCCTCCTAGAGTCCACGCGTATGGCGGTAGATTCTATTACATAATCAACATGTACAAAAGATAATGCTAAGAATCTCCGTTAATGCAGTTTAGTTGAAATCATGCGACTCTAGCTATGTCCTGGAGTAAGCCTACTCCGTCGGTGTACCTGAGAATACATGCTAAAAGGGTCAACACGAATGTTGGTGAATCTCACAGGTTTGTAAGTAATATCAGTTTTGAACACAAAGTTTCATCAGTAGTGCCCGCAAGCGTAAATCAAGTATTTGCTAATCTAGCAAATGTAAAGTAAATAAGTTATACCGTTGCCATGAGGCTCATAATCGAAGCTTAACCCCGTAAGTAATAATTTGCTCCCGTGACATGCTCATAACTGAGCAAGCATAAGTAACGAAATAATAGTCACCCGTTTATACATAACGGTTCGTGGTAGCGCTACTACCCCGGGCGGGGAGGGTCATTTCCCTAATGGATCCATTAACTAGTGTTCGCGCTTAAGTCCATAACTAACGATATATGATAGAGAGACTTCAGTAAAGTAAGTAACTCATGCAATTCCGTTTGGTATAGTAAACAGTTTAAGCAATTGTGTTCAAGAAAAACAGTAGCATGTATCTCCCCCAATAAGGTAAAACAGTAAAAATGGGGCCGTAAGACTCACCTGAGCCTTTGCGAGTACGTTTATATAAATAAACGAGCAAGTAATATCAACCGTAGGTTCTCCGAACCCGTAACCTCCAAACGCCTAAACACGTAAGGTTAAGTAAGTAGATGTCTCGCAAGACCATCTAGGCTTGTTGTCCACACAACCCGTTATGTCCGTTGTTTGTCATTCGAATGTTTGTTTGAAAGTTTGTACGCGTTTTGTAATTTAGAGTGGCCCGTTGGTGAACGAGAGTAAATAATAATTTTTAAGTGTTGTTATGAATAGTGAAATTTTTATCCCGTTTGCTACAGTGTTGCTACAGTAAATTTGACTTTTCTACAGTAACTTTGACTTTTCTATTCTGGTTTATGCGACACTTCTATGCGTCACTTAAGTTGGTCATGCGACACTAAGGAAGTGTCGGGTGAAGTGTCGGGTATTCAAGTCGTGCGTCACTAGTGTAGTGTCGTATAAAGTAGGAGTTTAATATCATGCGACACTTAGAAAGTGTCGGTAACAAGTGTCGGTATAAGGATGAGGGCGTCACTAAACTAGTGTCAGTATAAGTGTCGGTTCAATTATAGGCGTCACTTAGGCAAGTGACGTAACATAGTGTCGGTAAAGGTCCTGCGTCACTAATGAAGTGTCGGTACAATGTTTTTATGCGGCACTCAGCAAGTGTCGCACGAAGTGACGCATATCTGGGTTCGTCAATGCGTCACTTCCGTCTGATCGACGGATTTTGAGCCAAAAACATGTTTTCGGGTTTCCGTTTGGTCCGATTCTTTTACCCAACCCTTATATGAACATAATAAGCCTATAGAAACCATAAACTAGTAAAAATGATCAAAAACGAGAGATGTCGGGATTTGTCGGAAACTTACAAAGTGCCGAAATGAAAATCCAGAAAGATAGGAATGTAGATCGTGGTGCCGTGGTTCTTTTATTCCAAAGGAGGGGTGTGATCCGGTGTCGTTTTGGTGTGTTATTTTGCGATTTAAAGCGGTGGTTGTTTGGTGGTTGTTGAGAGAAAAAGAAGAAGAAAGAGAAGGAAGAAAGAAAGAAAAGAAAAGAAATGAGGAAGAAAGAAGGAGGAGGTGGGGGGGTTTATCCTCCCACTTTCAGTCCGCGTTCCCGCTCTTTGGGGTGTTCGTTCCCGATTATTTAAACGTTAAATATTAATCTTACGCGTTAATTATTTATTTTATGCGTTAGTCACTTATTTAAAAATACGAATCTTTGTTAAATAATTTAATTAAACTATTTTGTCAACTCTTTAATATATTCAAGTATTTTATTTTTAAATTGCTTAGTTTAGTTGTACAAGTCAGGACAGTTTGTGAAGGTTATTGAAATATTATTCCGTATACTATAATGCTTTTAAATGACGGTTTATGTTTATATTAAATTGTTTCACCAACGTCCACATTGTCTGAATCGAATTACATTCGATTTAAAACTATGTACGATTAAATCAAATCGCGTAACCGTATATATTCACCAATATGTAATTTGTTACACTAATTAGCCTAACATAGAACTAATTACATGTATTAATCATAAAATTAGGCACTAAACACTAGTCCTAATTTGGCGGTTGTTACAATATGGCAGCCAAAGAATGTGCATGTAGGAGGTGGCAATTGACTGGTATTCTTTGCAAACATGCAGTTGCAAGTTTGTGGAATATGGAAGAGCATGGGGTACAGGTTGGGTTTCTTGAAGACTGGATCCACCCTTGCTATAAATTGGCGACTTGGAAGGAGGCATATTCTTACAAAATTGAGCCTTGCAATGGCATAAACTTATGGCCTAGGAGTGAATGTCCAACAAGGTTATTACCACCCGTCCATCATAATCCTATTGGACGGCCTAAAAAGAAAAGAACTTGGGGTCCAAACGAACCACCAATTGTTAATGGGGGAAAGTTAAGTAGGTTTGGGAAGAGTGTTACTTGTGGTAAGTGTGGAAATAAGGGTCACAATGTTACAACTTGTACTAGCGCTCCTGCTGCAAGTCAACCAAGCAAGAAATCAAAACTTAGTGCAACTCAACCTGGTACTAGTCAAACGGGTCAAGGCAGAGGTGGCAGAGCTGGTTCTGGTGGGCAAGGCAGAGGTGGTAGAGCAGGTGGTGGTCAAGGCAGAGGTGGTAGAGCAGGTGGTGGCCAAGGCATAGGTCGTGGTCAAGGCAGAGCTGGTGGTGGTGGTCAAGGCAGAGGTGGTGGTCAAGGCAGAGGTGGCAGAGCTGGTGGTGGTCAAGGCAAAGCAGGTGGTGGTGGTCAAGGTAGAGGTCGTGGTCAAGACAATGCTTTTGGTATTAAAATCCCCTTGGATGTGTAATCTGTTTTAACTAGACTAGTTATGTTTTGTGCATCCTAAGAACGTCCAGTGGTAGTTTTTGTAAGGTTTAATACCTTAATACAATGGTGATGCCAATGCTACTTTGTTTATTAAGTGTGAACCTGCCCCAATGTAATATTTTGGTTGTTGAATTTGCAGGTACATTTACTATGTATATTAACTATTTTTCTTTCAAGTAGTCTAAAGCTTTATGCATCTTTACTTTAATGTGGTTTGCTTTAAGGTGGTTGGCTTTATTGTGGCTTGCTTTATTGTGCTTTGCCATATTTGTGGTTTGGTTTATGTTTGCAGTACTTTGTAGTTGCTAAAATTGACTAAAAACCAATCACCAAACTAAATCACCATTCCAGGAAACATTGATAAAAAGTTGATTGCATACTGGAAAACGATGAAGTACATGATAGCAAATACTAGCAAATATGTCAACTTACACCATTCTCAAAAACGACTACACAGTTGACTAGAGCAAGTACAATATTCGTCTACTTGACTAACTATTCCAACATAGACTTTCAAATGTTGCCCCTCATCTTAACATAAACCACAAAGATTATCCAGCTAATCCCCAACAGAAACTTCAATTGTTTGACTTGTCGATCTCTGACTCTAATGGTTTCTTCATGTTTGTTCTTAGCTCTCAACAATCCGGGTATAATAGCGACTGCTCTGTCACCCATCGGTGGATCATACCAGTCAACGAACCCACAACTGACCTGTTACATAACCCACACATAAAATTATGGTTTCAAAAATTGGGGAAAAATTAGGGTTTCAAATAATCTGTACAAAATTAGGGTTTCAAAACAATTTGGGAACTTACCCTTCTGGAACAAAGATAGAACCTTCTGTCTGGGTTACGTGCAGTCCATGATGTCTGGATAAGTGTTGTTTGGCGACCACATCTACAAGAAATAGGCACCACCATGATTGTGACGAAAGAACGAGAAAGAGATACAGAGAATCTTGTTGGTGGGTGGATTACGGGGAAACGAGCTTGAGTGTCGAGATGAGTTGTTGATCGAAGTGATGAAAAGGAAGACAGGGGTGTTTAAATGAGAGGGAAAAGGGGAATGGACGAAAATACCCTCACGTGCGGGGCACATGACGTGACTTAACGACCGGATTTAACAAAAGTTAGCGAGAGTGGCAAAAATTGCGGAAATTGACAAGCACGGGGTACAAATTGCAGAAAAAATTCTCAAGTGGCAAAATCGGCCAAAAGTCAAGACCACGATGGCAAAAATTGCAAATTTCCCAAGATGAAATATAAGATGACAAAGAGATGCATGTATAGATTACTATTACACTCTAAATAAAGCATATGGACCATGGTCAATTGAGTTGATAATTTGTTGGTGAAACCAAAAATTGAGATAAAGGTAGTCTTAAAACTCAGGTGGTAAGTAATCACAAAAGAATTAATGAGTACCTTCATAAAGTTGGTCTCACTGGCAAAAGAGTTATGCCACTTTCTGAAGGGAAAGACAACTACGTTTAGTAACTAATAGTACACAAATTACAACTTAAAGAAAATGAGGTTAGCTTGTCAATATATTTTGGAGATCAAACTTGGAAACTGAAGCATAAATAATCCATGGTTTCTATGGATACACTATTTCCAATTACATTACTTATGAATCTATACTATATATTAGAAGGATATTGCTTGCAGAACCTACAATGGCAACAACTCAGTCAGGAAATATAACTCATTATTTTTTTCATCTAACCCAAGACTTAAAGGCGACATAACTAATTTTTCCCCAAAACTATAATCAACTCATGTACATACACCATATTTTGATAAGCTACCTACCTCTTGCACAGCCTTTTATAACCAATTTGACCAAATTGGGTCGGGTCAAATGACCCAACCTTTCATTTTGTGTTTAACCTACTTGAGTATTTTGTGTTTTACTTTCAAACCCCTCTGTTTTATACCATGTTTCTTGTGTATCATATTAACATTTTAACCAAAACATGAATTCCCCTGATAGCACTTTCCTGTAGAGTCTCTAACCAACTGACTTATAACAGTCGATCCTTCTATGCTTTTTAATGTGATGTCCTAAAATAATCAAGCAATCTTCATTTCCAATAATGAACTTATGCTCTCTTGCTACAAATTTCCCAATACCTTTTATAATGACAGCCGAATATGTATTCCTTTCCATGTCCATCGAATATTTGTTTTCTTCAAAAATTTGAGATTAGAAGTGCTTCAGTTAGCTAACATTAGTACATAATACTAAATATTGAATGTGTTTATCTAGCTTAAAGTTTACGGTAACAAAATTGCATACCTTTACCGAGGCTTATCAATAAAAACAAACTAAGTATGAACCCACTCACCTATTCATGTTCATCATCCCATTCAAGAATGGAAAGCCATTATCTGCAAAATGCGAAGTAATACAAAATGTTCAAAGAATTAATACTACATAGATGGACCCATCAAAACTAAACAAACATCATTAAATAAACGAAAGGACCCACACTTATCTCTAAATGGACCCAGCAAAATGATAGAAACATAAGTGAACACTTATTTAAAACTTATTTTGTAAGCTTAAAATTACTACAATTTAAATAGCATCAGCACATAATCTACACGTCAATTTACTTGCCCAAGCCTGTATCTTTTCACATGTTGAGAATTTTAGGCTGAATTATGAATGGGTTGGGTCTAGTATATATTCAGATAATTTATAAAAGCGAAAATCAAAATTCAGCTATATCCTTTTAAGAACAGATGAAACGGGTCAAATGGGTCAAAAACCATCCAAAGTTTAATAAATATAGCTCCTAAGCCAATCTCACACATTGTCATCAGTATCACCTTCGATTCCTCACTCATGTATCATTGCAGCTATGGCATATGTGAGTTCATATGAAAAACTTAATAAAAGAATGACAGCTTGCTGAAGGCCTGAGACTCCATTTCAACTTCCATATTTTAGTCTCTAGACCACCCATCCACTAAACACCCATGGCAGAAACCTATCAACCGAACCCATCTTCAGTTTTAGAATAAGGTAAAGACCTATCCAATAATTAACAGTCCTTTGGACCAGGTGCCATTACTTTAATTGAAGATAAATCGAGGGCAATCCTGCAAAAGAACGTATAATTATTAATTGACCCGTGACAACACGAGTTTTCTTTAAAAAATTAAAAGATTAATTGGTACATATTTTGTATTTACAATAAGTTTTATATAATTATTATGATTATGATTCTCTTTTAGATTTGTATCTCCAAAAACCTCCTTATAATACTGGACTTGGAATCGATCTTTGTTCCTTTGATTTAAGCTACAATAGACAACTAATACATATTATGTACAGATGAGTCACACTCTAGTTCCGTGCCTCCAATATTCTTCATGCAACTTATATCTAATACTTCTACAATGGGATGACAACTACTGTGTTTCTTCCTATTACATCTTAGAAAAATTAATTAATTCATACCAAGTTAGTCATGATTGACAGATTACATTTTCATGTACCCATCTGCTAAACAAAAGATAATAATCGTAAATCATACCATTAGTCATACATAACTTCACACATGTACTGATGTACATAAGCAGATGGTTAGATACTTTGAAACCCCATCTCCATCGATTGCTCTCTTTCCAAACAAAGGGATACAAAATGCCATAATGCAATCAAAGTGAAAGCCCCAAACTAAAGTGCTAATGCACTAAAATTGATCCAATGCTTAAATTGACCAACTTGGAAACCTGACAAAAGGCAAATAGGTTACACGGCTAAAAAGGTTGAAAGTTGAAACACTCCTAAAGTGTAATATAAAGTCATACAACCCCACTTCTGCTTTGAAGTCCAAGCATGTGATATACTCATTTTGCCAATATTGACTTCACATTTAAAGAGTTAATTAAGAATCAGAAAGGTAAACTTGACTCAACTAAAGTTGTATATATGTTAGAATTTGGAACTCTAAAAAGAGATACTTAAAGACACTCTTTTTACAGCTTACCAACAGCATTGATGCCTATTAAATTAGACAAAACCTGCCTGATATGCTCTTCTACTGCTTCATAGGCTTTTAGTGTTTCACACTCGCAACAAATCACAATCTTACTCTTCGTGTGCTTCTGGTGAACGATGTCAGCAATACCAAAAAACTTTCTGAACTGTTATCCATAAAAGATGATTGTTTTCAAGCAAAAATATCATGCAAGATATGGTAAGAATGCTTACCCATGAGTATGTTCGACGTTACATACCTATGCAACATCATGGCCTCTTTCAATATGAGCTTTTGGTCTATAAATACTCCAAACTTTTCCATTTGATCTTTAAAGAAAAAGTCTAGCCTTTTCCGATCACTCTGCCATAACCAAGTCAATATATACCAATTTTGTAGCTTCCTAATTTGCACATTACTAATAAACAACTCTTAAAATTGTATGAGCATATTTCCAAACATCTAAGGAATCATCCCTATCTGGCTATATAAAACTACAAATCTCACGACATCTAATAAGGAAAAATGACACACCTCTCCCTCTCTTGAACTTGACTTGAAACCTCTAGAAGTAAGATTTTGACTTCTGGGCTTGACGAACACCTAAGATGTTGTGCAATAAGTTTTCTGAAACCTGCAAAAATCAAACATAACATGTCATTTTCGTCTGCAATCTCAAGGACACTTAAAGATGAGTGAAACAAAGCAACAACCCTTTAAGGCTTGAATTGCTAGCTTTAAAAGATTACCACTGACTTATATCTTCAACACAGATCCAAAGAAACAAAATTGACGAAAGGATGTATATCACAATATCAGTACTATCACATAATTTGATTTTGGTATACTGTCAAAACATGATCCATTACACATAGAAAACACATGTATGTGCAAGAGACATGTAATATAATTATAAATAAAAAGGATCAAATGGGCCAAACTTGTAACACCCGCCAAATTAAGATTAGTGATTAGTGCCTAATCATTCGTTAATACATATAATTAGTTCGGTTTTAGGCTAATTAATGTATCGAAATATATATTGATGAATATATACGATTATGCGATTTGATTAAATCCTATGCAATTCAAATCGAATGTAATTCAGTTCAATTAAATACGGACGTTGGTGAACAAATTTTATTAAATAATATAACATTATTTAATAACACTATTATATCCAAAATATTATTTTGATAATATTTCATATTCATTTTGTATAATACAATTAACAACTTACGCGATTAAAACGTAAACGCGCAAACAAAACAAAATACATCAAAGTTATATTCCTATAACTCAATTATAAAGTATTAGATGAAATACTTCGAGTAAAATAACGAATAATGATTCGTACTTTAAATCACGTATTTAAACGCATAAAATATTATTTAAACGTTTAAACAACCGGGGAAACGAACACAACACGGAGCGCGAACGCGGGGGTTAAGAAGTTGGTGAGGCTTTTACAAAAACCCCACCTCCTTTCCTTCCTTCCTCATTTTCACCAAAATCTCTCTCTCCTCTCTTCTTTTTCTCTCAAAACCACCCACCACCACCGCCACTTCCACGTCCAAAATCACCACCGATACGACCTCGGATCTTCAAGCTTATTTAGAGAAAAACGTTCACGGTGTCGAGCTCTACGTTTCAATCTTTTCGATTTTCTCTCGCGCTAAATTGTAAGTTTCCGACAAATCCCGCAACTCTTTGATTTTAAGTGTTTTTGACTTATGGTTGTTTAGATAAACTTGAAATGTCCATCTAAGGGTTGGGTAAAAGAATCGGACCGAACGGAAACTGGAAAACTCGTTTTCGACACAAATTCCGGCCATCAGACGCCGATGTCGCATTTGTCCCAGCGACATTGCGACATCAGCCACAACGTCGCAAAACCCCTCACGATGTCGCATGGTGCGACATCAACCCCAACGTTGCATTAATTTGCTAACGTCGCACATAGCGACGCCGACCCCGACGTCTCGAGAACCAACATCGTCGCATATAGAGACATTACATCTTACGTCGCATTAAATTGCGGATGTCGCACTTAGCGACACCATGATCAATGTCGCAGTAATGGCCTGCGACATCAAGCCTTACGTCGCATCTAATGTCGCGTAGATCATAACCTCAAAAACACAGATTTTTACTAAGTGTCGAGTCTCGAAATTTATCACTTGATTTTATCCAAATTCAAATCCTCGATGCGTTTTTCACCAAAGCAATATAGTAGAAATAAAAAATTTTCGAGCTGACTTGGCACCTCGACCCCAACCAGGGGCCAGCCCCTTGGACCCCGCCAGGGGTTGCCACCCCTGGAACCCCGCTTACCAGGGGCGCTGCCCCCGGACCCCCGTCATTAAAAGTTGTAATCACTTTTCCATCTAAGTGTCGAACAGTTACTGCAACAAAACCTTATACAATACAACGAAACATGTAATAATACTTTGAGATTACTATTACAAACCGTCACCAACGGGCCGTACATGTTTTCAAAACACAAACAATCAAACCAAATGTAATTTTGACATTCTAGTTGGACGAACAACTACAAGGGTGATCTTTTGAGATACCCAACCATGTTTATAACCATCGCGTGTCGTGGACACCCTCAGGTTACAAGTCTTTGGACTTCATTACTCGGCTAATCAATTCTAGTTTATTAAGTTAAACTCGCAAGACTCAGGTGAGTCTCATGGCCCCTCTTTTTACTGTTTTACTCAGGGGTGTGATACAATGCTCGTTTTTAACATGTGAACGCAAGTACAACTTTTTCATATACTACATGAGTTACTCACGACTAATCATTTAAAGTCCTCCATCAGCATAGTTGTTAATACGTTGTAGCATGAATATTAGTATATGGTACCATATAGGATTGACCCTCCTCGTCCGGGTTAGCAAGCACTAATCGGGTAAACGGACGTACTAATATTTGGGAAGACGAGTGTTGATTAGGCACTCGTGGAGGCAAAAACGCTCAGGCTGTGACCCTGACCCACGAGTTAAGCTCAACTATGTGCTCATGGCTGTATACACTTACATTATCAATTGCTGGATGCAATTCAATTACTTAAATCTTGCGGTTCATACAACATTATTTGATATTCAAACATGTGAGCTCACCAGCTTTAGCTGACCCATTTTAGCATGTATCGCAGGTACTAAGCAGTAGATTGGACTGCCCTCATGATTACTATAGCTCGAGTCAGCATGCAGACATTAGAGATTTTCTTGCATTAGTATATTTTGTACAAGTACTTATGTACTGAAATCTCTCATTTAATCGAACACGAGCTATATATTAGTTGTAAATGTTGTAAACATTTTAACATTTATATATTTTGTTAAAACGAAGCAGATAGAGTCGTTTACTATATATCTTTGTGCTTTGATTATTGATTAGTAACACCCAAAGTATGCTTCCGCTAAACTGTAAATTTGGGGGTGTTACAAAACTGTTGTATTTGTTTCAAACCCCTACACTAAGGTATCTAAACCTGCATAAATCACACACACATATATGAATCTTGTCAAAACATTAGTTGGAAATCAGTCCCTGCAAAGAAAAGGAAGGCCATTGTCTTTTTTGGGTCGATTTTCAACGCCCCTGCAATCAAACATTTTTTAGCAATCACTTCATATCAACATTAAGGATTTTAATAAAAGTAACCAAATGGAAAGGCAAACAAATATTATCGGTATATAAAATTATTATCGTTCAATTTTTAACCAAATAACAACCAAATGAAGAGATATACATGAAAGGTACCTTATAGTTCCACTAAATCTTGGTCTCGATCATCATCTTCGTCTTCATCTCAGAAGCATCCATCTTTATGCAAGAATTCTAATATAGAAAAATTTCAATTTAAAGGTAAGGTTTTAGAACAAATAACTCTAACGATGCTTCGGCTCAAACTTCTTAGTCTCATCAGCCTCTCTTTGTGATATGCAAAAATGGTTGTATAATTCATAGGTTGCAAGAATCAAATATTAACTTACTTAAATAATTTTACCCTAATCTTTAGAGTTAAACAAAGAATATGAATACCCAATACAAACATAGATATACCAAAAAGGAAAAAAAATCAAAATATGTATACTTTAATCTTAAAATTCACAAAGAAATACTAAGTAGGTTACCTGTTCATAGATCGATCAACAGAAGCTTGAAGATGTTTGAAGAACGATGAACAAACATAGGTTTCTTATACTCTGAAAATCAATTGCTAAATCGCCGTGAAACAATCGAAAAAAAGTAAAATTAACCCTCAAACAAAACCCTAATGTAAGAAGATGATCAAAGACTAACCACCATACTAGTCCTTTTGAAAGAGTCACGAAGTTGATGACCGTGATGCAGATGAAGATCATGAATCGTATGGCCAATAAAATCGGCACTGAAAGAAGAAAAATTGGAGATGAAGATAGAGAAATTATATGGATGTAAAAGAAACATGATGGAGAAGAAAACCACTCCAAATAAAATGGGTTGTTATTTGGGCAGTGGCAGATACAGAGACAACCCTATCAGAGTAGAGGCGTGACATTGATGGGAGAAGCGTGCAAAATAAGTATGAGAGTTTCAAGAAAAGGAGGCAGACTTCATTTGAAATAATAATCTGGTACCCAAATAATTTTGGTAGTCCACATCCTTTATAATAACCCGTCCTAAAAACCGAGAATATAGGAAATATAGTTTAATTTTTGTTTTGTTGATTTCGTGATGAAATCATTTTTAGGGAGATATATTATAATCACCCTAAATTTTCATATTACAGATTTAAAAAGTTAAATTAAACAACTAGTTACAATTATGAGTATTATCTAAGCCTTATATTTACGTTTACCACTAAATGATATTCATCAACATTTAAGGTGCCAATTTTATAAAGGAAATAAATTAATGTCATTAAACTTAATTGAATTTCGGTTTGACTAGAAAGAAGAAGTCAATAAATCACGTAACTCTAATCCCGTAATTAGAGGACAACCCGTTGTAAACTAACTATAGTACACCGACTTGCTAACAAATTATTTACTCCCCAAAATAACACAAACACGCATATACGATTACAAAGAGAGAGAAAAAAAAAAGACCATTGAGAGAAAATAGAGAATGAGGGAGACGATGGAGACTTTTGCAATCCAAATTCAGCGTCGATCTTTGAAGGTAAATAATAACCCAACTTGAATATTAATTTGTTGTTAGACCTTATTAATCATCTGGTATTCATATATTTGATTGAAACGAATCAAAACCAACCGTTAAAAATATCGAACCAGTTTCGGTGATAAAATCGGAAGGTTTCGGGACTTAGAACATCAACTTTATCAACGAATCGAAACCTAAGAATTATAGTAAGGTAATATATGATGCTAGAATTGACTTTATGTAATTATTTTCGAATCATACTTTGAAGAATTAAAAGCTGGAAATGATGCTCGGTACGTACGTGAATGAGAAAGATGATCATAGTTAGTTTTAATAAAAATTCCAGTTTGCCCCTGAATTATGCATAATGTTACTAAGTTAATTGAGAAAATTCTTTAATTACGTTTTGGCCCTTGATGTACTTATGATTTGCTGAAATATTTAATAACTTGATACAACTACACTTAGGTACCGACGATGTATTATTTATTTCAGAACAGGTCCTTAGACATTCAAGAAAATCGTTTGTCAATTAAACAAGAAGAATTTTATAACAAATGTAAAAGTATCTAAACAACAAATAAAAATGGGACACGGGGTAATCGGAGAACAATAACTAAATATGTAATATTCTAAGTTGGTGAAATTGTAATATGTAGACTTTGTAGAGAATTGTGGAGCATTTTGGCCTTTCGTAATTTAGCCTTTTATCCAGGTACGGATGTTCATACTTTTCTTTCAGCGTTATCTTGATATGTTTTGTTCATATCCTTGCGTTCTTTTGGTATCCTTTTGGTTCATTGATTTCTTGATATCTTTGTGTGATTGGATTCCCCTATTTGAGATAAATTGTTTTGAGCTAAAGTGTTATTTGAGACTTGATAAATTGTGGAAAATTTTGAGAAAACTTGTATGAAAAATGATTTTGAGAAAACTCGGGGAATTTATTGTTGCGAGCTATTTTTGATTCATTGGATTTAGGTTCCATATGCATGGTAGACATACTTTGGTGTGTGGTTGGTTTATATGTTCACTGTGCGTCAATAGAACCTTAGAGTTGTGTAGACAGGAGATAGATATACCGAGTCAGCTTCCTGTGGAGGACCACAGGGGCGTCATTGCGGCACCTATGACGTCGCACTATCCGTGGCGGTGGGATTAGTCCACGGCGTATCCCCTTTGTTGATATCATGTGATTGTGTGATTATGCTCGTGGAGAGCTTTTGATTTGTGCTCGTGGGAGAGCTTTTGGATTATTTAGGAGGCGTATGGATGCATCCTAGGCTATGTTATGATTTGATATGATGTGATGTGATTTGTGTAGAGCGGTCGTGTGGTGTAGTGCCATACACACCTTCCGATTAGGGGATACGTACACCTGGAGTCGCGACCAGTGTGTTATTGCGAGATATGATTCGATATGATATGTTGTGAGATATGATAATTGGCACCGGTGTGTGCAGTTGATATTTTGTTTGTAGGGTACTCGGTATAAAATAACCCAACCCCTCGTTGCTTCAGTCTTTATTTCATTTTACTCTGGTGTAAAGGTGGTGTTACTCGAAGGGTGAATTTTGGAAAATTAAATTATTTATTGCATTTCATTCCCATTTTAAAAATATTATTACTGTTCATGTTTATTTCTGTCTACATCCGCGCACTGAGCAATTAGCTCAGCCGCATTTTCTTTTCCTGCTGCAGGTACTCCGGGTAATATGGGATGAGTGCGAGAGCTTCAAGACTTGGATTTGCCTTAGAGACTACCATTACCTTAGTTGGACATTTATTTAGGTTACCGTTTAATATACATTGTCATTTATTATTACAAAAATTGTTAGTATTTTTTATATTAACAATAAATGTGACCTTCCGTTTCGTTATCGGAACGCGGGTGTTACAACTTATGGTATCAGAGCTTAGGTTCCTTCTTGTAGTTTGCCTTTATGTTTGACCTGTGAGTTTTGGGTAGATCACGGAATAGGATTAGATCATCGGATAGGATTCTGCTTCCTTTATCTTGTACTCTACCGTATTTCATTTGATTCCAATACTTGTCCATACGTGTTCTATAAGGAGTTAACCTACCTTTATTGATGTTCCGATGGGAAATTCGTGATAATTGTGCGCGTGTATTGTGAGTGTTCCACATCGATTAAAGATGACGTTCTTCTGGCTTATCTACTTCTTATGACGACGCATCATCATCATCATCATTATAAAATACTTGGATCGAACCGGCTAACGGAACGCAAAATCTGTACGTGATGTCTTACTGGTATAGAATTTTCAACATCTGTACGTGGAACATTGATTAGTGCCTGACTTTCTTAAACTAATGGCGGAACTACTTCTTATGACGATCTCCAAAGTCTTGTGGTGGAATCAGTCCAGATGAGAAGATACACATGAACTCGGAACGTATATTCGCGAACGATATTCTCATCTCATTACTTAAAGGCTAGATACATATTATCCTTGTTTGTGGGAACAAAATCATTCTCTTAGGGATATATATATATATTATAATAAAAAGGATTAATTATGAATTGAGATAAGTAAATATCGAATTAATGAGAACTTTTATATAATGATCTCAAATAACATTGAAGTATTAAAGTTATACATACTTGATGAAGCTTTGAAACCAAATCCAATTGAGCAGGAAAGAAAATTATTAATATTAGAACTTAATGTCCTAAAAGTATATGATTAGCAATCCTTGTTTTTCTTAGACCATATGAATAGACCAATTGAGTATGCATAAGAAATATGTGCTGACAATTTGGATACATAATAGTGAATCATTAGTATTAATGTAGTGAGCATGAGGTCGTGAATGAAATAAACACGAGTCAAATATGTATATACATGATCCACTGATTAAGGCTTACAATAATAACTTTAAGTTTAGAGCTATATCATATAAATTATTAACAACACTAAGTCGAAAAAAAAAATAAAAAAAAAATAAGTTTATTCTCTTAAAACTTGACTAAGGAAAATGCAAGTCAACTATACGTATTTATCACTCCAAGGGTTAATAATTGAATGTTTGATGACATTGGTCGTATACTTCTAAAATCTTAAGTGTATCGTTTAGGACTTGACCGGGCCGTGATTAGATGTTAGACCACTCAGCATTCGTGGAACCACTTTCTGAATTGGAGATCCGATCAGTTTACAAGTGAAGCTTAGCATTCGTGTTCGAGTGGATGATCGTACTTGTCTTTGATTTCAGTCGGTCCTCAATTAGCTCAAAGGTCCTTCGGAAACCGTAATATTAACCGTTTACTACGTATAAGTATAGAGTGTCTCTGTTGAGATAATACAAAAAAGTCAAATCAAAATACAATATTGATGGTGGCTCAAAAGGATTTTTGGGTCTCATAATAGTTAAATTAGTAAAGAAATCAAACACTTAAACAATAATGCTTAACCATTATAGTTTAAAATCATGTTGTTACTTAGCCTAAAATTATATGAGAGCTAGCGGATTATGATGCATAGTGGGAGTGACATGAATACATGTGTAATGTATATTTACAATTACGCTTGGCCACCGTAATTATAAATATAAGTTGTACATGTAGACGTGTTATGATCATGATTGGATCAATATAAAACTATTTCTTAACTTTTAAATAGTGAAGTGAATAAGAAATGAAATTGGTATGGATTTGGTGACTAAATTGTCGAAAGCTTTGAGAAAGACTAATACAATTTGGGTGCATTAGATCATGTAACGAATCCAACTCACCTCACCGCTATTTATGAGTCATACTCTGCTAGTTGACTAGCTAGAAAAAGTTTCAAAAAAAAATGATTGTCAGACTTCACGAAACTCGTTGTTTCGTTGTCAAATGGAGATCCTCTTTTTACTTTGTGGTTTTCAGTAGAGTTGAAAAGTTTTCGTATCACCTAGTGTTACACCCGCATTGTGTCATGTGCATAATGTGTTTCACGTGTGCGCGGCTACAACTACTCACCAATTCATTTGGTACAACTTCTGCTCTATAAGGTTCGTGGAGATCTCTCATGTGAAGAAGCACGGAAAAATTTTAGCTTGTGAGGAATCCTTAATTCACATCTTGACAAACCAACCTACAAATTCGTAGAATCACTTTTTGGGATTGGAGATCCTATCTTCAATCGAAGCTTAGCTTCGTTTTCAAGTGATCCGGTTGTTCATACTATCGTCTTTGATTGCAATATGTCCTCATTTTGCTCAGAGGTAATTCTAAGGTTATTCTGGGGCCGCAATATATAAAAGAGATAAATAATAGTGTTTTAGTACTTTTAACACTCTATATGAGATAATATAAGAGAAAAAGAAGAAGAAGTTAGGATCGAAATTCACTATTAATGGTGATGAAATAATTTTTGGGTCTTATAATAGTTAAAATAAGTGGAGAAATTGAACAGTCAAAACCATACAAATGTGCTCAACGTACAATTACAATTAGAAATCATGTGTGCTTCTTCTTGACATGATAGGATTCTGTGCAAGTTTTCAGGTGAAGACGAATTCATTGAGATGTTTATATTCAATTCATATCTGCTTCTTGAATTACTGAAATTTAAGATACATTATACCAATCCTTGATTCCACTCCTTAGTAAGATGAACCAAAAATATAAACCAATGTATATTCACATTCGAACCCGAGCGTCACGTTTCGAATAGAGCGCCTTGCACACCCGGCCGGCTCGTAGCTTCGTAAGTATATTCATGGAATTGGGACTTGATGATTTTATTCGTGATCGATACTTATTCTACTTGCTTCAAGGATAGACTTTAATTCTTTTGATTTCGGGGACGAAATCATTCTTTTAGTGGGATATATTATAATAACCTCAAATGAAGATAATATAGTTAAATTTATTCTTGTCGATTTTGGGGCTGAAATTATTTTTTTTAATGGGATAGGTTATAACAACCGAAAAACTTAAATTCAACTAATTTGTAATATCGTTGATTTCGGGGACGAAATCATTTTTAGTGGGATATGTTATAATAACCCGTCATAAAAACCGAGAATATAGGAAATATAGTTTAATTTTTGTTTTGTTGATTTCGTGACGAAATCATTTTTAGGGAGATATATTATAATAACCCTAAATTTTCATATTACAGATTTAAAAAGTTAAATTAAACAACTAGTTACAATTATGAGTATTATCTAAGCCTTATATTTACGTTTACCACTAAATGATATTCATCAACATTTAAGGTGCCAATTTTATAAAGGAAATAAATTAATGTCATTAAACTTAATTGAATTTCGGTTTGACTAGAAAGAAGAAGTCAATAAATCACGTAACTCTAATCCCGTAATTAGAGGACAACCCGTTGTAAACTAACTATAGTACACCGACTTGCTAACAAATTATCTACTCCCCAAAATAACACAAACACGCATATACGATTACAAAGAGAGAGAGAAAAAAAGACCATTGAGAGAAAATAGAGAATGAGGGAGACGATGGAGACTTTTGCAATCCAAATTCAGCGTCGATCTTTGAAGGTAAATAATAACCCAACTTGAATATTAATTTGTTGTTAGACTTTATTAATCATCTGGTATTCATATATTTGATTGAAACGAATCAAAACCAACCGTTAAAAATATCGAACCAGTTTCGGTGATAAAATCGGAAGGTTTCGGGACTTAGAACATCAACTTTATCAACGAATCGAAACCTAAGAATTATAGTAAGGTAATATATTATGCTAGAATTGACTTTATGTAATTATTTTCGAATCATACTTTGAAGAATTAAAAGCTGGAAATGATGCTCGGTACGTACGTGAATGAGAAAGATGATCATAGTTAGTTTTAATAAAAATTCCAGTTTGCCCCTAAATTATGCATAATGTTACTAAGTTAATTGAGAAAATTCTTTAATTACGTTTTGGCCCTTAATGTACTTATGATTTGCTGAAATATTTAATAACTTGATACAACTACACTTAGGTACCGACGATGTATTATTTATTTCAGAACAGGTCCTTAGACATTCAAGAAAATCGTTAGTCAATTAAACAAGGAGAATTTTATAACAAATGTAAAAGTATCTAAACAACAAATAAAAATGGGACACTGGGTAATCGGAGAACAATAACTAAATATGTAATATTCTAAGTTGGTGAAATTGTAATATGTAGACTTTGTAGAGAATTGTGGAGCATTTTGGCCTTGCGTGATTTAGCCTTTTATCCAGGTACGGATGTTCATACTTTTCTTTCAGCGTTATCTTGATATGTTTTGTTCATATCCTTGCGTTCTTTTGGTATCCTTTTGGTTCATTAATTTCTTGATATCTTTGTGTGATTGGATTCCCCTATTTGAGCTAAATTGTTTTGAGCTAAAGTATTATTTGAGACTTGATAAATTGTGAAAACTTTTGAGAAAACTTGTATGAAAAATGATTTTGAGAAAACTCGGGGAATTTATTGTTGCGAGCTATTTTTGATTAATTGGATTTAGGTTCCATATGCATGGTGGACATACTCTGGTGTGTGGTTGGTTTATATGTTCACTGTGCGTCCATAGAACCTTAGAGTTGTGTAGACAGGAGATAGATATACCGAGTCAGCTTCCTGTGGAGGACCACAGGGGCGTCATTGCGGCACCAATGACGTCGCACTATCCGTGGCGGTGGGATTAGTCCACGGCGTCTCCCCTTTGTTGATATTATGTGATTGTGTGATTATGCTCGTGGAGAGCTTTTGATTTGTGCTCGTGGGAGAGCTTTTGGATTATTTGGGAGGCGTATGGATGCATCCTAGGCTATGTTATGATTTGATATGATGTGATGTGATTTGTGTAGAGCGGTCGTGTGGTGTAGTGCCATACACACCTTCCGATTAGGGGATACGTACACCTGGAGTCGCGACCAGTGTGTTATTGCGAGATATGATTCGATATGATATGTTGTGAGATATGATAATTGGCACCGGTGTGTGCAGTTGATATTTTGTTTGTAGGGTACTCGGTATAAAATAACCCAACCCCTCGTTGCTTCAGCCTTTATTTCATTTGTTACTCTGGTGTAAGGGTGGTGTTACTCGAAGGGTGAATTTTGGAAAATTAAATTATTTATTGCATTTCATTCCCATTTTAAAAATATTATTACTGTTCATGTTTATTTCTGTCTACATCTGCGCACTGAGCAATTAGCTCAGCCGCATTTTCTTTTCCTGCGGTAGGTACTCCGGGTAATATGGGATGAGTACGAGAGCTTCAAGACTTGGACTTGCCTTAGAGACTACCATTACCTTAGTTGGACATTTATTTAGGTTACCGTTTAATATACATTGTCATTTATTATTACAAAAATTGTTAGTATTTTTTATATTAACAATAAATGTGACCTTCCGTTTCGTTATCGGAACGGGGGTGTTACATCCTTATTATGATATCATGCTGACATAAGACAATTAACATGATAATGACAACTCAGCAACAAAACCTACCTTAGAAGAGGACACATCAGCTTCATGACATCAGCTGAAGTGTCCTTTAATATATAGTATAGATGCTTCTTCATCGTTTTTAAGAACTAAAAATTTCAGTGAAAATCAGAGTCAGACTCACCCTTATCAAAATACTCAATATTCAGTTATTCACTATTGACCTGTTAATTGTGAACAAGTCATGAACACCGAAAGAACGTCAAATATATAATTGGAAGAACACAATAACCATTTTATTGTTCAGACTTCAAATCATTGTTTGGATACGAGATTAATTGCAGAATTGTACCGAATTCGAATTGAAAAAGTGGATTGTAATTACTAATTTCTAATTGAGCGAACAATTTGCGATCTCTCAAGGAACGCTAAAAACCCATAAATATTGAGGAAATCAATTGCCAGAAGAATTGTATGACAACCATGCCCACACTCCTAACTATACCGTTCTACTAGTTTATTGACCCGTGACAACACGGGTATGTTAAAAAGTATTTATATAAGTTAGTTGATGTATAATTATGTATGATAAGTATACAATACGAATAACTTTTATATCATTAGGTTTTGTACAATTAATTTAGGGAAGCTAATAATACATAAACAGAATCATAATAACATTTTAATGTAAATGTATACTAATGTGTATAATAAAAAGACTAAAGACTGTATAACTAACCTTTGGTTTTAAATACTTCCGTAAAGTGTTTTATCGTATATTAATGCAATTGAAGTAAATAATTACTATGTTTATTAAAACACACATTATTAATAGAATCAATTTTGTACAATCGCGATAGACAAATATGTGATATCAGTACTTCAGAATAATAAACCCACAACACATTATCGATTGTAAAACAATTTAGTCTACCAACACATAAAACTTAGTCAAGATATGAATCAAATTAAGTTGCATATAAAATTTGAATGATACAATTAAATCTTCCCCATATTAGAATTCCACATTACCTATTAACACTTAACTTTTCAAGGTTTTAGTTAATAGTTAACAAGTCTTAGCGAAGTGCCTAAGTTTGAAACAAAAGAAGCATCAACTACATCCCATGTGAATAAATAAATGAGTTACCACTATTGAAGGATTAGAATGTAACAACCTATAATATACAATCTCAACCACACAGATGGCATCCCATCTTATAGTCAGAAGCAGAAATAACATAAGAGTATACATGGTTCCCTGACCAAAAACTCAATTTATAATAAGTATATAAAAAGGAACCAACTATAAACCAGCAAAAATTCCAGAGATTCACCAACACCAACTACATTGACCCTTCTATACACTCTGCGCATCAAAACAAACAGCAGCAGGTTATACAATTAAGAAGCACTTAATAATGTGAACCAAAATCTTAAAATGACCTACTGGAACAACAACCCTCAAAACCCAAAACCAGTAGCTAATTTGACCCAATTACCTTTATCACAAAGGCAGAATAGTGGCATTGATCTTAAAATGACCTATCGATAGTGTAAGAGTGAAACCTTGTATACAATCTTTGCAATGAAAAGGGCGAAATTATTGTGTCGGTTTGAATCCTGCATAACATAATCATATATTGATCGAATAAAAATGATCTTTGCAAAACATAGTATTGTGTGAGAGTCATATAAAGTTGCACTGAAAGATTACGTTTCACCTCATCTTAATGCTCTTTAGCGGCTTTAGCATCCTCTTCAACCCAACATTGGATGCAATAGTACAGCCCCTGACTATGATAGGTTATTGCATAACTATAGAATACCCATGTATAGAAAATGCACAATATCAGCTCAATAAAATTATACCTTTGAGCGTTTAATCTGCAAATCACATAACAATAAATAAATAGAAGGCTTTAAGATTAAAATCACTAAAAAAAACATGCATAGGGCGAATTCAAAATTTAAGCACAGTTGATGTTACTGCAGATTTAAACATGCACAAGAAGATAACATACATCTAGTAGATTTAATTAATAGAATCATCACCTTGTGAAGCAAACATCTTGTTTCATTCACTTGAATTACAAAATCACTCCTGACAAATGAAGATATTGAGTTATTGACCTGAAATGAAAGCATGATATATAGATTAACACAATAACAAATGAAATACTCAAAATGTTTGAATTTGATGATTTTCTAATGAAACACCATCTAGCATTGCATCAAACACCTTATCTTCATGCCTAGTTAAATAAACATAATACACGCAATTGGAACACTAAAACCAAAACTAATGGTTGACCCGGCCATTTTCCTATCCACTATTTATAAAACGTATTTTGTGCTTCCATCCAGAAACTTTTCTAACTGCCTTTTAGTATATAGTATAGATAGATGAGAGTAAAATTGCAGAGTAATTGCAAAACTGAAACAATTAAATTTATTGCAAATACTATGTATTATAGTAGTATTAAGGTAAGTGACTTTCGAACTCTACAAACCAAAATCCCAATCATAAAAGCCAAATCAATATAATACAAAATCAACTAAAGCATTTCAGTTTAACTTATATGCTTAATTAGGCTCATTAGCAAGAAAATGTATAGGGAATTCTTAATAACTTCTACATGTGTCTTCTTATTGAAATTCACAGTAGGTAGAGTTGGTATTTCCTTTGTTAAGGCATCCATATTTCTTTAAGGATCCTCATAAAACAAAATATCATAACATCATGTTTTGTTAAGAGGAAGTCAATGCTATAGAACCAGTTAATATACCTCATGATTTAGATAGAAGTTGACAAAAACATATGACCATTAAAACTTTTGTACACAATAGAAGTTTCAGATTCCAAATGCACTTCATGACATCATTCAAAACACAACAATATCAACTAAAAGAAAAAATAGAATTAAAAACGTACATACCACTTTAACCAGGCTCAAGATCACCTCCATCAGAATCGCTAGGTATTCTTAATACTCTCCTTTTGAAACTTACTCTATCAACAAAAATTTTATCACCGAACAGATCAAAACTTCTGAAACCAAAAACGTATATAATTATTAGAATCCATAAGGAATACAAACTTTAACTCTGGGTTTTTTGAATTTGAACATCTATCATCACCGTCATTGTCAAAAACAAATATACAACCAACTTAAATATAACTTATGGTCTGTTATATAAGTTGCAATATGATCCGAAATGCAACTTTCCATGTAGACATTTTATCAAACACTTGGCATGCATAAATGATATATATATTTTGTACCAGACAATTGTTACAAAACACACCCACAGACAAATCTAAAATGAAATTATGCATACCCAAACCAAAGTTAAACCCGAGATTAGAACAACCAAAGCATTAATCGTATAAGATGCACAACCAAAGTAATTAAGGAAAAACAAAAACCCTAAATCACCTGAAATCGAACGGTCATAGTAGTAACTTAACTTGAATTTTCATCCGCTACTTTATTTGCACAATCATCTTCTTCTCTCTTTCAAGATGTTATCGTAACCACTTCTTTGTATATCTAAATTAACAAAACAAAAACAAAAAAGTCAGAATGTATATACGGAAGAGAAAGAACATAATATATAAAAAGGAAATGAATTTGATGATAAAGAACACATGGATTGAATGAGGAAATCCGAATTACACAAATTGAGAAAGGTATGGAAATAGAAGAACTTGATGTAGAAGAACATATGGAGTGAAATTTCAAAAGAAACAGACTTTACATATAGATATGGAGCCTGTTCTTTAATTCATAATGTATTGGCTCTTTGATTCAAAATGTATTAGTATTGGAATTAATGCTAGAAAATCAATCGAAAAAAGGAGACGGTGCATTGGTAGCTGAGAACCAATCAAATAAGAAGCGTGAATGGCTATTTTCAAAATAAGCAATTAACATGCGCACAATGACCAAAACCCATATGCATATTTATATCTTGGAACTCACAGTAAAATTAAACCAAACTAATTAATGAATTATTTAAAAAATTTAAAATAACCACAAAATTTCTTGCACCACATTATGCCACGTCATCATTTTAAACTGCCTTAGAATTTGCCACATCAGCTTCATGACATCAGCATCAACTGCCCTTTAATATATAATACTATGATAGGTTATTGCATAACTATAGAATACCCATGTATAGAAAATGCACAATATCAGCTCAATAAAATTATACCTTTGAGCGTTTAATCTGCAAATCACATAACAATAAATAAATAGAAGGCTTTAAGATTAAAATCACTAAAAAAAACATGCATAGGGCGAATTCAAAATTTAAGCACAGTTGATGTTACTGCAGATTTAAACATGCACAAGAAGATAACATACATCTAGTAGATTTAATTAATAGAATCATCACCTTGTGAAGCAAACATCTTGTTTCATTCACTTGAATTACAAAATCACTCCTGACAAATGAAGATATTGAGTTATTGACCTGAAATGAAAGCATGATATATAGATTAACACAATAACAAATGAAAGACTCAAAATGTTTGAATTTGATGATTTTCTAATGAAACACCATCTAGCATTGCATCAAACACCTTATCTTCATGCCTAGTTAAATAAACATAATACACGCAATTGGAACACTAAAACCAAAACTAATGGTTGACCCGGCCATTTTCCTATCCACTATTTATAAAACGTATTTTGTGCTTCCATCCAGAAACTTTTCTAACTGCCTTTTAGTATATAGTATAGATAGATGAGAGTAAAATTGCAGAGTAATTGCAAAACTGAAACAATTAAATTTATTGCAAATACTATGTATTATAGTAGTATTAAGGTAAGTGACTTTCGAACTCTACAAACCAAAATCCCAATCATAAAAGCCAAATCAATATAATACAAAATCAACTAAAGCATTTCAGTTTAACTTATATGCTTAATTAGGCTCATTAGCAAGAAAATGTATAGGGAATTCTTAATAACTTCTACATGTGTCTTCTTATTGAAATTCACAGTAGGTAGAGTTGGTATTTCCTTTGTTAAGGCATCCATATTTCTTTAAGGATCCTCATAAAACAAAATATCATAACATCATGTTTTGTTAAGAGGAAGTCAATGCTATAGAACCAGTTAATATACCTCATGATTTAGATAGAAGTTGACAAAAACATATGACCATTAAAACTTTTGTACACAATAGAAGTTCCAGATTCCAAATGCACTTCATGACATCATTCAAAACACAACAATATCAACTAAAAGAAAAAATAGAATTAAAAACGTACATACCACTTTAACCAGGCTCAAGATCACCTCCATCAGAATCGCTAGGTATTCTTAATACTCTCCTTTTGAAACTTACTCTATCAACAAAAATTTTATCACCGAACAGATCAAAACTTCTGAAACCAAAAACGTATATAATTATTAGAATCCATAAGGAATACAAACTTTAACTCTGGGTTTTTTGAATTTGAACATCTATCATCACCGTCATTGTCAAAAACAAATATACAACCAACTTAAATATAACTTATGGTCTGTTATATAAGTTGCAATATGATCCGAAATGCAACTTTCCATGTAGACATTTTATCAAACACTTGGCATGCATAAATGATATATATATTTTGTACCAGACAATTGTTACAAAACACACCCACAGACAAATCTAAAATGAAATTATGCATACCCAAACCAAAGTTAAACCCGAGATTAGAACAACCAAAGCATTAATCGTATAAGATGCACAACCAAAGTAATTAAGGAAAAACAAAAACCCTAAATCACCTGAAATCGAACGGTCATAGTAGTAACTTAACTTGAATTTTCATCCGCTACTTTATTTGCACAATCATCTTCTTCTCTCTTTCAAGATGTTATCGTAACCACTTCTTTGTATATCTAAATTAACAAAACAAAAACAAAAAAGTCAGAATGTATATACGGAAGAGAAAGAACATAATATATAAAAAGGAAATGAATTTGATGATAAAGAACACATGGATTGAATGAGGAAATCCGAATTACACAAATTGAGAAAGGTATGGAAATAGAAGAACTTGATGTAGAAGAACATATGGAGTGAAATTTCAAAAGAAACAGACTTTACATATAGATATGGAGCCTATTCTTTAATTCATAATGTATTGGCTCTTTGATTCAAAATGTATTAGTATTGGAATTAATGCTAGAAAATCAATCGGAAAAAGGAGACGGTGCATTGGTAGCTGAGAACCAATCAAATAAGAAGCGTGAATGGCTATTTTCAAAATAAGCAATTAACATGCGCACAATGACCAAAACCCATATGCATATTTATATCTTGGAACTCACAGTAAAATTAAACCAAACTAATTAATGAATTATTTAAAAAATTTAAAATAACCACAAAATTTCTTGCACCACATTATGCCACGTCATCATTTTAAACTGCCTTAGAATTTGCCACATCAGCTTCATGACATCAGCATCAACGGCCCTTTAATATATAATATAGATAAGTGTCAATTTAACCATCATCAATTGACAATTATAACCCAATAGTTCCACACTATTTCGACTTTGGTCCTTACAGTTTATATTAGATGACATGGACTCGTAACCATAATTAAATCAATTGAGGTACAAACTAGTGATAAATATAATATGGTTATTTAACTTAACACAAGTACAATTATATGCCCGTATGCACTTAATACGATATATGTACATAATGTTTAGTTCACACTTTTTACGGTAACACCAAGTACAATCACATTTTGACACTAAAATTATGTTGAGCAACAAGGAGTTAAATTAATCAAATAAGTTTAACCAACTAATCACGAGTATTAAATCTACTAAAAAATGGTTGGTAAATAAAGCTTTGTGTCAAAGCTTCAACAATAAGGTGCAACAAAGGTGTAACATAGTGATCCACCAAACAAATTACATAATCAGAATAAACACCATGAATATATTATATTCATTTCATCTCAAAATAGTCTACACTATTTGTTTTCAAATAATTTTCTATTTTCAAAAAGTAAACTTCTCATTTTACTTTCATTTATTAATCTAAATCATTTATTTATTTAAAAAATTCTATTAAAAATGCGTTGATTATAAAGATAATATTTACATTTACACGGTCTATCTAAATTCCAACAAAAACTTTTAAATCAAGATAATACTATACTGCATTTTATCGCTACAAATTTGTCTTACAAGTTACGATTAAGCTTGTTCATCATTTCCTCTCTAAGGTAATTATCAAATATTTTACACGATGACTGTATTATATGATTATTACGTATTATTTTTTCTAATAACTATACTAATATAAAAATTATACCCTAAAACAGCGTCAGAATCCCCAAACTTGGCATCCACCTTTGTTTCCTTTGCCCATTTCAACCCTCAAAATCCAACAGAAATCAATCAATCAATCCCTCTCTACGAACCCTAATTTAACAACCATGTTCCGTCAAGCAGCTAATCGCCTTCTCACCAGATCCACCACCACTTACACCACCACCGGCGCCGCTACCACCATCCGCCGCCCTTTCGCCACCGATGTCTCCGCCGAAGCTTCCTCCGGCGACAGCGATTTCATCGAAGCATGGAAGAAAGTTACCCCAAACATCGATCCACCAAAAACACCGATTCAATTTATGGAACCACGCCCACCTACACCTTCAAATTTGCCATCTAAACTCACTGTCAATTTCGTCCTTCCCTACTCTTCTGAACTCTCTAAACAAGAGGTTAGTTTTTTATTGTTTCTTACTGTATTTGATCATTTCAATAAATTAAGGTTTGTATTGTGAATAATGAGCTTGTAGTGTTAAGATCTGAGATGAAGTAAAGTGGTTATATTTGCTTATGTACATATTAAACATAGCTAAAATGGTTTAAGATAGAGATGTAAGATGTAGAAATTGAGAGTCTTATATAATCGAACATAAAATGCCAACCATGATCTCATAAATGTAAAATTTTACATGAAAAGTGAGGTGGAGGAAGACTTAAGACGATGGCTTAACTGTAACAGTAGCAATGACTCGTGTCTCAAATAGGTCATTTCGCGTATAATACAACAACAAAGTAACTATTGTAATTAAAAGTTGAGGAAGGCTTAACCCTACAGTGTTGCCTGTGGTGGAAATTGGTGCAATAATGTGATAAGAAGGAAACCCTTGGCTCTGTGTAGTCCAACCTTTCTTACATTCAACCTCTATGTAATTTATAAACTTTTGTAGTTTATTGTTAGTTGACCCTTAACGCCTTTAGAGCCTGAATCACCTTTGGTCTTAGCCCTCCAACAATACCAACCTAACATGTGTCATGTATTAATGCTCTAGTTTGGTTTCAAATATATGACTATGTCAAGCAATTAATGTGAAATGATTTTTGATCAAATATTGGGTGGTAAAACGAGGTGCATATATTCAATCATTGAAACATACTTGGTGTAATGCATTACAAAAAATGTGTGTTGCAACTATAATTGAATGAATGAGAGGTTTAGGTAGCTCTGGTATAAGAAGATATTAGAGTCTGGACTATGAGGATGTAAGCCGCAGTAGGAGGATATATTGGGTTGGACTATAACAATATATATATATATATATATATATATATATATATATAGGGTAGTGATCAGGAGGGAAGTGCCTTTTTGGGGGGAAGCGGGGAAGCGTTAGTATGCATCAAGAAGCATATTACAATTATCAATCAAAACGTCAACAAAAAATTATTTTTATTGGTAAATAGTAATCAAAATCGATGCTATAAAAAATATTTTAACGAATGAATTTCATTTTTAAGTCATAACATTAATTGATGAATATTTATTTAATAAATTGTTAATATGCAGTGTGATGCATATTAACTAATATTCATCGCGATGCGTATTAAAACTTCACATTATTTGAAAGATATTTTTATTGTTAATATGCATCACAATGCATATTAACTAATATGCATCGCGATGCATATTAACGAATTTGGATCTAATATCCATAAATCGATGCTATAACTTGAAGAAAGAATTTATCAAGGAAGCTTAACATTCATAGCATCGATTCTGATTAACATTTACTAAATTTCAGTTTTCTTTTTTCGAGATTTGTATGGGTGAAGGTAAAATGCTTCCTGATGCATACTAACGCTTCCTCCTTCCCCCAAAAAATGCAATTCCCTCTGGATCATTCCACTATATATATATATATATATATATATATATATATATTGAATATAGGTGGTTTGAAACCTCTCATTCTTTTAACAATGGTTGTAGCATGCCACTTTTGTAAAGTTGTAAACTGAATGTGTTTTGATGGTTCTATTTTTGCATCTCCTTTCATCACCTCAACCTCAATTGTACGTTGTCTTATCTTGATTGGTGGATATAACATGGAATATATTCGGTTTGGAGCTGCCAAGAACATCATAAATTGACATCTTTTTATTTGGTAATAACACTAGATAACTACTGCTAGTTTTCAATGTGGTTGGTATTGTTTGTTGGCTAAAGATAGAGACGATTTACAATGTTAGGATCAAACAAGAATGAACTACAAGAGACTTGTTGAATGTGATAACGGTTGAGCTGTTGAAAGTCAATGCTTCCGTTCATAATGCATAAATCTCTATTATATAGTACTGCATCATAGGGTTAAGTTTTATTTCTATGGTTTTTGTCTCTGATATTTTGCTGATGGAAAATGATAGATAGGCCTAATTAACTTGTATTTTGTTTGAGATTTTTTTCTTGTTGGTAGATTGGAGGTTGTTTAACCGACTTTGTATGTACATGTTGTATCGTTGTTCCTATCAATGCAAAGTTATTTGCTAAGTAATCAGGTTGAGTGACTGTGGAATGTAGGATTTGTTGGTCTAAAGCTTCAAACACCACAGTTGGACGTAATTTCCTAATACTACCCAAGTGAAAAGCTTGTTCTGAGCATTAGATGGAAGTAGTACAATATAAACCTAGTTAAACTTAATCTAGCTGTCACATGTATACCTGTATGTTTTGTTCACACAAGAGATTGAAACTTCGTATATAGATTCATATATTTAGATCTACGCTTGAGAAAGGCTCAAAATCTTCCTGTTAACTAATGAAGTGTTGATCTAAGCATATGATTGTATCTCTTAACTTTCTTGAAACAAATTGTGACTGCATTTTCAGTTATTTGATACGACAGTATGTAGTTCTAATATTAATATAAATAAGCCAAATTTCTCGAAAGACCTGAACCTTTAATATACCAACGAGACCGACGAAAATGGAAGACATTGAAGGTTTAGGCGAGTGAAAGCATTCATTTACAGATACATGCTTAAAAGTATTCTGTTGCGTGTACAGAAAAAGAATGGATGGTTCATTTTATATTGCTATAGATGACTGATCTTATGGTTTTTTCTTCTACATTGATGATTGATCTTATTTTTTTTAGTTTATCGTGTAAGATGTTAAATTAAACTTTCTTGATCAAATTCTCATATATCATAGACATTAATAAGTTAAAACAGTTTTGTGTCAGTAGACTCATTTTTATAAGGACTGGTTGCAATAAATTCGAAGTGGCAACCTACTTTTCCTTACGAAAATAGCTGCCTACTTCTGTTTTCATCCATTTCAGGTAATGTGTTTCCATTTTTTGTTGCAAGTAGCAACATTCTTTAGATTACAGTACTATAAAAGTGAAGCTATATTCCCAAAATGGAAGAAATCAAAATTAGCTTAATAGTTTATTATCTTTCTTAATTTTTTAACAATTATTGGAGACTTGGAGTATACCAAAATTTGATTTTCTCAACATACAATCTGATTATTTGTATCACAACTTGCCATATATTATAAAGTATGACAGTACGTTGAAGTAATGTTCGATATAACTATAAAGCAATCTAGTAAGTAAAAGTTAACAATGACTATTATAGTCGTCACTCGTCAATGTGTGTGTGTGGAGCTCCTTTATTTGGCAAAAGGTAGAAAAACTATGGGATTGCCTGATTATTCACCATCTTGCAATGCATTTCACGGTGTTCTGTCAAATTTGTGTATAGTGTTGGCTCAACATCTCAAACCATGCAACATACCCAAACGGAGCACTTATAATGTTTAAGTCTTTAAGATAGCAGAATTATTGTAAACTCATCTAGAACTTGTATTTTTTTGGGATGTCTCATATGTTGAGCTTTGGGTAAGCATCCATGATCCATGTTGATAGACGTTCTTTGACATGTTTCTTTAGGTATTGGTTAAAGTTAGCCAAGTTTGCTGATTTTTTTCCCATTGCTGTCATATGGGCCTGCCTCGCCATGTATAGGATAATGAAAATTTATTGGTGTTGATCAAAGTAGACGACTTTAACCGTTCTGTGAATTCTTATAGAATTCTAAAAGCAAGACTATTATCCTGTTAGAAGGTCATCACTTTAGGTATCTGTGGTATATCTGTGTATTCTCTAGTGGAATAATGACTCAACAAATAATTGGAGTAATTTATTTGCTTATTGAACATGTTTAGAGGTGGCAATTGTCCCATTTACTTATGAAGCGGTTGTTTTGGTTATGTTTCATTTCCAAGGTCAAATGGATGAAATAGACATATATATTATATAAAGGACAGGGGTCAAATGGTAGAAAGTTGCCCAAAGTGTATATCTAGTGCATAAAACCTCCAAAATCATTATATTAAAAACATCATACTTTTTTATTGAAGTAGTATAAAATTTCTAGACAGTCACTCTGTTGGTCTCTTGGGCAACCCAACTTGAACTTACCTGTTTCGACTCCTACAAGAAGGGCCCATTTTTTCCCTCAAATTCGTGTTGAATCGTTACCGTACTTGCTCGCTCTACTCATTTTGCCTCTAAATACGCTATGAGACTTATGGAAAGTAGTAATGAAGCCTTTTTTCCATGAATTTTTTGTTAATTGTATTCCTGTGATGTTACAGGTTGATATGGTGATAGTTCCAGCAACAACTGGTCAGATGGGTATTTTACCAGGACATGTTCCAACAATTGCAGAGCTGAAACCAGGCCTCCTCTCGGTTCACGAAGGTAACGATGTGAAAAAATACTTCATCAGCAGCGGCTTTGCTTTTGTGCACTCGAACTCTTATGCGGATATATTGGCTGTTGAGGCTATTCCACTTGACCGAATCGATCCCGCACAAGTACAAAAGGGTTTGAGCGAGTTTACACAGAAGCTGAGCTCAGCATCAACCGATTTGGACAAAGCCGAAGCCCAGATTGGAGTTGATGTTCATAGTGCTCTCAACTCTGCTCTTACAGGTTAGAAGAGAATGGTGAGTGCTTTTGCGATCCTTTTGTAACTCAAAATAAGAGTTTTCTCAATGGAGAAAACTTTGGTAGAATGTGTTGCCATTTTTGTATCGGTCTATGCTGAATTTCGGATAACTATATCACATTTGATATATCAGTTCTATCGAATTTGGTTTTCTCAAAACTTGAATGAAAATTCAAGATATGATATTTACTTGGGGATTGTTATGATTATGATGAAAAGTATAATAAATTTGGTTTTCTTGAAACTCAAGAAGATGGTACGGATTGCTCAAAACCTCTAGAGGATTATCAGTGTTAACCTTTCTCTTTCTATGTTAAATACATTGATACAATGTGGATTACAATGGGTCTGTATCATACTAAGTCTTACAGGACTATACAAAGTTATATTGTACTGTGTTAATGTAACCAACAAGGGTTGAAGTTGCCGGGCCTGCTGCAGATGCTTGCTATGGCCACTTGGCCAGGCTGGAGCGGGACCAATGCGGTAGCCTCCAGCTCAGTGGGTCTGTTATTCCTTGTTGGCCAGGATGTGGATGCCCGATGGCAGTTTGTTTGAGCCTATTTGGTTTTCACGATAAAATTAGAAATCAATATGAAAATCGAAATAATGATTCAGTTATGGACCAAATTGATCCAATAAATTAAATTATACAAACCATATGCTTTAATATATATCATAGTGACACAGTGTGCAAGTACTGAACACCTCCTATGATCACTCAAACTAAAAGAAATTTAATTGTTATGTTTAATTACTGTATTAGTGAAAAAGACGATTTTAATAAACTCTAAATATACCCCAAAAATCTTCATCTTCTACAATGCTCTAGAGTCTAGAATCTAGATAGGGGGCGGTGTACCATTATTAAATTTTGAATTATAGACTCATTTAGAAAGGGTTGCGAACAAAAACCAGTTTTATATCCTCTTTTGACTATTGACACCGTATTAGAAATACCCATAATTGTTAAGATCTCGATCTTGATCGTAAGATCTTACGATTTTACGATCTCCGTGAATGAAAATGATTCCGATCTTACATAGGATCTGCTTAGAATCCCGATCTTATGTCGATTTTGAGCATAAGATCTTACGATCTCGATCCTATCCGATCTTATTTAACATGAATTAATGAGTAAAAAATATAAATTAGTTGATTTTGTTTAATAAAAGGTTAATATGTTTATCATATAATTAAATACTATACGAATTAATCAATTCTTCAACTAAAATAGTTTAACATGTGAAAAACTATATTTTTAAATAAAAAAATATAGTAATCTAAGTCGGTATGATAAGTATGAAAAATGTTACGGTGTTTAAACTATAAAGGTTTAATTAATTTGTCATGCATTCGATCTTTTAGATGTATTATAATACACATTTATGAGCTCGTAGTGCATGAGTATGATCTTACGATCCCAATCCGATGTTACGATCACGATCTTATGAAGACAAAAACGATCTTAGATAAGATTCCGATCTTGACAACCTTGAAAATACCTAATTATTACACTCTTCACCAATCAAATAACATCTCCACATACTAAGTTTGTTTTGATTGGTTGTAACATGAAAACAGACATTTATTTGGCACAAGTCATAATAGCGATATGGACACTTGTAATGAGACGGATGACGGATGGGTGCGTTTAATTACAGAAAACTTCCCCACTTTTCTAGAAAAATTATCTAAGAAAACAAGAAAATTAGAAAACGTGTTCAAATTCGGGGTTTTTTTTTTAACTTTTCTAAGAAAAGGAAAATCCTTGTTTTCCTTTTTATAACTACAAAGTTAAAAAATACTTTTGATGGTTTTTTTAAGTTTTCCATTTCTAACTCCACCCCTTGCAACAAAACACGTTTTATAGATTTTCCATGCTTTTCTAGAGTAGTAAAATACTTTTCATTCTCTAGAATAATGGGAAGAAAAAAAATGTTGAAACTTTTCTGTAAATAAACGCGCCCAAATTTTACTTTTAAGTAGACCTAAAACTCACACTAACCTTGATGGTTGAGTTTGGTTTAAGTTAAAATGCATAATTGGATGACATTAGTTTTTTAACATATACAATTAGGTATATCGTCACCAGTTACGTGTGTGTCCCACCTCTTAAGATATGGAAAGCCGGTTTGTTTTTTATTTTTTTTCAATTCCATAAAGATGAATGTTACGTTATTCTTTGAGCTAGACATATACAGTATTATATTTTCACAATCACATCAAGTAGTAAATTTGCCACCTAACATCGTTTATTTGGTTAACACCCTATTCTGATTATATAACATTAAGTTAGCATAATTTGTCACTTTTGATTAAAGTTGCAAGCTAAATCCAGTTTTGTGCTAATGTTCAGTTTCTATTGTTCAAAACAAGATACTTTGCTAAAACAGTTTAACCATGATATTATTTACGTAATATGTTAATATAAGAGCATGCGGAGTGGTCACCGTTCTGTCAGCATTTTTGATCGAGAACGCTATTGGAAAGCGTTCTGCCACTCTCCTCTATTGTGTTCTCTACGGCGTTTTGGAGCACCGTCCAGCTCAAAACGCTCCTTAATTTGTTTTTTTTTTATTGTTTTTTTTTAGTTTTCTGCTCACACGCATTAACATAAAAAAAATTTAAAATACATTTCGATAACACTATAAACTCGATATCCTTCACTCTTTCACTTTTTGATCATCAGTGTTTGTAAATTCGATGTCACCCCTTCTCGTGCTCTAATCACACATAACTAATAGTATTGATATAAATGCATTGATTCTGTATAACAAGTTAAAAACGACAGTCATGATTTGTAAACATCAATTTTTTTTTTCATTATTACATGACTTATTATACAATATTACAATACATGTTTAATACTATACAGATAAAAATTGGTTATGTACAAATCATCGAGGATTAAATACTAAATACTACATCATTTTGGCGTTTGGTCTTTACATATCATAAATAGATTTCATTAATAGTAGTAAATAATACTCCTACTTCGTAACTTATAAAAGTACTATGATTTAGATTTGTTAAAGGGGGTGGTTGTAAAATTAAAAGCATAAGACCAAATGTCATGTTTAGAACAAAGAGTGTTTGATTAATGAGTTGAAAACTTTTGTTGACTAATGAACCAAAGCTAATGAATCATCAATTGGCCACATGACATGTGAAGATGCTGGTGATGACTCACTTCCACATAATAATGAGGAATAATTAAATCATTGCATAATTATTACTACTTGCTATGTGTTTTAAAGGGATTCTCTTTTCATACGATCGAAAAAATATCGAAAAAATGTACAGAATAAAGTACAGAATGTTAAGAAAAAATAATGAAAAAAAGTACAGAATAAAGTACAGTAATGATTGTGTTTTAAAATAAAAAAATAAAAAGGAGTGGTATATATATTAGATCCCCTTTTAAAACATACATAAACACATCATAATCACTGATGAAAGCAACGGTTTATTTTATAATATATAAAAAACATTAAATATGTTAAAGCTCAATTGACAATTAAGTTAAGACATTTATGCATACTTGTATCTATATACTATTAAGTACACATATCATCATTCTACTATTTGTGAAAATTATGAGTTTTGGTAAGTTTATTTGTGTAATGTGTCGAATAGGTGTATAGTAAGGCGAAATAGATCAAATGGGTTACAATTCATAGTTGGTTTCGAGGTGGTTTTAATTTGCTCATAATATGGTTTTGAATAGGCTTAGACCGATGTTGATGGATGGGTTTGAAAGTTACAATTGCTGAAGTTGGTTTTGAGGTAGCTGAAGCTTGTTGTCGGAACTTTCGTTTAAAGCTAGAAGCTGAAATTCATATTTATTTGATACGTGTTTTGTAAACTAGCATGAAAAATCATAAAATAACATAAAGGTAAACAAAAGTATAATTCAAAACATCAAGATTATATAACGAAAGGGTATTCGTATAATTTCAAATATCATAACTTATAAAAAGATTTTTTTAAAAAAAAAAACTACTTAAAATAACTTAAGTTTTAAATAAACTTTTATAAGTTTTACTTACCAAACAAAATTTATAGTTTAAACATTTAGAAGCTAATTGTCAAATGTGAAAATATATATCAATTGAAGGCATCAAACCTCGTACATATCAAATGAAATGTATGTTTTACTCTTTAGGTGTGGGCTCATGAGTAGTTATTAGTTATCAATGAATGTGATAAAAATAAAACTACTTTTTAACTTTTATTTAAGTTATTATGTCAACGTGGACATTTGAAACGGGATGGAAGGAGTATACAAGTAAGAATAGGTAATATTTAGAAAGTTTACAAATTTATATAGTTTTATTGAAAACCTTTTTCTCGTATTTTGACTTACAAAATGTACTAGTAAATTATTACGTTATTCAATTATTTTTAAAAACATTTAATAAGCTCACACCATTGCTTACCATCATAAAATTAAACTCATATTCTATTCAAAATTTTAATAATATCAACTTCATCCACCTAACGTACCTTTCTAACTCGATTAAATAATTATTATGGTATAATAATTGATTTTTAGAACATGACCATTTAATGACTCGTGAAGATCCAACCAAAACTAATGACTTTATTTACACTATACACATTGGTCCCGATTAATCACATTTGGCGTGGTCATCGAATTAATCAATACTTATGTCTGGTTGCATCAATTAATTAAGTTTCAAACGACATAACCGATGAAGGTTAAGGATTGTCATAAGTTGTGATAACTCAATGTCAAATCATTGTTGGATTTCGCTTGACGACTTCAACTTCATTTCACAACACGTTCCTTATAACTGTATATTAACCTTTGATGTTTGTATTTTCTTAATGGTTCAAGTTGCAAAGCAAGCAAATAAATATTGTAATTGACACTAATTTATTAGTCAACAATGCAAATAGTTGTGATACATGTTTTTTTTTTTTTTTTTTTTGAATAACGACTAAAATATTAAAAGCTCAACCGTTGTGATACATGTTAATTCTTGATAAAAGTATAAGATAGATGTCGTAGTAATCAAATTCAATAAGAGATTGTTCATAAAACCAAAGAGTCTCTAATTAAATATTAAGTCGTCTTTGAATATGTGTGAACATTGATTTAATTTTATTAAAAAATAAAAGAAAAGTCAATAACGTGCATAAACTTCGTGTACTTTGATTGATATTTATGGGGGTTAAAGAGTTTATTATGGTATGAGTACAAGTATTAATGCGTTTTAAATTCTTATTGACAGCCCTTAGGGCTGTCGTTATCATTTATTTCCTTTTGGACAGTATTCTAAACAGTATTTAGAGCACGGGATGTAGTGCTTTTGTAATTATTAGTGTTCTGAAAAGAATGTTGTTGAGAAATTTGTGGTGTGATGGACAATGTTCTAGACAATGTTCTGAACAATATTCTGAACAGTATTCTAGAGTCAAGTACACTAATCTATTCACCATAACAGTATAACAGTTTTAATAGTATGATGAAAGGAAAAGCCATATATATATACGGTGTTCGGTCAAATACATATACACAAGCAAAATGCCTACACGTGCCCATTTATAAAAGTTGGAGGAGAAAATCATAAAGCACATAGGATCAAGAGCCACAATATTTTATTTTTATTTTTATTTTATTCTTAAAACAAAAATATAAACAAATAAAAAATAGTTAATTTAATAAAATGGAATCTAAGTGGTGCATACTGCATAGTAGCCAACCAGAGAGATCTTAGCCGTCGAATCTGGGCATGACTCATGCAAACGACATCGTTTTGAAGGTAGAGCCCCAGAAGGTTCCTTTTTAAAGTGAAGCGTGAAGTGTATTGTCGGAGAGTAATTATTTATTTGGTGCTTCGCTGTCACAAGTCACAACTCACAAGTGCACTTTCTAAATCAAGCAATTTTCACGAGGTTTATCTTCGGGTAGAATAAATATAGCAAAATGAGGTTTAAAAATAAAAATTATTGGAAATTAAATTGTTAATTGAAGTTGGAAGGTGAAGTTAGAGTATAAAATTCTTACGATACTTGAAGGGTTTACATAAGGATAACTTACGATGTACTTAAAGTCTATAAACTAATGAAGATGAATTAGTTACTATTGTTAAGATCATCTATTGAAATACGATTGTAGAATTGAAAGACTTTACACTACTACATTACTTATGTCAGGATACTTCGAAGCTTCATATTAAGGGCATTTCCAATATATACATTCAGGGCTGACAAATAAATTTGGAAGGTCTTGTGCTATATTAAGAAATATGGCCCCCTTTTTACTATACAAATTTGTGTTTTCTCTTCCTATGAGCCATAGTTTAAAATGTACTTAAACTAATGAAGATGAGTTAGTTACTATGTTAAGATCATCGATTGAAATACGATTATAGAATTGAGAAACTTTACACTACTACGTTACTCATGTCAAGATACTTCAAAACTCCGTATTAAGGGCATCTCCAATGTATACACTAAAACTTTGCACTATTTTGGTGTAACATAGTAGTATGTTTTTAGAATATGCTTACACCAAATATTATATTTCTACAATGTATGCACTAAATCTTGACACTAAATGATCAAAACTTTACTAATGAAACATTTTATCGGGGTATAATGAAAAGTTTAAAGGTTTGATGCGGTGAATAATGTTACACCAATTTCAGTGCAAAATAATATTGTGTATAGTGTAACACTAAATTTTTATACCAAAATTTTATACCATTTTAATGTCTTGGTTGGAACCAAAGTACACCAAATTTTTGCATCATTTTGATGTAATACGAGTTTTAGTGTAACATCCTGTTTCTGGGCCTGGAAATAAATTGTATTTTTATAAGTTTGGTTGGTTTATTTAAGAATAAACAAGTAAAAGAGCCTAAGTTTTTATTGTGACAAGTAAAATATTGTTTGTTTTAAAAAGTTAAAGTTGACGGTAAAATAAAAGTATTTTGACTTACGGGTATTTTCGGGTTCCAGACAATAGGCTAAGAGATGGTATAATATTACACATAATAAAAGTGGGGCGGTGGAATGGAATTGTCTGGATCATTTCTTACCTGCCAGTTCTTCCTTTGTTTTCTTTGAAATCCTCTCAAACCTCATTCACATCTCTTTCAAAATAAATCAAGAACACAAATTAGAGATTAATCTTGCTAAAGGAAATCTGAGTTCATTATCATCACTAGCATCTTCTTCATCTTAAATTGTAAGTTCTTTTGGTGTTCTTGAGCTTATTTTATAGAAATTGGATATATGATGAACATATGTGATTATGTGAAATTGATGCTAGAGATTAGTTACAATATGATCAAATGACGATTTTACATGATTATATGATGATTGAATGCTAGAATTGTTGGTGTTCTTCAAGTTGAGTTCATAGGTTAGGTTTTAGTGATTTTGGTAATTTTGGTGAATTAGGATGATGATGCATGCTTATAGATGATGTTAGAATTGTTATTTGTTGTTATAATATGTTTATGGAATATGTTTGTGGTCTTGTACATGGTAAATTCGTGTTCATAAACTGATTTGGTGAATTTGGGGTTTTTGGTTCGTATTGTGTTTATGCTGAAAGAAGAAGTGCAGGTACAGGGTCAGAAGCCGGCGGCTTCATAGAGAAGCCGGCGGCTTGGCATAGAAGCCGGCGGCTTCAGGCAAACGGCTTCTATATTTGAGTTCGGGTTAAAAGTTGGGTACTGAAAAGAGGCTGGAAGCCGGCGGCTTCAAGGAGAAGCCGGCGGCTTGAGGGGGAAACCGGCGGCTTCATTGGGAAGCCGGCGGCTTCTGGGTGGTTTCCAGCAATTTCATTTCTTTTGTTTTGTATGATTAAATGTTAAAGATATATGATGTGTGATACGTGTTATATGGTATAGTATATAAGATATATGTTAGATGATATTGAAATACGTTATATGAGATCTTGATATAAGTATTGTGATTTGTGTTGAACGTTTACTGACTTGGTGTTGTTGTTGCTTACAGATAAGCGGACGGCCACTCAGTAAGATAAGACCTCTGAGTTGGCGATCAGGCGTGAATATTTGGTGAGTGGAATTGTAGTCCTCGGTTCCACCCAGTTGTAACGGGTTCGGTTACAACGGGTAACCAGGATAGTTTATATCAGTAGGTTGTTGTTATTGGTCGTACCGGTACTGTAACATCCTCTCCGGTAGCCTGATATTTTTCTATTTATAATTGCGTATTTAATTGTTTTAAATAATTTTGTGATATAATTGTTTAATTGTGAAACTTGGTAAATTAAGTTTCAGGACTTATTGTGTTTAGTAAAATGTTGTTTGTTTTAATATATTAAAGTTGATGGAACAATAATATAAATTTCTCGCAATCGATATTTAGGTGCCAGACAATAGATTTAGAGCGGGTATAAAACACCCAAAGTTGTGGGTCGGTTTTAGTGAGGGTCGACTTTTAATTGGGGATCACTTTCCCAATTTCTTTCTTGCTCTCTCTTTTCAATTTCATTAACCACCTAAACCCTAAATATGATCCTCTAAATTTATCAAGAATCATAAACAAGATTTAAAGTTTCAAGTTGTGATTCAAGCTAGTTGCTCTCATCCTTTCTACTCTTCATCTTCTTCATTTGGTAAGGTAAGAAAGTTTATAGTGTATAAGTTCAAATGTTAAATAGAAATGAAATTGATGAATTGAATGATCCTTGTAAGTTTATATAGTGATTGTTTGTGACATATGATGATAGGTAATGGTTATTAACTAGTTAAATGTATCGAATTCAAGTTTTGAGTTAAGATTTAAATTAGTTTGATAATATGAATGGGTTTGATGATTTTGGTGTGAATCTTGGTTATTTGGGTGTTATTGTAGTTGCTAAATGGTAATTTGATATCATATGAAGTTGTAGTAGCATTAGGAATCGAGTTTTCTGCGGATTATGCTCAAAAGTTGGAATTTTTAGTTTTTGGTTCGTGCATATTTCTTAGCTGCTGCTGCTGCTGTTCTTGAACTGGAGGAGAAGCCGGCGGCTTGATGAGCCAAGCCGGCGGGTTCTGTTATATGTTGGGGAAGCCGGCGGTTTCAACACCAAGCCGGCGGCTTGTGACCCCTAACCGGTGGGTCAATGACCCAAACCAGCGGATGCTAGAGGCTTTAAAACTCAATAAAGTTCTGTTGATGAAAAACATAATTCACCCGGCGGGTGAATGTGGTGACCCGGCGGTTAGCCATGGGAAGCCGGCGGCTTCCATGGTTAAGCCGGCGGCTTGGGGGCCGGTTTCAGGATGTTTTGATTTTAGTTCTTGTAATTTATTTCAATCTTAATATAAATAACTAATTGATGATTATATGATACATTATGATTGAATATGCATGATTAGTAGTTAGTAATCTCGATGTTTATATTAATGAGTTCCAAATGTGTTGAACTTTTATAAGTTATATTTGGGCGATTTCGATTACTAACTTTTTATTGGTGTTGAATCTCAGATCCTTTGAAAGACAAAGTTGCCCCGAGAATCTGAGTAGTTGAGGACGAAGGTATTGGTGAGTGGATTCAAAACTCACCGTTTGGCTTAGTTGTAATCATTTGATTACGACGGGTAAACGTAGACTTGATTATTGAGTTGATTAGTTGTTATTGTTGATCATATGCCTATATGTGCTTTGTGTGGCCTTCGGGCATTGTTGTTAATGAGGTCAACGAGTTGATGAACTGTTGGTTGGGCTAGTGTGTTGTTGTGTGAATGGTACAGGGATGTACTTCATTTGTTGTGTGTGCTGAACTGTACCTAAGTATAATAAACACTAGCTATCGGTCTCGTCCGTTATGGCCATACGGATATGTTTGAATAAGTGATCTTGGGGAGCCGCCCGGGTACTAAGGTTATCCCCGGATCCGCCGATCCTCATTAAGTTGTGGTTGGTTGTTGTATTTGCGAATATTTGTTGTAGTTATTTGATTTAGCTAAGTTGGATGTTGGGTGTTGGATTTACTCACTTAGCTATGTGCTAATCCCTCGTTGTTACTTCCTGCAGACTTTTGTTTTGTGCATGCGGGTGGGTAGCAGGAAGGTCAAACCTTGGAAGAATGGAATGTTTGATATTCAAGCTACTCTGATTATTTTTGTAACAGCTCAGTTTAGTTTATATAATACCCCGTCATGCTAATCTTTTGAACAAGTATTAAGTTGATGTGTCTTAAACATATAAACTGTTTTTGGTATCTTCGGAGAATATGTAACAAATTATGGTATTTTATTTATCTTCGCTTCCGTATTATCTATAATATTATTACTATGGAATGAGGGGTGTTATAAGTTGGTATCAGAGCATAGTTTTGGGATAATTGTTCATTGTTGAATGATCAATCCCAAAACTCGAGCGTGATATATCAAACATTCTTGGGTATGGGATTAGTTTTTGTTGAAGATAGTTAGTATTTAGATGCTAACGATTAACAAAAGTTCAAGTGTTGTGTTGAATTTCAGAAATGGCAGATAACGAACCACCGACCACCAACCCCAACAATGCCTCCAGGATCGTCGCTCCTCAATTTGGGACTCATACCGAGCAACATGATCATAATGGTACTTCTCAACCAACCGGACAACAATCTAACCGAGATGAGTATATTCATGAGATGGAAGACGAGTTAGTAGTTCTCAGGGAATTCAAGAGGAAAGCTGAGGAAGCTGCGACCAGACAGTTATTTCAGCAAACTCCAGTCTTTGGTTCTGGTTCATTCTCTCAATCAGAAAAGAAGTGTTCATACAAGACTTTTATGTCTAGTCGACCACCAGAATTTCAAGGAAGTAAAAATCCTACGGTAACTTTGAATTGGCTTAGGGATATGGAACGCAAATTTGATGTGACTTGCTGTGATGATGAACTTAAAGTCAAATATGCGGTTCAATGCATGAAGGATGATGCGATGGTTTGGTGGGATTCTGTTACCGGACATTTGCCGCAACAACAAAAGGAATCTATTAATTGGACTCAATTTCATCAGGCGGTTCGTAACCAATACTGTTCGGATTTTGATATTGCTAGGATTCGAAGAGAGTTTGTGAATCTTCGATTAAAGGATGACATGAGTATTGATGAATTGATTTCACAGTTTACGGATAAGCTTAGGTTCGTGCAACAATGGGTTCCTGATGAGAAGACCCAGATAGAACAGTTTGTGGATGCTTTACCGGATAACTACCGTACGGTTGTGAGATTGGATAAGGATTTATCGCATGCTTTTAATCTTGCGCGGTCTGCCGATAGTGATTTGAGAGGTTTGAGATTATGGCAAGGAAAGGATACAAGTTTCTCTAAGGCAAGAACTGAATCGTCGGGTAGGAATAAATCTAAGTGGCAAGGGAATCGACAAGGTGGTAAGAAATTTGTTGGAAGAAGTAGTTCTTCGGGAAGTTATAATAGTTCCAACTGGTGTAGTTCGTGTAGGTCTCGGCATGATGGTCCGTGTACGGCTAAGACAAACAAATGTATGAAGTGTGGTGAATTGGGTCATGAGATAAAAAGTTGTCGGTATCCAAATTTTGTTTGTTGGACTTGTAAGAAGGAAGGACATAGGGTTGGTCAATGCCCGGAGGCAAGGTCGACGGGGTCGGGTTCGGTCGGGAGTTCGGGATCTTCCGGTCAGAAAAGAAAGAACCCTCCTCCAGCAACTAGTAGGGCTTTTCAGATGACGGTTGATGAGGCCGTGCGTACTGAAGATGTTATCACGGGTACATTTCTTATAAACTCTGTACCTGCACGTGTATTGTTTGATTCGGGTGCTAATTGTACTTTCATTTCTGTGCAATTTTGTGATAAGTTGAAATTAGCCCCTACTGTGATAACAAAGCCTATAGAAGTAGAAATAGTTAGTGGTAAGTTAGTTCCTGTTACCACCTCGGTGACTGGAGCTAATATTACTATTGATGATCACGTTTTTCCTATTTCCTTCTTGTTGATGCCAATCCCTAGTTTCGATGTAATAATTGGTATGGATTGGTTGAGTCAGAATAAGGCTAGTATTGATTGTCACCAGAAGTTGGTTAGGATCCCAATCTCCGAAGGGTCATATATTGTGGCTCGAGGAGAACGGGATGGTGTAGCTATTCCTTTGATTTCGTTGATGAAAGCTAGGAAGTCATTGTCAAAAGGTTGCGAGACATACCTAGCTTATGTAGTCGATGCCAAATTAGAAAGGAAAACTGTTTCGGATGTTCCTGTTGTTTGTGAGTACCCTGAAGTGTTCCCCGATGAGTTGCCTGGGTTACCGCCAGTTAGGGAAGTAGAATACAGAATTGATCTTGTTCCGGGCTCGTCGCCAATTGCTAAAGCTCCTTATAGGTTAGCTCCTTCGGAGATCCGTGAAATGATGAATCAGATTCAGGAGTTGTTAGATAAAGGTTTTATCAGACCTAGTTCCTCGCCGTGGGGTGCACCAGTGTTATTTGTGAAGAAGAAAGACGGGTCGTTACGCATGTGTATTGATTATAGAGAGTTGAATAAGAGAACGGTAAAGAATAAGTACCCTCTTCCGAGAATAGATGATTTGTTTGATCAGTTACAGGGTTCTTCGGTATATTCTAAGATTGATTTGAGGTCGGGTTATCATCAAGTCCGTGTTTGTGAACAAGATATACCTAAAACTGCTTTTTGTACTAGGTACGGTCATTATGAATTTTTGGTTATGCCTTTTGGTTTGACGAATGCTCCAGCGGTATTCATGGATTTGATGAACCGTGTGTGCCGACCATACTTGGATAAATTTGTGATTGTTTTCATTGATGATATACTTATTTATTCGAAATCTGAAACTGAGCATGCTATGCATTTGAGATTGGTTCTTGAAACATTGAGACGAGAACAGTTGTATGCAAAGTTTTCCAAATGTGAATTTTGGATCCGAGAAGTTCAGTTTTTAGGTCATATAATTTGTCAAGATGGTGTGAAAGTGGATCCATCAAAAGTTGCAACTGTGATGAATTGGAATGCGCCGAAATCTGTTTCTGAGATAAGGAGTTTCCTTGGGTTAGCGGGATACTATCGGAAATTTATCAAAGATTTTTCTAAGATAGCCGGTCCGTTAACTAAACTAACCCGTAAAAATGAGAAGTATGTGTGGACTGATCAACAGGAGCAAGCTTTTCAGACATTGAAACAATTGTTGTGTCAGACACCGATTTTAGCATTACCAGAAGGTACTGATGATTTTGTGGTTTATTTCGACGCTTCATATTCGGGTTTGGGTTGTGTCTTAATGCAAAGAGATAGAGTTATCGCTTATGCGTCTCGACAGTTGAAACCACATGAGAAGAATTATCCTACGCATGATTTAGAACTCGCAGCAGTTGTATTTTCCTTAAAACTTTGGAGACATTACTTATATGGGACTCGATGTGTTGTTTGTACCGATCACAAGAGTTTGCAGTATGTGTTCTCCCAGAAAGAATTGAATATGCGGCAGAGACGATGGTTGGAATTGATAAAAGATTATGACTGTGAGATTAGATATCATCCGGGAAAAGCTAATGTGGTTGCCGATGCTTTAAGTCGAAAGAATACTCCTGATCGAGCTTTCTATTTAAAAGTGAATGTTTCCTCGGATTTGATTGATCAAATTAAAGTTGTACAACTTGAGGCATTGAAAGACAAGAATCTGAAATCTGAAATCATGTTAAAACGCAAAGATGAATTAGTTGATGATTCAAGAGGATTAAAGACTTATCAGGCTCGTGTTTGGATTCCTTCCGTTGGTGGTATTCGGGATTTGATTCTGAATGAAGCTCATAAGTCACGAATGTCTATTCATCCGGGTAGTACTCGAATGTATAATGATTTGAAACCGTTGTATTGGTGGCCAACGATGAAAACCGACATTGCAAAGTTTGTGGGATCTTGTCATATTTGTGCTCAGGTCAAAGCGGAACATCAAAAGCCGTATGGGTCGTTAAAACAGTTGGAGATACCTGAGTGGAAGTGGATCACATAACTATGGATTTTGTGACTAAGCTACCGCGTACCGCTCGAGGAAATGATATGATTTGGGTTATAGTGGATCGATTGACAAAGAGCGCGCATTTTCTTGCTACGAGTGAGACATCATCGTTGACTAAACTGGCTCAATTGTATGTTAACGAAATCGTTTCCAGACATGGTATTCCCTTATCGATTGTGTCGGATAGAGATACTCGTTTTGCTTCTCGTTTTTGGCAAAGTTTACAACAAGAGTTGGGCACACGTGTAAACCTTAGCACAGCTTATCATCCTCAGACAGACGGTCAGTCAGAACGTACGATTCAAACTTTAGAGGATATGCTTCGTGCATGCATTCTGGAATATGGAGGTTCATGGGATTCACATCTTCCATTGGTTAAATTTACTTACAATAATTCGTACCATTCTAGTATTGGGATGCCTCCGTATGAAATGTTGTATGGTCGTCGTTGTCGTACACCTACATGTTGGTTAGAGGCAGGTGAGAAACAGTTTGCTGGACCCGACATTGTTCAAATAACCGCTGACAAAGTAGCTATTGCACGTGAGAAGTTGAAAGCCGCAAGAGATAGACAGAAAATGTATGCAGATCCTAAAAGACGATCGGTTGTATTTTCTGAAGGTGAATTAGTGTATCTTAAAGTTTCTCCATGGAAAGGTGTGATTAGATTCGGAAAACGTGGAAAGTTGGCGCCTAGGTACATTGGTCCATTCAAGATTCGACAAGTAGTAAACGATCAGTCAATGATATTGGATCTTCCTCCAGAGCTCTCTGGTATTCATGATACGTTTAACGTATGTTACTTGAGAAAGTGTAATTTAGAGGATCAGTCACAAATTCTTCCATTGCAAGATTTAAAGGTTGATCAAACCCAGAAGTTAGTAGAGGAACCAGTTGAAATTATTGATCGAAAGATTACCAAACTTAGGAAGAAACAAATTCCTATGGTGTTAGTAAAATGGAGACATAGTTTAGGTTCCAACCTAACTTGGGAGACTGAGGAGTCGATGAAATCCAGATATCCAGGATTGTTGGATAGGGCTGAGATTTCGGGGACGAAATCTCCTTAAGGAGGGGAGATTTGTAACATCCTCTCCGGTAGCCTGGTATTTTTCTATTTATAATTGCGTATTTAATTGTTTTAAATAATTTTGTGATATAATTGTTTAATTGTGAAACTTGGTAAATTAAGTTTCAGGACTTATTGTGTTTAGTAAAATGTTGTTTGTTTTAATATATTAAAGTTGATGGAACAATAATATAAATTTCTCGCAATCGATATTTAGGTGCCAGACAATAGATTTAGAGCGGGTATAAAACACCCAAAGTTGTGGGTCGGTTTTAGTGAGGGTCGACTTTTAATTGGGGATCACTTTCCCAATTTCTTTCTTGCTCTCTCTTTTCAATTTCATTAACCACCTAAACCCTAAATATGATCCTCTAAATTTATCAAGAATCATAAACAAGATTTAAAGTTTCAAGTTGTGATTCAAGCTAGTTGCTCTCATCCTTTCTACTCTTCATCTTCTTCATTTGGTAAGGTAAGAAAGTTTATAGTGTATAAGTTCAAATGTTAAATAGAAATGAAATTGATGAATTGAATGATCCTTGTAAGTTTATATAGTGATTGTTTGTGACATATGATGATAGGTAATGGTTATTAACTAGTTAAATGTATCGAATTCAAGTTTTGAGTTAAGATTTAAATTAGTTTGATAATATGAATGGGTTTGATGATTTTGGTGTGAATCTTGGTTATTTGGGTGATATTGTAGTTGCTAAATGGTAATTTGATATCATATGAAGTTGTAGTAGCATTAGGAATCGAGTTTTCTGCGGATTATGCTCAAAAGTTGGAATTTTTAGTTTTTGGTTCGTGCATATTTCTTAGCTGCTGCTGCTGCTGTTCTTGAACTGGAGGAGAAGCCGACGGGTTCTGTTATATGTTGGGGAAGCCGGCGGTTTCAACACCAAGCCGGCGGCTTGTGACCCCTAACCGGTGGGTCAATGACCCAAACCGGCGGATGCTAGAGGCTTTAAAACTCAATAAAGTTCTGTTGATGAAAAACATAATTCACCCAGCGGGTGAATGTGGTGACCCGGCGGTTAGCCATGGGAAGCCGGCGGCTTCCATGGTTAAGCCGGCGGCTTGGGGGCCGGTTTCAGGATGTTTTGATTTTAGTTCTTGTAATTTATTTCAATCTTAATATAAATAACTAATTGATGATTATATGATACATTATGATTGAATATGCATGATTAGTAGTTAGTAATCTCGATGTTTATATTAATGAGTTCCAAATGTGTTGAACTTTTATAAGTTATATTTGGGCGATTTCGATTACTAACTTTTTATTGGTGTTGAATCTCAGATCCTATGAAAGACAAAGTTGCCCCGAGAATCTGAGTAGTTGAGGACGAAGGTATTGGTGAGTGGATTCAAAACTCACCGTTTGGCTTAGTTGTAATCATTTGATTACGATGGGTAAACGTAGACTTGATTATTGAGTTGATTAGTTGTTATTGTTGATCATATGCCTATATGTGCATTGTGTGGCCTTCGGGCATTGTTGTTAATGAGGTCAACGAGTTGATGAACTGTTGGTTGGGCTAGTGTGTTGTTGTGTGAATGGTACAGGGATGTACTTCATTTGTTTTGTGTGCTGAACTGTACCTAAGTATAATAAACACTAGCTATCGGTCTCGTCCGTTATGGCCATACGGATATGTTTGGATAAGTGATCTTGGGGAGCCGCCCGGGTACTAAGGTTATCCCCGGATCCGCCGATCCTCATTAAGTTGTGGTTGGTTGTTGTGTTTGCGAATATTTATTGTAGTTATTTGATTTAGCTAAGTTGGATGTTGGGTGTTGGATTTACTCACTTAGCTATGTGCTAATCCCTCGTTGTTACTTCCTGCAGACTTTTGTTTTGTGCATGCGGGTGGGTAGCAGGAAGGGCAAACCTTGGAAGAATGGAATGTTTGATATTCAAGCTACTCTGATTATTTTTGTAACAGCTCAGTTTAGTTTATATAATACCCCGTCATGCTAATCTTTAGAACAAGTATTAAGTTGATGTGTCTTAAACATCTAAACTGTTTTTGGTATCTTCGGAGAATATGTAACAAATTATGGTATTTTATTTATCTTCGCTTCCGTATTATCTATAATATTATTACTATGGAATGAGGGGTGTTATAGGTACCAGTCTTGTCTGTTTGTTTATATTACTGAATATATGTGTTGTTGTGTGATTGTTGTTGAATTGTTGTTTAGTTGTTAACAGTTGTGAACTGTTGCTTGTTGTTGTGTGCTTTTGCATTGTGAATGCAATATGGTTGTTTTCAGAGGTCAACTGTTGTTGGTTGGGTTTGGGTACTACTGTGTAGTTGTCGAGGTTTCTTTGAGACACATAGTTGAGAACAAGCCTAGTCAGTGAAGGTAGTACTCAAACTATCGGTTGATTACTGGGAATGGCGTTGCGCCCAGTAGTCGTGGTTTCTGGGTTGGGTGGATACCAGGAACCGCCGGTCCTCTTGACGTTATGTGCTTATGTGTTTTAATTGTGGTTGTTGCTTAGTTGTAAGACTTGTTATGAGTGGGTTGAACCGTCGGTTACGGTTCCATTCACTTAGCGTGAGCTAATCCCTCGTTGTTGATCTTTTTGCAGATTAGGTTAGCTTGTTGTTGATGTAGAGGTTCGGGTTGTTGATGTTGACTGGAAGTTTGACTAAAGCTTGGCGCAACTCTGATCTTTTGTTGATGTGTTTTGGGAAAAAATTTTATATAAAGCCCGTTTTGTGTTAATATGGGTTGTAGTTAATATGGTTGTAAATCTAAACTAATGTTGTCATATTTTGGTAGTCATTAAACTTGGCAACATTATAACTTTAGAAAAAGGTCTTTGACGTGTTCAAATGGCGATTTTGGATGTAATTAACGGTTAGTAATGTTGTAGGGACGCGCTTCCACTTGTTTTATAATATTAAAAAGGTATGTTTTGGTTTGCGTAAGGACCGGGCCTTACATTTAGTGTATAAATCGGAGATGACCTTGGAATTGAAAAACATCTCAAAACTTGAAGTCGACAATTTTGCTCCAAATATGTAGTATCACTAATCACGGTTTATCTTTTTTCTAAAAAATTATAACTATACTCCATCACAAAATATATAATTGGGACTGAATTATCTATAGATCATCAACATATTTGAAAGATTCAATTTATGCTTTGGGATTCTTTGAGTTTAAGGATTTATTATGTTTGACCGATTGAATAGGGTAACGTTAGATACAACGTCCAATTCATAATTAGCGTAGTTATATGGCGTTAAATGAAATAGCTTTATATCAATAATCGCATACAATTATTTAAGCTTTAATAAATTGTTTACAAAAGATATTTCCATTTCCATAATGTATGTATATACACCCTCACACTCCATGATTACTGTTAATTCCTTTTATTATTATTTTCAAACAAACACATATTTAAAACGAGTACTATACGGAGTGGTTTTCTTTATTTATTGTTCTGTATTATTTGATCGTTTTCAGAATAAATAAAGAATACACCAAATAGAAATTAAATATTGCTGCCCATTACGGGCAGATGGAAACTGGGCAGGGGAGACAAATGACATCGAAGACAGAGCCCAATGCCGCTGGCCCACTTGACAAGTGTCTCAATAGTGGCTGGTGAACCCCACGCTTCATTAAGCATTTACATTTATACCCCCTCAAATTCAGTAAAACTACAAAATTTACCTCACTTTTAAAAATGCTCTTTATTACGGTTTTTTAAAAAACTTCAAATTTGGATTTGATTATGCTTAAATATTATTACTATAAAGTAAGTCTAATTATGAATTAAAGTAAAGATTTGACATTTGTATTTGTTTGAGGAACATAGAAAAAATAACCTTAATACATTTTTTTGATCAAAATTTTTATGAATGGGATACTATAAGTGCGTAAGATGAACACCTAGTTTATATAAAGAGTAGTCAAGGGGTAAATGGAATTTATACTAACTAAAAGGGTATCTTTTTCAAATCATTCGACTTTTAATTTTATTTTAGGCATGGCCTACGCCTCGTCATCTCCAAGGTGGGAGAATTCAGAATTATAGAAAACGACATGGTGGACATTTGACCTTTTCTTTTGCCATATTTCATTATTTTGCTCAACCACTTAAATTAATTTTACATGTTTATAATCACATGATTCTTGCATTCAATATTTTCTCAACTTTTTATATAAACTTCAATTCAATACCATAAAATTGGAATGGAATTGGAATGAACTATGACAAATGTTTGATTATATGTATTTTTTATTGAAATGAATCACAAAGATCTTACTCATGAAGTATATTAGATTATTCGACGATTATAAATACCTAATTTGAGCTTTTACGAGTTCGGTGGATGATTATAACATCACTCGTGGCCATGTCACTTGTGTGGACCTATCGGGGTCGCGCAATAAAGCGCAAAAGTTTAATGCATATGCATCTTTAAAAAAGTACATCGGTCAATTTGATGATGTAAATTGAAAACTGATTCCACCGGCCATCACAATTGAAAGGCTTGACCACACATATATTGTAAAAAATTACATCTTTGAACGATACTAACGAGAAAGTGAATTTAGAATGCATAACAGGAAACTTCACTAAGAGGGCGTATTTGTACAACATACAAATGATGTGTACACAACGAACTTGCATATTGTGTTGTAAGATGTGTTAGTTAAGCGTTTTTGTGGTGTAAAAATCATTTGTTTGACTAAAAGCACTAAAGGTAAAAGAACATCATGTTACTGTCACACCCCCAATTTAATGCTTTGCGGAAGCGACTGTTTTGGGGCGTGACTAATCAATAATCAAACCCAAAGTACAAGCAAACGACTCTAAATGAGACGTTGTAGAATATGTTACATTAATACATAAGTTTTCAAAAGTAATACATCATTGATGAGTTCGCAACTTGTTTTGTTAGATTTTAAGTACATAATCATTATACAAAAGATAATGCAAGTAAAATCTTCATATGTGTAATTGCATGCGACTCGAGCTACTAAAGCATATCCTGCTGAGCCATCCGTACTGATCAACCCTACTGTTGCTGTGTACCTGAGAATGCATTACTAAAACAGGTCAACCAAAAGGTTGGTGAATCTCACAGGTTTATAGTAAGTAACAGTTTGAACACATCAGCTTGTAAAATCATTGAGTAAATATTGCACAGTCGCAATAGTTTCCGTATATATTGCCATGAGCACCATAGTCGAAGCTTAACAATCAGTGATTTTGCCCTCGTGAATGCTAATCCATAACATTCATATGTAACGAGTAAGAAACACCCATTTATACTGTATGTTCGGGGTAGTGCGTGCTACCCTGGGTGAGGATTGTCAGTCCTAATGGATCCATTTACTAGTACTCGCGCTTAAGACCATAACTAACAACTATGATTAAAGGGACTTCATTGGATTAAGTAAATCTCATGCAATCGATATACCAGTAAATCAGTTTGTAATCAAGTAAGTAAGTACATGTGTTCGAGTAAAACAAGTAATGCATCTCCCCCAATGTAAAAACAGTAAAAAGGGGCCGTGAGACTCACCTGTAGAGCAAGCAATCCTAAAGTGCGTGTGTATGCCAACAGAAATCTCCTAATGCCCTAAATACGCAAGATTTTATATTTGTAAGTGTACGCGTAGTAATTCGTTTGTTAAGTTGTTCATTTGGTTAGTTACGTCCAAAGTACTCGTCTCATATTATGTTTGAATTTTTGTAAATCGAGTACGACTCATTGGTGACAATTTGAAATCATATTCCAAAATCTAACGTGGTTTGTTTTTGTAAAGATGTGCATCTCGTATATATATATATATAATGTTTTAAAACATACGGTATGTTTGTTTGTATAAATATAACTCGTGTATTTATGTTTCAAAAGTTACTTTTGTTGCTCGCATGAATATATGTGTAAAAGTTCATAGTTAAACAAATTTGGCGAGGCTGCACTGTTTTGGCCATATCTCCCTCATACGAACTCGGATTTAGGCGATCAAGCTGCCCAAACGACCGCGACTCAGAGGACTACAAAATATGGTTTGCTGGAAAAGATCACATAGCCGATCGGCTAAGGTTTCTTAGCCGAACGGCTGAGCTTAGCCGATCTGCTTTGGTATAGCCGAACGGCTTTGGTATAGCCGAACTGCTTTTGTCTAGCCGAACGGCTGTGGGTTCGTTTTTCAGGTCTGTTCGTGCAGAAAACATATAGAACCAGTTTTCAACCTAATCTTTGGGTATAATCAGTTTATAGAACATATATGCATACTTATAAATGTATTTTAAACACGAAAACATAGAGATTACGTGGAGAATTTCTTACGTATTAAGATGGGACCGTGGGTGGTGGTGATGGAGCCGATGATGATGAAGAACAGAGATGAAGATGATGATCTTGATGATGAATCTTGTTGTTTGATTGATTGTTGTTGTTGTTTGATGAGAATGGTGATGAAAACCGAGAGGGAGAGGAGGGAACGAGAGAGAGATCAAGAGTGTGAGTGTGTGTGAAATAATTGAGGTCGGTTGTTATAACCGGCCTCAATTATTGAGGTGGGTGGGTGTTTTCCGACCCGTGTTCGCGCACCCGATCGTTATATAGTGTAATATTTAAAAATGATAATTTTCTAAATATTATTTCGTATATGTTTTTAATTGAAATATTTTATAAAAATACTTTCAATGAGCTTTAAAAATATATCTTAGTTTAACTCAAAATACACGGATAGTTTTCTGTATCTAAAATGTATTTAAATTTGAAACGGAGTACGTAGTTATTATCCTTAATAATAATACTTGATTTAAAAATGTTTTTCACCAAATTCTATTTTGGGTTTCTGCGTTCTACCAGATTTGTGTACGTGTGATTATTATATAATCGTTTCGGGTTATATAATACTTTGTAATTAAAGTTCAAATTTGTACTGAAATTTGGGTCATTTTTGACCGGGTGTCACATTCTCCCCTTGTTAGGAGAATTTCGTCCCGAAATTTGTTCGTAGTATTTATCGTTGTATTCAAGTTATAGTTCGCGTGTTATCTACATAAGTCTGACAACACCTATCTAGAGTTGTATATCTCCCCTTGTTGAACTAGTGCCCTTCCGGCAACTAAGGAATTCGAATTGAAGTTTCGAGATGTGTTTACTATTATGCATACATGATCAGTCCAGTCGATCATTAGAGAGTAGCTACAATGTGTACTAGTAGCCTAAAGTAATTCAGTAAATCCTTGATTGTTTTGTCGGTAGGACAAAGTTTGTCGTTTAGCCAATTGCTAGAGTACAGCTACATTTTGTACTAGTAACCTACCTTAGACTCTACCAGTCTCATACAGAAACGAAGTGGTTTAGCACATTTTAGGTTTATGCGGGATGTTACCCAAAATACGGTTTTATGTGAGTCGTCACCCAAAAATTTGTTTTACTCGGGACGTTACCCAGTATATAAAAGAAAATCTAACCGGTATGTTTTCCGGTATATAACAGCGTAGGATATGTTATTCCTATACCTTTGTGCTAAAACTAGTTTCATATATAGAGACTATAGATCTAAATTGTTATTTTCCCCTAACTCTTTAGTGTACTTAGAATCTAGGGAAAACCTAACAAGTATTAAGTAGCAAGTAAAGTTTATCAAGTAAGTAGTATGAAAGCAGTTAGGTTGCTAGTGAGTTACCGTACTCGCATCCCTATTCCGATCCTGGTAGGTTTTGCTCCTATAACAGCAAGGAGGTCATTGTGTACTGTGTAATTTTGTTGACCATTCAGGTTTTGAAATTTTGTATAAAGTTGTGTACAATAAGCAAGTTTGAACGGTTTTGAAGTTTTGAACCTTCTTTAAAACTTTTCATAAGAAATTTTTGCAACGTGTTTGTTAAAAGTACATTTGTCAGAAAATCTTGAAAGTGAAAGTCGATTGAAAACTTTGAAGTTTGACGAAAACTTTAGTCAATAAACAGTTGTAACACCCTCAAATTTCGGTTTGCGGAAGCTGTCGGGTCGGGTGTTACTAAATCAAATATCACAGCATAAGATACATAATGAACGACTCTAAATGAGACGTTTGAAAATGGTTATACATTTCGTAAATAAAAATGTTTACAACGTTATAAGTTTAACAACAAATCCCAAATACATAATTGGAAAATATGAAAGTAAATGTAGAGTAGTCCCATTTGTTGAAAATATGCGACTCGAACTAGTAAGATCTTGCAGTAATCCTAATCCTGCTGGGCACCTGAGAACACATGCTAAAACAGGTCAGCTATAAAGCTGGTGAGTTCATAGGTTTGTTAGTTGAAAACATAAAGTATAAATCTTGTATGTTTTGAGAAGTTGTTCAGAATCCACGATTCTGATTTGTAGCAATTTGTAGATGTAATTACCAATGTGTAATTCGAAAGTTTAGGTATCTAATACCTAATCAATTGTAGTCCGTACCTAAGTACACAATAATTGAGGCATACCTAGCCTGAATACCTATCTGGTATGAGTAAGTGTATAATGGGAGGCAATACCTGCCTAAGTTGTAACCAAATAACTGTATGACCACGTCATATGATAGTAAGTAACTGTAGTCCCGCAGAACTATGATTTAATATATGAGGTGTTGCATCCAGCAACAAGTGAATTGTAGATCCGCAGATCTATGTTTGAACGTTTAGCGTGTCCGTTTACCCGATTAGCATAAGCTAACCCGGACATGAATTGAGCTAACGGCCTCGCGTGGCAGCACCACCGATCCGTTAACTGATTGTGAATCCCGAGTATAACTCGCTGATCCATTGATTGAAGTTTCGTCCACTGCAATACCGTGGTTTGGTTTTGTGCCCACTTTACCGTGGCATCGTTTGGTGCCCGCTGCAATACCGCGGCATCGTTTTTGAAGTTGCTCGCAAGCAATTTGTAATTGAGCCGGCAGTACAACGACATGCCCGACTAAGTTGTTTGAGAGCCAGCAGTACTCGACATGCCTGACTAAGTAGATCGTATAATAGTATGTAGATATTCATCAGGTGACACCCCCACGGTTGGATTACATCCTGGGCCGGGGGACCATCCCTGGTTGGATTACATCCTGAGCCAGAGTCGTCACCAGTTGATTAGTATAGATATAAGAAGTCTGTACTAACTTGTGATAATATTGTATACTCCTAGCCTAAAGCCTAGAAAGTATATATAACGGAGTCTTGGGAAAATGTTCACTTAAGTTCGGTTCCCATTCTAGTGATAATGAAGTGTGTTGACAGTTTTAGTTCTTAAAGAATAACTAAACTTGTAACAGTACAGATGTTGTTCAGTGTAGGTAGAACTAACTAGTTCTAATGTATTCAATGATATTGTCCCGTGACAATATGGCCAAAAGATTGTGATAACTAAATCAAGTTATGTGTTGGTAATCGTTTCCAATGACCTAACCGGGTACGATTGTAACCTATCTAGGTTAAGTATTAATATTGTTCCAAAACAATATTGCGGGTGTAATTCCTAAGTATTACACATTTCGTATTACATACAGTAATATAAATAGTTGTAAATTATAAACGATTGTTAATATGATTTGAAAACAGCAATTGAGCACGTGTTTCACCCCGAAAATAGTAAAACAGTTGAAAGAGTGGGGCTATGAAACTCACCTGTGAGTTGTTAGCGATACGATGATACGCGTGTCGTCCGAATGGTAACCTTCTAGTGTCCTAAACACGTGAGGTTATATAAGTATGAGACAAATCAGTTTGTCTAAGCGAGTTGTTCATGTATGCATTTGTTGTTGAAGTCTGGGAATGGTGTGCGGGGGTCCGGGGGCAGCGCCCCTGGTAGCGAGGTCCAAGGGGTGGCAACCCCTGGCGGGGTCCAAGGGGCAGAGCCCCTGGCTGGGGTCGAGCTGCCAGGTCAGCTTGGAAAATTTTTATTTCTACTACTTTGCTTTAAAGAAAACGTATTCGAAATCCAAATCCGGGTAAAATCGAGTGGTAAAATTTGGTTGTCAATACTTAGTGAAAAACATAGATTTTTAAGGTTCTGCGACGTCAGATGCGACGTCAGATGCGACGTCAGCTGCGACGTCAGATGCGACGTAGGGTCTTACGTCGCTATGTGCGACGTCGCAAATTAATGCGACATTGAGTGTTACGTCGCAATGTGCGACGTTTAAGATTTACTGCGACGTAGGGTGTTACGTCGCATCATGCGACGTTGAGATGTTTTTGCGACGTTGGCTGCGACGTCGGCTGCGACGTCGCAGCACTGTTTTTGGTCCCTGCGACGTAGCGGACTGTTCGACGATTTCAAGATCCAAATCGAGTTTTGGCTCGATTTTTGGGTGTTTCGATGTTATAGAAAGCTTCTAGCATGTATTTTGAAGTAATCTAAGTAATTTATAGAAAGAGAAACGATTTCTAGAGAGAGAAAGTGATAAATCTTACTTTTTGATGAAAATGGAGATGGAGATGATGGTGAAGAAGATGGAGATGATGATGTCCGGTTTTGATGATGATGAACTCCGAAAATGACGATGATGATGAGGATGATTCCGATTTTGATGATGATGAATTTGTTGTTGATGTTGTTGGTTGTTGTTGTTTAAGAGAAAGAGATGAGAGAAAGTAGGTGAAAAAGAAGAAGAAGAAATGAGGAAATGAGATGGGGGTTTGGGTTTTTGTTAAAACCCAGATCCCCAAATGCGGAGACTGTGGTCTCCAACCACAGTACAAAATGCCCGTGTTTTATATCCGAAAATAAAGTAAATTTAATATTTTAATTTCATAATTTTTGTTTACGCTTTTCACCAATATTTTTAGTAAAAATGTTTCATTTGAACTTTTAAAATGTAATTATTTAAAGTTAAAAATTGGCGCAAAATTGTGATTTTTGTCCGGGTGTTACATTCTCCCCCTGTTAAGAAAATTTCGTCCCGAAATTTAAAGTGATGTCGTGGTCGCGTGGAGTCTGGGGAGCAATGTATGAACGAGATGTTTGCCGTTTATCTTGTAGACATAACATGTCTATGACGAGGTTGGATAGCAGTCAACCGCTGACCGTATCGCAGTTTATCGTTGTAGTCACATTTGGACTATATTGTTTGTTCGAGGTATAATTAAGTCGTGGTTACTAGGTAACCGTTTAAGTTAGTGTCCATTCGGGACTCGTTGATTGTCACATGGTGATCGTTTTGTAAGTCGTCCTATCAGGACTAAATGTTTGGTGCACGGGCAGTAGATCCGTCTTCTGAAAGCAAACATGGAGTTTTATGTGGGCCTAGGTCAACTAGCCCTAAGATGTAATCAATATTAGGTTGATAAAATGATATCGGGGATAACAAATACGTGTTGAATGAATCTATAATTTAAGGGTTATGTTTTCGAGGAGGAATTGTACTTACATTATCGTTGGAGATTTATTTGATTTACTCGGATTCGATAAAGTGAATTTTGCGTCTTTTTGGGCAGTCCTTCTTGTAATGACCGGGTCCCTTACATTTGAAGCATGTCCTTCGAGAGTCGGGATTGGCGGGAACTCTGCAGTCCCGGATTACGTGTCCGTATCGTTGGCATCTTTCGCAGGGTAATCCGCATAATCCGTCATGATGACGTTTACAGCCGTGACAAAATGGTTTGTTACCCGCATAGCCTTGTCTTTCGTTGGGTTCGACAGCATGGTACCTCAAGGGTTCAGGTTGATTGGTTGGATTGTGACTAGTGATGGAATTCCCATCCCAATTTGTTAGGTTGTTTTCAGTTGCAGTTGTTTCGCGTCGTTCCCTCTGTGCCATAAGTCTGTGGGCCATACGAATGGCCTCTTCAATAGTAGTGGGTTTAGAGGCGGTGACCATCCCCTCAATTAGTAGCGGGAGTCCACCGGTGTACCTTGCGATTTGTTGACTCTCAGGGTTTACTATAGTTGGGCACAAGTGTGCTAGTTGTTGGAAACGAGTGGTATATGTTACGATATCGTTGTCTTTTACGGTGAGGTGCCAAAGTTCGTCCTCAAGTTTGTGAAGTACTTCGATGGGACAATACTTGTCCTTCATGATTCGTTTCAGGTCTTCCCACGGAAGTTCGTGAGCAGTGTCGATTCCTTCAGTTCGGGCGTGGAAATTCCACCAGGTAGAGGCATTATCCTGGAGGGTGTATGTGGCGTACAAGACTTTGCAGTCGTCGGGGCAGTTGCAAACGTGAAATATAGATTCCATTCTCTCGAACCATCGAATTAATCCGATAGCTCCTTCAGTCCCGACGAAGTTTGGTGGCTCGCATCTCAGGAAATCCCTAAAAGTGCAAGGCTTTACTTGGTTCTGAGCAGCTAGGGTCGCAGTCACTGCTTGATTAATGATTTGATCTTGCTCAGCTCGAGTGAAAGTTGGTCGTTTAGGAGGCATGATTCTTGAACAAGAATGAAATGACAAAGGGTGAGATCTTTAATCAAAGATGATGGTTATTATAACAACCTAAGTAGCTATCTTGAGTTGGAATTTATGATACACGGGATCCTACGACCCTTGACGTTGAAGTTTTTGATATTGTAGGTGGCAGACTTATCTCTGCCCTTTTGTATTGTTGGTACAACAGTTCAAGTAACCGTTGTCTAGTTTTCTTTAGTTAAGTTAGCATGAACCTCATGTTTTTCGAGAGTTGTGACCAGTTGAGTTGTAGTTTCTAGGTACGGTCGTACCGTGACCGAGTTGTGTTTTCTATGTAGTCAATCCAAGACTATGTTGTTGTGAGTAGTCCAATGGACTATATCGTAGTACTAGAATATCGTACGGCCATTCATGCCTGTGTATGTGACAACTACAGTGTCCTCGGTGGTGTTGAAGCAGGGTCCACCAACACAACCCAGGGGTGTGGTGACATCATTGTGTATTTATTGATTAAAGCATTACATGCTTAATGGGTCGTATATACATATATGGTGTACACGTAACTATTCAAGTATACGTACATAATAATAGTCAGGTGTGGCACCTCGTGCCCAGTTAAGTAAGTGTATATGTACATATGTCAGTCGTACATGCAACTATAACAAGTCTACATGCATAATTGAAGTAGCACCTAGTGCTATAATGCAGTGTTATCAGCACAGTAATTGAAATACTAATGTTTTGTAATTGTAGTACCAAGGTACCATGAAACGCAGCACCACGTGCTGTAATGAAGTGCCTGTGGCATTGAAATTGTAGTATCCATGTACTATGAGTGTGGCATCAACATGCCATGATTGTAGTATCAACGTACTGTGAAGGTTGCACTAATGTGCTCAAGTTGTGGTATTAACATACCTTGAAATCGTAGCACCACGTGCCATGTGTGGTTTGATTTGTGGCCCCACGGCCAAAATGTGTTTGAAGTTCGAATTTCTCAGTTGTAGCACAAAGGCTAAAATGTAGGGGTCAAAGTACCGCATGATTGAATTTGTTGATCTACGTGATCAAGTTGTGATTCGAGATAATTTTGTTGTGGACTTAGTCAACACTAATCCAGTTGTGATCCATATGTTCAAGGTTTAAAAGTTGTCAGTTTGTTTTAAGTTTCGTGAAGGTTTAGCATGTGCGGGTTTCCATTCCCATTGGTAACGTTTGTACCTCCTTCCCGAGGCTCAGTGATAAATGTGATATTCTCCTATGCGTGCATATGGAGAAAAGTGTCGAGTCGCGATAGTTAGGTCGACGGCGATGTGCCTCTTCGCGAGTATGTACTGGTTCAGCGGAATTGATTTTTTTTTTTTTTTTTTTTTTTTATACTCAATATATACAAGTACGTAAAAGTATTACACATGTAAGGCCTATTCATACATACCTACAGTACATATAATAGCCTAGGATGTCTAGCACATAACAAATCAGAGTCAACTACGCATTCCTGGTCCAGTATAACCCCTTTCAGATATCGCATCATCTTTATTTAATTGTACATAGTTAGCTACGCTATGTTAAATTAAACTCGTATGATGTAATCACTGAACCAGTCATACCTAACGAGGAATACTGCCTAACGGTCATAGTCTAGGCCCACTAAATGCAACCTAGTTCACTATAACCTTAGTCTCTGATACCAATCTGTAACACCCTCAAATTTCGGTTTGCGGAAGCTGTCGGGTCGGGTGTTACTAAATCAAATATCACAGCATAAGATACATAATGAACGACTCTAAATGAGACGTTTGAAAATGGTTATACATTTCGTAAATAAAAATGTTTACAACGTTATAAGTTTAACAACAAATCCCAAATACATAATTGGAAAATATGAAAGTAAATGTAGAGTAGTCCCATTTGTTGAAAATATGCGACTCGAACTAGTAAGATCTTGCAGTAATCCTAATCCTGCTGGGCACCTGAGAACACATGCTAAAACAGGTCAGCTATAAAGCTGGTGAGTTCATAGGTTTGTTAGTTGAAAACATAAAGTATAAATCTTGTATGTTTTGAGAAGTTGTTCAGAATCCACGATTCTGATTTGTAGCAATTTGTAGATGTAATTACCAATGTGTAATTCGAAAGTTTAGGTATCTAATACCTAATCAATTGTAGTCCGTACCTAAGTACACAATAATTGAGGCATACCTAGCCTGAATACCTATCTGGTATGAGTAAGTGTATAATGGGAGGCAATACCTGCCTAAGTTGTAACCAAATAACTGTATGACCACGTCATATGATAGTAAGTAACTGTAGTCCCGCAGAACTATGATTTAATATATGAGGTGTTGCATCCAGCAACAAGTGAATTGTAGATCCGCAGATCTATGTTTGAACGTTTAGCGTGTCCGTTTACCCGATTAGCATAAGCTAACCCGGACATGAATTGAGCTAACGGCCTCGCGTGGCAGCACCACCGATCCGTTAACTGATTGTGAATCCCGAGTATAACTCGCTGATCCATTGATTGAAGTTTCGTCCACTGCAATACCGTGGTTTAGTTTTGTGCCCACTTTACCGTGGCATCGTTTGGTGCCCGCTGCAATACCGCGGCATCGTTTTTGAAGTTGCTCGCAAGCAATTTGTAATTGAGCCGGCAGTACAACGACATGCCCGACTAAGTTGTTTGAGAGCCAGCAGTACTCGACATGCCTGACTAAGTAGATCGTATAATAGTATGTAGATATTCATCAGGTGACACCCCCACGGTTGGATTACATCCTGGGCCGGGGGACCATCCCTGGTTGGATTACATCCTGAGCCAGAGTCGTCACCAGTTGATTAGTATAGATATAAGAAGTCTGTACTAACTTGTGATAATATTGTATACTCCTAGCCTAAAGCCTAGAAAGTATATATAACGGAGTCTTGGGAAAATGTTCACTTAAGTTCGGTTCCCATTCTAGTGATAATGAAGTGTGTTGACAGTTTTAGTTCTTAAAGAATAACTAAACTTGTAACAGTACAGATGTTGTTCAGTGTAGGTAGAACTAACTAGTTCTAATGTATTCAATGATATTGTCCCGTGACAATATGGCCAAAAGATTGTGATAACTAAATCAAGTTATGTGTTGGTAATCGTTTCCAATGACCTAACCGGGTACGATTGTAACCTATCTAGGTTAAGTATTAATATTGTTCCAAAACAATATTGCGGGTGTAATTCCTAAGTATTACACATTTCGTATTACATACAGTAATATAAATAGTTGTAAATTATAAACGATTGTTAATATGATTTGAAAACAGCAATTGAGCACGTGTTTCACCCCGAAAATAGTAAAACAGTTGAAAGAGTGGGGCTATGAAACTCACCTGTGAGTTGTTAGCGATACGATGATACGCGTGTCGTCCGAATGGTAACCTTCTAGTGTCCTAAACACGTGAGGTTATATAAGTATGAGACAAATCAGTTTGTCTAAGCGAGTTGTTCATGTATGCATTTGTTGTTGAAGTCTGTGAATGGTGTGCGGGGGTCCGGGGGCAGCGCCCCTGGTAGCGAGGTCCAAGGGGTGGCAACCCCTGGCGGGGTCCAAGGGGCAGAGCCCCTGGCTGGGGTCGAGCTGCCAGGTCAGCTTGGAAAATTTTTATTTCTACTACTTTGCTTTAAAGAAAACGTATTCGAAATCCAAATCCGGGTAAAATCGAGTGGTAAAATTTGGTTGTCAATACTTAGTGAAAAACATAGATTTTTAAGGTTCTGCGACGTCAGATGCGACGTCAGATGCGACGTCAGCTGCGACGTCAGATGCGACGTAGGGTCTTACGTCGCTATGTGCGACGTCGCAAATTAATGCGACATTGAGTGTTACGTCGCAATGTGCGACGTTTAAGATTTACTGCGACGTAGGGTGTTACGTCGCATCATGCGACGTTGAGATGTTTTTGCGACGTTGGCTGCGACGTCGGCTGCGACGTCGCAGCACTGTTTTTGGTCCCTGCGACGTAGCGGACTGTTCGACGATTTCAAGATCCAAATCGAGTTTTGGCTCGATTTTTGGGTGTTTCGATGTTATAGAAAGCTTCTAGCATGTATTTTGAAGTAATCTAAGTAATTTATAGAAAGAGAAACGATTTCTAGAGAGAGAAAGTGATAAATCTTACTTTTTGATGAAAATGGAGATGGAGATGATGGTGAAGAAGATGGAGATGATGATGTCCGGTTTTGATGATGATGAACTCCGAAAATGACGATGATGATGAGGATGATTCCGATTTTGATGATGATGAATTTGTTGTTGATGTTGTTGGTTGTTGTTGTTTAAGAGAAAGAGATGAGAGAAAGTAGGTGAAAAAGAAGAAGAAGAAATGAGGAAATGAGATGGGGGTTTGGGTTTTTGTTAAAACCCAGATCCCCAAATGCGGAGACTGTGGTCTCCAACCACAGTACAAAATGCCCGTGTTTTATATCCGAAAATAAAGTAAATTTAATATTTTAATTTCATAATTTTTGTTTACGCTTTTCACCAATATTTTTAGTAAAAATGTTTCATTTGAACTTTTAAAATGTAATTATTTAAAGTTAAAAATTGGCGCAAAATTGTGATTTTTGTCCGGGTGTTACATTCTCCCCCTGTTAAGAAAATTTCGTCCCGAAATTTAAAGTGATGTCGTGGTCGCGTGGAGTCTGGGGAGCAATGTATGAACGAGATGTTTGCCGTTTATCTTGTAGACATAACATGTCTATGACGAGGTTGGATAGCAGTCAACCGCTGACCGTATCGCAGTTTATCGTTGTAGTCACATTTGGACTATATTGTTTGTTCGAGGTATAATTAAGTCGTGGTTACTAGGTAACCGTTTAAGTTAGTGTCCATTCGGGACTCGTTGATTGTCACATGGTGATCGTTTTGTAAGTCGTCCTATCAGGACTAAATGTTTGGTGCACGGGCAGTAGATCCGTCTTCTGAAAGCAAACATGGAGTTTTATGTGGGCCTAGGTCAACTAGCCCTAAGATGTAATCAATATTAGGTTGATAAAATGATATCGGGGATAACAAATACGTGTTGAATGAATCTATAATTTAAGGGTTATGTTTTCGAGGAGGAATTGTACTTACATTATCGTTGGAGATTTATTTGATTTACTCGGATTCGATAAAGTGAATTTTGCGTCTTTTTGGGCAGTCCTTCTTGTAATGACCGGGTCCCTTACATTTGAAGCATGTCCTTCGAGAGTCGGGATTGGCGGGAACTCTGCAGTCCCGGATTACGTGTCCGTATCGTTGGCATCTTTCGCAGGGTAATCCGCATAATCCGTCATGATGACGTTTACAGCCGTGACAAAATGGTTTGTTACCCGCATAGCCTTGTCTTTCGTTGGGTTCGACAGCATGGTACCTCAAGGGTTCAGGTTGATTGGTTGGATTGTGACTAGTGATGGAATTCCCATCCCAATTTGTTAGGTTGTTTTCAGTTGCAGTTGTTTCGCGTCGTTCCCTCTGTGCCATAAGTCTGTGGGCCATACGAATGGCCTCTTCAATAGTAGTGGGTTTAGAGGCGGTGACCATCCCCTCAATTAGTAGCGGGAGTCCACCGGTGTACCTTGCGATTTGTTGACTCTCAGGGTTTACTATAGTTGGGCACAAGTGTGCTAGTTGTTGGAAACGAGTGGTATATGTTACGATATCGTTGTCTTTTACGGTGAGGTGCCAAAGTTCGTCCTCAAGTTTGTGAAGTACTTCGATGGGACAATACTTGTCCTTCATGATTCGTTTCAGGTCTTCCCACGGAAGTTCGTGAGCAGTGTCGATTCCTTCAGTTCGGGCGTGGAAATTCCACCAGGTAGAGGCATTATCCTGGAGGGTGTATGTGGCGTACAAGACTTTGCAGTCGTCGGGGCAGTTGCAAACGTGAAATATAGATTCCATTCTCTCGAACCATCGAATTAATCCGATAGCTCCTTCAGTCCCGACGAAGTTTGGTGGCTCGCATCTCAGGAAATCCCTAAAAGTGCAAGGCTTTACTTGGTTCTGAGCAGCTAGGGTCGCAGTCACTGCTTGATTAATGATTTGATCTTGCTCAGCTCGAGTGAAAGTTGGTCGTTTAGGAGGCATGATTCTTGAACAAGAATGAAATGACAAAGGGTGAGATCTTTAATCAAAGATGATGGTTATTATAACAACCTAAGTAGCTATCTTGAGTTGGAATTTATGATACACGGGATCCTACGACCCTTGACGTTGAAGTTTTTGATATTGTAGGTGGCAGACTTATCTCTGCCCTTTTGTATTGTTGGTACAACAGTTCAAGTAACCGTTGTCTAGTTTTCTTTAGTTAAGTTAGCATGAACCTCATGTTTTTCGAGAGTTGTGACCAGTTGAGGCCTATGTATGTATATATACCAATATCCCATAATAGCCTAATCATACTTGTATGTATCACCGATTCCATCGGTTTCATACTGTCTACCTGAAATAGTTCGCCAATTTCCTTATTCTATTTGTACTTAGAATCTAAGGAAACACATAAAGTACTAAGCAGTAATAGAACCTATTCAAGTAAGTAGTACAGATGCAGTTTTGGTTATCCGGGAGTGAACGTACCCGTGTTGAGTAAGTCAATAAGTCTAGAGTTCTGGTGATTACCTTCAGCATTAAGTACATAGAACCTGCCCTTAGCAGCGTTGTTGTTTTTGTCCTTCAGTTTTGGGCAATCTCTCTTAAAATGTCCGGTACCCTTGCACTCATAGCAGGTTTTGGGTGCAGAGGTGTCGGTACCAGTGGTGGTTTCTTTACAGTCCTTGGTCAGATGTCCAAACCGCTTGCATTTGGTGCAAGGACATAGACCATCATGATGAAGCTTGCACTTAGAGCAATAGGGCTTTCTTCCCTTATACTCTTTCTTGTCATCGGATCCAGAGGTGTTGGCCTGAGCAGTTGCAGGCTTCTTGTTAGCTTGGCTCTGATTTCCAGAGCTTCCATCAGCTTTCCTCTTGTTACCTCCCGAGCTGTTTCCAGTATTTTTGTCGCCAGCGGTTCCTTGACGAACCATTTGTGCCATCAGTTTGTGTGCCATACGTACTGTACCATGAAATGTGGGAGAGTTTGACGAAGTAACCATTCCCTGAATTTGTGGAGGAAGTCCTCAAAGATAGCGCTCAATTCGCTTGGATTCCGTATCAACCATAGCTGGACACAGGTGCGCCAACTGATTAAATCGGGAGGAATAACCAGCAATGTCATTCCCTTGAGTGGAGAGATTCCAGAATTCTGCCTCGAGCTGTTGGATCTCATCCCTAGGACAATACTCATCCTTGAGCATTTTCTTCAGCTCATCCCAGGGAGTTTCCAGAGCAATGTCTTGGCCCACGGAGTCGGCATAAGTGTTCCACCATGTCAGAGCATCGTCCATGAAAGTGTAGGTGGAGAACTTGACCTTACAGTTCTCAGGGCAGCTGTAGATGCGAAAGACTGCCTCTGTCTTCTCCAGCCATCGCAATAACCCAATGGCACCTTCTGTGCCTTTGAAGTTCAAAGGATTGCAGTTAAAGAAGTCTTTGTAGGTGCAGGGTTTCACTATAGGGGCATTTGGTGTTGTTTCGACACTTTCAGATCGTTGTCGTTCGGCAAGTACTGCATCAGCCACCAGTCGGTCAACCTGAGCTTGAGTGAACTTTTGGCGTCGTGGAGGCATGTTCCTTCAATGAAGATAAGGGACATGTCAGAGTTTCGTATAAGAATATGATCATCGTAGTTGTATATATTACAGTAATATACCACAACACAAGTGACAATCAATAGCGTAGAATATCAGTGATTGTAATCATCTAACTTGCGAGTTCAAATGATTACAAGGATTAAGGTTTTCAAAAGGAAAAGGGATATTACATCCGAACAGATATCAGTAGTTTTATAGAATGTGATAGGGAGGTATGAAAAGATTTTGTACTTAGAGGAATACTGGATTCGAATATTAAAACTGATGGGTGAGTGAAGGATGGTCCTCTGATGACCAGTTCGTGAAGAATAGGGTGTCGAAGTTCTTAATGTCTACCTAGGTAAGCCTATTTCGAATAGATGACTGTGACACCCGACCAATTAGGGCTAGTGTTAGTTCCTAATCATTGTGCTAATACATGTAATTGGGGTGAATTATGTGTATCATTTTGTGTATTAATATATGTTATTATATTTGCACACATTTGCGATTTGTTTAAATCGTACATTTTATTATCGGATGGAGTCCGACACAGTTTAAATACGACGTTGGTGAAAACATTTCTATAAATAACTTTAATCTATTTTTAGAAGTTATTTATCATTATCTATTATTTTGCTAAAATAATACTCGAAAAACCTAGACGTTTCGGTTAAAACGTCTCAAACGCAACGATAACGCGCGAATTTATTTCGACAACCAAACGAACGTCAATAATTAAATTGACAACCTAAATTAAGTATTTTAAATAATACTTCAATGGAAATTTATCCAAATTATATCGTTAATCTAAACGACTCAAAATAACGTTACGCGATTTTAAACCGCCGTAGAACGTGCACGCAAATCGAGGCCAATGATTTAACGAAACATTTTTATAAGTGTTTCCAAGTACTATATTGAATATTTCAAGTAGAAATATCGAAACTCAAATCGTTAAATAAAAACGTCAACTAAACATTTAACGTACGAATAAACGTTTAAACAATCGGGTAAACGAACGTAAAACGCAACGATTTAAGCTAGAAATGGAAAATGACCAAAATGCCCTTGGTGGGACCACATGGGGGCCGGCCACCCCATGTGCCACCCCTCCTCTTGGCCACTCTTGAGCCATGCAAAGGAGTCTATCACTCTTACACTCCAACCTCCTCATCATTTTGCACCATACTTTCATTTCAACTTCACACACACAATCATCTCCTCCTCTCTCTAAAACACTCTCAAAAACTCAGTAAAATAATCCCCTCCATCATCATCAAAAATCACCATCAAACACCACCATTAGAAAGGAAAGATCAAGAACAAGAGGGAAATCATCATCATCTTCAACTCCCTTGTTGCTTCTCCATCATTTGCTTGGTATAAATCATCAAACCTTTTACTCATTTTACTTTAGTACTACTGATTATGATGTTATAATGTTCATCTATCATAAATATGTCCAACATTGTTGTTGAAAATCGTTTTTATAAAGCAAACAAGAACATGCATGAAATCTGCCTAAAAATCGACAGTTCACAAAAATATTCGTATAAAATCAAATACTGAGAGTTAGAAGATGAATTTTTTTTTAAAATTTGCGTATCGAAAAGATCTACAACTTTCATGTTTTACACTTCTTCCAGAAACGTACTCATTTTTCTCTACGAGCCGATTTATAAGACTGACCAGGAAGTTTTTCGATAAAATGTGTTCGGTTGTTACGCGGCTTTATTTAACTATGTTAATGAACTTGTTAGAAGCTGAAAATTTGATATGTTAGTCAAGACACATAGTAAATCAGTTGGTAAAAATTTGGAAGTTTGATTTGGACTATAGATATGTGAAATCAGTTGGCGTAATGACCCGACATAAACCGAAAACATTAAATCTTGAAGTTTAAGGTGTAAACTTGAAACCGACATCTCGAAACGACTACAATATGAAATAATAACTTTTATAACCTTTATTTACTGGAAAATGACTTGGGTAAAAAGGTTCGGGTCAAACCGTCATAGTTGACCACGTTTTTGGACTTAGCAAATTGAGACAGATTTAAGTGACGCATGGTCACTGGAATTATAGCGACACTTGGCAAGTGACGCTTGTAGTGACGCTACTTTATTATTAACGACACTCCCTTAGTGACGCCCTTATTATCTGAAAATGCTTATGTACGACACTACTTAAGTGACGCTTAGTCACCTTACCCGACACTTCCTAAGTGACGCCTGAAGTGACTGAACAATTATATTAGCGGCACTTACCCTTAGTGCCGCCATGCCTTAGTGACGCCCCGTATCCGACACTTCTTAAGTGACGCTATTTAAATCTGAAAACGCATATTATGCGGCACTTCCTAAGTGCCGCCCCTAACTAGCAAGTGACGCATGAAGTGTCGCATGAAACAGAATCTTTAAAAACTAGTTTTCTCACTAAGTGTTAAACTTCAAGCAACGTTAATACTTATACAATGCAACGTTATAACTCATGAAACATAATATACATATGAAAGTATAGCATCATTCTAATAATAATGTCTTAACGAATTATTATTACAAACTTTCACCAACGGGTCGCACACGTTTTTGATAAACAACATGAACAACTTATTTGGACATACTAGTTGGATGAACTAGCCTTAGGTGGACATTAACCCTCCACCTACATTGTGAATTAAGTGGACATTAACCCTCCACTTACATAGATGATCTTTCTAGACATCTACTCATACAACCTTATACGTTTAGGACGTTAGAAGGTTGCACTTTGGACCACACATTGCTTGCTAATTGATATTGCTTGCTTACATTTTGCTAGAACTCAGGTGAGTTTCATAGCCCCTCCTTTTTACAGTTTTATAACTATTTTGGGGGAGAATACATACTACAACTGTTTTATACAATTGCTTCGCAACTGCTTTGTATACATTTGAATTACACAACTGCTTTTATGAACACAAGTACCATAAACAACGCTATACGGATTGCATGAGTTACACACTAATCCACAAAGGCCCTACACATCATAGTTTGTTAGTTTTGCTAAAGCGTGAATATTAGTAAATAGATCTATTTGGGACTGACAATCCCCGTCCGAGTTAGTCGCGCTAACCTGTCAAACGGACGTATTAATATTTGTTCATAACGAGTGTACCGGATTAGACACTTGCATTGGGGCACCCACGATCGTGTACTCGAAAGAGGCACGGCACACATTGTTAAGCTTCGGACTATGAGCTCATGGCAAATGGTATACATCTTTTTGCATTCGTGCAACTACATATTTACTTATCGTTTGTTAACGATACATCTTTTTGCATTCGTGCAATTACATATTTACTTATCGTTTGTTAACGATACATTTACTCAACACATTTACTTATCGTTTGTTAACGATACATTTACTTATCATTGTTGAATGATACAACGATTAAAATCTTGTGTTTCATAACTCGTGTTTCATAACAATTGGTTTGATACCAACATTTAAACAACTCTATGAACTCACCAACTTTATGTTGACCTTTTAGTATGTATTTCTCAGGTAACCCACAGCAGTAGGACGCTTATGGATAGCGTAGCTCGAGTCGCATTGCTTTCAAAATCAAGGGACTTAGATTGCATTTTACTATAGTTAGTAGCTATGTAATCTACACATTGTATGCGAACTCCATTGTTTTGTATAACGGTTGTAAACAATTTAAACTTATGGAATGTAATGTTTTCAAACGTCTCATATAGAGGTCGTTTGCTTTAATCTTTGTGTAATGATATTTGATTTGGTCGGCGCCCCCATGACAACTCATGTTTCCGCTGCCACGTGTTTTGGGGGTGCGACAGATTGGTATCAGAGCCTAAGGTTATAGCGAACTAGGATTGCATTAGTGACCTAGACTATAACCGTTAGGTTAGTATTCCTCATTTGTTATGACTGGTTCAGCAATTGCATCATTTGAATTTAATTTAACATAGCTTGATCAACTATGTACAATTAAACAAGAATCGATGCAAGACCTGAAATGGTTATGATGGATGGGAATGCATTAGAAGGCTTTGACCGAGGATAGAACGGGACCAACCTTATACGTGCTTATGTGCTAGGTTATTGTATTTATATATAACCTTAACCTTACGTATACTAAAACTCCTTGCCACAGAAAATGGCAACCACTCCCACCGCTACGTCTCCCAACTCTGAGAACGAAGCCCAAACACGAACTGCTACTGAAGGAATCGTTACTATGTCTTCAGCACCAAACTCTCCTGAACGACTTTACTACATCACTGGCGAAGCCCGAGTGTTACGTACTCACCCAAGGGGTACCAGATCATCTCGAGCCAGCCCTTACTCAAACTCCATTGCTAATACCACTCGCCGTCCATCATACCCCCGTAGATGGGACTGGCTACCCACAACTCTCAATATTTGGAGGTCTGAGGAAAACATGGAGGTTTCCGATGATCCCATGGACATCTCTCCCTATACCCAAGAACCAACACACCACACTGTACCCGTGTTGACTGCCAGACTTCACCGCCACGAGGCAAGACTTGAAAGCCTGGAACGAGAACAATACATAGTGCAAATGTACTGGCTGCGCCAATCACATGACCGCGTTGCACAACTGTTTCAAGACCAAGAAAACATGACAAATACTCTAGAAATGATGCACCAACACGTCATTGACGACAGAGGCGCGGTTGATCTTCTTCAAGCAAGGTTAGAAGAATGTGAACAACGTTCACGGGAAGCTGAAGAGTACACCCGAGTACTAGAACAACGACTAACCTTGGCTGAGGATAATGCCAGACAAGCTGGCAGACTTGCAGGAACCGTGGACCGACTTGTCACACTAATGGAACGAATAAACTTGCGTTAGAACTAGTTTGATCTTCATCTTGTAACCTATCGAGGCGGGATATGCCCGACTAATCTATCTTATGTTGTCTTTTGTAAACTCTAGTATTAAGTCCGGAAGTAACAATTTCCGGCATGTTTTGTAAACTTCCTAAAATTTGTAATCGTTTAAACTTGCGCCTCGGTGTGGTTATAAAATTTGCTTCCTTGTGTTATTGAATATCTTGCTGTACATACTTGTTTTATCTTCTTGTGTACACCTACAAAGATTTTAAGATCTTACTCACTGAAATCTTATGTACCTCGTATTCTCTTTATCTCAGAATCATGGCACCAAAACGTCAAATGAGCTCCGCTGACATCGAGCAACTCGTCAATCAGAGGGTCCAAGCAGCTCTAGAAGCTGCCAGAAACAATCCCAATCCGAACCAAGGAAACCCTGGAGGGACAGGCAACAACCCACCTATGCCAAAGCCCTGCACCCACAAAGATTTCATGAATTGTAAACCTCTCCATTTCAAAGGAACCGAAGGAGCCGTCGGTCTCATGAGATGGATTGAGAAAATGGAGTCTGTTTTCCGCATAAGTAACTGCCAAGAAGAGAACAAGGTCAAATTCTCTACCTACACTCTAGCTGAGGGTGCACTCACCTTCTGGAACTCATACGCCCAAACTCATGGTATTGATACTGCCTATCAAATGTCTTGGGATGAACTCAAAAACTTGTTGAGGGAAGAATACTGTCCCCGCGAGCAACTCCAACAGCTCGAACATGAATTCTGGAACCTCACAGTTCAAGGAAACGACATTACCAGCTACACAACCAGATTTCACCAGCTTGCTCTCCTTTGTCCATCCATGGTGGACCCTGAATCCAAACGTGTCGAAAGATACATTTGGGGACTACCTGATTCCATCCAAGGCAATGTCATCTCTTCCAAACCCGGGACCATCCAAAGTGCCGTCCGAATGGCACACGAGCTGATGGCTCAAATCGTCCGCCGTGGGGCACCCACCGTGAAAACCCCAGGGGACAACAAAAGAAAATGGTCTGGGAACAACAGCAACCAACAACAACAAACCAACAAAAAGGCCGAGACTGTAAAGGCCTACACTTCTGGTTCAGGATCTGGGGATAAGAAAGCATACGTAGGAAAGAAACCTTACTGTTCCTCTTGCAATCGACACCACGATGGTCCGTGTGGTAACCAATGCGGTAACTGCAAACGGTACGGACATCTAACCAAAGATTGCCGAACTCCACCCACAAATGCCAACCCAAACAACCAACTCAACGCACCAAGGGCTTGTTTCGAGTGTGGCAGCACTGCCCATTTCAGGAATAATTGCCCGAAACGAAACAACAACAACAACAACAACAGGAACAACAATAACAACAACAACCCTCGCGGTCGCGCTTTCGTCATCAACGCAGGAGAAGCCCGTCAAGATCCCAACGTTGTTACGGGTATGTTTCTCCTCAACGATCTAACCGTTTCAGTTTTATTCGATACTGGTGCCGATAAAAGTTTCATATCTGATGAGTTTTGTCCGTTACTCAACATTACTCCCACTGCCTTAGATGCTAAGTTCACAGTAGAATTAGCAAACGGCAAACTGATAGAGGCCGATAGTGTGATACCTAATTGCACTCTAAACCTAGCCAACGAAATCTTCCCCATAAACCTCATCCCTGTTGAAATCGGGAGCTTCGATGTCATCGTAGGCATGGACTGGTTGTCCAAGCATCATGCTGAAATTGTCTGTTTTGAAAAGATTGTGCGTATACCTCTCGCTACCGGTGGAACCTTGATCATACAGGGGGAGACTGGTGGGCGAAACTTAAACATCATCTCTTGTATGAAAACTCGAAAGTACCTAAGGAAAGGATACCCGGCAATCCTTGCCCATGTAACCGAAAAGAAGTCGGCTGAAAAGCGACTTGAAGATGTACCCGTTGTACGAGACTTTCCTGAAGTCTTTCCCGAAGACTTGCCAGGCCTTCCCCCGCCTAGACAAGTCGAATTCCAAATCGACCTTGTGCCCGGTGCTGCACCCGTGGCACGAGCCCCATACAGATTAGCCCCATCCGAGTTGCAGGAGTTATCCACCCAATTACAGGAACTCCTGGACAAGGGATTTATTCGACCAAGTTCCTCACCTTGGGGAGCTCCGGTCCTATTCGTTAAAAAGAAGGACGGATCCTTCAGAATGTGTATCGATTACCGTGAACTGAACAAACTTACCATCAAAAACCGATACCCGCTTCCTAGAATCGATGACTTATTTGACCAACTTCAAGGTTCAAGCTTTTATTCAAAGATCGACCTTCGGTCTGGTTATCACCAACTTCGCATTCGAGACGCCGACATCCCGAAAACCGCCTTCCGAACCCGCTACGGGCATTACGAATTCCAAGTGATGCCTTTTGGTTTAACCAACGCACCGGCTGTATTCATGGATCTTATGAATCGGGTGTGCAAACCTTACCTGGATAAGTTTGTCATCGTCTTCATTGACGACATTCTAATCTACTCTCGCAACGAAACAGAACATGGCCAACACCTGAAAACTATCTTGGAATTACTCAAACACGAGGAGCTATACGCCAAGTACTCCAAGTGTGAGTTCTGGATGCGAACAGTACAGTTCCTAGGGCATGTCGTTGACAGCCAAGGGATACGTGTTGATCCAGCAAAAATCGAGGCCATCAAGTGCTGGAAAGCACCAACTACTCCAACCGAGGTCCGACAATTCTTAGGTCTCGCTGGATATTACCGGCGATTCATAGAGAACTTTTCCCGAATTGCTCAACCATTAACCTCCTTGACTCAGAAAGATAAGAAATTCGACTGGACCGACAAACAGGAGTCGGCTTTTCAACTCCTTAAACAGAAACTCTGCAGTGCACCAATCCTATCCTTACCCGAAGGCACCGATGATTTCGTAGTTTACTGCGACGCCTCACATCAAGGACTAGGTTGTGTGTTAATGCAACGTGATAAGGTCATCGCTTACGCCTCCCGGCAACTGAAAATCCACGAAAAGAACTACACCACTCATGACCTCGAACTAGGAGCCGTTGTTTTTGCGCTCAAAATTTGGAGACACTACCTATATGGTACCAAGTGTACTATCTTTACCGACCACAAAAGCCTTCAACATATCTTTGATCAGAAGGACCTAAACATGAGACAACGTCGTTGGGTCGAGTTACTTAGCGACTACGACTGCGAAATCCGATACCACCCGGGTAAGGCTAACGTTGTTGCCGATGCCCTAAGCCGAAAAGAACGAGTGAAACCCCTTCGAGTTCGAGCACTTGGTTTAACCATCCACAACGATTTCATTTCTCAAATCCATTCCACTCAACTCGAAGCACTCAACGAGAAAAACATCAAAAACGAAGCCTTGCGCGGCATGGAAAAACAATTCGAAACCAAATCTGATGGAACCCGATACTTCTCCAACCGAATTTGGTTACCTAACTTTGGGAACCTACGAGAATTGGTCATGGATGAAGCTCACAAATCCCGGTACTCCATACATCCTGGTTCTGACAAGATGTATCATGACGTCAAACAACGATATTGGTGGCCCAACATGAAAGCTGACATAGCCACGTATGTTAGTAAGTGTCTAACCTGTGCCAAGGTTAAGGCCGAATACCAGAAACCTTCTGGGTTACTTCAACAACCTGAGATACCTCAATGGAAATGGGAAAACATAACCATGGACTTCATCAACAAGCTACCAAAAACACCGAGCGGTTGCGATACCATTTGGGTGATCGTAGATCGTCTCACGAAATCTGCCCATTTCCTAGCCATCAAAGAAACCGACAAGATGGAGCGATTGGCTAGCATCTATATCAAAGAGGTTGTGGCACGACACGGCATACCCATTTCAATCATTTCCGATCGAGATAGCCGCTTCACCTCTCGATTCTGGCAAACACTCCAACGAGCCCTTGGTACTCGCCTTGATTTGAGTACTGCTTATCATCCACAAACTGATGGTCAAAGTGAACGGACCATTCAAACTCTTGAAGATATGCTTCGAGCATGTGTAATCGACTTCGGAAACACATGGGAAAACCACCTACCTTTGTGTGAGTTTTCCTACAACAACAGTTACCACACCAGCATTGATGCTGCACCCTTCGAGGCACTCTATGGTAGAAAGTGCCGATCACCCATTTGTTGGACCGAAATCGGCGATAGCCAACTCACTGGTCCTGAAATCATCCATGAAACGACCGAGAAAATCGTGACCATTCAAAACCGGCTGAAAGCCGCCCGTGATCGTCAGAAAAGTTATGCTGACGTGAGACGCAAACCGCTCGAGTTCCAGGTTGGGGACCGAGTACTCTTGAAAGTATCACCTTGGAAAGGTGTCATTCGTTTTGGTAAACGCGGCAAACTAAACCCTAGGTACATCGGACCTTTTGAAATTCTTGAAAGAATTGGTCCGGTGGCATATCGACTGCAGCTACCACCACAACTCAGTAGCGTGCACAACACATTTCACATTTCTAACCTGAAGAAATGCCTGTCTGATGAGACACTTGTTATTCCTCTCGACGAAATCCATATCGACGATAAACTCCACTTTGTAGAGGAACCGATAGAAATCATGGACCGTGAGGTCAAACGATTGAAACAGAGTCGTATTCCCATCGTTAAAGTCCGGTGGAATTCTAGGCGCGGTCCTGAATTCACTTGGGAACGGGAAGACCAAATGCGACTGAAATACCCACATCTATTCTTAGATGCCCCTCAGACCACGACAACAAGCTAATTTCGGGACGAAATTCTCCTAACAGGGGGAGAATGTGACACCCGACCAATTAGGGCTAGTGTTAGTTCCTAATCATTGTGCTAATACATGTAATTGGGGTGAATTATGTGTATCATTTTGTGTATTAATATATGTTATTATATTTGCACACATTTGCGATTTGTTTAAATCGTACATTTTATTATCGGATGGAGTCCGACACAGTTTAAATACGACGTTGGTGAAAACATTTCTATAAATAACTTTAATCTATTTTTAGAAGTTATTTATCATTATCTATTATTTTGCTAAAATAATACTCGAAAAACCTAGACGTTTCGGTTAAAACGTCTCAAACGCAACGATAACGCGCGAATTTATTTCGACAACCAAACGAACGTCAATAATTAAATTGACAACCTAAATTAAGTATTTTAAATAATACTTCAATGGAAATTTATCCAAATTATATCGTTAATCTAAACGACTCAAAATAACGTTACGCGATTTTAAACCGCCGTAGAACGTGCACGCAAATCGAGGCCAATGATTTAACGAAACATTTTTATAAGTGTTTCCAAGTACTATATTGAATATTTCAAGTAGAAATATCGAAACTCAAATCGTTAAATAAAAACGTCAACTAAACATTTAACGTACGAATAAACGTTTAAACAATCGGGTAAACGAACGTAAAACGCAACGATTTAAGCTAGAAATGGAAAATGACCAAAATGCCCTTGGTGGGACCACATGGGGGCCGGCCACCCCATGTGCCACCCCTCCTCTTGGCCACTCTTGAGCCATGCAAAGGAGTCTATCACTCTTACACTCCAACCTCCTCATCATTTTGCACCATACTTTCATTTCAACTTCACACACACAATCATCTCCTCCTCTCTCTAAAACACTCTCAAAAACTCAGTAAAATAATCCCCTCCATCATCATCAAAAATCACCATCAAACACCACCATTAGAAAGGAAAGATCAAGAACAAGAGGGAAATCATCATCATCTTCAACTCCCTTGTTGCTTCTCCATCATTTGCTTGGTATAAATCATCAAACCTTTTACTCATTTTACTTTAGTACTACTGATTATGATGTTATAATGTTCATCTATCATAAATATGTCCAACATTGTTGTTGAAAATCGTTTTTATAAAGCAAACAAGAACATGCATGAAATCTGCCTAAAAATCGACAGTTCACAAAAATATTCGTATAAAATCAAATACTGAGAGTTAGAAGATGCATTTTTTTTTAAAATTTGCGTATCGAAAAGATCTACAACTTTCATGTTTTACACTTCTTCCAGAAACGTACTCATTTTTCTCTACGAGCCGATTTATAAGACTGACCAGGAAGTTTTTCGATAAAATGTGTTCGGTTGTTACGCGGCTTTATTTAACTATGTTAATGAACTTGTTAGAAGCTGAAAATTTGATATGTTAGTCAAGACACATAGTAAATCAGTTGGTAAAAATTTGGAAGTTTGATTTGGACTATAGATATGTGAAATCAGTTGGCGTAATGACCCGACATAAACCGAAAACATTAAATCTTGAAGTTTAAGGTGTAAACTTGAAACCGACATCTCGAAACGACTACAATATGAAATAATAACTTTTATAACCTTTATTTACTGGAAAATGACTTGGGTAAAAAGGTTCGGGTCAAACCGTCATAGTTGACCACGTTTTTGGACTTAGCAAATTGAGACAGATTTAAGTGACGCATGGTCACTGGAATTATAGCGACACTTGGCAAGTGACGCTTGTAGTGACGCTACTTTATTATTAACGACACTCCCTTAGTGACGCCCTTATTATCTGAAAATGCTTATGTACGACACTACTTAAGTGACGCTTAGTCACCTTACCCGACACTTCCTAAGTGACGCCTGAAGTGACTGAACAATTATATTAGCGGCACTTACCCTTAGTGCCGCCATGCCTTAGTGACGCCCCGTATCCGACACTTCTTAAGTGACGCTATTTAAATCTGAAAACGCATATTATGCGGCACTTCCTAAGTGCCGCCCCTAACTAGCAAGTGACGCATGAAGTGTCGCATGAAACAGAATCTTTAAAAACTAGTTTTCTCACTAAGTGTTAAACTTCAAGCAACGTTAATACTTATACAATGCAACGTTATAACTCATGAAACATAATATACATATGAAAGTATAGCATCATTCTAATAATAATGTCTTAACGAATTATTATTACAAACTTTCACCAACGGGTCGCACACGTTTTTGATAAACAACATGAACAACTTATTTGGACATACTAGTTGGATGAACTAGCCTTAGGTGGACATTAACCCTCCACCTACATTGTGAATTAAGTGGACATTAACCCTCCACTTACATAGATGATCTTTCTAGACATCTACTCATACAACCTTATACGTTTAGGACGTTAGAAGGTTGCACTTTGGACCACACATTGCTTGCTAATTGATATTGCTTGCTTACATTTTGCTAGAACTCAGGTGAGTTTCATAGCCCCTCCTTTTTACAGTTTTATAACTATTTTGGGGGAGAATACATACTACAACTGTTTTATACAATTGCTTCGCAACTGCTTTGTATACATTTGAATTACACAACTGCTTTTATGAACACAAGTACCATAAACAACGCTATACGGATTGCATGAGTTACACACTAATCCACAAAGGCCCTACACATCATAGTTTGTTAGTTTTGCTAAAGCGTGAATATTAGTAAATAGATCTATTTGGGACTGACAATCCCCGTCCGAGTTAGTCGCGCTAACCTGTCAAACGGACGTATTAATATTTGTTCATAACGAGTGTACCGGATTAGACACTTGCATTGGGGCACCCACGATCGTGTACTCGAAAGAGGCACGGCACACATTGTTAAGCTTCGGACTATGAGCTCATGGCAAATGGTATACATCTTTTTGCATTCGTGCAACTACATATTTACTTATCGTTTGTTAACGATACATCTTTTTGCATTCGTGCAATTACATATTTACTTATCGTTTGTTAACGATACATTTACTCAACACATTTACTTATCGTTTGTTAACGATACATTTACTTATCATTGTTGAATGATACAACGATTAAAATCTTGTGTTTCATAACTCGTGTTTCATAACAATTGGTTTGATACCAACATTTAAACAACTCTATGAACTCACCAACTTTATGTTGACCTTTTAGTATGTATTTCTCAGGTAACCCACAGCAGTAGGACGCTTATGGATAGCGTAGCTCGAGTCGCATTGCTTTCAAAATCAAGGGACTTAGATTGCATTTTACTATAGTTAGTAGCTATGTAATCTACACATTGTATGCGAACTCCATTGTTTTGTATAACGGTTGTAAACAATTTAAACTTATGGAATGTAATGTTTTCAAACGTCTCATATAGAGGTCGTTTGCTTTAATCTTTGTGTAATGATATTTGATTTGGTCGGCGCCCCCATGACAACTCATGTTTCCGCTGCCACGTGTTTTGGGGGTGCGACAATGACCCTTTCAGGCAGGGCACATCCCGGTACTATTTTCCTGACTCGATCAACTTACCATAGGTCTATTCCTAAGTGTAATAGAACAATAAGTTCGCTACCAAGTATCCGAGGATATCACTAGGCCTAATCATATATGTATAACCCATGCATACATACATATTATCCACCTAGTTGTATCTAGCACAGAACAAGTACAAGTCACGGTTCTCTCGTGGTCAGAGTCAACTAGTGCATTCCTGTTCAACATAACTCCTTTCAGATCTTACATCATCTTCATTTAATTGTACATAGTTGATCATGCTATGTTAAATTAAACGCGTATGCTGAAATCCCTGAACCAGTTATATCTAATGAGGAATACTTCCTAACGGTCATAGTCTAGGCCCACTAAATGCAACCTAGTTCGCTATAACCTTAGGCTCTGATACCAATCTGTCACACCCCCAATTTAATGCTTTGCGGAAGCGACTGTTTTGGGGCGTGACTAATCAATAATCAAACCCAAAGTACAAGCAAACGACTCTAAATGAGACGTTGTAGAATATGTTACATTAATACATAAGTTTTCAAAAGTAATACATCATTGATGAGTTCGCAACTTGTTTTGTTAGATTTTAAGTACATAATCATTATACAAAAGATAATGCAAGTAAAATCTTCATATGTGTAATTGCATGCGACTCGAGCTACTAAAGCATATCCTGCTGGGCCATCCGTACTGATCAACCCTACTGTTGCTGTGTACCTGAGAATGCATTACTAAAACAGGTCAACCAAAAGGTTGGTGAATCTCACAGGTTTATAGTAAGTAACAGTTTGAACACATCAGCTTGTAAAATCATTGAGTAAATATTGCACAGTCGCAATAGTTTCCGTATATATTGCCATGAGCACCATAGTCGAAGCTTAACAATCAGTGATTTTGCCCTCGTGAATGCTAATCCAGAACATTCATATGTAACGAGTAAGAAACACCCATTTATACTGTATGTTCGGGGTAGTGCGTGCTACCCTGGGTGAGGATTGTCAGTCCTAATGGATCCATTTACTAGTACTCGCGCTTAAGACCATAACTAACAACTATGATTAAAGGGACTTCATTGGATTAAGTAAATCTCATGCAATCGATATACCAGTAAATCAGTTTGTAATCAAGTAAGTAAGTACATGTGTTCGAGTAAAACAAGTAATGCATCTCCCCCAATGTAAAAACAGTAAAAAGGGGCCGTGAGACTCACCTGTAGAGCAAGCAATCCTAAAGTGCGTGTGTATGCCAACAGAAATCTCCTAATGCCCTAAATACGCAAGATTTTATATTTGTAAGTGTACGCGTAGTAATTCGTTTGTTAAGTTGTTCATTTGGTTAGTTACGTCCAAAGTACTCGTCTCATATTATGTTTGAATTTTTGTAAATCGAGTACGACTCATTGGTGACAATTTGAAATCATATTCCAAAATCTAACGTGGTTTGTTTTTGTAAAGATGTGCATCTCGTATATATATATATAATGTTTTAAAACATACGGTATGTTTGTTTGTATAAATATAACTCGTGTATTTATGTTTCAAAAGTTACTTTTGTTGCTCGCATGAATATATGTGTAAAAGTTCATAGTTAAACAAATTTGGCGAGGCTGCACTGTTTTGGCCATATCTCCCTCATACGAACTCGGATTTAGGCGATCAAGCTGCCCAAATGACCGCGACTCAGAGGACTACAAAACTACAAAATATGGTTTGCTGGAAAAGATCACATAGCCGATCGGCTAAGGTTTCTTAGCCGAACGGCTGAGCTTAGCCGATCTGCTTTGGTATAGCCGAACGGCTTTGGTATAGCCGAACTGCTTTTGTCTAGCCGAACGGCTGTGGGTTCGTTTTTCAGGTCTGTTCGTGCAGAAAACATATAGAACCAGTTTTCAACCTAATCTTTGGGTATAATCAGTTTATAGAACATATATGCATACTTATAAATGTATTTTAAACACGAAAACATAGAGATTACGTGGAGAATTTCTTACGTATTAAGATGGGACCGTGGGTGGTGGTGATGGAGCCGATGATGATGAAGAACAAAGATGAAGATGATGATCTTGATGATGAATCTTGTTGTTTGATTGATTGTTGTTGTTGTTTGATGAGAACGGTGATGAAAACCGAGAGGGAGAGGAGGGAACGAGAGAGAGATCAAGAGTGTGAGTGTGTGTGAAATAATTGAGGTCGGTTGTTATAACCGGCCTCAATTATTGAGGTGGGTGGGTGTTTTCCGACCCGTGTTCGCGCACCCGATCGTTATATAGTGTAATATTTAAAAATGATAATTTTCTAAATATTATTTCGTATATGTTTTTAATTGAAATATTTTATAAAAATACTTTCAATGAGCTTTAAAAATATATCTTAGTTTAACTCAAAATACACGGATAGTTTTCTGTATCTAAAATGTATTTAAATTTGAAACGGAGTACGTAGTTACTATCCTTAATAATAATACTTGATTTAAAAATGTTTTTCACCAAATTCTATTTTGGGTTTCTGCGTTCTACCAGATTTGTGTACGTGTGATTATTATATAATCGTTTCGGGTTATATAATACTTTGTAATTAAAGTTCAAATTTGTACTGAAATTTGGGTCATTTTTGACCGGGTGTCACAGTTACCCTAGTCGATCTCATCAATTATATGTGACGATGCTATAATTACAGCGGTTAAAGTAGCCTACATTACAATATGGAAGGTGATAAAGTCACATGTATTTTTCAAACTTCCACAGGTACTTAATACCATATAATTTTACATTTAAACTTCCTGTGTATCAAGTAATTTTGCCTGTGGCAATATCATGAGCCTTACAATATACCTAGGAGGATGCGTACTTGATATCTGTTCTTATTGGCACTACACCGGACGAAACTTCTACATTATAAATTATCGGTTATAAATTTTGTGATTTATAATGACTAACATACTTGGTTGGTTTTTGAGACGAAGACAATGCAAAGTTATATGGGAACCGTTATAATTATAACATATATAATAAATGAAGCTAATCTAAACCTTCATCTTAGTGATGAATCATTCGCTGGGCCGTCTTTTTACTCTGAGTTTTTGGAGGCTCTGAGGAAAAACACGAATAATCCTCGAAATGAGGCCATGTATCAAGCTATAAAATGGTTTTCTTATTGTTTTTTTTTGTTGCGGCTCAATCAACTTTGAAACAATTAAAACTTATTTTTCTTTTAACATTTAACAATCTAATTATTTTTTATGCATATACATACACACATATAATCAAAGACACACATTTTAAGACCCCTGTAATTCAGAGGCCATGGGCGGTCGATCACTTTGCCCACCCTCGAAGACGACCCTGATCATTCCATTCGGTTATATCACCATTATAATGAATCACTAGGTTCTCTTAATTTACTTCTCACGTGATAAGTGATAAGTCCGTCACGACATGACCTGACTTGAGCTGTCTACGCCTTAAGATCAACGTTTTGTTGTTAGAAAAAAAATATACATTCTAGTGATTCCACAACTAGTTAACTCTAAAGAAGAGAAAATTGCAAATCAAACAAAACTTGATGCATGCAAGTATAAAGTGCCTAAATTTTAAAGGACCAAAGCTAAAGAAGAAAAAGCAACTTCAATAATTAAAAGGTTTTTGCCACTAGATTCAAGCCCCTTGAATTTTGGAAAAAGCAAAGTGGTTTTTCAAACAAATTTCAATCTCCTGTTTCCTAGACCTCTCTAGACCCTATTGGACCCCACTATAACTGCCACGTGTCATCAATCTAGGAACTAGGAGCACATTTGGTCCATGTTACATCTTACACCCAATCCCAAACACCCCTCTTCCTAAAGTCTATATATGATCACCTCTTCACAGCATGTATTCCTTCCCACAGCCCCTTGATCTTTAACCTACGCACCCCCTAGCTAATTTTATCAACCACCAATACCTTCTTTGCTAATATACACACAATGAGGTCCGATGTGCTATCTTACGCCGGATATGAAGAACCCTATTTTCTTGAAGCTTGTACTCTTTGTTCTAAGCCACTTGGTCACAACAGTGACATATACATGTACAGGTATAAATTATGTCCAAATTTTAATTTTTAGGTTTCAGTATGTGCATTATTGACTTGTACGTCAGGTTATCTTGATTGTACCTTAAGAACATAACTTTTGAAATCAAGGATCATAAATTTATGTGACAAGAGCCAGATGCATGGAAGGGTTGTACGTTGTGCATCAAGGGTTGTACATAATGAATAGTTTGTACCACCTGAATTGTGGACCATTTTTTTGGTTTTATCTTCAATGGGTATTTCGGTAATTTGGTAAAAGTGTTTTAATCTTTTGAATAAACAGCAAAGATGCATGCTTTTTGTGAAGATTCACCAGAATCATGTGAAAATAAACCGATATGGTAAATTTCTAGATTTTGTACGGACAAGATTCCTATTGGATACTAGGTTCATTGAACCTGGACAATAGTACTCCAAAAATCCCATCCCAATAAATGAATAAAACCAACATAAAGATTCCATCTTTGTTACTAAAAAAATACTTACCCATATGCATATATAGTTGTACTTTATGCATAAAAGGTTGTATCATGTCAACATATAGTTTCAAGATTTCTGATGGGTATTTTGGTAATTTGGTACAGAGGGAACACTCCATTTTGTAGCCAAGAATGCAGGCAAGAACAGATAGAGAATGATGAAGCAAGAGAGAGGAGATGGAAGGTTTCATCCAAGAAATCAACAGAAACCTCCAAGAAATCTACAGCAACAACTGTGCAAACTGCAACTCTTGTTGCATCCAATTAGCCAATTTCATATAACTATATTATGTGAAATTACATAATTACCCCTTTCTGATATAAATAATATATGATGGGAGGAGGGATTCATATGAGTAAACTTTTGTATAGAAGTTGAGTATGGGGTGTCAGATATGATGATGGATGGTCATGATGATAAAGGAAAAAAGACAAAGATGCCCCTTTGAGACAAATTTTTCTTGTTCATTTTAGTTTTCTAAAATGTTTTTTTTTTTTTTGGGTTATCGCGAGTTGTAACCATCATGTGTTTGGGCTTTTATTTTGTAATGAAAATACCCAACTTGACCTTGTTTTAAGGTATGTGGTAAATTTTGAATAATTTAGATTGGCTGCAATGCTAAAAATGATCAAATGGTCATTAAGCTTTTTAATTATGATCAAGTCAAATAATGAACTTTGGTCATCCAAGGATCTTCTCATTTTACATTTGAGGTCTCGTAGTTACTACTGACCCAAGTTAGCACGATTAACTAACAACATTCATATTAGCACGAGTGAGTGACGATTGACTTATTTCATAGGTGTATGCAGTTAAAACTGACTAACTATCAAAGGGCCATTGGCCTAGCGGTATCGTGGGAACCCTTTAACCTTTCAAGTTCGGTGATGGATATATGTATATAATCGTGGAAAAAATTGTAGATATTAATGAGTGTGTGTGAGTTTGTCTTTCTAAAAAAGATAAAATAATAAAACTGACTAACTTGACTCTCTAATTTCAGAAAAACACACATAATATGTATTGTAACACCCAAGATTTATCATTTTAAAGTTAGTAATATATATTTTTAACTCAATTATTTTCAAAGCTTCTAGTTGAAAAATTCATGCATGATTTTCCATTTTATTTTTCCTATTAGAGTCGGTGTATGTATTTTTCAAGTTTATGGTACAAGTCTTTATGCATGAATGCAATCTTTTGGTGGCAAGAGATCGTGTGTGGCCGGGGCGGATCCATGTTATAGTCAGCGGTGACACGTGATACCAGTCAATTAAGTCGACTTAGTGTAAATTTAGCTGAAAAGTTATTGATTTTTTCAGAGTGACACCACTCATATTTAGACGGTGCACCTCATGTTTAGATAAACTTATAAAAAAATACCAAGTCGAGGGAGCTTCAAAATTCCTGTGACACCGATGACTAAATTTTCTGGGTTCACCTCTCACCGTGTGGGCAACGTATTTTTGTGTCAACAAACTAACAAAGTACAAATGGTCAATGTTAAAATACAACTAGTTAAGCTTGATAAGATTTTTACTTGAACATGAAGTTATTATTTAGAGTTGCATGAATGTTTAATTTAAGTCGGTAACACTTGTTATCACCTTAAGCTATTAACTCAATACACCTTATTAGTCTAAAATAGGAGTGGCAGGTCTATTGAGTGTAGCTTACATCACTAAGCATGTTTTAAGAGACTATATATAAAAGAAGATAGTTCCTTTAACAGAAAAAAGTTCCCAACATAACTTTATGAATAAAGTAGAGACTTCAATGAATACTAGTTCAAGTGAAGCTAGTTATACGTTGGGCATCATATTATGTTGGATTTACATTTCAAGAGAAGTTATCTCGAGACCGACATGTGAGTACGTGTGTTGTTTATGAAAACTGAAATATATGATACGTACGTGTTTATGTGCTACGTGTTGCATTAGAGATGTTAGAGATGTATGAATGCATATATTGCCATGTCATATTCACGTTTAAGCATGCATTTTTATATATGCATTATGTGTGGTTAATGTGTAACGAGTGTAGAACACGAAATTCAGAGTTTAACACATGCTAGCGCGAGGCTGCCGTGATTCAGAGAATGATTTAAAGATAAAGATACGGCTCGGTTACACACTAATGTAGAGATCTCGGTATGTATTTTCGTATAAAGAGCATTGTCATGGTATGATTGCATACGATATTTTAATAGAAAACGCACGTGCTCATTAAGCCATTAGGCTTACGCATTTATCACACATATCTCAGGTTTAATCAGATAGAGTTGCTCAAGGAAATATGATGAAGAGATGCCTAAATGATGAGATAGACGAGATAGAAATTGTATATTTGTAGAGATGTTCATGTAGAAAATGTAATTTTAATAGCTTCCGCTGTAAAATGACGAGGTAAAAATGGACGGACGTTACAATGTTACATGTATGAAATAAAATTACTTTTTATACAAAAACACATTACATTAAATAAAGATCTTACGTTCATATCTATACTATTATATAAAGCATTTGAGTGTTTTATTTGTAAGATATAAAAGACTGCTTTACCCCTTGAATTACTAATAGTTTTTTTTTTAAATCTTTAGAAATTACTAACATACCCCTACAATTCTTAAATTCTCATTAATACTATATTTATTAAACCACTAACTATGTAACATATGACATTAAATATATTTTAAATAAAACTTATCAATATCTATACTAATATATAATGTATTTGTAATGTTTTTTTAAAGAAGGAATTTACTAATCTAATCCTAACATTACTATTAATATTTGAAGAACCTACTTGAAATTACAACAATAACCATTATAACATTACTAATAAAAATATGACATAACTTTTAAACCGTAAAGAGATACGAGACGTGCCAATTATGTACGGAAAGATCAGAACGAGACAAACGTGTTGGCAAACAGCCGAAGGCGGTTTGTCCACTTTTTATAGACAAATTTTACCTTTAAAGCCTTCAATTTTAATTTTCCCCCAATTTTGTACGTTTGTAAGCTTTTAAAAAAATAATAAACGAACCCTTAACTTTATTCTTTCAAGGAATTATAAATTTCTCACATTTATTTACAAGTTTAATTTTGTTTTTATGTAATCAATTCACATATTCTAGAATTTTAGTTTTTCGATCAAAGAAGCTAATGCTCAAGAAAAATTCAAAAGTTGGTATGTATCTTCCGGAATCTATATTTTCACATTGACGTGATACTCTTCAGATAGATAGCAAGATTTACTAAAAAGATATTAGTGGAGCCTAATAAAAAGTTCAAGCTACCCATAGTTTACACTTCATATTGGGTGAGCCGAAAATTTTTACATAATGCGTACCGTATATTAATATGTGATCGTAAATTGTTTCCATTTTGTTCCCAACACATATTTAGTTTGTTTCCCATCAACTTTATTGTAACCTTATTTTTTAATCCCAATATTTGTCGATTTTTTTATGCATAATGTCCCGCCGCAAAGCGCGGGTATCCTACTAGTAAATATTTATTTGTTCTATTTTAAGTGTTTGAAAAGATTTCTTAATAGGTATTAGTTTAAGTTTGTTATTATGTTTTGAATTGAAAAAAAATGTTAATGGCTGAATCAGTTATCATCATGTAGCAAAACTATATATTTAATCATCAAAATAATCGCTAATGTTTGCAAGATATTCACTAATGTTTGCAAGATATAAATCAGATCATATTGTGGAATTGAAGTATTAAATAACTGACCCGCTCCCGGGTTATATTTTCGAAATAAGAGAAGAGAAGTGGAAAGAATAAACAATGCATTGTGTTCCCGAGTTTTGTTTATGGAGAGAGGAGAAGATAAGCGGTCGGAGGATTCAACCTTCATTTCTCTCCAAAATTGGGAAGATTTAGAAGGATAGAAGATTATATGTACAAGCTATAAAATGTTACTTCCTTCCATTTTCTCTCCAACTCGGGAACACAAAACATATAAAATTCAGTTCTGTTACTTCCTTCCATTTTCTCTCCAACTCGGGAACACAAAACATATAAAATTCAGTTCTTTTCTTTCAAACTTGAGAACACAAAAACGTTTTTCATCTTCTTTTCTTTTCTATCATTTTATATTCTCTTCTATTCTATTCTTTCGAACAAAATCTCGGAAGCAGGCTAGAAGCTATTAATATTGAAGTTTCTCGAGTTATGTACTCCATGGCAATTTTTATGATGGTTATTATATATGGATTTAATATCTCATTCCCTAGCGTTTATAAATTCCTTTAGTCATAATTTGATGGATTCCAATTAATCTATTATTCGATCAAACAATCTAAGTAATAGAATTTGAATTTCATCATATATCTATCAATTTTGCAAACCAAACCAAACATTATCTAAGTTTTTGCTTGTAAATTACAAAGTTATAACACAATGAGTTGTTATGGGCCTTTGCCCAGATAAACATTTATGGGCAAAGTTGTGTGATCCATCACACGAAGTGTCTAGTCCAAAGTAATTTGGGAGACTAATGTTGTATTGTTATGTAAATGAAATGTCTTAATCATCTACGTCATGTATCAATGTATTATGGGTTTGACTAACTCGTGTCTTTGAGCACAAAATAAGCTAAACTGAATCAAAAATATCTAAATATATCACAAAATTTATTTATTAAACTCACTAATTTTGAATTATACATCTTTATTAATTATAATTTATATTATTTATAGAAAATTCAACTTCATTAAATGTCTTAACATGTGCCCTAAGAGAAAGTTAGATTATCCCATGCATCTTTGGTCGATCATCTACACTTAAAAGCATTTGCAATGAATTTTTTAACTTGCATGTCACTACCCACTATTTACTTTAAGTTTATTGTTTGAAACTATATTACACTTTCTTTTTTTTAGTATCGTGTTAATTATACTTTTAAAACTTCTATTATTTGTATTCAACTTATAAGTATCTTCTATTTATGCAAACTTTCTTCTTCTTTTTTTGACATTGACAAAAACGATTTCTTTTCAATGGCAAAAAGAAAAGCGTAGATGTAACACCCCCAAATTTATCATTTAGCGGAAGCAGGATTTAGGTGTTACGAATCAATAATCATAGCACAAAGATATATAATGAACGACCACTATATGCGTCGTTTTAACTTGTATTGATAAAGACAAGGTTTACATCAAAAATATTGTTTACATTAGCTCAGCTTGAAATGGAGAGATTTAAGTACATAATTAATCTATACAAAATATAATAATGCAGCTAAATCTCTGATTGTTTGCATGATGACTCGAGCTAATTGATCCTTACTTGAGCAGTCCAACCTACTGCTGGTCACCTGTGATACATGCTAAAATGGGTCAGCGAAACGCTGGTGAGCTCACAGGTTTGTATGTCAACACATATGTTTGTATGAACCGCAAAATTTAATAATTGAATTTAAAAATGAAATTAAGCAAAATAAAAGTTATACAGCCATGAGCACATAGTCTGAGCTTAACTTGAGTTGTCAGGTCCAATTAAGGAAACCCAACTGAGGTTGCCTCCTACGAGTACCTAATCTACACTCGTCTTCCCAAATGCTAATACGTCCGTTTGACCAGTTAGTGCGTGCTAACCCGGACGAGGATTGTCAATCCTATATGATATCATATACTAACATTCACGCTACTATGTATTACCAGACTATGCTATGGAGGGCTTTAAATTGATTAGCTTGAAACTCATGTAGTATTTGATTTGATTTGTACTTGCGTTCAACTTGTAAAACAAAACGAGCAATAATATCACACCCCGGATTGAAAAGCAGTAAAATAGGGGCCATGAGACTCACCTGAGTCTTGAAATGGTTATCTAGATAAACCGAAATTGATTAGCTGTGAATTGATGTCCGAAACTTGTAACCTGAGGGCGTTCAATACGTGCGATGGTTATTAATTGAATAGGTATCTCGAAAGACTACCTTTGTAATAGTTTGTCCAAATTATCCCGATTTGGTTGATTGACGTGTCCAAATTACTACGATTTGGTTGATTGATTTGAGTTTTGAAAAACGTGTACGACCCGTTGATGATTGTTTGTAATAATAATCTCGATATTATTATTTTGATTTTTTTGAAGTGTTGTACTTAAAAATGTTTACAAACTTTTAGGTGACGGGGGTCCGGGGGCAGCGCCCCTGGTTAGCGGGGTTCCAGGGGTGGCAACCCCTGGCGGGGTCCAAGGGGCTGGCCCCTGGCTGGGGTCGAGATGCTTTGGTGAAAAACGCATCTGGACTTGAATTTGGGTGAAATCAAGTGATAAAATTTAAGTCTCGACACTTAGTAAAAATTTGTAAACATTCTGTTTTTGGCGACACTAAGATAGTGTCGCTACGGGCTTAGGCGACACTTAGTAAGTGTCGCTATATTTCTGATTTTTGATAGTTGGGCGACACTTGAGTAGTGTCGCTATCAAGAGCTTGACGAAGCAGGTAGGTCATTTGGTGTTGTTCCCGTTCGATATTGTCGAGCCTTTGCTCCTGACGGCGGAGTTGGGTAGCCAACACTGGCACCGTGAGGTGTGCCGAGTTCTGAAAGTTATGGACAGGATAGGGGCTGGTTCGAGGTGACCTTTGGTTCCTCCTGGCTACTCGTGGGTTTCGTGACCCATGTGAGTGAGAGTGTGACGGATTAGGTGGTGTGTTTGCCATTCCTGTTGCAGAGTGTAAGTAAGACGAGGCTAATATATATAAGTATATAATATCCAGCCTAGTGTCTAGCACGTATCAAGTAATGGTCCGGTTCCCTCGTGGTCAGAGTCCACTAACGCATTCCTATTCAACATAACCCCTTTCAGAGTTCACATCATCTTCATTTAATTGTACATAGTTGATCAGGCTATGTTAAATTAAACTTGTATGATGAAATCCCTGAACCGGTCATACCTAATAAGGAATACTGCCTAACGGTCATAGTCTAGGTCCACTAAATGCAACCTAGTTCACTATAACCTTAGGCTCTGATACCAATCTGTAACACCCCCAAATTTAGTGAATTGCGGAAGCATACTTGGGTGTTACCAATCAATATGCAAAGCACAAGATATACAGTAAACGACCTCTAAATGAGACGTTGTAAAACGATTTCATAGAAATATATGTTTGAAAACTTAATGTTTTCGTATACAAAAATAGTTCCCTAGAGTCCACGCGTATGGCGGGAGATTCTATTACATAATCAACATATACAAAAGATAATGCTGAGAATCTCCGTTAATGCAGTTTAGTTGAAATCATGCGACTCTAGCTATGTCCTGGGGTAATCCTACTCCGCCGGTGTACCTGAGAATACATGCTAAAAGGGTCAACATGAATGTTGGTGAATCTCACAGGTTTGTAAGTAATATCAGTTTTGAACACAAGATTTTATCAGTAGTGCCCGCAGACGTAAATCAAGTATTTGCAAATCCAACAAATGTAAAGTAAATAAATTATACCGTTGCCATGAGGCTCATAATCGAAGCTTAACCCGTAAGTAATAGTTTGCTCCCGTGACATGCTCGTAAATGAGCAAGCATCAGTAATGAATAATAGTCGCCCGTTTATACATAACGGTTCGTGGTAGCGCTACTACCCCGGGCGGGGAGGGTCATTTCCCTAATGGATCCATTCACTAGTGTTCGCGCTTAAGTCCATAACTAACGATATATGATGGAGAGACTTCTGTAAGTAGTAAACAACTCATGCAATTCCGTTTGGTATAGTAAACAGTTTTTGTACTTGTGTTCAAGAAAAGTAAGCAATGTATCTCACCCCGTATGTAAAACAGTAAAAGTGGGGCTGTAAGACTCACCTGAGTCTTTGCAAGTACGTTTATATCAATAAACGAGTGAGTAATATCAACCGTAGGTTCTCCGAACCCGTGACCTTCAAATGCCTAAACACGCAAGGTTAAGTAAGTAGATGTCTCGCAAGATCATCTAGGCTAGTTGTTCATACAACCCATTGTGTCCAAATGTTGGTTCGTTATCGTTTGTTCGTAAGTTTGTATTTTAACGTGACCCGTTGGTGAACGATAGTAATTAAATCTTAAAGGTGTGGATATGAATAGTGAAATTCTCCAATTTGCTACAGTGTTGCTTCAGTAAATTTGACTTTTCTACAGTAACTTTGACTTTCCTATTCTGGTTTATGTTTGATAACTTCGTATTGTTTAAGTATTTGAGGTTGTACAAGTCTAACACTTGGTGTAAAAATATTTCGACAACTTTCTGTTTTTGGCGACACTTCGCTAGTGTCGCTATGGGCGACACTTAGTTAGGCGACACTTAATGAGTGTCGCTAGATTTCCGATTTTCATAAATAGGCGACACTTGATTAGTGTCGCTATAGGCGACACTTACGAATTTTGGCTTCACTAAGGGAGTGTCGCTAAGATAAATCCGGTTAAGTAGTTCAGCGACACTTGGGTAGTGTTGCTATAGGGGCGACACTCAGGCATAGCGACACTTAGCTAGTGTCGCTAGTACTGTTTTTGGCACACTAGCGACACTTCCAACTGATCGCCGGATTTTGGGCCGAAAACGAGTTTTCCGGCCACCGTTCGGTCTAATACTTTTACCCAACCCATATATGGACATTATAAGTGTAAATAAACAATCATAAGTCAAAAACAAGTAAACCGAGAGGTTTCGAGAATTTGTCGGAACTTACAAAATGCCGAAATGAAAATCCGGAAAGATAGGAATGTAGATCGTGTTGTCGTGGTCACTTTTCTCCAAAGGAGTGGTATGATTCGGCGTCGTTTTATGGTGTTATTTGATGATTTTGTGAGATGAAGGTGATTTGAGAGAAAAGAAAAAGGAAGAAAGAGAAAGAGGTGAAGAAAGTGATGGAAAAAGAAGAAAGTGGGAGGTTTAACCTCCCATATTCGGTCTCTGTCAACGCGCCCCGTGCGGTGTTTGTTTTCTCCGTCTTTTAAGTGTTAAATATTTATTTTACGCATTTAATTAAATATTTTAAAATTACAAACTTTTGTTAAAAAGATTTACTTGTATTATTTCTTTAAATCCTTAATAGTTTGAAATATGATATAGTTTAAATAAATTTAAGTACTTTTGTTTTTAAATCGTGTAAACTTTGATTAAGTGATAAGAGATAATTACTAATTATTAGAAAATAGCATTTTGGGCACAATTGCGTTATTTAGTTTATAAACATTTGTTCACCAACGTCCATTTTAATCGAATAGAATTTCATTATATTTAAGTTGCGTACGATTTAAGTCAAATCGCAAAGTTGTATATATTTACTATATAATACGATACATAAATTAGCCTAACACGGAACTAATTACATGTATTTACAAAGAATTAGGCGCTAATAACTAGCCCTAATTTGGCGGTTGTTACATTCTCCCCCTGTTAAAAGAATTTCGTCCCGAAATTTAAGTCGAAGTCGCGTTCGGGGTAGAATCAGTGAATAAGTGGGGATACTTGAGTCGCATTTGGTCTTCCCGTTCCCAAGTGAATTCAGGACCACGTCTAGAATTCCACCCGACTTTTACGATGGGAATACGACTCTGTTTTAGCTGTTTGACCTCACGGTCCATGATTTCAGCAGGTTCCTCAACGAAATGAAGTTTATCATCGATGCGAATCTCGTCAAGTGGTATGATAAGTGTCTCGTCTGACAGACATTTCTTTAAGTTAGAAATGTGAAAGGTAGGGTGCACGCTGCTGAGTTCAGAGGGCAGCTGCAGTCGATATGCCACTGGACCTATCCTCTCGAGGATCTCAAAAGGCCCAATGTACCTGGGGTTTAATTTTCCACGTTTGCCGAATCGGATTACGCCTTTCCAAGGCGATACTTTCAAGAGTACTCGGTCCCCAACCTGGAACTCGAGTGGTTTGCGTCTCACGTCAGCATAACTTTTCTGACGATCACGCGTGGCTTTGAGTCGGTTCTGGATTTCAAAAATTTTCTCGGTGGTTTCGTGTATGAGTTCAGGACCAGTGAGTTGGCTATCTCCCACTTCAGTCTAACAGATCGGTGATCGGCACTTACGACCGTATAGTGCCTCAAAAGGTGCAGCCTTAATGCTGGCGTGATAGCTGTTGTTGTACGAGAACTCGCACAACGGTAGATGTCTTTCCCAATTTGTACCGGAATCAACTACGCAGGCTCGTAGCATATTTTCCAGTGTCTGTATAGTTCGTTCACTTTAGCCATCGGTTTGAGGATGGTATGCGGTACTCATATCGAGACGGGTACCCAATGATTTTTGAAGTGATTGCCAGAAGCGAGATGTGAAACGAGCATCCCTGTCAGAGATAATCGAGATAGGGACACCATGTTGGCAAACGATTTCCTTGATGTAAATTTGTGTAAGGCGTTCCATTTTATCGGTTTCTCTGATTGCCAAGAAATGGGCCGATTTGGTGAGACGATCGACGATCACCCAAATGGTATCGCAACCGCTCGCCGACTTAGGTAGTTTGGTTATGAAATCCATGGTAATTTGCTCCCATTTCCATTGAGGAATTTCAGGTTGTTGGAGCAATCCCGAAGGTCTTTGGTGTTCGGCTTTGACCTTGGAACAAGTTAAGCATTTGCTGACGTACAAAGCAATATCAGCTTTCATGTTCGGCCACCAGTAAAACTCCTTGATGCCGTGATACATTTTGTCGGATCCAGGGTGGATAGAATATTTGGACTTGTGAGCTTCATCCATCACCAAGTCCCGAAGGTTCCCGAAACTAGGCAACCAGATTCGGTTAGAAAAGTACCTAACTCCGTTGGGTCTGATTTCGAATTGTCTATCCATGCCTCGCAAAGCCTCGTTCTTGAAGTTATCGGGTTTCAGGGCTTCGAGTTGGGCAATGTGAATTTGGGTGGTGAGATCGTTATGAATGGTAATACTGAGTGCTCGGACTCGAAGTGGTTTTGTTCGTTCCTTACGACTGAGAGCATCAGCAACCACGTTTGCTTTGCCCGGATGATATTTGATCTCACAGTCGTAATCGGTGAGTAATTCAACCCATCTACGTTGCCTCATGTTAAGATCTTTCTGGTCGAAAATATGTTGGAGACTTTTGTGGTCGGTGAATACAGTGATGCGGGTACCATAAAGATAATGTCTCCAGATTTTTAAGGCGAACACCACGGCCCCTAGCTCGAGGTCGTGAGTTGTGTAGTTTTTCTCGTGAACTTTAAGTTGTCGGGAGGCGTAAGCAATTACCTTGTCTCGTTGCATAAGTACGCAACCGAGACCTTGGTGAGAAGCATCGCAGTATACCACGAATCATCGGTGCCTTCGGGTAGAGATAGAATAGGTGCACTGCAAAGCTTGAGTTTCAACAGCTAAAATGCCGACTCTTGTTTATCGGTCCAATCGAATTTCTTTTTTTTCTGAGTCAGCACCGTGAGGGGTTTGGCAATTTTTGAAAAGTTTTTGATGAAACGGCGGTAGTAACCGGCCAATCCCAAGAATTGGCGTACCTCGGTTGGAGTGGTTGGCGCTTGCCAGTTCTTGATTGCCTATATTTTTTATGGATCTACGTGAATTCCCTGACTGTCGATAACGTGTCCAAGGAATTGAACGGTATTTATCCAGAACTCACACTTAGAGAATTTGGCGTAAAGCTCCTCGTGTCTAAGTAGTTCTAGGATGGTTCTGAGGTGTTGTGCGTGTTCTTGTTCGTTTCGTGAGTATATGAGGATATCATCGATGAAGACGATGACAAACTTATCAAGGTAAGGTTTGCACACCCGATTCATAAGGTCCATGAATACAGCCGGTGCGTTGGTTAGACCGAAGGGCATCACTTGGAACTCATAATGCCCATAACGGGTTCTGAATGCGGTTTTTGGGATATCGGTATCGCGAACACGCAGTTGATGATAACCCGATCGAAGATCAATCTTTGAATAACAGCTTGATCCCTGAAGTTGATCGAATAGATCATCGATTCGAGGAAGTGGGTATCGATTTTTGACTGTTAGTTTGTTCAATTCTCGGTAGTCGATACACATTCTGAATGAACTGTCTTTCTTTCTGACAAACAAGACCGGAGCTCCCCAAGGTGAAGAACTCGGTCTAATGAATCCTCTATCCAGGAGTTCCTGTAACTGGGCGGACAACTCCTGAAGTACAGATGGGGCTAGGCGGTACGGTGCTCGGGCCACTGGCGCAACATCCGGCACGAGATCAATCGAGAACTCGACCTGTCTAAATGGAGGTAGGCCAGGTAGTTCTTTCGGAAAGACTTCGGGAAAGTCTCTAACGATTGGCACATCTTCAAGTCGCTTATCCTACGACTTTTTCTCCGTGATGTGCGCGAGGATTGCTGGGTAACCCTTTCTCAGAAATTTTCGGGTTTTTAAACAAGAGATTAAGTTTAGTCTCGACCCACCGGTCTCCCCCTGTATGATTAAGGTACTACCGACGGCGAGAGGAATTCGGACGATTTTATCATGGCAAACAATTTCGGCCCGATGCTTGGACAACCAGTCCATACCCACGATGACATCGAAACTTCCTAGTTCAACAGGCATTAAATCGATTGAGAAGGTTTCATTTGCGAGGTTTAAAGTGCAATTAGGTATCACACTATTGGTTTCTATGAGTTTACCATTTGCGAGTTCTACAGTGTACTTAACATCTAAGGCCGAAGGAGTGATATTAAGTAGTGGGTAAAACTCATCAGATATGAAACTTCTATCAGTACCGGTATCAAATAATACTGAAGCAGTAAGATCGTTGAGAAGGAACGTACCCGTTACAACATTTAGGTCTTGCCTGGCTTCCCCAGCTTTGATGACAAATGCTCTGCTGTGAGCGGGGTTGTTGTTCCGGTTGTTGTTGTTGTTTTTCTGCTTAGGGCAATTATTCTGAAAGTGCCCAGGACTTCCGCACCCATAACAAGTCTTTGGGGCACTGGTGTTTCGACAATCCTTGGCCAGATGCCCAAAACGTTTGCAGTTTGTGCAAGGGCAGGAACCGTCATGGTGACGATTACATTTGGAGCAGTAGGGCTTGCTCCCACTGTACCCTTTCTTTTCTGAAGAACCGGATGAATAAGCCTTAACAGACTCAGGCTTTCGGTTGGTGATTTGGTTGGATGAGTTGGGATTTCCTTCCCACTTTCGTTTGTTGTTTGTAGGTAGGGCTGGGGTTGTGTTACGGCGGATAGCATTTGCCGTAAGTTCATGGGCCATACGGATGGCGTTCTGGATAGTACCTGGTTTGGATGAAGTCACCAGGTCCTGGAGTTTCTCAGGCAGTCCATCAACATATTTCTCGATCCTCTTGTACTCAGGATCGACCATGGATGGGCACAGGAGTGCCAGCTGATGGAAACGGTTGGTGTAACCGGTGATGTCATCACCTTGCATCTTGTGGTTCCAGAATTCCAACTCTAGTTGTTTCAGTTCGTCCCTGGGCAGTACTCGCCCCTCAACATCTCCTTCAACTCCTCCCACGGGAGTTTGTAAGCATTAGAGATACCCACAGTCTGGGCATAGGTGTTCCACCAGGTGAGAGCGGTGTCAGTGAAAGTACTAACGGAGAACTTAACCTTGTCCCCCTCCGCACAGTTGCAGATAAGAAATACAGATTCAACTTTCTCGATCCAGCGTACTAGACCGATAGCTCCCTCAGTACCTGCAAAGTTCAGAGGTTTGCAGTTCTGGAAGTCTTTGTAAGAACAGGGTTTGGGTTGTGGCCCATTGGTAGCTGTATCTTCGCTACCAGGATTTGATGTTCGGGTAGCTAGGGCTTGAGCCACACTACGGGCAATCAGACCCGCAATTTCTGCTTCACTGAGGGTGATTTGTCGACGAGGAGGCATGCTGCTGATCAAGAAAAGCACAAGGAAAGTGGAATAAGATATTTGAATGAAATTATGATATGTCACAAGTGTAGATGATGAGATACACGATAACAGTACGAAGTGACAATCACATTTCATTTAGATAAATAAGTTGGATACAAGGTACGGATTTTCCAAAAGATTACAGAGTAGTAGTAGTACAAAAGATTACAGAGTAGTAGTAGTACAAAAGTACAGGGAATTGTTACATCCGGTTGAATTACATAGGCCCTAATAAAGTAGTTAACTGGTTACAAGAAACAGACTGATCTAATCCTGATGTAGATTAATCTGCTCCATCAGCGCGACAAGGCGGTCCACGGTTTCTGCTAGTCTGTTGGCCTGCCTGGCGTTGTCTTCCACCAAGGCCAGTCATTGTACTAGTGCTCGAGAGTATTCCTCGGTCTCCTATGAACGCTGTTCACATTCCTCTAGTCGGTCTCTTACAAGTTCATCTGCACCTAATTCAGCAGTCATTGAATCCTGAATTATGCTTACAGAGAGGCTGGTATCTTCTTGTTCTCGCTGAAGTTGTGATATGCGATCAAGAGCTTGGCGAAGCAGGTAGGTCATTTGGTGTTGTTCCCGTTCGATATTGTCGAGCCTTTGCTCCTGACGGCGGAGTTGGGTAGCCAACACTGGCACCGTGAGGTGTGCCGAGTTCTGAAAGTTATGAACAGGATAGGGGCTGGTTCGAGGTGACCTTTGGTTCCTCCTGGCTACTCGTGGGTTTCGTGACCCATGTGAGTGAGAGTGTGACGGATTAGGTGGTGTGTTTGCCATTCCTGTGGCAGAGTGTAAGTAAGACGAGGCTAATATATATAAGTATATAATATCCAGCCTAGTGTCTAGCACGTATCATGTAATGGTCCGGTTCCCTCGTGGTCAGAGTCCACTAACGCATTCCTGTTCAACATAACCCCTTTCAGAGTTCACATCATCTTCATTTAATTGTATATAGTTGATCAGGCTATGTTAAATTAAACTTGTATGATGAAATCCCTGAACCGGTCATACCTAATAAGGAATACTGCCTAACGGTCATAGTCTAGGTCCACTAAATGCAACCTAGTTCACTATAACCTTAGGCTCTGATACCAATCTGTAACACCCCCAAATTTAGTGAATTGCGGAAGCATACTTGGGTGTTACCAATCAATATGCAAAGCACAAGATATACAGTAAACGACCTCTAAATGAGACGTTGTAAAACGATTTCATAGAAATATATGTTTGAAAACTTAATGTTTTCGTATACAAAAATAGTTCCCTAGAGTCCACGCGTATGGCGGGAGATTCTATTACATAATCAACATATACAAAAGATAATGCTGAGAATCTCCGTTAATGCAGTTTAGTTGAAATCATGCGACTCTAGCTATGTCCTGGGGTAATCCTACTCCGCCGGTGTACCTGAGAATACATGCTAAAAGGGTCAACATGAATGTTGGTGAATCTCACAGGTTTGTAAGTAATATCAGTTTTGAACACAAGATTTTATCAGTAGTGCCCGCAGACGTAAATCAAGTATTTGCAAATCCAACAAATGTAAAGTAAATAAATTATACCGTTGCCATGAGGCTCATAATCGAAGCTTAACCCGTAAGTAATAGTTTGCTCCCGTGACATGCTCGTAAATGAGCAAGCATCAGTAATGAATAATAGTCGCCCGTTTATACATAACGGTTCGTGGTAGCGCTACTACCCCGGGCGGGGAGGGTCATTTCCCTAATGGATCCATTCACTAGTGTTCGCGCTTAAGTCCATAACTAACGATATATGATGGAGAGACTTCTGTAAGTAGTAAACAACTCATGCAATTCCGTTTGGTATAGTAAACAGTTTTTGTACTTGTGTTCAAGAAAAGTAAGCAATGTATCTCACCCCGTATGTAAAACAGTAAAAGTGGGGCTGTAAGACTCACCTGAGTCTTTGCAAGTACGTTTATATCAATAAACGAGTGAGTAATATCAACTGTAGGTTCTCCGAACCCGTGACCTTCAAATGCCTAAACACGCAAGGTTAAGTAAGTAGATGTCTCGCAAGATCATCTAGGCTAGTTGTTCATACAACCCATTGTGTCCAAATGTTGGTTCGTTATCGTTTGTTCGTAAGTTTGTATTTTAACGTGACCCGTTGGTGAACGATAGTAATTAAATCTTAAAGGTGTGGATATGAATAGTGAAATTCTCCAATTTGCTACAGTGTTGCTACAGTAAATTTGACTTTTCTACAGTAACTTTGACTTTCCTATTCTGGTTTATGTTTGATAACTTCGTATTGTTTAAGTATTTGAGGTTGTACAAGTCTAACACTTGGTGTAAAAATATTTCGACAACTTTCTGTTTTTGGCGACACTTCGCTAGTGTCGCTATGGGCGACACTTAGTTAGGCGACACTTAATGAGTGTCGCTAGATTTCCGATTTTCATAAATAGGCGACACTTGATTAGTGTCGCTATAGGCGACACTTACGAATTTTGGCTTCACTAAGGGAGTGTCGCTAAGATAAATCCGGTTAAGTAGTTCAGCGACACTTGGGTAGTGTTGCTATAGGGGCGACACTCAGGCATAGCGACACTTAGCTAGTGTCGCTAGTACTGTTTTTGGCACACTAGCGACACTTCCAACTGATCGCCGGATTTTGGGCCGAAAACGAGTTTTCCGGCCACCGTTCGGTCTAATACTTTTACCCAACCCATATATGGACATTATAAGTGTAAATAAACAATCATAAGTCAAAAACAAGTAAACCGAGAGGTTTCGAGAATTTGTCGGAACTTACAAAATGCCGAAATGAAAATCCGGAAAGATAGGAATGTAGATCGTGTTGTCGTGGTCACTTTTCTCCAAAGGAGTGGTATGATTCGGTGTCGTTCTATGGTGTTATTTGATGATTTTGTGAGATGAATGTGATTTGGTGATTTGAGAGAAAAGAAAAAGGAAGAAAGAGAAAGAGGTGAAGAAAGTGAGGGAAAAAGAAGAAAGTGGAAGGTTTAACCTCCCATTTTCGGTCTCCGTCAACGCGCCCCGTGCGGTGTTCGTTTTCTCCGTCTTTTAAGTGTTAAATATTTATTTTACGCGTTTAATTATATATTTTAAAATTACAAACTTTTGTTAAAAAGATTTACTTGTATTATTTCTTTAAATCCTTAATAGTTTGAAATATGATATAGTTTAAATAAATTTAAGTACTTTTGTTTTTAAATCGTGTAAACTTTGATTAAGTGATACGAGATAATTACTAATTATTAGAAAATAGCATTTTGGGCACAATTGCCTTATTTAGTTTATAAACATTTGTTCACCAACGTCCATTTTAATCGAATAGAATTTCATTCTATTTAAGTTGCGTACGATTTAAGTCAAATCGCAAAGTTGTATATATTTACTATATAATCCGATACATAAATTAGCCTAACACAGAACTAATTACATGTATTTACAAAGAATTAGGCGCTAATAACTAGCCCTAATTTGGCGGTTGTTACATAATATTAGTTGATGAATATTTATCTAAAAGATTGTTAACATTAATCATAATGAATGTTAACTTAACATTCTTCACGATGAATGTTAAAAAATAACATTTTCAAAAATATTTTTAACTTTAACATTTAACATAATAAATTTAAATTAACATTCACCTCGATGAATATTATTAACGATTTTAGATATAATATTCATTAATTGATGTTATAAATTACAAAAAGAATTTATCAAGGAAACTTAACATTAGATTCGATTCTAATCAACATTTATTAATTTTCACTTTTTATTTTTTGACATGTGGATTAACGAAAATTAAGATGCCTCGTGATGAATATTACAGTTCCCCTTCCCCAAAAAAGTGCTTCCTCGTCATCCCAATATATATATACATGTATATATGCATGTTAAATGCGACGCTATCATTTAAAAGTGTTATTAAGTTATCATCTTAATATTCTAAAATACTTCTAATTAAGTGTAAACGGTACAATGATTTTTCATAGTCTATTAACACATCATACGTTTGATTTCTTTATTGATTTAATTATTTATATAAGAGATCTATTAGTTTTTGGTTACGTTTATGCTATAGATTTAACATACATACATCACTAAATGAGTATTAACATGAAATTTTAACTAAGTAACTAAATATAATTTTGGTTGCGTAACAACTTTTAGTTGAATAACGTAGCACCAAAAGTTATATGTATCATACACTTAGGAAGGTTGAATAGTAGAACCAAAATATGTGAATTCATACAACATTCATTGATAAAAATGAAATATAATGATATTAAAAATGAGGTATATAATAATCTTATCTTCTTATATTACATATTACATATAAGAGTTTAAAATTGTAATATTTATAAGGTCCGTTGTAACGCGTGAATTGACAAATGTTCATTTTTTACGAGTAACAATCATTAGGCCGGTGCCAATGGGAGGTCAGTTCCTCCGTCGGTTGGCAACCGACGTAACTCAAAAAAGTGACGCCGTAGGCACGGCTCCGTCACTTGCGCGTTAGTTTTGAACCCGTCGGTATACCGAAGCTCGTCAGTTTTTTTTTGTTTTTGTTTATTTGTTTAGTGTATAGAATTAAAGGTATATTGGTAAAAGTAGGTCCAGAAAAAACTGAAGTGATGTTCACTGTTGGTAGTGTTGGTAGTGTAGTGTCGGTTTTGTGTCAGTTTTGAAAAGTGTTGCCGTGACGCTGATTTGGCAAAAACTGATGCATCAATTAGTGTCACTGTTGGGAGAGGTCTTACTAAGAAAGTACCAAATCTCGAAAGTTACTTTACAATTTTGAATCTTATTATCTAAAATTCTATTATAAATGATCACATGCACAAGCAAAAGCTCCTAATTTTATTTTTGACTCAAAATTGGTAAAATCACTTTATAGTTTATACAAGATGTATTATATAAATAAATAATCGTTTACAAAAATGTAAATAAACATAGAAATCTTTTAACAAAATTTTGTTAAACAAAATAGTAATATTTTATAACAAACATGAGTTTATAAAATGTTTTACAAGATATTATATTATTTAGGGTTGTATATGAGTTTTCAAAGGTGATAGACAAAAACTGATTGATTGTCAAAAGGTGACACTACATCAAATTATAAGATATATATATATTTTTTTATTTCATTTGTTGATGTTCAATTAATTTCGAAACAAATGGAACACATTATTTTAAGATTAAGGATCATTAAAGAAGGGGGTATTTGAGAAGAAGGAGGAGAAGATTTAATGGTGGCCATTGGATGAGCTTATGTGTTTAATCAATGGTTGTAAGGGATGACAATCTTGTAATTAGTTTAAAAAATAAGGATAATAGTTAACAAAAAAAACATAACAAAAATTTTTACCTTCCACTTATCTAAATTTTACATTTTAACCCTTCCACTTTCTTTTCTTCCTCCCTCCACCTTCTATTTCCCCTCCCACCTTCTTCTTCCCCCAACCCCACCCACCACCACCACCCACCTGCTGCCGCCACCGGAATTTTTTTTTTAAAAAAAATTTTAAATTTTTTTTTTTTAAAAAAAAATTTCAAATTTTTTTTTCAATTTATTTTTCTAAATCTTTTTCCAATTTCTTCTTATTAAATATTCTACCCAATTATATTTTGCATTTTTAATAAAACTATAAACTTTCAATGCATTTTCTTATAAATTTATCTTATGCATGTTTTTGTTTAAAATAAATAAAAATAAGTTCACAAACAAAATGCAGTAAAAAGCGAAACAATTTGTTAGATTAGATATATGCAAAATGCAACACTTTTATATAAAATGCAGTAAAATGGATAATATGTATAATATAAAATGCAGTAAAAAATACATAAAATGCAGTAATTATAACAAAATGCAGTGTACTTTTAACAAAATGCAGTAAAAATAGATGATATGTATAAGATAAAATGCAGTGAATAACAAACAATAAATGAAAAATATGTAAAATGCAATAAAAATAACAAAATGCAGTAAAAAGCGAAACAATTTGTTAAATGAAATGTATGCAAAATGCAACACTTTTATATACAATGCAGTAAAATGTATAATATAAAATGCAGTAAAAATACGTAAAATGCAGTAATTATAACAAAATGCAGTGTACTTTTAACAAAATGCTGTAAAAAATAGATCATGTATAAGTTAAAATGACGTAGAAAATAACAATGTATATTAGATCAATGTGTATAAATAAAATGCAGTAAAACATCAAAAGAATAATGTGTTTAATACAAAAAATGCAGTAAAAAATGAACAATATGTAAACATATATATAGACAACATTCAATGAAAATAAAAAAAATGCCACATAATTCTAACAAAAATGTAGTAGAAGTGATAATATGTAAAAAAAAAATTTGTAAAAAAAGAAAAAAGAAATTTGTAAAAAAAAAATTTTTAAAAAAAATTCGGTGGCGGTGACCGACGGCGGGCGGCAGGTGGCGACGGCGGTGGGCGGCTGGTGGTGGTAGGTGGTGGATGGGAGGAGGTGGGGAGGAAGAAAGTAGAAGGGAGTAGTATATAATTTTAAAAAGGTGGAGGGCGTAGAAGTGAAAATTAAGGAGGTGACATGTGACATTTTTTTAGTGGAGGAGATTATTCTTCTCTTTCTCCTCAAATCACCCCTTCTCCTTTGAAACTTACGCTTATTTTAAAACTTTTTATGTAATCATCAATCAAATTGTATTTTATGTATACATTTGTAAGCAAACTCAAACACTTTGATGCCCCTATAATTACAAGGCTATGCACAATCGACCCTATTGTACTTCCTTAAAGACGACACTCATATTATTAGATGGATAATATTTATTTGATCACATTACTAGTTTGGTGTAAATATTTTGGACAATACCTTAAATAAACATCAAGTTCAATCATTTTATTTATTTTCTAATAAATTTAATCTATTGAAATGTTTTGACAACAATGAAATATTGATTTGAGTGTTCTAAACAATTGAAGAAAAGAAAAAAAAGTTGGATCTCAAATACTGAAACAAGTTTAGAATGCAACCAAATCAACTGTGAATTATGTAGTCAATGATCACATCGATAAGTTCATAATCAGTCCATCTTCTTCATCATTCTCTACATCAATGGCGGAAATTTCAAAGTTATAATAAACCCTACAAAACTTTTATTTCCAATGGCTAAACCTTTACTCAAATCACGCACGATTCTCGATCAGTTCACCCAATTCAACACCTCTGCATCATCAATTCGATCTCTATCTCTCTTTTCCCCAACTCAATTCGAAACCCTAATTTACGTCGGCACTGGTTCCGGTAATCTCCTTTTACTATCTCTTAATCATCACGAAATTAACTGTAATTCTAATAATAATAGCAGTAGTAATGACGATAATGAAGTTAAATATGTACGGCATATGTTGATAAGTGATTGTGCAGTAGAATCGATACATGTATTTGGTGAGATTGAGAAGCTTTTAGTAGTTTCAGATGGTTTTATACATTTTGTTGATCTAGAATTACTTAAGCCTGTGAAAAAGATTAGTGCGTTGAAAGGTGTTAGCGTAGTTGCTAGGAGGTTGAGGAGTAACGGAAGTGACAGTTTTTCGAAGTTGACGGTGGGCGGTGGAGGTGATTCGGTTGGGGGTTTGAGTTTTTTGCAGAGGTTAGGCGGTGGTGGTGGTGGCGGAAGGGTGAATGGCGGTGTGAGTGATCTGCCTATTGATGATAATTGTGTTTTTGCTGCTGCTGTTGGGAAGAAAGTGATTTTGGTGGGACTTGTTGGTAGGAGTGATGAGAATTATGATAGTGTTGCAGGGTCACTTGTAACGTTGAAAGAAATTTCGTGTGTCGATTTGGTAAAAGATATGGTTTGGATAGATGATTCGATTATTGTAGGTAGTTCGAGTGGTTATTATTTGTGTTCATGTGTTACAGGTCAATGTGGGTTGATATTTTCGTTGCCTGATATGTTGAGTACGCCACGGCTTAAGGTGTTAAGGAAAGATTATAAGGTTGTTATGATGGTTGATAATGTGGGGATTATTGTTGATTCTCATGGGCAACCAGTGGGTGGAAGTTTGGTGTTTCATGGATCTCCGGATGGTATTGGGGAGATGGGGTCGAGTGTCGTTGCTCTTCACAGTGGTAAGATGGAGTTGTATCTAAAGAAATCCGGGAAATGTGTTCAGAAAATTGTGGTTGCAGAAGGAGTTGGTCAATGTGTTATAACGGATGATCAAGATGGAACTGGCAAGTTGGTGGTTGTAGCAACATCAGCCAAGGTATGCTCACCCTTATAATTGACCAAGTTTTTGGTGTGGCGGGGATGTGTAAATTCATGTATATTCAATGAACTATCTGGAAGGTTTTATGCATTAATTTCATCAAATGCCTATACTGTGAGTTTCCTTTTGAGCTATGTTTATTAATTTACCTGTTTGTACACTGGAGAGAAGAAAATCTGATTGGACCATTCATAAGATAATGGGTAGAAATTATCATTTCTAGTTAATTGTCACTTAAACAGTCGCCAAGGACGATAAGTACCATTCACCTGATCAGCAAATGATTTATTGTACTTAGTATTTTGAACTATTAAGCGGGGATCAATTGATTTTCTTCAACTTCTCTTAACAAGCAACATTTTCAGCTTGAAATTATTTTCCTAGTCATTTGTGACTAATTTTACCTATAGAACTTTGAAACTAGTCATATAGAACCAATAGAAAAGTAGTTGTATCAAAAAATATCTGGTAACAATTTTTTTATTTCCATATCACATATGCTAGAGAGAATTGACTTGATATATCTGATAGAAGTGCTTGCGCATTGTGTTGATACTCCTTAGGTGAGTAAATGCTAGAAGGGGATATGACTGCTTAGTTTTGCCTAATGGAATTCCGTCCATTAATTCTATAGGTTATTTGCTACTTGAAAGTACCCTCGGAAGAACAGATTAAAGAATTTTTAAGAAAGAAGGATTTCAAGGAGGCCATTTCCTTAGTTGAGGAGCTTTATGATGATGGTGAAATCACTAAAGAGACCCTCTCACTTGTTCATGCTCAAATTGGATTCCAGTTGATGTTCGACTTACATTTTGAGGAAGCAGTAGACCACTTTTTACTATCTGAAATGATGCAGCCTTCTGAAATATTTCCATTCATCATGCCAGATCCAAACCGCTGGTCATTGCTGGTACACTTGTATACGCTTTCATCCATCATTTATTTGTTAGTTATTATCAGGCTAATTGCATAAAAAAAGATTACCCTGCTTTGATCACACTTTCATTAGGGATAACCAACGTATTTTAGGTCAGATCATCCAAGGTCTAAAATTTAGTTCAAGGTAATTACTGAAGATAGCCGGTTTTAGGCCCTACTTCTGTGCCACGTTAGTAAGAAGTCAACATGGTCAAAGTTTACTCGCACATCATGAATTTGGCTGTTTACATAATCAGATTACCCTAGAAACGTTATTTTTGGAATTTGATTACTTTCAATCTATCTGGACTTTTTTTTTCAGTCCATAAATGACTTGCTTAGTTGCTTACCTAAAATAGAAATGGTACAAAAGTTGGTTAAATGACTTGTTATTTTTTAGGTACCTAGGAATCGTTATTGGGGCTTACATCCTCCACCTGCCACTCTTGAGACTGTTATCGACAATGGATTAATGGCTATACAACGAGCCATTTTTCTTAAAAAAGCAGGTTTGGAGACAGCTGTGGATGATGTGTTTCTTGTGAATCCTCCAAATAGAGATGATTTGTTGGACTCTGCAATAAAAAACTTGATCAGGTTTAGATGCTTTCTTTTGAAGTGTTTCCATTTTTTATTGAGTTACTAGTTCATCTCTTTTTCAAAACTTAATAGGTACTTGAAAGCTTCACGTGAGAAAGATCTGACATCATCTGTGAGGGAGGGAGTAGACACACTATTAATGTATCTATATAGAGCTCTCAATCTTGTTGATGAAATGGAGAGTCTTGCATCCTCTGAAAACTGGTGTATAGTGGTACGGTTGGCCTTACTTTATCTTCCCTCATCTCTTTGTTTTTTGTATTATATGGAATTCTGATCACGTCAAATCTATTAATGTTTGACTAGAGGTGGCCAAATGGGTGGTGTGGGTAATAGGTCAAGTTTTATTCTGGTCAAGGTAGATATTTCTTTTTGGCAAGAGTCGAGATGGATTGGGTTTGCTGGAAATAGATATGTTCAAAATTACTAAATTCTGTATGAATAACTAGTTTGTCAAAGATTGTACAAAAACAATATCTTCTTATCATCAATATAACTTTTAGAATAATATGATTTAGGAGGTTTTGTTTGACCACTTAGAAATAAAACTAATTGAATCGACCCATTCGTAAATAGTGGATCGAAATTGCAACCTTTACGTTTAACCTAAGGGAATTCTGGGTGGTTGATGTTACTTGCTTAGTAGCTTGAGTTTATAGACGTTCATCTAATCATCTCAAATGGAGAAATTTGGATGTTGACATTCATCTTCTAATCTTATTACTTGTGCATGCTTCAATGGAAACAATGAGCAGTTCTCTGGATCTGTCATTATTTTGGTTAATTGACTTTGTTAGGCCTTAATGATTTTACAATCAAGCTTTTACTACAAGATATATGCCATAATGATTCATTTTAATGTATATAACTTACAGTTAATTTTTGGTTTATATAAGAATATGAGAAATAAAAGTTTGATTTGCAGGAGGAGTTGGAAAGCTTACTGAATGATTCAGGGCATTTAAGGACGCTTGCCTTTCTCTGTGAAAGTAAAGGGATGAGCTCCAAAGCGCTTGCCATTTGGCGTATACTGGCAAGAAACTATTCATCTGGCTACTGGAAGGACCCGACACAAACCACTGTAAAGCAGGCTGTAGGTGTAAGCGGTATCTCCGGTAAAGAGACTGCAGCAACTGAAGCTTCAAGGATTCTTGAGAAATTATCAGATCAACATCTGATACTACAACATCTTGGATGGGTATGGCTTATTTTATAAGAAGTATCGGTAGAGGTGGTAAAATTGGTCAGGCCAGGTAGGTTGGGTAACATGTTAAAATGGATAATCTGTTAGCGCTGGTCAAACAGGTCGGATCGGGGTACCCACCCACAAATACTTTATCAACTTTTTTTGATTTTTATAAGTAGTAAAAATGGAACTTCCTTTCTATGCATTTGAATCCACTTTGGATGGCTCTTGATGCATTAGACCCGTTTGCTTTTAGTTATCAGTTTGATCTAGAGGTGGCAAAATGTTTGGGTCGGGTCGGGTCGGGTCGGGTCTCGGGTCTTATTGGGTTTCGGGTCTAGATGGGTTCGGGTTTAGATGGGTCATTTGAAAGGATGGGTCTAACGGGTCTGGGTCTAATGGGTTTGGGTCGGGTCTTTGGGTTTTTTTGAGAACAAAACCAGAGTAGTACCAAAAGCATCATGAAAAAATTCTATGTCCATTACCATCATAACCGCTCCAACATTTCTACCAAAAAAATGTCATCCTAACAGATCACAATTTCGACAATTATTTGTACACTGAGTCTCCCGATTCAGCTGAAAGTACACGAAATAATCGACAAATTCGAATCGGAGTAGTACCCTACGCCGTTACGATAGTCCGGCGCTTCACTAGAATCTAAACAAAACATCACCACCTGAAGAATGTACCGACTCATTGTCTCCGTTCGCCGGAAAATAACGAATACTGAAACACAAAATCGGCAATTAGTAAGCGACAAATTCGAATCGGAGTAGATGAAGTACACGAAATAATCGACGGAATTGAGTTGTGATCTTGCGATTAGAAGTAGATTTATAGATTTTCAGTTATATAGAAATATAAATGCGATTGAAGATGGAAAATATTTTTTTGCGATTAGAGCTTGTGATTAGAAGTAGATGAAAGACTGAAAGTAGATTTTGAGTTGTAGAAGAGGAAGGCATGAGTTGTAGAAGAAGAAGATATTTTTCTGTGAATGAATTTAACCCAACTGATATAACCCATGTGGTTATATCATAGACCCAATGGGTAATCATGATACATTTGATTCTTATTTTAATTATCCAACTAGACTTATCTATTAAAATTAGAAAAACCCAACCAGACCCATCACATTTTAAATATTAACCAACTAGACCCACATTTAACCAATGGGTTTTAATTTGCCACCTCTAGTTTGATCCCTGGTAAACTGATTTTTATAAGTAAATTGATTTTTATAAGTAATAAAAATGGAACTTCCTTTCTATGCATTTGAATCCACTTTGGATGGCTCTTGATGCATTAGACCCGTTTGCTTTTAGTTATCAGTTTGATCCCTGGTAAACAGGTTAAATCTGCACCGCTACTTCGGGACATATCAAACCTTAAGTACTTTGATTTTTTGCTGCAAACGAGTCATCGTTCTTGTAAAGATGTAAAAATTTTTGCTTTACAAGGAATGAGTGAGTGGGATGAAAATACACCAAGTACAATGGGTACTTTACATTTATATCTTCTTCCAAAGTTGCTCAATTTTGCAAATTGAAGCGTAATTAAATTTTTATGCCATTATTGCTAGAACGATGTTTAAGGTTGTAGCGAATAGCCTAGTATGATGGTCAATAGAATCAACCATCGAAAGAAAGTATATGCTTCAAGCCTTACTTTATACTTTTTGAGTTATTAATCTTTTTGACCATTGCTTTCATTACAAAATGCAAACAATCCGTCAAAGGGCAAATGAAATGCTACTCTTTTCAACAATTTTAGATGAGTGATGATTACAAAATTTTTATTTTTATTTTATCTTCCCACTGTTTTCCAAAATCACTAATTCATTTAACTACCGTCTTTGTTTTGGCATTTTGCATGATTTTATGATTTGTTTGCAGTGAAAAGCCAAGTGTCACCGCTTCTAATAATCGATCACTCTTTCAGTTTTTGCATCAGACATTAAGTTTTTGCTAGCTCATGAAATACTGGCCTTTTCAATTAGATTGCAGATATCAATCAGGTGCTTGCTGTTCGAGTATTAACGTCTGAAAAAAGGAGTCATCAACTCTCACCAGGTAGGGCTAGAATCAGAATCATTAATCTTTTTTTAACTAGTTGTGGCAATCTTTGACCCATTTATATATTAAGGAGCTGATTTGGTTTACTTGTCATCCCAAATGGGTCGAATTAAAATTTTACCCAGAAAGGAAATCGAACAAATGGGCTGAAAGTTGCCCAATGTGTTCTTTTTAATGCATACAACCTTCTAAATTGTTTTATATTATCATATATCAGATTTCAGATTAGTATCATAATAATCAAGTATTAGTAGTCATATTATGTTATAAATGGCCAACAATGTATGTGGGGCAAACTGAACCTTTTTGCCCCTGGCTATAAATTTACCTGTTTTGACAGGGATTCGAGTGACATGTTACTCAACCTGTGCGAGCTACCTATTTGGCACTTCTGTTTTTAACATTGTGACTATTGCTTTTGTCAACTTTTATTCACTTGTGAAATATGAACAATTTCTTGCAAGTGTCCCATGAAAATTGCAACATTCTGTTTGGTGAGAGTGATGGACCTTGTAATCATTGTACTTGGTTTCTCGTCGAGTAAACACTTGTGTTTGTGAAATTGTATTTAAAAATACTGTAGTCTATAATAGCGATTAACTTTATACAAAATTATGCAAATTCAAATCCACGAATAGATTTGTGGTTTCTCTGTTATTAAGTTCTAACATATTGCTTTTTATTTGCAGATGAAGTAATTGCTGCAATTGATCCAAAGAAAACCGAAATTATTCAGAGGTACAACTTGAAGTTTTTAGCTATGGGTGTATATAGTCTAAGGATTTTTCAATGAAAACATTATTCTATTTTATTTATTTATTAATAATTCTGATTTGTGATTATTGTTGCATATGATTTTTCTTTTCAAATTGTTTTCACAGATATCTTCAATGGTTGATTGAAGATCAAGGTTCTGACGATCCTCAGTTCCATACATCATATGCGCTGTTACTCACGAAATCAGCTCTAGAAACGTATCAAAAAGAAAGTCCATCAGAGCAGATGAGTGGTTCCGAAAGCCATTTAATATTCCAGAATCCTATTAGAGAGAGACTGCAAGTGTTCTTACAATCTTCCGATTTGTATGATCCCGAAGACATCCTTGAATTGATAGAAGAATCAGAGTTATGGTTGGAAAAGGTTGGTTATAACAGTGTGTTCTGCTGTCCTAATTTCTTGTTGGTCGTTTGAAGTGGCAAAATGGAAGGTCAGACGGGTTGGGTAACGGGTCACAGTAGGTTCTTGCAATTTGCAAGAGGGTCAGAGTAGGTTCGGGTCAACACATAATTTATTGGTATTCAGTATAGGGGGTTGACATGAAACATATTCTGTCCGAAATTTTAGTTAAATCTACACTCTGGGTGACATTTGATCCGTTCCCATATGAGCTATTTGACCCCTTAGAGATGAAACATAAACCAAATCGACCCGTGAGTAAGTAAATGGGTCGGAATTGCCACCTCTAGTAGGGGTCCCATAAAAACTGCAAAATTCGACCACACATAGTTTATGAGGAATGTTTGGCTCGCACCGCATGCCTTGAATACCCTATAAAAGTGACCAATAAAGAAGTCTTGTGGAAGCAAATAAAAAGCAAGGTTGTTTGATATTTAACCATATGTCTTCAATACCTTTAAAGAGTGATTCGGCATAGGAGTCTTTGTACTCAAAGTAGTTGTTCTTGGTAATGATGTCAATAGGCAAACATGCAATTTCAAACTAAAAAGTCACCCAAAAATGAAATGATGCAATTATCATGGGGTGGAGTATAATGGACTGGCGGACTGATTTGACGTAGGGGTCCTTGTACCAAAATTTGTTGTTCTTGGTAATGATGTCAATAGGCAAGTATGCTACTTCTAAATCAAAAGTCACCCAAAAAGGAGATGTTAATCTACATGGGGTGGAGTATAATGGACTGGTGGACTGAAAATGCACATTCTTGTTTTTTTTTGCAGGCTATTCTTTATCGAAAACTAGGGCAAGAAACGTTGGTGCTCCAAATACTGGCCGTGTAAGTTTTTACAGATTTTGTAAAAATAAGCAGTTACAATTATATGAACATTCTTAAGTTAAGAAATTGAACTTTTAGAGAAAGTTTGCCTATTAGAGTAATACTTTTCCTTAATGGCGACATTCTATCAAAAGACTACTTTAATAGTATTTAGATTGGTTATGTTTACTAAATAATAATCTTAAACAGAAAATAACAGTTGATATAGAAATAAAGATCTTACCTAATAACAATATAGGCGTTCAATAACTATCATTTAAACTCATTAAAGAAATAAACAATATCCTTTTAACTGCTTTTTATCAAGCTCACAATTCATTTAACAAATGTGACAGAAAGTTGGAGGACAGTGATGCTGCGGAACACTACTGTGCCGAGATTGGTAGACCAGATGCCTATATGCAGTTGGTCCCTTTTCTCTCCCTCTCAATCTCTCCTTCTCTCTCTCTCACAAACACACAAACTCAAGCACATAACTACCTCAGACACAGTTTATAGAAAACATGCATTTTATAATTCCTGGTTTGATATTTCAGGTTGCTTGATATCTATCTAAACCCCACAGATGGCAAGAAGCCCATGTTTAAGGCTGCTGTCCGGCTTCTTCATAATCATGGAGAATTGCTTGATCCTCTGCAGGTTCTTGAGGTATCAAATCTACTTGATGTTTTAGTAATTCAGTCCCAGCAAAACGCACTACCTTTTGAATTATGATCAACACGATGTTCATTTTGAAAATTTGAACACATACGGCCTGTGAAATAGTGTATTAATAGCCTCTAATCAGTAATATTGATAAAGTTGTTTCTGCTGAAGTCTCTAAATATTAATTTGCAGAGATTATCTCCTAGCATGCCTTTACAACTTGCTTCTGATACAATATTAAGAATGCTAAGAGCTCGCCGTCATCATCATTATCAAGGACAAGTAGGTTCTTCACATGATTTCCTCACCTTTTCTTATTTAGAGTGTTTGAGATCTAATATCTAGAAGCATTATATATGTAGCTTCTTGTTGTGTGATTGGTTGCAAATTACTCATCTATTTTGAAAAAAAAAATTGCAAAAGGAAAATATGGGTTTGCAAGAATGAATGTTGTGATAATACTTAAAACCAATAAAGAGTCATATTTGGTACTGTTCAAAATCAGTTATTCATGTTAAAGAGTAGCTTTTGTTGGGAGTTTTTAGGAAAAAGGCAATAAACGTGTTAATGTGAGATGTAGAGATGATAATTGTGCAAAGCTGTCACCTATTTAGGTTGTCCATAATCTATCCCGGGCTGTCAATCTTGATGCAAATTTAGCAAGATTGGAGGAAAGGTCTCGACTTGTACAGATAAACGATGAGAGCCTATGCGATTCCTGTCACGCAAGACTTGGAACAAAATTATTTGCAATGTATCCCGATGATACCATAGTTTGCTACAAGGTGCCTTACTTTTACTAGCTTATTTTTCATGCAAGTCAAAGTTTAGCCTTGTTGACCCAAACTAATTTCTATCTATCAATCTTTTGTGTTGCAGTGTTTCCGTCGCCAGGGGGAATCCACATCCGTAACAGGTCGCGACTTTAATAACGACCCTGTCTTTAAACCTGGCTGGCTTGTTACTGAGTGATTGCAAATACAAGACGACCTAACCACTTCGTGTTTCATCCGGGTACTACCCAATTTTGCTCACTTGAGCTAAATTTGTCTCTACAAGGCAAAATACACCGGTGATCGAGCTTTATCCATCATTTCCCGGGGTGTTTGTTCTTTTCGTAGTTGAGGGATGAATTTTGAAACCATGAAAGCTAACCTCTAAATTTTTGGATGTTGAATGTTGTAGTGGTTTTGGACAAGAGTTGCACGGGTAGACAGTAAATAGATAAATAGGTCAAACTCACTCGAGGTACACGATGCGGCTAAATATGTGTGGTGTAACACCAATCATATGTTTTTAGTTTTACGCTGTTGAAAGAGCCCAACTTTTTGTATTGTGTCACTGATGATATATGTAAAGCATTCCCTTGCATTGCAAGCTTGTAACCCAGTATATGAATGAATGTGTTGGTTATTTTTTTGTAACCCAATGAATATGTGTGGTTTCAAGTATTTTCTTTAAATATATATTTATATAAGGTTGTAAACCACTACACGGGTTACCATACAAACTTTTATTCGTTGTAGCAAAAATAATCTCTTAAGATCACGTATTATTACTATATTACTCCCTTCATCCCACACCAAGTGTCCACTTTACTATTTTGGGTTGTTCCAAATAAGTATACACACCAATCGAAATAGAAAAAGACTTTAGTGAGTAGATATATAATTTAATTGGTGAAAAGTGTAGTGGACATTTTAACTGAGACGGAGGAAATATTACTTATTTATTTTTATTTTTTTATTTTTTTGAGATTTTTCTTTGTAATAATTAGAGCACTGAGGGTGCAACCTTGATTGACAAAGTGAAGTTTAATACGATGCACCCGATTTCATTTTCAGGAGTGGTTCTGATATGAAAACAATGTGGAAATGAGCTCACTCTACTTTCTTTGGAACAATGAGATTCAAGAGAAACAAAACAATTTCCTTTTGCACACACCTTTGGCAGAACGTCGGTCCAAAAACAGCGTACCTTCAACGTGGAAGACAATTTCACGGTGTGATTGAATACCTGCTCCCCCTAGGCTTTAGGGCTTATCTATCTATATCCGTGTATATATACTGAAAGTTCGATTTTTATTGACGGAGTATTGAACTTTACATGAATCATTACACTATCGAAATTGAATCTTATAGTTCAGTTTAATGAACTTTCACATACTATTGTTTATTACTTATTAAAGAGACACTAGCATTTAATTTAAGAAATTTGATGCGTGCTTTTAGCCGTATGCATCAATTGCAATTTCCAAATGATGGGCAACAGAGTAAATCGTTAGTAGGTTGAAACTATGTATTATACTATTATGCATTGCTAAAAGCATATACAGGTGCTTATATGTTTGGCGACACTAGTTGTAGCTTAAAAGACGTGGTCAAAAGAAACACTATCATAAATAATTATAAAATGGGTATTTATGTAAATTCTCTTTTAATAAGTTTGTAACTTATTTCTAAAAGTTACTTCTGGTAACTTTTCTTTTCTCAAACGTATTTGTTTTAATAACCTCATAAATTTTGTATGCCAAACAATGTTTTTAAATAACACATCGATAGCCAATTCTTTAAACTTGATAATACATGAAGTTGCAGACTATTAGAACTACACATTATTTTCTTTTAAACAATAATATCATTATCTACTTAAACTTAACTTAACCCAATTATCTAATGGGTTTATTGTTTCGTTATGCTAAATTTCGAACTTGTTATTATAATATGTGTTTGAACTGTCTATTGTATGAGGTAACCTTCCAAAACCTCTTATTGTATGTACTTAACCTCTATTGTATATATGTATCGAACATACAAAAAATAATCAATTTATGTAGCCAAAAATACGAAAAAAATCATAGAAGTTTTTGAAAGTTAACATCATATAATAGATGGTCCAAAATTTGAGAGTATACGATAGTAACAACTTCTTTGCTGACCACATAATAAAAGAATAAACCCTTATCTAATTTACTTAAAATGCTTATTATGTGATCACATACTTACTCATACACATGCAAGACTTGTAGAGTAACTTTAATTTGGTTAATTTATAGATTATTTAAATTTATTTATAAGTAGCCAAAAAATACTTAACATCTCCATTCAACTCGATCATGTAAAAATATAGAGTTTTCTATTTGATCCACAAAACCGGAATGATCGATTATCAAGATGGGTTAGTAGTTTTATAACCTCATCGTCTTCATATTCATATAAAAAAGTATTTGTTCAAACATCGTCGATGAAGTTTATGATTCCGATTCTAGTAATATATACCGCATACCCGACTTAATACGTGTGATCGATGCTAATTAATGTGCAAATATGAAAATATATATGGAGAAATATTAATATGAACAATACTAATCTACCAAAAACTCATATAATTAAAAGTGAACACCCATTAATACAAAAGAAACATGATTAATCAACAAAACGTACTATACGTACATATACCATCTGTTAAAACTAAATGAACATTAATCTTTATTAACACCAACAAATATTCAAGAGAAGTAATTACGACAACTATCAAAATTAACTTTACAATAAACCTTCACATGCATGCAACCATCAACTATTTTAGCCTCAATCGTATATATGTACATATATTTGCATGATAGTAAAATCCTTAACCTACGAAGTCGAAAACCCTATAACCGAATTGTATTGATGCCTTCGAGCCCAAGAAACCATCAACTTCAACTTTAGTCTCTTTGGTTTTTCGTTCCTCGATGATGTCTGGTGGTGAGTCGTCAAGAATGAGTCTAATCTTTGAATCTTTCGCGTATTGATCATATTCTTCGATCACATATTGAAGATCTTCGTCTGATGTTAAAAGAACCAACACATCAAGATCATCTCCAGGTAACTTACACCTCAAGCGCATCGATGGTCCACATGTGTCCCACAACTTGATGATTAACTCCGTGTAAGAAATATCACGATCAACTGTCATAATCCCGTTTGTGCCGCCAGCATACCGTAGTTTTCCGCCATTACCACACACGATCTTGCCGCCATATCCGTAATGTAACTTGATCCTCTTGTTGGAAATTGATGATTTAGATGTAGCCATAATCGAATTAATGATTAATGTATGAACTTATGAAGTTAATAATGAATGTATAGTTTGACACACTTTAAAAACTAGAAAGCTTTCCTTATATCATGCAACTAGATTTTGGTTGTACTCAAGTACGTTTATATAGATATTTGGTACGTGGTATTCAAGAAATATTATATAAAATTAATAAAATCTATTTTGAATCTATCCGTATGAGTTTAAAGTAATCCAGTGTAAATGTATAATCCTTAATCAATAATATTTTAACACTTCTTATATATGCTAAACTTTAAAAAATAAAATAAAAATAATTCCACTAGATTTGGAGTTATCCTCATAATACATAATTACATTTAATTTGTTTTGATAATAATAATAATAATGATGATGATGATGATAATAATAATGATAATAATATCTATATAGATAGATAACGTGGTGTTAAAGAGATCATATCGATGTTATATAATAAAACAGTTGAAGCTACTTCAAAAATCTTGTTTTCTTATATTTTTAAAAATTTCTAATTTCAAACAATGTTAGAAACGTAGTAATAATAATTTTAACAAAAATACAGAAAGAAGAAATAAAGAACCTAAACATTAACCAACTGATCAACCTGATTAAAGTAGCCGAATACAAAAAAATTCATTAAATCTTATCAAAACAATCGGGGAAAGAAAATGACTATTTTTAGCGGGAAATTCTAAAGACTCCTGGGTGTCTAGGCATACTCCGGGCCCATTTCATTCCCAGTCTAATTATTTTCCAATTCAGTTTTATCTAAGATCGATCTTAGTTCTGTACAGAATCAGTTTCAGTTTTAGACTAACTAGGGGGTAGGATTTAGAAAAAGAGGGGGTATACCCAGAAAGCAAAAAAAGAAAAAGCATGATGTGATTGATTAGATGGATGGAAGGAGATGTGAGATGTGAAAAAGAGGAAAAATGAGGTATCTTTATTAGCACCATTTTTTAGCTTATTATATATATCTAGACTAGATAGAACTATAGAAGATATAGAAGATACAGAAGAGTACCTTATTAAGAAACTTTAGCTTAAAAATTATGATAACAAAAATTATCATGAGATTTTTAATTAAGGGTATAAGTGTCTTTAAATTTAAAGTAATTAATTAGTAATTAGTTCTCGTTATAAAATAAAAGTATTGATCTCTTAATCAATTTTTCTATGGTTAATGTTCGTAAATATATACAATTATCCGTTAACTCCTTTAACATGTGCACAGGGGCAGAGCTAGTAGGAGTAGCGGAGGCAGTCGGCGTTACAAAAATTTTGAGATTACGTAAAAAGAAATTTTTTTAAGGTATTAATGACAATTTTAAAATTTTGCCATCTTAAAACTATAAAGTAGCACAAAATAATTTTGTTTTTGCCTCCTCTATGTATATTTTCTGGCTACGCACTACAAGAATCTGGACCATTAGCTACGCTAAAAAACGTCGCTAAAGCCCCAGATATCGTCACTATTACCCTATTCCGACGATATATCGTCGCTAGAGGAACGTCGCTAAAGCCTCGCATCTGTTTCTCTTTACCGACGATTTTAGGGCCTTTAGCGACGATATGAGGGCAACCTTGTGATTTTTGGGGGCCTTTAGCGACGATTTGGATCGTTGCTAAATCTTTTCGTCGTTTTATCTCATTTTTCTTGTAGTGACGGCGCTACATGTGCACAACTAAATTGATCACCATTACGTCTACATACGTAACTATTAATTTCAACTATAGCCATTGCGTGTATAAAGTGACTTATACAACATGTAACATGTCTTTTTTTTTTTATATACTTCAATGTTATTTAGACATTATTTTACACGTGACTGTCCAAATCACTTACCAACTAAATAAACATGACACATCCTTAAATAACCATGATTTTAAAAACACCACCATATCATTGACAGTAATAGATCTGGAAAATTTGAGCGAAATAGCAAGTGCCACCATTGAAAAACTTGTATATTGAAGTATTTACATGTTATTTTTTCTTTTACATATATTCTGTAAATAACTCATAATAATATTTGGTATTGAACTTAAATTTGTTTATTGACTGAGTATCAAACAAATCTCAGTCTAGCTTGGTGTAAATATAACCCTAAAAAGGTACCTAATTAAGATCTATTTTAGGTTTTAGACTATCACCCAAAGATTCAAGAAACTCACAAAAACTATCTACGTTAACTTCACAATAAAATATCACATGCAAGTCATCAACTATATATTTTAGCCTCAATCATACATATTTGCATAATAAACTCATAAACCTACGAATTCAAAAACCCTATGACCGAATTGCAGTGTTGCCTTCAAGCCCACGAAGCTATCAACTTCGACTTTAATCTCTTTACTTTTCCAGTCCTCAACGATGGGTGGTGGAGAGTCGTCAAGAATGACTCTAATCTTCGAGTCTTTAGCATACCGATCGTATTCTTCAATAACTTGTCTAAGATCTTCATCCGACTCTATAAGAACTAACAAATCAAGATCATCTCCGGGTAACTTGCACCTCAAGCGCATCGATGGTCCACATGTGTCCCACAACTTTATGATTAACTCCGTGTAAGAAATATCACGATCAACCGCCATAATCCCGTTTGTGCCACCAACGTACCGTAGTTTTCCGCCATTGCCACACATGATCCTGCCGCCATATCCGTAATGTAACTTGATCCTCTTCTCGTAACTTGCTGATTTCGATGTAGCCATTGATGATTAATGTATGAACCGAACTAATAATGAATGGTACGTTAAGTTTGATTGACACTCTTATATACTAGTAGAAAAGTTTCCTTATATCATTTAACTAGATTTGGGTTCGTACTCAAATATGTTTATATAGATATATTCTATATATACGTGGCATTCAAGAAATATATTTTTTAAAATAATTTCACTAGATTTGAAGTCATCCTTAAATACAAATAAACTATTTCGATCCAAATTACTTCAACGATATTTGTTATTTGGTTATATTTTATATATAAATTTAAATTTAAATAAATTTAAGATTTAAGATTTATAAATCTTTTTTCATAAAATAATGTTAATCAGAAACTTGATCGATTCCAAACACACCCGTGGAAAGGAAATTTCATTATACATTATCAACAATCGACAAAGAAAATGACCATTACAATGTAATAAGAAAAAAATAGTGGAACCCACGACAACGGTACATTGAAGATCGTTGTGGCTATAACGACGAACACACTTATCATTTTCAGTGAGGAACTTCTAGTCGTGTCGTTCTCGTTGTGAACATGACAACTTAATTACGTGATAACAGTCTACTACAACTCTACTAGTACCCTTGAAAGCTAAATTTGAATTCATTATAGAAACAACTTTTACTAATTTAAAAGGAAATTATACTCCGTATAAAATAAAATGATTTAATTACGGAGTAACAAATTATTATGTGAAGAGCGGGTAAATTAAATATCTGGTTATCAATTAATTAATTTGACTAAAGCTGTAATAATTAACTAAACATAGAAAGTATAAGGGTTATATTTGCTTGAATTTTAAAGTATAGGGTTAGATTTTCAAATTTAACTTTCTCATTGTTTCATGTCTCTATTACTTCCGCCACTCTGCAACAAAGACCGCAGTAGCCTGCCTCTGTATTCCTCCGGTGACCGCCGTAAAATAAACTTCCGGCCGATCGCCGGATGTCTGCTGCCGTAATCCAACGTTCACGAATCACACTCATTAAGGTCTGCTACTCATTAATTCCTAATTCAACCCTTACTCTGTTCCCTAAAACCCTAGTTTATCAACGCTCAAATTGCTTCAATACCTCATCATTTTCCAAATATAAATACGATTACCTTAGTGATTTCTCACCTTATAAATGTGTAGATATAGAATACATTGCTATAAGTCCAAATGAGAGACGTAGTATCGTGTTAGGGTTAGGGTTTATGATAAAAAACCAACAAGGTTTTATGTTACACGAGTTTTCTCGTAAACTTTGCCCCTTTTTGTTAGTGAAGATCATGACAATGTTTAGCAACCGACACGGCGCGTTTTCGTTTTTTAAATTCGTGTTGTCTGGCGATTCGAGTATGTATACAGATACTGATAGGTTAGTTAGGTCTTGTTGTGTTGTATGTCAAATTTTAGCTGTGCAAGGGTTTAGGATTATAGCACAAGATGTGTTATCATGGGTGATAGGAAGAGTTGGATCGAGTAGAGGTGAGGAAGTGATGGAGTTTATGTGGAGAGGCCATTTTGGTTACGAGTCGGATTTTTCGGTTCTTGATTCGCTTATGCGTGCTTTTTTGAATGTGGAAATGGATCCAATGGCGTTGGAGGTTGTAGGAATAATGAGAAGGATTGGATTGCAGCCGTCTTTATCAGCACTATCGGTTCTTTTTAGATTGCTGATTAGAATAGGTGATTATGGAAGTGTTTGGAAGTTATTTAGAGATATGGTTAAAGAAGGGCCTCGGCCTTCAAATATTACATTCAATGTGATGATACATGGGTTTTGTAAGAAGGGCCTAATTCAAACCTGCGAGAGTTTGTTACAATTAATGAGTAAGTTTTCATGTGAACCGGATGTTTGTACGTATAATATTTTGATCAATGCATATTGCATCCGTGGACAAACTTTGGATGCTTGGAGTTGGGTGCAGTTGATGGTTGAAAGGGGTTGTAGTCCAAGTAATGCCACGTTTAGCACAATTATTAATGCCTGGTGCAAGGAAGGAAACATTGGGGAAGCAAGAAATGTTTTTGATCGAATGCCGGAAATGGGTGTGTCTCCCAATACTACTGTTTACAATGCATTGATAGATGGCTTAGTTAAGGCTCATGAAATTGGTCAGGCGGCTATGCTTTTTGAAGAAATGAGAACTAATAATGTCATGCTCGATGGTGTGACATTTAACACATTGGTTGCAGGGTGTTATAAATACGGGCGAGATGAGTTAGTAGCAAGATTAATAAGAGATCCATCTACGTCCAGGTTGCTTCCAGACTATTGTGTGCCTGATGTGTTAGTAGCAAGATTGTGCTGGGCAGGACGACCAGATGAAGCTACTGAACTTTTAGAAGACATGCTAAAAAAGGGTTACCCTCTTACAATAGTTTCTTTCAATTCTATTATTTCTGCTTATAGCAAAAAGGGGTTAGAAAATAAAGCATTTGACGCTTATCATATGATGATTAAATTTGATGTAACCCCTTCGTCTTCTACATGTAATTCTCTGCTTATGTGTTTGTCAAGAAATGGCAAGTTGCAACAGGCAGAAGAGCTACTGGCTGATATGAGAGAGAAAGAATTTCCGGTCAATAGAGTCGCTTTCACTGTGCTTTTAGATGGGTACTTCAAGAATGGGGATGTAATGGGAGCTCAAAGATTGTGGCTTTTAATGAAACATATAAGTACTGCCCCGGATGCTGTTGCGTTTTCTGCATTTGTTGATGGATTATCTAAAGCTGGTCTAGTCGATGAGGCATGTAATGTTTTTTTAGAAATGAAAAATAAAGGTATTGTTCCAAATAATTTTACTTACAATTCTTTAATTGCCGGATTTTGCAATGTTGGGAAGTTATCCGAGGCATTGAAGTTGGAGAAGGAGATGAGGCAAAGGGGTCTTCTTCCAGATTTGTTCACTTATAATATAATCATTAATGGGTACTGTAAACAGGGTAGGATGAAGTCTGCTAACAATACATATACGGACATGCTTCATTCTGGGTTAAAACCGGATATCGTCACTTACAACACTTTGATAGGTGGATACTGCAAGGGGTTTGACATGGTCAATGCAGATAATCTTGTAAAAATGATGAATAGTAGTGGGTGGGATCCGGATATTACCACCTATAACATTCAGATTAATGGTTTTTTTGGCAATAGAAGGATGGATCGAGGCATATTGGTATTTAATGAGCTTCTTTCATCTAGGATTGTTCCAAATACGATAACATATAACACAATGTTGAATGCCATTTGCAATGATATAATACTAGACCGTGCTATGATCCTGACTGCTAAATTGCTTAAAATGGCGTTTGTTCCCAATATCGTGACAATGAATTTGTTATTGTCACATCTTCGTAAGCAAGGATTGCCGGGAAGGGCTTTGGATTGGGGACAAGATCTGAGAAAGATATGCCTTGAGTTTGATGAAATAACTTATAAAATTTTGGAAAGAGCTGATCGTGACATAAAAGAAGGTGCTATTTATTCTAGAGGGACATCAGGAAAAAGCCTTTTTGTAAACTTCCTAATGGACCTTACCTATGACTATTTTTACAGAAATAGGCTTTATGGTGAAACAGACACTTCTGCTATAAGAAAGATCAACAGTGGAATTAGTAGCTCAGTCGAGACAAATGCATGTATTCATGAACAACCAATGCTAGAAGTCAACAAGTGAACTGACAGCAAAAACAGAAATTCAATTTGAAGATGAAAGTCCATCCATTTAGTCTTTTTCTGGAGAGGTGATTAGCCAGGGGATCAGCTTCCCAGATCTGTATGGATGTTTCAGATTCTGTTGGCATGTGCCATATTTGTGCCGTCATATGCTGAGTTTAATGAAACTTACATAGGTAGCTGCCATCCCTCATAATATGGTTACAGATTTATTTTTTATTTGACAATATATACTGTGTTGGGTGATAGTTACGTGTTCATATTTCTAAATTACATGAGTATGATCTATATGAAAGTTGTTATTGAAGCTATGTATATGTCATATTTTCATCAGCTTTGTGCATGCTTTTAACTTCAGAAATCAGGGTTATGAAAGAAACCTGATGTCTTATGGACTGAGTGGCTGGCCAAGACTTGCATTCTTTTGAAGTTTCTTTGGTTTTTCGTTATAAAGTTCTTATGTGATTTTTGAAAGACAAACACTTTTTGATTTTTAAAAGTAGCATGCTTGCTTTTGGACTCATTCTAGATTCTGCTTCTATGGCGTTACCAAGTTTCTTTATAAATTGCAGGTCAAAAGCTGAAGTTTGGCATATGTATCATATGATCAGCCAGCAATAATCACAGTGACTGCTTATGAATGAGATTGGGAAGGTGGTTATCCTACGCTTTTCACTTTGATACCCAAAATTGATTGAAAATTTATCACATGATATTGAGTTATGCAGGACACATACACTCATATCTATCGCTTCCTGTAATTCTTAAAGCTTCTTGAGGTATGATTCACTGTCTTGTTTTCAGAACTTCAAAAACTATGATTTGTTATTGGATATTTTGAAAAAGACAAAGTAGAAATTCTTTGCAATCTTGTTATTCGTATCATAGGCAGTTGTGTTGCTTTTGTATGCACAATGAGTTTGTTGATCATATATCTTGACAAGAAAGAAATCCCTGCTTTGCCCTCCTCAACTTGATAGTTGTAGTCCTGCCGAGCTAGTTTGAGTAAGATCTAGTTATTTCTGCTAATTTTGGTTGTCAAGATTCTTCATATGTGTCACTTGAGGAGGCCTATGAGCGTATTCTAGATTTTTGATTAATAGAATAATTTATCTAATAATCGGTTTTTGTATTTTGTATGTCAATCAGAAGGACTACAACTGAAATATTGGTCAACCCAAAGGTGTATTAATCTTCAAGTTTGTCGTCCCTATCTAAAAATCCAGTTTAATATTTTCCAGTTTGACCTTCCCTTGCTACAAGAACCAGCCGAGGTTGCTCCCAGAAACACAAATTCAGAAAACAACACCTTTAATAGTTTAATTCTACTGATTCAATGGTTCAATCTAGTGATACCAAGATCTATTCAACCATTGACCCATAGTGAGAAAATTTATATTGGTCAAGTTTTGTACCTTATATAACTTCATACCTGAATGTTATCGGTCAAACTTGAATTTACTGAATTCAGATATTGGAATTTTCTCTTGTATTAGCTATAACTTTTTCATCAACAGTCAATTTTATTGTTCTGGCAAAGTAACTTGGCCTTTTTACTATTTTATATGTACAAATTTATATTCTTAAGTTGCATTAGTATCATATAACATGATGATTGACTGCTTTTTGTTTCACTGGTTCAATCAGAGCAATTGTTAGTGTAAAGTGATATTTCTGATCAATGAACACTGTGTTCCAAAATATTATACACTTTGTTAACTAGCTAATAAACAATTTGCATTCTTGCCATGTAAACATGTACTAGAATCTTGAAGTCTACATCTCATATTTTCTCATGTCCACGCTATTAAGGCTGTAAATAGATATCCAGTTATACAGAATCGAGTTGATATCTAATTCAATTTACATCCCTACTGTCGGCAGTCTTCTCGACATTCTGTTATTTTTGTTTGAATGCATTTTGTGATCAAGACACTTTGGCTCTATGCATTATCATGAATCCTTTCTTACTAACTCCGCCAACGTGCTCGCTTAACTTAGCCAACTGAGCCAACCTCCTTTTCGACGAATCTGAGACATCCTTTGACTTTGACTTTTCGTTTAACTCGCCTGGTTCATCGTCAACCCTCTCGAAGTTCTTACTTGATGGGCTTCCTTCTGTTGAGACCTCCAAAATTTGCCTTAAAGATTCCACCACTTGACTCATTTTGGGTCTGTCTTTTGCACTCTTTAGCAAACAAGTATCTGCTAGCTTTGCAATTTTCCTTGCAGCAGTGAGTGAGTATCGGGCTTCGAGTTGAGGGTCTATAATAATCCCGAACTTTTTACTATCGACTGGATACCGTCTTACCCAATCTAGTAGCTTTTGGTCTTCTTTCGGTCGGTTTCTTTCTAATGACCGTCTACCGGTTAAGATCTCATACAAAACAATACCAAAGCTCCACACATCACTCTTTGCTGTAAGATGACCTGTCTCTATGTAGTCTGGAGCTGCATAACCGTGTGTGCCCATAACCTAGAAATAGAAACCAAACATAATGCCAATATTAGGATGACGAAAATTCAGTTGGGTTTAGTGTGTGATTGAAGTTAAAACTAGTTTAGACTTGTTTTTATTTGTATATTTCTAAGTTGTTAGATGCCAAATACTCGGTTACATATTTACCGTTTCTATTTTTTTTTTACAGAGAATACATATTCAATCACTATTTGTATATTTGCTCGTTTCATTACAGCTATCTAATACTGAATGTTCACCCGTAATGAAAGAACTTGCACTCACCGCGGTTGAGACATGCGTGTTACCCTCTGTTGGTCCCTCTCTAGCAAGCCCAAAATCTGAGAGCTTTGGGTTAAAATCTTCATCTAGCAGAATATTTGACGTCTTAAAATCTCGAAATATGACCTGGAAGCATTCACAAGACAAATAATATGCTTTAAGACGTGTATGTACATCTGAGGTTTGTTGCTGAATGTTTTCAGTGATTGTTTACTATGTTTTCTTTCAGGAGTTAAAGTGAAACCTGAGCTTCTAGTTCCTCATGCAGGTATGCAAGTCCTTGTGCTGCTCCAAGCATAATCTGTAGTCTTCTTTGCCATGGAAGAGCTTCAAGAGAACTCCTAAAGAGATGATCTTCTAAGCTTTTATTCGGCATGAACTCGTAAACCAATAGCCGTTGGATACCTCGTTCGCCATCCATTGCGCAGTATCCGATTAGTTTGACCAAATTTGGGTGGTCAACTACTCCGAGAAATTGTACTTCAGCTACCCATTGTTTGTGGCCCTGCATTTCAAATCAAGAGCGGATGTACAGCTTCCAAAGCAATTGTGTTAATACCCTTTTTTCTATATATGCAAGCAGATCAACTCCATTATAGTTTGATATTTTTCCGAATGGAAATCAGGCTTTTGTAGGTTAACATAATAAGACGCTTCATCGTAGTGGATCTTAAACTGAAAAGGGAAGTTAACTAAATTTATGTTCAGTCATCTCTTTAACAACTAGTATCTAAACCCGTGTATACACACGGGCCATCTAAGTTTTTTATCTCAATTTATTATTAAGTTGTTGAGCATATAATCGTGTTAGAACATTAGTTGATTAGGATGTGAAGGTAACAAATGTAATCGCATGACAATCGACGTCTTTAAATTTAAAGTAAATAAATATAAATGGGTTATGAAAAATATCCGAATAATTAAAGGTTTAAATTACAATAGTATTTCATAAATATTATTTGTATGATTACATATATTATATAATTTAGGTTTAGATGAATACTAATTAATTGGGGTTTTGTTTTCAAAATCAAGTAAAATATAGGGACTTAATTGTTCAATTGAACTTTAATTTTAAATGATGATGTCACAAGGATGTTTCTTATATATAATTAAAGATGATTTTATAAACGATACATAAATCATTGATTAAAAACTCCATTTACTGAAGGCTGGTTTTGCCAGTCTTGTTAACCAACCCAAGTCAATAATTAAAGTGGATAAATTGGTTCGTTTATCCTGATTGTTATGATTGAGTTTCATAATAGATAACGGAAATTAATGTTAAAACAAATGACTGAACGAGCATAAACAAAGCCGATACATTATAAAGACTTGTACCTGAAAACCATCTCTGTTCAGTTTTTTAACTGCAACTACAATGGGATCACCTTTGCCCTCAACAGGCTTGATTGAAGCTTTATAAACACATCCAAATCCACCTTCCCCAATCTTTCTTAGCCTTGTGAAATCATTAGTCGCTTGTCTGAGTTCTGCATACGTAAACACCCTCAATTTATCAGCCTTTTCCTCATATAATTCTATAATGCCACGTGGTGAATTCGCCGATCCGGAGGACTTGGTGACTCGATCTTTAAATGAAACATCCTCTGATATGCTCATATTGGATTCATCTTTTAGTATTGGTGCTGATCTTTGAACTCTGCTTTTGGTTTTATCTTTAAAGTAATGAAAACACTTCATTTTGTTCTTAAAACTTTTGTACATGCACTTAAATCCTTTTGTTGTTTTGTGGTTTGAAATGTTTAAAGAATGGTTATGGAGGTTGAAGCTGAGATCCCCACATGAGAAATCTGCAATTATAGAGCGGGAAATTTGTTATAATGATAAAATTACAAGAGTTGTGTGAATATCTCAAGAAAAGTTGGCAACTTTTTTTTCTTTCTATATCTTGCCTTGTTTGCCTTAATCCGAGTTATTAACACTTTCTTATGATAGATATAGGTCATGAATTCGAATCCCGCATATAGATAAGATGTAGCAAATCGCTATATAAGCGTCCCCAAACCGCCAAAAGACTAAAGTTTTTGGATTCGGGTGTCTCTTTTTGAGTTTTTCTAACAAAAGATAACAACTTTCAATGAGAAAATGGTACAACGTTGATCAATAAAGTGATTTTAGGTAATACCAAGAAAGAAATGATCATCCCAATCAAATTTAATAAAGAAATTAAAATCAAAATTTGGTGGGAAATGACTCAAAGTTACCCAAAGGCCAAAACCAAGTAAAACCCATATGCTATTATGAAAGAACAAAAACTAGAAGCAAAACCCACAAGAGAGAGTGCATACCTTTGTTCAATGACACAAGATTTTGGGAAGAAGAAGAAGAAGATGATGAATAAGACGAACCCACAAGATAAAGATGCCTACTTTAATCAAAGCAACAATAATAAAATAAGAACATGGATGTACACAAGTCAAAGTTGAGAAATTGACCCAAAAAGTCAAAAATTCAAGAACATCCAATGAAAGAAGATTAGTACCTTTGATAGAGATTGAAGTAGATAAGAAATTATTTATAAGTTGAAGAATGAATCAACAACAGTGTGCTATTACCAAATTACCAAACTCATAGCTATTCAATGAGTTTCCATATTTGTTTTGGTGGTTGGTTGATTATGTATATGTAATCAATGTGTTGTGTGCAAGCAAATCCCATAATATAACACGTATGCATGCTTCAAACATTTTTATTATTTATATTTATATTTTGTAATACGGAGTATATTTTTTTCTTGGGATAAAGTTTTGGGTGTAGTATTTTAATGACCTGTGATATCTTTCTTCCCAAGGTCCCAATTTATTTGGAATATTGTATGGGGAATTACATTACACGACAAATAAGAAAATAGAAATATGATGCGCGCGCCGCCCTGTATGCGTGCTTCGATAATATTTTAATATTTTCGGGTTCTTATATTATTGTCGATTATTCGTTTTATTTATAAAGGCAAACGTACACTATTTACCCACAATTATTATATACAACAACGAATATTTACAAAAGTCGTAGTGTTCTCCACTCCACGAAAGTTCTTCCCGTTGTTCTTCTCCCGAAGTTCCAGACGCTAAACCATCTAAAATTCAACCTTTTTCTTTACTTTTTTTCATTTGTTTGATTAGTTAAAAACATTTTGTGAACCTTTTTAACTTCGAGTTGAACATTTAACTACTCAATGTAAAACTGTACTTGGTATTTTTCATAAGTGTTAAATTTAACACCGACTAAACACCGAACCACTTTCTATGGTCTTATGAGTCACGGGTCTCACCATTCATTAAAGTTTATGGTGGCTACGATCGAGCCGCCATTCCCAAAATCGATATGCAATTAATTGTATTGAATTATTTTCCCCTTCGTATGAAATATTTTCTTGACTAGTTTTTTAAACATGCACATTAATCTCTTTTGATATAATTTTAATATATATTTATTTTCATCAAAACTCGTAAGATTTTATTATGACTTTTTTATGTGTGCTTAGATTTATATTACACATTTTATTTGATTCGATAAAGTAATTTATTATTATTTTTTCTTCTTTATTTACAGCTGTCATTTTGTTGAAATTTGGCACATAGACATTTTGGTTGAAGTTGGTGATAAATAATACATGTTTTGACATAATCAAGATACTCCATCGAAGAAATATTTCATTATTGAAATGTTCCCTTCTCTCCTTTAATATTTATTGTACGAGGTTAAATACGTAAACATTATTTATATAGATTCAAATAACTTAATCTTGTCCGTTAAATAATTTAGCTAAAAAGATCTGAACCATTGATTTAGATTAAAAACATTGTTTACGTAATATGTTAGATTTGTTATTCTAAATTTACTATCATACCCCTTAACAAACAAATTTAACCCGAATTTATAGGAAAAAAAGTTGATTCCGTTATATAACAAAATTTGAATTCAAATTCAAAATTAGTATATTAAATTAGAATTAAATTATTTATATTGATATTAAATATAAATATTAAATATTTATCAAACAGATTTTCCTATTTTTAGTCCTTTAATCACGCTTCCTCCACAAAACCGTAAAACCCATTCACTCCTTCGGCGCTAATCATCATCACCGATGAATGAGAGCACAATCAGATGATGAAGCATTCACTCCTACCTTCCGGATCAACACTAGGTCTTTAATTCATCATCTCAAATCCACCACCAGGTAACTTTGCTTCTTATTTTTCCTCCTGATCCATCCTTACTTTCGTTTGATTTTGCTTTTTTCCCACTATACTAATAATCGCATACAAAATCCCTGAAAGTAAGGCAATTTTTAATTTTCTGAAACACCGTTGTCAATCACGTTTCCCTTCGGAATGGTCAGAATTGGAAAATTAAATTATAGTTCAAGTATCAGAGTCTGAAGTTGTTAACATTGAGGTAAGTTTCGATGAAATATAGATCTATAGGACTCTCGGTTCGAACAAAAGTTATACTTCTGCTAGAATATGAGGATGGTGATGACTTTTACAACAATCTTTGTTGTTGAACTTCTGAAAGTGCATTTTATAAGTAATTACTGCAACGTAAAGAATTGGATAATAAGATGTATAAAGCTAGGGATAATTAGTACGTGTACATTTATCTCATCTCCATACCCTGTTTATTGTCAGCAATTTCATTTGAATTTCAAAAGACCAGATAAAAGCTATAAACTAATTACGCGTATATACTATATATTTCTTTCACTTTTACAAACTGTACACCCAAATTATCCCATGCTTAAATAAATGGGTCGAAATTGTCACCCCCAGTGTCATGATTGTTTTGCACGGGCTATGTAATCCATTACTTGGTGTTATAATTTTGGTCTTCATTTCATGGTAAATGATCCTTTTTATTTTGTGTACATTTGAGCATGTGTTTTTCATCGATATTGAGTTAGCTAACTCATGGCTAAAACTGCCTATTAAAAGGTGCAGATGTAAAACCTCTTTCGTTTTGGAGATGCTGCATAAGCTAATGATGTCATGGGTTAGGCTAAGCTGCTGGTTAGTAATTAGTAATCGGTGGTTTGGGTTGGGTTGGGTTTGAATATATAAGGTGGTGTTGGGTAGTGTTGGTTGCTGTTCTATGCTTCTTTATCTATGCTCATATTTATGTAAGTTAGCTGTAAATGGCTGGATTATTTTGAGTGCGAAGGATTTTTTCAAGAGACGATCGTCCTTGGAAGAGGTAATATATTCCAATGCACATTTGAATTCCTGTGCGTTTTATTTATTTAAACTTTTGGATATCTTCTTATTACTGTTACTTGTAGTACTCAATTTTTGGGTCAATAATGACTATTGAAGCCATGATAGGTGCTGTTATGAGTGGGAAAATAGCTGAATTTTGGATGGAAAATGGTAAATTCTTCTTTTCTTACACAAAATTTGCTCTGGTTTATTCTTGGTATTTGATTTGATATAAAATGCAGACCATGGGACTATCTGAATTGTTCTATTTGGTATATATATGCACCTATATTTTACCCTAATTTCCTGATTTCCTGATATACAAAATAAGAAAACACATTCAAAGATGGAAGCGGAATGATTTACGCCCCTGAATATCATCCATGGTGAAAGGCACGATTGGATGATTAGTGTCAAAGTGTTGATGTTGTGGAAGCAGTCCTACACCAACAATCTGAATCAAGTAGCTTCAATGGAGATGATCCTTATGGATCACGAGGTATACATTATGATTTTACTCGATTTCAACATGTTTTGCTATTCATTAAAACTTTGATATGTGTTAAATACGATATCTGAATTAACGGTTATTATCGTTTTAGTAAATGGAATAATTTCACTTATATGAAGGTTGCAAAGGATTGGGGTCGCTTGAAATATGAGTTTGTCTAAGGAAAGAGGTATGATTCTAGCTTATTAATCTTTAAAGCCTTTGCGTATGTATTTGTTACTACTTACATGTTGCTTTGGTTAATCATCACCTACTGTTAATGATTTCTTTGCTGGTGACGAATATCTTTATATAATTGGTTCTTATCGTCTTTTTCATTTGATGGATTTGTGACCCTTTTTTTATGAACAACTTTTCAATGAAAGTTCATAATGAATATATAAGTCAAAATATGCTATTGTCATCTTTTTTGCTGCGAGTACTAATATAAATTTCGATTTTTTGGTATAAGTTTTTGCAGGGCTGGTTGGTCATTCTTGAGACTCGCGAATGTTTCTAGCATAGCCTTTTGAAAGAAAGTTTGTTGGGCTGCTGCAACACTATTTGATGTCATCAAAAAGCCAATGAAGTTTCTGATATGGGGAATTAATCACAAGTGATTTCGCCAGGAACTAGGAAGTTTACGAAATATATAGCTACATGAAAACAATGATCACTATTATTCCAATTTTGTTGGCCAATCAAGGTGCATGGCTAGATGAAATGCCCATGTGGCATTCAATATATACATTTTAATTCACTGTAACATTAATCAATTTTTCGTGCTTCATTATTTGTAGTATAGGCTTTTAAAGACTTAAAGGTATGCTTACACTTATTGATGCTATCATAACATTATATGAATATTTATTGGTTGCAATAGGTTGTGAGTGAGTGCCATTGATGGTATTGTTGATTTGTTGGAAGGGCTATTGAAGCTGATTATTGGGTTGGTGATGGTCATTATGTTGCTGTCTATGCATTCAGTTATAATAAAAGGGAACTTGAAAACATGTTTTAGCCTCGGAGGACCAAGTGGGCCTAGGTGAGCATTTATACTCATATTTAAATTTAATAGGCTGTCGAATACTTGAAGGCTACACCTTTACATATTATAACCTCATGATCAAGGTCGTGTCTATATGTATTGCTACTGTGTGTAATTGGATCTGATTGTAATAGAGATTGTGTCATTTTGGAGTCGAATATGGCTGTTAGTAGCATTCAAGATCACTGATCTTCATGTGAAGCCATGTGATTAATTTTGTGCTTCTTCAATTATAGGTAGTAAGATGAGCGGGCCGACTTGGGTAACACTGAATGTGTGTGCTTATGATATATTTTGAAATCATATTATAGTAATCCATTATGTGGCAGTTAGGTGCTTCATAAAATGTCTTGCTGAATATTTGTTAACACTGAATGTGACCATTGTTGTTTATAGCTTCATTTATTTAGGGATGATTTAGTCTATATATTATACATTTTTCTGAAATTTTTCACTGATCTATTTATTTATCATTTTGAACATTGTGTTGCAGGTGATTCTACATCGTTGTGATAGTGAAATGTTAATCATGTAGACACCACCAAAAGATCGGTAGTTACAAGGTCAAACATTTTTTAATGATTCCAATATCATTTTTTGCATCTCATGAGCACAGATAGAGAGGTAGTCAGGTAGTTGATTAGTTTTTATGATGTTTACAGAGTAATTAGTATGAGTCGAAGCTACATTTAAAATTTGTCAGCCACTTTTAAGAGTTTTCTGAGTGCCTTAAATTCTGTTTTGAACCAAGGAAATGTTTGACAATTAAATGTTGTTCTTGGGCATGGTTGGATGATGTATATATTCCTTGAATTCCAGATCAAAGAGGTAGCCATTATTCATATTTTTAGCCCTAATTTGATATATAGTTGTATATTTTGGGATGCGTTCTAGGTGCATCATCTATATGAATGATGAGAATTATTGTGCAGGAAGGTCATACTTAATCAAGATTTTTGATTTGGGTTTTGGCCTTTTATTTGTTTGGTGTTGCTTGATTTAAAATTTTCATGCTTTTATTGTATGTGATATCTTAAAGGTACTCAATAACCTGATTGAAAAATCTCTAGCATATACCAAATACAAATTTCTAAACTTTAGAGTTCGGTAGGTCTCTTTGACTTTTGTATATTTTTTTACATTTGTACTCGGAGTTTGTGATGCAGAGAATGCCTTCGGGCCTCCAACTCCTCTGACTTAGCCGCCGGTTATTCGGTCAACATGTGAAGTCAAATGTCAATGACGATTCGAAATAATTGAAGGGCCAAATATGACAATTTATAATTGTCATATATCTATCTTTTTTATATTTAGTAGTTATCATGTTTTAATTATAATATCTTTTATAATTTGGAGAAGATTTATCTTTTCCTTCAAGTTATTCTAGACTTATATAATAGTGTTTAGTTGTTAGGGTTTAGTAGGTTATGATGAATTGAGAAAAGAAGAGTGTTACTCTTGAAGTCCCAATTTGGGCACCCTTTTAGGGTTTATTGAATTTCCGATCTTGTTTAATGTGTGATTTCTTCAATAGGTTCGGGAGAAGAAATCGCACAACCAAAAGAAGATAATCGAGAAAAAACGAAAAAATTCCGTCCAATTTCGTCATACTCTGCGCAGCTGCGAGAGAATCGACGCCACGGATTCGTTAACCGTTGGATCGTTGTGATTTTCGGATATGTGGTTTAGAACACATAGCCGCACAATCTGACCGTTGGGATTTTCGATTAGATCTTTCTACCAAGAGATATGAATTTACGAAGTTGCTGCTGTTTTCTAGACCGAATATGTTTTGATTTTGGTAATCGTAGATTCGCCGGAAGAGGCAACGATATAACCAACCACCGATACACACGTGTGTTAGAAGATGAAGACCCCATAAACAATTGGAGGAACTTCAGACGAATTCCAACAACGAGCCAACCGTAGAGTCGCCGAACGAGGCAACGGAGACGTGAGTGAGGAAGATGTCCCCGGAATATTTTATCGGATTGTTGAACAAGATGGATCGTGATTCTCTTTGTAGAAAGCCGTGTTAAGGAAACAGAGGGGGGTTAGAAAGTTTCAGAGTTCGAGACTTGGAAAGACAAGACTCGAGGACGAGTCTTTTCCAAGAGGGGGAGAATAATGCAGAGAATGCCTTCGGGCCTCCAACTCCTCTGACTTAGCCGCCGGTTCTTCGGTCAACATGTGAAGTCAAATGTCAATGACGATTCAAAATAATTGAAGGGCCAAATATGACAATTTATAATTGTCATATATCTATCTTTTTTATATTTAGTAGTTATCATGTAAAAATTATAATATCTTTTATAATTTGGAGAAGATTTATCTTTTCCTTCAAGTTAGTCTAACTTATATAATGGTGTTTAGTTGTTAGGGTTTAGTAGGTTATGATGAAGTGAGAAAAGAAGAGTGATACTGTGACACCCGTAAAAATTAGGACTAGTTTTTAGTTCCTAATCATTTAGAAATACGTGTAATTAGTTATATGTATTAGGCTAATTGTATGTATCAATATATATATTGTTGAATATATATCAGTACGCGATTATATTTAATTGTGCATTTTCAAATCGGCCAAAATTCCGATTCATTTATACGGCGTTGGTAAAAAACAAATATTAAGTAATACAGAATTATTATTTAATATCCACATATTATTTATATATTATTTATATAATATATAAAGTATTTCGTATCGTACAAATCAAATGGTCATGACAAAACTCATAAGTAATGTATTATTATTAGAAATAATAATTACTAATCACTTTGATCAAAATAAAACATATTTCGTTCTATAACATTTCACTCAAACGCGATGAAACCAATTAAATTATATCCGTCTCTCGAGCATAAAACAAAGATATATTTTTATATCTCACTAAAAGTATTTTTATAAAATACTTCAAATAAAAGTAAATACGATTTCATTTTTAGAAATTTATTAATTTAAAACATTATACTACTTTTACGAATCGGGTAAACAAACACGGGTATAATACCACTCCGTATGCAATTATTGGGCTGGACAAGATCCACATTTTGTGGATCTTGCCCGTGGACTACAAGCAGACCAAATGCACCCTTGCCTTCATTTCCCATTTCATTCTCATTTCTCAAACTCTCCCTCTCAATCTCTCGGTTCTCTATCTCAAACAAAAACAACAACAACAAATTAACAATAACAAGATCAGAAGCATCAAGCATCATCATCTTCCTTATCATCATCATAACCATCATCATCATCGTGATCATTTCCATCGTTCATCATCATCATCTCCATTCACGGTCTCCAATTTTAATTGTAAGAAATCGTCCCATTTTTCTTTAAGTTTTAGTGATTAAAATACATATAATATCATGCTTTAGTGTTCCACAAACTGATTATGTCCAAAAACTAGGATTAGAACATGTTTTTGTGGATTGATTCACGAACAGACCTGAAAAACAGCCACCACCCGAACGGGTATGAAAGTTCACCCGAACGGGTATGACTGTCCACCCAAACGGGTATACAAGCCCCACCCGGACGGATATGTCTCCATACCCGGACGGGTATGCATAGTCACCCGGACGGGTCACTTGGATTTTGTAGTCCTCTGAGTCACGGTCGTTTGGGCAGCTTGATCGCCTAAATCCGAGTTCGTATGAGGAAGTTATAGCAAAAACAGTGCAACATAGTCAAACTCAGCCTTTTAAACTCATTACCTAGCCAAACGTTTTCATGTCACGATTTCTTTCAAGGGACTTAACACGGGACATTTAAAATGCAAATAACTATAAATAATTTTCACAACATATTATAATTATACGAACTCAAATTATTTATACTCGATACGATACGTCTTCAAAACAAAGTTCATTTATATGAAACAAACATGTTTATGTTATAGAAACCTCGATTTCAATCAATCACCAATGGGCCGTATACATTTTCGCAAACTCAAACATAAACATTAACCAATCGATTTGGACATAACTAGTTGAAGGAAAAACTAGCATAGATGGTCTGTTGAGACATCTGAATCATTAAAACCTTGCGCGTTTAATACGCCCGGCAGGTTTCCACATCTAATCATTAAACCTTGAGCGTTTAGGACGCCCAGCAGGTTTCAGTCGTAGGAGACGACATCATTTCTCTTGAACATCATCATTATTGTTTGCTAGCAACTCATTAGGCTCAGGTGAGTCTCATAGCCCCTTTTTAAATGCTTTTACCTAGGGGTGAGATACATGCTCATTTTGTTTTACATGTGAACACAAGTAACAAAACATCGCTATATGCTACATGAGTTAATTTCATCTAATCAATTTAAAGTCCTCCATCACATAGTTTGTTAATATGATTTAGCGTGAATGTTAGTGTATGGTACCATATGGGATTGACAATCCCCGTCCGAGTTAGCAAGCACTAACCTGTCAAACGGACGCATTATCATTTGTTCAGTGTGAGTGTTGATTAGGCACTCATAGGGAGGCACCTCGATCAGGTCCTTGAATGTGGATCCTGACCCCCTCAGTTAAGCTCAAACTATGGACTCATGGCTGCATGTACATTCATTATTTGTTTGATAACAAATCATTATATAAATCTTGTGGTTCATAAACCTCATTTACTCATATACACCTGTGAGCTGACCAGCTTTTTAGCTGACCTTTTAGCATGTTATCTCAGGTACTCAGTAGTAGGTTGGACTGCCCATCAGGATACTTTAGCTCGAGTCGCATGCAATCATTAAACAACAAGAGATTTCCTTGCATTTCTATATTTTGTATAATTGGAAATGTACTAGAATCTCTCAGGGTAATCATGTGAACTCAATATAATGTAAACAGTTTGTAAACTCTTATGTTATATCAATGTATTTTGTAAACGACGCATATAGAGTCGTTCATTATATATCTTATGTGCTTGATTATTGATTAGTCGCGCCCCGACCCGATTCGCTTTCGCAACCCGAATTAGGGGGTGCGACAGATTGTTATCAGAGCCTAAGGTTATAGTGAACTAGGTTGCATTAGTGGGCCTAGACTATGACCGTTAGGCAGTATTTTCTGTTAAGTATGATTGGTTCAAGAGTTACATCATACAAGTTTAATTTAACATAGCTTGATCAACTATGTACAATTAAATAAACATAATGTAAGGCTTGAAATGGTTATGCTGGAATAGGGATACATTAGTTGACTCTGACCACGAGAGAAACCGGGACTCATAATTGTTTGTGCTAGACACTCATAAGACTATTATGTGATATATGTATATATACATACATAGTCATGGCTCAAGCACTGTACGCTAGTCTATTATATATTATATATATATTGGCACTCACATTTCCAAACACTTTGTCATAGAGATGGCAAACACACCCATCGAAACATTTTCTACTTCATCCCACTCTCGACAACATCTCTTGGGATCACGAAACTCATAGGTAGCTAGGAGGACCACCGAGTCACTTCGAGCTAGACCCTATCCAACTCACCACAATTCAAATAACCAGGCTATTCAGCACGCAGTTGCTAGTCAGTAGAGATGGTTATTCAACACCTCTTGATTGTTCTATAATGTTGATTGTCATATTGTGATGTTGTATATTACCGCATTTATATATGTACATCTATGATAATCATCATTTATGGACAATCTCTCACGAACCCTATCCTTCTGTTCTCAGGAAAATCATGCCGCCAAAGTCAAGGACTTACACCGATACCCAGATGGCATCCCTCATTTCCCAGGCAGTAACTGAAGCCTTGGCACGACAGTCGTCAGAGACCTCCAGAAGGAATAGTGATACTGTCGATACCACTCCTACTGCCAAGCCTTGTTCCTACAAGGACTTCCAGAACTGCAAACCCTTGAACTTTAAAGGAACTGAAGGAGCCATCGGCCTAATCAGATGGTTCGAGAAGATGGAGTCCGTCTTCCGCATCAGTAAATGTGCGGAAGGGGATAGAGTTCAGTTTTCCACATGCACCCTTGCTGACGGTGCCCTCACCTGGTGGAACTCGTATGCCCAGTCTGTGGGCATCGACACCGCCTATTTACTCCCATGAGAGGATCTGAAGAAAATGCTCACAGAGGAGTATTGCCCAACTGAAGAACTCCAGAAGCTAGATGAGGAGTTATGGCATCTCAAGGTTCAAGGAACCGATATTGTTGGATACACTACCAGGTTCCAATAACTTGCAACCCTTCGCCCAGCCTTAGTAAGCACTGAGACCGACAAGGTTAAGAGGTACATCCGCGGTCTTCCGGAACCTGTCCGGGGGAACGTCGCCTCTTCCAACAAAACCACTATTCAGGGAGCAATCCGATTAGCCCATGAACTCATGGCTATGCAAGAGAACCAAGAAACACCTGTCTCATCTTCTGGGAACAACAACAAGAGGAAATGGTCTGGAAATCAAAATCAGCAAACCTTCAAAAAGACTAAGACTGTCAAGAATGACACATCGGGGTCTGGAGAAAGGAAAGGGTACACTGGAAGTAAACCCTATTGTTCCAAGTGCAGTCGTCATCATGATGGTCCTTGTGGTACCCCTTGCAACAACTGCAAGAGGTATAGACACCTTACCAAAGACTGCCGAGCACCTGCAACCAACCCCACTACCAACACTAACAACAACAAACCCCGAGCCTGTTTTGAGTGTGGAAACACTGGACACTTCAGGAATGCGTGCCAGAAGCTAAAGAACAAGGGTAACAATAACAACAACAATGCTAGGGGCATAGCTTTTGTACTGAACGCTGGAGACGCCCGTGAAGACCCAAATGTGGTCACGGGTATGTTTCTTCTCAACAATTTAACTGCTTCAATTCTGTTTGATACTGGTGCTGATAAGAGTTTTATATCTGAGGAGTTTAGCCCACTATTAGATATTACCCTAGTTGCCTTAGAAGCTAAGTACACTGTAGAATTAGCAAATGGCAAATTGATTGAGGCCGATAGTGTGATACCGAATTGCACTTTAAACCTTGCAAACGAACTCTTTTCCATAAACCTCATACCTGTCAAGATTGGAAGTTTTGACATCATTGTAGGCATGGATTGGCTATCCAAGCACCGAGCTGAAATCATCTGTTATGACAAAATTGTTCGTATTCCTCTCGTCACTGGTAGTACTTTAATCATACAAGGGGAGACCGGTGGGACGAGATTGAATATCATATCCTGCATGAAAACCCGCAAATACCTGAGAAAGGGTTATCAGGCAATCCTCGCTCATGTTATTGAGAAAAAGTCGGAAGAGAAGTGACTTGAGGATGTGCCCATCGTCAGAGACTATCCAGAAGTCTTTCCTGAAGAATTGCCTGGTCTTCCACCACCGAGGCAAGTTGAGTTCTCAATTGACCTTGTGCCCGGAGTAGCACCCGTGGCACGAGCCCCATATCGTTTAGCCCCTTCAGAACTGCAGGAGTTGTCTATTCAGTTACAGGAACTCCTGGATAAGGGTTTCATAAGACCGAGTTCTTCACCATGGGGAGCTCCGGTCCTGTTTGTGAAAAAGAAGGACGGTTCATTCAGGATGTGTATCGACTATAGAGAGTTGAACAAATTAACCATCAAGAACCGTTACCCACTTCCTCGCATTGATGACCTATTTGATCAACTTCAGGGATCGAGTTTTTACTCCAAGATTGATCTACGGTCAGGTTATCACCAGCTACGAGTTCGCGATGAAGATATTCCGAAAACTGCTTTTCGAACTCGCTATGGTCATTACGAGTTTCAGGTAATGGCATTTGGTTTGACAAACGCACCGGCAGTATTCATGGATCTTATGAACCGTGTGTGTAAACCATATCTGGACAAGTTTGTCATTGTCTTCATCGACGACATTCTTATCTACTCGCGCAACAAGCAAGAGCACGCGCAGCATCTCAAAACCATTCTAGAACTTCTTAGACACGAAGAGTTATATGCAAAATTCTCCAAGTGTGAGTTCTGGATGCAAACTGTCCAATTCCTTGGTCATGTGATTGACAGTCAGGGAATTCATGTTGATCCCTCAAAGATTGAGGCTATCAAGTGCTGGCAAGCACCGACAACGCCGACCGAAGTAAGCCAATTTTTAGGATTGGCTGGTTATTATCGGCGCTTCATTGAAAATTTCTCGAAAATAGCTCAACCTCTTACGACACTGACTCATAAGGAAAGGAAGTTTAATTGGACTGATAAGCAAGAGTCAGCATTTTAGCTATTGAAGCAAAAGCTTTGCAGTGCACCCATTTTATCGTTACCCGAAGGCGACGATGACTTCGTGGTATACTGCGATGCCTCACACCAAGGTCTTGGTTGCGTGTTGATGCAACGAGACAAAGTTATTGCCTACGCCTCTCGACAACTCAAAGTTCACGAAAAGAACTACACAACTCATGATCTCGAATTAGGAGCCGTAGTGTTCGCACTCAAAATCTGGAGACACTATCTGTATGGCACAAAATGTACCATCTTCACCGATCATAAGAGTCTCCAGCACATATTTGATCAGAAGGATCTTAACATGAGGCAACGTCGCTGGGTCGAGTTACTCACCGATTATGACTGCGAGATCAAGTACCATCCGGGCAAAGCAAATGTAGTTGCCGATGCCCTAAGTCGAAAAGAGCGCACCAAACCACTTCGAGTTCGAGCCCTCAGTATGACCATTCATAATGATTTAATCATTCAGATTCTTACTGCTCAACTCGAAGCCTTGAAACCTGAAAACCTCAAAGATGAGGCCTTGCGAAACATGGAGAAACAATTCGAAACCAAACCCAATGGGGTCAAGTACTTAGCTAACCAAATCTGGTTACCTAAATTTGGAGACCTCCGGGACTTGGTGATGGATGAAGCTCATAAGTCCAAATACTCTATACATCCTGGATCCGATAAGATGTATCATGGCATCAAGGGATTATACTGGTGGCCAAACATGAAAGCAGAGATTGCCACGTACATCAGCAAGTGCCTCACATGTTCCAAAGTCAAAGCCGAATATCAGAGACCTTCCGGCTTGCTTCAGCAACCGGAAATCCCTCAATGGAAATGGGAGCAGATCTCCATGGATTTCATCACAAAACTCCCTAAAACAGCTAGCGGTTGCGATACCATTTGGGTGATCGTGGATCGGCTCACCAAATCAGCTCATTTCCTTGCCATCAAGGAAACTGACAAAATGGAACGTCTCACGCGAGTCTATATGAAGGAGATCGTATCAAGACACGGCGTTCCTATCTCGATTATCTCCGACAGAGATAGTCGTTTCACTTCTTAGTTTTGGAGATCATTACAGAAATCGTTAGGTACTCGTCTGGATATGAGTACCTCGTATCATCCTCAAACCGATGGCCAAAGTGAAAGGACGATTCAAACACTGGAAGATATGCTACGCGCTTGCGTAATTGACTTCGGTGTAAATTGGGAACATCACTTGCCACTGTGCGAATTCTCGTACAACAATAGCTATCATACCAGCATTGGAGCTGCACCATTCGAGGCACTGTACGGTCGTAAGTGTCGCTCGCCTATCTGTTGGACCGAAGTTGGAGATAGCCAACTCACTGGTCCAGAGATCATTCATGAAACCACCGAGAAGATCATTAGTGTCCAGCAACGGTTGAAAGCCGCACGTGATCGTCAGAAAAGTTATGCTGACGTGAGACACAAGCATCTCGAGTTCCAGGTTGGGGATCGAGTATTGCTCAAAGTATCACCTTGGAAATGTGTCATCCGTTTCGGCAAGCGTGGGAAGTTGAATCCCAGGTACATCGGACCTTTTGAAATCCTTGAAAGGATTGGTCCAGTCGCATATCGATTGCAGCTACCTCCTGAGCTTAGTAGCGTGCATCCCACTTTTCACATTTCTAATCTTAAGAAATGCCTGTCCGATGATATAACACCCCTCGTTTCATTATAAACAATTATATAATAATTGCGACTCGGAAGCGTATATTTAAAAACATTCTATCAATGTACTCAAAATGTCAGTAAACTTTTTCAAATCAAATACGTGACATCTCAACAACTCGGTGTTATATAATTCAAAACATTTCTATGGCTATTAAATTAACATCAGAGTACAGCCTGTCAAACATTCCATCCAGTCAAAACACTTCCTGCCCTGCCCAATATGTCCCATCTATTTCAACCTGCAGGAAGAACTGTGGTGGGGTTAGCATAAAGCTAAGTGAATGAAACTATAATCAACAGTACAACTTAGCATAACAATCTGTTTACATCAAATTAACAATAAACAGAAAATCAATCAATCACTAATTCACATAACTTCTAATCAAGCATTATCAACCGTCATGAGGACCGGTGGCTCCTGAGACACCCTAATACCGGTTTGGTACTCAAGGAACTCTTATCAATCATCTGTATTGGCCTATACAGAATTACCGGTAACCAGTTGTTAATTACACACGACCTAGATCTATAAACCAACATTTCAAGTTTCAAGATCTCCTGTCGTCTACAATAACAACCAAGTTCAACTGTCAAGTCAAGTTGACCTCAGAATCTTACATACTAGCTTAAACAGCCAAGTAAGCAAACCACCACACTAACATGGCAAGATATCTCAACAGATTCATCATATCAAAGTAATACTATAAATTACTTGTTGTAAATCAAATCATTACAACTAAATCACACTGAGAGGTTACAGATCCACTCACCGACACCTCAGCAGCGAGCTCAGAAGTCTAATATTACTGAGCCTTCTCCACATCTGAGAATACAATCAATAAACAATGAGTTAGTAACTTGTATCAACTTATAATACTTAGGTAATTAACATCGTTACACAATCATAACATAATTACATGTATCAGGTGATCCCTAAGATCACACCAAACAACAGTTCAATTCGGAACAAACTCAAAAAGTCCCGAAATAAGGTTCAAAAACTGAAAAATGCTATTTTCGACCCCTAAACGACCCCGAATGTCCAAAAACTGACTAGGCTATAGTATATAGCTTTGATCAGTGGGCCGTTTTCGAGTGACCATGTAAATTTCAGCCCAATCGGAGTTTAAAGACAATTTGTCAATTTTTCCGTGGCAAAAATCACTACTAAACACTTATGCACTTTTGAAATTTTACAAAAAGTACTGACAAACGCGATCCAGAAAACAATGGTGGGATCGCGTTCCTCTTTGTAAAATCGTTCTGTGACAAATTATAACTAAGCAACGCGATCCGGACAAATTCTTGGGATCGCGTTCCCAAGAACAAAACTCGTCCGATTCCTTTTATAACTAACGAACGCGATCCTGGCTAGGGTTCTGGGATCGCGTTTGAGCCTTTTTCAGCTCATCTTCATCCCTGATCAAACCCTAACCTACGGGTTTTTTACAAAAATCACCCCAAACTCATTTTCTAACTGTTATATGTCACAAATACTTTCATATAAACACTATATAACAGTTATTACATGTTTCTAACATCTAATTCTTCCAAATCATCAATTCACCCAAATTTCAATCGAAATCGAATTCTTAAATACTCAAGAACACTTACTGATTGAAGAATATACTGATGATAATCTGTCCATGGTGAAGTTTCACGAGAATCACAACTTCCTGATTTGATTTCTAGTTTGATTCGAAGGTTTTCTGAGAGTTTCTGTGAGTTTTGAAGTTTCTAAATGAACTTTCCTAAAATGGAAAGTTAAATATATAGTCGGTTCACAAACCGCCTTCAATATACGGGTATAATTTAATACCCCATCTCAATCTATTGTCTGGAACCCGAAAACCATTTGCGAGTCCAAACATTTTATTGTACCGTCAACTATATTAATTTACAACAATTAATAATTCACTTATCACATTGGAATATTCGACTCCTATTCCAATTATTTCTACTAGTTCAAACAATATTATTTCCAAACACATTTAAATGTTTATTTAAATCAATAAATAATATAAAACCACTAGGTCCATTTCGAGGGTGTTACAGATGAGACACTCATTATTCCTCTCGAGGAAATTCATATCGACGACAAACTTCATTTTGTCGAGACACCAGTGGAAATCATGGACCGTGAGGTCAAACAGCTTAAACAAAGTCGTATTCCTATTATAAAGTTCGGTGGAATTCGCGACGAGGTTCGGAATTCACCTGGGAACGGGAAGACCAGATGCGACTCAAGTATCCTCACTTATTTGCAGACTCCACTCACGCACCAATTCAGAGCTGAATTTCGGGACGAAATTCTCTTAACAAGGGAGAATGTGACACCCGTAAAAATTAGGACTAGTTTTTAGTTCCTAATCATTTAGAAATACGTGTAATTAGTTCCATGTATTAGGCTAATTGTATGTATCAATATATATATTGTTGAATATATATCAGTACGCGATTATATTTAATTGTGCATTTTCAAATCGGCCAAAATTCCGATTCATTTATACGGCGTTGGTAAAAAACAAATATTAAGTAATACAGAATTATTATTTAATATCCACATATTATTTATATATTATTTATATAATATATAAAGTATTTCGTATCGTACAAATCAAATGGTCATGACAAAACTCATAAGTAATGTATTATTATTAGAAATAATAATTACTAATCACTTTGATCAAAATAAAACATATTTCGTTCTATAACATTTCACTCAAACGCGATGAAACCAATTAAATTATATCCGTCTCTCGAGCATAAAACAAAGATATATTTTTATATCTCACTAAAAGTATTTTTATAAAATACTTCAAATAAAAGTAAATACGATTTCATTTTTAGAAATTTATTAATTTAAAACATTATACTACTTTTACGAATCGGGTAAACAAACACGGGTATAATACCACTCCGTATGCAATTATTGGGCTGGACAAGATCCACATTTTGTGGATCTTGCCCGTGGACTACAAGCAGACCAAATGCACCCTTGCCTTCATTTCCCATTTCATTCTCATTTCTCAAACTCTCCCTCTCAATCTCTCGGTTCTCTATCTCAAACAAAAACAACAACAACAAATTAACAATAACAAGATCAGAAGCATCAAGCATCATCATCTTCCATATCATCATCATAACCATCATCATCATCATCGTGATCATTTCCATCGTTCATCATCATCATCTCCATTCACGGTCTCCAATTTTAATTGTAAGAAATCGTCCCATTTTTCTTTAAGTTTTAGTGATTAAAATACATATAATATCATGCTTTAGTGTTCCACAAACTGATTATGTCCGAAAACTAGGATTAGAACATGTTTTTGTGGATTGATTCACGAACAGACCTGAAAAACAGCCACCACCCGAACGGGTATGAAAGTTCACCCGAACGGGTATGACTGTCCACCCAAATGGGTATACAAGCCCCACCCGGACGGATATGTCTCCATACCCGGACGGGTATGCATAGTCACCGGGACGGGTCACTTGGATTTTGTAGTCCTCTGAGTCACGGTCGTTTGGGCAACTTGATCGCCTAAATCCGAGTTCGTATGAGGAAGTTATGGCAAAAAAAGTGCAACATAGTCAAACTCAGCCTTTTAAACTCATTACCTCGCCAAATGTTTTCATGTCACGATTTCTTTCAAGGGACTTAACACGGGACATTTAAAATGCAAATAACTATAAATAATTTTCACAACGTATTATAATTATACGAACTCAAATTATTTATACTCGATACGATACGTCTTCAAAACAAAGTTCATTTATATGAAACAAACATGTTTATGTTATAGAAACCTCGATTTCAATCAATCACCAATGGGCCGTATACATTTTCGCAAACTCAAACATAAACATTAACCAATCGATTTGGACATAACTAGTTGAAGGAACAACTAGCATAGATGGTCTGTTGAGACATCTGAATCATTAAAACCTTGCGCGTTTAATACGCCCGGCAGGTTTCCACATCTAATCATTAAACCTTGAGCGTTTAGGACACCCAGCAGGTTTCAGTCGTAGGAGACGACATCATTTCTCTTGAACATCATCATTATTGCTTGCTAGCAACTCATTAGGCTCAGGTGAGTCTCATAGCCCCTTTTTAAATGCTTTTACCTATGGGTGAGATACATGCTCATTTTGTTTTACATGTGAACACACGTAACAAAACATCGCTATATGCTACATGAGTTAATTTCATCTAATCAATTTAAAGTCCTCCATCACATAGTTTGTTAATATGATTTAGCGTGAATGTTAGTGTATGGTACCATATGGGATTGACAATCCCCGTCCGAGTTAGCAAGCACTAACCTGTCAAACGGACGCATTATCATTTGTTTAGTGTTAGTGTTGATTAGACACTCATAGGGAGGCACCTCGATCATGTCCTTGAATGTGGATCCTGACCCCCTAAGTTAAGCTTAAACTATGGACTCATGGCTGCATGTACATTCATTATTTGTTTGATAACAAATCATTATATAAATCTTGTGGTTCATAAACCTCATTTACTCATATACACCCGTGAGCTCACCAGCTTTTTAGCTGACCTTTTAGCATGTTATCTCAGGTACTCAGTAGTAGGTTGTACTGCCCATCAGGATACTTTAGCTCAAGTCGCATGCAATCATTAAACAACAAGAGATTTCCTTGCATTTCTATATTTTGTATAATTGGAAATGTACTAGAATCTCTCAGGGTAATCATGTGAACTCAATATAATGTAAACAGTTTGTAAACTCTTATTTATATCAATGTATTTTGTAAACGACGCATATAGAGTCGTTCATTATATATCTTATGTGCTTAATTATTGATTAGTCGCGCCCCGACCCGATTCGCTTCCGCAACCCGAATTAGGGGGTGCGACAGTTACTCTTGAAGTCCCAATTTGGGCACCCTTTTAGGGTTTATTGAATTTCCGATCTTGAAAAATGTGTGATTTCTTCAATTCACAAACACCTCGTCATCAGTTTGCTAATTTTATAGTCATAGTCAGATATGCTAAAATAAGTGGGGTAGGTTATAGGGTCAAAATGGGTTTGACTTAAAGTTGGTTTTTCAGACTGGGTAGGCCTAAAAACATACCTAATTTTCTGATTGGTTGCTTTTTTTCTTTCTCCTAATCTCATCCAATCAATTTTTCAAGCCCATCAATCACATCCTTAGACCTAAATTTAGTCCTCTAAATTTAGACCTACCAATCATTTTCCTTCACGAGTTTCTAATCTCAATAGTCATTACTTTGACATATCCATTCAGAATTGGGTCGTAAATAGACAAAGGTTTCCTAATTGTGTGTACGTTCCACAATCGCGAAAGACCCCTAAACATTAAAATGATAAGATTTCTGTTACAACCTTATTTAAATAACCCGCCATAAATAACAGTTTGCATAAAAGAATCTAAAAATTTACTCAACATAGACGGATCAACCACAACTATTTAAATCTTAAGAAACAAACATACTGAACGATAGCAAAGATAAACAACCAACCACAACTCCTTAAAACAAATTTACAACAAATATATAGATTTCTTTGAGTGTATAAGTCATCTCTACTATTTCATATCACGATATAATTTATTCTACATTTTCCCTGATGTAGCCCGCGATTTTCGCGGGTCTTGATCTAGTTACGTAAATATTACTCCATATAAAATTTTTTACTTCTCTCTTCTCTATATTAATAAAAAGGACAACTTTTCTATCTAAAATTTTGTTCAAAATAAAACCCCTATTAACAAAGGGAGTTGATATTTACAACACAAAAACTGATACCCACACCACACTGTACAAGTATTAAAGCATGCAGTGCAAGTATATCATTGCATAGTTGTATTGTATGCATCAATTTGTGTGTTGCATATATCATCACCCATTAACAAATGAAAAATGCTATATATAAATAAAACTCTATTGACCAATTAAAATACTTTGTTTTACCCGATTAAAATGAGATTATATCTATCCAACTATTCCCTCCGTTCCAAAATAATTGTCACCCGACAAAAAACACGCAGTTTAATAAAAACACAATCATTACTGCTTTCTCTTTCTTACTTTTTTGCAGAATGATAGTTTTACCGTTAACCAATTAATTACTGCATCTTTAAAAGTTTGTAATAATAATTGCAATTAAGGGTAACATTGTAATCACGATCAAACTTCTTCATCTATTTTTGGTAGTGGACAATTAATTTGGGACGTCCGTAAAAGGAAAGATGGATTATAATTATGGGACGGATGGAGTATTAGGTTGCAAAATATTATACTTCATATAGGTTTAGCATTTTGACTAAGTGATAAAAAAAAATTGTCACGACCATTATCCATTGGCTTATTTAAGTTTGAGAATCTAATTTCTCATCCTCTAATAACTTTTAATTCAAATAGTGTATTGCTAACTAAATAAGCAACATGAATATACATAAGTATATGAACACTCCATGAACAGTTTTGAGTAATGGATGTAGTAATCTATCACATGAACATAAGTTTAAATTTAAAACATGATTTAATTAAGAACTATCAATAACGATACTTGAGTTTCTAATGAGACTTAATACAATAAATATAGAGATGGTTGCTTTTTGTCATTCGATATTTATATACGGGGCTAAAATATGTAATATGTGTTTTTAATTGGATCGTATATGTAAGAAAAATAATTATAGTTTTAGAATATATTTGCCTAGCTTTTTCATCATCACGTGTGTTTCATATTTTATTTCAATAACCAAACAACATATTAAACCAAAGGTACCAATTTGTCTTACTCCTATAGTCCTATTTGGAAATATGTATTTTCTTTCTCATTTTAAGTGTTTTTTTAATTTCTGATCATCTTAGCGCATAATGCTAAGATGATCATCTGTCTGTTAATATTTTTAACTAGAATGAACATTTTTGATCAAAACATACGATTCACTATTTTATTTATTTACGAAATTATGTAAGATAAAATTCCATGTTCAATTGTTGAGTAGGGTAAGGTTCAAATGAGACTAAAAATTTGTGTGAGAGTAAGGGAACCAATAATATCATGCCACATGTACAAAGAGAATGTTCCATACTACAAAACCCATTTACCCCAAACATCAATTATCTCACAAATGACAAATCGAAAAATCATGAAACTTGCACCATAATTTTCAGCGTTTTATCCTCTTCGATTTGCCGTCCCTTAAGGCATACTTCCGAAGAATTTTTTTTTTCATTTTTTGGTGGGTTTCATATGTTACTAACACATGTGTTAGAGTGTTGCGTTTAGAGTTTAGGGTTTGGGGTTTAGGGGTTTGGGTTTTGGGGTTTCTCCCCGAAACCCCAAAACCCAAACCCTAAACACTAACCCCCAAACCCCAAACCATAAACGCTTTATAAAACTCTAAACCCTAAATCATACTAAACCCTAAACTGTAGCATCCGGTCAAAAATGACCCAAAATTTGAACCCAAATTTAAACTTTTATTCTGCGTATTATATACGCTCAATACCAAAGAGTACAAGTATTATATATATAAATATATATATAACATAAAACAATTATTTAAATAATCGCTTATAAACAAAACGGGCAGAACGCAGAAACTCAAAACGGACGTTTGTGAATCAAATTATTAAGTAATATGAAATTATTTAATAATCACGTTATTTATTATTTATTATGTTTATAATAGTTAACACGTAACTCGTATCGTATCAAATAAGTCATGCCCAACAAAAACGCGCGAGACGCGCCCGCCAATCGAAACAAACCTAAGTTATATTTTTTATAACTCATTAATAAGTATTTTGATAAAATACTTCAACTCAAAATATCGAAAGTTTATTCGTTATTTAAAAACGTACGTATAATATATAACGCCTAAATATATGTTTAAACAATCGGGTAAACGAACACGGATATAATACCAAAGTTTGGTGACAAGATTTTAGCAACCTTGCCTCCCTTTTTGACTAAGAAAATAAGCCAAAACAAGATCCTTAAATTTAGGATCTTGTTTCTTGACCTTAACCACACATCACCACCATACTCACTCATTCATCACCCACCATTCTCACTCTCTATCTCTCTCTCTAGTCACTCTCTCTCTCTAAAATCAGTTGAAGAACACACCCAAAAACCACCATCAAACCCTCTTGGATCACTAAGCCGATTGAAGCAATAACGATCACGAGGACGCGAGCTACGTTTTCATCTTTTCGGATTCTTCATACGATCATTGTAAGACTCCGACACTTTCGTAAAATACTTGTAATATGTTTATAATCATGTTATTATGCTCACTCAACTCTAAAATGTCCAAATAATTAATCGAAATGCAATTTAAAACTCAAATTTATGTTTTCTGTTTTCTGTCCAGATTTATAAGTTCACTTTAACGAATTTTATAAAAATCATTACAATGCGAAAACGAATGTTTATTAAGCTTAAAATGAAGTTCAAGAAGTAATATTTTTAACAAAATTTGTTTCGTAACATTTCAACTTCGTTTGCTATTTTAAAATAATTTTCTCCGGTGACATAGAATTACTGTTCCGGCTGATAGAAATTTCTGTCTACTTCTCAGAGCCATATCTCGAAAACTAGGTAGAACCAACTCTCGACATCTAAACGAAAAATGTTCATTAAGATACCAGCTACAACTTTCATTTTTTGCTCTCGGACCAGATCCTCTCGGATCATGGTGAAAAACGTGAATCTTTGGACTGAACTCATTATCAAACCCGATCCGAGCACGCCTCATGTTTATTTTTGTTAAAAATAGTAAACGAACATATAAAAATACCATAAAGTGCAGAAATGGACTAGGTTCATATGTGGTTATGCTGGATTTTTGTTGAGACCTAGATCGGCTCTAAAAGTGGTGAAATCGGAGTTTGAATCGGAGTTAAAAATCTGGAAAACATAATTTTTGGGGACTGTTTTGGTAATTTTGTGAAAACGACACTTCGAGAGACCCACGAAACGAAATAATAATTTGATAACACTTATTTGACATATTTAAGACTAGTGTAAAAGTCTCGGGTCAAACCGAGCACGTTTGACTTTAAAACCGAGCATGAAAGTCAAATCAAATATGTTACGACACGAAACAAATATACTTTTATAAGTATACAACAATCAAAGTGCAATAATAATAATAATTGAGATTATTATTACAAATCCGTCATCAAAGAGCCGTACACAATTAACAAATGTATACTTACACGATACGTTTAGTTAGACTGTTTAGTCTGGTACTCATATAACCTCATGTGTTTAGGACACTAAGAGGTTACCTTTGGGATGACACGCGTATCTTAGGATTGCTAGCACTCTCAGGTGAGTTCATAGACCTACCTTTTAATAGTTTTATATGTTTTGGGGGAAAATGCATGCTCAATTAAATCAACTCATTTCTTTTAATGAATACAAATCATTTATTGGATATTTGAGACATAAACACTATGTTTTCATATCAATAACCTTTCTCGAATATGCTTAAGTGTGTTAAGTATATGTGTGTTTGCTTTAGGGACCATAGCTTTTTCCTACACTTATGTTCCCCAATTACTAGGCGTAGGCTAGTACTTAAGTGAACATCACTCTTTTACCTCGATATACTTACTAGGCTGAGGACTAGGAGTATACATCAGTATAGGGCTATGATTTGTTCTAGTCAACTAGGTGATGGTTATCCTCACCTAGGCACATTATGTTACACTTAATATCTAAGGGATGTCGGTACGTACTTAGATACATTAACTATTCTGATATATTATATGACAATTATAGGTATATCTTGAATATCTATATCATCTCCTTGTTAAATCAAAATCAATAACACGCTGTTAGCTGTTATCACTTGAATAAGTATATTTACATATATAATTATATATTTGTATACTTACATATATGTTAATTCAAGCACTCGGTGCTCTTCAATTTATTTATGTGTAATGATATACATATACATATACAAACATGACTTCACTAATCGGGCCTGTCCAGATACACCCGATATAACTATGCACATAAACTCATTCAAATCATTAGTCTGTTGAGACGTCAATCAATAAAACCTTGCGCGTTTAATGCGCCCGGTAGGTTTCATCATCAAATCATTGGTCGATGTCATCTTGGATGACACACAACGATACCACGGTTGGTGGTACAAAATGATACCACGGTGGGTGGTACAAATCATTATCATTTTGGATGATTCCAAACGATATCACGGTGGGTGATACAAATCAATACGAGTTGTTACTCGTCATCATTAAATCAATACGAGTTATTACTCGTCCTCATTAAATCAATACGAGTTGTTACTCGTCCTCATTAAATCAATACGAGTTGTTACTCGTCATCATTAAATCAATGCGAGTTGTTACTCATCATCATTAAATCAATACGAGTTGTTACTCGTCATCATTAAATCAATACGAGTTGTTACTCGTCATCATTAAATCATTACGAGTTGTTACTCGCCATCATTAGTATTAATATAGGTTAATACTTGTTCTCATTAGTATTGCTACGAGTTGTACTCGTTGTAATAGAATTCACACTAGTTTATGTTTGTTCTCAGGTTATCACCATTAGTACCCTATTGACTTAGATCTGTAGGTTTACTTAATGGTCCGCAATATTGCTCATGGGAGCAATCATGGCTTAACATCATCACACGATTTACAAACTATTTTCGTATCTTATAATGTTTTTCAATATTACAAATTTGTTTAACTAAACCTGTGAACTCACCAGCTTTCCAGCTGACCGTTTTAGTGTGCATTTTCAGGTACTGCCTTAGTAGGATCGGCCCATCAGGATCCTAGCTCGAGTCACATACTTTTCAACACTAGATTTCATTGCATACTTTTGTATTATTATAAATGTAATGAATTACTTTGCGAACTCAAAGGTTTTGTAAACATCTTATTCAGTAATGTAACTACTATTTTCAAAACGTCTCATCTTGAGTCGTTCATTATGTACTTTGCGCTTGTGATATTTGATTTGGTAACACCCAGACCCGACCGCTTCCGCAACCCGAAATTTGGGGGTGTTACATAAACCCTAATAAACCCTAAACCCTAATAAACCCTAAACCTAAACCCTAAACCATGAACCCTGCTAAATCCTAACCCTAAACTCTAACCCTAAACCCTAACCATAATCGTAAATAAAATGTACAATCAATCACTAACACATGTGTTACTAATTTATAAAACCCACCAAAAAACCGAATTTTTTTTATCGAAAGTATGCCTTGAGGGACGGCAAATCGAAGAGGATAAAACGCTGAAAATTATGGTGCAAGTTTCATGATTTTTCGATTTGTCGTTTGTGAGATAATTGATGTTTGGGGTAAATGGGTTTTGTAGTATGAAACATTCTCTTTGTACATGTGACATGATATCATTGGTTCTCTTAGTCTCACTCAAAAATCATCACTATGGCTTTGAAAAATGAAGGGTGTTATATGTCCCTCCAGCGATACAACACAATCCAACACCATCGGCTTTTCTGACGACCACAACCCTCGTCGGATTCTGCTACTGTTGGTCGGATCTTATTTTTATCGGCTACCATCGCAACCTAAATCTTCTGTTCCCGTGTCGCACTGATTTCCTATTTGAATTCTTAGATCTGAAAGGGAGAATTAACCGGTGTTTGGATTGTGATCTGGTGGTGATGAGGGGAATTTCTTGAGTGATAATCGATTTGGAGAAGGAAGTGCTTAATGGCCAATGAAAATGAGTTTTTTTGTTGTTAGTTATTTAAAAATTGAATATCTATTAAATAAATATAAATATTAATATAAAAAATTTAGGATAAGGGTATTGTAACATCCACTCTTCGGGTCTAGTTGTATTTTAATATTTTCTGACTTTTAATTATTTATTAGTGTGTTAGAAAATAGTTTTGTGTTGTTATTTAAAAATATTAGGAAAAGAGTCGCATAAATTATTGTGACTAGTAAATTGTTAATTGTTTTAAATTAACATTGTTGACGGTAAAATAAAATAGTTTTTCCTTGCAAATGGTTTTAAGTTCCAGACAATGGTAAGTACGGGGAATGAAAATTAACCATTTATAGGATAGACTCATATGTTTGAGTCGGTTTATTTCACTCAACTCTATTTACATACGTACGTATCATCTATACATACATAACACATGAAAAACCCCAGATCAATTCACCAAATCAGTTCATAATATCAAATTGAAGCTTCTAAACTCGAATTTAAGCCTCTCTAATCAGTTTAATCAAGGTATGATCTTGTGTTCTTCAATTTCTAAAACCTAGAAATTGGGTTTTTGTGTATTAGATAAAATTAGTATGATTGATGTGAAATTAAGGCTTGTATTGATGATATCATTGTTAGTTAATGTTAACTTCATGATTATATGAAACCTAAGCTTGAAGTGAAGAAATTGTATGTGTTCATGAAGAAAGTTTGGGATTAGTTAATCTTTCATGAAATAAAGATTATGGTTATGTTAGAATTGTTAGTTAGTGCTTAAATTGTGATTAAAACCTAAGCCCTAACTTGAAATTGAATAATTTGATTAATTGTTCATAAAGTGTTCTTGAGAATTTGATGATTATTATAATCATGATGGATTATATGAAGAATTATTGATATTGAAGTTTAATGAGCTTGTTAAAGCTTTAATCATGTTAGTTGTGACAATTAAAGTTGATTAAGATGATGTTGTGATCCTCATGATCGTAAACTTGATAAGTGATTATGATCTAATAATGTTAATGTGATTATTCATAAGCTTGAAATGAGAATTGTAATTTAATAGTGATTTGAGTAATATCATTGAAATTGGGCTTATGAATCATGTTGTAGTTACTTAATTAAGTTGTTTAATGTAACTACATTAGTATGATGTTATATTCATATTAAGACAAGTGACTAACTTGTGTATTCTATTGTATTCTCAGCTATGGAGAAAGACTCAGTGACATTAGACTACTGAGTGGACAACTGAGGTATTCGGTGAGTGGATCTATAACCTCGGTGTGATTTAGTTGTAACAGGTTTGGTTACAACGAGTAACGTATTATTACTGTTTTGTTTTCCATTATGATTATGGTTAGTAGTAATAATACTGTTGATAGACTGTTTAGTCTGATATGTTGACCTAATTGAATATGTGATCACTTGGTATTTGGCCTTCGGGCATTCATTGTATTGAGGTCAACCTGATAGTTGGGTTTGGTTACTATTGTAATACGACAGGAATTTCCTTATACTCATTGTTAATAGGAAATTAGGTCGTATGAGATTAGTACTAAACTATCGGTCTCGTCCGTTATGGCCATACGGATATGTACGGTAAGTATTCTTGGCTGAAGGTTTCCCCAAGAATCACCGATCCTCATTGTATTGAGATGTTATCTCATTGATATTATGTGATATTGGTTGTGTGTTCTTGGCTGAGGGTTTCCCCATGAACTATTGATTTATTGTGATGTTTTGTTTACGATTATTTATTGTAAACAAAGTTGTTATGCTAAGTTAGACTGTGTTTATTGATTCCCTCACTTAGCGTTATGCTAACCCCACTACAGTCCTTCCTGCAGGTTATAATTGATGGGACATATTGGGCTGGGCAGGAAGTTCTTGGAAATGATGGAATGTTTGACAACCGAAGTATACTCTGATATATTTTGATTTGATAAGAAAATGGTGAATTTATATAACACCTCATTATGGTATTATTATAGCAGTAATAGATTGATAAATGTGGTGTGTTAAGTTTTGAAAACAACTTATGTACTTTTATATGTTTTAAATATACGCTTCCGAGTCAAGAATCATTATTATAATGGTTAACTGAATGAGGGGTGTTATAAGTTGGTATCAGAGCATAAGTTTGGGTGAATTGTACATTGTAAAATGTTCAATCCCAAACTTTGATACGTGTCAAGTCAAATATTCCAATGAGTGTGGGATTAGTTGTGGTATGAGAATTAGTTAGTGTGATATGTACTGACGCTTAACAACTTGTGAGATTGTTGTTTTGAATATAGAGACGGTAACACATGAGTACTGACTGGTACTCTCGGCAATTCGGCTATATCAGGTAATCCTCGATAAGCTTACTTGGATTTACCTTAATTGGAATTGCTTGCTTTACAATGATGATTAGTAGTAAATTGATTGAGTCAGACTGATATGATTCCCCAGTTATGAGTCATTGGTGATTATTACTTGTTAATGTGATGCTAGGAATATTTGTCGAGATGTTTAGCATCTTGAGTAGTTCAAAATGAACTAGAAATGGATTTTGTAGACACCTTGTTGAATAAAGTGTAACAGTTGTATTAATTGAATTTAAGTGTGTCTACAATGTGAAAATAAAGTATAAATCATTGTGTAATTATGATTTGATAAATGCAAGGTGTAGTTATGAATCCTTGCTAGGGAATTAATTGTTACATGATAAATTGAATCAATGTGACCCTTATAGTAAAATTGATGAGATATTGGTATATCGCAATCAATAATTTCGGAGTCATGTTGATATTTAATCTAGAAAGTGTACATTGATTGGAATGTGTTCCTTTGACTAGGAAAAGTCAAAGTTGAAATTTGTAGAGTCAAGTTGTGTAATGACTATATTATAGAGTGATAAATGGGGCTAGATGCTTATTTGTTTAATATTGATCATGATTGTGGTTGAATTATGATCTAGGTGTTAAAAGTGGTAAAATTGAAAGTCAAAGTGGTCAACGAGTCTTTATATGCGTTGACAAGTTTGTGAAAGGTCAAGGTTGAAAATTTGTTGTAATTGGCCTAAATATGATGACTTTGATTTGAAATTGGTGTTATGAGGGTAGAATAGGACACCAATAGTGAAAGTGGGTTAGTTTGACTTATAATAGTCAACGTAATGTGAAATGGGTGATGAAATGGTAGTTATATAGATTAAAACCCAAATGGATTGTTAAAGTGCCCAAATGGGTCACTTATTGGATAAACGGTTAAAACGAGTGGTGATTCGTATATAACGAATGTTAAAGTGACATTAAGTCATAAATATAGTAGCAAAGTGTATTGAAAGTGTTGTGGTAGTTAAAATGGTTGAAATTGGTGAAAGTGTCCAATTGGACCCTCAAACGGGTCAACGAGTCAAAATATGATAAAATGGGTATATGAGGGTGATGAATATGCCCACACGTCACAAATGTATGTAGAAACATGTTGGCAAAGTATGGAAGTCAGAAACCAAGCCATTTGAAATTGGACGTGTCACCAAAATGAGCTAAAATGGTCAAAAAGGAGTTATACGTCCGTTTTCTTGATAAACGTGAAATTTGAAAAAGTGGAAAAATGGAAAGTTGCATTTTGACTATATAAAGGTGCCTGCAAAATTTCAGACTCTAACTCTTTACGGTTTGTGAGATATGCGCGTTTGAATTTCGTGTTTTTGCACTAAAAATTGCAGACATGTTGCAGCATATTGAATCCGGCGGATACAGTTAAAATCCGGGCGGATTCGAGCAAATCCGGCGGATTCCATGACCGGATTCCCCAAAAATGGTTCTGTCCCACGAGTTCATGAAAAATTGAAGAGAATCCGGCGGATTCCCTTCAATCCGGCGGATTCCCTCAGAATCCGGCGGATTCCCTTGTTCTTCAGCCATTTCTTGTATTAAGTGTTGCATTATGTAAATCTGTAATGAAAATTCGTAAATTTTGACGTTTAACGTAAAATTTGACGTAGAAATTTCCGTTAGAAAATTTTAGTGTCAGATTAAGACGAAATTTACATGTCCACTCGAAAACGGCCCAACGGTCAAAGCTCATCGCTTCATGAGCCCTGTCAGTTTTTGGTACTTCGGGGTCGTTTGGGGCCCGAAAATGGCATTTTATTGTTTTTCGGACCTTATTTCGGACTTTTGACTTACGTTATGTATTGGGCCTTTGATTCTTTGAGCCCAGAGAGCATTCCTGTGTATATGTGCAATGTTAAAAAAAAAAACCTGTTTTAAGTGGTCCACATATGTTAATGGGTATGAGTTGTTTTCCGGCGGTTTATTTAACTGCACAATATACCAGTAAATTTTATTGTTGATTGTTGCTAACCTGGGTTAGTAAACATTGATTATGGGATTATGTGGATCATATATGTGAATTAATTGAACATGATGAAGTATTTAAATCATGTAGAATATTAGAAAGTGTTAAATTGAACATTTTAAGAAATTGCAAGATAAGTATATGAGCTTATATTAGATGATAATTGAACATGAAATGCTCAATTGTAATTCAACTAAAGTTATCTAGATTGATGAATATGTGTTGAGTATTACACATAGTATTGACAACAATGTGTGGTACTAAATGTACTATAAGTATTAAATTGTCATACCAGTAATTGACATTGAATCAGGTAATAAAGAGAGTGGTTGATGTATTTGTGTTGGACATTACATCTGTGCTAATGAAATAGTGGAAAGAATTATATCTACTTGATTATGTGATTAGATGCACCCTCAAAGTGATAGATGAAATTGATAGCAAGTTAATAAATGGTCATATAACTGCTACAAAAGGTTATTATACGTGTGATAATTATTGATATCACTTTGTGAGATATGTGAAAATAAAAGTTAATCACTTTGGAGATTGATGGTATGAAGTGACCTGAAAATGAAGTGTGACTGACATAATATGATGACGTCTGGCCAACGTATTTATATTATGCCATTTCACATGGAATTGTTGAGGCTACTAAGTACCAGATAAAGTCAAGTGGTTTTGAAATAACAGGTAAGATATGTTGACCTGTAATTGAGAATAGTCACTGATTGACTGAAATAAAAGAGTACTAGACCACTAATCTGTTGTTTTACTATGGTACCTATGGTACAAGAAATGTGTATGTGGTTAATTGCAACTAGTATGAATTAAAATAAGAGCTAAGCAAAGTGGAGGTCAGTTGATTGTGAATAACAATGTGTTGAATATGTGACTAAAGACAGCACCATATGTTGTTGAAAGATTTATGCTATTGCAGCATGGTATCAACTGGTGCTGATTTAGCATCCAACTGAATATGGTAGGATGCTAATTGATTATGTGATAATAGTTTTACCTATTGGATTTGACCTCTACATATTGCTTATTCTTATGTGTTTAAGGTTATATGACTTCGAATTTCTTTCAGATAAAGAGTTTCATATAACCTAGTGGTTGTGTATAAATACAAGTTGTAAATCAGTAAAGAACTAGTTGCGAAAGTAAAGATTCTAGCAATGTGTTAGCTAAAGAAATACATAGTTATCAGCTAAATTGCTAGTTGTGAATTGAATATAACTTTTATTGTTAATGTGTATATTGTGGTATTTATTACCACTAGTGTTATTAACGTAACAATAAAATGTTCATGTGACTATGTGTTTCACTTATGTTAAGTGATTGTGTGTTCTAAGTTGTATACATGACTAGTTATAAATGATCATGTAAATGGCCAGTTAAATGTGTAGAGACAGGGTATGTGCACGTTATATGTGCAGAAGGAAAAGATAGAAACATGTACATTCGGTTATGTGCATGTGGAAAGAATATATATATATATATATATTTATGAGTTGCTCAAGGGAGCGAGTATGTGATTCTATTACACTTGATTGGATAAGTGTGATCAGATTTTGAGGACGAAATCTCTTTAATGGGGAGAGATTTGTAACATCCACTCCTCGGGTCTAGTTGTATTTTAATATTTTCTGACTTTTAATTATTTATTAGTGTGTCAGAAAATAGTTTTGTGTTGTTATTTGAAAATATTAGGAAAAGAGTCACATAAATTATTGTGACTAGTAAATTGTTAATTGTTTTAAATTAACATTGTTGACGGTAAAATAAAATAGTTTTTCCTTGCAAATGGTTTTAAGTTCCAGATAATGGTAAGTACGGGGAATGTAAATTAACCATTTATAGGATAGACTCATATGTTTGAGTCGGTTTATTTCACTCAACTCTATTTACATACGTACGTATCATCTATACATACATAACACATGAAAAACCCTAGATCAATTCACCAAATCAGTTCATAATATCAAATTGAAGCTTCTAAACTCGAATTTAAGCCTCTCTAATCAGTTTAATCAATGTATGATCTTGTGTTCTTCAATTTCTAAAACCTAGAAATTGGGTTTTTGTGTATTAGATAAAATTAGTATGATTGATGTGAAATTAAGGCTTGTATTGATGATATCATTGTTAGTTAATGTTAACTTCATGATTATATGTAAAAACCTAAGCTTGAATGAAGAAATTGTATGTGTTCATGAAGAAAGTTTGGGATTAGTTAATCTTTCATGAAATAAAGATTATGGTTATGTTAGAATTGTTAGTTAGTGCTTAAATTGTGATTAAAACCTAAGCCCTAACTTGAAATTGAATAATTTGATTAATTGTTCATAAAGTGTTCTTGAGAATTTGATGATTATTATAATCATGATGGATTATATGAAGAATTATTGATATTGAAGTTTAATGAGCTTGTTAAAGCTTTAATCATGTTAGTTGTGACAATTAAAGTTGATTAAGATGATGTTGTGATCCTCATGATCGTAAACTTGATAAGTGATTATGATCTAATAATGTTAATGTGATTATTCATAAGCTTGAAATGAGAATTTTAATTTAATAGTGATTTGAGTAATATCATTGAAATTGGGCTTATGAATCATGTTGTAGTTACTTAATTAAGTTGTTTAATGTAACTACATTAGTATGATGTTATATTCATATTAAGACAAGTGACTAACTTGTGTATTCTATTGTATTCTCAGCTATGGAGAAAGACTCAGTGACATTAGACTACTGAGTGGACAACTGAGGTATTCGGTAAGTGGATCTATAACCTCGGTGTGATTTAGTTGTAACAGGTTTGGTTACAACAAGTAACGTATTATTACTGTTTTGTTTTCCATTATGATTATGGTTAGTAGTAATAATACTGTTGATAGACTGTTTAGTCTGATATGTTGACCTAATTGAATATGTGATCACTTGGTATTTGGCCTTCGGGCATTCATTGTATTGAGGTCAACCTGATAGTTGGGTTTGGTTACTATTGTAATACGACAAGAATTTCCTTATACTCATTGTTAATAGGAAATTAGGTCGTATGAGATTAGTACTAAACTATCGGTCTCGTCCGTTATGGCCATACGGATATGTACGGTAAGTATTCTTGGCTGAAGGTTTCCCCCCCAGGAACTATTGATTTATTGTGATGTTTTGTTTACGATTATTTATTGTAAACAAAGTTGTTATGCTAAGTTAGACTGTGTTTATTGATTCCCTCACTTAGCGTTATGCTAACCCCACTACAGTCCTTCCTGCAGGTTATAATTGATGGGACATATTGGGCTGGGCAGGAAGTTCTTGGAAATGATGGAATGTTTGACAACCGAAGTATACTCTGATATATTTTGATTTGATAAGAAAATGGTGAATTTATATAACACCTCATTATGGTATTATTATAGCAGTAATAGATTGATAAATGTGGTGTGTTAAGTTTTGAAAACAACTTATGTACTTTTATATGTTTTAAATATACGCTTCCGAGTCAAGAATCATTATTATAATGGTTAACTGAATGAGGGGTGTTATAGGTATTTTAGTCATCTTAAGTGGACAAGGACCATCTTCGAGCAAAACGTAAAGTTATTGGACTGAAAACCTGAAAAAATTGTTCAGGGACGAATTTCGTAAATCAGTGTAAACCACAGGGACCATCTTTGGAATTTACTCTAATTAAATAGATCTAATTCACTTATTTTGTGGATGTTGTCTTTTTCAATCGTATTAGGTGTCACATTCTACTTGTTGAATTCATCTTTAGATCTATTTGGTTAGATATAAGATTACGTATCATTATATTAAGTCTAATATAGCAATTATTATTATTAAAGACTAGCATATTACTCGCGCTATGTAGCGGAGTTTAGTAATTCAACGTGTTCGGATTATGCGTGTTGTGAGTTGATAACATTAATTTGTGCATATGTAGAGTTTGTGATTCGGGATACAGTAAGCTAAGAATGAAAAATTTGTGAAATGATGGGGTTAAATTGTAAAATGAGAATGACAATTAGACAACTATATATGAAAATGTTGAGTCTTAATCTTAAGAATTTATAAATAAACTATCAAGATGCTTTATATATTAGTATAGATATAGATAGATGAAATTTACACATCTTCACACGTTACGCGGATTCCAGATTTTGTTATGAAAGTTTTTATTATACTTACTGAAAAAATTCTATTTTTATCAAAAAAATGAGCATGAAATAATGTATTTTTAATTTATTAAACGAATAAGATACCCTACTTTGAAAACTTATGACGAAAACAGATTCCTAAAAGTCAAAATACATGACTTTGTGCAATGTCAAACCTAACCTAATTATCATAAGAAAAAGTATTTGCTTACGCAAACAAAATCATGAATTTGATTATAGTTTAAAACACACGCACTGACGTACCAACAAAAGATATCTTTTATATCACCGATTTATATGTCACAAGGGTGATCACTAATTAATAACCTTAATTCACAGTAATTTAATCAAGGTCCACAACCTAAATATATAGGAATTAATATACAAAGATGTATATTAGATATATGAAAGGTTTCATTAACGAAAGAGCTTAGAAATTTTCATTAAAATGTTTGAACATGTATAAAATGATTGTACCACCTTAACTTTCAAGGGGCAACAAATTTATTATCGATTATAAATTTTATGAATGTATTGTCGTTTTAATGAAAGTCGTTAGGGTTCTAGTTATAATTTTTTAATATGAATTCATTTTTCTTTTAGTTTTTTGCATTTTTGTATATGTGCATTGACAATATGAGATTTTGGTTGTAATGTTTGAATTTGAGATATAATACAAACAAAAGTTCGACGCTTTCATTCTTTAAAAAACTATATAATATAATTATATTTTTATAAGATAAGAATAATAATGTAAGATGTAACTTGTAAGATTGTATATTTCACTTTATTTGAGCAATTCCTACTTTCCTAGTATCATTTAATTTAGATTGACATAAAGTCAACTTTGACTACAGTCGGTCATCAGAAGAGTTTGAGTCAATATCAAGAAAATAGCGCACCAATTTTGACTTGTCTGTTGGTCAAACATTATTTAATGCAAACAATACTTAAAATGTTTGTAACATGGTGAGTGTATTATTTGTTCCGGGGATATGATGTTATGCCAAAGAAGGTCGTGCTTTGTGTGTGCGAGGTGGTTAATTCTCATAGTTTTGATTATAGGAGCTTTAGAATATACGTGTTTATGTATATTTGTATGTGTATGTCTATGTACATATAATCTGATTGTTAATTGTGATAGAAAAAATATGTATGTTTTATTTCAAAGTTTAATGAATCGAAAAAAATAACATCTTATAGATATGTGACATCATTTTATCAATTAACCAATTTTTGCCCATGGCATATGATAAACGTAGAGATAGCTTTGATACTAACTATAGTTCTAAGGGTAACACACTCAAACCTACCATATTTATGTTCCTTAATTTCAAATCTATAACTTACGGTTACCATTTTTCTATGGTTTTGTGTCTCTTGAAAAATAGTGTAAATTCAGAAAACGCATTCAAGCGCAATGGATGTATTTTCATTTTTCAGAATTCTAGGAAATCATAGATCATAAATTATGTTTTTAAGAAACTTTTTTATAAAATCATGACTAAATCTTCAATTTTTTTTGAAAATTTTTCAGAAAACTGATGTAGTTTTCGACTTCCGTAACTAAAATCACTCTAGAGTTTTGCAAAAGTTTTACTTATTGAGCACAGGGTGTGGAGATACTGTTTTTACAGTGTTCTTACGGGAATGTTGTTGTTGAAAAAGTGAGGGTGTGGAGGATGTTGAGTTTATTGTGTTCTCAAAATTTATTTTGATTTTTTTTTATTAGTGTGTGTGTTTAATATAAGAAAAAAGAAAAAGAAAGCAGCCTTTCATCCTGGACAGCGCTACAGAACGCTGTCCAGAACGTCGTTGCGATGTGGGAAGACGTCGTCAGACAGTGTTCTCGAGCCAGAATTTTGACAAAACGCCATCCACTCCGTGTCTCCGTGTGCTCTTATAAGTTTGGGTTCACAAATATGGGTTCCAGGCATGATGGGCTTATCAAGCCCATAACAACAGTAATAAGCTTCTTGATAAATTAATTAAACTGTATAAGTTCCAAAATACAAGGACTAAATATGTAAATTCGTTTTCTTCTTGAGTTGTCCTGTGCTCCTGGCCACCACCTGAATATAAACTCAAACAACACAAAAATCTTCTCCGTTCTCCCGCTACTTCAAATCCCTCCGATCACCAGATACTAAATTTACAAGAATGGTCCCTCCACTATCATATCCGTCACAATCACTCCCTCACCAGTTTCTCAGCTCCGTTCTCTCTCAACGCGGTCCCTCATCCCTTCCGTACACCGAAGACACTAAATTGCTCATCCGTCAACACCTTCTTTCGCTCTCTGAAACCTACCCGTCGTTACAACCCAAAACGGCGACGTTTACTCATAACGACGGTCGTTCCGTTAACTTGCTTCAATCCCACGGTACAGTTCCGATGCTTTATCAAAACGTTACGTATAACATCCCTGTCATTATCTGGTTGGTTGAAGATTACCCTCGCCACGCGCCGTTCGTGTTCGTGAATCCCACGCGCGATATGATTGTTAAACGGAATCATCCGTTTGTGAGTCCATCTGGTTCTGTTTTAATCCCTTATTTGCTTGATTGGATTTACCCTAGCTCTAATTTAGTTGATTTAGTTCGTAGTATAAGTAATTATTTCGGTAAGGATCCCCCATTGTTCGCTAGACCAAACCCTAACCCTAGCTTTAGTGCAAGTGGATCAGGGACGGTACGGCCGGCTATTCCGCCGCGATCATACCAGCCGGCACCGTCACCGTCACCACTGCAGAGGGTCGAGGATTCGGCGGAGGTATATAAAAGGAATGCGGTTAATAAGCTTGTGGAGAATTTGCATAGTGATATTTTGAGGTTGAGGAAAGACAGGGAGGTGGAGATGGAAGGGATGTTTAGCGCGCAATCGGTGTTACGGTTACGAGAACAGGAGGTTGAGGACGGGTTACGAGAAATGAGAGACGAAAAGGAAGGGTTGGAGCATCAGTTGCAGATGGTTTTGACGAATATTGATGTGTTGGAAGGATGGGTGAGTGAGAATGAGGGGAAATTGGGTGGTGAAATTGTGAATGTTGATGAGGCGGTTGTGCCTGCTGATTTGCTATCGAAACAAATGTTGGAATGTACGGCGTCTGATCTTGCTATTGATGATGTTGTTTATGCGTTGGATAAAGCGGTTCAAAATGGGTGTATACCAATTGATCTGTATTTGAGGAATGTGAGGCTGTTATCGCGTGAACAGTTTATCCATCGTGCAACTTGTGGGAAAGTTAGAGCGATACAGATGCACGAGCAAGTTACTAGCATGGCTTCTCGGGCATCACCGTATGGCGTATGAAAAGACTCTGGGGTACATCCTTTTCTTCCTTGTAGTTTTGGATATGTGCTATACGAATCTTTGAAAAGATAGTTTGTAGTTTATTGATCATTCTCGGTTGTTTAATTATGTAATCATTGATTTTATTGTTTCTAGCTTACTACGATTGATGATATTCATTGTATTGATAGCAAAACTTAGAAGTAAGAACCACACATCTGAAATTTCAGTGTTGATATATATTAAATCCATTGGTAGTTTATCTTCAGCATTTCTGGTTTTTTGAGTGTGCCATTGATAGTATGCCATTTCATCAACTTATAGCTACAATTCTTTGTGATTATAGACTTATAGTTATTTACAGTATAATTTATCATGAGTTCATGACTATAAGTTGCCTTGCTTGGATAATTGTACTGGTAATATCTCATGTGGATGTTCGTATAATTACTAAAATACGAATAGTATTAAGTATTAACTTAACTATAAAAGTGAAGGTACAAACAAAGCCTAATTGAATTGCTGATTGTATTTGTTACTTATACATAAATATTCTCATATAATGACTAAGAATGGGATTGGGAACTTAAGTTATGGCCTTGCCCTCTTACATAAACACAACTCTGGCGTTCTAGTAAAATACACCTAGACACGAAGCACAACTCTTGTGGCTCTCTTTGGTTAAGGCCCAGGGGTTTTGGAAGGCACTTGCTTTTGATGTGCAAGGTGTGACATTAAGGAAAGAAAAAAAATAATAAATGCAACTGGCATGTGAGAGAAGTTTAGTATAGAATGCAAGGTCGGCACAACATCAATAAACGAATGTAAAATACAAGCACTGTATCTAATAGCTCACACTATAAAAAACATGCATACATGAGGCTTTCAAATCTAGTAGGAAATGTAACATCACATTAGCCGGAAAACGTTATGAATCTTGAAGTCCTACAACTTACCAAGAAAAAAGATACGTGTGTGTTAAAGGAAATAGAAGCACTGATGAAAAGCAGACTTATAATAGATATAATGCACTAAACATTGATTATTGGGGTTAACGTTATTCAGGATTATTTTTTGTTCTTGCAATTTAAATGGAGTCTGAACCCATAACACATCCTTCTATCAGACATATTACCAAAAAAAGAAGAGACCCTTATGTGAGTATGAAAACCTAGCATTAGGGCCTTAGCTCTGCCTTATGAATGCCTCTTGAGTCTTGACTTCACATAGTCCTGTTTTCTCTTTCGTGTCTTTTTTTATGGGCCTGATGTTAATTGAATGTCAAAGGTAAATAATATAAGGGCGATGTTAATTGGTTTTGGAAATACTCTAATATCTATAATAAACATATTCACCTGTATAAGAGCGTATAGTTTTTTTTAGGAAGAATGAAGTTGTGATACAGATCTGGAACTTTGCTGTCGTCTATGTTACAGGATGGTTATACCCACAGGTTAAATAATCTTATCTTTGACAATGGCACGATTACTATGTAAGAGAGTAGTAAATTTAGGGTTCTCTTACGTCAATTCTTGTAGTATGGAGACAACCAACTCCTTTGGGCCTTGCTGTTAGACAGACTTTGGTGCCCTTTTTTTGGGGCTGAATGAAATTCTTTGCTTTTCAAAAACAGAAAGAAACTTGGTACGGAGTAATAAATTTAAGACAAATGGTTTGTGTGACGGATTAACAATGTTATCCAAGACAAGATACTACAGTTTTCGTAAGATGATAACGAAATATTTCTGTTTAGAAAATGAGACAATTTGCTCTTTGTGGATGAATTTGAATTGCAAATCTGCTTCAAGTTCAGGGAATAGAAATAAAAAATATGAAATCTTTTGAAGTACGTCATACCTGAAGGTTTGGTGCAAGTTTAAGGATCGCGCATTTAATCTGTATTATTGTCATAAATTCATATGGCTATATTACGTTTATGTTAATTTTATGCGATCCGTATATTTATTGATTTGGAATTATTCTATTTTACACACTTAATTATAATCATATATGGCTGTAACTCTGTAAGAAATAGTTTATGACTTTATGCACCAAAATAAAATAGCTGCTACAAAACCCATATGCTTTTCATATCATCTAACAAAGTTGCACCAAATGTCAAAAATAACATAATAAGTTACACTTTTACCCACTTCAAAATATTCTTTAAAACAGAGTCATCCCAAGTTATATCTTGCTGCGTAGTTAACAGCACCTGATAATTTTTTAGAAAAGGCAGGATATATTGTTACCAACTCAAAACAACATCACATTACAACTTGAGAATACACCCCTACTTGTACATTGTAAAACACAAACTATATACACTTGTTTACTTCAATTCCATCACAGCTGACCCGCATAATTGCTACAAGGATACTTGACTCAATTAACAGCACCTGTATAATCTCATGAAATTTGGATTCTATCAAAGAAAACCTAACTAACATACCATGCTTGTAAACAAGTTAAATAAATGAAAGGTATATTTAAATAAATAAATAAATAAAAAGTTTATTTGCCATGGTTAGAAAAAGAATCATAATTTTTGAAGGTGTGGGATCAAGGCATTTGCATTTTGAGAGGAATGGGCAGAGGCGGATTTGAGGGTGGGCAAGTTGAGCTATTGCACAGAGCCTTAATTTTTCTTAGGGCCCAAATTATCAAGTTTTAGGCTGCAAGTAAAATGATTTTTGTACTTTTCAATCTCATTAAACGAACTTTTATGATGCTAAATTCGATAATTATTGAATGTAAAACAAAAAATCAAGTTTTATGTATGTGTTTCAATTGAGGATGTTTGGTCACATGTTTGTTTGGGGGAGAAGACCAATTTTCAAATTCTTCTCTAATTTGTAAAGGGCCTATTCTTTTGTGTGGCACAGGGTACCTAAAATTAACAAGACGGCCCTGGGAATGGGGAACAAACGATCTCAGCTATTGATTTATGTAATCAACGGCCCAGATTCGCAACTCAGCATTTTACGTAAAATGCAATGTCGCTAAGATACATCAGCGAATCTGAACCGTTAATCATAGAAATCAACGACTGAGATTGTTTGCCCCTCATCCTTTCAAAATGCACCCTCACAAACCTTGACCTAATTTGAAATACCTGTCAATTCCTAGCAAACTAGTTCTCTTTCACACATTTCACCAAAAACACACACTCTATTTACATTAGCATTGATCATCTCTCTGACTCAATATTAGTTGCATCCTTTGTTCTGTAATTCTGAATTGCTTAAATGGTAAGGTTTTTGTCTGTGAATAAAGAAAAGTAACAAATTACAGAACACCAAAATGGCTCAAAAACAAAAGCTACAGATATAATCATAAATAAGCACAAATATACACCGAAGCTGAGATCATCATATATTCAAAAGTATTTCTAGACAAAAGCAACAGACATTAATTAAACCAACTTTTTGATCTTTAAATATAGCTGAAAAAACTCTCAACGGTATATAGAAGCAAAAATATTTGATTAATCTTGATCAGTCCATCAAGTAGTTTACCATGAGCCTTTACTACGCACCCGTCGCGAAAAGAACTCGTCGTCAAAGGGAGCTTCAATGGCAACAGCTTCTTGGGAAAGGTATACTAAAACTACTTTGTTTTTGCTTGCTTTTATTGTTATAAACTGTTGCTTGATCATGAGATGGTTTGAATATGTATTACAAGTTGCTAGCTTGCATGATTTTTTTCTAATAATTTTTGTTTAGGGCCAAATAAACAAACTCAAAAGGGAGACAAAGAAACCAAGTTGTCTGAAAGTGATTTAGGACAAGAAGTTGATGAAGTTATCAAGAACACAACATGCCCATCTGAAACCACTACTCAAAATGGTAATGTTTAGTCTACTATGAATATTTTTTAGCTTATTTGATCTGTTTAGTAGGATATAAAACCTCATGTGAATAAACAGAAAGTTTTTTTAAAATTAAAATAAATAAATAATCACTTTGAAAACAAGAAGTTTACTTTCATATGCCATACTTGTGTTGCATTATCCAGAATCTGCAGGACCCTCATCACCAGATAAGTTAAGTGATAAATCAGAAGTTAAAGAAAGTTACAGTGAAGGTAAATTATATATTATAAGTTGCTACTTGCTAGCTTGTATGGATTTTCTTTTAACTAATGATTGTTGTTTAGGGTCAAAGAATGAAACTGAAAAAGAAACAAAAATTTCTGAAATCGATCAAGGACAAGAAGTTGTTAAGAACACAGCTTCTGAAACAACCGCGACTCCAAATGGTAATTCATGTCTAGTTTACTTTGATTTTTTTTGTTTACTTGGTCATTTCGTAACAGATTGTATGATATTCGGTTTCCATAGGACCTTGTGAACTAACAGCAGGAAAACTTGATGAGGTCGAGACTCTTGAGAAATCGCTTGTTGATGACTCTAAACCGGAAAACAACAGTGAAGATGACACTTCTTATGAGGACATCTATTAATATTTGTCTTCGATTAATAATTGTTGATGTAGCAATTTATGTACTTTAGTAGAACGACAAGTCTTATGGGGTGTTCTGTTTAGTGAATGAGGCATAAAACTGGCCTTTGTGGATGAATTTAAATTGCAAATCTGCTTCAAGTGCAGGGTTTGAAATAAAATATGGAATCTTGTTTAGTGCATGTTACGAAACCATAATTGCGTAGATACTTGATGCCGTGATCATGTATTTGTGTGATCTATCATATCTTATATTCATACGGCTAATGACTTTATCAAACGATTCTGTGAATTTTATGGGTTTAGGGTAGTTATCGATCTGAAAACTTATTACTACCCGGATGAATAGAAAGGTTTATACGGTACATGGTATAGTCTCATCAAATGTAACCTATAACTTGTTATTCAAGTGGTTCTGATGAGTGACAATTGGATAAATTCTATAGTCAAAATTCGAGTAAATGTCTATTTTTTTTGTAAATCTATAATACTTCATCCGTCTCAGTCAAAAATTATAATCGTTAGTTGTGGAATCCATTAGGGGAAAGGGAGAAAACCAACTATAAAAACCTTAAGAGAATTCCTTGTGCATAGTTTATCAAAACAAATGGTTGATAAATCATGGTGTAAATGTTGGCATACACAAAATAAGGAGGTATGAAAAATGAAGGGTGTGGTTTTTTGGAAGGAAAGAAAACCCACCCCATTGAGCTACAGTAAATAATATTTCCTTTTTTAGTAATGTATGTTTACCATTTGTCTTCTACTCCATTTATTTCTTAGAGAGTATATATCTTTATTAGTTGGACACAGAGAGATGATTTCTTGGTACTTGTAACTTGTAAGATCAGTTTTAATTGGATGATTGTTGGTTAATCAATAATATGTTATTAATAGATTATAGACATTGAAATTTCACCCAAATGGTAACTATATTGCTTTTTTACTTCATGTCTGCATATGCAGTTTAACTTTTTATAGTAAGGAGGAGTTGCATCAATGAATATGGATTGTAGCTTTTCACAGTTTGTGTCATAATGGTTAATGACCATATATTTTCTGCACTTGATAAATTAACTAGGGAATATTACCTTAACATTCATATGAAGGCCCAGATTTTACATATTATCGACTCTCAAAAAACTTTCATGTGTGGCACAACCAACTCTTGTCACTGGGTCACACTAGATCTTTGGATCAATAGATATAGTTAGTTTAAACACCTATAACATAATTATATGTCTAGGAACAGTGGCGGATCTAGAAATTTTGTTCACGGGTAGCAAAATTTTTGTGGTACACAATGACAAAGCTTGATTCCAAATTGAAATTGAAACGGAAAAAATTCATAACCCTCTACTATTAAGCTTCAAAATGAAAATAAACCTTGAAGTTCTGAAATCGAAAGAAACACCCTAGACAATGAAGTTATTTATGCAGCATAGAAATCGTATGTTGAAATTTGTGAAAATTAAAACTACAAAAGGTGAAATGTAAGATTTAAATATTTAATTGAAGTTTGTGAAATTGAGACTACAGTTGCTGAAATATAAGATTTATTAGTTTTTGTAAGTCTTAACAACAAAATTGTAGACGAACAAACTTGTGAATCTTATTTGGTGAGTTTCTATATATATCAAAGATGTTTAATTAAGAAGATAAAACTTATTAATCTCAAGTTTAGCGTATCTTAACTTAGATAAATATAAATCAGAAAGATACACAACAAAATGTATAGAGAATATTGATGGGTGCCCAAGACTTAAATGTGCAATCAAAATATATGAAATGCTAAGTGTTGAAATGTGCAATTAAAATACATGAATACAGAAAATTATTGCTAAAAACTGGTCTTGAACCTGTGACGACATCCTTACCAAGGCAAGAGTCATACCATTTGGTCTACAAGGGAACAAATGCTATAACTCATGAGTTGCACATATTAAACTAATCCATTTCCTTACTAAATAGCAATTGACTATCAAAACTTCTAATACAAGTTGGCAAATTCCATGTGTAGCAGAGGCAACCCGTTGCACCCACATAACTCCGTCCCTGTCTAGGAAAAAAAATGATATTGACCATCTGACGATCCTCATTAACTGATACTATGATTAGAATGAGAGAGGTAAATTGCATAAGTTATAGACATGAGGATGAAAATTGAACTTATGACTTCCTTTTTATACTCTATATCTCTCGGATTCTCACCACTTGACCCTTTTTTCGTATTAAATTCCTTCGAGACATTTGTTGAAATCATTTTAGCTTTGCTTATGTTTGAACTTGGAACATAATACTCATATAAAACATAGAGGAAACTATATGTACTCTAGGGGTGGCAATTTCTGATTCGACTCGAAACCTGACACGCAACCCAACACGAATCTAACTCGGAAATAATAAGGTATGGGTCGAGATTTTTGAGGCGTCAACCCGAAACCCGTCAACTCGATATTTTTCGGGTCGGGTATGTGTCAGCAAATCAATTTCCGGGTTGAACCCGACAACCCAAAAGTCTTTTAATATACTTAATATAATATTATTTAAATATAAATATGATATATAATTTGAACCTTTTTATCTACTGATCTATAACATTTTTTTGATACATTTAAGTTTTGGTATAAGTTATGAATTAATGACGTTTTATTAATAAATTCAAATGGATATAACATTTATCATGATTACTTTTGAAAATTCATAATCATTTATACTTAAAAATAATAATCAATTATTTTAAAAAATTGACCAATATGACCTTAGTGATCCGAAACCGAACTAAAAATTCAAAAATCACCTGAAAATTCGTTGACTAGATTAAAAATCGGGTTACTCGGGTTGGGTTCGGGTTATCGGGTTTTGGGTTGGGTTGAAATACTCAACCCGATTATAAAATCAGGTTGGTTTCGGGTTGACCATTTCTGACCCGCCAACCTAATAACATGAACCCAGTAACTCGACCCAACCCGAATAGCCAACCCTATTGTACTCTGTACATTAAATAATTGCTATGTAGTGTGAAGAGTAAATTTTCATGGTCAGTCATAAACAAAGGTAACTTAAAATATTAAAGTTGACATTCTGAAATACTTCGTATGTAAAATACTTTGCTTTAAAAAAGGTAAATATGTTACTTTTTGAAAAAAAAAAAAAAAAAAACACTTAACATGTTCGAACTTTGACTCATAAAAAAATTTAGAATTTGTTTTTACCCATACAAATTACCACAGAGCTATAAATCTCTTCAATTCCAAAACATAATAAAAAAATTAAAAATACTGAACGTTTAAAAGGTTAAGTGTTAGGTGTTGTTTGTTTTTGCAAAAAACATCTTAAAAACCTCTGACCTCTGATTCGGTCAAAGGTATTTCAGATTCAGAGGGTTTGTTTTTTTTCAGACATCAGATATTCAAAGCTCTGAAAAACCCCTTAATTCTTCAGACATAAAATAAACCACTTATAACCTCTTAATAGCTTTTGCTCCATGTTGCCCTCCATACCCAAATCTTGAGAACTATTTCACCCTAAGTCAACGACAACCCAACACCACCCACATCCACCGCACACATCAACCTCCACTGCCGCCCACATCCACCGCCAACCACCGCCGGATTTTAGTTGCATCTCCTTTGTCTTCGATTTTTTCAATGGGATCGGAATAGAAGAAACAAACCGGTTGCTTCTTCTTGTTGAGTTTCCATGGCAAATGAAAGGGCTCACTTTGATCGGAAGACGTGAAAGAGACTACATTTTTTCTTTTCCCCATTTTGTGTATTTGAGTTCCAGAGAGTAAAGTAAACAAAGAGTAGGTAGTTTAATTTAACTGGGCCCGTTCATTTATATATGGTTTATATTTCTCTTCTTTTTGATAATAGGTGAATTTATTGATTTGGAAAAGAATTTTTTAACTGTGCTTTGACTATGTAAAATTAATGAATTATTACATTTTGTATTAATTAAAATGCTTCCTTTTATATTTAGTCAAGTTTCTTTTTTATACAAAACAAACGATTTAGTTTTATAAAGATAAACAAATTATTACACGATTCAGATGTTGATTCAGATTAAAAAACAAACAGTCTTAAATGATTCAGTTTCAGACTTCTAGACCACATCTGAATATTCAGACGTGGTTTTCAGATTCAGACATAAACCTCTTAAAAAAACAAACAGCACCTTACTATATATATATTTGCTTCTATAAAGATAACTTTAACACTTTGAATTACAACATAATTAATCACGACGGCAACATGAATGTCATACTTAACATGTGGCTCTAAAAATAATGTCATTAACTAAAATAAGATAATTACTAGAAATAAATGTTTTACTCTGTATTTTACGGATAAATTAAGGTAAATGTTAGGTACAACAATTTAAATAGTGTACGTGTATGAGAATGTACTTAACTTTAACCCAAACTTCATTTTGGTCGATTGTTTGTATCAACTTTCAAATATCACTATTGCATGTATTTTAATGGTAATTTTGCTAACATGTCATCTGTGTAAGGTGTCACGTGACATCCATACAAGTTATCACGTCATCGAAAATACTACGTACCAGATAAATACAATAACGATATTTGAAAATTCAATATAGATAATAAACCAAAATAAAGTTCGATGCGCGATATAATATTTTGGCTAAAGTTGGTGAATTTCCCCACACACTAATCCCTATAATTTACGTCTAACAATATAAGCAAAAAAATAAGTATCAAAATGATGGTTATATGTTTATTTCATAAAGTTTAGTAACCAAACAAAAAAAAAAGTTTGTTTGCCATGGTTAGAAAAAGAATCATATTTTGAGTTACCGCCATTTTTAGTAAACTAATTCTCTTTCACACACTTCACCCAAAACACACACTTCATTATCATTATCATTTACATTGATTGATCATCTCTCTGACTCAAGATCAGCTGCATTATTTGTTCTGTATGTCTCAGTTGCTTAAATGGTAAACCTTTTCCCTCTGAATGAAGAAAAGCTAACAAGTTACAGAACACAAAAATACCTCAAAAAACAAAAGCAACAGGCATCAATCATAAATGAACACAACTAGACATTATAGCTGAGATCACTATTTCAAAATATTGCTAGAGAAAACAACCTCATTGTGTGATCTTCATATTTTGCTGTTAGAACTTTTGATTAATCTTGATCAATCCATCAACGAGTATACAATGAGTCTTTACTACGCACCCGTCGCGAAAAGAACTCGTCGTCAAATGGAGATTCAATGGCAGAAGCTTCTTGGTAAAGGTATACTACTAAAAAACTACTTTGTTGTTGCTCTTTAGTTGTTATAAAATGATGCTTGATCATGTAATGGTTTGAAAATATAGTATATGTTGTTAGCTTGTATGATTTTGGTTTATTTATTATTTTTGTTTAGGGCCAAGAAACCAAAATCGAAAGCGATACAGAGAACCCGAGTTTTCTGAAAGCGATTCAGGACAAGACGGTGATGAAGTTATCAAGAAGACAACATTCAAAACAACTACTCAAAATGGTAATGTTTAGTCTACTTAGATCTTATTGTTAAGTTATATGGGTTGTATTAGCTTATTTAATCTGTTTTGTAAGATATAAAGCCTCTTGTGAGTTGTTTATTTTTCATATGCCATCAAGTCACAATAGAAACTTTGGAAATATGAAGTTTATTTTTCATATGCCATCAAGCCAAGTGATGAATCCTCACTTGTGTTATATAATCCGTTGTTCAGAATTCGCAGGACGACCTTCATTACCATATAAGCTAAGTGATGATTCCTCATCAGAAGACGAAGAAAGTTATATTGAAGGTAGTTTATATATTATAAGTTGCCAGCTTGTATGAAAACTTTTTGAACTAATGATTTTTGTTTAGGGTCAAGGAACCGAACTCAAAAAGAAACAAGGTTTGCTGAAAGTGATCAAGGACCAGAAGTTGTCAAAAACACATCGTCTAAAACAGCTAAGCCTCAAAATGGTAATTGATGCATCACCTCAAGTCACAATAGAAACTTTGGAAATACGAAGTTTATTTTTCATATGCCATCAAGCCAAGTGATGAATCCTCACTTGTGTTATACCGTTGTTCAGAATTCGCAGGACGACCTTCATTACCATATAAGCTAAGTGATGATTCCTCATCAGAAGACGAAGAAAGTTATACTGAAGGTAGTTTATATATTATAAGTTGCCAGCTTGTATGAAAAATTTTTGAAATAATGATTTTTGTTTAGGGTCAAGGAACCGAACTCAAAAAGAAACAAGGTTTGCTGAAAGTGATCAAGGACCAGAAGTAGTCAAAAACACATCGTCTAAAACAGCTAAGCCTCAAAATGGTAATTGATGTCTAATCCACTTTGATATTTGTTAACTTGATCAGTTCTGTATGATAATCGGTTTTCTAGTATAATAATGTTGTTGTTTTTATAGCTTTCAAACACTTTAGTAGATTGACAAGGCTTAAGTGGTGTGTTGCATGTAAATAGATGTTTGTTATTTGTTTTTTGAGTATGATATAATCACTTGGATAATGGAAATTGAACGATTGTTATCAAGAGACATCTTTTTTAACTTAGAGATTAGTTTACGTATAATATTGTTTGAATACTTGTTCGGGTCTAATAAACACATTGTAAACACACAGATTAATCACCCATTTGTAGTTTCATATGTCATTATTCTTACTTTGTTTTTCAGAATCAGCAGCACCTTCATCAGCATATAAGCTTATTGATGAATCTTCAGTGGATGAGTCTGGAGAGGAAGAAAGTGATACAGACGGTACATTATATATGTCTTACGATATTTTACTTTTTAATAACATTGTTGTATATTATTCCTTCATATTCGTAGCTAACTAATGGACCTTAGTATTGTGTGTTATTTATTTATGTTTTACAGATATTTTCCTGAATGTTAATGCAGAATCATCTGCTTTTTCACCGGAAGATAGTGATGGGGTAGAGGAAACCGATAGTTCTGAGCTTGAAGATACACAAGTGAAGAGAAAAGATTATGGTTCGACAGATCGTGTTAAAAAGAAGCCACATACAGACTCTGTTTATTCATCAGATGACTCAGATTCAGATGATGATGTTTTCGTTCTTGACAAACTACAAGGTGATGCATCTTGATTCTCGCCATGTACTTTATTTTAGTAGTGACAGTTTCGACCCATTTATTTATGAACGGGTCGATTCTGGGTATATTTTTTTTTTCTCTAATGGGTCAAACATGTAAAAAAAGTAGCTAAAAAGGGAAGTCTTGGAACAAGTCATATAATCACGTAAAGTGTAATTCACTAACCTTCCTAAATCGTTTTAACCGATACGATCAACCCAACCTGACCTGACTCAAGACAATATCTCGCGAAGGGCAAGTGTTAACCTTCATGTGTCATATCATCAAAAAGCTAAATTACTATAGACATAATATAATTTGTATACATCTTATAATTTTATCTTTATAAATAGTAAGTGCTTTGGGTCAACCCAATTGGACCAGACCCATATCAAAGTGAGATGTTACAGACTCAATATGACCCGCCCATATTGCCAGCTATGGTACTATTGTTTCTAAGGGTTGAAAATGTAACAGGGGCTGATGAAGACGTTGAGATATCACGCGAATATAATGGTGGTTGTCAAAATAATACAAAAGTAGACTCGGTTCAGCCTACAGAAGATTATGGAGATGGAGTTTTTAGTACTAGTGAAAGTGAGGGAGATAGGTTGGAGTTGGAAGAGTCCAAATTTCCAGTACCAGAAAGGAAGCAATCACCTACCAAAAATACAAATGAAAAAAATCACTCTGTACACACAACAAAAATGAAGAAAACTGATGAAAAATCAACGGACGAATCAAGTGATGATTCTGACATTCCACTGGTAAGAAGGAAACAATCTCATGTGGAAAACATTGAGGAAACGGTGCGGTCTGCATCAGTTGACCAACACGCAAAGAAAGATTCAGTAAACAAAAATGTAATAAAGAAAATGGATTTAAAGCCAGCGGACAAATCAAGTGACGATTCTGACTTACCACAAGTCAGCAGGAAACAATCTCATGTGGAAAACATTAAGGAAACGGTGCAGTCTGCATCAGTTAACAAACACGCAAAGAAAGATTCAGTAAACAAAAATGTAATAAAGAAAATGGATTTAAAGCCAGAGGACAAATCAAGTGACGATTCTGACTTACCACAAGTCAGCAGGAAACAATCTCATGTGGAAAACAGAAAGGAAAAGGTATGGTCTGCATCAGTTTACAAAGATGCAAAAAGCCATTCAGCTAACAAAAAAACAATGATGAAAATGGATTTAAAACCAATGGACGAATCAAGTGTTACTGATACCTTGAATAATTCCAACTTCCCTCAAGTAAACATGATGCAATCTCCTATCAAAAACACAAAAGAGAAAGTCTGGTCTGCAAGTGTTGACAAAGAGGAAAAAAAACATCAAGTAAACAACACAATAATGAAGAAAATGGATGAAAAACCAACCGACGAATCAAGTGGTACTTCCTTTTATGAATATACAAAAGAAAATGAGAAAGTAAATGATCGTTACGTTGATAATGAAAAGGCTGTCAAATATCAAGAATCTATAAAGGGTAAGCAAAAGGATGATGGAGGATCTTCAGGTGCTGTTTTGGACACGATACTAAATAATGACGACTTTAATGGTGTAAAGGCTGATGAATCTATCCCTCTAAGATTCAGATTTGATGATAGTGATGACGAGACTTTGATTCAAGAAGATGAAGAATCAAATGGCACGGAACTATTTGAAGAGATGGATTTTGTTCTTAGATGCGAAGAAATAGGTTCCTATAAAACTCCCGCGGTTAGTTTCTTTTTTTATCTTGCATTTTTGTTAGTCATTTTTAGTTAATTTTCTACTGGAACTCTAGCTGTATGTTGTGTTTATGAAGGCTGATAATGAGAAACGGCAGAAAGATGATGATTGCATTGATAGTGTTGAACAATGTCGAAAAGGGGAGCATGGTGATACTTATTTTGAAGAACAAATTGGATTGAGATGTCGTTTATGTGGAGCTGTTCTTCTCGAGAGTCGATATGTGATTCCAAAACTAGTAAGTTATTTGGATAAACAGATTTTAGATATATGATTGATTATTTGATTATCTAGATTCTAACTATTCAAATTCACATAAGTATGAGCTCGTAAGCAAATTTCTGTCTCATATTGTAGGCAAACTATTCGCTCGATATGTCAAGAAGAAGCTACCGACTTGATGAAAGGCAGGTTTCTAGTCATGGAAACACGTCCTTTGAAGATTTAGACTGGAATCCTGTTGACATTTTCATGCAAGTCAAAGGAACAGTTTGGCAGCTCGTTCCCAATAGCATTCGGGGACATTTGTATCCTCATCAACAAGAAGCCTTCCAGTTTTTGTGGGAGAATTTAGCAGGCACAATCGAGGTTTCAGGGTTACACAAACTTGGTCCCCGAGGTGGTACTAGTGGGGGTGGTTGCATCATATCACATGCCCCCGGCACCGGTAAAACATTATTAACCATCGTGTTTATTGAATCGTTTCTCAAGAAGTTTCCCAGATGTTGCCCAGTCATCGTTGCTCCTGCAAGCATGCTTTTAACATGGGAAGCTGAGTTTAAGAAATGGCAAGTTGGGTTTTCGTTTGTTAACCTCAACAACTCTGAGCTTTTAATTAAAGAAATTTCTAATAGTGGTGGTTCTCGTGTTAATAAAGATTGGATACGTACGATGAAGATACATTCTTGGAGTAATGGAGGGAGGGTACTTGGAATAAGTTATAGTTTGTTTGAAAAGCTTGCTGGGAGTACAGATACGAATAACACGAATCTTAAAAAGATGGGGAACGTTTTGCTTGATGTCTCTAATTTGGTAGTTCTTGATGAAGGACACACGCCTCGAAATCAGAATAGTAGTATTTGGAACATACTTTTAAGGCTCAAAACGAAAAACCGCGTCATTTTATCTGGAACCCCTTTTCAGAACAACTTTCGTGAATTGTTTAACACTTTGCGGTTGGTAAGGCCTGAAACGGCGACTAAGATTATGAACGAAAAGGCGTTTGCAGATATGATATCGGGAAACAAAAAGAAATGTGGAGATGTATCATCATCATCATCATCAGCTTCTGAAGACATAGAGAAGCTGAAAATAATCATTTCGCCTTTTGTTCATGTTCACAATGGACGAATTCTTGAGAAAAAGCTTCCGGGATTAAAACAAAGTGTGATTCTTTTAAATCCACTTCCGTTTCAAAATGGATTTATTGAGAAGTTAAAATTTGGAAGCCCGATGAAGAATTTCGAATATGATTATAAGGAGGCACTGGTGTCGATTCATCCATCTTTGATACTTTGTTGTTCGTCATCTCAGACAGAAGAGGAGTCAGCAAGCAGAGAACACCTTAAAAATGTGCGTCTTCACCCTGATGTTGGCGTGAAGACAAAGTTTGTGATGGAGCTTATTCGTTTATGTGTTGCGTTACATGAAAAAGTTTTGATCTTTAGCCAATTTATCCCACCACTGGAGTTGCTGAAAGGCCAGATTGCCCGTGTTTTTGGTTGGGATGTTACGAGGGAAATCATGCTCATAAAAGGAAGGATCAATCAGAATGTTAGACGAACAATCATAAACGACTTCAATGATCCGAGTAGTAAAGTGAAAGTGTTATTGGCGTCTACAAAATGTTGTTCTGAAGGGATTCATTTGACTGGTGCTTCTCGTGTTGTTCTTTTGGATGTTGTTTGGAACCCATCTGTTGAACGACAAGCGATTAGTAGAGCTTATCGTTTGGGTCAAAAGAAAGTGGTTTACACTTACCATTTGATGGCGGCTGGAACCACTGAGGAGGGAAAGTATGATAGACAGGTGGAGAAAGGGCGGTTAGCTGAAATGGTGTTTTCTTCATCTGCAATGGCTGGTCAGGAACCAAAGAATAAAGAGAAGGTGGATGTTATTGAGCTTAATGACAAGATCTTGCAACAAATGGTTCAACATCAAGAACTGAAGGAGATGTTTAAGAAGATCACCTACCCAGAAAATCAAACAAGTTGATTGAAAGTTTGATTTCTCGCTTTTCTATTTGTTGGATTAATGCTAGTTGTATGTTGATAGTAATATGTGGTTTGTTGGTTACTGTTATTTGTCATTTGACACTGCATTGATAAGTTTCATATGTTAGGTATATTTAACTGGTTTATGGGTTCAATTAGATTAACTGGAAAATTGGAGGTGTGATACAGGATTGCAACATTCTGTTGGACGAGTTCCATTTGATTTGCTTGTTAGATATTAATATTATGTCGTTATTTGATCATAATTGTGTTAAAAACGAGTTGTGGGTCCTTGTGTGGAACCATGTCTGACCCTTTCGTGACCACCTTTTCCTCCGAGTTCCATTTGATTTGCTTGTTAGATATGTATTGTGTAGAACAATATTATGACCCGGTTACCCAGAATTCTATCAATGGATTTACAAATGGATTCACAAATACAGGACTTAACTGGTTCTTTTCCTTACGCAATTTCATCAATTGTGACAGCATTTTCAGTGGGTTCAATGTGGCTAACTGGCTATATATACGTTTAGTCAGTATTTCGGTATTGCAGTATCTTAGCAAACAATGCCTCTCTGTAGCAATGTACTCCAAAGTCCAGTTCAAACCTTTTTGGACCCAAATCATATCGTCAACGTTTTATAACAGTGACAAATAGCAGATAGGCCATTACAAGTTGTCACTACAAAACTTTTCTGCAAGCTTCAGGGAATGAAATAAACCTTGAGCAATCACCGTGTTGGCCTGTTCCCTTGAAAATTGAAGTTGCAATACATGCTTCTTCTTGGAAAGTGTTCAAGATAGAATTTGGTTCTAGTGGCCATCAAATATAGACTCGAGGCCGACCCGTCACAAGTTCCAGGCTTGTTTCGTTGTACTTCAACTTGATCAAGTTTGGCTCAAGCTAGAGACAGGTTGGAACTTGATTAACTTGATACGAAGAAGAACTTTGACTCTCTTTTTTTCCTTTTTTCTAATACAAACGACATCAATCTTTCAAGATATACAAATGAATGTGTCACTTTTATTTTAGGGTTAATAATGGTTTAATCCTCAAAGTTTCACTATTTTTTCGTTTTAACCAATCAAGTTACTTTTTCATGATTTAATCCTCTAAGTTTCAAAGTTTTGGTGGTTTAACCATTTGAGTTTATATTTCATAATGATTTTAATGGTTTAATCCCCCAAGTTTATTTTTCATAATGATTTTGCCATTTTAAAATATTCTAGTTTAATCATCTAACTTTCAAAAATTTAATGGTTTAACCCTTTAAAGGGTTAAACCATCAAAATTTTGAAACTTGGAAGATTAAATCATGAAAAAAAACTTGAGTGGTTAAAACGAAAAAAAAAGTGAAACTTTAGGGATTAAACCATTATTATACCTTTATTTTAATATAGAAAATTATGTTGGATTTAAAATATATGAATGTCAATTGTGCCCTTATATTTAAGATAAGTTTGACTGAAGCTTTTCTGAAATAAATGATTAAGAGTAATAAATGAAGGTAAATTAAAGAGTGTAAGATAAGTTATTTTTTACTAGTATACAATTTTTTTGAGACAAACATAAATAGCAAGATGGAAAATAAACATGGTACACATGGAATAGAATTTGCATTTATTACTTATTATCACATATACAAATTTCAGTATTCAAGAAAATTTTGAATTCGTTTAATGTATTATCGTGTGTCCTGGCACGAGAAAATCCCTCCTTTTTATTATAACAGAAAGTTGGAGTAAAATTAATTGAAAAATATGATTTAATTGATGGTCATGAGTATTACTTATTTAATATGATTAACTAGGTAAAGGACCCGTTACAAGGCGGACTTTCACATTTATTTTTGCATTATTTTTTAAGATAAAATTGTTGCATATGCATGAAATTAAAACATGAAAGATGAAAGTTATAACACCCCTCAATTTTCAAACCATTATTATAATGATTTCAGTTCGGAAGCGTAGATTTCAATCATACATCATAATTATACATTACTTAAATGTACATAAACTTTTTCAAACTACATACATAACTATTTACTTTCTTTAAATCTTATTTTGTCTCACTAGGTGTTATATAATTTCAAAACATGTCCTCAGTTATTAAACCAACATCAGAGTAATCCGCCGGTCAAACATTCCATCATTTCCAAGAACTTCCTGTCCAGCCCAATATGTCCCATCAATTATAACCTGCAGGAAGGACTGTGGTGGGGTTAGCATAACGCTAAGTGAGAAAGAACTATAACCAACAGTCTAACTCAGTAATAACAACTCTGTGTACAACAAATCATTGTAAACAAATATCATCATGATAAATCGATGGTTCTTGGGGAAACCTTCAGCCAAGAATACCAACATTAAACACATAACGTCAAAGAGGACCGGTGGTTCTTGAGGAAACCTTCTCAAAGAACACTTTAAAACCAACTGCATGCCATTACAGAGGTTTAACCGACTACTTGGTGCTATTAACCCAAACAACACAGGCTACGACAATAATACTTGTACTAAGACCCTGTGTAGTCCAAACAACAGCAAACCCAAGCCCAGCCCCATGCTGGCCTCTGAATATCGGCAAAGCCCAAAGGCTGAATATCACGTGATCACATATCCACATATTTATCGTAGCAACATGGTATTATGTCAGACTTATCGTCTATCAACAGTATTATTATTAAACCAAAATAACCATGGCAACTAAATCAATAATAATACGTTTACCCGTTGTAACCAAACCTGTTACAACTAAATTACATTGAGGTTTATAGATCCACTCACCGAATACCTCAGTAGTCCACTCAGTAGTCTAATGTCACTGAGTCTTTTCCATATCTGAGAATACAATTAAACAAAATGAGTTAGTAACTCATTCATAATCATCAACTCATGTTAATTATTATATCACATGGTTCATAATCCAAATCTCAATGAGTGATCACTCTAATCATTATATTATATCAATGTCTCTGTTTCAAACTCATTATCAATATTCAACATATTTAGTAACTATAAACTTCATAGTTAACAAATCAAGATCATTTATCAAGTTATGATCACAACATCACTTTAATCACTTTAATCACCAAGTAACATGATCAAACCATTACAAGATTATTAACTTCAAATATCACTAATTAATCAAAAGCTCAATACTAGGTTTCATGAATACTTAACCACATAAGTTCATATCGAATTCTCCACTTTTACATTAGGGATTCACCTATAATCATGTTTTTAACATTAACTAAGCATTATATGATCATTACAAGCTTTAATTCATGGATTATCAACTAAACCCATAAACCATCTATATGATCATATATGAAATTAATCAACTTTTTGCTAGGGTTTAGCTTATAATCATATATTAAACATCAACTAACTACTACTTCATCATTACAAGCTTCAATTTCACATTAATCACACTAATTCTATTGATTACCCAAAAACCCATTTCTTAGGTATATAGAAATCAAGAAATCAATACTTACAATATGTTTATGATGATAAGAGGGTAATGAATTCATGTCTTTGAAGCCAGAATCGAAGTTCTATGGCTTTAATTTAACTCCACAGCTTGTTTTAAAACTCAAGAATTGTTCCTGTGGTTGTATATAGTTCGTCCATAGCAAGAACAAGAAGAACAGTGGATGATTTCACAAGAAGTTGATGATTTAAGCTTGATTAGGGTTTGGTTTAAGGTTCTGTATATTTCTCTGGCTCTCAATCGAACTTACAGGAATAATTGTGATGATAAGAACGTATTTTACACATATAATCGAATATATGTACACTAGTTTTGTCCCATTTTAAATCTATTGTCTAGAACTGAAAAACCATTCGCATGGAAAACTATTTTATTTTACCGTCGACTATGTTAATTTAAAACAATTAACAATTTACTAGTCACAATAAATTATGCGACTCTTTTCCCAATTATTTTCAAGTAAACTTAAACAAAATATTTCCTAACATATTAAATAATAATTTAAAGTCAGGAATATATTATAAAACTACTAGACCCATGAACTGGGTGTTACAAAAGTATTACTTGAGAGTTATTGTAAATAGTATTTTAAACTTATAGATTCAAATTATCAAAATGTATTCATTTTAATCTTACTCTTGATGTGCAGGAACTTTACATTGAGCTTGCTTTTATTGGAAGATTACCTGCAAGTGCTGATCAGCTTTTAAATAAAATGGGTATTCATAATTTACAAAAATACTACATTAACACTTCAATAAATAGTGTAACACCCCGCAAATTTAAACACAATTATTAACGCTAAACATTTGCATTTTAGGCTAATTCCCTACTTGAGTGAATTCACAACACATTTTAGAGGTAAGTCTAGCAAAGTCCAACTAGTTAATACGCGTAGTATTACGATTCATAATTTGTTAAAATTATGTACGAAACAATTGGAACAAACGAAACAAAAATATACGACTGTTGGTGAACAAATTTATTTAATGAAACGGAATTATTAAATAACGTCGTTAACGATTAAATATTATGTCGATAATATTTACAGTCATTTTTATAACGCAAAATGTTAAAACGCATAATTAAAATAAAACAAAGTTAAAATCTTATAACTAAATTAATTTGATTTCATAAAAAGATCCTAATTAAAAATATAATGAAATATGTAATTAAAAATATATCAGTTAAAATAATGTAACATTTAACGATCGGGTAAACGAACACGAGTAAAATACCACAACACGGGACAAAGTCCCCTCCCTTTTCCTTTTTGGAATCAGCCATCACCACCTACACCCTCCCCACCCTTTTCATTTTCACTTCATCCTCACCAAAAACACACACAAACTCTCTCCACACCCACACACAAATTTTCGGATTTCACCTCAAATCGACCTCAAAAATCACATTTTCGGAATCATCTCAAGCTAAGGAACAAGAATATCAACATCAAATTCAACATCTCTAGCTCAATCTCTCTCGATTTGCATTTGTAAGAAAATATCAAACTTTTTAGATCTACTTGTTTTTATGTTATATATTGGTGTAATATTGAACATACAACTTAGTTTTAACTATATAATGGAAGAAATCAAGGTTTTATAGCCGGAAAACGTGTTAAAATCGGGTTTTTGGTCGGAAATTCACGACAGCCGCTGGGAACTGTCTGGGTGTTCATCTTTACGACACAACGATTGTGTCGCAAATAGTGTCGCAAAACCATGCCACACAACAATTGTGTCGTACCAAACCATCTTATGTCGTATCCATACGACACAACGATTATGTCGTACCTTATGTCGCAAAACCCATGCGACACAACGTTTTATGTCGCTGTTGACTCAGCACCTCAAATCTCTGCGACACAACCCTTGTGTCGCAGAATTGTGTCGTACCATGCGACACAACTATTGTGTCGCATATTGTGTCGCAGAAAACAGAAACTTTACAAACTATTTTTACACTAAGTGTCAAACGTAACCGATAACGAATACTTACATACAATGCTACAGGTGAACTTTACAATCATTACAAACACGCTATTTTATTGAAATTATGATTTCAAACTCTCACCAACGAGTCGTATACATTTTCACAAACAACGAAATACAAACGTGAACGTTTAACAAACACTTTGAATATAACTTGGTTGTACAAACACTAGCATGGATGTTTAGCTTAGACATCCACAATACTTATTAAATCTCATACGTTTAGGACGTTAGGAGATTCTGGACTGTACTTGGGCTTAGGTTTGCTAGCACTCGCACAACTACTTAACTCAACAGGTGAGTTCACAGCCCCTACTTTTACTGTTTTAACTGTTTTGAACAGGGGTGGAAAACATAGTCAAACACTTTTATACAAACATGGTTGTATACTATTTTACTCAAACAAGTGGAGTACATTGAACTGGTAAACTGATAAACAAACTGACGATTACAACATAATATGTAACACTGCCCGCACGTGGTCCAGGTACGGGTCTTATGGGGGTGTTACATAATACTTTCATACTACCAACGCTGTAAACACATGAACATGTTTTGAGAACGCTGGAGGATAACCAGCAACACTTTATATAACGGACTGGGTAACTAAAAGTCCCTACTGACATGGGCAACACTATTGAAAAGTCCCTACGAACATGGGCAACACTATTGAAAAGTCCCTACGAACATGGGCAACACTATTGAAAAGTCCCTACGAACATGGGCAACACTACTGAAAAGTCCCTACGAACATGGGCAACACTACTGAAAAGTCCCTTCTGACATGGGCACTAGATCCTACAAACATGGGTCTACTAATGTTATTCGACTGATGAGAAGTCCCTTCTGACATGGGCACTGGGTTTCCTACTAACATGGACCCACCAAACGATTAGAATACTCAGCTCAATAGTAACACTGCCCGCACGTGGCCCAGGTACGGGTCTTATGGGGGTGTTACACTTACGATCAAATAATAGGATACCTACATTCCTACTATAACTAGAACTACACTTTTGGGCAACATCCCAACGAAACATATCTACGATTAGGATACGTAAAATCCTACAGAACATACTTGAAAATAGGATACTACTTTCCTACAACTAATAGGATACGAACATTCCTACAAACAACTATTTGGAAACATATTTGGTTTTACGAACAATACTTTTGGGTGACATCCCCACGATACGTTATAAACAACAGTGGTTTATCAAAACTGAACTTGTAAACATAAAACCTGTGAATTCACTCAACCTCGTTGTTGACTTTTACTATGTTTTTCAGGGAATTAGCTGCGCATATAAGAATCGCCAACACACATGGAGAATTAGGCGACCCGTGAAGTTTAGGATGCCAACTTTTGGAAACACATGGATTTCTTTAGTATAACTGAAATGTTTTAGTCATATTTCAGAAATCTACTTTTGTAAACTTATTACTTTTAACTTGTACGATTTGATGAATCGTAAACTTTGTAATTAATACTTTTGGCATCTTAATATATTATGTTCTGTTGTAATCATAAGCTCTGATACGTATGCATGCTTTGTTATTGTGGCACCCCCGTACTCAAACTAAATGCTTCCGCTAAACAAATTTGGGGGTGTTACAAATAGATTGTAAGCATATTTGAAATTTGAACTGACATAATTAAGTTTAGTCGTCAAACAAGCAAGACACATTGAAATAAGAAATCCTACATCGAGACATGATCGTTGAAGTTCTTATTGACATTTGATCAAACACACGTTCTGGCTTGAATAAATTGAGGAAAAGTTGGAAAATTCCTATGTCTTACTTGAATTCATAACAGAAGTATATTTTTATTATATATAAATAATCAAAATAAAAAAATTGATTAAAGAGAATGAGAGATTTCGTGAAAGTGAGGATGTATATTGACGTTCTGGCATTAATTAAATTGAGGAAAAGTTGAAAAATTCCCATGTCTTACTCGAATTTATAACTGAAGTATATTTTTATTATATATAAATAATAAAAATAAAAAATCACTTAAAGAGAATGAGAGATATCGTGAAAGTTGGTGTGCAAATTTTAATCTTATAAATGGATAAAATATTGTGTCTGATTTTTTAATTAAAAAAATATTTAGAGGCCGAAAGTGTAATTATTCGAAAGAATTTTTCACCGTAGGATCGCAACGGAAGGAACCAAATTAAAGGTCAAGAACTGCTCCATGCTATTTTCTTTTAATTATAATGAATTCCAAACCTGGGAAAACCGCTATCAATAGCAATGGCATTCTTAATTAGTATTAGTTTCCAAAGAAAAACACCCATTTTCAAGGACAACCATTTGTTCCAAAGATTATGATAAAGAGATCTCTAGCCAGTCTCTTCAATCAACTCGGCGGATCCCCTCTTGTCAAAATACTGAAAGTGAGAATGAAGCACGTGTTTCGTTTACATTCTAACTATTTTCCCATAGTTAAGAGAGTCTTTTGCCCTAAGCCCCAGTCATCCGTGGAGCCTTTTCATAGCTAGGCCTCCTCTTTTCCGATGACTTAGGAGGGAAATTATCTTCTCGCAATTAGGAGTCAGTGGATGACATCCCATTCTACAAGTTTACTGGTTTATTATAAAGTGTAAAATATTAGATATACTGGGTTTAGTTAATTTATTATGGCTATAGTTGTAAAATTTATTACATATATTTTGAGGCATAGTTGTAAGATTCATTACATATATGTGCTTGATTTTATGGTAATGTGGTTGAGTAAAATATAGGCCATGTAGTTAAATATGGTTATCATTTTAAAATTATTTATATGGATGTGTTGGACTTAGATCCGACGTAGACTTGTAAAATGGTATCAGACTTTTCTTTTTAAATATTACTTATTTTTAAAAATATGTTCAATAATTTATCTGTACTTATTATATTAATTTTATTCTATTTATGATTTATACTATTGTGTTTTTTCAAAGATTAGAATGGAGTCAATAATGAATACTTTTTTTAATTACAACGGCATGTTTATTTATAGGTCAAAGTAAGTTGTTAAAACTTAGAAGGGCTAATAAAATAATAATGGATTCAATTGGGCCATAAATGAAACTAAAATAAAACAGCCGTGGTCCAATAATTTCTTGGTTTTGGTGTACAGATCCAATAATAAATTTGTTATATTGTTTTTCAATGACAACTGAATTTGAATAATAATTATTATGTAATATAAGATATGCATGCAATAATACCAAATCAAAACATGTTAGGAAATACAAAATTAATAAACACTTGTAAGCTCAATAATTCACGTATGATACTTTTAAATTGTTGTAGATATTTTGTATTGTCAACATCAAACATGCTTTTAGCGAATTCATGAAATTGTAAAATTGTAGAAGAATGTGATGTGGAAGAATGTGAGAGAATTTTTAATAATCATGAATTGAATAATGAATGGTATATATAGAGATAATAATCAAAAATTTTTATTTGTACTATATTCGGTCGGATTTTTGGATTAATATATAGGTTGATTTTGTTTGAGTTCTAGATCCATTATTATTATTATTATTATTATTATTATTATTATTATTATTATTATTATTATTATTATATTTGATACTTTAATAAATATTACATAACTAATTCAAATAAAGTTTGTTAGATATTGGGGGTTCAAAAATCTGGCTGTATTTTTTGGTTATAAATTTTTGTTTTTGTTTTTTTGTTTAGTTATTTTGAAATGTTAAAAATAGTTAGGGGGTTTAAAGTATAATTATCATGAACAAATCTTGATCGTTGATTGCTAATGAAGGAACATAATCAATGGCTCAAACTTTTCTATGGTATTTTGTTTTGATTATATAAAAAGATTTATTAGAATTTGATTGAAAAATAATCCTATACATAAATAAATATTTGTTTTGTTTTCTCTTTTGTAAAGAAAGTGAATGAAGTAAAAGGTTTTTTTGTTAGATGGTTTATTGTTTGAAATTAAAGTGTATTATACTTTTTTTTACTATTGTGTAAAACGTACTTTTTAAAACTTTTACTGTATGTTTCCTTTCTTGTCAATGCCAAAAAAAAGAAAGTTTACATACAATAAACAATATTTACAAGTTCCATACATATAATAAACTAAATGAAAATACATCCATACAATAATAAAAAGATGCAAGGTATAATACAATTTAAAACAATAAACCATTTTCGGAAAAAAATAAAAATAAAAAATAGGCCAAGATATAGTATATCTGATATACTACTCCGTAACACCAACTGTTATAGTATTTTAAGTTTTAATATGTTATAAATAGAAAAACAGACAATTATCGTTGTTGATTGTAGTATTTACCATGGTTCAATTCTTAAGTTATCGAGTGTCCAAATTTTGTGGTATAATTAAAGATTTGTAGCTAGTCTGAGAGTGTATTGAATTTTAGATTGTATGTATCAAGTTTCAAAGTATCGATTCAAGTTTCAAAATCGTCTTTTATATGTTTTAACTTACTACTATTATATGTATGATATTTACAAATTAAAAAAATATCAATTTATATAATCCAAAAAACATACGATAGACAGTTTTTAAAAATTGAATACACATAATATGATTTTTCAAAGTGTGATTCATGTAATAGTAAAAAGTCATAAAGTTTGATAAACTTTCAAAATATAAACCCTGTAAATAACTATTACTTGTCACATCACTTGTTATGAAAGTGTATTTAAAGTATTAAATTCACCATGATTACAAGCTAGTTCTTCAACAAGACTAAAGTTGATATTTACATCTAAGGGTATGTTTGGCAAAAGTAGCTCGAGCTGGTAGCTGGAGTTTGTAGCTTGTAGCTGGTAGCTTGTAGCTGGAGCTTTTGTTTACAGAACATGTTTGGCAAAATAGCTTGTAGCTGAAGCTTGTAAGTATAAAATTACTTAAAAGGACATACAAATAAATAAAGGAGTAGGAAAAGGCTTTGTTAGGTAGCTTTTTAGGGGTATATCTGTAATTTTATTTAAAGTAGCTTGTGACTTGTGTTCAAACGCTACTTGAAGTAGCGGGTCAAAAACTAGCTTATACTGTTTATAAGCTCCTAATTTACTTGTCATCCAAACGAAGCTTATTAAATTCATAAGCTACAAGCTACAAGCTCTTGTAAGCTCTTAAAAATAGGGTGCCAAACACAGCCTTTATGTAAAAAATAAGATTTTAACCATAAAAGTTCACACGTGTTTATGTAAAAAAAAAAAAAGGTTTTATCCTTAAGAATTTACGATCGTGAATTTCAAAGTATATTATTATTCACATTTATTACTATTGTATGAGACCTACTTTTATTTGGTCTATTATATGTATTGAATTTGTCAATTCCATTTATTATATGTAAACTTTCCTTTTAAGGTGTTGACAAAAAAGCAACTTTCCTTTTTTACCTTGCCGGAAAAAAGAAAATGTACATATAGTAAACGGAATTATAACAAGTTTAAAACATACAAGAAAAGTTCTGAAAGTACGCTCCATACAATTGATAAAAGAGATAAAGTATAATACACTCTGAAACAATAATCAATCTACTATTTCAATTTTAAAACATGAAAAGTAGTAGAGATTTAGATGTAAATATCAACTTTAGTCTTGTTGAAGAACTAGCTTGTAACTCTGAAACAATAATCAATCTACTATTTCAATTTTAAAACATGAAAAGTAGTAGTTGTACTCGTGAGAGCTGTCTATGACTTATGTACACGATTAAATAATCAAAATTACATTTAGTCGTTACACGATTAATAGCATCGAACCTCTCATTTCTTTTAATTTGTATTAATATAATAAAATTGAAGTAGTATTATATTGGTCTACTTACATACATCTAAAAGCTAAAAGTATGCCTAATTTTTTAATTAGTTAAATTTATTATTTATCTTAATCTCATTCAATCAATTTTATAAACCAAGCAATCAGATATTTAGACTCTCCGTCATTTTCCATAAAATTGCAATTAAACTAAATCAGGTGCACAATAGATATGGGACTCCTAAGGTGGTGGAATTACCTCCCGATTTTAGGCCACCCGTAGAATCCTTTCTTCCTATAAAATATCAAACTCATTTCACTCTTAAACGCATTACTCTTTCTATTTAAAGTTATTTTTCTTTCAAAACTAAGTGACCTCAACTTCATATTATTTCTTCCGATTATTGTTGAGAGATTAAAAACTTCTAAGCAAATAGTTGATATTTGTAGTGAGGTCTAGGTTCTGATCTTCGAAGTGTTACCTTGAGAAAATATTTACTTGGTTCATCCCCCCAAAAAGCGTGCTGTTTAGCACTCTTCTTAATTAAGAGTTTATGAATTGAAGGTATGTTTGTAACTCTCTCCTCAGTTTATCTTATACTTGAGTGATCGAAGAGTGATAGTATCACCATAATATTAACCCATATATGATTCAATAAAGAATGTTAGAACGTTTCATACCTTCCATGTACATCTCTATATGATATACGGAGTATAATTCATGCATACATGTAACATTCATGCAAATCTCAAGATTCGTTCATATCTCTCCATGTATCAAATAAGATCTAATAAAATCTTATAACTTGCAATAGGATCTTTATCCATATCTTTCTCCTCAAGTACATACTCACTAAGGAATCTTACACTCAAGTTGTACTCATCTTTATCCATATCTTTGCCTATAAATAAGATCCAACGAAATGGTTTGAGACACAATTCTTACACACTTCTCTCTACTACACCATCGCTGCAAAGATCATATAATAATCTTATAAAATAAGATTCATCTTCATGAGACCATTGGCAATTATATTTGAACAAATGATATCAGTGATCTCACAACTCTCTACAGGGAAGCTGCTCGGCTCTAATTCTAGAGATAGTGGCGTAAAACCGATTACACTCAAGCTAGTGTAAGCGAGTTACCAAATAGGGAATCGCCACCCGAGATAACAAACCTCTTCCATTCCGTATTCGTCCTTACAATATCTCTAATCTTATGAGTGGTACGAGCATAAACACGCTTAGGTATTCGGTAATCATGGCCCGTGGCCCGATTATCATGACCTGTAACCCGAACATGTGAACCTACGTATCATCAAAGGGGTGCATTGGATTACTTAACATCCGACACCAACTATAAGGTCCCTCCCAACAATCATCGTCACTTCACGTCGGTTTGGAACCGACAGTGTCGGTCCAACCGACACCATTGGCACCGCACGTCACTTTTGCTCCGTCGGTTGATCACGTCGGAAATCCGACGATAGTCGGGTTTTTTTTCCTTTTTTTTTCCCTTTTTGTGTGTGTATAACTAAAGGTAAATTGTTAAACGTGGGCCCAAAATTAAAAGTGACGGAGTCACTGATGTCAGGGGTTCGTCAGTTTCAGTCAGTTTTGTAAAAAGCTTACGTGACACATACGTAACGCAGATGTGACACGTCAGTTTCAGTCATTTTATGTCACTGTTGGGAGTGGTCTAATAAACCACATTGTTGTGTGGTGATATCTCTTACCATAATATTTATTTATATTAGTAAAAATCGTGATTGTTTAATATTTATTCATAGTCTGATAATTCACCTTTTCACGAACTTACAATCACTGTGTTCTTGAGTTTAAATCTAGGTGGAATAGAAGGGAAAGGAACAAAGAAGAAAAGAAAAGAAAGGAAGAGGAAGGAAGCTAACTTAGTGAATTTTGTTCTCAAGTTGAAGGGAAAAGAAGGGAAAGAAAGTTGTCCCTCCTAATCATCCCAAAAATGGGAGGAAATAGTTGATACAAAAATACTCTTGTGTATTCCCCTCCTCTTCCTTCCCCTTGCTTTCCTTTCCTTCCATAAAAAAACTCAAGAACACAATTATGTTTTTCAATCATTTCACTTCCTTTCTTTTCCACCCTCCAACTAACTCGAGAACATGGTGAATGTGATCTTTAAACGATACTATTATCGTGGACACTTAAAATATAATTATCATATCAAATCATACTTTATTATTATTATTAACAAATTTACTTGAAATCATTGTTCACTAAATTTTCTAAGTTCAACCATAGTCCATTTATGTAGTTAGAGATGAAAAGGTACATAAAAAGTTAATCCTTATTTAGCAATCAAATACACGTAGGACTATTGGCAAAAGATGCCCCCGACTGCCCGACAGAAGCTTCTTTTAATAACTTTTGAATCTCTTAGACGGCTTCCATTGGTACCGTCGGTTACTCGGTTTGGAACCGATGGGCATCGGTACAATCGACACCAATGGTACAACTCGTTGCTTGGCTTCACCGGATATTCGACATAGCGTTGGTTATTATTATTTTTTCTTTTATTTTTGTGTGTATATAACTAAAGGTAAATTGGTAAATGTGAGACATAAAATTAAAGTGATAGTGTCACTGATAGCACGAGTCCGTTAGTTTCTGTCAGTTTTGGAAAAAGCTAACGTGACGCTGATGTACCAGTCGGTTTCAGTCACTATTGGGTATGGTATAAGGAATTTGCAGCTCCTACTAGTTAATCATCGTCGAACAAGCCCCAGCTATAAAATCTTAAGATAAAGATAAAAATGTTTTTTGAAGTACATAAAATTGAACAATAATGATTATCTCTCTACTTCACTTGCTAATCAAATGATTTGGCATTTTGAAATACAAAGTCATCGACGATGCGTATTTTATAAGTGTGCGACGTATGCTTAATTAACTTGCACCATTTTAAATGGGAAAATCACAAATCTCGTCCTTTGACCGAACCCATATAACAAACTAATCATTTGACTTTAGTTTTTAACAAAGTAATCCTACATTTCGCGTCGTACCGGCGCTACATGCGCTAATGGGACTAAAATCACGATTAACTCATTTAATGCAGATAGTCAAATGATTGTTTATTAGTTTAGCACTAAAACTAATAAGGAAAAGTCAAACTAAACCTAAGTGCGCTCTGCATGCGCATTTAAATAATGTTATTTAATCCATTATCGCCCACCCAAGCGATAACGGCGATAATAAATTATTTGGATGACTAAATATTATTTTTCATAAACGATTTACATGTGTTGGCATTTAAATAATGTTATTTAATCCATTATCGCCCAACCTAACGATAATGGCGATAATGAATTATTTGGGATGATTATTATATTATTATTTTTCAAACATTGGATGCTAATTTAATTGACTTTTTGCATTGGAGGTCGCGCGCAAAACACGTGGCGAAAAGGTGTCGGTGGATTCGATCTGTTCACGCCGGGCCACCTCTTTTGTTTTTTTTCTTCAGAAGCATGGCGCGTCTGGATTATTAATTGATGTAATTGCATTATTTAATATTAGCATCATTATCGCTTTTGGTAGCGTGAAAAGTACAATTAGTTTGTTAAAAACTAAAATCAAAGGATTAATTTAATAATTGGGTTTGGTCAAAGGATGAGATTTGTAATTTTCCCATTTTAAATAATTGTTAAGTCAAATCAAGTTTATTTGGTTTTTTGCTTCTTTTTCTCAAGTCATTATTACCTATTACCTACTAAAATTGTAAAAAATAATAGTCTACTTTTATTCCTTTGGGAATGGTTCGGAGGGGAAGGGAATTAGAGGGGCAAGGACTATTTTGCAATTTTGATATAATTTTGGACCTGCTTGAAAATATGCCTAAGAAATATCAAAAAATTGTCTAATTTATTTTTTCAATCAGAAAACTTGTTAATATGCAAAATTCAGTCATATTGTTAAAAAACGTAAGATGCAGTAACAAATACAAAAGATGCAGTAACAATAATACATGATGCAGTAAACAAGTAATAATTCAAACATAAAATCAAAAAATTGTAAATACATAAAAAAGCTAAAAAAAATTGTAAGATGCAATAACAATATACAAGATGCTGTAAAACAAGTACTAGCACAAATATACATTAATTGCATTCAAGATGCAGTAACGTAAGATGCAGTAAAGTAGAATGCAGTAACGTAGAACGCAGTAACGTATGATGCAGTAACGTATGATGCAGGAAAAAAATGTACGATGCAGTCAGATCTAAAAAGTAGATCTAGATCTAAAAAGTAGATCTACTTTTCAGATCTACTTTTTACATCTTAGATCTACGAATTTCATGATCTATATCATCTTAGATTGAAACGTTTTTACAAAGTGGCGGTGTTGTTAACAACATGACGTAATTGGTGATGGCGGAGGAGCGGCGGTGGTGGTGGTAGAAACGATCACGGTTGGTTACGTCCGGTGGAGACCAGTTCACCAACCGTGGTGGTTCGCAACAACTCTCCGACCTCAAAATCGCCATCATTTCTCCGTTTATTTTCTCCGGTCACGAAGACGGTGGTGGTGGCGGTGTTGGACGGTGACGGATGTGGTGGACGGTGGTGTTGGTGGCGGTGGTGGACGGTGATGGAGGTGGTGGAAGGTGGCGGTGGTGAACGGTGACGAAAGTTGTGGACGGTGGTGGTAGTGGTGGTGTGTTAGTGTGTGAGTGTGTTTTGTGAAGAGAGGGTGATGAGAGAATTTGTGTGTGTTTTGTGAAGTGAAAATTAGAGGAAGATGATGACCAAAAATGTGCCCCCTTCATAAACTATATTTTTCATAAATTGCATTTTAGTCCCTCAAAATATACATTCCCCTCCTAGCTCTTCTAAACATGTCTTCCCTTCTGATCTCAAATCTATTCCTTTTTCAATCTTTTTTCTTTCGGAGGTACTACTTTTATAAAAATATTTGTAAATAATTACATATTTATAACTCAGTCTTTATGTTTTTTTTAGTTAATTTAATGTTGACATAATTAAAAACTGTTTCCTAAAAAAAAAGGACGTTTTTTAAGATTATAGCCGAAACTTCTTCTTCCTAATTATTAAATAAATATTTTCAATTTTTAACCAAACATAACAATAGTAAAAGTTAACTAAAACAAGGGAAACATTAATTTATTATTATTACTAATATCTAACAAAGGCTTTGAATGTGTGTCTAATGAGAGATTTTTACAAAACCTTTATCATAATACTTTTGATATTCATATGTTTTACTAGTTTATTGTATTAGTCTATAAGACCATTTTTAACGGTGACATCTTTTATTTGTAGTTTGAGCTTCCATCAAAGATGTCATTTGCACCCCGCGTCTTTAGTGGCATCTTTGGTGTTTGCGTCATATGTGAGATGCTTAAAGATGGTGAGGCGTGGGCCCAAAGCAAGTTTTAGTGGGTTTATTTTTTAGAGCATTTTTTTTGTTAACATGAAAAAATAGTTGGAGACTAATGTCACAACCCATCAAGTTTAAGGAATCATCCATGAATGCTAAGTAGGGATTCCGGAAAGTTCTACACATGTCAAGTAGAATCAAGGCCGTGCAAGCCGACTTGGTATTGTGCAAAAAGGCGATGGCTAGTGGGGTTGGCACTTCTACCACCGTATCGAGAATCGATATTCCAAAGCCGTCACCATTCTTTGCCAACAGAGAGGCATGAGCGGCTGAAAACTTTATATGGGAGATGGAGCAATACTTGGAGGGAGTTAACATTATGGATGATGCAACGAAGATCAAGACAGCAACCCTATACTAGAAGGACACTGCTGCCCTATGGTGGCGACGTCGATATGGAGATATTCAACGAGGTACGTATATAATCAATACCTGGGAAAATTTTGTCCTTGATTTCAAGAAACAATTCTATACGGAGAATGTTAAACACATGAGTTAAAGATAAAGATTAGAGATTGTTGAGTCGCTAGTCGCTGACCATGATGAAGTCACTGGTCGCTGACCAACTCAACTGTTCACTACTCGATGAAGAAATGGATTGTATCGAAGCTGCTGTTACTGATGATAGGTTTTGCTGATCGTCATTCATTCCGCTTGATATGCTGAGGAAGATTAAAGCTCAACTTGGTGTGTCGCTGATCAACGTCAGCGAGAGCTTTACTTCTTAAATTCAATAAAGGCAAAAGTCACTGCCAGAATAACAGCTAGTCACTGAAGATGTTTAGTTCAAGTCATTCTACAAGAGCATGTTAGCTCGCAGTGAGTGAGGAGGATTACTGCATCTTCAGGGACTATCCAATAAAGCCTCTCAATCATCAAATACTAAAAGTACTGTACTTATCTATACATCAGCAAGAGTGTTCCAGTTCGAAGTATGTCCGAAAGATTACGTGGCAGAAAGTGATTGGTTTTAAGGTAACGAGATATTTGCGGTAACAGAATTGAGACCCGCAGAATGTCGGTTCATCAGAGTTCAAACCAATCAAGCAGCGACACGTGTCCTTCCAAGATCCTATTTTGTAGGCGATATTTTAGGAACTCTTGTAGTATAAATAGTTCAGTGTTTTGTACTGTAGAGGCTAGTTGTTTAATTCATGTTAATCACTGTACATCAGTGAGTAGTTTGTCTAAGCACGACTTAGCGATTCATCGAGTGAACAGTCAGCGTGTTTGTCCACTACTGTTCATCTCAATTGTAATAGATTAGCTAAGTGTTTGAATTGGATTAACTTTGGTTAATCCATTCCGCATTCAACACTTGTGAATTTTATGATCAATACAATTCACCATTTCAGCTACTATTACATTGTTCTTTGAGATTGTCATATCTGTTATCTGATATACTCTGTTTCTGTTAAAACGATTAAAAAACTTTCAATTAACTTAATTAAAATCAGAAAAAGTTTTTAATTGTATTCAACCCCCCTCCTACAATTAAACTTTACACTTTGCGATTCCAAATCACTAACTGATAGTGATCACGGGACTCTCAATTGGTATCAGAGCAGAGTTGGTTTAAATTCAATTAACCAGGTCTGCAATGGAATCAGTAAAGTATAGCTGTGTTGACTCTGATTATCAAAAGGGAAATGGTTCTACAACCAAACCTCCAGCTTTTGATCCATCAAGGATTGAAACTTAGATGTCTCGAATGATGATGTTTTTAGATCTAATTGATGACCGTCTCTGTAATATAATAACCAATGGTCCCCACATTCCAACCACAATTGTTCCTGCTGTCATGGCTACAGCTACTACTCCTGCTATACCAGAAATGGTTTTGCCTAAAAGAGAGGAACAATGGTCAGATGAGGATAGACGATTGGTTAGATTGGATAAACAAGCTAAAATCTACATAGGCATGGCACTTCCTGATGAAGTGTTCGAATCAATCAGGCTTTGTAGAACTGCTAAAGACATGTGGGATACCCTTAGGAATCTATAGATTGGAACTCCTGATATTATTCGCTGCAGGGAAGTCAATCTCACTCGTCAATATGAGCTGTTCGCAATGGAACCAAATGAATCTCTGTCTTCCACTTACACCAGATACCAGTCACTGATGAACAAAATGGAGAAGGCTGGTATAGGCAAGGAACACATATTTGTTGTTGAAAAGTTTCTTGAGTTGCTGCCAAGAAAAATCCGGGGAACCATTGCAACATGTACCAGACAGAGAAATGATTATTCAACTCTGAATTTAACTCAGGTCTATGGTATTTTGCTCAACTGGGAGCAGTCAGAAAAGCAAGCTGATCAGAGTGAGCATATTCGTGCTACTCTTGAAAATCAGAAGATATCCAATGCCCTTGTAGCAGAGCTTGATGAAATCGATCAGAGACAAAAGTCAAAGGTGTCTAAGAAAAGTTCGAAGTCACTAATAGCTGAAGAAGAAGGTGGTCAAGATGAAGAACAGTCAGAGTACGAGTATGATGAAGGACTGGAGAAGCTTGAAAAGGATATGGCCATGATGGTTGCTAATTTCAGAAGGAACACTAGATCAAAAAGATTCGCTGGTGCTCCATCATCTGATAAATTTCAGTCCAAAGGTGAATGCTACAAGTGTGGCAAAATTGGTCATTTTGCAGCTGAATGTAGATCAAAGTCAGTAAACCAAGTCTCTGAACCAGTGCCAGACTTCAGAAATGATAAGTACAACAAGTACAAGGCAAAGTACAAGAAACTGAAGGCATTGGCTAAATCCGGAAAGAAGAAGAGAAAAGGGTTTGTCGCTGAAGAAAGTTCACTCAGCGACTCTGATTCATCCTCCTCATCCGATGATGAAGAAGCAATGATTTGCTTGGACAAAGATTATTGTTTAATGGCTGATGACACTGAATTCCATGAAGACATCAAGGAAGTTGCTCAGAAATGTTCAGCATCTGGTTGGGATTCTGATAGCATCTACAAAGGTATTCTTAGAGATACTATCTGGTATTTGGACAGCGGATGTTCCAGGCACATGACAGGATGCAAATCTCTGCTTAGTGACTATCATGATGAAAGAGGTCCTGATGTGGTATTTGGTGATAATAAGGTCGGAAAGACAAGATGATATGGAATCTTAACCAATGGTAATGTAATGTTCAAGCGAGTAGCATATGTAGAAGGCTTGAAGCACAATTTATTAAGCATCAGTCAGTTTTGTGATTCCAAGAACAAGGTACTTTTTGATCATGAAGCTGGTGTTGTTTACAACAAAAAGGGAAGTGTTGTTCTTGCTGCAAACAGGAAAGGGAATACCTATGTGTTCAATATGGATTCAGCACAGTCAGGAACATGTTTTTACTCCAGAACCATTTCAGAAGAAAAATGGTTATGGCATAAGCGACTTTCTCATCTAAACTTCAAAGCAATTAACAAACTGAGCAAGAATGGTCTAGTCACTGGACTACCAAAAATGTCTTATGACAAAGACAAGCTTTGTTTAGCATGTGAAAAAGGAAAACATCACAGCTCGTCCTTCAAAAGTAAGCAGATTTCATCAGTAACAGAATGTTTTTACTTGCTTCATATGGATCTATTCGGGCTAGTAAGTACTCTAAGTCTGGGAGGAAAAAGGTACTGTTTAGTGATAGTCGATGAATACTCCAGATACACTTGGGTATTTTTTTCTCAAAGCCAAAAGTGAAGCTGCCAGCAAGATCATATCCTTTATGAAGAAAATGGAAAATCTGAATGATGTCACTGTAAAACATCTGAGAAGTGACAATGGCACTGAATTTCAAAATATTGACCTGGAAAGTTTTTGTGATTCAAAAGGCATTTCTCAAAAATTTTCAGCACCTAGAACACCCCAACAAAATGGGGTGGCAGAAAGAAGAAATAGAACTTTGATTGAATCTGCCAGGTCAATGCTCATTGATGCTGGTATTAAGACCTATTTTTGGGCTGAAGCAGTAAATACTGCCTGTTACACTCAAAATAGGTCACTGATTGTCAAAAGACACAGTAAAATAGCATATGAACTTTTAAGGGGGAGAAAACCTGATATAAGTTTTCTCCATGTTTTTGGTAGCACTTGCTATATTTTAAACAAAAGAGATCACTTAGGAAAGTTTGATCCAAAAGCTGATGAAGGATTATTTGTTGGTTACTCAATTATCTCTAAAGCTTTCAGAATTTACAATAAAAGAAGAGAATGTATTGAGGAATCAATGGATGTTACTTTTGATGAATCATATGATGAGTCACTCACTGATCCTAAAGAATATGAAAATCTTGTTTTTAACAAAATGGATGGTGACTTATCAAATGAAATCAAATCAAATGATAAGAAATATAAAAATTTCTCATCAGACTCTGAAGGTGAAGATAATGTTCCTGAAATCAATTCCAGTTCTACTTTAGCTGAGAATAATTCAGGAACATCATCTTTACCTACAGATGTTCCGTCATCATCAACTTAATATCCAAACCAAAACTCGCATAACAACAATGCTCATGCTACAAATGTTGATTTGTCCTCTGAACCCTCACAAAGTAATCAAGTCACTGCTGAACCTCAGCGAATGACTAAGTGGACAAAACATATTGATAATCAATTGATTATTGGTAATCCACAATCCAGGGTTCAGACAAGATCAGCAACTGCTAACTTTTGTTTGTTTGTAAGTTTTGTGTCTCAGATAGAACCAAAGAAGGTTGATGAAGCACTCACTGATCATCACTGGATAGCTGCCATGCAAGAAGAGCTATCTCAGTTTGAAAGAAATAAAGTTTGGAAGCTTGTACCACAACCCGCTGGAAAATCAGTGATTGGAACACGATGGGTGTTCAGAAATAAAATGGATGCTAATGGTGTGGTTACAAGAAACAAGGCTAGACTAGTTGCACAAGGTTACTGTCAGCAAGAAGGCATTGATTATAACGAAACTTTTGCACCAGTGGCTAGGCTTGAAGCAATCAGGCTATTTCTTGCTTATGCAGCTCACAAGAAGTTTAAAGTATATCAAATGGATGTGAAAAGTGCCTTTCTGAATGGCAAGCTTCAGGAAGAAGTGTATGTCAAGCAACCATCTGGATTCATTGATCCAAAACATCCTGGTTATGTTTACAAACTTGATAAAGCTCTGTATGGACTAAAACAAGCTCCCAGAGCATGGTATGATACTCTCTCTATCTACCTGATAAAATATGGCTACGTCAGAGGAAAAATTGACAGCACATTATTTATCAAAAGAGATAAGAGAGATGTCATATTAGTCCAGATCTATGTTGATGATATCATTTTCGGGTCGACTAACAGTGACATGTGCAAGGAATTTTCTGATCTCATGACCAAAAGTTATGAGATGAGCATGATGGGTGAATTAACATTTTTCCTTGGTTTGCAAATAAAACAAACCAGAACTGGAATTTTTATAAGTCAAGGAAAATATGTTAAAGATCTGTTAAAGAAATTTGAATTTGCTAATTGCTCAACCCTTGCTACACCCATGTCACCTGCAGTAAAGCTACATGCTGATCCTGATGGTAAATCTGTAAACATCACAGCTTACAGAGGTATGATTGGGTCGTTATTGTATCTAACTGCAAGTAGACAAGACATTATGTTTGCTACTTGTCTCTGTGCTAGATATCAAGCTGATCCAAAGGAATCACACTTGCTCGCTGTAAAAAGGATATTCAGATATCTGAAGGGTACACCGAATCTTGGTCTCTGGTACCCATCTGGATCAGACTTCTCCCTAAAAAGATATTCTGATTTTGATCATGCTGGATGCAAACTGGATAAAAAAAGCACATCTGGTAGCTGTCAATTTCTTGGAGAGAAGCTAGTAAGCTGGTCCAGCAAGAAACAAAACTCAGTTTCAACCTCAACTGCAGAAGCTGAATATGTTGCTGCTAGTGCCTGTACTGCTCAAATTCTCTGGATGAGAAATCAGCTTGCTGACTATGGATTTGACTTCAAAGAAATTCCAATCTACTGTGATAGTCAAAGTGCCATAGCCATTGCCAACAATCCAGTAATGCACTCAAGGACAAAGCACATTGATGTCCGATATCATTTCATCAAGGACCATGTGATGAAAGGTGATATTGAATTGCATTTTATTCCAACTGATTACCAACTCGCCGATCTATTTACAAAACCTTTTGATGAGAAAAGATTTAACTTTCTCATCAGCGAGCTTGGCATGTTAAACTTAAATGACTAGCTCAGCTATCAAGCTTAGCTAGCTATTTTTTGTTTAAAACAGCTTCAAGTGTTTTAATAAATTGAATATCTATTATATCTTCATATGATCTATATTTTATTGTCCTATATTTTTTTTAAGCTGATTTAGTTAGTATTCTAAGTTGTAACTAAATCAGTGAAAGATAATATAGTAAAATATTACATAGTTCATATCAGACATAATCTATACTCATTTTTTTTATTTTAAAAAAAAAAAAATTATAATAAATTTTTTTTTCAGAGACCTATTCATTTCTTAGTTGATCTTGTTAGTATTCTAAGCTGTAACTCTTTCAGCGAAAGATAAGTCTCTATAAAAATTATTATTTTTAATCAACACTCATACTCAAAGAATAAAAATTATGATTCATATTTGACAGTGATCAAATCTCTCTGACTTATTTTGTATTCTAAGTTGTGACTAAATCAGTGAGATAACATCTCAGGCAAATTAACTGATTATGATTAGTATTCTTAAACATGAGTGTTATTTTTTTTATTTTATTCTGGAACCCCCTGATTCTTTCATCATTATTTGAAGGGATGTGTCACAAAAATTGCACATCTGACACCATTTTTTCCTTACGTCACATATACTTTTCCGGCGCACCTCTCAAATCACCATTAATACCACCAAACTCCATAATCATCACCCCTATCCCATTTAACATCATCAATAATCACCCTTATGCCACCCCTACTTACCACCATCATCAACCACGACGATTCACTTTTCACCACATACTTCTCACATAACTCCATTATAAAACCAACCCTTCACCTCATTTCACAAATCGCCCACTGTCTGATTATTTCTTTGTCACTCTGTTATAACATTTTTTTTTAAAAAAAAGGAGATAGTAAAATCAAAATCAAGTTTTACTCACATCATTTCTACAAGTTTAAAGCTTTTCAAGCCTACGTAGAAACACAGATCTTGCTACAACAATTTTCAAAAACAACTCTTTTGAATAAAACTTCTTGACGAAAAACAGAGCACTACAAAGTTTTTACCATTTGCTCTCATTTTTTTTGGGAATCTCTGTGTCCCAGCATGTAACTTTTGTACATATGTCTGATTCTGCCCCCCAATCGACCATATCACTGTCAAAACCCACAGTGATCAAAACTGGTCAACCACCATCCCAGAATACTTTACCAACCTCTGTAAGAAATCTCAAAAAGAAGACGTTTTCGGACGCCAAGGATGAAACAGGGTCTGAACGTTCAGTCACTGTGGGCATTCTTGCTAAAATCATGCTTTCAAATCACAAACTTTTATCGAGTCAACCCATGAGCCACTCATTATTCTCACAAAAGAATGATGTTTTAAACAAAGGGCAAGTGACATCAGTGGGTGTTAACACACTCTTCGCTGGTGTCACATCACTGGCTACAGACCCGAGCTATCTCTCATCTCTCACTGCACCAGCTGTCAATGTCTCTCTCCAGTCACAGGGAGAGATACAAGCTGATCTCTCTGTTTTCAATGATCCATTAGCTAAAACACAAGCTGATGATGATGAGAAAACCAATCACCTATTACACACAGTATTTAATGCTATCATCAAGGGGGAGAAATTTTCAAGTGTTACTGATGCTACCAGAGAAATACGGATCTACTTCATGGTATTATCAGGGGGAGAAAACGTGCAAATGAATGCAAAAACCAATGTTGCTCATGTGCCAAAACGCTAATACTTGGAAATCATATCATCCTTAGCATCGCTGATGCTGATAAAGTAACTGATACTTGGAAATCATATCACAAGATCATGTATTTCCTGTATTTGAGTTACAATTTTCTTGGTGATTTTATTCAATATTTGTGTCACTTCAGCTCAGCAATGAATCTTTCTCTATCCGGATCAGTTACAACTTAAGTATCTGAAGGTTCATTGATTTTCAGTCGGTTAAAGCTTCGTAAAAGTTGTCATGGGAATCTCTGCTATTTATCTGATCGCTGAAGATAGTAGGAATCTCTGATCGCTGAAGATAGTAGGAATCTCTGCTATTTATCTAATCGTTGAAGATAGTAGGAATCTCTGCTGCAGATAGTAGATTTAAAGTTTGTGATAGATTAGATATATTGTAACTGAAAAACTATCTGTACTTTATATTTTGCAGTTCAATAATATATGATCTTTTGAGAAAACCAAAGTGCAAAACTCAGATCATATAAAAAAGAATCCAAAAAGAAAAATGAATGGATCAAAGTATAAGTCACTGAATGTTTAAAATCTTAAACACTGACTATAAACTTTTCTCAGCAACTAGTTTGTCTAGGGAGCTTCAATCACAATCATTTAGGGGGAGATTGTTGAGTCACTGGTCGCTGACCATGATGAAGTCACTGGTCGCTGACCAACTCAACTGTTCACTACTCGATGAAGAAATGGATTGTATCGAAGCTGCTGTTACTGATGATAGGTTTTGCTGATCGTCATTCATTCTGCTTGATATGCTGAGGAAGATTAAAGCTCAACTTGGTGTGTCGCTGATCAACGTCAGCGAGAGCTTTACTTCTTAAATTCAATAAAGGCAAAAGTCACTGCCAGAATAATAGCTAGTCACTGAAGATCTTTAGTTCAAGTCATTCTACAAGAGCATGTTAGCTCGCAGTGAGTGAGGAGGATTACTGCATCTTCAGGGACTATCCAAAAAAGCCTCTCAATCATCAAATACTAAAAGTACTGTACTTATCTATACATCAGCAAGAGTGTTCCAGTTCGAAGTATGTCCGAAAGATTACGTGGCATAAAGTGATTGGTTTTAAGGTAACAAGATATTTGCGGTAACAGAATTGGGACCTGCAGAATGTCGGTTCATCAGAGTTCAAACCAATCAAGCAGCGACACGTGTCCTTCCAAGATCCTATTTTGTAGGCGATATTTTAGGAACTCTTGTAGTATAAATAGTTCATTGTTTTGTACTGTAGAGGCTAGTTGTTTAATTCGTGTTAATCACTGTACATCAGTGAGTAGTTTGTCTAAGCACGACTTAGCGATTCATCGAGTGAACAGTCAGCGTGTTTGTCCACTGCTGTTCATCTCAATTGTAATAGATTAGCTAAGTGTTTGAATTGGATTAACTTTGGTTAATCCATTCCGCATTCAACACTTGTGAATTTTATGATCAATACTGTAACATCCTCTCTTTTGGTCCGGTAATTTCTAATTTTAAATTGATATATTTAATTGTATTAGAAATTATTTGATATTATTTGTTTATTTTCAAAACTTAATTAAATAAGCCTTAGGACTTATTGTGCTTAGTAAATTATTGTTTGTTTTAATTTACTATAGTTGACGGTGCAACAAAATAAGTTTTTCGCAAATGGTTTTTAGGTTCCAGGCAATAGATTGAAAATGGACTAGTTTTAAGTGGATGCGGGTCGGGGTAAAAAGTTAACCGACTTATAAACTTTCCCAAATAGGAAAGTTCCTTACTTTCCTTATTTAGAAACATAAATCTAAAACTTCAAAAACCTTCAAAACCCTTGCAATCATAATCAATAACTTGTGAATTGGAGCTGTGATCTTGTGCTAGCTTAATCATCATAATCATCTTGGTCTTACATTAAGTGGTAAGTGTTTGAATATATAAATTGAGTTTTGAGTGTGATTATGCAAATTATTGAAGTATATGTGATTTGAAACTTGAATGAAGTGTTAGTGTATGTATATACTGATATTTGAGTGATTTGGTAGTTACAAATTGAAATTGTTGAGCTAAAATGGTCATATAAGAAATTGGGTTCGAGCTGTGTGTTTGCAGGTCTGAATATGAGCTGAAATACAGTTAAACGCGATCCCCATTTTTGACCTGGATCGCATTCCATAGTTATATTTCGTCACAATCGATTTTCTTCTAACGAACGCGATCCAGCCCTAGTTCCCGGATCGCGTTGCCAAGTGTAAAACGGTGACAGAACATTTTCTAAAGGTGAACGTGATCCAGCCATCTCTTTCCGGATCGCGTTTGCATGAATAATTTTGACGGGTTTTGTAAATTTTGAAAATGCACAAGTATTTTCAGGGTCACGGTTTAGTGACGAATTTCACTAACTCGGATTGAGTTGAAATTCGCATGGTCACTCGGAAACGACCCAATGATCAAAGCTATATCCTATAGCCTAGTCAGTTTTTGGCCATTCGGGGCCATCTAGGGGCCGAAAATGGCATTTTTCAATTTTAAACGTCATTTCGGGAATTTTCTGGTTGAATTTTTGTTTGCTTAGACTTCAGGGATTTACCTGATTTGGATAAATATGTTATGATAATGATAATGAGACGAGTTACTAACTTGTTTGTTGTGTAATGTTTCAGATACCCCAAAGACTCAGTGATTAGAAGCTGAGTGTTGCGACTTCTGAGGTATCGGTGAGTGGATTTGAAACTCACAGTTTGATTTGGTTGTGTCAGTTTGATTTCAATCAGTAATTATAGGATTACTATTGGTAGTATGTTAACTTTGAAATGATATGCCATATGATTGGTAGTTTGATTAGCCTGTGAGCTTGATTGATAAATCCAGAGGTCAACTAGATTGTCAGTTGGACTTGATTGCTAATGTTGGTCAACACAGGGTTGCGTACATGTGTTGATGGAGATTAGCATTTAGTTAGCGGTTAATCACTGTTTTGGCCTACAGTTGATGTAAGTGTTCTGATGGGGCCACCCGGAACAGGGTCCTTAGGAACCACCGTTCCTCTTGACGATGTTTGTTACATTATTGGTTGTGAACAGATTGCTATCTAAATTGAATTATAGTTGATAATTCATTCACTTAGCTTCGTGCTAATCCCTCAATTTACTTCCTGCAGGTTATGTATATTATGTGGGTAGTCAGGAAGGATGTTTTGATGCTGGGAATGTTTGAAACTTGCAACTCTGATCCAGTTTGTTATAAATAATGTTTTATAGTATATAATGCCCCGGTTTGTAAACAAGTTAATTATGTTTGTTTAGTAGTTAAACATGTTGTATAAAGGTTTGTGAAAATTTTTAGCAGAATTCTAATAGAATATGTATTTCAAGTATTCGCTTCCGCCAAACTTAATATTATATTGTGATATTAAATGAGGGGCGTTATAAATACAATTCACCATTTCAACTACTATTACATTGTTCTTTGAGATTGTCATATCTGTTATCTGATATACTCTATTTCTGTTAAAACGATTAAAAAACCTTCAATTAACTTAATTAAAATCAGAAAAAGTTTTTAATTGTATTCAACCCCCCCTTCTACAATTAAACTTTACACTTTGCGATTCCAAATCACTAACTGATAGTGATCACGGGACTCTCAGAGATATCTCGAATGATACCCGAAACGGTTTCACCTATATTTCGTGTACATGATACTCTAGAGTCTTTCATGTCACGCCAGATAAATAATAGGTGTAAGTAGAGTGACTTAGTTACTTCTACCCACCTGAGCGATACGTGGCACTGCCACACACTAGTAGTATCGTCTCGCGGAATGAGCTAATCACTGTGTGGGGAGGACTCATTCCCTAACGACACTTGTGGATTGTATTCTCATACTATCTACTTCGTCGGAAAGAGTAGGATTTCCCCATATGGTCCTCCATGACTCCTGAGTTAACCTCCAGGCTACATGGCTGACTAGTGGACTAACCCTACATGAATTGACGGATAAAGATGAAAGATAAAGAAAAGATTTAAGATTACCCGATAAAGATTAGGCACAGCTTTGGGCTTTAACATCAGTTCTTGCCTTGTTGTTAGTTGCTATTCTATGATATATGTCGCACCCCCAATTTCGGATTGCGGAAGTGAATCGGGTCGGGGCGCGACTAATTACATATCAAGCACAAAGGTATAATGAACGACCACTATATGCGTCGTTTTGAACTTGTATTGATAAAAACAAAAGTTTACATCAAAATAATGTTTACATTAGCCCAGTTTCTGAAATTGAGAGATTTACATCACATAATTACTTTATACAAAATATAATAATGCAATTAAATCTCTGATTGTATGAATGCTGACTCGAACTAATGATTCCTGTTTGGGCAGTCCAACCTACTGCTGTGTACCTGTGATACATGCTAAAATGGGTCAGCGAAACGCTGGTGAGCTCACAGGTTTGTATATCAATATAATTGTATGAACCGCAAGATTTATAATTGAATTTAAAATGCAATTAAACAAAATAAAAGTTATACAGCCATGAGCACATAGTCTGAGATTAACTTGAGTGTCGGGTCCAATTAAGGAAACCCAACTGAGGTGCCTCCTACGAGTGCCTAATCTACACTCGTCTTCCCAAATGCTAATACGTCCATTTGACCAGTTAGTGCGTGCTAACCCGGACGAGGATTGTCAATCATATATGATATCATATACTAACATTCACGCTACATATGTATTACCAGACTATGCTATGGAGGACTTTATTGATTAGTTGAAAACAACTCATGTAGTATTTGATTGTTTTGTACTTGCGTTCAACATGTAAATAAAACGTGCAATGTAATCACACCCCTGATTGAAAAGCAGTAAAATAGGGGCCATGAGACTCACCTGAGCCTTGAGTGTTTATCGAAATAAACTTGAATTGATTAGCTTGTGAATTGATGTCCGAAGACTTGTAACCTGAGGGCGTTCAATACGCGCGATGGTTATTAATTGTATAGGCATCTCGAAAGACTACCTTTGTAGTTGTTTGTCCAACTATAATGTCCAAATTACCCCGATTTGGTTGATTGACTTATCCAGATTACTACGATCTGGTTGATCGAATTGTATGTTTTGAGAACGTGAACGGCCCGTTGGTGATTGTTTGTGTTAATAATTTCAATACTATTATTTTGATCCCGAAATGCGACGTTTGAAAAGTATATTCTAATATGTTTGTAAAGTCGTATCGCATAAAGGTTTGAAGTCGGTTAAGTTTGACACTTGGTGTGAAATGTATTTACAAACTATAAGTCACGGGGGTCCGGGGGCAGCGCCCCTGGTTAGCGGGGTTCCAGGGGTGGCAACCCCTGGCGGGGTCCAAGGGGCTGGCCCCTAGTTGGGGTCGAGATGCCAAGTCAGCTCGAAAAATTTTTATTTCTACTATATTGATTTGGTGAAAAACGCATCTGGGATTTGAATTTGGATAAAATCAAGTGATAAATTTCATGTTTTGACACTTAGTAAAAGCTGAGTTTTCAAGGTTCTGTCTCCTGCGACATTGGGTGCGACGTAAGGTGTGATGTCGCAGGTCATGACTACGACATTATTCGTGGCGTCGCTAAGTGTGACATTCGCAATTTAATGCGACATTAGGTGTTATGTCGCTATGTGCGAGGTTGTAGGTTCCTGCGACGTTGGAGTCGATGTCGCTATGTGCGAGGTTGTAGGTTCCTGCGACGTTGGAGTCGATGTCGCTATGTGCGACGTTAGCAACTTAATGCGACGTTGAGGCTAATGTCGCACCATGCGACATTGTGAGAGGTTCTGGGACGTTGTAGCTGACGTCGCATAAAGTCTGGTCCAAAAGCAACATTACGGTCTGATGGCCGGAATTTGTGTCGAAAACAAGTTTTTCGGCCACCGTTCGGTCCAAATCTTTTACCCAACCCTTATATGGACATCATAAACTTATATAAACAACAAACATGTAAAAATGAGTGAAAACGAGAGGTTTCGACTTTTGCCGGAAAACTTACAAAGTGTCGAATCAAAAATCCGAAAAGATGAGGTTGTAGATCGTTGCGTGGTGGTTCCTTTTCTCTAAAAATCTTGATGATTTGTTGACGTTTGAGGGTGTTATTTGGTGATTTAAGGTGGTGGTTTGGTGTGGTGATTTGAGAGAAAAAGGGAAAGAGAAAGATGATGGTGATGATGATGAAAATGGGGAAAAAGGGAAGGGTTTCCCCCTTTTTGTCCCTTGGCCGGTCGGTGGGGCCCACCCAAGGTGGGTGTGTCCCAAATTTTTAATCCTTGCGTTCCGCTCCGTGCTGTTTTCATTTTCCCGATCGTTTAAACGTCAATTAATTATTTTATACGTTTAACCGTACATTTTAAAATACAAATATTTTTGTTGAAGTATTTTACCAAATACTTAATAATTGCGTTATAAAATATAACGTTAACTTGTTTCGTTTTTTCGCGCGTCTAACATTTTAATCGCGCATATGTTATTTGTACAATATGAATTTGGATACGAAATATTGTAGAATAATATTTTAAATAATATAGTGTTATTAAATAATTTCATATTATTTAACAAAATTGTTCACCAACGTCCGTGTTAATTGTATCGAGTTACATTCGGTTTGAAACTTGTAGGATTTAATCAAATCGCATACTTGTATATATTCAACAATATATATCACTTGATACACAAATTAGTCTAACACCGAACTAATTACATGTATTAAAACTTGATTAGGCACTAATCACTAGTCCTAATTTGACAGGTGTCACAATATATATTGTTGATATTACATGACTGAGTTGAATGATAAATGTTGTGGGTAGAATTTTCACTAACCTTGCAGAATCCTGACTTATTCTTCATCTCGATAACTTATGAAAATCCTTGAATGCTTACAAGTAAGTTATATTCGGGATACTGGGAATTAGATTCTGCTAAGGTGAGATATTTTGATTATGTGTGATCTTGATTAAATTACTATGCAGGATCCTTAGGTATGAGTAAATTATCCTTATAATTGGGAATATTTAGGGATACTGATCCTGTAAATACTACGCTTTGATTATGATATTGCAGGATCCCGATAGGGATTTTATCTATGCAAGATGATTGATATGTCATGATCTGATTTAACTAAGTCTGGGATAATTGATAATCTTGGATATAGTTTTAGTATTTATACCTTGTAATATATGCTTATTATGAGGATCCCAGATGTATAATATATCGGGATCCCTTTGCTACTAATATTTCCGCATGTTTAATGTATTTTGACTAGGTCATACGAGACGTGGGGAAGTAGTTCCGATTTCCTTGGATCGTATCAAGCTGACAGAATATTTGATTTACGAAGAAGGGAGTCAACACGTGTGAATTGCTTGGTCAAGTGAACGTTGGGACGCTCCATTGAATCTCGGGGAATGATCCCGAATATCTCAGAATTATAGTTATTAGCTTTGTAGTATATAAACGGGGCTTGAATGATCGAAAAGGTTAACTCATCTTCACTACTTACTCTCGATACACTCTCTGCAATACCCCAACACTTACACATTTCACCAAATTATCCACTTAGCCGATCATTCTTGTGCTCTTTAGTTTGTAATTCGTTTTTATTCAATAAGATAAACATAAGGCAAGGATCGATTGATCCTTCCCGAGGTTTTGTGCGGGCGATCTTCTTAAGATCAAGGGTTTTCCTCGTACATGTAACATCCCGAATTTCAGGAAATTAATATCGTACGCGGATATATTTTTATTATGAAATATTATTATGTAGATAACGAGATATAGTGAAAACCGTAAGTGGTTTTATCAGTTCTAGACTGTAGAGTTTGAAAAGGGGTAAATTAATTAGACCGACTCAGATAGATATGTACGTATGAATTGGGATTTATCTCATTTATTCTTAAAAAGCTCCATACACAAAAGAAAAACACAGGGATGATTCTAGCTTCAAATTTCTTTCAAACTAATTCATGATTCATGGTTTCTAGGGCTTAATTCTTCTTCCTTTCAATCTCCTCTGTCCTATGTAAGTGATTTCTCATTTGTTCTTGACATAGTTTTTGGGGTTTCATGGGTTTTGGTAAATTGAAGCTTTTAATAAGAAATTAGGGTTTTAATTAGATGAAATTGATGTTAATAAGTGTTCTTATGATGGTTAGTAATCATATAACATGTTGAAATTGATGAATTTATGATTTAGTGTTTATGAGAAATTCTAGGGTTTATGTTAAATTGTATGAAATGATGGAATAAGCTTAAATACATGATGGGTGATGCTAATAGAGTATAATCATGTAGATAGAACATGAATTTAAGGTAGTAAAGTTGATAAATGATGACTTATTAAAAGAGTGTTCATGGTGATTCATGTGTATTATGTTAAGATTATGTTAATGAGTTTAATTATGAAATTAGTGATACTTATAGAGTATGATTATGATGATGAATATTATGTGGTAAGAGTTTGATTAGTGAAAACTTATAAGTGATCATATGATGAAGTCTAGTGTAGTTAATTAAAGAATCAAAGTAAGTGTAATCAAAGTGGGGGAGGGATTGAATATGATTGAAGTCGATAATTATTAGTGTCTAAAAGTGTCGTTATGATTATGTGTTTATGCAATAGGTGACTAGAGACATGGAGGCTTATGTTGATCAAGATGGTGAAATCATCTAAGAGATTGTGGTGAGTGATACGGGGGTTAAACATGTGATGTGATTGTGTAGTACCGTATAGCTTGCGGGCAAGAGGTTTACACAATCAAAGAATAAGTTATTTGTTATAATTGTTTAATTTAGTTATTGTGTTAAATTACTTGTTTATATTTAATTGTGCTTAATTGTTATGTGTTTAAGTGTTATTTGGTAAGAAAAGTAGTGATTTTCTCATTAGCTTGATGTTAGCCAAGTAATGAGTAAGTCACTAGATTAAAGGTAAAGGAAAGAATTGGCGAAGAATAGTATATGATTCGATTGTGTTGGATCCGGATTGCTGTTGAGTAAGAGGTTACACAATCGGGAGGAAGATATATTGTTGACATATGTGGATTAAATAGTGATGATATAGTGAACAGTGTATGAATTGGTTGTATGTATTTCCGGATAGCTTCCGAGCTAGAGGATCATACAATCACGTGAAGGTTGTTTGTTATATGTTTTATTTCTTATGTGTGTTTTAGATTATGTTAAAGGATGTGTTGATTAGTGTTTTGATTGTTTTTAGTTAGATCATGTGGTATGATTATGTGTAATGATTCGGTAGTGATCAGAAAGTTAATTGCGGTTAACACAGTGTTCAGTGTTTAGTGTTCAGTGTTTAGAGCCCAGTGGTTTTGTGCTTATGTATTGTGTTGATATATGTTAACTGTTATGTAGTTTGCTTGTTTGATTGCCTGTGTACTCACTAAGCAGTTGTGCTTACCCGTTTTAGTGTTTATGTTGTAGGTTGATGTTACGCTAGCGACATGTGGATAGAAGGGTTATGAGAAGCTAGTGACATGGATATAGAGCATGCTTGTGGTTAGAATATGCTTCTTTCTTTTGAATTGTTGTTTTGATGCTCAATTGTGTAAACCGCCCAAACAAAGAGTTTTTGAATTACATATGTTGGTCAATGTGTAGTAGTTGACTTTGAAAGTCAAACCGAGTTATGACGTCTAGTGTATGTGGTTGTCAAGAGTATGAAGTCATATGATTGGTTTGGTTTGGGTCAAAGTGGTGAAAAGTGATTTAGTGTCGAATGTGATTGGTTGGTCAAATGTGAAGTTGACATATAGTCAACAGAGTTATAATGGTCAAACATATGTGATTTTGGGTAGAGTTGTGGTTGTATATGGTAGATATGGTAAAAGTGTCCAAATGGATACCAAAACGGGTCAAAAGGGTTAAATCGGGTTAGAATGTACTTATGTGGGTTTGGTCAATGGTGTTAGACTTGTTTTGGTATGTTGATCATGTGTGCAAAAAGTTAGAGTCCAAGTGTTCATGGTTTGTGATTTGAGTTGTAGTAAAAAGTGGTTAAAATGGTCGAAAAGTGGTTATATGTCCGTTTTTTCGAAAAACGTGAATTTTGGAAAAGTGAAAAAATAGAAAGTTTCATTGTGGCATTATGGAGGTGCCTGCAAATTTTCAGAGTCTAAGTGTTTACGAGTAAAAAGTTATGCGCGTCGGAAATTCGTATTTTGGTATTAGTTTGTGCAGCCCTGATTCCTGGGAATGGGAGTCATTCCTGGGGAATCTGAAATTAAGTGTTTACAGCAGCCCTGATTCCTGGGGAGTGAGAGTCATTCCTGGGGGATCCAAATCCAAGTGTTAACAACACGTCTGGTTCCTGAGGAATGAGAGTCATTCCTGGGGAATCTCTTGTAAATTCACATTTTTGTTATTTGAGTCATTATTTGATTAAGAGAATGATATAACGAGTCTATAATGTCATATTTTAGATGTAGGACCTAATAGAGTGTGTTTTCAGTGTTAGGTAAAAAAAAATGATTCTATTTTCGGGGCGTTTCAAGTTGGTATCAGAGCAATGGTTTAAGAAAGTTAGGTGATCCATGATAGGATTTCTTAAACTTAAACCATTATGTGTTGTTTGATTTGTTATGATTATGATTATGTTTAATGGTCAATGTGATTTATTTGGATTAATCTGATTCTGCGATGATAAATGGATAATTGAGTACAGAGATGGTTGGCAGAGATAAGAGTAAGTTTATATAAGGAGTTATTAATTGCAGTTTTGTGCATGTGTTCAAAATGGATAGAATAGTGAAGTAGTTTTTGACTATGTGTTTGATTGTTAAATTAGTTATTGTGTGTTAACTGTTAAATGAATTGTGTGTTATGTACTTGTGTGGAAATCACATTGAAAAACGATGATATGAGATAGCTTGAGAATGAAGTGTGTATAACATAATATGTCTACGCCTGATCACCGTAGTTATATTATGCTAGTTCACATGGAATTGTTGGAGTTATCAAAAATCAAAGTGATTTAATGTGATTGTTAGAGTAGAGTGTAAGAGAAGAGGTGTTTAAACTATCTGAATTGCGTGTTAGATATTATGATAAGAGGAGATAATATAGAAAGCAAGAGTAATAGACTTGTATCTAGTGATACGTATTTCACTAAATTATGTGAAACCAATATGTAAGGGGTATCTGATTAAGAGCTTGTAGAGTTAGTGTTGATAATGCGTTTAAGTAGAACTAAGTGATATATTGATAAGCATCAAATAGATAGTATATTTTATATTAATTTATCCTTATATTTATATACATTTTATTGCATTTATATGATTTTATATACTTATTTTGTTAATAATTGCATAAATGTATTTTAATTAAAGAATGAAGAAAAAGGAACAAGAACGAGACCAGAACTGAAGAATTAAAGCACTTAAAGAAATAAAGATTAAAGACCTTGAAGAAATGAAGACTAAAAGAGTTAAAATGAAGAATTAGGCCAAGAAAATAAAGAAGTCCGGTTATGAAGATTGAGAGTCCAAGAGTTAAGCCCAAGCCCGAAAATGGAATATTCTGGAATTAACATTCAACCGGCGGTTGGATTAACCAACCGGCGGTTGAGCTTTAGGGTTTAAGGCGGTGCAGACACGTGGAGTTGGACCCGGATTCAAATAACTTCAACCGGCGGTTGGAGAACCCAACCGGCGGTTGGAAGGTCGGCCAGTAAAACTATAAATAGAGGCTCAAATTAACTTAAACGATATACGATTCTAGAATACAATTTACGAAACTTAGGGTTTTAGGACGACTTAAGGTGCGATTTTGGAGGCCAAGGAGCTAGGGTTTGAAGGTTTTTAACCCTAGGAAAAGCTGGTTTGCTAATTGGTGCGGTTTCTTTATCCTTGTAACTTTATTAATCTTTTGGGTTACTTTGGATATTTTTTATTTAAATTAATTACTTATTAGGTTTTCATTATGAATGTTTAAATGTATGTTTATTAGATTTATTATATGAATTATATGTTTATGTTGGAACTATATTATTGAATGCTTATTATACAAGAATTGTCTGTGTTATATTAATATTGATAACAGTTAATTGATTTATATAGATAGCTTTACTAATCTTGTGAGTTTTATAAATTAATTAATGATTGTCAATTATTAATGTTAAGTAACACTGTAATTCAACCTAATCTTGGAATTGTATTAATAAACTGCTGATAGATCTTAATAAATAGTAATACTTTACTTAATCTTTGGGAGTGTTGCTATATGAAAATTATCTTAATCTTTGTGATTTTCTAATTAGTAATTCACCAATAATAATAGCCAACAAAGCAAATAGACATAAGTTGATATAATACGTTTAATAAATAATTGTTTAAATAATTATAATCTTCTATCCAATTGAGTATTCTTAAGTTGTTTCTTAAAACTTATCTATTAGAATATGTATCAAAATATAAATATAATTATGTTCGTTCGGAACTAAAACGTCCCCCTTATCTTGTATATTAATTGTAAATAGTGTAATTAGGAATAAATAATTAGTTGTTGATTAAATCACGTTCCCTGTGTTCGAACTTGGACTTACTTATAAAGCTATATTCTATGATCAGGATAACACTTGCCTGAATTGTGTGATAGTATTATTTAGTATTTCCTTATTTAAAACTTGTTATTATAATTGCATATATTTTCCGCACATCATATATGCATTTATGTATGTTTAATGAATTAAGTGAAGTGTTCTAGGTATGATTGTGTGTATGTGCATGAGTAGAGATAGTGTTAAGACTAAGTAGTACAAGTGCCATTCGTGAGGACACGAATGAGATAAGTGGGGGAGAGTTGTAACATCCCGAATTTTAGGAAATTAATATCGTACGCGGATATATTTTTATTATAAAATATTATTTTGTAGATAATGAGATATAGTGAAAACCGTAAGTGGTTTTATCAGTTCCAGACTGTAGATTTTAAAAATGGGTAAATTAATTAGACCGACTCAGATAGATATGTACGTATGAATTGGGATTTATCTCATTTATTCTTAAAAAGCTCCATACACAAAAGAAAAACACAGGGATGATTCTAGCTTCAAATTTCTTTCAAACTAATTCATTATTCATGGTTTCTAGGACTTAATTCTTCTTCCTTTCAATCTCCTCTGTCCTATGTAAGTGATTTCTCATTTGTTCTTGACATAGTTTTTGGGGTTTCATGGGTTTTGGTAAATTGAAGCTTTTAATAAAAAAATTAGGGTTTTAATTATATGAAATTGATGTTAATAAGTGTTCTTATGATGGTTAGTAATCATATAACATGTTGAAGTTGATGAATTTATGATTTAGTATTTATGAGAAATTCTAGGGTTTATGTTAAATTGTATGAAATGATGGAATAAGCTTAAATACATGATGGGTGATGCTAATAGAGTATAATCATGTAAATAGAACATGAATTTAAGGTAGTAAAGTTGATAAATGATGAATTATTAAAAGAGTGTTCATGGTGATTCATGTGTATTATGTTAAGATTATGTTAATGAGTTTAATTATGAAACTAGTGATACTTATAGAGTATGATTATGATGATAAAAATTATGTGGTAAGAGTTTGATTAGTGAAAACTTATAAGTGATCATATGATGAAGTCTAGTGTAGTTAATTAAAGAATCAAAGTAAGTGTAATCAAAGTGGGGGAGGGATTGAATATGATTGAAGTCGATAATTATTAGTGTCTAAAAGTGTCGTTATGATTATGTGTTTATGCAATAGGTGACTAGAGACATGGAGGCTTATGTTGATCAAGATGGTGAAATCGTCTAAGAGATTGTGGTGAGTGATACGGGGGTTAAACATGTGATGTGATTGTGTAGTACCGTATAGCTTGCGGGCTAGAGGTTTACACAATCAAAGAATAAGTTATTTGTTATAATTGTTTAATTTAGTTATTGTGTTAAATTACTTGTTTATATTTAATTGTGCTTAATTGTTATGTGTTTAAGTGTTATTTGGTAAGAAAAGTAGTGATTATCTCATTAGCTTGATGTTAGCCAAGTAATGAGTAAGTCACTAGATTAAAGGTAAAGGAAATAATTGGCGAAGAATAGTATATGATTCGATTGTGTTGGATCCGGATTGCTGTTGAGTAAGAGGCTACACAATCGGGTGGAAGATATATTGTTGACATATGTGGATTAAATAGTGATGATATAGTGAACAGTGTATGAATTGGTTGTATGTGTTTCCGGATAGCTTTCGAGCTAGAGGATCATACAATCACGTGAAGGTTGTTTGTTATATGTTTTATTTCTTATGTGTGTTTTAGATTATGTTAAAGGATGTGTTGATTAGTGTTTTGATTGTTGTTAGTTAGATCATGTGGTATGAGTATGTGTAATGATTCGGTAGTGATCAGAAAGTTAATTGCGGTTAACACAGTGTTCAGTGTTTAGTGTTCAGTGTTTAGAGCCCAGTGGTTTTGTGCTTATGTATTGTGTTGATATATGTTAACTGTTATGTAGTTTGCTTGTTTGATTGCCTGTGTACTCACTAAGCAGTTGTGCTTACCCGTTTTAGTGTTTATGTTGTAGGTTGATGTTACGCTAGCGACATGTGGATAGAAGGGTTATGAGAAGCTAGTGACATGGATATGGAGCATGCTTGTGGTTAGAATATGCTTCTTTCTTTTGAATTGTTGTTTTGATGCTCAATTGTGTAAACCGCCCAAACAAAGAGTTTTTGAATTAAATATGTTGGTCAATGTGTAGTAGTTGACTTTGAAATTCAAACCGAGTTATGACGTCTAGTGTATGTGGTTGTCAAGAGTATGAAGTCATATGATTGGTTTGGTTTGGGTCAAAGTGGTGAAAAGTGATTTAGTGTCGAATGTGATTGGTTGGTCAAATGTGAAGTTGACATATAGTCAACAGAGTTATAATGGTCAAACATATGTGATTTTGGGTAGAGTTGTGGTTGTATATGGTAGATATGGTAAAAGTGTCCAAATGGACACCAAAACGGGTCAAAAGGGTTAAATCGGGTTAGAATGTACTTATGTGGGTTTGGTCAATGGTGTTAGACTTGTTTTGGTATGTTGATCATGTGTGCAAAAAGTTAGAGTCCAAGTGTTCATGGTTTGTGATTTGAGTTGTAGTAAAAAAGTGGTTAAAATGGTCGAAAAGTGGTTATATGTCCGTTTTTTCGAACAACGTGAATTTTGGAAAAGTGCAAAAATAGAAAGTTTCATTGTGGCATTATGGAGGTGCCTGCAAATTTTCAGAGTCTAAGTGTTTACGAGTAAAAAGTTATGCGCGTCGGAAATTCGTATTTTGGTATTAGTTTGTGCAGCCCTGATTCCTGGGGAATGGGAGTCATTCCTGGGGAATCTGAAATTAAGTGTTTACAGCAGCCCTGATTCCTGGGGAGTGAGAGTCATTCCTGGGGGATCCAAATCCAAGTGTTAACAGCACGTCTGATTCCTGAGGAATGGGAGTCATTCCTGGGGAATCTCTTGTAAATTCACATTTTTGTTATTTGAGTCATTATTTGATTAAGGGAATGATATAACGAGTCTATAATATCATATTTTAGATGTTGGACCTAATAGAGTGTGTTTTCAGTGTTAGGTAAAAAAATGGTTATATTTTCGGGGCGTTTCAGTACATCTCTGTGTTCTTGCATTCGTTATTTGATTACTCACTTTATTCATCATTTTTTGCATATAAATTGTATTATCCCGGAATTATCCCGGATTATACTTGATTTTTACGTTCATTTTTGTTATCAAACACTTGATTATCATAAATTAGTCATTCATAAAGTATTTACTGGCATTTTTAACAAAGATTTACATTCGTACTTTGAAATATTAGGTTTTCTATCCAAATTTAGCATTTATTGTCAAATTATCTTGAAAATCAATACAAACACACTACCTCACAAACTAGATTTGATCACTTAATTGCCTTGAGTAATTTTTGACCAAAACAATAAAGATTAAATATTAGCTTTGTTGATAAAGATTTTAATTGGCGTTTTATGATGTAGAACCCATTATCCTTACTCAGCTTAATAAATTGACACATGTTTCTACTTGTCTGATTGTGTACACCGTGCAAGTTAAGAAGCTACAGACTTAAACTTCGATTGTGGGTGAGCTGGGTAGAAGATTAAGGAACTTATGTTTCATACCTTAGCTCATTTAGTAAATAGATTATGTAACTAACCATTTATATTTCCGTTGGGTTTTCTTACGATATGTTATGATATAGATTATGTAACACCGAGTTGACATTTTTATCAACATTGTTGGTTACATTTTTAAAATAATGCGACGCTTTCCGCACTACTATATTTACTAAAAGAATTTTTTTGAAAACCCGTATTTTGGAAATCAGGGTGTTACAAAAGTGGAATAAAATACGTTGTGACGTCAAAATTTTCATCGGAATCTACAAACATCTTACCGACCCTCGTCCAAGCGGCGCAAATGAAAAAGACATAATCGACGCGTATTATAACTTATTTAAGTCCCAACAAAAACGCAAGTTCATATACGAGAAGTGTTGGGATGTGCTCAAACACTATCCGAAGTTCTATTCGGATGATGGGGTCATGACCAACCGACGGCCAAACCACCGATCCCGAACCGATAAATCTTAGTGATGACATGCCTTCATCAAACCTCTTGCGACTAACATGGAAAGGTTGTTCCAAAAAGACCAAATTCGTCGACCTCCCGGCCGTGCTCAATCAAGAAAAAGTCAAAAAAGTTCGGGTTCGAGTGATGCCGCAACTTCTTCACGCACTTTGAAAGAACAAAAACGTTTAGCAAATATCATATCCGCGGAAGCAAAACAAAGAACAATGGCCACGATCGACAAAAATTCTACCAAAAAGACTATCTTTAAATCGTGGAAAATGCTATATAAAAAAATACCGAAGGGTCTTAAAGGCAAGGAGAAAAAAATGCTCGAAGAGGTGCAAAAAACTGTTGTTAATTATTATGAGTCGGATTACAAAACGGTTTTTGGGATCGAATCAGCTTCGGGTTCATTCAAAGTCAACGATTCGGACGAAGACGAACACAAAAATGAAGACGAAGATTTGAACGATTCGGAGTAGACGACTAGTTTAATTTTTTATTTTCGATAAATGTATTTTTTTTTAGGAATTGTAACGTTTTATTTTAAATTAATATAATGTTTTTAGTTTTAATGAAAATATTTTATTTAAGACGCAATGTTTTATTTTTAATGAATTTAATTAATATAAATTTATGCTTTGAAAATATAATAGTATATGTGTTGATTGAAAAGATTAGAAAAAATGAGGCTCGTAAAAATTGCTACGTGCGTTAAGTAGACAGTTTGATTTATTAGTATTGTGGTCTAAATAGTTTTAATCTACTGATGTTATTACAATCTATCTATCTATCTATTTATATTATTATTATATAAATAAAACAAAGAGTTTTCCTTCATTCTTAGTTATGCTACATCACCACTTTTTTTTTTTTTTTTAAAGTTCCATAATTATGCCACCTCATCAAATTAGTTTTTTCTATAAAAATCTTCATAATTCCTAACACTCCCATCAAGATTTTAGAAACTTTAGAATCCTAACAAACTACTACCTTTTATTTTGTGAGAAGTCCTAATACAATTTATTATTACCTTATTAAAATAGTTTTTAAAATTATTAAATTACCTTTAATAAATAACGATTTTTTTCCTACCTAAAAAATATTGGGTGAGGTTCCTGGGAGAAGGGGTAAAAGTGAGGGAAGGGAGAGAAGCCAATGAGGAGGTGACAAGTGTCTCCTCATTTCTCCACATTTTTTATTAATTTCCCCTTCCTTTTTTCATTTCTCCACCTTTTTTATTCATTTCTTCTTCCCTTTTTTTATTTCTCCACTTTTTTATCCAATTCTCCCTCTTTCTTTATTTCTTCACTTTTTTTTCTATTTTATTTTTTTAATTTATTTTTTTATTATAAAAAAAAGATTTTAAACTTAAAAAAAAAAATTAACATGTAAAAACTTTTATAACACTTTTGTTAAAAAAAATAATTAAATAAAATTTGTTAACATTTTTTTAGAAAAAAATTCCAAATCTAAAAATTAGTTTTTAACCTTTTTTCCTGTTTAGTTTTTTCTTTTTCATATATCATTTTCAAATTTGTGATGCACCAGAAATTATATATAGCGATGCACATGAATATAAAAAACAAGCTGCAATAAAACTAAATTATTATTGTGTTCACCAACATTATAAATATGATACACTGATTTTTTCTGATCATGATGCATCGAGTATTTAAATATCATGCATCAACAATCAAAATATACTATAAAACATCGTTATTGAATTAAAAAGTGGTGCATCATAGTTATAAAACATGGTTCATCATAGTCATAAAAAATGGTGCATCGATTGTTTAAAAATATCATGCATTGACATTCAAAATGTATTATAAAACATCGTTATTGAATTAAAATGGTGGTCCATCATAGTTATAAAACATGGTGCATCATAATTATAAAATATGGTGCATCATAGTTATAAATATGACGCTCTGACTTTTAGATATACGATGTTGGTGCATCATAGTTATAGAATATGGTGCATCATAATTATAAAATATGGTGCATCATAGTTATAAATATGTCGCTCCGACTTTTAGATATACGATAAACATTATTAGTGTATAAATTTTGGTGCATCATAGTTATAATATATGGTGCATCATAATTTTAATTCTACGATGCATTGAAGTTATAATTTTGTTATATCAGAATTTATTTCATTCAAGGTATAAATATGGTGCATCACATAAATGTTTTTTTTTGTAATACTATATATAAAATTGTATTTACATATAATAATGTGAGGTAAAACAACTACAGTAAAAAAGTTGAAAACGTGAAAAAAACGAAAACAATTATAAATAAGTCGTGAAAAATGTTAAATGATAAGGTTGAAAAGCGCAAAAAAAAAAAAAAAGCAAAAAAATGAAAAAAAAAAACGAAAAAGTCAAGAAAAAAATTAATATAAAAAATAAAACTAAAAAAATTTAAGGAAAAAAAATGGAAGAGAAATGATAATGGTGGAGAAATGTAGAAGGTGGAGAAATAAATGAGGTGGAGAAATGGGAGGACACTTGTCACCTTCCTATTTGCTTCTCTCCCTTCCCTCCCTAAACCTCTTCCTTACAAGAACCAATATCAAAAATATTTCATTTTTTACTGATATCTCATACATTGCAATTACCTAATATTATCATCATCAAATACTATATTTTAAGGAACTTAGTTTTAATAAAATATAATAAGATGTTAAAAAAATTATGTATTCTTTTTATGCTCAAAATAGACTATACTAACGTTTGCATTTTTAATTAACAACATTAAACTTGAAAAAAAAGTTCATACATTATAGTTTGATTTATGTGACTAATAATTTTTCATTTTCATTTTCAATGATAATTGCATTTTTAATTTACAACAATTAAACTTACAAATTCATATAGTTGCTCAAAGCCTAATAGCATAAATAAATACTATTCGTATGTACTCAATATTTTCTGAAAGATCATCTGACAAATCTAACCAAATCAAAATCAAGTTACATTACATTAAATTAAATTTAAATATAACTAACAAGTTAGATTATTTTACATCGAAAGAAGGAAGAAAAGAAGAAAACAGAGCAATTAAGTTTGTTTCCATCATTACAAAACAATCCCATCAAAGCTTTATCATCTTACCCGCCAAGTTTTTAGTAAATTAATAACACCTCTCCCTGACCCTTCCTCTCCTTTGTTCATATGTACCTGTTATTAATCCACCAAAAAAAAAAAGTAAAATAATAAAAAATAAAATCTATAAGCTTCATATGTGTTCTTGAGCACCATGAGCTTCTTTAACTCACCTGTTGCTAAAAGAACTCGCCTTCAATGGAAGTTTTATGCTCAAGGTATACAAACTGCTTGTTCTTGTTCAATGCCAACTACATTTTGCATTTTTTTTTTAAATCATGGTATTTTACTATTTTAGATGCTGATTGACAGTTTGATATATACGGGGTTTTATTTTTTTTCCAAAAAAAAGTATTCTTTTAGTATTAGATTATTGATATGATATATTTAATGACATATATCTGTGAAGGGTTAAATGGAACAAATTCAGGTTGTTAAGGTTCTTCAAGTAACCAGACTCGAAATCGAAGCAGGGAAATATAGTTTTCCCCCATTGTGGTCCTAAACAAGAACCAAAGCATTGATGTATATGATTGTTGTGGTCTTAAATCGCATAACTTCAGGTTTTGCAGGATCTAAAGAATTTTGTAGATCAACAAGACGAAAACTTGATGAAGCAAACAAAGTTAACAAATCAATGGTTGGTGAGCTTGAAGGGGTGATTAAACATGACGAAGATGGTACGTTTTCAGGAGGGCCTCTTGTAACATGTGTTTCATATGCATTTATGTATTATGATATAAGTACTAGTTGCCATAAAAAGACTTATTTAAAGATAAATTAAAAAGCTATCGAACTATTTCAAGTTTCGATCTATAGATAATTTAGTTATTGGATTGTGTAACAATCACTTTGAAACGCACATCCAAATACCTCCTTAGTTTCTAATAGAGACATTCATCGGGGTGAAACAGGACTGGAACCGAACTAATGTTAAATTACAAAATCTCGATAACCAGCAACCGAATTGATCTAAACTGGTTTGGTTTAGGTTAAGAACCAGTTTGGTCCCAAATCGAACCATATAGATGTAAGTCAATATGACAAAGTTTTCAAATTTGAAACCGAGAATCTGTTTGAAAAACTCAAGAACTGAAACTGGATGTTGAATAACTCCAGAGTAGAGAAGTGTTAAGATGAAGCTAAATATATATTGAATAACTCTATTCGTTTATATATATACATTTCTATCTGTCAATGAACTTGTCTTTTGTTTCTTTTATACTTATGAATGTTAACGCAGTAGCATTTCATTGCTCAATGGAAGAGAGTGATGGGGTAAAGGAAATGAATGATATTAAATCCAGAAAACTCGCATTGAAGAACGAAAGCTGCAGTTCGGAAGATTCCTTTAAAGCCGGAACTCATACATACCCAATTTGCTTATCAGACGACTCGGATACAGATTATAAATGTGTACGTGAAGAACAAGAAGGTGGTGTGCCCTGTTTCTGGATCTCTATCTTTTAAACGTTGCATATTTTGGAACATTCACTTATAAATGTGTCAACTCAGGCTATAATTTATATATGCCACGCTTAACAGGAGGAAAGAGGTTGAAAGTAGCCCAAAGTGTAGTTTCAATCCTAATCATATTATTCAAAAAATTTAATATATCAAGGGAAAATCTAACTTGGGGTACTGCAAACCGGTTTTTGAACAACTCTTGAAAAAAATTGTTGAACCCAAAACTAGTTTTTTTCTGAAAACTCCAGAACCAAAAACCAAACCAATCTAACCAAAGCACCAAACGAGCTGAACAGTTTTGGTGTACCTGGATCAATGTGTGCGCACCCTCGTGCATTCCTCTTACTTTTGTTGTATAATCCTTTGTTTAGGACCCAGAGGCCCATCTATATCAAATAAGCCTGAAGAGTCATCACCGTATGAATGTAAAGATGAAGAAACTGATGCGGAAGGTATGTTTCTTATGATGCTTTAGGCTGTATTCCTTTATAGTTTACACTATTTATTTATTTTTTTGCTTATTAAGGGTAAATAATACTTTAGGATGCGAATATTTGCAGTACATTAGACTATTAGAGGTGTTTTCACTAGAAGTTTTCAGTGAAAACTCGTAAAACAGAAAGCATTTTCAAATAGGAGTTTTTAAGGAAAACATTTCATTGAAAATAAATCCCACTTCATAGCTTTGAACTATGTTCCTTTCTAGAGACAGTCATGTCCTTTGTTCCCTTTTATACCTAAAGTTTATTGAATCTTAACACAGAATCAACTCATCGTTCAATAGAAGAGAGTGATAGGGCAAGGGAAACAAATAGTATTGAATCCTTGATGATGAAAAACGAAGGCTACCCTTCTGCAAATTCATTGAAAACTGGGACTCATACACACCCAGTATACTTATCAGATGGATCAGATTCAAGTTCAGATTCAGATTCTGATTCAGATGATACATTTGTAACTGAAGAAGAAGAAGGTGATGTGTCTTGTTTCTTGATCTCTATGTTTTACATGTTGCAAATTTACTTGGGTTATATCATATAGATGACGGGCTTAACGAGCAAAATGGAAGTAAAAAAAAAAAAATGCTTAAAAGGAAGCAGGTCGAAAGTTTCCCAAAGTGTAGTTTCAAGCCATTAACCCATCTATTTAATTTTATTATTCAAGTAGTATAATATGTGATTATCATATTTGACACATTGGTTAATATATAGAAAATTATTATCTTTGGGAAAAAAAAAGTTTTTCTGACCAAGTTTCCCATCTTGGACCTGTGATCTGCCGATCCGCCCATTTTGCCATCTCTTTACATTCGTAGCAGAGGCTGATGGGGTATCTTCAAATATCTAAAAATATAGCTTCAAAAGACCAAATAATACAAAATTAGGCCGTTATCAGTGTATTGAAGATGAGGAATTTAGTTCTAGTGAACGTGAGTAAGATCTTAAATGATATCACCTTTTCACTACTAAACAAGATGTTGAACCAGCTCCCAACCCAGTAACAATCTTCTATGAAAGACGAGAAGAATCATTCGGGACACAAAACAAAATGAAAATGATTGAAAAAACCAATGGGTAGATTAATATTAATGTCCTTTGTTCCTTTTATACTAAAAGTTTCTTAAATGTGTACGTAGAATCATCTCATTGCTCAAAGGAAGAAAGCACGAAATTCAAGATCAAGAATGAAGGCCACGGTTCAGTGAGTTCCTTTAAAACTGGGTTTCATACGTACTCAATTTGCTTATCAGACGACTCAGATTCAGACGATTCATCAGTACTTAAAGAAGAAGAAGGTAATGCTTCTTGTTTCTTGATCTCTATTTTTTAGATGTCTTACTCGTGTTATACTTCATATCTGATGCTCAATGTGTAGTTTTAGTGCATCAACCTTTCTAATCCTATTAAATAATATATCTTCTGATTACTGAAGTGTACATATTTGGACAAAAAGTGTTTTGGGTCAACCTGACCAACCCTGTACCAGAATTACCAATTTTTAGCGTTTACCTGGCCCACCCGCCCATCTTGACACTTCTCGTTTTTGTTTCTTAAAATTAATAACGTAACAGAGGCTGATGAGGATCTTCGGATTTCCTGCAAATATAATCAACAAAGTGTAAGTAGTATGGAAGCTGACTCGTTTCAGTCTACTGCAAATGAGTCGATTAGATCTAGTGAAAGTGAGAGTGATTACTTCGATAATTCTGCTTTTTCGCTATTAAAAAACACTCCGAAGCAGTCCACAATTCAGAAGCAATCTAAAACAAACATGAAAATGGATCAAAAAGCAATGGAGGAATCAAGTGGTATATATGCAAATGAAAAAGTAAATTCAGAAAATAAAGTGGAAGGAAGTAACACGGAAGGTAAACCTTTTTTAAGTCTCATTTGTTGATAGTAGAGTTTTTTTTTTCTTTACCATTTATGTTGGTACATAATTGATAATCAATGGCTTTAATATCATATATTCATCAAAATTAACAGTCTCTTTCATTACTCATCAGATAATACAGTTGAAGAACACAAAGATAATTCATCTACAGAAGCAGGCTCATTTCAGTCAACGGAAGGCGAGCCATCTAGCTCAAGTGAAAGTGAGAGTCACGACTTGGACAATATCCGCTTTTCACTTTCAAAAACGAAGTTAAACGATCCCAGGACTAAGAAGAAGGCTTCTCTTAATAACGGCAAGGAAAGAAATCATTCTGGGTCAGTTGAGAGAAAGGAGAAGAATCATTCAATACATAAAAGAGACACGCAGAAGTCGGATAAAAGACCAACAAATGATGTCGATGCTCATGAAAAAACATATGTAAAAGCCAAAGTAAAGGGTCATTACAAGAAATTTGATAAAGCAAATGGTGTCAAATATCAAGAATTCATAAAGCGTGGAAAAAAGGCTAATGCTGGCTCTGTAGAAGCCATTTTGGATTCAATTACTAGAAATGTAGATGCTCATGGTGAAAAGGGTGATGATTGTATTCCTCTAAAATTCAGATTAGATGATAGTGATGATGAGTCTTTGATTCAAAAAGATAATGACTCAGATGCGGAAGGCCTGTTTGAAGAGATGGATTTTGCCTTTAAATGTGATGAAATAGGTTCCTACAGAACTCCCACGGTCAGTTTTATCTTGTCCCTTTTTGGTTTTACGTACTGTAGATTCTCAATTTATCTTGTCTTTATGAAGGTTGAGCATCACGAGGAAGATGATTATAACGAGGGTACTGACCTTTGCCAAAGAGGGGAGCATGGTGACATTTATCTTGAAGAGCAAATAGGCTTGAGATGCCGTTTATGTGGGATCATCGTTCTTGAGAGCAAATATGTGATATCAAAGCTAGTGAGTAACAAATTCTGTTGTCCCGATGACATGTTATCTGATTATGTGTATCCTAATTATTCACAATCACATGACTACTGCATTACAGGCAAACTATGCACCTGATAAGTCAAAAAGAAGTCACCGTTTAGATGAGCAACATATGTCTAATTTTGGAAACGCATATTTTGAAGATTCAGACTGGAACCCTGTTGATGTCTGCAAGCAAGCCAAAGGAACAGTTTTGCAGCTCGTTCCTATTAGCATTCAGGGACATTTGTATCCCCATCAACTAGAAGGGTTCCAGTTTTTGTGGGAGAACTTGGCAGGAACGATCGAGCTTTCAGGGTTAAAAAAACTTGGCAGTGGTGGTGGTTGCATCATCTCACACGCTCCGGGAACCGGTAAAACTCTTTTGACCATCGTGTTTATTGAGTCGTTTATCAAGAAATTTCCCAAATGTTTCCCAGTCATAGTTGCTCCAGCGAGCATGCTTCTAACTTGGGAAGCTGAATTCAAGAAATGGCGAGTTGAGATTTCCTTTATTAATCTCAACAACTCTGAATCTTTGAAAAATGAAATGATCAATGGTTGTTCCAGACGTAGTAGAGATTTGATTCGTGCTATGAAGATTAGGTCTTGGTGTAATGGTGGAAGCGTTCTTGGAGTAAGCTACAATTTGTATACAAAGCTAGCTGGGAATTCAAACACACGCAACCTAAATGTTGGAAAAATGGGGGATGTTTTGCTTGATATGCCGGGGTTAGTGGTTCTTGATGAAGGACACACACCACGTAATAAAAATAGCAACATCTGGAACACGCTAGTGAAGCTCAAGACCAAAAACCGCGTGATTTTATCTGGAACTCCTTTTCAAAACAATTTCAGGGAGTTGTTCAACACTTTGCGGTTAGTAAGGCCTGAAACCGCAACTAAGATTGTGAACGAAAAAGCCTTTGCAGATATGATACATCAAAGGAAGAAAAAGAAATGTCAAGATGAATCATCAACTTCTGAAGATATAGAGAAGCTGAAAGTGATCATTTCACCTTTTGTTCATGTCCACAAAGGACATATTCTTGAAAGCAAGCTTCCTGGGTTAAAACAAAGCATTATTCTTTTAAATCCACGTCCATTACAAAAAGGTCTAATAAAAAATTTGGAAAGCTTGGCCAAAAAAGATTTCGAGTATGAACATAAAGTTGCATTGGTGTCTCTTCATCCATCTTTAATCCTCCGTTGCTCATTAACGAAGGAAGAAGAAAAGTTAACAAACAAAGAAGAACTTGAAAAGGTACAACTTCAACCTGATGCTGGTGTGAAAACGAGGTTTGTTATGGAGCTTATTCGCCTTGGTGTATCGCTACACGAAAAAGTTTTGATCTTTAGCCAATACATCCAGCCGTTGGAGTTGTTGAAAGACCAAACTGCCCTTTCTTTTGGTTGGGATGTTGGAAGGGAGATAATGCTCATTAAGGGAGGGATAAATCACAAGCTCAGGCAAGCGATCATTAATGATTTCAACGATCCAAAAAGTGAAGTGAAAGTGTTGTTGGCATCTATCAGATGTTGTTCCGAAGGTATTCATCTTTATGGTGCTTCTCGGGTGGTTCTTTTGGATGTCGTTTGGAACCCATCTGTTGAAAGACAAGCGATTAGTAGAGCTTATCGTTTGGGTCAAAAGAAAGTGGTGTACACGTACCATTTGATGGCTGCTGGCACCACTGAGGAGGAAAAGTATGACAGGCAAGTTGAGAAAGGGCGGTTAGCTGAGTTGGTATTTTCGTCATCTATCGAGGCTGGTGGGGAACCAAGGAAAAAGGTGAATGTGGATGATAAGATCTTGCAACAAATGGTGGATCATCAAGAACTTAAAGATATTTTCAACAAAATCAAGTACCCAGAAAACTGAAGATGAATTCGGTTGAAGTTTTTGACATGTAAGGTACCTGTTTTGCGTTCTTGAATCAAATTCGATTGCTTTTGTTAAGTATAATACTGACTCAAATTCTGTTGTTGATCAGTTTTAAGATGTAACATATGGTGGATCATCATGGAATGACTGAATTAATGTTTTGTTTGACTTAGCTCTATTTCATTTTTTAGCGAGATTATTGACCATTTTGAATTGATTGCTAGAATTTATACAAAAGTAGATTGCTTATTTTAGACCCATTAAAATTTTTTCTCATTTTTGAAAGTGTTACTCTTACAATTCTCTAAATTATGTAAAAATGCTTAAGTTAGATTATAATATTTAAATATAATTGAGTTAATAATGGTTCCCATGGTTTAATCCTCAGAGTTTTAAACTTTTTTCATTTTAATCATTCAAGTTTCATAAATTTTGTGATTTAATCATTTAAGTTTATAGGGTAAGGTTCAAATGAGACTAAAAATTTGTGTGAAAATAGAGGAACCAATGATATGGTGCCATGTGTACAAAGAGAATACAAAACCCATTTACCCCTTAAGTTAAATATCTCACAAACGACAAATCAAAAAATTATGAAAATTGCACCATTAGATTCAGCGTTTGATCCTCTTCGATTTGCCGTTCATTAAGGCATACTTTCGACGAGTTTTTTTTTTCATTATTTTTAGTGGGTTTCACATTACTAACACGTGTGTTACAGCGTTGCGTTTAGGGTTTAGAGGTTAGGGTTTAGTTTAGGGTTGAGAGTTTGGGGTTTCGTCCCGAAACCCCAAACCCTAAACCCTAACCCCTAAACCCCAAACCCTAAACCCTAAACGCTTTATAAAACTCTAAACCCTAAATCATACTAAACCCTAAACCCTAAACCCTGCTAAACCCTAACACTAAACACTGCTAAACCCTAACACTAAACCCTGCTAAACCCAAACTCTAAACCCTAACCCTAAACCCTAAATCAAATGTATAATCAATTACTAACACATGTGTTACTAATATGTAAAACCCACCAAAAAAATGAAAAAAAAAAAAGTTCGTCGGAAGTATGCCTTGATGGACGGCAAATCGAAGAGGATAAAACGCTGAAAAATATGGTGCAATTTTCATGATTTTTCGACTTGTCGTTTGTGAGATATTTAATTTTTAAAAACGTGGATGAGAGAGAAAAAAGTGACACATGGCATATTGTGGTTGGTTCCCCCATTCTCACACAAAATAAATGGTCTCAATTGAAGTCTTCTCTAAGTTTATATTCATCATTCTTTATACTTCAATAATTACTATTTTCATCACTAAAGTTTATCTTTTATAATGATTTTGTCTTTTTAAGTTTATCTTGCGAAACCACATAATCTTTGAAATTTGAAGGACTGAATCATGGAAAAAAAACTAAAATGATTAAAAAGAAAAAAATTTGAAACCTGTAGAATTAAACAATTATTAACTAATATAATTTGTAATTTGTAGAAATAACTCTCAAACTAGAATGTGAAATCAACAATCATAGAATAGAAAGGCATAGCTAGGATTGCCAAGGAGGGGGAAAGCGGACATGGACAGTGGACACCCTACTTTTATGCAAAGGGTGTGTTTGTGTAACGAGTATTGGTTCGAAAGAAAAAAATAAATAGAAAATAGGTATAGATCTAAAGGATTAGAAAAAGGAAATATATTATATACTGTATTATATATTATATACGGAGTATAAATATAAATATATATAGGGATCGGTTATTGTAGAATCTATCTATACTAATAAAGGGGGTTGCGCTGATGTCATGAAGCTGACTTGGCGAGTCCTTAGGTAGGTTTTCATGCTGATGTATCATCCTGTGGTTAAAAGGGTGATGTCACCCATGCATCATAATTTTTCCTTGAAAGAGAACAATTCATGCTAATGAATTAACACCATTAATTAATAATTTTCATTTCTGATACACTCTTATTTAAAAAAAAAAAAAAAAACAGTTTACATTAATTACTTTTTGTTATTTCCCACACTCATCTGCTCCGCCCTTTATTAGCACGCTCAAACGTCTGTTTGGTTCTTCGATACACGCCAAATATAACTTATGTGATACGGTTGGAAACTGAAACGTTTCGTTATCCCGCTTATAAGTAACACCTTACAACACCGCCACAACCCACCTGATCACATACTAATTTCATTCCAGCTTATTTTCCAACCAGATTACTGAAACAATGGAGAACGAAGCTTATGATTTCATTGAAGATCTTGACACCGTTAAGGATTCTTGGAAGCTCAAAGTTCGCATTCTGAGTTTGTCCCGATCCACTTAATTTCCAACTTGATTTCATCGTCATGGACGAAAGGGTACAATTTATATTTTTATTGCATAATCTAATATAGTTACATATTATGTTAACGATTCCGTCGTTTAGGGTGACAAGATACATGCTACCGTGAAAAAGGTCTTGATTCCATTGTCCGAGAATGTGTTGCAAGAAGGTGTTGTTTTCATGCTCAGTAAATTCGGTGTTGGTGCAAACTCATGCAAATATCCTGTTCTTAGACACAGATACAAGCTTAACTTCTATCGTTGTACTTCTGTTAAGAGAGTTGCAGCTTTCAATGGTCCCATGTATGGATTCCAGTTCTTACCTTTCAGTGACGTTTTCCACCATCTGGGTGATCAAAATCTTCCTGTTGGTATGTATTCTTTTCACTGCTTTTACTTTTCTTTCAACATTACGTATAAAATTTTAATAGTATGACTAAATGATATTTAATTTAACTGTGTATGACATAGATATCATTGGATGTGTTGTTAACTGCGGTGATCTTGATGTTTTCGACAAAGGATCTGGTAAAGAAGGGAAGCGTATCACACTTGATATGGAGGATGTTCAGTATGTTCCGTGTTCTTTAAAATTAAAAACATTATATTCTTTCAGTTAATATTGAATACATTGAGATATAATGTTTATTTTTTATTTTTTTGTAGTGCCTTGAGGATGAAATGCACTTTGTGGGATGATTATGCACAGCAGTTCTGATATCGCTCATTTTGTCTATATAAATATATCGCGATATCGCTGTTTTGCATTTGTATTTTAGTGGATTTCGAGAACTTTCGATACTTATTTTGTTTGGAAATCCATTTCAGGTGAAAAGCTGGAAACGCATGCGATTTGGTGTGGAATTGGTGAAGTTTGGATCAAAAGTGGCTGAGCTGGAAATTTGGTCTAGCCGATCGGCTTCATCATTAGCCGATCGGCTTCATCATTAGCCGATCGGTTTATGTGCTATATCCGATCTGCTAAACTTAGCAGATCGGTTTGTTCAGTGAATTTCCGTTGTAGAAATTTGCCTCGTTTGGAGCTTGGTCTGACTTCCTAAAGAAGCCGATCGGCTAGTCTAAAGAAGCCGTTCGGCTATGACTGTAAAGCCGATCGGCTATTCCTAACAAGCCGATCGGCTATGTCTGGATCTGGGTGTGAGGTATGGTGGTTGATGAGGTGTCCGTTTCTGATTGGTTGGCATTTAATGCCAACCGTTTTCCCATCCGTTTTTCAAAATTAAGAAAAAAAAAAAAAATTAAATATGAAATGGGGGTGTTTGGTCGGCAGAGCTTCATATTCATTCACCATCTTCATCCTCATTTACACTCTATATACACACTTCTCACTTCAACCTTCCATCCTCATTAACTACACACATTTACTCCCATTTTCATCTCACATTTACTCCATTTTCACCAAACCCAAATCACCATTTTACTTCACATTTTCGCAAGGATTTGGCTAGGAATTTGTGAGGGAAACATCGAGCAAACATCATTTGGAACAATTGTGTAACAAATTTGGTATAATTTCGATTTAATCTAATTTCAAGTTATTTTATGGATTTGTTTAGTGTTTATGATTTTTGCTTGATGATTGTGATTATGTGTGGCTAGTTACCATTGTGTTTGCTTGGATGAAATAACTAGATGATTAGGGGTGTATATTTTGGATGTTAATTTATGCTTGAGTTTGTGAATCATCCATGGATTTGTATGTATTTAGTTAGTTGTTGTTATGAACTTTCGGCATTTTTGCTAAACGATTATAGCAAATGTTCTTTGTTTAGTAAAAATACCTAAATAAGTTATTTGTCATTTGTGGATCAAAGCATTTGATGATTGTAACAACCCTAGCTAAATATATACAAGTTAACGATTATAGCGAATGTTTGTCGTGTGGATGATTTGCAAACTCACAAAATTAAATTTATGTTTAATCGGAGAACCTTATGTGATTGAGCTTTATCTTAAGAATTTAACCATTTGGTGATTTACTAATTGATATAGCGAACGTTTTCAACCTAGTAAATTGCTATTAATTGTTTGTCTATGAATGATTGATCAAAATTGCGAATGTAATTTTGGAATGTGTCAAATGGTTTAGCTAAGTTGTGTAAGTTTGTAACTATGGCGAACGTCTGTTACTTGATTAAATCATAGGTTTGTTAACTGAAATTGAACTTTAGGACTCAGAGAACTTTGAGCTTAGGTTTGATGAATGTTACCATTTAGCATATGTGTTAACCGGTTGTAATTCTACACCCCGAATTCACTAGTGAAATAGTCCAAGCAAGCATTGTTTTTAATATTTGAAAGTTCCAAATCAATCACTTTGACTCTTAAGAGTCCACCTGCCTAGATTAATCAAAGATTGTAGTTTTAAGCATCGTGACAATTCGGTCACACAAACCAACCACATTTTATTTTCTCTTTTTAAATTGCTCACACTTCTATTGATCATCCAATCCAGTTCCCTGTGTTCGAACCCGAACTTACCCAACTATACTACTACACGATAGGGTCCACTGCCCGGTTGTGTCTTGGTCTAGCTCGGTACCTTTTGGTTTACTTATCAACGATAAATTTTATAACTAGATTTCGCACATCAAGTTTTTGGCGCCGCTGCCGGGGACCTTGATTTGTGAAATTGATTTAAGTGTGATTAATTGATCCTTTCTAGAATTTATTCTAGGAAAGTTACCTTTGTTTGTATTGCGCCGATACGTTTATGGTTTTATCGTTTGTGTACTTTCAGGTGCGATTTGGTTGTGGATGAACACAAGGAGCTCCGGTAAAGAGCTTCTAAGTCCTTTGTCCAATCCGGAGAAGACCAAAAAGAGTAAACGAAGGAGGAAACCAAAGCAAAGATCATCGGAATCATCTAGTAGTCAAATGGATACCGATACATCTTCGGGGAACACCATCGAGGTGGAAGAAATTTTTGTGGAGGAAATTCCATCACCCGAAGAAGAACCTTCAACACCATCCGAAGGTGAAGAAGAGATGGTGGATGAGGATGATACTCCTATGTTCTCACGGACGAGAACCGTGGCACCGACACCCGAGGCGGCCATACGGGTTCAAGATATTGAAAATGATAATTTCTCTTTGAAGGGGCATCATATGCAACTCATTAGAGATAAACAATTCGACGGAAGGGTGCGGGTTGATCCACACCAACACATTGCTAGCTTTCTTGAAATCGGGAGCTATTTCAAGTATGGGGCGAATATGGATGAGGTGATTCGCCTACGGACATTTCCTATGTCACTTTGTGGTGAGGCAAAGATTTGGTATCAAGAATTGGAACCAAACACTATCACTACTTGGGATGAGATGAGGGAAGCATTCGTTAGACGATTTTATCCTCCGGCTTTGGCCGAAAGACTTTTGAATGAGATTAGAGATTTCAAACAACAAGAAGGCGAAACTTTGGTAGAGGCATGGTGTCGGATGAAAGAAATGTTGAGGAATTGCCATGGTCACGATTTGAAGAAGAGAGAAATCATTGGGTTATTCTACAATGGTCTTAACTTGGATTCGGCAAGTATTCTTGATGCCTCGGGAGGAGGTCAATTCCTCTACAAGACACCGAATGAAGCATGGAAGCTTCTTGAAGACAAGGTTATCCAAAGCTTAAATTGGGCTAAGGATAAAGGAGGGAAACCGGTTAAGAAGCATGTTGCATTCGCCGAGGGTACTAGTAGTGGAAGTGGAGGCTCCAATGACTCGGCCATGATGAAAGAAATCAAGGCTTTATCTTCTAAGTTTGATGCACAATTCAAGGCTATAAAAGGTGAAATCAAAGAGCTTAGAGATGGTTGCGATAATTGTGGCGGGAATCATGCCACGGCTAATTGTGCACAAGACGACTTGCCAATGGTAGGAGGTGAGGAAGGTGTTAACTTTCTTCAACAAGGTAATTATCAAAGCGGAAACTACCAACGAGGGGGTTATCAAAACCGAAATTCGGGAGGTTACCAAGGCGGAGGCTATAACCAAAACCAAAACCAAATCCGATTTTCTAGACCTAACCAACCTTACAACCAAAACTCCAACCAATCTCAAAACCAATCATACAATCAAAACCAATCATACAATCAAAACCAATCCCAAAACCAACCTTACAACCAAAATCGACACCAAAGCCCATCTAGAGAACAACAACCACCACCGGTTCAAAAACAAGAACCAACATTGACTCCAATGGAACAAATGATGAAGGAGTTTATGTCAAAGCAAGAAACCGCCTCCGAAAGGATAAAAACTCAAATGACAAATATTCGGTTGAGCATGGAACAAGGGCAAAAGAATCAACAAGCTTCAATTCAAGATTTGGAGCGGAAAATGGAGAGGTTGTCCGAGGGGCAAAGTAGTAGGCCAACCGGTGGCTTACCGAGTAATACACAACAAAACCCAAGACCACAACCTTCACCCTCTAGCGGTTCCAAACCTTACCAACCACCAGCCGCGAGAAATGAGCATGTGAATGCTATAACCACAAGAAGCGGAAAGGAGCTTCCACCACCTAAAACCAAGGACAAAAATGTTTCTAACTCTTTTGTGCAGGAAATGGAGGAGGAAGACAATGAAGAGAATGTTGATGCTCCTACACCAACGGTCACACCGGTTTCACCTACTCCGGTTGTGAAAGCTTACAAGCCGAAGATTCCTTATCCTCAAAGGCTAAGGAAAGAAAAGATTGCGGCTCAATATGGGAAATTTGTGGACATGATCAAGGGCATTCGAATCAATGTGCCTCTGGTTGATGTATTAGCCGGGATGCCGAATTATGCCAAATTCATTAAGGATTTGGTTAGCAACAAAGAGAAATTGTCGGAGGCTTCGGCAATGTTTTTGAATGAGGAATGCTCGGCACTTGTCCAAAACCAAATTCCACCCAAGCTTGGAGATCCCGGGAGCTTCATCATTTCGTGTACATTGGGTAAAATCATCACTTGTGATGCACTTGCGGACCTAGGTGCTAGTATAAACTTAATGCCATATTCACTTTATGCTAAATTGGCCCTAGGATCCCTAACCCCCACTCGCATGAGCATCCGTCTTGCAGATAGATCTTTCCAATATCCCGTTGGGATTGCGGAAAACATGCTAATAGAAGTAGGGCAATTTACCTTTCCGGTTGACTTTGTTATCCTCGAAATGGAGGAGGATAGTAAAGTGCCCTTGATTTTAGGACGACCCTTTCTACATACCGCGGATGCCATAATTGGGGTTAAAGATAAGAAATTGACCTTGGGGGTGGGTGATGAAAGGATTGCGTTCACGGTCGATAAGGCCATGAAACATCCTTATTCTAATGATGATTCGTGTTTTAGAATTGATGTGATAGATGATGCGGTGGAGGAAGAATTGGAAGGCTTGCTTGGATTGGAATCGGAGCTTGTTGACTTGCTAGAGTCGAATGTTGAAGGAATGACCGAGGAGGAGTTGGTCATGAGCATGGAAGAGACAAATGACGAAGAAGAGCTCGAATGTGAGGATGTTTTTGAGGAGCTCACAAAGGATGACAATATGAGAATCAAAACGTCATTGGAGGATCCACCACATGATTTGGAGTTGAAAGAACTTCCAAGTCATTTGGAGTATGCCTATCTCCATGAGGGAAATCTCCTACCCGTAATCATTTCTTCATCCCTTGTGAACGATGAAAAACTTAAATTGTTGAATGTACTTAAGGCTCACAAAAGAGCTTTCGCTTGGCGGACATCCGACATACCGGGAATAAGCCCATCCTTTTGTAAACACAAAATTAATTTTGTTGATGATTTTAAACCCGTTGTCCAAAGACAACGGAGGCTTAATCCCAATATGGTGGATGTGGTCAAGAAAGAAGTAATTAAGCTTCTTGATGCGGGTATTATTTACCCCATTGCGGATAGTTCTTGGGTGAGCCCGGTACATTGTGTACCAAAGAAAGGGGGGATGACCGTAGTTGCCAATGACCAAAATGAAATGATACCCACTAGGACGGTCACGGGATGGCGTGTGTGCATTGATTATAGGAAGTTGAATGACGCCACGAGAAAAGACCATTTTCCCTTACCATTCATTGATCAAATGCTTGAGAGGTTGGCGGGTAATGAATATTATTGTTTCCTTGACGGATTCTCGGGATATTTCCAAATACCCATAGATCCCGAGGATCAAGAAAAGACCACCTTCACTTGCCCATTTGGGACCTATGCCTATAGGAGAATGCCCTTTGGTCTTTGCAATGCTCCCGCCACATTCCAACGTTGTATGATCGCCATTTTTCACGATATGGTTGAAACTTCCATGGAAGTCTTCATGGATGATTTTTCGGTTTTTGGCGATTCATTCGAGTCATGTCTAAAAAACTTGGATAAAATGTTGGAGAGATGTGAGAAAGCCCACCTAGTCTTGAATTGGGAGAAATGCCATTTTATGGTGAAAGAGGGTATAGTGTTGGGCCATAAAGTGTCGGGATTGGGTATTGAAGTTGATAGGGCAAAGATTGATATTATTGCCAAATTACCTCCACCGACAAATGTTAAGGGCATTAGAAGTTTTCTTGGTCACGCCGGTTTTTACCGTAGATTCATTAAGGATTTCTCGAAGATCACCCGTCCAATGACTAGATTACTTGAAAAGGATGCCCCTTTTGTGTTTAATGGACCATGTTTGAGTGCATTTTCGACCCTTAAAGACCATTTGACCAAGGCACCTATCATAGTCTCACCCGATTAGTCCAAGCCCTTTGAACTCATGTGTGATGCAAGCGACTTTGCCTTAGGAGCTGTCCTAGGACAAAGGATTGATAAACATTTCAAACCTATTTACTTTGCTAGCAAAACCTTGAATGGGGCCCAACAAAACTACACAACCACCGAGAAAGAATTGCTTGCCGTCGTATATGCCTTTGACAAATTTAGGCAATATCTTGTGCTATCCAAAACCGTAGTTTTCACCGACCATTCGGCTTTAAAGTATCTTTTCAACAAACAAGATGCTAAACCCCGTCTCATCCGTTGGATTCTTCTTTTACAAGAATTCGACATTGAGATTAAGGACAAAAAGGGAGCCGAAAACCTTGCCGCCGATCACTTGTCAAGATTGGAAAATCCACATCTTGACAAGCAAGGCGATACTAATATTGATGATTCCTTTCCCGAGGAATTTCTTTTGCAGGTAGGTGATGAAAACAAGGATGAGGAAGCACCATGGTATGCAGACTTGGCAAACTATTTGGTTGGTGGAGTTTTGAGGAAGGGCATGAGTCACCAAGAGAAAAGCAAATTTTTCTCTAACTTGAAGCATTATTTCTGGGAGGAGCCTTATTTATTCCGCGTTTGTGCGGATGGCATGGTGAGGAGATGTGTTTCGGGTGGCGAAACAAGAAAGATTTTGGATGAATGTCACTATGGGCCCACCGGTGGACATTATGGTCCCTCGGTCACCGCAAAGAAGGTCTATGATGCGGGTTTTTATTGGCCGACAATCTTCAAAGAGGCTAACACTTTATGTCAAACTTGCGATGCGTGTCAAAGAACCGGAAACATCTCCAAAAGGGATGAAATGCCACAAACTAGCATCCAAGTTTGCGAAGTATTTGATATTTGGGGCATAGACTTCATGGGACCGTTCCCACCTTCGTTCAAAAATGAATACATTCTTGTGGCGGTTGATTATGTGTCCAAGTGGGCGGAAGCTAAGGCTTTACCGAAGAATGACGCTCGTGTGGTCATTGATTTCTTGAAAAGCCTATTTTGCCGATTTGGGATGCCCAAAGCATTGATTAGCGACCGGGGGACTCACTTTGCGAATGCTCAATTGGAAAAAGTTCTCAAGAAGTATGGGGTGAATCACCGGTTCTCAACTTCATACCACCCACAAACAAGTGGTCAAGTCGAGAACACTAACCGTGCATTGAAAAGAATTTTGGAGAAAACGGTGAAGGACAACCGGGCCATATGGTCCAAAAAGCTTGAAGATGCATTGTGGGCGTTTCGGACCGCCTACAAGACACATATTGGAACGACACCGTATCGGTTACTTTATGGCAAAACTTGCCATTTACCCCTTGAAATTGAGCATAAAGCTTATTGGGCGCTAAAGAATTGCAATTTGGATTTGATTGAAGCGGGGGAAAAGAGAATGTTGCAACTTCACGAGTTGGATGAGTTTCGGTTGCAAGCTTATGAAAATTCTCGTCTCTACAAGGAACGGACAAAGGTGTTGCATGACCCGAAGTTGAAAGTGAGAAAAGAATTTAAATCCGGTGAAAAAGTGCTTTTGTTCCAATCAAGATTCAAGTTGAAACAACCAAAGTTCAAACCAAGGTGGACCGGCCCGTACGTGGTCAAGCATCAATATCCATCCGGATATGTGGAGCTTTTTCAAAAAGATGGAGGAACCTTTATTGTGAATGGGCACCGTTTGAAATTATACCATGAGGATGAACAAGAGAGCGAGTGGGAGGAACTCGCAACTTACCCCAAGGACAAATGAATTCGGGGTCGAGTCTAGCTTGGACTCGTTTAAAAAAAAATGAAGCCCATACACGAGGAAACTCGTGTTTATATCCTTTTTGATAAACTTAGAATTTTTGGCCTTCATTTTTGATGATTTTGATGTATTTGCTGCTGCTGTGATTGCGTGAATTGTTAAGTGTTAGGGTGTTTATGTGTTGCTACTGTTTTTGCTGATTTTACATAGGCAAAGCCGATCGGCTTAGAAAAGCAGTTCGGCTAAAGATCAATAGCAGATCGGCTTCATATAACCGATCGGTTTAGTCTTTGAAAAACGACCACAAAACTTGAGCCCTTTTCTGAAGCATTGGTTTTGTACGTTAAAAGCATATCAGTTTATAGTTAGCAGATCGGCTAAAGCTTTTAAGCAGATCGGCTATATAAAGCCGTTCGGTTACTCTAGTTAAAAATCGATACAGAACTCGACCCCCTTCATCTTAAGCGCATTTTAACTACATAAACCGTTCGGCTATCGATTTGAAGCAGTTCGGCTAACATAGCCGTTCGGCTAAGTTTCATAAGCCGATCGGCTTTGGGGTATTGCTGGGCGATTTAGTTAAAAGCAAAACATTGTCTTTTCCACAACCACTAACACAAAAGCAAAACCGATCTGCTCCTCTTTTTTTCTCTCTCAAGTAAAAACGAAAATCACATAAACCCTCACTAAATCATCATCCAACCTTCAAATCTTTCAAGGAAATCAACCTCTAATCATGTCTAGGCAACCTAAGGTATTTCATGTCTCCATTAAATTTTCCTACTAGTGATTTTTTGAGATGAATATCTTGAATCCGGGTTTGGGTTGATTCAAGTGTGGGGATGAATTCCTTTGTGATTTTGTTGTGTATTATGCTTGATTCATACATGTTAATCAGTTTATACCATGATCTTTTGTTTAAATTGCTCAATTTAGATGATTTACAAATTAGGGTTCATATGCTAATTTGGGGATAATCCGAATTTAGTGATTTATGCTTGATAGTTGGTACTAATTGTGGTGTAATTCGTGTTTGCAAGTATAATGAAGTTAATTGGTGGGGTGATTTCCATTTGTGGATGATTTGGAAAAATTAGGGTTTATGTGGAATTTGGGGAAGAAGAAGTTGACTTTTCTGGTCAACTTTAACTTTTGTTTTGACTGACTTTTGTGTAACTTGCGATTGTAATACATGACTAGAAACCATTTGAGTGATCATTTTTGCTCAATTCAAGTTCATGTTTGATATTGAAGTTATGTGTTTATAAGGTAGTCAATAGGTTTGGTATGTAACTTTGATTGTAAGGCTTGCTTGAGTCACATTGTATGACATTGGCATGATTCAAGCATGGTTTAATATTAGGTTGCATGTTTATCCTATTTGAGTTGAAGTTTTGGCTATGTGATTGATTGGTTACTGTCGGTTTATGCTATGCTTGCATTTGTTGATTGTTTTGCTTTGTGATGCGGTTATTAACGTGTGCGCTCGGTTACTAGGGGGTGTGGTTGTGTTTGACATAAATCGCTCATTTTGTCTTATTTTTGCTAACTCTAACACACTTTTGGAAATTTTGTATCTTGTTGTGTTGTGTTGTGCAGAGAGGCAGGAATACCCAACCTGACACCTATGAGCCTCAGTACCCTGAAAGTATTTATGAGGGTTTAATGCCTGCAGACCGCCACCCTCATTTGATTTTCGGACGACATACGTATAACTACCTGGAATACACGGAAGCCTTGTATAAAATTCATAAAAAGGAATGCGAATACCCTCGGGAAATTAACTGGAACCCGTTGGAAGTTGTCGGGGTTGCTCATGATATTCGCAAGACTTTTACTCAAACTGTGAAGTTCGATGACGAGGCTTTCGGTGTAAATGACTTAGAAAAGCTTCTTGGGATCCAAGAAAATATTTATGAAGAATTGGTAATGGAATTTCTGGCAACTTTGGAAATGTTCCTTATCAACAATGTCGACGATAAATTCTTGAGTTTCAGACTTGGTGGGGTCCCCAGAAAATTATCCTTAAAAGAGCTTGCGGGTTGTTTGGGGATTTATACGGATGAGGAATTGTCTTCCCATTGGATTGATAGGTATATTATGACTGGGGCAAGGCTAGATGAGGGGCAGTGTGATGCTGAAGTTTGGGCAACGCTTAGTACATCACGATATCTTGGGGGGAAGAATTTTAACAAACATCTTACATCCCCCAAATATAGGGTGATACACAAAATGCTAGCAAACACACTGACTCTTAGGGGAACAAATAGGGAGAAGGTGACCTTGATCGACTTGTGGTTCTTGGATAAGTTGAAAAGTAGGGACAGGATCAATGTCCCATATGCAGTGGGCAAGTACCTTCACGCCTATGCTAGTGGGCATAAGCCCACGTCCAAACTTTGTGGTGGTCATCTAATCACCCGGATCGCCAAGGGCTTAAAGGTCAGTTTGAAGCCCCGAGGAGTTCCAGCCTATACCTTAGTGGAAAACAATACCCTTCCAATTGGGGCCGAATCCTATGCCACGGCCCACATCTTAAGAAAGAAAGGTGGAACTTATGTTGCTTATGATCCCACTCCTCAAGAGGCTGCCTCTGTGTCTCGAGCCGGGTCTCGGGGAAAAAGGCCCGTCACAATTGAGGATTCTGATGAGGAAGAAGAGGCTGAGCAAGAAGAAGAAGCTGAAGTTAATGTACATCCGGGTCGTGGTCATTCATCTCATTCTGGAGAGCCCGCGAACTGGCAGAGTTTTATGTCCAGCTTCAACAGTATGCAACTAGAGCAAAATCGAAGATGGGGAGAACAAGAAGCCTGGCAACGGGAGAATGTGGCTTTCAGGGACGAGTCTAGGTATGAGTGGGGAGTTAATCAATACCAAAATGATTGGCTAATTCACGACCATGAGCGAATGGGCCGCCATGTGCCCGACCATGTGCCTATCCCGTATCATCCACCACCTCATTGGGGCGAGCCGGGGGGTATCCTCCCTGCTCCTATTTATGATCGGGATGCTGCTTTAGTGGAGCTCCAGCGACATCAGGAGCATATGCACACTTCTGATTATCACCAGCAGCAGCAGGATTGGGGCACTCCTTGGTCCTCAGCTCCATCCCAGCCTAACACTTGGACACCTCCTGAGCCCTCCAACTGGCAACAAGAGGCTCATCACCATTGGCTTTTTGGATCGCCATCACCGTATCAGCAGCAGTATCAGCAGGACGATCCCACCCAGGACCCACCCCATGATGGGGGTTGGTAGTTGGGCTTTATTATTATTATTATTTATTCTGGGATTGTAAAACTCTAAACAATTTTTTATTCTGCGTTATTTTTCTTTTTGGTTCTTTGGATGATTAGCATTCATTGTATCATTTTTATTTTTATTTTATTATCATGTGGGCTTGTGTTTGGTGTTTGTTTGTTTGTTGCCCATTTGTAGCATGTGGAGCTGGAGTGGATTTCTACAAGTTTATCATGAGCCAGCTCCTCTATTCTCACCTTCATGCAAAACCCCCGGGGAAGTTCTCGTTTCTTTTTACCCCCACGCTTTTGCTTATTTATTGATTATATTTGCATTGGGGTCAATGCAAACCTTAAGTGTGGGGAGGTATTCACTTGAATCTTGTTCCTAGTATATTGTTGTTTTATAGCCACTTATTAGGTCTGTTATTGATCTTGGATTTTCCAATTGAACTTTACGAATTCTAATAACGGGTTATGGAATGGTAGTATGCTAGGGATTTGCTTGTCCTTATTAAATTAATTGCTTTGGAATGTGTTAGTTAAAATCTATTAAAAGCAATTAAATGTTTCCCTCTTGCAACATAATTTTTAGAGATGTGTCATAAAAGCAACCTAATAGGGTGAATTGCATGACTTGCACACTTGTAGCCCCCACTATGAAAAATTGTGAGAAATTTGAGCCTTATTGAGAAAAACACTTACCTTTAGTGTTTATATTGTTTGATTGCTATGAGTGTGCCGGTGATTGTAGTTTGTTCTAGAACTTGCCTTAGTGATGCATTTTGAGAACGCTGTGGGATCACAGAAATGTGATATAAGTGGGGTCAACGACGAGGAGGTATTCTTAGGAATTTTTTGAAGTTATTTTGCTTTAAAACCATTTATATCCAGTTAACACAGGTCGTTAGCACTCATTTTTAGTGCTAAGAAACCCCTAGAAAACTTCCACATTCAATCACTAAATATTAGCCTTATTTTTGTGTAGTCAATTCCCGAACCATCATTTTTCTAAAATGTTGCCTAATTGAAATTTATGATGAATTTTACCAAAATGTGACTTAAATCGTTTTGAATTGGGATTCTAGTGTTAAATTCTATGATTGAGATTGGAAACAATTAAATGAATAGAAGTTAACCTTTGAGCTTAAAGTTTATAGTTGGATGATTGTAGTCAAATAAATGGCCTTTGGATTCCTGAATAAGTAGTTCCCGAGGGGTGTTCTACGCCTAGCCACCAAAGACCTTTATCCGGTCTAGGATGGTTGGTCCGAAAGTTCGTTACATAGGGTTCATAGAAAGTCATAGAATGCAATTATTCCAATCAAATGTGAAAAATCAACTTGAGTTATTTGTGCGAAATTGTTAAACTATGAGTCATAAATGAGAACAAATAATAAGTTGAATCGATTTGGCACGAGAGTCCTAAGTTTCATTACTGTCACATGTTTAAACCAATAGGTAACATTTCCGCATTTTTCATGGGTCTTGACTACCACTTTTCACCAATTATTGTGTCTATCATACCCCTAGTCCATAATTAGCCTACATTGTTACAACACATGCTAGAATACCTCCTTTGAGATCTCACTTGGTGCTCACGTCAAGTCGGTGGAAATTTGATCCTCTTGCAAGCCTATGGTAACAATGCATCACGACTTGGCTTGATTGAGTGTTAAAATTGCTTACTTCCTTACCTTGTAGTCTTATAGGTTGAGAGTGAGTGACTAAACACTTATCCTTATGTGAGGTGCTAGGTCGTGCATTCGGGCTTGACAAACCAAAACATCTCGAGTTATAATGCTTATACATATGTTGCTAGCCTAATTGCTTTGGTGGTTAGTGTTAGTATTGTTTTGGTAAACTTGATATTCACCTATTGTTGTTGCAAGAGTGGGTTTTGAAATGGTAAAATTATGGTTTGCTTGAGGACAAGCAAAGTTCAAGTGTGGGGATATTTGATATCGCTCATTTTGTCTATATAAATATATCGCGATATCGCTGTTTTGCATTTGTATTTTAGTGAATTTCGAGAACTTTCGATACTTATTTTGTTTGGAAATCCATTTCAAATGAAAAGCTGGAAACGCATGCGATTTGGTGTGGAATTGGTGAAGTTTGGATCAAAAGTGGCTGAGCTGGAAATTTAGTCTAGCCGATCGGCTTCATCATTAGCCGATCGGTTTATGTGCTATAGCCGATCTGCTAAACTTAGCAAATCGGTTTGTTCAGTGAATTTCCGTTGCAGAAATTTGCCTCGTTTGGAGCTTGGTCTGACTTCCTAAAGAAGCCGATCGGCTAGTCTAAAGAAGCCGTTCGGCTATGACTGTAAAGCCGATCGGCTATTCCTAACAAGCCGATCGGCTATGTCTGGATCTGGGTGTGAGGTATGGTGGTTGATGAGGTGTCCGTTTCTGATTGGTTGGCATTTAATGCCAACCGTTTTCCCATCCGTTTTTCAAAATTAAGAAGAAAAAAAAAATTAAATATGAAATGGGGGTGTTTGGTCGGCAGAGCTTCATATTCATTCACCATCTTCATCCTCATTTACACTCTATATACACACTTCTCACTTCAACCTTCCATCCTCATTAACTACACACATTTACTCCCATTTTCATCTCACATTTACTCCATTTTCACCAAACCCAAATCACCATTTTACTTCACATTTTCGCAAGGATTTGGCTAGGAATTTGTGAGGGAAACATCGAGCAAACATCATTTGGAACAATTGTGTAACAAATTTGGTATAATTTCGATTTAATCTAATTTCAAGTTATTTTATGGATTTGTTTAGTGTTTATGATTTTTGCTTGATGATTGTGATTATGTGTGGCTAGTTACCATTGTGTTTGCTTGGATGAAATAACTAGATGATTAGGGGTGTATATTTTGGATGTTAATTTATGCTTGAGTTTGTGAATCATCCATGGATTTGTATGTATTTAGTTAGTTGTTGTTATGAACTTTCGGCATTTTTGCTAAACGATTATAGCAAATGTTCTTTGTTTAGTAAAAATACCTAAATAAGTTATTTGTCATTTGTGGATCAAAGCATTTGATGATTGTAACAACCCTAGCTAAATATATACAAGTTAACGATTATAGCGAATGTTTGTCGTGTGGATGATTTGCAAACTCACAAAATTAAATTTATGTTTAATCGGAGAACCTTATGTGATTGAGCTTTATCTTAAGAATTTAACCATTTGGTGATTTACTAATTGATATAGCGAACGTTTTCAACCTAGTAAATTGCTATTAATTGTTTGTCTATGAATGATTGATCAAAATTGCGAATGTAATTTTGGAATGTGTCAAATGGTTTAGCTAAGTTGTGTAAGTTTGTAACTATGGCGAACGTCTGTTACTTGATTAAATCATAGGTTTGTTAACTGAAATTGAACTTTAGGACTCAGAGAACTTTGAGCTTAGGTTTGATGAATGTTACCATTTAGCATATGTGTTAACCGGTTGTAATTCTACACCCCGAATTCACTAGTGAAGCATTGTTTTTAATATTTGAAAGTTCCAAATCAATCACTTTGACTCTTAAGAGTCCACCTGCCTAGATTAATCAAAGATTGTAGTTTTAAGCATCGTGACAATTCGGTCACACAAACCAACCACATTTTATTTTCTCTTTTTAAATTGCTCACACTTCTATTGATCATCCAATCCAGTTCCCTGTGTTCGAACCCGAACTTACCCAACTATACTACTACACGATAGGGTCCACTGCCCGGTTGTGTCTTGGTCTAGCTCGGTACCTTTTGGTTTACTTATCAACGATAAATTTTATAACTAGATTTCGCACATCAAGTTCCATGATTATGTTGCTGCTAATAAGCTTGAACATCATGTTGTCTTAATTGTTCAGTTTGGTAGACTAAGAGACTGGAAAGGTATATCAAATTATTGTTACTATTTTTTGTTGTTGTTGTTGTTTTGTCTGTTCCCACATTCTTAACACTTTACTGAACTCTTTTACAGGTGTTCCATCTATTCAGAATAACCTCATCTGCACTAAACTATACCTTGATGCGCAAATTCCTGAAGTTACTGATTTCAGGAATCAGTTCATTGCAAGAGTTGGTACTGCGTCTTCTTCTCAAGCTGGCAGTCAGCTATCAAGTCAGAAGGTTTATTCTGTTCGCGAAGATTTCCTAACCAGGACTAAGAGAATGACAATTGATGACATTGTTGATGCTACAGAGGTGTTTTATGTTACCGCGTTAACTATTTAATCCTATAATATATACATATACCAATATACATATGTATCACTAAGTCTAATATTTTTTTTTTAAATAGCCTGTTGTATGTGTTGTTCTGGCTACCATAACTGCTGTGGAGGAGGAACATGGTTGGTTTTATGTTGCCTGTCGCAAGTGTAAAAAGAAGGTATTAAAGAAATCTGACATTGTCGTTGTTGATGCAATTGATGATGGTACAAGAAAAGATGATGATGAAGCTGGTAAACTCTATTGTCCTAAATGCAATGAGATGACATCGGCTGTATTTCCAAGGTAGCTTAAAGATCATCTTTTAAATATAAGTATAACTTTCCACAACAATTCTGTTTATTATTTCTTATGTTGTTGTACATTTATAAGGTTCAACTAAGAGTTCAAGATGGTTCTGGTACGACATCTTTTGTCATGTTTGATCGCGATGTTACCAAGCTCTTATACAAGTAAGCATATGAAATCCGTGAGACACAAGTAAGCAGTTGTCTTCAAAACAGTTTAATTATTAATTATACTTTAATCATTTTGTTAACATTTATTTATTAATTTTATTTTTTTAACACTAGATTCAGAGCGGAGAGGATGATTCGTTCCCCGATGATTTTGAAACTCTGATGAATAAGAGGCTGCTCTTCAAGGTTGAGGTTTCGAACTACAACGTAGACATGGGTTTTCAAGTCTACACAGTTCTAAGGGTTTCAAACGACCCTAATCTGATGGCTGACTTTGCTAACAATGATCCTGATGATCAGGTAATGTTTTTAATCGTATGAACAGATATAAAATATTATTTCCGGAATGTCTGAAACTGATTGTTTAGCGAACACATTTTAGGATGACAATCACGGTGATTCTAAGAAACCTGATGATACTTCTGTTGGATTTACTGTTAATAAGGTTTACATCTTATTTTAAACTCTACAAGTTTTATATTATATTTTTTACTATATTTTATTTTCTTACTATAGGGTTTATGTGGTTTGTTTGAAGGATGTTGTATCTTTTACCGGCGACTCATCAACAGCAGCTGATGGTGAGACGGAAACTGCTGCAAGTCCTCTGAAGCGTCCACTTGATAGTGTTGAGAAGGATGATCTTGAGAATTCATGCAGCAAGAAGAAGCTTGCTGTTTCTGTTAAAATTGAGAAGCAATGATGATTTCTATTCTATCTTTAAGTTTATGAAGTTTGTTTAAGACTGTTTGTGTTTTATGTTGTTGTTTGAGGGTTTTTCCCCTTATGTTTCAGTACTCTTTCAATTATGCCTTTTGGTATTTTCAATCTATTCCAAAAGTTCATGTTGGATATTTAATCTCTTATTAACTATATAGTTTGCTATTTAGTTGTGCTTTGATAAGTACTAGCTTATTTTTCTCTTTGATATGTAATTTTCACAGCTTGCCTAAAAAGTTATGTATAATGTTGGCTTGCACACTAACTGTTCATAATATGTTATACATAATTGAACATTAGTTATTAAACCTACTTAACCTCATGCAAACCATCTAAACCTTAAATTTTAAAGGACATTACGGACACATTTAAACCTTAAATTTTATATTAACACTTTCAAAGAGAAAAAGATTTAAACTTTAAATGCAACCTGATAATTTTTATGAATTTTCTACATATATATACTGAAGGGATTAGTTTATACTTTAATTTTAAGGTAACATGTTTTTTTAGCTCATACATATATCTATATATTTACTCTTAGAATGGCCAGAGTACTGTATACAGATGTACATTATAATTACAAAATATTTTATTTTATATGAACAAATTCAACTACAAAAACACATGGAAATAATACACCAATATAATTACGACTTATCCATGACAATACGCAACATATGAAATTAAGTTTTAAAAAAACAATAAACGCACTCTCTTCCATATAAATCAGATTTTCTAATTATATATTAAATTACTAATTAATTAATAATCAACTAACTAACAATTTCCCATAAAACCAAAACCTTGAAAACGTGCAACCCATTTATTTTTTTCAATTAGTTTTGAAAATAGTCTTCATGACCACTTTAAAGCCATGCAACTCATTTAATACCTATGTTTCAAATACTAAATGCATGCATTCACCTACCTCACTTTCAACTACCCATGCCATCAACAATATATACACCATCTATTTTACACAAACCTACTTCACCAAACTAATTTTCGAAATAATCTAAATTCAAAATTACATAATCTTTACTTCAAAAAGTTCCATGAAATGGAGTCACACATGGAGATGAAGGCGGATATGTTTAATCAAGTTGAAAGTGAAATCCAACAGGAGAAAATAAAAAAGGAAATCGTTGAAGAGATGCTCTGAAAATATGAACACTCAATTAAGACGGTTAAAAATATAATTGTGGCACGTACCGAGCTTCCCAAAGGAGAGTTGAAAGAAACTTGCATAGTTTCAATGCTCCAGCATTCGCAAATGGAACATGCTTATGTCAAGGGGTTTGAAAGTTACCTTCAGGCACTGGAGAAAAGTATCGACGACAAGCAGTATTTTGTTAATGTCTTACCTAACATAAAATGATGTCGATCACAGATTAGTTTTTTATGAGTATTTTTTACTATTATCCGTTTTTATTCAACGTATGATGTACTCTGTTTTTCCAGTTATGTTTACTCATTATCAATGTAATGCACTTTTCCAAAAACTTTTGCGGAATTTAAACTATTTGCTACAATCATAAATTACTACCATATCACATATTTCGTTAATTAGTTTCGTTTAAGCAAAATATATTCGTAAACTATAATGGCCTAAATTTGTATAATGGTATACACCATTTCCATGAATCCCATATTCATCCGTCAGCAATATCTACAATTAAACGGCCCAAATCGTATTTTATTAATCTTATATATCTATCCCTAAAAATTTGCTACAAAATTTAACAATAAAATTTAATATATACACAATACGAACTCATTATAAACATAAAGATACATGTTAAATAAAAATATTAAAACTTATCTTTTTATCAAACCCGTGTTTTCACGGGTCTTAAACTAGTAACTACTAGAATAGAATAAATTATTGACCATTAGATGAATCATTGACTAGATCAAACTTTCTACTAGGTCAAAAACACGGAAAATGATTGGTAAGCCTAAAGTTGTAGGACTAAAAATAGGCCTAAAGATTTGATTGGTGGATGTAAAAAATTGATTGGATGAGATTCAGAGAGAGAAAAAAAATCAACCAATCACATTTGTAGATCCATATTTAGGTCCATATAATTGGATCAATATAGCATTACTCCAAAAACACATTAAATAAGGGTAAAAAAGACATTTGAGACATTCTTTAAACACCATTTTCAGTTATTATTATCCTTTGTTAGAATCAAACCATAAAAACTTTCAGTAACGTAAACTATTTTTCTATCCATCTGTAACCAAAAACATATATACAACGGGCACTAGAATCTTATAAAAACTTGATGCACAAAGTTGTTGATTTGATTCACAATAAGCTATAACGATGCACATGCAAAATTTAATATAATCTACAAACTTTGATCCTAATCCAATTTCATACAACAAATTCTTGAATACTCCGTATAATATAAAATTTATATGATGCACATAACCATCATAAAGTTGATGTACAAACATCACATAGTTTTAAACTGATTCACAACTATAATTACATTCTCCAATCCTTCGATTTTCATAGTTCATAACTACATACATATCTTTGGTCTTCAAAAATCAAGCATGTTACATGATGCACATGTCGTGGGTTGTCAAAAGATATAGGATGATTTGATGTACGAATTTTGGGTCTTCAAAAAATTTACATCTTATGTCTTCAAAAAATTTACAAGTGGCCTGAATTCGTGGTGGCCGGAAAAAGGTATCTAATGTGGTACCGTAAAGAGCATATTAATTTCTCCATAATGTTAGGATTTGGGGATGAGCATAGAAGATTATAGTTCTTGTTAATTTAGTTTAGTTTTTTTTTTTCTTTTTCGATGGGGTGATGTGTTCCACCGTGGTAGTGGCAATGGTGCGCCGGAGTTAGTTGCAGGTTTGACGGTGCTGGCGGGCCGAGTTACAGCTGCTATGGTGATGGTGGTGCGGTAACAGATGCCGGTTCTGTTTGGTGCTGGTATCGTGCTTTTGAATGTAAAAATTGATGAGTTTCGTATCGTTACTTTTAGGTGTTCAAGGAGTAATTAAGATGAGGAAGGCGAGGGTATTATGGACAATTTATGGTCATTTTACATTGATTAACGGAGAAAAGTAACCGAATTCATTTAATGGACTACGGGCGAGCAAAAGTAGCAAATATTGGGATGACGGATGACATTTCGTGAATTTAAGGACGGGATGTGATTTTTTGAATAAAACCATGTCTACCTAAAAAAGAAAACTCTTTCACTTATTGTAGGTATGTATAAAGTTTTGGATTTATTATTTCGTTATGTATTAAACTTTATATATTTTGCTGTTGTATGAGTCAAACTTTGAAAAATTCTATTGCATGTATTGAATTTGTAAATATCGTCTATTGTATGTAAACTTTCTTTTTTGGGTAAGTCCAAAATATGAAAGTTACCTTTTTTGACCTTACCAAAAAAGGAAAGATTACATACAATAAACGATATTTACAAGTTCAATACATACAATAGAACAAATGAAAGTATGTCTCATACAATAGTAAAAAGTTTAAAGTTTAATGTATAACGAAATAATAAACCCTAAAGTTTATGAAAATGATATGTCAATAAAAGTTAAAGTATTTAAATTAGACCAATTACAAAACCATAAATTTGTAAATATGTTAAAATAGGACAAAGCCTAAGCTAAAGTATGTAAAAGCTTTTCAAAGTAGTTTCAAATATGGATATCAAATCTGACCCCACTAAAGAAACAAAAAATGACTGTCTGAATATGGACCCACCTGTTTCATCCTGTCACACACTTTGACCACAGCACATTCTCACACCATTTCATGATCTCCTTCACTTTCAATTACTTGAATCATCCATGAAAAAAAAACCTAAAATTAGAAAACATCAAAACCAGGTAACAAACATTATGTGTGTCTAAATATTCTTGGTCACAATGAATGTTTTCAGCACATCCATGGCTGAAAGAACTAGGCTACAACAAAGACAGTTTGCCCAAGGTAGTAGTACTATATATACTAATCTACTTACTTAATTATAAAGTTCTACTTATTTAAAAATATATATTAGTAGAATGTTCTCCAAGTGGTTAATATATATTTTCCAGACACATTTATATCATTTCTGTATTGTTGTGTTATTATTGGTGTATTTATTTATTTAATAATGATATGATATTTGTTTAGGGTTTAATGGAGACAATTCAGGGTGTTCTGAGTCTTCAAGAAACCAAAATCCAAAAAGAAACAGAGAATTGGGACAAGAATTACATGATAGTAACAAAGCTTCTAAAACAACTACTCAGTATGGTAATGTCATCTATGAAATTCTTTTTTTTTTTTTTTTTTTTTTTTGTAAATATTTAGTTCTCTTTACCATATAGCAATGTGGTTATTTAAACACTATTGGGTTATATAGAATTGGTTAATAAACTCAAACTCTGAAGCAGAGTGTATTTTTTTCCTCTATTTTCTGTCAACTTGAGTACCTTTTTTGTATTTCTGTATAACTGTTTGTGTTAGTTAGTGTACTGCAAAATTGTGCCTAACTGAGTTTGAGCTCAACAAGGCTTGAGGGCTTTTTGGTTAACTCGAACTTCGTATGATAACTTAACAAGCCTTTATGATGCAGGGTGTTGACTTTAAAAAGGTTGAATAAATATGTCAAATGTATTTCATATATTCAGAAATTACAATGAATAACAAAACTCATTTCACATACTGTTTACTGCAAATCTTTGAGCCTGTACTCTTTTTAGGAAAATTAACGATAATAAAATCCTACAACTAAATTATTTGCAAGCTCGAAGTTATCAATAGTTATATAATATACAACACTTGTATATTGCACGAGGCTCAGATCGCTCGATAATAGCTCTAGTTGATCCCTCGTAATCTTGAGCTAGGCTCGTCATATATATCAAGCTTGAGATTTATGCTCAAATTCGATAAAAGCTTGACTAATTGCAGCCTTATTAGTGTTTATATACAATTTGCTAGAAATCAGCAAATAAAAGTTGCAGTAAGAAAAACTCCACTCTCTATTGTACTTTTTCAACCACGGCCATTATTCTGAGATGACTTGAACTATTTTTCTTCTTCTTCTTCTTTTTTTTTTTATACATTGTGGGACTCACAAAGCTGAAGTGTTAAGGAAATGGAACCTTAATATACATTGTTAAGTCTATAATCATGTCCTTTGTTTTTCTTCAGCTAAATTATATAAAGTTTCAATGCAGAATGTCATGTTTCAATGGAAGAAGATGATGAGATAAAGGAAATTGACAATATTGAGTTTATGAAAAGCGTAATGAAGAGTCATGGTTATGGTTCTGCGAATTCCATTAGAAATGGGGCACATTCGTACATTGTCTGCTCCTCAGATGACTCAGACTCAGATTATACATTTGTTGCTGTTGAAGAAGAAGAAGGTGATGTTTCTTGATCATGATTGTTGATTTTAAAGGCAACAATTCTGACCCCTTTATTTATAAATATTTCCATTCGGGTAAAATAAAAAATATAGATAAAAATCAAAGGGCTAAATGAGTCAAAGTGTCGAACCTCGAAAGTCACTCAAAGTATATTACTAATGTACAAAGCCACTTAATTAATCGAGCTAAATTAATTGATGCCTATTGAAATAATAACTATTTGGGACACTAATTGCATATGAATTTTTTGGGCAAAAAAGGTTTCGAGCCAACCTGATTGAAACACACTAATTGAGCTCACTTTAAACAGATGCAAAAATAGTAAAGGATTGTTACTTGGAAGTTGATAACGCAAAGGCTATCCAACATCAAGAGTCTAAAAAGGGTAAACGGAAAGATGATGATGGTGATGATGGCCGTGTCGAAGCTATAATGGACTTGATTATTAGGAAAGAAAGCGATCATGGCAAAGAGGATGATGATCGTCTTCCTTTACAATTCAGATTCGAAGATAGTGAAGATGAGTCTTCTGGTAAAAAAGAGGATGACTCAGATGTGGCAGGTCTTTTCCAAGAGATGGATTTTGAGCTCCAATGTGAAGAAATAGGTTCCTACAGAACTCCAAATGTTAGTTTTATCTGTCTTAGAGGTGGAAATTTTGACCCATTTACTTTTGAATGGGTTGATTCGGGCCATGCTTTATCTTAACAAATATGATGGGTCTATAAACTTATAAGTTGAAAGAGGAATGCGTCAATTGGGTCTAACATGTCAAACACGATGAAAGTATGTCCATAATACAACCTCCTAAATCTTTTATTTCAAAATTTTGATCAATAGTGTAATGATATTGCTTTTGTAATCATAATCAACACATTAATATCTATAAAAAGTATATATTAAAAAAGTCATAAAGTATTAGTGGGTCAACACAACCCGACCCAGCTCGGTTTGACCTGCAACCAAATTGGGCAGGACCATCCATCTTGCCACCTCTACTTCTTTCTTGTATTTGTATCGAATCTTATAGAATATAGTTTACGTACTGATAATTGTAAGTGTATCTTATGTGTATGAAGGATCAGATTCCAAAGAAAGATGATTACAATGATTGTTTTGAATGTGATATTGATAGAAATCATCTCAAATGCTGCCAAAGGGGGGAGCATGGTTATATTTACTTTGAAGAGCAAATAGGAATGAGATGTCGTTTATGCGGAGCTGTTCTTCTCGAGAGTAGATATGTGATACCGAAGCTAGTGAGTAACTTGCAATCAGAGGTGCCATGATTGGGTTGGGGGGATGAGTTGAATACAAGTTAAACTGGTCTGAGTAAAGATGGGGGTCTTTTTTAGTACGACCCAAAACGGACCATGTCAGGTTGACCCAAAAACTCTGTTTCGTCAATTTTTTGAAAAATTAAGATACTTTAATGGGTAATTATGATTACGATATAATATTCTATATCCGATTAGGAGAATGTATGCATTAAAAATTAGGCTTTGGCCAACTTTCACCTTGTTTCTCCTTTTTAAATACTTTTATGATTTGCAAATTGGAGCCATTTGACATAACGCCAGCCAACTAGAACTATCAATAAGTTAATGGGTCAAGAATGTCACCGCCACCTGAAATCCGGACACTTTTTCACAATCCTGTCATTGCAGGCAAACTATGCACCCCATAAATCAAATGGAAGTTATCTTCTCGATGACCAACTGTTGCCCACTTCTGAAAATCTGTATACCAGTGGTTCGAATTATGATTCTCTCGACATTTGCAAGGAAACTAAAGGAACAGTCTGGGAACTCGTTCCTACCAACATTCGGGAAAATTTATACCCCCATCAACAAGATGGGTTCAATTTTTTGTGGGAAAATTTAGCTGGAACAATCGAGCTTTCAAAATTAAAGAAACTTGATCCACCTGGTGGTGGTGGTGGCTGCATCATCTCACACGCTCCTGGCACAGGTAAAACCCTCTTGACCATTGCATTTATTGAGTCGTTTCTCAAGAAATTTCCCAGATGTTGCCCTGTCATTCTTGCTCCAGCAAACATGCTTCTAACATGGGAAGCCGAGTTCAACAAATGGCAAGTTGGGGTTCCATTTATTAACCTGAACAACTCTGACCTTTTAAATCAAATGAATAATTGTGGTTCACGCTTTAATAAAGATTTGATACGTGCTATGAAGATAAGTTCCTGGGTTAATTGTGGAAGTGTTCTTGGAGTGAGCTACCATTTGTACGAAAAGTTAGCAGGGAACCCGAAGAACACGAATCTTGAAAAATTGGGGAGAGTTTTGCTCGATATGCCTGGACTAGTTGTTCTTGATGAAGGACACACGCCTCGTAATCAAAACAGCAAAATCTGGAACATACTTTTGAAGCTGACAACCAAAAACCGTGTGGTCTTATCAGGGACACCGTTTCAAAACAACTTTAAGGAGTTGTTTAATACATTGCGTTTGGTCAGGCCTGAAACCGCAATTGATATTTTGAACAACAAGATTTTTGCAGATATGATTCATCAGAATAACAGAAAAAAATCTGAGGATATACAGGAGCTTAAAGTGATCATTTCTCCTTTTGTTCACGTCCACAAAGGATATATTCTTGAAAACAAGCTTCCCGGCTTAAAACAATGTGTCATTCTTCTAAATCCACCTCCACTACAAAAGAGTTTTATTGAAAATTTGGAATTTTCCTCAAAGACTTTCGAGTATGATCATAAGGTGGCATTAGTGTCTGTTCATCCATCTTTGATACTTCATTGTTGGTTGTCTCGGAAAGAAGAAAAGTCAATGAATAAACAAGAACTTGAAAACGTGAGACTTCACCCCGAAATTGGTGTAAAAACAAGGTTTGTTATGGAGCTAATTCGCCTCAGTGTATCGCTACATGAAAAGGTTTTAATCTTTAGTCAATATATCCAGCCGTTGGAGTTGCTAAAAGACCAAATTGCCCTTGCTTTTGGTTGGAATGTTGGAAGGGAGGTCATGGTTATAAAAGGAATTATACATCAGAAGCTCAGGCAAACGATGATAAATGATTTCAACGATCCGAGTAGTGGAGTGAAAGTATTGTTGGCATCTACAAAATGTTGTTCGGAAGGGATTCATCTTTATGGTGCATCTCGGGTGGTTCTTATGGATATCGTTTGGAATCCATCTGTTGAAAGACAAGCTATTAGTAGAGCTTATCGTTTGGGTCAAAAGAAAGTAGTTTACACTTACCATTTGATGACAGCTGGCACCACTGAGGAGGAAAAGTATGATCGACAGGTGGAGAAAGGGCGGTTAGCCGAGATGGTTTTTTCGTCATCTGCCATGGATGGTGAGAAAGTGAAGAAAAAGGAGAATGCGCATGTTTTGGAGCTTAGTAGTGATAAGATCCTGCAACAAATGGTGGATCATCAAGAATTGAAAGATATGTTCAAAAAGATTAGGTACCGTGAAAATCAAAATGTGAAAATCAAACAACAGATTGATTCAAACTAGTTTTATTTTGCTCGTGCGTTAGCACCGAGATAATGCCATTTATGATCGATCTATATAGACTTTTTCTCCAAAGTACGACATGTTTATATTATATACGTACACTTCGTTAGACAAATCATTAATTAGATACAACGGACTTTATTTGAATGGTTATGAAGATGTAAATTTGAATAATCTATACGCCGAGTAATAATGAAAATAAAACTGAAGATAACACGTATTTGAATGTAGTTTAATTATAGTAATATAAATAAATTTAATAATATTTAGTGCAATCAAATTAATATATAAGTAAATTTTTAATCTTTTGTACAGTATTTTTAGGAGAGCAATCTAAGAGAGAAAAATTACAACACAAAATCGATGCCAAGAAGTCTATTTTTGGTAGAAATCTTTATATACAAAGGTCCAAAAACTAAGAAACAACTTTTTGTCAATATATTACCCTTCAATATTAAAAGTCTTTAAAAATAAGGCTTACATGTTTTTGCAAACCAAAAAAAACAAATGTTAAAAAACCAATTAGAGGTCTTGAACTTACATCAACTACATATCTACTTTATTAAATTTTAATTGCTAACCACTTTATCTAATCAACATGTTGAGTTTACCTTTGTAAGTTTTATTATTTATATATAAATGTTAATTATAATAAGACAAAAGACTTACTATTCATAATAGGTTGATAATTGATATTAGTTGATAGAGTAGGTTTCAAATGGGTACAACAATTTTGAGTGAGAATAGGGGAATCAATCTCAACCACTTATATTCATCAAATACCCATTTCCCCACATTTTTGAAACTCAAATATCTGACAAACGGTAAGTTGAAAAATCATGAAAATTGCACCATAAAATTCAGCGTTTTCTCCTATTCGATTTGCCGTCCCTCAAGGCATAATTTTAACAACTTTTTTTCTTCTTCATTTTTTAGTGGGTTTTACAAATTAGTAACACATGTGTAAGTGATTGGTTACACATTTAATTTGTGGTTATGGTTATGGTTTAGGGTTTAGTAGGGTTTAGTGTTTAGGTTTTAGTAGGGTCTAGGGTTTAGTATGATTTAGGGTTTAGAGTTTTGTAAAACGTTTAGGGTTTGGGGTTTAGGGGTTAGGGTTTAGGGTTTGGGGTTTCTCCCCCGAAACCCCAAACCTCAAACCCTAACCCCTAAACCCCAAACCCTAAATCTTAAACGCAACACTAACACATGTGTTACTAATTTGTAAACCCACCAAAAAATGAAGAAAAAAAAAGTTGTCAAAAGTATGCCTTGAGGGACTGCAAATCGAAGAGGATAAAATGCTGAATTTTATAGCGCAATTTTTATAATTTTTCGACTTGTCATTTGTGAGATATTTAATTTTAAAAAAGATGGTGGAAATGGATATTTGATGAAAATGAGTGGCTGAGATTGATTCCCTCATTCTCACACAAATTTCTATTTTCATTTGAACCCCACCCTAAGTTGATAATTTCTGATTTTTTTGGAGTCCAATTTGAGCTATTGAATCAAGAGTAGGGGTGTTCGTTTGGATGGATCGGATCAAATCCGATCCATATATATAAATCCATTTGGATTTTGGTTCTCAAAATGTGAATCCAATCCATCCAAATGAATATCAAATCCGAACTAAACCAAACCAAATTACTGTTTGGATGGATCGGTTTAAACCGTTTGGTTTTTCGTGGATTGCATGAGTGTATCGTTTAGACTCGTGAATGGGTAATGTCAAGAGCGATATCAATGGTTACCGATTGTCATGTTGCGTTGAGGGTTTATATAAATGTGGAGTTGGTGTTTTATATCCAAACTTTAGATTAAGTTATATTCAATGATATATATTAACAATACCAATCATATAATAAGGTTTCATGTATAAAAAATAACTAAATATATATATTTAACATTCACTTTGATAGATAAACAAGAGTATTACATATGAGCATTACATATAAAATTATTACTATTTGGTTTATTTGGATAATCCGGTTATAATACTAGTAACCAAAACCAATCCAAAAACCGAATTACTAATTTGGTTTTTGCCCGATCTGATCCAAAAAACCAAATTGTCCAATCCGAATGGTCTAATCCAATGAGACCATTTGGATAATCCGGTTATATCCGAACTGTGAACACCCCTAATCAAGAGCATACATCATAACTTGTTTTCTAGAACCGTTAGCATTGTTACCGGAGAAAATATGAAGCCGCCTTCTCATAGTGGTGACGATGAATTGAGGCATTCTTTTGCCAAGCTATGACTCGAATTTATCGAGTCACTGAAATATGTACTACTGCTGCAACCCCTACTCATATAGTTAAACTTGATATCTTGTTTTTCTTATAGGAATATATGTAATGTAGGTGTATGATCAAGGAAAGTAAGGCAAACAAAAATGGAAAGGCTTCCTACTGTGCTTGGTGTATGATGATGATGATTTTAATGCATATAGTGACTCCTCTTCTTTTATTCTTATTTTAATTTTAATTTTAATAGTGCCATATTATGTACGGAGTATATAAATTTGTAAATGTTTTTGTAACCATACGATTTTTCTTTGATATTGGTTCATATACGCAAGAGGTTTTACGGGAGAAGTGGAGGAAGCAAATGAAAGCTTGACACCTGTCCTCAATTAGATAAATGGAGAAAGAGTAATTTAGTAATCTTGTATTCTATCTTTTCTTTCAGATTTCATCTCTCACAATATCTCACTCCTTAACTCGTTATCATCCGTGTCACCGCCACGCACCACCGGCACCACGAACCACCGGAACCATCCCCTACCGGCACCGTCGTACCACCACACCACGCACCAATGGCACCACACATCCCCGTACCACGCACCACCAACACCATCGTAACATCGACACCACCGCACCATACTACGTACACGTGCAACCGACTACCAGACCACGACCTGTGACGTGGTTGTAACACCACCAATTCCACCACGCCACTAGTCACATCTCTGAACTTAGTTCATTGGCGTCTCTTTATGTTTTAGTAGTGTTTCTCAACTTCACTGCACACTTCCGTTCTACTGGAAAACTTTTTATTCAACCTCATTTCAATACAGTGGCGGATCCAGGAATTTGTGTCGATGGGGGCGAAAAAATTAGCTAAAAAATTATCGATTAGAAAAGTAGCATAAAACATCATCAAAACACTAGTTAAATTGACAATATACATCAATAAATAATATAATAGCTTAAAACGACCAAATTTAACACATTTTCTCTTATTAAAGTTTACATGTGTGTTTGATAGAGTCTTGTATATGTTGTCGCACCCCCAAATTATGATGCGGAAGCGGGTCGGTTCGGGGCGCGACTAATCAATACACAAAGCATAAGATTACATAATGAACGACCACTACATGCGTCGTTGATATCGCTCATTTTGTACATATACATTTCACGCGATATCATTGAATTTAGTTGTATTTTCTGTTAACTTTTAGAACTTATGATACTTAATTCGTTAGATATTGATTTTCAGATTGAATTGTTGAAGTTCTGGAAGTTGGAAAATGTTTGATGTTGATTTGAAGCTGAAAAGTCAAAGTTCCTGCTGGAGTCAGAAATTATACTGAGGAACGCGATCCAGACTAGCTTCCAGGATCGCGTTACATAGTGCAATCTCATCTCAGAAGTTCCAAAGCATAGCAACGCGATCCGTGCTCAATTCCGGGATCGCGTTTCAATGTGTATTTTCTTCACAGAAATTTTCAAAAGCATTAAACGCGATCCGGGCACACCTTGTGGGATCGCGTTTGTCGGCGGTTTTCCAGAAATTTTGGCATTTTTTAAATACGTTTTCTTTTTCATTTTTGATATAACTTCCAGATTAGAAAAACACTGAACGAATTTGGCTCTCAACTTTTGAAAGTTTTCATTACTTTTGAAGAGATTTCTTTGCTCTAATCATTAGGGGACTACGGATCTTCGATTCATCATTGTAATCACTCGTCTTACATCTTAATTTATTTATAATCATGTTTGTTTCGATTTCAATAGTTTCTCTTGTTTCGTTTGGTGCAATTATGAGTAGCTAATTTAATCAAACACTTGTTTGGATGAAATACTAGTGATTAGAGGTGTTCACTTTTAGAATTTCATGTTTACTCAACTTTCGTTTAATCGAATTATTATGAGTTAGGGTTTATTGTTAAATCTGAATCGCTTGATGAATGAATAAACGATTATAGCGGATGTTTATTGTTTATATGTTCATTATCAATTAATTGTCTATGAGTAATTGAGTTTGATTGCGAACGCATAAAGATTGTGATTTAGAAAATTAACCTTAATATTGTAAGTTCATGAATATGGCGAATGTCTTTCATATGTTGAATTGGAAGTTGATGAATTGATGTTAGGATCTAGTTTGATGGCGACTGCTGAACTTGACTTAATTAAGATAAACATGAATTGCTTTAAATGTTAAGATCAAATATCTCGAAGTTATTAGTAAAGTAATCCAAACAAGTGTCGTTTTCTAGTGTTTAAGTTTAACAAAATTAATCTGACTCTTCCTGAGTCCACTTGCTCTAGTTTAATACATTAGTTGATAAGCAAAGTGACAACTCGGTCATACAAACCCACGTTTATTTACTTGTTTAAATTAGTTGCATTTTGATTACAATTCTCATTTACAAAGTCCCTGTGGAACGAACCAGTACTTATTGTAGCTATACTATACATGATAAGGTATACTTGCCTTAGTGTGTAATAGTTCAGTGTCAGTAATTATTAGTTTATTTTATAACTTGTTTTTACACATCAAGTTTTTGGCGCCGCTGCCGGGGACTTGTGTGAATTTGAGAATTTAATTTAAGTGTAGTTAATTGATCCTTTCTTTGAATTAAAATTTTTAGAAAGTTATTTTTAGTTAAATTGTATTGCGCCGGTGCGTTTGACGGTTTTATTTTCTTTGCTTTTGCAGGTTTACTTAGGTAGTGGATGAGCACTAGGAATTCGGGTAACGAAATTCTAAGTCCTTTGTCTGATCCAGAGAAAACCACAAAGAAGAAAAGAAAGAAGAAATCAAAGAATAAGCCGACGGAATCAACTTCAAGTCAAACCGAAAGTGGATCAACTTCATCAAAAGTAGTCATTGAGGAAGAAGTTTTTGAAGAAGAACTTGAATCTAGATACGAAGAGGAAGTTAGGTCTGAAGCCGAAGGAGAACAAATGGCTGACGAGAATGATACACCCATGTTTAACCGGACTAGAACCGTTGCTCCTACTCCGGCATCAGCTATTCGGAGACCACCAATCGAAAACAATTTTTCACTGAAAGGGAATCATATGCAAATGCTTAGAGATACTCAGTTTGATGGAAGAGTGAGGGCCGATCCGCATAAACATATTGCTGATTTCTTGGAAATTGGAGAGTATTTTAAGTATGGTCCTAATACAGAAGAAGCAGTCAGATTGAGGACTTTCCCAATGTCTCTATGTGGGGAAGCAAAGATTTGGTATCAAGAGTTGGAACCAAATACTATCCAAACTTGGAATCAAATGAGGGAGGCTTTTGTTAGCCGATATTTTCCACCAGCTTTAGCAGAAAGGTTATTAAATGAGATTCGGGGATTCAAACAAGCTGAAGGTGAAACGTTAGTGGAAGCATGGTTGAGAATGAAAGATTTGTTGAGAAATTGCCACGGACATGGTTTGTCAAAAGCCGAAATCATAGAACTCTTCTATAATGGTCTTGATATTACATCAGCTGCTGTACTTGATTCTGCTGGAGGAGGATTGTTCATGTACAAAACTCCCAATGAAGCTTGGAAGATTATGGAGGACAAAGTTTTACAAAGTCTAAATTGGGCAAAAGATAGTAGAAAACCAGCCCGAAAGACCGTTGCTTATGCTGAAGGAAGTGGAAGTGGCTCCAAGGATTCTGAAATGATGAAAGAACTGAAAGCTATGTCTACCAAGTTTGATAATCAGTTCAAGGCTCTCAAGGGAGAGATAAAGGAGCTTCGTGAAAGATGTGGTAACTGTGGTGGAGATCATGCAACAAATGAATGTGATAGTGATGATCAACCTATGAGGATGGCGGATGAAGATGTTAATTACATGCAACAAAGTAATTACCAAGGTGGAAATAATTATCAAAGAAGCAGTTATCAGAACCGGAATTCAGGAAATTTTCAAGGTAATTATCAAGGAAATAGATATTCTCGACAGGGTCAGAACTATTACAATCAATTCCAAAGAGATAATGCTACACAATCAACACGACAACCTGTTCAACAACAAGCAACATCCGAATCTGCTTTAAAAAAGATGATGAAGGAGTTCCTTTCTAAACAGGATGTTTCCACTGAGAGATTGAAAACCCAGATGACGAATTTGAGGTTAAGTGTGGATCAAAATCAAAAAAATCAGCAAGCCTCAATTCAGGATTTGGAAAGGAAAATGGACCGGTTATCTGAAGGGCAAAGTAGTAGACCACCTGGTGGTTTACCGAGCAACACCCAACCGAACCCGAGGCCATCACCTTCTAATAGTGGACCAAAGCCATATCAGCCACCACCGGCCCGAAATGAGCATGCAAATGCTATTACCACTCGTAGTGGGAATGAGCTACCACCACCTCCGGCCAAAAAGGCCAAAGTTTCTAACTTTGATTTGCAGGATAATGATGAGATAGAGGAGAATAATGAAGAAGAGAAGATTGCTCAACCTACTTCTATTCCGGTTTCACCAACACCTCCGGTTACATAACCGGTAGTGAAGGTGTGACACCCCCAAATTTGATTGATTTGCGGAAGCTCGATTTGGGTGTCACTAATCAATATACAAAGCACATAAGATATAATGAACGACCACTATATGCGTCGTTTTAAACTTGCATTAATAAAGTAAACGTTTACATCAAAATAATGTTGCATTAGCTCGGTTCCTGAAATTTAGAGATTACATAGCATAATTACTTTTACAAAATATAATAATGCAATCAAATCTCTAGTTGTATGTATGCTGACTCGAGCTAATAATCCCTGCATGTGCAGCCCACCTACTGCTGGGTACATGTGATACATACTAAAATGGGTAAGCGAAAACGCTGGTGAGCTCACAGGTTTGTATGTCAATGTATAGTTGTAAGAACCGCAAGATTTATATTGAATTTAAAATGCAATTAAGCAAAATAAAAGTTATACAATCCATTAGCACATAGTCTGAGCTTAACTTGAGCGCTAGGTCCAATTAAGGAAACCTAACTTGAAATGCCTCCTACGAGTGTCTAATCCACACTCGTCTTCCCAAATGCTAATACATCTGTTTGACCGGTTAGTGCGTGCTAACCCGGATGAGGATTATCAATCCCATATGATATCATATACTAACATTCACGCTAAAATATTAGAGACTATGCTATAGAGGACTTTAATTGATTAGCTTGAAACTCATGTAGTATTTGAAGGTTGGCACTTGCGTTCTACTTGTAAAACAAAATGAAGTAGTAATATCACACCCCTGGTAAAAGTAGTGAAAATGGGGCCATGAAACTCACCTGAGTCTTGAAGTGTTTAATTTAATAAACTTGAAGTAATTAGCGGTGAATTGATGTCCAAAGGCTTGAAACCTGAATGTGTCCACGACACTTGAATTGTTATTAATTGTACCGGTATCTCGAAAGACTACCATTTAAATTGTTTGTTTAACTTGATGTCCAAATTACCCCGATTTGGTTGATTGTATTGTTACAAGTTACTTCGACTTGTTTGATTAAATTGATACAAGTTACAACGACTTGTTTGATTAAATTGATACAAGTTACAACGACTTGTTTGGTCTTTGAAGTATGTTTTGAAAACGTGTACGGCCCGTTGGTGATTAATTGTAATAATAGTCTTGATGTTATCACATCGATTTCGAAGCGTTATACTTGAAAGGTAAATTCCATTATGATTGAAAAGTTGTATCGTGTAAGCGTTTTGAAGTTGTACAAGTTTGACACTTGGTGTAAAATGTGCTTACGGAATCTAAGTACGGGGGTCCGGGGGCAGCGCCCCTGGTTAGCGGGGTCCAAGGGGCGGCAGCCCCTGGCGGGGTCCAAGGGGCAGAGCCCCTGGCTGGGGTCGAGCTTGGAAAATTTTTATTTCTATTATATTGCTTTAAAGAAAAACGCATCTGGACTTGAATTTGGGTGAAATCAAGTGATAAAATTTAGGGTCTCGACACTTAGTGAAAATCTGTGTTTTCTGGTTTGTGCGACGTTGGGTGCGACGTTGCAGGTCCTGACTGCGACGTTGAGCACGACGTCACTATGTGCGACTTTCGCAATTTAATGCGACGTTGTACGTGGCGTCGCTATAGGCGACGTTGTTGATTTCTGCGACGTAAGGGTTTGCGTCGCTAAGTGCGACGTTCGCCAGTTAAGGCGACGTTAGGGATGATGTCACTATATGTGACGTGGTGATGGTTTATGCGACGTCTTAGCTGACGTCGCAAAATGTCTGGGTCAAAAGCGACGTTACGGTCTGATCGGAGCTAGGTGGCCGGAAAATCGGCCGAAAGGCCTCCGTTTGGTCCAAATCTTTTACCCAACCCATTTTTGGACATTTTAAGCATGTATAAACCATAAATACGTAAAAATGAGTAAGAACGGAGAGTTTCGGGTTTTGTCGGAAACTTACGATTCGACGCCGTGAAAATCCGAAAAGATAGGAAGGTAGATCGTGATGCCGTGGTTCTTTTATTCCAAACAAGCGAGGTGATCCGAGGGTGTTTTGTGGTAGTATTTTACGATTTAATGGTGGTGGTGTGGTTTCGAAATTAGAGAGAAAAGAAAGGTAGAGAGAGAATGGGAAAGTGAGAAATGAGGGTGGGGAGGTGGTGACCTCACCCTTTGTGGCTGATTCGGTGGGGGCCCACCGAAGTGTGGGTCTCCACTTTTACTCCGTATTCACGCTCCGTGCGGTATTCGGTTTTTCCGATTATTTAAACGTTAAATATTTATTTTATACATCTAAATGTCCGTTTTAAATTACGAATCATTAATAAATGTTTTATTGTAATATTTTACCAAATATCTATTTATGGTAATTAGAATGAAATTCGTTTTATTTGTTTACGCGTTAGAATATTTATTGTACGCATGTTATTTGTACAATACGAATGGACTACGAAATATTACACTAAATAATATTTTAAATAGAATTGAGTTATTAAATAATATTTGTATTACTAAATAAAATTGTTCACCAACGCCCGTATTGATTGTATCGAAATTCATTCGATTTGAAACTCGTACGATTTAAACAAACCGCATAATTGTGTAGATATATATTCAAAAATATATATAATAATTGATACATTAATTAGCCTAACACAGAACTAATTACATGTATTAAAACTTGATTAGGCACTAAATTCTAGTCCTAAATTGACGGGTGTCACAGAAGGCTTACAAACCGAAGATTCCATATCCTCAACGTTTGAGAAAGGAAAAGATTGATGCTCAGTATGGAAAGTTTGTTGATATGATCAAGAGCATAAGGATCAATGTACCGTTGGTGGATATTTTAGCTGGTATGCCGAATTATGCAAAGTTTATCAAAGACTTAGTGAGCAACAAGGAAAAGCTTTCGGAGGCATCGGCTACATTTCTGAATGATGAGTGTTCTGCTATCGTTCAAAATCAGATTCCACCCAAATTGGGGGACCCGGGGAGTTTTATTGTTTCATGTACATTAGGAAAGTTTATGACTTGTGATGCCCTAGCTGACTTAGGTGCTAGTATAAACTTGATGCCTTACTCCCTTTATGCAAAATTGTCTTTAGGATCCCTTAAACCCACACGTATGAGCATCCGACTGGCCGATAGATCATTCCAATATCCTGTGGAAATTGCGGAAAATATGTTGATTGATGTTGGACCTTTTACATTCCCTGTTGACTTTGTGATCCTCGAAATGGAGGAAGATAGTAAAGTCCCACTCATTCTAGGACGTCCCTTTTTACATACTGCTGATGCTATTATTCATGTGAAAAACAAGCAGTTGACATTAGGAGTGGGCCAGGAAAGGATTGCTTTCACGGTCGATAAGGCCATGAAGCATCCTTATTCTACTGACGATACTTGTTTTGGTATTGATGTCGTAGATGAGGCTTTGGATGAGGAGTTACAGGGATTACTTGGAGTGGATGCTGAATTTGCTGAGTTGTTGGAATCTGTTGATGAGAAAATGACTGAGGAAGAGTTGCTTGAAGCAGTTGAAGTTAAAGAAGATGATGAAGAGCAACTAGCTGAGGAAAGCTTTGAGGAGCTAAAGAGTGAGGATCGGTTGAGGATAAAGACTTCACTGGAGGATCCACCGAGAGACTTGGAGTTGAAACAACTTCCAAGTCATTTGGAGTATGCATTTTTGGAAAAGGAAAATCTCTTACCGGTTGTAATTTCTTCTAATCTTATTAATTCCGAAAAATGCATGTTACTTGATGTTTTGAGAGCTCATAAGGGCGCCTTCGCTTGGCGTACTTCCGACATACCTGGGATAAGCCCATCCTTTTGTAAACACAAAATAAATCTTTTAGATGAGGCAAAACCCGTTGTTCAAAGACAACGGAGGCTTAACCCAAATATGAAGGATGTTGTCAAAAAGGAGGTAGTTAAATTGCTCGATGCGGGTATTATTTACCCCATTTCTGATAGCCCTTGGGTGAGCCCTGTCCATTGTGTGCCCAAAAAGGGTGGTATGACTGTTGTGAAAAATGATCAGAACGAATTAGTTCCAACTAGGATAGTCACGGGTTGGCGTGTTTGTATTGACTATAGAAGACTTAATGATGCTACCCGGAACGACCATTTCCCTTTACCTTTCATTGACCAAATGTTGGAGAGACTAGCCGGAAACGAATTCTTTTGTTTTCTTGACGGGTTTTCAGGATATTTTCAAATCCCCATAGACCCTAAAGATCAAGAGAAAATGACTTTTACTTGTCCCTTTGGTACGTATGCATATAGGAGAATGCCTTTTGGGCTTTGTAATGCCCCAGCCACCTTTCAAAGGTGTATGATCGCTATCTTTCAGGACATGATTGAGACTTCCATGGAGGTTTTCATGGACGATTTTTCTGCTTTTGGTAATTCGTTTGAATCGTGTTTGTCTAACTTAGACAAGATGCTTGAAAGATGCGAGAAGGCACATTTAGTTCTTAATTGGGAAAAGTGCCATTTCATGGTTAAGGAAGGAATTGTTTTGGGACACAAGGTGTCAAGTGTGGGAATTGAGGTTGACAAGGCAAAGATTGATGTCATTGCCAAGTTACCTCCACCCGCAAATGTAAAAGGAGTTAGAAGCTTTTTGGGTCATGCGGGTTTTTATCGTAGGTTTATCAAAGACTTTTCTAAGATCACTAGACCTATGACCAAATTGCTAGAGAAAGATGTTACTTTTGTGTTTGATGCTGAATGTGTGAAAGCTTTTGAGACTTTAAAGGATAGGTTGACTAACGCACCCATTATGGTTTCACCCGATTGGTCTAAACCATTTGAATTGATGTGTGATGCGAGTGACTATGCCTTAGGTGCAGTTTTAGGACAACGTGAGGGAAATCATTTTAGGCCAATTTATTTTGCAAGTAAGACACTTAATGGGGCTCAACAGAATTATACAACAACTGAAAAAGAGTTACTTGCTGTTGTGTTTGCTTTCGATAAGTTTAGGCCTTATCTTGTATTGTCCAAAACTGTTGTATTCACCGACCATTCAGCCCTAAAGTACTTGTTTTCCAAACAAGATGCTAAACCTAGACTCATTCGTTGGATTCTTCTTTTGCAAGAGTTTGACATTGAGATTAAGGACAAAAAGGGGGCTGAAAATCTTGCCCCCGACCACTTGTCAAGGTTGGAACATCCAAACCTAGACAAGTCAGGCGATACTGACATTAATGATTCCTTTCCGGAGGAGTTTCTTTTGCAGGTAGGTGATGAAGCTGAAAATGGGGAAGAAACACCATGGTATGCTGATTTTGCAAATTATTTAGTTGGAGGTGTTTTGAGAAAAGGCATGACCCATCAACAAAAAGGGAAATTCTTTGCTGATTTGAAATATTATTATTGGGAAGACCCGTATTTGTTTAGGGTGTGTGCTGATGGAATGATAAGGAGATGTATATCCGGAGGAGAAACGAGAAGAATTTTAGATGAGTGCCACCATGGACCAACCGGTGGGCACTATGGACCGTCTGTTACAGCAATGAAAGTCTATGATGCTGGATTTTATTGGCCTACGATCTTTAAAGAGGCACAAACTCTTTGCCAAACTTGTGATTCATGTCAAAGGGTTGGCAACATCTCAAAAAGAGATGAGATGCCTCAAACGAGTATTCAGGTTTGCGAGGTGTTTGACATTTGGGGCATAGATTTCATGGGACCATTTCCAAAATCAAATAAGTGTGAATACATCTTGGTAGCTGTCGATTATGTGTCAAAATGGGCGGAAGCAAAGGCCGTTTCAAAGAATGATGCCCGAGTAGTGATTGATTTTTTAAAGAGTTTGTTTTGTCGATTCGGTGTTCCTAAAGCCTTAATAAGTGATCGTGGAAGTCACTTTGCGAATCAGCAACTCGAGAAAGTAATGAAGAAGTATGGAGTTCAACATCGGTTTTCTACCTCTTACCACCCACAAACTAGTGGTCAAGTGGAGAATACCAATAGAGCTTTAAAGAGAATTCTCGAGAAAACAGTCAAAGATAACAGAGCTATTTGGTCGAAGAAATTGGATGATGCTTTGTGGGCGTTTAGAACCGCTTACAAGACACCGATTGGTACCACACCTTACAGGTTGCTATATGGCAAAACATGCCATTTGCCGTTTGAAGTGGAGCATAAGGCTTATTGGGCTCTAAAGAATTGTAACACTGATTTGGTTGAAGCCGGTGAAAAGAGAATGCTTCAATTACATGAGTTAGACGAATTGCGGTTGCAAGCTTATGAGAACTCTAAGTTGTACAAGGAAAGAACCAAGGCATTGCATGATAAGAAGCTCAAGATGAGGAAAGAATTCAGAGCTGGGGATAAAGTGTTGTTGTTTCAATCTCGGTTTAAGTTGAAACAACCAAAACTAAAACCGAGGTGGACCGGTCCATACATAGTGAAACACGGATATCCTTCAGGTTATGTGGAATTGTTGAAATCAGATGGCGGATCGTTCATTGTCAATGGTCACAGGTTGAAATTGTATCACGAGGAGGATGCCGATTGCGAGTGGGAGACACTTGCCATTTACCCCAAGGACAAGTGAATTCGGGGTCGAGTCTATTGCTTTGGACTCGTAAATAAACTAAGCACGGAAGGGTACATCATTTATTTATATATATATCTATGTATATATTTTAATTATTATTATTATTACTGTTGTTTGTTCAAAAAAAAAAAAAAATTTTGGTTAAAAGCTTAGAAACGCGATCCAGTCAAACCATCAGGATCGCGTTCCCCTTTGGTTTTTGGTTACAGAACTTTTTCAAGTTGATAAACGCGATCCGGGTTTGTTTTCGGGATCGCGTTCACTAGTGCATTTCGGTAACAGAATTTTTTCCCTTGGAGAAACGCGATCCGGCTAGGCTTATTGGGATCGCGTTTGATAGTGTATTATTCAAGCTGGGCGATTTCAACTGATAAACGCGATCCGGGTTAGTTGTCAGGATCGCGTTCGCAACTTTTTGATCGATTCCAGGGTTAAACAAAAAGGGGTCTCGGTAAAATAAAACACACCATCCATTCTTCTTGCTCTACCGACTTAAACTACAAAGAATCACAAACCCTAAATCGATTTCATCATCAAAATACCAAGCTTTCTTTTAATTTCTTCTTCAAATCTCTAATGGCAAACTTACTTAAGGTATTATCAACACCCATATCTTGTTTAATTTCATACTTTTTGGGGATTTCTTCACAAATTCGGATTTGCATAAAATAAGTGTGGAGATCTTGCAATTGCTTGTCTTTCTTGATGATTCATGCTTATTTGATGTTCTTAACTTGTAGTATCCATGAATTATGGTGTTACTCGCTTGATGTGATGATTCATAAAGTAGGGTTTATGCTAGATAATGAGAATCCGAATTTGGGAAGTTGTTGATGGTATTTTTGTGTTGTTTTCATGAAATCCTAGTATGCTACATGTTTTATTGCTCATTAGTTGATTAATTTCATTTTTTGAGTAGTTTGAGAAATTAGGGTTCATGAGATTTTGGGGAAGAAGATGAAGTTGACTTTCTGGGTCAACGTTTGACTTTGTTTTCATTGACTTTTGATTGTAATGCATTACTTGTTATCATTGTGCGATTATTATGCGATTTTCAAGTATATGTTTGATATTAGAGTTATGAAACTTGTGAAGTTGGTTTAGTTGATGAAGATGAAGGTGTATTATTTGAAATTCATGTAATCTTGATTGTAAGACTTGTGTGGCTTTGAATTGTGATGTCCATTGCCATGACTTTGTTTGATATTAGATTACATGTTATGTTTGAGTGTTTTGACTGTTCCATAAAATGGTTAAGAGTGTGTGCATAGGAAATTTGGTTACTAGTTGTGTTACTAATGTTATGCTCAACTGTGTTCAATGTTAAGTTTTGGTTGGCCTGTATGCTTTGGTTGTTAGGGGATAGTGTTTAGACATTAATCGCTCATTTTGTGACTGGATGACTAATTGCGGTTTATGCTAACGCTAACATTCCTGGAAAACATATTTTGTGTTGGTATTTGATGTTTCAGAGAATGCGAAGTAAAGGCAAAGAACAAGAATCTAGTTCTAAAGGAAAAGGGAAAGCACAGACTTTATCGTTAGGATATCTTTTGGATCCGGAGAGATTACACCCAAATTTGCAGTTTACAAAGAAAAATTGTGGGGGGAAATTTGCGACGTACAATGATAATTTGTTGGCTTTAAGAGAAAAAGACATTGTGCATCCAAGAGTGATAAATTGGCAGCCATTGGAAGAGGCGGGGCTAGCAAGGTCTTTGAACACACCCTCACTCAATCGGTTAAATGCAAATGGACAGGTAATACTTATGATGTCCAAGATTGGGAAAGATTGTTTGCTATTCAAGAGCCAATTTATGCGGAATTGTGTTTAGAGTTCTTCTCAACGGTGGTAATACATAGGATAAAAACTGTGAAAGATCCATTGTTGTCGTTCCGACTAGGGGGTGAAAACCGGGAAATGAGTTTGATGGATGTTGCTGAGTGTTTGGATATATATGATGCCGATGTGATGGAAGCACCCTATTTTGAGGATTACATCTTTTTGGGTGAATGGTTGGATGAAACAGCTGTACCATCGGAAACTATGTGGCGTGAATTAAGTGACGCCCCATACGATTCTTCGGGGAACAATGCTTCCAGCAATCTCAGAGACGTGGAGCATCGCTTAATCCAAAAATTTATTGCCCATTCTATTGCTTGTAGAGGGAAGAATACTGTTGGGTCAAAACTGTTTCAGGTCTGAGTTGAAGTTCTGATGAGAAGACAGAGTATAAGTGATTAAAACTGTTTGCTTTGAAGGTTAAAACTGTCTTTATGAAGTTACAACTGATAGAAGAAAACTGATGAGAAGACAAGTGTTACAACTGATTGAAGATAGATTACAACTGATAGTTATGTGTCTGTAAGTAGTTAAAACTGCTTATGTATTAGTAACTGTTAGTTATATATGAAACAGTTAACACTGATTATATATTTGTACTTAGTCGTATATTACAATTGAAGCAGTTACCACTGAATGTGTAACAGTTACAACTGTTTACATCAGAATGGTAGTTAAAACTGTTTATGATTTTGTGATAAGTATGAGTCGGTTATGGAAGTTATTTTATTCCATATTTGTAGGAGATTGTATAGGACTCTATATGTTATAAATAGAGATCCTTTAGACCTAGATAGGTTAATGATTTTTGCGCAGCTTCAAGGTTTTCTGTAACCCTAATACATCAAGTGTATTCGTCTTATATCATTAATAAGATTAAAGCTATCGGTATATTATTGTGTTCATTAAATTAATTAATATTCATTGATCTTCTTAATATTATTGAGTGTGATTCCGCAACTTCTCAATAATATATTCAAAGCTTATTACGTAAGATTGTTTATTAAGTTAAACAGGGACAAACAAAGTGGTATCAGAGCTTGTGAAGCTTTGAAGACAGGAAGATCTGGGATTATTAGTATTAGTATTTGAGTTTAGTTCAGATATTAAGTTTTGATTTCAATGGCGTCTGAAGGCAATGAAGGAATTCAAGCAACAAAGATACCAATGCTTAAACCTGATGAGTTTGACCTATGGAAGGTCAGAATCAGGCAATATATGCTTCTCACGGATTATCAGATGTGGGAAGTTGTTGTTAATGGTATACCAGTAACGCTTGATGGTGATGGAGTAAAGCAACCAAGAGCACCACCAACATCTGAAGCAGAGAGGAAAATCAGATCTACTGAGTACAAAGCACTTAGTACTCTGTTGCTATCCATTCCGAATGAGCATCAGAGCAGATTTGATAATTGTGAAGATCCCAAGGTACTAATGGAGGCAATTGAGAAGAGGTTTGGTGGTAATGATAACACCAAAAAGAATAAAAGATCTCTGTTAAAACAACAATTTGAAAATTTTAGCCATGTGAAATCTGAAACTCTAACTCAAACCTTTGATAGGTTTACTAAATTAGTTGGAGAATTGGAAAATCACAAGGTTAAGATTGACAAAGAAGATCTTAACAGAAAGTTCTTGAGATCATTAGGTGATGAATGGACAATCTATACTGTTGGATTGAGGCAGAGTTCAGACATTGAAGTTAAGGAACTAGAAGATATATACAATGATCTGAGGAACTTTGAGTCTGAGGTGGAAAGTAAGAAGCAAGCAACTGGATACAGTCATAATGCTGCTTTTATGTCTATGGCTGGAACAAAAGCAGAATCAAGTCAAATGGGTTCTACTCATGTTTCAGGGGGAGCAGGATCATCATCAAATAGTTCTAATGATCAAATATTAGAATCTTTCTTTGCAAGTAATGTGAATTCTTCACTTACTAATGAAGATCTGGAACAATTTGATGGTGATGATCTAGAGGAGATGGACATCAAGTGGCAAATTGCATTGATTACTCAGAGAGCAAAAAGGTTCATGCAGAGGACTGGTAGAAATAACTTTGCATACAAGAGGAATGATGCAAATTGGTTTGATAAGAGCAAGATTGAGTGTTTCAACTGTCACAAGATGGGACACTTTGCCAGAGAATGCAGAAACCCTAGGCAAGAGCAGAATGGTAATGGTCAGAGATCTGGAAGCACTGGAACACAGACAAGAAACATTCCAATTCAGGGGGCTTCAGCAAATGCTTTGGTGTCTATGGATGGCTGTGGATGGGATTGGAGTGATCAAGAAGAGCATGTTGTGAAGAATCAATGTCTCATGGCCATTGCAGAATCTGACAAAAAGTCAGAAGTTCCTACTGAGGTACAAAATAAATTATGTTCTGCTGTTTGTAAACAAACTGTTAAACACTACAGAGATCATAATATAAAAGTGTGTGAGGAACTAAAACAATGGGAAATCAAAAGTAAACACACCATAGCAGTCATTGAAAATCTGGAAAATCAAATAAAGGCATATGAAGTCAATGCAACACAGTTTAAGTATGACATTGAATATGCTAGGTGGGAGAGAGACTCTTTTAAAGATAAAGTTGATTTGTTATCTAAGAAACTTACTGAGGTCACATGTGAAAGAGATAGTATAAGGCTTGATGTAAGTAAATTAGAACATGCTTCAAAGAGTGTAAATAAACTTATTAATTCACATATTCATGATAAACTTAAGACTGGATTAGGATACAATAATGTACCTCCACCTTATAATCACACCTACTTTCCTCCCAAAAGTGAAATTGATATCAATTCACTTAAAAGAGAAATGGTAGATGAGGTTAAAAAGGCTGATCCAATTAAAAGTTTATCTGATGATGATCTGTTTGTAGAAGGTGAAGTTAGTGACAGGACTGAAGAAGATGATCAGAGTGATAGGACATCTGATAGTGAGAAGAGTGTGAAATCTGAATCATCTAAGTCTGAGTCAACATGTGAGGATGTGAAGAGAGTAATTACTGATCTAGTTGTTAATCTTAAAACTGATAAACTAGAAGAGGGTAAGAAAATGTTTAAGGAAAAGGTTAAACTGGACTTAGAGAAGGTGAGCTTGAATACTAACAAATCTAAACATGGGTTAGGATATGTTAGTAATACAGTTAACTCAGTTACTAAACCTGTTGTTGAATCTGTTGTGAATAACTGTGTGAATTGTAAATGTAAAGCAAGTGCTTCTTCTTCACAGAGTTTTCAAAATCAAAAACCCAGAGGTAATCAAAGAAATTGGAATCAAATGATTTCACAAAAACTGGGTAATAATGTTACTGTGATTAAAGAAATGTCTTGCTTTATATGTGGAAAAATGGGTCATCTTAAATATGACTGTTATCATAATCCTGAGAATGTTCAAAGGATTAGAAAACAGTCATGGATGAAAGCAAATATGATTAACAAACAAAATTTTCAATCAAAAGTTGATCATACTGCCAGAGTTCAGAAGATAAACTCAAAGGCTACCATGTTAAACACTGTTACAGGTAAATCTACTGCAGCAGTAATAACAAAATTAGCCAAAAGCTCAAAGAATAAAACAGTGGTAACTGAATTCAAAAACAGTGTTAACAAAATTAACACTGAATCTTCAATTGGTAAAACAGTTAAAACTGTTAAGCCAAAGAACACTGTTAAGTCTAAAATTAGTTGGATTTGGACACCTATTAAGTCTGATAAATTAACAGATCCAAATACCAACAGTGCTTCACAATCAATAATATTTAAGAAAGTTGATTATGTGAATGCACATGGGAAACCCAAAGCCAAATTGGTTTGGGTTCCCAAGAGAAATTAATTCTCTTTTTGACTGTTTGTGCAGGGCAAGCCTAAGAGCTTATGGCATATTGATAGTGGATGCTCACGGCACATGACTGGAGACAAAGAAAAGCTGCAGGACTTTAAATCTTTTGATGGAGGATATGTAGCTTTTGGAAGCAATCCAAAAGGAGGAAGGATCACAGGGAAAGGAACAGTTCAGAGTGAAAAGCTAAGTTTTGATAATGTTTATTTTGTGGAACAACTGAGGTATAATTTACTAAGTGTGAGTCAAATCACAGATAAAAAGAACCCAGTTCATTTTACTGACACTGAATGCCTTATCTTGTCCAAAGAATTCAAAATACCGGAAAACATGATTTTGATGAGAATTCCAAGACAAGATAATGTATATAAGTGTGACTTAGTAAATATGACACCTCAACCTGATTTAAACTGTCTTATTTCTAAAGCAAGTGTGAATGAATCTGAACTGTGGCATAGGAGGATGTGTCACATGAATTTCAAAACCATTAATAAACTTGTCAAAAACAAGCTTGTTAGAGGTTTGCCTGAAAAGGTCTATTCATGTGATGATCATTGTGTTTCTTGTCAAAAGGGAAAGCAACACAAATCCTCATTTAAGTCCAAATCTGTGAACACAAATAGCACACCCTTACACTTATTGCATATGGACTTATTTGGACCAACCAGTATAAGTAGTATGGGGAAAAAGTCTTACTGTCTTGTGATTATTGATGATTACACTAGATTTAAATGGGTTTTCTTTCTTAGGACAAAGGATGAGACAGGTGAAATACTTAGATCATTTATAACTAAGATGGAGAATCAATTGGATAAAAGAGTAAAGATCATCAGAAGTGATAATGGAACAGAATTTAAAAATCATGAGATGGATAAATTCTGTGAAGTTAAAGGTATTAAGAGAGAATTTAGTGCACCTAGAACTCCTCAACAAAATGGAGTAGCTGAAAGGAGGAATAGGACACTGATTGAGGCTGCTAGAACCATGCTATCTGATGCAAAGCTACCTATGTCTTTTTGGGCAGAGGCAGTTAGCACAGCTTGTTATGTTCAGAATAGAGTATTAGTTGTTAAGCCTCATAACAAGACACCATATGAACTGTTGTTTAAGAGAAAGCCTTTGGTTAGTTTCTTAAAATCTTTTGGGTGTCCTTGTACAATCTTAAATACCAAAGATCACTTAGGTAAGTTTCAGAGTAAGGCTGATGAGGGGATATTTGTTGGTTATTCTATTCAAAGTAAATCTTATAGGGTATTCAATCAAAGGACCAGAATCATAGAAGAAACAGTGCACATTACTTTTAATGAAAACACTGTTAATCCTGAGGGAAAAGGTCCTGAATCACTGTTTGATATTGATGCACTTAATACTGCTTTTAGATATACAAATGTGGATACTAGTGCAGGTACAAGTGCAGGTACAAATGCAGGAACAGGTGATGAAGAAGGTAGAGCAAAATCAGGAATATCAGTTGGAAAGAAGAATGATTCATTGGAATATATATTATTTCCAATTTGGTCTCCTGATCCCCCAGAAGTGTTTGATACTGATCAACCAACGACATCACAGGATGTGGAAACAGGAAAATCAGATGAAACATCATTTTCTCATGTTGATGATTCTGATAGACCTGTTATTGAAGACAGTACAGAAGACAGTGATATGAGTCCAGTACAGAAGTATACAAAGGCAGGTGTGAATGTTGATCAGACACCTACAAAGCATCTTGACACAGAGCAGGAACAATTGAATTATCTACATTTGATGAGTTCTACTCCTTTGTCAAAGAGAATTGCAAGAGAAGTGTCAAGTAGTGAGTCTGGTCAAGAAGAAAATTTTACCAACTTAGAGGAGAGTATTCAAGAAACAGCAGCATCTAAATACATTACTCATAAAGATCATCCACTTGAGAATGTAATAGGAGATATTGAATCAGCTGTTAAAACAAGAAATCAAAGTCAGGTGTTTGAAGCTTCAGCAAATGAGGAAGAAGTAAATCTTGATACAGAAGCTGTTAATACTTCTTTGTTTGCCTGTTTTCTGTCTCAAACAGAACCAAAGAAGGTTACTGAAGCTTTGAGAGATCCTAGTTGGATTGAAGCTATGCAAGAGGAGTTGCTTCAGTTTAAGATTCAAGAAGTTTGGACATTGGTTGATTTGCCTAAAGAGAAGAGGGCAATTGGTACTAAATGGATTTTCAAGAACAAGAAGGATGAAAGAGGTATAGTGATAAAAAACAAGGCTAGATTGGTTGCACAGGGGTATTCACAAGAAGAGGGGATTGATTATGATGAGGTTTTTGCACCTGTTGCAAGGATAGAGGCAATTAGATTGTTTTTGGCTTATGCTTCATTCAAGGGATTCATTGTGTATCAGATGGATGTTAAGAGTGCTTTTCTGTATGGCACTATACAGGAAGAGGTCTATGTATGTCAACCACCAAGGTTTGAAGATTCTAAATTTCCTGATAAAGTTTTCAAACTGAATAAAGCTCTTTATGGCTTACATCAAGCACCTAGAGCCTGGTATGATACTTTTTCAGATTATCTGTTGCAGAATGGATTCAAAAGGGGTGCAATAGATAAAACTTTGTTTACTAAAAGAATTAAGAATGATATACTACTGGTTCAAGTTTATGTAGATGATATCATTTTTGGTTCAACAAAGGATAGTCTTTGCAAGGAGTTTGAATCATTGATGCATGAAAAGTTCAAGATGAGCTCCATGGGGGAATTAACATTTTTCTTGGGGCTACAAGTAAAGCAACAGAAAGAAGTAATCTTTATTCATCAAAGTAAGTATGTGAATGATATACTGGATCGGTTTGGGTACAAAGATGCTAAAGTTGCAAGCACACCAGTTGAGACAAACAAGAAATTACATGCAGATCTTGAGGGGGAGAGTGTGGATGAACATCTTTACAGATCAATGATTGGGTCTCTTATGTATCTCACTTCATCAAGGCCTGACATCATGTTTGCAGTGTGTTTATGTGCAAGATTTCAAGCTAATCCAAAGCTATCACATCTTCTAGCAGTCAAAAGAATATTTAGATATTTGAAGGGTCAATCAAAATTGGGCCTTTGGTATCCAAAGTTTAATTCTTTTGATCTGATAGCTTACACAGATAGTGATTATGGAGGAGCTAATCTGGACAGGAAATCTACATCAGGAGGTTGTCAATTTTTGGGAGAAAGATTGGTTTCATGGCAATGCAAGAAACAAACCACTGTATCTACATCTACAGCAGAGGCAGAATATGTAGCAGCTGCAAGTTGCTGTGCTCAAGTGCTATGGATTCAGAATCAGATGCTAGATTATGGTTTTACCTTTCTTAATACACCTATTTTTATCGATAATAGCTCTGCAATCAGTATTATTAATAACCCAGTTAAACATTCTAAAACAAAGCATATTGAAATCAGATATCATTTCATTAGAGATTGTAATGAGAAAAGACTTATTCAAATTTTGAAAGTTCATACTGATAATCAGTTTGCTGATCTGTTTACAAAAGCTTTTGATGTAGGCAGATTCACTTTCTTGGTTACTAGTATTGGAATGATCAATTTGTCATAAGTTATTTCTCTTGTTACTGCTTTCTGTGAATAATATCTACTGTGATTTCAATTTGGGTTAATACTGATTTGTTAATTAAACACTGATTGTGTGTAATGTGTATCGTTATCACTGTTTCTTACTTTTATTATAAACAGTGGTAATAATCACTTCACCACTGTTGGTGTATAGTTAACACTGTATACTTGTATTATTGTTTGGAATTACCACTGCAAGTTATATTGCTAGGTTTTGGAGTCTAACTTATGCAGGTGTTTATGAAGTGTCACTGCTTGTGGAGTTTGCTATCGGTAAAAAAAAAATAAATAAATAAAAATAAAAAAATAAATAAAATTTCAACCACTGCTTTGTTTATATGATTTTGCTAGAACTGAAGTACTACTTGTATTAAGTTAGCACTGCCTTGGTCGGTTGGTACTGCTTGTACAAGTTAGCACTGCTAGCTTAATTATGTAAATGATGCATTTGAGAAACCAAGTGTTGATTACCACTGATGGTTATTTTCATAATTATCACTGAACGTGTTATTTTATTTAATTAACACTGTTTTAGTTATAATTGGGGATCTGATCAAATTAGGGCTTACAACTGATTTAATTTCAGTACTTAACTCTCAACACTTAGGGTTTGTCATTATGCTTTCAAAATTTCACATACAAACAACTGCGCTAAGTCTCATCGATTTTCGATTCTGTAAAATCATCTTCGATTCTTCTCGATTACTTGATTTCTTATCATGGCATCGACTTCGTCTACTGTTCAACTACCGATTGGAAAAGATCACAATATGATTGCATTCTTAATGAAACCTGCAGAGGCAAACGAGTATGTGGAAATCATTGATTTCCTTCGTGCTTCACATATTCGTCATGCTCTCACTGTAGCACCCAGAATATCTCACGATCATATCAACAATTTCTGGGTGAATGCATCAATAGAAGAGGAACATGGTATTAAAAGAATAGTTTCAGAAGTTATGGATACACGTGTTGTAATCACAGAAGCTACTGTTAGAGCTTCATTACAACTAGATGATGAGGCAGGTATATCATCTTTAGAGGATACTGTTATGTATGATACTTTACGATTGATGGGTTATGAGGGTTCTTTTGAAATTTTTACTTTTCAGAAAACCTTATTTTCTCATCAGTGGAGGTTTTTAATACATACAATTTTACACTGCTTATCATCTAAGAGATCATCTTTTGAGCAGTTTGGAAGCAACATTGCTTATGCAATTACTTGTCTTGCAACTGGTCAAAGGTTTAATTTTTCAAATCTGATATTTTCTGGTATGCTTAGAAACATTGAGCAGCCAAAGATTAAATTTTTGATGTATCCACGTTTTGTGCAGTTGTTCTTAAATGAACAAATTCCTAATATAACTGCACTTGAAAAGATTATTGGTATTGTCTCTTTTAAACCAAAAGTTTTTGTAAATATGAAGAGAGATACTAAATTTTCTGGGAAGGTTACAGCATTATTTTCTACAATGCTTCCTGCACCCTCCACCACAGCATCAGTACTACCAACTGAAGTTGAACCAACTACTGAGAGAATGGTTCCACCCACCACTTCTCAACCCACAGTAGTTGGGGGTACTAAAAGAAAACAAGGGACCACAACAGCTAAACCTACTAAAGCCAAAAAGGCTAAAAAACAGGCATCTGAGGCTGCTGCTGCTCAGGTGTCTCAGACAAATGATTCATCACAGCAGATGATCAATGAGGAGGAGGATGATCATTCTGAGAGGGCTGCTTCTACTGCTTCTAGCCCACTGGCAGAGCAGGACAGAAGTAACATTAATAAGACCCAATCAGAGGCAACACATGGACATGATTCTACACCTGTAGATGATCCTAGTGGTCCCAGTACCAAGAACCAAGGGGACTTTGATGATCATGCTAGACATGAGTCAGAGTTTGATGATGTCAATGATTCACCAAAGGATTCACATCCTGAAGGTGTTGAGGCTAGAACTAACTTGGAATTGACAAAAATGGTTGATTATGTATGGGCTGAGTTTGTACAGGAGAGGAAGAAGAATAAGGCTAAGGATGAAGTTATTACTCAGTTGCAGAGGAGAGTGCAGCAGTTAGAGAGGATTGTTATTAAATGTTTGAAGAAAGGGAGGAAATATGTGGTTCATGATACTTCAGAACCTGAGGAGACTTATAACTTTCAACAAAATGCTTTCAAAAAGGGGGAGAAGGTCTGGACAAAATTAGGTGATAAGAGGAATAAGAATGATAAGGTTGTGTCTGATGATGAAAAAGTTGATGAAGAGATTGAAATGGAACAACCAGTGGATGATGATTTTGTGCATACACCTCCAACACCATCTACAGAGCCAGAGCCAGAAATAAATGAATCAGTATATGAGACAGTGGAAACAGAAATGAAGGAATCAGTGGCAGATGAGGATAAGTCTGATCATACTGAGGTTTTTGGGTCAGTGGAGCAAACTGCAGAGGTGAATATGGGTGATAAGACTGAGGAGTTAAAGATTGATGAGGATGATGGTGAAGAGGTGAGTAAACCTGAGATAGCAGTTGAAAAAGAAGTAAAGACTGATGCTAAAACTGATGCTCAACAAGTTGAAAAGACTAGGAAGAAGAGCATTCCAGTTAAAACTGCTAAAATGACTGGTACAGGAAAGAAGGTTGAAACTCCAAAGAAGAAATCTTCACAACAATCATCTTTACCTGGATTTCAGATTAGAGAACCTGCTGCTGTTCCTGTTCAACAGAAAGAATTGCCAAAGATTGATCCAAAAGATAAAGGCAAGGGAAAACTGGTAGAAGAACCAAAGAAGAAAAAGCAAAAACCAGTGCCACCAGAAGTAACTGCTCATGATATTGAGTATGCTCAAAGGTTACAGGCTTAGATAAATGCAGAGGGATTGATTGATGTTGAGATTGAGGAAGGAAAGTTTGTGAAAATGACAAAAGAGCAAGTGGCAGAGTGGGATGAATATTTACTGAAAGAACAGAGACAGGATGATATTGAATATCTTGTTGAGCAGGTTAAGAAAAGGAAAGCAGAGGAAGCAAGAAAGAAAAAAGCTGCAAAACCACCAACAAAAGCTCAAATGAAGAAGAACTTAATTGCAAAGTTGAAAGGTGGGTATATTCCTTTGAATGCATTGAAACAGATGAGTTTAGAGAGATTGCAGGAGTTATGGGATAAAGATGAGTTGAATCCTGATGTGATTGAAAAGAAACAAACATAAAAGAAAGAAGCTGAGAAGAAAAAGCAGGAAGTTGAAAAGGAAAAGAAAGAGGCTGAAAAAGAAAGAAAATTGAAAGAAAAGGAAGAAAAAGAAAAAAGAGAAAAGATAGAAGCTGAGAAGAGGAGGAAAGATGAACTTGAGAAAAAGAAGAGAGAGTTAGATGAAATTCCTGATAGATAAAGGAATATTGATGAATTGAAGGAGTTTATTCTGTTACAGCCTATGGAATCTGAGGTAATTAATGTTGAATTACCTGGTATCATTGATTGGTCTATTGAGCAATTTGTCAATCCTGTTAAGATTCACAAGATTAAAGTTGAAAGAGCAGATGGAAATGTATCTTGGTGGAGATCTTTTAGGGATTTGATAAAGAGAATTAGTAGGACTGATTTGGTGAGAATGTATGAGATTGGGATGGAAAAGAATTTAGATTTGAAAAGGTTTGATAATCTGGTTGAAAAAGTTACATGGCATTGGATTAAAGCTATGTTTGAGCCAGAAGAGTTTCCATTTCAGTTTGCTACTTTTAGCAAGGTCAGAAATTGGATTTATCATGCCAAACCTGGAGTACATCAGATTGTTATGGATGATGCAGTGTTTATGTGGTTATTGACAGATAGATTTTAAAACATAGCTTTAATTAGTTATATATGAAACAGTTAACACTGATTATATATTTGTACGTAAGATTTTAAAACATAGCTTTAAAACATAGCTAAAAAAAAAAAAAAGGGGGAGATTGTTGGGTCAAAACTGTTTCAGGTCTGAGTTGAAGTTCTGATGAGAAGACAGAGTATAAGTGATTAAAACTGTTTGCTTTGAAGGTTAAAACTGTCTTTATGAAGTTACAACTGATAGAAGAAAACTGATGAGAAGACAAGTGTTACAACTGATTGAAGATAGATTACAACTGATAGTTATGTGTCTGTAAGTAGTTAAAACTGCTTATGTATTAGTAACTGTTAGTTATATATGAAACAGTTAACACTGATTATATATTTGTACTTAGTCGTATATTACAATTGAAGCAGTTATCACTGAATGTGTAACAGTTTCAACTGTTTACATCAGAATGGTAGTTAAAACTGTTTATGATTTTGTGATAAGTATGAGTCGGTTATGGAAGTTATTTTATTCCATATTTGTAGGAGATTGTATAGGACTCTATATGTTATAAATAGAGATCCTTTAGACCTAGATAGGTTAATGATTTTTGCGCAGCTTCAAGGTTTTCTGTAACCCTAATACATCAAGTGTATTCGTCTTATATCATTAACAAGATTGAAGCTATCGGTATATTATTGTGTTCATTAAATTAATTAATATTCATTGATCTTCTTAATATTATTGAGTGTGATTCCGCAACTTCTCAATAATATATTCAAAGCTTATTACGTAAGATTGTTTATTAAGTTAAACAGGGACAAACAAATACAGAAAAGGTAACAGCTCCAGATATGTGGTACTTGACCAGAATCAACAGAAGAATTCGGGTTTCTATACCATATTGTGTTGCAGAATTTCTGGCAACTTATGGGAAGGGAAGAAAGGATTCTTCCAAAATTGCTGGAGGCCATTATGTGACCTTAATTGCTAAACACTTTGAGGTGAGATTGGTGGCCAAGAAAAACCATTTGACTATAGTGGAAGATAATTCGCTGCCTTTATCCATTGAGATGTTCTCAGCTGCTAAGGCCGTTTCGCAAGAAAGGAAAAAGTTCATCCCTTGGAGGCCGACAAAGAAGAGTCTTCGAGATGGTACATCATCACAACCACCACAGCCAACAAGAGAGCAAGTTGTTCAGGATCACAATTTGGAGGATGTTCGTCAACCGGAAATGGTTCAACAATGCCCAGACGCACCTGGGTGGTTTCAAGGGTTTAACACCAGATTTGAAAACTTCAGGATTCAGGAGGAGGAATTTCGGGAGGAGTCGAGGTATGAGTGGGGTGTGCAAAGATTCTTCAATGATTGGAAAAGGCACAATACTCAGCGTATCTACTCCGATGAAGAAGATATTACCCCAACCCCATATTACCAATTCCCGAGGTGGGGACAACTTGGAGCAAGGAATCCCGTTCCTGATTATGATAGGCAGGCTGCTTTGGAGGCACTTGAGAGGCACCAACGAGGAGAGGTGGAGGAGCATACACAGCAGGGTTCATCCGGACATTGGCTTTTTGGGGATTAAATTCCATTTGAATCGTATTGTGGTGGTGTTTGAACAATTTAGTTGTGTTTTGAACTAATTTTTATTTCTTTATGTGTGTTTAAGACTTCTTATTTAAGTATCTAGGATTTTTGGCATAAACTTCTTTATGAGTGGCATTTGGGTACGATTTGTACAATGCCATCTCATCCTACCCAGTTGTATTATAAGTTATGCCTTGTATTTGTTTTTGGTGTGTGATAGAAGGCCTTGTCGATGTGGAATCAATTGCATATGCTGGCAGTAAGTTCAGCGACACATGAGCATGGCATTTACAACACTTTTCTGCTATTATCCCCCGGGTAGTTTCGTTTCATTTTACTTCCTCATTTGTACTTATTGAATGTTTGTTTTGTGCATTGAGGGCATTGCACAATTTAAGTGTGGGGAGGTAATTTGCTTGAACTTCATTCTTAGCAAATTGTTGTTTCTTGCTTCTTGTTAGGTTTGTTAGAATCTGTTGGGGTTCTCAATCGAACTTTACGAATTCTATTAACGGGCCTTTGGGTCACTTAATGGGTCTGTTATTGATCTTGGGTCCAATAGATTTTAGCAAATTCTGATAAGGGGTTGGGAATGGCAGTTTGTTGGGATTGTGCTTGTCCTAATATGATTAATTACTTGAAAACTTCCTTTATGAAATATCTAGTTAAAGTAATTAAATCTTCCCTCTTGCACAAATTTTTTTAGAGATGTGTCATATGAGCAACCTCATTGGGTGAATTGCATGACTAGCACACTTGTAGCTCCACTATTAAATTGTGAGATATTAGAGCCTTAATTGAGAAAAACACTTATTCTTAGTGTTTACATTGCTATTGCTATGAGTGTGCCTGTGATTGTAGTTTGTTCTAGAACTTACCCTAGTGATGCATTTCGAGGCCGCTGTGAGATCACAAATTGTGATATAGGTGAGATCGTATGATTAGGAGGTATTCTTAGGATTGGAGCTTAATCCTAACAATTTTGACTTTCTAGCCAATTATCGGGACCGTATGGATCATTTAGATGATTAGTACTAATCTCAATAATCGGCCAAGGAATCTTAATTGTTTAGGATCTTATTTTCGTTTAAACCATTTATATCTAGTCCACCCAGGTCGTTAGCACTTACTTTTAGTGCTAAGAAACCCGTAGACACTTCCACATACATTCATGATCACTACATCATATAGCCTTTTTTTTTTCTTGTGTAGTCAATTCCCGAACCACTTATTTTTCAAAATGTTGTCTAATTTGAATTTTTAATGGATGTTTATGTAAAATGTGATTTAAATGGTTTTAATAGGGATTCTAATGTTTAATTCTATAATCTGAAGTTGTAATCGATTGAAGTGCTAAATGTTAAAGTTTAAGCAATTGAAGTTGAAAGCAATAAAGTTGTGGAAATTAACTGTTAAAGCTTAAAGTTAAGAATTGGTTAATTGTAGTCAACTAAACGGCCTTTGAATTCCTGAACAAGTAGTTCTCGAGGGGTGTTCTACACCTAGCCACTGAAGGTCTTTTTCCGGTCTAGGATGGCTGGTCCGAAAGTTCGCTACACAGGATTCATAGAAAGTCGTAGAATGCAGTTAATCAATCCAATCGTAAATGTAAATCAATGAGAATTGCAAGTTGAGAATTGTGAATATAAGTTATACATGAAAAATAATTCTAATTGATTTAGCATGAGAATCCCGAGTTTTATTACTGTCACAATAAGAATTAATTAGACAACATTTAATTTACTTTCTCATGGGTTTTGATTGCTACTTTTCACAAATTGCTTGAGTCTAGCCTTCCTATTCCATTCTCACCCATACTTTATACACAACATGGTTAGAATACCTTCTCTGAGATCTCACTTAGTGCTCACGCCAAGACGGTGGAGATTTGATCCTTTTGCAAGCCTATGGTAACAGTGCATCACGACTTGGCTAAATTGAGTGTTATATTATTCGTTCACTTACCTTTTAGTTATAGGTTGAGAGTGAGTGATTGATACACTTATCCTATTGTGAGGTGCTAGGTCGTGCATTTCGGGCTTGACAAATTATCATCTCAAGTTTTGGTAATTATATACATGTGGCTAGCATAATTGCTTAGGTGATTATTGTTAGTTTATTTTGAAAAGCTTGATCTCCATTTTTGAAAATGCAAGAGGGATGTAATGGTTTATATCTGGTAGAAAATGATTTGCTTGAGGACAAGCAAAGTTCAAGTGTGGGGATGTTTGATATCGCTCATTTTGTACATATACATTTCACGCGATATCATTGAATTTAGTTGTATTTTCTGTTAACTTTTAGAACTTATGATACTTAATTCGTTAGATATTGATTTTCAGATTGAATTGTTGAAGTTCTGGAAGTTGGAAAATGTTTGATGTTGATTTGAAGCTGAAAAGTCAAAGTTCCTGCTGGAGTCAGAAATTATACTGAAGAACGCGATCCAGACTAGCTTCCAGGATCGCGTTACATAGTGCAATCTCATCTCAGAAGTTCCAAAGCATAGCAACGCGATCCGTGCTCAATTCCGGGATCGCGTTTCAATGTGTATTTTCTTCACATAAATTTTCAAAAGCATTAAACGCGATCCGGGCACACCTTGTGGGATCGCGTTTGTCGGCGGTTTTCCAGAAATTTTGGCATTTTTTAAATACGTTTTCTTTTTCATTTTTGATATAACTTCCAGATTAGAAAAACACTGAACGAATTTGGCTCTCAACTTTTGAAAGTTTTCATTACTTTTGAAGAGATTGCTTTGCTCTAATCATTAGGGGACTACGGATCTTCGATTCATCATTGTAATCACTCGTCTTACATCTTAATTTATTTATAATCATGTTTGTTTCGATTTCAATAGTTTCTCTTGTTTCGTTTGGTGCAATTATGAGTAGCTAATTTAATCAAACACTTGTTTGGATGAAATACTAGTGATTAGAGGTGTTCACTTTTAGAATTTCATGTTTACTCAACTTTCGTTTAATCGAATTATTATGAGTTAGGGTTTATTGTTAAATCTGAATCGCTTGATGAATGAATAAACGATTATAGCGGTTGTTTATTGTTTATATGTTCATTATCAATTAATTGTCTATGAGTAATTGAGTTTGATTGCGAACGCATAAAGATTGTGATTTAGAAAATTAACCTTAATATTGTAAGTTCATGAATATGGCGAATGTCTTTCATATGTTGAATTGGAAGTTGATGAATTGATGTTAGGATCTAGTTTGATGGCGAATGCTGAACTTGACCTAATTAAGATAAACATGAATTGCTTTAAATGTTAAGATCAAATATCTCGAAGTTATTAGTAAAGTAATCCAAACAAGTGTCGTTTTCTAGTGTTTAAGTTTAACAAAATTAATCTGACTCTTCCTGAGTCCACTTGCTCTAGTTTAATACATTAGTTGATAAGCAAAGTGACAACTCGGTCATACAAACCCACGTTTATTTACTTGTTTAAATTAGTTGCATTTTGATTACAATTCTCATTTACAAAGTCCCTGTGGAACGAACCAGTACTTATTGTAGCTATACTATACATGATAAGGTATACTTGCCTAGTGTGAATTTGAGAATTTAATTTAAGTGTAGTTAATTGATCCTTTCTTTGAATTAAAATTTTTAGAAAGTTATTTTTAGTTAAATTGTATTGCGCCGGTGCGTTTGACGGTTTTATTTTCTTTGCTTTTGCAGGTTTACTTAGGTAGTGGATGAGCACTAGGAATTCGGGTAACGAAATTCTAAGTCCTTTGTCTGATCCAGAGAAAACCACAAAGAAGAAAAGAAAGAAGAAATCAAAGAATAAGCCGACGGAATCAACTTCAAGTCAAACCGAAAGTGGATCAACTTCATCAAAAGTAGTCATTGAGGAAGAAGTTTTTGAAGAAGAACTTGAATCTAGATACGAAGAGGAAGTTAGGTCATAAGATGTAATGTATGAACCACAAGATTTAATGATGTTTGAAATGAATCAAATATAATGTATATAAAGCCATGAGCACATAGTCTGAGCTTAACTGAGATGTCAGGATCACAATTAAGTGCCTGAGCGAGGGTGCCTCTATGCGTATGCCTAATCAACATACGTATGAACAAATGTTAATGCGTCCGTTTTGACCAGTCAGTGCTTGCTGACCCGGACGGGGATTGTCAGTCCCATATGGTACCATACACTAACATTCACGCTAAATCATATTAACAGAACTATGCTTCAGAGGACTTTGATTGATTAGATGAAAACAACTCATGCAGCATACGTGATAATTTGATACTTGCGTTCACATGTAAAACAAAACAGAGCATGTATCTCACCCCTAGGTAAAAGCATTTAAAATAGGGGCTATGAGACTCACCTGAGTCTAAGTCTGGTGACTTGCTAAGCAAGTAGAAATGATGATACACAAGGTAATGATGTTGTCCCAACGACTGTAACCTGCCGGGCGTCCTAAACGCGCAAGGTTATAATAATGATTAGATGTCTTATCAGACCATCTATGATAGTTGCTCATTCAACTATTAATGTCCAAATGATTAGATTTGGATTGGTTGTGTTTTGAAAACATGTACGGCCCGTTGGTGTGATTTGTAATAATTATTCCAAAATATAATTATTATAATGTTGTTATAATGTACTTATAAAGCATGTTTTATATGAGTTGGAGTCGCATCGTATAAGTGTTTGAGGTTGACCGTGTTCGACACTTAGTATACAATAGTTAAGACTGTCAATGTAAGTTATGACACTCGTTATCACTGTTTGTTATGGTTAATGCTGTTGGTTATAAGTCTCAAAGTGAGTTATGGCTGCCTTTGTATACTGCGAGCTCAGTTATGACTGCTAGTTATATCTTGTTATTACTCCTAGTTATAACTCGTTATTACTTCTAGTTATAACTTGTTATTACTGCTAGTTATAACTCGTTATTACTCCCAGTTATAACTTGTTATTACTCCTAGTTATAACTTGTTATTACTCCCAGTTATAACTCGTTATTACTCCCAGTTATAACTTGTTATTACTCCCAGTTATAACTCGTTATTACTGCTAGTTATAACTCGTTATTACTGCTAGTTATAATTTTGTTCCCACTGTTAGTTATAACTTAGTTGCCTCTGTTAGTTATAATCTTGTTGCCTCTGTTAGTTATAATCTTGTTGCCTCTGTTAGTTATAATCTCCAGATTTTTGACTCAACAACCCTCTCGTTTTCTACACTTTTTAGTCCGAACCAAGACCAACCAAAAATCACAGATGTTCCCCTATGGGTCTAGTGTAAATCTGCACTTTATGGTAATTTTATAAGTTCATCTACTATTTTTAACAAAAATCAACATGAAAGGTAGTCGGATTTGGTTCGGAAACGAGTAACATTCGAAGATCAGATTCTATACTTAAATCCGTACAGATCTGGAAAAAGTATAAAACATGAAAGTTGTAGCTCTTTTCAATACGCAACTTTTAAAAAAAAATTGGTTGTCTAACTCATCTTAGAGCTCGAGATATTAACGATTTTGTGGGACTGTTTTTGAGAGACAGAATCTGTCATACATACATACTTATGAAAAAGGTTTTTAAGATTTAGATTTGGACATTAACAAGTTGTATGAACAATATATCATCTATATAAACATAATACAAGTATTTTACGAAAGTGTCGGGATTCTTACAATGATCGAATGAAGAATCCGAAAAGATGGAAGCGTAGCTCGCGTTCTCGTGATCGTTTTTGCTTCAATCGACTTGATGATCCAAAAAGGTTTTGATGGTGAATTATGGTGGTGAAAGTGGCTGATTTTAGAGAGAGAAATATCAGAGATTATAGAGAGAATGAGAGAGATTGAGTTGGTGATTGAATGAAGAAAGATGAGATGATGGTGGTGGTTAAAGTCAAGAAACTTCCTCAACAAGATCCACGTTTTGTGGATCTTGTTCCCATGGTTTATAAATATTTGGAAACATTTATAAAATGTTTTGGCAAAGTGTTAGTGATAGTTTGTGTAATCGTTTTACGATTATTACATATCATGACGTTTAAACTAGACGTTTTGCTTTTCGATATAACTTTCAATATTTATAGTGGAAGTATTTTATCAAAATACTTTACTTGAAGTTATAAAAATATAACTTTAGTTGGTTTTGATTGTTGGGCACGAATCGTGCGTTTTTGGGCGCGTATGAGTGTTTTATACGATACGAAATACTTATAGAATATTATCGAAATAATATTTAGGAATTAATAATGTTATTAAATAATTTCATATTATTTAATAATATAGGTTCACCAACGTCCATATAAATGAATCGGAATTTGGCCGATATGATAATGCACGATTTAAAATAATCGCGTACTGATATATATATTCATCAATATATATATTGATACACACAATTAGCCTAATACATAGCACTAATTACATGTATTTCTAAATGATTAGGAACTAATAACTAGTTCTAATTTGACAGGTGTCACATTCTCCCCTTGTTAAGAGAATTTCGTTCCGAAATTCAGCTCTGAGTTGGCGCGTGAGTGGAGTCCGAAAATAAATGTGGATATTTGAGTCGCATCTGGTCTTCCCGTTCCCAGGTGAATTCCGGACCACGCCGCGAATTCCACCGAACTTTGACGATTGGGATACGACTTTGCTTAAGCTGTTTGACCTCACGGTCCATGATCTCCACTGGTGTCTCGATAAAATGAAGTTTATCATCGATTTGAATCTCATCTAGAGGAATAATGAGTGTCTCATCGGACAGACATTTCTTCAGGTTAGAAATGTGAAATGTGGGATGTACGCTACTGAGCTCGGGTGGTAGCTGCAATCGATAAGCGACTGGACCAATCCTTTCAAGGATCTCAAAAGGTCCGATATATCTAGGGTTTAACTTCCCACGTTTACTAAAACGGATGACACCTTTCCAAGGTGATACTTTGAGCAATACTCGATCCCCAACCTGGAACTCGAGATGCTTGCGTCTCACGTCAGCATAACTCTTCTGACGATCAAGTACGGCTTTCAACCGTTGTTGGATACCAACGATCTTCTCGGTGGTTTCATGAATGATTTCAGGACCAGTCAGTTGGCTGTCTCCAACTTCAGTCCAACAGATAGGCGACCGGCACTTACGACCGTATAGTGCCTCGAAAGGTGCAGCCTTGATGCTGGTGTGGTAGCTGTTGTTGTATGAGAATTCGCACAAAGGCAAATGATGCTCACAATTTGCACCGAAATCAACTACACAGGCGCATAGCATATCTTCCAGTGTTTGGATGGTTCTTTCACTTTGGCCATCGGTTTGTGGATGATAGGCTGTACTCATATCTAAATGAGTACCCAATGACTTTTGCAATGATTGCCAAAAGTTAGATGTGAATCGGCTGTCTCTATCAGAGATAATTGAGATTGGAATGCCGTGTCGGGATACGATCTCCTTCAAATAGATTCGTGTGAGACGTTCCATTTTGTCGGTTTCCTTCATGGCAAGGAAGTGAGCAGATTTGGTTAGACGATCAACTATTACCCAGATAGTATCGCAACCACTTGATGTTTTCGGGAGTTTAGTGATGAAATCCATAGAAATTTGCTCCCATTTCCACTGAGGAATGTCCGGTTGTTGAAGTAAGCTGGTGGGTTTTTGATACTCTGCTTTGACCTTAGAGCATGTGAGGCACTTGCTGACGTACGTGGCAATCTCTGCTTTCATGTTTGGCCACCAGTACAGTCCCTTGATGCCATGATACATCTTATCCGATCCAAGATGTATTGAGTACTTAGACTTGTGAGCTTCATCCATCACCAAGTCTCGAAGGTTTCCAAATTTGGGTAACCAGATTTGATTTTCGAAGTATTTGACCCCATTGGGTTTGGTTTCTAATTGATTCTCCATGTTGCGCAAGGCCTCATCTTTAAGGTTTTCAGGTTTCAATGCTTCGATTTGAGCGGTAAGGATTTGAATGATTAAATCATTATGAATGGTCATGCTCAGGGCTCGAACTCGAAGTGGTTTGGTGTGCTCTTTTCAGCTTAGGGCATCGGCAACTACATTAGCCTTCCCTGGATGATACTTGATTTCACAATCATAGTCGGTGAGCAACTCAACCCAGCGACGTTGCCTCATGTTGAGATCCTTCTGATCGAATATGTGCTGGAGGCTTTTATGATCAGTGAAGATGGTACATTTCGTGCCATAAAGATAATGTCTCCAGATCTTGAGTGCGAACACCACGGCCCCCAGCTCGAGGTCGTGAGTCGTGTAATTCTTTTCGTGAACCTTTAGTTGTCGAGAAGCGTAGGCTATGACCTTGTCTCATTGCATCAACACGCAACCAAGACCCTGGTGTGAAGCATCGCAGTATACCATGAAGTCTTCATTGCCTTCGGGTAATGATAGGATCGGTGCACTGCAAAGCTTTTGCTTCAATAGCTGAAATGCTGACTCTTGCTTATCAGTCCAATTGAACTTCTTTTCCTTCTGAGTCAGTGCCGTGAGAGGTTGAGCTATTTTCGAGAAATTCTCAATGAAGCGCCGATAATAACCAGCCAATCCTAAAAATTGACGTACTTCGGTGAGGGTGCTTGCCAGCACTTGATTGCCTCAATCTTTGAGGGATCCACGTGAATTCCCTGACTGTCAATCACATGACCAAGGAATTGAACTGTTTGCATCCAAAACTCACACTTGGAGAATTTAGCATATAACTCTTCGTGTCTAAGAAGTTCTAGGATGACTTTGAGATGCTGCGCGTGCTCCTGCTCACTGCGTGAGTAAATGAGAATGTCATCGATGAAGACAATGACAAACTTGTTGAGATATGGTTTGCACACTCGGTTCCTGAGATCCATGAATACAGCCGGTGCGTTAGTCAAACCAAAGGGCATCACTTGGAACTCATAATGTCCATAGCGAGTTCGGAAGGCAGTCTTTGGGATGTCGATGTCACGAACTCGTAACTGATGATAACCTGATCTTAGATCTATCTTCGAATAGAAACTTGACCCCTGAAGTTGGTCGAATAGGTCATCAATGCGAGGAAGTGGGTAACGGTTCTTGACGGTCAATTTGTTCAACTCTCTATAGTCGATACACATTCTGAATGAACCGTCCTTCTTTTTCATAAACAGTACCGGAGCTCCCCATGGTGAAGAACTCGGTCTAATGAATCCCTTATCCAGGAGTTCCTGCAACTGAGTAGACAACTCCTGAAGTTCTGAAGGGGCTAAGCGATACGGTGCTCGTGCAACAGGTGTTGCCCCGGGCACGAGATCGATCGAGAACTCAACTTGTCTCGGAGGTGGAAGACCAGGCAAGTCTTCGGGAAAAACTTCTGGAAAGTCTCTAACAATGGGCACATCCTCAAGTCGCTTCTCTTCTGACTTTTTCTCCATGACATGAGTGAGGATTGCCTGGTACCCTTTCCTAAGGTACTTGCGAGTTTTCATGCAGGATACGATATTCAGTCTCGTCCTACCGGTCTCCCCTTGTATGATTAAGGTACTACCGGTGACGAGAGGAATGCGGATGATTTTTTCATAGCAGACAACTTCAGCTCGGTGCTTGGATAACCAATCTATGCCAACAATGACGTCGAAACTTCCAATCTCAACAGGTATAAGGTCAATAGAGAAGATCTCATCGGATAGATTTAAAGTGCAATTAGGTATCACACTATCGGTCTCTATTAACTTGCCATTAGCTAATTCTACAATGTACTTATCATCAGGGACCACATTCGGTCTGGAGGGCTTCTCCTGAGTTTAGAATAAATGCTCTTCCTTTAGCAGTGTTGTTGTTGAATCTCATTCCGAGGACAATACTCATCCTTGAGCATTTTCTTCAGTTCAGTACATGGAGTTTTGAGAGCAATGTCTATGCCCACGGATTGGGCAAAACTGTTCCATAGTGTTAGAGTATCATCCCTAAAGTGTAGGTGGAGAACTGGACCTTGTAGTCCTCAGGGTAGTTACAATTACAAAAGACTAACTCCATCTTTTCCAACCAGTGTAATAAACCAATAGCACCTTCAGTGCCTTTGAAGTTTAGAGGCTTGCAGCTAAGGAAGTTCTAGTACGTGCAAGATTTTGTTTTGATTACTGATTTCTTGATCATGAACAATCTCCGTGGTTGTGGTGGTTTCTTCAATTTGATCGTGAGTACGATGGATGATTTTGAAGATGTCCTCCTGATCCGAGTATATCGGAGCGACGCGGCCTTGAGCTAGTCTCATCCAGTTTGAACGAGTTTCGTGTTGTTCGATTTACAAGTAGTATATCCTGCGTTCGTGATGATGTGCGCGGTAGTAATACAGGCCCGTTGAGATGTGGCAATTTTGAGTATATAAGGGGAATGATCCATGGCTGAGTATCTTCCAACATCAGCAGGGATTTCAATGTTTTCCTCGATTCTCCATGCAGAAACAGCCGTTGGCAATCAGCTCCACTGTTGTGTAAAAACTCAATGGCGATTTATCGCAGATACATTCTCTGTGACGGCTGAGTTGTGACGTGAGTGAGAGATAGATGATGAAGTACGTGTGGTTTGTCTAGATGATAAGTCTGCCATCTTCTATGGCGAGAGCGTCTAACAAGTGAGGCCTATATACATATCATATCATATTATATAATATAGCCTAAAGTGTAGTAGTGCATTTCGATCGTGATCCCAAGGGATAATATGGTGAAAAGAATGTGAAGTGATATCTTCCAAATGTATACGCGATGGTGCAGCGAGACGTGTCAGCTTTGGTGGTGCGAGCGTTAACGAGTGATTATCACGTGAGATATATATATATATATATATATATATATATATATATATATATATATATATATATATATATTCAATATATATAATAACGTAGAGAGTTGTACGAGGGAAAGGCCTATTCATATATACCTACAATATATAAAATAGCCTATAGAGTAACACGTAAAGGAGGCCTATGTATATATATACTCTTATATTCCATAATAGCCTAATGTGTGTCTAACACTAATCAAGTATTAGTCACGGTTTCTCTCGTGGTCAGAGTCAACTAACGCATTCATGTTCAACATAACCCCTTTTCAGATTTCATATCATCTTCATTTAATTGTACATAGTTAGCTACGCTATGTTAAATTAAACTCGTATGACGTGATCACTGAACCAGTTATACCTAATAGGGAATACTGCCTAACGGTCATAGTGTAGGCCCACTAAATGCAACCTAGTTCACTATAACCTTAGGCTCTGATACCAATCTGTCGCACCCCTAAATTATGATGCGGAAGCGGGTCGGTTCGGGGCGCGACTAATCAATACACAAAGCATAAGATTACATAATGAACGACCACTACATGCGTCGTTTACAAATACATTGAAATTATAAAGGTTTTACACCGTTATAATATAGTTTACAAAAGCCCTTGAGTTCAAATGATAGAGATTCTATGGCATAACTAAATTATACAAAATATAGTAATGCATGACAATCTCTTGATGTCTGAATGCGACTCGAACTAATGGGCATCCTGAATGGCAGTCCTACTGCTGCTGAGAACCTGAGAATACATGCTAAAAGGTCAGCTATAAAGCTGGTGAGCTCACAGGTTTAATGATAAGATGTAATGTATGAACCACAAGATTTAATGATGTTTGAAATGAATCAAATATAATGTATATAAAGCCATGAGCACATAGTCTGAGCTTAACTGAGATGTCAGGATCACAATTAAGTGCCTGAGCGAGGGTGCCTCTATGCGTATGCCTAATCAACATACGTATGAACAAATGCTAATGCGTCCGTTTTGACCAGTCAGTGCTTGCTGACCCGGACGGGGATTGTCAGTCCCATATGGTACCATACACTAACATTCACGCTAAATCATATTAACAGAACTATGCTTCAGAGGACTTTGATTGATTAGATGAAAATAACTCATGCAGCATACGTGATAATTTGATACTTGCGTTCACATGTAAAACAAAACAGAGCATGTATCTCACCCCTAGGTAAAAGCATTTAAAATAGGGTCTATGAGACTCACCTGAGTCTAAGTCTGATGACTTGCTAAGCAAGTAGAAATGATGATACACAAGGTAATGATGTTGTCCCAAGGACTGTAACCTGTCGGGCGTCCTAAACGCGCAAGGTTATAATAATGATTAGATGTCTTATCAGACCATCTATGATAGTTGCTCATTCAACTATTAATGTCCAAATGATTAGCTTTGGATTGGTTGTGTTTTGAAAATATGTACGGCCCGTTGGTGTGATTTGTAATAATTATTCCAAAATATAATTATTATAATGTTGTTATAATGTACTTATAAAGCATGTTTTATATGAGTTGGAGTCGCATCGTATAAGTGTTTGAGGTTGACCGTGTTCGACACTTAGTATACAATAGTTAAGACTGTCAGTGTAAGTTATGACACTCGTTATCACTGTTTGTTATGGTTAATGCTGTTGGTTATAAGTCTCAAAGTGAGTTATGGCTGCCTTTGTATACTGCGAGCTCAGTTATGACTGCTAGTTATATCTTATTATTACTCCTAGTTATAACTTGTTATTACTCCTAGCTATAACTCGTTATTACTCCTAGTTATAACTCGTTATTACTGCTAGTTATAACTCGTTATTACTCCCAGTTATAACTCGTTATTACTCCTAGTTATAACTCGTTATTACTCCCAGTTATAACTCGTTATTACTCTCAGTTATAACTTGTTATTACTCCTAGTTATAACTTGTTATTACTCCTAGTTATAACTTGTTATTACTCATAGTTATAACTTGTTATTACTGCTAGTTATAACTCGTTATTACTGCTAGTTATAATTTTGTTCCTACTGTTAGTTATAACTTAGTTGCCTCTGTTAGTTATAATCTTGTTGCCTCTGTTAGTTATAATCTTGTTGCCTCTGTTAGTTATAATCTCCAGATTTTTGACTCAACAACCCTCTCGTTTTCTACACTTTTTAATGCGAACCAAGACCCACCAAAAATCACAGATGTTCCCCTATGGGTCTAGTGTAAATCTGCACTTTATGGTAATTTTATAAGTTCATCTACTATTTTTAACAAAAATCAACATGAAAGGTAGTCGGATTTGGTTCGGAAACGAGTAACATTCAAAGATCAGATTCTATACTTAAATCCGTACAGATCTGGAAAAAGTGTAAAACACAAAAGTTGTAGCTCTTTTCAATACGCAACTTTTTAAAAAAAATTGGTTGTCTAACTCATCTTAGAACTCGAGATATTAACGATTTTGTGGGACTGTTTTTGAGAGACAGAATCTGTCATACATACATACTTATGAAAACCGTTTTTAAGATTTAGATTTGGACATTAACAAGTTGTATGAACAATATATCATCTATATAAACATAATACAAGTATTTTACGAAAGTGTCGGGATTCTTACAATGATCGAATGAAGAATCCGAAAAGATGGAAGCGTAGCTCGCGTTCTCGTGATCGTTTTTGCTTCAATCGACTTGATGATCCAAAGAGGTTTTGATGGTGAATTATGGTGGTGAAAGTGGCTGATTTTAGAGAGAGAAAGATCAGAGATTAGAGAGAGAATGAGAGAGATTGAGTTGGTGATTGAATGAAGAAAGATGAGATGATGGTGGTGGTTAAAGTCAAGAAACTTCCTCAACAAGATCCACGTTTTGTGGATCTTGTTCCCATGGTTTATAAATATTTGGAAACATTTATAAAATGTTTTGGCAAAGTGTTAGTGATAGTTTGTGTAATCGTTTTACGATTATTACATATCATGACGTTTAAACTAGACGTTTTGCTTTTCGATATAACTTTCAATATTTATAGTGGAAGTATTTTATCAAAATACTTTACTTGAAGTTATAAAAATATAACTTTAGTTGGTTTTGATTGTTGGGCACGAATCGTGCGTTTTTGGGCGCGTATGAGTGTTTTATACGATACGAAATACTTATAGAATATTATCAAAATAATATTTAGGAATTAATAATGTTATTAAATAATTTCATATTATTTAATAATATAGGTTCACCAACGTCCATATAAATGAATCGGAATTTGGCCGATATGATAATGCACGATTTAAAATAATCGCGTACTGATATATATATATATATTCATCAATATATATATTGATACACACAATTAGCCTAATACATAGCACTAATTACATGTATTTCTAAATGATTAGGAACTAATAACTAGTTCTAATTTGATAGGTGTCACATATGTATATCATGCATCTATATTTTCCAAAAAGATGGTTTATCAAGATTAAAGAAGTTAGAAATATTTATTTTATAAGTTTGAAGCACTGAGGAGCACACGACAATTTATATTTGAAAACAATAGTGTGATGAAAACTCTTATTTTTCTTAAGTTAGCAGGGAATGATAAAAACAATATATTAATATTCAACACTAAAATATAAGAATGTTATTTTAGTTCTTTCATGAGTACATCACATTAAATTAGTAAATAAAAGAGTTATATTGATAACTTATTAGATGAAGGAATAAAGTGTATATTTAAACCAAAACAAAGGGGCTTGGTAGGAACTATATAATATAAAATTATAAATTTGTCATAGGGGCAAGTAAGGGTCGTCTTCCCCACAACTCTCTTTCATACCTCTCTGCAACACGTAAACCTCCATTAAAATGACAATTTAAATTCTTCTTTTTCTTTTTTCATGTTTTCCTTTTTCTCCATATCTTAAGTTAAGGATTAACAATAAGATAGCTGGGGGCAAGTTAGCAATTTCACGTTTAATTACAATAAACCCACATATATATATGTCAAAAGAAATTTAAGTCGTCGGGGGCGGCTGACCCCGTTTGCCCCAAGGTGGCTCCGCCCCTGTTTCAATATATATGTGTGTGTGTGTGTGTGTGTGTGTGTGTGTGTGTTGATGGTCCATTCACTATTGTTTAGAATTCAAAGATGAACCGTGAGTAAGGTTTTATATTTTACAGGAAGAATAACAAATAGGAAGATGGTGATGAAAGTCAACTAAAATGTGGTATCAATTTTCAGTAGGATGTGACGTAATAAGTCAGAATCAATGAATAAACATCTAATATCTTTATAGTTTTAATTGGGTATCATTTCAATTATTTTAATAGTAGTAAGAAACTAAAAATTCCCTCGAAAACCTTAGTTATTTGATCCTTGTAAATGAACTCCTATGTGACATTATAATTTGTTCATATGAATTATTTTACTAAAGATAGAAATGTATATTGTTAGTACTAAGTTACTACTATGATGAACTAAGTCTTATAAGCATGATGCACTATATTTATATCATGAACTATCAGAATTTTAACTATTACATAATACTCAAAACTAATATACATTCATTTTTATAATTATGATGCACTTCATTTATATCACAATGCATTAATTTTATATTGTTAGTATTATGATGCACATTTTATAAGCATGATGCACCTTGATTATATTATGAACCATCAAGTTTAACTATCACATACCACTTAAAACTACTATGTATTTATATAACTATATAACTATGATTCACAACATTTATATTATAATGCACTAATTTTATATATGATGCACCAATTTTATAGTGTTTAATAAGTTCTATAAGCATGATGCACCGTGATTATATTATGAACCATCAATTTTAAGTATTACATACCACTAAAAAATAATGTACATTCAATTCTATAACTATAATGCAGTGTACTTATACTATGATTCACTAATTTTCTAATATTATCTACTAATACAACTATGATGCACGAAATATTATAAGTACAATGCACATGATTATATTATTAGTCATCAATCTTAACTATTATGTATCGTTTAAAACTACTTGCATGATCTAATTAATGATGCATCGTACATACTACTATAATGCACTAATGTTATATTGTTATGTACTAATTTTCAACTGCGAAAAGCAAAAGTTTTGTAAGTAAGATCTCCAAATTTATGGAATAAAAGTCATTACGAATCACTAGTTTAATTCATCACTAGAATTTCATTCAAACAATGAAGTCGCTTCGAGTTCCCAACATTATGAAAAAATTATGTAAGCAATGAAAATTGTAGGTTACGAACAACTTATTAGTTATAAAAAACGCATTATGAGTATAAATATAGTGCATCAAAATACTAGACAAAATACGGAAAACTCAATAATTTTTTCTCTTTTAAATATAACCAGATCAGTGTCAAATTAAAGAGAAAAAATTTCTCATTTTTATTGTGTAGTTTTTTTTTTCCAGAAATAATTAATGAGTTAAATAATACATTAGCTTGAAGATATTTGGGGGTGTTTTAATTCTTTTTATTAAAAAGTATTAAAAAAATAACAACGTCATTTTAAGCACGTGACCAGCAACCTTGTTTTTACTGTTACCAACTACCCTGAAAAGTACAGTTAATTACAGTATTGCCATCAGATTTTTCTAGCCGCCGATTTCTTCCCTTTTGATGATCTGACGGTCCGGAAAATCTTTCGTACGCTTCCTCCGTGAATCCACTTTTGCAGCCGAACCACACCCTTCTTCTTTTATGAGTAACACATTATTAATAGATTAACCATCTACAATACTATTACACACTTTTATTTCATACAGTATTGGCTATTTTGGTAAAATATATAAGTACTCCTTCCTTTTTACTACAAGGTCCATATTACTATTTTGATTTGCTTCAACTTTCATGTTACATTTAATCATAAGACACTTTAGTAGGTCGTGATATTATTTGATTAGTGAAAAGCATAGTTACTGAAAATTCTATATGTGTCTATAGTCAAAGTACATACTTTGACTAAGACAGAGAGTATAGTAAAGTATTATTAACAGTATATAATAGAGATAGATAGTCATTTTGGTCCGTCAATGGTTAACTAATACTCCTTTTCTCTCAAATTCATTGTACACAAACTAAAAAACAGGCACTTTAAAAAAATGTAATTATTACATTTTACTATGACAGTTTTAACCTTAGCTTTTTACACACCTTTCAATATATTACTAGCAGAATACCCGCGCAAAGCAGCGGATAGATATTTCATTTAATTTAATTTATTTATCTAAACTTAATTGAATTTTACTTGTGTTAGAATTTTTCAAGCCCTTTATAACCTAAGTAGTTAAAATTAGACGGATTAGTATATGACTGGATTATGATAACTTCACTCATTATACTTCAGTTAACAGTTATAGTGATTGATTAGGTGTAATTAATGATACAATGTATGTACATATATATATGATGGATGAATTGAGATTTTAGTATAAATGTAGTTACCTTATATGGAGTAAAATAATTAAATGAAAAGGTAATTTAGACACTTACTACTATTGAGTCTAATTTTAAGTCATTGATGGACATGCTTTATAGATAGGTTATATTACCCGCAGTGAACCGCACAATGCAACGAGTTATGATACTCTTTTGTAAACGATATGGATAAATAGATGATGGTCCTAGAAATCGGTATGAGGCGTTCGATTGTAATGGAGGAGAAGCAACACAATAATAACTTTTAATATTCATGTTTTTAAGATAAAAAATTTTGAAATTAAAATTTTATTACATAACATCTACATAAATTGTTATGCAGTATTTGTTTTAACTATCACATTTATTTTTATTTATCATATATTAATGATGATAGCTGATTTAATTTGTTTTAATATTTTTTCCTTAAACACTATTATAACACCCCTCATTATTATTATATAAAATACGGAAGCGAAGATAAATAAAACACATTACTTCATTACATATTTTCCAAAATACCAAACAGTTTAGATGGTTAAGTTACTACCACTTAAAAACCTGTTCAAAAGATTAGCATGTCGGGGTATTATATAAACTAAACTGAGTTACAACAAAATAATCAGAGTAGCTTGAATATCAAACATTCCATTCTTCCAAGGTTTGACCTTCCTGCTACCCACCCGCATGCTCAAAACAAAAGTCTGCAGGAAGCAACAACGAGGGATTAGCACATAGCTAAGTGAGTAAATCCAACACTCAACATTTAACTTAGCTAAACCAATTAACAACAACAAGTATTCGCAACTACAACAATCAACAACAACTTAATGAGGATCGGTGGATCCGGGGATAACCTTAGCACCCGGGTGGCTCCCCAAGATCACTTATCCAAACATATCCGTATGGCCATAACGGACGAGACCGATAGCTAGTGTTTATCATACTTAGGTACATTTCAGCACACACAACAAATGAAGTGCGTCCCTGTACCGTTCACACAACAACCCACTAGCCCAACCAACAGTTCATCAACTTGTTGACCTCATTAACAACAATGCCCGAAGGCCACACAAAGCACATATAGGCATATGATCAACAATAACAACTAATCAAGTCTACGTTTACCCGTCGTAATCAAATGATTACAACTAAGCCAAACGGTGAGTTTTGAATCCACTCACCAATACCTTCGTCTTCAAAATCTCTGATTCCAGAGATCACTTATCTTTCGGAGGATCTGAGAATCAATAATCAACATAAGTTAGTACTTTGCTTCATAATTTGTAAATATCAAAATGAGCATTTTTATAAAATGCCACTATAGCATTCAATAAGTGCCACTATAAACATCACCTTCTAAACACTTAAGCATTTTTGAAATTTTCAGAATCCATCAAAATTTACTATGCAAACGCGATCCTGACTAGGCAGGCTGGATCGCGTTCGTCCTTTATTAAAAATTCTGTGACCGAATAACACTAGCAAACGCGATCCGGATACTTGGCCTGGATCGCGTTTCTAAGGCCAAAAACTCGACTAAGGCGTTTACAGCAAGGGAACGCGATCCGGAAGTGTAGCCGGGATCGCGTTCATCTGTTCTTCAGCTCAAGAACAGACCTGAACGACCTTAACACCATTTTCATAATTCAAGCTCATCAAACTCGATTCTAATGCTACAAACATCTCCAATAATACCCCACATCATCATATAACAACATTACAAACATCAATTGGCTACCAAGATCAATTTCTAATCAAATTTCAATACAATCAAATTTATGAATACATAATCACATACTTACATGCTTGAGGAACAAGATGATGATATCAAGAAGAAGATAAAGATGGTGATGATGTTTGCTAACAGATTATCAATTCAATCCACACCTCAAGTTTGATAATTTTTACTTTGATTTACTATCTAGGGTTTAAGTGTTTTATTTGAAATGGAAGTGGGGAAAGAAATGAGTAAAGTGATCCCCAATAAAGGTCGGTCCATCATTTAACCGACCTACAACCTTGAGTATTTAATACCCGTCCTAAATCTATTGTCTGGAACCTAAAAATCAATTGCGAGAAATTTATTTTATTATACCGTCAACTTCAATATTTTAATATAAGCAATATTTCATTATCCACAATAAGTCCTAAGATCTATTTCACTAAGTTTCACAATTAAACAATTATATCGCAAAATTATTTAAAACAGTTAAATACGAAATTATAAATAGAAAGTACCAGTCTATCGGAGAGGATGTTACAAATCTCCCCTCCTTAAGGAGATTTCTTCCCCGAAATCTCAGCCCCCCTCAAACAATCCAGGATATCTGGACTTCATTGACTCCTCGGTCTCCCAAGTTAGGTCGGAACCTAAACTATGTCTCCATTTAACTAATACCATAGGAATTTGTTTCTTCCTAAGTTTGGTAATCTTTCGGTCTACAATTTCAACTGGTTCCTCTACTAACTTCTGGTTTAGATCAACCTTTAAATCTTTCAACGGAAGAATTTGCGACTGCTCCTCTACGTTGCACTTTCTCAAATAACATACGTTAAACGTATCATGAATACCAGAGAGCTCTGGAGGAAGATCCAATGCCATTGACTGATCATTTACAACTTGTCGAATCTTAAATGGACCAATGTATCTAGGCGCCAACTTTCCACGTTTTCCGAATCTAATCACACCTTTCCACGGAGAAACTTTAAGATACACTAATTCACCTTCAGAAAATACAACTGGTCGTCTTTTAGGATCCGCATACATTTTCTGCCTATCTCTCGCGGCTTTCAACTTCTCCCGTGTAATGGCTACTTTATCAGCAGTTATTTGTACAATGTCGGGTCCAGCAAACTGTTTCTCACCTGCCTCTAACCAACAAATAGGTGTGCGACAACGACGACCATACAACATTTCATAAGGAGGCATCCCAATACTAGAATGGTACGAATTGTTGTAAGTAAATTCAACTAATGGGAGATGTGAATCCCATGAACCCCCATATTCCAAAATACAAGCACGAAGCACATCCTCTAAAGTTTGAATCGTGCGTTCTGACTGACCATCGGTCTGAGGATGATAAGCTGTGCTAAGGTTTACACGTGTACCCAACTCTTGTTGTAGGCTTTGCCAAAAACGAGAAGCAAAACGAGTATCTCTATCTGACACAATCGATAAAGGAATACCATGTCTAGAAACAATTTCGTTAACATACAATTGAGCAAGTCTAGTCAACGATGTTGTCTCACTTGTAGCAAGAAAATGCGCGCTCTTTGTCAAACGATCCACTATAACCCAAATCATATCATTGCCTCGAGCGGTACGCGGTAGCTTAGTCACAAAATCCATAGTTATGTGATCCCACTTCCACTCAGGTATTTCCAACTGTTTTAACGACCCATACGGCTTTTGATGTTCTGCTTTGACCTGAGCACAAATATGACACGATCCTACAAACTTTGCAATGTCGGTTTTCATCGTTGGCCACCAATACAACGGTTTCAAATCGTTATACATTCGAGTACTACCCGGATGAATGGACATTCGCGACTTATGAGCTTCATTCAAAATCAAATCTCGAATACCACCAATGGAAGGAATCCAAACACGAGACTGATAAGTCTTTAATCCCCTTGAATCTTCAACTAATTCATCCTTGCGTTTTAACATAATTTCCGATTTCAGATTCATATCTTTCAAAGCTTCAAGTTGTACCACTTTAATTTGATCAATCAAATCCGAGGAAACATTCACTTTCAAATAGAAAACTCGATCGGGAGTATTCTTTCGACTCAAAGCATCGGCTACCACATTCGCTTTGCCCGGATGGTATCTAATCTCACAGTCATAATCTTTTATCAATTCCAACCATCGTCTCTGTCTCATATTCAATTCTTTCTGAGAGAACACATACTGCAAACTCTTGTGATCGGTACAAACAACACATCGAGTTCCATATAAGTAATGTCTCCAAAGTTTTAGGGCAAATACAACTGCTGCGAGTTCTAAATCATGCGTAGGATAGTTCTTCTCATGTGGTTTCAACTGTCGAGAAGCATAAGCGATAACTCTATCCCTTTGCATTAAGACACAACCCAAGCCCGAATATGAAGCATCACAATAAACCACAAAATCGTCAGTACCTTCAGGTAATGCTAAAATCGGTGTCTGACATAACAATTGCTTCAATGTCTGAAAAGCTTGCTCCTGCTGATCAGTCCACACATACTTCTCTTCTTTACGAGTTAACTTAGTTAACGGCCCGGCTATCTTAGAAAAATCTTTAATAAATTTCCGATAATATCCCGCTAATCCAAGGAAACTCCTTATCTCAGAAACAGATTTCGGCGCATTCCAATTCATCACAGCTGAAATCTTTGATGGATCTACTTTCACACCATCTCGACAAATTATATGACCCAAAAACTGAACTTCTCGAATCCAGAATTCACATTTGGAAAACTTTGCATACAACTGCTCCCGTCTCAATGTTTCAAGAACCAATCTCAAATGTGTAGCATGTTCAGTTTCAGATTTCGAATAAATAAGTATATCATCAATGAAAACAATCACAAATTGATCCAAGAATGGTCGACACACACGGTTCATCAAATCCATAAATACCGCTGGAGCATTCGTCAAACCAAAAGGCATAACCAAAAATTCATAATGACCGTACCTAGTACGAAAAGCAGTTTTCGGTATATCCTCATCACGAACACGAACCTGATGATAACCCGACCTCAAATCAATTTTAGAATACACTGATGATCCCTGTAACTGATCAAACAAATCATCTATTCTCGGCAAAGGATACTTGTTCTTCACAGTCCTCTTATTTAATTCCCTATAATCGATACACATCCGCAATGACCCATCTTTCTTTTTCACAAACAACACTGGTGCACCCCAAGGCGAGGAACTAGGTTTGATAAAACCTTTATCCAACAACTCTTGAATCTGATTCATCATTTCACGAATTTCCGAAGGAGCTAACCTATAGGGAGCTTTAGCAATCGGCGATGAACCCGGAACAAGATCAATTCTGTACTCTACTTCTCTAACTGGCGGTAACCCAGGCAACTCATCGGGGAACACTTCAGGGTACTCACGAACAACAGGAACATCCGAAACAGTTTTCCTTTCTAATTTGGCATCAACTACATAGGCTAGGTATGACTCACAACCTTTTGATAATGATTTCCTAGCTTTCATCAACGAAATCAAAGGAATAGCTACACCATCCCGTTCTCCTCGAGCCACAACATATGACTCATTGGAGATTGGGATCCTAACCAACTTCTGGTAACAATCAATACTAGCCTTATTCTGACTCAACCAATCCATACCAATTATTACATCGAAACTAGGGATTGGCATCAACAAGAAGGAAATAGGAAAAACGTGATCATCAATAGTAATATTAGCTCCAGTCACCGAGGTGGTAACAGGAACTAACTTACCACTAACTATTTCTACTTCTATAGGCTTTGTTATCACAGTAGGGGCTAATTTCAACTTATCACAAAATTGCACAGAAATGAAAGTACAATTAGCGCCCGAATCAAACAATATACGTGCAGGTACAGAGTTTATAAGAAATGTACCCGTGATAACATCTTCAGTACGCACGGCCTCATCAACCGTCATCTGAAAAGCCCTACTAGTTGCTGGAGGAGGGTTCTTTCTTTTCTGACCGGAAGATCCCGAACTCCCGACCGAACCCGACCCCGTCGACCTTGCCTCCGGACATTGACCAACCCTATGTCCTTCCTTCTTACAAGTCCAACAAACAAAATTTGGATACCGGCAACTTTTTATCTCATGACCCAATTCACCACATTTCATACATTTGTTTGTCTGAGCCGTACACGGACCATCATGCCGAGATCTACACGAACTACACCAGTTTGAACTATTATAACTTCCCGAAGAACTACTTCTTCCAACATACTTCTTACCACCTTGTCGATTCCCTTGCCACTTAGATTTATTCCGACCCGACGATTCAGTTCTTGCCTTAGAGAAACTTGTATCTTTTCCTTGCCATAATCTCAAACCTCTCAAATCACTATCGGCAGACCTCGCAAGATTGAAAGCATGCGATAAATCCTTAGCTAATCTCACAACCGTTCGGTAGTTATCCGGTAAAGCATCCACAAATTGTTCAATTTGAGTTTTCTCATCCGGAACCCATTGTTGCACAAATCTAAGCTTATCCGTAAACTGTGTAATCAATTCATCTATAGTCATGTCCTCCTTTAATCGAAGATTCACAAATTCTCTTCGAATCCTAGCAATGTCAAAATCCGAACAATATTGATTACGAACCGCCTGATGAAATTGAGTCCAATTAATAGATTCCTTTTGTTGTTTTGTGAAATGACCGGTAATTGAATCCCACCAAACCATGGCATCATCCTTCATACATTGAACCGCATACTTGACTTTCAATTCCTCATCACAACAAGTCACATCAAACTTGCGTTCCATGTCCCTAAGCCAATTCAACGTTACTGTAGGATTTTTACTTCCCTGAAATTCCGGCGGTCGACTAGCCATAAACGTCTTGTATGAACACTTCTTTTCAGTTTGAGAGGACGAACCAGAACCAAAGGCTGGGGCTTGCTGAAATAACTGTCTAGTCGCAGCTTCCTCAGCTTTCCTCTTAAATTCCCTAAGAAATACCAACTCGTCTTCCATTTCATGAATATACTCCTCTCGATTAGATTGTTGTCCGGTTGGTTGAGAAGTACCATTATGATCCTGTTGCTGAGTAGGAGTCTCAAATTGAGGTGCGACAATCCTGGAGGCATTGTTGGGGTTGGTGGTCGGTGGTTCGTTATCTGCCATTTCTGAAATTCAACACAACACTTGAACTTTGTTAATCGTTAGCATCTAAATACTAACTACCGTCAACCAATACTAATCCCATACCCAAGAATGTTTGATATATCACGCTCCGGTTTTGGAATTGATCATTCAACAATGAACAATTATCCCAAAACTATGCTCTGATACCAATTTATAACACCCCTCATTATTATTATATAAAATACGGAAGCGAAGATAAATAAAACACATTACTTCATTACATATTTTCCAAAATACCAAACAGTTTAGATGGTTAAGTTACTACCACTTAAAAACCTGTTCAAAAGATTAGCATGTCGGGGTATTATATAAACTAAACTGAGTTACAACAAAATAATCAGAGTAGCTTGAATATCAAACATTCCATTCTTCCAAGGTTTGACCTTCCTGCTACCCACCCGCATGCTCAAAACAAAAGTCTGCAGGAAGCAACAACGAGGGATTAGCACATAGCTAAGTGAGTAAATCCAACACTCAACATTTAACTTAGCTAAACCAATTAACAACAACAAGTATTCGCAACTACAACAATCAACAACAACTTAATGAGGATCGGTGGATCCGGGGATAACCTTAGCACCCGGGTGGCTCCCCAAGATCACTTATCCAAACATATCCGTATGGCCATAACGGACGAGACCGATAGCTAGTGTTTATCATACTTAGGTACAGTTCAGCACACACAACAAATGAAGTACGTCCCTGTACCGTTCACACAACAACCCACTAGCCCAACCAACAGTTCATCAACTTGTTGACCTCATTAACAACAATGCCCGAAGGCCACACAAAGCACATATAGGCATATGATCAACAATAACAACTAATCAAGTCTACGTTTACCCGTCGTAATCAAATGATTACAACTAAGCCAAACGGTGAGTTTTGAATCCACTCACCAATACCTTCGTCTTCAAAATCTCTGATTCCAGAGATCACTTATCTTTCGGAGGATCTGAGAATCAATAATCAACATAAGTTAGTACTTTGCTTCATAATTTGTAAATATCAAAATGAGCATTTTTATAAAATGCCACTATAGCATTCAATAAGTGCCACTATAAACATCACCTTCTAAACACTTAAGCATTTTTGAAATTTTCAGAATCCATCAAAATTTACTATGCAAACGCGATCCTGACTAGGCAGGCTGGATCGCGTTCGTCCTTTATTAAAAATTCTGTGACCGAATAACACTAGCAAACGCGATCCGGATACTTGGCCTGGATCGCGTTTCTAAGGCCAAAAACTCGACTAAGGCGTTTACAGCAAGGGAACGCGATCCGGAAGTGTAGCCGGGATCGCGTTCATCTGTTCTTCAGCTCAAGAACAGACCTGAACGACCTTAACACCATTTTCATAATTCAAGCTCATCAAACTCGATTCTAATGCTACAAACATCTCCAATAATACCCCACATCATCATATAACAACATTACAAACATCAATTGGCTACCAAGATCAATTTCTAATCAAATTTCAATACAATCAAATTTATGAATACATAATCACATACTTACATGCTTGAGGAACAAGATGATGATATCAAGAAGAAGATAAAGATGGTGATGATGTTTGCTAACAGATTATCAATTCAATCCACACCTCAAGTTTGATAATTTTTACTTTGATTTACTATCTAGGGTTTAAGTGTTTTATTTGAAATGGAAGTGGGGAAAGAAATGAGTAAAGTGATCCCCAATAAAGGTCGGTCCATCATTTAACCGACCTACAACCTTGAGTATTTAATACCCGTCCTAAATCTATTGTCTGGAACCTAAAAATCAATTGCGAGAAATTTATTTTATTATACCGTCAACTTCAATATTTTAATATAAGCAATATTTCATTATCCACAATAAGTCCTAAGATCTATTTCACTAAGTTTCACAATTAAACAATTATATCGCAAAATTATTTAAAACAGTTAAATACGAAATTATAAATAGAAAGTACCAGTCTATCGGAGAGGATGTTACAACTATTGAGTTGTCTAATTAACAATTAACATATACGTTTGACTTATAGTTAGTGGTTAAGTAAATATTTTCCGTAAAACATTATATACTTTCAATAGAAACATTAATTGAGTAATCAATTTTCTATAGTTGTCATGTTAATGATGAAGGGTAGAAGATACATTTACAATAGGACAAAGATTAAGTTTTAATCCGTTTTAAATTAGATTTAGATATGTATATTTTAGTGATAATAAAGTAACTTTAGGTAAATTCCCGTAACAAATTCATGAGTTTAACAAATTCATGAGTTTGGCCTCTCGTGTATCTATGGAGATTTTGTATAAAAAAGCCCTAAATTTTGTCTTATGAAAGAGTTGCACATCCCTACTGCGTGAGTTAAGACAGTTTGTAAACTACGCATCAAAACTTGTACATGCGTTGAGATTCGTTAAATTCCCTATTGGCAGTGACTAACCGACTGCATTTACAAGCTCCCTCAACCTATCAGCTAATGACACGTGTCTTCTCTCAAACTAACTTCATTCCCGCCCTAATATCACGACCTAAGTTTACGCGATTCTCATTTACCTCCATATCTAACATTCCGTTTTTCTCTCTCTACAATCCATCGTTGCAGATCATCGTCTTCATTACAAAATATCGAAAATTGAGGTAATTATTCTCGATTATTATTTAAATTTAACTGAATTTATTGTTATATCTCTATATCGGCGAAATGTTATAGAATTACAGCTTCGATTTTGATCAATTTTAGAGTTTCGCGTTAGGTTTTTGTATATTATATACAGAAGATTATGAATATGAATGTTGAACGAATATATTCTAAATGTGGATGATGATTAGTAACGTATGATCAATTAATCAAAACTATTTTAATCTGTAATTATTCATGTTCTGCTGAATTGATTTTGATAGTGCGTATGATGATTAGCTTCATTAGATCGATTAATTGAAACAGTTTTTTTTAGAATTTCAGATTACATTTTTGTATAAGGTATACAGATCATGAATGGTGAACTAAACGTAATTTAGATGTGGATGATTAGTTTCATTATGAGTAATCAAAACTGTGTGTTTTTTATTTGTTACTCATCAATTACAACTGTTTTATCTGTAATTCAGATTGTTCTAGTATGTGATAGTGAATGTTAAATGAACATAAAATGAATGATGATTAGTTTCGTCAGAATCAACCAAACTGCGTGAATTTTATTTGCAACTCTTCATGTTCATTACAGAATCGTAAACAGAAGTGATTAATTCTGTCATCTGTAAACGAAATTCTGTTTCTCTATTTGATTTTAAATATATTTTCAGGTGATTTGTTTTATTATACTATGTTCATCACAAAAGTCTAAATTCAGGTGATTAGGTCTTGTGTCTTTGATTGATAGTCTGTTTCACTCGGTAATTTTTTCATGTTTCACTCAATTTTGAGTTTCGTTTTGACTATGTTTTTAAAATACTAGAAATCAAGCTTTGGTTGGACTGTCTTAAGAATCTGTGATGAAGGTTTTGTGAGTACCTGGAATTTGGATGTGTGACTGTTTGCATCTAGGATTCCATCTTTGATTCGAATTTTTTTGAAGAACAGGTTAAGTTTATTGCATATATTTTTTGTTTACTTCTGTAATTTTTTCTTTGACATTCCAGTGAAATTTTACTGTATGTGTCTATGCTGACTTTATCTCCCAAAATTTGTGCATGTACCATTAATTTTATGGAAACTGATTGGACTTTGTTGTTGCTGAATGTGTGTATTGTGTCATAAGAGAATGAAGAGGTAAGCAGAGAAAGAGAGAGATGGAAGAAGGCAGCGTGGAAAAGAAAACAGAAGGGGGAAAGAAAATAGAAAAGTCAACATCATCGTTATCCCATGGCACCGATTCCGGACCACAAGGGCTTTCGAGGAGACCTTCCCGAAGCGCTGCCACAACCACATTCTCTACGGAGGTTTTTGATAACGAGGTGGTCCCTTCGTCCCTCCAACAAATTGCCCCCATCCTGCGTGTTGCAACCGAGATTGAAAATGAAAGTCCTCGTGTTGCTTATCTTTGTAATTACTTCTCCCATCTTCTCTCCATTCTTCAGCTCTTTCATTTGATACTTAGTTCTATTCCCTTAACCATAGTTATGAATATATTTCACTGTCTATTAGCCAACTAATTATTTAATTTTTGTTTATATTGTGTATGCAAAAAGGTCGGTTTTATGCACTTGAGAAAGCACACAGGTTGGATCAAAGCTCCACTGGTCGTGGTGTTCGACAGTTTAAAACAGCTCTTCAACAACGATTAGAGAGGGTAGATAAGTTCTGACTTATGAAGTTCCTTAACTTAATATTGTGAAATATGATTAGCTTCAATAATCAAAGAATATTTTTTGTAAATTTTCTAATAACAATAATGAATATGATTCGTGTTGTAATGGATCATCAAGTATTTTTTTTTCTTGTTTTATCTTAAAAAGTTATACAAATTACAATTTTCAACCATATAAAAGGCTATATGTATTATTATGCGATTGAGGTAGACTATGAAGTATCATTTGTATCAACTGTGACTTTACTGACCCATGAGTTAGAATCAAACTGCCACAGTCCTACCAAGCACTGATCGGTCATAATTATCCAATTAGGGATTAAGGCCCATAAGCCTCTCAACTAGAATGTGAGTTGCAAACTGCATAATATGACTGACTCTTTTTTATAGGATTGGTCTTCATAACAAGTTTTGATGTTATCTGTAATGCGCACTTCCAATATTTTTAAAATCTTATATATCCAGTTACACATATGAAATTGAGAATGTGCTTCCCAGGACGATGCCCCAAGTGTTGAAGTTCGTGTTAAGAAAACAGATGCACGGGAAATTGAGAGCTTCTATAAGCAATATTATGAAAAATATGTCAAGGCACTCGATCAGGGAGAAAAGGCAGACAGGTAATATATATAATCTAGCATACATGTGATTTTGAAATAACAATTAAACAAAGAAAGTTTTTACAAATATAAAAAGATCGATTCAATCTTCTACTTATTGTGTTTATTACCGACCAGAGCTCAGCTTGGAAAAGCTTACCAGGTTGCTGGAGTGCTTTTTGAAGTTCTCTGCGCTGTCAACAAGTCTGAAAAGGCTGATGAAGTCCCTGCTGATGTCAGTTCCCGCCTTCGTATGAATTTTGGTTATTTGTGGTTTTGTACATTAGTACTCAGTTATTATCTGATCTTTGTACGCATTGCATAGATCATTGCATCAGCTAGAGATGTTGAGGCAAAGCAGGTAATATATGCTCCCTACAACATTCTTCCTGTCGATTCTGCAGGGGAATCACAGTGCATCATGCAGTTTGAAGAGGTATCCCTTCACCTTCTATTTACAAAGATTAATGAGAACTTTTTTACTTAATGTAATTATTTATATTTATGAATCTGCAGATCAGGGCGGCAGTGTCTGCTCTCAGGAACACAAGTGGCTTAAATTGGCCGGCTTCTGTTGATCAGAAACAGCAGAAATCAGGAGGGTTGGATCTTCTTGATTGGCTAAGGGCAATGTTTGGGTTTCAGGCATGTAGTCTTTCAAGATTGGTCCTACTATTAGAAGACTGGGTGTTTAGATATTGCGTTTACACACTGGCTTATTTATCTTATCTTATATTTTACTTTATATTTGAATTTGATTCCAGAAAGACAATGTTCGGAATCAGAGGGAGCATTTAATCTTGCAACTTGCCCATCCTCAAGCAAGGCTGATGCCTAAGCCTGAGCCGAGTAACAAGGCATGCACCTCATGTAAAACATACTTTTATCCATTTTGACTGAACCTTGTTTATTCTTGTACTGGCGTATGCTTTTATCATAATTTTTTTCTTTCCGAAAGGATGTTTCCCATGATATATCATATTCCTTAGTTCTATCTAACAACCAGTCAAACCACTTTAGGGTCACTTTGTAATGTTTAATTAGAGGGCAAACTCATTGGCTGTGCTGTCCAAATGCATTGACACTCTAATTCCATGTTATACTTGTCTTCAATTCTTACTGTATTTATTTGTTTGGCTCAAAAGGCTTTTGTATAACAATATAACTTCTAAAATCAATGTGATGCAGCTTGATGATCGAGCTATTGATGTAGTTATGAACCAGCTTTTCAAAAATTATAAAACCTGGTGCAAGTTCTTGGGAAGAAAGCACAGCTTAAGGTGAGTTATATAATCCAACCACTGTTCATAATTGTAAGTTTTGATGGCATGTGTGCAAGTAAATTTTAATCTTTTTATATTATTTGTTTAATTAATTAATTAAGCCGATGATTTGCAGGCTTCCTCAAGCACATGAAGAAGGCAAACAGAGGAAATTACTCTACATGGGCCTCTATCTTCTTATCTGGGGTGAGGCTGCTAATGTACGATTTTTACCCGAGTGTCTGTGTTACATATTTCACAATGTAAGTATTCTGGTTATTTAATACAGTTTTTAATATTTAAGTAATATGCGATCACGAATAGCATGCATGAAGTTGAAGATTTCTATACATTTCCTGTCATTCGATCCATTCAGATGGCATATGAACTCCATGGCTTGTTGGCTGGAAACGTCAGCATTGTAACTGGAGAAAATATCAAGCCTTCTTATGGTGGGGATGATGAAGCCTTCCTTCGCAAAGTTATTACTCCAATTTATCGAGTCATAGAAAAGGTACTTGGGTAGCAACCCCTATACATTGAGTCAAACTTCATATCTTGTTTGTTTAGGAATTAGTATAATGGTGCTAACTGTAATGATCAAGGAAACCAAGAGAAGCAAAAATGGAAAGGCTCCCCACTCTGCTTGGTGCAATTATGATGATCTGAATGAATTTTTCTGGTAAACTTATTTAGCGAGTAAAAAGATGGTTTAAAACCTCAAAATACGTACTGAATATGCCCTCTTTTCGGATATTGTAGGTCAGCTGATTGTTTTTCTTTGAGTTGGCCAATGCGTGATGATGGAAGTTTTTTTAAATCAACACGTGACATGGCACAGGTTCTCCTCTAACTGCTGGTGGTTTTAACTGATAAGGGGGACTTCTTTTTGAAATTAAATTGTGCTTACAGGGAAAACAACCATGTCATAAGTCTGGAACCCTTGGAAAATCTTATTTTGTCGAGACACGGTCATTTTGGCATACATTTCGAAGTTTTGATCGTTTGTGGACATTCTTTATTCTAGCTCTTCAGGTAAAAATTAGAGAAAAGATACAAGTCCAATCTCCTGCGATATACAGTTTCTGCAATTTATATCAAATTATTCAATAGCAGATTATGATTATCCTTGCATGGAATGATGTTTCAATATCCAAAGTTTTTGAGAAGGAGGTGCTATATAGATTATCTAGTGTCTTCATTACAGCAGCGTTTCTCCGCTTCTTCCAAAGTATGTTTCATTATCTATATTTTTGTGTGGATATCCGTTCTCTTTTTCTCTATATGCTGGTAGTTTGAGGATTATAATTAATGTTGTAGAAAGCGTACTTCCGGCTATTGGTCTTTGATGGTCAACTCATTTAATTGAAAGCTGGATATTCCCTTATTCATAATTACCTTCTGTCTGTTTATAGGTATATTGGACATGATCCTGAACTTCCCTGGATATCATAGATGGAAGTTCACAGATGTATTGAGGAGCATACTGAAGATCATTGATAGCCTTGCATGGTCTATCGTTCTTCCACTATGTTATATACACCAAAATGACAATATCTCAATGCCTTTTGGGAGAGTCGAAGATATTCTTTCTTCCCTTAACCGATTTGAGAGCATTCCATCTTTATATATCGTGGCCGTGGCATTGTATTTGCTTCCGAATTTACTTGCAGCAGCACTTTTTATTTTCCCAATGCTTCGGCGTTGGATTGAAAACTCCGACTGGCTTATTACAAGATTTCTGCTTTGGTGGTCACAGGTACAAACTTGTTCTTATTATTCACTATTGAATTTTTAGTTAATCACACACTCAATTGTTAGTAGTATCATATGTTACAGATAATAAAACACACATGTACCTTGCATGCGCATTGCATATGACTTGATATTGATTTTTATAACTTCCATAAAAAATGGTCCTGTCTTGACCTTCTAGCTTTCCATAGCCTATATTGTTAATATATTATTATTATTACTACTATTTATTATTAATGGTTAGTAATAATTGTTACGAGTATTATTATTATCATTAAATGCTTAAAACAGAAATTAAGACGATTCTTTTGTTCAGTTTGAAGATAATCAAATCTGCTCATGTATCATCTATATTAAGATAAGATGGGTATCACTTTTGAAGTCATACTTCTGTTCAAGATAGTTAATAGACTGTCCTTTTCTGAAGAAATATGATTTTGTCGTACCTTTTTATGAACGAAGTGTTTAACTGTAATTTATTTCAGTATATAAAATAATCGATAATCATAGATAACTCTATGGTCTTTAAAACACATCTAATATTTGGTGTTTGCCCTAGTTCTGTAGCCATTCTGGATATTCTTATAAACTGTTTGCCTTGAAGAGTATTTCTTTTGCAGCATGTCTTTTGACTGCAACGTGGATATGAAATCATATGTTGCGAAGGTGGAACTCGGACAGACATCTTATTATAATAATATTCTACTTCAAACAATGAACTTTCCAAAAACTAGCATTCGGATAAGACAAATTAGCTGTGTAGTTTTCTGTGATGACTCAGATATGATTTTTACATCAAGTTAGTAAAGTACTCTAGTGGTCTAGTCAATAAAATTTTGCTGATGGCCTGAAGTCTGAGTGAATACTTTTCTTCCGGTAGGTCCCCTCTAAAGCAACGTTATCTTCTAATCCCACAGCAACCATAAAGTCCTGAGTTTTCTGTCCATGTTGGTTTAAATCTTCAACTGCCAGAATTTCCACAACATTGATATAATGTTCTTATGATGGCAGACTTACTAGTCTATATTATATATCGTTATGACCACGTGGGCAACTTTCAATAGTATCAATTCTACTTGTCTTGTGATCTCAATCCCTATAAATTTCTTGCGATTCATTAACGAAATGGAACTGTCATAAATGTGACATGGACTTCAGCTTTCCAGTTAGATAGACACATGATATTTATTGTCTGGTTCTCTGCAGCCAAGAATCTATGTCGGGAGAGGAATGCATGAAAGTCAGTTTGCCCTTATAAAGTATGTGTGTAGTCTTTGATGGATATTACTACATATGATTTCATTGACAGTTATCTAACATTTACAGTTACATTTATCTGTTAATATCAGGTATACATTCTTTTGGGTGGTTCTTCTATGTGCAAAGTTTTCTTTCAGCTTGTTTGTTCAGGTTAGCACTCTGAACTTTCCATATATTAAAATCATTTAATGAAAGGATTCCGATTAAGTAACAAGTTTCTTCTCCTCAGATAAAACCATTAATCGAGCCGACAAAAGATATTATGAAAATCAAACGTGTACAATATGCTTGGCACGAATTCTTCCCACATGGTTTGTGTTTATACCCAGACCTTTCTTTTGGTCTTCGTTATGAGTTTCCATAATTTACATTTTCAATGCAGCTGAAAAAAACTATGGAGCGGTTGCTGCACTGTGGCTACCTGTTATTTTGGTGTGTTTTATATTGTTATTTATTCTCTCAATCCCAAATATTTACTAGTTTTCTTGTTCATCATACTCTAAATATTTCTTTTTGCTGTTATATTCCTCTTTGATTCTGCGCTGACGTGATATGTTCCATATACTGCTCAGGTTTACTTTATGGACACTCAAATATGGTATGCTATATTTTCAACTTTGATCGGTGGTATTATTGGGGCCTTTGATCGTTTGGGAGAGGTACTGAGCGATTCTATCTTTTAATATCCAGTTGTCGTTTTTATTTTTATTTTTATTTTCATTTTTTTTTTTGTTATGAAGTCATGCTATTGTGTTTTGTGATGTCCTATTTTCAATATTTGTTAGCTGAAAGCCTTAAGTCATCCTTACAACCCGGCTTGACTAGCATCCTAGCTTCCAAAGACTTGGTTCATAGTAAATAAGTTGAAATCTTTGTTACACCAAATTTACCACGATATTGCACATATTTGAGGTAACAAAAGATATGGAGAGGGAAGTAAAATGACAACAATACTGAAGTTCACATTCCTGCCTGTTCCAGTTATAATTTCTTCCTCCTCTATCAGTTTTTTGTTGGTGTTTTTTGTTACTCCCGAGGTATTGATTACTCTCGGAGAGTTTCTCTTTGTATATTATTCCTCATCTTCTATATAAGGCACCACACATCCATCCAGATACTGAATCCTATAACTAAAAATAGAACTTAATTAAGATGCTTGGATAGAAGCTGAAATTCTCGATTCTGGTTCTATCTCCTGAGAATTATTACGAAACAAAATATGGGCCTATAGAGTGTGGATTTTACTATCTCTTTAAATTTATAAGGAGTAATTGATTAACGGGTGTAGCACTTGTGGTTTCAAGATGCAGTTACATACATCTGTAACTTATATTATTATATGGGCTCAAAAGTATTTGGGTCAGAAAGTGGAACTTTGAGTTCTTATTACTATCTTGAGTGCATGGTTCTGTACTTCACTGTATGCACTCCCAGTTGAGCAGAGATACATTGGTAAATATGACCATTCTACTGTAGTCAACTACTATGTTGATGCTACAAAACCGGATTCATTCCAGTTTCTAAAATATCAGGCCTATAAGCAAGTGGCATGAGCATGGTTGCTTCTGGTTTAAATAAATATTGATCCTGCAAAACCGTCTTACTTGTTCCAAGTGTTAACATTTCTGGTTACTGTCACAGATACGAACATTGGGTATGCTAAGGTCCCGCTTCCAGTCTATACCCGGTGCATTCAATGCGTCTTTGTTGCCATCTGAGAGAGCTAAGAAAAAGGGATTTTCTCTCTCTAAGCGATTCGCAGAGGTACTAAAAGTTATCTAAAGTGTATTGATGAGAACAGTTAACCCTTAAAGGATTTATTCATGAGAAAGTTATACTACCATACATATAGGTTACGCCGAACAGGAGAACCGAAGCAGCAAAGTTTGCTCAGTTGTGGAATGAAGTTGTGTGTAGTTTCCGTGAAGAAGATTTCATAAGTGACAGGAAAGGCTCCTCAACCAACTTCTTATGTTTTTTAGCATATTTTGGTTTTATACAAAAAGGATGTTCAAACTTTGCTATGACTTTACCTATTGCAGGGAGATGGACCTGATGTTAGTTCCATATTCTTCAGATCCCAGTCTCAACCTAATTCAATGGCCACCATTTTTGCTTGCTAGCAAGGTCGTTTTGGTCTCCAAATATTTTTATGTATCTAGGTGTATCATTTCTAATTGTCTCTGTTCTTTTAGGTTCCAATTGCACTTGACATGGCAGTTCAGTTTCGTTCCAAGGATAATGATCTCTGGAAGCGCATATGTGCTGATGAATATATGAAGTGTGCTGTCATTGAGTGCTATGAGTCCTTTAAACTTGTCCTGAATGCTTTGGTTGTTGGACATACTGAGAAAAGGTTGTGTAAGCTACTCTTAACATATCTTTCGAACTTCCTCATCTTCCCTATAAAAAGTCTTCCGTCCAAAAATTGTTAAGTAGGCTAGAATGAAGCCAGTTAGCATTTATGAAATGAATAATGAAGTGTTAGCATGTCAGTCCTTGATTCTCATGTGATCATGGTAGATGAGTAACAAGATCATTGGAACAAGTAACTTGGGATATGTGACATGTTAGTGAAGCACATTCAAATCCGACTGGTAATAAATACCGTGAGTTAGCAATATTTGATGGATCACAATTCTATATTTCCTATTTACTATAAAAGTTTCCAGGATAAGCCTCGCGGCCAGGTGGTCTTCATAATAGAAGAGACATTAGACAATAAGCTTACAGATTGTGTTTAATTATTAATTTAAATCAGAGAATCTCTACCACCTGCCATTATTTTTTCCATATCGTCATGGAATCTAAAATAGTCTCTACATTATTCTTCTTTCTCCCCAAGAATCATCATCTAAGTTACTTGCTTAATACTGTTGTCTTGAAAAATAAATCGTACTGTTGCTGTTTTTCTTGTATTGAATTCAAAGCCTACGTTTATCTGAAAATACTCAATGCCACAGACAAGATACACCTTTTCCCTATTAGCTTATTTTATACTATCCTTTGTTTGTGTTATCTTTGATTGATCTTTTATGGTAATCACTACAATTATGAAGTAGAAATTACCTCAGCTTTTATAGAAGGTGAGTACATGGTTTTTACCTTCTTCGTTGAGTGCCATAAAGACTACCAATGAAGCTCTAGGATATATGATTCTAGAACATCAATATATAGTCCATCTCTGATTTTTCATTATGATGACAGGATAATTGGTATCATAATTAGGGAAGTTGAAAACAACATTTCAAAGAATACTTTTCTAACAAATTTTAGAATGGGCTCTCTACCTACTCTTCGCAACCAGTTTGTGAAATTGGTGGAATGTCTGGTGAGTCCTTCAGACACAGAAGTTGGTTCTTTTTGTTAGCTTAGTACTGATCATTTGAACATGCTAAAAGTTATAACTTTTCATATTGCAGAAAGAGGGTGATGAATCCAAGCACAACACTGTGGTTTTGTTGCTTCAGGACATGTTAGAAGTAGTTACCCGTGACATGATGATCAATGAAATTCGGTTTGTGATATGAGCATTTTATTAGTATATAATGATGACAATAATCATCAATGAAATATCTTCAATATCTTTTTCCTGATACATTCTACAAACAGAATGACAATTTTTTTCATGTTCGTTTTAGTGAATTGGTGGAACTTGGACATGGTAGCAAGGATTCTGGAACGCAGCTATTTGAAAAAGCTACTGATTCAAGTCCTGCTATTGCATTTCCTCCTCCAGTTACTGCCCAGTGGGAAGAACAGGTTATGTACAAAATGTGCATGAAACCTCACACACACGACATATTTTAACCCTTAGTTTGTAGTTACGGATGGTCATAATTAATTGTTATCATCACAGATAAAGCGCCTCTATCTTCTTCTCACAGTAAATGAATCTGCCATGGATGTGCCAAAAAACCTTGAGGCACGGCGGAGGATCACTTTCTTCACAAATTCATTGTTCATGGATATGCCACGTGCACCTCGAGTCCGTAAAATGCTATCATTCAGGTATGACGCATTTGTCATCAAACTAAATTAATTTAGCAATTTTTGCATGCGCCCGATGACAGGGAATATGTCAGATTTTTTCTCACTGCATGTCTCATGTATGTATGTTTCTGCAAATTTAAACGCTTTTACAACTAACAAGTATACAGCGTGTGTATATCGAAAATTTGAGTTCTAGATAACAATCATGCGGCATTCAAAAAACTGTACTGTATATATAGCCTTAATTAATAAGTGGAGTTGGTATTGAAGATCATGAAAAAGAGTTTGAACTTAAATTTGCAATAGTGTATCTGCTTGTCGCTGGTTAAGGGGAATTTAATCTTGTAGCTGAACTTCTTAAGGTGGATAAATCACTAATGCACATGTAATAGACTGTAAATGCTAGTACATGTATCCTCATCCATATGTTGATATATAATTATAATAATCATTTGGTATTTGCAGTGTCATGACCCCCTACTATAGCGAAGAAACGGTTTATTCTAAGAGTGACCTTGACATGGAAAATGAAGATGGCATATCAATTAAATACTATCTGCGAAAAATCTTTCCAGGTTCTGATAATCTGAAATTTACCTCTTTAGTAATCAACTTCTTCCATGAGCATATGCTCATGTGGGTTATATGGGAATGGAAATACTGATATATCAGATGAATGGGAGAACTTCATGGAACGCATCAATTGCAAAGAAGACTCGGACATATTTGAAAATGAGGAAAATATATTACAGCTCCGCCATTGGGTCTCTTTAAGAGGACAGACACTCTGCAGAACTGGTATTTCCATATTAATTAAATTCGAGAAATGTTCCTGACTTTAATGCATTCCTAACGGATGTTAGCTTTCCAGTTAGGGGGATGATGTACTATAGAAGGGCGTTGAAGCTTCAGGCGTTTCTTGATATGGCTAATGAAAAACGTAAGATCAAATCTTTAGCTTTGGGTGCATAACCTAAAGCTTTGTGAATGTATGCCTCTTTTATCTATTGAGCATCTACGGCTCCCTGCTCATTGATAAGAAAGGATATTCATTTTCAATTACTTATATGCTGTCCTATAAAATTCATCTTATGATCTACTTCTACTCGAATATGAAATAATAATAACTGAAATCATCAATCATTTGTAATTTTAATTAGTATAATTATTACGGAGTATTTACTATGATTATTATTTATACAATTACGGATTTCAAATGATCATGTGAAAGTACACACTTATTGGTTATACACCAACTGAAATGTTGTTTACTAGACTTCCTGTTAGTTTGGGTGGAAAGTTCTAAACTTTTGTCAATCATAGCCAAGGGCCCCTTACTTTGTTTTGAACTTGTTATTGACAATATTCAAGGTAATTGAACAATATATTACTTGGTTATTGATGATAATATATAACTTGGTAACTATTGGAGAAATAATCTTGTTTCGGTGATTTGCTGTTCCTAATTCTGTATGTGCACACCAATCAGAAATATTGGAAGGCTATAAAGCTGTCACCATTCCATCAGAGGAGGATAAGAAAAGCCAGAAATCTTTGTATGCTCAACTAGAGGCTGTGGCTGATATGAAATTTTCTTACGTAGCCACATGTCAAAATTATGGAAACCAGAAGCGCAGTGGTGATCGTCGTGCAACGGACATTTTAAATTTGATGGTTAAGTAAGTATTTGATGATATTTGAGATTCATGTATTTTTGTGATTTGATGATACAACTGCTTTCCTCTCAATTCTTCGTATACAGCAATCCAGGTCTTCGTGTGGCATACATTGATGAAGTTGAAGAAAGAGAAGGAGCAAAGTCTCAGAAGGTCTACTATTCTGTCTTGATTAAGGCTGCAGATAATCTTGATCAGGTATTTGGCTTTTTGATTTCAAAATATTCATTATTTTCATCTGATCTCTTCACAAGAACATGATATTGATTAATACTGCTGACTGCATATCTGTTCTTCTTGAAGGAAATATACAGGATAAAGTTACCTGGTTCAGCAAGAATCGGAGAAGGGAAACCTGAGAATCAAAACCATGCCATAATATTTACAAGAGGGGAAGCTCTTCAAACTATTGACATGAACCAGGTATATCCATATGGATTTATATTAGTTACTGTTGACTCTTTGGTACAATACATAATTTGTGTTCTTTTTGTTTGTTTCATATTGCAGGACAACTACTTGGAAGAAGCTTTCAAAATGCGTAATCTGCTTGAAGAATTTAATGAGGATCATGGAGTGAGACCCCCAACAATTTTGGGTGTACGCGAACACATTTTTACTGGAAGGTTCGGTCAATTTATAAGTTGAAATAGATATTTGGTTCGGGTTGAACATAGACTTGTATCTGATATAGTATATCTGTTGTAGTGTTTCTTCTTTGGCTTGGTTCATGTCAAATCAAGAAACAAGCTTTGTCACCATTGGTCAGCGTGTTCTTGCCAGGCCACTGAAGTATGTCACTTCTTCTAAACCTAAAAAATTAAACCATATTACATATTGCTATGCATTTCTTTGATCATATTTGCTGTGAAATTGATATATAGGATTTATGCACCGTAAGATACAGAAAAGGGAGTAATAGAAGAGGACATCTAAGACAGTGATCGACTTAATGGACATAGACTAAGAATTTAAAGCACGCTAATAATAATGAGTTATATTATAAGCCACTACATAATATCTATCTTTTGTGAGACATCCAATATATTGATATGAGCTTCTTATATAAGAAGTCAAGCCTCAAGAACCACTTCTGCTTTTGTTGTTCAAGTTCATTTAATGCTGTAAGACTTGATGTTGCTATTTATAACTAGTTACGCATCATATCGGTTGGGTTCAGGGTTCGCTTCCATTATGGGCACCCTGACGTCTTTGATAGAATTTTCCACATTACACGAGGCGGCATCAGCAAAGCTTCAAAAGGCATTAACCTAAGTGAGGACATCTTTGCAGGTAAATTACTAATCTGTATACTGGAGGTGTCAATTTCGGCCCATTTACTTATGGATGGATCAATTCAGGTTGTGTTTTAATAGCATGTTAAACCTGTAAAATATATATTTCTAAAAAACATGTACGAAGGAAACGGGTCAAATTGGTTATGAGTCATCCGAAGTATATTTTTACCCTTTAAATAATATATACCTCCTAAGTCATTTTATTCCGAAAGTTAGTTTATCTGTGTAAATTATATAACCTATGTAGTCATAATTGACAAAATATAATTCTGAGTATATGTTTAGACAAAGTGTTCCGGTTCAAGTTGAGGCCTCACCAAAATTGACACTTTTGACGCCTTACCCAAACTGTCCGACCCACCCATCTTGACACCTTTAATATGCTCTATGTTTGATGAGCTTCTCAGGACTTACTCGTCCAATACTTACAACGTATATTTACTCATGGTCATGTAGGGTTCAACTCTACGCTGAGACGTGGAAATATAACTCACCACGAATACATACAAGTCGGAAAGGGAAGAGATGTTGGCCTCAACCAAATTTCACTTTTTGAAGCTAAAGTGGCATGTGGTAACGGGGAGCAGACACTAAGTCGGGATATTTACAGATTAGGCCACCGCTTTGATTTTTTCCGGATGCTATCATGTTACTATACGACAACTGGCTTCTATGTCAGCTCTATGGTAAAAAACATTTTCTTTACTAGATATCAAGTAGCATTTTTTATTGTTCCATCCTTTATATTAAATCTGCTTGGGTAGCCATGTACAAATCTCCTTCTTAGTTCCGTTCTTTATATATATATATATATATCTCTAGATTATATATATATAATTATGGCAACCTTTGAACTTATGCCATTTCTAGCTTAGATTTTGTCACAAAATGAATATTTAGGTGCTATCAGCTATTAAAGACATACGAAAGAGACTCCAATATTAGGGTTGATATGACCTACAACTTCACATCACTCAAGACTTAATAAGCATGCATTAATTTTATAATTACATTATATTATCATGTTCGTTGATTGCTTAAACTATTTAATGAGCATAAAAATATGCATGTATTATATTAGATTGATATCATAAAAACTAATTATAAGACGAATGAAGTCTTATAAATTACCATGTCTTTATACTTTTATCACATAACCTACTCAATATTTGTACTTTATATATTTTTATTGAATTCTAGCTAAATGTACTAGTTATAGAAATAATAACTGTCCAGAATTTTCGTAATATTTAAGAAGCAGCAGCTTAAAATTCCAGTTAACTGTTTTTAATGTGTTTATCTACTTGGCATTTTACCTCATAACTGACAGAGAGTATCTGTTAATACCATTCAGCTTGTTGTCCTTACGGTGTACGCATACCTGTATGGAAGACTATACCTCTCTTTGAGCGGATTAGAAAGATCAATCATGAAATCAGCAAGAATAAGGGGAGATACTGCCCTGAAGGCTGTCATGGCTTCTCAGTCTGTAGTTCAATTGGGTCTTTTAATGGCTTTGCCCATGGTTATGGAGATTGGACTAGAACGAGGTTTCAGGACAGCAATTGGTGACTTGATCATCATGCAGCTCCAATTAGCAGCTGTCTTCTTTACATTCTCTCTTGGGACTAAACTACACTATTTTGGGCGCACGATTCTGCATGGTGGGGCCAAGTACAGAGCTACCGGGCGTGGTTTTGTTGTGAGACATGAGAAGTTTGCTGAGAACTACAGAATGTACTCAAGGAGCCATTTTACTAAAGCAATGGAGTTGTTCATTCTGCTTGTGGTTTATCAAGCATATGGATCGGCAGCTACGAGCAGTACAGCCTACTTTTTCCTAACTGTTTCGATGTGGTTTCTAGTGGTCTCTTGGTTGTTTGCTCCTTTCCTTTTCAATCCTTCAGGATTCGAGTGGCAGAAGATAGTGGAAGACTGGGAAGACTGGTCAACATGGATCAGCAACCGTGGCGGTATTGGAGTTCCAGCTAACAAGAGTTGGGAGTCGTGGTGGGAAGAGGAACAGGAACACCTACAGTACACTGGTTTTCTTGGACGTCTAACGGAAGTACTTCTCTCTCTACGATTCTTCTTTTACCAGTATGGAATTGTTTATCAACTTAGAGTGAGCCAAAGCGAAAAAAGCATAATGGTAAGGAAAATTGAAATCTGCTTATTACCTCAAAGGTAGAGATGGCAATTTTGACCGATGTACCTATATATGGGTCAAGGTGGGTTGTGCATAATAATAAATGGGTCATGTAATAGAATAATCAGCCAAAAGGAGAAAATGTCCAATAGGTTGAACGGGTTGAAAGTCGCCCAAAAGATTGTATTTTATATATGCATAAATTGCCCTAGTTCGTTTTGTCAACAAGTATATTATTATTGAAATAATATAGTTTCTATATTTATATATGACACACTAATAATTGAAATTATTAAAAAAATAAAAAAAAAAAAAAAGGCCTGTACCAAAATATCCCATTTTGACCCGCTATCCAACCCATTTGACCCACCCATTTTGCCACCTCTACCAAATCTGCATTTTCCCTCAGAACCTATATCTTTAACGTAAACCGATAAAAAATTGTCTGCAAAATTACAGGTCTATGGTCTATCTTGGCTGGTGATTCTTGCTGTTATAGTTATCTTGAAGGTTTGTACCAAAACCAAATTACTCTCACTCTGGTTCTCTAACCCTCTCTTAATATCAAATTATACAAAATGCTTTTATTGTTTGTGATTGCAGATCGTATCCATGGGTCGGAAGAAGTTCAGTGCTGATTTTCAGCTTATGTTCCGACTCCTCAAGTTGTTCCTTTTTGTCGGATTCATTGTCACACTCGTGATTCTTTTCCAGTTCCTCGGACTTACTGTTGGAGACATTTTCGCAAGCTTACTTGCATTCATGCCAACTGGATGGGCAATCTTGCAGGTACACATGCTCATATATTAGCTTCAATTTCCATCATATACAACTTTTTCCCAACACTCGGTCATCTTTATATCGTAATGCAACTTTTAGGTTCAATTGTCGCACATACATAATAATAGTTGTACGAAAGGGTAAATCAAACACAATAGTTATGTGGGTTAACAATATGCTTAGATTGGTGGTCATTGCTAGAATTTTTAATGTGACTTTCAGTATTACATTCCCACATATATCTTTTGTCGCTACCATGTTAAAAAATGAGTTACATTAGCTAAAATGGAAATGGAATCAAACAGATTAAAACGCGGTAGAAGTTTCCTGTGCCACTGTACGTATCAGTATCAGCTTCCCCCTTTCCTCCTTGGAAATAGTTTTATAAAATTCAGATTCTCCGGAAAAACAAGAAAAAAGAACCTGTTTAACTATTGAATTAAGTTGTTACAAAATAAAAGACGATAATTTGCATTTGCAGATAGCACAAGCGTGCAGGCCAGTAGTGAAGGCATTGGGAATGTGGGGATCAGTTAAGGCTCTGGGGAGAGGATACGAGTACATGATGGGGGTGATGATCTTCACTCCAGTGGCCATACTTGCATGGTTCCCAATGGTATACGACTTCCAAACCAGGCTTCTTTTTAACCAAGCTTTCAGCCGAGGGCTACAGATCCAACGTATTCTAGCAGGCGGTAAGAAAAACAAGTAGAAAGAAATGCAGGTAGTCATTAGTAGTAGTAGACTTAGCAAGTAAATGAGGTTAGATCAGTCGTATGTTGTTTAAACTGTAAGTGTACATTAGATCCAGTTTACCATCAATAGTATAAATTTGTTTTCCCATGTTTGAGTACTTTGGCCATGAAAGGAAGCTCTACATAACATGTTCAACTCTTAATGCACTTGCATTGTTATTCACATTATATGCCATCGTACTTTAATATTGATTGTTCATTAACTATGGTATTTTTATGGGTAATTAGGTAAAAATCCGTTTTATGTTTACGTTTGGAAAATTGTCAGCTCCATATAAACAACAGGACGAAAAGACTTTACATAAACTACCAAGTCTTAACAAGTCTGGTGAATGATGATGTTCTTATTTCGTGCATTCAATATAATTTGTTATTTGTTAGTATTTCTTTTTCTGGGTCTTCAAATTCCATCTGTTATGAGCAAATTTAAACACTTATCACATATATGGAACAACTCGTGGAGAAAGACAAGGTCAATGAAAAGGTGAGAAAACATTATCGAAATTATGCAAAATATCCAGCCACAAAATGAACTAATTAATTAAGTACGAAATATTCATATTTTTTAGGTTGTACATATATGAATTTTGCAGTCTCTTCTCTAGTGTAATCGTGTATGCCTCTTTTCTCAAACAAGCAACTCTCTAAAATCCTTGTTGAGTTTTGTTGTATATTCTAGTGCGTGGAGGGATTAGTGCAAACGGGTAGGTGATGCAAAGTACACACCCGACTAATTTACTAAAAACCGGGCTCAACCAAAATTGCGGAGTCAAGAGGCCACGCTCCTTTGTGGGGTCCTAGGGACAACGCCCCTGACGGGGGCAGAGCCCTTGGCTGCGGTCCCGCATTCAATGTATTGGAAACAATGTTTAGATTCGGTGAATCTAAAAAAACAGTTGATGAAAACTGTAAACTGAATCTCTTTTGGTTGTCCTTTATTTCTGCAATTGATCAGACACATAAACACACACATATACAAACGGTATTCTGATTTTTGGTGCAAAAACAAAATCAAACTCAAACTCAGTGTTTTATCACAAAGTGAATCTCGTGAAACCGGGGCATCGATTAGCGTCGAAATATTACTTTTGGAAACTGATCTCCATACACAACTCGTAAAGATATCCGGATTAAAATCACAACCTTGTTTTACTAATTTCCCCAGCAAAGTTTAGTATGTAGTTGTTTGTTTATGATTTCGGATTCAAGGTTTTTATGTGATAATATATATACCGGTAGCTATAATTAAGCAGTTTCAATTTTGATTGCTACTGTAGCTATATGTATTATGATGATGAGGGTGGACCTTGAGTATTAGTTGGGGTTACATGCTATTGGGGCTTGTTAGTAAAATTACATGTATTTTTTAGTAGAATTCAAGTCCAAATGCAATTAGGGCCCATAAATAGTCCATTTTTGTAGAGAAAACAAAAAAAATGACCGCATTTCTATGCATTTTCTTGTTTTTAAGAAAAATTTTACACGCTAGGTCTAATTTTTAGGATGGTGATGAATTTTAAATATTTGTTTCTTCCTAATCCTTAATTTGGGATATGATGATAAATAAATTTTAAGATGTTAGAATTCATTCCTTTAAGAGGATTGTGTCTAAAATCTCGTAAGACGGTTTTAGACAACTTTTAGTCAATCGCTCAAACTTTTCCTACTTTTGAACTCGCTTTTTTTTTTCTTTTTTACTTTTTGGATTTTGCTAACGGAAGTCCTTAGGACTTTCGTTACTCTCTAAATTTTAGTAAAGGTACAAATCTTTTATGCATATCTCAATATTTTAACAAAAGTCATACGGGCTTCCTTTAGCAGATAATAAAAATAGCCAGAGAAAGAGTCAGCTTGATTAGTTTTCTTGGGTTAAGTTACAGGACCTCAACGTAATACATACTAAACTTTATAAACACGTGGTTTAATATAATAAAAAAATGGTTCTAGTCGTATATCAGGGTTGACTCAGACGAGTTAACTAAGTTTTCTTGTAATCCATTTATCTAATTAATTTAATTTAATAATATTAATTTTCAGTAATAATAATTAATACAGTAATAATATACCATGATATTTGTCTAATTTATTATTTTGTGCACGTGTAGCATAGGGGAAATAGTATAACACGAGTAGGATACTACACTAGCTCAATACAGTATGGAATAATTTCCGGTTAACGACATGCCCGTTCATGTAAAACTTGAATATAATTGTTTCGTTTTCAAAAACATAAATAAATTTTAGGTCAACCGCCATCTTTTGGACATCGTCACTTTAAATTGCACATGCTAAAATACCAATTCCGATATATAAACACCGGTTAACATTCATAGTGGCCTCACTCTAAGGTTTATTCACTCATGGCAAAGCTTAGCCTAATGAGAAATTGTTGTCGCCTATTGAAATGAGAACACTTCTTCGGACATGCAAAAAGAAAATTTTGATGAGATACTATCTCATTTTCAAGTACTGTCATAACTGCAACTTTTTGTTTGCGCAACAAAGAGGTGACATTCGTAGGTTGTAGTTTAATTTGTACACAGGTACCACGTCTCATGATAGGTAATACCTATCTAAAATCACTTCCCAAATTGTCTTTTGACCAAATGAGATCCTCACCCACGTTATGGCTTGCATTGTTGAGTCTACCACCTCTATTGTTTTCCTGTATAGTATATATCCATCGATTCTTCATCTTATTAGATTATATGGTTAAACAATGTAGTTCATCAACCTCACTTTGTTTTTGATGTTGGATATGGATTTATTAAGAATTAGAGAAATTCTAAATTGAGAATGAGATGTTCCACGGTTCCACCTCTTAGCAAGTTATTCGTTGCAACACTCGACAAAGCAACAATGAGTTTAATAAGACTACATGAGTGAACCTCAACATATAAAGCTCTTTACATAAGGTATTTCCGGTTTCATCAGTACTATCTGCAAATAGGACACCTAAATAATCATCATCCACAATTCTACATGCTTTATGATATCTTAATAGCCGGTTTTTTAGAAAGTCGAACTCACATACACCTAACCACGAATATACTCGTCAACATATATGTACAATTGTCACAACCCAGGAGTTGAACCTACAACCTCATAGTTGAAATGTCACATCGATACCATTTTACCAATGACCGTGATGTGAGTAATGAGAATCTTGACACACAAGTGTTCATCTGAGGTGATTATAGAGTGCTCACTTTGCGATAACATACAAAGTCTAAATTCAATATACGCGCATAATGACCATTAGAGGATCAAAGTCATTGAGTTCGTTACCCATAGATAGGATACATTATTTAACGTCGATAAAGACCGCGTGTAATGGGTTGAAAAATATTTCACGATTACCAAGTGGAGTGTATACAATTTGTGAGCTAAATTGCGAGTTATGTAATGGACTAATGGGTTAGAAAAGTTTATGTGTAATACACTTATACATTGGGTTGGTTGGCATGAAGCTTTTTGGAGCTTTAACTTTTGATTTTGAAAATAAAAGCTCTTAAAATAATAAAAGTCTTGTTTGATATGTAGAAGTTGTAGCTTTACAAATTAATTAAAAGCTCCAATTTTAAAAGCTAGGGAGATAAGCTTTCAAGAATGGATAGGAGTTTTTAAAGAAACAATTACAAAAATACCCATCCCTCTATAATCACGTACACCTCTCTCTAACCCATAACCCTAATCATACGTTAATAGGCGACAACAAATTATCAGAAGGAACATCTAGTGAGATGAGACAGATCCGTAATGATATTGCTATATCATAGACGATTATTTATGAAACGCCCCAATTTTTTTTATATATATACTACTAAAACACTTTAAACAATGTCCCACAACTCATTCGTATACATAATTGATCCATATGTAACTTGCACCATTAGTTCAAACCCTAAACACAATTTATTCTAAAAAAGGCCAGGTACCCGTCGGGTACTCTTGTACCATCCGGGTAATTCACAAACCAGCCGGGTATAACTCAAAATTCGGTAACAGAAGCAAGTCTACGTTTTAAGCATTTATTACCAGTCAGGACTTGTACCCGCCGGGTAAACACTCTTAGCAGCCGGGTAACCCACCCATCAGCCGGGTAGTTCATCAATAGTCCAGGCCTGCACCAAATCAGTTTTTAAAGCGAATTTCGGAAGCGCATAACTTTTAACTCGTTAAGAGTATAACCACCAAATTTTGCAGGCACTTACACTATACCAAAATGAAGGTTTCCCTTTTTACACTTTTTCAAAATTCACAATTACGAAGAAATCGGACGTTAATCCAAATTATGTTCATTTTGGACCACTTTTCAACCCAAGTCATATTCCAAATGACTTGTTATCTGACTCGAACCTTTCGCCAACATGTATTACTACATACCCTGAGTCGTAAACCATCAACAAAAGTACCATACCTCTATTTTTGGTTTACTTTAGCAATTTGACCCGTTTAGTGTCCATTTGGACACTTTCACCAAAACTAACAACATAATCAATATTAACATCAGATTTCAACTATTTTGACAACCATCCATCGACCAACAACTCATATTCACATAATTCGGCAACAAGTCAACCTTTAATGCTTTGATCACCATTCCACCAAAATCATGACCAAAACTACACATTTTCACTTCTAATAACTCTTATCACTTTTCAACATAATCTTTTCCCAATTTGACAATACCACATTTAACTTTGACTTTACCAAGTCAAAGACACATTTTTCAACCATTAGACACTTTATACTTTAATCAACAACATGACTACAAAATGTATCTTTTAGACAATTTATACAAGTGATAAACACAACGATAATTCAAAAGAAGAAGAAGCTTGTCTAACCACATTGCAAGCTCCAATCTAAGCCACCCCTTTGCAACCACATTTTATCCAATTGGTTCAACCGAACCATGTACCTACAACATAAAACCACTGAAGGGGTAAGCAAAACGCTTAGTGAGCATACGAGCAATTAAATGAATAATTCACAAATCAACACTGAAATAACACTTAGGCCCTGCTCCCGAGTTAATTTTTCAAGAGAAGAGAAGGGAATCAGAAAGAAGAAAAAATATTTTGTGTTCCTGAGTTTTTTTCATAGACAGAAGAGAAGAGAAGTGGGAGGAGAATTTGACCTTCTTTTTTCTCCAAACTTTCTCTTCAATATTGGGAAGATTTGGAAGGATGGAAGGTTTAGCTAGTTATAAAATGTCACTTCCTAAAACACCCCTCATTTAATGCAACAATATTATATTATTAACACGGAAGCGAGTTTATAAAAACATATTTTCATATTATACATTATAACATGTACATAACTTTTCGCAACATTTATACAACCTGTTTACAAAACGGGGTATTATATAATACAAAACATAGTTTATAACAAACTATATCAGAGTAGCACGGTCAGTCAAAACATTCCCTGCTCCACGAGCATCACCTTCCTGCTACCCACATCCCAAAATAAACCCTGCAGGAAGTAATAATGAGGGATTAGCACGAAGCTAAGTGAATGAATTTATCACATACCAATTAACTTAGCTTAACTACTTGTTTACACCAAACAACCGTAAACACACATGTCAATTAATCAACAATTTAATGATGAGGATCGGTGGTTCTGGAGAATACCAAAATACCCGGGTGGCTCCTCAAGAACACTTATCCAAACATATCCGTATGGCCATAACGGACGAGACCGATAACTAGTGGTTATTATATTCAAACACAGGTTCTATACACACAACAGATTAAGCAAGACCCTGTGTAATTCACATAATAATCAACTAGCCCAACCAACCAACTCAACCTGTTAACCTCATTAACAACTGATGCCCAAATGCCAAATAGCACGTAGATTCACAATCAACAATATCAATTAAATAATTCAACAAATATATCTACGTTCACTTGTTGTAACCAAACAGTTACAACTAAATCAAAAGGTGAGTTCTAAATCCACTCACCGATACCTCAGTAGTCACCACACTCAGCTTCTAATCACCGAGTCTTTGGGGTATCTGAAACATCACACAACGCACAAGTTAGTAACTCGTCGCATAATCATCATCATAACATATTTATCCAAATCAGGTAATCCCTGAAATCTAAGCAAACAAAAGTTCAACCAGAAAATTTCCGAAATGACGTTTAAAAACTGATAAATGCCATTTTCGGCCCCTAGATGACCCCGAATGGCCAAAAACTGCCTGGACTCTTAGAATAGAGCTTTAATCATTGGGCCTTTTCGAGTAACCATGCGAATTTCAACTCAATCCGAGTTAATGAAATTCGTCACTAAACCATGACCCTGAAATTACTTATGCATTTTCAAAATTTACAAAATCCGTCAAAATTATTCATGCAAACGCGATCCGGACTAGGGGTGTTGGATCGCGTTCACCTTTAGAAAACATTCTGTCACCGTTTAACACATAGCAACGCGATCCGGAACAAAAAGGGCTGGATCGCGTTCGTTAGAAGAAAATCGACTGTGACAAAATATAACTATGGAACGCGATCCGGGAAAATAGGTGGGGATCGCGTTTATATTTTTTACAGCTCCTATACTGACCTGCAAACACACAGCTCGAACCAAAACCTTTACATACCAAAATTGTTGATACCAAATCGATATTACAAGAGTTCTAACACCAAAGGAACACTAATAACATCTACAACAACAAGAACTTCAACTTTTCATGTTCAATCCAACCCTATTCAATAACCCACATGATTGAACCCTAAATTCATTCAAGCAACTTAACAATTAAACAAACCACATATAATCATCATATATCATCTCAAAATCAGTTCATATAACTCACACCTATCATTCAAACATCAATTTCCTCATTTAACCTAACAAATATTTGAGTTCATGAAAATCTAGAATCACTTACACTTTATGATGGAGATGATGATGGCAAGAAGAAGATGAAAAAAACTTGCAAGAATCACAGCCCCTAATTCACTAATCTTGTATGCTAATTTCAGTTGTTAGTTCTTGTGAGTTGTAAAGAGTTTACAAGTGAGTTTCAACAATTGGGAAAAGTCACACAAAAAGGGAGGTCGGCCCCTTATTAAACCAACTCAAATGTTTGGGTATTTTATACCCGCTTTAAATCTATTGTCTGGAACCTAATTACCACTTGCGAGAAACTTATTTTATTTTACCATCAACTATAGTAAATCAAAACAAACAACAATTTACTATCCACAATAAGTCTTTGGACTCATTTATCTAAGTTTCACAATTAAACAAATAATATCAAATAATTTCTAAAACAATTAAATAATCAATTTAAATTAGAAATTACCAGACCACTGGAGAGGATGTTACACTTCCTTCCATTTCTCTCTAACTCGGGATCACAAAACATGTTAATTTCTATTCTTTTCTTTCCAACTCAGGAACGCACTAATTTTCTTCATTTTCTTTTGTTTTCTGTCATCTTCTATTCCATTCTCCTCTTTTCTTTTGATAAAAATCTTAGGAGCAAGCTCTTAGCAATTATTATCCACACATATTTGTTTGGGCAGATAACTACTGAGCAATTGTAAAGACTTCTCTGAACACTATGCGGATCCGCGATCATAATCACTTAGCACCAAATCACGTCGAAATGAATGCCAAGTCAACACTGATTAATACCAGCTACGTCAGCATAAGTACTGAAGCAACAACACTATTCTAACAGCATTTAGCGATTTGATCAACACTGAGTCCCTACAAATTACTCATTCCACATAATCCACGAAATCTTCCACATCAACAAACTCTGTCAACACTAATCATCTTAGCACGTATTCAATATAACATGCCATAACCACAATAATCAACGATTAGAACAAGATAATACACCACTTGATTGCATGAACCTCTTGCTCGGAAGCAATCCGGAACACACATATCACAAGTTTTATCAACACAAATAATCTAGCACGTATTCAACATAACGTGCTATAACAATCTCATAATTAAACATCAATTAGAAACAATATAATACACCACTTCATGTGAACCTTTTGCTCGGAAGCAATCCGGAACACACAATCATTACCCATTTAACCCCCATATCACTCACCTTTGCTTTTTAGGCAAATATATGATTTCACACTTGATTTAGAATTCCACCACTCTCGATCACCTAGCATATAGCATATCAACACAACAACACATTTAGTAATTAACAATCATCATAATCAACTAATCACAATTGTCAATCCATCACCCATTTGGATTGATCAAGTTTGACTTTTGATCAAACTATACATATATAACCTCACTTATTTCACCACTTTAATTATGATTGATTATCATAATAACAACTCTTCTAAACTAATAACCATGGTGAATTAAACACAATTACATCATTTCATTAGTTATGTTTTATCACTTTAAACATCACTAACTCATTATACTCATCATTTTCATCACTTTATCAACAAAACCATGATCACTTTCATGACCATATTTAACTCAAGTGTTTAGCTACTTGATTTACTAACTCAATTTTCACTAATAATACTCCAACGACAACAATTCTAACTACTAATTAAGGTAAATTAACACCAAATCACACTCATTTGATCAAAACCCACTTTGATCACTAATCACACAATTTAAATTATCCACTTTTTAGATTGAATTAGTGTTAACAACAATCATTTATACACTTATACACCACTAATCAATCATAATCAACCCTAACTTCGTTTTATAAACCCTTGATCAATCAAACCTTATGAAACTCAAAGTTCTAAATTAAAATTAAACAAGAATCATAATTACCTCATGTTAGAAACAATTAATCGATGATGAATTCATGTTCTCTAGCTTCAATTTGATGTTTTGAGGCTTGATTTTGGTTAAGGGGTTTTGATTCCTATGTTCTCCCGTTCTTTCTCTCGCTCTCTGTTTATTTTCGGAAGAATGTGGAATGAAAATAGATAGGTACGTATGTGTATGGATAGATAGATATGTTTTAATTTTATTCCTCGTAATTATTATTGTCTGGAAGTTAAAACCGACTACAATTATTATTATTTATACCACCTAAAATAATAATAACTTAAAGCAATTTACTTCTAAAACACCCCTCTTTCTCTTCAATAATATTATATCATTTTACTCGGAAGCGTATGAATTTAAAACATATTTATATACTGTACATTAAGATAATGTACACAAACAGTTACATTCTCAGAACACCCAATTTAAACTGTTTAAAACTACTCACTACGGGGTATTATGTATTACAAAACAAGGTTTATAACAAAACCATATCAGAGTTTACAAGCTGTCAAACTTTCCCTGCAAAACATCCACTTCCTGATCACCCACATATCAAACATAATCTGCAGGAAGTTAAAATGAGGGATTAGCACGAAGCTAAGTGAATGAATTTATTACACACAATTCTACTTAGCATAACAATTGGTTTACAGCAAATAATCGTAAACACATTTCTATTTCAATTTCAATGAGGATCGGTGGCTCTGGAGATATCATAATACCCGAGGATTCTCCAAGAACACTTAACGTCAATCTGTATGGCCATTACAGAATAGACCGATAACTATTGGTTATTAAACTCATACACAGGTCTCAAACACAACAGATGAATCAAAACCTGTGTAATTCACATAATAACCAAAAAGTCCAACTATACGTTGACCTCAATAATCTGATACACATAGAATCTCATATCACGTAGATTCATAATCAATAACACAGACTAAACAATCTTATAATCAATCTACATTTACTTGTCGCAACCAAACGTTTACAACTAAATCGAAATGTGAGTTCTAAATCCACTCACCGATACCTTGGTCTTCACAAACTCAGAGTCCAAGTATCACTTATCTTTTGGAGGATCTGAGAATCAATATCAAATATAAGTTAGTAACAGCGTTCTTATAATCATAACTTATATTCGAATATAACATATATTGATACACATTCCCAACATATAAGAAAATGATAGTTACACATTTGTTAAATGTATCAATATAAATGCTAATCAGAATCCTAAGTTTCAGAATTGGTAATAGTTTAAACTAAAAAAACAAACAGCCTTTGAAAAAACAGGGAATCTGTAACACCCCCAAATTGGATGATTTGTGGAAGCTTGATTTGGGTGTTACTAATCAATAACAAAGCACAAGATATATAGTAAACGACTCTATATGCGTCGTTTTTAACAAAATATATTGATAATAGAAATGTTTACAACATTTAAAGCTTTACATAGCTCGAGTTTAAATAAAAGGAGATTTCAGTACATAAGTACTTGTACAAAATATACTAATGCAAGAAAATCCCAATCGTCTGTATGCTGACTCGAGCTAAAGTCCTGAAGCAGAAACATCCTACTGCTTGGTACCTGCGATATATGCTAAAAGGTCAGCTAAAAAGCTGGTGAGCTCACAGGTTTGAAATCAGTTAATATAGTATGAACCGCAAGATTTAAATAATAAATTGCATCCAGCAATTTAATAATGAATTGCATCCAGCAATTAAATGATAGTCATCGTGTATACAGCCATGAGCACATAGTTGAGCTTAACTCGAGGGCCGGGTCCCCTATAGAGAATTCCGGGCGAAGTGCCTCCACGAATGCCTAATCCACATTCGTCTTCCCAAATATTAGTACGTTCGTTTACCCGGTTAGTGCTTGCTAACCCGAACGAGGTGGGTCAATCCTATATGGTACCATATACTAATATTCACGCTACAACGTATTAACAACTATGCTGACGGAGGACTTTAAATGATTAGTTGTGAAAAACTCATGTAGTATATGAAATGTTTGTACTTACGTTCACATGTGAAAAATGAGCAATATATCACACCCCTGAGTAAAACAGTAAAAAGAGGGGCTATGAGACTCACTTGAGTCTTGTGAGTTTAACTTAATAAACTTGAGTTGATTAGCCGAGTATGAAGTCCAAAGACTTGTAACCTGAGGGTGTCCACGACACGCGATGGTTATAAACATGATTGGGTATCTCAAAAGATCACCCTTGTAGTTATTACACAACTATATATATGTTCAAATTACTACGATTTGGTTGATTTGTTAAGTGTTTGAAAACATGTACGGCCCGTTGGTGACGGATTTGTAATAATGATCTCAACTATTATTATTGTGATTTCGTGGCGTTTTACTTTGAAAAATGTGTTTTGATTATGTTTTAGAAGCCGTTACGGAATCTAAGTATGGGGGTCCGGGGGCAGCGCCCCTGGTAGCGGGGTCCAAGGGGCGGCAGCCCCTGGCGGGGTCCAAGGGGCAGAGCCCCTGGCTGGGGTCGAGCTGCCAGGTCAGCTTGGAAAATTTTTATTTCTACTATATTGCTTTGACGAAAAACGCATCTGGATCCGAATTTGGGTAAAATCAGGTGTTAAAATTTTAGGTCTCGACACTTAGTAAAAATCTGAGTTTTCTGTGTTTTGCGACACAATATGCGACACTAAAGATGTTATGCCACACAAGGGTTGTGTCGCATAGGAGTGCGACACAATGTCTATACGACACAAGGGTTGTGTCGCATAGATGCGAGATGCTGATTCAACAGCGACATAGTGATTGTGTCGTATGGTGTATGCGACATAGTGGTTGTGTCGCAAGACTTGCGACACTAATTATTTGGTACGACACAAGGTGCGACACTGAGGCTTTTATACGACACAAGGGCCAAAATACGACACAACATGCGACACAATGCTTGTGTCGCATGGAAGAACATCAGCCCAGAAAGTCCGGCTGTCAAGGTTTTTCCGGCCAAAAATCCGTTTTAAACTCGTTTTCAAGCTATAAGTTCGTGTTCTATACATTGTAATGGACATATACAAGTTATAAAAACAACTACAAATGAAAAATACTAAGAATCGAGAGATTTCGGGATTTTGTCGGAAACTTACAAATTGCCGAAATGGAAATCCGGAAAGATAGAAATGTAGATCGTCGCGAGGTGGTCGTGAATCTCTAAAAATATTGATGATCCGAGTGCGTTTGATTATGTTATTTGTCGATTTATGATGGTGGTGATTTTGGATAAAAGAGAGAAAAGAGAGAAAATAGTAGGAGAGAGAGATGAGAAAGTGATAAAATGAAAAAGGAAGGTGGGAGGTTGAGGTTAACCTCCCACTTTTCAGTCTCCGTAGTCGCGGTCCGTGTGGTGTTCGTTTTCTCCGACTTTTAACGTTTATCAATTATTTTTCTTATTAGATGGTAAGTTTTAAAATACAAATTATTACGCGATATTTTATTTAAATATTTTGCAAATCAATTTATATTTGAGTTATAAAAAGTAAGTTTGTTTATTTAGTTTGCACGTTTTAATATTTTTAAATCGTATAAGTATTGTTTGTATGGTCCGAATAAATACGAAATATTATCATAATAATATTGTTGATATAAAAACGTTATTTAATAAAATTGGTCACCAACGTCCGTATTAAATTGAATCGAAATACATTCGATTTAAATTGCGTACGATTTAGTCAAATCGCATTTTCGTATATATTCATCAATATATATAATTCGATACATTAATTAGCCTAACACAGAACTAATTACATGTATTAACATATGATTAGGCACTAATTTCTAGTCCTAATTTGGCGGGTGTTACAGAATCCGTCCGGATTAATCTGAATCCGCCCGGATTCTTATGAATCCGCCGGATTCCGACGAAATCCGCCGGATTCCCAAACCATTTTCACATCCAGTTTTGATCAGACCAATTTAAAACGAATCCGGTCTTGAATCCGGTTGTGAATCCACCGGATTCACTAAAAGTCTGGTTTCCATTTTTTGGGCGAATCCGCCGGATTCCAGGGAATCCGCCGGATTCCTGTGTTACGCACAGAACCCCTGAACCTGCTGCTGTTTAACCTGTCCGATTTCTATACCATGATTCACACAAGTTCAGGTGCCAAAACAAGTTTGAATAGTAATTTACTCTATCCTAACAGCAAATAACACCATTCAACATCAATTAATCATCTAATCACTATAGCTTCTAAGATTTCTATCAATTCAATCTAAGAATTTATAATCCAAATTCAAAAGTTTGATTCACATAAACACTTACAATTTCTGAGATTTCAAGATGATAATGATGATGTTAAACTTCGAATTTCAGTTCCACAAGGTGAATTTGAGTTTGAAACTTTCTTGTGTTTAGGTTGTAGATTTAGGTTTTAGAAAGAAATGAAAGATCTTTCCATTTTAGGAAAGTTATAGGTCGGCCAACTTTTACCCCGACCCGTATTCACTTAAAACTAGTCCCCTTTCAATCTATTGTCTGGAACCTAAAACCATTTTGCGAGAAACTTATTTTATTTTACCGTTAACTAAGGTAATTTAAAACGACTAATATTTCACTAGTCACAATAAATTCTGGGACTTATGTAACTAAGTTTCTCAAATAAACAATTAATACCAACTAATTTCTAAAACAATTAAATACGCGATTAAAATAATAGAAATTACCAGACCGGTACGGAGGATGTTACAACTTCACTTTTACCAAAATAATACTTTTAAATTTTAGGGTGTTACAATTTATGACGAGCATAATGTTTCCAGTTGCCTTTTGATATGTTATAATTTGTTTTTATATGAAAAAATGACTCAAATGTTATCCAATCATAAGTACTTTACTTTATTTTAACCGGTTACATTTTGGATAGTTCTAATTGCTTTGTGTAGGTGAAAATGCATAATTATGATTTTATTTGTATTAAAACTTACTCATATTCTTTTATAATGTTGAATGTTATGCATAATAAGAAATTAGATATTTAAGTAAATTATAAATAAGCGTGTCCAGTTTACAAATTTATAATTGTATATCTATAACCATGTTTTGAAGTGTAATAGATACATACATACATACATACATACATACATACTGTTGAGTCACTGGTCGCTGACCATGTTGAGTCGCTGACCAACTCAACTATGCACTACTTAATGAAGAAATGGATTGTGTCAAAGCTGCTGTTATTGGAGTTTATTACTGCTGATCATTATTCACTCTACTCTCAAGGGAAATGATATGCTAAGGAAGATTAAAGCTCAACTTTGTGTGTCGCTGATTAAAGCAGCGAGAGCTCTATATCTTCAAATCTAATAAGGCAAAAGTCACTGCCCGAATAATAGCTAGTCGCTGAAGATCTCTATTTCAAGTCATTCTACAAGAGCATGTTAGCTCTCAGTGAGTGAGGAGAATTACTGCATCATCAGTGACTATTCAATAAAGCCTTTCAAACTACAAGTACAATGGTATTGTACTTATATACACATCAGCAAGAGTATTCGTACTTAAAGAATGTTCGAATGATTACGTGGCAGGAACTGATTGGATTTAAGGCAACGAGATATTTGCGGTAACAGAATTGGGACCCGCAGTATGTCGGTTCATCAGAGATTAAGCCAATCAAGCAGCAACACGTGTCATTCCAAGATCCTATTTTGTAGGAGATATTTACGGGATTCTTGTAGTATATATAGTTCAGCTTATTGTACTTTAGAGGCTAGTTTTTCTGTACGTACTTATCACTTGTGTGTTCAGTGATTAGTTTGTCTAAGGGTACGTAACAGTAACTCAGCGAGTGAGCAGTTAGCGTGTTTGTCCACTACTGCTCATCTCATCTTGTAATAGGCAATGTTTTAAAAACCGGGTTTTGGATCGACCCGGCAAGATGACTGGGTCCGGTTTGACCGGGTTAACCCACCGATCGAACCGATTTTCTAATTCATGTGCTACTGACATTTATTATGTTGGGTCAAATATTCCACACGTTTCACCATTCTATTGGTTAGTTATAATAACTTGAAAAATGATTTATAAGGCAAAACCGTAAATACAAGAAAAAGAAAGTAGCCTAGTAGCTATTCTGTCACCACCTCTACTTTTTAACCTTATCTTCTAAAACACTTATCCCTACTCTTCATTTCAAATTCACATCCCACTTAAATACAGAAATTTTTTTTCTTTAAGAAGCAAATTTATCTTATCTCAAACGTTTGAAAACAAAAACATCTCGACCTTAGATCTGGATTACCATTAACAACATCAACGTGGCAGCAAACACTTCAAATCCTCGTCCGCGATTACCTCCATCGCCGCCACTCACCAACTACCACCTCGATCTGTTGAAATACAAACCAACCTCCCTCTGTTCTAATACGCCGCAGCTACTATCAATGATGAGGATTCATTAATTGCTCCATATGGATGAAGTATGGTACAAAATGTTTGATTTTGTAACCATTAAGATTCTAAAAAACGGGTTTGAAATGATTCCGGTCTGGGCGGTTTGATCCGGGTCATAAGAAAACCGGCGGTTCAACCCGAGTCATAAAACACCTCTAACCCGCCTCCTTTCAGCCCGGTTGTCCCACCGGTTCCCGGTTTAACCGGTTGGACCGGACGGGTCAACCCGGGTTTCAAAACCTTGGTAATAGGTTAGCTTGTGTGTTTGATTTGGATTAGCTTAGGCTAGTGATGTGACTCAAATAGTCATGTTTTTAAGGGCAATATTCCGCACTTTTTGGACGTATCTTTAGTGAAAACATTCCAAAATGATCATTATTTACTAAAATTCACTAAAGTGGTCTAAATATAGGCGTTGCTGCAAAAATCACCTAAAACGTCCAAATAACAAGCAAATCAGGACGAATAAACGTGCACAAAATCCTCCGGCCTCATTTACCTTATATAGATCACATTCTAACTTCATCATATGATAAAACAGGTAAAATCGAGACGGAAAAATCAAGAATCATGCAAATCGGATAAAGAACGGAGAAGACTGAGCAGTATCAGACCCTATAAAGTCATTTCGGCTATGCTTGAGCTATACACATCCAATTTCAGTGAAGTTGGCATCATTAGAAGCGTAACGGAATTACGAAGACACAGGCGAAAGAATCAGGTCAAACGGACGCATAACGAAGGAGATACACGCGTTTTAAGCAACGAACAAAATCAGACAAACACCGTATACGGCCTAGGGAACCGTATACGGCCCTATACAGACCGTATACGGCCTTGTATACACTGTATACGGCCCTACAAAGGCCGTATACGGCCCCCTGCCCCCGTATCGTGCATCGTTTGCTTGTACGTGCTGTTTCGCGAGTTGTACGGCTGTTTTTTGAGCTTTGCCTATAAATAGGGGATCACTCCTCCTCATTTTACACACCTCAACACATTCACACACTTTCACATTTCTCTCATTTTCATTTCTCTCATTTTCTCTCACTTTCTCTCTCTAACTTTCTCTCTCTAGCACTACTCTTAGGAGTTAGAGGAGAAAGGTTAGGGTTGAGCTTACGGTTCGAGTCTAGAGGAAGTTTTAGCTTGGTAATCTTGTTGTAACGAGCTTTTCAAGTTCAGATTATTTGTAATCCTCAGTATTACGCTGCTGCATTCCCGGTGATATCTAAACTTTACTTACTGTTATAATGCTTGTGCTTTATGTTATTTCAGTTTGTATTCTGCATATTGCCATGTTTATAGAGTAGTTTAATATTGTGATTGTTGAAATATAGATATTAGGAGTAGGGATGATGTTAAATTAATGTTTCATTTATACGATTGGAAATTGTTATGCTGTGTATCTGGTTAAGCTTATCCTAAATATAGATCTAGTCTCTCATCACCCTTTCCAGACTTTCACGAGACTGTTGCCCTAGGATAGGATCTGATCAACCCTAATACTATGAATATACAGTTATCTCCAGTTACAGTATGAAACTATGAACTTTCCTTAAAAAGGCACGGTACTTCGTATAGCGTTGGAAACACCTCGTGTGGAGTACAAATACGTGGAAGCTAAGGAAATGCCATGGATTGTTTCATCGTGAGTTACTTAGAAGTGATCCTTCTAGAACTGTGGTCTAGGAATTAAAGCTGTGGAAATGCTTGTTGCACTGTACACCGTTAGTACACCTAAGATCTGGAACACTGTGGAAATGCTTAAATGCCCAGTACACCGTCAGTACATCTAGGGTTTGGAACACTGTGGAAATGCCTAATTGCCCTGTACACCGTGATTATTCCTAGGGATGAACGCCTGACTGTAAAGGAGGGTCTATATTTACGATGGTTAAGTAGGTGCTTCAATAGAAACAATACAGGGTAGTGTCAATTATATACCTAGACATGCAAAACCCTAAATACACCAATAGTTTAACATACACAGGATACAATTAGTATTTGCTATAATAAAAGTAAATAGACGATTAGGTGTTAAGAAAGGTCAGTAAATACAATTGCGGTCTGTTGCCTTATGCCTGATCCCTAGAACATTTAGGGTGACTTTGTCTTAGTTAAGCAAAGGCTCAGGAGGGTTTGAAAACAGCCTGATCTGATCAGAATCATGATAACCTAGGATTCCAGTGACATATGTTTCTAGGGTTTCACCTGAACGTAGGGTCCTAGTGTTTACACCGAAAGTATGTCTACTCTTTATCTGGTAAATCTCCAATCAATTTTATAATGAACATCATCCCGAAACCCTAATTATCCAAGTTTCAGCAATCACATCTCTACCTGTCTGCTTAAACCCTAATTTCATTTCTCGTTATTTACTTTTCTGCATTTAGGATAATTAGAAAACCAAATCAATTCAAAATCTATCTACCTACCCCCATCCTAATTGCGACCATAATCTTTGGTGACCCGCTTTATTTCAATTCGCTCCGATTTAAGAACGACCTCGAGTTATACTTACTGCTTGCTCCCAAGGTAGGTAGTACTTATAGTTTGAGCCCCAGCTCATATAAATTTAAAACTCACTGTCCGCCGCTTCTGTTGCTGTTGGAACAACGACCGGAGTCAAATCCGACCGACCGATAGGAGCCGCGATAAGTTTTTTGGCGCCGCTGCCGGGGATCGTAGAGCGTTACGATTTGAAGCCGCCTTAGATATTCTAGCTTTTAGGAGATCCTTTCCAATTAGGTTTTCTCAAACTTAGTTGGTAGTTATTTGCTTTCTTTAGAATAATTTAGATAGTTTAATTTAGTTAAAATAAAAAAATGAAAAATACAAAAACATCTTTCTATGATTCATTTCCGTCTAGCCCCATTTCTCCACTCGCCCTCAAGACGTCCGAAGAAATGATGGCCATGGATGACGCTGAGTTCTTCGCCTGCTTAGAACAAGAGTTGGAATCTGACGTCTACTCTTCATCTTTATCCTCTTCCGAAGTTATCTCCGCTAATTCAGACGATGAATCTAGAACCATAGGGCAATTCTTAGACCTTGACTTAGGAACCCATGATTCTCATCAGAAGATCTCAACTTCTGTATCTAGCATTCTAAGCTATCAGGTTATACCTGCTCCTGAGATTTCATATTCCTTAGAAAACTTCTTTCAATTCCCTACCTCATCTGGTTTTGTCGAGAGTAACTCTGAACATCTTCAACCCTTTCATTTTCCACCCATTAAAGAACGTCTTCCACCATGGGACGAAGAAGTTTACGACTACCCTCCAAAATCACCTATCTTTTTGAACCTCGTACCCGAACCTGAGTACACCATCTATCGTGTTGTTGATAGGACTTTACCAATCAAACCTGAAGAAAATATCCGCTACGTAGGTAACTCTTTTGATCCTGATAGGAGATTGGATGTTTGTCGAGCATTTGCTAGACAACTCAAAACGTCTGACTTTCCTTTTTCAGTTGAACAGAGAGAAGTCGCTTGTAGGATAAAGAAACAGGTTGGTATTCTCCACCATCTTCCAAATCAAAAGGAGGAAGGTATCTTCACACATTATCGAGAGCAAGAACTAAAGCTTAAATCAGAAATAGACCTACTAATGGACCTATTCGCCTGCACCGATTATCAACCGGTTTCCCAAACCCTAATTAATCGTTATGTTGTGGCTACGATTTATGAGCTTGAGTTCTGGATCAGCAAAGATCCCGCTATATCTCTCATCATTTCTGATAAAATTCCATTTTTCGTTGACCCCGCTACTTACATGATCAACAAGTTGTTAGAAATATTCCCTGGAGCCACTGACGATAACATGGAAGCTGCTTTCTTTGCTGGAAGAAAGAATATTAACGTCTCACTCACTTTGTTGTTTGCTCAGTCAAAATTTCCTTTCACTGTTTCACAAACATCTTTAATCGAAGAAATCACGGAGTCAGTTCACACTACCACCGGAGATCCCGATTCGAGAGAAGAATGGGAATTTCAACAAACCCTAGGAATGCTTCTTCATAACTTAAACCATATAGATGACGGATCACGAAACGGAATTTCAAAACCTAAAAAAGTAAGAAAGGAATTTAACAAGTTTATTGACAATCTTCTAGATTTAGGCAAAAAGGAACGTATGTTTCTCACTGAACACAAACGATTCTCGTTACATCCCGCAGACCTAGTTGATTCTGTCATTAAGATTCTCAATTGCTCTTGGGCAATATTCAATAAATTTGTTCAAAAGTCGAGCTACCGACTTTAACCAAGCGCTTTTTGGGAGACAACCCAAACTTTAGTTAATTTAGTTTTATTTTAAGTATTTAGGATAAGTAATATTAGTGGTTTATTTTTAAATTTAAAAGCTTGCATTTAGAAACACAAGAAAACGTTCTTTTAAAATTCAAATTCGTGCGACACAGTAACGAATTTCAGACATTTTCAGAAAGTTCGAAAAAGTTTATTTTTAAATTTTTTTTTGAATTTGTCTTGGATTTTAAAGAACACAAAAAGATTGTCTTGTTTTAAATAAAAACGTATACGATTTCGCATACGATTCGCAAATATCTTTTCAGACTGCGCGTAAAGGTTCAGAAAATTACGAACATATTTTTTAAAATTGTTTTATTAAAAATTTTTAAACTTTGAAATTTTACTTGTATGTTTCGTATCTTTCGCAAATTTTAAATCGCGTACGTTTAAAAGGGTATAAAAAGGATTTTAGCCACACACATAAGACAAAATCATTAAAAACTTCATCTTCTTCCTCCTCCCCACACCCAAACCGTCGGCCTACATCACCACACCACCAAATCTTCATTACTCAACCATTTTGCATGATTCCAAGCTCAAAATTCATCATTTTATGATCTTTCTTGCATCCACAACATCATTACATCAAGTTTAAGGTAATTCTTGACCTACTTTTGTGATTTTCATGAAACTTTAAAAATTAGGGCTTGTAACTCATTTTCATAGAGTTCATGGTTAAAAGTTGCAATCTTTAGTGTTATTTCATGCTTATCTTGATGCTTAACATGATTACAAGTTTAATCTAGTGATTTGTTGGCTTAATTGCAAGATTGAAGATTAAGGTGTTGACTTTTTGGATGAACTATGGCTAGTTTGACTTTTTGGTTGATTAATTGCTTATGTTGACTTTTGTTGATTGAGTTATGCTTAAATATGATAGGTTAACATGTTTTGATTGATCATTTGCGATTAGAAAATGGTTAAGCTAGTTTTTGGTAATTAAAGTAAGCTCATTTTTAATAAAATCATCATAAACATTATTTTTAATTAAAACTTTTATTTTTAAACCATGTTTATGACTTTTCTAAAACTTAAAAAGCTTACAAGATTATCAAAACAAGCTTCGGTTCAATTAATCATTTTTAAAGTTTATCACTTTAATTAATAAAGTGTATGACTTTGAAATAAAACCAACAAAGACACCATTTTCTAAAAACTACCATCTTGTCAAATAAGTTTACTTCCGTCATTTGCTTGAAATCATGTAAATAAAGCTTTATGTCTTTTGGAAATTGCGGAATATTGGATTGCATATTTAATTGGTAATATGCCCTTTTATGATTAATTGATTTACTTGAGGTGATTATATGACCTTGGATTTAATCTAATTTAGATTGATTAACCATAAACATGAAGTATTTAAGTTTTTAGTGCTTGGGATAATTAAGTTAGATACCTTGTTGACTTGCTTTGATTATGCTAGGAACTTGAAGCTTTGTGCCACTTACCCTTATTTAGACATAAGCTGATAAAAGTTTTTGGATTTGTGATTGGTTGCGGTTAGGTTTAGCAATTTTAAAATTTCTGGATATGCCCATTTCTAAAGCCTACATTTCCAATTTTTTCTGAAAATTTGGAAGTACTTTAGCATATCCATTAATATATCACGGTTATGGTCTAATCTTTTCTTGTCTTTTAATCACAGATGGAAAATTGCCCACCTTCACTCAGCTACTTGGCCAAATCTTCAAAGAATAGGTCACTCATTCGCTAGTGGTTGCAGCGACCGATAGGCAGTAATCGGTATGTGGTATGGAAAGACATGATTAAGCTAGGAATCAGGGATGAGTTGAAGAGTTTGTTGATGTATGAGACCGATGGTCAAGTGAACAATGCCTTTCTCCGTCTCTTCGATATAGATGAGTATCATACCGAGAAGTAGTGACAGAGTTCATGATGACTTACCAGCTGAATCCAAAGATGAGCGTATCCGACAAAAGAAAGATTTCATTCAGGTTTCAGGAACAGATTCATCATATCTCAGTTGCCGACTTGGGAGTGTATCTTGGTTTATATATAGAGTCTCAGGTCAACTCTGCATGGTTCAGAAACAGTGTTCAAGACATCTCCAGCCTACCAAACAGGAACCATAAGGATATTTGGATGGATTTAGCAGGATCAAACTTTAGGAGTTGTGTTAAGTCATCCACTTTCATCAAGCCGGTTCATCACATCCTTCACAAGTTGCTAGCATGTTCTATATTTGGAAAGAAGGAGGGTGGTGCTGTGAGTGCCGAAGAGTTGAAGTTCATGGAAGCAATCATAGGAGGAAAGAATCTGAATGTTGCTTTCTTGATCGCTGAGAGACTTGGAGCTGAGACAGACATGGATAGGCACATGTTCATGGGGTCGATTATTACTAGATTGCTGTATAGTATGGGATTGTTGACTGAGGCCCACACTGAGGAGTTTACTGTTTATTCTCGTTCTTTGCCATTCAACTTGGACTACTGCAAGTTGATCCATCTTGTTGAGGTAGATGAGCAGAGACAGTGCCTATGGAAGAACACCAAACAGATCATTCCAGGATGTCGTCTCCCTGGGAAGCGTGTTAGAGGATCCTCACCTGTTGCAGATACTGAGGATGGCCCATCTGATAGAGCCCGAGCACCTACTACTCATGCTAGTGTCCCGCATAGAGGAGCTGAGACAGCCGAGCCACCAGCTCAGGCTACTGTTCACTACACAGATCCAGTGACCTCGCTGACACAGTATTATATTTTGCATGCTCTTCAGGTTAGCCGTTCCCATCAGCTGTTGATTTCCAGGAAACTTGGTATTCCTGACCCAGAGCCTTACATGTACCGATGCGGTCCACCACCACCAGCCATAGCACTACCACATACATCCATCCCATCACATACCACCCATACACCATCACCCGCTATTCAGACCACACCAGTACCAGAGCAGGTCCAGTCAGTTGAGACCGAGATACCGGTAGTTCAGCCAGTGATTTCTGCACCTGTAATTCCTCATCCTGCCCAGCCAGTCGCCAGTGGATCTTACCGTGCTGACACAGTCTACTTGGGCACGGATGCTGTATCTTTTGACACTTCCGGGATGCTATTAAACTTGGGACCGATCTCTTCCTCAGCTGTACCGACAGAGACCATGCTACGCAAGGCTTACATGACCTTACTAGAACAGGCAGGGGTTACTTCGGCTATTTTGCTAGAGTGGGGCTACACTGATCCGATGAGACTGCCAGCAGCTACCCTCAGAGACATATTGATTCATCTCAAACTGATCAATGCTGAAGAACAGGGACAGAGAGTATCTAGTGGCCAGCAGTCAGTCGCAGGACCATCTGCAGCACCAGCTCCTACTCAGCATACTGATGCACCTGACCAGGGATCCCCAGCCTCATAGTTCTACCCCATATGCATCATTTGACTTTGGTTTCAGACATTATTACTATTATTATCTTGTGTTTGTTTGGCTACTGTTGAACCTCACTTTTGGAACTTATTTGTATTAGCCACTAGTTGGTTGATCACTCTATCCGTATTTACATTATGCTTTTACTTATTATGTTTTATTTTCTTTCTGTTTAATAAGTAGAAATGTTGTGATGTATGATCGTGGAAAAAGGCGAGATGACGCACTTTCAAGAAGAAAATCCGTGAAGTCAAAAGGCAACCCGAACCAATTTTCAATATTTGCAGACTGCGGAACATTCATCATCTCATGGAGGGGCCTCATTCTTCTCAAAACTTCCTTGTATCTAAGAACTTCAAAGAACTAAGTGTGGGATCACTCTCCACACCACAAACACTTATCGAAATCACTCCAACTTCTTCAAAAAGTATGGGATTCTACACCATAAGGATCCCCACTTAAAAGAATTGAAGTCGATTTCTGATAACGTTGGATACATGACACCGGATAACCCCGTATGAAGCTTGCTGTCCTTCAAGAAGAATGCAGAAGAAAGCTCGCTTCGACTCTCTCTCTCCTGCAAAATTTCACATGCTTCAAAACGTTATCTGGGGAGTTTCTTAACCTTCTATCCATTTCATGATCACATATATTTTGTCTTGTTAGCTTGTTATATTCTATACCCTATCCCGAGCTTATCACTAAGTGTGGGATTCAAACCCAAATTTAACACTTAAGAAACATTTTCTTACATGTTCAAACTCTAAGTGTGGGATTTTACCTCCAGTAAAAACTCAACTCAAGAGAACATTAGGGACAATGTTCCTCTAAGTGTGGGATAGCAAGGTATAGAATACCTTGGATAATTTTTAGGCAATTTTTATGTCTAAAATAGCATTACTCAGAAAATGTTTTCCCAAAACAAACTTTTTCAAACAAAATTAAATTTTTCAAAAATTTCTTTCAAAAAAAAAATTTAAAATTATGAGTTAAATTATGAAACTAACTCTAAATTTTTGAGTTAAATACTTTCGAAAAGAATCATTCTCGAAATATGAGTAAGGTATTTTGGAATATAGGGAAAATAAGATAGAAATTTCTCGAGCAAGAAACAATAATCTGAAAGGAGCATGGCTAGGCACATACAACCCTATTTTGTAGTGAGGTATCTTGAGCCTAAAAGCATTCATCTTTAATGCTTCACTTTCATTTCTTGTGTGTGCCGATGCTTGCATCTCTGAATTAGAACTTGCTCCAGACATACGTTTCAAGACCACATTGGTGTGTACCGTACGCGGTATAGGTGCAGCTAGATGACCTTGACATTCCTTAGGATTTAAACCCAAATCTCACATATCTCTTCAAGCCCAAAACCCTTCCGATACTTACTTTCAGTATCGATGATCCGCCTAGTAAACCCTGTTGAGCCTAAACCTTTCATTTCTAAAAAACCCTTGTACTAAACCCCTACTCACCCAAAATTCCCAAAACCTTATCTTAGAATTTTTAAGGTCGTGAAAAACATCTTTTGGAACATCCTCTTCAATTATGCTCTAAAGTCTTCCTCTTCTGTGTACTCTAAAAAATCAAAAGTGCGAAAAATTGGCACGACAAAAGAAATTGAAGTTCAAGATCAAAGATCATAGTTCCGAAAAGGATTTATGAAAGGATCAACATAAAATATCCTTAGAAATTCTCTGGCAAAGAAGTTCTGAAGAAGAAAAGAAAAATAAAAAGTAGAAAATCAAGAAAAGAAAAAGAAATAGTTCCATCAAATAAAGCTGAGTGCTTCAAGTATCACCTTCTCAAGGAAAATTCGATAGAAGACGAGCAGCTACAAGATCCTCCGTTCCGTTCTGAAATAAAGTTTTTCACTATCTTTGAGTTTTAAGATAAGTCAAACCCTTACAACCAAACATATACCACTATCCATACCCTTAAACCTCACCAAACACTACCACCCGTTGAATGTCTTGGGATAGTTAGCACCGTCCTCACCTAAGTGGTGGAGATCCGATTCTCGACCAAGCTTATGACGATGAGTGCTACATGACTGGCTTATTTGAGCGATTTCATTTGTTCTAGATTGTTAGGAAACCCGATACACCTTGAGTGAATTGAGTGACCACCTTTAGTGAGATCGCCTAGTCATGTGTACTCCAAGATCACGAGGATTGGTAGTATGCTAGATGATAATTGCTTCTTGCTTCTGAAAAGATCATCTTATCCTTTCCCTTATTCTTAAACGGTCTTAATCATGTTAGAAGTGGTATCATTTTGAAATTATTTTGACTCGCCCCTTAAAAACCAAATTCTAAATGTTTTCTAAGTGAGTGTTGCTTGAGGACAAGCAACCCCTAAATGTGGGATAACTTGATGTGACTCAAATAGTCATGTTTTTAAGGGCAATATTCCGCACTTTTTGGACGTATCTTTAGTGAAAACATTCCAAAATGATCATTATTTACTAAAATTCACTAAAGTGGTCTAAATATAGGCGTTGCTGCAAAAATCACCTAAAACGTCCAAATAACAAGCAAATCAGGACGAATAAACGTGCACAAAATCCTCCGGCCTCATTTACCTTATATAGATCACATTCTAACTTCATCATATGATAAAACAGGTAAAATCGAGACGGGAAAATCAAGAATCATGCAAATCGGATAAAGAACGGAGAAGACTGAGCAGTATCAGACCCTATAAAGTCATTTCGGCTATGCTTGAGCTATTCACATCCAATTTCAGTGAAGTTGGCATCATTAGAAGCGTAACGGAATTACGAAGACACAGGCGAAAGAATCAGGTCAAACGGACGCATAACGAAGGAGACACACGCGTTTTAAGCAACGAACAAAATCAGACAAACACCGTATACGGCCTAGGGAACCGTATACGGCCCTATACAGACCGTATACGGCCTTGTATACACTGTATACGGCCCTACAAAGGCCGTATACGGCCCCCTGCCCCCGTATCGTGCATCGTTTGCTTGTACGTGCTGTTTCGCGAGTTGTACGGCTGTTTTTTGAGCTTTGCCTATAAATAGGGGATCACTCCTCCTCATTTTACACACCTCAACACATTCACACACTTTCACATTTCTCTCATTTTCATTTCTCTCATTTTCTCTCACTTTCTCTCTCTAACTTTCTCTCTCTAGCACTACTCTTAGGAGTTAGAGGAGAAAGGTTAGGGTTGAGCTTACGGTTCGAGTCTAGAGGAAGTTTTAGCTTGGTAATCTTGTTGTAACGAGCTTTTCAAGTTCAGACTATTTGTAATCCTCAGTATTACGCTGCTGTATTCCCGGTGATATCTAAACTTTACTTACTGTTATAATGCTTGTGCTTTATGTTATTTCAGTTTGTATTCTGCATATTGCCATGTTTATAGAGTAGTTTAATATTGTGATTGTTGAAATGTAGATATTAGGAGTAGGGATGATGTTAAATTAATGTTTCATTTATATGATTGGAAATTGTTATGCTGTGTATCTGGTTAAGCTTATCCTGAATATAGATCTAGTCTCTCATCACCCTTTCCAGACTTTCACGTGACTGTTGCCCTAGGATAGGATCTGATCAACCCTAATACTATGAATATACAGTTATCTCCAGTTACAGTATGAAACTATGAACTTTCCTTAAAAAGGCACGGTACTTCGTATAGCGTTGGAAACACCTCGTGTGGAGTACAAATACGTGGAAGCTAAGGAAATGCCATGGATTGTTTCATCGTGAATTACCTAGAAGTGATCCTTCTAGAACTGTGGTCTAGGAATCAAGCTGTGGAAATGCTTGTTGCACTGTACACCGTTAGTACACCTAAGATCTGGAACACTGTGGAAATGCTTAAATGCCCAGTACACCGTCAGTACATCTAGGGTTTGGAACACTGTGGAAATGCCTAATTGCCCTGTACACCGTGATTATTCCTAGGGATGAACGCCTGACTGTAAAGGAGGGTCTATATTTATGATGGTTAAGTAGGTGCTTCAATAGAAACAATACAGGGTAGTGTCAATCATATATCTAGACATGCAAAACCCTAAATACATCAATAGTTTAACATACACAGGATACAATCAGTATTTGCTATAATAAAAGTAAATAGACGATTAGGTGTTAAGAAAGGTCAGTAAATACAATTGCGGTCTGTTGCCTTATGCCTGATCCCTAGAACATTTAGGGTGACTTTGTCTTAGTTAAGCAAAGGCTCAGGAGGGTTTGAAAACAGCCTGATCTGATCAGAATCATGATAACCTAGGATTCCAGTGACATATGTTTCTAGGGTTTCACCTGAACGTAGGGTCCTAGTGTTTACACCGAAAGTATGTCTACTCTTTATCTGGTAAATCTCCAATCAATTTTATAATGAACATCATCTCGAAACCCTAATTATCCAAGTTTCAGCAATCACATCTCTACCTGTCTGCTTAAACCCTAATTTCATTTCTCGTTATTTACTTTTCTGCATTTAGGATAATTAGAAAACCAAATCAATTCAAAATCTATCTACCTACCCCCATCCTAATTGCGACCATAATCTTTGGTGACCCGCTTTATTTCAATTCGCTCCGATTTAAGAACGACCTCGAGTTATACTTACTGCTTGCTCCCAAGGTAGGTAGTACTTATAGTTTGAGCCCCAGCTCATATAAATTTAAAACTCACTGTCCGCCGCTTCTGTTGCTGTTGGAACAACGACCGGAGTCAAATCCGACCGACCGATAGGAGCCGCGACAGCTAGTCCATTCCGCAATCAACACTTGTGAATTTTATGATCAATATAATTCACTATTTAGCTACTATTACTATTGTTCTTTGATATTGTCATATCTATTTGCTATATACTCTGTTTGTGTTCAATCAATTAAAAACTAGCTAAATAACTTAAGTAAAATCAGAAATAGTTTTTAATTGTATTCAACCCCCCCCCCCCCCCCTCTTCTACAATTAAACTTTACATATTGAGATTCCATATCACTTATCAATAGTGAATTCGGGACTATCAATTGGTATCAGAGCAGAGTTGGTTTAAATCAATTAACCAGATCTGCAATGGAATCAGTAAAGTACAGCTGTGTCGACTCTGAGTATCAAAAGGGAAATGGTTCTACTACCAAACCTCCAGCGTTTGATCCCTCTAGGATTGAAACCTGGATGTCCCAGATGATGATGTTTCTTGATCTTATTGATGATCATCTTTGCAATATCATAACCAATGGTCCCCATATACCAACCACTATTATTCCTGCTGTTGTAGCTACTGCTACCACTCCTGCAATACCAGAAATGGTTTTGCCTAAGAGAGAGGAACAGTGGACGGATGAGGATAGATTATTGGTTAGATTGGATAAACAAGCTAAAATCTACATTGGCATGTCACTTCCTGACGAAGTGTTTGAATCAATTAGGCTTTGCAAAACTGCAAAAGATATGTGGGATACCCTTAGGAATATATATATTGGAACTCCTGATATTATTCGCTGCAGGGAAGTAAATCTCACTCGCCAGTATGAGCTGTTCGCAATGGAACCCAACGAGTCACTATCTTCTACTTATACCAGATATCAATCGCTGATGAACAAGATGGAGAAGGATGGTATAGGAAAGGAGCAGCGATTTGTTGTTGAAAAGTTCTTGGAATTATTGCCAAGAAAAGTTTAGGGAACCATTGCTACATGTACGAGACAGAGAAATGATTATACAAATCTTAATCTTACTCAAGTCTATGGTATTTTGCTCAACTGGGAGCAGTCGGAAAAGCAAGCTGATCAAAGTGAGCACATTCGTGCAACACTTGGAAGTCAGAAGATATCCAATGCCCTTGTAGCTGAGCTTGAGGAAATCGATCAGAGGCAGAAATCAAAAGTTTCTAAGCAAAGCTCTAAATCGCTGATAGCTGGTGAAGAAGGTGAAGGAGCTGAAGAACAGTCGGAGTACGAATATGATGAGGGTCTGGAAAAGCTGGAAAGAGATATGGCAATGATGGTTGCAAATTTCAGAAGGAACACCAGATCAAAAAGATTCGCTGGTGCTCCATCATCTGAAAATTTCAAATCAAAAGGTGAATGCTACAAGTGTGGCAAACCTGGTCACTTTGCAGCTGATTGTAGATCTAAGACAGTCAACCAAGTCCCTGAACCTGTGCCAAACTTCAGAAATGACAAGTACAACAAGTACAAGGCAAAATACAAGAAACTGAAGGAAATAGCTAAATCTGAAAAGAAAAAGGGAAAAGGTTTTGTTGCTGAAGCAGGTTCATTCAGCGACTCTGAATCCTCATCATCAGATGAAGAAGAAGCAATGATTTGTATAGATAAGGATTACTGCCTGATGGCTGATGACGCTGAGTTTCATGATGACATCAAAGAAGTTGCTCATAAATGTTCATCTGGATGGGATCCTGAATTATTTACAAAGGCATTCTTAGAGAAACTATCTGGTATCTGGACAGCGGGTGTTCCAGACATATGACCGGATGTAAGTCTCTGCTCAGTGACTACCAGGAGGAAAGAGGTCCTGATGTAGTGTTTGGTGACAACAAGGTTGACAAAACAAGGGGATATGGTGTTCTTACTAATGGGAATGTGATGTTCAAAAGAGTTGCATATGTGGAGGGACTGAAGCACAATTTGCTAAGTATCAGTCAATTTTGTGATTCAAAGAACAAGGTGCTGTTTGATCATGAAGCTGGTGTTGGTTATAACAAGAAAGGAAGTGTTGTGCTTGCTGCTAACAGAAAGGGCAATACTTATGTAGTTAATATGGACTCAACTCAGTCAGGGACGTGCTTTTATTCCAGAACTGCTTCAGAAGAAAAATGGTTATGGCATAAGCGACTTTCTCATCTGAATCTAAAAGCTATCAACAAGTTAAGCAAACATGGTTTAGTCACTGGACTTCCAAAATTGTCTTACAACAAAGACAAGCTTTGTTCAGCATGTGAGAAAGGAAAGCATCACAGTTCTTCCTTCAAAAGTAAACAAACATCATCAGTAACTGAATATTTCTATCTGCTTCATATGGATCTATTTGGACCAGTGAGTACTCCAAGTCTTGGTGGAAAGAGATACTGCTTGGTAATCGTGGATGAATTCTCCAGATACACCTGGGTATTCTTTCTTAAAGCAAAGAACGAAGCAGCAAGTGAAATTATATCCTTTGTCAAGAAGATGGAGAATTTAATGGTATTTCGGTAAAACATTTAAGAAGTGATAATGGCACTGAATTTCGAAATATTGACCTGGAAACTTTCTGTGATTCAAAAGGTATTTCTCAAAACTTTTCATCTCCAAGAACACCCCAACAAAATGGGGTGGCAGAGAGGAGAAATAGGACCTTAATTGAATCTGCCAGGTCAATGCTCATTGATGCTGGTCTTAAGACCTATTTCTGGGCTGAAGCAGTGAGTACTGCCTGCTATACTCAAAATAGGTCACTAACTGTCAAACGACATAATAAGACAGCATATGAGATGTTAAGAGGGAGAAAGCCCGACATAAGTTTTCTCCATGTTTTTGGTAGCACTTGCTACAATTTAAACAAAAGAGATCACTTAGGAAAGTTTGATCCAAAAGCTGATGAAGGAATATTTGTTGGTTACTCAATTATCTCTAAAGCTTTCAGAGTTTACAATAAAAGAAGAGAATGTATTGAGGAATTAATGGATGTTACTTTTGATGAATCATATGATGAGTCACTCGCTGATCCAAAAGAATATGAAAATCTTGTTTTTAATAAAATGGATGGTGACTCATAAGATGAAAGAAAATCAAATGATAAGAAATTTGAAAATTTATCATCAGACTCTGAAGGGGAAGATAGTGTTCCTGAAATCAATTCTAGCTCTACTTTAGCTGAGAAAAATTCAGATACATCATCTTTACCTACTGATGTCCCATCATCATCAACTCAATGTCCAAACCAAAATTTTCATAATAACAATACTCATGTTTCTGATGCTGATCTGTCACATGAACCATCACCAGATAAGACAGTCAGTGCTGAACCTCAGCGAATGACTAAGTGGACCAAACATATTGATAATCAATTGATTATTTGTAATTCACAATCCAGGGCTCAGACAAGATCAGCAACTGCTAACTTTTGTTTGTTTGTAAGTTTTGTATCACTGATGGAACCAAAGAAGGTTGATGAAGCACTCACTAATCATCACTGGATAGCTGCCATGCAAGAAGAACTATCTCAGTTTGAAAGAAATAAGGTTTAGAAGCTGGTGCCTCAACCTGCTGGTAAATCAGTGATTGGAACACGATGGGTGTTCAGAAATAAAATGGATGCTGATGGTGTGGTAACAAGAAACAAGGCTAGACTGGTTGCACAAGGTTACTGTCAGCAATAAGGCATTGACTATGACGAAACCTTTGCACCAGTGGCTAGGCTTGAAGCAATCAGGCTGTTTCTAGCTTATGCAGCTCACAAGAAGTTTAAAGTATATCAAATGGATGTGAAAAGTGCCTTTCTGAATGGCAAGCTGCAGGAAGAAGTGTATGTCAAGCAACCATCTGGATTCATTGATCCAAAACATCCTGGTTATGTTTACAAACTTGATAAAACCCTGTATGGACTAAAATAGGCTCTCAGAGCGTGGTATGACACTCTCTCTGTCTACCTGATAAAATGTGGCTACGTCAGAGGTAAAATTGACAACACATTGTTTATCAAAAGAGATAAGAGAGATGTCATATTAGTCCAGATCTATGTTGATGATATCATTTTCGGGTCTACTAACAGTGACATGTGCAAGGAATTTTCTGATCTCATGACCAAAAGTTATGAAATAAGCATGATGGGTGAATTAACATTTTTCCTTGGTCTGCAAATAAAACAAACCAAAACTGAAATCTTTATAAATCAAGGTAAATATGTTAAAGATTTATTAAATAAATTTGAATTCACTAACTGCTCATCCCTTGCTACACCTATGTCACCTGCAGTAAAATTACATGCTGACTCTGATGGTAAATCTGTAAACATCACTGCTTACAGAGGAATGATCGGGTCACTGCTGTACCTAACTGCAAGTAGACCAGACATTATGTTTGCTACATGTCTTTGTGCTAGGTATCAAGCTGATCCAAAGGAATCACACTTGCTCGCTGTCAAAAGAATATTCAGATATCTGAAGGGTACATCAAATCTTGGTCTCTGGTACCCATCAGGTTCAGATTTCTCTCTGACAGGATATTCTGATTCTGATCATGCTGGATGTAAGCTGGATAGAAAAAGCACTTCTGGTAGCAGTCAGTTTCTTGGAGAAAAGCTTGTAAGCTGGTCTAGCAAGAAACAAAATTTAGTTTCAACCTCAACCGCTGAAGCTGAATATGTTGCTGCTAGTGCTTCTACGGCTCATATTCTCTGGATGAGAAATCAGCTCGCTGACTATGGATTTGACTTCAAAGAAGTTCCAATCTATTGTGATAGTCAAAGTGCCATAGCTATTGCAAATAATCCAGTGATGCACTCAAGGACAAAGTACATTGATGTACGATATCATTTCATCAGGGATCATGTGATGAAAGGTGATACTGAACTTCATTTCATTCCAACTGATTACCAATTCGCTGATTTGTTTACAAAACCTTTGGATGAGAAAAGATTTAATTTTCTTATGAGCGAGCTCGGTATGTTAAACTTCAATGAATAAATAAACTCTCTGAGTTTATTTATTTATCGTCGTTTAAACTTATAAATGCTTTAAATAATTTGTCTTTGTAAAATATAATTTCAGTTGACCATACACACTAATGTTTTAATCCTTACTGAACTAATAAGCGAGATTAATACCCAGCTTACTGTGATCATCTAATATTATATTCTTATAAAGACTCATGAATATTTTCTTATGTCTCAATGATAGGTTTGTAGCATTGCTCTATGGTATCTCTAACTGATCTAGTTAGTATTCTAAGTTGTAGCTAGATCAGTGGGGTGTAATATAGAAATATGTTATACATTTAACATAAGACATAATCTATATTCATGTTCTTCTTAAAAAAAAAAACAAAAAAAAAAAGAAAAAGAAAAGAAAAGAAAAACTTACAATGTAACAATGGTGAGTTGATAAGTTAAATTTATATCAAACTGTAACTATGTCACAATGACTCAATCAGTATTCTAAGTTGTGATTAAGTCAGCGAGACATAGTCTCAGCAAGATAGACAACTAATTTATTATCTTATAATTGTTATATTTATTTTGGGTGGTAAATCAAGAAATTGATTATATATATCTTCAGTAACTCTTTCTCTCACTGAAGATATCATTTAATGGTGCTATTTAGTCTACAAATATCATTTGCAATAAATGGGTTGTGGTGTAACGAAAAAGTCGTATTATCTGACACTCTATCTCTTACGTCAGTGTACTTTTCCGGCACACCTCTCCCATCACCATTAATACCACCAGGTTCCATAATCATCACCCCTATACCACTTACCACCATCAATCATCACCTCTATACCACCTCTACTCACCACCATCATCAACCACGATGATCCATTTTCGACCACATGATTATCAAGAAGCACGCTATAAAACAACGATTTAACTCATTTCACTTTTTACGCCTTCTTGAATTTCATAAGAAAACACTCCGTTTTAAAGGCGAAAATATTGCAAAACATCTTTATCACTGGCAAGATCAAAATCTTATTTTTTTTTTTGACACCATCTCTGCAGAGTTCAAAGCTCTTCGAGCCTTTGCAGAAACCAAAGATCTTGTTGTTACAGTGTACAAATCAGATAAATTTTGAAACGATAACTTGATCAAAAACAGAGCATGCGGAGAAACTAAAACCTTTTTGAATAAACCACTTTATTCTCTCTGTTCTTACGTTATCACCTGGAGAGATGAACCCAGAATGGCTCAGTGAGTTCTGGTTTATCAATACTCACTTGATAGTTTAAATGGTTTCATATCTTCAGGGTTTTATTAATAACGGGAATCAAAAGTTTGCCTCTATACTATCGTCCATTACTGCCACCAAATCGACTACGTCACTGACAACACCCCCAGTGACTATCATTAGTCAACCACCAGTCAAGAAACCACCATCCTCTCTCAAGAAAACATCTAAATTAGGGTTCCTGACATTAACGGATCAGGGACATAGCAAAATGAAGACATCCAAGGATGCCAAGGGTGAAGCGGAGGCTAAATGTTTAGTCCCTACGGGCACCCTTGCTGACCCCAAGCCTTCAACAGCTTCATTGGACTCCCGAAAGTCCAGTGATTCTAAAAAGGGATAACTACAGACAACTACAATGGCTCAACCCATTGTTAGCATTGATTCGGGTGCATCCCACACCTCCAAATTGAGTCTACCCAGCAACCACTCTCACAAAAGGATGACATTTCATCAAAGGGGCTAGTGGTATCAGTGGGTGATAACACACCCATCGCTGATGCCACATCACTGGCTACAGACCCGGGCCAAATCTCATCTATCACTGCACTAACTGTCAATATCTCTCCACAGACACATGGAGAGATACAGGTTGACCTCTCTGTTTTCAATGATCCATCAGCTAGAACACAAGCTGGTGATGACGAGGAAGCCAAATCCATAGCAAAATACATCACTCATACTCAAAACGTTCAAAAGTCAGTCATAACATTTCATGCTAACGTCAAAGGGGAGAAATCTGATGACTCTGATGATTATGATGAAAGTGATGATGCTAACATCAAGGGGGAGAAAGTGATAATGGGAGAAAGTGATGATGTTACCAGAAATGCTGATCAGAAAAACTTGGATGAAGAAACCACTAGAAACATGTTCATTATGGTTCCAGGTCACTCTTTAGGTCCTGGTTTGCATTCTCCAAGTCAAACAATGCCTGAGCAACAGACTCATCTAACAAAGTAGTAATCTTCTCTGAATGTGTAGTAAGTTTCAAGATGACTTCTGTTATCAAAGGTAATCTGATCGCTGAAGATAGTAGGTTTGATATGTCAAGACTCAAGAGTCACTACAACTTATCAAAGGTAATCTGATCACTGAAGATAATAGGTTTGTTATCTCAAGAGTCATTACAATTCAAGATAATGGGTTTGTTATCTCAAGAGTCACTACAATTCAAGATCACTGAAGCTGAAGATAATAGGTTTGTTTTATCAAGAGTCGCTACAATTTAAAATCACTGAAGTTGCACCAGTTGTTGATCTGCAACTACTCAGACCAGAAGATACTGTCATACATGGTGAAATTTTTGTAATAGATTAAGATTTATTGTAACTGAAAACACTTGTAATATTTATATTTTGCAGTTCAATAATATCTGATCTTTTGAGAAAACCAAAGTGCAAAACTCAGATCATATCAAAAGAATCCAAAAAGATAAATGAATGGATCACAAGTACAAGTCACTAAATGTTTAAAATCTTAAACACTGACTATAAACTTTTTCAGCAACAAGTTTGTCTAGGGAGCTTCGATCACAATCATTTAGGGGGAGATTGTTGAGTCACTGGTCGCTGACCATGTTGAGTCGCTGACCAACTCAACTATGCACTACTCAATGAAGAAATGGATTGTGTCAAAGTTGCTGTTGCTAGAGTTTATTACTACTGATCATTATTCACTCTACTCTCAAGGGAAATGATATGCTGAGGAAGATTAAAGCTCAACTTTGTGTGTCGCTGATTAAAGCAGCGAGAGCTCTATATCTTCAAATCTAATAAGGCAAAAGTCACTGCCCGAATAATAGCTAGTCGCTGAAGATCTCTATTTCAAGTCATTCTACAAGAGCATGTTAGCTCGCAGTGAGTGAGGAGAATTACTGCATCATCAGTGACTATTCAATAAAGCCTTTCAAACTACAAGTACAATGGTACTGTACTTATATACACATCAGCGAGAGTCTTCGTACTTAAAGAATGTTCGAATGATTACGTGGCGGGAACTGATTGGATTTAAGGTAACGAGATATTTGCGGTAACAGAATTGGGACTCGCAGTATGTCGGTTCATCAGAGATTAAGCCAATCAAGCAGCAACATGTGTCATTCCAAGATCCTATTTTGTAGGAGATATTTACGGGATTCTTGTAGTATATATAGTTCAGCTTATTGTACTTTAGAGGCTAGTTTTTCTGTACATACTTATCACTTGTGTGTTCAGTGATTAGTTTGTCTAAGGGTACGTAACAGTAACTCAGCGAGTGAGCAGTTAGCTTGTTTGTCCACTACTACTCATCTCATCTTGTAATAGGTTAGCTTGTGTGATTGATTTGGATTAGCTTGGGCTAGTCCATTCCGCAATCAACACTTGTGAATTTTATGATCAATATAATTCACTATTTAGCTACTATTACTATTGTTCTTTCATATTGTCATATCTATTTGCTATATACTCTGTTTGTGTTCAATCAATTAAAAACTAGCTAAATAACTTAAGTAAAATCAAAAATAGTTTTTACTTGTATTCAACCCCCCCTTCTACAATTAAACTTTACATATTGAGATTCCATATCACTTATCAATAGTGAATTAGGGACTATCACATACATACATACATGATAGAATAGTAAAGACTCGTAATTTATAAACTATTTTTTTTATCAATCAATCCACCAAAGTGACTTTTAATTATTTTAACCCTATCAATTATATTGTTCATGTCGTGTCATCTTCATGTTCTTTTAATTGAGATTTAGCTTTCTTATGTTACATGTGAGACCAGTCAGCGAGCTGTCAGAGGGTCTCTTTTATTCTTTTATATTAATAGGCGGAACTTTGTGCAGACAAAAGAGGGTTGTGGACTTGTGGTCCCCCAAACTTTTGGTTTATACTTTATAGTGTAATATTTTCAAGTTTCGGGGTAATTTTATCTTGCGTAGCTTAATAGCCCTCCCAAATTTGAACAAGCTAAAAATTTATTCTTGAAAATATGAACCTTCTAACATCCAAATTTACTCCTTAATGCTTTACAAAGCAACAAACAATTTAACCCAATCAGTTTACTCCAAAGTGCTTTCCAAATCAACAAACAATTCAGCTTATTGTTTTATATTCCGTATCTGTTTCCCTTGCTTATTTTATTTTTGCTTATCTCTTATTGTCATCCATCCATATTACACAATACTCAAACACAATTAGTTAATTCGTTATATATTCATGTTCTCTTTACCTAATCTTTATGTCTAGATTGTTTGAGAATTTGAGTTTATATATTTTTTACTACGGAGTATTAAATTTATATCCTACTAGTTAGGACAACGTAATTTACTTCTTATTCAAAACCAAATGAGATGAGGTGATCCCACATTGGTTTGTAAACAAAATATATAGAGCTTTCCTTATCTATATAATCATCATACAAATGAAAATCTTTTTAAAGTTTTTAATCGTTTCTATACAGCTCCGATGTCATACACTTCGATTATCGACACCAACTTAACATTATCTTGAATAAAAAAAACTTTCGCCGCATAGCGCGGTACTGCTAGTATAATTATAATATATGTATTGTATCAGAAGTTAGAAGATATATTACATTTGAACTGTCATCCGTTATTTTAAAAAGCTTATATGTCGTCGAGTCAAAGTGTAAGCAGGGGCGGAGACCGCCCCCACAAAAATTTATAAATTGCGTAAAAAGGAATTTTTTAAGGTATTAATGACATTTTAAAAAAATTGCCCCCACAAAACTATAAAATAAAAAAAAAAAAAATCGCCCCCACTAATCAAATTGTCGGGCTCCGCCCCTGAATGTAAGTTTTTATTTTTTTTATCTTCTTTTATATAGACTATGCATTCTTTTATATAGACTATGCACGCATATGCATTTTTATATATAATTAACTACATTAAATTATTATTTTTTGAATGTTTATTATTTTCGACCCTCGAAAAAAAAATCAAAGTTCCGCCACTATAAATAGGGTGTGTTTGGCAACAACGGGTTGGAGCTTGTGGCTGGAGCTGAAGCTTGGGGCTGGAGTTGGGGTTTGGGCTTCTTTTTCAAAAGCCACTTCAAAAAGCTTTTTGTTTAAGGGCTTCTTGGGACTTATTTTTTCAAGAAGCCCAATTTTTTATATGTTGTCATAAAAAAATAGAAGCTCAAAACCCCTAGAAGCCCTCATCCAAACATAACCTATAGTTTTCATAAATCCAGTGAAAAGTAAAACGGTTAAAAATTACTAAGTTAGTAACGGATGATGGATAAAGAAAAGTTGTGTAATACGTGAAATTACATTATCACCCTCGTAAACGCCTCCTATGCATTCGGAGATTCTTTTCGATCTCCTTAAGAAAGGAGGAAACCTACTCCGTATCTTTTTACAAATTATTAATTTAAATTATTAACCCAACCCAGTTTTTACATCATATTGTTAAAAGCTCAGTGCTATCATGCTTCCCAATTTTTGTCACTAAACCCTAATTTCAAAACATACTTCCTATCTCTCTCACTTCTGGTAAGTAATAATTCATTATAAAGCCCAACCTTTTCCTCTTTAATTTATGTAATGTTGATACATTAAATCACTCTTATTTAGTTTTCAGAGATCTGAGTTATTTTTTAATTTAACAAATAAATTTTCGATTTTAGGAAGAAAACCAAAAGGATTGAAGCTCTTTCCTGAATAACAATTAGATTTATGTCCGTCAATCAATCAAGAGGTGATAAAAACGAGCCTCCACAGTATAGAAGATCGGGTCGATCAGCTAACCCGAATTCGCCCAGAAATTTTTCCGGCGGCGGTGGGAAAGGTGGCGGCGGCGGAGGTAGTACCACTACCGCCCCTCCATCATCTGCGTCTTATTCTGGTAAAAGGTATACTAAATTTAGGGTTTGTTTTTTTTAGTTTTTAATAAAAGTTGTGGCTTTTATTTACATATATAAGTTTGATGCTTTTATAAATTGTTTTTTTATATATTGCAGTTTTAAGAAAGTGGTTAGTAATGCACAAGGAGCACAGGGTAGGGGAACTGGTCCGGGTACGAATGTGAATTCAGGCTTTCAGAATTCGTCGACTGGTGTTAAAGCTCCACATAATGGTGCACAAACTCAACCTCCATCGAGAGGTATCTTTGCAATTTTCAAAATACATTCAATTCGTATAATTTATGGTTTCAGTGTTAGTTAGGTTATAAATACAGTCCGTTCGTAATAGTAAATATGGGAATGCGCTTACTGGTTAGAATTTTTTTGGCATCGTTATACTCCTAAACATTAGAGAGGTGCTTTCGAATATAGCTAGGAGATCAAAATGTGAGGCATTGAGGATGGGAATTTAGATACTTTCTCTAAAATCGACCTTTTTCCGAAACGTGGTAGAAATTTTCTTGAATAACCAAGGATATGTTAATTTTGATAGAAGTTGCAATAACTGAATAAAGTTCCACTTTTAATTGATATCTGTTCATTACTCATCAACTTGGAGATAAGTTTGGTTTTATTACGCTATTGTACTGATGGAATTTCTAAAGTTGTAAAAAAGTAACTGTATTAAAGTGATATAGTAACTTTTTAGGTGGTTAAGCCATAGAAGGTGGCTCAACTGCCTAGCCTACTTAACATTGTTATTTATATACTAATAGCTAGGTGATTGGACACTCTAATAATAGCTATGTGCATTGTTCGCTAACCTCATTTTTTTTGTATGTTATATTATCTTGTAGGAACGCCAGATGCTTCATCTACAGGTGCTCCTGTCAAGGTGGCTGATGTATCAGTCCAGAAGAGCACCCCGGGCCTGCCAAAGGCTCCGCAAAGTCATGCGGTTCAACTCGGTTCTGGTACCACTGGTCCCACAGGACCTTCCACTCCTGTAAAGGGTGAGTTTCAAATGATGGCATTTTGATGCACCTTTTACTCAATTTGCATGAGATTGTTATCTTCCCCAGTTGAACACTAATCTACCATCTAATGGTTGATTTCAATGAATTAAAAAGAACTGTGTGTTTTGTACAGGAATGCGATTCTCCTCATTTCGTTGACTTTCGTTCATGACGGGGTGTGTTTTATTTGCATTCTATCATGGATTGGAATGAATAGTTATCATGTAACCAAATTTATTTCCTGTAATATTTAATAACATAAATCTTTTTTAAAATTTACAGAACTTTTTGAAAATGACTTTTCTACTTTTTAGAACTGAAAGATATATATTATATATTTTTAAAAACTGAAAGTTCGGTATATAATGCATAAAGTAGAGGTAAAGTTATATACTGTATCTATATAATATAAGAAGTTAAAATGAAAATACATTGCATTTATACAGGCCAATTAAGCATAGTAATTGAATGGAATGATCCATTCCATTCGGACCATTACCTTATTCTGTTACTCGATTCATTCCATTTCCATACGATATCAGTTCAGCCTTAAACAGAGTTTAGCTTCTTCTTTTTTTACTCCGAGTTAAGCTACAAGAGTATTTCCACAAGTCATCCGCTGATGCATTTTATATTTGTGTTAGGCTCTGGTGATGCTTCTAGGGCGTTTCAGCTACAATTTGGGTCTATCAGTCCCGGTGTTATGAATGGAATGCAGGTAATTTCGATAGCTCTGTACAAAAAGTATCTCTTTACGCTGCTACAATCTAGACATGTATATAATACATAATGGCCTGCCTAAAAAGTAGTATTTTCTTGTGGTTTTTGTAGGTACCTGCTCGAACCAATTCTGCTCCACCAAATATGAATGAGCAAAAACGGGCTCAGGTGTGATTTTGCTGTTCTCTGACTCACATGCGTTTCTTAACAAGGCATTGATCGCTATATATGTAAAACGCTAAAAAGGACTGTGTAGCTGGTGAAAGTCAACAATTTTGGACAACTTTTGATTTGAGTCGATGCATTGAGCTCTTTGTCGTACTTGAAAATACTATGCATTTTTGCCAAAAGATTCGATTAAAATGTGTATTTAGTTTTGAAGAAAGAACAAACATGTCTATTTTGCATTTCAAATTCAAACTTGATAAACGATATTCTATCCTCATAAACTGCATCCTAATTGCAAAAACAATAGTGGGAAATAGTTTACATGTAAAGAACAAACATCGGAGATTATGTGGTGTCAAATAAGCAAAAGGTGGTTTATTACGAATTGTTTTCACGTTTATCTTTTATGTTATGTTTTGTTCCTGGGACTCTGGGAGTTTTACATGTAAACTGGCTATTTGAGTAGTTAGTTCCAAGTATGATTGTTACATGTCAATCTTCTATGGAATTAATCATTTGGTTGTTAACTTACTACTCATTTTACATGCTGTGACACTATTTATCTTGCAGGCTCGTCTTGATTCCTTAAATCCAGGTACTGTTCCAAAACAACAATTACCCAGAAAAGATGCCGGGCAGGTTGATAAACCTAATGTCAACGAGGCACGTCCAACCTCAAAGGATAAAAAAGAAGTGCTCCCTTCTGCTCCCCAAGTTACAGCGCACTCGCAGAAACCAACTGGTCCAATTCCTTCTATTCCACCAATCCCTATGCAAATGTCATTTCAGCAATCACAAATTCATCGTCCATTCGGTGGCCCAAATCCACAATTACAATCCCAGCCCATGACCAATTCATCATTGCCAGTGCCACTCCCCATGCATATACCTGTTGGTAATCCACCGCAAGTCCCGCCACAGGTATTTGTCCAACATCATCATCATCAAGGGATAATTCATCAAACTCAAGGTCTACCTTTCGGAAATATGGGAATGGGGATGGGGCTAGGACCTCAATACCAACAACAACAGGGTACTGTGGGAAATTTGAATTTCATTAGTGCACGTAGAGCCGTAAAGATCACTCACCCGGAGACTCGTGAAGAGCTGCAGCTAGATAAACCGACTAATGGGTATCCAAATGGAGTGCCGTCCGGCCCACGACCACGTCCACATGGACCATCTCAGTCTCAGGGAGTTCCCACTTTTCCACCTGCTCACCCAATGAAGTAAGCTTGATGGATAACTTTATTTTTACTATATGCTGGAATAATAGGTGTTTTCATTTTTACTAATGATGTATTATCCTAACTCTTACAACGCCAGTCCCCTTTATATACCGCCACCTGGTAGTACACAGAGCACTCCTGGTTCTCAGCCACCGAGGTTTTATAATCAGGTTAGCTGCTTTTGGCTCAATATACTGTAGAGTCTAGATACTAAGAGAGCATTGCATAAAATAAAGTAATGATATGCTTATGAGGTCTTGTATTTTTGTATGATATCAGCATGCATCTAAACAGGTGACGGTTAAACCGGCAATAAGTTCACATGCAGAAAAGGCTGTTCGCGTGTCACTACCGGTCATAGTTAATACTGAGATTTCTAAAAGTCAAAAAGTAGGTGGAGAAGGTGATACCTCTGGTCAGCCTCATAAAGAGACGGCTGCTGGAAGCTCTTTACCACAATCTGAGAATTCTACTGATGGGTCTGCTTCTCCTGCTGCTGCTGTTGAGGATTCCACAACATCTGTGAACAGTGCGTCTGAATTTGCAAAAATGGCATCGGTTAATAGGTCTTGCTCATTCAAAGAGGAACAGAAGCAGTGTAGCGAAAAGGTCCAGTCAATCCCTATAGATAAGGTATTTATATGTTGAGGCCTTTTTGAATTATCAATCTAACTGTTGGGCTTCGGGCAAGGTTGTCCCTTCCTTGACTGGATAGCTGGTAAATCTGTGACTCGATGGTTAGAGTCAATAATTGAGTCTTGAAGATATGGGATGGCAATGTGACATATGGGTTTCGGTCAAAATGGACAACTTTTTGGTATTGTTTGAAACATGTCTGGTTGGGGTGACCTGAACCACTTTACTACGTTCAACTTTTTTTAGGTCAATAATTAGGTGTCAAATATGACTTCGAAAGTTGTCAATGAATTATATTTTGGCAGTTCTATGCCTTGAATAACAGTTTGATGTTCATACATTTATTGGCAGGATGAGTTTTGTAAGTTTTTGACTTAAATTATGCACTATTATTATTCACAGATTGGTGGGCAATCTTCCTATGTTTCAACCTCTCCTGTCATTGACAGCGGTGTTCAGGAAATATCAATGCCTTTAACTCTCTCGGTTGAAAGTAGCAATGATGTAGTTTTTTCTGATGAGTCTGCTTCCAAATGTGATACCATCGAAAAGGATCTTAACTCTACCGAAATTATTGGTTCAGAAACCCACTTTAATAACTCCCCTATGGTTAAAGATCCGATAGCTGAAATTTCGGGAACAACAGAACAAGTGAAAGACCTTGACCAAAATCATGATTGCACTATCTCAGATATAAGTGTTGCACAACAAAGAAAACCTGTAAATGATATCGACGACAAATCACCAGGATCAGTTACCACCGCAGTTCATGGTGATCAGAACTCCGATTTAAGTAAGCTTGATGTTGACCAAGTCAGTAGTCAAGAACCAACATCGTTAAATGAGGAATCACCTGCTGTTTCAGTTTCTGTTCCGGAGACGCCACCCTCGACTTCAGAAGTAGAAGCAGCTGGCTCGATTTCTCCATCATCTTGGAAGGTCAAGGGTAATAACAATACAGGTAAGGGGAAGAAGAAAATAAAAGATATCTTGAAAAAGGCTGATGCTCGTGGGACGACTTCTGATCTCTACCATGCTTATAAACGCCCTGAAGAAAAGAAAGAAACTTTTTCTGCTGAAAACCCAGCAGTTAATTCTACAGAGAAAGAGATTTTGTCTATTGATGAAAGATCTGGGCCTGCCAAATTTGAGCCTGATGATTGGGAGGATGCTGCAGACATTTCTACTCCCAAAATGGAAACAGGGTTGAAACGTCACCACAGTGAGGATGACAATGATGGAATGACTAAAAAGTATTCCAGAGACTTCCTGCTGAAATTCTCGGATCACTGTACCGATCTTCCTGAAGGTTTCGAGATTACACGCGATATAACCGAAGCGTTTGATGTTTCTAGTGCCAATGTTGCCCGTGATCCATACCCTAGCCCAGGCAGAGGTGGTGATAGGGCAGTGACCCAAGGGTCACGACTAGACCGTCGACCAAGTAACCTAGGGGTTGATGACAAATGGAGTAAAGGGTCGGTCCCCATAATTCAGCCGGGATGGGACCCAAGAGCTGAAATGCATGGGTATCCTGGAAGAGGGAACCACGGTGTGCTACGGACCCCACGTGGTCAACCACCCGCTCAGTACATTGGTGGCATTCTGTCAGGACAAATGCAGTACCCTAGTCCTCAAGGTGGTGGTCCTATGCAACGTAATACCTCTGATTCTGACAGGTGGGCACGTGGTACTGGTTATCAAAAGGGCTTAATGCCTTCTCCTCACAACGGCCCAGCGATGCATAAAGCTGAAAGAAAGTACGAAGTTGGTAAAGTAACAGATGAGGAGCAAGCTAAACAAAGACAATTGAAAGGAATCCTTAACAAGTTGACTCCACAGAACTTTGAAAAACTGTTTGACCAAGTCAAACAAGTCAACATTGACAACGCCAATACTTTATCTCTTGTGATTGGTCAAATCTTTGATAAGGCCTTGATGGAACCGACTTTTGTTGAAATGTATGCCAATTTTTGTTCTCGGTTATCCATGGAATTACCTGATTTCATAAGTGAAAATAAGGAGAAGGTTACTTTTAAGAGATTGTTATTAAATAAATGTCAAGAGGAATTTGAAAGAGGAGTGAGAGAAGAAGAAGAAGCTAATAGAACTGAAGAAGAAGGTCAAGTTAAGCAAACAGAAGAGGAACGCGAGGAAAAAAGAGTTAAGGCCCGAAGACGTATGCTCGGAAATATTCGACTAATCGGTGAACTTTACAAGAAAAGGATGTTGACTGAAAGAATCATGCATGAATGTATAAAGAAGTTATTAGGTCAGCATCAGAACCCTGATGAGGAGGACATTGAGGCGTTATGCAAATTAATGAGCACGATTGGGGAGATGATAGATCACCCGAAAGCTAAAGAACACATGGATGCATATTTTGATATGATGTTGAACTTATCGAATAATATGGATCTGTCTTCACGACTGAGGTTCATGTTAAAAGACGCAATTGACCTTAGAAAGAACAAATGGCAGCAAAGAAGGAAAGTTGAAGGTCCAAAAAAGATTGAAGAAGTGCATAGAGATGCTGCTAATGAACGCCAGGCTCAAACTAGTCGACTGACCCGCGGGCCTAGTTTTAATCCGGGGTCGGTTAGAAGGGGTGGTCAGATGGAGTTTGGACCAAAAGGGTCGTCAAATATTCTACCTTTAAACCCACAAATGAGTGGTTTTCGGGGACCACCCCAACAGCTTCGTGGTTTTGGCGGTCAAGATTATGGTTATGAGAGTAGGACTCCCCCAACAGCTTTACCTGTTCCATTGAGACCAATGGGTGATGACAATATTACGTTTGGGCCTCAAGGTGGTTTAGCTAGAGGGATGTCGGTTAGGGGTCAACCTTCTTCTATGCAGGGCATTATTGGTGCTCCTAACGGTTATGGTTCGGTACCTGAGAGAGTTAGTTATGTACCACGAGAGGATTTAGCTGCAAGATACATGTCTGAAAGGGGGATCTCCCCTCGACCTGGTTATGATTTATCCAACATGCAGGAACAGAACATGAATTACGTCAACAGGGATATGAGGAGTTCAGGGCGTGGTTTCGATCAGGCTGCCCCACGGGTGTCGACTCCTTGCGGTCCTTCTGATAAGGGCTTGTCTGAGGGTCGTTTACGTGATCTGTCCGAAGCGGCGATTAAGGAATATTACAGGTATATTTTTCTTGACATTCATGTTTACTGAGTAGGGGGTGTTTCATACAACGAAACTGATTATGTAGGAGTAGGGGCGTTTCCTATTTGCCCATTTTTTTAACGTAGTTGTAGGCACTTTTACTCCCTTCGAGAAAATCTTTCTTTTTTTTCTACTCACAATATTGTCCTTTTTTGTCATTATATCCTCTTAATCTTTTAAATAATCGGATATACTAAATAAGAGTGGTTTTGTTTCTTAAGCTTATCATTTTCTGTAGCTGGTTAATGACATACTTTGTGGGTGTTCATGGTCCGGTTTTTGGCCAAAAGCGGACCATAACCAAATATTTCAGGTTTTCCATTATAAAGACCGCTTGTTTTTGATATCATTAGTGTTCATTTTTATATATCAGTTCAGTTTCTTATCGGTTATTTCGGTTTGAAACTGAATTTGGAGCTTTTACCTAAGTAAAACTTTCAAGCTACAATATTTACCGAAATTCATTCTCCTATATAACAATGGATCGGTTTTAATTGATAACTTGATAAGTTTCAATTGGTTATTAGCGGATTGATTATCAAACAGCGGGTCGGTGAATAACAGATTGGATTTCTAGGTCAAACCTGAACCGAAATATTTCAGTTATTGCATTACAAAAATCAAACCATACTCTTGCTTTTGGTTCATTTTTTGGCTCGATTATTTTGGTAATTCTTTTTTTCATCGCTCACCCATGCATTATTATATAGGTATCAAGCTTTTAAACGCTTTTTTTTGGGTAAATTCCATCATCCATTATCTTAATTAGAATTTTAATGAATTGTTTTTTTATTTCTTTTTCAGTGCAAGAGATGAGAAGGAAATTGCTTTGTGCATAAAAGATCTGAATGCACCCAGTTTTTATCCATCGATGATATCCATTTGGGTCAACGATTCTTTTGAGAGGAAAGATGAGGATCGCAAGTCACTCACCAAACTTCTCATCAATCTTGCCAAATCTCAAGACGGAATCTTAAGTCAAGATTCGCTTGTTAAAGGGTAACTAGTGCTCTCTCTCTCTCTCTCTCTCTCTCTCTCTCTCTCTCTCTCTCTCTCTCTCATGCATATACACATGCACATTCTTTCTATTCAAGATTACATAATAACTGTTTATGGTTTTTGTTACATCATCCAGATTTGAATTGGTTTTATCAATGTTGGAGGATGTGGTGTATGATGCACCATTAGCAGCAGAGTTTCTTGGTCATATATTTGCAAAAATACTTCTGGAAAATGTGATGTCATATAAAGAAGTATGGCGTATGATATATGAAGGTGGGGAACAAAAAGGACAACTTGTGGAATCAGGTCATGCAGCCGAGGTTCTTGGAGTCATTCTTGAGATCATTAAATCAGAAAAAGGTGATCCCTTTTTAAATGATCTGCGTAAAGGTTCTAATCTTCGATTAGAAAACTTTCGTCCTCCAACTATTGATAAAACGTTGAGGTTAGATAAGTTTATGTAGATCATAAGTAAAGATGCTTGTTTTTGTTTTAACTTCAGAAAGAAGGGTAGTTTTTTTTGCTTTTGAATGATAGCTGTTGATATATATATGTAGGAGAGTTTTCCGATCCTTTATTGTTTATCGACACTGAAAATATTAACTGCAATCTTAAAGATTCAAATGAGCATCTGAATTTTATTTTGCTGATATATCTGAATATTATGTGTGTGCATGTGCAACACATTTGAACTCCTAACACCAACATTTTGTCTCACTTCAGTTTTGCACTGCAAGTTGTGAGGGCTTATATAATAAATTAATAATGATACCCCATCTTATAATACAGCAGCGTCCAGAAAATAGGTTTCAAGTAGTCTAAGCTCTTTGGTTGGTTGAACTAGGCCACGTTCGCTTCTTTCTTTTTTTTTCCATTGAAGTTCTGAATAAATATATTGTCTGTTTGGAACTTTAGATCTATGATGTTAGTTCTGAGTAAGTCATATGTAATTGTTTGTTTTATTTGATGAACATCTGAATAGCCGAAAAACAAACAACTCCAAATGACTTAATAAATATATCACTTTTATTATTCAGCCATTATGTTAATAACAAACTCCAAATGACTTAATAGATAAATCACTTTTATTATTCAGCCATTAAGTTAATAACAAACGAACCTTTATCAGTTTGGGAAAATCACAAACCTCATCCTTTGACCAACCCCATTTAACAAACTAATCCTTTGACTTTAGCTTTTAACAAACTAATCATACCTTTCGCGCTACTAGAAGCGATATCAGCGCGCATGATTTAAATATATCAATTTTTTATTAATAATCGATAGTCAATTGGTTGGTTAATGTACGCAAATCCATGCGCGCCCATGGATCACAACAATGGCGATAATGGCGCCCCTTCTCAAATTCATGCGCGTCCCAAGTTAAATTATATATGAGTTTTTTAATCCATTATCGCCAGACCATGCGATAATGAATTAATTTGGAATGATTAACTTATTATTTTTCAAACATTGGCGTTCAGTTATTGGATAAGAGGGTCGGTGAGTGCCTGGGCCCACGGGCGATACTTTTTTTTTTCTTTTTTTTTTTCATTCAAACCTATTTGACTTTTGATTATTAATTGATGTAATTGCATTATTTAATACGTGTGCGCCGTTATCGCTTCTGGTAGCGCGAAAAGTACGATTATTTTGTTAAAAACTAAAGTCAAAGGATTATTTTGTTAATTGGGTTTGGTCAAAGGATGAAATTTGTGATTTTCCCATATCAGTTTACCGTACTTTGTCTGGTTAAAAGAACTGGGAACTTATCTCGTTTCAACAACCAACAAATCAAAGCAAAACAGTGTTCAAAGCTAATGACATGTTGAAAACATACTTTACTCACATTGTAAAAGGTAATATGATTCATTGTCCAAACAAAAAAGCAACATGAAAAGTAATTCCATTATATTTCCCATAAAGAAAATTATGAACGTCAAAAAACGTACTTTGTGAAAGGCAATCTAATATCCTGGATTAAATTGTCAATTGTCAAAGCATCACATAGATGGAACTATAAGGCCATAGAATTTGTAGGAATATGATGGGATTAGAATTTAAATTACATTTCGTATGATATTTGGTTTGCAGAATGTGCATTTTGTTTATTTTGTAATATTGTAAGAAAATGGAATGCGTTGAATTCCACCAAATAAAGGAATTCATATTTCTTGGCATATTAGATTGAATGTTTAAAAAAAATTTTGGAATTCAGAGTTGATTAAAAACAATATGTTATACATTTTTTATATCAAAACTGTCATTAATATTATTAAATAATATATTTTAATGTTATACTTATATTCTTATTTTTATGTTATATTACATGAAATACAAAACTATATTATAATAATATTTATATAAAGAATATTATATTGTAACTTTTTATTATATATATATATACTAGATACAAGACCCGCGACAACGCGGGTGACTCTAAATTCTTTTATATATATATATATATATATATATATATATATATTTTTGATATTTTTTTTATACTGTTGTTTACTTTATGTTATTTTAGTTTCTATATATTTTTATAAGATAAGATGTTAGGTTTGTAGTATCATTATTATAGTTTATAATTTTACATTTTATTCACTGAACTATATTTAGATTAATAACTTTTTTGTAATTTTTTTTAATGTTGTAGGCTTACATTTTTTTATTAAATTGTGTTAATTTTTAAAAGTATATTTATATATTTTTTTAAAATAACTTTTTATTTTGAACATGTTTTTGGGCCTTTTCTATCTTCTGGTTAATTTTATTATTGTTGAGCTAGATTGAGCTCCATTTGTGTTGCACCTATAATTTGAGGCCCGGTTCTTTTAATGTGTGTTACTGTTCCGTCATCTTATATTTCCTATTGTATATAAATATTTTTTAAAATTGAAAACCTTCTGCCTTTTGTAGGCTCCATTTTTTTAGTCCGGAATAATCCAATTCAAAAATAAATTTATTAAGGTGAATAAAAACATTAAAAAAAAAAACAATAAAACAGAACAGAGTAAACAGATCATTTAAAAAATTAATAAGTACAAATAATGTTCAATATAAATAAATAAATACATTAAAAAAAAACTATGGATTGTTAAAGAAGTAGAGATCAACAACATAATTATCATCTATTTCATGGTCTAACGCATGTAATGCTATTATTTGTTCATCGGCCTTAACAACCTTTTTCATGACACTTTCAATAAATCTTCACTTATTTTATCCTTCAGAAAGTTCAACTTTAGCCATTCATATAATTGGTCTAACATTAAAGTTATCTAAAAAAAAGGAAAAAATAAATTAATAATAAATTAATAATAAATATTAATATTTAAATAAAAATATAAGATACATAATTTTTTAACATATATGAATATATACATATAACACAAACCAAATATGGAATTAATTTTAAAATACATGAATAACCATATTAACAATAATAAGAAATTTTTTTAAACCTTCTAAAAGATTTGGAGCTTGTTGTTGATCAAAAGAAGAACCTATATTCCTAGAAAAAAAGAACAACAAATATATGATGGCATCAACAAATAAATGTGAAACGATAAACGAAACAATATTCGAAGAAAACAAATAAATTATAAAGGGAAAAAAACATGTCAATGAATACACGTAACAATATTCAAAGGATAAACTATTAAAAACACATAAAACATACCTTGTAAATGATTGGGATGTTCATGTTTTTGAAAAGTAGGAGATTTGTATACAAACGAAAAGTAGTTTTCAAATTATACAACAATTAAAGGTAAGAATGGTGAAAAGTTTTTACAATTGATGGTAAACTCACCTTTAGTTTCATTGTTACAATTGTCGACATGAGTAGAAGTAGGTTTATCGAATGATGTATTTTTTTCATTGTATGGATGAATTGAAGATTTGTATGTAGAAGGAATGTGAAGATGGTGAGAAATCAGAGTGAAAAAGGAATGCAAAGATGGAGAGAAATTTAGGTGTAGATGAGTATATATACTTGAGGAAAATGTGAATAAATAGGAAGATGTGAATAAATAGGACGAATATTAGAAGGGCCGATTTTTTGATGTAGGCTGAATATTAGAAGGGCCAATTTTTTGATGTAGGCATAATATTTTGATTAAATTACGTATCAATAATTATTAAATTTATTTATTCCTTCTAATTTAAAGATAACATATTATTATTTAATGATTGTATTACACGGGTAGGTAAATTCGGACATGTCAACGGTTAATGGAGGCCGAATTTTTTGACGTAGACCGACCTTTTTGATTAAATTACGTATTAATAATTATTAAATTTATTTATTCCTTCTAACTTTATTTAATATATAAAATATTATTATTATTTGGTGTGTACAACTTACTCTCATATTTAAGTAATAATAGATGTAAGACATAATTAATAATTTGAACTTTAATATTATCATGTAAAACACATGCACATGGTACGATTATATGATGTATTAAAACAACTTATTACTCTTTTATGTAAAATATATATGCTGTTTTTTTGTTTTTGGCTAAAATTGATGTTGTATTTATTCGATTGATTCCTTAATCATAGTCTTACTTCAAAGATATTTTGCTATCAAACATTTTGATTATAGAAAGCCAAAATGTCACAATTTAACAATCCAATATGCGGTTCCAATCCCCAAAATTGATCCACATTTCACTAATGAAGCTTCATACTCTTGATTTCGCTTGTCACACTTAATTTCTTGACTCTAACAGTCCATCAATTCTGCTTGGAAAGCCTTGACCTTTTGTGCATACAAAGTGATCATTTTGACTAATAAAGGTCAAAATGCACCATTTTTGCAAGACACCTGATACCAATCTGCTTCAAATCAAATATTGTACTATCAACATGCTACCAAGATAAGTAAGATAAACTTTCTATGTATATACCTTATTCATATGTTTTCCAAATCTGCCACTAATGTCACATTTTCAATTTGTTGCTCGACACTGTAAGGTCAACACACATGACAGTTTCATCATTTTATAAAGGGTGGTGATAAATACAACATATAATCTGATTCAAACAACAAAGTCATGCTACAATATATTTGTAGTGTGAGCTTTGACTCTTGTACAGTATGGTGTATGAAACAATTTTGGTGTTATATCTATCAACTCCCTTTTATAAATTAAATACAACACGTGCACTTGCACCAATAAGTATCATGGTCATTACTACCACACCCATTTTGCCACTCCTTGATCCTTCTGACCCATTTATACACCAAGTTAGAACTTGACTTTTAAAACCATGTATTTACTGAATTTAATGCATGCAAACTGAATTGCTTTCCAAAACCTTCATGCATGACATCATGTTTTTTTTTTTTGTTTTTTTTTGCGAAGCCAAGAACTTTATAAAAGACACCACCTCCTCAAACCAAGGGGTGAATAGAATACAAAAAGGAAGCTCTCCAAGCAAGAGAGACTAAACAACACCCATTCAAGAAAAAGAATACCCATACTACAACCCAAGAGAAAAACCCGGGCAACCCAACATAAACATAAAAGATCAGCTAGAATTATAGCCTTGGTCCAACACCCACTTTGATCAATCTCGATCATGCATCTTACAGCGACATACGTTATTCATTTGTCGGGAAAATCCTCATGGTGGATCTTCTGTTTATCATCACCAGAAGCGTGAAAAATACGGTTTCGCCAAGACCAAATCAGCCACATAAGATTACAGCAGACCCCCCTGTAACGCTTTAGGAGCATTCTACTACATTGAAACTAAGAAAGACTCGCATGTGATCAGTTGAATAACCAACATTACCCAAGTATCCATTTGTTGTAAAACAAATAACATATAAATTTCAAATATGCGTCAACATTACTTTGGTCCAAATCAAAACATACAACCAAAATTAAATATTAAATCACGGCAACAACCAAAACTAAATATTAAATCACCTTGATATGCATCAAGGTTACTTTTTGTTTCAACTACGAACTCAAGAAATAAAAAATTAGGCTTAAGATCAAAAGAATAAGAGAGAATGAAAGAAGTTTATTGCCTAATAGTGAAACGAACTTTTTATGGTTCAATCTTCGTTCAGTTGAATATGCAATACCTTTTAGGCTACTAAAGAATACTATAAAGATAAGATCAATATTGTAAATAGTAGGCTAAACATACTTCAAACTACCTAAATAATGATTGAATAACTATAAAAACTCGTCAATCAATCAAATGAGAAACATGGTTACCTCACCAGAAAATTCATGTGGTGATAAGATGAAACATAACTAAACTAAATTACCAATCACCAGGTAATTCCACAACTGGCTGAAATCCCTGGCTAAAAGATCGACACATCACTCAACTGACCCATCACACTGTTTCAGTTCTCAAAAAGAAAAGCATATCGCTCAATTCAGGTAGGTAACATGTACAGCAAATTTAGGAACTTAACTTTAGTCTACAGGTATTTCAGCGTCTTTAAAGACCATCAGGCATAACGATAAACAAATGAAGACATGCATGATAACACAAAAATCGCTAATTGTGAAAGTATAAGAACTTACAGTATGTTGTTTTGGGCTGTGGTCACACTTAGTGCTCCATTTCTCCTTCATCACCACTACTATCTTCAAGGCATCAACCTGAAGTTGTCCCGCATACTATCAATCTCAGACATCAACTGTTTCATATCCTCAAGTTCGAAAAGCTTACCACCCTCATCATTAGCTTCTTCAGCTTCATGTGATTCAGGCATTTCTCGTAATCTTTAAAATTCAATTTCTTAAGGGGATTGTGATTGTCATTGAGATGTTGATGGCTGCATATCTCCCCCAACTGGTTCTGTATTATTCGTGAGTGGAGCATCATCGGTTGCAGAAATCCATGATACATCTGTATCATCCCATGGTTCTACAGATCCAGCCGATAAGATTTCATACTCCAATTCGTAGATGATGAATCTATGGGGAATGAGAAATAATAAGTGGCTTAGCAAATAAAGACATACATGTTTATTATGATGTAATATATATAAAAAAATGGGCCAATAAAGTTTGATTTTTATCATCAGCTAGTGTCTCAAATGATTACAATAAGCATATTATTTGGGTCATAATCTATTTTCTTTTATACAGAGATTCAGGAATTTGGGTATTAATTGGTGATGTTTGGCCTGTTTCCTTTTAAGCTAATGTTTTAGCTTACCCAAACAGATCCATTTATAAGTAAAATCTTTCCAAAATTGCACACTCTATGAAGTACCAATGCATACCTTCTTGCTCAGGTAGTGATGGTTGAATTATAGTATCACCAGATTTTAAAACCATTCCAGGCCACATATGAACAGATAGCCAGATAGAGCCCCGAGGAGTTGCTCAACTCCCTGTAAATCACCATCAACTGACAAACCTGCAATGCTTACTGCATATGTAAATAAACGAACCTAGAAGATTAAACTCAGTTGAAGCAAGAAACTTAAAGGATATATACATTTGTCAAATCAAGAGTTTGATGCACAAGCTACAATATATTCAATGAATTGCTCCAAGCACCAGTCCATATAAGACCTCTTAATATCCAAAGATGATGATGATTCTTCATCTCCCAATAAAATCAAACAACCTGAAGAACCGAATTGGCATGAGGATTGTCAAATAAATGTATACATAACCCAAGTAATAGCAACATTAGACGCTACAGGTAGTTAGATACTTAGATGTTGGTGGTGACTGGTATCACATTCAGCATAACCGTTCTACAAATAATATATATATAACAGGTAAACAAATATCATAGGTATTAGACTACACCAACATTAAAAATCTTTTTTAGATTATATAACTTTCACTAAGAAACAAATAACTACAAATTAAAATAACTACAATTACTACCTCAAATTATCAGAAGTGAATACAATTGACCAGATGCAGTGACGGGTGAGATGAAAGACTTCAAAACCAGATCAATCAGAGTGGTATTACCTGTCCAGAATCAACAAAAATTAAGAAATCAAATAGTAAAATGATACAGTATTTCACATGATAGGTAAACTCATACTGTAGCTACCTTATTTTTTATATCAATATCCAATTATGCTAAACATTACAGTATTTCACATGACATGTAAACTCATACTGTAGCTACCTTATTTTTTATATCAATATCCAATTATGCTAAACATTAAGCCAATTGATCAAATCAGCCCTATAAACACACGATCCAATATCAAATTCCTACAACAATCACTCTATCATAAATACATTCAACTCATCCTCAATTAGAATTCAAACCTCAAAAAAACGTAAAAAGCAATCAAATTTGGGGAAAAGTTGTTAACCTGAAATAGGTGGTGCAGTAATGGTAGGAAGCCAATTACCAAAAAAACCAAAAAGCCTATCAGCACCTGCGTATATTAACCTGGACGCAAACCATGGCTGCTGCTTCTTCGTTGTCTTCTCCGGCGGTGAGTTCGTCATTTTTGGATCGGAGATTGATGAACTTTTTGCGTCTATGGAATCACAATAGGGCTAGGGTTTTTCTGTTGTAGCGTTTGTGATTTTGTGAACGTGAAAACATATTCTCTCTATTATTATTATTATTATTATTATTATTATTATTATTATTATATTATTATTATCATCCGGTATTATTTTTTAATAAAATAATTAGTTAATTTAATGTTCGGAGGATTTAGGGGTTAAGTGTAATCATCATCAATTAAATCTTAATCGTCGGATCAATTTGGTAAAAACTAATTAAGGGTCAGGATTGACCTATGGTATTTTGCTTTAAGTATAGTTTATAGATAGGAATGGGATCCTGAAAACAAGGAGATAAAAAAACCCAATGAAAACACATCCCCACTCTCCATCTAATCTAACATATATATATATATATATATATATATATATATATATATATAAGGGGGTGGGGATAAAAAAAACGGTGAAAACACTTTTGGTTCACAATTTTTTCAAGTTGTGAACTTTTTTTTTTTTGTAAACTAGAAAAAATAAAGGTTCACACAAAAAAAATACTTTTTGTGAAAAAAATAAAATAAAATCCGTAAAATTAAAAAAATTAAGGTTCACAGTTGAAAAACTTAAAAACTTTTTGTGAACCTAAACAAAAAAAGGTTCACAATTGAAAAAGTTTAAACCTTTCCGTGAACCTAAAAAAAATTAAGGTTCACAATTGAAAAAAAAAATTCACAATTGAAAAAGTTAAAAACTTGTTGTGAACCCAAAAAAAATTAAGGTTCACAATTGAAAAAATAAAGATTCACAATTAAAAAAGTCAAAAACTTTTCGTGAACAAAAAAAATTAAGGTTCACAAATGAAAAAGTAAAAAAGTTTCCGTGAACTCAAAAAAAGTTTAAGGTTCACAGTTGAAAAAAAAAGGTTCACAATTGGAAATTTTTGAAACTTTCCGTGAACCTAAAAAAAATTAAGGTTCACAGCTGAAAAAAAAAAGGTTCACAATTGAAAAAGTTAAAACTTTCCGTGAACTCAAACAAAAAATTAAGGTTCACAGTTGAAAAAGTTAAAAAAAATTCGTGAACCTAAAAAAAATTAAAGTTCACAATAAAAAAACTTTAAAATTTTCATGAAAAATTAAAAAAAATTAATATTTATGTGAAAAAAATAAGGTTCACAATTGAAAATGTTAAAAACTTTGTGTGAAGCAAAAAAAATTTAAAGATTCATGATGAAAATTTTATGTGAAACAAACAAAATATAAGGGTTCACAAAAAAATTCATATGTGAAGCAAAAAAAATGAAAGTTCACAACTTAAAAGAATTGTGAATCAAAAAGTGTTTTCCCCCTTTTTTTTTTATATCTCCACCCCTTATATATATATATATATATATATATATATATATATATATATATATATATATATATATATGTATATGTTATATTAGATGGAGGGTGGGGATGTATTTTCACTGTTTTTTTTATCTCCTTGTTTTCACCAGAACCCATCCCTATATATATATATATATACACACACACACACACACACTAGGTGAAGGACCCGCGTTGTCGCGGGTTACCACATTTGTATTTACAAATATACCCAATAAATCGGAATATGATAGTAATTTGTTAGATAAAAATGTATATGTCATGCATAGTTATTGTGGTAATCAAAAGATGTTCTTGTTTAAACACTTTTAGTATTAACACGATTTTTGTAAATTTACCGATAAAATTTTAATTTGATATAATGTATTAAATTAGTAAATCAATTTGAATTGTGATAAAGTTTTAAAAGTAAGTATTATATTATGTAGTCATTAACTAATTATAAAATTGTAGATTTATAAACATATAATTTATTTGTCATATCGTTAAAAAATACGATACAATTTTAATGTACAATAACCAAAATGAAATGCGCTGGTCATTTAGAAAGTTGAATTTAAATCTTTTAAACTTTAAATTTTTTTTATATGTTTTTTTAACTATAAGACCGTTTGTCTCTTGCAATAAGTAGAGCGACACTACAACCATGTTGTTCTCCAAACATATTATTTATTCTCTTAATGAAACACAAAAGAAAAGCCAAAATATGAAAACATGCTGATGTAGCATGTCACCACTTCCTCTAGTGCCAATCTGGCCATCTACAAACACGGTTGTATAGAAGGGTTTTGACACTTTACCGCAACTTGCTAAGTTTCGTGAAGGACTCTTGGAAGGAAGCATTGCCCGAACCGCTTGTGCTAGCTCCATTGGTGTTTTTATGACCAATATTTCCAGCCCTACAATCCTGTTTCAAGTGTCCAGAATTACCACACTTCCAACAAGTCAATTTAGACTTTTTATTAGGATTAGGCTTGTTGTTGTCATGATATTTGCGTTTTCCTTTTTTGTCATTGTTGCCGGTGGATTTATGATGTTCCACCATGTTAACCGAAGAGGTTTCAACAGCATTTTTGCCCTTTGGCTTGTCAATTTCCTGCGCCCTGAGAGATTTCTCAATACGCAAATAACTGCCAAGTTAACTCTTTCTTCTTATGTTTCAAAGTATGTTTGAAATCTTTCCAAGCAGGAGGGAGTTTGTCAATGACACATGAAACCGAAAATGGATTCATCCATGTTCATCTTGTGTTGTGTGAATTGCCCAAGTATACGAAGAAGTTCGTTGTATTGCTCCATGACCGGTCTAGAATTGAGCATCTTGTAATTTTTAAAATTACTCACAAGGAACTTTTTACTTGAAGCATCTTCAGCCATATACTTTGATTCCAAAGAATCCCATAATTCTTTTGCGGACTCATGATTTTGATATATATCAAAGAGAGAATCAGCCATACCATTGAGGATTAAACCTCGAGCAATATAGTCATCGTTCTCCCACTTGCCCCTTAGCCGAATCTGCTCCACAGTAGCATCATCACCACCATCTTCAGGAATTGGTGTACTAAGAACATACACCACATTCATGCTCGAGAGGAAGAAATGTATCTTCTTCTGCCACCTACGAAAATCCACTCCTTCAAACTTGTCAAGTTTGGAGAAATTAGCTGTCATATGCTTCAAAGTAGCCGCCATTGAAATCACTAGAAATTGTTGTTTTCGATTGTTGGAGGAAACCGTGTAACAGGGTAAAGATTTCAATAACCGGATATCCCTTTGAATCGTGTTATCACTTTCCGAAAACAACAATTCGACCCTATATGCCTTGGGTTACACGAATTTTATTTTGGGATAAGACAAAGAGTGGTGTTCTTGTTTGAGGCAACAAAACAAAAACCTGGTGCTAGAGAGTGCTTTTTGTTGTGTGTGTTTTTCTCATGTAGATTACTTCTCACTCTGTAATCACCCAACAATCTATGGAGTTAATGGGTATAAATCATCCAATAAAATTCACCATTGATCACTTGCAAGGGCAAAACGAAAAGAAAGGACCAAATTCATAAGGGCTATAACCTAATTTTTGCCTCTTAGCTACTTATTCTAGTGGTTTCAAAGCGATATAAAACGTAAATCTCTAAAATTTACAAGTCAAAAGCACTCTTAATTTTTTTTTTTTTTTTTTTACGAAAAAGGTAGTGCAATACTAAGGACAAGTAAAGTAAACTTCTTTTCGACCCCCTCCCCACAAGTTGTACAATGTCCTCAATGTAGTAAACAAAGTTAAAACAAAGTGAGAAGGAGAAAAGAAATGGAACAGAAAAACTCCCCTGATAAAATGCTTGAAGCATTGCTCGGTTGAATTTAACACGGATACAATTTTGAGATGAGTGGTTCAATGTTAAACTAGGAGTTAAAAGGGCTCACAAATATATTTTTGAACCAATGAAATTAGAGGAAAACAATAGCTTAACCCATCGTTGAGATGCACACGCAGACGAAGAACTTCGGTCGGCGTGAATAATGACATATTAACGCTCTTGAGCAAAAATGTTTAACATCTTAACGCTTTAAGAAGAGAGAGAAAAAAAATTCAATCGAACGTGAAAATTAAGTCTAATTTTTTATAGAATTTATATAAAATTACAATATTACTCTCATGAGATTTATAAGGTGTTTGAGATTGTTTAAATAAGTGCTTATCTGCTTATTTTGACAGCAGATAAGCATATCCAAACACCTTTTCTGATAACTGTTTATCTGCTTATTTACTAAGGAATAAGTACTTAAAAATTAGTAAGGGGTCACATACTTATTTTTTAAGCATAGAGAATGTTTAAAAATAAGAAAAACCAAACACCCCCTTAATACATTTTAAGACGTGTTTTAGTGATGTGAAATTATAATATTACCCTTATTTATGAGCGTAAGAGAGGCATATACATAAAAAAAAAAAAAAAAAAAAAAAAAAACACAGACAGTACGAAGGGTTCTTCGATACACAACCGACCCATTCGGGCGAATTTTTTCGATCTCCTAAAAAAAACCAAATCTTTTCCTTTTTACATTACAATCCTAATTCCTAATCCTAATTAACTCACTACTCTTGTTTTCCTTCTTTCTTTCTTTCCCTCTTTTTATTTATCATGCTTCCCAATTTTTATGATTAAACCCTAGTTTCTATACACATACTTTCTATCTCTATCACTTCTGGTAAGTAATTCATTATAAAGCCCAACCTTTTCCTCTTTAATTTATGTAATGTTGATACATTAAATTTCTCTTATTTAATTTTCGAGAGATCTGAGTTATTTTTTTTTTATTTAATTATCGATTTTTAGGACGAAAAAAAGGAAGATTGAAGCTTTTTCGTGAATAACTGGATATATGTCCGTCAATCAATCAAAAGGTGATAAAAACGAGCCCTCACAGTACAGAAGATCGGGTCGATCCGGTAATCCGAATTCGCCGAGAAATTTTACCGGCGGTGGTGGTGGCGGTGGGAAGGGTGGCGGAGGTAGTACCACCACCGCCCCTCCATCCTCTGCTTCTTATTCCGGTAAAAGGTAAAAATTAAATTAGGGTTTGTTTTCTATAATAGAGTTAATAATTTTTGTATTTGGGTCCGTTGTCTTTATATTTGGGATTTTTATTTTTTCGCAGCTTTAAGAAGGTGGTTAGTAATGCCCAAGGAGCACAGGGTAGGGGAACTGGTCCGAACCCGAATGTGAATTCGTTTTCTAATTCGTCTTCCGGAGGTAGAGCTCCACAGAATGGTGCACATGTCCAAGCTTCATTAAGAGGTATATTTGCAGTCAGTAAAATACATTCAACTTGTATGTTTTATGGTTGTAGCAATTAGCAAGTGTAAATTTGTGAGCCTTATTGTTTTGAATAAATTGTACTACGTAATAGACTAATATGTTAATTATTCTTCTGTAAATATTGTATTAACATAATTACTATATTCAGCAACTAGTTGGTGATTTCAGTGTTAATTAGGTTTACTTTGATAAAGAAATGTAAATAAAGTGGCTTTGTAATTGTGGATGTGTTGGGAGTCTAAAATCAAACTTCATATCATATCCATACGTTTAATTTGTATAATTTTCTTCTTGTGGTATTTACTTTATTTGCTGTTGTAACTGTAAATTCATGAGCTTTATTGACTTGTACAATTGGGCAAGAATTATTGTGTTTACTTTATTGATCAAATAGCTGAATTAAGTGGGCTTGTATTTGTAGTTGAGTTAAAATAACCCATTGGCCTTATGTCAATAGTATAATGCTCTAAGCCTCCAACTAAAATAAGTTTCAACTTTTGTAGATGCTAGTACTTTCTGTTAGATTTATCAGATACAAGTGATTATACACTTAAACATTAGTGAGGTGACTATAATTATAGCTAGGAATTCAAAAAGTGAGGCATTGAGCATAAAAATCTTGAGCAGCCTTTCTCTAAATTGACTAATATTTGAAATGTGGAAGAAACTTGTTTTAAAGAGCCTACTATATATAATTTCGGTAGAAGTTACGATGAAGTTCTCTACGCTTTTTTTCTTTTTAAGTGGAGATAAATTTGCAAGAATATCTCTTAGTTTACTGATGGAACGTAAAAAGTCTGCAAAAGTTAACTGTATTAAAGTAATACAGCTGAAACATTTATAACCTCTAAATGTTTAGTTATAGTAGCTAGGTGATTGGACTTCTTAATTGTAGTATGTGCATACTTTGTTAACCTCATATTGTTTATTTTTATTTATCATTTGTAGGTACACCTGATGCTTCATCAACAGGTGCTCCTGTAAAGTCAACTGATGCATCAGTCCAGAAGAGCACCCCAGGCCTGCCAAAGGCTCCACACAGTAATGTGGTTCCTCCCAGTTCTGGTGCCAATGCTCCTGCCACTCCTGTAAAGGGTGTGTATATTAAAAGACTGTTCTGTTTAATTGGAATATATAATTACTAAACCAGTTTTATTTATGTAATCTATATAACCTAAACCTGTTTGATTATTTACAGAGATTCAAAATTTACTCCCTTATTTTTGCCTAAAGAAATATAAGTTATACTGTGTGTTTTTTATTGTACATAGTAAATTTAGTATATAAATGCATAAAAGGTAGAGATAAAATCATGGTTTGTATCTATATAATATAAGAAGTTTAAAAGAGAACTCATTGCATTTGCTCAGGCTGACCAAACATAATACTTGAGTGAAATGATCCCTTCCATTCCTATTCCTATATGATATTATATTAGCCAACCAAACCAAACCAAACGTAGTTTTTGTTTTTAATCACGACTTAAGCTTAAGTTGTTACGGGAGTGTATACACAAGTCGTCTGTTGATGCGTTTTGTATTTGTGTTAAGGTTCTGGTGACGCTTCTAGGGCATTTCCGCTTCAATTTGGGTCTATTAGTCCTGGTGTTATGAATGGAATGCAGGTAATTTGCATGGCTCTGTGGCTATGTGCATAGGCAACTTCTTTACAATGCTATAGTCTAGATATGTATATGACTTAAATTACCTGTCTAAAAAGTACTATTTACTTGTGCTTAGGTACCTGCACGAACCAATTCTGCTCCACCAAATATGGATGAGCAAAAACGGGCTCAGGTATGCTTTGTTGTTCTCTGTCACCTGTGTCTTTGTTAATGAGGTATTGATCGCTATATTTGCAAAAGCCCAAAAAACGAAATTATAGTTGGAATGTGGAAAAAGTCAACATTTTTAGACGACTTCTGATTCAAGTTGATGCGCTTAGCTCAACTTGCTAATAAGTTAATTGCAAATCAAGTGAATGACTTTTACACCAATTGCTTTTAACATTTTGTTATAGTATGACTATTATCATACTTGAACATAGTATACATTTTGGCCAAAGGATTTAATTTCAATGTGTTTCCTGTAATTAAGAAAAACCACACATGTATTTTTCATATATAAAATTCGAACATGATAAATTATATCTTACTTTGTTAATAACTACATCCAATTGCCAAAACAAATGATAAGTACAGTGGATACATATGTGATCAACATGTTTTTATTAACTTTTCATAAACTCGTAATGTTGAGCTGAAGACATCAACTGATAAGAATCTGCTTACAAAGGTCCACTCTTCACGTTTAAAATGGTTATTTTGGAAGTTAATGCCAATTATGATGATTAAAAAGTTCAATCTATCATGGAATTATTTCTTTCTGTATTTTTTATTAAACGGAAACTTGCTACTTGTTTTACATGTCTTGACAATTTTTTATGTTGCAGGCTCGTCTTGATTCCTTAAAAGCTACTACATTTCAAAATCCAGCTACTTTTCCAAAACAACATGTACCAAGAAAAGATGTTGGGCCCATTGATAAACCTAATGTTCACGAGGCACGTCCAACCTCAAAAGATAAAAAAGAAGCACTACCTGCAGCTCCCCACATTACAGCACACTCTCAGAAACCTACTGGTCCTCCTATACCTTCAATTCCACCAATCTCCATGCAGCAGATGCCATTTCACCAATCTCAAATTCATCTTCCGTTCGGTGGCCCAAATTCACAATTACAATCACAGCCCATGCCCAATACATCATTGCCAGTGCCACTCCCCATGCATTTACCCGTTGGTAATCCCTCGCAAGTCCCACCACAAGTATTTGTCCAACACCATCATCATCATCAAGGGATCATTCATCAAACTCAAGGTCTGCCTTTTGGAAATATGGGAATGGGGATGGGGTTAGGACCACAATACCAACAACAACAGGGTCCGATGGGAAATTTGAATTTTAGTAGTGCACGTAGAGCCGTAAAGATCACTCACCCGGAGACACGTGAAGAGCTGCAGCTAGGTAAACGGGCTGATGGGTATTCGAATGGAGCAGCATCTGGGCCCCGGCCACACCTTCATGGACCGTCTCAGTCTCAAGCGGTTCCGTCTTTCCCATCTGCTCACCCGATAAATTATTATCCTAATTCTTACAACGCTAGTACCCTTTATATCCCGCCATCTGGTACTACACAGAGCACTCCTGGTTCTCAGCCACCAAGGTTTTATAGTCAGGTTAGCTGCTTTAGTTTCAATATATTATCGAGTCCAGTCATACTAAAAGAGATTATTTTATTATCATATAATTGAAGGAATGATATGTTTATGATGTTTTTGGTATGTTTTAATTTTTTCTGAACAGGTTTCTAAACAGGTGACAGTTAAACCGGCGATTAGATCTCATGCAGAAAAGGCTGTTGACAAAACTGAGATCTCTAAAAATCAAAAGGCAGGTGGAGAAGGCGGTATCTCCGGTCAACCTCATAAAGAGACAATTGCTGGTAGCTCTTTATCACAATCTGAGAAGTTGACTGATACTTCTGCTTCTCCTGCTGCTGCGATTAAGGATTACACGGCATCTGTTAATAGTGCGCCTGAAGCTGCAAATGAAGCGACAGTTAATAGGTCTGGCTCATTTAAAGAGGAACAGAAGCAGTCCAGCGAAAAGATCCAGTCAATCCTTGAAGATAAGGTATTTGTTAAGGCTTGTTTGAATTCTCTATCTATTTGTAGAGCATCGGGTAAGGTTACCCCTTCCTGGTGAGTAAGTGACTCAATGGCTAAAATTCTCCATCTTAAATAAATGCAGTCGCATATGGGGTTGGGTCAAAATGGATAAACCTTGTAGGTATTCTTTGAAACAAGTCTGGTGGGGTTGACCTGGACCACCTTGTTCTACTTTTTTTTTTTTAATTAATGATTAGTGTGTCAAGTATGACTACTAAATTTTTATTCTTAAAATTATAATCTATTATTATTTTTTATATACGCTTGGGTGGGTTTTATTTGGTGGATCTGTAAAACTCATTTGACACCTCACCTTTTTAGCTATTTTATACTGCGTATTTGATTTTTGGAGGTTTTATGCATGAAATACCCTTCGAGAGGTTTATTTATTTTTTTGGGTACCGGAGTTACGATTCATACATTTATTGTTAAAAGGATCATTCTACAGTTGTTGACTTGAATTATGCACTATGCACTATTACTATTCACAGGTTGGTGAGCATTCGACTGCTGTTTCAACCTCTTCAGTCACTGACAGCGGTGTTCAGGAATCTTCGATGCCTTCAACTCTCTCTGTGGGAAGCAATAAAGTAGTGTCTTCTGATGAGTCTGCCTCTAAATTTGATACCATCGAAATGGACCTTGACTCTTCAAAAATTGGTTCCGAAACTCATTCTGAGAACTCCCCGAAGGTGGAGGATCCAATAGCTGAAATTCCAGAAACAAAAAAACAAGTCAAAGAACTTGTTGACCAAAATCCAGATATCACTGTCTCTGATGTAACTGTGGTACAACAAAATGAACCTATAAATGATATCGACGACAAATCATCAGGATCAGTTACTGACGTGGTTCACGGTGATCAGATCTCCAATTTGGATGACCATCTAAGTAAGCTTGATCTGAACCAAGTCAATAGTCAAGAACCAGTCTCATTAAATGAGGAATCACCTTCTGTTTCAGTTTCTGTTTCGGAGACTCCACCTTTGACTACAGAAGTAGAAGCTACAGGCTTGATTTCTCCATCTTCTAGTAAGATCAAGGGTAATAATAATAATACAGGTAAGGGGAAAAAGAAAATAAGAGATATCTTGAAAAATGCTGATGCTCGCGGGACGACTTCTGATCTCTACAATGCTTATAAACGTCCTGAAGAAAAGAAAGAAATTTTATCTTCTGAAAACCCAGCAGTGGAGTCTTCAGAAAAAGAGGTTATGTCTTCTGATGAGAAACTTGGGCCTGCCAAATTTGAGCCTGATGATTGGGAGGATGCTGCAGATATTTCTGCTCCCAAAATGGAAACGGGGTTGAAATCTCGGAACAGTGAGGATGACAATGATGGAATGACTAAAAAGTATTCCAGAGACTTCCTTCTGAAATTCTCGGATCACTGTACCGATCTTCCGGAAGGTTTTGAAATTACGCTGGATATATCAGAAGCCTTTGGAGGTTCTAGTGTCAATGTGGCCCGTGATTCGTACCCTAGCCCAGGCAGAAGTGGTAGTGATAGGGCAGTAACCTCGGGGCCTCGGCTAGACCGACGACCAAGTAACCTAGGGCTTGATGACAAATGGAAACAAGGGCCGGGCCCCATGATTCAACCAGGATGGGACCCTAGAGTTGATATGCAGGCGTTTCTCGGAAGAGGGAACCACGGCGTGTTACGGACCCCACGTAGTCAACCTCCCGGTCAATACATTAGTGGCATTCTGCCAGGACAAATGCAGTCCCCTGGTCCACATATGCAACGTAATAATGCTGATTCTGACAGGTGGGCCCGTAGTACTGCTTACCAAAAGAATTTAATGCCTTCTCCTCATAACACCCCAGCGATGCATAAAGCTGAAAGGAAGTACGAAGTTGGTAAAGTAACAGACGAGGAACAAGCTAAACAAAGACAATTGAAGGGAATCCTCAACAAGTTGACTCCACAGAACTTTGAAAAACTGTTTGACCAAGTCAAACAAGTCAACATTGACAATGCCAATACTCTATCCGGTGTGATTGGTCAAATATTTGATAAGGCTTTGATGGAACCCACTTTCGTTGAAATGTATGCCAATTTCTGTGCTCGGTTATCCGTGGAATTACCTGATTTTATGGGTGAGAATAAGGAGAAGGTTACTTTTAAGAGATTGTTATTAAATAAATGTCAAGAGGAATTTGAAAGAGGAGTGAGAGAAGAAGAAGAAGCTAATAGAACCGAAGAAGAAGGTGAAGTTAAGCAAACTGAAGAGGAACGTGAGGAAAAAAGAGTTAAGGCCCGAAGACGTATGCTCGGAAATATTCGACTAATTGGTGAACTTTACAAGAAAAAGATGTTGACTGAAAGAATCATGCATGAATGTATAAAGAAGTTATTAGGTCAGCAGCATCAGAACCCTGACGAGGAGGACATTGAGGCGCTATGCAAATTAATGAGCACGATTGGGGAGATGATAGATCACCCTAAAGCTAAAGAACACATGGATGCATATTTTGATATGATGTTGAAGTTATCGAATAATATGGATCTATCTTCACGACTGAGGTTCATGTTAAAAGACGCAATTGACCTTAGAAAGAATAAATGGCAGCAAAGAAGGAAAGTTGAAGGTCCAAAAAAGATTGAAGAAGTGCATAGAGATGCTGCAAATGAACGCCAAGCTCAAACTAGTCGACTGACTCGCGGGCCTAGTTTTAACCCGGGGTCGATTAGAAGGGGTGGTCCAATGGAATTTGGACCAAAAGGGTCGTCGAATGTTTTACCTTTAAACCCACAAATGAGTGGTTTTCGGGGACCACCCCAACAGCTTCGTGGTTATGGCGGTCAAGATTTAAGATATGATGGTTATGAGAGGACTCCCCCAACAGCTTTACCGGTTCCATTGAGACCAATGGGTGATGACAATATTACGTTTGGGCCTCAAGGTGGTTTAGCTAGAGGGATGTCGGTTAGGGGTCAATCTTCTTCTATGCAGGGCGTTATTGGTGCTCCTAGCAGTTTTGGTTCGGTACCTGAGAGAGTTAGTTACGCACCACGAGAGGATTTAGCAGCAAGATACATGTCAGAAAGGGGGATCTCCCCTCGACCTGGTTATGATTTATCTAACATGCAGGAACACAACATGAATTACGTCAACAGGGACACGAGGAATTCTGGGCGTGGTTTCGATCAGGCTTCACCAATGGAACGACCACGAGTGTCGACTCCCCCACAAAGCGGTCCTTCTGATAAGGTCTTGTCTGAGGATCGTTTACGTGAGCTGTCTGAAGCGGCAATTAAGGAATATTACAGGTATACTTTTCTTGACATTCATGTGTATTGAGTAGGGGGTGTCCCGTACAAACGAAACTGATTATGTAAGAGTAGGAGGTGTTCCCTATTTGCCCATTTCTTCAACGTAGTTGAAGACACTTTTATTCCCTTCGAGAAAATCTGTAGTATTGTCCATTTTGGTCATTTTATCTTTTTAATCTGTTAAATAATCGAATATACAAAATAAGAGTGGTTTTGTTTCTTAAGCATATCATTTTGTGTAGTTGGTAAACTACATGCTTTTATGGGTGTTCATGGTTTGGTTATTGGCCAAAAGTGAACCATAACCAAATATTTTGGGTTTTCCGTTATCAAAACGAATTTTATTAGTGTTCAGTTAATCAGTTTTATAGATCAGTTCGGTTTCTTAACAGTTGTTTTGGTTTAGAACTAAATTTTGAGATTTTATCTAATTAAAACTTTTGACTAACAATATTTACCAGAATTCATTCTCCTAAATAGTAATGGATCGGTTGTAATTGATGTATTTTAAATTGGTTATTAGCTGGTCGGTTATTAAACAGTGGGTCGCTTAATAACGGATTGGTTTTCTAGGTCAAACCCGAACTGAAACATTTCAGTTATTGCATTACAAAAACCAAACCATATTTTTGCTTTTGGTTCATTTTTTTTTTTTGGCTCGGTTATTTTGGTATTTCACTGTTTTTCGCTCACCCATACTTTATTTATAGGTATCCACTTTTTATAGGGTTTTCATGGATAAATACCAACATCCCTGATCTTAATAGGAATTTTAATGAATTTTTTTTTTTATTCTTTTTCAGTGCAAGAGATGAAAAGGAAGTTGCTTTGTGCATGAAAGATCTGAATGCACCCAGTTTTTATCCATCGATGATATCCATTTGGGTCAACGATTCTTTCGAGAGGAAAAAAGAGGATCGCAATTCACTCACCAAACTTCTCATCAATCTTGCTAAATCTCAAGAGGGAATCTTAAGTCGAGATTCGCTTGTTAAAGGGTAACTAGTGCTTGCATCTCTCTCTCTCTCTCATGCATGTACACATTCACATTCTTATTATCAAGATTACATAGTAACTGTTTATGGTTTCTGTTGCACAATCCAGATTTGAATTGGTTTTATCAACATTGGAGGATGTGGTGTACGATGCACCATTGGCAGCAGAGTTTCTTGGTGATATTTTTGCAAAAATACTTCTAGAAAATGTGATCTCGTATAAAGAAGTATGGCGTATGATATATGAAGGTGGGGAACAAGGACAACTCGTGGAATCAGGTCATGCAGCCGATGTTCTTGGAGTCATTCTTGAGATCATTAAATCAGAAAAAGGTGATCTCTTTCTAAACGATCTGCTTACAGGTTCTAATCCTCGATTAGAGAACTTTCGTCCTCCAACTATCAATAAAACGTTGAGGTTAGATAAGTTTATTTAGATCATAAGTAAAGATGCTCGTTTTTATCTTTAGAAAGAAGGGTAGATTTTTATGGGTTTGATTGATAGCAGTTGGTATATATACGTAGGAGGGTTTTTCGATCCTTCATTATCCTTCATTGTTTTAAATTTATCGACGCTAAAAAGATTAACTGCAATCTTTAAAGATTCAAATGAGCATCTAGATTTTACTTGCTGATCTCATGGTTTTATATCTCAACATGTATTTGCTTGAATTTTATAATGTCGTATCTTTTTTGTGTGCAATACATTCCAACACTTGTTAACATTTTGTCTCACTTCAGTTTTGAACTGCAAGTTGTGAGGCTTATATGTGCATTATGTATCTATATTATATAAAATAAAATACAACTGCATCAAGAAATCAGATTTTAGCTCATCTAAGTTTTTATGTTGACTGAATCTATCTGTTTATTTGTACTTGGTTTGTTTAAAAGAATCGAGAACTTTGATGTCACGATGTTAGACCCGAATGGTTAGGCAAAAAGTAAGTTCAATTCTTGTATCGACGGATGTGGGCATTTCAGCCTTGCCGATTATCAACGTATTATAGGTTTTTTAGAAAGCTTAATATTAATTGTTTTAATGATATGTCATCGATTTTAGCTCATCTAAGTTTTTATGTTGACTGAATCTATCTGTTTATTTGTATTTGGTTTGGTTAAAAGAATCGAGAACTTTGATGTCACGATTTTAGACCCGAATGGTTAGGCAAAAAGTAACAGTTCAATTCTTGTATCGACGGACGTGGGCATTTCAGCCTTGCCGATTATCAAAGTATTATAGGTTTTTTAGAAAGCTTAATATTAATTGTTTTAATGATATGTCATCGATTTTACTACCTAACAATTAAGTATTCATGAGTTGGGAACAAGGTTGTCAAGTAGGATCGTTTTTGCCTTTGTAAGATCGGGATCGGGATCGGGATCGTAGATGTTACCAAAATATCATTTTTTTTTATACAAAGATAACTAAATCTTTGTAGAAAACTACTAATTAGAGAAATTAATCTAACATTCAAACTTTTATATTACAAAAGTGATGCAATTTGTAACATATATTTCTAGGACGAAAAACGTTCTAAAACAAAAGATAGTATCCTATTTCTAATCGTCGTTTTAGAGGTTCTAGACTTTCTTAGGTTATAATTTGATAATATATGGATTAAATGGGGAAATTGAATTTGGAAACAAATGAACGGTAAGTTTTGAGATAGGATTTGGATTACGTATGTGCCTTACAAGCCCAATTGCTAAAAAAATAGCCCATTTGTAGGATCAGATCGTTTAACGATCCTACGATCCTATTCCGATCTTACCTCTTAACCGATCTTATTCTGATCCTGACGTTTTCCCATGGTAGGATCTCGATGTTGACAACCTTGGTTGGGAAGACTTCATAATCAATCAATCAAACTTTTTAAATGATAACGCGGTTTCCTTTGTTAATTATAATATCTAGATGTTATATTATATTAAAATTAAATATAATTATTCGAATATATCATCTGTGCCAATAGCCCAATATGCTTTTGACATTATAGAACCTAAAGTCTACTCTCAATTGTTTTTAAACCACGTAGCTAGATTTGCAGCCAATTCTAATTCTAACTTTATCTACCTGCACCAAATTCTTAACCACCAAGTACTAAAAAAATACAGGCGTAGATTAATTAAAGATGTCTTAAATTATTAATTAGGCATCTATAACTTAATATTATTTATTCTTCGTTTGCATCCCATCTTTTGTAGTGTGAAGTTTAGTTACTATAATTTAGATTGAATGGAAAATATTAATATTTCATTATCACGTATTTTAATTAAAATATTAGTGATACGAACCAACCCTATCCTGATAATATTGTACGCTTTAGTACTTCTACCTCGTTGGTTTGTTTTTGGATTGAGCCTGTATGGCTATATACCGATTCAAAACGTGTCTACCGGTTAAGTAGAAGTTTGCACTAAGCATCTCCTCTATAAGTGATCAATGTAGGACAATTCATTCATCAATCAGGTATTATGATGCTCACTTTTTACTTGTATTTTCTCTGTGTAAGAAGATGCATATTTTGAGCATCTGTGATATGAATTCTATCATGATTGATGTGATGTATTTTATGTTGCTAGTTTGCTTTTGAAGTTATAAGGCAAGGTTTTGGTGCATGTTAACAACAATGCATTTTTACGTAAAATGTAATGTTCACGTAAAGTAAATTAATAGTTGAGATTGCATATCCCTCTTTCCTCTCGACATGTAGCCACTCCTACGATGTCACATCTTATTTATATATTTGGTATTACAGTTCTTATATTTTAATTTATAATATAATATATTATGTGATGTGATGTAGTTATTGATTCCCCCCAAAAGTTATCACACATTGCTTGAAATTTGAATACTTCATTCATTATTTTTAAGATTTATACTACGTATATTTATATAACATATAACATGACTTCTAAAAGAAACACAAGTTGCTCTTTTGGTGAGTTTCCCGGGGCAAAAAAGTGCAAGTACTACAAACATTATTCTAACTACCACTTTGTACTATATACCTCTAAATGAAAGTTATATATTAGACCTTGCATTATGTTAAAAACTTCATATATGAGCCATTAAAGTCATTAGTTACTTGAGTTAGTTTTTAACTTTGATTATCTGACATTTGGTCCTTGGTGGGTTAAAGGAAAAGTTAGACGTCATTTTCAGAATCGGATATTCACTTTGATTTTAAAGTACGGATTATCAATGCAAGTCATGAAATGTGTGATATAATGTATACTGTCAAGCCTATACAATGTTAAAATTTTGTATTACATGATATTAAGTACAACATTACGGTTTACAAAGCATAATTTAGTGGTATATTAGCGTTGTACAAATCACCCCACAAATAATTAAAATTATCGAATCGCTAGTGATATATGAAAAAAAATATAATGAAGTATACCCAACTTTTGAAATGGTGTTAATAGCTCCAAACTATAAGTGAGGTACGGGTGTTCATTCGGTTAATTCGGTTTAAACCGAACCTAATAGACAAAACCAATCGGTTTTCGGTTTTGAAAAATTGAAACCGAACCGAACCGAACAAGTAAAAAACCAAACCGAACCGAACCGGATTACTATTCGGTTTATTCGATTTTTACTATTCGGTTTATACTTTCATATATAAATAATAAAAACATTAAAACAAAATCAAAAAATTTGAATATTAAACAAAACTAATTGGCAAGTTTTGTAAGTTTTTGACAAAAGTCTAATAATTTGCAAAACAAAATTAAAATATAGTAGAAACTTTTGTGATAAATGATGAATAAAGTTAAAAATGGTATCAATATATATTATAGTGGGTGAATTACTCAATTAATTTGTACACATATTGAAAATATTAGCAAAGTATATAACAATTCGATTAATTTGGACTATTCGGTTTTTACAGTGGTAACCAAAACCAATCCGAAAACCAAAATAAATATTCGGTTTTGAACCGAACCGATCAACAAAACCAAATTATCCGAACCAAATAGTCCAAACCAAATTGTCCAATTGGACAATTCGGTTTGTCCAAATAGTGAACACCCCTAAAGTGAGGTACTTTTAGATATCACATTTGTTTTAGAGCATGAGAAGTGGTTCAATTGTTAAAAATCAATGTTGACTTTAACACAATACTCTAAACCATGTTTACAGAGTTAATATGGAACACTCTTTGAAAAGGTACTAACGATTGATTTTGGCAAACAAGATTGAAAGGAATAAAAACCAGTTACAAACAAATCACGACACACACCAGATGCCTTCCATCCAACGCGGAGAACGTAACATCTGATCTTTGACAATAACATTTACACCCATATATATCAATGGTTTTAACTTTTAACATGTGTCTCAATCAATGTTTTCAGAACCGGTTGAACCGGACCGGTTCGACCGACTCTGGAATGTTTTTCGATTCAAATCTGACCGGTTATTGACTATTTAGTGAATCGGTTTAGATCGTTGACTTTTCCGGTTGAACCGGAAACCGGTTTTCCAAAAAAAATTTTTAGAAAAAGGCAAAAATTTATTGCTAAAATCCAACAATTACAACATCAACATGCATACAGGAGGATCCATCTTGCAAAACCCCTTTATACATGGATCCACAACCTATTTACAAAGAATGTGTACTGCAAAAACACTAGGCACAGTACACAATTGTGTACTGCAAACAATTCATACCATTTTTTTATTATATTATTGCTTTTATTATCAGTTGAACTAGATTCAACCATGAATGAACTGATTTTCATACCATTTTTTTAGTTGATGACTTTTAAGTTAAAAGAAAGCCCTTAAATCTTGAATGAGAACCACACCATAACACCACCTACCATTGATGGGAACATAATCACAATTGTAGTCTGTCATTTTTGCCGGCATCTTCACTTCTCGCGGTTGCTTACACCAAGTAAAAGATACATACTCTTGTCTATAATCAAGTGTGTAATATTTTTTGAAGATTGAAAGTGAGGTTAGAGGAGAAAAAAGTCATGGAGAAGAAGCTTGAAGAGAGGAATGAAGATGGAATTATACACACAACCCAACAATTAAGTGGAGCCTTTACACACAGAACGGTTTGAACCGGCGGTTAAACCAGTTCACCTGTGAAGTCTGGAACCAGTTGTTAGTTCGATTTAACATAAAAACCGGTTTTCAAAACATTGGTCTCAATCATATTACTATTACGACCAATTGGGCATTGCCCAGGTGACACTGTCAGGAGTATGAATACGTACCCAGTTAATGTGAGTGATTCAAGGATATGTAATTTACACGACATTGATGCTCCTTTTAAGTGAGGCGGATTGAAATATGGTATGGGGGTATAGGACTATAGGGTACCCTCTAAATCACCCTAATTTGTATTACATACTACTCCCTCCGTCCCAAAATAATTGTCCACCGACCAAAAACACGCAGTTTAATAAAAGTACAATCATTACTGCTTTCTCTTTCTTACTTTTTGCAGAATGACAGTTTTACCCTTAAACATTTAATTACCACATTCTATAAAGTTTGTAATAACAATTTGAAGTAAGGGTAATTTGGTAATCACGATCAAAATTTCCTTTCCATATTTGGATGTGGACAATAAATTTGAGACGTCCGAAAAAGGAAACGTGGACTATATTTTTGAGACGGAGGTAGTATTTAGTTAGACCTATAAACCTTTTTTATTTATTGGGTTTTGCTAAATGAAGCCCTTAAGGCTTTCTTTAACATGCATATCTTAGTTGTACCTTAAATTAAAATTTAGGGTCAACTTAAATTCAGGAGGAGAGAGAGAGAGAGTTAGTTATTAGTTTGGTACAACTCTTAAAACATGTTCAAAAGGCTTAAAAAGAGCGAGCTTTATTTAGCAAAATCCTTATTTTTATAATAAAATTACACTTTAGTTTAGCAACGTTATCGTTATTTTCTGAAAAAAGTTCTAGGGACTAATATGCAAGTTTTACAATTTACAGGGGGTTGACTTAAATGTCGCAAATTTGCCATCGTCGTTGTCACTATCAGATAGCATTTATTCAACGCGCTTAATCTGAGACCTATACATACACACATCATATATCTATATACACAACCAGAAAAAAACCATGCTAGTAGATTGTTTAAATTGCAGAACACCGTTAGTCTTACCGCCGGGAGCTAAATCAATCCGCTGTTCTGTATGTCAATCCATAACTCCAATCGCTGAGTCAACTCAACCGCCGGCGGCGTCCGGTTACTCTGTATTTCCTGGTTTGCAGCAATCATCGTCGTTCGATAACCACACGCCGTCGCCGCCCGGTTATTCTGTATCTCCTTGTTTGCAGCAGTCATCGTCGTTTCCGTCCGCTTATTCTGTATTTCCTGGTTTGCAGCAGTCATCGTCGTTCAATAACCACGCGCCGTTGCCGTCCGGTTATTCTGTATTTCCTGGTTTGCAGCAGTCATCGTGGTTTAATAAACAACCGGCGCCGGTACCTAGCGGTTATAAGGTGCATACACCTACGCTAACACATTCAGCATCGTTTTATAGCAATTATGTACCGCCGGCGGGATATGGACGGAAAAAGGCGTTGATTGTTGGTGTATCGTATAAAAATACTCGACATGAATTGAAAGGATGTATAAATGATGCTAATTATATGAGGCATCTGTTGCTTACTAAATTTCAGTTTCCAGAATCTGAGATCGTGATGCTCACCGGTAAGATTATTTTATCTTAATTTCCACATCTCAGAATTCATTACCTGTTAATTGTTAATTAGATGTAATTAAGCATCATTAATTTGTTTAATCTCTGCTTAAAAAAGATTCTCTAAAAAGTAGGTGCTATTGATTGCACATTATGTTAGGTACTTTTTAATGCATAATTATAAAAAAAGTTACACTTTTATAAAATCTCCTTCGTTTTCCCTTGGTCCACAATTCTCCATTAAAAAAGGGATGACATAAGTGCGATTGGTCGTACAAATGTTAGGTGGTATCAAAATTGTTACATATTTCATCATTATATGGTTAATAATAATCGTTTAATTCTTAAAGTTTTTTTTTTTTTTTCTTTTCGTTTTAATCATTCAAGTTTTTTCTCATAAATTAATTCTTAAAGTTTCAAAATTTTGATGGATTAATCTTCCTAACTCCTTATACTTCAAAATTTTGATTGTTTAATTCCTGAATTTTATCTTTTATAATGATGATTTTGACCTTTTAATTTTTTTTAGTTTAATCGTCTAATTTTCAAAAATTTAATAGTTTAACCCTTTGAGAAAGGCAATACAAACTTCAAGGATTAAATCAAAATTGTTACATATTTCCTTGATAAAGTCTTTCTTCAAGTTATAGCATCGATTTATGAATATTAGATCCAAATCCGTTAATATGCATCGCGGTGCATATCAGTTAATATGCATTAACAATAAAAATATTTTTCAAATAATGTGAAGTTTTAATATGCATCGCGATGCATATTAGTTAATATGCATCACACTGCTTATTAACAATTTATTAAATAAATATTCATCAATTAATGTTATGACTTAAAAATGAAATTCATTCGTTAAAATATTCTTTATAGCATCGATTTTGATTACTATTTACCGATAAAAATAATTTTTTGTTGACGTTTTGATTGATAATTGTAATATGTTTCTTGATGCATACTAACGCTTCCCCCCTTCCCCCCCCAAAAAAGGCACTTCCCTCTTGATCACTACCCTAGGTGCGAACAAAAATAAAGCTTTTATGTTTTGTAAATTTCTTTGAATAGAAAAAATAATGAACGTTTACAATTAAAAATTCTTGGTGAAGCCAAAAAAAAAAAATGTTCACAATAAAAAAATTTGTGAAGCAAAATATATTAGAAGTTCACTGTTAAAAGTTTATGTGAAGCAAAACAAATATAAAGTTTCACTTCTTTATAAATCTTCATGAAGTTAAAAATTTATAAAGGGCCACAATTAAAATGTTATGTGAAACAAAAAATAAAATAAAATTGATTCACAAATAAAATAATAAACTGTGAATAAAAATCGAAAGTGTGACATGAGATCAAGTGAAAATACAATGTTAGTCAAAACAAAAATAAAGATTAACTCCTTTGTAAATTTCTGTGAAGTCGATAAATAATACATGTTCACAATTAAATTTTTTTGTGAAGCTAAAAAATAATAAAAGTTCACAATTAAAATTTGTGTGAAGCAAAATAAGATAAGGATTCACTTTTAAAATTTTTTGTGAAGCAAAATATAAAGTAAAGTTTTACTCCTTTGTATATTTCTGGTGAACCAAAATAAATAATAAAGTTTCACACTTAAAATTTAGTGTGAAACCAAAAATTGTAAAAGCTCACAAGTTTAATTTTCTATGAAATGGAAAAATTTAAAGATCCACAATAAAAGCTCACAAGCTTGCAATAAGAAGACTAGTTCAACAATCGATACGAATTTAAACAACACTATAAAGTCAGGTTCAAGTTCAACTACAAATATGAAAACAAGTCAGGTTAAATTTGAAACCAAAGTGTATTCAGATGCTTAAAATCACCAAACTATTTCAAAGAACAAAGTACAGTTTTTTAATTACATAAATTATCTATATAACTTAACTGTTTGAGATTGACTTCCCCTCATACTAAATGTATCCCAAGGTTGTTGGATCCCATTGTGTCTGATCATATACATGGCATGTATAAATTGCAGAAGAAGAAGCAGACCCAAAAAGGATCCCAACGGGGCGTAACATGAGAGCAGCATTATCTTGGTTAATTAGTGGGTGCAAACAAGGCGACTCACTTCTTTTTCACTTTTCTGGCCATGGTTCACGACAGAAGAACTACAACGGTGATGAGATTGATGGCTATGATGAAACCTTATGCCCCTTGGATTTTGAAACTGATGGTATGATTGTTGATGATGAGATCAATGCAACAATCGTCAGACCTCTTCCTCTTGGTGTCAAACTTCATGCCATTATTGATTCTTGCCATAGTGGGACTGTGTTAGATCTTCCATTCCTTTGCAGAATGAGCAGGTGACTTCATTACTCCAACTTCAAATGTTCTTTATAATGGCTGGCAAAGACACGCCTTTAATACATCCTTTCATTATGTAACTGAGATTTGAATCCACATCTTTTAGGTCACCAATTTGAAACGTTAAGGGCACGGTTAGCTACGGTGAAATTTTCCATTTTCTAGAGTTTTATGTCCCTTAAAAACTTAGTAAAAATTCAGAAAACACATTCAAATGTAAGGGATGGAGTTTTTATTTTTCAAAATAGGAAATATAGAAGACCTTAAATCATCAATCTCCCTTTTCTAAGACAACTTTTCCAGAAAACCCCAACTTGAATACGTTTTCCAATTTTTCACTTTTCTGAAAAAAATTCTTATAAACAGGAGGAGTTTTCCGTAAGTAAACACACTGTAAGTATTGCGTTTTTGCTAACAGCTGATCCATTTGAAACGATCTACTAAACTCTTCTGGGGCTATTAGAAATTATAAAGTTTTTGTCACATTTTTTCTAATTTGGGTCTATTTTTTATGGGACCCGATCACCTAAAACATCACATCCATGAAGTTTTATTGAATTTCGGTCGATGAAGGTTTAGGTTCCAAATTAAACTTTCTATTCAAGAAAATTTCATATTTCAACATAGAGGCCTCATATAGTCATATGCATTGCATCATAGGTCATAAGTTACTTATTACAATCGTTATGGTGTGATAGTGCCGGACACTATGAATGGGAGGATCATCGTCCTAAATCAGGCATAGCGAAGGGTACCAGTGGAGGAGATGTCATTTCGATTAGTGGATGTGATGATGATCAAACATCTGCTGATACATCTGTTAGTCTTTAAAAGCACTTTTTTACCATCCAATTCCAGTAGATAGAACTTTACAGAGATGAGTAAGGATCACAAAGTTGGCAGGTGTGGTGGTGGTTCAAAATGTAATTTTGGTACTAATAAAAAATAGGTCAGGTTGGGCTGACCACAAACATTTTAACTTCTATATATATTTAGATATGACTAATGAGTATATGACTACAAAAGTATGCGAGTAGTATACTAATCTCGTCTTTTCAATAAAGGGAATTAGAAGGTCTTACATATATGAATATATTTTAGATAACTTTTACCCGCTCGACCAATTTTGCTCATTTCCTTTCTAGTGAAATATTCTAAAACCAAGTCAACACATGTGTATGAGTCTAAATTGTCACCTCTAATTAGGAGATTTTGTAAACAGGCTTTATCAAAAATCACTTCAACAGGAGCAATGACCTTTTGTTTTATAGAAGCTATAGAACATGGAAACGCGTCTACATATGGAAGCTTGTTAAGTTCAATGCGAAATGCTATTCGTAATGCATCAAGAGGAGTTGGTGGTGGATATGGAAGTCGTGGATTTTCTCAGGTATTATATCATATCGAATAATGTGAAAAATGAATATACTCTCATAGATTTTGTTTGCATATGTATACATGGTATGTCATACATATGTACGTTTAAATATTTTATAGGGTTATTTCATATGTACGTACATATCCAAAATGTATGTGTATTGAATTCGAAGACGGTGATTTCGTTATGTTTACATGCCTTTTTACAATATTAAATTCTATAAAGATCGTTTTTCTTGTTTCTTGATGTATAGGAACCCCAATTGACTTCATGTGAGCAATTCGATATGTATTCAAAGCGATTTGAATTATGATCTTGGATACCAATGTACATTTTTAGCTATGTACAGTTCGTAGGATTTATCTGCTCAACTTAGGTCTTCCATGGTGGTGGAGTTAAAGCTTGCAATCAATCATGGATGATTGTTGTAGATGATTATTTGATCTGTAAAATGTAGCCTTGATTTCTTCATTTTTTTTCTCCATTTTGGTTTGGGTGGTGATATTTCCATCTTTAAATTTGATAAATCTATCATAAATGTGCATTAAGTACTTGTACTGTACACATAAATGATGCACATTTATGATGAATTTATCAAAAATAACGATGTAAATATCAACGACCTGTTTGTTTATATCACAAGCCAGATATTTGATTGCTTGATGAATTTGATTTGAACACATTGTGAATGGTGGTGTATTTGACTGTTTGCTGATTTTAAAATCTTGTACTCGTAATAAAGCTTAACTTCTGTAACAAATGTAGCGGGAAATAATATGTACTCCCAACAAGAATAAATTACACTTATTTTTAGTGTTTGATTTGGCATTTGTTTGTGTTGCATTTTTGTTTTGTTATATGACACTCTTATGCTTTATATGTTTCATGTAAATTATATTGTTGTTTTTGTTTTATCTTTTTTACTTTTACTGTTGTATGTATTCATTTGTACCGGTAGAAATCGTTAAACACTTTCAACAATGGTAGAAATATTGATGACGTGATGTGTTCTTTTATTCTAATCCAACTTTAAAACAACCTATTAGTATAATAGATTGATAAAATAGTTTTATTCAATGCAAGTTTGACTTGAAATATTTATGAAATTAGTTATTGGTATTGGTATAAATAAGGGTAATTTTAAGAATTTCATGATTGTTGTTGATTATTTTCTACAAGTGAACAATTTTTTTATACAAATAAAGATATTATTGTGGACAATTAAAATGGAACGAATGAAGTAATAAAAATTTTATATAAAAGGTATTTATTATACAACTATCTACACACATTATAAAGTGTTTAGCCCTTTTACTTTATAACTTAGTATTTTAAAGATGCGAAATGTCCTATTTGCCCTTCGTTGACTCAACTAATATGGTAACTCTAACTAATTAGCAATTAAATATTGAATTTGAAAAAATGTTTTATTATAATTTATTGAAAAGATTTCATATCTTAAATACAAAATCAAACTGATTAATTCTCTTAACAATCTAAATTCATGAAAACATATTAGAGTTTGAATAACTTTTCATCACCATTCCTTTAAATTCATGCATGCTAATAGTTTAGTAGTAGTTAAGAGGACATAATACTAACTTTTTTTTTGTTTGACGATATTGTTTTGCTAATAGTTTGGTATACGACCTACTTACGAACATCGCCTAGATATTAATATTATTTTTTCTGCATTGCGTGGGTTAGTGCTAGTATTACATAAAAGTAGTTTACTTCTCACAAAATGCGTGTCTTTTCAATTAACGTTAGCATATGTATATGTATACTTACAATATAAAGATAAAAATTTTGAATGCATATGTATAACAAAATAAAATAATATTGAAAAGATTATTTTCTTAAGAAAGTAAATATAAAAGGTTATTTACTATTGTTTAATAATAATGTTATTTTTTAAAGGTTTTTTTTAGTACAGTACTTGAACTTCATATGTAACATCCTCTCCAGTAGTCTGGTAATTCCTATTTTAAATTGATTATTTTATTATTTTATGAGTTACTTGATATTATTTGTTTATTTGTGAAGCTCAGATAAATAAATCCCAAGACTTATTGTGACTAGTGAAATCTTAATTGTTTTAAATTACTGTAGATGACGGTAAAATAAAATAATATTTCTCGCGAATGGGATTTAGGTTCCAGACAATAAATTTAAGACGGATATAACATTATACTGTTTAATGGTGAAAGTCGGTTGAGGGCCGACTCACTTTTGTTACCCCAATTCGTACTACACTCCCTCACATATACCTACAAATTACTCTTGAATAAACCTTCATCAAATTAATGCTAAAGGGGTGGTGACTTTTGATTTAATACTCATCTTCATCATCGTAGACTCTGCTTTCCTTTTTTAAATTGTGAGTTGATTTCTTGTTATCCATTATTTTGGCTTAACCCTTTAAACTAATAGAAATTAATTGATTCATGATGAGTATGAAACTGAAATTTAATACATAGTAATACTTGCTTATTATATATCGATTTTGATAGTAGTAAACCAAGCTTGATTGTTATTGAATTTAAGTTGGTTGGGTTTTAATGTATTACTGTAAATGGTTTAGATACTTGAGATTTGAGTATATAAATGATTTGGTATAATTGGTTCTTATACAAGAGATTAAACACATGTAAGCATGTGAGTGTTTAGAAAATAATGCAAATTGTTGATATATATGTTAGTTCATCGAAACTAGCTACTTGCAAAATGATATAGTTATAAAATTGAAGTGTGAATGTTGTAGGTGATATTATATGATGTTACATGAGTTATTTGTGTTATCGATGGTTTGTTAATACCTAAGTGTAAAGTCAAATTGAGGTTAGATGTCGGAGTTGCTGATTTGGGATTTGGAAGACGGAATAGGTTGTAACCAGGTTGAAAGTTACTGGATCGATGGAACAACCGGGCTGTTTTTACAAACGAGCAGGCTGTTTCTATTTATGAGGACCCGACGGGTCCAAGTGCCCAGTCGGTGAATCCTCTAGTGCAGCAAGTCAGATTTAAGTGTTTCCTTGTGTTCAAGTATTCGATATTAAGGGGATATAATATAATAATATAATAATTTAAATTAGTAAATGAAGTAATATGTATAAAGTAAGCGTGAGTTATGGGTAAATCATTATTAGTGCATTTTGGAGTAAATAGCTATAAGCATTATGCCTGAGTTGCTTACGGTTCTTAATTGATGGTACGCTTTGCTATTAGTTATACAACTCTGAGATGAGTTATATATGAGATGAAATGGTATAGTGTTATACAGGTAATTATCATTTGATTATTATTTATTAAGTAGATTTTTATGGGTACAAATGGAATGTGATATCTTATGATCATACATTTATATGAGTATATTATGATGGCACTTTGCAAGTGATGCTAGTATACTTAAGTGTGGGCGACTTAACTAAAATGCAAGAACAATATGATCTAACTATTTGACGTTATTACTTTGATATTGTGAATTGAAATATGTTATATGAGTTCATGAGTTACTAACTCGTTAATTAATTATTGTATTCTCAGATTCGGAGGAGACTCAGTGACATTAGACTACTGAGTGACGTCTGAGGTATTCGGTGAGTGGATCGATAACCCTCAGTTTGATTTAGTTGTAACATGTTTGTTACAACGGGTAATTGTATTATTATTATTGTTTTAATTACCATGATGATTATGGGTTATTAGTAATAATACCGCGAATAGACTATTGCTTGACATATTGATTGAGATATGTGAATATGTGATCACTTGTTGTGTTGCCTTTGGGCATCGTTTAGTCGGAGGCCAGCATGGGGCTGGGCTTGGGTTCGCTATTTGTTTGGATAACACAGGGTCTTAGTACAAGTTTATTTGTCGTAGCCTGTGTTATTTGGGTTAATAGCACCAAGTAGTCGGTTAAACCTCTGTATTGGCCTGCAGTTGGTTTTCAAGTGTTCCTTGAGAAGGTGTTCCCTCAAGAACCACCGGTCCTCTATGACGCCAGTTGATTGTGATGTGATAAGTTGTAAACAGATGAGTTGTGTGCATATAATTAATTGTTGTGCACAAGTTTGTTATTGTTGGGATATTTAATATTAAATATGTGAAGATTTAATCAATATCACGTGACTTGGAAATTTGGAATCATGTGAGTTGGAATTAAATGGAAAGTAGAAACGAGATCTTTTGTTTTGGTGATTTCGTGATGCAATCTTTGAGTCGGCAGAAAACTTGATTTTCTTGTTGTGCAAGTTTGTTATTCACTATATAATGAAACCCCATGTATTTGTAACCCTTGGACTACGAAAATAAAAGTAAGAACTCTCTGGTTTGGCCCCGTGGACTAAACCAATCTCCTAGTTGGAGATTGGACATAACCACGTTAAATCCTTGTGTCGTTTACGTTCTTAATTGTTATCGTTTATTTATCTTGTTTGCTTTATTTATCATCCGTTTATTGTTTGTGGGTGTAACCTCGATTACACGAGTATTGGTTGGGCTTGTTTTTTTTTGCTAACGATTGATATCAGCGTCATGAACTGATTATTGTTAGTTGGAAGTTTCCGCATGCAAATACCTAACAACTGGTATCAGAGCTTCATGGTTTGAAGATCGGGAACGATGACGGATGGGAGCATGAACAAGATGGTTTGATGGTTACGGTTTATTTTTTGGAAGATATAGATCTGGGATAGATCTTGATCCGGAATAAAGAGAACCATCGAGGAACAATTGATAGACACAGTTTAGGATTTGATTGCAACATATTATCGAGATCGTCTAACTTTTTTTTGGTGGATCGCGAAGAACTCGGATAGCAAAGTTTATTTGTTCGGCGAGTTGTTTGTCTAGATTAAACAGGTTAGGGTTTTTTCTAGTGGGTTGTGACGTGACGACACGGCGAGAGGTCGGTTGCGTTGTGATGGTGATTGTTCGCGACGGTGGTAAAGAGTGGATGATCGGGTTCGATTGGTGGTTTGTTGCGGAGAGAGTTTTGGAATCCTAGGTTTTGGATTCGTGTTCATTATTCTTTGTGATCCCGTGCAAAAGAATAAGTGAACGTTATCAGACTAGGCGTTCGATATTGCGAGTTTGGGATGTGATTCTGGAGACTTACTTGATACAGCTGGATTCTGAAAGATGTGAGGTTTGTTACAAAACTCAAAGGGATAGTTTTTTTGGTTTGGGTAGATGGGTAATAAACGGTACCACATCCGTTTGGTAATCGACAGTGGGAGTTATCAAGTGAGTTTGTTGTTACTCGCGTGGGTTGAAACGGGAGACCATATGTTTGGTCGGGTATTCCATAGGTTTGGAATGATTAGGTGGGTTAGAGCTTCTACACTTGGAGATATTGGTTTGAGAAGATGTCGGATAGAACGTGTTCGACTGGGCTCGGGTATCGATTGATGTTTGGTTCAACGATAGAGTGAATCTTCTGGAGGAATCAATTGGGAACTTTCAAGTGGATTAGAGGCGGATAATCTTGTAAAACCTGTTGAGCTTTCAAATATATTGTTGAGAGTGTCCTGAACTCTTGGGAGTTTGGAACTGAGGGAAGTGTCGAAGCTAGTGGAAGTTTGACAATTAGTAGGAGTCTTGAGACGGTTGTGCGATTGATGGATCTCGAGTTTCTATGGGTTTAGTGTGCGAATTTCGGCAACACTAGAGCATTCGGACCTTCGTTGTTACTCTCCAATGGCAAAGTAATTTGCGACTGACCGGGTGTTATGAACTAGAGTCTTCTCAGATAGCCGCGGTTACTATTTTGATTCATACAGTGGGAGCGGGCCGAGGTGGAGAAGATGTGTTCACATAAATCATAGCTATGTTTTTTTGGGTCAGTGTACCAGCGGGAAAGCGAATAGTGAAGAAGTAGGTTTTAAGGTTGTGACTGCGTTCTCACGGATAAACCTTGATGATAATCTACGTGTTAGTTCTATCGGCGATTTTCTGATTGCTGGGAAGGAAAATCGGATGGACGAAATTCTGTATGGGTGGTCGATGACATGTTGGTGGTAGGATCAGACATGACTGTAATCGATGAGTTGAAGAGATGGGTGTCTCTTGATAGAATCTTGTGGTTGGAGTTTCGCACGCTTCAACGAATCTTCTTGGGCCTAGAAGATGATGATGGTGGTTAGAGAGTGGTCCCAGTTTCATGATGTAAATGTTCTGGTAGCTTTGTGTCGAAAGTCTTCCGACTCTGTGTGGTCGAGCGGCCATGTCTCGAATGGTATTTCGGCGGTATGAAGTTTGAACGGGTGACATTGATGAAGGGACGAGATTGTGAAGGGTTATTGGTTTTGGGGTTTGATTAATCTTCAAGTGGGAGATTGTTGGGATATTTAATATTAAATATGTGAAGATTTAATCAATATCACGTGACTTGGAAATTTGGAATCATGTGAGTTGGAATTAAATGGAAAGTAGAAACGAGATCTTTTGTTTTGGTGATTTCGTGATGCAATCTTTGAGTCGGCAGAAAACTTGATTTTCTTGTTGTGCAAGTTTGTTATTCACTATATAATGAAACCCCATGTATTTGTAACCCTTGGACTATGAAAATAAAAGTAAGAACTCTCTGGTTTGGCCCCGTGGACTAAACCAATCTCCTAGTTGGAGATTGGACATAACCACGTTAAATCCTTGTGTCGTTTACGTTCTTAATTGTTATCGTTTATTTATCTTGTTTGCTTTATTTATCATCCGTTTATTGTTTGTGGGTGTAACCTCGATTACACGAGTATTGGTTGGGCTTGTTTTTTTTTGCTAACGATTGATATCAGCGTCATGAACTGATTATTGTTAGTTGGAAGTTTCCGCATGCAAATACCTAACAGTTATGCTAAGTCAGTCTGTTGTTTATTGATTTACTCACTTAGCAGTTGTGCTAATCCCCCACATTTCCCTTTCTTGCAGATTATGATTTAATAATTGATTGAGCAAGAAGATGTTGACCTGGAATGGAATGTTTGAAGAGCAAGCGTCTACTCTGATATCTGATTTGACTAAATCAGTGTGGTTTCGGAATTATAAAACACCTCGCTTTGTTTATATTAATATTGTAATAGTTTTTGAACTGTTAGATACTAGGTTTTGGTTGGAAAAAGTTTACGTGTATTTCGTATAATACTTAATGGATATATTTTAAATCTACGCTTCCGAGTAAAATCATTATTATAATGGTTACAAAATTAGGGGTGTTATATCATACCATGTCAATATTGTGTTCATTCTGAATGTTAGATTAACCTAGTCAAATAAGCTCTCAAGTTACAAACCAATTGATTCGGTTTTCGAATTACATGATGGATTAAAATGAACAAAATAAAAACCATGTTTTTGATAGATCAAGAAACGATTATGACAAAATAAAATTATAAATATCATCAATAAGTTATCTAGTGAACTGAAACACCTCATAAACTTAGAAAAGATGATAACAATTACTTTATTTTATTACTTACAATGTTGAAGATGATAATCAGTAATTGTGTGTAATATGCATATTATTATTATATTATTAATATAATATAATACGTTGTATATTGTATCGTATTATATTCAATATTGTATATTGTATATTGTATATTGTATATTGTAGCGTATTAATATAATATAATATATATTGTATCGTATTAGCGTATCGTATTGCATCGTATCATATCTTATCATATCATATCATACTGTATTACTCCGTACATTATTATATTTACTACACTATAAATATAGGTGCACAGATTTACAACATAAGCCAAAATCATTCCTAGTTTCTCCCAATTTTTGTTACCAAGATATCAACCAAATCCTCCGAACATCCTTATTAAGAAAAAAAATTTAGTATCAGAGGGAAAATCATTGGGCGTTAATTTTGTAACAATTCGTATAATGGAAGTCGACTTCTATATATATACCGTTAGTTCGATGGGCAAATCGATCAAGGAGGAAAGCAAGGATTATAAAGGTAGCAAGATACTTAGATTGAAATTCTTGTAGGGGAAAATGGTAAGTTTACAGATCTTTGATTAAGATCCATTGAAGTGAGTCGAGGTTTGTTAGTTGGGGAATAATCGATGATTACGCTAATCACGATGGTCGCATTGTTGACTAACTTGATATGTATAGCTATTATCTATGCCTTATGATTTCACGACGACCAAACAAAACACCATCTACATTCTAGAACGGAGTTGTAATTGACGTCTTCGTCTGGCAGACGAGGACATCTATGATAACACCGTTCTACAAAGTAGATGGTATTTCATTTGTCATTGTCAAATCGGAAGTCATAAATTATAGATATATGTCTCAATTAGTAATAGTAGTCCCATCATCGTCATTGAGATTAACATATTTACCGATGAAATTGAAAACTCCATCCAATGAATTTCGAATCGCTTCTATGGGTCTTGATCGAACATTTGTAACGTCCACAACCCCCCTTTTTTTTTTGTTTTTCCTTTAATAGTCACCCACCTTGTTGTATCACTACTGTTTTTACTAGAATATTTTTTACTGCCATTATATACATCGATTTACCTAGTGTTTTAAAACCCGGGTTTTTAGTCGATCCGGAAAATTGTTATTTTCTGGTCGGACCGATTTAATAATAGTATACAATAGTAATATTTAGTTACTTTTTATTTTTTTTATAATTATAAATATAATTATTAATTATATCATGTATAATAATTATAATCCATAGAGTAATAAAAGGTGATGACACATCGATTCTCTTGTTATTCTTGGAATACACATCAATATAATAATTATGTAATTCATAGAGTAATAAATGGTGATGACACATCAGTCAAAGATTCACTTATTACCCCTTATTATTCTTGAAATACACAATCAGTAAATATTCCCTAAATATAAATGATTAAATATACATAAAAATTATAATAAAAAAAAAACCATGAAACCCGGGTCAATGTGCCTTTTCGGGTCCCGGTCTAACCCAGTCCGACCGGCCGGGTCAACTGGGTCGTTGACTAGTTAACATATTGAAAAACCCGGTTTTAAATGGCCCGGAAAACTCTAAAAGTGCGGTCCAACCGGTTCGACCGGGCCGGTCGAACCGGGTCTTAAAACGTTGGATTTACCCCATCCCACATTATTTATTAACTCGATATTTCTTAAGTGTTGTTATTTTGTTTCCGATTCGTGACTGATTTGCCATTCAAATCACTAGTGTAAAGTTTCAGATTCATTGTGGCTATCATAAGAATTTGAATCGAGCGACTTGCTACGATAACGAGTTTGATACTTATGATGAAACCTTAGTCCCTTTGATTTTTATAACCGAATATATGATATCGACGACACGAAACAAAACAACAATTGTTAAACCTCTTCCTTAAAGGGTCAAACTCTATGCAATCATTGTTTCTTGATTGATATAGTGGGATGTGTTAGACTTCTCATTCCTTTGAAATGTTAAGTAGAGTTCATGTTCCTCAATTTTGAATTAATAGCTAACTAGATATAAGACCCGCGACAACGCGGGCGACTTCAATGATTATTATTTTTATTTTTATTTAGTTTGTATGTATCTTGTATAGATTAAGGTATTCTATTATTGTATAAAATTGATTCTAGTCAACTGGTAAACAGTGTATGCGGTGTAATTATTCCGAATATTAAAGTCTCGTATGCGTATCTTTAACACAAAGCATTTTCAAAGTAGGACGTCAAAGGCAAAGGGAAAGCTTGTACTTCTTTATCCTTTTGTCATTTGCAGTGGTTGATTTAGGAAGATATTATATAACTTTTGTGACAAATAAACGAAGGAACCCATTCATGTGCAAAAGAATTAGATTTTACTTTAAGATATATAGCTACATGCTACATGAAACACACATCTATAAAATCAACAATATTAGTACCAACTTCCTTGTGTTATAGGGTTATGGAACTAAAATTAAAGGTTAAATTTAAGGCAACTAAAATAAAAAGGAATTTAAGCTTACAAAACTTTCTGACACATACGGAGGATATCAAAATTCTGAATAAAAAACCTTCTTTCTCTTTAAGAGAAATCAAATGTTATTACTATCAATATTACACCCATATTTACAATGCATATTTACGATGACTACACAAAACAATTGTATTCACGTATGTACCTATCTATACATAAATTCTCATGCTCAATACACACACATATTACACACCATTACACAAACATTTTTTATGTGCCATCCAGCAAGTAAATACCCTCCATCCAATGCTATCTGATTGTTTACAGCAGTCAGCAGGCCAAACTCCAGTCTCTAGCATGCCCAATTCCCTCTCCGCCGAGTTGTTTTGCGACGCGTTCATGTAACACTTGTTATAGCTAGTGACTTTGGGATCATTAACCCATCCCACTTACTACACATTTAAAATACCTCACAAAAATTAAGAAAAAGAGTTAAACTTGCTAAAAGAGTACACAGCAGAAACTATACCTAATCAAGGAAGTTGAAAGGTTGCATGTAGAAGAATATTTGCTAGAGTAGACCTTGTATAAACCAATTTTTTTTAAGACCTTATATAAACCAATTTTTTTAAGACCTTATATAAACCAATTTTTTTTAAGACCTTAACCAATTTTTTTTTTTTTCAGTAATAAAATACCATTATCATAAAGGAATTTCAACTGCATAAGGCAGCCAGTCTTTTAGCCAGGAGCAAAAATAACATAAGAGTACACATGACCCCTAACCAAAAACTCAAATTAGAAGTATATGATAAACCATCAAAATTTCTAGAGATTCACCAACACCTACTACATTGACCTTTCTATACATTGCCCTCGATAAAACTTCGCGCATAAGAACAAACAACAGCAGCAGATACAATTAAAAAGCAATTAACGCAAACTAAAATTTTCAAACTAATCACTTCAGAATACTTATAATTTTAAGCTTATTTACCTATGCTATTTCCAATAACTTAAGCTACCAAAAGATGATTTATAGGTTAAGCTATCTATGCACAATAACCTACTCAAAGATGATTTATAGTATAATGGCCAAGTATCACGATTTCATAATTCTTTGGTTAATGTAAAATATTTAAAATCAAAATTATGTATAACAATCATGTTAATTTTTAAAGTAAATAACAATCAAAAAGGTTAGCCACCGTAACAACTTAACATGTTTTCTCTCCTATAAACAATGATGTTTGCATAATCCTTTTTTCTCTGTTTCAAGATGTCATTGCAACAGTTGCTTTACAAATTCCAATTAGTGAAAGCAAAGAAAAATAAAGAGATAAACATGAAATTTAGAGACAACCGTTATGGTCTACTGAAGCAGTTTTCAAGCCATACTATAATCAACTATGTAATCCATAAATAAATTCAAAATGAGTCAAGAACATTAAAACATAAATATAGAACTGAAAAGATCATATCTTTGAGATTATAACAAAAATTATTAAATAATTGAAAAAACTTACCTTTTAACCTTAACATAAGCACTTACTAAATCCCATTGCCAACACCTATGGATAAGCATGAATTTAAACTTACGGAAACGACTTGAAAAGCAATTGAGATTGTTTCAAGTATTTCTACCATTAGAAATAAAAGTGCCTAGCATATAAAAATAAAATTAAAACATGATTCAGTGAAATAATTGATGAGTAAGTATAATAATACATACCTTAACTTTAAATCACTCTAAATGCATCTGTAAGCAGCTTATTTAAACCCAAATTTGTAAAACAACTTCCATCTACAACACTGAAGCAATCGACATGAAAGCCTTTAAAGAGATACAAACATCGAACATGAATAAAAAAAAAAATACAAGACACGATAGAAAGTCAAATAATTAATACAAATATAATTTTCGCAACGATTCCTCGAGAAGATACTTCATAATCCCGACATCAATTGTGGTGACTGCAACATTAAAAGATGATGGTCACATTACAACAAAATATCCTCATTAATATGCAAGCAAAGCACATTTGTACCTACATTTTTTTTTTGAAAGGCACATTTGTACCTACATAATGCGCTCAATGAGCTTTCGTTGCATTAAACTTAATTAGTACGCAATTTAATAATCGCATCTTCAATGTATTTATTAACTGCGATTGGTGATGTTGTACCGGTCGAGTAACCAATTTATGATCGAAACCACGGCCTTCAATCAGATCTGTGTATAAAGCAAGGGTTTTTGGGTATGGATGGAAGGGTTTAGAAAAGGGACTGATATTGTATGTGACGAATTTTTTGTGATCTTGCTTCGGAGAAGGATATTAAAATTCGGATCTTGGTGTTTGAGAATATCTTTTAAACGATTTTTTTGGTTTCCGAAGGTTACCTTATTTCCTTTATTGGGTTTATTGGTTTTTTTTTTTAATATAATATAAATATAAATATAAATATAAATAAAAATATGGAATATATAATTTAAATATAACATGGGGTTAAGTGTAACTAACAACAAATTAATCTTGATCATCGGATCGATTTGAGAAAATCCAATTAAGGGCCGAGATTACACCATTGTATTTTGCTTTAAGTATAGTTTATAGATAGATAGATGTTTTATGTTTAGTGGGAATGTGATCCACATATAAGCAATTTTTGGATAAAGCACGGAAACAATATGATTTGCATTATTTTTTACTAAAAGTAATTAATACTTCATTGGCTAATATATTTATTGAATATTTACTAATTAAATATACTCTATTTCTACCTCTTTTTTTTTTTTTTAATCTAATCATCATTATTGTGGGACTAAACATATTAGAAAAACCAAAGATTTTTTTTGTGAAATAAACATTGAGTAAATTGCATTCCTTGTCCCTTATGTTTCTCGCACATTTCACTCCTCGTCATCGGGTCAACTTTTTGCGGCTCGGTCCTTGACCCGAGTTTTCGTTTCACCTCCTGTTTCTCGAAGGGTAAAAAAGTCTTAAGATTTTAATGGTATTCTAGTCGCTTCATAAAGGATGAGGGACTCGAGTTAAACGAATATCCGTATAAAAAAAACTGAATTGGCGAAAATGTCAATCCGAAAATGAGAAGTGAAATGTATGAAAAACATAAGGAAGAAAAATGCAATTTTGTCAACAATAAAAAAGAGAAGGGAAATTAAAAAAAATACCACTTTTTTTTGAAGCATATATGGATTTGCCATCCCGGAAAAAAAGTTGACGATATACCACACGAAATCGCAAATCGCAAATTTGCGATTTGCGACCCCGCGTCTTGCTTTTGCGACCCGTTCACCGAGCGAGCCGTTTGGTGAACGGCTCGTTCACGACTCGGGCATAGGCAAATCGCAAATCGCAAGCTTGCCCTTTGCGATTTACCTCCGCACACGACTAGTGCACGGCTCGTTCACGACTCATGAATTGGTTCACGACTCGGGCATAGGCAAATCGCAAATCGCAAGCTTGCCCTTTGCGATTTACCTCCGCACACGACTAGTGCACGGCTCGTTCACGACCCAGGAATTGGTTCACGACTCGGGCATAGGCAAATCGCAAATCGCAAGCTTGCCCTTTGCGATTTACCTCCGCACACGACTAGTGCACGGCTCGTTCACGACTCAGGAATTGGTTCACGACTCGGGCATAGGCAAATCGCAAATCACAAGCTTGCCCTTTGCGATTTACCTCCGCACGTACATCCCGGCCACGACTCGCTCGGTGAACGGGTCGCAAAAGCAAGACGCTGGATCGCAAATCGCAAATTTGCGATTTGCGATTTCGTGTGGTATATCGTCAATTTTTTTTCGGGGATGGCATATCCATATATACTTAAAAATAAAATGGTATTTTTTTTAATTTCCCCAAAAGAGAAAGTGTATTCCCTATAAAACAAAAATGAGCCGGCCCAACTAAAAGCCCAAAACATATGCGTTTTGAATCTACGTTGTACAGTCCATATAAACACTCATAGGCTTATACCACAATTTGCTGAGTGAAAAGCTAGGGTTTATTCCGTCTCACGGTCTCAGTCGATTACACCGAGCTTCAAGCCATGGTACTACTCTCTAACACATTTTATTGATTTCTATATATAATGATATGATGATTCTACGATGTTATGTTGTTTTTGCTCGTATCTGTGTAGTTATTAGCTGAATTAATCGTTTTCTCAATGCTAATAAGTATGCAGTGATTAATTAGCTTGTTTATAGTAATAATTGTGGTCATGTAAGCAGCTGAATTTGATTTTGAGTGCATAAACATTTACCGCTGTCTATTTTTGTTTGAGAGGAACTGTAAATTTGTATATAGAGCTGTATTGCATTCAGCTAATTAAAGAGGTGAAATGAGATTTGAGCTTGAACTCTAGACAAACAATTGTGTGTGTGTGTGTGTGTGTGTGTGTGAAAGAATGTAACAAATATTAGGGTTTTGGTAAGGATGATGATGGTTTTGTTTGCAACGAATATGAGTATGACAATCATTTTGTTATAATGTATTCGAGTTTGTAACTTATAAATGGTTTTCGATAATACTTTTGTAACCAGTTTACCTGGGGTCTAAATAAGTTATAATTGCGCATATTTTTGGAAGTGGAACTTGTTATTGATTTATTTAAATGGTTTTTTTTTACTAGGTAGTTATTTGGTTATTTGCATTGCCTCTTTGCCTTTGGTGTTAAGCTATCATGCAGTAATATGTTTGTATCCATATGCAGACTAAGAGAACCAAGAAGGCTGGAATTGTTGGGAAATACGGTATGAACATTTTCAATCCATATTATCTTACTTGACCTTTGAATTAATTGCTGATAAATAATTGATATGAGGTGAGAATTTGTAATTAAGTAAAGACAAGGGTTTAGCCATAAAAAGTTGGCACTAGCTGTCCCCTCCAAGAATATAACCTTGTAAGAAAAGCTTGATTTCAGATTTTGCATACCTGATACTTCTGTCTGTAACAGTTATGTTTATATCAACCAAATTCAAAATTAACTCTTGCAAGTAGAGAAAAGTTCTCTTTTGAAGAAACCTCTCTTTTTTTTCTTTTTCTTTTTATCTTTTTTTTTCCTTTTCTTTTTAGTGTGATAGGAACACTTCGATCACTTGATCGTGTTTACGTTACGAAATACTAGGATATTTTTCATTTTTTTAGATAGGCTAGTGAATGTTGATTTAAGGTGTGTTATTTGGGATGTTAATTAGTTTCTGATAAAAAAGCTCTGGAATTATAGGAACCCGTTATGGTGCTAGTTTGAGGAAGCAAATCAAGAAGATGGAAGTCAGTCAGCACAGCAAGTACTTCTGTGAATTCTGTGGAAAGGTACATCCTTTTTGTATATTAGTGTCTTTAAGTGTGATTTAACACTTGTTGGTCTTTTGTAAAATGTATATTGTGGGTGTACTTTTTCAGTATGCTGTGAAAAGAAAGGCTGTTGGAATCTGGGGTTGCAAAGATTGTGGCAAAGTGAAAGCAGGCGGTGCTTATACATTGAAGTATGTAACTCCTTATTCTTTACATTTGGTGTTTTAAGGATCCGATTACTTCGTATAACATTTCAGAAAACCAACTCATTTTTGTCTCTTTTGCAGCACCGCTAGTGCCGTTACTGTCAGGAGTACCATCCGTAGGCTGAGGGAGCAGACTGAGAGTTAGATTTATCGTTTCTTGATCTATTGTAATTCTCAACCTTTTATCATATTTCAGAAGGATTTTTATCAATTTTGATTACTGTTAAAATACGTTGCAAATGGGATTACAAGCTATATTTTGATTGCTGAGCTTTTTACTCGTATTACTGTTGTTGACTTGCTGCTATTGTTTTCACATGTTTGTTCTGCTTACTTGAACTCACTTTTGAGCATCTGTACATGTTATTTTGCAACTCTTGGATGGATTGATTAGACTTTAATTTCTTTAATAAACCATGTCTTGGGTCTGTTCCAAACCGGATAGTAAGTTAGATACAAACTTTTGCGGTTTCAATAGTGTATTTTAGGAAGTATAAACATCAAATTGACCTAGTTTACAGCGTCAACTTTGAAAACTATAAATACAATAGCAAGAGTGTGTAAAGTGGGTCCTCTTCTAGTATACCCAACGATTAAAATGTGTCATTAGGTTAACAATTAGGTCTTATAGCTCTGAGTTTTCTATGCGAAGGAACACGTGAACCGATTCACTAGCCAGATATATGGTCTTCATTTTTAGTTATAGCTGTTAATATATACAAGGACAGCAAGATTCCAACGTTACCTATACACTAGCACTGATCTACAAATCTGTTATACTGAAAAGTTTTCATAATCTCTGGACCCTGATGAACTAAACTAGATCACCACATATTGGCCTTCTAAAAACAGTTTCTGCAGGCTTCGTCTCTCTAAGCTTATGTAAAATACATCAATTAGGCTTGTGGAAACGGTTAGTTTGACAGGTGATAGTCGCTAGGAGTCATCACTGTTACTTCCGTTAGGCGTCTTTTTCTGTACCGCTTTCACTGCAGCAACTCTAGCTGCATTCGCTGATCTATTTGCAGCTGCCACAGCCCTATTAACTCTTTCATCTACTTTGGCTACATCATATGCTTTCTCTGCTGCTCTTCGCGCTTCCTGAAACGATAAGACAGTAGTTAGCTTTGATTAGTTGCAAGGCATAGGTAACACATGCCTCATTTTCTGCCCTTTTAGAGTTTTAGTCATTAATGGGTCGATTTGGGTTGTTACCTGGACTGCATGAAGAACTCTGGAATGATAGACAGCAACTGGTGATACCGGATGTGTTGCACTATGAGAACTTGGGATATTAAGGATCCCATTGTGCCAATGGCCAGATTGCGTTTCACCGTTTCTGAAAGTGTACGTACCAAGCCCTTGCCTTCTTCCTTCATGCCATGATCCTTCGTATCTATGCCCGTTTGCAAAACTGTAGACTCCATATCCATGCATTTTGTCTTCAAAATATTCTCCAGCGTATGTATCCCCATTTCTGTAAGCAAATATGATCAGATACAATTCTGCTCAACACTACATATGTTAGCATTTAGCAATCAGATGAGAATCATGAGATGTCAAACAAGTTGTATTCAAACTGGTTTATCTTCTTTAACCTTATGGTCTAGAATTTCCTATTCATATCTAACTAGAAATCAAGAAGCAAAGAGTCTCAATTTGAACATTTATTTTGTACTGCCAACGTAATTGTAACGATTTAATTTCGTAAGTCTGAATATGGATTGAATCTACTTGAAATAATTTATTTTATCATATTATAAAATAAAAGCCCCAATTTGAATCTTCCTACAAAAAAATATCAAGACCTCAGACATAAAAATATGTTGCAATTTCAAGTATAAGTACATAATATGTTGCAATTTCAAGTATAAGTACATACTGTACAATATTTCATTATTCCATACATACAACCAACTTCAGGAGATGGAGGGATTCATTTATTAAAAGTTTAAAGTACATTTTAAAGATTAAACAAAGAAAAAGTAATAAAGATCTTGAAACTTTAAGTTGTTGCAAATGGTATACAACTTTTTTTTTTTTTTTTTTAATTTTATAATTATTATAATAATAAATAATAATGAAGATATAGTATAGATGGCTTTCTTGAGATCAAAGAAAACCTTAAACACAAGATTAAGATTAAAAAAATGAAAGCATCACAAAACTCAAAAGTATTACCTGAAATGGTAATGACCAAGACCATGTTTAATACCCCATTTGAACTCACCAACATATCTACTACCATCTTCACAAGTATGAACACCACAACCATGACTTTGTCCATTTGACCATTCACCAGCATAAACATCTCCTGTATAAAATCTATACACACCAAATCCATGTCTCAACCCATTTCGATACTGCCCACGATATCGGCTTCCTCGGACCCACGTCTCAACACCATAACCATCATACTTCCCATCAACCCAATCACCTTCATATCTCCCACTCATATGATAATAATACACCCCACAGCCTGAACACTTTCCCTTATGAAATTCACCCTCATACACATCCCCATTGTTGTATGCTTGCACCCAACACCCTGAATTGAACCCATGATTATCGGTTTTTGGTCGCGACCCAATTGACCAAAACACGGGCAATGGTGATTTGGTTAACTTTTGTGATAATGGGAAAGATTTGGCTAGAAATAATCTTATTGAAGGGAGACGAGGGAGGGCGAGATTTAGAGAAAACAATAATGCAGCTGAGAACACGAGTGCCGATATAAAATCTAGGACAAACGAGCGACTAGGATGCGATACTAAAAAATAAAAAAATGGGAGCGAAAGTAATAGAATCAAACGAATATGAGTATGCAAACGTCGAAAGTGGTGTAAACGGTTTAGAAGATGGATCACGGTACATTTCGTGTTACAAAGCCTCTTGGAGTAATTACTTTTCGAATTGGTGTTATTATTACAATTTGGAAACGGGCTCGTTGTGGGTTGGGAGAAAACGGGTCGTTTATGGGGTGTTGTTGATCTAGGGGTCGGTCCTGCAACTGTATCACAATCATAATCAGCGTCGTTTATCAAGATTTGATGTTCATGATTACGAGTTGTGTGATCATTGTCGTGTTTCTTCTTATGATCATCTAACTGAATAGAAAATAAAGAAGTTGACGATAAACAAAGTGATCGCGATGAAGAAGCAAGCGAATGCGGATTCGATCTAAAAACCGAGATTTTGTTGTGATTAGAGGTTGGTGTAGGATTGAAATCGGAAGAGACACAAGAGCTATCTTTTCCGATTTGGATTTCGGACTTCTTGTGATGCATTACATATCATATGAAATAACAAACACATTTAGTTGTTTAATTAATAAGAATTTTAAAGAATATTTTGTTGTTAATTCTTTTTTTATGAGAATTGAGTTGAGGAAGTTTTGTGTAAATGAGAAGCAGAGCGGACTTCGTTGAGTTTTTATGGTCATGGGCAATTGAATTTAGTCTTTCTATTTATAGAAGGGAGTTATTATTTTATTATAAATAAAAAATAAACTAAAACAAAATATAAATTTTATAAAATGCATGCTTTTAAAGTTAAAGATTTACAAAAAACTATGTATTTTTTGATTTGTAGTAGGGAAATAATGGAGTTGTTAGGTAGGTTTTAGATCTGTTTTACTTTATTTGCGTAATATAAAATTGTCTTGAACTTTGATTTATTTTATTTTTGTTAAGATTATTAAAATGACAATTTGTTTTCTTATAATACGTACATATTTGAATTTTAACAACATATACCTTGTTTTTTTTACCACGAAAACATTTTTTTAATTTTTTTGTTATTTTTATTATTTTTTGTTTAAGTTTGTACGTATCATAATAAACGTAGTTTTTTTTATCTTTTGCGGTAAAACAAAAACAAAAAAACATCAAAATGTCATTGGCTTCTTCACGTGGCCATTGAACTCTTTTATACTCATTTACATATAAAAACTTTATATCTCATACTCGTCTCGTCTCGTCTCGTCTATTCCTTCATATATATCAACAAAAGTTTACAAATTATTGAGTGTTCTTAAAAATAAAAAATAGTTCTTTTTAATAAAGATTATACTGTAATACTTTCTCCGTCTCTTATAGTCCACGTTTTTTGAACGTTTCGAATTAATTGTTCACTTTCAAAAGTAAGACGGTATAATTAACTAAACTTCTAATGTTACTCATACTTTATATGTATGTCATAAAAAGGTAAGTATAAAGGAAAAACTGTCATACTATACAAAAGTAAAGTTTAATAATTATGTTGTTTTAAACTTCGTATTTTTTGTCATTGGACAATAATTTTGGGCTGCTGATAAATGCAACACACGTTTTGATTCAAACACCAAATTTTACGCATTTTGATGAAGTACTGTATAACTCTGTAATGCATACTTTTGGTGTATGAAGCAAAAAAAATGTTGTATATATCAACACCCATAATTTTGGGATGAAAAAAATAATAATACTCGTATTAGTTAGTGTAATTATAAATAAAGTAGATTTGGGTGGTTCTACTTTTATGTGGAATCTTTAGATCTAAATTCTGCTTTTGCATACGATGATGGTGATTGGTGAAGGCCAAATTAAGATCTTCCCATTTTAGACATCACGTGATATAATGTGCGTTACACATTAGATTATGTACTTATAGAGATCATGATCGGATTTAGGTCCTAATCAAGTTTAGGAGAAATATCATAACGATAGATAAATAAAAAACTCGTCAACGATTAAATCTTGTTACACAAGAGCTTCTCGCATCGACTCTGAATCAAAATGAAACACTTAATACGCCAACTTAGATCACATATTTTTCGCTATTTTCCAGTAATTTCTCGGTTCAGAGTCATTTTCATCCTAATAAAACCGTAATGTTAGGTGCATCTAACAACACATAACTTCAAGTGTGTTAGTCTGTTAAACTAAAAGAATGTACTAATTGTGAAAATATTAAAATATGAACGAACAAAAGTGTAACTATTTTTAAAATATTTATAGTCAACGACACTAAAAATTTATGTTGTTAACGACACATATATGTAACACCCCAATTTTATCAAGAATTTAATTTCGTATACGAATATAATTTTATTACGAAGTAATATGATATAAATAATAAGATATAGTGAAAAACGTAAAACGAATTACCAGTTCCAGACTGTAAAACAATAGAAATTTAAAATAATAAGCAGATAGATGCGTGGGATGTCGTGGTTTATTCCATTTCATTCCAAAATATTCCAGTAACATTCACAGAGAAAATAGAAACCACGTAGGAACCATTTCTCCATCTCCAAATCATCAATTCTAAGCTAGAGATCTTCAAGTCTTCATCTCTTTTCTATTCCTAATCATTGTAAGTGATCTTTCTTCAAGTTTTAACCTAGTTTTGGGGTTTTAGTGGGTTTTCATGGGGTTTTGTAAATTAGTGAGTTTTAATACGAAATTAGGGTTTATAATTGTTAGAATTGTTGTTTATAAGTGTTATTGAGTTGATATATGATGGAATTACACCTTGAATATGATTAATTAGTGATAGTGTTCTTGAATAAAATTCTAGGGTTTTGATAAATTATGTGTAAGATGTTAATAAGTTCAATTATGTTATTAGTGATGTTGATATAGTGTAAATAACATGTTTATATGAGAATTCAATGGCAAAATGTTAAGAAAGTGAAATTAAGTGATTATACTAATGATTGTGAATAGGTATCAAGAGATGATTATGAAGATAAGCTAAATGAATATGTTATTGATTAATAAGTAGAATTACTTGAATCAAAGTGGGGGAGTTATTATATAGAGGTTATTAGTTTAAATTAATGAGTTCTAGTGATTTAAATATGTTGTTATGTATTGTATGCTTAGGTGTTAAAGAGTTGGGCATATCACCAATTGTTGTATCTTGTGAATCGTCATTTCAAGACTAAGGTGAGTAGTGTAAGGATTTAATCAAGTAATTGGTTGTTTGTGTTTCCGGATTACTTTTGAGTAAGAGGATCACACAATCATGTGAAGTTAATTATGCTTTATTTGTTTAAATTGTTACTTGTGAAAGTGTTATGATACGAATTGATTGTACATGTTACCGGATAGCTTCCGAGCTAGAGGTGGGTACAATCAAGTGGAGATTTAGTGTATTATGTGTATATAATCATAGTGATATGAATTGTGATTGTACATGTTACCGGATAGCTTCCGAGCTAGAGGTGGGTACAATCATAAGTTAGTGATATGAAGTTTATGAAGTTATGATATAGAGTTGCTAGTCTTACTAGCATAGTGTTTATGTAGCCATGATATGTATTATTTGATTAAGTTGCTTATATGCTCACTAAGCAAAAGTGCTTATTGTTTAAGTGTTTTATGTTTTAGGTGGAAGTGGACAAGGTAAAGGGAAGGCGGTTTAAAAAGGGGATAGCGTGGATTGCATGATGTTAGAGTATGGCAAGTAATCTCTTTTGTATCGTTTGATCTATCTTGTGTAAATCGCCCTCATGATATGTTTTAAAAAGGTTAGTCATGGTGAGCCATGACATGTGAATTTTGTTGTGATTTGACTTTTAAAGTCAAGAATATATGAATATGATGTAAATTATGGTTTGGAAGTTTTAAAATAAGTATTTGAATTAAATTAGTGTTTATGGATTGGTTTTATAAAAATAGAGTGAATCAATGGTCAAATGTGTTTTTATTTGAAATGGAGTGTTGACATGTAGTCAACCATTCCATTAGTCAATTATGGGTTGTGATTGGCTAGTCAATGGGTCAAAACAGTCTTTATGGGTCAGCGGGTCAAAAAGGTTCGATGTGGGTCATTAAAAGCATTTTCGGTCTAAAACGAGTTAGAGAAGGGTTAAGGGTGTGATGAAGTGTCTTGCACTTTGTTTTGGTGTATATGATGAGTGGTCAAAAGCTCCATGTCTCAGCCTTCATGGTTTGAGACTTGGTATGATTTCAAAATGGTCATTTTAGTGCCGAAAAGAGTCATTCGCCAAAATCCCGCGTTAATGCGAATTTACAAAAAGTGGAAATTGGGAAATGTTTATATTGTTGTTTTATACGTGCCCGTAAATTTTTATGTCAATTGGATATGTCGTTTGTGAGATACGCAGGTTTGAAGTTCGGTTTTTGGCTTAAAAAGCTACTGCCTGTGCAGGACCTGCTGTGGGCAGGGGTTACCCGGCGGGTAAACCCCATACCCGGCGGGGATGGCTTCAGGTTTTAGCTTCCTTCGTTTTGCTATAATGTATAAAGGAATATGACCCGGTTAAATGTTTTATGACACGGTTATGATTTTAACGAGAGTGATCTCCCAAACTTTCTGACCCGGTTGTTTCTTAGCGCGTCATATTAGCCGCGTCATATTAGGGTTATTTTTGTTAGTTTTCTTTGGAAGTAAAAGTTTAAATGAATTTAGTACGCGTTGTATAAATAATGGGACCTAAAATTAAGAATGTTATAAAAAAAAAAAAATTGGTTGCGTTTTCGGGGCGTTTCAAGTTGGTATCAGAGCGATAGTTTAAGCGAATTATGTAATCCACTTTAGGATTGCGTAGTCTTAAACTATTATGAATACATGATTATGTTTTTATATGATTATCAGATTTATTTTGTTATGACTGATTGTGTTTAAGAGTAATGAATAGAAGTGTGTGGTAAGTCTAATATGATTTCGTTTGGCCAACGAAACTAATATTATACTATTGCACATGGGTGATTCATAGTACTTAAACATAATGCAGAGAGAATTGTTTTGATAATTTGTGTATGTATTTTAAATTGTTGTTTATATTATGTGGAGATTAAAAGTACTAATTGAGTTATTGATTTTGTGTTAGATGGATGCTAATAAGAATACCAGTGAACGTTCTCCCCCGCAAGAGGAGAACCGAAATTTGACTCATGAGGAAGAAGTAATGATAAAGAGGATAGTTGGACAATCCTTAGAAGCCTTTACCCCAACGATGATTACTAGGATGGAAAACATGTTGACTGAGAGGTTTAGTGAGTTTGAAAGACAATATATAGCTCATTTAAGAAATATTAGTACTTCCTCAACTCATGTCGAGACGAATAAAGAGAAAGAGAAGTTTGAATATAAGAGTTTTGCTACGTGTAACCCACCCGAGTTTAGTGGAGAGTTAAACCCAGTTATTAGTAATCGTTGGATTAGTGAACTTGAGGAAACCTTTTTGTTGTGTAAGTGTCCGGATGAGTCCAAAGTGATATTTGCAGCCCATCAACTTAAGAAAGATGCTCATGAGTGGTGGAATTCACAGTTAGAGACGTATGGTCCTGAGGTAGCTTCGAGGTTTACCTGGGATAAGTTTAAATAAATATTTAGAGAGGAATTTTCACCACCTGCAGAATTAGAGAAGTTAAAAGGAGACTTTTTAGCAATTGAGCATGGAAGTAAGTCAGTTGCCGAGTATTCTAAGGCATTTCATGAGAAAGCTAGGTTCTGTCCTGAGTATACCTCTAATCCTAAGTTGTTGACCGACCATTTTTATCGTCATCTTAACCTTGAAATTCGTGAAACCATTGACCCATTTGTTTATAATACCATTCCTAAGATCTTGAATAGAGCATTAGTGCGTGAGAAGGATTTACAAGCTAGAGTTGCTGAATCAGTGAGTAAGAGAAAAGTAGAACACACCACTTCACCATCAGTTGTGTCTAAGAAAACCCGTTTTGAGGAGACTTTACCACAACCACAACCATTACAGCAAGTTAGTGCTCAAACCCAACCGAGAGAAATACCCCCATGTGAGAAATGTGGTAGGAAGCATACAGGGGAGTGCAAATGTTTTAAGTGTGGGAGACCGGGGCATATGGCATCGAATTTGTGACACTCCTCCAAATTAGGTATATAATTATACTTAATTACATGCATTTCTTACGCTAATTCCCTACGATTGTGTTAACATAAACTTTTGATGTGATGTGAGTCTAGCGAGCCCAAAACAATAATACATGAAGTATTACATAAATTGTAATTTATAAAATTTCGCGATTTTTAGCTGAAAAGTTACCGAATACGCGTCCGAATAAATGCGACAAAATATATAACGAAAGTTGGTGACAAAATATATAATTAATAATTCGATTATTAATTACGAGTATTTATATATCTATAACATATAGATAAAGTGGTTCAAATATACGTTTAACATAAAACGTATTATAACACGAACAGAAACAATTCTAAAACGCGCATACGACGTCAAATCATAAAAATACAAATTTTCTCGTTCATTTGGAAGAAGTTAGAACATTACTTCAAAATATGAAATCCTAAATTTACTGAAAATTGACGCTCAATTAACTGCGCGCAGTAAAATGTACAAAAATGTACAACTACCAAAAATAATGAAAATCTCATTATTCTGAAAATATAGTACGAACCAAGAGAGCATCTACAAAATAAAAATATAAAATGTTAAATTTTATATTGCTATAATTATACCCGTACTCGAAATTGTAGTACAATAAGCTGCCACTAAACCTCAATAATTGAGGGAGACCGATTGGTTTTTGAACCATACTCCCTCCCTCTCTTTGTGATCACTCGGCAAAACACACACACACATATTCATCACCATCATTTTTCTTTTCTTTCTTCTTTAAGAAATCACACAAGATCAGTAGCAGCAGGAGGTGGTAAAACAACAAGATCAGGGGCATCCATCATCACCACCATCGTCATTATCATCTTCATCATTATCACCATCAATTCTTTGTAAGGAAATCTTCCATTCTTTGATTTCTTTACCTTGATTTCGTTATATATCATGTATACACATCATAATCTAAACACATAACACATAAAGATTGATGATTTTGTTGATGAACACCAAATGGGTTTTATGAACCCAAAACTATAAATCAAGAATTTAACATGTAAAAGTTGTTATAAATGCGATGCAAAGTGATATATTGATGTCATGTAACATATATAAGCTTGTACCATTCGAAACTTAGCTTAATTATATGTCGAATTCGTGATCAAAAACAAGAAAACGAGACAGAGCTGCTGTCTGGAACAACAAGCCGATCGGCTAATCTCAAACCGATCGGCTAACCCAAACCGATCGGCTAAGAGCCCAAAGCCGATCGGCTGTATGCGGGCTAAGGGTCTATTGGGCTTCAAGTTGGACCGTGACTTGGGCTTGGGCCAAAACTAATAAACGGACTAAATAATTTGGGCCGAGCGGATTGGACTGGGCCGAGGCCAACAGCCGAACGGCTGAAGGCCCAAGCCGAACGGCTGGCCCAAGCCGATCGGCTGGGCTGGGCTGTGAACTGGGCTTCGTGATTTGGGCCGAACGATTAATGGATTATACGTTAAATTAATTGGATCGGGTTATATAAACAAACAAATGGGCCATTAGAGCAAAAATTAAATACGTACATTTATCGAGTGGGATTTAGAACTGATTTGGAACGTAATTACAAAAGGACATATATATATATATATATATATATATATATATACATACCTACGAATGTGGAATGAACCTATTGGTATATATACACATTTGGGACGAGACGTATATTATATGGGACAAATAAGACTAGTGATTTTGAAACTTAAACGGCAAACAATATACATAAATGATTCATATATATATGAGATATATGTGAACGAAATAACGAACAATAATATATATATGCAAGAATATATATATATATGCAACTATATAAGTATATATGTATATATGCTTACACATTCGAATGACTCGACAAATGAACACAACTTGGAAAATATTATTTATTTTCAACAACAATCATCAACGAAATACACAAACCTAAGAAACTGAAAATTTCTTCAAACAAATAAACTATTAACATAAGTAAACAAAGTACTTATAGTTAATACATTGATGTGTATAGGTTGACTACGTTTGGGCTACGCTATCTTATCTCGCTAGCATTCACATCCGAGCACCTACAGTGAGTTCACAAACCCCTTTTCACTGTTTTAATGCTTTTAAAACTCGGGGTGGAAAACATAGAAATCGTATGTATAACTGCATGCGACAACTGCTTTAAATACTGTATGTATTTACTTAACTGTTTATGAAGGGATACTTCATACTTGAACTGTTATTGAAAGGGTATTTCACACAACTATTTGAACTGTGTTTTATGAAAGGTTTTTCATAACTATTTTGGGAATTTAGGCAACGAATCTTGGTACAGATCTAGGCTGAACGATGTAGTGCATAAAAGACCTTATGGCTACAGACTATAACCATTAGCTAGGTGACTCTAGCCACTGAGTATACGGATAGTACTATCGCCGTGACGACCCTCCTACGGATTTGGGAGCGTATACTTAAATGTCCTACTTGGCACAACAACAACAGATTAGGGTCGTGGTTTGGTTATAGGGTTAGATCGGGTTACCTTACTTGACAGGTTTAGCTCACCTTTCAAGGGATCATCGTCTAAATATTCCCACGCACTAAACTATTGATTAGGAAAGGATTTCCTACGTACACTGATTTGGAAATGTTAATCTTTATTTAGGTTAACTTGTGTTTCCTACTGATAACTGATTTAGGAAATGTTATTTATTAATAACTTGTGTTTCCTACTTGATAAACAACACTTATTTGGAAATGTTATTCTTAAATGATTAACTTGTGTTTCCTACATAACAAACAAACTTGTGAATTCACTCAACAATTTTGTTGACGTTTTACTCTATGTTTTTCAGGGAATTAGCAGCGTAAGTAAGATCTGCATGCATATCAGGACGGACTACCCTGGACTTGTTAGGATGCCACTACTTTTGGGACACTTGGATTTCCTCTGTATAACTGCAACTACTGCAGTCATACCTATGAAATCTACTTTTGATATTATGTATTTTATGAAATACTGATTTCAACTACTACTATTACTGTTACCACTTTTCAAGTGGTAATCTTTTGTAAAACTTTAATTAATGGCATCTTAATCTATTTCGTTCTGCAATAATCATAAGCTCTGAGTATGTATGTATCTGTTGGTTGTTTTACTGCTCGCAGCCCCGCCACGTCACTAAGCTTCCGCAAACCACTCTACGTAATTGTAATTACCGTTTGGCGGGGTGTGACAGACTTGGTATCAGAGCCATTGGTTATAGCGAACTAGAAGTCTTTAGGTGACTGAAAACCTTAGAGACCTAGACTATAGCCTTGGCTAGAACATTTGTGCATTCATGCATACATACTTTGCATACAACTAACATACGACTGACACGCCACACTCCATTTCTTTTGTCACAGTATGTCTAGTCAATCACATTACCATGTTTACGCTTCGGATGAAGAGCCGACCGAGGCTACTTTTGAGGGTCCCGCGATTACAGTAGGGGATGAGTCATCAGTTCATGTGAGAGCTATGTCTGATGACACTAGTGATGCTTACTTAGTACCACCTCCGACCGCACCTGTGGTCACTCCTACCCCTACACCACCTGTTGCGAGTACCTCTCGTGTACCTGTACATCGGATGACAGCTAGGATCTGTGTTCGGGATTTTTCCAGGGGATCACTCGCGCCGCGCGATAAGGCGCCAGTGACTGAGTCTGAGGTTCCAGTTGTCGAGCCGCCACAGAAGAGGCTCCGACCTTCTCATCTGGACTGGATGCCTCGAGTATTGAGAGAGTGGAGATCACTAGAGGGTATTCCCTCGACCTTTGAGATTGGAGAGTCCTCCCACTCACCACCATCTGCATATCTCACTGGTGAGCCTCTGGAGCTCACTGTGCCTACCCTTGTGGCTGTGGTCCACACCATGTTTAGGATATCCTCTAGCAGGAGCAGAGATGTGATGGAGCTACTGAGCGATGCCTCCCGTACTGACATGGATATGGCTATGCTCCATCAGAGGATGGATTTTGTGGAGACTCACCGTCAGACAGACTGGCAGAGTCTAGCGTCCACCCGTGCACGCGTTGCAGCTTTAGAGAGGCGTGCTAGGGTGTCAGAGATTGTAGCTAGTATGTGTGTGATGACTGCAGCAGTGATGGTTGCGGTTAGGATGTATTTCCCATGGTTCCGTTAGGTCTGTGTATGGCGGTTGTGCCTACACCATATTAGACTATTACTTTTGGGGAAATATATGTATGTATTCGTTATGGACTAGCTGTATGTTGGATGAAACTTTGTTAGTAAAATGGGTATATGTATAGGAAACCCATCATCTTTTGTATAACGCTAACCATCGATGGGTATATTAGAAATCCCATCTCATTTTGTACTAAACTCATGTAACAGCGTTTTGATCTCTAATATATAATGTATGCTTGGTTTACATCTCGTGTTCATTATACTTATTATCAACCATGTTATTTCATCTTACAACTGTCGACTTGTGATTAAACCTATACTTTATCGACACTTTGTGATCAATTCTTGTAAACCCTGAAACATATTACAGATTAATGATTCTTGAGAACCTCTGAAATCTACAGTGTTAAACGACAATGAAAAGAAATATGTATTGGACATTATATAATGGCGCTTGGCCAACGTGATTATATTATGCTAGATACATGTGGGCGTTTCAAAGTTGTAAGGCACTTGTTGTAAAACTCTGTTCATTCATCTTTTCATGTCATTCATTTCTATCAAATGTGAATTCTTGATCTATTCACATTCAGTATCTCAACATTAACACTCTGCATTTTATTCATCGCAGAGCTGAATCATGCCTCCCAAACGACGAGTCACTAGAAACAGTCAAAAGACGACTACGCCTCCACCACCACCACCCACTGAAACCACCGAACAAATGATCGCACGAAGAATAGCTGAAGGTATTGCTGAATATGAGACAAGCCGAAATCGCGAACCCGTAGTTAACAACAGTGGATCTACCCCTGTTAATACCGAGACAACCGTGAATGCTCGCAAAGGGTGTTCATACAAAACATTTCAGGCTTGTAAGCCGATTTCCTTCCGTGGCACCGAGGGTGCAATTGGTATGATTCATTGGATAGAGAAAACTGAATCGGTATTGGACATTAGTGACTGTTCACCTGACTGTATGGTGAAGTATGCTGCTTGCACTTTGGCTGACAAAGCGCTCACATGGTGGAACAGTCAGATTCAATCACTTGGTCGACCAGCTGCTTATTCAATGTCATGGGGAACATTTAAGAATCTGATGTTGGAGGAATTCTGCCCTCGCAGTGAGATGCAGAAAATAGAAACAGAGTTGTGGAACATCACCATGATTGGTGCTGATATTACTGGGTACACCACTAAGTTTCAGGAACTTGCACGTCTAGTGCCACATATGGTGACTCCCGAGTATAAGCGTATCGAACGCTACATATTCGGTCTGGTACCACAAATCCGCAGTCTGGTGACATCATCTAAACCGGACACTTTCAGGAGTGCTGTTACACTAGCACAAAGTTTGACTGATGAGGCAGTCAGGATGGGAAATCTGACTAAGAAAGCTGTGTCGGGAAAAAGTGAACCGAACAGTACTGATGTTAGTAGTTCTGGTGGTGCAAAGCGAAAGTGGAACGGTAGTGGTGCTGATCGCCAAGGTCAGCAAAACAAGAAACATTCTGGAAATGCGAAAGCATATGTTGCCACTACTACCGACTCGAAACCATACCTGGGTAACAAACCCAAATGTGATAAGTGCAACCGACACCACGAAGGCGAGTGTGGGTATTGTGGAAACTGTAGGGCATGGGGACATAGAACCCGAGAATGCAAAACTAACCCTCCCCCACGGGCAAACACTGAGCGTCAAAACCAGGGATGTTTTGAATGTGGTGAGCAAGGACACTACCGCAACCGATGCCCTAAGCTCAACAACAACCAAAACCGCAACAACAACAACAACCGCGGTACCAACAATAACCGAGCCAACAACATCAACAATCAACCAGCTCAAGGAAGGGCATTCGTGATCGGAGCACAAGAGGCACGCCAGGACCCCAACACTGTCACTGGTACGTTTCTCGTAAACAACCATTATGCCTCTGTGTTAATTGATTCGGGTGCTGATTTAAGTTTTGTGTCTACTGAGTTTAGACCACTATTAGAACTTGAATCCCATAAATTAGACAACAAGTATACCATAGAATTAGCCGATGGTGAGTTGATCGAATCAGGAGAAATAGTACCGGGATGTACCTTGGAGTTAGAAGGTCATCTCTTTGAAATAGACTTACTACCGGTTAAGTTGGGAAGTTTTGACATTGTAGTCGGTATGGATTGGTTATCTAAGAACCGCGCGGAGATCATATGTCATGATAAGATGGTTCGCTTACCACTGTCAACAGGAGAAACACTTGTGGTTCAAGATGAGAAACGAAAGAGTGCCACAAAAATGATTTCGTGCTTGAAGGCCAGTAAGTATCTTCGAAAGGGGTACCAAGCATTTCTGGCACACGTTGTAGAAAAGAAAACCGAGGAGCGACGTATAGACGATGTGCCCATTGTACGCGACTATCCAGGAGTGTTCCCTGATGAGTTGCCGGGATTGCCACCCCCACGACAAGTTGAGTTTCACATTGACCTGGTGCCAGGAGCCGCACCTATCGCACGAGCACCTTATCGTCTAGCTCCCTCGGAAATGCAAGAGCTGTCTACGCAACTGCAAGAACTTCTAGACTTGGGATTCATCCGACCGAGCTTTTCCCCTTGGGGAGCTCCGGTTTTGTTTGTTAAGAAAAAGGATGGATCTATGCGGATGTGCATCGATTACCGAGAACTGAACAAGGTAACTATCAAGAACCGATACCCGTTACCACGCATTGACGATCTGTTTGATCAACTGCAAGGGTCAAGTTATTATTCAAAAATTGACCTACGATCTGGTTACCATCAACTTAAGGTACGAGAAGAGGATGTACCGAAAACTGCTTTTAGGACTCGTTACGGTCACTACGAGTTTCTAGTCATGCCTTTTGGGCTGACCAACGCACCAGCAGTATTCATGGATTTGATGAACAGAGTATGCAAACCCTATTTGGATAAATTCGTCATTGTGTTTATTGACGACATCTTGGTATACTCACGATCGAAAGAGGATCACGAGCAACATCTGAAGCTTGTTCTCGAACTACTACAAAAAGAGAAGCTTTATGCAAAGTTCTCTAAGTGCGAATTTTGGATTCGAGAGGTTCAATTCCTTGGTCATGTGATAAATGACAAGGGGATTCACGTGGACCCATCCAAAATTGAGGCAATCAACAACTGGGAAGCACCGAAAACCCCAACTGAAGTACGACAATTTCTTGGTCTAGCTGGCTATTACAGGCGATTCATCGCAAACTTTTCAAAGATAGCCCAACCACTTACCACATTAACTCAAAAAGACAAGAAATTTGAGTGGAATGAGAAGCAAGAGAATGCATTCCAACTATTGAAACAGAAACTGAGCAGCGCACCCATACTATCCCTACCTGAAGGAGTAGATAACTTTGTTGTTTACTGTGATGCTTCGCATCAGGGATTGGGTTGCGTACTGATGCAAAATGAAAAGGTCATTGCTTATGCATCACGACAACTAAAAGTGCATGAGAAAAACTATACGACTCATGATTTGGAATTGGGAGCCGTTGTTTTTGCACTAAAGATCTGGAGACACTACCTATACGGTACAAAGTGCACGATCTTCACTGATCATAAGAGCCTACAACATATATTCGACCAGAAAGAACTTAACATGAGACAACGACGTTGGGTCGAATTACTTAACGATTACGACTGTGAAATAAAGTATCACCCGGGTAAAGCTAACGTAGTAGCAGATGCCCTGAGTCGTAAAGAACGAATCAAACCTCGAAGAGTTCGAGCCTTGGGATTGACAATCCACTCGAATCTCATTACTCAAATTCGCGAAGCACAAGAACTTGCTTTCACCTCCGAACGCCTTAAGGATGAATCCTTGAAAGGGATGGAAAAACAACTAGAGAAAAAGGACAACGAAGTGTTGTACTTTATGAATCGAATTTGGGTACCATGCGTAGATGAGTTACGCAAGCTGATTTTGGACGAGGCACACAAGTCCAATTACTCAATACATCCTGGTGCAGACAAGATGTACCATGACTTGAAAGGCTTCTACTGGTGGCCTGGAATGAAACGTGATATTGCCACCTACGTAAGCAAATGTTTAACTTGCTCGAAGGTAAAGGTTGAATACCAAAAGCCGTCTGGACTTTTGCAACAGCCTGAGTTGCCCAAATGGAAATGGGAGCAAATAACAATGGACTTCATTACGAAGTTACCTAGAACGGCGTCTGGAGCAAATGCCATATGGGTGATTGTCGATCGATTGACGAAATCAGCCCACTTCCTCGCTATTAAGGAAACGGATGGAATGGAGAAACTAGCTAAAATCTATATTAAAGAGATTGTTTCTCGGCATGGTGTGCCACTATCCATCATCTCTGATAGAGATGCACGATTCACTTCTCGCTTTTGGCAAACATTACAACAGGCATTGGGTACTCGACTTGATATGAGTACTGCCTACCACCCGCAGACTGACGGCCAAAGTGAGCGAACGATACAGACGCTCGAAGACTTGTTGCGAGCATGTGTGATAGACTTTGGAGGTAACTGGGATACCCACCTACCTCTAGCTGAATTCTCTTACAACAATAGTTATCACACGAGTATACAGATGGCACCATTTGAGGCGTTATATGGACGCAAGTGCCGATCACCACTCTGTTGGGCAGAGTTGGACGACCGACAACTATCTGGACCTGAACTTGTCCAGGAAACCACTGACAAAATAACTCAAGTATTGAGCCGACTGAAAGCGGCACGAGATCGACAAAAGAGCTACGCTGATAACCGCCGTAAACCTCTTGAGTTTCAAGTAGGAGACAAGGTCCTACTCAAAGTATCTCCCTGGAAAGGAGTAGCACGATTTGGCAAACGAGGAAAGCTGAATCCACGATACATCGGACCGTTTGAAATCCTTGCTAGGATTGGTCCTGTCGCGTACAAGCTCAAACTACCGCAAGAGCTTTGTAGCATACACGATACTTTCCACGTTAGCAACCTCAAAAAGTGTCTTTCTGATGAAACACTTATCATTCCTCCTGACGAAGTCTTCATTGACTCAAAACTTAACTTTGTGGAGGAACCTGTTGAAGTAATGGATTCTAAAACGCAGAAACTTCGACACAAACGAATCAAACTGGTTAAAGTTCGTTGGAACTCGAAACATGGCCCAGAGTTTACCTGGGAACGAGAGGATGAAATACGAAAGAAATACCCTAACCTATTTGAGAGCGTGACCGAGACTCACGGCTCGACTTAAATCTCGGGACGAGATTTCACTAACGGGGGGAGAATGTGACACTCCTCCAAATTAGGTATATAATTATACTTAATTACATGCATTTCTTACGCTAATTCCCTACGATTGTGTTAACATAAACTTTTGATGTGATGTGAGTCTAGCGAGCCCAAAACAATAATACATGAAGTATTACATAATTGTAATTTATAAAATTTCGCGATTTTTAGCTGAAAAGTTACCGAATACGCGTCCGAATAAATGCGACAAAATATATAACGAAAGTTGGTGACAAAATATATAATTAATAATTCGATTATTAATTACGAGTATTTATATATCTATAACATATAGATAAAGTGGTTCAAATATACGTTTAACATAAAACGTATTATAACACGAACAGAAACAATTCTAAAACGCGCATACGACGTCAAATCATAAAAATGCAAATTTTCTCGTTCATTTGGAAGAAGTTAGAACATTACTTCAAAATATGAAATCCTAAATTTACTGAAAATTGACGCTCAATTAACTGCGCGCAGTAAAATGTACAAAAATGTACAACTACCAAAAATAATGAAAATCTCATTATTCTGAAAATATAGTACGAACCAAGAGAGCATCTACAAAATAAAAATATAAAATGTTAAATTTTATATTGCTATAATTATACCCGTACTCGAAATTGTAGTACAATAAGCTGCCACTAAACCTCAATAATTGAGGGAGACCGATTGGTTTTTGAACCATACTCCCTCCCTCTCTTTGTGATCACTCGGCAAAACACACACACACATATTCATCACCATCATTTTTCTTTTCTTTCTTCTTTAAGAAATCACACAAGATCAGTAGCAGCAGGAGGTGGTAAAACAACAAGATCAGGGGCATCCATCATCACCACCATCGTCATTATCATCTTCATCATTATCACCATCAATTCTTTGTAAGGAAATCTTCCATTCTTTGATTTCTTTACCTTGATTTCGTTATATATCATGTATACACATCATAATCTAAACACATAACACATAAAGATTGATGATTTTGTTGATGAACACCAAATGGGTTTTATGAACCCAAAACTATAAATCAAGAATTTAACATGTAAAAGTTGTTATAAATGCGATGCAAAGTGATATATTGATGTCATGTAACATATATAAGCTTGTACCATTCGAAACTTAGCTTAATTATATGTCGAATTCGTGATCAAAAACAAGAAAACGAGACAGAGCTGCTGTCTGGAACAACAAGCCGATCGGCTAATCTCAAACCGATCGGCTAACCCAAACCGATCGGCTAAGAGCCCAAAGCCGATCGGCTGTATGCGGGCTAAGGGTCTATTGGGCTTCAAGTTGGACCGTGACTTGGGCTTGGGCCAAAACTAATAAACGGACTAAATAATTTGGGCCGAGCGGATTGGACTGGGCCGAGGCCAACAGCCGAACGGCTGAAGGCCCAAGCCGAACGGCTGGCAAAGCCGAACGGCTGGCCCAAGCCGATCGGCTGGGCTGGGCTGTGAACTGGGCTTCGTGATTTGGGCCGAACGATTAATGGATTATACGTTAAATTAATTGGATCGGGTTATATAAACAAACAAATGGGCCATTAGAGCAAAAATTAAATACGTACATTTATCGAGTGGGATTTAGAACTGATTTGGAACGTAATTACAAAAGGACATATATATATATATATATATATATATATATATATATATATATATATATATATATATATATATATATATATACATACCTACGAATGTGGAATGAACCTATTGGTATATATACACATTTGGGACGAGACGTATATTATATGGGACAAATAAGACTAGTGATTTTGAAACTTAAACGGCAAACAATATACATAAATGATTCATATATATATGAGATATATGTGAACGAAATAACGAACAATAATATATATATGCAAGAATATATATATATATGCAACTATATAAGTATATATGTATATATGCTTACACATTCGAATGACTCGACAAATGAACACAACTTGGAAAATATTATTTATTTTCAACAACAATCATCAACGAAATACACAAACCTAAGAAACTGAAAATTTCTTCAAACAAATAAACTATTAACATAAGTAAACAAAGTACTTATAGTTAATACATTGATGTGTATAGGTTGACTACGTTTGGGCTACGCTATCTTATCTCGCTAGCATTCACATCCGAGCACCTACAGTGAGTTCACAAACCCCTTTTCACTGTTTTAATGCTTTTAAAACTCGGGGTGGAAAACATAGAAATCGTATGTATAACTGCATGCGACAACTGCTTTAAATACTGTATGTATTTACTTAACTGTTTATGAAGGGATACTTCATACTTGAACTGTTTGTGAAAGGGTATTTCACACAACTATTTGAACTGTGTTTTATGAAAGGTTTTTCATAACTATTTTGGGAATTTAGGCAACGAATCTTGGTACAGATCTAGGCTGAACGATGTAGTGCATAAAAGACCTTATGGCTACAGACTATAACCATTAGCTAGGTGACTCTAGCCACTGAGTATACGGATAGTACTATCGCCGTGACGACCCTCCTACGGATTTGGGAGCGTATACTTAAATGTCCTACTTGGCACAACAACAACAGATTAGGGTCGTGGTTTGGTTTTAGGGTTAGATCGGGTTACCTTACTTGACAGGTTTAGCTCACCTTTCAAGGGATCATCGTCTAAATATTCCCACGCACTAAACTATTGATTAGGAAAGGATTTCCTACGTACACTGATTTGGAAATGTTAATCTTTATTTAGGTTAACTTGTGTTTCCTACTGATAACTGATTTAGGAAATGTTATTTATTAATAACTTGTGTTTCCTACTTGATAAACAACACTTATTTGGAAATGTTATTCTTAAATGATTAACTTGTGTTTCCTACATAACAAACAAACTTGTGAATTCACTCAACAATTTTGTTGACGTTTTACTCTATGTTTTTCAGGGAATTAGCAGCGTAAGTAAGATCTGCATGCATATCAGGACGGACTACCCTGGACTTGTTAGGATGCCACTACTTTTGGGACACTTGGATTTCCTCTGTATAACTGCAACTACTGCAGTCATACCTATGAAATCTACTTTTGATATTATGTATTTTATGAAATACTGATTTCAACTACTACTATTACTGTTACCACTTTTCAAGTGGTAATCTTTTGTAAAACTTTAATTAATGGCATCTTAATCTATTTCGTTCTGCAATAATCATAAGCTCTGAGTATGTATGTATCTGTTGGTTGTTTTACTGCTCGCAACCCCGCCACGTCACTAAGCTTCCGCAAACCACTCTACGTAATTGTAATTACCGTTTGGCGGGGTGTGACAGAATTGCCCAAGTCTTCTTCGTTTGTGTTATTATTGTTTCAAAGATGATCATCTTCAGGCTGACTGCCCGGATAGGGCAAGAGATAGACGTAAGAGAATGGAGGAAAAAGTAGCTATGACTGTCCCAAAACCAAAAGTTCGTGCTTACCAGATAACTGAGGGAGAAGAGAAGGAGTCATCAAATGTGACGTCAGGTACCTATATCCTTAAATCCTATACCTGCTTACATTTATGTGACTCTGACGCTGTTGAATCTTTAGTGTTTATGTTGTTGCGTGTATTTAAGTCTTCTTAAGATTTATTATGATGTTAGTGTATGTCTAGAAGTGTTCGAGAGGACACGAACAGTTTAAGTGGGGGAGAGTTGTAACACCCCAATTTTATCAGGAATTTAATTTCGTATACGAATATAATTTTATTACGAAGTAATATGATATAAATAATAAGATATAGTGAAAAACGTAAAACGAATTACCAGTTCCAGACTGTAAAACAATAGAAATTTAAAATAATAAGCAGATAGATGCGTGGGATGTCGTGGTTTATTCCATTTCATTCCAAAATATTCCAGTAACATTCACAGAGAAAATAGAAACCACGTAGGAACCATTTCTCCATCTCCAAATCATCAATTCTAAGCTAGAGATCTTCAAGTCTTCATCTCTTTTCTATTCCTAATCATTGTAAGTGATCTTTCTTCAAGTTTTAACCTAGTTTTGGGGTTTTAGTGGGTTTTCATGGGGTTTTGTAAATTAGTGAGTTTTAATACGAAATTAGGGTTTATAATTGTTAGAATTGTTGTTTATAAGTGTTATTGAGTTGATATATGATGGAATTACACCTTGAATATGATTAATTAGTGATAGTGTTCTTGAATAAAATTCTAGGGTTTTGATAAATTATGTGTAAGATGTTAATAAGTTCAATTATGTTATTAGTGATGTTGATATAGTGTAAATAACATGTTTATATGAGAATTCAATGGCAAAATGTTAAGAAAGTGAAATTAAGTGATTATACTAATGATTGTGAATAGGAATCAAGAGATGATTATGAAGATAAGCTAAATGAATATGTTATTGATTAATAAGTAGAATTACTTGAATCAAAGTAGGGGAGTTATTATATAGAGGTTATTAGTTTAAATTAATGAGTTCTAGTGATTTAAATATGTTGTTATGTATTGTATGCTTAGGTGTTAAAGAGTTGGGCATATCACCAATTGTTGTATCTTGTGAATCGTCATTTCAAGACTAAGGTGAGTAGTGTAAGGATTTAATCAAGTAATTGGTTGTTTGTGTTTCCGGATTACTTTTGAGTAAGAGGATCACACAATCATGTGAAGTTAATTATGCTTTATTTGTTTAAATTGTTACTTGTGAAAGTGTTATGATACGAATTGATTGTACATGTTACCGGATAGCTTCCGAGCTAGAGGTGGGTACAATCAAGTGGAGATTTAGTGTATTATGTGTATATGATCATAGTGATATGAATTGTGATTGTACATGTTACCGGATAGCTTCCGAGCTAGAGGTGGGTACAATCATAAGTTAGTGATATGAAGTTTATGAAGTTATGATATAGAGTTGCTAGTCTTACTAGCATAGTGTTTATGTAGCCATGATATGTATTATTTGATTAAGTTGCTTATATGCTCACTAAGCAAAAGTGCTTATTGTTTAAGTGTTTTATGTTTTAGGTGGAAGTGGACAAGGTAAAGGGAAGGCGGTTTAAAAAGGGGATAGCGTGGATTGCATGATGTTAGAGTATGGCAAGTAATCTCTTTTGTATCGTTTGATCTATCTTGTGTAAATCGCCCTCATGATATGTTTTAAAAAGGTTAGTCATGGTGAGCCATGACATGTGAATTTTGTTGTGATTTGACTTTTAAAGTCAAGAATATATGAATATGATGTAAATTATGGTTTGGAAGTTTTAAAATAAGTATTTGAATTAAATTAGTGTTTATGGATTGGTTTTATAAAAATAGAGTGAATCAATGGTCAAATGTGTTTTTATTTGAAATGGAGTGTTGACATGTAGTCAACCATTCCATTAGTCAATTATGGGTTGTGATTGGCTAGTCAATGGGTCAAAACAGTCTTTGTGGGTCAGCGGGTCAAAAAGGTTCGATGTGGGTCATTAAAAGCATTTTCGGTCTAAAACGAGTTAGAGAAGGGTTAAGGGTGTGATGAAGTGTCTTGCACTTTGTTTTGGTGTATATGATGAGTGGTCAAAAGCTACATGTCTCAGCCTTCATGGTTTGAGACTTGATATGATTTCAAAATGGTCATTTTAGTGCCGAAAAGAGTCATTCACCAAAATCCCGCGTTAATGCGAATTTACAAAAAGTGAAAATTGGGAAATGTTTATATTGTTGTTTTATACGTGCCCGTAAATTTTTATGTCAATTGGATATGTCGTTTGTGAGATACGCAGGTTTGAAGTTCGGTTTTTGGCTTAAAAAGCTACTGCCTGTGCAGGACCTGCTGTGGGCAGGGGTTACCCGGCGGGTAAACCCCATACCCGGCGGGGATGGCTTCAGGTTTTAGCTTCCTTCGTTTTGCTATAATGTATAAAGGAATATGACCCGGTTAAATGTTTTATGACACGGTTATGATTTTAACGAGAGTGATCTCCCAAACTTTCTGACCCGGTTGTTTCTTAGCGCGTCATATTAGGGTTATTTTTATTAGTTTTCTTTGGAAGTAGAAGTTTAAATGAATTTAGTACGCGTTGTATAAATAATGGGACCTAAAATTAAGAATGTTATAAAAAAAAAAAAAAAATTGGTTGCGTTTTCGGGGCGTTTCAATATAAAAGCTTGTTACCGATCGTATAAAATTCGATCAACCTACTAAAATTTATAACCCTATAACTAGACATATTATCTTTTTTATTTATATACGATAACAAACACTCTACACAAAAATATCATTTCATTACTATTTTACACAATCACCTTCTGAGCTTATCAATAATCGGTCATATGGTAGATGTCTACATCGGCATATAACCTTTCAAACGACTAAACATTTTATTATTTGTTTGGATTGTCACAATTACTGTATAATGTTTTATCAATCATAACTTATTTATTCTATACTTATATTAATTTTGTTAGTTTTCTCGTCTTTTCTAGCAACATTATGTATCGATAATCAATTTTGTATCTCTACACAACTTTTTCTATCTGGGCACTGATAATTACATCGTCACTTTTGATAAATCTACCGAAATTATGTATTATTACAACCTCGTAATGTATAACTTTAAAAAAAAAAAAATTATCAAAAAAATGTACAATGAATTAATCATTGTCCATTTTATTTAAATTAAAAATGTGTGGAAATTGTTATCACCAATTTAACAAATTTACCCACGTAAAAATAGTATGGGCCACCAAAAGGAGGTAATGATGGTAGCATTTTGATCCTACATGAACCCATAAAAGAAAAAAGCACACCTTCACATGAAAGCTCATCAAAAGTCACTTTGAAAGTTTTATCCAATTAAAATCTCATAATTCCAAAAGTAAAGAATCATTTTTAAACACTTTGCAAGCAAGCTAAATATAAGTCGTTACAATTATATCGACCTAAGTTCCATTTTATATGATTATATACATTTCCCTAATTTTTAGGATAATTGTTTTCGGGAAAAGTTAAAGATCAAGGAAAATGTTCCGAACTATTACAAGGGTGACCTAATGATAATACGTTCCGATTTCTCACAAGAGACTTACGTTTGAAGAATTGAGAATGTTGGCATGTGCTGTATGTGTCAGCGCACAGGGCTACCAAACTTTGAAGGCCTCCAAATTTTACGAGGGTTGCTATAATTAGTATAGGTTCAATTATTTCTTGTGCGTTGTTGATCAGACAATTGTTTCTCTTTAAAAAAATTCGAACAATACAAAGAGTATGACAAGACTGCTGGTTTCTTGTTTACTTCTAACAAGTTGTATTCCTTTGATGACAATAGTCTTAGTTCTTGTTATAGTCATCTTAAAACAGAGTGGACAATAAGATATTGATGGAAACGGATTCTATATGGAGTTAAAATTGCTTATAAATTTCTTGACTTGTGTCGATATGGGGCCTATTGATATTCTACGTTATCTAAAACGGGTTGATTTCCTAGTACTATTATTGCAAATAGAGTATTGTTGACTATTCACATAACTGTAGCAACTGCGAAAGGAAGTTTTTCAAACTATAAGTTGTTGAAGTCATATTTGTGTTTTACAATGTCACAAGAGATGTTTAACGGATTGATAGTGATGGCAATTGAGAATAATCTCCTAGGGAGTATTGATTATAAAGGTTTAATCAACAATTTTGCTTCGAAGAATGCTCGGGGAATAGCACTTTTTGATAAAGAAAGAAAAATGTAAGTTTTTCCGAATTGTTAGATAATGACTTCGTTTTTTTTGTATTTTTATATAATTCTCATAGTAATAAGGCATTTTTCTACATATGTGTTTGAATATATTTTTTCTTTTCGGGGCCACTTTTTTAATATCGCACGGGGCCTCTCGAATTCATTTGTCAGCCCTGAGTTTGAACATCTCTAAATAAACATACGGAGTAATACAGAAACACCCCAGTTAAACTGCGTACATCGAAGTCAAAAAAATACTTGTCATCTTCAAGCGGCTCTATAAAAGAAAACATCTTATGTTTACTTGTTCCATTGCTAAACGCACTATTCATATAAGATCTTAAAAAAACCGTACAAGGTTTGCAGATAAGCTTCTACATGTCAAGCGTGTTAAGTGAAAAAACTTTTACTACTAACAAAAATCTTATGCATGTTCGTCCATGAATTAACAATTACTATACGTATTTATAAATGCAATTTTGATTAGTTGATTGTTTAATTAGTTGGTTGCTACACCTATTCAGAGTTTAATAAAGTTACCAAAATATGCATCGGTTAATGAAGTTCTCTCGTAACTATACGTAAGACAATGAAGATATCGATGATAGTCAAAATTAATAATAAAATATTAAACAGAGTGAATATGCACGATTACTTTTACTTCTACATTTTATTCTTCACTTGAGTACGTCCAGTCTCATTGTTGAGTAACAATTTGGTTCACACTATTTCACTAAGTTACAACATGAAACGATTAAGAAAATAGAATGAGTTTTGTTAGATCAAGAAGTATAACTACTTTAACGACCAACCGCCAACAATTTAAAACTTACTGTTTAACAATAAAATACAACTGCTTTAACTATAACACATTGTTGTTCGTTTATATTTAACGCTCCTCAAAACTAAGCAATTGACTAATTGGTCAGATACCTTCAGGTTACAACTAAAAACCATGATGAAAGGTTAAAACCGTTGTTATCATTTTTCAGAAATAAAATAGAACCCTTGTAACGAATTTAGAAGCCCAAAAGATGCATTGCATATAAAGAATAAAGAAAATTCATTTAGATGTTTTAGGGGAATATACCTAATACACTCAGGGGCGGAGCTAGAATGGGGGTAGCGGAAGCAACTGCCTCCACAAGAATTTTAAAATTACGTAAAAAATAAATTTTTTACGCTATTAATGATAATTTTAGATTTTTACCCCCTCAAAACTATAAAATATATATATATATATATATATATATATAGGCTTTGGTTCAAATAAAAAGAAGCTTAACGTAAAAAGGGGTAAGAAGCCATGATATAGTGACACGTGTCCCTTACAAATAGCATTCAATTATATTAAATGAAGATATAATCATGTATCAAACTACTATGTATCAAAATCATGATGTATCAAACTACAATCGAATATGTATCATTTTTTAAGGTTTATCAAGAATATGTATCATTCTTTAAATGAAATTGTATCAACTTGGCGAAGTATGTTTGTACAAGTTAAATATACGTCTCTTCATTTTGTATTGATCCACATGAACCATTTTCTCTAAAGCAAATACGAAATCTAACATTGTTTCTTATCCTTTTTACTTTAAATGTCTTTTTACAATAACCACACCCTATATATATATATATATATATATATATATATATATATATATATATATATATATATATATATATATATATATATATATATTTTTTTTTTTTTTTTGCCCCCTCCACCTAGATTTCCTAGCTCCGCCCCTAGATACACTACAACTATATTATATACAAAATATATATGCATCAATCGTAACAATTATTTTGAAGAATAAACACATGCATAATGCATATAAACTTTATGTTTCTTAGTTTGAAGCACATTAAAAACCAAGATTATTTATTTGATACAAGACATAGAAGCAACATTCCTAAGGTTTGAATAATCATAATAATTGAGAATCTAAAACTATGGACCATTATATTTCGCCCACCAACTCAATGCCCAAAAGAGCAACTCCATTTACTACAACATTAAATAATGGTTGACCATCCTTTTTGGTCAAATTTAATAATAACTTTATACAATATGAAATTTTGGTATGTATTAAATGGTGAAAATCATCAAACAAATTGTCCAACAATTACAGGAACCTTTCCCTCATTGTGTGTTATCTGCCAAAAATTAATAATGACTCAGGAATGAAATGATTGGTTCCATCGAGGGCGGTTTTAGAAAGGGGCAACGGGTATGCTGGACCCCTAAAAATCCTAAAATTGCGAGAAAAAGTAATGTATTTAAAATAATTAGTGGCATTTTAGAAAAATTGCCCCTCGAATATGGTAGGAAAATAAATAAATAAATTGCCCCATTATATATATTTTACTAGCTCCGCTCCTAGGCTCCAAAATTTGATATGGTGCCGAAAACTCGGTTTGAAATTTTAAATGAGCTTCTGTTGCAATACAAACATGATCACTTTGTATTACTTTGCAGAAATCTCCATAATGGTGTATTGTGTTCGGACGCAAGGCTTAGAAGCGTTTACGGCCACGTTCAGAGATCCTAATCACATACTACTGCCACACTTTGCTTTAAGGATACAGGTGGTAGTGTACTAGTGTATAAATTTGCATTTACCCTGCATAATCAGTAGTTTTGCTGCGACTCCTAACCGACTTCTCAAAAGCTTACCTTGTTTGACACATAGTTTAAAATGGCTATCGTAAAACTCTGTTAAATACACATGATGGAGCAAGTTCGTACGGTACAAACTGCAATCTAAAAGATATGAATTAAACAGATCAGGAAGCAAGCGAAGACTGGTTGATGCATGTTCAATGGCACCAAACAAAATTGACGAACATGTAACTTGTACCCTTAGACCAGCATACCAATGAGGTATAAAGCAAGTAGAACAAACATGTAAACGTCAATTGAAGCAAAAAGAGAAAATTATAAGAGCATGAATTTCTAAAAAAATAAATACTAACTTGTACAGAGCATGACATTAACACTACTAGTAACATAAAGAAATTTATGGGCTACAAGGATTAAGCATTTTTCCATATAACTTCGCTGACCTGAGAAATTAAATAGAAAGAAAAAAATAAAAATAAAAAGGAAGACGGGCAACCCCTTGGAAAAATCATCTACAAATTTTTTTTCTTTTCTTTTTTTGATATAATATAAGCTAAAAATCATCTCAAATGACAATACAAGTCAAATTTTTCACATTTTTCAGGACATACCCTTGTTAGAACCACCTAACAAGATAAAATGTGCATCATCATGGTTTGTGTAGCTTGAAACCGAATACTCTTGGGGTGTAATTCTGTGCAGCTTTTTGTGGCTTCAGGTGACCGTAAGTCATCAAAAACAAGTGAGGGAAAGTGGTTCCGAAATAAGCACCATCAATGTCTATGATAGAAGTGAAGGAAAAAAATATATACACACTCGAAAAAGGATAAAACTATAAGATATAGAAATATAGTAATAATAACTATAAAAAGAGAACAAAGCATTAACTAAAGTTAAGAAACAAGACATACTAAAACCTACAAACGGGATGAATATACCACATAAATCTAGGAAACATAAAGAGGCTAGAGTAGTCATACTTGATTCTAATGTAAAATTTGATCTAAGTTCTTATAAGCAGCATAACATGTAATATTATATTATCAGATGATGTGTCATCCTAAAGACTACCGTCGAATTTAAAGCCAACAAATTACTCATCTCTCTTAGCAAATGCAATTCCATTGTTCATCCTAACTTTGCAATAAGCTAGAATCATTTGCAAAACAATCACTAAAACAAATAAAGAAACTAGGGTGTGTTTAGTTGTGGAAAATTTTCCACAATTTTCCATTTCCAATTTTCTAAAGAAAATAGTTTTCTAGAAAAGTGTTGAAAATTTAGAAAACGCGTTCAAAATGTTGGAAAAGTGTATTTTGGAAAACTAGTAATATCTTGGAAAATTTGGAAAAGAGGGGGGAAGTTTATAAAGGAAAATTTGGAAAAGTGGGAGGGAGTTGTTTTCCACCTCCAAGTTATATTTTGGAAAAGTGGATTTTCCATTTTCTTGGAAAATTTTCTCAAAAAACTTCATTTTGAACGCGTTTTCCACTTTTCCACTTTTCTTGGAAAAATTTTCTGGAAAACTCTCATTTTTTGACAACTAAACGCACCCTAAATATGGATCTATAAGGTTCCCTTATTATGTATTTTTGTCATTGTTGAAGGATAATTAAAACATATGACAAATGGGCCAAGTATATAATTGAACCTGTCACTAACTAGTCATAACAATTCTCATGGTATTTAAGGACTAAGGAGTACAGCTAATTAGTAGTTGAGGTTTTCAGAAAACCATATCAAAACGTTTTTCATATAAAAAAAAAAGTTTTCATTTGATTGGATCATCAGCTTAGCGTGAAATTCAAAAGTACAATGATAAACACATGCAACTAAATCGAAAGGATACTGCCTTGATACTTGGATCGAGGGTAATAGATATCCTCACACTTCGGACAATATATTTTCACAGTACTCGATCGTGGTATGTCTGATTGGCCAACAGGGAGGCAGGGTTGTCCACAACAGTAAACTCTTGGGCACCTTCCAAAGTCATAATTTTTGTACTTCTCCAACTATAATATTTCCAATGTGAATCTTACATATCTGAATCATAAAAAATATAAAAAAAAACAATGGAAAATAAGATAAGAAATATACCATTGCAGACATTCCCCGGGTGGTCAATATGTATCGGACGTGAATAAGGCCATACAACATCTCAGCTGCGGATTCAACCAATTCATTTTGTTCTTCGGTGAACATATCTCCTGCTCATACACATAAGCAACATACAAATATTAGTTGGAATTCGAAACATCTTCAAGTATGGTATGGTTACTGTATTAGATGAATGCTCTGAATCTCTGGTAATCCTCGATCCTTGAAGTTCAACAAAAGAACAAAATCTATAGTGTATTGCATTACATAAAGACTCCATGACTTACAATCTGCATAGCATCTAGTCCAGGAAGAAAATTGGGTGTAACTCTAAGCTTGTTTTCTTTAAGGTTTTTAGCTCTTCAACTATTTGTTACATCATAGACTCATAGTTGTTTATAGTTATGTCAACAATTCAGGCTTTTAGTTATCAACATCAGAACTTTCTGATTTGGTGCTACTGATGGTCTGTTGTAGCTTTTAGTGAAGTGTTAAATGTTTATGTTAGTCTTAAAAGTGAGTTAACACAGTTAGGGACTTACTGACTTGAACACTTGGTGTTACTATTCCTGTTATATAGGATAGAATATACTTCTCATAAAGTCCTACATATAATTTAATAGTTAAGTACTTAATTGTATTCTTTTGATCCCTATAATCTAAAATATTAATCTAATATTGCATCGACACTTGCATAACATAATCAATAAATACAGTATAACAGCATCATACGCGAAGGAGATAAGTAATGGTATACATTCTGGCATCTCATTTATGACCTCCCCTGAAATTTAAGCATTCAGATAGCAACCAAAAGTTGACTCTTGATTTAATAAGATCAATAAGGACATCTATATCATAACTTTATATAAAAAAATAACTAAGACATCAAACATATTACTTAATCACTAGGTCATTATCTATTAACAACAAAACCTGAAAATAGAAGTCAGCAAATAATACTAACAACATAATGCAGTTTGCTACTATTAAGCAACAAAAAAAGTTGAACTGACTAATACTCTAAGTTTCTATCACTAGTTAGTCTTGATAGATCAAGTGCATGCTAACAAACTTCCTTAATTGAGTTTTTTCACTGATGTGATACTCATTATCCAGGCTAGAACAATATACCAAAAAATAATTAAATAAACCAAAAAGTAAAATACAATAGGCTAATTGGGACACAAGGCCTAGACAACATTTTCTTTGTGCAATAGGACAAAGATACCATGCAAATTTACATAATAGAAGAACAGATTAAAAAAAAAAAAAGCTCATAGGTCACATAAGCCCAACAGCTAGCCTTCGACTGACACAAGTTTCCTGAAGTTCAGTGTATTAGTATATATCAAAAGTTCCACATTTTAGCTGTCTATATGCTTGTTACCTAAGTTTTCTTAGTCACCAATGAGAATCAATGAAAGTATATTTAACAAAACAAATCCAGATTCTCTAGTCAAAACAAAACCAACCAACTTTACAAGTCTTCTTAGCACAGTTAGCAGTGAGCTAATACAGACAATTGTAACATACAAATATAGCTACGCAGCAAATCACCAATAACTCATTCCCATTCACAATTGTGTCGCTAGAGTCTCAGTATACATCGAGTCTCAATCTAGGTCTGAAATATTCATTCAATTATAGTTCTTCAACATACCTTTTACCTTTGAAATTACTAGAGTACAGACTACAGAACTCATCTGAGAGCTTTCCATACTTGTAAGAAAATGACACAACACTGACTCTGAACTTCACAATTGATTATCTATTTGTTTATTATTTTATTGCTCTACTGGTACATCAGAATCTAATACTCTCCCACTTAAAATTTGTCTTTATATTAGAACTTTGAAAGATAATGTGAAGGTATTTCACCATATAAATTGGTTCTGTTAAACATAAGGCCCTTCGAAAAGAAACTATGAATTAAATATTTAACAAAGTTATCAGAAATATTGAATGTATAGCTTACCATGAGAGGACTCCGCATCTAGGATTAGATCAAGTGCATAATCATAATAAGGAACTTGACTGCTTAACCCACAGAGGTTAAAATCATCTTGAATATAATCATCATCAACTTCACAGAAAAATTCATTTCCTCGCAAATTGCAAAACCATGAAATCCATGATGTATCGTCCTCATCAGAACCACTAACATCAGACTCCTCACTGTCTGTTTCAGATTCATCTGCAATTACCGCATAATAACTTAGGTACCCCACAGAAAAAACATTAAGCTACCAAAGAAAACTGCATGCAATACCTAAATTTTACTTGAGGCCAATATATGTAGCACAATTCGTATCTAATCTTATAAAACACTTGAATTTTCATACATGCATTACAAGGTGTAAATCATCTACTTAAACAACAAAACAAAATAATGATCCAACAGATTGTATTCACGGGTCAATAAACTAGTATAAGATAAAATTTAAAACAAGAAACATCAGTAAGAAAACTATACTAATAGCACATGATTACTCCTGAGTCAATCAAGTAACATTATACACACTTATATATCGAACAATATTACCGCTACATGTAAAATTCCTAAACAACTAAAAAATGCCTCATAATAATACTCCTAACTATAGGTCCTAACGATTCGAGCTACGCCACATATCAGGAATATTGGGCTCCGCACGTTCAAATATTACTGTTCACGCTTGATGCTCATCTATTTATAATAAATTTTTCATCTAGTAATCTTTCAAGTTTGAGATACTCGCATAAGAGCTGGAGCTCGATAAACTCGTTTCTATCCCTGACCTCAAGCACGAAGAAAATGAGCTTCTAGGTTCGAATCCTATTAGTTAAGACTAATGGTTCTAAAACACAAAGTTCCAAATATGAACTAGGATCGTTCGACTTGTTAAGCTAGCTTAGCTTGTTCGACCCGAAAAAACAAGAAAAGAAAAAGAAAAAGAAAAAAAAGAAAAAAAAAGAGCTTTTGAACCCTTGAGCTAATCAACACAATCCAAATTCTTGAGCTAACCACAGCAATCCAAATCCCAGTAATGATAACAATAAAACTATGCAAACTCTCAGCAAGCTATACATTTCTCACATAAATGTCAGACCTTTGACCACAATATAATAAATGCGACTTGACACAACAACAAATATACATACATATACATAAGTATATGTATATACATTTCTGTACAGCTATAATATAGTATCAAACAACAAAACATCAAAAAAAAAAAAAAAAAAGTGAGAAAGAAAGAAAGAAACAAACCATCAGAGCACTTATTTTTAGGGTTAGGAACAGTAGAAGATGAACGATTGTGATCCATATGATGAGATTTACCAGCTGCAGATGTTGAGGGTATAGACAATCCTTCTTTTGCCTTATAATTATTATTATTATTTAAAACCCTAGAAGTTGAAGGTGATGACGATGTTTTCTCTAAATGTTTATCTAACGCATCATTGATTCGTTTCCGATCCAACGGCCCTCCTCCTCCTACCATCTCCGACTTCGCCGACGATCCACCTCGATCTCTGTACATATATTTTACTATATATTTATAGATAGATATTAACAATATTGATAATTTAGAAAAATAAGATGAAATTGGATGAAAGTGTAGATCAGATTGGAAATTACGTTAACCTAATTGAATGAAATGAAGAAAATAAGGAGAGTATGAATTTGAGGAAATACAGGGAGAAAAGAAAAAAAAATTAGGGTTCGTGGATAGTAGAAAAAGGGGCTAATTAGGTCTTGGTTTCTCTCTTCATTTCCTGTTCTTGATTTTTTTCAGTCGGAAAATATTTTAATGTTATAATTACATTTGAAGAAGTTTTTTAAATTTTATTTTATTTTTCTAGATCATCTAATCTCTGATAAACATAAAGATAGTTGATGAAACATAAAACACGTTTAGTTTTAATTTTGCGTAGGCAACAATAAATCATTAGATTCTCCCCTTTTTTTTTTTAAGTTATCTAGAAAATTAAACTAGAAAACGTTTTCTAATTTTAGAATTTTTTCCAAGAAAAATAGATGAATTTTCCGTGATTAAAAGCACCGTAAAAATAAAATATTAAAAATTCTTCCATATGCTTTACATTGTTTGGTTGAAAAAGAGAAGCAAAATTACCATTAATAATATGTTTGCATTATTGCATACATAGATTGCATACTTGCATCTTTCATGTGAAGTTAAATCGTAAACTAATCGAAACTATGTTTGGCATGTCAGCTAACAAAGTTGGTAACTAATGTCAAACAAAATCTACGATTCAAGTAGATTATCTTTGTGTATATGGGAGAGCAACCCCTTTAGGGCGTCGCCTTAGCTTCGAACTCAGGGGGCGGTTACTCGATCCCAGGGGAGTAACCGCTTGTGGAGATGATCGGGTGGACCAAAGGTCCGTCAGTGATTCCACGACTGCCTTTCAAAAAAAAGGTGATAACATGATTTATGAAAGTTAGATGTAAAATGTAATCTGGAATTTAAATTTAACCACAAATAAACAAGATGAAATAAAATGCAGTGTGATTTACGTTAAACCATGGAATCACTATACGAAATTGACAGTTCGGATTTTTCATGAAAATGCAAACGAATTTTTCAAAAAGCAAACACATTAACCAAACTTCATTACTAGTAGTAATCAAACGGTAATCCAAAAGATATGAATTTTACAGAGTAAGATTCAACCAAACCGTATGATGACACAAAACAAAATTGACGAACATGTAACTTGTAAGTAACCTTAAACCAGCACGAACATGTAATTTGTAAGTAACCTAAAACCAGCATACCAATGAGGTATAAAGCAAGTAGAACAAACATGTACACGTCAATTGAAAGAGAAAAGGTAAAAAAAAAAAAAAAAACCCTTCCTTTACAGAGCATGACATTAACTCTACTAATAACTTAACGAAATTTATAAGCTACAAGGATAAAGCATTATTCCATATAACTTCGCCGACCTGGGAAATTTAAAAAAGTAGAAAGAAAAAAATACAATAAAAAAGGAAGACGGAAACTTCTCCATAAAATCATCTACATTTTTTTCTTCATCTTTTTTTTTTTTTGATATAATATAAGCTAAAAATATCCCAGATGACAATACAAGTCAACTTTTTCACATTTTCTGGACATACCCTTGTTAAACCACCTAACGAGATAAGATGTGCACCATCATGGTTTGTGTAGTTTGAAGCCGAATACTCTTGGGGTGTAATTCTGTGCAGCTTTTTGTGGCTTCAGGTGACCATAAGTCATCAAGAACAAGTGAGGGAAAGTGGTTCCGAAATAAGCACCATCAATGTCTATGATAAAAGTGAAGGAAAAAACATATATATATATATATAGTCGGAAAAGGATAAAAGTAGAAGATATGGAAATGCGGTAATAACTATAAAAAGGAAGGAAAGCATTAACTAAAGTTAAGAAACAAGACGCATACTAAAAACCTACCAACCGGATGAATATACCACATAGATCTAGGAAACATAACAGGCTAGAGTAGTCATACTTGATTCTATGGTAATTTTGATCTAAGTTCTTACAAGCAGCATAAGCATGTACTATTATCAGATTATGTATCATCCTAAAGACTACCCTCGAATTTAAAACCAACAAATTACACATCTTATCTATGCAAATGCAATTCCATTGTTCATCCTAACTTTGCAAAAGGCTAGGGTCATTTGCAAAACAATCACTAAAACATATAAACCAATCTATGTTGGATCTATAAGGTTCCCTTATTTTGTCATTGTTTATGAATAATTAAAATATTTGACTAATGTGCCAAGCATATACTTGAACAGTTGAACCTGTCTCTAAGTCTAACTAGTCATAGCAATTCTCATGGTATTTAAGGATCAAGGAATACAGCTCTAATCAGTAGTTGAGGTCTTCAGAAAACCATATCAAAACCTTTTTCAGACAAAAAAATGTTTTCATTTAATTGGATCATCAGCTTAGCATGAGATTCAAAAGCACAATGATAAGCACATGCAACTAAATCGAAAGGATACTGCCTTGATACTTGGATCGAGGGTAGTAGATATCCTCACACTTCGGACAATATATTTTCACAGTACTTGATCGTGGTATGTCTGATTGGCCAACAGGGAGGCAGGGTTGTCCACAACAGTAAACTCTTGGGCACCTTCCAAAGTCATAATTTTTGTACTTCTCCAACTATAATATTTCCAATGTAAATCTTACATTTCTGAATCATAAAAAATATATAAAAAAACACTGGAAAATAAGGTTTAGAAATATACCATTGCAGACATTCCCCGGGTGGTCAATATGTATCGGACGTGAATGAGGCCATACAACATTTCAGCTGCGGATTCAACCAATTCATTTTGTTCTTCGGTGAACATATCTCCTGCTCATACACATAAGCAACATACAAATATTAGTTGGAATTCGAAACATCTTCAAGTATGGTATGGTTACTGTATTAGATCGATGCTCTGAATCTCTGGTAATCCTCGATCTTTGAAGTTCAACAAAAGAACATAATCTATAGTGTATTGCATAACATAAAGTCTCCATGACTTACAATTTGCATAGCATCTAGTCCAGGAAGTACATTGGATGCAACTCTACGCTTATTTTCTTTAAAAATTTTAGCTGTTCATCTTTTGTTACATAAAAGTTGTTTATAGGTATGTCAACAATTGAGACTTTTAGTTATCAACATCTGAACCTTCTGATTTGGTGCTACTGTTGGTCTGTTGTAGCTTTTTGTAAAGTGTTAATTGTGTATGTTAGTCTTGATAAGTTAACACACTTAGCGACTTAATGACTTGAACACTTGGTGTTACTATTCGTCTGCTACAGTTTACCTGTTATTTAGTATAGATTATTGAATATATTTCTCATGAAGTCCTACATATAATTTTATTAGTTAAGTACTTCATTTAATTCTTTTGATCCCTATAATCTAAAATACTTAATCTAATACTGCATCAACACTTGCATAACATAATCAATTAACACAGTGTAACAGCGTCATAGGCGAAGTAAATAAGTAATGATATACATTATACCATCTCATTCGTGACCTCCCCTGTAATTTATGCAAACAGATAGCAACCAAAAGTTGACTCTTGATTTAATAAGATTGCAATAAGGACATCTTCCTAGCCGTCATATTTTTTTGAATAAGAAAAACTAACACATCATACATATTCCTTAATCACTAAGTCACTATCTATTAACAACGAAACCTAAAAATAGAAGTCGGCAAATAATAATAACAGCATAATGCAGTTTGCTATTAAGCAACAAAAAGACTTGAATTGACTAAACTACCCCAAATCCCAGTCCTGACAGAAGTGCATGCTAACTAACTTCCTTAATTCACTGATGTGATACTCCTTATCCAGGCTTGGACAATATACTAAATAAAATAAAAAAATAAAAACTATATATATATACCAAACTAAGATACAATAGGCTGATTGGGACACAAGGCCTAGACAGCATAGTCTTTGTGCTAAGACGATTATAACATGGAAATCTACACTACAGGAAAATTAAGTAAACAACACAGGTGGACAAAAGGAGAAAAAATTCGGCATAATGGTAGTAGAGTAGTCGATCCAATCTCGCATGTGGGACATTACTCAAGAAATGGGTTAAAAAAGAGAGAGCAGAAGAACAGTTAAGAAACAAAAGCTCACAGGTCTCTAAGCTAAGAACATAAGCCCATCAGCTAGCCTTAGACTGACACAAGTTGCTTGAAGTTCAGTGTATTATTAGTATATAAGAAAATTACACATTTTAACCGTCTATATGTTTGAGACCTATTTTTTCTTAATCACCAATGAGTATCATTGAATATATATTCAAGGAAATAAATCCAGATTTTCAAGTCCAAAAAAACAACAACCAACTTTACAAGTCTTCTTAGCACATTTAGCAGTGAGCCAATAGCCAATACAGACAATTGAAACATACAAATATAGCTACGCAGCAAATCACCAATAATGCATTCCCATTACATCCTTATATAATGTGTCACAATTGTGTCGCTGGAGTCTCAGTATACGTCAGGTCTCAATCTAGGTCTGAAATTGCATTCAATTATCAGTTCTTTCATATACCTTTTACCTATAAAGTTACTAGAGTACAGAACTTATATTAGAGCTTCCCATACCATTAAGAAAATGTCCGGACAACGACTGGGAACTTCACAATTGATTATCTATTTATTTACTAATTTATTTCTCTAGTGCTACATCGTATACTCCTATATCGTGAAGGTATTTCACCCATATACATTGGTTCTGTTAAACATAATGCCCTTCAAAGAGAAACTTTAATCTAAACGTTTAAAGGTATACTAATATTTAAGGTTCAACAAAGTTATATAGCTTACCATGAGAAGACTCCGCATCTAGGATTAGATCAAGTGCATAATCAAAATAAGGAACTTGACTGCTTAACCCACAGAGGTTAAAATCATCTTGAATATAATCATCATCAACTTCGCAGAAAAATTCATTTCCTCGCAAATTGCAAAACCATGAAATCCAAGATGTATCGTCCTCGTCAGAACCACTAACATCAGACTCCTCACTGTCTGTTTCAGATTCATCTGCAATTATCAAATAATACATTAAGTACCCCACAAAAGGAACTAAAGCTACCATAGACAACTGCATGCAACACCTTACCTTTACTTAGGCCAATAATTCTAGCACTATTTGTAACTATTTTATAAAACACTTACTTTCATATATGCATTACAAGATGTAGATCATCTACTTAAACAACAAAACAGAGAATCGACGGATATTCAGAAATGCAAGGTAAATATTAAAACAAGTTCTTTAAAATGCCTAAACATCAGTAAGAAAAATATATCCTTCTAATAGCACATGATTACTCATGAGTCAATCAAGTCACATTATCCACGCTTATATCTAACAATATTAACAGTACATCTGTACATGTATAGTTCATCAACAACTAAAAAATGCCTCATAATAGAACCCCTAATTAGAGGCCCTAACTATTTGAGCCAGGCCAAATATCAGGAATATTGGGTTCCACACGTTTCAGAATTACTGTTCCAGCTCCATGCTCATCTAGTTATTATAATTATTCATTAAATAATCTTTCAAGTTTAAGGAACACATTTAAGAGCTAAAGCTCGAAAAACTCGCCTTTTCCCATGACTTCAATCTCGCAGCCTCGCAGAAGCTCATTTGAGATTTGTATTTTACCTTCAAATCCTATTATTTGAAACTATTAAAAGTTCTAAAACACAAAAATCCAAATACTAACTGATCATATCGACTCGTTAAGCTAGCTTAGCTTGTTCAACTCGGAGAAAAGAAAAAAAAAAGCAAGCTTTTGAGCTCTTGAGCTAACCACAACGATCCAAATTACAGTAATGATAACAACACAATAATGCAAACTCTCAGCAAGCTATACATTTCTCACATAAATGTCAGAACTTTGACCACAATATATTAAAGGGTTAATGTACAAATTCGTTACTGTACTTTGAGAAAAAGTTCATGTAGGTTACTAAACTTTTAACATGTACAAATTCGTTACTGTACTTTCAAAAAAGTTCATATAAGTTACTAAACTTTTTACCATATTTCAATTATGTTATTGTACTTGTAAAAATTAGCATAATTGGGTCACTAAACTTTGAATAAAAACTGAGTAAAATAGGCGTGGTGACAATTTAGTGAAAGTATAGTAATGAATTTGTACATGTTAAAAGTTTAGTAACCTACATGAACTTTTTCTCAAAGTACAGTAACGTATTTGTACATTAACCCTATATTAAATGTGACTTGACACAACAACTCACACATGTATACATATAAGTATATGCATATACATTTCTGTACAGCTATAATATAGTATCAGACAACAAAACATGATAAAAATATAAAGTAAGAAAGAAAGAAACAAACCATCGGAGCACTTGTTTTTAGGGTTAGGAACAGTAGAAGATGAACGATTGTGATCCATATGATGAGATTTACCAGCTGCAGAAGTTGAGGGTATAGACAATCGTTCCTTCTCCTTATAATTATTATTATTATTACTATTCAAAACCCTAGAAGTTGAAGGTGATGATGAAGTTTTCTCTAAATGTTTATCTAACGCATCATTAATTCGTTTCCGATCCAACGGCCCTCCTCCTCCTACCATCTCCGACTTCGCCGACGATCCACCTCGATCTCTGTACATATATATTTAATTATATATTCATAAAATATAATATATTTGTTGTATGTATATGTCGATAATTTCGAAAAATAAGATAAAATTGGAAGAAAGTGTAGATCTGATTGGAAATTACGTTAACCTAATTGGATGAAATGAAGAAAAGAAGGAGATTATGAATTTGAAGAAAATAAAAAATTAGGGTTCGTGGATAGTCGAAGAAGGGGGCTAATTAATTAGGTCTTGTTTTCTCTCTCCTATTTCTTCATTCCCTGTTGTTGATCTTTTTTTAGTGGGAAAATAATTTTTTCGATCGAAGGTTTTGATAATTCGTAACCTTAGTACATTGTTTAAGTTTACTATATTTATCTTTTACTTCCTCCGTCCCAAAATGATTGTCATCGGACAAGAAACACACAGTTTAAGAAAAGTGTATTTATTACTATTGACTACCAATAGAATTTCAACTTTATAATTTTCAAGCATTTTGATTGGTTGATTTTGGAAGTGGGTAATAATTTTGGGACAAATATAAATAGTAAGGTGGACAAACAATTTGGGACGGAGGGAGTAACTATTTAATAAACACTTAATTACCATACTTATGATACATATCAAGTAAAGATCATTATTTTGAGTCATTTTCTCTCTCTTTTTTGAATTTCAAAAGAACCTTTTTTTACCTACCTCCAGCCCGGCCGTCGGTGCTTCGCCGGTGGACCGGGGGTTCTCTTTTGCTCACCTGTTACATACGCTACTGTAGTATATAGATGTTTATTTTTCCCATGTTTTTTTTTCATTAAATTTTACATGTTACACGGGAATTAACAATTTGTAGTTCCATTTTGGCCTCCATTGTCGGCTACTCACTAGTAGCTGTTTGGTGGTCGTTGGGCCTTCAACTTTTCTTCTCCCATCTCCCTCAAATCTCCTAAGCTTATGTATTAATCTGTGGTCACATAGGTTCTCTAGATATCGGGTTCCTCGATTCCTTTTGTATTTAGCTTTCTATCTAGTGACCTGAGTTCTTGGTTTCCTCTCTTCTCTTCATCCTCGTTTAACCACCGCTGCAATGTTGTTGTCTTCGAAATCTAATTTTGATTCCGTCTCCAGCCATCAATGCTTCTTTTCATATTTTTCAGCTTACCGTTTTCATTGCGGGGATGTTCACACAAGACTTCAATTGTCCTCTGTAAGTAGGTGGCCGTAAAGTAAGTCGTGTTGTTGCTTATTATTGCAGGTTGGTGTCTAAATTTCTTGCGGTGTTTCGCCCTTTTTCGTGGTCAAAACGACATGATGTTAGAGTTGTATGGGTGATGAGATCGGTTCAAACATTCCTATTTGGTTTCACTAGAATATAGTTATGATTTCGGTTTCAAAATGGGATTTTCAAGAAGGTTTGTCAAGGTCCTCAAATCCCTTCACTCGGTAGTTGTAATCTACTTTCTTATTAGGAAAATGATTGGTAGACTTAAAGTGGTAAGCCTAAATATAGACCTAAAAACATGATTGGTGAATGTAAAAAATTGATTGGATGAGATTTGGAGAGAGAAAAAATGAACCATTAAAATATGTAGGTCTGTATTTAGGCTTATGTAATTAGTTTCATATAGCATTACTCTTCTTATTATCTAATGGGTCAAGGTTGTTCTCAAGCAAGTTAGCTTTCAAGGATGTTCTAGGTCATATGGGTCTAGTTAGTTTTCAAGCAAGTCAGCTTTCAAGGATGTTCATGGTCAAATGGGTCTAGTTAGTTTTCAATCAAGTTACATTACAAGGATGTTCAAGGTTCAAGTAATGTTCAATGGGTTGTTTCAAGTTCAAGAAAAGTACGGGTTGATTCAACAAGATCAAAGGTCAATGGCTTCATTATTTCTGTATTCAAGTGGTTGTTTCACTATGTTCAAGGTGTTAGTCAAGTTTGTTTCGTGTTCAGTGGTTGTACTTCCAGATAGGAAAGATATCTTTCATATCTCACATGTATCGCAAGTTTTATATCAATATATATATATATATATATATATATATATATATATATATATATATATTATTTCACTAAAAAAAAGTAAGGAACATTATCATGGTAGTTATTTATATAAAATACATGCATTATATATATGGTAAGTAATTGTTCATCAAATGCATTGTGATTAAATTTAGTAGCCTTATCCAATGCCCCAGGGGCACTTCTTATCAAAATCTTTGACATAATTACATTTTTAATTTCTTTTTTTTAATCAAAATATCATCTCTAATAAAGATTAAGATAATTTATAAAGCCCATAACTATTTTACTTTGCAGCAATCATCATTAGTTACTCATTAGTAAAAATAATAATTCAATATGTAGCTTCTAAAACAACACCTTTCAAGAGCAAAGGGTATCGAGTACCAAGGTTGGAAAAGTCGGAAGTCGGGGGCGAGTCGGTCGGGACCTCGGAAGGACTAGTCGGGACTAGTCGGGGACTAGTCGGATTTTGACTTTTGTTGACTTTTTTACAATTAAATAATAAAATTCAAAATTATATGTGTAATAATATATATAAATTCTAAACATGAGCATAAATAAACATAGGCTTTAACATAATTAATTGTTCAAAACACATTAAACATAAATATTTGTTACTTGATGAGTTGATTCATTTTTCATTAACCATTCCTATCCATGATTTCAACTTCATCCGACTCATACTCAACATCCAAATCTACTTCCTCTTCCTCACTCTCCGACTCGAAATCTTCTTCATAAAGTTCCCTCGTTCTAGCACTTCGCCGAGGTGCTATAACTTCATCAACACCCATGGCCTCACCAATCACTTCATAAGATAATCCATCTACAATCCAATCTTGAGCCTCACTTGCTTCATTTGCTAAAAGTACTTCATGAGTTCTATCCTTTCTTATCTTGTTTTTCTCCATCAAATTTGCATTAAATTGAACATAAACAAGATTGTTTAACTTAGTGGTTCCCAATCTATTTCTTTTTTTTATATGAACCTACAAAGTTAAAATTAACCAACAAAAAGTTCAAGTAAATACATTACTTAGTTTAAGAAAGATATTTAAATTAGATTACTTTAAACTTAAAGTCACTAACCGCTTCAAATGTGCTCCAATTTCTTTCACATCCCAATGAACTAGTAGTTAATGAAAGTATCCTCATGGCAATCTTTCTCAAATTCGGAGTTGAGCTACCAAAAAAATCCCACCAATTTGCTACAATTTTAAAACAAACTTGTTAAGATATTAACTTATTAAGTTGATACATTTAAAACTAATAATATATTAATATATAATGCAACTAAACGATATTAATAAAAAAATATATAATGCATTACCCGGATCGTAATTGTCATTGTTCACTTCACATCCTTTGATTGCAATTAAACGATCAAAGTTACCTTTTTTAGTCTTGTAAATCGGCATCTCCTCAAATATGATTTTTCATTGCATATCATAATCTTCCGGATATAAAGTCTAAACAACTTCAACAAATGCGGCATTGACATCGGGATCATGTTGGACATCCAAATTATTATAAAGATAATACGGGTTTAGAAGATATGCCGTCAAATGTAGGCTCGTATCAAGTCTACCTTTCATCTTAGTTGAAATGATCTTCATAATTGGATCGCATTTGCTCTTTTTATTGTTCAAAGCATTCTTGATATCTTGTTGGGCCTTTTTAAGCTCACCGTGTAAGAAACCCATGGAAGGCTTCCAATCCGCATCAACCATTCGGAGAATTTTGACTAAAGGTTCAAATACTTCTAAACACTCTACCACACCATCCCAAGTTTTTTGATCTATCACCTTTGCTAAAACCTCTCTACCTTTCTTTGACTTAGATAAATTACATTCATACCATTTGGCACTAGCAAACATATGTCTTAGTGCCTCTTGCTTTTCAAGTAAACTTTGTAAAGTGAGAAATGCCGAAGCAAACCTTGTAACTCCCGGTCTCACAATATCCCTTTTCTTCGTGTATTGCCTCATCAAAGCCAATGATTTATGGTGAGCATAAATAAACACCGTTATCAATTTTGCTCTATCAAGTGTTCCTTTATACGGTTGTAGCCCACCAATAGCTTCAAATAGACAAATGTAAGTGTACATAAAATAAAATAGACAAATGTAAGTGTACATAAAATAAAGTAAACACATGTAATTGTAAATAAAATAAAATATAAGTGTACATAAAATAAAGTAAGTGTACATAAAATAGACAAATGTAAGTGTACATAAAATAAAGTAAACACATGTAATTGTAAATAAAATAAAATATTACCTTCAAGCATAAGATTGATCGTATATGCCGCACATGATGTCCAAAAGATTGTTGGCCTCTTCTCTTTTAACAACTTTGCCGCTCCCATATTATTAGAGGCATTGTCGGTCACAACTTGCACAACGTTTTCGGGAGCAACTTAAACAATGCAACTCTCGATATACTCAAATATGTACTCGCTTGTGTGAGCGTCATTGGAACATTCTTTGGAAGACAAGAAAACGGTACCTAATTTCGAATTCACACACAAATTCATTATGCTCCTCCTTTTTCTATCGGACCATGCATCCGTCATAATCGAGCATCCACTTTGCTTCCATGCATCTTCATGGTCTTTCATCAAAGTTTTTATTCTTTCAACCTCTTTCTTTAAATAAGGTTCCGCCATCTCATATCTAGTTGGAGTTGGAGCCGTAGGTCCAAATTGACCAATCGCTTCCACTAAGCTTTTGAAACTCGCTCTCTCAAAGGTGTGAAATGGAATCGCACATTCATAAGCCCACCTACAAATATATTCTTTCACTCGAATCACTTGTTCTTTTCTCATAACATTATCAAGCTTGCTTTGTACCCCCTTTCCCTTATCCGGCACCTTTGTGGTAACAAAACTATCCATTGGACCATGAACACGTGGTGACTTCACCTCTCCAAAATCTAATTCCAATTCATCCAAGTTAACCGTTTCATTACTATGAATATTGACCTCCGCTCTCAAAGCTTCGGCTTTGCCTTTTTTATCTTTCTTTTTAACTTTGTTAGCATCAAGAGCAATTTGGCATTTGAGTTTGTCTTGGTCGGTGGCTTTAGCATATGACCCAACATTTCCCTTAATTCCGGCTATGTGGTGTTTGAACCTATTAATTCCACACGTATAAACTTTGCCACATAGTAGACATTTGATTTTTTCCTTATTATTTGGATCAAGAACACCATATTCCCACCCAACATCTTCCGATTTCTTTTTGTTAACACTAGATGTTGATTACGTGGATTGGGGAGTTGAAGAAGTTGCCATTACTAAAAGAATAATCATATAATCAATTAATCATTTAATCAATGAATCATATAATCAATTAATCATATAATCAATACGTTACTATAAACTAAATCGTATAATCATTCATCAATATGAGTATATGACAACATTAATCTATAATTGAACATAAGTACATAACAAAAGAATGAATTAGAGAAAGAATTAGAGAAAGATCGCAAGAATTAGAGAAAGATTCAAAGAATTCAAACCTTATTTAATCAATTGTTGGTGTGGATGGAGAGTTGCTGTTCCTGTTTCTCGTTCGTCGCCACAGAAAGAAAAAAAAAAAAAAAGAACCGCTGGAATGGAAAAAAGAGGCGCACCATCACTTCTTCTAAAAACCCTATTTTTTAAAAAGTTTGACCAATGTTGACCTGACTAAAAACCCGCCCCAGGTCCGACCCGGACCGTATTTTGACCCAAAAAACGCGCCCAATCCGACTAATCCGACCCGGACCGACTTTGACCCGTTGACCGTTGACCCGTATTTTGGTAGCGATTTGGCTGGTGCCGAATCGGGATGCCACCCAGACCCGACTAGTCGCCGACTAGTCGGCCGCCCCAGCCGACTTTTACAACACTGTCGAGTACAGTGTTTTGTTGATGACACTATTGTTAAAAATCTAGCAGTGTGGAAAATAGTATTCTCGAGTTTCTGATTTTTTGCTTTTTAAATTTTTTTGAATACAAATAAATGAATTTGAATAACGAATAAATTAAATAAAAAGAAATTCCTTCATTAAATTCAATAAAAAATTATAGTTACTAAAATTAAAATGGAAAAGTACACAAAAATGTACTATATTTTTTTTACCTATTTCGATTAAAGGCACACAACTTTAAAATATTCAATTTAAGTTATCGAACTTTCAATTTGTAATCAAGTTACGGACGTATTTTTCGTTACATTTTACAAACGGCGAATTGTCACCGAACTTCTTCTTTATAAGTAACTTAACTACTTAGTCGACTACTATTCCTCGATCAATTTCAAAAAATATTGAGTGATAAGAGAAAAATTAGAGTTTGAAGTGGCGATGACTTTTTGTTAAATTCTCTATTCTCACTCAATATTTTTTATAATTGATCGAGGAATAGTAATCGATTAAGTAGATATATTACTTATAAAGAAGAAATTTGATGATAATTCGTCATTTGTGCAATTTCACAAAAACCACGTCCTTAACTTATTACAAATTGAAAGTTCGATACCTTAAATTAAAAAAAAAAAAGAGTTGTGTACCTTTAATTGAAATAGATGAAAAGTATAGTACCTTTTTATATACATTTCCCAAATTAAAAGTACATAATTTAAATACAATAGTTAAAAACAAAAATTAAAATAAACTACTATACGCCGTTCGCTTCATTCCACCTCTGCTCACGTTTCATCCAAAGATGCTCGACAAGGTCAGCTTGAAGTCCCTCGTGCACATCTCGATCACGTAGTTCCTTGGTTTTCCTCTGGTATGTAGCACACCTCTCGATCCAAGTATCTTGTATATTCCCAACATGTACATGAAATTCTTCATCCTCGACAATGTTGTAGCCGTCATCTTAGATTATCATGTTATGCAGTAAAATACAAGCATATAGGATTCATTTTATAGCGTTTAGACTATAAAATCTTGCCGGTTGTTGTAGTTTATTTCACCTGCCTTGTAACACACCAAAAGTGCACTCAACATCCTTTTGAGCACACGCTTGTTTCTTACTATAATAAAGCTTCTTTTGATCAATCTCACTTGAGAAGCCCTTAACGAACGATGCCAGTGACGGGTAAATCCCGTCAGCAAGATAGTACCCTCTATCGTAATCTATATCGGTCACTGTATACGGAAATTGGGGAGCATAGTCATTTAGCAAAATCCTGAACAACGGATATGTATTAAGGACATTTATGTCATTATTCGACCCCGCACCCCCAAAGTATGCATGCCAAATCCACATGTCGTACGAGGCGACAACTTCAAGCATAATCGTCGGATATCCATGATCGCCTCGTGTGTATTTCCATTTCCATGCAGTTAGGTATTGTGTCCAAGCCCAATGCATACAATCTACGCTCCCAATCATGCCGGGAAAACCATGAAGGTCGTGATGTTTGAAATACGAACGATGTATATCTTCGTTTGTTTGGTTCTCTCATGTACACATTTAAATATAAATCAAGTATATATGCACTTTAAAAAATTTGTAAAATGTTACTAGAGGCTCGTTCCGACATTTGTAAATATTCGTCAAATGCATCCAGACCTGTAACGTATGCCAATTGATGAAGGGCGGAAGTGACTTCTTGAATGGTTGTAAAACCCGGAACGCCATGAGTATCGAATCGTTGACGAAACCACAAAAAATAGTCAGGAAGAGATTCGATAGAGTAAGTACTAAAACCTTCTTAAATTCGGAGGAATAAACGCCGACTCATACGGAACCGACGTGTGAAATATTCATGCTGGTATTTTGCGTTTTCGAACAAAGTAATCATTCATTAAGTTTTGTTCCGCCGTTACTCGATCACGATGCATGTAGCGACATGAATGAGCATTGGAACTTTCAAGTTCCTCTCGAGGAATTTAAACATCATTACAATATGTACGTGCAACAATGAGAAGTTTTATCATAGTTTCGTCGACGGAAGATGAATCGGAAGACATGTTTAGGGTAAAATGTGTATTGAATTAGAGAAAACGGAAAGATTGAGGTGCGAATTTTATTATCATTATGTGCGAATTACATGAAATTGTCCGTATTGTTGTATATTTAATGAATAGATGAAGTGGTAAGTTACAATTTAGAAAAAACTATATGAGGAAATAGTTCAAGTAGAGATCAACTAAAATTGATTTAATATGGGAATATTATTGAAAGGGTGCTAGTGATTAGCATACTTGATAATGTGGTACGTGTGCTAGTATAACAAAGTACCTCGTAATAATTAAATAGTTATAGTGTTAACTATAGGAAATGACCTTAAGATAAATAGCTGCGGCGATATGGATGAGAGATATTTCATCTTTAAGCGTGATTTATGCCAACAAAATAGGTTACTTGCATAATCTAAATTAAGTTCTCATTATAGATATGAGTTTTGTAGTTTTATAAAAGTTGCCATTGTTAAAGTTAAAGGGAAAGAGTATAAGTATTTATATTGTCTTACAGATCTCGGCATGTTGCTAGTTTATACTTATGCTACTACTCTTGTAATTGCTAATTATAATCATTTAAGGAATTATATGATTAGAGTGATATGTCAAAAATTGGAGTTATTGGGTTAATGGAACTGGATTGTTTATCTGTAGATCATGTGTGCGTGACATGTAATAAACTTCCTTGTTTACGTTCGCGAAATGTGATTTGAGTATGGATATGTGTTAAGTACATCTTAGTTTGATGTTTTAAATTAGTAAATCAGTGGAGTGGTACATGCTAATCGTTGATGAACTTCGATTGTATCTAGTAGCTGTTATTATTGAAAGTGATGGTAATTCACTTAGGAATAACATAGCTGTTGTGTTGAAAATGTGATTATGACGTCCATATTAACATTCCTCCTGGGGGAGCCTGCATATGCGGATGGGCTCAGGGGGAGGGTGTTGCATAAAAGTGATGGGATTATGATAGAATTGTTCATTAGTGGGAAATGTTGTGGATATGTGATTCGTGATATGAGCAATAAATTGTATTGTTATTCAGGTCTTATATGATTATATGAAATTTTGCTTGGATCGGGTATGATTAGAATTCGAGGACGAAATCCTTTTAAGGGGGGTAGATTTGTAACATCCTCGAAATGGGCCTAGTAGAAATACATTAATCTCCTTATTTTAAATTGATATTTAAATTGTATTCTAAATACTTGGTGTATTTTGATAACTGAAATAAATAGGTCAAATGGTCAAATGACTTATTGTGTTAAATGAATTATTGCTCGTTTTAAAGAACCTTAGTTGAATGCCTAATAAAATGTATTTCTCGCAAAAGGTTTCTAGGTTCCAGATAATAGGTTTAGAGCGGGTATAATATGTACACCAACCTTGCACTGCATAATTGGGGAAGTCGACCTAACTTATTTCCCTTTCATTTTCTTTTTGTTTTCCTCATCTCTTTCAAACTAAACACACACACATACACTTGAAGATTTAAGAAATCAAAAGAGAGAAGCATTGCAAATCGATTAAGCTTGGATTCGTGGTTAACTACTTAGCATCTTCATCATCAACTTGTTAGCATCTTGATTGTAAGTTTAATTTACTCTAAAAATATATGTATATAACTTAGGTTTGAAGAAATTAAATGGAATAAGTAAACATGTATAGATTTGATGTTTGATGAAGTGATATGTTGTTATAACATGATATATGATGATAGTTGAGGTTGCTTGTTGGTAAAAATCGTATCTAGTGTTCGAAATTGTGATTTGGAGGGTTTTGGTTCGTGGTTTGGGGGTTGTTAATCTGCTGCTGCTGCTGTTCCAGACGATCAAGCCGGCGGGTCGCTATACCAAGCCGGCGGGTTCCTTGTGATTAAATGGGAACCGGCGGGTGAGACAACCAAGTCGGCGGGTTAATGATCCTAGCCGGCGGCTACTTAGCCAAGCCGGTGGCTTCTGTAGCCTTTAAACCACATTTATCTCCTGTTTGTGAAAAATCTAATTCACCCGGCTGCTGGGGGGGTCTGACCCGGTGGTTCATGTGGTGGAGCCGTAGGCTTTAAGACCCTAGCCGACGGTTTCATGGGCCATTTCAGCGTGCTTGTATTCGTTTTAAATTCTTTGGTAACTGATATGTTATATGTTTATATGATTAGTAACCTGCAATGCGGTATCATGATAAGTAAATTTGTGAATTTATATACATGTTTAAATGTTGTAAATTGAATTATCATGTTTGATGACAATGGTGCACTTTTATTCAATTTGGAAATATTTGAGATGGGTTACTGACTGGTATTATTTAGTTGTGTTTCCAGATAAGACAAAGACTCGATAATATTAGACCATTGAGTGAAGACGGAGATTGTCAAGTGTGAGTGGATCTTGGACTCTCAGTCTAAGTTAGTTGTAACAACATGTTACAACGGGTAAACTTGATTTATTGCAATGATTGCTTTAATATTATATTGCCATGATGGCTGACCCTTGATTGATTATTGGTGTCCTACAAACTATGATAGTTGTGGACTATTTGATTGGTGGAGGTCAACTAATGTGTTGGGTTTGGGTACTATTACTTGGACATCGCAAGTGCTTTGTACATGTGTTGGACACTGCAATTGCGTTGTATGTAGTAATAGTACCAAACTATCGGTTTAACCGCTGATTGGCCTTCAGTTGGTTTTAAGTGTTACTTGGGGGACCACCGCGGCATGAGGGTACCTCAAGGACCACCGATCCTTCTATGTTGCTTGTGCATTACTTGGTTGTAGGCATTTGTTAAGCTGAGTTAGAATGTTAGCCTTGGATTCATTCACTTAGCTTTGTGCTAATCCCACCTCCCAACTTCTTGCAGGTTTAGCTTGTGGTTGTGGGTTGTTAGAAGTTTGGCTTGAAGGAATGTTTGGTACCGCTCTCTGATCTATTTGGAAACGTTTTGGATTGAAAATAATTATGTCATGGATTTTAATATAACACCCAACCTGGTATTGATAATTGTTATGATAATATAGTTTTAGAGTTTGTACGTAAACGAATTACTATTTTGAAAGGTAAGTATGAAACCTAACGTTATATATTTAATCGTGCGCTTCCGATATGTTTTAAAATATATATATATATATATATATATATATATATATATATATATATATATATATATATGACCTTGAAAATTGAGGGTTGTTATAAATTGGTATTAGAGCGTAGGTTTGGGTAAATTGAACATTGGTAAATGTTCAATCCCAAATCTATTGTGTATTTGTAAAACATTCCAAGGTGCGGGATTAGCCACTGCGAATCGGTTAGAATATTGTGTGCTAACGCTTAAACTTTGTGAGATGTTCTTTGGGTGCAGAGAAGGTAGGAGACGAGCAACCAACCGGTACTCATGGCTTTTCCTCCATAAGGTAAATTCACGATAAACTTTCTTGAATTTAAATTAAGGCGAGTTGCCACTTGCTATGATGATATGTGTTTATTAGCAGAGTTATTTGGTTAGAATAGCAAATTTTCCTAGTTATGAATCATTGGTGGTTATTACATGGTAAGGTGATGATAGAAGGGTTGAACGTGATATTTGCACTAGAAATTGCTTGAAATGAATTTGGATGTATAGGGATGTGTCGAAATTATTGAGTAATGTGTGATTTAGGATCATTTATGGAATATTGAATAAAAAGCGAGGCTATAAATCTTTGTTAATGAAATTGTGTAGTTATTGTTGAAAGTATAATTGTTCCATGAAGAAGTGTTTAAATATGTTTATGAAACATGTGAATTGTGAAATAGTCTATTGGCTTAAGAAAGAAGTGAGTATATTTAGTCAAGACTAAACTAGTAAATAATATGTTAACAGGAGTTAATGGTATAAATGATGACATGATTATATTTGTTATTACCTGCGGTTAGTTGTTACGTGATTAGAGGCGAGTAGAAATGCCGATAATGTGGTTAACTGAGTAATTAAAATTACTCGTATATAATGAATTATTGATATGGTAAACATAGAATTATTTGCTTATGAGAAATGAATGATTTTGGGATAATGAGTTTGATTGGAGGTTGTAGTAAGTTCTACGCCGATCGTGTGTGGTAGCAATAGTGTTTGATAACACCTCAAATGATGAAAGGATATAGAAAATTACATGTTTCAGAATTCGGATAAACATGGGTAATGAAATAAGTAGGTTGCTGAATTGAATTCTTTAGGAATGAACCCCTGATAAAGGTTGTAATGAGTTGTATGAAATAATCGGATTATGTAAACTTGATTGGATAAGATATGAGACGATTTAAATAAATAGATGTTGTAAAGAAGTAGCAAACGTGTTGACATTGTTTAAATTATTGGTGGCATGTGATTAAGAGAAAGAAAATCCTATTGGTAATTATGATACGAAGTAGCCTGAAAGTGAAATGTGAAGGAACATAATATTGCAACGCTTGATCACCGTTGCCCTATTATGCTATGTCACAGGAAATTGTTGAGGCTACCAAGTATCATTAAGATTTAAATATGTTGTAGGAATAGAAGATGGTATTGCGTTAATTGTTTAACATTTGTCTTGATATGATAAGTGTATATATTCAAGTTGCCTTTGTTGAAATTGCGGTTGTTTGATTATATGGAAATGGATTACCCATTATCGGGTTATGTAGTGTCCAAATGGGTCACTATTGAGTTTAAGGCTTGTATTAAGCCGAGATTGAGATTTTAATTATTATAAAAGGAATTATTGTATTCCTAAATGCTTTGATTAAAAGTTATTAATGCAGGTTAAACCTAAACCATGAAAAGTTAGAATATTGATAAACTTAGGTGATAAGCAAAATGTATTATCTAAGCGAACCAAATAGTGTCCCAATTGAGTTGGAAATTCGCATTGAAATGTATCAAGTTGAAAGATTAGAAAGTATATCATCCATTATGGATTATAGGTGTCAATTGTGTTAGCGTAAGTGCTTAAGATAAAGCACATGAATTAAAGTAAGACTTAATGATATAAAATTTATGTGTGGTATGTTGACTTTGAAAGTCAAATTGTCATAGTGAGTTTTGGTTTGTATGTGTATAGAAATGTATAAAATCAATTGAATATGATTGGACTTGTTTGAGTTAACCTTGTGGAAAATGGTTAGGAGTGATCACCAATTGGTTGGGTAAATTTGAAGTTGACAAATAGTCGACGATGTCGAAATAGTCAAACATAGGTGAAATTTAGCTTTGATATGTGACTTACTTTTCCTTAAAGGATTAATTAGTGTCAAAATGGGTTATCCATGACCCAAATGAGTTTAAAGAGTTGTCAAAGGTTATGAAACCTTGGTTAATTGTTTAAGTTCATCTTAATGTGCCGAGTGAGTGTGTAAAGAGTTTAAACTCATCGGTAACCGGTTTATGATCAAAGTTGCTAACCAAAAGTAGAAAAGAAGCTGTTATTATGGAATAATGAAAGTATGTGCAAAATTTTGTGTCTAATATGTTATCAAGTAAAAGGATTGATTGTTTAATAATACTATTTGGCTATTTGTAGATTTGTAGTTGCAATTGTGTGAAATTGCCCGTGATTGCTTAGGAAACGCGCCGTGATTTGGATTAATCACAAAGCGTTTTGATGATTGGTTAAATCATCAATCTAAGAATTTTGACTTAAATTTCGTGTTGCCATGCTTACTTATATTAAAATTTGAATATTGCCCAATTATGTACAATCTTATTGTTAAAGTCAATGATTAAAGGAATTGAAATATCATGAAAGATATTATGATATAATGAAATATACGGAGTTGGTTAACTTGTAATTAATTGATTACCGATTGGTATGAATACATGTGCATTTGTTTAGGTTGTTGACGGCTTAATAAAGGCTTTAATAGCCTAAGTAGTCTATTTTAGGAAGTAAATGGATAAGAAAGGCGAATTGTCATGAAAGTAATAGCTAAAAAAAAATTAAAAAAATTTAATGATTATATTTCCATTACTTGAGATTTATGTGAAATTTATATGTGATTATACACCTGATAGCGTAATGAAGTAATAAACCGCAACTAGAAAAGTTTGAATATGAATCAAGCCAACCTAGGGGTCTATTATGTGAAATCAATATGATATTGATCTAGTGGAAAATGTACTTATGAATATCACATTGAAATGTGGTAGTACTTATGTTGGTGACATAGTACTAGTTGATGTGGTATTAACATCTGGTTAGATGAAATTGATGCTAAGTAATAGAATAGTTATAGTTATAGTGATGCCTTTAAAATGTGACATCTACTATGCTTATTAATATATGAAGGGTTATATGAATTTGATTTCTTGATGAATAAGGGTTTAAACTGTGGAATTGATAATTTTATTATCATTATGTGCGAATTACATGAAATTGTCCGTATTGTTGTATATCTAATGAATAGATGAAGTGGTAAGTTACAATTTAGAAAAAACTATATGAGGAAATAGTTCAAGTAGAGATCAACTAAAATTGATTTAATATGGGAATATTATTGAAAGGGTGCTAGTGATTAGCATACTTGATAATGTGGTACGTGTGCTAGTATAATAAAGTACCTCGTAATAATTAAATAGTTATAGTGTTAACTATAGGAAATGACCTTAAGATAAATAGCTGCGGCGATATGGATGAGAGATATTTCATCTTTAAGCGTGATTTATGCCAACAAAATAGGTTACTTGCATAATCTAAATTAAGTTCTCATTATAGATATGAGTTTTGTAGTTTTATAAAAGTTGCCGTTGTTAAAGTTAAAGGGAAAGAGTATAAGTATTTATATTGGCTTACAGATCTCGGCATGTTGCTAGTTTATACTTATGCTACTACTCTTGTAATTGCTAATTATAATCATTTAAGGAATTATATGATTAGAGTGATATGTCAAAAATTGGAGTTATTGGGTTAATGGAACTGGATTGTTTATCTGTAGATCATGTGTGCGTGACATGTAATAAACTTCCTTGTTTACGTTCGCGAAATGTGATTTGAGTATGGATATGTGTTAAGTACATCTTAGTTTGATGTTTTAAATTAGTAAATCAGTGGAGTGGTACATGCTAATCGTTGATGAACTTCGATTGTATCTAGTAGCTGTTATTATTGAAAGTGATGGTAATTCACTTAGGAATAACATAGCTGTTGTGTTGAAAATGTGATTATGACGTCCATATTAACATTCCTCCTAGGGGAGCCTGCATATGCGAATGGGCTCAGGGGGAGGGTGTTGCATAAAAGTGATGGGATTATGATAGAATTGTTCATTAGTGGGAAATGTTGTGGATATGTGATTCGTGATATGAGCAATAAATTGTATTGTTATTCAGGTCTTATATGATTATATGAAATTTTGCTTGGATCGGGTATGATTAGAATTCGAGGACGAAATCCTTTTAAGGGGGGTAGATTTGTAACATCCTCGAAATGGGCCTAGTAGAAATACATTAATCTCCTTATTTTAAATTGATATTTAAATTGTATTCTAAATACTTGGTGTATTTTGATAACTGAAATAAATAGGTCAAATGGTCAAATGACTTATTGTGATAATGAATTATTGCTCGTTTTAAAGAACCTTAGTTGAATGCCTAATAAAATGTATTTCTCGCAAAAGGTTTCTAGGTTCCAGACAATAGGTTTAGAGCGGGTATAATATGTACACCAACCTTGCACTGTATAATTGGGGAAGTCGACCTAACTTATTTCCCTTTCCTTTTCTTTTTGTTTTCCTCATCTCTTTCAAACTAAACACACACACATACACTTGAAGATTTAAGAAATCAAAAGAGAGAAGCATTGCAAATCGATTAAGCTTGGATTCGTGGTTAACTACTTAGCATCTTCATCATCAACTTGTTAGCATCTTGATTATAAGTTTAATTTACTCTAAAAATATATGTATATAACTTAGGTTTGAAGAAATTAAATGGAATAAGTAAACATGTATAGATTTGATGTTTGATGAAGTGATATGTTGTTATAACATGATATATGATGATAGTTGAGGTTGCTTGTTGGTAAAAATTGTATCTAGTGTTCGAATTTGTGATTTGGAGGGTTTTGGTTGGTGGTTTGGGGGTTGTTAATCTGCTGCTACTGCTGTTCCAGACGATCAAGCCGGCGGGTCGCTATACCAAGCCGGCGGGTTCCTTGTGATTAAATGGGAACCGACGGGTGAGACAACCAAGCCGGTGGGTTAATGATCCTAGCCTGCGGCTACTTAGCCAAGCCGGTGGCTTCTGTAGCCTTTAAACCACATTTATCTCCTGTTTGATAAAAATCTAATTCACCCGGCTGCTGGGGGGTCTGACCCGGTGGTTCATGTGGTGGAGCCGTAGGCTTTAAGACCCTAGCCGGCGGTTTCATGGGCCATTTCAGCTTGCTTGTATTCGTTTTAAATTCTTTGGTAACTGATATGTTATATGTTTATATGATTAGTAACCTGCAATGCGGTATCATGATAAGTAAATTTGTGAATTTATATACATGTTTAAATGTTGTAAATTGAATTATCATGTTTGATGAAAATGGTGCACTTTTATTCAATTTGGAAATATTTGAGATGGGTTACTGACTGGTATTATTCTGTTGTGTTTCCAGATAAGACAAAGACTCGATAATATTAGACCATTGAGTGAAGACGGAGATTGTCAAGTGTGAGTGGATCTTGGACTCTCAGTCTAAGTTAGTTGTAACAACATGTTACAACGGGTAAACTTGATTTATTGCAATGATTGCTTTAATATTATATTGCCATGATGGCTGACCCTTGATTGATTATTGGTGTCCTATAAACTATGATAGTTGTGGACTATTTGATTGGTGGAGGTCAACTAATGTGTTGGGTTTGGGTACTATTACTTGGACATCGCAAGTGCCTTGTACATGTGTTGGATACTGCAATTGCATTGTATGTAGTAATAGTACCAAACTATCGGTTTAACCGCTGATTGGCCTTCAGTTGGTTTTAAGTTTTACTTGGGGGACCACCGCGGCCTGAGGGTACCTCAAGGACCACCGATCCTTCTATGTTGCTTGTGCATTACTTGGTTGTAGGCATTTGTTAAGCTGAGTTAGAATGTTAGCCTTGGATTCATTCACTTAGCTTTGTGCTAATCCCACCTCCCAACTTCTTGCAGGTTTAGCTTGTGGTTGTGGGTTGTTAGAAGTTTGGCTTGAAGAAATGTTTGGTACCGCTCTCTGATCTATTTGGAAACGTTTTGGATTGAAAATAATTATGTCATGGATTTTAATATAACACCCAACCTGGTATTGATAATTGTTATGATAATATAGTTTTAGAGTTTGTACGTAAACGAATTACTATTTTGAAAGGTAAGTATGAAACCTAACGTTATATATTTAATCGTGCGCTTCCGATATGTTTTAAAATATATATATATATATATATATATATATATATATATATATATATATATATATATATATGACCTTGAAAATTGAGGGTTGTTATAAATTGTTATCAGAGCGTAGGTTTGGGTGAATTGAACATTGGTAAATGTTCATGTAACATCCCCAAATCGGGCTTAGGAGAAAAAGGTATTTCCTTTAAATTATTTATGCGATTTATAATTTTTACCTGTGTTTGATTTTAAATTTAATAGGTAAATGAGCCTCAGGAAATATTGTGACTATTGAAATGTTAGCTGTTTTAGATAATTTTAGGTGACGGTAAAATAAAATAATTTTCTCGCATTTGAAATTTAGGTTTCAGACAATAGATCAAAAGAAGGTATTGAATTACACTGTGAGATAATTGGTGTCGGTGTAATAAAAGTTAGGGGCCGACCTTTATTTCCCCATTTTCATTGTTCTTCATTTGGTTCCTTCAAAACCTTACTCACAAATCACCAACCCATATTACTAGTGAAGATTGATGCATGTTTAAACAAGATTAGAAGATTGAATCCTTGGAAACTCATCACTATCATCATCTTTTTCTTGCTTTATCTTCTAAGTAAGTTCTTGTTTACCTAAATAGAGAAATTAGGTTAAATTGTTTTATGGAATGAAATTAGAGCTGGATAAATTCGTTTGATGCTTGTAAGATGATTGAATGACGACTACTAATCTCTACTAAGTTGATTACATGTTGATTTCATGCTAAAATAGTTAGTTTTCTTGAGTTTTAGGTTTGAATGTGAAATAGTTAGGTTATATGTGTTTTGTTTGAATTGTGATGATATGAGGCTTAAATCTTTGTTATATGTTGATATTAGAAGTTGTTATGGCCAAAGTTTGGTAAAAATTCGAGTATAGAACTGAGTTTGGTCGATTTTGTGGTTTTGGTTCGTGCTGTGTAATTACAGGTTTGAACCTCTGCTGAAAAACTGAGGAACGCGATCCTGTATCATTGCCCGGATAGCGTTGCCATGTGTTACTTGGTTACCCGCATGTTTTGTTCTTATAAACGCGATCCTGAAGCCTCTTACCTAGATCGCGTTCATCAGTAGATTATTGAGTTCGTTTGGATTTGTTCTTACGAACGCGATCCAAGCCTTTTTCCCGGATCGCGTTCCACAGTGTATTTTGGTAACAGAATATTTTCCTTAAGAGGAACGCGATCCCAACCCCATTGTCTGGATCGCATTTGTCTTTGTAATTTTGAAGAATTTGATATTTTGTGAACTTATATGAATCTAACACTTATATTATTTAGTTATCGATATTTCTTAATTATCAATGTATGTAATTGAGTATAGTCATAATTAAATTATGAAACAAGTTATTAACTTGTGTTTTAATTTTGTTTACAGAGACACCGAAGACTCAATAAAATAAGACTTTTGAGTTTGGAGACGGAGACTGACAGGTGAGTGGACTAGTTCTCACAATTTAATCTTGGTGTTAACAGTTAATTGCATCAATTTTAAGTTGCTTGTATTGACTGATTTATCGTTACGTTAATGATAGGATTATTGATTAAACTTGTGGTTTGACGGATTGATTGAATTTTAGTGAATAATTCCATGATAGGTTGGAATGATAGAGGTCAATTTTGGGTTTAGTTGCTATAGGTTAATCCTTATGGGTCGGATGAACATTCGTTGTGAATTAATCCATATTGGTTAAAGATAGCAATAAACTATCGGTAAAAATCTCTGTATTGGCCTGCAGTTGATTATTAAGTGTTCTTGGAGTGCCACCGCGGACTGAGGGTATCTCAAGAACCACCGATCCTCTGTTTGATTGTTTATTTAGATGATTGTTGTGAATTGATTGTTATACTAAGTTAGATTGTTAGACTTAGTTTACTCACTTAGCTTCGTGCTAATTCCCCACAATACTTTTGCAGGTTAACTTTTGGGTTGTTTGGGACGTGTTGATGGTTTGAAGAAATGTTTGCCAAGTTGAACTCTGATCGTTTTGTTATTACTTTGTTTTGTTAAATAACACCCAGTCGATAATTATCGTTTGTAACTATATTTAAATTTTAGAACATATGTAATGTTTTGGTTGTTGATATCGTGACATCTATGTATATATTATATATGGGATTTGCGCTTCCGAATTAATTAAAAAAAAAAATTGTGTCTTAAATTGTGGGGTGTTATAAGTTGGTATCAAAGCCTAGGTTTAGGTGAATTGAGCATTTTAAAGTGTTCAGTCCTAAACTTAGTCATGTTGGTCAAACATTTCTTGTGGTGGGGATTAGTTATGATAGTCGAGTGAATTAGTTTGCTAGTACTAACAATTAACGAATGTTGAGATGTGATATGATTTCAGATATGGCGGATAATGAGCCACCTTCCCATACTCTTAATGATACTTCGCAGACAGATGCACCACCGGAGAATCATGGTCATAACGGTACATCAAATTTAGCCGGAGGAGAAACCGAAACAGATCAGGAGTATATTATTAGATTGGAGAATAGAGTGTTGGAACTTCAGAGAGAACAGGCTGGATCTTCTCAACATCCAGTTTCTACTCGTCCACATATTGCGACTAATGTTCCACCTATTGTATCTTCTACACGGATTCCGGTATCTAATCCTTTTATTTCACAACAGCAGCAACATGGTTATACTTATCAGACCTCGGGTCCTTTTCCTTCGTCTGGTTATTCTAGTTATCAAATACCTATTCCACCTTTCCAACAGTTGAAGAAAGGTTGTTCTCTTAAAACCTTTATGTCATGCAATCCTTCAGTATATTCTGGAAGTACCGATCCTACGGTCACTCTTGACTGGCTTCGTGATGTTGAGAGAAAACTGAATGTATGTCATTGTGAGGAGGAGGATAAGGTACCTTATGCGGTTCAGTTGTTAAAGGGTCAAGACATGTCATGGTGGGATTCGATTACTGCACCATTATCTCCACAACAGTTGAATGCTATTAGATGGCCAGATTTTCATGCCGAAGTTTGTAAGCAATTTTGCTCGGAGTATAATCTTTCCCGTATTAGACAAGAATTCCTTGACTTGCAAAAGACTGATCAGATGACAATTGATGATTTGATAAAGCAGTTTTCCGATAAATTGCGGTTTGTACAACAGTGCGTTCCGACTGAACGGACCAAAATAGATCATTTTGTGAAAACATTACCTCCTGATTACCGTACTACAGTGAGACTAGCAGGTTCACTTCCTCAAGCTTATGATTTAGCTCGTTCGGTTGATGGGGACATTTTGGCTAAAAGAGTGATGAATAAAGAAAAGTATTCACAGAAAAACAAAGGAGATTCTTCGAGTAAACAGAAAGGTCAAGGTAGTCAACAAAATAGGAGATCGAATTCTGGTATTCCAACGGATAGTAACTATTGTAATAGATGTCAAGCTAGGCATAATGGTCCTTGTACTCCCCAGACATCTAGATGTGTTAAGTGTGGAATTTTTGGTCACGCTGCAAAAGATTGTACCTACCCAAATAGCGTGTGTTGGAATTGCCATAAAGAAGGGCATCGTGCAGGGGATTGTTCGGAGGCAAAGAGACAGAGTATGGGTACGGGTAAAGGTTCGTCATCTTCTGGTCAAAAGAGGAAGAATCCTCCAGTAGCCGCTAGCCGAGCTTTCCGAATGACAGTTGATGAGGCTGTCACCACTGAAGATGTCATCACTGGTACATTTCTCATAAATTCTGTATCAGCTCGTGTATTGTTTGATTCTGGTGCCAATTGTTCGTTTATATCTGTGAACTTTTGTGATAGACTGAAATTGATCCCCTCTTTGATTGTTAAACCTTTAGAAGTTGAAATTGCTGACGGTAAATTAGTTCCTGTTACCACATCGGTAGCTGGAGCTAGTATACTTATTGAGGGTCATAATTTCCTAGTCTCCTTTTTGTTAATGCCAATTCCTAGTTTCGATGTAGTTATTGGTATGGATTGGTTAAGTTTGAATAAAGCCAACATTGATTGTCATAGAAAGATTATAAGAATTCTGATTTCCGATGGGTTATACGTCATGGCTTGATGAGAACGAGTAAAGGGTAGTCTACCATTGATTTCGTTGTTGAAAGCTAGGAAATCTCTATCTAAGGGATGTGATTCTTATTTGGCTTATGTGATAGATAACAAGTTAGAAAAGAAATATTTGTCCAATTTTCCGGTTGTTTCTGAATACCCGGAAGTTTTTCCGGATGAATTGCCTGGTTTACCCCCTGTAAGAGATGTAGAATTTCAGATTGATTTGATTCATGGTTCGACTCCTGTAGCTAAGTCTCCTTATAGATTAGCTCCCTCTGAAATCCTTGAGATGATGGGTCAGATTCAGGAACTGTTAGATAAAGGGTTTATTCGACCGAGTTCTTCCCCGTGGGGTGCTCCTGTGTTGTTTGTTAAGAAAAAGGATGGTACTTTGCGAATGTGTATTGATTATAGAGAGCTCAATAAAAGAACGGTGAAAAACAAATATCCATTGCCTAGAATTGATGAGTTATTCGATCAGTTACAGGGATCATCCTATTTTTCTAAGATTGATTTGAGATCCGGTTATCATCAGGTACGAGTTCATGAGGAAGATGTTCCTAAGACTGCTTTTCGTACCCGGTACGGTCATTATGAGTTTTTAGTTATGCCTTTTGGATTGACAAATGCTCCTGCTATTTTCATGGATTTAATGAATCGAGTTTGTCGACCTTTTCTAGACAAGTTTGTGATTGTATTTATTGACGATATCTTGATTTATTCTAAGTCGGAAATTGAGCATGAACATCATTTGAGATTGATTCTTGATATTTTGAAAAGAGAAAGTCTTTATGCAAAATTTTCCAAGTGTGAATTTTGGCTTCGAGAGGTACAGTTTCTTGGTCATATTATTTGTAAAGATGGAGTCAAAGTGGATCCTTCTAAAGTGGAAGCCGTTATGAATTGGAATGCTCCTAAAACTCCTTCTGAGATTAAAAGTTTTCTTGGTTTAGCAGGGTATTATCGGAAGTTTATCAAAGATTTTTCCAAAATTGCTGGCCCGTTAACTAAGTTAACTAGGAAAGATGTTAAATTTGAGTGGAGTGATCAACAGGAATCATCTTTTCAGACTCTTAAACAGTTGTTGTGTCAGGCTCCAGTGTTAGCACTACCTGACGGTTCTGATAATTTTGTGGTTTATTGTGATGCTTCTCATGCGGGTTTGGGTGCTGTTTTGATGCAACATGATCGTGTTATTGCATATGCTTCTCGTCAGCTTAAAACTCATGAAAGAAATTATCCTACTCACGATTTAGAGCTTGCAGCTGTGGTGTTTGCGTTGAAAATCTAGAGACACTATTTATACGGTACTAGTTGTGTTGTATGTACAGATCATAAAAGCCTCCAGTATATGTTTACTCAGAAAGAACTTAATATGAGACAGCGCCGATGGTTAGAATTGATTAAGTATTATGACTGTGAAATCCGATATCATCCGGGTAAAGCTAATGTGGTTGCCGATGCTTTAAGCCGAAATGTACCTTCCGACCGAATTTATTTTTTGCGTTTAGAAATATCTTCTGATTTGATTTCTCAGTTGAAAGTTGCACAGTTAGAGGCATTGTTGAATCAAAATTTAAAATATGAGATTTTGTTGAAACGGAAAGATTTATTGATTGATGATTCTCGAGGATTGAAAACTTTCCAGTCACGGGTTTGGGTTCCATTGATAGGGGGACTTCGGGATTTGATATTGTCAGAGGCACACAAATCGAGGTTATCTGTTCATCCAGGGAGTACGAAAATGTACAATGATTTGAAACCATTGTATTGGTGGCCAACTATGAAAACCGATGTTGCTCGAATGGTGGAGACTTGTCATATATGTTCCCAGGTTAAAGCAGAACATCAAAAGCCCTATGGTTCATTGAAACAGTTAGATATTCCGGAATGGAAATGGGAGCACATTACTATGGATTTCGTTACCAAATTTCCCCGCACTCAGAAAGGTAATGATATGATATAGGTGATAGTTGATAGACTAACCAAGAGTGCACATTTTCTAGCCACCAGTGAGACGGCATCTGTAACACCCCCAAATTTAATGATTTGCGGAAGCATACTTGGGTGTTACTAATCAATATACAAAGCACAAGATATACAGTAAACGACCTCTAAATGAGACGTCATAAAACGATTTCATAGAAATATATGTTTGAAAACTTAATGTTTTCGTATACAAAAATAGTTCCCTAGAGTACACGCGTATGGCGGGAGATTCTATTACATAATCAACATGTACAAAAGATAATGTTGAGAATCTCCGTTAAATGCAGTTTAGTTGAAATCATGCGACTCTGGCTATGTCCTGGAGAAATCCTACTCCATATGAGTACCTGAGAATACATGCTAAAAGGGTCAACACGAATGTTGGTGAATCTCACAGGTTTGTAAGTAATATCAGTTTTGAACACAAGATTTCATCAGTAGTGCCCGCAGGCGTAAATCAAGTATTTGCAAATCCAGCAAATGTAAAGTAAATAAGTTATACCGTTGCCATGAGGCTCATAATCGAAGCTTAACCCGTAAGTAATAATTTGCTCCCGTGACATGCTCGTAATTGAGCAAGCATAAGTGACGAATAATAGTCGCCCGTTTATACATAACGGTTCGTGGTAGCGCTACTACCCCGGGCGGGGAGGGTCATTTCCCTAATGGATCCATTAACTAGTGTTCGCGCTTAAGTACATAACTAACGATACATGATGGAGAGACTTCAGTAGAAAGTAAATAACTCATGCAATTCCGTTTGGTATAATAAGCAGTTTTAGTACTTGTGTTCAAGGAAAATCAGTAGCATGTATCTCCCCCAATAAGAAAAACAGTAAAAGTGGGGCCGTAAGACTCACCTGAGTCTTTGCAAGTGCGTTTATATCAATAAACGAGTAAGTAATATCAACCGTAGGTTCTCTGAACCCGAATCCTCCAAATGCCTAAACACGTAATGTCAAGTAAGTAGATGTCTCGTAAGACCATCTATGCTAGTTGTCTACACAACTCGTTATGTCCAATGTTGGTTCGTTATCGTTTGTTCTTAGAAAATATGGTTGGCCCGTTGGTGACGGTTTGTAATAATAATCCATAAGTGTTATTATTATTCGTCTCGTTTTACGTTTAGTAAAAGTATGTACTTTTGTATGTTAATTATCGTCGTAAAAAGTGTAGTTGTCTTTACGCGAATGTCGAATCGTTGAGTAGAAACTCAGTTCACAGACCAGGTCAGTTCGGCTCGTTCGGCTCGGTTCGGCTCGTTCGGCTCGGTTCGGCTTGCAAGTTCGGTTCGATTCGTAACTCGGCTCGGTTCGCCGCTCGGTTTGATTCGCTACTCGTTTCGATTCGCTGCTCGGCTCGATTCGCTGCTCGGCTCGACTCGCTGCTTGGCTCGACTCGCTGCTCGGCTCGACTCGCTGCTCGGCTCGACTCGCTGCTCGGCTCGACTCGCTGCTCGGCTCGACTCGCTGCTCGGCTTGACTCGCTGCTCGGCTCGGTTCGTAGGAAGAACACACCCTAGCTCGTGAAACGGTCTGATCGACGGATTTCGGTCGAAAAACATGTTTTCGGGTTTCCGTTTGGTCCGATTCTTTTACCCAACCCTCCAATGGACATTACAAGTATAAATAAACAACTATAAGTCAAAAATAAGTAAAACCGAGAGGTTTCGAGAATTTGTCGGAACTTACAAAGTGTCGGATGAGAAATCCGAAAAGATAGGAAGGTAGATCGTGACGCGGTGGTTCTTTTATTCCAAAGGAGTGGTATGATCCGGCGATGTTTCGAGGTGTTAATTTGCGATTTTATGGTGATGGTGGTGGTTTGGTAGTTGAGAGAAAAGAAAAGGAAGAAAGAGAAAGGGGTGGAGAAAGTGAGGGAAAAGAGAGAGAGTGGGAGGTTTAACCTCCCATTTTCGGTCCCCGTCATCACGCCCCGTGCGGTATTCGTTTTCTCCATTGTTTAAACGTTAAATATTTATTTTACGCGTTTAATTATATCTTTTAAAATTATAAACTTTGGTTAAATAATTTACTTGTATTATTTCTTTAAATCCTTAATAGTTTGAAATATGATATAGTTTAAATAAATTTAAGTACTTTTATTTTTAAATCATGTAAACTTTAATCAAGTGATACGAGATAATTACTAATCATTAGAAAATAGCATTTTTGTGCATAATCGCTTTATTTAGTATATAAACATTTGTTCACCAACGTCCGTATTAATCGAATAGAATTTCATTCTATTTAAATTGCGTACGATTTAAGTCAAATCGCAAAGTTGTATATATTTACTAATATATAATCCGATACATAAATTAGCCTAACACAGAACTAATTACATGTATTAACAAAGAATTAGGCACTAATTCTAGTCCTAATTTGCCGGGTGTTACAGCATCGTTGACTCGACTTGCTCAATTGTACATTCATGAGATTGTTGTTAGACATGGTATTCCTTTATCCATTGTTTCCGATAGAGATTCCAGGTTTGTTTCTGGTTTTTGGCAGAGTTTGCAACGTGAATTAGGTACCAGAGTTAACCTTAGTACAACTTATCATCCTCAGACAGACGGGCAGTCAGAGCGCACTATTCAGACACTTGAGGATATGTTGAGAGCTTGTGTACTTGAGTATGGCGGTTCTTGGGATTCACACTTACCATTGATAGAGTTTGCTTATAATAATTCTTATCATTCTAGCATTGGTATGCCGCCGTATGAGATGTTGTATGGACGCCGTTGTCGAACACCTACATGTTGGTTAGAAGCGGGAGAAAAACAGTTTGCGGGTCCCGATATAGTTCAAATTACAGCTGACAAACTTAAGATTGCTGGTGAGAAACTGAAAGTGGCTCGTGATAGACGGAAACAGTATGCTGATCCACGTAGGCGACCCGTTGTTTTTGTTAAAGGTGAATTAGTTTATTTGAAAGTTTCTCCGTGGAAGGGTGTTATTAGATTTGGTAAACGTGGGAAGTTAGCTCCTCGTTATATTGGCCCATTTAAAATCCGGCAAGTGATTAATGAACAAGCGGTTTCTTTAGATCTTCAACCCGAATTAGCCGGTATTCATGATACTTTTAATGTTTGCTATTTAAGAAAGTGCAATGTGGAGGATCAATCCCAAATCCTTCCTTTGCAAGATCTTCGTGTTGACTCAAGTAAGAAATTGGTTGAGGAACCTGTCGAGCTTATAGATAGAAAGATAACCAAACTGCGTAGAAAAGAAATCCCTATGGTTTTGGTTAAGTGGAAACATAGTTTGGGTGCGGATCTCACTTGGGAAACGGAGGAGAGTATGCGGGTTAGATACCCTAGCTTATTTGTGTCTAGTTAGATTTCGGGACGAAATCTTTCTAAGGAGGGGTGATTTGTAACATCCCCAAATCCGGCTTAGGAGAAAAAGGTATTTCTTTTAAATTATTTATGCGATTTATAATTTTTACCTGTGTTTGATTTTAAATTCAATAGGTAATTGAGCCTCAGGAAATATTGTGACTATTGAAATGTTAGCTGTTTTAGATAATTTTAGGTGACGGTAAAATAAAATAATTTTCTCGCATTTGAAATTTAGGTTCCAGACAATAGATTGTGGGGTGTTATAGTTCAATCCCAAATCTTAAATTGTGTATTTGTAAAATAAAATAAAATTGAGTCTTAAATTGTGGGGTGTTATAGTTCAATCCCAAATCTATTGTGTATTTGTAAAACATTCCAAGGTGCGGGATTAGCCACTACGAATCGGTTAGAATATTGTGTGCTAACGCTTAAACTTTGTGAGATGTTCTTTGGGTGCAGAGAAGGTAGGAGACGAGCAACCAACCGGTACTCATGGCTTTTCCTCCATAAGGTAAATTCACGATAAACTTTCTTGAATTTAAATTAAGGCGAGTTGCCACTTGCTATGATGATATGTGTTTATTAGCAGAGTTATTTGGTTAGAATAGCCAATTTTCCTAGTTATGAATCATTGGTGGTTATTACATGGTAAGGTGATGATAGAAGGGTTGAACGTGATGTTTGCACTAGAAATTGCTTGAAATGAATTTGGATGTATAGGGATGTGTCGAAATTATTGAGTAATGTGTGATTTAGGATCATTTATGGAATATTGAATAAAAAGCGAGGCTATAAATCTTTGTTAATGAAATTGTGTAGTTATTGTTGAAAGTATAATTGTTCCATGAAGAAGTGTTTAAATATGTTTATGAAACATGTGAATTGTGAAATAGTCTATTGGCTTAAGAAAGAAGTGAGTATATTTAGTCAAGACTAAACTAGTAAATAATATGTTAACAGGAGTTAATGGTATAAATGATGACATGATTATATTTGTTATTTCCTGCGGTTAGTTGTTACGTGATTAGAGGCGAGTAGAAATGCCGATAATGTGGTTAACTGAGTAATTAAAATTACTCGTATATAATGAATTATTGATATGGTAAACATAGAATTAATTGCTTATGAGAAATGAATGATTTTGGGATAATGAGTTTGATTGGAGGTTGTAGTAAGTTCTACGCCGATCGTGTGTGGTAGCAATAGTGTTTGATAACACCTCAAATGATGAAAGGATATAGAAAATTACATGTTTCAGAATTCGGATAAACATGGGTAATGAAATAAGTAGGTTGCTGAATTGAATTCTTTAGGAATGAACCCCTGATAAAGGTTGTAATGAGTTGTATGAAATAATCGGATTATGTAAACTTGATTGGATAAGATATGAGACGATTTAAATAAATAGATGTTGTAAAGAAGTAGCAAACGTGTTGACATTGTTTAAATTATTGGTGGCATGTGATTAAGAGAAAGAAAATCCTATTGGTAATTATGATACGAAGTAGCCTGAAAGTGAAATGTGAAGGAACATAATATTGCAACGCTTGATCACCGTTGCCCTATTATGCTATGTCACAGGAAATTGTTGAGGCTACCAAGTATCATTAAGATTTAAATATGTTGTAGGAATAGAAGATGGTATTGCGTTAATTGTTTAACATTTGTCTTGATATGATAAGTGTATATATTCAAGTTGCCTTTGTTGAAATTGCAGTTGTTTGATTATATGGAAATGGATTACCCATTATCGGGTTATGTAGTGTCCAAATGGGTCACTATTGAGTTTAAGGCTTGTATTAAGCCGAGATTGAGATTTTAATTATTATAAAAGGAATTATTGTATTCCTAAATGCTTTGATTAAAAGTTATTAATGCAGGTTAAACCTAAACCATGAAAAGTTAGAATATTGATAAACTTAGGTGATAAGCAAAATGTATTATCTAAGCGAACCAAATAGTGTCCCAATTGAGTTGGAAATTCGCATTGAAATGTATCAAGTTGAAAGATTAGAAAGTATATCATCCATTATGGATTATAGGTGTCAATTGTGTTAGCGTAAGTGCTTAAGATAAAGCACATGAATTAAAGTAAGACTTAATGATATAAAATTTATGTGTGGTATGTTGACTTTGAAAGTCAAATTGTCATAGTGAGTTTTGGTTTGTATGTGTACAGAAATGTATAAAATCAATTGAATATGATTGGACTTGTTTGAGTTAACCTTGTGGAAAATGGTTAGGAGTGATCACCAATTGGTTGGGTAAATTTGAAGTTGACAAATAGTCGACGATGTCGAAATAGTCAAACATAGGTGAAATTTAGCTTTGATATGTGACTTACTTTTCCTTAAAGGATTAATTAGTGTCAAAATGGGTTATCCATGACCCAAATGAGTTAAAAGAGTTGTCAAAGGTTATGAAACCTTGGTTAATTGTTTAAGTTCATCTTAATGTGCCGAGTGAGTGCGTAAAGAGTTTAAACTCATCAGTAACCGGTTTATGATCAAAGTTGCTAACCAAAACTAGAAAAGAAGCTGTTATTATGGAATAATGAAAGTATGTGCAAAATTTTGTGTCTAATATGTTATCAAGTAAAAGGATTGATTGTTTAATAATACTATTTGGCTATTTGTAGATTTGTAGTTGCAATTGTGTGAAATTGCCCATGATTGCTTAGGAAACGCGCCGTGATTTGGATTAATCACAAAGCGTTTTGATGATTGGTTAAATCATCAATCTAAGAATTTTGACTTAAATTTCGTGTTGCCATGCTTACTTATATTAAAATTTGAATATTGCCCAATTATGTACAATCTTATTGTTAAAGTCAATGATTAAAGGAATTGAAATATCATGAAAGATATTATGATATAATGAAATATACGGAGTTGGTTAACTTGTAATTAATTGATTACCGATTGGTATGAATGCATGTGCATTTGTTTAGGTTGTTGACGGCTTAATAAAGGCTTTAATAGCCTAAGTAGTCTATTTTAGGAAGTAAATGGATAAGAAAGGCGAATTGTCATGAAAGTAATAGCTAAAAAAAAAAAAACTTTAATGATTATATTTCCATTACTTGAGATTTATGTGAAATTTATATGTGATTATACACCTGATAGCGTAATGAAGTAATAAACCACAACTAGAAAAGTTTGAATATGAATCAAGCCAACCTAGGGGTCTATTATGTGAAATCAATATGATATTGATCTAGTGGAAAATGTACTCATGAATAGCACATTGAAATGTGGTAGTACTTATGTTGGTGACATAGTACTAGTTGATGTGGTATTAACATCTGGTTAGATGAAATTGATGCTAAGTAATGGCATAGTTATAGTTATAGTGATGCCTTTAAAATGTGACCTCTACTATGCTTATTAATATATGAAGGGTTATATGAATTTGATTTCTTGATGAATAAGGGTTTAAACTGTGGAATTGATAATTTTATTATCATTATGTGCGAATTACATGAAATTGTCCGTATTGTTGTATATCTAATGAATAGATGAAGTGGTAAGTTACAATTTAGAAAAAAAACTATATGAGGAAATAGTTCAAGTAGAGATCAACTAAAATTGATTTAATATGGGAATATTATTGAAAGGGTGCTAGTGATTAGCATACTTGATAATGTGGTACGTGTGCTAGTATAATAAAGTACCTCGTAATAATTAAATAGTTATAGTATTAACTATAGGAAATGACCTTAAGATAAATAGCTGCGGCGATATGGATGAGAGATATTTCATCTTTAAGCGTGATTTATGCCAACAAAATAGGTTACTTGCATAATCTAAATTAAGTTCTCATTATAGATATGAGTTTTGTAGTTTTATAAACGCTGCCGTTGTTAAAGTTAAAGGGAAAGAGTATAAGTATTTATATTGGCTTACAGATCTCGGCATGTTGCTAGTTTATACTTATGCTACTACTCTTGTAATTGCTAATTATAATCATTTAAGGAATTATATGATTAGAGTGATATGTCAAAAATTGGAGTTATTGGGTTAATGGAACTAGATTGTTTATCTGTAGATCATGTGTGCGTGATATGTAATAAACTTCCTTGTTTACGTTCGCGAAATGTGATTTGAGTATAGATATGTGTTAAGTACATCTTAGTTTGATGTTTTAAATTAGTAAATCAGTGGAGTGGTACATGCTAATCGTTGATGAACTTCGATTGTATCTAGTAGCTGTTATTATTGAAAGTGATGGTAATTCACTTAGGAATAACATAGCTGTTGTGTTGAAAATGTGATTATGACGTCCATATTAACATTCCTCCTAGGGGAGCCTGCATATGCGAATGGGCTCAGGGGGAGGGTGTTGCATAAAAGTGATGGGATTATGATAGAATTGTTCATTAGTGGGAAATGTTGTGGATATGTGATTCGTGATATGAGCAATAAATTGTATTGTTATTCAGGTCTTATATGATTATATGAAATTTTGCTTGGATCGGGTATGATTAGATTTCGAGGACGAAATCCTTTTAAGGGGAGTAGATTTGTAACATCCTCGAAATGGGCCTAGTAGAAATACATTAATCTCCTTATTTTAAATTGATATTTAAATTGTATTCTAAATACTTGGTGTATTTTGATAACTGAAATAAATAGGTCAAATGGTCAAATGACTTATTGTGTTAAATGAATTATTGCTCGTTTTAAAGAACCTTAGTTGAAAGCCTAATAAAATGTATTTATCGCAAAAGGTTTCTAGGTTCCAGACAATAGGTTTAGAGCGGGTATAATATGTACACCAACCTTGCACTGCATAATTGGGGAAGTCGACCTAACTTATTTCCCTTTCCTTTTCTTTTTGTTTTCCTCATCTCTTTCAAACTAAACACACACACATACACTTGAAGATTTAAGAAATCAAAAGAGAGAAGCATTGCAAATCGATTAAGCTTGGATTCGTGGTTAACTACGTAGCATCATCATCATCAACTTGTTAGCATCTTGATTGTAAGTTTAATTTACTCTAAAAATATATGTATATAACTTAGGTTTGAAGAAATTAAATGGAATAAGTAAACATGTATAGATTTGATGTTTGATGAAGTAATATGTTGTTATAACATGATATATGATGATAGTTGAGGTTGCTTGTTGGTAAAAATCGTATCTAGTGTTCGAATTTGTGATTTGGAGGGTTTTGGTTCGTGGTTTGGGGGTTGTTAATCTGCTGCTGCTGCTGTTCCAGACGATCAAGCCGGCGGATCGCTATACCAAGCCGGCGGGTTCCTTGTGATTAAATGGGAACCGGCGGGTGAGACAACCAAGCCGGCGGGTTAATGATCCTAGCCGGCGGCTACTTAGCCAAGCCGGTGGCTTCTGTAGCCTTTAAACCACATTTATCTCCTGTTTGTGAAAAATCTAATTCACCCGGCTGCTGGGGGGTCTGACCCGGCGGTTCATGTGGTGGAGCCGGCGGTTTCATGGGCCATTTCAGCATGCTTGTATTCGTTTTAAATTCTTTGGTAACTGATATGTTATATGTTTATATGATTAGTAACCTGCAATGCGGTATCATGATAAGTAAATTTGTGAATTTATATACATGTTTAGATGTTGTAAATTGAATTATCATGTTTGATGACAATGGTGCACTTTTATTCAAGTTGGGAATATTTGAGATGGGTTACTGACTGGTATTATTCTGTTGTGTTTCCAGATAAGACAAAGACTCAATAATATTAGACCATTGAGTGAAGACGGAGATTGTCAAGTGTGAGTGGATCTTGGACTCTCAGTCTAAGTTAGTTGTAACAACATGTTACAACGGGTAAACTTGATTTATTGCAATGATTGCTTTAATATTATATTGCCATGATGGCTGACCCTTGATTGATTATTGGTGTCCTACAAACTATGATAGTTGTGGACTATTTGATAGGTGGAGGTCAACTAATGTGTTGTGTTTAGGTACTATTACTTGGACATCGCAAGTGCCTTGTACATGTGTTGGACACTGCAATTGCGTTGTATGTAGTAATAGTACCAAACTATCTGCTTAACCGCTGATTGGCCTTCAGTTGGTTTTAAGTGTTACTTGGGGGACCACCGCTGCATGAGGGTACCTCAAGGACCACCGATCCTTCTATGTTGCTTGTGCATTACTTGGTTGTAGGCATTTGTTAAGCTGAGTTAGAATGTTAGCCTTGGATTCATTCACTTAGCTTTGTGCTAATCCCACCTCCCAACTTCTTGCAGGTTTAGCTTGTGGTTGTGGGTTGTTAGAAGTTTGGCTTGAAGGAATGTTTGGCACCGCTCTCTGATCTATTTGGAAACGTTTTGGATTGAAAATAATTATGTCATGGATTTTAATATAACACCCAACCTGGTATTGATACTTGTTTTGATAATATAGTTTTAGAGTTTATACGTAAACGAATTACTATTTTGAAAGGTAAGTATGAAACCTAACGTTATATATTTAATAGTGCGCTTCCGATATGTTTTAAAAAAAAAATATGACCTTGAAAAAATTGAGGGTTGTTATAGCAGTCACCACACTCAGCTTCTAAATCACTGAGTCTTTGGGGTATCTGAAACATCACATAACACACAAGTTAGTAACTTGTCATTAATTGATAACATCAATGAACTTTATAATGTTTTACAATTACTCACACCACTATTTAGTCTCAAGTACAATTTATATTCGTACTATAAACATATCATCTATTAGCTTTCCAACCATCTATGCATTGTACATGCAACACAAAAGCTCAAAAACTGATTTGATCCTGTTTCAGTCCTACCCGATCGGCTGGCTAATCATAGCCGATCGGCTAAACTTTGATACCCGATCGGCTAACCACTTAACCGATTGGCTAATGTGATGTTTTTCGATGCTTTTGTTTCAACTCCATGCCCTGTAACTGTTTTGTTCTATTATACCCGATCGTCTTAATTTACCCGATCGACTATCAAGCTCATAACCGAACGGCTCATTAAACCCAGCCGATCGGCTATGCAGTTCAGACCCAGATGCCTCGTCTCTTTCAGCAATTTACAGCTCGAACTAAACTCAAACTTTACAACATCACAGGCGACAAAGGGATTTTATATCACAATTTACGCCAACTAACAACTAACATCATTATACCACATCCATATCAACTTTGGATTTACATACAATCAATAGTACTCATGATTTCTAGCATAATCAAAATCATCATAATCACTTACAACTTAAAGAGAAAAACAAGAGGATGTCAATAAACAATCTGATGCAAATCTCCAGAATCACAGCTTTGATTTGGTTGTAACTTGTTTATGATCTTTGGTTTCTAGGTTTATACCTTCTGTGATTTCAAAAGAAAAGGAAATGTTTTCCCAAAATGGGGAAAGTTCAAAACATATAGTCGATCAACACAAACCCGACCCATTTAATTAGTCCCCTTCTAAATCTATTGTCTGGAACCAAGAAATCTTTTGCGAGGCAACTATTTTATTTTACTGTTAACTGTAATAAGTTAAAACAAGTAATATTTCACAATTCACAATAAGTCATGTGACTTATTTATCTAAGTTTCACAATAAAACAAAATAATATTAATTAATTCCTAAAACAATTAAAATTTGATTTAAATAGGAATTTACCAGACCACTGGAGAGGATGTTACAAATCTCCCCTCCTTAAAGAGATTTCGTCCCCAGAATCTCATCACGATCAAATAATCCAGGATATCTGGATTTCATAGACTCCTCAGTCTCCCAGGTCAAATTGGAACCTAAACTGTGTTTCCACTTTACTAAGACAATAGGTATTTGTTTCTTTCTAAGGTTAGTAATTTTTCGGTCAAGAAGCTCCACCGGTTCTTCAATTAACTTTTGATTCTGATCAAACTTTAAATCTTGTAACGGAAGTATCTGAAACTGATCCTCCACATTACACTTTCTTAAGTAACAAACATTAAACGTATTATGAATACCAGCAAGTTCTGGAGGAAGGTCCAATGTAATTGACTGATCATTAACCACTTTGCAAATTCTGAATGGGCCGATATATCTAGGAGCTAGTTTCCCTCGTTTTCCAAACCGGATAACACCCTTCCATGGAGAAACTTTAAGATAAACAAGTTCACCTTCAGAAAATGATACTGGTCTTCTACGTGGATCTGCATATTGCTTTTGTCTGTGACGTGCAGCTTTCAACTTTTCTCGGGCGATAGCCACCTTATCAGCAGTGATCTGTAGACCAGCAAATTGCTTTTCTCCAGCTTCCAACCAATATGTCGGTGTACGACAACGACGACCATATAACATCTCATAAGGAGGCATACCGATACTAGAATGATAGGAATTATTATAAGCAAATTCCACTAACGGTAGGTGAGAATCCCAAGAACCTCCATATTCCAAGGCACAAGCCCTCAACATATCCTCAAGCGTTTGAAATGTACATTCTGATTGACCGTCGGTCTGAGGATGATAAGCTGTACCAAAATTCACCCGTGTACCCAATTCTTGCTGTAAACTTTGCCAGAAATGAGAAATAAACCGAGAATCCCTATCTGATACAATAGACAATGGAATTCCATGACGAGAAACAATCTCATTAACATACAACTGGGCAAGCTTACTCAACGATGTCATTTCACTTGTAGAGAGAAAATGTTCACTTTTGGTCAACCGGTCAACAATAACCCAAATCATGTCATTTCCTCGAAATGTACGTGGAAGTTTAGTCACAAAATCCATAGTTAAGTGTTCCCACTTCCACTCTGGAATTTCTAACTGTTTCAATGACCCATACGGCTTCTGGTGTTCAGCTTTGACTTGAGCACAAATATGACACGAACCCACAAATTGTGCTATATCAGTTTTCATTGTTGGCCACCAATACAAAGGCTTCAAGTCATTGTACATTCGAGTACTGTCGGGATGAACAGATAAATGAGATTTATGGGCTTCAGTTAAAATCATGTCCCGAATACCACCAATAAGAGGAATCCACACGCGAGACTGAAAAGTCTTCAATTCTCTAGAATCGTCAACCAACAAATCTTTCCTTTTTAACATAATTTCCGACTTAAGATTATGATCTAATAAGGCTTCTAACTGTGCATCTTTAATTTTATCTACTAAGTCAGAAGAAACATCAACTTTCAAATAATAAATTCGGTCAGAGGTACCTTTTCGGCTTAACGCATCAGCAACCACATTTGCCTTTCCTGGATGGTAACGAATTTCACAATCATAATCTTTGATTAATTCTAACCATCGTCTCTGACGCATATTTAACTCTTTCTGGGAAAACATATACTGAAGACTCTTGTGATCTGTACAGATAATACACCTTGTACCATAAAGATAACATCTCTAGATTTTTAACGCAAACACAACAGCTGCCAATTCTAAGTCATGAGTGGGGTAATTTCTTTCATGCTGTTTCAACTGCCGAGAAGCATAGGCAATAACTCTATCTCTTTGCATAAGAACACCACCCAAACCAGAATAAGAAGCATCATAGTACACAACAAAATCCTCAGACCCATCAGGTAATGCGAAAACTGGTGCTTGACACAATAATTGTTTCAGAGTCTGAAAAGCAGTTTCTTATTGATCATCCCATTGAAATTTTTCATCTTTACGAGTTAGTTTTGTCAACGGACCGGCAATTTTAGAAAAGTTTTTAATGAACTTCCGGTAATAACCCGCTAAACCCAGAAAACTTTTTATCTCATAAGCATTCTTTGGAGCTTTCCAATTCATCACAGCTTCAATTTTAGAAGGATCAACTTTGACACCATCATTACAGATAATATGACCCAGAAATTGCACCTCCTGAATCCAGAATTCACATTTAGAAAACTTGGCATATAAGTGTTCTCTTTTCAACGTTTCCAACACTAATCTCAAATGCATTTCATGTTCTGATTCGGATTTAGAATTCACCAGAATATCATCAATAAACACAATAACAAATTTATCGAGAAAAGGCCGACAAACTCGATTCATCAAATCCATAAAAACTGCTGGAGCATTTGTTAAACCAAACGGCATAACCAGGAATTCAAAATGACCATACCTGGTACGAAAAGCAGTTTTAGGAACATCTTGTTCACGCACGCGAACTTGGTGATAACCCGACCGTAAATCGATTTTAGAATAAAACGAAGAGTCCTGCAATTGATCAAACAAATCATCTATTCGAGGCAGATGATATTTATTCTTTACCGTTCGTTTATTCAGTTCCTGATATTCAATACACATACGAAAAGACCCATCCTTCTTTTTCACAAATAAAACTGGTGCACCCCAAGGAGAAGAACTAGGTCTAATGAACCCTTTGTCCAACAACTCCTGTATCTGATTCATCATTTCACGTATTTCAGAAGGAGCCAATCTATAGGGAGCTTTGGCTACAGGCGACGAGCCAGGAACAAGATCAATCTGATATTCAACTTCCCTAACAGGTGGCAAACCAGGTAATTCATCGGGAAATACTTCCGGATATTCAGAAACTATCAAAACATTGGAAATAGATTTCTTTTCTACTTTGGCGTCAATCACATAAGCTAGATACGACTCACAACCTTTAGGCAACGACTTCCTAGCTTTCATCATAGAAATCAAAGGTATATGCCCACTATCCCGTTCTCCCCAAGCTACAACGTATGACTCTTCAGAGTTTGGGATTCTAATCAACTTATGGTGGCAATCTATACTTGCTTTATACTGACTTAACCAATCCATGCCAATAATCACATCAAAACTAGGAATTGGCATCAACAGAAATGAAATTGGAAAAGTCTGACCATCTATCACAATACTAGCTCCAGTCACCGAGGTGGTAACAGGAACTAACTTGCCACTAACAATTTCTACTTCTACAGGCTTAGTAATCACAGTAGGGATTAATTTCAACTTATCACAGAAACACACAGAGATAAAAGAACAGTTTGCTCCAGAATCAAACAAAACACGCGCTGGTACAGAGTTTATAAGAAAAGTACCAGTGATAACATCCTCTGTGTGGACAGCCTTATCGACTGTCATCTAAAATGCCCTACTTGCAGCTGGCGGAGGATTCTTCCGCTTTTGCCTGGAAGATGCCGAACTCCCGACCGAAACCGAACCATGTTTCCCCGCCTCAGGACATTGCCCAACACGATGACCTTCCTTCTTACAATTCCAACACACAAAATTCGGAAATTTGTAGTTCTTAAATTCATGACCAAGTTCACCACATTTAACACACTTGTTCGTCTGAACAGTACATGGGCCAATATGTTTAGATCTACACGAACTACACCAGTTGGAACTTCCATATGAACCACTTTTACCACTAAATTTTTGACCTTGTCGATTACTCTGCCATCTTTGTTTTCCTTTTCCCGATGATTCATTTCTGGATTTTTGATCAGATTTATCTTTAGCTTGAAACCCTTGAGCTCTCATATCACTATCAACAGAACGTGCAAGGTTAAAATCCTGAGATAAAGTACCCGCTAACCTCACTGTGGTGCGATAACTCGGAGGTAAGGCATCAACAAACTATTCAATTCTAGTTTTCTCATTAGGAACCCACTGTTGAACAAACCGCAGCTTCTCAGGGTTATCAACTCGTCAATCGTCATCTTATCAGTTAATTGAAAGTTTACAAACTCTCGTCTGATCCGAGCCATGTGAAAATCTGAGCAATACTGGTTACAAACTGCTTGATGAAAATCGGGCCATCGAATAGCTTCTTTCTGTTGTTGAGTCAAATGACCAGTAATCGAATCCCACCAAACCATGGCTTCATCTTTCAAACATTGAACGGCATGAAACACTTTTGATTCTTCCTCACAACGAGTAACATCAAATTTACGTTCCATATCTCTTAACCAATTTAAAGTCACAGAGGGATTTGTACTACCACAAAACTCCGGTGGTTTACTTGCCATAAACGTTTTGAAAGAACACACCTTACCCAACTGATATGGTAGAACTGTACCAAAAATTGGTGCTTGTTGTTGAAACTGTTGCTGAGATGACGCAGCTTCAGTTTGTCTTTTAAATTCTCTGAGATTAATCACCTCATCTTCTAATTCATGTATATAATTATCTCTATTCGATTCTTCACCAACATGAACAGAAGTACCATCATGACCAGGTTGTTCACCATGAATATGCAAAGGAGGCACATCGGTCCTTGAGGCATTGTTAGGGTTGGCGGTCGGTTGCTCGTTATCTGTCATATCTGTATTCAACACAACACTTGAAACTCATTAATCGTTAGTACCTATCTACTAACAGATTCACAACCAATGCTAAATCCCATACCCAGGAATGTTTGACATAACACGATCCAGATTTGGGATTGAACACTTTACAATGTTCAATTCACCCAAATCTATGCTCTGATACCAACTTATAACACCCCTCATTTCATAATAACAATATTATATTATTATCACGGAAGCGTATACTAAAAACATACTTTACTATTATACATAATAAAATGTACATAACTTTTTCCAAATATCATACACCACATAGCTTAAAGCTATTAAAGCACTGTACACATATTACACAAACATAGTATTATATAATTCTAAACTTTAGTTTATCAATATATATCAGAGTTCACATTCGTCAAACATTCCCTGCTTTCAAAGCATCACTTCCTGACCACCCCATAATTAACAAAATCTGCAGGAAGTAAAATGAGGGATTAGCACGAAGCCAAGTGAATGAACTTGTCACACACAATTCAACTTAGCAAAACTATGAGTTTACACCAAATAGCCGTAAACACACATATTTCAATGAGGATCGGTGGCTCTTGGGATATCATAATACCCGGGGATTTCCCAAGAACACTTATCGTACATATCCGTATGGCCATAACGGACGAGACCGATAGCTAGTAATTATTATAATCAAGCACAGGTTCTACACACAATGAATGAATCAAGAGCCTGTGTAATTCACACAATAACCAATTAGCCCAACTAACTCGTTGACCTCAATAACACTGATACACAAAGGTTCACATATCACGTAGATTAATTCAGTAATTATGACTAAACAGTCTAATAAACACATCTACGTTTACTTGTTGCAACCAAACAGTTACAACTAAATTAAAATGTGGGTTTCAAATCCACTCATTGATACCTCAGCAGTCACCACACTCAGCTTCTAAATTACTAAGTCTTTGGGGTATCTGAAACATCACATAACACACAAGTTAGTAACTTGTCATTAATTGATAACATCAATGAACTTTATAATGTTTTACAATTACTCACACCACTATTTAGTCTCAAGTACAATTTATATTTGTACTATAAACATATCATCTATTAGCTTTCCAACCATATCTATGCATTGTACATGCAACACAAAAGCTCAAAAAATAATTTGATCCTGTTTCAGTCCTACCCGATCGGCTAAACTTTGATACCTGATCGGCTAACCACTTAACCGATCGGCTAATGTGATGTTTTTCGATGCTTTTGTTTCAACTCCATGCCCTGTAACAGTTTTGTTCTATTATACCCAATCGTCTTAATTTACCCGATCGGCTATCAAGCTCATAACCGATCAGCTCATTAAACCCAGCCGATCGGCTACGTAGTTCAGACCCAGATGCTTCGTCTCTTTCAGCAATTTATAGCTCGAACTAAACTCGTACTTTACAACATCACAGGCAACAAAGGGATTTTATATCACAATTTACGCCAACTAACAACTAACATCGTTATACTACATCCATATCAACTTTAAATTCACATACAATCAATAGTACTCATGATTTCTAGCATAATCAAAATCATCATAATCACTTACAACTTAAAGAGAAAAACAAGAGGATGTCAATAAACAATCTGATGCAAATCTCCAGAATCACAACTTTGATTTGGTTGTAACTTGTTTATGATCTTTGGTTTCTAGGTTTATACCTTCTGTGATTTCAAAAGAAAGAGAAATGTTTTCCCAAAATGGGGAAAGTTCAAAACATATAATCGATCAACACAAACCCGACCCATTTAATTAGTCCCCATCTAAATATATTGTCTGGAACCTAGAAATCTTTCGCGAGACAACTATTTTATTTTACCGTTAACTGTAATAAGTTAAAACAAGTAATATTTCACAATTCACAATAAGTCCTGTGACTTATTTATCTAAGTTTCACAATAAAATAAAATAATATCAATTAATTCCTAAAACAAATAAAATTTGATTTAAATAGGAATTACCAGACCACTGGAGAGGATGTTACAGCTAGTTTTTTAACTTTTTTTTTTAATATTGTTTGCTTTGATTATTTAAAAAAAAAAAACAAAAATGAGTTCAAACCACCGTTTTTCTGCCGCATGGCATCCGGAACTGCCGTTCCGGTGTAGGTGAATGCCGTTCGACGTCGTTCTCAACTGAAAAGGGCGCCAGAACTCCTTTAATAGACTAATACATCTTAAATTCATGACTTATATTTGCATACGTGTATGTGAAGTTATACTTACAAATTAAAAGTATCGTGCTAATGAAAACCATAAGCTAATTTCCCCCTAATATCAATTTTATCCTGCTTATGAATAGTACTTTTTTTTGTCCTTTTGTGATTAAATTTACTTTTTTTATTAATGATAAATTATCTTTAAATATCAAATGCGAACTACTTATAAATAGTACTTCATTTGTCTTTTGGTGATTAAATTTATTTTAATATTAATGATAAATTATCTTTAAATAAACAAAAATTATGAATAGTATGATGTTTGTCCTTTTGTGATTTAAAAAAGTTTAGTATTAATGGTACTTTTTAATGAAATGTAAAACAAAAATTTTAGTTTGATGATTTGTAACTAAGTTGGAGGCTAAGTTTGGTGGCTAGATTTGACCAATATTCTTATCTTATTGGTGTCTCTAACTACTCCTTTGTATATAAATTTAAATTAATTAGATTTTAGTTATTTACCTTACAAGGGTTTAAATAAACTTTTTCTTTAAAATACACAGATCTCTAAAATTGCTATACGTGGTATGACAAAAAAAAGTTGGAGTTTAAGTTTGGTAGTTAGATTTGACCCAAATTTTATTTACTCCCTAGTATATATATTATCACTTAGTATTGATCACTCTTTAAACAAATATGAATAGTAAGTTTGTTTGAATTTGGTGAAAGTAAGTTGAAAATATTATATTAAGCACATTATTGTGATAAAAATTAACAAATAAAGGATGACACGATTTGGGTTGTTTCTAATTTGTTCAAGTCATAAGTCACCATCAACTACATATGCTTATATTTTTTTTGCTTCATGTTTCTCAAATTTTCAAAATAATAGATTAAATTATAGAAGTTTACATTTGTCAATCATATTGATATGGTATTATTATCATTATCATTATTAATTTAAATATTACACTAATTCAACTAACAAAACGTAGGTTCGTACTAATTTTTTAATGTCTGAAATATTAAATTACTTATGTATGCATGTATCGATCAATCACATACTATAATAATTCAACGATGCATGTTCGTACGAAATGGTACCAAATTCGTACATTTTAAAAGATTAAACTATTTGTAAGCATGTATAAATCATATATATATTATCGAACTTAAGATACTACTAATTAGCTGTGACACCCGATAAAAATAATCCAAAATTAGCTCCTAATTTAAACTTTAAAACACGTATTACATACGTGTCAATACTCAAGTACACAAGTATTATATATGTATTTATATATATATAACCCATTGATTATTCAATAATCACGTACAAACAAAACTAAAAGAAAACTTAATCTTCAATACGGACGTTGGTGAAAAACATTTTTTAAATAATGTATTATTGTTTAGAATAATAATTATTTTCTCGATTTCAACTTTAAGTATATTTTGTACACAGAAAACTATCCGTCAATCTAGACAAAAACAAAGATATATTCTTATACCTCACTAAAAGTATTTTTATAAAATACTTTGATTAAAAATATAAACGATTATATTTTTAGAAAATTATCATTTTAAAACATTATACTACTTTACAATCGGGTACGCAAACACGGGTATAAAATTACCAACTACCACCAATAATTGGAGCCGGATATAACCGACTCCAATAATTCAATCTTCACACACACGCACAAACTATCTATCTCTTCACTCTCAATCTCTCTCGGCTCCCTCTCTTCTCTCGGTCTCACTCTCACAACAACAACAACATCAAAAACCGGAACCAAAATCATCATCATCTTCTTCATCCTTGTTCATCATCATCATCGGATCATCATCACCATCCTTGCGGTCCCATTTTTAATTTTGTAAGAATCACTAGCTTTTTCCCTTTAAAGTTCATGTTTATATTATGTATATGACTATGTAATAGCATTATACTAAGTTGATTGTATGCAAAAACGGATTTAAAACTGGTATTGTGAGTTAACTGCACGAACAGACCCGAAAGAAACAACCCACCCGGACGGGTGGATCAAGTAACCCGAACGGGTAAGGTTGCATACCCGATCGGGTATGGACCTGTACCCGGACGGGTAAGTCCATACACCCGAACGGGTGGTACACACAGACCCGGCCGGATTAGAAAACTCACCCGGACTGCTCACCAAACATACCCGGACGGGTATGGAGCCCCACCCGGACGGGTAACACATAATTAGCCCACCATCTTTTGTAGTTTTGTAGTCCTCTGAGTCACGGTCGTCTGGGCAGCTTGATCGCCTAAATCCGAGTTCGTATGAGAGAGTTATGGCCAAAACGGTGCGACATAGTCAAATCAGCAAAATGCACTATCTTTTCATATTTTTTCCTCAATCGTTAACCTTAACACATGAGATCAATTCCAAGCTAAATAAGTATCTAAAGTACATGAAATCAACTAGAAACAAGTACAAAAATTGTATTTTGAAATATGATTTCACTTCTGTCACCAACGGGCCGTACACTTTTACAAACTACGAACTTAATTGGATTTCAAACATATAAATTAAAACACTAGTCGAATGCGTTGAACATAACTAATAAAGTGAACAATTATACGAATGATTTACTAAACAGCCACTTACAAATATATAATCTCGCGTGTTTAGGGTACTAGGAAGTTACACTTGGTACACGCGCGCACATTTAGGATTGCTTGCTCTTCAGGTGAGTCTCACTGCCTCTTTTTACTGTTTTACTTTGGAGGAGATGCATCACTTGTTTACTAAATGTATTTGCTTACTGATATTACTTGTTTACTGTATGTACATGTTTACGAAAAGTGATTGTTTACTAAAATTACTTGAAATACCAAATACATATACAAATGTATTGTTTTACCGACTTATTTACTTACCGACTTTAATACAATTACAAATGTATTGTTTTACAGACTTATTTACTTACTGACTTTAATACAATTACAAATGTATTGTTTTACCGACTTATTTACTTACCGACTTTAATACATATACAAATGTATTGTTTTACCGACTTATTTACTTACCTACTTATTTACCTACTGACTTGTTTACTTACCGACTTACAGACTTATAGAGTTACTGAATTACTGAGTTACATGAGTTTCCTTTCAATCCAATGAAGTCCTCTGAATCATAGTCGTCAATTATACGATAAGCGCGAATTTTAGTATATGGATCCATATGGGACTGACAATCCCCGCCTGGGGTGGTAGCGCCACCACGAACCGCACTAGTATAAACGGGCGTTTCTTATTCGTTTCATATGAGTATTTTTGGATTAGTGCTCACGGGGGCAAATTACAGACGTGTTAAGCTTCGACTATGATGGCTCATGACATGACCGACTATACCGACCTTACTTTACTTATGAAATACTTGGTTACCGACTTGCTACTATTGTACAATTATACTTTACTGTATTACTTATTGTGAATGATCTACTTACTGATTTATGCAAAATTGTTTATTACTGTATACTATAAACCTGTGAGATTCACCAACCTTTTGGTTGACCTTTTTAGTGATGTATTCTCAGGTACTCAGCAACAGTAGGATAGCCCGCAGGGTATGCTAGGCAAGTACGAGTCGCATGCATAAACACTTGAAGATTTTATTGGCATTATCTTTTGTACCTTGATTATGTGTTTAAAATCTTTTTAATCATTTTGCGAACTCGCTAATGTTGTACTACTTATAACTTAAAACCTTGTACTACTTTTGAAAACTTATGTAATGTAATGTATTTTCTTCAACGTCTCATTTAGAGTCGTTTGCTTGTACTTTGGTGTTTTGATATTTGATTAGTGGTACCCAAAACTCGCTTCCGCAAAGCATTAAATTTGGGGGTATCACAACTGTCCCAATGAGGAACTCCAGAGGCTGGAAGATGAATTCTGGCACTTGACCGTTCAGGGTACTGACATCATCGGTTATACAACCCGATTTCAGCAGCTCGCTCTTCTTTGCCCATCTATGGTAGATCCTGAACGTAAGCGGATTGAGAGGTACATCCGCGGACTCCCGAAGGATATTCAGGGGAATGTCACTTCATCAAAGCCTGGAACCATACAAAGTGCTATTCGTATGGCACATGAGCTCATGGCGCAGATTGTCAGGCGTGAGACATCTGCAACACCTACTGGAAACACTGGAAAGCGTAAGTGGGAAGGAAACCCCAACAACTCCAACAAAAAGGTTGAGACTGGTAAAACCTACCCGACTGACTCTGGCGACAAGAAGGAGTATAAGGGAAGCAAACCCTTTTGCTCAAAATGCAGCCTCCATCATGATGGTTCGTGTCCTTGCACCAAATGCAAGCGATTTGGACACGTGGCTAAGGATTGCAAGACAGCCGCAACTGGTACCAACACCTCTGCACCCAAGACCTGTTATGAATGCAATGGTACCGGGCATTTCAGGAAGGATTGCCCGCAGCTGAAAAACAAAAACAACTTTGCTAAAGGAAGATTCTTCGTACTCAATGCTAGGGAGGATAACCTGAACCCGAGGCTCACTGACTTGCTCAACACTGGTACATTCGCGTACAGATAACCCTACTACCTCAATGTTGTTGGCCTTACTAAATTTTAATTATTACTCGATACTTCATTCCGTAGCTTAGATCCTATGAGTGAGATAGGGTTTGTATACATATCTGATTAGACTATTATGTGATATAGGTATATATACATATATAGGCCTCAAATGCGTACTACTTTATAGGCTATTATATACTGAAGGTATAGGAATATGCCTTATCTTATGATACTTTAGTTACTACCTACTCTACTGAAAACGACAAATATAGCTACTTCAGTGTCCTTTGATATAAGGATCGAAACTGTGTACTTGCTTACTACTACTACCTACCTGATTATGCGTCAAATATATTTTGAAACTCACTCCACTGTACTGTTAGGTATTCCTTAGGAAAACTATTTCAACAAAATTTCAACAGGCTTATACTCTGAAGTTTTCATAACTCCTGTTTATCGACAGACTTTTCTAAACAAAATTTTCAAATCAAATCATGAGCACTGACAATGGTTTCAACTGAACTACTTATCAAATCAACTTTTTAACGGATTTCAAGTTTCAACAGACTATCACCATCATAGTTCTAACAAAATGAATTTCTAATAAAATTCTACGGGAATTTCTCACGAAATGTTTTATAAAATTTTCAAAATTTTATAACCATGTAAACTTATTTATAGTGCACAGCCCTAAACAAATTTCAAATTTTGAATGGTCCGCAAAAACTTCACAGTATACCATGATACCCTTGCTTCTATAAGAAAAGTTTACTAGGACTCGAATAATGATGCGGGTATGGTTACTCGCTAATGACCCGACTGCCTGTATACAAATTACTTTGGTAGATCTTACTTGCTGTTTGAATACTTCTATGTTTCCCTAGATTCTAAGTGCACGAAGGGATTAGGGAAAGACGACAATTTAGATTCTATAGTTTCTTTAAGAGACGATGTTTAGCTTGCATAAGTATAGGGATAACATATCCTACATTGTTTTATACCGGAAGACATACCGGTTAAAAATTTTATTATACAATGGGTAACATCCCACATAAAACTAATGTAGGCTAATCCATTTAGTTTCTGTAGGGGACTGATAGAGTCTAGTTCACACTATGATACTACTGTCCGTTACAAACTGTATGAACATAGAGAAATTACTACTTTACTTTAGGCTACTAGTACAAAGTGTAGCTACACCTTAGTGACTGACTGACCTTGTCCTACCGACAAAATGGTCAACTACTTTACAACACACTTTATCTACTCCTTTAATGGCCAGTAGGGCATTAGCTTAACAAGGGGAGGGAGGTAATATTAGAATGAGGTTATAGCACTCACAGTAGACTCACACACTTTCTTAGAAAATGCACAGACAATTACTACGCACAAATTTCGGGACGAAATTCTCCTAACAAGGGGAGAATGTGACACCCGGTAAAAATAATCCAAAATTAGCTCCTAATTTAAACTTTAAAACACGTATTACATACGTGTCAATACTCAAGTACACAAGTATTATATATGTATTTATATATATATATATAACCCATTGATTATTCAATAATCACGTACAAACAAAACTAAAAGAAAACGTAATCTTCAATACGGACGTTGGTGAAAAACATTTTTTAAATAATGTATTATTGTTTAGAATAATAATTATTTACTCGATTTCAACTTTAAGTATATTTTGTACACAGAAAACTATCCGTCAATCTAGACAAAAACAAAGATATATTCTTATACCTCACTAAAAGTATTTTTATAAAATACTTTGATTAAAAATATAAACGATTATATTTTTAGAAAATTATCATTTTAAAACATTATACTACTTTACAATCGGGTACGTAAACACGGGTATAAAATTACCAACTACCACCAATAATTGGAGCCGGATATAACCGACTCCAATAATTCAATCTTCACACACACGCACAAACTATCTATCTCTTCACTCTCAATCTCTCTCGGCTCCCTCTCTTCTCTCGGTCTCACTCTCACAACAACAACAACATCAAAAACCGGAACCAAAATCATCATCATCTTCTTCATCCTTGTTCATCATCATCATCGGATCATCATCACCATCCTTGCGGTCCCATTTTTAATTTTGTAAGAATCACTAGCTTTTTCCCTTTAAAGTTCATGTTTATATTATGTATATGACTATGTAATAGCATTATACTAAGTTGATTGTATGCAAAAACGGATTTAAAACTGGTATTGTGAGTTAACTGCACGAACAGACCCGAAAGAAACAACCCACCCGGACGGGTGGATCAAGTAACCCGAACGGGTAAGGTTGCATACCCGATCGGGTATGGACCTGTACCCGGACGGGTAAGTCCATACACCCGAACGGGTGGTACACACAGACCCGGCCGGATTAGAAAACTCACCCGGACTGCTCACCAAACATACCCGGACGGGTATAGAGCCCCACCCGGACGGGTAACACATAATTAGCCCACCATCTTTTGTGGTTTTGTAGTTCTCTGAGTCACGGTCGTTTGGGCAGCTTGATCGCCTAAATCCGAGTTCGTATGAGAGAGTTATGGCCAAAACGGTGCAACATAGTCAAATCAGCAAAATGCACTATCTTTTCATATTCTTTCCTCAATCTTTAACCTTAACACATGAGATCAATTCCAAGCTAAATAAGTATTTAAAGCTCATGAAATCAACTAGAAACAAGTACAAAAATTGTATTTTGAAATATGATTTCACTTCCATCACCAACGGGCCGTACACTTTTACAAACTACAAACTTAATTGGATTTCAAACATATAAACGTAAACACTAGTCGAGTGCGTTGAACATAACTAATAAAGTGAACAATTATACGAATGATTTACTAAACAGCCACTTACAAATATATAATCTCGCGTGTTTAGGGTACTAGGAAGTTACACTTGGTACACGCGCGCACATTTAGGATTGCTTGCTCTTCAGGTGAGTCTCACTGCCCCTTTTTACTGTTTTACTTTGGGGGAGATGCATCACTTGTTTACTAAATGTATTTGCTTACTGAATATACTTGTTTACTGTATGTACTTATTTACTGAAAGTATTGGTTTACAAAAATTACTTGAATTACTAAATACATATACAAATGTATTGTCTTACCGACTTATTTACTTACCGATTTTAATACAATTACAAATGTATTATTTTACAGACTTATTTACTTACTGACTTTAATACAATTACAAATGTATTGTTTTACAGACTTATTTACTTACTGACTTTAATACAATTACAAATGTATTATTTTACCGACTTATTTACTTACCGATTTTAATACAATTACAAATGTATTGTTTTACAGACTTATTTACTTACTGACTTTAATACAATTACAAATGTATTGTTTTACAGACTTATTTACTTACTGACTTTAATACATATACAAATGTATTGTTTTACCGACTTATTTACTTACCTACTTATTTACCTACTGACTTGTTTACTTACCGACTTACAGACTTATAGAGTTACTGAATTACTGAGTTACATGAGTTTCCTTTCAATCCAATGAAGTCCTCTGAATCATAGTCGTCAATTATACGATAAGCGCGAATTTTAGTATATGGATCCATATGGGACTGACAATCCCCGCCTGGGGTGGTAGCGCCACCACGAACCGCACTAGTATAAACAGGCGTTTCTTATTCGTTTCATATGAGTATTTTTGGATTAGTGCTCACGGGGGCAAATTACAGACGTGTTAAGCTTCGACTATAATGGCTCATGACATGACCGACTATACCGACCTTACTTTACTTATGAAATACTTGGTTACCGACTTGCTACTATTGTACAATTTCACTTTACTGTTTTACTTATTGTGAATGATTTACTTACTGATTTATGCAAAATTGTTTATTACTGTATACTATAAACCTGTAAGATTCACCAACCTTTTGGTTGACGCTTTTAGTGATGCATTCTCAAGTACGCATCAACAGTAAGGATGCCCAGCAGGACTGCTTGATAACTTGAGTCGCATGCATACATACTTGGAGATTTTATTGCATTACTTTTGTACTAACTGTTATGTTTTAAAATCTCTAGATACTATTAGACGAACTCCAAGCTATGTCAACTTTTGAAAACTTTTGTAATGTACTGTATTGTAATGTATTTTTCTAAAACGTCTCATTTAGAGTCGTTTGCTTGTACTTTGGTGCTTTGATATTTGATTAGTGGCATCCAAAACTCGCTTCCGCAAAGCATAAATTTGGGGGTGTCACATTAGCCTTTTATTATTTGGTCTTTCTATGAATAATAACATATTGCTTATTGATTCCAAAAACTCAAAGATGACCATTATTTTTTACTTAGAGAAAACTTATATGTGAATGCGTATGTATTTTAGTTTTTTAGTCCAATAAGATTTAATTTACTTTCTATTTTAAATTTTTTTAATCATTTAACAAACTTCAAATTCTTAACATATATATCATTATAATTTTATATGAATGTATGGTTACTACTAACATGTACATTGTTATATTTTTTTTAAGAATACATCAAATATGATATTTCTCGATGGTAACCATGGACGAGAAAATAACTTATTATAATAATCATCATCATCTATGTAACAATTACATACGACTCACAAGTATAATTTAGTTATAATAGATATATCCCGTCGCAACGCGAGGGCATATAATATCTTGTTATAATCAAGTTTGTTGCTAATTATCAATTATCAATTATCATGCTAATTATCAATTATCAATTATCAACTAATATCAATTGAGTGTGTCTATGAATATTAGTTTTTTGTCTTTTTCTAACTTATATTTATCTATATAATTGATGATGTACAACTTGTAATGTAATAATGATGTAGACAAATTGGTTGAAACTTTCCCTTTCAATCAATGGATCCTAGGTTCAAGTCCTTACTTGGGCATGTTTATTTTATTATTTATTTTACATTATTATTATTTATTTTTTATTTTTTTGGCTTCTTATTTCTATATGTCTAATGGTATAAACTTTAAGATAATTTTCTTAATATTGTTTTACTCTTTTACTTTGGATTTTGTTCTTAATTTGTATATGTTTATTTATTTTGGACCATTAATTTAACACAATTTTAGTTTACTTCATTTTCGTAAGTATTATTTGTTATTGTATTTTCGTAAAGATTATTTGTTATTGTATATTTTTATTACATACGATGTTGAATTAAGATATACATTGTTAAAATTTAAGATAGATTAATGTATATCAAACATGGAAAAACTTCATTTATAAGTTTTCATTTTATTTTGAAATTTACTTAAATCTAAAATTTTAGTTTGCTAAACCCTTTTGGGAATTGATAATTATTGAATATATAATTTTCTCTCCATATGATGTTTTGGGTATACATCATTACAATTTCAAGAATAAATCAGTACATACTAATCATGATTTAAATAGTAGTTTTATCTCGGTATAAAGTGTGAGTATTTAATCGTATTTATTTCAAATTTTGTCAAAAGTGATATAGTGGATAATAGTTAGAGTTATTAGTTGTACCATTAAAATGTTGGTACAAAGCGTCGAATGAGTATTTTGTTTCGTAATATAAAGCGGTTTAAAATGAATATGTAAATGTCAATACTCTAAACTCTGGTTATAAGTTTTCAGCTTTCGTTGAGAATTAATTTCTAAATTGCTACGAAGTATATTACAATCGAAAAACATGAAGAAACCTGCATACGTTGAGTCTAAAAGTTGTGAAATATCGAAATGACGTGAAGATATCATACTTTTTTCTTTTAACAAATACATTTATATTTATATTTTCAAGTAACCTAAAAAGGTTATTTGGCTTGATTGTAAGTTCTCACCTAATCAATATTACTCATACTCATTTTTATAGTAGTGATTAAATAATGAAAAACTTCAACGTAACAAATTTTACTGTGAGATAAATATATATGCTTTGTTAATGTGTTTCAAATATCGTAAGGTATATACAATATATAAGTGTTTGATGTCGTTATTTGAAGAACCCCGCGCAACGCGTGGGCATAACAATTCTTGTTATAATCAAGTTTGCTATGTGCATGTCAAAGTTGGTAACTAATGTCCAACAAAATCTACTATTCAAGTAGGCCATCTTTATAGGTTATAATTCTCGTAAGTTCGTAACCATCCAAATACTAAATTGGAAGGCGATAACATAATTTATTTATTTGATATCGATTAATAAGAGCATATGTTTAACGAGCCTAGACAGGTTCAGAGCAAGCATACACGCTTATAACTGTTAATTATAAATGTTATAAATATAAATGTTAGACGTAAAATATATTAGAAAAGTCAAAAAGTCAAATCTAATATCTATAACTACTTGTAAAGCATCTTAGTATTTTATTTATAGAAGACTCTTAAAAATGTTAAGACTCAACATTTTCAATTTAGTTACATAATTAACATTTTACAATATAACCCTATTATTTCACATATTTTTCACTTTTCAGTTTTCATCAATTATATACCAAATTTCGAACTATACATACAGACAAACTACTAATATCAACTCATAATCACGGGTAATTCATCAGTGAATAACAAAAGTAATATATGACTTTTGTTGAGTCACTATTTATAATGAAAGTACTAAAATCCGCTGCATAGTGCGGGTATTGTACTAGTATACGAAAAAATGTATTGTAATTGCATAATCTTCAAGAATTGAAAAAAGGAAGCATCAATGTTATCTACAAAGTCTTAGAAGTAATTTTATTTGAATAGAATTTCTGATTATTTGTCGAAAGAAGAAACATGCCAAATAGGCTTAAGCTTTTTCTTCTTTAGTTATATAGAGAGATTGTTGAAAGAAAAAAAAAAAACAAATTTCGTCTATCGATTTATTTAACCCAAATAATTAATCTGTCTTACGAATAAACATCTTTGAAATAATAAGAGAAATGTTCATATAATGATACCAATATATAGGAGTATAACTAATCCTTCAACAAAGTAGAAGTATTATTATATTATTAGAAGTAATTATTATTTTTTTTGAAAGGCAGTATTGGGCTCAGTGGCATTGCCTCTTCATATACCCATCACCAATTCCAGGGGAAACCCGAATATTTCGAGAGAAAACCCCTGTCTCCATCCCGAAGAGCATTTTGCTCACATCCGGGTTCGAACCCATGACCTTGAGGTCATGGTGAAATACCTTGTGCCACTTGAGCCGGAAGCTCTTGGCTATTAGAAGTAATTATACATGAAGACATGAAGTAGCTATGCCTACAAGCATAAAAGTATCATGAACTTGACCAACACGTACCTAACTTTTCACATATATAATGTAGTCAAGTTTCATGTTCTAAGTATACTCATTATAAAATTTTGGGTGAATAAATATGATGAACCAAGACTGAGTAGCTAACTTGATAAATTAAATTAATTAAATAAAATAAATCCTGACTCTGGGTCTTTATATTCCAAAGGGTGTTGATAAATACAACGCCAAATTTGTTTCATACAACAATGTTATGCTTATGCATACTTGTACAGTAAGATATAACTGTTGTACAGTGTATTGTATGAAACAAATTTTTTGTTGTATTTATCAATCCCCTGTTCTAAAGTCCAAGCAATAAATAACCTTTAAAATACTGTACTCATGACCCATACAATTTGAAAAGCCCACTTTACTTGTCCTTTTCTAAATGAAATTATGAATTTATTTTTTTCAATCGTATATATAACGCCCTTCATTTAATACTACAATATAATATTAAGATTGACGGAAGCGACTACTTGAAATACATATTCTATTAAAACCTACTAGAAATTTTCGCAAACCTTTATACAATATGTTTAACTACTAAATAAACATAGTTAACATGTTTACAAACCCGGGGCATTATATACTATAAAACATTATATATTACAAACTGGATCAGAGTTGCACGTTTCAAACATTCCCAACGTCAAAACATCCTTCCTGACTACCCACATATTATACATTACCTGCAGGAAGTAATTTGAGGGATTAGCACGAAGCTAAGTGAATGAATTATCCACTACAATTCAATTTAGCTAGCAATCTGTTCACAATCAATAATGCAACAATTATCGTCAAGAGGAACGGTGGTTCCTAAGGACCCTGTGCCGGGTGGCCCCATCAGAACACTTACATCAACTGTAGGCCAAAACAGTGATTAACCGCTAACTAAATGCTAATCTCCATCAACACATGTACGCAACCCTGTGTTGACCAACATTAGCAATCAAGTCCAACCAACAATCTAGTTGACCTCTGGATTATACATTTCAATTCAATGTTCAACAAACAACCAATCAAATGGCATATCATTTCAAGGTTAACATACTATCAATAGTAATCCTATAATTACTGATTGAAATCAAACTGACACAACCAAATCAAAACTGTGAGTTTCAAATCCACTCACCTGATTATCTCGTTTCACTTACTCAGCTGTCTTATCTCGCTGAGCTCTTTGCTTATCTGAGAATCATAAATCAGGTATAAGTTAGAAATCAAGATCATAACACTTGAATTACATTACTTTAAATCATTAGGAACTTAGTCAAATTAACATCACAATTATCATAAGTCCCTAAATACAACTACTATCATGTGTTGTCATGTTAATAAGTACAATTTACATTGCAAACAACTAGTTAGAACAAGTCTTAAAAGTTAAACAAAACTTTTGCTGGAACACACCCCAAGCCGCCGGCTTGGGTAAGGAAGCCGCCGGCTTCCTATCCCCACCCGCCGGGTCCCACTTTATAACCGCCGGGTGAATTAAAAGTTGGGGTAACAGAACCTAAATACGTTTTAAAGGCTGTAGGAGCCGCCGGGTACGGGTTCTACCCGCCGGATCCCCGGTTTAGGCATACTACCCGCCGGGTACATGTGAAACCCGCCGGGTTCACCCCCTGCACCAGCAAGCTTCGCCCAGCTCAAAACCCAGCTACGAATTTTATACAAATTAACTACAAATACAGTTTCAACAGCATACTTCAATCATATATCATCACTTAAACATGTTATAACATATCATAACATCATGAATCATCAATTCATTCAATCACTCAAAGTATAGATTAACAAAAATCAAAACTTACCACTTAGAACTAAAACAAGTTGGTGGTGATGATTTACTAGCTAAAATCAAGATCAAAATCACCTCAAGATCACTATTTGGAATTGATTTCAAGATTTCTAGCTTGTAGGTTCAAGGGTTTTAAAGGGTTTTAGGGTTTTGTTTCTAAAAATGGAAAGTAAAGAAACTTTCCTAAAAAGGAAACTATATAAGTCGGCTCACATTTTACACCGACCCGCATCCACTTAAAACTAGTCCCTTTTCATTCTATTGCCTGGAACCTAAAAACCATTTGCGAGAAACTTCTTTTATTGCACCGTCAACTATAGTAAATTAAAACAATCAATAATTTACTAAGTACAATAAGTCCTTAAGCTTATTTAACTAAGTTTCGCAAATAAACAATTAATATCAAATAATTTCCAATACAATTAAATATATCAATTTAAAATTAGAAATTACCGGACCAGAAGAGAGGATGTTACAACTCTCCCCCCCTTAAGAAGATTTCGTCCCCGAAATCTCATCACGATCAAATAATCCAGGATATCTGGATTTCATAATATCCTCTGTTTCCCACGTTAGGTTTTCACCTAAGCTATGTTTCCATTTCACTAACACCATGGGAATCTGTTTCTTCCTAAGTTTAGTCACTTTTCTGTCAAGAAGTTCTACTGGTTCTTCAACTAACTTCTGACTCTGATCAACTTTCAAATCTTTCAAAGGAAGAATCTGAGTCTGGTCTTCAACGTTACATTTCCTCAAATAACAAATGTTAAACGTATCATGAATATCAGCAAGCTCTGGAGGAAGATCCAATGTAACAGACTGATCATTAACAATCTGACGAATTCTAAACGGTCCAATATATCGATGAGCCAATTTGCCACGTTTCCCAAACCGAATTACCCCTTTCCAAGGCGAAACTTTCAAGTAAACAAGTTCACCTTCAACAAAAGTAGCTGGTCGACGTTTAGGATCTGCATATTGTTTCTGTCTATCACGTGCAGCTTTCAACTTTTCACGAGCCACTGCCACTTTATCAACTGTCATTTGAACAATGTCTGGACCTGCAAACTGTTTCTCACCTGCCTCTAGCCAACAAGTTGGAGTTCTACAACGGCGTCCATATAGCATTTCATATGGAGGCATGCCAATACTAGAATGATAAGAGTTATTATAAGCAAACTCAACCAATGGCAAATGAGAATCCCAAGAACCACCATACTCTAGAATACAAGCTCTCAACATATCCTCCAATGTCTGAATCGTACGTTCTGACTGACCATCTGTTTGAGGATGATAAGCTGTACTAAGATTCACTCTGGTGCCCAACTCATGCTGCAAACTCTGCCAGAAATGAGATACAAACCTTGGATCTCTATCAGATACAATCGATAATGGAATACCATGCCGAGTAACAATCTCATTCATATACAACTGTGCAAGCTTACTCAGAGATGCAGTATCACTAGTAGCTAGAAAATGAGCACTTTTGGTCAATCGATCAACAATAACCCAAACCATGTCATTTCCACGGACAGTTCTAGGCAGTTTGGTTACAAAATCCATAGTCAAATGTTCCCACTTCCATTCAGGAATCTCGAGCTGTTTCAACGACCCATACGGCTTCTGGTGTTCAGCTTTAACTTGAGAACAAATATGACAAAAACTAACAAACCTTGCTACATCCATCTTCATTGTAGGCCACCAATACAAAGGTTTCAAGTCATTATACATTTTAGTGCTTCCTGGATGTACAGACAATCTGGACTTATGGGCTTCATTCAGAATAACATTCCGAAGATCACCAAACAAAGGAATCCAAACACGAGACTGAAAGGTTTTTAATCCCCTCGAATCATCTACTAACAATTCCTTTCGATTTAACATAATCTCAGATTTCAAATTATGATCTAACAATGCCTCTAACTGTGCAGCTTTTATCTGAGCCACCAAATCAGAAGAAACTTCTAAACGCATAACATAAACTCGATCAGAAGTTACCTTGCGGCTTAAAGCATCAGCAACCACATTGGCTTTCCCTGGATGGTATTTAATTTCACAATCATAATCCTTGATTAGCTCTAACCATCGTCTCTGACGCATATTCAACTCTTGCTGTGAAAATATATACTGAAGACTCTTGTGATCTGTACAAATAACACATTTGGTACCATACAAGTAATGCCTCCAAATTTTCAAAGCAAACACAACAGCTGCAAGCTCTAAATCATGGGTAGGATAATTTCTTTCATGAGGTTTGAGCTGACGAGAAGCATAAGCAATCACACGATCTCGCTGCATTAATACACAACCTAAACCAGCAATAGATGCATCACAATAAACAATAAAATCATCGGACCCATCTGGCAATGCTAACACAGGAGCCTGACATAACAACTGTTTCAAAGTCTGAAAAGCTGTTTCCTGCTGTTCAGTCCACACAAACTTTACATCTTTACGGGTCAACTTGGTCAAAGAACCGGCAATTTTAGAAAAATCTTTAATAAACTTCCGGTAATAACCCGCCAATCCAAGAAAACTCTTTATTTCTGAAGCAGACTTTGGAGTTTTCCAATTCATAACAGCTTCAATTTTTGAAGGATCAACTTTAACACCATCATTGCAAATAATGTGACCCAAAAACTGTACTTCCCGAATCCAAAATTCACATTTAGAAAACTTTGCATACAAATGTTCCCTCTTTAAGGTTTCCAATACCAACCTCAAATGCATTCCATGCTCTGATTCGGATTTAGAATATACCAAAATGTCATCGATAAATACAATCACAAATTTATCAAGAAAAGGTCGACAAACACGGTTCATCAAATCCATAAAAACTGCTGGAGCATTCGTCAAACCAAAAGGCATAACCAGGAATTCAAAATGACCATACCTGGTTCTAAATGCAGTTTTAGGAATATCACAATCCCTAACACGAACTTGATGATAACCTGATCTCAAATCAATCTTTGAATAAAATGAAGATCCCTGCAACTGATCAAATAAATCATCTATCCGGGGCAGAGGATATTTATTCTTTACAGTCCGTTTATTCAATTCCCTATAATCAATGCACATTCTAAAAGAACCATCTTTCTTTTTCACAAACAGAACTGGTGCACCCCAGGGAGAAGAACTAGGTCGAATAAACCCTTTATCTAACAACTCCTGTATCTGATTCATCATTTCACGTATCTCAGATGGAGCTAATCTATAAGGGGCTTTGGCTATAGGTGAAGAGCCAGGAACAAGATCAATCTGGTATTCAACTTCCCTAACCGGTGGTAAACCAGGTAATTCATCAGGGAATACTTCCGGATACTCAGAAACAACCGGTACATCAGAAAGGGACTTCTTTTCTAACTTAGCATCAATCACATAAGCTAGATACGATTCACAGCCCTTAGACAAAAATTTCCTAGCTTTCATCATACTAATCAAAGGTATACAAACATTATCCCGTTCTCCTCGAGCCACGACATATGACTTTTCAGAGATTGGAATTCTAATCAGTTTATGGTGGCAATCTATGCTTGCTTTATACTGACTTAACCAATCCATACCAATAATCACATCAAAACTAGCAATTGGCATCAACAGAAAGGAAATTGGAAAAGTCTGGCTATCTATCATAATACTAGCTCCAATTACCGAGGTGGTAACAGGAACCGATTTGCCACTAGCTATTTCTACCTCAACTGGGTTTGTTATCACAGTAGGCATCATTTTCAACTTATCACAGAAGTACACAGATACAAAAGAACAATTTGCACCAGAATCAAACAAAACACGAGCTGGTACAGAATTTACAAGAAAAGTACCCGTGATCACGTCATCTGTATGGACAGCTTCATCCACTGTCATTTGAAAAGCCCTACTAACGGCAGATGGCGGAGTCTTCCGCTTCTGACCGGAAGAAGCTGATGAACCAACAACTGTCCCCGAACCCTGTCTCTTAGCCTCAGAACATTGATTTGCACGATGACCTTCCTTATGGCAATTCCAGCACACATAAGTAGGAAAAACACAATCTTTGGCTTCATGCCCAATCACACCACATTTCACACATCTAGTGGTTTGCACAGTACACGGCCCAAAATGTCTAGCTCTACACTTAATACACCAATTGGGTCGATCAGAAGTACCACCACGACTTTCTTGTTTCTTACCCTGCTGATTTCCTTGCCACCGTTGCTTACCTTTACCAGAAGATTCACTCCTAGATTTCTGAGAAACTATTTCTTTACTTGGTACTTGTTGAGGTTTCAAATCACTGTCAACAGATCGAGCTAACATGAAAGCTTGAGGAAGAGAGCTCGCTAATCTCACTGAAGTTCGATAATGATTAGGTAAAGTACCCACAAACTGTTCTATCTGAGTTCTCTCATCAGGAACCCACTGCTGAACAAATCTGAGTTTCTCTGTAAACTGATTTATCAAATCATCCATTGACATGTTATCAGTTAATTGTAAATCCATAAACTCTTTTCTAATCCGAGCTATATCATAGTTTGAACAATACTGCTTACAAACTTCATTACGAAAATCAGACCATCGGATAGATGCTTTCTGAAAAGAAGATAATACAGAAGTGATCGAGTCCCACCAATTCATAGCTGCTCCTTTTAACAGTTGAGTTGCATAAGGAACTTTCAGTTCTTCCTCACATTGACAGACTTCAAATTTCTTTTCAACATCTCTCAACCAATCTAGAGTCACAGAAGGATTCGTACTACCCGAATACACAGATGGATTACTGCTCATAAAGGTTTTAAAAGAACACACCTTTTGCTTTGGCGGTGAAATTGTACCAAACACAGGATGAGAAGATTCAGCCTCTTTTTGTTGTTTATACATTCTAAGCGCTTGGTTTTCCTCTTCCAAATGAAGCAAATACTGATCCCTTTCTGCCTCCTCTCTAGCATAGAAAGAAGTACCAGCATGTTCATTACGGTCATCATGAGTCTCAGCAGCAACTTCAGGCCTTGAGGCATTATTAGGGTTAACAGGTAGTTGCTCGTTATCCGCCATATCTGTAAACACCACCACAGCTTACAAATCATTAGTCGTTAGCACCTATTCTACTAACCGATTCACATTCAGTACATAATCCCTTTCCCAAGAATGTTTGACACAACACAATCAAAGTTTAGGATTGAACATACAATCATATTCAATTGCCCCAAACTATTGCTCTGATACCAACTTATAACGCCCCTCATTTAATACTACAATATAATATTAAGATTGACGGAAGCGACTACTTGAAATACATATTCTATTAAAACCTACTAGAAATTTTCGCAAACCTTTATACAATATGTTTAACTACTAAATAAACATAGTTAACATGTTTACAAACCCGGGGCATTATATACTATAAAACATTATATATTACAAACTGGATCAGAGTTGCACGTTTCAAACATTCCCAACGTCAAAACATCCTTCCTGACTACCCACATATTATACATTACCTGCAGGAAGTAATTTGAGGGATTAGCACGAAGCTAAGTGAATGAATTATCCACTACAATTCAATTTAGCTAGCAATCTGTTCACAATCAATAATGCAACAATTATCGTCAAGAGGAACGGTGGTTCCTAAGGACCCTGTGCCGGGTGGCCCCATCAGAACACTTACATCAACTGTAGGCCAAAACAGTGATTAACTGCTAACTAAATGCTAATCTCCATCAACACATGTACGCAACCCTGTGTTGACCAACATTAGCAATCAAGTCCAACCAACAATCTAGTTGACCTCTGGATTATACATTTCAATTCAATGTTCAACAAACAACCAATCAAATGGCATATCATTTCAAGGTTAACATACTATCAATAGTAATCCTATAATTACTGATTGAAATCAAACTGACACAACCAAATCAAAACTGTGAGTTTCAAATCCACTCACCTGATTATCTCGTTTCACTTACTCAGCTGTCTTATCTCGCTGAGCTCTTTGCTTATCTGAGAATCATAAATCAGGTATAAGTTAGAAATCAAGATCATAACACTTGAATTACATTACTTTAAATCATTAGGAACTTAGTCAAATTAACATCACAATTATCATAAGTCCCTAAATACAACTACTATCATGTGTTGTCATGTTAATAAGTACAATTTACATTGCAAACAACTAGTTAGAACAAGTCTTAAAAGTTAAACAAAACTTTTGCTGGAACACACCCCAAGCCGCCGGCTTGGGTAAGGAAGCCGCCGGCTTCCTATCCCCACCCGCCGGGTCCCACTTTATAACCGCCGGGTGAATTAAAAGTTGGGGTAACAGAATCTAAATACGTTTTAAAGGCTGTAGGAGCCGCCGGGTACGGGTTCTACCCGCCGGATCCCCGGTTTAGGCATACTACCCGCCGGGTACATGTGAAACCCGCCGGGTTCACCCCCTGCACCAGCAAGCTTCGCCCAGCTCAAAACCCAGCTACGAATTTTATACAAATTAACTACAAATACAGTTTCAACAGCATACTTCAATCATATATCATCACTTAAACATGTTATAACATATCATAACATCATGAATCATCAATTCATTCAATCACTCAAAGTATAGATTAACAAAAATCAAAACTTACCACTTAGAACTAAAACAAGTTGGTGGTGATGATTTACTAGCTAAAATCAAGATCAAAATCACCTCAAGATCACTATTTGGAATTGATTTCAAGATTTCTAGCTTGTAGGTTCAAGGGTTTTAAAGGGTTTTAGGGTTTTGTTTCTAAAAATGGAAAGTAAAGAAACTTTCCTAAAAAGGAAACTATATAAGTCGGCTCACATTTTACACCGACCCGCATCCACTTAAAACTAGTCCCTTTTCATTCTATTGCCTGGAACCTAAAAACCATTTGCGAGAAACTTCTTTTATTGCACCGTCAACTATAGTAAATTAAAACAATCAATAATTTACTAAGCACAATAAGTCCTTAAGCTTATTTAACTAAGTTTCGCAAATAAACAATTAATATCAAATAATTTCCAATACAATTAAATATATCAATTTAAAATTAGAAATTACCGGACCAGAAGAGAGGATGTTACAATATACATTACAGCCCCATTTTAATTTTTTTAAAGGAAGTTAATCAATTTGGCTTTCATGGTGTAGTATTCTGGTTATGTTTTACACAAACTAGTACCATACCCACGCAAAGAAACTAGTGATTATATTTATTTGTGATGTTTGATTAGGTTTTTGTTTTCTGAAAGTAGATAAACATGTTTACAGAATATTCAAGCTAAATTTGTAGAGATTATATAAGAAAATATTTATATAGTTAAAATTGTATGATATAAAATAAAGATTTGGTGATATAAATATTAACTTTATCTTTTAATTTGTAAAGTAATTATAGTTAATGGTCAAACAGTTAATATTAATGGACTTTTATAATTAGTAATTGTAAGGTTAATTCAAACTTTAGACATATTTTGGTCAAATTTTTAAGATACTAGTAGAGATGCTTTATTGATAGTTAAAGATAAAACTAAAGATGACAACGGATCGGATATGAATCGGGTGATGTCATATCCATATTCATTCAATTTTTTTTCATCTACATCCATTTAATTTTAGTTCATCCATCCATATCCATATACGTTAGATTAAGCGGGTTGATGGATATCCATTGGATATTTAAATATGCGTTAAAATATTTTGTAATATGAAATTAAAACCAATAAAGTATTTACAACAAATAAAAATATGACGTAACATAAGAAAATCTAATCACTAAAACGTATAACCATTGTCATCAATTGAGCGTAATTTGTTATATTTATCGGAAAACATATATTTTAACAAATGTAAATGTGTACTCTCTACGTTTATTGGTTAACCAGACATGTTTTGAACTTCTTTTTATTGTTATATAGTTGATTTTGCCTTTGCTATATGGTTGGAAGCCAAATATTGCTCGTTGTGATGGATATATGCATTTTGATTTACTATAAGCTAATAATGAAAAGGAAAAAAAAGACTCAAATATATATTAGATATTTGAAATATATATGAATAATATTGGCACAATTGTATCTTTCACATCCTTATATTCGAAAACACTTTAATAGTTTATAGTATAGTTGTATGTGGATATGTAAATGTATATATATATATACGTATTTCGGGTGATAATAGATTAATCCATGGATGATAAGTTGTCATCCATATTCAATCCACTAATCATCCACATCCACTATTCATCCATTTAGATCGTCCATATCCATCACTAGTGAATAGATCGGGTGAATGTCCACCGTATCGGATAATCATTGCCATCCCTACATAGAAAAAATAAAACTTTAGTTCAAGAAATCAAATAAATTAAAATATTTGTATGCATTTGGGCCTGGCCCTAAATACTGGGCTTTGACTTCTCACATCACAAAAGTCAAAATTAAGAATTTGAGTCTTGTTTTCCTTTTAGCCCGCTCACAAAAGAGCCATCTTGTTCACTTTTTTTTTTCTCCAACAAAATTCCAACATCTTTTTCTTAATAAATTATCCTTCTTCTCCATAAACACACTCTTTCCTCAATCAGGTTCTTCAAATTCAAATTCAAATTCAAGAAAGTCAAAGTCAAAATGAGTACAACAACAAAGTTCATAAAATGTGTCACAGTTGGAGATGGAGCTGTGGGAAAGACTTGTCTTCTTATTTCCTACACTAGCAATACTTTCCCAACTGTAACTTTCTTTTTTCAGACTCCTTAATTGTATTAATAACAGAATTATATTTTTTTTTCAGCACAAAAATATTGTGTTTGCAGGATTATGTTCCAACAGTTTTTGATAATTTTAGTGCAAATGTTGACGTTGATGGCCAAAGTGTCAATTTGGGTCTATGGGATACTGCAGGTACATCTTTATTTCTCTATCTACATATATACAGATAACATGCATATGTCAATGATATTTACTCTAGCATGATTTATCATGTAAACAAGTCATGTTCATATACATACATGTGTTATCTATGCAGATATTTATATATATCATGATTAAGATTTATAAACTATATGTCTATATCCTCCTAATACTGTTTTAGCATATGCATGTGTTAAGCTAAAAAATTATACTAATTTAGAGATGAATTAAATTTAAAATAAATCTAAACGAAGATGTATACGGTATTATTAATTAATTCATAGGAGAATATCCATTACTACATATGAAATGAAGGGTGTTATTTTCAATGCAGTATTATATAGTTATCATCATCTAATAATTATTGTGAAAATGCTCTTCACTGTCTTCTCCAAGTATAAGCCAAAAATTAATATGCTACTTTTGTTTTTTTATTTTGAATATCCTAATTTTCTCATGAAAGTATTTATCATAGTAAAATGCTAACTATATAAACAATAAAAGAGTCCATGTTAATACATTCTTCTAACCAACTGTTTCTGCAGTTAACTAACATACATTTTTGGTGGCACACTGTAAATACACACTGCAGTCGTGTGATAAATACATCGGATTCACGCCTAACTTAGTTGATTCATCATATCATATTACTAAAGAAGATGACACAATAGTGACAATACAATTGTTACTTTATATTTTCGGACCACATGACAATGATTGGGCTGTACTAAAAGGTAAAATCCCAACATGAATTTAGCTCAAAGTTTCCATAAGGATAAAAAGTACTTTTTGACCTATTGGCATCATACCAAGAGTTAAAAGTAACCATGTGAACTTGCCTCCAATATGATGTCATTCCGTCACGATCATTAACGTATACATTACAATTACTTGAATTACAGTTGACCCATAAGTCCGGTGAACATTTTTTGCGAAGAAATGATCCTACATTGTTTTATACAATCTGTTAGAATTCTATTTATTTCAAGAAATCATAAAAAAGTTATTCACACGTACTCAGAACATGAAATCCCGCGCACACTTTTTGCTCCGCTATCTAACTTGTTTTGTGACTTTCAGGTCAAGAAGACTACAACAGATTAAGGCCTCTTAGTTACAGAGGAGCAGATGTTTTCATCCTTGCTTTCTCGTTAATAAGTAGGCCTAGTTTTGAAAACATTTCGAAAAAGGTACGTTCACATTCCAACCGATTATATTTATTGTGCACGTCCTGTTTTCATTTCATGTCAAATGAGATTTTACATCTACTGTTTCTTCAAGTCATATCTTAGATTTTCTTTTACCATATTTTAGCATACTTTATTTGTGTATGTGGTTCTAATGATGACTAAGTGACTAACTCACTTTTATTGATTATGTTTTCATGTCTCTTCTTTTGCTTTATTTTCCTTGTTGAAATCGATTAGTGGGTCCCAGAGTTACGCCATTATGCTCCGTCAGTGCCCATTGTCCTTGTGGGGACTAAATTAGGTTGGTGGTGATATGTCTTCTTTCTTTACGGAATCATTCAGTGTTTAAAATCTTGAATTAAGTTCGGTAATTCTGTTATTGCAGATTTGAGGGAAGACAAGATGTTCTTAATGGACTATCCAGGGGCTAGTACTATATCAACATCACAGGTAACCTCTTTAAAGCAAAAACTTATATAGCATTTAAACTAAGGATAAATTTTAAATATAAGCATTCATATAATCATCTAAAATTTCTAACTGAACTAAACATTATATAATCTTTATATCTTGCATGCTTGGTTCTCCCAATTAGAATATTTATAATAATTACATTACACTGTTTTTGAAATGTACACTTTTGAATAATAAGTTGATTAAGAATACTTCTTAATTTTTATCTTCTATTTTTTTTAGGGTGAAGAACTAAAGAAGCAGATAGGGGCAGTGGGTTATGTTGAATGCAGCTCTAAAACACAGCAGGTCTTTCCTTTGAAGCATATCATTATCTATGCTCTTACAACATGCATTGATAATTTCTATGTTATGAGTCTTCATTGCATTACCAATGCTCGTATTTAATCATACGAGCTTATAGAACATGAACCTACAGAATAAGTTCAAAATATGTTACTCTTTCGCATAATCTTAATTCAGAGTCGTGTATTTTTTGTCGGTTGTATGCAGAGTGTAAAGATAGTCTTTGATGTTGCGATCAAGGCAGTCCTTCAACCTCCAAAAACAAGAAAACAAAAGAAAAAACGAAAAGTATGTCTTATACTATGATAAAGTTTATGATCGCGAATACTAACAGTGTAAAAGATACATCGTAGATTCCAGAATGTACAACTCATCTATGCGTATTATGGGAATTCATAGTAGCTTATCTAATGCCATAGCTTTATGAGATCCATTTGTGAATGCTTGTTGATAATGATGATTTCCTCAATCTTTTATTATGGAAAATAAAGTATCTTTTTATGTTTTGTTCACTCTTTTTCTTGTTGGGTGGTTTGGTTGGGTGAGGTGGGGTTGCTCTTATGTTCATGTGCTTGTTTTTGCCCTTTAATGTTGTAAAAATATTTAGATGACATATTTATGTCATCAACCCATGAAGTTGAGCAATATACATCCAATATCTGAAGATTACTGAATGATATATTTTGTAGTCAATAGTTTTTGATATAGTAGAAACGGTCAGGGAAACACTCATGGGATATCCCGGTTGGACCGTATACATCTTAGTAAAAATTACCCACCATCCATGGATAACCTGAACAAAAAAACCTCCTCTTTCTACCCGTTTATAAATTGACAGAATCTCAAAACCTTCAGACAAATAAAAATGATACAAACAAATGTAATACAGAGTAGCATTGAATGTAAATTGACAATAGATAAAAAAAATTAAAAAAAAAATGATTAACAAGAATACTCAAATATATTCTATTTTGAATAGATAAGATTCATGATTCCTCATTATTCAAATTCAATCACTAAGGTTTAATCATCATTCAAAACCAACCTCAAAAGTTCTGAAGTACTCACTTTGACCACAATAACATTTTATTTTACAATGTCACCTACTTACTACCATTGCCACAAAATCATAAGATTTAAAACATCAAAACAGAAACTAATGTTTTTCAGTTCCTAAGATGTTATTCTTCATGAGATCTGATCTCAAGCAGCCATAGCATCAGCTTCTTCTCCATGATTTCTAGCTTTACCTTTGCGGTTCCAAATTGGGGTTGTCTCAATAAGTTTATGAGGGACAAGCCGCCTCTCTCGCTTAGTGAGTTTTTTGAAATTGTGGACTTTTAGTCTAGCTATTTCTGCTTCCTCTTCAGGAGTTATTTCTCTTAAAACGACTGTGAGTCTACATTCAGCTCTCACTCTTACTCCACTTCTTCCTTTTGCATGATATGATACCCTCTTCTTGAAGAATCCCTTACCAACAAATGCTTCGGCTGTAGCATATAAGAACCATGTTAACTAACAAAATATTCTACAAGTCGCATTTCGACCTTTTTTACTTATAAATGGGTCGAATAGTGGTATGTTATATCTCTAGGGGGGACATTAAACAAAATAGCTTTAACAAACATGTTCAAGATGGTATCTGATCAATAGACATATAATTATGGTCAAGGTGAAATTATTCAGTTTTATTAATATTACCAACAATAAGACGATCAGCATCAAATCCGTAATTGTGTGTGGCATTTGCTCGAGCTGAATGGATAACCTGCATAGAGGGGCCACCGTTTGATCAGCATACATCAACCATCGTGAACAGAGCAACAAAAAACTGGCTTTAGTGAAACAATCTTAGAAGTATGATTGTTCATTACTTTAATGTACTCCGTAAACCAAAAAGGAGGCATTCTTTGATGTGAACAAAGGCACTAAAACTTGATATGCTTATTTGAGAAAAAGTAACAAGAAACCATACCATTTACAATGTAATAAACTCTGTTAGAGCAATATCAACCCATTTACAAGGCAATGAGTCCCAACTCAGATCATTTTTCATTTATAATAATTGTTGAAAGGTCAAATGTAAACATATAGCCAAATATAATACGGATGAAATAAGTCAAAATGGTTAAATGAATTATAAGTCACCATTAAATATTTACAAAATATATAATGCAGGGTCAGCCCAACTCAAACTGACTAGTTTGACCTGCACATGGTAATTACCCTTTTTTACAAGAACCATCATTGACCAGTGACCCCAACCCATCTGTTTTGCCACCTCTAATCACTGTTATGGTCCTGAATCTTGCTTTTAAAAGAAGCCAAAAAAAGTTTATGAATATATTCGCATTTAAAAACGTCAACACAACAGCCAGTTATTACCTGGTAGACAGTTTTCGATGCACGCTTTACTGTCAACTGCAACTGTAATAATGCATCCTCAACACGCATGCCACGGACCAATGTGGCAACCAAGTTAACCTTCTTTGGGCTCTGCAACCATTAAGTGCACAAAGTAAAACATAGTCATGGCATAACCAATTAAATCTTGATAATAAATATATTACCAAATCATCAAGTGAAGAATGCAGATCAAACAATCCTAAAATAGTGAGGACCAGATGTGAATATTTCAACCCAATTATTAATCAACACTTCAACAGGTCAACTTGGTTTATGTTTGACCTGGTATCGGTATAAAAAAATTAGCTAAAAAGAAACGAGGTCAAATGCATCGAAGCCTCGAAGGTTGACCAAATCATCTTTCTAATGGACACAACCTCCTAAATCACTTTAATTCAAAAGTTTTGATCATTGTTGTAGTACCCAGTAACATAGTTTTTGTAATCGCATTCGATTCGTTGATTGTTTATTAGCTACTAAAATAGGACCCTTGGATTTTCTAGCTATATATAATCCAATGATACATATATATACTGAAAGCAGTAATAATTTTAGTTTTGTTTGGTTTATACCATTTCCCTCAATCCTCCATCCTCATTATTGTAGTGTAATACTCATCTTCATAACTTCAATTTCCTTACATAAACTATATAAGACCCACAAATACATCCTCATTACCATACATCCTATACAAAGTACCATGAACAGAAAAGGTTAAATGTCTATGTGATAGTAATAGAATTTAGAACTTCTTTCGTGCATAATACATGTTAACTTGGTAATTACTCCTCAATGGATGAAGATCAAGAGGCAAGACACACCTGTTTTATTTTTTTGAGAATTGCTTGAACTTTAGAAGGTTTAGAGACAGCTTTTTCAGCTTCAGCTTGCCCACTGCCTATAGCCAACGTTGGTGTTAAAGGAGATGGACCAGGGGTTGCTTCAGAAGAAAGCAATCTCCTAGTACCAGTGAAGCCCTGCCACAATAAATGAAATAATACATTTAGTCCATGATGGCAAAAACTCTTTTGCAGGATCACGTGCTATCACTTCCATTGTACTAACCTAAGGGAGATGGATGGTAAATAATTAATCAGATATGAACTATTTCATAATGCAAAATGCAAATCAGATCCAAAGCATTACCAATTTCTGGAAATAGTGATATACAGGTCTTGAAACATTTGTAGGAGAAACCCAAAGGCCGTGTAAATGAGGTGCCAAACCTGCAAAATAATGATTTTATCTATTGTCACTAAATACTATTAACACTTGCAGTATACAATTGAACGAATAGGTTAAAAAAAGTCACCCAAAGTGTAATACTAAAGCATAAAAGCTTCTGAAACATTTTTTTTTTTTGAACGTTAGATTACTATTAAAATGCTACGCAATTCATCTTTTTTTTTAAATTATATTTGACACATTGTTATCAAATTATAAGTTTTCTATAATATTATGTGAAAAGAGTTTTGGCCAAATCCAATATGTCAGGCAGCAAAGGCCCGAACTCATTATGACTACTGACCCAACCTGCATGACCAAACCATTTTGCGACCTGTAATCACAGCAATAAAAGACAAAGCTGGCCATCTACTAGATACTGTACGATTTTCACCTTGAGCTGGAGATAACTTTAATGGAGAACTGGAATAGTTAGCATGAGTGTAACAGTTATTTTCAACTCGTTTCCCAATCTTTCTAAGTATGGAGTGTACATGACGGTGCCAGCCCACCATGACGTATACTAAAAGGCAGTCTTCACCAAGAGTTCCAAGCTAAATGCTGTAATGAGCTACAGATAATAGAACACATACATCTTGATGAAAATTCGAAGAGGTAGGTAACACAAAAAGAACCCGTAAGATGATGGTGTGACCAATGCATCATATGATAATGAGGAGACTAACATAACCATCCTTGTTGATAATTAGTAAATAAATATATAATCAGGAAGTAGATTCTTAAAAGAATAACCCACGTCAGAGTATGCATATAGCTTACAAGTACAATCTCTACGATAGTCAATTCTTTATATGATGTCTTATTGGTAATATTTAAACTGCAAATTACATATATACGGATGAACATATATGCTTGTTACATCAGAAGTTGTTTCTCTTGACGGAAATTATTGTTTCTTTGAGCTTCTTTACTTATAAAAAGGGCAGAGAGAAAAAGATTAACACGAGACTTGAGTTGTGGAAGTACGTAATTTGTCAGTAATACTACATAATCAAATGATTCTCCACTTATACTTCCAACACAGGGTGGTTAACTGTTAGATCAGAAACCCAATGGTTCTACAAACATGTTAACTAAGCAAATTATTCATGTAATAATCTTATTTTTCTAAGTATTCATCATACTGGTTCCTAAAACTGAAGACGATTATGTGAGTCCCCCATCTTACAGAATTCTTCAACAATAAAGGCAACATCTTTTTAACACACTTCCAACAGAAAACTTTCAAAAGAAGAAGAGACCATATATGACAATGCACAACTGACTCTTTCCAGAACAATTAGTCTATACTGCAAATGAAATGATTTTGTTATGCTTTATTGAAGTAAAAAACCTCTTATAAAAGCTGAAATCTCTATGGAAAGAATCAAATATCTAAGTTCCGGGTCCAGAAATAGGTATTATCTTGCCAAATTATCCCCCTTTGTATGGACTCATACGTGATTAGTATACACGTTAGTAACTCAACAAAATCTTGTTCAGGCATTTCATCAAAAACCTCATATGCACCCTACTTAATCACAAGTTGCAGCAAAACCCTTCAACCCTATCTCATTGCCATCAACAGTAATCAACCTACTAGCATTGAATTTATCAAACGCATCTAAATAACACTAATTTTGTTATATATAAGTGATTATTATTATACCATGTAATGTATCTAAACACAAATATAACAATATAGATTTAATCATATACCATGAGCTAATAGAATCGAGAAACAGTATATAAAATGCACACTAACTGGGATACATACTTGCGCCGGAGATATATATCGACGGTAGAAAGTGGTGGCGGTGCGTCTATGAGCGGCGGTTTTTACTTCTCAGAGTAAAAACATTACATCCCTAAACTTGAAATGAAGTTTGAAAATATGGTAATAGGAAGCCCTTTGTGTTTTATGACTTAGTACATTTCCATCCTTATACTTTTAAATTTGTCATACGCATCTCTACTATTTTATTCATAGTCTTTTCAACCTTAATGTTCAAATAAGGTTGTAAAGATCCGGATACATATTATCGTTTTCGTCTTTGCAAGATCAGGATCATAAGATCGTATCAGAATCCTAAGATCCTACTCATATGCTATAGTCTTCTCATTTGTGTTATAATACATCTAGAAGACCAAATGCGTAACAAATTAATTAAATTTTTATGATTTAAACGTTATAACATTAATTCAATACTACTCATAAGAATTTGAATTACTATATCCGTTATTAAAGATATAGCTTTTCATATGTTAAACTATCGTAGTAGAAGAATTGATTAATTTTACATGTATTAATAGACAAAATGATACATGCCTTTTATTAGACAAAATCAACATGTTTATATTTTGTTAATTAATTAATTCATGTTTAGTAAGCCCGGATCGAATCAAGATCGTAAGATTCTCTGCTCAAAATCGACATAAGATTGTGATTCTAATAAGATCATATGAATTTTTAGATCTTATGCAAGATCGGGTCGTTTTCGTTCACGGGGATCGTAAAATCTAAAGTTCAAGATTGAAATTTAAACAACTATGTAATAACTATATAGATAATGTATTTAGTCGCAATCAGGATTAATCATCTGTATGTTAACGTCGTTAAAAATACTTACTAGCATATACTTTTCAAGTTTTTGTAAAACGTGAAAAGGTGTCGGTCTCATGTCCAAATTTCACAAGATATTCATTACGTCGAGGGGAGAAGGGTGAAAAACAAACATAGAGATCATTTCAAATATCATTATCATTTCATTTCATTATCATTATCATTATCATTTCATTTCATTAGTTCTTATATAAAAAGAACCTTTTTACTCATGGAGTGACACATCATATATTTAGAAGCTGACATGTGTATTCAATTATTTCACTCAATCATTTTCTATTATATCTTAAAACTTAACAAAACATTAATACAAATCTTAGTCTTAATAATATCTTTAGAAGATGTCATGTGAATATTGAATATTTAACTTTTTAAATGTTATATTATCTCATTCTAAATCATTTTTATCTCATAAACTTGAGTTTAACCAACATTATTATACGTTTTAATCTTAATATCATTATCATTAATCATTTCATTATTAACTATTATATAAAGAAACCCATATCCCATGTAAAGCTTTCAAATGTTAATACATCATCATACAATTTTCTAAATATTTTATCTCCTATTTACTAATAATAATTTAATAATTATAAAAAAAATACTACTTTCATTTACAAAACAAATCTTGTGCAATAATTATGATTTTAAATACATCAATTTGGGTGTGTTTGGTAAAAGTAGCTGGTAGCTGGAGCTGGAGCTTATATTTAAAGCTAGAAGCTTGAGCTTATCTTTTTTGTAATGTTTGGATAAAACTAGTTGGAGCTTGAGCTTAAAATATGTAAATGTAAATTGACATAAAAGGACAAACAAATATATGATAGATAATTATATAAAGGGTATTTATGTAATTTTTCATTACATAAGCTCCTAGCTTGATTTAAAAGCTAGTTCTACTAGCTTCTTTTTTAAGAGCTTATTTTTTTTAATAAGCTCTTAATATTTTGTCTACCAAACAAAGCTTGAAGCTGAAAAAATAAATTTAAGCTTCCATAAGCTCCCATAAGCTACTATAAGCTCTGTTGCCAAACATAACCTTCATCTTCGTTAAACAAATTACATGTATTGACTATTATTGAATTATAAAATTGTAGGCTCTTTAGAATTGTCAAATATACTTAAAAATGAAAAACAAAATTAAAACACAAATTCATGATCTCTCTTAGTTTATGCAATGTTTAATTTAGAAAGCAACTGTTAGCAAGGACTTCATTGCATATTTCTTATCATCTTTTACACTACAGTCAATTTTGCATAGCTTTTTAGCAAGTAGTTTCATTTTCTCGATTTATATATTCTTAATGCTAAATAATGGGAATGTTTTGGTTGTCCACTTGAATTGTTCAACTCTTTCGACACGTCTACATTTATTTCGCACTTTAATTTTAATAGACTCTGTCACTTTCTCAATCCATGCTTGTCTTTAATTGGTAAAAAAAAATAGAAATCTCAAGATGGACACTCAAATCACTCGGTTTGAATACAATAGCTCTTCAAAAAATGACATACACGGGTTTCAATCGATAATTGTATGATACATTCTTATACACTTTTAGGAAACTTTTCACTTTGTTTATATTCACTCAAGTAATTGTCAAAAGTATTAAAACACAAATTCATTATCTCTCTTAGTTAGTTTATGCAATGTTTAATTTAGAAAGCAAGTGTTAGCAAGAACTTCATTGCATATTTCTTATCATCTTTTACACTACAATCAATTTTGCATAGCTTTTTAGCAAGTAGTTTCATTTTCTCGATTGATATATTCTTAATGCTAAATAATGGGGATGTTTTGGTTGTCCACTTGAATTGTTCAACTCTTTCGACACGTCTACATTTATTTCGCACTCTTATGTTAATAGACTATTTCACTTTCTCAATCCATGCTTGTCTTTAATTGGTAAAAAAGCTTGTCTTTAATTGGTAAAAAAAAAAAAGAAATCTCAAAATGGACTCTCAAATCGCTCGGTTTGAATACAATAGCTCCTCAAAAAATGACATACACGGGTTTCAATCGATAATTGTATGATACATTCTTATACACTTTTAGGAAACTTTTCACTTTGTTTATTCACTCAAGTAATTGTCAAAAGTATGTTACATTTCGTTAAAACTATAGATCAATTTATAAACAATACACATAAAACATTATAAAAAACATTATCAACATAACTAGTCGTGGGTTGTGCATCGCACAACCCTTATGACCTAATAGTATATATATTTATATATATATAGACTTGGGATCCTGTGAGAACAAGAGGATTCCTTGAGAACGGTGAGAACACATCTCAACCACCGATTTCATCTAAATTAAAAAGTGGGGGTGGAAATTTGGTAATTAAATTGAACATCTGACGCATACTGATACGGTGGGAATTTTGTAATTAATGTGAACTTTGACTTTTATTCACAGTTAAATTTTATTTTAAATCTTTCTTTTTTCTTTTTGCTTCACAGTTCCTGGAGTGTTAATATTTATTTAATTTTGCTTAACATCTAATTTGAAGGTGTGAACATTTACATTTTATTATTGTTTCACACAAATAATTTTGATTCACACAACAAAGATTAACACAAGCACTACAATTACAGCCACTGCAACCACCGCCTGTAACCACCTCAACCACCACCTGTAACCACCGTGAACACCACCGGTAACCACCGGAATCACCTACAATCTGACCGGAATTCAAGACCACCACCGCCATTCAACCACACCACCATCACCAAAACACCTCCTCCTGTAACCACCGCGACCACCACCTGTAACCACCGCACCTCAAATCTGAGAATCACACCTCCAACCCCTCCACCTTCCTCTGCCGCCTCCACCTTCCTCCACCACCTACGTCATCAGAAACCATCAACAACCACCACACCTCTCCACCTTCCAACTCCTCCACAAACACTACACACTTCCGCCGCTATCAACAACCAAACCGTAGATCTAGAACCGCCGGAAATCGTAGATCTAGAACCATATATGAGAATGGTCGGAAAGTGTTAGAACCAGGATGAAAGTGGCTAGAAACAGTTAGAATCGGAGATGAAGTGACCGGAGAACAGAGAGATCGCCGGAGATGGGAGTTGCCGGAGAAGATGGTGGTCGGAGATGATGGTAGCGGTGGCCGGAGATGATGGTAGCGGTGGCCGGAGATGATGGTGGTCGGAGATGATAGTGGTTGGAAAAGAAAGAGAGTGTTTAGTTTGTGTCTGTATTATTTTTGTGTGTATGAGTTTGCGTGGATGGAGGGTTCTGTGATGCCTGAATGGATATGTATGTATGTATGTACTATCTCAAATAAAAAGTAGAGTAATAGATATAGATATTGTGAATATTCACATTTTATTAGTGCTTCACATAAGTTTTATATTAATATAAATTGTGAATATTCACATTTTGTTATAGCTTCACACAAGTTATATTGATTCGTGAATGTTAAAATTTTAGCTTCATCATTTCAAAAAGTTATGTGAACGTTAACAAAAAAATTAATTACTTCAAAATTTGTTGTGAGCAAAAAAAAAATTATGATTCACAAAAAGATGTATTCTAAATGAAAATTGAAGTTCACCTTATTTACGAAAATGCCCCCTCCCGTTTTCTGATTTTTCAATAATTACAAAAATGTCACCACCCTTTTAGACCATTGATTTAAAATAGGTGGCTAGGATTTGTTCTCATCGTTCTCACGGAATTCCTTTGTTCTCACCAGAACACAACCCTACACACACACACACACATATATATATATATATATATATATATATATATACACACAGTAAAACCTCTATAAATTAATAATGTTGGGACCAAGATATTTTATTAATTTAGCGAGATATTATTATATCGATAAATTAATAAATTATTAATTTAAAGAGTTGGCTTATATTCGTGAGCAACTCTCAAATTACCTATTTGAATAAAACAGAATTAAGGACCTTCAAAATTCTCATGTACATTCACACATTAATGAACTTGTTGCAATACGAGAATACAATGCCTCAACTCTTAAGTGCAATGATGAGATTTAAAGATGAACTCAATATAGATTTGAAGTTTATAAAAAAACAAGTGACTAAAGATTCATTTTTTAATAGACAATCCTAAAATTTTGGAATATTTTAGTAATTATTAATTTATAGTTTCGCTGGGAACAATATATTTACATTGAGATTTCAAAAAAATTATTATTTTATTATTTTACCGATTGGGGTCCAATTTTGTACTGGTCTCAAGTTAGGACCGGACAAATTATTAATTTTATCGAGGTTATTAATTGATCGAGTATTAAATGAAAGAGGTTCTACTATATATATATATATATATATATATATATATATATATATATATATATATATATATATATATGTCAAATATACTCCTTTGGTATGTGATATCGCGTAAAAAGTCACGTTTTTACCACCGATATCTCTCTCTTTCTGGAGCAATACTTGGCATTTGGACTCAAACAACGCACAAATCAGTGATAATATGTTAAGAAGACCAAAACGAAGGTTGCACAACAAAAATCAAGCAAAACGGCCGAGGAACGAAGATTCCACACACGTTTGAAGATTCAAGGCATCAAAACAAGATTTCAAGACTAAAGTGCCTTTCACCAACATCCATTTCATCCAAGATGTTCATTTTTAAAATACGAATCCAACAGAAGAAGAATCAACTAAAACGGATAAAGAATGAAGATTCTACGCCCGCTGGAAGATCCAAATGATTCGTACGCGATATCTGGAGTTAGGGACCTCATCTCTGGAGAATCTTATGTCAAAATCTTCGTTTTTGAATTACGAATCCAACAAAAAAAGAATCAACTCAAACGGGCGCATAACGAAGAAAACACGCACGAATCAAGAAACGAAGCAAAAGACGGCGAAACGGGGCAGGTGGCAGCCAGCCGCCGCCGGCCACCAGCTGGGCGGCGCCGGCCTGCTGTCCCCCACCTCGCTTTCCTTTTTTGGCTAATTCGCGTACCTGGTGCACCACCTTTCCGCGTTGTACAGTACCCGGTGCACCACCTTTCCGCGTTGTACAGTACCTGGTGCACCTTTTTACCCACATTACGCTAATGTGCACCCCTTGATGCTTATGTGAGCCTAAACTCACCTATAAATATTGGGCTTGGGTTCATTTGTAACACATCTCTATATACACCTATCTTTTCACACACCACACATTACACCAACTCTTTAAATTATAATACTTCCTTAATTAATTAGACTAGCTAATTAACTAGTTAAGGAAGATTTGTACGGAGGTGCTCCCGGATGCATTTATAGCTACGAGTTATTGTATTGTACTTATCATGTTTTAATCTATCTTCCATATTTAATTATGTTCGTTCTTTCTTCAATAAATTTAAATATGCATGCTAGAATTGCCATGATTAGCTAAATAACTCAATTGTCTGCTATGATAGTCGTTTAGGAAAGATTTAAATATGTGATTATGCTGTATGTTATGAGATTGCGAGTGTTTTGTATCATGAATAGATGTAGGAATTGAATCTTTATCGTTTATCTGCCCAACTCATGTTGTGACTAAAACCTTATCCAAAAATGAACGTAGCTAACTCATAGGGTATAGGTCACTTAGTTATACTATGTTTGATTGAATCATTGAGCTCGGCATGGCCGGTGTTCTCTAGACCAAATTAGGATCCAAGAGACACGGAATATGGGAATAGAGGTAGATTAAGATTTAATTCGGACATACGATATTTTTGAGACAACTTTCGGAATATCCTCGATTTAATTAATACATTTGTATGCTTAGGTTTAACTATTATCTTGATTGTCTTATTGCATGTTCTTGTTTGATTGTTGCCTTAGGATTATCATACTAGTGAAATACACCTAGCCTTAATTATCGTGAAATAACATGACGACCCCTATTCGACTGTTCTTCGATATACTACTGGAAACGCTTATGGCGAAGTACAAACGTATGGAAGTCAAGAACGACCGAAGGTAGTTGTGTTATGAATCGATTAACAAATGTATTACTTAAGTTTCTATTTGTAATGCAAATCCTCCCTGTCTTGTTGCATACTTGAGTAATGTTGATAATTCATACGAATAAGTGATGACATCTTATCTGACCGCTTAGACCAGTTTTTCCAACTTACTCCGGCGAGGGTAAAACCCGTTTACAAGATTGTTTATTCAACAAACTGTACCATGATTCGGACGTCTATGATGACCGAGATTGGGGAATAGGATTCGAGATTAACTGTTAGATAATATGGACATGCATTTGAGAGAACTTTCGGTGTATGCTTTAATATATTCTGCAACCCACGTGACATTCTATTTGCCTGATTGTGGACACCTCCGCGTTAGCCCGATAGTAGGATTGTAGCAATAACTCACATTAACTTATGAACTTATCCTCATTAGAACTCTTCACGCTTTAATATCAACTGAACCACTTCATAGTAGACAATCGCTTTAACTGCTGAACGCCCAAAGTAACCTCCATTTCTGATTCAATTTAGTTTAATCTTAGAATAGAAAACCCAAAACCTAAACCAACCCTTTTTCTCCCTAGCTAAATTCATAAAAGTCTCTAAATTCCCCTACTTTCAATTCGTCGCGCTTTGAAGAACGATTCTAGGTCATACTTATCCTTTGCTAGCCCTTAGATTAGCAATAGTAGTAACCCTAGGCCCCAGCCTTATAAATTTAAAACCCACTGTTGTAACCGGATAGTTATCGTTAACGACACCGACCTATTCGGGTGCAACAAGTTTTTGGCGCCGTTGCCGGGGAGCGTCGGCGACCGATTTTAGGAAGTTTAGCGACTTTAGTATTTAGCGATCCTTTTGAAAGATTAACATCAATCAAAAGTTACACTTTTGGCCCTTAGGATTAGATTAGTTTTATTTTATTAACCAACCATGTCAACCCCTTATTTTGATTTGACCAACCTTACACCAAGTGGATCATCAACCCAACTTTTGGCCATTCCTTCACCAATAACCCACTTACATTCCTCAAAACAACTTTTATCTGATTTTATACTAGAACAAAATGTTATAAACAAAAGGATAGCCGGATTTCAAGACAACATTGATGCCATGATAAAAATTTCCGACAAATTAATTTCTAACATGGAGTCTATTTTGGAAAACTTGAATTTTATTGAGGAAAGTACGTCGGCAACTACCATTCAACCCAATGATGTGTTAATCGTCACTAGGGGAGGAAAAATAACCAAAGTTGATCCACCACCACCAGATAACACCCCCGAAAACACTTCTTCGCCTACACCTACACCGAGTGAACATGTGTCCATTGACATCCCTATCACAACACCTGACTCATCACCAACCAAAACTCCGGATAATGTACCTCGCACGAGAATACCTTATCCCGGTAGACTTAAAAAGGAAAAGCAAGAAGCTCAATTCGGTAAATATCTGGAAATGTTTAAAAGCTTGCACTTGAATGTTAGACTATTAGATGCTTTTGTAGAAATGCCCACATGTGCCAAATTCTTTAAAGAACTTATTTCAAACAAAGAGAAACTTAGGCAAATAGTTAGTTTACCCTTAGATGCTGAATGCTCTTTAATTGTACAACATGGTCTTCCACCTAAGTTAGGAGACACTGGACGTTTTACAATACCTTGTTTTCTCCAAGATATCCAAATTAGTAATGCCTTAGCTGACCTAGGTGCTAGTGTTAATCTTATGCCTTATTCCCTCTATAAGAAATTAAGATTAGATAACTTACTGCCTACTCGTATGACCATCCAATTAGCAGACATATCAGTTAAACTCCCTCGAGGAATTGCTGAAGATGTCATGGTCAAGGTCGATAAGTTCGTCTTTCCAGTGGACTTCATTATCATGGATATAGAGGAAGACACCCACATCCCACTCATCCTTGGCAGACCTTTCTTAAATACTGCCAAGGCCGTAATCGACGTAAACGAGAAATCTTTAAAACTAAGAGTTGGGAAAGAGGAGGTCACCTTTAATGTCGATCGATTAATGAAGCAACCTCTGGAAGAGGACCTTGGTTTGTGCGATACTATACAGGACATTTTTGATGAACATCTCCACGAAGTGTTGGCATTATCCAGCCAGAACCCGATACCTAACACGGTAGTCACCGTTCAAAGATTATATAACGAGGATCCTGGGCTGCAGTCCGCAATCACTTAGCCAGCAAAGTCTGAAGAACTACTATTTCCCTTGTTTGAAAAGAAGCCATCTTGCACCAATGGAAAAACAATAGCCGTCCCATTGGGATGCGGTACACCAATACCTTGGCTAAAAAAGGATACATCCACACTCAATAACCCGAATCCAGCTCCTTCAATTAAAGAAATCCTGGATTCATTCAAAGAGATGAGTATCGAGCCACCACCATTTGAACCCCAATTAATCAACCAACCCGAACCACTATCTTTTCAAAACCCTGAATTAACCATAAACCAATCCTCGACCGCTCAATTTCAAGAATTCTAATTCACCGACGACGGAGAAATTATTCTCACCCGAAATGACAAAGTGTCCTCATCATCAGTCAACAAATACGAGCTAAAGACGAACGAATTTTCAAACCAAACCGAATGGGTCGAGATAGCATCAATCTCTACATCCGAACCTGAGATAGACGAGGCACCCTTCCAAGCTGAATATGAGAAGCTGAATAGAGACGAAATAGCTAGAATGAAGCCGTCTATTGAGGAACCACCAAACTTGGAATTAAAGGAATTACCACCTCACCTTGAATACGCTTACCTCCAAGGAACCTCCCAACTCCCGGTGATAATCTCAAAAGAGTTGAAACCAAAAGAGAAAGCTCAGCTAGTTGATGTGTTGAAATCACACAGGAAGGCAATCGCATGGAAAATTTCTGATATACAAGGAATTAGTCCTAACTATTGCACACATAAGATCCTAATGGAGAACGATTTCAAACCATTCGTTCAAAGGCAGAGACGAGTAAATCCTAAGATTCAAGACGTAGTAAAACAAGAGGTTATCAAACTCTTGGATGCTGGACTAATATACCCAATATCTGACTCACCTTGGGTTAGCCCTGTTCAAGTCGTCCCAAAGAAATGAGGAATGACGGTCATTACAAACGAAGAAAATGAGCTCATACCAACTCGGACCGTCACCGGTTAGAGGGTTTGTATTGATTACCGAAAGTTAAACGAAGCAACTCGCAATGACCACTTTCCACTTCCGTTTATTGACCAAATGCTCGAGAGGCTGTCAGGAAACGAATTCTACTGTTTCCTTGATGGATTCTCTGGTTATTTCCAAATTCCGCTCGATCTAAAAGACCAGGAGAAAACGACGTTTACATGCCCTTATGAAACATTCGCATATCGACGAGTGCCGTTTGGATTATGCAACGCACCTGCAACATGTCAGAGATGCATGGTTGCAATCTTCCACGACATGATTGAACAATGCATGGAAGTCTTCATGGATGACTTCTCGGTCTTCGGAGACTCTTTCGCATCATGTTTATCCAACCTCGATAGGATGCTCGCCAAGTGTGAAGAATCGAATCTCGTCTTGAATTGGGAAAAATGCCACTTTATGGTAAAGGAAGGAATAGTTTTAGGACATAGAATATCAAAGTCAGGAATCGAAGTAGATAAAGCCAAAGTCGAAACCATTGCGAAACTTCCACCACCCACCAACGTTAAAGCCATTCGAAGTTTCCTAGGTCACGCTGGGTTCTACCGTCGTTTTATCAAGGACTTCTCCAAGATCTCTCGACCTATCACCCACCTGTTAGGAAAAGACATCAAATTCGCATTTGACGAAAGCTGTATGAAAGCCTTTGACTACCTAAAGAAAGAACTAACCAACGCGCCAATCATGGTCGCTCCGGACTGGAGCCTTCCATTTGAAATCATGTGCGACGCAAGCGATTTCGCTGTAGGGGCAGTTCTCGGGCAACGGAAGGATAATCATTTTCGGCCAATCTACTACGCTAGCAAAACTCTCACAGATGCTCAAGAAAATTATACAACCACCGAAAAGGAGCTGTTGGCTGTAGTATTCGCCTTTGATAAATTTCGATCCTACATGATATTGTCAAAGAAAATAGTGTACACAGTCACTCAGCTCTGAAATACCTCTTCAAGAAGCAAGATGCAAAACCAAGACTGTTACGATGGATTCTACTCCTACAAGAATTTGACATTGAGATAAAAGATAAAAAGGGAGCAGAGAATGTCACCGCAGACTATCTGAGTCGACTTGAAAATCCATCAATGGAACAACTTGCAGAAGGGGACATCAAAGATCGATTTCCAGAAGAGCAGTTAATGAGTTTAGGAGAGCAATTGCAAGGCTCACAATTCACGGACGATCCTTGGTTTGCAGACATAGCCAATTTCGTAGTTGGAGGGATCACAAGGAAAGGAATGCCGTCATCACGAAGACAAAAGTTCTTCCGCGATATCAAGTACTATTTTTGGGATGATCCGTATTTATTTAAGGTTTGTCCCGACCAGATTATAAGAAGATGTGTCGATGGAAAGGAAGTCGAACACATCCTCCATCAAAGCCATCACGGACCCACCGGAGGATATCACGCAGCCAATTTGACAGCAAAGAAAGTATACGACTCGGGATTCTATTGGCCAACTATTTTCAGAGACGCACAAGACTTGGTGAAACGCTGCGATATTTGCCAAAGGTTTGGAAATATCACAACGCGTAACGAAATGCCGTTAACGAATATCCAAGCATGTGAAATATTCGATATATGGGGATTAGACTTCATGGGACCTTTTCCAAAATGCTACGGAAAGGAATACATTCTAGTAGTTGTCGACTACGTATCCAGATGGGCCGAAGCTCAAGCCTTCCCAACAAATGACTCGAGAGTCGTAACAAAGTTCTTAAAACAGCTATTCTGTCGGTTTGGAACTCCTCGAGCGATCATCAGTGACCGCGGCACACACTTTTGCAATACTCAGTTCATGAAGATATTGCAACAATATGGTGATACCCATAAGACATCTACGGCCTACCACCCGCAGATAAATGGGCAAGCAGAAATAACAAACCGAGCGCTAAAAAGAATTTTGGAACGAACAGTTGGTCAACACAAAGAAAGCTGGGCAGACAAGCTAGATGATGCGTTATGGGCATTCCGGACAGCCTATAAAACACCATTAGGAACGACCCCCTATAGGCTCGTATATGGAAAGGCATGTCATCTTCCGATCGAACTCGAATACAAAGCTTACTGGGCACTAAAGAATTGCAGCTTAGATCCTACAGTAACGGGAACGCACCGGAAAATGCAACTAAATGAGTTAGGAGAACTAAGAGATCAAGCATACGAGAGCTCCTACAAGTTCAAGGAAAGAACTAAGTTGCTCCACGATGCAAAACTACGCCCCACACGCTTCAATCCAGGTGATAAAGTTCTACTCTTTAACTCTCGATTTAAGAAATTTTCCGGTAAATTCAAAACGAGGCGGAGCGGCCCATTTACAATCTCTAAGGTTTTCCCTTATGGCGCCATTGAACTCGAGGCTCCAGACGGAAATTTCAAGGTAAACGGTCATCGTTTAAAACATTACGTACAAGACTTTCCCCCATCCGAGGAAGTCTACGGTTGCAAAGCACCCTGACGAACACTTAAAGGTAGAAGAGTCAAGCTACGAGACTCGATAAACAAAGCGCTCTTGGGAGGCACCCCAAGCCTATCTTATGTTTTCAGCATTAAGTTTATCTTACTATTGTGTTTAAGCTAATCCAATTTTCTATGCAGTACCTCACCTTATGAAGGACTGATGATCTTAGACCATTAACCTTTTATATTTTGCAAGATGAGTTCGTAGTCAGACAGAGCACAGGCCCCCAGTCAGAGACGCTCGCGTACCATGCATCACTCCCAGAGTTCATCACCGGGTAGTAGCATGAGGACTGTCAGAGGATCCCAGTCACCAACCCCTAGTCTGGACGAGATTTCGGCAGACTTGATGGAAGTGTACGTTCAGGAGTCATTCCTGTTACGTCCCATCCATTCCAGGTTACCTCAATCTCACCAACCAGCGGGACAGACCGCAAGGTCCTCTAGAGTACCCATCTTTGAGCATGGGGTTACTACTGCGGACCCTGCTGTCACTCGGTCTATACTGAGAGCCCTTGAGGTCCAGCACACGGCCATCTCTAAGATCCAACACTGCTCTGGGCCTTACCTCTACACCTGTGTGCCCCTTTCAGATGGGACCTGATCCCGCTCCGCACATTCCACCATGGGATTTATTCCCATCTTGGAGCTTGACTGCGCATGACCACCCCACTTTTATGGGCCCACTAGAGGAGGAAGCTGCTGCACTGAACGCTTGGATCCAGGATCCAGAGGATGGTGCTGCATCTCCTGTCTATGCCATCGAGGAGTCAGCATCTCCTACATCGATCGTGGAAAACACTATCTTTATGGATGATGAGTTCACCGACTGGGAGGCGCTCTATGCTGACACGGATTAGCTACTTTTAGTTATTATTATTTATGTTTAGTATTAACTTGTGTTAACATTTGTGTTTTATGAAGGGTGTGTACTATGCAGAATTTGGAATAGGATTTATGGAACAAGTTCATTTTTAATGAGCCTGGTCCATGTCCAGCGAATTCACACACTTGAACCTTGTCCATTAAATCCAGTGGCATCACACGCAGCACAAGGAAGTGTCTCTTCTAACCTTACTTTGCTTGAACCACACAAGAATTTTAAGAAAAACTCTAAGTGTGGGTTTATTACTCACAAATAGAGAATAACTTTGAAAATATTGACCTGTATTCAAAATCTAAGTGTAGGATTAACCTAACTTAGAGAGAGAGAACATTAGGGACAATGTTCTTTTAAGTGTGGGATAGCAGTAGTATTCACTACTGTATTGCAACATAAACTTTTGATCAAGCTTTTTAGCAAAACTCATATTTTTAACAAAATTTTCAAAAATTTTGAATCATGGGAAGCCCAAAAAGGGTATTTTCGGTCAACAAAAATTCAAAAGGCTTGGCAAATTGACCACGACGAGCAAAACTCTTTGATAACTTTCAAACTAAGTTTCAAACAAGCAATCGCATGACTAGGCACAAAACCACCAAAAATGAGTGAGGAATCTTGAGCCATATAAAAACATTCACATTTAATGCTTCACTTTTTCGTTTGTGAGTGTGCCGTTGTATGCCTTCTCGAGTTAGAACTTGTTCGGAGAATACATTTGGAAATTACAAAAGTGAGCGTCATACGTGGCGAAGGTGCAATTAGAGGATCTTGACATTCCATAGGATAAAACCCTCTCGTAAGACCCCCGTTTTCAAGACTAACCCGACCAATGCCCATTTTCGGCATTGAAGATCATTTAGAAAACCCATTGAGCCTTAGCCTTTTCGTTTCGGATACTCACTTCAAGAACCAATCCTTTCTTTACATCTCTTGGCCATAGCCTAAGTTTCTGTTATGTCAGCAACATCACTGCAAGAAACATACTTCTAGAAGGAATCCCCAAGGGAAAAAGAATATCATCCATGAAAGGACTCCAAAGAAAGCACGAACAAAGCTGCCAAAGAAATCAAAAAGCTAAAAACCCAAGGATCATTTAAAGCCGAGGGAAAAGTTCTTCAAAGAAGAAAAAGCTATGAAAAGAAGGCTCTCAAAGAGAGAAATCCAAAAAAAGAGAGGTATCATCTAAAAACATCAAAGACAAGTCATCACTCTTAGGCTATATTAAACCCCCAATTGAATCACCTACCAAAACCCTTGTTCCATACACCATCTTCACCCTCTTGCGAATGTCTAGGGATAATTAGCACCGTCCTCGTTTAAGTATTGAAGATTTGATTCTCGATCAAGCTTATGACAACGGAAAAGCTACATGACTTGCCCCTGAGTGAATTAGAAGTTAGGAAACCCGATACACTTGAGTGAACTGAGTGACCACCTGTGAAGGCCCCAGTCATGTATATCTTACATTATGAAGATTGAAAAGAAAGCTTGTTAGAACCAAAAGTTTGGGGGAACATCAAGGGATGGAACCTCGTCCGAAATCTTTTTACCAAACCTGCAGGAATCAAAGTTCTCCGTAATATGAAGACACCCTTCCAGCCTTTCACAAACTTGCTAAAGGTTTTCTTGAGGACAAGCAAAACTCTAAGTGTGGGATACTTGATATCGCGTAAAAAGTCACATTTTTACCACCGATATCTCTCTCTTTCTGGAGCAATACTTGGCATTTGGACTCAAACAACGCACAAATTAGTGATAATATGTTAAGAAGACCAAAACGAAGGTTGCACGACAAAAATCAAGCAAAACGGCCGAGGAACGAAGATTCCACACACGTTTGAAGATTCAAGGCATCAAAACAAGATTTCAAGACTAAAGTGCCCTTCACCAACATCCATTTCATCCAAGATGTTCGTTTTTAAAATACGAATCCAACAGAAGAAGAATCAACTAAAACGGATAAAGAATGAAGATTCTACGCCCGCCGGAAGATCCAAATGATTCGTACGCGATATCTGGAGTTAGGGACCTCATCTCAGGGCTATCTTATGTCAAAATCTTCGTTTTTGAATTATGAATCCAACAAAAAAAGAATCAACTCAAACGGGTGCATAACGAAGAAAACACGCACGAATCAAGAAACGAAGCAAAAGACGGCGAAACGGGGCAGGTAGTACCACCAGCCGCCGCCGGCCACCAGCTGGGCGGCGCCGGCCTGCTGTCCCCCGCCTCGCTTTCCTTTTTTGGCTAATTCGCGTACCTGGTGCACCACCTTTCCGCGTTGTACAGTACCCGGTGCACCACCTTTCCGCGTTGTACAGTACCTGGTGCACCTTTTTACCCACATTACGCTAATGTGCACCCCTTGATGCTAATGTGAGCCTAAACTCACCTATAAATAGAGGGCTTGGGTTCATTTGTAACACATCTCTATATACACCTATCTTTTCACACACCACACATTACACCAACTCTTTAAATTATAATACTTCCTTAGTTAATTAGACTAGCTAATTAACTAGTTAAGGAAGATTTGTACGGAGGTGCTCCGGGATGCATTTATAGCCACGAGTTATTGTATTGTACTTATCAGGTTTTAATCTATCTTCCATATTTAATTATGTTCGTTCTTTCTTCAATAAATTTAAATATGCATGCTAGAATTGCCATGATTAGCTAAATAACTCAATTGTCTGCTATGATAGTCGTTTAGGAAAGATTTAAATATGTGATTATGCTGTATGTTATGAGATTGCGAGTGTTTTGTATCATGAATAGATGTAGGAATTGAATCTTTATCGTTTATCTGCCCAACTCATGTTGTGACTAAAACCTTATCCAAAAATGAACGTAGCTAACTCATAGGGTATAGGTCACTTAGTTATACTATGTTTGATTGAATCATTGAGCTCGGCATGGCCGGTGTTCTCTAGACCAAATTAGGATCCAAGAGACACGGAATATGGGAATAGAGGTAGATTAAGATTTAATTCGGACAGACGATATTTTTGAGACAACTTTCGGAATATCCTTGATTTAATTAATACATTTGTATGCTTAGGTTTAACTATTATCTTGATTGTCTTATTGCATGTTCTTGTTTGATTGTTGCCTTAGGATTATCATACTAGTGAAATACACCTAGCCTTAATTATCGTGAAATAACATGACGGCCCCTATTCGACTGTTCTTCGATATAGTACTGGAAACGCTTATGGCGAAGTACAAACGTATGGAAGTCAAGAACAACCGAAGGTAGTTGTGTTATGAATCGATTAACAAATGTATTACTTAAGTTTCTATTTGTAATGCAAATCATCCCTGTCTTGTTGCATACTTGAGTAATGTTGATAATTCATACGAATAAGTGATGACATCTTATCTGACCGCTTAGACCAGTTTTTCCAACTTACTCCGGCGAGGGTAAAACCCCGTTTACAAGATTATTTATTCAACAAACTGTGCCATGATTCGGACGTCTATGATGACCGAGATTGGGGAATAGGATTCGAGATTAACTGTTAGATAATATGGACATGCATTTGAGAGAACTTTCGGTGTATGCTTTAATATATTCTGCAACCCACGTGACATTCTATTTGCCTGATTGTGGACACCTCCGCGTTAGCCCGATAGTAGGATTGTAGCAATAACTCACATTAACTTATGAACTTATCCTCATTAGAACTCTTCACGCTTTAATATCACCTGAACCACTTCATAGTAGACAATCGCTTTAACTGCTGAACGCCCGAAGTAACCTCCATTTCTGATTCAATTTAGTTTAATCTTAGAATAGAAAACCCAAAACCTAAACCAACCCTTTTTCTCCCTAGCTAAATTCATAAAAGTCTCTAAATTCCCCTACTTTCAATTCATCGCGCTTTGAAGAACGATTCTAAGTCATACTTATCCTTTGCTAGCCCTTAGATTAGCAATAGTAGTAACCCTAGGCCCCAGCCTTATAAATTTAAAACCCACTGTTGTAACCGGATAGTTATCGTTAACGACACCGACCTATTCGGGTGCAACAGTATGAACAATTTTCAAAACCTAAATGAAGCACTTATAATAGCTTGGTTAACAATAGTAACTTTCTTGTGTTTTGACTTGGACCAAAAGAGAATGATAATAATCTTCTTTCTTTTAAACTAACCTAAAAATAACCGAGCCAAATATATATGTTTATAACTAGTACATTACCAATGCAATGCGGCGGCGTTAACATATTGTTTAAGATCAAAAATTGACCACATTACTCAAATCCTTAACAAGAAATTATCTTCGATAACATTTCATCTCAAGCATATGCTCTTCACATAGTATAAACTACATATGATGTCGCAACCTGTCGTGGCGGAATCACAGTGGGGCGTGACTAATCCGAATCATCACAACAAAGTTACATCGAACGACCTCTATATGAGTCATTTTAAATAAATATATTTGAAAAGATACATTGTTTAAACATAATGTTTACAGCCAAGTATTTCATCCTAGAGTACACGTCTAGATTAAGAGATTCTAATACATAGCTAGTATACAATATAGTAATGCAGTGAGTAAAAGCTGTTTGTAAAACATGCAACTCTAGTGTTGTTTCCCAAAAGCATCCCATGCTTAATGCTACTGTGGACCTGAGAGATACATGCTAAAAATTGTCAACATAAGTTGGTGAGCTCATAGGTTTAAACAGTTGTAAATGATAACGTGAACCACAAGATTTATATAGTTGTTTGCATAAATGCAAAATAAAGTATACTATTGCCATGAGCTCATGTATTCGAAACTTAACAGTTTATGTTGGTGCCTCATGTAAGTGTCTAATCCGGCACACTTAGTTGAACAATAATTATGCGTCCGTTTCACCAGTTAGTGCGACTAACCCGGACAGGGGTGTCAATCCCAAATAGATCTATTCATAATATTCGCGTTTAAGTCGATAACTAACGAACCATGATTCGAGGTCTTAGTGGATTAGTTCTGCTACTCATGCAATAAGTATGTGTTTTTCATGTACTTGTGTTCATAAAAAGATGCGCATGTATTCTCACCCCAATAAAACAAGTAAAAAGGGGCTATGAGACTCACCTGAGTCGTGAGTGCTAGCGTTCTAAAAGCAATGTGTGTTTTCCAAATGTAGCCTCCTAGCGTCCTAAACGCATAAGGTTATTTGAATAAGTAGATGTCTAAAAGTCCATCTATGCTAGTTGTTCACTCAACTATTATGTTTGTGTGTATATTGTTTTCAAAATATGTACAACCCATTGGTGATGTTTTTGAATAATATTTCTCAAATTATTATTATTCTCGTTTCGTTTCGCATTTGTATTTAATATTTCTCTCAAAATATTAGTATAGTTGTTTCGTTTTAATGTACGCGTTATACGTTTGTTGTCATATATATATAGCATATTCGCCATAAATAGTTTATTCATCATATATATATATAGATATATATATATATATATATACATAGTTTGTTCGTTATATATATATATATATATATATATATATATATATATATACATAGTTATATATATATATATATATATATATATATATATATATATATATATATATATAGTTTGCGTTTCATGTAGGCTTCTCAAAAAATATACTTGTTTCGTCATAATATTAGTATATAACATTTTCTTGAATATAAAACTAGCTCTTTATCAATATCCACTTTATATGTTCATAAATTGTCTCGTATCGTTTGCATTTAAAGTTTCGATAATTATATAGTTAAACGTCCATTAAATTTATAGTCTTTGTCTTTAACCGAAACTGTCTAGAAATGTCCTTCCGTGTAACATCACTTTGACTTAGTCAAACTTAACCGCTTTGTCAAGCAATTTTTATCATATAATCACGAGTGTCTTAGTTTCCATAAAAAGTAGGGCAAATGGTATGTAAATGTAATATAACTTTCCCAAAAATGCTTTTGTATGCATTCAACTTTTAAAAGTGCTATTGTATGTATCGAACTTACTAATTATTGCTATTGTATGTAGTCATTAACACTAATGACATTTTTGCCATGTCAGCCTCCACGTAGGTGACACGTCAGATTTAATAATGTACTAAACTTATGTAAAATGTGTGAAACTTGTATTTATATCCCCTAACTCATTTCATTTTCAAAAATCATCATCTTCAACCCCATCTAAACCAACATGTCCTCGTCATCTTTCTCCCCATGAAAACCAACATACCTTCGTCATTTTCTCGATTGTCATTTAACAATTGGTCTCGTTTTTGTGATATATTAAGATGGTGTAAATTAGATGTGGCTAAGTCGCCGAAATAAATGGTGACGCCGGAAAAATGGTGGAGATGCCCGAGATGTTAATGTTTGGAGATAGTGAAGAGGTATATATGATAGGGGTAGGTGGTTAGGGGTGTAAATTGATTGCGATGATGTCACCGGAAAAAATGGTGGAGATGGTAGTGATGCCGGAGAGGGTAATGTTTTGGAGATGTTGGTGAGTTGGAGATGATATAGTTTGGTGGTTAGAGGGGTGTAAATTGGTTGTGGTGAGGTCGTCGGAAAAGATGGTATAGCCGGAAAAAAATTATGGAGATGGTGGTGATGCCGGAGATGGTAATGTTTTGGAGATGGTGGTGAGTTGGAGATGATATAGTTTGGTGGTTCGAGAGGTGTAAATTGGTTGTGGTGGTATCGCCGGAAAAAATGGTGTGTCGTAAAAAATGGTGGTGACGTTGGAGATAGTGATGTTTTAGAGATGGTGGTGAGGTGGAGATGATAGGGTTGGTGGTTAGGAGGTGTATATTGGTTGTGGTGGTACCGGCGGAAAAAATGATGTCGCCGGAAAAATGATATATCCAGAAAAATGGCGTCGCCAGAAAATTGAAGTTTATAAAGTTGATGAAGATGATGACTTGAAAAATGTATTGAACTTTAGAGAGTGACGTGGCACTGACTTTGCAATTCCACGTCAAATACCCATGCCACGTATGCTAATTATAACCGGTCAAACGTCATTTGTGTTAATGACTACATACAATAGCAATAATTAGTAAGTTCGATACATACAATAACAATTTTAGAAGTTAGATGCATACAATAGTATTTTTGAGAAAGTTGAATACATTTACATACCATTTGCCCTAAAAAGTAAGTTTAATGATTTTTAGCCAAGTCTAAAGTGTCCGAAATAATACGCGAAGGCAAAACATTTTTCATTAACAGATTCCGTTGGGTTTTTAGCCCTTCTTGTGATGTCATTGACCGGTCAATCGTTTGAGTTAAATTATGAAATTTTTGCCACACTAGTTGTAAGACCCGTGAAAATACGGGTATGTTGAATGATCTAAATTTGGAGATTATTTGGTTAAACTTTTAAGTAAAATAATTTTAGAGGTAAATTTTATGGTATTATGTATTAACTTTTCTACTCTTATGATTTGAACTCATTTTAAATTTATTTTATATTTACAATTACACTATTTTGTTATCAAGATAAAATTCTAGAAATCACAATGCACCACCCCACTCTATTTAATCTTAGAATACAAAACTTCCATAAAAGCAGGTTGAGCTAGTTTGTGGCCCCATTCTTGAGCAAATCCTACTTTGCCAACTCAAATCCTCAGAAAAGGAGCAGAGAACGACCATGTAGTCTTGGATTTGGTAACTATTTAGCTCAATTTACAACTTATGGGTCTGGGGAAAACCTACACACAAATCAACTTCAGTATTTAAAGTTTTCACTTTTCACTGCAAACATGTTCATCTTCTCTTTTACTTCATACTCCATCCCATGAAAATTACTACATACAACATTTCTAATTTTAGAAGGAATTCAAGTTACAATTATTACCACCCATCAGTTCCACTCTAGTTGATATATTATACAGTATATTACTAATAATCATGTACAACCCGCATAGTTACAGATATAATTAAATTAAAATCCATTGGAATCAACGAATGATAATTACCCGTTAGCCGACCTACCCATTTTACATCCGTAAACAATCAGGATACTATAGAATGCTAATTAACTTACAAAAAAGGTGCTTCACACTCTCACTAATAAACTCACCAATATGAAATGGGTAAATAGGTACTCCGAATCACCATAAATCAGAAGCATGCCATCATCATCATCGTTATCCTTCAATCAACCATACACATCGCAGCTCAAAGATGAAGCACTTATTTTCTATAAATTAACTGTTGAACCTATTAGTGAAAATAACTATAAGTAACCCATCTATACACTGGCAAACCAAACCAAAACGACAATAACCATAAGCAACCCATCAAACAACCCCAATTTATGACTATCAAAAAAAAGTCTTAACTCACCTTAAAGCGAATAGTTATGATTACCTTCAATTGCATAAATCAAATGCTTATTACAATCATGTTCAACCTTCAAGTTTTCATCAAGAACTTCTGACTTTTAGAAGAAAGTTTAGCTAATTCGATGGTGTGAATACCTCCGGTTGATACAATAAGAGGTGGTGCGAATATGTACCATGGCAATGTGATGGTGAACATTTGCCTCTAACAGAAAAACACTTGCATTAGTCTAACAGATTATCATGATTTATGCAAGAGCATAATTCTAAATATAGTAAAGATAGAAGTTTTAATACTACCTTTTTCTACACCTTTAATTGGGAAATCCAGCCATGCCGTGCACAGCGGAAAAGCCGAGATGGTAATGTGATGGTGAATATACACGTTTAAATGACCATTCGGGTCCTCTATAATCCGAACCTATTTTAACACACAAATTAACACATCAAAATGTTATAGAAAACGACTACAGTATCTATATGCTTTCAACTCCACATGCCTCTAGATGACCCATATCGTCCTTACTACATGCACAAACTACAACAACATCTTCAGCTTTGATCATGATGTCTTCAAGCTCTTCAAAATCCCCATCATCCTGAACAACAATAATCAAAGGAATTTAAGGCTGCAATTTCTAACCTCAAATCAAAGAGCAAACAAAGCTGGATTAGGGAATTATGCAACTGAAGCCTTTATTCTTAATATAAGGGTATAACTCATTACTTAGTTAAATGCCTAAGAAGTACATCGTTTCAAAGAGAAAGATAACAGATTGCGTCCAACATTTCAAGTTTGATTGTGAATTTAAAAGCAAAACTTTCAGCAGAAGTTCTCAACATATTGTTCCAGCTACTACTAAGTCTTAGTTTCTAGTCAACAAAATCAATTACTTATGTAACATACAGAGGTCAGCCCACAGTCCCATTTCCTGAATTACATAACTGATGTCCCAACATTACAGATTTATTAGTTAAGTGGATTCTAATCAAAGTGTACGTATAAACTCATTATATCATTAACCAAATTATAAATTAGTTGGTAGCTGCTTCCAACTCTATTATTTCATCAGACTACCACAGGCACAGTACCACAACATATAGACAATTATACATAACATGAACAAACATAAAAATATTGAGAAGCATAATATGTAAGTGAGTAAGTCACTGTATATGAAGCCAACCGAGCATAGTCAGAAAACTACCTTTTGAGCATGGATTTCGGGAGTTTCACCTCCACAAAGCAACTTCTTTTTCAATAGAATACCTTCCAGTCTAGAACAAAGTCGGATATGGGCAAGAGCCTTCTTCAGAGCCTACTTAAACGCATAACAATTAGATTCCAGTATGGAAATCTCCAACATACTAACCCCACCTTTTATCTTATAAGCTACACTGCGTAGCAAATAAGACCAGGTTCACCTCTATTGTAGCAATGGTTGCATCTTTGGAGGCTTTTTCGTACACGTCACCAATAAGCTCCCCAGATGATTCTATTCCATCAAGCTTTTTTTTAGCACAAAGACTTCAGCATCTATTCTGTGAATAGAATAAGAAAAGAAGGTATGAGATACAACTCAACACACGTTCTTATTGCTTCAGAATAAGCAGAGACGTAAAAAAATCGGCTTAATCAGATATACATACTTTCCTTTTAAGTTACGAAAGGAATTCTGTTATCTGTTTTCAGTTCAAATGCAAGTACTCAAATCTGCAGTTGATAAAGCGATACAATTCTGTTATCTGTTTTCAGTTCAAATACAAGTACTCAAATCTGTTATCTATTACCTAACTACTCTTGGTTCTCTGTCAACTCAACTAATCACCCAAGTCCTAACTCAAGTTCAATATAAAACAAATATAAAGATCCAAACTTAATCAAGCATCATTTAAAAATTCAAAGTTTGTAATCAAACACCCATATAAAGAGATTCAAACTTTCTGATACAAGACCAAAAAAATAATTATGCATCATATAAAAATTCAAACTTTTTAATCAAACACCAGAAAAAACAATATCATCATATAAAGATTCAAAATTTAATCAAAGATCATTAATATAGAAGTTTCAGTTTTTGTAATCATACACCTATCATATAGAGATTCAAACTTGTTGATCAAACACCAATAAAGAAAAATACCGATCATATAAAGATTCAAACTATATAATTATACACCAACCTTGAGAAGGAAACAGCCCATATCAGAGCACATTGAATAAACTTTCACGTCATGTTATCTCTCTCACATTCTTTATGCCTTCTCTACATCCTTCTCGTACTTAACTCGAAGTTGAAAACATGAAAAAACATGGAAATCTAATATTTGGGTTATAAACACTACATAAATAACTTTTTTAGGAACTAATCAAATATTAGTTTTATTTAATAACTTGAAACCTTTGCTCTTGAGTACATACAAAATTGACTGAAAATTTCAAAGTCTGCAACATTTACTTTCATTAAACTGAAGACTCACCTACAATAAAAAGCATTTAATTTGGCATGTGATTATGATTTTCACTTTGTTTTTCAAAGATAATAACAAACTATCAACCATAGTAACCAAGTATCAATAAACTATAAAGGCAATCCAAATAAATCATTCAAACTAAATGTCAAGCATTTTATCGAGCAGTTGGCGTTCAACAAACAAAGATAGAGTGCATCTCATCCAACCTTATATAAATCACCAAAAACTTGTGAAACATAATTACATAAAAGAAAACGGAAAGAACATCATACCTGGGTGTTGTAATTACTTGACAGAAAGGATGGTTGCTGGAGGCCAAATGGCAAAATTGGTGGCCGAAGATTTGTGAGATGAAATATCAGAGAGTTATTGATATGTAAAGATCATGAGCACCCAGAAATTAAAGTTTCTGATCAGCAAATAAATCACCCAAAAGACAGAAGATCCATGAACAATAATAGAGAGAATAGTAGAAACAGATTAACGGTGTCATGAATCGAGAAATTATAATATCATAAATTTGAATTATCGATTTGTGAGTTACCAGTGGAAAAAGTGGCGTGCAGCATAGGGAAGGAGCAAAGTAATTAAAAAAATACTGTGCATGCCTAGAAAATCACAAATAAACTCACACATTTTCACTCAAAGTTTAAATAATTAAAGGAAAAGCACCATAAATTATTGAAGAAGTGGGTGACATCAGCAAGTGTTTTGGAGGTATCCACGTCAGCATGATTATTGAAGTAGAGTGTGACAAATCAGCAAAAGTGATGTCAGCGTTATTGTCCTTTTGTATATAAGATAGATGTTACCACATGTATTAGCTTTACAGAAAAGTAACTTTCATCATTTTTTTCCAAGGATAAAGTGTCCAAATAAATATATGAACACAACAGGTACAACAGCTATTGTTTTCGTATATGTGTCAAGAGATTCACTTGTTATATGAGTTATTCATATTTTCATGAACTAAGATTATAGTATTTTTAAAACTAACATAAAATGAGACTTTTAGGAAAAAGTCTCACATTATTTGAACTTGTGTACAAAAAGTTATGGCCTCTTAAAGTTGACCAAGAATCTGTCATTCAAGAACAGTTTTGCCCCCCGATCTTTAAATGTCATTTTGAGGTACCAATTCTTATCCAAAAATTATGAAACCACTTGGGTTAGAAAGAGAACATCTTGAACTTCATTTTAGACTCAAGAAACGTCCATTTCGGTTCTGTTTTGGACGAGTTATTGTGTCTTCATTTCGGACTAAATTTCTATCCAAAGGGTGTTTTTCATGTAGAGTGTGTTTTGTTGGATTTTTACCCATTAAAACTAACTTTTAGCACATTTTAACCATGATTCTTGAAGGAGTGAACTTACTAGCATGTTTATAAATAAAATCTATCAAAGAAAAGCTTAAAGAAAGTGTTTCCATACAAGATACTTGGATGAAGAACAAGAAGAAGAAAAAGAAGTAGGATTGAGCTTCCAATTCTTCCAAGCCTTTGTGTTCTTTGCAAGATGATGATGATGGTGATGAGGAAGGATGATGATGATATGAAGATGATGTTGGGAAGATTTTTGTTGAAGATGATGAAGATCTTGTTAGTTGGTTGATTGAGAGAGAGAGAGAGAGAGAGAGAGAGAGAGAGAGAGTGAGGGATGAAGAGTGTAGAGTGTGTAAGTAAGCAAAAAAGTGAGGGGGTGGTGGGTGATATGGATGGCCGTCCAAGAGGGAGTCAAAGGGGGGCATGGGCTTGCAAGATCTTGTCCCTTCATTAGTGGTGTTAATTGCTAGTTATTTAGGTCATTAGCGGTTAACGTTGATTAATTAAGTGTTAGTTAATTAATTTAGTTAGGTTAACGATATTTGAAGTTAATTAAATGTGAAATATTATTTCAAATACTAAATTTTCTATTTCTATAACATTCGTTACATTTCGTTTGGTTGTTAAATTTAATCGCGAAATTAAATCGTTGTTGCGTTTGATTGCAATCGTATAAACGTTAATTTAAACGTTTAAATGTCAAGCTTTAAAATTCTAGTTAAATAATATAATGTAAATAATTACTATTTATTACCAAATAGGTTCACGTTATTTATAAAATGTTATCACCAACGTCCGTATTTTTGTCGGACTCCATCCGATTGTTTTTGCGCATTAATAAATAATTACGTATGTGAAGCGCGTCAAGTATTTAGCCAAAATACTTACTATATAAAAGTAATGACATTCTAATTAAAGGTGAACGTTAACCTTAAATTGTCGGTTGTCACATATGATTAGTTTGAACACAACTCAAGAACAATATAATCAAAGTAACAAATTTTTGTATGTTCACAAACCTTAATGATGCTACCGTTCACGCCCAAATGAAGTTGAAATTTTCAAAGAAAAATTCAATGATTCCTGCTATGAAGGCTTGGTCAGCTAGGCAGTGGTTCAAAAGAGAAAATAGTATCGGTACTTATTATTGTTGCCACATATACATCTAAAGAGAAAATGAGCGCTAACCGTAATGATGATGATGATGATGATGATGATGATGATGATGATGATGATGATGATCTAAGGCTATATTAATGAAAAAAATATAACATGATAAAAGGATGAACCATATATTATAGTTCAAAACATATAGAACCAGTATGACCAAATCTGATTTGATGCACACCTAACATCCTCATAGACTCCTCTCATCGGTGGCCTTCGGTTTTTGTCGGTTCCAACCGATGAGGCCGATGCCGATGGCACCGAGCCGTCGGTTGGCTCGTTGGTTAGTTACGGTCGATTTACCGACGTGCGAGATTGGGTTGGAGTGAGGCCTACACGAGTATTTTTTTAAACCTTTTGACCGTTACACAATAAAAAAAATTTAAATTTTTTATACCACTTTTCAACTGTAAATACACACTTCATTTTACCCACTTTCATACAACAATCCGCAACAATTTTAAACACAAATACACACTTCATTTTTTACCCACTTTCACACAACAATTCTCAACAATTTTATCCACTCCAAACACTACGCTTTCTTCCAACAACTCTCTCACAAAAAATGTCTACAAACAACAAATCAAAACCCAAAAACAAAAAGAAAGATCAACAAAATATTGCCAAAGATATGCGGCAAAATTTGTTGAATAATCCGTTACCAAACCCGAATTCACCGAACACTCAAGCTTCCGGATCCTCGTCTCAGCCTTCCCAATTTGCCACCTTCCCACCCATTGCAAACCCGTTCAACCTTGCTTCCGATGAACCGAGAAATAACTATCAAATTCAAGGGTGGTACCAAAACACACCATGGTCACCACCACAACCACAATTCTCCCACCACACACATTGGTCACCACCACACCCACAATTTTCACAAAATACACCCAACACGAAGTACCAATTTTCACACTATTCTCCAAACACATCCAATCCCAATTACCAACAAACTAATTTCACCGCACCTGTGACGTTGGAAGAAAGTTCCGACGAGGCTCAACCCGAACAACCCGAAACCGATGTTCAAACCGGAAAGAAAAAGGGTAAACGGGTTCAAACACGGTGGATGGACGACGAGGCTATAATTTTAGCGGAACGGTGGATACATTGTTCCGAAAATGGCGTCCAAGGAAAAAATCAATCAAATGAGTCTTTTTGGGGTAAAGTTCGAGCCGGTTACAATTCTTGTGTATCACAAAAATGTAATCTTAATCAACTTACCGGCAAGTGGAATAAGATTTCGCACGACACAAAAACATTCCAAGCCCTCTACAAACACTATAAAGAGATTTTCCCTCAAAGCGGTGCCGATGAAAATGACGTTTTAAATGCTACCCGAACAACATTTAAGGCACAAATTAAGCATTGATACATTTACGAATTGTAACAACCGCCAAATTAGGACTAGTAATTAGTGCCTAATTCTCTGTCAATACATGTAATTAGTTTCATGTTAGGCTAATTAATGTATCAAATTATATATTGGTGAATATATACGGTTACGCGATTTGATTTGATCGTACACAGTTTTAAAATCGAATGTAATTCGATTCAGAAAATACGGACGTTGGTGAAACATTTTAATATAAACATGAACCATTATTTAAAAACACTATGACATTCGGAATTACCTTTTAATAATACTCGCAAATTGTCCTATTTCGTACAATTGAAATTTCGCGACTTAAAAACAAACTACCCAAAAATTTATTTAAAGTTTTAGAAAAATAATTCAATTAAATAACTTAACAAAATTTGTATTATTAAATGAATAATTAACGCGCAAAATAAATACTGTACATTTAAACGACGGAGGAAACGAACACCGCACGGAGCGCGGAGACGCGGACTGAAAATGGGAGGTTAACCTCCCACTCTCACTCTCTTTCTCCTCACTTTCTCTACTCTTTCTCTTTCTTCCTCCTTTTCTCTCTCAAATTAAACACCACCACCACCTCATTAAATTCACAAAATACTACCTCAAAACGCACTCGGTTTTACTCGGTCATTTGGAAGAAAAGCACCACCACTTCACGATCTATCATCCTATCTTTTCGGATTTTCAATTCGACACTTTGTAAGTTTCCGACAAATCCCGACATCTCTCGTTTTTGATCATTTTTACTTGTTTATGGTTTATAATGGCTTATTATGTCCATTTTTGGGTTGGGTAAAAGATTTGGACCCAACGGAAACCGGGAAACTCGTTTTCGACTAAATTTCCGGCCATCAGACCGCTACGTCGCACCTGGCCAGGGGCCTCTGCGACGTCGCGACCTACGTCGCACAAAAATCTCCACGTCGCATAAAGCGACATCATCCTCAACGTCGCCCTAACTGGCGGACGTCGCACTTAGCGACGCAAACCCTTACGTCGCAGAAATCAACAGCGTCGCATATAGCACGCCACGTACAACGTCGCATTAAATTGCGAAAGTCGCACATAGCGACGTCATGCTCAACGTCGCAGTCAGGATCTGCGACGTCGCACCCAACGTCGCACAAACCAGAACCTCAAAAACACAGATTTTTACTAAGTGTCGAGACTCGAAATTTATCACTCGATTTTACCCAAATTCAGATCCCAGATGCGTTTTTCACCAAAGCAATATAGTAGAAATAAAAATTTTCCAAGCTGACCTGGCAGCTCGACCCCAGCCAGGGGCTCTGCCCCTTGGACCCCGCCAAGGGCTGCCGCCCCTTGGACCCCGTTAACCAGGGGCGCTGCCCCCGGACCCCCGTGCTTAGATTCCGTAAGCACATTTCTCACCAAGTGTCAAACTTGTACAATTTCAAATACTTATACAATACGAATTATCGAACATAATAGAACATACTTTTCAAGTGCAATCACTCTAAATCGCGTTATAAGTGATAAAACTTTAATCATAACGACTCACCAACGGGCCGAACACTTTATTACAAACGATAACGAACCAACATTTGGACAACGGGTTGTATGGACAACTAGCCTAGATGGTCTTGCGAGACATCTACTTACTTAACCTTACATGTTTAGGCATTTAAAGGTTACGGGTTCGGAGAACCTACACGCTACTTACAGTTTTCAACTGCTTACTACTAGACTCAGGTGAGTCTTACGGCCCCACTTTTACTGTTTTTCTCATTGGGGGAGATACATGCTACTGCTTTTACTTGAACACAAGTACTAAACTGCTTATTATACCAAACGGACTTGCATGAGTTATATATTTACGGAAGTCTCTCAATCATATATCGTTAGTTATGGACTTAAGCGCGAACAGTAGTTAATGGATCCATTAGGGAAATGACCCTCCCTGCCCGGGGTAGTAGCGCTACCACGTACTGAATTACACGTAGAAATGGGTGACTATTATTTCGTTACTTATGCTTGCTCAGTTACGAGCATGTCACGGGAGCAAATTATTACTTACGGGTTAAGCTTCGATTATGAGCCTCATGGCAACGGTATAACTTATTTACTTTACATTTGCTGGATTTGCAAATACTTGATTTACGCCTGCGGGCACTACTGATGAAATCTTGTGTTCAAAACTGATATTACTTACAAACCTGTGAGATTCACCAACATTCGTGTTGACCCTTTTAGCATGTATTCTCAGGTACTCATATGGAGTAGGATTCCCCAGGACATAGCCAAAGTCGCATGATTTCAACTAAACTGCATTTAACGGAGATTCTCAGCATTATCTTTTGTACATGTTGATTATGTAGTAGAATCTCCCGCCATACGCGTGGACTCTAGGGAACTATTTTTGTATACGAAAACATTAAGTTTTCAAACATATATTTCTATGAAATCGTGTCGCACCCCCAAATTATGATGCGGAAGCGGGTCGGTTTGTGGCGCGACTAATCAATATACAAAGCACACAAGATTACATAATGAACGACCACTACATGCGTCGTTTACAAATACATTGATAAAATAAAGGTTTTACACCGTTATAATATAGTTTACAAAAGCCCTTGAGTTCGAATGATAGAGATTCTATGGCATAACTAATTTATACAAAATATAGTAATGCATGACAATCTCTTGATGTCTGAATGTGACTCGAGCTAATGGACATCTTGAGTGGCAGACCTACTGCTGCTGAGTACCTGTGATACATGCTAAAATGGGTCAGCGAAACGCTGGTGAGCTCACAGGTTTGTATGTCAACACATATTTGTATGAACCGCAAGATTTAATGATAATTGAATTTAAAATGCAATTAAGCAAAATAAAAGTTATACAGCCATGAGCACATAGTCTGAGCTTAACTCGAGATGTCAGGTCCACATTTAAGGTATCCTGATCGAGGTGCCTCCTACGAGTGCCTAATCAACACTCGTCTTCACAAATATTAATACATCCGTTTTACCAGTTAGTGCGTGCTAACCCGGATGAGGCTGGTCAAACCTATATGGTACCATATACTAATATTCACGCTACTACGTATTACCAAACTATGCTGATGGAGGGCTTTAAAATGATTAGTGAAAATAGCTCATGTAGTATTTGATTTGATGGTACTTGCGTTCATATTGTAAAACAAAACAGAGCAATGCAATCACACCCCTAGGTAAAAGTATTTAAAAAGGGGCTATGAGACTCACCTGAGCCTAATGAGATGCTATCAAGCACAAATGATGGTTTACAAGACAAATGATGTCGTTCAATCGACTGAAACCTGCAGGGCGTCTTAGACGCGCAAGGTTTTATTTGATTAGATGACTTTACAGACCATCTATGCTAGTTGTTCCCTCAACTAGTTATGTCCAAATACTTTGGTTAATGTTTATGTTTAAAGTTGTGAAAATCGTATACGGCTCGTTGGTGATTAATTGTAATAATAATCTCAAAACGTTATTATTGAAATGTTGAAATGAAATACTTGTAAAGTGTATTTGAAGTGTTTAGTATTCGTATAGGTCATGTGTTGTTGTGTTGTTGTCTTACGTGATTACTAGTTGTTACCACTTCTAGTTATAATCTTGTTGCCCCTGTTAGTTATAATCTTGTTGCCCCTGTTAGTTATAATCTTGTTGCCCCTGTTAGTTATAATCTTGTTGCCCCTGTTAGTTATAATCGTGTTGCCCCTGTTAGTTATAATCTTGTTGCCCCTGTTAGTTATAATCGTGTTGCCCCTGTTAGTTATAATCTCCAGATTTTTGACTCAACAACCCTCTCGTTTTCTACACTTTTTAGTCCAAATAAAGACCCACCAAAAATCACAGATGTTCCCCTATGGGTCTAGTGTAAATCTGCACTTTATGGTAATTTTATAAGTTCATCTGCTATTTTTAACAAAAATCAACATGAAAGGTAGTCGGATTTGGTTCGGAAACGAGTAACATTCAAAGATCAGCTTCTATACTTAAATCCGTACAGATCTGGAAAAAGTGTAAAACACGAAAGTTGTAGCTCTTTTCAATACGCAACTTTTAAAAAAAAATTGGTTGTCTAACTCATCTTATAGCTCGAGATATTAACGATTTTGTGGGACTGTTTTTGAGAGACAGAATCTGTCATACATACATACTTATGAAAAACGTTTTTAAGATTTAGATTTGGACATTAACAAGTTGTATGAACAATATATCATCTATATAAACATAATACAAGTATTTTACGAAAGTGTCGTGATTCTTACAATGATCGAATGAAGAATCCGAAAAGGTGGAAGCGTTGCTCGCGTTCTCGTGATCGTTTTTGCTTCAATCGACTTGATGATCCGAAGAGGTTTTGATGGTGGATTATGGTGGTGAAAGTGGCTGATTTTAGAGAGAGAAAGATCAGAGATTAGAGAGAGAATGAGAGAGATTGAGTTGGTGATTGAATGAAGAAAGATGAGATGATGGTGGTGGTTAAAGTCAAGAACAAGATCCATGTTTCATGGATCTTGTTTGGCTGATTTTTCCAAGTCAAAAAGGAGGTGGATTTTTGTTATATTTTGTCTCAAATAATTGGTATTATATCCGTGTTCATTTACCCGATCGTTTAAATGTATATTTAGACGTTATGTATTATATATACGTTTTTAAATAACGAATAAGCTTTCGATATTTTTGAGTTGAAGTATTTTATCAAAATACTTGTTAATGAGTTATAAAAATATAACTTTGGTTGGTTTTGATTATCGAACGCGTTTCACTCATTTTTGGTTGCGTATGATTGTTTTAGACGATACGAGTTTCTTTTGAAATATTATCGAAATAATATGTAATAAATAATGAGTTGTATTAAATAATAATTCTATATTACTTAATACTTGTTTTCACCAACGCCGTATAGATGAATCGGAATTCGGCCGATTTGAAAATGCACGATTTAAACAAATCGCGTACTGATATATATATAACAATATACATATTGATACATACAATTAGCCTAAAACATAGCACTAATTATATGTACTACTAGATGATTAGGATCTAATAACTAGTCCTAATTTGATGGGTGTCACAAATCGTTTCTCAACGTCTCATTTAGAAGTCGTTTACTGTATATCTTGTGCTTTGTATATTGATTAGTAACACCCAAGTATGCTTCCGCAAATTGACAAATTTGGGGGTGTTACACGAATCATGTTGGAATGTTCTAAAACATTACTCAAAATTCTTTGCCGAGCCGGACGTAATGGGTAACGAAGATACGTTCCAACCTTTTGCCACCGATTTGGATGAGGACGACGGCCCAGTGGATATGGCTCTTGATGCGAACATGAAACGGTTGTTCCAAGACGATCTTATACGCCGTCCAGCGGGTCGAAAGAGGGCAAAAAGTTCGGATTCATCGGACGCCGGTTCGTCTTCAAGAAGTGTTCATTCTGAAAAAAGAGATGCACTTGAAGCCGTCAAGCAAGCCGATGTGATGCAACAAAAAGTAATAGAAACGATTACCGAAAACAATTTAAAAAAGCGGCTTACAAAGCTTTGAGTTTTCTTTGTAAAAAAATTCCAAAACGGGTATCTAAAAAAGAACTCAAAATGATCAAAAGCGCTCAGAAAGAAGTGGTAACACTCTACCAAGATAAGTATGGAGGTGACGGCTCGGACGAAGACAAATACGAAGATGAAAACGCGAACGAAATGGACAAATCAAGCTCGGATTAGATTACGTTATTCAAATTCTAGTCTTTTTATTTTGATTATTGTACTTTTTTAAAATTATTGTATTTTTATTTAAATTATTGTATTTTTTTTAATTATTGTACTTTTTTTAATTATTGTAATGTTTTTTATTAATGAAATGTGTTTTATTTAAATTATTGTGTTTTAATTGTTTAATTAATTAGTCAGTGAGTCCCAGAAAAATGAAGTGACAGAGCACTAATGGGAGTGGTCAGTCAGTTTAAGTCAGTTTTCTGAAAAAGCTGACGTGGCGCTGACGTGGCTCAGTCGATTTCAGTAAGTTTTTGTCACTGATGAGAGTGGTCTTAGATGACTATGGCATCATGGTTGGATAAAAAAAAATTAGAAAACATATTAATTCAAGCATCCGGGTCCACTACCTAATTTAATACTATCATTATAATTCACATAATAATAATAATGAACACTGCCTTTTGTTTTAAACAAACTTACAAACCTTGTTAAATAGAAGCACTTGGACTCCAACCTCAAGAAGAAAAAAAATACCACATTTTTATACATCCTGTAGTAATCAAAAACTTTATTATATGTTTATAATTAAAATCATGTCTAAAATTAAAATCATTTCTACAAGGTCACTTAGGGGTTGTTTACTTTTTTTTGATTAAGTCCTATATGGATATAGATAGCAGTATGGGTATAGAATGACTATTTGCAGTAATCGGTGAATGAATAATATTGTTTACTTTTTATGCTGAATAAAAGATCTGAATGATGAAAATGACTATTTTACCCCCAAGCTAAATAATTATTTGTGTTTTTTAGTGACAAATTTAATTGTAACTTATATCAACTTTTTATAACTTGAAAAATTGTTCCTTATTAAATTTTGAGAGTGTTGTTTGCATTGAAAACTGAATTCGTAGTTAACTAAAAAAATTGATTACTCCTCATTTTCATTAACTGTGACTATTATATATCATATAAAAGAGTGAATTATAAGCATAAATACCAAGCTTAACAATTGACGATTATCAAAGTCTTTCATTTCTTCAGTTAGTTAATTTTAAATTACCATTACTTCTGATTAGAACAAGAAACCCAATATGTAAATTCTTCACAGTAACAACAACAATGACTACAGTCTACAGAGGTTCTTGAATGATGTTTAGGGAAAGTGGATTTTGCTTTTGTCTAGAAACAAAAAATTGTGAAATAAAATTACAATAATGAATTTGAAAGAAACACCCAACTAAAGATGGATTGAGGTTGGTGATGGTTACCGGATCTTCAAGCTGTGGTTGATGGAGCTACACATGGTGCTCGCCGGAGCTTCAGGTGGTGGTCGACAGAGCTACAAGCGGTGGTCGTCGGAGCACACAATCTGTTGGGAAATGACCACGTAAAATAAACGCATGTTCGGAAAATGTTTAAGCCTACGGAGTCACACATATAGACACTTATGCTCAATATAATTAGTTGATATATATGTGAGATATATTGATTAATACGTTCACGATAAAATAAACATTATTAAAGGTTAATTGTACGTTTATTAAATGGAATATTCTGGAAACTCGATCCAACCGCCGGGTGGATGTGTCAACCGCTGGTTGAAATTAAATATGGGAAGGCGGTGGAACACGCGGGTCGTGGAGTGGATACTTGGGTAAAAATAAAACCCAACCGGTGGTTGGGAAGCTCAACTGGCGGTTGGAGGTTTGCTCCAGCAAGTATAAATAGAGGCTTAGCCTCAGCCTTAAACCATACGATTTCTTGAAAGCTTAATTCGATCTTAGGGTTAAGATTGCGAATTAAAGTGCGACTTAGGAGCTAGAAAGCTAGGGTTTGAAGGTTTTCAACCCTAATGAAGATCGGTTCTTGTGTGGTTCGACCAAAGAAGAAAAGCACATAGGTTGTGAGTGTTGTGAACGGCGTACTAGCATACCTATTGAGTTGTTGTCGTGCGTGCGATCGTAGAGAGGTTTTACTTTAAACCTTAATAGTTTATCTAGAGCTCTGCTAAAAGGTACATGATTCTTTTCTTAACTAATTATATGGTATCACTTTGATATTGATTGTTAATAGTATTACTTGTTTAAATTGTTAATTGACAAGGTGTCCCTAGTTGGCCATATTTCAAATGTTGCATGAACATTAATTGTTAATTGATTAGTAGTTTATAATTTTGCTTAATTATTGTAACTTGTGAAGCAAAATGGTTTTATGAAAAATAAACTGAAATTAGATTTATTATTTCCTTGCGAATCTTATTGTCAACTTGGGTTGGGCTCAAATATCGTAATTTTCTCCCACGACGAGGTTTGCAAGTTAATAATTTGTTTTAAACCACGACTAGGAGCTTGTATAATAAAGATATCTTAGGCTTGGTGTCTAAGATGACGGGTTGGATAAAACGATGTAAAGATCCTAGCCCCTCCTCTGGCCTCTCTTGTACATGACCGAAAAGGTTTAAAACATGTTGAATAGTCAATTTTAATAAAAGTGCAATCTCTAATTTAATATGAATATTAAATTAGACATCTTGACGCACGTTAATAAGTACATTAACTGGAAAAGTTTTATTAAAATCTATGATACGAAGATGTGTGCATGCTTTTTCGTACATATTTTATACACATTATCAAATTAATTACCCATTTAAATTAAGTCATTTGCCATCCAATTTGTAAGAACACTTGTACTTTCTTTTTGCTCTGAGTGAGACATAGGTGAATTGTATCCAAGGTAAATTACCACTCATCGTGAGACGGTGGTGGACTATTTACAGTTCTTAATTGGACGACTTAAAGCGAGTTAAGCGGTGAGATCCTTAAGCCCGTGGCATAAGATGTGATCAAACATGCTTAATGAAACTTACTGCTTGATCACTAAGTACACATTAAGTCCCATAATTTCTGGGAATTGCACTTGTAATGCAATTATTGATCGTCACTTACTTTTTGAATACACAATTGCTAGCAGATCAACTGATGTGATGGTGGTATGTTAAGTAGGAACCTAGACTTAAGAAAATTAATTGCTTTATGTATATATAAGCATTCAGGTATTTAATTTTCTTTAAGTATTTATTATCGAAAATACTAAATTTAAACTTTTTTCTATTGTAGATGGCAAATCATGCACCGAACTTGAATTATTCGGCTTTCACGCAAATGCTAGAAAGAGAAAAACTTTCTGGAGGAAATTTCAATGATTGGTTTCGTCAACTAAGGATTGTCCTTCGTGTTGAAAAGGAAAATGATGTCATTGAACAGCCATTGGGACCTGCTCCTGCTGCTATTGCTGAGGAATTAGCAGCTTGGAATGCTCTTTATGATCGTCATAATGAAGTTGCTTGTTTGATGCTCGGTAGCATGACTCCCGAACTTCAAAATCAATTTGAAAGTTACAGCCCACTTGATATGATAACAGAGCTTAGATCGATGTTTAAGAAACAAGCTGGAGTTGAGATATTCGATTTGATCCAATCACTCCATGCTTGCAAACATGTAGCAGGGACACCAGTTAGCTCACACGTTCTGAAAATGAAGAGCTATTTGGATCAATTGGAAAGACTTCAGTATGATTATCCTCTGCCTATTGCTGTCGGCATGATTCTCAATTCCCTTTCAAAGGATCTTGAGGGATTTGTGCGCAACTACAATATGCACATCATGGGAAAAACAGTTGCTGAACTCCATGACATGCTCATTGAATATGAGAAAAGTCTTCCAAAGAAAACGGCTGCCCCACAAGTCCTTGCGATTTGAAGTGGCAAGATCCAGAAAGACAATAAACCGTAAACTAAGGGAAAGACTAAGGGCAAGGGAAAGCAAGGTGCTTATGTCCCTAAACCTAAGAAAAACCCTCCAGCAAAGAAAGAACATCCGGCTAAGGATGAGGCGTGTCACCACTGCAAGGAAGTGGGGCACTGGAGGAGGAATTGTCCTGCCTATTTTGCTAAGTTGATGAAGAAGAAGAAGCAAGCCGGCCAGACCGGAACTTCAGGTATCTTCACCATAGAATTATATTTTTTCTCTAATTCAAAATCCTGGGTATATGACACTAGTTGTGGTACTCACATCTGTAATACCTCACAGGGACTTAGAGTAAAGAAGAAGCTGAAACATGGGGCTCTCTACTTTTACGTGGGAAATGGTTTACGTGCAGCTGTGGAAGCCATTGGAAGTTTTGACTTAATTCTGCCTTCGGGCTTAATTGTTGTATTAGACAATTGTCATTATGCACCTACTATTACTAGAGGTGTTGTTTCAGTTTCACTTTTGAAAGATAATGGATTTATCAATGTTTTTAATGATTATGGTATTTCAGTTTCTAAGAATAATGGTCATTATTTTGAAGCTATTCCTTATGATGGTATTTATGAAATTGATATGCATGATCGTGTTTCAAAAGATAATTCTGTGTATTCTGTTAGCAACAAAAGAGCCAAGTCTAACTTGGACTCTACCTATCTTTGACAATGTCGTCTTGCGCACATTGGAAAGAAACGCATTGAAAGGCTTCAGCGTGAAGGGCTTTTAAAATCAAATGATGATGGATCCTTTGATAAATGTGTATCTTGTGTTTCTGGCAAGATGACAAAGAAACCCTTTCCGCATTAAATGCAAAGGGCTAAAGATCTACTTGGAATCATACATACGGATGTTTGTGGTCCATTTAGACATGTGTCAAGACAAGGTGCTAGCTACTTCATCATTCTTACTGATGATTTCAGTCGTTATGGTTATGTTTACTTACTTAAACATAAACATGAAGTCTTTGAAACATTTAAAGTGTTTAAGAATGAAGTAGAAAATCAACTCGGTAAGACCATCAAGATCCTTCATTCGGATCGAGGGGGTGAATACTTATGCCATGAGTTTAAGGATTATCTGGAAGCGTGCGGAATTGTCCAACAGCTTACTCCTCCATACACACCGCAACATAATGGAGTATCAGAGAGGAGGAATCGAACCCTGTTAGACATGGTGAGATCCATGATGAACCTTACTACTCTCCCATTATCATTTTAGGATTATGCTTTAGAATCTGCTGTACATATTTTGAATATAGTTTCAACCAAGAAGGTGGATAAGACACCATATGAATTATGGCATGAGAGAGTCCCTAATTTGTCTTACTTAAAGGTCTGGGGATGTGAGGCGCTTATGAAGCGATAAACGCCTGACAAACTCGAGCAAAGATCTATTAAGTGCATCTTTGTAGGATACCCAAAAGAAACAAGGGGTTACTACTTCTACATTCCTTCTGAAAACACTGTTAAAGTTGCAAGATATGCTGAGTTCTTTAAGAAGAATAAACAGTGGGAGGGTTGTAGAACTTGATGAGACTCAAGAGGAAGATGCATCACCTTCAACAAACACTAGCGAACATCAACTTAGGGGGGAAAGTATTCAAAGTGTTGAACCTTAATTCGATGTTGTTCCAATTCGTAGATCCGCAAGGATAAAAAGTGCTCAAGAGAAATTGTGTCTAAATGTAGTATCTGAAGAGTACTTGTTAGGGGATCTTAATGAACCTCCTAATTTTAAAGCTGCATTATCAGATCTGGAGTCTGAAAAATGGCTTGAAGCTGCGAATGTGGAAATGAGATCTATGAAAGATAATCAAGTCTGGCGCTTGGTTGATCTTCCACCCAATGCTAAAACCGTTGGGTGTAAATGGCTCTTCAAGAAGAAGACCGACATGGATGGAAATGTACACACCTATAAAGCTCATCTCGTAGCGAAGGGTTATACTCAAATCTACGGAGTTGACTATGATGAAACCTTCTCTCCTGTAGCGGACATAAGGGCTATTAGGATTCTCTTAGCCATAGCTGCGTACTATGACTATGAGATTTGACAAATGGATGTCAAGGCTGCCTTCTTGAATGGTTACTTAGATGAGGATGTCTATATGGTTCAACCTGAAGGTTTTATTGATCCAAAACATCCCAGCAAAGTATGCAAGCTTCAAAGGTCCATTTATGGACTAAAGCAAGCATCAAGAAGCTGGAACAAGAGGTTTGATGAGGAAATCAAAAAGTTTAGATTTACTCAAAACCCTGATGAGCCATGTGTATATCACAAAGCTAGTAGGAGTAATGTTACTTTCCTTGTCTTATATGTTGATGACATATTGATCATAGGAAATCACATTCCAATGTTACAAGATGTAAAATCCTACCTTGGTAAGTGTTTCGCTATGAAAGACTTGGGAGAAGCAGCATTTATTTTTGGAATCAAGATCTATAGAGATAGAACAAAGCGGTTAATTGGACTAAGTCAAAGTGCTTATATTGATAAGATCTTAAGAGATTTAAGATGGAGAATTCTAAGCGTGGAAATGTACCAATGTTAGAAAGACTTGACTTAAATAGCAAACAATGTGCTTCTACACCTGAGGAGGTGGAGCGTATGCAAAGGGTTCCTTGTGCTTCAGCTGTGGGATCTATAATGTATGCGGTTAGATGCACAAGACCTGATGTGGCGTTCGCTCAGAACATAGCCAGCCGTTTTCAACAGAATCCAGGTGAAAGTCACTGGACTGCTGTGAAAAATATTCTCAAGTACCTGAGAGCTACTGGAGATATGTTCCTTGTTTATGGTGGAAATCCTGAAGCTGAGCTCAAAGAAACTGGATATTGTGATGCTGGATTTCAGACCGATAGAGACGATATGAAGTCTCAGACAGGATATGTCTTCGTCTTGAATGGAGGCGCAGTGGATTGGAAGAGGAAAAAGCAATCCACAACTGCCATGTCTGCAACAGAATCAGAGTACATAGCATCTTCGGAAGCTGCGATGGAAGCTGTCTGGGTTAGAAAATTTATTTATGGGCTTGATGTGGTACCCACAAATAAAAACCCCATGGAGTTGTACTGTGATAACTCAGGAGCAATTATCATTGCCAATGAACCTGGAGTTCAGAAAGGGGCCAGACATTATCCTAGGAGATATCACTATGTTCGAGAGCAGATCGAATTAGGTGAAATCAATCTACTCAAAGTTCACACAGATAATAATCTAGCTGATCCTTTACGAAGGCTTTACCTAAAGGAAAGCTTAATCAACATGCCGAGGGCATAGGACTTCGTTATGCTAGTTATTTCATGTAACTATGTGTTTTAGTATTTGGATAAAGGATGTAAAACAATTATTATGCAATAAATGAATTAAAGTACCTGGTATGTTTGTTTTCATTTAATAATTAATTGTATCCTATATTTATAATTCTTAAATTATTCTAAAATGTCCATTATCGATTAACTATGTGGGAATATAGTTAAACTAAGATAAATCTGAGTGATTGGTATGGATGGTCCCTCCAAACTCACATGATATCCATGAGATGCACATCGGATTACCCCAATTAACAAGTTATCACTTTATGGATCGGCATCATTAAGTGAAACTTGTAAATGATTACTTTATTTATCCTTAGACTTGAGATGCAAGTAGGTTTTGCATGTATGGATTGCATTTTCTTGATATAGTTCTAGCTTTCCTGAATAAGGAGATAATAAAGGGCTATTTTCAGAAGTGTAGTGAAGTACATGACTGACACGTGTAGTCAAGATAGGATTTGTTCCTTCAACTATCTGTTGAAGTATGATACCACTGGGCCCCTTATTAGAATTAATTACGATGTTTGTACGGCCGTACCCAAATGAATTCCAGATGTGTCTCGATTGATTTGGTAATTTTAATTGATTAAAGGAATGAGAAACATAATCGTTAATTTATGGAATGACATTGATCCATATCCAAAATTAACAAAGGTATCTGAAACAAAGGGAAAGTAAATGCTGAAATCATTTTACTTGAGAAGCTTGATTATACTTTAAGAAACTATATTATACTTTGAGGAACTATAATATATTTTAAGAAACTATACTTAAATATTTCTGGGAGCATTGGCGTGTTGCTTGACGCTTACCAATGTTATTGCATTTATTATGACATGATGAAGTGGGAGTTGTTGGGAAATGACCACGTAAAATAAACGCATGTCCGGAAAATGTTTAAGCCTACGGGGTCACACGTATAGACACTTATGCTCAATGTAATTAGTTGATATATATGTGAGATATATTGATTAATACGTTCACGATAAAATAAACATTATTAAAGGTTAATTATACGCTTATTAAATGGAATATTCTGGAAACTCGATCCAACCGCCGGTTGGATGTGTCAACCACCGGTTGGAATTAAATATGGTAAGGCGGTGGAACACGCGGGTCATGGAGTGGATACTTGGGTCAAAAGACAACCCAACCGGTAGTTGGGAAGCTCAACTGGCGGTTAGAGGTCCGCTCCAGCAAGTATAAATAGAGGCTTAGCCTCAGCCTTAAACCATACGCGTTTTTGAAAGCTTAATTCGATCTTAGGGTTAAGATTGCGAATTAAAGTGCGACTTAGGAGCTAGAAAGCTAGGGTTTGAAGATTTTCAACCCTAACGAAGATCGGTTCTTGTGTGGTTCGACTAAAGAAGAAAAGCACAAGGGTTGTGAGTGTTGTGAACGGCGTACTAGCATACCTATTGAGTTGTTGTCGTGTGTGCGATCGTAGAGAGGTTTTACTTTAAACCTTAATAGTTTATCTGGAGCTCTGCTAAAAGGTACATGATTCTTTTCTTAACTAATTATATATACGTGCTTAGTCGCTTCCGTAATTGTGTGACAATATGATTATCAGTATGTTATACTCTAACATAATCTTCATCAAGCTTTCGAGCAGAATATTCATACTTTCTTTTAGGAGTGAATGAGATGAGATGCTTGAAGGTGAAGATAAATTAAAAAAGAGGGTAGTATTGTAAAAGGTCCTGCTGAATCGATATGAGTGCGGTTTTTTGAATGACCCAAAAATCCCTTCGGACAGCCATCTCATTAATTTAAGCACAAAGTAAACAACGGGTATTGATGACCGAATAATCCCTCCCCTCAGTACAGCCCATTAAGCTATAAATAAACAACCCCTAAGCATCAAACAAAGAAACATAACAAAGACATTAGAAACATATCATGGCCTTCCGGCTTCCGCCATTCCATTTTCATTATGTTAGAATAAATCTACGCTTATTTGTATTGTTAAAATTTTCAAAGTATACCACCCAGCTGCAACCTACTTTACTTGATATCATGAACAAACTATATGGATTTTGAAAAATCAAATTTGACCTGGACATGATTCACCAAAATCTTAAAACTGGTCATGTTAATCCAAACTAATTTTGACTTGTAACCCAACTCAGCCCTATTATAACAACTAATGCAATCGATGCAATAAATTCACGTGTCCGAAAAAACCAAGGAACTGTAAGTAAGAACCGGTACAAAACATCTTGTTTCATGTGATCAAAAACTTGAAAATTTGAGACATTTCTAATTAAAATCTGGGTTTTTTTCCCGAAAAATGAGTCAATAATTCCCATTTTTGTGTTTTCGGGTATCAAATATTCCTAACTTTTTAAAATGAACAACTTATTTGAAAATTATGATTAAAGGGTATCGGTACCAAATTAATCGACCATTCTTTGCCGAAAATGAGTAATTAATTCTCGTTTTTCTCAAAGAAGCATTTAACCATTCTCCGATCTATGTCACATTAACCGATTCACCGACATTAGCATGTTTTCGGGTATCAAATATTCCAAACTTTTTAGCCTTATACCCTTTAAACATAATTTTCAAATAAGTTGTTCATTTTAAAAAGTTAGGAATATTTGATACCCGAAAACACAAAAATGAGAATTATTGACTCATTTTTTCGGCAAAAAACCCATTAATTCTAACGCAATTCAACATCCATATGCACACCTATGTAGTGTATGCTCTTCTGATTCAATAGATGTGAACACGAAGGTTTTAATTTGTCCCGCTAATGCAAGAAATGGAAACATGGTGACCTTTTAAAGGAATTACAACATCAAACTATTTTTTAAAATTATATCTATATGATCCATAAGAGTACTAATATACATAATTGATTTACCTCTAATTTTATCAGGCCAAATCAAAGTGACTTGTCATAATTGTATTATTTTGTGAGCAAGAGACTTACCTTGAGCATCTTTTATAAAAGAGACTTGCCCGTTCATGCATTTGCGTTGGATACCAACTTTTGAACTAATTAATAATATATACTCAATAACGTCAAAAGGGCAATTTGTAAAGGTAGCAATTTCAGTATACTTATAAATGAGTCAGTTTGGGTTGTGTATTATCGAAAACGGGTCAAAACAAATGGATTTTAAAAAATTGTCCTCAAATAGTTAATTTGCATAAAATTAAAGAACAAAATAAAATAATTAGTGCTACACCATATCTTTCAAAGTTTAAAGTCAAAAGTTATTTGCAAATTGGGCTCAATATGAGAAGTTCAATTTAAGAAAAACATAAAGTAAAGTTTACTCATCGAACATAACTACATATTGGAGAAAATAAAACAACATTTTTAAAAAAGAAACTACCAATGTTTTGAAAACCGGTTAGACCGGTCCGGTCGGACCGGGATTTTGGAGATTTCTAGCCGGTTGAAAACCGATTTTGGGCTAAGTTTGACCAGTCAACGAACCGGCGATTTTTCCGGTTTTGACCGGGAACCGGACCGGTTGGACCGAGATTTTGATTTTTTTTTTTTAAAACATGTTTTAGCTGGTTTTGGGCCGGTTGAGCCGGTCCGGTCCGACCGGAACCGGACCCCTCTCCGGTCCGATTCAAATTCCGGTTTTAAAAACATTGGAAACTACCAAAATCATAGACAAATTTATAGAAACATTCTCTGTTTTTATGTAAAAAATAATTAAGTATGCAAACCTTTGATCTCTTATCTCATGGCTAACATCACATTTTGCGTTCAAACATACATCACCACCATCACTACCCTAATCCAAAACAAATGAGAAGCAACCCCATACGGGTATATCAATACACAACTATAAACCAAAAAAATGTATATGAGCAAAATAAAGTGTAAAATCTAATTACTTCAAGCAATACTTTAGGTGGTCTAAAACATAAAGTTGAACACCTACTTTAAATTATTTCCTTTCAACAAAAGCTTATTGTTATCATTATCATCATCATCTTTTATTTCTACAAAGATGGATTATAGTTTGACAAAAAATCTCGTGATCAAATATGAGCTATACAACTTCCAAAATATTAATTTATCGGCTGCCAAAAATATATATGAAAAAAAAAGGGTTAAGGTTACAAGATGCAGAGCATTGAGATCTCCAACTCATTGAACCAGAAAAACATCACCAAGTATAACAAAAGAACTTCCATTTATGTAAGATTATACAAAATAGAAAAAATGCATACGTACACACATAGATCATATAATCCAACTACTTTAACATAGGATTAAAAAAATAAATAGAACAATATGAAGCAACTAATAATAATTATTTACATTTAAACAAGTTTGAAATCAATCTTGTATATGCTCTCACCATTTTAATTGTCTGGCGTTTCATCAAACACTTTTATGAGCAATTTTTTACTGACACATTTTATTGAACACTTAATAATAAGAATATACAACTATAGAAAATTATTAATAAAGATTTCAGGAAACATGGAGATAAAGTAATTGAAATTTTTTTTATGGAATACCTTTGATAGTTTGATAGATATATGTCTTGTATCTTGCACTTTCTTCCTCCTTGGTTGAGATCAATCATTTTTTAGCAAGATAACTAATATCTTATAACCTTCACAAAATCATTAACAAACACGTGAAGTTATGTACAAATATCATATGGAATTATAATGGTATAATGGACATGAGGTACGAAATGAAACCCTAAAGAACAAATACAAAAATGAAGAAAAAAACATAATCCACTACCCTAAATCCTGCCCAGTGTATTACTCGAAAACAAAAAATCATGTAGTTACCTGAATTAACTATTGCGTTTTTTCATAAAAAATTCTCAGCTTTAATAAACTCCATCAAACCTGTGAGAAAACAAAAAGAAAAAGAGAGAAGATAAAAGAAAGATGAAAAGAGGTGAATGAAGCTAGGAGAATCAATAAATGGTATCGACTGGAAGAGAATGGGTGGTGCATTGAGAGCAGGGGAACCAATGAGATGCATAGTCGAGGAACCAATGAGATACAAAGCATGCACAATTAATAATTAAAGTGAGTAGCTACATGTCTTGAAAATTACAGAAATCTGGCTCAACAGTAAAAAAGGAGAAAAATCCTTAATCCTTATTAAGCCACCTAATCACAATTCTTCGCTTAGAAGAGTGCCACATCAGCTTTAGATACTTATGCAACGCCCTTTTAATATATAGTATGATATGTGGTAATCTATTGTATGTACTATACTTAAAGCAAAGGATGTGGAGACACTGTTGTTTTGGTCAAAAATTACTAAAAGCAATTAAGTGATCAAATTTAGTTTGTGAGGTTAGGTGTAAAAATTACTCTCAAGATAATTACGTAGAAACACGATTATCTCTATTAGTAAGTGTATATTTCCTGTTAAAAATAACGATTTGAATGTGTTGATCCTTGTTGAATAAATAATTTAAGATCAAAGCTCAAGAACAGATTGAGGATAATGCTACTTTGACAATGAAAATGTAAAAAGAATACGATTAAAGCAATGTAAATGATAAACAACCAAAAACGACACGATGATGTACGAGGAAAGCCCTTGATCAAGGTTGATCGCCGGCACAAAACCTCGGGAAGGATCGAATGATCCTTGCCTTTGTTAATCTTATAAAAATGAAAGTAATTGATTACAAACTAAGAGCACAAGGATGATCGGCTAAGTGAATTTGTGTGTGAATCTAGCTAAGTGTTGTTGAAATAAGCGTAAATGAAAGAAATAGCAGAGTGTTTGTAACACCCGCCAAATTAGGACTAGTAATTAGTGCCTAATCCTATGTTAATACATGTAATTAGTTTTGTGTTAGACTAATTAATGTATCGGAATATATATTGATGAATATATACAAATCTGCGATTTGATTAAATCGTACGCTCTTCAAATCGAATATAATTCGGTTCAATTAAATACGGACGTTGGTGATCAATTTTATTAAATAACGTGACATTATTTAATAACACTATTATATCCAAAATATTATTTTGATAATATTTCATATTCAGTTCGTATAATACAATTGGTAACAACGCGATAAAATGTTAACGCGCAAACAAAACAAAATAAATAAAAGTTATGATTTATAACTCAAGTATTAAGTATTTTGGTAAAATACTTCAACAAAAATATTGAATAATTATGCGCATTTTAAAACATATAATTAAACGTGTATAAAACTATTTAAACGATTAAACAATTGAAGAAAACGAACACTGCACGGAGCGCGATTGCAGGAAACGAAATTCGTGAAGTCCACACCCGATGGACCCCACTCGAAATCAGCCCAAAAAGGTGAGGGTCACCACCTCCCTCACCTCACTTTTACTTTCTTTCTCTCTCTCTTCCTCCTTTCTTCTCTCAAAAACCCACACCACCTTCATCAACAAAAATCACAAAATACTACCATCAAACAACTTCAAATCACTTCACTCGTTTGGAAGAAAACGTCCACCGCATCGAGATCTACATTTCCATCTTTCTGGATTCCTCCGGCGTTAACTTCGTAAGTTTCCGACAAATCCCGACACCTCTCGCTTTCTATTGTTTTCGACTTATAATTGTTTGTTTAAGCTTATAATGTCCATATTTGGGTTGGGTAAAAATATTGGACCGAACGGTGGCCGGGAAACTCGTTTTCGACACAAAATCCGGCCAACAGCCCGTAACGTCGCATCTGGCCTGGAGCCTTTGCGACGTCGCGTATAACGTCGCCTTAGCGACGTCGCACATAACGTCGCATTGAATTGCGAAGTCGCACATAGCGACGTCGCCTACTACGTCGCTAGAATCAACAACGTCGCGTATAGCGACATCATCCTTAACGTCGCATTAAATTGCGAAACGTCGCCTTTAGCGACGTCATGCTCAACGTCGCAATCCTTACCTGCGACGTCACACCTAACGTCGCACAAACCAGGACTTGAAAACTCAGATTTTTACCAAGTGTCGAGACCTAAAATTTTAACACCTGATTTTACCCAAATTCGGATCCAGATGCGTTTTTCGTCAAAGCAATATAGTAGAAATAAAAATTTTCCAAGCTGACCTGGCAGCTCGACCCCAGCCAGGGGCTCTGCCCCTTGGACCCCGCCAGGGGCTGCCGCCCCTTGGACCCCGCTACCAGGGGCGCTGCCCCCGGACCCCCGTACTTAGATTTCGTAGACACATTTCACACCAAACATCAAACTTGTATAACACTTTGAAACTAACAAAATAACATCAACATCATTATCACCAATAATCACCAACGGGCCGTACGCGTTTCAAACACTTAATCTATCCACCGAATTGGGAACATTTGGACATTATAGTTGGACGAACAACTACAAGGTAGTCTTATTAGATACCTTCGCATATTATAACCATCGCGTGTCGTGGACACCCTCAGGTTACAAGTCTTTGGACTTCGATTCTCGGCTAATCATTCTCAGTTTATTTTCATAAACTCAACGACTCAGGTGAGTCTCATAGCCCCTCTTTTTACTGTTTTACTCAGGGGTGTGATACATTGCTTATTTTAACATGTGAACGCAAGTACCAACATTTTCATATACTACATGAGTTTTTCACAACTAATCATTTAAAGTCCTCCGTCAGCATAGTTGTTAATACATTGTAGCGTGAATATTAGTATATGGTACCATATAGGATTGACCCTCCTCGTCCGGATTAGCAAGCACTAACCGGGTAAACGGACGTACTAATATTTGGCAAGACGAGTGTTGATTAGGCACTCGTGGAGGCACCTCGCTCGGAATTCTCTATAGGGGACCCGACCCTCGAGTTAAGATCAACTATGTGCTCATGGCTGTATACACGATTAATATCATTTTATTTGCTGGATGCAAATCATTATTAAATCTTGTGGTTCATACTATATTACTTGATTTCAAACCTGTGAGCTCACCAGCTTTAGCTGACCCATTTAGCATGTATCGCAGGTACCAAGCAGTAGGTTGTTTCGGCTTCAGGACTTTTAGCTCGAGTCAGCATACAGACGTTTGAGATTTTCTTGCATTAGTATATTTTGTACAAGTACTTATGTACTGAAATCTCCTTTTATTTAAACTCGAGCTATGTAAAGCTATAAATGTTGTAAACATTTCAATATTAATATATTTTGTTAAAACGACGCATATAGAGTCGTTTACTATATATCTTTGTGCTTTGTTATTGATTAGTAACACCCAAATCGTGCTTCCGCAATTCATTAAATTTGGGGGTGTTACAGTGTTTGTGTGAGTTGCAGGTGAAAATAGTGAATATTCGTTAACCTAAATGATCATCCATGCCTCGTTTAAATACTAAGAGCGTATAACAATATTCTAAAGATTTCAGGGATCCTCCGATGAAGGATGAAGACCACCAACGTCTCTCTTGACTCTAATTCACACGTGCAGCGGACTTCGTCTTCATAAAATCGTATCAAAGCCTCGCCACATAATCCGGAGAACATCTCATTAACGCGTTCTTCATAAGACCTGGTCAATACTTATAGAAAACAAACACGTTAAACAGCGCATGATCCTGAACTAATATAGATCTAGGATCCTGAGCTATGCATAGTCCAGAATAAACTTAGGATCCTCACTTAAGGATTTCCCTCATTCAGTATCCTGCATAATTATGTTAGATAAATATATCATGAGTAGGATCCTGCAAGACAAATAATAAAAATATATCCAGGATCGTTAAGTATATCTGTGATCCTGAAAACAGACTTACAAACTATCATTATCCTGAGATACGAATATAAAATATAAACGACTTCCATACCTGCGAGGTGCATACACGATGCTAATTAGGATCCTGCAAAGGTTAGTAAAAATCCACCCACAACAATTGCCCCCGAAGTTATAACGTTTTTCAGGATCCTTAAACGTTATAACTTCTCAAGATAACTGCTAAAATTGTGTTAGGTAGATGCATCGGTTATTGTGTTTGAGCACTTATAACCACTCTGATTCTTATCTTTTCTTATTCATCTTCTTGTTGCTGCATTTCTTCGCAAATCTTCAGGTATTGCCTCTTCCTCTTATTTCCTTTCAATTTCGTACTTGAATAATTCGCCCAATATGTCTCTGATAGTTCTAGAGGACGGCAACGACCATTCTGAATTCGTTAAACAGGGTTTAATCTCAAACCCTGAACCCTGTACCTTTACCGACCTTGATATCAGTCGATTGAAAATCAAGGGTGCTTTTCCCCCGAATACCGTTTTTAGGCCTTCTGACCCTTTAGCTTTAGCCGATTTCTCATCTGAGAAATGGATTTGCTTCCCGGAATATCCTTTCACACTAGGTTTAAAATTCCCTTTTCCTGCCCTAATCACAGAGTTCTTCAATACCACCAAACTCTGCTATGCTCAGGCCATGCCAATGATTTGGCGTACTCTTTCCGTTATCCAGACAACTATTGATCTTCATACCTTAGAATTAGGGCTTCCGGAATTAGCTCAGACTTACCATCTTAGGACCCACGGTTCTCACTACTTTTTATTTAAAGTCAAACCCAATCGTTCCCATTTGGTATTACGAACCAAACAGAATGACCCAAACTGGAAGAGCAAATTTTCTTTGTTGACCGCAATTCCTTACCCGATTGCAGTCAAATTCCTTCTTCCTGGTTACCCAAGGGTATGAAACAAATTTTTCTAGGGTTTACAAAATATATAATCTCAATTCTGACCTGATTTCATTTGTTTCAGTTGATTTTGCGGCCTTAGTACCTCCTGACCTGGATACCGAAGGCAATCTAAGAGCATTCTTAGAGGTTCCTGAGGACGAAAGATCTTTCAAATATCCTGAACAGGTCTACAGTACAGGATCTCAGGATACCTCTATGTCTGGTAAGCTCACTCAAGTTCAATATCCTATGTTTTCGTTATCCAATCCTAATTTATTTTCTTTCTTATGAAAATCCAGGATCTTACATCAACCTAGTCGACATTGACAACGATTCTTCAGAGGATAAGGTAGAAAAATCAACTCCAGCCGCATCAAAATCCAGAATGCCTAACCTCCGTTCCAGATCCTCAAAGAAAAGAAAAGCAGATGATGTCTTTGATCCTGCCAACCTTGACTCTGAAATTGCCAAGGTAACAAAAATCCTTATATAAATTGCTTTTTGTTTTAAGAACAACTCCACTCATACATTGATTTTATGTAGACCATCGAGCATCTTTCAAAGTGCTGCAAAGAGAAAGCTAGTGCGTTCAATGACATATGTAAGCTGTCCACAGTCGTGAAAAATGCACATGACAAAGATGTAGCCGAGCTTGCAAAGTCAAAGAAGGAGATCAAGGATCTTAAAGCTTATATTCTAAAGATAACCGCTCAAGCTGATGCCAAGACTGAAGAGATCACACATGAGTTGACAACAAAGATAAAAAGGGATGCTACTGTCACCATTTTCGAGGCTCGAATGAAAATGGTTGCCGAGGCCTCTAGCAAAGGTCTCGACACTTCATTCTGGCCTGTGGATACCTGGGCAAGCAAACTTGCTAAAGCCAAAGGTGAAACCCCAGAAGTAGCATCCACACCAACATCCATGATCCCAAAAGCTGCAGGAACATCCTCTGATGATCCAGAAGATGCAAACATGGATACCTTGGCTTCAGTCTCAGAGGTTCTCCAAGGGATGTCGGGAGCAGAGGATACCAACACATTGGGCAAGGAAGGCAAATGAATAGCCGGAGCCCAATCTCTAATTTCTCATATTTTATTTTCATGGTTTGTGGTGTAAACAAAAATAATTAATTCGGGGTGAGGTTGACCTGGCATGGTCAACCATGGTGGTGTTTGAATGTGGTTCATGTTGGCCACAAGACAATTTTAATTTCCTACACTCTTGAACTCTAATCTTAGGATTGTACAATCCTTAGATCTTTTGCCATAAATAATATTAGGATATTATCTGTAACTTGTGTCTTCAGGATACTGAGGAGATTCCCTTAGTATACACATATACTTGATAGTTGCTTAGAAACAGGATCCTGAGGAGATTCCCTCAGAACACATCCAGGATAATGAGAAGATCCTCTCAATATCCATTCAACATTACAGATTTCAAGGATCCTTAATCGGATCTGAGATAATCCCGAGTCTAGGATCCTTAGATTCTAGGATCCTTGCCCGGATTTCATATGAACTTGAGTTTAGGATCCTAAGATTTCGGGATCCTAAAATATATTGCAGACAATAATAAACTCCCAATGAGTATTTCCTGTAACATGTGAATGTTGATAATTTGTCAAACAGTTGTGAAAACAATTTATTTTTTGAAAAATGTTGTGATCTTAAAAAGATTTTGTGATCCTTAGACCAAAACAGTTTTGACAATCATGAAAATATTAGAGCTAATAAAGTTATTTATTAGACTTAACCAATGAAAACTTTGATAATGTGAATACATTATAACCATTAGATAGTTTAAGAAAACCATAAAAGTGACATGTAAATGCCAAACCATTGGGTAATGTGAAAACATTACAAACCGTTTGATTCTTGGGCTACGCCATTTAAGACATGAAAATGCCTAACCAATTGGTAATGTGAATACATTACAAACCTTAAAGTGACGTGAAAACGACACAAACCTTAGATCGATACGTTTAGTGCACATCGGTATCGACATTCGTTAGCGCTTGATCTATAGGCCAACGGAAATGAAGTTGTCGGGTACTAGAGGCATCACCGATTCCCTAACCATGGCACTATAATCAAACATCGTGCGCACCCGGCGAGGTGTCAAAACCCTTGATAAGCATCAAATAGATAGTATATTTTATAATAATTTATCCCTATATTTGTATACATTTTAGTGCATTTATATGATTTTAGATACTTATTTCGTTAATATTTGCAGATATATATTTTAATTAAAGATTGAAGAAAAAGGAACGAGAACAACTCCAAAATTGAAGAAAATGAAGAAATGAAGAAAAATCCGAAGAGAATAAAGACTTAAAGAATGGGCCAAGAAAAGATTTTATAAAGAAAATAGCTAAAAAGTGGAGTGATAAACATCAAATAAGTGTTTTAAATGAAGCTTGGATGAAAGAAGCGGAAATTAGATCAAAATCCGAAAAAGTGTAAATGCTGAATTTTCTGCGCGCTGTTAGTATTTTGACCATAACTCTCTCATACGGAGTCCAAATGAGTTGATTCAACTTGGAGAATTTAGCTAACACATAGAGCTACAACATATCAAAAATTCGGCCCATTTGGATAAAAACTCAACCGCCGGTTGGGCCTTTCAACCGGCAGTTGAATCAAAAATCTGGAATATTCGAGAAACGAAGAGTTGTACTTGGAGATAAAGTACCCAACCGCCGATTGGACCTTCCAACCACCGGTTGGGACCGACTTTCAGGTATTATAAATAGAAAACACCTTCCAGCTTCGAAATATAACTCAATAACCTTAATAATTCGTAGGTTACGAATTATTAACCCCAAATTCGACTAGAAACACTTTCTAGGGGTTTTAGGAGCAATTTAGAGTCACGGGTTTGCAAGGGTTTGTCTACGATCAAGCGTACGGAGCGTGGTTCACGGTTTTGGTTTGCGTATCTTATTCTTTATTTAATTTTGAATGTGTTTTATTATTGAATATTGATTATGATTATGTTTAACTTAATTATGAACTAATATTTATTGTATTCGCTTAGATTTATATTATTGTCGGAACTATATTATTGAATGTTTATTATACAAGAATTATCTATATTATATTATATTAATGATTATTCTTGACATGATTAACTGATTTATATCATAGCTTTAATAACCTTATTGAGTTTTATAAATTATGTGATTATGTTTATGTCTTGATCTTAACCTTATGCGATAGACGAAGAATATTAATTAATGTTAAGTAATATTGTGATTAAAGCCTAACCTTAGAAATTGTATTAATAAATGTAACAACCCCAAAATTTGGGTAAATTTAAAATTTTCCTAATTACGTGTTTATTATTTGTATTTAATATGAAATAGGATTAAATACATTACTTACATATATATATATATAGATGGAATATATGTATATATACGCGTATACGATTAGTACAAATATCGTATAAAACAACAAATGTACAAACTTGTGTACACTGATAAAACGATTATTAAATAATGTGAAATTATTTAATTACTCCAATTACTACTTTATATTATGTTTATAATATAACGGAAACGTACGATTTAACCAAAACGTCACCGAACTCTCCGAAAACTCGACCAACCGACAAAACGAAACAAAGTTATGTTTTATAACTTGAAAACAAAGTGTTTTATTAAAATACTTCAACTTAAATATCGGGTATTATTTCGTATTTTAAACGTATATTAAATAGCGTGAAAAATGATTTTAACGTTTAAACGACCGGGGAAACGAACACCGCACGGAGCACAAACACGGGGATACGAAAAATTGGTGAGACCACTCATTGGTGGCCCCACCAAAACCGGCCAAGGTGAGGGGATCTCACACCCTCACCCTTTTGATCACTCACTCACTCAAACTCCCTCCCTCACTCAATCACTTAATCATTCTCTTCTCTCTCTCTCTCTCTCTCCCAAATGGCTCTCTCTCTATCTCTCTCTAAAACCCACACTAAAACACTACAAAAGCACCATTAAAACACCTCGGAAGCTAGGCTCGTTTTGGAGAAAGTTGATCACGAGAACGAGGGCTACAACTTCATCTTTTCGGATTTTCGTTTCGACTATTTTGTAAGTTTTCCGGCGACCCGAAACTTTTCCGATTACTTTTATTTTGCTAGATAAATGTTCCCTTAGCTTTATAATGTCCAAATTATACGTCAAAACTCGTTTTTGGAACTCGAAAACTTAAACCGAGAACCACCACTGAAAACAGTCCACTTCCGGAATTTTTATAAAATCGTGTGTCCAAAATCAACGAAAACTTTCTAAATAAGAAATCTTCGTCTCTTCGTCGCCTACGACTTTCATGAAGGGCGTTTTGCCCAGAAATACACCCATCTTCGGCTAATACTAGAACTTTGGACTTAGTTCTGTTTGGAACCAAATCTGACCACACTTCACTTTTATTTTTGTTTAAAATAGTAAACGGACATAAGAAAATACCATAAAATGCAGAAATGAACTTTAGATATATGAGAATATGTGTGATTTTTCGTTAGGCTTGAAATGGACTACAAATGGGTTAAATCGAGGGTTGGAACCGAGTCAAGAATCTGAAACAGGAAACCACTAAACTGAGATCAGTCCACTTCTCGAATTTTTATAAAATCATACGTTTGAAACTAGCGAAAACTTTCTAAACATAAAATCTTCGTCTTTTCGTCGGCTACAACTTTCGTGAAGAAGGTTTAGCCCAGAAACGCCCTCGTTTTGCTATAAAAATTAATTTACAAACATATATATTGTGTGTCAAAACTTTGGAAAAGATTAACTAAAAACCGACACCTCGAGGACCTCTAGAACCGATAACTCAGTTGATAAAGTGATTATTAGCCATAATATGGCTTAGGTAAAAGCCTCGGGTCAAGACTCGAACGTTTGACCTCAAAACCGAGCAAACACCAAAACAGTCCCTTTGTGTCGCATCGGACCAAAATTCTATGCGACACAACACTATGTCGCATGTTATGTCGCACGTTATGTCGCAATGTATGCGACACAACGCTTATGTCGCACCATATGTCGTATTATCTACGACACAAAGTATACCCATCGCTTGATTGCGACACAACGACTATGTCGTACCATTGTGTCGTACCCTTGTCTGCGACACAACCACTGTGTCGCATAAACACTAAATCAGAAACCAATTCTTACGACACAGACCTTATGTCGCATATGGTCTGCGACACAAGCCTTGTGTCGCAGATAGCCCAGATCAGAAAACAAATATATTCTAAGTGTTGGAATCACTTTTCAAATACTAACTCGAATACGATACGACTCATACATGCAAATACAATACTTTTGGAAGTATACAACGATACTTGAATACGTACAAGACTATACTAAACTTAACGTGAGATTTCACTCACACACGCGTACGAGTCTTCACTCGAAATTACTTAGGAGATTACACTCCAACAAACTTACACTTGTACACTACACGGGATTGCGCCCGATACGAACTTACAAGTTCACCCACTAGTTACGTGCTGGATTACACGTTAACTGATACGAACATACATACGAATACTTACGAGATTTCACTCGTACCCTTTGAGGACTAAGCCCATTGGAACTTACGCAAACGATATACAATGTGATACGAAACAAACAGTTATACACGTACGCTTTACAAAAGTATAACTACTACGAATACATAATAATAATGGATGGAATTATTATTATACATCGATAACAAACGAACCGTACAAACTTTATACAAACTACAAACGATTTACAAACGTACAAACAAACTAATGGACATTAACTAGTTTGGGAACAACTAGCATGGATACTTTACAAGTATTCCATTTACTTACTAAACCTTGTGCGTATTAGGACGCTAAGGGTTGCTAGTACGGGAATACTACTTGCTTACTTACTGCATTGTCTGCCAGACTCAGGTGAGTCTTACAGCCCCTACTTTACTGTTTTATACTCAGGGGTGAGATGCATTACTGTTTTACATGAACACACAAAACTTACTTGCTGCCATGATTTACTTACTGTACGAGATTAACGATACGCCAATTGCATGAGTTTACGACTAATCCAATGAAATCCTCCTGAACCATAGTTGTTAGTTATGTGATAAGCGCGAGTTTTAGTATATGGATCCATATGGGACTGACAATCCCCGCCCGGGGTAGCAAGCACTACCACGAACCGTTCCTGTAGAAACGGGCGTTTCTTACTCGTTCCGTATGAATGTTTTGGATTACATTCATGAGGGGGTACCGATATTTACTGTACGTTAAGCATCAACTATGGGGGCTCATGGCGATTGTATCAAACGGTTGTATATCCTACAACCACCCACTTATTAAAACTTAAGTAATTGATGAGCATAACCTGTGATCATTACTTGCTGGCTAGCTATGATTTACAAATACTACATGTGTGTTCAAACTGTTTACTTACTTACAAACCTGTGAGATTCACCAACCTTTTTGGTTGACCGTTTTAGTAATGCTTCTCAGGTACACAGCATCAGTAGGGATGCCCAGCAGGATAAGCTTACTTAGCTCGAGTCGCATGCATTACAAGCTTGGAGATTTTACTGCATTACTTTTGTACTTACTGTTATGTACTAGAATCTCTAGGAATTTACTTAAACTCGAGCTTGTATTTTGAAACTACTTATGTATTAATGTAATAACTTTTCGAACGTCTCATTTAGAGTCGTTCACTGTATCCTTTGTGCTTGTGATTATTGATTAGTAACACCCAAAACATCGCTTCCGCAAACTGTTAAATTTGGGGGTGTTACAGATTGGTATCAGAGCCTAAGGTTATAGTGAACTAGGTTGCATTTAGTGGGCCTAGACTATGACCGTTAGGCAGTATTCCTCATTAGGTATAACTAGTTCAGGAATTACAGCATACGAGTTTAATTTAACATAGCCTGATCAACTATGTACAATTAAATGAAGATGATGTAAGTTCTGAAAGGGGTTATGTTGAACAGGAATGCAATAGCTGACTCTGACCTCGAGAGAACCGGGACTTCTACTTGACTGTGCTAGACACGAACTAGGCGGTTATGTGTTATATATATATATATATACATAGGCCTTTTTCCCGACACGATGCTCTCTCTCAACTGCTGCGAAATTTATTCTCAACTTACATTAACCAAACGACATCTCGATTCTCGTCATTCTATTTTTATTCAACTTTTACAAATTCATACGTCTGACGACTTCTACACCGTTATAACTGACAACCATAGCTAATCGAATATCCTTTGATATGAAGATCGGGATTCTGTTTTATTCACTAACTCTACCCAATTCAACGTTTATAACGTTTTACGACGTACCCACCGTACTGTTAGATGTATCCTAATAAAATCATTTTCAACTCAAGTCTCCTTCAGACTTCAAAACTGTTCAACCAATTTTTACTATCAAAATTATTACTCAATTTCTTACAAAATGTTTTATAAAATTCTCAAAATTTCAAAACTGTATAAACTTAATTATAATTCACAATTTTGAACAAATTTCAACCTTTGATGAAATTCCTTTGTACTTACTAAATCATCACAACCATAATTCTTGTTCAAACCTTCACATGTTCTTTATTTATTGTTTCAAGGAACATGCCTCCACGACGACAAATCATGCTTACTGAAGCCGAAGTCGCGGGCCTAATTGCCCGTAGTGTGGCCCAAGCCCTAGCTACCCGAACATCAAACCCTGGTAGCGAAGATACAGCTACTAACGGACCGCAACCCAAAACCTGCACCTACAAAGACTTCCATAACTGCAAACCCTTGACTTTTCAAGGAACTGAAGGAGCGATTGGTCTGATTCGTTGGACCGAGAAAATTGAATCCGTGTTCCTCATCTGCAACTGCAAGGAAGAGGATAAAGTCAAGTTCGCCGCCAGTACCTTTTCTGAAATTGCCCTTACCTGGTGGAACACTTACGCGCAAACGGTGAGTGTTGCCGATGCTTATAAATTACCTTGGGATGAACTGAAGAATATGCTGAGGGTCGAGTACTGCCCAAGAGACGAGCTGAAACAGTTGGAATTGGAATTCTGGAATCATAAGATGCAGGGGGACGATATCACCGGTTACACCAACCGCTTTCATCAGTTGGCACTGCTGTGCCCATCCATGGTTGATCCTGAATACAAAAGGATCGAAAAGTATGTTGATGGACTTCCCGAGCGACTACAAGACTTAGTTACCTCGTCCAAACCAGGAACCATTCAGGGTGCCATTCGTATGGCTCATGAGTTAACGGCCAATTCTGTTCGCCGTGGCTCGACTTCAACTCCACCTGCGAATAACAAACGTAAATGGGAAGTGATTCCCCACTCATCCAACCCTACCTCTGACAAAAAGCCTGCAACAGTCAATGCCAATGACTCAAGGGCTTACAAGGGGAGCAAGCCTTACTGCTCCAAATGTAGTCGTCATCATAACGGCTCCTGTCCCTGCACCAAATGCAAGAAATTCGGGCACCTGGCCCAAGACTGTCAAACCAACACTACTAATACCAACACCAGCGCACCCAAAACTTGCTATGAGTGCAATGGTACCGGGCACTTTAGGAAGGACTGCCCAAAGCTGAAACCCCAAAACAACTATACGAAGAGTAGAGCCTATGTAATCAATGCTAGGGAGGAGGACTCGAATCCGAGACTCTGTGATTTACTCAACCCGGGTACGCTTATTCTTTGACTACTCGAAACTGTTTTCCATAAATCTCTCGTTTAATGATTTCTGCGTGTTTTCTTTGATCCTAAGTGCCCAATAGGATTAGAAAACGACCGACTATACGGATTCCAACCATATAACTTGTGTTACACCTTGATTTCCCTGAACTAACTTTCCTCCCAACATCTCACACTGGTTGAGACCGGGAACTCGAATACTTTCGTTTGATTCTCAACTGGCCATGTCCTATGGACAAATGGTCGATACTCTTTACCAATTTTCCCAAGCGATACCGATTACTACTTCGAACAAATTTCGGGACGAAATTTTATTAACAAGGGGAGAATGTAACAACCCCAAAATTTGGGTAAATTTAAAATTTTCCTAATTACGTGTTTATTATTTGTATTTAATATGAAATAGGATTAAATACATTACTTACATATATATATATATAGATGGAATATATGTATATATACGCGTATACGATTAGTACAAATATCGTATAAAACAACAAATGTACAAACTTGTGTACACTGATAAAACGATTATTAAATAATGTGAAATTATTTAATTACTCCAATTACTACTTTATATTATGTTTATAATATAACGGAAACGTACGATTTAACCAAAACGTCACCGAACTCTCCGAAAACTCGACCAACCGACAAAACGAAACAAAGTTATGTTTTATAACTTGAAAACAAAGTGTTTTATTAAAATACTTCAACTTAAATATCGGGTATTATTTCGTATTTTAAACGTATATTAAATAGCGTGAAAAATGATTTTAACGTTTAAACGACCGGGGAAACGAACACCGCACGGAGCACAAACACGGGGATACGAAAAATTGGTGAGACCACTCATTGGTGGCCCCACCAAAACCGGCCAAGGTGAGGGGATCTCACACCCTCACCCTTTTGATCACTCACTCACTCAAACTCCCTCCCTCACTCAATCACTTAATCATTCTCTTCTCTCTCTCTCTCTCTCTCCCAAATGGCTCTCTCTCTATCTCTCTCTAAAACCCACACTAAAACACTACAAAAGCACCATTAAAACACCTCGGAAGCTAGGCTCGTTTTGGAGAAAGTTGATCACGAGAACGAGGGCTACAACTTCATCTTTTCGGATTTTCGTTTCGACTATTTTGTAAGTTTTCCGGCGACCCGAAACTTTTCCGATTACTTTTATTTTGCTAGATAAATGTTCCCTTAGCTTTATAATGTCCAAATTATACGTCAAAACTCGTTTTTGGAACTCGAAAACTTAAACCGAGAACCACCACTGAAAACAGTCCACTTCCGGAATTTTTATAAAATCGTGTGTCCAAAATCAACGAAAACTTTCTAAATAAGAAATCTTCGTCTCTTCGTCGCCTACGACTTTCATGAAGGGCGTTTTGCCCAGAAATACACCCATCTTCGGCTAATACTAGAACTTTGGACTTAGTTCTGTTTGGAACCAAATCTGACCACACTTCACTTTTATTTTTGTTTAAAATAGTAAACGGACATAAGAAAATACCATAAAATGCAGAAATGAACTTTAGATATATGAGAATATGTGTGATTTTTCGTTAGGCTTGAAATGGACTACAAATGGGTTAAATCGAGGGTTGGAACCGAGTCAAGAATCTGAAACAGGAAACCACTAAACTGAGATCAGTCCACTTCTCGAATTTTTATAAAATCATACGTTTGAAACTAGCGAAAACTTTCTAAACATAAAATCTTCGTCTTTTCGTCGGCTACAACTTTCGTGAAGAAGGTTTAGCCCAGAAACGCCCTCGTTTTGCTATAAAAATTAATTTACAAACATATATATTGTGTGTCAAAACTTTGGAAAAGATTAACTAAAAACCGACACCTCGAGGACCTCTAGAACCGATAACTCAGTTGATAAAGTGATTATTAGCCATAATATGGCTTAGGTAAAAGCCTCGGGTCAAGACTCGAACGTTTGACCTCAAAACCGAGCAAACACCAAAACAGTCCCTTTGTGTCGCATCGGACCAAAATTCTATGCGACACAACACTATGTCGCATGTTATGTCGCACGTTATGTCGCAATGTATGCGACACAACGCTTATGTCGCACCATATGTCGTATTATCTACGACACAAAGTATACCCATCGCTTGATTGCGACACAACGACTATGTCGTACCATTGTGTCGTACCCTTGTCTGCGACACAACCACTGTGTCGCATAAACACTAAATCAGAAACCAATTCTTACGACACAGACCTTATGTCGCATATGGTCTGCGACACAAGCCTTGTGTCGCAGATAGCCCAGATCAGAAAACAAATATATTCTAAGTGTTGGAATCACTTTTCAAATACTAACTCGAATACGATACGACTCATACATGCAAATACAATACTTTTGGAAGTATACAACGATACTTGAATACGTACAAGACTATACTAAACTTAACGTGAGATTTCACTCACACACGCGTACGAGTCTTCACTCGAAATTACTTAGGAGATTACACTCCAACAAACTTACACTTGTACACTACACGGGATTGCGCCCGATACGAACTTACAAGTTCACCCACTAGTTACGTGCTGGATTACACGTTAACTGATACGAACATACATACGAATACTTACGAGATTTCACTCGTACCCTTTGAGGACTAAGCCCATTGGAACTTACGCAAACGATATACAATGTGATACGAAACAAACAGTTATACACGTACGCTTTACAAAAGTATAACTACTACGAATACATAATAATAATGGATGGAATTATTATTATACATCGATAACAAACGAACCGTACAAACTTTATACAAACTACAAACGATTTACAAACGTACAAACAAACTAATGGACATTAACTAGTTTGGGAACAACTAGCATGGATACTTTACAAGTATTCCATTTACTTACTAAACCTTGTGCGTATTAGGACGCTAAGGGTTGCTAGTACGGGAATACTACTTGCTTACTTACTGCATTGTCTGCCAGACTCAGGTGAGTCTTACAGCCCCTACTTTACTGTTTTATACTCAGGGGTGAGATGCATTACTGTTTTACATGAACACACAAAACTTACTTGCTGCCATGATTTACTTACTGTACGAGATTAACGATACGCCAATTGCATGAGTTTACGACTAATCCAATGAAATCCTCCTGAACCATAGTTGTTAGTTATGTGATAAGCGCGAGTTTTAGTATATGGATCCATATGGGACTGACAATCCCCGCCCGGGGTAGCAAGCACTACCACGAACCGTTCCTGTAGAAACGGGCGTTTCTTACTCGTTCCGTATGAATGTTTTGGATTACATTCATGAGGGGGTACCGATATTTACTGTACGTTAAGCATCAACTATGGGGGCTCATGGCGATTGTATCAAACGGTTGTATATCCTACAACCACCCACTTATTAAAACTTAAGTAATTGATGAGCATAACCTGTGATCATTACTTGCTGGCTAGCTATGATTTACAAATACTACATGTGTGTTCAAACTGTTTACTTACTTACAAACCTGTGAGATTCACCAACCTTTTTGGTTGACCGTTTTAGTAATGCTTCTCAGGTACACAGCATCAGTAGGGATGCCCAGCAGGATAAGCTTACTTAGCTCGAGTCGCATGCATTACAAGCTTGGAGATTTTACTGCATTACTTTTGTACTTACTGTTATGTACTAGAATCTCTAGGAATTTACTTAAACTCGAGCTTGTATTTTGAAACTACTTATGTATTAATGTAATAACTTTTCGAACGTCTCATTTAGAGTCGTTCACTGTATCCTTTGTGCTTGTGATTATTGATTAGTAACACCCAAAACATCGCTTCCGCAAACTGTTAAATTTGGGGGTGTTACAATAAACTGCTGATAGATCTTAATAATTAGTAATACTTTGCGTAACCTTATGATTGTGTTGCTATTATGAAGATTAGACTTAACCCTAAGTGATCTTCTACATTAGTAATTCACCAATAATAATAACCAACAATAAATAATCTAAGTAAATACATCTTTATCTCTAATTGTTTACTATCTCTAGTTAATTATTTTCTATTGAATTGGTTATAATTTAGTATTCTTAAATACGTTCATACGGAACTAAAACGTATCCCCCTTATCTGTATATTGTATATTTTAATTGAATTATAAATTCTATTTTAACCACCATTCCCAGTGTTCGACTCGGACTTACTTAAAAGCTATATTATACGAACGGGTTATTCTTGCCTGGCTTGTGTGATAGTTATTTTAGTATTTACATTTATTTAAAACTTGTTATTTTGTACTCTATTCACACGACATACACCCTATTCGTAGAGAGGTGTTTATCCGTACGGAAACCTCTAAACCTTAGAGAATCGCTGGGATCCTTAACGGAGGAGAGGTGGCCAACCTCTAATCTTCATTCCATGATCCTTAAGTGTATGAACTACAACAAATACAAGATCTTGGGTAAAGGTGGGTGTTAGTTTTCCTAACACCCCTCCGACGCTTAAGTCAGTAAAGTATTCATTGAGAATAATAATCATAATAAACTTTCATGCATATATCAATATATAATTATAATACACACATAAATATATATATATATATATATATATATATATATAGTAAAAAGTATTAAAATCAATGAAAAGTTAAGGATCACAGGAGTACCTTTTATGTTGAATAAAAACATTCAACTTACACATGGTAGAGTTTCAAATGAATGGCATTCCAGGATCTTGGAAGTAGTTCGCCATCCATATTGGCCAACCAATATGCCCCCTTTCCAGCATCTGAATCTATCAAATATGGACCTTCCCACTTTGGTGCTAGCTTTCCTTCCGCAGGATTCTTAGTATTTTGAAATACTTTCCTTAATACCAAATCTCCTATTTGAAACCTTTTTATCCTAACATTTTTGTTGTAGGATTTTGATATCCTCTGTTGGTATGCAGCAATCCTGAATTTAGCACGATCCCTTAACTCATCTACAGTGTCTAGGTCCTGAATCAATGCTTCTTTGTTTGCTTCCAAAGTCTGTATCTCGGATCTTGTCGTTGGGATCACCATTTCTGTCGGGATCATGGCCTCGGATCCAAACACCAAAGCAAAAGGAGTTTGCTTAGTTGCCTCATTTTCAGTGGTCCTATCAGCCCATAACACAAAAGGTAATTCTTCAGCCCATCTTCCTTTCTTAGCATCCAGCCTCTTCTTAAGATTGTTGATTATAATTTTGTTGCTTGATTCTGCCTGACCATTGGCTTGAGGATGAACTGGTGTTTAAGTTATCATCTTGATTCCCCAACTTTCACAAAACCTCAACATCGCATACTCGATCCTCACTCTTATCTTTTTCAGCAATAGCTGGTGTTGCAATATGTATAATCGGTATTTTGACATCTGGTGGGATTCTTAGACTTGACCCCAGGTTAGCTAGAGCATCCGCTTCAGTGTTATCCTCACGTGGTACCTGTTGAATGTCGAAGATCTCGAAGCTACCTGCAAGATCCTTAACAATCTCCAAATATGCAGCTAATCTATCTACTTTTACAGTGTATGTCCCATTATAATGATTAGCAATTAATAATGAGTCAACATATACATTCAAGTATTTTATTCCAATATCCTTAGCTAATTGTAATCCTGCAATTAATGCTTCATATTCTGCCTCGTTATTTGTAGCCTGAAATTCACATCTTATAGCTTGAGGCATAATATCACCTTAAGGTGATTTTAATACAATTCCTAATCCGGTTCCTTTTATATTAGAAGCACCATCGGTGTATAATGTCCATCTTTCAGTTATTTGATTTAGTTCTTGTACTTCTAAATCTACGTCTTTTTGAAGGTCACTAGTAAAATCAGTAATAAAATCCGCTAAGGCTTGAGATTTAATTGCATTCCTAGGTTCATAAATCAAGTTATATGCACTTAATTTAACAGATCATTTAGCTAAGCATCCTGACATTTCTGGTTTCCTTAAAACATTCTTAATCGGATAATTAGTTCTAACATGAATAGGGTGTGTTTCGAAATAATGCCTAAGTTTAGTAGATGCCATGACCAATGCAAGTATAAGTTTTTCGAGATGGGAATACCTGGTTTCAGCATCTAATAGACTTTTACTTACATAGTAAACAAGATGTTGTTGTCCTTCATGATCCTTCACCAGTACTGCACTTACAGCATTCTGAGAAACCGATAAATAGAGGAATAGTGGTTCACCATTCTCAGTCTTCATCAATAAAGGAGCTGATGACAAGTAATTCTTCAGTTCTTGAAACGCAGCTTCATACTTTTCTCCCCACTCGAACTTTTTGTTCTTTTTGAGGATATCATAGAATTCCTTACATCTATCTGAGGATCTTGAAATAAAACGGTTCAGAGCTGCTATCCTTCCCGCTAACCTTTGTATATCCTTTGGACTTGATGGAGACTTTAGGTTCATAATAGCTTTGATCTGTTCTGGGCTAGCTTCTATCCCTCTCTTGGTCACCATATATCCCAAGAATTTTCCTGCCCCCACTCCAAAGTGGCATCGTTTATATTTTATATTCGTATCTCAGGATAATGATAGTTTGTAAATCTGTTTTCAGGATCAAAGATATATTTAAGGATCCTGGATATATTCTTATTATTTGTCTTGCAGGATCCTACTCGGGATATATTTATCTAACATAATCATGCAGGATACTGAATGAGGGAGATCCTTGAATAAGGATCCTAAGTTTATTCTGGAGTATACATAGCTCAGGATCCTGAACCTGTATTAGTTCGACATCATGCGCTGTTTAACGTGTTTATTTTCTTTGAGTATTGACCAGGTCATAAGAAGAACGCGTTAATGAGATATGCTCCGGATTATGTGACGAGGCTTTGATACGATTTTATGAAGACGAAGTCCGCTGCACGTGTAAAATGAAGTCAAAAGAGACGTTGGTGGTCTTCATCCTTCATCGGAGGATCCCTGAAATCTCAGGAATATTGTTATACGCTCTTAGTATTTGAACGAGGCATGGATGATCGTTTAGGTTAACGGATATTCACTATTTTCACCTGCAACTCACACAAACACTCTGCTATTTCTCTTATTTACGCTTATTTCATCAACACTTAGCCAAATTCACACACAAATTCACTTAGCCGATCATCCTTGTGCTCTTAGTTTGTAATCGATTACTTTCATTTTTATAAGATTAACAAAGGCAAGGATCATTTGATCCTTCCAGAGGTTTTGTGCCGGCGATTAACCTTGATCAAGGGCTTTCCTCGTACATCACCGTGTCGTTTTTGATTGTTTATCATTTACATTACTTTAATCGTATTCTTTTTACATTTTCATTATCAAATTAGTATTATCCTCAATATGTTCTTGTGCTTTGATTTTAAAACATTTGTTCAACAAGGTGCTACGTATTTAATCTATCTTTTTACACAAAATATTTGCTTACTAATAGAGATAATCGTGTTTCTATGTAATTATCTTGAGAGTAATTTTTACCCCTAACCTCACAAACTAAATTTGATCACTTAATTGCTTTTAGTAATTTTTGACCAAAACAATTTGGCGCCATCCGTGGGACAATTGGTGTTTTGCTTAATCAAACTTTTATTAAAATACTTGTTGAGTCATCTTTTCCAAAGATTTCTATCAAAAATGTCGAGCCAAAGACGATCTACATCATCTACCATGCCATCATCATCTTCTGCTAAAACCACTCTTCCTCCTGCTCCACCTCTCACACAGGACTCCTGACGGTGGTAACATGTATAATAATTTTACTTCTAATAATACTGTTGGGACTAACAATTTTCAGGATCCTGGAGTTAGTCCTATGATGGAAAGGGAGATACAAAAACTGAAGGATATGATATCAAGTGTCCCTGGAGTTGTACAACCAATCCCTGAAGTCGCTCCAACAGCACATAGGATCTCAAGATTTGCACCACCTATCTGTGATGCTGGGATCCCGAAGAGATTTCAGACACCAAATATGAAGTTGTACGATGGAACAACGGATCCTGAGGAGCATATTGCGCAATACCGGGAAAGAATGGAGATCATCCCAATTCCTTCTGATCTTAAAGAAGCATGCTTATGCAAGGGCTTTGGCTCTACTCTCACAGGATCCGCACTGAAATGGCTGTTAAACGTTCCCCCTTACTCTATTACTTCATTTGCTCATTTGGTTAATTTGTTTAATAATCAATTCTCTTGCAGTAGAACATTTGAAAAACTAACGACTGATTTATACAGAGTTGTTCAAAAAGCTAATGAGTCTCTTCAAGATTTTGTAGGGAGATTCGGAAGAGAATCATTAAATATACCTAATTTGGATATGCCTACTGCTGTGCAAGCCTTTAAGATGGAGATCAAAAGGGATTCCCCATTTTATGAGGATATTGTTATGAATCCTTGCAGGAACCTCGACGAAGTCAGAAACAGGGCTTTAAGGTTTATCAGGCTGGAAGAAGATGCGATGATACAGAAAAGGGTGGATACTCAACCAGCATATGATAGGCCCAACAGGAAATCGGACTCATCCTCATTTAGATCAAACAGAAGCAAACCTTATACCAGAAATGAGGATCGTCGTGTGAATACTATCGACGAAGATGATGAAGGGTATCCTAAAATAACTGATTATAATTTTTCTGTGGATACAACAGATATATTATGTGCCATGCAGGATCTAGGAGATAAGGTGAGATGGCCGAAGAAGAGTGATAAATCTTATGCATGTAAGGATAAATCTAAATGGTGTGCGTACCATGAGGATTTCGGCCACATAACTGAGAATTGCATAGCTCTCCGGAAAGAGATAAGCCATTTGCTCAAAAAAGGATACTTGAAGGATTTGCTTGGGAAAAAGAAGGATCACGCAAAGGATAGTAACATAGTTCAGGATCCTGGGTCTCAGGATAATCGCAGGATCCCTACTAGAGCAGGATCCCCACCTTCAAACGCCAAGGTAATCAATTTTATTTCTGGTGGCTCTGATATATGTGGCACTTCTTATTCAGCAGCAAAGAGGCACGCAAGGGAATCCAAATCAGAAAAGCCATATAAACCAACAAGGACTTCCATTAAAAAAGATGAAGGTTATAGCATTTGATGAGGATGATTTGGAAGAAGTTCAGGATCCTCACCATGATGGTTTGGTTATTACTTTTTATGTTGCCAATCATTTTGTACGAAGGATCCTGATCGATGGAGGAAGCTCAGTAAACATCATTCGTCTGGAGACCTTGAAAAGAATGGGTATTCCAGAATCGGAGATCACCTCAAGATCCACTGTATTGGTAGGATTCAGTGGAGAAGCAAAGAATACAGTTGGTGATATCAAGTTGCCGATTTACATTGAAGGGGTAAACTCTATTAAGAAATTTTGTGTTATGGATTGTTTGTCAAGCTATAACATTATCCTAGGAAGGCCTTGGTTGCATGATATGAAAGCGGTACCATCAACGTATCATCAATACGTCAAGTTACCAACTCCATGGGGAGTGGTCAAGATCAGTAGTGACCAACAAGAAGCGAAGGATTGTTATACAACATCAATGAAATCTACTGCCAAACCTCCGTCAGCATAGCAATTAAAGAATAAGGCATGGGATGTCTTGGATACAAAAGAACAAGATGTTAAAGAAATGCCGCTGAACTCAAAGGATCCTGAGGAAAAGGTGCTAATAGGCTCAGGGATCCCGAAGGATCTTGAACAAGATCTGATGAAGTTCTTGAACCATAGGAAATCAACTTTTGCCTGGAAGCCGGAAGATATGAAAGGTATATCTAAGGATATTATAACCCATAAACTTGGAATTGATAATAGTTTCAGGCCGGTTCAACAAAAGAGAATAAAGTTCATGCCAGAAAGAGACGCTATTATCCAGGCGGACGTTAAAAGATTACTTGCTGCTGGCATGATAAGGGAAGTAAAGTTTCCAAGATGGTTGGCAAACGTGGTGGTGGTGCAAAAGAAGAATGGAAAATGGAGAGTGTGCGTGGATTACACGGATCTCAATAAAGCCTGCCCAAAGGATCCTTTTCCATTGCCTCATATAGATTCAATGGTAGATGCTACAGTTGGGCATGAGATCCTAACCTTTATGGATGCTTCATCAGGATTTCAACAAATCCAGATGGAACCCGCAGACCAGGAAGACACAGCCTTCATAACCCCCACAGGTATCTATTGTTATGTTGCTATGCCTTTTGGTCTTAAAAATGCAGGTGCAACATATCAAAGGCTAGTCAACATGATGTTCAAAGACCAATTGGGAAGCACAATGGAAGTATACATCGATGATATGGTAGTAAAGTCAAAGAAAACTGAGGATCATCTTCAGGATCTTAAGGTGGCCTTTCACATTCTGGATCAGTACAACATGAAGCTTAATCCTGCTAAATGCCACTTTGGAGTGGGGGCAGGAAAATTCTTTGGATATATGGTGACCAAGAGAGGGATAGAAGCTAGTCAAGAACAGATTAAAGCTATTCTGAACCTAAAGTCTCCATCAAGTCCAAAGGATATACAAAGGTTGACGGGAAGAATAACAGCTCTGAACCGTTTTATTTCAAGATCCTCAGACAGATGCAAGGAATTCTATGATATCCTCAAAAAGAACAAAAAGTTCGAGTGGGGATAAAAGCATGAAGCTGCGTTTCAAGAACTGAAGAATTACTTGTCGTCAACTCCTTTATTGATGAAGACTGAGAATGGTGAACCACTATTCCTCTATCTATCGGTTTCTCGGAATGTTGTAAGTGCGGTACTAGTAAATGATCATGAAGGACAACAACATCCTGTTTACTATGTAAGTAAAAGTCTATTAGATGCTGAAACCAGGTATTCTCATCTCGAAAAACTTATACTTGCATTGGCCATGGCATCTACCAAACTTAGGCATTATTTCGAAACACACCCTATTCATGTTAGAACTAATTATCCGATTAAGAATGTTTTAAGGAAACCAGAAATGTCAGGACGCTTGGCTAAATGGTCTGTTAAATTAAGTGCATATAACTTGATTTATGAACCTAGGAATGCAATTAAATCTCAAGCCTTAGCGGATTTTATTGCTGATTTTACTAGTGACCTTCAAAATGAAGTAGATTTAGAAGTACAAGAACTAAATCAAATAACTGAAAGATGGACATTGTATACCGATGGTGCTTCTAATATAAAAGGAACTGGATTAGGAATTGTATTAAGATCACCTCAAGGTGATATTATGCCTCAAGCTTTAAGATGTGAATTTCAGGCTACAAATAATGAGGCAGAATATGAAGCATTAATTGCAGGGTTACAATTAGCTAAGGATATTGGTATAAAATATTTGAATGTGTATGTTGATTCATTGTTAATTGCTAATCATTATAATGGAATATATACTGTAAAAGTGGATAGATTAGCTTTGTATTTGGAGATTGTTAAGGATCTTGCAGGTAGCTTCGAGATCTTCGACATTCAACAGGTACCACGTGAGGATAACACTGAAGCAGATGCTCTAGCTAACCTGGGGTCAAGTCTAAGAATCCCACCAGATGTCAAAATACCGATTATACATATTATAGCGCCTGCCATCGCTGATAAGGATAACAAGGAAAAGCAAGTATGTGACGTTGAGGATCCTCAGTCTAGAGATAATTCGAATGCATCAGGTTCTGGGGGCAAGTCAGGATCATGGATGCAGCCAATCATGGAATATATACAACACGATGTGATCCCGAAGGAAGAAAATAATCCTAAAGCCTTCAGATTAAAGGTATCTCGTTTTACTATTGAAAATTGTATATTGTATAAAAAATCACTTGCAGGACCGTTATTACGATGCCTTGAGGATCCTGAAGCAAAAGCAGTTCTTAAGGATATACATGAAGGTGATTGTGGGAATCATTCTAGGGGCAGAGCATTATTTTCAAAAACATTGAGGGCAGGATATTTCTGGCCTACTATGAAGACGGATTCCATGGATTTTGCTCGCAAATGTGATGCTTGTCAAAGGCACGGGAACATCCATCATCAACCAGCAGAACCGATGCATCCGATTATCTCACCATGGCCGTTTATGAAATGGGGAATGGATATTGTGGGAAAATTACCTGTTGCTCTAGGAGGAAAAGTGTTCATGCTTGCGATGACAGATTATTTTTTCCAAATGGATAGAAGCTGAGGCATTTGTTCAAGTTAAGGAAAGAAACGTTATCTCATTCATCAAGAGAAATATCCTCACAAGGTTTGGGATCCCGGCAGAAATAGTATGTGACAATGGATCTCAATTTATTGGAAGAAGAACAACTAAGTTTTGTGAAAGTTGGGGAATCAAGATGATAACTTCAACACCAGTCCATCCTCAAGCCAATGGTCAGGCAGAATCCAGCAACAAAATTATAATCAACAATCTTAAGAAGAGGCTGGATGCTAAGAAAGGAAGATGGGCTGAGGAATTGCCTTTTGTGCTATGGGCTGATAGGACCACTGAAAAGGAGGCAACTAAGCAAACTCCTTTTGCTTTGGTGTTTGGATCCGAGGCCATGCATGATCCCGACAGATATGGTGATCCCAACGGCAAGATCCCAGATGCAGACTTTGGAAGCAAACAAAGATGCTTTAATTCAGGATTTAGACATTGTGGATGAGTTGAGGGATCGTGCTAAATTTAGGATTGCCGCATACCAACAGAGGATATCAAGATCCTACAACAAAAATGTTAGGATAAGAAGGTTTCGAATAGGATATTTGGTATTAAGGAAAGTATTTCAAAATACTAAGAATCCTACGGAAGGAAAGCTAGCACCATGTTGTGGGTAGATTTTCACTAACCTTTACAGGATCCTAATCAGCATCATATGGACACCCTGCAGGTATGAAAATCGTTTATATTTTATATTCATATCTCAGGATAATGATGGTTTTTAAGTCTGTTTTCAGGATCACGGATACAGGTAAGGATCCTGGATATATTGTTATTATTTATCTTGCAGGATCCTATTCAGGATATATTTGTCTAACACAATTATGCAGGATTCTGGACCGGGAAGATATTTATTTAAGGATCCTATGATCAATCTCGGAGTACACATAGCTCAGGATCCTGGACTTATATTAGTTAAGGATCTTGAACTATATAACACGTTTGTTTTTCTTGAGTATTGACCAGGTCTTAGAAGAAACGCGTTAATGAGATATGCTCCGGATTACGTGAAGAGGATCTGATACAATTTGATGAAGACGAAGTCTTACGCACGTGTAAAATGAAGTCAAAAGAGACGTTGGTGGTCTTCATCGTTCCTCGGAGGATCCCTGATATTTCGGAATTATTGTTATACGCTCTTACTATTTAAATGAGGCTTGGGTGATCGATTAGGTTAACGAATACTCACTACTCACACCAGCAGATCACTATAACACTCTGCTATTTATTTATTTTACGATTATTTCATTAACACTTAGCTAAATACACACAGATTCACTTAGCCGATCATCCTTGTGCTCTTACTTTGTAATTCATTACTTTTATTTTAATAAGATTAACAAAGGCAAGGATCGTTTGATCCTTCCCGAGGTTTTGTGCCGGCGATCAACCTTGATCAAGGGCTTTCCTCGTACATCATCGTGTCGATTTTACTTACTTTACTTTAATTGCATTTTACATACATTATTGTTATTAAATCGCAATCATTTTCAATCTGTTATTAAACTTTGATAGAAAAACATTTGTTCAACAAGGATCCACGGATTCAATTGAACATTTTCAACACAAAACATGTACTTACTAATAGAGGTAATCGTGTTTCTACGTAATTATCTTGAGAGTAATTTATACACCTGACCTCACAATCTAATTTTTGATCACTTAATTGCTTTAGTAATTTTTGACCAAAACAATTTGGCGCCCACCGTGGGGCAATTGGTGTTTTGCTTAATCAAACTTTTGTTAAGATCCTTGTTGAGTCATCTTTTTCAAAGGTTTCTGTCGAAAATGTTGAGCCAAGGACGATCTACATCATCTACCATGCCATCATCATCTTCTGCTAGAACCACTCTCCCTCCTGCTCCACCTCTCACTTCATCTCAGTAACAGCCACAAAATGTCTATACAAGGCTACCGTCGGTTGGATCCACATCTTTGGGGGCTGGATTCTTATCGGATCCAGACCCTGTTATGATTGCTAACCGGGATATTGTGTCTATGTTTGCGCAGGTAAAAGAGCAGCTTCAACGAGTGGAGAGAAGCAACGAAATCCTGAGAAAGGATGTGAAGGACATGAGAGCTAGGAGCAATGTTCCGATTTCTCAAGTCACTACTCCTATCCGAAGCAGGATCCTTGATTTTGGCACTCCTTCATCCATGGAACATCAAGGAGACTTTGTTTCCATGCAAGGGAGCGCTAGGATCCCAGATCCAATCTATGCTACTGGAATTTCTACGTCAAGGGGTCTACGATCTGATCCAGGATCCTCATACAGGACTCCTGATGGTGGTAATATGTTCAATAATCTTACTTTTAATAACACTGTTGGGACTAACAACTTTCAGGATCCTGGAGTTAGCCCTATAATGGCGAGAGAAATACAGAAGTTAAAGGATATGATATCAAGTGTCCCCGGAGTTGTGCAACCAATTCCAGAAGTTGCTCCAACAGCACACAGGATCTCAAGATTTGCACCACCTATTTGTGATGCTGAGATCCCGAAGAGATTCCAAACACCCAATATGAAGTTATATGATGGGACGACGGATCCTGAGGAGCACATTGCACAATATAGGGAGAGGATGGAAATCATCCCAATTCCTTCTGACCTTAAGGAAGCATGCTTATGCAAGGGCTTTGGCTCCACTCTCACAGGATCCGCACTAAAATGGCTATTGAACGTTCCTCCCTACTCTATTACTTCATTTGCTCATTTGGTTAATTTATTTAATAATCAATTCTCCTGCAGTAGAACATTTGAAAAACTAACTACTGATTTATATAGAATTGTCCAAAAAGCTAATGAGTCTCTTCGAGATTTTGTAGGAAGGTTTGGGAGAGAATCCTTGAACATACCCAATTTGGATATGCGTACTGCTGTACAAGCCTTTAAAATGGGGATCAAAAGGGATTCCCCATTTATGAGGATCTTGTTATGAATCCTTGCAGGAACCTTGATGAAGTCAGAAATAGAGCTTTGAGGTTCATCAGATTGGAAGAGGACGCGATGATACAAAAGAGAGTGGATACTCAATCAGCATATGACAGACCAAACAGGAAATCAGATTCATCTTCATTCAGATCAAACAGGAATAAGCCTTGTTCCAGAAATGAGGATCATCGCGTGAATGCTGTTGATGAAGATGACGAAGAATATCCTAAAATAACTGATTATAATTTTTCTGTAGATACAACGGACATATTGTGTGCTATGCAGGATCTAGGAGACAAGGCAAGATGGCCAAAGAAGAATGATAAACCCTACGCATGGAAGGATAAATCTAAGTGGTGTGCTTACCATGAGGATTTCCGCCACACAACTGAGAATTGCATAGCTCTCCGGAAAGAGATCAGTCATCTTCTCAACAAAGGATACTTGAAGGATCTGCTTGGAAAAAAGAAGGATCACACGAAGGATCATGACAAAGTTCAGGATCCTGAGCCTCAGGATAATCGCAGGATCCTTACCAGAGCAGGATCCCCACCTTCAGATGCCAAGGTAATCAATTTTATTTCTGGTGGTTCTGACATATGTGGTACTTCTTATTCCGCAGCTAAGAGGCACGCAAGGGAGTCCAAGTCAGATAAACCATATAAACCTACAAGAACTTCCATGAAGAAAGACGAAAGGATAATAGCATTTGATGAGGACGATTTAGAAGATGTTCAGGATCCTCATCATGATGGTTTGGTTATTACTCTTTATGTTGCCAATCATTTTGTGCGAAGGATCCTGATAGATGGAGGAAGCTCAGTCAACATCATCCGTCTAGAAACTTTGAAAAGAATGGGTATTCCAGAGTCGGAGATCACCTCGAGATCCACTGTGTTGGTAGGATTCAGTGGAGAAGTGAAGAACACAGTTGGTGATATCAAGTTGCCGATCTACATTGAGGGGGTGAACTCCATTCAAAAGTTTTGCGTTATGGATTGTCTGTCAAGCTATAACATTATCCTAGGGAGACCCTGGTTGCATGATATGAAGGCAGTACCCTCAACGTATCATCAATGCGTCAAATTACCAACTCCATGGGGAGTGGTCAAGATCAGTAGTGACCAACAAGAAGCAAAGGATTGCTATACAACATCGATGAAGCCTGCTACCAAGCCTCCATCAGCAAAGCAATTAAAGAGCAAGGCATGGGATGTCCTGGATATGAAGGAGCAGGACGTCAAAGAAATGCCGCTGAGCTTGAAGGATCCTGAAGAAAAGGTGCTTATAGGATCAAGCATCCCAGAAAACCTAGAGCAAGATCTGATGAAATTCTTGAATCAGAGGAGATCGACGACCTTTGCCTGGAAACCAGAGGATATGACAGGTATATCTAAGGATGTTATAACTCATAAACTTGGAATTGATAATAGTTTCAGGCCGGTTCAACAAAAGAGAAGAAAATTTGCGCCGGAAAGGAATGCTATTATCCAGGCCGATGTTGAAAGATTACTTGCTGCTGGCATGATAAGGGAAGTAAAGTTTCCAAGATGGTTGGCAAACGTGGTAGTGGTACAAAAGAAGAATGGGAAATGGAGAGTGTGTGTGGACTATACAGATCTCAATAAAGCCTGCCCGAAGGATCCTTTTCCATTGCCCCATATAGATTCAATGGTGGATGCTACGGCTGGGCATGAGATCCTAACCTTTATGGATGCTTCATCAGGATTTCAACAAATTCAGATGGAACCTTCAGACCAGGAAGACACAGCCTTCATAACCCCCACAGGTATATATTGTTATGTTGTTATGCCTTTTGGTCTTAAAAATGCAGGTGCAACATACCAAAGGCTAGTCAACATGATGTTCAAAGACCAATTGGGAAGCACAATGGAAGTATACATCGACGACATGGTAGTAAAGTCAAAGAAAATTGAGGATCATCTTCAGGACCTTAAGGTGGCCTTTGACATTCTGGATCAGTATAACATGAAGCTCAATCCTGCTAAATGCCACTTTGGAGTGGGGGCAGGAAAGTTCTTGGGATATATGGGGACCAAGAGAGGGATAGAAGCAAGTCCAGAACAGATCAAAGCTATTCTAAATCTAAAGTCTCCATCAAGCCCAAAGGATATACAAAGACTAACGGGAAGGATAGCAGCTCTGAACCGTTTTATTTCAAGATCCTCAGACAGGTGCAAGGAATTCTATGATATCCTAAAGAAGAATAAAAAGTTCGAATGGGGAGAAAAGCACGAAGCTGCGTTTCAAGAGCTAAAGGATTACTTGTCAAAAGCTCCTTTATTGATGAAGACTGAGAATGGGGAACCGCTGTTTCTCTATTTATCAGTATCACGAAGCGCTGTAAGTGCGGTGCTAGTGAAGGATCATGAAGGACACCAACATCCAGTTTACTATGTGAGTAAAAGCCTATTAGATGCTGAAACCAGGTATTCTCATCTCGAAAAACTTATACTTGCATTGGTCATGGCATCAACTAAACTTAGGCATTATTTTGAGACACACCCCATACATGTAAGAACTAATTACCCTATTAAAAACGTTTTGAGAAAACCAGAAATGTCAGGACGTTTAGCTAAATGGTCTGTAAAATTAAGTGCTTATAATCTGATCTATGAGCCTAGGAATGCAATTAAATCTCAAGCACTAGCAGATTTTATTGCTGACTTTACTAGTGATCTTCAAAATGAAGTAGATTTAGAAGTACAAGAACTAAACCAAATAAGTGAAAGATGGACATTAGATACTGATGGTGCTTCTAACGTAAGAGGAACTGGATTAGGAATTGTATTAAAGTCACTGCAAGGTGATATCATGCCTCAAGCCATAAGATGTGAGTTCTAAGCTACAAATAATGAGGCAGAATATGAAGCATTAATTGCGGGATTACAATTAGCTAAGGATATTGGGATAAAATACTTGAACGTGTATGTTGACTCATTGTTAATTGCTAATCATTATAATGGATCTTATACTGTAAAAGTATATAGATTAGCTGCGTATTTGGAGATTGTTAAGGATCTTGCAGGTAGCTTCGAGATCTTCGACATCCAACAGGTACCACGTGAGGATAATACTGAAGCGGATGCTTTGGCAAATTTGGGGTCAAGCTTAAGGATCCCACCGGATGTCAAAATACCAATTATACATATTGCAGCGCCTGCCACTGCTGATAAGGATCACAATGAAGAGCAAGTGTGTGACGTTGAGGATCCTCAGTCTGGAGATAATCTGAATGCATCAGGTTCTGGGGGCAAGTCAGGATCATGGACACGACCAATCATGGAATACTTACAACATGATGTGATCCCTAAGGATGAAAACAATCCCAAAGCTTTCAGGTCAAAGGTATCTCGTTTTACTATTGAGAATGGTATATTGTATAAAAAATCACTTGCAGGACCATTATTGCGATGCCTTGAGGATCCTGAACCAAAAGCTGTCCTTAAGGATATACATGAAGGTGATTGTGGGAATCATTCTGGGGGCAGAGCGTTATTTTCAAAAGTTTTAAGGACATGATACTTCTGGCCCACTATGAAGAAGGATTCCATGGATTTTGCTCGCAAATGTGATGCTTGTCAAAGACACGGAAACATCCATCATCAACCAGCAGAACCAATGCATCCGATTATCCCACCGTGGCCGTTTATGAAATGGGGAATGGATATTGTTGGAAAACGATCAGTTGCTCCAGGAGGAAAAGTGTTTATGCTTGCAATGACGGATTATTTTTCAGAATGGATTGAAGCTGAAGCATTTGTTCAAGTAAAGGAAAAAGATGTTATCTCATTCATCAAGAGAAATATTCTCACGAGGTTTGGGATCCCGGCAGAAATAGTGTGTGACAATGGATCTCAATTTATTGGAAAAAGAACAACTAAGTTTTGTGAAAGTTGGGGAATCAAAATGATAACTTCAACACCAGTCCACCCTCAAGCTAATGGACAAGCAGAATCTAGCAACAAGATCATAATCAATAATCTTAAGAAAATGCTAGATGCTAAGAAAGGGAATGGGCTGAAGAGTTGCCTTTTGTTTTATGGGCTGATAGGACCACAGAAAAGGAGGCAACTAAGCAAACTCCTTTTGCTTTGGTGTTTGGATCTGAGGCTGTGATCCCGACAGAAATGGTGATCCCGATGGCAAGATCCCGGATGCAGACTTCGGAAGCAAACAAGGAAGCATTGATTCAGGATCTGGATACTGTGGACGAGATAAGGGATCGTGCTAAATTCAGGATTGCAGCATACCAACAGAGGATTTCAAGATCCTACAACAAGAATGTCAGGATAAGAAGGTTTCGAGTAGGAGATTTGGTATTAAGGAAAGTATTTCAAAATACTAAGAATCCTGCGGAAGGAAAATTGGCGCCGAAATGGGAAGGTCCATATTTCATAGATTCGGATGCTGGAAAGGGGGCATATTGGTTGGCCAATATGGATGGAGAACTACTTCCAAGATCCTGGAATGCCATTCATTTAAAACTCTATCACGTGTAAGTTGAATATTTCTGTTCAACGTATGAGGTACTCCTATGATCCTTAATTTTTCGTTAATTTTATTTTCTAATATATATATGTATGTGTGTATTATAATTATAAATATATGCATGAAAGTTAATTTTGATTATTATTCTCATTGAATACCCTACTGATTTAAGCATCGGAGGGGTGTTAGGCAAACTAACACCCACCTTTACCCAAGATTTTGTATTAACTGTAGTTCATGCATTTAAGGATCATGGAATGAAGATTAGGGGTTGGCCACCTCTCCTCCGTTAAGGATCCTAGCGATCCTCTAAGGTTTAGAGGTTTCCGTACGGATAAACACCTCTCTACGAAAAGGGTTTTGACACCTCGCCAGGAGCGCACGATGTTTGATTATAGTGCCACGGTTAGGGAATCGGTGATGCCTCTGGTACCCGACAACTTCATTTCCATTGGCCTATAGATCAAGCGCTAACGAATGTCGATACTGATGTGCACTATACGTATCGATCTAAGGTTTGTGTCGTTTTCACATCACTCTAAGGTTTGTAATGTTTTCACATTACTCAATTGGTTAGGCATTTTCATGTCTCAAATGGCGTAGCCCAAGTACATAAGGCTTGTAATGACTTCTCATTACGTAATACGCACGATTTGTAATGTTTTCACATTACCCAACGATTTGGCATTTACATGTCACAATTATAGTTTTCTTGAACTATTTAATGGTTATAATATTTTCGCATTATCAAAATTTTCATTGGTTAAGTCTAATAAATAATTTTATTAGCCCTAATGTTTTCATGATTGTCAAAGCTGTTTTGATCTAAGGATCGCAAAATCTTTTTAAGATCACAACATTTTTCAAAAAACAAATTGTTTTCACAATTATTTGACAAATTATTGACATTTGTATGTTACATGAATTACTCATTGGGAGTTCCTCATTATCAACAGTTTATTTTAGGATCTTGAAGTCTCAGGATCCTAAATTCCAGTTTATATGAAATACGGTTAAGGATCCTTGAATCTGAGGATCCCTATCCCGTCATTATCTCAGATCCAGTCAAGGATCCTTTAAGCCTGGAATGTGGAGAAAATCTTCTCATTATCCTGGAAGTATTCTGAGGGAATCTCCTCAGGATCCTGTTTCTAAGCAAATATGTATATGTGTATACTAAGGGAATCTCCTCAGTATCCTGAAGACGCAAGAGATAGATAATTTCCTAATATCATTCACAGCAAAAAAATCTAAGGATAATCTAAATCCTTAGATTGAGTTCAAAAGAAGAGCAGGAAATTAAAATTGTCTTGTGGCCAACATGAACCACATTCGACACAACTATGGTTGATCATGCCAGATCAACCTCTCCCCAGATAATTGTTTTGTTACAATCACAACCCTTGGAACATAAAAACATGAAAGCTAAACTGGGCTCCGGCTAGTTATATGCCTTCCTTGCCCAGGATTAGATCTGCATCTTCAGCAGGATTTACTGGAGTCTTCGATGCAGGGTCTGGAATATTCATTTCAGTATCTTCAATGATGGTCGAGATCTTCTGTGATGATGCATCAGAATCCTTCTTGGCTGGTATCTTGGTACCTTTGCCGCTAGCTTCATCAAAGAAATCTCCGACTACTGGATCTTCACTTTTCAATTTCGCTAATCTATCTTGCCAAGCTTGGATGTTCCAGAACGATGTGTCGAGACCCTTAGCACTAGCTTCAGTTACCATTAGGATCCTGGCTTTAAGCACTGCAACAGCTGCATCTTTCTTAATACTAGCAACCAGGATCTCTCGTTCTTCCTCGATCTTCTTCTGAGCTTCAATTTCCTTTTGAGCAGCATAAGCCTTGACATCCTTGATCTCTCTCTTCAAACTAGCGATCTCCTGATTGGAAGATTCTGCAGCAATGGCAGCTGTCTTCTTTATGCTTTCTACCATTTCCACTTTCTCCTTGTAACGATCAGCAACCTGTTCCATAGCCTAGAAAAAACAGGTATGATTAAAATACAGGGATGAAGCGTAGAAGAGAAATTAAACGAGGAAGATAAGATATACCTTATCGAAATCAAGTGTGGGTTCATCAGGATCCTCAGTAATGATGGCTTTCCTCTTCTTGGTAGTTGACCTGGAACGGGTATTGGGGGCTCTGGCCTTGCTGGATTGAGCGATTGGTTTTTCCTCCTTGATTGGCACATCCTCATCATCGATATCCGACAAGGAGAAGAAAGGCGCTATTTTAAGAATACAATTTTAAAATGGATTCAGGATAAACATCTTATTAAGGATAGAATTTGAGGATTACCTGATGAAGTTGAAGTTGCCTTCTGTGATTTCATGACTACTGGAGAACAGGGGTGTATGAATGTCCTGTCACTTTCGGGAACCTTCAAGAAATTCTATATCAACTCTTCTGCATCAGAAAGAGGGGGAGCCAATTTCTCGAAATTTGCTGCAAAGAAAATGGGATATATCATAAATAATAGTGCGTATGGGGGTAAATCCCTAAGATGATTTTTATCCTACCCTTTGAAAGCCAAACAGTCGGAATCAATTCCTCGTCTGGTAAAGATCTTCGATCAACAAAGAAAAACCTCTCTTTCCACTTGTGGTCATTCTGGGTGACACAATGAACGAGGTGTTGGCGATTAGGTTTGATTTTAAAAAGGAAGTAATTGGAGCCATGTGAGCGAAGATGATAATTTTGGGCTACCTCAGGAATCCCAAGATGTGTATGGTGAGAATCATTAACGGATTGAATAACGAAAAGAGTACGCCAGATCATGGGCATTGTTTGTGAATAACAGAGTCCTGTCATGCCGAAGAGATCCATGTAAATGTCCGAAAAGGGATATTTAAGCCCTAGGGTAAAAGGAAATTCGGGAAAGCATATCCATCGATCTGATCGATGATCGGCATGGATATTAGGATCAGGGGCTCGGAAGACGGTGTTTTCAGGAAAAGCACTTTTGAGTTTTTGCATATCGGAATCGGATAACGAAGAAGGAACAGGGTTGGAAATCATTTGTTGATCAATGAATTCAGGGAAGTCTGACTCGTTTTTGGTTGCCGGATTCATTATCTAAGTGAAAGCAAGTAAACGATAAAGAGAGAAAAGAAAAAATAGTACCTGGTAAAGACTTGAGAAGGAAAACGGAATGGAGGTTGGATGAGATATGATGTGCGTCAGAATCGCTATAAGTACTCAGACACGATAATCGATGTAACTACCTAACACAATTTAAGCGGTTACACTGAGAAGTTACAACGTTTAAGGATCCTGAAAAACGTTATAAATTCGGGGGCAATTGTTGTGGGTAGATTTTCACTAACCTTTACAGGATCCTAATCAGCATCATATGGACACCCTGCAGGTATGAAAGTCATTTATATTTTATATTTATATCTCAGGATAATGATGGTTTTTAAGACTGTTTTCAGGATCACGGATACAGGTAAGGATCCTGGATATATTGTTATTATTTATCTTGCAGGATCCTATTCAGGATATATTTGTCTAACACAATTATGCAGGATTCTGGACCGGGAAGATATTTATTTAAGGATCCTATGATCAATCTCGGAGTATACATAGCTCAGGATCCTGGACTTATATTAGTTAAGGATCTTGAACTATATAACACGTTTGTTTTTCTTGAGTATTGACCAGGTCTTAGAAGAAACGAGTTAATGAGATATGCTCTGGATTACGTGAAGAGGATCTGATACAATTTGATGAAGACGAAGTCTTACGCACGTGTAAAATGAAGTCAAAAGAGACGTTGGTGGTCTTTATCGTTCCTCGGAGGATCCCTGATATTTCGGAATTATTGTTATACGCTCTTACTATTTAAATGAGGCTTGGGTGATCGATTAGGTTAACGAATACTCACTACTCACACCTGCAAATCACTATAACACTCTGCTATTTATTTATTTTACGATTATTACATTAACACTTAGCTAAATACACACAGATTCACTTAGCCGATCATCCTTGTGCTCTTACTTTGTAATTCATTACTTTTATTTTAATAAGAATAACAAAGGCAAGGATCGTTTGATCCTTCCCGAGGTTTTGTGCCGGCGATCAACCTTGATCAAGGGCTTTCCTCGTACATCATCGTGTCGATTTTACTTACTTTACTTTAATCGCATTTTACATACATTATTGTTATTAAATCGCAATCATTTTCAATATGTTATTAAACTTTGATAGAAAAACATTTGTTCAACAAGGATCCACGGATTCAATTGAACATTTTCAACACAAAACATTTACTTACCAATAGAGGTAATCGTGTTTCTACGTAATTATCTTGAGAGTAATTTATACACCTGACCTCACAATCTAATTTTTGATCACTTAATTGCTTTAGTAATTTTTGACCAAAACACACCAAAGTGGGAAGGTCCATATTTGATAGATTCGGATGCTGGAAAGTGGGCATATTGGTTGGCCAATATGGATGGCGAACTACTCCCAAGATCCTGGAATGCCATTCATTTGAAACTCTACCATGTGTAAGTTGAATGCTTTTATTCAACATAAGAGCTACTCCTGTGATCCTTAACTTTTCATTGATTTTAATACTTTTTACTATATATGTATGTGTGCATTATAATTATATATTGATATATGCATGAAAGTTTATTATGATTATTATTCTCAATGAATACTCTACTGACTTAAGCATCGGAGGGGTGTTAGGCAAACTAACACCCACCTTTACCCAAGATCTTGTATTTGTTGTAGTTCATACAGTTAAGGATCATGGAATGAAGATTAGAGGTTGGCCACCTCTCCTCCGTTAAGGATCCCAGCGATTCTCTAAGGTTTAGAGGTTTCTGTACGAATAAACACCTCTCTACGAATATGGTTTTGACACCTCGCCGGGTGCGCACGATGCTTGGTTATAGTGCCATGGTTAGGGAATCGGTGATGCCTCTGGTACCCGACAACTTCATTTTCGTTGGCCTATAGATCAAGCGCTAACGAATGTCGATACTGATGTGCACTAAACGTATCGATCTAAGGTTTGCATCGTTTTCACGTCACTCTAAGGTTTGTAATGTATTCACATTACCGATTGGTTAGGCATTTTCATGTCTCAAATGGCGTAGCCCAAGAATCAAACGGTTTGTAATGTTTTCACATTACCTAATGGTTTGGCATTCACATGTCACTTTTATAGTTTTCTTAAACTATCTAATGGTTATAATATATTCACATTATCAAAAATTTTATTGGTTAAGTCTAATAAATAACTTTATTAGCTCTAATGTATTCATGATTACCAAAAACTGTTTTGATCTAAGGATCACAAAATCTTTTTAAAAATCACAACATTTTTCAAAAAATAAATTGTTTTCACGATTGTTTGACAAATTATCAACATTTACATGTTACAGGAAATACTCATTGGGAGTTTATCATTGTTTACAATATATTTTAGGATCCTGTAATCTTGGGATCCTAAACTCACAGTTGATATAAAGTCCGAGTAAGGATCCTGGAATCTCAGGATCCTGAACTCAAGATTATTTCAGATCCGGTTAAGGATCCTTGAGAACTGTAATGCTGAATGGATATTGAGAGAATCTTCTCATTATCCTGGATACATACTGAGGGAATCTCCTTGGTATCCTGAAGACACAAGATATAGATAATATACTAATATTATTTATGGCAAAAGATCTGAGGATTATTCGATCCTGAGATCAAGGTTCAAAAGAAGTGCAGGAAATTTAAATTGTCTTGTGGCCAACATGAACCACATTCAACACCACCATGGTTAACCATACCAGGTCAGCCACACCCCGAATAATTGTTTTTCTTACACCACAGACCATGAAAATAAAAGTATGAAAAGATAAAAATTGGGCACTGGCTAGTCATTTGCCTTCCTCGCCCAATGTGTTGTCTTCTGTTACAGTTGCCAATCCTTCGAGGACCTCTGTGATTGACGCCAACTGATCCATTTTTGAGGTCCCTTGATTTTGGGGATCCACAGGAGAATTTTGCACAGCTTTTGAAATCTTGGATGCTAATGTGTCTGCCACTTCAGGATCCTCGCCTTTGGTTTTGGCGAGTTTGGCTTCCCAGGTATTCACTGGCCATAACGAAGTGTCAAAACCTTTCTCAGAAACCTCGGTAGCCATCAGTATCCGAGCCTCTAGGATAGCCATGGTGGCGTCTCTCTTTATCTTGGCTATCAACTCCTTCTTTGTCTCCTCCATTCTGGCATCAGCTTCGGTGGACATCTTTGTGATGTTGGTCTTGAGATCCTTATTCTCCTTTTTCAGCTTAGCAAGCTCGGCAATGTCTTTGTCATGTGCAGTCTTCCTTGCTAGGGAAAGCTTGCACATGTCATTGAACGCATTGACCTTCTCTTGATAACATTTGGAGATCTGTTCGGCAGCCTGCACAGGACAAGCCTATTATAAAAACTATGCTTTAATTATTTTCTAGAATAAAATACAATTGGGTATGAGATATATCACCTTGGCGAATTCAGAATCAAGGTCCATAGGGTCACCTGTTTCCTCGTTTTTCCTCTTCTTTGAGGATTTGGATCGAAGGTTAGGCATCCTTGATTTTGATGGAGCTGGGGTAGACTTTTCCTTCTTGTCCTCGGAAGAATCGTTGTCAATATCGACTAGGCTGATGTAAGGAGCCGGATTCGAATGACAAAATACAATTAAGAATCAAATAGCGTAAGTTGTGGTGGTTGAGCTCATTTAGAATTACCAGACATAGAAGCTTCAGATTCCTTTGATCATGCGCTTTCCGGTAGCTCGGGATGCTTGAAAGTCCTGAAGACCTCAGAGATCTCCAAAAACGTTCTCAAGTTTCCTTCGGTATCCAAGTGAGGAGGAGCTAGAGCCGCGAAATCAGCTGAAACAAGTGAAATCAGGTTAGAATTGAGATTTTATATTTTATAAATAGAAAAATTTGTCTCCTACCCTTGAGTAACCAGGAAGAAGGAACCTGACTGCAATTGGGCAAAGAATTACGGTCAACGAAAAAGAACCTACTCTTCCAATTTGAATCATTTTGTTTGGTTCGCAACACCAGATGGGAAAGGTTGGGTTTGACTTTAAACAGGTGATCATGTGAACCGTGGGTTCTAAGATAATAGGTCTGGGCTAATTCAGGCAATCCTAGATCTATGACGCCAAAATCAACCACGTCTTGAATTACAGAAAGAGTACGCCAAATCATAGGCATGGCTTGAACATAGCAGAGCTTAGTGGTAGCAAAAAAACTCGGTAATTAGAGGCGGAAATGGGAATTTGAGGCCGATGGTAAAGGGGTATTCTGGGAAGCAAATCCATTTCTCAGATGAGAAATCGGCTAAAGCTAAAGGGTCAAAAGGCCTAAAAACGCTATTCGGGGGAAAAGCACCCTTGATTTTCAATCGATTGATATCAAGGTCGGTAAAGGTACAGGGTTCAGGGTTTGAGATTAAACCTTGTTTAACGAATTCAGAATGATCGTTGCCGTCCTCTAGAACTATCAGAGACATATTGGGCGAATTATTCAAGTACGAAATTGAAAGGAAATAAGAGGAAGAGGCAATACCTGAAGATTTGTGAAGAAATGCAGCAACAAGAAGATGAATAAGAAAAGATAAGAATCAGAGTGGTTATAAGTACTCAGAAACAATAACTGATGCATCTACCTAACGTAATTTTAGCAGTTATCTTGAGAAGTTATAACGTTTAAGGATCCTGAAAAACGTTATAACTTCGGGGGCAATTGTTGTGGGTAGATTTTTACTAACCTTTGCAGGATCCTAATTAGCATCATATGTACACCTCGAAGGTATGAAAGTCGTTTATATTTTATATTCGTATCTCAGGATAATGATAGTTTGTAAATCTGTTTTCAGGATCACAGATATATTTAAGGATCCTGGATATATTCTTATTATTTGTCTTGCAGGATCCTACTCGGGATATATTTATCTAACATAATCATGCAGGATACTGAATGAGGGAGATCCTTGAATAAGGATCCTAAGTTTATTCTAGAGTATACATAGCTCAGGATCCTGAACCTGTATTAGTTCAGGATCATGCGCTGTTTAACGTGTTTATTTTCTTTGAGTATTGACCAGGTCATAAGAAGAACGCGTTAATGAGATATGCTCCGGATTATGTGACGAGGCTTTGATACGATTTTATGAAGACGAAGTCCGCTGCACGTGTAAAATGAAGTCAAAAGAGACGTTGGTGGTCTTCATCCTTCATCGGAGGATCCCTGAAATCTCGGGAATATTGTTATACGCTCTTAGTATTTAAACGAGGCATGGATGATCGTTTAGGTTAACGGATATTCACTATTTTAAACTGCAACTCACACAAACACTCTGCTATTTCTCTCATTTACGCTTATTTCATCAACACTTAGCCAAATTCACACACAAATTCACTTAGCCGATCATCCTTGTGCTCTTAGTTTGTAATCGATTACTTTCATTTTTATAAGTTTAACAAAGGCAAGGATCATTTGATCCTTCCAGAGGTTTTGTGCCGGCGATCAACCTTGATCAAGGGCTTTCCTCGTACATCACCGTGTCATTTTTGATTGTTTATCATTTACATTACTTTAATCGTATTCTTTTCACATTTTCATTGTCAAATTAGTATTATCCTCAATCTGTTCTTGTGCTTTGATATTAAAACATTTGTTCAACAAGGATCTACGTATTTAATCTATCTTTTTACACATAATATTTGCTTACTAATAGAGATAATTGTGTTTCTACGTAATTATCTTGAGAGTAATTTTTACACCTAACCTCACAAACTAAATTTGATCACTTAATTGCTTTTAGTAATTTTTGACCAAAACAAACATAAAGAGTAATAACCAAACCGTCATGGTGAGGATCCTGAACTTCTTCCAAATCATCCTCATCGAATGCTATAACCTTCTCATCTTTCTTCATGGAAGTCCTTGTTGGTTTATATGGCTTTTCTGATTTGGATTCCCTTGCGTGCCTCTTTGCTGCAGAATAAGAAGTGCCACATATATCAGATCCACCAGAAATAAAATTGATTACCTTGGCATCCGAAGGTGGGGATCCTGCTCTGGTAGGGATCCTGTGATTATCATGAACTTCAGGATCCTGAACTCTGTCATGATTCTTCCCGTGATCCTTCTTTTTCCCAAGTAAATCCTTCAAATATCATTTGTTGAGCAAGTGGCTGATCTCTTTCCGGAGGGCTATGCAATTTTCAGTTGTATGGCCAAAATCCTCATGATATGCACACCATTTGAATTTGTCTTTCCAAGCGTAAGACTTATCACTCTTCTTCGGCCATCTCGCCTTATCTCCTAAATCCTGCATGGCACACTATATATCTGTTGTATCTACAGAAAAATTATAATCAGTTATTTTAGGATACTCTTCATCATCTTCGTCGATAGTATTCACATGACGATCCTCATTTCTGGTATAAGGTTTGCTTCTATTAGATCTGAATGAGTATGAGTCTGATTTCCTGTTGGGCCTATCATATGCTGATTGAGTATCCACCCTTTTCTGTATCATTGCATCCTCTTCTAGCCTGATAAACCTTAAAGCCATGTTTCTGACTTCGTCAAGGTTCCTGCAAGGATTCATAACAAGATCCTCATAGAATGGGGAATCCCTTTTGATCCACATCTTAAAGGCTTGTACAGCAGTAGGCATATCCAAATTAGGTATATTCAAAGATTCTCTCCCGAATCTCCTTACAAAATCTCGAAGAGACTCATTAGTTTTTTGGACAACTCTATATAAATCAGTTGTTAATTTTTCAAAGGTCCTGCTGCAGGAGAATTGATTATTAAACAAATTAACCAAATGAGCAAATGAAGTAATAGAGTAAGGGGGAACGTTTAACAGCCATTTTAGTGCGGATCCTGTGAGAGTAGAGCCAAAGCCCTTGCATAAGCATGCTTCTTTAAGATCAGAAGGAATTGGGATGATCTCCATTCTTTCCCGGTATTGCGCAATATGCTCCTCAGGATCCGTTGTTCCATCGTACAACTTCATATTTGGTGTCTGAAATCTCTTCGGGACCTCAGCATCACAGATAGGTGGTGCAAATCTTGAGATCCTATGTGCTGTTGGAGCGACTTCAGGAATTGGTTGTACAACTCCAGGGACACTTGATATCATATCCTTCAGTTTTTGTATCTCCCTTGCCATCATAGGACTAACTCCAGGATCCTGAAAATTGTTAGTCCCAACAGTATTATTAGAAGTAAAATTATTAAACATGTTACCACCGTCAGGAGTCCTGTATGAGGATCCTGGATTAGATTGTTGACCCCTTGATGTAGAAACTCCTGTAGCAAATACTAGATCTGGGATCCTAGTGCTCCCTTGCATGGATATGAAATCTCCTTGATGTTCCGTAGATGGAGGAGTGCCAAAATCAAGGATCCTGCTTCGGATAGGAGTAGTGACTTGAGTAGAGGGAGTACTATCCCTTGCCCTCAAATTCTCCACATCCTTTCTCAGGATTTCATTGCTTCTCTCCACTCGTTAAAGCTGCTCTTTTACCTGCGTAAACATAGACACAATATCCCGGTTAGCAATCATAACAGGGTCTGGATCCGATAGGAATCCAGCCCCCAAAGATGTGGATCCAGCCGACGGTAGCCTCGCATAGACATTTTGCGGCTGTTGCTGAGATGATGTGAGAGGTGGAGCAGGAGGAAGAGTGGTTCTAGCAGAAGATGATGATGGCATGGTAGATGATGTAGATCGTCCTTGGCTCGACATTTTTGACAGAAATCTTTGGAAAAGATGACTCAACAAGGATTTTAACAAAAGTTTGATTAAGCAAAACACTAATTGCCCCAAGGTGGGCGCCAAATTGTTTTGGTCAAAAATTACTAAAAGAAATTAAGTGATCAAATTTAGTTTGTGAGGTTAGGTGTAAAAATTACTCTCAAGATAATTACGTAGAAACACGATTATCTCTATTAGTAAGTGTATATTTCGTGTTAAAAATAACGATTTGAATGTGTTGATCCTTGTTGAATAAATAATTTAAGATCAAAGCTCAAGAACGGATTGAGGATAATGCTAATTTGACAATGAAAATGTAAAAAGAATACGATTAAAGCAATGTAAATGATAAACAACCAAAAATGACACAATGATGTACGAGGAAAGCCCTTGATCAAGGTTGATCGCTGGCACAAAACCTCGGGAAGGATCGAATGATCCTTTCCTTTGTTAATCTTATAAAAATGAAAGTAATTGATTACAAACTAAGAGCACAAGGATGATCGGCTAGGTGAATTTGTGTGTGAATCTAGCTAAGTGTTGATGAAATAAGCGTAAATGAGAGAAATAGCAGAGTGTTTGTGTGAGTTGCAGGTGAAAATAGTGAATATTCGTTAACCTAAATGATCATCCATGCCTCGTTTAAATACTAAGAGCGTATAACAATATTCCCGAGATTTCAGGGAACCTCCGATGAAGGATGAAGACCACCAACATCTCTCTTGACTCTAATTCACACGTGCAGCGGACTTCGTCTTCATAAAATCGTATCAAAGCCTCGCCACATAATCCGGAGCACATCTCATTAACGCGTTCTTCATAAGACCTGGTCAATACTTATAGAAAACAAACACGTTAAACAGCGCATGATCCTGAACTAATATAGATCTAGGATCCTGAGCTATGCATAGTCCAGAATAAACTTAGGATCCTCACTTAAGGATTTCCCTCATTCAGTATCCTGCATAATTATGTTAGATAAATATATCCTGAGTAGGATCCTGCAAGACAAATAATAAAAATATATCCAGGATCCTTAAGTATATCTGTGATCCTGAAAACAGACTTACAAACTATCATTATCCTGAGATACGAATATAAAATATAAACGACTTCCATACCTGCGAGGTGCACACACGATGCTAATTAGGATCCTGCAAAGGTTAGTAAAAATCCACCCACAACAACTGTGTTTTATAGTGTCCTGGTGAAAACACGGTACGATTGTTGCAAAAGTTGCGGTGCGGAAGACAGTATTCTATATTAAATATAAACGTAATGTAAAAAAAAGAAAGATAGATAGGAAATAGGCGTTTTGAACCGGATGGTATGCGGAAACGCTGTATGAAACGTCGTACCGGTGGAGATGAACACGGTCCGATGACATTCTCAAGCGAGAATTTTATTGTGAACGGCTACACACCGTGTGCTCTTACAATCTTGTAGTATAAATCAAACGCAACATTTTATAGGTGGGTCATCCCATATTTAAACGTGACTTAAATAAAAAAGATTATTAGAACGATTCAACATCTCTACACCCTTATATAGTATTTGTCCATTTTCTTCACTAGCTTAGGATTTTAAAGAAGGGTTAAGTGCTTGAAAATGTATATAACTATGCGTTGACCCAGGGGCGGATTCAGTGTACTGGGTGGGAGTCCCGGGCCCCCGTAATTCCAAGCCCACAAGCTTAATTTTCTGGAAGCCCATCTGAAAGCCCCCATTGAAAATTGTTTGGGCCCCCAATTTCAAGCTCATGTTTGTTGTTAAGGCTTACATGTTTATGTTAATAACTGAAACTACAAACTACCCTTCTTATTATTTATTTATATAAACTTCTATATGGATAATTTTTTCCGTCACTTGTTGATTTTGTACCAAACCTTGTTACACCTTTGAATCCATCAAACTTCTTTTTATTCTTTTTACACATTTGTATTATACAGTTTTTACCTCAAATTCTTTCCTTATGTAAGGTTTGGTACATATACTTTATTATTTAAGGGTATGTCTAAGGTTGTTGCGTCAATAAAAATACCGTAAGTAGTTTTAATGCTTAATTCAGTTATGATTTAGTGTTGTTTACTTTGTTTTATGTAAAAAAAACATCAACACGTGAATGAAGTGACTTACACTCCTAATTTAAACAAGTATTTATTTGTGTTACTTATATCCGACCCGTTTTAAACCGTTAGTTAATCGTTTATATAGTACTTTTAAAAGTCCAGCGCCCCCCACAAATCAAATTTCTGGATCCGCCACTGCGTTGACCTTCATTGTGTGTATGTAACAAAAATGATCTCCATTGTATGTACGAAACTATTTATTTTTGTACAGTGTGTGTATTTTGGTGATGTGTTATCAGATGTAAGGTGACACATGACATCTTTACAAGCTGACAAGTCACCGAATACACACATTGTACAAAAATAAATAGTTTCGTACATACAATGACAGTCAATTTTGTTACGTACACACAATGAAAATCAACAGATAATTATATACATTTCTAGGCACTTAACCCTTTAAAGAACGCAAATTACTAAACTACCCTTATTTAAAATCAAAGAGACGAATGTACCCTTCACGTGAAATAAATGCAAGGTCAACCCTCCATTACAATAAAATACTAAAATATATACTTGATTTAATTTAGAAAGAATCTAAATTAAATAAAAACTTATTCCGTTAGTTAATTGCAAGGTCAACCTTTTGCTAAATATGTAATTGAAATAATCTTTTATACAAAATAATCTATTTAATGCTACAAATTTGACCATGTTATTTCTAATATTTAACACGTTATTTCTAAAGTGCTAATATGAGACTTTTAGAAATCTGATCTATTTAAATTTATATACATTTCATAATAAATTTGACCACTTTGTATTCATTTGCACTAGAACAAATACTTTAAAGTATATATTGACTATACTCGGATGAAGACACATTATTCGCAAACAATGATCACTTCATGCTTTATCATTATTAAAGTATATACCGCTGCAATGCGCGGGTGCTGAATAGTTTTAACAAAACTATTTACTGTTACTCAATTTTTTTTTTATATTTTATAAATATATTTCTTTGTTATTAAATGAACCCTTTGCTTGCTCATAATAGATTAACAGATTATACTCCGTATCAGTTAATAACATGCTTGTAGACCTAAACCGTTTTTAATCTACTCCGTAAAAAATTAAAATTAAAAGTTACCGACCAATCACAAATTCACAAATATGACAACAAATTAAAATTAGGGTTTATGGACCAGATCGCCAACATACTTTACTTTTTGTCTCAATGTCACCAATGAACCGGTTTTATTACAATGGTCGATACCAAACTTTTTACTTTTGTCTCAATGTCACCAACGAACTAATTTTATTACTAATGTCGACAACGAACTTGTTAAATATGTTTTGAGGTCACCAAAATACCTTTTTTTTAACGAGCTACGTTTTGAATTGGTTGATGTGGTGTTGCCATGCATTTCATTTATGTGATCAGGCTTCCACGTAAGCTGAACTTGTACATGTATGGTTAATTCTTCTTCTCCTATCGAATAACATGTAATTTTTGATTGGTTTATGATAATCACCACTTTTCCAGTGAATCTAAACGCAATTACTACTTTTTTTTATACCAAAAACGTAACCCAAAATTACATGTTAGTCGGTCGGAGAAGATGAAGTTAACCATACGTGTACATGTTTAGCTTACATGGAAGTCTGGTCACATAAATTAAATGCATGGCAACAACCCATCAACAAATTCAAAAGTACGTTGGCGATCATCCCCTCCCCTGTTGCCTAGGTTTCAAAATTTTTCAGATTCACTTTCCCGCCCACAAGTTTTCAGAACCTCAATTCATTCCATCTTCTACCGTTTGATTCCATCACCACAATTTCTGTTTCAAAACCCTACTGAGCTCCCCCAATTCCTTTCTCCCAATTTCAAACCATCAAAACCCTAAAAAGACACCGTCTCTGTGTCTACGAAACCAAATCATGACGACAAGCACCGATAACCGCCGTCCACTTCAATCAACCACCGCCCATAACATCCAGAAACCCGGTCGCACAATCGAACAAACTTACCAGAAGAAAACCCAGCTCGAACACATCTTACTTCGACCTGATACGTACATCGGATCAATCGAAAAACACAAACAAAAAATATGGGTATGGGAAGACGATCAAATGGTTGAAAGAGATGTCAATTACGTCCCCGGATTGTATAAGATCTTTGATGAAATTCTCGTAAATGCGGCGGATAATAAACAAAGAGACCCGAAAATGGACACTGTGAGAGTCAATATTGATGTTGAAGGGAATTGTATTAGTGTGTTTAACAATGGCGATGGGATTTCTGTTGAGATTCATCAAGAAGAAGGGGTTTATGTTCCGGAAATGATTTTTGGGCATTTGTTAACTAGTAGTAATTACGATGATACGATTAAGAAAACGACTGGTGGGAGGAATGGGTACGGTGCGAAACTTGCGAATATCTTTTCTACTGAGTTTACGATCGAGACGGCTGATGGGAAACGTAACAGAAGATATAAACAGGTATCGTTTCGATGATTATGTACTTTAGCGTGCCTAAATTTTGGGATTTTTATAAGGTATTAGGTTTGATATATGTATGTATGGACTGTATCTATATATGTAAATTTTAGGGTTTTTTTATTTTAATTATGTTAGCTGTGTATGCATATACTGATTTGTTGGAATTGGAAAAATTTGGGGGTTTTAAGATTTGGTCATGTAATTTAAGAATATACATCTAACTAAATTGATTTTGATTGTTATTGATAGACACATAAAATTGCTTTTACTTTATAAATAAATGGTGATGAATGAGATAGGGTTTATAATTTGGTATCCAAAACTTGGATCAAAGGGTGATTGATTTATTTTATCCTTCATTACAAGGTTCTTGTTTCATAAAATTTATATGTCTAGACTGAATATTAGGTAAAACTAAGATTTTTATTAAGCGTCTCTAATCTTAAATATCTGTTATAGGTGTTTAGAAATAACATGGCGACGAAATCTGAACCGACTATTACAAAGTGCAAGAGTGGTGAAAACTGGACTATGGTCACGTTTAAGCCCGATTTAGTGAAATTTGGCATGGAATGTCTTGAAAAAGATGTTGCTTTGATGAAGAAGCGTGTTGTTGACTTAGCAGCCTGTTTGGGAAAGAGTGTCAAGGTTGAATTAGATGGAAAACGTGTCCCTCCTAAAAAGTTTGAAGATTATGTCAAGCTTTATGTTCCATACGATTCCTTAAGGTTCCTTTTGATATCCATGATGAACAATTAATTGATCTAATTTGTTAGAGTATATTGTAAATTTGATACCAACAATGTGTTGCTTTACATATAGGCTTTATGAGAGAGTTAATGAAAGATGGGAGATTTGTGTTAGTATTTCTGATGGGCATTTTCAGCAGGTACAAGCTTTAACAATGACTTTACTGTTTATTACTATTACACATAATTGATAACATAAGCTTACTAACTTTTTTTGAAACGTTGTATTAATCAGGTGAGTTTTGTGAATAATATCGCGACAATCAAGGGAGGGACCCATGTTGATCATGTCACCAGTCAGATTGTTAACTATCTTGTGGCTGCTTTAAACAAACAAAACAAATATGCGAATCTGAAAACCACAAATGTGAAGAACCAGTTACGGGTGTTTGTCAACGCTCTTATTGACAACCCTGCTTTCGATTCACAAACCAAAGAGCATTTAACTCTTAAACAAAGCAGCTTTGGATCTAAATGTGAACTCACTCCAGAGTTTTTGAAGAAAGGTAAGTGATATTGCTCATTTTTTATTGGTGGAGTTGACGAATTCAAGAATATAAAGGTTATTTTTTTGTTTTGCAGTGCTCAAATCTGATATTGTAAACAGAGTTCTCTTTTGGGTACATAATAAGCAGCAGAAGGATCTTAAGAAAACCGATGGTAAAAGGAAGGGAAAACTTAATATTCCGAAACTCGAAGACGCTAATAAAGCAGCTACAGATGAATCCCGCGACTGTACCTTGATATTGACAGAAGGAGATTCAGCAAAAGCTCTTGCAGTTAGTAGTCTTGTTCTTTGATAAAACTATTACAGAGTATTATTTATGTTTCTTCACAATAAACGTTGGATGATATAATCAACCTTTGGTTGCAGATGTCTGGATTATCTGTTGTGGGCCAAGATTACTATGGTGTGTTTCCATTGAGAGGTAAACTACTCAATGTGAGGGAAGCAAGTCCAAAACAGTTACAGGAAAATGCTGAAATTCAAAACATTAAGAAGATTCTTGGGCTGCAGCAGGGTAAAAGTTATGACGATGTTAAGTCACTGAGATATGGTCACTTGATGATTATGGCTGATCAGGTACGTTTCAAAATCCGTTTACTATGTTTTTATAGTTTCTGGTAATCTCGTCTAGTTCTGCTGATTGTACATAATGTTGTGATGTAGGATCATGATGGTTCACATATCAAAGGGCTATTGATCAACTTTCTTCATGCATTCTGGCCATCTTTGCTAAAAGTCCCAAACTTTGTGCTTGAGTTCATTACACCGATTGTTAAGGCAACTAATAAGAAGAATAAAAAAGATGTGTTAGCATTCTATACAATGCCTGAGTATGAGGAATGGAAGGAAAATCTGGGGCACAGAGCAAGAGTATACACAATAAAGTACTACAAGGTTTGTCTTTAAAAGTTATGAGTGGTCCACAATACAAAATATTTGCAATTTTTAGCGTTTCATTTTTTCCCTTTTGTTTCAGGGGTTGGGAACAAGTGATAGTAAAGAAGGAGCACAGTATTTTTCTGATCTTGATAAGCATAAGAAGGATTTCGTGTGGGCTGATGAAGAGGATGGTGATGCGATTGAGCTTGCCTTTAGTAAGAAGAAGATTGAAGCCAGAAAGAACTGGCTCCGTGCGCTTCAGGTTTGGACATTTTCCTTCTTTTTTAATGTTGTAGGGGTGGAAAGATGGGCGGGCAGTTCTCATAATGGGTCAAAAAGTCATTTCTTAGTATGGGTTGGGTCCAATTTGGTTGACCTTAAAATTTATTTTTTTCTACATCTTTTTTAGTTTAACTATTTAAGTAGGACAGCTCAAATAATTTTATACAATAATATTTGAAGTCTCTGAATAAAATGATAAAAAAGGTTGCATGCTTTTTTGAAAACACACTTATGGCAACTGCGAACCTGTGTGACTAATTCCCATTAGCTTTTACTTACATATTTGAGCTTTTTGCAATCAAGATTACACCAACCAACTCATTATCAAGTAAACGGGTTAAACTTACATTTTACTATCTCGTAATCAAGAAACAAAGATGAGCATTTCATTATAAATGTTGCCTTCTATGCAGGCTGGTACCTTTTTTGATTCAAAGTGTAACATCCCGTTTCTGGACCCGAAAATAAATTGTATTTTTATTAAGTTTGGTTAGTTTATTTGAAAATAAACATGTAAAAGAGCCTCAGTTTTTATTGTGACAAGTGAAATGTTACTTGTTTTAAAAAGTTAAAGTTGACGGTAAAATAAAATATTTTGACTTGCGGGTATTTTCAGGTTCCAGACAATAGGTTTAGAAGGGGTATAATATTACACTAATTAAAATAGGGGCGGTGGGAATAAACCGACTCATTCAACAACTTCATCTTCTATTTCATTCTTGAAAGTTCTCTCAAATTCTTAATATCCAAATCAAAAGAAACCTAAAGGAGATTACTAGATTTTGATTCAATCTTTGTAATTATAAGAGGCTATCATCATCTTTCTTGTTCTTCACTTGAAGTAAGTGTTCTTGAGGTTTTACTTATTTGAATGAAATTGATAGATATATTGATTTAGTGATGAAAGTGAGATTATGTGTATTAGATAATGATTACATGACTATACTTTCTGATTATATGTGATGTTAACATGGTGAATTTCTTGTGATCATTAGTGGTTAATAGATTTTAGTTAGGGTTTATGTATATATGAAATTGATGATGATATATGTTGAGATTGAATCTAGATAGTTGTTGGATGTTAATTGTTGTCATATTATTGTTGTAGTATGTTTGTAGTTAAAGTTTGTGATCAATTTTATGGTAAAATTCGTATTTGCAACTGATTTTGGTAAAATTGGGTTTTGGTTTCGGAGTTGGTTTGAAGCTGAAGTGCAGGTCTGTTCTGCACTGGGAATACGGATGTATTCCCTTGAATACGGACGTATTCCCGTGAATCCGGCGTATTCACTTGGTGTATTCCCGAACGTATTCCCTTAATTTTGTTCTGATGTTGTTTTTGGGTCGGGAATACGGCGTATTCATATGAATACGGCGTATTACCATGAATACGGGCGTATTCAGATGAATACGACCGTATTCCCCATGTTGCAGTGAGTTTGTGTTAGGCTCTAATTTGTATGACATTCAATGATTCAATTAAGCGTATAGTTGAACTGTTTATGTGATGTTAGTCATGAATGATGATTATGTATTGTTTAGTATTATGGTTTATGATATGGATTATGTTATGGAACGAGATTCTAACTTGTTATCTTTGTGTTCTCAGATAAGCGGGCGGCCACTCAGTAACATTAGACCACTGAGTTTGGTGACCGGAAGATAATTGGTGAGTGGTTACTGTAGTCCTCGGTTCAACCCAGTTGTAACAAGTTTGGTTACAACGGGTAACCAGGATAGTTTCAGTTGTAATTATTGCCATGTTAATTTCAGTTGTACAGTTGTTAGTTTTATTGAATGAGTTGAATTGTTCAGTTGTAAAAGTTGTTTAGTTGGTTTTACATAACTGCATATGATATGCCTTTATGTGACAAGTTGTTGTAATGATTTGGAGTGAGGTCAGCGTGCGGGTTGGGTTTGATTACTACTGTGTAGCTGTCTAGGTTACTTGAATACACATAGTTGAAGATTAACCTATTCAGTGAAAGTAGTAATTAGGCTATCGGTAGATCATTGGGAATGGCATGGCGCCCAGTGGTCGTGGTTTCTGGTATTGTTGTTTATATAAGTTGTATTATCAGGAACCGCCGATCCTCACGTAGTTATGTGCTTATGTGTTTAACTAGTTGTTGTTATCAGTTGTAAGATTTGTTATGAATGGATTGAACCGTCGGTTACGGTTCCATTCACTTAGCAAAGGCTAATCCCCTCGTTGTTGAATGTTTTGCAGATTTTGGTTAGTTGTTGATGTAGCTTGGATAGTAGCAGTTGACTGGGTGTTTGACTAATCTGGCGCAACTCTGACTTTTGTTAATGTTTTGAAAAGTTTTATATCACCCGGATATAGTAGAATGGTTTGTAACAATAGAAGTTTGTAAAAGTTTTAATTAGCAGGTTTTGTAAATATTGTAAGCATATGTTTTGGGACCACGCTTTGGTGTATAATATAAAGTATGTTTGTATGTAAAAGTTGGGGTCTTACAAGTTGGTATCAGAGCATAGGTTTGGGCGAATTGGGCATTTGTAAATGTTCAATCCCAAATCTAGTCAGTGTTAGTCAAACATTTCGGTAAGTGGGATTAGCTTTGGGATTTGGGGATTAGTTAGTATAGTGAATGCTAACGATTAACAAGTTGCAAGTTGTGTTTTGGTTGTGAGTACAGGTATGGCAGATAACGAGAACCCGATTCCCAATGATGTTACTAGAACTGAGCTTCCACCTCCACGAAACAATGAGGGTAATCAGGGTGGTACTTCTAATGTTCATCAAGAGGAAATTAGTCAAGAGGATTACTTGTTGCAACTAGAGGATGAAGTGATAAGACTTAAAAAGATAGAACAGTTGTACTTGGAACAACAAGCTAGGTTAGCTCAGCAAACTTATCAGTTTCCTTCACCACCACCACAGAATAAGTTGTGTTCGTTTAAGACATTTAAGGCTAGTGGTCCGAAAGAATTTGAAGGAGGCAATGATCCTTCAGTAACATTGAATTGGTTGAGAGATACAGAGAAAAAGTTTGAAGTATGTCGGTGCGAGGAAGAATTAAAGGTTGGTTATGCTATGCAATTACTGAAGGGACAGGCGATGAATTGGTGGGATTCTATAACTGAGCAATTGACAAAAGAGCAGAGATCGAAAATTTCTTGGGCAGATTTCCATAATGAGGTTTGTAGACAGTTTTGTTCAGAGTTTGATATGCTTAGAATTAGACAAGAGTTTATGGATTTGAAGTTAACTGAACAAATGTCGATGGATGACCTCATTAATCAATTTACTGAGAAGTTACGTTTTGTTCAACAATGGGTCCCGGATGATAGGATGAGGATTAATCACTTTGTAGGAACTTTACCACCGGAATATCGAACTAGTGTAAGATTGGCAGGTACTCTTACTCAGGCTTTTACTTTAGCCCGATCTGTAGATGGTGACATGAGAGCTTCTGGTAAAATGAACAAGGAAAGGAGTTCTTCACAGGTTAAGAATAGTTCTTCGGGAAACAAATGACAGAATAGAAGAGTAGTTTATAATGATGATTCGGTGGGAAGTAATCCATGGTGTGTAGATTGTAAGTCGAAGCATTCTGGTCCGTGTACTTCTGAGACCAGGAGATGTGTTAAGTGTGGAGTGTATGGTCATGGTATGCGGGATTGTACTTTTCCACAGTTTGTTTGTTGGAATTGTAAAAAGGAAGGACATAGATCATTGAACTGTCCGGAGAAGACAATGCAAGGTTCGGGTTTGGTTGGGAGTGTGGCCTCGGGTTCTGCGTCATCTGTGGGACAGAAGAGAAAGATTCCACCGGCTACAGGAAGGGCTTTTCAAATGACCGCGGAGAATGTTTTTGGACTTGATAGTGACGCGAGAGGTATATCTTATGTTATTGTTCTTTTAACATACAGTAATGTGATTAGAGTTGTATGTTAATAGGAAAATTGAGTATGTTTAGTTTAACTGGGTATGGTTGGATTTCGGGGACGAAATCCTATAAGGGGGGAAGATTTGTAACATCCCGTTTCTGGACCCGAAAATAAATTGTATTTTTATTAAGTTTGGTTAGTTTATTTGAAAATAAACATGTAAAAGAGCCTCAGTTTTTATTGTGACAAGTGAAATGTTACTTGTTTTAAAAAGTTAAAGTTGACGGTAAAATAAAATATTTTGACTTGCGGGTATTTTCAGGTTCCAGACAATAGGTTTAGAAGGGGTATAATATTACACTAATTAAAATAGGGGCGGTGGGAATAAACCGACTCATTCAACAACTTCATCTTCTATTTCATTCTTGAAAGTTCTCTCAAATTCTTAATATCCAAATCAAAAGAAACCTAAAGGAGATTACTAGATTTTGATTCAATCTTTGTAATTACAAGAGGCTATCATCATCTTTCTTGTTCTTCACTTGAAGTAAGTGTTCTTGAGGTTTTACTTATTTGAATGAAATTGATAGATATATTGATTTAGTGATGAAAGTGAGATTATGTGTATTAGATAATGATTACATGACTATACTTTCTGATTATATGTGATGTTAACATGGTGAATTTCTTGTGATCATTAGTGGTTAATAGATTTTAGTTAGGGTTTATGTATATATGAAATTGATGATGATATATGTTGAGATTGAATCTAGATAGTTGTTGGATGTTAATTGTTGTCATATTATTGTTGTAGTATGTTTGTAGTTAAAGTTTGTGATCAATTTTATGGTAAAATTCGTATTTGCAACTGATTTTGGTAAAATTGGGTTTTGGTTTCGGAGTTGGTTTGAAGCTGAAGTGCAGGTCTGTTCTGCACTGGGAATACGGACGTATTCCCTTGAATACGGACGTATTCCCGTGAATCCGGCGTATTCACTTGGTGTATTCCCGAACGTATTCCCTTAATTTTGTTCTGATGTTGTTTTTGGGTCGGGAATACGGCGTATTCATATGAATACGGCGTATTACCATGAATACGGGCGTATTCAGATGAATACGACCGTATTCCCCATGTTGCAGTGAGTTTGTGTTATGCTCTAATTTGTATGACATTCAATGATTCAATTAAGCGTATAGTTGAACTGTTTATGTGATGTTAGTCATGAATGATGATTATGTATTGTTTAGTATTATGGTTTATGATATGGATTATGTTATGGAACGAGATTCTAACTTGTTATCTTTGTGTTCTCAGATAAGCGGGCGGCCACTCAGTAACATTAGACCACTGAGTTTGGTGACCGGAAGATAATTGGTGAGTGGTTACTGTAGTCCTCGGTTCAACCCAGTTGTAACAAGTTTGGTTACAACGGGTAACCAGGATAGTTTCAGTTGTAATTATTGCCATGTTAATTTCAGTTGTACAGTTGTTAGTTTTATTGAATGAGTTGAATTGTTCAGTTGTAAAAGTTGTTTAGTTGGTTTTACATAACTGCATATGATATGCCTTTATGTGACAAGTTGTTGTAATGATTTGGAGTGAGGTCAGCGTGCGGGTTGGGTTTGATTACTACTGTGTAGCTGTCTAGGTTACTTGAATACACATAGTTGAAGATTAACCTATTCAGTGAAAGTAGTAATTAGGCTATCGGTAGATCATTGGGAATGGCATGGTGCCCAGTGGTCGTGGTTTCTGGTATTGTTGTTTATATAAGTTGTATTATCAGGAACCGCCGATCCTCACGTAGTTATGTGCTTATGTGTTTAACTAGTTGTTGTTATCAGTTGTAAGATTTGTTATGAATGGATTGAACCGTCGGTTACGGTTCCATTCACTTAGCAAAGGCTAATCCCCTCGTTGTTGAATGTTTTGCAGATTTTGGTTAGTTGTTGATGTAGCTTGGATAGTAGCAGTTGACTGGGTGTTTGACTAATCTGGCGCAACTCTGACTTTTGTTAATGTTTTGAAAAGTTTTATATCACCCGGATATAGTAGAATGGTTTGTAACAATAGAAGTTTGTAAAAGTTTTAATTAGCAGGTTTTGTAAATATTGTAAGCATATGTTTTGGGACCACGCTTTGGTGTATAATATAAAGTATGTTTGTATGTAAAAGTTGGGGTCTTACAAGTTGGTATCAGAGCATAGGTTTGGGCGAATTGGGCATTTGTAAATGTTCAATCCCAAATCTAGTCAGTGTTAGTCAAACATTTCGGTAAGTGGGATTAGCTTTGGGATTTGGGGATTAGTTAGTATAGTGAATGCTAACGATTAACAAGTTGCAAGTTGTGTTTTGGTTGTGAGTACAGGTATGGCAGATAACGAGAACCCGATTCCCAATGATGTTACTAGAACTGAGCTTCCACCTCCACGAAACAATGAGGGTAATCAGGGTGGTACTTCTAATGTTCATCAAGAGGAAATTAGTCAAGAGGATTACTTGTTGCAACTAGAGGATGAAGTGATAAGACTTAAAAAGATAGAACAGTTGTACTTGGAACAACAAGCTAGGTTAGCTCAGCAAACTTATCAGTTTCCTTCACCACCACCACAGAATAAGTTGTGTTCGTTTAAGACATTTAAGGCTAGTGGTCCGAAAGAATTTGAAGGAGGCAATGATCCTTCAGTAACATTGAATTGGTTGAGAGATACAGAGAAAAAGTTTGAAGTATGTCGGTGCGAGGAAGAATTAAAGGTTGGTTATGCTATGCAATTACTGAAGGGACAGGCGATGAATTGGTGGGATTCTATAACTGAGCAATTGACAAAAGAGCAGAGATCGAAAATTTCTTGGGCAGATTTCCATAATGAGGTTTGTAGACAGTTTTGTTCAGAGTTTGATATGCTTAGAATTAGACAAGAGTTTATGGATTTGAAGTTAACTGAACAAATGTCGATGGATGACCTCATTAATCAATTTACTGAGAAGTTACGTTTTGTTCAACAATGGGTCCCGGATGATAGGATGAGGATTAATCACTTTGTAGGAACTTTACCACCGGAATATCGAACTAGTGTAAGATTGGCAGGTACTCTTACTCAGGCTTTTACTTTAGCCCGATCTGTAGATGGTGACATGAGAGCTTCTGGTAAAATGAACAAGGAAAGGAGTTCTTCACAGGTTAAGAATAGTTCTTCGGGAAACAAATGACAGAATAGAAGAGTAGTTTATAATGATGATTCGGTGGGAAGTAATCCATGGTGTGTAGATTGTAAGTCGAAGCATTCTGGTCCGTGTACTTCTGAGACCAGGAGATGTGTTAAGTGTGGAGTGTATGGTCATGGTATGCGGGATTGTACTTTTCCACAGTTTGTTTGTTGGAATTGTAAAAAGGAAGGACATAGATCATTGAACTGTCCGGAGAAGACAATGCAAGGTTCGGGTTTGGTTGGGAGTGTGGCCTCGGGTTCTGCGTCATCTGTGGGACAGAAGAGAAAGATTCCACCGGCTACAGGAAGGGCTTTTCAAATGACCGCGGAGAATGTTTTTGGACTTGATAGTGACGCGAGAGGTATATCTTATGTTATTGTTCTTTTAACATACAGTAATGTGATTAGAGTTGTATGTTAATAGGAAAATTGAGTATGTTTAGTTTAACTGGGTATGGTTGGATTTCGGGGACGAAATCCTATAAGGGGGGAAGATTTGTAACATCCCGTTTCTGGACCCGAAAATAAATTGTATTTTTATTAAGTTTGGTTAGTTTATTTGAAAATAAACATGTAAAAGAGCCTCAGTTTTTATTGTGACAAGTGAAATGTTACTTGTTTTAAAAAGTTAAAGTTGACGGTAAAATAAAATATTTTGACTTGCGGGTATTTTCAGGTTCCAGACAATAGGTTTAGAAGGGGTATAATATTACACTAATTAAAATAGGGGCGGTGGGAATAAACCGACTCATTCAACAACTTCATCTTCTATTTCATTCTTGAAAGTTCTCTCAAATTCTTAATATCCAAATCAAAAGAAACCTAAAGGAGATTACTAGATTTTGATTCAATCTTTGTAATTACAAGAGGCTATCATCATCTTTCTTGTTCTTCACTTGAAGTAAGTGTTCTTGAGGTTTTACTTATTTGAATGAAATTGATAGATATATTGATTTAGTGATGAAAGTGAGATTATGTGTATTAGATAATGATTACATGACTATACTTTCTGATTATATGTGATGTTAACATGGTGAATTTCTTGTGATCATTAGTGGTTAATAGATTTTAGTTAGGGTTTATGTATATATGAAATTGATGATGATATATGTTGAGATTGAATCTAGATAGTTGTTGGATGTTAATTGTTGTCATATTATTGTTGTAGTATGTTTGTAGTTAAAGTTTGTGATCAATTTTATGGTAAAATTCGTATTTGCAACTGATTTTGGTAAAATTGGGTTTTGGTTTCGGAGTTGGTTTGAAGCTGAAGTGCAGGTCTGTTCTGCACTGGGAATACGGACGTATTCCCTTGAATACGGACGTATTCCCGTGAATCCGGCGTATTCACTTGGTGTATTCCCGAACGTATTCCCTTAATTTTGTTCTGATGTTGTTTTTGGGTCGGGAATACGGCGTATTCATATGAATACGGCGTATTACCATGAATACGGGCGTATTCAGATGAATACGACCGTATTCCCCATGTTGCAGTGAGTTTGTGTTAGGCTCTAATTTGTATGACATTCAATGATTCAATTAAGCGTATAGTTGAACTGTTTATGTGATGTTAGTCATGAATGATGATTATGTATTGTTTAGTATTATGGTTTATGATATGGATTATGTTATGGAACGAGATTCTAACTTGTTATCTTTGTGTTCTCAGATAAGCGGGCGGCCACTCAGTAACATTAGACCACTGAGTTTGGTGACCGGAAGATAATTGGTGAGTGGTTACTGTAGTCCTCGGTTCAACCCAGTTGTAACAAGTTTGGTTACAACGGGTAACCAGGATAGTTTCAGTTGTAATTATTGCCATGTTAATTTCAGTTGTACAGTTGTTAGTTTTATTGAATGAGTTGAATTGTTCAGTTGTAAAAGTTGTTTAGTTGGTTTTACATAACTGCATATGATATGCCTTTATGTGACAAGTTGTTGTAATGATTTGGAGTGAGGTCAGCGTGCGGGTTGGGTTTGATTACTACTGTGTAGCTGTCTAGGTTACTTGAATACACATAGTTGAAGATTAACCTATTCAGTGAAAGTAGTAATTAGGCTATCGGTAGATCATTGGGAATGGCATGGCGCCCAGTGGTCGTGGTTTCTGGTATTGTTGTTTATATAAGTTGTATTATCAGGAACCGCCGATCCTCACGTAGTTATGTGCTTATGTGTTTAACTAGTTGTTGTTATCAGTTGTAAGATTTGTTATGAATGGATTGAACCGTCGGTTACGGTTCCATTCACTTAGCAAAGGCTAATCCCCTCGTTGTTGAATGTTTTGCAGATTTTGGTTAGTTGTTGATGTAGCTTGGATAGTAGCAGTTGACTGGGTGTTTGACTAATCTGGCGCAACTCTGACTTTTGTTAATGTTTTGAAAAGTTTTATATCACCCGGATATAGTAGAATGGTTTGTAACAATAGAAGTTTGTAAAAGTTTTAATTAGCAGGTTTTGTAAATATTGTAAGCATATGTTTTGGGACCACGCTTTGGTGTATAATATAAAGTATGTTTGTATGTAAAAGTTGGGGTCTTACAAGTTGGTATCAGAGCATAGGTTTGGGCGAATTGGGCATTTGTAAATGTTCAATCCCAAATCTAGTCAGTGTTGGTCAAACATTTCGGTAAGTGGGATTAGCTTTGGGATTTGGGGATTAGTTAGTATAGTGAATGCTAACGATTAACAAGTTGCAAGTTGTGTTTTGGTTGTGAGTACAGGTATGGCAGATAACGAGAACCCGATTCCCAATGATGTTACTAGAACTGAGCTTCCACCTCCACGAAACAATGAGGGTAATCAGGGTGGTACTTCTAATGTTCATCAAGAGGAAATTAGTCAAGAGGATTACTTGTTGCAACTAGAGGATGAAGTGATAAGACTTAAAAAGATAGAACAGTTGTACTTGGAACAACAAGCTAGGTTAGCTCAGCAAACTTATCAGTTTCCTTCACCACCACCACAGAATAAGTTGTGTTCGTTTAAGACATTTAAGGCTAGTGGTCCGAAAGAATTTGAAGGAGGCAATGATCCTTCAGTAACATTGAATTGGTTGAGAGATACAGAGAAAAAGTTTGAAGTATGTCGGTGCGAGGAAGAATTAAAGGTTGGTTATGCTATGCAATTACTGAAGGGACAGGCGATGAATTGGTGGGATTCTATAACTGAGCAATTGACAAAAGAGCAGAGATCGAAAATTTCTTGGGCAGATTTCCATAATGAGGTTTGTAGACAGTTTTGTTCAGAGTTTGATATGCTTAGAATTAGACAAGAGTTTATGGATTTGAAGTTAACTGAACAAATGTCGATGGATGACCTCATTAATCAATTTACTGAGAAGTTACGTTTTGTTCAACAATGGGTCCCGGATGATAGGATGAGGATTAATCACTTTGTAGGAACTTTACCACCGGAATATCGAACTAGTGTAAGATTGGCAGGTACTCTTACTCAGGCTTTTACTTTAGCCCGATCTGTAGATGGTGACATGAGAGCTTCTGGTAAAATGAACAAGGAAAGGAGTTCTTCACAGGTTAAGAATAGTTCTTCGGGAAACAAATGACAGAATAGAAGAGTAGTTTATAATGATGATTCGGTGGGAAGTAATCCATGGTGTGTAGATTGTAAGTCGAAGCATTCTGGTCCGTGTACTTCTGAGACCAGGAGATGTGTTAAGTGTGGAGTGTATGGTCATGGTATGCGGGATTGTACTTTTCCACAGTTTGTTTGTTGGAATTGTAAAAAGGAAGGACATAGATCATTGAACTGTCCGGAGAAGACAATGCAAGGTTCGGGTTTGGTTGGGAGTGTGGCCTCGGGTTCTGCGTCATCTGTGGGACAGAAGAGAAAGATTCCACCGGCTACAGGAAGGGCTTTTCAAATGACCGCGGAGAATGTTTTTGGACTTGATAGTGACGCGAGAGGTATATCTTATGTTATTGTTCTTTTAACATACAGTAATGTGATTAGAGTTGTATGTTAATAGGAAAATTGAGTATGTTTAGTTTAACTGGGTATGGTTGGATTTCGGGGACGAAATCCTATAAGGGGGGAAGATTTGTAACATCCCGTTTCTGGACCCGAAAATAAATTGTATTTTTATTAAGTTTGGTTAGTTTATTTGAAAATAAACATGTAAAAGAGCCTCAGTTTTTATTGTGACAAGTGAAATGTTACTTGTTTTAAAAAGTTAAAGTTGACGGTAAAATAAAATATTTTGACTTGCGGGTATTTTCAGGTTCCAGACAATAGGTTTAGAAGGGGTATAATATTACACTAATTAAAATAGGGGCGGTGGGAATAAACCGACTCATTCAACAACTTCATCTTCTATTTCATTCTTGAAAGTTCTCTCAAATTCTTAATATCCAAATCAAAAGAAACCTAAAGGAGATTACTAGATTTTGATTCAATCTTTGTAATTACAAGAGGCTATCATCATCTTTCTTGTTCTTCACTTGAAGTAAGTGTTCTTGAGGTTTTACTTATTTGAATGAAATTGATAGATATATTGATTTAGTGATGAAAGTGAGATTATGTGTATTAGATAATGATTACATGACTATACTTTCTGATTATATGTGATGTTAACATGGTGAATTTCTTGTGATCATTAGTGGTTAATAGATTTTAGTTAGGGTTTATGTATATATGAAATTGATGATGATATATGTTGAGATTGAATCTAGATAGTTGTTGGATGTTAATTGTTGTCATATTATTGTTGTAGTATGTTTGTAGTTAAAGTTTGTGATCAATTTTATGGTAAAATTCGTATTTGCAACTGATTTTGGTAAAATTGGGTTTTGGTTTCGGAGTTGGTTTGAAGCTGAAGTGCAGGTCTGTTCTGCACTGGGAATACGGACGTATTCCCTTGAATACGGACGTATTCCCGTGAATCCGGCGTATTCACTTGGTGTATTCCCGAACGTATTCCCTTAATTTTGTTCTGATGTTGTTTTTGGGTCGGGAATACGGCGTATTCATATGAATACGGCGTATTACCATGAATACGGGCGTATTCAGATGAATACGACCGTATTCCCCATGTTGCAGTGAGTTTGTGTTAGGCTCTAATTTGTATGACATTCAATGATTCAATTAAGCGTATAGTTGAACTGTTTATGTGATGTTAGTCATGAATGATGATTATGTATTGTTTAGTATTATGGTTTATGATATGGATTATGTTATGGAACGAGATTCTAACTTGTTATCTTTGTGTTCTCAGATAAGCGGGCGGCCACTCAGTAACATTAGACCACTGAGTTTGGTGACCGGAAGATAATTGGTGAGTGGTTACTGTAGTCCTCGGTTCAACCCAGTTGTAACAAGTTTGGTTACAACGGGTAACCAGGATAGTTTCAGTTGTAATTATTGCCATGTTAATTTCAGTTGTACAGTTGTTAGTTTTATTGAATGAGTTGAATTGTTCAGTTGTAAAAGTTGTTTAGTTGGTTTTACATAACTGCATATGATATGCCTTTATGTGACAAGTTGTTGTAATGATTTGGAGTGAGGTCAGCGTGCGGGTTGGGTTTGATTACTACTGTGTAGCTGTCTAGGTTACTTGAATACACATAGTTGAAGATTAACCTATTCAGTGAAAGTAGTAATTAGGCTATCGGTAGATCATTGGGAATGGCATGGCGCCCAGTGGTCGTGGTTTCTGGTATTGTTGTTTATATAAGTTGTATTATCAGGAACCGCCGATCCTCACGTAGTTATGTGCTTATGTGTTTAACTAGTTGTTGTTATCAGTTGTAAGATTTGTTATGAATGGATTGAACCGTCGGTTACGGTTCCATTCACTTAGCAAAGGCTAATCCCCTCGTTGTTGAATGTTTTGCAGATTTTGGTTAGTTGTTGATGTAGCTTGGATAGTAGCAGTTGACTGGGTGTTTGACTAATCTGGCGCAACTCTGACTTTTGTTAATGTTTTGAAAAGTTTTATATCACCCGGATATAGTAGAATGGTTTGTAACAATAGAAGTTTGTAAAAGTTTTAATTAGCAGGTTTTGTAAATATTGTAAGCATATGTTTTGGGACCACGCTTTGGTGTATAATATAAAGTATGTTTGTATGTAAAAGTTGGGGTCTTACACAAAGGAGAAACATATCCCGTACCGCGACTTCATCAACAAAGAGCTCATTCTGTTTTCAATGGCTAATCTGCAAAGATCAATCCCATCAATGGTGGATGGATTGAAACCCGGGCAAAGGAAGGTTCTATTCTGCGCTTTTAAGAAGCCCATTAATAAGGAAGTGAAAGTTGCTCAATTCAGTGGTTATGTCTCTGAGCACTCGGCTTATCATCATGGTGAGCAGAGTCTTGTTGGCACCATCATTGGCATGGCTCAAAATTTCATTGGAAGCAATAACATTAACCTTCTTTACCCGAGTGGACAATTTGGTACCCGCCAGATGGTGAGCTACATCAACATTATGCTTATTTTTGTACATCCCAATGACTTACTTTTGTACATGCTCAAACTCTTTCATTAATTTTTTAAGGGTGGCAAGGACCATGCAAGTGGCAGATATATCTTCACTAGGCTTTCTCCTATCACACGTAAAGTTTTCCGCGAGGCAGATGAACTTCTACTCAACTACTTGAATGAAGATGGACAATCGATTGAACCTACTTGGTAAAAATTTATCTTTACATGTTTGTCGTCTTTGAATCTGTAGTATTTTATTTCTAACCGCTTTTTGTGACAGGTTTATTCCAATTATACCAATGGTTCTGGTTAATGGAAGTGAAGGTATAGGAACAGGGTGGAGTACGTTTGTGCCAAATTATAATCCACGAGACATTGTTGCTAACCCAAGGTTGTAAAAGTCGGAAGTCGGGGGCGAGTCGGTCGGGACCTCGGAAGGACTAGTCGGGACTAGTCGGGGACTAGTCGGATTTGACTTTTGTTGACTTTTTTACAATTAAATTATAAATTTCAAAATTGTATGTGTAATAATAGATGAAAACCATAAACATAAACATAAATAAACATAGACTTTAACATAATTGTTCAAAATACATAAAACATAGTTAAAAAACTGTAATTTCTTTTTTTTTTTTTAGTTGACCAAAGTTGACCGGTTCAAAAAACCGACCCAGACCCGACTTTGTCCTGCTTTTGACCGACTTTTGACCAAAAAACCCGACTTTTGACCAAAAAACCGACCCAGACCCGACTTTGATCCGTTGACCGTTGACCTTTGACTGTTGACCGACTTTTGGGACCGACTTAGCCGAGGGCGAATCGGGATGGGGCTTCAGGCCAACTAGTCCCCGACTAATCGCCGCCCCAGACCGACTTTTACAACACTGTGCTAACCTTAAACGTCTATTGAATGGTGAAACAATGGTGCCTATGACTCCATGGTATAAGTGGTTCAAGGGAACAATTCAGAAAACAGCATCAAAGGATAGTGGATACACCACTACAGGACTTGTCGAGGAAAAAGAGGACGAAGATAAACTCAGTATCATTATCACTGAGCTGCCGATACGTAGATGGACTCAAGAATATAAGGAATTTTTGGAAGCAGCTTCAACAGGGAAAGATAAGGAACCTTTCATTGCGGTAATTCAGCATTCACTAGTTCATTTCTGAATGTATCAGACTATCAGAGATGAATTTGTGCTCATATTGATGAGTTTGCATTTTGCAGGACTACATGGCACATAATGATGACACTACTGTAAATTTTGAAGTTATCATGACTGGAAATCAAATGAACCAAGCTAGACAGGAGGGATTAATAAAGAAATTCAAGCTAACAACTACTTTAAACACCAGTAATATGCATCTGTTTGATGCAAATGGTGTAATAAAGAAGTATGATACCCCTGAAGAAAGTAAGTATGACATCTGTAGACAAAAAGTGATCTTTAATTTCTGATATTGTTTGGTTTATTAAGTAACAAACGCTTTGTGTTTACAGTTCTCGAGGATTTCTTTCACCTTCGTCTTGACTATTATGAGAGGAGGAAGGTAAGTTGGATATTATTTCAGTTGAAGTTAAATGGGTCGACTGGGCAATGAATCATAATAGGTTTTGGTGAAAATGGACGTGTGTGTAAATGGTTCAGTCCATTATAAAATTCCCCTTTAAGAACACACTTCATGATGCTAAATTGTGGCCATCAAAATTCATTATCTGTATAAATATTTGAAATACTACTCCCTTCGTCCCAAATTTATTGTCCACATACAAAATCCACTCATTTTAAGAAAATAGCAATCATTACATTGTTCCACCAATAAAAATTTTCTTTATCGTCTAAAGGTTTTTGATTGGTTGAAGTGAGAAGTGGACATGTGGTACATCTCAAAATGGAGTTGCGGACAATAAATTCGGGACAAAGGCAGTATGGCTCAGTAGTTTTTATGCCTAATACCGTATGCTAAGAAACCTTTGCCTGTTTGACCTGTTCACCAATCGAGTTGTGGTTATGGGTTTCAGACCGCTCTACTTCGTGAGCTTGCAAAAGCTTTATTGCAACTGGAAAACAAAGTGAGGTTTATCCGTGAGGTTGTGGAAGGAACACTGGTTATAAGCAACAGAAAGAAGGCAGATCTGTGGTCTGAGTTGAAGGACAAAGGTTATACTCCTTTTCCAAAAAAAGCTGAAGCATCAGTTGCAGGAGCAGTTGATCAAGTTGGAATTGATGAAACCGAAGAGGAGGAAACCGAAGAGGTTGTTGCGAAAGAAGAAGAAAAGCGTCAACTGAACGGTGACATTATGCTTGCTGGAACAGAATATGATTACTTGTTGTCGATGTCAATTGGAACCTTGACGTATGAGAAGATGAAACAACTACGCGAAGAAAGGGATAATAAGAAGGCAGAGTTTGATGACCTCACAAAGACCCCTTCCAAGTCTTTATGGCTGCGAGATCTTGATGCTCTTGACAAAGAACTTGATGTATGTTTAGTAAATGTTTTTGAACAAAGTGATTGTTTTTTATGGGGTCTCTTCAACTTTTAAACTTTTGGCTTGTGTGATCAGGAACAAGACAAGAGGGATGCTAAAGATGAAGAATATAGAAGAAAACAACAAGAGAAGGCAAGAGCTAAGGGCCCCGGAGGTGGTGGTAAGAATGCTAAGAAACCTGCCCGAAGGCCTGCTACCAAGAAAAACACTAAATCTGCAGCTGATGCTGAACCAATAAATTCATCGGTTCCTTCTGACATGGAAACAGGTAATGTTGCAAATCAAGAAACAGTTGCCTTTTTATAAGTAGGTGGTAACACAGATGCGTTGATTGGTCAAAAAAGGATAAGGTTATAAATTGTTTCTTATTCTGTTTGATTATAACAGACTAGGTTAAAACACATTTTTGGGAGACTATATGCATTGAAATCGCTCATTGACTATTTTCTAGCTCTCTGACCCAATCCCAATGTAGTTGATTAAACTAAATTGATCCCTTCACTAGTAATCTGGAGAAGATTTTTTGTGATACTTTGAGATTTTTTGATTAAGATGATATCTATATTGAGTAATTCTTGAGGTATTCATACAGGGTTCGAGAGCTAAAACAAGAAACTACATTTCTGTTGATCTGATGTGATGCATAAACTAGTGGAGATTTATTTGCTCATAAAACTCAGATCAGCTAAATTCTTAACAATGTTCACATTAGTTGTATATGTATATTAATTTTTTGTTTGATAGCTGCAGATGATGTTCCTGCTGTGAAAAAAGGAAGAGGTAAAGCAGCAGCAGGTAGAAAGAAAGTAGCTAAGAGCAAGGTAGAAATTGACAAATTATAAATTTGTGGTGTTCTTATAATCTATACTGGTAATATGTCACAAGTGATAAAGATAATTTATTTCATCTATTATGAGCAGGCAACAACTACTTTGGTAGATGAAGAAGATGATGAAATTCCTTCTTTGGCTGAACGAATGGGAAGACAAACTTTTCAATCTGAGCGGGATGATTTTGAAATTGATGAGCTGGAAGATCGGTTAGCTAGACACAACATCGAATCATCTCCTGAACTAGCAGAAGGTAAAAACGAATTTTCTATGTTATATAGCCAGAAAATATAACTATATGGTGAACTATGAAATTTACGTTAACTGAATATTACAGAAGTTGTTCCAAAAAAGAAGGCACCTCCAAAAAGAGCTGCTGCCTCAAAAAAGAAGGCTCCTATCACTGAGATTTCAGACGATGAAGATGAAATTGAAATGAGTGATGATTCAGACTTTGAAGCTGTAGCACCACCACCAGAAGAGAAGAAAAAAGGTGGTAGAAAAGCAGCTCCAGCCAAGCCTTCAGCTGGAGCAACAAAGAAACGTGGGCCCGCTGCAGCTGCTTCAAAAACAGGTGGCGGGCAGAAGCTGATTACTGAAGTTTTGAAGCCACTGACAGAAGCTTCCCCTGAGAAGAAGGTGAGGAAAATGAGGCCTTCGCCGTTCAACAAGAAAAGTGGGTCCCTTTTGGGGAACATGAATAAGAAGAATGATGATGAGGAAGAAGAAGAAGAAGGTATGGGTGTTGGAGAATCGAGGGGTGAAGTTGTAGCAGCGAAACCAAGACCACAAAGGGCGAATAGAAAGAAGATGACATATGTGTTGAGTGATTCTGAAGAAGAAGACGAGGATGTTGATTTAGATGATGAAGCTTCTGAAGATTCTGATTTTGATGATGATGAGTGAGTGTATAAATGAGTGAGTTAAGGCTCATATTTAGATTTAACTAACTTTTGAATTAGGATAGGAGTGGTGGGAAAAGTAATGCTTGTTTTCCTTGACTTTTAGGCATGTGATGTGAATGTTGTGTTGTTGCATTTGACTTGATGAGTTGTACCTTTTATTAGTTGGTTATATTTCGTATTGTATGTTGTTATTTTGTTAATCTGACTTGGCTCGATCATATTTTTGTTTATTTTTTTTATTTTTATATATTATCCAAACATCTATAATGGTGGATTAATTGCGATGGTGAATACTATGTTAAAATATATAGGGTTATGTTAATCAACTCTTTTCATGTTTAAGAAGTGATGATACGTAGATTCACAAGCTCGGGTTACGGGTCATGATCACTGGGCCACGTGTCATGATCACCGAACATCTAAGCGTGTTTATGCTCGTACCACTCATAAGATTAGAGATATTGTTAGAACGAATACGGAATGGAAGGGGTTTGTTGTCTTGGGTGGCGATTCCCATCTCCGTAGTTGGAGCCGAGTTAGTATATGTATGAGAATGATGTCGAAGGGATCTTTTAGCTAGCTAGAGTAACTCCGAACGACATCAAGATATTATCGTAAGGAGTACACAACTAAAGCTTCGTTTTAAGGAGTAGAGTTGGACTTAATGAGATCCATGTTCATACGTAGAATGGATGATGCTTAAGGTTTTGAAGGATGTATTATTTATAGGCAAAGTGTTATAGTTAGCTAGTAATTGATTCAAGAGTTAAGTATGCATACGTTCCATGATTTGCTACTCAAACACACTTGGTGTGGTGGTGATGTAGGTAGCATAGCATGAGTGTGCGTACTAGGAGTGTGTAGCAAAAGTGTGCAAGAGGGGTGTGAAGCAGGGGTGTGCAGCATGATTGTGCATTGTAGTTGCACCTCACAAATGTATGTTAATTAATACTCCCACCGTCCCAAATTAAGTGTCCTGTATCAGATTTGAAAGTCTTTCTGTATCAGATTTGAAAGTCTTTCTATTTCAACTTTTACCTTAAATATTTTTATTTGTGTTATATATTACTTTATGAAAATTATACCAATGAAAATATATTTAAAATCCAATCCATACATATATTTTGCATCAAGTATTATATAACACAAACAAAAATATTTAAGGTCAAAGTTGAAAAGAGAAGACTCAAAAAGTCAAACCATGACACTTAATTTGGGACGGATGGAGTATATCATTTGTATATTGATTCATGCACATAATATTGGTCAAATATTGTAGGCTACTAATCTCATAACTATATTACATAACAATCCCTATTAAGAATATTTGGCTATTTGCATATATGCTGGTTTACTCTTTACGAAATCAACCTATAACAGTTAATAAATTTCTTATACTTCATATAAACATGTCATTTTGACATTTTCTTTTCATGTATACAATAAAATGATAATAAAATGATACCATACCTTTATAAGAATAACCAAGTATCTTCGAAATTACACATTGTCATGCGTTAAAATTTCATCAAGTGGATTTGTGTATTAGAGTGTGGAGGCGTGATCGAGTAGAGTCAAGTCAGTTGATGCACTTACAAGCTCAGGTTGGACTCGACTAATTAACAGATATTTTCGAGTTCGGCTCGACTTGATTGTTAATATAAAATAATATAATTTTTATTAAGTATATTAGAATATATATATTAATCTACTTGGTACTTTCAAGCTTAACTTGACTCGACTTGATACTTTAATGCTTGACTCGAAGTTTACTTAAGAATAAGGTAAGTGTCTTAGCTCGATTAAGCTCGCGAGCCTTTCGAACCGTGTATTTTAGTAATGGAGCTCAACTCGACTTGTAATGAATATTTCTCGAATCGATTCCAAATAGCTCACGAGTTGTATCATCTCATTTACACCCATATATCGAATAGACACGTGTTTTACTCATATGATCCCAAAAATAGTGAAAAAACATGTCCCCCTCTCTTAATTCCCTCCATTTTCATTTGTCTCTTCCATTCCATGCTCTGTAGTCTATACCCCAAAGATGATTATTAGAGTTTCTCTCCAAATATATTATTGGAATCAAAGCTATATATATATATATATATATATATATATATATATATATATATATATATATATATTATTGGTATATGCAGCAGTATGTGTTTATTGTGTTGCTTTATTAGATGATGAAGCTATACTATGATATCAAAAGCTACTTCCGAGCTGTAATAAACGGAAATGTGGAATTTATGAATTTTTTTTATAGCGTTGTAGTTCAATAGAAACGCAAAAGGAGGTGGTGAAGGTGTTTAATCCAGTCGGATTTTCTATAGGCTAGGATTTGTGACTCACGGTAGCTTTGAAAACGAATGTATATCCAATATTAGATTAGATGCACATAGATTTTGATTCATTATAACAAATCTTCACATTAATGTGCCTCTTATAGTGTTGGTTGGAGTTTAGTTAGTTGGTTTGATTTTCACCGGTGATCGAAGTGACAATCCCATTGTATAGGGGTATTATATCTTAAAAGTTGTATACCGTAAATTGTTAAAATAAATTAGTGAAAAAGTGGTTAATATTGGTTTGAGTTCAAACTTGAAGTATTCTTATTAGTATTGTTACTTTAAGTATGATTATTAATATACGGTAAATCAATTACGAAATTTTTTTAATTTCATTTTACCAAGTTCAATGTTAGCGAGACAAATTTTTGGGATTCTAGAAAAAAATTTATATATTATTATATATATAACTACACATAAAAAGAACTTAATTACAAGTTACAAGTGGTGCTAAACTTAGATTTTGATGAGAATCAAAACTTCTAATTGGTCAATTTAAAATTTCATTATATTGTGTTAAGCAAATTTATTTGTTTTTATTATTATTATTATTATTATTATTATTATTATTATAGAGATAAGGTACGATTAATTCAAATTCCAATACAGTTATGAGAACGTGTGCTTGTAAATAATAACTGCACTCCATGTTTTCGTATTCAAAAGTCAAATTTCTTCTATCCCACGTCCAGATACTATTACAATATCATAATTTAGCCCAACTATAATTTGTTAATTTAGTATTTTAAAATTCAAAACAAACCGCTGCCTTGATAAAAACTGACCACAACCACCGTCCAGTCTCTTCTCTATTCTATCTGTTAATCTTTTCAACATTATTTTATGAGTGAGATTTATAGTTTTAGTCTCTTAACTTTACTCTATGTTTAAATAACCCCTATAATATATTTTATCACTGCAAAGTAATTAACATTTATGGTGTTTGTGTTTTCTGTTGATTTTTATTCATGATGTAGAGGCGCGGAAGTTAAAGTCCGATGAAGATCAGTAGCATGTTAAACAATATACACGCAAATAATATGTGGAACTAACAAGGAATGGAAATTCATAACAGTAAAATTAGAAATGAGGCAAATGTTAAATTAGAGGGGGTTGAGTTATAAATATTATTTGACTGAACAATGCATGAAAATAAGGGGGAGAGGAAACGGTTTTTATATCTGTAAATTATTGGATGCTTTATTTGGTCTAATAAATAGGTATAATTTGGAAAATAAAAAAATTAGAGTCAATCTTATACATAGCTTTAAGGCTACATATATCAAGCGTATTATCATGTTAGGGCCCGTATATATGTAGAGTATTGATAAAATGGATTGGGCCGAGCACCTAAACTACTTTAGTTTTTAAATTTAATGAATATCAAAATATCATAAAGTACCATCCTACTTTGTTTTTTTGTAAGTTGGACCAAATTTCTTGTTTTTTTATAACTTATTATTATACCAAACAGAACTACAGTCTACATAAGTGGACTTGACGACTTGGGTCAGGCCTACAATTTTTGTCCATGTGAAGACAACATCAATATACAATTATACATAGAGATAAAATGAAGTTGATTGTAAGTAAAGTTCTAATGAGTACAATTAAATTAGAACTTGTTTGCATTTTGAAACCAAAAATAAAATAAAATGAAACGTTCATAATCCTTGATAATATATTTAAAATGTAACTTCAAAGTGATACCTTCTTCTTCATTATATAGCAAAGTGAAGTCTTTAATTTAACACAAACTATACAATATATGTTAATTAAATAATTAGATCATGGAAAGTATAGTGTAATTAGGTTTCTTTTGAATATCGCGACGAAAGTAGACGTTGGGTTGATCAAGTTAGTCATCACTCATCATTTGTCGTTTGTCAATTGTCAATTAATTAAGGTGATTTGCAATCTATTGTTTCTTTCTTATTATCCAGTTGTCCAACTAGTTACTAACATACAAATCAAAGGAAGCGAAGAAAAATATACAATTTATCGCCCACTTTTCTTTTTAAATTTGAGAACTAGAAGATATTGTAAGAAATAATGACTGGTTCTGGGCTTATAAAGAGAACCATGCATACACGTACACAAACTTAACACTAGCTAGCAGTGTACATGAAAAGGAAATTATATATATATATATATATATATATATATATATAGGGACGAGTTCTGGTGAAAACAATGAGATAAAAAAACACCAGTGAAAACACATCCCCACCCACCCTCCATCTGATATATATATATATATATATATATATATATATATAGGATTAGGATCAAGGGAGAAGAAAATTTAGGTGGAGAAGAGAGAGAAGCAATATGATTCAGTATTTTTATTACTATGATTCAGTTTTTTATAATTTTAATTCAAATAATAAAAAACTGAATCATAGTAATAAAAATACTGAATCATATTGCTTCTCCCTCTTCTCCACCTAATTTTTCTTCTTTTTTGATCCCGTTACTATATATATATATATATATATATAGGGTTGGGTTCTGGTGAGAACAAGGGGATTCCGTGAGAACGGTGAGAACACATCTTAGCCATCCATTTTTTGATCAAAAATCCTGATTTTGGAGGTGGCAATTTTGTAAATACTTTGACGTTTGATTTTGGAAGGTTCACATCACATTTGCTCATGTGAAGCTTTTTTTTTTTTTTACTTCACATCATTTTGCTCATGTGAAGTTTTTTTTTTTTAAGCTTCACATCATTTTGCTCATGTGATTTTTTTTTTATTTAGCTTCACATCATTTTGCTCCTGTGAAGCTTTTTTTTAGCTTCACATCATTTTGCTCACGTGAAGCTTCTTTTTTTTTTAGCTTCACATCATTTTGGTGAGGTTAAGTTTAATATATTTTTTTTAACATAAGGTTACGATGCTATGAATTTTTATTTTTATAGATTCGCATAGTTTTAATGAGATTAAGTAAATATTTTTTGTTAACATTAGTTTTTGAAAAGATTAATTTTTATACTTATCAATTCACTACTTTAAATATGTTGATTAACAAAAATTAAATAAAACTTCACCATGTTAAAACTATTGTGAAGCAAAAAAAATTAAACTTCACATAGCAATCCTTATGTGAACCTTTCAAAATCAAACTTCAAAGTATTTACAAAATTGCCACCTCCAAAATCAGGATTTTTGATCAAAAAATGGATGGCTAAGATGTGTTCTCACCGTTCTCACGGAATCCCCTTGTTCTCACCAGAACCCAACCCTATATATATATATATATATAAAGGATGGGGATAAAAAACGGTGAAAATATTTTTTGATTCTCAATTTTTTTAAGTTGTGAACTTTCATTTTTTTTGCTTCACATATGATTTTTTTTGTGAACCCTTATTATTTTTTTTTCACATAAATTTTTTGTCATGAATCTTTATTTTGTTTTTGATTCACACAAATATTTAAATTTTTTAATTGTGAACCTTACTTTTTTCACATAATTTTTTTTTGTAAATTTTTTCACGAAATTTTTTTAAGTTTTTTTTATTGTGAACTTTAAATTTTTATGGGTTCACGAAAAGTTTTTAACTTTTTTAACTGTGAACCTTAATTTTTTTTTTGAGTTTACGGAAAGTTTTTAACTTTTTCAATTGTGAACTTTTTTTTTTCAACTGTGAACCTTAATTTTTTATAGGTTCATGGAATGTTATAAAAATTTTCAATTGTGAACCTATTTTTTTTCAACTGTGAACCTTAATTTTTTTTGAGTTCACGGAAAGTTTTTTACTTTTTCAATTGTGAACCATGATTTTTTTTTGTTCAAGGAAAGTTTTTAACTTTTTTAATTGTGAACTTTTTTTTTTCAACTGTGAACCTTAATTCATATAAATTTTTTAACCTTTTCAATTGTGAACATTATTTTTTTGTTTTGGGTTTATAGAAAGTTTTTAAGTTTTTCAATTGTGAACCTTAATTTTTTTGTTTTGGTTTTCGGATTTGACTTTATTTTATTTTTTTCACACAAAAAATTATTTTTTTTGTGTGAACCTTAATTTTTTATGGTTTACTTCAAAAAAAAAAATAAAAAAAATTCACACCTTAAAAAAATTGTGAAGGAAAAAGTGTTTTCACCGTTTTTTATCTCCACTCCTTTTATATATATAAGTTAGATTAGATGGAGGGTGGTGATGTGTTTTCACTGTTTTTTTATCTCCTTGTTTTCAAAAGATCTCATTCATATATATATATTCCTATTATAAGAAAGGGGCAATTTTTACTGTAGCACGCTCGTTAGTTGACATATGGCTTAATTGAATTGGGCTAAAAACACACCTATAGATCGATTGTTTAAATAAAATATATTAGAATTGTGGCAAATAAAATATATTAGAATCTTATAAATTATATATAGGAAACACCTTTATGATGTCATCATTCTATTTAAGTTTTGATTTGTCAATTAAGCCCTTTAATTTTAGTAAATTTTAAAACAAGATCCCTAACTTTAAAAAAATTATTTTTTTAATCAACTCACTTACACATAAAAAAAAATTAATTCATTAATTAAAAGATTATTCAAATCGATCTATAATATATAATTCAGTGTATTAGAAATCAAAAAAATGTTAATCTTCCAACATAATTGAAACCGATTTATGTGTATTAATAACACTGATTCGACATTTTACTAAAGTGATTCGAAAATTTATAACATTGATTCACAAAATTATAACTATGATTCAGTTGTTCAAAATAGGATATTTTTACATTGATTCATGAAGTCATACTTTGATTCAGTTGTTCGTAATAATGATTCACCATTCTGATCTATCATTGTACTTCAATTGTTCATATAATACAGTAGAACCTCTATAAATTAATAATGTTGGGACCGGGATATTTTATTAATTTAGCGAGATATTATTATATCGATAAATTAATAAATTATTAATTTAAAGAGTTGGCTTATATTCTTGAGCAACTCTCAAATTAATGCATCGACCTTCAAAATTTCCATGTCCATTCACTTTACCTATTTGAATAAAACAGAAACAAGGACCTTCAAAATTCCCATGTACATTCACATATTAATGAACTTGCCTCAACTCTTAAATGCAATGATGAGATTTAAAGATGAACTCAATATAGATTTGAAGTTCACACAAAAACAAGTGACTATAGATTCATTTTTTACTAGACAATCCTAGAATTTTGGAATTTTTTCTAGTAATTATTACTCCCTCCGTCCCAAATTGTTTGTCCACCTTACTATTTATGTTTGTCCCAAAATTATTGCCCACTTCTAAAAATAAATATGCATTAATGATTAGATTTTCCATACTACCCTTAACTTTAAAACTACACATACTTCAAAGAAAACAATTTAATTAATGATTGAGGGTTAAAGTTGTCATTATACTAAGGTCAAAACTGCATTTAATGTGATTTTCTTAATATGTGTGTTTTCAACTTGGTGACAAACAATTTGGGACGGAGGGAGTAATTTATAGTTTCGCTGGGACCAATATATTTACATTGGGATTTCAAAAAAATTATTATTTTATTATTTTATCGATTGGGGTCCAATTTTGTACTGGTCCCGAGTTGGGACCGGACAAATTATTAATTTTATCGAGGTTATTAATTTATCGAGTATTAAATTATAGAGGTTCTACTTGTAATTCAGTTAATGATTCAACATTTCAGGTGTTAGTTGATAATTACTTAATTTATCATTGAATATGATAGAGAATACTGATTCACCATATTTTAAATTATAATTAATCTACTAAAATTGTTTATTGCTTTTAAATATTACAACATAGCCGTAGTTTAAAAAGGGATAAAAGAACTTGTGATTCAAGATTAACATATAGAAAGATGAACCCACATACAATAAAATAGTAAAAAAGTAAAAAAAAAAATTAATAAATGATAAATAAAATAAATGACTCCATATTCATTGAAAGATTCTTCAGGGGAGAAACCAATCTCATTTACAAAATCACAGTTACTTTTTTGAAAATAACTAATTATTACAAAAGTCTATTTTACCCTTCCAGAAATAAAAATATACGATTTATGTTTAAAAAAACATAAAATCACTGTAGATATTTTTTGAATATTGATTATTTAATCCAAGGGTCAAAAATATAATCCTTCTCTCATTTCTCTCACAAATTTCTCTTCTCCATGGAACCAACTCCTATATATATATATATATATATATATATATATATATATATATATATATATATAATCGGGATATGTTAGCTACACCAAGGTATAGCTAACTTAGCTACACCAAAATGCCACTTTGAAGCATAAAACTATAAATAATGATGCCATTTTACATCATAAACTAATTCCCCTTTCTAATCTATAAAAAAATAACATCTATAATTTAGTGTTTTGGTGCTTGGAGATGACCTCCTTTGTTACTAATTAGAATTAGAATGTGTATCAAATTAGGTAGGCAGAGTTTGTTTTCTTGCATTATAACGTATTCACATTCATAGATATTCATTATTAAGATGTTATTTTTTAATTCAATTAAAATAGTGGGACCTAATTGAATAATTAAATTTGATATTAATTGATGATGTCATAAAGGTTAATTATATATTATATTTAAGATATCATATAATTATTTAATTTAAAAACGTATCATTAATATGTAGTAACCACTATTTGGGTAAAGGGTCATGAAAACCCAAAAAATATAGTAGCCGTGTCAATCATAATGCATATCGATAGACAATTATGTACCCTTAAATTCTAAGCATATATTCACTTCATAAGGTAAAAGATATATTTATAGCGTTATCGAAAAATTCAAATAATAAAAAAACATTTGTCTTATGATATGGCATAGACTATAAATTTTGCGGGTTATGATCTAGTTACCATTCAAGCAACAACCATATGTAACTAGTATTTAACCCAGACGTTGTCCAGTTAAATGGATGCCATATAAAAACCTCAGTAATATCGTAAAGTTAATGTACATATACAACTCTATTTGCATGGAAGATGTTAACATATAACAAATGTTTGGGCATAATCGTGTAATAATGCGTCTGTGTGTAACAACACAATGATGCTCATTTAAGTATTTAAATCTTTAACAATATTGGTAAATACCACCACGATCACACCAAAAATTGACAACTGAATTATGTTTGAACTATAAACACCTACAAACTTTGAATTTATAATAAACTTTTAAAATATATTAGAACATTACCATTGACATAATTACATATGTAAAAAAATGATACGTGTAAACAGACCCTTAATTGTTGTTATTGATAATGGAGGTTTGAAAGTATGCATGTCGAATACAACCAAAAAAACATAAATGGGCATTAATATCAAAATGTATATTATATTCAAATAATGTTATCAACGTACTATTGTGATTTTCGCTTTTAACTTTTCTTATATAACTTTTTGTATTAATCCAAATATACCACTACGGTCAGTTTATTTTTATCTACATTTTGATACAAAAAAAAGTTGATTTCGAGACAAAAAAAATACGTTAGTTAAATATATATCATATGACGATAAAATTTATATCGAAATGTAGATAAAATTACACTGATTATAAATATATATTCAGAATTATTCCAAGCATTATATAAAAAAAGTTATCAAAGAAAAAGAAAAATATTACCTAAATTAAATAAGTAACCTATAATATATTATTAAAACTACTCCTTGTGTGCAGAGGTTGGGGAGGGTCTCTGACACCCGATAAATTAGGGCTTGTATTATTACCTAATCACTTTGTTAATACATGAAATTAGTTCTATGTTAGGCTAATTGTATGTATCATTATATATATTTTGTGAAATATATACACGTACGCGATTTGTTTAAATCGTGCATTTTCATATCAGATAGATTCCGATACATATTAATACGGACGTTGGTGAAACTTTTTAATAAATAACATAAATCTATTTGATAATTAAATAGTAGTTATTTACATTATATTATTATGTATTAATAATATACGAAACAATGTACGTTTTGTTTAAAACGTAACCGACACAAATTAAACGCGTGAGACGAGCCCGACAAACGAAATAACCTCAAGTTATATTTTTATAACTCAAAACAAAGTATTTTGATAAAATACTTCCATTAAAAATATCGTGATTTAAATCGAAAACGAAGACGCAATCGAATAATGATACACAAATATATTAACGTTTAAATGACCGAGTAAACGAACACCGCACGAAGCGCAACTTTGGGGAAACAAATTTGAAACACCCACACCTTTGGTGGGGCCCATGTACCAAAATTCAGCCACCCCCAAACACTTCTCCATGTTTTATGGATCTTGCTCCTTGCTTTGACCATAATCACCAACATCACCATCTTTTTCCCTCATTTCTCTATCTCCATATCTCTCTCCTTTCTCTCCCTAATTTCTGATCTCTCCCTCTCTAAAACCAGCCATCTCCACCACCAAGAACCACCATCAAACCACCTTGGATCATCAAGACGATTGAAGCAAAAGTGTTCACGACAACGCGAGCTACAATTCCATCTTTACGGATTCTTCATTCGATCATTGTAAGAATCCCAACACTTTTGAAAAGTACTCATATTATGTTTATATACTTGTTAGCTAGCTCATACAACTTTATAATGTCCAAAACAAACCTTGAAAAACGTTTTTACAAAGTATATATATAAGTATATGAATCTGTCCAGAATTTTCGTCTCACAAAATCGGTTATAACTCGAGTTCTAGGAGGAATCAACTCACGAAATCTAAACGAAAAATGATCCTTAAGATGTTATCTACAACTTTGGTGTTTACTACTATGACCAGATCCTCACGGAATTAAGGGTAGAAGCGGATCTTTGAGTGTTACTCGTGCTAGGACCGAATCTGACCACCTTACATATTCATTTTTGTTTAAAATACTAAATGAACCTCTATAAACGTGATAAATTGCATAAATGAACTAGATACATATGAGAATATTCTGGATTTTTGTTGAGACCAAACTCGGTTTAAAACTAGTGAAAACGGTAGGATTATCAAGACTAATTTCTGAAAAACCTAACTCTAGGGACTGTTTTGGTCATTTTACCAAACCGACACTTCGAGTCGACCGTAAAACGTAACGACAATTTATTAAAGCTCATTAAATATATTTAAGACTTCCCTAAAAGTTTCGGGTCAAACCGAACACATTTGATCAAGTCAACGAAAACGAACACTTAAACGAAATCGGAAATCACACCTGCGACAATACCATTGTCGCATGAACAGTGTCCGAGAATACCCCATTGTCGCATACCTTATTGTCGGAATCGATTATCGGATAATTGAGTATTTTCACGATTGTCGCATCCTTATTGTCTCATAAATAGTAATCGCTATTGTCTCATGAATAGTAATTCCCGACAATCCTTATTGTCTCATAAATAGTAATCGCTATTGTCTCATGAATAGTAATTCCCGACAATTCTTATTGTTTCATAAATAGTAATCGCTATTGTCTCATGAATAGTAATTCCCGATAATCCTTATTGTCTCATAAATAGTAATCGCTATTGTCTCATAAATAGTGTCCAACAATAACTTTGCATAACCGACTTTTCAACAGACAATATCACGATATATTTGATTTAACGTCAATACAATATTTGGAATAACTCGGAAACATATGACACATATACTTTTGTAAGTATACAACTAGACAAACATAATAATAATGCTTTTAATGGTAATTATTACAAAACTCACCAACGGGCCGAACATGTTTTCAAAACACAAACAAAACAACCAAATCATTTGGACATTACTAGTTGAATGAGCAACTAGCATAGATGGTCTGTTGAGACATCTACATATATTTATAACCTTGCGCGTCTTGAACGCTGTGACACCCGACAATTTAGGACTAGAATTTAGTGCCTAATCAAGTTGTAATACATGTAATTAGTTCTGTGTTAGGCTAATTAATGTATCAATTATTATATATATTGTTGAATATATATCTACACAATTATACTATTTGTTTAAATCGTACGAGTTTCAAATCGAATGTATTTCGATTCAATAAATACGGACATTGGTGAACAATTTTATTAAGTAATACAAGGATTATTAATAATGTTATCGGGCTTAAAAACACTATGTCAATAATAGTTAGTATCCAAGTGTTATCACACAATTAATATAAACGCGAATAAAAATGTAATTGCGCAAACAAAATGAGACAAGTCACCTTTTATAATGTGATTATTAAACATTTAGTAAAATGCTTCAACAAAAATACTGGATAATTATTCGTATTTTAAAACGAATAATAAAACATAGAAAATAAATATTTAACGTTTAAACGACGGAGTAAACGAACACCGCACGGAGCGCGGAGGCTCAGGCTGAGAGTTGGAACTCTCAACCAAAACCACCTCCACTTTCATTTTTTTATTTCATTTTTCATTTCTCTTTCTCTCTCTTTCTTTCTTTTTCTCTCTACTTACCCACCACCACCATCTTTAACATCATCATAAAAATCGACAAAAGGGAACACCAAACGACCTCGGATCTTCAAGCCGGTTTGGAATAAAAGAACCACCACGTCTCGATCTATCATCCTATCTTTCCGGATTTTCATTTCACCACTTTGTAAGTTTCCGACAAATCCCGACATCTCCCGATTTTACTTACTTTTCATATATTATTGTTTGTATAAGCTTAATATGTCACTATGAGGGTTGGGTAAAAGTTTTGGATCAAACGGAAACCGGAAAACTCGTTTTCGACACAAATTCCGGCCAACAGACCGTAACGTCGCATTTGGGCCAGACTTTATGCGACGTCAGCTGCGACGTCGCAAAACCTTCCACAACGTCGCATATAGCGACGTCAGCCCCAACGTCGCCTTAATTAGCAGAAGTCGCAATTAGCGACGCAAGCCCTTACGTCGCCGAAATCAACAACGTTGCATATAGCGACGCCACGTACAATGTCGCATTAAATTGCGAAAGTCGCACATAGCGACGCCGTGCCCAACGTCGCAGTCAGGATCTGCGACGTCGCACCCAACGTCGCACAAACCAGAACCTCAAAAACACAGATTTTTACTAAGTGTCGAGGCTCGAAATTTTATCACTTGATTTCACCCAAATTCAAGTCCAGATGCGTTTTTCCTTAAAGCAATATAGTAGAAATAAAAATTTTCCAAGCTGACCTGGCAGCTCGACCCCAGCCAGGGGCTCTGCCCCTTGGACCCCGCCAGGGGCTGCCGCCCCTTGGACCCCGCTAATCAGGGGCGCTGCCCCCAGACCCCGTACTTAGATTCCGTAAGCACATTTTTACACCAAATGTCGAGCTTATACAACTTCAAATGCTTATGCAATACAACTTTTAGAACATAATGGGACTTATACTTCAAGTGTAACACTTCAAAAACAAGACGACAACAACAACACTTTTATTCCAACTTGTAACACCCCCGAAATTCACTGTTTTGCGGAAGCATACATGGGTGTTACTAATCAATATACAAAGCACAAGATATACAGCAAACGACCTCTAAATGAGACGTTTTGTAAATTAGTTACATTCCATAGATATAATGTTTGAAAACTTAGTGTTTTCGTATACAAAATGTAGTTTCCCCTAGAGTCCACGCGTATAGCGGGAGATTCTATTACATAATCGTAATCTACAAAAGATAATGCTAAGAATCTCCGTTAATGCAGTTGTGTTGAAATCATGCGACTCTAGCTAAAATCCTGGAGTAATCCTACTCCATCCGGGTACCTGAGAAAACATGCTAAAAAGTGTCAACCAAAAAGGTTGGTGAATCTCACAGGTTTGTAAATAATATCGGCTTTGAACACGAGATTTCATTAGTAGTGCCCGTAGGCGTAAAATCAGCCATTGCAATCCAGCAATCGTAAAATCAGTATTTGCAATCCAGCAAATGTAAATAAATAAGTTTATACCGTTGCCATGAGGCTCATAATCGAAGCTTAACCCGTAATAATATGTTTGCTCCCGTGACATGCTCGTAAGTGAGCAAGCATCAGTAACGAATAAGTTGTCACCCGTTTATACGTGTAAATCGGTACGTGGCAGCGCTACTGCCCCGGGTGGGGAGGGTCATTTCCCTAATGGATCCATTAACTACTGTTCGCGCTTAAGTCCATAACTAACGATATATGATGGAGAGACTTCTGTAAATAGTAATTAACTCATGCAATTCCGTTTGGTATAGAAATCAGTTTAGTACTTGTGTTCAGGAAAAATCAGTAGCATGTATCTCCCCCAATAAGATAAAACAGTAAAAAGTGGGGCCGTAAGACTCACCTGAGTCTTTGCAAGTACGTTTATATCAATAAACGAGTAAGTAATATCAACCGTAGGTTCTCCGAACCCGTAACCTTCAAATGCCTAAACATATAAAGTTAAGTAAGTAGATGTCTCGCAAGACCATCTAGGCTAGTTGTTTACACAACTCATTATGTCCAAGTGTTTGTTTAGTAATCCGTTTGTAGTTTGAAAACAAATATGGCCCGTTGGTGACGGTTTGTAATAATGATTCAAAGTGTTATCATTTATAACGCAATTTAGTGTAATTGTAATAGAAAGTATGTTCTATGACGTTTGTTAAGTCGTATGACATAAGTATTTGAAGTTGTGTAAGTTCGACACTTAGTAAAATCTGACTTTTCAAGGTTCTGGTTTGTGCGACGTAGCATGCGACGTAGCATGCGACGTAGGGTGCGACGTAGGCAGGTACGTCGCATGATGCGACCTTCGCAAATCAATGCGACGTAGGAGGCGACGTTAAAGTCTACGTCGTTATGTGCGACGTCCGCAAGTTAATGCGACGTAATAGGCTGCGTCGCTAGTGCGACGTTGGGATTTCGTGCGACGTAGGCCGCGACGTCGCTAAATGCGACGTTGGCCACAAAATGCGACGTTTTGAGCTACGTCGCAGATAGTCCAGCGTCTCTGCGACGTAGCGGTCTGATCGGAATTTGGTGGCCGGAAAATCGGTCGAAAAACTTCCGTTAGGTCCAAATCTTTTACCCAACCCATTTTTGGACATTTTAAGCATATATAAACCATAAAAACGTAAAAATGAGCAAAAACGGAGAGTTTCGGGTTTTGTCGGAAACTTACGCGGTGTCGGATTGAAAATCCGAAAAGGTAGGTTGATAGATCGTGAAGTGGTGGTGCTTTCCTTCCAAATGACCGAGTAAAACCGAGTGCGTTTTGAGGTAGTATTTTGTGAATTTGATGAGTTGGTGGTGGTGGTGATTAATGAGAGAAAAAGGGAGGAAGAAAGAGAGTGAGGGAGGAAGAATGAGAAAGAGAATGGGGATGGTGGGGTGTTGGTGAAAGCCTCACCTCACCCAGTCCCCGTTCCGTGCCCCGTGTGGTGTTCGTTTTCTCCGTCGTTTAATCCTTCGTTCTTAATATTAAATCAAGCAGTTATATTTTTGAAACGTGCCGGAAATATTTTGATGAATTACCTTGAGGTTAATTATAAAAACATTTGTCCAAATATTAAATTCCTTAACTCGCGTTTAGTACGTATTTGTTAATTTATTTAACATGTCATCGCGATAATATAAATAATGTTCGTTCACGGTGTATTTTAAATAATAAAATACGTTCTCATTATTTAGGTAAATTTCTGTCACCAACGTCCAAGTAACTGTGTCGGACTCCGTCCGGTTAATTCGTACGATTAATCCAAATCGCGTAAGTACATACATATATATATAATTCACCTTATATATATATACAAATAGAGTCTGCAATTAGTCCTATTACATACTAATTACAACTAGTTACAATTAATTAGGCATAATTAATTATTCTAATTTAGCAGTTGTTACATTCTCCCCTTGTTAAAGAAATTTCGTCCCGAAATTAGCTTGAGTGCACGGACGGTGCGTTGTCTGGGAAGAGATGTGGGTATTTCTGTCGCATTTGGTCTTCCCGTTCCCAGGTGAACTCAGGGCCGCGCCTAGAATTCCACCTGACTTTTACTATGGGAATACGACTCTGTTTCAATTGCTTGACCTCACGGTCCATGATTTCCATAGGTTTCTCGACAAAATGGAGTTTATCATCGATTTGAATTTCGTCGAGCGGTATAATCAGCGTCTCGTCAGACAGACATTTCTTCAAGTTAGAAATGTGGAATGTGTTGTGTACACTGCTAAGTTCAGCAGGAAGTTGCAGGCGATAGGCCACTGGACCAATCCTTTCAAGGATTTCGAATGGTCCGATGTATCTAGGATTTAGTTTGCCTCGTTTCCCGAATCGAATAACACCTTTCCACGGTGCCACTTTGAGAAGTACCTTGTCTCCTACCTGGAACTCAAGGTGTTTGCGTCTCACGTCAGCATAGCTTTTCTGACGATCACGTGCGGCTTTCAGCCGGTTTTGAATACCAACGATTTTCTCAGTAGTTTCTTGAATGATTTCTGGACCCGTGAGTTGGGATTCTCCTAACTCAGTCCAACAGACAGGTGATCGGCACTTACGTCCGTAAAGTGCCTCGAAGGGTGCAGCCTTTATGCTGGTATGGTAACTGTTGTTGTACGAAAACTCACACAACGGTAAGTGATTTTCCCAAGAAGTACCGAAGTCGACTACGCAGGCTCGTAGCATATCCTCCAGTGTTTGAATAGTTCGCTCGCTTTGGCCATCGGTTTGCGGGTGATAAGCAGTACTCATATCCAGACGAGTACCAAGAGATTTCTGTAGCGATTGCCAAAAGTTAGAAGTAAAACGGCTGTCCCTATCCGAGATGATCGAGATAGGTACACCGTGTCGTGAGATGATTTCTTTGACATAGATGCGAGTCAGACGCTCCATCTTGTCGGTTTCCTTGATGGCCAGAAAGTGAGCAGATTTCGTGAGACGGTCCACGATCACCCAAATGGTATCGCAACCACTCGAAGTTTTCGGTAGTTTGGTAATGAAGTCCATGGAAATCTGTTCCCATTTCCATTGAGGAATTTCAGGTTGTTGAAGCAACCCAGAGGGTCTTTGGTGTTCGGTCTTTACTTTGGAACAGGTTAGGCATTTACTGACGTACAAGGCGATGTCAGCTTTCATGTTAGGCCACCAATACAACCCTTTGATGTCCCGATACATCTTGTCAGAACCAGGATGTATAGAGTATCGAGATTTGTGAGCTTCAGTCATCACCAAATCTCGCAAGTTTCCGAATTTGGGTAACCACACCCGGTTAGAGAAGTATCGAGTTCCATCGGGTTTGATTTCGAATTGTTTATCCAAGCCTCGCAAGGCTTCATTTTTCAAGTTTTCATCGTTGAGTGCTTCAAGTTGAGCGGTAAGGATTTGAGCAGGGAGCTCGTTAAGAATTGTCATAGAAAGTGCTCGGACTCGAAGGGGTTTCACTCGTTCTTTTCGGCTTAAGGCATCGGCAACTACGTTCGCCTTGCCCAGATGGTATTTGATCTCGCAGTCGTAATCACTAAGTAACTCAACCCAGCGACGTTGCCTCATGTTTAGATCTTTCTGATCGAATATGTGTTGGAGACTTTTGTGATCGGTAAAGATAGTGCTTTTCGTACCGTAGAGATAATGTCTCCAGATTTTCAATGCGAAGACCACAGCACCTAACTCGAGGTCGTGGGTCGTATAGTTTTTCTCGTGAATTTTTAGTTGTCGTGAGGCATAGGCAATGACTTTTTCCCGTTGCATCAACACACAACCAAGTCCTTGGTGTGAGGCATCGCAGTAAACTACGAAATCGTCGGTGCCTTCGGGTAAGGACAAGATTGGTGCACTGCAAAGTTTGTTTTTCAATAGCTGGAAAGCTGACTCTTGCTTATCAGTCCAATCGAACTTCTTATCTTTCTGAGTCAGTGTGGTTAGGGGAACAGCTATTCTTGAAAAGTTTTCGATGAATCGGCGGTAGTAACCAGCAAGACCTAAGAATTGTCTCACTTCGGTTGGAGTGGTCGGTGACTCCCAGCCCTTGATTGCTTCAATCTTGGCGGGATCAACATGAATTCCTTGGCTGTCAATCACGTGCCCGAGGAATTGAACGGTTCGAATCCAGAATTCACACTTAGAGAATTTGGCATATAACTCTTCGTGTTTAAGAAGTCCTAGAATGGTTTTCAGATGTTGAGCATGTTCCTGCTCGTTGCGAGAGTAAATCAGAATATCATCGATGAACACAATGACGAATTTGTCAAGATATGGTTTGCACACCCGATTCATAAGGTCCATGAATACGGCCGGTGCGTTGGTCAACCCGAATGGCATCACTTGGAATTCGTAATGCCCATAACGAGTTCGGAAAGCTGTCTTTGGGATATCATTGTCACGGACTCGGAGTTGATGATAACCCGACCGTAGATCAATCTTTGAGTAAACACTCGATCCCTGGAGTTGGTCAAACAGGTCATCGATTCTAGGAAGTGGGTACCGATTCTTTATGGTTAGCTTATTCAGCTCTCGGTAGTCGATACACATGCGGAAAGATCCATCTTTCTTTTTCACGAATAAGACCGGAGCTCCCCAAGGCGAGGAACTTGGTCGAATGAATCCTCTGTCCAGGAGTTCCTGTAGTTGGTTAGACAACTCCTGCATTTCGGATGGTGCTAAACGGTAAGGGGCTCGTGCCACGGGTGCAGCTCCGGGCACAAGTTCGATTTGAAATTCAACTTGTCTAGGTGGCGGAAGTCCGGGCAAGTCTTCAGGAAAGACTTCCGGGAAATCCCGCACGATCGGAACATCCTCAAGTCGCTTCTCCTCCGACTTCTTCTCCGTTACATGTGCGAGGATGGCTTGATACCCTTTTCGTAGGTATTTTCTCGTTTTCAGACAGGATACAATATTCAGATTCCGTCTACCGGTCTCCCCTTGTAGGACTAAGGTTCCACCGGAGACAAGAGGTATGCGAACGAGTTTGTCATGACAGATGATTTCAGCTCGGTGCTTGGATAACCAATCCATACCGACAATAATATCGAAGCTGCCGATCTCGACAGGGATTAAATCAATGGGAAACGTTTCGTTCGTGAGGTTAAGTGTACAGTTATGTATGATGCTATCAGTTTCAATCAGTTTGCCGTTAGCTAATTCTACAATGTATTTAGCATCTAAGGCAGTGGGAGTAATATCAAGTAAAGGGCTAAATTTCGCAGATATGAAGCTTCTATCGGCACCGGTATCAAATAACACAGAAGCAGTAAGGTCGTTGAGAAGGAACGTACCCGTCATGACGTTCGGGTCTTGTCTGGCTTCCCCAGCCTTGATAACGAATGATCTGCCGCGAGCAGGGTTGTTGTTGTTTTTCAGCTTTGGGCAATCTTTCTTGAAATGCCCTGTATTTCCGCACCCAAAGCAGGCATTTGGTGCATTAGTGTTGGGGGTGGGAATGTTGGTTCGACAATCCTTGGCTAGATGCCCGAACCGCTTGCAGTTGGAGCAAGGGCAAGAACCGTCATGGTGGCGGTTGCATTTGGGACAGTAGGGTCTGCTCCCGCTGTACCCTTTCTTCTCCGAAGTTCCAGATGAATAAGCCTTAATGTACTCAGGCTTTTTGTTGAAGGTTTGGTTGGATGAGTTGGGGTTACCTTCCCACTTGCGTTTGTTGTTTGCAGATGGGGTTGAAGTTGTACCACGGCGGACAGAATTTGCCGTTAGTTCATGGGCCATACGGATGGCGCTCTGAATAGTACCCGGTTTGGAAGAAGTTACCAGATCTTGGAGTCTCTCAGGAAGACCATCAACAAATTTCTCGATCCTCTTGTACTCAGGATCGACCATGGTTGGGCACAGAAGTGCCAGTTGATGGAAACGGTTGGTGTATCCGGTGATGTCATCACCCTGCATCTTGTGGTTCCAGAATTCCACTTCTAGTTGTTTCAATTCATCCCTGGGGCAATACTCACCCCTCAACATCTTCTTCAACTCCTCCCACGGGAGTTGATAAGCAGTAGCAACACTCACAGTCTGGGCATAAGTGTTCCACCAGGTGAGTGCGGTGTCAGTAAAAGTACTAACGGAGAACTTAACCTTATCTCCCTCCGCACAGTTGCAGATAAGAAATACAGACTCAACTTTCTCGATCCAGCGTACTAGACCGATAGCTCCCTCGGTACCTGCAAAGTTTAGAGGTTTGCAGTTCTGGAAGTCCTTGTAAGAACAAGGTTTAGCAGTAGTGGTTTCAGCGGCATCGCTGTTTCTCGAGGAATTTGGTGGAGTATTCCGAGCCAAGGCTTCAGTAACAGCCTGGGTTATAAGGGAGGTGATCTGGGCATCGGTGTACGGTCGTGTCTTTGGCGGCATGATTCTTCAATAAAAGAAATGAAGATACATGAGATTTTGTATGAGCTGGTAATTGTCACAGATGTACATGTATAAAAGCAGTAATACATAACATCAACATGGAAAATGACAATTAATGTGAGTTGAGATAACAAAGGATATCTGATAGATAAAGTGAGTTCAAAAGTTACATCTTACAGAGATATTACAAAAGGTGTCGGGAATGGTTACATCCGACTAGTTTATAGAGTAGTGCTAGATAGTCCCTAGATTACGAGATAGATTACAGACAAAAACTACACTAATCTTAATGTAGATTAATTGGTTCCATTAGCGTGACAAGGCGGTCCACAGTTTGCTAGTCGATTGGTTCCTTCTTAGTTAGGGTTCCTGGCCTTCGGATTCGTCTTCCGATTCCAGGTTCAGGTCGTGTGGGTGGTAGCGTGCCTCAAGCATGTCCCTGTATCTTTGAGTCGTGGAGCGGTACCTAGTCTCCTCCTTTGACTTCCTGCCCAAACGTTTGATCCATGTTTTGGTCCTACGGGTTAGGTTGGTGGCCACTTTCTTCCAGTAATGGATCTTATCTTTGATTCGTGTAGGGACAGATCGGTTTGAGATTCTCAATCTTTGTTCATAGTCTATGCACTTACGCTTAAGTGCCCAATTTCGGCCGTCTAGTCCCACGGCCTGATCTCGTACTCTTTCATATTCTTCTATGTCGATGCCAGTCATTTCGAGATTCTGATTTTCGTTTCCCTCCAGCATGATTTCTTCTTCTGGTACGATGTCCTCATCGAGATACGTGTACTGGATTTGTTCCTCGTGGACTTGGTCACTATCAGACATGTGGTCGTCCATTTGGGAATTCGCGTCTTTGAGTTCTATAGAAATGACAGAGAGAGGATTTTAGTCCTTGGAAGTACGTTGCTTCCGGGTGTTAGATGTGATTTTCATAAAATCATTAGAGTGCGCCACAAGGTGGTGTGACGGTAATCAAGTCTGTCATGGTCGGTGCAAACCGCTGAGAGAAATTCGTAAGTGTCACCAGAGAAACGTCGGCTATCTCTATAGCGAGTGTGTTTACGTGCGAGGCCTATTCATATATATTCAATATATAATAGCTTAGTAGCATAGTCAGTGAGTGAGGCCTATGTATGTATATACTCGTATATCACATAATAGCCTAGCGTATGTCTAGCACATAACAAGTAAGAGTCTCGGTTCTCTCGTGGTCAGAGTCTACTAACGCATTCCTGTTTGACATAACCATTTCAGACCTCACATCATCTTTCCTTAATTGTACATAGTTGATCAGGCTATGTTAAATTAAAGTCGTATGATGTAATTCCTGAACCAATCATGCCTAATAAGGAAATACTGCCTAATGGTCATAGTCTAGGCCCACTAAATGCAACCTAGTTCACTATAACCTTAGGCTCTGATACCGATCTGTAACACCCCCGAAATTCACTGTTTTGCGGAAGCATACATGGGTGTTACTAATCAATATACAAAGCACAAGATATACAGCAAACGACCTCTAAATGAGACGTTTTGTAAATTAGTTACATTCCATAGATATAATGTTTGAAAACTTAGTGTTTTCGTATACAAAATGTAGTTTCCCCTAGAGTCCACGCGTATAGCGGGAGATTCTATTACATAATCGTAATCTACAAAAGATAATGCTAAGAATCTCCGTTAATGCAGTTGTGTTGAAATCATGCGACTCTAGCTAAAATCCTGGAGTAATCCTACTCCATCCGGGTACCTGAGAAAACATGCTAAAAAGTGTCAACCAAAAAGGTTGGTGAATCTCACAGGTTTGTAAATAATATCGGCTTTGAACACGAGATTTCATTAGTAGTGCCCGTAGGCGTAAAATCAGCCATTGCAATCCAGCAATCGTAAAATCAGTATTTGCAATCCAGCAAATGTAAATAAATAAGTTTATACCGTTGCCATGAGGCTCATAATCGAAGCTTAACCCGTAATAATATGTTTGCTCCCGTGACATGCTCGTAAGTGAGCAAGCATCAGTAACGAATAAGTTGTCACCCGTTTATACGTGTAAATCGGTACGTGGCAGCGCTACTGCCCCGGGTGGGGAGGGTCATTTCCCTAATGGATCCATTAACTACTGTTCGCGCTTAAGTCCATAACTAACGATATATGATGGAGAGACTTCTGTAAATAGTAATTAACTCATGCAATTCCGTTTGGTATAGAAATCAGTTTAGTACTTGTGTTCAGGAAAAATCAGTAGCATGTATCTCCCCCAATAAGATAAAACAGTAAAAAGTGGGGCCGTAAGACTCACCTGAGTCTTTGCAAGTACGTTTATATCAATAAACGAGTAAGTAATATCAACCGTATGTTCTCCGAACCCGTAACCTTCAAATGCCTAAACATATAAAGTTAAGTAAGTAGATGTCTCGCAAGACCATCTAGGCTAGTTGTTTACACAACTCATTATGTCCAAGTGTTTGTTTAGTAATCCGTTTGTAGTTTGAAAACAAATATGGCCCGTTGGTGACGGTTTATAATAATGATTCAAAGTGTTATCATTTATAACGCAATTTAGTGTAATTGTAATAGAAAGTATGTTCTATGACGTTTGTTAAGTCGTATGACATAAGTATTTGAAGTTGTGTAAGTTCGACACTTAGTAAAATCTGACTTTTCAAGGTTCTGGTTTGTGCGACGTAGCATGCGACGTAGCATGCGACGTAGGGTGCGACGTAGGCAGGTACGTCGCATGATGCGACCTTCGCAAATCAATGCGACGTAGGAGGCGACGTTAAAGTCTACGTCGCTATGTGCGACGTCCGCAAGTTAATGCGACGTAATAGGCTGCGTCGCTAGTGCGACGTTGGGATTTCGTGCGACGTAGGCCGCGACGTCGCTAAATGCGACGTTGGCCAAAAAATGCGACGTTTTGAGCTACGTCGCAGATAGTCCAGCGTCTCTGCGACGTAGCGGTCTGATCGGAATTTGGTGGCCGGAAAATCGGTCGAAAAACTTCCGTTAGGTCCAAATCTTTTACCCAACCCATTTTTGGACATTTTAAGCATATATAAACCATAAAAACGTAAAAATGAGCAAAAACGGAGAGTTTCGGGTTTTGTCGGAAACTTACGCGGTGTCGGATTGAAAATCCGAAAAGGTAGGTTGATAGATCGTGAAGTGGTGGTGCTTTCCTTCCAAATGACCGAGTAAAACCGAGTGCGTTTTGAGGTAGTATTTTGTGAATTTGATGAGTTGGTGGTGGTGGTGATTAATGAGAGAAAAAGGGAGGAAGAAAGAGAGTGAGGGAGGAAGAATGAGAAAGAGAATGGGGATGGTGGGGTGTTGGTGAAAGCCTCACCTCACCCAGTCCCCGTTCCGTGCCCCGTGTGGTGTTCGTTTTCTCCGTCGTTTAATCCTTCGTTCTTAATATTAAATCAAGCAGTTATATTTTTGAAACGTGCCGGAAATATTTTGATGAATTACCTTGAGGTTAATTATAAAAACATTTGTCCAAATATTAAATTCCTTAACTCGCGTTTAGTACGTATTTGTTAATTTATTTAACATGTCATCGCGATAATATAAATAATGTTCGTTCACGGTGTATTTTAAATAATAAAATACGTTCTCATTATTTAGGTAAATTTCTGTCACCAACGTCCAAGTAACTGTGTCGGACTCCGTCCGGTTAATTCGTACGATTAATCCAAATCGCGTAAGTACACACATATATATATAATTCACCTTATATATATATACAAATAGAGTCTGCAATTAGTCCTATTACATACTAATTACAACTAGTTACAATTAATTAGGCATAATTAATTATTCTAATTTAGCAGTTGTTACACAACTAATCACCAACGTGCCGTACGCGTTTTCAAAATACAATTCAACTAAATTATTGTAACTTGGAACAATTCAATCAAACAAGTCGTTGTAACTTTTAACTATACAAACAACCAAATCGGGGTAATTTGGACATTAAGTTAAACAAACAATTCAATGGTAGTCTTTCGAGATACCGGTACAATTAATAACAATTCAAGTGTCGTGGACACATTCAGGTTTCAAGTCTTTGGACACCAACTCACAGCTAATTACTCCAAGTTTATTAAATTAAACACTTCAAGACTCAGGTGAGTTTCATGGCCCCATTTTCACTACTTTTATTAGGGGTGTGATATTACTACTTCATTTTGTTTTACAAGTAGAACGCAAGTGTCAAACTTCAAATACTACATGAGTTTCAAGCTAATCAATTTAAAGTCCTCCATAGCATAGTCTCTAGTATTTATAGCGTGAATGTTAGTATATGATATCATATGGGATTGACAATCCTCATCCGGGTTAGCACGCACTAACCGGTTAAACGGATGTATTAGCATTTGGGAAGACGAGTGTGGATTAGACACTCGTAGGAGGCATTTCAAGTTAGGTTTCCTTAATTGGGCCTGTCAAATCAAGTTAAGCTCAGACTATGTGCTCATGGATTGTATAACTTTTATTTTGCTTAATTGCATTTTAAATTCAATATAAATTTTGCGGTTCTGACAACTATACATTGACATACAAACCTGTGAGCTCGCCAGCGTTTTCGCTGACCCATTTTAGTATTTATCACAGGTACCCAGCAGTAGGTTGGCTGCGCAAGCAGGGATTATTAGCTCGAGTCAGCATACATACAACTAGAGATTTGATTGCATTATTATATTTTGTAAAAGTAATTATGCCATGTAATCTCTCAATTTCAGGAACCGAGCTAATGTAATATTGTTTTGGTGTAAACGTTTACTTTATTAATACAAGTTTAAAACGACGCATATAGTGGTCGTTCATCATTATCTTATGTGCTTTGTATATTGATTAGTGACACCCAAACCGAGCTTCCGCAAATCATCAAATTTTGGGGGTGTCACAAACGCCCGACAGGTTACAAGTCTTCGGACATCAATACACGGCTAATCAACTCAAGTTTATTTAGATAAACACTCAAGACTTAGGTGAGTCTCATGGCCCATCTTTTACTGTTTTACTCAGGGGTGTGATATCATTGCTCGTTTTGTTTTACAATATGAACGCAAGTACCATTCGAAATCAAATACTACATGAGTTGTTTTCACTAATCAATTTAAAGCCCTTCACAACATAGTTTGGTAATACATCTGTAGCGTGAATGTTAGTATATGATATCATATAGGATTGACAATCCTCCTCCGGGTTAGCAAGCACTAACTGGTCAAACGGACGTATTAGCATTTGGGTAGACGAGTGTGGATTAGGCACTCGTAGGAGGCACCTCGATCGGAATTCCTTAATTGGACCCGACCCTCAAGTTAAGCTCAGACTATGTGCTCATGGCTGTATAACTTTTATTTTGCTTAATTGCATTTTAAATTCCATTAAATCTTGCGGTTCATACAAATATGTGTTGACATACAAACCTGTGAGCTCACCAGCGTTTCTCTGACCCATTTTAGCATGTATCACAGGTACCCAGCAGTAGTTTGGACTGCCCGACAGGACACTTAGCTCGAGTCATCATGCAAACTATCAGAGATTTAGTTGCATTTTATATTTTGTATAAAGTAATTATGTATTTAAATCTCTCCATTTTCAAACGAGCTAATGTAAACAATATTTTGATGTAAACTTTGGTTTTATCAATACAAGTTGTACAACGACGCATATAGTGGTCGTTCATTATATCTTTGTGCTGTGATTACCGTATTAGTCGCGCCCCGACCCGAACCGCTTCCGCATCATAATTTGGGGGTGCGACAGGGTCATCCGGAAAAAAAATCCGACACAAAAAAAACCCATCGATAACCAACAAATACAAGTTGCAACGGTCAGGATTAAAAGTTGGGTAGATCTGATGGATGTAAACGAAAGCTAACATGTAACTGCCGATTCAACTCGCCGGCAACCATATATATATATATATGGACAATTACCATTCATGCTCAGTTTGACAAACAACACCCATTTCAAATGAGGTTCATAAATTAACTGCCATTATATAACATTCGATGAAATATATAAAAGACGAACTCGCAAATAACAATAATGAGATACCACGATAAGCAAAACCAATGTTAGATTACAACCGAAGCAAAAGCAGCAAATCGAGAATTGAGCAAGTTCATGGTGGTGGGTTTCTAGATCAGTAGTGTGTGAAGGTCACTGGAGCAGCGAGCGGTGCTGGGTTTCAAGTTCGAAGGTGTGCGAAGGTCGCCGGAGCAGCAGGTGATGGTGCGCGAAGATGTGGCGACGGTGCCGGAGTAGGTGACAGCAGTCGGCGAGTAGATGGTGGTGGGTTTATAGATCGGGCGATGTGCGAAGGTCACCGGATTAGCAAGCGGCGGGTTTTAAGATTGTTGGTGTACGAAGGACGTTGGAGGAGTAGATGGTGGTGGTGGGTTTCGAGTTCACCGATGTACTGAGGTAAACGGAGAAGCAATTGGTGGTTGGTTTCGAGATCTGTGATTTTTAAAGTTCATCGGAGCACCAATGATGGAGGTTCCATTGATGATGGTAGGGGCAATTTTTGGCAATGAGAATGCAGAGGGTCTTTTTTTTTATTATTGAATGAATAAAGGATGTGAATAAAATAAAAGAGGAGAGGGTAATAGTGGGAAAAGAAGAGCTATATGGGGAGTACACACGTTTTTGGAATTTCTGAAAAAGCCCCTAGTAAGTCCGGCTCAACCAAAAAGTCCTAAAGAAACACCTACAACTCAATTAAGTCCAATAAGCTCCAAATAAACAGGCCCTTACTGTTGGGTAGAGCAAATACTTTTCATAACATTTGGCATCGGTAAAGGGTGAAATATAGTGTGTTTCCATATTACAGTAATAAAATTAGTTCCATATATATTATTAGTAGGTAAAGGGGTTAGGGGTAATAGTGTCATTTCACATCACCCATTTTTAAACTAGTAAAGAAGGGAGGGCTAAATGAATTATAATGTATTTTCAGAGTGCTTGTGTTTGTCACAAAAATTTCAATTTGGATTATGTGAGAGACTGCCATGGGGGATGTGCAACGGTATAGAACGGCATGGTACCAACTACCTACAAGGTACCAACGATGAATTTGAGTTTCCCCTCTTCTTTTCCTTTCTCCTTGCATAAAAATAAAAAAAAATTCAAGAACATAGTAAAAAAATTCAAGAACATAGTTTTGTTTTACAATCCTTTCACTTTCTTTTCTTCCACCCCCCCAATAACCATCTTGAGAACACGGTAAAAGTACTGAAATATTGGATGACAAAATATCGGTTAAATACTCATACAGTACAGGTTCTGAACTAGTTCAGTCTGGTACCGTACTATACCAAAACCATTTTGGGTACCACACTCTATAAGTCTATATAGTGTTTCTCAATTTCACCTTACATATCCCAACGATTATGTTATATGACAGTTTTACAGAGGATAAGAGTATGTACAAAAATCACATTGATCCACCCAACACCATGTTAGAACGTATTCAGTTGCATATATTGTGAAGCTTTAATTAATGGCTTGATATCATCATCATTTCAATATTTCAAGCTTGTCTACATTCATCATTCAATAAACATGTTCTACAACAATTGGTAAAACTTCATGCTGTGTTTTTATCTATGCAAATATACAACAAACGAACTAACACCACCTCTATACGTCCTCGAATCCAAAATTAATAGTTCCCCGATAATACAGACACTAAAGCGATATCCGCAATGCTCACAGGTTATCTGTTCTTCTAAGTGCTCAAAAACTGGTGAGATGCTAATAGCTAGTATGAATCCCTATTGCACAAGTCCATTAAGTTGCATGCTGAAAAGCTCGGCAAGAGCACCACGAATGTCCATCTGGCCAAAAAGAGTTGTATTTTAGAACAATTCTAACACACAAAGTTGATAATGGCATTTCACAAAGAGAGACTAAAAGTGATCTTCTGGTCATAAATGAGAAACCTTTTTGTACACGTAAAAAAATTAGGCAGGCCGGGTAATGGGCAAATTGTAACAAGGTAGGTGATTTGTATAGGGTACTGGGTACACCACCATGTTTATGTGTAAATCAAAATATGTGCTTTACTATTCTTGCCTTACATTAATATAGCCTTTTACATACAGTTTCATGATTTGAAGAGGATGTGGGAGACACATATTTTTCGGTGGCTCACACATCAAAATCGGTGGTGTACAAATCACCTCTGTTGTAATAGGGTTTAAGTGGGGTTGACGCTCAGATACTCCTTTATATCAGAAATGTCTACTGATAACTAATGTGAAATGTATGATATATTTGTTACAATGGTAATCTGTTTTTTGTTAATAAAATGATTTATAAGATATTAACCTATAAAAAGATACTTTAGGCGACTTTCGACATGATTTGGCTTGTTACCTTTTTTGCTATTTTCAATTACACTCATTGAGATGACACGCAACCAAAATCAACCCAACCATAAAGAGTCCATGATTTACCTGCTCACAGCATACAAGCTTGGTAAATAAAGGGTAGAAACTCCTGAGGTGCTTCTTGAATATCTGGTTGTCCATTGTGCACATCCCCTTAAGAACCTGAAACATGAGGGCGCGCACACAGAAACATACATTGAGACGTTAGACTGGGCATGCAGTATTAGAAGTGCTTTGAATATTAATAAAGGTTTTAAAATATCCTTCAAAACAATCATATACTATGTCCTATAAAAATTATATTTCTTTTACTTGGGACAAGTGTTTCGACTATTTTATCAAATGATTAACAAACCATGCAAAACAACTACTCCGTACGTCCTTTGTTCTATGATATTAAATATCTAAAATGCCTCGCAACCAATTATTTCCATTATCCCAGAATATTGGTTCATTAGACTAGGTATATGATTTCGAAATTTTTTTGATGGGGTAAGGTTCTCAGTACTGAGTTACTGACTTCATATCAACTGTCTAGAAAGTAATTCAAAACAATTGCTTCCTCCATCCTATGAAAATCAGGATGTTGACAGAAACAGTGGATAATATTTATCTTTATGGCAGTATTATCAGATGTCTAAAATCTCTCAGGATTAAAATATTAGATGTCCTCATGAGACAGGAAACAGAATAAATTATTTTTGGACATCTTAGAATAGAGAAAAGGTGATACCGTAACAATGATCGGGGAGCGTAAACCAAGAACTTGATGAATCTCCATGTTAGTAGTCTCTCCGATACTTGATTGAAAATCAGATGCTTCTTTAAGCACCTGTCCACAGAAAGACACAAGCTTCTCTTCAGCATCAGTCTTGACAGTAGCATCATCTTCATCAAGAGAATCACTCGTTTCTAACTCTCCATTCTGATTTGGATCAACCCCAGAAGTTGTTTTCTGTAATGCATCTAAGTAGATGCAAGTGCCGGCTAACTCCTGGCGTAGAAGGTTCAAAGGCGGCCTGGCCAATTACAAAACACCTCATGTCAGAATGATACAACAGGCCACGTTCTCTGAAATTTTAGGTAGTAAGATGGCTGGGCTACAAATCAAGCATCATGCAGTTTGAAACGGTCAGGTCGGTGTGGCCCACAAACAGTATTTTTAGCTATGACTACAAAAACATATTTTTAGTAATAATAATCTAAAAGTTATATAGAAGGTTGTATACATATTAACAAGTCGTTGGACTAGTTTCCACCCATTTGACATATTCAATTTTAGCTGATATGTTTCTAAATGACCTGTTTGACCTAAAACACAACCCAATTTAACCCATTTATATGTAACTGGGTCAAAATAGCCAGCTCTAACCGAAACATATGATAGCACATCATTCTCCTCATAAGACATAACAAGTAAATAGGACCCTTGAGGCATTGGGTATCTTACTTCTTCTCACCTATGACCTATGTAGTCAACATGAAGGGACATACTAACCTTTCAGAAGGGATGTGCTGCATTCGTAGTCTGAGATTTGTGTATGAATTATATGACGCAGAAAACTCCAACATAGAGAACAAAATTTCCAATATTGTGATCTTTTGATATGCTTTTAACTTGCTCCAGTATTTTTTCTGCATGTTTTGACAAATTTTAGTACCAGGAATTTTCTTTATAGACATGTAGATACATGTGAATGTAGTGCATGTACCTGGATGCTATCAAGGGCCCCTAGCAGTAGCAATTGTGTCACGCATTTGCCCCTTACGGTTCCCATAAATGGACTTTCAGTCAAATCTTCAGGATCATGATCCACAACATCCAAAGACTAAAACATTGAGAGGAAAAGTTAATTTTAGAGATTTATGAAGCTATCTGTGATGCGTTGTAATTAATGTATGCCGAATTATATTATATTAATCATCAATTTGAAACATTGCCAGATAGGACATTGTACCAACAAAATGTCATTATCTGGTATTCTATAATTCCTAAAATAATAAATAACAAACTACCTTGGATGGTGAAGCTGGTATCACAACATCTGACGCTAGATTCTTGGGCTTAGAGGTGAAAGTCCTAACGAAAAGGTTATCCATCATGTTTCCCATTAGTCGTTGACCTATTGTTTGACTTCGATGCAAATCCGCAGCTTCAGAAGCTTTCTGTAGCTTTCCAGGTGAAGGTGTTTGACCTGCAAAGCATGACTGTCAAATGCTATACTACTCAATCAAGCAATGAGACAACGAACTTTCAAAGAAACAAATTCTTGAGAACTTTACCTCCATTTAAATGATTTATGAGATATAGTTAAGGTTTTAGTATAGCTTTAGAAAGAATAGTACCTTCAGATTCATGTAGATCTATTGATGGCCTTCCTTCTTGAATGTCTTGCACTTGACCTATCACAAACCAAAAAATGATTATCTGCACCCAATATCCTACCCGAAGTTCATTTCAATAAAATAATCAAACAATAGAACCTTCTGGATATTTTTTTGTCAAAACTTACAGCCCAACATGTTCCCAATCGTGGTATTGACATAAAGTTTGATTACTCAATTGAAAACAGGAAATTCATTTAGCAGCAACAGTAAAAATTCAGATATCTCTTTTGTACAAATGAAACACATATATGACAATCAAGTCACTCACCATTAGCAGATACACCTATGGAATTGTCATTTGCAGGAACTTCTGAATCTCTAGCCATAACTGACCGACTCTTACCACTTTCAATACCCAAAGCATTAAGTAACTCAAGGGGTTGAGTGGTGTATGAAGCATCTCTGCAAAGACAATGAATGTGAAAACAAGCAAACGTACAAAGCCACATTCAATTATGAATAGAAAATACACAAAAATCTACAACAATCGACAAGAAAATACAGTTTGAGAAATGTACCTTATGCTTTTCAACAATGTATCCCAATCACTGTCGCTAAATTGGTGTCCCCCAACTTCAATTAGGTGGACCAATGCAGCAAGGGAAATCGAGGCCACCGATTGATCCGTCTTTTTGGCACAATCTAACAGCAAATTTAGCAGAGGGGGCAACATAAAAGATACCTCCTGCAAGACGCAAGTAATATTTAAATAATAATAATAAGCTTTATGCATACCTTGTTTGATGGGGCAGCATACATGATTTTAGCAACAATAAAAAATTAGGGTAACATATGAAACTAAAGTGAATAAAACATTAAGTAGCTTTATACATACCTTGTAAAAAGTATTGAAGAGGTTGCATAGCAACTGTAATGAATGAACACTGGTTTCACGAATCCACTCATCTCCATAAGATGTTGTCTCTTTTCCAGCATGTCTTATGTGATCAAAAATAGGGAAAAGAACACGGTGGAATATACTTTCCCAGAAGTTTGATGAGAATTTGCTTCCTCTTTCGTTCAACAAGTCAAACAATACCTCTAGTGCACAGTTGCTGACTTCGGGTCTTGGGTCGGATGTCAGATCAGACAAGCCAGCCAGCATTGGGAACCAGTAATGCTCAGTGATATCACTAGTTGCATCTGCATTGTCATCAATGGGCTTCAAGCTGCCACCTGGCACAAGGCCCTGTAAAAAAAGCAAGTGGATTCACATCCAATTCTCTCATCAGGAAGTAGCAGGTGGAAACTTCAACTCATTTATGAATGGACCGATGTGGGTTATACTTTATGTCTACCGAGTCAAACAGGTCATAAGAAAATATAAACCTCGAAGGGGAAAAGGATTAAATGGGCTGTCCTAAATCTCCCAATTGTATTTTTAATAAATAGATCCATCATGCATCAGTTTATACAAAAAACTGATTATTACTGAAACTATATATAATTTTCATAATGATACTAACAGAGCAGCCACACCCATTAAAACATACTAAATCATATTATACAAAACTTGGCTTATTATAATTTACAAACCTGACAATTTAGCCACTTTTATAAAATCTTTTTCAGCCAATTAGATTAACTTAATAGAAAAGTTGGACAACCATGAAATAGATATCCAGGAATCAATAGCTTCACAAAAAAAAACCCACTGAGTGCACACTTGATAAGGGTAAAAAATTGAAAAAAAAGAAGAAGCAAACCTCTGCCAGTCGATCCTCACATATGCGAAGAAGGGCGATTGCCTTCAAGCTGATGCGATGAGACGTTTTATTGTTAGCAAAACCAATTAGACAATTGACACAGTCCATAAAGCAGTCACCCACAACTTGATCGAAGTGTTCCAGAATAACTGCAAGTTTGAATAATGTTGACAATTCAAAACCAATCTAACAATGAGAAGATTAAATAATTCTGCATGGTGGAGGAAATAAAGGCATCGATAAGTAACATACCCTGTTCTACATTCTCAAAAGCACTTTCAACTATTGGTTCTAAGTCGTCATCTGCAGCAGCAGTGAAAATCATGAAAACACTTCGCCAACCGGATTTAATGCTTCCAACTTTAGATTTTATCATCTGTTTTAGAAGCCAGCATCAGTCACAATCAGAAATTCTTGAAAACTAACTTTGTTATACTTGCAGAAAATTATGTCTACACTTCTTTATTGCCTTATATAATAAAATAAAGGTTGCAACATGGTGCATTGGACCGCAAAGACCAAATTAATCTCTCTTTTTTTCCTGAAATTAGGTAGGCATACCTGAACAATGCAATCAACAATTAACCTCCGGATTGTATCACTGCGGCTATTACGCATAAGCACAACAAACGGTTTTAGGATGTCATTTTGAAAGGTGAAATTGGCAAGTTCTGCACGCTCCAGGTATTTCATGCCAAGTTGTCTTAGAGAATCTATAGCATACATTGCAATTTTCTCTTCATGATGGCTCCCAGCAGATATAAAATGATTAGCAAGAACAGACCATATTCTAGCCCATACCTGCAAATATAAATATATTTGAATCATTCATAAATGATATTATAGCAAAATGCATATTTCACATGCTACTGAAAAAGAACCGCAAGAGAATATTATATCTTATTTGTTTATAAAAATGGGATATAATTGTTTTCTTCTTATAGCTTAACACTGGATGTGCCAAAAAAGTGCATTATATATACACTTTGTACACCTTTCAATCTGATTCGTCGTTAGCTGACCTTATTTCTAATTTTATAAAATTAAAAAATAGAACATAACCAATATTGATGCACGTATGCAATAACACAAAAATACATACATACATTTGCATATACATATATAAAGCATAAAAGAATGGAAAAACTGATTACCATACGTATACGAGCCATATTGTAATAACTGATCTCGACAAGCTTTTGCAAGCTATAAACACGGGCTGGATTCTGCTTCAATTCTTCAGCCGAGACATTACATAAGGCGGTAAAAAATTCGACTACCGATTCACTAGGGAGTTTAACACTAGTTACAAAAACTTGCTCAGATGGTTTCCCAGCTAGTTCCCTAAGAGATTGAAGAACTGCATCCTTAGAGATCTGATTTGATCCAAACATGACCGTAGCAGCCATAGCAGGGGTAGATACCGTATACTCTAGACGAGAGGTACACTCTAGAACCGCATTCCAAGTGTCTTGAAGTGCATCAGGTTCCGAGTTACTAATGTCCAACAGAGTTCGTATTGCTTCAACATTTTTACTACGCATATCTTTTGGTGCATGTAAGAAAGTGTATCTGAAACAGACATAAAAATAACTTCATGAGAATATTCCGGGACTAGAGATAACACTGTGGGTCAATTGGGTAACACATGATTTTGGTTCAGGTCAAAACAAGGAAGCTCAGGTTGTGCCCCGAACCATGTTTTGTCCAAACCTATACAGCCTATTACAAACAATTAGTATCGAAATAATGACAAACACTATATTATTTCAACAATGGTACATTTTTTTTGATCAAAATGATGACAATAATAATTATGTATTTCAACGATGAAGATGGAGTAGAGGGAGTTTGTGGTCCAGATTGCCACCAATTAACTTGTAATAACTATAACACGTAAGCAACATGTAGGGTAGCCGAAAATAACCGAACACGAATAACCCAACCGACTCAAATGTAATTTGGATCGGTTTACAGGTTACATATATTGGAATCCGGTTAACATGAATATGGCAGTTGACACACACACACACAAACACACACATTATATTTATTTACGATTTATGTGACTCTATGAAAAACCTAATTAACCCATCCGATAAACCAGACCGAATAACACCCCTAAAATATATAACTTGAAAATTCCCATGATAAGTTTTACCTGATGAGCGATGTCAAGAAAGCATAGCGCATGGTATCCATTCCAAGCACATGCGTGATGTGAATTCCCGCTTTAAACCCTTCCATACAGAGAAAAACTCTAGTCTTATTTTCCCTTTCCTCCATACTTACTGCAAATGTAGCAAGCAGTGGCCAACCTACAGCTTCTACCATGGGTCTCACAAGCTCGATCTGATGTGATGTATAAAATGTACCCCTTTTTGCGCCTTGGTTCCTAAATATTGCTTGTGTTTGTTTGATAATAGCTTCACTCTCGGACTGTGCATCAGTTTGATTTTTCTGTTTAGGGAGAGCCAAATTAAGAATACCAATAATGCCCACACCTCTTTCCTCAGTTTCTGGCTTTTTGCTGTTTTTCCCCATACCTGCAGTGTCATCCTTCATTTTAATCTCTTCTTTAACAATAGAATCATAAATTTCCTCCAAAAGTTCTGTAGGTGCACTTTCTTCTGGATCATTTGTGGCATTCATTCGGACAAACTCGGGTTTGGTCATTTTAGGCCACACCATTGGATTATGAGCATCTGTGTTCAACAATATAACTGCATATGCAAGAACATAAGCAGTGTCTGCATTCTTGAAGAGACCTGGATTATCTGCACAGTATCTACAAAGACAAAAACCCATGCAAACAATACTTAGTAGCTAGGATAAATGATATACGTTCATGATGAATTTAGATATGGCAATCTTGACCCACTTAGATACGTATAGGTCGATTTGGGTTATGCTTTACCTCTAACAAGTTAAATTGGTAACAATAACAAAGAACAGCTAAAAGGAAATGAGTTGAAAGTAATTTTACTGCATACAATCTCGTAAATCATTTTAGTTAAACTGGTAGATTATTTTTCAGGGTGTTAAGGGAATGATGACTTGAACAAGAGAACCTGTACAAAGACGCTTACCGCTCAGCAAATTTTTCCATAATACGGTCTATCTTCTGCGCTTCACCAGGAAGCCGAAAACCCCTAAGAAATTCACGTATCGCAGTATGAAATTTCATTTCAGTGAAGTTCATCGAATCAACATAAGCATGCATTACAGCAAGAGGAAACTCCTCATGTTGACCCAAGTAATCACCGATCATCGCCTGAAAGTCCAGGAAAAAACATTAACGATAACGGAAAGTCGATTATTCATGAATCTTAGAATGTCCTAAACTAAGGATTGTACCTTATCCAAGTTAGGCGTGTTTCTGAGAAATTGAGCAACTGAAACTGGCGTATTCTCCACCAAACTATTCAACTTCAGAAATTCAATACCCTTCCCAGGATGACGGTTGAACTGCAAGGTATTGTAAAATCACATTAAAGAAAAATGGGAAGGGCGTGATAGTGAATAGCTATCATCATTAGAAAGCTTAATGTAACAGATTATTTTAATATCATTTTTAAAATAGGAAAGAAGTCTCTTTGACCTCAAATGTCAGACTATTTTACTCGTTTTTGGAACAGAAGTACCTCGGATATTGCAGCTTCCATGGTAGATTTATGAGCTTTGACTTTCTCAAAGTTGCCTTGTGACTCTAGAGCTGAAGAATCTTCCTCAACAGATTTATGGTCTTCATTCTGCTTTGATTCTCTCCTCAACTTCTCCCAATCAACTAGTGATTTCAAAACACTCACGAGGCACTATTAGGAGGACAGAAGTTAGCACATCTAAAGATGAAATGACATTATTTCCTTCAGAAACTAACTTTTTTACAAGAGATACAAACCTGAAGCGATGAACCTTTAATTGATCCAATTTGAGTAGCGTTAACTGAGTTTGGATCCACATTTTGAGTTCCTTGGGCAATTCTTGATAGAGTTGTCACCTACATGTCAAGACAACTTGATAAGAATTATCCTAGCAACTAAGAAAATATATGAAAAGTCAAATGGCAGATTTGGAAAGTTACCATTCTTTCAAACGCATTTGGAGCATCAAGATCACAATCATAGTTTACATAGAGATCAACAAGCATCTGTGGGTCTTTGCAAATTTTCTCCAGCATCCTGCGAGTTTTTTAGTGAATGTAAGACCATTAGGAATACAACTAGCCAACTAGGTATGTCTAAAATCTGCATCGAGGCATCAACCTACAAGTTTTGGAAGTAGAGGTGGCAAAATGGGTGGGTTGGTAGCGGATATAAACCAGTATAATTTCTAAGGTTCGCAACAGGCTGGATTGCGTTGACCAGGAACACTTTTGTCCAAAAACTAGTCACTTTTATTTAGCAGCCCAAGTGCTTCAATAATGATGACATCAGACTATAATATTTCAACAATAATATTATAAAATCATTTACTTTGGGCCTTAAAAGATACGCCATAGTAGAGGTGGCAAAATGAATGGGTCGGGTCACGGGTCTAGATGGGTTTGGGTCTAAATGGGTCCGGGTCTAGATGGGTCATATAGAAGGATGGGTCTAAACGGGTCCGTGTCAAATGGGTCTCGGGTCGGGTCATCGGGTTCACCAAATTTTTTTTTTATTTGAGTGAAAAATGAAAGAAATGAAATGAAGTGAAAAAAAAAAAAAATTACCCGCTAGACCCGTCTAAACCCGTTGGTTAATTGTTACATAATTAGAGGTTATATTGAAAAACCCATTTACACCCATCCAAAAAATGGGGAGGAGACCCAACAAACCCACCCCCTCCTAAAAATTAACCAAATTGACCCAAAATTAACCAATGGGTCTAAAATTGCCACCTCTACGCCATAGCCACTTTTGATCTCCTTGACTCATTAAACCAACTTCTTATAGGCTATTATTATGTTTCACCTCTTTAGAGACTATACACAACCCAATAGTGGAATTTGACCCATTCACAAATAAATGGGTCTACTTGGAAGTTCTGATAGGTTTTGATCGAGAATTAGTAATAACTGCTGAAGGTTTTGATTGAATTATGCAGAAAAGGGTCATATCGAGAGAGAGAGAGAGAGAGAGAGAGAGAGAGAGAGAGAGAGAGAGAGAGAGAGAACTGGTCTGAATAGTATAACAGCAAGCGTTATAAAAAATATAAAAGAAATAAAAAATCATACCGAAGAACGCTTAATTTTAGATTGAGAGGGTATTCTGAGCCATCCAAAGATCGCAAAACAATCAATGGGAAGAAGATACCAATTTCAACCTGAAAATCATTTTTTAGCATAAGTAATTAACTTATAAAATTATAAAATTTTATCTAAATGTATGCTTTCAAAATGTTGGGGGTACCTTAAGGCTTTCCCTAAAACGCAACAATAGAACAGCAAAAATTCCTGTTGCATACTGCCAAGATGGGCATAAAAACATAATATTATAAAGAAACACAATAATTTTCCAATTAATGAGCAAAACTAAAACAAATGTGAAACAAACTAAACATTAAAGGAAGCATCCAACTTACCTGAAAGATGGCTGGGGATTGTGAAACTGATGCACGTAGTAACACGTATGATAGGTAAGCTTTTACAGAGTCGATGATTGTGAAGTTCTTGGTAAACGAGTGGCTAACCCCCTCCAACAACCCCTGCAAAATCCATTTCTTAAACACACAAGTATAATGTGAAAAAGCGCCAGGAATTTATTTGTAATTGAATTAAAAGCAATTAAAAGATATATCATTGCTACAAGTAACCTGTAGAAGTTCAAGTGACAGAATGCGTGTTTTTGTTGTAACTTCATCATTATCTTCCTTCATACCCATCTGTAAAAAACTAAATTAAACCAAAATGTCCAGACGCGAAAGTCGACATACACGAAGCAGACACAAGAAAATATAAACCTTGCAAAGGGTGCGGAAAAGGAGCAAAGCATCACGTTGTCCAATGGTCATGCTGTCCTGATCGATCCCTCTTAAGAATAAAATATAAGACAAGTGTAAGCAATCCCATAAATGATAAACGGATTGTTAAATTGGCTATTATACATACCGTGTAGTCTTTCCACCATCTTCAAGTTTCACAGCCTTGTCAAGAACTGCCTCCAGGCCCTATATAAGAAAATTAATCTTGACTCAAACATGTAGGAATCAAATGATACAAAATATAAATACATAAATAATAAAGTTTTAGAGGTGGCTGGATTGGCAGGTTCTGAGCTTAGATATATTACAGGTAGAAACAGGGCAGGTCAGGTAGGGTTGACCCACGAACAGTTTCTAGTCCATATTCCAGAGTACCTTATATATTATTAAGTTAAATATGATTACAAAAACAAATAGTTACAATCATAATCGAGGTCTCTGAATAAAATAGTTTAGCAGGTCGTGTGTATCAAAAGTAGACTTTAGGAGATTGTCAGCCCATTCGACCCGATTCACTTCTAGCTGAACTTCTTAATTCAGCCCACTTGAACTTTTTCTGATACAACAAAAATTAGATCGATCCATTCAAAGTAAGTGGGTCGAAATGGCCACCTCTATTAACTTTACAACATGAGACTAAATGGAAATTAACCTTTATATCAGTCCCACCAGCAAGATTATGAAGCTCTTCCAGAGGGGTGTCATTCTTTTGACCATTTTCGTCACCTGACGAACTTTCTTCAACCTTCGTGGATAAACCACTTCTCTTATTTGAAGACATCTGAACAAATTTAGATTTAGAATAGTCTACAAATCTTTTCTTGTGTGTAGAAGAACAATTTTCTATTATATACCATATCCGTTTCCATTCGCCTGAATACTATGCTGATCATTTGGGTTAGCATAGCCTTGGATGTAGCTTGGTTGATAGGACTTTTACTAAAAATTTAATCAAAAGAGATATTAGTTAATTCCCCTAGGACAAACGTGAAATTACTTCTAAATTCATAGATGGCAAAAGTGGGCGGGCTGTGTACGGAACAAAATAGATTAAGGTCAAAACGAGAAAATTCGTATGGGTCGAGGCCAGGTTGACCTAAGCCTCTTTCAATCCAAAAATTAAAAAAATTTAATAACAAGAAGTGTGCCAAATATGATTAAAAGATTATATTATTCCAATAAAATTTGGTTTAGGAATTCCAAAGCACTAAAAATACACTTCGGGTGACACCCATTTGACCTATTAGAGATAAAACATAACCCAAATCAACCCATTTATAAGTAAATGGGTCAGAATTGCCATTTCTATCCGAAATAGAAAATTAAGTACCAACAGTTACCTATTAAGAGCAATGTTATAGCACACTCTGATGACCCCCAACAACGCTTCCCCATGAACTAAATATAATAAAGCAAAGAAAAATAAGAGAACAATTCTTAACTGCCACATTCCTCTTATTGGATATGGTTGGTATTTCGCCACAAATAAGAACAAAAATATTTTTAACCATTTATTACCTCTAAATTTGGCAGATGCGACGGCAGTAAGTAGCACTTTCAAGACTTGAAGAGTTGTACTGCATGAATTTATTCCGATGTTATTGCAAAGAATGACACACTTGGAGAAAAAATTATGACACAAAAAAAGAAAATGAAAAGAATTATTATATGGTACAACTAACCTATCTGGTGAGGAATTGTCCACACAACTGCAGACCATATGAAGTATCTCTGTAAACAGGGGAGCATTTTTACCATTTTCTAGACCAGGATCACCCTCTAGATGGTCATATGCAATGAGTTTCTGCACTTAGAACATTATAATGTGAATATTTTTTACATACATATCTCCTATACATGATTCAATAATGAGAACCTTCATAAAGCCTTTCTACAAGACGACCACCATATCACTTACATAGAACAGGTCCAACAGGTTAATATAAAGCATACAAACTCCTAAGTCGATTTTATTCAAATACTGTACCTTCATTTTTTTTGCGAAATCATAATTCACACATATATAATATATTATCTACTAATGAGTATAAAATGAACAAAAACTGTTTACATGTCAACCCAGCTCGGTCCGACCCGTACTGAGCTTACATGTTTCAACCCAAACCGAATTTGACCCCGCCCCCCCCCCCCCCCCCCCCCCCCCCCATCTTGCCAATTATATGAGGAACACTTGAACTTTTGTATAAAGGATTCTAGCATAGTAGCATATCTATGTATTTTATTCTGTATCTAAAGCTAGAAACAAACAAAATTGACTTACATGAAGACAGTCTAATGCGAGCTCAATGACTTTGGGATTCTTGGTCTCGAACGCAAGCCGCAGTGGATTGAGAACAAGCTCAGACTCGGCTCCTTCCAGAGTATGCCCAGCACTAGCCAAGGTCGTCTTCACATTTCCACCCAATGCCACAACAGCACCAACGTTTTCTGCCTCCTCAGTATTGTGCGAAACTGAAGGTGTTGTATCTGGCTCCACTTTCGCTTGTACAGTTCCATCATCGGATTCAGGCACACTGCAACAATGAAGTCATTTCATAAATTGAATAAACGGTATCCAAGTAAATGTGAAGATGTGTGAGCTCTCAGATTATAGGACATAACTAAAGCTAGGATTACTAGGTGGAAACATCAATATTTATCTACGATAATACCATTTGGTGTAATCCCGCCATTTGGCGGTTGTCTTAGAATTTACAAGATATACTCTGTACTACTACACCATAAACTGCGATATTTGAATAAATGGTAATGGCTTTGATACGTGGTTTATAAGTATAAGCTACTTAGAATCTCGACTGATGGTGCCAAACTTACAAGACTGTAAAAAATGTACCACTTCATGCAGAATAGGGGGTTTAGGTAGTTGACATTGGCTTTCGAACAATACTCTTAGACGTTCCATCAAATGCTCAACTTATACTGATTTCAACAACATTATTCATGTAGGCTTTGTGGCATCAAACTCTTATGTCATAATCAATAAATTACAGAGCATATATAATTTAAAGGTGATCTTAAGTGCATATATTATATCATTGCATTTATTTTACAAAACGTGCAGCCCTTTATCTATATTGACTAATCTATGTAACTATGGAAGAAATTGTAACATTGCGACTCAGATTCCTCTTGATCAACTTACGTTAAATTACCTAAAAATGGATATATTTAATATATAGATGATGGCATATAAAACAAGAAGTTCAATAGGACCACTACTTGAGCAACAACATTATATTCCTCATGAACACTACTTGAGCAAATAAAACAAGAAGTTCAATAGGACCACCTACCTTTGCGTAACGGTTTTTTGACCATTGGCAACCACCTAGCTCTGTTTAATTCTTTTTAACACTATTTTGGAGTCTACAAGGAGTAGAGCTTAAACAAATCTAGCCTTGGGGGTGGCAAACTCTACTCAAAGTTTTTTAGAACACTGATCTGGAGACTTCAAGTAGTAAAGCTTAATCAACATATGCTCGCGGGCAAACTCTAAAGGCATATAAGATATTATGATATCCTTCAGCTGTCCTGGATTTGAATAAGCCAAGTGACTTTGCTTTGGTTCCAAACCTCCTCAGTAAATGACTCAATAACATCTTAAAACAGCTTGTTTTAGTTGGTTTTATGTACTTTCTATTTATATATGTGGCTTTCATTATTAACCAATTATTCAACCAAATTTAAAAAATTTATATTACTTGATTACTGTTCAGCTACATGAACTGTTTTCAATTGTCTATGCCATTGTTCTAAAGCATTTATCTCTAGTTTATCGAACTTAGTCTAAAACATATCAGGATTAATGCAACTTAAAATAAACGAGTTCTTATTAAGAACAGTTTTTGAAGCGTTTAGATATTAGATATGCAGTAAACCCTCAAAATGAAAACACTATAAATTGATTCACAACCAACAGTTGTAGATGTCTTCAAGTTCAGTGTCCAAGAAAGCAGTCCACCTATTATGGGGAGGAAGGAGCATATCATACATCCCAACTAATGACAAATATAGAGACATCTTTTCCCTTTTTTTAAATCATCACTAGATCTGTAGCTAGAGTCTAGAGATGCCAAGCGTGTGTAGAGGTGCATCTCTATTTCTTTTAATCTGAAACCATAAGTTAATTATATCTACAATAATCCTCCTTTTTACTATTACATCCACTGGTGTGATTCTCTGTCACTCTTTCCAGTGGCGTATTCCAATTACATGTGAAGTACTCAGTTTCACAGTTACAAACACAAGCACGTACAGACAGACATAGTGACATACAATACAACGAAGCCAAACTAGGTTAGCAAGAAAGAAAGACAAAGAAAAGGATCAGAAGCAGGTTATTACAGCAAATATCTGGCAACCAAAAAGTAGCAACTATTAACAAGCACATGCATCCAATCATAACGATGAATAGAGCAAGCACCTTTTATCTGCTGCGTCTGATGATGTCACTATGTTGGCATCACTTGATGTCACCTCTTTATTGATCTCCTTCGAATTTTCTGAATGCAAGAGGAACCAGAATTAATAATATAACAAAAATCAACAACGTTAGAGAGAAACTTAAGCATGGAAGAAATCAAAATCCTATAATTTGAAAGGATTATAGAAAGGGAATCAGGAGAGCCTCTAAATCTGAATGACCCACAAAGGAACGAATGTGCATTTCATGCTTGATTTGTTGCACATGGCCTACACTTGTCCACAACATCTGACACAAGAGTACACACCATACATTACCAAACATACATATGACTACATATCTACTGTACCACATATCCTACCCTTATCCAATTCTTTGCCTATTTTTACTCATCCTATCCATCGCCTTTTGAAATGCATTTGTAACTACTGTTGAAGTGCTTCACTCTAAATTCTAAAAGCACAACCTTAAAATCAAGCATTATAAACTAGTGGATACAATACCTAACTTACTTACTACGAATGTGTATAACTAACAAACTCTAAAAAACACATAATGACCTACATACAACAAAAACCTATACATTCATTTCACAAAAACAAGTTAAACTTCAACTTTAATGCCATACAACTAATATGCGTATTTAAACTATATCTATAGCAATGTATACACCAGATAGAACAATGTCAATCACAACTTATGTCACACTATCACACATATTCCTCCTCCTCATTGTCAACATTGTGTGTACTTTACGCATTACAAGCTATACCTAAGCCTAGATCCTTTTTTTTCGGAATCAACACAAGAATTGCTGATCTAAACACTATAAAATCAATTTACAAACGAATTACATGTACACATTGAAATTCAAAAGTAAGATCTGGAAGTACGAATTGAAACAGAGTAAGATATTGAAATCAAACCTAGATAGGATTGGATAGCGGTTTGAAGAGAAGTATATTTCTTTCCAGAAGATTCTTTGAGCATCGATTCAAATGCTCGAGTAACGAATCCACCTGCTGCACCTCCGGCCATGTTCGATTTACAAAATTGTTCCAATTAGATGAATGAAATAAAAAAAGGATTCAATATGAAGTTGATATTATAAAGTGTTAAGTGATTAGAGATCTAGGTTTTAAGTTGAGATTGATGAAGAGTAAAAGGAGTTGAGTTTGGGAGTGTGGATCGAGTTCTGTGGCTCGCTCGATCCGGCTCTGAGATCTCGGGTTCGACGTGATGGATGGATGGATGGATCAAGCAAGTTAATTAACAGAAACAGAAATAAAGAAATAAAGAAATGAATAAAGAATAGAAATATGAAAACCCCTCAAAAATCGTGGGTTTATGACAATTCTTTTTTGCTTGTAAATAGTCGTCGAGTCGGATTACTTTTGGTAAGGAGCATCTTATGAGACTTACTACCTATGAAGATGGACTAATTATTTATGGATGTGCAACTTTTTCATATAAATGGGGTTTTTTACGACCATGCGATCAATTTCTAAGAGGTCGTCAATTATACTAGTTGCTTTCGGCTTAGCACTTTTATTAAGTGTAATAGTAGAGTGCACGTATGATACGTGTATATATGTGGCCTCAAAACTCGAAAAGATGTATACAGCGAAAACATGACTCAATATAAGTCTTGAATCTTTCATGTCCATGTACTCATAAACCTCATGTGAGGTTGTTTATGACAATATAAAATAGTAATCAGCACTTAATAAATGAGGATTGATATATTTGCTATCCATTTTGATAAATGCACAACAATTATGCGTTAATAAGTTGTACAGTACAACTTATTAATGCATGATTGTTGTGGATTTATCAAAATGGGTGGTGAATTTATCATCGCCCTTGATAAATTTATTAACAACAATGAGGTTTGTATGACTATGTTAGCTACGGTTAACAAAAAAAAGTACTTCAACACTCTCTTTTCTTTAAACTCATTAGGAGTTCTATATTGGTAGTGCTAAAAACATGTTCTTGACTATAACCTTTTACATTCTCAATTTTTTAGTAGTTAGATACATATTTCAAACCCAATATATACGTCACTAGATAACTTAAATCGCACTCTGGAAGTAAGATGTTTTAATGAATATTTTTGCAATTCATCGACTTTAGAATTAGAAACATCTATAGTTGATTATGTATTTAAGATCAAATTTGTTACATGGATGAAAACTACTCTCGTCAAAATTTACATCGCCTTTTCTAGTGAAATTGTATTGATTGAATCTTGAATTAGAAGTGATACAACATATTATACATTTATCATCATATCATATAGTTATAATCAAATTAAAAGCAATAATCAATAAACTCTAGCATTATGAACACTTTAAAACCATTAATGATCTTCACTTATATGATATATTAAGCATCTTAATAGTCTATTTATAGAAATTTTTAATATTAAGATTCAACATTTTCATATATGGTTATCTAATTCTCATTTTAGAAGATAACCTTATTATTTTCAAATATTTCTTACTTTTTACCAACTATATCTCGAACTCTGCATACGAGCAAAATATTCTTATCTCACAATCACGGGTAATCCACCAGTGAATAAGAAAATAATATACGCCTATCACCGAGACGCTATTTACAATAAAAATATTAAACTATGTTACATAGTTCGAGTATTATGCTAATTTAGTAGAATGTAAATGACCAATTCTAGAAAACACAACATTAACCAACAACAATGGTATCAATACTCCCATTCGAATCTATGAATTAAGAAAACAGTCACCATCTTCAACCTTTGTTCTTATTGAACTGTAATTTTTTTTCTTAACAGTTAACACTAATAAATAAATTTTATAACTCTTAAAAACATGATCAAACCTATCTATTAACGGGGGGGGGGAACAGCACACAAACACATAAACTTCACCATACAAAAAAACCTTAAAATCAACCCCTAACTTTAAAGCACACTTAACTCACTCCGAACTTTCATCCGAATCACTTTCGTCTTGCCTTAATTGTTGTTGGAGAAGCTTGATTATTCCAGCACATCCATAGATTGGATCTCGTATCCTTGCCTCAACTTCATATGCCAATGAATTAACCATGTCCTCTCGTTGATTGGAGTTAACTTGGCATATCATTTTAGTCAAGTTAACGACTCCAAAGATCTTATGTACATTGAAAAACTTTTGAGGCTCTTCTGCTGGGAAGTATGGAGCAAACACACATCGTAAAATAAATTTTTATGCAATTTTTATTTTCACAACATCCCTATAGTAACTCTTCATGTATGTTGACACTTAACATGTCGTATATGACAGGCAAACATATAACATTTACTCCGTATTTATTAATTAATATATTATAAATGTATTATCGTATTTAATTTATCAACTAACAACAAACCCAGTTATCTGCCTTAGAAGTATAGCCCAACAATACCTATGGCCAACCGTCTCACTTTGGTTAATTAACCCAATCCGACCTGCTCCCATACTAATAATCAAATAAAAAATTTCTAGGGATGATTGGTCATGTGGGGCGTCTCAGAATTTTTGAAGGAATGAAAAAAAAAAAAACGATTAGTTTTCGAAATGAGACTATATATCTTGCTATAAGATATCTATATTATCCTTTTCATTTCGACTCAACTTACTTTGAATCAGATACATGTATTCTTTTTTCTTGCAACGAATAATAAAATTATAAAATTATATTATTATTATATGTATATATACATACACACACAATTATATATACATACACACATTTTGAGCCTTCTATAATTCGGACACCGTGACCGATCTACCACATCATCATTCATCTCTCAAAGAAGGCCATGTGATTTATTTGATGTTGATTGCATATTAATCAGGTGCAATATATATAGCCTAAAAGTAATTCTATTAACCTTTTTAACTATTACAAAAACACATAATTATTCCTTCATTTGTTTTTATATATGCACTTAATCCATGCAATTGTTGCACGGATCGGATATTTACCTTCATTGTGTTCTTCAACATTAAAATTTTAATTTATGGAAATCGTATAGAACCGAACCAAATGTTAAAGAAATAATATTTTATAATCATAAACATTAATGTAGATATTTACATCTTTCATGTAAACTAAGGATCATTGTAAATTTGATTGTTAAGCCAAGCGAAGAAGAAATCATCATCACTTAAAATATATGGTTTATGAAGTTAATGACACTTGTAAATCAGATTTAAACAATCAGTAAATAAGTAATAACTATTCAGTCGTCATTTCTAAGAAAAAGAATGAAATAGCCAATCGAAAATACCTTAAATCGCACTCTCGAGTCGAGACCTTTGATAAACAATCTTCTATCTTCCCTTTTTCGTGTTCCCTCGATCACCCTCTTTGTTAAGGTTTTTTGCTGGATCACATTGGTTGTTTTATAGTAGCAGCAAACAAAGGTAACTTTGATGATGATCCTAACAAATCGTAACAAACTAACAACCTTAATATACTATTGTTTTAGTTTATTTAACAGATATTGCCATTATTATTATTATTAATTTCTTTTACCATCTTTCACACTTTCACCCTCCAACCATTTGCAGCAAAACACGTGGTAAATCATTTTGGTGTCACGTACTTAATGTCGCCCACTCATATATACCAAAAAAACTTGTTTAGAATTTTATTTGAGGAATTTTTAATATATTAAAAACGTGGAAATATTTTAATGTGTTGTGGATGTATAATTTTTAATTTTTTACGTAGATTCTCAAATATATAGCATAGGTTAAATAATTGAGGGTTGTCCATAGAATTAGATAATTTGTGGATGTAAATCACTAAATCTCCACAAATTACTCATTCATTTCTCAAGATCAAAAGCTTTGTTTTGACAATTTCAAATACTTAAAAAAACAAACAAACAAATAATTTTATTTTATTTCATTTTAAAACGAAAAGAAAAGAAAAAACATAAAAAAAAAAAAACAAAAAAAAAACAACGATGTTAAGTTCTCATTGAGGACTTTATGTATATCACGTGTAAGTCTACTTTTCCTTATCCTACTTGCTAATTAACTTAAAGTAACTAAAAGTATATTAGCTACGTGTAATTGTAGCCTATTCCCCACCTTTATTGCTTACAAAATTAGTTTAGAATAAAGTTTGATTTTTCGAAAGAAAACTGATTCCCTCAAATTCTCATGTATAGCCCAATTTTTAGTGAAAATTAAAAATAAAAAGATATACTTTATCCTAATCCGGATTATTAACTAATGTTGTGATTTTGTATGGTGTAAATGAGTTATTTTTATGATATTTTTGTAGCCAATGAATCTACGTGAACTTGTAACCATGTTAATTGTAGCCCATACATAGTTTATATGGTGATATTATAATAATCGTTTAAAATTGAAAGTAATGAATTTTGTTAGAAAGTTGCATTTGTAAATGAGGAGAGTATTGAAGTTCCATTTGTAAATGAATGAGGATCCATGTAATTAAAATTCTTTGATTACGTACTGTCGCTGAATTTGAGACAAACTCAAAAAGACGATTGTGTAGTTTTATCTTATATAACTTATAATAATAATAATACTGTAACGTTTGACATTTACTAATAATATCATTTTTGTCAAGAAAAATTTGCTCTAATGCATCATCAATTATCTTAATTAATGTCTCTAGCTAAGGTAAAGAGGAGATCCATAACACATTTGCATTCACGATTTGTTTGAACGGTAAAAGTTCATATAACGATCGCGTACAGGCCGGGAAACTAAACCAGTTAGATAATATATTATTGTTGATCGTCACGTATTCATACGATCAAGACATTTTCTATCGTAAATCCTCAACTTAAACGTATTCATTTAATGTGACAACAGACTATAGCGTAAACACTTTTTCCAATAATACAAATGAAATTATGTTATTCAATTATAGACTCCAATTATGTTTTCAAATTTCAATTATAGACTACACATGAACGCGCGCAATCTTCTTCATGAAGCTGAAAATGAATGCCAAATGACTTGGAATTCATGCCTCCCAATAAATTAAAGGTTAATCTATACTTATATATTAAAAGGGAGTTACTTAAGCTTCTAAGCTGAGTTGGCATCCTTCTTCTAAGCAAAGAATTTTGATGATGTGGATTCATGAGGTTCAAGAAAATTTCTCATTTTTTTGAATTTTTTAATAAATCAGAAAATGAGTGTGCTGTATTTATTTGTAGTTTCCTAGATCTGTAAATGGGCTTTTCAGTAAGCTTACTTAACAAGCTTTAATTTGATTGGTCTCTCTTCCAAAACCACTCACGCCTACCTCTTTTCATGCGCACCGCCCAAAAGTTTTGAAAACTCAAAATTCATTTATGCTTCTTTTCTTCACCTGGTTACTCACATAGCTCTCCCTCTCTTCGGTCTCCATTTTTGTTATTCAAGTTCTCTTTTCTATTTTAAAGATACCTTCAAATTAGTACATGTATATATATCTTTTTTCATTCTCTTCATTAGTTTTTATTTCTTTTTGGTATCAAGCAGTACTGATTTGGACGCAAAAAGCGAAACTTCCGGCTGGTTCTTCGAAAAGGATTCACAAGGTATGTTATTAATTTTGGTTCAATTTTGATATTTAGCTTAACAAGCAATACGTGAATCATCAAAAAATTTTATATTAATGGTATGCTTTATTCTTGATTTTTATTTGAAAATACAATAGCCATGAAACATTTAACTAATCCATGTTTCATGATGAAATGATCATGATATGAAGATTATGTTTGTTTATTGAACACTCATATTATGCATACCAAGTATTTGATTAAATGTCTAGATGAAAAAGTATCCTTTGATTTAGCACTAATAAGTTTGTTTGGGCTTTATATTTGTGCAGGTTTGGATAGAGATCCATGGCTGTATTTTTGAAATAGATGTTCGTCTCCATCTTTCACATCTCATCCCTAAAGTTGTGGTATGTGGTATGGAGACCTCTATTCCAACGTCTCAAAGCCTTCACTAAATGTGTATTGATGTTATATTATGAATAAATGATTGCTTGCAGTGTAAATGTCTATTCCATTGCCATGTATGAAGTTTAAATCAGAGACCATTTGATTTACTCTTTGATTTGTTATTGAGTTGATAATTTGATATATAGCTATAAGGAGATGGGTTTTTGCCAATCTCATTGATCTATTTTAGATGTTGGTAATGAAGCTACTGGTTATGGATTGGTAATCTCTTTCCTTTTTCTGAGTTTTTGCAAGTCTTCGCATTCATGATTAAAAAGGTTTTAACATAATGGAGTGGTTTTTATAGGTTTTCTTTGCACAACTTATACTCGCAAAAATGAATAAAGAACTCAAAGGGCTAACGTTTGATGGATATAAACTCTACAATCTTTTTCAAGACGTATGTCCAAAGACTCCATTAATAATGTGTCGGTTTTGTCTTTTCCTGGTCAGTGGTTTTGAAAATATAGCAATGAATGTCTTAGATAAGCTTATTGCATATGGCGCTCTTCCCATTACATTTACAATATCAGGTTAAAGAAAGCTTATTTTTATGATTGATGATGGATGTTTAAGGGGAAGGAGGTGATGGTAAATAGGAAGGGTAGATAGGATAATGGATCTTGGGTTTGGTCTTGGCAGCGGGTTATAAACCTAAGGGGAAGGGCTGAGTGAATTGGAAGAACTATATGAACAACTTTCCTCGATCTTTTGTTCCTAATGAAAATTAAATTGCAGGGATACAGGGATGCTGCTGTCTTCTTTTTGTCTAACCTTCCATTTGGCAGTAAGTTCTAACTTCTAAGTGTGTTTTAAATGTTTGTTCAGGGTAGTGAAACCGGAAGATACAAAGATGGATGATTAGACACAATAAAGATATAATATTTTGTTTATGAATCAAGTAAGATTTCAAGTTTTTTTTATGTAAAATGTGATTTTCTTGCTTACTGAATTTGCTTGATAAATGCCATTGTTATTCCCTTTTAATTCTTGATATAAGTTTTATTCCTATTGCATTCAGTCTAAACAAATCTTTTTATTTCCTTCTACTCTTTTTATGCCTTACTATATTGTTGTTTCTTTTCGTCAATTTAAAATTGGGGTATATGTTAATGGATTTGGTAGACATCAGCTATATCATATCTGGAGAGATATAATTAACAAGATATTTGGGTCTAACATACTGACTAGCCTTGGGTTAATTCAAGAAATAAAAACATGATCTTTGTGTACTAGCTGGCTTTTGCTGATATTTTAACAAAATGAATTTTTTCATTGATAAATTTCATAAATCCGCCTATGAATTTTGAACCCACTTTTTTACTAATGTGTTCAATTTGCTTCTTTGTTGTAACTGATCCTTCCCATGTGTCTGGTATGGCTGTATATTGTTCCTTTTCTCTTATGTGATCATTCTATTTCTTTTATTCTGCACAAATGAATTCTTGCTTGCATTTGGTACTAATTTAACAACTTGGAATGAGCCTTTTGCACGATCATCTGATATAAGAATGTGCATTATTATAAGGTAGCAAGATCATGTGATGATATGATAAGATTCTAAGTTTTTTTGGCTCAAGTATTCAAAATAATAATGCTATTCACATGGTTTCAGGAGGAGCTCATTGTCACAGTATAAATTATAAAGTTTCTCTCGAGATGAGTCGTTAGTTGTGAATTTTAGAACTAAAGTGTGTTTGATGTTTGCAATTAGAAAGACTAGCAGATACCATTTGTAGTAAGAAGATTATAAAGCAAAGTAAATCACCGAAACCTTTTTATTAGAAAGCAAATTACTATATTGTCATAGTTTCTGGGTCTTATTGGTCTGGACTTGTGAAGAGCTTCTTTTTCCTTTTTAATCTTTTTCTTTATATATGTGGTTTAACTTTTGTTTTGGTTGTATATTTGTTTAGATTTGGAAGATGACGGTGATGATGACTGTTCGATCATCTATTCAGTATGATTCATCCGGTATAAACCCCCTTTCATTCTTCGAACTTTTTTTTCATTTTCAATTGAAGATTTTTGAGGTTTAATTGGATGCTATTTCAGAAAAATAGTAGCTGTTGGAAACAGATGAAGATAATTCACCATTAATATGTAGCTAGCAGATACCATTCATTTAGCAATTTTAAAAAGTAAACCAAAAATACAATCCCTGACAATAGATAATTAGAAGTGAACTGGTCCAATTTTTCATTATCTAGGATTGGTCTTTGTTATAACTGTTATTTAAGTGCAATAAACAGTTGCCAAATATTTAATTTCTTCTGTGCAGGATGTGTTGGCAAAATTAATGTGGTTCTCACAGAATAGCACCAGAGCGCTATGTGTTCTCTCAGCTAATGGTGCTGTATCCGTAACACTTCAGCAATCAGCAACTTCTGGTGGAAGTGTCACGTATGAGGTCTGTCTTGGTGTTTACTAGATGTGGCTATTTTCAATTCATTCATTTTTTATTTGGACTATTTGGGTTATGTTTTATCTCTAATGGGTCAAGCGGCTAAAACTAAAGTTCTTTTTTGCTAAAAAGGAATTGGGTCAAATAGGTCAAAATTTGCTCATCGTGCACCTGTAATGCATAAAGCATCCTATATTATTATCCAGAACCTTAGGAGTATTATTGAAATACCTCCTTCTAGAGATGGTTTTCACATTTTTGACATGTATACGACGTGTATAGGTACCAAGCTCTCTATGCTGCTGCAGGAAAGCTCACAGACAAATCTGATGTTTTTTCTTTCGGGGTCATGCTGTTGGAACAGGACGCACACCCATTGATTCAGCTCAGACTTTTATGGACGATAGTTTAGTAGATTGGGTAAGTTCACTTGCATACAATCTTTCTTTATTTTAACATATTTTGAACTTTTTGCTGGGAGTTTGTGGATTTGGCCCAAGTCTACGGAGAAATTAGGCAAGAATACATTAATTTACAATCAGAAAACTTGTACGAAAATTGATTATTGATGCAGTAGTATATGAATTAGCTGTATTGATATCAGTAGTTAACAATGAAGACTTATATATTTTCGTAAGTGTATTATTATTAAAGGTGTCAATTATGACCCATTTACATGCGAGAGGGTCGCTTTGTTTATTTTGTATCTTTTGCAGGTTCAACTACATAGTCAGTGCGAACATCTCTTTTGACTTGCTCAGTTTTGATCTTGCAGCACGAAATAGCTTATTTCTGGCATTAAAAGTGTTAATTGTAATTGATCTAAGTGAAAATTGGAGCGCTGGTGTTGCTTACTAAGGGATATATATACTATTTTGGAATGCACGAAGCGTAAAATGAAAGGGTTTTCTTATAACGGGTAAGACCCATCGTTTATGCATTAAACTATCTCTGTTGTTGCATTGCTAGAATATTATTGTTGCAGGAGCCTTTTGTGCTTTGCACTTGTCTCTCGTGTTGTTGATGGGTATCTTTTGTCTTGTATGAGTTTTTTTAGGTAAAGTCGTGGAGGAGTTTTCTTGACCTGCATATCTATGAAAACGGTGTCTACTACTTATCTAAATGTTTTTTCAAAGTGGTGAATTGTGAGAGATACAACTGGTGACCTGGTGTACATGAGAAGCTATTAAAAAGCTTATGCAATTGTACTTATGTTTGATATAATGGTGAGAAAAGTACATGTACATTGATCTGATTTGGAAGATAGATACATAGGAACATGGTTTCGACAATGATTTAGTCTATGTTTTAATTAAGTAGTTGGTTTCTTTCACTATATAATTTATTGTAAAACTATATGTGGTAACCTTAACTCACGTAATTATAAACCAGTTTACCTGTATTATGTGTATGTATAACCATGCAGGTCATACAAGTTAGAAACGTACATGGTGAACTATGTTAAATGTGACTGACTTGCAAGTATGAAATGTACATGGTTATAGTGACAATGAAAACATATTCCAAAGATCCTTTAATTAAATCCTTGTGTAATTCACCAACAAAAATGTAGTTTTTGTTTGTGTTGGACAAATTTTACAATCAATTTTAATTAATCTATTGTTTGTTACAAAAATTTTACAATCAATTTTATGTTATTAAGTAGCAAATTTAAAAAGGGAATACATAATAGGCTTGTGTATTATTCAATTTTATTAGAAGGATTAATCACTAGAAGTCTAGAATGGCTACAAAACACAATGATATTAAATATAAAATATATAGTATTACATAGAACTTACTTCTACATTCTTTATAATAATCGTAAAATATATCAAATAATTACAAAACTAAGATTTTTCATCAAACCCGTGTATACACGGGTCAATAAACTAGTATATATATATCGGCTCCCTACTCGATCCAATCTGAGTAAAAGAGTGGTCATTGAGTCATTCTAAATTCCCATAATTGCACAATCTGTAATGATATAGAAAAGTAATAGTTCTTTTTATTAGTTAATCTATCTATATTAATATATATAAGAAAAACTTTAAAAGAATCACACCCTTTCATTTTGAGACAAAACCCTTCATTATCCATCCCTTGAATCAATCCATGACATCATTTACTTAATTAATTGTATAATAAATTACTAATATGCCCTTGATTTTAAATTAGCAACTATTCAAACGTTAATTTTTCTATCCTTCCTGAGGAAGCTATGTAATTTTCAAAATTCAAATGAATACAAATATTAAAAAAGGTAACAAACCCATCAATCTTCAATTTCAGTTGAGCACTTTTACACATAATCAAATTCAGGCCTAATATTCAATTTCGATTAACGATGCAAAAGGATTTAATCTCCCTTTCATCTTCATCATCTCAATTAACTGCATAAATTATTTGAATGAATATTTTGCCTTCACTGATTATGATTTAAGTTTTGCCCATTAATTTTGATTTTGTGTGAAATTAAGGTTTATAGAGTCTCATCCTTCATACATATTACGATTAATTAATTTTGATTTTAAGTCTCGTTTAATTATGGTTTCACAAATCTTTATTAGGTTTGAAGACTTGGTTTTAATGAAACGATTTTGACTTATAATTGTTGAAATACAGGTTTTTGAGATGAAACCAAACCGATTCCGATCAATTATTCATCATCATCATTGTCTATAGAGCTTCTTCATCGTGTTTATCCCCATGTAAGAAACTAAATATTAAATATAGTTATGGTTATGATTTTTGAGATGAAACCAAACCGATTCCGATCAATTATTCATCATCATCATTGTCTATAGAGCTTCTTCATCGTGTTTATCCCCATGTAAGAAACTAAATATTAAATATAGTTATGGTTATGATTTCTGTTTGTATTAAAGAATGTTGCTTGATTGACATAGTCATTTTTATTGAACATAAGCATGACGCACGCTACGTGTTTGATGAATTGTCAAGGTGAATTCTTACTTAATATGTTGAAAAAGGTTGTTCGTATTTTCTTTAGTACTAGGTTGCTGTTAGTTTTTTCAACCTCTTAATTAACAACACAACAACAAACTAATGAAAAATCTATTCATCGTTAGTCATAATTTAGGTGAGCTGCGAGAAATGATCATCGAAGTTCTACGCTATAGGTGGAAAAATGGGAAGGTTGGTTAGTTCAGTCAAAATGACTAGATTATTTATGTGCTTTTACACACAACGAGTTCCAACTGCCATTCAAAGACGTATTAGACAAGACTAAAAAAGATGTAAGGGGATAAGGATCTAAAAGTTAGGTACTTTGTTCCACAAAAGCTTATTCAATTTTTTTATTTGCTTTAATAGTTGCTAACCGTCTAAGACATACTTTGTATGTCAAAGCTGGGCAGACACTTCCACCAAACGCCATGAGATGATGAACTGGTGAATGCAATACGAACCAAGAAGACTGATTAGCATTATAAGCATGTGAATGCTGCATGGACAGAAGCTGAAGCTACAACAAACAAGGAAGGTTTTATCTTGATTATTCTTTATTAATTTTATTATCATTATATTTCTCACTTGAAAATAACATGTACCGTAATGGTTTTTTAAAACTGATGGTTTACAAACAAGGAAGGTTTAATCTTGATTAATGTCTATTAATATTATTATCATTATATTTCTCACTTGAAAATTACATGCACTATAATGGTTTTTTAAAATTGATGGTTTCAAAAAGATCAATACATACGTGTGAAATCACAGTTTCTGATATTGAAGAGATCACAATGTTAGTTGATAATTTCATTAGTTATCATCATCATCATCATCATCATCATCATCATCAATTTCGAGTTGATTTATTATCAAAGGTGTGAGCTTTAGACCATCATTATTATTATTTTAACATGTCCATTTGATATCATTTACATGAACTTCACCCAGTAGCATGTTTTGATACCATTTATTTTTATGTTAGTCTAGATTAGAACTGTCCCACGGTGTCTTCAGGTTAAGTAGGCCTTGCTGGAAAAATGTATATAACTAGAGAAAACATCTAAAGATCAAGCAAAAAATAATGCCATTCTTGAACATCTTCGAAAGGTGTTTAGTTTTCTACAAAAATTCAATATAGGAGGCAATTTTACCCATTTTAATAATCAATGGGGTCCATTTGTTCTATGCTTTATATTAAATGGGTAAATATAAAGCTAATAGATTGAACAAGTTGGGGTCGTCCTAAGTATGTTTATTGCTAAACACCCATGAAGTGTATAAAATAATGTAGATAGCGTTTGTGGTCAACTTATACCGACATTGTAGAATTAAAATTGCTCAATTTGACTTATTAGATTAAGTCATAGCGTTCTAATGATTAGATTAAGGCATAGTGAAGAATATGTTCATTTATGTGTTCAAAGGAATCATGGGGTTCCACTGACTTTTGTAAGTTTGCATTCAGTCCCAAATGTGTGGTGACCTTAATGTTTTTATGTCAAACCTAAATGACAATCTCTTTCAAAAGTGTCAAAATGGTAGGGGTGAGCAAAATTAAAGGTTAACCACCCATAACCGATTAACCGACATTAACTTAACCGACATTAACTGAACTAAATTAACTGACTCAAATTATGGTTCGGTTATGAGTTTCCAATTAACCGACTAGCTTGGGTTTGTTACGGTTAACCACCCATAACCGATTGAAATTTACCGATCCGCCCAATTATATGTGTTTTTATTTGTTTTTTTATAATTGTACTTAGTTATATTTATATTAGTTTTTCATATAAGTTTATCAATGAATTTCACTATATACAACATATATTCGCTGCACTGAAGAGTTAAGTCGTCTTTTCTACTTGAATCACTTTTTGTGATTAAATCTAATGATTAAATTTCACTTTTATGGAAACAGATAGCTTGTCTCTCCACTTACACTCACTTACATCAGCTATTGTTTAGACTTTAGAGAACGGTGAATATGCTGTTAATCTGCACTTTACCGAGTTGCTATTCACCAACGATAGCACATATAAAAATAAATGAAAGGGGAAAATGGGAAAGCAAGTATGACATGCTAATAAGCTTACTTTAATCAAAGGGAATTACCTATGCTTTGTGGTAACTTAATCTAGATTTAGTTTGGATAGTTAATATATTAAAGAAACATATAAAAATAAGAAAAGTAAATGGAAGCAGATTACAGAATCCAAGCTGCAACATGATGATATGCACCTTGCCATCAAACACTATACCTCAACGATCAAATACATACTGTCCCAAATACAATGGTCTCATGCACACCACCTAAATGAATTTCTCAGTTTACGATGATACACATTTTTCATTTTGTTATTAATGAACTTCTTATTGATTGGATATCTCGAAGAAAAAAAATATAAGAAGGTGGTTGTAAAAGAAAGCTAGGGATAAATGAGTGCCTTGGATTTTGTAAAATCATATTTTGTGTCTTTCATAAAAGTCGATGGTTAACCGTTAATTGACCCATAATAGCAAATTAATTGATTAACCGATAGGCGGTTAACCAATAACCAACGTTTTTGATTTCTCATTAATCGACATGTTGGTTATGGTTAATTTTTTTCGCTTAACCGGCTCACGCTCACCCTACAAAATGAGATGATTAGGCGGTTAACCAATATTTTTTTTATTATCATAAATTTCTATTACAATCCCGCGAATTTTGCGGGTCTTAAACTAGTATATGTTAATACCATGGCTTTTTGTCCTTTTAAAGGAGTCATTGAACTAATTAATTAAGTACATATACATGAAAAACATAGGTACAAACATATATACAAAATATGAGTAGTGACTCTTCTTAAACTTGCTACTTCAATTTAATCAGGGGCGGAGTTTGAATAGGGGGCCCCCATAAAGATTTTGAAATTGCATAAAAAGTAAATTGTTTTAATGCATTAATGACAAATATAAAATCCAGTTGTGCACCTAAAAATTTATTCTTTATCGTAATCAGGTACATATGGGTAACAAACTTTTAAATCGACTCATTAGCATGCGACGTATTTTTTTATTTTATATTTAAAAAAATTCCACAATGTCTTTCACATATTATAATCACAATATTCATACATACATATTGGTTTAGTAAGAACCACAAATCTCTTGATTGTTAAGTTCACTCCATATCGTCAATTCAAATGTCCTTTCGTGCATGTAACGTAATCTTATGCTCTCAAACTAACTGTATATAATTTTTTATTAGTAATACAAAGGTATGTTCTTGTATTACTATGTGATCAGAACGTCATAAGAACGAATCAAACCTCGATATGAACAATTAATTTATCGTTGGAAAGACATAAAAACCTACAAAATCAACAATAATTTCTCTTATATATATACTATACGTTCCTAGTAAAACAAAGGTATGTTCTTGTATTAGTAATACAAAGGTATGTTCTTGTATTACTATGTGATCAGAACGTCATAAGAATGAATCAAACCTCGATATGAACAATTAATTTATCGTTGAACAAGAAACGGTATCTCATTGTTTGCTCAAATGTCATTAGGTGTGGAACATATGGAGAAAAGTTTGGAGTTGGTGGAGTGTTCATCCATATTAAAACCCCTTTCTTGACGATATTATTTCTACAAAAATGGTGATAAAAGAAAATAAATGGGTTTCAAAAGTTTTGAATGGCGTGTTTCTCCTTACAATCTGGGTGGTTTGAAAGTGGAGAAACCGTATTCTTTATGCATCGAATCAAGAAAGATTCAAAATTCAACTTGAAGATATCTTCCCTACTATTCAAAGATGTGCACTAATATGGTTGGAAAATAGAAGTAACGGAGCTGGTATAAATTGGAACAATTGAATTCTCAATCCGAAAAACTTTGATCCTGGTTAGCCTTGTCATAACTATCTATTTTCATGTAAAGAATGGTTGCTTATGCTCCATTTGGAGCTGATCATGTACATATTTTAATTGCGTTACTAATTAAAAAAACATCTCAAATGCAATCAATAAGTAGCTCGAACAAAAAAGAAAAAGTCGAATTTGTGATACGAGTATTATGCCGTTTAACAATGTCACATTAATTTGACTTTTGTTTCAAAATGTATTATACTTTACTTTTATCACTATACTATGGAGCATACTTTCAAAACTTTTATTGTATGTTGTGAACTTGTCAATTTCGTCTATTTACATTTTCCTTTTTTGACATTCTATTGTGTGTTTCCTCATACATACAATAGAATGTTAAAAAGGGAAAGTATACATACAATAGACGAAATTGACAAATTCAATTTATACAATTGAACAAGTGAAAGTTCGTGTCATACAATAGTAAAAGAGGCAAAGTGCAACGCACTTTGAAACAATAAACCCATTGTAGTTATTACGTTATACCATTCACTACAAGTTGAAATCCAGACAAAAAAAAAATAAAAAATTCATCACCAGATAGAAAATAGAGTAAGGCACTTGGGAATTGAAATATTAAATGTAAACTGTTCTTCAATGTTAGTATTTGAATGATTTTATCAAATATGTGTCCGTAAATGTGTGAGCCTTTGGAAACGCACACATCGACATTGAGATATTGCTTATTTGCCTAAAGTTATTAATTATTAAAGTTAACAGTTAAAATTAATAATTAAGTAACTAGAGGGATTAATGTGAAAATATTAAACTTGGGGACCAAGTTTTACCTATCTATAAATACACCTTTATAGATTAGGGTTAGGGATCCCTAAATTAATAATTCACAAAAAATCCTATCTCTTTTCCTCTTTGTTTTACGTCCAAAAAAAAAAAAAAAACCAAAAAAAGGTTTTTGTTGTTTGTTTGTGTTCGACGGCCGAACCACAAAAACATTAGGGGTTTTTGGTTTTGTTTTTTTTTTGTTTACAAACAAGAGAAAACAAGTTAAACTAGTTGATTAAGATCGGGCAAGTACTTGCATACAAGCATATCGATAAAGACGGTGTCGTGTACGTGACCAAGGAAAGATCTTGAACTTAGATCTAAAGGTTTTCTTACAAACAATTCAAGGCAATAAGGTATAACTTAATCCGATTTAATTATTCCTATGTGATCCTATTTTCCGCTGCTATGTATTGTTTGACAATGTGACTCGTGTTGTTTACCTATAGTGGTATCAGCCAAAACATAGGTTAATTTTTATTTTGGATTTAAAACACAAAAAATTGTGGGGGATTAAGGGTTGGTTTAATAAAAAGAAAATTTCATTATAAGCAAAGAAAAAAATTGATTATTTACATAATATTAATTTGGTGGATCGTAGACATAGAGGGACAAATAAGCAATAAAATTTTATTTATTTATTTATATTTGGTGGATCCCATGTCTACGAAAAATAGGAAGTTTTTTTGTTTTGGTTGTTTACGTGTGGGCGTATGAACATAAGGGGAAAAAAAAAACATGAATTTTTTTTTTTTAGGTATATAAATTAAATAAAGGTTTAGTTAAAATTGTTAAAAACTAATTGGTTAAAAGTTAAAAGATAATTAGTTTAAACCTTTATATTTATAAATTAAGGAGTTAATTTGAAACCAATCTACCTTGCAATATTTGATGTTTATAATTGTTATCTTTTTGCCATATTTAATTTTTATGCAAATTATGTTTGTAAAGTTACATGCATAACTTTATGGACATAATTAGATATATTGATATTGTTAAGGAAAATTAAAATTGAATTATTGACATAATATTAATTGTTAATTGATTATGTGCGACACCTAAAGATTTTGGATTAATAAAAAGTTATTTGTGGTTTATTTGATATATGAATTGTTTACATATTGATAGCTTACGCAATCCAAACTTGTTTATTTGAACGGATGTATGTGGTCCGTTTTCTTTGAAACGGGAGTTAATCAATATGTGAACAATGACCATAGAGACTTTTTGATTTAGGGCTCACCCAATTTGTTGCGTAGATTAATTCTTTATTTCATGTTATTATTTTTGTCAAATGGTTTTTTGAAAAAAATAAATTTTAATATGACTAAAGAATTATATAACGGATTTAATAAAACGTGTGATTGGTAATTCATAATTAAATGCACATCCTTAGTGTATAATTCCCAACTAGGCTCACCTACATAAAGGACGATGTCTAGGAAAGTTATGTGGATGCATTCTACTCCAAATGAGGTCAGGTTTTAAGTGATGCTTTGACGTCCCCTACCCTCACATGCTTTCCTGGTCGTACCTTTTGTAGAGCTACCGAATGGGTTTTATGATGACGATGGTACATTTGATTATTATATACACTTGGTGTATAGGAATTAGGCAATCATAGAAACACGTTTAAAAACCAGTAATAAAAACGTTTTGTTTTTACAACACAAAAATATGTAACGAAGTTGTATGCATGCCTCTTCGTACATATATATTTTGTCACCCATGGAATTAAGTCATATTGCTATCCATATTGCTTATACAACTTGTACTTGCTCGTCATTCTGCGTGAGACGTGGGTGAAGGGTATCCAAGGTGGATTACCACTCATCGTGAGACGGTGGTGGACTATCTGCAGTCTTCAGTTGGACGACTTAAATCGGGTTATGCAGTGAGACTATAAACGCCGATGGCAATAAGATGCGACGAAACATGATTAATGTCACGATCACCATTTTTGATGCTTGATCGAACCATGACATTAAGTCCCATAATCTAGGAATTGCATCGGTAAATGCAATTACTGAACGTCACTTACCTTTTGAGTATCATCTAGTTCCTAGCAGATCAACTGATGGAACGGTGATATGTCATTTGGGTCCTAGACTTAACGGAAAGTAAACCATGGGTTTTACATTTTTGTTAAGAAATTTTATGTCGAAAGTACTAATGAGAACTTTCTTTCTGTTTTGTAGAAATGGCACAAAAATCCACTACCGATGAGATTTTAAATGAAACCAAAACAGCGTTAAGAAGCAATAAGCTTTCTGGACCAAACTTTAACGATTGGTATCGATCACTGAGGATTGTCCTAAGAGTGATGGAAAGACTTGATATCGTTACTACACCTATGATCGCTGAGCCAAATGCCACTGCTTCTCAAGCAGAGCGTGATCAGTATAGGGCAACCTATAAGGTTCACAATGAAGTTGCTTGTCTCATGCTAAGCAGTATGACTCCTGAGTTATGTAAGCAATTCGAGAATAAATGGCCCGATCAGATGATCACTGAGCTGAGTACATTGTATGAGAAACAAGCCGGCCTTGAGCTAAATGACTTGATTCGAGATGTACATGCATGTAAACATGTATCTGGAACACCAGTGGGGACTCATGTTCTAGTCATGAAAAGCTTGTTTGATTGCTTGGATAGAATGCAATACTCATATCATGACCCTGTGGCTGTAAGCATTGTCCTCAATTCTCTTTCACCGGAGTTTGATGAGTTTACACGCAGCTATAATATGCAGGGTATGAAAAAGTCAATTAACGAACTCCATGCTATGCTAGTGGAATTCGAAAAGAGCATTTCCAAAAATAAGGTGAAAGACAACCAAATCCTTGCGATTGGTGGTGGTCAGGCCCAGAAAAAGAAGAAAAAGCAACCGCTACAAGCTAAGGGCAAGATTGCAAAGACTAGTAAAAATAAGCAAGCTGTTGTTTATTCTTCCAAGCCTAAGCAAACCCCTCCAGCTAAAAAGGTGCAGGTCTCTAAAGATGATGGGTGTCACCATTGTGGTCAGATTGGACACTGGAAGAGGAATTGTCCTAAGTATTTATCCGAGGTGCAAGAGAAGAAGTGAGTCGGCAATGCCGGATCTTCAGGTATCTTGACTATCGAATTATTTTCTTTCTCTAAAACAAATACTTGGGTATATGACACTGGTTGTGGTACTCATATTTGTAATACCTTGCAGGGGTTTAGAGCAAAGAAGAAGCTGAAGAATGGATCCTTGTATGTGTATGTCGGCAACGGCATACGTGTAGCAGTGGAAGCCATTGGAAGTTATGACTTACATTTACCCTCGGGCATAATTCTTGTATTAGACAATTGTCATTATGTTCCTTCTATTGTTAGGGGAATTGTTTCAGTTTCAGTATTGAAAGATTGTGGTTTTAAGAATACATTTACAGATTTTGGTATTTAGTTTCAAAGAATAATGTTCATTATTTTAATAGTATTGCTATTAATGGAATTTTTTAAATTGATTTGCATGATCGTCTTTCATATACTAATAATTCAATGTATAATATAAGCACTAAACGAGCCAAGTCCAACTTGGACTCATCCTACCTATGGCATTGTCGTCTTGCACACATAGGCAAACACCGTATCGAAAGGCTTCAACGTGAAGGACTTTTAAAATCAAGTGATGATTCATTTGATAAGTGTGAGTCTTGTGTATCGGGCAAAATGGCAAGGAAACCCTTCTCTCATGAGAATCAAAGGGCAACCGACCTACTAGGAATCATACATAGTGATGTATGTGGTCCCTTTAGGCATATGTCTAGGAAAGGAGCTTACTACTTTGTAACATTTACGGATGATTTCAGCCGTTATGGTTATGTTTATTTACTTAAACATAAACATGAGGTGTTTGAAACATTCAATGTGTTTCAAAACGAGGTAGAAAATCAACTCGGAAAAACCATCAAGATTCTCCGATCGGATCGAGGTGGTGAATACTTAAGCCTAGAGTTTAAGCATACAAGCATATCGATAAAGATGGTGTCGTGTACGTGACCAAGGAAAGATCTTGAACTTAGATCTAAAGGTTTTCTTACAAACAATTCAAGGCAATAAGGTATAACTTAATCCGATTTAATTATTCCTATGTGATCCTATTTTCCGCTGTTATGTATTGTTTGACAATGTGACTCGTGTTGTTTACCTATATTCAAAACACCTCTTTTTCAATAAGTGTTTGATGTATAACCATGTTTTACTAGGAACGTATAGTATATATTCAGGAATAATAATAAATATAATTATAAATAGACAAATATAATATAAGTGATGCTCTTGTAACACTTAGAGCATGCGAATCCACATTGTGGTTCTTTCTTTCACGTTGGATGTTTCACTTTCCGTCGACAAAAGTTGATGTTGAAAATGAGTGTTGATGCTCTAATATCGAGTGGAAGAAAATAGGGTTTTTCTTCCTTACAATTCCATTTGATTGCAAGTGATTGAGAGGGAATGAAGAGGTCCTATGTGGGTCGAAGTGGTAGTCAACCATAAGACTTCCTCCATTGGTGAACGAATGGCTTGGTTGCTCACCCAAAAGTAAAAGAAAATTAATAAAATATTAAAACTTCACCAACCAGCCCATTTGGTTGGTCACAAGCTGAACGACCGATCATCATTTTAATAATAATATTTGTGGGTTTTGAGTTGTACATTGTGTAATAAACCTTATACTATGGTTGTAATTATTTAATAAAATAAAATGTTTAAGGTGGGTTGTTAATGGGAGTGTAAAGTTGGGTTTAGTTTGGTTGGATAGGTGAAAGAAAGAGAAATTAATTTTTAATGGATAGTTGGGTTGGTTTTGGTTGTGAATGGAGATAGTCTAATGGGGATGATCATTTCAAGATGATCTCGGAATGGTTGGGAGTCGGGACTAGGTGGTGGCTACCAAGGGCGGTACCAGAAAAAAATTCGAACGGGGGCAATATTAAAAGTGTATGTTATATTTGGGTCATCAACTCGATTTTTTGCTTTAACCAAAAGCCATTTTAGTTAAAATTCAAAATTTTAATTATATGGAAAACATATAACATATACTCATTAATAAGCATAAACTCTAAATCGATATGATTATGTTTAATATGTTAATATAGCAAAAAATGTAAGAAATTATCATATGTAGATTATGAAGAAAAAGAAAAAATTGTAATCATTAAGATTTATAATTTAACAATTATGTTGATTTAAATTATTATTACATTGACTATATGCAATGAAAAAAAATAAAAAGAATGATTAAACATAAAGGGGAAAAAAATAAAATTAATGTAGTATAAAGGGATTGAACTTTATACCTTTTAATTACCAAGTCCATTGCCCAACCACCAAGCTAAAGACACTAATAATGAATATTGAAACTATATTGTATTTAATAGTTAGGAGGGCAATATGCAAATTATACCAAAACCTATAAAAATTTTCTTGACTCGTAAAAACTTCGTGGGGGCGGGTGCCCACCCTGCCCCCAGTGTAGTACCGCCCTTGGTGGCTACCACCTTATATGGTAGCATTTTTATTAGTATTATTATTTTGCTTGTGTGTATAATAATAAAAATAATTATTATTATTATAAAGGTAAAAATGTTTGTATGTAGACTCAACTATTTTATTATTGCTCTATGAATACGATCATGACACCTGTTAAAACTACAAATAGAAAAGTAGAAAAGTGACGTTTGTCTTTTAATAGAATAAACATATTTTTCCTTTTCTTTTTTTCCTTTAGTTATTATTTGAATTATTTAAATTTAGCTGTTACGTAAAAGAAAAATAAAAATAAAAGATAATTAAAACATTAGAATACAATATTATATTTTATATATTCGTATAGTTATAAAAAGATTTACACATTAACTTTGATGAACAATCAATAAATATAATTATTTTAAATTCAAATCGTATTTTAAAGCCTTAAAACATTTATCCAATAGGCTTGATACTTTTAATTTGAAAGATAGAAAATTACACTTATACCCTTTCACGAATTACATAAATATAGTAACTAATAAATTCAAATCAATTATACATACTTGCTTATTTTAATTTAATAATCTATACACTACACGTCGCGATCCTAATATGCGATCCTGGTACATTCACGCGATCGCGTACGCAAGGCTGAAAGACTTCTGTTACCGTTTCTTTGATAGGTACGCGATCACGTACGCATCCCAAAATGCTAAAAGCTCAGCAAAACTCAAGTTTTAAAGCCGAATTCAAACGCGTATAACTTTTGACTCGTTTACAATCAAACCATAAAATTTTGCAGAGACCTTACATATAACATGACAAAAGTTTTCCAATTGGTACTTTTTCAAAATTCACATTTATGGCGAACTTGGACTTTAATCCAAAAAATAACCATTTGAACACTTTTAGAAGCCAAACTCACTCTCATTTGGACTCATTCTTTCTTATCACTTTCCAACATGTACATTTACATACATTGACACAAAAACAACATCAAATGGTTCAAACCTTCATTGTGACACGTTTTTACAACTCGACCCTTTAATTGACCCATATTGACCCATTTGAAAATCAATTACACTTTCAACAATTAACTCTCAATTACAATCATCTTCACAAACTAATTGCAACTTGCAAATTTCCAATTATCAAAATCAACCAAAATTCAATTTCAAACGTTTTGACCATATTGCTTTCAATATCCTATCCACAACAATGTATTTTCATCATTAACTCAACATATCCTTACGATCCATCCACTACCCATTTTGACACCAAAATACATATACAACCAAACCACGAGTTCACCACTTTTCTCTTTGACTTTACAAAGTCAAAGGTACCTTTCCAGTATCTACTTGAAACTTTACTTTCAACCAACCCATGACATCAAAATTATAATTTGGACGATTTACACAAATGGTAACCACAACGATAATTCAAAAGAAGGAAGAAGCTTATATAACCATAAAAGCAAGCTCCAATCCACACTACCTTCTTGCAACCACAATCCTTTCCCTATGCCCACTTGGTTCAACCGAACCATTGCACCTACAACATTAAACAACTAAAGGGTAAGCATAAAGCTTAGTGAGCATATAGACAATTAAATGAATAATTCACCAAATCAAAAAACAAATAGCAAATATCAACAACTTCATATCAACTTAGGCAAATAACTACTGAGCAATTGTAGAGATTAATTCCACTTGGCGGATCCACTTTCAACTTTCCACTTAGCACACGTACAATGTCAAGCACGAGTGCATCATCAACATCATGTGCAATGTCAAACACATATTCAACATAATCAACGGCTAGTACATGGTACAATGTCAAGCACCAAGTACTTTATCCACATAACGTGCTAACATAAGTTAGCTAATCTGTTAACAACAAATCTCTACAATGCTCATTCCACATAATTCCACAAAATCAACAATTATCAATAATTTCTTTCAACAATTAGTCACATCTCGCAATAATCATAAATAAACATCAAATATGAAATACAACAATTAACTCCCCTCGATTTTGTGGACCTCTTGCAGGTATGCAATTCGGAATCACGCAACCATTACCCATTTAACCCCCATATTTCTCACCTTAGCGTTTTAGCAAATGTGTGATTTAATGATCAATGAGTAACTCCACATCTTTAGCACCTATCACATATCACACAATAATACAATAACATATTTAGCATCTACAATCATCATGATCAACTAGTCATCATCATCATCAACGTATCACGCCCTTGGATTGATCAAGTTTGGCTTTTAGTCAAACTAAATAGCAAAACTTCACCTTTCATAATCATATTTAGCTCAAGTGTTTAATCACTTTAACTACTACTTTAATTACCATCAACTGCATCATATTAACTTCTCTAACTAGTAATTAGGGTGAGTTATCATATGATTACAAGAAGTAAACATCACTCATCATTTATGATCATAGTCCACTCAGGTTTAACCAGATTGAATTACCACTTTAATAATGATCAACAACCTCATACTAGCCTTCATAACTAATAATTAGAGTGAGTTAACATCAATATAATTATCAAACATTTAGACAAAACCCTTCTTAATCACTATGTACACAATTTAAACTATCCACTTTTAGATTAAACTAGTGTTAATAACAATGGTTTCTACACTTTTACACTACAATTCAATCATAACTACTCTTAATTTCGTTTTACAAACAACCAAATCCTCAAACCCCATCAAAACCCGTTTCTAGGTCAAAATTAAACAAGAACAATGATTACCTTAGGTTAGGGATGATTATAGTGGATAATGAGAAATCTAATTGGCCTATAGGATGGTACATGGATCGCCATCCAAACTGTCCATCAAAATATGAGACACACACTATCTAGGAAAATATTCCCTAGCCCAAAATGAGAATCCCTAATGCTACCATAACTTTCACCAAATGGTAAGTCATCAATGGATTGTGGAAATGCCTTGAAATTTTTAAATTGATACAAGCCTAGCTTTACAATACCTATGGCTCATAAGTAGACATCAAATCTTCGAATATATAAGAAAATGTTCCCCTCACAACAATCCAACCTTACTATTTAATAATCAACGTCCTTAGAGCGAAAAAATGGTGTTGAGTTATCACGAAGGGTACTACGGGTCTGACTGTTGTGATGAGTCCAATTATTAAATTTATCGTTGATAAGTAAACCAAAAAGTACCGAGCTAGACCAAAACACAACCGGGCGGTGGACCCTGTCGAGTGGTAGTATAGTTTGGTAAGTTCGGGTTCGAACATAGGGAATGTGAGTTTAAGAATTATATCCAAGTGCAAGTAATTTATACAGAAAAGTAAATGTGGGGGCTTTGTGTGACCGAGTTGTCACGTTGCTTAAAAACTACAATTTTAATTAATCTAGGCAGGTGGACTCTGAAGAGTCAAAGTGATTAATTGGAAACTTTCAAATATTAAAAACAATGCTTGCTTGGACTATTTCACTAGTGATTTCGGGGTGTAGAGTTATAACCGGTTATAATATATGCCAAGGGTAATATTCATCAAACATAAGCTCAACGTTCGCTAAGACCTAATGTTCAACTTCAATCAACAAACCTATGATTTAATCTAGTAACGGACGTTCGCCATGGTTACCAACTCGCACAATTTAGCTAAATCATTTGACACATTCCAAAACTACATTCGCAATTTTGTTCAATCATTTATAGACAAATAATCGATAGCAATTTACTTGGTTGAAAACGTTCGCTATATCAATTAGTAAATCACTAAATGGTTAAATTCTTGAGATTGAGCTCAATCACACAAGGTTCTCCGATTAAACATAAATTAAGATTTTATGAGTTTGCAAATCATCCACACGACAAACATTCGCTAAAATCGCTAACTTGTTTGTATTTAACTAATTGTCGTTACAATTACCAAAAGCTTTGTTCCACAAATGATAAACAACTATTTAGGTATTTTTTATAAGCAACAAACGTTCGCTATAATCGCTTAGCTAAAATGCCAAAAGTTTCATAACAACAACAAACCACATACATACAAATTCATGGATGATTCACAAACTCAAAGCATAAATTAACACCAAAAGATACACCCCTAATCAACTAGCTATTTCATCCAAACAAGCATATAAGTAACTAGCCACTAATCATCATAACAACAAGATAAACACATGAAATGAGAGAAATCAAAGTAAACATAATTATAATCTAATAAAGATGCAAACCGAGTGATTACAATGTTCGAATGATGATTCTTTGTGACCAAAAGAGCTAAATTGATGAGAGACTTTTTAGATGATGAAAAATGGCTCAAAGAACCCTAAAAATCGCCCTTGGGGGCTGCTAGGTCGAGATGTAGATAAGTTAGGTGAGTAGTAGATATTAAAAGCAAAATTTGACTTTTCTGGACGGGAGATGAATCCGGCAGATTCCTCTTGAATCCGGCGGATTCAAGGGGTTTCGACCTACACGTGGCAGTAATTCAAGTCGACCTGATCTGGCATTAATGGGGATGGAATCCGGCGGATTCAATAAAAATCCGGCGGATTCTGTTTGTTTGGCCAGATTTCTGCTTTTGCCTCCACTTTGCTACTTCTTTATCAATCTTTATGTTTTTACCTGAAATGAGTTTTTCAACCAATTAAGTACCAAAAGTTCAATTAAATACACAAAAACAATAACAAAATTAATGATATCGCTAAAGATAAACTTATACAAAATGAGCGATATCAAATATCCCAACACTTGAACTTTGCTTGTCCTCAAGCAAATCATTATTTTACCATTTCAGCCCACTCTTGCAACATATAAGTGAAGATCAAGTTTACCAAAACAATACTAACACCAACTACCAAAGCAATTAGGCTAGCAACATATGTATAAGCATTAGAAACTCGAGATGTTTTAGTTTGTCAAGCTCGAATGCACGACCTAGCACCTCACATAAGGATAAGTGTTTAGTCACTCACTCTCAACCTATAAGACTACAAGGTAAGGAAGTAAGTAATGTAACACTCAATCAAGCCAAGTCGTGATGCATTGTTACCATAGGCTTGCAAAGGGATCAAATCTCCATCAACTTGGCATGAGCACCAAGTGAGATCTCAAAGGAGGTATTCTAGCATGTGTTGTAACAAATGTAGGCTAGTTATGGAATGGGGTATGATAGACACAATAATTGGTGAAAAGTGGTAGTCAAGACCCGTGAAAAATGTGGAAATGTTACCTATTGGTTTAAACACGTGACAGTAATGAAACTTAGGATTCTCGTGCTAAATCAATTCAAATTATTACTTGTTCTCATTTATAACTTATACTTCAACAATTGCACACAAATAACTCAAATTGATTTTTCACATTTTATTGGAATAATTGCATTCTATGACTTTCTATGAATCCGGTGTAACGAACTTTCGGAACAACCATCCTAGACCGGATAAAGACCTTCGGTGTCTAGGTGTAGAACACCCCTCGGGAACTACTTGTTCAGAAATTCAAAGGCCATTTAGTTGACTACAATCATCCAACCATAAACTTTAAGCATGATAATTAACTTCTATTCATTTAATTGTTTCCAACCTCAATCATAGAATTTAACACTAGAATCCCAATTCAAAACGATTTAAGTCACATTTTGGTAAAATTCATCATAAGTTCCAACTAGGCAACATTTTAGAAAAGTGATGGTTCGGGAATCGACTACACAAAAATAAGGCTAATATTTAGTGGATTGAATGTGGAAGTTTTTTAGGTTTTTCTTAGCACTAAAAATGAGTGCTAACGACCTGTGTAAACTGGATATAAATGGTTTTAAAGCAAAACAAGATCAAAAATCCTAAGAATACCTCCTCGTCTTCGACCCCACCTATATCACATTTCTGTGATCCCACAGCGGTCTCAAAATGCATCACTAGGGCAAGTTCTAGAACAAACTACAATCACCGGCACACTCATAGCAATCAATCAATATAAACACTAAAGATAAGTGTTTTTCTCAAATAGGCTCAAATTTCTCACAATTTTCATAGTGGAGGCTACAAGTGTGCTAGTCATGCAATTCACCCTATTAGGTTGCTTTTTATGACACATCTCAAAAGGTTAAGTTGCAAGAGGGAAGATTAAATCACTTTTAATTAATTTTCAAAGTTTAAGATTTTCAAAGCAGTCAATCTTTTAAGGACAAACACATCCCTAGCAAATTATCATTTCTCGGCCTTTCATTGAAATTTTCATAAATCTATCGGACCCAAGATCAATAACAGACCCAATAAATGACCACTAGCCCATTAATGGGATTCGTAAAGTTCGATTGGAGAGCCAATAGACTTCACAAACCCAATAAAAGGTAAGAAACAACAATTCACTAGAAATGGAATTCAAGTGAACACCTCCCCACACTTGAGATTTGCATTGCCCTCAATGCAAAAATAGCATAAAAGTACGAGTGCGAAGGGACAAAGGGAACGAGAACTTCCCCGGGGGTTTGGTTGACGAGCGAGTGCATTTGCTGAACTTATTGCCAGCCGGCGCACGTGTTCCAAATCCAAACAAGCAAGAACATAAAGCCATTACCTAGATAGAAAGAAAAACAAACATACGGTATTGCAGTTGAGTGACATTGTACAAAACAGTACCCAAATGTCACTCAAAGAAAGAAGTTCACAATACTAGGTAGGATAAGTACTAAAACATGAAATAAATTGTCTAACAAATGAGGCACGTAGGCACTCTTGATTGAAAGCATAAAGATAGTAATAATACTGTCTAAAAAGGGGGGCAATGACCAAACTAGAAGGGCCATCCCCAACTCCCTGAACTTGGCCCTTAATATGGAAACCAATCGAATGGGGACCATGTCCCTCCTTGCTCTCTCCTCCTCTGCTCCTCATGATATCGTTCCTCCTATTGACGTTGTTCATATTGCTGTTGATGGAGTCTCTGAGCTTCTTCCAATGCAACGTCTCGATCATAAACTGGTGGAGGATAGTTGGCACCCGGAGTACCCCAATGTGGAATCTGGTGATATGGTGTGGGTTGGTAGTTAGATGGATTGGCATAAAAGATCTCGGCATTGTGATCACGCCAATCTGAATTATACTCCATCCGCCCCATCCTATAGTCATTACTAAGCTGAAAGTCATCAAGGCGGTGCATGACATCCAAATAATCCGGAGGAGTAGGGCCATAGGTGTGCTGAGGTGGTGGTGGTGGAACTTGATAGCCACCTTGGTCGGATGCTTCTTCCTCATTCTCTTCATCATCCTGCTGAGTACCAGAAGGTCCCATGTCGGTCCGTCTTCTCCGGTGAGGTGGCTCATTTCCTGCAGCTTGGAATGGCACATATCTCTGCCCATTAGGACTGATTGCTTCCACCTTCATGTACATTTGCCTCTTCACTCTTTCTCTTGGATCATATACCAAAGTTAGACCTGCACAATTGATGTTAAGAGAACGGGCAATAATAGTGATGTAATGACCACCACAAATGGGAGATTTGGTCTTTCTTCCGCCAGCCTTCTTTGCTAGAAACCATGCTAAACAGTAAGGTATAGAGACAACATCCCTTTCATTCATCTTTTCCAAGTACCACATGTCCATCAGACTAACTCTCTCAGTGTTCTCTCCACGACCAGTAATAGAGTGGGAGAGAAATCTTTGGATCACTCTAAACTCCATCCTAGTGATATCAGACACGTGGTTAGCACTGGTACTATATGGTTCCCCTGAAAGATCAATCCATATGCTCTTTGAAATGCTCTCCTTGATCTTGTACCCAGTGATCAGATAATCCTCAAAGTAAGAAGCTCTTCTTTCAGCAGCAGTGTAAATGCCCAAAGAATTGGCAAAACCTAGGAGGCTCATTTGTCTTTCTTCTCCTCCTAAACGGAATGAAAGGAAATTGTTGTCATCAGCTGCTGTTATCTTTTCCTTGATCTTGATTGTAGCCAAAAACTCAAAACAAAGCTCCTTGTAGATAGGCGCCCATAAGTTGAACAACTTTTCCCAATCCTCGTATTCATGCCTAACACTACCATCATTATTTAGATATTGCTGAATTAATGTTTCTTTGATGGCAGGTGCTACCCCAGCTTGCTCTAATGGCCCCCAATCCGGTGTCCTTGGGCAAATGAACTGTTTCTCCAATAGCTTATACAGTGCCTCACTACGCTTGTTGAAGTGAGGAGAGTGGGGGTGGAATTGCAGCCATTGGTGAAGATTAGCAGGCATCATCTGAGCATAAGCATTCATTGGTTCTTGTTGAACCACATCTTCACCAGGTCTGTTTCTAACATTTGCTGCTCTTCCCTGCGACACACATAACACATAAAAGAAAATCCGAATTGTTCTCAAGTTAGTGTTAGCAATGCAATTCAAGTTACAACCAATCAACCAACAAACTAATCTCAATCAGTTCAAATATGCACATGATATCCAATTTCACAACAATCTAACAAGGAAACTTAATTTTCAACAAGATACCAACATTGGTGCACAACTAAGGATCAAAAGAAATTTGACTAATCACGCTTTGGGAACTCACATTCAATCCATTCTCACAATCATGTCAGCTATGTTTTAGACACTTTCCAAAATCATTCATTATGCTCAAAACACTCATGACTGTGAATTGCACTCAAAGCATATACTCAAATATCAAACCTATCTTGAAACATGCGAGTGTTCATTTAATTCTCTATCAAGAAGGTATTACAATAATGAGTAACTTACAATTAAAAACAACTATACAAATTCACATAATGCTCTCTCCTAATCATGCATGATTCATCAAGTTATCTTCATTAAGCACAAGTGAACCAAGTTATGGCAAAAATTCTGAGGTATCTCTTAAAATAAACACATTCTCATGTATTTTAACAAACTAGAACCATTACAATCATACCATCAATGCCATTCAATCAACACCAAACCCATATGTACATACAATTGCTCATTAGGGAATGTACCAATTTTTACACTTGAATTAGTTTATGTTTAAGCATGTAATCACATCTTAACATACAAATCATACCCAGAAAGCTAATTCAAACATGTATGAACATTTTCCCCAAATTTGGTCTCAAGAACCCTAATTTTGCAAATCATCAAATCAAACAATTAACGCATGTAATCATGTTAGGGATGGTACTAGGAGCATGAATATACAAGTATTATAGCAAAAGAATCATCCAAAAACTCCTAAATACTTAATATGAGCAAAACCCAATTCTTCCCAAAGTATGAATTAAAGCATGAAAATGGGTAAAATCGAAAGATTAAGATGTTATACGTACACTAGATGCCATTATATTGAAGAAATTGAGTTGAAACGAGTGAAAATCGTGAGTTTTGAAGGTTTTTGGGGTTTTTGTTCGTTTTTCGCCGAGAGAGAAAAAGAGATTTGGGTGTGAGAGTGAATGGGGGCTACGACCTGCACTACCCGTTTTAAACAGATGAATCCGGCGGATTCACCACCAATCCGGCGGATTCCACTTAAATCCGGCGGATTCAAGTTAAATCCGGAAAAAAATGACAAACGGATTCTTTTTGAGAGTGCTGATCAAAAAACGACTTTGTGCAAAAACATTGAATCCGGCGGATTCCAAGTGATTTTCGGATATTTTCCTTTTTAAGCTTAAAACTCAAACTTTTAACACAAAAATAATACGTATTTATCACAGATAACTAACACAAGCAGGCAATATAAATATCTAACCCTGAACATGCTTATTTATTAATGAGTCTTAAGCTTGACTCAACCCCAAATGTGATCGTTTTTAGTGGGGTTTGAGCTCCCCCTCTCTTATCTCAATGTATGGACTCGTAATCACCTCTCCTCCTTTCCAATCATACTCGCATTGGAGAATGTCTTCTTTTGTTTTGACATTTCTGCAGAACATTTTCCAACTAAAACTTATAACGTGAATATAAACTTTCAATTCATTGAGTGGCCTTATGATAAACTTAACGAGCGCCACTTTCAAGTAAGAATGACTAGTTTTCCCCACGTCTTCTGAAAAACCTTCAACAAGTATACAACAATAATCGGGTGGTTTTTCAAAATAGTTTAGATGCACACAGTCAATAGTCCTATCCCACCTAGCATCTACCTCAAGCAACTCATTTATTTGCCCATGCCCCATGTTAGACTTCACCATAGCTTCACTAAAAATTGATTTTACCAAAAATTCATCAGGTGGTTTTGGTTCTATCATACACTCACAATTGTAATTAGACATCAAACCCGATTTTGACTCCATGATTGTAGGATCACCTACGTCTCCACCAACAATTTCAGCTTGTGCTTGTTTTCCGCTAGCTTGATACAACTTTTCAAATTCAGCTTCTAGGATAAGATCATCTCCAACTCCACTTTCAACAAGCTTATCTAACTCATGATCACTAATTCCTATCACTTCTTGCAACTCCTTTATATCGGCGTCATAGTCAAAAATTGCATCCTTAGTCACTTCAGGCTTTAGCATGTATGAATCCTGCAAAACGATTTGTGAAGTTTCATGAGGGTAATTAGTGACTTCATTCTTTTCTTCCACCTCATCCATTTCGTCTTCACTATCATCCTGAAAAACAAAGTTAGAAGAATATGGAACATCAACGTTAGAATAATAATCATTACACTCAATAGCCTCAACCTTATCCAAATGCTCGGTTGCATTGGTGTATGTATCATATGGCCTTTCTTGACCAAACTCTATATTCCAATCAAAAATGTCATCCCATTCTCTACTTTGCCTCTCCGTTTGCTCTATCGCCCCTTTCAACAACCGTTCAAGATTTGACATTTCCAGTTGTTCTATCTCTTTGGTGATTGAAGGTTCATCATTCCAAGACCTCGATTGATAAGGTTGGTTCCATTCATGTTGGAGTCTTGGTGGTGCACACCTTTCGTGTGATATCATTGGCACATCATCATAATCACTCTCTTCACATAAAGGTTTGTAACCTTTATGATTTGAGTAATATGACATTGATGCTAAGTCACAAATCTGCTACAAACATCAAAACTAAAAATGGTAAAACGTAACCACTCAACACAAAATAAACAAACATTAAAATATATACACTAATAATAACTAAAACTCTTAAAGTAACTTTCCTAGAAATAAATTCCAGAAAAAGGGTCAATTAATTACACTCGAATTAAACTCTTATTCAATCACATTCCCCGGCAGCGGCGCCAAAAACTTGATGTGATGAGTCCAGTTATTAAATTTATCGTTGATAAGTAAACCAAAAAGTACCGAGCTAGACCAAAACACAACCGGGCAGTGGACCCTGTCGAGTGGTAGTATAGTTTGGTAAGTTCGGGTTCGAACACAGGGAATGTGAGTTTAAGAATTATATCCAAGTGCAAGTAATTTATACAGAAAAGTAAATGTGGGGGCTTTGTGTGACCGAGTTGTCACGTTGCTTAAAAACTACAGTTTTAATTAATCTAGGCAGGTGGACTCTGAAGAGTCGAAGTGATTAATTGGAAACTTTCAAATATTAAAAACAATGCTTGCTTGGACTATTTCTGTAACACCCCCAAATTTAATGATTGATTTGCGGAAGCTCGATTTGGGTGTCACTAATCAATATACAAAGCACATAAGATAATAATGAACGACCACTATATACGTCGTTTTAAACTTGTATAAATAAAGTAAACGTTTACATCAAAACAATGTTATATTAGCTCGGTTCCTGAAATTGAGAGATTACATGGCATAATTACTTTTACAAAATATAATAATGCAATCAAATCTCTAGTTGTATGTATGCTGACTCGAGCTAATAATCCCTGCTTGTGCAGCCAAACTACTGCTGGGTACCTGTGATAAATACTAAAATGGGTCAGCGAAAACGCTGGTGAGCTCACAGGTTTGTATGTCAATGTATAGTTTTCAGAACCGCAAGATTTATATTGAATTTAAAATGCAATTAAGCAAAATAAAAGTTATACAATCCATGAGCACATAGTCTGAGCTTAATTTGATTTGTCAGGCCCAATTAAGGAAACCTAACTTGAAATGCCTCCTACGAGTGTCTAATCCACACTCGTCTTCCCAAATGCTAATACGTCCGTTTGACTAGTTAGTGCGTGCTAACCCGGACGAGGATTGTCAATCCTATATGATATCATATACTAACATTCACGCTATAAATACTAGAGACTATGCTATGGAGGACTTTAAATTGATTAGCTTGAAACTCATGTAGTATTTGAAGTTTGGCACTTGCGTTCTACTTGTAAAACAAAACAGAGCAGTATTATCACACCTCTAGTTGTAAAATAGTGAAAATGGGGCTATGAAACTCACCTGAGCCTTGAGTGGTTATTGGAATAAACTTGAATTGTTTAGCTGCGATGTGTTGTCCGAAGACTTGTAACCTGAAGGTGTCCATGACACGCGATGGTTATTAATTGATTAGGCATCCCGAAAGACTACCCTTGCAGTTGTTTATCCAAATTACCCCGATTTGGTTGATTGACTTGAATATTTGAAAGTATGTACGGCCCGTTGGTGACGGATTTGTAATAATAATCTCAACTATTATTATTTTGATTTCGTGGCGTTTTACTTGAAAAATGTGTTTTGATTATGTTTTAGAAGCCGTTACGGAATCTAAGTACGGGGGTCCGGGGGCAGCGCCCCTGGTAGCGGGGTCCAAGGGGCGGCAGCCCCTGGCGGGGTCCAAGGGGCAGAGCCCCTGGCTGGGGTCGAGCTGCCAGGTCAGCTTGGAAAATTTTTATTTCTACTATATTGCTTTGGTGAAAAAACGCATCTGGACTTGAAATTGGGTGAAATCAAGTGATAAAATTTAGGGTCTCGACACTTAGTGAAAATCTGTGTCTTCTGGTTTGTGCGACGTTGGATGCGACGTCGCAGGTCCTGACTGCGACGTTGAGCATGGCGTCGCTATGTGCGACTTTCGCAATTTAATGCGACGTTGTGCGTGGCGTCGCTATATGCGACGTTGTTGATTTCGGCGACGTAAGGGCTTGCGTCGCTAATTGCGACTTCTGCCAATTAAGGCGACGTTGGGGCTGACGTCGCTATATGCGACGTTGTGGAAGGTTTTGCGACGTCGCAGCTGACGTCGCATAAAGTCTGGCCCAAATGCGACGTTACGGTCTGTTGGCCGGAATTTGTGTCGAAAACGAGTTTTCCGGTTTCCGTTTGATCCAAAACTTTTACCCAACCCATATAAGGACATTATACACTTAAACAAACCACAAACAAGTAAAAATAAGTGAAAACGGAGAGTTTCGGGTTTTTGTCGGAAACTTACGCGGTGTCGAAATGAAATTCCGGAAAGATAGAAGTGTAGATCGTTGCGTGGTGGTCGTTATTCCCTAAAGGAGCTCTGAAAATTAAGGTCGTTTGATGATGTTATTTTGCAAATGAAGGTGATGGTGGTGATGGTTATTTTGAAAGAGAAATGAAAGAGAGAGAGAAAAGAAAGATGAGATGATGGTGATGAATGAGGATAAGGGTGGGGTTTCCCCCACCTTTGGCTGATTTTCGGTGGGGGCCCACCGAGGTGTGGGTCTCCACCATTTAACTCCGTGTTTGCGCTCCGTGCGGTGTTCGTTTTCCCGATTGTTTAAACGTTAATTATTTATTTTATGCACAAAAATATGCGTTTTGAAATACGAATATTTATTCAATTTTTTTTTGTTGAAGTATTTTGTTAAATACTTAATATTTATGTTATAAAATGTGCTTGTTTCGTTTGTTTGCGCGTTTACATTTTAATCGCGTAAATGTTGTTTGTACGATACGAATTAAATACTAAATATTATCAAAATAATATTTTTGATATAAATGTGCTATTAAATAATGTTACATTATTTAATAAAATTATTCACCAACTTCCGTATTTAATTGAACCGAATTACATTCGATTTGAAACTTGTACGATTTAATCAATCGCATAATACTTGTATATATATTCAACAATATATATTGATTGATACATTAATTAGCCTAACCCAAAACTAATTACATGTATTAACAGTTGATTAGGTACTAATCACTAGTCCTAATTTGACGGGTGTCACATTCTCCCCCTGTTAGAAGAATTTCGTCCCGAAATTTAAGTCGAAGTCGTGATTGGAGTAGAGTCAGTGAAGAGTTGAGGATACTTGAGTCTCATTTGGTCCTCCCGTTCCCAGGTAAATTCCGGACCACGCCGCGAATTCCACCTAACCTTGACGATAGGAATGCGACTTTGTTTGAGTTGTTTGACCTCACGGTCCATGATTTCGGTGGGTTCCTCAACGAAGTGAAGCTTGTCGTCAACTCGAATTTCATCGAGTGGAATGATAAGTGTCTCATCAGCCAGACACTTCTTCAAATTTGAAATATGAAAAGTGGGGTGCATGCTGCTAAGCTCAGCGGGCAGTTGTAATCGGTATGCCACCGGACCTATCCTCTCAAGGATCTCAAACGGTCCAATGTATCTTGGGTTCAATTTACCTCGTTTGCCAAATCGAATAACACCTTTCCAAGGTGAAACTTTGAGTAATACTCGGTCCCCAACCTGGAACTCGAGTGGCTTGCGTCTCACGTCAGCATAACTTTTCTGACGATCACGTGCGGCCTTTAGTTTGTTTTGAATTTCGAAGATTTTCTCGGTTGTTTCGTGAACGATTTCAGGACCAGTGAGTTGGCTGTCTCCCACTTCGGTCCAACAAATTGGTGAACGGCACTTACGACCGTAAAGTGCCTCGAAAGGTGCGACCTTGATGCTAGAGTGATAACTGTTGTTGTACGAGAATTCGCACAGGGGTAGGTGCCTTTCCCAGTTTACACCGAAATCAACTACGCAGGCTCGTAGCATGTCTTCCAGTGTTTGAATTGTTCGCCCACTTTGGCCATCGGTTTGAGGATGATATGCGGTACTCATATCGAGACGGGTACCCAATGACTTTTGAAGCGATTGCCAAAATTGAGATGTGAAACGGCTATCCCTATCAGAGATAATCGAGATTGGAACGCCATGATGGGTTACAATTTCCTTGAGATATATTTGAGTGAGACGTTCCATTTTGTCGGTTTCTTTGATTGCCAGAAAGTGAGCAGACTTTGTGAGACGATCGACGATCACCCAAATGGTATCGCAACCGCTCGTTGAGTTGGGTAGTTTGGTTATGAAGTCCATGGCAATTTGTTCCCATTTCCATTCAGGAATGCTGGGTTGTTGAAGTAAACCAGAAGGTTTTTGATATTCGACTTTGACTTTCGAGCAAGTAAGGCACTTGCTGACATAGGTGGCGATTTCGGCTTTCATGTTCGGCCACCAATAGGAGTCCTTGATCCCGTGGTACATTTTATCGGACCCCGGATGAATTGAATATTTTGACTTGTGAGCTTCGTCCATCACCAAGTCTCGCAGGTTTCCAAAACTAGGCAACCAGATTCGGTTCGAGAAATACCTAATCCCGTTAGGTTTGATTTCGAATTGTTTGTTCATGCCTCGTAAGGCTTCATCTTTGACATTTTCGGGTTTCAAGGCTTCGAGTTGAGCAGTGAGAATTTGAACATTCAAAATTGTTGTGAATGGTCATACTGAGTGCTCGGACCCGAAGTGGTTTCACTCGCTCTTTCCGACAGAGGGCATCAGCAACAACATTTGCTTTGCCTGGATGATATTTGAGTTCGCAGTCGTAATCGGTAAGCAACTCGACCCATCGACGTTGCCTCATGTTGAGATCCTTCTGATCGAATATGTGTTGGAGACTTTTGTGATCTGTAAAGATTGTGCACCTAGTGCCATAGAGGTAATGTCTCCAAATTTTGAGTGCAAAAACGACAGCTCCTAACTCGAGGTCGTGGGTGGTGTAATTCTTTTCATGAATCTTGAGCTGTCGTGAAGCGTAAGCTATGACTTTGTCTCGTTGCATGAGAACGCAACCGAGACCTTGATGAGACGCATCACAGTATACCACGAAGTCATCGGTGCCCTCGGGTAATGATAGAATAGGAGCACTGCAAAGCTTTTGTTTTAATAGTTGGAATGCCGACTCTTGTTTATCAGTCCAGTCAAACTTTTTGTCTTTCTGGGTCAGAGTCGTGAGTGGTAAGGCTATCTTGGAGAAATTTTCAATGAATCGCCGGTAATACCTGGCCAGTCCCAAAAACTGCCGTACTTCGGTTGGAGTGGTTGGCGATTGCCAGTCTTTGATAGCCTCGATTTTTGACGGATCAACGTGAATTCCCTGACTGTCGATCACGTGACCAAGGAATTGAACGGTTTGAATCCAGAACTCACACTTAGAGAATTTGGCGTAAAGCTCCTCGTGTCTAAGTAGTTCAAGGATGGTTTTGAGGTGTTGCGCATGTTCTTGCTCGTTGCGCGAGTAAATGAGTATGTCATCGATAAAGACAATGACAAACTTGTCGAGGTAAGGTTTACACACCCGGTTCATGAGGTCCATGAATACAGCCGGTGCGTTGGTTAGACCAAAGGGCATCACTTGTGTTGAGACCTGAGACACTGCTAGATTTGCTCAGAATACAAGTATCATGCCGCTGTTGGTATAAGACTTCAACCACTGTTAGTAGAAGTCAACCACTGTTAGAAGAAGACAACCGCTGTTAGTACATTTGTCTAACAGGGCCACTGTTGGTATATGTAAAGCGTTTTGTATCAAGTACTCAACCACTGTTGATAATATATGAGTACTACCCCTGTTAGTTACATACTCAACCACTGTTGGTTAGTCGGTTAGAGATAATTATGGAATAGATAGGATTTCCATAATAGTTTGATTCTGTAAAGGACTCTATATGTTATAAATAGAGATCCTGTAAAGCCCTAGAAGATAGATACGAAAAATTTATTCTAGTTATTAGCTTCAAGGTTGTAAACCCTAACACAAGTTGTGTGTTCGTATTATTGTTAATAATATTGAAGCTTTTGGTTAGATATTCTGTTATATACAAGTTTGTTCTTCAAGTTATTAATAAACTATTCCGCAAGCTTATTAATAATCAATCAAAGTAATACATACTAAGATCTCTAGCTGGGATCATCAAGTGGTATCAGAGCTTGATATTACTTTGATCTTGAAGAAGGTAATTGAATTTCGCAGCTTTTTCAACAAATAACAAGATGTCTACTGAATCAATGGAAGGTATACAAGCTACAAAGATTCCCATGCTCAAACCTGATGAGTTCGAGCTATGGTAGACTAGGATTAGGCAATACATGTTGCTTACAGATTATATGATGTGGGAGGTGGTTACTAATGGACCAAACTATACTAAGGATGCAGATGGTAAAAAGGAAGAAAGACCACCACCAAAGTCTGATGCAGAGAGAAAAGAAAGAGCAACAGAGTGGAAGGCATTAAGTACTCTACTTTTGTCTATTCCTAATGAGTATCAAAGGAAGTTTGAAAACTGTGAAGATGCTCAGGTACTTATGCAAGCAATTGTTAAGAGATTTGGTGGTAATGATAACACCAAGAAGAATAAGAGATCTCTTCTCAAACAACAGTTTGAAAACTTTGCAGGTGTAAAGTCTGAAACTCTGACTCAGACTTTTGATAGGTTTCAAAAACTTGTGGGTGATTTAGAAAATCACAATGTCAAGATTGATAAAGATGACTTGAACAGGAAGTTTCTAAGATCACTTGGTACAGATTGGAATATGTACACTGTGGGACTTAGACAAAGTCCAGATCTTGAAGAGAAAGAGATTGAAGACCTGTACAATGATCTGAGGAATTTTGAGCCTGAAGTTCTAGCGTTGAAACAGTCCAATGGTAGCTCTAACAATGCTGCTTTTGTTTCTGTTGGTGAATCTGGTAGTTGTAGCACATCTGGTGCTAATGATAATGTATTGGAAGCATTCTTTGCAAGCCATGTGAATTCTTCATTAACTACAGAAGATTTGGAGCAGGTTAGTGAAGAGGACCTGGAAGAGATGGATTTAAGATGGCAGATGGCCATGATTACAATCAGGGCAAAGAGGTTTATGCAGAGGTCTGGGAACAGAAATTTTTCTTACAAGAGAGATGGTGTAGCTGGTTTTGACAAGAGCAAGGTGGAGTGTTTCAATTGTCACAAGATGGGACACTTTGCTAGAGAATGCAAGAGCACACAGGCTGGAGGATCTCAGAATGGTATTATGAGAAATAGTTCTGCTCCACAAAGAAGATTGGTACCTGTTCAGAACACCACTTCTGATTCATTGGTTGCTCAAGATGGAATGGGAGGATTTGACTGGAGTGATCAGGAAGAGCTTGTAACCACAAATCAAGCTTTGATGGCTGTCACAGAAGAACCAGAGTCTTCAGACATTCCATATGAGGTACAATCTAAATTATGTTCTCCTGCATGTAAGAAAATGGTTAAATTTTATAGGGATCATAAAATAGTTGTGTGTAATGAATTAAAAGCTTGTAAGGAAAAGAGTCAACATGCCACTTTAGCTATTGAAAACTTAGAAAATCAGATAAAAGCTTATGAAAAGAATGAATCTCAATTTCACTTAGATGTTAAGTATCTAAATTGGGAAAAGAAAGCTTTACAAACAAAAGTTGATATGCTAAGTGCTAAGTTGGCTGAGGCAATTTCTGATAAGGAGTCAATAAAATTGAAAGTTGATGAATTGGAAAATGTTTCAAAAGGTGTTCAAAACTTAATCAAGTCTCAAATTCATGATAAATTAAAACTTGGATTAGGTTACAACCTTAATGCTGTTCCTCCACCTTATAATCATACTTATTTCCCACCTAAAACTGATTTTGTTTTAGAAACACTTAAGGTAGGTGTGTCAGAGGAGGTTAAAAAGGTAGATCCAGTTGTTAATTGTGCTGATAATGTGAATTTTGATAAAGTTGAGGTATCTGATTGGACTGAGGAAGATGAGAGTGATAATGATAGCTCATCAGGTGGTAATTCTGTAGATGGTAGTGTTAAGTCTATTACTGGTCTAGTTTCTGAACTTAATAGTACTAAACTAGAAGAGGGTAAAAAGATGTTTGTTGAGAAAGCAAAGGCTCAGTTAGATCAAGTCAGGAAAACCAACAAGGCTAGTTCAGGTTTAGGGTATGTACACAAAAAGGTCAATATTGAATCAAAAGACAAGTTGAAATCTGAGTGTGATAAGTGTACATGTAAATCAAAGAAGTCTGAGTTACATATTGCAAGTAATGTGAATAAATCCATTCCCAGGGGTAATCAAAGAAATTGGAACCAATTGGTTTCACAAAGGTTGGGTAATGGGTTTGAATGTGTGAAAAGAAAGTCATGTTTTATTTGTCGTAGATATAATCATCTTTAACAGGACTGTTACTACAATCCTAAAAATAATAGGAACAGTGGTACAGGTCATGTGTTGATAAATAAGCCTAACAGAGGCAAGGCTGCAGCCACTGTTAATGCTACAGCAGTGCCCCTGTCAACGGCTAACAGAGGCAAGACACGAACAGGGGAGGGTTTGACCACTGTCAGGCATGGTACCTCTGCTGGTATTAAACATTTTAAAAGAATGTTTATACCAAGTAAAGCTACCACTGCCAGGGTAATCAATACAAACTTAAAGGTGACCACTGTCAAACCATTAACCCCTGTCAGGTCTAAAATTGATTGTTTTTGGAGACATAAAAATGAGTGTAAATCTGAAGTGTCCAAAACCAATGCAGCACTGAGATCAATCACTGTCAAAAGGGTTGATGTCAATGGTGCTCATGGGAAACCCAAAGCCAAATTGGTTTGGGTTCCCAAGAAAAACTAACTGTTTTTCTCATATATGTGCAGGGCAAGCCACCAAGCTTATGGCATATTGATTCTGGCTGTTCAAGACACATGACTGGAGATAGGAAAAAGCTACAGGACTTTAAAGCGTTTGCTGGAGGAGATGTAGCATTTGGAAGCAATCCTAAAGGAGGTAAAATCACAGGTAAAGGTAAGGTAAAAAGCAGTAAGCTCACTTTCAATGATGTTTATTATGTTGAGCAATTGAGATACAATTTGCTTAGTGTGAGTCAAATCACAGATAAGCAAAATCCTGTATATTTCACTGACACAGAATGCCTTATACTTTCTGAAAAACTCAAAATACCTGAAGATAAGATTTTAATGAGAGTTCCAAGAAAGGATAATGTATACTGTAGTGATTTAAACAAGATGGAATCTCAAAATGTTAACTGTCTCATTTCTAAAGCTACTGTATCTGAATCTGAACTATGGCATAGGAGGATGTGTCACTTGAATTTCAAGACCATGAATAAACTTGTTAGGAATAAGCTAGTGAGAGGCTTACCTGAAAAGTTATTTGAATGTAGTGACCACTGTGTAGCATGTCTTAAAGGCAAGCAACACAAGACCTCTTATAAGACCAAGCTTGTGAATACCAATACCACTCCCTTACACCTGTTACATATGGATTTGTTTGGCCCTACCAATGTAGCTAGTCAAGGGAAGAAATCTTACTGTTTGGTAATAACTGATGATTACTCTAGAATGAGTTGGGTGTTCTTTCTTAGGACTAAGGATGAGACAGGTGAAATACTTAGATCATTCATAACTAGGATTGAGAATTCAACTAATGAAAAGGTTAAGATCATCAGGTGTGATAATGGGACAGAATTTAAGAATCATGAGATGAATAAGTTCTGTGAGGATAAAGGTATAGAAAGACAGTATAGTGCACCTAGGACTCCACAACAAAATGGAGTAGCTGAGAGGAGGAATAGGACACTAATTGAGGCTGCTAGAAGCATGCTAGCAGATGCTAAACTACCAATGTCCTTTTGGGCAGAGGCAGTTAGTACTGCTTGTTATGTTTTGAATAGGATTTTGATTATTAAACCTCATAACAAGACACCCTATGAGTTATTCTTTAAGAGAAAACCTTTGGTTAGCTTTTTAAAACCATTTGGATGTCCTTGTACTGTCTTAAATACCAGAGATCATCTTGGTAAGTTTCAGAGTAAGGTAGATGAGGGTGTATTTGTTGGATACTCTATTCAAAGCAAGGCTTATAGAGTATTTAACAAAAGGACTAGGATCATAGAAGAGACCATGGATGTGACCTTTAATGAACATACATCAAATGTAGAAGGAAAAGGTCCAGAAGTTTTGTTTGATATTGATGCACTAACCCATGCTTTTAGATATCCAGATTTGTCTATTAGTGCAGGTACAGATGCAGGTACAGATGCAGGTAATGATGCAGGTAAAGATGGGAAATCAACCTCAAGTCAAACTAAAAAGGATGACTTGAAGTATGTCTTGTTTCCTATTTGGTCTCCAGATCCTCCAGAAGTATTCCAGTTAGAGCAAGATGAACCTTCAGATGATTCAAGTGGGTCAAGTAGCAAAAATGGTTCAAAGGATGAAGATGGTTCAATTCCAACAGAAAATCAACCATTTATCTCAAAGAGTTCTCATATAGTTTCAGAGCATGATTCAGAAGGAGAGCACGATTCTCCAAAATTTGTTGAACAAAGTCCTCCATTTCAAGTTTTGGAAAGGACTTCTTTGTCAGATTCTGAAGCAACTCCAAAGCCATCAAAGGAAAGAGAGGAAAGAGAGTCTTTTTCAGACTCTGAGATAGATAATCTTTTGGGTTCTAATTTGGAAAGAGAACTACTGGATACTTCTACATCTAAATATGTGGTTCATAAAGATCATTCCTTGGATTTGATTATTGGTGATATTATGACTCCTGTTCAGACAAGACATCAAACCAAGGTAAGAGAAGAAGATGTACATACTTCATTATATGTATGTTTTCTTTCTCAGATGGAACCAAAGAAGGCAGTGGAGGCTCTCAAAGATCCAAGCTGGATTGAATCTATGCAGGAAGAATTGTTGCAATTCAAACTGCAAGATGTGTGGGATTTGGTTGATCTTCCAAAAGGAAAGAAAGCTATAGGCACAAGATGGATCTTCAAGAACAAGAGAGATGAAAGAGGAATAGTGATCAAGAATAAGGCTCGGTTGGTAGCACAGGGGTACACACAGGAAGAAGGCAGAGATTATGATGATGTCTTTGTCCCTGTTGCTAGAATAGAAGCTATTAGATTATTTTTAGCTTATGCATCTTATCAGGATTTCAAAGTCTATCAAATGGATGTGAAGAGTGCTTTTCTTCATGGTCTAATTGATGATGAGGTGTATGTTTGCCAACCACCTGGGTTTGAAGATCCAACATATCCAGATAGAGTGTGCAGATTGAAGAAAGCATTGTATGGATTACATCAAGCTCCAAGAGCTTGGTATGATACTCTATCTGAGTACTTGCTCAAGAATGGATTCAAGAGAGGTACTATTGACAAGACATTGTTTACCAAGAGGGTTCAAAGAGATATATTGCTGGTACAGGTGTATGTTGATGATATTATTTTCGGGTCTACAAGGGATTCATTGTGCAAAGAGTTTGAAGATTTAATGCATAAGAAGTTCAAGATGAGTTCAATGGGTGAACTCACATTCTTTTTAGGATTGCAGGTCAAGCAGAAGTTAGATGGAATCTTCATTAACCAAGGGAAGTATGTGAAAGATATTTTGAATAAATTTGGTTATAAAGACGTGAAGGTAGCTAGCACTCCCATGGAGGCACATAAACATCTTAATTCTGATCCTGAGGGGGAGGAAGTAGATGTGCACTTATACAGGTCAATGATTGGTTCATTGATGTATTTAACTTCATCTAGACCTGATATAATGTTTGCAGTGTGTCTTTGTGCTAGATATCAGACCAATCCAAAGCAGTCACACATGTATGCTGTGAAGAGGATCTTTAGATACTTGAAAGGTCAACCAGACTTGGGCCTTTGGTATGCTAAAGGATCAGATTTTGAGCTAAAGGCATTCACAGATAGTGACTATGGTGGTGAGAATATGGATAGGAAATCGACTAGTGGAGGATGTCAATTTCTTGGAAATAGGTTAGTGTCATGGCAATGCAAGAAGCAAACCACAGTTTCCACTTCTACAGCAGAAGCAGAATATGTTGCAGCATCAAGTTGCTGTGCACAGGTTCTATGGATTCAGAATCAAATGCTGGATTATGGTTTGACTTTCATGAACACTCCTATTTATATTGATAATACTTCTGCTATTAGTATCATTCAGAATCCAGTTAAGCATTCAAAAACTAAACACATTGAAATCAGATATCATTTTATAAGAGATTGTTATGATAAAAGATTGATTCATATTTTTAAAATTCATACTGATAATCAACTTGCAGATCTTTTTACAAAAGCATTTGATGTAGGAAGATTTACATTTTTGATAACTAATATTGGTATGATCAATCTCACGTAGTGTTTTGGTCTGGATTTGATACTAACAGGGGTAAAATATATTGTATGTGACAGGGTCAGGTGTTGCCACTGTTAGCTTCATCATGATAACAGATGGTGCCACTGTTAGTTTACCTTTGCCACTGTCAATGTATTTTAAACCCCTGCTGTATATGTGTGTAATTTAACCCCTGCTAGTTGTTTTTCTTAGTTTAATATTGCAGGTTTCAGCCACTGTCAAGAGACATCACTTGAGCTGGAATTTAATGTTTTATTTGTTTCTTCTTATTCTTTTGGTTAAAAAAAAAAAAAAAAAAAAAAAAAAAAAAAAATCGTTGTCTAACTAAGCTAAGTTTATGCCCCTGTTAGTTCTAAGTTGGCGTTTCCTTAGTCGGATGCCCCTGCTAGACTATCAGCCGCTGCTAGCTTGGTTAGATGGTTAGAAAGGGTTGACTATAAATTGATCAAGTGAGGTACCCCTGTTGGGTTTGTTTGTAAATTGTGCCCCTGTTGGGTATAACCAGAAGTGCCACTGCTAGTTCTATTTTTAGGGCTTGGCACTGTCATCAAATAAATACTCAAATACTTCACTTTTTCAATTACGCTTTCAAAAGTTTCAAAACCCTTCAATAATCGCTCTCGCTTTGAGTTGTTTATTGTAATTCACTCTTCGTTAGTTCATCGATTACATCAATGGCATCTTCATCGTCATCTGATTCTGATCATTCTACGCTAAGTGTTCATTCTGAACACAATATGAGGGCTTTCTTGAATAAAGAACTTGCCGATGAGTATTTTCACCCTATCATCGATTTCTTGAGTAATTGTCCAGTTACTTATGCCCTTACTGTAGCTCCACGATTGATTCGTTCACATATTCAGGAATTTTGGAAGAATGCAAAGGAAGGGAATGTTAATGGCATTACTCATATTCATTCCACTGTCAAGGGTCAGAAGGTAATGGTTACTGAGATTGTTCTAAGAGAGCTTTTACAGTTTGATGATGAAGGTGGAATTCTGGAATTATCAAGAGAAGATTTGTTTAAAGGAATTATGGATATGGGGTATGAAGGTTCAGGAAAGAGAAGATCAGAATATACTTTCTTGAAGTCATGGTTTTGTCCTCAATGGAAGTTCTACATTCATACTTTTCTGGTATGTTTGTCTCAAAAGAGAACTAGTTTTAATGAATTTAGTTCTACGATTGCATATCCTATTATCTGCTTGGCACAGGGTATTAAATTTAATATGTCTAGATTTATCTTAGATAATATGGTTAGGAATGTAAAGGGTGATACATTCGTTATGTACCCTAGATTTGTTCAGCTTTTATTGAATAATCAATTGTCAAATCTGCCAGCAGAGGATAGTGTGATTGTTAGTTCTACTCTATCTTTGAGGACTATTCAGGCTATGAATAAGTATCAGAATGCTTTTTCTAAGAAGGAAACTGCATTATTTTCTACAATGCTAGTTACTCCTTCTGCCACTGGTGGTGTATTACCAACACCATCTGGACCAAATGATGACAGACCAACAACACAAGTTGGTTCTGAACACACATCAAGAGGTGGCATCAAAAGAAAACAAGGGAACAAACAGCCTACCCAATCTAAAGCCAAGAAATCCAAGAAGGCTACACAGGCTATGGAGATTCCTGTTTCTCCACAGTCTCAGTCAAATGTTCCAACACAACAGGTGAACATACTTGATGAAAATGTTCATTCTGGAAGGGCTGCCACTACTGTTTCTAGCCCACTGGCAGGGCAGGATAGTGGTAACATTAATCAGACCCAACCAGAGGCAACTATGTTTGATGAACCTATGGGTGATGATTCAAATGTAGGTCCCAGTACCAATAACCAAGGGACATCTGCAGTGGCAGATGTGGGCAAGGATTCAACTAAGAGGTCACACTCTAATGTTGATGAGCCTAGTGATACTGATGAATTGACGATTTCTTATCTTGTACATGATGTCAATAAACTGTGGAGCAAATATGAGAGGGAAAGGGCTTATAGAAAAGAGGCTCTACAGAAAATTCAAGCTCAGGATGAGTTAATTGCTAAGCAGAAGGATATCATTGATCATCAGAAGGCAGAGTTGCTTGATGTGAAGAATAGGTTGTTAGTGCTTGAGGAGGCTGTCAACAATATTCTTCTACCTGCAAATAGGTTAAAGGAATCTTCAGGCAAGGGGGAGAAGAAAGCAGATGGAGAAATTATGCCTGAAGATGATGGTTCAAGAGCAGGTGATGATGATGATGATGATTCATATGGACCTCATTATGATATGGGTGGAGAAATGATAAATATTGATGAGATGAATGATGATTCTGCAGCTACAGAGGTGTTTGATGATAATACAGCTACAGAGGTGCTTGAGTTTGATGATAATACAGTTGAGATGAATATTGAGGCACAATCAGAAGACACTGTGGAGTTAGTGTTTGATGATAAAGATGATGATTATGTGCAGAGCAGGGATAAGGCTGAGGAGGAGCTAAATGTATCTGATTATGTGATACATGAAAGTTTAGATGATGAGGTAGTTGATGGTGCAGGAGCAGAGCAGACTGATGAAATAGTTTATCAGGTATTTCCATTGAATAAAGGGTTGCCTGAGGAAGCTGCACTTAGATTATATGTTTGGGATGTGATGGGTGCTAACCTGGATGATAAGAAAAGAGTTAGTTTCAGTGATAGGTCAGTGTATGAGGTGGTTGATGATGTTGAAAAAGAGATGAAAGGAAAAGTTGAGGTTAAGGGGGAGCAATCAAAGTCAATTGATGAAGAGAAGAAGTTGCAGACTTTTACAAGAAAGAAATCAATTCCAAGAAGAAAGTCAACTAAAAGATTATCCCCTGTCAAAACTTCTACCTCTGTTGTCACAATTTCAACCCCTGTCAACACTAACACAACCACTGTTATGTCTACCCCTGTTAGTACACCAACTCCTACCACTGTTATTACACCAATCACCACTGCTGTCATATCAACCCCTGCCACAACTACAACAACAACAAGACCAAGAGAGGTACCTTTTACAATAAGAGAACCAACTTCACCACTCAAACCTAAGTCTAAATTGCCTGTGATTGATCCAAAAGACAAAGGTAAAGGAAAGTTAAAAGAAAAATCAAAGGTGAAAGAAATTAAAGAGCCTCATATTGAATCTCATGATATGTTGAGGATGCAAGTAGAAGAAAGAGAAAGGTTGATAAGGAGAGCTGCAGAAGCTAAAGCTGAAGGAGAGGGTGATGATGTGAAAATGATTTTGGATGATCTGAGTGTAGTGACTATTACACAGAAAGCTGCAGAGATTGTTAAAGAAAAGATTGCACAAGGATTAAAGCTTCCTGCTCAGAGAATTCATGATTATTTAAAGAAGAAGAAAGGTAATGAAGAGGAAGAGTTATCTTCTGGATTTTTGTTGATGAAAAGGGCAAATGAGGAAAGGGCTAGAAAGAAAAAGCAAGAGGAATTAGCCAAGAAGAGGAGTAAACCTTTACCATATGCTGAAAGGAGAAGACAAATGATCAATGCACTGTCTGAAAATTATGCTCCAGCTAAAATTGTTAGAGGATGGAATATGCAGAAGCTGCAACAGGCATATGATAGGTATATGGGAAGAGATGAAGAGTGGACAAAGAAAATGGAAGAGAATAGGCATTTGAATGCATTGATGAAGGAGAAGAAAGAAAAGGCAGATAGGGAAATGAAAAAGTTTTTGAAAGAAGAAGAAGAAAGAAGAGAAAAGGCAGCTACTGAGGCAGCAGAGAAAGCCTTAGAGGATAAGCAGAATGAAGTTAGAAGAAATTCATGGAAAAATCAGATTTCTAAAGATAATGTTATTCCTGATATTCCAAGATTTGATCCAGAGCTGAAAAAGAGAATCAAGATTCTGACTGATAGCAAGGAGATTTCTGAAGGACCAAGAAAGGCTAGAATTATAAATTGGGAAGGAGTAGCAATTGATTATGGTTTCAGAAAAATGATCCTTGAGATCAAGATTGAAAGGGAAAGAGGATTTGATGATCATGTTGGGAGTATGGTTGATTTGCTCAGAATTTGTACAAGAGATGATCTTATGGAGTTGTATCAAGTGAGCAGAATCGGGAATAGAAAGAACTCTGAAGCAGTGATTGAAAGACAAATGATGGAGTTGTTGCAGAGCCTGTTTGAACCAGCCAGCTTGTATCACTTATTCTTTCATTGTTATCAAAGGGTTATAACCTGGAGATATTTTGCCAGAGCTGGAGTACACATGGTAGTATTTAACAATGGGCAGGTGATCTACATGTTTGATGATCAACACTATGTGTTGGGAACAGGGCTGCTGAATAGATTGGTTGATTTGAAGTTATCTACAACCATCATTACTGAAGGAGCTTACAGAGCTTTATACATGGTGTTCAATCAACTACATAAGAGGCAAACGATGAAGGAGAAAGAAGAAGAAAAGAAGGATTGAAACTTGAATCATTACTCTGAATGATCAAGTTTAGGGGGAGATTGTTGAGACCTGAGACACTGCTAGATTTGCTCAGAATACAAGTATCATGCCGCTGTTGGTATAAGACTTCAACCACTGTTAGTAGAAGTCAACCACTATTAGAAGAAGACAACCGCTGTTAGTACATTTGTCTAACAGGGCCACTGTTGGTATATGTAAAGCGTTTTGTATCAAGTACTCAACCACTGTTGATAATATATGAGTACTACCCCTGTTATTTACATACTCAACCACTGTTGGTTAGTCGGTTAGAGATAATTATGGAATAGATAGGATTTCCATAATAGTTTGATTCTGTAAAGGACTCTATATGTTATAAATAGAGATCCTGTAAAGCCCTAGAAGATAGATACGAAAAATTCATTCTAGTTATTAGCTTCAAGGTTGTAAACCCTAACACAAGTTGTGTGTTCGTATTATTGTTAATAATATTGAAGCTTTTGGTTAGATATTCTGTTATATACAAGTTTGTTCTTCAAGTTGTTAATAAACTATTCCGCAAGCTTATTAATAATCAATCAAAGTAATACATACTAAGATCTCTAGCTGGGATCATCAACTTGGAATTCGTAGTGCCCGTAACGAGTTCTGAAAGCCGTTTTTGGAATATCGATGTAGCGAACTCGTAACTGATGATATCCTGATCGCAGATCGATTTTTGAGTAGACACTTGAACCTTGAAGTTGGTCGAACAGGTCATCGATTCGAGGGAGTGGATACCGGTTCTTGACAGTAAACTTGTTCAACTCTCGGTAGTCGATACACATTCGAAAAGAACCGTCTTTCTTCTTGACAAATAGGACCGGAGCTCCCCAAGGTGAAGAACTCGGCCTGATAAATCCTCGTTCCAGGAGTTCCTGTAATTGGGTGGACAACTCCTGAAGTTCGGATGGAGCTAAGCGGTATGGTGCTCGGGCGCCACAGGCGCAGCACCTGGTACTAGATCGATTGAGAACTCAACCTGTCTTTGCGGTGGTAGACCAGGTAGTTCTTCGGGAAAGACTTCTGGAAAGTCTCGAACAATTGGAACATCCTCAAGTCGCTTCTCTTCCGACTTTTTCTCCATGATGTGCGCGAGGATTGCTGGATAACCCTTTCTCAGAAACTTCCGGGTTTTTAGGCAAGATATGATGTTAAGCCTCGTCCCACCGGTCTCCCCCTGTATGACCAAGGTTCTACCGACGGCGAGAGGTATGCGAACAATTTTGTCATGGCAAATGATTTCGGCGCGATGTCTGGATAACCAGTCCATGCCCACGATGACATCGAAACTTCCTATCTCAACGGGCATAAGATCTATGGAGAAGATTTCGTCGGCTAGATTTAAAGTGCAATTAGGTATCACACTATCGGTTTCTATCAACTTGCCATTTGCTAGTTCTACGGTGTACTTAACATCTAAAGCAACAGGTGTGATGTCAAGTAGAGGGCAAAATTCATCGGAAATAAAACTTCTATCGGCACCAGTATCAAACAGAATAGAAGCAGTTAAATTGTTGAGGAGGAACATACCCGTGACCACATTCGGGTCTTGACGAGCGTCCCCTGAGTTGATCACAAAGGCGCTACTTTTGGCATTGTTGTTGTTGTTGCGGTTGTTGTTGTTGTTGCCCTTATTCTTCAATTTTGGGCACGTATCCCTAAAGTGTCCTGGATTCCCACATTCATAGCAGGACTTAGGTTGTCGGGCATTTTTGTCAGAGGGGTTGTTGTTGGATCTGGGGGCTCGGCAATCCTTAGTCGAATGCCCGTACCTCCTGCAGTTGTTGCAAGGGGTATTGCACTGACCAAAGTGATGATAGTTACACTTGGGACAATAAGGCCTGTCCCCGGTGTAGCTGCGGTTGGTTTCGGAGTTGGTGGTATAGACTTGGATGGTGTTGTTTTTCTTGTTTGAGTTGTGGTGGTGTTCAGTGGATTTGCGTTTGTTGTTGTTGGAGGATGAGGTGTTGGAAGTCCCACGGCTGACAACTAGGGCCATGAGTTCGTAGGCTAAACGAATGGCACTTTCAGTGGTGGTTGGTTTGGATGAGGCGACATTTCCCTGGATGTTCTCAGGGAGTCCGCGAATGTATCTCTTAATGCCCTTACTTTCCGGTTCAACCAAGCTTGGGCATAGTAAGGCAAACTGCTGAAATTTGGTGGTATATTCAGCAACATCATTTCCCTGCACCGCCAGGTGCCAGAATTCTTCCTCCAGCCTATGCAGCTCTTCTTCAGGACAGTATTTTTCTGTCAGCTTCTTCTTCAGTTCGGCCCAAGGAAGCCGATTTGCAACCTCAAGACCTACAGAGTTTGCGTGGGTTTTCCACCACGTGAGTGCACCTTCCTGAAAGGTGTAAGCAGCGAATTTTACCTTGTTGTTCTCAGTGCAGTCGCAGAGACTGAAAACAGATTCCATACGCTCAATCCAACGGATCAAGCCAATGGCACCCTCCGTGCCCTTGAAATATAGTGGTTTACAGCTGAGAAAATCCTTGTAGGAACAAGGCTTTACAGCAGGAGTGGTGGTGGTGGTACTGACTATTTCCTCAGTCGTTCGGATTGAATCCCGAGCAGCCAAGGCATCGGCTACGGCCCGAGTAACGGCAGCAGCGAGTTCAGCTTCACTGTAACTCTTTTTCTTCGACGGCATGGTTCTTCAAGAAAAGAAACAATAGGTACGTAAGAAATTGTACCAGAATGATAATTGTGGTAGATGTATGTATTAAAGCAACAATATACACATCACAAGTGTAATAGTTCCATAATATAGATTTAAATCGAAAGAAATTGTCAATTGATATTAAGTTGTTAAACGATTACAGACAATTTCGAGTTTGAGAATTCAAAAGTTACAGACTTAGATATTGTGCCAAAAGTTCCGGGAATTGTTTCATCCGGTCAATTTACATTAGTCCTACGAAAGCTTTATGGAGTGCAGATTCAGCCTAAGCTAATTCTGACGAAGATTGAGGTGTGGCATTAAGGCAGTGAGACGGTCAATGGACTCTGCAAGTCGGCTAACCATTCTGAGTGCCTCCTCGGTTTCCCTCAGGCGTGTCTCACACTGAGTCAACCTTGATCGCAGGACAGTGATTTCGTTTTGATTGTCAGTCACTTGATTGTGGACGATTTCCATGGTCTCGATGGTTTCACCCACTCGATTTTCGAGAACGCCCATATGGTTGATAGCGTTTACATGGTCCTCAGAGACCTGAGCCACTTGCCCCATTAGGGTGAGTGTCCAGTTTTCACGGGTCTCTTGCAACTCGATGTCCATGTCACGCAGTTGTTGCTCATGACGGTGTAGTCTAGTAGCCAAATCCGTTAGTGTGAATTGATTGGAGTATGGGCCCGCTCGAGGCAACCTGGGGTTCCTCCTAGCTACCCTTGAACTTTGTGATTCGTACGGATGAGAACGAGATGAGTTAGGTGGTGTGTTTGCCATTCTGAGACAAAGTGTTAGAAAGAATGAGGTCTATATTCATATAATATAATATAGCCTAAGATTGTAAGTAAGGTCTATTTATGTATATATACGTATATCACATAATAACCTATTGAGTGTCTAGCACAGACATGTTTTTAAATCCCGTTTCTCTCGAGGTCAGAGTCAACTAGTGTATCCTGTTCAGCCATAACTTCCTTCAGATCTTACATCATCTTTGTTTAATTGTACATAGTTGATCAAGCTATGTTAAATTAAATTCGTATGCTGTAATCTCTGAACTGGTTATACCTAATAGGGAATACTGCCTAACGGTCATAGTCTAGGTCCACTAAATGCAACCTAGTTCACTATAACCTTAGGCTCTGATACCAATCTGTAACACCCCCAAATTTAATGATTGATTTGCGGAAGCTCGATTTGGGTGTCACTAATCAATATACAAAGCACATAAGATAATAATGAACGACCACTATATGCGTCATTTTAAACTTGTATAAATAAAGTAAACGTTTACATCAAAACAATGTTATATTAGCTCGGTTCCTGAAATTGAGAGATTACATGGCATAATTACTTTTACAAAATATAATAATGCAATCAAATCTCTAGTTGTATGTATGCTGACTCGAGCTAATAATCCCTGCTTGTGCAGCCAAACTACTGCTGGGTACCTGTGATAAATACTAAAATGGGTCAGCGAAAACGCTGGTGAGCTCACAGGTTTGTATGTCAATGTATAGTTTTCAGAACCGCAAGATTTATATTGAATTTAAAATGCAATTAAGCAAAATAAAAGTTATACAATCCATGAGCACATAGTCTGAGCTTAACTTGATTTGTCAGGCCCAATTAAGGAAACCTAACTTGAAATGCCTCCTACGAGTGTCTAATCCACACTCGTCTTCCCAAATGCTAATACGTCCGTTTGACTAGTTAGTGCGTGCTAACCCGGACGAGGATTGTCAATCCTATATGATATCATATACTAACATTCACGCTATAAATACTAGAGACTATGCTATGGAGGACTTTAAATTGATTAGCTTGAAACTCATGTAGTATTTGAAGTTTGGCACTTGCGTTCTACTTGTAAAACAAAACAGAGCAGTATTATCACACCTCTAGTTGTAAAATAGTGAAAATGGGGCTATGAAACTCACCTGAGCCTTGAGTGGTTATTGGAATAAACTTGAATTGTTTAGCTGCGATGTGTTGTCCGAAGACTTGTAACCTGAAGGTGTCCATGACACGCGATGGTTATTAATTGATTAGGCATCCCGAAAGACTACCCTTGCAGTTGTTTATCCAAATTACCCCGATTTGGTTGATTGACTTGAATATTTGAAAGTATGTACGGCCCGTTGGTGACGGATTTGTAATAATAATCTCAACTATTATTATTTTGATTTCGTGGCGTTTTACTTGAAAAATGTGTTTTGATTATGTTTTAGAAGCCGTTACGGAATCTAAGTACGGGGGTCCGGGGGCAGCACCCCTGGTAGCGGGGTCCAAGGGGCGGCAGCCCCTGGCGGGGTCCAAGGGGCAGAGCCCCTGGCTGGGGTCGAGCTGCCAGGTCAGCTTGGAAAATTTTTATTTCTACTATATTGCTTTGGTGAAAAAACGCATCTGGACTTGAAATTGGGTGAAATCAAGTGATAAAATTTAGGGTCTCGACACTTAGTGAAAATATGTGTCTTCTGGTTTGTGCGACGTTGGATGCGACGTCGCAGGTCCTGACTGCGACGTTGAGCATGGCGTCGCTATGTGCGACTTTCGCAATTTAATGCGACGTTGTGCGTGGCGTCGCTATATGCGACGTTGTTGATTTCGGCGACGTAAGGGCTTGCGTCGCTAATTGCGACTTCTGCCAATTAAGGCGACGTTGGGGCTGACGTCGCTATATGCGACGTTGTGGAAGGTTTTGCGACGTCACAGCTGACGTCGCATAAAGTCTGGCCCAAATGCGACGTTACGGTCTGTTGGCCGGAATTTGTGTCGAAAACGAGTTTTCCGGTTTCCGTTTGATCCAAAACTTTTACCCAACCCATATAAGGACATTATACACTTAAACAAACCGCAAACAAGTAAAAATAAGTGAAAACGGAGAGTTTCGGGTTTTTGTCGGAAACTTACGCGGTGTCGAAATGAAATTCCGGAAAGATAGAAGTGTAGATCGTTGCGTGGTGGTCGTTATTCCCTAAAGGAGCTCCGAAAATTAAGGTCGTTTGATGATGTTATTTTGCAAATGAAGGTGATGGTGGTGATGGTTATTTTGAAAGAGAAATGAAAGAGAGAGAGAAAAGAAAGATGAGATGATGGTGATGAATGAGGATAAGGGTGGGGTTTCCCCCACCTTTGGCTGATTTTCGGTGGGGGCCCACCGAGGTGTGAGTCTCCACCATTTAACTCCGTGTTTGCGCTCCGTGCGGTGTTCGTTTTCCCGATTGTTTAAACGTTAATTATTTATTTTATGCACAAAAATATGCGTTTTGAAATACGAATATTTATTCAATTTTTTTTTGTTGAAGTATTTTGTTAAATACTTAATATTTATGTTATAAAATGTGCTTGTTTCGTTTGTTTGCGCGTTTACATTTTAATCGCGTAAATGTTGTTTGTACGATACGAATTAAATACTAAATATTATCAAAATAATATTTTTGATATAAATGTGCTATTAAATAATGTTACATTATTTAATAAAATTATTCACCAACTTCCGTATTTAATTGAACCGAATTACATTCGATTTGAAACTTGTACGATTTAATCAATCGCATAATACTTGTATATATATTCAACAATATATATTGATTGATACATTAATTAGTCTAACCCAAAACTAATTACATGTATTAACAGTTGATTAGGTACTAATCACTAGTCCTAATTTGACGGGTGTCACAATTTCACTAGTGATTTCGGGGTGTAGAGTTATAACCGGTTATAATATATGCCAAGGGTAATATTCATCAAACATAAGCTCAACGTTCGCTAAGACCTAATGTTCAACTTCAATCAACAAACCTATGATTTAATCTAGTAACGGACGTTCGCCATGGTTACCAACTCGCACAATTTAGCTAAATCATTTGACACATTCCAAAACTACATTCGCAATTTTGTTCAATCATTTATAGACAAATAATCGATAGCAATTTACTTGGTTGAAAACGTTCGCTATATCAATTAGTAAATCACCAAATGGTTAAATTCTTGAGATTGAGCTCAATCACACAAGGTTCTCCGATTAAACATAAATTAAGATTTTATGAGTTTGCAAATCATCCACACGACAAACATTCGCTAAAATCGCTAACTTGTTTGTATTTAACTAATTGTCATTACAATTACCAAAAGCTTTGTTCCACAAATGATAAACAACTATTTAGGTATTTTTTATAAGCAACAAACGTTCGCTATAATCGCTTAGCTAAAATGCCAAAAGTTTCATAACAACAACAAACCACATACATACAAATTCATGGATGATTCACAAACTCAAAGCATAAATTAACACCAAAAGATACACCCCTAATCAACTAGCTATTTCATCCAAACAAGCATATAAGTAACTAGCCACTAATCATCATAACAACAAGATGAACACATGAAATGAGAGAAATCAAAGTAAACATAATTATAATCGAATAAAGATGCAAACCGAGTGATTACAATGTTCGGATGATGATTCTTTGTGACCAAAAGAGCTAAATTGATGAGAGACTTTTTAGATGATGAAAAATGGCTCAAAGAACCTTAAAAATCGCCCTTGGGGGCTGCTAGGTCGAGATATAGATAAGTTAGGTGAGTAGTAGATATTAAAAGCAAAATTTGACTTTTCTGGACGGGAGATGAATCCGGCGGATTCCTCTTGAATCCGGCGGATTCAAGGGGTTTCGACCTACACGTGGCAGTAATTCAAGTCGACCTGATCTGGCATTAATGGGGATGGAATCCGGCGGATTCAATAAGAATCCGACGGATTCTGTTTGTTTGGCCAGATTTCTGCTTTTGCTTCCACTTTGCTACTTCTTTATCAATCTTTATGTTTTTACCTGAAATGAGTTTTTCAACCAATTAAGTACCAAAAGTTCAAGTAAATACACAAAAACAATAACAAAATTAATGATATCGCTAAAGATAAACTTATACAAAATAAGCGATATCAAATATCCCCACACTTGAACTTTGCTTGTCCTCAAGCAAATCATTATTTTACCATTTCAGCCCACTCTTGCAACATATAAGTGAAGATCAAGTTTACCAAAACAATACTAACACCAACTACCAAAGCAATTAGGCTAGCAACATATGTATAAGCATTAGAAACTCGAGATGTTTTAGTTTGTCAAGCTCGAATGCACGACCTAGTACCTCACATAAGGATAAGTGTTTAGTTACTCACTCTCAACTTATAAGACTACAAGGTAAGGAAGTAAGTAATGTAACACTCAATCAAGCCAAGTCGTGATGCATTGTTACCATACGCTTGCAAAAGGATCAAATCTCCACCGACTTGGCGTGAGCACCAAGTGAGATCTAAAAGGAGGTATTCTAGCATGTGTTGTAACAAATGTAGGCTAGTTATGGAATGGGGTATGATAGACACAATAATCGGTGAAAAGTGGTAGTCAAGACCCGTGAAAAATGTGGAAATGTTACCTATTGGTTTTAACACATGACAGTAATGAAACTTAGGATTCTCGTGCTAAATCAATTCAAATTATTACTTGTTCTTATTTATAACTTATACTTCAACAATTGCACACAAATAGATTATACACTTGAGGGATGGAACTATTAATAATATCTTACACCTTATAAAGTGTTTAACTCTTATAATATAGATGTTCAAAAAAAGAAAAAGACACCAATACACATGTCTTCAATGAAAGAGAACAAATTACCCTACCTAACTTTAGCAAATAAAAAAGATTTTTATTTAATTTACCTTACCTATTAACAACTTGATGATAAAATAATTTATATTAAAAGTGCATTATTATTTTTCCTTCTCTTTTACTCTTTCCTTCTCATTAACATTAAAATAGAACACACTGCCCCCTAGCTAACTTTAGAAACGACATATACTACTCAAAAAACAATTATATATTAATATGAAATGTAATTTAGTCCATAAATAAACAAATGTATGTTAAGAAATAACCTAAGCTCATAAACGAACCGAATTGTAATTCATGGGTATGAGAATATAAATATACATTGAATACAATTATTTGTAAAATATATCGATGAGATTCAATTTATTCTACTTATTTCACGAACTCAAATCGAACAAGTAATGCGCTCCTTTGCGTGGGTAACTTGCTAGTATAACAATAAGGGGTGTACTAGAAAAAAGTGAAAAGTTTATAAAACGTGCAAATGTGACAAATTGGGTGTTTAGGATTTGTAGAATATAATATAATCCATTATAGAAGTTAAATCAAAAGTTTGTCCTCTTACCGACATAAACCCTAAAAAATGAATAAAACATTCACAGAACCCAAAACTTGAAATTAAAACTAAATATATAAAATATCTATTTGATCCACATAAATCCCAATAAGATCAACATAAAATATCTAGAAACTATCACTTCACCTAAATCCCAATTACATAAAACATCTGGAAACAATCAATCCACCTAAATCCCAATTACATAAAACATCTAAAACAATCACTCCGGATTTGTAACGTCAATCGCATCAGCCCTACGATACATCTCATTGCTGACCTTTGAACTGAGATCAACAAGAGCATCAACAATACTGCTAGCACTTTCTTCTTTCAAAACAAGCTCCGCAACGGTCCTTCAATAGCTTAGTAATCTACACAAAAAAAAAATAATAATTCATAAATAAATTACAAGAGTAACAAGAAAAGAAATACAACTAAAAAAATAGATATTTTCGTACCTCGATCAGCTCAGTTATAACTACCAAGAGCTGGTCAGGATTTAAATCTGTAGCTGATACATCGATGGTAGAGAAGTCGTTTAATGCTCTTGTGACCAGAGCAGTAGTAATTGAGTTTTGGTTATCTGGAACGGATGGGTTATGGAATGGGTCATCAGACATGATGAATTTAGGGTATTGGGAGTAGTAGGTGTATTTAGGAAATTATGAACAATATATTTATTCTCAATATATAGTGGATAATGAGAAATCTAATTGGCCTATGGGATGGTACATGGATCGCCATCCAAACCGTCCATCAAAATATGAGACACACACTATCTAGGAAAATATTCCCTAGCCCAAAATGAGAATCCCTAATGCTACCATAACTTTCACCAAATGGTAAGTCATCAATGGATTGCGGAAATGCCTTGAAATTTCTAAATTGATACAAGCCTAGCTTTACAATACCTATGGCTCATAAGTAGACATCAAATCTTCGAATATATAAGAAAAGGTTCCCCTCACAACAATCTAACCTTACTATTAAATAATCAACGTCCTTAGAGCGAAAAAATGGTGTTGAGTTATCACGAAGGGTACTACGGGTCTGACTAATAAAGTGACTCTAAAATCCCCAGCCAGAGTTAACCATATTTCTTTCTCCTGCAAGCTATTTTGAAAAAGTTGTACTGGTCTAAATTTTAAAATATCATTAATAGCTCATCTCTAACGATCTTATATGTAGTATTAGAGAAGACACTAATTTGGTTATGCCTAGCATAATGCGTACTCAAGTTGAACATCCCTAGTTTAGGGAACGGCTCAATGTAACCTGTTTTATAAAACTAAGTTGCATGCTAACATTGGCTTAAACTGATAATGTCTTATTATCAATGACACTATACGTGAAATCAATGGATGGTATGTCAACATGTTCTACGCTTAGGTTACCGACATCTAATACAACGTAATCTACAAACAAATAGAGTACACACAAGAAAATTATGACCATGAATGTGAGTCTAATTTTTATAAAGGGGGTAGTTGTTATCCTTCCTTGATCATCGTATTCATTTCTCATCACATCTTTGACCCTCTGTATCACTAACAAAGTAAAACGTAAGTAATATTTGTATCAATATAATTTAACATATTTAAATAAAAATCTAAATTACTTACGTCAATAAAATTATAGGATACATCCCATTCGGGATTGGTGTCTATTACCGGGTCGTATATTTCTAAAGATGTACGTTGTTCCTGAGTGGTCATGATGATGGAGTACGTTGGAAGTAAACTTTGTCACCAGTGCGCAGTGTTAAGATTACAACGTACGTCACACTTATTCAATCGATAGCCTAAGTTTTTTCTTCAGTTGTTAGTTCTCCTCCATTGAGATGCTACTCTTTTTATTTGTTTTAGGTAGGGTTGTTTTAATAATTTAGCTCTTCACCGTCATCTTCTTTTTACGGCTTCGTTGCCGAATTTAGAATTTAAATGAATGTACATATGTGAAAATTTAAAATTTTTTAAATGAAGGTTGTAAGAAATAAAAAGGTAAAAAAATGAAAAGGAAGAAATAAAAAAGAATGATATAAAAAATGAGGGGGAGAGAAGATGAAAGGAAATGTAAGGAAAACAGAAGTGGGAAGGTAGTAATTTAGAAAGTATATTTATAATAATAATACAAAAAGTATATTGAATAGATTTTACACTTGAGGGATGAAACTATTAATAATATCTTACACCTTATATTGTGTTTAACTCTTATAACATAGATGTTCAAACAAAGGAAATGATACCAATACCTATATCTTCAATGAAAGATAACAAATTACCCTACCTAACTTTTGCAGATAAAAGAGATTTTTATTAATTTATCTTACCTATTAACAACTTGATGATAAATAATTTATATTAAAAGTGCATTATTATTTTTCCTTCTTTTTTACTCTTTCATTCTCATTTATATTAAATCGAACACACTTCCCCTAGCTAACTTTAGAAACAACATATACTACTCAAAAAATAATTATATATTAATATGAAATGTAATTTAGTCCATAAATACACAAATGTATGTTCAAAAATAACCTAAGCCCATAAACAAACCGAATTGAAATTCATGGGAATGAAAATATAAATATAAATTGAATACAAATATTTGTAAAATATATCGATGAGATTTAATTTATTCTACTTATTTCACGAAATCAAATCGAACAAGTATTGCGATCCTTTTGTAACACCCCCAAATTTAACAGTTTGCGGAAGCGATGTTTCGGGTGTTACTAATCAATAATCACAAGCACAAAGGATACAGTGAACGACTCTAAATGAGACGTTCGAAAAGTTATTACATTAATACGTAAGTAGTTTCAAAATACAAGCTCGAGTTCAAGTAAATTCCTAGAGATTCTAATACATAACAACTAGTACAAAAGTAATGTATAAAAATCTCCAAGCTTGTAAATGCATGCGACTCGAGCTAAGAAGGCTTATCCTGCTGGGCATCCCTACTGATGCTGTGTACCTGAGAAGCATTACTAAAATGGTCAACCAAAAAGGTTGGTGAATCTCACAGGTTTGTAAGTAAGTAAACAGTTTAAACACACAAGTAGTATTTGTAAATCATAGCCAGCCAGTAATTAACGATCACAGGTTATGCTCATCGTTAACTTAAGTTTAATAAGTGGTGGTTGCAGGTTATGCTAACCGTTTGATACAATTGCCATGAGCCACCATAGTTGAAGCTTAACGTACAGTAATTATAGGTACCCCCTCATGAATGTAATCCAAAACATTCATACGGAACGAGTAAGAAACGCCCGTTTCTACAGGAACGGTTCGTGGTAGTGCTTGCTACCCCGGGCGGGGATTGTCAGTCCCATATGGATCCATATACTAAAACTCGCGCTTATCACATAACTAACAACTATGGTTCAGGAGGATTTCATTGGATTAGTCGTAAACTCATGCAGTTGGCGTATTCGTAATCTCATACAGTAAGTAAATCATGGCAGCAAGTAAGTTTTGTGTGTTCATGTAAAACAGTAATGCATCTCACCCCTGAGTAAAAACAGTAAAGTAGGGGCTGTAAGACTCACCTGAGTCTGGCAGACAATGCAGTAAGTAAGCAAGTAGTATTCCCGAACTAGCAACCCTTAGCGTCCTAATACGCATAAGGTTTAGTAAGTAAATGGAATACTTGTAAAGTATCCATGCTAGTTGTTCCCAAACTAGTTAATGTCCGTAAGTTTGTTTGTACGTTTGTATTCGTTTGTAAATCGTAGTTTGTATAAAAGTTGTACGGTCTGTTTGTTATCGGTGTATAATAATAATTCCATCCATTATTATTATGTATTCATAGTAGTGGTACAGTTGTAAAGTATACTCGTATGATCGTTTGTTTGTATTACAACCTGTATTGTTTGTGTACGTTCCAATGGGCTTAGACCCCAAAGGGTACGAGTGAAACCTCGTAAGTATTCGAGTGTATGTTCGTATTAGTTAACGTGTAATCCAGCACGTAACTAGTGAGTGAACTTGTAAGTTCGTATCGGATGTAATCCCGTGTAATGTACAAGTGTAAGTTCGTTGGAGTGTAATCTCCTAAGTATTTCCAAGTGTAAACTCGTACGCGTGTGTGAGTGAAATCTCACGTTAGTTTAGTATCGTCTTGTACGTATTCAAGTGTTGTTGTATACCCTCAAAAGTATAGCATTTTCATGTGTAAGTAGCATCGTATTTGATTTAGTAGTTGAAAAGTGATTCCAACACTTAGAATATATTTTGTTTTTCTGATCTGGGTTATCTGCGACACAAGGCTTGTGTCGCAGACCACATGCGACATAAGGTCTGTGTCGTAAGGATTGGTTCGGATTTAGTGTTTATGCGACACAATGGTTGTGTCGCAGACAAGGGTACGACACAACGATACGACATAGTCGTTGTGTCGCAATCAAGCGATAAGTAAATTTTGTGTCGTAGATGATACGACATATAATGCGACATAAGCGTTGTGTCGCATACATTGCGACATAACGTGCGACATAACATGCGACATAGTGTTGTGTCGCATGAAATTTCGGTCCGATGCGACACAAGAGGTCTGTTCGGAAATTTAGTTTCCGAAAACGTATTTTCCGGTTTCCGTTGGGTCTAGAACTTTTATACTAGTTTTAATATGTTGTAATAAGTTCATGATAACTATTGGTATTCGTTTTTAATGTTTGTGGCGTCGTTTTCTTTAAAATGACCAAAACCGACATTTACGTTAACGTGTTCAAAAACGAGTTTAGATTATATATTCGGACATTATAAAGTTAGGGGAACAACATGGAAGTAAAATAAATGTAATCGGAAAAGTTTCGAGGTCGCCGGAAAACTTACAAAGTAGTCGAATCGAGAAACCGAAAAGATAGGATTGTAGAGCTCGTTCTCGTGATCACTTTTCTCCAAACCGAGCCTAGCCTCCGAGGTGTTTTAATGGTGTTTTTAGGGTGTTTTGTAGGCGGTTTTAGAGAGAGAGAGAAAACCGATGGAGAGAGAGAGGAGAGAGTTTGAGGTGGAGTGGGTTGGTGTTTGAGTGTTGTGTGGGAGAAGGAAGGAAAGCATGGGGGTGTTGTCCCCCCTTGCTTGGGCCGGCCATGGTGGGGTCCACCATGTGTGGATCTCACCAAATTTTGCTCCTCCGTGTTTGCGCTCCGTGCGGTGTTCGTTTCCCCGGTCGTTTAAATGTTAAAATCATTTTATACGTGATTAAATATACGTTTGTAAATACGAAATAATATTCGATTATTAAGTTGAAGTATTTTATCAAAATACAAGTTTTCAAGTTATAAATCATAACTTAGTTTGTTTTGTCGGTTGGTCGAGTTTTCGGAGAGTTCGGTGACGTTTTAATTAAAACGTACATTTTTCCGTTATATTATAAACATAATATAAAATGGTAATTAAAGTAATTAAATAAATTAACATTATTTAATAGTTGTTTTACCAATGTCCGCAAGTTTGTACAATTGTAGTTTCATACGATATGTACGAATCGTATACGCGTATATATATATATTCCATCCATATATATATATATATAAAGTAAATAACGTATATAATCCTATTTCATATTATATACAAGTAATAATCACGAAATTAGGAAAATTTTAAATTGATCCAAATTTTGGGGTTGTTACACCTTTGCATGGATAACTTGCTAGTATAACAATACGAGGTGTACTAGAAAAAGGTGAAAAGTTTATAAAACGTGCAAGTGTGACAATTGGGTGTTTGGGACTTGAGCCTCTTCTTCCCTACAAAACCTAAATTCACCCTTTTCTCCATTCAAAACTCAAATTCCGAGCTTTCTTTTCGGTAACTTTCAACACTTATCTGTTGCATATATAAGAAATGTATTTCATCCAAAAAGACTGCAAGTCGATCCACCGCGAGAAACAGATTGCACATCCATTTTAATTATAACGTATTTTCTAGCTTACAACAGTACCTTGATAACCATGTGAACTTTCATAAGCTTCAAAAAGAGGTTGGTTGTCATCTAAATATACATCAAAAGAGGGTGTTAGTATATTCGATGTAAATACATAATTTTCACAAAGAATAAAAAGTACATTTGGATTTATTGTTGAGAGTTTTTACGTCATCAACAATAAGTTTATCGGATGAATGAGGTGTATTTTTCAAAAAAATAAAGGCGAAAGGTTGCCGAAATTTTAATTAATAAGTTTAATGAATAATTTTAGGGTGTAAAATGTAATTATCGTAATCGAATTTTTACCATTGGATCGTTAGGGAAGGAGATTAATTAAGGGTCAAGATTCCTTCATCGTATTTTGTGTTAAGTATATTTTATTACTTTATATTTATTTTATATATTACCTTAACATGCCGATTCCCATTTCCATTCCCAACTTTAACCAATCACCAATTACGATATTAATTTCCACCAAAGAGAGGGAAGCAAAGAATCTTTAAATTATATATAGGAAACACCTTTATGATATCATTTAAAGATTCTTTAATTTAAAGATTCTTTGCTTCCCTCTCTTTGGTGGAAATTAATATCGTAATTGGTGATTGGTTAAAGTTGGGAATGGAAATGGGAATCGGCATGTTAAGGTAATATATAAAATAAATATAAAATAATAAAATATACTTAACACAAAATACGATGAAGGAATCTTGACCCTTAATTAATCTCATTCCCTAACGATCCAATGGTAAAAATTCGATTACGATAATTACATTTTACACCCTAAAATTATTCATTAAACTTATTAATTAAAATTTCGGCAACCTTTCGCCTTTATTTTTTTGAAAAATACACCTCATTCATCCGATAAACTTATTGTTGATGACGTAAAAACTCTCAACAATAAATCCAAATGTACTTTTTATTCTTTGTGAAAATTATGTATTATACATCGAATATACTAACACCCTCTTTTGATGTATATTTAGATGACAACCAACCTCTTTTTGAAGCTTATGAAAGTTCACATGGTTATCAAGGTACCGTTGTAAGCTAGAAAATACGTTATAATTAAAATGGATGTGCAATCTGTTTCTCGCGGTGGATCGACTTGCAGTCTTTTTGGATGAAATACATTTCTTATATATGCAACAGATAAGTGTTGAAAGTTACCGAAAAGAAAGCTCGGAATTTGAGTTTTGAATGGAGAAAAGGGTGAATTTAGGTTTTGTAGGGAAGAAGAGGCTCAAGTCCCAAACACCCAATTGTCACACTTGCACGTTTTATAAACTTTTCACCTTTTTCTAGTCTACCTCGTATTGTTATACTAGCAAGTTATCCATGCAAAGGAGCGCAGTACTTGTTCGATTTGATTTCGTGAAATAAGTAGAATAAATTAAATTTCATCGATATATTTTACAAATATTTGTATTCAATTTATATTTATATTTTCATTCCCATGAATTTCAATTCGGTTTGTTTATGGGCTTAGGTTATTTTTGAACATACATTTGTGTATTTATGGACTAAATTACATTTCATATTAATATATAATTATTTTTTGAGTAGTATATGTCGTTTCTAAAGTTAGCTAGGGGAAGTGTGTTCGATTTAGGGTAAATGCATTTTGTCGGCTATGTACTATATCCATTTGTTCCGAGGTTAGCAACATTTATCTTTTAATACTAAGGTATGCAACTAAATGACAAAATTCGTGTCGAGGTAGGCTATTTGGTAACAAGTAACCGGGACAGCAAGTAAAATTAATTACGTGGACCTTTAACGTTAAAAAAGACACTTACGTAGAAAATGTTGTGCACACGTGGAACAATTTTGGAAATTCTTTTTCTTTTTTTTTTTCAATTTTATAAACAAACTGGAAATTCACGTCCCAGTACCCCCTTTTCGGACACTCGTAAATCTTGTTTCTTGATGCGCCTTTTTTCAATCAATCCCTTTTTTAAAGTTTCAATACAAACTCATCATCGATATGCTTTATTATTATTATTCAAAAACCATAATCCCAATTTCAAATTTTTAACAATGACAACAACTAAAACCCCAAAATTAACAAGATGATGATGTTGCTAAACGTTTATGGGTTAGTTTGTATCAATGACGCCGAAATACAAGATCTCAGGCTGAAATGATGCCAGGAAATTAGGTGGTGGTCGGAAAATGGTGATGAACAGGAGACCTATTTGGGTTGGGTCTAATTCTTAAAGGTCCACCGTAGATCTCCGGCGTAGATCTAATTCCGTAGGTCCGCCGGTCACGAAGGGAGATTCCAACGGTATTGTGAAAACGCCGGCCAACGTCGTATCCGGTTTCGAGAACTCGCCGTCGATGTGCTGGGTAAATTTCAGGTTTTGTTCATTAGTCTTGTTTTGGTGGTTGTGTGATGAAGATGATGATGGTGGTGGTTGATAAAAATTTGTAGAAGTATTTACAAACATGGAATTCGTTCTTTAATTAAACATTTCATCACCAAAATCCATGGTGTTGACAACAGGTTACAACAACATGATTAAAATATAGATATGTATATGTATGGATTTGCAGATGATGGGATCATTTTGTGTAACACCTGCATAATTAGGATAATTAATTATGCCTAATTATTTGTAACTAGTTGTAATTAGTATGTAATAGGACTAATTACAGACTCTATTTTTATATATATAAGGTGGTTTATATATATGTACGCGCACGATTTGGATGAATCGTACGATTCCGACACAGTTTACTTGGACGTTGGTGACAGAAATTTACTTAAATAATGAGAACGTGTTTTGTTATATAAAATACACAATTGAACGAACATTATTTATATTATCGCGACGACATTACAAATAATTCAACAAAAACGTATTAAACGCGAATTAATAATTTAAATATTTCGACAAATGTTTTCATTATTAATTTCAAGGTATTTTTATTTAAATACTCCAGTTACATTTTAAAAATATAACTGTTTGGTTAAATACTAAAAACAAACGATTAATCGATTAGGACACGGAGTAAATACTGAGTTTCGAGGAGTGTTTTCCCTCCTTTCTTTTCTTGGATCAGCCAAAACCCAACCCCCCACCCCATTCCCTCTTTCATTTTCATTTTAACTAAACACCCACAAACCAAAAACACTCTCACCAAATTACTACAAAATTTCGGATTTACAAATCAACCCACGAAATTTACATATTCAGAATCATCATCACGAGTGGAGCAAGAATATCAAAACCGTTTTCATCATTTCATCCTCGATCTAGCTCGATTTGCAAAAGTAAGAAATTTCTAAAATCTTAGATTTACTCAATTTGGTGTAATGTTTTGATGTTATAATGTTTACACAACTTGGTAGGATCCATATGTATGAAGAAAACATGAATTTACAGCCTAAAAATACGTTAGATTTGGGTTTTGGATCGTGAAATTGCGTCAGTTTCTGGGTTTCTGGGTTGGTGTTCATCAATGCGACACAAACCTTGTGTCGCATACTATGTCGCATAAAGCCTGTTATGTCGCACCTTGTGTCGTACCAAACCTTTAGTGTCGTAACCTTTGCGACACAATATTGTGTCGCACTTTATGTCGTATTTTATGTCGTATTTTTATACGACACAGCCACTATGTCGCTATTAATTTAGCATATCGTATCCGATGCGACACAGTCTTTGTGTCGTATCCTTGTGTCGCATGACGTCTGCGACACAATCCTTGTGTCGCACGACAAACTTTTGTGTCGCATTTTGTGTCGCAAAACACAGCAGTTTTACAATTAAATTCCAAGTTAAGTGTTAAACATTTGGGACTTCAAACGATTATACAATATAACATCTAAGGGACATTTAAACATGTTTTCCAAGCATAACACTCCAAACAAATATATATACGTCGAGATTAACGTTTCAACTAAATCACCAACGTGCCAAACATGTTTTCCAACAAATAAACAATTACAAACATACGGACAAACATTGGATATACTAGTTGTGTATAACTAAACGAAACGTCTCGCGAGACACCTACTTACATAACTTCATATGACTAGGCATTTGAAGGTTACTGGTTCGGAGAACCTACTTGCTATATTTACTACTTGCTATTTGCTACGGCTTATTACAAGACTCAGGTGAGTCTTACGGCCCCACTTTTACTGTTTTTCTCATTGGGGGAGATACATGCTACTGATTTTCCTTGAACTCAAGTACTAAAACTGTTTCTATACCAAACGGAATTGCATGAGTTGTTTACTACTTACAGAAGCCTCTCCATCATATATCGTTAGTTATGGACTTAAGCGCGAACACTAGTTAATGGATCCATTAGGGAAATGACCCTCCCCGCCCGGGGCAGTAGCGTTGCCACGTACTGATTTACACGTAGAAACGGGTGACTAATTATTCGTTACTGATGCTTGCTCAATTACGAGCATGTCACGGGAGCAAACTTATTACTTACGGGTTAAGCTTCGATTATGAGCCTCATGGCAACGGTATAAACTACTTACTTACATTTGCGGGATTGCAAATACTGGTTTTACATTTGTTGGATTGCAAATACGGATCTTACGCCTATGGGCACTACTGATGAAATCTTGTGTTTCAAAAACTGATATTACTTACAAACCTGTGAGATTCACCAACATTCGTGTTGACCTTTTTAGCATGTTTTCTCAGGTACCCGGATGGAGTAGGATTACTCCAGGACTTTAGCTAGAGTCGCATGATTTCAACACAACTGCATTAACGGAGATTCTTAGCATTATCTTTTGTATATTTTGATTATGTAATAGAATCTCCCGCTATACGCGTGGGCTCTAGGAAAGTACATTTTGTATACGAAAACATTAAGTTTTCAAACATTATATCTATGGGAATGTAACTAATTTACAAACGTTGCATATAGATGTCGTTTACTGTATCTTTGTGCTGTGATATTTGATTAGTAGCACCCCAAAACCTGCTTCCGCTAAACACTGAATTTCGGGGGTGTTACATTTTGATTTTGTAATATATGACTTTGATTTTGAGTTTAGAAAGATGAAAATAGTTGGAATTTGGATTTTTTTTTATTTGTTTTTGTTGTTGTTGTACATTAAGCAGTAGCAGTTGTACATTAATATACGCGTGGCAAATAAAATCTATGTGGCATGCGATGTGGCTGTCTAATCATGATATTGAAATATTTACAGGTAAAATCATATTTTATCAAGATGTTAACACAAAACTTCCGGTTAGATAACCTACTTTAGTTATAAAAGATAAATGTTGCTTACCTTGGAACAAAGTGACATAGTACGTAGCTGACAACATTTAATAACCCTTCGATTTAATATAAATGAGAATGAAAGAGTAAAAAAGAAGGAAAAATAATAATGCACTTTTAATATAAATTATTTATCATCAAGTTGTTAATACGTAAGATAAATTAAATAAAAATCTCTTTTATCTGCTAAAGTTAGGTAGGGTAATTTGTTATTATCTTTCATTGAAGATATAGGTATTGGTATCATTTCCTTTGTTTGAACATCTATGTTATAAGAGTTAAACACAATATAAGGTGTAAGATATTATTAATAGTTTCATACCTCAAGTGTAAAATCTATTCAATATACTTTTTGTATTATTATTATAAATATACTTTCTAAATTACTACCTTCCCACTTCTGTTTTCCTTACATTTCCTTTCATCTTCTCTCCCCCTCATTTTTTATATCATTCTTTTTTATTTCTTCCTTTACATTTTTTTTACCTTTTTATTTCTTACAACCTTCATTTAAAAAATTTTAAATTTTCACAAATGTACATTCATTTAAATTCTAAATTCGGCAATGAAGCCGTAAAAAGAAGAAGACGGTGAAGAGCTAAATTATTAAAACAACCCTACCTAAAACAAATAAAAAGAGTAGCATCTCAATGGAGGAGAACTAACAACTGAAGAAAAAACTTAGGCTATCGATTGAATAAGTGTGACGTACGTTGTAATCTTAACACTGCGCACCGGTGACAAAGTTTACTACCAACGTACTCCATCATCATGACCACTCAGGAACAACGTACATCTTTAGAAATATACGACCCGGTAATAGACACCAATCCCGAATGGGATGTATCCTATAATTTTATTGACGTAAGTAATTTAGGTTTTTATTTAAATATGTTAAATTATATTGATACAAATATTACTTACGTTTTACTTTGTTAATGACACAGAGGGTCAAAGATGTGATGAGAAATGAATACGATGATCAAGGAAGGATAACAACTACCCCTTTATAAAAATTAGACTCACATTCATGGTCATAATTTTCTTGTGTGTACTCTATTTGTTTGTAGATTACGTTGTATTAGATGTTGGTAACCTAAGCGTAGAACATGTTGACATACCATCCATTGATTTCACGTATAGTGTCATTGATAATAAGACATTATCAGTTTAAGCCAATGTTAGCATGCAACTTAGTTTTATATAACAGGTTACATTGAGCCGTTCCCTAAACTAGGGATGTTCAACTTGAGTACGCATTATGCTAGGCATAACCAAATTAGTGTCTTCTCTAATACTACATATAAGATCGTTGGAGATGAGCTATTAATGATATTTTAAAATTTGAACTAGTACAACTTTTTCAAAAAGGGTGATGATCCTTACACCACCAAAATTATCCATACACCACTAATTGTGCTTTACAGTGTTGTACAGTACAATACCATAAAGCATATTTAGTGGTGTATGGATAATATTTGGTGGTGTAAGGATCACTCCCCTTTCAAAAAAGCTTGCAGGAGAAAGAAATATGGTTAACTCTGGCTGGGGATTTTAGAGTGACTTTATTAGTCAGACCCGTAATACCCTTCGTGATAACTCAACACCATTTTTTCGCTCTAAGGACGTTGATTATTTAATAGTAAGGTTGGATTGTTGTGAGGGGAACCTTTTTTTATATATTTGAAGATTTGATGTCTACTTATGAGCCATAGGTATTGTAAAGCTAGGCTTGTATCAATTTAGAAATTTCAAGGCATTTCCACAATCCATTGATGACTTACCATTTGGTGAAAGTTATGGTAGCATTAGGGATTCTCATTTTGGGCTAGGGAATATTTTCCTAGATAGTGTGTGTCTCATATTTTGATGGACGGTTTGGATGGCGATCCATGTACCATCCCATAGGCCAATTAGATTAAGCAGAAGATATTTTAGCCATTTGCATCAAGCTCAAACTTCCTTCTTGCATGCGTGCTCCTCCGAAAGCCCCATGATAAATACAACATGGCATTTGATACATACAACAACATATATGCATTACAGTGTTGTACTGTATAACACTGTAATGCATATATTTGTTGTATGTATCAAAAACTTTGTTGTATTTATCAACACCCCATCCGAAAGCACACACTATAATAAGAGGTAGAAATTCTTTAGTAGCGTATTCAATCAAACGGGTAATTTTCTCACCGACTACGGATCCCATACTACCCCCATAAACTGAAAATCCATAACCCCAATTGCTACCGCAATACGTGTGCATCTAACCATCTCTAAGCTCTTTTCAATAAATTCATATTTAGTCTTTCAAAAAAAATGTAAATGTATTTCAGTTTGTATATATAATTAATGTACAAAACGTATATATTTCAGTCTATAAATGCTATTTGGATTTGGGTATGCCCATGCCGTCAGGGCACCGATAATGGTTGCAAAAATGGCTCCCCAAGAGCATTTATGTTTTCTTCATTTTTTCCCATACAATTAATACACAATTTCATAGCATATAACGACATGGAGTATTATATCATACTTATAATAATAATATTTATTTATTTATTTATTTAAATTAAACACGTAGAATATATAAGTCAATATCACTAGTTCAATTCCCTGCCTAAAAGGTGGCTATTCGATAACGTAACAAGAATAAAGACAAACTAAACAAAATAAAAATGAAAATACAATTACAATTAATTAATACAGTAATAAATAAGAGGATGGATATTGTGAGGACGGATAAGATATATAACTACTTCCTAGACTTGATTGTTTTGTGGCGGTTTTCCTTCATTCCCATTGGCCAAACCCATTTCCATTTCCATTTCCATAGCTGCTGCTGGTGGTGGTGGTTGTTTCTCATCATTATTCTTTCCCTTATTGTCTCTGTATATTGCATACAAGATCAACTGTAGTGCACCCAGTAAGCTTCCAAATCCATTGCATACCTTCCATGTTTACCACCACACAAACACAAAATCAAAATTAATATTACACTCTAACAAAATTACTGAATGTAATGTTACAAAACTGAATGTAAATAATAGTAAAAGATGTAAAATCCGATACACTCACAAACTATAAACTCGTGAAAATTTATATTATTCCCAAATCATACAATAACTGAGGGTCAGATTATAGTAATGCATATTAGTTATGTAGATTTAGAAATAGTTATAACTTAATAGTAATTACAGCATACAAGAGTGAAAAGTAACTTGAAAACAAGTGAAATGAAGATAATAAAAAAAGGAAAGGGGGCTTACGTAGACGAAAGGATCATTCCCAAGGAGGCCAAATAGAAACCATGATGTACCACACAAGAATACAAATAGGGACAGGAAAAATGGCATAAATTCCACGCTCCTTGTCCTTATCACTGTCCTCTGCAACATTCAATTATTTTGGTACGGTAACAAACTAACTACTCTATATAGGAGTATATATTTGTAAAACATAAATATACGTTAATTATTATTAATTATAATAAATAAAACATTACAATAAAAATAAAAATGTACACAACCATAACCATGTGCAAGATTTGTAACATTTTTTTCCCTTATAAAAAAAGTCGATAGGTTAAGTTATTTGGAATGATTATTACCATGATTGAGAGTGGTGAGCCGTACATGATGACGGAGAAGATAGCAGCAGCGAAACCACAGAAATAACGGCGGGTTGTGCCGTGGAGAGCCAAAACAGAAAGTAAGGCGATGGTAGAGAAAGCGCCCGTAACGAATGTAACCAACGCTAAGATCTTATATTTTTCTCTTTTGGGTGCATAAATCACAAATATCAACACATAAACTGCTTCAATTACTGCTCCAGTACCATTTATAACCGTCACCAATGTGTTATTTTCGGATATGAATGGCAGTCCGTACCTAGCATCACATCACATTCTTATTTGTTAAACTACAAGAATATATTCTACTATTAGATAATTAAACACTAGCAATTAAAAAATAAAGTAAGTACTCCGCGTACCAGGCAGAAAGAAGGCAGTTAAGTAAGGTCATGGGATACGGAATCCCTGAGAATTGTTCAGTTGATTTGTTTTTCCGTATCCTATTGAAGGTAATCCTACAAAAAATAATAATAATAAATAATATTAAAACAACACTTACTCTATTTAATAATTATAATTATAATTATAATTATAATTATAATTAATTAAGTAAATGATCGAAAGTAGATACATGGAGTAAAAGAGATTTGTGGGTTACGTTGGTGCAAGGAACAAGAACAGACCAGTGGCATCGCCTGTGTATGTAAATGAACATTAAAGAATTAGGAAACATGAACACCTTATAAAGTATAAAAAATACAAGAAAACGCACCGAAAATGCCAAAAATTGTGTGTAAAATGGAAATGACACCCATTTCTGAATAGTTTGGATGATTGGAAGTAAGTAGTGAAATTTGTTATCTAAATGGAATGAATAATTGAAGGCCCCCAACCGCTGAGAAAAATAGAAAGAGAAAGACAAGTAAAGATGGATATGTTAGGGAGGCCGGGTACTGACCTTTTTATAGGAAAAATAAAAAAACAAAAAAATAAATTATTAAGTGTACGTACTAATTAAGTGATCTTTAATTATTTTATCACACCCCTGGTAAAAGTAGTGAAAAGGGGGCCATGAAACTCACATGGCTGTGATATTACTACTTCATTTTGTTTTACAAGTAGAACGCAAGTGCCAACCTTCAAATACTACATGAGTTTCAAGCTAATAAATTAAAGTCCTCTATAGCATAGTCTCTAATATTTTAGCGTGAATGTTAGTATATGATATCATATGGGATTGACAATCCTCATCCGGGTTAGCACGCACTAACCGGTCAAACGGATGTATTAGCATTTGGGAAGACGAGTGTGGATTAGACACTCGTAAGAGGCAAATCAGTTAGGTTTCCTTAATTGGACCTAGCGCTCAAGTTAAGCTCAGACTATGTGCTCATGGATTGTATAACTTTTATTTTGCTTAATTGCATTTTAAATTCAATATAAATCTTGCGGTTCTTACAACTATACATTGACATACAAACCTGTGAGCTCACCAGCGTTTTCGCTGACCCATTTTAGTATATATCACAGGTACCCAGCAGTAGGTGGACTGCACAGGCAGGGACTATTAGCTCGAGTCAGCATACATACAACTAGAGATTTGATTGCATTATTATATTTTGTAAAAGTAATTATGCCATGTAATCTCTCAATTTCAGGAACCGAGCTAATGTAATATTATTTTGATGTAAACGTTTATTTTATTAATACAAGTTTAAAACGACGCATATAGTGGTCGTTCATTATATCTTATGTGCTTTGTATATTGATTAGTGACACCCAAACCGAGCTTCCGCAAATCATCAAATTTGGGGGTGTCACAAAATCATCCCAACTACCGAATCATCATGTTCAATAGGGCTGGCAATATCTGACTCGACTCGAAACCCGACACGAACCCAACTCGAATATTATAAGGTTAGGGTCGGGATTTTTGAGGCGCCAATCCGTCAACCTGAAACCCGCAAACTCGATATTTTTTTGGGTAGGGTCTAGGTCAGCAAATGCATTTTTGGGTTGAACCCTACAACCCGAAATTCTCTTAATTTCATTATAAATTTATTTTAATTTAAATATGATACATAATTTAGACATTTTCATTTACTAATTTATAACATTTTCTTTGATATCTTTACGTTTTGATATAAGTTAGTAAGTTAATGATGTTTTGATGATCAATTCAAATAGATATAATATTTATTATGATTAATTTTGAACTTTTATATTTATTTATGCTTGAAAATGATTAGTTTTTTTTTTAAAAAAAAGATTGATCAATGTGACTTAATTGACCAAAAAACGGCATGAAAACTCGAAAATAACGTGAAAATCTGTTGACTAGATAGAAGTTCGGGTTAGTCGGGTTGGGTTCGGGTTGTCGGGTTGGGTTGAAATACCCAACCCGATTTTAAAATCAGGTTGGGTTCGGGTTGACCATTTCTGACCTGCCAACCCGACAACCCGAACCCAGTAACCAGACCCAACCCGAATTGCCACCCTTAAATTGTTCAATTCGTATGACCAGTATTTCTAATTGAGATAAGTTTTTGTGAATGCATCCAATTTAGACTCGATATTTATTGTGTGTATCCAAATTACGGTTGCTATTTTTAATGCATGTAACTTTCAAAGATAATTTTTAATGTATTACGTAGTATTTTTAATGACATGTCATATTCTGCGGATGCCACGTGACACATTAAACAGATGACACATCATCAAAATGAATTAAAAATAAACAGACAATAAACTGAGTATAAGCTGGATGCATTCTCATTTACTTATCCTTTTTAATTTTTAATTCTAACATGTTACACTATCATAAAATCTTTATAAATCAGTATATACATTCATAACTTAATTAACGATCAATACACAAGTGTATTATTACAGTAGTAATAATAAAGAGTACGTAAATGGTACAACTCATAAAACATGTGAAACCAACGTGTACATTTGCTTGCGTTTCACAAGTCATGTATGTAACTAGGGTAGTTGACCTGCGTCGTTGGGTATTATTTATACTATTTACATGTATTTACTATGATATACGGAGTAGTTTCTATAAAAATGCTAAACTAATTCTTGTTGGTCATTTGTACCTCAACAAATTATTACCAATACAAAAAAGGAAGGCATAACAAAAGTAAAAAATACTCTGTATGAAAAAGTATATGATACAAAGGTGTACCTGTCTTAATTTAATTAAATTATAAAAACAATGACAACTTAAAAACGTCGGCAATTTAATATGAGACCTGAAATTTAAGAATAATTAAAACCTTCCATGTTTAAAACTTAATATGTAGTAATAATTTATACCCATTTATTTATAAATTTTTTTGAAGATTTAAATATTTTTCGATTGCTAATATTTGGGCTTACTCATTAATTAATTCATATCTACAAAAAGTGTAGTCAATTACGGAGTACTACTGTAGTTTACTACACATCTTAAAAGTTTCGTTGTAACTAAACATTCATAATTCAGAAACATTTTATTTCAAAAAAATTATCACTTAAACTTGAAATAAAACTTTTTTAATGATTAATTATATAAAATTTTAGATAAAACTATTAAATAAAATTTGAAAAAGGACTTAAAAATGATAAATTTGTTACAGGTTGGGGATATAGGGACAAAAGCTAAAAGTTCGATGGAAAATTGGAACATGAAAAAATACGTTTGAAAAAATAAGACAAAATTGAAAGTATGTTGTTTTTTTAGATAATTATCCCTTTAATTAATTGCTACTCGTATATTTCTGTAACGTCCAAACTGACGTGACCATATATAATGTTTATGGATAGTATTGGATACCATGGACCAAATATGTAGAGTTTCTAAACTATTACTTTCTCCGTCCCATATTTATAGTTTACGTTTTCTTTTTTGAACGTCTCAAATTAATTTTCCATTTTCAAAAGTAAATTGATATAATTAACTAAACATTCTATTATATACCCCTACTTTATATATATATATCATTAAAAAGTAAGTAAAAAGTAAGGGTAAAAATATCATTGTACATAAAAGTACAGTGTAATAATTATATTTTTTTAAACTATGTATTTTTTTTTTTGTGGATAATAAATTTGGGACGGAGGGAGTATTACTTAAATCTTTAATAAACCTAGTCATAATAATTACTATGTATTTAATGGTAAAACATTTACATAGGTTAAAAATATTATGTTGAGATCAATTGACAACAACAAAAATTTAAAAAACAAAGACTCAATGTATGACAGCTAGTTCACAGGTGTATTATTTAAACTGACACAGTGACACTTGTATATAATCTAATAATAACTATGGTTGATTTATGAGGGTATAGTATTGGACCTTAACCCATCTTACCCACTTAATACACTCTTACCAATACTTCAATAACCAGAGTACCAAACCTCAACTTTCATCTTCATCTTCTTTACTAAGACCACTTGCAGTCATAACACCAGAACGCCCATTTTTCCTCGGCCACGTCAGCACAACACCACCACACCAATTTAACCCATGCAATCATAACACCAGAACGCCCCTTTTTTTCTCCTCCTGGCCCACTAATTTCCACCTCAATCCTATATCTAAACTTTTTTTTTAAATCAAAAAGGATGAAAAAAAGGAAAAAAATAATTAAAAAATCACGTGGGTCCCACTTTTCTCCCGTTCTCCTCCCGTTCAATGTTTTAAGACCCGGTTCGACCGGCCCGGTCGGACCTCATTTTTAAGGATTTCCGGGCCATTTAAAACCGGTTTTTTCAAAAAGTTGACTAGTCAACGACCCGGTTGACCCGGCCGGTCGGATCGGGTTGGACCGGGACCCGGAAAGGCACATTGACCCGGGTTTCATGTTGTTTTTTTTTTTTTTTTTTAATTTCTATGTACATTTAATCATTTATATTTAGGGAATGTTTACTGGTTGTGTATTTCAAGAATAATAAGGGTAATAAGTGAATCTTTGACTGATGTGTCATCACCATTTATTACTCTATTGATTATATAATTATTATATTGATGTGTATTCCAAGAATAACAAGATAATCGATGTGTCATCACCCTTTATTACTCTATGGATTATAATTATTATACATGATATAATTAATAATTATATTTTTAATTATAAAAAAATAAAAAATTTCACTAAATATTACTATTGTATACTATTATTAAATCCGGTCCGACCTTCCGGCCCAACCGGTCCGACCAGAAAATAACAATTTTCCGGGTCGACTAAAAACCCGGGTTTTAGAACACTGCTCCCGTTCTTCCACAACCGAAGCCCCAGAACGCCCCGCGAGAACGCCCCATTGCGGGCATTCTGGGCGTTGTCAAGCTCCAAAACGGGCGTTGTCAACCCCATTGCGAGTGGTCTAAATGTGTGAATGAGATCTTAAATTTGGAGCCCTCCCCGAAACGAAACTAACTCTGAACTCTCTACCACTAACCTCTTTTTTCACAAAATAAATATGATTTATTTTTCACTTCTTGATTTTTTCTTTTCGTGTTAACAAATTATAAAAACAAATTACATCCTCTGTGTCCTCTCTCCCTCTTCTCTAAAACCTCTCTAATTTCTTTCAGCCTGTGCCAACATGACCGATAAACGGTTATGACGACGGATTCCAGTAGGTAACAGTGGCGACGATGATCGGTAAACGGCTGTCGCCGATGTAAAACAAATGGTCGGTAACCATGCAAACATATCCATGCACTTGTTCGTTTTTTTTCACGATGTATGCACATCCAAATAAATCTTGAGGCGGTGCACTTCATCGGAAAAGTTAAACGTCACCGGTCACAACTACTTTCTAGTTGAATTACACGCCACCCCATCGGAAAGTGAGAAAAGACATGGAAATCCCCCAAAAAGCTGTTATTAATCTCGCCGGAACCCTAGGCCAATTTCCGGGATGGTCGGTAACTGTGGAAACGAATAGTGGCACATGTGTTAAACTCTTAATGGAGTTTTATAGATTTGTTTTCTAATTTCCTACGTGCTGCTATGCCACCATATTTTCTTCTGGAATCCTAAATCAACTTCCAGTGACTGTTGTTAACCAACGAGCATCTCTAGTGCTAGGGACTTACCAAGTCCATAGCATTGCCACATCACCTTTCTATACACATCACACTCTATAAACTTACTCCTCTACTCCTATAAACTTCACCAAAGTCCATAACTAGATCCCACTTCATTTATCATCATTGTTAAATTGGCTAAACCTTGTCCATGGGGATGGACATCCTTTCATGGACATTGTCAACTAATGCTATATACTTTCCATGGACACCACATCATCTTCCAACTCATTCCACATCACCTCCATGTCACTATAGACTTCTCATGGACCTTGCATTGTGGATGGTCTAAACAACAAATGGCAAGCTCAAAAAGTAAATAAATGTGAAGAAGGAAGCTGTAATTACAAAAGTACCCTTTCATCCATACCTATAAACAAATTAAAAGGAATTTATTGACAAAATGACTATTATACCCTTGTGAACAAAACGGCAATTCTCATGGTCGAGCTATGGTTCTTCAAGGTGCAGAGATCCTGTTTTATCTTACTGCCATTGGTTCTGAACCTCAAGATGAAGGTCTTGATTCGCGGGACCATTGGAAACGAGTGATGCAAGGGCATGCAGGAGCTAATTCGGTTAGTCACATATGAATATCGAGAGTTATTGACCAGTTGCGTGTCCAAATGCGAACCAAAATGAAAACCTTGTTGTATGTGATAGCAGCAAATGACCAACAACACGAACAGACGAACACCTCAACGATTAGAAACCAGCAACAACACTAGCCCGAACAACAACACGAACTCAGCAGTGAAAAACAACCTGCAACAACAATAAAAGACAGCAAACGAGACCGCACGAGATGTAATCTCTATCCTTTAAGGTTTATACGAACTCGTATAAATTGCTGCGAGTCTTCACTCGTAAAACCCCAGGATTTATGCAGTCTAACACGTGTTTTATCAGCAGCAACTGATTCAACACTATGTATCGGCGGAAGTAGAAAACCCAACGGGAGTATGATGGTTTTGTTCTCCAGGTTTTTCCCGATTCACAAACAACTTTGATTCAATCAATGAATTGTGATTCACCATGATAATAACACTTGCAGAAGATGTATATATAAAATGATATATGATATAACTGAATGATAATGTTGTGGTAGTTTTTACAGACTTCATACGATCAATATATATACATAATGATACGACACCTTTAACTGACACAATGAGCCGTTGCCACGGTTCATACTAACCGCTTATAACTTACAAGGCAACGTATCATTAATAACTAACCTAATGCTTCCTGCGTTTCTGTTTTGTACAGCCCATTAGACAGAAACTTACAGCAGCCCTTTATTGATTACTTAACCAATTACATTTAAGACCCATATTAACACTAACAAACTTTGGCCCAATTGACATTATAAATCCAACATTCCCCCCTAATGTCAATGGCCAATCTTCTTTACAGCAGGTTCTGTATTCTTCATATGATGATGACAAAGTCATCATCTTTCAATGTGCTTGCTTCATCTTTTGCATCCTCTTGATTGCTTGTTGCTTTCTCTTTGCTTCCAATAATGTTGACATCAGTATCAACATCTTTCTCTTTGTCATTGCCTTCCAAGGTTACACCGAATTGACTTTGCTTTCCTTGAAGATTCTCACAATCTTCTTGACTTGTGCCTATTTTCACAACCTCTAGCCCAATCACACTTGACCCTGCACTCACTTGTAGAGTCATTTTATCCTTGGCTTTAACAAAGCCATCACCGTGCACGCTTGACTCAACACCATCTTGTGGAGTCTCTTCTTTGGTTTTAACAAAACCTTCTTCATCTTCAACCATCTTGGTTGTCACACACTTAACCGGTTCTTCCACGAACCCGGGCCTCAAGGTTGTTTGATAGTAACACTTAACCATATACAAATACTTCTTGTAGCATTCCTTTAATTCTTCCTCGTCTTCATCGGCTAACCCATTTAATTTTGCAATTTCTTTCCATCTGTTTTCAAGTAAAACTTCTAGATAGCCTCCCATGCTATCCACCATTTTGTACAACCCAAGCAAATCAACTTCTACATGTCCAATTACAGGTGGTAATGGACCCAACTTGCTTCTTTTCAAATACACTAGATGAAACCACTTTAACAAATCCCTGAATTTTTCTCTAAGCACTTCCCAATGTTCATAAACTAACTTATCATCATCTATTAGTTTAAGAAACGATATGAACCTGTCCAACGAGTCTACTTTCACCACATGTAGACTTCCATTCACGTTGATGTAATCTTCATCAACAAATTCTTCTTTTTCATTCGGTTCCCACATCAGTCCTTCAATATCTTTGACTTCATCATACGAGTCTTTCGGGTCTATCGAGTCAAAGTATGCCCTTAAATAATCTTGCTCTTTTGCACCCATGTCTTCCACATCTTCTTCATCACTTGATTTGTAATCATCAAACATATAATTCACTTGCACTTTGTCGCCCTTATACTTGACTTCAAATCCTTGTGACTTTAATTGGTTTAAACTCATAATGTTCAGACTTGTTTCTGGTGTATAACCCACGTATGGAATCACAATTTCTTTTCCATTCATCTTCACAAGTGCCTCTCCCATGCCATGAGTAAAAATAAATTTATCTTCATGTTGGGTTGTATCTACTTCAAAGTGTGCCTTAAATCTTTTAAACAATGAACGATTGGGACACATGTGATTATGATACTTCTTACTTACATACCAAATATTGTCCCAATTTTCTTGATCCGTTCCTTCAACCATGTGATCCGATACTACATGAACTTGTTCAGAGAATCTTGGTTTTTCTTCTTCACAGATTGGTTTTGGCATGTTGTCTTCCTGCTTCATGATTTGTTCTTGCACAGATTTCTTCCCTTTTCTATTTGGGCATTTCCAGAACACATGCCCTTTTACTAGACAATTAAAGCAACGAGCCTGCTTTTTCTTCTTTGTTTTATTCGGTTCTTCTGCCCTGACTTTTGCTGCTGTAATTGATGCATTGTATGCATCAATCTCTTTCAATTTTTCCCGTAGCATGTCCTTGCATTCCATTGATAGGCGTTTGATTTGGCCATGCCAAGTTGGTGTTTTTGCAGCCATGGTTCTTTGAAGTCTGCGCATCATGAAACTTGTTTGTAGATGTTTTCGTATTGGTTTCCTCCAGAGTTTGTGTTTTGGAACTTGGTGTTGTCTTTGAATCGGGTATTCCCAGGCTCTAGGCCTCGTGCTCTGATACCAATGTTCTCCAGGTTTTGCCCGATTCACAAACAACTTTGATTCAATCAATGAATTGTGATTCACCATGATAATAACACTTGCAGAAGATGTATATATAAACTGATATATGATATAACTGAATAATAATGTTGTCGTAGTTTTTACAGACTTCATACGATCAATATATATACATAATGATACGACACCTTTAACTGACACAATGAGCCGTTGCCACGGTTCATACTAACCGCTTATAACTTACAAGGCAACGTATCATTAATAACTAACCTAATGCTTCCTGCGTTTCTGTTTTGTACAGCCCATTAGACAGAAACTTACAGCAGCCCTTTATTGATTACTTAACCAATTACATTTAAGACCCATATTAACACTAACAAACTTTGGCCCAATTGACATTATAAATCCAACAGGTTTATGATAGTTGAAATTATGAAAGCAAATATAACAGAGATGAAGCAACGATAATTTCTGTGTATATCGAAAACTGAGTGTGTTCCTTTTAATGAAAGAGGCCATCTATTTATAAAAGCATTTTGTGGTTGCTACACTCCCACTATCTGTCTAACTGCTAGCAATGACATCCGAAATATCATGCATGATTCTGAACGTGGAGTAGTGGCAGTTTAATGCATGAGATCAATGGGTTCGAACCCGGATGTGAGCAAAATGCTCTCCGGGATGGAGACAGGGGTTTTCTCTCGAAATATTCGGGTTTCCCCTGAAATTGGTGATGGGTATATGAAGAGGCAATGCCACTGAGCCCAATACTGCCTTTCAAAAAAAAAAAAAAAAATAAGGATGACTTGGTCTTCATTTGACTACCACTCTTTTCATAATTTCAATAATCAACAAATATTAAAAAAATATATCATACAACCCCCACCATACTCCAAATTGTTAAGTAATTAATAAATTAATTAAAAACTTTACAACCTTATATATATCCAACAAACCTTCTGTAGTTCGACTAACCTTGATTTTTTTTTTCAGGTACCTGTTGTAGCCTCAAATCGCATAAGTAAGGAGGTCATCCAGACAGAACATGGTAAAAGTGCAATCACATTTTATGGCAACTCCTTTATAGCAGGTAGTCATTTCTAATTGTTGGTGCTGAACTTTATATTTGATTAGTAATATTTAGAGGTAGCAAAGTGGGCAGGTAGGGGTTTTGGGTCAATATGTTTTCAGGTCAAAACGGGTAAAAATATGATACTGGTTGAAAAGGGTGGGTTGACACGAAATTCTACCCTCCCAAATCTTTGAAAACAGTTTGTGTCAAATATGATCACAAGAGCTATATTATGTCAACAATAATCAAATCTTTTGAATGAAATTGTCGACTTTCAACCCATTTGACATGTTAAGTTTTTATTTTATTTTATTGATTTTACATGTTTGGCCCTTAGGATATGAAAACGTAACCCCAATCAACCCGTGCATAAGTATATGGGTTGAAATTGCCATCTCTAATTATTATGCATCCTAATGAATAAATCCTGAGCATATATATTTTAAAAACAGGACCTACAGGAGAAATTATTGAAGTTGCTAATGAGAAAGATGAAGCAGTTCTTGTAGCAAAATTTGATCTCGATCAAATTAAAATTAAGAGACATAGCTGGGGAATCTTTCGAGATCGACGCCCAGATCTATACAAGGTTCTTTTGACATTAGATGGTAACATCCGTTCTTGATTACCCATTAGGGTGGGGTTCTTGGGCGCAAGCCCATTAACATACGCACTGTACGCAAAGATCCAGTCCGTCCTTTTCATTTTGATCTTCAAAAGATTGAGGGTCAAATTAGTAAAAAAGCGGAGGCAATACACACCGTTAACTCATTGTTATCTCAATTTTAAAAACACACGGTTCGTAAAAAAAAAAACCCAAAACACTAATTAATGTTTATTTCGATCTCAACTGATTAATGATTGTTTGATATGAAGACAAAACCGATCGAAAACATCAAAGACGAAGCAATTTCATCATCATACAGTAAGTTAATTTATAAATTTCATACAAAAGGCAAACCCCAATTTTCGTGACTACAGTTCTGTGTATTCAATCAATCAATTGTGTATTCGTTCAATTGATATACAATGCAAGAGCAGGAAGGGAATGAAGAAGATGATACACAATGAACATATGTAATTATTAAATGATACACAATGAACATATTAAAATTTGTATGATACACAATGAACATATTAAAAATTGCAAGACGGTGATGATTCATATGATACACAATACACACTTTATAATCGATACACAATGCACATGTTATAAGTGATACACAATAAACACGTTTCAAATTGGTGCGTACTGTGCGTACATTAATATCCTGCGTACAATAACTTTCCCCTTACCCATTAAATTAATCTTTCAAGAAGTTCATAACAATGTCATCATGTTCGGTGTTTAGCCTTACTTGAAATTCATGAACATGAATTCATTCGATGTCATAATAATATTTATATTTTTTGAGGTTTATACACGATATACGCCATTTTATCATCTGTAATACTTCTAATAATAAGACAATGTGTGTCTTTGGCATGGGTGGATTCTGTTGATTTGCTCCATATGTTCGTCTACTTCGGGCTCATTTTATTACACACAAATGAAAATGATCAATATATGATATGGGTCACATATTGAATTTGGAAATGTAACCTTAAAGAAAGTGCTACGAAAATTAAAGTTTTGTATGATTTTTGGTGCTAGAATTAAATTTTGTGTAAAATTACAACTATTTATTATGTTGTATAAAAAATTCCAGAGATGGGTTTTCGGCTTTTCACATCTAGAGTATCAAATTTGGTCATTTTGTGCCTACACCGGATGATGATCATAAGTAGTGTTGTATTTACTCGTACTTATATGAGCGTTACAAGAGAAATTCGTTGGACAAGTTAAAAGTCGGCTCAATGCATTTAGCGTTAACAATGTTGTTCCATTTATCGTTATTTAAGCTCAAATGCATATAACAACTTTAGTAAATGGGTCAAGTAAATCATATTAGATTTGAGGTGGTCGGCGGTTTCACATCTTATCATGTATGTTTGTCTCTTATTCATTGTTTTCGTTTACGTGTTAGTAGGGTAGCAACGGATTAATTGGAGCAATGCACGTAAAAGTGGAGGTCATACATTCAATGTAGTAGGATAGGATCAATCGTAAGATTGTAGGATCGTTGAATGATCCGATCCTACAAATGGGCTAATTTTTTATTTTTTTTGTTTAGAATTGGGCTCTAAAGGCCTATAACTAGTCCAAATCTCAAAACTTACTGTACATTTGTTTCCAAATTCAATTTCCTCGTTTATTATCAAATTAACCTAAGAAAAAATATAGAATCTCTAAAACGACGATTAGTAATTTTCATTTGTAATATGCTCTCAAACTTTGGTGCAATTATACGATGTCACTATCTTTTATTTTAGTACGTTTATCGTCCTAGAAATACGTGTTGACAAATTGCATCACTTTTGTGATATAAAAGTTTGAATGTTAGATTAATTTCTTTAATAGTAGTTTTCTTCAAGAATTTAGATATCTTTATATAAAAAAATGATATTTTGATAGGATCTATGATCCCGATCTCGATCTTGTAAATGCAAAAACGATCTTACGTAGGATTTCGATCCTGACAACCTTGGTGTTTATTACTATAGGTATTTAATGAATCGGTGGTGTAGTCTACTAGTCTAGGATGTATTATCATAATTTTTCAAACTACAACTAGGCTAGTTATCTGCCTTATAATTATAGCCCAGCCCAACAATATCTATGGGCTATATAGCCCAACCGTCCAATTTTATTTAACCCAATCCAACCCGCTCCCATAATAAATCCATAATAATAATCAAATAAAGCTTTTGTCTTAATTATTTTCTACAAAATATTGAATTTTAATTCTAAAAGTTAAAGAAATAATTCAAGTCAAGAAAGTAACATTTTAAATTATTTGGCTTAGAAAAAAGAACGAAATTACTAATCGAAAATACCTTAAATCACACCCTCGAGTAACGTACCTTCGTAAAACAACTTCTATCGTCCGTCGTTCTTTCTCATGTCACCCTCTTTCGTAAGGTTTTTTTCTCGATCACATTGGTTGTTTTATATGTAGTAGTAAACTAGGTAATTTTGATGATGATCCTAACATATCGTAACAAACTAACTTACAACCTTAATATACTCCCAAGGAAAATGATTAGTAGACCTAAATATGTAGGACTAAATACAGATCTAAAGATGTAATTGGTTGGTTTGAAAAATTGATTGGATGAGATTAAGAAAGAGAAAAAATTCAAACAATCAAAAAATTAGGCCTACCTTTAAGTCCATGTAACAAGACCTATTTAGCATTACTCTACTCCTATATATTTGCTTTGTTTTATTTACAAAATTGTAAATTATTTGATAGTATTATCATCTTTTAAAATTTCACCCTCAAGTAGGCCTGTCAATGGGGAGGGTCAGGTCGTATCTGAACAAAATCCAATGGGTCACAAGATCCAATTAAATGGGTATGGATCTGACCCATTAGTTAATGGATCTTGATCCGATTCAAGATCCAACTAATTTGTGGATCTAGATCTGGGTAGACCCATTTAAAGTAAAAAAATATTTATTTCATTTTTCGTTATATAATTAATATAGATAAAAGTTAATACGTATTACGTTAGAATAACATATCCATTTTGTCAGAAACCTCTCCAAAAATCACAAAACTACAACCAAGAAATAATTGAAACCAAAAATCTAAAATAATAATAATAAAAAAACAATTACACATGCTCTCCTCTTTGATGAACATTTAATTAGTCATATCAGAAGTGTAATAATAAGTCTACGTGCTCTATAATTCGACACTCAAATATTTGATAAAACTTGTTTTGGTCAAAAATTACACTAGGCAATTAAGTGATCAAATTTAGAAAAGTGAGGTTTTAGTGCTTGAAGTTACTTTCAAGATAATTACGTGGAAACATGATTATCTATATTAGTAAATAATAATTTTGAATAAAAAAAGTGGTTTATATCTATATAAACGATGATCCTTGTTAAAGAGATGATTAATAACGAAAACAAGTGTTTGGGAACAAGATTATTCCAAAAGTTTAAGTAAAATGCAAAATATTTTAAGGATAATGCAAGTTATGTAATAAAAATATGATTACGATCAATAAAAATGCATGAAACGGAATTATGATGCTAATTTTATGATAAAAACGTGATCACAAATGAAATAAATATGTATACTTATGATAAATTTAGGATAAAATCAGGATAATGCAAAATTTATGATCAAAAGATCAATGAAATGCAAATTAAACGACGGAAACATAAAGTAAATGCGATCGACACAAGGATGTACGAGGAAAGCCCTTGATCAAGGTTGATCGCCGGCATAAAACCTCGGGAAGGATCAATCGATCCTTGCCTTTGTTGATCTTATTAAGTAAAAATGAAAGATTACAAACTAAAGAGCACAAAGATGATCAAACTAAGTGAATTTGTATGTGATTCGGTGAAGAATATGGTTAAGTGTTGGTGTATGAACGTATTTGAGCAGAGTATGGGTGTAATTGGGTGTGAAGAATGTGCTGAAGATAGCCTAAAATGATCACCTTTGCCTCATATTTATACTAGGGCTGAATAACAAATAATTCCTGAAAATCAGGGATCCTCCGAGATTCTCGGTAGGGGTGTGCACGGTTCGGTTTGGGGCGGTTATGACTCCAAACCGTAACCGTAACCGAATATGGCGGTTATTTGTAACAACCCCAAATTTAGGGTAAATTTAAAAATTTTCCTAATTACGTGTTTATTACTTGTATATAATATGAAATAGGATTATATACATTACTTGCTTATATATATGTATATGGATGGAATATATGTATATATACGCGTATACGATTAGTACAAATATCGTATAAAACAACAACTGTACAAACTTGCGTACACTGATAAAACAACTATTAAATAATGTGACATTATTTAATTACTATGATTATTACTTTATATTATAATTATAATATAACGAAAACGTATGTTTTAACCAAAACGTCACCGAACTCTCCGAAAACTCGACCAACCGACTAAACAAATCAAAGTTATATTTTATAACTTAGAAACTAGTATTTTGGTAAAATACTACCACTAAATTATCGTGTAATGTTTCGTATTTTAAAACGTATATTTAATCGCGCATAAAATGATTTTAACGTTTAAACGACCGGGGAAACGAACACCGCACGGAGCGCAAACGCGGGGGAACGAAAAATTGGTGAGACCACACCTTGTGGCCCCACCCAAAAACCGGCCCAAGCATGGGGACATCACCCCCCATGCTTTCTCCTTCCACACTCAAACACAACACCATACTCCATCATCTCCAACTCTCTCTCAAACTCTCTCATCTCTCTCTCTAAAATCGGCACTCTCTCTCTCTAGAAAACACACCCGAAACAAGCTTAAATCACAAAACGCAAAGGAGCAACGACGATCACCACAACGAGGGCTACAACTTCATCTTTTCGGATTTTTGTTTCGACAACTTTGTAAGTTTTCCGGCGACCCGAAACTTTTCCGATTACTTTTATTTTGCTAGATTATTGTTCCCCTAGCTAAATGATGTCCGAAAATATAATCTAAACTCGTTTTTGAACACTTTTACGAAAATGTCGGTTTTGGTCATTTTAAAGAAAACGACACCACAAACCTTAAAAACGACTACCAATAGTTATTATGGACTTATTATAACATATTAAAACTAGTATAAAAGTTCTAGATCCAACGGAAACCGGAAAATACGTTTTCGGAAACTAAAATTCCGAACAGACCTCTTGTGTCGCATCGGACCAAAATTTCATGCGACACAACACTATGTCGCATGTTATGTCGCACGTTATGTCGCAATGTATGCGACACAACGCTTATGTCGCACCATATGTCGTATCATCTACGACACAAAGTTCACCTATCGCTTGATTGCGACACAACGACTATGTCGTACCATTGTGTCGTACCCTTGTCTGCGACACAACCATTGTGTCGCATAAACACTAAATCAGAAACCAAACCATACGACACAGACCTTATGTCGCATATGGTCTGCGACACAAGCCTTGTGTCGCAGATAGCCCAGATCAGAAAACAAAATATAATCTAAGTGTTGGAATCACTTTTCAAATACTAAATTGAATACGATACGAACTATACATGAAAATACTATACTTTTGGAAGTATATTACGATACCCGAATACGTACAAGACTATACTAAACTAAACGTGAGATTTCACTCACACACGCGTACGGGATTACACTTGGAAATACTTAGGAGATTACACTCCAACGAACATACACTTGTACATTACACGGGATGGCATCCGATACAACTTACAAGTTCACCCACTAGTTACGTGCTGGATTACACGTTAACTGATACGAACTTACATACGAATACTTACGAGGTTTTACTCGTACCCTTTGGGGACTAAGCCCATTGGAACGTACACAAACGATACATGTTGTAATACAAACAAACGATCATACGAGTATACTTTACAACTGTACAACTACTATGAATACATAATAATAATGGATGGAATTATTATTATACACCGATAACAAACGAACCGTACAACTTTTATACAAACTACGATTTACAAACGATTACAAACTTACAAACAAACTAATGGACATTAACTAGTTTGGGAACAACTAGCATGGATACTTTACAAGTATTCCATTTACTTACTAAACCTTGCGCGTATTAGGACGCTAAGGGTTGCTAGTACGGGAATACTACTTGCTTACTTACTGCATTGTCTGCCAGACTCAGGTGAGTCTTACAGCCCCTACTTTACTGTTTTATACTCAGGGGTGAGATGCATTACTGTTTTACATGAACACACAAAACTTACTTGCTGCCATGATTTACTTACTGTACGAGATTAACGATACGCCAATTGCATGGGTTTACGACTAATCCAATGAAATCCTCCTGAACCATAGTTGTTAGTTATGTGATAAGCGCGAGTTTTAGTATATGGATCCATATGGGACTGACAATCCCCGCCCGGGGTAGCAAGCACTACCACGAACCGTTCCTGTAGAAACGGGCGTTTCTTGCTCGTTCCGTATGAATGTTTTGGATTACATTCATGAGGGGGTACCGATATTTACTGTACGTTAAGCATCAACTATGGGGGCTCATGGCGATTGTATCAAACGGTTTGCATGACTTGCGACCACCCACTTATTAAAACCTATGTGAACGATGTGCATGACTTGTGATCGTTACATACTGGCTAGCTGAGATTTACAAATACTACTTGTGTGTTCAAACTGTTTACTTACTTATAAACCTGTGAGATTCACCAACCTTTTGGTTGACCGTTTTAGTAATGCTTCTCAGGTACACAGCATCAGTAGGGATGCCCAGCAGGATAAGCTTACTTAGCTCGAGTCGCATGCATTACAAGCTTGGAGATTTTATTGCATTACTTTTGTACTTACTGTTATGTATTAGAATCTCTAGGAATTTACTCGAACTCGAGCTTGTATTTTGAAACTACTTATGTATTAATGTAATAACTTTTCGAACGTCTCATTTAGAGTCGTTCACTATATCCTTTGTGCTTGTGATTATTGATTAGTAACACCCAAAACATCGCTTCCGCAAACTGTTAAATTTGGGGGTGTTACAGATTGGTATCAGAGCCTAAGGTTATAGTGAACTAGGTTGCATTTAGTGGGCCTAGACTATGACCGTTAGGCAGTATTCCTCATTAGGTATAACTGGTTCAGGAATTACAGCATACGAGTTTAATTTAACATAGCCTGATCAACTATGTACAATTAAATGAAGATGATGTGAGTTCTGAAAGGGGTTATATTGAACCGGAATGCATTAGCTGACTCTGACCTCGAGAGAACCGGGACTTTTACGTGATTGTGCTAGACACGAACTAGGCGGTTATGTGATATATATATATATATATACATACATAGGCCTCTTCCCCCGATACGATACTCTCTCTCGACTACTACGAAATTATTATTCTTTAAAATTTCATCGAACAAACGACAACTCGAATCTCGTCATTCTGTCTTTATTTAACATTTATGAATTCACGACTACCGGCTTACGTCCGAAGACTTCCACACCGTTATAACCGACAACCATAGTTACTCGAACACCCTTCGATATGAAGATCGAGACCTTGTTTTCATTTGCTATTCTTATCTAATTCGACATTTATACCATTCTACAACGTACCCCACCGTACCGTTATATGTATCCCAATAAAATCATTTTCAACTCAAGTCTCCGTCAGACTTCAAATTATACAACCGATTTCTTTTATTCATCAAAATTTTATAACAAATGTATTTTTGTCAAACATGTTACAAAAATTTCTTACAAAATGTTTTATGAAATTCTCAAAATTCTTGAAACCGTATAAACTTATTTATAATTCGCAATTTTAAACAAATTTCAACCTTTGACGAAATTTCTTTGTACTTATTAAATCATCACAACCATAATTCTTGTTCAAACCTTCACATGTTCTTTATTTATTGTTTCAAGGAACATGCCTCCTCGACGACAAATTATGCTTACCGAAGCCGAAGTCGCGGGCCTAATTGCCCGTAGCGTGGCTCAAGCTCTAGCTACCCGGACTTCAGCACCCGGTAGTGAAGATACCGCTAACAACGGACCACAACCCAAAACCTGCACCTACAAAGATTTCCATAACTGCAAACCCTTGACTTTTCAAGGAACTGAAGGAGCGATTGGTCTGATTCGTTGGACCGAGAAAATTGAATCCGTGTTCCTCATCTGCAACTGCAAGGAAGAGGATAAAGTCAAATTCGCCGCCAGCACCTTTTCTGAAATTGCCTTAACCTGGTGGAACACTTATGCTCAAACGGTGAGCATTGCCGATGCTTACAAACTACCGTGGGATGAACTGAAGAATATGCTGAGGGTCGAGTACTGCCCAAGAGACGAGCTGAAACAGTTGGAATTAGAATTCTGGAATCACAAGATGCAAGGCGACGATATCACCGGTTACACCAACCGATTTCACCAGCTGGCACTTCTGTGCCCATCCATGGTTGATCCTGAATACAAAAGGATCGAAAAGTACGTTGATGGACTTCCCGAGCGACTACAAGACTTAGTTACTTCGTCCAAACCGGGAACCATTCAAAGCGCCATTCGCATGGCTCATGAGTTGACGGCCAATTCTGTCCGCCGTGGCTCAACTTCAACCCCATCTGCAAATAACAAACGTAAATGGGAAGTGATTCCCCACTCACCCAACCCGACTTCTGACAAAAAGCCTGCAATTGTCAACGCAAATGACTCAAAGGCTTACAAGGGGAACAAACCTTTCTGCTCCAAATGTAGTCGTCATCATAACGGCTCTTGTCCCTGTACAAAATGCAAGAAATTCGGGCACCTGGCCCAAGATTGCCGAACCAACCCCACTGGTACTGAAGCTCCTGCACCCAAAACTTGCTATGAGTGCAATGGTACCGGGCACTTCAGGAAGGACTGCCCAAAACTGAAACTCCGAACCAACAATACAAGGAGTAGAGCTTATGTAATCAACGCTAGGGAGGATGACCCAAACCCGAGACTTTGTGATTTGCTTAACCCGGGTACGCTCATTCTTTGATTACCCGAAACCGTTTTTCTCATAAATCTCTCGCTTAATGACTTATGTATCACTGTATTTTATTCTGTGTGTTTTCTTTGATCCTAAGTACACAATAGGATTAGGAAACGACCGACTACTTAAATCCCGACAACACAATTTGCCTTACACTTTAGATACAGTAACCCAAACTCCCTTCCCAATTATCTCACACTGGTTGAGACCGGGAGCTCGTATGCTATTCGTTACTTTAAACAGATAAATTAATATAACTTCACTTACTTGAGGCAAATTCTTAAATAGAACACTTATTTCGTAGGAAATGACAACTTACTCCGTCAACAACCCTACCTTGGATGACGAACTGCTCAGTGAGGAACCAACTATGTTTCCTTACCTTCTCGAACTCGAGTGTGATACAGAACACTCCGCTGAATCAGAAATGGCACCTGCTGTTCCTGCTGCTCTAACTGCTGCAAAAACACCAGTTAATGTAACCTTGACTGCTAAATCAGTCAACCACCTTAACCAAACTATTGATTCGTTGCGAAAACAACTTACTGAAGCACGGGAAGACATTGATGACCTACGACGGATTGCTTTCCAAAACGACATACGTATGCGTGAGTACGAGTTACGATTGCTAGCCTTAGAAAACCTCGCTTCAACATCAACATCACAAGGTACTCCTACTGAAGAGGATACCGACACTGACTGTACGTCACCTCCAGTAAAAAGGGTGAAGATTACTCCCTCCGACTCTTCAGGAAATTACTTGGGAAAGAAACCTTTCTGTTCCCGATGCACTCGGCATCATGAAGGACCGTGTACCATACCCACCGGTAGATGCAAATCCTACCCTAAAAGTACGAATCCTTCTAAGGTGAAACTCTGCTTCAACTGTGGGAGTGCTGGCCATCTCAAGGCCCAATGCCCACTACCATCAGGCAACAAAATTTAGGGTACGTTACCACCTGACGATTACTTGATTTCAAACACTGTAGGACCTACCCTACTACCGTAGACTGCTAGTATGTATTGTAGCTACCTGACGAAATTCAAACTACCGATTACTACTTCGAACAAATTTCGGGACGAAATTTAATTAACAAGGGGAGAATGTAACAACCCCAAATTTAGGGTAAATTTAAAAATTTTCCTAATTACGTGTTTATTACTTGTATATAATATGAAATAGGATTATATACATTACTTGCTTATATATATGTATATGGATGGAATATATGTATATATACGCGTATACGATTAGTACAAATATCGTATAAAACAACAACTGTACAAACTTGCGTACACTGATAAAACAACTATTAAATAATGTGACATTATTTAATTACTATGATTATTACTTTATATTATAATTATAATATAACGAAAACGTATGTTTTAACCAAAACGTCACCGAACTCTCCGAAAACTCGACCAACCGACTAAACAAATCAAAGTTATATTTTATAACTTAGAAACTAGTATTTTGGTAAAATACTACCACTAAATTATCGTGTAATGTTTCGTATTTTAAAACGTATATTTAATCGCGCATAAAATGATTTTAACGTTTAAACGACCGGGGAAACGAACACCGCACGGAGCGCAAACGCGGGGGAACGAAAAATTGGTGAGACCACACCTTGTGGCCCCACCCAAAAACCGGCCCAAGCATGGGGACATCACCCCCCATGCTTTCTCCTTCCACACTCAAACACAACACCATACTCCATCATCTCCAACTCTCTCTCAAACTCTCTCATCTCTCTCTCTAAAATCGGCACTCTCTCTTTCTAGAAAACACACCCGAAACAAGCTTAAATCACAAAACGCAAAGGAGCAACGACGATCACCACAACGAGGGCTACAACTTCATCTTTTCGGATTTTTGTTTCGACAACTTTGTAAGTTTTCCGGCGACCCGAAACTTTTCCGATTACTTTTATTTTGCTAGATTATTGTTCCCCTAGCTAAATGATGTCCGAAAATATAATCTAAACTCGTTTTTGAACACTTTTACGAAAATGTCGGTTTTGGTCATTTTAAAGAAAACGACACCACAAACCTTAAAAACGACTACCAATAGTTATTATGGACTTATTATAACATATTAAAACTAGTATAAAAGTTCTAGATCCAACGGAAACCGGAAAATACGTTTTCGGAAACTAAAATTCCGAACAGACCTCTTGTGTCGCATCGGACCAAAATTTCATGCGACACAACACTATGTCGCATGTTATGTCGCACGTTATGTCGCAATGTATGCGACACAACGCTTATGTCGCACCATATGTCGTATCATCTACGACACAAAGTTCACCTATCGCTTGATTGCGACACAACGACTATGTCGTACCATTGTGTCGTACCCTTGTCTGCGACACAACCATTGTGTCGCATAAACACTAAATCAGAAACCAAACCATACGACACAGACCTTATGTCGCATATGGTCTGCGACACAAGCCTTGTGTCGCAGATAGCCCAGATCAGAAAACAAAATATAATCTAAGTGTTGGAATCACTTTTCAAATACTAAATTGAATACGATACGAACTATACATGAAAATACTATACTTTTGGAAGTATATTACGATACCCGAATACGTACAAGACTATACTAAACTAAACGTGAGATTTCACTCACACACGCGTACGGGATTACACTTGGAAATACTTAGGAGATTACACTCCAACGAACATACACTTGTACATTACACGGGATGGCATCCGATACAACTTACAAGTTCACCCACTAGTTACGTGCTGGATTACACGTTAACTGATACGAACTTACATACGAATACTTACGAGGTTTTACTCGTACCCTTTGGGGACTAAGCCCATTGGAACGTACACAAACGATACATGTTGTAATACAAACAAACGATCATACGAGTATACTTTACAACTGTACAACTACTATGAATACATAATAATAATGGATGGAATTATTATTATACACCGATAACAAACGAACCGTACAACTTTTATACAAACTACGATTTACAAACGATTACAAACTTACAAACAAACTAATGGACATTAACTAGTTTGGGAACAACTAGCATGGATACTTTACAAGTATTCCATTTACTTACTAAACCTTGCGCGTATTAGGACGCTAAGGGTTGCTAGTACGGGAATACTACTTGCTTACTTACTGCATTGTCTGCCAGACTCAGGTGAGTCTTACAGCCCCTACTTTACTGTTTTATACTCAGGGGTGAGATGCATTACTGTTTTACATGAACACACAAAACTTACTTGCTGCCATGATTTACTTACTGTACGAGATTAACGATACGCCAATTGCATGGGTTTACGACTAATCCAATGAAATCCTCCTGAACCATAGTTGTTAGTTATGTGATAAGCGCGAGTTTTAGTATATGGATCCATATGGGACTGACAATCCCCGCCCGGGGTAGCAAGCACTACCACGAACCGTTCCTGTAGAAACGGGCGTTTCTTGCTCGTTCCGTATGAATGTTTTGGATTACATTCATGAGGGGGTACCGATATTTACTGTACGTTAAGCATCAACTATGGGGGCTCATGGCGATTGTATCAAACGGTTTGCATGACTTGCGACCACCCACTTATTAAAACCTATGTGAACGATGTGCATGACTTGTGATCGTTACATACTGGCTAGCTGAGATTTACAAATACTACTTGTGTGTTCAAACTGTTTACTTACTTATAAACCTGTGAGATTCACCAACCTTTTGGTTGACCGTTTTAGTAATGCTTCTCAGGTACACAGCATCAGTAGGGATGCCCAGCAGGATAAGCTTACTTAGCTCGAGTCGCATGCATTACAAGCTTGGAGATTTTATTGCATTACTTTTGTACTTACTGTTATGTATTAGAATCTCTAGGAATTTACTCGAACTCGAGCTTGTATTTTGAAACTACTTATGTATTAATGTAATAACTTTTCGAACGTCTCATTTAGAGTCGTTCACTATATCCTTTGTGCTTGTGATTATTGATTAGTAACACCCAAAACATCGCTTCCGCAAACTGTTAAATTTGGGGGTGTTACATTATTGATATTAACAACCGTTGGATAACGGTTAATTGGTGGATCGGTTACGGTTAATTGGATGATTTCGGTTAATTTTTGCGATTAAAAGGCGGTTAACCGCAAAATATTTGGATTTGTAACTTCACCCAAACAATTATCAGTAATAATCGATTCATTAATTTCGTGAATAGCATGTGTCTCGTTACCCTTGTTTGTTGCTTCCTTGTATAATTACATACAATATTAACATATAAATAAATCTATATCAACACAAAATCGATTACTTGATGATTCCACACACTAAGTTGTTTGCTCAAAAGCGATTAAGATGTTAGATATAATATCACCAATTATCTATGTAACAAGTATTTAATCATTAATGTTTACATAATTAAGAAATTGATAGTGGTAAAATAAATAAATAAATATATATATATATATATATATATATATATATATATATATATATATTTGAGGCGAGGCGGTTAATGGTGGATCGGTTATGGACATTAACCGTAACCGAACCGTGATAGGCGGTTAATTCATTTTCCATAACCGTAACCATCGGTTTGTGAGGTGGATCGGTTAAAATGGGGCGGTTTTAGCGGTTAATACGGTCACGGTTCGGTTAAACGGTTTTATGCTCACCCCTGATTCTCGGGATCCTCCAGTCTTCCATATTGACCCAGTCTTTTACACGTTTTTCTTGACTTCTTCTCAACTTAAATAAGCCTTGATCCTTAAATATAGGCATGATTGACCCACGTTTAACTCCTGGTAGACTTGGTCAAGGTACATAACGGTCAAATAAATATTGGTGACGTTTTACCCAGGATACCGAATATATCCTGGATCCTGATCACCCGGGATCCTGAATATCCAAGATCCTGAACATAAACTGACAAATAAACATTAGTAACATCTGATCCCGAGATACTTAATATATCCGGGATCCTAACCATTCGAGATCCTAAACATATGTAAGATCCTGAGTATATATGATATTTCTATAGTACTCAGAATCCTGAATATACCTAAATACTCATCTATAATCGGGATCCTTGATCCAAGTATGATCCTGGATATATCCAAGATCTTGATTACCTGTATCATATAAACATATAATCTCAGGATCCTTAGTCTTATCTTTATCCTGAACATATGCATGATCCTAGATATAATTTTCAATAGTAACTAGAGACTTCAGGATCCTGTATCCTAACTATAAAATTTAGCCCCAAACAAAACTGATGCTCCGTTGTTAAGTTAGTGCATAATTACAAATTCAGTATATAATTATGTATTAGCAAATCAAAATCGAGATATTATTATTGTATAAATTTACAAAGAATTAGGAAGTGAAATTAAATTATTGCATCCGAAGATAAAGCGTAAAATTGTTGAATTTCAAATTTACCTTTTAAATGGGTCGACCCAGACGGGTCTTGGATCGCTCCAACTAGAGATCCATCTAAATGGGTCGCCCCATTGGATCACTTGTTGAGTCCATGGATCTAATATTTTGACCCATTGTGTCACACCCCGCCAAACGGTAATTACAATTACATAGAGTGGTTTGCGGAAGCTTAGTGACGTGGCGGGGGTGCGAGCAGTAAAACAACCAACAGATACATACATACTCAGAGCATATGGTTATCGCAGAACGAAATAGATTAAGATGCCATTAGTTAAAGTTTTACAAAAGGTTACTACTTGAAAAGTAGTAACAGTAATAGTAATAGTTGAAATCAGTATTTCATAAAATACATAATATCAAAAGTAGATTTCATGGGTATGACTGCAATAGTTGCAGTTATACAGAGGAAATCCAAGTGTCCCAAAAGTAGTGGCATCCTAACAAGTCCAGGGTAGTCCGTCCTGATATGCATGCAGATCTTACTTACGCTGCTAATTCCCTGAAAAACATAGAGTAAAACGTCAACAAAATTGTTGAGTGAATTCACAAGTTTGTTTGTTATGTAGGAAACACAAGTTAATCATTTAAGAATAACATTTCCAAATAAGTGTTGTTTGTCAAGTAGGAAACACAAGTTATTAACAAATAACATTTCCCAAATCAGTTGTAGTTGTAATAGGAAACACAAGTTATTAATCAAATAACATTTCCTAAATCAGTTATCAGTAGGAAACACAAGTTAACCTAAATAAAGATTAACATTTCCAAATCCGTGTACGTAGAAAATCCTTTCCTAATCAATAGTTTAGTGGGAATATTTAGACGATGATCCCTTGAAAGGTGAGCTAAACCTGTCAAGTAAGGTAACCCGATCTAACCCTATAACAAAACCACAACCCTAATCTGTTGTTATTTGCCATGCTGGACAATTAAGTATACGCTCCTAAATCCGTAGGAGGGTCGTCACGGCGATAGTACTATCCGTATACTCAGTGGCTAGAGTCACCTAGCTAATGGTTATAGTCTGTAGCCATAAGGTCTTTTATGCACTACATCGTTCAGCCTAGATCTGTACCAAGATTCGTTGTCTAAATTCCCAAAATAGTATGAAAACATTTCATAAATCATAGTTCAAGTAGTTGTGTGAAATACCCTTTCACAAACAGTCACGTATGAAATACCCTTTCATAAACAATCAAGTAAATACATACAGTATTTAAAGCAGTTGTCGCATGCAGTTATACATACGATTTCTATGTTTTCCACCCCGAGTTCTAAAAGCATTAAAACAGTGAAAAGGGGTTTTTGAACTCACTGTGAGTGCTCGGATGTGAATGCTAGCGAGATAAGATAACGAAGCCCAAACGTAGTCAACCTATACACAACAATGTATTAACTATAAGTACTTTGTTTACTTATGTTAATAGTTCATTCGTTTGAAGAAATTATCAGTTTCTTAGGTTTGTGTATTTCGTTGATGATTGTTGTTGGAAATATATAATATTATCCAAGTATTGTTCGTTTGTCGAATTGTCCGAAGTGTGTAAGTACATATACATATATATACTTATATAGTTGAATATATATATTCTCGTATATATATAATATTGTCCGTAGTCTCATTCACACACATATGTTTATATCATATATATATAAATAGTTTGTATTTTAGGTTTCCAAAACACAAGTCTCACTTGTTACAAGGTAATTTCCGTTTTGTCTCAATGTATATGTCATACCCTTTTCATAAGTCCGTATACATAAATAGATCGTTACCTTTCATTAGTCGTATTTATTTCCGTTCATAAAATAAATATCGTCAAGTTTCCAAAATAATTGTATACGTTTAATTAAATCATTGTTAACGATTTCGAATCGAGTTTTAACGATTATAATAACCGTATAAAGTTTTTGTCGTATATGTATATATATATATATATACGTTTGTAAACCATGTTAAACTTATATATTTATCGTACTCGTTCCAATACTCATTGTGTTTTATGGTTAATCCGAAAATGTCGTTTTGTATATATATATATATATAGATATATATATATATAATGTTAATAATGTTAATGTTTTCAGATTTAGCTATGTTGCACCGTTTTGGCCATAACTCTCTCATACGGACTCGGATTTGGGCGATCAAGCTGGCGAAACGACCGCGACTCAGAGGGCTACAACAAGAAGTAGTACGCGCCGTGTTATTTAGTACGCGCCGCGTACTATTAATTTTACAAAGAACGCACCGCGTCCTTAAGGACGCACCGTGTACAATTAATATTCCAGGAATTCTTTGTTTTATAGTTAGGACACGCCGCGTACAAAGAGTACACACCGCGTGGATCATATTTTACAAAGGACATGCCGCGTATTACATGGACACACCGCGTGGATCATAATTTTGCAAAGGACGCGCCGCGTAGTCTTAGGACAAGCCGCGTCCTCGTGTTTTTCCCAGGTTCTGTTCGAGCAAGACAGGGTCTGATCATGCTAGTTTTGGTTTCAATCATTTACACAACAATTCCAAGTGTTTATAACAATGTTACAGGTCATTTTTATCATCTTAATATCACGTTTTCAACTAGTTTTCGTGGGTAAATCTTTGGATTCAAGTTTGGTTTTTAATAACCCATTTCAAGAATCAATCATCAATCTTCAAGTTTGTGATGTTATGTAGCTAGATTATGATGTATATACAAGTAATATATCGAAATTTAAACAAAAAGATCAAAGATTATAAGTTTTCTTACAAAGAATTTGTGAAGGTGGTGATGATCGATGATGATGAAGATGATGAAAATGGTGATGATATGATCCTGGTTATGCTTCTGCTTGTTGTTGAGTTCTTCCAGATCACAGAAAAAGAAGAAGAAGATTTTGATAATAATGTATGTGTGGGTTTGAGGTGTTTATAGAGAAAAAGAAACGGAGGGAGTATGAAGATCAACGAGTATGGTTTGAATATGATACTGTCTCCTCAATTATTGATGTTAGGTGCCAATTTTTGGCACCTCAATTTCGAGTACGGGTATAATTATAGCAATATAAAATTTAACATTTTATATTTTTATTTTGTAGATGTTCTCCTGGTTCGTAATATATTTTCAGAATAATGAGGTTATTATTATTTTTAGTAGTTGTACATTTTGTACATTTTACTGCGCACTTCCATTTGAGCGCCAAATTTCGGTTGCGTTTCGAATTCATATTTCGAAGTAATGTTCTAAATACTTGAAAACGTACTAGAAAAATAACATTTTTCAGATTTTGACCTTTTAGGTACGTTTTAGAATTGTTTCTGTTCGTTATATAATACGTTTTATGTTAAACGTATAATTGAACCATTTTATCTATATGTTATAGATATATAAATACTCGTAATTAATAATCGAATTATTAATTATTTCATGTTACCAAATCCGGTTAATTATTTTTGTCGGCTTCATTCCAATACGTTCGTACGTAATTTATAAATAACTACGTATCGTGTAATACTTTTTGTATTATTGTTTAGGGCTCGCTAGACTCATATCACATCATAGGTTTAGTTTAAAACAAATGCAGGGAATTAGCGTAAGAAATGCATGTAATTAAGTATAATTATATACCTAATTTGGAGGAGTGTCACACATTGGATCTTATAAATGGGGAAGGTCGGATCGGATCCGGATCAAAATCCGCCCCATTGACAGCCCTACTCAAGGCCTCAACTATTACACCAAAACACATAACTCATTTTGAGTGTGACGGACTTATTGTTACCTACTCATACCAACACTTGCTTAGGGAGTGTTTGGATTTGCTTATATATAAGCACTTATGTCACACCCCCAAAATCGGTAATCGTGTTTATTAATAGTTTAGCGGAAGCTTTTAGTTAATTAGCGGAAGTATTTTAATAATAGTTAAGCATCGGGGGCTGACAGATTCGATAGTGCATTCACTGTATCAGAGCATATGATCACGCAGAACATATAATATATTTAAGATGCCATAAATTTAAAGTTATTACAAAAGATACGACTTCGTAGAGTCGTACATAAGTAGGGTTGTCAAAGACAACTTAAGTATTTGAAAATACATATTTATAAAAGAGGGATTTCATAAGTATAACCAATGGAATTGATAATACAAAGGAAATCCAGGTGTCCCAAAAGTGGCATCATAAATAGTCGGGTTGCCTACGTCCGTTATGCATGCAGATGTACCTGAGTCCTAATTCCCTGAAAAACATAGTAAACCGTCAACATTGAATGTTGAGTGAATTCACAGGTTTAGTGTGAATGTAATAAATCAAGTTTTGTATAAATTATTCATGTACACAAACATAATATTTATATGTAAGTAGGAAACACGAGTGTTCTAATTAAAGAAAACATTTCCTAAATATGTAAGAATGTCATTCTTACTACAATAATAACAGTGTAGGAAACACCAGTTTAATCATAAACATTTCCTAATAAGTAGTCGCAGGATATACAGGTTTATCAAATAAGTAAACATATCCATTTCAATAGTTAAAGGAAAATCAGGTTTAGCAGTCAAGCAAACATTTTCCAACAGATAGTTAACAGGAATTCAAGTTTAACAATTAGATAAACATTCCAATATTAATCATTGTCGCAGGAAACACAGGTTTAACATTTGAGTAAACATTTCCTATAAATAGTTGTTTCGTGGGGAAACCAAGTTTATCCAAATTAAGGCAAACGTTTCCCATAGTAATCACGAGTAGGAACACCTGTCCTAACAATCATCACAGGGAATACCCTTCCCAAAACAATTTATACTTAGTTGTATAGTTATGTGGGAAATTTAGACTATAATCCCTCCAAGGTGAGCTAAACCTTTAGAGTTAAAGTGACGACACCTAGTACTATAACCAAACCACGACTAGTTGTTTTGTTGTTGCCTCAGTAACATCTTAAGTATACACTCCTCGTTACGACTGCCGTCGATGGGGTTGGAATGACCAATGAGTAATATCCTGGGAGGGTTGTCAAATCGATAGTACTATCTGTATACTCAGTGGCTACAGTCACCTAGCTAATGGTTATAGGTTGCAAGCACTGGGACTTATGTGCACTACAACTACCTCACGTAAACCTAGGATCGTACCAAGATCTGCTGTCTTATTCCCAAAATGTTGTGAAAACATTTCATATAATTAATTCAAGTTAATTCAATATGAAAACATTTTATAGAAACAGTTCAAGTTTGATAGCGTGAAAGAAATCATGTTATTCAGTTTCACATAATAGCATGCATCGCAATACATAAAGCATATAGCATGTTATATCACATTGTACTATGTTTTCCACCCCTGGTTTTAAAAGCATTTAAAACAATAAAAGATAGGGGCTGTGAACTCACGTGTAGCAAGTCTTTAGCACAAATAGATAGCTAGCAAACAATCCAAACGCGTCCTCAAATACCTAGACGCAAATAATAATGCTTGTATAAGTATGTTGATTATTTGTTAAGTTGAAAATGTTTATAACATTTTGTTGTTGGTGACGTTTGCGTTGATATAACCGTTGCGTTCAATTGTATAATTATACACGTGTTAGTTGAATATATATATTCTATTATATATATTAATTGTCGTCATTGTTTATCCATATATACATATATTATAAATGTCGTGTGTATGTATATATATATATATATATATATCTATAATTGTCGTTGTTGTTGATTATGTTTTCAAAACATAATTATGATAGTTATCAAAATAACTTTGTGATATCGCTTATATATATAAGTCGTTTGTTAATTGTCGCGAATAAAATTTATTTGTCGTTTATGTTTTTAAAACATAAATTTGTTTGTTAAAATATAACTCGCTTTCGTTTGTTGTATATATATAAATACCTTTGTTAAAACTCGTATCCATTTATATATATATAAGTTGTTGTTTTGTATATAAATCTTCCATTTATATCGTTTGTACTAAATAATCAAATCGTTCCATTCTATACGTTTCGTTATATATATATTGTCCGATAGTTTGTATATATATATATATATATATAAATTGTAATTGTCTCTAAGTTTTGTCGCGTACCAATTGTCCGTATCAATTTGTCCCAATATTGTGTCCATGATAATATTAAGTCTCGTATCACATTATTTTGTACCATTTGTCGTATAATCGATAACATATTGTAATGTGGTTATTAGTTTATACGTTATATAAAAATACAAAAAATCAGAAGCTGGACCAGTGGGGAATCCGTCGGATTCGACGGAATACGCCGGATTCGACGGAATACGCCGGATTCGACGGAATACGCCGGATTCGACGGAATACGCCGGATTCATTTTCAAAATGGTCTAAGAGTAAAAAGGGGGAATCCGCCAGATTCGACGGAATCCGCCGTATTCGACGGAATACGCCGTATTCGACGGAATCCGCCGGATTCAAGTGTTACAGCAGCAGATTCCGGTTCTGTTATAACATATACATATAGATTTTGATATATATCTGATTTTAACATGATCAATCATCATTATAGGTTATATAAATGCAATATAACTTGTTTTTAACAATTTATAACAACAATCATCAACAATTATCATAAATTACAAAATTTATATAAATGAAATAAAATGGGGAAATTATCCTCACAATGATTTAGATGATGGTGATGATGATTCTGAGATGTTGATGATGATTACGAACGATGATGATGATAATGGTGATCAAGAAACCATTTTTGTTTGTGTTTGATGTGAGTGATTTTGAATGAAGATGAAAGATGGTGAAGAGATGAAGATGATGAAGCTTCCTGCTTATACTCCTTTGCTGCTGCTGTTGTTGAAGATCACAGAGAACAAGAAAGAAACCAGTGAATGTATTGTGTGTGTGTGAATTTTGAAGATCAAAATGTAGGTGGGGATGTATTATTGGAGACCAAAATTTCAAAGGAAGGTAAGGAGGGAGTATGGTGCGAGTACGTATATGTTCCCAGATATTTTAGAATTAGGTATTATTGGTAGTTTTTAGCCCGTTAATTTCGTGTACGGGTATAATTTGTGGTACTTTATTTATAATAAAATTACGCATTATGTTTCTCTATATCTCGAACTTAGTAATTGATAATCATAAAAGTGAAATACTTTGTTAAAAGTATAATAAAATTGTTTACAGTAAAAGTACTGTATAGTTAAATACGCGTGCCAGATTTCAGTCGAATTTGGAAATCATATTCTGAAGTAATATTCTACACATTAAAACAGTAACTAACGAAATAATACTTTTATTATTTTGATCCTCTATGCGCGTTTTAAAATTGTTTCTGTTCGTATTACGCGTAACAAAAGTCGTCTAAATATTTCGTTTTCTTTTCGTTATAATACTTTTATATAATAATTTCAAACTAAAAATTTATTCAAAAGTATTTTTGAAGTTTATTTCGGAACTTTATTATTCGCGATTAATACGTTTATTATAAAACGTGTACTTTATTATATTATCTCAATAATATAATTATCTATTAGTTGTAATTAATAATTTTTGAATTATTAATTATTTTGTATCACCAACATTATTACGTTTAATTTGTTGCGATCAATATGTTTATTTCGTACGTATTTGTATATATCTACACATAATTAAAATCAAATACATCACTTATCACATAGTAAGTTTATCAAAAACTTAACACAAAAGTTGTTTTAAATTCACTAGTCAGGGAATTTGTGACATCCGTCAAATTAGGACTAGGATTTAGTGCCTAATCGAGTTTTAATACATGTAATTAGTTCTGTGTTAGGCTAATTAATGTATCAATTATTATATATATTGTTGAATATATATCTACACAATTTTGCAGTTTGTTTAAATCGTATGAGTTTCAAATCGAATGAATTTCGATACAATAAATACGGACGTTGGTGAACAATTTAACTAAATAACATAACGTTATTTAATGGAGCCATTATATCTCAAGAATATTATTTTGTAATATTTCAGTTTAAACAGTATCGTATAAATAACAATTTACTTAGTTAAATTATAAACACGCGCGACAAAACAAAACAAAACGAGTTTGAGTTACAATTTATAACTACAACCTAAAGTACTTTAATAAAAATACTTCAACCAAATCATCGGGAATTAATTCGTATTTTGAAACGTATATTTAAACATATAAAATAAATATTTAACGTATAAACGAACGGGAAAACGAACACCACACGGAGCGCGAATACGCAGGAACGAAGTTTGGAGCCAACCACACATGGGTGGGGCCCATGTGGGCCGGCCCCCTCTCACCCCCAAAAAGGGTTTTCCCTTTTTCTTTTTTCTTTTTTTTTTTCTTTTTCCATAATCACCATCATCCTCACCTTTTCTTCTTCTTTTTCTCTCTAAACCAAAAACCCACACAACTCACCAATCATCAAAATAAACACCCAAAACGACCTCGGATCATCAAGGTTTTTAGAGATTAACGACCACCGCATCACGATCTACATTTCCATCTTTCCGGATTTTCGTTTCGGCACTTTGTAAGTTTCCGACAAAATCCCGAAACCTCTCGTTTTAGCTTATTTTTACATGTTTATGGGTTATTTGGGTTTATATATGTCCATTACAAAAGGTAAAACACGATTTTATTGCTTAAAAATGGGTTAGATTTGAGTTTTGGGTCGAAAATCTTCGACAGTCGCTGGGTTCTGTTTTGGTGTTCATCTTTGCGACACAAGCCTTGTGTCGCAGGTTGTGTCGCATAAAACCCCTTGTGTCGTATTTTGTGTCGTAAAAACTCAGTTATGTCGGACCTTTTGCGACACAATATTGTGTCGTACCTTGTGTCGCAAATCCCATGCGACACAATCACTATGTCGCTGTTGAATCAGCATCGTACGCTTATGCGACACAATCCTTGTGTCGCTAAGCCCTTGTGTCGTACTTCTATGCGACACAGCCCTTGTGTCACATGACAAATTATTGTGTCGCATAGTGTGTCGCATAAAATAGAATATTTACAACTTTTTACTAAGTGTCGAGACCAAAATTTTATCACTTGATTTCACCCAAATTTAGCTCGACCCCAGCCAGGGGCTCTGCCCCTTGGACCCCGCCAGGGGCTGCCGCCCCTTGGACCCCGCTACCAGGGGCGCTGCCCCCGGACCCCCGTACTTAGATTCCGTAAGCACATTTTTCACCATGTGTCAAACTTGTACAACTTCAAAACACTTACACGATACAACTTTTCAAATATAATGGAAATTGTTTTGCAAGTATAACGCTTCGAAATCAATGTGGTAACATCAAGACTATTATTACAATTAATCACCAACGGGCCGTACACGTTTTCAAACATACAATTCAATCAACCAAATCGTAGTAATTTGGACAAGTCAATCAACCAAATCGGGGTAATTTGGACAAACAACTATAAAGGTAATCTTTCGAGATGCCTAAACAATTAATAACCATCAAGTGTCGTGAACACATTCAGGTTTCAAGTTCTTGGACATCAATTCACCGCTAATTACTTCAAGTTTATTAAATTAAACACTTCAAGACTCAGGTGAGTTTCATAGCCCCATTTTTACTATTTTACAACTAGGGGTGTGATAATACTGCTCTGTTCTGTTTTACGAGTAGAACGCAAGTACCAACCTTCAAATACTACATGAGTTTCAAGCTAATCAATTTAAAGTCCTCTATAGCATAGTCTCTAATATTTTAGCGTGAATGTTAGTATATGATATCATATGGGATTGACAATCCTCATCCGGGTTAGCACGCACTAACCGGTCAAACGGATGTATTAGCATTTGGGAAGACGAGTGTGGATTAGACACTCGTAGGAGGCAAATCAGTTAGGTTTCCTTAATTGGACCTAGCGCTCAAGTTAAGCTCAGACTATGTGCTCATGGATTGTATAACTTTTATTTTGCTTAATTGCAATTTAAATTCAATTTAAATCTTGCGGTTCTTACAACTATACATTGACGTACAAACCTGTGAGCTCACCAGCGTTTCCGCTGACCCATTTTAGTATGTATCACAGGTACCAAGCAGTAGGACGACTGCACAGGCAGGGACTATTAGCTCGAGTCAGCATACATACAATTAGAGATTTGATCGCATTATTATATTTTGTAAAAGTAATTATGCTATGTAATCTCATCAATTTCAGGAACCGAGCTAATGTAACGTTATTTTGATGTAAACGTTTACTTTATTAATACAAGTTTAAAACGACGCATATAGTGGTCGTTCATTATATCTTATGTGCTTTGTATATTGATTAGTGACACCCAAATCGAGCTTCCGCAAATCATTAAATTTTGGGGGTGTCACAGAATTACTCTAGGTAATGCATGAAATTAGGTTAAGTATGTACCCTAATCGGAGGATTGTCACAACTTATATTCTTAAAAAATAAGTAGGTGGTCTTTTACTTATTTTTAAGTGCTTATTCCTTAGTAAATAAGCAGATAAGTAGTTTTCAGGACGGTGTATTGATCTACTTATCTGCTATCAAAATAAGCAGATAAGCACTTATTTAAGCAATCTCAAACATCTTCTTATAATTAATTTTTTAGAAATGATATATTAAAATTTTAGTTCAATAAGGGGTGGAAATATTTTAATGTGTTACGGATGTATAAATTTATTTCATAGGTAGATCCTCAAATATATAGCGTAGGTAAAATTTTGAGGATTGTGATTGGAATTAGATTGTTTGTGGAGACTAAAGTTCAAATGAGTACACCAATTTTGAGTGAGAATGAGGGAACCAACAGATTTCTGCCATGTGTCACTTTATTCTCTCTCCTTCACATTTTTAAAAATTAAATATCTCACAAACGGTAAGTCGAAAAATCATGAAAATTACACCATAAAATTCAGTGTTTTCTCCTCTTCGATTTGCCGTCCCTCAAGGCATACTTTTGACAACTTTTTTTTCTTCCAATTTTTGGTGGGTTTTACAAATTAGTAACATATGTGTTAGTAATTGATTGTACATTTAATTTGTGGTTAAGGTTAGGGTTTAATGTTAGGGTTAGGGTTTAGTATGGTTTAGGGTTTAGTAGGGTTTAAGGTTTAGGGTTTAGTACGATTTAGGGTTTAGAGTTTTGTAAAGCGTTTAGGGTTTAGGGTTTGAGGTTTCAGGGAGAAACCTCAAACCCTAAACCCTAAACGCAACACTTTAACCCATGTGTTAGTAAATATGAAACCCACGAAAAAAATGAAAATAAAAAACTCGTTGAAAGTATACCTTGAGGGACGGCAAATCGAAGGGGAGAAAACGCTGAATTTAATGGTGCAATTTTCATAATTATTGGATTTGTCATTTGTATGATAATTGATGTTGGGGGTAAATGAGTTTTGTACATGCGGAACATTCTTTTTGTACACATGATTTGATATTATTGGTTCCCTCATTCTCACACAAATTTCTATTCTCATTTGAATCCTACCCTGTTTGTGGATGTCAGATCTCCACATATTACTCATTCATTTCTCTAGATCAAAAGCGGTGTTTTGACAATTTCCAAAAAAAAGTCTACTTTCCTATATCCTCCTTGCTAATTGTCTCAATTAACTCAAAAAGGTTAAGGATGTATTTGGTTACGGAAAACTTTTTCATTTTTCTATAAAATTTTGTAAGAGAATTAAAAAATTAAAAAACGTGTTTTAAGTTGTGATTTTCTGAAAAAGTTTCTAAGAAAAATGAATCTATGATTTATGGTTGCCTACATTTTCTATTTTGAAAAATGAAAACTCCATTCCTTACATTTAAACGCATTTTCTAAATTTCTCACAAAAAGGAAATATGGAGGCAACTTTCCATAACTAAACACGCTCAGTTTACCAAAGAAACTTCTCCCATTTTCAATTAAATAATCCATTAAAAGTAGTATTTACTTTTGTTCATTTTTTGCAGAGTGGCTTTCTCATATATAGATATATATTTTTTGGACCCATATATTATACCTCATTTATATAATCATAATAAAGGGACATTTTGTTTTAGGTGAATGAAGTGTTCTCCACAAAGCACAAACTATGACATCCAAACGTGTAACATCATATTCCCTAAAAAGAATATGTTTGGAAATGACTTAAATAAAGTCTCAAGTATCATCAATAATTAAAAACAAAATTGTTCAAAATTACAAATAGAACGAAACTAATATTTGTTGCCTCATTTATTCTATTAGTCCCATACCCAAGTCTAGGTTATAGTTGTAGTAGTATCTTTGAATGTGTCTATCCCTATTGCACATGGCCAACTATAAATGTACATGAAGTCACATGATGAATGTTCCCTAAAAGAATCAATAACAACTACTTCTCATATGCTTCAACTTCTTCAAAACTACCCTTATGTCATCCTCCAATGGATTTACCTTTTTTTCCTTTTCTTTATTAAAAGATATTGCACTTATGCACCATATATAACAATATCTTATCTATGATCTCCAATTTCTTAAATAATGTTTGTTAAGATTGTTATTTTTACTTCTAAATCCTTTGCATTTGTTAGTTTTACTAAAAATAATGTCGTTATTTTCATTCGCCTTAAGATCACGGAAAATGATTTGTTTCTTAAGTCGCCGAACTATATAAGTAGTATATTGTAACCGACTATCTGACGGCTCTTATCTATACCAAACTACACAAGAATACCTAGTGTACACCATTTTGGTCAGTCTTTTATGTGATTACCTTCTAATCGTTTCACATTTGTATAAGGTAGCAAACATTAGCACATACGGAGTATTTATTTTGTAACATGCTGGTTAAATAATGACTAGGGAACAATCAAAACTATTAAAAATAAACATTGGGATCACAAATATTTGTGTGTTTGTGACTTTGTGGCCTATTATATTCATCTCTCATGGTTTGGCATATTATATTGACACACACCCACTCATGTTCCTCCACCTCTTGAGATTGGATCTTACAAATTATGTCCTTTTTCAGTTTTTATTCTTCTATGCAAAAGCATTCCCGTATATTTGTATATTCCACCAATTAAATAAAGTCAAAAAATACACCCCCAAAATCACACTTCCATAAAAAGGTTTAAATTTCTAAACCAATATCCAATAACCTACATAACTACCTACAAACACAACATTCAAGCTCAACATAAAAAAAATGTCAAATAAAATAAAAAAGATTGATTATAATGCTGCCACTTCTTGTTGTTGTTGATGATCATCTTCATAATGTAGAAGCTTTGTCGATATCGATGTATATGATGATGACGATGAAGATGACGGTGAGTCGATTAAAGGATGATCTAGTGGTGGTTGAATAAGTAACATTTCTTTTTGAAGATATGAACAATATGTGTGGAAAGTGGTAGGGTTGATATTCAATTGAAAGCCTAATCCAAATAAGAAATCCACCTCAAGAAAATTCATTTCTGTTGTGCTTATTCCTCCTACTTTTGCATAATATGCATTATTATAGTACCTGCAACAAATAGTGTCACACAAAAGAGTATTGTCAGTTACTACTATTATTAGCTCATTTCTTATTGTTGTACCAAAAAACCAAATTTGACATAATTTTTAAAATTCATAGAATTCAACACATTGGATAAAAAAATGTACATACAAGATAAAAAGTAGACATACAGTCTTAACAAAATGCTAGTGAAACAAAGGGTAAAACCGACCCTCTGACGAACCCTCAACAACTGATCACACAACCAACATAAGAGAAGTAAATCATGTAACCCGTGGTTTCAAGAAAGTAACTACTAACATACACCTCTCATGCTATTTATGCTTTTGATGTATTTCACATTTAGTAATGCTACAAACCGAGACTTCTTTTTAGCTATTTTTTTTATTATCAAAGATATAAAACACTAAAGTACCTCAATTGGCTACAAATATTCAAAAATTGATTCTAAACCATCATGTTACAAGTTTCAATGCATAAAAGACAACTCAGTTTTAGCATGATTATGCTGAAATGGACCATCCAGCTGAAAACAGGAAGTACCACTACTACTACCGTTACAAGAAAGAGTAATGCTAAATATCTTTAGATCTAAAATTAATCATATAGATTTAAGTTTTTCAATCATTTTCCTTATAAGAATCTTCCATACCTTTTATGTTGTGGATCATTATTTTGCATTTGGACAAATGCATAAAATAGTAGTGACTACAAGACATATATGTACAACTTTTATTGCTTAAAGTGCAAGTCAATATAGCACTACTACCCTCTAGTTTATCACTAATTTAATGTGCACAAAAGTTGGATTAAAATTTAAGTCTTGTAATAAGTCTTCAATACCGTGTGGCTAACGTGTGTGTTACGTGTACAAATAATTGATACTACTACTTTTTACATTTAATGATACCAAATATAATATAATATAATTATCCTAAAAAAGTATTTTTAATGTATTTAAGAGATTTTAATGAACTTTAACTCAAGATATGAAGGTACACCAATGATTAATTGTGTGGTGGGTGCTATACTCTTTTCTTGAGGGTCATTCATGAGGTGGGGGACATTAATAAGAGCAAGGTACAACTTCTAAAATGATACGTACAACCATTTAATGCACATTAATAGATCCTTTTCCCTTAACAATCATTGTGATTAATTACTAACATCTCTTAGCAAAATTCAAACTAATTAGTAAAATTCAACAATTCTTACTCAATCATCAAAAAAGTAAAAATGATAAATGGTTAATTAATAATCAAAAGCAGAACAGAGAAAACAGGACTTTGAAGCAAAGAATTTTACTTTTTCCCCCTTATTTTTCTGTTAGAAATGCATTAATTTTTAACTTCATCAACTACTTTAAAGGTAGTTAAAACCCTTACAGCAACTGAATTACATGCCAATAATGTGATCCTCTCAATTGTCACTTGTGATAAACCTAAAATAGAGTTGATTTTTACACGAAAAGATATTTTTTTAACGAATCTAAACGACACAAAACTGAATTTCACTTGATAGTGACAACATGACCAACATGATAGTTACTATTACGTAATTTAAGACCCACTTTAGAGAATTATGCACGAAAACTGAATTCTAAACAGAAGAAGAAGAAGAAGAAGAAGAAGAAGAGCTTACAAGTCATCCATGAATTTGGCGGCAATCATGACACTAGTAATCAACAACCGATGAACATTAAACGAATTGATCGAAAGCGCAGGTTGTTGTTGAGTAAACCGATCGAGATAAACATACGCGACCACGTAACACGAAGGACTACAATTGGCATACTTGAAAATTCTCTCTAAATAGCATTGAATTGAGATAGTTGGTCTAGTAAGACCATGAAATGCCGAAATCTTTTGCGGATGAAATCGAGGGTTGAGATCGTTCGATTCGGCTACTCGTTGAAGAAGTGATGATAAAAATGTAATCAGATTATTCATAACTGTTGGGCATTCAAGGTCAGCCATGGAATTGAACAAAAATAAAAATGAGAGAATAATAAAAACAGGGTTTAAGTGAAATAAAAAGAGAATTGAGTTTGGAGTATATAAACCACCGGTGGAACAGTAGGGTGGTCGTTAACAGGTAGGTATATGTGAAATTACCAAATTGCCCTTTATGAAAATTGGATTATGACCAGGCTGTCCCCATGTGATATTTTGATTTTTTAATACATGGAAAACTATATGGAATATATTATTGATGTAACGCTTTTAGTTAACAAAAGTACGCGTTAAATTATTACTGTAAAAGTTACCAAAAGTGTGATTGTTTTTTTTTTTTTTTTGACTAAATAACATCCCCGTCCACACCACAATAAATGTAATCCGTTTCACTATCGGTCCTTCGAACCTTTTGTGAGTTCAGTCACTTGACTCAGATTTTCATTTCACTCACAATTATGTTAGACTAAAATTTGTAGGTTTAGTGTTTGTATCGAACGATTTATAATTGTAACTAGTATACTATTCAAAGAATGTTGTACTTCAAATAATTGGACTAAAAACCAAAATATTAGCAAGAAAACAACAATTTACATGTAATTGCTTTTCATGTGAAATAAAGGAAGGAAGAATGTTAATATCATGTTGGTTCTTAGACCATTCCCAACAGTGACAGAAACTGACGCGCCACGTCTACGCCAAGTAAGTTTTTTACAAAACCGACTGAAACTGACGGACCCCTGCCATCAGTGATTTCATCACTTTAAATTGTGGGCCCACATTTACCAATTTACCTTTAATTATACACACACAAAAAGAAAAGCAAAAAAAAAAAACCCGACGCTGCGTCGGTTTGGCGACGGAGCAAAAGTGACGGAGCGTGCCATCCATGTCGGTTTGGAGACGAAAAGCGACGGACAAACCGACGTTCCCGTTGGGTGTGATCTTATGTTGGAAAAAATGAATTTGGCACTTAAAATGGTTCTCAAAAGCATTAAAAAAAGTTGATATAGATAAAAATTCGGTAACATGAATTGTGAGGAAGAAATGGAATTTTTGGGTGAAAGTAGAAAAATGAACTAATTAAAAAAAGATGATGGTTACCAAAATGTTAACATGTGATTACATGTGGATTAGTGGTGATTCTTGGGTATGGGTCCCATTTGTGGAGGGTTTTGCATGTTATGTGATTCTTTTGTAAATGGTCATGAATTGAAGCATCTATTGTAAAATTCATTATCTATTAAAAGCATAATTTATCAAAAGAGTTTGATGTGTGCTTAGCTATACGTGATGTCTTTTACTAACAAATAGATTGTCTTTATAAGTTATAAGATTGATTTTGACTAAATATTTCTTATTAAATATTTAAACAATTGATAAGACAACTCTAAATACGTCTCTATTACATGCAGCTATAAGGGCTGTCATTAACAATTATCATCGTGTTTAAGATCTAACAAAAAGCTAAACGAACCAGCTAGCTAGATTAGTTGTAAAAAACATCTAACAAGCCCCATCTTGAAAACACATGCATGAGAAATGAAAAGGTTTGGATAAAGTAACGAAATAACGTACGGCTAGCAAATATAAGAGATCCAAACAAAACAAGAATCGGGCACAAAGATACAAACCTCATGTTAAGTCTTTCATGACATAAGGTTAGTTTAGGTTCGTTTGGTGTTTCTTTATGTTCAAAATTGAGTATTATTTACTAAAGTTTCATTATAGTCTTGAATAAGTGACAATTCTAAATCATTTTTTTTTTAAATTTATTAATCATCCACGAGAGTGATGATAACATTAAGAAGTACGTACTAGCTTGAACTGATTTTGTATGTCGAAGTTTATCAATTACCGTACTTTAGTTGTAAGTATTGAAAATTGTTTTTATTTTCAAGATTTGTAAGCATCAACAAGCTAGTCATTCTTATTTATTTTCAAATTTCATGAAAATACTTAAGGGAAAAGTCGATGGATTGATATAACGGTTTATCGTTTCAAAGTGCATTGTACTTTACCTATTTTAATATTGCATGAAACGTATTTTCAAAACTATTGTATGTAATGTACTTGTCAATTACAACTTCATTTTTTGTCAAGGCCAAAAATAGGAAACTTTTCTATTTTGTCAAGGCCAAACAAATGAAAGTGTACAATAAACGGAAATGATAGGTTCAATACATATAATAAATCAAATAAAGTATGTCCGATACAATAGTAAAAGAGATAAAATATATTACACTTTGAAACAATAAATCTTGATATAATGCAAGCGTTGTAAACCCACAATTAAGTACGTATTGGTGAATATTTAAGAAGTTACCAAGTACGTCAATAGATGAACTAGTAACCTGAAATAGTGACTATAAATCACTTTAGTTATTTAATTATTTAAAACAATATAGTTTCATAAATTTAATAAATATTAAGCAACCTCAGCTCACTCGACACATGAATAATAAATAAAGTAATGACTGTTACCTTATAATTATTGACAATTGACAATAACATGCATTAGAATCCATATATGTTTTTTAAATATGAATATTTTAAATCTATTTTTATATGAAAAAATTATACATGTAACATGACATAATCAAATAAAATTTAATATATAGATTTTGTGTTGGTACGTGATGAGATGCCATCAATGTATCAAACAAGATTTACTTCACATTCTTCTTATAAATCTGAAAATGTTAAATTAGATGAGAAAAAATAAAACCCAGTTGTATAAGTTTAGCTAAAGTAGTTTTTGACTATCAAATAGTACGTGTTGCTCTTTGCGGTTAAGGTATAAAGTGATTGAAACCCATGTTGCTTATATATTCCACATACCATATTCATTGACAACAACATATTTGTCCACTCACTGCATTTAGAATTAATAATAAAATTTGAAAAAACTACACACAATTGAGCCGAAACAACTAGTGAGCTACTCGAATTGACTCAAGATGATACATTGATACTTGAAATGGACTTGGTACGACTCGAGTCGAGTACAAGCTCAAATTACTTGAGTAGACTTTTGAGTTAAACTCGAGTATTAAATACCTGACTCGCAGGTGAACCTTATAGAGATTTCGTTGTTTAACATTTTCACCCTTTATGTATACTTATATTAACATATTTATCGTACTTTATAATAAACTTCGTGAAGAGCCGAGTATGAATTAATATGATTGTGAAGCTTAACGAGAATAAAACGAGAAAAGCTAAACAAATCAATTACTATCTGGTGAGAATCTGGATGGCCTGGCAAAATTTTTGGACAAATCAGTTGGCCCGGCAAAAATTAGGTTGACCAGAATAGATATTTTCTTGTTCCCAAAGTTATGTAATTCCTATATAAACATGCCTTATATATTGTAAACCTTTGAACTACGAGAAAAAAGAAAATATTTTCTGATTTTGCCCTGTGGACTAAACCAATCTTCAAGTTGGAGATCAGATATAATCACATTAAATTTTTGTGTTCGTATCGTTTCGTTTATCTTGTTGCTTGGTTCTAATTATCAATTTATTTTTTTAAGTGTAACCTCAATCACACTGTAACATCCTCCATACTGGTCTGGTAATTTCTAAATTTTAAATTATTATTTAAATGCTTTAGAAATAATTTGATATTAGTTGTTAGATTGTGAAACTTAAGTAAATAGGTCAAAATGACTTATTGTGGATAGTGAATTATTATTTGTTTTAAACTGTTACAGTTAACGGTAAAATAAAATATATTTCTCGCGAAATAATTTTTAGGTTCCAGACAATAGGTTAAGGACGGGGATCAAATTTAAGCTGGTTAGTTGGGTCAGTTTAGGGTGAGCCGACCATAATTTCTAACTTTCCCAAAATTGGGAACCATTTTGTTTCTATACTTCTAAAACTCAAGAACAAAAACCTTGAGCAATTACAAACAATAATTTTGGGTGGTTTGATTCTTTACACAAGTTTTATCATCATTAGTATCATCTTGTTCTTCACTCTCAAGTTGTAAGTGTTCTTGTTTTATTTGATTATAAACTTGATTTTCAATAAGTTGAGTGAGTTTATGATATATATATATATATATATATATATATATATATATATATATATATATATATATATATATATATATATATATATATATATGAAACTGATAATTGAATGAGATTATTACTTGTTAGTGAATGATGTATGATGATTTCTAGTAGTAGTAAATCAAGTCGTTGATTGTTCTTCAATTTGATTTTTGGGTGAGTACATGAAATTGGGTTAAAGAGGTGAATAATCACTTGAAGCTTGAAAAGTTGTTATATGTTTGTTGCATGATGTTACTTGAGTTTATTTGAGGTTTTGATAACTTGCAAATCTGAATTTGATGTCATTTTGATGATGATTTGAGTTAGAATTCGTACAGATAGGTTGCAGGTTGTTTAAACCTTCCTTACGCGATCCAAGTTATGAATCTGGATCGCGTACCGTAGTTAAATTTCATCACAATCGAGATTGGTCATGGTTACGCGATCCTAGCCTGAATACCCGGATCGCGTACGTAAGTGCAAATCGGTTACAGTAGAAATCACACTGTGTTACGCGATCAAGCTTAGTTTCTTGGGATCGCGTATGCATGACGAAATTTTGATAAATGGTTTGAAATATTATGTGATAGATTAATAAGTCATAGTATATTAAGTTGTTAAATACCTAACTTAAGTGATATGATTTGACTATATATCTCTATATATATATATATTGTTATTTGTTGATGTTATACAATTGACTTTAGTTATTCATTTGATGAGTTAGAATGCTAATTTATATTCTGTTGTGTTTTCAGATCAACAGAAGACTCAGTAAAATAAGACTTCTGAGTTTGGAAACTGAGACATTTAGGTGAGTGGATCTGGAACTCACAATTTGATTTAGTTGTGACTGTTTAGTTGCAACAAGTAAGCATAGATGTGAATATTAGACTGTTTAGTCTGAATTGTTGATTATGAATCTACGTGCTAATTGGCCTTCGAGCATCAGTATAATTGAGGTCAACGAGTTAGTTGGGTTAGTTTGTTATTATGTGAATTACACAGGGACTTGATACATTTGTTGTTTGTAGAACCTGTGTTTGATTATAATAACAATTAGCTATCGGTCTATTCTGTATTGGCCTTACAGATTGATGGTAAGTGTTCTTGGAGAGCCACCCGGGTATTATGGTTTCTCAAGAGCCACCGATCCTCATTGATTGATTAATGTGTATTTACGGTTAATTGCTGTAAATAGATGGTTATGCTAAGTTGAATGGTGTGTGACTTATTCATTCACTTAGCTTCGTGCTAATCTCTCATTTTACTTCCTGCAGGTTATATTTAGTTATGTGGCTGGGCAGGAAGATGATGCTTATGCAGGGAATGTTTGACCAACTATGATCTCTGATATGTTTTGTGATAAACAAAAGTTTGTTGGAATTATGTAACACCTCGGTTACTGTTTTGGTTTTTAATAGTTTTATACTATGGAGTATTATGTTTTGAAATAGTCATGTACATTTTAAATAATGTATAGTAAAGAAGTATATTTTAAACCTATGCTTCCGAGTTAAATCATATAATATTGTTGTTAAGACTGAGGGGTGTTATACACACGAGTGTTGTTTGAAGTTGTATTTTGCTAACAAGCTGATAGCTACAGCGCGAACTAATTTGATTATTGTTAGTTGTCTTTTTCTGCTGTAATTCCTAACATGAATGCATCAAGTCGAGTCAATCGTGAACTATCGAGTCGATTACTATTAATATTAAATATACCAACTAATATTTTGATGTTGATAATTAACTTGAGTTGAGTCGACCCAAACTTAAAAGTATCCGTTAATCAATCGACTCAAGCTCTATATTGAAATACTAGTTTGATCGAGCTCGAGTTAAGTTTCAAGCTTCAAATTTTTTAATTGAGTCGAACTTGAGTTTGACCATGTGTCGTCCTACTCGGCTCGATTATAAGCGTACATACGTATGAAGAATGAGCGTGATAAATCTTAAACCTTGACCTAAATATTTCATAGTATCAAAAATTCCAATTTCTAGAAATTAAAACATGACTGTCGATGTTAATGTCATATAGAAAGTTAGAAAAGTTTTTAGGTATATTTGGCTTATAGTAATAGAAATGAGGAAATGAGTTTCATACTTTCATTGTAAAAGTGTTAATGAGTCTAAATTTCGAAAGCAGAAATCAAACTCACAAATTTAGGCGTAATCCAAAACCAAATATAGTATTTGAGTTTTTGAAAATTCATTCTCATTCTTCTTTTTAAAATCCATTTAGAGCACGGATAGTGGTTAAATGTTTAGCTTGGTATTAAGGAGAAGAACACCGGTATAATTTTGAGTAAAATGGTTCAGTGTTCAATTCAGTATTAAACGAGTCCACAAAAACGTTTTTGAACCAACTAAATAAAGGAAAAAAGATGTTGAACATTGACTGGGTTGGCGTCTGATTCTCAACTCCGAAAGAAAAAACATTAGGGAGATTAGAGAACACCGTGTTCTCGGTGTTCATGACAAGAACTTCGGGGAACAATGATAATACCCACTCCCATGCTCTAACAGTGATTCTCAAATTTGAAGCAAATCGCTCCTTGGAAGTAGACTTTATATAAATGACAAGGATGTGATAAAAATATCAACTTAATACCATACGTGGAAAATGTTGTAATTATCAGCAATTTATACTCCTTGCGTCCCAGTCAAAGTGTCCAATTTGATTGGACACGCAGTTTTAAGATTCCTCACTAAGAACATTTTTTCATCAATCAAATATCATCTCTACTAACTAAAGTCTTCTTTGATTGATAAATATTAAAGTTGACACTTATAATAGGACAACTTAAAATAGTATTTTGAACGCTTGATGATGGGATGGAGGTAGTAACAAACAATTTGTCTGTGTCTAAAATTAATTTTACATATATACTATCTGCTTTGTTGCATTTTTTTTTTGAACGGCATAAATAAATTTGCATTAAGAAAGATCAACTAGCAAGGAGCTAGAGATCAAATGTACAAAATCTAGAAAGACAACAAGAACAAAATCTAGATCCTATGTAACATCCTCCCCCTGAGCCCACTGGGCTCACGCGGTCCACAGCTGGGCCTGAGGAGCAATGTCAGGTCTGCAGCCCAATACACCCCAACCACATCACCTGAGGAATTCACCTCCCAGGTAGGTTGTTGGATTCGAACTTGAATCCCTTTAATACTAAGTCTTACCACTTAGTATCACCAATTGAGCTGCAGCTCAATTGGTGATACTAAGTGGTAAGACTTAGTATTAAAGGGATTCATGTTCGAATCCAACAACCTACCTGAGATGTTCAGGAGATAGGTTGGGGTGCATTGGGCTGCAGACCTGGCCCAATGGCTTATATTAACATTCCTTCCTGGGCCTGAGGGCGATGGGGGAGGGTGTTACATAAAAAGTGCACTTTTTATGTAACACCCCCCTCCATCACCCGCAGGCCCAAGGAGGAATGTTAGTATAAGCCATTGGGCCAGGTCTGCAGCCCAATGCACCCCAACCCATCTGGTATAGTATTCCACTAATACCCAGGTTGTTGAGAGACTCGAACATGAGACCTCCCCTTTAATATCAAGTCTTACCACTTGATATCACCAATTGAGCTGCAGCTCAATTGGTGATATCAAGTGGTAAGACTTGATATTAAAGGGGAGGTCTCATGTTCGAGTCTCTCAACAACCTGGGTATTAGTGGAATACTATACCAGATGGGTTGGGGTGCATTGGGCTGCAGACCTGGCCCAATGGCTTATATTAACATTCCTCCTTGGGCCTGCGGGTGATGGAGGGGGGTGTTACATCCTACCCGAGACTTTAACTGCAAAGATTGCAAAAGGGGTGAAAAAACTCATGCCCATTACAAATACACCAAGACATGTGAAAAACCCCCACCATCGAAGGCCATGCCACCGGTTTTCACACCGAGGTGATTTTGATGCAACCCCATACAAGTCCCGGAGAAAAACATAACACGAATAGAAACGCCAACACAATGTAATTAGAAAGCAGCTACAAACTCGAAACAACACTTCCCCATGATGGTCCAAGAAACTAGAAAATAAGTCGGAACATCCACGAAGACCAAGAAACCGGAAAGCAAAAAAGAACAATATTCATCCAACACGAACCGGATTCTCTTTCCAATCTTCCCAGCGCTTGTGATTCTTCCTGTCACAGTTAGTAATCCAAAGAAAAGATAATGAAACAATGGAATGGAAGATGTCAATTTCACTATCGTGCTTTGTTGCATTGATTAATAAAAGTGAATATTCATAAACTAATGGCGCACACTTTTCACAGAAGTGTGATAAGATTAAAAAAGATACGATGTTATTAAAATGTTTGTTTAACAAAGTGTGTTTACGAAGTTTAACCAACCCACACCACTACGTTTTAATTGCTACGTGTTTTCACTAATTAAGCTACCAAGGTATCTATAATCATTACGATTACGATGATCAGATTGTTTCTAGTTGCGTTGTTTTCAGTTTTCTAAATGATATTTCATTGATATTTGATATATTCATAAAATGATAGACGAAATAATAATAATTAATAAATATGTTTCTTTATAACCAACTGTAAACAATAATTTAAAGGGGCAATTATATATTTCCCCTAACATTTTGCAAAATAACATATATACCCAAACATTCATTAAAATCATTGTACATCATGCAATAAAAACTTGTATTTAGGTATATATATATATGATATTTTGACAAGTTTTGATGGGATATATGTAATTTTCCCTAATTTAAAAACAAAACCAACAATTTAACACTACTATTAGAAAAAAAAAATAGTTATTTGCATTGTCGGTAAACGGTGACAAAACATATAAAACTTGTGCTTGAAGGACATGAGGGAAATGAAGAAGATAGCGACTTTACAATAATATGTGATTTCCTTTTTAGCCCCTGCAGAAGTAGTCTCTTTCATCAAAAAGACTATATATTATAATAACAAATGGACCAATATACCCTTTCCAAGGGATGGTGAAAAATACAACAAACAACTTGATTCATACACCACTTTTTATGCATCCAGATGTAGTACTGTATAACACTGCAATGCATATTTTTGATGTATGAATAAAAAAAATTGTTGTAAATATCAACACCCTAGCTTGAGATTCTAGTCAATCGAATCGTAGTTAAACTCCTAGTAAAATCCTAAATCTACAGCTTCATAAAATTTTGTTCCTACTAAATCTCACTTAATGCAAACAATTTCTAAGTTCCGACGGTAAGGTTAGTCCTCATATAATAGTGAACCATCAAAAGTGATGTCGAAATCACGAGTAAAAAACATATATTTTTCTAATGGAGTGTTTACATATTGGGTCTATTTATTCATATTATCGGTAACATAAAATCAACTTACGTTAACAAGGGTCATATAAATAAGTCCCGTTCCCTAAACCGAAACGAATAACTAAACCAATTTTACTTAAAAATTAGTTTATCAATCGGAAGCTCACAGGACGTTTATAAGGTAACCGGTCAAATTACATCTACATGGACTCGATCTCATGTAGACAAAGAAGGCGATGCAAAGCGCAACGTGGACTACCACATGGCTAGGTTATAGTACAAACGAATCGAGTGATCGGATGTAATGACGTGGATACATATGTGGACCGACACGTATGCACTAACATGTTGATTAGGCACACATTTTGAATTTCAATAGGTAATCCGTAATCACACACGTATATATAAATTTGAGATCGTGTCTAATCATGATTTTTTAGCGTAACAACGATGGATGTTGTTCCACAAGAATCTTGTATTTCGTATATGAAAATCAAAATACTTTAACACAATCTTGATTAAAATAATGGGAAAAAAGAAAATAGGAAGAAGAAGAGGCCAGCTAGGGTGGACATGTTTCACTATTCTTGGAGTGAAACAAGAGGAAAGCATGTCGTGCAACAGAGTTTCAGCAGCTGTTTCTGTTCTTTCATCATATTTTAAAAAATAAATTAATACAACAAATAATTGAATTAAATTAAATTTAAATAATAAATAAAAACAAAAGGTACAATTTGATGCACGTACTTACAGCACCGAAGCCAATCCATCACTCTCCGTACCAACCTGTCTTGCATGTGACTCTTTCCCACGGGACCATCATCTCATCATACCCGAACGGATTTCGGGTTCAAATATTACTATTCAAATATGAAATAACCAAAATTGTGTAACAAAAACTTTTGAAAATCAATGAAAATGTTGATGTTGATTAATTGAGTTTTAAGTTTTCATCAATAGGGATACCTTTATTGGAATTGATAATGACAGTCCTGAGGGTTGTCAATAACAAACACAAAAGCTAATTCAATTGGTTTAATTAATAACGACTAAATAGTTTCGTGGTAAGGGCAGCACATTAATTCTTCCTCTACCACTAATGAAGCGCATGACCCACAACGTTAAAGCTTAATTTGCGCGAGTTCCGACTCGAACGTTGTGGTATGTGTGATGGAGGTGATTTGCCCGACGATGTTGAACCTTGTGGGAGTTCGGTCATGCTCCATTGAAATATATAACGGCTCTTGTGGGTGGCATAAATACCCATTGTTTCCTTTTTAATTTTTTGCATTCAATGCATATAACACCCCTCATATTATAGTTATTTAAATACAATATATCGGAAGCGTCTGTCCAAATTAAAACTTTAATCAATCAAAACATAAAAGTTCTACTAATTTAAAACACAACTTATCAATCTGGGTGTTATATGTAAACACGTACAACACTGATTTATAAAATCCAATATCAGAGTAACGCAACAAAGTCAAACATTCTTCAGTCCATTCCTTGCCCAGCCCAAAATCATCTCAAGACCTGCGAGGAGTAAATAGTGGGATTAGCACAAAGTTAAGTGAATCAACCTGTCACTATCAGTACAACTCAGCATAACAATACTGATTATCACAAAGATCACATAGACACTGACACAACATCACCAAGAGGATCGGTGGTCCTTGTGACACCGCTCAGACCCGGGAGGTGCACCAAGCGACACTTACAACCAACTGTAGGCCAATACAGTGGCATTACCGATAACTGTTTGCTACCTTTAGTCAATATGTGTTCCATTCTCAACACATGATCACAAATCTCACATTGACTAACCTGTAGCAACCCGGTCCAACTAATCAGTCAAGTTGACCTCCGAATCACAGAATGCTCAAAGGCAACACATCACTTATTACACGTGTATTTCACAATTCAACAGTTCAACAATCACAATCACAATCACTATATCACTATGTTCACCTGTTGTAACCAGTTATGCTACAACTAAATCACACTGAGAGTACGAGTCCACTCACCGAATACCTCAGTCTCCACTCAGTAGTCTAATGTCACTGAGTCTCTTGTTTATCTGAAAACATCACAAACAACACAAGTTAGTAACTTGTCTCAATAACAAACTCATGTTATAATTATATAACATATCACATCATCTCAATATATCAACAGATCATATCAAACATCATAAACAATTACCAAGTAATAATCGACACTTATGTCCTCTCATTCACATTACCCGAAATATGTAGAGTATCATTTATGTATTCCCATTTACGCCACTTTAAGCTCTACATCATTATGTCACTTCACTTACTAGCTGCCGCTAAGCTATGAAAAGCGTTTGAAATAAAGTTTGAAATAAAAACAATTTTCTGCCTTGGGGCCATTTAGCCGCCGGCTAAAGGTTTTGACCGCTGGCTACCCTAAAGCGGTCCCCTGACCGCCGGCCAAAGGGATTGACCGCCGGTCACAGGCTCAGTTCAAACCCTCTTCTTCCTGTTCTTCGTTTTCAGCTCGTAAAATTTATATCCAAATCATCAATTAAGCTATTAAACGAGTTTTAAAGTATCTCAAATCAACATACAACATTATGTATTATCACATACCAATTCCTAAGCTTCAATTTCATATAAACATCATTATATCAACTAATTGAATCAAATTACTTTATAAGAAATTTAGAGAAATTACTCACAATTGCTTGTAATTGGTGAAGAAGATGATGATTATGATAAAACCATTTGCATCCCAGCTTACGATTTCAATTTCTAAGTTTTGGGTATGTTTTTCTTAATTTGGGAATGAAGAAATGAATAGAAAATGAACTTTATATAAGAAACTTAAGTCGGTCCCTTTTCCTACCGACTCCGTGTATCATTTAAAATTAGTCCCCTTCTAAATCTATTGTCTGGAACCGAAAAACCATTTGCGAGTCCCAACTTTTTATTTTACCTACAACTTTATTAATTTAAATCACTTAATATTAAACTAACCACAATAAGTCTTGAAACTTATTTCCTATTTATTCGCAATCAATTCAAACAATATTATTTCCAAACACGTTAATATTATTTTAAAATCACCAAATAATATAAAACAACTAGGTCCGATTTACGGATGTTACAATGCACTGAAACTTTCGTTTTAATTAAAATGCATTAAATGATATTCTCGATTACAAAGGAAACTTTGAGTTTATTAAATGTCTCTAATTTTTTTATTAGCAGCTCTAACGGATTATTAAATGTCTCTAATTTTTTTATTAGCAGCTCTAACGGATGTCATTATCAGTATCCTACTTTTAAAGTAGGTCCATTGTCTTCTTTCATCACTTTTTACACAAACCATATTTATCTCATATAATCATCCTAAATACATGTTATAAAGTGTTTATAATTATCGATAGTTGTTGGACTCTTACGAGTTATGAGTCAAGCCAAAATTCAAAAACTGATGTGGTACGGACTCCAACTCTTAATGACTTTGACTCTTACAAATCGTTTATTGACTCTTCTGATTCTAGTGTGAAATCTTACGGTCATAAAATCATACCAACGTTTAGTGTGATGTAACACTACAAATAAGAGTACAAAATTTAATAAACATATGACTATAATCTACTTTAATTCAAGCCTTTGTATTGATTATCGGTCAACAACTTAACTTTCGACTCACCAGATTTACTTCTCTAAAGAACAACAATTTTAAACAATAACATACATATACATTTTGTCGGGTTGGGATTTGAAGTTGGATTAAAGTGGACTGCTTAAAGGAAATCGTGACGCGAGGGCTATAGGTTGTGACGCGAATAGGGTGTAACAAATTAACGGTATTAATCAGAAGGTCTTTTGCTACGCGATCGAATTTGGTCGATTTGCGAAGGTGGATATAGGCATATAACGACGCGATGGAATTAGTTTGCAATGTGAACTCATGCAGTTTTAACAAAACGTTTTTTGTTTTGTTCCCTTAATTAGCTGTCCAATTTAAAGTTAATCCCTAATTCATTAAGGTATGAAATTTCTTAGTGCCATAGTTAATAAGAAGATTACTCGGTTCTTGCCTGTGGATTAAGCTAATCACATGAATTGGATATAATCATGTTAATTCTACATGTTCTTTAATTGCTTTTATATTATGTTTCTTTTTATGTTTGCTCAATCAAATCATGTCATATTTCTCAGTTACACACACACACACACATGTTATTGTAAGATAATGACTCTTACGAGGCAAGTTACGAGTCGCGAGTTAAAAATCAAAATTACAAGTCACGATTTATTGAGTTAACAACTACATGTAATTATCATCTTATCTTATATAATTAAACAAAAATCCCATGGAGCAATCTGGACTAGAGATTGGGTTCCATCCATAAAGATCCTATGGCTAAAATTATTCCATACACCCATTTTCAAAATTTAAAAGGTTTACCCACAGGAATTGAGAATTGACACTTCCAATACTTCCATAATTCTTTTCTGTTCTTATAGTTTAAAAATCATGACGTTTTAACCATAATTTATAAAAAAAACCCTTAACACTTGAAAGATTTATCTATATTGATTAATAAGATGCTTTTTTTTACCAACACACTAAAAACTGGTCATCCATATTACCAAGTGGCGGACTAAAAAAATTCAATCATTGGTGGCACAAATAATTTGAAGATCATTCCACTTGATAGTTTATTAAGTTTAATTAGAAAGTGAGATGCACCTTCTTAATACGAGTTGTGGTACTCTTTAAGATTCAATAACTTTTCAACTAATTTTACATTAAATTGGCTTAACCGGCTGGTGTTTATAACGTAGGTCCACCCCTATTATTGGCATACAACCTTAATATGATGAATACGTTGAGGTAGTAACTAAAATATGGTATGGATTGTTACTAATAATCCCTTAATTATTAGTTAATTTACATTGAGCTAAACAATATACAAATATATGTCATATTCAACCATAATAACATTCTTCTATTTTCTTCTTTGTGATTTATGAATTTTATTTTCTACAAGTTTTGTTTAAATCATTGATAAAAACAACTTCGATTTTGATATAAAACTAATTTATTATCTTACAATTGACTCTTCAAATTGCCTAATGACATTATTTAGTAAAGTTTTATGACTAATCCCGAATTATCGCGGGTGTTCAAATAGTTACACATAAATGAGTTATTTTAAATTTCCAAGTGTTGAACGGCCCACATGAGGTATGTGAAACAACTAAATTACAAGTTTAGAAGGCTTTAATTTGCAACAAGCGAAGATTGTAGTCACCCATTAAAAAAACATGCAAAACAAAGACAATAATCACCCACGACTATTTGCAAAAAGTAAACCAACTACAATAAACTCTAAAATTGAATTGCCATAATTAATTTGATTTGCACGTGAAGTATAAATGAAAAGAAATCATTGAACTATACTTATTATATTCCCTTTTAGTCATTAATGAAATTAATTAAAAGCCGAAAGTAAATAGATATTTTTTTAATAACATGATTATCTTTCAACATGTTAAAGGAAGTATCTAACTTTTCAACTCCATAAATGTTGTTTGTATTGCTAGTGTTACCCAATGTTGTATAATTCACCGGGCGGTGATTATTAGAGTGAGTATTCGACTGGTACATTATAGCGAGTACTCCGTCGAAGCGGGGAGTATTCGGGGTATTTGGATTAATAACTTTTTTCTTTTTAATATAAATTTCGAACTTGTATATTTAAATGTATGCTAGAGAGTTAAGGCCATTAGTAAATGGAACTAAAGAGTGACAATGAATGAAAAAGATAGCGGTCCAAACATTCAATTGTACTAAAAATCTGAATTTTCAAACATATTAAAATGTTTACCAAGTTTGATTTTGACCAAGTAATCTCGAGTTTATCTGAGTTTCACCGAGTTTTTCACGTTGATCGAGTTTTTAGTTTGAATCAGGCCAACTCACCTTGGACCACCCCTAAATCACAAATACTCGAGTACTCAGCCGAGATGGCTGAATATTACAACCATGGTGTTACCTACACTTGGTAACTTCAAGCCATTTATTAGAAGACAAAACTACTAGAGTTTTACTTTACGGATTAGAAGCTTTTCATGTAAAAATAAAACGAGAGGTCATCTTCCTCTATTAATATAAATCAAATAACTCATTTTTATTAAAAAAAAAAAAAAAAACTTTGGCGCATGAAATTAAAGGGACAAATGCATTTTGAGGGAAAGGACATGCAATCTCAGCCATTAATTTATGTGATCAAAGATCCAGATTTACAACATTGCATTTTATGTAAAATGCAGTGTTGTTAAAATGCAGCGTATATGGTCCGTTGATCACATAACTCAACAACTGATATTGCCTACTTAAAATGCAGTATTGTTAAAATGCATCAAATATGAACCGTTGATAACATAAATCAACAGTTAAGATCGTTGGAACCTCCTTCCCATCTTAATGCAGCCGACCCTCCTAAACATGATCTCTCATGTTTAGTTACAACATTAGATGATCTTAGATCATCCATCTACTTTACTAATAACATGATCAAAAGTCAGCTATAAAATATTCTAAATCTCTAACGAGCTTCATTCATGTTTAAAAACGATAAAATACCTACCAAAAGAAAGAAGATTACAAGAAAAACTATTAGAGGATAATCATTAATAACTTATAATTTTATATAGTTACTTGGGTGATAGCATTCAAAACATGGGAATTGGAATTTAAAGACTTCATATATATTTTTTTCTAAATTATTGAGGTTAATAGTTAACAAATCCCTAAAATGAAAGGCAAGAGCAAAAAGTCCAAACATATGTTGAACCTTTCAATGCCTTAAAATGCACTTCAAGTTGGTCAATTAATCATTTTAGGTCCATGATAATTGCTACTATTATGCTGCCCTAAATCATTTTGTAATCTTCAAGCTTCAAGTTACGTGTAACAGAATATGAAATCTCAAAGCAATACTATAGTAACAACATACGAAGAAGAAAGACAAATCTACACTACATATCTCACATATTATATGCATCGACATAATCAACATCAATGGAGCTTGAATTCACAATCTCCACGTTGATAAGTCTCCTCCTCACATACAGTTTTGTTAAAATTACAAGTTTTTATTTTAGAAATAAATTGATTTTCGATAGTTTGAAACTTTCAAATACATCTTATCTAACTTCGAATTTTTGAACCGATTTGATAATTTTAATCTACAAGTAAACATCTTAAAAGTTACCTATTTAACCTGTTGTATACAAGATATGATCTACAGATTATCAAATGTGATGAGCACAAGCATATCAATATGCAATATATTTATATCTTCAATTACGAATAAGAGGGTGTATATATATGAACTCTTTGATATTGTATTTTTAAAATCGATTATGTGTTTTCAAACGAAGTTTTGCAAAAAAAAAAAAAAAAAAAAAAAAAAAAATGATTAAACCTGCTTTTCAACATTTCTAGTGAAACACAAATAATTATTCATTTTTGTGTCCAACACTTCTTTTAATTATTTGCGTTTTGATAATCTGACAATCAGATAAGATAATCTCTCCAAAACAAAATTTCAAACACCCCTTAAGTTATGAATAAAGAATTTTAAGGAGATTTTTACTTAGTTTTCGAGGGAGTTTGGACTAGTTTTTGTTTTTTAAATTTTAGCAAAGTTGTTTAACTTATTGCATTTTATTTGAACACAATGAACCACCAAATGGCCGGCCTAACAGTATCGATAGCTCCCTTTCAACCATGAGGTTGGGGTTCAAGTGACGGGGATAATTGTATATATTTATAGATTAATGTACGTCGTGGTAGAGGGTGTGTGAGCACTTGCCTTTCAAAAAAAAAAACATTTGAACGCAATGAACCTTTTTTTAGTTGTCATGCAGTTTATTTCTTAGTAGCTAATCTGGGCTGAATAACCTGTTTGTGTGAAACCAAGTTGGAGGAGGTAACATAAATTGCATTTCGTAAAAATCGGAATAACTACTTGCACAGACTGCATAAAGGTTGTAAAAATCTATTTCGTAAAAAAAAATTACAATAACTACTCTTAACATTCTGCGTACGAAATTGTAAATCGCCACGTATTAGCCAGATTCAACAACAGATGAGGGAGATGATATAAATACCGCTATAACTACTTGTGCAGACTGCATAAAAGTTGTACACCGTTCATAGAAGACACGATTAAGCCTAAAAGAACCGGATCCCAGCAGGTAATTAGTTATATAACAATTAATAATTTTACTCAAGTTGCAAATATCATCATAAAACTCAGCAAAATCTTGTACAGTATAACATAAGAGGAAAAGACTTTTTACCTTTTCTGACCACAGTCGGAATCTGCATTAATCTTCAACTGCAACACATTATTGCTAGAAAATTTCCTCAACAAGAACCAGAGTATGATCAGTCCTCAAATGCTAGCCTGCAGTTCGTTTAAAAGCATATCCGTAGATTCTTCTTCATAACCAGCCTCATTTTCTTCAACTCTTTCGGCTTTTGATCCTTTGTAAAAGGGTAAAAATGACATATAGACATGATCTTCAAGAACGCCCGCTCTTCTCAACACTTCAAGCAATGCCTCCTTGCTTTTTTCATCATTATCTCGTTCACATATATCATACAAAGTTGAAATATTAATTGGTTTTGGTCTCCAGAAGCTCGCTCCTTCGTTTGATACAGCCTTTTCTAAGCAAGATAACGCATCAGAAACTCGATTTTCCTTAATATGACCTTCAGCTACAATCTCCCATGTACCCGAATTCGATTTACCAACTTTCAACATTTCTTTAAGAAAAGCTTCACCCTTTTCCATAGACCCGTTTCTAATATACCAGCTCAATAAAAGATTTCCGATTCTCGGGTCATAAGATGATTTCGTCGAAACCCATTCTTCATAAAGAAACTCGCTTTCTTCAATATCATCCATTCTAATGAATGAAGAGATAACAGCATGATACCCCAAATTCGGTATATATGGAAAAATCGCTTTGTAAGATTCCCAAATTCGTTGAACTTCTTCTTTCTTCCCGATACTACCATAATGACTTAGAAGATAATGATATGGAATACGATCACGACCAGTGATTAAAGTTTCAATCTTTCTAAGACAATCTTCAGCTTTTTCAAATACCCCTTTCTTAATATATAAGGTAGCCATGGTGCTATAAGTAGTCCAGTTTGGATTAATCGACTCATCAAGTTTCATCTTTTCAAATGCTTCCTCCATGTCTTCTATAGATCCTTGAGACCCACGAGACGACATCCAGATATTGTATGTATATAAATCTAAATCGATTTTGTTTTGCATCATTTCTGTAACTAGGGCTTCCAGTTTTTCTTGATTTTTAAGGTTCATGTAAAGAGTCATCATTACGTTAAATGGAAGTGCGTGGCTAGCGTAGTCTTTCTTTTTCATTTCAACTAATAAAGACTCAGCCTTTTCCACCATTCTAGCACGAACATAAGCATTTAAGAGGGCCCCGTATATACGTTTGTCCATCAAATTATCTGGTAGGCTTTTGAAGTAATCTTCAGCACCTGACATGCCGTGTACTTTTGAAACTAGGTCCAGTTGAATTGCAGCATCACTTGAGGATATTCTAAACCTCTCAGGTCTGTTGTTCATCCACTTGTAAATCTGCGAGTGATAAAATTTATCAAAAACACTAAGATGATACTCCATTGTCAACAAATAATCAACGAATATCAAACACTAAACTCTAAGATATGAGTAGCCCTTGACCAAATAAAGGGACCCTCTGTTACTTCTAAACAGCCACACCTAAAGGTGGTAAAGTCGAACCATTTGCATATATATGGGCGCGCCATTGGCGCTTTGCTCTCCTCTTATTCTTCATTCTACCCGTGCTACAAATTCAATCAGTCCTAACTTGCATACCCCAACCACTAGCCCGCATCATCATCTATTCATTTGCATGCTAGCCCTTTAACCACTCGGGCATCGACCCAGCGTCTAATTTATTTTAGACGTTCCATAAGCCACTTCCTTTCGTTTCCCAGGCAGACTTTAAAAATATATATCACTTGGCGTTATGTTTTATCGCTACTTGGTCAGACGTGTCATACTAAAAGACTCGAAAAGAAAACCGTCCGTTGCAAGTCACCCAAAATTTAAAACCTCATAATCCGTATTATTAAAAGAAGTTTAAAATATATTGTAATTGAGTTTTTGTGATCATATTGGCACATTAGTTATTTATAAGTATATTTTATGTAGTACCAAAAGGTTAGTAAGAAAGCTAGTTCGCCAAACCAAAGTAAGAAGCTGAATTCCATATATATGTTGTGTATTCAATTGTGCAATTGTGTGTATGTATGTATCCATGTATGTATAACTGTATATGTATATTAGTATATATCTATATCTATGAGCAGAACTACAACTAGTACTTCTCACAAACGATGGTCGTCCTGAGGATGATAAATTAATAGTTTTTTATTGATCACGTATGACGTCTATTTTTTTCCTTAATATTATACTTCTAATTTGCTTAGCTTTAGATATTCATGACCAGTGGTCTAGTATCTTATCTCTAGAGTTCATTAGGTTTTAATAATCAAAAAATAAGTACATCGATACATTTTTTTGGGAAGTTTTCGAATGGTCTATGTCTAACAACGTGTCCTTGGAAACAAATGTCGTATTCTATGTCCCAGAAAAACAGAATCAACTTTTTTTAAAGACAAATTCAAATTATTCTATCAACATTCCACATGATTATGCACAGATTGACAAGAGAGATTGTTTATCCCGAAAGCTAAGACTAGTTAAGTAACATAGAATTTCTATGCTAAATTTAGTGGACATTTAACTCTATCTTAAACAACAATTACTACTTCTTCCACAATCTGACAATCTAACAAGATATTACTTAAAAGTATAAGTTCCCGTTCCCTTACATTATCTGTCTCCATTCTCTGTCAATAAAGGACTCGTCTTTATTTCCTACTTCAATGGAAAGGGGGGAAGAGCCCTTTCAGTTCAAGTAACTGGCGCCCATTATTGACACACAAGTTCTATGACCTAATAAGTTTGTATGTTTATAACGTAAGATCAACCCAGCACTACTTGCATCGAGAACTGACTTCATCAATCTTACTTATACAACTCAGCGGTGCTTTCGTTAGGATCAAGTTCTAACTGGTTCGATGTAATTGCCTTCATTTTGCTTGAAACAACATGATTCTTATCATTTTTAAGTTTTAACACTAATTCATTCGACTCCAAATAGTTAAACCTAGACCTTATATTCCATATGATAGTAATTATCCCACTGTTTGACAATACATTAATACACACCAAAAGTTCCATTCATGATATTTGGGATGCAAATTTAAAGCGCTTATAGCTTATTACTTTTTTATACACAAAAGCACTTCTTAAGTGTTTGGATACAACTGTGATTTGCTTATTTCAGACGAAAAACACATTTTATCCTCTAAAGCTACTGAAATGGTTCTTAATTTGAACGACCTTATTCAAGCCTAAGCACTTTTAAGCATGCACTACCTAAACATGGCAATAACAACAATTAGTCCCAGATAATATCAACAACAAAAAAAAACAGATAATAAACTACAAAAAAACCTCGAGAGCAAGCTTATGACGCCCATATTTTCTCATTTCTTTAACAATTCTACAAAGTTCCCATTTTGTAACTTTTTTGCCTTCATTCTCCCACTGATTCAAAACCTCAGTAGCACCCTTTTCAGGATTACCCATTAACGAAATCTTCTTGTATATAGATTTCCAATTTACTGTTGTTCCAGGCCTATTCTCATAGTCCACAGTTCCATAACTATGCACCTTTGAAACTGCTGATAATGATGATAAAGATTGGGTTTTTATGATAAAGGAAGTAGATTGGGATTTTTTTAGAGGTGAAATCTTAAACCCATATGAAAAATTATGAGAATTTGAGAGTGAATGTGACGATGGTGATTGGGATATGGGTTGTGGATGTGGTGGTGATTGGGAAATTGTTGGGTGTAGCAACATCTTTTTTTTTTCTAAGTTTTTTGTTGGGTTAATTAGGGTTTTAGCAGTTGTTCCAAAATCTTGAAGGAGAAACCAAGATAAGAGTAGGCTTCTGTGTCAGTGTGTGTTTTGATCACTGTGAGGAAATTTAAACTAGTCAAGTTTAGTCCTTTAAGTTTTTAGTAAAGTTATGAGAACTCCTTAGAGCACGAGGAGCGTTTGATGGAGTTTCAGTGTTTTGTTCGGTGTTATTGAAAACACTGAAGTATAACACTGAAAGGGAAAAGTGAGGTAATGGTTAATCTTGAGGTTCAGTGTTTTGTTCAGTGTTTTAATGATTATTTTATTAATATTTTTTTAAAGAAAACAAATTAAATAAATTAAAATTAATATGAAATAAAAAAATAACATTAAAAAGTGTATAAATTAAAGAAACAAAAATACTCATCCAACCCCTATATATAAACTAAATAAACAAATATACCCACCCATCCACCCCTTTCTTCTTCCTCTATCTCTTCTTCACATCTTCTTCACAGTAAACAAATATACCCATCGCCACCTCCATTTTGTGTGAAAATTTTTTTTTTTTTTTTAAAAAACCTTGATTCAAATGGAAAAACAAAAAAGAAGCAATATTAAAATGGGAAAACGTCGCATGATTCACCGTTGGCCGGATGATCTTGACGGAAAACGCCGGCGAAAAACGGTGCAAGGGAGTGGAAAACTTCGGGTAACCGGCGTTTTTGTGGGGAAAACGGCGAGGAGAGGGGGGGGGGGGCGGGGGGGGGGGGCGCTCCCCATGCTCTTAAGCTATATAAAAATGTATGTTAATCCTCATACTTGTACACGTGGAATGTCAATAAATAAGTAAGCATTTGTAACTAGTTGATTATTATGTTAGAAGTGATTGTTTTACTTGTATTTTCAACATTGATGGATTTAACTTTTCAAAAATAGTTTTTGCGTTAAGAAAAAACTTCAAATATGAGGCTTTTGCTTTTTAGCTTTTCACCCTCACATATAAACTTAAAGGGTAATGATATTTCCATCTCTATTTTTTATTGATCCACCAAAAATATGAAGTACAGTAAAAAGTGTTTTACTGTACAAACAAAACTAATACACATGGATGGTGGTTTTATCAAAAGTAATGGTTGATTTATCAACACTCAAACTTAAAAGCTCTAAAAAAAACTCCCCCAAACACACTTCTAATAGCTTTTTAACGTATGGAGTATAATGAATTACAATAAAAGTCCATGGTTTACTATGAAATAACACATGTTATATGCTTATTAAAAGATTAAAAGATATTAAAATTATGAAATATGCAAGGTCATCATTCACATCGTATGCCAAGCATTCTTTTGTTTCTACTATCAAAAACAGATGACTATTTCTAACAGAGGCCAAACACATTTCTTGTCATGCAATACAGCAAACGAGTAAGATTATTTTCCGTTAACACTAGTTAACACAGAAACAAGCCAAGTTGGTCAAACGGACCAACCAAAACTGATCCAGAATCTATTTAAATGCATGAAATCTCCAAAATAACTTTATTCAACATGACAATGAGAAACACAGACACGAGGGTCAAAGGACTTGTTCGTAGTCCGTAAATGTACCCGCAGAAATTTATAAAACAAAAATCTGAAAATACAATGTATATAAAACACCTGATCTCCATTTCAAAAGATGTCACTGACAGGAGGGTTCCAAATTATAACACAAGAAAACTTTGTTTTGCAACTAAAAATTCTAAAGTGCCGACACTACAATACAATATGGATTCTGGGCCTTGAGATCACAATTTTTTTTTTTAAAAAAAACCCTAAAAGAATCAAGATGTTACATTCACGTGTATATATTATAAGGAGGCCCAAATGGTCGATTTACATAATCCAACACATGCTACATTTCTTAAGGTAAAGGACGTCATGAGCAACCTGGCCAACTTCTATGCATGATATCTGTATTTTGAATATTTCCATGTATATACACTTTGGGTTCTTTGACCTGCCAAAAATACAAAAATAGAGTTTTGATATATGTATTCTGGAAATTGCAAGTAAAGGATTAATGTCATGTATACGTACCATTGAAAGTGGTGGGAAGCCAACCCGAAGATGGATCCTGGAAAACCCGCTCACCTGAAACAAACACTTGAATCCCTTGATGCTAGAGTGTTCACTATGAGAATGATTAAAGAAATTATACAAGTCAGAATGGAAGCATGAATTAGTCAAATTGATGAACCATGCAGATATCTTTAAAATTATGTTCCAACAATAACTATCAATAATTCAATATGCATGTTAATCTCAAAGGTAAATATATTTTGAGAATTCCACAATGTAGAATAAGAAAAACAACATCTAAGTATCTACCATTCCCCAAAAAATAGTAGTTATAAAAAGTTGATCACTCACTTAACAAGATAGGTAAAGTTTTGCTGCCACAATTCACCCAAGTGTATGTCTTCTTCTTTAGAATACCTGCATTGGTAACCTTATCTAGTTAATCCAGATTAATACCGTTATATAGAACAGTTTATGACTGCTATTAACTTTAAGAAAAGTGGAGGAATCTCAATCTCGATAACATATATACATGTGTTTTACTTTTAGGGTATATTTTGGTGATGATGCAACAGTTAAAGCTAGTGTAGAGGTGGCAAAATGAGTGGGTCGGCAGATTAGGCAGTGGGGTTTGGGTCAAAACAAGTTTTTTTTTGTCCAAGTCAAGCTGGGTTGACCCTTAGCACCTTTGTCCAACAGTTTGTAATAATTAGTTTGTCACATAAAATCAAAGAAATATATTATTTCAACATTAATGTAAGTCATTGTATAAAAATATTCAAGGAGGTTTATGCATTTATAGATACACTTTCAACGACTTTCAACCCATTTGAATATATTTCCCCATCAGTTATTTTTCCATTTGACCTGTCAGAGATAAAACAGAATCGAAATTGCCACTTCTAACATATCAGTATGTTCATTATCACTATGGATATATACTATGTAAAATTGCATAGAAGTGCTAACCCGTGAAACTAAGACTAACACATCTTAATTTTAGGGAGACATATAAAAGCCACTGTGAATTGAATTTAACATACCTCCATTGGCCGTCATTCTCACAAAACCTGGAAATTCCATTCATTGCTGAAAAGGTATCGATATGAACCGACAATTCATTTGTAGTGTTTTCAATATGGCCTATTTTGAAATTGAACATCATAAATATAGAAAATCAATTGAAACATATCTATATGCCAAATGCTTACAAAAACAAAGAAATTACAAACTGCTAGCTTGTGTTTTAGTCATCATGGATGGGAACGATTCAACAGATTTCAATTAGCTCTACGCAATAGAATGTTTCAGCATATATCATACAGTACAAACAAATATATGATCTGCAGAAAGTGCACGTGTAACAAAGAAGTCATGTATTAACAGGTTGCATTTACATACGGAGTTTTAAAAAGCAGTAAACCTTAGACAATTATATATGTTAGTGGGTGGGAGTGTATGTGAGAGGTAGAGACAGAGCGATTACCTACTCTGTGCAAAGATTTAAGAGCATAGCCACTAGGGTAGTTCTCATATGAAGCCATGAAAGTGATGGAAGTGATCCCTAGACTACACAAATAATAATATTAGTATTAACATGCAAAAATTTAAGTATTTTTATAGCAAACATCAGAAAAAATCGTTTCAACCTGATCACAAGCAAACACAGCAGAGCTATGTAAAGCAGATTCCCGAAACTCTTCTTTCTATTGTTGTAACTGTAGAAAACTATAATACTAAGAATTCGAAGAACGAGATGTAATAAAAACTAAGTAATAACCAAAAAATGCTAACTATCATAAAAAACCCCACATACATACGACTAGCTGCAATTGCTGCTGACAAATTAAAAATTGGAACAGAACTGATAATGAACCGGAGCTCCTGCAAAATTGTTATATTCAGACATGATTGAGTCCTTAAGAAGTCAACATAAAGTCACCTCATGGATTCATTTATGATACCTTGTGTGGAAGCTTGGAGTAGAGTATAACGAATGATAGAACTGGAAGGATGTAGAATCTAATTCTTCTATCAAGTATAGCCCCAAACTGAAAATGATCACATCTGTTCATACATAAAATGCAAACCCTGTTTCGTTTTTTAATTAAATTCTAGAACTTACAATAAATAGAGGATATGCAACCAGCAATGAGCGAGGCAAAGCAGACGTGAAGTACCAATAGAATGAATGTGTCTAGGAAGCATAAGTTATGGAAGAAACATAATTGATTAGCAGCTCCACAAACAAAAAACTAATTTTGGAAGAAATTTAGAAGTTGGTATGTATGTTTGTAGTGAAGTATAAGGATAAATAAGTCAATTTAGACTTCTAGAAGTTACTAAACGCAAATGCATTTGTTATAGGATAAAGACGACACTGTTGACATGTGTAAGATACTGTCATAAAAAAGAGGTACAACTAGAGGTAGCAATTTCGATCCACTTAATTAAGAACATGCTAAATTCGGTCATCTTTCATCTCAAACAGGTCAAATAAAAAGGTATAGCTTAGTGGAACTGGTCAAATGGGTTGAAACTTACCCAAAATCTATTTTCAAAGTATACAACCTCCTAAATTAACAAAAAAAAAAGTATGGGGGTAAAAAAATGACCCTTATCGACTCATATCGAACCTGCTCAGCTTGCCACCTCTATACACAACACGTACATATGTAGACTGAAAAGTTATGTAAGTATGTGATAGTTTCGGTTAAACAGGATACACCCCACTCTGAACTCCGATTCAAGACAGAGTTAAACCAAAAAACATTAAATTCAGGCCACAACAGCTTCTGCCACATTATTGAATCAACTAAAATGGTAAGACCTGTAGGAAAAGAATATGATATGAGAGCTTAGTATAATAGTATTCACATGGTTAATTGCTTGCATAAAACGTTAAAAAGGCACTGTATATTAGGATATAGTAATACATGTATACATACCTATGCTAAATAACACAGCTCCAGTGCAGCATTTTATGGTTTCCCACAAGGAAACTGACTTTGTCTGCCATTGATAATCAGAAAACAATAATAAGAATATATAATGAAATAATTATGAAGGACAAGCAATTCTATAGCAAGGATGCGTACCAACAAAAGCTCCAGACCAATAGGACAAAGGAGCAGCAGCATATCACATCTAAAGACAATGGTAGCAAAAATCTGAATGTCACCATAAGATATAATGAGAGGTGCAGAGAAACATGGGTGTAGAGAGACACGTGTTATACAAATTGTTTACAATTTAGTATACTATTAGCAGGAAGTAAATATAGGCATATAGTCCTCACTCCTCAGTCCTCAGTCCTCACGTCAACTTAGCTAGCATAAAGGCCTACGTACAATCTAGAAGCCGATAAATAGGCTCACAAAATGTGGCACTCACGATTAATAGAAACTTATATAATTCTAAAAGCAGACAAATAACAATTCTAATTTAAAAGTTAACGAAATCCAATAAAAAAATAAAGATTGAAAGCACTTCCAAAATCTGAAATAAAAATATAGGGTATTCAATGTTTTATAAGGTATACCAGACATCTTAGTGTGGCATAAAAGCTCCCCTTCAACCAGTAGCCATATGATAAATTTACTACAGAATCAATAGAAGTAGTGCTTGTTAGATTAATAACAAATTACAGAGCAAACTTAAAAAAGAAAAATATATTAAGATCCGAATATACTAGAGAAAAAACGTGACAGAATCAGTCAGCATATACCCAGAAATCGGTCTTCAGGACCAACATAAAAGAAGCAAATAATATAGTTCTACAAAATCATCTAGGTCATCTACATAAGCTTCCTTAACACTTTCTAGTTTTGGATGACATAAAAATATAAACACATACAAAATCTAAGAAACTGGAAAATAATGGTCTATATCTGTCATCAGGGGTCAAGTTAATTACCTAAACCTAAGGCCAATATATTAGGAAGAGGGCGTGTGCAATAGAACAGCATATGGAACTGAATTGCTACCAGTATCACATAGAAAGCTTCAACTTGCATGCCAAACTTATTTCGGATCTGCTCAAGGAAAAAAGACAACTTTGAGTCAACTGTATGTCATAAAAGTATCTAAACACATAACAAAGTTACCTGCCTATCATTAATAAGACTGAAAATATTAGTACCTGAACACGTAAAAATCGAAGAGTTGCCAAGATGAATAATCCTAGAGTCAAACGTACTGCAGTGAACAACGATTTTTGGTATACATGTTAGTAACACAAAAGTAACACTATTAATGCTGTTATATAAAGTATCTGCCAAATAAATTACTCCGTATTAATTATGGTGTATTCGCTATAGTGGTTCAGAAAGATTCATGAACTAACCTGCTAAAAGGCTATAAATCTTTGGCAAATGCAGCAAACTGATAACTAAGACCATCGGAGATGCTAAAATGGAAACTACCAATGCACCTGCCAAAAGATAAAGTGGGGCCAACGAAAAGCAGTTTCAAATTTTAGACATTGTTTTACATCAATTAAAAAAACCTGCTACATTAAATCAAAATACATTACTAGGAGAAAGTTTGCATAAAAGAAAGTGGTTACCAATAAACGTGCGAGGAACAACCCCAGGAAACTCCAAATGATCATACTGTTATGCATGTGACATCGAACAGAAACGTTATAATACGAGTATATAATTTCCAATTATACTTAGTCTATCACATTGAAGTAAATAAGTAGAGAAAGATTAGTACTTACATTTTCTATGTGATGCCTATGGTATAATATATCATGCATTGCCTGAGTAAACAACAACAAAATGTTAAAATATTTTCACTTCAATTCCTTTAATATGTCAAGGTACATAGAGATGCATATTTATTTTAAATTTATGAAAGCTCGTTTTTTTATAATTAACTTCAATAAAAGTAACAAGATTGGGAAAATAAAAGGAGATGATTTAAATTTAATAGAGGGGTGTATGTGAGTACCTGAACATTGAAGCTTTCTTCGACTTTAGTAAATGGAACCATAAGTACGTAAAATGCAGCAATTGATCCCAGAACCACATCATAACCTAAAATCGAAACTTATTATATTTCATCATTTCACTGAATTATTTAAGTTAATTACTGTATTTACTAATTACGAATAATAGGGAAATTAGATTAGATAAGAAGCATTAACCGTAAATCGCCATGAAATCCGAAGATCGTCGAGTAGGAGGAGCCATTTTTGGGATACGATATGAATGTATGATGCTTTTACTGATGATACAGGGTGTTTGGAAGTAAGGACTATTTTGGGGTGTTTGGATCAAAGCTTAATTGTATTTATCTTTATGGGTTTACTAATAATTTATAATTAATAATTAATAATAACATTGTATAATGATTTAGAAAATGATTAATTTACGGTGCTTTAGTTACAGAAACTTCTCACTTTTTTGGAAAAGTTTTTTATGAAAATTAGAAAACGTGTTCAAATTCGAGTTTTCTAACAACTTTTATAAGAAAATGAAAATTCTTGTTTTCCTTTTTATAACTACAAAGTTGAAAACTACTTTTGATACTTTTCTAAGTTTTCCATCTCTACTCTTCATTGGAAAAGGAAACTCCATCCCTTACAACTAAACACGTTTTCTAGATTTTCTATGTATTTCTAAAGAAATAAAACACTTATTATTCTCTAGATAAATGAAAAAAGAAAAATTGAGAAATATTTCTGTAATTAAACGCGCCCTTAACTTCTGATTTATTGAAATTGATAATTAGTGCCCTTGAAGACTTCCATACCTAATAAAAAATTATACAATAAACATAAACTTACCATACCTATAATACATTTTAAGAAAACATGATGATTATACTAGTTATTTATAGAATGTATTCATTTTATACATGATAGGTGATTGTTTATTTAATTCATTTTGATTATATTTAGAAGTCTTATACATTGCCCAGATAGCACTAATTATCAAAATCCGTAAGTTTATTGGCCTCTTAAATTTTAAACCTAAAGATTTTTTTATTTTTTTTTATACAAAAATCTCTCTAAAATGTGTAAATTGTGATCCATTCAAATAACGTATATTTTGATCACGTATTCGATAGTTGTGATCTATTTTTATCGTTACCATTATCCTTATTTTTATAACTAAAAGAGGACACTCTCGGTTATTTGTCAAACTACCACTCTAGGTATTCTATTTGTCATCAACTTATACACTAGCTTTGATGAGGTGACAAATCCTCTACACCTAGAGAGTAAATAAGGTAACATTTCATTTAAATCTAATTATAACAAATTTAAATCTAAATTAATACATCAATTTTGGCTATAGCCTAAAATCATGGCATACCGTTATCAATTTTTTATTCTTCGATTTTGAGTTGAAATTGTTTATTGAACAATAGAATTCTTAAGTATTCTTCATCTCAAACTTCACCCTTCTGTCTTTAGCTCTCTAATTTCTTCTTATTATTATGATTTTAAATTTAGTGAATTATGCTAGCTTATTTTTTATTTTATTTTTATCTCACTTTAATTATTTTGTAATCTTAATACAAGCTTCATGGATAAGTTGATCAAGTTCAACATTTTTTTTTTGATAATCTATTAGTTTTAATCACACAACATAATTACAATTCTGTATGATACTGAAACTTTTCAAATCTATATGGTTGTTAACTTAACCGATATATATATATATATATATATATATATATATATATATATATGTGTGTGTGTGTGTGTGTGTGTGTGTGTGTGTGTGTGTGTGTGTGTGGTGAGAATAACATTAAGCTAACTATCATTAGAAAATCATTCAATATATTTTTACGTTATGATTAGTTTTACCTTATGATATGTGTATTATGACACGTTGTTGAAATACTAATGTGTATGGAATGACTTGGTTGATTATTATTCTTTAAAGACATGGGTAAAAGCTCCAAAAGCTCCATATATATTAACACATTTTTCTCTCAATTATTTTAAATGCTTACGAGTGATGAAAAGATTGAAGAAAGTTAGAAAGTGATGGTTGCTTTAAACAAGTGGTGCCTATAATTTTGGCAATGATTCCCTAAGAGTAATTAATCACCACTTTCTAAGAGCACCTCCAATGAGTACTTAATCTAGAGCTTTTTTTGTTAAAAAAGTCTTTGAAAAAGCTTTTCTTTGCTGGAGCAAAAACTTTTTGTATTAAAGGCTTGAGATTTATCAAGCTTTGGGGTAAAAGTTTAGTATTAAATTATAAAGAAAAGCTTTTAAAAGTAAATTCCCATTGAAGTAAAAGTTTTTTTGTAAAGCTTTTGTTTTATAAATCTAGGTGGTATTGTAGAAAAGCTTTATAAAACTTTTCTTGTTGTGGATGCTGTCAATGATAGATCATCACGGTTAGGTCTAAGAGGTGGGTGTTCTACTATTGGGCAAATTAGAGGTGGACTAAAAGTCAAACCATTCAACCTTTTCTTGCATCTTAAGAGAGTATACTAAACAGTGTTTTAAGACCCGGTTCGACCGGCCCGGTCGGACCGGTCGGACCACATTTTTAAAGATTTCCGGGCGAAAAAAAACCGGGTTTTTCAAAATGTTGACTAGTCAACGACCCGGTTGACCCGGCCGGTCGGACCGGGTTGGACCGGGACCCGGACCGGTGCATTGACCCGGGTTTCATGTTTGTTTTTTTTTTTTTTTTTTTTTTTTCTTTTTTTACAATTTCTATGTACATTTAATCATTTATAATTAGGGAATATTGATTAATTTTGTATTTCAAGAATAATGAGGGAATTTTTGACTGATGTGTCATCACTATTTATTACTCTATGAATTATATAATTATTATATTGATGTATATTCAAAGAATAACAATGGAATCGATGTGTCATTACCCTTTATTATTCTATGGATTATAATTATTATACATGATATAATTAATAATTATATTTTTAATTATAAAAAAATATAAAAAGTCACTAAATACTACTACTGTATACTATTATTAACTCCGGTCCGACCTTCCGGCCCAACCGGTCCGACCGGTCCGACCAGAAATTAACACTTTTCCGGGTCAACTAAAAACCCGGGTTTTAAAACATTGATACTAAACATTGAATTAAATACGTCCAAGAGTTAAGTTCTAACAAAATTTCCATCTTGTACTTATTGCTTTATAATAACTACTTACCTGAGTTTGATCAACTCTTAAATATTACTATGTCTTACATATAACTATATAAAAAGTGACAATTAATTTATGTCATATAAATAACAATTATTATTATTATATGTAGAATATTGTTAGTGATTATTGCGAAGAGATTAGATTATGGGGATGTTACATTATATGAAAAGTGTGATGAATTCAAGAATTAACTACGGTTGAGGGTCATGTTTGTAAACGAACCACCAAGTATTAATTCGTCGAGTGGGATTGAATTTTTGTTAAGAAAATTGTGTTCAGCTCATAGCCTCATATAAAATGAGGTCTCACTTTACACTTTTAGTAGAAGGGTACACATAAATACATAACCGAATAGGGAAATTAGAGTTCCAAGTGATTTCAAGTTCAAATTTGACCAGAGTTAAAGCACATATACGAATCTATCTTTAAATATATCATAAGATAACAAGAACTTGACTTATTGGTTGACCAAATTGAATTCAACTTCTAATAGGTGAGGAAGGTGGGTCGATGTATGATCATCTTCAATTGTAAGTTTTTAACCCGAGTTTTTGGTTTTTCACTACAACAATGAGGTTTGTAGCTCAACGATGGTAATCCAGTAAAGAAGTTCAATAGGTTCCTTAGACTATAGGCCGAGGCAAAGCCAGCCATTCTCTAAAATCAAGGACGATGTATAGGGAATCCAGCCAATGCCGCCAAGTCATTTGTTCTTAAATGCAAAAAAAATAATAGCAGCTTGTTATTGTACGTAATGCATTGCCAAAAATGAGATCGAAGTTAAGTACATGGTTGTTATTTGTTTCAGCAACTTAGTAATTAGCATTGGCGTTAAATTATATGTACACAACCATCAATAAACATATCAGGATCACTTTGGCATTTTCTTGTGAAGAATTGGGCAAACCAAACCATTGGGCACAATAACAGCAATACAATTTTTAGAATTCTATTTGTTTACTTCATTTCCGTATTCATAAAGTAGATTCATAGAGATCTTTTTTCACACCTTCATGATGATTAGCAACTAGTAGGAAACCTCGTGCAACTGAAGTCTAGTAGTAAAACATTGATGCGTCATGCGCCATACGGATGTGATATTATGCTAAACATGGACTGTAACACTGTCTAATTTCTAGTGCCACTCTGATCACGGACCCTGCGAAACTTGGTATCTTGCAACTAATAAATGTTGAAGCAAACAAATGGTCATCACGTAAGGAGTTTGTAGGAGGGTAACTCTTCAAGTCGTGTTACTTCTTCTTCCAAAAGTTCTGTTTCCAGCTGATGCCGTGTTGATTTCATCACAGCCTGCATTGAAGAACAAAGAGGATAGATGTCACGAAACGAGAGAAAGGACACTAAGCTGCAGATAATACCATCCAGTACAGTAGTTTATACTTGTTATCCATTAAAGTGGACAGTAAACACAACGAGTAAAAGAAAAGATCGGTATGTTTTACACCTAAATGAAGATTCATTTGCTACAGGAATAGCAATTTTCAAACCGTTTACTTATAACTGGGTTAATTTGGGTCATCCCCAACAGGTCAGATGGGTCAAATAAAACATATTTGTTACAAATGATAGGGCCTTTTGTAATATGTAATGCATTAATTATTTGTAACTGCTATAAAACTGACAAAAAATGCTTAAGACCAATCTGATTATCTACGACACATACTGTAAGTTAACTGTTTTGACCCACGACCTAATCTGCCCAACAGACTCAACTTTCCCCCTCTAGTTTGCATTACGCAAAGGCAAGGCTCTAGCAAGAAGTTCATCCCCAACCCTCAAGGCTGAGAATTCCCGATACAACCACCTTCTAGATCTATAAAGATATGATGAGCTATAAAATCCTGGAGAAGTTTTAATGCTAATGCGGTAGTAAAAAATGTGTCCCTTCTATCTAAAACCACATGTTATTGAGCATAACAAATAATGACAAAAGGGTTTGCCAGGTTCAGGCATATAATCTTAATAACCACATAAAGAAAGATGAAAAATTGAAGACAATCCGAATAACTTAATATATGATCGTTGTATGGGAAAGAAAATACATACATTGAAATCCATGTAAGATGCACGCATGGTAAGCCACTGATGATCCATTAACTTGAAGGCAACACAATATAGGAGATCAAAAGCTGATTCGTTATCTGTCCAGTATATTTGGAAGCACAAAATAAGAAAAAAATAGAAGAAAGAGTTTGCTAGCAATGTAGCCGTGTGTGACAAAACCAAACCATAAACCACCTAACTACAAAAAGACTGGATTTCAACTAGAAACAGAGTTCTTATTCTAATCTTCATTTGCTACAAAGGATTTGACGATGAAAAGGAGAATAATAGCAGATCTAAAGGTTGCTAAATGAGAGGGTCAGGCAATTGGCTAACAGGTAATTTTGTTACGGTTTGGGTTGACTACAGGCACTTTTTGTCAATATTTTTCTATCTTTCAGTTATCTACTTAAACTATATATTACAAAAACAATCTAATTGTGAATAAACAATATAAGAGGTGTGAATAAACAATATAAGAGGTTGTATATATATAATATACATATTGGACAACTTTCGACCTGGCTGCCCCTTCAACCATATTCATCTTAGCCCAGTATGAGAAAAAAACATAGCCCAAACCAACACAATCATAAGATGGGTCAAACTTACTACCTCTATGCAGATCCATAATGATCATCTCAATGGTTTTGGTGGATCTCCACGACTCTTAGAACGTTAGAGTTATAAGAAAGGTAGAAAACACGACCCAAGGACACCAGTTCCATAATGTTATAAGACAATAAAAAACGAACGGGAGTGGATACCTGAAAGAAACTTCAAGAAGGTTGCTCCAACCAAAGTTCGTGGTTTTACTGCAGAGAGGAAACACTGTTATCCCACTACAGAACTAACAAAGGAGCATACCTCTTCTAGAAACGATTTTAAAAGTTATTGATAACTTGGCATTCAAAATTTACTGCAAGGTATAGTTGGCAAGACAACATAGTCCGTAAATCAGAATCTATATCTTTTTGAAGACATCAAAATTTATAAGACAGACAAGTTCATATGTAGGGGCTCAACAAAAGGCGGCAATTTTGACCCATCAACTTATGAATGGGTCAACGGCATTATGTTCGATCTCTAAAAGGGTATAAGAGAAGTACTTTTGTACAGCTCCTGAATCATTATAATAAATTATGATCATTAAAATTTTAAAATGATGAAGTTTGATCTAATCTTTCTTGACATGTTAATTATACATAAAAAATCCCAATAATTTGGGGGAAAAACATGTTTTGGGTCCCTGCCCTGCCCCATCCCACCCGTTTAAACCAGTAAAAATTACCCATTTTGCCATTTCTAGTAGGAGACAAAGCAGAAACTACAATAGTGGCTTTACAATGAAATCATAAGTACAGTGGTTAAAATCTATTTCACTCAAAAACAACCACGATCAATTTTTACACGCATTATATGGCGTAGTTTAACAAATGAACATTTATCATTTATCTAACCTGCTTCAAGGTCCAGCATCTGAATAAGCATAAATGTGATATTGACACCAGCTACAGCGAAAGGATATTCCCACATGGAACGGTCACCTTCCTGCTTTCGAAGAAGATCTTGGAATGATTTCTGCATAGAATGTATTAATTTTACACCAAATGCATCAAAGAAACTCTTCCAGAAATAGGGAACGCCTAGAAAGAATTAAGAAAATACAAAATGGAGCAATTTGTCCCAGTAACTTTTTCTAAAACTAGTAAGCAGTATTTACATAGAAGCTTAGCATTTGGTTCCAAAGGGATGGTGACATAATTAATTACTACATATAATCAAAAGCTATCAGATGTATTAAAACAGAAGGCATACCGGGTAATTTCTCGCAAAATACAATAAGTTCTCCAATGAGATAAACCCACCACCCCTATGATGGAATTCCAGGTCGTTAGAACATATAAACTCAATGGTAAATCTAAATTAAAACAAAACGTGTATATTTTACCGGAAATCAGTGGAAGGATCTTTTCCTTGCCATCCCATTTCCTTCCACTGCTCAGATATTAGACCAAGAAGCTCCTCTTCAGGAAAGGCAGCTTTCCACAGTGCCCTTAATGCTTCCTGAAGAAACAATAAGTAAACAGAATATGAGAGACAAACCCCTTCTCTTTTTTAAACTTCGATTTACATTGGTAAACCTTTGTGTAAATTCAAAAGTATGACCAGCCAATGATACTAGAAGAGGCAGTATGCGCGAGTTGGGTAACAGTTCAATTAGGGCAATGTTTTGTATGTGTCGAGACCCAAAATTTCTTCTGCCCAAACAAATTAACTTTCATTAATAATTCAGCATGTCAGACATGACTACAAAAACCATGTTTCACTAACATTCAATTTTCATGATAAAAATTTGGACGATTTTATGCAGAAATTCAGTTTTTTCAACCCATTCGACTCGGTTCTGTAGACATTCTTTTATTCCACCTGTTAGAGATAAACGATATCCCGGATCGACCCAATCCATCAGTAAATGAGTTGATATTCCCATCTCGAAATGAGACACACATTAAGAACGTCCTTGTTCTCGAATTTATCAATGTAACAGCAGATAACTGACATGTACAGCATGTACCTGGTGTTCTGGAATTGAACTATCGTAGGCAATGTCTAATCTGTTTTGCAGCCTCATTAAGCAATCCTCCTGTTTGCAATAAAGAAACCAGAAGTATCAGAATCAAACATCTATAACACATCAACGATAGTTGAAGATATTATGTATAACAAACCATGTAAAAGCCATATAGCTTACTTATTAGTTACTATATTTATGATTGAAACACAAATGCCGATATTCTGTGTATGCACAGGCAGGCCTCTATTAAACATGGACCCTCATTAAAAAAAATATGTACATCAGATTAACTGCCAATATTATCGCAACCGTTCAGTGTTACACACGATTCAATATCAGAAGACATGTTACAACCTTAAACACCAACTCATGGCTTGTTTGGTAATTATAAATGTTATATAGAATAAGTTGCCAGGATCAAGCACTACTAATAGAAGAACGATGGTTATAAAACATTAAAACCACGACTATCTACATGCTTGATATTACTGGTCATATTTATTATGTTCACGGAAGATCCAACACTATATATTACCGCACCTTAATAATAGCCTGGACGCTTAATAGTGTAATAGACAAATTGAATGTTATCAATATTGTTATCACTAGTATTGTTCTAAAACAGAACCTGGGCAGGGGTCAAATCAAATGACGGCCGGGAATCATTTTCTCTACTCTGAGCACATACACATGAAAGGCCTCTGCCAAGCCATGCTGCTGATCCTGCCACTACCTCAGCTGCAATTCAAGAGAAACAATGCCCAAGCAAGTGAGCTCCAAAGCCATTGTGCGGGTTTTGGAATATTGTATTATTTAAAAAAGAACATTAAAAGCAAAGAAACTAACAAAGAACTAGTGTCATCTTCACTTGATTGTCAAGTATCAAACATGATTACGATTAATAGCAGCAAATATCAAATTTGAGGTCTTATAATGTAAACACAAAACATTAGCTGTTTCTCCACTATCCAGAAGCCAAAAGCACCAACCAATTAATATAAAGCTGTGAAGTGTCAATTAAAGCAAAGTAACCATCAATGCGTTTCCACAGTTTAGGTGAACAATAATTAGTTGCTGACGTGGAGAGCATGTCAAGGACTCAGAAGTCAGATAAATGTGCTTGATATTATTAAGTAGGCCAACACTATACAGTAATGAGTAACCCAGAATGGAAAAGGGTCAATCAAACCAAAAAATATATAGTACAACTATGTTTACCAAGACAAAACCAAGCATTTACTATAAACAACTTAGACAAGAAACAACATTGAGTATCAAAGTACACGGCTTACAGTCCAGAAAAAGAATCAAGCAGCTACATGACACATTCAATTGACACGGTACTCAAAATAAAGAAGCTGAAAACTTTCAAATCACCTCTCCCATAGTTAACTTGAATTCCATTTTAAATGCACGAACAGATCCATAGAACAGTTTTTATATTTTTATTTTTATTTTATTATGATGAATAAAAAAGAAATTTAAGCACAACAGCTTAACAGAGAAACTAATTAGCTTTTATATTCGAGCTATAATTTGCACAACTCTAACTGGATAGCCCTGGATTACAAGATAGTATCTGCTCAATCAATTCTGGTAAATTTCATAAGCACACATAGAGGCTTGCACATTTCACTTCTTCTACCCCTAATCATATTTAGTGCATCTCCCCAACAGTGAAAAATATCATCCTACATATTACTAACTCGGCTTATAATCAAATGAGAATATGAATATAAATGAGACACATGAGCGCAAACTGATTTACTTCACGAGTTTACATACTCTAGCAGATTCACAAAATTGTGAACGAATTTAGAACAGTAGCGAATCAGTTTGCTTTTTCTCATTTCTCGCAAATATTTAGTTTCTCGTTTGATCCAAATTCTGATTCATAACAACTCATAAAATGAACTCATTTTGTTAACTGAATCCCTTACTAAACAGCTATTCAAACTTGACATCTCAGCAAAATTTCCTAATTAAGCCTACAAAATTTCAAAAATATCAAGCAAAAACAATTGACAGTTTGATAAGATTCACAATTTCACACTAGTAAGCAAACTCAACTCACCACAAAACTCAATGCAAGTAATCATCTAAAATTCAATCGAGACAGATCCAAACTTCTACAAATTAACTCCTGACATATAAAACATATAATAAGTACTAGTAACACAATTCCACATATTAAAATCAAATGTCATTCTCCAATAATAACAAATTATAATTATAATTATATATACATATATAATAATAATATATATATATATATACCTGAACTAGTTTGACAAGTATTGCCTCTATCAAGTCCTTGTGATTGTGAAATCCTTCTAACTGCCACAAATGATCCACCACCGCCACCGCCGCTTCCTCTATCATCCATTTCGCAAACTCGCACTAATTACACATTCAATTTCACCATAACCTAACCTCAGTTACAATCACCAACACTCTCCGTCTCGAAATTGAATCAAAAACCCTAAATTCGATCACTAGTTGATCAATTAAACAGATACAGTATCAAGAACCGTAAAGAACGAACGCTGATCGACTGATTGTTAATAGAAAAATGCAGCAAATTGTTCGTGAAACCGAATCGATTTTAGAAGACCTAAAATCTTATTATGACAGAATTGTAATCGATTATACGGAATCAAGCTCGTTTTAGTCAAATTGTTAAATTCTTGTGTGTGAATACAATGTGTGTGTATATATGTATATGATGAAGGAAATAAAGAAGATTTGTTTCTCTCACTACTTTCTCTCTCCACATATAGATATAGATTCTATATGTATCTATATATATTCTTCCTATCTATGTATCTGATGCAGAGGAGAGGGTATAATGAATATGCGTGTGTGTTGTCACATTTGAGTGGGAAGAACACGGAAATTAATTAGCCAGCGTTATATAGTTACGTCACAATTGAACTTTTTAAACTATAATAATAATAATAATTAAAATTAATTAAATTAGATCTATCTACAAAAGGGGAAATTTATGGTAGGCCACTTCCAACCATGGATGTAAAGTAGTAAACCGATGCATAAATTACCATTATCATTATCACCCGGTATCAATTACGGAGTATAAGCTACTACCAAACTACTTATGAATAGTAAGTAGTTTGTCATTTTGTGATTTAAAAAAGTTTAGTATTAATGATAAGTTATTTTATAAATAAAAAATAAAACAAAAACTAGATACGGAGAAGTAGTTACTAAGTTGGAGATTGAGTTTTGTGGCTAAATTTGACCCATGTACCATTCTTGATGACTCCTATACTCCTTACTAAATATTGATAAATTATATTGGGTTTTTTGCCGAAAAATGAATCAATAGTTTCATTTTTTGCATTTTCGGGTATCAATTAATTTTATTTTTAATAAATGAACCACTAATTTAAAATCGAACATTTTCGGGTATTAGTAAAAAATTAATGTTACTTTAATTTAAAAATAACGACAAATTAACTACTTTACGAAGTAAAACTCTTGCTACATGAATGTATTTTGAATGATTAAGTATGAATGGTTCGTATTAATTTGTTACTAATACACGAAAATGTTCAATTTTATATTAGTGGTTCATTTTTAAAAAAAGAAATTAGTTGTTACTCGAAAATGCAAAAAATGGAACTATTGATTCATTTTTTGGCAAAAAACCCAATTATATTTGTGTTATTTGCTTTACAGTTTTTGAATTTTAAATAAACTTTATTCTTCAAAATATATTAATCTCTAAAGTTGTCATACATAATATGATTAAATAAGTTAGAGTTTAAGTTTGGTGGCTACATTTGACTAATGTTCTATTCACTCCTTAGTATTTACTGGTAAATTAGATTATTTTATTTACATTTCATTTTGTGAGTTTTAAATAGATTTTTTCCTTAAACTATAGTAATCGGTAAAATTGTCATACATAATATGAGATTTTAAACCCGTATGTACACACGGACCGTTGAGTCTGTAATTGATATTTTCAAGTATTATACATGATTTATATGAAAAAATCTTAACGTTTTGTATAAAAAACAAAACATGCTCTAAAACTATGTTACTTACACCCATATTTATTGAGTCTAGACATAAGAGTATGAACACAAAATTAATAAGTGATGCTTGTTGGGGTTAAGTCAAAGTTTTCAATGATAACTAAACTTACTAAAAAAACGAATCAAATTGCGAGGAAAACCCGAATTAAATAAAACTGAAGTAACCCAAATATATCAATTGGTTAAGAGTAAATCTTTAAGATTTTGTACAAGTTCAAAATCTTTATATCCTTAATGACGATGATTTATAATGAAGAGTAAATAAGTCGTTTATTAAGGTAAAGTTATTTTAGGAAAAAACAACTTTTGTTAAAGAAAAGAAAAAGAAAAAGTTGATGTGACACCCCGCAATTTTGACAAAATTATAAACGTTAATTGCACGCATTTTTAGGCTAATTCCCTACTTTGAGTGAATTCACAACTACTTTTAGAGGTAAGTCTAGCAAAGCCCAACTAGTTAATACGCGTAGTATTACTTATTCGTAATTAGTTGTAATTACGTGCGAAACGATTTAAACTAGCGCGACAAAAATATACGACTGTTGATGAACGAATTTATTTAATAAAACGAAAGTTATTAAATAACGTAAACGTATAATAAATATTATGTCGATAATATTTACAAGTATTTCGTAACGAATAACGTTTATTTCGTACAAACTAAAATAAGACAAAGTTTAGAAACAAAGTTAAAATTTTATAAACTTAACTAAATAATTTCCATAAAATATATCAACCAAAAATATAAGTGAATACATATTTAAAATATTACCATCTAAAATAAAGTAATATTTAACGATCGGGTAAACAAACACGGGGATTAAATACTGCAAACGGAACCAAAGTGGAGACAATGCTTCCACTTCCCCCTTCAAAACCCACCTCCCCACCCCATTTTTCCTTTCATTTCATCTTTCACTCTCTCTCTACCTTTCATTTTTCTCTCATTTCTCTCTAAAAACCCACCAAAAATCACTAAAAACAATCACAAAATCAACAAGAACAACAACAAATCGGAGACACAACATCATCAAACTCGTCATCATCATCATCTACACAAGGATTCAAGCTCAAAATCACCATTTTTATCTTCATCTTCAAACTCCACCAAATTTTCGGATCTAACACTTTTTGGGTAAGAAAACACTTAACTTTTCACTTTTATTTCATTATAATAGCTTACAATCATGTTATAAGTCATTATATGAAAGATCTAAGCGTTTTTGGGTTAAAAATCTCGATTTTCGGATGAACAGACCGTAACGTCGCATTAGTCCCAGGCGATTTGCGACGTTACACACGACGTCGCCATGTCGTCGCCATGTCGTCGCACACGACGTCGCACACGACGTCGCCATGTCGTCGCACCCGACGTCGCCATGTCGTCGCACATGACGTCGCACACGACGTCGCCATGTCGTCGCCATGTCGTTACACACGACGTAGCCATGTCGTCGCACACGACGTCGCCATGTCGTCGCACCCGACGTCGCCATGTCGTCGCCATGTCGTCGCACCCGATGTCACCATGTCGTCGCACATGACGTTGCACACGACGTCGCCACGTCGTCGCCACGACGTCGCAAGTTTCAGAACCTTATAACAATACTTTGAAATACTTTTACAAAACCATCACCAACGAGTCGTACGAATTTACAAATAAACGATCTTTCATGGATAAACGAGTAACATGGTTTGGATTATTGTCCAACCACATATACGACTATTCCCTACGTTTAGGACGTTAGGAGATTCTGGACTATACTTGGGCTTTAGGCTTTGCTAGCACTCGCACTACTACTTAACTCAACAGGTGAGTTCACAGCCCCTACTTTTACTGTTTTAACTGCTTTGAACAGGGGTGGAAAACATAGTCAAACACTTTTACTACATGATAGTATACTTGCTTTACTCGAACGTATAGAGTACTTTGAACAGTTGAACATTTACAACGAAACAATTAACTATGAAATAGTGTTTTCATACGACAAACTATTACAAACAGGATAAACTATACTGGATAAACCGGAGAACGACCGGTACTGTTTTGAAAACGCTGGAGAACGACCAGCAACACTTTTTACTTAACTCATTGAGCAACTGAAAAGTCCCTATTGACATGGGCACTGACCGTTGAAAAGTCCCTTCTGACATGGGCACTAGATCCTACGAACATGGGTCTACTATTGGTGATAAACCGTTGAAAAGTCCCTTCTGACATGGGAACTAGATCCTGCAAACATGGGTCTACTATTGTTATTAAACCGATGAAAGAGTCCCTACTGACATGGGCACTGGGTTCCTACTGACATGGACCCACCAAACGATTAGGATATTGACATTCCTACGAGACACAACTATTAGGATACTGACATTCCTACGATCATCTAATAGGATACCTACATTCCTACTATAACTTGAAATATACTTTTGGGCAACATCCCAACGAAACATACCTACTACTAGGATACGTATATCCCTACAGAACATACTTGGAAATAGGATACTGCTTTCCTACAACTACTAGGATACGAACTTTCTACAAACTACTATTTGGAAACGTATTTGGTTTTACGAATTACACTTTTGGGTGACATCTCAACGATACTGTATAAACAACAAGTGGGTTACCAACTGTACTTGCAAACATAAAACCTGTGAATTCACTCAACCTCGTTGTTGACTTTTACTATGTTTTTCAGGGAATTAGCTGCGCACGTAAGAACCGCCTGCACATATGGAATTTAGGCGACCCGCGATGCAAATAGGATGCCAACTTTTGACACTGGATTTCTTTTGTTTAACTAATCGGTTTTTAGTCATATTCCAGAAATCCACTTTTGTATAACATTACTACTTTTATACGATTCGATGAATCGTCAACTTTTGTAAACTATTAACTTTGGCATCTTAATATATTGATGTTTTGTTGTAATCATATGCTCTGATACGTATGCATGTACCGTGTATTGTGGCACTCCCCATACTTAAACAAATGCTTCCGCTAAACAAAACCAACGAATTTGGGGGTGTTACAGTTGAGCTATATGAAAAGGGAAAAGGAAATAAAACAAATAAGGGAAAAGGAAACATATATAGCAACTAGTGTATATCCCGTCCGATGGACGGCATTGGAAGATATAATACATTTCATTTTATTTGTATTAAAATTAAAATAAATAATAATTTAATTATAACTTTATGTGAATCACTAAAATTGTATAAATATATTTGGTGCATTTGATAAACCATATTATATACATTCATGCTATCTTTTGAAAATAAGATATTGTATATCAACGATCTTTTAGCTATATTTTTCATATCAAGTTATTAAATAACACATTAACTACGGTTATTTTGTATATTTGTGTATATCAACTTGCAGATGCAGATGGACTTTAACATAGTAATGTTAGTTATTTTGCATGGTGTATTGTATCTATAATCTATAACTAACATATAGTGTATTTCTACCTTAAACTAAAGGTCTCGGTTTTATAAATAACTAAATTACTATATCAGTGTAACATACTTCACACAGTTCGTTCGTACCACATTATATTTGTATCAATTTACTGACCAAGTAAAAAACAAATCAATAGGAAAATTTCAACTACTTATTAATTGAGTCAATGTTTTTATACCTTTAATAGACGCATGCTTACAATTCAAATGGAGCTACCATCATACGGAAGATTGAAGAAGTAAAATGATCTGGTTAATATAAATAAAATAATTGAAAGAGAGTAATACAATAGCAAATTTGTTAACGGAATTTAATGTCAGATCCATTTGAAAGGTCTTATTTATATGACCAATTGATATTTTATTTGATTTAATATATATTAATTAAATTTGACAAGCTCAATCATCTTACATGGCATATCTAACATTTAAGAATTCACCAAATAATGACACATCATATTGAAGTTTGTAAAATGCATCCACATAGGCTAGGGGGATAACCATTTAGTATATAGGAAAGATTGATGAGATATATTGTATGAAAAGAGCATTTGAATTTGTTCCGGACATTTATTTGTAATTTTATTTATTTTATTCAGTTATTAATTAATTAATTATATATGCATGATGTCACTTTATCCTAAATTTTAGTCAATCTGATAAAATTGAATGATATTATTTGGGTAATTGAAATTTTAATGATGTCATCATATGACTCTTATATTATATTTATTATTTATAAGATGTAATATGACTATGCATATATATTAATGGATTTTAACATGTGATCATATCATCACAATTACCTATTTAATTTTATCTAACCAATATAATTATATCATGAATAATATATTTATGAAAGTTGAATTCAATTATCTATAAGAAATATATTAGTTTAATTGATAACTTGGACCACATAAATATACTAAATAAATGAGTTAGGATAAAAGAATGATATTATATATAAACTCACTTTCATATCAATATAAAAAAAATACCATCATAGATATGTACAATTGTAAAATATTTTACTTTTGTCATATAAATTGTAACTTAAAAAATTATAATTAAATACAGAATAAAAAAAATTGTTAATATACACTATATTGATAGAAACAATTTTTAGAAATTGCTTATATGGTCAAAAATTTTGTGTTAGATACAAGTTTTAAGCAAAATGATGTTATCAATTCGTGAACATGGCAACATTAAAAAAAGAAATATATTAGCTACAATACGTGGTACTAACCGGAGAAAGCCACATCTACTATTTTGTGATAATGTACAGTAACTATGAAGTGATTATTGTTGTTCTTATGTTAAATTCAGTATGATAATTGTTAATGTTAATTATGTTGTTTTCATTTAGATTACAATTTATCTTAAAATTCCTTTTAATCGTACTATGTCATTAAATTACGAATTTTTAGTTTTTTTTTTAAAGTTAACCGGACTGTATCAAACTATAGCTTTATATATAATGTATAATAATTATATTTTCAAAACCCGTTGCAACGCATGTGCATGATAATTCTAGTGTAATATCAATTGAGTAGTAGTTATGAATAGTAATCTTTTTGTCTTTTTCTATAATTAAGTTTATAAGAATAGTTAAATAGTATATAATGAATATTTTAACTTAAAACAACATAGATGGAGTGGTAAGTAGCCTAGCACTTTTAGGCTTTTAGCAACACACCTAAGTTCAAATCCACCTCCATCACTTTTTTGGTTGACTTTTTTTAATTTATATTTTAGTCCATTAACTTTAATAACTTTGTGGAAGGGATCCTATTTAATTTCTTTAAACAAATCTTGTGAGCTTTAATCATTTGGTGAAAGAAATTTTTAGATTGTACAAGTTCTGTAACCCGGCCACTTTTAACTTTAATAGCTTAATGAAATAGATCTAAAAGATATGTAAATTCTTTAATTACTCTTAAATATTAGTGTTATAATTTTAACTTTAAATGATTTAACGGAAGTGATCCAAATGATATATAAGTTCTTTAAGTACTCTTAAATTTTAATACTATTATTATAATTTCACTACTCTTATTACTATTATCATCACATAGCTATTAAAATATAGCAATCGTTATTATATTGTCAACATAATGCTATTAATTCTATTGTTTTAACTATTGTATTACTTATGCTTTATTATTAAATAGATGGAAAATATGACGCATTTCATTTATAGTTACTTTTTATTTTTTTCAATAAGTCTAACCAATATGAGTATAAAGTTGTTGAATTGTTATGAACTATAAGTTTGTTGTCTTTTCTTATAAATTACTATCAATATAACGTAAAAAAAAAACTATAGCTAATAATGATCCATGGTGATGTTATATCGTTTTTGTTCTTTTTCGATAGATTAGCTATGATAATGAAATTTACACGTTTAATGTGTTGGACATATAGTGTTTAATGATATAGAAAGTGAGTTAAATGTTATTTAATAAAATGGTTATAATGAGGATATATTAAGAAAAGTCGGATTAAAAATATTGAAAGAAAAATGATTTTTAATCCATCTTATATAAATAAGTGTGAGATAAAAACTGACGCAACAAATAATATGTCCCCGTCGCGAAGCGTGAGCATTATAAACCTTGTTAGTGTCAAATTAGCCTTAAGTTCGTATTTCTCAAAATTGACTAATGTTTACCCTGACACATCTTCGGACATCACATTTACCAATATACCATCATATATGTAACACCCCAACTTTTAAGGTATTATTTTAGTGTACAATAATATATACATCTTTTTAATTGTAGATCTTTTAATAATAAGTTATAATAGAAAGCGTAAATGGTTGTTCAATTCCAGATTGAGTAGTATAGAAAATTAAAAGAATATAGATACAATTTACGTGCTTCTTCCAGTAACACCAAAAATAAACTCCAGAACCCTTATGTGAAGCATACAAAAATCGCAGGAATCATAATCAAGTCAAGAATTCATAGTTAATCTTCAATTCAAGCTCTAATTTATCAGAATCATCACCTTCTATCACTCTCTAATCTTTGTAAGTGATCTAATTTCTCCAAGAACCCTAGAAATTGGGTTTTTATGGGTTTTAGCTAATTGGTATGGATTAATTCGAATTTAGGGTTTGTAATTGATTAGTTAGTGTTAGTTTAGTATATAGATAATGATTAGAAGCTCAATTTATGATTTAAAAGTAAAAAGTAGTGATTAGGGTTTATGGGGTTTCCATGAATCCTATGATATTACAATTTAAAAGTGTTAGTATATGTTAATAGTAGCAAGAAAATAGTTAAGTTCATATTAATGTTATGATTATGATGATGAGAATCAAAGTAGTTAATTTAGTTAAAGTGAAATTAGTAAACATCAAGTGGGGGAGGAGGAAATGGATGATTAGTAATTGAAAGTATGGTTAGTTATTGATTATGTGTCATGTGTATGTACTAGGTGCTAAAGAAGAATTATCATCATTTGACCATCTTATTACAAGTTGTGCTATAAATCAAGGTGAGTTTATGAAAGTAGTTAGATCCTAATTGTTGAATAGTTGTGATTAGTGTTTGTGATGATATAATTATCATGAAAGTTACTAGCTAACCAAGGTTAGCTATATTTTGATTAGTAGCTAACTTATGTTAGCTAATTATATGATTAGACTAGCTAATCGAGATTAGCTAGATGAATGATTAGATATGTGCACATTTGATTAGAATAATAGAAAGAAAGTTGCAAGAGAAGAGGGAAGTATCTTAATTACTTTGCTTATTATTTGTTTTCATTAGTAATGCATTGTAATGATTAGTTTTCATATTCTCACTAAGCAATTTGCTTAATTAGTTTAGTTATGTTGTAGGTACAAGCGGAAGTGGTAAAGGAAAGGAAGTGAATAAAGACTAGAAGTGGAGTTGTTAGCTTGTTGTGAGTAAACAAGCCTTTCTCGTTCAATTGTCGTTTTGTATGCCTTGAAAGCCCACGCAAACAAAGTTTTGTCATGTTTTAAATAAGAAAGTAAAGACTAGAGATAGTGTGTTGTAGTAGTAAAACCTTGTGTATGATTAGTAGACTTGGTTGTAGAAAGTGTTAGAATTGCAAGTTATGGTATACTTGCTATTTTGGTTATGTATGTATTTGAAAGGTTAAAAAGAAATTCAAATGTTCTATTGGTCAATTATGGTTGGTGATTGACCATTGAATGGGTCAAAATAGTCCTTTTGGGTCAGCGGGTCAAAATAGGTCAAATTGGGTCTTTAATAGCACCTATGGACCAAGTTAAGTTAGATAAAGGCTAAGAGTGTGGTGAGAAGCCTCACAACTTCGTTTTGGTAGTAGAAAGGTGTGGCCAAAAGTCCAGCTTCTTAATCTCTATAGTTTGAATTTTAGTATGTCCATTAAAAGTGTGAATTTGTATCGAAAATGAGCCACACGTCCAAAACCCGAGATAGTGTGTATTTTGAGAAAGTGAAAAATGAGAAATCTTCATTTTGACCATAGTAGGGTGACTGCAAAATTTCATAACTTAACTCTTTGTCGTTTGTGAGATATGCTCGATCAAAGTTCGATTTTTGGTATAAAATAGTGCAGGCTGCAGTTTTCTGCTGTAGAAGGGAAGAATCCGGCGGATTCATTCCCAATCCGGCGGATTGAGGTGAATCCGGCGGATTCAGCCAACCAGATTGTGTAGAAGAGTTCTGATTGCGAGTTGAGTCTGAATGTTTGTATGAATCCGGCGGATTCATAGGGAATCCGGCGGATTCCCTTGGTCATCAGGATTTTACAATTTTGTAAATAAAATGACATAATAGTTAATCGATTACAATATCCAATCAGTTATAAATTGTATGAATAGTATATATATATATAGTTGTTCCATATTGTAAAAAAAAAAAATGTTCAGATTTTCAGGGCATTTCAAGGTGGTATCAGAGCGATGGTTTAAGAGATTTAAGCAATCCACAGTAGGATTGCCTAAACTTAAACCACTTATAAATGTGTAGTAGCAAGTTACAGTTATGTTTTAGTAGCAGTATTCACATGTGATTAGTAGATTGTGATTAGAGTAAGGATGATTGCTTTGATTTGAAATATGTTTAAGAATTTTGAATAGAAATGTGTTATTAGTTTAATATAACTACGTCTGGCCAACGGGGTTATATTTTACTAGAACATGTGGGAGATTCAAGGTTGTTGAATATATGATGATGAAGGCAATCATCATTTTAATAGTTGAATTAGAGATTTCTTATATTACCATAAATAATAATATTAATTGTGTTGTTATTATTGTTTAGTAAATGGAATCTACACCAAATAAAGATGCTGAGGGTACAAATGTACATTCTTCCTCTCAAGAGGAGAATGTTTCAGGAAGAGTTCTAGATCCTGAGGACCGGATACTATTAAAAGACGTTATTGGGCAAGCCCTACAAGAATTTGCTCCTAAGGTATATACACGAATGGAGCAAATAATTAATACTCGATTAGTAGAATTTGAATAGAAACATCCTGTCTTAGCTAACCCTCAGATAAATAATGAAATGTTAAATGCTCATCATCAGATGAATAAAGAAAAAGAACGTTTTGAATATAAAAACTTTGCAAACTGTAGTCCTCCAGAATTTCATGGTGAAAGGGACCCAATTAGTAGTCATAGGTGGATTAGTAAGATAGAAGAAACTTTTCTACTCTGTGACTGCCCAGAAAGGCTACGAGTATTATTTGCTGCCCATCAGTTGAAAGATAGTGCTCAGGATTGGTGGGGTACTCAGGTTAAAACTCACGGTGCAGAAGATGTTGCAAAATTTTCTTGGAGCATGTTTAAAGAAAAATTTATAGCCGAATTCGCTCCAATGGCGGAAGTAGAAAGGTTGAAAGGAGAGTTTTTAGTGATAAATCAAGGGAAAATGTCGGTAACTGAGTATACTAACATGTTTTATGATAAGTCTCAGTTTTGTCCAGAATATACCTCGAATCTGGGGTTAATGAAGGATCATTATTACCGGCATCTGAATATTGACATCAAAGAAGCTGTTGACCCGACTATTTATGATTCCATTCCAAGGATGATGAATAAAGGGTTAACACGAGAGAAAGAGTTGCAAGCAAAAGCCGAGGATAGAGCTAGTAAGAGAAAAGGTGAACAATCTTCTTCCCAATCACAGCAAACCAAGAAATTTAAATCTTTTGGAAAACAACAGTCACCACAATCACAACAACAGAAATCTCAATCTCAACAATCAAACTGTCAATCTCAAGCTTCAACTCGGGAATTTCCCAAATGTAATAACTGTGGTAGAAAGCATCCAGGAGAATGTCAGTTAGGGAGTACAGCTTGTTACAAATGTCGTCAGCAAGGGCATATCGCTGCTAATTGCCCTAACCCGTATAGAATGTGTTTTTATTGCTATAAGGATGACCACTTACAAGCTAACTGTCCTGTAAAATTGGAAGATACGAAAAGAAATGAACAAAAGAAAGAAGCTGAAAAGAAAAGAGAAACAGGTGGACAGAGAGCAAAAGGTCGTTCCTTTCAGATCACTGCAGAAGAGGCAAAGGAATCACATGACGTGGTGACAGGTACCTTCATAATTAACACTATACCTGCCCATGTTTTATTTGACTCTGGAGCTACAAAGTCTTTCGTATCGCTTTCTTTTTGTGAACGATTAAATACTCCCATTTCCAAATTGGAACACCCTATGGAAGTTGAAATTGCAGATAGTAAGTTAGTAATTGTTATTGACGTTTATAGAGGGTGTACTATTGAAATAGGAGGTGAAATATTTAGAATAGATTTGATTCCTATGCAAATGGGAGAATTTCATGTTGTAATAGGAATGGACTGGATGGGAAAGAATAGAGGTTTGATAATTTGTCATGAAAAAGTAGTTCTCCTTAAAGCACCTAGCAGAAAGGAAATTACTGTATATGGCGAACGTTCTAGTAGATCTATTCCTGTTTGCACTTTTGCTCGAGCTAAAAGATTGTTGTCACACGGGTGTCAAGCATTTTTAGCACACGTGGTTGATAACTCTAAATCTGTATTAGAACTTTCCAGTATTCCAGTTGTAAAAGAATTTCCCGAGGTATTTCCTGACGAACTTCCAGGTATTCCACCTGATAGACAAGTGGAATTTCGAATTGATCTTATTCCTGGAGCAATTCCAATCGCCAAAACTCCTTATCGATTGGCTCCAACTGAAATGCAAGAAATGATGAAACAGTTGCAAGAGCTTTTAGATAAAGGTTTCATCCGTCCCAGTAGTTCGCCTTGGGGAGCTCCAGTCTTATTTGTAAAGAAGAAAGATGGTTCCTTAAGAATGTGTATAGATTACCGGGAACTAAATAAAGTGACCATTAAGAATAGATATCCCTTACCTCGAATAGATGATCTATTTGATCAGTTGCAAGGTGCCAATTTCTTTTCAAAGATTGATCTTCGTTCTGGCTACCATCAGTTAAAGGTCAAAGAAGAAGATATTTCAAAGACTACTTTCCGTACTCGTTATGGTCACTTTGAGTTTACTGTTATGCCTTTTGGCTTAACTAACACTCCAGCTGCATTCATGGACTTGATGTACAGAGTTTGTCGGCATATGCTTGATATCTTTGTTATAGTTTTTATTGACGATATTCTCATCTATTCTAAAAGTCAAACTGAACATGCAGCACATCTCAGGCAAGTTCAAGAGACACTTCGGCGTGAAAGATTATTTGCCAAATTCTCTAAATGTGAATTTTGGTTACGCGAAGTCCAATTCCTTGGACACGTGATCAATATTCACGGTATTCAGGTTGATCCTTCCAAGATAGCAGCAGTAATGAAGTGGGACCCTCCTTCAAGCCCCACTAAGGTCAGGAGTTTTCTTGGCCTAGCTGGCTATTATCGTCGTTTTATCCAAGACTTTTGAAAGATTGCTACTCCTTTGACTCAGTTGACTAGAAAGAGCATTCAGTGGAAGTGGGGAGATGAGCAATCCAAAGCATTTCAGATGTTGAAAGAAAAGCTTAGTCAAGCTCCTATTCTTGTTTTACCCGAAGGCAACGAGGATATCGTAGTTTATTGTGATGCTTCAAAACTTGGATTAGGCTGTGTTCTTATGCAGCGTGGGAAAGTCATTGCTTATGCTTCACGTCAGTTAAAATCGCACGAGCAGAACTATCCCACTCATGATCTTGAATTAGCAGCTTTGGTCTTTGCCCTTAAAATTTGGCGCCATTATCTTTATGGTGTTAAGTTTACTATTTATACAGATCACAAAAGCCTCAAGCATTTCTTCGATCAGCGCGACTTAAATAATCGTCAAAGAAGATGGTTAGATTTAATCAAAGATATGACTGCGACATACTTTACCATCCTGGTAAAGCTAATGTTGTAGCTGATGCTCTTAGCAGAAAATCTAGCCATTATGTTCTTTCAGTTAAATCTCTTCAAATGACTGTGCTTCCTCAGTTATTTGATTCTGTAACACCCCCAAATTTAATGATTTGCGGAAGCATACTTGGGTGTTACTAATCAATATACAAAGCACAAGATATACAGTAAACGACCTCTAAATGAGACGTTGTAAATGTTTGAAAACTTAATGTTTTCGTATACAAAATGTAGTTTCCTAGAGTCCACGCGTATGGCGGGAGATTCTATTACATAATCAACATGTACAAAAGATAATGCTGAGAATCTCTGTTAATGCAGTTTAGTTGAAATCATGCGACTCTAGCTATGTCCTGGAGAAATCCTACTCCGTATGAGTACCTGAGAATACATGCTAAAAGGTCAACACAAATGTTGGTGAATCTCACAGGTTTGTAAGTAATATCAGTTTTGAACATAAGATTTCATCAGTAGTGCCCGCAGGCGTAAGTCAAGTATTTGCAAATCTAGCAAATGTAAAGTAAATAAGTTATACCGTTGCCATGAGGCTCATAATCGAAGCTTAACCCGTAAGTAATAAATGGCTCCCGTGACATGCTCGTAACTGAGCAAGCATAAGTAACGAATAATAGTCGCCCGTTTATACAGTACGGTTCGTGGTAGCGCTACTACCCCGGGCGGGGAGGGTCAGTAGAAAGTAACGATATATGATGGAGAGACTTCAGTAGAAAGTACGTAACTCATGCAATCCCGTATAGTAAAATGAATAGTTCGTACTTGTGTTCAAGAAAAGTAAGCAATGTATCTCACCCCGTACGTAAAACAGTAAAAGTGGGGCTGTAAGACTCACCTGAGTCGAGTAGTAAGCAGTAGCAAACAGTGATCAGTGTGTAGGTTCTCCGAACCCGTAACCTTTAAATGCCTAAACATATAAAGTTAAGTAAGTAGATGTCCCGCAAGACCATCTAGGCTAGTTGTCTACACTACTCGATTAGTAGAATTTGAATAGAAACATCCTGTCTTAGCTAACCCTCAGATAAATAATGAAATGTTAAATGCTCATCATCAGATGAATAAAGAAAAAGAACGTTTTGAATATAAAAACTTTTCAAACTGTAGTCCTCCAGAATTTCATGGTGAAAGGGACCCAATTAGTAGTCATAGGTGGATTAGTAAGATAGAAGAAACTTTTCTACTCTGTGACTGCCCAGAAAGGCTACGAGTATTATTTGCTGCCCATCAGTTGAAAGATAGTGCTCAGGATTGGTGGGGTACTCAGGTTAAAACTCACGGTGCAGAAGATGTTGCAAAATTTTCTTGGAGCATGTTTAAAGAAAAATTTATAGTCGAATTCGCTCCAATGGCGGAAGTAGAAAGGTTAAAAGGAGAGTTTTTAGCGATAAATCAAGGGAAAATGTCGGTAACTGAGTATACTAACATGTTTTATGATAAGTCTCAGTTTTGTCCAGAATATACCTCGAATATGGGGTTAATGAAGGATCATTATTACCGGCATCTGAATATTGACATCAAAGAAGCTGTTGACCTGACTATTTATGATTCCATTCCAAGGATGATGAATAAAGGGTTAACACGAGAGAAGGAGTTGCAAGCAAAAGCCGAGGATAGAGCTAGTAAGAGAAAAGGTGAACAATCTTCTTCCCAATCACAGCAAACCAAGAAATTTAAATCTTTTGGAAAACAACAGTCACCACAATCACAACAACAGAAATCTCAATCTCAACAATCAAACTGTCAATCTCAAGCTTCAACTCGGGAATTTCCCAAATGTAATAACTGTGGTAGAAAGCATCCAAGAGAATGTCAGTTAGGGAGTACAGCTTGTTACAAATGTCGTCAGTAAGGGCGTATCGCTGCTAATTGCCCTAACCCGTATAGAATGTGTTTTTATTGCTATAAGGATGACCACTTACAAGCTAACTGTCCTGTAAAATTGGAAGATATGAAAAGAAATGAACAGAAGAAAGAAGCTGAAAAGAAAAGAGAAACAGGTGGACAGAGAGCAAAAGGTCGTTCCTTTCAGATCACTGCAGAAGAGGCAAAGGAATCACATGACGTGGTGACAGGTACCTTCATAATTAACACTATACCTGCCCATGTTTTATTTGACTATGGAGCTACAAAGTCTTTCGTATCGCTTTCTTTTTGTGAACGATTAAATACTCCCATTTCCAAATTGGAACACCCTATGGAAGTTGAAATTGCAGATAGTAAGTTAGTAATTGTTATTGACGTTTATAGAGGGTGTACTATTGAAATAGGAGGTGAAATGTTTAGAATAGATTTGATTCCTATGCAAATGGGAGAATTTCATGTTGTAATAGGAATGGACTGGATGGGAAAGAATAGAGGTTTGATAAATTGTCATGAAAAAGTAGTTCTCCTTAAAGCACCTAGCGGAAAGGAAATTACTGTATATGGCGAACGTTCTAGTAGATCTATTCCTGTCTGCACTTTTGCTCGAGCTAAAAGATTGTTGTCACACGGGTGTCAAGCATTTTTAGCACACGTGGTTGATAACTCTAAATCTGTATTAGAACTTTCCAGTATTCCAGTTGTAAAAGAATTTCCCGAGGTATTTCCTGACGAACTTCCAGGTATTCCACCTGATAGACAAGTGGAATTTCGAATTGATCTTATTCCTGGAGCAATTCCAATCGCCAAAACTCCTTATCGATTGGCTCCAACTGAAATGCAAGAAATGATGAAACAGTTGCAAGAGCTTTTAGATAAAGGTTTCATCCGTCCCAGTAGTTCGCCTTGGGGAGCTCCAGTCTTATTTGTAAAGAAGAAAGATGGTTCCTTAAGAATGTGTATAGATTACCGGGAACTAAATAAAGTGACCATTAAGAATAGATATCCCTTACCTCGAATAGATGATCTATTTGATCAGTTGCAAGGTGCCAGTTTCTTTTCAAAGATTGATCTTCGTTCTGGCTACCATCAGTTAAAGGTCAAAGAAGAAGATATTTCAAAGACTACTTTCCGTATTCGTTATGGTCACTTTGAGTTTACTGTTATGCCTTTTGGCTTAACTAACGCTCCAGCTGCATTCATGGACTTGATGAACAGAGTTTGTCGGCCTATGCTTGATATCTTTGTTATAGTAAAATGAATAGTTCGTACTTGTGTTCAAGAAAAGTAAGCAATGTATCTCACCCCGTACGTAAAACAGTAAAAGTGGGGCTGTAAGACTCACCTGAGTCGAGTAGTAAGCAGTAGCAAATAGTGATCAGTGTGTAGGTTCTCCGAACCCGTAACCTTTAAATGCCTAAACATATAAATTTAAGTAAGTAGATGTCCCGCAAGACCATCTAGACTGACTTTTCCAAAAGTTTTTGAGTCAATAAATTAAGAAGAAGTATAGATTTTTTTTGCAAGTATTCAAAAGTCGGTAAAAAGAGGAAAGAACATGTCAGACTCTAAATGATTTTAAAACGAAAGTCTAAGAGGGGCATCGCGTGACTGGGTACATACAACCTATATTTGCAGTGAGGTACTTGAGCCTATATTAAGCATTCATTTTTAATGCTTCACTTTCATTTGTTGTGTGTGACCGGTGCATGCATTCGGAATTAGAACTTGCTCCTGGTATGCATTTCGAGACCATATTGACAGGTGCCATACGTGGCATAGGTGCAATTAAATGACCTTGACATTTACTTAGGATAAACCCCATTTTTATCATATCTTTTCAAGCCTAACCCTACCGATACTCATCTTTAGTATCGATGATCCGCCTAGAAAACCCTGTTGAGCCTTAACCTTTTCGTTTCTCAAAAACCTATATTTTTAAACCCACTTACTTCCATACCCACCAAAATCTTATCTTGGAATTTTTAAATTTATTAAAAAATGCTATTTAGATATTCTTTTTGCTTTCCCTCAAAATTCACAAATTCCGTGTTTACTAAAAAAATTCTCGCGTGCGTTTCCTTAAATAAAAACTCAAAGATCGAGAGTCATGCGGTGCGAAAAATTGGCACCAAGTAAATTTGAAGTTGTCAAAGGGTTAGAAAAATGAAAGGATCTCAAAAAGGGTAGTAAGAAAAAGAAAATCTCTTAGAAATTCCTTGGCAAAGAAATTCTAAGCCAAAAATATAGAAAAGAAGAAAAAGAAATAAATATGTATCATCTAAAATAAAGCTAAGTGCTTCAAATCTCTCGAAAACTCCAAAATTCCTAAAAATATAAATCTTCCGTGTGTTTTCAAAAATAGAAGTCAAAATAGCTATCTTTCACCCTTATCGTTATCCGTTTCCGTTTTCATTAAAAAGAATGTCTAAGTAAAGTTTTTTTCGTAAGTTTAAAAGATCCTAAGATAAGCAAAACCCCTTTTCCTTAAATTACCACCAACCATACCCTTTTTAAACCCTCACATTACAACCCTTACAAATTTCTGGTGATAATTAGTGCCGTTCCTGTCTAAGTGGTGGAGATTTGATTCTCGATCAAGCCTATGACGATGAATGCTGCATGACTGGTATTTGAGCGATTTCGTTTGTACTAGAATGATAGGAAACCCGATACACTTTGAGTGAATTGAGTGACCACCTGGTGAGATCGCCCAGTCATATATATTCCAAGATCGCGAGAATTGAAAGCATGCCTAAGACGATCATTTTATAAATCTTTTGGATACGTCATGGGAACATATCTCTTCTACGTACCGGAACAATACTTGTTTTAATTCTGTACCTTTTTATTCATTTAAAGATTCACCCATAAAAATGATTTTTCGCAAAATTAAAGTTTTTGGCATAAAATGATTTGGAGTTTGCTTGAGGACAAACAAAAGCCTAAGTGTGGGATATTTGATTTGACTCAAAACGACATGTTTTTATGCATCAATTCAAGCCCATTTTGGCTCAAATCTTTGAATAAACATCGAATAATCAATGTTTTATGCTGAAAATGTAAAATGAGCCAAAGCTTAGACTTCCTTTCGAAAAATCACTTAAATTTCTCAAAAAACGAACAAATCAGAGCTAAAATGATCCACTTGCGATTCTGACGTATAATTAAGCAAAACTGGCCTAATTTGTGTCATATTGATCTTCAAGAAAATACAAAACTGTGGCCGCAAGAATCGTTCAAATCTGACAAGAAACGAAGAAGTTAGAGCCAAACGAAGATCACAAGAACTACGACCAGTGCACGAGACTTACGATCCAGCGCGCAAGACCACGAGCCAGGGCACACCACCCCTCTCGGGGCCGTATATCACCCTTAGAGGGCCGTATACGCCCCTGTAGAGGCCGTATACCCCCTCTAAGGGGTGGTATACCCCCTCTTTGGTGTTGGATTCGCCCTATTTCGTGCCGGATACGCCCTATTTGCTACCGAATACATCCTATTTGCTACCGAATACGCCCCTTTTGGTGTCGAATTCTATAGCTCAGTGGGGTGTTTTGGAAATAATTGGATGCGAGGGTGCTGAATGTAAATTTTGTAATTTGAAGCCTATAAATAGAGGCTTAACCTCCTCATTTTCAAACACACCTCAACACATCATTCCACCTTCATTTTCACACACTTCTCACTAGATTAGTTAGTAACTTTCTCTCTCTAGCACTACTCTTAGGAGTTATAGGAGAAATAGTAGGTAGCTAGCTTACGAGCTTTGTACGGAGTCGCTCTGAGACTACGGTTGCGCAGATTTATTGTAACGACTATCAGGTTTTATTATATTATCCTTTCTTGTTATTTTTAAATATGTTGTGCTGTTGTCATAATTATTTAAGAATGCATGCCATGATAATTGCCATGATAGGTTAGATAAATCTGTGTTTGCTATGATAAACGTTATGCTAGGGTAGTTATGCTTTAAACCATGCTTTTACTCTGCTCGCATGTAATTAGGATATGTTTGAATTTATGAATTAGTTTTTAAAATGTTTTATTTATCTAACTTATGCTGTGGTTTGAAACCTATTGATATAATCCGGCCAATTGTAGAAATAGGTCCCTCAACTATTCTTTGTCTGAATAATTCGATGAAATCGGCATGGTCGCTGTTCTCCAGATTGAAATACATCATAGGAGACACGGAGCATAGGATTAGAGATAAATTAGAATTGATTTCATATATCGAATGCTTTTGATAGAACTTTCGGAGCATTCGTGACTTAACCATTAATCCAGAAACTCTGCCTGAAACAAACCGATTACTATCCATGTTACACTACTGCATGTTCTTGTTTGATTGTTGCTTTAGGGTTTGCATGCTAGTATCTGTTTATCTATTGCGGTTGTTGGATTCATGATTAGGTTTTCAAACATAGAATAATTACATACAACAGTTTAACATGCTAGAATAATTGCAGTAATCTATATGAAATAATGTCGAACAATTTAAACGATTGTTAGACAGACTTTCCCAACTTATTCCGCGGGGTTACTCCTGTTCACTTTATTGTTTATTCAACAATTCGTGCCACGATACGGACGTCTCTGACGACCGAGACTGGGGAATAGGATTCGAGGTTAGTTGTCGGTTAAATTGGTAATACATTTGGGAGAACTTCCGGTGTAGCTTACACTCCATATCTGTTATCCATGTGACATGTTATTTATTTGATTGTGGACAACTCTACGTTAGATAAGTAATAGGATAGGAGCTATGACCCATTAGGACATATACAGTAATGATACGGGATCTTTGGGCGAGGCATCGGAAAAACCGTAAAACGGCTTAGTACTTGGTATAGCGCTGGAACCACCTATGGTGAAGTACAAATGCGTGGAAGCCATGAAAAGGCCGTAGGTACAATACTATGTTGAACATCGTTCAGAGACCCCAAGTCAGCACTGCTAGGATTCATTGTAATTAGAGCCTCAATCCTCATAACTACCCCTAAATAGCATACACCGATGTCATAGCAAACACTCGCATAATCCATAGTTCTCTCAGCGACTTCACTCCTTATTTACTTTACTGTCTTTTAAAGTACCTAGAATAGAAAACAAAACCACCAAAAGTTTTAAAACCCTAGCTAAATTACCAAAGATAATTGATCCTCCTAAGATCCCATGCCCGTTGTGGTTTGAAGAACGACACCTGAGTCATACCTGCCGCTTACTATACAAGTAGTAGTATAACTTAGGCTTCCCTGCACTATAAATATAAAACCACTCTTCCGATCGTCCGCTCTGACTAGAAGGCCCGCAACGACCAGGAAGCAATTCTTGAACCGACCGTTGGAGCGCGATCAGGTTTTTGGCGCCGCTACCGGGGACTACAACGACCGATTTTAGGAATTTAGTTATCTTAGTTATTTAGCGATCCTTTCGGAAGATCAATATCATCCGGAAGTTCCTTTTCTGTCTTTAGGTTAATTTTACTTTTTCTGTCTTTAGATTAGAATAGTTTAAACCTTCCTTTCCAAAATCCTACTTTCTACCAACAAGTTATGACGAATCGTATCACTCTCGCCTCATCAATTAAGCCACTGCTAGAGGGACGAGGAGGACCAATCGTAGCACCAATAGACGAAGCCCTTGAAATTAAGCCTCACTACATTAAAATGATTAAATCTGAGTGTCAGTTTCATGGTCTTTTGGTTGAAAATCCAAACGTCCATCTTAACAAATTCATCAACCTTTCCGACTCTTTCGAACAAATAGGAACCGATAGAAACCTTATCCATCTCCATCTGTTTCCTTATTCTTTATCTTCTCGAGCCTTAACATGGTTTTATGATTTCGAACCTAATTCGATTCATACATGGGAGGAGATGGCTACTAAGTTTCTAGCTAAGTACTTCCCTCCTTCCCTACAAACCAAGCTTAAAAACGACATCATTAACTTCCATCAAGGAACTAATGAATCATTAGGCAAGGCTTGTGTAACACCTCGTCAAAAAGTCAATTTTCGCGCCAAACTTTAATTTTAAATAATTGTATTATTATATGCGATTGTAACCAAGTAATCAAAATTTTGTAGATAATGTTTAATCGTAAAGATTTAACATATAACATTTGGACAAAAATATTAATCATTCGAAAATATAAGTCATTTTAATTCAAAACGCATCTAAATTATTCGTGACCGCTCGAAAAACAAACAATTAAACTTTCCTTTCAAAATAGTATTTTTCTTATAAAATACTTCCACTAATAAACATTTCAAGATAATATAAATAAATTTCAGAATTTAAAATATTATTTTAAATTGCATCGGACAAATTAAACACGGGTATTTTATACCACAACTGGAGACGAAGCGGGGGAAAACCCCCTCCCCTCTCCTTTGATCAGCCAACCCAAACACCCCCTCACTCTCTTTTTCATTTTCATTTCTCATTCTCTATATCTTTCTCTTTTCCCTTTCACCAAACAACAACAACTAGTATCATCATCAACAAAAATCGGAAATCATCAACCTAAATTTTCGGAATCACCATCACGAGTGGGACAACATTAACAAAGGCGACATCCTCGTTTTCTTCCTCGTTTGGTCTCGATTCGCAATTGTAAGAAATTTCTAAATCTTTAGATTTAATCATTTTGGTGTAATGTTGAGGTGTAATAATGTTTACACAACTTAGTTATAACCTAAACAACCAAGAAAACACGATTTTACAGCTTGAAAATGCGTTAGATTTGCGATTTTGGCCGGAAAAACGCGACAGTCGCTGGTTTCTGGGCTGGTGTTCATCTATGCGACACAACGCTTGTGTCGCATATTTCCGTTTGTGTCGTATCTTATGTCGTACTCTATGTCGCACCTTGTGTCGCAGACTCCATGTGACACAACCCTTATGTCGCTGTTGAATCAGCATCGCAAGCTTTTGCGACACAACCACTGTGTCGCAGAGCTCTTGTGTCGCACTCCATGCGACACAACCCTTGTGTCTCATGACACCTTTTTGTGTCACATGTTATGTCGCAGAAAACAGAAAACAGCCAATTCTTTCTGAGTGTCGGAAAACGTTTTCAAATGACAATTTAAATATGATACGACTTATACTCAAAACTAATATACTTTATAAAGTATACGAAAGCTCAAACTTAATAATAATATGAATTATTATTACGAAACATCAATAACGAGCCGCACTTACAAACATACGAAATCTCTCGTGTTTAGGACACTAGGAGATTATACTTGGCACGACTTGCTACACTAGGACGCTAGCTTCTCAGGTGAGTTTCATAGCCCCACTCTTTAAATCGTTTTATGGTTTTCGGGGTGAAACACATGCTCAATAATTACTGTTTTCGAATTATATTAATAATCGTTTATAATTCACAACTATTTATATTACTGTATGTAATACGAAATGTGTAATACTTAGGAATTACACTCGAAATATTGTTTTAGAACAATATCAATACTTAACCTAGATGGTTTGCAATCGTACTCTGTTAGATTGTTGGAAAAACGATTACCAATACATAACTTGATTTAGTTATCACAATCTTTTGGCCATATTGTCACGGGACAATATCATTGAATACATTAGAACTAGTTAGTTCTACCTACACCAGACAACATCTATACTGTACATTTTTTAGTTATTCTTTGGAAACCAAAACCGTCAACACTCTTCATTATCACTAGAACGAGAAACTAGACTTAAGTGAACATTTCCCTGAGACTCGGATATATATGCTTGCTAGGCTTTAGACTAGGAGTATACAATAGCATCACATGTTAGTACAGACTTCTTATAACAATACAACTCAACTGGTGATGACTCTGGCCCAGGATGTAATCCAACCAGGGATGGACCCCCGGCCCATGATGTAATCCAACCGTGGGGGTGTCACCTGATGAATATCCATACCTAGGTTCAACGTGCAATTTGACATCTAAGTATTTGTTCATACATATATATCGGTATACATACTATTATACGATTTACTTAGTCAGGCAAGTCGAGTACTGCTGGCTCTCAACAACTTAGTCGGGCATGTCTTTGTACTGCCGGCTCAATCACAAATTGCTTGCGAGCAATTCCAAAAACGATGCCGCGGTATTGCAGCGGGCACCAAACGATGCCACGGTAAAGTGGGCACAAAACGAAACCACGGTATTGCAGTGGGCACAATTTCAACTCAATTAATGGATCAGCGAGTGATACTCGGGATTCACAATAAGTTAACGGGTCGGTGGAGTTTCCACGCGAGGCCGTTAGCTCAAACATGTTCGGGTTAGCTTATGCTAGCCGGGTAAACGAACATACAACAATAATCCGTGGGATTACGATTTCGTTGCTGGATGCAACACGCTATTAAATATTACTCAACATCATATGACGGGGTCATACATTTACTTGATTTCAAACTTAGGCAGGTATTGCCTTACTCTGTTAAATTTACGTAATACCAAAAAGGTATTCAGGCTCGAATAGCCTCAATTATTAGGTACTTAGGTACATATCCCTATTACTAAGGTATTAGATACCTCGTCCATCGTATACACATTTGTATTACAAAACTCCAACATAATACAACTCAGAATCGTGGATTCTGAGCTACTTTTCAAAACGTTTTGGATTTACACTTTACGTTTTCTAACTATCCTATGAACTCACCAGCTTTATAGCTGACCTGTTTTAGCATGTGTTCTCAGGTGCCCAGCAGGATTAGGATTACTACAAGATTATGCTAGCTCTAGGTGCATGATTTCAAACAATTGGGACTACTCTGCATTTACTTTTGTATTTTCAAAATTATGTATTTAAAATTTCTATTAAACTCGCCACGTTGTAAACGTTCTTTTTGGTGAATGTATAATTATTTTCAAATGTCTCATTTAGAGTCGTTCATTATGTATCTTATGCTGTGATATTTAATTTGGTAACACCCGACCCAATCGCTTCCGCAAACCGAAATTTGAGGGTGTTACAGATTGGTATCAGAGCCTAAGGTTATAGTGAACTATGTTGCATTTAGTGGGCCTAGACTATGACCGTTACGAGTTTAATTTAACATAGCGTAGCTAACTATGTACAATTAAATGAAGATGATGCGATATCTGAAAGGGGTTATACTGAGTTAGGAATGCAATAGTTGACTCTGATTGTTTTGTGCTAGACATCCTAGGCTATTATATGTACTGTAGGTATATATTAATAGGCCTTACATGTATACTACTTCTACGTATCAAATATATACCGGGTATATACAACTAAATTCCGCTGTACTATCATTTACTCGTGAAGAGGCACATCGCCGTCTTCCTAACTATCACGACTCGACACTTTCTCTTTATGTACGCATAGGAGCATATCACATATATCACTGAACCTCGGGAAGGAGGTACAACCGTATTCAATGGGAATGGAAACCCACACATGCTAAACGTCCACGAAATTTAAAACAAACAAACGAATCTCCCACCTTTGACCGTGCTGGTCACAATTGGATTAGTGTTGACTAAGTCCACAACAAATTAATTACCTCAATCACAACTTGATCATTTAGATCAATCAACTCAATACCTCAGTGCCTTGGCACTCACATTCTAGCATTGTGCTACATTTGGGAAATCACATAACTTTAACGCATATTCGGCCTTAGGGCTACAATCGAACAACTCATGACACGTGGTGTCACATGGTGCTTCGGGCACAACACACGGCACGTGGTGCTGCAACTACACAGTATGTTTATACTGCATTTAGCACATTGGTGCTACATTCACAGTACGTGGGTACTGCAATTTCGGTGCCGCGGGCACTTCATTACGGCACGTGGTGCTGCATTTCATAGTACTTCGGTACTACAATCACAATACATTGGTATTTCCATTACTGTGCTGATAGCACTGTATTACAGTACGTTGTTACTACACTCCAGTGCTTTAGGCACTGCACTTCAGCACTAGGTGCTACTCTCAACATACATGTGGACTTGTTATAGTTACATGTACGACTTATATATACATATACATTTACTTAACTGGGCACGAGATGCCACACCTGACTTTTACTACGCACGTATACTTGTATAGTTACGTGTACGCCACATATGTATATATGACTACTCTACTGGACACGAGGTGTCCCACTTGATTTCTTTGCGTAGGAACACTCGCTATAGGCACTTGTACACTTATACGCATACGCGATTACTTTACCAGGCACGAAGTGCCACACCACTACTACTAAGGCATGTGATGCCTCATTCGATGAATACACTCTAATTTATTGGAATTACATCTATAGTACTTTAGTACTACATTATAGTCTGATAGACTACGACAATACCATAGTCCTGGTCGAACTATATATAATACACAACCAGGTCGTTAGTACGACTACATATTTAAAAATTCCAAAGTCTGAGGACTTTCATATGGATACCTTAAGTGGTTTCTGGATAACTATCACTTTTACATCCGAGTATACAACTATAAAAGTCAAAACCTTTGAATAAAGATCTCACACTTTGTCATTTCATTCTTGTTCAAGAATCATGCCTCCTAAACGACAAACTTTCACTCAAGCTGAGCACGATCAAATCATTAATCAAGCAGTGACTGCGACCCTAGCTGCTCAGAATCAAGTAAAGCCTTGCACTTTTAGGGATTTCCTGAGGTGCGAACCACCAAACTTCGTTGGTACCGAAGGAGCTGTCGGATTAATTCGATGGTTCGAGAAAATGGAATCTATTTTCCGCGTGTGCAACTGCCCCGACGACTGCAAAGTCTTGTACGCCACATACACCCTCCAGGATGATGCCTCTACCTGGTGGAATTTTCACGCCCGAACTGTAGGAATCGACACTGCTCACGAACTTCCGTGGGAAGACCTGAAACGAATCATGAAGGACAAGTATTGTCCCATCGAAGTACTTCACAAACTTGAGGAAGAACTTTGGCACCTCACCATAAAAGACAACGACATCGAATTCTACACCAACCGTTTTCAACAACTAGCACACCTTTGCCCAACCATCGTAAACCCTGAAAGTCAACGAATCGCAAGGTACACCGATGGACTCCCGCTACTAATTTAGGGAATGGTCACCGCCTCTAAACCCGCTACTATTGAAGAGGCCATTCGTATGGCCCACAGACTTATGGCACAGAGGGAACGACGCGAAGCCACTGCAACTGAAAACAACCTAACAAAATGGAATGGGGATTCCAGCACTAGTCACAATCCAACGAATCAACCTGAACCCTTGAGGTACTATGCTGTCGAACCCAACGAAAGACAAGGCTATGCGGGTAACAAACCATTTTGTCATGGCTGTAAACGTCATCATGACGGATTATGCGGTTTACCCTGCGAAAGATGCCAACGATACGGACACGTAATCCGGAACTGCAGAGTTCCTGCCAATCCCGACTCTCGAAGAATATGCTTCAAATGTAAGGAACCCGGTCATTACAAGAAGGACTGCCCAAAAAGACGCAAAATTCACTTAATCGACTCCGAGTAAATCAAATAAATCTCCAACGATAATGTAAGTACAACTCCTCCTCGAAAACATAACCCTTCAATCATAGATTCGCTAAACGCGTACTTATTATTCCCGATATCATTTTATCAAACTAATATTGATTACATCTTAGGGCTAGTTGACCTAGGCCCACATAAAACTCAATGTTTGCTTTCAGCAGACTGATCTACTGCACGTTCAGCAAACATTTAGTCCTGATAGGACGACTTACAAACAGTCACTATGTGACAACCATCTAGTCCCGAATGGACTACGACGTAAACGGTTACCGAGTAACCACAAAATAATCATACTCCAAACAAACAATACGGTCAGAATGTGACTACAATGATAAACCGCGACACAGTCATGGATTGACTGCCCTTCAACCCCGTTATAAGACATGATATGTCTAATACCTACTCAATAAATTCCTCATACGTACATTGCTCCCCAGACTCCCCGCGACCACGGCTTCAGACAAAATTTCGGGACGAAATTTTATTAACAGGGGGAGAATGTAACACCTCGTCAAAAAGTCAATTTTAGCGCCAAACTTTAATTTTAAATAATTGTATTATTATATGCGACTGTAACCAAGTAATCAAAATTTTGTAGATAATGTTTAATCGTAAAGATTTAACATATAACATTTGGACAAAAATATTAATCATTCGAAAATATAAGTCGTTTTAATTCAAAACGCATCTAAATTATTCGTGACCGCTCGAAAAACAAACAATTAAACTTTCCTTTCAAAATAGTATTTTTCTTATAAAATACTTCCACTAATAAACATTTCAAGATAATATAAATAAATTTCAGAATTTAAAATATTATTTTAAATTGCATCGGACAAATTAAACACGGGTATTTTATACCACAACTGGAGATGAAGCGGGGGAAAACCCCCTCCCCTCTCCTTTGATCAGCAAACCCAAACACCCCCTCACTCTCTTTTTCATTTTCATTTCTCATTCTCTATCTCTTTCTCTTTTCCCTTTCACCAAACAACAACAACTAGTATCATCATCAACAAAAATCGGAAATCATCAACCTACATTTTCGGAATCACCATCACGAGTGGGACAACATTAACAAAGGCGACATCCTCGTTTTCTTCCTCGTTTGGTCTCGATTCGCAATTGTAAGAAATTTCTAAATCTTTAGATTTAATCATTTTGGTGTAATGTTGAGGTGTAATAATGTTTACACAACTTAGTTATAACCTAAACAACCAAGAAAACACGATTTTACAGCTTGAAAATGCGTTAGATTTGCGATTTTGGCCGGAAAAACGCGACAGTCGCTGGTTTCTGGGCTGGTGTTCATCTATGCGACACAACGCTTGTGTCGCATATTTCCGTTTGTGTCGTATCTTATGTCGTACTCTATGTCGCACCTTGTGTCGCAGACTCCATGTGACACAACCCTTATGTCGCTGTTGAATCAGCATCGCAAGCTTTTGCGACACAACCACTGTGTCGCAGAGCTCTTGTGTCGCACTCCATGCGACACAACCCTTGTGTCTCATGACACCTTTTTGTGTCGCATGTTATGTCGCAGAAAACAGAAAACAGCCAATTCTTTCTGAGTGTCGGAAAACGTTTTCAAATGACAATTTAAATATGATACGACTTATACTCAAAACTAATATACTTTATAAAGTATACGAAAGCTCAAACTTAATAATAATATGAATTATTATTACGAAACATCAATAACGAGCCGCACTTACAAACATACGAAATCTCTCGTGTTTAGGACACTAGGAGATTATACTTGGCACGACTTGCTACACTAGGACGCTAGCTTCTCAGGTGAGTTTCATAGCCCCACTCTTTAAATCGTTTTATGGTTTTCGGGGTGAAACACATGCTCAATAATTACTGTTTTCGAATTATATTAATAATCGTTTATAATTCACAACTATTTATATTACTGTATGTAATACGAAATGTGTAATACTTAGGAATTACACTCGAAATATTGTTTTAGAACAATATCAATACTTAACCTAGATGGTTTGCAATCGTACTCTGTTAGATTGTTGGAAAAACGATTACCAATACATAACTTGATTTAGTTATCACAATCTTTTGGCCATATTGTCACGGGACAATATCATTGAATACATTAGAACTAGTTAGTTCTACCTACACCAGACAACATCTATACTGTACATGTTTTAGTTATTCTTTGGAAACCAAAACCGTCAACACTCTTCATTATCACTAGAACGAGAAACTAGACTTAAGTGAACATTTCCCTGAGACTCGGATATATATGCTTGCTAGGCTTTAGACTAGGAGTATACAATAGCATCACATGTTAGTACAGACTTCTTATAACAATACAACTCAACTGGTGACGACTCTGGCCCAGGATGTAATCCAACCAGGGATGGACCCCCGGCCCATGATGTAATCCAACCATGGGGGTGTCACTTGATGAATATCCATACCTAGGTTCAACGTGCAATTTGACATCTAAGTATTTGTTCATACATATATATATCGGTATACATACTATTATACGATTTACTTAGTCAGGCAAGTCGTGTACTGCTGGCTCTCAACAACTTAGTCGGGCATGTCTTTGTACTGCCGGCTCAATCACAAATTGCTTGTGAGCAATTCCAAAAACGATGCCGCGGTATTGCAGCGGGCACCAAACGATGCCACGGTAAAGTGGGCACAAAACGAAACCACGGTATTGCAGTGGGCACAATTTCAACTTAATTAATGGATCAGCGAGTGATACTCGGGATTCACAATAAGTTAACGGGTCGGTGGAGTGGGATTACGATTTCGTTGCTGGATGCAACACGCTATTAAATATTACTCAACATCATATGACGGGGTCATACATTTACTTGATTTCAAACTTAGGCAGGTATTGCCTTACTCTGTTAAATTTACGTAATACCAGAAAGGTATTCAGGCTCGAATAGCCTCAATTATTAGGTACTTAGGTACATATCCCTATTACTAAGGTATTAGATACCTCGTCCATCGTATACACATTTGTATTACAAAACTCCAACATAATACAACTCAGAATCGTGGATTCTGAGCTACTTTTCAAAACGTTTTGGATTTACACTTTACGTTTTCTAACTATCCTATGAACTCACCAACTTTATAGCTGACCTGTTTTAGCATTTGTTCTCAGGTGCCCAGCAGGATTAGGATTACTACAAGATTATACTAGCTCTAGTAGCATGATTTCAAACAATTGGGACTACTCTGCATTTACTTTTGTATTTTCAAAATTATGTATTTGAAATTTCTATTAAACTCGCCACATTGTAAACGTTCTTTTTGGTGAATGTATAATTATTTTCAAACGTCTCATTTAGAGTCGTTCATTATGTATCTTATGCTGTGATATTTAATTTGGTAACACCCGACCCAATCGCTTCCGCAAACCAAAATTTGAGGGTGTTACAGCTTGGGAACGATTTAAGGGTCTGATCGAAAGATGTCAGAATCGTCAGTTGTCTGAAACGAATCTGGTCTGCACATTCTATAACAGCTTAAATCCTCAACACAAACAAACCCTCGATGTCGCTTCATTTCGGAAATTTCATGCTACATACTTCAGACGAAGCTTGGAAATTGATTGAGACGATAACGATGCATCAACATGACTTGGAGTCAGATGAATCCACTTCGGAAGAAAGGAGTACTTCAAATCAAACCTTAGACAATCTAAAAACTCAACTCGAATCCATCACTCAAATTGTCAAGGATTTACAAGAATCTTCAAACCCTAAGCCAGAGAAGAAACCTCAAAAGTTCCTCTCAAGCCGAAGGGCCAATGAAGAAATTCTTACAACTAGTGGAAACCCTAATCACACTTCTTATTCCAAACCTTTTATTCATCGGTTTACCACACAACCCACTTCCCGATCTTTTGTTCTCTCTACTCCTTCCCCATTGACTTCTCGTCTAAACAACGAAACTTTCAAAAACTTCATTGTTGAGCAAAATAATGTCAATAAAAATATTGTTGATTTTCAAAACCAAATTGATTATTTGACTAGAATTTCAAACGATTTAATTAAAAACATGGAGGATAATGTTAAGAGATTGTTTTTAAAAGTTGAGGAGAAGCAAAGGGAGGAAGCGATCTACAACTCTGTCTATCACTCATCCTACGAGCATGATGACATCCTTGTGGTCACAAGAGGAGGAAAAGAGACTAAAAACGAGAAATCCGTAGATATTCCCACAAATGAACCTTCTACTTCTCTACCTACTGATTTAGTACAAGTTGACACCCCCGTCACTTCTCCTGAATCAGAATCCTCTAAAGCCCCAGAATATATTAAACCTACACGTATACCTTTCCCTGGTAGGCTTAAGAAAGAAAAACAAGAAGCTCAATTTGGAAGATATCTAGAAATGTTCAAAAGCTTACACTTAAATGTTAAACTTTTAGATGCCTTAGTTGAAATGCCTAGTTGTGCCAAGTTCTTTAAGGAACTCTTATCTAACAAAGAAAAACTTAGACAAATAGTTAACTTGCCCTTAGATGCAGAGTGCTCTTTGATTATGCAAAAAGGACTACCCCCAAAACTAGGAGACACTGGCCGTTTCACTATTCCTTGTTATCTTCAGGATGTTCAAATAAGTAACGCCTTAGCTGACTTAGGAGCTAGTGTAAACCTTATGCCATACTCGCTTTTTAGGAAACTAGGATTAAATGAACTTTTTCCAACCCGAATGACCATCCAATTAGCCGATAGATCAGTTAAACTCCCTCGTGGAATTGCTGAAGATATTATGGTCCTTGTTGATAAATTCGTCTTTCCTGTTGATTTTGTTATTATGGATATTGAAGAGGATACCCAAGTTCCACTCATCCTTGGCAGACCTTTCCTAAACACTGCCAAGGCCGTCATCGATGTTAATGAAAAGTCTTTAAAACTTCGAGTTGGAACTGAGGAAGTCACCTTCAACGTCGATAAACTAATGAAACATCCTATGGGAGAAGATCTTGGTCTTGTAGATTCTATGCAGGAAATAATTGAAGAACATTTGGAAGAAATTCTCGCAGTAAGCAGCATCAACCCCAACACCATCATCACAACAAGGAAACTATGTGAAGACAGCACAGGATTATGCTCTGCTCTCTCAAATTCTTCCACCGCATCAAGAGAAGTTCTATTTCCTTTAAAGAATTCCAGCTCGCAGTTCAAAACAATTATGACTGCTCCGCTTGGACATGGCACGCCAGTCACTCTTCTAAGAAGGAACCCAACTCCTGAAGTAGATGATTTATCTCTCTCAAGGGAAGAAATTAGAAGGACTCTCAAGGAAATGGAATCAATGTTTTCACCACCTGATTCACAGCTATCTGAAAGCTGTGAACCACAAAGTTCAAATCCAGAAATTACCATAAGCACTTCTTCATCAGCTCAAAATCTGAAGTTTGCACTTACTGAAGACAACGATATCATCATTACCGAAGAAAATGCAACTTCTACATCATCCACTGTCAAATATGAGCTGAGGAATGATGCATTCTCTGATAAAGCAGAATGGGTTGAAATAGCTTCAGCCAATACATCAGAATCACCTCTTGAAGAATCAGACTTCCAAACAGAGTTTGATAAACTCAAAAGAGATGAAATTGCAAGAATGAAGCCTTCTACTGAAGAACCACCAGAATTGGAACTAAAGGAACTACCCTCTCATCTGGAGTACGCTTTTCTCGAAGGAACTTCACACTTACCAGTTATCATATCCAAAGATCTGAAGCCTGAGGAAAAAGCCAGACTCATTCAGGTTCTGAAGTCACATAAAAAGGCAATTGCTTGGAAGATCTCTGACACACAAGGGATCAGTCCAAACTACTGCACGCACAAGATCCTAATGGAAAACGACTTCAAACCATCAGTTCAGAGACAGAGGAGAGTCAACCCGAAGATTCAAGATGTGGTCAAGAAGGAGGTCATCAAACTTCTTGATGCTGGTCTGATATATCCTATTTCAGATTCTCCATGGGTCAGTCCCGTAAAGGTTGTTCCGAAGAAAGGAAGAATGACGGTGATTACGAACGAACATAATGAACTCATCCCAACAAGAACCGTCACCGGTTGGAGGGTTTGCATTGACTATCGCAAGCTAAACGAAGCCACTCGCAAAGATCACTTCCCTCTGCCGTTCATTGATCAGATACTCAAAAGATTGTCAGGAAATGAGTTCTATTGTTTCCTCGATGGTTTCTCTGGCTATTTTCAAATCCCTCTCGATCCGAAGGACCAGGAGAAGATGACATTCACATGCCCATACGGAACCTTCGCCTACCGACGTATGCCTTTTGGGCTATGCAATGCACCTGCTACTTTCCAGAGATGCATGGTGGCGATTTTCCATGACATGATTGAACAGTGTATGGAGGTTTTCATGGACGATTTCTCTGTCTTTGGAGACTAATTCACATCTTGTCTTTTCAACCTAGAAAGGATGCTCACTCGTTGCGAAGAATTAAACCTCGTTCTGAATTGGAAGAAATGTCACTTTATGGTGAAAGAAGGAATAGTGTTAGGACATCGGATATCCAAAGCAGGAATTGAAGTAGATAAAGCTAAAGTTGATACTATTTCAAAACTTCCACCACCTACTTCTGTGAAAGCCATCCGAAGTTTTCTAGGTCACGCCGGATTCTACCGTCGCTTTATTAAGGATTTCTCTAAGATTTCTCGACCTATGACTCATCTTCTCGAAAAAGATACTCCGTTTGACTTTACAGATGACTGTCTTAAAGCTTTTAACTACTTAAAGGAACAGCTCGTGCATGCACCAATCATGGTAGCCCCCGACTGGAGTTTACCGTTTGAAATCATGTGCGACGCCAGTGATTTTGCAGTTGGGGCTGTACTAGGACAACGGAAGGAGAAACACTTTCAACCGATTTACTACGCCAGCAAAACTCTCACGGACGCTCAAGAGAACTATACAACCACTGAGAAGGAGTTACTAGCGGTAGTATTTGCTGTTGATAAATTTCGTTCCTATCTTATTTCGTCTAAAACTATTGTCTATATAGATCATTCAGCTCTTAAGTATCTCTTCAAAAAGCAAGACGCTAAGCTAAGACTGTTGCGCTGGATTCTGCTCTTACAAGAATTCGACATAGAAATTAAAGATAAAAAGGGAGTAGAAAACGTTGCAGCAGATCACCTCAGCCGATTGGAAAATCCAGCAATGGAAAAACTTGAAGAAAGAGATATTCAAGACCAGTTCCCGGATGAACAACTCATGAACATCGGAAAGCACCATCAGGGACCTCGTCCATCAGATGATCCTTGGTATGCTGATTTTGCCAACTACTTGGTGGGAGGAATAGTCCAGAAAGGAATGTCAACTTCTCGAAGACGAAAGTTCTTCCGCGACGTAAAGAATTACTTTTGGGACGATCCTTTCCTTTTTAAGGTCTGTCCCGATCATATCATCAGAAGATTCGTCGACTGGAAAGAAGCTGAACATATCCTCTACCAAAGCCACCATGGACCAACTGGAGGCCACCATGGAGCTAACAAGACCGCACGGAAAGTATACGATGCCGGCTTTTATTGGCCAACCATTTTTCAAGATTCTTACGACTTGGTAAAACGTTGTGATGCTTGCCAAAGGTTTGGAAGTATCTCACAGAGGAGTGAAATGCCACTTACTAACATCCAAGCTTGTGAAGTCTTCGACATTTGGGGATTAGATTTTATGGGACCGTTCCCTAAATCTAACGGAAAAGAATACATTCTGGTTGCAGTTGATTACGTGTCCAGGTGGGCCGAAGCACAAGCTCTCCCAACAAACGATGCCAAGGTCGTCACTAAGTTTCTCAAACAACTATTTTGTCGATTTGGAACTCCGAGAGCCATAATCAGCAATCGTGGCACCCACTTCTGCAATACTCACCTAATGAGAACATTGCAACAGTACGGAGTAATTCACAAAACTTTAACAGCTTATCACCCACAAACCAATGGGCAAGCCGAAGTGACAAATAGGGTATTGAAGCGAATCTTAGAGCGAACAGTGTTCAACCATGGGGAAAAATGGTCCGATAAATTAGATGATGCGTTGTGGGCATTGAGGATAGCATACAAGACGCCGTTAGGAACCACACCATATCGTCTAGTTTATGGTAAGGCATGTCATCTACCAATAGAGTTGGAGTATAAGGCATACTGGGCGCTGAAGAAATGTAACTTAGACATTCCCACCATAAGATCCTATCGGAGAATGCAGCTTAACGAACTAGCTGAGTTAAGAGATAAAGCGTACGATAGCTCCCTGAAATATAAAGAAAGAACCAAGATGTTCCATGATGCAAGAATCAAGCTATCAAAGTTTAAACCAGGGGATAAAGTACTTCTCTTCAACTCACGCTTCAGGAAGTTCTCTGGAAAATTCAAAGTCAGGTGGAGCGGACCATTTATAGTCTCAAAGGTATTTTCCTTCGGAGCTGTTGAACTCGACCCGGAAGGTAACTTTAAAGTTAATGGTCAACGCTTGAAACATTACATTGAGGACTTCCCCATTAATGAAGAAGTTTACATTTTCGAGCCACCTTGAACTATTCTCAGGTATCAAGAGTCAAGCTAGTGACTCTCTCATAAACAAGCGCTCTTGGGAGGCACCCCAAGCCTATCCTAGAATAAATTGTCTTTTTAGTTTAAATATTATCTAGTTTTATCATTCCTAACTAAATTATGCAGGATAGCTACTTATCTGACAACCTTTGAAATTTACAGATCTGAGATAAGTCTTCGTTATTTATGCAAATGCAGAAGTTCTGATGACGCTTTCAAATTAAAATATTTTACAAACAATCATCAGTTCTTTTCGCATTTGTATATTTTTATAAACCTTAAGTGTTACCTGTATTGTTTATGTTTTTTAGGATGAATCCCCCAGCGGAAAGCAGTCAGAAGAACAGAAGCGAACCCGCATAGGTAAGAAGAAGAAGAAGACTGCTGTTCAGGATGAGAGTATGACTGATATACCGACTTCCCCCGGGAAGCTTTCGAGACCTGTTGCACCACAGTTTACCCCAGTATCTGGGTCCATTCCGACCTTTGATTATGGGATCACTACTGCCGATCCAGCAGCTACTTGGGCGCTTTTTCAAATATTGTCCCTTCACCATGAGGCAATATCTGATACCCGCGAGGCGGTCGGGCTACCGAGACTTCAGGATCACCCTTACAAACTAGGGTCTGGTCCTAGAGCTTCTCGCTCACCATGGTCATTCTTCCCTCCTGCACCTAGCCCTACTGACGCTCCAGCACAGGATCCGGGACCTTCGAGTTCACACGTTGATCCTGCCGTGATGCTCGCAGCTGCTAGCAGACTTGATATGCCATCACCTTCTTCTATCCTCCCTGATGCTACTCTTTACCAGGCTGCTGTTGCTGAGTTCGATCCTGATATGGATGATCTTCTAGATGATTAGTTTATCTTTATTTTATTATGTTTATGTCTTAGACTTCTTTATTTTATGTTTTTAGATTTATCATACTACTATTCTGTGAGACCTGGTTATTATGACTCTATTTATGTCTATTTGCAGAACTCAGTATTCGTAGGAATGGATGATCTTTAAAGAAGTCTGGTCCAATCAAACTCCAGCAAATCACTTGCACCACTCCTTCACGAATCTGGTCCTCCATCCAGTGCTCAAAGAAAAGCGTAGGGAAGTATCACTCTAGTTCTTATGATCTATCTTATGATAATATATGCTCACACCCACTTAAAACTCCAAGTGTGGGATTAATACCCCATAACTGGAAAACTTGAAATTTATATTTGACTTAATGCAAAATCCTAAGTGTGGGATTCTCCCTACTTAGTGCAGAAACATTGAGGACAATGTTTATTTTTAAGTGTGGGATAGCAGTATTCTTCGCTCACTCGTTATGATCAAAATTTTTCAAAATTGTCCTCAGTAAATAAACAAATCCTTATTTTGCCGAAAATTTTAAAAATTTTTCCACTACAAAAACAGTCTTGCTTCGACAGTAGTCTAACTACTCATTCAGCAGACTGACTTTTCCAAAAGTTTTTGAGTCAATAAATTAAGAAGAAGTATAGATTTTTTTTGCAAGTATTCAAAAGTCGGTAAAAAGAGGAAAGAACATGTCAGACTCTAAATGATTTTAAAACGAAAGTCTAAGAGGGGCATCGCGTGACTGGGTACATACAACCTATATTTGCAGTGAGGTACTTGAGCCTATATTAAGCATTCATTTTTAATGCTTCACTTTCATTTGTTGTGTGTGACCGGTGCATGCATTCGGAATTAGAACTTGCTCCTGGTATGCATTTCGAGACCATATTGACAAGTGCCATACGTGGCATAGGTGCAATTAAATGACCTGGACATTTACTTAGGATAAACCCCATTTTTATCATATCTTTTCAAGCCTAACCCTACCGATACTCATCTTTAGTATCGATGATCCGCCTAGAAAACCCTATTGAGCCTTAACCTTTTCGTTTCTCAAAAACCTATATTTTTAAACCCACTTACTTCCATACCCACCAAAATCTTATCTTGGAATTTTTAAATTTATTAAAAAAATGCTATTTAGATATTCTTTTTGCTTTCCCTCAAAATTCACAAATTCCGTGTTTACTAAAAAAATTCTCGTGTGCGTTTTCTTAAATAAAAACTCAAAGATCGAGAGTCATGCGGTGCGAAAAATTGGCACCAAGTAAATTCGAAGTTGTCATAGGGTTAGAAAAATGAAAGGATCTCAAAAAGGGTAGTAAGAAAAAGAAAATCTCTTAGAAATTCCTTGGCAAAGAAATTCTAAGCCAAAAATATAGAAAAGAAGAAAAAGAAATAAATATGTATCATCTAAAATAAAGCTAAGTGCTTCAAATCTCTCGAAAACTCCAAAATTCCTAAAAATATAAATCTTCCGTGTGTTTTCAAAAATAGAAGTCAAAATAGCTATCTTTCACCCTTATCGTTATCCGTTTCCGTTTTCATTAAAAAGAATGTCTAAGTAAAGTTTTTTTCGTAAGTTTAAAAGATCCTAAGATAAGCAAAACCCCTTTTCCTTAAATTACCACCAACCATACCCTTTTTAAACCCTCACATTACAACCCTCACAAATGTCTGGTGATAATTAGTGCCGTTCCTGTCTAAGTGGTGGAGATTTGATTCTCGATCAAGCCTATGACGATAAATGCTGCATGACTGGTATTTGAGCGATTTCATTTGTACTAGAATGATAGGAAACCCGATACACTTTGAGTGAATTGAGTGACCACCTGGTGAGATCGCCCAGTCATATATATTCCAAGATCGCGAGAATTGAAAGCATGCCTAAGACGATCATTTTATAAATCTTTTGGATACGTCATGGGAACATATCTCTTCTACATACCGGAACAATACTTGTTTCAATTATGTACCTTTTTCTTCATTTAAAGATTCACCCATAAAAATGATTTTTCGCAAAATTAAAGTTTTTGGCATAAAATGATTTGGAGTTTGCTTGAGGACAAGCAAAAGCCTAAGTGTGGGATATTTGATTTGACTCAAAACGACATGTTTTTATGCATCAATTCAAGCCCATTTTGGCTCAAATCTTTGAATAAACATCGAATAATCAATGTTTTATGTTGAAAATGTAAAATGAGCCAAAGCTTAGACTTCCTTTCGAAAAATCACTTAAAATGCTCAAATAACGAACAAATCAGAGCTAAAACGATCCACTTGCGATTCTGACGTATAATTAAGCAAAACTGGCCTAATTTGTGTCATATTGATCTTCAGGAAAATACAAACTGTGGCCGCCAGAATCGTTCAAATCTGACAAGAAACGAAGAAGTTAGAGCCAAACGAAGATCACAAGAACTACGACCAGTGCACGATACTTACGATCCAGCGCACAAGACCACGAGCCAGGGCACACCACCCCTCTAGGGGCCGTATACCACCCTTAGAGGGCCGTATACGCCCCTGTAGAGGCCGTATACCCCCTCTAAGGGGTGGTATACCCCCTCTTTGGTGCTGGATTCGCCCTATTTCGTGACGGATACGCCCTATTTGCTACCGAATACACCCTATTTGCTACCGAATACGCCCCTTTTGGTGTCGAATTCTATAGCTCAGGGGGGTGTTTTGGAAATAATTGGATGCGAGGGTGCTGAATGTAAATTTTGTAATTTAAAGCCTATAAATAGAGGCTTAACCTCCTCATTTTCAAACACACCTCAACACATCATTCCACCTTCATTTTCACACACTTCTCACTAGATTAGTTAGTAACTTTCTCTCTCTAGCACTACTCTTAGGAGTTAGAGGAGAAATAGTAGGTAGCTAGCTTACTAGCTTTGTACGGAGTCGCTCCGAGACTACGGTTGCGCAGATTTATTGTAACGACTATCAGGTTTTATTATATTATCCTTTCTTGTTATTTTTAAATATGTTGTGCTGTTGTCATAATTATTTAAGAATGCATGCCATGATAATTGCCATGATAGGTTAGATAAATCTGTGTTTGCTATGATAAACGTTATGCTAGGGTAGTTATGCTTTAAACCATGCTGTTACTCTGCTCGCATGTAATTAGGATATGTTTGAATTTATGAATTAGTTCTTAAAATGTTTTATTTATCCAACTTATGCTGTGGTTTGAAACCTATTGATATAATCCGGCCAATTGTAGAAATAGGTCCCTCAACTATTCTTTGTCTGAATGATTCGATGAACTCAGCATGGTCTCTGTTCTCCAGATTGAAATACATCATAGGAGACACGGAGCATAGGATTAGAGATAAATTAGAATTGATTTCATATATCGAATGCTTTTGAGAGAACTTTCGGAGCATTCGTGACTTAACCATTAATCCAGAAACTCTGCCTGAAACAAACCGATTACTATCCATGTTACACTACTGCATGTTCTTGTTTGATTGTTGCTTTAGGGTTTGCATGCTAGTATCTGTTTATCTATTGCGGTTGTTGGATTCATGATTAGGTTTTCAAACATAGAATAATTACATACAACAGTTTAACATGCTAGAATAATTGCAGTAATCTATATGAAATAATGTCGAACAATTTAAACGATTGTTAGACAGACTTTCCCAACTTATTCCGCGGGGTTACTCCTGTTCACTTTATTGTTTATTCAACAATTCGTGCCACGATACAGACGTCTCTGACGATCGAGACTGGGGAATAGGATTCGAGGTTAGTTGTCGGTTAAATTGGTAATACATTTGGGAGAACTTCCGGTGTAGCTTACACTCCATATCTGTTATCCATGTGACATGTTATTTATTTGATTGTGGACAACTCTACGTTAGATAAGTAATAGGATAGGAGCTATGGCCCATTAGGACATATACAGTAATGATACGGGATCTCTGGGCGAGGCATCGGAAAAACCGTAAAACGGCTTAGTACTTGGTATAGCGCTGGAACCACCTATGGTGAAGTACAAATGCGTGGAAGCCACGAAAAGGCCGTAGGTACAATACTATGTTGAACATCGTTCAGAGACCCCAAGTCAGCACTGCTAGGATTCATTGTAATTAGAGCCTCAATCCTCATAACTACCCCTAAATAGCATACACTGATGTCATAGCAAACACTCGCATAATCCATAGTTCTCTCAGCGACTTCACTCCTTATTTACTTTACTGTCTTTTAAATTACCTAGGATAGAAAACAAAACCCCCAAAAGTTTTAAAACCCTAGCTAAATTACCAAAGATAATTGATCCTCCTAAGATCCCATGCCCGTTGTGGTTTGAAGAACGAGACCTGAGTCATACCTGCCGCGTACTATACAAGTAGTAGTATAACTTAGGCTTCCCTGCACTATAAATATAAAACCACTCTTCCTATCGTCCGCTCTGACTGGAAGGCCCGCAACGACCAGGAAGCAATTCTTGAACCGACCGTTGGAGCGCGATCAGTAATAAGGTTTGAAGTTGTTTAAGTTCGACACTTGGTGTGAAATGTATTTACAAACTCGCTATAACGGGGGTCCGGGGGCAGCGCCCCTGGTTAGTGGGGTTCCAGGGGTGGTAACCCCTGGCGGGGTCCAAGGGGCTGGCCCCTGGTTGGGGTCGAGATGCCAAGTCAGCTCGAAAATTTTTTATTTCTACTAAATTGCTTTGGTGAAAAACGCATTTGGACTTGAATTTGGGTGAAATCACGTGATAAAATTTAGGCCTCGACACTTAGTAAAAATGGTTTGAAACTTTCTGTTTTTAGCGTCACTTATAGCGACACTTAGGGTTTAAGCGACACTTAGGAAGTGTCGCATGAAATGACGGATTCTGATTAATGGCGTCACTTGTGCATGTGACGCATAGAGTGCGACACTTGAGGAAGTGTCGGTTGTAAGTGTCGGTACAGGTGTCATGAGTCACTAAGGTTAGTGACGGGTATTGAAAATGCGTCATTTAGGTAGTGACGGAAAAAGAGGGTTTTATACAGCACTTAGGCAAGTGACGCTAAATTAGGGCTTTTAGCGACACTCAATGCGTCACTTAAGTGACGCACGAAGTGACGCTATACTGCAGTCGTCGTTGCGTCACTTCGAGCTGTTGACGGATTTTTGAGCCAAAAACGAGTTTTCCGGCCACCGATCGACCCAAGCTTTTTACCCAACCCATATTTGGACATTATAAACGTGTAGAAACAACAAACAAGTATTATAACTAAGATTTGAGTGATTTCGAGAAATTGTCGGAAACTTACAAAGTGGCGAAACGAAATTCCAGAAAGATAGAAGTGTAGATCGTGTCGAGGTGGTTCTTTTATTCCAAAGTAGTAGTGAAATCCGAGTACGTTTGGGTGTGTTATTTGTTGATTTTGTGTAATGGTGGTGGATGGTGATTTGGGAGGAAAAAGAAGAGAAGAAAGAGAAAGAAGGGAAGAAATGAGGAAGAAGGAAAAGAGGTGGGAGGTTTATCCTCCCACTTTCAGTCCGCGTTCCCGCTCCGTGTAGTGTTCGTTCCCCGGTTGTTTAAGCGTTAACTAATTATTTTCCACAATTAAGTATAAGTCTTAAAATACGAAAATTTTCTAAACGTTTTAGTTGAATTATTTAAGTTATGAATTATGAAATATAACTTAGTTTGTTGTGTTTTGATTGCGCGTTTAATATTTTAAACGAGTAGGCGTTTTGTTTGTGCAATGTGAGATAATTACGAAATATTATTAAAATAATATTTTTGGATATATAATCGTTTGTATTAAATAATATTATATTATTTAGCAAAATTGTTCACCAACGTCCGTATTAATTAAACCGAATTATATTTGATTTAAAATGCGCACGATTTAATTAAATCGCGTAATTCGTATATATTCATCAATATATATAAGGATACATTAATTAGCCTAACACAGAGCTAATTACATGTATTGCAAACGATTAGGCACTAATTAATAGTCCCAAAGTTGACGGGTGTCACATATTCTATTAAAGCTGCTCAGATTGAAATTTTAGCATCAAATGACCTTAATAAACAACGTTTAGCGGGTCAACTTTCTGAATTAGTAGATGATTCTAGAGGCTTAAAGACTCGTTATGGTAGAATCTGGATACTAAGAACGAGTGAAAGTGAAGAAAGTGTTATTAGACGAGGCTCACAAATCCAAGTATTCTATTCATCCTGGTCCCACCAAGATGTATCGTGATTTAAAGCGTGATTTCTGGTGGCCAGGTATGAAGCGTGACATAGTCAAATATGTTCAAAATTGTCTCACTTGTCTGCAGGTTAAGGCAGAGCACTAACAACCATACGGTAAACTTCAGCCATTAGATATACCAGTATGGAAATGAGAACACATCACCATGGATTTTGTTACAAAATTGCCAAAAAACCCCAGGCAACATGACACTATTTGGGTGATCGTGGACCGATTGACAAAGAGTGCTCTTTTTCTTCCTATTCGAGAAACTTCTTCTTCAGAAGTGTTAGCTGACTTATATATTAAAGAAGTTGTTGCTAGGCATGGAGTTCCACTTTCTATAGTTTCCGATCGTGATACCCGCTTTACTTCTCGATTCTGGAATAAATTTCAAGAAGATTTGGGAACTCGATTGCATATTAGTACAGCCTTTCATCCTCAAACTGATGGTCAGAGTGAACGTACCATTCAGACTATTGAGGATATGCTTAGAGCTTGTGCCATAGACTTTGGTGGTAGTTGGGACGCTCACCTTCCATTGGTAGAGTTTTCCTATAATAACAGTTATCATTCTTCGATCAAAATGCCACCTTATGAAATGTTATATGGTAGAAAATGTCGTACTCCAATTTGTTGGGGTGAAGTTGGTCAGAGAGAGCTTGGTAGCACAGATATAGTACAGTTGACTACAGAAAAGATTGATCAAATCAGAGAAAGATTAAAAATGGCACAAGATTGACAAAAGTCCTATGCAGACAAGCGTAGAAGGCCTATTGAGTTTCAAATAGGTGATAAGGTGATGCTTAAAGTTTCACCTTGGAAGGGAATTATTCGATTTCGAAAACGAGGAAAGTTGAGTCCAAGGTGTATTGGACCTTTTGAAATTATTGATAGAGTTGGAAAAGTTGCATATCGATTGCAGTTACCAGAAGAACTTGGTAGTATTCATGACACGTTTCACGTGTCTTAACTCAGGAAGTGTTTAGTCGATGAAGCTTATTATGTACCACTGACAGAAATAGAAATAAATGAAAAGTTAAGTTACATAGGAGATCCAGTTAAAATTCTTGATCAGAAAGTAAAGCAGCTCAGAAATAAATCAGTTTCGATAGTTAAAGTTCAGTGGCAACATAGGAAAGGTTCAGAATTTACTTGGGAACCGAAGGAGTGGATGATGACATATTACCCTGCGGTGCACCAAGAATGGTTCGTGAGGACACGAACAGAATAAGTGGGGGAGAGTTGTAACACCCCAACTTTTAAGGTATTATTTTAGTGTACAATAATATATACATCTTTTTAATTGTAGATCTTTTAATAATAAGTTATAATAGAAAACGTAAATGGTTGTTCAGTTCCAGACTGAGTAGTATAGAAAATTAAAAGAATATAGATACAATTTACGTGCTTCTTCCAGTAACACCAAAAATAAACTCCAGAACCCTTATGTGAAGCATACAAAAATCGCAGGAATCATAATCAAGTCAAGAATTCATAGTTAATCTTCAATTCAAGCTTTCATTTATCAGAATCATCACCTTCTATCACTCTCTAATCTTTGTAAGTGATCTAATTTCTCCAAGAACCCTAGAAATTGGGTTTTTATGGGTTTTAGCTAATTGGTATGGATTAATTCGAATTTAGGGTTTGTAATTGATTAGTTAGTGTTAGTTTAGTATATAGATAATGATTAGAAGCTCAATTTATGATTTAAAAGTAAAAAGTAGTGATTAGGGTTTATGGGGTTTCCATGAATCCTATGATATTACAATTTAAAAGTGTTAGTATATGTTAATAGTAGCAAGAAAATAGTTAAGTTCATATTAAAGTTATGATTATGATCATGAGAATCAAAGTAGTTAATTTAGTTAAAGTGAAATTAGTAAACATCAAGTGGGGGAGGAGGAAATGGATGATTAGTAATTGAAAGTGTGGTTAGTTATTGATTATGTGTCATGTGTATGTACTAGGTGCTAAAGAAGAATTATCATCATTTGACCATCTTATTACAAGTTGTGCTATACATCAAGGTGAGTTTATGAAAGTAGTTAGATCCTAATTGTTGAATAGTTGTGATTTGTGTTTGTGATGATATAATTATCATGAAAGTTACTAGCTAACCAAGGTTAGCTATATTTTGATTAGTAGCTAACTTATGTTAGCTAATTATATGATTAGACTAGCTAATCGAGATTATCTAGGTGAATGATTAGATATGTGCACATTTGATTAGAATAATAGAAAGAAAGTTGCAAGAGAAGAGGGAAATATCTTAATTACTTTGCTTATTATTTGTTTTCATTAGTAATGCATTGTAATGATTAGTTTTCATATTCTCACTAAGCAATTTGCTTAATTAGTTTAGTTATGTTGTAGGTACAAGCGGAAGTGGTAAAGGAAAGGAAGTGAATAAAGACTAGAAGTGGAGTTGCTAGCTTGTTGTGAGTAAACAAGCCTTTCTCGTTAAATTGTCATTTTGTATGCCTTGAAAGCCCACGCAAATAAAGTTTTGTCATGTTTTAAATAAGAAAGTAAAGACTAGAGATAGTGTATTGTAGTAGTAAAACCTTGTGTATGATTAGTAGACTTGGTTGTAGAAAGTGTTAGAATTGCAAGTTATGGTATACTTGCTATTTTGGTTATGTATGTATTTGAAAGGTTAAAAAGAAAGTCAAATGTTCTATTGGTCAATTATGGTTAGTGATTGACCATTGAATGGGTCAAAATAGTCCTTTTGGGTCAGCGGGTCAAAATGGGTCAAATTGGATCTTTAATAGCACCTATGGACCAAGTTAAGTTAGATAAAGGCTAAGAGTGTGGTGAGAAGCCTCACAACTTCATTTTGGTAGTAGAAAGGTGTGGCCAAAAGTCCAGCTTCTTAATCTCTATAGTTTGAATTTTAGTATGTCCATTAAAAGTGTGAATTTGTATCGAAAATGAGCCACACGTCCAAAACCCGAGATAGTGTGTATTTTGAGAAAGTGCAAAATGAGAAATCTTCATTTTGACCATAGTAGGGTGACTGCAAAATTTCATAACTTAACTCTTTGTCGTTTGTGAGATATGCTCGATCAAAGTTCGGTTTTTGGTATAAAATAGTGCAGGCTGCAGTTTTCTGCTGTAGAAGGGAAGAATCCGGCGGATTCATTCCCAATCCGGCGGATTGAGGTGAATCCGGCGGATTCAGCCAACCGGATTGTGTAGAAGAGTTCTGATTGCAAGTTGAGTCTGAATGTTTGTATGAATCCGGCGGATTCATAGGGAATCCGGCGGATTCCCTTGGTCATCGGGATTTTACAATTTTGTAAATAAAATGACATAATAGTTAATCGATTACAATATCCAATCAGTTATAAATTGTATGAATAGTATATATATATATATATATATATATATATATATATATATATATATATATATATATATATATATATATATATATATATATATATATATATATATATATATATAGTTGTTCCATATTGTAAAAAAAAAAATGTTCAGATTTTCAGGGCGTTTCAATATACTAAATAAAAAAAATTTTAATTCGCACGAGCCCCCACCCTACTTCACTTCACCGTCGGTTTGGAGATGTAGAAATAAGTGATGCTCAAGTGAGGTCTCCGTGCCAATGGCATCACTAAGTGATGCTCAAGTGAAGTTTGAACTGATGTTTGCATTAGCAAGATCTTATAGTTCAAATCGAGCTTTAATTTCATTTAATTATTTGAACATGTATATTGAATTAATTTTTGATTGAATTAGAGAAACTCTGAAACGTAAATAGTTTTCATTCTACAACATATGATGAGTTCATTCGAATATTAATTTTGATCGGACTTTGAATTCTAGCATATTGCTCATGTTACTCAGCATTATATTTATTGTAAGACATGGATGAAAATGGAAATCTATATATTATATTTTACATTAAATAAAATTAATGTTGTTTTTCAATATCTAAATATGTCATAAGCCATATTGAAATGCTCTTAATAAAGACACATCAATCGCGCAATATTATCTTCCAATCTTCTAATCATAGTTTAATATACTTCTTTTCATTAAATTTTTCAAAAATAGCTGTATAAGTTGATCTTATTATAATAAATAAATGAAATAACCTATATTTATTCTACTAGCAAAAACCAAGTCTTCTTTCACAACGTATATTACTATAAATTCTTGTGTTCCTTTAATAAAAATAACATGTAAAGCTAGTCCCTTATGTCTCGTTATGTGACTCCGAGTTGAACGATTATGATAATAAACATTAAAGTCATAAATGAATGATGTATATAAAATAATTAATTAAAGAGTTCAAAGAGCGTTTCAAAACAAAGAAACATGAAAATAATTAAGGGTGTTTGGTTCACATAATTTTGATTCACAGAATTCTATAAAAATCAATAAAATTGAAATTGAAATTTCATTACATAAGGGTGTTTGATTCAAAATGAATTGAATTGAGATCCACCATGTTCTTTCACTCAAAGAAATTCACTTTCCTTGAAATTTCTTAATTATATTTCATAACATTTCGCGAAATAAACACTATCTAAATGTGAGTTTGGTTTGTTTAAAAATGTGTATATTATTTTTAAACTCAACATCTAAAACACCCCTCACTTTTCCACTTATTTTAATATAATAAACTCGGAAGCATAAGTCCAAATAGACGTTAATAGTTTACATCGTCTAGTCAACATATAAAATTTAACCTTTTTAAATTATAAGTTTTCAACATGGGTGTTATATGAAAACAAGAATAACACTGATTTATAAAATCAGATATCAGAGTAACACTTGGTAGTCAAACATTCTTCAGTCCATTCCCTGCTCAGTCCAAATCATCTCAAGACCTGTAAGGGTAAATAGTGGGATTAGCACAAAGCTAAGTGAGCTAACCTGTCACCATAAGTACAACTCAGCATAACAATACCAATTAACAACAATTAACACATAGACACAACATCATCAAGAGGATCGGTGGTCCTTGTGACGTCCATAGACCCGGGAGACGCACCAAGCAACACTTATAATCACTGCAGGCCAATAAAGTAATTTACCAATAACTGTTGCCACCTTTAGTCAATATGTGTTCCATTCTCAACACATGATCACAAATCTCACATTGACTAACCTATAGCAACCAGTCCAACAATCGTTGACCTCCAAATCACATCACAGTAACACTTGTATTTCACTGATTGCACCACTCAACAATCTGATTGCACCACTCAACAATCCACAATATCAACAGTAGCAAACTATATTCACTTGTTGTAACCAATTATATTACAACCCAATCACACTGAGAGTACGAGTCCACTCACCAATACCTTAGCTGCACGCTCAGAGATCTAATATTACTGAGCCTTCTCTCAATCTTAAGTACATAATATTAACAATCAAATATTACATGTACTTAAACTAAAACTAGTCTTCCTCATTACACAATAATTACTAGCAAGTAATATAGATCCTCATAATGTATATCAATACATATATCATCAACATCACAAGTACTAGCATCTTTATATCATCAATTTAATATTAATCATATTAAACGCAAGTACTTATCTAACCAAGTTAATTCATGACCAACATCTCATTTCAGTCTATCATTACTGCTTTAAGTTCACAAAGTGTCTATAATATACAAGCTCATGCATCAGCTATGCAGAAAACGAAATGGTTCTGTACAGACATGAAATCGCGTCGCGATATCCCCAGGATCGCGTCGTGATTCATACCATTTCGCGTCGCGATTTGGGTTTGGTCGCGACGCGGCCTGGTTATTTCCAGCAACCTGCGATCTGATAAAAACCCATAACCCGAAATCCTTCACCAAAACCACAAAACTCTGTTTCTAACAGTTTTATACTACTAACAACTTCATATAATCATCATGTAATAGTTATAACACGTTTTTAACATCCAATTCTCACAAATCATCTATGAATCTAATTTGAACAAATCAAATTCTAAGAACACTTACCATTAGATTATAAACAATATGATGATATTGATGATAATCTGATGATGATAAATTCGAATCAGGGACACAACATCAATTTGGTTCAAAGTTTGATTTTGATTTCTCCAAATTTTTTGTGTTTTTTTGTTTCAAAATGAAAGAAGGAACCAAATAAGAAAGGAGTAGGTCGGCTCCCTAAACCGACCTTCAATTTTACGGGTATAATTTAATACCCCTTCTCAACCTATTGTCTGGAACCCGAAAACCATTTGCGAGTCCAAACTTTATATATTACCAACAACTTTATTAATTTACAACAATTAATAATTTATCTGTCTCAATGGAATATTTAACTCCTATCCCAATTATTTCAACTAATTCAGACAATATTATTTTTCAAACACATTAAATATTATTTTAAAATCAGGAAATAATATAAAACAACTAGGTCCGATTTACGAATGTTACAAATCTTTCCCCCTTAAAGAGATTTCATCCTCGAAATCTGATCAAACTCAATTTGTCTAATGTAACATAATCGTACACATTTTATCATACATCAGTTCTCAAGAGCAACTTACAATTATACTTATATTGTTTCAATTCTTTCGACATTCACCTGTCCACATGGACATGCTTCTGTCTTTACCCACGCACATATACTGTGCATCCTTCCGATATTTTCTATGAAACAACCATTTATCTGAATCCTTTATCATCAATCAGATAAATGTTTAAAATACATACTTATTTTAACAAGTGAACACATAATCCTTTATAACCAGAAATTAGCAATATGCTAAAATCGTTGACAACTTATCTTTTAACAACTAGAATGATGACAATAACCAACATTAGTGGTTATAAAACCACAATACACATAGTAACACTGAAAACTCAAATTCAGTTCATAGTTAGCAACTAAGCTAATATTCACATATCACTTCAACCATATGAAATCCTTTACTCAAAAGTAATCCGGATTCATATCACCTTAATAAGCAAAGTAGAGGTCAAACTCAGTAGGTAAAACATCATCAAGAAGTACATTGTTAAATCAACACATGTACTACCACACCGTATTACCTACATTCAACCGACCTCTACATTGACTTATTTCAACTTGTAACCTTAAGTCACAATTAATTCTATCATCACGTATATAACAACTTACCTGATTTTACACATTTCTGTAATATTGGAAATATAATCATCATTTCCAAAATTTCAACTATTACCTTCATAATATATCACCTTTTATTAACTATATATATATCATATATATATTTATACACTTTTCTCAATTAATGGTATAACATTTTTAATTTCTCAATTTTAACAATTAATTTTATATTATCACATTCATATGTAACACCCCCAATTTCGTTTAGCGGAAGCATTGGTATAAGCTGGGGATGCCACATTTACATTGTACATGCATACGTATCAGAGCATATGATTACAACCAAACATATATTAAGATGCCAAAAGTATTAGTTACAAGGTTTACGATTCATCGAATCGTACAAATGTAAAAGTATTTAAGTTACAAAAGTAGATTTCGTAAAGATGACTAAACAGTTTTAGTTATATAAAAGAAATCCATATGTTTCAAAAAGTTGGCATCCTAAATCTTCAAGGGTCACCTAGATTTCCAGTTGTGTAGGCGGTCCTTACGTGTGCAGCTAATTCTCTGAAAAACATAGTAAAAGTCAACAACAAGGTTGAGTGAATTCACAGGTTTTATATTTGTAATAGTTGATCGTTAAACCAGATTTGTTTCAAAAGTAGTTGTTCGTAGGAAAGTTCGTATCCTAGTTCCAAGTATGTTTTGTTGGGATGTTGCCCAGGGTTCAGTACTAGTTATAGTAGGAATGCCAGTATCCTAATAGTTGTCTTTCGTAGGAATGTCAGTATCCTAATAGTTGATAGAATGTCAGTATCCTATAGTTGTTTTCGTAGGAATGTCAGTATCCTATAGTTGTCTCGTGGGAAAGTCAGTATCCCTGATCCAAGTCAGTAGGATCCAAGTACCCAAGTCAGAAGGGTAAAACCATAATCGTAGGGAGAGTCAGTATCCCTGATCCAAGTCAGTAGGATCGAGTACCCAAGTCAGAAGGGTAAAACTAGTGTAGTAGGGAAAGTCAGTATCCCTGATCCAAGTCAGTAGGATCTGGTCCATGTCAGTAGGACCCATTAATTGTTTAATTAGTTTAAATACGTTGTTGGTCGTTCTCCAGCGTTCACATAAAAGTACTGGTCGTTCTCCGGTTTACCAAACAAAGTTTATCACGTTTATAGTATGAAAATGTTGCTTCATAAATACCAGTTTTGTGTAAGGTTTCAACAATTCAAAGTACTCAAATCGTTCGAGTAAAACAAGTATACGTTCGTGTTTGTAAAAGCGTTTGACTATGCTTTCCACCCCTGTTCAAAGCAGTTAAAACAGTAAAAGTAGGGGCTGTGAACTCACCTGTTGAGTTAAGTAACGTATGAGCGCTAGCAAAGCCTAAAGCCCGAATGTAATTTAGTCGAAATCTCCTAACGCCCTAAACGTATGAGATTTAATAAGTATGTGGATGTCTAAGTCGGCCATCCATGCTAATGTTCGTACAACTAAGTTATGTCCAAAGAGTTTTGTATAATGTTTATGTTTGTATTTCATAGTTGTGAAAATGTATACGACTCGTTGGTAACGGTTTGTATTAATAATCTCTGAAAGCATTATCATATTGTTTCACTGTGTTTCATTAAGTATGAAATTGTGTACGGGGGTCCGGGGGCAGCGCCCCTGGTAGCGGGGTCCAAGGGGTGGCAACCCCTGGTGGGGTCCAAGGGGTAAAGCCCCTGGTTGGGGTCCAAGGGGCAAAGCCCCTGGTCGTTTTTGTGGTAGTTTTTGGTGATTTTTGATGAGTTTTAGAGAGAATAGAGTTAGAGAGAGAGAGAGTGAAAGAAGAAAATGAGGTTGGGAATGGGGGTGGGGGCCGGTTTTGATGATCCAAAAAGGAGGGGACTTTGTCCCAAAATTGTGGTATTTTACCCGTGTTCGTTTACCCGATCGTTAATTATTAATTTATTTTTAATTGGTAAATTTTTAAATACCTTTTTAGAATATATTTTAGTTGAGATATTTTATAAAAATAATTTTAGTTAAGTTTATAAAATTTTAACTTTGTTTCATTTCAGTTTACGCAATAAACGTTTTACGTTATATAATACTTTGTAAATATTATTGACATAATATTTAATATACGTTAACGTTATTTAATAATCTCGTTTTATTAAAGTAATTTTGTTCACCAACAGTCGTATATTTTTGTCGCGTTTGTTCCAATTGTTTCGTATGTAATTACAACTAATTACAATATGTAATACTACGCGTATTTACTAGTTGGGCTTTGCTAGACTTACCTCAAAAATGTGTTGTGAATTCACTCAAAGTAGGGAATTAGCCTAAAAATGCGTGCAATTAACGTTTATAATTATGTCGAAATTGCGGGGTGTCACATTCTCCCCATGTTAGAGAAATCTCGTCCCGAGATTTAGAATCAAGTCGGAACGCCAGTTGCGTATGTTTTCTGAAAAGTTGCGTTTGTCAATTGTATAGCGCTCTAAGTTGCTATAAAAGTTTTAACGGTTCGTGTATACTCGCGGTATAGTTTGATAAGTTATATGTTTGTCATGTAGTCAAAGTTTACCAAGTGTTGGGTTCGAATCGACATTCAAATAGTGTAACGTTAAAGCGGAATAATAGTTTGCTAAAACGTACCAATGTTAGCGTAGGGATCCTCTGGTGCGTCACGAGCACGAAGGATGAATGCGCGTCCACGAGCTGGTGGAAGGTTTGTGATGGTGCTGTTGTTGTTGTTCTGATTGTTATTGTTCCCGGGGTTGTTCTGGTTATTATTGAGTTGGGGGCATTGGTTTCGGTAGTGGGTCGTGTCACCGCATCTGAAACACCCATTGTTTCGTCGTTCATTGTTCGCAGGGTGAGTTCTGCATGCCTGAGTTCTGTGTCCCCATTGGTTGCAGTTTTCGCAAAAGAGACAGTCCCCCTCGTGGTGTTTTCCACACTTCCCACACTTGGGCCTGTTTCCAAGGTAGGGCTTTGGTTCAGTGTTGGTGATTGTCGCGTAGGCTCGGGCGTTTCCCGGGTTTTTGTTGACCCTAACGGTCGTTACTCTCACTGTTCCACTTTCGTTTGTTGTTTCCAGAGTCACCAGCCTCGATTCGGAGGGGTTCACTTTTCCCAGTAGAAACTTTCAAAGTTCCAATCAGGACCGCGTCATCAGTCAGACTTTGAGCCAGATCCACTGCGCTCCTAAAAGTAGTTGGTTTGGAGGACATCACCATGCCTCTGATCTGTGGGGCCAAGCCCTTGTTGTAACGCTCGATGCGTTTGCTTTCGGGTGTCACCATGTGAGGTACGATGCGCGCAAGCTCCTGAAACCTTGTCGTGTACCCAGTTATGTCAGCACCGACCATCTGTATGTTCCATAGTTCTGTCTCGAGTTTCTGTTGCTCACTCAGAGAGCAAAACTCTTCCATCATCATCTGTTTCAATGTCTCCCACGAGATGGAGTAAGCGGTTGTACGGCCAAGGATCTGAATCTAAGCGTTTCACCAAGTCAACGCTTTGTCAGCTAGGGTACAGGTGGCATACTTTACTATTTTTTCAGCGGCGCAGTCGCTGATGTCGATCACTGACTCCGTTTTCTCAATCCAGTGGACTAGGCCAATGGCCCCTTCAGTTCCGGTGAAGGTACTTGGTTTGCATGCCTGGAAGGTTTTGTAGGAACACCCCTACTGGGTATTCGTTGGTGTTTCGCTGGTAACGGGTGTGGCTCCACTGTTGTTTACCACATTCTCTCGGTTGCGGCTGGCCTCGTACTGGGCAATAGCTTCAGCCACACGACGTTCAGTCTCATATTCACACTGTTCACATGTTAAATAACCTAACATAATTTATAACCTTTGGTAACTATTTTCACTCATTTGAGTTATAAATAACCCATTTGACAATTTCAATACTGTTGACTATTTGTCAACTTCAACTTAATCAATTAATCAACAAGTCACTTTGGCCACTTTTATCAATCTTGACTCGCAACAAAATCAATCATATTCCTATGATTTCATGTCATACACTAAACTCTTTATTCATAGTTGACTTTCAAAGTCAACATATCACACTATTAATATATTAATACTATGTTTAATCTCAAACATAGATTTTCTATAATTGCATTTAACAACAATGGCCCTTTTTAATCAAAATGAAACCACTACACTATAACTCTAGTCAATTACTCATCAATGACAAACTAAAAACTCATTGGAGCACAATATGAGTTATTTACTCATGTCATTTATTATATATACATATCACCTGGTAATTATCTCAAGTTTTAGATTTAACCCAATCATAAACTTCAAAACATTGCTCTCACTAATTTTAATGATTCAATCACCATACAGAGTCAGTAACTCAACTCGGCTTAATACAGGCCATACATACACTAGTAATCCGTTAGGATACTATATACTCACTAATAGGTAATCTACGCCCATTAACTACACAACCGCATTTCAACGATTTTAAACACTTGAAAGCACCATACACACTTGCAAGTTTCAATTTCCAATTATCATAATTTTCACTAATTAACCTTCACCCTGTAAACAACAGTTAATTAGTTTAACACAATTTCATATTATATTTGTTTCAATCACATTCAATTTCTTTGATACTTGGTAACCTCAACAAGTTCATGTGATACAGCATAATATAACAACGGTGATCAAGCGTTGCTTGATTATGTTCTTCACACTTCCTTCTCAGGTTACTTTCATATCATCGATCAACAATGTGATTTCTTTCACTTAAACACATATTACTTAAACCTTTGTTTAAAACAATTATGAACACTCTAAATGCATCATAACCATAGATACATACTAAATCATCTTATTACATCAAGTTGTTTCACATATACCTATAACATCTTTTAGTATGTATTTATTCACACAAAATTTCAATTCAACAACTGACCTAAGTTATCATTCTTGTTATCTGAAATTTCAATTATTCTCAACTTTTTATATGTATATTCATTTCACAACTGACTTATTCAGTATTTCAACTTGTCTGAAACTCTAAGCGCATGATAACCTACCATAATTTTTAGCACACAATACTTTGTCAAATAATAATGACACGATAATGTCACGTGTAATTCCAAACATGTATTCCATGACAATTAATTGATTATAATATCAACTAAATCAATTTGCTCCAAAACCCTCCATTTTCTAGGAGCATGTAATTCAACATAATCAATTCACCATTTACCTTAAGTATTTCTCTTTACAGCTGTTCCTATAACAGCTGACCACTTTTAATTTACTATTACAATTTCCACCTATGATGTATATATATCAAATACTAATGTCACCACTTTACGTGTAATACCACACATGTATAGTTAATTATCAACAATTAGTACAAAGTATCACATTATGTACTAAGTACTTTATCACATTACTTGGCATTATCTCATGCATCAAGTCACGTATTAACAACATATATAAAGGTTTGTCAACTACCTTTATTTTCTTACTACATTAATATATCACTTTTTATACATATATCATAATTCAACCCACAATTATAATCACTGTCACACATCAACATCTAGTCACCTTTATCACTTTATAGCATAACTATTGCCAAGTTAGTGTTGGAATAGTGTCCAAGGTCATAACTGAATTGGTAAGACTATCGTTAAAAGTGGAGTCCTTTTTGGGTCTCCCTCAATGAACAGTAAGAGAAATAAACGAGAGATAATTAATTATTGGATTAATTAATAGAACATTCTGGAAAGTGCATTTAACCGCCGGCTGAAAGGTTTAGCCGGCGGCTGAAGTCAAACTGGGTAAGGCGGTGGAACGTGTTTTAGTCTGGTCAAGATTCAAGTTTAGCCGCCGGCTGAAAGGTTTAGCCGCCGGCTAAAGGACGAAACAGCTTGTCCCACATCGGCCAGGGGATGAAACCCTGGGCCTCCTCCTTCACTATAAATAGTGACCTACCCCTTAGCATTCCAGGCATCCCAGAATTGAATAGCCTTCAATTCTTTCTCTCTTTCTTACTCCTGCTCCTTGTAAGAGTTTTACCACTTAGAGTCGTGACCTTAGGAGACTTGAGAATTTCTCTTGGTTCGTGGGTGTGAAGCATTAGAGGTGTTCTGGTTTGGGCACTCGCCTCCAAAGCAAGAAGGTTCTGCTAGTTTGTCTACGCGTGAGAAATTGTTTTTTCAAAGGTTAGTAATTTCTTTATTTATCTTATTTGTTTTATTGCTTTTATTTATTCAAGTTAAGATCCCTTAGGGTTTAGTTTCCTAATTGCCTTAGATTAATTTTTGTTATATTCCGCTGCGCATATTAATCTAGTTAGGGAATAGAAAACCCAACAGTTAGATGCTATTACATTCAACTTTGACTTTGCCTAATCCAGACACACATTACAACAACTATACACTTTTCCACTTAGACAACATGATAACTTCAAACCTATTAATTGAGATATACCAACATCATTAATTTCACTATAAGGTGTCACATCAATTTAATTTATCACTTAGCAACAAAATCGCTAGGTTTCATAATCACACATTGCATCTATCATATCATAATCATACAACATTTATCCCTTATTTCCATATAGTAGACACACTTAATTTCAAGCAATCTTACTATTATAATTTAATCAACAGGGTGTCTACACAGTTTCAACACTTATCCTGTCACGTCTAGTTCATTCAGAATTACTCATTAATATTTCTATCATCATAATAACAAGTAACACTCATCAATGACTCATTACTGGGGAATCATGTTAGTCTGACTCAATTTACTTTACTACTAATCACATCATAGCAAAGTAATCAATTCAAGCTTATTAAATTCACTAAGCTTATCGAGAAGTACCTGATACATTTAGGCCCACGAATATTGAGGAATCATTGAGAATACCTGTCGGTTCCTCATGTTCCTCCGTCTCTGCAATCAAAACAACAACCTTGCATCTTGTTATAGGTTAGTACACCTTTAATAATCACTTTCTCATACAACTACTAATCCCACACCCTGGAATGTTTGACTCAACACGACTCTAGAATTGGGATTGAACACCTTACCATGTTCAATTCACCCAAAACTATGCTCTGATACCAACTTAAAACACCCTTCACTTTTCTACTTATTTTAATATAATAAACTCGGAAGCGTAAGTCCAAATAGACGTTAATAATTTACATCGTCTAGTCAACATATATAATTTAACCTTTTTAAATTATAAGTTTTCAACATGGGTGTTATATGAAAACAAGAATAACACTGATTTATAAAATCAGATATCATAGTAACACTTGGTAGTCAAACATTCTTCAGTCCATTCCCTGCTCAGTCCAAATCATCTCAAGACATGTAAGGGTAAATAGTGGGATTAGCACAAAGCTAAGTGAGTCAACCTGTCACCATAAGTACAACTCAGCATAACAATACCAATTAACAACAAATAACACATAGATACAACATCATCAAGAGGATCGGTGGTCCTTGTGACGTCCACAGACCCGGGAGACGCACCAAGCAACACTTATAATCACTGCAGGCTAATACAGTAATTTACCGATAACTGTTGCCACCTTTAGTCAATATGTGTTCCATTCTCAACACATGATCACAAATCTCACATTGACTAACCTGTAGCAACCAGTCCAACAATCGTTGACCTCCAAATCACATCACATTAACACTTGTATTTCACTGATTGCACCACTCAACAATCTGATTGCACCACTCAACAATCCACAATATCAACAGTAGCAAACTATATTCACTTGTTGTAACCAATTATATTACAACCCAATCACACTGAGAGTACGAGTCCACTCACCAATACCTTAGCTGCACGCTCAGAGATCTAATATTACTGAGCCTTCTCTCAATCTGAGAATCACAACAAAATACACAAGTCAGTAAGTTGTTATCAATAACAAACTCGTTATAATAAACAACACACGTTACAATCATATAACATGTCACAACATCTCATAACAACTATATAGTTTATCTTAAGTACATAATATTAACAATCAAATATTACATGTACTTAAACTAAAACTAGTCTTCCTCATTACACAATAATTACTAGCAAGTAATATAGATCCTCATTATGTATATCAATACATATATCATCAGCATCACAAGTACTAGCATCTTTATATCATCAATTTAATATTAATCATATTAAACGCAAGTACTTATCTAACCAAGTTAATTCATGACCAACATCTCATTTCAGTCTATCATTACTACTTTAAGTTCACAAAGTATCTATAATATACAAGCTCATGCATCAGCTATGCAGAAAACAAAATGGTTCTGTACAGACATGAAATCGCGTCGCGATATCCCCAGGATCGCGTCGCGATTCATACCATTTCGCGTTGCGATTTGGGTTTGGTTATTTCCAGCAACTTGCGATCTGATCAAAACCTATAACCCGAAATCCTTCACCAAAACCACAAAACTCTGTTTCTAACAGTTTTATACTACTAACAACTTCATATAATCATCATGTAATAGTTATAACACGTTTTTAACATCTAATTCTCACAAATCATCCATGAATCTAATTTGAACAAATCAAATTCTAAGAACACTTACCATTAGATTATAAACAATATGATGATATTGATGATAATCTGATGATGATAAATTCGAATCAGGGACACAACATCAATTTGGTTCAAAGTTTGATTTTGATTTCTCCAAAAAAAATTTATGTTTATTTGTTTCAAAATGAAAGAAGGAACCAAATAAGAAGGGAGGAGGTCGGCTCCCTAAACCGACCTTCAATTTTACGGGTATAATTTAATACCCCTTCTCAACCTATTGTCTGGAACCCAAAAACCATTTGCGAGTCTAAACTTTATATATTACCAACAACTTTATTAATTTACAACAATTAATAATTTATCTGTCACAATGGAATATTTAACTCCTATCCCAATTATTTCAACTAATTCAGACAATATTATTTCCAAACACATTAAATATTATTTTAAAATAAAGAAATAATATAAAACAACTAGGTCCGATTTACGGATGTTACAACATCTACTTTTTTTTTTTTTTTTTTATGTACCCTCAATATGAGGGTTTCTCCCAATTTTTAAAATCCACCTCTTAACCAAACCTTATATCATTTTTGTTGTCATCCCACGTAGCGAAACCCTTCATCCAAACGAGTTGCACGCATTATTGAATTTAATTTCGACGAAAATTCGATGTGTACATCCACCATTGCGAGAGTGTTTTGATTGATATTGCGACGTTTGGCTAAAAGTGGAACACTTGCTTTTCGTACCATTTAAATTTCGCTCAAACGTCCGAGCTTTATATCTTAAGGAGTATCTTTAGACCACTCCTAGTGGTTTCTTCGGTTTCACTATTTCCTTTCTTCTCTTTTATGACATGGATATGGCTCGGCTTCGTCACTTCCTTTCATCGGTTTCATGCGTCGGTTTTTCGATGAAAGGAAGGTGAGTTTGGGTGGGACCCGGCTTATATTTTATGTATTTTTATTTTTTGTTTAGTGTATGTAAATGTATGTATATTGATAAATGTGGGGCCCAAAAATTGAAGTGATGAAAGGAGGGTTGGGAGTGTTTAATCAGTCTTTCATCAGTTGTGGATGTGCTGACGTGGCACTGAGCTGGCACAATTGAAGAAACAAGTGAAAAAGCAGGGGTTGGGAGTAGTCTTATAACGTCTTTTCAATTTATATGTTTTCAACATAAGTCAGGACTATTTAATTAATTGTTATACGTTTAAGTGTATGAATAAGAGTGATGTTTGACCGACGAGATTCTAAAGTATTATAGGAGATTGAGATATCACTTTCATAATCTTTGGCCGTTATAGATTACAAGCCCCTTTTAGAAACATAAAAAAAATGATTGTTGGAAAAAAAATCCATTAGAACCCCCTGAAATTGAAGCCAGTTCAAGCAGCTTCCAAAAAGAATCTCATCCACTAGAATCTTCCGCCAATGTTTTGAAAACCGTTTTTTGACTCGGACCGGTGAGGGGTCCGGTTCCGGTCGGGCCGCCGGCCCAAAACCGGTCAAAAAACGATTTAAAAAAAAATAAAATCAAAAACCGGTCCAAAACCAGTCCGATTCCCGGTTCAACCGGACAAAACCAGAAAAACCGCCGGTTCGTTGACTGATCAAACTTAGTCCAAAACCGGTTTTCAACCAGCCGGAAATCCCTAAAATCCCGGTCCGACCGGACCGGTCTAACCGGTTTTCAAAACATTGTCTTCTGCCACAAGCTTCAGCTTCAACTAGTTTTTTTTTCCAAATATACATTCATAATTTGTTTGTTGTATCAAGACATATTAAAGCATATTAATAATTTTTCTTTGTATATATTAAGACATTTTGGATTTCGAGATTCATTTTCTCACATGAACTTGAAAATCAAATCAATATGAAAGGTCACAATAATTTGGAGATCATGAATGCAATATTTTGGGCTTATCGTTGATGAGTTGGGATCAAAAGCACCATGCCATCTTTTCTTTTTGAGATTGTGAATCGGATCACACCTCGGATATATATATGAAACCATGACTGATTGAAGCTTGACCACAAATAACTGATTTTGCTAACACAAAATAAACCAAAAGATTTACTAGCAATAATATATAACAACTAAATTTCTAAACCAAACAACTAATTATCCATATTAGATGACCGTACGGTACAATTAATTTAACACCATATAAGATGGTTTAACCATACATGAAACATTTAATTTTTGTGAGAAACATATTTCAAAAGTGGATGCAATATAAATTTAGAGTCGTTGGATGATGGTTTTTTTGAGTGGGAGGAAGCTTTAGAGTCGTTTGGTAGTAGTTATCGTTTCTTATGGTTGTAATTCCTAGCATCTTGCTAGATTGCTAGATTTTTGTTGGTAATATAAAATTGTCCGCCTTTTCAAAAAAAAAAGTGGATGCAATATAAATTAAACGTACACCTCGAATTCGACCATATGTGACTGGTAACGTAGAGCAAGATGCTCAACAAAACTACAACATTCATTTGACCATACGCACATGATTTCGACCTTTTGAGTTGTTTTCTAACTCTAAAATCTGAATATTTAAGTAAACAATACAACTTCACATGTTGCATTCAAAATATAAATGATGTTGATGAACTCCGTATGGTTAGTTGAATACAAAAAGGGTGTTAGATAACACCAAATTTGTTTCATACATCAAAGTTATGCTTATGCATACTTGTACAGTAAGCTATAACTGTTGTACAAAAACAATTTTTTTTGTTGTATTTATCAATCCCCATACAAAAAAGTTACTAGTTATATACTTCTAACTTAGAATAGATCAAGTTTTATAAAAAAAGAATTTAGAATAGACCAAAAGGGAGTAATTAACTTTTTTTTTTTTTGGCAAAAAAATATAGAAATTGCATAAAAGGAGTAATTAACTAAGCACCTAAGGAATATAACATATTGCAGTAATGTTCAGATGGACATTTCAGAGTGGGAAATACCAAATTTGGTAAATTTCAAAACAGTGAGGTTGGGTAAGTGTTAGATGACCCACCATTAATTTATAAATTATTTTAAGTGCTATAAATCTTTCAATATCTATCATAAGAAAACCATAAATCAGTCTAGCTATTTTTCCATTTATTTTACCCATTCAACTTGGTACATATAAGCAAGATATTTGAACATCAAGGCGGGGTTACATGTAAAGATACCGTAATAAGTATACGAAAGCATCAATGGTCTGTGCGTAAGCAGCGTGATAGGACAAAAAATGGTGTTATGCTTCTATGACTGAAAAACTGAGGTCAATCATTTTGTAGTGGATTATCATAATCTGAAATGTGTAGTATCGTCATTTTATCACTTAATTGGTTAAGAACTTAAGATTGTATGTTGATTAACTAAAGGTCCCAACTCCCAAGTCTAGTTCCCACGATTATGTAACTGCTTGTTCATCACCAATATACGCCAGTCAACGAGTGACAAAAAGTCGTAGTTTCAAAGTTGATTTTCTGGTATTCCAGAGAAATTGAAATCATTCAGCTAGAATACCCATCATTGTCTATGTTTATTATTAATGCACATCCAAATGTAAAGCACGTAAAAGTCTGATCAGTATGGCAGTTTCTTTGTACCCAAAATGAAGTATCTTCACAACAACACATGTCAGTAGCTTGACTATTGATGCCTCAGAAATCCCCATATATTCCTGAGCGTAACACCGCCTGCCCAAGAGGAAAAAAAACTCATAATTAGCATTTGAATATTTTAACAAACAATAAAAGTTGATTTTACTGAGAATAGAGTTGATTGCTACCCATGTGTCTAGGAGCAGTAAGAGCAGGGAACTCAGTGAAGAAAGCTATGGCTCGGCTCACAAAGTAACGCTCTCCATGATTGGCTATATAGATGGACTCCTGGGTATGCGCCCTCATGGTGATGTTAAATGGCCAAAGTAGTAAGTAGACGAGCTACACAAGGGAATAGATAATAATCGGTTAGAGTTTATGCATAGTGGCTATATATTATTGGAAAGATCTAAAAATCGACACGATATATCCCAATTGGATCTTATTAAGCTTCATCATAGATATGATCCGAATTTTGCCAGAAGTGGGTGTTGGCGTAGAAAGTTGGAAGTTGTGCATCCTTTGTTAGGGTGGATTTTTTTTCTTTTTTCCCCAATTTGTTAAGTGTATCTCTCTTTAACAAAGTTCTGAACCTAGTGGTTGTAATTTTTAAATTTAAACACTAACATGATGTGTTTAGAGTTAAGAGGGTCTAATTTAGAGGTGGCAGATGGGTGGCATGCTAGGAACGGCTCAAAATATGTTGGGGTTGAAATAATCATTTTTTAGTACCATGTCAAAACGGGTCTGGTCAACCTGTGCACAGTTATTTGGCCCATATAAATGGTCCTATGATCACACATAGACTTTATATGACTTTTAGCTCGTTTGATATGTTCGACCCATTTGGCCCATTCTTTCTCTCTATTTTTTTTCTTCCTAAAAATTCTATTTGATATGCTTAAGATAAAACACAACATATCAACTCATTCGAAAATGAATGAGTTGATTTCCACCTCCATCTCCGGGGCATACAAATTATAGATAAAAGATATTTTTAACTTCATAAGCTTGGTTGAGTTAGTGGTTTAATTGTAAGTAGCTATTCATGTCCCTTACTAACTTTTAATATCAACTAAAGTGGCTTACCCAGAACTCCAAGAGACTAAAACTGTAGTGGTGTCTTAAGTACCAAAACCAAGCTACTTGTATGGGCAAATTAAAGCAGTTCTTGAACTTTTGTCCAACAAAAGTAAGGATAAAAACTTCAGTGCCCCATAGAATCAGCAAGCCTAGAGAGCAGGCTGGCTGTTAAGAACAAAAAATCAACGAGTCAACAGATAAGTATATGATGTGTGGATTTCTATCATCTATAATGGGATCTTCTTTGAGTGTAATTTCTGAAGCAAGTGAAGTATAAAGTTAGAAAATTCAATTTTGGTATTCACAAAGTCCAATAATGTTTTTTTTATCACTCGTTCAAACACACTTGTAATTTTGTTGTGTCATTTTATTGAACAAATTGGATATAGCTCACCATGGTTAGTTCAGGTGACATTGGTGAAAGGACCATCCATGCAGGGACTAGCATTGTAGCCAAAAATTCAGCAACTCCATAGATGAGGTCTCTCCTTTTATTGAAAAAGACTGATAGCGAGTAACAGGAGAAAAACACAGAAGCCCCATCGAGTACTTTTACAATATCACTGAGGTTGACAAGTTAGTTTAAATTAAGAACATCTTTGGGATTAAACATGAATTTTGTGCTAGAAAATAGCATTGATGTCATGAACTCATGATTCCATATTCGTTTTATGTAAATCAGATTTAAAACTGAAACGAACTTGGTATCCATCAAAGAATTCATCTGAGTGCCAATAACTAGAATACGTGAATGTGGGATGTTACCTCTGATCAACAATTACAATGAAGTTGATTAGAGGACCTATAGAAGCCCCAAAGCAACATGCAGCTGCTAGCAAGAGCATTAACCTCGATATCTGTCCATTAAGTTTTGATTTTCAATATGCATCGGTAGTGAGTGATTGAATACAAAGAGCTTTTTGCATGGAATGAAGACGATACAAAATGAAAGGGGTTATATTACCTGCCACCATGGCTGAATCTTGGATAGCAAAGTGATGCTTGCAACAAATATAAGTGCTGTTATCCAACCGCCTATGTTTTGAATTTGATGCGAATAGGCAGCAACGGATGAAACGAAAGTGGTGGCAAACAAGGTGAAGTATACCTATACCGAATCAAAAAGTACACGGTTATTTAACAAAATGATAAACAACTTCTGTAACTTTATGATAACATTAATTTTGTGGCGGAAGCACTGAACTGAATGGTAACCAATTATTCTTATACTATAATTCTGCAAATCGCTTGTTCAAGTATAGTGCAAGCAATTATCTAGCTGTGAAATGGATCTGATATTGCTATCAAGTCAACATGCTACATGGACATACAAATCATGTAGTGAAAGACTCAGAGATCTCACACTTCAAAGGGAGAAACTTCTCTTGACTTTCACATTTTGAAGTCAAATTAGTTGATATTCTAAACTAGGACCTCTTTTATCTCATTTTCTAGCACTGTAAATAATAAGTCATGAGGAAACAATCACAATTCACAAACACTGCAACAGTATTTGTTTATTAAAGCCTACAAAATGTATAAGGATTAACTCTACTCATCACACCAAAGACTGATAAATATAGAAAACCGACACCAATACACCACATATTCCAGTTCCATTCAGCTAACACAATAAAACAAAAAACGAAAAACTATTCAGAATCAACATTGCATTGGACTCCAAAGTAATCCACCTCACAAATAAACAAAAAAACAGAACCTTACATATCGTTCAAAAACAGCTATAGAATATTAAGACTGTTTAATGAAGTCCAACACATTCCGTATATTAGAAATAAAGCACACACATTCCAGAAGATGTATAAGATAGAGAATGATTAATAAGTTGACGTATTTCACACTCTCATCATTAAATAAAAACCGAAACTAATCAAATCAATGAAAACTTTCTCATTATAAGTAATCGATATAAATGATTGGCAAACGTATATCCGCTATCAATTCTGAAACATATGTTTTGTAACAGATGATGCAATAAACTATCCGAACTCGGATCTCCTGCTAATCAAGTGGCGGATTTAGAATTTCGGCGTTGGGTATGCACACTTTATGTAATACTTTTATCTCCGAAGAAAATTGTACGTTTTTTCTCGGGTTTTCGGGTCGATTTGACGATTTCTCAACCCATTTAGTCGATATATTTAGTTACCTATATGCTCCGATCCAACTCAATATCACTATATGGAAGAGCCGTTAAGCAACAAATTTGCTCAATCAGTTAACCAATCTTAAATCAAGATCTATAAGAATGTTAGAAAGTAAAAATGTTAAAAGTTTGCAAGAATAGTAGTCTGTATCACTTCGTAATAATAGCTAACAACGAAGACACAAATAAGCTAGTCTAATGCAAGATAAGAAGTAGATGGCTATTAGGAAGTTAGTTACAGATATAGAAGTAGCTTTACGCTTTTTACTTCTTAATTGAAGGAGAAGAAAATAGAGGCGCGCACCGAGAGACGAGAGGAAGTGTAGCAGAAGTTGAACAGAGAGCCGTAAAGCAAGACACAAACGTTGGACAGCAGAGTGTGGAAGTGACTGCCAACGAGACAAAGTTAGGCTGCCATGGGGCTAGATTGTCCGTGAGCAACGAAGAAGTGATCAGTTTGGTGAAGAATACCGTTAGAGATCGAGGAACATGAAACAAACAAAATCTTTACAGAAAACTGGACATTAGTTTTTATGTGTTAATTTCACTATAATTGTTAATTTTAGCATAGAGCTAGCTAACGTGAACGCATAATCATGCAATTATGATGATTTTATTGAATGTAAGTTCACAAATGAATGTTATATTGATCTATTTTATGAGGTGGGTATGCATGCTAATTTCTCAGGGTATGCATTTAGTAAGAAGATATTAGAAGCTCATGAAAAAATAAAAAAAATTTCACTACTGAAATCCCTCACAGGGTATGCACGTGCATACCCTAACTAGTACACACATCCGCCACTGCCTGCTATAATTTTCTCTAAAGGATCATATAATGCAAGAAACAAACCTCTTCACTTTTAACTCGATTTTCCTACTATAATTTTGTCTTAAGGACTAATTAACACATTCATACTAATCCAAAATACATAATCTATACATAATAAGTGAAAAAATTTATAATAGCGAACAATTATGATATCTTATCTGCAATTTTCGCAACAGATTATTTAAAAAATAAACCGAATAACTTTTAATTCAAAATTTCCAACAGAATATTATCGTATAAGGACTAGTTAACACATTAATAGGATCAGACCGATTCAGAATATATAATTTGAAATCAACGAATGTAAAACATATGGCATAAACTAATTCTGAAATCAAATTAAAAAATTTCGCAGCAGATAACGGAAAAATCAAGCCGAATTGCTTCTAATCCAGTTCTCCTACTAATTCTCTCCTAGAACGACTGATGAACATATTCACAGAATCATACCGATTCGAAAAACAGAATCTGTAACCTAATGAGAGATAAACGTTCAAATTAACAGTTTCCGAGCAAATATACATATCAAATGATATTCAAATCACTTCCAATTTACATTAGTTAACGAAAAATTATCAGAAAAGGATAAAATTTTAATATTGATAGAATTATACCATGCTAAGGTGTGGAAGTACGAGAGGCGGTATCGGAGTAGCATCGTCCATCACCGTTGAATTCCACTGCTTGTTGAAATACGACTTCAATCGATCCATAGGATTTGCAGTTTGCGATTGTGTAAACGTGTGTGGAAGTGTGTGTGTGTGAGAGAGAGAGTATGTGAGAGTGAGGAGAGATGTGAAAGAAGTGAGCGACGGTTATCAGTTACAGGTTTGTTAAGGGAGGGAAACTTTTGAATAAAGGCAATTTCTTACACGTGTCATCATGCGTTTGGCTTTTTTTTTAGCGTTCGAAAGGTCATAAGTTTTTTTTTTTTTAGAAAATTACAAAAATCGTTCTTATGGTTTGACCTGAATTGCACAATCAGTCCTTTAATTAATTTAATTACATAGATGATCCTTTCTTTTGAAACTTGTAACGTAAATAGTCCTTTACACTAACGATTGTTAAATCTCCGCTAAAAAGGACCATGCATGTAAAAAATCTAATGGAAATTGATAAAAAGAGCCCTAAGGGCTTCCTTTAACATGCATCAAAATAAGTACATTCAAAAATATATATTTATTGTCCCCTTGAATTTTCAATTAGTCCCCCTGAATTATAATTAAAGTACAATGGTTTGATGCATGTCCAAATAGCTTAAACAAAGCCCTTAGGGCTTTTGTTAACAAAACCCAAATTTAATTCTTTAAATTTTTTTGAGTAAAATATAAATAATAAAATCTAGCATATGTATAGATACATTATATGGTGCACATAACATTATTTTCATTTCACTCATTTTATTCATTATCAAATTTGATCATATTCTCCTCTATAACTAGGGATGTTGACGAACTGAGTCAATTCGAATATCCTGATGCTTGACTCGACTTGTTTAAAAAATAAGTATGTTCGAGTTCGACTCGAACTCGATTAACTTTTTAAAACCATATTCGAGTTCGGGCTCGGATAATAATTTAGTTTTTGAGCTCGAGCTCTATACACGTTTAAGTTTATGACAATTTACAAAAATAAATAAATAAAATAGTTATTTAAGCTCAAAATGTTTGTTTAGAAGCTCAAGCTCGATAAAATCGTTTATAAGCTTAAACAAGCTCATTAAAAAGTATAGTAACTATTTTATGAAAGTTGAAATAAAGTTTGTAAAAGACATTTACACTTGATTAAACTTAAAATGTGTAAGTTTAATTAGTTATCATCAAACACTAACAATAAGTATGTAATTAGATTCTTGATGTTAATATTTATAGTGTGCTCATCTCATCCTAATGAGCCGAGTCGAATTTATTGTTTTGAAGCTCGGCTCGTGAAACTAATCGAGCAGTCTTTTTATGTTCGAACTCGACTCGGGCTCGAATAGTATTATGCTCGAATTCGAGATAAACGAGTTCGAACTCGAGTAGCTCGTTAAGTGCTCGGTTCCTTAACACCCATATCTATAACTTCAAATTTATATTTCACCACCATCTTTTCCTACCTAAATATACATTTTTTACTTAATTAGTTCCCACTTTTCAACGTCATTTTATTTTAAAGCTAGGGTCATCGAAAAAGATACAAAAGAGAAGAGATGGTGGCCACTAAAGTCATTACGAGATAAGATGAATGGGTAATGGAGAGTCCTTGAGTGGTGAAAGACAAATGTGGAAGAGGAATAATTTGACAATGAATTTGCTAAGCGAAATGTGAAAGCTGAAAATGATGTTGTGCACCTAATAATGTATATATACATATTTTAAATTTTATAATTTATATTTACTCATATAATATAAAATTTAAAAGAAAAAAAAAAAACTACACACGTGGTCTTTTTTAACGGAGATTTAACAATCGTTAGTGTAAAGGACTATTTACGTAACAAGTTTCAAAAGAAAGGACCATCTATGTAATTAACATAATTAAAGGACTGAATGTGCAATTCAGGTCAAACCATAAGGACGATTTTTGTAATTTTCTCTTTTTTTTTTTTTTTTTTTAATATAAATATAGGTTGAGAAAGTTGATATGATATATAGGGTGAGGTTCAAATGAGAATGAAATTTTTGGTGAGAATGGAGGAACCAACTATAACATGCCACATGTCACAAATCCCATTTTTCCTCATGTTTTTTAAACTTAAATATCTCCGAAACGGTAAGTCGAAAAATCATAAAAATTGCACCATAAAAATCAGCATTTTTTTCTCTTCGATTTGCCATCTCACAAGGTATACTTTCGACGAACTTTTTTTTTTGGTTTTACAAAATTAATAACACATGTGTTACTAGCTGTTAACGCATGTGTTAGTCGCTGCTAACACATGTTGTGTTAGTCGCTGCTAACACATGTGTTACACGCTAGTAACACATGTGTTACTAGCCTGTAACAAATGTGTTACTAGCCTGTAACACATGTGTTACCAGCGTATAACACATGTGTTAACAGCGAGTAACAAATGTGTTAGCAGCTTCTAACACATGTGTTACCCGATTTCAAAACCCACAAAAAAATCGGAAAAAAAATTCGTCAAAAGTATACATTGTCTCATCTCTAATCGAAGAGAATAAAACGCTAATTTTTATGGTGCAATTTTTATAATTTTTCGACTTACCGTTTGAGAGATATTTAATTTTTAAAAATTTGGAAGAGAGAGAGTAAAGTGACACGTGGCTCATTCCTATTGGTTCCCTTATTCTCACCAAAAGTTGTTGTACTTATAACACCCCTCATTCTGTACATCAATATTATATGATTTTACTCGGAAGCGTATATTAAAAACATACTTTACTATTATACATAATTGAAATGTACATAACTTTTTCAAAATATGATACACCACATAGGTTAAAGTTATTAAAACACTGTACACATATTACACAAACGGGGTATTATATAATTCCAAACTTAGTTTATAACAAAACTATATCAGAGTTAGCAGAGCAGTCAAACATCCCTTGCTTTCAAAGCATCACTTCCTGATCACCCCATAATTAACAAAACCTGCAGGAAGTAAAATGAGGGATTAGCACGAAGCTAAGTGAATGAACTTGTCACACACAATTCAACTTAGCATAATCATTTGTTTACACCAAATAACCGTAAACATATACATATTTCAATGAGGATCGGTGGCTCTTGAGATACCATAATACCCGGGTGGCTCTCCAAGAACACTTACCATCAATCTGTAAGGCCAATACAGAATAGAACGATAGCTTATGGTTATTACAATCAAACACAGGTTCTACACACAACGAATGAATCAAGACCCTGTATAATTAACACAATAACCAACTAGCCCAACTAACCAGTTGACCTCAATACCATTGATACACAGAGGCCACATAGCACGTAGATTTATAATCAATAACACAGACTAAACAGTCTACTAAACATATCTACGTTTACTTGTTGTAACCAAACAGTTACAACTAAATCAAAAGGTGAGTTCCAAATCCACTCACCGATACCTATGACGTCTCCACACTCAGGATTCTTATATCACTGAGTCTTAGGTTGATCAGACCCATAAGGAGGATGTTACAGTACTCATTTGAACCTTACTCCTGATATATAATCAAGGGTTAACAATTTCAATAATAACGATTAACGGGTGAGGTTCAAATGAGTACAATAATTTTTCGTGGGAATGAAGAATTAATAAGAATGCACTACGTGTCATTAAACCTATTTTTCCCCACGTTTTTAAAAATTAAATATCTGCCAAACAGTAAGTTGAAAAATCATAATAAATTGCACCATAAAAATCAACATTTTTTTCTCTTCGATTAGAGATCGCACAAGGTATACTTCGACGAACTTTTTGTTTTCGTTTTTTTGGTGGGTTTTGTAATCGACTATCACATATGATACAATAAGTAACACATGTGATACCAGCGAGTAACACATGTGATACCTGCGAGTACCACATCTGATACCAACGAGTATCACATGTGACACTAATATTTGTACAATTTGTAAAACCAATAAAAAAGTCGTCGAAAATATGCCTTGTGATATTGCAAATCGAAGAAAAAGAAATGATGGTTTTTATGGTGCAATTTTTATAATTTTTCAATGAGCATTCTTGAGATATTTACCTTTTAAAAATGTGAGGGAATGTGAATTTTTGTGACACATGGCGCATTCTTATTGATTTCTCCATTCTCATCAAATTTTCCATTCTCATTATAAGGTCACTCAACAATCATAACATAAATCGATGTAAATGAACTCGTTAATTGTAACACCCCCAAATTTAATGATTTGCGGAAGCATACTTGGGTGTTACTAATCAATATACAAAGCACAAGATATACAGTAAACGACCTCTAAATGAGACGTTGTAAAATGATTTAATAGAAATAAATGTTTGAAAACTTAATGTTTTCGTATACAAAATGTAGTTTCCTAGAATCCACGCGTATGGCGGGAGATTCTATTACATAATCAACATGTACAAAAGATAATGCTGAGAATCTCCGTTGATGCAGTTTAGTTGAAATCATGCGACTCTAGCTATGTCCTGAAGTAATCCTACTCCGTCTGTGTACCTGAGAATACATGCTAAAAGGGTCAACACGAATGTTGGTGAATCTCACAGGTTTGTAAGTAATATCAGTTTTGAACACAAGATTTCATCAGTAGTGCCCGTAGGCGTAAATCAAGTATTTGCAAATCTAGCAAATGTAAAGTAAATAAGTTATACCGTTGCCATGAGACTCATAATCGAAGCTTAACCCGTAAGTAATAAGTTGCTCCCGTGACATGCTCGTAACTGAGCAAGCATAAGTAACGAATAATAGTCGCCCGTTTATACAGTACGGTTCGTGATAGCGCTACTACCCCGGGCGGGGAGGGTCATTTCCCTAATGGATCCATTAACTAGTGTTCGCGCTTAAGTCCATAACTAACGATATATGATGGAGAGACTTTAGTGAAAAGTAAGTAACTCATGCAATCCCGTATAGTAAAATGTATAGTTCGTACTTGTGTTCAAGAAAAGTAAGCAATGTATCTCACCCCGTATGTAAAACAGTAAAAGTGGGGCTGTAAGACTCACCTGAGTCAGGTAGTAAGCAGTAGCAAACAGTGAGTAGTGTGTAGGTTCTCCGAACCCGTAACCTTTAAATGCCTAAACATATAAGGTTAAGTAAGTAGATGTTCCGTATGACCATTTAGGCTAGTTGTCTACACAACTCGTTATGTCCAATGTTGGTTCGTTACCGTTTGTTCTTAGAAATCATGGTTGGCCCGTTGGTGATTAGTTGTAGTAGTAATCTTAACATTATCATTTTGATTTCAAATAGTTATACTTAAAAGTGTTTATACGCTTTAGGTGATGGGGGTCCGGGGGCAGCGCCCCTGGTTAGCGGGGTTCCAGGGGTGGCAACCCCTGGTAGGGTCCAAGGGGCTGGCCCATGGTTGGGGTCGAGATACCAAGTCAGCTCGAAAAATTTTTATTTCTACTAAATTGCTTTGGTGAAAAACGCATCTGGACTTGAATTTGGGTGAATTCAAGGGATAAAATTTAGGTCTCGACACTTAGTAAAAATTGGTCTGAAACCTGCTGTTTTTAGCGTTACTTATAGCGACACTCAAGGGTTTAGGCGACACTTAGGAAGTGTCGCATGAAATGACGGATTCTGATTTAATGGCGTCACTTATGCAAGTGACGCATAGGGTGCGACACTTAAGGAAGTGTCGGTTCATAGTGACGGGTATTGAATTTGCGACACTTAGACAAGTGTCGGGAAAAAGGGGTTTTATGCGGCACTTAGGCAAGTGACGCAAAATTAGGGCTTTTAGCGACACTCAATGCGTCACTTAAGTGACGCACGAAGTGACGCTATACTGCAGTCGTCGTTGCGTCACTTCGAACTGTTGACGGATTTTTGGGCCAAAAATGAGTTTTCCGGCGACCACTTGGTCCGATTCTTTTACCCAACCCATATATGGACATTTTGAACATAAACAAACCACTTTCATGTAAAAATAAACGAAATCGAAGAGTTTCGGGGTTTTTGTCGGAAACTTACGCGGTGTCGGAATGAAATTCTGAAAAGATGAAGTTGTAGATCGTTGCGTGGTGGTTCTTTTTCTCTAATTATCTCGATGATTTGACGACGTTTGGTGGTGTGTTTTTACGATTTAGTGTGGTGGTGGTGTTTGTTGATTTAGAGAGAAAAGAAAGAGAGAGAATAGAGAGGGGTGAAGATGATGATGAAATGGTGGGGAAAAGGGGTGGATCCCCTTTTTGCTGATTTTCGTGGGGGGCCCACCGAGGTGCGGGTCTCCACTTTTAACTCCGTGTACTCGCGCTCCGTGCGGTGTTCGTTTTCCCGTTCGTTTAAACATTTATTAATTATTTTATATGTTTTAAATATACGTTTTAAATTACAGTAAGTTACTCAATATTTTTGTTGAAATATTTTACCAAATACTTAATAATTGCGTTATAAAATGTCACTTTAACTTGTTTTGTTTTGGTTGTGCGTTTAACATTTTAATCGTGTAGACGTTTATTTGTACGATACGAAATATGATTGAAATGTTATAAGAATAATATCCTGGATGTAATATTGTTATTAAATAATGTTACATCATTTAATAAAATTGTTCACCAACGTCCGTATTTAGTTGAACCGAATTACCTTCGATTTAAATTGCGTACGATTTAATCAAATCGCGTTTTTGTATATATTGATCAATATATATTTTGATACATTAATTAGCCTAAAACCGAGCTAATTACATGTATTAACAAATGATTAGGCACTAATCACTAGTCCTAATTTGGCGGGTGTTACATTAATCAAACAGATAACGTTATTTATAGAATGCTTCTTTCTAAAATATAAATTCATATGATATAGGCCTATGGTTGGTAATTAATCAACAAAAATAGGGTAAATACGATCAAAACGAGCAATTTTTTGGCCCCCCATTATGACGGGATTATATGCGCAAGTTTGTTACTTTGATTGAAATAGTATGGAATTTTGTTACTTGTTTTCTCGCATTTTCAACTCATGTTGATTTTGTTTAGTTATACCGATTATCGATGGTAAATAAATTTTACTTTAAAATACAAAATTAGATTAAAAAATATTGAGATTTGATTATTATATGATGATTCATACAAATTAGTTTCTCTGATGTTAACATCCAAAATTTATAAACAAAAAATTGTGATAAAACAATAATGGCTAGTTAAATAAAGATAATAAGAAAACTAATAATAATAATAAAAAGTAAATACACCAATGATAACTCTTTAAGGAAAAAAAAAAGAAAACTTTCTCGGATTCAAACCTAGGTAGGTAACACATAGATTAGAGACTTAACCAAATCAAGCTACTAATACTTTTGCTAAAACTAATGATTTAGTTTTTGAGTAATGCTAAATAGGCCTACTTAGACAGACCTACAAATAGGCCTAAAGATGTGATTGATTGAATTTTTTCTCTCTCTTAATCTCATCCAATCAATTTTTCAAACCCACCAATCACAACTTTAGGCCTATATTTAGTCTTATATAAGTAGGCCTACCAATCATTTTCCTTACTTTTTATAAATTTATTTTAAATGAGCCTAATAAGACAAAAAGGAACCTTCTTTTACTCTTTATACTGTTCATAGTTGTCCAAGTATTGATTATAAGAGCACGAGGAGCGCTTGATGGAGTTTCAGTGTTTTGTTCGGTGTTATTGAAAACATTGAAGTATAACACTGAAAGGGAAAAGTGGGGTAATGGTTAATCTTGAGGTTCAGTATTTTGTTCAGTGTTTTGGTGATTATTTTATTAATTTTATTACACCCTTGCATACGTTTACATGGAAGAAAAAAAAAAAAAAGAAGAACGCGTCACTTGCTCACCGTTTACATACCAACGGTGATCTTGAACGGTGGTCACAAACGTTGGAGAGGAGTGGAAAACTTTGATGTTCGACGTTCAAAAAGAAAAACGCTGCCGGCGTTCATGGGCACTCCCCATGCTCTAAAGGGGAATAATACATATTTACCGTAGTATATGAATATGCTTGATGAGGGGACTACTTACGTAATTTTTAATTATAATTTTTGTTGGTTTTCATATATTTGAAGTGAATGCTTAATTGGTAAACTTTCCAATTAATTTTGTTGATTTTGAAGATTTAATTGTATGCGTTTCTTGATCCAATTTACGATGATTTAGTGGATTTAATTAAGCATTATACTTCTGTAGCTTATGGTGGGTTGGGTAAGAATTAGATGAACCACCATCAAATTTTGATGTATTTTTTTATTTGATTTCATAGATCTTTCTATACACCAACAACAGTAAAAAATAAAAATAACTTCATATAGCTACTATATTCAACTTCCTATCAGTAAAAAAAAAAAAAAGCACAAGAAAATAGAAGTATATGTAAGCAAGAGTTAAGGTGGTGTTACTTGTAAGTTGTAATAGGAACCCAAAGCCCAAAGGGATGGACAGTCAATGCTCAAGCAGTGAGATAAGATAAAAGTTGTACTATTTCTCTATATATGTAATGTATTGAAAGAAGTCAATCTTTCTGTGTGCCGTAGTGGATTATCATAACCAGAAATGGTGTAGTTTCATCATTTTCTATTTAATTGGTTAAGAATGAATGTAGATAAACTAGAGCCTAGAGGTCCCAACTCCTAAGGCCTGTTAGTACATATCCTATCATTATGTAAAAATGCTTGTTATTCACAATAAACGTCAGTCAACGCGTGACAAAAATTCAGTAGTTTCATAGGTATTCTAGAAGAACTGAAATCGTTCAGCTAGAAATCCCAACATTGTCTATGTTTATTAAAGCACATCCAAATGTAATGAGCGTAAAAGTCTGATCAGATGGCAGTTTCTTTGTACCCAAAATGAAGTATCTGCACAACAACACAATTAATGAAGTGCTCAACTACCGACGCCTCAGAAATCCCCAAATCATCCTGAGCATAACTCCACCTGCCCAAGAAGATAAAAAAACTCATAATCAGCATTTTTAATAGTTTAACAAAAAAGTTAAGTTGATTGGTACCCTTGTGTCTAGGAGCAGTTAAAGCAGGGAATTCAGTGAAGAAAGCTATGGTGCGGCTTGTAATGCTATTTTCACCATGACGGAGCATATAGATGGACTCCTGGCTATGCGCCCTCATGGTAGTGGTGAATGGCCAAAGTAACAAGTAGATGAGCTGCACAAGTGAGTATATCATAGTTAGAGTTTACATAGTTGCAATATAATAACTGACAGATATATCCCAAATTCCCAATTAGTTCTTTTTGATCTTCATCATATATATGATCTCAATTTTGCCAGAAATAAGTTCTGTCCTTGGTAGCCTAGAAAGTTGAAAGTCGTGCATTTCGACTTTCGAGTGTATTTTCTTTAACGAAGTTCTGAATGTAGTGGTTGTAACAATCAAATTCAAAATTCAATACAACATGATGTGTTATGAGTTTCGGGTTATTAATATAGAGGTGGTTGGATGGTGGGCCTGGCGTGCTAGGTAAAGGATCAAAATGGGATCGGGTTGAAATCATCATTTTTAGTAGTATGTCAAAATGGGTCTGGTCAACCCGCACACAGTTATTTATGCCTTTCCTAAAAAGACTTCAAATAACTACTATGTCATCTATGATTACAAAAGAAATTTTAGTACAATAATGATATAATTATTTGACTAAAACGATTTAGGTGGCTACACACACACAGATTTTGAATGACCTATTAGCTCATTTGACATGGTCGACTCATTTGGCCCATTGCCTTTGTAGCTAAAAAGTTCGATTTGACATGTTTGAGATAAAACACAACAGTAAAGTCGACTCATTAAAAAATGAATGAGTTGATTTCCACCTCCACCCCCAGTTCATATAAGTTATACTGTAGATATTTGTAACTTCAAATTTAGGTTGAGTTAGTGGTTTACTTTTCAGAAGCTATTTATGTCCCTTATTGACTTATATATCAAGTAAAGTGGCTCACCCAGAACTCCAAGAGACTAAAACTATAGTGGTGCCTTAAGTACCAAAACCAAGCTACTTGTATGGGAAAAGTAAACCAGATCTTGAACTTTTGTCCGATGAAAGTATGGATAAAAACTTCAGTGAACCATAGAATCAGCAAGCCTAGATAGCAGGCTGGCTGTTAAGAACAAATGGTCAATGAGTTAAACGGTAAGTATATGATGTGTGGATGTCTATGATCTACAGTAGGATATTCTTTAAGTGTAAATTCGGAAGCAAGTGAAGTACAAAAGTAGCAAATGCAATTTTGGTGTTCATAGCTGCAAAGTCGAATAATGTTTTTTTAGTCACTTCTTCAAAGACACTTGGTAAATTTGTAATGTTATCCTAGTGAACGAAATCTAGGTTATAATATAAAGTATAGCTTACCATTGTTATTTCAGTTAACGTTGGTGAAATGGCCATCCATGCGGGGACTAAAGTTGTAACCAAAGACTCAGCAAGTCCATAGATGAGGTCTCTCCTTTCTGTATAAAAGACTGCTACCGAGTAACAGGAGAAAAACACAGAAGCCCCATCGAGTACTTTTGTAACATCACTGAGGTTGACAAGTTAATGCAAGTTAGGAGCATTTATTATGGGATTAAAAATGGATATTGTGCTTGAGAATAGCATTCTTGTGATGATAATATATTCATATGACATAATCCAGATTTGAAATAGTAATCAAATTGAAACTAAGTTGCGTATACATAAAAGAATTCACCTGACTGCCAATGACTAGAACATGACAATGTGGGATGTTACCTATGATCAACAACCACAATTATATTGATCAGTGGAGTTACTGAAGCCCCAAAAAAATATGCAGCTGCTAACAAGAGCACGGGCCTCGATATCTGTCCATTAAGTTGTGATTCAATATGCATAGGTAGCAAGTCATTTAAAATTAAGTAATATTTGCATGGAATGATGAGAATGCAAAACAAAATGAGGTTTTACTTACCTGCCTCCATTTCTGAATCTTGTATAGCCAAGTGATGCTTGCAACAAATATCAGTGTTGTTGTCCAACCGCCTATGTTATGAAACTGATGCGAATAGAGGCCCAGGAGTGAAACTAAAGTGGTGGCAAACAATGACGAGTATACCTATACCGAATTAAAAAGTACAGAGTCATTTCACAAAATGATAAACAACCAGAAACTTGATCTTGTAACATTATAATAACGTAAATGTATGGTGGATGCACTGAACCATACGGTAACAATTTTTTCTTATAGAAATCTGAAAATTGCTTGTTCAAGTATAGTGCAGGCAATTATCTAACTAGGAAATGGATCTGACATACAAATCATGTAGTGGAAGACTCAGTGATCAGTGGTCAAATAAGTTAATATTTGAAACTAAAACCTCTTTTTTCTCATTTTCTAGCATTGTAAAAGGTAATTCATGGGGGAAACAATTAGTGTTTCTTAAACAATTCACAAGCACTGCAATTGTATTTGCTTCTTCAAGCCTATAACATGTATATTATTAATTCTACTAATCAAACCAGATAGTTATAGATACTGAAGCAGAAACAAAAATACAAAATTCTTCAAAATCCAAATATTATTGGACTGAAAAAGTAATTCGCCTCACAACTCCAAAACAAACTAAATCAAATGGAACCTTACGATTGAGTCAAAATTATTATCCTCGCATATCATTCAACAACAACTAATGGAATCTTCAAACTGTTTAACGTAGTCAAATACATTCCGTATTAAAAACAACTACTGCGCATTCCACAAGCTGTATAAGACTTAAAATGACAATACTTTGACATATTTGGCACTCTCATCTTAAACTAAAACCGAAACGAATCAAGTCTATGAAAACTTTCTCGGTATAGATTATCGATATTTATGAGCGATAAACGTATATCAGCCATCAAATATGAAATTTAATTAACACTTTTTGCAACATATGATGCCATAAACTATCTGAACTCAGATCTCATACTATAATTTTCTCAGAAGGACCATATAATGCAATAAAGACTAATGAACATATTCATACTAATCCATAATACATATTCTAAAAACAACAAGTGATAAACTTATAACAGAGAACAATTCTTATATTTTATCAACAATATTCACAACTGATTATTCAATATACAAACCGAATAACTTCTACAAACATTCTAACGGCATTATATTGTATAAGTACCGATTAACATATTAAAAGCTTCGGACGGACACACAATTCACAATCTGAAGTCAACGAAGGTACTACGTACAGCATAAACTAATTCTAAAACCTTATCAACATTTTTCGAAACAGAGAACGCAAACGAACAAACCTAATCGCTTCTAATTCAGCTCTCTTACTAATTCTCTCTTCGAATGACTAATTAACAGAATCAATAGTGATAAGCGAAAAACAGAGGCTGATCGATTCTGAACTCTAACTAACAGTTTTCACAACAGAGAATGCAATATACATATAGAAACACTTCCATAATTCACATTTTCTAACAAAAATTGATCGTGAGATGATTAAACTAAGATATTGATAGAATTATACCTTTCGAAGGTGTAAATGTGCGAGTTTCTTTAACGGAGTAGCATCCTCTATCACCTTTGGATTCCACGGCTTGTTGAAATAGTTCCTCACCCGATCCATGGCGTTGCAGATTGTGATTGCGTAACTGTGTGTAGAAGAATGTGTTTGAGTGTGTGTGAGTGAAGAGAAAGGTGAACGAAGTGAGCGACGGTTATTTTAGTTATGTCGGTTTGTTATAAGAGAGGGAAATTTTTGAATAAAGCAATTTCGGACACGTGTCACATATTTTGGCGTTTTGTTACAGTATTATTTAAAAAAAAAAAATTTTAAAAAGTTAAAGTTATTACAGTAAAGAGTATATTGGGGCTAGTTGGTTTAATCAGTTTAGAAATTTCAATTAAACTATAATATTAAAGAAAAACAATACTTTTCAAATTTTACTTTTTTTCCTTATTACTAAAACAGTATATTTTTAAAAGAGTAAACATAAAATATAACTTAATAATATTTATCTTTCTTTATGTATTTAGAGAAAATTACATAAACTGTCTTCATAGTTTGGGCAAAATTTCACTCGCAATCATTTTACTAATTTAATTACACCGATCATCATCTCTTTTGAAACTTATTAAGTCTATAGTTCTTTAGACTAACAATTATTAATTATCTGTTAAAAAGGAACACACATGTGTAGTTTTTTATTCTTTTAATTTTTTGTGTAAATATAAATTATAAAATCTGAATTATGTATAGATAGAATTATGTATAGATACATTATTAGGTGCACAAATATTATTTTCATCTTTCACATTTCACTTAGCAAATTAATTTATCACCAAATTGTTCCTCTTCTGCATTTAATTATTAAATAGTTCACAGCCGTCTTTCACCACTCAAGGACCCTCCGTCACTCATTCATCTTATCTTATGATGACTTTGGTGGCCACCATCTCTTCTCTTTTGCATCCATTCCGATGACCCTAGCTTCAAAGTAAAATGACGTTGAAAAGTGGGAACTAACTAAGCCACAAATGTATATATAGGTGAAAAAAGATGGTGGTGAATTTGGGTGGTGGAATATACAAATTGATGTTTTAGGGAATAATAGGACCAAATTTGATGATAAATAAAATGAGAGAAATGAAAATAATGTTATGTGCACCTAATAATGTAAATCTGCCATGGGTATTTATCATAATAGTACCTACCACCAATGAAGCGCATGACCCATAACGTTAAAGTTTAATCCGTGCGAGTGCCAGCTTGGACGTTGTGGTTTATGTGATGGAGATGATTTGCCCGACGGTGTTGGACCTAGTGGGGGGTTCGCTCGTGCTCCATTAAAATATGAAGCGGCTCCGGTGGGTGGTCAAATACCCATTATTATACATATGTTAGAATTTATAATTTAAATTTTACTCAAATAAATTTAAAGAATAAAATTTTTTACACACGATGTCCTTTTTAACGGAGAGTTAGCAAACGTTAAATGTAAAGGAATATTAACAAGTTTTAAAAGAAATGATGATCGGTGTAATTAAATTAGGTAATGGACTGTTAGTGAAATTTGTAGCAAACCATAAGGATAATTTATGTAATTTTCTCACGTATATATATACTACTATAAAAATCAACACATAATTTAATGTTAGCCGCTCAATACATCATAATATGTTTGTCTCAGTTTATTTGTAGGTATACTATATTACTGATATATATTGCATATATTTATGGGTTAATAATGGTTTAATCAAAATCAACACACACACACACACACACACACACATATATACATGTACATATATTTATGGGTTAATAATGGTTTAATCCCTAAAGTTTCACTTTTTTTTCGTTTTAACCACTCAACTTTTTTTTGAATGTTTTAACCATAGTTGTTAACTCGTGACTCGACTCGTGATTCGGAGTATTAATTTTTAACTCGTGACTCGTGACTCGACTCGACTCGTAAGAGTCATAATTTTACAGTAAATACATATATTTATATCTATATGTATATTATTGTTTAGATTTCTATCCTTAATTGAAGTAAAACATGATGAAAGTCATTAAATAACACAAATGTTTAATTTATAATGGATTATTAGTCATTTTCTATCATATTTTGTCATTTTATATTTTTTATTATATTATATTAAACGTGTGTCCTGTTTCCGACTCGTAAGAGTCGCCCAAGACTCGTAAGAGTCGCCCACTACTCGGAAGAGTCAATAAATGACTCGTAAGAGTCAAAGCCATTTACGAGTCGGGGTCCGAGTCGCCTCGTTTTTTGAATTTCTGAGCCGACTCGTAAGAGTCGACTCGTGAATCGTAAGAGTTTAACAACTATGGTTTTAACCACTCAACTTAGGGTCAATAATGGTTTAATCCCTGAACTTTCAATTTGTTTTCGTTTTAACCACTCAACTTTGTTTTAAACGTTTTAACCACTCAACTTATGAGTTGACTATACTTTAACCACTAAAGTTCATTTAACCATTAAAAAAAACCCTTTCGTTAACTTATAATGAAAGTTTAGATCAGGATATATAAACTTTGAACTGATTTTTTATCGACCAAGGTTGTCAAGAGAGAGATCTTACCTAGGATCGTTTTTGTCTTCACAAGATCGAAATCGTAAGATCAAATCGGGATCGTAAGATCTTACGATTTCGATTTGAGCATAGGATCTTACGATGTCGATCCGATTCAATCTTACTTAACATGAATATAAGTTAAGAAAATATAAATTAGTTAATTTTTGTCCAATAAAAGGTTAATAGGTTTATTATTTGTCATGCAATTAATCTTTTATATGCATTATAATACACATTTATGAGATCATAATGTATGAGTAGGATCTTACGATCCCGATTTGATCTTACGATTTTGATCTTGTGAATACAAAAACGATTCTAGGTAAGATCTCTCTCTTGATGTAACACCCCGAATTTCAGAAATTAAATTTCGTACGTGGATATATAAGTATTATGAAGTATTAAGATATAGATAAAAAGATATAAAATAAAACGTAAACGAATGTACCAGTTCCAGACTGTAAAATAAAGAAATTAAAATTAAAAACACAGAAGTATACGTGGGTGGTTTGTAGTTATCTTATTTCATTCTAAAAACTTCCTGAGTTTTCTTTCTCTTTCTCTGTACGAAGAACACAAGCCCAGAACCAAATCCTTTCCATTAAATCATTAAGTTTAAATGTGGATTCAAGATTTCCAGAGGTTAATTAATCATCTTCTTCATTTTCTAAATCCTTGTAAGTGCTTTCTTTCATAGATTTAACCTAATAATTGGGGTTTTCATGGGATTTCACAAATTGATCAAACTAAATATGAAATTAGGGTTTTAGGTTAGTGAAATTAGTGTTTATGAGTGTTATTGAGTTTGTATGATAATATATTACAACTTAAAAGTGATAAATTCATAGTGTTCTTGAGCAAATATTAGGGTTTTAGCTAAAATTATATAGAATGATTCTAATGAGTTAGTGATGATAATTATAGTGTCAATATATTATTAATATGATGTTTCAACAAGAATTTAAATGATTATGTTACTAAAAGATAATTATGATTATGTAAGTAGTAATTATATTAGTAGAATTATAAGTTAAAGTAAGTGAAACATGAGAAATCATAAGTGGGAAAGTATTTGGGTCAATATATGTATATATGATGATTAGTAGTATTAAAGTATGTTGTTGTTGTTATGAATTATTGCTAGGTGTCAAAGTGTTGGAATCATCTTCGTTGTCTACGTGTGATAAATCATCGGTGGAAAATCAAGGTGAGTATATAGGGGCTAATTGAGTAATGGTTGTATGTGTTTCCGGATTGCTTTCGAGCAAGAGGATCATACAACCACGTGTTTGTTATTTGTAATTATGTGTTTTAAATAATTGATGATGATTATGATGAAGAGTATGAATGATCATGTGTGTTTCCGGATTGCTTACGAGCAAGAGGATCACATGGTCAAGAGAAATATGACTTGTATCTAGCCTTGTTTCTTGAATATGATATCCATTTCGACGTGTTTTGGAATCATGAGCCTTGTTCCTTAAAGTGGTATTCATTTCGACGTGATTTCATACCACCAAGCCTTGTTTCTAACGAAGCCTTGTTTCTTAGGGTCGGATCCGTTATGTGCTTGTTTCTTATGTGGTAATATGAAGATGTGGAGTAAGATTAGCTATGTTGTTGATTAATTGTGTTTAATGTTAATGATATGTGGTTGAAGGTTTAATTAGTTTCTTATATGCTCACTAAGAGGTGGTTGCTTACCCCTTCCATGTTTCATGCTTTTAGGTAAATCGGATTACGGAGAAAGGAAAATGATTAGTGTGGATGGCTTGCTAATAGTGAGTTGCAAGTCTCTCTTCTTTAATTATCGTTTTGTATATGGCTTGTGTAAATCGTCCATGGGTCAAAGAATTGAAGTCAAACATAAAACATGTCTTTTGTTAAATGGTTAGTTGACTTTGAAAGTCAATGGTGGTATAAAGTCAAATATGTATATGTTTTGATATGTGTGTGGTGTATATGAATATGAGTAGTGTTGTTGAGCTTAAACGAATGAAATGTGATAACGTGTCATTTTGATTGGTGGGTCGGTTTAGGGGTTGACACATAGTCAATTGGGTTGAAATAGTCACACGTGATTTGTATTGGTCGAATCTGTGGTCAAAAAGAGGTTATTTAGTGAAACGGGTCAAAAGGTGTCGATTTGGGTCAAAAGAAATGCTTTTATGTCACGAATGAATGGAATAGTGTTACGGCACTTTGGTTTAGTGCTACAAATTTGTTTTATCATATTAAATTAGTGTGTAAAATGCTTTGACCAGATTTTGAGTAGTTTGAGTTTTGATATGTCAAGTAAAAGTGGTCAAAATAGTCGAAAACAACCCATACGTCCAGATTTAGTGTTTTCGAGAAATATGAAAAAGTCCAAAAAGGAAAACCTTTAATATGGTCAAACAAAGGTGCCTGCAAATTTTCATGGTCTAATTCTTTGCGGTTTAAAAACTATGAGTGTTTGAATTTAGTTCTAAAACCTTAGTCTGTGTTACCACTAGAACAAGCTTGTTCTAGCCTAAAACAAGCTTGTTCTAGCCTAAAACAAGGTTGTTTTACCTCTTTATACTATATGGCTGGAAATTTACATACCCCGTTGTCTTATTTTGGGTCAAAATCTAAAGATGAATATACGGTATTAAATGTACAAGATGTGGGACCGAGGTGTGGGACCCGAAAAAAAAAATAAAAAAAATTCGAGTTTAGGGGCGTTTCACTTGACAACCTTGGTCGATAAAAAATCAGTTCAAAGTTTATATTTCCCGATCTAAACTTTCATTATAAGTTTACGAACGGGTTTTTTTTAATGGTTAAATGAACTTTAGTGGTTAAAGTATGGTCAACTCATAAGTTGAGTGGTTAAAACGTTTAAAACAAAGTTGAGTGGTTAAAACAAAAACAAAGTGAAAGTTCAGGGATTAAACCATTATTGACCCTAAGTTGAGTGGTTAAAACATTCAAAAAAAAGTTGAGTGGTTAAAACGAAAAAAAAGTGAAACTTTAGGGATTAAACCATTATTAACCCTATATTTATTGTATATATTTAATGTGATCATTTAATTTGGATATATAGTAGCTAGCTAGAAGTTGGTAATTGCAGGGATTCTGGTTACTGGATTGTGATAATTGCAGGAGTTTTGATTATTGCAATGTGGTAATTGGCAATTGCAGGAATATATGGGCATATGGCTACTGATATTTTGGCGGAAAAATTTGATATAAATAAATATATTAATATCGAAGTGGTTAGCTTTAACCCACCTATAGTAAACCTGAAAATTAATTTATTTTTGAATATATATATATATATATATATATATATATATATATATATATATATATATATATATATATATATATATATATATATATTTTCGTGAATTAAATATTAAAAAAGCGGTTCACATATACCGCCATATCGTATAAAACACAATACCATTTTATTAAATAATAATAATATAAATAATTAAAGAGCCCACCGCCATACAAAAATTAACAAAACCGCCTAACTATGTCTTAAAACCCAGAACCAAATAACCAAGACACACCGCCTTATATTAGGAAAATGCCCGTCCTTAAATGACATTCAATACCCATGCATGTATCAAAAGTAGACCGCCATGATCATTTTTAATCGCCTTGAATATGTTTATTTAAGGCGGTTATTTCACCGCCCCTAAATAAGTTTTTATTTTAAACATCGCTCGCATAGATGGCGGGCCAGTCACCGCCCGTAATGGGCTTTTTTACCACCTGTAATGTTCATTTTTGTAGTAGTGACCGGAGATGGTCTAACAGATTGCCTTGAAGATAATTCATTCTATTACATTTTAATCGATTAGATAACTCATTACTTCATACTTTGGTTAATCTTAATTTTGTAATATTTTCTGATTTTTTTATGGTCGTTAATTAAAAGGAGCCATTTATAATAAAAAAAATAAATAAATAAAAAAAGTTATATATCTAAGGTTAAAAAGTATAAAAATAAGTTAAGGTTAAAATGGTAATTTGTTCTCATCTGGGTATTTCATTCAACACGTAAAGTAACAATCATTATATGTTTCCTCATTTATGTTTTCTGTATCTATAATTAGAGTATTACAACTGAATGATGAAGCTATTTCATAATTTGTTAACTTTAAATAAGAAATTATTTCTAAAATTTGAATTAATTTAAAATAGAGTGAAGCGTAGTAATAAAGGTGGTGTTGCTAGTAATTCTGTAATAGGTAACAAAATTATAGAAGTCAATTCTGAAAGCCAAACAACTTAAGTGAAATAGACTTTAGTAAGAAATCGACGTTGGATATATGTTGGACTCCTGACTATCTTACAATTGTCATTTCTATGATCTTATTTCATGAATGACATGAATGCATGAATTGATCTCCGAAGCTTGCTACGACTAAAAGATAATTCATGTTTTCTGACACCAAGAAAGCACTGTTCTCTGCAGATACTAATCGTGTCATGCAATTATTTCTAAAATTTCGAGGTGTATGGGCAACTTCGCCTGTATATATATCTAAGAAATTCATGCTATTGCGATTACCAAGTCCAGAAAACTGAGAGCGATACATGCGAATTGAGATTATCGTTATTCATAGTTTGAAAGTTAATAAACGGAACTATTTAGTAAGAATACACAACATACATTGTTTGACTTTCTGTTCATGAATTCAAATCCGAATGTAAAGCGTGTGTAAGTCTGATCACTATGGCAGTTTCGGTGTACCAAAAAATGAAGTATCTGCACAACAACATAAGTAATAGCATGGCTACTCACGTCTCAGATATCCCCTTATATTGCTGAGCATAACACCGGCTGCCCAATAAAATAAAAACTACAAGTTAGCATTTGGATATAATAAGAAAAAGTAAGTTGATTTCACTGAAAATTGAGTTGATTGGTACCCTCGTGTCTAGGAGCAGTTAGAGCAGGTAAATCGGTGAAGAAAGCAAGGGTACGCCTCACATAGTCAACGTCTCCATCACCAGCTATATAGACGGACTCCTGGCTATAAGCCACCATGTGACAGTTAAGTGCCCAAAGTACTAACCAGGGAAGCTGCATAAAGGAAGAGATTATAATTAGTTAATGTTTAGGCACAGTTGCAATCTAATTATTGTAATAAGATCTTAGCATTAACAGAATATATCCTAGTTGGATCTTGAGCTTCATCATAGATAAGATTTCAATCATGCCAAGAAAAGCAGTGTGGGCATAGCAAGTTAAAAATTATGGAGGCTCTGTTATAGAGGATTTTTCTTTTTATTATGTTAGTGTCATTTTTCATTAGCATAGTTTGTGGTTTTAGTTTTCAAAACATAAATACCGATGTGTTAAGATTGAGGGGTACTAATTTAAGGGTGGCAAAATGGGCGGGTCTGGCATGTTACGTAACGGGTCAAAATGGGTTAAGGCTAAAAGAATCCTATTTAAGTTAAATGTCAAAACGGATCTGGTTAACCCACAAATAGCAATTCCTGACTTCTTTTATGAGACTATAAATGACTGATATGCTATATGTTAATTCAAAGGCAATATCATTACAATTTACAATAATGTTAAAAATCATTTGAAAACAGAATATAGAAGGTTGTACAACGTCAAAACAGATCCTGTTTGTTAGGCTTGACCCTTAAAATTAACCCGTTTTATGTTCACTAAATCTTTTTATATTGACTCGTTTCTTATTCACTAATCAGACTTGGAGTCTCGTTGATTTACCTGCAGGACGTAAACCCATTGGACTTAAGTGGGTTTACAAGCTGAAAAAAGATCCAAGTGGTAATATATTGAAGCACAAAGCAAGACTAGTCGCTAAGGGATATGTCCAAAAGCCCGGAGTTGACTTTGATGAAGTCTTTGCACCGGTTGCTCGGCTTGAAACTATAAGAATCATATTAGCTCTTTCAAGCTCACATGGATGGAAGGTATACCACTTGGATGTAAAGTCAGCATTTCTGAATGGGACATTGGAGGAGGAAGTCTATGTTACTCAACCTGAGGGATTTGTGAATGCTAATTACCCGGAGAAGGTGTATAAACTGTCAAAGGCACTCTATGGGCTTCGGCAAGCTCCTAGAGCATGGAACTCAAGGCTGGATAAATGCCTAAAAGCGCTGAACTTTAAGAGATGTGGGCTGGAATATGCTGTTTACACAAGAAAGCAGAATGGTAATGTCTTGATAGTTGGTGTCTACGTCGATGATTTAATTGTTACAGGAAGTTGTGATGCAGATGTCAAGTATTTCAAGCAACAAATGAACAAAGAATTTGAGATGAGTGACCTTGGCTTACTCTCATATTATTTGGGAATCGAAGTGACACAACATGAAGATGGCATCACACTTAAACAATCTGCTTATGCAAGAAATATTCTCACAAAGGCTGGGATGGCTATTGCAATCCATCCCAATTTCCAATGGAACACAAGGAGGAGCTCACAAAGGATGAAGGTGGAGTTCCAGTTGACCCGAGGCAGTTTCGAAGCATTATTGGAGGTTTAAGGTATCTCACACACACCCGACCCGACATTGCATACGCTGTCGGAATAGTGAGTCGTTTTATGGAAAGGCCAACCGTGAAGCACATGCAAGCTGTGAAAAGGATCTTAAGGTATGTAAGAGGAACGGAGGACTATGGTCTTATCTACGTGAATGATCGACAAGATGATGAAATTACAGGTTATTCAGACAGCAATCATGCAAGGGATGTAGAAGACAGACGGAGTACTGGGGGTATGGTTTTCTATTTAAATGAAAATATGATCACATGGGGATCACAAAAGCAACGGTGTGTAGCACTCTCATCTTGCGAGGCTGAATTCATGGCTGCAACAACAGCTACATGTCAAGGCATTTGGGTTAGTCGTTTGGTTCAAGAGATAATGGGAAAGAAGGTTGGTCCAGTCACACTCTATCTCGACAACAAGTCGACCATAGCTTTGATAAAAAATCCGGTGTTCCATGGAAGAAGTAAGCATATCGATCTCAGGTACCATTTCATAAGGGAGTGTGTTGAACGTGGAGACGTGACAGTGAAGCATGTATGCAGCAAGGAGCAAAGAGCTGACATACTCACGAAACCATTGGCTCGACTACAGTTCATGGAGATGAGGAGACTGCTTGGAGTAAAGAGCATATCTGATTATGGATTAAGGGGGAAAATGTTGGAATAATCCAGAATTAGTCATTGGTTATTTTATGACTAGTAAGTTTACATGAATAAAATTAAATGGGTTAATTTACGTATGCATGAAGAGTGCTTCTGGAAGTGGGTATGATATTGCATGTGAATAAGACATGTGCATGTGCAAGTATATGGAAAGTCTTGTGGTGGCTATAATTAATGTAAGCATGAGAATGAACAATACGTTATCCACATGCATGGTAAATGAGTCGGCGCATGTATGATGAACATAATGGATGCATGACTAAAAGAAAGTCAAGAAAGTGTGCTTGTCAATAATGGATGTTCTATTTGTTTTGTTTGTTTTTGTTTTTGAATGGTTCCCACGTATGTATGTAAGGCTATAAATAGCCCTTTAACTTTCATGAATAAAGTAAGTAGTGGTGTGTGCTTTCTTTTACATATACCCATCATCTCTCTCTTTGCATATTTTAAAAACCCATCTTCTTTCTGCTTTCTTTTTGTTCTCCCATAAACACATACACATAAACGTATAGAAAAGGGTCTGTGATATTTTACATTTGGTATCAGAGCTAGCCAATTTATGCCCAAATACCAACCAAAAACTACACAAATGTCAAACAAAAACGAGAAAGACAACCAAATCACTCTTCACTATCCTATGCTTTCAAGAACAAACTATGCTGCTTGGGCTATCAAGATGAAGGTATTCATGCAAGCCCAGGGAGTCTGGGATGCTGTCGAGCCTAAGAACCAAGGGGATGCTGTCGAAGCAAAGAAAGATAAAATGGCATTGGCTGCCATTTATCAAGGAATTCCGGAGGATTTGCTGTTGTCATTGGCGGAGAAGCAAACAGCACAAGAAGCATGGGGTACCTTGAAGATAATGTTTATGGGGGCAGATCGAGTCAAGACCGCGAAGGTTCAGACTCTGAAAGCTGAGTTTGAAACTCTTAGCATGAAGGAGACGGAGGTGATCGATGATTTTGCTATGAAGGTGAACAACATAATAAGCAATATTCGAGCCTTAGGTGAGAAGATGGAGGAGACGTATGTTGTAAAGAAATTGCTACGTGCCGTTCCGAATAAATTTCTGCAAATTGCTTCAACTATAGAGCAATTCGCAGACCTCGAAAATATGACCGTTGAAGAAGTCATAGGACGGTTAAAGGCGCATGAGGAGAGAGTTCGTGGACAAACTGAAAACAGTGATGGGAAGTTGCTGTTAACACATCAGGAATGGGTCGAGAAGACTAAGAAGAAAAATGAAGATGAACGGAAGAACTCCCAGAACAGTTCACGGTCGGGAGGTTCTAGTTCACGTGGTCGTGGAAGAGGACGAGGAAGAGGTGGAAATAGTTCCAACCGTGGTGGACGTCAAGGTGGTGGTACACAGCAAAACCGAGATAGGGATCGTGGGTGGTCAAGCAATCGTGACAAAAGTAAGATTCAATGTTACAATTGCCAAAGTTTTGGTCATTTTGCATTTGAATGCAAAAACCCAGAAAAAGAAAGAAATCAGGAGGCTCACTTGACCAAAGGAGATGATGAACCTGCATTACTTTTTGCCGCTTCCAATACAGTTCAACAAGTGGTTGAAGAGGTCTATTTGAATGAGAAACATGTGCCTCCAAAGTTGAGGTGTCCAGATGAGGAAGCTAATAAGTCAAAAATTTGGTTCTTAGACAACGGGGCTAGCAATCATATGACGGGAGATAAAGAAAAATTTTCAGAATTGAACCAAGCCATTAGGGGCTACGTTCGATTTGGAGATGATTCAAAGGTGCGTATCGAAGGAAAAGGAGCCATCATCTTTATGTGCAAAAATGGTGAGAAACGGATGTTACGGGACGTGTATTACATCCCAAGCTTATGCAATAATATCATAAGCCTGGGACAACTCGCACAAGATGGTGATAGAATACTCATGCTTGGGTCCTACTTGTGGATTCATGATAAAAAGGGAAGGCTGCTAATGAAAGTAAAACAATCTCAAAATCGGTTATACAAAATTGTGTTGAACCAATTTGAGTCCCATTGTTTATTGAATGAAAGAGAAGATTCAACATGGCTTTGGCATTCACGCCTAGGACATGTGAATTTTCAAATGTTAAAGCAAATGCATGACAAAGACATGGTGCATGGTTTGGATAAAATTAAAGTACCCTCCACGTTATGTAAGAGTTGCTTGGAAGGAAAGCAGGCCCGAAACACCTATCAAGTACACGCAATTTATAGAGCAAAAAGGAGATTGGAACTTATTCATGCCGATTTGTGTGGACCAATCTCACCACCTACAGCCTCGGGGAATCGTTATTTTCTTTTACTAGTTGACGATTATAGTCGTGTGATGTGGATTTATTTGTTAAAAACAAAAGATGAGGCACTTGGTTTCTTTAAAAAATTTCGTGTGCTAGTTGAAAATGAAACAGGTGAAAAGGTTAAGACCTTGAGATCTGATCGTGGAGGTGAGTTCCTTTCGAAGTCGTTCACTACCTATTGTGAAGAAACGGGTCTCAAACGACATCTCACAGCACCATACTCCCCGCAGCAGAATGGTGTTGTAGAGAGGCGTAATCGGATGGTAATCGAGATGGCAAGAAGTATGATGAAGAATATGAAAGTGCCTGATGTATTGTGGGGAGAAGCTGTACGACAAGCGGTATATATTCTCAATCGTGTCTCAACAAAATCTCTTGATGGCATGACTCCTTATGAAGCGTGGTCTGGAAAAAGACCAAATGTTGAGCATCTTCGGGTGTTTGGTTGTGTGGCACACTCGAAAATATTGAGGGGCCATCAAAACAAGCTCGATAGCCGTAGTGAAATGCTAGTCCATCTTGGTACAGAAACAGGAAGCAAGGCATATTGACTTCTCGATCCAATTTCAGGCAAGATACGAGTTAGTCGAGATGTACAATTCGAAGAAGACAAGGCATGGCAATGGGAAGACACGATCATGTTTAAAGGTAACCCGGGTGCTACCTTCACCCTTGAAGGTTATGAAAATGAGAATCCTGAAGTAGAGACAGAAGGTGATGAAACAGTCGAGTCATCCCATGATATCAATGAGTTAAGTAATGAAGAGTCTCAACAAACCCCAGATGAATCACCTGTTGTTGAAACACCGGTCATTGAGCAAATAGAGCCAAGATCGCCACGGAATAGGCGAAGACCAGCATGGATGAATGATTATGTAGTAACGGGAATTGATCAGTCTGAAGACCCACTTGTTCACTTTGCTCTTTTTGCAGGTTGTGATCCGGTAGCTTTTGAAGAAGCCGTTAAAGAACCACAATGGCAGCAAGCCATGGACGAAGAAATCGAGGCAATTGAGAAAAATCAGACTTGGAGTCTCGTTGATTTACCTGCAGGACGTAAACCCATTGGACTTAAGTGGGTTTACAAGCTGAAAAAAGATCCAAGTGGTAATATATTGAAGCACAAAGCAAGACTAGTCGCTAAGGGATATGTCCAAAAGCCCGGAGTTGACTTTGATGAAGTCTTTGCACCGGTTGCTCGGCTTGAAACTATAAGAATCATATTAGCTCTTTCAAGCTCACATGGATGGAAGGTATACCACTTGGATGTAAAGTCAGCATTTCTGAATGGGACATTGGAGGAGGAAGTCTATGTTACTCAACCTGAGGGATTTGTGAATGCTAATTACCCGGAGAAGGTGTATAAACTGTCAAAGGCACTCTATGGGCTTCGGCAAGCTCCTAGAGCATGGAACTCAAGGCTGGATACATGCCTAAAAGCGCTGAACTTTAAGAGATGTGGGCTGGAATATGCTGTTTACACAAGAAAGCAGAATGGTAATGTCTTGATAGTTGGTGTCTACGTCGATGATTTAATTGTTACAGGAAGTTGTGATGCAGATGTCAAGTATTTCAAGCAACAAATGAACAAAGAATTTGAGATGAGTGACCTTGGCTTACTCTCATATTATTTGGGAATCGAAGTGACACAACATGAAGATGGCATCACACTTAAACAATCTGCTTATGCAAGAAATATTCTCACAAAGGCTGGGATGGCTATTGCAATCCATCCCAATTTCCAATGGAACACAAGGAGGAGCTCACAAAGGATGAAGGTGGAGTTCCAGTTGACCCGAGGCAGTTTCGAAGCATTATTGGAGGTTTAAGGTATCTCACACACACCCGACCCGACATTGCATACGCTGTCGGAATAGTGAGTCGTTTTATGGAAAGGCCAACCGTGAAGCACATGCAAGCTGTGAAAAGGATCTTAAGGTATGTAAGAGGAACGGAGGACTATGGTCTTATCTACGTGAATGATCGACAAGATGATGAAATTACAGGTTATTCAGACAGCAATCATGCAAGGGATGTAGAAGACAGACGGAGTACTGGGGGTATGGTTTTCTATTTAAATGAAAATATGATCACATGGGGATCACAAAAGCAACGGTGTGTAGCACTCTCATCTTGCGAGGCTGAATTCATGGCTGCAACAACAGCTACATGTCAAGGCATTTGGGTTAGTCGTTTGGTTCAAGAGATAATGGGAAAGAAGGTTGGTCCAGTCACACTCTATCTCGACAACAAGTCGACCATAGCTTTGATAAAAAATCCGGTGTTCCATGGAAGAAGTAAGCATATCGATCTCAGGTACCATTTCATAAGGGAGTGTGTTGAACGTGGAGACGTGACAGTGAAGCATGTATGCAGCAAGGAGCAAAGAGCTGACATACTCACGAAACCATTGGCTCGACTACAGTTCATGGAGATGAGGAGACTGCTTGGAGTAAAGAGCATATCTGATTATGGATTAAGGGGGAAAATGTTGGAATAATCCAGAATTAGTCATTGGTTATTTTATGACTAGTAAGTTTACATGAATAAAATTAAATGGGTTAATTTACGTATGCATGAAGAGTGCTTCTGGAAGTGGGTATGATATTGCATGTGAATAAGACATGTGCATGTGCAAGTATATGGAAAGTCTTGTGGTGGCTATAATTAATGTAAGCATGAGAATGAACAATACGTTATCCACATGCATGGTAAATGAGTCGGCGCATGTATGATGAACAGAATGGATGCATGACTAAAAGAAAGTCAAGAAAGTGTGCTTGTCAATAATGGATGTTCTATTTGTTTTGTTTGTTTTTGTTTTTGAATGGTTCCCACGTATGTATGTAAGGCTATAAATAGCCCTTTAACTTTCATGAATAAAGTAAGTAGTGGTGTGTGCTTTCTTTTACATATACCCATCATCTCTCTCTTTGCATATTTTAAAAACCCATCTTCTTTCTGCTTTCTTTTTGTTCTCCCATAAACACATACACATAAACGTATAGAAAAGGGTCTGTGATATTTTACATTTGGTATCAGAGCTAGCCAATTTATGCCCAAATACCAACCAAAAACTACACAAATGTCAAACAAAAACGAGAAAGACAACCAAATCACTCTTCACTATCCTATGCTTTCAAGAACAAACTATGCTGCTTGGGCTATCAAGATGAAGGTATTCATGCAAGCCCAGGGAGTCTGGGATGCTGTCGAGCCTAAGAACCAAGGGGATGCTGTCGAAGCAAAGAAAGATAAAATGGCATTGGCTGCCATTTATCAAGGAATTCCGGAGGATTTGCTGTTGTCATTGGCGGAGAAGCAAACAGCACAAGAAGCATGGGGTACCTTGAAGATAATGTTTATGGGGGCAGATCGAGTCAAGACCGCGAAGGTTCAGACTCTGAAAGCTGAGTTTGAAACTCTTAGCATGAAGGAGACGGAGGTGATCGATGATTTTGCTATGAAGGTGAACAACATAGTAAGCAATATTCGAGCCTTAGGTGAGAAGATGGAGGAGACGTATGTTGTAAAGAAATTGCTACGTGCCGTTCCGAATAAATTTCTGCAAATTGCTTCAACTATAGAGCAATTCGCAGACCTCGAAAATATGACCGTTGAAGAAGTCATAGGACGGTTAAAGGTGCATGAGGAGAGAGTTCGTGGACAAACTGAAAACAGTGATGGGAAGTTGCTGTTAACACATCAGGAATGGGTCGAGAAGACTAAGAAGAAAAATGAAGATGAACGGAAGAACTCCCAGAACAGTTCACGGTCGGGAGGTTCTAGTTCACGTGGTCGTGGAAGAGGACGAGGAAGAGGTGGAAATAGTTCCAACCGTGGTGGACGTCAAGGTGGTGGTACACAGCAAAACCGAGATAGGGATCGTGGGTGGTCAAGCAATCGTGACAAAAGTAAGATTCAATGTTACAATTGCCAAAGTTTTGGTCATTTTGCATTTGAATGCAAAAACCCAGAAAAAGAAAGAAATCAGGAGGCTCACTTGACCAAAGGAGATGATGAACCTGCATTACTTTTTGCCGCTTCCAATACAGTTCAACAAGTGGTTGAAGAGGTCTATTTGAATGAGAAACATGTGTCTTAAAACCCAGAACCAAACAACCAAGACACACCGCCTTATATTAGGAAAATGCCCGTCCTTAAATGACATTCAATACCCATGCATGTATCAAAAGTAGACCGCCATGAACATTTTTAATCGCCTTGAATATGTTTATTTAAGGCGGTTATTTCACCGCCCCTAAATAAGTTTTTATTTTAAACATCGCTCGCATAGATGGCGGGCCAGTCACCGCCCGTAATGGGCTTTTTTACCACCTGTAATGTTCATTTTTGTAGTAGTGACCGGAGATGGTCTAACAGATTGCCTTGAAGATAATTCATTCTATTACATTTTAATCGATTAGATAACTCATTACTTCATACTTTGGTTAATCTTAATTTTGTAATATTTTCTGATTTTTTTATGGTCGTTAATTAAAAGGAGCCATTTATAATAAAAAAAATAAATAAATAAAAAAAGTTATATATCTAAGGTTAAAAAGTATAAAAATAAGTTAAGGTTAAAATGGTAATTTGTTCTCATCTGGGTATTTCATTCAACACGTAAAGTAACAATCATTATATGTTTCCTCATTTATGTTTTCTGTATCTATAATTAGAGTATTACAACTGAATGATGAAGCTATTTCATAATTTGTTAACTTTAAATAAGAAATTATTTCTAAAATTTGAATTAATTTAAAATAGAGTGAAGCGTAGTAATAAAGGTGGTGTTGCTAGTAATTCTGTAATAGGTAACAAAATTATAGAAGTCAATTCTGAAAGCCAAACAACTTAAGTGAAATAGACTTTAGTAAGAAATCGACGTTGGATATATGTTGGACTCCTGACTATCTTACAATTGTCATTTCTATGATCTTATTTCATGAATGACATGAATGCATGAATTGATCTCCGAAGCTTGCTACGACTAAAAGATAATTCATGTTTTCTGACACCAAGAAAGCACTGTTCTCTGCAGATACTAATCGTGTCATGCAATTATTTCTAAAATTTCGAGGTGTATGGGCAACTTCGCCTGTATATATATCTAAGAAATTCATGCTATTGCGATTACCAAGTCCAGAAAACTGAGAGCGATACATGCGAATTGAGATTATCGTTATTCATAGTTTGAAAGTTAATAAACGGAACTATTTAGTAAGAATACACAACATACATTGTTTGACTTTCTGTTCATGAATTCAAATCCGAATGTAAAGCGTGTGTAAGTCTGATCACTATGGCAGTTTCGGTGTACCAAAAAATGAAGTATCTGCACAACAACATAAGTAATAGCATGGCTACTCACGTCTCAGATATCCCCTTATATTGCTGAGCATAACACCGGCTGCCCAATAAAATAAAAACTACAAGTTAGCATTTGGATATAATAAGAAAAAGTAAGTTGATTTCACTGAAAATTGAGTTGATTGGTACCCTCGTGTCTAGGAGCAGTTAGAGCAGGTAAATCGGTGAAGAAAGCAAGGGTACGCCTCACATAGTCAACGTCTCCATCACCAGCTATATAGACGGACTCCTGGCTATAAGCCACCATGTGACAGTTAAGTGCCCAAAGTACTAACCAGGGAAGCTGCATAAAGGAAGAGATTATAATTAGTTAATGTTTAGGCACAGTTGCAATCTAATTATTGTAATAAGATCTTAGCATTAACAGAATATATCCTAGTTGGATCTTGAGCTTCATCATAGATAAGATTTCAATCATGCCAAGAAAAGCAGTGTGGGCATAGCAAGTTAAAAATTATGGAGGCTCTGTTATAGAGGATTTTTCTTTTTATTATGTTAGTGTCATTTTTCATTAGCATAGTTTGTGGTTTTAGTTTTCAAAACATAAATACCGATGTGTTAAGATTGAGGGGTACTAATTTAAGGGTGGCAAAATGGGCGGGTCTGGCATGTTACGTAACGGGTCAAAATGGTTTAAGGCTAAAAGAATCCTATTTAAGTTAAATGTCAAAACGGATCTGGTTAACCCACAAATAGCAATTCCTGACTTCTTTTATGAGACTATAAATGACTGATATGCTATATGTTAATTCAAAGGCAATATCATTACAATTTACAATAATGTTAAAAATCATTTGAAAACAGAATATAGAAGGTTGTACAACGTCAAAACAGATCCTGTTTGTTAGGCTTGACCCATAAAATTAACCCGTTTTATGTTCACTAAATCTTTTTATATTGACTCGTTTCTTATTCACTAATAACTATTATTCTATTTTGACACGTTTTATATGAAAAGACAACTCAAATCTACTCGTTCACAAGTGTATGAGTTGAAATTGCTACCTTTTGGTAATACATATGAGAAATGATACACTTACAAGAAATAACTAAGATTTGTATATAAAATGATGTGACCCAACCATATTAAGAGAGATAAATAAAGAACTTAATGTGGTTTTTTTACATTTTAGGTAAGTTCAGCTATTTTGCTTATATGTCAGTAATTATTTATGTCCCTCGTTAACATTTGTTAACTACAATGCTTACCCCGAGATCACCGAGACTAAAACTGAAGTGGAGTCTTAAGAAGTAAAACCAAGCTACTTGTATGATAATCTGAAACCAGAATATGAAGTTTTTTCCGTATAAAGTATGGATATAAACTGCAGGGCCCCATAGGAGCTGTAGCATGCCTTGAAAGTAGGGTGGCTGTAATTCCTGGAAAGAACAAAGAATCAAGGAGTTGATACTAATAGATTGATAGATAGGTATATGATTGGATTTTTATGTAAATTTGTAAATGTATGATATATATTACGCGTTCTTTTGTAAGTGTAATTTCTGAAGAAAATGAGGTATAAAAGAAACAATAGCAGTTTTGGTGGTCATAGCTGCAAAGTTCATTTAAATTTTTTTGTTAATTTTTTTTTCACTCGGTTGAAGACACTCATGATTTAGATCTGTTATTCTATTGAACAGAATGTACATTGTAGTATAGAGAATAGCTTACCAAATTTAGTGCATTAAAACTTGGGGAAAGGACCATCCATGTGGGGACCAAAATTTTAACAAATAATCCAGCAATTCTATACATCACATCTCTCTGTTGACCATATTCGGCTGTTACCGCATAACAGAAGAAAAAGGCAGAAGCCCCCACGAAAGCTCTATAAAAATAGCTGAGGTTGAAAGGTTAAGGTAAATTAGGAATGTTTTTGGGTATAATTCTGGATGTTGAGTAAAAAACTCCTTTTTGATGATTGGATATTCGATTGGCGATAATCATATTTGAAATAAAAATGAAGTTGGCATACATTTAAGAATTCATCTGATGATTGCCAATAAGTAGCATATGTGAATGTGGATGTTACCTCTGATCAACAACCACAATGTAGTTGAATAAAGGACCTATTGAAGCGCCAAAAAGATATGCAGCTAATAACAAGAGCACGGACCTATATATCTGTCCATTAAGTTTTGATTTCAATATGCACTGGTAGCAAGTAACTGAAAACTATAAAACATTTGTATGGAATGAAGACAATACAAATTGAATGAGGTTTGACATACCTCCCTCTCTTGCTGCATCTTGGATAGTGAATAGACACTTGCAACAAATGCAAGTGTTGATTTCCAACCGCCTATATTATAAGTCAGATACCAGTAGGCGCCCAAGGATGCAAGTGAAGAGGTGGCAAACAATAAGAAGTATACCTATACCGAATAAAAAAGTACATAGTTATTTAATGAAATGATAAATAACCAGAAAAGTTGAACTTGTAACTCTATAATAACATTAAGTTTATGGTGGATCATGGATGTACTGAACCGAATGGTAACAAATTTTTCTTATAGAAACTGGGAAATCGCTTGTTAATGTATAGTGCAAGCAATTATATAGCTGAGAAATGAATCTGATATTCCTATCGGGTCAACAATACCAAATCATGTAGTGAAAGACTCAGAGATCTCAAACTTCAAAGAGAGAAACTTCCTTTTGACTTTCACATTTAGTAGTCAAATTAGTTTTTATTCAAAATTAGGACCTCTTTTTTCTAATTATCTAGCACTGTAAAAGATAAGTTACAGGTAAACAATCACAGTTCACAAACTCTTGCAATTAAATTTGTTTCGTAACACCTACAGCATCTAAAGGATTTATTTAAATCACACACGTTCCACGAACTATACAAGACCGAAAATCATCATATGTAGACATATTTCATACTCTCATCGCAAAATAGAACCTAAGCTAATCGAATCAAATACAACTTTCTCTGTATAACAATTTCAAAACAAATGAGTGATACACAGAGATCACTTATGAAATTAAATTACAGAAATGTTGCAACAGATGATACCATAAACAATCCGAATCACTTGTAATTCAAATCTCCCACTATATTTTTCGAACAGAAGCATTATATATCATATTCATAGGGTCATACTGGTGCAGAATACATAATCCGAAAACAAAGAATGATGAACATATAGCATACACCAGTTCTGAAATCTAATGAACACTTTTCATGTCAAATGATTCAATAAAAAAACCTATTTCAACAATTTTAATTGTCATAGGATCATACCAGTTCATAACAACAAATTTCACAACGGATGATTGATAAACAAACCGAATAAACTTGTTACTCAAATTTATGTACAGGATAAACTAATATTGAAGTGGAATTAACAATTTCTGCAACAGATAACGTGAAAAACAAACCGAATCTCTTCTAATTCTGCTCTCCTACTTCTTCTTTCTTAGAACAACTAACAACACATTCACCTAATCATACATACCCATTCGAAATAATGAATCGGTAATCAAACGAGTTATACACGTATAACAGAGATGCCGATTCTGAATTTTAATTATGTGTTTCGGCAACAGATAGTGAAATACAGATATCTAATCACTTCAAATTAACAAAAATTGATCGTAAAATGATTAAACTAAGATATCGACAGAATTATACCGTGCAAAGGTGTGCATGTACATTTTCCGGTACCGGAGCAAAATCCTCCATCATCGTCGGATTCAACTTCTTGTTGTAATACGCCTTCAATCGATCCATAGCTAATATTGCAGTTTGCAGATTGTGTGTGTATGTGAAAGTGTGTCAGTGTGTGTGAGTTCAGAGAGAGGTGAAAGAAGTGAGCGACGGTTATCAGTTATATTAAGTTTGTTATAAGGGAGGGAAACTTTTGAATGAAAGCAATCAAATATCTTACACGTGTCATCATGCGTCTGCCATTTTGTTATTTTCAAAAAGTTGTTAGCTTTTGCTTTTTAAGTAATTGAGCAACTTGAACATACATACTACTCTCTCGCAGTATCAAAATTATTGTAATCAAACAAATAAGATACCGAAATAATAATATTTAATAAAAGTGTAATTATTATTGTTAACCACCGATCTAATTTAACCTTTATCATTTCTAGACATTTTGATTGGTTAATACAATTATTTCAGGACATACTAAAATGGAAATGCGGACAAATAAATTAAGACGGGAGACTACTATTTACTTAATTTATTTTACAAATTGAATGGTGAGGATATTTGAATTGTTTTTTATTTTACTCCTCGTCCCAAAATAAATGTATATGTCTCAAAATAATTATCCACTCACAAAAAGTAATTAATAAAAATTATTAAATTTCCAATTTTACACTAATTTATTACTCCCTCCGTCCCAAAATAATTGTTGTCTTTTGACTTTTTGAAATCTTACTTTTTCAACTTTGACCTTAAATATTTTTGTTTGTGTTATACAATACTTGATGCAAAATATATGAATGGATTGGGTTTTAAGGGTAATGTTCAAATGAGACTAAAAGTTTGTGTGAGAATAGAGGAACCAATGATATGGTGCCATGTGTACAAAGAGAATACAAAACTCATTTACCCTTTAAGTTAAATATCTCACAAACGACAAATCGAAAAATTATGAAAATTGCACCATTAGATTCAGCGTTTGATCCTCTTTGATTTGCCGTCCATTAAGACATAATTTCGACGAGTTTTTTTTCCATTATTTTTAGTGGGTTTCACATTACTAACACGTGTGTTACAGTGTTGCGTTTAGGGTTTAGGGTTTGGGGTTTAGGGGTTAGGGTTTAGGGTTTAGGATTGGGAGTTTGGGGCCGAAACCCCAAACTCCCAATCCTAAACCCTAAACCCTAACCCCTAAACCCCAAACCCTAAACCCTAAACGCTTTATAAAACTCTAAACCCTAAATCATATTAAACCCTAAACCCTAAACCCTGCTAAACCCTAACACTAAACCCTGCTAAACCCTAACACTAAACCCCGCTAAACCTTAACTCTAAACCCTAACCCTAAACCCTAAATCAAATATATAATCAATCACTAACACATGTGTTACTAATATGTAAAACACACCAAAAAAATGAAAAAAAAAAAGTTCGTTGGAAGTATGCCTTGATGGACGGCAAATCGAAGAGGATAAAACGCTGAAAAATATGGTGCAATTTTCATGATTTTTCGACTTGTCGTTTGTGAGATATTTAATTTTTAAAAACGTGGATGAGAGAGAAAAAAGTGACACATGGCATATTGTGGTTGGTTCCCCCATTCTCACACAAAATAAATGGTCTCAATTGAACTCTTCTCTGGGTTTTAAATATATTTTCATTGATATAATTTTCATCTATTATTATATAACACATATAAAAATAATTAAGATTAAAGTTGAAAAAGTAAGACTTCGAAAAGTCAAACGAGGACAATTATTTTGGGACGGAGGGAGTAATATTAATCATTTGTTTCTCAGATAAATTCAGTCAAACTTGCCTTAATTATAAAACAAAACTGACATTTACTCGATCTGTATCTCAACAAAAATTATTAGAGGACAACTTCTGTAGAACGGAGGAAGTAACATCTCAAAAGTCTGGTTAGTAAGATAAATTGCATATCGAACTATATTTTAGCATTCAAACACAAATAGATGGTAGATGTAGATGAATTCGATCATTGATCGAACATAGTTAACTTTTAACTATAAATAATTTTAGAAATTTGAATTCATTAATTCGTACACACCATTTTTCGTTTGTACTTACAAATTTTAACTCAAATAGACATTTCTACCCTTACCTAATATAAACCTATTTTTATACGGAGTATTTGATGAGGTATCTGGCTAGGTCTAAGCCCAAACTTAAGTCTATAATATATGTCTCAAAGAAATGAATGACAGCTGACGCCAGCGGTCGAAGGCCAACAAACGACACCAAGTGCTAGTCAACATCATGTGACAAAAGCATGATCAGAGATCAACATGCCAGACGGGTACATGATGACGAAGAGGGTTAATGACATCTCAATTAAATAAATAACGTCACACATGACCAACAAAAGAGGTAAGGAGAAAGGAAGCAGATGTGTACTACACTTCAGTCCAAAGGAGTGAAGTCAAAAGAGGAAACCATAATAGTCCAAATCACAACCACTATAAATATAACTCGTCCACCACAAGGAATGGGATCCAATTCATTCACTAAACATTTACTCCCCAACTTCCACTTCCATACCGATGGAGGTTCTCGACTTTGTGGCGTACAACCTACACCTGCTCGAATGTGGTGCAGGTTACAAGCTGGGAATCGCCAGCCGAAGAGCTATTTAGCTCTTCGGTTCGAGACCTTTCGTAGTGTATGGTGTAAAGGATCCCCTCATCCTTAACCTTCATCCAGTAACAGCTAAAGGTCACCTTTCGTCCGGTGACTACTGAAAGTCACCCTTCATCTATTGACTACTGAATGTCACCTTTCATCCATTGACAGCTGAAGATCACCCTTCAGCCTTAGTCAATGACCTCTAAGCACTGTGGTAAGTCTCTTGCTGCAACATTTGGCGCCATCCGTGGGACCGCTACAACTAGCTAACGTGTTCCATGAATTCTTCACACTCTCATTCCGATTTACAGGTTCTAAATCTCTAATCTACGTTATTTGCAATTTATGATAATTTCATCCTAAGATGAAACCTTACGTATTCAGTTCTTTGTTAAAAGATGTTACATCGAAATAGAATCATAAACCGCTAAGGTCTTTACATTGTGCATGAGTTTCCTTCAAACCTTTTGGTCGAATACATAGCGTTAAAGATCGTTTTAATGCTTTCAAATTCCTTGTATAAATTAAACAAGATTAATTCATCATGATACGCTTCCTATGACCCCATAGTCAAATAATCATCTTCATTTGTCTTCGGATTAACACTTCAACTTAACCAATAGGCATTTGTAATCACCTTCAGTTTGGTATTCTTCGGTTATAGTCGATCGTTCATGTCGATCATACCTATCGATCGTTCATGTTATACTAATTGTGATCGACCTCTTGATACTACATTCAATCTACGCCTTCATATTATAGTTAATCCTTCCTTTCATCAATCTTTCGGTCGACCCATTTAAGTTAGAGTCGATCGACGCCTTCATATTACAGTCGATCGTTAATGTTGATCGTTTTTGTGTTATATTTATTGCGATCGACCCCTTCATATGATCGATATGCACCTTCATATTAAAGTTGATATTTCCCTTAATTGTGCTTTCGATCGATCCATTAAAGCTACAGTTGATTGACACCTTCATATTACAGTCGATCTTTCCTGTCGATCGTTCATGTTATACTTATTACGCTCGATCCCTTCAAGATACAGTCGATTGATTCCTTCATACTACACTTGGTCGACGCCTTCATATTACAGCTAATCGTTTTTGTTGTACCTATTTCAATCGACCATTTTAAGCTACCTTTGATCGACCCTTGATGATACGTTTGATCGGTCCTTCATACAATGTTCGATTAACCCATCATACTATAGTCGATCGTCACCTTCGTAATACATTCGACCATTCTTGCCATACTTCTTTCGATCGACATTTTCGTACTAAAGTCGGTATGCTCTTTATATAACGTCCAATCGATCTTACATACTATAGTCGATTCACCCCATCTTACTATAGTTGATTGACCCCATCATACTATAGTCAATCAACGCTTTCATGTTACATTCGTTCATTCCATTCATACTACAGTAAATCCATTCGGTCGTTCCCTTCATACTTATTTCGATTGATCCTATCATACTACAGTCGATTGACCCCTTCAGGCTATTAAATCTTACTACTCATTCGGGAGTAAACTTATATTTAGTTGTGACTTCAATATTAACAACTAAAGGTATTTTAGTTAGCAATATGGTACTTGGGGCCTACATTGGTATATTACCGCTTGTAAGTAAAACCTTCGGTTCTTTTGTAAGAAAGGAGCTCGTGAAGAACCTCAAATCTCTTAGCATGTGACGAAGAGTTACTAAAACTCTTTATAATTCACTTTGGATAGAACAATCTCGGATCACGCGATTCAATCATACAAGAATTATGAAAATATCATGGTTGAGCACACCTCCCTAATTCGCTCTAATGAACTTCTCAAGTTTGCTTTATTATATACATGTGAATCTACATGTTAGATATGAAAGACTAGCTACGTCTTTCCACTAGTTTTGCTGGTCTATGTTCCAATTGTAACCTTCTTTATTTTAATGAATGAAATCTTTTGGTACCATCTGTTTGGATGGAGCTTCTATAAAAAACAATATCATTTATTAAAGTAATCTAAAGTTTCAGTAGAACAGCTGGCATTACACTGGCTGAGCACACCCCTCAAATTTGCTCCGATGTCTCGGCAATGGCTGGGACACCGATGGGTTAATCTTTCCTCACTAATTAGCTTCGTTGTGACAACTTATACAGTCACTGCGAGGTAAGTGGTCACCTAATAATATACCACGTGTCTGCAAAGGACGCTTTGTTCAAACACATTTAACTTGATCATTTTCAAATGTCATTCTAGTAAATGAATTAATGCAATTGTTTGTAGGTAGTCATTTAACTTGATCATATTCAAGTGTCATTCCGTAAACGAATGAATGCGATTGTTTGTAGGTATTCATTTAACTTGATCATTTTCAAGTGTCATTCAATAAATGAATGACTACAACGAATGACTGCAATGAATGACTGCAATTGATGACTGCAATTATTTGCAGAAATTGTTTGCTTACATAATACAACGTGTAAGTATGAACAAGAAATAACATTTAAAATACTTGTTGATGCTAATACATGAAAAACTCAAACATAAGCCAAAATATTGAGGTCATGAGCATCATCGGTTAAAGGAGCATCATCCATCATCCATGGAAGGATGAACATCATCGATTAAAGGAGCAGCTTCAGGGTTGTTCGTCATAAACTCATCAATGGTGACTTCACGCCTTCACCAAGCCGCTTAAGTTACGAATAATCGACTAACAATTGAATGTTTAGTTTATTCAAGCTTGTGCTCAACAACATGTGAGTAATACTTGGACTCCTCTACCAATATTTTATCAAACGCATTTTCATAACCTTTAGCTTAAATAATGCTTATCATAAACTAACGATTGTACAAAAGACACACATAAAGCCGTAAGAGGCATACTCGTTATGTATATTAGTTTAGTATGTATAAGAATGATCATACCTCAACCTGCCTAATGGAGGGAAAAAATTCATGGCTACAACGAAATTCTCAAAACAAATTGTTAGAGGCATTTTTTAGCAATCCATCGCATCTCCTATCTCAACTGGTCATTCTCAAATTCAGATGCTTTAAAATGTTTAAACTCATTCTCGAAAGCCAACAACTCTACAGCATATGTCCTCCTACTTAGCTTCCAACTCAACAACTCGAGCAGCTACACCCCTAACACTTTTGCTTAAAGCGACTCCTCTCTATTCTTTAACTTTTTGAGGGTATTTTTCTGATCTTTAAGCATCGCTTTCAACTTAATTTTGAGATGATCATCCTATCCAAGCTTTGCTACCTTCTGACTTGGGTCGGCTATTTAATCTTAATGACGGTATCAATCTTCAACCGTTGTGTGATAACCCTCTATTTCTTCACTAAAAATACACAAGTATCTCACTTTCTAATTCCCTCACCATCCAGCTGAACAATATTAGTGTATAAGGATAATTACTTGTTCAACACCCCCTAAGGGTAGTAGGTAACCTCCCAATGACAATCATTTCATATTCATTTGGTAAAGAGGGGATGAATTCTTCACAAATCTCATCAATATCCAACAAAACCCAATTTCTTATACTCATCTTCGAGTGAAATACCTTATCTCCTACTTCTGGATCAATGTGAAAAGAAGGCTCATTGTACTTACGCTCGTTAGCAACACCATCATCCCAGTGATCATAGATAGCAACAACATCATTCTCAACACTATCATCCTGATGATTATGGATATGAACAACATCATTCTCTACACCATCATCTTCATCCTCCTTCCGGACGCCATTATCATAGACCATTCAATCATTCTTGCCACCATCATCACTACACGGATGATCCATACCTACAATATATTTCTCAGAGTCCTATAATGTATCAACATTTTGCTTTTTAGAGCCACTTGGTTGCTCAACATATGTGGTTCAACAAGTATGTGAGATGAACTAATAATAGTAGTATTAGAAGCCCATACCTTTCTTAAGAAGCTGCGAAGACTCTGACTCAGGGATGGTGTCATTCATCTCCTCAGCAACAAAATGTCCTTTTGGCTTCAACACACATTTATTCAAAATGTTATCCTTTTTGGGAGGAACGCACTCCCCATCACTAGCAACTTGCTTGTTGGAAACTTTCGGCTACAGGACCTTTCACATAGGTCCCAACTCAACCGATAGTAATCTTTAGTCAAAGGGATGAATAACAACATTCTCAATACGGGTGAGGTGTGAAGCTTCATTTTCACCTAATAGTCATGACCTATCCACTACTCCATTAAGGGATGTATGATACTATATAGGGGTACTTGATTAAAAATGATAACCAATGGCCCTATCTTCAAGGCCCTACATTGGATCTCAAAATTAATAATCCTGAGAACTCCTACTGGTGCTAACTAAGTAATAATCGGGAAAATGGGAAACACATATCGATATAACCTAATTAATGGATGTATAAACCAATCATACCCTCATCAATAGTCACATGAACTTATAACCCTTAGCCATGGTGACCTATTCAAATAAAAAAAAAAACTTTAGGTGGACACAAGAAATGCATCACAATAGTACTGCAAAGAAACATACCAAAACTTGTTGTCAGTTACTATTGCCAAAGCTGTTGTCATTAGTTGCAGTCAATGGTGGCCGCCAAGGGTTGCTGTCAATGGTTGCTGCCAATGGTTACTGTCAATGGTTGCGGCCAATGGTTGATGCCAATGATTGCCGGTTAGTGGTTGCCTGAAAAATTGACTTCGGGTATTACTTAAATGCGAAGGCCATCCACAAGAATAAAGGTACGATGATCAAAAATATTATAAGTACGCACTTACAATGGTTGAAGCCTATGTAGCTGAAGACCTAACTAGCACCTTTAGTTCCGATGCTTGAAGGCTTGACAGCCGATGCCTCTTATAGCCAAGGGATAGATGGTCGAATACCTTAGTTTCGATGGCCAATGAATTAATGCAAGTATTGGTGATCGAAGATAATGGTGCTTAACTTGCAGCCAAACCCTTAAAGCCGAACACCCAAGGGTACATGCTATAACCAAATGGTTGCTATGACCAAACAAACGTTTATTTCTCACCCAATGACCAAACGATTTTTTGATGTCGTTCACCAGGTAACTAAACAATTTTTGATGTCGTTCACTCAATGACCAAAAAATTTTAAAGTCGTTCATCCAATGACCAAACAATTTTTTATGTCTTTCACTCAATGACCGTACAAATTTTAATGGTGTCAACTCGATGGCCGAATACCTTTTATTGTCAAAGGTTTACCATCAAAGGGTTAGTGTCAAAGGTTCACTATCAAAGGATTAGTGTCAAAGGTTCACTATCAAACGTCTGGTGTCAAAGGTTTGCTGTCAAAGTTTACTATCAAAGGTTTGCTATCAAAGTTTACTGTCAAAGGTTGCTTTCAAATGTTAACTCTCAAAACTTGCAGTCAAAGCTTGCAATCTAACGTTAACAATCAAAGTTTTCTATCAAAGGTTTACTCTCAACAAAGAAATCGATACACCATATAATACTATGTTCGATGGGTACGATCGTCGCCTCCATTCCATCATCACAACGTTGTCACCGAAGACCTTTGTTGTTGAGGAACAATTACGAAGGCCCAATAACCGATGGTTACTAGCACCAAAGGGTTCGAAGGGTATATCATCAAAGACTAAAACAAATCAAAGTTTTTTATGCCCAAATAGAAGATTGAACCAATGGCCGAATAATTGATTAAGCATAAGGATATGATGAAGTTAACATTCAACTACTGATGCGAGTTCCTGATAGGTACTATGAGCATTAACCTAGTAACTAAAGTATACCAAAGTTGAAGGGTATTGCGGATCGACACCCGATCCATCGATGACCCATTAACCAACGGGTATTACAGCTGAACACTCAACAACAGAACCTTCTTGATGCCAAATAATATATTACTAAATCATCAACAATCATCACCAAGGATCTAATCGGCCGAACACACTTGTAGCTTAAGGTTTTAACTGTCGAAAGGTGTGGTAGCCAATGGGGTTTTAACTTGAAAACCTAATTGATCGAATGAATGCTGCAAATGAAGGCTTGTTGTAATCGAATGACTACACAATAATTCAGCCGATGACATCGATGTGGCAGAAAGAATGAGAGAAGCTAAAACAATTGGTCCAATCACTATTACGAATTTTGAATGCAAGCAACAACTACAGCTTCACAAACAAAAATCTAAACACAAGGCGTACAAACCAAGTTTATACATATAAACTTTGGTCACCAATAAGGGAACCGCCAACGAACAACCTTAAAAATTCAAAAGCATCAATCATCAAGAAATCTAGTACGATCCGTAAATTGTAACGAATCACACTAGATTGGGGGGCTGATGAGGTACCTGGCTAGGTCTAAGCCCAAACTTAAGTCTATAATATATGTCTCAAAGAAATGAATGACAGCTGACGCCAGCGGTCGAAGGCCAACAAACGACACCAAGTGCTAGTCAACATCATGTGACAAAAGCATGATCAGAGATCAACATGCCAGACGGGTACATGATGACGAAGAGGGATAATGACATCTCAATTAAATAAATAACGTCACACACGACCAACAAAAGAGGTAAGGAGAAAGGAAGCAGATGTGTACTACACTTCAGTCCAAAGAAATGAAGTCAAAAGAGGAAACCATAATAGTCCAAATCACAACCACTATAAATATAACTCGTCCACCACAAGGAATGGGATCCAATTCATTCACTAAACATTTACTCCCCAACTTCCACTTCCATACCGATGGAGGTTCTCGACTTCGTGGCGTACAACCTACACCTGCTCGAATGTGGTGCAGGTTACCAGCTGGGAATCGCCAGCCGAAGAGCTATTTAGCTCTTCGGTTCGAGACCTTTCGTAGTGTATGGTGTAAAGGATCCCTTCATCCTTAACCTTTATCCAGTAACAGCTAAAGGTCACCTTTCGTCCGGTGACTACTGAAAGTCACCCTTCATCTATTGACTACTGAATGTCACCTTTCATCCATTGACAGCTGAAGATCACCCTTCAGCCTTAGTCAATGACCTCTAAGCACTGTGGTAAGTCTCTTGCTGCAACAGTATTCATTAAGAAACTTTAACTCTTGAAATCAAGGGAGAGTGAACATAAGTATTTAATTTAATATTAATAAATAAATAAATAACAAATTGAATCATGAAGCATGAAGTTACTGCAATTTACAACTCCTACAAAGTACGAACTTTTCCGGCCGGCCAGTGGTGGATCCGTGGATACTAATATTGCTAATTTGCTATCATTACAAGAGTAAGATAACCATCTCAATGCAGACCACGTTCACCATGATTTTCATAATTCATCTATATACATAATAAGGAAGTCAATTCTATCAGAGAGTTGGATATATGTTACCCTTCTGTCTGTCTTTTAATCAGCATTTCTATCTATAATCTCGTTTTATGAATGACTGTTTATGGTATCACTTGTTTACTGAATGTTTATTTGATGTCCAAAGCTTGCTACGACTAACAGATAAGTCATGTTTATGACACCATGTAAGAGTGTTCTCTTCAGATACCAATCATGTCAGGCAATTTCTTAGAGATTTCGAGGTTTATGGGCTGCATTGCCTGTATATCTAAGAAATTCATGGTATTACAGTGAACAAGTCAGAAAACTCTAACGAAGCGAAGTGTCTCTATATATGCGATTTCAGAAAAATGATCATAATGGCAGTTTATTCTTTGTAACCCAAAATGAAGTATGTGCACAACAACACAAGTAGTAGCTTGGCTACCCATGCCTCAGAGATCCCCATATATTGCGGAGCTTAAGACGGGCTGCTCAATAAAAAGATACTATAAATTAGCATTTGAATATAATAACAAAAAAAAAAAGATAAGTTGATTTCAATGAAAAATTTGTACCCTCGTGTCTAGGTGCAGTTAGAGCAGGGAAATGGGTGAAGAAAGCAATGGTATCATTGACAAAGTAATTTTCACCATGCCTGGCTCTATAGATGCACTCTTGGCTATGCGCCACCATGTATGTTTTAAGTGGCCAAAGTGCTAAGTAGATGAGCTGCACAAGGAAATAGCTTACGGTTACTTGATGTTTATGTGCAGTTGCAATGTAATTATCGGTATCAGATCTTGAATTATGTACCTAGTGGTTATAGATTTTAAAAAATACATACAAGCATAATGTCTTAAGAATTGAGGGGTATTAATTTAAGGGTGGCAAGATGGGGGGCGAGCATGTTAGGTAACGGGTCAAAATGGGTTAAGGTTAAAATGATCATGTTTAAGTACGATGTCAAAACCTATCTGGTCAACAGAAATTAGCAAACACTAACTTTTTATAAAACTATAAATAAATGATATGTTATCTGTGATTACAAAAGCAATATAGATAATAATGATAAAAAGTAATTAAATAAGACAGATAGAAGGTGGTACAATGTCAAAACAGATCTAGACAACCCACAGCAAGCTATTTTTGACTGTTTTTATATAACTGTATATAACTAATATGTTATCTGTGATTACAAAAGTAACATAACTATAAAAATAATAGAAATTATTTGAATAAGACGCATAGAAGGTTTTACAATGTCAAAACCGATCTTGTTTGTCATGTTTGACCAATTAGACCCGTTTCATTTTCACTATATATTTTTATTTTGACCCATTTCTTTTTCACTGATCAAAAAGAGCATAAATCGACCCTTTTATTAGTGTATGAGTTGAGAGTGCTACCACTGGGTAATATAGATGAGAAATTACAAACTTACAAAATATTTATAAAGAATTTGTATACAAAATGATGTGGACCGGCAATAGAGAGAAATAAAAGAGGTTAATTTGGTTTGTCCATCCCTTTCAGTCCAAATCATTTTGTACATAAACTGTTTGTAAAGATTTGTGACAGTATCACATTTCTCATCTCAATATAGATATTTTGTACTTTTTAAGTTAGTTCAGTTGATGGTTTATTTGTCAGAACTTATTTATGTCCCTTATTTACTTTTGTGAACTACAGTGCTTACCACGAGATAACAGAGATTAAAACTGAAGTGGTGCCTTAGGAAGATAAACCAAGCTGCTTGTACGGGAATATCAAACCAGATCATGAACTTTTGTCTGAAATAACTATGGATTAAAATTGCAATGTCCCATGGAATCAGCATCACGCCTAGAAGCTGTAAAGAGCACAATATCAACGAGTAAATATAAATATAAATAGACAAGTATATGATTGGATTCTTATGTTTATTTCTATGATCTTTAATGAGTTCTTCTTTGAGTGAAATTTCTGCAGCAACTGATAGATGAAAGTAACAAATGCAATTTTGGTGGTCATAGGCTCATAGCTACAAAGTGCAATTCATTATATTATTTAATAATCACTCAGTTAAAGACACTTGTGATTTAGTTTTGTTATGCTACTGAACGCAATGCATGTTGTAGTATAGCTGTATAGAGAATAGCTTACCACGACTGGTGCGAGAAAGGTTGGGGAAAGAACCATCCATGTCGGGACTAAAATTGTAACACAAAAATCAGCAGCTCCATAGATGACAACTCTCTGTTGACCAGAAATGACTAGTTCCGAGTAACAGTAGAAAAACAGAGATGTCCCCACCAAAACTTTAAAAATATCACTGAGGTTGATGAGAGTCCCGTAATCACTATTAGTTAGTGATTTGGAATCACAAAGTGTAAAGTTTAATTGTAGAAGGGGGGTTGAATGCAATTTAAAAACAATTTCAGATTTTACCAAGTGTTTCAGCTTGTTTTAAATTGAATATCTATAACAGAGTATGACGGTATTGGAATAACAGATTAAAGATATAACAGTATCAAAGAACGACAAGTAATAGTAGCTGAAAGTGAATTGTATTGATTAAATTCACGAAGTGTTGAATGCGGAATGGATTAACCAAAGTTAATCCAATTCAAACACTTAGCTAAACTATTACAATGAAGAGTATTAACTACAGTGGACATACACGCTGATAGTTAACCTCGCTGAGTCTTAATACACACCTAGACAAACTAGTTCTCTGACAAACAGAAGAACGGTGCATAAAACGACTAGCCTCTACAGTACAAAATACTGAACTATTTATACTACAAGAGTTCCTAAAATATCGCCTATAAAATAGAATCTTGGAAGGACACGTGTCGCTGCTTGATTGGTCCTGATCTCTGATAAACCGACATTCTGCGGGTCCCAATTCTGTTACCGCAAATATCTCGTTACCTTAAAATCAATCACTTGCATCCACGTAATCTTTCGGACATACTTCGAACTGGAACATTCTTGTTGATGTATAGATAAGTACAGTACTTTTTAGTACTAGATGATTGAGAGGCTTTATTGAATAGTCCCTGAAGATGCAGCAATCCTCCTCACTCACTGCGAGCTAACATGCTCTTGTAGAATGAATTGAACAGAAGATCTTCAGTGACTAGCTGTTATTTTGGCAGTGACTTTTGCCTTTATTGATTTGAAGAAGTAAGGCTCTCGCTGTCGTTGATCAGCGACACACCAAGTTGAGCTTAAATCTTCCTCAGAATATCTAACAGAAAGAATGATGATCAGCGAAACTTATTATCAGCAACAGCAGCTTCGATACAATCCATTTCTTCATCGAGTAGTGAACAGTTGAGTTGGTCAGCGACCAGTGACTTCATCATGGTCAGCGACCAGTGACTCAACAATCTCCCCCTAAATGATTGTGATTGAAGCTCCCTAGACAAACTTGTTGCTGTGAAAGTTTATAGTAAGTGTTTAAGATTTTAAACATTCAGTGACTTATACTTGTGATCCATTCATTTTTCTTTTTGGATTCTTTTTGATATGATCTGAGTTTTGCACTTTGGTTTTCTCAAAAACAAAATTAGGTTTCATTGAACTGTATATCATAAAGTAAATTTAGTTACAATAAACCTAATCTTTTACAAGCTTCAATTTAAACATCCTCAAACTTCTTCTTCTTTTACGATGCCCAACTCACTCTGTAATTCATATTTGTCACTGGATGGCAGGAACCTGTACTGTCTAGCAAGCCCTTCTTCCATGATTGCTTTTCTCATTGTTGAGTTCTTGAGAAGCACACTGACTATTCTGATGAGATGTACAAGCTGCTCATGATCTATCTTTTCAAGTTCTGATTCTCTTTGAAAACACAGCTTTCCATTGAAGTCCCTGTAAACAATCCCTTTCTCTCCGTCAGTAACTTCAGTGCCCTCAACCCTTGGCACTCCATCAGGAATTGATAGATTCAGTTTGCTGGTGTTTGGAATTCTGATAATTCTGTTGGTACCTGCCCTATACCTTGGACTTGGTGGCTGCACTATCTCCTCACCAAATATGACAGTGTCTTCTGGTCTAAGTAGCTGTAGATCCACCATCTTCTTGAACAATCTGTCAATCTCAGCCAAGACTTCTTCCTTTGCAGCACTTGAGGAGAGATTGATAGCAAGTCTAATTTCATTCCATTCTTCTCTATGAAGTTTACAGACTTGATCAAGATTGATTGCTTGAGAATCCAATCCTCTGTGGATAAGTAGCTGAGCTTGAGACTTGTTCTTAGGCTTCTTCAGGAAGACTTTTGTGATAGGAGCAGGGTTTGATCTTCCAACCATTCTGACAGCATATTTCTTTCTGTCAATCTCATCCAACATTTTATCAGTAGAGGTCTTTGCTCCCCCTTTCTTTTTCAACTTGCTGCCCTTTTTATTTGCACAAATCTCTTGTTGAAGATCAGATTCTTCAACATCTTGAAGGAGTTTAGACAGCCTATAGTCTTCATCTTCTTGCTTTCTTTTTAAGAAGATTTCTCTTTTTTTTTTTGAATGGCTTCATCTCCACTCAGCTTCAACAGATAAGCTCGATCAGAATCAGCTTGTTCTTTCAGCATTCTCTTTCTTTCTTCTTCTTCTTCTTCATTTAGCTCAGCTTGAAATTTTAAGAGCATCTCCCTCTCATGCTTCTGTCTCTCTTTAATTTTTCTTACTATTTGCTGCTGTTCAGTTTCTTCAGGATGAGAACTTTCTGAAGTTAAAACTGATGACAAAAGATGAGCAGGAACAGAAGAATCTGAATCTGTGATCTCAGATTGAGAGTGATGATGAGTTGTAGTAGTTGTTGCTTCTGTTGGTGTGATGATAGTGGGGATTGAGAGGGTGATCTGTGTTGTTGCTGTTGTTTGGATTGTTGCTGGTGGTTGTGTTATTGCTGATGTTTGAATTGTTTCTGATGGTATGATTGCTGTTGCTGGGGATGCCTCAGATATGACAGTGTCTGTATGAGGTGTTTCTGATGAGGACTTAGGTTGCTGAATGATAGTTTTGAGATTGTGCATGGCAGCTGCTATTTCTTCCTAAGAGAAGTTTATCTTTTTAGAAGAAATGAACTCTGATGTGGGAGACTTGCTGGTCCTTTTTCTTTTTATTAAAATAGAAGAGATTGGTAGCTGATCTTCCATTTGATCATCAGAGGCTACTGGTTGCTGATCTTCCATCTGATTAGCAACATCTTCTTCTTTCTTATCATTAGCACCAGCATCAGTACCTTTTTCACTTGTCCCATCATTCTTGACTTCTTTATCAACACTATCTTGTATATCAGCATCATCATTTTTCTTTTCATCACTTCCATTATTACCATCATTATTATTATCATCATCATCATCATCATCATCATCTTCATCCATATTGACAACATCATCTTCTTGTTGTCTATTCATCCATTCCCACCTCATCAGCTCAAAGCTTGCTCATAACTCGTGCATTCTCATCAGTAGCCCACTCTTTGACTAGATAGTCATACCTCCTTTGTTCATCAGGATGAAACTCAGGGAAAACACCCATATTATCTCTTTCCTCAGCGACATCCATATCTGATGCATCATTATCAAAGGAAGTGTAATTCTTAGAATCATCATCTTCTTTATTCTCCCCCTCAGCCTCAGAAACAAAATCAATAATCTCATCAAGTCTATTACAGATTTTCTGATGATCAACATGCATAGTTTCTAAACTCGTGATGGTCTCATGATGGTTGGAGAGAATTTTTGGAAGTTCGCTGATAATTTTGTCAGCATGGGTGATATAATCCACAACAGAGGATGCCATCGTTTTTTGTTTTTCATTGAGAGAGATTATTGCATCTTCATGAGTTTTGAGGCTGATTCTGGTGAATGAGGCGAGATCAGTAAGAGACTTAGCATGAGTTTCCAGAAGTCGATAATGATCTATTTCAGCATTTGCAATAAGTGAGACCTTTTCTTTGATAGAATCACTCCAATCTGGAATGGATTCATAAGCTGCTGCAAGAGAGTGAACCTTATTAGTGAGATCAGTGAGTTGGCCAGTCAAGGTCTCTCTATCTTCAGTGAGCATTCGAATTTGTTGCTGTGAAGCAGCAATGTAATCAAGCAGCAATTTGTCTGTTGATGATGTGGTGGGAGTTGATGCTTTGTTGTTTGGTGATTTTTGAGTGGTATGGGAGATTGGTGGAATTGTTTGTGATTCAGATTGAATTTCAACATCTGGTTGAGATGGTTGATCATCAGCATGTTGAGCGATGTTATCACTAGAAATAGACATTTCATCTAATTCCTGAATGGGTGAGGTTATGGCATCAGCATGTGGTATAGTGGAGAAGGGTAGAGATGAAATATCAGTATCATCTGGTTGCTGATTCACCTTTGGGAGAGTAAGATCATAAGATCGATGTTGCTGATCCTTTTCAGAAGAAGATGAAGAAGTATCCATTGGTTGGGCTTCCTCAACATCATCAGCTTGTGTTTTAGCTGATGGATCATTAGAAACAGAAAGGTCAACCTGTATCTCTCCCTGTGACTGGGGAGGGACATTGTCGGTCGGTGCAGTGAAAGATGAGAGTTGGCCCGGGTCCGTAGCCAGTGATGTGTCATCAGTAATGAGTGTGTTAACACCCGCTGATGACACTAGCCCTTTGACTGAAAATCATCCTTTTGTGAGAATGATGAGTGGCTGATGGGTTGACTCGATGGGTGGGTGTGGGTTGCACCCGAATCACTGCTAACAATGGGTTGAGCCATTGTAGCTGTCTGTAGGCTTCCCTTTATAGAGTCACTGGACTTTTGTGAGTCCAGTGAAGCAGTTTTAGGCATAGGTTGATCAAGAGTGCCCGCAGGGACTGAACGTTCAGTTGTTGCTTCACTCTTGGCGTCCTTAGACGTCTTTTTCTGACTCTGTCCCTGATCCTTTGATGTCAGGGACTTTAACTTGATTTTCTTAGGAGCAGTTGGTGGCTTTTGCTTTGGTGGTTGATCAGCAATAGTCACTGGAGGTGTGTTCAGTGACGTGATCAATGTGGGGGCAGAATCAGACGGATGTACAGTTTGTAAAGGCTGGGGTGCAAGTATCCCCTTTGGTTTCATAAAATCAGGGAGAAGCACAGTTGCAGTTTTACTAAAAATTTGATTCCCTATCAGAGTAGGTTCAAAACCTTTGAAAGAAATCCTATCGTACTCTTTAAACTGATCTTTAAAAACAAGTGAAAGAAACCTAGGATAGGAAACATATTTTGCTCTGGTAGGTTCACAGATTCTCGAAACAATATCATCAAAAATCATGCTTGCATAGTCAACTTTTAAAGAGTTGACCAGTGACCAGCTTAACTGTGCTTCTAGGGAGTTGAATTGATCATAACTCCCTGTTTTTGTGCCCAGAGATTGAATAAAGTTTGAAAATAGGGCATTCCACACACCATCCATTTTAGATTTATGAACAGTAGTATACTTACGATTTCCATTGCTATCCATAGTGTATTTGCAGTCAATCCCAGTGAGATTCACTATGCCAGCTTTGGCATCTTCTTTGTCAGGCAGTGGGTCGTAAGTATTGTGCTCAGGGAGTTGTAAAATGGTACGGATGGTGTGTGCAGAAATAATTATTTCTTGACCTCCGTTATCGATAAAACCTTTAAGTTGTGAGGTACTATTAACGATTGAGTGAGTACAAGTATACCAAAACTCACTCAACCATTCTGGATTCATCTTTACAGGTGATAATGTAAGAGCAGGGAGAATAAAATGATTTTTTAAAAAATTGATTATCTCCGCATACTCTGTTTTAGGGCATGAAAGATTACCCAAATAATTTGCTTTTGGAACTGTAATGATATCATCTTCACCAACTGCTGGAGCTCGAAGAGCTTTGATATCTTCAGTGGCAGTGTATGAGTTGAGAAACTATTTTGATTTAGCCATTACAGAACCTTTGAAAATCGTTGATTAAACACTTATTTTAGGGTTTTGAAATGCCAAAGGGTTTTCGAAAATTAGTAAAGTGTAAAAGATGACAAGTTGCTGATTTGTAAGTTTAAATAGTACACTTTACTAATGATCGTGTGGCTGAGATGAAAACAACGTGGGCAGTCGTGGTGGAAGATGTAGAGGTGGAGAGGGTTATGATGGTGGTGCGTGGTGGCATTAATGGTGATGGGAGTGGTGTGCCGGAAAAAGTACGCTGACGTATGAAAGAGAATGTCAGAAGCGCGCGATTTTTCCGATATACCATAAAACATTTATTTTTGAAATCCGTTAAATTAAATACATAATGTACTAAAGATAACGAATGTTTTGTTGATTGAAAATCACCATTAAATGATATCTTCAGTGAGTTTAAAAGAAACTGAAGATACATAACCGATTTCTTGATTTACTATAAAAAAAAATATTGAAAAATAATAAAATTATTTCTTTATTTAGGCAAGGATGTAGTCTCGCTGGTTTAAACACAACTTAGAATACTGAATAAACCATTGAGATTTGATCATTTTATAAATAAAGAGAAAAGATTATTATTTTTCAATATTTTTCAATATTTTTTTATTTTATTATTATTTTTTTTAAATCATGAGTAGAGATTATGTTGTATATAAGTTGTATAACATATCATTAGATTGCTTCGTCACTGATTAAGTCACAACTTAGAATACTAATAAAGTCAGCTTAGAAGAAATTAAGTCAATGATATAAAACAAGTATGACAACATAACAGATACTCATGAGACTATATGGACTATGTGATTAGTTTAGTTGATGAACCCATCCAGAGACAGGTTCATAGTGACCAAGCGCTGGTTTTGGCTTCCACTGATTTGAATAAACAGTATCTGAATGTTCACTGATGATGTTTTGTTTTTCAAAAGGTAAGATAGAACATTCAGATGACACATGTTGCCTGTTGTCACATTTATAACACTTTTTGTTCAAGTAGCTGGCCTTTTTGGCTTTCCTTTTTGTAAGTTGTTGATCTGACACAATCACACAACTTTTATTGATGATTGTTACTTCTTGCATCTTTGACTTTAGGTCACTGATGGAGGTTGTCTCAGTGACTGATACAGTGTCAGTGAAGTTGCTGATGATTGTTTGATTATCAGCGATGGTTTTGATGAGATGAGACGTTACTGATGATCTGACAGTTTTCAAAATATTTATCTCATCATTATCATTTAAGACATCAGTATCTTCAGTGACCAACTTTCTTTTAGTAAAATAGTTTGGTCGTGGCTCACTGAAGATGGAGATGGGTTCAAATACAGCTTTTGAAAAATTACCCTTGGGATCAAAAACAGGGTCAACCATTGTTGAATCAGCGAGGGATGCAGCATATTCATAATCTCCTCCCAAAATAGCTTTGACTTGTTTTGGAATTTGATTATTTACACAGTGATTGACTTTATCATTTGACTTACACCAAAATTCCATGACTTTTTTAAGCTGTTGAAATTGTGTTTCAAACTTAACTTTTTCTTGAACTCACACTTGATTAGCATGAATTTGTGCATCAAGATCAAGTTTTAATTTCTTCAACTTTGACTCATTTTCATTTTGATCATTAAGTTTGGATTGTAAGTCACAAATTTTACGTTTCTGCCCTCTTTGAATATCATGAGCATTTGACAAGTCAACTATCAAAGACTCAAAGACATTATCTTTTTCAGCAGCTGTATATGTTTTAAAGCAATGTACCTTGTAAAGAGTTTCAGGATCCCATTCAGATGCTGAACATTTAGGAGTGACTTCTTTGATGTCTCCAAGAAGTTCAGTGTCATTAGCCATCAGACAGTACTCCTTTTCTAAACAAATCATTGCTTCTTCTTCATCAGATGATGAGGAATCAAAATTACTGAATGAACCTTCTTCAGCAACGAAACCTTTTCCCTTCTTCTTCCCAGATTTAGCCAATGCCTTCAGTTTCTTGTATTTTGCCTTGTACTTGTTGTACTTGTCATTTCTGACATCTGGCATGGGTTCAGGGACTTGATTTACTGACTTTGATCTGCATTCGGCAGCAAAATGACCAATTCTGCCACATTTGTAGCATTCACCCTTTGATTAAAATTTATCAGATGATGGAGCACCAGCAAATCGTTTTGAACTGGTGTTCCTTTTGAAATTAGAAACCATCATGGCCATATCCTTCTCAAGCTTCTCCAATCCTTCATCATACTCATATTCTGACTCTTCTTCATTCTGACCACCTTCTTCTTCAGCTATCAGTGACTTCGAGCTTTTCTTAGACACTTTTGACTTTTGTCTTTGATCGATTTCATCAAGCTCTGCTACAAGGGCATTGGATATCTTCTGACTTCCAAGAGTAGCACGAATATGGTCACTCTGATCAGCTTGCTTTTCAGACTGCTCCCAATTGAGCAAAATACCATAGACCTGAGTTAAATTCAGAATTGAATAATCATTTCTCTGTCTGGTACACGTTGCAATGGTTCCCCAGATTTTCCTTGGCAGCAACTCAAGAAACTTTTCAACAACAAATCTCTGTTCTTTGCCTATACCAGCCTTCTCCATTTTGTTCATCAGTGACTGGTATCTGGTGTAAGTGGAAGACATAGATTCATTTGGTTCCATTGCGAACAGCTCATACTGGCGAGTGAGATTGACTTCCCTGCAACGAATAATATCAGGAGTTCCAATATATATATTTCTAAGGGTATCCCACATATCTTTAGCAGTTCTACAAAGCCTGATTGATTCGAACACTTCATCAGGAAGTGCCATGCCTATGTAGATTTTAGCTTGTTTATCAAGTCTAACCAATCGCCTATCCTCATCAGTCCATTGTTCCTCTCTTTTAGGTAAAACCATTTCTGGTATAGCTGGAGTAGTAGCTGTTGCAATTACAGCAGGAACAATAGTAGTTGGGATATGTGGACCATTGGTTATGATATTACAAAGACGGTCATCAACTAAGTCCAAAAACATCATCATCCGGGACATCCAAGTTTCAATCCTTGAAGGATCAAAAGCTGGAGGTTTGGTTGTGGAACTATTTCCCTTTTGATAATCAGAGTCAACACAGCTGTACTTTACTGATTCCATAGCAGACCTGGTTAATTGAATTTAAACCAACTCTGCTCTGATACCAATTGAGAGTCCCGTAATCACTATTAGTTAGTGATTTGGAATCACAAAGTGTAAAGTTTAATTGTAGAAGGGGAGGGGGGGTTGAATACAATTTAAAAACAATTTCAGATTTTACCAAGTGTTTCAGCTTGTTTTAAATTGAATATCTATAACAGAGTATGACGGTATTGGAATAACAGATTAAAGATATAACAGTATCAAAGAACGACAAGTAATAGTAGCTGAAAGTGAATTGTATTGATTAAATTCACGAAGTGTTGAATGCGGAATGGATTAACCAAAGTTAATCCAATTCAAACACTTAGCTAAACTATTACAATGAAGAGTATTAACTACAGTGGACATACACGCTGATAGTTAACCTCGCTGAGTCTTAATACACACCTAGACAAACTAGTTCTCTGACAAACAGAAGAACGGTGCATAAAACGACTAGCCTCTACAGTACAAAATACTGAACTATTTATACTACAAGAGTTCCTAAAATATCGCCTATAAAATAGGATCTTGGAAGGACACGTGTCGCTGCTTGATTGGTCCTGATCTCTGATAAACCGACATTCTGCGGGTCCCAATTCTGTTACCGCAAATATCTCGTTACCTTAAAATCAATCACTTGCAGCCACGTAATCTTTCGGACATACTTCGAACTGGAACATTCTTGCTGATGTATAGATAAGTACAGTACTTTTTAGTACTAGATGATTGAGAGGCTTTATTGAATAGTCCCTGAAGATGCAGCAATCCTCCTCACTCACTGCGAGCTAACATGCTCTTGTAGAATAAATTGAACAGAAGATCTTCAGTGACTAGCTGTTATTTTGGCAGTGACTTTTGCCTTTATTGATTTGAAGAAGTAAGGCTCTCGCTGTCGTTGATCAGCGACACACCAAGTTGAGCTTTAAATCTTCCTCAGAATATCTAACAGAAAGTATGATGATCAGAAAAACTTATTATCAGCAACAGCAGCTTCGATACAATCCATTTCTTCATCGAGTAGTGAACAGTTGAGTTGGTCAGCTACCAGTGACTTCATCATGGTCAACGACCAGTGACTCAACAGTTGACAATATATGTAAATTAGAAACATTTATTTGGATTAAACGTGGATTTTGAGTATAAAACCGCACTTTTGTCATCACTAGATATTCGTTTGACATAAGTCAGATTTGAAATTAAAAAGAAGTTGGTATACATTTAAGAATACATCCAACTGCCAATAACTAGAATATGTGAATGTGGACGTTACCTCTGATCAACAACTACAATGAAGTTGATAAGAGGACCTACTAAAGCCCCAAAAAAAATTGCAGCTGTAAACAAGAGGATGAGCCTCAGTCCCTGTCCATTAAGCTTCAAGGTTAATACGCATCCTTAGCGAGTCATTGAAAAATAAGAGCAATTTGCATGGAATATAGACGAAGCATTATGGACGAGACTTTACTTACCTCCCACCGTGGCGACCGAATCTGGGATAGCGAAGTGATGCTTGCAACAAATATAAGTGTTGTTGTCCAACTGCCTATGTCATCAAACAGATGCAAATCGGGGCCAAAGGATGAAACTATAGTGATGGCAAACAATAACTGGTATACCTATACCGAAAAGTGCAGAGTTATTTAACATTAGTTTTATGTTGAATGTACTGAACCGAGTGGTAACAGATTTTCTATTAGAGACCGGCAGTTCGTTTGAAGTATAGTGCAAGCAATTATCCAGCTGAGAAATGGATTTGATATTCCTATCGAGTTAACACACTAGATGGACATACAGATCATGTAGTGAGAATCTCAGAGATCTCACACATCAAAGAAAGAAACTTCCTTTGACTTTCATATTTACTAGTCAAATTTCAAACATGACAACTATATTTGTAACATAAAAGGAATTAATACAACTCATCAAACAAAACAGTGATAACTTTACAAAACCAAGACAACAGATTCCAGTTCCATCAGCTAACACACTAAAACTAATATGAAAAATTCTTCAGGATCCATATTACATTGGACTGAAAAGGTAATTTGTCTCACTAACTTCATAACAAAATAAACCAAACAGAACCATTTCATGTAGTCCAGTACATTCTGTATATTATAAATGAAGTACGCACGTTCCACAAGCTGTATAAGACAGAAGATCATAATATGTTAACAAAATTAACACTCTCATCTTATAAAAACCAAGATCAATCACATCAATGAAAACTTTCTTTATATAACGAATCGGAAATAAATGAGTGATAATCTTATATCAGCAATCAATTCTGAAATTCTATTAACAACTTATACAATAGATCTCCTGCTACTCAAAAAATGACTAATCAACATAGGATCATATAATGCAATAATTAATCCTGTTCACTTCTAACTTAGTTTCCTATTATAACTTTCTCTTTAACATATTCGTAGGACCATACTAATTCGAAATACATAATCTAAAAGCAACGAGTGATATCTTATCATCAATTTTCGCAACAGATGTTCAGTAAACAAACCTAATAACTTTTTACTCAAGTAAAATTTTCTAACAGAATCTTATACAATGACTAAGTAACATGTTAATAGGATCATACCGATTCAAAATAGACAATCTGAAATTAACGAAGAAAATTTGTGTAGCATAAAGTAATTCTAAAACGTAATCAACAACTTTTGAAACCGGTACGGCAAAAAACAAACCTAATCGCTTCTAATTCAGTTCTCCTACTAATTTTCTCTTAAAATGACTAATAATTAACGTATTCACATAATCGAACTTCTACTTAACTATGACACCCCCAAATCCGGTCAACGCGGTCAACGCGCGATTAGCGGAAGCATTAAAGTAAGCGGGGTGGTGACGTTAACATTGAACATCATGCATATCAGAGCGTATGATTATTGCAGAACAATTAAATTAAGATGCCATTTAATAAATAGTTGGTTTACAAAAGAACTACGACTCGTCAAAGTCGTAGTATTAGTATCAGTATACATAATAAACCACTGTTTTTCCCAAAATGTGGCATCCTAATTCGTCATGGGTCGCCTAACTCCGTAAGTATGCGTTCTTACTTGCGCTGTGAATTACCTGAAAAACATAGTAAAACGTCAACAAAATTGTTGAGTGAATTCACAGGTTTTACGTTTATAAAGTGGTTTGTTAAACCATGTCCATTTGAAAGTTATTGACATGCAAGTCAAATCAAGTCAATCATAATGGTCTGTAGGAAGGTAAGTATCCTAAGGTAAAGTTTGTAGGAAAGCAGATCCTATAGTTGTTCATACAATAGCATGTAAGTATACACATAATAGTTCACGAGCATAGCATGAAATCATTTATGAGATCAGCAGCACACAAGCACAAAAACAACTATAAACAGATGTTGCATGTTATAGCAAAACAGTTGTTATGTTTTTCACCCTAAGTTTTAAAAACATTAAAACAGTGAAAAAGGGGCTGTGAACTCACCTGTGAGTGCTAGCGTTCCTAACCGCAAGTAATATCCAATACGAATCCTCCTAACGTCCTAAACGTAAGATATATATTCATATAAGTATTTGACGACTTGTCAAATCATACAAATAATTTAATTGTTTTGAGTTGAATTATGTACAATTCGTTGGTGTTTCTTGAATTTAAAAATATTTGTATTCTTCGAGTAATGCCGTTTGTCATACGTATGTATATCTTTATATATACATATTTATATATGTTCGTATATATAAATTGTTTAAGTTTCGTTTTATACTTTGAAAAAATATATTTGTACGAATTATATCGTCTATATATGCATAGTAAAAGTCATCGTGTGTGTATATATATATATATATATATACGTATTAAATAGGTATATATATAATAGTCGTTTTGAGCTTAATTTGTTTAATTCATACGCATTTTATTTCGTTTTAGAATGAATTTATATTCCGTAAAAATTGTCGTATACATTTTTACACAATTTTAACACATTATTTGTCATTGATTCATTCAAGGACTGTTTTACTATGTACAAGGAAATATGTGCATAATGATCTGTACAGTGAGCATAAATACTTGTACTATTCCGTGTAATTAGTAAATTCCTCCTTGTACGTATAAGTTCCTGTTTATATTCAATAAGCCACACAAAAAAAAAATATACATCAAAACAGGTCGGGGGGGTTCGAACCCGTGACCATACGATGACCACACAAGGCAAAACAACCAGGCTAAGTGTTTAATTTGTATAAATCATCTCAAAGTATTAATATATGTCTATGTTTTGTAGCTTATAAAATGTGTATGTTTTACACAACAGTACGATCGGAGATCACTCCCAAACCATGTTCTAGCTTTTGATCTTGAATGTACGATATTGATGTAATAATACAACACGAGGGTTTCAAGTCTATAATCGTTAAAATACAAAAGAGAGAGTGAGAGTGATACCCGACGGTGATGGACTGATGGTGGCGGTCTGTGGTGGTGTAACCCGAGAGGAGGGAAGGGAAACAATTGGAGGTCGATGTAGATGTGGTGATGATGATACTCGACGCTACAGCTTCCGTTACCTTCTGTTCTTGTTGTCGTTTCGATGGTGGTGGCAGGTAGTAGCGTATGAACCGAGGGATAGATAGATGCTATATATATAAGAATGATGATGATCGAAGCCGATGTTACCAGTGTGTTGTTATCGTTTTGTTGTTGTTGTTGTTAGTTTATATTTGAAGCTTTGATTGTGATGAGGAAAATGAATGAGAATTGTGAATTCTTGCTCCTCTTGTTGCTTACTCGATGGAACCAGGAAGGGAGAGAGCACAGATGAATTTGTTGGTAGCTCAATTATTTGAGTTTGGTGCCTCACCCAAATGAGAGGGGATTCATATATATAAAAATATGATACGGAGTATGGAAGATCACAGGAGTCGGTCTCCTCAAATAATTGAGGTGGTTGACAAATTTTTTTGACCCGCTAATTTCAAGTACGGGTATAATTATAGCAATATAAAATATAACATTTTATATTTTTATTTTATAGATGTTCTCTAGATTCGTAATATAAAATTTGTATAATGATATATTAAGTACTTTTTGATTTGGTCCTGATATGTACTTTATTACTTTTGTACGCGTTAATTAGGTGCCCAGAGCACCATAAAATTTCTGTTTGAAATTTTTCTGCGTATTATTATAGTTCAAAGGTCTCGCAAAATAATTTTGGAGACATTCTGAAAATATTTTTCGGACGCGTGTTACGTCAATTTTTAAATTATATAATATGTGATTATATAACTTACAAACTTTGTAATACTCCTCGTATTATTATTTTGGCCTGCTAGGCTTATTTTGCATCAATAAGTTTTGTTTTAAACTTAACCAAGAAATTAACGTGAAATTCGTTAGGTTACTGTACTTAATCACGCTCAAATTTTGTGGAGTGTCACATTAACAGCTTCGCAACAGAGAATGCAATTATCGAATCACTTATAAAACACATTTTCTACAGAAATTAATTGTTAAATTATTAAATTAAGATAGTGTACCTTGCGAAGGTGATCAAGTAGGACATCTGGTAACGGAGTAAAATCCTCCATAGCTGTCGGATTCCACGGTGTGTTGAAGTAATTCGTCACTCGATTCATAGCGATTGTGTGTGTAAAGTATATGAATGTATCTGTAAGTGTGTGAGAATGTGCGTTTAAGTGTGAGTGTGTGTGAAAGTGTGAGGAAGATACGGAAAGAGAGCGACGGTTTTTAGTTGTAGGTTGGTAGTAGGGGAGGGAAACTTAAAAAGTTAAAAGGAAATTTGATACACGTGTCACCATCATTTCTGGCGTTTTAAGCATAATTAGTGGTAAAAAGGAGAAATGACATGGTTACAAATTTTGACATCGACTTGGCGGTGTTTGAGGGAGCTTAATTTTGTTGCTTATCGCTTATTGCTTATAGCTTATAAGCAATAAGCTTGCAAGCTATTTTATAGTGTTTGTCTTAGCTTATAGCTTAAAAGATCATTTTTGTGAAGATAAGCAAATAAGCTAAGAATTTAGAGTCTATTTTTCACCCCTGAAATAAACTAATAAGCTTAAGCAAATAAGCTCATCCAAACCACAAATACTAGCTTATTTTGAGAAGATAAGCAAATAAGCTAATAAGCTTGAAAAATAAGCCCCTCAAACACCCTCTTGTACCAATCATACGAGTAGTAAGAAATACGAGAGAGAATAAAATGGTGAATTTGATTGGTCCAACTCATCATCCACTTCATTTTGTATGCATTTGTTTGTAAAAGTTTTGTATCTGTAGCATCTCTCGGTTAAAAAATGTTGTATACATTTATATTTTTTTAGATTTGCAATATCTATATATATTTTTTTAATTTTAGATTAATAGCTTCTTTTTTAGTAAATATCCAAATTTATACTACAATTATTATTAATATTAAAAAATATTCACGATTTGTAACTTAACGATAAATTTATACGGTGTTTATTATTCACTGATATATTGCACATGATGGTGAATCTATGACGATAGTTTTTATGTGTAGAGTTGAGATTTGGGAGAGCGGGAGTCATGAGTGCAGAAATAAGTTACTAGCCCCGCACTTCGGTGGATAAGGAGTGTTTTTTGTGTCAACGATGACATGAATTACACATAAAACCACATTGTACATTTATTTTTGAGAAAATTCCAAAAACCATACATGTGGTTTACACACATTTTCACAGATCATACCCGAACTTTTTTTTTCAGGTTTTCGATACTATAAGTTTCTAAATTGCTCGCAAATGGTACCTCCGTCCAACTCCGTCTATTTTTGTCGTTAATGTAACACCCAGTCCTCGGGTTTAGTAGTATTTAATATTTTCTGACTGTGAATTATTATTAAGTGTGTCAGAAAATAGGTGTATTGTATTATTTGAAATAAATAGTGATAAAAGTCGAATAATTAATTGTGACTAATAAATTATTGAGTGTTTTAATTTTATTTAGTTGACGGTAAAATAAAATAATGTTTCCCCGCAAATGGTTTTTAAGTTCCAGACAATGATAAGTACGGGAGACAAAACTAGTACACCTATTTCTAATATATGTGTAAAATGTGTCTGAGACTTCTCTAAAATTCCAGAGAATTCGGGAGAGAGAGCGAGAGGTTGATCTAAACCCTAAACCTAATCAAAATCATCATCAATCATCAAAATCTTGTGGAATCAATCCTTGTTCTTCCCTGTTTTTGGTTTGGCCGTACATATTAAATCACAGGGATGAGGTGTTCTTCACAAATCAAGCTTAGAGATTAAATTGAAGCCATGAAACTCTAATTCAAGCTTCTAAAATGTGAATTAAACATCTCTAATCCTTCCAATCATCTTGTAAGTCTTGAATTCTTGATTTCTTATAAACTTGAAATTTGGGTTTTTGATGTTCTTGATTAAAATCCGAAATTAGGGCTTCAAGAGTGTAAATTGATATGAGTTATGCTTTCATAACATGGTTTAATCATTCCATCATCATTATAAACATGTTGTATGTGTTAATTCTTGAGTTTTATGTTAACTTAGAAATTGGGTTTTGGTGTAAATGATGGAATTGAAGCTTGTAATGATCATATAGTTGTTAGTTGATGATTATATGTGGATTATAATCTAAACCTAGTTTAGAAATGGTGAATTTGATATATGATCATTAATAAAGTTAAAGGGTTTAGTTGATTATGATATGATCAAAGCTTGTGTAATTAGTGTATGTTTGATAATTGTTGTTAGTGATCATGTTAGAGTTGATACATGATGATAATTAGTTGTGTTCAAACTAAATTGTGTAAAGTTGATTAAGTATTCATGGTGATTATGATGATTATGAAGTGTTTTAATGAGTTAGTAATAATGGAGGTTGATAATCTTGTTATATGATCTCATGATGTTAATTAACAATGATTAAGGTGTACTAATATGATAAGATGATCATGGGAATCATAAATTTGTTAAATGATTATGAATTAATGATGTTAATTGGTTATTCATAATCTAGAGATGAAGTATGTTGAATTATTGTAAATGAGTAACAATTTATGTGAATTGTGATAGAAAGTGATTATCGTGATTGAATGATGGTATTATATTGGATATTAAATATGTTGTTTGATGAAGATGAATTAATATGATGTTATATATAGATTTTAAAACAAGTAACTAACTTGTTCTATTTTGTTGTAATTCCAGTTGAGCAGAAGACTCAGTGATATTAGACTACTGAGTGGATGCCTGAGGTGGTCGGTGAGTGGATCTCTAATCCTCAGCGTAACTTGGTTGTAACAAGTTTGGTTACAACAAGTAACGTGTTATTACTTTATTGATTATGTTGATAGTAATAATACTGTTGATATGTTGACTAGTTGAATATGTGACTTGTTGATTACGTGATCACTTGAATTAATTGGCCTTCGGGCATCAGTTGTTAATGAGGCAACGAGTTGTTGAACTGTTGGTTGGGCTAGTTGGTTATCCAAAGTTTAACACACCTCCTGTGTTAGTTGAAGATAATCACTAGCTATCGGTCTCGTCCGTATGGCCATACGGATAGGTTGGATAAGTGTTCTTGGGGAGCCTCCCGGGTTTATGGTTATCCCCAGAGCCGCCGATCCTCATTATGGTGTTGTTGATTAGTTGAATTGTTGCATTGTTGAAATGATGTATTGTTGATGTGTTGTATTGTGTACTTGCTTGTTTAGTGCTAAGTGTTGTACACAAAGTTGTTGAGCTAAGTTAGGTTGTTGATTAGTTATCTGCTCACTTAGCGTTATGCTAATTCCCCACATTAACCCTCCTTGCAGGTCGTAGACATGGTATAGGTGAGCAAGGAGTTGACCTGGACGGAATGTTTGACATGCTGACGTGACTCTGACATTGAATTTAAATAAATTAATGATATCTTTTGTTTTATATAACACCCATGTTGAAAAACTGTGTTTTGAATTAAGGTGATTTTATACATATATGAAACAAGGTATCTTATAAATGTTGAAATTGGGATAACGCTTCCGGTACAGTATATTTAAATGTTTTCAAAATAAGGGGTGTTATAAGTTGGTATCAGAGCATAGGTTTTGGCGAATTGGACATTGCAATGTGTTCAATCCCAAATCTATGGTAGTGTCAAGTCAAACATTCCTGGGAGTGCGGGATTAATAGTTGCATGAGAAATTAGTTGTTGAAAATGTACTAACCTATAACATGTTGCAAAAGTGTTGTTTTGTTGCAGAGACGGAGGAATGTGAGAAACCGAATGGTATTCTCAACGATTCCTCAATACTTGTGGGCCTAGATATATCAGGTATTTTCTAATAACCTTGGTGTATTTAATAAGCTTGAATTGTTTGATTTGCCATGATATGATTATTAGTAGAGTAAATTGGATCAAACTGCTATGATTTCTCAGTGATGAATCCTTGATAATAGTTGCTTGTAAATCTGATGAGGAGATACTAAATGAGATGTTTAACATCATAGAAAGGTGTAATATATTGTTGAATTGAGTAGACACATTATTGAATAAGTTGTAATAGTTGTATTATGTGGAATTAATTGTATCTACAATATGAAATTGAAATATGAAATGAGTTGTATGAATTGTTATGTGAGATTACTTACTATTGTAAGATAACAAATTGGAAGTAATATGATTAAGTGTAGTAGTAAATTTTGATAAACAAAGTTGAAATGACTCCATGTAGTGAAATGAGATGTTGGAATATCTCGATTGAAGTAATATGGAGTTGTATTGATGTTCAAATTAGAAGGTGTCCATTAATTGGAATGTGTGTCGTTGACTTGGAAAAGTCAAAGTGGAAGTTGGTAGAGTTAAATGTGTAATGACTATATTATAAAGTGATAAATGTGGCTAGATGGTTATGTGTTTAGCCTTGATCATGATTGTGGTTAAATTATGATCTACGTATTAAAAGTAGTGTAGAGAGAAAGCCAAAGTGGTCAACAAGGTTTTATATGCGTTGATAAGTTTGGAAAAAGTTAAAGTGGAAACTTTGTTGTAATTGTTATAAACATGAAGATTTTAATGTGAATTGGTGTTTTGTAAAAAAAAAAAAAAAAAAAATAGTACACCAATGATGAAAATGATCTTGTTTGACTTGAAATAGTCAACGTAGTGTGAAATGGTTGTTAGAATAGTGGTAATATGAGTTGAAACCCAAAAGGGTTGTCAATGTGCCCAAATGAGTCACTTGATGGTCAAACGGTTAAAATGAGTAGTGGATTGGTTATAACCAATGTAACAGTGATTTTAGGTCCTACATATAGTAGGAATGTGTGTTGTAAGAGTAAATGTGGTCAATGTGATTGAAATTGGAAACTTTGTCCAATTAGACCCTTAAACGGGTCGACTAGTTAAAACATGATATAACGAGTATATGAAAGTGATGAACGTGCCCACACGTCATAATTATATGTATAAACATGTTGTTAAAAGGTTAAAGTCAGAAACCATGTGGATTGGATTTTGACGTGTCCACCAAAATGGCTCAAAATGGCCTAAAATTGGTTATACGTCCGTTTTCTCGTAAAACGTGTAAATTGAAAAAGTGGAAAAATGAAAAGTTGCATTTTGATTATATAAAGGTGCCTGCAAAATTTCAGACCTTAATTCTTTACGGTTTGTGAGATATGCGTGTTTGAATTTCGCATTTTTGCACTAAGTTGTGCAGGCTGCTGTACAGACAAGGAACCCGGCGGCTGGGGGTGTAAACCCGGCGGCTGGAGGGTGTAAACCGGCGGCTGGTCACCCAAGCCGGCGGCTGCTATAGCCCAAATACGGAAAAATGTTTCTGTTTGGCAAAAACTTAATTTACCCGGCGGCTGAGTGTTGTTAACCGGCGGTTTGGTGTTAGAACCCGGCGGCTTCACCCTACAAGCCGGCGGTTTGGGGCTCGTTTCTGTAAAAAAAAAAAAAAAAAAAAAAAAAAAAAAAATTAAAGTTTTTCGACGTTCGACGAAACGTTTGACGTAGAAATTTCCGCTAGAAAATTTCGGTGTCCGATTCAGACGAAATTTACATGTCCACTCAAAAACGGGCCAACGGTCAAAGCTCATCGCTTTGCCATGAGCCCTGTCAGTTTTCGGCACTTCGGGGTCGTTTGGGGCTCGAAAATCGCGTTTTATTGTTTTTCGGACCTTATTTTGAACTTTTAGCTTACGTTTTGTATTGGGCTTTTGTTTTATTGAGCCCAGAGATCATTCCTGTGACTATATGCAATATTAAAACTTGTTTTAAGAGGTCTATATGGTTCATTGTGTATGAGTCGGTTGTAGGCGGTTTACTTAACTACAAAGTATGCCAGTATATGGTATTGTTGACTATTGTTAACTAGGGTTAGTAAACATTGATTATGGGATTATGTGGATCATATTATGTGGATAAATTGAAATATGATAAAGTATTGAATCATATAGAGAAATAGAAAGTGTGGAATCAAGCATTTTAAGAATTCGCAAAATAAGTACATGAGCTCCTAATTATATGTTGATTGATGTATGTGTATTAGACATTACACATGTGTTGATGATATAGTGAAAATGGTATTGAATGTCTGTGTTGTATATATATACCTGATTGATATGAGTAGTTTACCTGTAAAGTGATAAGTTGAGAATAGTAGAGAGTTAATACATAGTTGTATACCTGTTGCACGATGTGGCTATATATGTGTAAAATGTTGATATCATTGTTGTGAACTATGAGAGTAAAGATAATTATTTATGAGATAAATGGTATGAAGTGACCTGAGAATAAAGTGTGACTGACATAATATGACGACGTCTGGCCAACGTATTTATATTATGCCATTTCACATGGAGTTGTTGAGGTTACTAAGTACCAGATAAAGTTAAGTGGTTTTAAAATATCAGGTAAGATATGTTGACCTGTAATTGATAAATAGTCAATGATGGACTAATATGAAAGAGTAATAAACCACTAAGTTGTTGTTGCTAATGTGATATCTATGGCACATTTGATGTGTATGTGTGATGCATTGTCAATAGTAAGAGTTAAAAGTTGATTTAAGCAAAGTAGAGGTAAGTTGAATATGAATAATATTGTGTTAATATTGTTGAATAGATGACTAATGTCAGCACCTTGTGTTGTTGGATACCAATGATGATGTTTGGTATTAACAGGTGTTGAGTTAGCATCCAAGTTGTAGTGAAAGGGTGCTAGTTGATTATATGAAACTGGTTGTAACAATAAAATTAATTGACCTCTACCTATTGCTTACTGATTTTCTTACTTGTTGATGGCAAGATGATTGTAGATTTCTGTCAAGTAAAGGGTTTCATATAACCTAGTCGTGTTTATAATTACAAGTTGTAAGTTTGTAATTAACTAGTTGCAAAAGTGAAAATTTACAGCAAGTTGATAGCTAAAGAAATATATAGTTGTCAGCTAAGTTGCTAGTTGTTAATGTGTATGTTGTAGTAGTCAGTACCACTTATTGATGCTGATGTTGTTGTTGTTGTTGTTGTTGTTGTTGTTGTTGTTGTTGTTGTTGTTAGTGTGATTATAATAGTTGTAAAGTTGAAATGTTCACATGGATATGTGTTACATTTGTAAACAGTGGTTATGTGTTTTAATTGTTTACATGACTAAGTATGAATGGTCATGTAAGTGGTTGATTAACTTATTAGAGACAGGATATGTGTATAGTATATGTGCAGGGAGAAAAGATAGAAATATGTACATTTGGATAGGTGAATGTGGAAAGAATCGAATATATGTAAATATATTCATGAGTTGCTCAAGGGAGTAACGTATGATATGTGTATACATTGTGATTAAATAGTTGATTTTGCTACACCTTATGCAGGTTTTAGCATTTGGTGCTAGGTATTGAAATAGAACACTAAGCCCAATATGTGTTTATGTGAGTTTAGTTGAAATACACACTGATTGTGTGTAAGTTGATATCTATAGAAATGTATGTGATTAAGTTACACTATAGTGATTAAGTGTTATCAGATTTCGAGGACGAAATCTCTTTAAGGGGGAGAGATTTGTAACACCCAGTCCTCGGGTTTAGTAGTATTTAATATTTTCTGACTGTGAATTATTATTAAGTGTGTCAGAAAATAGGTGTATTGTATTATTTGAAATAAATAGTGATAAAAGTCGAATAATTAATTGTGACTAATAAATTATTGAGTGTTTTAATTTTATTTAGTTGACGGTAAAATAAAATAATGTTTCCCCGCAAATGGTTTTTAAGTTCCAGACAATGATAAGTACGGGGGACAAAACTAGTACACCTATTTCTAATATATGTGTAAAATGTGTCTGAGACTTCTCTAAAATTCCAGAGAATTCGGGAGAGAGAGCGAGAGGTTGATCTAAACCCTAAACCTAATCAAAATCATCATCAATCATCAAAATCTTGTGGAATCAATCCTTGTTCTTCCCTGTTTTTGGTTTGGCCGTACATATTAAATCACAGGGATGAGGTGTTCTTCACAAATCAAGCTTAGAGATTAAATTGAAGCCATGAAACTCTAATTCAAGCTTCTAAAATGTGAATTAAACATCTCTAATCCTTCCAATCATCTTGTAAGTCTTGAATTCTTGATTTCTTATAAACTTGAAATTTGGGTTTTTGATGTTCTTGATTAAAATCCGAAATTAGGGCTTCAAGAGTGTAAATTGATATGAGTTATGCTTTCATAACATGGTTTAATCATTCCATCATCATTATAAACATGTTGTATGTGTTAATTCTTGAGTTTTATGTTAACTTAGAAATTGGGTTTTGGTGTAAATGATGGAATTGAAGCTTGTAATGATCATATAGTTGTTAGTTGATGATTATATGTGGATTATAATCTAAACCTAGTTTAGAAATGGTGAATTTGATATATGATCATTAATAAAGTTAAAGGGTTTAGTTGATTATGATATGATCAAAGCTTGTGTAATTAGTGTATGTTTGATAATTGTTGTTAGTGATCATGTTAGAGTTGATACATGATGATAATTAGTTGTGTTCAAACTAAATTGTGTAAAGTTGATTAAGTATTCATGGTGATTATGATGATTATGAAGTGTTTTAATGAGTTAGTAATAATGGAGGTTGATAATCTTGTTATATGATCTCATGATGTTAATTAACAATGATTAAGGTGTACTAATATGATAAGATGATCATGGGAATCATAAATTTGTTAAATGATTATGAATTAATGATGTTAATTGGTTATTCATAATCTAGAGATGAAGTATGTTGAATTATTGTAAATGAGTAACAATTTATGTGAATTGTGATAGAAAGTGATTATCGTGATTGAATGATGGTATTATATTGGATATTAAATATGTTGTTTGATGAAGATGAATTAATATGATGTTATATATAGATTTTAAAACAAGTAACTAACTTGTTCTATTTTGTTGTAATTCCAGTTGAGCAGAAGACTCAGTGATATTAGACTACTGAGTGGATGCCTGAGGTGGTCGGTGAGTGGATCTCTAATCCTCAGCGTAACTTGGTTGTAACAAGTTTGGTTACAACAAGTAACGTGTTATTACTTTATTGATTATGTTGATAGTAATAATACTGTTGATATGTTGACTAGTTGAATATGTGACTTGTTGATTACGTGATCACTTGAATTAATTGGCCTTCGGGCATCAGTTGTTAATGAGGCAACGAGTTGTTGAACTGTTGGTTGGGCTAGTTGGTTATCCAAAGTTTAACACACCTCCTGTGTTAGTTGAAGATAATCACTAGCTATCGGTCTCGTCCGTATGGCCATACGGATAGGTTGGATAAGTGTTCTTGGGGAGCCTCCCGGGTTTATGGTTATCCCCAGAGCCGCCGATCCTCATTATGGTGTTGTTGATTAGTTGAATTGTTGCATTGTTGAAATGATGTATTGTTGATGTGTTGTATTGTGTACTTGCTTGTTTAGTGCTAAGTGTTGTACACAAAGTTGTTGAGCTAAGTTAGGCTGTTGATTAGTTATCTGCTCACTTAGCGTTATGCTAATTCCCCACATTAACCCTCCTTGCAGGTCGTAGACATGGTATAGGTGAGCAAGGAGTTGACCTGGACGGAATGTTTGACATGCTGACGTGACTCTGACATTGAATTTAAATAAATTAATGATATCTTTTGTTTTATATAACACCCATGTTGAAAAACTGTGTTTTGAATTAAGGTGATTTTATACATATATGAAACAAGGTATCTTATAAATGTTGAAATTGGGATAACGCTTCCGGTACAGTATATTTAAATGTTTTCAAAATAAGGGGTGTTATAGTTAACTTTGAGACTTATGGGTATCATTTACGAGCAATTTTCAAAACTATTGGTATCATTTATGAGCAATTTTGAAACTTATTGTATTGAAAATTGACGGAATTGGTAAAACTTAACGACAAAAATAGACAGAGTTGGACGGAGGTACCATTTGCGAGCAATTTAGAAACTTATAGTATCGAAAACCTGAAAAAAAAAAGTTTCGGTATGATCTGTGAAAATGTGTGTAAACCACAGATATGATTTATGGAGTTTTCTTTTTATTTTAATATTGCACATATAAACTTTGGTTTATAGGTGTGTACGTTGACAATCACTTTTAAACTACTTTTTCATATCGAAATGACTTTAAATTGGGTGTTGATAAATACAACTTGAGTTTTGATTCCTACACCAATATTTTATACAGTTAAAGCATACAATACAACTGTTTAATGCACATTTGTGTTGTATGAATCAAATTTTATGTTGTATTTATCACCTCCCATTTAAATTTAATAAACCTACATTTAGTTTACATATCACAAGCTTCTTAGCAAATTTATTTTTATTAATCTAATAAACATAGAATTAGGCGGGTTTGTCAATTAGAAAAATGTTAAGAGGTTGGTTTTAAAATTGCAAAAGTCATACCACCACCGTCTCAAAATTATTGTTCAGTTTTGACTTTCCGAAGTCTTTCTTTTTCAACTTTGACCTTAAATATTTTTGTTTGTGTTATATAATACTTGATGCAAAATATATGAATGGATTGGGTTTTTTTCATCGGGTATTATATAACACAAACAAAATTATTTAGGGTCAAACTTGAAAACAAAAGATTTCAGAAAGTCAAAACTGAACAATAATTTTGGGACGGAGGTAGTTAATTTTTCAACCTAGGAATTCGAACCCCCATATCTATATCTATACTACTTTATAATTCATTTGGGCCAAAAGTCTTAATCTCCCCAATATCCTTAAAATAGGGGACAATACAATTGACTATATTGCCCTCACTCCTAATTATATTATCCAACACTTGCATATAATGATGATGATTTATACGTACGTTTTCCTGTCATTGAATTGAATTGAAGTAGGGATAAATCATAATTTAAATACCTCATGAATGCATATGCACCAAATGCTCAGACGTTTTTTAATCTTACCACACTCATTTAAGTCCTATCATATCATTATCCAGAGCTAATACATGTCTAGAATTGACTTAAAAATATTATATATAAAAGAGGAAATGTAACATAAATCTTTCGTCTCGCACAGTCTCACCCATTACAATTTTGAATACTGCTGCAACTCACATAATCAAATGATGAACGTTTTCTTCCACTCGATTAGGAAAACCAAATCTTTTAGTGAAGGATGCATACTGAAAGGTCTACACATTTAACGGTTTCTTATTTTATTTTATATGGTAATATGTGTTGGAACTCAGTAGTATTAGTATCAATGGTTATTTTCTTAAATTGTAAGTAATATCTAAAGACTCTATAATCTCATAGCTTACAAACTGATAAGTGAACGTAACATCTGTGATAACACGAGCCAACATGACCTAACCCCAGGATGATGTACCATAAATCATCATATATGCAAGTTATTAACCTTGAGTTTTGATTCTAACGAGTTGTTTGATATCGTTTCTGTTTTTATGGTTGTACAACAGTATAACAACAATCTCCAATGCAAACGCCCAACTTATAGCCGCATGTTAAGAATAAATAAAAAAAAAACACAAAAACACATCATTTATATCAGTCCCATACTCCCATCCAAGTTAACAAGAAACTTTCCAGCCATACATATAGTAACTAAATAAGCCAGTCCGTTATAGCTGATGTTTCTAGCCTTATTTATAGCTTCCATCACAACCTCAATTTAAAAAAAACACCAAAATCTTAAGAAACATAAAAGCAACATATCTATCTTATCATATACATACAAAATAATGCCAACATCTAACACAATGATCGTTTCATACATATAAAACATTCTTATCTTACATTATACCATTTTATCGATTCAAAGAAAATTGAGACTAATTTTCAACTTCATAAACATTAATTAATGATTTTTATTTTTGGTTAACATGGTGGAACTTCTTTTTGCCAAGAATACCTCTATGTTCGTTTGAAGATGATATGTTCCCTTTCAAACTAAAGACAAACTAGTTCTCCGTTCGACTTACTTTTGCAATGACAAATTAATAAAGTTCGGGGATAAACAATTCCAAATGTATGTGTTTATCTTCCTTGATCAGTATTACATGGGCAATTTACGCATCAATCTCCAGAGGGATATCACGCTCAGATACAACAGTATTAGTGGAGCACCTCCAAAAGTTCAATCAACTAGGAGTTTACACCTCAAACATGATTTATCAAAAAGTTTATTCTCCCGCCATCCCCCCACAAGTGTACACATTACTATTTTAGGTTGTCCCAAATAAGTGTCCACTTCCATGTTTCAACTAATCGAAAGAAACTTTAGCGGGTAGATATGTTATTTGATTGGTGAAAAATGTAGTTAGTGAAGAATCTTAAAACTGTGTGCAAAGTCAAAGTGGATAATTTGACTGGGACGGAGGGTGTACGATGTAAGAAATTATATTAGTATGTGGTTATAAATTCTCTATTTCCAAAACGTGTATTCTTTTTTTGGAAACGGCAAATAACACCTGCGAGCCAGTAATGGAGTATCATCGTGCCACCACTACCAGCCCATATATTGCCTCACCTAGGAAAAACCACCATAGGACTCGAACCCGAGACCTATGGGTAAAACCCCGTGCATCACAACCAGCTGAGCTGGTGATCATTTGCCCAAAACGTGTATTCAATTGTTTATTTCTTCCTTAAATTGAGTTAGTTGCTGCATTAACTTTTTTCCTTTAGCAACTATTATCAATATTTTGACTAAGGCGTTTTAGTAACTCAATGTTGCCACTAAATCATCATATTGTATAGTTATTGATAATACTTATACATACATCGTGATACAAACCAAATTGAAATGAGATTAGAATGATAGATTCGAATTGATTATAACCAAAACAATGTTCGGTGATTAATCAACTCTCCGATTAACTAAGTAAACTAGGGTTTTTGAATAGCAAACAAGAATTGAAAGGTATGTAACAATTCAAATTGAGAATGCAATTGAAGAGTAGAGAGAGGGAATTGAAGATTCAAGGAGAAGTGTAATTTCATGCAACATCCCGTCAATACGAGCAATTCATTGAGATAAGGGGTTAGTATATGAAAATTCATCTAACTTGCGTCTGATATCTATTGTGTGTTTTTACCTACATTTGCTATATTTAATACACTCATATTTTTTAAAAAGGGTGTTTTAATGTATTTTGCTGATATGTCACTCATTCAAGGTGCCACTGGCATCAGGGAAGTTTAACATCATTAAAACGTCATCAAAATACACTCTTTGAAAGTTTGATGCATTAAAACTAGCAAATTGAAGTTGCGTACACACAATAGATATCAGATACAAATTAGATGCATTTACATACACTAAACCCTTGAGATAAATATCCAGTGATGTTACATATAGTATTATGTAACAACCCCTCTTACTATTAGTAATTACTAATTTTAACCCTTATTATCATAGTGACATATAACACATCCACTTCCATATACCATTATTCTTAATTTCTCTGTCACCACCGCCTTCTCGCTCCTCCAGTCTTGAAATATTTTGAATATTGATGCAGATCAACACCGTTTTTGTTATAAAGGGTACCGCTACAACGTGCGGGTACACTGCTAGTCTCAAATAAGAAAGGGTGATGATATATTCACCACACGTCCACAACTTTTGATAAATCCACCAAAATTATACATTAAGAATTTGTACTATACAAATAAAGCTGTACAGCTATGATGGATTTATCAAAAAGTGGCGCAAGAAATAACAGAGCCTACCACTTAAACCACATAGGCTTTGTTTTAACCTTAGGCTTTGTTTTAACCTTTCTTAAAAACAACTCTATAAATGTGAATGACTTTTATGCAAAACACATAAGCTACCCCAGTTTTGTAGTATCAAACGACAACCTTTTGACCAAAACGACGGTTGACCAGCCAAAAAACGACGGTTGACTAACGGGTAATGTATATATTATATTTATTATATATAAGGTAAAATGGTAAATGAATACTTTTTCTGTAAATGTCAAACATCTCTCTTTAAATACACATATTTATAATTGTGACAAAGTACTACTCTCCGTCCCACTTTAAATGTCTCTATAACAAAAAATGTTTAATTCATAATAGTTTGATGAAATGTCATTTTTACAATTATATTTAAGGTAAGTTTGACTTGAAATATTAAATAAATGAGAAAATGTGAGTAATAAATGAGGGTATATTGAGAATTTAATTATTTTTTAGAGTTATTTTTTACAAGTAGACAAACAAAAATAGCTAATGTGGACATTTAAATTGAGACTGCGAGAGTACATTCTTGTGTGAGAGTGAAATAACAAATAAGAGTACAACGGAAGTGTACTAATTTCTTTTAAAAGTGGACATGTGTTTTGGGATCAACAAATATAAAAATGTAAATTCTTAATTAATCTAAGACAAGGAAAAGAGAATAATAATATTTTATGACTAATGTTATAACCCGTACGATGTATGACAACCAAATTATATACCACAAAGTATAGTACAACACTTATGTACGTGAATCGCGGACTTGTTAATAATTTGCATGTAACTACAATCGTAATACTTTTGATCACAACATATCTTTTACATCCAATGCTAAACCATATGATTATAAATCTACATATTTTACAAATTTATATATTTAATCTATTTAAAAATAGTTGGTTTTTCAATGACTAAGAGATTCAAGGAATATAAAAATGAAACGACTAATAAAAGCCTCATCAGCATATACCATCTTTGAATAGAATGAAGATAAAATACAATACATAATAAGATGTAGCTGCTACAACTTTAGTGCACAAGGGAATAGGTTACAATCAGTTCGTGTTATGTGTAGTTGAAATGTAATTATTGGTAACAGATATTAGAGTTAAAGAGATGTATCCTAATGTTATCTTTGTTGAGTTTCATCATAGCTAAGATTTCCATTTTCCAAGAGAAAAACGGTTCGCTTTGAAAGTCGAAAATTATGTTTGCTTTATTATTGTGGATTATTTATTTGTTCTTTATTTAGTTTGTTGTGATTTTTCTTAAACAGAGTTTCTGAATCTAGTGCATGTAAAACAACGAATAACAGCATTATGTGTTAAGAATCAAGGGAAAATAAATAATGGGTGGCATGATGGGCGGGGCTGATGTGTTAGGTAACGGGTCGAAACGGGTAAGGGTGAACTATCATTGTGACTTTGTTATATAACTAAAATAACTGGTATGTTATATGTGCTCACAAAAGTAATATAGTTACACTAATGATAACAAAATTATTTGGTTGAAACGATAGAAGGCTGTACAATGTCAATACAGATCTTCTTTGCCATGTTTAACCCATAAGACCCGTTTCATTTTCAATAAATCTTACGTAGTATTATTATGACCAGTTTCTCTTTCACAATTTGTTTCTTCATTTGACCCGAATTAAAGGAGACAAAAACAACATAAATTGACCCGTTCATAAGTATATGAAATGAAATTGCAACCTCTGAGTGATATAGATGAGAAATAATACACTTATAAAAATTCTATTAAACTTTGCATACGATATGATGTGGACCAACCATAGTAAGAGAGATAAGGAAAGAAGTTAATGTGGTCTGTTCACCTTAAGTCCAAATCATTTCGTATACGAAGTTTTTGTTAAGATTTGTGTTTGTATAGCTAGTATCACATTTCAGTTAATCGTTTATCAGCAGTCACAAGGTATTTATGTACCTTACTAACTTTTGTGAACTACAACGCTTACCCCGAGATCACAGAGATTAAAAGTGAAGTGGTTTCTTAGGAAGCAAATCCATGCTACTTGTATGGGAAGATCAAACCAGATGATAAACCTTTGCCTGAATAAAGTATGTATAAAAACTGCAGTGCACCATACACAGTGCAGCTTTCCCAGAAAGTAGCCTGGCTGTAACGAACAAAGAATCAACGAGTTAATATTAATATATAAGTATATGATTTAGTTTTTGTATAAATTTCTATGATCAAATGGGTTCTTCTTTGAGGGTAATTTTTGAAGAAAGTGAGGTATAAAGGTAACAAAGTAACAAGCGCTATTCTATCAAATGGAATGCCTATTGTAGTATGCCTATTGTAGTATAGAGAATAGCTTACAATGGTTACAGGAAACGACGTTGGGGAAAGGGCCATCCACGCGGGGACTGAAATTGTAACCAAAAAATCAGCAAGTCCGTAGATGACAACTCTATGTGGACCAGCAAGGACTGATGCCGAGTAACAGCCGAAAAACAAAGAAGCCTCCACGAAAACTTTAACAATATCACTGAGTTTGACAAGTTAAAGTTAATTAGGAATATTTTCGGGATTGAAAGTAGATTTTAAGTTAAAAAGGTCGCCTTATTGTCATGATTGAATATTCGTTTTGGTTATTTGAAACTGAAACGAAGTTGGTATACATTTAAGAATTCATCTGACTAAGGGATATTACCTCTGATTAACAACTACAATGAAGTTGATTAGAGGACCTATAGAAGCCCCAAAACAATATGCCGCTGTTAACAAGAGCACGAGCCTCGATATCTGTCCATTAAGTTTCGATTTCAGTTTGCATTGGTAGCGAGTCAACGAAAAATAAGAGCAATTCACACAGAACAAAAACGATGCAAAATGAAAGAGGTTTTAGTTACCTGCCACCATGGCTGAATCTTGGATAGCGAAGCATTACTTGCAACAAATATAAGTGCTGTTGTCCAACTATCTAAGTCATAAATCTGATGCGGATAGGCACCAAAGGCTGAAACAACAGTTGTGGCACACAATGTCCAGTATACCTATACCGAACCGAAAAGTACAGAGTCATTTAACAAGGGTAAATAATGGTTTAATCATCAAACTTTCAACTTTTTTTCGTTTTAACCCTTCAACTTTTTTTTTAACGTTTTAAGCCTTCAACTTACGGGTTGACCAATTTTTAATCCCTTCACTTTAATTGACCGTACGAAACAACCATTTGTATGACTTGTAACCTGCGACGTGGCAACTGTACAAAAACCCAAAGATTTAGCGACGACATGTCGTCGCTAAATGTCGTCGCTAAAAACCTACAGCGACGACATGTCGTCGCTAAAACCCTACAGCGACAACATGTAGATGCCACGTAGATGCCAACTGTACCAAAACCGGCTGCATTAGGTCACAGTCAAGGTGAATGGCGAAATTAACAGGTCAATCGTAAGTTGAAGGCTTAAAACGTTAAAAAAAAAAGTTGAAGGGTTAAAACGAAAAAAAGTTGAAAGTTTGGTGATTAAACCATTATTTACCCTTTAACAAAAAGATAAAACAACCAGACGAGCTTATATATGAATTTAAATGGACATTAGTTTTATGGTGGATGTACTGAAAGACTCAGTTTAATGGATAAACCAATCAGAATCCACAATCCATTGGACAGAAATAGTAAATCGCCTCTCCACTTCAAAACAAAATAAACAAAACATTACCTTATAAGCAGGGGTGAATCTAAAAGAGAACGGGGAAATCTAAAATTCTTAAAAAAAAATAAAAAATTACGGTAATCAATGACATTTTAGACTTTTTGACTCTTTCAAATAATAGAAAAGATTTTCTTTTTTTCACCCCATCGCATATAATATTCTGACTCCGCCCCTGCTTACAAGTCGAGTCAAAATTACTAGTCTTGAAAATTTCTCAAAAACAACTACGAAATATACAAAACGAAAGCGACTGATCCATCATACAAGAGTATAATGTAATCCAATACATTCCGTAAATAAATAGTAAAGCATGCACATTCCGCTAGCTCTAGTCTACAAGACAGAAACTCATCATATGTTGACATTTTTCACATTTTCATCTAAAACTAGAACTGAAACTAATCAAAGCAAATCAATGATTAAATGAAGATAATGATAGAAATATACCTTGAGAAGGTGCGAATGTACGTTGTCCGGTAACGGAGTCTCATCCTTCATCACGCTCGGATTCCACGGCTTGTTGAAATACTTCTTCACTTGATCCATAGCGTGGCAGTTTGCGAGTGTGTGTGTCACTGTGTGTTTAAGTGGAGGGAGAAAGGTGAAAGAAGTGAGGGTAAAAAAAACGAGAGTCCTTATTTATGTTGGTTATCATAAGGAGGGAAAGTTTTGAATAAAAGCAATATTGTGTACATGTGGTAGGTTGGTGTAAAAGTATGAGAGTACGATCCTTTATCGAGTATGATGAGTTGATATATAAAACAAATAAATTACTCCATACAACAAATTGTACAATTATTAAAGCTCGTTGTACAAACATTGTGAAACATAAAATTGGTGTCTGAATCAAAAAAAAAAAATTGTTGTATTTATCACCTCCCATCGAGTATTGTTATACTCCATACTTGATACTTTGATAGTTGCAATAGCAAAAGAGCAATAATACTCCACCCGTACTAGTTAAACTGTTCACTTTGACTTTGCACTAATACACTCTTCACCAATCAAATAATATATATACCTACATACTCCAGTCTTTTTCGATTGATTGAAACTTCAACGTGGACACTTATTTGAAACATCCTAAAATAGTAATATGGACAATTTACATGAGAGAGAGGTAGTATTCTCTCCTTCCAAAACAAAAATATACCCCAACATTTTTTATTTGATTTAGGATAGCCGGGTTACATGTCAATTTTGCATTTATATTAAAGGCAAGTTTGATTGAATTTATTTTGGATATAAATGATTAAGAGTAATAAATGAGGGTAAAATTGGGAGTTTAATAAATTTTTATAGTTATTTTTTACAAATAAACAATTATTCTGGAACAATTATAAATAGTAACGTGGATGTTTATTTTGGGACGGAAGGAGTAACATGTTATATAGGCATAGTTACCTAATTGAAACTACATTAAATGAGCTAAAGCTTTCCTAGAAATGTAAAGAAAAACATTTAATGGACATTAATAACGTCTTAACTACTAAAAGTTATCAAATTTAAGAGCATCATCATCATATCATACTAGAGATGTTGGCCCGTGCGATGTGACTGAAAATCAAAGAAAAGTATCAAAGATTAATGGGAAGTGAGTTTTGGGGTTATATATACTTATATTTATAGGAATTGGTGGGTGAGACCCATATCAAGATGGTTTGGTGGTAAATGGAAATTAAAAGGGTGATGCGAAGAAGGTGAGGTGAACGGGTTTCAATATTTGCTGATTTATTCTATGTAAAAAAATTATCATTTTATTAAAAAGCACTTAAGTTAAGATGATTAGATAAACATGTTTCGCTACTTTGTTTGTTTGTTTACTTCTATATATCATGTGAACTACATAAATATGATATGAAATTCTATAGGTTAATAAAAACTGTGTGGTAAAACTTTAGTCTTAGAATGTATCAAGGGTAAATTGCATTATTTTTCCTCGTGGTCATGTTGTTTTTTCAATTTTATCATTTTACTTTTTTACGCATTATTTGTCCTTGTGTGGTCGTATACATGTATTGACAACTATTTCGGAAAATTGAACTTTTGGATAAAGTATACATATGCGAGTACAATTTACGTTGATAAACTATATAATTGGATACCAAGTCGCGCAATTCAAGTTTTTCATACATTTATAAGTCATATTTATATAATATGAAAGCGAATTCTTTGTTTGTTGGTATTACTCGCAACGCTAAACATTTCATCACCCAATCGTCGTGACACAATGAAGAACTCTTTTACATTGACAAAACATATATCCAGCAACTTGTTGAATCCACAAAATTATACATGGTAGAAACCCAAAAACATGAATAAGAAAAATAATGATATTCGAATGTTTGTAAGTCTATAACATTTCTATATACGAATTTCAACACTTTTCAAGACAACAATATAACTACCATGCATATTTTTGTCAACACAAAACCTCTGTGGCAACTCGTATTCATCTTCAAATGACTTGATTTCTTGAATATGTGTGTGTTTTGCCTATGAGTATTGCTTATATTCTAATTGCAGCATGTCATAGCTAAGATGAGACCGATGGACCATCAACACATTTCCAAGGTTGAAAATGAAAGACGATAGCTAGACATTTATTTGACGGTATATTTGATTAGTAAAGCATATGATTTCATGAGAATTGGTTATATATAGTGGAGTAGGCAAGCAATTAAGTTTCTCATCTTTTATTACCTTCAATATATAGTTACAATCTATCTATCTATTCTAATAAAGGGGAGTTATGCCTATGTCATAAAGCTGACGTGTCACCTTATGAGGTAGGTTTTGCTGCTGACGTGTCACGCTGTGGTTAAACCGCTGATGTCAACAATACCTCATATATCCTGTATTTTAAATAGAAGTATTCATAAAAAAAATATATCATGCAAAAAAATATTTCCTGTATTTATATTTTGTGTTTATCTAGACAAGCATGCATTTTTTGTAATTGGTTACTCCCCATCCAATGTCACGCCTTTTCCTCTATTGGTTATTTCCACCGTCCAAAAATTAAGCCTTTCATTTGCTTGATGTTTCTTCTTCATCTGTTTTTCAATTCATCGGCTTTCTTTCTCTTTATCTTCTCCGTATCATCTTACTTCAAGCTCCACAAATCAATTTTCTCACAGTTAGCTCACTAATCTTTACATCTTAATATAGATAAGCCATTCATTTATCTTTCTTCTTGAATCACTTAATTTAAATCAATAACTTCGATCAAAGATAGGTTGATTAAAGTTCTTTTGCAATTAGGGTTTTTTGGGTTCAATTTCAAAAAATTTTGATTTTATATATGCTTGATTAGGGTTGTTATAACTCTGATTTGATTTTATGTAGCTCTTATTTCTTCTTCGTTATTATGAATTACACGTATTTGGTTGTCAGCCATTTTGAAGAGAATGATAACAAGAAAAATGTGGAGGTTTTTTCTTGCGATGAACCGAGTGAAGATTCTTCAACAAAGCTTGAGTAAGACAACGTGTATATTTCATCTCCATCTTCATCTGATGTTTTATTTCTGATCTATATTTGAATTGTTTACTGATTCTCAAATATTCTTTGTAATTGTTCACTTTTGAGTTTCAAAAGTTCAAACTCATGTTCGATAAAACATCACTCTTGGATCTTTGTGTTCTTGATTGCAGAAAATAACTCAAGGGTCGGATGATCGAGAAAAGACCATCAAACCAAAGTTTAACACTAAGTTAGTCATTAGTTATCACCATGAAATACATATATCTTTCTATTCATGTAAACCAGTTTATAACTTTATATGCATATCAAGTGTTTGATGAAATGTCTAAATAAATAATAGGTGCTCAATTGAAAATATATATGTGTTCTTCCTCATATGAATTGAAATTTATGTCTCTGTATTTCAGTATTTGATTTCATTATCATTTTTATTTTTAGGTTTTGGTGCATTCTAAAGTAATGGGCACTAGGTAATATATGATGTATTATGTTGCTGGAAAGAGTGGATATAAGACATCAGATGAATACGTTGCTAGAAATGTAACGCAGAAACTTTGTGCAATTTTCAGGTACAAGTTGGTTGATTCGCCTAAACTGGCTAAGGACTGTTCAAGCTTAATTAATATATTTGTGCTCATTTGGCTCTTGAAAATGATTCAAACGGCTCAATATTGAGGTCACTTCTCTCTTCCTTTATTAACCAAATTGACATTGTGGAAAGCCATTTGATATTCGTCTTTACTCTCAAGCAATCTATGACGAATTGAATAATATATGTCTATATATCTGTTATATATATATAATTGTATATAGAATTGTATTTGACTAGAGGGGGCAAAATGGGAGGTTTGGGTGGCATTACATATTTATATGAAATGAATGAACGTTGTAAATATCATTTTGAAAACTATATATCTCAACTATAATAATTTACTTTTTTCAGTAAAACCATTATGATGTTATGTTGCATTTGGCTCCTGCTGATGTTCGTTGGATGGTGTGCTACTATGTTTGTAGGATCAAATTATTTGTACTATGCTTTTAACTTTAGTAAGTTATGATTATGATTTAAATATGACTTTATGATGTTATGTTGGTAACTCTTATGTAATCTTGTGATTCCAAATTAGTTTAATGTATGTGGGTTTTGGTTTACCGTTTTCATACTCAAATGTGCTACTTTTATTTCCTATTTTAGGTGGCGTTGACTTATAAGGATGGGAATCGAGTCTATGCGAAAGGTCTCAGTAGAAGTGCACTGAATATGGTTCATAATTGGTACAATTCTAAGCTGGATAGGAAAGGCTGTGTATGATCGCAAGAAGACCTCAATGTGGGACCTTTGCGCGGTACTAAACTCGAGCTCCCTGTTTTGCTAGAGAACCTCTCATCAAACAGGTACAATGTTTAATGTTACAGTGGTGACCTGTGGATTGGGCTGGTTTGATTAATGATTGATCTATATGGGGATGACGAGAACATCAGTGATGACTTATTTGTTTATCGGTGGGTGATCAAAATAGTTTTTTTCAATCCTCTCTAAGTAAGTTACTATGTCAGCAAAAATTTATCAAAACTACGATTTCATTGAAAGTCTAAGGATTTTGATTAGCATAACTCATCGGTTTTTATTAAACAAATGATACTTCTTTTTTAGTGGGCTCTGAATAACTAAGAAGGGTCTTCACTTACGCCTTCTGAATGTGTTCAATCTGAATTCTGACATCTTACCATGCTCTAAGGAGACTGATGATATCAGCGTATGGACTAATAATCCAAGGAAAATCAGTATTGACAATCTGGTTTTCAGGTGGGGTTTCAGAAGCGGCATATCTGCTGGGAAATTGAAGAATTTGCTTTGTAAGTCCAGTGATGTGTTATCAGAAGATGATGTTTTTGATGTGCGGTTAGTGGATAAGAATTCTGCTGTTATTGTGTTCTGGAAAAAATGGACTGTCAAAATGGTTTCTTGAGTCTTTTGGTTCTGGAGATGGGCTTAAGGAACTGGCGGCTGAAGGGCTGATGGCTGCAGGGTATGAATCATATAAGAGGGTCTGTAATTCTGAGATTTTAGGAGCAAATTTGGCGGATTCGTTAGAGGAGGTTGATACGGTCTTTGTGGATCATATATACTAAGGAGTCTACAGAAGTATACTGGAACAGTGAGCTGATGATCAACTTTGATGATCTCTGAGGTGTGTGGCATGTGTTTGACTTTTGAAGTCAAACTATCTAACTTTCGAAAGGCAGAATGAAGATTTTGACAGTTGTAAACTGCATTTTGTAGCTTTTATTTATAGTAAGATTTTTATTGGTAATTGAAGTCAGGTAATAATATCAGGGAGATTAGAAGTGCTTATTTGACTTATCTCAGATAATAACATTTTAATGGATAACATGTATATATAAGTATATAACCATACACAATCAAGCATAGACTATTGAATTATATGTAAAAAGAACTTATACTATTTGCTTTAACAATTTTACTGATAATGATATACACGTATATAAAAGCGTATATATTGACGTCATAAATAAGTAGGGGAATATTGAATTTGTTTTACATTTGCGACAACTAATTATTATTATTATTATTATTAATTTTTTATTTTTTATTTTTTTAAAAAGGCCATCCTACGATAAATATTTTAATATTTTCCTCTTTGACTTGGGAACTCCGCCTCAACACTCATTTTAAACTCTCCGGCCATCGGTTTTTTCGGTGGTCCTGCCATATATTTTATGTTTTTCTTTTCTCAAGTGCAAATCTTTTTGTAAATGCTCTCTAAATTTCATTATGCTTTTCCAATTTATGCAAGTGTTGTTTTCTGCAAAACCCATTAATCACCTTTTCATTTTCAAACCTCAAAACCATGAGTTCTCAACTAAGTAGGCTTTGAATAACTACATTAGTTAACGAAATACTTTAAAATCAAATCTATAATCATATTTTAGTAGTTTAATTAATGTTTACATGATAATTTAACATGAGTGTTACTATAGTTGTTTTTAATAAAAGTCGAGTAGACACTTATGGAGGATAAAGGCTTTATATGAAAAAAAAAAAAAAAAAAAAAAAACCTTGGTGTGATTAATGAGACTTATGCAAAAAAAATGAGTTACTTTTGTTTATGTAGATAGACTATTTTGTCTATTTGTTTGCTAATATTATTTAAATTATTTATTCCTACTATTATAGTTTGGGTAATAATGAAAGAGATAATGTCATTTACTTAATAAAGTTGAAATGGGTAAGTACATATCGCTTAATAAAAGTATACAAAATTTATCATGTAAAACCTACTAATAATTGAAACTTTTTTATATTTGTTATTGATGGATGATGATTACATAAACGCATCACTAAATTGCTTGATGGTTGTTTCTAATGGTAATTTTCGTCTACTTCTTTCAAATATCACTAAATTGCTTATAAAATGATAAATGACAACTTATCTCTATATTTTATTATACGTATATAAAGTATATAAAGTAGACTTAAGTTTTTGTCAAACCCGTGTTTTCACGGGTCTTAAACTAGTTAGCATTATAATTTGAAGTTAATGCAAGGAAATGAAAGGACGGTTTATCAGTTATATATATGGGCTTGTATATTAGTTTATTATTAATTTAGTAATGCTTGTATATTAGTTTATTAATTTATTAATTAAATACATAAAAATGAAAACCATAGGATGTATTGATTGGTACTAAATGTTTCATGTTGAGATTTATAATTAAATATAAAAAACTTTATTTTTTTTGTTTCTATTGAACTCTCATATATTTAATTCATTTAATAAGAGTATCTATTAATACAAAAATGGTTTTAGTAATAACGTGACTAACTGTAACACCCCCAAATTTACTGTTCGCGGAAGCATACATTGGGGTGCTACTAATTAATACACAAAGCACATAAGATACATAATGAACGACCACTACATGCGTCGTTTTACAAATTACATTGATTAACGTAAAAGTCTACATATGTTTTACAAAAGACGAGTTCGCATAGATATTTGAGAGATTCTAATACATATCTAATTTTAGCAAAATATAGAAATGCAGGGAAATCTCTTGATGTTTATATGATTGCATGCGACTCGAGCTACAGTATCCTGATGGGCAGTCCAACCTACTGCTGAGTACCTGAGATAACATGCTAAAAGGTCAGCTATAAAGCTGGTGAGCTCACAGGTTTGATATGATAATATATGATTTATGAACCGCAAGATTTAATGAGTTGATTTACAAATCATGTAAATAAATGAATAATGAGTATCACATGAATATTTGTAATTAAACAAATAAGTAAAGATTTATACACTAACATGAGCACATAGTCTGAGCTTAACAGTGTCTGATCGAGGGTGCCTCTATGCGTATGCCTAATCAACATACGTTTGAACAAATGATAATGCGTCCGTTTGACAGGTTAGTGCTTGCTAACTCGGACGGGGATTGTCAATCCCATATGGTACCATACACTAACATTCACGCTAAATCATATTAACAGAACTATGCTTCAGAGAACTTTGATTGATTAGATGAAAACAACTCATGCAGCATACGTGATAATTTGATACTTGCGTTCACATGTAAAACAAAACGAACATGTATCTCACCCCTAGGTAAAAGCATTTAAAAAGGGGCTATGAGACTCACATGAGCCTAATGAATTGTTAGCCAACAATTATGATGATTCACAATGATTTGATGTCGTTACAACGACTGAACCTGCAGGGCGTCTTAGACGCGCAAGGTTTAATTGATTAGATGACTCTACGGACCATCTATGCTAGTTATCCCATTAACTAGTTATGACCAAACACTTTGGTTAGTGATTATGTTTGAGTTTGTGAAAATGTTTACGGCCCATTGGTGATTGATTGAAATAATAATTCTTCAATTATTATTACTACTTTCATTTGTTGTGAACTTATAAAAAGCATATTTGAAGTGTTTAAATGTTGTATCGTTTAAGTATGAAATATGTCGCGATGTCTGACACTTAGTGTAAACCTTTAGTTTTTAGTTTATGGAAAAACGGGGATCCGAAAACTAAAATATGCCATTTTCGACCCCTAGATGACTCCGGATGGCCTAAAACTGACTAGGCTAAGGTACTTAGCCTTGACCATTGGGTTGTTTTTGAATGACCGAGCGAATTTGAGCCCAATCCGTTACAATAAATTTTTCATCGAGAAGCTACCCTGTTTTACGTTGTTAAATCGTCGACGTTTTCAAAAATTTATTTGTTCTGTTTTAGCTAGAATTCGTCGGGCTAGTTGATTGATCCGTTGGATCATGAAATATAAAGGGGGAATCCGCCGGATTCCCTTGAATCCGCCGGATTGGTGGCATTTGTGGGGAATACGCCGTATTCATTAAATACGACCGTATTCATGAAAAATAGAGGGAATACGCCGTATTCCCTTGAATACACCGTATTCCTTTGAATACGCCGTATTCCCTTGAATACGCCGTATTCCGAGGAGGCGCAGGTAGTTCATGTTTTCTGGGCGGGAATACGCCGTATTCCCTTGAATACGCCGTATTCCGAGGTCTGGTTCGAGTCTGTCGTTCCAAAATTCACCCAAAACCCATTTTAAATCCGCAAACAACCAACCATGATATATCCTAACATTAATACATGATAATATATGCTATTTACAAACGAATTTACAAAGTTTGGGTTAACGATTTCCTTACGATTTAAAAATGGAGAGGAGATGGCGATGATGATGAAAACGAAGGAGACGATGATGGTGATGATGATCTCTTGCAGCTGATTATGATGTTGTTACTTGTTATTGTTGTTGTGTAAATTTTGGAACCGAGAGAGAGAGAGCCGAGAGGTTGAGAGGGAGAGTTTGAGAATGAAAATGAAAATGATCGAAGGGTGAGTTTGGTGTTAGCTGCCAACTCCAATTATTGGAGTTGGTTGGCACAATATGAAGTACAAAATACCCGTGTTTTTGTACCCGATCGAAAAGTAGTATAATATTTTAAAACGATAATTTTCTAAAAATGAAATCGTACGTATTTTAATCGAAGTATTTTAATAAAAATACTTTTAATGAGATATAAAAATATATCTTTGTTTTATCTTTCTGAGACGGACACGATTTGAATGTTTTCGTCGCGTTTGAGTAAAATGTTATAAAACGAAATATGTTTTTATTTTATCTAATGTAAATAATAATTATTAATTTCAATAATAATTCATTATTTATATATAGTTTTGTCGTGGACGTTTGATTTGTACGATACGAGATACTTGATATATTATCAAAATAATATATAATAATTATGAGGGTATTAAATAACAATTCCATATTACTTAATCACTTGATTTTTTTTTTACCAACGCCGTATAATTGAATCGGAATTCGGCCGATTTGAAAATGAACGATTAAATATAATCGCGTACTGATATATATTCAACAATATATATATTGATACATACAATTAGCCTAATACATAGAACTAATTACACGTATTTCATAATGATTAGGAACTAATTTCTAGTCCTAATTTGACGGGTATCACACTAACGGTAGATATTATGGTCAGTGAAGAGTCATTAACATTTGCATAATAATTTAAAAAGAGAGTTCGATAAAAACAAAACTAATAATTTGTATTGATGAAACAATTGTTATTGCTAAATTATAAACCTCAATAATTACATGAAACTTTAGTACCAATCATTGCAATCAGTTTATTAGAACTTATAGCGTAAAACTCAATTGAATACCGAAAAAATGATTAATTGTATTATTTATGAAATGGTAAAACTAAAGACTTTATCAAAACTTATTAAATTGTAGGTAATATATATTATTTATTATACCATTAATTGAACCAAAAACTCAAAAATTATAGGATTGTAGATAATACACGACTATGAAACTATGGGCTAATTGAATGAACTTGACTATTTGCATTAGGGGTGGGCAAAACTATCCGTTCGGATATCCGAAAACCCGAATAGTATAATTTTAGCGATATTTTTGCTAAGTCAGTTTTTTCTCTATTTCCAATCTTATATTGAAAGATTAAGCATTTAATGACTTTGTCATCAAGTATCTTGTATTTATGTGACTCTAACATCAACCAAGTAACAACAAGCACGTAATCATCAAACATTTAATATTTCGTTTGTTTTTGAAAGTTTTTTATATGGATTAAATGGGTTCGGAGTCCGGATTGTCCTGTTACTAGCTTATGATTTATAAAATTTGATTTCTATTTTTAAAACATATAAAGTAGGTCCACCACGCTTAAGCAAAAGATAAATTATAGTATGAGATTATACCTTAAGACTGTAGTCTTCTGGTCACCTTCGTCCACCTTGCACAGCCTATCGACCTCTCGTCATTCACGGCTTCTAGCAACTAAAGGACTTCACTGTGTAAAGACATATTTTCTTAACTATATTTCCCATAACATAATATATGAATTGCTTGTCTCCGGTGAAACTTCAAAATATATTTTATTGATAGCAAACTTATTTTACAAACATAATTACTTGTCAATGGTTGATCCAATTTGATAGATTCACCTTCTGAAACAAGAAGTTCTGGCCCCGGAGGGATAATATCAACCACTTGACGTCCATCCTCCGCTATGGTTATTTCGTATCCCCCCTTTTCTTTTCGTAGGATTTTGCTTACTATACCTGATGCTGTAGCATTATAAACAGTATTGTTACTCTTGCTCCCGTCAGGATAAATTTGGCCCCTTCCTCTGTTTCCGCCTACGTATATAGGATATTTTAAGAAGTGAATGTCTTTCTTAGTAGCGGGGTCGGGGGAAAGAATAGGAAAAGTGATTTCACTATATTTCTGACCAGGAACAGGGCCTATGACAAGAATATTTTTTTGGTTGGGGCGATAGCTCTGAAAAGACAGATTGCCCATCTTTTCTTTTATCTCGGGGGAAATACGATCGGGAGGCGCTAATTCAAAACCCTCTGGTAAAATAAGAACCGCCCCCACATTCAAACCCCCTTTTTTACCACTAGCAAGAACTTGTTTCACTTGCATATCATAAGGAATTCGAACAACTGCTTCAAATACAGTATCAGGAAGTACCGTTTGCGGTACCTCAATATCCACTGGTTTACTAGCTAAATGGCAATTGGCGCATACAATACGTCCAGTCGCTTCTCGTGGATTTTCATAACCCTGCTGTGCAAAAATGGGATATGCATTTGAAATGGATGTACGAGTTATTATATATATCATTAGCGATATGGAAATAGATCGAGTAATCTGTTCCTTTATCCAAGAAAAAGTATTTCTAGTTTGCATGGTCCAACCATTGATCCCGAAAATTTCTACAATAAATCCTTCCTGGTTGAGACCACAGGTAAAAATAGGATTTCCAGAAATTGACAAAGTAATATTTCCATTTATTCATCAAAAGAAACGTCCCTTTTGAAGCAATAATTGATTTTCCTTGATACCTAACATAATGCATGAAAGGATCTTTGAACAACCAAAAATTCGCTTGAAAAGCCCTGGCAAAGACTTCTGCAAGATGCTCTATTTTTCCATAGAAATGGATTCGTTCAATAAGGGCTCCAGAAGATGTTGATCGTAAGTGAGAAGATTGGTTACGGAGAAAGAAGAAGCCAGATTCATATTCACGTACATGAAAAGTATATAGGAAAAAGAATAATCTGTGATTTCTTTTTGAAAAAGAAGAACTGACTTTCTTTGAATTTGAAGTAATAAGACTATCCCAATTATGACATTCGTGGAGAAAGAATCTTAAAAAATGTAAAGAGGAAGCATCTTTTATCCAATAGCGAAGAGCCTGAACCAAGATTTCCAGATGAGCTGGGTAAGGTATTAATATATCTAATACATAAATTAAATGTGAAAAGTTGTCCTCTAAAAAAGAAAATATTGAATGAATTGATCGTAAATTATCTGATTTAACTACCCCTTTCCTTTCTAGGGAAGATATTAATCGCAGAGACAATGGAATTTCCATAATAATTGAAGAAACCTCTGACATTACTTGCGAATAAAAATTCTTGTTGTTCCCGAAAAAAGGAGTCTGTTTAGAATCATTAACAGAAAGAATCAAATTATTCTGTTGATACATTCGAATGATTAAACGTTTCACAATTAGTAAGCTGGATTTATTGTCATAACCTGAATTTTCCAACAAAATTGATCTATTTAAACCATAATCATGAGCAAGTACATAAATATACTCCTGAAAGATAATTGGATATAAGAAATAGTGTTGTTGAGATCTATCTAGCCCTAAATAGCTTTGGAATTTCTCCATTTGAAATTCTATTTAAATGAAAGGTAGAGGATTTTGGGGGTTATAAATGATACATAGTGCGATACAGTCAAAACAAGGTATTATCGTACAAACCGAATAGATACCTCGGATACAGATAAACTTATCAACAGATTCTCTATCTTCTCTTTTTCCATTTAAATTTAAGTATTTATGTTTGTTTTCATTATAGGATAACAAGATGATTAGAAATCCTTTACTTTTTTTTTCAATGCAATCGCTCTTTTGATTTTGGAAATTTTTTATCAATATACTGTTTCTTATACACATACATCTCCATTGTGAAATGGAGAATCGTAATATTTAGGATTCATTAAAAAATCAAGAATACATTCTTGGGAGAAAGCCTTCCCGTATTGGGCACTAATATTTTTTTTAACATCTAATTAGATCGGGTAATCATTCAAATTAAGAACGGAAGCTCGTTGCTTTTTCTTTCCCTATAATCAAAATGAAATGAATTTAAGCCGTGGGGCCCTATCCATTTATTAATTCGACCCAACTTAAAATTGACTTCGATTTGCTCCCTTTGAATTGCTCCCTTTGAATAATTGATTTATTTATTTAAAGATTATTTAAAGAAGGCTTTGTACCGAGCTGGAAAGAATAAAATATTCTCAGAACTCTTAATTGATACGACATGCTATTTTTTCCATTCATTCCCTTTCAGGATCAGTCGTGGTCTTCCAAACTTTACCGATGGTATGGACGAATCCCTCGCTTCATCAAAATGTGTAAAAGATCCTAGCCGCACTTAAAAGCTGAGTACTCTACCGTTGAGTTAGCAACCCAAATAGAAAAAGGGTATGTAGATACAATCAGAATAAATCAAAATTCTTACATCAAAGCATTAATCTACGAAAAAAAAAATAGAAAAAAAGATTAAAATATATTTGGAACATAAAAATGACTGAATCAGATGAAAAAATAAAGGATTTCCCGCAAAAAAATAAATTGAAAAAAAAATAAATAAATAAAGAACTGGAAAAAATACTAGACCATCCTCTATTTGTATGGTATCAACTTCAACTTTTTTCAATAAAAAATCCGGGTATCAAAGCTAATCTAATGAACCCATCAGTTGAATCAACAGGTAAAAAATAAAACCTATGGGACGGAAATAAATAGAGCTGCTTATCATGATGAATTATATTTGTTCGATACAATGTTGTCAATATAAAGGTTAAGAAAAGAATACGATGTAAAAAAAACAAGAAACAAGAACTTTAATTGAAATAATAGTAAAAAAAAAAAAAGGACTTGTGTTGGATTGGCACTGCATATCTACTAAAATTTTTAGTTTAGGTGGAGAATAAATAAAAAAAATAAAAAATAAGTAGAAAAGGATTTATGCAATCAATAGTGTAGTGAATCTATATAGAATAACTTCGAGTCCTTGTTTCTTACTTGGTATTAGAGTTCGAATGAAAACTACCCAATTGCAGGAATTTGCTATTTTGTGAGGATAAATCAAATACAACGAGTTATTATACATATGTTTATAAAAAAGTACTTACCTGAGTTTACTTTTTTGCAAAATAGGAGAGAAACAAAAATACCAATTGAAAGTTTTTGATTCATCTATCATTATAGACAGCACTAACAAGGAAAAAGTCACAACTGTATAAAAATAAATTGATTCATCATCTGTAACATCTACCGATACCACGTTTGCAATCAGCGAATGCATTCTTGGATCATTTTTCAACTCAACTTATAAACGAATAATAAGAACTGGGTCGTGTAATTTCGTTTTTAAAATGAAAATGAAACTCTTTTCGAATCATTATGGAATCAAATTAGAAAATTCTTCCTATTTTTATCATTTTTTTTATTGTATCGAATCTATTTTCTATCTATCTATTCTATTTTATATTTATAGCGAACAGTAATCTTAGAATAATTTTAATTTTAATTAATTAGATTCCGTAATAGGTTCATAGGTTCACTCATATAATATAATATTTGATTTTGAATGAATGAGAACAAAAAGTTATCAGATGATCACTCCAAATTTTGAAAGTGTATAAAATTGTGTAGTATGAATTGTATGAAATTGTTGGAAAGATGGTGTGAAGTATTTGGAAAGAAGGTATGGATATTTATAGGTGAAAAAGGAAATTTAAAAAAAAAAAAAATTTTAAAAAACCCAAACTGCTCCTTGACCGTTAGGAATTTTTTTTTATTTTTTTTTTATTTTACAAAGGCTAGAAACAAAAAAAAAAAAAAAGGAAATGGGCCCCACCGAAAACCGAACACCCTTCGGATATCCGAAGCTCACAACCGACGGACGAAACCGACGAGGCTGTGCCATCCCCGTCGGTTCGTCACTTGCCAACCGACGAGAAACCGACGAGAGGGTTGGCACCGGCCTAATTGCTAACACATGTGTTAATATTTGGTTAAATATTTAATTTAAGTATAGAGTTTAGGGATTAGGGTTTAGGATTTATTAGGGTTTAGGGTTTAATAGGTTTAGGGTTTAGGGTTTAGTATGGTTTATGGTTTAGTAAGATTTAGGGTTTAGAATTATATAAAGCGTTTAGGGTTTAGGGTCCCGAATCCCCAAAACCCAAACCCTAAACCCTAAACCCTAACCCCAAACCCTAAACCCTAAACACAACACTTAACACATGTGTTAGTAAATTGTTAAACTACCCAAAAATGTGAAAAAAAAAATCGTCGAAAGTATGCCTTGATGGATAGCAAATCGAAGATGATCAAACGCTGAATCTAATGGTGCAATTTTCATAATTTTTTGATTTGTCGTTTGTGAGATATTTAAGTTAGGGGGTAAATGAGTTTTGTATTCTCTTTGTACAAATGTCACCCACCCATTGGTATTTTCATACTTTCCATAATTCATGTACTCTCAGGATCCCATCTCTGTATATCTAAAGTCGTAAAACACTCGTTTTTTTCCGAGTATGATGAACATATAAAACGTTCTCCTTTTACCCATTTACATTTTCTAACATGTGCTATATGCATTAGGGGTGGGCAAAACTATCCGTTCGGATATCCGAAAACCCGAATAGTATAATTTTAGCGATATTTTTGCTAAGTCAGTTTTTTCTCTATTTCCAATCTTATATTGAAAGATTAAGCATTTAATGACTTTGTCATCAAGTATCTTGTATTTATGTGACTCTAACATCAACCAAGTAACAACAAGCACGTAATCATCAAACATTTAATATTTCGTTTGTTTTTGAAAGTTTTTTATATGGATTAAATGGGTTCGGAGTCCGGATTGTCCTGTTACTAGCTTATGATTTATAAAATTTGATTTCTATTTTTAAAACATATAAAGTAGGTCCACCACGCTTAAGCAAAAGATAAATTATAGTATGAGATTATACCTTAAGACTGTAGTCTTCTGGTCACCTTCGTCCACCTTGCACAGCCTATCGACCTCTCGTCATTCACGGCTTCTAGCAACTAAAGGACTTCACTGTGTAAAGACATATTTTCTTAACTATATTTCCCATAACATAATATATGAATTGCTTGTCTCCGGTGAAACTTCAAAATATATTTTATTGATAGCAAACTTATTTTACAAACATAAGTAGTTGAAGGATTAAAATCCTTCTCCTACCCTAAGGAAATTTATTCACTCATATTACACACTTATTTTTACAGAGAGATATGTTCTTGTGTTGGGTGCAAGATGCATACTCTATTACATTCCATGCCTTTTATAGGCACACACAAGATGTAAATTACACGCGAAATAAAAGTTGTACACGAAATAAAATTTCCCGCTAATTATTGATGATAAGGTGTGGCCCCCTTATCTCAATTATTTTCTTTATTTTGGCGTGAGTATTTGACGTTTGGATCCGTCAATTAGTGCCTGTCTTTTTCCTTCACATGCACATGTCTTCAGGAATCTTTTCTTTTTCCATCAATTTGGAATAATGCTTTACTCCCTCTTCTTTCATTGGGAATTGATTGGACATTAACCACTGAGCTTGTTGAGCGATGGTTAAACTTCGTTCATTAGGATTTTTGCCGCTTGCTATTGCGATCCAGTTTGAACTTGTAGCAAATACTCGAGAACCCTTTTGATGTTCTCGAAACAAAGTACAGACCGCCACCTTTCTTCCGATAGCTCTTCTATATGTATAGAATTTGTGATTAAACACATGTGTTTTTGTGGGAACGAGGTTTTTCCCCAAATACCTTTTCCTGGGTTTGAACAACAGAATTAAATATTCTCTTGCATCAGGCTCTCCTGATGACTGAGATGACTGAGACTTCAATAGATTTATAATTTTCTCCAAATTGGGCATCTAATGTATCTGGAAGAAAATCATCAATTTTTTCAAAATTCTTGAAACCTTTATTTGGCTGAATAATGTCTGTGTAGCCAAATCTTGTGTATCTTCCAATTTCCACTGGATCTGCATTTTCTTGAAATATAATCCTTGGATAAATGGAATCATATGTTGCTATGGCTTTTTGTACCATAAATGAATAGGTTGATTGGTGTATCATCCTGTATTCTTCCAAAAATGGTGTTTCTTTTGAAATTTTAACCATTTTGTCCTGAAAAAGTTTGACAGATTTTTCTGTTGGTTGAGTAGTTTCTGAACTAGGTTCAGTAGGAATACTCTTTTCCTTGTTTATGGTGTTTTCCGATGAGGAAGGACCACCAATATCCTTATTACCAGTTATGGAATTCTGGTTTTGCTTTGGAATGAAACCCAAGCTTTCATATTTTGGTTTTTCAACCAAATTGCTTTTGTATACCAACGCCTCCTAATAAGGTTCCGTTGATTCGTAACCAATTTGATCACGCAATTTTTTATTTTCTCTTAACAGAGATTGAACTTTGGGGATATCATTGATGATTTTATCAATTTCCTCCATCGTATGAGTATATTCCAAGTAGGAATCCATCATGGTATCCACCTGCGTGTTTATCATATTGATAGTTCCATAAAGCTCATCAATTTGATTAGTTAAAATATCTCTTTTCTGAGATGCTGATACTCGTAAACTTATCAAACTTTGCAGCTTCAAAATTATGTCACTTGTTGACATGATTCCTGCTAAGATAGTCAGCAAGATAATTATCACGACCTTTAATATATTCAATTGAAAAGTCATAATATTGAAAAAACGTTTGCCATCTAATTAGAAGTTTATTTTGCGGTAAACCTTTTAAATCATTGAATATAAATGGTTTAACCTGTGTATTATCTGTTTGAACCACAAATTTTTTGGGTAACAGAAATAAAGTGAATTTTTTGATTCCTTTTAAAATAGCTAAAAGCTCCTTTTCATTAATACTATAATTAACTTCTGCTGGTTTAAAAAGTTCAGAAGTATAACGGCATATTTGACCAAGGTCAGTTTTTAATACAGCACCCCATGCTTGTTCACTAGCATCTGTCTGTAAAATCAAATTATCTTTTTCAGATGGTAATGTCATATCTGGTAGGTTACAACATTCTTCTTTTAAAGTTTTTACAACTTTGGTATGAGAATCATTCCATCCACTTTGATTATTTTTTCTCAAAAGTTTTTGGAGTGGAAGTTTTTTGATTGCCAAATCTTTGATAAATGCTTCGGCGTAATTTAGTTGTCCTAAAAAACTTTGAATTTGAGTTTTTCCTTCTAAAATATCGGGATACTCAGAAATCTTTTTGCCAATGTGTGGCTGAAGTTTTATACCATTAGAATTTAAAATTAATCCCAAAAATTCTATTGATTCTTTTGCAATAGTTGCTTTCTTTTCGGAAAGAATTATTCCATGTTTTAGAACAAGTTGTTTAAAATCATTTAAGGTTTTAACATGTTCTTCTAAAGTATTAGACGCAATTAAAATATCGTCAACGTATACCACGACATCTTTTATTTTAAAAATATTATCCATTCTTCGTTGGAAAATTTGTGGTGCATTTTTAAGACCAAATGGCATGACTAGCCATTCATAATGACCTTGTGGAGTACTAAAAGCTGTGTATTCCACTGACTTAGGACTCAACTTTATCTGCCAAAATCCTGATTTACAGTCAAATTTTGAGTAAAAGTTTTTACCACGGACTGTATTTATCAAAATTTCTTTATTTGGTAGAAAATATCCATCAAATATAGTTCTTTGATTTAACTTTTTATAATTTATTACCATTCTGGCTTTGCCTCTGGTAATTTCGGCATGATTTCTAACCATAAAGGCAGGACTACTATGCTGAGATTTTGAAGGTTGAATTAATTTTAACTCGAGTAATTCCTTCAACTGTTTGTCAAATTCTTTTTTGTCTTCTTCCGAATAGACAATTGGTTTTACCCTTATAGGTTTTTCCATCCCATTTGCATCGAGTTCTAATCTTACTTGTAATTCTGCAAAATGTTAGTCGTTTTTCCATTTTTCTAATGGATTTTCTCCGTAAGTTTCTTTAAAACTTTCTTTTATTTTTTCCAAAGATAATTTTTTGATGGAGAATTCTTTTCTAAGTTTAGAAATCGAAATTGGTTTTATCGAAATTTGCTTTTTGATTACCCTATCACCATGCTTCTCGAGCGTAACTTTGAAGGGGTTGAATAGTCTAGCAATGGTAACTATGTGATTGCAAATAGTTTTTACAGTAATATTATAAATGGTTTGTTTATAATATTTAAATGTTTGCAAAAAATCATTTCCAATCAGAATATCTATATGCATAGATGGTTGAGGGTACACATAAGGAATCTTAAAGATTTTTGATCCTAAGATTATTTCTACATTGTAAGCAATATTTTTAATAACTGTTTTTGAGTCATTAAATCCTGTGGCTATAACTGGTTGATCCAATTGTTTCCAATTACTAATTAAATCTTCTTTAACTAGTGTTGCTTGTGACCCTGTGTCTATAATAGCACAAGTGGTTATATCCTCTACAAGTAAAGTCACTTGTATATAGATTGTTGTACTGATTTTAGTATGTTGGGGCATATTATATTCTAGGTCTCATATACCAAGTATTATCTTTTTGGACGCATACCTTTTGATCGGTAATTTTATATTGTCTAAAGCTTTTTAGAAACGCTCCTCCTAATATTACTAGGTAGTCACGGTTATCTAAATTTGAAGTTACCAAACATTCTACCTTATGGGTTAATGTTTGTTCATTATTTGTTGCAAACTTAATGTTTACAGACACCATTTCATCACATGAATCACGAACTTGTTTAATTATTCCTTCATATTCTACAGGTGAGACTTTATATTTAGGTAAAGATCCTATTTTGTTTTTTGGAAACAAATTAATTGAAGCACCTGTGTCAACTAGAGCTTTTCCTTTAAAAGTTTCTAAATCATTAGTTATCTCAATAGTTATAAAACATTGATCTGCTAAAGATTTGTAACTATAGGTAGGAATAATATTTTTACGAAAAGAGGGTTTTCGTAGTGCTAAAGTATTAGAGTTTTCATCATATGAAATTTGATTTCCTACTGGTATATAGGAATTTGACATTCTAGGTAAAGTTAAAGAACTACTTTCGGGTTCTGTTAAAATACCTAGTGTTGGTTGAATAGCCTGAGCAATGCCATCGCATTTCTCATGAATTTCAATGATTGGTTTATCATCAAAAGGGTCGTTTGTATTAGAATTACAAATACTATACAAACAAGCGTATTCTACTGTGAAAGGGAATGATCCTGCATCAGTTATATCTTTTCTAGTTAGAACATAATTTACCATTATTGATCTTTCTAGATTTCTATCTTTTAAGGCAATGCAGTAATTTGGATAGCAAGTAAAAAGTATCTTTTTATATGCTAAATTTCCTGTTATGCTTCCTAAGTGAGCATCTTGAACATTTGTCATTCTTTGATCTGTCAAATGGATCGTAAGAGGACAATTAACACCCTTTTTAAATAAAGATTTAAACATGATTTGTACTCCTGAGAGGTAAACATATTTATATTTTTCTCTATCTTTTTTATTAACCTTACTTAAAAGATTATTAATTACGTTTTTGTCAAAAACATTTAGCTTGGCTTCACCACGGGTATGTTCTATACTTATGGCTGCTTCTAATTCCATGTAATGGTGTAAAACATACTTTTTTCTTGAAAGAAGTTGAGAACATTTCTGAAGAATACTATCTCCGGGTTTTAAATCAAATTTTGCTCCTTTGATTTGTTTATATTGATCTTGGTTAAAGGTCAATGTTCCTGCATAAGAATTTTCATCTTCATTTTGAAAAGCATACTGATTATATTCAGTGTTTTGATTTTCAATTATTTGACTCATTCCGAATATTCAGAACTGCTTTCGTTATCAGAAGAACTGTTTGAATCTAATTCTGACTCATATAATTCAAAGACTTCTTCATCCGTTTCTGGATCACTAATTTCTTCGAATTCATTTATCAAAAAATTGTTTATAGCAATTTTTCTTGATTTCTTTTTAGGACATTCATTTGCCATATGTCCTTCTTCCTGACAATTCCAACATTTACAGGGTTTTCTAATATTCTTATTAGCCTGTCTTGGTTTAAAAAATCGTTTTTTCTGAAATCCTGGTTTTCTAGAAAATCTCTTTCTTTTTAAATATTTCTTTTGTTTTTTCATTTTCTTTTTATTTTTTCTTCTTTTATATTTTTCACATCCCCATTCTATTGGGTAGTCAATTGTTTCGCAACAAAGTCGTTTTCTAGCTCTAAAACCCTTTGCTCCAGATTTGTTCAACTTTTGGTTATAACAAGCTTGTGCGAGTTTTTGTTTTACAAAAGTAATTCTAGCTCCTAAAGAGTCTGTTAGAATTTCTCTATTTGTAATTTTTGGTAAAACTCTGTTATCAAAGTATTCCAAGGGGTTGGAAGTTTGTAAAAATACAAATCCTTAATTTCAGTCGGCATGTTAGGTTTAAATATCTTATAATAGATATCTTCAAACTGACACGTATACTGAGAGAGAAAACAAATATCACAAAGCTTAATTGAATATAACTTTGTTAACTGTTCTCGTTCAATTATTTTTTCTTGTTCATTTAAAGCTGTACTCCAATTTTGACCAAGAAATTCTTCTGTGATAAAGTCTAGAAAAGTATCTACACCTTTTTCTATTGTTTCTTCAAAAGCATTTTTTGTAACTTGAGTTAAAATTTCAATGTTACCTGATTCTAAATTTTCAAACCAATTACTTGTTTTTCCATCTAGAGAGGATATTAGTAAATCTGTTTTGTACTGACTTGTCCAATTATCTCTTTCATGATATATGAAAAATTGAACCATAGCATCAAAATATCTACCAATGGTTTTAACTGGGTCAATTACACAGTCAATATTTAATTTTGCTCCGGCAAAACTAAGTGCTTCTAAAGGTTTATCTAGAGGTATATATTTATCTTGAAAAGAGAAGTGATATTCTGGGTTTCTAGCGTTATTAATAACTCTAGTGGTTGTTCTCTTAGATGTCCCTTCTAGGTATTCATCGGTCCATTCTGGTTGGTTGATGATTGTACTTGCTCCCGAACTTTGAGTACTATTCATTCTCACATTTATTTCCTTATCGGAATTTATATCTATATTTGAAAAGTCAAATACTAGGTTCTCCATTTAGAATTGTTAAATCGATGTCATCCCAGTTTATATTATCTAAGTCAATATTTTGAAAATCTGAAAAATTTGGATTTAAAATATTGGGTAGATGATTATTTCTATCTTCTATAATGTCTAGAGATTTATTAAGAAGGATAGATTCTTTTTCTTTTGGTTCTTTGAAACCTTTAGATTCTGATGTTCTTAGAAGGTAATGTAACTCGTCTTCTAGGGTCCTAAGAAGTCTAGATCTTAACTTCGTCTTAGGCCAAAAAGCAGTTATATTATTTCTAAAGGAATTTACGGCAAGATAAAGATGGAAAGCATCTTTTCTATCGTATTCTTTTGTTTTGTATACCTGAGATTCTTTAACTACTCTCGGGTTTCTCGTTTTTGTCATTTTCCTTTTGTTTTTCTAACAAAGATGGAAGTGTGTGATTCCATAATCTATATTCTAAGGTGTTAGGAAAAAGGTTTTCTGGTTTCTTTAAATCTTTTAATTTTACAAAAGATTTTGATGGTTTTTCATTTATTATCATTTTTCCTTTATCTGATTTTACACTTTTAACTGTATTTTTTAGATCTCTTACATCTAACTTAAGAAGTTGAACTTCTTTGCCTATTTCATGTATCTCAAGAATTGTATTATTTACTAACATTTTGACTTCGTCAACACTATCTAATAAGGTTTTAATCCCTTTGATTAATTCTTCAAAACTCATTAAATTAGGCTTTCTAATCTTGATATATATTATGAAGTGACTCATCATCCCATTCAAAATCATTATCATCGTCATAGTGATTTGAATATGGGTCATAACTGTCTTTAAGTTCTTCATAATATTCTTTTTCCCTAATTATATTAACTATTTGGAAAATCATGTGATTAAAAATAATCATTTTTAAAAATTCTTTTAAAGAATTTGTCATTTTATCAAAATTTTAACGTTTTGATATGAAATATGTTTCATGGCTCCATGGCTCTGATACCATTTCTAGGTGTCCCCATATGTTTTTGTGAAAAGCACAAATTTAAGCGGAATATATACGGGTTTTATATACTCGTATTCTTGATTTTAGGTCATTAATTTCATACCTAAAGTTTTCTCTTAAATTCAGATTATACTGAATGATATTAATTCTATGATTTATAATATGTTGACTAGCAAATGTAGAATACATTAAATCTAGTTGTTTGCAATGATTTTCTATTGCTTGTTGTGTTACCTTATAATTTTCTAAGGTTGTTTCTAAATTTCTTTTAGTTTCGTCTAATAGAAACTTAGTATAGCTATTAGCTTTTCTTAATGGTCCTTTATCCATTCCCAAAATTAGTTTCTAAAAAACTTTTATTTTTGCCAAAAAACTAATAGTGACGGCTTTAGTGACGAATTATTCTCGTTGCTATTACTAGTTAGGAGTCCTAACTAGTAGTAGCAACGAGAATAATTCGTCACTAAAGCCGTCACTATTAGTTTTTTGGCAAAAATAAAAGTTTTTTAGAAACTAATTTTGGGAATGGATAAAGGACCATTAAGAAAAGCTAATAGCTATACTAAGTTTCTATTAGACGAAACTAAAAGAAATTTAGAAACAACCTTAGAAAATTATAAGGTAACACAACAAGCAATAGAAAATCATTGCAAACAACTAGATTTAATGTATTCTACATTTGCTAGTCAACATATTATAAATCATAGAATTGATATCATTCAGTATAATCTGAATTTAAGAGAAAACTTTAGGTATGAAATTAATGACCTAAAATCAAGAATACGAGTATATAAAACCCGTATATATTCCGCTTAAATTTGTGCTTTTCACAAAAACATATGGGGACACCTAGAAATGGTATCAGAGCCATGGAGCCATGAAACATATTTCATATCAAAACGTTAAAAATTTGATAAAATGACAAATTCTTTAAAAGAATTTTTAAAAATGATTATTTTTAATCACATGATTTTCCAAATAGTTAATATAATTAGGGAAAAAGAATATTATGAAGAACTTAAAGACAGTTATGACCCATATTCAAATCACTATGACGATGATAATGATTTTGAATGGGATGATGAGTCACTTCATAATATATATCAAGATTAGAAAGCCTAATTTAATGAGTTTTGAAGAATTAATCAAAGGGATTAAAACCTTATTAGATAGTGTTGACGAAGTCAAAATGTTAGTAAATAATACAATTCTTGAGATACATGAAATAGGCAAAGAAGTTCAACTTCTTAAGTTAGATGTAAGAGATCTAAAAAATACAGTTAAAAGTGTAAAATCAGATAAAGGAAAAATGATAATAAATGAAAAACCATCAAAATCTTTTGTAAAATTAAAAGATTTAAAGAAACCAGAAAACCTTTTTCCTAACACCTTAGAATATAGATTATGGAATCACACACTTCCATCTTTGTTAGAAAAACAAAAGGAAAATGACAAAAACGAGAAACCCGAGAGTAGTTAAAGAATCTCAGGTATACAAAACAAAAGAATACGATAGAAAAGATGCTTTCCATCTTTATCTTGCCGTAAATTCCTTTAGAAATAATATAACTGCTTTTTGGCCTAAGACGAAGTTAAGATCTAGACTTCTTAGGACCCTAGAAGACGAGTTACATTACCTTCTAAGAACATCAGAATCTAAAGGTTTCAAAGAACCAAAAGAAAAAGAATCTATCCTTCTTAATAAATCTCTAGACATTATAGAAGATAGAAATAATCATCTACCCAATATTTTAAATCCAAATTTTTCAGATTTTCAAAATATTGACTTAGATAATATAAACTGGGATGACATCGATTTAACAATTCTAAATGGAGAACCTAGTATTTGACTTTTCAAATATAGATATAAATTCCGATAAGGAAATAAATGTGAGAATGAATAGTACTCAAAGTTCGGGAGCAAGTACAATCATCAACCAACCAGAATGGACCGATGAATACCTAGAAGGGACATCTAAGAGAACAACCACTAGAGTTATTAATAACGCTAGAAACCCAGAATATCACTTCTCTTTTCAAGATAAATATATACCTCTAGATAAACCTTTAGAAGCACTTAGTTTTGCCGGAGCAAAATTAAATATTGACTGTGTAATTGACCCAGTTAAAACCATTGGTAGATATTTTGATGCTATGGTTCAATTTTTCATATATCATGAAAGAGATAATTGGACAAGTCAGTACAAAACAGATTTACTAATATCCTCTCTAGATGGAAAAACAAGTAATTGGTTTGAAAATTTAGAATCAGGTAACATTGAAATTTTAACTCAAGTTACAAAAAATGCTTTTGAAGAAACAATAGAAAAAGGTGTAGATACTTTTCTAGACTTTATCACAGAAGAATTTCTTGGTCAAAATTGGAGTACAGCTTTAAATGAACAAGAAAAAATAATTGAACGAGAACAGTTAACAAAGTTATATTCAATTAAGCTTTGTGATATTTGTTTTCTCTCTCAGTATACGTGTCAGTTTGAAGATATCTATTATAAGATATTTAAACCTAACATGCCGACTGAAATTAAGGATTTGTATTTTTACAAACTTCCAACCCCTTGGAATACTTTGATAACAGAGTTTTACCAAAAAATTACAAATAGAGAAATTCTAACAGACTCTTTAGGAGCTAGAATTACTTTTGTAAAACAAAAACTCGCACAAGCTTGTTATAACCAAAAGTTGAACAAATCTGGAGCAAAGGGTTTTAGAGCTAGAAAACGACTTTGTTGCGAAACAATTGACTACCCAATAGAATGGGGATGTGAAAAATATAAAAGAAGAAAAAATAAAAAGAAAATGAAAAAACAAAAGAAATATTTAAAAAGAAAGAGATTTTCTAGAAAACCAGGATTTCAGAAAAAACGATTTTTTAAACCAAGACAGGCTAATAAGAATATTAGAAAACCCTGTAAATGTTGGAATTGTCAGGAAGAAGGACATATGGCAAATGAATGTCCTAAAAAGAAATCAAGAAAAATTGCTATAAACAATTTTTTGATAAATGAATTCGAAGAAATTAGTGATCCAGAAACGGATGAAGAAGTCTTTGAATTATATGAGTCAGAATTAGATTCAAACAGTTCTTCTGATAACGAAAGCAGTTCCGAATATTCGGAATGAGTCAAATAATTGAAAATCAAAACACTGAATATAATCAGTATGCTTTTCAAAATGAAGATGAAAATTCTTATGCAGGAACATTGACCTTTAACCAAGATCAATATAAACAAATCAAAGGAGCAAAATTTGATTTAAAACCCGGAGATAGTATTCTTCAGAAATGTTCTCAACTTCTTTCAAGAAAAAAGTATGTTTTACACCATTACATGGAATTAGAAGCAGCCATAAGTATAGAACATACCCGTGGTGAAGCCAAGCTAAATGTTTTTGACAAAAACGTAATTAATAATCTTTTAAGTAAGGTTAATAAAAAAGATAGAGAAAAATATAAATATGTTTACCTCTCAGGAGTACAAATCATGTTTAAATCTTTATTTAAAAAGGGTGTTAATTGTCCTCTTACGATCCATTTGACAGATCAAAGAATGACAAATGTTCAAGATGCTCACTTAGGAAGCATAACAGGAAATTTAGCATATAAAAAGATACTTTTTACTTGCTATCCAAATTACTGCATTGCCTTAAAAGATAGAAATCTAGAAAGATCAATAATGGTAAATTATGTTCTAACTAGAAAAGATATAACTGATGCAGGATCATTCCCTTTCACAGTAGAATACGCTTGTTTGTATAGTATTTGTAATTCTAATACAAACGACCCTTTTGATGATAAACCAATCATTGAAATTCATGAGAAATGCGATGGCATTGCTCAGGCTATTCAACCAACACTAGGTATTTTAACAGAACCCGAAAGTAGTTCTTTAACTTTACCTAGAATGTCAAATTCCTATATACCAGTAGGAAATCAAATTTCATATGATGAAAACTCTAATACTTTAGCACTACGAAAACCCTCTTTTCGTAAAAATATTATTCCTACCTATAGTTACAAATCTTTAGCAGATCAATGTTTTATAACTATTGAGATAACTAATGATTTAGAAACTTTTAAAGGAAAAGCTCTAGTTGACACAGGTGCTTCAATTAATTTGTTTCCAAAAAACAAAATAGGATCTTTACCTAAATATAAAGTCTCACCTGTAGAATATGAAGGAATAATTAAACAAGTTCGTGATTCATGTGATGAAATGGTGTCTGTAAACATTAAGTTTGCAACAAATAATGAACAAACACTAACCCATAAGGTAGAATGTTTGGTAACTTCAAATTTAGATAACCGTGACTACCTAGTAATATTAGGAGGAGCGTTTCTAAAAAGCTTTAGACAATATAAAATTACCGATCAAAAGGTATGCGTCCAAAAAGATAATACTTGGTATATGATACCTAGAATATAATATGCCCCAACATACTAAAATCAGTACAACAATCTATATACAAGTGACTTTACTTGTAGAGGATATAACCACTTGTGCTATTATAACACAGGGTCACAAACAACACTAGTTAAAGAAGATTTAATTAGTAATTGGAAACAATTGGATCAACCAGTTATAGCCACAGGATTTAATGACTCAAAAACAGTTATTAAAAATATTGCTTACAATGTAGAAATAATCTTAGGATCAAAAATCTTTAAGATTCCTTATGTGTACCCTCAACCATCTATGCATATAGATATTCTGATTGGAAATGGTTTTTTGCAAACATTTAAATATTATAAACAAACCATTTATAATATTACTGTAAAAACTATTTGCAATCACATAGTTACCGTTGCTAGACTATTCAACCCCTTCAAAGTTACGCTCGAGAAGCATGGTGATAGGGTAATCAAAAAGCAAATTTCGATAAAACCAATTTCGATTTCTAAACTTAGAAAAGAATTCTCCATCAAAAAATTATCTTTGGAAAAAATAAAAGAAAGTTTTAAAGAAACTTACGGAGAAAATCCATTAGAAAAATGGAAAAACGACTAACATTTTGCAGAATTACAAGTAAGATTAGAACTCGATGCAAATGGGATGGAAAAACCTATAAGGGTAAAACCAATTGTCTATTCGGAAGAAGACAAAAAAGAATTTGACAAACAGTTGAAGGAATTACTCGAGTTAAAATTAATTCAACCTTCAAAATCTCAGCATAGTAGTCCTGCCTTTATGGTTAGAAATCATGCCGAAATTACCAGAGGCAAAGCCAGAATGGTAATAAATTATAAAAAGTTAAATCAAAGAACTATATTTGATGGATATTTTCTACCAAATAAAGAAATTTTGATAAATACAGTCCGTGGTAAAAACTTTTACTCAAAATTTGACTGTAAATCAGGATTTTGGCAGATAAAGTTGAGTCCTAAGTCAGTGGAATACACAGCTTTTAGTACTCCACAAGGTCATTATGAATGGCTAGTCATGCCATTTGGTCTTAAAAATGCACCACAAATTTTCCAACGAAGAATGGATAATATTTTTAAAATAAAAGATGTCGTGGTATACGTTGACGATATTTTAATTGCGTCTAATACTTTAGAAGAACATGTTAAAACCTTAAATGATTTTAAACAACTTGTTCTAAAACATGGAATAATTCTTTCCGAAAAGAAAGCAACTATTGCAAAAGAATCAATAGAATTTTTGGGATTAATTTTAAATTCTAATGGTATAAAACTTCAGCCACACATTGGCAAAAAGATTTCTGAGTATCCCGATATTTTAGAAGGAAAAACTCAAATTCAAAGTTTTTTAGGACAACTAAATTACGCCGAAGCATTTATCAAAGATTTGGCAATCAAAAAACTTCCACTCCAAAAACTTTTGAGAAAAAATAATCAAAGTGGATGGAATGATTCTCATACCAAAGTTGTAAAAACTTTAAAAGAAGAATGTTGTAACCTACCAGATATGACATTACCATCTGAAAAAGATAATTTGATTTTACAGACAGATGCTAGTGAACAAGCATGGAGTGCTGTATTAAAAACTGACCTTGGTCAAATATGCCGTTATACTTCTGGACTTTTTAAACCAGCAGAAGTTAATTATAGTATTAATGAAAAGGAGCTTTTAGCTATTTTAAAAGGAATCAAAAAATTCACTTTATTTCTGTTACCCAAAAAATTTGTGGTTCAAACAGATAATACACAGGTTAAACCATTTATATTCAATGATTTAAAAGGTTTACCGCAAAATAAACGTCTAATTAGATGGCAAACATTTTTTCAATATTATGACTTTTCAATTGAATATATTAAAGGTCGTGATAATTATCTTGCTGACTATCTTAGCAGGAATCATGTCAACAAGTGACATAATTTTGAAGCTGCAAAGTTTGATAAGTTTACGAGTATCAGCATCTCAGAAAAGAGATATTTTAACTAATCAAATTGATGAGCTTTATGGAACTATCAATATGATAAACACGCAGGTGGATACCATGATGGATTCCTACTTGGAATATACTCATACGATGGAGGAAATTGATAAAATCATCAATGATATCCCCAAAGTTCAATCTCTGTTAAGAGAAAATAAAAAATTGCGTGATCAAATTGGTTACGAATCAACGGAACCTTATAAGGAGGCGTTGGTATACAAAAGCAATTTGGTTGAAAAACCAAAATATGAAAGCTTGGGTTTCATTCCAAAGCAAAACCAGAATTCCATAACTGGTAATAAGGATATTGGTGGTCCTTCCTCATCGGAAAACACCATAAACAAGGAAAAGAGTATTCCTACTGAACCTAGTTCAGAAACTACTCAACCAACAGAAAAATCTGTCAAACTTTTTCAGGACAAAATGGTTAAAATTTCAAAAGAAACACCATTTTTGGAAGAATACAGGATGATACACCAATCAACCTATTCATTTATGGTACAAAATGCCATAGCAACATATGATTCCATTTATCCAAGGATTATATTTCAAGAAAATGCAGATCCAGTGGAAATTGGAAGATACACAAGATTTGGCTACACAGACATTATTCAGCCAAATAAAGGTTTCAAGAATTTTGAAAAAATTGATGATTTTCTTCCAGATACATTAGATGCCCAATTTGGAGAAAATTATAAATCTATTGAAGTCTCAGTCATCTCAGTCTCACCAGAGCCTGATGCAAGAGAATATTTAATTCTGTTGTTCAAACCCAGGAAAAGGTATTTGGGGAAAAACCTCGTTCCCACAAAAACACATGTGTTTAATCACAAATTCTATACATATAGAAGAGCTATCGGAAGAAAGGTGGCGGTCTGTACTTTGTTTCGAGAACATCAAAAGGGTTCTCGAGTATTTGCTACAAGTTCAAACTGGATCGCAATAGCAAGCGGCAAAAATCCTAATGAACGAAGTTTAACCATCGCTCAACAAGCTCAGTGGTTAATGTCCAATCAATTCCCAATGAAAGAAGAGGGAGTAAAGCATTATTCCAAATTGATGGAAAAAGAAAAGATTCCTGAAGACATGTGCATGTGAAGGAAAAAGACAGGCACTAATTGACGGATCCAAACGTCAAATACTCACGCCAAAATAAAGAAAATAATTGAGATAAGGGGGCCACACCTTATCATCAATAATTAGCGGGAAATTTTATTTCGTGTACAACTTTTATTTCGCGTGTAATTTACATCTTGTGTGTGCCTATAAAAGGCATGGAATGTAATAGAGTATGCATCTTGCACCCAACACAAGAACATATCTCTCTGTAAAAATAAGTGTGTAATATGAGTGAATAAATTTCCTTAGGGTAGGAGAAGGATTTTAATCCTTCAACTACTTATGTTTGTAAAATAAGTTTGCTATCAATAAAATATATTTTGAAGTTTCACCGGAGACAAGCAATTCATATATTATGTTATGGGAAATATAGTTAAGAAAATATGTCTTTACACAGTGAAGTCCTTTAGTTGCTAGAAGCCGTGAATGACGAGAGGTCGATAGGCTGTGCAAGGTGGACGAAGGTGACCAGAAGACTACAGTCTTAAGGTATAATCTCATACTATAATTTATCTTTTGCTTAAGCGTGGTGGACCTACTTTATATGTTTTAAAAATAGAAATCAAATTTTATAAATCATAAGCTAGTAACAGGACAATCCGGACTCCGAACCCATTTAATCCATATAAAAAACTTTCAAAAACAAACGAAATATTAAATGTTTGATGATTACGTGCTTGTTGTTACTTGGTTGATGTTAGAGTCACATAAATACAAGATACTTGATGACAAAGTCATTAAATGCTTAATCTTTCAATATAAGATTGGAAATAGAGAAAAGACTGACTTAGCAAAAATATCGCTAAAATTATACTATTCGGGTTTTCGGATATCCGAACGGATAGTTTTGCCCACCCCTAATTTGCATATAGCACATGTTAGAAAATGTAAATGGGTAAAAGGAGAACGTTTTATATGTTCATCATACTCGAAAAAAAATGAGTGTTTTACGACTTTAGATATACAGAGATGGGATCCTGAGAGTACATGAATTATGGAAAGTATGAAAATACCAATGGGTGGGTGACATTTGTACAAAGAGAATACAAAACTCATTTACCCCCTAACTTAAATATCTCACAAACGACAAATCGAAAAATTATGAAAATTGCACCATTAGATTCAGCGTTTGATCATCTTCGATTTGCTATCCATCAAGGCATACTTTCGACGATTTTTTTTTCACATTTTTGGGTAGTTTTACGATTTACTAACACATGTGTTAAGTGTTGTGTTTAGGGTTTAGGGTTTGGGGTTAGGGTTTAGGGTTTAGGGTTTGGGTTTTGGGGATTCGGGACCCTAAACCCTAAACGCTTTATATAATTCTAAACCCTAAATCTTACTAAACCATAAACCATACTAAACCCTAAACCCTAAACCTATTAAACCCTAAACCCTAATAAATCCTAAACCCTAATCCCTAAACTCTATACTTAAATTAAATATTTAACCAAATATTAACACATGTGTTAGCAATTAGGCCGGTGCCAACCCTCTCGTCGGTTCCTCGTCGGTTGGCAAGTGACGAACCGATGGGGATGGCACGGCCTCGTCGGTTTCGTCCGTTGGTTGTGAGCTTCGGATATCCGAAGGGTGTTCGGTTTTCGGTGGGGCCCATTTCCTTTTTTTTTTTTTTTGTTTCTAGCCGTTGTAAAATAAAAAAAATAAAAAAAAATTCCTAACGGTCAAGGAGCAGTTTGGGTTTTTTAAAATTTTTTTTTTTTTTAAATTTCCTTTTTCACCTATAAATATCCATACCTTCTTTCTAAATACTTCACACCATCTTTCCAACAATTTCATACAATTCATACTACACAATTTTATACACTTTCAAAATTTAAAAATGTCTTCCGATTCCGATCTTGAAGATTTGCAGGCGCTCAATGACATTTTCGATCCAGAATGGGCGATAAATGTTATCAACGCCATATCCTCCGAATCGGAAGACGAAGAAGTAATTCCGATCCCGAGAGCTCCTCGTCGATACTTTCCCAGAGATCGCGAAGCAACGAGCCAATGTTTGTTTCAAGATTACTTTGCCGACACCCCAACATTTCCGGCGGATGTATTTCGACGTCGTTTTCGGATGAGTAAGCCATTGTTTATCCGTATATGTCAAAATATTATATCTTATTCTCAAGATCCGTTACCAGAATACTTTGCATATTTTCATCAACGTATTGACGCACACGGCAGACCCGGTTTTAATGTTTTTCAAAAATGCACTTCCGCCGTACGCCAACTAGCGTATGGTTGTGCCGCGGATGTGTTTGATGAATACTTGCATATGGGTGAACAAACTTCATACGAGTGTTTGGATAATTTTTGTAAATGTGTATTTCATTTGTACTCTACGGTGTATTTAAGAAAACCAACAGTACAAGATGTGCAACGTTTACATCAACGTCATTCCGAGTTGCATGGTTTTCCGGGTATGCTCGGAAGCATCGATTGTATGTGTAACACTCCGCAAATTTAAACGCAATTATAAACATTAATCACTTGCATTATTAGGCTAATTCCCTACTTGAGTGAATTCACAACACATTTTAGAGGTAAGTCTAGCACAGCCCAACTAGATAATATGCGTAGTATTACGTATTCGTAATTAGTTGTAATTACGTACTGAACAAATTGAAAACCAACGCGACAAAATATACGACTGTTGGTGAACAAAATTATTTAATAAAACGGAATTGTCAAATAACATTATGAACAATTAAATATTATGTCGATAATATTTACATATCATTTTATAATGTAAAACGTAAACTTGTATAATTAAAATAAAACAAAATTAAAATTTTGTAACTAAATTAATTTGGTTTCATAAAAAGATCCTAAATAAAAATAAGATGAAATATGTAATTAAAAATGTATTAGTTAAAATAATGTAATATTTAACGATCGGGTAAACAAACACGGAGTGCAACCACGGAGACGAAAAAGGGGAACAAAACTACCTCCACCTCCTTTTCTTTCTTTCATTCTTTCATTTCTATTTCTCTCTCTATCTCTCAATTCTCTCAACTCTTTCTCACTCTAAAAACATCACACAAAAATCACCAAATACTACATCAAAAACGCGCCGAATCAACTAACCATTTAGAGAAAAACGATCACCTTGCAACGATCTACACAACCATCTTTTCGGATTTCAAATCCGACACTCGTAAGTTTCCGACAAATCCCGCAAATCTTTAGATTTTGAAGTTTTCTTTCATATTAGTGTTTAATATACTTAGTTATAACCTAAACTACAAAGAAAACATGATTTTATAGCCTGAAAATGCGTTTGGATCGGGTTTTTGGTCGGAAAAGCTTGACAGTCGCTGTTGACTGTCTGAGTGTTCATCTATGCGACACAACGATTGTGTCGCATACTGTGTCGCAAAAACCATACGACACAACGATTGTGTCGTACCGAATCATCTTACGTCGTATTTATGCGAGACTACGATTATGTCGCACCTTATGTCGCAAAACCCATGCGACACAACGTTTTATGTCGCTGTTGACTCAGCACCTCGAATCTCTGCGACACAACTCTTGTGTCGCAGAATTGTGTCGTACCATGCGACACAACCATTGTGTCGCATATTGTGTCGCAGAAAACAGAAACTTTACAAACTATTTTTACACTAAGTGTCGAACTTAACCGATAACGAATACTTACATACAATGCTATATGTGAACTTTACAAACATTACAAACACGCTATTTTATTAAAATTATGATTTCAAACTACCACCAACGAGTCGTATACATTTTCACAAACAACGAAATACAAACGTGAACATTTAACAAACATTTTGTATATAACTTGATTGAACGAACACTAGCATGGATGATTAGCTTAGACATCCACATACTTATAAAATCTCATACGTTTAGGACGTTAGGAGATTCCGGACTGTACTTGGGCTTAGGCTTGCTAGCACTCGCACAACTACTTAACTCAACAGGTGAGTTCACAGCCCTACAATTACTGTTTTAACTGCTTTGAACAGGGGTGGAAAACATAGTCAAACACTTTTATACAAACATGGTTGTATATTATTTTACTCAAACAAGTGGAGTACATTGAACTGGCAAACTGATAAACAAACTGACGTTTACAACATAATATGTAACACTGCCCGCACGTGGTCCAGGTACGGGTCTTATGGGGGTGTTACATAATACTTTCATACTACCAACGCCGTAAACACATTAACATGTTTTGAGAACGCTGGAGGATAACCAGCAACACTTTATATAACGGATTGGGTAACTAAAAGTCCCTACTGACATGGGCACTAGATCCCACGAACACGGATCTACTATTGTTATTACACTATTGAAAAGTCCCTACGAACATGGGCAACACTATTGAAAAGTCCCTACGAACATGGGCAACACTATTGAAAATTCCCTACGAACATGGGCAACACTACTGAAAAGTCCCTACTAACATGGGCAACGATACTGAAAAGTCCCTTCTGACATGGGCACTAGATCCTACGAACATGGGTCTACTATTGTTATTCGACTGATGAAAAGTCCCTTCTGACATGGGCACTGGGTTCCTACTGACATGGACCCACCAAACGATTAGGATACTCAGCTCAATAGTAACACTGCCCGTACGTGGTCCAGATACGGGTCTTATGGGGGTGTTACACCTACGATCAACTAATAGGATACCTACATTCCTACTATAACTTGAACTATACTTTTGGGCAATACCCCAACGAAACATATCTACGATTAGGATACGTATAATCCTATAGAACATACTTGAAAACAGGATAATGCTTTCTTACAACTACTAGGATACGAACATTCCTACAAATAACTATTTGGAAACATATTTGGTTTTACGAGCTACACTTTTAGGTGACATCCCAACAACACTGTACGTTTGGGTGATATCCCAACGATACCTTATAAACAACCTGGCTTATCAAAACTGAACTTGTAAACATGAAACCTGTGAATTCACTCAACCTCGTTGTTGACTTTTACTATGTTTTTCAGGGAATTAGCTGCGCATATAAGAATCGCCAGCACACATGGAGAATTAGGCGACCCGTGAAGTTTAGGATGCCAACTTTTGGAAATACATGGATTTCTTTAGTATAACTGAAATGTTTTAGTCATATTTCAGAAATCTACTTTTGTAAACTTATTACTTTTAACTTGTACGATTCGATGAATCGTAAACTTTGTAATTAATACTTTTGGCATCTTAATATATTATGTTTTGTTGTAATCATAAGCTCTGATATGTATGTTAGTACATGTTTAATCATAGAAAAAGATTTTCTTTCAGTATCAAAATCTTTCTTCTCCTCAGGAGACATCGCTTTATAGGTCTTAGCAGGACGAATACCACGGTATTCTCCTTCAGCTAATGGAGGTACATAACGTTCGCGTAATGGTCCCCATAATTCTGGACAATGAAAATCAATGTATTGTTCAACTCGGTCTCTCCAGTATACATAATCCATGTCCGCAGTAAATAATGGAGGTTTATTACTTGAACCTATGTCATTACTTTGTTTAATCATTTCTCTTAGACCTCTAATATCCTCTTTATCAGCTGCCATTGTAATTACTTAATCGAAAAACAAACTTCTGATCTTAGCGACGTAGGTGAGTACGTCGCACCAAGATTATGCGACGGCGAGAGGTACGTCGCAAAAAGCAAAGGATTCAATTAAGAATCAGAAATATGCGACGTTGAGAGGTACGTCGCAGATGACGTCGCAGAATCACACTATGCGACTTTGAGAGGTACGTCGCAGATGACGTCGCAGAGGACGTCGCAGAATCACACTATGCGACGTTGAGAGGTACGTCGCAGATGACGTCGCAGAGGACGTCGCAGAATCACACTACGTCGCAACACGACGTCGCACAGACTAATTAAAGTCCAAATCACTACGTCGCACGCGACGTCGCAGCTTACGTCGCAATGGTACGTCGCAAAACGCGAAAATCTGCGGCCAAAAACCCTAAAAACGAATTTTTAACCCTAACAGGAAAACCACGAATGAAGATCGACGAAAACCTTCAAGAATCCCAGTAATAATGATCGAAAACCTGTAAAAACACAAAACAAACGTGATAAACACAAAAACACACGAATATCACGTCCTTTTAAATCCTAAACTCGATCCGAATCGCCAAAACGAGCACTTTCTGCTCTGATACCAGTTGTTTGTCCCTTACTTAGGATCTAGTACGAACCGAGTCACTCAATCGTTTGCGGAATCAACGATTAAGTTATACACTAAACACACGAACAATCAATACGCAATGAATATCAAACGAAACGTATTATATTGTATTATAATCGGTCAGATTACAGAGATTTCGACTAATTGCGTTTAGGGTTTCGTCAACCCTAAAACAGAAAACACAAAACGAATTTATACAAATCTGGCACCTGCGACGTCGCACGCTACGTCGCAGGCCCAAGCCCATGCGACGTAGACTACGTCGCAGGCCCAAAACCTGACGTCGCACCTGCGACGTTGCACGCTACGTCGCAGGAGTCAGGAATACTAATTCTAATTACAAACTAAGAGCTAGACCAACTGACAGACACTAAACATGTACTAACAAACTCCCCCGTGTCTTCAGCTTGGTCTTCAAAAATCTTCATTAAACCCAGCCCGCAGGAAATTGGCCAACACGAATTCATTCAGCTAAACGTCTGTTGAATTCATTCTTTTGACCAACACGAATCCGATTATCATAGAGTTTTCTTAAATCTTTTTCATGAAAATTAATCAAACTCATCGGATCATACAGTCTAAACGTTGCTTGCTTCAAATTCCATATACCTCCAACTTCTGGCCACGGTTCAGAATCTGGAACGAAAGTAATAACCGTTTCACCAGTCTGTGGATCAAGTTCCCATTTTACAAGTCTTCTCAGAAAATAATAAGGAACTGATTCCAGAGGTATCTCAGTCAAACAGTTAGCAGGCGAATAGTGAACTTTAACCAAAGGCTTCCTGGTGACTGGATCAATCTTCTTTTTCCACGTATACCGAGTTCCCAATGTCGGTTTCAATTTCGAATATGTCTTCGATAATACTTCCCGACGTAGATTTCTCTGAATGAACTCAGCATAATCATTCTCGAAAGGATTAATCAATTTAAGCTGAGCTAATCGATTAATCTCTCCTTTTGGCAACGTACTTAATCTATCAAAACGCATTCTGAAGTACTGAACTCCATTTCTATGATTAAAATGTGTCTAACCAAGGATGTTCTTTGGCTTTTCAGAACTCATGAAACAACCTTTGATTTATGGAAAGCAATTGAAACTCGTTGTGGAGGAAACGATAAGTACAAGGAAGCCAAGCTTGAACTGATTATGAAACAGTACGATATCTTTGACATCCTTCCAAATGAAGACACGACTTCTTTATTCACTAGGTACTCACGGTTAGTTGGTGAGTTGTTTGAAGGGGGTTATACTTTTCCTTCAATTGAAGTGAATAAGAAGCTACTGGATGTGTTGCCAAGTTCTTGGGATGTTAAAGTTCAATTTTTAAAGGAAAATGAAGAACTTGCAAACATGTCTTTGGATACGCTGATAGGGGATCTTCAAGCTCACGCGATGGAGATTAAGAAGAAAGAAACTAGGTCTGGTGCTGCTGTTCAGAATCCTAGTGTGTATGGTGTTCAGATCAACTCTGGGAAGACTTATGGATCTGGAGTCGCTTTTGTAACAAATACAAATGCTCCATCAACTTCTTCTTCTGCTTCCGATGGGATTCATTCTGTTTTCATGACTGGACCTTCTTCAAATCAACAACAGGTTCAAGTCTCACCTGCTATTCAGGAGCAAGCTGCCATTTACACAGCTTTCTTAAGCTCATACAAGGATTTGGTTACTCAACCGAATCTTACTTTGGAGCTGACTAAGGAAGACTATGCTCAGCTTGATGAAGATGATCTGGAACAAATGGATTTAACTTGGAATGTGGCGATGATCACTCGAAGAATTCAAAAGTTCTTGCAGAGGACAGGGCGTAAAAGCTTGGAAGGTGATGGAAAGACTGGCTTCGGATTTGACAAGAGTAAGGTCCGATGTTACAATTGTCAAAATTTGGGTCACTTCGCCAGGGAGTGCGAGAAACCCAAAATGCTAGCATCGGGATTCACAACACCTTCTACTCCTCCAAAGGCAAAAGAAATGGAAGTTTCTAAGAAAGGGCCTGCTGATAATGCCCTGATTGCTTTTGAGCCTACAAGTCAAGATTGGACGTCTGTCTCCCAGCATTACCAACAGTGTCTGATGGCTCACATTGTGAATGAGGTACATGATGAACCGTTAAATTGTATTTCATGCATTAAGTTAACTGAATCTCTAAAGGCATATCAGACAGAAACTGCTGAGTTGAGGAAAAAGAATGAAAAACTAACCGACTCAAATAATTTTTTAAAAGCTAATGAGAAACTTTATGAAAAACATCTTGAGGCTCATCGGTTAGATACTCAGAAATATAAATCTAAGGTTTTTAGTCAAGAAGATGCCATTAAAAGCTATCTTGTTGAAATTGAACTACTAAAGAAAGAACTTACAGATTTAAAAGCTGAGTATGAGAATTATAAGAGTAAAATCTTAGGTTCAAATTCCTCAACGGTTGTTTTTAATGAAATTCTTAGCAAGCATGGTACTAAAGGGAAAAAGAATGAGGGATTGGGATACAACTCAGTCCCTCCTCCTACTACTCACTGTCCCCTGCCTGTTAAGGAAGGCTTTGAAGAGATTCCAGTTGATTGGTCCAAACTTTATGGTTTAAAAGCTAAAGATGCTAAAGAGACCAAACATAACAAACTGGCAAAGGAGAAAACCAAGCGGCCAGAGTACCCCTTGCCAACGTTTGTTAAGTCTGTGCATGAATCTCCTGTTAGTATTAAGGAGAGTGTTGAGTTAAAGAATGAATCTCCTGTTATTATTGAGGAGATTATTGAGATTGAGGACATTACGGATCAGGAGTATCCTGAGGTTAAGAAGGTTGCTGTTAAACCTGAAAAAGTGATTTCAAAGGTTGAACCTTGTGACACCCGACGATTTAGGGTTACTGATAATCCTACTTGAAACCCTAATTACGTGTGTTTAGTTTAGTATTAGGCTAAATACTTGTAATTACTTGTAACTATTTGTATATTTGTGTGAATATACACTCCCGTAATTGATATATATTACGCTTACGTAATTAGTTGTAATTACGCTTACGCAATTTGGTGAAATTGTGCAAAACGACCGGACGGAGTCCGACACAGTATAAATACGGACGTTGGTGAAAAACTTTCTATAAATAACTATAATCTATTTTTAGAAGTTATTTATCATTATTTATTATTTTGCTAAAATAATACTCGAAAAACCTAGACGTTTCGGTTAAAACGTCTCAAACGCAACGACAACGCGCGAATTTATTTCGACAACCAAACGAACGTCAATAATTAAATTGACAACCTAAATTAAGTATTTTAAATAATACTTCAATGGAAATTTATCCAAATTATATCGTTAATCTAAACGACTCAAAATAACGTTACGCGATTAAACCGCCGTAGAACAAACACGCAAATCGAGACCGACGAATTAACGGAACATTTCTATAAATGTTTTTTTTTAAGTATTTTGATAAATACTTCAACCAAAAATATTGAAAATTTAAGTCGTCACTTAAAAACGCGCATAAAACGTTTAAAGTATAAATAAACGTTTAAACAATCGGGTAAACGAACGAAAAACGCAACGATTTAAGCTAAAAATGTGAAATGACCAAAATACCCTTGTGTGGGCCCCCCCATGGCCGGCCCCCCCCTTCCACCCCATGTGCCACCTCCCACACTTCCCACTCATTCTCCATGCAAGGTAATGATCTCCTTTCACCTCACTTCCATTCACCTTACATGCAAAAATCATTTCTCTACACTCAAACAATTTACACTCACTCTTTCCTCCCTTTTTCTCTCCCAAAAACTGAGATAAACTCAGTCCCAACACCACCCAATCACCACCTAAAACCACCATCAAACACCACCTTTAGGAAGGAAAGATCAAGAACAAGAAGGAAATCATCATCATCTTCATTTCCTCTTCATCATCTCTTGGTATAAATCATAAACCTTTTACTTATTTTACTTTTAATCTACTGATTATGATGTTATAATGTTCATCTATCATAAATATGTCCAAGATTGTTGTTGAAAATCGTTTTTATAAAGCAAACAAGAACATGCATGAAATCTGCCTAAAAATCGACAGTTTACAAAAATATTCGTATAAAATCAAATACTGAGAGTTAGAAGATGCATTTTTTTTTTAAAATTTGCGTATCGAAAAGATCTACAACTTTCGTGTTTTGTACTTTTTCCAGAAACGTACTCGTTTTTCTCTACGAACCAATTTATAAGACTGACCAGGAAGTTTTTCGATAAAATGTGTTCGGTTGTTACGCGGCTTTATTTAACTATGTTAATGGACTTGTTAGAAGCTAAAAATTTGATATGTTAGTCAAGACACTTAGTAAATCAGTTGGTAAAAATTTGGAAGTTTGATTTGGACTATAGATAGGTGAAATCAGTTGGCGTAATGACCCGACATAAACCGAAAACATGCAAAATGTGACAGAATCTGTCTCCAGAAAATCAGTCCACAGAATCGGCCATAACTTGAGCTCTGTTAAGAGTTAGACAACGAATTTTTTTTTAAAAGTTGCGTATTGAAAAGAGCTACAACTTTCGTGTTTTGCACTTTTTCCAGATCCGTACTTATTTTTGTATATAATCTGATCTTTGCGACTGCCTGATATTTGTCAAAAACCGAGTACGGTTCTTTCGTAAGATTTATTATCTATCTAAATGGACATTATAGATCTTGGAAAAATCAGGTTATAAACTAGACACACTCATGAACATCTGGTAAAAATTTTGGAATCAAATTCAGACTAGAACACGTTAAAATCGAGTGCCGAAGTAAACCGACAAAAACCGAAAACATAAAAATCTTAAGTTTTGACATGCGTATTAAAAACCGACATCTCGAATGACTCCGACACGAACCGACACCTTTTATAAGCTCTATGAACTGATAAATGACTTGGGTAAAAGCCTCGGGTCAAACCGTCATAGTTGACCATGTTTTTGTCTTAGCAAAATCCAAACAGACTTAAGTGACGCACGACCCCAGGATTTATAGCGACACTCAATAAGTGACGCCTTTGTTATAAAAACTTTATTAATACCGACACTACCTAAGTGACGCCTGAAGCGACTGAACTATTATATTAGCGGCACTTACCCTTAGTGCCGCCATGCCTTAGTGACGCCCCATATCCGACACTTCTTAAGTGACGCTATTTAAATCTGAAAACGCATTTTATGCGGCACTTCCTAAGTGCCGCCCCTAACTAGCAAGTGACGCATGAAGTGTCGCATGAAACAGAATCTTTAAAAACTAGTTTTCTCACTAAGTGTTAAACTTCAAGTAACGTTAATACTTATACAATGCAACGTTATAACTCATGAAACATACTATACATATGTAAGTATAACATCATCCTAATAATAATGTCTTAACGAATTATTATTACAAACTTTCACCAACGGGTCGTACACGTTTTTGATAAACAACATGAACAACTTATTTGGACATACTAGTTGGATGAACTAGCCTTAGGTGGACATTAACCCTCCACCTACATTGTGATTTAGGTGGACATTAACCCTCCACCTACACGATTGGCTTAAGTGGACATTGACCCCCACTTATACAATCGCTATAGATGGTCTTTTAAGACATCTACTTACCCAACCTTATACGTTTTTAGGACGTTAGAAGGTTGCACACCGGCTTGCTTGCTTATTTGATACTTACTTGCTACTTGCTAATCTAAGGTGAGTTTCATAGCCCCTTTTTACTGTTTTTATACTCAGGGGTGAGAATACATACAAATGTTTTATAACTGTTTTTATGATCACAAGCACTGTAAACAACTTTTATACGGATTGCATGAGACCCGAAAATAATCCCTAAGCCCTCTACCCATCATAGTTCGTTAATATATGCGTGAATGTTATTGGATAGATCTATCGGGAACTGACAATTCCCGTCCGGGCTAGTCGCTCTAGCCGACCCACGGGCGCAGTAATATTTGTGAATTAGAAGTGTTATGGATTAGGCACTTACCGGAGGCAAACAACGTTAAGCTCGAACTATGAGACTCATTGCAATAGTATAACTTTTATTAACTTGTTTAATAAACAAACAAATCTTGTGATAACTGTTTAAACCTATGAACTCACCAACTTTATGTTGACCTTTTAGTATGTATTTCTCAGGTAACCCGCCGCAGTAGGAAGCTTATGAAAAGCTTAGCTCGAGTCGCATTGTTTTTCAAACATCAAGAGAAAAGATTGCATTTAGCTGTATTTTGTATAATCAGTTATGTATTAGAAATCTCTTAGCAGTTTATGCGAACTCCAGACTTATTGTAAACATTTGAAAGTATGGTAATGTAACTTTTTATTAAAACGTCTCATATAGTGGTCGTTTGTTGTAATCTTGTGTTGTGATATTTAATTTGGTCGGCGCCCCCATGACACCTCATGTTTCCGCTGCCACGTGTTCTGGGGGTGCGACAGATTGGTATCAGAGCCTAAGGTTATAGCGAACTAGGATTGCATTAGTGACCTAGACTATAACCGTTAGGTTAGTATTCCTCATTTGTTATGACTGGTTCAGCAATTGCATCATTTGAATTTAATTTAACATAGCTTGATCAACTATGTACAATTAAACAAGAATCGATGCAAGACCTGAAATGGTTATGGTGGATGGGAATGCATTAGAAGGCTTTGACCGAGGATAGAACGGGACCAACCTTATACGTGCTTATGTGCTAGGTTATTGTGTTTATATATAACCTTAACCTTACGTATACTAAAACTCCTTGCCACAGAAAATGGCAACCACTCCCACAACTATGTCGCGTGACATCGAACACGAAACACAAACCTTACTTACCACTTTGGAGACTTTCGCGGTACCACTCGCTCAACCAAATCGGGCAACGATATAATCGAATCGAACTCACTTGAGGAGAATCCACCTTTGGATTCGCCACCCAAACAAGTGACACCTACTTCACCTTATTCTTTCCGCTTGCAACAAAATCACACGGGAACACGTATAGAACTTAGACCGTACGATACTCCGTCACCTAAACGAACTTACTCCTGTTAGTACGCACTCATCGTTCCCACTTATATCGTAGACCCATAAGGCATGCGTGCTACACACGACTAGAGGAACATATTTTGATTAACTCAAGTTTCCAACGGACTTAATAGTTCCAAACAAACTATTATCATAGAAATTTATCTACTGATTTTACACCATCGCAAGCGAACATTTCTCCATAGATCTCATTACCATCAAGAACCGATACCCGCTTCCTAGAATCGATGACTTATTTGACCAACTTCAGGGTACGAGCTTTTACTCGAAGATCGACCTTCGGTCTGCTTATCACCAACTTCGCGTTCGAGACGCCGATATCCCAAAAACCGCCTTCCGAACTCGCTACGGGCATTACGAATTTCAAGTGATGCCTTTTGGATTAACCAACGCACCGGCTGTATTCATGGACCTTATGAATCGGGTGTGCAAACCCTATCTAGATAAGTTTGTCATCGTGTTCATCGACGACATCTTGATCTACTCTCGCAACGAAACCGAACATGGCCAACACCTGAAAACTATCTTACAATTACTCAGACACGAGGAGTTATACGCCAAGTTCTCCAAGTGTGAGTTCTGGATGCAAACAGTATAGTTCCTAGGGCATGTCGTTGACAGCCAAGGGATACATGTTGATCCAGCCAAGATCGAGGCCATCAAGTGCTGGAAAGCACCAACTACTCCAACCGAGGTCCGACAATTCTTAGGTCTCGCTGGGTATTACCGGCGATTCATTGAGAATTTCTCCTAAATAGCCCTACCATTGACCTCCCTGACTCGGAAAGATAAGAAATTCGACTGGACCGATAAACAAGAGTCAGTATTCTAACTGTTGAAACATAAACTCTGCAGTGCACCAATCTTGTCCTTACCCAAAGGCACCGATGATTTCGTAGTTTACTGCGACGCCTTACACCAAGGACTAGGTTGTGTGTTAATGAAACGTGATAAAGTCATTGCCTATGCCTCACGACAACTGAAAATCCACGAAAAGAACTACACCACCCATGACCTCGAATTGGGAGCTGTAGTTTTTGCACTCAAAATCTGGAGACACTATCTGTACGGTACAAAATGTACTATCTTCACTGACCACAAAAGCTTTCAACATATCTTTGATCAGAAGGACCTAAACATGAGACAACGTCGTTGGGTCGAGTTACTTAGCGACTACGACTGCGAAATCCGATACCACCCGGGTAAGGCTAACGTTGTTGCCGATGCCCTAAGCCGAAAAGAACGAGTGAAACCCCTTCGAGTTCGAGCCCTTGGTTTAACCATCCACAACGATCTTATTTCTCAAATTCATTCCACTCAACTCGAAGCACTCAACGAGAAAAACATCAAAAACGAAGCCTTGCGTGGCATGGAAAAACAATTCGAAACCAAATCCGATGGAACCTGATACTTCTCCAACCGAATTTGGTTACCTAATTTTGGGAACCTACGAGAATTGGTCATGGATGAAGCTCACAAATCCCGGTACTCCATACATCCTGGTTATGACAAGATGTATCATGACGTCAAACAACGGTATTGGTGGCCCAACATGAAAGCTGACATAGCCACGTATGTTAGTAAGTGTCTAACCTGTGCCAAGGTTAAGGCCGAATACCAGAAACCTTCTGGGTTACTTCAACAACCAGAGATACCTCAATGGAAATGGGAAAACATAACCATGGACTTCATTACCAAACTACCGAAAACACCGAGCGGTTGCGATACCATTTGGGTGATTGTCGATCGTCTCACAAAATCCGCCCATTTCCTAGCTATCAAAGAAACCGACAAGATGGAGCGCTTGGCTCGCATCTACATCAAAGAGGTTGTAGCACGACACGGCATACCCATCTCGATCATCTCCGATAGAGATAGCCGCTTCACCTCTCGATTTTGGCAAACACTTCAGAAAGCTCTCGGTACTCGTCTGGATATGAGTACCGCTTATCACCAACAAACCGATGGTCAAAGTGAACGAACCATCCAAACTTTAGAAGATATGTTGCGCGCGTGCGTTATTGACTTCGGAAACTCTTGGGAAAACCACCTACCTTTGTGTGAGTTCTCCTACAACAACAGTTATCACACCAGCATTGACGCTGCACCCTTCGAGGCACTTTATGGTAGAAAGTGCCGATCACCCATTTGTTGGACCGAAATCGGCGATAGCCAACTCACTGGTCCTGAAATCATCCATGAAACGACCGAGAAAATCGTGACCATCCAAAACCGGCTGGAAGCCGCACGTGACCGTCAGAAGAGTTACGCTGACGTGAGACGCAAACCCCTCGAATTTCAGGTCGGGGACAAAGTACTTTTAAAAGTGTCACCTTGGAAAGGTGTCATTCGTTTTGGTAAACGCGGCAAATTAAACCGTAGGTACATCGGACCTTTTGAAATTCTTGAAAGAATTGGTCCGGTGGCATATCGACTGCAGCTACCACCACAACTCAGTAGCGTGCACAACACATTTCACGTTTCTAACTTAAAGAAATGTCTGTCTGATGAGACACTTGTTATTCCTCTTGACGAAATCCACATCGATGATAAACTCCATTTTGTCGAGGAACCGATAGAAATCATGGACCGTGAGGTCAAACGATTAAAACAGAGTCGTATTCCCATCGTTAAAGTCCGGTGGAATTCTAGGCGCGGTCCTGAATTCACTTGGGAACGGGAAGACCAAATGCGACTGAAACACCCACATCCATTTTTAGATACCCCACAAACTGCGGCAACAAACTAATTTCGGGACGAAATTCTCTTAACAGGGGGAGAATGTGACACCCGACGATTTAGGGTTACTGATAATCCTACTTGAAACCCTAATTACGTGTGTTTAGTTTAGTATTAGGCTAAATACTTGTAATTACTTGTAACTATTTGTATATTTGTGTGAATATACACTCCCGTAATTGATATATATTACGCTTACGTAATTAGTTGTAATTACGCTTACGCAATTTGGTGAAATTGTGCAAAACGACCGGACGGAGTCCGACACAGTATAAATACGGACGTTGGTGAAAAACTTTCTATAAATAACTATAATCTATTTTTAGAAGTTATTTATCATTATTTATTATTTTGCTAAAATAATACTCGAAAAACCTAGACGTTTCGGTTAAAACGTCTCAAACGCAACGACAACGCGCGAATTTATTTCGACAACCAAACGAACGTCAATAATTAAATTGACAACCTAAATTAAGTATTTTAAATAATACTTCAATGGAAATTTATCCAAATTATATCGTTAATCTAAACGACTCAAAATAACGTTACGCGATTAAACCGCCGTAGAACAAACACGCAAATCGAGACCGACGAATTAACGGAACATTTCTATAAATGTTTTTTTTTAAGTATTTTGATAAATACTTCAACCAAAAATATTGAAAATTTAAGTCGTCACTTAAAAACGCGCATAAAACGTTTAAAGTATAAATAAACGTTTAAACAATCGGGTAAACGAACGAAAAACGCAACGATTTAAGCTAAAAATGTGAAATGACCAAAATACCCTTGTGTGGGCCCCCCCATGGCCGGCCCCCCCCTTCCACCCCATGTGCCACCTCCCACACTTCCCACTCATTCTCCATGCAAGGTAATGATCTCCTTTCACCTCACTTCCATTCACCTTACATGCAAAAATCATTTCTCTACACTCAAACAATTTACACTCACTCTTTCCTCCCTTTTTCTCTCCCAAAAACTGAGATAAACTCAGTCCCAACACCACCCAATCACCACCTAAAACCACCATCAAACACCACCTTTAGGAAGGAAAGATCAAGAACAAGAAGGAAATCATCATCATCTTCATTTCCTCTTCATCATCTCTTGGTATAAATCATAAACCTTTTACTTATTTTACTTTTAATCTACTGATTATGATGTTATAATGTTCATCTATCATAAATATGTCCAAGATTGTTGTTGAAAATCGTTTTTATAAAGCAAACAAGAACATGCATGAAATCTGCCTAAAAATCGACAGTTTACAAAAATATTCGTATAAAATCAAATACTGAGAGTTAGAAGATGCATTTTTTTTTAAAATTTGCGTATCGAAAAGATCTACAACTTTCGTGTTTTGTACTTTTTCCAGAAACGTACTCGTTTTTCTCTACGAACCAATTTATAAGACTGACCAGGAAGTTTTTCGATAAAATGTGTTCGGTTGTTACGCGGCTTTATTTAACTATGTTAATGGACTTGTTAGAAGCTAAAAATTTGATATGTTAGTCAAGACACTTAGTAAATCAGTTGGTAAAAATTTGGAAGTTTGATTTGGACTATAGATAGGTGAAATCAGTTGGCGTAATGACCCGACATAAACCGAAAACATGCAAAATGTGACAGAATCTGTCTCCAGAAAATCAGTCCACAGAATCGGCCATAACTTGAGCTCTGTTAAGAGTTAGACAACGAATTTTTTTTTAAAAGTTGCGTATTGAAAAGAGCTACAACTTTCGTGTTTTGCACTTTTTCCAGATCCGTACTTATTTTTGTATATAATCTGATCTTTGCGACTGCCTGATATTTGTCAAAAACCGAGTACGGTTCTTTCGTAAGATTTATTATCTATCTAAATGGACATTATAGATCTTGGAAAAATCAGGTTATAAACTAGACACACTCATGAACATCTGGTAAAAATTTTGGAATCAAATTCAGACTAGAACACGTTAAAATCGAGTGCCGAAGTAAACCGACAAAAACCGAAAACATAAAAATCTTAAGTTTTGACATGCGTATTAAAAACCGACATCTCGAATGACTCCGACACGAACCGACACCTTTTATAAGCTCTATGAACTGATAAATGACTTGGGTAAAAGCCTCGGGTCAAACCGTCATAGTTGACCATGTTTTTGTCTTAGCAAAATCCAAACAGACTTAAGTGACGCACGACCCCAGGATTTATAGCGACACTCAATAAGTGACGCCTTTGTTATAAAAACTTTATTAATACCGACACTACCTAAGTGACGCCTGAAGCGACTGAACTATTATATTAGCGGCACTTACCCTTAGTGCCGCCATGCCTTAGTGACGCCCCATATCCGACACTTCTTAAGTGACGCTATTTAAATCTGAAAACGCATTTTATGCGGCACTTCCTAAGTGCCGCCCCTAACTAGCAAGTGACGCATGAAGTGTCGCATGAAACAGAATCTTTAAAAACTAGTTTTCTCACTAAGTGTTAAACTTCAAGTAACGTTAATACTTATACAATGCAACGTTATAACTCATGAAACATACTATACATATGTAAGTATAACATCATCCTAATAATAATGTCTTAACGAATTATTATTACAAACTTTCACCAACGGGTCGTACACGTTTTTGATAAACAACATGAACAACTTATTTGGACATACTAGTTGGATGAACTAGCCTTAGGTGGACATTAACCCTCCACCTACATTGTGATTTAGGTGGACATTAACCCTCCACCTACACGATTGGCTTAAGTGGACATTGACCCCCACTTATACAATCGCTATAGATGGTCTTTTAAGACATCTACTTACCCAACCTTATACGTTTTTAGGACGTTAGAAGGTTGCACACCGGCTTGCTTGCTTATTTGATACTTACTTGCTACTTGCTAATCTAAGGTGAGTTTCATAGCCCCTTTTTACTGTTTTTATACTCAGGGGTGAGAATACATACAAATGTTTTATAACTGTTTTTATGATCACAAGCACTGTAAACAACTTTTATACGGATTGCATGAGACCCGAAAATAATCCCTAAGCCCTCTACCCATCATAGTTCGTTAATATATGCGTGAATGTTATTGGATAGATCTATCGGGAACTGACAATTCCCGTCCGGGCTAGTCGCTCTAGCCGACCCACGGGCGCAGTAATATTTGTGAATTAGAAGTGTTATGGATTAGGCACTTACCGGAGGCAAACAACGTTAAGCTCGAACTATGAGACTCATTGCAATAGTATAACTTTTATTAACTTGTTTAATAAACAAACAAATCTTGTGATAACTGTTTAAACCTATGAACTCACCAACTTTATGTTGACCTTTTAGTATGTATTTCTCAGGTAACCCGCCGCAGTAGGAAGCTTATGAAAAGCTTAGCTCGAGTCGCATTGTTTTTCAAACATCAAGAGAAAAGATTGCATTTAGCTGTATTTTGTATAATCAGTTATGTATTAGAAATCTCTTAGCAGTTTATGCGAACTCCAGACTTATTGTAAACATTTGAAAGTATGGTAATGTAACTTTTTATTAAAACGTCTCATATAGTGGTCGTTTGTTGTAATCTTGTGTTGTGATATTTAATTTGGTCGGCGCCCCCATGACACCTCATGTTTCCGCTGCCACGTGTTCTGGGGGTGCGACATTGGTGATACTAAGTGGTAACACTTAGTATTAAAGGTGAGGTCTTGAGTTCAAGCCTCACAACAACCTACTATTGGCTAATAGAGGTAAGGCCTCAGCAATAGTGATGGGTTGGGGTGCATTGGGCTGCAGACCTAGGGCCCAATAAGCCTCAGCTGGTGGCAGGCTCACCGCCTCCCTCGAGCCCATAGGGCCATCGCGAGGGGTGGGGTGTCACAGAAAAAGTGCACTTTTTCTGTGACACCCCACCCCTCGCGATGGCCCTATGGGCTCGAGGGAGGCGGTGAGCCTGCCACCAGCTGAGGCTTATTGGGCCCTAGGTCTGCAGCCCAATGCACCCCAACCCATCACTATTGCTGAGGCCTACCCCTCTATTAGCCAATAGTAGGTTGTTGAGTCTCGAACCTGAGACCCCTTTAATACTAAGTCTTACCACTTAGTATCACCAATTGAGCTGCAGCTCAATTGGTGATACTAAGTGGTAAGACTTAGTATTAAAGGGGTCTCAGGTTCGAGACTCAACAACCTACTATTGGCTAATAGAGGGGTAGGCCTCAGCAATAGTGATGGGTTGGGGTGCATTGGGCTGCAGACCTAGGGCCCAATAAGCCTCAGCTGGTGGCAGGCTCACCGCCTCCCTCGAGCCCATAGGGCCATCGCGAGGGGTGGGGTGTCACAAACCTGAAATTAAGGTTCAACCAAATAAGGGAAAAGCCAAGGTTTTAAACTCGAAAAATAAACTTTACAGTTACCTGTAAAGATTTTGCAAAGAAAATTAGTAAATGAAAATGTTTCGTATGATAAACCATCAACTTCAACCTCTCAACCAAAGCAAACATTTTCTAAGACGTGTACTCAATGTTCATGTTCTAGAAATGTTTCTCCTCCTCCTGTGGTAATTCCTCAGTCTCAACCGTTTGTTGAGACTCGTTCTTGTTTCTACTGCAAGAAACAAGGACATTTAATCCGTGAATGTCCAAAGCTGTCAAATCAGCGATATGGGAGAGAGATGCCTAGGACATCTGTTTACAGAAATTCTTTTTCAAAATCTCCACCTAGGCGTTACTCAAACTCTCCCAAGCCTGTTTCGAAACCAAGTAATGTTGAGCAAAAACCTTTGCCAATTCAAAAGCCCAACATTACTTCGATTACCCATTCCGAATCTTCAAAAGTTTGGAAACGTAAAGAGTCTGATGTTGACTCTTCAGTCGTCAACAATAACACATCAGATAAAAATTCTAATTTGTTTAAAGATAAAATCCTATCTGACGTGATTATTGTTGATGACCACGGTCGACCTAAGTCTGTAAAGGCTTGGGTCACCGTTTCTCACTAATCTCCTTCGTTTGTGTGTTGCAGCAGTCAGAACGTGTTAAAGATAGTGAATGGTATTTGGATAGCGGCTGCTCGCGACATATGACAGGTGATGTATCTCTTCTTGTGGATATTAAACCATACGCAGGAGGATATGTTGCCTTTGCTGGAGATACTGGGGGAACCATTTCTGGAAGAGGAACGTTAACTAACGGCAATGTTAGTTTTGAAAATGTGAACTACGTGGAACAGCTTACGCACAACTTGCTAAGTGTTTCACAGGTCTGTGATAAGGATTATACAACTGCGTTCACAAAGACAGAGTGTGTGATACTGAAGCCTGGGTATGTCATTCCGGAAGAATGGGTGTTACTGAGAGCACCAAGAAAGAATGACACATACATTTTGAACATGAGAACTGTTGAGACCTCGAACGAGTATACGTGTCTCTTGTCTAAGGCTTCTGAAAAGGAATCACTGCTTTGGCACAGACGAATGGGACATATTCATTTCCGAAAAATGAATTTCTTGACCAAAAATGACCTAGTGCTAGGAGTTCCAAAACAGTCATTTGCTCTAAAGGATGACTGTATCTCTTGCCAAAAAGGAAAGTTACGTAAGAAGTCCCATAAGTCTAAGCAGGTGAATTCCATAAATGCTCCATTGGAACTACTGCATATGGATCTTTTCGGTCCAGTTTCTACAAAGAGCATTGGTGGTTGGTTTTACTGCTTGGTAGTTACTGATGACTACTCAAGGTTTTCGTGGGTTTACTTTTTGACCACAAAGGGGGAAACTCCTGAGATTCTGGTGTATTTGTTGGACAAGTTGGCAAATCTGTGCAACTTGAAGGTGAAAAGGATACGAAGCGACAATGGAACTGAATTCAAGAACTCAACTCTCGAATTGTTTTGTGCTACAAGAGGTATTGAGCATCAATTTAGTGCTCCAAGAACTCCACAACAGAATGGAGTTGCAGAAAGAAAGAACAGGACAATCATCGAGACAGCTCGGACTATGTTAGCTGACTCCAAGTTACCAATTATCTTCTGGGCTGAGGCAGTAAATACTGCCTGTTATGTTCTCAACAGAGTACTCACGGTTAAGAAAAAGAACAAAACGTGTTATGAACTTTTCAATAACCGTAAGCCAAATCTGCAGTTCCTAGAACCATTTGGGTGTCCATGTCTGATCATGATAACAAAAGATAAGGTCTCTAAGTTTGGTGATAAAGCTGTTGAAGGGATTTTTCTTGGATATTCAGTCAACTCTCCGAACAAAAGAGTCTTTAACAAATCAATGAATCAGATTGAGGAGCATTTTGAAGTGAAATGTTTAAGGTATACGGAACCTCCTCAAGGAACGGGTCCGGATTGGTTTTTCAACTATGGAAACCTCTTCAACTCTTTCAATATTCCGGAAGAAGATGAAACGGAAGAATTGGTTTCTATACTTCATGAGCTTGATCTTACTCAAGATACACCTGTTAATAATAAACCATCCAACCCAAATCCCAATGCAACACCCGCACCTCCACCGACTAATCCTACACCTCCACAAACTACACCTACACCTTCACCAACACCCACACAACCACCCACAAAACCACAAACAACTACCAAATCACCACCATCAACACCATCTCCTACTCCATCATCTTCGGCTGCTCCTTCTAAAACAGTTTATAACTACACAAAGGAGCTTCCATATGATCCAAACATGCCTCCTTTAGAGGAACCTCAAGAAGAAGATGAAATGGAAGAAACAATGGCCTACTCTCACTTATTTTCTCATGAAGATGAAGGAGAAGAAGAAGAGTTAGCCTTTCCTGAGTCTGCTGCTACTCCTGAAACTGAGGGAGATTTGAACAATCTGGGTGTGGATCTTGTGCCAGGTGCCATACCAGAAACTCGTATACATAAGGATCACCCCATTGATAATATCATTGGTGATCCTCATGCATCTGTTCAAACACGTCAACAAGCAAAGCAGACTTCAGCTCAGCAACTTTTGGGACTTATTGCTCATATTGACTCATGTCATTTGTCTCAAATTGAACCTAAAAAGGTTGAACAAGCCTTAAAAGATCCATCTTGGGTCGAGGCTATGCAGGAGGAACTACAGCAAATAAACAAGATGAATGTTTGGGAAATTGTTCATCTACCCAAGGGTGCTCACTTGACGGGTACTCGTTGGGTTTTCCGTAACAAAATGGATGATCGTGGGGCTGTTATTCGAAATAAAGCCCGTCTAGTAGTTCAAGGATATAGTCAATTAGAAGGTATTGACTATGATGAAGTTTTCGCTCCTGTTGCTCGTTTGGAATCAATTCGGATTTTTCTAGCCTATGCTTCATTTAAAGGATTCCGCGTGTATCAACTTGACGTGAAGTGTGCCTTTCTATATGGAGATGTCGACGCAGTGATTTATGTGTGTCAACCTCCTGGTTTTGAAGACCCAAAGCATCCTAATCATGTTTGCAAGCTGAAGAAAGCTTTGTATGGTCTTCATCAATCTCCTCGACTTTGGTATGAGCGACTTGCCAAGTACTTGCTGAAGAATGGTTTTGACAGATGACAGATTGATAGCACGCTTTTCATCAAACGGGAAGGAGCAGATTTGTTACTTGTGCAGGTCTATGTGGACGACATAATCTTTGGATCAACTAATGATCAGTTGTGCAAGGATTTTGAAAGATTGATGAAATCTGAGTTTGAAATGAGTGCTATGGGGGAACTCACGTTCTTTCTGGGACTACAGGTTGAGCAATCTGACAATGGAATTTATATCCACCAGTCAAAATATGTCACTGACATGTTAAAGCGATATGAATTGCTCAACTGTAAACACTACGGCACTCCAATTGAAGCAAGACACAATCTTGGACCTAATGAGGACGATGAAGATTGCAAGGAGAAAGACTATCGCTCAATGATAGGCTCTCTCATGTACCTGACTGCCTCAAGACCAGATATAGTGTTTGCTGTTTCTCTCTGCTCACGATTTCAAGCAAATCCGAAGGTGTCTCATATGAAGGCAGTAAAACGCATTTTTGGATATCTCGCTTTTAGGCCATCTCTGGGTCTATGGTATTCAAACGAGAAAAACTTCGAGTTAACTGCCTATTCGGATTCGGATCTTGGTGGCTGCAAGATAGATATGAAGTCAACTACTGGAGGATGTCAGTTCCTTGGATCGCGCTTAGTTTCTTGGCAGTGCGAAAAGCAGACTGCGGTTGCTATTTCCACAGCTGAAGCCGAGTATGTTGCTGCTGCAAGTTGCTGTTCTCAAGTTCTCTGGATTCAGCATCAGCTGCGTGATTACGGGTTCAATCTCTCTATGACTCCTATTTACATTGATAATACAGCTGCTATATCTATAACTCACAATCCCGTACAGCACTCTAAGACCAAACATATTGAACTTAGGTTCCACTTCATACGGGATTGCTTTGAGAAACACCTTATAGATGTCGTACATATAGAGACCCTTAAGCAGTGTGCGGACATTTTCACAAAAGCCTTTTTGCGATCACGTTTTATAGAACTGGTCAATCTGATAGGTTTAAGGTTCTTTCAGTCAAAGAAATGATTTGTGACTTGGATTTTTAAGTTTTTAAATTCAATTTAAAAAAAAAAAAAAAAAAAAAAAAAAAAAACCAAAAAAAAAAAAAAAAAAAAAAAAAAAAACATCGCAACAGCCACTCTTTATACTCTTTAGTATTAAAGAAACCGTAAGGTTGCTACATTTTTAAAATAGACGTTGAAGTTGTGTCTGTAAACAACTTGGGATATGATAGTACATCGGGTGACATGCACAAAATGGAATTTTAAGGTTTATCTTGGATATGTCAGTAGGTTTATCTGACACACTTAAAACAGTTTTTATCTAAATTATCTTCATCATACGATGTATTGGTAGGCATGGTACACACCGGTCTCTGAGATATTAAGAAGTAATTTAAATACATGTCTATGATCATGTGGTAAACACCTTGTGATGTACGACTCTATGTCTTAATTCCTTAGCATAGCTTGACATACTTCTATTTTTAGATTGTATATCTGAGATCTTTTGGGGGAGTATGCTGATTGTTTCCTCTGTTGTACGTAAGTGCAGACCTGGTCTCAATTCAGCTTACTCTCAAAACTAAGCAAACGTGAGTCAATGCACTTGCAAAGTCTTAAATTTAAGGTACTAAACAAGGTCGCCACAAACTTGGTTTGACTGCGTTTGGTTTTGCTTATACCTGAATCAAGTTATGTTGCTTTGTTGTACGCAAGTACAGACCTGTCACCGCTGACTTGATTCTTAAAATTGATTCTCTTATATTCTTTCTAAATTAAGAAACTATGTTCATGTCTAAGTTATAGGGGTATATCTATGGTGGGGACCACGGAGATATACTCATGTTAACAATAAAAGGTTAACTCACAGACACGGAAGTAACGTGTTTAGGTGGACAAACAATACCAATAATTGTTTTGAAATAATTTTTATAACAGGTGTTTTAAATGTGCCACGTAAATTTAAAGTGGAAAAATATACTGATGATCGAAATAACACTTACTATTCCTAATAAATGCATGTTATTCCGATATGATCCCTAATCAGACAACTCAACTCCGTCACCAAAAATAGAGTGTTAGTATTTTTATTTTGTTCTATTTTTTTACTTTTTGTAAAATTAAAGAAAATACCAAAAAAGATTTTTTAGTTTTATGCTTTATTTTTATTCTGAGTTATTTTTTCCCAAGTCACGAGTTATTTGGAAATTATTTGCTAAAATAACGAGTTAACGGTTTTTGAAACATTCGAAATCGAATCAAAACTGCTCTATGCGACGTCCCACTCTACGTCGCCTGCGACGTCCCACTCTACGTCGCCTGCGACGTCCCAGTCTACGTCGCATGTAGGGTTAGACTATATATAGTCTCAACTGCGACGTAACATGTCACACTATTCACTATTCACGTGCGACGTAGCCTGCGACGTACCATTGGCGATTTGCGACGTAGCAATTTTCGAGCATTTTTCGTGATTTGTAGCCGTTTTCATTCCGATTCACTTACGTAGTTTCGATCTACTCGTTGTTCCGCACACTTAGGTACCGATTTTACCATTTTTCACCGTGTATATTATGTTTAATTGCTATGTATGTATTACGGGTTAAAAGGGTTTCGGTTTTGGGATAAATTAGATGGTCTATCGTGTAAATTACTGGTTATAAATTATGTTTTCGTGATCACCATCTTTAGCCGCACCTTGTAGTGCGTTTGATTTTGAAAACCCCTAAATTCGAGGGTTATGGTTTCTGGGTTGGGGACGCCTGTTCGTCAGTGCGACGTACGCTGCGACGTCGTGGCCTACGTCGCTTTAATTAATTATTATTAATTTCCTACGTCGCCCTTCCCTACGTCGCTTTCACTGCGACGTCCGATGCGACGTACCACTCTACGTCGCTATTTTAATAAAGTGATTAAATTCACAATAAATTGCAAAATGCGACGTCCCTCTTGACGTCGCTCGAATTTTCTGCGACGTCCGGCCTTACGTCGCTTTCCAATTTATTTTGAATTTTAGCGACGTACAGTTCTACGTCGCTCTGTGTTAATGCGACGTAAGTGGCTACGTCGCTATTTCCAGGAAGTTTGTAAAAATGTAACATTATTTTTCTAATCTTTTTCGAGTTGCAATCTGTTTCTGTTCTTGCAGATATGGCTTTGATTTTCGAAGCTCGTCACAATACGGCTGCTTATCTTACTGACACTTCTGATAAAGCTGCACCGTATCGTCAGATGATCGCGTTTTTGAGACGTTCAAGGGTATTCCACGCCATTTCCGATAACACTATGGCGTTTGGAAATCTGATCAACCCTTTTTGGAGAAATGCGATTGTTGTTACTGATAACGACGTTAGACGATTGGTCTCTACCGTTCTGGGTACAGAGATCACTATTACAGAACAGAGTATTCGGGAACTTTTACAGCTAAATGATCAACCGGATATGCATGTCGGTTTTGATCATATTTTTGTTACCGGGGCTATGCAACGGATAGGATATCCCGGGATTCCCTCTGATCAGTATAGAAAAGCGAATCTCACACGCGTCTGGAGATATTTGATGCATGTGATTATTGTTTGCTTGGGGAATAGGAAAGGTGGAACGGATGGGATGAGCCGAAGTCTGGCTTCTGCTATGTTAGCGTTGGTATACAATAAGCTGTTCAACTTCTCGGGATTTATCTTCAAGGCTATGGTTGATAATGCGAATGCCGGGGATCAGAAATGGATTTTATATCCGAGATTTGTACAGTTGCACATCAATCGTCATCATCCGGATCTTCAGGCACAGGGTGATATCGATCAGCCGCTAAAGATTTCACCGATGATGAGTCGGATTTTCACTATTTGTGCAGGGTATGAGAAAGGGGTCGAGGCACCAATGGATGTTCCCTTATTCGGTGCTATTGTGGATGAAAATTATGTACCACCCCCAGATCCTCAGTATATGGATATTCCAGTACCTCAGCAGCCGCAGCAACCGCTTGTGAACATTCCAGTTCAACCTGCGGGGGAGAATGTAGATGCTCTATTGGAGAACATCGAGCAGTTCGGGCATGTGGACTCAGATAATCCAGCATCTCACGACACGGTCGAGAGTTCTGATTCTGAAGAACCGGCCAATGTAGGTCCTCAGGATGGGGGTCCGACGCCTGAGCATTCGGATGGTACTGTTCCGCATCCCTCTGAGATGGAACGTATCAGGCTTTCCGATTCATTCAGATATCTAAGAATTCAGCGTCGGATCCGGGCAGGACGCAAGTATGTACCTCCAAGGGATACTGGGAAACGTACACGAGACGGTGATGATTCTGCTGATGAAACTTATCGTCCTCGTCGTCGTGTTCGTCGCTCTTCGTCAACACGAGCTCCAGTCAATCCTCAGCGACAACCTGATTTTGAGATTCAACCGACTCCAGCTTTCATGCAAAAGATTATGGAAGATATGCAGCAGATGAAGCAAAAGCTGGAGGCTCAGGATGAGAAGATTGCTGAACAAGCTGCGTTGATCGAGGTTCAGTCTAAGGAGCTTGAGGATACGAAGCTTAGGGTTAATGTTTTGGAAGGCAGGTTACTTGCCTCGGGGGAGTATGGGTCTGGGATACCCACTTTAGAGTCAAGTGAACCTGCGTCTGTAAATCCCAACCCTGTAATTGAAAATGTTAATGAAAATATTTCTCGTTTGGATTATTTTTGTGTTGATGATATTCCAGGGCAACCGAGACCGCTGGCAGTTGACTACTCATTCGCTGACTTATCATTTATTCAGAGGATGGCCAGTGGAGTTGGCTCTGAGGAAGAAACAGAGAATGTTTTTGAGATGAATGAGGATGTTTTGATTGAAGAAGAGCAGTTGAATGCAGATGAAACGTATGATGATGCACAATCTGGGGAAGCTTATGATGGTGCACCAATTATAGAATCTGATTCAAGTGAAGACGAGAGTCCTGATAAAGCTCAACATGGAGAATCAAGTTCTGCTGCAACTCCAGCTTCAGAGACACAGGCACCGGACTCAGCAGCGAAGAAATTAACTGCTGAAGAAAAGAGAGAGAGAAACAAGAAATGGTGGCCTAAGGGACGAAATCCCGTTCCTATTCCAGTTAAATGTCAAGTGTACCGGGTTAGTCGAAATTATACCGGTGTTATTAAAAGCTGGAAGTGTCAGAGGAAAATGTTCATGATTAAGAGAGAAGATGGAGTTCAGTACTTCAGAAAGCGTTTTGATAGATTAAGTACGTTGCCAAAAGGAGAGATTAATCGATTAGCTCAGCTTAAATTGATTAATCCTTTCGAGAATGATTATGCTGAGTTCATTCAGAGAAATCTACGTCGGGAAGTATTATCGAAGACATATTCGAAATTGAAACCGACGTTGGGAACTCGGTATACGTGGAAAAAGAAGATTGATCCAGTCACCAGGAAGCCTTTGGTTAAAGTTCACTATTCGCCTGCTAACTGTTTGACTGAGATACCTCTGGAATCAGTTCCTTATTATTTTCTGAGAAGACTTGTAAAATGGGAACTTGATCCACAGACTGGTGAAGCGGTTATTACTTTCGTTCCAGATTCTGAACCGTGGCCAGAAGTTGGAGGTATATGGAATTTGAAGCAAGCAACGTTTAGACTGTATGATCCGATGAGTTTGATTAATTTTCATGAAAAAGATTTAAGAAAACTCTATGATAATCGGATTCGTGTTGGTCAAAAGAATGAATTCAACAGACGTTTAGCACAGCAGTTTTACAATGTTGTTACTGTTTGTGTGGCTAATGGAATTCATGCCGACGGCCAATTTCCTGCGGGCTGGGTTTAATGAAGATTTTTGAAGACCAAGCTGAAGACACGGGGGAGTTTGTTAGTACATGTTTAGTGTCTGTCAGTTGGTCTAGCTCGTAGTTTGTAATTAGAATTAGTATTCCTGACTCCTGCGACGTAGCGTGCAACGTCGCAGGTGCGACGTCAGGTTTTGGGCCTGCGACGTAGTCTACGTCGCATGGGCTTGGGCCTGCGACGTAGCGTGCGACGTCGCAGGTGCCAGATTTGTATAAATTCGTTTTGTGTTTTCTGTTTTAGGGTTGACGAAACCCTAAACGCAATTAGTCGAAATCTCTGTAATCTGACCGATTATAATACAATATAATACGTTTCGTTTGATATTCATTGCGTATTGATTGTTCGTGTGTTTAGTGTATAACTTAATCGTTGATTCCGCAAACGATTGAGTGACTCGGTTCGTACTAGATCCTAAGTAAGGGACAAACAACGTATGCATGCTTTGTTATTGTAGCACCCCCGTACTCAAACTAATTGCTTCCGCTAAACGAATTTTGGGGGTGTTACAGATTGGTATCAGAGCCAATGGTTATAGCGAACTAGGAAACTTTAGGTGACTTAGAGACCTAGAGACCTAGACTATAGTCTTGGCTAGAACGCACGTGCATACACGCATTTACATACATCTAAACTATCGTTACGATTCCTCGATACGCGTGATCTGTTCACCACATTCGACTCGTTCATTGTACTCAGATCTCATGTGAACCTGATCGTATTAAACGATTGATGGAAAGAAGTATGTATTTAGCATCATATAATGACGCCTGGCCAGCGTGATTATATTATACTAAGTACATATGGGCGTTTCATAGTCGTGAGATACGTGATGGGAATCTTGTCATTTCTCCTTAAATACTCGATAACTGAACTATGTGAGATTTTTATCCTTCACATCCCTTTCATTGGCATTGACTTCTGCATTCCTTCCTCGCAGAACGTCAGCATGCCGCCTAAACAAAGAAAGACTCGAAATAGTCAACGAAATGATCCTCCTCTACCTCCGCCTCCGGAAACAACCGAGCAAATAATCGAACGCCGCGTGGCTGAAGCTATCGCTCAATACGAGGCTAGCCGAAATCGTGAAAACCTGACCAACAATAGCGGAGCCACCCCAGTTAACAGTGAGACACCGACGAATACCCAGCAGGGGTGTTCATACAAAACATTTCAAGCTTGCAAACCGAGTACCTTCACCGGGACTGAAGGGGCCATTGGCCTAGTCCACTGGATCGAGAAAACAGAGTCAGTAATCGACATCAGTGACTGTGCTGCTGACAAAATTGTGAAATACGCCACCTGCACTCTAGCCGACAAAACGCTAACCTGGTGGAACGCTCAGATACAGATCCTTGGCCGTACAACCGCTTACTCCATCACCTGGGAAACCCTGAAAAGAATGATGATGGAAGAGTTTTGCTCTCAGAGTGAGCAACAGAAACTGGAAACCGAGCTATGGAACATCCAGATGATCGGTGCTGATATTACCGGATACACAACAAGGTTCCAGGAACTCGCACGACTGGTACCCCACATGGTGACACCCGAAAGCAAACGCATTGAGCGTTTCAACCGGGGTTTGGCCCCACAAATCCGAGGCATGGTTATGTCTTCCAAACCCGCCACTTTTAGGAGCGCAGTTGACCTGGCTCAAAGCTTGACCGACGACTCGGTCTTGATTGGAACCCTGAAAGTTACCACGGGGAAAACTGAACCTACCCGTACTGATGCGGGCGAAACTGGAACCCACAAACGAAAGTGGAACAACGATGGTAACGACCGTCAGGTTCAACAAAACAGAAACCCGGGGAACGCCCGAGCTTATGCTGTAATCACCAACTCAGAACCAAAAACATATCAAGGAAAAAGGCCTAAATGTGGAAAGTGTGAAAAACACCACGAAGGGGATTGTTTCTTCTGTGTTAACTGCAACCGATTTGGACACAGAACCGAAGCTTGTAGAACTCACCCCACAAACAACGAACAATGAAACACAGGCTGTTTGCGATGTGGCGACCCGGGACACTACCGAAATTAGTGCCCCCAACTCAATAACGCCAACAACAATCAGAATAACAACAACCAGAACAACCCCGGGAACAACAATCACAACAACAACAACCGCATCGCAACCATCCCACCGGGTCGTAGCTGCGCATACATCCTCCGTGCACCGGAAACGGTTGCGGACCTCGGCTAGCACGGTACGTCCTAACAGCTGTTGCTACGATTTTCTTTTATTCGAATGTCGATTCGAACATAACGCTTGGTAAACTCTGACCACGAAACTAAAACACACAACTTATTGAACTATGCCGCAAGCATACTTAAACTGATTGAACTTTTAAGGCAACAAATGAGCGCCACGCAAACTGTTGTGATTGTTTACAACATGACTTATCGGAAAACATACGCCGCAGGCGATCCGACTTGATTTTAAATCTCGGGACGAGATTTCTCTAACGAGGGGAGAATGTAACACTCCGCAAATTTAAACGCAATTATAAACATTAATCACTTGCATTATTAGGCTAATTCCCTACTTGAGTGAATTCACAACACATTTTAGAGGTAAGTCTAGCACAGCCCAACTAGATAATACGCGTAGTATTACGTATTCGTAATTAGTTGTAATTACGTACTGAACAAATTGAAAACCAACGCGACAAAATATACGACTGTTGGTGAACAAAATTATTTAATAAAACGGAATTGTCAAATAACATTATGAATAATTAAATATTATGTCGATAATATTTACATATCATTTTATAATGTAAAACGTAAACTTGTATAATTAAAATAAAACAAAATTAAAATTTTGTAACTAAATTAATTTGGTTTCATAAAAAGATCCTAAATAAAAATAAGATGAAATATGTAATTAAAAATGTATTAGTTAAAATAATGTAATATTTAACGATCGGGTAAACAAACACGGAGTGCAACCACGGAGACGAAAAAGGGGAACAAAACTACCTCCACCTCCTTTTCTTTCTTTCATTCTTTCATTTCTATTTCTCTCTCTATCTCTCAATTCTCTCAACTCTTTCTCACTCTAAATACGTCACACAAAAATCACCAAATACTACATCAAAAACGCGCCGAATCAACTAACCATTTAGAGAAAAACGATCACCTTGCAACGATCTACACAACCATCTTTTCGGATTTCAAATCCGACACTCGTAAGTTTCCGACAAATCCCGCAAATCTTTAGATTTTGAAGTTTTCTTTCATATTAGTGTTTAATATACTTAGTTATAACCTAAACTACAAAGAAAACATGATTTTATAGCCTGAAAATGCGTTTGGATCGGGTTTTTGGTCGGAAAAGCTCGACAGTCGCTGTTGACTGTCTGAGTGTTCATCTATGCGACACAACGATTGTGTCGCATACTGTGTCGCAAAAACCATACGACACAACGATTGTGTCGTACCGAATCATCTTACGTCGTATTTATGCGAGACTACGATTATGTCGCACCTTATGTCGCAAAACCCATGCGACACAACGTTTTATGTCGCTGTTGACTCAGCACCTCGAATCTCTACGACACAACTCTTGTGTCGCAGAATTGTGTCGTACCATGCGACACAACCATTGTGTCGCATATTGTGTCGCAGAAAACAGAAACTTTACAAACTATTTTTACACTAAGTGTCGAACTTAACCGATAACGAATACTTACATACAATGCTATATGTGAACTTTACAAACATTACAAACACGCTATTTTATTAAAATTATGATTTCAAACTACCACCAACGAGTCGTATACATTTTCACAAACAACGAAATACAAACGTGAACGTTTAACAAACATTTTGTATATAACTTGATTGAACGAACACTAGCATGGATGATTAGCTTAGACATCCACATACTTATAAAATCTCATACGTTTAGGACGTTAGGAGATTCCGGACTGTACTTGGGCTTAGGCTTGCTAGCACTCGCACAACTACTTAACTCAACAGGTGAGTTCACAGCCCCTACAATTACTGTTTTAACTGCTTTGAACAGGGGTGGAAAACATAGTCAAACACTTTTATACAAACATGGTTGTATATTATTTTACTCAAACAAGTGGAGTACATTGAACTGGCAAACTGATAAACAAACTGACGTTTACAACATAATATGTAACACTGCCCGCACGTGGTCCAGGTACGGGTCTTATAGGGGTGTTACATAATACTTTCATACTACCAACGCCGTAAACACGTGAACATGTTTTGAGAACGCTGGAGGATAACCAGCAACACTTTATATAACGGATTGGGTAACTAAAAGTCCCTACTGACATGGGCACTAGATCCCATGAACACGGATCTACTATTGTTATTACACTATTGAAAAGTCCCTACGAACATGGGCAACACTATTGAAAAGTCCCTACGAACATGGGCAACACTATTGAAAAGTCCCTACGAACATGGGCAACACTACTGAAAAGTCCCTACTAACATGGGCAACGATACTGAAAAGTCCCTTCTGACATGGGCACTAGATCCTACGAACATGGGTCTACTATTGTTATTCGACTGATGAAAAGTCCCTTCTGACATGGGCACTGGGTTCTTACTGACATGGACCCACCAAACGATTAGGATACTCAGCTCAATAGTAACACTGCCCGTACGTGGTCCAGATACGGGTCTTATGGGGGTGTTACACCTACGATCAACTAATAGGATACCTACATTCCTACTATAACTTGAACTATACTTTTGGGCAATACCCCAACGAAACATATCTACGATTAGGATACGTATAATCCTACAGAACATACTTGAAAACGGGATAATGCTTTCCTACAACTACTAGGATACGAACATTCCTACAAACAACTATTTGGAAACATATTTGATTTTACGAGCTACACTTTTAGGTGACATCCCAACAACACTGTACGTTTGGGTGATATCCCAACGATACCTTATAAACAACCTGGCTTATCAAAACTGAACTTGTAAACATGAAACCTGTGAATTCACTCAACCTCGTTGTTGACTTTTACTATGTTTTTCAGGGAATTAGCTGTGCATATAAGAATCGCCAGCACACATGGAGAATTAGACGACCCGTGAAGTTTAGGATGCCAACTTTTGGAAATACATGGATTTCTTTAGTATAACTGAAATGTTTTAGTCATATTTCAGAAATCTACTTTTGTAAACTTATTACTTTTAACTTGTGCGATTCGATGAATCGTAAACTTTGTAACTAATACTTTTGGCATCTTAATATATTATGTTCTGTTGTAATCATAAGCTCTGATACGTATGCATGCTTTGTTATTGTAGCACCCCCGTACTCAAACTAATTGCTTCCGCTAAACGAATTTTGGGGGTGTTACAATATGCATTGGCCTTGGAAAAATTGTCCAGTAGCATGGCAAGGTCAATACACTAGAGGTGATCAAGGGCATCCAACAATCATGCTCGAAGCAGTTGCGTCTTATGACTTGTGGATTTGGCACGCTTTCTTTGGTCCAGCGGGCTCGAGCAACGACATTAACGTTCTTAATCAATCGGATTTGTTCTCCGATTTGCTACAAGATAGAGCTCCCCAAGTTAAAATTACGATTGCTGGACAAAATTTCACAAAGGGGTATTATCTGGGGGATGGAATTTATCCGGAATGGGCTACAATTGTTAAGTCGTTCAGGCATCCACTAACTCAAGCCGATGCTCGCTTCAAGAGATACCAAGAATCTGCAAGGAAAGATGTGGAACGAGCATTTGGTGTACTTCAAGGCCGCTGGCAAATCATCAAGAACCCGGCTAGACCATACAGCACTAACAGAATAAAAAGAATCATGTACGCTTGTGTTATTCTACACAACATGATAACGGATGATAACGGGCGAAATATGTGTGACCTGGAAGAAGATTATTCATCTGAGCCGTCAAATAGACCAAACCGCTCATGGGAAGAAAGAGTTGCAACTTCACTGCGGATGGACAGGGAATTACGGGATCGGGAAGTTCATCATCGACTTCGCAATGCTCTGATTCAACACATTGCGCAACTTCCACCAAATTACCGTGTTCGTTAGGAATTGTTGGATAATAACGTAATTGTTTGAATTTTTATTTTTAGGAATTGTTGTAATTTTAATTTCTAGGAATTGTGGTATTTTTTATTTTTAGGAATTGTTGTAATTTTTATTTTTAATGGAATGTGTTTATTTTAAATTATTGTGTTTAATTTCAATAGTTTTGTTTTAATTGATTAAAGAATTGGTCAGTGGGTCCCAGAAATATGAAGTGATGGATTAGGGATGGGAGGGGTTTGTCAGTTTCAGTCAGTTTTCTGAAAATGCTGACGTGGCTCTGTCAGTTTCAGTCAGTTGAGTTTTGGGTTGGGAGTGACCTTAGTAAAACCCACCAAAAAAAGGTGAAAAAAAAATTCATCGAAAGTATGCCTTGATGGACGGCAAATTGAAGAGGATCAAACGCTGAATCTAATGGTGCAATTTTCAAAATATTTCGATTTGTCGTTTGTGAGATATTTAAGTTAGGGGGTAAATGGGTTTTTAACGTGTGGGTATTCTCTTTGTACAAATGACACTCTTCCATTGATAATTCCATTCTTTTCAAAATCCTTCTGATCTTTTTTCTAGATATATATGTCATTTTAATTATCCAATGATCAATTATTTACCATTCTCTTGCAATATATTCTCAAAATTTATATGTAGGCGGATTCAAGCCTAAAAAATCTATTAGTCGAATATTTCATTCCTTGGAAATTATAGTAAAGTTTGCCACTTGTTGATAGATTAAAATGCTATGCTACACTTACACGTACTTCATCTAGAAAAAGATTGTACTAAATGATGTTTACTAATAAAATAAAGAAAGATAAACAATTTAAAGTTTTAACAAATAAATTTAGTTAGTCACATCAATTTATATACAAACTTTGACGGAGAGTGTAATAATTTTGCATAAGTTTAAAAAAAAATATGTTGTCAACGCTCGTCGGATGAAAAAAAAAATACTCATTCGATCTCATTATCTCAAATTAATATTCCATAAATAAATAAAAACACGCACTTTAAAAATATATAATCATTATATTATACTTTTGTTTAAGATGACAATTTTACCGTTACCTTTTACGTAAATTCGTATAACATGCATATAAACTACAAAGTATAGGGGTAATATGTGAATTTAGTTAATTGTGTTAGTCTACTTTTGCAAGTAATCAATTAACAATGTCAAGAAAAGGAAATTCTAACAATAAATATGGGGCCGAGAGATATTATTATATCGTTGTCACGTCAATATTTATCTAAGTAAATATTATACAAGCCTAATTAAGTAGACCTAAAAAGAGATCTATTTTTCTTATTGGTTGGATTTTTTCTCTCTCCTAATCTCATCCAATCAAATTTTCACATTAACCAGTCACATTTTTAAGTCTGTTTTAGGCCTACTAATCATTTTCCTATCTATAAAAATCTCCATGTGTATATTTTAAAATATTATGTCTTTGTCAAATGTTCATTGTCATATCAGTATCTCTAAGTTACTAGACCCCCACTTAATTTTCAACTACCATATATAAGTAGGGCTGGCAATCAACCCGTGAACCCGAAACCCGACACGAACCCAACCCGAATATTATAGGGTTAGGGTCGGAATTTTTGAGGCGTCAACCCGAAACCCGACAACTCGATATTTTTTTGGGTCGGTTCTGGATCAGCAAAATGCATTTTTGGGTTGAACCCGACAACCCGAAATTCAGTTAATATCATTATAAATTTATTTTAATTTAAATATGACACATAATTTAGACCTTTCCAGTTACTGATTTATAATTTTTTATTTGATATCTTTACGTTTTGATATAAGTTAGTAAATTAATGATGTTTTGATGATCAATTCAAATTGATATAATATTTATTTTTATTAATTTTGAAATTTTATAATTATTTATGCTTTTAGATTAGCTATTTTTTCTAAAAGATTGATCAATGTGACTTAACTGACCTAAAACCGACCTGAAAATTCGAAAATAACGTGAAAATTTATTGAATTATTAGCAATTCGGGTTGAGTCGGGTTGGGTTCGGGTTGTCGGGTTTTGGGTTGGGTTGAAATACCCAACCCGATTTTAGAATCAGGTTGGGTTCGGGTTGATCATTTTTGACCCGCCAACCCGCCAACCCGAACCCGCCAACCCGACCCAACCCGAATTGCCACCCCTATATATAAGTAGATTTGAATCAAATCTTGTTGATATAATAAATCTAAGGTTGCCGTGGGTAATCAATTAATCTTGTCAAACTATGCACAAAAAGTCCTAACAGTAAAATTATCGAAACTATGTTAAGCAAGAAAGATTAGGGGTGGATGTAGAGGGGGGTTTGGGGGCAATTGCCCCCCAAAAAATTTTCAAATCATGTAAAAATAAAATTTTTTAAGGGTATTTATGATATTTTAAAAATTTTGATCCCTCAGAACTTAAAAAATAATTAATATTTTTATGAGTAAAAGTTAAATATCATTATATTTTATACAATTTATAGTATTTTATACATATACATTCACCCTATTATCTAAGATTGACAAGTCTGAAAAATTGAGCATCAATCAAGGAATGAATTGTGTGCTCATACATATATAATGTGGTCAAATTATGTTAATCATTAGCGTGATCACAAATCTAACAAGATTTTTGATAAGTCTACCATAATTATAATTATGCATTACTAGTTTGTATGGTACAAGTTTTGAATGCACAAATGTGGTGGATTTATTAAAATGTTTGTTTGTATATTTCACCGCCCTTATCATATGTTTCATCTCCATTTCTTTACCAAGGGAAGAAAAATGATTGGGAGACCTAAATATATAGGATTACATATATGCCTAAAGATATGATTGGTAGGTATTAAAAGTTAATTGGATGAGATTAGGAGAGAGAAAAAAATCAATCAATCTAGAAATTAGGCCTAGATTTAGGTCTATGTAAGTAGGTCTCCGTAGCATTACTCGAAAATTTAAGTAGAAAAGGTAACGAACGTTATAAAATACTTGATGTACATAACGTAGTTAAGTTCATTCCGCACATTACCTATACCCCAAGCTTTTTCGAAAATTTCATTACCTTCTTTTGAAACTTACCCTTTTGGCCTTTTACTAAAGATAAATATGGTTTCAACTCCATGTTTTTTTGGAGTCTAGTCTAGTTGATAATAAATGAATTATCATAACCCGAAATATGTGGTTTCGTCATCTTAATGCTTAAATGATAAACTAACGATCCCAAATCCATTTATCATGCTTGTGTATTGTCTTGTATATCATCACATCCACATCTACATCAATATTTTTTAATGAATGAGTGACTAAAACCTTCATAGTTTTAGAGTATGTTCTCAGGTCTGCTAAAAGAAGCAGAATCATTTATTGGGAATACCCAACAGTTAATCTTCCATGTTCATAAATGCAAAGCCAACTGTAAAGAACTCAAGTACTTACATCACAATGGCTTGTTTCATGGTACCCAAAATAATGAAGTATCTGCATAAATTAGTAGCTTGGCTACATGCCTAAAGTCCTACCGATGATACATGAATATTAATGCTGAGTATAAAACCAACTGTATATAAAAAGTATTTGATCATTGATAACATTGAATAATGTTATATTTGTATAGTAATATTTCATAGTTTTTATATACTTTTAGTTACAATTATTTGATAAAATATAATTATTTTGTTAATATTTACAAAATAGGTAGATATAGAGTTTGAATTAGTATAGAATGAAAATGAGTTGAAAGTAGAGTGAATAAAGTAATTTTTGTATAAAAGTTAATTTGTCCTAAATTTAGTTGGTACAAAGTGGTTAAAAGAGTAAAGAAAATAAATTCAGTTTGTGTATATATGAGTTCGAAAAGTTAAATGGATTGAACGAAAAGAATTAGATTGAATATTTATTAGAGTTTATGAGTTGGACTAAATAATTATTTGGGCTAAATAATAATATTAACTAATTATAATAATAAATTAATAATAATTTTATACGTTATTAAAATATGATACTTATGTAGTAGTAATATTAAATTGTAATATAATAATAGTTAATAGTTATGTTAGTTAGTTTAATAAATATAATAATGTTAAAGTTAGTAATATAATAGTTAGTAATGATAATGTAATATTTAATAATAATAATAAATGATGATCATTAATTCTATGTGGCAGGTTTGACTTGAATTTGTGAGTCACAAGATCAAAAGTGTGGCATGGAGAAAGCCTTCACGTGAGAGGCGGCTAGCAAACTTGGAGCAGACGAAAGTTTGATCCATACGGCGGATCAACATCCATACGCCGTATGGATTGTGACCCAGCAACATTTTAATAGCAACCTTCATTCTGTCGCAGATAAATACACTTTTTCATATATAAAAAAATAGGTTACGAATTTTGAAGGTACTTTTGAGGGTTTTCATACTTTTGGAGACCGTTCATTTGTTTCAATCATTCGGCTAATACGGATCATCATTTAATTATTGTAATCATTCGATCAACTCTTTTATTTCATTATAATTATGTTTTCTTTGATTGTAATTATTTCTTGTGATTATTCTTGCTTGAAAATGAGTAGCTAAACCTTTTATACATTTACTTGGATGAAATAACTATTGATTAGGGGTATTATTATTTGATGTTTATATTGATTTAATTATATTTAATCGAGAACCTTATATATTTAGGTTTAATTATTAATTCTAATTTATTTGGTAAATGAATAAGTGATTGTAGCGGATGTTTGTCACTTATATGTTTATATTCAATTGTTTGTCTATGAATAATTGAGCTTTGATTGCGGACGCAGATAAGTAATAAATTAGACAGTTAAATTTAAACGTATAAGATAGTGATTTTGGCGAACGTCTTTCACTAGATTAAATTGTAATTTGGTAAATTAAGATTAGTGTGTAGGTGATGGCGAATGTTAAGCCTAGACTAATCGAAATGAACATGAATTGCTAAATAAACTGGTTTTAACTAAATACCCCGAAGTCATTAGTGAAATAATCCAAGTAAGTGTCGTTTTTAATATCTGATAAAGTTTAATTAATCAATCTGACTCTTCCTGAGTCCCCTTAGTTAAATATAGTAGTTGTTAAGCAACGTGACAATTCGGTCACAACAAACCCAAGTCTTTTCTGTACTAAATTAATTACATTTTTAGTTTTTATTCTTAAATTCACAATCCCTGTGGAACGAACTTGGACTTACTGTAGCTATACTATACACGATAGGGTATACTTACCTCAGTTGTGTAATAGTAAGTAGTGGTTTTTCTTTGTTTAATTTTATAACTAGATTTTACACATCAAGTTTTTGGCGCCGCTGCTGGGGACTTGTGTGTTTAATTCTAGAATTTAATTAAATGTAGTTAATTGATCCTTTCTTTGAATTTTATTCTTAGAAAGTTACTTTTTAATTTGTTTTGTGCCGGTACATTTGACGGTTTTATCTTATGTGTTTTTGCAGGTTTAATCAGGTAGTGGATGAGCACGAGGAACTCGGGTAACGAACTTGTTAGTCCATTGTCCGATCCGGAGAAAACCACAAAGAAGAAACGAAAGAAGAAATCAAAGAATACGCCGACAGAATCTACTGAAAGCCAAACGGAAAGTGAATCGACTTCAGCAAACGTAATCATTGAAGAGGTTTACGAAGAAGAGCTTGAATCTAAGTTTGAAGAGGAGATCAAATCAGAAGAAGAAGAAGAGGAGGAGTATCAAATGGCTGACGAGAATGATACCCCAATGTTGTCGAGGGCTAGGGATGTTGCTCCTACATCGGAATCCGCCATTCAAAGGCCGGCTATTGATAACAACTTTTCACTAAAGGGAAATCATATGAGTCTGATCAGAGATAGCCAGTTTGATGGAAGAGTGCGGGCCGATCCGCACAAGCATATTGCTAGCTTTTTGGAAATCGGGGATATGTTTAAATATGGGCCGAATACTGATGAAGCCATTCGATTGAGGACTTTTCCCATGTCTTTGTGTGGGGAAGCAAAAATCTGGTACCAAGAACTTGAACCGAACACTATCACCACTTGGAACCAAATGAGGGAGGCGTTTGTTAGCCGATTCTTTCCTCCGGCTTTAGCAGAATGGTTACTGAATGAGATTCGAGGATTTAAACAGAATGATGGAGAAACAGTAGTGGAAGCCTGGTTAAGGATGAAAGAGATGCTAAGGAACTGTCACGGTCATGGGTTATCTAAACGGGAGATTATTGAGCTTTTCTATAACGGGCTCAATACACAATCAGCTTCGGTTTTAGATGCTGCAGGAGGGGGTGTGTTTATGTACAAAACTCCAAATGAAGCATGGAAGATGATGGAAGATAAGGTCTTACAGAGTATTAATTGGGGTAACGATCGGAAAACCAAGACTACTCGGAAAACCGTTGCTTCAGCTTCTACTAGTGGTTATGATAATTCTGAGATGATGAAAGAGTTGAAGGCTATGTCCACAAAGTTTGATGACCAGTTCAAAACTCTCAAAGGAGAGATCAAAGAGCTTCGAGAGGGTTGTGGAAATTGTGGTGGTAATCATGCCACAAATGATTGTGATAGTGATGATCAACCTATGAGGATGGCGGATGAAGATGTTAACTATTTGCAACAAAATAATTATCAGAGAGGCGGCTACCAGAACCGAAATTCGGGTAATTATTCGGGTAATTATCAAGGCAATAGATATTCTCAACAAGGTCAGAACTACCACAATCAATATCAAAGGGATAATGCACAACCACCACCAGCTCAGCAACAGGAAGCTACAAAATCTGCTTTAGAAAAGATGATGAAGGAATTGATGCTTGTACTGAGAGGTTGAAGACGCAAATGACTAATTTGAGGATAAGTGTGGATCAAGGTCAGAAAAATCAACAAGCCTCAATTCAGGATTTGGAAAGGAAAATGGATAGGTTATCTGAGGGGCAGAGTAGTAGACCAACCGGTGGTTTACCGAGCAACACTCAACCGAACCCAAGGCAAACATCTTCTAGCGGTGGTTCAAAGCCATACCAACCACCACCAGCCCGAAATGAGCATGCCAATGCCATTATCACTCGTAGTGGGAAAGAGCTACCACCTCCTCCGCCCAAAAAGGCCAAAGTTTCTAACACTGTTTTGCAGGATACTGATGAGCAGGAGGTTGAAGATGAGCAAGAAGAGGTCATGGAACCTGCATCTATTCCGGTTTCACCAACACCTTCGGTTACTCCACCGGTGGTGAAGGCATATAAACCGAAGATTCCATACCCTCAACGTTTGAGGAAGGAGAAGATAGCGGCCCAATATGGGAAGTTTGTTGATATGATCAAGGGTATTCAGATCAACGTGCCTTTGGTTGATGTTTTAGCTGGAATGCCGAACTATGCCAAGTTTATCAAAGATTTGGTGAGCAACAAGGATAAGCTATCGGAGGCATCAGCTACATTTTTGAATGATGAGTGTTCTGCTATCGTTCATAATCAGATTCCACCCAAGTTGGGTGACCCGGGGAGTTTTATAATTTCTTGTACATTAGGGAAGTTTATGACTTGTGATGCCCTAGCTGACTTAGGGGCTAGTATAAACTTAATGCCTTACTCCCTTTATGCTAAATTGTCTTTAGGATCCCTTAAGCCCACACGTATGAGTATAAGACTGGCCGATAGATCATTCCAATATCCCGTGGGGATTGCGAAAAATATGTTGATAGAGGTAGGTCAATTTACTTTTCCAGTTGACTTTGTGATCCTCGAAATGGAGAAAGATAGTAAAGTCCCACTCATCTTAGGACGTCCCTTATTCATGTGAAAAATAAGCAGTTGACTTTAGGAGTGGGCCAGGAAAGGATTGCTTTCACGGTTGATAAGGCCATGAAGCATCCTTATTCAACTGACGATACTTGTTTTAGTATTGATGTTATAGATGAGGCTTTGGATGAGGAGTTACAGGGATTACTAGGATTGGATGCTGAGCTTGCTGAATTGTTGTAGACAGTTGATGAGAAAATGACTGAGGAAGAGTTGCTTTTAGCTATGGATACTGATATGGAAGAAGAAGAGCAACCAGTTTTTGAGAAGTTAAAGAGTGAGGATCAGATGAGGATTAAGACTTCATTGGAGGATCCGCCGAGAGACTTGGAGCTGAAACCGCTTCCAAGTCATTTGGAATATGCTTTCTTGCAAGAGGAAAATCTATTACCGGTTGTAATTTCCTCTACTCTTGTTAATTCAGAAAAATGTATGTTACTTGATGTGTTGAAAGCTCGCAAGGGCGCCTTTGCTTGGCGTACATCAGACATACCTGGGATAAGCCCATCTTTTTGTAAACACAAAATAAATCTTTCAGATGAGGCAAAACCCGTTGTTCAAAGACAACGGAGGCTTAACCCGAACATGAAAGATGTTGTCAAGAAGGAGGTAGTTAAATTGCTTGATGCTGGTATAATTTACCCAATTTCTGATAGCCCGTGGGTGAGTCCTGTCCATTGTGTGCCTAAAAAGGGGGGTATGACTGTAGTAACGAATGACCAAAATGAATTAGTTCCCACTAGGACAGTCACGGGATGGCAAGTGTGTATTGACTATAGGATGCTTAATGATGCCACCCATAAGGACTATTTCCCTTTGCCTTTTATCGACCAAATGTTAGAGAGACTAGTCGGTAATGAGTTCTTTTGTTTTCTTGACGGGTTTTCGGGATATTTCCAAATTCCCATAGACCCTAAAGATCAAGAGAAAACTACTTTTACTTGTCCTTTTGGTACATATGCATATAGGAGAATGCCTTTTGGGCTTTGTAACGCCCCTACCACCTTTCAAAGGTGTATGATTGCTATTTTTCAGGACATGATTGAGACTTCAATGGAAGTTTTCATGGATGATTTTTCTGTTTTTGGAAATTCATTTGAATCGTGCTTATCTAACTTAGACAAGATGCTTGAAAGATGCGAAAATGCGCATTTAGTTCTTAACTGGGAAAAGTGCTACTTCATGGTTAAAGAGGGTATTGTTTTGGGACACACGGTGTCAAGTGTGGGGATTGAGGTTGACAAGTCAAAGATTGACGTCATTGCCAAGTTACCTCCACCCGCTAATATTAAGGGAGTTAGAAGTTTCTTGGGTCATGCGGGTTTCTACCGTAGGTTCATTAAAGATTTTTCTAAAATCACTAGACCCATGACCAAATTGCTTGAGAAAGATGTCACTTTTGTGTTTGATGATGAATGTGTTAAGGCATTTGAGATTCTAAAGGATAAGTTGACCAATGCACCTATTATGGTTTCACCTGATTGGTCTCAGCCTTTTGAATTGATGTGTGATGCTAGTGACTACGCCTTAGGGGCTGTTTTAGGACAAAGGGAGGGAAACCATTTTAAACCTATTTACTATGCTAGTAAGACTCTAAATGGAGCGCAACAGAATTATACCACAACTGAAAAAGAGCTCCTTGCGGTTGTCTTTGCTTTTGATAAGTTTAGACCTTACCTTGTCCTATCTAAGACCGTAGTTTTCACTGACCACTCAGCCCTGAAGTATTTGTTTGCCAAACAAGATGCTAAACCACGTCTCATTCGTTGGATTCTCTTATTGCAAGAATTTGACATTGAGATAAAAGATAAAAAGGGGGCTGAAAACCTTGCCGCCGATCACTTGTCGAGGTTGGAAAATCCAAACCTAGACAAGCTAGGCGATATTAACATTGATGATTTCTTTCCCGAGGAATTTCTTTTGCAGGTAGGAGACAATGTGGAGAATGAGGAAGAAGCACCTTGGTACGCTGATTTTGCTAATTACTTAGTTGCAGGTGTTTTGAGGAAAGGAATGACTCATCAGCAGAAAAGCAAGTTTTTCTCGGACTTGAAATATTATTTCTGGGAGGACCCGTATCTGTTTCGGGTTTGTGCTGATGGAATGATTAGAAGATGTGTTTCCGAGGGTGAAACGAGGAAAATATTGGATGAGTGTCACCATGGACCAACCGGTGGGCACAATGGACCTTCTGTCACTGGAAAGAAGGTTTTCGATGCTGGTTTCTATTGGCCTACCATTTTTAAGGAGGCGCAAACACTTTGTCAAACTTGTGATGCATGCCAACGTACGGGCAATGATTTGACTCAAAACGACATGTTTTTATGCACCATTTCAAGCCCATTTTGGCTCAAATCTTTGAACAAACAACAAATAATCATTGTTTTATGCTAAAAATGTATAATGAGCCAAAGCTTAGACTTCCTTTCGAAAAATCACTTAAAATGCTCAAATAACGAACAAATTAGAGCTAAAACGATCCACTTGCGATTCTGACGTATAATTAAGCAAAATTGGCCTAATTTGTGACATAATGATCTTCAGGAAAATACAAAACTGTGGCCACAAGAATCGTTCAAATCTGACAAGAAACGAAGAAGTTAGAGCCAAACGAAGATCACAAGAACTACGACCAGTGCACGAGACTTACGATCCAGCATACAAGACCACGACCCAGGGCACACCACCCCTCTAGGGGCCGTATACCACCCTTAGAGGGCCGTATACGCCCCTTTAGAGGCCTTATACCCCCTCTAAGGGGTGGTATACCCCCTCTTTGGTGCTGGATTCGCCCTATTTCGTGCCGGATACGCCCTATTTGCTACCGAATACGCCCCTTTTGGTGTCGAATTCTATAGCTCAGGGGGGTGTTTTGGAAATAATTGGATGCGAGGGTGATGAATGTAAATTTTGTAATTTGAAGCCTATAAATAGAGGCTTAACCTTCTCATTTTCAATACACCTCCACACCTTCATTTTCACACACTTCTCACTAGAATAGTTAGTAACTTTCTCTCTCTAGCACTACTCTTAGGAGTTAGAGGAGAAATAGTAGGTAGCTAGCTTACGAGCTTTGTACGAAGTCGCTCCGAGACTACGGTTGCGCAGATTTATTGTAACGTCTATCAGGTTTTATTATATTATCCTTTCTTGTTATTTTTAAATATGTTGTGCTGTTGTCATAATTATTTAAGAATGCATGCCATGATAATTGCTATGATAGGCTAGATAAATCTGTGTTTGCTATGATAAACGTTATGCTAGGGTAGTTATGCTTTAAACCATGTTGTTACTCTGCTCGTATGTAATTAGGATATGTTTAAATTTATGAATTAGTTCTTAAAATGTTTTATTTATCCAACTTATGATGTGGTTTGAAACCTATTGATATAATCCGGCCAATTGTAGAAATAGGTCTGACGCGCACCCAGCGGTCGGTTCAGGAATTGCTTCCTATCGTTGCAGACCTTTCCACTAGGCGCGGCGTCAGGTGGTAGTTTTAAATTTATAATAGTCGGGGGAGCCTAAACCTCCGTACTACCTACTGGTACTGGTACGAATACCTTGATACGAGTATGCGGTAAGGATGATCCAGGGTCGTTCCTCACGACGGTAGAATTGAAACAGAGCTCGTTCCGATAAACTAACTTTCAAGCTAGGGTTTGAATAAGTGGATAGGTGATTGTTTTTGGTTTTTATCTTAGTTAAACTACTAAAACTTATAAAGCATAAAAGTAAAGGGAGACTAGCATATGTAACACCTAAGGATAACAAAGACGTGGTTCACCATGATTTAGGATAGTGTATGTGCAGAGATGATGATTATATGGGGACACATTCAGTTGACAAACAAATAAACTTAGGTGTAAACACTAGGACCCTACTTATTTAGTTCCGGTTCTAAATTAGTATGTCACTGAGTACCTAGGCTATGGTGATTCTGATCAGAACAGGTTGCTCAACCCCCCAACACTGCCCTTGTGATGGTACAGTGACCCTTACTCAACTACCCTGTTACGGAATAGTGAGTCTCTGAAGATAACTCTGGGGGTGCATGCATGAGGTAACAAACTGCCATTAAGGATACTCTGACCTTTCTTAACACCTAAACCTAAATGTGTCATCTAAATGTGTACTGGTTATTTAACTATGTTATTCTAAACTATCGGTTATGAAGAGTTAAGGGGTTTAAGCATCTAGGAATACAGCCGACTCCTTGCTTTCTTTTCAAAACTCATATTCTATTAGTTAAGCTCAAATACTTCCGTCTTGAATTAGACCCTCCTTTACAATCAGTCGTTCATCCCTAGGTATACTCACAGTGTACACTGCATTAAGTATTTCCACAGCTTGTATATATCTAAGTATACTCACGGTGTACAGTACTTTTAAGGTTTAGCATTTCCACAACTTTATGTATCCTAGACCATGTTCTAGAAGGGTGACTTCTAGGTAATCCACGATGAGATGATCCTACGGCATTTCCTTAGCTTCCACGTATTTGTGCTCCACACGAGGTGTTTCCAACGCTATACGAAGTACAGTGCCATTTAACGGAGACTCATAGCTTCATACTGTAACACAGATAACTATGTTTACATAGTATTCGGGTTTGCAAAGTCCTATCCTAAGGGCAATAGTCACGTGAAAAACTGGAAAGGGTGAACGATAAAGTCTATATTCAGGATAAGTTTAGACTGATAATAAAGTAAAACAACTCCCATTTATATAATAATCGGGAACATTATTCCATAACGGATTGTGCCCACGACTTTCATAGCTTCCACGTTCCGTACTCCACACATTAGTGATGTTTCCGGCGCTATACAAATGAAAGCCGTATAACGTTACCTCCGTTGTTTCATAATGATGTTATCCCAATATCATATATTTGAAGTAACATCATCACTACTATTTAAATCATGGCAAACATACAAGCAACTAATTACAAAGCATATCAATAAACATTTCTAATATTAATAAATCACAAACATCAAACAAGAACATTATGACAAATTAATAATAGAAAGGGTAGATAATACCGATACGAATTGTGAGCAGAATAACACTTGTATTTCTTCATAAAATCCGAGCATTACATAAGCCAGCCTCTACTAATTTATTACATAACTAATCTAAAAGTAAAGAAAAGGATTCCCCCACTAATCTTCTCACTAGTCTAAGGGTTAAAAACCCTAGCAAGAAACTAGAGAGAGAGACTAGAGAGAGAACCTAGAGAGAGAAAGTAGAGAGAGAGTGTGTGAGAGAGAATGTGAGAAATGAGAAATGAGAATGAAGTGTAGAATGGTTGGAGGATGAAGGCCCTATTTATAGGCAAAGGGTGAAATCAGCCGTACAAGTCGTGAAGCACGCACGTACAAGCAAACGAAGCACGAACGGAGACCAATTGGCCTTAGGAGGGCCGTATACGGGGTCAAGGGGGCCGTATACGGCCTTGTGGGGGCCATATACGGTGTGCATGGGGCCGTATACGGTCTCCAGGGCCGTATATGGGTTCTGTCAGTTTTTGTTCGTTGCTTAAAACGCCCGTATCTCCTTCGTTATGCGTCCGTTTGACTTGATTCTTTCGCCTATGATCTCGTAATTCCGTTACGCTTCTAATGGTGCCAATTTCATAGAAATTGGATGTGTGTAACTCAAGCATGTTTGGAATGACTTTTAACGATCTGTAGAAGCCGTATCTCTTCCGTTCTTCACCCAATTTGCATGATTATTGATTCTCCCGTCTCGTTTTTACCTATTACAACATATCATAAGGTTAGAATGTGCTTATCATAAGGTAAATGAGGGTGTGAGAATTGGTTGTTGTTTATTCGCTCTGTTTTGCTCGTTATTTGGACGTTTTTAGTGGTTTTTGTAGCAACGCCTATATTTGGAGCACTTTAGTGAATTTTAGTAAATAATGATTGTTTTGGAATGTTTTCACTAAAGATGTGTCCAAAAAGTGTGGAATATCATACTTAAAAACATGACTTTTTGCGTCACATCAAGGTCCCTCAACTATTCTTTGTCTGAATGATTCGATGAACTCGGCATGGCCGCTGTTCTCCAGATTGAAATACATCATAGGAGACACGGAGCATAGGATTAAGAGATAAATTAGAATTGATTTCATATATCGAATGCTTTTGAGAGAACTATCGGAGCATTCGTGACTTAACCATTAATCCAGAAACTTTGCCTGAAACAAACCGATAACTATCCATGTTACACTACTGCATGTTCTTGTTTGATTGTTGCTTTAGGGTTTGCATGCTAGTATCTGTTTATCTATTGCGGTTGTTGGATTCATGATTAGGTTTTCAAACATAGAATAATTACATACAACAGTTTAACATGCTAGAATAATTGCAATAATCTATATGAAATAATGTCGAACAATTTAAACGATCGTTAGACAGACTTTCTCCACTTATTCCGCGGGGTTACTCCTGTTCACTTTATTGTTTATTCAACAATTCGTGCCACGATACGGACGTCTCAGACGACTGAGACTGGGGAATAGGATTCGAGGTTAATTGTCAGTTAAATTGGTACTACATTTGGGAGAACTTCCGGTGTAGCTTACACTCCATATCTGTTATCCATGTGACATGTTATTTATTTGATTGTGGACAACTCTACGTTAGATAAGTAATAGGATAGGAGCTATGGCCCATTAGGACATATACAGTAATGATACGGGATCTCTGGGCGAGGCATCGGAAAAACCGTAAAACGGCTTAGTACTTGGTATAGCGTTGGAACCACCTATGGTGAAGTACAAATGCGTGGAAGCCACGAAAAGGCCATAGGTACAATACTATGTTGAACATCGTTCAGAGACCCCAAGTCAGCACTGCTAGGATTCATTGTAATTAGAGCCTCAATCCTCATCACTACCCCTAAATAGCATACACCGATGTCATAGCAAACACTCGTGTAATCCATAGTTCTTGTTTTGGTCAAAAATTACTAAAAGCAATTAAGTGATCAAAAAATAGTTTGTGAGGTTAGGTGTAAAAATTACTCTCAAGATAATTACGTAGAAACACGATTATCTCTATTAGTAAGTAAATATTTTCGTGTTAAATACGTAGATCCTTGTTGAACAAATGAGTTAATATCAGAAGTTAAGAGCAGATTAAGGATAATTGTTATTTGATGATAGAAATGTAAGTAAAATGTAAGTAAAGCAAAATTAATGACAAATAAGCAAAAACGACACGATGATATACGAGAAAAGCCTTTGATCAAGGTTGATCGCCGGCACAAAACCTCGGGTAGGATCAAACGATCCTTGCCTTTGTAAATCTTATAAAAATAAAAGTAATGAATTACAAAGTAAGAGCACAAGGATGATCGGCTAAGTGATTGTGTGTGAATCTAGCTAAGTGTTGGTGAAATGATCGTAAAATGAAGAAATAACAGAGTGTTTATGTGATTTGCATGTGTGAGTAGTGAATATTCGTTAACCTAATCGATCACCCAAGCCTCGTTTAAATAGTAAGAGAGTATAACAATAATTCCGAAATATCATGGATCCTCCGAGGAACGATGAAGACCACCAACGTCTCTTTTGACTCTATTCCGCACGTGCATAAGACTTCGTCTTCATAGAATCGTATCAGAACTTCTTCACATAATCCGGAGCATATCTCAATAACGCGTTTCTTCTAAGACCTGGTCAATACTCGAGAAAAATAAACGTGTTATATAGTTCATGATCCTCAACTAAGATAACTCTAGGATCCCGAGCTATGTGTACTCCGAGATTGACCATAGGATCCTTAAATAAATATCTTCCTGTTCCAGAGTCCTGCATAATTGTGTTAGACAAATATATCCTGAATAGGATCCTGCAAGATAGACAACAAAGATACTCCCAGGATCCTCCGTCATATCCGTGATCCTGAATGCAGACTTATAAATCATCAATATCCTTTGATACGAATAATAAATGTAAACAACTTCCATACCTGAGTAATAGTATTATGAAGCCGGTAAGGATCCTGCAAAGTTAGATAAAAATCTACCCACAACAATTGCCCCCGAAGTTATAACGTTTATAAGGATCCTTGAACGTTGTAACTTCCCAAGATAACTGCTCAAAGTGTGTTAGGTAGATGTATCGGTTACCGCGCCTAAGGGTTTATATCCATTTTGATGCTTGAATCCTTTTATTCATCTTCTCTCTGCCGCGAACCGCCACCGATTTGCAGGTAACAATTTTTATTCTCCCTTTTTCCGTTGAATTCGCATCTGATCGTTTTGTTCATCATGTCTTTAATTCCTTTTAAAAACGGGGATAATCGTCCGGAGTACGATACTCAAGGTTTGATTTCGAACCCTGAACCTTGTTCTTTTAACGATTCCGATATCGAGCTACTGAAAACCAAAGGTTCATTTCCCCCTAATACCATTTTTAAAGCTTTCGACCCTTTATGCCCACCGGACCTTTCTTTCGACAAGTGGATTTGCTTTCCGGAATATCCTTTTTCAATCGGTCTTAAATTTCCGTTTCCCCCTTTAATCACTGAGTTTTTCACCACCACCAAGCTTTGTTTTGTTCAAGCCATGCCTATGATTTGGCGTACCCTCTCTGTGATTCAAACCGTAGTTGACTTTCATGCAATAGATTTAGGATCCCCTGAATTAGCCCAAACCTACCATCTCAGAACCCACGGTTCTCATTATTTCCTGTTCAAAGTTAAACCCCATTGCACTCATCTAGTACTACGAACAAAGCAAAATGACTTAAACTGGAGGAGCAGGTTCTTTTTTGTTGATTGTAATTCCTTATCTATCAGCAATGAAATTCCCTCCACCTGGTTGCTCAAGGGTAGGAGACAGTCTTTTATAGGGTTTATAAAACATAAAATATGAATTTTAACCTGATTTTGCTCGTTTCAGCTGAATTCGCAGCGTTAGCGCTCCCTGATTTGGATACCGAAGGCAAATTAAGAACTTTTTTAGAGATCCCTGAAGAAGAAAGGACATTCAAGCATCCCAATCAACCCGAAAGTGCAGGATCACAGGAATCCCAAACCCCCATGTCTGGTAAGTTCAAACTAACTCAACACTTTTTGTTCACATGATACTAACTTGACCTATTCCCTTTCTTGTTGAATTTCAGCCCCATTTATCAACTTGCTAGATATTGACAACGATTCTTCTGAAGATAAAGCGGAAAAGTCAACCCCAGCTGCTGCAAAGTTCAAGATGCCCAACCTGCGTTCTAGATCCTCAAAGAAAAGGAAGGCTGATGATACCTTTGATCCTGCTAATCTCGATTCTGAAATTGCCAAGGTAACAAAAATCCTTATTCACGTTTCTTTTTATTTTAAGAATACCTCCACTTATATATTGATTTTGTGTAGACCATCGAGCATCTTTCAAAGTGCTGCAAAGAGAAAGCCAATGCATTTAACGACATATGCAGACTGTCAACAGCCGTGAAGAATGCTCATGACAAAGACGCAGCCGAACTGGCAAAGTCGAAGAAGGAGAACAAGGATCTCAAAGCTTATATTCTGAAGATAACTGCCGAAGCCGATGCCAAATTTGAGGAGATGAAGGAGGAGCTGGTTGCTAGGGTAAAGAGGGATGCCACCACGACTGTCCTAGAGGCTCGACTAAAGATGGTCAATGAAGCTTCTGAGAAGGGCTATGACACTTCAATGTGGCCAATTAACACCTGGGAAGCCAAGCTTGCCAAAATCAAGGGCAATGGTCCAGAAATGGTGGATGCATCAGCATCCAAGACCCGAACATCTGTGCAAGGTCTTCCTGCTGATCCTCAAGATCAAGGGACTTCAAAAATGGATCATCTGGCATCAATATCAGAGGTCCTTGACGGGTTGGCATCTGTAGCAGAAGACAACATATTGGGCGAGGAAGGCAAATGACTAGCCAGAGCCCAACTTTTATCTTTAAGCATTTTATTTTCTTGGTTTGTGGTTGTAACAAACAATTATCTCGAGGTGAGATTGACCTGGTGTGGTAAATCATGGTGGTGTTTGAATGTGGTTCATGTAGGCCACGAGACAATTTAAATTTCCTGCGTTTCTTTCGAACCTTAATCTTAGGATCGTACGATCCTTAGATCTTTTGCTATCAATAATATGAGGATATTATCTACATCTTGCGTCTTCAGGATACTGAGGAGATTCCCTCAGTATACATATATACTTACTTGATAGTTGCTTAGAAATAGGATCCTGTGGAGATTCCCTCAGAATACATCCAGAATAATGAGAAAATTTCCTCAATATTACAGGCTTAAAGGATCCTTAACTAAATCCAAGATCATGGCGGGATAGGGATCCTTAGATTCAAGGATCCTTAACCATATTCCATATAAACTGGATTTTAGGATCCTGAGACTTCAGGATCTTAAAATAAACCGTCGATAATGAGGAACTCCCAACGAGTAACTCCTGTAACATGAAAATGTTTATATTTTGTCAAACAATTGTGAAAACAATTTATTTTTCGAAAAATGTTATGATCTTAAAAAGATTTTGCGATCCTTAGATCAAAACAGCTTTTGACAATCATGAAAACATTAGAGCTAATAAAGTTTTTTATTAGGCTTAACCAATGAAAATTTTGATAATGTGAATACATTATAACCATTAGATAGTTCAAGAAAACTATAATTGCGACATGTAAATGCCAAATCGTTGGGTAATGTGAAAACATTACAAACTGTGCGTATTACGTAATGAGAAGTCATTACAAGCCTTATGTACTTGGGCTACGCCATTTGAGACATGAAAATGCCTAACCAATTGAGTAATGTGAAAACATTACAAACCTTAGAGTGACGTGAAAATGACACAAACCTTAGATCGATACGTATAGTGCACATCAGTATCGACATTCGTTAGCGCTTGATCTATAGGCCAATGGAAATGAAGTTGTCGGGTAACAGAGGCATCACCGATTCCCTAACCGTGGCATTATAATCAAACATCGTGCGCTCCTGGCGAGGTGTCAAAACCCTTTTCGTAGAGAGTTGTTTATCCGTACGGAAACCTCTAAACCTTAGAGTATCGCTGGGATCCTTAACGGAGGAGAGGTGGCCAACCCCTAATCTTCATTCCATGATCCTTAAGTATATGAACTACAACAAATACAAAATCTTGGGTAAAGGTGGGTGTTAGTTTCCCTAACACCCCTCCGATGCTTAAGTCAGTACAGTATTCAATGAGAACAGTAACAATAATGAAAAATGTAACACCCCCAAATTTATTGTTTAGCGGAAGCACGATTTGGGTGTTACGAATCAATAGTCACAGCACAAAGATATATAATGAACGACCACTATATGCGTCGTTTTGGACTTGTATTGATAAAACCAAAAGTTTACATCAAAAATATTGTTTACATAAGCTCGGTTGAAATTGAGAGATTTAAGTACATGATTAATCTATACAAAATATAATAATGCAGCTAAATCTCTGATTGTTTGCATGATGACTCGAGCTAATTGATCCTTACTTGAGAAGTCCAACCTACTGCTGGTCACCTGTGATACATGCTAAAATTGGTCAGCGAAACGCTGGTGAGCTCACAGGTTTGTATGTCAACACATATGTTTGTATGAACCGCAAGATTTAATAATTGAATTTAAAATGCAATTAAGCAAAATAAAATTTATACAGTCATGAGCACATAGTCTGAGCTTAACTTGAGTTGTCAGGCCCACTTAAGGAAACCTAACTTGAAATGCCTCCTACGAGTGCCTAATCCACACTCGTCTTCCCAAATGCTAATACATCCGTTTGACCGGTTAGTGCGTGCTAACCCGGATGAGGATTGTCAATCCTATATGATATCATATACTAACATTCACGCTACTACGTATTACCAGACTATGCTATGGAGGGCTTTAAATTGATTAGCTTGAAACTCATGTAGTATTTGATTTGATGTGTACTTGCGTTCAACTTGTAAAACAAAACGAGCAATAATATCACACCCCTTATTGAAAAGCAGTAAAATAGGGGCCATGAGACTCACCTGAGCCTTGATTGTTTATCGAATAACTTGAACTGATTAGCTGTGAATTGATGTCCGAAGACTTGTAACCTGAGTGTGTCCACGACACGTAATGGTTATTAATTGTACAGGTATCTCGAAAGACTACCTTTGTAATTGTTTATTTATCTATGACGTCCAAATTACCCCGATTTGGTTGATTGACTTGTCCAAATTACTACGATTTGGTTGATTGAATTGTACGTTTGAAAACGTGTATGGCCCGTTGGTGATTAATTGTAATAATAGTCTTGATGTTATCACATTGATTTCGAAGAGTTATACTTGAAAGGCGAATTTCATTATGTTTGAAAGGTTGTATCGTATAAGCGTTTTGAAGTTGTACAAGTTTGACACTTGGTGAGAAATGTGCTTACGGAATCTAAGTACGGGGGTCCGGGGGCAGCGCCCCTGGTAGCGGGGTCCAAGGGGCAGAGCCCCTGGTTGGGGTCGAGCTGCCAAGTCAGCTTGGAAAATTTTTATTTCTACTATATTGCTTTGGTGAAAAACACATCTGGACTTGAATTTGGGTAAAATCAAGTGATAAAATTTTGATCTCGACACTTAGTAAAAAGTTGTAAATATTCTGGTTTTGGCGACACTAAGATAGTGTCGCTACGGGCTTAGGCGACACTTAGTAAGTGTCGCTATATCTCTGCTTTTTGATAGTTGGGCGACACCTGAGTAGTGTCGCTATGGCGACACTTATGAATTTCGGAGTCACTAAGGGAGTGTCGCTAAGTTAAATTTGGTTAAGTAATTCAGCGACACTTAAGTAGTGTCGCTATAGGGGCGACACTTAGGCATAGCGACACTTGGCTAGTGTCGCTACTACTGTTTTTGGCACACTAGCGACACTTCCAACTGTTCGCCGGATTTTGAGCCGAAAACGTGTTTTCCGGCGACCACTGGTTCCAAAACTTTTACCCAACCCTTATATGGACATTTTGGACAATTATAAACCATAAACATGTAAACATAATCGAAAACGGAGAGTTTCAGGTTTTTGTCGGAAACTTACGCGGCGTCGAAACGAAAATCTGAAAAGATGGAAGTGTAGATCGTTGGTGGTGGTCGTTAATCTCTAAAAATCTTGAAGATTTGATGTCGTTTTGGGGTGTAATTTGATGATTTTAGATGGTGGTGGTGGATGGTGATTTTGAAAGAAAATGGAAAAGAGAGAGAGATAAAGAGGAGGTGATGATGATGGAATGAGATAAGGTGGGGGAAACCCCATCTTTTGGCTGATTCGGTGGGGGCCCACCGAGGTGTGGATCTCCACTTTTTGCTCCGTGTATTCACGCTCCGTGCGGTGTTCGTTTTCCCGATCGTTTAATTGTTTAATTGATTTTAGTTACTTTTAAATATACTTTTTAAAATGCGAATAAATCCCCGATAAATTGGGTTGAAGTATTTTATCAAAATACTTTATGTGGTAGTTATAAATTATAACTTAAACTCATTTTGCTTTGTCGCGCGTGTTTATATTTTAAATCAAATGAATTGTTATTTATAGGATACGGTTTAAACTGAAATATTATATAAATAATATTCTTGAGATATAATAGTTTCATTAAATAATGTTGTGTTATTTAATTAAATTGTTCACCAACGTCCGTACTTAATTGAACCGAATTATATTCGATTTGGAACTTGTACGATTTAATCAAATCGCATACTTGTATATATTCAATAATATATAAATTGATACATTAATTAGCCTAACACAGAACTAATTACATGTATTAAAACTTGATTAGGCACTAATTTCTAGTCCTAATTTGACGGGTGTCACAAAAAACTTTCATGCATATATTAATATATGATCATAATACACACATACATATATACATTAAAGAATAAAATCAATGAAAAGTTTAGGATCATAGGAGTACCTTATATGTTGAACAGAAATATTCAACTTACACATGATAGAGTTTCAAATGAATGGCATTCCAGGATCTTGGAAGTAATTCTCCATCCATATTGGCCAACTAGTATCCCCCCTTTCCAGCATCCGAATCTATCAAGTACGGACCTTCCCACTTTGGTGCTAGCTTTCCTTCCGCAGGATTCTTAGTATTTTGAAATACTTTTCTCAATACCAAATCTCCTACTCGAAACCTTCTTATCCTAACATTTTTGTTGTAGGATCTTGAAATCCTCTGTTGGTATGCTGCAATCCTGAATTTAGCACGATCCCTTAATTCATCCACAGTGTCCAGATCCTGAATCAACGCTTCCTTGTTTGCTTCCAAGGTCTGCATCCGAGATCTTGCCGTTGGGATTACCATCTCTGTTGGAATCATAGCCTCGGATCCAAACACCAAAGCAAAAGGAGTCTGCTTAGTTGCCTCTTTTTCAGTGGTCCTATCAGCCCATAAAACAAAAGATAATTCTTCAGCCCATCTTCCTTTCTTAGCATCCAGCCTTTTCTTCAGATTGTTGATTATAATTTTATTGCTAGATTCTGCTTGTCCATTGGCTTGAGGATGGACTGGTGTTGAAGTTATCATTTTGATTCCCCAACTTTCACAAAACTTAGTTGTTCTTTTTCCAATAAATTGAGATCCATTGTCACACACTATTTCTGCCGGGATCCCAAACCTTGTGAGGATATTTCTCTTGATGAATGATATTACATCCTTTTCCTTTACTTGAACAAATGCTTCAGCTTCAATCCATTTTGAGAAATAATCCGTTATTGCAAGCATAAACACTTTTCCACCAGGAGCAACAGGTAGTTTTCCAACAATGTCCATTTCCCATTTCATAAACGGCCATGGTGAGATAATTGGATGCATCGGTTCTGCCGGTTGATGATGAATGTTCCCGTATCTTTGACAAGCAACACATTTGCGGCAAAATCCATGGAATCCTTCTTCATTGTAGGCCAGAAGTATCCTGTCCTAGAAACTTTTGAAAATAATGCCCTGCCCCCAGAATGATTCCCACAATCGCCTTCATGTATATCCTTGAGAACTGCTTTTGCTTCAGGATCCTCAAGGCATCGCAATAATGGTCTTGCAAGTTATTTTTTATACAATATACCATTTTCAATAGTAAAACGAGATACCTTTAACCTGAAATCTTTGGGATTGTTTTCATCCTTAGGGATCACATCGTGTTGTAAATATTCCATGATTGGTTGCATCCATGATCCTGACTTGCCCCCAGAACCTGATGCATTCAAGTTATCTCCAGGCTGAGGATCCTCAACATCACAGACTTTCTCTTCGTTGCGATCCTTATCAGCTATAGCGGGCGTTGCAATATGTATAATTGGTATTTTGACATCTGGTGGGATCCTTAAGCTTGACCCCAGATTTGCCAAAGCATCCGCTTCAGTATTATCCTCACGTGCTGCTCTAGGTTTTCTGGGATGCTTGATCCTATAAGCACCTTTTCTTCAGGATCCTTCAAGCTCAGCGGCATTTCTTTGACGTCCTGCTCCTTCATATCCAGGACATCCCATGCCTTGCTCTTTAATTGCTATGCTGACGGAGGCTTGGTAGCAGGTTTCATCGATGTTGTATAGCAATCCTTTGCTTCTTGTTGGTCACTACTGATCTTAACCACTCCCCATGGAGTTGGTAATTTGACGCATTGATGATATGTTGAGGGTACTGCCTTCATATCATGCAACCAGGGTCTCCCTAGGATAATGTTATAGCTTGACAGACAATCCATAACGCAAAACTTTTGAATGGAGTTCACCCCCTCAATGTAGATTGGCAACTTGATATCACCAACTGTGTTCTTCACTTCTCCACTGAATCCTACCAACATAGTGGATCTTGTGGTGATCTCCGACTCTGGAATACCCATTCTTTTCAAAGTTTCTAGACGGATGATGTTGACTGAGCTTCCTCCATCTATCAGGATCCTTCGCACAAAATGATTGGCAACATAAAGAGTAATAACCAAACCATCATGATGAGGATCCTGAACATCTTCTAAATCGTCCTCATCAAATGCTATTATCCTTTCGTCTTTCTTCATGGAAGTTCTTGTAGGTTTATATGGTTTAACTGACTTGGACTCCCTTGCGTGCCTCTTAGCTGCGGAATAAGAAGTACCACATATGTCAGAACCACCAGAAATAAAATTGATTACCTTGGCATCTGAAGGTGGGGATCCTGCTCTGGTAAGGATCCTGCGATTATCCTGAGGTTCAGGTTCCTGAACTCTGTTATGATCCTTCGCGTGATCCTTCTTTTTTCCAAGCAGATCCTTCAAGTATCCTTTGTTGAGCAAATGACTGATCTCTTTCCGGAGAGCTATGCAATTCTCAGTTGTGTGGCCGAAATCCTCATGGTAAGCACACCACTTAGACTTATCCTTCCACGCGTAGGGTTTATCATTCTCCTTTGGCCATCTTGCCTTGTTCCCTAGATCCTGCATGGCACACAATATATCTGTTGTATCCACAGAAAAATTATAATCAATTATTTTAGGATATTCTTCATCATCTTCATCAATAGCATTTACGCGACGATCCTTATTTCTGGAATAAGGTTTATTCCTGTTTGATCTGAATGAAGATGAGTCTGATTTCCTGTTGGGTCTATCATATGCTGATTGAGTATCCACTCTCTTCTGTATCATCGTGTCCTCTTCCAATCTGATGAACCTTAAAGCTCTATTTCTGACTTCATCAAGGTTCCTGCAAGGATTCATAACAAGATCCTCATAAAATGGGGAATCCCTTTTGATCCCCATCTTAAAGGCTTGTACAGCAGTAGGCATATCCAAATTGGGTATGTTCAAGGATTCTCTCCCGAACCTTCCTACAAAATCTCGAAGAGACTCATTAGTTTTTTGGACAATTCTATATAAATCAGTAGTTAGTTTTTCAAATGTTCTACTGCAGGAGAATTGATTATTAAATAAATTAACCAAATGAGCAAATGAAGTAATAGAATAGGGAGGAACGTTCAATAGCCATTTTAGTGCGGATCCTGTGAGAGTGGAGCCAAAGCCCTTGCATAAGCATGCTTCCTTAAGGTCAGAAGGAATTGGGATGATTTCCATCCTCTCCCTATATTGTGCAATGTGCTCTTCAGGTTCCGTCGTTCCATCATACAGCTTCATATTGGGTGTTTGAATCCTCTTTGGGATCTCAGCATCACAAATAGGTGGTGCAAATCTTGAGATCCTGTGCGCCATTGGAGAAACTTTTGGAATTGGTTGTACAACTCCGGGGACGCTTGATATCATATCCTTCAATTTCTGTATTTCTCTCGCCATTACAGGGCTAACTCCAGGATCCTGAAAATTGTTAGTCCCAACAGTGTTATTAGAAGTAAATTTATTAAACATGTTACCGCCATCAGGAGTCCTGTATGAGGATCCTGGATTAGATTGTTGACCCCTTGATGTTGAAATTCCCGTAGCATAAATTAGATCTGGGATCCTAGCGCTCCCTTGCATAGATACAAAGTCTCCTTGATGCTCCATGGACGGAGGAGTGCCAAAATCAAGGATCCTGCTTCGGATAGGAGTAGTAACTTGAGAAGCTGGAACATTGTTTCTAGTCCTCATATCCTCCTTATCCTTTCTCAGAACTTCGTTGCTTCTCTCTACTCGTTGAAGCTGCTCTTTTACCTGCATAAACAAAGACACAATATCCCGGTTAGCAATCATAACAAGGTCTGGATCCGATAAGAATCCAGCCCCCAAAGATGTGGATCCAGCCGACGGTAGCCTTGTATAGACATTTTGAGGCTGTTGCTGAGATGAAGTGAGAGGTGGAGCAGGAGGGAGAGTGGTTCTAGCAGAAGATGATGATGGCATGGTAGATGATGCAGATCGTCCTTGGATCGACATTTTTGACAAGAATCTTTGGAAAAGATGACTCAACAAGGATCTTAACAAAAGTTTGATTAAGCAAAACACCAATTGCCTCACGGTGGGCGCCAAATTGTTTTGGTCAAAAATTACTAAAAGCAATTAAGTGATCAAAAATTAGTTTGTGAGGTTAGGTGTAAAAATTACTCTCAAGATAATTACGTAGAAACACGATTATCTCTATTAGTAAGTAAATATTTTCATGTTAAATACGTAGATCCTTGTTGAACAAATGAGTTAATATCAGAAGTTAAGAGCAGATTAAGGATAATTGTTATTTGATGATAGAAATGTAAGTAAAATGTAAGTAAAGCAAAATTAATGACAAATAAGCAAAAACGACACGATGATATACGAGGAAAGCCCTTGATCAAGGTTGATCACCGGCACAAAACCTCGGGAAGGATCAAACGATCCTTGCCTTTGTAAATCTTATAAAAATAAAAGTAATGAATTACAAAGTAAGAGCACAAGGATGATCGGCTAAGTGATTGTGTGTGAATCTAGCTAAGTGTTGGTGAAATGATCGTAAAATGAAGAAATAACAGAGTGTTTATGTGATTTGCATGTGTGAGTAGTGAATATTCGTTAACCTAATCGATCACCCAAGCCTCGTTTAAATAGTAAGAGAGTATAACAATAATTCCGAAATATCATGGATCCTCCGAGGAACGATGAAGACCACCAACGTCTCTTTTGACTCTATTCCGCACGTGCATAAGACTTCGTCTTCATAGAATCGTATCAGAACTTCTTCACATAATCCGGAGCATATCTCAATAACGCGTTTCTTCTAAGACCTGGTCAATACTCGAGAAAAATAAACGTGTTATATAGTTCATGATCCTCAACTAAGATAACTCTAGGATCCCGAGCTATGTGTACTCCGAGATTGACCATAGGATCCTTAAATAAATATCTTCCTGTTCCAGAGTCCTGCATAATTGTGTTAGACAAATATATCCTGAATAGGATCCTGCAAGATAGACAACAAAGATACTCCCAGGATCCTCCGTCATATCCGTGATCCTGAATGCAGACTTATAAATCATCAATATCCTTTGATACGAATAATAAATGTAAACAACTTCCATACCTGAGTAATAGTATTATGAAGCCGGTAAGGATCCTGCAAAGTTAGATAAAAATCTACCCACAACAGTTCTCTCAGCGACTTCACTCCTCATTTACCTTTCTGTCTTTTAATTTACCTAGAATAGAAAACAAAACCCCCAAAAGTTTTAAAACCCTAGCTAAATTACCAAAGATAATTGATTCTCCTAAGATCTCATGCCCGTTGTGGTTTAAAGAACGACACCTGAGTCATACCTGCCGCTTACTATACAAGTAGTAGTATAACTTAGGCTTCCCTGCACTATAAATATAAAACCACCCCTCCGATCGCCCGCTCTGACTGGAAGGCCCACAACGACCAGGAAGAAATTCTTGAACCGACCGTTGGAGCGCGATCAGGTTTTTGGCGCCGCTGCCGGGGACTACAACGACCGATTTTAGGAAATTAGTTATCTTAGTTATTTAGCGATCCTTTCGGAAGATCAATATCATCCGGAAGTTCCTTTTCTATCCTTAGGTTAATTTTACTTTTTCTGTCTTTAGATTAGAATAGTTTAACCCTTCCTTTCCAAAATCCTACTTTCTACCAACAAGTTATGTCAAATCGTATCACTCTCGCCTCATCAATTAAGCCACTGCTAGAGGGACGAGGAGGACCGATTGTAGCACCAACAGACGAAACCCTTGAAATTAAGCCTCACTACATTAAAATGATTAAATCTGAGTGTCAGTTTCATGGTCTTTCGGTTGAAAATCCAAACGCCCATCTTAACAAATTCATCAACCTTTCCGACTCTTTCGAACAAACAGGAACTGATAGAAACCTTATCCGTCTCCATCTATTTCCTTATTCTTTATCTTCTCGAGCCTTAACATGGTTTTATGATTTCGAACCCAATTCGATTCATACATGGGGGGAGATGGCTACTAAGTTTCTAGCTAAGTACTTCCCTCCTTCCCTACAAACCAAGCTTAAAAACGACATCGTTAACTTCCATCAAGGAACTAATGAATCATTAAGCAAGGCTTGGGAACGATTTAAGAATCTGATCGAAAGATGTCAGAATCGTCAGTTGTCTGAAACGGATCTGGTCTGCACATTCTATAACAGCTTAAATCCTCAATACAAACAAACCCTCGATGCCGCTTCATCCGGAAATTTCATGCTACATACTTCAGACGAAGCTTGGAAATTGATTGAAACGATAACGATGCATCAACATGACTTGGAGTCAGATGAATCTACTTCAGAAGAAAGGAGTACTTCAAATCAAACCTTAGACAATCTAAAAACTCAACTCGAATCTATCTCTCGAATTGTCAAAGATTTGCAAGAATCTTCAACCCTTAAGCCAGAGAAGAAATTCTTACAACTAGTGGAAACCCTAATCACACTTCTTATTCCAAACCTTTCATTCAGCAGTTTACCACACAACCCACTTCCCGATCTTTAGTTCTCTCCACTCCTTCCCCATTGACTTCTCGTCTAAACAACGAAACTTTCAAAAACTTCATTATTGAGCAAAATAATGTCAATAAAAAGATTGTTGATTTTCAAAACCAAATTGATTATTTGATTAGAATTTCAAACGATTTAATTAAAAACATGGAGGATAATGTTAAGAGGTTGTTTTTAAAAGTTGAGGAGAAGCAAAAGGAGGAAGTAATCTACAACTCTGTCTATCACTCATCCTACAAGCATGATGACATTCTTGTGGTCACTAGAGGAGGAAAAGAGACTAAGAACGAGAAATCCGTAGATATTTCCACAAATGAACCTTCTACTTCTCTACCTACTGATTCAGTACAAGTTGACACCCCTGTCACTTATCCTGAACCAGAACCCTCTAAAGCCCCAGAAAGTAGTAAACCCACACGTATACCTTTCCCTAGTAGGCTTAAGAAAGAGAAACAAGAAGCTCAATTTGAAAAATATCTAGAAATGTTCAAAAGCTTACACTTAAATGTTAAACTTTTAGATGCTTTAGTTGAAATGCCTAGTTGTTCCAAATTCTTTAAGGAACTCTTATCCAACAAAGAAAAACTCAGACAAATAGTTAACTTGCCCTTAGATGCAGAGTGCTCTTTAATTATGCAACAAGGACTACCCCCAAAGCTAGGAGACACTGGCCGTTTCACTATTCCTTGTTATCTTCAGGATGTTCAAATAAGTAACGCCTTAGCTGACTTAGGAGCTAGTGTAAACCTTATGCCATACTCGCTTTTTAGGAAACTAGGATTAAACGAACTTTTGCCAACCCGAATGACCATCCAATTAGCCGATAGATCAGTTAAACTCCCTCGTGGAATTGCTGAAGATATTATGGTCCGTGTTGATAAATTCGTCTTTCCTGTTGATTTTGTTGTTATGGATATTGAAGAGGACACCCAAGTTCCACTCATCCTTGGCAGACCTTTCCTAAACACTGCCAAGGCCGTCATCGATGTTAACGAAAAATCTTTAAAACTTCGAGTTGAAACTGATGAGGTCACCTTCAATGTCGATAAACTAATGAAACATCCTATGGGAGAAGATCTTGGTCTTGTAGATTCTATGCAGGAAATAATCGAAGAACATTTGGAAGAAATTCTCGCAGTAAGCAGCATCAACCCCAACACTATCATCAGAACAAGGAAACTATGTGAAGAAAGCACGGGATTATGCTCTGCTCTCTCAAATTCTTCCACCGCATCAAGAGAAGTTCTATTTCCTTTAAAGAATTCCAGCTCGCAATTCAAAAATATCATGACTGCTCCGCTTGGACATGGCACGCCAGTCACTCTTCTAAGAAGGAACCCGACTCCTAAAGTAGATGATTCATCTCTCTCAAGGGAAGAAATTCGAAGGACGCTCAAGGAAATGGAATCAATGTTTTCACCACCTGATTCACGACTATCTGAAAGCTGTGAACCACAAAGTTCAAATCCAGAAATTACCATAAGCACTTCTTCATCAGCTCAAGCTCAGAAGTTTGCACTTACTGAAGACAACGATATCATCATTACTGAAGAAAATGCAACTTCTACATCATCCACTGTCAAATACGAGCTGAAGAAGGATGCATTCTCTGATAAAGCAGAATGGGTTGAAATAGCTTCAGCTAATACATCAGAACACCTTTTGAAGAATCAGACTTCCAAACAGAGTTTGATGAACTCAAGAGAGATGAAATTGCAAGAATGAAGCCTTCTACTGAAGAACCACCAGAATTGGAACTAACGGAACTACCCTCTCATCTGGAGTACACTTTTCTCGAAGGAACTTCGCACCTACCAGTTATCATTTCCAAAGATCTGAAGCCTGAGGAAAAAGCCAGACTCATTCAGGTTCTGAAGTCACATAAAAAGGTAATTGCTTGGAAGATCTCTGACATACAAGGGATCAGTCCAAACTACTGCACGCACAAGATCTTAATGGAAAACGACTTCAAGCCATCAGTCCAGAGACAGAGGAGAGTCAACCCGAAGATTCAATGTGACACCCGGCAATTTAGGTTAACTTTTAAACTTAACCGAAACCCTAATTACGTGTGTTTAGTTTAGTATTAGGCTAAATGCTTGTAATTGCTTGAAACTACTTGTATATTTTGTGAATATACGCTTACGTAATTAGTTATAATTACGCTTACGCAATTTGTTGAAATTGTGCGAAACAACCGGACGGAGTCCGACACAGTATAAATACGACGTTGGTGAAAACACTTCTATAAATAACTTGAATCTATTTTTAGAAGTTATTTATCATATATTGTTAATTTGTTAAATTAATACACGAAAAACTTAGGCGTTTTGGCTAAAACGTCTCAAACGCAACAGAAATGCGCGGAACGCGCCCGACAACTGAACGAAAGTCGAAATATATTTTTATAATTTAAAATATATTATTTTGTATGGAATTATTATTAAAAACATCGTCTAATGATTCGTCAATAAAAACGTCTATTTAAAACGTTACGCGATTAAACCTCCGTAAAACGTGCACGCAAATCGAGGCTGATAAATTATCGGAACATTTTTATAAATGTTTTCAAGCATCTAGATAAAATATTTCAAGTGAAAATATCTAAATTAAAAGTCGTCACTTAAAAACGCGTATAAAACGTTTAACGTATGAATAAACGTCTAAACAATCGAGTAAACGAACGGAGAACATAACTAATTAAATGGGAAATGAGAAATGACCAAAATACCCTTTGTGGGGCCCCCTATGGGCCGGCCACCACCTCCCATCCCACCCTATCATATTTCTTGCTTTTTCACTATGATGATTCCTTACACACCCACACAAATTTCTTGCAACTCTTTCTTTCCTTCATTTCCACTTAACCTCCTCATTTCCTCTCAATCCGTTTTCACTCTTTCTCTCTCTAATTACTGAATAAGATCAGCCCAAAAATTAGTTTGTTCATCATCACATATCATCATCTTGAAGATCAAGAACAAAAGGAACCAAGCTCAAGACATCATCATCTTCATCTCCCTCTTGTTCTCCATCATTTTGTTGGTATAAATCACCTAAACTCCTCATTTACATACTTGTATAATGTATATTTAGATGTTATTATGATCATCTAACACTATTAGGTCCAAATAAGAGGTTAAATTACGTTTTTGTAACACATAGGTAAGAAGACAGATTCTGTCTTCAAAAACACAGCTTACAAAAATGGTCGTATCTGGAGTTGTAGGAAGAGTTAGACAACGAATTTTTTTTAGTAGTTGTATATTGAAAAGAGCTACAACTTTCGTGTTTTGCACTTTTTCAAGATCTCTACGTAATTTTTGCTATAATCTGATCTTTGGGTCTGGTCTGGAAGTTTTCGAAAACCGAGTTCGGTTCCTTCGTGAAATTATTTAAATATGTAAATGGACACTATGGTTGCTGTAAAAATTATGTTATGAACTAGACATATGAATGATCAGTTGACAAAAATTGTAGACCTTAAGTTAGACCAGAAGTAGTAGAAATAAAATGGCGAACCAAACCGACAAAAGTCGAAAATTATGAAATCTTGAAATCTTAAGTTGCATGTTAGAAACCGACACTTTGGATGAACCCCGACACGAACCGACAAATTTTATGGACTCTATAAACTGATGTATGGGTAGGATAAAAGTTTCGGGTCAAACCGGGTAGGTTTGACCAAGTCAACAAAAACGGCTCGGTTTCTAAAAACGACAAAACTTACTATTTTTGGAAAGTGGTAACAAAAATGGGTTTGGATGACTTAGTTAGTAACTTGGACCTAAAACTAAACTTAGAAAGTTTTCCGAATTAGAAACCGACACTTAAGACACTTGAACAAAATATCCTAAGTCTCAAGTAGAGACACTAACCTAGTGATGCCACATTTACTAGTGTTGCTACATTTTGCTAGTGATGCTACAATTTCTGAAAATATCCTAAGTCTCAAGTAGAGACACTAACCTAGTGATGCCACATTTACTAGTGTTGCTACATTTTGCTAGTGATGCTACAATTTCTGAAAATATCCTAAGTCTCAAGTAGAGACACTAACCTAGTGATGCCACAAATACTAGTGTTGCTACATTTTGTTAGTGATGCTACAATTTCTGAAAATATCCTAAGTCTCAAGTAGAGACACTAACCTAGTGATGCCACAAATACTAGTGTTGCTACATTTTGTTAGTGATGCTACAATTTCTGAAAATATCCTAAGTCTCAAGTAGAGACACTAACCTAGTGATGCCACAATTACTAGTGTTGCTACATTTTGCTAGTGATGCTAAGTTTGACCAGGTTTGACCAACTTTGACTAGTTTGACCAACTTTGACCAGGTTTGACCAACTTTGACCAGTTTGACCGGGTTTGACCAACTTTGACCAGTTTGACCAACTTTGACCAGTTTGACCAGGTTTGACCAACTTTGACCAGTTTGACCAGGTTTGACCAACTTTGACCAGTTTGACCAGGTTTGACCAACTTTGACCAGGTTTGACCAAGTTTGACCAACTTTGACCAGCTTTGACCAACGAGTTGACCAACTTTGACCTACGGTTTAAGGCTTATACAAACTAAAATAATCTATTTGCAACACACGATTTGAACTACTGAATAGTATACAACAAAGCAAACTTAATAATAATGTCTAAATGAATTATTATTACAAACTTTCACCAACGGGTCGTACATGTTTTTAATAAATGAACTTGAACAACTTATTTGGACATAACTAGTTGATGAACTAGCTCTAGGTGGATATTAACCCTCCACTTACACGATTGGCTTAAGTGGACATTAACCCCCACTTATACAATCGCTATCAAATGGTCTTACAAGACATCTACTTACACAACCTTATACGTTTAGGAGATTAGAAGGTTGCACATCGGCTTGCTTGCTTATTTGATATTTGCTTGCTACTTGCTAATCTAAGGTGAGTTTCATAGCCCCCGTTTTACTCGTTTTAACTATTTTGGGGTGAGAATACATACACACATGTTTTATACAACTATCTTTGTACATGCTTTATTCAACTATCGTTATGCAACTGCTTTTATACAACTGTTTTATAAACAATGGATAACAAAGGGAACAATGAAAACAAAGGAAACAAGGGAAAGCAAAGGATAACGCATGAGTGAAACCATAATCCAACAAAGCCCTCGCACATCGTAGTTCGTTAATTATTTGTAAGCGTGAGTATTTGTGAATAGATCTATTGGGGATTAACACCCCCGTCCGGGTTAGGTTGCTCTAACTGGTCAAACGGACGCATAATACTTGACAAACGAGTGTTCCGGATTAGACACTTGCTGAGGCAACAACAAGGGTTAAGCTTCGAACTATGAGCTCATGACGCAAAGGATAACAAAGGAAAACAAGGAATAACAAATGATAACCTGATATTTTTACAACAGTTTTTGCATACGCGCAACGCAACGGAAATCTCATATTTCTTACTTATGTTTACAACTGCTTGCAAACCTATGAACTCACCAACTTTATGTTGACCCTTTTAGTATGTATTCTCAGGTTTGCAGACGCTGTAGGACTACCCACAGGAAACAAGACAGTAGGATGCTTTTGGAAAGCATTAGCTCGAGTCGCATGTTTTCACAAACAACAAGAGATTAGATTGCATTTACGATATTTTGTATCAACATTTATGTATTAGAAATCTCTAACGGTTTATGCGAACTCCAGATATTTTGTAAACATTAGAATTATGGTAATGTAATATTTTTCAAACGTCTCATATAGAGGTCGTTTGCTTTAATCTTTGTGTTGTGATATTTGATTTGGTCGGCGCCCCCGTGACACCTCCTACTTCCGCTGCCACGTGTTTTTGGGGTGCGACATTCAAGACGTGGTCAAGAAGGAGGTCATCAAACTTCTTGATGCTGGCCTGATATATCCTATTTCAGATTCTCCATGGGTCAGTCCCGTACAGGTTGTTCCGAAGAAAGGAGGAATGACGGTGATTACGAACAAACATAATGAACTCATCCTAACAAGAACCGTCACCGGTTGGAGGGTTTGCATTGACTATCGCAAGCTAAACGAAGCCACTCGCAAAGATCACTTCCCTCTGCCGTTCATTAATCAGATGCTCGAAAGATTGTCAGGAAATGAGTTCTATTGTTTCCCCGATGGTTTCTCTGGCTATTTTCAAATCCCTCTCGATCCGAAGGACCAGGAAAAGACAACATTCACATGTCCATACGGAACCTTTGCCTACCGACGTATGCCTTTTGGGCTATGCAATGCACCTGCTACTTTCCAGAGATGCATGGTGGCGATTTTCCACGACATGATTGAACAGTGTATGGAGGTTTTCATGGACGATTTCTCTGTCTTTGGAGACTCCTTCACATCTTGTCTTTCCAACCTAGAAAAGATGCTCACTCGTTGCGAAGAATCAAACCTCGTTCTGAATTGGGAGAAATGTCACTTTATGGTGAAAGAAAGGAATAGTGTTAGGACATCGGATATCTAAAGCAGGAATTGAAGTAGATAAAGCTAAAGTTGATACTATTTCAAAACTTCCACCACCTACTTCTGTGAAAGCCATCCGAAGTTTTCTAGGTCACGCCGGATTCTACCGTCGCTTTATTAAGGATTTCTCTAAGATTTCTCGACCTATGACTCATCTTCTCGAAAAAGATACTCCGTTTGACTTTACAGATGACTGTCTTAAAGCTTTTAACTACTTAAAGGAACAGCTCGTGCATGCACCGATCATGGTAGCCCCCGATTGGAGTTTACCATTTGAAATCATGTGCGACGCCAGTGATTTTGCAGTTGGAGCTGTACTAGGACAATGGAAGGAGAAACACTTTCAACCGATTTACTACGCCAGCAAAACTCTCACGGACGCTCAAGAGAACTATACAACCACTGAGAAGGAGTTACTAGCTGTAGTATTTGCTTTTGATAAATTGCGTTCCTATCTTATTTTGTCCAAAACTATTGTCTATACAGATCATTCAGCTCTTAAGTATCTCTTCAAAAAGCAAGACTCTAAGCCAAGACTGTTGCGCTGGATTCTGCTCTTACAAGAATTCGACATAGAGATTAAAGATAAAAAGTGAGCAGAAAACGTTGCAGCAGATCACCTCAGCCGATTGGAAAATCCAGCAATGGAAAAGCTTGAAGAAGGAGATATTCAAGACAAGTTCCCGGATGAACAACTCATGAACATCGGAAAGCACCATCAGGGACCTAGTTCATCATACGATCCCTGGTATGCTGATTTTGCCAACTACTTGGTGGGAGGAATAGTCCAGAAAGGAATGTCAACTTCTCGAAGATGAAAGTTCTTCCGCGACGTAAAGAATTACTTTTGGGACGATCCTTTCCTTTTTAAGGTCTGTCCCGATCATATCATCAGAAGATGCGTCGACGGGAAAGAAGCCGAACATATCCTCTACCAAAGCCACCATGGAACAACTGGAGGCCACCATGGAGCTAACAAGACCCCACGGAAAGTATACGACGCCGGCTTCTATTGGCCAACCATTTTTCAAGATTCTTACGACTTGGTAAAACGTTGTGATGCTTGCCAAAGGTTTGGAAGTATCTTACAAAGGAGTGAAATTCCACTTACTAACATCCAAGCTTGTGAAGTCTTCGACATTTGGGGATTAGATTTTATGGGACCATTCCCTAAATCTAACGGAAAAGAGTACATTCTGGTTGCAGTTGATTACGTGTCCAGGTGGGCCGAAGCACAAGCTTTCCCAACAAACGATGCCAAGGTCGTCACTAAGTTTCTCAAACAACTATTTTGTCTATTTGGAGCTCCGAGAGCCATAATCAGTGATCGTGGCACCCACTTCTGCAATACTCACCTAATGAGAACATTGCAACAGTACGGAGTAACTCACAAAACTTCAACAGCTTATCACCCACAAACCAATGGGCAAGCCGAAGTGACAAATAGGGCATTGAAGCGAATCTTAGAGCGAACAGTTCTTAACCATGGGGAAAAGTGGTCCGATAAATTAGATGATGCGTTGTGGGCATTCAGAACAGCATATAAAACGCCGTTAGGAACCACACCATATCGTCTGGTTTATGGTAAGGCATGTCATCTACCGATAGAGTTGGAGTATAAGGCATACTGGGCGCTGAAGAAATGTAACTTAGACATTCCCATCATAAGATCCCATCGGAGAATGCAGCTTAACGAACTAGCTGAGTTAAGAGATAAAGCGTACGATAGCTCCCTGAAATTCAAAGAAAGAACCAAGATGTTCTATGATTCGAGAATCAAGCTATCAAAGTTTAAACCAGGGGATAAAGTACTTCTCTTCAACTCACGCTTCAAAAAGTTCTCTGGAAAATTCAAAGTCAGGTGGAGCGGACCATTTATAGTCTCAAAGGTATTTTCCTTCGATGCAGTCGAACTCGAAGCCCCTGAAGGTAACTTTAAAGTTAATGGTCAACGCTTGAAACATTACATTGAGGACTTCCCCATTAATGAGGAAGTTTACATTTTCGAGCCACCTTGAACTATTCTCAGGTAACAAGAGTCAAGCTAGTGACTCTCTCATAAACAAGCGCTCTTGGGAGGCACCCCAAGCTTATCCTAGATTAATCTGTCTTTTTATTTTTAGTTTAAATATTATCTAGTTTTATCATTCCTAACTAAATTATGCAGGATAGCTACTTATCTGACAACCTTTGAAATTTACAGATCTGAGATAAGTCTTCGTTATTTATGCAAATGCAGGAGTCCTGATGACGCTTTCAAATTAAAATATTTTACAAACAATCATCAGTTCTTTTCGCATTTGTATATTTTTATAAACCTTAAATGTTACCTGTATTGTTTATGTTTTTCAGGATGGATCCCCCATCGGAAAGTAGTCAGAAGAACAGGAAGCGAACCCGCAGAGGTAAGAAGAAGAAGAAGATTGCCGTTCAGGATGAGAGTATGACTAATATACCGACTTCTCCCGGGAAGCATTCGAGACCTGCTGCACCACAGTTTGCCCCAGTATCTGGGTCCATTCCGACCTTTGATTATGGGATCACTACTGCAGATCCAGCAGCTACTTGGGCGCTCTTTCAGACGTTGTCCATTCATCATGAGGCAATATCTGATACCCGCGAGGCTGTCGGGCTACCGAGACTTCAGGATCACCCTTACAAACTAGGGTCTGGTCCTAGAGCTTCTCGCCCACCATGGTCATTCTTCCCTCCTACACCTAGCACTACTGATGCTCCAGCACAGGATCCGGGTCCTTCGAGTTCACACGTTGATCCTGCCGTGATGCTCGCAGCTGCTAGTAGACTTGATATGACATCACCTTCTTCTATCCTCCATGATGCTGCTCTTTACCAGGCTGCTGTCGCTGAGTTCGATCCTGATATGGATGATCTTCTAGATGATTAGTTTATCTTTATTATGTTTATGTCTTAGACTTCTTCATTTTATGTTTATAGACTTATCGTACTACTATTCTGTGAGACCTGGTTATTATGACTCTATTTATGGCTATTTGCAGAACTCAGTATTCGTAGGAATAGATGATCTTTAAAGAAGTCAGGTCCAATCAAACTCCAGCAAACCACTTGCACCACTCCTTCACGAATCTGGTCCTCCATCCAGTGCTCAAAGAAAAGCGTAGGGAAGTATCACTCTAGTTCTTATGATCTATCTTATGATAATATATGCTCACGCCCACTTAAAACTCTAAGTGTGGGATTAATACCCCATAACTGGAAAACTTGAAATTTATATTTGACTTAATGCAAAAACCCTAAGTGTGGGATTCTCCCTACTTAGTGCAGAAACATTGAGGACAATATTTATTTTTAAGTGTGGGATAGCAGTATACTCTTCGCTCACTTGTTATGATCAAATTTTTTTTCGAAATTGTCCTTAGTAAGTAAACAAATCCTTATTTTGCCGAAAATTTTAAAATTTTTCCACTACAAAAACAGTCTTGCTTCGACAGTAGTCTAACTACTCATTCAGCAGACTGACTTTTCCAAAAGTTTTTGAGTCAATAAATTAAGAAGAAGTATAGATTTTTTTTGCAAGTATTCAAAAGTCTGTAAAAAGAGGTAGGAACATGTCAGACTCTAAATGATTTTAAAATGAAAATCTAAGAGGGGCATCGCGTGACTGGGTACATACAACCTATATTTGCAGTGAGGTACTTGAGCTTATATTAAGCATTCATTATTAATGCTTCACTTTCATTTGTTGTGTGTGACCGGTGCATGCATTCGGAATTAGAACTTGCTCCTGGTATGTATTTCGAGACCATATTGACAGGTGCCATACGTGGCATAGGTGCAATTAGATGACCTGGACATTTACTTAGGATAAACCCCATTTTTATCATATCTTTTCAAGCCTAACCCTACCGATACTCATTTTTAGTATCGATGATCCGCCTAGAAAACCCTGTTGAACCTTAACCTTTTCGTTTCTAAAAAAAAAAACCCAAACTTTTAAACCCACCTAGTTCCATACCCACCAAAATCTTATCTTGGAATCTTTTAAATTTATTGAAAAATGCTATTTAGATATTCTTTTTGCTTTCCCTCAAAACTCACAAATTTCGTGTCTACTTAAAAATTCTCGTGTGCGTTTCCATGATAAAAACTCAAAGATCGAGAGTCATGCGGTGCGAAAAATTGGCACCAAGTAAATTCGAAGTTGTCAAAGGATTGGAAAAATGAAAGGATCTCAAAAGGGTAGTAAGAAAAAGAAAATCTCTTAGAAATTCCTTGGCAAAGAAATTCTAAGCCAAAAATATAGAAAAAGAAATGAATATGAAATAAAGCTAAGTGCTTCAAATCTCTCGAAAACTCCAATTCCTAAAAATATAAATCTTCCGTGTGTTTTCAAAGATAGAAGTCAAAATAGCTATCTTTCTCCCTTATCGTTATCTGTTTCCGTTTTCATTAAAAAAGAATGTCTAAGTAAAGTTTTTCGTAAGTTTAAAAGGTCCTAAGATAAGCAAACCCCCTTTTCCTTAAATTACCACCAACCATACCCTTTTTAAACCCTCACATTACAACCCTCACAAATGTCTGGTGATAATTAGTGCCGTCCCTGTCTAAGTGGTGGAGATTTGATTCTCGATCAAGCCTATGACGATGAATGCTGCATGACTGGTATTTGAGCGATTTCGTTTGTACTAGAATGATAGGAAACCCGATACACTTTGAGTGAATTGAGTGACCACCTGGTGAGATCGCCCAGTCATGTATATTCCAAGATCGCGAGAATTGAAAGCATGCCTAAGACGATCATTTTATAAATCTTTTGGATACGTCATGGGAACATCTCTCTTCTCCATACCAGAACAATACTTGTTTCAAATCTGTACCTTTTTTTCATTTAAAGATTCACCCATAAAAATGATTTTTCGCAAAATTAAAGTTTTTTGGCATAAAATGATTTGGAGTTTGCTAGAGGACAAGCAAAAGTCTAAATGTGGGATATTTGATTTGACTCAAAACGACATGTTTTTATGCACCATTTCAAGCCCATTTTGGCTCAAATCTTTGAATAAACAACAAATAATCATTGTTTTATGCTAAAAATGTAAAATGAGCCAAAGCTTAGACTTCCTTTCGAAAAATCACTTAAAATGCTCAAATAACGAACAAATCAGAGCTAAAACGATCCACTTGCGATTCTGATGTATAATTAAGCAAAATTGGCCTAATTTGTGACATAATGATCTTCAGGAAAATACAAAACTGTGGCCTCAAGAATCGTTCAAATCTGACAAGAAACGAAGAAGTTAGAGCCAAACGAAGATCACAAGAACTACGACCAGTGCACGAGACTTACGATCCAGCATACAAGACCACGACCCAGGGCACACCACCCCTCTAGGGGCCGTATACCATCCTTAGAGGGCCGTATACGCCCCTTTAGAGGCCGTATACCCCCTCTAAGGGGTGGTATACCCCCTCTTTGGTGCTAAATTCGCCCTATTTCGTGCCAGATACGCCCTATTTGCTACCGAATACACCCTATTTGCTACCGAATACGCCCCTTTTGGTGTCGAATTCTATAGCTCAGGGGGGTGTTTTGGAAAAAATTGGATGCGAGGGTGCTGAATGTAAATTTTGTAATTTGAAGCCTATAAATAGAGGCTTAACCTCCTCATTTTCAACACACCTCCACACCTTCATTTTCACACACTTCTGACTAGAATCGTTATCAACTTTCTCTCTCTAGCACTACTCTTAGGAGTTAGAGGAGAAATAGTAGGTAGCTAGCTTACGAGCTTTGTACGGAGTCGCTCTGGTGTGTTAAATCTAGTCTTAAAAATTTCTCGTTGATAAGTAAACCAAAAAGTACCGAGCTAGACCAAAACACAACCGGGCAGTGGACCCTGTCGAGTGGTAGTATAGTTGGGTAAGTTCGGGTTCGAACACAGGGAACTAGATTGGATGATCAATAGAAGTGTGAGCAATTTAAAAAGAGAAAATAAAATGTGGTTGGTTTGTGTGACCGAATTGTCACGTTGCTTAAAACTACGAAATTTTAGTTAAACTAGGCAAGTGGACTCTTTAGAGTCAAAGTGATTGATTTGGAACTTTCAAATATTAAAAACTATACTTGCTTGGATTAGATCGTTAGTGATTTTGGGGTGTAAAGTTAAACCGGTTATTTATGCAAACAATTTTCCATCAAACCTAGGCTTAACATTCGCCATCACCTAATAATTCAACTTCAATTTACAAACCCATGATTCAATCAAATAACGGACATTCGCCATAGTTACCTATTTGCATATTTGAGCTTAACTTGTTAACCTATTCCAAAACCGCATCCACAATCAAGTTCAACAATTTATAGACAAAAAGTTGACAACAATTCACTAGATAGAAAACGTTCGCTATATCTATTAGCAAATTATCAAACAAGTTAATTATTTGACATCAAGCTCAAATACACAAATAATTGATTAAACACAAGTTCAAGTTAAAAGAGTTTATGATTCATCAAAACGAAAGACATTCGCCAAATCCGCTAACTCAAATCATACTAGTTAACTAGCTTCACTTGTAATAATTTTCACATTCGCGAAAATAGATTCATTTATACATTTCATACAAATGACAAGTATTTTTATTAAACAACAAACATTCGCCATAGTTGTTTAGTCAAAATACCCACAAGTTAAACCACCTCAACTAGTTACATACAAATTTATGGATGAATCTTAAACTCAAAGCATAAGTCAAACACCAAATATAACACCCCTAGTCACTAACTAGTTCATCCAAGCAAGTATAACAAAACCTAGCCAACCATCATAATCGCATCATCATACACACAAAACAACAAATAAACCAAGGAAAACATGATTATATTTAGATAAAAATGAAAACCGAGTTCGTACAATGTCGAGATGATGATTGTTAGTAACCGAGAGATGCTACACTAAAGGAAATCTTCAAGAAAATGAGAGAAAACCTTCAAGAACTCCAAAATCGCCACCTAGAGACTGGTTTTGTGTGTGTTTTTCGTGTGTGAAAAGTTGGTGAGATTCAATAGTGAAAAGGTACTTTTCTAGCCAAAAATTGATCTGCCGCCCAAACTACCCGGCGGGTTGTGCTATTACCCGGCGGGTTCTTTGAAATTTTAGGAACCCGGCTGCTTGAACATATAACACGGCGGGTCAATCGAAGAAACACAACCCGGCGGCTCAGTAGGATCACCCGCCGGCTTGTACAGGGTTCAATCGGCCGAATTTCTCTGTGATCAACAAATGATGGAAAAGTTAATTTACCCGGCGGCTAGCATCACTCACCCGGCTGGTAACCATAAAAACCCGGCGGCTTGTTTAAACAACCCGCCGGCTTCTTCAGGATTACATGACCCGGCTGCTACATACCCCAAGCCGGCGGCTTCAAGCAATTTTCCAGCAGACCAGCTTTTAGCTCGAGACTTCAACACTTTACAAACTTGCTCGAATCATAACCAAAATGCAGTCCAAACGACGATTCTTCAATATTGATGCCTGTAATTCAATTTAAGCTAAATAAGTACCAAAAGTTCATAAAGTCCACTTAAAATGAATGCACAAAAACTTGATGTGTTAAATCTAGTCTTAAAAATTTATCGTTGATAAGTAAACCAAAAAGTACCGAGCTAGACCAAAACACAACCGGGCAGTGGACCCTGTCGAGTGGTAGTATAGTTGGGTAAGTTCGGGTTCGAACACAGGGAACTAGATTGGATGATCAATAGAAGTGTGAGCAATTTAAAAAGAGAAAATAAAATGTGGTTGGTTTGTGTGACCGAATTGTCACGTTGCTTAAAACTACGAAATTTTAGTTAAACTAGGCAAGTGGACTCTTTAGAGTCAAAGTGATTGATTTGGAACTTTCAAATATTAAAAACTATACTTGCTTGGATTAGATCGTTAGTGATTTTGGGGTGTAAAGTTAAACCGGTTATTTTATGCAAATAATTTTCCATCAAACCTAGGCTTAACATTCGCCATCACCTAATAATTCAACTTCAATTTACAAACCCATGATTCAATCAAATAACGGACATTCGCCATAGTTACCTATTTGCATATTTGAGCTTAACTTGTTAACCTATTCCAAAACCGCATCCACAATCAAGTTCAACAATTTATAGACAAAAAGTTGACAACAATTCACTAGATAGAAAACGTTCGCTATATCTATTAGCAAATTATCAAACAAGTTAATTATTTGACATCAAGCTCAAATACACAAATAATTGATTAAACACAAGTTCAAGTTAAAAGAGTTTATGATTCATCAAAACGAAAGACATTCGCCAAATCCGCTAACTCAAATCATACTAGTTAACTAGCTTCACTTGTAATAATTTTCACATTCGCGAAAATAGATTCATTTATACATTTCATACAAATGACAAGTATTTTTATTAAACAACAAACATTCGCCATAGTTGTTTAGTCAAAATACCCACAAGTTAAACCACCTCAACTAGTTACATACAAATTTATGGATGAATCTTAAACTCAAAGCATAAGTCAAACACCAAATATAACACCCCTAGTCACTAACTAGTTCATCCAAGCAAGTATAACAAAACCTAGCCAACCATCATAATCGCATCATCATACACACAAAACAACAAATAAACCAAGGAAAACATGATTATATTTAGATAAAAATGAAAACCGAGTTCGTACAATGTCGAGATGATGATTGTTAGTAACCGAGAGATGCTACACTAAAGGAAATCTTCAAGAAAATGAGAGAAAACCTTCAAGAACTCCAAAATCGCCACCTAGAGACTGGTTTTGTGTGTGTTTTTCGTGTGTGAAAAGTTGGTGAGATTCAATAGTGAAAAGGTACTTTTCTAGCCAAAAATTGATCTGCCGCCCAAACTACCCGGCGGGTTGTGCTATTACCCGGCGGGTTCTTTGAAATTTTAGGAACCCGGCTGCTTGAACATATAACACGGCGGGTCAATCGAAGAAACACAACCCGGCGGCTCAGTAGGATCACCCGCCGGCTTGTACAGGGTTCAATCGGCCGAATTTCTCTGTGATCAACAAATGATGGAAAAGTTAATTTACCCGGCGGCTAGCATCACTCACCCGGCTGGTAACCATAAAAACCCGGCGGCTTGTTTAAACAACCCGCCGGCTTCTTCAGGATTACATGACCCGGCTGCTACATACCCCAAGCCGGCGGCTTCAAGCAATTTTCCAGCAGACCAGCTTTTAGCTCGAGACTTCAACACTTTACAAACTTGCTCGAATCATAACCAAAATGCAGTCCAAACGACGATTCTTCAATATTGATGCCTGTAATTCAATTTAAGCTAAATAAGTACCAAAAGTTCATAAAGTCCACTTAAAATGAATGCAAAAACAATGATATCGCTAAAGATAAACTTATACAAAATGAGCGATATCAAATATCCCCACACTTGAACTTTGATTGTCCTCAAGCAAACCGTTATTCATCATTTCATTACCCACTCTTACAACGTTTTGAAGTGAAGACCAAGTTTACCAAAATAATGCTAACACTAACTACCAAGGCAATTAGGCTAGCAACATATGTATAAGCAATGTAAACTCGAGATGTTTTAGTTGGTCAAGCCCGAATGCACGACCTAGCACCTCACATAAGGATAAGTGTTTAGTCACTCACTCTCAACCTATAAGACTACAAGGTAGGGAAGCAAGTAATGTAACACTCAATCAAGCCAAGTCGTGATGCGTTGTTACCATAGGCTTGCAAGAGGATCAAATATCCACCGACTTGGCATGAGCACCAAGTGAGATCTCAAAGGAGGTATTCTAAACATGTGTTGCATAAGTGTAGGCTAATATGGAATGGGTATGATAGACACAAGAATTGGTGAAAAATGGTAGTCAAGACCCATGAGAAATGTAAAAATGTCACCTAATGGTTTCAATATGTGACATTAATAAAACTAAGGATTTCTCATGCCAAATCAATTCAAATTATACTTCATTTTCATCTACAATTCATATTCACTAATTGCACGCAAATAACTCAAATTGATTTACACATTTGATTGGAATAATTGCATTCTATGACTTTCTACGAACCCTGTGTAACGAACTTTCGGACCAACCATCCTAGACCGGATAAAGGCCTTAAGTGGCTAGGTGTAGAACACCCCTCGGGAACTACTTGTTCAGGAATTCAAAGGCCATTTAGTTGACTACAACTACCCAATCAATAACATTACGCTTAAATTGTTAACTTCCAATAATCTTATTGCTTTCAACTTCAATCATTTAACTTTAACATTCAACAATTTCCATTTCATGCAATTTCAACTATAGAATTTAATATTAGAATCCCATTTCAAAACGACTTAAGTCACATTTAGATAAAAACTTAATGTAAAATTCCAACTAGGCAACATCTTAGAAAAGTAAATGATTTGGGAATTGACTACACAAAAATGAGGCTATTATTTTTGGTGGAGTGTATGTGGAAGTGTCTACGGGTTTCTTAGCACCAAAAATGAGTGCTAACGACCTGGGTGGACTGAATATAAATGGTTTTAAAAGAAAATAGGATCCAAAATAGCTAAGATTCCTTGACCGATTAGTAAATTCGTAAAATCCATAAAAGATCAAGCACAAACTCAATAATTAGTTAGAAAGTCAAAACCATAAGGATTAAGCTCCAAATCCTAAGAATACCTCCTCGTCTTCGACCCCACCTATATCACATTTCTGTGATCCCACAGCGGTCTCAAAATGCATCACTAAGGCAAGTTCTAGAACAAACTACAATCACCGGCACACTCATAGCAATCAACAATATAAACACTAAAGGAAAGTGTTTTTCTCAATAAGGCTCAAATTTCTCACAATTTTTCATAGTGGAGGCTACAAGCGTGCTAGTCATGCAATTCACCCTATTAGGTTGCTTTTATGACACATCTCTAAAAATTTAGTTGCAAGAGGGAAGATTTAATTGCTTTTAATAGATTTTAGCTAACACATTTCAAAGCAATTAATTTAATAAGGACAAGCAAATTCCTAGCATACTACCATTCCATAACCCGTTATTAGAATTCGTAAAGTTCAATTGGAAAATCCAAGATCAATAACAGACCTAATAAGTTGCTATAAAACAACAATATACTAGGAACAAGATTCTAGTGAAGTTAACCCTCCCCACACTTGAGATTTGCATTGCCCCCAATGCAAAAACAGTTTAAAAGTACGAGTGCGAAGGGGCGAAGGGAACGAGAACTTCCTCGGGGGTTTGTTTGAGGAGCGAGTGCATTTGCTGAACTAATTGCCAGCCGGCGCACGATTCCGACATCCATAAAAGCTAGAGCTTTAATCAATTGCCTAAAAAGAAAGCAAACATAGAAGGTTTGAACTCGAGTGACATTGTGCAAAACCGCACCCAAATGTCAGTCGAGTAAAATAGTTCCAAAAACCAACTAAGATGAGTATCAAGTCATGGAATAAAAATGTCTAACACATGAGGCACGTAGGCACTCTTAATGGAAACATAAAGATAGTGATGATAATGTTTGAAAATGTGGCAATGAGCAAATTAATAGGGCCATCCCCAACCCCCTGAACTAGGTCCCTGAGAACCGCCTTGATGGTCGCCTGGCTGAGTCCATGGATCCCAACTCTGATGATTAGAAGGAGCATTATGATACCGCTGCTCCTGCTGCAACTGCCTGTCATACTCTTCCTGGTGTTGGCGCTGAGCTTCCGCCAATGCAGCATCATGATCATAAACAGGGGGTGGGTGGTCGCGGGACTCAGGTGTACCCCATTGGTACAAGGGCTCGGCATAAGTGGTGTGATAGCCTTGTTGCTCGGCGATCCAGTTGAGATTACCAACAGTCCAATCAGTTCGGTACTCGAGGTTTCCCATCCGGTAACCCATTTCATGCCTGAAATCGTTGAAATCATCCCTGAACTCATTATGACCCACTTCAAGTCTTCCAATTCCCTGCATAAGATCAGAAAGAGAGGGTTGAGCTTGTCCCTGTTGTTGCTGCTGGGCTCTTTGGCGTCTCGATGGTTGTTGGGGTTGCTCGGTCGCTTGTTTTTCAGGATAGGGAATAAATCCCTTTTTGTTTTTAGACACTGCTTCAGCTGCGTGGTACATAAGATAACCGACACTTTTCTGATTGAGATCCACTTGAGTCAAAGCAGGCCTTATTCCAAAATTGACACCCAAACCCTTAGCAAGCAAAGTGACAAAGTGACCACCAACAATAGGACTTCGGTCCTTTAAACCCCCACCAGTCGTGTCAAGGTAATTTGCCACACAATATGGAAAGTTGATGTGGTTCCTCTCATAGATTTGTCTCAAATACCAAATATCCGCCAACGTCACTTTCTCGCTGTTTTCACGCCTGTTTGCAATAGTGTTGGCGATGAAACGGTGAATGATACGAAGACGGGTATTATTCATGTCTTTGTAGGAAACCGAACTAGCTTCAAACTCCTTAGCACTAAACTGCTCCCAAAACTCCCCCTCAATAAAGTCTTGAGTGTCATCCACTCGAGCCCCAGAAATCAAATAATCATCAAAAAAAGTATAGCCGAGCTCAGCTGGAGTATAGATGTCCAAACATTCAGCTAGTTGTCTCATGGAAAGAAAGCGTGGTTCGCCTCCTAACCTGAATTTCATGAAATTAGCATCGGTAGCCGAGGTTACATCTCTTTGCAAGATCAAAGTGGAAAAGAACTCGTAGCATAATTCCTTGAACACTGGTTCCCTGATGTTAAACAATCTTTCCCACTCGGTGAATTCGTACACATTCCCTTGATACTCAAACCTCTGAATGAGAAGTTCACGAATCTGCTGAGAGAGACCAATTGCCTCAAGAGGTTCCCAGTCTACGTATCTGGACAGCTCAAACTCCTTTTTTAACAAATTGAACAAGTTCCTGGCATACTTCGTGTAATGTACCCATCTCTGATCAAATCGAAGCCATGGGTGGATGTTAGCCGGAATAAATAGTGCTTCAGCAACATCAGGACCGACATGTGGGAATTCTTCCTCATCTTGCAATTGAGAGGTGGAAGTTTCAGCGGCTCTCTTGGAAGTGCTGGTTTTGCGTGACTTGCGTAAGGTTGCTGCTTGCTGCGAAAAATCAATAGAGAAACACAGTATTGCACAAAACAAATGTTAGTGTTAGTCGTAATCATAGACATGTCTCGTATGCAAAATGAGCGATAATATGTCTAAATCATAACCTCCCCCAACAAATAGTCTTTTCCCAACCAAAGTAGCATAAAAGTAATTCACCAAAAACACCATAACCAAACATGGCCAACAAGTTCAAATCTTTACTCACAAACTCATCAAAGTGCCGAGAATATGTAATCCAATATTAAACTAAACCAAACCAAAAACAATGCCTAATCAACATCATCTTAGTTAAGCTAGTCTTACAATCACAATTACACATTAGTTCATACAATGTACCATCATTCCAAGAAAGTCCATCATGGTCATTCAATTTATCGATAATAATAGTATCAAACATATACTTGAATAATGGCAACGCAAATGCATAGACAATTCTCAAGCAATGTCTTACAACCAATAATTATATCAATCAAAAATCATGACCAAAATTTACACCCAATTCATCTCCCCCAACATTAACATGAACCTCAATCACCAATTATCACCTTTACATTATGAAACTAAATGTAAAATAAACAATTATGATCAAAGTGATAAAGATATCATGTCAATTAAACAACTACAAACTCTCATCATCATCAAAATTCGGAATACCCATTTTCACATAAACCCTAATTTGCAAAGTTCATCAAATCAAGCAAATAAACATAGAATCATGGAGCAAATAGGATATGTAACATATAAACATCTTTAATAGCATGAAAAGTACAAGATTAAACATCCCCACACTTAGCAATTGCAAAACCCACATGTAAAGTAATGTGAGAGTAAAAATCACAAATCGCAAGTAAAAAGATGTTAATCCATACCTTGGGAGCCATTAAAACAAGAATTGGAGATGAAAAGAGTGATAATTTTTCGAAATAGGGATAGGGTTTATTTAGTGTACCAGCCGTATGAGGAAGAAGAATGGGATAATTTGGGGTTAGGTGAAAAAATGGCCAAAAATCGTATTTTAAAACTGCAGATATAGAAGATAACCCGGCGGCTTGGTATGTTACCCGGCGGGTTGATGTCGGGTTGGGCGCGGGTCAGGCCCGGGTCGCCAGGTATCCGGATCAAAACAAAGAAACAACCCGGCGGGTTGAATTGGTTAGCAACCGGGTCATATAATGAACCCGGCGGGTCGTCACAGGATACGCCGGCTCATATAGGCTTTAAATGGGAGAATCATTCTGTTAACAACATGTCGAGAAAAATTAATTCACCCGGCGTGTCAATGTATTAACCTGGCGGGTTGTTATGATGACCCGGCGGCTAACCTCACTCACCCGGCTGCTTACCTCCCGATTCCAAAAATCCCAGTTTTTTTTTTTTTTTTTTTTTTTTTTTTTTTTTTTTTTTAACCAAGGAAATCAACAATAATTATACTATCAATAATAATAATTATTATACACCTTATAACTAGAAGGATACGAAACGGGTTTTCTTGGACCCGTTTGAACACTTTGTTTATTAACGAGTCGAAAGCTTGACTCGACCCCGAATTCATTTGTCCTTGGGGTAAGCCGCGAGCTCCTCCCACTCGCTCTCCTCTTCTTCCTCGTGGTATAGTTTCAACCGATGACCATTGACAATAAAAGTTCCTCCATCCGAACCGAAAAGTTCAACATATCCGGATGGATAACCATGTTTGACCGTATAAGGACCGGTCCAACGAGGCTTGAACTTTGGTTGTTTTAGCTTGAAACGCGATTGAAAAAGAAGAACTTTGTCACCGGCTTTGAATTCTTTTCTCATCTTTAGCTTACGATCGTGCAACACTTTGGTGCGTTCTTTGTAGAGACGAGAATTTTCATAAGCTTGCAACCGGAGCTCATCCAATTCATGAAGTTGCATCATCCTTTTCTCACCCGCTTCGATCAAATCCAAATTGCAATTCTTGAGCGCCCAATAAGCTTTATGCTCAATTTCAAGGGGTAAATGGCAAGTTTTGCCATAAAGCAACCGGTATGGGGTCGTTCCAATAGGCGTCTTGTAGGCGGTTCGAAACGCCCACAATGCATCTTCAAGCTTTTTGGACCATATGGCCCGGTTGTCTTTCACCGTCTTCTCCAAAATTCTTTTCAATGCACGGTTAGTGTTCTCAACTTGACCACTTGTTTGTGGGTGATAGGAAGTCGAGAACCGGTGATTTACCCCATACTTCTTGAGAACTTTTTCCAATTGAGCATTTGCAAAGTGAGTCCCCCGGTCGCTAATCAATGCTTTGGGCAACCCAAATCGGCAAAATAGGCTTTTCAAGAAATCAATGACCACACGAGCGTCATTCTTTGGCAAAGCCTTAGCTTCCGCCCATTTGGACACGTAATCAACCGCCACAAGAATGTATTCATTTTTGAACGAAGGTGGAAACGGTCCCATGAAGTCTATGCCCCAAATATCAAATACTTCGCAAACTTGGATGCTAGTTTGTGGCATTTCATCCCTTTTGGAGATGTTTCCGGTTCTTTGACACGCATCACATGTTTGGCACAAAGTGTTTGCTTCTTTGAAGATTGTCGGCCAATAAAAACCCGCATCATAGACCTTCTTTGCGGTGACCGAGGGGCCATAATGTCCACCGGTGGGCCCATAGTGACATTCATCCAAAATCTTTCTTGTTTCGCCACCCGAAACACATCTCCTCACCATGCCATCCGCACAAACGCGGAATAAATAAGGCTCCTCCCAGAAATAATGCTTCAAGTTAGAGAAAAATTTGCTTTTCTCTTGGTGACTCATGCCCTTCCTCAAAACGCCACCAACCAAATAGTTTGCCAAGTCGGCATACCATGGTGCTTCCTCATCCTTGCTTTCATTACCTACCTGCAAAAGAAATTCCTCGGGAAAGGAATCATCAATATTAGTATCGCCTTGCTTGTCAAGATGTGGATTTTCCAATCTTGACAAGTGATCGGCGGCAAGGTTTTCGGCTCCTTTTTTATCCTTAATCTCAATGTCGAATTCTTGTAAAAGAAGAATCCAACGGATGAGACGGGGTTTAGCATCTTGTTTGTTGAAAAGATACTTTAAAGCCGAATGGTCGGTGAAAACTACGGTTTTAGATAGCACAAGATATTGCCTAAATTTGTCAAAGGCATATACGACGGCAAGCAATTCTTTCTCGGTGGTTGTGTAGTTTTGTTGGGCCCCATTCAAGGTTTTGCTAGCAAAGTAAATAGGTTTGAAATGTTTATCAATCCTTTGTCCTAGGACAGCTCCTAAGGCAAAGTCGCTTGCATCACACATGAGTTCAAAGGGCTTGGACCAATCGGGTGAGACTATGATAGGTGCCTTGGTCAAATGTTCTTTTAGGGCCGAAAATGCACTCAAACATGGTCCATCAAACACAAAAGGGGCATCCTTTTCAAGTAGCCTAGTCATTGGACGGGTGATCTTCGAAAAATCCTTAATGAATCTACGGTAAAAACCGGCATGACCAAGAAAACTTCTAATGCCCTTAACATTGGTCGGTGGAGGTAATTTGGCAATAATATCAATCTTTGCCCTATCAACTTCAATACCCAACCCCGACACTTTATGACCCAACACTATACCCTCTTTCACCATAAAATGGCATTTCTCCCAATTCAAGACTAGGTGGGCTTTCTCACATCTCTCCAACATTTTATCCAAGTTTTTTAGACATGACTCGAATGAATCGCCAAAAACTGAAAAATCATCCATGAAGACTTCCATGGAGGTTTCAACCATATCGTGAAAAATGGCGATCATACAACGTTGGAATGTGGCGGGAGCATTGCAAAGACCAAAGGGCATTCTCCTATAGGCATAGGTCCCAAATGGGCAAGTGAAGGTGGTCTTTTCTTGATCCTCGGGATCTATGGGTATTTGGAAATATCCCGAGAATCCGTCAAGGAAACAATAATATTCATTACCCGCCAACCTCTCAAGCATTTGGTCAATGAATGGTAAGGGAAAATGGTCTTTTCTCGTGGCGTCATTCAACTTCCTATAATCAATGCACACACGCCATCCCGTGACCGTCCTAGTGGGTATCATTTCATTTTGGTCATTGGCAACTACGGTCATCCCCCCTTTCTTTGGTACACATTGTACCGGGCTCACCCAAGAACTATCCGCAATGGGGTAAATAATACCCGCATCAAGAAGCTTAATTACTTCTTTCTTGACCACATCCACCATATTGGGATTAAGCCTCCGTTGTCTTTGGACAACGGGTTTAAAATCATCAACAAAATTAATTTTGTATTTACAAAAGGATGGGCTTATTCCCGGTATGTCGGATGTCCGCCAAGCGAAAGCTCTTTTGTGAGCCTTAAGTACATTCAACAATTTAAGTTTTTCATCATTCACAAGAGATGAAGAAATGATTACGGGTAGGAGATTTTCCTCATGGAGATAAGCATACTCCAAATGACTTGGAAGTTCTTTCAAATCCAAATCATGTGGTGGATCCTCCAATGACGTTTTGATTCTCATATTGTCATCCTTTGTGAGCTCCTCAAAAGCATTCTCACATTCGAGCTCTTCTTCGTCATTTGTTTCTTCCATGCTCATGACCAACTCCTCCTCGGTCATTCCTTCAACATTTGACTCTAGCAAGTCAACAAGCTCCGATTCCAATCCAAGCAAGCCTTCCAATTCTTCCTCCACCGCATCATCTACCACATCAATTCTAAAACACGAATCATCATTAGAATAAGGATGCTTCATGGCCTTATCGACCGTGAACGCAATCCTTTCATCACCCACCCCCAAGGTCAATTTCTTATCTTTAACCCCAATTATGGCATCCGCGGTATGTAGGAAGGGTCGTCCTAAAATCAAGGGCACTTTACTATCCTCCTCCATTTCGAGGATAACAAAGTCAATCGGAAAGGTAAATTGCCCTACTTCTATTAGCATGTTTTCCGCAATCCCAACGGGATATTGGAAAGATCTATCGGCAAGACGGATGCTCATGCGAGTGGGGGTTAGGGATCCTAGGGCCAATTTAGCATAAAGTGAATATGGCATTAAGTTTATACTAGCACCTAGGTCCGCAAGTGCATCACAAGTGATGATTTTACCCAATGTACAAGAAATGATGAAACTCCCGGGATCTCCAAGCTTGGGTGGAATTTGGGTTTGGACAAGTGCCGAGCATTCCTCATTCAAAAACATTGCCGAAGCCTCCGACAATTTCTCTTTGTTGCTCACCAAATCCTTAATGAATTTGGCATAATTCGGCATCCCGGCTAATACATCAACCAAAGGCACATTGATTCGAATGCCCTTGATCATGTCCACAAATTTCCCATATTGAGCCGCAATCTTTTCTTTTCTTAGCCTTTGAGGATAAGGAATCTTTGGCTTGTAAGCTTTCACAACCGGAGTAGGTGACACCGGTGTGACCATTGGTGTAGGAGCATCAACATTCTCTTCATTGTCTTCCTCCTCCATTTCCTGCACAAAAGAGTTAGAAACATTTTTGTCCTTGGTTTGAGGTGGTGGAAGCTCCTTTCCGCTTCTTGTGGTTATAGCATTCACATGCTCATTTCTCGCGGGTGGTGGTTGGTAAGGTTTGGAACCGCTAGAGGGTGAAGGTTGTGGTCTTGGGTTTTGTTGTGTATTACTCGGTAAGCCACCGGTTGGCCTACTACTTTGCCCCTCGGACAACCTCTCCATTTTCCGCTCCAAATCTTGAATTGAAGCTTGTTGATTCTTTTGCCCTTGTTCCATGCTCAACCGAATATTTGTCATTTGAGTTTTTATCCTCTCGGTTGCGGTTTCTTGCTTTGACATAAACTCCTTCATCATTTTTTCCATTGGAGTCAATGTTGGTTCTTGTTTTTGAACCGGTGGTGGTTGTTGTTCTCTAGAAGGGCTTTGGTGTCGATTTTGGTTGTAAGGTTGGTTTTGGGATTGGTTTTGATTGTATGATTGGTTTTGAGATTGGTTGGAGGTTTGGTTGTAAGGTTGATTAGGTCTAGAAAATCGGATTTGGTTTTGGTTTTGGTTTTGGTTATAGCCTCCGCCTTGGTAACCTCCCGAATTTCGGTTTTGATAACCCCCTCGTTGGTAGTTTCCGCTTTGATAATTACCTTGTTGAAGAAAGTTAACACCTTCCTCACCTCCTACCATTGGCAAGTCGTCTTGTGCACAATTAGCCGTGGCATGATTTCCGCCACAATTACCGCAACCATCTCTAAGCTCTTTGATTTCACCTTTGATAGCCTTGAATTGTGCATCAAACTTAGAAGATAAAGCCTTGATTTCTTTCATCATGGCCGAGTCATTGGAGCCTCCACTTCCACTACTAGTACCCTCGGCGAATGCAATATGCTTCTTAACCGGTTTCCCTCCTTTATCCTTAGCCCAATTTAAGCTTTGGATAACCTTGTCTTCAAGAAGCTTCCATGCTTCATTCGGTGTCTTGTAGAGGAATTGACCTCCTCCCGAGGCATCAAGAATACTTGCCGAATCCAAGTTAAGACCATTGTAGAATAACCCAATGATTTCTCTCTTCTTCAAATCGTGACCATGGCAATTCCTCAACATTTCTTTCATCCGACACCATGCCTCTACCAAAGTTTTGCCTTCTTGTTGTTTGAAAGCTCTAATCTCATTCAAAAGTCTTTCGGCCAAAGCCGGAGGATAAAATCGTCTAACGAATGCTTCCCTCATCTCATCCCAAGTAGTGATAGTGTTTGGTTCCAATTCTTGATACCAAATCTTTGCCTCACCACAAAGTGACATAGGAAATGTCCGTAGGCGAATCACCTCATCCATATTCGCCCCATACTTGAAATAGCTCCCGATTTCAAGAAAGCTAGCAATGTGTTGGTGTGGATCAACCCGCACCCTTCCGTCGAATTGTTTATCTCTAATGAGTTGCATATGATGCCCTTTTAAAGAGAAATTATCATTTTCAATATCTTGAACCCGTATGGCCGCCTCGGGTGTCGGTGCCACGGTTCTCGTCCGTGAGAACATAGGAGTATCATCCTCATCTGCCATCTCTTCTTCACCTTCGGATGGTGTTGAAAGATCTTCTTCGGTTGATGGAATTTCCTCCACAAAAGTCTCTTCCACCTCGATGGTGTTCCCCGAAGATGTATCGGTATCCGTTTGACTACTAGATGATTCCGATGATCTTTGCTTTGGTTTCCTCCTTCGTTTACTCTTTTTGGTCTTCTCCGGATTGGACAAAGGACTTAGAAGCTCTTTACCGGAGCTCCTTGTGTTCATCCACTACCAAATTTACACCTGAAAGTACACAAACGATAAAACCATAAACGCACCGGCGCAATACAAACAAAGGTAACTTTCCAAGAATAAATTCTAGAAAGGATCAATTAATCACACTTAAATCAATTTCACAAATCAAGCTCCGCGGCAGCGGCGCCAAAAACTTGGTGTGTTAAATCTAGTCTTAAAAATTTATCGTTGATAAGTAAACCAAAAAGTACCGAGCTAGACCAAAACACAACCGGGCAGTGGACCCTGTCGAGTGGTAGTATAGTTGGGTAAGTTCGGGTTCGAACACAGGGAACTATATTGGATGATCAATAGAAGTGTGAGCAATTTAAAAAGAGAAAATAAAATGTGGTTGGTTTGTGTGACCGAATTGTCACGTTGCTTAAAACTACGAAATTTTAGTTAAACTAGGCAAGTGGACTCTTTAGAGTCAAAGTGATTGATTTGGAACTTTCAAATATTAAAAACTATACTTGCTTGGATTAGATCGTTAGTGATTTTGGGGTGTAAAGTTAAACCGGTTATTTTATGCAAACAATTTTCCATCAAACCTAGGCTTAACATTCGCCATCACCTAATAATTCAACTTCAATTTACAAACCCATGATTCAATCAAATAATGGACATTCGCCATAGTTACCTATTTGCATATTTGAGCTTAACTTGTTAACCTATTCCAAAACCGCATCCACAATCAAGTTCAACAATTTATAGACAAAAAGTTGACAACAATTCACTAGATAGAAAACGTTCGCTATATCTATTAGCAAATTATCAAACAAGTTAATTATTTGACATCAAGCTCAAATACACAAATAATTGATTAAACACAAGTTCAAGTTAAAAGAGTTTATGATTCATCCAAACGAAAGACATTCGCCAAATCCGCTAACTCAAATCATACTAGTTAACTAGCTTCACTTGTAATAATTTTCACATTCGCGAAAATAGATTCATTTATACATTTCATACAAATGACAAGTATTTTTATTAAACAACAAACATTCGCCATAGTTGTTTAGTCAAAATACCCACAAGTTAAACCACCTCAACTAGTTACATACAAATTTATGGATGAATCTTAAACTCAAAGCATAAGTCAAACACCAAATATAACACCCCTAGTCACTAACTAGTTCATCCAAGCAAGTATAACAAAACCTAGCCAACCATCATAATCGCATCATCATACACACAAAACAACAAATAAACCAAGGAAAACATGATTATATTTAGATAAAAATGAAAACCGAGTTCGTACAATGTCGAGATGATGATTGTTAGTAACCGAGAGATGCTACACTAAAGGAAATCTTCAAGAAAATGAGAGAAAACCTTCAAGAACTCCAAAATCGCCACCTAGAGACTGGTTTTGTGTGTGTTTTTCGTGTGTGAAAAGTTGGTGAGATTCAATAGTGAAAAGGTACTTTTCTAGCCAAAAATTGATCTGCCGCCCAAACTACCCGGCGGGTTGTGCTATTACCCGGCGGGTTCTTTGAAATTTTAGGAACCCGGCTGCTTGAACATATAACACGGCGGGTCAATCGAAGAAACACAACCCGGCGGCTCAGTAGGATCACCCGCCGGCTTGTACAGGGTTCAATCGGCCGAATTTCTCTGTGATCAACAAATGATGGAAAAGTTAATTTACCCGGCGGCTAGCATCACTCACCCGGCTGGTAACCATAAAAACCCGGCGGCTTGTTTAAACAACCCGCCGGCTTCTTCAGGATTACATGACCCGGCTGCTACATACCCCAAGCCGGCGGCTTCAAGCAATTTTCCAGCAGACCAGCTTTTAGCTCGAGACTTCAACACTTTACAAACTTGCTCGAATCATAACCAAAATGCAGTCCAAACGACGATTCTTCAATATTGATGCCTGTAATTCAATTTAAGCTAAATAAGTACCAAAAGTTCATAAAGTCCACTTAAAATGAATGCAAAAACAATGATATCGCTAAAGATAAACTTATACAAAATGAGCGATATCACGCTCCGAGACTACGGTTGCGCAGATTTATTGTAACGTCTATCAGGTTTTATTATATTATCCTTTCTTGTTATTTTTAAATATGTTGTGCTGTTGTCATAATTATTTAAGAATGCATGCCATGATAATTGCTATGATAGGCTAGATAAATCTGTGTTTGCTATGATAAACGTTATGCTAGGGTAGTTATGCCTTAAACCATGCTGTTACTCTGCTCGTATGTAATTAAGATGTGTTTAAATTTATGAATTAGTTCTTAAAATGTTTTATTTATCCAACTTATGCTGTGGTTTGAAACCTATTGATATAATCCGGCCAATTGTAGAAATAGGTCCCTCAACTATTCTTTGTCTGAATGATTCGATGAACTCGGCATGGCCGCTGTTCTCCAGATTGAAATACATCATAGGAGACACGGAGCATAGGATTAAGAGATAAATTAGAATTGATTTCATATATCGAATGCTTTTGAGAGAACTTTCGTGTGACACCAGTCAAATTAGGACTAGTAGTTTGTGCCTAATCAAGTTTTAATATATGTAATTAGTTTTGTGTTAGGCTAATTAATGTATCAGTCAAAATATATATTGTTGAATATATATATACAAGTATTATACGATTTGATTAAATCGTACAAGTTTCAAATCGAATGTATTTCGGCTCAATTAAATACGGACGTTGGTGAATGATTTTATTAAATAACGGGATATTATTTAGTAGCGTTATTATATCCAAAATATTATTTTTATAATATTTCGTATTTCAATTTCGTATCGTACAAGTAACATTTACGCGATTAAAGCATTCAGCGCGCAAACAAAACGAAACAAGTTAAAGTTATAATCTTATAACTCAAATATAAAGTATTTGGTAAAATACTTCAATACAAATATCGAAAAATTATTTATATTTTAAAACATATAATTAAATGTTTTAAATAATTATTTAACGTTTAAACGAACGGGAAAACAAACACCGCATGGAGCACATTGCGTGGACTGAAAATGGTGGGGCTTCCACCAAAACCACCTCCATCTTTCCTTCTTTCTTCATTTCTCACTTCTCTTCTCTCTCTTCCTCCTCCATTTTCTCTCAAAATACAAACCACCACCACCTCATTAAATCACCAAATACTACCACGAAACGACCTCAAATTCTCATACTCGTTTGGAAGAAAAGAACCACCACGCAACGATCTACATTTCCATCTTTTTGGATTTTCAATCCGACACTTTGTAAGTTTTCCGACAAAAGTCGAAACCTCTTGATTTTACTTATTTTTACATGAAAATGGTTTATATATGTTTAAAATGTCCTAATATGGGTTGGGTAAAAGATTTGGACCGAATGGAAACCGGAAAACTCGTTTTCGACACATTTTCCGGCCATCAGACCGTAACGTCGCTTTTGGACCCAGATTTATGCGACGTCGGCTTCAACGTCGCAAAACCCCTCGTGACGTCGCATGGTGCGACGTCAGTCACAAAGTCACATTAAATTACGACGTCGCATATAGCGACATCAGCCTTAACGTCGCTAATACCACACAACGTCACACATAGCGACGCAGACCTTAACGTCGCAAACCGAACCCACGTCGCATTAGCGACGCAACACCCTACGTCGCATTGAATTGCGAAAGTCGTACATAGCGACGTCATGCTCAACGTCGCAGTCAGGATCTGCGAGGTCGCACCCAACGTCGCACAAACCAGGAACCAGAAAATACAGATTTTCACTAAGTGTCGAGACCCTAAATTTTATCATTTGTTTTCACCCGAATTCAAGTCCAGATGCATTTTTCACCAAAGCAATATAGTAGGAATAAAAATTTTCCAAGCTGACTTGGCAGCTCGACCCCAACCAGGGGCTCTGCCCCTTGGACCCCACTAGGGGCTGCCGCCCCTTGGACCCCGCTACCAGGGGCGCTGCCCCCGGACCCCCGTACTTAGATTCCGTAAGCACATTTCACACCAAGTGTCAAACTTGTAACGCTTATACGATACAACTTTTCAAACGTAATGGAATATACTTTTCAAATATAACACTTCGAAATCAATGTGATAACATCAAGGTTATTATTACAACTAATCACCAACGGGCCGTACACGTTTTCAAATACTCAAATCAATCAACCAAATCTTAGTAATTTGGACAAGGCAATCAACCAAATCGGGGTAATTTGGACAAACGACTACAAAGGTAGTCTCTCGAGATGCCTGATCAATTAATAACCATCGCGTGTCATGGACACCCTCAGGTTACAAGTCTTCGGACATCAATACAAGTCAAGCCAAATCAAGTTTATTTGTTTAAACGCTTCAAGACTCAGGTGAGTCTCATGGCCCCTATTTTACTGCTTTTCAATCAGGGGTGTGATATTATTGCTCGTTTTGTTTTACAAGTTGAACGCAAGTACAAATCAAATCAAATACTACATGAGTTTCAAGCTAATCAATTTAAAGTCCTCCATAGCATAGTTTGGTAATACGTAGTAGCGTGAATGTTATTATATGATATCATATAGGATTGACAATCCTCGTCCGGGTTAGCACGCACTAACTGGTCAAACGGACGTATTAGCATTTGGGAAGACGAGTGTGGATTAGGCACTCGTATGAGGCATTTCAAGTTAGGTTTCCTTAAGTGGTCCTAGCAACTCAAGTTAAGCTCAGACTATGTGCTCATGGATGTATAACTTTTATCTTGCTTTATTGCATTTTAAATTCAATTATAAATCTTGCGGTTCATACAACAGATATTGACATACAAACCTGTGAGCTCACCAGCGTTTCGCTGACCCATTTTAGCTTATATCACAGGTACACAGCAGTAGGTTAGACTGCACAAGCAGGGACTATTAGCTCGAGTCATCATTCATACAATCAGAGATTTAGCTGCATTATTATATTTTGTATATATTAATTATGCACTTAAATCTTTCAATTTAAGTCGAGCTAATGTAACTATATTTTTGATGTAAACTTATGTTTTATCAATACAAGTTCAAAATGACGCATGTAGTGGTCGTTCATTATATATCTTTGTGCTTTGATTATTGATTAGTAACACCCAAATCATGCTTCCGCAAATCAATAAATTTGGGGGTGTTACATTTCAGAGCATTCGTGACTTAACCATTAATCCAGAAACTCTGCCTGAAACAAACCGATAACTATCCATGTTACACTACTGCATGTTCTTGTTTGATTGTTGCTTTAGGGTTTGCATGCTAGTATCTGTTTATCTATTGCGGTTGTTGGATTCATGATTAGGTTTTCAAACATAGAATAATTACATACAACAGTTTAACATGCTAGTATAATTGCAATAATCTATATGAAATAATGTCGAACAATTTAAACGATCGTTAGACAGACTTTCTTAACTTATTCCGCGGGGTTACTCCTGTTCACTTTATTGTTTATTCAACAATTCGTGCCACGATACGGACGTCTCAGACGACCGAGACTGGGAATAGGATTCGAGGTTAGTTGTCGGTTAAATTGGTACTACATTTGGGAGAACTTCCGGTGTAGCTTACACTCCATATCTGTTATCCATGTGACATGTTATTTATTTGATTGTGGACAACTCTACGTTAGATAAGTAATAGGATAGGAGCAATGGCCCATTAGGACATATACAGTAATGATACGGGATCTCTGGGCGAGGCATCGGAAAAACCGTAAAACGGCTTAGTACTTGGTATAGCGCTGGAACCACCTATGGTGAAGTACAAATGCGTGGAAGCCACGAAAAGGCCGTAGGTACAATACTATGTTGAAAATCGTTCAGAGACCCCAAGTCAGCACTGCTAGGATTCATTGTAATTAGAGCCTCAATCCTCATAACTACCCCTAAATAGCATACACCGATGTTATAGCAAACACTCGTGTAATCCATAGTTCTCTCAACGACTTCACTCCTCATTTACCTTTCTGTCTTTTAATTTACCTAGAATAGAAAACAAAACCCCCAAAAGTTTTAAAACCCTAGCTAAATTACCAAAGATAATTGATTCTCCTAAGATCCCATGCCCGTTGTGGTTTGAAGAACGACACCTGAGTCATACCTGCCGCTTACTATACAAGTAGTAGTATAACTTAGGCTTCCCTGCACTATAAATATAAAACCACCCCTCCGATCGCCCGCTCTGACTGGAAGGCCCGCAACGACCAGGAAGAAATTATTGAACCGACCGTTGGAGCGCGATCAGGCAACATCTCCAAAAGAGATGAAATGCCACAACAAAGCATCCAAGTTTGTGAGGTGTTTGACATTTGGGGTATAGATTTCATGGGTCTGTTCCCACCATCTCATAAGTGTGTATATATTTTGGTTGCTGTGGATTATATGTCCAAGTGGGCGGAAGCCAAAGCGTTACCTAAGAATGATGCCCGAGTTGTGATTGATTTTCTGAAAAGTTTGTTTTGTCGGTTTGGAATCCCTAAAGCTTTAATTAGTGACCGTGGGAGCCATTTTGCGAACCAACAACTAGAGAAGGTATTGAAGAAGTATGGGGTTAATCACAGGTTTTCAACTTCTTACCACCCACAAACGAGTGGTCAAGTAGAAAACACTAATAGAGCATTGAAGAGGATTTTAGAGAAAACGGTTAAGGACAACCGGGTTGTTTGGGCAAAGAAATTGGATGATGTTTTGTGGGCATTTCGAACTGCCTACAAGACGCCGATTGGGACGACACCTTACCGGTTGCTCTATGGAAAAACGTGTCATTTGCCGATGGAGATAGAGCATAAGGCGTATTGGGCACTCAAGAATTGCAATACGGATTTGGTTGAAGCGGGTGAGAAGAGGTTTCTTCAATTGCATGAGTTGGATGAATTGAGGATGAATGCTTATGAGAGTTCAAAGTTGTATAAGGAGAGGACCAAAGTTTGGCATGATCGGAAATTGAAGGTGCAGAAGGAATTTAAAGCTGGAGATAAGGTACTTTTGTTTCAATCTCGTTTTAAATTGAAACAACTGAAGTTTAAACCTAGATGGACCGGTCCATATACGGTTAAGCACGGTTATCCTTCTGGTTATGTTGAGTTGTTTAAAACAGATGGAGGAAGTTTCATTGTGAATGGACACCGACTAAAGCATTATCACGAGGAAGATGTTGAAAACGAGTGGGAGGCACTCGCGATTTACACCAAGGACAAATAAATTCGGGGTTGAGTCTAGCTTTGGACTCGTTAATAAATTAAGCCTTTCTCGGGAAGTAACCCGTGCCTGTATCCTTTTGTTTTAAATTTCTATGGTTTGAACTTTGTGGGTGTGTTCACTGGAAACCCTCACGAGACTATAACTCGTCCACTTGGGATACCGAGGGGTTTAAAGGCTTATTGCATATGCTAAATGCAATCGTGAATCCTACGAAAGTGAGTTAGGATTTATTTTTATGTTTGAACTATGTATTGAATTGTTTTATATGTTATGTTTTTTTTTTTTTTTGTTTTGTGTGTTGCGCTGTTGAATGATGCTACTGACACGGACTTGCACGTGCATGCTATTGGACTTTTCAAGAGATATCAGGGGAGTTTTATTGTTCTACTTCTTTTCTCTCATTTTCACTATGATTTTATTCTGTTTAGTACAATGGGGACATTGTACAACTTAAGTGTGGGGATGGGGGTCGAAAAGAAGTTTACTTGTCCTTAGGTTTTGTTGTATCTTTTTGGATTTCAATTAAAAATTAAAAATTAAAAAAAAAAAAAAATTAACCACTATTTTTTAATTGTGTTTTATTTTTTAAGTTTTGAGACTAATTATTTATTAGTTAAAATAGTTTTATCAAAAGTTTGTTTTATTTTTAAAGTTTAGACTTTAACATGGATTTAAACTTTTTGTACATATAATTTTTAAATAATAATAAATTATGTATAGTTTCTTTATATGATGTACTGATAGGCAATCTATATGAAAATTTCTGAATTTTAAGAAGTAAATTTTAAACTTGTATATTACTTTGTGGTAAACATACTATGATGTATAACAAAAAGTCTTAATTCCTAGATTTAGCATGCAATATTTTATATTTTTGGTATTTATATAAAACCATTTGAGGGTTTACTAATTGTTTCCTCTGTTGTATGAAAATACAGACCTGGTCTCATATTAGTATTCTTAAAAATAAGCAAAAGAGATATAAAATCTTTAAAATTAAGATTCCCAAAGTTATCAAACTATGTCGCTCTGTTATACTAAGGTATAGACCTGTCACCGCTGGTTTGATTTGAAAGGGTTTGCTTTACTTGAATCAAGTTATGTCGCTTTGTTGCATGAAAATGCAGACCTGTCACCAATGTCTTGATTCTTAAAAATGATTTTTATATACTTATTTTAAATATAAAGTAAAGTGCATGACTAAATTTTAGGGGTATATCATAGGTGGGGATCATATGTAATATACATACTAACAATAAAGTGATTTCAGAAACTTGAGTATAGATTGTTTAAGTGGACAACAATATTAGTAATCATTGATGAGCTATATATTATGTGAATAATAATAAAGGAATTGATTCCCTTATTGTACAAAATAGTTTTCCATGTTAATTAAATTGTTTAAATTTTAGAAATTGAAACGGATTTTTAATTTAAGTATTTTAATTTTTAAATATTAGTTTTATGCTTATATGTAATCATATTTAGATTAGTGATGTATAGATATATTTAGTAGTTTAGTTTTAGTCTACTTGAGGACAAGTAGAGTTTAAGTGTGGGGATAATTTGATAACATTGAATAATGTTATATTTGTATAGTAATATTTCATAGTTTTTATATACTTTTAGTTACAATTATTTGATAAAATATAATTATTTTGTTAATATTTACAAAATAGGTAGAAATAGAGTTTGAATTAGTATAGAATGAAAATGAGTTGAAAGTAGAGTGAATAAAATAATTTTTGTATAAAAGTTAATTTGTCCTAAATTTAGTTGGTACAAAGTGGTTAAAAGAGTAAAGAAAATAAATTCAGTTTGTGTATATATGAGTTCGAAAAGTTAAATGGATTGAACGAAAAGAATTAGATTGAATATTTATTAGAGTTTATGAGTTGTACTAAATAATTATTTGGGCTAAATAATAATATTAACTAATTGTAATAATAAATTAATAATAATTTTATACGTTATTAAAATATGATACTTATGTAGTAGTAATATTAAATTGTAATATAATAATAGTTAATAGTTATGTTAGTTAGTTTAATAAATATAATAATGTTAAAGTTAGTAATATAATACTCCCTCCGTCCCAAAATTATTGTCCACCAACAAAAAACACACAGTTTGATAAAAGTGGGACCACACAAGTTTTCAACCACTCAAATAGAATCTGCATCCACTAAACTCTCTTCTTATTGGTTGAAATGAGAAGTGGACAATAATTTTGGGACATCCCAAAAAGGAAAGATGGGCTATAATTTTGGGACAGAGGGAGTAGTTAGTAATGATAATGTAATTTTTAATAATAATAAATGATGATCATTACTTCTATGTGGCAGGTTTGACTTGAATTGGTGAGTCACAAGATCAAAAGTGTGGCATGGAGAAAGCCTTCACGTGAGAGGCGGCTAGCAAACTTGGAGCAGATGAAAGTTTGATCCATAAGGCGGATCAACATCCATACGCCGTATGGATTGTGACCCAGCAACATTTTAATAGCAGCCTTCATTCTGTCGCAGATACATACACTTTTTCATATATAAAAAAATAGGTTATGAATTTTGAAGGTACTTTTGAGGGTTTTCATACTTTTGGAGACCGTTCATTTGTTTCAATCATTCGGCTACTACGGATCATCATTTAATTATTGTAATCATTCGATCAACTCTTTTATTTCATTATAATTATGTTTTCTTTGATTGTAATTATTTCTTGTGATTATTCTTGCTTGAATCTGAGTAGCTAAACCTTTTATACATTTACTTGGATGAAATAACTATTGATTAGGGGTATTTTTATTTGATGTTTATATTGATTTAATTATATTTAATCGAGAACCTTATATATTTAGGTTTAATTATTAATTCTAATTTATTTGGTAAATGAATAAGTGATTGTAGCGGATGTTTGTCACTTATATGTTTATTATCAATTGTTTGTCTATGAATAATTGAGCTTTGATTGCGGACGCAGATAAGTAATAAATTAGACAGTTAAATTTAAACGTATAAGATAGTGATTTTGGCGAACGTCTTTCACTAGATTAAATTGTAATTTGGTAAATTAAGATTAGTGTGTAGGTGATGGCGAATGTTAAGCCTAGACTAATCGAAATGAACATGAATTGCTAAATAAACTGGTTTTAACTAAATACCCCGAAGTCATTAGTGAAATAATCCAAGTAAGTGTCGTTTTTAATATCTGATAAAGTTCAATTAATCAATCTGACTCTTCCTGAGTCCCCTTAGTTAAATATAGTAGTTGTTAAGCAACGTGACAATTCGGTCACAACAAACCCAAGTCTTTTCTGTACTATATTAATTACATTTTTAGTTTTTATTCTTAAATTCACAATCCCTGTGGAACGAACTTGGACTTACTGTAGCTATACTATACACGATAGGGTATACTTACCTCAGTTGTGTAATAGTAAGTAGTGGTTTTTCTTTGTTTAATTTTATAACTAGATTTTACACATCTATCATAGTCAGAAAGGAAAAATTATTTCATTATTTGGTTAGTTAAGTGAATCCTTGTAATCAGGGGCGGAGGTGTTCAGGAGGTTGTGGGGGCCCAAGCCCCCAATGGCCCATTAAATTTTAGCATATATTTGAATAGTTTTTGGACCAAGCCCTCACTCCAATTTTATAAATGCCCTCAACCCATTTGTAAAAAACCCCTAAGCCCAATTAAAAAAATCAGCCTAGACAAAAGGAAAAAAAAAAAAAAGCACGCATATTGTAACATCCTCAAAATTGGCCTAGTTGAAATACGGTATTTTCCTTAATTTAATTGTTATTTAAATTGTATTTTAAATACTTGGTGTATTTTGATAGCTAAATTAATAAGTCAATTGGTCAATTGGCTTATTGTGATAAATGAATTATTACATGTTTTAAATTTATTTAGTTGAAAGTATAATAAAAACTTATTTCTCGCAAATGGTTTTTAGGTTCCAGACAATAGATTTAGGACGGATATAATTTACACTGTGTTTGGCCTAGTGTAAATGGTGAGGCAGACCTTAGTCATTTCATTTCCTGATTTTGATTTACACCTCAAAACACACACACCCTCTCAAAGAAGAAAATGAAATTCACAATCTGATTCTAGCACATTGAAGCTGTGATATTGATTGTAACTTGTTCTTCATTGTCATTATAACCTCTTCATCCAAATATTGTAAGTGAGAATACCCATTTTCATGTTCTAGTTGAAATGTTAAGTTTGGTAAATTGATGATAGAATGGAGTTAAATTCGTGCTTGAAATGTGTTATATGATCATGGTAAACTGATCACATATTTGCATTTCAGATTATTGCAATTACTTAGTTGAAATATGAATTTGAGCTAAAGTTTTGAATATCTTGAAAATTGATGCATGTTTGGATTTAAAGGCTTGATGATCCTTGTTTGTTGTTATTACATGTTTGTAAGTGTTACCTGTGATTAATTTATGGTCGAACTTGTGTTACATAGCTGAAATTGGGTGTTTGTAATTCTGTGTTCGTGCTGAGTTTGAGCTGCACCAGCAGGTACTGGAAATGATGAACTAGCCGGCGGGCAATGTACCCTAGCCGGCGGTTTGTTCATCTGTTGGGTGACCCGGCGGGCGATAGGCTCTAGCCGGCGGCTCGTGTCATATAACCGGCGGCTTTGAACCATAACCGGCGGCCTCTAGAACCTTTAAAACACAAAATAGTTCTGTTTGTGAAAAATTAAATTTGCCCGGCGGGTTGTGTTAGAAGCCGGCGGCTATGGGTGGGTAGCCGGCGGGTCATGTGACCCAGCCGGCGGCTATGATCTCGAATTCAGCAAACAAAAACTTTGATTTAAAAACCCTTCTAATTAACATGTGATATGGTTAAAGGATCTAGTAACCTGCAATATAGTATCATAACGGGTTAATATATGGAATTATATACATATTGATGTAATGTGAACTTAATTAACAAGTTTGATGCCAATAGTACATTTATTTCAAGTTATGAACATTTGAAATGAGTTATTGACTTGTAACCTTTGTTGTGATTTCAGATACGACGAAGACTCAATAAAATTAGAACTTTGAGTGGTGATCATCTTCGTCAAGGGTGAGTGGATCTTAGACTTTCAGTCTAATTTGGTTGTAACAATATGGTTACAACGGGTAAATGTGAATTTACTGTTTTCATTGTTAAGTTAATATTTTGCCATGATGATTATATTTAGCTTAATTACTGGTGTCCTTGATTGCCTTGATGGTTGTGGACTATATGAATGTCGGGGGTCAACGTGTGTTGGGTTTGTGTACTATTACTTTGGACATCATAAGTGCTTTGTACATGTGTTGTTCACTGAAATTATGTTGTAAGTAGTAATAGTACCAAGCTATCGGTTTAGCCACTGATTTGGCCTTCAGTTGGTTTTAAGTGTTACTTGGGGAACCACCGCGGCATGAGGGTACTCCAAGGACCACCGATCCTTCATGATTAACTGTTGCTATGCTTTGTTGTATTCATTTGTTAAGCTAAGTTAGTTGATAGTTTGAGATTTATTCACTTAGCTTCGTGCTAACCCCTCATTACTTCTTGCAGGTTTACTTTGGTATGTGGGTGGGCAAGAAGTACCATAGGAATGGAATGTTTGACAGGCTCACTCTGTTTTGTTAACTATGTTAAGGTTATGACATATGTTTTGGATTTCTATAACACTAAACTTATCGTGTGTAATGTCTAGGATAATCTAGTTTAAAGACTGTATGTATTTGGATTGCCATTTTGAAATGTAAATATGCAATCCAATGTTTTGTATCTAAACTTGCGCTTCCTTTAAAATATATATATATATATATATATATATATATATATATATATATATATATATATATATATATATCCTTGTATTTTCGAGTAGGGTGTTATAAATGCACTTTTTATGTAACACCCTCCCCCTGAGCCCACTGGGCTCACGCGGTCCACAGCTGGGCCTGAGGAGCAATGTTAATATAAACCCACTGGGCCAGGTCTGCAGCCCAATGCACCACAACCACATCACCTGAGGAATCCTTGTGGTTGCCACATCTTGCATAGGTCGTCCTTGATGCTAACGACCGTTTACCAATCCCATTAAATTTGGTCATGTGCCATGCATGTGAGGGTAAAAAGGTAAATTCTCATACCCTTTTATCTTATGAGTCACCATCTTCTCTTTGAAAAACAAAACACTTTACTCTCTCTCTCTCTCACTCACCATACACCTACAAACACCAATTAAAATTCCATTTTTTCTAACCCTTAATTAAACCCCTAAATCAAGTAAATGAAATGTTTATTAAATAAATCATAACATTGTGAGGGGGCGCTTGGTTATAATAGGGGAATGGGAATGGGAAAGGTAAAGGGAATACTAAGGGAATGCAATCAATACATAATAGTATTATAATTATCATAGATGTTGCTCGGTACGTCTAAGTAATAATTATAAAATATATTGAAAAGTATAAAATACTTTATATAATTCCTAATTAGTATACTAACTGTAAACTTAAAATACATATAGATGAAAATCATATAATATGTTGTACAGCACATAGCATCTGATATATGTATTACTGGGGTTAAAAAATTGTTTTGATATTTATAATTACTGGTGGGTTGAAATAGGGTGTATGAATTTATCGAGGATGCGTTGAATTGCATATTAAAGTGTACGAATGTCGAAGATAATGACGGAGACAAAATAGGAAGAGTGGAATACCATTGCTTGGTTTATTACCCCCAAATTAGTGGGGAATGGGGGATTACTCACTAGTAGGTAATGATATAATACCTTACAACAAACCAAGCATCATCAATCAGTATCATTCCCATTCCCTACCTTACAATACCTCCAACCAAGCACACCCTGAATATGTTACATTATACTCCAAATCGTAAACGTACAACCACATCATTGATATTTGGCTATTTTCCGGCCACCGCAGCCACCACCACCGTCACTACCACATCATTGACATTTGGCTATTTTCCGGCCACCGCAGCCACCACCACCATCACTGCTCCTGCTAATGTTAACGGTTGTACCTCAATCTGTGCCATTTTTCTGTATATAAATGAACGGCGGAAGGTAAAGCGACTATGACGAGGATGATGTGAACAATAGAGAGGATGTGTTGGTGGTTGCTGTTGACCGGAAACCAGCTGCCTCCGAACGAAATCAGTGATCACCATCACACGATTTTGTTTCGTCTTTCTAGATCTCGGTTTCATTTTTAGTGCCATCACACGATTTTGTTTCGTTTTACCAGATCTAGGGAAGAAATTGGGGTAAAGATGATGGCTTAAACATTGGGGTAAATTGTTAAGGTTTGGATCATCCTTGTGGTAATTGTAATGTTGATATTGTTGTTATTAGATGTTTTTGTTGATGATTATAACAACGAATGTTATTGTTGTTTATTTAATTTTGATTTGATGATGAAATTAGCAAAATAATGAAAAGTCTCATGTGTTGTTGATAAAGAATTGATGATGGGGAAGATGATCTTGCTGTTGTTAATAGATGACGAGATGGATGGATCTCATGGAAGCATGAATAACAAAATAATAATAATAATAGAAAGATTAATAAATTAATTGAAAAATTGAAAAATCATAAGATAATGTTATTTAACTGGAATGACTTTTTTACCCTCACATGCATGGCACATGACCAAATTTAACGGGATTGGTAAACGGTCGTTAGCGTCAGGGACGACCTATGCAAGATGTGGCAACCACAGGGATGACCCGTGCCAAAAAAAACTTGCAGGGACGACGAGTGTATTTTTAGACAAATCACAAGGACGATCCGTGTAATTTTGTCTCGTTATTGTTTTGATTTGCTTACTAAACAAGCTTCCAAAAGTTTAAAGTATCAACATATTCTTCATTGATCATCCCAAAATCAGGTAATTTAATCTCTCAAATAATTTAGGGTTTGCAAATTTTATGTTAAATTTGATATATAATGTTATATTAATGTAGCTATACTTGGTATTTACCTATTGTGTTTTAAATTTGACCCAATTTTTAATATAATCGAATTATCTAACTTGACTATATAACAAAATATGCAGCAGGTCAGTAGCTATCAATAGCTATTATTAATTCTTGGTTATTTTTTTATTTATAAATTTATTGATATTCATGTTATATAGCAGCCATAGCCTAAGTAGTTTATTTATGATATACTACCTCCGTCTCAAAAATATAGTCCACGTTTCCTTTTTCGGACGTCTCAAATTAATTGTCCACATCCAAATATGGAAAGGAAATTTTGATAGTGATTACCAAATTACCCTTACTTCAAATTGTTATTACAAACTTTATAGAATGTGGTAATTAATTGCTTAAGGGTAAAACTGTCATTCTGCAAAAAGTAAGAAAGAGAATGCAGTAATGATTGTACTTTTATTAAACTGCGTGTTTTTGGTCGGTGGACAATTATTTTGGGACGGAGGGAGTAATTGTTATAAATTTGTCTAGAACAATGAGAAGATTTCTTATAATCAAGGAACCATCTTCATCAACACCGAATGATAGTATTAAAGAATCTCCAAGGGAAAATGCCGCAAGTACTCCAAAAGCTAAGTCTACTTTTTCAACGCCAATTAATGTAGTGGAAATGGAAAATCTTCCTTGGGATCCATATGATAGGCCAAGAATTTTTCAATATAACCCTAATCAACGAGATGCGAAAAGGAGACAGTATTGGCTTAGAGGACCTTCTCAACCACGTGGTCATATTTTTCCCAAAAAAGATGGAGATAACGGAAGAAGTTTTGTCAAAGCTTGGTATGGTAAATATGGTAATTGGTTAGAGTATAGTGTTAAGGCGGACAAAGCCTTTTGCTTATGTTGCTACTTATTTAGAGATAATGTTGGTAAGCAAGGTGGGAATGATGCATTTGTGACGGAAGGTTTTAATAGTTGGAACAAAACGGAGAGACTTAAAAGTCATGTGGGTGGGGTTAATAGTTATCACAATAGAGCACTACAAAAATGTGAAAATTTAATGAGACAAAATCAATCTATTGTTGCGGCCCTTCATAAACAAGATGACATTGTGAAGAAAGAGAATCGGCTTCGATTGTGTGCTACTATATATGCTTGTCGGTTTTGTTTGAAATGTGCGTTACCATTTCGTGGTCATGATGAGAGGGAAACATCTCTTTTTAAAGGTAATTTCTTGGAGTTAATGGACTTAATAATGAGTCAAAATGAGGAACTCCGAAAACTACCGAAAGTGGAGAATAATAAGTTAGTGTCTCCATGTATTAAAAAAGATGTAGTTAAATGCTTCCAACAAGAAGTACTCGAATCCATTTTTAAAGAAATTGGCGATGATGTGTTTGCTTTGTTAGTTGATGAGTCTAGTGATGTATCTAAAAAGGAACAAATGGCAATTGTTTTACGATACGTTGATACTCATGGACTAGTTAAGGAGAGATTTGTGGGTCTTGTTCATGTGAAGGAGACATCTTCTTCATCTCTTAAATCATCTATTGATGCCTTTTTTGCAAAGCATAAATTGAGTTTTAAACATGTAAGAGGTCAAGGATATGATGGAGCAAGCAACATGCGCGGTGAGTTCAATGGTTTGAAGGCAAAAATCTTGGAAGAAAATAACTCGGCATATTATGTACATTATTTTGCCCACCAACTTCAATTAGTGGTGGTGACGGTTGCGCGAAAACATTTGGCTATTGTGAACTTTTTTGACAAGTTAGCTATTTTGATGAATGTGGTATGTGCTTCTTGTAAACGAAAAGATATTTTAAGGGAAATAGAGAAAGAAAGAGTGGAAAAAAGCATTGGTAGTGGTATACTTGAAACCGGAAGAGGCTTAAACCAAGAACTTTCTCTTATACGGCCCGGTGATACACGGTGGAATTCTCATTACAAAACACTTTTGCGTTTGGTTGATATGTTTCCATCCGTTATTAAAGTCCTTGAATATGTTAAAGAAGAAGGTAGTAATGGTTCTAGCCAAAATCAAGCATGCGGGCTTTTAAAGTATCTAAAATCATACGACTTCGTGTTTTATTTGCATTTGATGTTGCACATTTTAGGCCTCACCAATATCTTGTCACAAGCTCTTCAAAGAAAAGATCAAGATATTTTGGAAGCGGTTTCGTTGGTGGAATCAACCAAAGAAAAAATGCAAGAGTTTAGAACACTTGGGTTTGATCCACTTTTAAAGAAGATGTCCTCTTTTGGTGAGAAGCATGGTATTCAAATGTTGAAAATGACGGAAGATTGTGTTAAATCAAGAAGGCAAAGGGACAAGATCACTAATAGGCATTATTATGAGTTTGACTGTTTTAACACCGTTGTGGATATGCAAATTCAAGAGTTTGGTGATCGTTTTAGTGAGGTTGGTACCGAATTGCTGTCTTTTGGTGTTTTTCTTCTATTTGTATGTAGTTTCCAAGATATTTAAATGGTTGTAATTATGCAGTTTTTTGTACTACATTTGCTGCAAAATTAATGATGATTACGTACGGTTTTAAAGCTATATGATGGTTGTAATGTTGTGTTTCTTGTTTGTTGTTTGCTGTGCTATTTTGCTGTTTACTATTTGCTGATTGCTGTTTTTCTGTTGCTGTTTGCTGTTTTCTGTTTTGCAGGTTTGCTGTTTTGCAGTTTTGCTGTTTGCTGGTCGCTTGTCCCTGTTTGCTGTTTAAACGTTAGTAAAAGTGACCTTTATTGTTGTATTTGATGCCGTTTGGTTTTATGTTATTTACTGCAATGTCATAGTTAGTTTTTAAGGTTAATAAGGTGTTGTTTTCTTTTACACAAATGCGTTTTGTGAAAGGAAAAAAATTAGCCCCCAACAAGACAAATTCTCAGATCCGCCACTGCTTGTAATCCTTGGTTAAATTAGTACATTTGAATATAGTCTACAAGTTTCGGTTAATGGTTCATTTTATAACACCATATGTATGAACTGTTGCATAAAAATAATATGAATTTCGGGTGCGGCTAACACTCACAGTTGATTGAGTAATATTCTAACAGTTACAAAGGGCTGAAGTGTATCTAATTTAGAATAAATCATCTTAACAACACCTACAAAATGGCCAAGGTGGGTTGGGTAAGGATTATGCATGACCCAATTGGTCTATGTGGTGGGCAGCGTTGCCTTTAGTATCTAACAAATTCATGCTATTGCGATTAACAAGTCCAGAAGACTGAGCACTTCAACTGAAGTGAAGTGTGTGTGTATACACGAAGATTGAGATTATCTTTATTTCAAGTTTAGTTTTAGAGTTGATATTCTAAAAGAATCGGAACCACTTAGTAAGAATACACAACAACATTGTATCGGTTGATAAATGCAAATCTAAATGTAAAAGCGCGTAAAAGTCTGATCAGTATGGCAGTTTCTTTGTACCCAAAATGAAGTATCTGCACAACAACACAAGTAGAGTGCTTGACTACTGGTGCCTCAAAAATCCCCAAATCTTGCTGAGCATGACACCGCCTGCCCAAGCTGAAAAGACTCATAATTAGCATTTGAATAGTATAACTAAAAAGTAAAGTTGTTCTTACTGAAACTCGAGTTGACTGGTACCTATGTGTCTAGGAGCAGAAAGAGCAATACGAGTGTGACACCCCCAAATTCGGTCAGCGCGGTCAACGCGCGATTTGCGGAAGCATTAATAAGTGCGGGGGTGCTGACGTTAACGTTGAACACCATGCCAGATCAGAGCGTATGATTATTGCTAAACAGTAAATTAAGATGCCATTTAAATAAAAGATTTGTTTACAAAAGCACTACGACTCGTCAAGTCGTATAAATAGTATTATAAAATACAATCCGTATAAAATACACAGCTTTATAAAGAAGATTTCATAAAAATGATTTATGTAAATCATATATACAAAGAAATCTTAAGTGTCCCAAAATGTGGCATCCTAATTAGTCGCGGGTCGCCTAACTCCAAATGCGTGCAGTCTTATTTGTGCTGCTAGTTACCTGAAAAACATAGTAAAAGTCAACACATGGTTGAGTGAATTCACAGGTTTTTATTTGTATGGTTTGTTTAACCATACATATTTAATAATAAAGTTGACAATTAATTCAAATAAGGTCGTTCACCACAGTGTGGAGAATTGTATGATCCTATGAGTTGTTTACTCATTGGTCTGTAGATATACACAATTAATTCACAATATAGTCTGCAATCAACATATAATCGTTAACACATAAGCACTTAAAGCAATCAAATAACACATAGGCATCAAAGCATTTATAAACAGATGTAGCACGTTACAGCAAACAGTTATGTTTTTCACCCCAAGTTTTAAAAACATTTAAAACAAATAAAAGAGGGGCTGTGAACTCACAGTGGTTGCTCGGTATGAATGCTAGCTGCCAACAGATAAAAGCCCAAAGTATGTTAACCTATATCCAAAGTGTATTAACATAAGTACGGTTGATTTGTTTAATCACTTATGTTATTTGTTTGTTTGTTTGAAGAAATTGTTAATTTCTTAATATTGTAAGTTCTTGATGTCGTTAGTGACCTTAATTTGTTATCATCGTATGTACATATATTTGTTCTACATATGTATACTTATGTGAATATACTTGTTGTATATTATTAGATCGTGCGTTTGTTGAACGTTTATCACTTTGTGTATATATGTGAATATACAACTACTAGAGTCGATCGAATATATATATATATATATGTCTTTTGTAAATACTAGACTTAGAATTCGACATTTATATTTCGAGTTCGTTCTATCAATATGTCGTTGAGTCAAAATGTCATTTTGTTTCGATATTAATTCGTTTACGCATTCGTATTTGGTTAAATACCAAAATAGTTTGTGTTTCAAACTAAAAAGGTGCCGCCGGCACCCTTTTATGGTGCCGTCGGATCCTCTCGTTCGGCCTCGCCCCATTACCCGTGTCTCATACTCGTTCACTAGTTAGTTCGTCGTTTAACCAACGTGTATTTTACTAGTTCATTGTTTAACCAACGTGTCTTATATTAGTTCATCATAATCGTTTGTGTGTTTGATGTTAATTGATTTGGCGCGGCTGTACCATTTTGGCCATATCTCCCTCATACGAACTCGGATTTTGACGATCAAGCTGCCCAAACGAAGGCGACTCAGAGGGCTACAACATCACATAGCCTATCGGCTGTGGTTACTCAGCCGTTCGGCTGTATACTCTGAGCCGTTCGGCTCTACATCTCCAGCCGATCGGCTGGCTTTAGCTAGCCGTTCGGTTCCCTTACACAGTCCAGTCCTGCCCCTGTTCGTGGTCTGTGTTCTATATACATATATATACATGTTTTCGTTATGGTTTCCGGTTATGTCCTCATGTTTATATCAATAAGATGTGTTGTTTTATCAACTTATCACAACATTCTAACAAGTTTTTACCTATAAATTTTGGATTTGTAGTTTTGGTTTTCATAAACTCATTTTCATGTTCATCAACCAAATCATCAAATTTAGGATGTTATATGTTTAGATTTTGATATACAAACTTGTTATAGCACAAAATTTGAGTAAATAGATCAAAGATTAAAAGTTCCTTACAAAGATGGAAGTGATGATGATGGCGATGAGATGATGATGATGAGAGTTTGGATATGCTTCTGCTACTGCTTGAGCTGCTCCTGATCTTGTGTGTTTACTTAATCAAGAAGAGAATGAGATGATAGTATGTGTGTGTGTGTGTGTTGATCGATCCCAGAAGAAGAAAGAAGCAGGAGATGAATTATCTCAAAGGGTTATGGCGGTTACAGTAGTTGGTTCCTCAATTATTGAGGTTGTTGGTCCATTTTTGTACTGCAACTTCGAGTACGGGTATAATTATAGCAATATAAAAATAATATTTTATATTTTAATTCTGTAGATGTTCTCCTGGTTCGTAATATGAATTTAGAATAATGATGTTTTCATTATTTTAGACTGCTGTACAAAGTTGTACATTTTACTGCGCACGTCAATTTGAGCGCCAAATTTCAGGTGAGTTTCGAATTCATATTTTGAGGTAATGTTCTAAACCTTTCAAAACGAATGAGAAAATAAACATTTTCATCATCTGGACTTCCGTGCTCGTTTTAAAATTGTTTCTGCTCGTTTTATATTATGTTTTATATAAAAAGTGCGTTTAGCCACATTATCTATTAGTTATAGATATATAAATTCTCGTAATTAATAATTGTATTATTAATTATTTTGTGTTACCAACTTTTGGTTAACCACTTTTGTCGGGTTCGGTCCGATACGTTTGTACATAATTATAAATAATCACATAATATGTAATACTTTTTGTTTTAAAGTATTGGGCTTTGCTAAGCTTACATCATAATAAAGTTTTGTTTAAACTTTTGTCCGTGAATTAGCGTAATAATGCACGTACTTAAGCATTTAATTAATATCTAATTTTGAGAGTTGTCACATTCTCCCCTTGTTAAAGGAATTTCGTCCTCGAAATTATAAATTATGTTATGTGTTGTAGACTCATGTACGCCTGGGCTTATGTTTTAGTTGTAACCAGGTCTTTTAACCGGTAGTAGGGGGGGTCGAGAGTGTCTAGATCGAGTTTAAAGGTAGTCATTTTGTGACCGTTTCTTAGCTCACATGTATATGTACATACATAATATCTTAATATATTGGTTATAATTTGTATTTGTCCTACTCCCCTTGTTGGGCTAGTGTCATGTTGGCGACTAAATAATTAACTAACGAGAAGGCTTTATATGTGTTAGCCTTTCCCATTCAAGGGACTAACGTTCGTCCTAATTCATTGTTGTATAGTACCATTGATATTGGTAACTCACTTCGATATTGTTAATCACTCATGACTTACGTCACATTTCATCATAATAGTTATATCATAGTAGTCGTGTTTCGACTATTTCATAGTTCGAGTCGTAGTTTTATTGTGATTACTAAATAACCAGTTGTAAGGTAGTCTATTCTAGACTAAATAGTTGTTATACAATGGTTGTCTACCCAGTGTATAAAAGTTAGCCGGTATGTTTACCGGTATAACCGGTATGTTTTCCGGAGTAAAAACAGGGTATGATATGTTATTCCTATGACACTCTTAACGCCAAAACAGTAGGAGTGGCATTTGATGACTGAGAAATAAATGTTTAGTGTTCACTAAAATTAGTGAATTATTACAAGTTTGATACAGTTTCCTAGGGTTTGTACTTACATCGAATTAAGGTATGTCCATTCTATATCATCGATGGAATCGTAATTGTTATCGTATTGGGACTTATAATGATTATCATAGTTGTTCACATATTTGTTATTGTAATTGTTTTCGTAGTGGGTCTCATATTTGTTATTTTTGTTTTAAGCACTCCGTCGGGGAGGCACTTTTCCGAATTAGAAATTTGATAATTATCATAAATGTTGTTGAGCTCCTAAAATAGGTTTAGTTTGGGAGCCTAGGACCAATCCTTACAAGGATTTTGGAAAGGTCCTAATTGTTTTGTGGGATAAATTTTCCCCCAAGTTTTACGATCCTCTTTCAGGGTAATACTTTGTGTAGAGTTTTGTCACCTATTTAAGATTTCAGAGTTTTACAGTGAATATTGGTGACACTCTTTCGTCATTATGGTGTTGTTTTCAGTTGTTTAAGTATTTGGGACATTTTGTCCATAGTTTCTTAATCGGTCTAAGAACCAGATAATTGTTTGTCACCTACTATATCCTATAGAGTGGTGATTGACATTTTTGTTCATATAGTGCCTTGCTGGCATTATTTGCACACTAGTGGTGTATCTATTGTTATAGGAGGATTCAGTTATTGGAAGACAATTTACTTTCAAAATTATTTACGCAGACCCTCACCAAGTTCTCATGCGTTTCTATTATTCATTTGTTTTGGTCATTTGTTTTATGAATGATAGGCAGCACTCATTTTAAGAAGAGTACTCACTGTCTGTTGCAGTGATTGCCAGATACGAGATGTAAATCATTTGTCTCTATCAGAGATTACGGATGACGATATATCGTACCAACTTATCGTAACATACAATCTTATTTCAATTCCTCGACAACCAGTCCATACTGATTATAATATCGAAACTTTCTGACTCCACCGGGGTAAGTCTATTTCGAAGAGATGACCTTCAAACGTTAGGATACATCTCGGTACTATTCTTCCTGATTCGATTAACTTACCATTGGTTAGTTCTATGACGTGTTTGTCATTTAATTCACATTAGTCAGTTTCTAAAAGTTGAGTTATCATTTTTCCACAACGTCTCGTTGACAGTGTTAAGATTTAATTAATTTAACTTTGTTGGATTGTCATCTAAGAGTAAGATTTTGTTGGGATATCACCCAATATACAATTTAGTTGAGATGTCTACTCACCTCTCGACTTAGGTGGGACATCTATCCCTAATGTAGTTTAGTTGTTTGTTTTGTAGGAAACACAAGTTTATCATTTAAGAGAAACATTCCCTAAAGTAATGGTGTATGGTAAACACAAGTTATTTAGTAAAATAACATTTCCAATTCAGTAGTAACAGAAAACATAGACTATCAAAATTAACATTCCTCAAAATAGTTATGGTAGGAAACACAGGCTGATCCAACTAAGGACCAACATTTCCAAAAATCTACCGGTTGTTCTCCGGTTTGTAATACTGCTGATTGTTCTCCAGCAATTCTCAGTACTGATTGTTCTTCAGTTTTTCCACCGGTTGTTCTCCGGTTTGAGGCCTCACTGGTATGTTTTTCCAGTATATCTAAATATTATCGGAGCGTCCTCCGATTTATTATAGATACTACCGGTTGTTTTCCGGTACTCTGTCCAAAATGTTTTTAGGAATGTTGTTCAAAGTCATTGTTTTCATCGGAATGCTATCCAAAATTATAGTTTTCGTGAGCATGTTGTCTAATATATAGTTTTTGTTGGAAAGTTATCCAAAATATCGTTTTCGTTGGACTGTTATCCAAAGAGTATTTTCGTAGACAAATTTCATAATACTTGTCAAAATAAGTTTGTCATTTGTGGGGAGGAGTTTGTTTCACACAATTGGGTCTGATCACCCTAGTGGTTATTTGAGACTTCATCTCGATTAGTGAATAACGACACTTTACCATGTTTATTCTTGTAATACTTAAGGCTCGTTAATACAATATATGTATCACATTGTTATTTGTTCTCTCCATTCATTTGATTGATAATTTGTCAGTCCCAATCGTTAAAATGTTTAGTGAGGATTTGTTCGATCCTTTAATAAGTGAGAGTTTGTTTGCATAATTATCTACTATGATCAAGTAGTTATTAAACATGACTTTTGTACGGTCGTATTCGTATAAAGTATGTTGGGAATTAATGTATAATCGTCATATAAAAGTTTTAGCATAATACTGCGGAAGCATAGTTTTAGCATGGACAGTTTCGTTTTCTAAGTTCATGTGGCCTTCAACCATTTCTAGGGGCTCTTATGTGGACCATGTCTTTATCCAAATCGGGATTATTGTTTTGTGATCTTTTTAAACATTATTTCGTGTGTCAGGGTGTTTCCTGATTAGTGAGTGAATTACATCAACCACGGTAGGTACCATTAGTTCTACATTTGTTTGCTCGTAAAAATGGGAGCTGTGTGAAGGAAAAGAGTTCTAGACCTTTAATTTAATATATGTGCCCTCAGGCATTCTCCAAATGTTCAAGTAGATTTGACTGCCTCAAGTGTAGTTTGTTTCAGGAAATACAAATCAGATCTACTATACCTTAGGTGATACTGTTTGTATAGATTAGGTGTGTGATGGTGTTGGTTGATGGTTTCTCGTGTATCGAGTTTCCATTGTTATCACAACCATATTTTCGAAGTAACGTGTAGGAACACGCAATTATTCATCAAATCACATTGTGACAATAGTCATTGTATAGTGAGCTAAGCGTATGCAAATATGTGCATGTATGTTCCGGCCAGGGCTATAGTCTAGGTCTCTAAGGCTTTCAGGTCACTTAAAGAACTCTAGTTCGCTATAACCAATGGCTCTGATACCAATCTGTGACACCCCCAAATTCGGTCAGCGCGGTCAACGCGCGATTTGCGGAAGCATTAATAAGTGCGGGGGTGCTGACGTTAACGTTGAACACCATGCCAGATCAGAGCGTATGATTATTGCTAAACAGTAAATTAAGATGCCATTTAAATAAAAGATTTGTTTACAAAAGCACTACGACTCGTCAAGTCGTATAAATAGTATTATAAAATACAATCCGTATAAAATACACAGCTTTATAAAGAAGATTTCATAAAAATGATTTATGTAAATCATATATACAAAGAAATCTTAAGTGTCCCAAAATGTGGCATCCTAATTAGTCGCGGGTCGCCTAACTCCAAATGCGTGCAGTCTTATTTGTGCTGCTAGTTACCTGAAAAACATAGTAAAAGTCAACACATGGTTGAGTGAATTCACAGGTTTTTATTTGTATGGTTTGTTTAACCATACATATTTAATAATAAAGTTGACAATTAATTCAAATAAGGTCGTTCACCACAGTGTGGAGAATTGTATGATCCTATGAGTTGTTTACTCATTGGTCTGTAGATATACACAATTAATTCACAATATAGTCTGCAATCAACATATAATCGTTAACACATAAGCACTTAAAGCAATCAAATAACACATAGGCATCAAAGCATTTATAAACAGATGTAGCACGTTACAGCAAACAGTTATGTTTTTCACCCCAAGTTTTAAAAACATTTAAAACAAATAAAAGAGGGGCTGTGAACTCACAGTGGTTGCTCGGTATGAATGCTAGCTGCCAACAGATAAAAGCCCAAAGTATGTTAACCTATATCCAAAGTGTATTAACATAAGTACGGTTGATTTGTTTAATCACTTATGTTATTTGTTTGTTTGTTTGAAGAAATTGTTAATTTCTTAATATTGTAAGTTCTTGATGTCGTTAGTGACCTTGATTTGTTATCATCGTATGTACATATATTTGTTCTACATATGTATACTTATGTGAATATACTTGTTGTATATTATTAGATCGTGCGTTTGTTGAACGTTTATCACTTTGTGTATATATGTGAATATACAACTACTAGAGTCGATCGAATATATATATATATATATATATGTCTTTTGTAAATACTAGACTTAGAATTCGACATTTATATTTCGAGTTCGTTCTATCAATATGTCGTTGAGTCAAAATGTCATTTTGTTTCGATATTAATTCGTTTACGCATTCGTATTTGGTTAAATACCAAAATAGTTTGTGTTTCAAACTAAAAAGGTGCCGCCGGCACCCTTTTATGGTGCCGTCGGATCCTCTCGTTCGGCCTCGCCCCATTACCCGTGTCTCATACTCGTTCACTAGTTAGTTCGTCGTTTAACCAACGTGTATTTTACTAGTTCATTGTTTAACCAACGTGTCTTATATTAGTTCATCATAATCGTTTGTGTGTTTGATGTTAATTGATTTGGCGCGGCTGTACCATTTTGGCCATATCTCCCTCATACGAACTCGGATTTTGACGATCAAGCTGCCCAAACGAAGGCGACTCAGAGGGCTACAACATCACATAGCCTATCGGCTGTGGTTACTCAGCCGTTCGGCTGTATACTCTGAGCCGTTCGGCTCTACATCTCCAGCCGATCGGCTGGCTTTAGCTAGCCGTTCGGTTCCCTTACACAGTCCAGTCCTGCCCCTGTTCGTGGTCTGTGTTCTATATACATATATATACATGTTTTCGTTATGGTTTCCGGTTATGTCCTCATGTTTATATCAATAAGATGTGTTGTTTTATCAACTTATCACAACATTCTAACAAGTTTTTACCTATAAATTTTGGATTTGTAGTTTTGGTTTTCATAAACTCATTTTCATGTTCATCAACCAAATCATCAAATTTAGGATGTTATATGTTTAGATTTTGATATACAAACTTGTTATAGCACAAAATTTGAGTAAATAGATCAAAGATTAAAAGTTCCTTACAAAGATGGAAGTGATGATGATGGCGATGAGATGATGATGATGAGAGTTTGGATATGCTTCTGCTACTGCTTGAGCTGCTCCTGATCTTGTGTGTTTACTTAATCAAGAAGAGAATGAGATGATAGTATGTGTGTGTGTGTGTGTTGATCGATCCCAGAAGAAGAAAGAAGCAGGAGATGAATTATCTCAAAGGGTTATGGCGGTTACAGTAGTTGGTTCCTCAATTATTGAGGTTGTTGGTCCATTTTTGTACTGCAACTTCGAGTACGGGTATAATTATAGCAATATAAAAATAATATTTTATATTTTAATTCTGTAGATGTTCTCCTGGTTCGTAATATGAATTTAGAATAATGATGTTTTCATTATTTTAGACTGCTGTACAAAGTTGTACATTTTACTGCGCACGTCAATTTGAGCGCCAAATTTCAGGTGAGTTTCGAATTCATATTTTGAGGTAATGTTCTAAACCTTTCAAAACGAATGAGAAAATAAACATTTTCATCATTTGGACTTCCGTGCTCGTTTTAAAATTGTTTCTGCTCGTTTTATATTATGTTTTATATAAAAAGTGCGTTTAGCCACATTATCTATTAGTTATAGATATATAAATTCTCGTAATTAATAATTGTATTATTAATTATTTTGTGTTACCAACTTTTGGTTAACCACTTTTGTCGGGTTCGGTCCGATACGTTTGTACATAATTATAAATAATCACATAATATGTAATACTTTTTGTTTTAAAGTATTGGGCTTTGCTAAGCTTACATCATAATAAAGTTTTGTTTAAACTTTTGTCCGTGAATTAGCGTAATAATGCACGTACTTAAGCATTTAATTAATATCTAATTTTGAGAGTTGTCACAACGAGCAGGGAAATCGGTGAAGAAAGCAATGGTATGGCTCACAAAGTTATTTTCACCATGACTAGCTTTATAGATGGAGTCCTGGCTATGCGTCATCATGGAAACGGTAAATGGCAAGAGTGATAAGTAGATGACCTACACAAGGGTATTAACTATTATTAGTTGAAGTTTATCTGCAGTTGTAATATAATTATAGGAATGAAATCTTAAAATCAACACAATATATTCCAACTGAATCTTTTGAGCTTCATCATAGATAAGATTTCAATTTTTCCAAGAAAAGATGTGTTGGCCTAGAAAGTTGAAAATTATGTATGCTTTATTACAGTGGGGTATTTTTTACTGGTTTCTTAAACTTTTTTTAACAGGGTACGTTTCTCAACCTAGTGGTTGTAATTTTCAAAAATAGATATCCATCATATAGATGGGCAGGGCTGGTGTGTTAGATAACAGATCATAACGGGGTGTGTGTCAAAATGGGTCTGGTCAACCTGAAAATATTATTTGTGCCAATAGTGTAGTTAACTAGTTTGTTATCTATAATTACAGAGGCAATATTAATACAATGGTAGTAAACTTATTTCAAGAAAATGATTAAGATGGTTACAAATAGACTGGCGTTTTAGTTGGTTTAAATATTCGACCCACATGAGCCATTCTTTTTTCATTAAATTTTTATTTGACCCGTTTGAAATAAGACAACATTAATCGACCCATTTAGTCATTCATTAGTGAATGAGTTGAACTTGCCACCTCTAGGTAAAAAAGATGAGAAATGCTACTTAACTTTGTTGACAACCGGATGTGGACCAACAATATGAAGAGAGAAAAAACAAGGGATAAAAAGGAAGTTAATGTGGTTAGTTCACCTCTTACATCATTTTATATACAATTTGTCAAACATATTTTGTAAGTGTGGCAATTCTCAAGACAGATAAATTTTACTTTGTTAGTTCAGTTATTGGTTTATTTTGTCAGAAGTTATATATGTCCTTAAGTTTTGTGAACCACAATCCTTACCCAGAGATGAAAGACTTTAAATCTGAAGTGGTATCTCAGAAAGCCAAACCAAGCTGCTTGTAAGGGAAGATCAAACCAGATCTTGAACTTTGGGCTGATAAAATCATGGATAAAAACTGCAGTGCCCCATAAAATCAGCAGGCCTAGAAAGTAGGTTGGCTGTAAAGAACAAAGAATCGACGAGTTAATAGATAAGTATATGACTGGAAGAATATGTAACTTTTTATGATCTTTAATAGGTTCTTCTTAGAGTGAAATTTCTGAAGCTAGGTATAAAACTCTCAAATGCAATTTTACGTTGTAGTATAAAGATAGCTTACCACGGTTATTTCTGTAAGCTTGGGGAAAAGTACCATCCAAGTGGGGACTGAAATTGTAGCTGAAAATTCAGCAACTCCGTAGATGACAGCTCTCTCTTGACTATAAAGGGATGATATCGCGTAACAGAAGAAAAACACAGAAGCACCCACGACAACTCTTATAATATCACTGAGGTAGACAAGTTAATGTGAATTAGGACCATTTTGGCGAATAAACATGGATTTTGAGTTTGAAATCGCTTTTATGTCATGCTTTACATTCGTTTGACATAAATCAGATTTGGAATTGAAGCTAAGTTAATATATGTTTAAGAAATTATATGACTCCCGATAACTAGAATATGGCAAGGTGGGATGATACCTCTGATCAACAACTGCAATGAAGTTGATTAGAGGACCAATTGAAGCCCCAAAACAATACGCAGCTGTTAACAGGAGCATGAGCCTCGGTAGCTGTCCATTAAGTTTCGATTTTAATATGCATAGGTAGAAATTCATTGAAAATTAAGAAAAATATTCATGGAATGAAGAGAACGCAAAATGAATGAGGTTTTACTTACCTCCCTCTGAGACTGAACCTTGGATAGCCAAATGATGCTTGCAACAAATGTAAGTGTTGTTGTCCAACCGCCCATGTTTAAAAACAGATGCGAGTAGGTGCCAAAGGATGAAATTTTAGTGGTGGCAAACAATGTCCAGTATACCTATACCAAATCGAAAAATACGGAGTCATTTAACAAAATGTTAAACAACCAGAAAATCTTTCGTGCAATATACTAATTTTATAATTAAATTAGTTTTATGATGCATTGAACACCATGGTAAGTTGGTAAGAAATTATTTTTATAGAAGTCTGCCAATCGCTTGTACAAGTATAGTAACTATCTAGCTGAGAAATGGATCTGATTTTCCTATTGTTCATGTAGTTATCTCAGACTTCAAAAAGAGAAACTTCCTTCGACTTTCACATGTAGTTAACAAATAAGTTTATATTCAATATTAGGAGCTCTTTTTTCTCATTTTCTAGCACTGTAAAAGATAAGTTACTGGTAAACAATCACAGTTCACAAACTCTTGCAATTGAATATGATTTTTGACTACTAGATGTGATACATTGAAAAACCAATACCAAATATTCCAGTTCCATCAGCTAACACAGTAAAACAATTATGAAAATTTATTCAGAATCGAAATTACATTGGACTGAAAAACTAATTCAACTCAGAACTTCAAAACATAACCTTACGAATGAGTCAAAATTAATATCCTAAAATATCATTCAAAAAATCATTACGACATAAACATACAAGCGTTTAATATTGTCCAATACATTCTGTTTATCAAAACGAAGTTCATACGTTTCACAAGCTGTATAAGACAGAAAATCATAATACGTTGACATATTTCACACTCTCATCTTAAATTAAAGCTGAAATTAATCAAATCAATGAAAACTTTCTCTGTATTACAAATCGATATAAATGAGTGATAAACGTATATCAGCCATCAATTCTTCAATATGATTAAAAAATTTGCAACAGATGATGCAATAAACAATCTGAATCACTTCTAATTCAGATCTCCAGCCATAACTCCTCTGAAAATGACTAATTAACATAGGATCATATAATGCAATAAACAAAACCTAATCACTTGTAACTCTAATTTCCTACTATAATTCTCTCTTATAAACACTAATTAACAAATTCATGGATCATACTAAGTCAACGAGTGATAAACGTACAATAGAGAAGATTCTGATATCTTATCATGAATGTTCGCAACAGTTGTTCAGTAAACAAACCGAATAACTTCTTACTCAATTCTTTCTAACAGAATTTCATACAAGAACTAATTGAATCATACCTATTCAAAATGATATATCAACTAATGTATACAGGTATAACAGATAACACGAAAAACAAACCGAATCGCTTCTAATACAATTCTCCTACTAATTCTCCAATAGAATAACCTAAATAATTCACATATTAACAGTGTCAAACCGATTCGAAATACGGCGTCGGAAATCAATGAGCGACAAACACATATCAGAGGCTGAATTTGAACTCGAATTAACAGATTTCGCAACAGAGAATGCGTACTAATTCTCTAATAGAATCACTTAAATATTTCACATATATTAACAGTATCGAACCGATTCGAAATACGGCATCGAAAATCAATGAGCGACAAACAAATATCAGAGGCTGAATTTGAACTCGAATTAACAGATTTCGCAACAGAGAATGCAATATACATACAGAATCACTTCGAATTCGAAATCTGTAACAGAATATCATTGTAAAATGATTAAATTGAAATTTAGATAGAATTATACCATGCAAAGGTGTGCGTGTACATTATCCGGTATCGGATTCATATTCTGCATCACAGTCGGATTCCATGGCCTGTTGAAATACCTCTTCACTCGATCCATGACGTTACAGTTGTGTGTGTGTTCGTGAGTGTGTGTGAATTAGCGTTAGTGCGAGCGACTGTGTTATTTATAGGTTCGTTAATATTCCGTAGGAGGGAAATTTTTGAATAAGAGCAATTCATACATGTGGCCCTGTGGTCATGAGGTTAGCGTGTGTTTGTTATCTACTAAAGAATTTTTGTTATTCGTAATTATATTCATATATTGTTAACTTAAAATTGTAATTATTATTATTGTCATATATATATACTTAAGAATATAAAAAATTTAGTAATATAAATTAGATTATTGGAGTTGAAAAGTAATTACTGACAGATATAGCATTAATAAAATAAATTTATGAATATTGCATCAATTCTTTGTAAATTTTTGTTACGAGACGGACGCTCAACTGACACCATGGTGCCAACCAGGTCAGTTAACTAACGGTGAAACCAACGATCACCGAACACCCCGTTGAAAGGGGTGTTATGAATTTTAATTTCAATGTACTGCTATATTGATTGACAAAAGAATGTTTAATAAAAATAATTTAACTACAATATGTTTTTGTGATTTTGTAATTATTTTCTAATATTAATCGTTGAACTCTTGTAAATGTTATTTTATTTTATTTTATTTTCTTTAAAGGGGCATATCTCCGAAAAATGTAAAGATAAAAGTAAATTTTTAACATTTTGGGGGTGTGTACTAGGAACCGGCACTGAATAGCGATTAAAACTTCGAATTTGTTATATGAAATGGTAGAGGTGCCAAAACTTTAAATTTTTGCTAAGTTGGTGAGAGTGTGTTAATTTGACTTACACGTGTATAATGACATGTTTAAAAAAGGTGATGTGGAGAGACATGTGACATTTATATGTATTATATATATGCTTATTAAAAATAATCATATCTAAGTAGTGTTAATTCATGTTTCACCGATAGCTACGGGCCTTAACGAGTGTTAATTTTTTTCTTATGTTATTCACACATTAAATGTGTTGTACACGAGGGTATTTCTGTTTCACCACTTGTTCCTAAAATAACGGACAAAATTAATACTCGTTAGGATCAATGAATGACAGTGAAGTAAAAAGTGACTGTATCCCACACAATAAGCAAGCAACATTGTAATTTACTTTTATAGATTAAATAGGTAGAAAGTCGTACAAATTTATTTAAATATATGGAGCTTCTGAAATCGTTTTGCTAAAGAAAGAAGTCAAAAAAACGTTTTCTAAATGTATTCAATAATTGAGCTAGAATGAAAAAAGGGTGTGTATGGCTTGCAAAATGCAAATCATCACATGTACAACAATCATTAATGAAACAGTGACTCAAAATTTTCATAGTTTCAAAGTTAATTTTCAGGTCTTCATTAGAATCATAATTATTTAGTTAGAATACCCAACGTTGTTCATATTCATAAATGCTATTACCAGATGTAATGAGCCTAAGTACTTACTTAGTTACATCACTATTTACTATATATGGCTGTTTCCTTGTACCCAAAATGAAGTATCTGCACTAGTTAGTAGCTTGGCTACACATTCCTACAGATCTTTTTCAGAGTTTTCCCCATATCCGGTTGAGTATAACACGAGCTGTTCAAGAAAAAAAATGACTGATTAGCATTTGAGTAATATCACTATAAAAGATTCGTTCAATTATGCTAAAAGTTGAGTTGATTGATACCCAAGTATCTAGGAGCAGTTAGAGCAGGGAAACTAGTGAAGAAAGCAATGGTGTGGCTGACAAAGTAAGTTTCACCATGACTGAATATGTTTACACACTCCTGGCTATGTGTCGTCATGTGAGGTATAGATGGCCAAAGCGACAAGTAAATGAACTGCAGATGGGAATACATTATGATTAGTTGAAATCTTGGAAGGACATCTTATAATCCACACAATTATGAATATGATTCCAGTTTTGCAGAAAAGAAGTGTTGTCCTAAAATCTTGATACTTGTGTCTAATGTATTATAGTCAGAAAGGAAAAATATTTGGTTACCTAAGTTAATCCTGTAATCCTTATATAAATTTAGTAACTTTGATTATTGTTACAAGTTCGGCTAATGATTTATTGTCCTGTAGTAATCATTATTTGAAACTAGTAACCTATATATAAACTACATGGCTTACCAACAGATCCCATAGATCAAAACTGAAGTAGTCGCTGAAGAACCAAATCCAAGCTACTTGTATGTGAACATCTAGCCGCATCTTGAACTTTTCAATGATCAACTCGAGGAAAAAAACTGCAGTGTCACCTAGAATCGCTAAGCCCAGAAAGTAGGTTAACTGTCAAGAAGAGAAATCAATAAGTTACTATATAAGTATGTAAATGAAAATTTGTGTACATTTCCTAAACTCCAAAGGATTCGTCTTGGACTGTAATATCAGAAGAAAATGCAATAGAAACCAACGAACACAATTTTGTTGGTCATACGAACATTAGTAGTTTAGATGTACTTGTAACACCCCCAAATTTAATGATTTGTGGAAGCATGTTTGGGTGTTACTAATCAATATACAAAGCACAAGATATACAGTAAACGACATCTAAATGAGACGTTGTAAAACGATTTCATATAAAGTAAGTGTTTGAAAACTTAATGTTTTCGTATACAAAATGTAGTCCCCTAGAGTCCACGCGTATAGCGGGAGATTCTATTACATAATCAACATGTACAAAAGATAATGCTGAGAATCTCCGTTAATGCAGTTTAGTGAAATCATGCGACTCTAGCTATGCCTGGAGAAAATCCTACTCCATCTGGGTACCTGAGAACACATGCTAAAAGGGTCAACACGAATGTTGGTGAATCTCACAGGTTTGTAAATAATATCAGTTTTTGAACACAAGATTTCATCAATAGTGCCCGTAGGCGTAAATCAAGTATTTGCGAATCTAGCAAATGTAAAGTAAATAAGTTATACCGTTGCCATGAGGCTCATAATCGAAGCTTAACCCGTAAGTAATAATTTGCTCCCGTGACATGCTCGTAATTGAGCAAGCATAAGTGACGAATAATAGTCGCCCGTTTATACATACCGGTTCGTGGTAGCGCTACTACCCCGGGCGGGGAGGGTCATTTCCATAATGGATCCATTAACTAGTGTTCGCGCTTAAGTACATAACTAACGATATATGATGGAGAGACTTCAGTAGAAAGTAAATAACTCATGCAATCCCGTATAGTAAAAAGAATAGTTCGTACTTGTGTTCAAGAAAAGTAAGCAATGTATCTCACCCCGTATGTAAAAACAGTAAAAGTGGGGCTGTAAGACTCACCTGAGTCTAGCAAATCAGTATGTGAAATCGAGTAAGTAAGGCGGATGAAATCCCGTATGTGGTTCTCCGAACCCGTAACCTTTAAATGCCTAAACATGTAAAGTTAAGTAAGTAGATGTCCCGCAAGACCATCTATACTAGTTGTATACACAACTCGTTATGTCCAATGTTGGTTCGTTATCGTTTGTTCTTAGAAAATATGGTTGGCCCGTTGGTGACGGTTTGTAATAATAATCCATAAGTGTTATTATTATTCGTCTCGTTTTACGTTTAGTAAAAGTATGTATTTTTGTATGTTAATCATCGTCGTAAAAAGTGTAGCTCTCGTTACGCGAATGGCGAATCGTTGAGTCGAAACTCAGTTCGCAGGCCAGGTCAGTTCGGCTCGTTCGGCTCTGTTCGGCTCGCAAGTTCGGTTCGCAGCTCGGCTCGGTTCGCAGCTCGGTTCAATTCGCAGCTCGGTTCAATTCGCAGCCCGGTTCGATTCGCTGCTCGGTTCGATTCGCTGCTCGGTTCGATTCGCTGCTCGGCTCGGTTCGCTGCTCGGCTCGGTTCGCAGGAAGAACATACCTCAGCTCGCAGAACGGTCTGATCGACGGATTTCGAGCCAAAAACATGTTTTCGGGTTTCCGTTTGGTCCGATTCTTTTACCCAACCCTCCAATGGACATTACAAGCTATTATAAACAATTAAAACGTAAAAACATTAAGAATCGAGAGATGTCGGGTTTTGTCGGAAACTTACAAAATGTCGGATGAGAAATCCGAAAAGATAGGAAGGTAGATCGTGTTGTCGTGGTCACTTTTCTCCAAACGGGCTATACATTTCGTGGTCGTTTTGTGGTGTTATTTGGCGATTTTTAGTGATGGTGGTGGTTTAGTGATTTGAGAGAAAAAGAGAAGAGAGAGAGAGGTGAAGTGGGAAATGGGGGAAAAAGGGAAGAAGGTGGAGGTTTATCCTCCACTTTTCAGCCCACGCCTCCGCGCGGTGTTCATTTTCTCCGTCGTTTAAGCGTTAAATATTTATCTTTTTGCGTAATTCTTAATCTAAAAATACAATTCTTTGTTAAATAATTTAATTATATTATTTCGTCAAATCTTTACATAAATTTACGTATTTTGTTTTTGAGTCGCGTAGTTTTAATTGTACGAAATGGGACAATTTGAGAGTATTATTAAAAGGCTATTCCGAATGTCATAATGTTTTTAAATAATGGCTCGTGTTTATATTTAAAATGTTTCACCAACGTCCGTATTTACCGAATCGAATTACATTCGATTTAAAAATTGTGCACGATCAAATCCAATCGCGTATTCGTATATATTCACAAATATATATTTTGTTACATTAGTTAGCCTAACACAGAACTAATTACATGTATTTACAGAGAATTAGGCGCTAATTACTAGCCCTAATTTGGCGGTTGTTACATTCTCCCCCTGTTAAAAGGATTTCGTCCCGAAATTTAAGTCGACGTCGTGTTCGAGGTAGAATCAGTGAATAAGTGAGGATACTTGAGTCGCATTTGGTCTTCCCGTTCCCAAGTGAATTCCGGACCACGCAGCGAATTCCACCTGACCTTGACGATGGGAATACGACTTTGTTTCAGTTGTTTGACCTCACGGTCCATAATTTCAGTGGGTTCTTCCACGAAGTGAAGTTTGTTATCGATACGAATCTCGTCGAGTGGTATAACAAGTGTCTCGTCAGACAGACATTTCTTCAAGTTAGAAATGTGAAAGGTAGGGTGCACGCTACTGAGTTCGGAAGGCAGCTGCAATCGATACGCCACGGGGCCAATTCGTTCGAGGATCTCAAAAGGCCCAATGTACCTGGGATTTAATTTCCCGCGTTTACCAAACCGGATTACGCCTTTCCAAGGCGATACTTTCAAGAGTACTCGATCCCCAACTTGGAACTCGAGTGGCTTGCGTCTAACGTCAGCGTAACTTTTCTGACGGTCTCGCGCGGTTTTGAGTCGGTTTTGAATTTCAACAATTTTCTCGGTGGTTTCGTGTATGAGTTCAGGACCAGTGAGTTGACTATCCCCCACTTCAGTCCAACAGATCGGTGATCGGCACTTATGACCGTACAGTGCCTCGAAAGGTGCAGCCTTGATGCTGGTGTGATAGCTGTTATTGTACGAGAATTCGCACAATGGTAGATGTCTTTCCCAATTTGTACCAGAATCAACTACGCAGGCTCGTAGCATATCTTCTAGTGTCTGAATAGTTCGTTCGCTCTGGCCATCGGTTTGAGGGTGGTACGCGGTACTCATATCGAGACGGGTACCCAATGCTTTTTGGAGTGATTGCTAGAAACGAGATGTGAAACGAGCATCCCTGTCAGAAATGATCGAGGTAGGGACACCGTGTCGGCAAACGATTTCTTTGATGTAGATCTGTGTGAGACGTTCCATTTTGTCGGTTTCCTTGATTGCCAGGAAGTGAGCTGATTTTGTGAGACGGTCGACGATCACCCAAATGGTATCGCAACCGCTCGATGACTTGGGTAGTTTGGTTATGAAATCCATGGCAATTTGTTCCCATTTCCATTCAGGGATATCGGGCTGTTGAAGTAAACCGGATGGCTTTTGATATTCAGCTTTGACTTTTGAGCAGGTAAGACACTTGCTGACGTATGTGGCGATTTCGGCTTTCATGTTCGGCCACCAATAGAATTCCATGATGCTGTGTTACATTTTATCGGATCCCGGATGGATAGAATATTTGGACTTGTGAGCTTCATCCATCACCAAGTCTCGTAGGTTCCCAAATCTAGGCAACCAGATTCGGTTAGAGAAGCACCTAACTCCGTTAGGTTTGATTTCGAATTGTTTATCCATGCCCCGCAAAGCTTCATTTTTGATATTATCGGATTTCAGGGCCTCGAGTTGAGCAGCGAGAACCTGAATGTTCAGATCATTGTGAATGGTCATACTGAGGACTCGGACTCGAAGTGGTTTCGATCGTTCCTTTCGACTGAGGGCATCGGCAACAACATTCGCCTTGCCTGGATGGTATTTGATTTCGCAGTCGTAATCGGTAAGCAACTCGACCCATCGACGTTGCCTCATGTTGAGATCCTTTTGATCGAATATGTGTTGGAGACTTTTGTGGTCGGTAAAGATTGTGCACTTAGTACCGTAGAGATAACGTCTCTAGATTTTGAGAGCGAACACAACAGCTCCTAGCTCGAGGTCATGAGTGGTGTAGTTCTTTTTGTGCATTTTTAGCTGTCGTGAGGCGTAAGCAATGACTTTTTCTCATTGCATTAACACGCAACCAAGTCCTTGGTGTGAGGCGTCGCAGTAAACTACGAAGTCATCGGTGCCTTCTGGTAAGGACAAGATTGGTGCACTGCAAAGTTTGAGTTTCAAAAGCGGGAAGGCTGACTCTTGTTTGTCGGTCCAATCGAATTTCTTATCTTTCTGAGTCAGTGTCGTTAAGGGAACAGCTATTTTTGTGAAGTTTTCAATGAATCGGCGGTAATAACCAGCAAGACCTAAGAATTGTCTTACTTCGGTTGGAGTGGTTGGTGACTCCCAGCCCTTGATTGCTTCAATCTTGGCGGGATCAACATGGATTCCCTGGCTGTCTATAACGTGCCCAAGGAATTGAACGGTTCGAATCCAGAACTCACACTTAGAGAATTTGGCATATAATTTTTCGTGTCTGAGAAGTTCTAGAACGGTTTTCAGATGCTGCGCATGTTCCTGCTCATCGCGGGAGTAGATCAGAATGTCATCAATGAATACAATGACGAATTTGTCTAGATATGGTTTGCACACCCGATTCATAAGGTCCATGAACACCGCCGGTGCGTTGGTTAGACCAAAGGGCATCACTTGGAATTCGTAGTGCCCGTAACGAGTTCTGAATGCGGTTTTTGGTATGTCGGCATCGCGAACACGCAATTGATGATAACCCGATCGAAGATCAATCTTTGAATAACAGCTTGATCCCTGAAGTTGATCGAATAGATCATCGATTCGAGGAAGTGGGTATCGGTTCTTGACGGTTAGCTTGTTCAACTCTCGGTAGTCGATACACATGCGGAAGGATCCATCTTTCTTTTTCACGAATAAGACCGGAGCTTCCCAAGGCGAGGAACTTGGTCGAATGAATCCTCCATCCAGGAGTTCCTGTAATTGGTTAGACAACTCCTGCATTTCGGACGGTGCTAAACGATATGGAGCTCGTGCTACAGGTGCAGCTCCCGGGACGAGTTCGTTTGCGAGGTATCTGGTTTCTAGCGTCGGTCAGTACCGAAGTAAGTGGATTACTACGTAGGGGAAACTGCCGTCTTCGAAAAGCAGTTGTCGGAGTTGTTGGCTGTAAAATGGGGAAAATGACATAAAAGAGTGGTGCACGAAGGTCCGAATGACGTCGTGTCTGGTATCCCGTTACTAGCTAGTCGTTGTTTGTTATACGGTGAATATGAAGTGATGGAATTTTAAAAGCGAATACCATAACAAGGGTTAGGTAGTATGCTTGAACTGTAAACTTTTGTTTAGGTATTTCAAATTTTGTAGACGAGTAAATTGTGAGATTTAAGTGGGTGTATTGCTCAGCAGCAATGGGGGTCGTAGCGAATTTACGTTTTGTAAATTTGGTTAGACGTAGGCCTATCAACGATCGGATCGCGTTTAAAAGGTAGTCAATCGCGGCCGTGTTACTATTTTGATGTGAACAAACGTTCGGTATGAGTAGTGAGTAAATCTGTCGTGGCAAGTCCTTATTGCCATAATGATCAGAATGATCGATTTGTTGTGGGAATAATGGTGGACTTAGTCATCGTGAGTGTCCCTCGCGGCACTAATCCAGTTGGAAATTGAACGATTAAATCGCGGATCGAGTCAAATGTTAACCGATGGGTTCCATCTAATGGTTGGAAGATGTTTCCAATACGTAGGAGTTGTGGTTGACCAATAACCTTGGTGGGTGTCAATACGATGACGTGTCTTAATGGGAGGTGCATTAGCTGTAATACCGCTAGCGTTGGGTTTTGTTCGTGATGATACATCTGTCCATCTAGTCGTGTATAATACACGCGATCTTTATACGTCTTTGATAATAGTACGGTGGAACGCATGAAAGGTTCGATTATCACAATCGTGTAGATTTTTAAGAAAGCGTGTCAAAACATGTCATGTCGATAGATTTTACATAATAGGTTGTAATCCCTTTTCATATAGATCCAAAAGATTACAATAGTTAGAGTTTACAAAATGTACCGGGAATTGTTACATCCGGTCGAATATAAGGAACATAATACAAAATGTGATGGTATCACTATATAGCCATCAGAATAGAGCTTCTAGTACCATACATCGTGATTACACATCCGCTGTACATGGGTTTAACAAAATTTGATGTGGGCTGTTGTTAAGTCATCCTTAGTTAGGCTTCCTGGCCTTCGGACTCGTCTTCCGGCTCCAGGTTCAGATCGTGTGGGTGATAGCGTGCCTCGAGCATGTCCCTGTATCTTTGAGTCATATGGCGGTACCTAGTCTCCTCCGTTGGCTTCCTGCCCAAACGTTTGATCCACTTTTTGGTCCTATGGGTTAGGTTGGTAGCCACTTTCTTCCAGTGACGGATCTTATCTTTGATTCGCGTAGGGACAGATCGGTTTGAGATTCTCAATCTCTGTTCATAGTCTATGCACTTACGCTTAAGTGCCCAATTTCGGCCGTCTAGTTCCTCGATCTGATCTCGCACTCTTTCATATTCTTCAATGTCGATGCCAATCATTTCGAAATTCTGATTTTCATTTCTCTCCAGTACGATTACTCCTTATGGTGTGATATCCCCATCGAGATAAGTGTATTGAATTTGTTCCTCGTGTACTTGGTCACTATCTGACGTGTAGTCGTCCATTTAGGAGTTTGCAGCTTTGAGATCTATAGAAATGGCAGAGGGAGGATTTTAGTCCTTGGAAGTACGTCGATTTCGTGTGTCAAGCATGATGTTTGTGTGATTATTTGAGTTCACCCTAAGGTGATACAACGGTGTTCAAGTCTATTGTTTGTTCGGTGCATAATGGCGAGAAATTTCGTATGTGATACAAGAGAAAAGTCGGTTATCTCTATAGCGAGTGTGTTAACGTGCGAGGCCTATTCATATATTTAATTTATAATAGCCTAGTGTATATCTAGCACAAAACAAGTAAGAGTCTCGGTTCCCTCGTTGTCAGAGTCAGCTAGTGCATTCCTGTTCAACATAACTCATTTCAGATCTCACATCATCTTTATTTAATTGTACATAGTTGATCAGACTATGTTAAATTAAACTCTTATGATGTAATCACTGAACCAGTTATACCTAATAAGGAATACTGCCTAACGGTCATAGTCTAGGCCCACTAAATGCAACCTAGTTCACTATAACCTTAGGCTCTTATACCAATCTGTAACACCCCCAAATTTAATGATTTGCGGAAGCATGCTTGGGTGTTACTAATCAATATACAAAGCACAAGATATACAGTAAACGACCTCTAAATGAGACGTTGTAAAACGATTTCATATAAAGTAAGTGTTTGAAAACTTAATGTTTTCGTATACAAAATGTAGTCCCCTAGAGTCCACGCGTATAGCGGGAGATTCTATTACATAATCAACATGTACAAAAGATAATGCTGAGAATCTCCGTTAATGCAGTTTAGTGAAATCATGCGACTCTAGCTATGCCTGGAGAAAATCCTACTCCGTCTGGGTACCTGAGAATACATGCTAAAAGGGTCAACACGAATGTTGGTGAATCTCACAGGTTTGTAAATAATATCAGTTTTTGAACACAAGATTTCATCAATAGTGCCCGTAGGCGTAAATCAAGTATTTGCGAATCTAGCAAATGTAAAGTAAATAAGTTATACCGTTGCCATGAGGCTCATAATCAAAGCTTAACCCGTAAGTAATAATTTGCTCCCGTGACATGCTCGTAATTGAGCAAGCATAAGTGATGAATAATAGTCGCCCGTTTATACATACCGGTTCGTGGTAGCGCTACTACCCCGGGCGGGGAGGGTCATTTCCCTAATGGATCCATTAACTAGTGTTCGCGCTTAAGTACATAACTAACGATATATGATGGAGAGATTTCAGTAGAAAGTAAATAACTCATGCAATCCCGTATAGTAAAAAGAATAGTTCGTACTTGTGTTCAAGAAAAGTAAGCAATGTATCTCACCCCGTATGTAAAAACAGTAAAAGTGGGGCTGTAAGACTCACCTGAGTCTAGCAAATCAGTATGTGAAATCGAGTAAGTAAGGCGGATGAAATCCCGTATGTGGTTCTCCGAACCCGTAACCTTTAAATGCCTAAACATGTAAAGTTAAGTAAGTAGATGTCCCGCAAGACCATCTATGCTAGTTGTCTACACAACTCGTTATGTCCAATGTTGGTTCCATCTATGCTAGTTGTCTACACAACTCGTTATGTTCAATGTTGGTTCGTTATCGTTTGTTCTTAGAAAATATGGTTGGCCCGTTGGTGACGGTTTGTAATAATAATCCATAAGTGTTATTATTATTCGTCTCGTTTTACGTTTAGTAAAAGTATGTATTTTTGTATGTTAATCATCGTCGTAAAAAGTGTAGCTGTCGTTACGCGAATGGCGAATCGTTGATTCGAAACTCAGTTCGCAGGCCAGGTCAGTTCGGCTCGTTCGGCTCGGTTCGGCTCGCAAGTTCGGTTCGCAGCTCGGCTCGGTTCGCAGCTCGGTTCAATTCGCAGCTCGGTTCAATTCGCAGCCCGGTTCGATTCGCTGCTCGGTTCGATTCGCTGCTCGGTTCGATTCGCTGCTCGGCTCGGTTCGCTGCTCGGCTCGGTTCGCTGCTCGGCTCGGTTCGCAGGAAGAACATACCTCAGCTCGCAGAACGGTCTGATCGACGAATTTCGAGCCAAAAACATGTTTTCGGGTTTCCGTTTGGTCCGATTCTTTTACCCAACCCTACAATGGACATTACAAGCTATTATAAACAATTAAAACGTAAAAACATTAAGAATCGAGAGATGTCGGGTTTTGTCGGAAACTTACAAAATGTCGGATGAGAAATCCGAAAAGATAGGAAGGTAGATCGTGTTGTCGTGGTCACTTTTCTCCAAACGGGCTATACATTTCGTGGTCGTTTTGTGGTGTTATTTGGCAATTTTTAGTGATGGTGGTGGTTTGGTGATTTGAGAGAAAAAGAGAAGAGAGAGAGAGGTGAAGTGGGAAATGGGGGAAAAAGGGAAGAAGGTGGAGGTTTATCCTCCACTTTTCAGCCCACGCCTCCGCGCGGTGTTCATTTTCTCCGTCGTTTAAGCGTTAAATATTTATCTTTTTGCGTAATTCTTAATCTAAAAATACAATTCTTTGTTAAATAATTTAATTATATTATTTCGTCAAATCTTTACATAAATTTACGTATTTTGTTTTTGAGTCGCGTAGTTTTAATTGTACGAAATGGGACAATTTGAGAGTATTATTAAAAGGCTATTCCGAATGTCATAATGTTTTTAAATAATGGCTCGTGTTTATATTTAAAATTATGCACGATCAAATCCAATCGCGTATTCGTATATATTCACAAATATATATTTTGTTACATTAGTTAGCCTAACACAGAACTAATTACATGTATTTACAGAGAATTAGGCGCTAATTACTAGCCCTAATTTGGCGGTTGTTACAGTACTATTTTCAGATAGATACAAGACATGTACTTTGCCACTTGGTGAATAGCTTACCGTGCTCAGTTCAGGTAAGACTGGAGAAAGGACCACACGCGTGGGGATTATAATTGTAGCAAAAAATTCTCCAACTCTGTAGATGTCAGCCCTATCTCTATTATAAATGACTGATACCGAGTAACAGCAGAAAAAGACAGATGCCCCCGCAAAAACTTTGACTATATTGTTGAGGTTGATGAGTTAATGTAAATTAATTAGGAAGATGTTTGGGATTAGAAATGAATTTTGAGTTCTTGCGTATATGTCATTATTGAATTCTTGTTGGATATACATCAGTTCTGAAATTGAAATGATTGCCAAAACTATAACGCGTCAACATGAGATGTTTACCTCTGATCAACAACTACGATGAAGTTGATTACAGGACCTATTAAAGCCCCAAAACAGTATGAAGCTAATAACCAGAGGATGAGCCTGGATAGCTGTCCATTTAGTTTCGATTTCATTATGGAGCATGGAACAATAAGAGCAATATTTTTTTTTTTATGGAATTAAGAGTCGAGTCTATGTTTAAAGTACGAGTTTTGACGTACCTCCCTCCATGGCTGAATTTTGTTTAGCAACAAAATGCTTGTGACCAGTCCAAGTGTTGTTATCCAACTACCTATGCCATACATCATATGCAAATAGGCCCCAAACAATGACATGGCAGTTGTGTTGAACAATGTCCAGTAAACCTATACTAATTAAAAAAATACCAATCAGATAACAAATAGAACCACATAATTTGGTCTAAAACTCAATAACAGAATCAGTTTTATGGTACAGATGACTGAAACAATTCATACATGGAAGCATTGAACATAACGGTATAAGCTTTTCTATAAAAGTCGATATATTCAAGTATAATGCAAGTCATACCAGTTAAAATATGAAAATGATTAAATGGACCTGTAAATTATCCAGTGAGATATCTTGCATTCCAAATAAAATTTGACTTTCACATTTTCAAGCCACACCGGTTAAATTCCATAATCCATATCTTAAAGGATAAAATGTTTTGCATCTCAAAAAAGAGAAGTTACTGGTATAACAATCTGAATCGCTACAATTAAAATTGTTTTTTGAAACGTACAACATGTTATTAAAGGATCAATCATTTAATGATTTCCGTTCTCTGGCAACGTCTAAGTATTCTCCTATTTAACATGTTATACATCAATCAGATAAATCAGTAACAAACACACAAAATCGGCATTCAAAATGTAATAGTTCAATGTAACATACATAAACCAATCGGAATTTAATAATCTGTAGGCCTGAACTGAAACTCTACTGTCAACTTCTCAAAACAAATAAAGGAAACTGAACTACACAAATTTCCGCTATATCACAAGACCAAATATACATATCAGATATATAAAATCAAGCATGCATGCTCAATTAGTTTTACAGGACATAATATCAAAATCTGCTAGCATATTTCACAGTCTCTTCAAAAGCTATATTCAAAACAAACCGATTCAACTAATACTTTCTACAAACAAAGAAATCGAACAAAACGAGTGATAAACGTTTAACATAGCACATATTATCAATGATAATCACCGTAGGTGACAAAATAAACAAATCTAATCACTTATGATTCACACTTTCCTCTCATAACAGGACTAATCATTAACATAATAATAGGATCATACAGATCTGAAATAGTGAATCTGTAATCTAATTTGCAATATTTGTAGCTGATAATGCAATAAACAAAGTGAATCGCTCCTAGTTCAGTATTTCTAATAGAACTTGTTATCGTAAAACGGTTAAATTAACAAACTGAATCACTTTGATTTCAAATTTTCTAATAGAACATCATTGTAAAACGATTAATCAACAACAAACCGAATCACTCCTAATTCAAATTTTCTGACAGAATGATATCGTAAAACGATTAATTACAGCAAACCGAATCACCTTTAGCTCGAGCTTTCTAACATAATGTTATCCTAAAACGATCAATTAACATAATTAAGGATTGTACCATGCAAAGGTGTGAATGTGCGTAATCGGATATCGGATCAGAACAATACAGGACAGTAGGATTGCACGGCTTGTTGAGGTAGTTCTTCACTCAATCCATGGCGTTGTAGTTTGTATGCGTAATGTGTGCGATTGAGTGGAGAGAGTGATGAGGTGAAAAGAGCGAGAGTTGGTATTTATAAGTTCGTTATTATAAGGAGGGAAACTTAATTTTTAAAAAAAGGAATTTCATAAATGATGTTTTGTAACACCCCAAGTTTCAGGTTTTAATATCGTATGCGGATATATTTTTATTATGAAATATTGTTATGTAGAGAATAAGATATTATAGAAAACGTATACGGTTTTATCAGTTCCAGACAATAGGGTTTAAAAGGGAATAGAATTTAATAGATAAATATACATATGTACGTGCTTATCATTTCTTCCCTCTTAAAAGTTCCAGAAGTTAAAAATCAGAGACAAGAAAGATCGCAGAGTAAAATCCAAACCTTAGAATCAGTTTCTAAATTCATAATTAGAGCTAGAGAAGTTAGAATCATCATCCATAATCCTTCTTAATCTCATGTAAGTTGTTGTTCTTTATGTATCTAACCTAAGTTTTGGGTTTTTGATGGGTTTTGATTAATTGAAGGTTTTAATCCGAAATTGAAGCTAGAAATTGATTTAATTAGTGTTAGTTAGTGTTTTTATGATTGTTAGTAGTTATATAACATGTTGAAAATGAAGAAATTATAATTTAGTGTTCTTGAGCAAATTTAGGGTTTATGTCAAAGTGTTATAAAATGGTGAAATAAGCTTAAATATATGATTAGTGATGCTAATAGAGTATAATTATGAAGATAAAACATGAATTCAAGGTAGTAAAGTTGATAAGTGACAGATTATTAAAAGAGTGTTTATGGTGATCCATGTAAATTATGTTAAGATGATGTTAATGAGTTTAATTATGAAACTAGTGATACTTATAGAGTATGATTATGATAATGAATATTATGTGGTAAGAGTTTGATTAATGAAAGTTAAAAAGTGATTTAAAGAAGTAGTTTAATGTGATTAACTAAAGATTTAACTAGTGTAATCAAAGTGGGGGAGTAAGTAATGAGATTATGTGGATGATTGATTAGTGTTTAAACATGTTGTTATGTGTTATGTATTCTACGATAGAGATTGAAGAAATGGATGCTTATGTTGATTAAGGTGGTGAAATCGTCTAAGAGATTGTGGTAAGTGACACGGGGGTCAAATGGGTGAATTGATTGTGTATGTACCGGATAGCTTCCGAGCTAGAGGTTTGCATAATCAAGGGAAAAGTTAATTGTTTATGTTGTTGTTTATGTTGTTGAGTATGATTCAATTGTGTTGGATCCGGATTGCTTTCGAGCAAGAGGCTACACAATTGGGTGGAAGATAAGTGGATTATGTTACTTTTAATTAATGATTTATTATGATGTTGATTATGGCATGTTATGTTGAATACATGCTGAGATGAATTATGTTGATAAAGTTGTTCATATGTGAAAGGTTATGTAGCTTATGTGATTCATGTAATATATGTGAATTATGTAGCTTATGTGAATTAGGTGATTATATGGATTACGTGGAACGAGCATTTATAGAGATATGTTGCTGTTAGTACTTATGCTGATGTAGCTAGTACTAACTTCTGTTGAAATATTGCTGTTAGTACTTATGCTGATGTAGCTAGTACTAACTTTTGTTGAAATATTGCTGTTAGTACTTATGCTGATGTAGCTAGTACTAACTTCTGTTGATCTGTTGCTGTTGGTACTCATGCTTACAAAGATAGTACTAACTTCTGTTGAGCTTGGTATTCATATCCATGTGATTTGGTGCCTTGCATATGAAGTTTTATGACCACGGATCCGTTAGGTTTTATGAAGGAATCTCTACGTGTACTCAGTAGTTATTCGGTTATGTAGATAAGTGGATTAATGTTAAATGTTATATGAAGTGTTATGTGGATTAAATATTGGAGATTATGTGGTTATGATGTTATGTTAAATTGATTATTGGGTTGATTATGTAGTTTGTAGATTATGTGGAATATGCTTATGCAGTGAAACGGTGTTAGTATGCATACCGTTGTGGTATGGTACTCAGGGAAACAGTGTTAGTATGCATACCGTTGTGGTATGGTACTCAGTGAAATAGTGTTAGTATGCATACTGTTGTGGTATGGTACTCAGTGAAATAGTGTTAGCATGCATATCGATGTGGTATGGTGCTCAGTGATCAGTGTTCAGAGCTCAGTGAATATGTGGTTAAGTAGACATTTGTTGATATGTGTTAAATGTGTTATGTGAATCATTCATTTGATTGCTTGTGTACTTACTAAGCGGTTGTGCTTACCCCGTTGATGTTTTATGTTGTAGGTTGATGTGTTGGTAGAGACACGTGGATAGAGAATGTGCTTATGGTAGTGATATGGATATGGAGCTTGCTATGCGGTTAGAATTGCTCCATCTCCTTGAATTGTTGTTTTGATATGCAATTGTGTAATTCGCCCAAGTAAAGAGTTTTTGGATTTAAATATGTTAGTCAATATGTTGTATTTGACTTTGAAAGTCAAACAAAGAATATAGAGTCTTGGGTATGTGCATACAAAGGGTATGAAGTCATTGGTTTATAATTGGTGTTGCTTCGAGTCAAACATAGTGAAATGTGGTCAAGTGTCAATTGGGATTGGTTGGTCAAATGTGAAGTGGACACATTGTCCATAGCCTTGAATTGGTCAAACAAATGTGGTTTGAGTGTTGAATTGGTTGAAAAATGGTTGAATTATGAAATGGGTCATTAATGTGTCAAAATGGGTTGAAAGTGGTCATGTGGTGAATTTAATTGTGTGGTGGTGTCATGGGTTGGTTTTTATTTGCTTTAAGTTTGTTTTAAGGAATTAAATAAGTGTGCAAAAGAGTAGAGTTCAATTGTGTGTGGTTTGTGATTTGATTGGAAGTCAAAAAGAGGTTAAAATGGTCGAAAAGAGGTTATATGTCCGTTTTCTTGTAAAACGTGTATTTTGGAAAAGTGCAAAAAGGGAAGTCTTCGTTTTGACCATATGAATGTGCACGCAAAATTTCAGCTCTTAACTCTTTAGGGTTTGGGAGTTATGCCCGTATGAAGTTCCTGTTTTGAGTCAAATTGAAAATGTCTTAGACAAGGGCCTAATTCCAGACAAGAAAGCTGAGTGCTGATTTTAGAGACCATGTTGCAGATTTTGACCCATATGGCTGATTTTCTAGACCATATTGCAGATTTTCATGTTTGTCTTACATGAGGGTCTCCACCTAGTCAAAAGTCTTTTCAATGATTTAAAAGCCCTAGTGATGATATGATCGAGTCGTAATTTACTATGGGACCAATAGAGAGTGTTTTTAGAGTATGTATAAAAAAAAAAAAAAAAAAAAAAAAATTTTCTCGAGTTTTGGGGCGTTTCAAGTTGGTATCAGAGCGATAGTTTAAGTGAGTTATGTAATCCATTTTAGGATTGCATGATCTTAAACTATTAAGATTTTTTTTTTGATTTGCTATAATTATGATGAGTTATATGATAATTAATGTGTGTTAATTCAGAAATTAAAGTGTAGATAGAGAGTGTGTGATTAATGGTGTTATATGGTTATATGATTAGAGAATATGATGTGACTGTGATCAACAGAGTAAGTGACTTATGTATGATTATGTTTATGAAGTGAAAACAGTGACTAGTGAATAATGTAGAAATTAAATGGTGTTCAGTGTTTATATGGAATTGTATGATTACGTGGAGTTAAGTATATGAATAACGAGTTAATGTTTCAGGGCGTATTTGTTGATAGAGTGCTGTTAAATGTGTTTTGACTTGTTGGATATCTGTGTTATATGTGTTTATGTGTAAATTGCATTGAAGATTGATGATATGAGATAGCCTGAGAAAGAAGTGTGTATGAAATAATCTGACTACGCCTGATCAACGTAGTTATATTATGCCATATCATATGGAATTGTTGAGGCTACCAAGTATCAGAGAGATTTAATGTGATTGGTGAGATAGTGTATGAATGAAGAGTGTTTAAACTACGTGAATTAAGTATTGAATATGACGATGAAAAGTGAAAGTAGTATGCCTTGTGTCTAATGATAAGAATTTCACTATTTATGTGAAACCAAATATGTAAGGGTGATGTGTATAAGTTGTTTAAGATAAATGCACAGTGTATGTGCTACTGATGATTAGTGTTTATGATGTTAGAGTTATGTGAAGTATGTTAATATGATTTAAAACGCTTCCGCAAAGGGTAGAGATAGTGTTAAGATTGAGTAGTACGAGCGACATTCGTGAGGACACGAATGAAATAAGTGGGGGAGAGTTGTAACACCCCAAGTTTCAGGTTTTAATATCGTATGCGGATATATTTTTATTATGAAATATTGTTATGTAGAGAATAAGATATTATAGAAAACGTATACGGTTTTATCAGTTCTATACAATAGGGTTTAAAAGGGAATAGAATTTAATAGATAAATATACATATGTACGTGCTTATCATTTCTTCCCTCTCAAAAGTTCCAGAAGTTAAAAATCAGAGACAAGAAAGATCGCAGAGTAAAATCCAAACCCTAGAATCAGTTTCTAAATTCATAATTGGAGCTAGAGAAGTTAGAATCATCATCCATAATCCTTCTTAATCTCATGTAAGTTGTTGTTCTTTATGTATCTAACCTAAGTTTTGGGTTTTTGATGGGTTTTGATTAATTGAAGGTTTTAATCCGAAATTGAAGCTAGAAATTGATTTAATTAGTGTTAGTTAGTGTTTTTATGATTGTTAGTAGTTATATAACATGTTGAAAATGAAGAAATTATGATTTAGTGTTCTTGAGCAAATTTAGGGTTTATGTCAAAGTGTTATAAAATGGTGAAATAAGCTTAAATATATGATTAGTGATGCTAATAGAGTATAATTATGAAGATAAAACATGAATTCAAGGTAGTAAAGTTGATAAGTGACAGATTATTAAAAGAGTGTTTATGGTGATCCATGTAAATTATGTTAAGATGATGTTAATGAGTTTAATTATGAAACTAGTGATACTTATAGAGTATGATTATGATAATGAATATAATGTGGTAAGAGTTTGATTAATGAAAGTTAAAAAGTGATTTAAAGAAGTAGTTTAATGTGATTAACTAAAGATTTAACTAGTGTAATCAAAGTGGGGGAGTAAGTAATGAGATTATGTGGATGATTGATTAGTGTTTAAACATGTTGTTATGTGTTATGTATTCTATGATAGGGATTGAAGAAATGGATGCTTATGTTGATTAAGGTGGTGAAATCGTCTAAGAGATTGTGGTAAGTGACACGGGGGTCAAATGGGTGAATTGATTGTGTATGTACCGGATAGCTTCCGAGTTAGAGGTTTGCATAATCAAGGGAAAAGTTAATTGTTTATGTTGTTGTTTATGTTGTTGAGTATGATTCAATTGTGTTGGATCCGGATTGCTTTCGAGCAAGAGGCTACACAATTGGGTGGAAGATAAGTGGATTATGTTGCTTTTAATTAATGATTTATTATGATGTTGATTATGGCATGTTATGTTGAATACATGCTGAGATGAATTATGTTGATAAAGTTGTTCATATGTGAAAGGTTATGTAGCTTATGTGATTCATGTAATATATGTGAATTATGTAGCTTATGTGAATTAGGTGATTATATGGATTATGTGGAACGAGCATTTATAGAGATATGTTGCTGTTAGTACTTATGCTGATGTAGCTAGTACTAACTTCTGTTGAAATATTGCTGTTAGTACTTATGCTGATGTAGCTAGTACTAACTTCTGTTGAAATATTGCTGTTAGTACTTATGCTGATGTAGCTAGTACTAACTTCTGTTGATCTGTTGCTGTTGGTACTCATGCTTACAAAGATGGTACTAACTTCTGTTGAGCTTGGTATTCATATCCATGTGATTTGGTGCCTTGCATATGAAGTTTTATGACCACGGATCCGTTAGATTTTATGAAGGAATCTCTACGTGTACTCAGTAGTTATTCGGTTATGTAGATAAGTGGATTAATGTTAAATGTTATATGAAGTGTTATGTGGATTAAATATTGGAGATTATGTGGTTATGATGTTATGTTAAATTGATTATTGGGTTGATTATGTAGTTTGTAGATTATGTGGAATATGCTTATGCAGTGAAACGGTGTTAGTATGCATACCGTTGTGGTATGGTACTCAGTGAAACAGTGTTAGTATGCATACCGTTGTGGTATGGTACTCAGTGAAATAGTGTTAGTATGCATACTGTTGTGGTATGGTACTCAGTGAAATAGTGTTAGCATGCATATCGATGTGGTACGGTGCTCAGTGATCAGTGTTCAGAGCTCAGTGAATATGTGGTTAAGTAGACATTTGTTGATATGTGTTAAATGTGTTATGTGAATCATTCATTTGATTGCTTGTGTACTTACTAAGCGGTTGTGCTTACCCCGTTGATGTTTTATGTTGTAGGTTGATGTGTTGGTAGAGACACGTGGATAGAGAATGTGCTTATGGTAGTGATATGGATATGGAGCTTGCTATGCGGTTAGAATTGCTCCATCTCCTTGAATTGTTGTTTTGATATGCAATTGTGTAATTCGCCCAAGTAAAGAGTTTTTGGATTTAAATATGTTAGTCAATATGTTGTATTTGACTTTGAAAGTCAAACAAAGAATATAGAGTCTTGGGTATGTGCATACAAAGGGTATGAAGTCATTGGTTTATAATTGGTGTTGCTTCGAGTCAAACATAGTGAAATGTGGTCAAGTGTCAATTGGGATTGGTTGGTCAAATGTGAAGTGGACACATTGTCCATAGCCTTGAATTGGTCAAACAAATGTGGTTTGAGTGTTGAATTGGTTGAAAAATGGTTGAATTATGAAATGGGTCATTAATGTGTCAAAATGGGTTGAAAGTGGTCATGTGGTGAATTTAATTGTGTGGTGGTGTCATGGGTTGGTTTTTATTTGCTTTAAGTTTGTTTTAAGGAATTAAATAAGTGTGCAAAAGAGTAGAGTTCAATTGTGTGTGGTTTGTGATTTGATTGGAAGTCAAAAAGAGGTTAAAATGGTCGAAAAGAGGTTATATGTCCGTTTTCTTGTAAAACGTGTATTTTGGAAAAGTGCAAAAAGGGAAGTCTTCGTTTTGACCATATGAATGTGCACGCAAAATTTCAGATCTTAACTCTTTACGGTTTGGGAGTTATGCCCGTATGAAGTTCCTGTTTTGAGTCAAATTGAAAATGTCTTAGACAAGGGCCTAATTCCAGACAAGAAAGCTGAGTGCTGATTTTAGAGACCATGTTGCAGATTTTGACCCATATGGCTGATTTTCTAGACCATATTGCAGATTTTCATGTTTGTCTTACATGAGGGTCTCCACCTAGTCAAAAGTCTTTTCAATGATTTAAAAGCCCTAGTGATGATATGATCGAGTCGTAATTTACTATGGGACCAATAGAGAGTGTTTTTAGAGTATGTATAAAAAAAAAAAAAAAAAAAAAAAAATTTTCTCGAGTTTTGGGGCGTTTCAAGTTGGTATCAGAGCGATAGTTTAAGTGAGTTATGTAATCCATTTTAGGATTGCATGATCTTAAACTATTAAGATTTTTTTTTTGATTTGCTATAATTATGATGAGTTATATGATAATTAATGTGTGTTAATTCAGAAATTAAAGTGTAGATAGAGAGTGTGTGATTAATGGTGTTATATGGTTATATGATTAGAGAATATGATGTGACTGTGATCAACAGAGTAAGTGACTTATGTATGATTATGTTTATGAAGTGAAAACAGTGACTAGTGAATAATGTAGAAATTAAATGGTGTTCAGTGTTTATATGGAATTGTATGATTACGTGGAGTTAAGTATATGAATAACGAGTTAATGTTTCAGGGCGTATTTGTTGATAGAGTGCTGTTAAATGTGTTTTGACTTGTTGGATATCTGTGTTATATGTGTTTATGTGTAAATTGCATTGAAGATTGATGATATGAGATAGCCTGAGAAAGAAGTGTGTATGAAATAATCTGACTACGCCTGATCAACGTAGTTATATTATGCCATATCATATGGAATTGTTGAGGCTACCAAGTATCAGAGAGATTTAATGTGATTGGTGAGATAGTGTATGAATGAAGAGTGTTTAAACTACGTGAATTAAGTATTGAATATGACGATGAAAAGTGAAAGTAGTATGCCTTGTGTCTAATGATAAGAATTTCACTATTTATGTGAAACCAAATATGTAAGGGTGATGTGTATAAGTTGTTTAAGATAAATGCACAGTGTATGTGCTACTGATGATTAGTGTTTATGATGTTAGAGTTATGTGAAGTATGTTAATATGATTTAAAACGCTTCCGCAAAGGGTAGAGATAGTGTTAAGATTGAGTAGTACGAGCGACATTCGTGAGGACACGAATGAAATAAGTGGGGGAGAGTTGTAACACCCCAAGTTTCAGGTTTTAATATCGTATGCGGATATATTTTTATTATGAAATATTGTTATGTAGAGAATAAGATATTATAGAAAACGTATACGGTTTTATCAGTTCTATACAATAGGGTTTAAAAGGGAATAGAATTTAATAGATAAATATACATATGTACGTGCTTATCATTTCTTCCCTCTCAAAAGTTCCAGAAGTTAAAAATCAGAGACAAGAAAGATCGCAGAGTAAAATCCAAACCCTAGAATCAGTTTCTAAATTCATAATTGGAGCTAGAGAAGTTAGAATCATCATCCATAATCCTTCTTAATCTCATGTAAGTTGTTGTTCTTTATGTATCTAACCTAAGTTTTGGGTTTTTGATGGGTTTTGATTAATTGAAGGTTTTAATCCGAAATTGAAGCTAGAAATTGATTTAATTAGTGTTAGTTAGTGTTTTTATGATTGTTAGTAGTTATATAACATGTTGAAAATGAAGAAATTATGATTTAGTGTTCTTGAGCAAATTTAGGGTTTATGTCAAAGTGTTATAAAATGGTGAAATAAGCTTAAATATATGATTAGTGATGCTAATAGAGTATAATTATGAAGATAAAACATGAATTCAAGGTAGTAAAGTTGATAAGTGACAGATTATTAAAAGAGTGTTTATGGTGATCCATGTAAATTATGTTAAGATGATGTTAATGAGTTTAATTATGAAACTAGTGATACTTATAGAGTATGATTATGATAATGAATATAATGTGGTAAGAGTTTGATTAATGAAAGTTAAAAAGTGATTTAAAGAAGTAGTTTAATGTGATTAACTAAAGATTTAACTAGTGTAATCAAAGTGGGGGAGTAAGTAATGAGATTATGTGGATGATTGATTAGTGTTTAAACATGTTGTTATGTGTTATGTATTCTATGATAGGGATTGAAGAAATGGATGCTTATGTTGATTAAGGTGGTGAAATCGTCTAAGAGATTGTGGTAAGTGACACGGGGGTCAAATGGGTGAATTGATTGTGTATGTACCGGATAGCTTCCGAGTTAGAGGTTTGCATAATCAAGGGAAAAGTTAATTGTTTATGTTGTTGTTTATGTTGTTGAGTATGATTCGATTGTGTTGGATCCGGATTGCTTTCGAGCAAGAGGCTACACAATTGGGTGGAAGATAAGTGGATTATGTTGCTTTTAATTAATGATTTATTATGATGTTGATTATGGCATGTTATGTTGAATACATGCTGAGATGAATTATGTTGATAAAGTTGTTCATATGTGAAAGGTTATGTAGCTTATGTGATTCATGTAATATATGTGAATTATGTAGCTTATGTGAATTAGGTGATTATATGGATTATGTGGAACGAGCATTTATAGAGATATGTTGCTGTTAGTACTTATGCTGATGTAGCTAGTACTAACTTCTGTTGAAATATTGCTGTTAGTACTTATGCTGATGTAGCTAGTACTAACTTCTGTTGAAATATTGCTGTTAGTACTTATGCTGATGTAGCTAGTACTAACTTCTGTTGATCTGTTGCTGTTGGTACTCATGCTTACAAAGATGGTACTAACTTCTGTTGAGCTTGGTATTCATATCCATGTGATTTGGTGCCTTGCATATGAAGTTTTATGACCACGGATCCGTTAGATTTTATGAAGGAATCTCTACGTGTACTCAGTAGTTATTCGGTTATGTAGATAAGTGGATTAATGTTAAATGTTATATGAAGTGTTATGTGGATTAAATATTGGAGATTATGTGGTTATGATGTTATGTTAAATTGATTATTGGGTTGATTATGTAGTTTGTAGATTATGTGGAATATGCTTATGCAGTGAAACGGTGTTAGTATGCATACCGTTGTGGTATGGTACTCAGTGAAACAGTGTTAGTATGCATACCGTTGTGGTATGGTACTCAGTGAAATAGTGTTAGTATGCATACTGTTGTGGTATGGTACTCAGTGAAATAGTGTTAGCATGCATATCGATGTGGTACGGTGCTCAGTGATCAGTGTTCAGAGCTCAGTGAATATGTGGTTAAGTAGACATTTGTTGATATGTGTTAAATGTGTTATGTGAATCATTCATTTGATTGCTTGTGTACTTACTAAGCGGTTGTGCTTACCCCGTTGATGTTTTATGTTGTAGGTTGATGTGTTGGTAGAGACACGTGGATAGAGAATGTGCTTATGGTAGTGATATGGATATGGAGCTTGCTATGCGGTTAGAATTGCTCCATCTCCTTGAATTGTTGTTTTGATATGCAATTGTGTAATTCGCCCAAGTAAAGAGTTTTTGGATTTAAATATGTTAGTCAATATGTTGTATTTGACTTTGAAAGTCAAACAAAGAATATAGAGTCTTGGGTATGTGCATACAAAGGGTATGAAGTCATTGGTTTATAATTGGTGTTGCTTCGAGTCAAACATAGTGAAATGTGGTCAAGTGTCAATTGGGATTGGTTGGTCAAATGTGAAGTGGACACATTGTCCATAGCCTTGAATTGGTCAAACAAATGTGGTTTGAGTGTTGAATTGGTTGAAAAATGGTTGAATTATGAAATGGGTCATTAATGTGTCAAAATGGGTTGAAAGTGGTCATGTGGTGAATTTAATTGTGTGGTGGTGTCATGGGTTGGTTTTTATTTGCTTTAAGTTTGTTTTAAGGAATTAAATAAGTGTGCAAAAGAGTAGAGTTCAATTGTGTGTGGTTTGTGATTTGATTGGAAGTCAAAAAGAGGTTAAAATGGTCGAAAAGAGGTTATATGTCCGTTTTCTTGTAAAACGTGTATTTTGGAAAAGTGCAAAAAGGGAAGTCTTCGTTTTGACCATATGAATGTGCACGCAAAATTTCAGATCTTAACTCTTTACGGTTTGGGAGTTATGCCCGTATGAAGTTCCTGTTTTGAGTCAAATTGAAAATGTCTTAGACAAGGGCCTAATTCCAGACAAGAAAGCTGAGTGCTGATTTTAGAGACCATGTTGCAGATTTTGACCCATATGGCTGATTTTCTAGACCATATTGCAGATTTTCATGTTTGTCTTACATGAGGGTCTCCACCTAGTCAAAAGTCTTTTCAATGATTTAAAAGCCCTAGTGATGATATGATCGAGTCGTAATTTACTATGGGACCAATAGAGAGTGTTTTTAGAGTATGTATAAAAAAAAAAAAAAAAAAAAAAAAATTTTCTCGAGTTTTGGGGCGTTTCAAGTTGGTATCAGAGCGATAGTTTAAGTGAGTTATGTAATCCATTTTAGGATTGCATGATCTTAAACTATTAAGATTTTTTTTTTGATTTGCTATAATTATGATGAGTTATATGATAATTAATGTGTGTTAATTCAGAAATTAAAGTGTAGATAGAGAGTGTGTGATTAATGGTGTTATATGGTTATATGATTAGAGAATATGATGTGACTGTGATCAACAGAGTAAGTGACTTATGTATGATTATGTTTATGAAGTGAAAACAGTGACTAGTGAATAATGTAGAAATTAAATGGTGTTCAGTGTTTATATGGAATTGTATGATTACGTGGAGTTAAGTATATGAATAACGAGTTAATGTTTCAGGGCGTATTTGTTGATAGAGTGCTGTTAAATGTGTTTTGACTTGTTGGATATCTGTGTTATATGTGTTTATGTGTAAATTGCATTGAAGATTGATGATATGAGATAGCCTGAGAAAGAAGTGTGTATGAAATAATCTGACTACGCCTGATCAACGTAGTTATATTATGCCATATCATATGGAATTGTTGAGGCTACCAAGTATCAGAGAGATTTAATGTGATTGGTGAGATAGTGTATGAATGAAGAGTGTTTAAACTACGTGAATTAAGTATTGAATATGACGATGAAAAGTGAAAGTAGTATGCCTTGTGTCTAATGATAAGAATTTCACTATTTATGTGAAACCAAATATGTAAGGGTGATGTGTATAAGTTGTTTAAGATAAATGCACAGTGTATGTGCTACTGATGATTAGTGTTTATGATGTTAGAGTTATGTGAAGTATGTTAATATGATTTAAAACGCTTCCGCAAAGGGTAGAGATAGTGTTAAGATTGAGTAGTACGAGCGACATTCGTGAGGACACGAATGAAATAAGTGGGGGAGAGTTGTAACACCCCAAGTTTCAGGTTTTAATATCGTATGCGGATATATTTTTATTATGAAATATTGTTATGTAGAGAATAAGATATTATAGAAAACGTATACGGTTTTATCAGTTCTATACAATAGGGTTTAAAAGGGAATAGAATTTAATAGATAAATATACATATGTACGTGCTTATCATTTCTTCCCTCTCAAAAGTTCCAGAAGTTAAAAATCAGAGACAAGAAAGATCGCAGAGTAAAATCCAAACCCTAGAATCAGTTTCTAAATTCATAATTGGAGCTAGAGAAGTTAGAATCATCATCCATAATCCTTCTTAATCTCATGTAAGTTGTTGTTCTTTATGTATCTAACCTAAGTTTTGGGTTTTTGATGGGTTTTGATTAATTGAAGGTTTTAATCCGAAATTGAAGCTAGAAATTGATTTAATTAGTGTTAGTTAGTGTTTTTATGATTGTTAGTAGTTATATAACATGTTGAAAATGAAGAAATTATGATTTAGTGTTCTTGAGCAAATTTAGGGTTTATGTCAAAGTGTTATAAAATGGTGAAATAAGCTTAAATATATGATTAGTGATGCTAATAGAGTATAATTATGAAGATAAAACATGAATTCAAGGTAGTAAAGTTGATAAGTGACAGATTATTAAAAGAGTGTTTATGGTGATCCATGTAAATTATGTTAAGATGATGTTAATGAGTTTAATTATGAAACTAGTGATACTTATAGAGTATGATTATGATAATGAATATAATGTGGTAAGAGTTTGATTAATGAAAGTTAAAAAGTGATTTAAAGAAGTAGTTTAATGTGATTAACTAAAGATTTAACTAGTGTAATCAAAGTGGGGGAGTAAGTAATGAGATTATGTGGATGATTGATTAGTGTTTAAACATGTTGTTATGTGTTATGTATTCTATGATAGGGATTGAAGAAATGGATGCTTATGTTGATTAAGGTGGTGAAATCGTCTAAGAGATTGTGGTAAGTGACACGGGGGTCAAATGGGTGAATTGATTGTGTATGTACCGGATAGCTTCCGAGTTAGAGGTTTGCATAATCAAGGGAAAAGTTAATTGTTTATGTTGTTGTTTATGTTGTTGAGTATGATTCGATTGTGTTGGATCCGGATTGCTTTCGAGCAAGAGGCTACACAATTGGGTGGAAGATAAGTGGATTATGTTGCTTTTAATTAATGATTTATTATGATGTTGATTATGGCATGTTATGTTGAATACATGCTGAGATGAATTATGTTGATAAAGTTGTTCATATGTGAAAGGTTATGTAGCTTATGTGATTCATGTAATATATGTGAATTATGTAGCTTATGTGAATTAGGTGATTATATGGATTATGTGGAACGAGCATTTATAGAGATATGTTGCTGTTAGTACTTATGCTGATGTAGCTAGTACTAACTTCTGTTGAAATATTGCTGTTAGTACTTATGCTGATGTAGCTAGTACTAACTTCTGTTGAAATATTGCTGTTAGTACTTATGCTGATGTAGCTAGTACTAACTTCTGTTGATCTGTTGCTGTTGGTACTCATGCTTACAAAGATGGTACTAACTTCTGTTGAGCTTGGTATTCATATCCATGTGATTTGGTGCCTTGCATATGAAGTTTTATGACCACGGATCCGTTAGATTTTATGAAGGAATCTCTACGTGTACTCAGTAGTTATTCGGTTATGTAGATAAGTGGATTAATGTTAAATGTTATATGAAGTGTTATGTGGATTAAATATTGGAGATTATGTGGTTATGATGTTATGTTAAATTGATTATTGGGTTGATTATGTAGTTTGTAGATTATGTGGAATATGCTTATGCAGTGAAACGATGTTAGTATGCATACCGTTGTGGTATGGTACTCAGTGAAACAGTGTTAGTATGCATACCGTTGTGGTATGGTACTCAGTGAAATAGTGTTAGTATGCATACTGTTGTGGTATGGTACTCAGTGAAATAGTGTTAGCATGCATATCGATGTGGTACGGTGCTCAGTGATCAGTGTTCAGAGCTCAGTGAATATGTGGTTAAGTAGACATTTGTTGATATGTGTTAAATGTGTTATGTGAATCATTCATTTGATTGCTTGTGTACTTACTAAGCGGTTGTGCTTACCCCGTTGATGTTTTATGTTGTAGGTTGATGTGTTGGTAGAGACACGTGGATAGAGAATGTGCTTATGGTAGTGATATGGATATGGAGCTTGCTATGCGGTTAGAATTGCTCCATCTCCTTGAATTGTTGTTTTGATATGCAATTGTGTAATTCGCCCAAGTAAAGAGTTTTTGGATTTAAATATGTTAGTCAATATGTTGTATTTGACTTTGAAAGTCAAACAAAGAATATAGAGTCTTGGGTATGTGCATACAAAGGGTATGAAGTCATTGGTTTATAATTGGTGTTGCTTCGAGTCAAACATAGTGAAATGTGGTCAAGTGTCAATTGGGATTGGTTGGTCAAATGTGAAGTGGACACATTGTCCATAGCCTTGAATTGGTCAAACAAATGTGGTTTGAGTGTTGAATTGGTTGAAAAATGGTTGAATTATGAAATGGGTCATTAATGTGTCAAAATGGGTTGAAAGTGGTCATGTGGTGAATTTAATTGTGTGGTGGTGTCATGGGTTGGTTTTTATTTGCTTTAAGTTTGTTTTAAGGAATTAAATAAGTGTGCAAAAGAGTAGAGTTCAATTGTGTGTGGTTTGTGATTTGATTGGAAGTCAAAAAGAGGTTAAAATGGTCGAAAAGAGGTTATATGTCCGTTTTCTTGTAAAACGTGTATTTTGGAAAAGTGCAAAAAGGGAAGTCTTCGTTTTGACCATATGAATGTGCACGCAAAATTTCAGATCTTAACTCTTTACGGTTTGGGAGTTATGCCCGTATGAAGTTCCTGTTTTGAGTCAAATTGAAAATGTCTTAGACAAGGGCCTAATTCCAGACAAGAAAGCTGAGTGCTGATTTTAGAGACCATGTTGCAGATTTTGACCCATATGGCTGATTTTCTAGACCATATTGCAGATTTTCATGTTTGTCTTACATGAGGGTCTCCACCTAGTCAAAAGTCTTTTCAATGATTTAAAAGCCCTAGTGATGATATGATCGAGTCGTAATTTACTATGGGACCAATAGAGAGTGTTTTTAGAGTATGTATAAAAAAAAAAAAAAAAAAAAAATTTTCTCGAGTTTTGGGGCGTTTCATGTTTAGAGTGTTACCTTAAAATTTAAATTTTTGTGAATTTACATCCGAAGGTTAAGATATAATTTTTTTTTTTTTTTTTTTTTTTTTTTTTTTTGTGTTTTTAGTTTATCAACACATAAACAAGTGGAAGGAGGAAAAAAATCATATATATCAAGTGTTATCAAAGTTTAGTCATACATGAATTATATTTAGTAAAAATATTTATATTATGTATCAAACTTTTTTAAGTAAATTGATAATCACAGTTCTAATAAGAAATTTTAAGGATATTTATTAATTTATAGATATTTTTAATCAAAAATAATATTTTATATATCACAATTGAAAAGTTTCAAGTAAATTAAATGCAAATTTTAAGTGTATTAAATATGAGTGAATTAATAAGCTTAGTATATGGATTAGATATGTCTCATTAACCGCTTTAATTGGTGTCATCATCAACTTTCAAAAATTAATAACACCTTCAAAATTATCGTTATATACATCAACACTAGAAAATTGTACAGTTTTGAAAGTTTAATTGGTATGTTCTAGCTTTCTTTCTAAACTATCTTTTTAGTTTAAATAACCTCTTTTGTTTAATGTTAGCGTTTATTTTTGATATTGAATAAAGAAAATAAAACTTTACTTTTCTCAATGAATTGACTGATTGGAATTCCTTATGGTTATTCTTGTTATTTGATTGCTCGACAATTATGATGCACCGTAAAAAAACTGTATAAACCAAACCAATTTTTTTAGATCATTTTAAACACCTTCTGTCCAAATCTAACGATAAATAACTACATACAAATATCATTTCTATATCTTCTACCAATTACTACCTCCGTCTCAAAAATATAGTCCACGTTTCCTTTTTCGGACGTCTCAAATTTATTGTCCACATCCAAATATGGAAAGGAAATTTTGATCGTGATTACCAAATTACCCTTACTTCAAATTGTTATTACAAACTTTATAGAATGTGGTAATTAAATGTTTAAGGGTAAAACTGTCATTCTGCAAAAAGTAAGAAAGAGAAAGCAGTAATGATTGTACTTTTATTAAACTGCGTGTTTTTGGTCGGTGGACAATTATTTTGGGACGGAGGGAGTAATAGATTAGCATAACGTTTATTTCAACATTAAGTGAGGAAAATCAGGTAGAACAAAACATCTGTGGCTAAAGTGTCAATATCAAATAAGTTAGTGGTTATTTTCCAAAATTAGCAAAACTTTAGCAGTATCCTTTTGGTATATACCGTTAACCGCGAAATTCCAGAAACAACAAAGGGCAGGAAGCAGAATGCAATCGCCATTGATGGACGCTTCTAGAACATTCTGGAGAAACTCAAATTCACAATTGCTAGGGTTTCATTCATCGTCATCTTCTTATCTATCATTAACCACTCTCCGGCAGCCATATTCTCGCGTTTGGTGCACCAGCTTAAACCCTAGCAACCGCCGGAAAGCGAGATTGACGGCGGCGAAGGGGAAAGGGAAGGATAATGTGTGGAGTATCGATAACGACGCGGTGAATGGAAATCGAGGCGGAGATCGCCGGAAGAAAGGAGATAGACGACAGACGAAAGTACGGAATTCAACGGTGAAGCGCCGGAGAGGGAAATTGAGTGAGAATGATGGCGGAGTTATGGTTTCGGGCTCGATGTTGATTGAGACTGAGAATGTGTTGCAAACTCAGGTATTACTGTTTCAATTTTATTCCTTCTATTTTAGCTGATAACGATTTTTTGTGTTTTAATTTGAAAAGTTAGTGTAGGAGATTATCGAACTTTAAATCAATTAGGGCTAGCTAGCTGAACCTAGACAAATAAGTTTCATTTCTCAGCGTAATGCTGTTTTAGGAAATTTGAGCATAGAGTGAGTGCAGAACTGAAAAGCAGTGGTAAGGAACTATATTGTTCAGTTTGAACTGAGAGCATGTTATCAGCTAACAAAAGTGAATTAAGATGGTCTATAGTTGGTCTGTTGGTGTTATGCAGAGTGGATTGTGGAGGTTTGAACTTTGAAAATAACGGATATAGGATTGAGAATTATTTTGTTGCTTTGAGTATTAGGAGGATCAACTTTTTTTCAATGAAGTTAGTATCGCAAGTAATAAAATCACATCAATTTGTTTTGAGTTTTGACAAATGATATATTTTTGTCTTGTACTTCTACAAAATTTCATTGCAGCTTTTGATTTTTGAAAGCTATATTTTCATGTTGGGTGCGACAAGGTTTGTGGCTATGCTTGTCTTTTAGAATAGGTTACACTTTCGAACATGATTTCTTCATGTATAATTGACTACTGTTTGACCTCTATATCTGTAAATTGCTTGGAGTTTAGCTGCGTAGGCCGAGAGTGAGAACTTCTCAGGTCTAAGTGATTCTATGTTTCTGTGTTCTAGTGTGATATGTTTTTTTATCTTTCAGGAACCTGTAATTATACCAATATGGAACACATTTTCTAGTAGCGTTAGTGGAATATGGAAGGGAGTGGGAGCAGTTTTCTCACCTATCACTGCTCAGATGGAGCCCATTGAGGTTGGTAGAAACAATGAACATCAATTTGACTGCTATACTCTTTCTCGCATTGAGGCAGTACCATCGACAGACAGAGGGCATAAGTCTAACATCCGCAGGATAGTTAACTGGGTGACCTTGAACCCTTATGGTGAGAATAGACAGTTGCACAGTCGTAAGAACAAAAGTGACGAGATGTCTATACAGGAGGATGCATCTCCATCCACAATAGAAGCACTTGATAGAAGAAGGACAAACCGCTTGCCAAAATTCGAGTCTTTTGACTTCGATAAAAGTGACGTCATGGAAGAAGATCTTATGGGTATGGAGCCTGGTCTTGTCTTTTTTGAGGTAAAGTTACGTGATCTTCTATTACCTGTTATGCACATGCTGTTCTATTACAAAAAAAAGCTCGCCTTTGGTTTTTTTGAAAGGATGACACACGTGCAACAAGAACATGTGATTGCTCAACATTAAAATTGAGGGACATAAATTTCCTTAAAGTAAAAAACTTGATACTTTTTTCAAGTGTAGCACATCTAAAGAAACATGCCCCTTTATGCAAGTAAAGTTATGCATCTGAAAATATTTGAGCCCAAAAAACTGATTTGATATCAAGGTAAATGACATCATTTAATAGGTTATGATATGGCTTAATAAGATACAAAAATGAAGATAACAAGTTAATGCTTTGAGCATGTAGAATTATAATGATTCTCTCTAATAGTATGCAGTTGATTCCCTATCTAGATATTAATCGTCTTTCAAGTAGTGGTGAAGTTTGATTTTGACTTCTGATCGGAATTTCAGTATAACATACAGAATAACAACATTCTTCATTCCTTGAAGTTGTTCATGGTTTTCTTTATACCTAGGGCTGATAATGTTGCTAAATTCACAAGTTTTGAAGGAATATCAGTTTTTCATTTAAACTACCAAACCTTGCGTTTCATGTTTCCAAATACAACATAGTACATAGTTTAATACTCTCTCTTTGCTGTTTTGTAGGATGGCTCTTATTCAAGGGGCCCAGTTGACATACCTGTCGGAGAAGTTAATGATTCCAATTACTTTCTATCCCCAACGTTCAAGTTTGAGCAAGTAAGTGTTTTTGGTGCTTTCCTCTCATGCGGGGTTTTCTAGCAATCCTACGATTTAGCTTTTCATTATGCATTGAATGTGTTATAAATATGTAGGGATGCTCAAATTTTAGGTACTGACTACCGAATCAAATTCAATTATAAGTTGAATTTATCAGTTCGTGTCAAAACCGAAATTAAATGCAAAAGCAGCTATTTCCTGCTGAGTTGAACCTTGTATCTTGAAGATTAAGATCACATATTTTACCACTCAACCTCCATTCATTGCTTCTATACAAGTACCCGACTGATTTACTAAATTAGTCCAACATTTTATTTACTAAAATGTTGTAGTGTCATATGGCTCCATGGGCTGAATGTTAGGTCCACATGCACTTCTTGTCATGATCAATTTAGCTTGAGATATGTTGTTTCTGATGACTTATAGGTCCTATTAAGAGGTGGCTGCTAACTGCAATTAATTTGCTCTTTTTACACCCTTTACCATCTCTATGTGATGTGTTAGAAGTAAATGTTGTATAGCTGTAGGCTTAATAGAAGGCTTAATAATGGGCTGTAATCACTATCTGCTTTGATTACTTTCCTAGAATAGATGATGTACTCTATGTATAAATTAGGCCTTCACTTCTAAATGTAATATACAGAAAATATTACTCAGTCTTAAATTACATGGTATCAGAGCCACCATGGCCTGAGTTTTACCGGAATTAAGTCAGTCGCCGGAATCCCCTGTCGGAACCCTAATCGGAATCTCTCAAATCTGAATCTGCCATCAGAATTCAATTCTAATATCAGCTCTGTCATCTCGGTCTTTCCCTTCCTGTCTGTCCATTCCCGATCTGCACAAAACAGCCTGCCTCTAACTCGTCGGAACCCTAGAATTCTCCGGTTACAGCTCGCCTAAACCCTACCGGTAAATTTGAAATTACTGTTCCAGAGTTACTGTTCACCAATATACTGTTCATTGCTGGAATTTACTGTTTGTACCTGAGTTACTGCTCACGGAATACTGTTCATCAGAGTTCCAGCCCATAAACACCGAATATCCAAAAACATCATAACTCGGTGATAACTTGTTGCCACATTCCGATACTTGTGATCACTTGTTATTGTGAATTCTGAGTAATGGGAGACAAAGCAAAGTCACATGACTTGTATATGCAACTTACCCAGGAAGAATTCAACATAATACAGTCACTTCGGACTTGTATTTTTCAAGACCAGTCCCGTTCACATGCTTCGTATGTACAAGGAAGTAACAAAACTTCATCTTGGATTATTGATTCAGGTGCCACCGATCATATAACCGGGAACAAAGATCTCATATCCAATCTTAATACCAACATATGCCGCAGTCCGGTCAAAATTGCTAACGGATCTTCATGTCCGATTGAGGGCATAGGAACCAACAGTGATATCCCAAATCTGAACCTTTCATATGTTCTTTACATTCCGTCATTCCCAGACTCTCTAATATCTGTTAGCCAAATTGCTAAAGATAACAATTGTTATGCGATCTTCTTTCCCAGACATTGCATACTTAGAGAATTAGGGACGAATAGAGTGATTGGGACTGGTTTAGAGTCTCAAGGCCTCTGTCGCTTGTTTACTTTGAAATCTTCAGTTGCACATCTATGTCATTCTGGTATCATGGAGGCTCATTGTCGGTTAGGTCACCCTTCCTTACCGGTTTTAAAGCAGTTATTTCCGAATTTCTCATCTGCTCAAGAGTTACTATGCGAATCATGTCAGTTAGGTAAACACACCAGATGTCCCTATCCCCCTAAAGAGTCTCGTAAAGTTAGTACCCCATTTCAGTTGGTACATTCTGATGTTTGGGGACCATGTCCAGTTACCTCAATAAATGGGTTTAAATATTTAATTACCTTTGTTGATGATTGTTCTCGTGCTACTTGGGTTTTCTTGCTTAAATCACGAAGTGAGATATTTTCTATTTTTCATGAATTTTATGCCTATGTTAAAACTCAGTTTGATGTTTCCATCAAAACATTGCGATCCGATAACGCAAAAGAATATTTTTCTCTTGAGTTTACAAACTTTTTATCAGAACGTGGTATTATACATGAGTCATCGTGTGCGTATACACCACAACAAAATGGTATTGCTGAACGTAAAAACCGTCATTTGCTAGATATTGCTCGTACTATGATGATTCACTATAATGTCCCACAACGATTTTGGGCTGACGCGGTTCTTACAGCAAATTATTTAATCAACCGCATGCCATCTTCTGTCCTTGGAAGGAAAATACCCTTCTCCGTTCTATTTCCTAAGGGTACCCACTTTCCCTTGGCACCTAAGATCTTTGGGTGCGTATCTTATGTGCATGACCATCGCCCTGGACATAACAAACTTGAACCACGTGATATCAAGTGTGTGTTTCTTGGGTACTCGCGAGTTCAAAAGGGTTATCGATGCTACAGCCCAACCCTTCACAGATATTTCACTAGTGCGGACGTCACCTTTGATGAGTCAAGATCTTTCTTTAGTGGTCCTTCAGAGCCACTAAATCTGGTTCCTGACCCCACAGAATCTCTTGATACTCCGGTCTATACCATACCCATACATGCTCCAAAACCCTCGTCTCCGACTATACCAACAGATACACGGTACACACATGTGTACAGCAGGCAGCGCCATAGACAAGCAACAGAGACCCAAAAGGAATCTAGTAACCCTGAATCACAGTTTGTAACTGAACCGCAATCTGTAACTGAACCGCAACATATACCTAAACCGCAACCTGTACCTGAACCACAACCACAGTCTGTACTCGAACCTCAATCTACACCCGCTTCTAATTCGTCACCAAATACGCCACATCACACCGAACCTTATGAACCGCCTGGTGCTCCTTTTCCAGAAATTCCAATTGCCTTTAGAAAAGGCACAAGGACTAGTACTAAATATCCCATCCAGAATCATCTTGCTTACTCTCACCTGTCACATGAAGCATATGCTTACACAACAGCGATTGATAACCACCTTGTTCCGAGAAATATATCTGAGGCACTTAATCACCCTGGATGGTTTAAGGCAATGCAAGAGGAAATGAATGCTCTTCATAGCAATCATACTTGGGATTTGGTGCCACTTCCTCCTGGAAAGCGTAAAATTGGTTGTAAATGGGTGTTTACGGTGAAACTTAATCCTGACGGTTCATTGCATCGGTTGAAAGCCCGATTGGTAGCAAAGGGCTATTCTCAGGCATATGGCATTGACTATGATGAGACCTTCTCTCCGGTGGCCAAAATGCCATCTGTTCGAATATGTATTGCTCTAGCTGCTATTAATCACTGGCCGCTTCATCAGTTAGATATCAAGAATGCCTTTCTCAATGGCGTTCTTGAGGAGGAGGTATACATGGAGCAACCACCCGGGTTTATTCCTCAGGAGGAGACATCTAAGGTTTGTCGATTGCGACGTTCATTATATGGACTTAAGCAGTCTCCTAGAGCATGGTTTGGACGGTTTTCTGATGTTCTTCAGGAATTTGGGATGACTCGCAGTTCCCAAGACCATTATGTGTTCTATAGACATTATCAGGGTCGTCGCATTATTCTAGTAGTCTATGTCGATGACATTATTATCACCGGAGATGATAGTACAGGTATTTCAGAACTAAAGAACTTCCTACAGTCGCATTTTCAAGTCACAGATCTAGGACGTCTTCGTTACTTTCTTGGGATAGAAGTTTCCCAGTCTCCCCAGGGGATTCTACTTTCTCAACGGAAATATGTTCTCGATATGCTCACCGAGTGTGGTCTACTAGGGTGCAAACCAATAGACAGCCCGATGCTCCCCACAGGAAAACTCCTTCCTAAGGATGGAAATCCTATGAAAGATCCAGAGCGATATAGAAGATTAGTTGGGAAGTTGAATTATCTAACAGTCACTAGACCTGATATATCCTTTTCGGTAAGTATTTTAAGCCAATTCATGTCTGATCCTTACACGGGCCACTGGAATGCAGCTCTCCGTGTTCTAAGGTATCTCAAAGCTACACCAGGCTTGGGAATACTCTATTCAGATCAGGGCCATTGTCAAGTAGGTGCATTCACCGAAGAAGGAGAGGGTAGAATATCTGGTTTTTCTGATGCAGATTGGGCTGGTTGCCCAATTTCAAGAAGATCAACCACCGGATATTATGTATTTGTCGGTGGTAATCTGGTTTCATGGAAAAGCAAGAAACAACACATTGTCTCCCGATCAAGCGCCGAGTCAGAGTATAGAGCTATGGCAGATGTGTCATGTGAGATGACATGGGTTAAAAGACTACTTAGAGAGCTCGGAGTAATTACTGACGACTTGATGAGACTTTATTGTGATAACCAGTCAGCCATCCATATTGCAAAGAATCAAGTCTTCCATGAAAGGACCAAACACATTGAAGTTGATTGTCACCTGATTAGAGACCATGTTGTGGGAACTCGATCGAACCCTCCATCTATCCGGCCTGTGCATATAAGGACTCAGCATCAACTTGCAGATATTCTTACAAAGCCGCTACGCAAATCACAAATAGATTTTATCTGTACCAAGTTGGGCATGATTAACATCTATGCTTTAACTTGAGGAGGAGTGTTAGAAGTAAATGTTGTATAGCTGTAGGCTTAATAGAAGGCTTAATAATGGGCTGTAATCACTATCTGCTTTGATTACTTTCCTAGAATAGATGATGTACTCTATGTATAAATTAGGCCTTCACTTCTAAATGTAATATACAGAAAATATTACTCAGTCTTAAATTACATGATGTTTGCATTAGTTTTCCTAGAGGTGGAAATTCTAATTTGATTCTGTTTTATTTCTAACGAGCCAAATGGATTGAGTTAAAAGATATAGATAGTATGGAACGGGAGGAAGTCATCGTCAGGTTGATCAAATACATAGGACATTATAATCGCTGTGCTGTAATAATTTAAGATTATGTATTCATATGTTAACACATTTTTTCAATGGTATAAAATAGATTATATTTGTTTTCGGGCTGTCTTACTGACTGACCTGACCCATTTGGAACCGCTTATCAAATTTAACCTTTTGATGTGAACTTGTTTTGACCCATTACCCGGCCCAACGAACCTGACCAAGTTTCCACCCCTTTCCGGTAGGGAATGAGGATAGTTAGCATTTACCAGATCTTATAGTTGGATAAGTAACTGTTATTATATTGATTATCTAAAGGTAGATATATGTCTCACTTTTCTTCCATTAGTGTTTGGTTAAAGGTTGCCACAAGAGACTGCGCATTGTTCATACCATAGAGTTCAGTGATGGGGGTTCAGATTTCCAGATCCTGAGAGTTGCTGTTTATGAAGAGCAATGGGTCAGTACTGCTAATCTCTCTGACGAGAGGTATTGTCAACCTCTCTTAACTTCAAATTACTAACGTTCGTATGTTACATATTATTTTGTGATACATGTCATCCTAGATACGGTTCATCTTGTCGATGGTGGTTGTGGCTATTGGCTACTATGGGTTTTTCCATATCGAATAGAGGTAGCAATAAGGGCACGTCAACGATGGTCAAAATCCGTTGGAGTGACGTTGTTTTAAATAATTTGATGTACTACATACGATTGCAAAAACTGTATTATTACTTGATAATGGTCCATTTTTTTGATAGAGCGATTTAGGGGTTACATGCTTTAAAGGACTTTAAGGAAACTTTGGAACCGACCCATATGAACAGTACTATTTAGCTGTGATATAAAATGTTTACCCATTTGACTTGTTAGGGATAAATTATAACCTGGATCATCTCATTTATAAGAAAGTGGTTTGAATTTCCCGCTTCTAAATATTGAACCTTTAGGGGGGTTGATGGTGATATAAGATCACAAAATCAATCAATGGTTATCGAGCATGATGGTGAAATACTGAAATCACTGTGATTAGTCTATATTCAAACCTTATCATTGAGGCTTTACTATCTACTTTTCCCATATAATTAACAAGGCTCCAATTGCATTGTATATCTGTACCCGAATGGCCTTATCATACTTTTCTATTCTATTGATGTTAGAAAGTTTAAAATACTTCTTTTCTTCATAATTCACTAGGAGGAAAGTAAATTAAATAAGGCGAAAGCGAAGCATATCATTTGTAGTAATTCAAGGACGTGTTAAGTCTTTAGTACTTGTCAAGTTCAGTCAATTGTGTGATACATATACTGCCTTATTCATCTTATTGCGGTTACGGTACATATCTCGTCGTTCTTGCTACATGTAAATGTGTCAACCTATCATTTGTGTATCTCCTTAAATAATGTAATTTTGATTAGTAAATCCGTGCTGAGTCACACATATTAGCAGGACATATTATGCTATATGGTTCCTTGAATTTTTCTTCAAGTAATTACTCGTGTTGTTTTCATATGTTCTGATGTATAATACGATTAGGTTATAGATAAAAACTTCTTAGTGGCCACATGAATAGCAAGGTTTTTGTTGGTATCTGTTAAATTTCTGTTGATTGCACCATCGATTTAGCGTACTTACAGCACATCACATCTCATCTTTCCATCTGTGTTTTATTGCCCATGTGGAACAATCTTTATTCTCCGTCATCTGGTTGTGTATTGTCTTCTTTGGTGCTGTAGTAATCATATGGGTAACAAGTGGTTGTGATTGTAATTGTCACCCATTTACTTATAATTAGGTCAATTTGGATAACGTTTTATCTTTAAACGGGTTAAAAGGGTAAGTAAAATAGAGAAAATTAGCTGAAAAGAAAATGGGTCAAATAGGTTGAAAGTCAATATACAAAATGTCCTAAAGTATTTTAGTCAAAAATTAAATTTTACTAAAGGAATATTATATATTTCTAATTATTTATGGCAAGCTAACTGTTCATAAAAAAGATTTAAATTTGTGGACAAGGAATCACATTTTCATTTAATCCAGTAGTCCCCCAAAAATGTTTTTCTGCTAATGCTTTGTTTATTATCTGGAATGCAAACAGTGACGTGGACTTTGATGTGAAGCCATTTTCTCAACGGAAAAGAGTTCAACCATCAGAACTGGCCGGATCATGGAAGGTGTTTGAGACAAGTGCTACACCAATCTATGGAGAGGAGACAAATACAGAGGAAAACAACGACCCACCATACGTCTATCTTTGCACAGAGACGTTAAAGAAAAGAAGCTTGCCCGAGAGTGCAGTCTACTTTGGGGAGGAAGAGGTGCTAGACATGCTGGATGTCACAATGCTTTGGTTGCCTGGAGGTGTTACAGGTTATGTTGATGTCAATAAGGACGGGATCTTGTGTATTGGTGTCGGGTGGTATTCTGACGAAGGAATTAATCTTGTTATGGAACGGGATTATGGAACCGATGGGAAGCTTAAAGAGGTTCGGTCAAAAACTGAAGTCAAGAGAAGGTGGTCTGAGCCACCTCCTTTTTAGGTCAGCTAAATGTACATATAAAAAATAAGCTGTGAAAAGGATTCAAGTCATGCAGAAAAATGAGGTCCTATGTAGTATGTTGTGTTAATTAACATGCATTCATTTTTGTAACGTTCTTAGCTGAGGTGGCAAAATGGAGGGTCATGTGGGGGGGGACAATTTTTTTGCTTTTGTTATTATTTTCCGGATAATCAATGCTTATAAATTAGAAAAATCAGGATTTTCTGCTTTAAGTTTTTAATGCATAATGTATATATGATATATAGCATATTGTTAGGGGAAAATATGTAATCGACCCTTGTGAATACACTTTTGTCTTGATATTAGGTCAGCCGTTTTCATCTTAGCCAAAATTTGGATTTTGTTGTGAAATCTTCATGGGCTTAATCCATGAACTTGTGGATAGCCCACCACTACCAACTAGTCTATTAGGGTTTTCTATAATCCCTATATATACTTATCATTTGTATACTTATTATGTATGAATCATTTAATAACATTCCTCTCTTCCTATCCATTCTTGTTCTTTCATTTTATAACACGTTATCAGCAAACGGGTATTTCATATATCCATATAATGGACCATTTAGAGTTTTAAATCGATGCATCGTCTAAATGGTCATGAAAATCGCAACCTAAAGTTTGCGTGACTAAGTAACTCGGTTAATGAGATTACGAGCACATATTTCAGAATATCAAATTTTGTTTTGATAATATCGGTGAACGTATATATTATTTAAATACATCAACATCAGTTGATTGGTAAGTATTGAACATATATTTGTTCATACATAAATTGCTTTTGTCAAAAGGCTTAGTTGATAGCAAATCAACATCTATTATGAGAGCAACAATACTACTTATTCTCTGGGTTCATGTTAATATACATGCAATAATTCGCATCGTGCCGATGGAAATAAAATTTCTTCCCCCTTATAACTGATTTTTGGTCCTGAAAAAGATATATCATAGATATTTTTATTTGTTTGTGCGATATATGCTCAATCATAACGCATAACTATTAGACCAAAAGGGGAAATCTTAAAACAGCTTAAACTGAAAATGAATTATCAATATATAATATTGATCCTCATAGTATCAATTATGAACTCAAAGTTCAAATGATGATTCAATTTTGATAATTTTCATACATATTTGTTTGATCGATAAGTTGTTAATGCTCCTATTAAAATGGCTAATAAGCCTATGTCACGTAAAACGTGATAAGAAAAAGTCGATTCTAAATTATATCCTAGAAAAAAAAAAGGAGCAAGTTATTTAGATGGTCAAATCGAGGAATTCAAGACCCCATTTCAATTTGACGAAACTAGACATGAAGGTTCTATCAGAGCCTCTGGTACCTGAAAAATGAAGAGATCTCAATAAATGATATCATGTCTAGAACAATGTGGAATCGATATAAATGAGATCGATGTCGATAATATTATTGTTATCATATAGTGCTAGCTATTATGATCGATGATCATGAAATTTATTTTTGCAAAGAATTGCAAATATTATTTGACCAATATAAAAATGCGCAATAAATTTATGAAATCTCTTCATATGAGATTTTTGGACTTATAGTCCATTTCATAAAGGTGTAAAGCCTATTGTATGGCTGGTCTTTACTCAAAAGCACAATGAGTATGAAGTTATAAGATATAAAGCTAGAGTGTTGATACTAAGGCTCTTTGCTATATGATAACTCACAAGTCTAGCTCATTTACTATTTGAATCCCTCAAGGATATAAAATGCTTAAAGATGCTTCCACTTTAAACAGCCTCATGCTTTATATATAAAGGTTCTTAATTGAGAACATCATTTATTCAATTTGAATAAGATCTTATATCAAATGATTGGCAAGATCCGATAAAGGCATGTCTCACTAGTTATAATGCCTCATGTTTTTCATAAAGGGCTATCGAGGACGCTATCAAATCAAAATAAATAAGTCCTTATATCAATTTGGGGACGATAAAATCCCTATTAAAATGGTCATTTAAGCCTATATTACAAACACATTTGCGATGACTATATTGAAATTCATACATCCTTAGAACTTTTTACAAGGTTCTAAAGGCGAAGAATATTCATAATTGAATATGAAAGAAATGTCTTATAAAGATGAACTTTTATCGTGGAAAAAGAGTCATGCATCCTCATGATGTAGTGATTCTTTTAATGTTGACAATCATAACCCCCAAAGGATGACAAATGTCATTAGACATTGATATTTCTCAATAGTCATAAAAGAGTTGAAAATAATTTATTCACATTTGTTGGCAAGATAAGTTATTATCTATGAGAGGACACTCATTGTCTTACATAATCATAAAATATTTTTCAACTTAAGGATCAATACATCAATGATGATGGATCCATGACTTATCTCATAATAGTTGGTTTTGGCTCTTCAATTTCGATGAGATGCTATTAATTGTCAACAAATTCACAAGTGATGTGATTATTAGGGGGAGATAATATAATGTTGCAAAATACTTTTTCCCTTGACTGTGGTTTTATCCCATTGGGTTTTCCTAGCAAGGTTTTTAACGATGCAACATCCCCACACACATTAAAAGAATTATGTACTCTTTTTCCTTAACTAGACTTTTGTCCCAACAGGTTTTATCTAGTAAGGTTTTAACGAGGCATAATCATTATAACAATGGACATCCAAGGGGGAGTAATGTGCATTAATATGAAATGGATGTCCATATCTTCAAAGTATTATCCAGATATGTTTCTGGATCCCTTCCGCACCAAAGAAAATGATAATCATATCATTATAATATCTAAGTCCATTTGGGGCTTTAATACACATTGCTTACAATACACTTTATACATTGCAATCAATCACATGTTGTGTTATCTTTGTAGTACCCGTGATATGGGATTATTTTACTCAAAGAAAATACGCTGGTATTTATCTGATCCACATAAGGTCAAAAACATGATATGTTTTCACCTGTGGAGACACTACAATTTCTTGGAGGTCATCAAATATTGCTAAATTTATTGAGTTTTTTAAATCCGATCGAGAAGTGTCTACTCAAGATCAACGATTCAACACATCCAAGAAGAATGTGGTCTCAAAACAATCAAGGAAATTCAACATTTTATATGAGGACAATGTGAGGTGTATTAGCTCAAATCAAAGAAGGGTACATCAAAGAAGACAGAGTCATAAAATCATTGATGTTTATCAAGTCCGATCAAGCAAAAATTTGGCCAACTTATTCACAAAATCATTACCTACAAGTTTTTAAGCAGCTAATTCGGAAGATCGGTTTCGACGTTTGAAGGATATACATTAAACTCAGGGGGAGTATTATTTGCACTGCACTCTTTTTCCCTTCATCAAGTTTTTATCCCATTGGGTTTTCTTGATAAGGTTTTTAACGAGGCAGTCTATAATATATTATAAATGGTGACTATCCAAGAGGGAGTGTTGTGAAATCTTCATGGGCTTAATCCATGAACTTGTGGATAGCCCACCACTACCAACTAGTCTATTAGGGTTTTCTATAATCCCTATATATACTTATCATTTGTATACTTATTATGTATGAATCATTTAATAACATTCCTCTCTTCCTCTCCATTCTTGTTCTTTCATTTTATAACAGATTTTATTCATTTTTAACTTTTAAATGCAAAGTAGAATTTGACCAGTTAAGTGTGTCTGTCTATACAAGATTTTCTGTGATTGAGATGTAGATGTTTTAGTGACACTACCTTTTGACTGGTTTGAACCAAATAGGTAAAAAGAGTAAACTTGCACTGGCAAATAGGCAACAACACCACGTCTTAGTTTGAACAAATTGAAACGTATCCTATGATGACTGCATGTGTTTTATAGCAGCTAACGTAGCATCTATTGATCAAAGTGTATATTATAGTCCAGGGACCGAACAGACAACAATGTGAAAGTCACGAGACTAACATGTGACATAGTGATGGCACTCGAACCTTGACAGCTAAGTTAACTTGCAGATTTTGGATACCCTTATATACACATGAATGGTCGCTCAGTTATGAGAGATTGCATGTGCCCCACACCCCATGGTCCCACCAAAGAATGAAATATTAAATTACCATGTTTTGTGTCAATCACACGGGTTTACAACAAACCAGCTTACCCACACCCATCAGGCAACAACATACTAACAATTTGATAGCAAATTAGTCAGTAAGATTTATTTTCATGCCTAAAAATAGGACCAGCCAATCAAAAAATAATTTGAACATAAGATAACATGATCAAATAAACTTGCATTTAGTTTCTAGTAGAATGTTCAGAGACATAGTGTCTTCTCCTAACAATAAGGATCCACTTACACATGACAAAGAAGATAAAGTTAGATTTTGTTTTGCTTATAAATAGACAATATCCACTTACACATGACAAAGAAGATAAAGTTAGATTTTGTTTAGCTTATAAATAGACAATCGATAAAGATCTCATTAGTCATTACATATATTTTATCCCTACAACTTTCATATCAAGGGAACAGATAAAAAAAAATGAAACAAGGAGAAATATCAGAAGGTTCATTTACTAGTGCCTGGACACTTAGTCTTGAGGGTGGCGAAAACATACCCGAACGATATGTCCTTCCTCCACTCCAAAGACCAAACCCGAGCCTCATGGACCACCCTTCAAACAGCCTCCCTGTCATTGATCTTTCCTTGTTGAATGATCCTTTATGTAAGTCTCAAGCAATCAATGAAATTCATGCTGCCTGCAACAAACTCGGTTTCTTTCAGGTATTTGTTCATGTAGAAGCATACTTGCGAGACGTGGCAAAACGTACGGGTTGTGTAACATCATACACGTAAAAGAGTTTGGGTCAAAAAGGGCCGGGTTAACCCGCCCAATTCTTTTGTCCACGTTTTCTACAAATAAATGTACCATTAAATATGATTAACAATCTATATGATTAAAAGGATGAGATGATTTCTTAAAAACGAAATGATTTAGAACGTTGTAAGCATTTGAAGACACGTTAACAACTTTTGTCTGCTTAACACGTTTCATTTTTAGCAAAATTTCTACATTTGACCAATTATAACAAAATGCAACATGAAATGACCCGTTCCCAATGATAAGGACCGGGCATCATTTATACATTTGTAGGCCATATGCTTAAGTTAAGTCTAATTAAGAATAAGAAGATATCTATTGATATGTCATTGAAATGTGAAATGCTTGCATGCATGATTGATGAGTTACTACTATACTAGTATAACCAAATTAATGTGCTTTGAAGGTGATAAACCATGGGATTCCTATCTCAGTAATGCAAGATGCTCTAGACACTGCCAAAGAGTTCTTCCACTTGCCGATCAACGAAAAGATACAATTTGCTTCGGCTAATGTTCGTGATCCTGTTAGGTATGGCACTAGCATGAATCATGGGATGGATAAAGTGTTCTTTTGGAGAGACTTTATCAAGCATTATGCAAATCCTATCACAGAATGGATCCATTTATGGCCTTCTAAACCACCAAGATACAAGTAAACATATACTTAACTAATTTCTTCTGTTACATATGGAGTACTTTTTATATTGTTTATTTGCAATATAACGTGAAATGTTCAATCGTGGTCAATTAATTTGTACAGAGAAAAAATGGGAAAATATGCGAAAGCAGTGCACATGTTGCAGAAGCAATTAATGGGAATAGTTCTTGGAAGTCTAGGCTTGGATGCAAATTACTTACATCAAGACATTGAAGAGGGGTCTCAAGTGATGGCCGTGAACTGCTACCCACCTTGCCCGAAACCAGATCTTGCACTGGGGATGCCACCACACTCAGATTATGGAACCCTAACCATTCTAAACCAAAGTCAACAAGGACTCGAAATCATGGACCAAGATGGAATCTGGCATTCTGTACCATTTATCAAAGGAGCATTAATAGTTCAGTTTGGGGATCAAATTGAAGTAATGAGTAATGGTAGATACAAGAGTATCATTCATCGAGCGACTGCCAATATGGCGAGGAAGCGATTATCTATTGCAAGTGTTCACAGTTTACCAATCGACAAAAAGGTGGGGCCCACACCACAGCTAGTCAACGAGCAACATCCCATTGCCTACAAAGAGGGAAGCTTCAGTGAATTTCTCGATTACATCTCTGCTAAAGGTGTAACAGAAGCTACCTACATAGACACATTAAAAATTCACTGAAAAGATGGCTTTCAATACAAATAAGTATTAAATAGTCGTTATGCAAAGATCGTGTTCAACCCCTGTTCCCCATCTCCAAAGACCTTATGGTAGCTTAGAATACATAATCTGTTCTGCAGAAGCAGATGCTTGATAAAGTCATCCAAACATATGAAAGAATTAGCATAAACCATATATACAAAAAAATTTCTACTTACTAGAATGTCATTTACTTATTGTACCTTTTGTGTGAAAGAACCAGTATAACTGTATAACTCATATATCTATCCATCATTAAAATTTTTCTACTTTGATGTTGTTTACTTAACCTATTTACAGAAGATTGTGTATGTCTCAATGATGATTTTTCCGCGCATAATTAACACTAAACTATCAATATAACATGCAAAAATTGTGCGATTTCAGTGGGACGTGCAATCACAAAGGTCAAAATCAACACTTGAATTATTTGGTGGAAAATAAGAAGGAAATACATAAATGCATAGCAAAATTCATATACAATTAAATGATCAGGCGCTCTACTTTTAATTATACATATTTGATTATTACTCCGGATTAACCCTAAAATGTCATATAAGCTTGAAATTAAGAATAATTCCATAAAAACTCAATAAAAGACTGATATTTGTTACTTCTTTTAGCTCAATCCCGATTCTAATAGTCAATTGCTGCTAAAAGTAATTAAATAACCTTATCTAGATCAATATTCGGAGCGCAATCATTATGCAACAGAAAGTGATGAGGACAGAGGGCTCATTGAACAAAAACGGTAAATCAAAATTTAAGCTTGAGAAATCGTATCTAACTTACCTCCGGCGAGTGGTTCTCACGCGCCGCCACGTAGGTGTCGAATCTTTCTCCGGCGAGAGCCATCTGTTACGAGCCCTTACCGAAAACCTTGTTCGCGCCTTATTATAACTGTTTACAAAAATAAAAAGGATGAGAGAGGTATATTAATTTAATTTAATTAATATTAATAAACTAAAAAAATTCATTTTTACACGGTAATTTTTTTTTTTTTTAATATCCTAATTAAAAAGATGAGTTCACTAATAAAAAATATTAGTTTTGCATTTGTATTTGTATAATCATTATCATTATTAGAAACCATAACATTAAAAGGTAAAATAGCATTATAACTCAATAAAATTAGTGGAATAATATTTTTAAAAAATGTTTACATGAAGATTAAGAGAAACTGAAAACCAGTATTAGCTCGAACTTTTGAACAAATTCTTATTTTGAGAGATTAGTACTATATATACTCCTAATAAAAGCTAAGTAACATATATATAAATTAAGATAATTACATAAAAGTTAAAAACTTATAAAAAAGATCAGAAAATCATTATGGTAAAATCAATTAAATAAACATAACTAATTAGCATATACAAAATACAATACTTGTCTCCTTTTCCCTTGGATATCTCTCTTGGACAAATGAGGCTTCAAAATTCCATAATTCTTCTCTTAATTTCTTCACCTGATAGGCTTCACAATTCTCTTATCCATCTTAATATCTATAGTTGTATATATGTATTAGATTAGATTAGATTAGATGTATCCGACTTCACTCTCTAATTAAACCAAATCAAGAGAGCGAATCAAACAATCTAAGCAAATGGACAAGTGGGTGCAATATGTGCCAACTTACTCCAAACCTATATATATACACGTTGGAACAAGATATTTCAATAATATAATATTTGTAGTATTTTTTTTTTATCGAATAATGTTAATATTTTAAAGTATAAAAGGTATGTGTCTAATTTTATTAGATAATTAGTCATTAAACTTAAGATAGTTTATTAAGAAATGTCTTCTATTTTTCCTTTCTTCGATCACAACAATTAGAGTAAACTAGTTTTTAGTTTATCACATATAATAAGCTACAAGTGCAACAAGATATATTCTACAATTTCTTAACCTAATATCAACAAATCAAACACATTCAGATATTGATTAACTGAAACAACGAAACACACATGAATAACACCCACTCCAAACTGAGAAACAAATCCCAAAAATCCAAAATACTATTGCTAATTAACTTGGATGAACTCATTAGCGATATGAGGGAGCTAATGACTCTCGAGCATGACTATACCTGTCGGGGGCCAAAATATTACTACGTATTAAATTTGAATTACTTAGTACATACTCGGTCTCATAGTTCTAAATTCGCCACCTACATGATACAATACCTATAACTCAATTTTGCTTCAGAACTTTTATAACGTGATTGATTGACCAACTACAATTTTCTTTCAAACTTATAAAGATAACACATACACTTTCCTTGTGTTTAAAAAGAAATTGCGATGGCATAGATCGATTAACAAAAACTTTCACCAATATTATAGTTATGTAAAATTTGACGTTAAAATTGTGGTTCTGGGGAAGAGTGGCATCGAATCAAAAATCTCAAAAAAAATGCTGTCCGCTAGAATAATATTGTGTGAAAAGTACTTTACCTTAACTTATTCCCCGTCTCTTTTTTGTTCACTAATATTTTGCTTTTCAAAATAAAAAAAAAAAAAAAAAAAAAAAAAAAGAAGAAATTTTTACCTTAATGAAATTACTAGTAAGTTTATAATAGAGAACGTGTGCTTATGATGATGTATAAAAATATGATAAATGATGTATACAACAAATTTTACTCACCTTAATGCATGTATATATTTAGCCGGAACATTGTTTCGCATTCATACACCCACGGTATTGCGCCAAAACACTTTTTGAAATCGATTAATATTCTACTAGAGTAAATTCCATAAATGGTCCCTGTGGTTTACACCGATTTACGAAAACGATCTCTATACTTCTTTTTTCACTTTTTCAGTCCAATAAATTTACTTTTTGCTTGAAAATGGTCCCTCATCAACCTAAAATGACTAAAGTACCCTTCCTTTTGTCATTTTCGGATAGTCACGATTTAAACGATCAAATGGTACTTTAGTCATTTTAGGTGGGTGAGAGACTATTTTCGAGCAAAATTATAACACCCCTCATTTACTTGTAATAATATTAAAGATAATAAGGAAGCGCAGGTAAATAAAACACAATACTTCATTACATATTTTTCCAAAGTACCAAAACAGTTTAGATGGTTAAGTTACTACGATTTAAAACTTGTTCAAAAGACTAGCATGTTGGGGTATTATATAAACTAAACTGAGTTGTTACAAAAATAATCAGAGTAGCTTGAATATCAAACATTCCATTCTTCCAAGGTTTGACCTTCCTGCTACCCACCCGCATGCACAAAACCAAAAGTCTGCAGGAAGTAACAACGAGGGATTAGCACATAGCTAAGTGAGTAAATCCAACACCCCACATTCAACTTAGCTAAACCAATTAACTACAACAAATATTCGCAAACACAACAGTCAACAACAACTTAATGAGGATCGGCGGATCCGGGGATAACCTTAGTACCCGGGCGGCTCCCCAAGATCACTTATCCAAACATATCCGTATGGCCATAACGGACGAGACCGATAGCTAGTGTTTATTATACTTAGGTACAGTTCAGCACACACAACAAATGAAGTACATCCCTGTACCATTCACACAACAACACACTAGCCCAACCAACAGTTCATCAACTCGTTGACCTCATTAACAACAATGCACGAAGGCCACACAAAGCACATATAGGCATATGATCAACAATAACAACTAATCAACTCAATAATCAAGTCTACGTTTACCCGTTGTAATCAAATGATTACAACTAAGCCAAACGGTGAGTTTTGAATCCACTCACCAATACCTTCGTCTTCACTAACTCAGATTCTCGGGGCAACGTTATCTTTCGGAGGATCTGAGATTCATGATCAAATAAAAGTTAGTAATCGTTAAAGTCCAAATATAACTTATAGAAACTTCGACACATTTGGAGCTCATTATCCTAAACACTTATATTATCGACTACTAATCATACACATCAAATAATTACATGTACTAACACTTGAAAGGTTTTAAAAACTAAAAATGAGAAATCCCTGGAAACAGCCAGAAGCCGCCGGCTTGGCCATGGAAGCCGCTGGCTTCCCATGGCTAGCCGCCGGGTCATGCCCTTCACCCGCCGGGTGAATTAAGTTTTTCATCAACAGAAATTTATTGCGTTTTAAAGCCTCTAGCGTCCGCCGGTTTGAGTCATTGACCCACCGGTTGGGGGTCACAAGCCGCCGGCTTGGTGTTGAAGCCGCCGGCTTCACCAACTTGAAGCAGAAGCCGCCGGCTAGGCTTATGAAGCCGCCGGCTTCATTTCCAGATCAAGAACAGCAGCAGCAGAAATGAAATATGCACGAACCAAAAACTTCCAAAATCTCAATTTCGAACCAATTATGCAACAAACTCAATTTCCAAGCTTGTAACAACTTCATACAACACCTATCCAACATATATCAACTTCCATAACATCTAAATCTTTAAGATTACACCAAATTTAGGAAATTTCTTTAGGTTAACCACTAACATTAATCATAGCTCAAGAACATGGATTAATCCACTTAACTAACTACGAATCATCACATATAATCATATATAACAAGTTATCATCATACAATGGCAAGAACAAATTCAATTAATCATTTATTCATCAATCCTAACATTTAAAATAAACTCCACTTACCTTTTACAAATGAAGAAGATGATAACTAGTAGGTGTAGAAGATGATGATAACTAGGTGATGAGGATGATAATGCTAGAAAAAGATCACACTTCGATTTGATGATTTACTCTAGAATTTAAATTAGGGTTTATATGTTTTATTTGAAAGGGAAAATTGGGGAAAGGAATTGGTAAAGTGATCCCAAAAAGGGATTGGCCCATTATTTAACCGACCTCATCACGTGGGTATTTTATACCCGCTCTAAATCTATTATCTGGCACTTAATTACTAAATGCGAGAAATTTATTTTATTGTTCCGTCAACTTTAATAATTTAATTCAAGCCACATTTCATTATTCACAATAAGTCCTAAGACCTATTTCACCAACTTTCACAATTAAACAATTATATCGCAAAGTTATTTAAAACAATTAAATACGCAATTATAAATAGAAAAATACCAGGCTACCGGAGAGGATGTTACAAATCTCCCCTCCTTAAGGAGATTTCGTCCCCGAAATCTCAACATCAACAAACAATCCAGGATATCTGGACTTCATTGACTCCTCAGACTCCCAAGTCAGGTTGGAACCTAAACTATGTTTCCACTTTACAAGCACCATAGGAATTTGTTTCTTCCTAAGTTTGGTAACCTTCCTATCTAGGATTTCTATCGGTTCTTCTACCAACATTTGAGTTCTATCAACTTTTAAATCCTTCAAAGGAAGTATTTGTGACTGGTCCTCAATGTTACACTTCCTCAAATAACACACATTAAACGTACTATGAATACCCGAAAGCTCAGGAGGAAGATCCAATGCCATCGACTGATCATTTACAACTTGTCGAATCTTGAATGGACCAATGTACCTAGGCGCCAACTTTCCACGTTTCCCGAATCTAATCACACCTTTCCACGGAGAAACTTTAAGATACACTAATTCACCTTCGGAAAATACAACCGGTCGTCTTTTAGGATCCGCATACTGTTTCTGTCTATCTCTTGCGGCTTTCAACTTCTCACGTGCAATGGCTACTTTATCCGCGGTTATTTGTACAATATCGGGTCCAGCAAACTATTTCTCACCTGCCTCTAACCAACAAATAGGTGTACGACAACGACGACCATACAACATTTCATACGGAGGCATCCCGATACTAGAATGGTACGAATTATTGTAAGTAAATTCAACCAATGGAAGATGTGAATCCCATGAACCTCCATATTCTAATACACATGCACGAAGCATATCCTCTAGAGTTTGAATCGTACGTTCTGACTGACCATCGGTCTGAGGATGATAAGCTGTGCTAAGGTTTACTCGTGTACCCAACTCTTGTTGTAGACTTTGCCAAAAACGAGAAGCAAAACGAGTTTCTCTATCCGACACAATCGATAAGGGAATACCATGCCTGGAAACGATCTCGTTAACATACAATTGAGCAAGTTTAGTCAACGATGCTGTTTCACTTGTAGCAAGAAAATGCGCGCTCTTTGTCAATCGATCCACTATAACCCAAATCATATCATGTCCTCGAGCGGTACGCGGTAGCTTAGTCACAAAATCCATAGTTATGTGATCCCTCTTCCACTCAGGTATCTCCAACTGTTTTAACGACCCATACGGCTTTTGATGTTCCGCTTTGACCTGAGCACAAATATGACAAGATCCCACAAACTTTGCAATGTCGGTTTTCATCGTTGGCCACCAATACAACAGTTTCAAATCATTATACATTCGAGTACTACCCAGATGAATAGACATTCGTGACTTATGAGCTTCATTCAGAATCAAATCCCGAATACCACCAATGGAAGGAATCCAAACACGAGATTGATACGTCTTTAATCCCCTTGAATCATCAACTAATTCGTCCTTGCGTTTTAACATGATTTCGGATTTCAAATTCTGATCCTTCAATGCTTCAAGTTGTACAATTTTAATTTGATCAATCAAATCCGAGGAAACATTCACTTTTAAATAGAAAGCTCGATCAGGAGTATTCTTTCGACTTAAAGCATCGGCGACCACATTAGCTTTGCCCGGATGGTATCTAATTTCACAATCATAATCTTTTATCAATTCCAACCATCGCCTCTGTCGTATATTCAATTCTTTCTGGGAGAACACATACTGTAAACTCTTGTGATCGGTACAAACAACACATCGAGTCCCATATAAGTAATGTCTCCAAAGTTTTAAGGCAAATACAACTGCTGCGAGTTCTAAATCATGCGTAGGATAATTCTTCTCATGTGGTTTCAACTGTCGAGAAGCATAAGCGATAACTCTATCCCTTTGCATTAAGACACAACCCAAACCCGAATATGAAGCGTCGCAATAAACCACAAAATCATCAGTACCTTCTGGTAATGCTAAAATCGGTGTTTGATACAACAATTGTTTCAATGTCTGAAAAGCTTGCTCCTGTTGATCAGTCCACACATACTTCTCATCTTTACGGGTTAACTTAGTTAACGGACCGGTTATCTTAGAAAAATCTTTGATAAACTTCCGATAATATCCCGCTAACCCAAGGAAACTCCTTATCTCAGAGACAGATTTCGGCGCATTCCAATTCATCACAGCTGCAACTTTTGATGGATCCACTTTCACACCATCTTGACAAATTATATGACCTAAAAACTGAACTTCTCGAAGCCAGAATTCACATTTGGAAAACTTTGCATACAACTGTTCTCGTCTCAATGTTTCAAGAACCAATCTCAAATGCGTGGCATGCTCAGTTTCAGATTTCGAATAAATAAGTATATCATCAATGAAAACAATCACAAATTTATCCAAGAATGGTCGACACACACGGTTCATCAAATCCATAAATACCGCTGGTGCATTTGTTAAACCAAAAGGCATAACCAGAAATTCATAATGCCCGTACCTGGTTCGAAAAGCCGTCTTAGGAATATCTTCTTCCCGAACACGAACCTGATGATAACCCGACCTCAAATCAATCTTAGAATATACCGAAGAACCCTGTAACTGATCAAATAAGTCATCTATTCTCGGAAGAGGGTACTTATTCTTTACCGTTCTCTTATTCAACTCTCTATAATCAATACACATGCGCAACGACCCGTCTTTCTTTTTCACGAATAACACTGGTGCACCCCACGGCGAGGAACTAGGTCTGATAAAACCTTTATCCAACAACTCTTGAATCTGATTCATCATTTCACGGATCTCAGAAGGAGCTAATCTATAAGGAGCTTTAGCAATCGAAGATGAGCCCGGAACAAGATCAATTCTGTATTCTACTTCCCTAAATGGCGGTAACCCAGGCAACTCATCGGGGAACACTTCAGGGTACTCACAAACAACAGGAACATCCGAAACAGTTTTCCTTTCTAATTTGGCATCGACTACATAGGCTAGGTATGACTCGCAACCTTTTGACAATGACTTCCTAGCTTTCATCAACGAAATCAAAGGAATAGCTACACCATCCCGTTCTCCTCGAGCCACAACATATGACCCTTCGGAGATTGGGATCCTAACCAACTTCTGGTGACAATCAATACTAGCCTTATTCTGACTCAACCAATCCATACCAATTATTACATCGAAACTAGGGATTGGGATCAACAAGAAGGAAATAGGAAAAACGTGATCATCAATAGTAATATTAGCTCCAGTCACCGAGGTGGTAACAGGAACTAACTTACCACTAACTATTTCTACTTCTATAGGCTTTGTTATCACAGTAGGGGCTAATTTCAACTTATCACAAAATTGCACAGAAATGAAAGTACAATTAGCACCCGAATCAAACAATACACGTGCAGGTACAAAGTTTATAAGAAATGTACCCGTGATAACATCTTCAGTACGCACGGCCTCATCAACCGTCATCTGAAAAGCCCTACTAGTTGCTGGAGGAGGGTTCTTTCTTTTCTGACCGGAAGATCCCGAACTCCCGACCGAACCCGACCCCGTCGACCTTGCCTCCGGACATTGACCAACCCTATGCCCTTCTTTCTTACAAGTCCAACAAACAAAATTTGGATAACGGCAACTTTTTATCTCATGACCTAATTCACCACACTTCATACATTTGTTTGTCTTAGCCATACACGAACTATCATGCCGAGACCTACACGAACTACACCAGTTGGAACTATTAAAACTTCCCGAAGAACTACTTCTTCCAACAAATTTCTTACCACCGTGCCGATTCCCTTGCCATTTGGATTTATTCTTACCCGACGATTCAGTTCTTGCCTTAGAGAAACTTGTATCCCTTCCTTGCCATAATCGCAAGCCTCTCAAATCACTATCGGCAGACCGCGCGAGGTTAAAAGCATGCGATAAATCATTAGCCAATCTCACAACCATACGGTAGTTATCCGGTAAAGCATCCACAAATTGTTCGATTTGAGTTTTCTCATCCGGAACCCATTGTTGAACGAACCTAAGCTTATCCGTAAACTGTGAAATCAATTCATCAATAGTCATGTCATCCTTTAATCGAAGATTCACAAACTCTCTTCGAATCCTAGCAATATCAAAATCCGAACAGTATTGGTTACGAACAACTTGATGAAACTGAGACCAACTAATAGCTTCTTTCTGTTGTTGAGTGAAATGACCGGTAATGGAATCCCACCAAACCATGGCATCATCCTTCATGCATTGAACCGCATATTTGACTTTAAGTTCCTCATCACAGCAAGTCACATCAAATTTGCGTTCCATATCCCTAAGCCAATTCAAAGTTATTGTTGGATTTTTACTTCCCTGAAATTCCGGTGGTCGACTAGCCATAAAAGTCTTGTATGAACACTTCTTTTTTGATTGAGAGGATGAACCAGAACCAAAGACTGGGGTTTGCTGAAATAAATGTCTGGTCGCAGCTTCCTCAGCTTTTCTCTTGAATTCCCTAAGGAATACTAACTCGTCTTCCATCTCATGAATATACTCATCTCGGTTAGATTGTTGTCCGGTTGGTTGAGAAGTACCATTATGATCATGTTGCTCGGTATGAGTCCCGATTTGAGGAGCGACGATCCTGGAGGCATTGTTGGGGTTGGTGGTCGGTGGTTCGTTATCTGCCATTTCTGAAATTCAACACAACACTTGAACTTTTGTTAATCGTTAGCATCTAAATACTAACTACCTTCAACCAATACTAATCCCATACCCAAGAATGTTTGATATATCACGCTCGAGTATTGGGATTGATCATTCAACAATGAACAATTATCCCAAAACTATGCTCTGATACCAATTTATAACACCCCTCATTTACTTGTAATAATATTAAAGATAATAAGGAAGCGCAGGTAAATAAAACACAATACTTCATTACATATTTTTCCAAAGTACCAAAACAGTTTAGATGGTTAAGTTACTACGATTTAAAACTTGTTCAAAAGACTAGCATGTCGGGGTATTATATAAACTAAACTGAGTTGTTACAAAAATAATCAGAGTAGCTTGAATATCAAACATTCCATTCTTCCAAGGTTTGACCTTCCTGCTACCCACCCGCATGCACAAAACCAAAAGTCTGCAGGAAGTAACAACGAGGGATTAGCACATAGCTAAGTGAGTAAATCCAACACCCCACATTCAACTTAGCTAAACCAATTAACTACAACAAATATTCGCAAACACAACAGTCAACAACAACTTAATGAGGATCGGCGGATCCGGGGATAACCTTAGTACCCGGGCGGCTCCCCAAGATCACTTATCCAAACATATCCGTATGGCCATAACGGACGAGACCGATAGCTAGTGTTTATTATACTTAGGTACAGTTCAGCTGTAGCACCCCCAAATTCGTTGAGCGGAAGCATTTAGTTTAAGTATTGGGGTGTCACAATAACAAAGCATGCATACGTATCAGAGCTTATGATTACAACAGAACATAATATATATATTAAGATGCCAAAATGTTAATTACAAGATTTACGATTTATCAAATCGTACAAGTTAAAAGTAATATGTATACAAAAGTGGATTTCTAGAATATGACAAAACGGTTTCAGTTATACTAGAGAAATCCATGTGTTTTTCCAAAAATGTTGGCATCCTAAAGCTTCACGGGTCGCCTAATTCTCCATGTGTTGGCGATTCTTATATGCGCAGCTAATTCCCTGAAAAACATAGTAAAAGTCAACAACGAGGTTGAGTGAATCCACAGGTTTTATGTGGTATAATTGTTGTTTCAAGTTTTGTAGTCACATTTGTTGGACCAAATACGTTCATAAATAGTAGTTGCCATAATCGTCGAGTAATGTTTAGTGGAACGTCATCCAAAATATAAGTTTAGTGGGTTATTCGCCCAAAAGTTTCGGTTCATGTAGGGACGTTACCCAAAATGCGGTTCATGTGGGATGTTGCCCAAAAATAGTTTTAAAGTTTGAGTCGGTCGTTCTCCGACTAGTTACCAAATGTACCGGTCGTTCTCCGGTAAGATACCAAGTTAGCACCGGTCGTTCTCCGGTGAGATACATTGTTAGTACCGGTCGTTCTCCGGTAAGATACACTGTTAGTACCGGTCGTTCTCCGGTAAGATACCATGTTAGTGTCGGTCGTTCTCCGACAAGTTACCAATATGTACCGGTCATTCTCCGGTAAGATACCAAATTTGTTTCACATAGTGATAATAGTTTTTGTTTGGAATACCATATCGTACGGACAGTTGTAGTAGTTGACCGCAGTCATAAGCAATTTGTATAAGTGTACTAAAAGGCAGTGATGTGATAGTTTGTATATCAATTTAACAGTTCAAGTACTCTAATTGTTCGAGTAAACAGTATGATAAATAATCATATAGTAAAAGCAGTTATGGCAATCAGTAAATCAGTAAAGCAGTTGACTATGTTTTCCACCCCAAAAGTAGTTAAAAACAGTAAAAGTAGGGGCTGTGAACTCACCTGTTGAGTTAAGTAGTTGTGCGAGTGCTAGCAAACCTAAGCCCAATTACAGTCCAGAATCTCCTAACGTCCTAAACGTACGAGATTTAATAAGTATGTGGATGTCTAAGTTAATCATCCATGCTAGTGTTTGTACAACCAAGTTATATTCAAAGTGTTTATTAAACGTTTACGTTTGCATTTCGTTGTTTGTGAAAATGTATACGACTCGTTGGTGATAGTTTGAAATTATAATTCCAATAAAATAGCGTGTTTGTACTGTTTGTAAAGTTCACATATAGTATCGTATGTAAGTATTCGTTATCGGTTAAATTCGACACTTGGTGTAAAAAGAGTTTGCAACATTTCTGTTTTTTGCGACACAGTATGCGACACTAATGTGGTTATGCGACACAATGGTTGTGTCGCATAAGGGTACGACACAAGGGCTATGCGACACAAGGGTTGTGTCGCATAGGCGATCGATGCTAATTCAATAGCGACACTAGGGTTGTGTCGCAGAGATTCTACGACACAATGGTACGACACAACATGCGACACAATGGTTGTGTCGCATGGATGGTTTATGCGACACTATATGCGACACAGTCGTTGTGTCGCAAAGATGAACACCCAGGCAGTAGCAGCGACTGCCGTGATTTTTCCGGCCAAAACCCGATTTTAACATGTTTTCCGGTCATAAAACCTTGATTTCTTCCATTATATAGTTAAAACAAAGTTGTATGTTCAATATTACACCCATATAACACATAAAAACGAGTAAATCTAAGTTTTTAGAAATTTCTTACAATTGCGAATTGGGACCGATTGAGGAAGAAGATGATGATACGGCATTTGTTAATGTTGTTCCTTGCGAAATGGTGATTCCGAAAATGTAGATTTCGTGGGTTGATTTGTGAATCCGAATTTTTGGTGTGGATTTGGTTGAGAGAAAAGTGTGTGTTTTTGGTGATGATGAAAATGAAATGAGAGGAAGAATGGAGATGGAAGGTGGTTTTGTTCCACTTTTCATCTCCTGTGTTTTTGTCCCGTGTTTGTTTACCCGATCGTTAAATGTTACATTATTTTAACTAACATATTTTTAATTACAATGTTTCATTATATTTTTAATTTGGATCTTTTTATGAAATTTAATAAATTAAGTTTTAAGAATTTTTAGTTTTGTTTTAATTTTTTTTTTTTAATTATACGTTTTAACGTTTTGCGTTATAAAATGATATGTAAATATTATCGACATAATATTTAATTGCAAATGACGTTATTTAATAACTTTGTTTTATTAAATAAATTTGTTCACCAACAGTCGTATATTTTGTCGCGTTTGCTCAATTCGTTTCGTATGTAATTACATCTAATTACAAATAAGTAATACTACGCGTATTAACTAGTTGGGCTTTGCTAGACTTACCTCTAAAATGTGTTGTGAATTCACTCAAGTAGGGAATTAGCCTAATAATGCAAGTGATTAACGTAATTAATCGTGTTTAAATTTGCGAGGTGTTACATCAGCACACACAACAAATGAAGTACATCCCTGTACCATTCACACAACAACACACTAGCCCAACCAACAGTTCATCAACTCGTTGACCTCATTAACAACAATGCACGAAGGCCACACAAAGCACATATAGGCATATGATCAACAATAACAACTAATCAACTCAATAATCAAGTCTACGTTTACCCGTTGTAATCAAATGATTACAACTAAGCCAAACGGTGAGTTTTGAATCCACTCACCAATACCTTCGTCTTCACTAACTCAGATTCTCGGGGCAACGTTATCTTTAGGAGGATCTGAGATTCAACATCAAATAAAAGTTAGTAATCGTTAAAGTCCAAATATAACTTATAGAAAGTTCGACACATTCGGAGCTCATTATCCTAAACACTTATATTATCGACTACTAATCATACACATCAAATAATTACTTGTACTAACACTTGAAAGATTTTAAAAACTAAAAATGAGAAATCCCTAGAAACAGCCAGAAGCCACCGGCTTGGCCATGGAAGCCGCCGTCTTCCCATGGCTAGCCGCCGGGTCATGCCCTTCACCCGCCGGGTGAATTAAGTTTTTCATCAACAGAAATTTATTGCGTTTTAAAGCCTCTAGCGTCCGCCGGTTTGAGTCATTGACCCACCGGTTGGGGGTCACAAGCCGCCGGCTTGGTGTTGAAGCCGCCGGCTTCACCAACTTGAAGCAGAAGCCGCCGGCTAGGCTTATGAAGCCGCCGGCTTCATTTCCAGATCAAGAACAGCAGCAGCAGAAATGAAATATGCACGAACCAAAAACTTCCAAAATCTCAATTTCGAACCAATTATGCAACAAACTCAATTTCCAAGCTTGTAACAACTTCATACAACACCTATCCAACATATATCAACTTCCATAACATCTAAATCTTTAAGATTACACCAAATTTAGGAAATTTCTTTAGGTTAACCACTAACATTAATCATAGCTCAAGAACATGGATTAATCCACTTAACTAACTACGAATCATCACATATAATCATATATAACAAGTTATCATCATACAATGGCAAGAACAAATTCAATTAATCATTTATTCATCAATCCTAACATTTAAAATAAACTCCACTTACCTTTTACAAATGAAGAAGATGATAACTAGTAGGTGTAGAAGATGATGATAACTAGGTGATGAGGATGATAATGCTAGAAAAAGATCACACTTCGATTTGATGATTTACTCTAGAATTTAAATTAGGGTTTATATGTTTTATTTGAAAGGGAAAATTGGGGAAAGGAATTGGTAAAGTGATCCCAAAAAGGGATTGGCCCATTATTTAACCGACCTCATCACGTGGGTATTTTATACCCGCTCTAAATCTATTGTCTGGCACTTAATAACTAAATGCGAGAAATTTATTTTATTGTTCCGTCAACTTTAATAATTTAATTCAAGCCACATTTCATTATTCACAAATAGTCGTAAGACCTATTTCACCAACTTTCACAATTAAACATTTATATCGCAAAGTTATTTAAAACAATTAAATACGCAATTATAAATAGAAAAATACCAGGCTACCGGAGAGGATGTTACAAAAATGTAAACTTATTGAACTGAAAAAGTGAAAAAAGAAGTATAGGGACCGTTTTCGTAAATCGGTGTAAACCACATGGACCATTTATAGAATTTACTCATTCTAATATTATAACCGCTTATATTTTCTTTTTTATTATTTATTTTTGTATATTACATGCGCATGACCCTATTTACTATAAATCTGAGCATCCCATGACTTTCTAGAGGTCATGGGTTCGAATCCTGCCATGGGTATTATTTATCATAAAGGTACCTACCACCAATGAAGCGCATGACTCACAACGTTAAGGCTTAGTCGGTGCGAGTTTCGGCTCGGATGTTGTGGTAATGTGATAGAGGTTATTTGCCCGGCGATGTTGGACCTTGTGGGGGGTTCGGTCGTGCTCCATTGAAATATGAAGCGGCTCCAGTGGTGACCCAAATACCCATATATAAACAAACTTCATGTGAACCCTAGGGAATGAACAAAACAACTAATGTTTCAACTGTTTTGCCTTTATATTTATCTTATTTTTAGTTTTATTCGCCGACTATTGTTTCATTCATGTACCTTGAATGTTATGAGAAAGAAAGCGCGTAAGCAAAGTTGATTTTTGGATGATGAGGTAATATGCATGTGTTTCTTTGAATGAACGTTGTATGGGTTTTTGAATTTGTTATACTTACTTTTAGCTATAAAATAAATTGCTTTAACAACACGAATGAATGTACTTGACGTACTATATTTAGGGCATGATTACATATGTAAGCGAGACGAATCCGTTGTTCATAACATGCATGTTTGCGTGCGTAATATTAGCTTGAAAGACCCAAGTTTTTATGAATCAAGTGGATAATTTAAGCATACCTAATTGGATTCGAATTGAATATCTTAACAATCTATCATATTCGCTAATTACCTAGTTCTTTTTATCTAAGATGATATAACATAGTCGATTGTGCACACGACTTAACGGCAGGGGCGGAAACAATGATCAAATATCACGACTAGCGCAAGGTTTTTAAGCAAGATTAATTTAAATAATAACACTTAATTAATTAAAAGGGTACGATTTCAACGACTTAAATACATAGGAGCTCATTTTTTATAATCAATCAATCAACTTGTGGCACATACCATCCCACAATCGGTAATTCAATTCCGCCCATATAACACAAATGTTATTTGGTTTCGGCCTTTCGTTAAAAAAAGTTAGTTTAAAAGGTTATAATTCATATTCTGGAAATAGAAAACCAATTAAGTTATGTTATTTATTGAAATTAAATTGATTAATTAAAAAATGACCGTATTTGGACAAATTATTTGGTTACAACACTTGGTTTTTTGAGCTACATGCAAGTTGAAAGCTAGTATAATTCAATCAATGGACTAACAAACAAACGTTACACAAAAATAGACAAGTTGAAATCAATATAAATAGAAAAAACAAAAACCACTTGATTTCTTATTCAATAAGTAAAGGTAAGTCTTCTAATTTTATGGCCGCTAGATTCCATATATTTCGGTAAATACATACTATTATGAGTTGCATTTCTTCTATTTTTAGAAACACCAATAATAATGTTATATATTTATTTAAAATTTAAAATTATACGTAGTATTATATTATTATATCAAATCACTTATAGAACAAGGGTGTCTTTAGTAAAGGGGTTTTGCGCACTTGAGTTTCGACTTTCAATAACCTCTTTCCCATAAGCTTTGTTTGACAACACAATAAAAATGAAGCTTGTTGATAATACAAGCACGCAATTGTCCTTAAATAAGAATTTTTTTTAAGTAGTTTTTGAATAAAAACTCTAGACACAAACTCTGACCACAAACTTAAGCTCCATCTTCAATATTAACCCGTCACTGTCAAACACACTCCACAAGTCTAGTTCCTGATTATTTTTTTCCTAGTCGCATAAACTACCATTGGTATTCGCTTCTACTTTCATCTATACTTAAAGCTAGGAATGTGTCACAAAGTGCATATATACTTAGGTGCAGTGGCGGAACTTGAAGAGTTTAATTGGGGGGGCCAAAATTAGTGCATCGAAATTGAGTATAAGTTTTTATATACATAAAAACGTCAATGTACTTGTAAAAAAGTATTGAGATTAATTCAATCTAGGGGCAAAAGGCGTCATACTATACTCAACGTGATTTATCATTAAGTTGCTCATATAATCATTAAAAAAGTTGATCTCTAACAATATATATAACATTAAAACTAAGATGTAGGGAAAAAAAAATAACGAAAGTGAAGATCTTGCAGATACGGAGTATAAAATTGAATATGGAATGACAGATTGTAATTTTTGGAGAGGCTAAATTGTAATCTTCTTTAAAATAAACATTACTCTACTGTCATATTGCTCTTGTATACTGTGCACCGTATAGTTAAATTTCAGATTCTAGGGGTGGCGAGAGCCCCCTCCCGCCCTATATAAGCTCCGCCATTACTTAGGTGCAATAAGTATTTTATGAGGAATTAAATAGGATTAGGATATATAATGTAAAATACGGAGTATATAGTTAAAAAGGTTAACAATATAAAATTTCCAAATACAAATATTATCTTGTGACTAATGATTTATGTGTAGCTAACAATATATTTGTCAAATCTATTTAATTGTGTACTTGTAGTAGGGTATGTTTGGCAACACATTTTTAAGAGATTATAAGGGATTCTAGTAGCTTGAGCTTCTCATTTTGAGAATCTACATCCCTTGTAATTTCTAAAACCTTGTTTGGCATATCAAATAGAAATAGGATTCTCTAAAATATAATCCCCTAAAAAAGAAGCTTTCAAAACTAGCTTGAAAAATAAGCTCCATCCCCTAATTCACAAATTACCATATTAACCTTCTTTTAAATATAAAATACTTTGAGTTATATAATTGCTTGTCCATTTATGTCATTTTACATTGATAATCTCTAGCCCCAACTAGTTTGCCAAACACTTATAAAAAACTAAAATCTCCAGCTCCAGCCCTAGATAAAATCTCCAGCTCCAGCTTGCATTTCCATCTCCATCTCCATCTCCAGCTCCATCTCCATCTCCAGCTACTTTTACCAAACACACCCGTAAGCTCATTCTACCTTTCAATTTTAGTTTTACAATACAATAATCATTCAACGTCCTAATATATATTTCAAAAGTAATTGTAGTCTCTTCTTTTCAACGATCATATATCGTGACATGGATAGTTGTAGCTTAGCGGAATTGAGTTGTATGTAAATGCTACTCAATCAAGTTGTAACACTTCAAATTCCAAAGTAATTTTGTGATTTTATAGTAGTGTAAGTATGCGATAAGTTAGTATATTGTTGACTTAAAAGAGCTTAAAAACAAAATTATGTTAAAAAGTTGAACATACAAGCTGAAAGACAAAAGGTTTGAACATAAGTCGTGTGAGAGTGATATTTATGGATGTAAATTGCAGAATAATCATGTTAAGAAAGATAATTAAGCTCAAATCAAGGATTTAGGGCAAATGAGCGTTAAATGGATTGGGTAACGCGTTAAAAGTGAAATTATATATAACTAAATTATGTTAATAAGAGTTATAAAATCTTGGATTATGTACATCACAAATTTAGTTTTATAGTACCTGTTGGTAGCTAGATAGTTAAGAACTCAATTGGTTTAACAGCTCAAATAGGTTAAAATACCTTAATTATGTTAGTGCATTAAACTTTAGCTTGGTATCCAAAAAAAAAAAAAAAACACTTATCTTGTTATGTCAATGCGGTGATCGTATAGAAATGAGTAGAATGAGACTGGTTAATTATTCACATATAATTTAGGATTTGTTAAATTTTACGAAGGAAAATAATTCGGATGTATTTTTTTTTTTATCGGATTAGAATGGTGCGTGTTGATAAGTATGAAAGTAAGTTAGACCACTCCCAACAGTGACAGAAACTGATAGAACCGATGCGCTACGTCTGTGCCACATCAGCTTTTTTCAAAACTGACTCAAACTGACGGACCACTGCCATCAGTGACTCCGTCACTTTAATTTTTGGGCCCACATTTAACAATTTACCTTTACTTATACACACACAAAAACAAAAAAAGAAAAGAAAAAAGGAAGCGACGGAGCGTCGGTTTGGAGACGAAGGGAAAGTGACGGACCAAGTGACACTTCCGTGCCAATGGTGTCACTTTGGAGACGATCGTCGGTTGCTAACCGACTGAAGCCGACGCAATGCGTTAGGAGAGGTCTTATGGTTGAAAATGAGTCAAATTCGTTTAAGCGTTGAAAGGTGTCAAATCACACTACGATTTGTACGGGAGATTTTTACTTAAATCAATCACGTGTCGATGAATTTGATCTCCGTAAAATAGTAACCCATCAAAGATTCCGTGAAAATCAAAACTAAAATAAAAATAGAATCCACCAATTGAAAGCCCAAGTTACTTGTCGCACGGCCCATGGCCCTAATGAACACCATCTAAGCCCACATACCTTAGCGCCTTTTTCACACACTAACCTCTTCTGCAACTGACCGGCTCCTGTCCCGACCGCAGCCGACGCCCGCCTGAACAGCTCCGTTTTTGTGTCTATCACCTCTTTCGGTAAGCAAAATATTTTTACCTATTCATTTGACCACAGCTTAAACCCTAATTTCTACAATATTTGTTAATTAATTGAAATTTATTTACAGAGAAATTAGCATTCTGGATTCATGACTGCCCTGCAACAATGGTGAGTCCCTCAGTCATTAGCTTGTTTTTTGTTTTTCTTTCAAAAAGCAACTGTTTTGGGAAGTGAATGAAGCAAAAAAGTTAGGTCTTGTAGTTTAATTTTAAGTGCAATTTACATTATGAGTTGTGTAGTAAAGAAATATATATCTGCCTCTTCATTAGGGTTTTATTGATACAGACCCAAGTTTTGGTCTTTGAGTCAAATTGGTTAACAAGAATGTTTCGAAAGCGCTTGTTCGTCTCCAATTCCATAACCACTTTCACCTCTTTGGGTTGTCAGTTTTGCTTTAAAAGTTCCTATACCGCATCCCCCGTTAAGACAATCATGGTGATGTTTCCTTTTTCTTTTTTTTCTTCCATGTACTGCTGAATTTGTTTTAATGACTGCAATACGAAACTGCATAATAGCTATCTAATGAACATAATGCATCTAGACACCATCAAGCTTGTAGGGGTTGTTATTATCTGCATTTAAGTTGATTATCATTATTATTCACTTATTTGAAGGATCAGAAAGAGGTAATTAATTAGCTGTTTAAAGCCGGGGATGGGAAGGTGGTTCTACATTCATCATAATCATCAGTTTTGAATGCTTGGGTAAAAGCGTATATGTAGTAATAAAACAATCGAATTTATAGAAGCAAGTGTTATTCTATATTCAATTTCTTAAAACTGCAATTATTGCGTCAATAATGTTCGTCTAAACACCCCCTTTACTTGTTGGTATTTGGCCCAGCTTTTAGTTTGTAGTTCTATTGAGGCCATTGTTCAAACCCTTCTTTACCTTTTGTTTAAAGATTAAGAATTATGAAATGATAAGTCATGATACTTTCACTTATAAGTTTTTTTTTTTTTTAAAACATGCTTTGTGATCTTCTCTTTCATGTAGATTTAGAAGAAAGAATAAGAAAAAAGGGTATACTACTAAATAGTACAATCACTCAGTAATTTATGTTTCTAATACATAGACGAGTTTATATTGGATTTGTGTGTGTGATGTTTGCGTAAAATCCTCGATTGTATTGAGCCTAATATTGCAAAACCCAGAATGTCACATCTTCACATGAGCTTTAATGATTAGAGATTTGTTTTTCTCAATTAGTTTGGATTGGGACTTGATTAACTAGTGTCATTAGTTGGGTTTCGGTGATCTTTTTTGATTTACATCATATGCTGTCAAAGATGCATGCTGTTGATACGATAAATACAAAACAATTAGTTATTTATTACTTCAACTCATGTCAACTGCTCAACTTAAGCACACTGTCTTAGTGTTATGTATTCATATGTCATTTCATTATACCTAATTATCGTATGCTTATTTCAATGTTTAGAGCAGGGCATTGCATAGTTTCTCAGGCGTTCATACATGTGAGAGACTATTCGAAGTTGATCTGAGAAGGGTCACAATATCTTGCATCTTCAACAGCAGGCGAGTTAAAGCTTCTTGCCTCAAGCCTCAAAAAAGATTTTTACAAATTGGAAGCCACATTAATCGCTCTTATTTTCCATTCCCTTATCAACCATTCTCAAGAAGTGGTTCCCCAAATTACATGCACCCAATGAATACAATTAACTATGGTCTATTAAATGGTGGCTTTGGATTCTTTGCACCCTATAAAGGTGTTTTTTCTAAGAGGCATTTCTCTCAGGCTCCAAGAGCAGTATTACCCACAAATGTTGCATCTGATGGAGAAAAAGGAAGGAAAAGTGCTTCCTTTCTTGCTTTTAATAAACACTGGAAACAATCAAAGAAATTGACCCACAAGAAGCCTTTAGAAGTTGAAGGACGAACACATGCTAAATCAACTATAAAGGCCTTTACGAATGATGATATAGTTGCATTGAAAGATCCATCTGTTGAAGATTACAAGAAAGAAGTGAATGTTATAGTTAACGAAGGTCAATTGCCTAAAACTAAAGCGAAAAAAAAGCAGCAACCCAAATCCAAAAAAAGCCAAGAGAAGTCTATTGCCACTTCTGAGGATCCAGCCCTGAAAGAAAGTTCCAGAAAAGCTTCTAAACCAAAGAAGTCCAAGCAATCTAATAGCGCCTTAGGGACTCCTGCTTTAGAGGTTGGTAAAAAGGAACTTATTTTAAGTGAGCAGAGTCGAATGTAAAGATCGCAAATCCATGCGGGTCGGGAAATGAGTCAGAATCACAATCTTTGTACGGGTCAGCTTGACCCAAAGCACATGTTCTTCGAATATTATATAATAAAAGTTATCATGTTATCTGTGTCAAATATGATTAAATACGTTGTATTATTTCTTTTTTGAGTAAAGTGATTTAGGAGGATGCATCAAAAAAATACACTTTGGACGACCCGCGATCCGTTTGACGCATTTGACTCGTTTCATCTAAAGATAATTTGTCAATTTACCTGAATCGCCCCTTAAAAATAACACCTAACCTGAATCGACCTGTTTATAAGTAAATGGGTCGAACTTGCCACCTCTAGCTGTTAGTTGTTTTAGCAAGATGTTAACTGAATGGTAACATTTTCAGGTTTGCTTAAATGGAAAGCCCTCTACTGAAGTGAGTGTGGAAGAGTTACAATCCAAAGGGACGGTGACTAAGACTCGTAAGAGAAAACCCAAAGCACAGGTCAAACCTTCTGTGGAGTGTAATGAGGCACTCGAAAAGTCAAATGTCAGTGAGTTACCTTCAAAGTCAAAATTGCACACAAGTGTGAATAAAAAGACAATAAGGCCCTTATATCCTCCCTCTGGTAAGTCAGTTGTGGTGGTGGAGTCTGTCACAAAGGCAAAAGTGATTCAGGGGTACCTTGGTGACATGTTTGAAGTTCTTCCAAGTTATGGTCATGTAAGGGACTTGGCTGCAAGGTCAGGATCGGTGCGACCCGAAGATGACTTCAGCATGGTTTGGGAGGTTCCTTCTGCTGCATGGACTCATCTTAAAAGCATCAAGGTCGCATTAACTGAGTATGAAACACACTCCTTTCACAAATCCTAAAACTTAATGTTTTGTTATAATAAAGATGTCAATCTGGACCACTTATTATTGAATGGGTTGATTGGGGTTAGCTTTTATGTTTTGATGGACGAAACATGTAAAATAAAAAAGAAAATTAGCAAGTCGAACATGTTGAAAGTTGCATTTTTTTGGTAACGCATTAAACCTCCTAAATCATTTATTTCATAAAATTCGCATCATTTGTGAAAGTTAGATGATTATAATCAACTATAACCCTATAAGGTTTATTTGGCCGTTGATGAAGTATATTGTTCTATTCTTATCGTTCAGTGCCATGGCGAAATCTGTTAGATCGTCTAGTTCTCCATTTGCACTAATTCATGTTAATTATTATGTGTGTTTTCCATTTAGAAAGCACGATAGTTTCTTAACACTATCTGCCAACTAGGATTGTGAAATATGCTATTCATTAGAGGTGTCAGTTTCGACTATTTACTTGTCACGGATGGGCCAATTTAGCCTGTGCTTTACCCCAAATTGGTCAAATGGGTTGAATAAAATGGTCTGCCTAAAAGGGAAACAGGTCAAATAGGTCAAGCGGGTAAAGGTGTCATTTAAGTCCATTTTAACGCATACAGCTTCCTAAAATGTTTACACAAAGATATAGATTGTTAATGTACTCTTAAATTATCACAGTAAGTACTTTAGAAAAGATTAAAGTTTAATGCAAGTACAGGTCAATCCGTCCTGCATTAGAAAATGATATGTTTTGACAGAACCTGTTTTGACTCGTCACCCAACCTGCCCATCTAGCCACCTCTACTATACATTTAAGCTTGCAATATCTGAAATCTTTTCATGAGTATTACATTCTCTATGTGCAATTTTTTTTTTCTTGCTGGCACCAGTCTTTTTATTGCTTCTAATCTTTATTTATTGTTTCTCAGGACCCAAAATCTTATTCTTGCATCAGATCCAGATCGCGAGGGTGAGGCTATTGCTTGGCACATCATTGAGATGCTTCAACAACAAAATGCTTTGCCCGAGAATATTAACATAGCCCGAGTTGTATTTAATGAAATAACCGAAGCCTCTATTAAAGAAGCCTTGCAAGCTCCAAGGGACATTGATTATAACTTGGTCCATGCTTATCTTGCACGGCGTGCGCTAGATTATTTAATTGGATTCAACATTTCTCCATTGTTGTGGAGAAAATTACCTGGTTGCCAGTCTGCGGGCCGGGTCCAGTCTGTTGCTTTAGCTCTTATATGTGACCGCGAAACAGAAATTGATCAATTTAAACCACAAGAGTATTGGTCGATCGAAGGTGAATTTAATCACAAAAAGGATTCTAGAAATTTTTCATGCCCCTCACACTTAACACATTATGATTCCACAAAGCTAAACCAAATGTCGATTTCTTCTCATCTGGAGGCAAATGTTATCGAGAACATGGTCAAATCTTCAGAGTTTAAAGTAATTGGATCGAGTAGAAAGAAGTACAAAAAAACTTCTTCACCTCCATATATAACATCTACTCTTCAACAAGATTCTGCAAGTAAACTACACTTCCCTTCCTCGTACACCATGAAACTTGCACAAAAGCTATACGAGGGGATTAAATTGCCAGATGGAAATTCAGCAGGGTTAATTACGTACATGAGAACTGATGGATTACACATGTCTGATGCAGCTGTTGAGGAAATTAGATCATTCGTTACGAAAAGATACGGGCAGAATTATATTCCAAACAATGCTCGCAAGTTTTTCAAAAAGGTGAAAAACGCTCAGGAGGCCCATGAAGCGATTAGGCCTACAGATATTAGAAGGCTTCCTTCGATGCTTTCTGGGATTCTTGATGAAGATAGCTTAAAGTTGTATACTTTAATATGGGCTCGTGCAATTTCATGTCAAATGGAACCTTCTGTTACCGAACAGATACAAGTTGACATAGGAAACGGTAACGGGTCGATTGTTTTTCGAGCCACAGGCTCGAGAAAGGATTTTCTTGGATTCCAGGCTGTTTACAAGGATGTCGAGAGTAAGATAATTAGAAACGATGAAGATCAAGAAGACGAGTATAACGGGTCTTTTGAGGTTCTTAATGATTTGAAATTTGGGGATTCAATGAGTCTCGGGAACTTAGAACTTAAAGAACATCATACTCAACATCCACCTCGATATTCAGAGGGTTCGTTGGTAAAGAAGATGGAAGAGCTCGGGATTGGTAGACCGTCTACTTATGCAACCACAATTAAAGTGTTGAAAGATAGAAATTATGTGACGGTAAAAAGCCGAGTACTTTATCCAGAATTTCGTGGGCGTATGGTGTCAGCTTTTCTGTTTCATCATTTCTCTGAGGTTACCGATTATAGTTTTACAGCTGATATGGAGACTGAACTTGATAATGTTTCGGGGGGTTTGACCGAATGGAAAGGTTTACTTAGAGATTATTGGACCAGATTTAGTAAGTATTGTGAAAAGGCTGGTAATGTTCATATTCATCAAGTGGAGAAGATGTTGGAGAAAACATTTGGTGAATTTTTGTTTGCTTCTCTTCCTGACCAAAGTAGAACGTGCCCGAGTTGTAAGGAGGGTACTTTGATTTTCAAAGTTAGTCGATTCGGTCAAGGTTACTTCATTGGTTGTGATAAGCATCCCCAGTGCAAGTAAGTCCGCGTGCTAGAAATAATGCCATTGTGAAGTATAATAAAGGAATCTGGCCTTTATGTTGCTAATTTCTTGGTACTTAGACTGCATGAAAACAACTACTAATTTCTTCTTTACTTCATTATTAAAAGTCACTGAAGTAATGTTGGTAGACCACTTTGCTACTACTTAATAACCTTCTCTGCTTTCAATCAAAGGTGGTTAAATGGGTCACTCATGGGGTGGTTGGCCAATTGGTCAATATGGGTAATCTTTTGGTGTAGGTTCACCCTGAACACTTTTTTCCCTGGAGTAGTTTTACTTATAAAAAGCTAGCGTGTCTATTATTATAGTGCAAATTATATTGTATAATTTATTTATCTAATGCGATGAATAAGCTTTGAGCGTTTTAACCCATTTGCTTTTAAGGTATTCTTTACTTCTTTGACTCACCAGAGATAAAACATAAAGTGGTTTGAATAATTCGTAAATGGGGGAAAGTACTACCTCTACTCTCACTCTTGATCGTTAACATCTTTAGATTTTCTGTTGTTTTAAAGGTATATCGCTAAAACCCTATATGGTGATGATGATGATGATTCAAGCACTGAAAACAGCCGGGCTGTAGAGGAGCCAAAGGTTCTTGGTCTGAATCCTGGCTCGAATGAAAAGGTTCACATCTCCCCTTTATCCTTTTGACTTCTTAAACCAGTCTTTTGAGAATTTATCTATTTATCTATATTCTTTGTACCAATTGTTTATTTTGCATATATTCATCTAATTACATCTGACTCTCCAATGTTGGTTTTTCTTTATATCTTTGAAGGTTTTATTGAAGGATGGTCCGTATGGTCACTATGTGCAGCTTGGTGAAGACAAGAAGGGACATTTGCCTAAGCGAGCTTCTGTTTCCCAGGTATATTAATTATTTTGTTTCATGGCATATGTTGTATTAAGGAATCACTGAATTAAATAATGAATCAACTTGGAATTCTGCCATACACATACCCTATTTCCTGTCTGAGACACTTTATTTGTGCTACCCTGACTATCACAAGCTAATAAATCATTATATGTGTTAAAGAGTTCTGGAGTAATTTTATTACTGCCTGCTTACTTGAATATTCCCTAGTGGGATTGATATTATATATATAGTAGTTTTCGTTTCTTCAAATTAAATGATGACCACCATGAATTTGGAATTGTATCGTGTGCATCAGTTTTACTGGAGACTGAGCTAAGGGAAGATTTAATTATGTCAAATATTTCTATATGTGTACTAAAGTTTTGTAATATGTCTCACTCTTAAAGCAGTTTACACTTTATAGTAGCAGTTATATTATTAGCTGTTAGTATTTTAGGGCTAATGCAATTTGGTGTTGTATGCAAGTATGCCAACCGAGTTGCTAACCCTTAGTAGTAGTGGGTTCTGCTTATGGGCCTAAAGATTTAATAATTAAAAAAATTCTGTTAAATGTGTATTTCTAGATTTGAAGCTAAACCGAATATAATTTATTTTTTATTTTTCTGGTTAACCAAACCAGCTTATACATCAGTTCAGCTAATAACCTAAAAGCAGTGCAGTTTCGATTTCAGTTTTTGGAACACCTTTATACTGGCCATTTAGTTCATCCACTAAATCATGGTAGCTTGGCTACGAAGTTAACATCATCTTTAAAGAGTGTTTAACTTCATCTTGATACTCATGACATGTAACCAATAGTTTAGTAGTTATATTGTGGAGTTAAATTTTACTGTAATGTGAACGCAGATTTCAGATATTAGCTCTATTACCTTGGAAGATGCTCTTCAGTTACTGCGTTACCCCATTACTCTGGTATGTTTTTATCTGAATATGGTTGTTTAAGATCTACGTTTTCTGTTTCTAGTTTATATTGCTATTTATGTCTAGAAGTTTCCATTTCAACCCATGACATGGTTTTTTATTTTTATTTTATTTCATCTGTACTAGGTCAAATGGGTAATAAAAATGAAAATCACCTAAAAAGGAAAGAGGAAAAAGGTCAAATGGGTCAAAAAGCCTTTTTCTGCGAATGTTTACAACCTCATAAGTCCATTTATCAGTCAAAGCAGATTACTATTGAGATTATATAGCTTTTGTAATCTTCAAAACAAATTATTAATACAATATAAATGTTTTTGTACCCGTACCCCGCCAATGGAGGGATCGGGTATTGTTGTTGTAGTGTTCTGTGCTGACCAGACCCGTACCAAATTTACCCCTTTTGACCCAATCCCGAATTCCCGATACCGACCCACCACCTTTATTCCTGACATATGATTTTGAATTCTATATTTGGAACCATTATCAGGGAAAACACCCGGATGATGGTCAACCAGTGGTACTGAAGCTCGCAAGACATGGATTGTCAGTAAAACATAGACGTACTCAAGCACCAGTACCAAAGGTATGCTCTAATATATGTTCATCCCTTTTATAACTTTTTCTTCGTGAGTTATTTCAAAATAGAACACCTCGCTATTTGTTTATGTAGTATACGATTTTCATAATCGTTGCACCTGTTACAAAAGGCCTTGAGACACCAAGGTTTTTTCACAATCCACAATATGCATGAGATTGCTTGATGCTTGCCGTAGTCACTGGACCAACTTTTCAAAGTAAAATATCTGATGTCATGACCCCGCATGTTGATCTATGGGTCAAATTGGTTGAGAATTGCCGAAGATGTATTTCTAATGCATAAAATCTCTTGAATTTCGCTATTACAAAAATTGGATTAAAAGTGTTTGCATGCCAATGTAGCTCTTTTTTAACGTTTCCCGTTGTTACCCAACTTGACTGACCAAATTGCCACCTCTAATCTCAAATGATGTGTAGCTTGTTTTGTTTTATATAAAGACATGTCACATGTGTCAGCAACTTGATCTGGATATCTGCTTTACTTGTTAGTCTATTACACTACTTGATAGTGCTAAACTGCTAATGTGCTGTTGTTATTGATTGAGACTCTGAAGCTTCACTGCTTTAAATTTGAATGTGAATGCAGAACACGAATCCTAATGACATTACCCTTGAGAAAGCTTTGAAGTTTTTGATGGGTAAAGATGCAAAGCAAACTGGACGGCCGAAAAAGAACAAAGATAAAGAAGCAGTTGAGGTTTTGTAGTTTTAGGTATACAATGGTCACTAAAACCAAGATTATCAATTTATTATTTATAATGATGATTTATTCATTTATACGTGTATGTTATCTCTAATCTTTTGGCACTTGAAAAACTTGAGAGCAATTTGGAGGCGTCTCAGGGTGTAGATTTGATGTTATAGCGACTTATTCTGTGCCATTGTATTAGACTACTATTAGGTCAGTTTTTTCCTATAATAACGCCAACTCAAGTGTACCTTCCTAAAGTTATATAAGGTGACAGAATGCCATTTACTTGTGAAACGGATTTTTTCCACATGTTTTATGTAAGCTGTAAGCTTCGTGCGATCCGTTGGTATTTGGTTGCAAGCAGAAAGAAGAACAGTTTTCACTTAATGAGGTTCCATTTAATGACGGAATGTATACTAGGAAGATAATGAAGGAAACTAGGAGAGAATAAATAAGAAAATGAAATAAAAGGAAGAAATATGTATACTCAAGGAGATATGGTTGCCATTCAAGGAGATAAAACTCATTTTATAAGTTTTTATGATGAACCTTCAGGTTAGGCGTGCGAAAAAATCGGTTTTTTTCGGTTTTCGGTTTTTTAAAAACCGGTTTTTTATCGGTTTCGGTTTTTTTCGGTTTCGGTTTTTCGGAATCGGTTTTTTTTCGGTTTTAAATGTTCGGAATCGGTTTTTTTTCGGTTTTGACCCGGTTTTAATCGGTTATTTTTTTTCGGTTTTTTTCCGGATTCGAATTCGGTATAATTGTATAACAAAATTTAAATAATACAAATGAAAATAAAATATACAAACATAACTTTTATCTAAAAAGTCTATAAAATTCAAACACGTAATTCAATTACAACTAAAAATATAAAATACAAACATAACTTTTATTTGAATGATACAATTACAACTAAAAATATAAAATACAAATACATTTCGAGCTTCGGCATGGCCATCACCCGAAAATGTAATCGTGTAGTAAAGTATATCGAGCTTCGGCATGGCCATCACCCGGATACACTTAACTACTTATGTGACTATGTCATCCCAAACTTCATCCTCATCCACGGATTCAACTTCAAGTTCTTCAAATTCACCTTCATCTAATTCGGTCGTTGGAGGTGATATCCCTAATGCGACTTCTTCATCTTGGATAATATCTTCAACATTACCTAATAGTGGGCCTTCCAACGTTGTTACATTTTGTATCCTATCTACCCCATCCAAGTAATCTTTCAAACATACACATACTTCCACGGATTCAGCGGTTAGTCTTGACCTTCTTTCCGATATGATTCTACCGCTAGTAGAAAAAGCCGATTCGGAAGCTACAGTTCGAAGCTTGGACGGCTAATAAATCCCGAGTCATAGCGGATAAAATTGGAAATTGTACATCTCTTTCTTTCCACCAACTCAAAATGTCAAAATTACGAAATTGGTCAACACTTAAAGTGGTTAAAAAGTTTGTAGACTTATAGTGTCCCAACTCGCTTGTTGGAGCCGATGTTCGTTGACGCTTTGAAGCGTCTTCAAGTAAAGCATTATAAAGGTTTACGCTTATGTCACTAGATGATGCTCGAGATGTTCCCGCCCGCATGGAGTCAACAATTGGATTTGGTTGGTAACCAATTTTTGACGCATAAATCTCAAATAATTGTGTAAAACCATTTTCAAATCGAGTAATTTCATTTGGAATATAGTTCGGGTCGTCGGTTAAGTTTAAGTCCAAATTTTCCAAAATTGTTGTGAGTATACGTTGTACGCCGCCAACATTTATAGTTGGATTTAGTGCGGCGGCACAAGTAAAAACCAAAGGCATGTTACCAAAATATTTTATAAATTTCTTTTTTATAACTCTAACCATTTTTCTAAACATTGGATATGACGAAAGTTCAAATTCTTTTAATTTTTCGGTCATTATAAAAACTTGGTTTAGAACTAAGGAGCTAGTTGGGTAATATACACCCGAAAGGATAGTAGTAGCATCTTTAAAAACTACTAAAAAAGAAGTTAAATCATAAAGTTGATCCCATTCATAATCGGTTATAGCTACGGATTTATTTCTATCAACTAGCAACGTATTAAAAGCATTTAAAGTTTCACGTTGTCTTAAAATATTTTCAAACATATCGTGAGTAGAATTCCACCTAGTATTATTATCATAGCATGGTCCTAGGGGAGTTTCACCACATTGTACACGAAAACGTCTATAATTAGCTTGACGTTCGTTACTAGAACTATATATAGTTACTAATAAACTCTTAAATTTTTGACGTAAATTATCACATATTTTTAATGCCGCTTGTACGGCCAAATTTATAATATGAGCAACACAACGAGAATGAAAAAAAGCGCCATTTAAAATTGGTTTTAAACGTAATTTTAGTAAATTCATTGCTCTCGTATTGTTTGACGCATTATCTAGTGAAATTGTAAAAACTTTATCGTCTAGATTATATTCAATTAAAGTGTCATTTAAAATTTTTCGCAAGTTACATCCCGTATGCGGATAACCAAACAATTTAAAAGCAATAGTACGTTTCATCAATAACCAAGACTCGGGATGAAACCAATGGGCCGTAACGGCTAAATAAGAATTTGCCGTACCATGTGGTGCGGTCCAAACATCACAAGTAATAGAAACGCCATGTTTATAGTTTAGAAAACCATCAATTATATCATTTTTAGCATTTTTCCATAATTTAAAAGCATCGTTTCTTAGGGTAGTACGACTTACTTGTTGGTATCGCGGTTGTAGTCTCTTTTTGATGATACCCGTAAGTCGTTGGTTGTCGAAGTGGTTGAATGGAAGCGCCTCTTGGATGACAAACTTTGTAAAATCTTCTCGAAGCGCATCATTGTCGTATATAAAAACCCCACCATCCGAACCAAGTGTCGCTTGTGATGGATCTTGACTAACCGATTTACAAGCCGTGGTCATGTGAGCTCGTAATGTGGAGTTTGATGAGGCGTTATAAAAGTGCCCACATCTCTTGCAACGAGCCTTACTCGCCCCATCATTCATAATGCACAAATCATAATTCACCCATATTTCTTGGTTCCGGGTCGTTTTTTTAACAAGCACGACATCTTCATTTGTGTAAACTTTCTTTCGTGCATTGCTAGCAACGGAACCGGAACCGGAAGCTTGAGAAAATGTATTTTCCATTTCGGAAAATAAAAGTGTATATATAGAATATTGAGAATATGATAGAATATGATAGAAAATGGTGTGATTTGAAGCTAAAACAACAACTATTATTTATAGGGTGAGTGAGGGGGCAAAAACACCCCCAAAACTTCAAAAAACGGCCATAAAATTCGAACCCCCGCTCCTCTAACGGCTATTTTCGTTTTTTGGCATTTTTTCGAAAAAAACCGGTTAAAACCGGTTTTTCAAAATAACCGGTTAAAACCGGTTTTAAAACCGGTAAAAAACCGATTTTCGTCCAAGGCTAAAACCGGTCAAACCGGTTAGGTTATCCAAAACCGGTTTCGGTTTTTAAAAAACAAGTTTCTATAAAAACCGGTTTCGGTTTTTCGTGCGGTTTTTTTAAAAAACCGAATTCGGTTTGCACGCCTACTTCAGGTACCTTAAAAATAAAAAGAGTAACTTTAGGTTCTTTGTCACTAATGTTTGTCATACGTTTCACTCCTTGTCTTTGGGTCAGATTTTTTGCGTGTTCGTTTCACTCCTCGTCTTCGGGTCAGATATTTTTGCTTGTTTAGTCCCTTGACCCGGGTTTCTGTTTCACTCCCCGTCCCTCATCCCTCATGAAATGATTCAAATACCTTTAAAAATTTTAAGACTTTCTTACTGGTACCTCTATTTAGTATAAATAAGATGGAGATGGGAGTCTAGGAACATCCCATATCTCACTCCCCTTTATTATCTCTCTCTCTCTTTAATTCCCCATCTTCCGCATATTTTGGTATCAGAGCCTTGTAAAGAAAAGTAAATTGGTCAACAAAGCTACACAAGGAGTTAAGAAGTAATTAAAGATCAAATCAAAATGACTACACAAGAAGATAAGGTTAGAATTCTCTTCATGAACTAATTTAATTAAGGTCTTTCTTACTAGAATCCGTAGTTTATAGTCTAATATGTGTCTTGACAATCTAATACTTGTAAGTCCTAGATGAAAGAAAATTTGAATTTTTATAAATAAAACATTGAGTATTCAAAAGACAAAATCCCGTTTTATGACTTAGAAGTACACAGGTGGTGGAAAAAGGAGACGGTTTAGGGAATATGGTGAGAAGAAAAATGATTATGTTTATAATAATTTCCAAAGAATTTCAAAGGATGGGCTTGGTTATGTCAAGATGTGTAGGTGATTATAAATTGTTATGATGATAGTAAGAATGACCTATTTCATAAAATCATGAATCGTGGAAATGAAATACTTATTTATTGTATGAAGAAGTTATGCAAAATAATGAGTAGAAAGTACAAAAAGTTAACATCTAAAGATAAAAAACAAGAATATGCTAGTAATAATAGTAGTAGAGAAGATTACAAAAATGAAGAAATATTAGAAATATTATATGAAAGTAATTGTTTAAGTGATTAAATGGAATCAGATACAATAACATCGATATTAGCAACAATAAATAAAAAACATCTTAACCATAAATAGTAATATAGAAAGTATAACAGAAAAATCGAAAACAAGAATAGTAACAAGAGAAATACATATTAATGAAGAATTAAAACCAGAAGATGATAAATATGAAATTTCCCAAAAAGAAGTAAAAAATATATACTCTCAAAATATACCTAACTTTGTAATAGGAAAAACTATAACAGCCTACTACACTAGAAAAAAGGAAATAGAACAAATTGAAAATGCTAGAGAAGGAACAGATAATTAAACAAAAATACGAAAAGTTTATGTCAGGAACATATAAGATAATTACTACGTCAGAAAATAGAGAATTTATTGAACTAGAAGAAGCTAGATATTTTTTAATAAAAGATAAGCCTAGTATGACAATAGAAAATAATAATGAAAGACTAGATAGACTACAAAAAGAATAAAAATATAAGGTTATTAAACCAATAGAAAGAGAAAATAAAGATGATGAAATAAATGAGATATACAAACAACTAGATAGATTTCAAGAAAAAATTGAACATAGGTTAGATAGAATGGAGGAAAATATGAATATAATGCAAAGAAGTCTAGGAAATATAGTAAAAAAGATACAAACATGGGAAGAAAGTTTAAATAATAGGTTAGATAAAATAGAAAATAAACAAATAGAAAATTATGAGTTACTAGAAGCAAGAATAGCAAAAATAGAAAAGAAATTAGAAAAGGAAATAATTATAGAATCGGAAGAAGAAGAAAAAGAACAATTAAATATGATACAAGAAAAATATGAAGAATTTGAAATAAACCAGTTAGGAGAAAAAATAGAATCCTCAGATAATGAAAGTATAGAGTATAGATATAGTCAAAATAATGAAAGTGAAGTAGAAAGATTAGAAAATCAAGTAAATGATTTAGAAATAAATATGGATACTACTATGATAAAAGAAGAAGAAGATGATTCATATAAAAGATATGATTATAGGACAAGAAGAAGAAATGTAAGAAGTGGAAATCAATATATAGGAAGAAATGAAGTTATATGGAATAGTAGATTGGATCAAACAAAAAATTATATACCTATAAAAGATGAAAATCCAGACATACTAGATTTAGATTGTCCAGATGATGTAGAAAAAGAAATACAAAATTGGATATCAAGAATAAATTCTAAATTAATAGAACGAAAAATATCTTTAAATCAAACAGCCAATTATATAGAAGGAACAATAACAGGAATTGTAAAAGAATGGATAATAGGTTTAAAACTAGAAGATAGAACAAAATTACAAGAATTATTATCATGGGATAATATACCAATAACCAGAAATACAGAACTATTGAAAAAATATGAAATAGCAATAAGAAGAGAATTTAGTAATTTTAATTCAGATTTAGGACAAATAAGACAAAGGCAAGAAAATGCTAGAAATAATATATTAAGTATGCAAATATGTTCTATGTGTCCCGAACAACTAAAAGCTTATACTTGTGCCTATAACCAAAATTATTACAAATTAGATGAAGCATTAAGAAATACCATAGAAATGAAAAGATTATATTATTCAAAATTACCATCACCAGTAAATAAGTTAGTAACAGAAGCTTATGAAGCAGAACCTAAAACAGATACATTAGGAGAAAGAATTATGTTTCTAAATACGTGGTATAAAGCTTATTGTACAAAATTAAATATAGAAAGACAAATGAGAAAAGAAATGTTAAGGATAAATGATTGTTGTGAAGATTATCAACCACCTAGTTTTGGATGCAATATAAAAAGAAGAAGAAATAAAGCATATAAAAGAATATATAAAAGAATATATAAACCATATGAGAAATATAAAAAATTTAAATATATAAGAAGGAAACCTAACAAAAAATATTATGTAAAGAAAAGAAATTATATTAGATATATAAAAAACCCTAAAACATGTAAATGTTATAATTGTGGTCAAATAGGACATATAGCAAGAGAATGCAAAATAAAAGGAAAATTTAGAGAAAATCTAAAAAATAAAGAAGTAAAATATATAGAAATAGAAGCCCTAGAATATGAATTTAATAATATAAATCAAGAAGAAATGGTATATACGTTAGAAACAGATAGTGATAATGAATTATATTATGACACAAATAATACAACTACAACGAGTAGTGATGAAGATAATGGATAGTGGTAGACAAAGAAAAATGAATAAGGAAAAGATAGAACAAATAGAAGAATTAAAAGAAGGTATAGATGAATTAAATTTATTATTAAATAATGTAAAAGATAGAATAGAAAACAGAAGAGCATATGAAGATCTTAGTGTTTTATTAAAAGTAAAGAATTGTTTAAAGAATCAAAAAATTCGGAAAATAGAAAAAGTAAGAAAATTAGAAAAAGAATTGATAATATGTTAATGGAACAAAATAGTGAAATAGAAGAAGTATATGATGAAATAGAGACAGAAGAATATACAGATAAAAGATTAATTTTTAATCCACAAAAACATGATAAAATAAAACAAACACATTTTTCTATAACAGAAGATAAGATATTTAAAAAGCCATTCATGAGTAAATTAAACATGCAAAAGAAAGAAATAGCGGTTATATCACAAAGAGAACATGCCATAGATATAAAACAGATACAAGAAAGTACTAGAATTCCATTGCTAAGAAAAGAAACAATATATGAAGAAATAGAGAGAATTAAATCAAAACATACTTATAAATATGTGGAATTAGCAGCAACAGAAATAATAGTAAAAGCCTGTTTTAAGGAAGGAATAGATACTCCTATAGAATTATTATTAGTAGATGAAAGGATTACACACCCAATAGAAAAATCTATAGTAGCCAAATTAGTAGGAAACCTTATATATCAAAAAGTTATATTTACAATTAAACCTAATTACAGTATAAGTTTATCAGATCAGAACCTAAACATGAGTTACAATTTACATTGGAAATTATTAGGAATTAACATGAAACCAGGTTCTAAAGTAATAACTGTATTATTTAAAAATGCCTATATTATAAGCACAACACATGAAATAAGGACTAAAAATAGACTAAGTCCGATAACTATAAATGAATCCTTTAGAGAATTAATAACCCCTGCTAAGGAAGAAAAAATAAGATTTTTAGAAATAGACAACAATAAGCCACTGCAATTAGTAGAAAAAAGATTAGAAAGAAGATATTATGTAAAGATAAGACTTAATGATCAAATTACAATGATTGAAATAAATAATAACAAGGAAACATATATAAGACAATTTCAAGAAGAAAGAATAAATACAGTAAGAATAAATATAGCAGGAATAGACATAGATGTAAAAACCATAGTAGGAAATAATAAAAATAATAATTTAGGATATGATTTTCTAGAATTAGTAAAACCATGGCAGAAAAAAGAAGATAAATTTATATTTACTTATAATCAAATTAAGTTAGAAGCCCCTAGAGTGATAATAGAATAGAGACTATACACATATTATTTAAAATAATCTACCCAGAATACCTAAATAGATATTATAATGGATTATTAGATACAGGAGCAATGATTACAATATTCAGAAATAACTGTTTACCAGAATGGAAAAAATTAAAAACCCCTATAAATGTAAGAGGATTTAATGGAGAAGGAAATAGGATAACTGAATACCAAGAAAATGTAAAAATACAAATATGGGATAAGATATTAAACATACCATTAGTATATAATTATGAATTGGAAACTAGAGATATAATAATAGGATGGAACTTTATAAAACAATATTTACCTATGATAGTGAACAAAGAATTTGTACAATATACTACTCCATGTGATAAAAAGAAGGTAAATGCTAAGATAGTAAAAAATCAAATGAGAAAGGAAGAAAAATGGATAAAAGGAGATCCCAAAATAAATCAAAAATTACACTTGAAAAATGAAATTAAAATAATTAGCAATATATTTATATATACATTAGATTTCTTAGAAAAAATAAAAAATGAATTAGAACATTTATATGGAGAAAACCCCTTAGAAAAATGGGAAAAACATAGGACAGAAGTGGAAATAAATCTCATAGATGAAAAAAGTATTATACAACAAAAACCATTTAATAATACGGAAAAAGATATAAAAGAATTTCAGATGCACATTAACGAATTACTAAACCAAGACCTAATAAGAAAATCAAATAGTAAACACAGCAGTAGTGCATTTATCGTAAATAAACATAGTGAAATAAAAAGTGGGAAAAGTAGAATGGTTATAGATTATAGAAATTTAAATGCCAAAACCAAAACATATAATTATCCTATACCAAACAAAATCTTGAAAATAAAACAAATTCAAGGATATAGTTATTTTAGCAAATTTGATTGTAAAAGTGGATTTCACCAAATAAAATTAAAAGAAGAATCAAAACAATTAACGGCTTTTAGTATACCTAATGGATTTTATGAATGGAATGTATTACCTTTTTGATATAAGAATGCACCAGGAAGATATCAAGCATTTATGGATAAACATTTTAAGGATTTAGAAAATTGTGTTGTCTATATAGATGACATATTATTATTCACTAAAACAAAGGAAGAACATTTAAGACTATTAGAAAACTTTATTTATATAATAAAAGAAAGTGGTATTATACTAAGTAAAAAGAAAACTGAGTTATTTAAAACTCAAATAGAATTTCTAGGATTAGAAATAGATAAAGGAGGAATTAAGATGCAAGAACATATAATAAAAAAGGTTATAAATTTTAATGAAGAAATTAACACTAAAAAAGAGTTACAAGCCTTTTTAAGAACAATAAACTAAGTTAGAGAATTTATACCAAAATTAGCAAAAGAACTTGAACCTTTAAATAAAAAGACAAGTAAAAATATAGAATTCCAATGGACAGAAGAAGATAAGGAAGTTATTAGGAAAATAAAAAGAAAATGTGAAAAATTGCCTAAATTAGAATACCCGGATGAAGAAAAACAATTTATATGGATAGTAGAAACAGATGCAAGTGAAAGCAACAATGGATATGGCGCAGTATTAAAATACAGGTATGAAAAAGAAAAAAGAGAATTTGTTTGCAGGTATCATTCAGGAACTTTCAAAGCCAACGAGATAAATTGGGATATAAACAAGAAAGAGTTAAAAGCAGTGCATTATGAAATTAAGAAATTTGAGCCATATATTGTTTACAACAAGTTTATTCTAAGAATAGATAATTCTACAGTTAAGGCATGGATTACACAAAAATTAAAAAATTCTATAGTTAAAAAAGAAATAAATAGAATAATTGTAGAAATTACTTGTTATGATTTTAATGTTGAACTAATCAAGTCTCAAGCTAACTTCTATGCAGACAAATTATCAAGAGCAAATTGCAAAGCTATCAGCAATGATGCAAGAGTTAAAGGCTGAAAATGCCGAACTTAGACAAAGTATATGCCAATCTAGGCCAACAACAAGAATTATCCGGAAAGGAGGATCAAGTACAAGAAATGCCCAAGTAACGGAGGAAGAAAAATTAATTAAAAAAGTTAAGTTGGATTCTAAAGTAGAATTCCCAACGCTTGTTCCAAGTACTGATACATTCAGAGAAAAATTACTGGCCCAAGGTCAAAGAAGTTATGATTATCTAGTAAAAAATTATGTCCAGAATTTCCAGATAATTGCAAATAAATTAAATTCTAACCCAGTGCTTAAATTAAACTAGGAGGAAGAATTATTTGAAGGATATGCTACTCAGCCAAATAAAAAGATAAATGAATTAATAGCCCTACCAGGATGCAATCCAGGTTTGGTAAAAGCTAGTTATGATTATGGTATATTACACTCAGTATATACCAGTAATGGAGATGAATTAGTAAAAATCCCAGAGTTATACAGAGTAGTTAGAAGTTATTTGTCAATTACAAGAGCAAAATTAATATTTGTTAGATGTTATTTAGCACCTGGAGAAGTAACATTTGATAAAATAAGGCAAGCGGTAAAATTAGTCAAGATTGGAATTACTCGTCAATATATACTACCAGAGGAAGTTATGGTACAAGATGAATTGAAGTATGAAGAAGTTCCCGAATTTCTAAAAGAAAAGAGAGTATGGAATCTAAGAGTTATTTATACAATTTTAGAACAGTCCTTAAAGAACCCTGTTTGGGTTAATTACAATGAAAATAATACCATGATAATTACCAATGCAATTAATTATGGGGAAGGAGCTATAGAAAATATTCAACGATGGATGGTAACATTAATGAAGCCAGATGAAGTACCAATTACTAAAGCTATCCCGGACAAGTATCTTAGTGAAGAAGGAAAACTTTTTTATTGCAAGATAATGAAGAAATATCCAGATCACCTCTGTAGACATTGCCAAATTAATCAGCATATGGTCCCACAGTTACCAATAATGGAAGATAATCCAAAAGAAGAAGATAAAGATGAAGAGAAAAGAAGTTAAGAGAAGAAACCCGAAGAAGCCAGCTGGAAGTTACTGTTTGTAAAATTAATAATGGAGAAAGTATGTAATATTGTCGTGTAGTAATATGTGAGTCTTTAGTGTAGCAATAATGTAAGTCTTTAGTGTAACAATAATTATGTAGTAAGTGTCGTGTCACCAAAAAAGTGGCATTTGTAAATACAATGTACCTCTATTTAGTATAAATAAGATGGAGATGGGAGTCTAGGGACATCTCATATCTCACTCCCCTTTATTATCTCTCTCTCTCTTTAATTCCCCATCTTCCGCATTTCATTTTTTTTTTTTTTTTTTTTTTTTTGAAATATCCAGACGACCTCTGTAGACATTGCCAAATTAATCAGCATATGGTCCCACAGTTACCAATAATGGAAGATAATCCAAAAGAAGAAGATAAAGATGAAGAGAAAAGAAGTTAAGAGAAGAAACCCGAAGAAGCCAGCTGGAAGTTACTGTTTGTAAAATTAATAATGGAGAAAGTATGTAATATTGTCGTGTAGTAATATGTGAGTCTTTAGTGTAGCAATAATGTAAGTCTTTAGTGTAACAATAATTATGTAGTAAGTGTCGTGTCACCAAAAAAGTGGCATTTGTAAATACAATGTACCTCTATTTAGTATAAATAAGATGGAGATGGGAGTCTAGGGACATCCCATATCTCACTCCCCTTTATTATCTCTCTCTCTTTAATTCCCCATCTTCCGCATATTTCAGGGAGTGAAACGAATACCGAATTAGGGGCCTGAAACCACAAAAAACTCAACCCGAAGCCGAGGAGTAGTACGTTAGTATAAAGTGACGTAAACATAACTTTTTACTTCGCTCAAGATAGTAAGACGAATTAACATTAATAAGTTAATAATATTTGTATTTAATGTACTAACATTAGTATAACGTGGCAAAAAAAAAGTTGATGTATTTTTGTGAAACAATACATAGAAATTTCATGATTCATTCTTCACCGATCAGACAAACTAGGGTGGCCGACGTTCATTCTTTGTTCCCCCGATCAACCATGACATTTGAGTAGTAAGTTTTCTTTTATATTTATTTAATTAATGAACGCTTTATTAAATTAAATAAATCATAATAATTTTAATAATATCAATCATTTCTGTTGTGCGATTGCTATTCGTTGTTGTTGTGCTACAAACAACGATCATATAATGTAATGTGATTTTGTTTGTGGTTTTTGAACAAATAATTAAAATGTCTGAGCAAGTAAAGATAATATTGTTAAACTTGTACGAATCACGAGACGATTGATACGAGTCAAGTCAGAAATGGAGGAAAAAGGTTCGAGTCGTATTTAATATAGTATCAATTAAAGTACTCGTATTTTTTTTCTTTATTTCAGTGATTACGTGTTCAATCTTTTGCTTATTGGAGATTCTGAAGTAGGAAAATCAAGTCTACTCCTGAGGTTTGTTGTAAGTTCCTGGATGTTAGACAAAATTTGCTCTCTGAATAATATCATAGTTTTGTATCAAAATGTTTAATGGAGTTTTAATTTACGGATATAAACATGAATATTGGATGAACTTAAAGTCGTAAACGATGAGATAACCATAACTAGTACTTTAAAACGTGTTACGTGATCCTTAATGCATTTTCGCATGTCTTTCTTTAGCACTTTTTTTATTAGATTTGCAGGTCACAGTTTGATGAATTTCCTTTGTTTTCTCTTATACACACATGATCAAAGGACCATTCCTACTCGGATAGTTACATAAGCACCATTGGAGTTGATTTTGTAAGTAAATTTGTTAATGTTTTACTTACTAACTTCAATTTATGTTGGTGAAACTTAACAATTTTTTTTTACTTTCTGTAGAAAATTCGAACTGTAGAACAAGATGGCAAGACCATTAAGCTTGAAATTGTAAGTCTACGTTCAATGTGTATTCTCTAGAAGAAGGAAATTTATCCCATTTATTTGGAAATGGATCAATTATAATTTGTCTCTAACGGGTAAAAAAGTTTGCTTAAAATGAAACGGGTCATCATATGGTTGAACGTCACCAAAATAGTTTTTTTAATATTTTAAAAAGTAACTTATCGGGAACTACTATAACTTCCGGATCATATATCACACAATTTATTTGTAAAATAGGTGTTTCGGATTAGCACAAATAGTACAAAATGTTTACATATTTGACCCGCCCATTTTGCCACCTCCAGTATTCAACATTCTCATTGAAAATTTGAGTTTTTCTATGTTCCCAATCCACAGTCGGACATGGCAGGGCAAGAACGTTTTAGGACTATTACGCCTAGCTACTACCGTGGGGCACATGGCATTATAGTGAGTCATCTACGCAGCTCACATTTTTTGAATTTTTTGTTATAATCCTGTCTAAGAAGTATTTCAGCTAATTTATCCATGATTTTGTACATATTCAGGTGGTTTATGATGTAACAAATCAAGACAGCTTTAATAATGTCAAACAATATCTAAGGGAAATTGAACGTTGTGCCAATTTGAACGTCAACAAACTTCTTGTCGGGAACAAGTGTGATCTCGTTAGTAGTAAAGTTGTATCAACTGAAGTTGCAAAGGTAAGATTACATACTGATATCCAAATTGGACTTTTTGATAATATATGCAAGCAAAATTCAAGTTGTTTGTGTAATTTTGTTTATATTGAAATTGCAGGCATATGCTGATGAAATTGGAATCCCTTTCATGGAAGCAAGTGCAAAAGAGGCCACCAATGTGGAACAAGCTTTCATGACCATGGCTGCTTCAATAAAAAACGGGTACACAGAATTGTTCCTTTTCGTTTGATAACTACTCTCTCCGTCCCATATATATTGTTCATAGACAATAACACGCAGTTTAAGAAAAGGGTTAAGTACTCTGAAATGTAATTATTTATGGTCTAACATTAATAATATGCAAAAAAGCAATCGGACTTCCATTGTGTGTAATAAACTTTCAAGTTGTTCCAATTGTATGTATTTTGATGATGTGACAATTTGTAATGATGTCATGTGGTACCTCGTACAACTAACACGCATGTAGAAGTACCAAAATTCCATACAATAGTATTGAATAATAAGTTTATTACACACAATGGAAGTCTGAATACTTTCTAGCATACTATGAATGTCAGACCATAAATAAGTACATTTTAAAGTACTCAACCCTTAAAAAAACATAATCATTACACTATACTTTTGTATAAAATAACAGTTTTACCATTACCTCTTACCCACCTTATTAAGATATGCATATAAAGTAGGGGCAATACATAAACTTTAGTTAATTATACCTACCTACTTTTGAAAGTGAACAATTCATTTGGAACGTAAAAAAGAAATATGACTACAGGTATTTTTAGCATAGAAACTTCCCGGATTAACAAATTTTACCAACAGTTTCTCTTCTTGGAGTAAAGGGAGTAACCAACACCGATCATACAAACTTCGGTGGTCGACGTTCAATCTTTGTCACCCCCAATCAACCATGACATTTCAGTAGTACGTTTTCTTTTTTTATTTAATGAACGCTTTATTAAATCATAATAATAATAATAATAATAATAATAATAATAATAATAATAATGTTAATCATTTATGTTGTCCGATTGCTATTCGTTGTTGTTGTGCTACAGACAACGATTATGATTTTGTTTGTGGTTTTTGAACGAATAATTAAAGTGTCTGAGCAAGTAAGATAATAAAGTCATATTTGTTAAACTTGTACCAGTCAGAAAGGGAGGAAAAAGGTTCGATTCGTATTTAATATAGTATCAATTAAAATATTCGTATTTTTTTTCTTTTTTTCAGTGATTACGTGTTCAACCTTTTGCTAATTGGAGATTCTGAAGTAGGAAAATCATGTCTACTCCTGAGGTTTGCTGTAAGTTCCTAGATGTTGGACAAAATTTGCTCTCTGGATAATATCATAGTTTTGTATCAAAATGTTTATTGGAGTTTTAATTTACTGATATAAATATGAATATTTGATGAACTTAAAGTCGTAAACGAAGAAGTAACCATAACTAGTACTTTAAAACGTGTTATGTGATCCTTGCATGTCTTTTTGTAGCACTTTTTATTAGATTTGCAGGTCACAGTTTAATGAATTTCCTTTGTTTTCTCTTCTACACACATGATCAAAGGACAATTCCTACTCGGATAGTTACATAAGCACCATTGGAGTTGATTTCGTAAGTAAATTTCTAAATGTTTTACTTACTAACTTGAATTTATGTTGGTGAAACTTAACAAACAACTTTCACTTTCTGTAGAAAATTCGAACTGTAGGACAAGATGACAAGACCATTAAGCTTGAAATTGTAAGTCTATGTTCAATGTGTATTCTCTAGAGGAAGGAAATTCATCCCATTTATGAATGGATCAATTATAATTTATCTCTAACGGGTAAAAAAGTTTGCTTAAGATGGACCGCGTCATCAAATTGGTGAGCGTCGCCAAAATTGTATTTTAATACATAAAAGTTATTTTAAAAAATTAACTTATCGGGAACTACTATAACTTTCGGATCATATATCACACAATTTATTTGTAATAGAAATGAGGTGTTTCGGATTAGCACAAATAGTACAAAATGTTTACATATTTGACCCGCCCATTTTGCCACCTCCAGTATTCTACATTCTCATTGAAAATTTGAGTTTTTCTATGTTCCCAATCCACAGTGGGACATGGCAGGGCAAGAACGTTTTAGGACTATTACGCCTAGCTACTACCGTGGGGCACATGGCATTATAGTGAGTCATCTACGCAGCTCACATTTTTTGAATTTTTTGTTATAATCCTTTCTAAGAAGTATTTCAGCTAATTTATCCATGATTTTGTACATATTCAGGTGGTTTATGATGTAACAAATCAAGACAGCTTTAATAATGTCAAACAATATCTAAGGGAAATTGAACGTTGTGCCAATTGGAACGTCAACAAACTTCTTGTTGGGAACAAGTGTGATCTCGTTAGCAGTAAAGTTGTACCAACTGAAGTTGCCAAGGTAAGATTATATATGCAGTTGTTTTGCATACTGATATCCAAATTGGACTTTTTTTATAATATATGCAACCAAAATTCAAGTTGTTTGTGTAAATTTGTTTATATTGAAATTGCAGGCATATGCTGATGAAATTGGAATCCCTTTCATGGAAGCAAGTGCAAAAGAGGCCACCAATGTGGAACAAGCTTTCATGACCATGGCTGCTTCAATAAAAAACGGGTACACAGAAGTGTTCCTTTTCGTTTGATAACTACTCTCTCCGTCCCATATATATTGTTCATAGACAATAACACGCAGTTTAAGAAAAGGGTTAAGTACTCTGAAATGTAATTATTTATGGTCTAACATTAATAATATGCAAGAAAGCAATCGGACTTCCATTGTGTGTAATAAACTTTCAAGTTGTTCCAATTGTATGTATTTTGATGATGTGACAACTTGTAATGATGTCATGTGGTACCTCGTACAACTAACACGCATGTAGAAGTACCAAAATTCCATACAATAGTATTGAATAATAAGTTTATTACACACAATGGAAGTCTGAATACTTTCTAGCATACTATGAATGTCAGACCATAAATAAGTACATTTTAAAGTACTCAACCCTTAAAAAAACATAATCATTACACTATACTTTTGTATAAAATAACATTTTTACCATTACCTCTTACCCACCTTATTAAGATATGCATATAAAGTAGGGGCAATACATAAACTTTAGTTAATTATACCTACCTACTTTTGAAAGTGAACAATTCATTTGGAACGTAAAAAAGAAATATGACTACAGGTATTTTTAGCATAGAAACTTCCCGGATTAACAAATTTTACCAACAGTTTCTCTTCTTGGAGTAAAGGGAGTAACCAACACCGATCATACAAACTTCGGTGGTCGACGTTCAATCTTTGTCACCCCCAATCAACCATGACATTTCAGTAGTACGTTTCCTTTTTTTATTTAATGAACGCTTTATTAAATCATAATAATAATAATAATAATAATAATAATAATAATAATAATAATAATAATAATAATAATAATAATGTTAATCATTTATGTTGTCCGATTGCTATTCGTTGTTGTTGTGCTACAGACAACGATTATGATTTTGTTTGTGGTTTTTGAACGAATAATTAAAATGTCTGAGCAAGTAAGATAATAAAGTCATATTTGTTAAACTTGTACCAGTCAGAAAGGGAGGAAAAAGGTTCGATTCGTATTTAATATAGTATCAATTAAAATACTCGTATTTTTTTTTTCTTTTTTTCAGTGATTACGTGTTCAACCTTTTGCTAATTGGAGATTCTGAAGTAGGAAAATCATGTCTACTCCCGAGGTTTGCTGTAAGTTCCTGGATGTTGGACAAAATTTGCTCTCTGGATAATATCATAGTTTTGTATCAAAATGTTTATTGGAGTTTTAATTTACTGATATAAATATGAATATTTGATGAACTTAAAGTCGTAAACGAAGAAGTAACCATAACTAGTACTTTAAAACGTGTTATGTGACCTTGCATGTCTTTTTGTAGCACTTTTTATTAGATTTGCAGGTCACAGTTTAATGAATTTCCTTTGTTTTCTCTTCTACACACATGATCAAAGGACAATTCCTACTCGGATAGTTACATAAGCACCATTGGAGTTGATTTCGTAAGTAAATTTCTAAATGTTTTACTTACTAACTTGAATTTATGTTGGTGAAACTTAACAAACAACTTTCACTTTCTGTAGAAAATTCGAACTGTAGGACAAGATGACAAGACCATTAAGCTTGAAATTGTAAGTCTATGTTCAATGTGTATTCTCTAGAGGAAGGAAATTCATCCCATTTATGAATGGATCAATTATAATTTATCTCTAACGGGTAAAAAAGTTTGCTTAAGATGGACCGCGTCATCAAATTGGTGAGCGTCGCCAAAATTGTATTTTAATACATAAAAGTTATTTTAAAAAATTAACTTATCGGGAACTACTATAACTTTCGGATCATATATCACACAATTTATTTGTAATAGAAATGAGGTGTTTCGGATTAGCACAAATAGTACAAAATGTTTACATATTTGACCCGCCCATTTTGCCACCTCCAGTATTCTACATTCTCATTGAAAATTTGAGTTTTTCTATGTTCCCAATCCACAGTGGGACATGGCAGGGCAAGAACGTTTTAGGACTATTACGCCTAGCTACTACCGTGGGGCACATGGCATTATAGTGAGTCATCTACGCATCTCACATTTTTTGAATTTTTTGTTATAATCCTTTCTAAGAAGTATTTCAGCTAATTTATCCATGATTTTGTACATATTCAGGTGGTTTATGATGTAACAAATCAAGACAGCTTTAATAATGTCAAACAATATCTAAGGGAAATTGAACGTTGTGCCAATTGGAACGTCAACAAACTTCTTGTTGGGAACAAGTGTGATCTCGTTAGCAGTAAAGTTGTACCAACTGAAGTTGCCAAGGTAAGATTATATATGCAGTTGTTTTGCATACTGATATCCAAATTGGACTTTTTTTATAATATATGCAACCAAAATTCAAGTTGTTTGTGTAAATTTGTTTATATTGAAATTGCAGGCATATGCTGATGAAATTGGAATCCCTTTCATGGAAGCAAGTGCAAAAGAGGCCACCAATGTGGAACAAGCTTTCATAGCCATGGCTGCTTCAATAAAAAACGGGTACACAGAATTGTTCCTTTTCGTTTGATAACTACTATCTCCGTCCCATATATATTGTTCATAGACAAAAAACACGCAGTTTAAGAAAAGGGTTAAGTACTCTGAAATGTAATTATTTATGGTCTGACATTAATAATATGCAAGAAAGCAATCGGACTTCCATTGTGTGTAATAAACTTTCAAGTTGTTCCAATTGTATGTATTTTGATGACGTGACAACTTGTAATGATGTCATGTGGTACCTCATACAACTGACACGTATGTACAAGTATCAAAAGTTGTATACAATAGTATTGAATAATATGTTTATTACACACAATGGAAATATGAATACTTTCTAGCATACTATGAATGTCTGGCCATAAATAAGTACATTTTAAAGTACTCAACCCTTTAAAAAGGGAAAAGTACCGAAAAAGATACTATACTTTTCATCTATTTCTATTTAAGGTACTTAATTTTAATTTTGTTAATTTAAGGTATCGAACTTTTAACTTGTAATCAAGTTATGGATGCGAATTTCACAAATGACGAGTTATTACCAAATTTATTTTTTATAAGTAACATATCTACTTGATTGATTAATATTCCTCAATCAATTTTGAAAAAGATTGAGTGATGAGAGAGAATTTAACAAAAACCCATCATCACTTTAAATTTTAATATCTCTCTTTTTACTCAATATTTTTTTATAATTGATCGAGGAATATTAACCGATTTAGTAGATATGTTACTTATAAAAAATAAATTCGGTGGCAACTTGTCATTTGTGAAATTCGCGTCCCTAACTTGCTAACAAATTGAAAATTCGATACCTTAAATTAGAAAATACAAAGTGAGATACCTTATATAAAAATAGGTAAAAAGTATAGTACATTTTTCTGTACTTTTCCTCTTAAAAAACACAATCATTACACTGTACTTTTATTACACTGTACTTTTGTATAAGATAACAGTTTTACCCTTACCTTTTACCCACCTTTTTAAGACATGCATATAAAGTAGGGGCAATACATAAACTTGAGTTAACAATTAATTTGGGACGTCAAAAAAGAAATAGGAATAAGTACCTAAGAATGCACTCAACTTGTCCCAAATGTCTATTGTGTGTACCCAACTTACGGGTGCCCTATTTAATGCACCCAACTTTCAAAAACAGTTATTGTGTGTACTTTGCTGATGTGTCGTCTGTTTAAGATGCCACGTGGCATCCTTAGAAGATGACACGCCATCGACACGTCAGCAAAGTACACACAATAATTGAAAGTTGGGTGCATTATATAGGGCACCCGTAAGTTGGGTACACACAATAAACATTTGGGACAAGTTGAGTGCATTCCCAGATACTTATCCCAAAGAAATATGACTACACGTATTTCTAGCATTGAAACTTCCCGGATTAAGAAATTTTACCAACAGTTTCTCTTCGTGGAGTAAAGGGAGTAACCAACACCGATCATACAAACTTCAGTGGTCGACGTTCAATCTTTGTCACCCCCAATCAACCATGACGTTTCAGTAGTACGTTTTCTTTTTTTATTTAATGAACGCTTTATTAAATAATAATAATAATAATAATAATAATAATATTAATAATATTATTATTAATAATAATAATAATATTATTATTATTATTATTATTATTATTATTATTATTATTATTATCATTCATTTATGTTGTCCAATTGCTATTCGTTGTTGTTGTGCTACAGACAACGATTATATAATATGATTTTGTTTGTGGTTTTTGAACGAATAATTAAAATATCTGAGGAAGTAAGATAATAAAGTCATATTTGTTAAACTTGTACCAGTAAGAAAGGGAGGAAAAAGGTTCGACTCGTATATAATATAGTATCAAATTAAGTACTCGTATTTTTTTTTCTTTTTTTCAGTGATTACGTGTTCAACCTTTTGCTTATTGGAGATTCTGAAGTAGGAAAATCATGTCTACTCCTGAGGTTTGCTGTAAGTTCCTAGATGATGGACAAAATTTGCTCTCTGGATAATATCATAGTTTTGTATCAAAATGTTTAATGGAGTTTTAATTTACTGATATAAACATGAATACTGGATGAACTTAAAGTCGTAAACGATGAAGTAACCATCACTAGTAGTTTAAAACGTCTTACGTGATCCTTAATGCATTTTCGCATGTCTTTTTGTAGCACTTTTTTAGTAGATTTGCAGGTCACAGTTTAATGAATTTCCTTTGTTTTCTCTTCTACACACGTGATCAAAGGAGAATTCCTACTCGGATAGTTACATAAGCACCATTGGAGTTGATTTCGTAAGTAAATTTCTAAATGTTTTACTTACTAACCTGAATTTATGTTGGTGAAACTTAACAAACATCATTCACTTTCTGTAGAAAATTCGAACTATAGGACAAGATGACAAGAGCATTAAGCTTGAAATTGTAAGTCTATGTTCAATGTGTATTATCTAGAGGAAGGAAATTCATCCAATTTATGAATGGATCAATTATAATTTATCTCTAACGTGTAAAAAAGCTTGCTTAAGATGGACCGCGACATCAAATTGGTGAGCGTCGCCAAGATTGTATTTTAATACGTAAAAGTTATTTTAAAAAATTAACTTATCGGGAACTACTATAACTTTCGGATCATATATCACACAATTTATTTGTAATAGAAATGAGGTGTTTCGGATTAGCACAAATAGTACAAAATGTTTACATATTTGACCCGCCCATTTTGCCACTTCCAGTATTCTACATTCTCATTGAAAATTTGAGTTTTTCTATGTTCCCAATCCAAAGTGGGACATGGCAGGGCAAGAACGTTTTAGGACTATCACGCCTAGCTACTACCGTGGGTCACATGGGATTATAGTGAGTCATCTACGCTGGTTACATTTTTTGAATTTTTTGTTATAATCCTTTCTAAGAAGTATTTCAGCTAATTTATCCATGATTTTGTACATATTCAGGTGGTTTATGATGTAACAAATCAAGACAGCTTTAATAATGTCAAACAATATCTAAGGGAAGTTGAACGTTGTGCCAATTGGAACGTCAACAAACTTCTTGTTGGGAACAAGTGTGATCTCGTTAGTAGTAAAGTTGTATCAACTGAAGTTGCCAAGGTAAGATGATATCCAAATTGTACTTTTTGATAATATATGCAAACAAAATTCAAGTTGCTTGTGTAATTTTGTTTATATTGAAATTGCAGGCATATGCGGATGAAATTGGAATCCCTTTCATGGAAGCAAGTGCAAAAGAGGCCACCAATGTGGAACAAGCTTTCATGGCCATGGCTGCTTCAATAAAAAAGCAGGTACACACCATTGTTCCTTTTCGTTTGATAACTACTCCCTATTTCCCATATATATTATTCATAGACAAAAAACAAGCACTTTTAAAAATGGGTTAAGTACTCTGTAATGTAATTATTTATGGTGTGACATTCATCGTATGCAAGAAAGTAATGGGACTTCCATTGTGTGTAACAAACTTTTAATTTGTTCCAATTCTATGTATTTTGGTGACGTGACAATTTGTAATGGTTATACGTGGTACCTCATACCACTGACACGTATGTAAAATTGTATGCAATAGCATTGAATAACAAGTTTACTAAACACAATGAAAGTCTGAATACTTTCTAGCATACTATGAATGTCAGACCGTAAATAAGTACATTTTAAAGTACTTAACCCTTAAAAAAACATAATCATTACACTGTATGTTTATGTAAGATAACACCTTACCCTTACTTTTTACCCACCTTTTTAGGACATGCATATAAAGTAGGGGCAATGTATAAATTTCAGTTAATTATACCTACATACTTTTGGAACCCTACAATTTATTTGGGACGTAAAAAAGAGTATACATAGAAACAAAAAGGTTCCTTTGGTATCATTGAAGTATTGTCTGTCTTGCCAACTACCTATATGATATAGTGAGTGCTACTGCTGAGCGGTATACCTATTTATGAAATACTTATATCATAAGACAGATAATAGAAGATTCTTATGATGGATAATAATCAAAATCATATGATGATAGACAAATAGGTAATTTTAGCATAGAAACTTCCCGGGATAAGAAATGTTACCAGTCTTCGTGAAGTAAAGGGAGTAACCAACAGTTTTCATAAATGCAGGATGGAAAGTTAACCTTCAAACAATATGTCGAGGCCTCCAACCGTAAATCGGAATAGTGGATGCTGGTATTCATAAGCAAATAAAAAGTTCTGTATTTGGATGGCTTAAGTGGCATGTACAGGTTAACAAATTTGGTTAAAGGCCCGTGTGTTTTTGACTGATTTGTACAACATTAAGGACTTGAGTTGTCAAGCCATTACAAATCCCTTTTTTTTTATATACCTGCGATACACGACTATTGTTGAAAGACAGTCATTTGTAAGTATCCTAATAAATTAATGTTGTTAAATAAAAAAGTGCATTAATCACTAAAAATAAAAATGATTAGTAACTAAATTAAACTGTAACGAAAACAACGATATCGAAGTGGTAAACATAATAATAATAATAATAATAATAATAATAATAATAAAGCAAATAATGAAAACTTTCAAATAACTTTGATGGTTAATTTGCTCACTTTTTTGCATTGTTAGAAATGGATATTTTTAGTTCATATTTTATTTAACTCTTGAAATTTCCAAATACAATTGGTCATGGGTGAAATTTGAACACTAATTAAATAAATTGACATGAGATAATGTAATGGGCAGGGGCGGAGCTAGGAATTTTTATAAAGGGGGGCAAATTTTTTTATTATTTTTTTATTTCTATCACATTAGAGGGGTCAAAATCCTAAACTGTCACTAATTACCTTACAAAAAATTATTTTTTTTGATAACTTTTGATTTCTAGGGGGGCGACTGCCCCCACTGCCCCCCTTCTAGCTCCGCCCCTGGAAAAGGGGTCCTACTAAAGATACCCCCTTGGCCCACTTTTTCCCATCTCTTACCCCCCCTCAACCATCTAATTAATAACATCATGCTCTCTTTTATTTTTACTTTCTGGGTATACCCCATCTTTTTCTAATTCCTACCCCCTGTTTAGTCTAAAACTGAAACTGATTCTGTACTGAACTGGGACCGATCTTAAATAAAACTGAACTGAAAAAGGACTGCACAGGGGCCGAAGTGGGCCAGGGTTATCCCCAGTAATTCTGAGGGTGGCTTTAGATTTTCCCATTTCTTGGTTCTTGTTATTTGTTAATGGTCATGCGAAACATAATATAAATTTCATGAGGTTCATGAAATTAATTAAGCCAATACATTAGCTAACAGCCTAACATATGTAAAAAGAATTTAAAATGGTTATAATTATTATATAATGTTACATCAACTTTTGAAGTTAATAAAGACTTAAAAGGTTGTCATATAAACTGTCAACTTTATATTTAGATACATCTTTTCCCTCCCCTTTTCTTTATCATTAGCCCACGACATAAATTGATAAGACAATCAATGGATAAAATGATTTGGCTAAATCATTGAAAAGAAAATTCTTAATATACAAACCAGGAGCGCTAAGGTAACCATATGACTGTTACAGCTCTCTCTTTATTTTAGTGATGTGTACACTATTAAAAAAGTTATCCATACACCACTAAATATGTTTTATAATGTTGTACAATACTGTAAAACACAATTAATGGTGTATGAATTATTTTTGATAGTCCCCATCCCCCCTCAAAATTTGACATAATCATTACAACAAGCAAACAAGTGGAGAGTAGTAAGTTTTTATTATTATTCTAATACAGCAAATTTCCGTATTTTTTTCTATTACTAAAAGTTACTACTCTTAATATACACAAGAGTTTTAGTGCAGGGGAACATATTTAACTTTATCCATATTTATGGTGTATACTCAACTTTGTTTTGGTATATTGTGTGTACTACCTTAGTTTTGGTCTATTATGCGCATCCAATGACTAATTTGATGTGGCAACCATACAATGCACCCCGTCATCAGACACATCATTGACATATTCTAAAAAATGCATGCCACGTCGGTCGGAAACAAACAATACACCAAAATTGAAAGATTGACACACACAATAGACCAAATAGAAATCGGATTATAGTTAAGGGCATTCCAATGCACTAATCTCTATACAAAAGGCACGCTAACATCTAATAGCATAAATAAGTACACGGTTGATCTCGTAAGAGATTTGTGCGTGCAAATGCATTTAACTTTGATCGTATCTCTACAGAGTGTACCCAATTTCATTTTGATCTAATGTGTGTATCAAACTTTTAGTTTTGATCTACTGTATGTATTCGACTGATGTGGCCCCCAAATTTGATGTGTGTCAATGATGTGGTGAATACCACATCATCTAATAAGTCATTTGATACACTCATACACACAATAGAACAATATAAGAATGATACACATAATAAGCCAAAATAAGGTTGGATACACACTATAGAGATCGAGCTAAAGTTATTTACATTCTCACGCACTAATCCCATTTGATAAGATGTCTCTAACGTTTAGGAGAGTAATGCTTCTATCATAAATAATTGGGTTAAGTTCCCACCTGTCAAATTGTGTATTTATATAATAATGAAACAGGAACAAACATGCCTCAAACACTATCCACACAGCTGATGCTGACCCCTTTGTAAACTATAAATGATCTGAAATGTATCATCAATCAATATAACCACATTACACAAAAAATAACTTCCATCGTCGAACTTGTCAGCGCCAAACAAAGCAGTAAGCTATAAAAAATTGGATCCCTCTAAATGGAGACTACGAAGCAGTCAAAATCCAGGCAAAACTGACAGGTCAGCTATTCCACTTGGGAGTTCAGAAATTTCTCTAAGCAGTGCAAGTCTGTTTTTTCTGATCTTCTCATCATCCTGAAAATGTGTGCATCAACAATTAAATCTAAATCGACAAACATTTGACTCTGGGTAAGGTTATTGTATATCAAAACCATTTGGTTGAGTTAAGAGCAATCTCTCATAGTTTTAGGTATAAAAGATACACAACGACCTTTTTAAGTCAAACCTAGCACTATCAAGATTTCTAGTATTGATCTAGATCTTGGAACAAAGGTAGCCACATTTCTCTATGTGTTGTATTTCCATGAGGTATAGAACGACTTTAGACTTTTTCAAATATTTTAGGGATCCTCCCACTAAAAATTATATATTAGTTTGGTTAACCTAAAAGGTCAAAGTGATATCTCTGTTTTACATTTTTTGTACAAGAGTTGTAGTTTGTGTTTGCTTGCTTAGATGTGTTTGGTTCACGCATTGTTTTATATGGAAATTGGAGTTTCAAGGAATGTGAATTTCAAGGAATGTGAATTCCTCTAAGTGAAGAAACTTGACGAGTTTCAGTTCAATTCATTTTTTAACAAACACCCTTATGGAATGGAATTGAGATTCCAATTCCATCGAATTCCATGGGATTCTCCGAACTAAAAGTAACCTTAAACTTTTTTATAGACTGATTTATAGATACTAATGGGCACGTACCACCATAACAAAGACATGAGCAAAAAAATCTTCTAGCGGCTGAATTAGTTGCAAAGATGTTTCGACAAAATCATCCACCTCAATACCTGAAATTTTTTCGAAAAGAATCATGTTTACGAAAAAAATTGCTATGCATTATTCACTAATAAAGTTCAATATCAGTTAGAAGTAAAAAGATATCCATTTGCAAAAAAAATCTGGACATTTCAACATGATAACTGTCACAGTTTTCATTAAGCAGAAAAAGATTAGCTTATATCGAACAAAATATTACCTGGATGTATTTTGCTTCTAATAGACAAGAAAGTGTTCCATAAAGCTTTTTCCTCATTCGTCTCAAACGATGCTTCGTCCACCTAGAAGAAATCAATTTCCCGTTACCATTAAGAGGTGTATGTGTGTTGATAGTTTACTCCAAGGTGCAATTTCAATGTTGTTGATAATTTACTCTAGAAGGTAGCAAGTTAATAGTTATGAACGTGAAAAAAGGGGTCATGATTTATCTCTAATAGGTGTAAGAGGAAGGCACATAGAAACGCTGCAAAAGGTCCGATGGGTCTAATAGGTCAAAAGGTAGATTGTCGAAAGTTGCCAAAAGTGTATTTAAATGCATAAAACCTCCGGAAATATGTTACCTGTGAAATTAGAGCATTACCAAAGGAATATGAATTTCATATTTGACACTGTTATTCATAAGTTTCTCTGGACAAAAGTGAAATTTCCAGTCTTGACCTATTAGCCATAACCCACATGACCCATTTAATTCCCAACTCTACTTTATTCCAATTATAATGTAGGGGTACCTCTGTGTCAACATCAACATCTTTTCCACGAACAATTCTTGTTGGTCGAGAATATGCTTCAACAACCTTCGGCAAATGCTCACCTCGTGACAACACATCCATCTGTTACGTAAAAAAAAATTCATAAAATTTCAGGATAATATTCTGTATGGAGGAAAACCACATAGACCTAGACACCTGAATATTCCAGTCGTCACATGACAAATGCAAAAGTAAAAATAAAAAGATTCTATGTCAAATTTTTCATGAAAAATACAGAAGTTCCCATTGTGGGATGTCTCATGAAATCCTTTAATTAGTTTCTTTCCCAGCACATTACAATGTTACAAGGTATTAGTGTATTACTGTAATCGATCTAGGTCCACGCTATTTTAGTGTTATTCAAGCATAATTTTTAAATTATTCTGATAATAGTCAAATTTTACAGTTTTCAAGGAAAGGATGTTCTAAAAAAACAAAGTATTAGAACACCGATAAGAATCCTCAAGTGGCATAAAGAAAATCATTAAAATGGTAATCTGTTGCTTACTATATATGCTGATTGTGCTGCCAAACCAGGCTGATTTCCACGCTCCAATAGAACCGCACGCACCACTTCCGGATTTATTCCCTTATCAACCTGACATCACAAAAGAAAATGACAAAATCAGGTTATCACTTCATCAGTCTTAAGAGACTGAATCAACATCTGACTTTTGTAAATCAAGTGAGTTAGTTTTTAATAACTAACTTTTTAAGTACATGTAAAGCATCAAAACAAGATCATTTAGGAAATAAAGATCAAATACATGGGATGGTGATTCTGAAGTTGAAAGTAAAACGTCAGGATCTTAAAAAAAGATGTTAAAAGATGAGTAGACATACCAAAAATTGCTCAAGTCTTCGTGTAACAAATTGATGCACCTAAAATTGGAAAGAGAAATAAAAAATTGCTTAGTAACAGAAAGTAACATAATGAGATATAAATATACTTGATATGGCATAGAAATATTAATATAATAATAATAATAACAACAATTAAGAAAACATAAAATAATGCACCAGTCAATGCACAATAGCAAAATTTCTCTCCAAAATAAATACAACATTTTATGAAAGCCATATTACTATGACCATCGATTAAATATCCGATATTCCTCGCATAAAGGCAAAATAGAGGGATTTCATCATCTAATATGAAGCATATTATACTATCAAAACACAAAATAGTCACATCCTCTGTCATACGAAAAGTAAAGGATTTACTAACTGGCACACATATTAAATAGGTATTATTATGTTCATCAATATAAGAAGTTCGATATATTTTTTTGAGAAAATGGTCACTTAGATATCAAAATTTTCAAAAAATTTATGATACTCGCTAAGCTTTACAAGTTTCCTAAATTTTCTATTTGTCCAAGGGTATTTTAGACATTCAACAAATAGTGTCATTTTCCTTAAACCACGTATATAGCTGTATGCTTACCTCATCTATTGTTACCGCTTCTATTTTCAAGGATTGAACAGAAGCCGCAATTTCCAAAGCATGTCGCAAGTCCAAATTTTTGTTTTTTTCTACCAAGACTTGGACCTGAAACAAGTCAATATTCATATTACAAAGGGTCAACAGGTAATAGTTGACTGACTAGAAAGATAGATGGCTTACAAGACCATAAGAGATTCTTCGTAAACCAAATGGGTCGTTTGTTGAGCTTGGTTGACATCCTGCTCCAAACAAGCCGACCAGGCTATCTAACCTGCCAAATTGACGGAAAACTTATAAAAAAAAAATCATAAATTTCGATTCTTCTACTCAAATAGATTGATGTCAACTTCAAAGTAGACAAAAAACTCAAGAATAACAACTGATAACCTTATAAATTCCATTATCAATTTTCGTTTGACCTGAAAAAGGCCAAACTTTCCATCTTTCTATAACTCTCTTTATCTGGTGAAGAAAATATCGTACACACACATACACAAACACTCGTAAATCTTGAATATGCATGATATCGATAGCTTTTCAAAGGCATTTTACCTGTCTGCAATCGACAATACAGTTCCTGCATCCGTTTCTGGGAGTATATCACCAGAAAATCTAGGGAGTTTGATCTCAAACAATGCCTCCGAAACCTGATATAATATACAAACAAAGTAAACCGTAACTTCAACAAATCATTTTGTCTGATTGGGAATAAGCAAAATGAAGGGGAACAACAAGTGTCGTTAAGTTTGACAAAATCTGTATATCAGTGTAGCAAATTCTACATAAAAGTATAAACAAATAGAAGTTATAACCTGTTGTGAGTATCCTTCACGAAGAGCATAATGACGTGCCATTATTCCTGATAGGGAAGTAAACTCTGTAACAACGGCAGTTGAGAGGTCAGACATAGCCAGTGATGCAGCTTCTCGAGTAATCTGGAGCTTATCTTCACTTAATCCTAGAGCCAACCCAAGTTCATTAATAGTACTCTCGACCCGTATCATCTTGTCCTCCATTGTACCAAGCTTCTCCTGCATATTTCGGCTTGTTAGAGAGACAAATCAGATAACTATATTATAACACTGATGAATAGAACAAAAACAATCAAAAGATGATACTTATCTCAATTAAGTCAAATATAAAAAGTTAGCTGAAAGGGAACGGGTCAAATGGGTTAAATGGATTGAAAGTCGTCGTAAGTCTATGTTAAATGCATGCAACCTCCTAAATCATTTTATTTGAATATACAAATGAGTACTGTAATAATATTGTTTTTTGTAATCATAACCATTTAACTATAAAACATTAAAGTGGACAATTAAGTATTAGCTGACAACGCAACCTGTCTCAAAACTAAACATAACCATTTAAATATTTAATTATTAAAATGGGTCGAAGCACACTTTACCCATTGCATGACCTGCCCATTATGAGAATTATAGATTTTTAAGCCAGATAATTCAGGTTCAGATCAATATGGAATTAATTAAACATCTTTAAACAACTTTTTATCAAGAACACAAAGAGCAAGAATTACTCACGTGAAACAGAATTCCATTGAGTTGAGAACGAAACTCTGAAAACTTTTTACTAGTGTCTAATTCATAAAAGAACTTGGCATCTTCATATCGAGCTCTGTATTTAAGATTACACAACATTCAGTTAACTGTACTACATGAGAATAACAAATCGAAATAACAAAGAGAGAGTCCAAACCTGAGTACAGCTTCATTTCCTTTTTGAACAACCGACTCATTAATTGCTCCATTAGCAACCTAAACAGAAATCAATTAGAAAACTTCAATATAACTTTATAAGCATTAATTGAAGTATTGAAGTGGTATTTATAACTCACAGCAATGAAATATGGCAACAGATTCCCCTCATTGTTTGTCAGGGCAAAGTATTTCTGATGCTTCTGCATAACCTGCAAAAACACAAATTTACGCATGTCACATCATCTCAAGTCTCAAGTAACTTTCAAAAGAAGCAAAATACTTCTTATTTTCATACAAAGATTATTATGTATGGTCATTTGGCAGTATATATGACATAAGGTTGTTAAGTAACTATACGTACGCCATTAGGATTGACAATCTAATATACACAAAAAAGGATAATGGAGAAAAAAATATAGAATGGTACAACATATCAACCAAATCCAAACACAAGCCATGATATTTGTCTTTAATGTTTTTTGCAAGAGATTTTATAATAGACCTTTTTACAGAAGAATACTGTACCATTACTAGTAGATCTTTTGGGAGCACTAGGAAGGACTCTGAGAATTTCCCAAGCACAGGAACAGGTGCCTCAACAAGGTTTACAACCTACATTTGTTAACACAATCACTCAGCTAAATGTTTGGAGAAAACTGAGATTGGGAAAGTAAATGCATACATATCTACCTATTTACTTACAAACGGGCCTACTCTGGTTATGTTTTATCTCTGACAGGTGAAAAAGGTTAGCGTAAAAAGGAAACAGGTCAAAAGTCAGCCAAGTGTATGTTTAATGCATACCCTCCCAAATCATTAAAATTACACTATTTTCTAACTAATACAGAGTTTGTGATCATATGATACACTACAGATCTATCAAGACTTATCAATTTTGGACAAAAAAAGGGTTTCGGGTCAACCTGACCTGTTACCCGACCTGCCCAAACCGCCCACTTTGCCACCTTTATAGTAATAGATCAGTTACCTCATCAAGTAGACTGCTCTGCATCACAAGACATCCATCAACACTTTTTGCTAAATCATTGGATCTTTCCATAATGATTTTCTTTCGTTGCTGCAATAAGAAAAGTTAGCATGCCACATTTCTATCCATTATTATAGATAAATAAATAGGATATGCATCACCTCATTGTCAACAGAAATTCCAGCTTGTTTCATTACATTGGCATAAGACTCTGCACTATCGACCTGCAAATTATAGGCTACTGATTTAATAACAATATGTCAACAACTTTGTTTGAAGTGAAAACTTAAAACGGCTAGCAAATTTGATCAAAATAGGATACAAATGAATCAACAAGGTTTTTCATGACTATTTTTCCCAATCCTATATCAAAAAGTCCCACTTCGAATTTTTGGATTAAAAAGAAAAAGATTAGAACATACCATGACCGTTGCTGATATCGTATTCCGGAGACCATGAGAAACATTCCCACTGAATACAAAAAATAAATTGAAAAGTAATAAATTATGTTTTCAAAATTTATTATGGGCGGTCTACTGTTTACGTATCCTTGTTGACCTATTGGTTGTATCTAAATAGGATCAACAAAAACATTTAAAAAATGAACAAATTGATATGACCACTTTAAAACTCTAAGCATATATTATAAGGTAGACAAACAAAAAAATGACGGTGACTTACATTTTTGCTCAGTAGTAATGTATAGATAACTTTAGATCCTACTCAATTACAGTATATATTCGTTTATTTATCAATATTAGGTGTATTTAGTGTTCGGGTTTTAGTTTATCACATTAAGGAATGCATGAAATACCACTTGCCTTAAAATACCAGCGAATGCAAACGGAACAACTGCATTTCCATGGAGAGCCAAAATCCAACGAACAGGCCGGCTAAAGAAAACCTAAAGTGATGGAAGAATTAACTGATTTTTGCATATTAAAGAAGCATAAAACTAAATCAATCAGAAAACTGTGTGAGACATTATTGTGCTTAAAGAACAAAAAAAAAAAAAGTTAAAGGCGAAAGACGCAATGATGCAACAATTCAAAAATACAGTTCTTTGTTAAAATAGTTATACATTAAACACATACGAAGCTCGGTTAATCATATTTTAAAAAAATTAAAAATAAAAATCATAATAGAGTTTTGGGGGTTAAACAATAAGACAACAAAAGGTTAAAGAGTTAAATCAATAGTTATAAGTTAAGGCATCAAAAGTGATTGCTTTAAAAAGTGTTAAGTCAAAATAATGGTTAAAACACTAATTCAACAAATGTTTAGAGGTTAAACACTATGACTGCAATAAGTCAGGATTAAAACATTTTGAGAAAAAAAAAAAAAATGCTCTTAAACTTGAAACTAAATGAAAGTTTAGAGAGTATATAATTATTAACCTTTACAATTACATCTTATTGAAAAGATATAGATAGAACCAAAGTGCCTATGACCTAGCGGTATGTGAGGAACCCATCAACCTAGAGGTTGTGGGTTAAAGTCTCGTGGGAGATATCAGTATATAATATGTGCGATGGTACATATATAATAGGTGGAATAGTTGTACGTTTTCCGTTCTATAAGGGATACTGATACGACGCATAATTATTATGATTATTATTAGGAAACTATATTAAGTTTTATAATAATAATTATGAGTCGTAACAGATACAACAGCAAACTTATAAATAATTGTTCTAGGGGGCACACCTCAGAGTTCCAGCGCATGGACTTTGGAAATGATACTTTAGCAATTGCACCAGGCAACTCCTTCGATAAAACCTATCAGAAATAAATACAAGATCAGATTAATTTATTTAATATTAATTTAAATACAATTTTATAAGAAATTAATTATATAAACTATATTAATATTAATACGAATGACAGAAACCATCACTAAACAGAATAAAAGTTATTTAATCCAGAATCACACGACCCATAAATAATTTATATTTCTTTTACCTATTGCCTTTTACTAAGTAATTGTAGCTTTGTGAATGTGAAAGTAGAGTTCCTGATGGTTGCGTGTTTGATTCAAAAATTTTCTATATAATATGGATTATTGCTTATTCTACCTCCAGAGCAAGCTGAGCAGACTCCATTACACGGACGTATACATATTCTGTCTTACCTGTAATAACGAGAGAAAAGTCACAATTTGGTTATTGTGTTGAAGTGATCGAGTAAAATGACTATTATAGCAAGTCAAATTCACTTATAAATGAAAAAAATAAAGAATATATATACATAATATAATAGACATGATACAGAAATTTCAATCTATAAGATCATGTCTAGAATTTGAATTTTTGGACACGGTAAAAAGAATGCATCAAGGAAAACAATATGCATAAGTTACCTCAAATATTAAGTACACATAGATCTAAAATATTAATTATAAAAAACTTTATGAAGATCTAGAAAAAATTACATATAAGTTCCCATTTAAAATATGTAGGGCAATGGAAAGTAAATTAGAAAGAACAACTATCCACCGAAACAAATATTACCTTCGGTTTTTCTATACATTGCGTCCACTGGTACGGAATTTCTACGACAGAAACCTTCAGCTGCCTAATCGAAGAAAAGAAATTAAAAAAATTAATAGCCAGTTCAAGCTCTAACAAGTCAAGAGGTACACATATATGTTTTGAGGACCCCGCCCGTATACAATTAGGTGTTGTCAAAGATAAAACAAAGGTAGATTAATCTAAATACACACACAAACACAATCACATATATAAGGAGATTATTAACAGAAATGATACTTACCTTAGTTGGATTTCCTTGGTCGTCAAAAGCTTTTGAAACTGGAGGACCTCGAACCTCAACTTCATTCGCTGATTGCTTAGAGCATAGGTTCTCAACGCTAATCTACAAAAGGCAGTATTAAATTGCCAACAATGTTGAAACGAAAAGATCAACGACATTTACTTTTGGATGGGTCGATTTGGGTAGTGTTTCATTTCAAACGGGTCAATTCAGTTGAATCAGAAAACTTAGCTAAAGGAGTAACGAGTCATATATAAACATAGAACTGCCTATGTCATTTTTATTCAAAAAAAAGTTATCATTATTGTTACAATACTGTTTTTGTAATCATAAATAACTGCATTGAGTTTCTTTTAAGATTTTGAAAAAAGGACGAGAAGGGTTAGTGTGTCAACCCAACCCAGCCCGGATTGATCCTTAATAAAGAAGTGTGTCCATCTTTCCACCTCTAGCTTAAATTATCACTAACAGTAAAGCATAGGAAGGAAGGAAGAGAAAAGCATACAACTAGTCTCCTTGGGGTGCCAGATACATGAACTTCACCATGAGCCAATCTTTGTTTTCCAAGTAGTTGCACAAGTAGATCTTTGAGCTGAAATTCATATATAATTAGAAGCAGGTTAAAAAATAATACTACTAGACTGACTGTCAACTACAAAAACTTATGATAGATGAGAACAACAGAAACGAACTAAATGAAGAACATACTTGCTGGCCTGCACTAGCAACATCATTTGGTGGTAATTCTTCTGTCCCGATCTCAAGAAGAAACAATCTCGGTTCAATAGACACCTATAGCTCATAAAAACCATACAAAAGTTTTGCCAAAGTCAGCTTTAGTAAAATACAGTGACTTTCATTGAAGGGGTACAATTACATTCTGTCAAACCCATAAAAACTTATTAATAATTAATAAGTTCTATATGAAAAAATAAATAAATAAACAAATAAATATATATAACAAGATAATTCCAGTTGTGACTTGCGAGATACTCTCTCCATGAAATGAACATTGCACATCTATCCTACTCTTATGGATGGATTTTGAGTTATAAGAACTATCTTTCCTCATTACCTCCATTACAGATGAATAGATTATCTAAACCAAAATTTAAAGAAGGATAAGCAATTGTAGGCACCTTTGTAGCTTCTGATTGTAGAACCTCAATGGAGGCGACAAGGTTATTAGCTTGAGATATAACGCCTAATGGATGTCCAAGTATCTCTCTTGTATTCGACCAAAGCACAGCACATTGCCGAGCCAAACTGATGGGAAACCAAAGGCAACAAATGTAGTAACATACTGTCAAATTATTATTTTAATTTCTTTATAATTACTGTGGTAATTTTTGGATACTAAAACAAAGATTATTACAGTAATACATACACAGAATAGTTGACTATTTCCCCTTTTAGCTTCTTCTTTTTTTACCCGTGTGAGATATAACAGAACCCAAATCGACTCATTCATAAGTAAAGGGTTGCATTTGCCACCTCTACTCTTGAATCAAGATACGTTGGTACAAAACGTGTTAAAACTTAGTTACCTGCGCATCCGTCCAAAATAACGAGCACGTTCTGTTACCCCAACAAACCCTCTAGAGTCTAACATATTAAAGGCATGAGAAGTCTTAAGAAGCTGATCATACCTAAGAAAAAGTTCAACAAACAGGCCATATTAGATTTCGGAATAATGGATATGTGTGTTTAATGCAGCCGAAATTAGGCTTAAACACCTACGCAGGTATTGCAAGGCCTAAATCAAGCAAAGCACGTGATTCTGCCTCAAAAAAGTCAAAGTGCTTCTTAAGATGATCCACACTAGCATGCTCTAGATAATATGCACTCATTTCTTTCCTGCACCATCATAAGCTCATATAAGAAGAATAAAGTTTTAAATCGTCCTTTTCATTGGATATAATTAGGGTTTTTTGCCGAAAAAGGAACAACTTATTCTCGTTTTTGTGTTTTAGGGTATCAAATATTCTTAACTTTTTAAAAGGAACAACTTATTTTAAAATTAGGATTAAAGGGTATATGGCTAAAAAGTTCGGAATATTTAACAATTTGTGGAAGATTAATGAGTCAATAATTCTCGTTTTTTCCAAAGAAGCATTTATTGATTCTCCTATTTATGTCATATTTACCGATTCACCGACATTAGCATGTTTTCGCGTATCAAATATTCCGAACTTTTTAGCCATATACCCTTTAATCCTAATTTTAAAATAAGTTGTTCCTTTTAAAAAGTTAAGAATATTTGATACCCTAAAATACAAAAACGAGAATAAGTTGTTCCTTTATCGGCAAAAAACCCATATAATTATCCATTATTTTTATCATTCTAGTAATATTTTATTCACCATAGAACAAATTCAGCAAATATTAACATGTAAGACCAAATATATTACTCATTCTCGGAGAAGAGCTCCCCATAAGTTATACCATCAGCATATTTTATTTTCTTGAAGTGGTCAACTCCCTAAAACAAAAAATATATTATATAAAGCAAGCTAAAAATAGATTGAAGTACGAACAGTGTGTGTGTGTGTGTGTATTGACCTGAAGTAACATTAGGATGCGTTCAAGGCCATAGGTGATCTCAACAGACACCGGCATCAACTGAAGACTTCCAGCCTTAAACAAGAGAAGATAAAAGAGACAAATAAGAAAGGGAATATAGAGAAGAATCTGGAGCACTAATGGCTCAACACATTTACTTATTAACGGGTTGATTTGGGTCGTGGTTTGTTTTATTTCAAACAGGTAAATAAACATTAGCTAAAAGGGAAAGTGATCAAATGGGCTGAAAGTCACCTGGAGTCTATTGTAAAAATTTCAATGCATACAACATCTTAAATTGCTATATTAAAACCCTTAGACTTCGTAATTAGCCCATTAACTACTTGTAATTTGGTGTATTTAGCAAAAGACAAAGAAAACAGTGTTTTCAGGTCAGCCCGATCTGACCCGACCAATTTAGACTGGTACTAACTATGATCCATGCCGACCCATTACCCAGCCTGCCCACCCCGCCACCTCAAAGCAAGACGGGGAACCCTACAGTATTTACAAGGCAAGAGTGGTACCTGTTGGAAATAGGTAAACTGTGTAATCTCCATGCCATCCATCCATATCTCCCAGCCCAATCCCCAAGCACCGAGTACCTTGTGGTTTTTACATGAGAAATTACCATGAGTCAAGATACTGAAGATTAATGTACATTATAGAAGAAAAGGCAAACAATTCTAAATACTCCCTATGTGTCTCATCTAATATCCACTGTGACTTATGAGTCAAAAACGGTGCCCAACATTCAAATTGAGAACTTAATTATTCAAGTCCCTTGTCCTTTTTGCAAGCAAACAATCAGCCTTGTAGGAGTTCAGAAAAGTAGATTTTATTTATTATTTTGACGTTACATTTTCAAGATTGGTCTAAGATCGCACTCTTATAAAAGTATCTAATTGATGGTTCATTTGCAGTATAAATCAGGGTTAAAAAGTTGACAAGCCATTTAACTTAAATTGCCCTATGTTAGAGATTGGAGATAGTTATTAATTATTATAGTAGTTTATTTACTTCCATGTTTATCTAGTTTCCTTTATCATCTTGTTTCCTGCCTTTCCTAGTCTTGTAAGTTGTAACCTATAAATAAAAGCCTTAACCTCTCAATCAATAACACAAATATATTTCCTGAATCTGTTTACACCCTATAAGACTGTTCTTTTCTTCAGTTTCTAGTATTTCCTGCACAGTTCAGTTCGGTTATCAATTTTATAACGGATACAGATTAAAAGGAAATGATAGAAACTTCGTGCCACATGAACAACAAAAATTTCCCTATCAGGATGCATTACAATAATTGCAACCATTTAGGATAGCTTTAAAGTCAGCTTACCTATTTTCCTCTAGGAGTTGCCACCATTCTAGAAACTTCATGCCACATGACCACAAGATTTACTTTAGTTTTTAATGTTATAGTTAACTGCGGACTAGTGGTATACTACAGCTATTAAGTAAACCAACTCAAATAAACTAACTTGTTTTTAACTCTCTAATGTCAAAGTAGATTTTAGAATGTGACAGAGGAGGCCTATATAGGGTACAAAAAATAAAGCAGAACAATTGGACTTACTGGGCTTTCCCAATTGTCTTCCACAAAACGAATATCATGTGCGTTGACATCAATACCTGAGTCACAACATAAAAATTTCCATTATTGTTTAACTGGAGATACATACATACATATATACATATATATATATATATATATATATATATATATATATATATATATATATATATATATATATATATATAAACACAACTTGAATGCATAGATGAAAACGAATAGAAAAATTAAATTAAATAACTACTTAAACTTAAGTGTTAAAATATCAAAATCACAACCTAGGGCAGATAGACTTCTGATGAATAGGTCTTGTGAATTTCCAGGATCAGGCTTTAGTATAACCTTTTGAGAGATTACAGCAGATAATTAGTGAAGCTTTATTATTATATGATATGAATATGATGTGAATAAATTGGAACCGATTGTAACCTGGAATTGAGTATGTCGTTGAAGCCTATTGGGGTTTTCACCATACCGGCTATCATCTGGCCGGATACTTGGCTCTGCATACCTTCCACCAGAAGCTACCAAATCAGCAATCACATTAATCGTCAAAAAACTCATTTGACTCATAATACGTGGAACTATCACCTCTATAAAAACCAATCAAGACATATAAACCGTATCAGCATTGAAAGCATACTTACGCAACATTCCATGGCTCTGGACCAAGAACCCTTAAAAATGTTAAGGGATTCATAGTCCCTGCTCCAACCTGGCCAATACAAACAAAGTAACATAAGCACGAGAATCATCAGCATGCCCATTATAGAGCATGCGCGACCTGTGAGCTCTTTTTAACCATAAACAATGAGAAATAACAGCATAAATTGACTGTAACTTTAACTTTAATAGAGCTTGTTAATGTGCCAAAAATACACAATGTTTATAGTTTCCACACAATCAATGATCCACAAAAGTAATTATATATCGCCCAAAAATAGAAGGTGTTTACTGGTGAGTACCTCGGTGTTGCTGCATTGCATTATAGTACATCCAACAGATGCCCAGTACTCCTGCAGCATAAGAAAGAACCATACATTGGGTATGAACAAGAAAAGTACAGAAGAAACTAATCACAATAAATAGACATTCTACAAACAATAATGATGACAGATACACAAACACAACAGCAGTCACAAGTAGAAGTATTGTAAAATTATATACCGAAATATTCGTGACAAGCTATAATTATAAAATTCCTAAAAGTGTCGCATTGATATGACACATATGTTGAGTAAGATTAGTTCTATCCAATTAAAAACTTATATGTGATTCTATTTAAACAGACCTTCTTCAAGTGTAGAACAACACCATTTATCAAATTATCGGAATAAATCGGTGTCATAAAACAAGTGATTTTGACCTAAATGTTGTGTCACAAAAGTGTTTTTTCCAAATTTATAATACTGCCAACCTAATGCAACAATAATAAGCACCCCATGAACCCAAAGCAAGAAACTTTATTTCATACCAAAAAATTATAAACCCAGTTCAACTATAGAATTAAACCACAACCCATGATCCCCTGCATTCTGTATGAATGTATACATACAAATTACAAAATGGGTATAGGTCAAACTAATCAAAATAGTCAAAAGTAATCTAAAAAGGTCAAAATAACCTGAAGACGTTGAATGGCTTGTTGAAAAGTTGGTACAGAAACTTTAATTGGGCGTTCCTCTGCATTTGAATTTGATTCATCTAGTGCTAATGAGGATTGATCATGTTGGGTTATTGCAGAACTAATGAAACGCCGTCGTATAGGGGTGTGGTTGAACAGGGTACGGCGGTGATGGTGGATTGTGGTGGTGAGTAGAAAAGAAAAAGTATGGGGTTTATGGGGTTTGAGAAGAGAGGTTACCAATGGAAGTGTGAGTATCCCCATTTGGATTACGGAGCTTCAAGTGTGTGTTTTTTGATGGGTTTTATCTATGGAGGAATAATCTTGTTAAAGTTTTGACCTTTTATAGATTTCAGTTTGCATCCCTAGACTTTCGTATAACTACAAAAGTCACCCATCAAACAATTCATGTTGAGTTTGGGTTGATATGTCGATACTTGATCACGTTCATGTGTTCCAAACTTCCAATCTAATCTGACCCATTTGGTTGATAGTTGGACGGATTCATATATTTCAACTTAACTCGACTAGTTTTCTCTAAAACTTTGATTTATTATCGGTGTTTGCGAAAATATATCTTTAGTATGGTACTTTTGGTTGTCCAGTCATTTTAATCTACATCAGTTTTGTAGCTTATATATTACACGGAGTAATTATTTACAGTAACAATACTTTTATTACTGTTATAACTTTTAAAACCAGCTCCTAAACTTTTCTATAAAAAAACAAAGATACATAACAATTAATCCATATGCATGTTCAAGTTTGTTCGAATCCTTGGTGTGTAAATTGTGTATTAGAAAAAATCAGCACCTATTTGAATATAAATTTATATGTTAGAGTATCATACTACTACCTTAACATGGGTTCAATAATTGACAAAATCAAAACTCATTTATAACAATTCATTTAGCATGACAAATATATGCTTTAAACCTGTAACAACGTACGGGTATTTAATCCTCGTTATTATTATTTTAGATGCATAGCCCACACACAAATAGGTTACTGTTGATTTTTATATAATGATATAATTGCAACGTCAATACATTATCAAAACGAAAAAAGACTTTTATGACAATGATAACGCGTAACTAATTACAAAACTATATATAATTAATGTTAGATTATGTAAGTTTAAACTATTTAGACGAAAAACGGCCAAGCCTCCGACTGTTGGATGATACAATGTTTTCAACAGTCTAGCTCAATAATACTAAACATTTTCGTATGATATAGTTGGTACATGCAAGTTGTTGGAGATACCAGAAAAAGCTTTTATATAAAATGAATTGGTGTTGTTTGATATATAGTAGTTAAAATAAGATAATAATTTTGCTTTGTAAATATTTTCTAAAGTACATATAAAATTGTTTTAAAGAGCAGGCATAACATTCAAGTTGGCAAACTATAAAAATGCTATATGTTCAAGCAAGATGACTTAACATTGCTTTTGAAAGGATTACGTGCAAATTTATTACACTAAATAGATCATATATCTTCATACTCCTCTCTCTACTGCTACTATAGTCTACTGCAATAATGTCAGTGCAGTTTATATGTCTTCTAATCCCGTGCAGCATCAACGCACGAAACATATCGAGATTGACATTCACTTTGTTTGAGACAAGTTGCTACTGGACATGTTCTTGTTTTACATGTCCCATCTCGGTTATCAGTATGCGGATATCTTCACTAAGGGATTGCCATACGTTTTCTTTGATGACTTTCACACCAGTTTGAGTGTTCGTCCATCTCTTGCTCCAACTGCCGGGGGCTGTTAGCGGGTTATCATTAGTCCGTTATCTAGACAGGCTTTAGTTATCTTGGGCTTAGCCCGCTTATCGTTTACTATGTATTTATATTGTACCTGGCAACATTATTCAGTCGATTGAATAATATCGTACTTTAGCAATATCCTGTAATTAAGATACTATTGGGTCACATTAATACATCACCAATATAAAATAGATTTATATTTATATATGTATTTGAATTTTGCTATATGTAGCTTTAAGGGCTACAGTTAATAATTAAATTTATGCAAAAATTGGTGGTGCATTAAGTTGGTTGAGAGTAGTTATATATAGGGATGAGTTGTAATTATTAAGGTAAAAGCAATTTATGCATTATTATTATTTATTTATTTTTGCATTTTCCTATATATTTATGTAATAGATAAATCAAATGTTATTGATTTCTTATGGTTGTTTGTGTCATTGTGGAACAGTGGAAGGATGGATAATGATGAACAAAACCTAAGTTGTCATAACCATGCTAGATCTTGGTTTTACACATTCTTTGGTTTTACACATTCTTATTTATAAACAGACAACCAAAGTAGTCACATCTTTTTTCTACATTTTTTGGGTCTTAGAAGACAATTTAGTCTTGTATTTATAAAGTTCCGTTTCTAACTAATAGGAAAACCCGGTTTTGGTCAGGGTAATTAGTTACGTTTCTATCTAGTGCAGCAGAGTTTGGATAAAAGTTTCTTAGTATTAACTTCAGGTTGAAACCAAACATGACACTTGCATAGTTGAATGTTTTGGTACATCAGCATAACATTACAGTCGTTGTTTTGGTCGTTTCTACTTGACGTATTTTTATCTTGATGCTTTCAGATTATCTTGTTACTTTCCTACTGCTTTCTCAGTTCATTTGTTTTCTGTCTGTTGTGAAAGAGCAGCCTGCAGATGCACATCTTATACCACACAAATACCACAGTTTCTTCTACTATTACTTGGTTAATGCAGAGACTTTGAAGTACGGATTCATTACAGGGTAGGATCTCCAAATTTGTCTAATCAAATGCTTGATGACAATTAAACAAGCAACAGAATAATATTTCTAATCAACAATGTTGTTGCCTAAGAGCGAAGCGTATAAACCTTTTGTGAGTGTATCCACATATAATTTTCTAGTATTGAGATACACATCATAATCTTTATTGTTTATGAAAATATATAAATATACACATCATTCAATTACTCCTACTACAGATTTCAATATGTCTACACTTGCACCAGTTTTTTACAGTCATAAATAAAAGACAGATACATACACAACAATGGACGAAGTTATTAGATCGAACTCAAGGTATGAATCTTTTGTCACATAACAGACAGTACAAACACGTTATGTAGTACGTCATCTGAAATATATGGTGGGTGTGATGCCCTTGCATGCTCAGGAAAGTTTACAAAATTAACAGATGGGCAGTGAAAACTTGAAAACTTACTGAAATTTGACAAATACTATAACTTCGAGGACATACCAAAACTAAGGTGTGATGATACAATGAATTCTAGTTTTCTACACTAAGAACTCTGTTTTCAGTACCTAAGACCTTTGGCAACCTCAAAAAAATGGGCAACATTTTCCTCTGGTGTACCTACAACGATGCCGTGACCAAGATTCAGAATATGCTTACCTTTCCCTGCTTTCTTCACAGTATCATTTATCCTATTGGTGATGAAATCTTTTGACCCGAACAATACTCCTGGGTCCACATTCCCCTGAACCGCTATATCAGTCCCTAATCGCTTCCTGCCTTCAGCCATATCAACAGTCCAATCCAAGCTCACCACATCAACCCCAGTCAATGGTAGTCTCTCAAGCAACCCACCTGACCCACTTGCATAAAGTATCAAAGGGAGATTCGGGTGAGTTTGTTTTACCGTGTCCACAATTTGCTTCAAGTAAGGGAGACTGAATTCTTCAAAATCAGCTGGACTAAGCTCGGTTGCCCACGAGTCAAAGATTTGGACAGCTTGTGCACCATTGTCGGCTTGGTATTGAATGTACTTGGCCATTGAGGTTGTGAACTTCTGAAGCAGTGCATGGAGAACCTGCATGAGATTATAAAGTTACATTTTGCCATGTTGTTGGCATTGTAAGTGGGTGGGTCTGTTAATGGTCAAACAGGTTTGGGTCAAAATGGGTCAGGTTGGGCCAACCTTCAAACACTTTTTCCTTTTTTAATCTTAAGTTCTGTAACCGTTAGTGATTTGAATATGATTAAAAGAAAAATATTACTACAATGATAAACTATACTTTTGAAATAAACTGAATTAGGACGTTTTGTGCATTTTGAACACTTTGGGTGACTTTCAACATGATTGGCCTGGTTAATTTGTTCCCATTTGACCTATTAAAGACAAAGTATAATCCAAATCGACTTGTTTATGCATTTATCCATAGATGCGTAAGAATTGCCACCTAAATACTCTCTGTATAAGGTTTGACAATAACACTTCATACTCACGAGGATCTCTAATGTGATTCTATAACCATTTATGGTACAAAATATGCTACAAGAAAATTAAATACTGAACTGGAAAATGTGATTAAATTACCTTAGGCTGTGAGAAAGCTAGCCTCTTTATTTTGGAAAAGTGCTTTGATGATCCACCTTCAACCACATAAGATGCCAGAGTAAAAGGTGCTCCAACGAAACCAAGGACTGCAGCTTCATTATTTACCTAATAACCAGACATGAAAAATATTAACCACTGTTTATATTATTATATGAAGTGGCAAAATGGGGGAGTTGACCCGAGACACCTTTTGGCCAAAACATACACAACCACAAACTGACTGTAGCAGGATTGTATGAAGGCATGCTGAGAAATACCTCTTTTCTCAGAATTGTCAAAGCTTCCCCAACATACGGAACCCACTCTTCAGGAGTGAACTCCTTCACTTTATCCACGTCAGCAGCCGAGCTTATCGGATCAAATATAATGGGACCCTTTCCTTTAACAATGTCAAAGGGTATGTTCATTCCGGGTAGAGGTGTAAGAATGTCTGAAAATAAGATAACCTGTAAAAGATAGTCAATCCAACAGAATTCACAAACACTATTCGCTTTATAACAACATAACATGATTCCCAGTAGAACATGCATCTTACCCCATCAGGCTTGAATACTTTCCATGGCTGTAGAGAGATCTCCACCACAAGATCAACATTCTCTGATCTTTCACGAAAGGATGGATGCTTCTCACATAGGGTTTGATAACTCTGCCACATGAAAACCAGAATAAGACGCAAAGTCCAACTTCAAACATATATGAAGGCCTTTAATATAACAAAATAACCATATTGTGAGAAGCTATCGGGGCGTTTGGGATTGCACATTTTTGAGTGTTTATCTGCTTATTTGATTATCAGACATCAACTTACTGATAGTAATTCACCAAATTTGTTTTAACTTTGATGCACATTTTTGTATATCTATAAGTCTTGTGACAAAAATTTAGCTTCTCATTTGATGGCTAATTCTAGCGGGGTATATAACATTAAAACAATAAAACAATGCGGGTAATGTGGTTATATAGACCTGCCTTCATGTACCTCCCAGCTTGTCTCATAAGCCAAACCGGGGGTCTTTCGACATCTTCACCTCGAACCGCATTAAGCAACAGCGGTTCACTTGTATTAACCGCTTTCCGTTCAGCAACACTAGCTGGATATCAGTTTCAAAGTAAGATACATACACTGATACACTACTAATCACTTCCATTATTATAAACATTAACTTAACTAGCAAATCAACATACAGTAATTTGATCACAAAGACCTTAATCTACTGTTCCAAGATTTAAAAGCATTCCTATCCGACTTCAAAAAAGTCAAATACTGATAGATATAACTTAATTAACCTAATTCACATGCAAAATTGGGAGAAATAGATCAAAAATGGAAATTACCTCCAGCAGAAGAGCAGACGATTCGATTAGGGCGACGATGATTTGTGGAATTGGATACCGAGATCGATGAGAAGGATGGAATCGAACAGCTGTACGTAATAGACATGTGAAATTGTATAATTGAACAAATTTAGGTGTTGAAGAATTGAAATTTGTATTGGTAAAGAAGGAATTGGGGATTAAAATAGAGTTTGGATAATATAAAAGATAAGGGGGAAATCTATGTATCGTCTTCTAGTTACAGATCAGATCGGTTTAGTATAGTGTTTGTAATTAAAATTTCAACTGTTTCTTCATTCATCGATCAATCAAATTTGGTAAAACCGGATTTGTTTTTCGTTCGGGTCAAGTACCTTAAATAGCGACACACACAAAAAATAAAAAATAAAAAAATAGAAAAAAAAAAAACAAAGAAAAGAAGTAAATTAAATTTGCCCGTCCATGTCTATCCCTCCCGGTCATTAAACTGGGTATTGTGCGTATTCCGTCCCCTAACTCGAATTTTTATTTCATTACCAGGGCGAAGTGAGTTGGCTGTTTCGAGCTAGGGCTAAGCGAGCTAGAAGTGATATAAGCTGGAAGTGAGCCAGAGTTCGTAGGCTAAGTGAACGAGGAGCAATGGCTGATCGAAAAGTCAAAACTTTCGAAAGCGCACTCACTCTTCTCAAAATCTCATAAGAGAAGAAAGCTCTACGCTACGAAAAGGAGCGAATGGAGAGAACATACATTAGCCGGAAGGAATTAGTCTCCACTAGCCTCATTCGAAGAATGAATCCTTAAACTTCCTTTTCTGGTACAGCTCCGGCAGATGTCCCTTGTCCATATAAGTACACGTAAATTGACTAAAATACCCTTAATTTATTTATGTATTCATAATTTGAAATAAAACGAATAAACCCCCACCTACCATAATCAACTTATTCCTTACATCCTTCACTTTCATAATCCTTTTAGTTACCTATATCACCGACACTAATTACATTACTGAACTGTAATCTAAACTTAATATTAGCATTTTGTCCATATTTACTTAACATTTTAGTTACCTTTATCACCGACACTAATTACATTCTTTACTAGCGAAGAATCCGGTCAAAAAATTGGAATATCGGCATGCTTAATGATGGTTGGAAAGATGTTAATGGCCCGAGATGATGTTGGTGTCTGATGTGGCAAGTTTTGAATTTATATTTTGTTCGGAGCCTGAACCTCTATGCTACCTACTGGTACTAGGTACGAGTACCTGATACCAGTATGCGGTGAAGATGATCCAGGGTCGTTCCTCACGACAATCAAATTGAAACGGAACTCATTTGGATAACTTAGTGATCAAGCTAGGATTTTGGATAAGTGGATAGGTAATTGTTTTTAGGTTTACCATGATTTAGGATAATGTTTAGATAGGATGATGGACACATTTAGCTAACAGACAAATAGACTATAGGTGTAAACACTAAGACCCTACTTCTTCAGTCCGCTTCTAAAGTAGTATGTCATTGAGTACCTAGGTTGTGACACCAGACAAATTAGGACTAGTATTAGTTCCTAATCATGGTGTTAATACATGTAATTAGTTATGTATTAGGCTAATTATGTGTATCATTTTGTATATATACACACATGCGCAATTAAATTAAATCATGCATCTTCATATCGGATGAAATCTGACACCTCAAATACGGACGTTGGTGAAACAATTATTAAATAATATGAAATTATTTAATAACATTGATATATATATACATATATATACATATACATATATATATATATATATATATATATATATATATATATATATATATATATATATATATATATGTATGTATGTATATGTATATATATGTATGTATACGTATATATATGTATGTATATCATATATATATATATGTATGTATATGTATACGTATATATACCTACATATATATATATATGTAGGTATATATACGTATACATATACATACATATATATATATGATATACATACATATATATACATATACATACATACATATACATACATATATATACGTATACATACATATATATACATATACATACATACATATATATATATATATATATATATATATATATATATATATATATATATATATACTTTATATTATTTCGATAATATATAAAACATATTACGTTTTATTAAAAACTTAACCGAACGCGATGAAAACGCGCAAAACGCGCCCGACAAACGAACGAAACTCAAGTTATATTTTTATAACTAAAAAACAAAGTATTTTGATATAATACTTCCACTAAAAATATTGAGATTCGAATCGAAAACGAAAACATATTAAAATAACGACACGTGACTAATTAAACGTTTAAACGACCGGAAAACGAACACCTCACGGAGCGCGAGTTTGGGAACAAGATTGGATGAGGTCCACACATTGGTGGACCCCACCCAAAACCGGCCACATGCAAGGCATGGTGTGCCATGCTTGCTTCTTTGACCTTAACATCACCAAACACACCCTACCTCATCATTCATTCACCACTCCTCTTCCCTTTCATTTTTCACTCTCAATCCCTTTCTCTCCCTCTCCTCTTGGCCGAATCCTAGCTGCCACCACTCCACCACCATCATCCACCATCAACCACCATCTTATTCTTGAAGAAAAACGAAGCAAAAAGCAAGGAGATGAAGCTTATCGCACCCTCATTCTATTCTCGGCTCTAGATCTTCAACCTTTTGTAAGGAACCCTCTTTCCTTTCTTAGATTTACTTGGAACAACTTTATTTACATGTTTATATACTCCCTCAACAAAGAAATATCCAAAATATATGTTAAAACTCGTTTTCCAAACTTATACATATGAAGAGTTTTCTACCCAGAAAATATCACCTCCTTCTTTAAACCATAACTCGAGTTCTAGGTCACTAAAATACATGAGGTTTGAGCCAAAATCTTCCTAAAGATGTTGTCTACAAAAAGTTCTTCTTTGACCTCTTTTCAAAACACACCGATTTGCCTAGAAAATTCGGTTTATGGACAAAGGTCCGTTTTGGTTAAAATCTGACCCTTGGTGCTTCACGAATTTATTTAGCTAACTAAATGACCTCTAAAAATTCTGAAAAAATTTTCATAAAATAACCAAGATGTTGATGAACATCCATGATTTTTCTCATGATTTGTTTCGGACTAGATCTTGGTTAAAACGAGAGGAGAATCGAGATGAAAATCTGAGAAAATATAACTAAGGACTGTTTTTGCAATAACCTCAAAAACGACACTTCCGGCTAACCACAAAATGCAACAACAATTTTCTTAGGCCTTATAAACATAATTAAGACTTGTGTAAAAGTCTCGGGTCAAACCGAGCACGTTTGACCACAAACCCGAACACTTGAAACAAATCAGTCTCTTGTGTCGCTTTTGGCCCAAAGCCATTGCGACACAAGCCACTATGTCGCCAAAATTAAATATGTCGTAACCTGCGACACAATAATTACGTCGCAAACGAATTTCGATGTCACATTGTGCGACACAAACCCTTATGTCGCAATGATTTCGAATGTCGCACTTAGCGACGCAAACACTTGTGTCGCATTGAACCGAATGTCGCATATAGCGACACAAATCCATATGTCGCATAAGTATGATTTCTGATTTATGCGTGTAACACCTGGTCAAAAAGGTAAGTCGTTTTAACTAAAAACGCATTCTAGTTATCTGAAACCGCGCGAAATTTAGTTATAAAACTTTAAACCAAACATTTTATTTTATAAAATGTTTCAGCTCTAAAATATCTCGAAAACATGTAAGAGAAATTTATAAATTAAAAATATTATTTATTTATTTTACGATCGGGTACAAAAACACAGGTATTTTGTACTATGGTTGGAGACCACAGTCCCCAAAATGGGGATCTGAGTTTTGACAAAACCCAAACCCCCTTCTCATTTCATCTCATTTCATCATTTTCTCCTTCTTATTCATCTATCCTTTCTCTCTAAAAATCAAACAACAACTACAAATCTAACAACAACAAGATTAACATCAAAAACAGCAGCAAATCGTCATCATCATCACCTTCATCTTCTTCATCAAGTTCATCATCATTATCCTCAAACCCTCGATCTTCAAATCGTAAGGAATTACACCCTTTTTCTTAGATATTTCGTGTTTATATCATCTATATTATCATATACTAGCTTTGTACAAGCGGATTTAGCCCGAAAATAGATTAGATCTTGGTTTTGGGTGAAAAATCGTCGGACAGTCGGGAGTGTCGCACGGACCAAAAATAGTATAGCGTCACTTCCTTAAGTGACGCATTAAGTGTCGCCAAAAACCCTAATCTTGCGTCACTTGCCTAAGTGCCGCTAAAAACCCTCTTTTTGCGTCACTTGCCTAAGTGACGCAAATTCAACCCCCGACACTCATACCTGCACTTGCCTAAGTGTCGCCCCTTATGCGTCACTTTCCCAAGTGACGCCAATAATTCAGAACTTAACATTTTACGCGACACTTCCTGAGTGTCGCCCAAACCATTAAGTGTCGCATCAAGTGATGCAGAAAAATCAGATTTTCATAAATACTTTTTAACCAAGTATTCAAACTTTACGCCACAAATATTTCTATATGATACAATTCTCGAACATACAAAGTATATTTATACGATTTATATTTATACGAAACAAGTAAAATTATATTTTTGGAATATAATTTCGAATTATCACGAATGGTCCGAACTCACTTTACAAACTTCGAACATAAACACGTATCAAACGCTTTGGGTACAATCCGAACGAATAAACAACAACTTGGATAGTTTATTTAAACGTCCATTCACTCATACGAAATCTCACATGTTTAGGACACTAGGAGATTATCTTGGTACAACTCGCCACCCTAGGATCGCTCGCTTCTTAGGTGAGTTCATAGCCCCACTCTTTCAATTGTTTTACTGTTTTTGGGGTGAGACGCATGCACAATTACTGTTTTCGAATTATAATGATAAACCTTTATAATTCACACTTAACTATATTATTGGTATGTAATACAAAATGTGTAATACTTAGGAATTATACCCATCATATTGCTATGGAACAATATCACGACTTAACCTGGATAGGTTACAATTGTACACTGTTAGATTGTTGAAAAACTATTACCATTTCATAACTTGCTTAAGTTATCACTAAAAACATTGGTCATATTGTCGTGGGACAATACTATCGGATATACTAGAACTGGTTAGTTCTACCTACGCTGGACAATAACTAGATTTGTTTCAGGATTAGTCTTCCTTTTAGAAACTAAGACTGCTGATACACTCCATGATTATTAGAATGGAATTGTACTTAAGTAAACAGTAACCACAGACCTCAATATACTTGCTAGGCTAAGGCTAGGAGTATACGATAGTAAACTACGTTAGTATTATCTTCATACTAATACAAAACAACTAGGTGATGATTGTTCATACCTAGGCTTATTGTGCTACACATAATATCTAAGTATTGTATATACATGCGTAGATACACTAATCCACCTTCAAGTGTTACATGATACCCAGTTAAACGTGTTTATTGATTTGACTTATTGTAACACCCCCAAATTTAATGTTTGGCAGAAGCATTCTTTGGGTGTTACTAATCAATAATCAAAGCACAAAGATATATAGTAAACGACTCTATATGCGTCGTTTTAACAAAATATATAAATATTAAAATGTTTACAACATTTACGACTAGTACATAGCTCGTGTTCGATTAGATGAGAGATTTCAGTACATGAGTACTTGTACAAAATATACTAATGCAAGAAAATCTCTAATATCTGTATGCTGACTCGAGCTATAGTATCCCTGATGGCAGTCCAACCTACTGCTGTGTGAAACACCCCTCGTTTCTAATATAAACAATAATATATTAATTCAGACACGGAAGCGTATATTTAAAACATACTATCAATGTACTCAAAGTGTCAATAAACTTTTTTCAAACTTATTACATGACATTTCAACAACTGGGTGTTACTAAAAACATTTCTATAGCAACCAGTTAGAATTTATTTATTACTTAAACTGGTAAGACGTCAACAATCTTCTCTTAGCAACCAGTTATTTCTATTCAACTTTACAATCTTAAATTACTAATCACAAGCAATTAGAATTTATACAACTTTAATCACATAATCACTTAGTACCAAATTCCATCAATCTAGCAACTAAGTTAATCCTAATCAACATTATGATACTACAATTCAAGTATTACAATATCACAATGTGCTACTTTCCAACACATTTCTAATAAAATCTACATCAAGTTAATTACAATTAACTGACCTCCACACAACTGATGGCATACTTTAATCCTTACTATTAAAACTTATCATGCCATCTATTATCATGTATACTATACATACATACATACGCAATTTCAGTTACTCTCTAAAATGGATACGTATATCCCAATTCCATTTAATCCTATACACTAGGCCATTCAGACTGTTAAAGTCTTTACCAAGCCTTCTCAGTACTACTAGTCATCACATATCCATACCACAGGGCATGGAACAATTAAAATCAACAACTCTATGTTTCACTTATATACATACCAATTCGTATATAACTTAAACAATTCAATCTAAACTTACAAGAAAAGTTTGGTGAATACAATCATCACCTATCAATCTCAAGGTTTCTCTTACTCTCCAACACTTTACAATTATACACATCAGGTTTTCAGCCCCAAATGTCAAACAATCATTATTCTTAAACTATCAAAATAATGATCATTACACTTAATTTCATACCTGATTTCTTAAAATATGACCAACTATTCAATTCATATTTCCTCAATTATTAACCAAGGTTAAGCTAAACCTTTAGCACAATTCACTTTCAGATATCCTTTCATATCATTTCTTATCTCACATTCTTACCCAATCATGGCTGTCATCACAAGCCTCATACACTGGTAAGACTTTCTTATCACATTTCTAATCAATGTGATTCAATTTATACCTTTCAACAATTTATAACTGTCATATCATGCAATGACTTCACATCTGTATAATTCCTTAACATATATTCAGTCCAAATATCATTTATTACTTAACTGAATACTCAATTACACTTAACAATATTTCAATTACTTAATACTAGCTTTAAGTAATAACTCAAGTTTTACAAACTTATACCAATTTGGGAATCCAATCATATTCCACAAAATCATAACATTTCAATCTATGTTAGACTATTTCAACACACACAGTTGACTATGTGTCAACTTTGATTTCAATCAACCAATCAATAAAATTCTCTAATTGCTTTCTTCAAGTTTGACCCAAACTCAAACCAATCACAAGCAATTAATTTTATACACAACTCTCTATTCATGGTTTGACTTTCAAAGTTAACATGCTATCAATATTAACTCACAACAAACCATTTCATCTTATATGTTCACCTTCAAACATATATTTTAAATTATTACTTTCAATAATCTTATCAATCTTTTACAAGGACAAGGTCAACCTACATCAATCTTGGCTCCATACAAGCCATTTCATATTGTATGTTTACTTTTAAACATATACTTCAAATTATTTCATTCAATAATACTAGAAATTCCTCAAGCAAGACAATATCAACCTATTTCAACTTTGGCTTCATACAAGCCAAATACAAAATACTGACTCATTTAAACACTATCAAATTCACCTACATGTAATCTATCACAATCAATCACAATTACATATTCAACACAATCAAATTAGTCACTTAGGTTTATCATCAAAGCCTCTATCAATGATAACTATCATTTACACTCTCACCTTTACAGTCTAAAGGTCACAGTTCTATCAACTGATTGTTTTCTTATCAAAACAACTATTAAACAACTTAGCATACTATCATGCTCCATTTCCAAAATCACATTACATTTCTTTTATACCAAGTAGCCTCAACAAGTTCATGTGACACAACATAATATAACAACGGTGATCAGGCGTTGCAAGATTATGTTCTTCACAATCCATTCTCAGGCTACTCTACATTATAATTATCAATGTGCTCTATTTTCATTTGGTATATTAAATACTTTATGATTTCTAATCAATCATACTCCATTTAATAGTTTCTATTGGCTGATACACACTGAAAATCAGCTTACTACTTATATATTCAATCCTACATAAGCAAGTCATCTCACATATACACAATGTTCTAATTTTCAATAACTGAATTACTCAGTATATCACTTATCTGAAACCTCAAACACATGATAACTCATCATCATAGTTTCAATACTTAACACTAATCAATGTCCCTATTTACCTCAAATTTCAGGACACATCTTAATTAATTTTCATCACTTTGACATATGCTATCATATCAAGCATCAATGTCGCCACAAGTCTACTCAATCATGTTACTATCAACCATTTCGTTCATTAATTTCACAATTGACCAGAAAGATCCATCACTTCCCAATCAATTTCACATTATTACACTCTACATTTTTTTTTTTTTTTTTAAACCTATCAGTCATGGTTTATATCAAGTGTTTAACTATAATCAAAGCATATCATATAGTCACATAAACACATCTCAAATAGTAGTCATTATCAATTCAATGACACAACCTTCCTTAACAAGGATTTAGATCACACCTTGTGATCAATCTATTTACATAATACTATCAATTATTCTGTCTCACAAATAAAGACACATCTTAGATTCTAACATCAATCCAGTTAAAACCTTAAGCAACTCTTTTCTACTTACACAAGCACATTCCTGCATTTCCAATTCAATCAGGAATACTAGCAACCATGAGCAACTCATTTAATACCTCTATCTGATATCAATATATATATATATATAACAATCCTTAGTTGACTCAAAACTAGGGAATCATATCAGTCTGACTCAATTAACTTCTTAACAAAGCTTACTCAACATTACAGAGTAAACAATTCAAGTTAATTTAAATTAATTCAGGCTTATCGAAGATTACCTGGCAAATCTTAAGCCCCCGAGCGTTGAGGAAACATGAAATATACTAATCAGATACTCATGTTCCTCCGTCTCTGAAATCAAACCACACTTCACAACTTGTTAAGGGTTAGTACATATTCAACTAACTACTTTCTCATACATCAACTAATCAACTAAACCCGCACCCACTGGAATGTTTGACTCAACTAAATCACAGTTCAGGATTGAACAATCTATCATGCTCAACTCGCCCAAACTATTGCTCTGATACCAACTTGAAACACCCCTCGTTTCTAATATAAACAATAATATATTAATTCAGACACGGAAGCGTATATTTAAAACATACTATCAATGTACTCAAAGTGTCAATAAACTTTTTTCAAACTTATTACATGACATTTCAACAACTGGGTGTTACTAAAAACATTTCTATAATTATCAAAATAACATCAGAATTACAGCCTGTCAAACATTCCATCCAGTCAAATACTTCCTGCCCTGCCCAATATGCCCCATCTATTTCAACCTGCAGGAAGAACTGTGGTGGGGTTAGCACAACGCTAAGTGAGTGAAACTATAAGCAACAATACAACCTAGCGTAATAATCTGTTTACATCAAATAACAATAAACAGAAAAACAATCAATCACTCGACATCCAATCAATGTCAAGCTACACCCATCAAACATTATCAATCGTCATGAGGATCGGTGGCTCCTGAGATACCCTAATACCGGTTTGGTACTCCAGGAACTCTTATCAATCATCTGTATTGGCCTATACAGAACTACCGATAACTGGTTGTCAATCACACACGACCTAGATCTCTAAACCGACAATTCAAGTTTCCGAGATCTCCTGTCGTCTACAACAACAACAAGTCCAACCATCAAATCAAGTTGACCTCAAAGTCTTACCTACTAGCACAATCAGCCAAGTAAACAACTAGTTAAACTATCATGGCAAGATATCTCTACAGATGTATCATATCAAAGTAATACTATAAATTACTGGTTGTAAATCAAATCATTACAACTAAATCACACTGAGGTTACAGATCCACTCACCGACACCTCAGGCCTCAACTCAGTAGTCTAATATCACTGAGCCTTCTCCACATCTGAGAATCAATAAATCAAATATAAGTTAGTAATCCAGATCATCAATACTTAACTTATATCAATCAATAATAATAAGAACTTAACATAATCAACATTAAGATTACTAGTTCTTAATTATTTACTAATGATTACAATAAAATCATTATCATATATTTACATGTATCAAGTAACAATTCACATTACTTATCAACAAACAAACAAGAAATGCTGAAACAACCCTTCAAGCCGCCGGCTTCATCCTAGAAGCCGCCGGCTTCTGGTCTCCACCCGCCGGCTTCACCATCTTAACCGCCGGGCAATTTACAAATTGCGTTAACAGAACACAACTAAGTTTTAAAGCCTCTATTGGCCGCCGGTTAGGGTTTATACCCGCCGGGTCCTACAACGCGACACAAGCCGCCGGCTATGGCTTAGAAGCCGCCGGCTTCTCTTGATTCACTCTTACCCGCCGGGCAAGGAAAGTACCCGCCGGGTACTCCCTTCGTCCCAGCCCAGGTCGATCTGCTCAAACCCTAACTCGCGGATTTATATCAAAATCACCCAAAACACGATTTCAAACAGTTATAAATCACTAGAAACATCATATAATCCGCATATAACACTTATAACATGTTTCTAACATCCAATTCTCTCAAATCATCGATTTACCCAAATTTAAATCAAAATCAAATTCTTAAATACTCAAGAATACTTACTGATTGAAGAATCTAACGATGGTAATCTGATGATTAGGAAGTTTCACGAGGATCACAACTTCCTGATCTGATTTCTGGATTGATTTGGAGGTTTTCAGAGAGTTTCTGTGAGTTTTGGAATAAAAAATGAATAACTTCCTAAAAAGGAAAGTTATATAAATAGAAACTTAAGTCGGTTCCTCAACCGACCTTCTATTATACGGGTATAATTTAATACCCCATCTCAATCTATTGTCTGGAACCCGAAAACCACTTGCGAGTCCAAACATTTTATTGCACCGTCAGCTATATTAATTCACAACAATTAATATTTCACTTAACACATTGGAATATTCCAAATCCTATTCCAATTATTTCAATTATTTCAAACAATATTATTTCCAAACACATTTAAATACTTATTTAAATCAAGAAATAATATATATACAACTAGGTCCATTTCGAGGATGTTACACTGTGTACCTGTGAAACATGCTAAAATGGGTCAGCTAAAGCTGGTGAGCTCACAGGTTTGAAATCAGATAATATCGTATGAACCGCAAGATTTAAGTAAGGATTTGCATCCAGCAAATAAATAGTAATGTATACAGCTATGAGCACATAGTCTGAGCTTAACTCGAGGGTCGGGTCCCATATAGAGAATTCCGAGCGAGGTGCCTCCACGAGTGCCTAATCCACACTCGTCTGAACAATTATCAGTACGTCCGTTTACCCAGTTAGTGCATGCTAACCCGGACGAGGAGGGTCAATCCTATATGGTACCATATACTAATAATTACGCTACAACGTATTTCCAAACTATGCTGGCGGAGGACTTTGAAATGATTAGTGGAAAACAACTCATGTAGTATATTGTAAAGTTTGTACTTGCGTTCACATGTTAAAAGTAAGCATTGAATCATACCCATATAAGTGAAAATCGGTAAAAAGAGGGGCTATGAGACTCACCTGAGTCTTGAGCGTATAGTCAATAACGTACGATGCTTAATCAAGCAGTGAGATGTCCGCAGACAGATAACCTAAGGGTGTCCACGACACGCGATGGTTATTAATATAAGTAGGTAGTTGCAAAGACTACCTTTGTAGTTGTTCGTTCAACTATAATGTCCAAATTACTACGATTTGGTTGTTTGATTAACTTGTGTTTTTAAAACGTGTACGGCCCGTTGGTGATTAGTTGTAGTAATAATCTTAACATTATTATTTTGATTTCAAATAGTTATACTTAAAAGTATTTATACGCATTAGGTGACGGGGGTCCGGGGGCAGCGCCCCTGGTAAGCGGGGTTCCAGGGGTGGCAACCCCTGGTTGGGGTCGAGATGCCAAGTCAGCTCGAAAATTTTTTATTTATACTAAATTGCTTTGGTGAAAAACGCATCTAGAATTTAATTTGGGCGAAATTAAGTGATAAAATTTTAGGTCTCGACACTTAGTAAAAATTGGTTTGAAACCTTCTGTTTTTAGTGTCACTTATAGCGACACTTAGGGCTTAGGCGACACTCAGGAAGTGTCGCATGAAATGACGGATTCTGATTAATGGCGTCACTTGTGCAAGTGACGTATAAAGTGCAACACTTAAGGAAGTGTCGGTTGTAAGTGTCGGTACAAGTGTCATGAGTCACTAAGGTTAGTGACGGGTGAAATCAGTTCTCATTGAAGGCGTCACTTAGACAAGTGACGCTATAAGTGTCGGTTCAAAGTGATGGGTATTGGATTTGCGACACTTAGGAAAGTGTCGGGAAAAAGGGGTTTTATGCGGCACTTAGGCAAGTGACGCAAAATTAGGGCTTTTAGCGACACTCAATGCGTCACTTAAGTGACGCACGAAGTGACGCTATACTGCAGTCGTCGTTGCGTCACTTCGAGCTGTTGACGGATTTTTGAGCCAAAAACGAGTTTTCCGGCGACCATTTGGTCCGATTCTTTTACCCAACCCATATTTGGACATTACAAGTTATTACAAACCACAAACAAGTGAAAATGAGTAAAATCGATGAGTTTCGGGATTTTGTCGGAAACTTACAAATCAACGCCGTGAAAATCCGAAAAGATAGGAAGGTAGATCGTGACGCGGTGATCCTTTTTCTCCAAAAGAGCTTGGTGGTTTGATGTCGTTTTGTGGTGTGATTTAGTGATTTAAGTTGTGGTGGTGGTGAGTTTGTTTTAGAGAGAAAATGGGAAAGAGAGAGAGTGAGGGTAGATGAGGATGATGATGAATGAGTGAAGTGAGGGAGTGGGGTGGGATCCCCTCCCTTTGTGGCTGATTTTTCGGTGGGGGCCCACCGAAGTGTGGGTCTCCACCTCTTGCTCCGTGTATTCGCACTCCGTGCGGTGTTTGTTTTCTCGATTATTTAAACGTTAAATAATTATTTTATACTTTTAAATATACGTTTTAAATTGCAAATAATTACCCGATATTTTGGTTGAAGTATTTTACCCAAAATACTTAATATTGGAGTTACAAAATATAACTTTAATTTATTTTGTTTTGTTTGCGCGTTTACATTTTAATCGTGTAAATTTCACTTGTACAATACGAGTTTGCATTGAAATATTATAAAAATAATATTTTGGATATAATAGCGTTATTAAATAATGTTATATTATTTAATAAAATGGTTCACCAACGTCCGTATTTAATTGAACCGAATTACATTCGATTTAAATAGCGTACGATTTAATCAAATCGTATAATTGTATATATTCATCAATATATATTTCGATACATTAATTAGCCTAACACAGAACTAATTACATGTATTTACAATTGATTAGGCCCTAATTAATAGTCCTAATTTGACGGGTGTCACATTCTCCCCATGTTAGAAGAATTTCTCCCGAAATTTAGTTCGATGTCGCGTTTGATGTAGAGTCGGTGAAGAGTTGAGGATACTTGTGTCGCATTTGGTTTTCCCGTTCCCAGGTGAACTCCGGACCACGCCGCGAATTCCACCTGACCTTAACGATGGGAATACGACTTTGTTTGAGTTGTTTGACCTCACGGTCCATGATTTCAGCGGGTTCCTCAACGAAGTGAAGTTTGTCGTCAACATGAATTTCATCGAGTGGAATAATAAGTGTCTCATCAGACAGACATTTCTTCAAGTTAGAAATGTGAAAAGTGGGGTGCACGCTGCTGAGCTCGGATGGCAGCTGCAATCGATATGCCACTGGACCAATCCTCTCGAGGATCTCGAATGGTCCAATGTACCTGGGATTTAACTTCCCGCGTTTGCCAAATCGGCTTACGCCTTTCCAAGGCGATACTTTGAGTAGCACTCGATCTCCAACCTGAAACTCGAGTGGTTTGCGTCTCACGTCAGCGTAACTTTTCTGACGATCACGTGCGGCTTTGAGTTTGTTTTGAATCTCGAAGATTTTCTCGGTTGTTTCGTGGATGAGTTCAGGACCAGTGAGTTGACTGTCTCCCACTTCGGTCCAATAGATAGGTGACCGGCACTTACGACCGTACAGTGCCTCGAAAGGTGCAGCTCCAATACTGGTATGGTAGCTGTTGTTGTACGAAAACTCGCACAACGGTAGATGTTGTTCCCAGTTTACACCGAAGTCAACTACGCAGGCTCGTAGCATATCTTCCAGTGTTTGAATAGTTCGCTCACTTTGGCCATCGGTTTGAGGGTGGTAGGCGGTACTCATATCAAGACGAGTACCCAATGATTTCTGGAGTGATTGCCAAAAATGAGATGTGAAGCGACTATCCCTATCGGAGATAATCGAGATTGGAACACCGTGTCGAGAAACAATTTCTTTGATGTAGATTCGTGTGAGGCGTTCCATCTTATCGGTTTCCTTGATCGACAGGAAGTGAGCAGATTTTGTGAGACGATCGACGATCACCCAAATGGTATCGCAACCGCTCGATGACTTGGGCAGTTTGGTTATAAAGTCCATGGCAATTTGTTCCCATTTCCATTTGGGAATGTCGGGTTGTTGAAGTAAGCCAGAAGGTTTCTGGTATTCGGCTTTGACTTTCGAGCAAGTAAGGCACTTGCTGACGTATGTGGCGATTTCAGCTTTCATGTTCGGCCACCAATAGAACTCCTTGATGCCGTGGTACATTTTATCGGATCCCGGGTGGATAGAATATTTGGACTTGTGAGCTTCATCCATCACCAAGTCTCGCAGGTTCCCAAAACTAGGCAACCAGATTCGGTTAGAGAAACACCTAACTCTGTTAGGTTTGATTTCGAATTGTTTATCCATGCCCCGTAAGGCTTCGTTTTTGACACTATCGGGTTTGAGAGCTTCGAGTTGAGCAGCGAGGATCTGGACGTTTAGATCGTTGTGAATAGTCATACTGAGGGCTCGGACTCGAAGTGGTTTCGATCTTTCTTTTCGACTAAGGGCATCGGCAACAACATTTGCCTTACCCGGATGGTATTTGATTTCGCAGTCGTAATCGGTAAGCAACTCGACCCATCGACGTTGCCTCATGTTGAGATCCTTTTGATCGAATATGTGTTGGAGACTTTTGTGGTCGGTAAAGATTGTGCACTTAGTGCCATAGAGGTAATGTCTCCAGATTTTGAGAGCGAACACGACAGCTCCAAGTTCGAGGTCATGAGTTTCGTGGATTTTGAGTTGTCGTGAGGCGTAAGCAATGACCTTGTCTCGTTGCATCAGTACACAACCGAGACCTTGGTGGGAAGCATCGCAGTATACCACGAAGTCATCGGTGCCTTCAGGTAGAGATAAAATTGGAGCACTGCAAAGCTTGAGTTTTAATAGTTGGAATGCTGACTCTTGTTTATCAGTCCAATCGAACTTTTTGTCTTTCTGAGTCAGTACCATGAGTGGTTGAGCTATTTTAGAGAAGTTCTCGATGAATCGCCGATAGTACCCGGCGAGTCCTAGAAACTGCCGTACTTCGGTCGGTGTGGTAGGTGCTTTCCAGCATTTGATAGCTTCAATTTTTGAAGGATCTACATGAATTCCTTGACTGTCAATCACGTGTCCAAGGAATTGAACGGTCTGCATCTAGAACTCACACTTAGAGAATTTGGCGTAAAGCTCCTTGTGCTTAAGTAGTTCTAGGATGGTTTTGAGATGTTGCGCATGCTCTTGCTCGCTGCGCGAATAAATGAGGATGTCATCAATGAAGACAATGACAAACTTGTCAAGATAAGGTTTGCACACCCGATTCATAAGGTCCATGAATACAGCCGGTGCGTTGGTTAACCCAAAGGGCATCACTTGGAATTCATAATGCCCATAACGGGTTCTGAAAGCAGTTTTCGGGATGTCGGTGTCGCTAACACGTAGTTGATGATAACCTGACTGAAGATCGATCTTTGAATAAAAACTCGACCCTTGAAGTTGGTCAAACAGGTCATCTATTTGAGGGAGTGGATATCGGTTCTTCACGGTTAGCTTGTTCAACTTTCGGTAGTCGATACACATTCTGAATGAACCGTCCTTCTTTTTGACAAACAAGACCGGAGTTCCCCAAGGTGAAGAACTCGGTCTGATGAATCATCTGTCCAGGAGTTCCTGTAATTGGGTGGACAGCTCCTGGAGTTCGGATGTGGCTAAGCGGTATGGAGCTCGGGCCACAGGTACAGCACCTGGCCCGAGATCGATTGAAAACTCGACCTGTCTTGGTGGTGGTAGACCAGGTAGTTCTTTGGGAAAGACTTCTGGAAAGTCTCGAACGATAAGCACATCCTCAAGTCGCTTCTCCTCTGACTTTTTCTCCATGATGTGCGCAAGGATTGCTGGATAACCCTTTCTCAGAAATTTCCGGGTTTTCAAGCAAGAGATGATGTTGAGTCTCGTCCCACCGGTCTCCCCCTGTATGACCAAGGTTCTACCGACGGCGAGAGGGATGCGAACAATCTTATCATGACAAACGATTTCGGCCCGTGATGATCCCAGCTAGAGATCTTAGTATGTATTACTTTGATTGATTATTAATAAGCTTGCGGAATAGTTTATTAATAACTTGAAGAACAAACTTGTATATAACAGAATATCTAACCAAAAGCTTCAATATTATTAACAATAATACGAACACACAACTTGTGTTAGGGTTTACAACCTTGAAGCTAATAACTAGAATGAATTTGTATATCAACCTCTAGGGTTTTACAGAATCTCTATTTATAACACATAGAGTCCTTTACAGAATCAAACTATTATGGAAATCCTATCTATTCCATAATTATCTCTAACCGACTAACCAACAGTGGTTGAGTATATAACTAACAGGGGTAGTACTCGTATATTATCAACAGTGGTTGAGTACTTACAAAATACAAACTATACACTAACAGTGGCCCTGTTAGACAAATGTACTAACAGCGGTTGTCTTCTTCTAACAGTGGTTGACTTCTAACAGTGGTTGAAGTCTTATACCAACAGCGGCATGATACTTGTATTCTGAGCAAATCTAACAGTGTCTCAGGTCTCAACAATCTCCCCCTAAACTTGATCATTCAGAGTAATGATTCAAGTTTCAATCCTTCTTTTCTTCTTCTTTTTCCTTCATCGTTTGCCTCTTATGCAGTTGATTAAACACCATATATAAAGCTCTGTAAACTCCTTCAGTAATGATGGTTGTAGATAACTTCAAATCAATCAATCTATTCAGCAACCCTGTTCCCAGCACATAATGTCGATCATCAAACATGTAGATCACCTGCCCATTGTTGAATACTACCATGTGTACTCCAGCTCTGGCAAAATATCTCCAGGTTATAACCCTTTGATAACAATGAAAGAATAAGTGATACAAGCTGGCTGGTTCAAACAGGCTCTGCAATAACTCCATCATTTGTCTTTCAATCACTGCTTCAGAGTTCTTTCTATTCCTGATTCTGCTCACTTGATACAATTCCAAAAGATCATCTCTTGTACAAATTCTGAGCAAATCAACCATACTCCCAACATGATCATCAAATCCTCTTTCCCTTTCAATCTTGATCTCAAGGATCATTTTTCTGAAACCATAATCAATTGCTACTCCTTCCCAATGTATAATTCTAGCCTTTCTTGGTCCTTCAGAAATCTCCTTGCTATCAGTCAGAATCTTGATTCTCTTTTTCAGCTCTGGATCAAATCTTGGAATATCAGGAATAACATTATCTTTAGAAATCTGATTTTTCCATGAATTTCTTCTAACTACATTCTGCTTTTCCTCTAAGGCTTTCTCTGCTGCCTCAGTAGCTGCCTTTTCTCTTCTTTCTTCTTCTTCTTTCAAAAACTTTTTCATTTCCCTATCTGCCTTTTCTTTCTTCTCCTTCATCAATGCATTCAAATTCCTATTCTCTTCCATTTTCTTTGTCCACTCTTCATCTTTTCCCATATACCTATCATATGCCTGTTGCAGCTTCTGCATATTCCATCCTCTAACAATTTTAGCTGGAGCATAATTTTCAGACAATGCATTGATCATTTGTCTTCTCCTTTCAGCATATGGTAAAGGTTTACTCCTTTTCTTGGCTAATTCCTCTTGCTTTTTCTTTCTAGCCCTTTCCTCATTTGCCCTTTTCATCAACAAAAATCCAGAAGATAACTCTTCCTCTTCATTACCTTTCTTCTTCTTTAAATAATCATGAACTCTCTGAGCAGGAAGCTTTAATCCTTGTGCAGTCTTTTCTTTAACAATCTCTGCAGCTTTCTGTGTAATAGTCACTACACTCAGATCATCCAAAATCATTTTCACATCATCACCCTCTCCTTCAGCTTTAGCTTCTGCAGCTCTCCTTATCAACCTTTCTCTTTCTTCTACTTGCATTCTCAGCATATCATGAGACTCAATATGAGGCTCTTTAATTTCTTTCACCTTTGATTTTTCTTTTAACTTTCCTTTACCTTTGTCTTTTGGATCAATCACAGGCAATTTAGACTTAGGTTTGAGTGGTGAAGTTGGTTCTCTTATTGTAACAGGTACCTCTCTTGGTCTTGTTGTTGTTGTAGTTGTGGCAGGGGTTGGTATGATAGCAGTGGTGATTGGTATATCAACAGTGGTAGGAGTTAGTGTACTAACAGGGGTAGACATAACAGTGGTTGTGTTAGTGTTGACAGGGTTGAAATTGTGACAACAGAGGTAGAAGTTTTGACAGGGGATAATCTTTTAGTTGGCTTTCTTCTGGGAATAGATTTCTTTCTTGTAAAGGTCTGCAACTTCTTCTCTTCAGCAATTGATTGCTCCCCCTTAACCTCAACTTCTCCTTCTTTTTCAACATCATCAACCACCTCATACACTGACCTATCACTGAAACTCACTCTTTTCTTATCATCCAGATTAGCACCCATCACATCCCAAACATATAATCTAAGTGCAGCTTTCTCAGGCAACCCTTTATTCAATGGAAATACCTGATAAACTGTTTCATCAGTCTGCTCTGCTCCTGCACCATCAACTACCTCATCATCTAAACTTTCATGTATCACATAATCAGATACATTTAGCTCCTCCTCAGCCTTATCCCTGCTCTGCACATAATCATCATCTTTATCATCAAACACTAACTCCACAGTGTCTTCTGATTGTGCCTCAATATTCATCTCAACTGTATCATCATCAAACTCAAGCACCTCTGTAGCTGTATTATCATCAAACACCTCTGTAGCTGCAGAATCATCATTCATCTCATCAATATTTATCATTTCTCCATCCATATCATCATGAGGTCCATATGAATCATCATCATCATCATCACCTGCTCTTGAACCATCATCTTCAGGCATAATATCATCATCTGCTTTCTTCTCCCCCTTGCCTGAAGATTCTTTTAACCTATTTGCAGGTAGAAGAATATTATTGACAGCCTCCTCAAGCACTAACAACCTATTCTTCATATCAAGCAACTCTTCCTTCTGATGATTAATGAGCTCCTTCTGTTTAGCAATGAACTCATCCTGAGCTTGAATTTTCTGTTGAGCCTCTTTTCTGTAAGCCCTTTCCCTCTCATATTTGCTCCATAGTTTATTGACATCATGTACAAGATAAGAAATAGTCAATTCATCAGTATCACTAGGCTCATCAACATTAGAGTGTGACCTCTTAGTTGAATCCTTGCCCACATCTGCCACTGCAGATGTCCCTTGGTTATTGGTACTGGGACCTACATTTGAATCATCACCCATAGGTTCATCAAACATAGTTGCCTCTGGTTGGGTCTGATTAATGTTACCACTATCCTGCCCTGCCAGTGGGCTAGAAACAGTAGTGGCAGCCCTTCCAGAATGAACATTTTCATCAAGTATGTTCACCTGTTGTGTTGGAACAGTTGACTGAGACTGTGGAGAAACAGGAATCTCCATAGCCTGTGTAGCCTTCTTGGATTTCTTGGCTTTAGATTGGGTAGGCTGTTTGTTCCCTTGTTTTCTTTTGATGCCACCTCTTGATGTGTGTTCAGAACCAACTTGTGTTGTTGGTCTGTCATCATTTGGTCCAGATGGTGTTGGTAATACACCACCAGTGGCAGAAGGAGTAACTAGCATTGTAGAAAATAATGCAGTTTCCTTCTTAGAAAAAGCATTCTGATACTTATTCATAGCCTGAATAGTCCTCAAAGATAGAGTAGAACTAACAATTACACTATCCTCTGCTGGCAGATTTGACAATTGATTATTTAACAAAAGCTGAACAAATCTAGGGTACATAACGAATGTATCACCCTTTACATTCCTAATCATATTATCTAAGATAAATCTAGACATATTAAATTTAATACCCTGTGCCAAGCAGATACTAGGATATGCAATCGTAGAACTAAATTCATTAAAACTAGTTCTCTTTTGAGACAAACATACCAGAAAAGTATGAATGTAGAACTTCCATTGAGGACAAAACCATGACTTCAAGAAAGTATAGTCTGATCTTGTCTTTCCTGAACCTTCATACCCCATATCCATAATGCCTTTAAACAAATCTTCTCTCGATAACTCCAGAATTCCACCTTCATCATCAAACTGTAAAAGTTCTCTTAGAACAATCTCAGTAACCATTACCTTCTGACCCTTGACAGTGGAATGAATGTGAGTAATGCCATTAACATTCCCTTCCTTTGCATTCTGCCAGAACTCCTGAATATGTGATCGAATCAATCGTGGAGCGACAGTAAGGGCATAAGTAACTGGACAATTACTCAAGAAATCGATGATAGGGTGAAAATACTCATCGGCAAGGTCTTTATTCAAGAAAGCCCTCATGTTGTGTTCAGAATGAACACTTAGCATAGAAGTACCAGAATCAGACGATGATGAAGATGCCATTGATGTAATCGATGAACGAACGAAGAGTGAATTACAATAAACAACTCAAAGCGAGAGCGATTATTGAAGGGTTTTGAAAATTTTGAAAGCGTAATTGAAAAAGTGAAGTATTTGAGTATTTATTTGATGACAGTGCCAAGCCCTAAAAATAGAACTAGCAGTGGCACTTCTGGTTATACCCAACAGGGGTACAATTTACAAACAAACCCAACAGGGGTACCTCACTTGTCAATTTATAGTCAACCCTTTCTAACCATCTAACAAAGCTAGCAGCGGCTGATAGTCTAGCAGGGGCATCCGACCAAGGAAACGCCAACTTAGAACTAACAGGGGCATAAACTTAGCTTAGTTAGACAACGAATTTTTTTTTTTTTTTTTTTTTTTTTTTTTTTTTTTTTTTAACCAAAACAAATAAGAAGAAACAAATAAAACATTAAATTCCAGCTCAAGTGATGTCTCTTGACAGTGGCTGAAACCTGCAATATTAAACTAAGAAAAACAACTAACAGGGGTTAAATTACACACATATACAGCAGGGGTTTAAACTACATTGACAGTGGCACAGGTAAACTAACAGTGGCACCATCTGTTATCATGATGAAGCTAACAGTGGCAACACCTGACCCTGTCACATACAATATATTTTACCCCTGTTAGTATCAAATCCAGACCAAAACACTACGTGAGATTGATCATACCAATATTAGTTATCAAAAATGTAAATCTTCCTACATCAAATGCTTTTGTAAAAAGATCTGCAAGTTGATTATCAGTATGAATTTTAAAAATATGAATCAATCTTTTATCATAACAATCTCTTATAAAATGATATCTGATTTCAATGTGTTTGGTTTTTGAATGCTTAACTGGATTCTGAATGATACTAATAGCAGAAGTATTATCAATATAAATAGGAGTGTTCATGAAAGTCAAACCATAATCCAGCATTTGATTCTGAATCCAAAGAACCTGTGCACAGCAACTTGATGCTGCAACATATTCTGCTTCTGCTGTAGAAGTGGAAACTGTGGTTTGCTTCTTGCATTGCCATGACACTAACCTATTTCCAAGAAATTGACATCCTCCACTAGTCGATTTCCTATCCATATTCTCACCACCATAGTCACTATCTGTGAATGCCTTTAGCTCAAAATCTGATCCTTTAGCATACCAAAGGCCCAAGTCTGGTTGACCTTTCAAGTATCTAAAGATCCTCTTCACAGCATACATGTGTGACTGCTTTGGATTGGTCTGATATCTAGCACAAAGACACACTGCAAACATTATATCAGGTCTGGATGAAGTTAAATACATCAATGAACCAATCATTGACCTGTATAAGTGCACATCTACTTCCTCCCCCTCAGGATCAGAATTAAGATGTTTATGTGCCTCCATGGGAGTGCTAGCTACCTTCACGTCTTTATAACCAAATTTATTCAAAATATCTTTCACATACTTCCCTTGGTTAATAAAGATTCCATCTAACTTTTGCTTGACCTGCAATCCTAAAAAGAATGTGAGTTCACCCATTGAACTCATCTTGAACTTCTTATGCATTAAATCTTCAAACTCTTTGCACAATGAATCCCTTGTAGACCCGAAAATAATATCATCAACATACACCTGTACCAGCAATATATCTCTTTGAACCCTCTTGGTAAACAATGTCTTGTCAATAGTACCTCTCTTGAATCCATTCTTGAGCAAGTACTCAGATAGAGTATCATACCAAGCTCTTGGAGCTTGATGTAATCCATACAATGCTTTCTTCAATCTGCACACTCTATCTGGATATGTTGGATCTTCAAACCCTGGTGGTTGGCAAACATACACCTCATCATCAATTAGACCATGAAGAAAAGCACTCTTCACATCCATTTGATAGACTTTAAAATCCTGATAAGATGCATAAGCTAAAAATAATCTAATAGCTTCTATTCTAGCAACAGGGGCAAAGACATCATCATAATCTATGCCTTCTTCCTGTGTGTACCCCTGTGCTACCAACCGAGCCTTATTCTTGATCACTATTCCTCTTTCATCTCTCTTGTTCTTAAAGATCCATCTTGTGCCTATAGCTTTCTTTCCTTTTGGAAGATCAACCAAATCCCACACATCTTGCAGTTTGAATTGCAACAATTCTTCCTGCATAGATTCAATCCAGCTTGGATCTTTGAGAGCCTCCACTGCCTTCTTTGGTTCCATCTGTGAAAGAAAACATACATATAATGAAGTATGTACATCTTCTTCTCTTACCTTGGTTTGATGTCTTGTCTGAACAGGAGTCATAATATCACCAATAATCAAATCCAAGGAATGATCTTTATGAACCACATATTTAGATGTAGAAGTATCCAGTAGTTCTCTTTCCAAATTAGAACCCAAAAGATTATCTATCTCAGAGTCTGAAAAAGACTCTCTTTCCTCTCTTTCCTTTGATGGCTTTGGAGTTGCTTCAGAATCTGACAAAGAAGTCCTTTCCAAAACTTGAAATGGAGGACTTTGTTCAACAAATTTTGGAGAATCGTGCTCTCCTTCTGAATCATGCTCTGAAACTATATGAGAACTCTTTGAACCATTTTCTGTTGGAATTGAACCATCTTCATCCTTTGAACCATTTTTGCTACTTGACCCACTTGAATCATCTGAAGGTTCATCTTGCTCTAACTGGAATACTTCTGGAGGATCTGGAGACCAAATAGGAAACAAGACATACTTCAAGTCATCCTTTTTAATTTGACTTGAGGTTGATTTCCCATCTTTACCTGCATCATTACCTGCATCTGTACCTGCATCTGTACCTGCACTAATAGACAAATCTGGATATCTAAAAGCATGGGTTAGTGCATCAATATCAAACAAAACTTCTGGACCTTTTCCTTCTACATTTGATGTATGTTCATTAAAGGTCACATCCATGGTCTCTTCTATGATCCTAGTCCTTTTGTTAAATACTCTATAAGCCTTGCTTTGAATAGAGTATCCAACAAATACACCCTCATCTACCTTACTCTGAAACTTACCAAGATGATCTCTGGTATTTAAGACAGTACAAGGACATCCAAATGGTTTTAAAAAGCTAACCAAAGGTTTTCTTTTAAAGAATAACTCATAGGGTGTCTTGTTATGAGGTTTAATAATCAAAATCCTATTCAAAACATAACAAGCAGTGCTAACGGCCTCTGCCCAAAAGGACATTGGTAGTTTAGCATCTGCTAGCATGCTTCTAGCAGCCTCAATTAGTGTCCTATTCCTCCTCTCAGCTACTCCATTTTGTTGTGGAGTCCTAGGTGCACTATACTGTCTTTCTATACCTTTATCCTCACAGAACTTATTCATCTCATGATTCTTAAATTCTGTCCCATTATCACACCTGATGATCTTAACCTTTTGATTAGTTGAATTCTTAATCCTAGTTATGAATGATCTAAGTATTTCACCTGTCTCATCCTTAGTCCTAAGAAAGAACACCCAACTCATTCTAGAGTAATCATCAGTTATTACCAAACAGTAAGATTTCTTCCCTTGACTAGCTACATTGGTAGGGCCAAACAAATCCATATGTAACAGGTGTAAGGGAGTGGTATTGGTATTCACAAGCTTGGTCTTATAAGAGGTCTTGTGTTGCTTGCCTTTGAGACATGCTACACAGTGGTCACTACATTCAAATAACTTTACAGGTAAGCCTCTCACTAGCTTATTCCTAACAAGTTTATTCATGGTCTTGAAATTCAAGTGACACATCCTCCTATGCCATAGTTCAGATTCAGATACAGTAGCTTTAGAAATGAGACAGTTAACATTTTGAGATTCCATCTTGTTTAAATCACTACAGTATACATTATCCTTTCTTGGAACTCTCATTAAAATCTTATCTTCAGGTATTTTGAGTTTTTCAGAAAGTATAAGGCATTCTGTGTCAGTGAAATATACAGGATTTTGCTTATCTGTGATTTGACTCACACTAAGCAAATTGTATCTCAATTGCTCAACATAATAAACATCATTGAAAGTGAGCTTACTGCTTTTTACCTTACCTTTACCTGTGATTTTACCTCCTTTAGGATTGCTTCCAAATGCTACATCTCCTCCAGAAAACGCTTTAAAGTCCTGTAGCTTTTTCCTGTCTCCAGTCATGTGTCTTGAACAGCCAGAATCAATATGCCATAAGCTTGGTGGCTTGCCCTGCACATATATGAGAAAAACAGTTAGTTTTTCTTGGGAACCCAAACCAATTTGGCTTTGGGTTTCCCTTGAGCACCATTGACATCAACCCTTTTGACAGTGATTGATCTCAGTGCTGCATTGGTTTTGGACACTTCAGATTTACACTCATTTTTATGTCTCCAAAAACAATCAATTTTAGACCTGACAGGGGTTAATGGTTTGACAGTGGTCACCTTTAAGTTTGTATTGATTACCCTGGCAGTGGTAGCTTTACTTGGTATAAACATTCTTTTGAAATGTTTAATACCAGCAGAGGTACCATGCCTGACAGTGGTCAAACCCTCCCCTGTTCGTGTCTTGCCTCTGTTAGCCGTTGACAGGGGCACTGCTGTAGCATTAACAGGGGCTGCAGCCTTGCCTCTGTTAGGCTTATTTATCAACACATGACCTGTACCACTGTTCCTATTATTTTTAGGATTGTAGTAACAGTCCTGTTGAAGATGATTATATCTACCACAAATAAAACATGACTTTCTTTTCACACATTCAAACCCATTACCCAACCTTTGTGAAACCAATTGGTTCCAATTTCTTTGATTACCCCTGGGAATGGATTTATTCACATTACTTGCAGTATGTAACTCAGACTTCTTTGATTTACATGTACACTTATCACACTCAGATTTCAACTTGTCTTTTGATTCAGTATTGACCTTTTTGTGTACATACCCTAAACCTGAACTAGCCTTGTTGGTTTTCCTGACTTGATCTAACTGAGCCTTTGCTTTCTCAACAAACATCTTTTTACCCTCTTCTAGTTTAGTACTATTAAGTTCAGAAACTAGACCAGTAATAGACTTAACACTACCATCCACAGAATTACCACTAGATGAGCTATCACTATCACACTCATCTTCCTCAGTCCAATCAGATACCTCAACTTTATCAAAATTCACATTATCATCACAATTAACAACTGGATCTACCTTTTTAACCTCCTCAGACACACCTACCTTAAGTGTTTCTAAAACAAAATCACTTTTAGGTGGGAAATAAGTATGATTATAAGGTGGAGGAACAGCATTAAGGTTGTAACCTAATCCAAGTTTTAATTTATCATGAATTTGAGACTTGATTAAGTTTTGAACACCTTTTGAAACATTTTCCAACTCATCAACTTTCAATTTTATTGACTCCTTATCAGAAATTGCCTCAGCCAACTTAGCACTTAGCATATCAACTTTTGTTTGTAAAGCTTTCTTTTCCCAATTTAGATACTTAACATCTAAGTGAAATTGAGATTCATTCTTTTCATAAGCTTTTATCTGATTTTCTAAGTTTTCAATAGCTAAAGTGGCATGTTGACTCTTTTCCTTACAAGCTTTTAATTCATTACACACAACCATATTATGATCCCTATAAAATTTAACCATTTTCTTACATGCAGGAGAACATAATTTAGATTGTACCTCATATGGAATGTCTGAAGACTCTGGTTCTTCTGTGACAGCCATCAAAGCTTGATTCTGAACTACAAGCTCTTCTTGGTCACTCCAGTCAAATCCTCCCATTCCATCTTGAGCAACCAATGAATCTGAAGTGGTGTTCTGAACAGGTACCAATCTTCTTTGTGGAGCAGAATTATTTCTCATAATACCATTCTGAGATCCTCCAGCCTGTGTGCTCTTGCATTCTCTAGCAAAGTGTCCCATCTTGTGACAATTGAAACACTCCACCTTGCTCTTGTCAAAACCAGCTACACCATCTCTCTTGTAAGAAAAGTTTCTGTTCCCAGACCTCTGCATAAACCTCTTTGCCCTGATTGTAATCATGGCCATTTGCCATCTTAAATCCATCTCTTCCAGGTCCTCTTCACTAACCTGCTCCAAATCTTCTGTAGTTAATGAAGAATTCACATGGCTTGCAAAGAATGCTTCCAATACATTATCATTAGCACCAGATGTGCTACAACTACCAGATTCACCAACAGAAACAAAAGCAGCATTGTTAGAGCTACCATTGGACTGTTTCAATGCTAGAACTTCAGGCTCAAAATTCCTCAGATCATTATACAGGTCTTCAATCTCTTTCTCTTCAAGATCTGGACTTTGTCTAAGTCCCACAGTGTACATATTCCAATCTGTACCAAGTGATCTTAGAAACTTCCTGTTCAAGTCATCTTTATCAATCTTGACATTGTGATTTTCTAAATCACCCACAAGTTTTTGAAACCTATCAAAAGTCTAAGTCAGAGTTTCAGACTTTACACCTGCAAAGTTTTCAAACTGTTGTTTGAGAAGAGATCTCTTATTCTTCTTGGTGTTATCATTACCACCAAATCTCTTAACAATTGCTTGCATAAGAACCTGAGCATCTTCACAGTTTTCAAACTTCCTTTGATACTCATTAGGAATAGACAAAAGTAGAGTACTTAATGCCTTCCACTCTGTTGCTCTTTCTTTTCTCTCTGCATCAGACTTTGGTGGTGGTCTTTCTTCCTTTTTACCATCTGCATCCTTAGTATAGTTTGGTCCATTAGTAACCACCTCCCACATCATATAATCCGTAAGCAACATGTATTGCCTAATCCTAGTCTGCCATAACTCAAACTCATCAGGTTTGAGCATGGGAATCTTTGTAGCTTGTATTCCTTCCATTGATTCAGTAGACATCTTGTTATTTGTTGAAAAAGCTGCGAAATTCAATTACCTTCTTCAAGATCAAAGTAATATCAAGCTCTGATACCACTTGATGATCCCAGCTAGAGATCTTAGTATGTATTACTTTGATTGATTATTAATAAGCTTGCGGAATAGTTTATTAATAACTTGAAGAACAAACTTGTATATAACAGAATATCTAACCAAAAGCTTCAATATTATTAACAATAATACGAACACACAACTTGTGTTAGGGTTTACAACCTTGAAGCTAATAACTAGAATGAATTTGTATATCAACCTCTAGGGTTTTACAGAATCTCTATTTATAACACATAGAGTCCTTTACAGAATCAAACTATTATGGAAATCCTATCTATTCCATAATTATCTCTAACCGACTAACCAACAGTGGTTGAGTATATAACTAACAGGGGTAGTACTCGTATATTATCAACAGTGGTTGAGTACTTACAAAATACAAACTATACACTAACAGTGGCCCTGTTAGACAAATGTACTAACAGCGGTTGTCTTCTTCTAACAGTGGTTGACTTCTAACAGTGGTTGAAGTCTTATACCAACAGCGGCATGATACTTGTATTCTGAGCAAATCTAACAGTGTCTCAGGTCTCAACAGCCCGATTCTTGGACAACCAGTCCATACCCACGATGACGTCAAAACTTCCGATTCTAACAGGCATGAGGTCTATTGAGAAGATCTCGTCGGCTAAGTTTAAGGTGCAATTAGGTATCACACTATCGGTTTCTATGAGTTTACCATTTGATAGCTCTACAGTGTACTTAACATCTAAGGCCACGGGGGTGCTGTCAAGTAGTGGATAAAACTCATCAGATATAAAGCTCCTATCAGCACCAGTATCAAACAGAATAGATGCAGTTAAGTTGTTGAGGAGGAACATACCCATGACCACATTCGGGTCTTGACGGGCGTCCCCAGAGTTGAGTACAAAGGCTCTACCTTTGGCGTTGCTGTTGTTGTTGTTGCCCTTGTTCTTCAGTTTTGGGCACTCGTTCCTGTAGTGCCCAGGGTTTCCGCATTCGTAGCAGGCTTTGGATGGCTTGGTGTTGCGGTTGGAGTTGTTGTTGTTGGTGTTGGTGGGAGATCGACAGTCCTTGGCGAGGTGGCCGTACCTCTTGCAATTGTTGCCAAGGGTACCGCAAGGACCTTCATGGTGGCGGTTGCACTTGGAACAGTAAGGCTTGTTCCCGGTGTAACCTCGTTTGGTTTCGGTGGTGGAGTTGTAGGCCTTAATGGTGTCAGGTTTCTTGTTATGGTAATTGTTGTGGTTGTCGGACCACTTTCTTTTGTGTTGAGCTGAGGATGAAGTGGGTGGTTCGGGATCCTCGTTCATGGCCATGAGTTCATGGGCCAATCGGATAGCACCATCAATGGTGGTTTGGTTTGAGGAGGCGACGTTGCCCCGGACAGGTTCCGGAAGGCCGCGGATGTATCTCCTGATTTTATCAGGCTCGGTGCTTACCATTGCTGGGCGAAGGATGGCGAGCTGGTTAAACCTTGAGGTGTATCTATCAATGTTAGTCCCCTGCACCTTTAGGTTCCAAAATTCTTCCTCCAGCTTTTGGAGCTGTTCGATTGGGCAATATTTAGCAGTGAGCATATTCTTCAGTTCCTCCCAAGGTAGTAAGAAAGCAGTGTCGATACCCACAGACTGGGCATACGAGTTCCACCAAGAGAGGGCATCATCCTCGAGGGTACAAGTGGAAAATTTGACGTTGTCGTCCTCCGCGCATTTGCTGATGATGAAGACGGTTTCCATTTTCTCGAACCATCTGATCAGTCCGATGGCTCCTTCAGTACCCTTGAAGCTTGAGGGTTTGCAGTTTTAGAAATCCTTGTAGGAACAAGGCTTAGAGGCGGTGGTTTCAACGGTATCGCTGTTTCTCCCGGAATTCTGTGAAGTATTCTGAGCCAGGGCTTTAGTCACAGCCTGAGTTATGAGTGATGTAAGCTAGGCATCAGTGTATGGTCTCGTCTTTGGCGGCATGCTTCTTCAATAAAAGAAATGAAGATACATGAGATTTTGTAAGAAAGTTGTATTTGTCACAGATGCTTATGTATAAAAGTGGTAATACATAACATCAATATGAAAAATGACAATTAATACGGATTAAAGCAGCGAGAATATTTGATAGATAATACGAGTTTAAAGGTTATATCCCATGGATATATTACAAAAGGTGTCGGGAATTGTTACATCCGACCGAATTACAAAAGTAGCGTTTAGATAGTATCTAGATTTCAAGATAGATTACAAAGCAAGGACTACACTAGTCTTGATGTAGATTAATTTGTTCCATCATCGCAACGAGGCGATCCACAGTATTTGCAAGTCTGCTGGCTTGTCGGGCGTTATCTTCTGCCAAGACTAGTCGTTGCACTAAACCACGAACATATTCCTCTGCTTCCCGTGAGCGTTGCTCACATTCTTCTAGCCTTTGTTGCAAAAGGGCGGTTTCTACGCTTATCTCTACTACCTTGTTGCGAAGAACATCCACGTTGTTAATGGTGGTTTCGTGATCCTCGGAGACTTGGTTGATGCGCTCGAGGGATGTAAGTCTCCAGTTTTCGTTGGTTTCTTGGAGTTCAATGTCCATGGTGTTAAGCCGTTGCTCGTGACGGTGTAGCCTAGTAGCTAAACCCGGTAGAGTGAAATGCGCGGGATATGGGCCAGCTCGAGGCAACCTGGGGTTCCTCCTAGCTACCCTCGGGTTTAGAGATCCGTAAGGATGAGATTGCGATGAATTGGATGGTGTGTTTGCCATGCTGAGACAAAGCGTTAGAGAAGGTGAGGCCTATGATTATATAGTAATATATATAATATAGCCTAAGATATTGAGAGGGAACGATGCCTATTTATGTATATATATAATAATATCACATAATAGCCTAGGGTGTCTAACACAGACATATTTAAGTCTAGGTTCTTTCGAGATCAGAGTCAGCTAGTGTATTCCTGTTTAACATAACAATTTCAGACCTTACATCATCTTTCCTTAATTGTACATAGTTGATCAGGCTATGTTAAATTAAAGTCGTATGCTGTAATTCCTGAACCAGTCATGCCTAATAAGGAAATACTGCCTAACGGTCATAGTCTAGGCCCATTAAATGCAACCTAGTTCACTATAACCTTAGGCTCTGATACCAATCTGTAACACCCTCAAATTTAATGTTTGGCAGAAGCATTCTTTGGGTGTTACTAATCAATAATCAAAGCACAAAAATATATAGTAAACGACTCTATATGCGTCGTTTTAACAAAATATATAAATATTAAAATGTTTACAACATTTACGACTAGTACATAGCTCGTGTTCGATTAAATGAGAGATTTCAGTACATGAGTACTTGTACAAAATATACTAATGCAAGAAAATCTCTAATATCTGTATGCTGACTCGAGCTATAGTATCCCTGATGGCAGTCCAACCTACTGCTGTGTACCTATGAAACATGCTAAAATGGGTCAGCTAAAGCTGGTGAGCTCACAGGTTTGAAATCAGATAATATCGTATGAACCGCAAGATTTAAGTAAGGATTTGCATCCAGCAAATAAATAGTAATGTATACAGCCATGAGCACATAGTCTGAGCTTAACTCGAGGGTCGGGTCCCATATAGAGAATTCCGAGCGAGGTGCCTCCACGAGTGCCTAATTCACACTCGTCTGAACAATTATTAGTACGTTCGTTTACCCAGTTAGTGCATGCTAACCCGAACGAGGAGGGTCAATCCTATATGGTACCATATACTAATAATCACGCTACAACGTATTACCAAACTATGCTGACGGAGGACTTTGAAATGATTAGTGGAAAACAACTCATGTAGTATATTGTAAAGTTTGTACTTGCGTCCACATGTTAAAAGTAAGCATTGAATCACACCCCTAAGTGAAAAGCGGTAAAAAGAGGGGCTATGAGACTCACCTGAGTCTTGAGCGTATAGTCAATAACGTACGATGCTTAATCAAGCAGTGAGATGTCCGCAGACAGATAACCTGAGGGTGTCCACGACACGCGATGGTTATTAATATAAGTAGGTAGTTGCAAAGACTACCTTTGTAGTTGTTCGTTCAACTATAATGTCCAAATTACTACGATTTGGTTGTTTGATTAACTTGTGTTTTTAAAACGTGTACGGCCCGTTGGTGATTAGTTGTAGTAATAATCTTAACATTATTATTTTGATTTCAAATAGTTATACTTAAAAGTATTTATACGCATTAGGTGACGGGGGTCCGGGGGCAGCGCCCCTGGTAAGTGGGGTTCCAGGGGTGGCAACCCCTGGCGGGGTCCAAGGGGCTGGCCCCTGGTTGGGGTCGAGATGCCAAGTCAGCTCAAAATTTTTTTATTTATACTAAATTGCTTTGGTGAAAAACGCATCTAGAATTTAATTTGGGCGAAATTAAGTGATAAAATTTTAGGTCTCGATACTTAGTAAAAATTGATTTGAAACCTTCTGTTTTTAGCGTCACTTATAGCGACACTTAGGGCTTAGGCGACACTCAGGAAGTGTCGCATGAAATGACGGATTCTGATTAATGGCGTCACTTGTGTGTTGGGACATAGATTGTGACAACAGATCTAGCTTGAAATAGGACTGGTGTAATTATTATTATGTTTGTATATTGGTTTGGATTTGTAAAAGAATATTTGTTTTGTTAGTGATATTCGTTAAACATATTGTTTTGTTAAGTTAGACGAATAATTAAATATAAAATAAATATATACGTTTGATGCGAGTTGAGTTCTCAAGTCGCTGCGAGTTGAGCAGCGAGATGAGAACTGAACTCGTGGACACAGATAGGCATAACGAGCCGAAGCATAATGGGCTTGGGTTTGCAGAACGAGTCGAGTCAACTCGCAGGCCCAGCGGCAGCGAGTTGAGACGACATATTTAATGTTTTTCAATCGTGAAAAACATAACACTTTTGATACTTTCTGATCTGCGATTCCAGTAAACCAGAGAAAACGTAACCTACGGCTAGGTTTTGACGATTTATCGTTTAAAGCTAAGTCTTACAAAACGCAATACGAACATATTCGTTGTTAGTAAGATAACACCGTATTGAGGGATTCCGCACCTTAATACTACAGATAACGAAGTTATCGATCCTAAAACTAGGGGACTTACATCTGGTATCAGATCTTTCGGGCTAAATAAGAGTGTGTTCATAAGTTTTAGTATTATTGCGTTTTTGATTCGGGTCGTTTTTACGTGCATTCTTGCAATACTAACGATCAAAATCATTCTCTGGACATTTTAGGGTTTGTTTACAGCCGCAAATTTAAGTTTCAGTCGTAAAAATACCTTAAAAATTCGTTTTCGGGTTTAACAGCCGTTTTGCGAGTCGAGATTAGGGTTCCAGCGTCGCCTGCGAGCCGAGTTGAACTAGCGAGTCGAACTGAGGCTTGCGAGTCGAACCGAGATCCCTCGCGAACCGACATCACTTGCGAATCGACATCTTTTAGCAATCCGAACTGAGGCTTGCGAATCGACGAATTCTGCGAGTCGAGCTGAAATTGCGAGTTGAGCTGAGTCTTGCGAGTCGAGTTTTCTGAATTCGCTGAAACAGTTTAATTTTACTTTTTAAAGATGTCTGACTTAAGTAGAATGATCGAAATGGACCACGAGGTGGGAAAGTCAAACGTTCCACCTAAGTTGTTAAGAATCGAGGATTACTACAATTGGAAGGACATATTTGAATCTTACTGTAGATTCCATGACCTGTCAATCTGGATGTGTATCAAGAGTGGATACACCCCACCTACTCAAACTGTTCAAAATGCTACTGTGGTTCTTACCTATGCGAACATGAGTGATCAAGAGAAGGAAGCTTACAGAAATGAAAATAAATCACATTCTTGCATAAAGATGTGTCTTCCTAAAGAGATTGCTCATCAACTGAAATCTTTTCATACTGCTAGAACGCTCTGGGAAGCTCTAGAGAAAAGAGGTGAAGGAAGTCCACAAGTGAGAGCTGGCAAGAGGAGTCTTCTTAAAAAGCAGTTTACTATGTTTAAAGCTTTAAAAGGAGAAGATCTTGATGCCTATGTCACGCGTTTCTACCATCTGCTAAGTGAATTAGAATACCATGAGATTGTTGAAGAAGAAGTATCTAAAACCGACAAGTTTCTTGAGGGTTTGCCTTCTAAATGGGAAATGTATGGTGTTATGATTAAGGATAATGAAACTAGGTATTCTACTATGACCTTAGAGCAAGTCATTAACAAGCTGAAAGGTTATGATTTCTCCAAGAAGTCAAGAGATAGTGATTCTGATCAGGTTCAGAACCCTGGGTTGTATCATGGAAAGTCAAGTCTTTCGACTGCGTCATCTAGTTCGACCACTGCACTGTTAGTTGGTGATACTAGTGAAAATGGAGAAATGATTACTGAAGATCTGTGTTTTATTTCCTCCTCTGGTGATGAGACAAAGGGAAAGAATTCTGAGAAGTCACCTCAAGAGCATCAGAAGATGCCGATGAGTGTGAAATCTGCTGAACAGCAACTGTCTGTTCTTGCTTCCTTTGTGGCATCATATGAGAACTACATAGAGGGAAAGATCAATGATCCTATTCTGTTTGATGAGGATTATGAGCAGATAGATTCTGATTATCTTGAGGAATTGGAGCTTCAAGATCAACTTGCGTTGATATCTAGAAAGGTGAAGAATTTCCTCAAAAGAACTGGTAGAAAGGTGTTGGGCAATAGATCAGGGTTTGACAAAACCAAGGTCAGATGCTTTAACTGTCAGGGTATTGGTCATTTTGCTAGAGAATGCCAAAGACCTAAAGTAGAAGCACAAGGAAAACAAGGTTTGGGAAGTACTCTCGCTTCCAAAGCCTTAGTGGTGAAGCAGTTGGATGGCTCTTATGATTGGCAAGCTCATTCTGAGGAAGCCTTGATGGCCGAGATCGAAGAAACAACTGCTGGATCAGTTTCCTACATGCCCACTGATATGGAACAGAGAGTAGAGGTGCCTAAGTCTGAAGTGAAGGCAAGTGATGATGACGTGCTATATATGGATTCAGCTCCAGATATGAGTCCTGAGGAATTCGTGGCACGCATGGCTGAATTACAAACTGACAAGAAGAAGGTTGTTTAGATATTCTTAATCTTGCTGATGTTTGTTATTTAGTTACTGATTTACAATCTCAGAATAGTGTCTTAACTGTGTCAAATAGCAATTTGTCATCTCAATTGAATATGGATAAGGAATCTTATAAGACTGTTAGATCTGAACTCGATCAAGCCATTATGGATATTCGTAGATTAAGTGATGATAAACATGTCTTAAAAGATAAAATTAAGTCTGATGCTTCGGATAGAACAAAACTTAGAGATACCATAAGTGAAAAATCTGTAATCATAGATGGTCTCTATATGAATATCAAAGACTTAAATGAGACGATTGCTAGTAAGGATCAGGAGATAGTGAACCTTAACTTAAGGTTAATTGAGCAAAACCGTAAACTTGAGAACTATAGGACATCTCAAATGGATAAAATGTTAGATGCTCAACGTAGTGTAAAGGACAAGACTGGGTTAGGTTACAATGATGTATCCCCACCTTTTAATGCCAATTACACTCCTATTCCTGAAGATTCTGAGATGACTGAAGTTAATCCTGAGATTTTAGTAGCTGATAAACCTGAACAGTCAGAGGCACAGAAAGTTGTTATTAAGAACGTATCATTAGATAATAGCAAGGCTTCTCATTTCACCAAAATACAGTTTGTATCGGGTGGAGTGATTAACGATGCTAAGACTGATGATAAAGTTGATAAGGAACAGCTTAAACCTTTAGTGCCTAAGACTCCGAATGAGAAAGCAAAAGTGAGTAAATCACGCAAGCAGATGTCATGTTTCAAGTGTCATCAAAAGGGACACGTGGCTTCGTGTTGTCCTAACAAAAAGCCTGAAACACCACATAAGCTTGTGATGGATGAAAAGACACAGACCAACTCTAGTATGACTGTAGATGGGTTAGATGCCAAACCTAACTTAGGTAATAAACCTGTTAACATTCTTAAAAGAGATGGTAAGCATAGTGTCTCCCCACCTAAACCTAAACGGCCATATACTCAAGGTGATAATTCTGTCCATAAGTATAGAGATGTGACTCCGTCGAGGTTTAGAACTCCAAGTAGAGGCCATAGTCATTATGAGAGTGGTACTACTTCACGATCACATGAGTTTAATTATAATTATCATAATAGAGCTTATAATTATGTGCCTAAGAGGTTCTCCTCAAACTCACCTCTTAAGGCTGATCGTCCACAAACTCAAGCTACTTCGAAAGTAACCAAAGCTCCTGATGGGAAGGATGGTTATTTTAAAGAACTTAAGTTTGTTGATGATAAGGGACAAACCAAGACAGTAATGGCTTGGGTCCCTCTTGATAACTGATCGTATTTTGTGTTATGTGCAGGAGCATGCTGTGAACAAGGACAGCTGGTGGTATGTAGACAGTGGATGCTCGAGGCACATGACCGGAGAAAGAAGTCTACTGAAGGACTTCAAGGATAGTCTCAAGCAAAAAGTAAATTTTGCAGGAGATAAAGGAGGAGTAATTTCGGGAAAAGGAAAAGTTTCAAATGGAACTTTGACTCTTGAGGATGTGAACTATGTTGAAGAACTTACTCACAACCTAGTGAGTGTTTCCCAAGTCTGTGATAAAGGTCATCCAGTTTATTTCAATGAAAAAGAGGCCTTAGTCCTGAAGCCAGATTTTAAAATTCCTGATGAATGGATATTGATGAGGGCACCAAGGAAGAAGGACATCTATGCTATCAACATGGGTGTTCCTAACTGTAACACCCGCATAATTAGGATAATTAATTATGCCTAATTGTTTGTAACTAGTTGTAATTAGTATGTAATAGGACTAATTACAGGCTCTATTTGTATATATATAAGGTGAATTATATATATATGTGTGTATGCTTACGCGATTTGGATGAATCGTGCAAATTAACCGGACAGAGTCCGACACAGTTTACTTGGACGTTGGTGACAGAAATTTTCTTAAATAATGAGAACGTATTTTGTTATATAAAATACGCAACCGAACGAGCATCATTTATATATTATCGTGACGACATTTTAACTAACGCAACAAAACGTAATAAACGCGACTTAAATAATTAAAATAGTGCGACAAATGTTTTACTATTAATTCCAAAGTATTTTTATTTAAATACTTTAATTACATTTTAAGAATATAAACGTTTGACTAAATATTAAAATTTAGTGATTAACCGATTAGGACACGGAGTAAATACCGCGTTTTGGGGAGTATTTTCCCCCTCCTTCCTTGTGGGATCAGCCAAACCCCACCCCCACCCCAACTTCTCTCTTTCATTTTCATTCCAACAAAACACCCACATTCTCAAAAACTCTCTCTACCACCAATCTACACCCAATTTTCGGAATCCAAACAGACACCCGAAATTTACATATTCGGAATCACCATCACGAGTGGAGCAAGAATATCAAGATCGTTTTCATCATTTCATCCTCCATTTGGCTCGATTTGCAAAAGTAAGAAAATCCTAAAATCTTAGATCTATTCAATTTGGTGTAATGTTTTGATGTTTTGATGTGTACACAACTTAGATATAACCTAATACATGAATAATACACGATTTTATAGCTCAAAAATGGGTTAGATTTTCGTTTTTGGTCGAAAATTCTTGAAACCCGTAAGTTTCTGGGCTGGTGTTCATCCATGCGACACAAGCATTGTGTCGCATGTTGTGTCGTATTTTAGCCTTTATGTCGCATAAAATCCTTTGTGTCGTATCTTATGTCGTACCAGATACTTTTGTGTCGCAAGTCATGCGACACAACCACTATGTCGCATACCCCATACGACACAATCACTATGTCGCTGTTGAATCAGCATTTCGCATCCATGCGACACAACCCTAGTGTCGTATGGACTTTGTGTCGCATCCTTCATGCGACACAATCCTTGTGTCGCATGACAACTTTAGTGTCACATTTTGTGTCGCAAAACACAGCAGATTTACAAATTTAATTCCAAGTTAAGTGTTATACATTTCGGACTTCAAACGACTATACGATATAACATCTAAGGTACATTGAAACATGTTTTTCAAGCACAACAATTCAAACTAGTATATAACTGTCGAGGTTAACGTTTCAACTAAGTCACCAACGGGCCCAAACATGTTTTACAAACAAACGAACAATTACAAACATACGAACAAACATTGGCTATACTAGTTGTGTACAACTAAACGAAACGACTCGTGAGACGCATACTTACATAACTTCATATGAATAGGCATTTGAAGGTTACGGGTTCGGAGAACCTACTTGCTATATTTACTACTTGCTATTTGCTACGGCATATTACCAGACTCAGGTGAGTCTTACGGCCCCACTTTTACTGTTTTATCTTATTGGGGGAGATACATGCTACTGATTTTCTTGAACACAAGTACTAAACTGTTTACTATACCAAACGGAATTGCATGAGTATTACTTACAAACAGAAGTCTCTCCATCATATATCGTTAGTTATGGACTTAAGCGCGAACAGTAGTTAATGGATCCATTAGGGAAATGACCCTCCCCACCCGGGGCAGTAGCGCTGCCACGTACCGATTTACACGTATAAACGGGTGACAACTTATTCGTTACGGATGCTTGCTCAATTACGAGCATGTCACGGGAGCAAAGTTATTATTTACGGGTTAAGCTTCGATTATGAGCCTCATGGCAACGGTATAAACTTATTTATTTACATTTGCTGGATTGCAAATACTGATTTTACGATTGCTGGATTGCAATGGCTGATTTTACGCCTACGGGCACTACTAATGAAATCTCGTGTTCAAAGCCGATATTATTTACAAACCTGTGAGATTCACCAACCTTTTGGTTGACACTTTTTAGCATGTTTTCTCAGGTACCCGGATGGAGTAGGATTACTCCAGGATTTTAGCTAGAGTCGCATGATTTCAACACAACTGCATTAACGGAGATTCTTAGCATTATCTTTTGTATATTATGATTATGTAATAGAATCTCCCGTCATAAACGCGGACTCTAGGCTTACATATTTTTGTAAAGAAAACTATATGTTTTCGAACGATTTAATTATGAAATGTAATTATTTTACAAAACGTCTCATTTAGAGGTCGTTTGCTGTATATCTTGTGCTTTGTATATTGATTAGTAACACCCAAGTATGCTTCCGCAGATCATCAAATTTGGGGGTGTTACAGATTGGTATCAGAGCCTAAGGTTATAGTGAACTAGGTTGCATTTAGTGGGCCTAGACTATGACCGTTAGGCAGTATTCTCTTATTAGACATGACTGGTTCGGGAATTACAGCATACGACTTTAATTTAACATAGCCTGATCAACTATGTACAATTAAGGAAAGATGATGTAAGGTCTGAAATGATTATGTTGAACGGGGATACGTTAGTAGACTCTGACCACGAGAGAACCGGACCATTACTTGATACGTGCTAGACACTAGGCTGGATATGATATGTGTATATATATATTAGCCTCGTCATAATTACACTCTGCCACAGGATGGCAAACACACCACCTAATCCGTCACACTCTCACTCACATGGGTCACGGAACCCACGAGTAGCCAGGAGGAACACAAGATCACCTCGAAACAGCCTTTATCCTGTACATAACTCTCAGAACTCGGCACATCTCACGTTGCCCGTATTGGCTACCCAATTCCGCCGTCAGGAACAAAGACTCGAAAATCTTGAATTGGAACAACACCGAATGATCTACTCTATAAACTAGTCGGATGTAACAATTCCCGACACCTTTCGTAATATCTCTGTAGGATGTAACCTTTGAACCCACATTATCTATCAAACTTTCCTTGCTATTTCAACTCACATAAATTGTCATTTTCCATGTTGATGTTATGTATTGCTGCTTTTATACATGTACATCTGTGACCATTACAATTTCCTACAAAATCTCATGTATCTTCATTTCTTTTATTGAAGAATCATGCCGCCAAAGTCAAGACCATACACAGATGCCCAGATTACCTCCCTTATAACCCAGGCTGTTACTGAAGCCTTGGCTCGGAATACTCCACCAAATTCTTCAAGAAACAGCGATGCCGCTGAAACCTCTGCTGCTAAACCTTGTTCTTACAAGGACTTCCAGAACTGCAAACCTCTAAACTTTGCAGGTACTGAGGGAGCTATCGGTCTAGTACGCTGGATCGAGAAAGTTGAGTCTGTATTTCTGATCTGCAACTGTGCGGAGGGAGATAAGGTTAAGTTCTCCGTTAGTACCTTTACTGACACCGCACTCACCTGGTTGAACACTTACACCCAGACTGTGAGTGTCGCTACTGCTTACCAACTCCCGTGGGAGGAGTTGAAGAAGATGTTGAGGGGCGAGTATTGCCCCAGGGATGAATTGAAACAACTAGAAGTGGAATTCTGGAACCACAAGATGCAGGGTGATGACATCACCGGATACACAAACCGTTTCCACCAACTGGCACTTCTGTGCCCAACCATGGTCGATCCTGAGTACAAGAGGATCGAGAAATTTGTTGATGGTCTTCCTGAGAGACTCCAAGACCTGGTAACTTCTTCCAAACCGGGTACTATTCAGAGCGCCATCCGTATGGCCCATGAACTAACGGCAAATTCTGTCCGCCGTGGTACAACTTCAACCCCATCTGCAAACAACAAACGCAAGTGGGAAGGTAACCCCAACTCATCCAACCAAACCTCCAACAAAAAGCCTGAGTACATTAAGGCTTATACATCTGGAACTTCGGAAAAGAAAGGGTACAGCGGGAACAAGCCCTACTGTTCCAAATGCAGCCGCCATCATGACGGTTCTTGCCCTTGCTCCAACTGCAAACGGTTCGGGCATCTAGCCAAGGATTGTCGAACCAACATTCCCACCCCCAACACTAATGCACCAAAGGCCTGCTTTGGGTGCGGAAATACAGGGCATTTCAAGAAAGATTGCCCAAAACTGAAAAACAACAACAACCCTGCTCGCGGCAGATCATTCGTTATCAAGGCTGGGGAAGCCAGACAAGACCCGAACGTCGTGACGGGTACGTTCCTTCTCAACGACCTTACCGCTTCTGTGTTATTTGATACCGGTGCCGATAGAAGCTTCATTTCTGAGAAATTTAGCCCTTTACTTGATATTACTCCCACTGCCTTAGATGCTAAATACATTGTAGAATTAGCTAACGGCGAACTGATTGAAACTGATAGCATCATACATAACTGTACACTTAACCTCACGAACGAAACGTTTCCCATTGATTTAATCCCTGTCGAGATCGGCAGCTTCGATATTATTGTCGGTATGGATTGGTTATCCAAGCACCGAGCTGAAATCATCTGTCATGACAAACTCGTTCGCATACCTCTTGTCTCCGGTGGAACCTTAGTCCTACAAGGGGAGACCGGTAGACGGAATCTGAATATTGTATCCTGTCTGAAAACGAGAAAATAACTACGAAAAGGGTATCAAGCCATCCTCGCACATGTAACGGAGAAGAAGTCGGAGGAGAAGCGACTTGAGGATGTTCCGATCGTGCGGGATTTCCCGGAAGTCTTTCCTGAAGACTTGCCCGGACTTCCGCCACCTAGACAAGTTGAATTTCAAATCGAACTTGTGCCCGGAGCTGCACCCGTGGCACGAGCCCCTTACCGTTTAGCACCATCCGAAATGCAGGAGTTGTCTAACCAACTACAGGAACTCCTGGACAGAGGATTTATTCGACCAAGTTCCTCGCCTTGGGGAGCTCCGGTCTTATTCGTGAAAAAGAAAGATGGATCTTTCCGCATGTGTATCGACTACCGAGAGCTGAATAAGCTAACCATAAAGAATCGGTACCCACTTCCTAGAATCGATGACCTGTTTGACCAACTCCAGGGATCGAGTGTTTACTCAAAGATTGATCTACGGTCGGGTTATCATCAACTCCGAGTCCGTGACAATGATATCCCAAAGACAGCTTTCCGAACTCGTTATGGGCATTACGAATTCCAAGTGATGCCATTCGGGTTGACCAACGCACCGGCCGTATTCATGGACCTTATGAATCGGGTGTGCAAACCATATCTTGACAAATTCGTCATTGTGTTCATCGATGATATTCTGATTTACTCTCGCAACGAGCAGGAACATGCTCAACATCTGAAAACCATTCTAGGACTTCTTAAACACGAAGAGTTATATGCCAAATTCTCTAAGTGTGAGTTCTGGATTCGAACCGTTCAATTCCTCGGGCACGTGATTGACAGCCAAGGAATTCATGTTGATCCCGCCAAGATTGAAGCAATCAAGGGCTGGGAGTCACCGACCACTCCAACCGAAGTGAGACAATTCTTGTTTCTTGCTGGTTACTACCGCCGATTCATCGAAAACTTTTCAAGAATAGCTGTTTCCCTAACCACACTGACGCAGAAAGATAAGAAGTTCGATTGGACTGATAAGCAAGAGTCAGCTTTCCAGCTATTGAAAAACAAACTTTGCAGTGCACCAATCTTGTCCTTACCCGAAGGCACCGACGATTTCGTAGTTTACTGCGATGCCTCACACCAAGGACTTGGTTGTGTGTTGATGCAACGAGAAAAAGTCATTGCCTATGCCTCCCGACAACTAAAAATTCACGAGAAAAACTATACGACCCACGACCTCGAGTTAGGTGCTGTGGTCTTCGCATTGAAAATCTGGAGACATTATCTCTATGGTACGAAAAGCACTATCTTTACAGATCACAAAAGCCTCCAACACATATTCGATCAGAAAGATCTAAACATGAGACAACGTCGCTGGGTTGAGTTGCTTAGTGACTACGACTGCGAGATCAAATACCATCCGGGCAAGGCTAACGTAGTTGCCGATGCCCTAAGCCGAAAAGAACGAGTGAAACCCCTTCGAGTCCGAGCACTTTCTATGACAATTCTTAACGAGCTCCCTGCTCAAATCCTTACCGCTCAACTTGAAGCACTCAACGATGAAAACTTGAAAAATGAAGCCTTGCGAGGCTTGGATAAACAATTCGAAATCAAACCCGATGGAACTCGATACTTCTCTAACCGGGTGTGGTTACCCAAATTCGGAAACTTGCGAGATTTGGTGATGGCTGAAGCTCACAAATCTCGATATTCTATACATCCTGGTTCTGACAAGATGTATCATGACGTCAAAGGGTTGTATTGGTGGCCTAACATGAAAGCTGACATCGCCTTGTACGTCAGTAAATGCCTAACCTGTTCCAAAGTAAAGACCGAACACCAAAGACCCTCTGGGTTGCTTCAACAACCTGAAATTCCTCAATGGAAATGGGAACAGATTTCCATGGACTTCATTACCAAACTACCGAAAACTTCGAGTGGTTGCGATACCATTTGGGTGATCGTGGACCGTCTCACGAAATCTGCTCATTTTCTGGCCATCAAGGAAACCGACAAGATGGAGCGTCTGACTCGCATCTATGTCAAAGAAATCCTCTCGCGACACGGTGTACCTATCTCGATCATCTCGGATAGGGACAGCCGTTTTACTTCTAACTTTTGGCAATCGCTACAGAAATCTCTTGGTACTCGTCTGGATATGAGTACTGCTTATCACCCGCAAACCGATGGCCAAAGCGAGCGAACTATTCAAACACTTGAGGATATGCTACGAGCCTGCGTAGTTGACTTCGGTACTTCTTGGGAAAATCACTTACCGTTGTGCGAGTTTTCGTACAACAACAGTTATCATACCAGCATAAAGGCTGCACCCTTCGAGGCACTTTACGGACGTAAGTGCCGATCACCTATCTGTTGGACTGAGTTAGGAGATTCCCAACTCACGGGTCCAGATATCATTCAAGAAACTACTGAGAAAATCATTGGTATTCAAAACCGGCTGAAAGCCGCACGTGATCGTCAGAAAAGCTATGCTGACGTGAGACGCAAACACCTTGAGTTCCAGGTAGGGGACAAGGTACTCCTCAAAGTGGCACCGTGGAAGGGTGTCATTCGATTCGGAAAACGAGGCAAACTAAATCCTAGATACATCGGACCATTCGAAATCCTGGAAAGGATTGGTCCAGTGGCATACCGCCTGCAACTTCCTGCTGAACTCAGCAGCGTACACAACACATTCCACATTTCTAACTTGAAGAAATGTCTGTCTGACGAGACGCTGATTATACCGCTCGACGAAATTCAAATCGATGATAAACTCCATTTTGTCGAGGAACCTATGGAAATCATGGACCGTGAGGTCAAACGATTGAAACAGAGTCGTATTCCCATCGTAAAGGTTAGGTGGAATTCTAGGCGCGGCCCTGAGTTCACCTGGGAACGGGAAGACCAAATACGACAGAAATATCCACATCTCTTTCCAGATAACGCACCGTCCGTGCACTCAAGCTAATTTCGGGACGAAATTTCTTTAACAAGGGGAGAATGTAACACCCGCATAATTAGGATAATTAATTATGCCTAATTGTTTGTAACTAGTTGTAATTAGTATGTAATAGGACTAATTACAGGCTCTATTTGTATATATATAAGGTGAATTATATATATATGTGTGTATGCTTACGCGATTTGGATGAATCGTGCAAATTAACCGGACAGAGTCCGACACAGTTTACTTGGACGTTGGTGACAGAAATTTTCTTAAATAATGAGAACGTATTTTGTTATATAAAATACGCAACCGAACGAGCATCATTTATATATTATCGTGACGACATTTTAACTAACGCAACAAAACGTAATAAACGCGACTTAAATAATTAAAATAGTGCGACAAATGTTTTACTATTAATTCCAAAGTATTTTTATTTAAATACTTTAATTACATTTTAAGAATATAAACGTTTGACTAAATATTAAAATTTAGTGATTAACCGATTAGGACACGGAGTAAATACCGCGTTTTGGGGAGTATTTTCCCCCTCCTTCCTTGTGGGATCAGCCAAACCCCACCCCCACCCCAACTTCTCTCTTTCATTTTCATTCCAACAAAACACCCACATTCTCAAAAACTCTCTCTACCACCAATCTACACCCAATTTTCGGAATCCAAACCGACACCCGAAATTTACATATTCGGAATCACCATCACGAGTGGAGCAAGAATATCAAGATCGTTTTCATCATTTCATCCTCCATTTGGCTCGATTTGCAAAAGTAAGAAAATCCTAAAATCTTAGATCTATTCAATTTGGTGTAATGTTTTGATGTTTTGATGTGTACACAACTTAGATATAACCTAATACATGAATAATACACGATTTTATAGCTCAAAAATGGGTTAGATTTGCGTTTTTGGTCGAAAATTCTTGAAACCCGTAAGTTTCTGGGCTGGTGTTCATCCATGCGACACAAGCATTGTGTCGCATGTTGTGTCGTATTTTAGCCTTTATGTCGCATAAAATCCTTTGTGTCGTATCTTATGTCGTACCAGATACTTTTGTGTCGCAAGTCATGCGACACAACCACTATGTCGCATACCCCATACGACACAATCACTATGTCGCTGTTGAATCAGCATTTCGCATCCATGCGACACAACCCTAGTGTCGTATGGACTTTGTGTCGCATCCTTCATGCGACACAATCCTTGTGTCGCATGACAACTTTAGTGTCACATTTTGTGTCGCAAAACACAGCAGATTTACAAATTTAATTCCAAGTTAAGTGTTATACATTTCGGACTTCAAACGACTATACGATATAACATCTAAGGTACATTGAAACATGTTTTTCAAGCACAACAATTCAAACTAGTATATAACTGTCGAGGTTAACGTTTCAACTAAGTCACCAACGGGCCCAAACATGTTTTACAAACAAACGAACAATTACAAACATACGAACAAACATTGGCTATACTAGTTGTGTACAACTAAACGAAACGACTCGTGAGACGCATACTTACATAACTTCATATGAATAGGCATTTGAAGGTTACGGGTTCGGAGAACCTACTTGCTATATTTACTACTTGCTATTTGCTACGGCATATTACCAGACTCAGGTGAGTCTTACGGCCCCACTTTTACTGTTTTATCTTATTGGGGGAGATACATGCTACTGATTTTCTTGAACACAAGTACTAAACTGTTTACTATACCAAACGGAATTGCATGAGTATTACTTACAAACAGAAGTCTCTCCATCATATATCGTTAGTTATGGACTTAAGCGCGAACAGTAGTTAATGGATCCATTAGGGAAATGACCCTCCCCACCCGGGGCAGTAGCGCTGCCACGTACCGATTTACACGTATAAACGGGTGATAACTTATTCGTTACGGATGCTTGCTCAATTACGAGCATGTCACGGGAGCAAAGTTATTATTTACGGGTTAAGCTTCGATTATGAGCCTCATGGCAACGGTATAAACTTATTTATTTACATTTGCTGGATTGCAAATACTGATTTTACGATTGCTGGATTGCAATGGCTGATTTTACGCCTACGGGCACTACTAATGAAATCTCGTGTTCAAAGCCGATATTATTTACAAACCTGTGAGATTCACCAACCTTTTGGTTGACACTTTTTAGCATGTTTTCTCAGGTACCCGGATGGAGTAGGATTACTCCAGGATTTTAGCTAGAGTCGCATGATTTCAACACAACTGCATTAACGGAGATTCTTAGCATTATCTTTTGTATATTATGATTATGTAATAGAATCTCCCGTCATAAACGCGGACTCTAGGCTTACATATTTTTGTAAAGAAAACTATATGTTTTCGAACGATTTAATTATGAAATGTAATTATTTTACAAAACGTCTCATTTAGAGGTCGTTTGCTGTATATCTTGTGCTTTGTATATTGATTAGTAACACCCAAGTATGCTTCCGCAGATCATCAAATTTGGGGGTGTTACACTAACTCTTCAATGGTGTCTACATGTTTATTATCCAAGGCTTCGGAAACAGACGCATTGTTATGGCATAGGAGAATGGCACACCTGAACTGGAGAAAGATGAATTATATAACCAAAAATGGTTTGGTTCTAGGTGTACCACAAAAACGTTTCGAGTCTGAGGATAAGTGTGTTCCTTGCATGAAAGGAAAGCAGCACAAGAAACCACACAGACCTAAGACTGAAAACTCTATCTCCTCGCCATTTGAATTGCTACATATGGATCTCTTTGGCCCTATAAGCAAGAGAAGTCTAGGTGGCAAATGGTATTGTTTGGTTGTCACAGATGATTATTCTAGATTTTCTTGGGTATTCTTTTTGGGATCAAAGGATGAGACTCCTGGAATTCTAATTGAGTTCTTTGATCTAGTAGAGAATGTCTATAAAAAGAGAGTAAAGCGTATTCGTAGTGACAATGGAACAGAGTTCAAGAATTCAACGTTGAATATCTATTGCTTAAGCAAAGGGATATTACATCAATTCAGTGCACCTTATGAACCTCAACAGAATGGTGTTGCTGAAAGGAAAAATAGAACGTTGATTGAAGCTGCAAGAACAATGCTTGCTGATTCAAAGCTTCCGGTCATCTTTTGGGCAGAAGCAGTGAATACAGCATGTTATGTTCTCAATAGAGTTCTTACGGTTAAGAGACATAACAAGACTTGTTATGAGCTTTTGAACAATAAGAAACCTAACTTAAAAGGGTTTGAACCCTTTGGAGTTTCATGCACTATATTAAAGACTGGACATCAAGCTAAATTTGGTGAGAAGGCTGACGAAGGATTTTTCCTTGGTTATATGCCCAATTCGCCAAACAAGAGAGTCTTTAATAAAGTCACAGGACGTTTGGAGGTAGTTTATAATATTGAAGTTACGAGCTACTCACCTGATGTTCATAAGGGCTTAGATTGGCAATTTGATTATTCTGATCTTTTTGCATCATTTAAAGTTCCTATTAGTGACTATGTCAGTGATTCAGAGATAGCTGAACATTTATTGTTTGAAGATGAGAATATTGGTCCCGCTTCAACATCAAGTGTTAAGCAATCTGGAATTAAGACTAATGTTGACTCAGATAAAGCTTCCACAAGTGAGTCACAACAACCTTCAGAGGATAAGTCTCAAGAAACAGAAGATCCTGATGATCTTTCTACAAAGTTTGATGATATACTTACTCCTTTGAAACATTTAAGGATATCTTCAGCACGTACGGAAGATGTACCTGATTTGGAAGAGATTGATACTAATTTAGAAGATGAGATACCGGTTGAACCAGTTACTACAACTAGAACGAGTAAGAATCATCCCGTTGAAAACATCATCGGTGATATTAATACTCCGGTTCAAACTAGGCATCAATCCAGAACTAGTACGTCTGAGAATTCGGAATACCAAAGCTTGTATACTGCAATGAAAGAGACAGGGATTCCTAATCAATGTCTATATTCATGCTTTATCTCACAAGTCGAGCCTAAAAATGTTCAAATGACTTTAAAAGAAAGTTCGTGGGTAGAAGCAATGCAAGAAGAACTATCTCAGTTCTCTAAATTACAAGTATGGGAGTTGGTTGACCTACCAAAGGGAGAATATCCAATTGGAACTAGATGGGTATTTAAGTGCAAGAGAGATGATAAAGGAATCGTTACTCGCAATAAAGCTCGTCTGGTAGTTCAAGGTTTTAATCAACAAGAAGGTATTGACTACAACGAAGTGTTTGCACCAGTTGCTAGGATAGAAGCAATTAGAGTATTCTTAGCATTTGCATCTTATTTTGGTATAAAAGTGTATCAGTTGGATGTTAAGAGTGCCTTTTTGTATGGCAAAGTAGAAGAATTGGTGTATGTTTCACAACCGCCAGGGTTTGCTAATCCTGAGTATCCAGATAGAGTTTATCGTTTGAATAAGGCTCTATATGGATTACATCAAGCACCTAGGGCATGGTATGGAACACTATCAACGTATCTACTTGAGAATGGATTTACAAGAGGATCGATTGATAGTACACTATTTGTGAAATGGAAAAAGAAAGACTTTCTTCTCGTGCAAGTTTATGTTGATGACATTATCTTTGGATCATCTGATGAAAAGATGTGTCAAGAATTTGAGAAAGTTATGAGAAAAAGGTTTGAAATGTCTGCAATGGGAGAGTTAAATTTCTTCTTAGGATTACAAGTTGATCAAAAGAAGGATGGATTCTTTATTCATCAATCTAAATATACATATGAGCTATTAGAACGCTTCAAGATGGATGAAAGTAAGGTCTATAATACTCCAATTCCAGTCAATCATGGACTAGGTCCAGATACATCGAGTGATAGCGATGTGGATCCAACTCTTTATAGAGCCATGATCGGATCACTAATGTATCTTACAGCCTCTAGGCCTGACATAATGTTTGCTGTTTGTTTATGCGCAAGATATCAGGCTAATCCGAAAGAGTCACACATGCAAGCTGTTAAACGAATCTTTCGTTACCTCAAAGGGAAACCTAAGCTGGGTCTTTGGTATCCGATTGATGGAGACTTAGATCTCGTAGCTTATACTGATTCGGATTACGGAGGATGCAATCAGAATAGGAAATCTACGACAGGAGGATGTCAATTCCTAGGAGGTAGATTAGTATCCTGGCAGTGCAAGAAGCAAACCTCGGTAGCCATTTCTACATGTGAAGCTGAGTATGTTGCAGCTGGCAGCTGTTGCTCACAAGTTCTTTGGATTCAACAGCAACTGCGGGATTACGGGTTAAATATAACCAATACTCCTATGATGATTGATAATGAATCTACTATGTCGATCACCAATAATCCGGTGAAGCACAGTAAAACTAAGCATATTGATATTCGACATCATTTTATTAGAGATTGTGCTGAAAAGAAATTGATAAAGTTAGTTAAGGTTCCATCATTGGAAAACTTAGCAGACTTATACACAAAGGCGTTCGACAGAGCAAGATTTGAGACGTTAGTTCAACTAAACGGAATGAGAAATCCAGAGTGATTAGTCTTCCAAGGGTATTTTTGTAATAGTTAGTATTTCGGTGTTCATTAAAAAAAAAAAAAAAAAAAAAAAAAAAAAAAAAAAAAAAAAGGGCGTATGGCATTCATTTGCTTGTTACCTAAGGGGAATCGCCTTCATTTATGTTTTTATTTGCAAAAACTAAGGGAAATGATAGTACATTAGGAGAATAAGCTTTACAATAATAAGCTTAAGTCCTAAGTATGATATGGTAGTAGGTTCAAATAAAGTTGCTTTAGAACTACAGCGGTTCTATCAGGTATGTGTTTATATTTATTTGATTATACACCTATATCCACTAGTTATAATTTGTTTATTTCTATTAAAACTTTAGATGGCTTCATCATATGATATACTGGTAGGCAAATTATATGAAATTTTCTAAGCCTTAAGAAGTAAATTAACTACTTGCTTATTATTTTGTGTTACTATTCTATGATGTATGACATTAAGTCTTAATTGTTGAAGGATGGTATTGCCATACACTGTTATCATGCATATTAATTTAAAGTGACAAATAGTAGCAATATGGGTATTAACTTAATTACTGGTAACTTTGTTGTACTAAGTACAGAACTGAAACCTTTAATTAAATTAATATTCTCAAATATATTTTGAATTATGCTAGAAGGGATCTTCTGTTGTACTACGTACAGACTTAGATAACATAGCATATTCAAAGTATGTTTGATATTTGTCTAACCTTAAAACTTCAAGTGTATGTTATATGTTTTGAAAAGATACATCATTTAGTAACCGCTACCTTGAAATTTAATGATGCAGTGCTATGTGTTTTACTTGAATTCTTCAGTATGTCATATAATAGGAAGCACTTGATAATACTCATACTAACAATAAAGAGTTTGCTTAGAAAATTGAGTATAATTTGTTTATGTGGATCATAATATCGGTAATCGTCTTGGACTGTCTATAATAAAATATTCACTTTATGTGAGTAATGCATTTATTAATTATGCTATGTGGATAAAGGTACCTAAGATATAGTTTTATAAATATAAATGTATAAATGATGAATTTAGTTGTAATTTTATAATAATTTATTTGAATTTCATGAGGTATGTATACTACTAATCTGCTTAGACTTTTTAATATATATTTAATTGCTTATTCTTACTAATATGATCCCTAAGCAGATAAAATCTTATTTACTTTGTATATGTACTTTGTTTCAAATAAATAATAAAATGGTACTTGATACCAAAGTTTATATAGCTGTATTTTTTATCTTATTTTTATTTGTTTTTAAGTTTTTATGTTTATCTGAATTTACCCTTTGGAATTAAATTATACTGTATATTTTTGAGTTGAACAACGTGACAAATACAAGTGAAAATTAATCATAATTTAGACTTGTAAAATATCGGGTTTTTATTTATACTTAGCATTAAATTCGTGTTTTTAATTGTTTCTGCGAGTTTGACTAGTCAACTTGCGAATCCACTTGAATTCTCGCGAATCGGATACAGAGTATAAAACAGGAGGTCAAACGAGTCAATAGATCACCGGATCCACAACATTTGCGAGTTCACTTCAACTTGGCGAATCCGCTTCCAGGCGAAACGAGACGAAACGTAGTTTTCGTTTGATTTCGATTTTACAAATACGAAGAACGAGTTTTTGATCCGTAGATTTTATTCACCTTTAGATTGCGAACATATTGAGGTAAAATACAACGGATTTCACCGTCTAATTAACGAGAAATCGAAGTTTTTATAAACTTAGGGTTTCGGTTTAAAGTTTGATCGATTCACGTAGATTAACGGCTTGTTAGAACACGAATCCTTAGGATTAATGTTAAACGAACCTTAATAAACGTAAATATATCGTTTGATCATGTTAAAACTAACTAAATCATCGATTTTAAGTTTAAACTCGCGACGGCTGTTCATCGAACGAGTTGAACCTTCGATTCAACTCGTAGCGAGTTGACTAGCGGATCGACCAGCGAGTTGACCTGCAGATCGACATGATTAGCGAGTCCACTTGACTGCATATCCAATCGCGAGTTGATAAGCGAAACGAGTTGAACTCGCTTTGCATAGGTGTCTTATGCGAGTCCCGAACTTAGCAAATTTTTTTTAAGAGTTAAGACTTTTTAAGTAATAACTAGTATATTTTGGATTCCTATGACAATGTATGTATATATATATATATCGAAAGTCTACCGATTCACAATGTAATCGAGTGGCGTGTCCTAATTTTTGTTAGCGGTATAATATATATATTGGTTTTATAAAACGTTAACGACTTGAGGATTTCTTATTAACAAGTAATTAACGGATTTTACATATTGGACTTACGACTTATTAGTTATAAGTTATATATGTGTTTAATATGTTAAGAACTAAGATGTTAGATGATCATTTTGATTCATAAACATTATAGTTTATAACTTACCAATCTGCATTAACTGTTTTTGTCATTTGTGTTTCTTGTACAGATATGGCGAGACAATTCGATAAGGGTCACAATATTCTTGTGGATCTTGATCTATCAGCAAAGGGAGCTAGCAAAGTAGCTCAAGTGCTGACCTTCTTTGCACGTTCACGTATTAGATATACGCTTACAAAGTCTCCACAGATCTCTCAGACTATACTGAACGATTTTTGGACGGACATTCAGTATGATGAATCGGTTAACCCACCGGTTATTCGCGCATCGGTAAATCAACAACCGATTATTTTTGCTGCTTCTGACCTTCGTCAGATTTTACATCTGGGTACAGTAGACCAAGAAGATGGTCCTACTGAGTACTCCAGTGATTTTATCGAGGGTGCGTTAGGTCGCATGGGTTATACTGGTGAGAGAAGAGGACGTCAATTCCACAAGGCACTCGTTATTGGGCAATGGAGATTCTTATTATAACACCCCTCATTCTTACATAATATTATTATATTGAAAACACGGAAGCGAAGAGATTTAAAACATATTTAATTACTATACGTTAGAACAAAATCATAAACCGATAATAAGTTAAGTCATGTCAAGTTAAACATGGTTAACAAACACATAATACGGGGTATTATATAAAACTTAGCATTAATTATTACAAAACATAATCAGAGTAGCAAGCTGTCAAAACATTCCCCTGCTCCTAGAGTATCTACTTTCTGCTACTCACCTATTCAAAATATAATCTGCAGAAAGTAAATACGAGGGATTAGCACAAAGCTAAGTGAGTGAGTTCATAACACAACATCTAACTTAGCATAATCATATAATTGCTTCAAACAACCGCAATACGATATTCAACAAATCAACAACAACTTAACGAGGATCGGTGGCTCTGGGGATAACCGTAATGCCCGGGTGGCTCCCCAAGAACACTTACCCAACCATATCCATATGGCCATACGGACGAGACCGATAACTAGTGGTAGTTGAACTCAAATACAGAATCAAACACACAACAAATGAAGTACGACTCTGTATCATTCATTCAACCCCTGCCTAGTTCAACCAACCATTTAACAACCTGTTGACCTCGTTAACAACTGATGCCCGAAGGCCAAACACATAGCACATAGGTTCATAGTCCACAAGGTATATCAACTAATCAACAAAACATATTCACGTTTATTCGTTGCAATCAAATGATCACAACTAGATTAAATGGTGAGCTCTGAATCCACTCACCGATACCTTTGTCTTCAAAATCTCTGATTCCAGAGATTACTTATCTTTCGGAGGATCTGAGAATCAATAATTCAACATAAGTTAGTACTTTGCCTCATAATTCGTAAATATCAAAATGATCATTATTATAAAATGCCACAATAGCATCCAATAAATGTCACTATTAACACAACCTCTAAACACCTATGCATGTATGAAATTTATAAAAATCCATCAAGATTTAACATGCAAACGCGATCCTGACTATTCAGGCGGGATCGCGTTCGTCCTTTAGTAAAAATTCTGTGACCGAATAACACTAGCAAACGCGATCCGGATACTTGGCCTGGATCGCGTTTCTAAGGCCAAAAACTCGAATAGGTTGTTTACAACAAGGGAACGCGATCCGGAACCATAGCCGGGATCGCGTTCATCTGTTCTTCAGCTCAAGAACAGACCTGAACGAACACAAATTCCATTTTCATAAATCAAGCTCATCAAACTCGATTCTAATGCATCTAACTAGTTAAGAATCATCACATAACATCATATATCACAAGTGTTTACCAACTATATCAAATGATTCATCTCCATTTATCAATTTCATCATTTATTCTAAAACTTGAGTTCATGAACTAAAATCACTTACAAATGGTATGAAGATCAAGATGAGAAGCTAGGTGATGATGATGATGTTCATCGAAGAGATCACACTTCAATTCACCTTTCAATTTGATGATTAGCTACTATAATTAAGTTAGGGTTTATGGTTTTGTTTGAAAGAGAGAATTGGGAAAGTGATCCCAATAAAGGGATCGGCCCTTTATTTAACCGGCCCCAAACAATGGGTATTTTATACCCGCTCTAAATCTATTGTCTGGCACTTAATCACTAAATGCGAGAAATTTATTTTATATTACCGTCAACTTTCATATTTTAAATCAAACAACATTTTATTGATCACAATAAGTCCTAAGACCTATTTAACCAAGTTTCACAATAAACACAATTATAACAAATAATTATCTAAAAATTAATTATTCGATTTAGATAGAAAAATACCAGGCCACTGAAGAGGATGTTACAAATCTCCCCTTCTTAAGGAGATTTCGTCCCCGAAATCTCAACACCATCAAACAATCCAGGATATCTGGACTTCATTGACTCCTCAGTCTCCCAAGTCAGGTTGGAACCTAAACTATGTTTCCACTTTACAAGCACCATAGGAATTTGTTTCTTCCTAAGTTTGGTAACCTTCCTATCTAGGATTTCTATCGGTTCTTCAACTAACTTTTGAGTTCTATCAACTTTTACATCCTTCAAAGGAAGTATTTGTGACTGGTCCTCAATGTTACACCTCCTCAAATAACACACGTTAAACGTACTATGAATACCCGATAGCTCCGGAGGAAGATCCAACGTCACCGACTGTTCGTTAACCACTTGTCGAATCTTAAACGGACCAATGTATCTAGGTGCCAACTTTCCCCGTTTCCCAAAACGAATTACACCTTTCCACGGAGAAACTTTAAGGTAGACTAACTCACCTTCAGAAAATATAACCGGTCGCCTTTTCGGATCCGCATACTTTTTCTGTCTATCGCGTGCGGCTTTCAACTTCTCACGTGCAATTGCTACCTTATCCGCGGTCATTTGCACAATGTCGGGTCCAGCAAACTGTTTCTCACCGGCTTCCAACCAACATGTCGGTGTTCTACAACGACGGCCATACAACATTTCATACGGAGGCATACCGATACTCGAGTGATACGAATTGTTATAAGCAAATTCGACCAACGGAAGATGTGAATCCCATGATCCTCCATATTCCAACACACACGCACGACGCATATCCTCTAATGTTTGAATTGTGCGTTCTGATTGACCGTCTGTTTGAGGATGATACGCTGTACTTAGATTTACACGGGTACCCAATTCTTGTTGGAGACCTTGCCAAAAATGCGAAACAAAACGGGAATCTCGGTCTGACACAATTGACACTGGAATACCATGTCTTGATACAATTTCATTAAGATACAACTGGGCGAGCTTAGTCAAAGAGGTGGTCTCACTCGCAGCAAGAAAATGTGCGCTTTTTGTCAACCGATCAACGATAACCCAAACCATGTCATTACCTCGAATGGTACGCGGCAGTTTAGTTACAAAATCCATGGTTATATGTTCCCATTTCCACTCGGGAATTTCCAACTGTTTCAGTGATCCGTACGGCTTTTGATGTTCAGCTTTAACTTGCGCGCATATATGACAATTACCAACAAACCGTGCAATGTCAGTCTTCATCGTGGGCCACCAATACAAAGGTTTTAAGTCGTTATACATTCGAGTACTACCGGGATGAACAGTTAACTTAGACTTATGAGCTTCATTCAAAATCGTATCCCGAATTCCGCCAATTAAAGGAATCCACACCCGAGACTTAAAAGTTTTCAATCCTCTAGAATCGTCCACTAATTCATCTTTTCTTTTCAACATAATTTCGGACTTTAAGTTGTGATCCAACAAAGCTTCTAATTGTACAATTTTGATTCGATCAATCAAGTCAGAGGAAACATTTACCTTGAGATAAAAGATTCGATCAGAAGCACCCTTTCGGCTTAGAGCATCCGCAACCACATTAGCTTTGCCTGGGTGATATCTAATTTCACAATCATAGTCTTTGATTAATTCAAGCCATCGTCTCTGACGCATGTTCAACTCTTTTTGGGAAAACACATACTGCAGACTTTTATGGTCAGTACAAACAACACATCGAGTTCCGTACAAGTAATGTCTCCAAAGTTTTAAGGCAAATACAACCGCTGCAAATTCTAAATCGTGAGTGGGATAATTCTTTTCATGCGGTTTCAACTGACGAGAAGCATAGGCAATAACTTTATCCCTTTGCATAAGAACACAGCCCAAGCCCGAAAAAGAAGCATCACAATAAACAATGAAATCATCTGAACCCTCCGGTAATGCTAACACCGGTGCCTGACACAACATTTGTCTTAACGTTTGAAATGCATGCTCCTGACGATCAGTCCATACGAATTTCTCATCCTTACGGGTTAATTTGGTTAACGGACCCGCAATCTTAGAAAAATCTTTTATAAACTTCCGGTAATAACCCGCTAATCCAAGAAAGCTCTTTATTTCCGAAGCAGACTTTGGGGCGTTCCATTTCATCACAGCCTCGACTTTAGTTGGATCCACTTTCACACCATCCTTACAAATTATGTGACCCAAAAATTGAACCTCTCGAATCCAAAATTCGCATTTAGAAAACTTAGCATACAACTGTTCTCGCTTCAACGTGTCCAGAACTGATCTTAAATGCATGGCATGCTCCTCTTCAGATTTCGAATACACGAGGATGTCGTCAATGAAAACAATTACAAATTTATCCAAGAAAGGTCGACAAACCCGATTCATTAAATCCATAAATACAGCTGGAGCATTCGTCAAACCAAAAGGCATAACTAAAAATTCATAATGCCCATACCTAGTACGAAAAGCAGTTTTCGGAATATCCTCTTCACGAACCCGGACTTGATGATAACCCGATCTCAAATCAATTTTAGAATACACTGAAGAACCCTGCAACTGATCAAATAAGTCATCTATTCTAGGAAGAGGGTACTTGTTCTTTACCGTTCTCTTGTTCAACTCTCTATAATCAATACACATGCGCATAGACCCGTCTTTCTTTTTCACAAATAATACTGGTGCACCCCACGGAGAAGAACTCGGTCTAATAAAATCCTTATCTAACAGTTCCTGTATCTGATTCATCATTTCGCGAATCTCAGAAGGCGCTAACCTATAAGGAGCTTTATCTACAGGCGACGAACCCGGCACAAGATCAATACGGTACTCAACTTCCCTAACTGGTGGCAACCCAGGTAACTCATCAGTAAATACCTCAGAGTATTCACACACAACCGGTACATCGGAAATAACTTTTCTTTCAAGTTTAGCATCAACTACATAAGCTAAGTAGGACTCGCAACCTTTGGATAATGACTTCCTAGCTTTCATCATCGAAATCAGGGGAATAGACATACCATCCCGTTCTCCTCGAGCCACAACGTATGACCCGTCGGAGATTGGGATCCTAATCAACTTTTGGTGGCAATCAATGCTAGCCCTATTCTGACTTAACCAATCCATACCAACTATTACGTCAAAACTAGGGATTGGCATCAACAAGAATGAAATAGGGAAAGTTCGGTCATCAATCACAATATTAGCTCCAGTCACCGAGGTGGTAACAGGAACTAATTTACCACTAACAATTTCTACTTCTACGGGTTTGGTTATCACAGTAGGCACTAATTTCAACTTGTCGCAGAAGCATACAGATATAAAAGTACAAGTAGCACCAGAGTCAAATAAAACACGAGCCGGTACAGAGTTTATAAAGAATGTACCAGTTATAACATCTTCTGTATGCACAGCCTCATTGACTGTCATTTGAAAAGCCCGACTGGTTGCTGGTGGAGGATTCTTCCTTTTCTGACCGGAAGATGCCGAACTCCCGACCGAACCAAGCCCCGATTTCCCCGCCTCTGGACATTGCCCCACTCGATGTCCCTCCTTCTTACAAGTCCAACACACAAAGTTCGGATAACGACAATTTCTTATCTCATGACCAAGATCACCACATTTCAGACACTTATTTGTTTGCGGAGTACACGGCCCTGAATGTCTAGATTTGCATGTACTACACCAGTTCGAACTTCCCGACGAACTACTCTTACTAACATACTTCTTTGTCTGACGATTCCCTTGCCAATTTGATTTCCCTTTACCAAAGGAGTCCGCTCTAGACTTTGAAGAATTATCTCTAGATCGGGTTTCACGAGACCCTCTAATGTCACTATCCACGGATCGAGCAAGATTAAAAGCCTGAGATAAACTAGTGGCTAGTCTCACGGTAGTACGATAGTTATGGGGTAAAGTATCCACAAACTGCTCTATCTTCGTCTTCTCCTCCGGAACCCATTGTTGTACAAATCGAAGTTTTTCTGTAAATTGTGCTATCAACTCCTCCATGGTCATATTATCCGTTAATTGAAGGTTCACAAAATCCCTCCTAATTTGTGCCATATGGAAATCAGAACAATATTGATTACGCACTACTTGATGAAATTCATTCCATCGTAAAGATTCCTTTTGTTGTGGAGTAAAATGCCCAGTAATTGAATCCCACCAAACCATGGCATCGTCCTTCAGGCACTGCACAGCAAACTTGACCTTGGATTCTTCCTCACAGCTAATCACATCAAACTTGCGTTCCATATCTCTTAACCAATTTAAAGCCACAGTTGGATTGGTACTTCCATGGAATTCCGGTGGTTTGCAAGACATAAAAGTTTTAAAAGTACACATCTTATTAGTCTGAGAAGATGGACTAGCACCAAACACCGAAGATTGTTGTTGCAAAAGTTGTCTAGCTGCAGCTTCTTCAGCTTTCCTTTTAAACTCTCTCAGAAATATCAATTCATCTTCTATCTCATTTATATACTCATCCCTATTGGTTTCTTCACCGCCTTGATGAGATGTACCTTCCCGAACATTTGTCACAACAGGAGGAACAACATACCGAGAGGCATTATTGGGGTTGGGGATCGGTTGTTCGTCATCTGCCATTTCTGAAATCAACACAACACTTGAAACTTGTTAATCGTTAGTACCTTTCTACTAACAATTTCACAACCAATGCTAAATCCCTTACCCAGGCATGTTTGACATACCACACTACAGTTTTGGGATTGAACATTCTACAATGCTCAATTACCCCAAAACCTGGCTCTGATACCAACTTATAACACCCCTCATTCTTACATAATATTATTATATTGAAAACACGGAAGCGAAGAGATTTAAAACATATTTAATTACTATACGTTAGAACAAAATCATAAACCGATCATAAGTTAAGTCATGTCAAGTTAAACATGGTTAACAAACACATAATACGGGGTATTATATAAAACTTAGCATTAATTATTACAAAACATAATCAGAGTAGCAAGCTGTCAAAACATTCCCCAGCTCCTAGAGTATCTACTTTCTGCTACTCACCTATTCAAAATATAATCTGCAGAAAGTAAATACGAGGGATTAGCACAAAGCTAAGTGAGTGAGTTCATAACACAACATCTAACTTAGCATAATCATATAATTGCTTCAAACAACCGCAATACGATATTCAACAAATCAACAACAACTTAACGAGGATCGGTGGCTCTGGGGATAACCGTAATGCCCGGGTGGCTCCCCAAGAACACTTACCCAACCATATCCGTATGGCCATACGGACGAGACCGATAACTAGTGGTAGTTGAACTCAAATACAGAATCAAACACACAACAAATGAAGTGCGACTCTGTATCATTCATTCAACCCCTGCCTAGTTCAACCAACCATTTAACAACCTGTTGACCTCGTTAACAACTGATGCCCGAAGGCCAAACACATAGCACATAGGTTCATAGTCCACAAGGTATATCAACTAATCAACAAAACATATTCACGTTTATTCGTTGCAATCAAATGATCACAACTAGATTAAATGGTGAGCTCTGAATCCACTCACCGATACCTTTGTCTTCAAAATCTCTGATTCCAGAGATTACTTATCTTTCGGAGGATCTGAGAATCAATAATTCAACATAAGTTAGTACTTTGCCTCATAATTCGTAAATATCAAAATGATCATTATTATAAAATGCCACAATAGCATCCAATAAATGTCACTATTAACACAACCTCTAAACACCTATGCATGTATGAAATTTATAAAAATCCATCAAGATTTAACATGCAAACGCGATCCTGACTATTCAGGCGGGATCGCGTTCGTCCTTTAGTAAAAATTCTGTGACCGAATAACACTAGCAAACGCGATCCGGATACTTGGCCTGGATCGCGTTTCTAAGGCCAAAAACTCGAATAGGTTGTTTACAACAAGGGAACGCGATCCGGAACCATAGCCGGGATCGCGTTCATCTGTTCTTCAGCTCAAGAACAGACCTGAACGAACACAAATTCCATTTTCATAAATCAAGCTCATCAAACTCGATTCTAATGCATCTAACTAGTTAAGAATCATCACATAACATCATATATCACAAGTGTTTACCAACTATATCAAATGATTCATCTCCATTTATCAATTTCATCATTTATTCTAAAACTTGAGTTCATGAACTAAAATCACTTACAAATGGTATGAAGATCAAGATGAGAAGCTAGGTGATGATGATGATGTTCATAGAAGAGATCACACTTCAATTCACCTTTCAATTTGATGATTAGCTACTATAATTAAGTTAGGGTTTATGGTTTTGTTTGAAAGAGAGAATTGGGAAAGTGATCCCAATAAAGGGATCGGCCCTTTATTTAACCGGCCCCAAACAATGGGTATTTTATACCCGCTCTAAATCTATTGTCTGGCACTTAATCACTAAATGCGAGAAATTTATTTTATATTACCGTCAACTTTCATATTTTAAATCAAACAACATTTTATTGATCACAATAAGTCCTAAGACCTATTTAACCAAGTTTCACAATAAACATAATTATAACAATTAATTATCTAAAAATTAATTATTCGATTTAGATAGAAAAATACCAGGCCACTGAAGAGGATGTTACACTTATGGCACGTTATAGTCACAGTTTTTGGACCGAAGAAGGGCGGTTTTGATGAGTTGAGCCCTGCTCTTGTATCGGCGGTACTGTCACTGGTTTACAATAAATCATACAGTTTTTGTGATTATATTTTTGGCGAGATGGTAAGACAGATATCGGGTTCTGTTAGATCTAGATTTATGATCTACCCGAGGTTCTGTATGATGATTATCCGTGCTCATCTTCCGGATATTGTTATCCCTGAGCCGCACTTACGTGTAGATACTATCGCGCTCAGAGGATACAACGCGATGTTTCAGCAGACTATTAGGCGGGAGGAATATGTCAAGCCGGAGACTCGTGATCTCTTTGGCTATATTGTTGATCCTGCTTATGTGACGCCGCCAAATCATGGTTGGAATGATGTTGGTGTTGATGTTGCTGCTATTGCTGATGTTTTACCAGAACCTGCAGCTGAGGAAGCTCAACCTGAAGATCCACAAGGGCTCCTTGAGGATGTTCTTATCCAGGTTGGTCAGGTTGATCAGCAAGTGAATCCAGATGTTGCTGCACAGGTTGTGCAAGAGGTTTTGGAGCAGAATGATGATGCGACAAATCCTTTGCTTCAAGACATTGAAAGTTATTTAGCACCATCTGAGGATGCTGAAGCTGAGGCTGCAAATCCCGAAGTTATATTACTTGAGGATGAGCAGATACAGCTTGATAAATCAGTTGTTGTACCGACTGAGGTATTATATCTGATTAATCTTAAATATATAGAACTTGTATGATAGAGCTTACGCTAATCATAAATGTTGAATATATTTAAACTTTAGGAGACTGTTAGATCATCTAGAGGTCGTGATTGTGAGACGGCATCAGATGAAGATTCAGACAATACACCTTCTCCTCCTCCATCTGTTTCTGAAAGGAAGAGAAAAGGTAAGAGTGTTATGGAGGAAGGTACTAAGGAAGTTGAGATTCCTTTGATGAAGCGTCCGAGAACGCTTGCTATTCGAGAAGGTTAGTATTGATTATAAAAGTTAAATAATCTTAACTTGTTGTTTATCAGGAGTTGAACTGAGACAGTTAATTCTGTATACAGTTGCTCAGGATACACCACAGGTAGAGATGGATGCACCGGTGGTTACTGAATCGATATCTTTACCGCTTCAGGTATGAGATATAAGTTCTATAACTATGAGTGTTATGCAATTAATTAGAGTTTGAGACAGAGTAATCTGTAACAATAACTGATTTTAATTGTGTTTAACTTTACAGCATGAGGTTGCTGATCTAGTTCGTGGAGCTAATTTTCTGACAAACAAAACAGCTAGATTTGCGACAAGTTTGCTTACGCAAGCTTTGTCTCAACCTCATACACCGCTTACCAGAGACTGGCATATTGAGTCTCTTACACCGCCTGGACCAAGAACGATACCTGTTACTCCAACGACTGATGCAGAAAGGATTACATCCTTAGAGTCGAGGGTAAAGGATTTGGAGAAGCTTACTTCTCAGATTCCAGAGCTGGTGTCGAGCAATCTTCTTCTTTCACAGCAGATTCTCAAGCAGAGTCAATCGTACAATCTGTTGATGAAGACTCATGAGACTTTGCTTGCGGACTTCAATGTACAGAGACTGAAGTTATCTTCTTTGGAGAGTCTGGTCTTGAGATCACATTCAGGACAGTCTACTCAGGGGGAGATATTGGTATATCTGGAGTCTTGCAAAGAGGATGAGCTAAGGAGGAAGAGAGATTCAGACAAAGACGATGATCCCAATGCACCGAGTGGTGAGCAGACTGGTCCTTCAAAGACTGGTGACCAAGCTACTATTCAGGGGGAGTCTGATGCTGGTGCTAGTGGTTCGGGTGTTGGTACAAGTGCTGATAAGACTGCACAGGTTGATACAGAAGCTGGTAAGATAGCTTAGTATTAGCATAGTGTAGTAATTATTGGTATTAATTTGTACAGAATAATTGTAACTTAATATTTTGGTAATTTATTCGGCTTGAGATTGTAATTACAAGTTAAATGTATTAGATATTATTAAGTTATTTGATTTTATATAATTATGTTAAGATAAAATAGTGATCGAAAGACTTTCGACTCATTGAGTAGTCGAGTGGCGTGTTCCGATTAATATCGGCGGTCAAAATTTTATGATAACATATGCATTTTAGATTTGATTATGGACTTAAGACCGTAAGGTATATAAGTAATTAACAAGTTAAAAATGTATTCGTATTAACTAGACAAATGATATATAATTTAAAGATTAAATTGATAATGAATGAGATCAATTAACACTTGGAAATTATATAAGGTAATTAATAGTAAATTTAAATGTTTGGTGATTATTCACAATGCATTAGAATTTAAAATTAATTAATATTTGTTAAGTAGACTTAAGAAATTTTGGATTGATTCAGGGTAATCAATAAAAGATTTTATAAGTTGTATGTAAATTGCGTTTATATGTTAGGTTAAAATATAGAAAAGAATTAATAAAGAAATTCTTAGATTGGTTCAGGGAAATCAATGAAGAATTTGAATTATTAATATATTTGTATTTATGGTTTTCTCTTAGGATTGGAAATGCTTGATCTATCTGATTCGGAAGATGATATTTTTGATGAGATAGATGAAGACATTGATTTTGATCTTGAGGATGGAGAATTTCTACCACCTACAGATTGGACTGCTGTACCTGAGAATGTGCAAGACATGGGTGTAGATCTAGATGCAAACATTGATGAACACCATGTGAGCCCATCTAGGACAGAAGTTGTTATTGAAAATGAACAAGGTCCAACAATTGTCGATATAGATGAAGATATTGATGATTCAACCTCTGATGAAGAAGAAGAAGTTCTTGTTCAAACCAAAAATCCTGCTGTTGTACTTAGGAAACTTCCAAAGAAAAAGAAGAAGATTGGAATTTCTGAAGTTGATGTTACGAAAAAGCGTGTACCACGTAAAGGGATTATTGGTTGGTACTTTGACTCAGAACTAAAGCTTTTTGAGATCAAAAGGTTTGACGGAGTTCAATATTTTGAGCGAAAGCTTGCAGTTTTTAGTTCTCTACCACGTTATGAAATACGTGATTTGGCTAGATTAGAGATTAACAATCTAAGTCGTGATGATTATGCTGATCGTGTTGAAAGAATCATTAGACATGAGGTTGGTACAAATAAGTTTGTTCAGATTAAGCCAAGAAAGGGAAAAACTGTGAAACTACAAGAGAGAAGTCAAAGAACAGGAAGAAGAAGAAGGAAGAAGATATATCCAGCTGTTAGATGCATACAGCAGATTCCACTGAAGACAATGCCACAAGATATTCTGGGTAATATGAAGAGATGGCATGTAGATTCAGGAACTGGAGAAGCTATTATGGTTGAAGCTGATGATGAGGTTGACGGTGGTGAAAGAGAAATCTTCAGAGTCTATGACCATCGACACCTAATGAACATGTCGAAGAAAGATCTGATTAAGTTGAATGAAAATAGAATCTTGACGACAGACGCATGGGGTGATTTAGGACGAGATTATCAGATGATGGTTAAGACGTGTATCAAGATGAAGATTTACGCTGGCAGTAAGATTTACAAATGAAGACCAAAGACAAGCGTGAAGATAAAGACGCTAGAGCTATTGTCAAGGGGGAGTCTGTTGGGACATAGATTGTGACAACAGATCTAGCTTGAAATAGGACTGGTGTAATTATTATTATGTTTGTATATTGGTTTGGATTTGTAAAAGAATATTTGTTTTGTTAGTGATATTCGTTAAACATATTGTTTTGTTAAGTTAGACGAATAATTAAATACAAAATAAATATATACGTTTGATGCGAGTCGAGTTCTCAAGTCGCTGCGAGTTGAGCAGCGAGATGAGAACTGAACTCGTGGACACAGATAGGCATAACGAGCCGAAGCATAATGGGCTTGGGTTTGCAGAACGAGTCGAGTCAACTCGCAGGCCCAGCGGCAGCGAGTTGAGACGACATATTTAATGTTTTTCAATCGTGAAAAACATAACACTTTTGATACTTTCTGATCTGCGATTCCAGTAAACCAGAGAAAACATAACCTACGGCTAGGTTTTGACGATTTATCGTTTAAAGCTAAGTCTTACAAAACGCAATACGAACATATTCGTTGTTAGTAAGATAACACCGTATTGAGGGATTCCGCACCTTAATACTACAGATAACGAAGTTATCGATCCTAAAACTAGGGGACTTACATTGTGCAAGTGACGCATAAAGTGCGACACTTAAGGAAGTGTCGGTTGTAAGTGTCGGTACAAGTGTCATGAGTCACTAAGGTTAGTGACGGGTGAAATCAGTTCTCGATTGAAGGCGTCACTTAGACAAGTGACGCTATAAGTGTCGGTTCAAAGTGACGGGTATTGGATTTGCGACACTTAGGAAAGTGTCGGGAAAAAGGGGTTTTATGCGGCACTTAGGCAAGTGACGCAAAATTAGGGCTTTTAGCGACACTCAATGCGTCACTTAAGTGACGCACGAAGTGACGCTATACTGCAGTCGTCGTTGCATCACTTCGAGCTGTTGACGGATTTTTGAGCCAAAAACGAGTTTTCCGGAGACCATTTGGTCCGATTCTTTTACCCAACCCATATTTGGGCATTACAAGTTATTACAAACCACAAACAAGTGAAAATGAGTAAAATCGATGAGTTTCGGAATTTTGTCGGAAACTTACAAATCAACGCCGTGAAAATCCGAAAAGATAGGAAGGTAGATCGTGACGCGGTGATCCATTTTCTCCAAAAGAGCTTGGTGTTTTGATGTCGTTTTGTGGTGTGATTTAGTGATTTAAGTGGTGGTGGTGGTGAGTTTGTTTTAGAGAGAAAATGGGAAAGAGAGAGAGTGAGGGTAGATGAGGATGATGATGAATGAGTGAAGTGAGGGAGTGGGGTGGGATCCCCTACCTTTGTGGCTGATTTTTCGGTGGGGGCCCACCGAAGTGTGGGTCTCCACCTCTTGCTCCGTGTATTCGCGCTCCGTGCGGTGTTTGTTTTCTCGATTATTTAAACGTTAAATAATTATTTTATACTTTTAAATATACGTTTTAAATTCCAAATAATTACCCGATATTTTGGTTGAAGTATTTTACCCAAAATACTTAATATTGGAGTTACAAAATATAACTTTAATTTATTTTGTTTTGTTTGCGCGTTTACATTTTTATCGCGTAAATTTCACTTGTACAATACGAGTTTGCATTGAAATATTATAAAAATAATATTTTGGATATAATAGCGTTATAAAATAATGTTATATTATTTAATAAAATGGTTCACCAACGTCCGTATTTAATTGAACCGAATTACATTCGATTTAAATAGCGTACGATTTAATCAAATCGCATAATTGTATATATTCATCAATATATATTTCGATACATTAATTAGCCTAACACAGAACTAATTACATGTATTTACAATTGATTAGGCTCTAATTAATAGTCCTAATTTGACGGGTGTCACACTTATATATGTTTATATATATGCATACTCGTACACTATCTCGAGCACTTGGTGCTACCTACAACATACTTATGTATATTGATATATATACACTTATACAAACACAATTACTCAAGTCGGGCATGTCGTAGTACTGCCGGCTCAATTACTCAAGTCGGGCATGTCGTAGTACTGCCGGCTCAATTACTCTAGTCGGGCATGTCGTAGAACTGCTGGCTCTCATATACATTGCTTGCGAGCAACACTGTTCGATGCCATGGTAAAGTGGGCACAAAACGAGATCACGGTAAAGTGATTCAAAATGATATCGTGGTTAAGCGATACAAATCATAAACACACGAGTTGATACTCACACTCATTAACGGATCGGCGAGCTTACACTCGAGATCGTTAACTCAGTATTTGGCTAAATACTCAATCGTAGTTCTGCGGGACTACACTTACATGTTGCTGGAGGCAACACACTATGCCAGCTGGCATACTAGTTTATTACTTGTTATCATAACTTACTCGATTCATACTCAGGCAAGTATTGCCTCACCTTGGTAGATTTACTCATACCTGATATGTATCTAGGCATGGATTTCCACACCCTCGATATGACGCAGTCATACACTTACTCGATAGTTCTTAGGAATGTAGTGCCTCACGTTAGTAGACTTACTTATACCTGATAGGTATCTAGGCATGGAATGCCTATTTCTTTATGTACTTATGTACACACCACCATTACTTAGTTATGAGATACCTCGCTAGATGTATACACATTGGTGTTACAACTTTAATACAATACGTACCAAAATCGTAGATTTTGAACTACTTTTCAAAACATACAAGGTTTATACTTTATGTTTTCAACTAACAATCCTATGAACTCACCAGCTGTAACACCCCCAAATTTAACGAGTTGCGGAAGCATACTTTGGGTGTTACTAATCAATATACAAAGCACAAGATATATAGCAAACGACCTCTAAATGAGACGTTTGTAAAATAGATACATTTCATAATTTGAATCGTTTGAAAACCGTAGGTTTTCGTACACAAAAATGTAGTTTCCTAGAGTCCGCGCGTATAGCGGAAGATTCTATTACATAATCATAGTTACAAAAGATAATGCCAAAGAATCTTCGTTAAATGCAGTTTGTAAATCATGCGACTCTAGCTAGCAATCCTGGAGTGAACCTACTCCGTAAGTGTACCTGAGATACAAAGCTAGAAAGTGTCAACCAAAAAGGTTGGTGAATCTCACAGGTTTAGTAATAGGTAAATGTTATGAACCACAAGTATGTACCCGTATTGCTATCAAGCAAAGTAAGTCAATCAGTTTATCAGTACAGTGCCATGAGCTCATAAGTTGAAGCTTAACCGTGTAGTGTGAAATCAATCACGTACCCCCGTGAGTGCTATCCGCACACTCATATGTAACAAATACTAATATGTCTGTTTCTACGTGTAAATCAGTACGTGGTGGCGCTACCACCCCAGACAGGGATTGTCAGTCCCAAATGGATCCATCTACTAGTAATCGCGCTTAAGTCCATAACTAACAACTTACGATTAGGAGGCTTTCAGTGGATAAAAGTAACTCATGCGTTTGTTTGAAATCAGTAATGTTTTCAGTTCAGTACATTGTGTTCATACGTAAAACAGTTGCTAAATATCTCACCCCAAAGTATAAAACAGTAAAAGTGGGGCTGTAAGACTCACCTGAGTCGAGCAGTGGTAAATAGCAAGTAGTAGTAAATCAAGTAGGTTCTCCGAACCCGTAACCTTCTAGTGCCTAAACACGTAAGGTTAAGTAAGTAGATGTCTCGCAAGACCATCTAGGCTAGTTGTTCATACAACCCGTTGTGTTTAAATGTTGGTTTGTTCGCGTTCGTATCAAAGTATACGGCCCGTTGGTGATTTGTTATAATTAAAGTTTGTCATTTATAACGCAATTTAGAGTAATTGTAATAGGAAAGTATGTTTTATTATGTTTGTTAGGTCGTATCGTATAAGGATTTGAGGTTGTAAAAGTTCGACACTTAGTGAAAATGTGAGTTTTCAAAGTTCTGGTTTGTGCGACGTAGCATGCGACGTAGGCATGCGACGTAAGGTGCGACGTAGGGTGCGACGTAGGCATGTACGTCGCATGATGCGACCTTCGCAAATCAATGCGACGTAGGGGCTGGCGTCGCTAGGCGCGACGTCGCAACTTAATGCGACGTAGTGACGGACGTCGCACAATGCGACGTCACGAAGGGTTGTGCGACGTAGAAGCCGACGTCGCATGAATCTGGGTCCAAAAGCGACGTAGCGGTCTGTTGGCCGAAAAATGTGCCGAAAACGAGTTTTCCGGTTTCCGTTCGGTCCAAATCTTTTACCCAACCCTTATATGAACATATTAAGCCTATTTAAGCCATAAACTTGTAAAAATGATCAAAAACGAGAGATGTCGGGATTTGTCGGAAACTTACGAAGTGTCGGATTGAAAATCCGAAAAGATAGGATGATAGATCGTGTGATGGTGAACGTTTTCTTCCAAAGATGGGGTATGATCCGGCGTCGTTTGATGGTAGTATTTTGCGGTTTTGTGGGATTTGTGGTGATGAAACTTTGAAAGAGAAAGAGAGGAGGGAGTAGTAAGAGAGAGAGTGAGTGGAGAGAAATGAGAAGGAAGAGAAGGGAAGTTGGGGGTTTAACCTCCAACTTTCAGTCTCCGCTCCCCGTGCGGTGATCGTTTGCTCCGTCGTTTAAACGTTAAATATTTATTTTACGCGTTTAATTACATTTATAAAATCACAAATTTTGCTAAATAATTTACTTAAATTATTTCCTTAAATCTTTAATAGTTTAAATTATATTTAGTTACTTTTGTTATTAAATCGTATAAGTTTTAATTGTGTAATACGAGGCAGTTACTAATTGTTATAAAATAGCATTTCGGTCATAGTTGCGTTATTTTATTTTATAAACACTTGTTCACCAACGTCCGTATTAATCGAATAGAATTTCATTCTATTTAAGTTGCGTACGATTTAATCAAATCGCAAAGTTGTATATATATTAACCAACATATAATCTGATACATAAATTAGCCTAACACAGAACTAATTACATGTATTAACAAAGAGTTAGGCGCTAATACTAGCCCTAATTTGGCGGTTGTTACATTCTCCCCTTGTTAAAAGAATTTCGTCCCGAAATTAGCTCGATTGCACGGTTGGTGCGTTGTCAGGGAAGAGATGTGGGTATTTCAGTCGCATTTGGTCTTCCCGTTCCCAAGTGAATTCCGGACCGCGCCGCGAATTCCACCTGACTTTTACGATGGGAATACGACTCTGTTTTAGTTGTTTGACCTCACGGTCCATGATTTCCATAGGTTCCTCGACAAAATGAAGTTTATCATCGATTTGAATTTCGTCGAGCGGTATAATCAGTGTCTCGTCAGACAGACATTTCTTCAGATTAGAAATGTGGAATGTGTTGTGAACGCTGCTAAGTTCAGCAGGAAGTTGCAGGCGGTATGCCACTGGACCAATCTTTTCAAGGATTTCGAATGGCCCGATGTATCTAGGGTTTAGTTTGCCTCGTTTTCCGAATCGAATGACACCTTTCCACGGTGCCACTTTGAGAAGTACCTTGTCCCCTACTTGGAACTCAAGGTGTTTGCGTCTCACGTCAGCATAGCTTTTCTGACGATCACGTGCGGCTTTTAGTCGGTTTTGTATGCCGACGATCTTTTCAGTTGTTTCATGTATGATTTCTGGACCGGTGAGTTGTGTATCCCCCACCTCAGTCCAACAGATAGGTGACCGGCACTTACGACCGTACAGTGCCTCGAAGGGTGCAGCCTTTATGCTGGTGTGATAACTGTTGTTGTACGAGAACTCGCACAACGGTAAGTGATTTTCCCAGTTTTTACCGAAGTCAACTACGCAGGCTCGTAGCATGTCTTCCAGTGTTTGTATGGTTCGTTCGCTCTGACCGTCGGTTTGAGGATGGTAAGCCGTACTCATATCCAGACGAGTACCAAGAGATTTTTGCAGTGACTGCCAGAAGCGAGAAGTGAATCGAGCATCTCGGTCGGAGATGATTGAGATGGGCACGCCGTGTCTTGATACGATCTCTTTCAGGTAGATCCGTGTCAAGCGTTCCATCTTATCAGTTTCCTTGATGGCTAGGAAATGAGCAGATTTAGTGAGTCGGTCAACGATCACCCAAATGGTATCGCAACCGTTAGAAGTTTTCGGGAGTTTAGTAATGAAATCCATGGTGATCTGCTCCCATTTCCATTGTGGTATTTCAGGTTGTTGTAGCAAACCGGAAGGTTTCTGGTGTTCAGCTTTCACTTTAGAACAAGTAAGGCACTTGCCAACATAGGTTGCAATGTCAGCTTTCATGTTGGGCCACCAGTACATTTCCTTGATGCCGTGATACATTTTGTCGGCACCGGGGTGTATAGAGTATTTAGACTTGTGAGCTTCATTCATCACCAAGTCTCGAAGGTTCCCAAAACTTGGTAACCAGATTCGATTCGAGAAGTATTTGGCCCCGTTAGGTTTGGTTTCAAATTGTTTGTCCATGCCCCGCAAGGCCTCGTTTATCAAGTTCTCTGGTTTGAGTGCTTCGAGTTGAGCGGTGAGAGCTTGATTGATGAGATCGTTGTGAATGGTCATACCGAGAGCTCGAACTCGAAGTGGTTTCACTCGTTCTTTTCGGCTTAAGGCATCGGCGACAACATTCGCCTTGCCCGGATGATAGCGAATCTCGCAGTCGTAATCAGTAAGCAACTCGACCCATCGGCGTTGCCTCATGTTGAGATCCTTTTGATCGAAGATATGTTGGAGACTTTTATGGTCAGTAAAGATTGTACACTTGGTACCGTATAGATAGTGTCTCCAGATTTTCAGAGCGAAAACAACAGCCCCCAACTCTAGGTCATGAGTTGTGTAATTCTTTTCGTGGACCTTGAGTTGTCGAGAGGCGTAAGCGATGACCTTGTCTCGTTGCATCAACACGCAACCAAGACCTTGGTGCGAAGCGTCACAGTATACCACGAAGTCATCGTTGCCTTCGGGTAAGGATAAGATAGGTGCACTGCAGAGTTTCTGTTTTAGTAGCTGAAAAGCTGACTCCTGTTTGTCAGTCCAATCGAACTTCTTTTCTTTTTGAGTCAGTGCAGTGAGAGGTAGGGCTATTTTCGAAAAATTCTCAATGAATCGCCTGTAGTATCCGGCGAGTCCTAAGAATTGGCGTACCTCGGTCGGGGTTATAGGTGCTTGCCAACATTTGATAGCCTCGATTTTCGAAGGATCGACATGAATTCCTTGATTATCAATGACGTGTCCAAGGAATTGAACGGTTTGCATCCAGAACTCACACTTAGAGAATTTGGCGTATAACTCTTCGTGTTTGAGCAGCTCTAGGATGGTTTTCAGGTGTTGAGCGTGTTCTTGTTCAGTGCGCGAGTAAATCAAGATGTCATCGATAAAGACGATAACAAACTTGTCAAGGTAAGGTTTGCACACCCGATTCATAAGGTCCATGAATACAGCCGGTGCGTTGGTTAAGCCGAATGGCATCACTTGGAATTCATAATGCCCGTAGCGAGTTCGGAAAGCTGTTTTTGGAATGTCATCGTCACGAACTCGGAGTTGATGATAACCTGACCGTAGATCGATTTTTGAATAAAAACTCGATCCCTGGAGTTGGTCAAACAGGTCATCAATGCGAGGAAGTGGGTAACGGTTCTTGACAGTTAATTTGTTGAGTTCACGGTAGTCGATGCACATGCGGAAAGAACCGTCTTTCTTTTTCACAAACAGGACCGGAGCTCCCCAAGGTGAGGAACTTGGTCGAATAAATCCCTTGTCCAGGAGTTCCTGTAACTGAGTAGACAACTCCTGAAGTTCGGATGGGGCTAATCGGTAAGGTGCTCGTGCCACGGGTGCTGCACCGGGCACAAGGTCAATAGAAAATTCGACTTGTCTAGGTGGCGGAAGGCCAGGCAAGTCTTCAGGAAAGACTTCTGGGAAGTCTCGAACGATAGGCACATCCTCAAGTCGCTTTTCCACCGACTTTTTCTCCATAACGTGCGCGAGGATTGCCTGGTACCCTTTTCTCAAGTACTTTCGGGTTTTCATGCAAGAAATGATGTTTATTCTCGTCCCACTGGTCTCCCCTTGTATGCTCAAAGTTCCACCGGTGACGAGAGGAATGCGTACGATTTTCTCAAAACAAACGATTTCGGCTCGGTATTTGGACAACCAATCCATACCGACGATGATGTCAAAGCTGCCGATTTCGACAGGTATCAAGTCAATGGAAAAGAGCTCGTTAGCTAAGTTCAGAGTGCAATTAGGTACCACACTGTCGGCCTCAATAAGTTTTCCGTTTGCCAATTCTATTGTGTACTTAGAATCTAAGGCAATAGGTGTAGTGTCAAGTAGTGGGTAAAATTCGTCGGAAATAAAGCTCTTATCAGCACCAGTATCAAATAATACAGATGCAGTCAAGTTGTTGAGAAGAAACGTACCCGTGACTACATTCGGGTCTTGACGGGCTTCCCCAGATTTCAGTACAAAAGCTCTTCCTCGAGCATTGTTGTTGTTCCTGTTGTTGTTGTTGTTGTTCAGCTTCGGGCAGTCTTTCCTGAAATGCCCCGTACCGTTGCACCCATAACAAGTCTTTGGTGCCGAGGTGTTGATGTCAGTGGTGTTTGATCTACATTCCCTAGCCAAGTGTCCAAATCTTTTACACTTGCTGCAGGGACACGAACCATGGTGGTGTCGTTGGCACTTTGGGCAATAGGGCTTGGTTCCCTTGTACGCCCCCTTGTCATCAGAACTGGAGATGTAGGCTTTAATGGTTTCAGGTTTCTTGTTTTGGTGGTTGTTGTGATTGTCAGACCACTTTCTTTTGTTGCTGTTGGAAGATGGAGTGGGTGGTTCGGGGTCCTCGTTCATGGCTAGAAGTTCATGGGCCAACCGAATGGCACCATGAAGTGTGGTTTGTTTTGATGAGGCGACATTTCCCCGGACAGGTTCCGGGAGGCCGCGGATATACTTCTTGATCTTTTCGGGTTCAGTACCCGCCATGGTTGGGCGAAGGACGGTGAGTTGTTGGAATCGGGTGGTGTATCCAACGATATCAGTTCCTTGCACTTTCAAGTTCCAGAACTCTTCGTCCAGCTTGTATAGTTGTTCGGCCGGGCAATACTCATCAGTGAGCATTTTCTTTAGATCCTCCCAAGGGAGTAGATAAGCGGTATCAATACCCACAGACTGGGTATAGGAATTCCACCACGAGAGGGCACCATCTTCGAGGGTGCAGGTGGAGAATTTGACTTTGTCGTCCTCCGCACATTTGCTGATGCGGAAAACGGATTCCATCTTTTCGAACCATCTGATAAGTCCGATGGCTCCTTCGGTCCCCTTGAAGCTCAAGGGTTTGCAGTTTTGGAAATCCTTGTATGAACAAGGTTTAGCAGCAGCGGTTTCAGCGGCATCGCTGTTTCTTGTGGAATTTGGTGGAGTATTCCGAGCCAAGGCTTCAGTAACAGCCTGGGTTATAAGGGAGGTAATCTGGGCGTCGGTGTATGGTCGTGTCTTTGGCGGCATGATTCTTCAATAAAAGAAATGAAGATACATGAGATTTTGTATGAGCTGGTAATTGTCACAGATGTACATGTATAAAAGTAGTAATACATAACATCAACATGGAAAATGACAATTAATGTGAGTTGAGATAACAAAGGATATCTGATAGATAAAGTGAGTTCAAAAGTTACATCCTACAGAGATAATACAAAAGGTGTCGGGAATGGTTACATCCGACTGAAACATAGAGTAGTGCTTAGATAGTTACTAGATTACAGGATAAAGACTACACTAGTTTTAACGTAGATTAATTTGTTCCATCATCGTGACAAGACGGTCCACAGTGTTTGCAAGCCTGCTAGCTTGTCGGGCGTTGTCTTCGGCTAGTGCTAGTCGTTGTGTTAGTCCGCGCGCATACTCTTCTGCCTCAAGTGAACGCTGCACACATTCATCCATCCTTTGTTGCAGAAGGGCATTTTCTACCCTTATTTCTATAATTTGGTTGCGAAGGATATCCATGTTGTTGTTTGTGGTTTCTAGGTCGTCGGAGACTTCTTCTATGCGTTCGAGGGATGTAAGTCTCCAGTTTTCGTTTGTTTCCTGCAACACGACATCCATGGTGCGAAGTCGTTGCTCGTGTTGGTTCACCCTAGCGGCTAAGGCCGGCAAGGTAGAGTGAGTGGAGTACGGGCCAGCTCGAGGCAACCTAGCGTTCCTCCTTGCTACCCTTGGGTTCTGCGACCCGGATTGAGAACGAGGTGAATTGGATGGGATGTTTGCCATTTCTGAGACAAAGCGTTAGTAAGATGGGGCTAATATATATATACATATATCATATCCAGCCTAGAGTCTAGCACGTATCAAGTAATGGTCCGGTTCTCTCGTAGTCAGAGTCAACTATCGTATCCCTGTTCAACATAATTATTTCAGATCTTACATCATCTTTCCTTAATTATACATAGTTGATCAAGCTATGTTAAATTAAAGTCGTATGATGTAATTCCTGAACCAATCATGCCTAATAAGGAAATACTGCCTAATGGTCATAGTCTAGGCCCACTAAATGCAACCTAGTTCACTATAACCTTAGGCTCTGATACCAATCTGTAACACCCCCAAATTTAACGAGTTGCGGAAGCATACTTTGGGTGTTACTAATCAATATACAAAGCACAAGATATATAGCAAACGACCTCTAAATGAGACGTTTGTAAAATAGATACATTTCATAATTTGAATCGTTTGAAAACCGTAGGTTTTCGTACACAAAAATGTAGTTTCCTAGAGTCCGCGCGTATAGCGGAAGATTCTATTACATAATCATAGTTACAAAAGATAATGCCAAAGAATCTTCGTTAAATGCAGTTTGTAAATCATGCGACTCTAGCTAGCAATCCTGGAGTGAACCTACTCCGTAAGTGTACCTGAGATACAAAGCTAGAAAGTGTCAACCAAAAAGGTTGGTGAATCTCACAGGTTTAGTAATAGGTAAATGTTATGAACCACAAGTATGTACCCGTATTGCTATCAAGCAAAGTAAGTCAATCAGTTTATCAGTACAGTGCCATGAGCTCATAAGTTGAAGCTTAACCGTGTAGTGTGAAATCAATCACGTACCCCCGTGAGTGCTATCCGCACACTCATATGTAACAAATACTAATATGTCTGTTTCTACGTGTAAATCAGTACATGGTGGCGCTACCACCTCAGACAGGGATTGTCAGTCCCAAATGGATCCATCTACTAGTAATCGCGCTTAAGTCCATAACTAACAACTTACGATTAGGAGGCTTTCAGTGGATAAAAGTAACTCATGCGTTTGTTTGAAATCAGTAATGTTTTCAGTTCAGTACATTGTGTTCATACGTAAAACAGTTGCTAAATATCTCACCCCAAAGTATAAAACAGTAAAAGTGGGGCTGTAAGACTCACCTGAGTCGAGCAGTGGTAAATAGCAAGTAGTAGTAAATCAAGTAGGTTCTCCGAACCCGTAACCTTCTAGTGCCTAAACACGTAAGGTTAAGTAAGTAGATGTCTCGCAAGACCATCTAGGCTAGTTGTTCATACAACCCGTTGTGTTTAAATGTTGGTTTGTTCGCGTTCGTATCAAAGTATACGGCCCGTTGGTGATTTGTTATAATTAAAGTTTGTCATTTATAACGCAATTTAGAGTAATTGTAATAGGAAAGTATGTTTTATTATGTTTGTTAGGTCGTATCGTATAAGGATTTGAGGTTGTAAAAGTTCGACACTTAGTGAAAATGTGAGTTTTCAAAGTTCTGGTTTGTGCGACGTAGCATGCGACGTAGGCATGCGACGTAAGGTGCGACGTAGGGTGCGACGTAGGCATGTACGTCGCATGATGCGACCTTCGCAAATCAATGCGACGTAGGGGCTGGCGTCGCTAGGCGCGACGTCGCAACTTAATGCGACGTAGTGACGGACGTCGCACAATGCGACGTCACGAAGGGTTGTGCGACGTAGAAGCCGACGTCGCATGAATCTGGGTCCAAAAGCGACGTAGCGGTCTGTTGGCCGAAAAATGTGCCGAAAACGAGTTTTCCGGTTTCCGTTCGGTCCAAATCTTTTACCCAACCCTTATATGAACATATTAAGCCTATTTAAGCCATAAACTTGTAAAAATGATCAAAAACGAGAGATGTCGGGATTTGTCGGAAACTTACGAAGTGTCGGATTGAAAATCCGAAAAGATAGGATGATAGATCGTGTGATGGTGAACGTTTTCTTCCAAAGATGGGGTATGATCCGGCGTCGTTTGATGGTAGTATTTTGCGGTTTTGTGGGATTTGTGGTGATGAAACTTTGAAAGAGAAAGAGAGGAGGGAGTAGTAAGAGAGAGAGTGAGTGGAGAGAAATGAGAAGGAAGAGAAGGGAAGTTGGGGGTTTAACCTCCAACTTTCAGTCTCCGCTCCCCGTGCGGTGATCGTTTGCTCCGTCGTTTAAACGTTAAATATTTATTTTACGCGTTTAATTACATTTATAAAATCACAAATTTTGCTAAATAATTTACTTAAATTATTTCCTTAAATCTTTAATAGTTTAAATTATATTTAGTTACTTTTGTTATTAAATCGTATAAGTTTTAATTGTGTAATACGAGGCAGTTACTAATTGTTATAAAATAGCATTTCGGTCATAGTTGCGTTATTTTATTTTATAAACACTTGTTCACCAACGTCCGTATTAATCGAATAGAATTTCATTCTATTTAAGTTGCGTACGATTTAATCAAATCCCAAAGTTGTATATATATTAACCAACATATAATCTGATACATAAATTAGCCTAACACAGAACTAATTACATGTATTAACAAAGAGTTAGGCGCTAATACTAGCCCTAATTTGGCGGTTGTTACACCAGCTTTATAGCTGACTCGTTTTAGCATGTGTTCTCAGGTGCCCAGCAGGATTAGGATTGCTACAAGATATGCTAGCTCGAGTCGCATGTTTTCAAACATCTGGATTTCTCTGCATAACTTTTGTATTACAAATTTTGTATTGAAATTAATTTTGCGAACTCGCAACTTGTATACATATTACTTTTGGAAATGCACAACTATTTTCAAACATCTCATTTAGAGTCGTTCATTATGTACTTTTGTGCTTGTGATATTTGATTGGTAACACCCCGACCGGACCGCTTCCGCAACCCGAAATTTGGGGGTGTTACAGATTGGTATCAGAGCCTAAGGTTATAGTGAACTAGGTTGTATTTAGTGGGCCCAGACTATGACCGTTAGGCCGTATTCCTTATTAGGTATAACTGGTTCAGGGATTACATCATACGAGTTTAATTTAACATAGCGTAGCTAACTATGTACAATTAAATAAAGATGATGTGATATCTGAAAGGGGTTATACTGAATTAGGAATGCACTAGTTGACTCTGATTGTTATGTGCTTGACACCCTAGGCTATTATATGTACTGTAGGTATATATAAATAGGCCTTGCTTGTGTACTACTTCTACGTATCTATATATGTATATATATACTGAGTATATATAACACAATTCCACTGTACCATCACATACTCGCGAAGAGACACATCGTCGTCTTCCTCACCATCATGACTCAACACTTTCTCCTTATGTAAGAATAGGAGAATATCATACTTATCGCTGAACCTCGGAGAGGAGGCATAAACGTTGTATATGGAAATACAGACCCACACACGCTCATTGTTCACAAAATTAAAACAAACAACGACGTCACTACAAACAATTTATTCGAAAGAAATCTACTTGAGGAGTTTACGTCTAAGGACAAACCAACAAATTTCTCATCTTATGAGAAATCATTACCAAGGCGCGTCACACCTACTCCCCTCATACAATTTTCACTCGCTCTCATCGTCGGGCAGACGATCACCCATTTAAATCGGTCAACCACTACACTCGCATCTTGGAATGTTTTTCCAACGGTTAAACTAAAACTCAACAACTTACGCGCGCCTCGATTTCAACATTGATCATATTGGTTACCATTGGATTAGTATTGCGAGGGACACTCGTAATGACTAAGTCCACAAAAATCATCTCGATCACATTCCGATCATATCTCGGTACTCACACGATTCGATACTTCAGTGCCTACCTGGTTTGTTACCTCGGCACTTACATTTTTAGCCTTTGTGCTACAATTGGGAAACTACTTAACTACAACCTGTCTTTGGCCTTAGGGCTACACTCAACCAACACACAACACGTGGTGCTGTGATGTGACTCAAAAAGTCATGTTTTTATGTACTTATTTCCGCACTTTTTGGACTATTCTCTGGTGAAAACATTTCAAAACAATCATTTATCATCAAAAATCACCAAGGTAGTCTAAATACGGGTGTTGCTACAAAAATCAGCTGAAACACCCAATTCACACGCAAACCGAGGCAAAAACAATCACCTTAAATATTCCATTCTTGATTATCCTATCAAATTAGATCTTAATGCATATTTTATGATTCAATAGGAAAATCCAAGATCGGAGGTGAAAGAATCAAGAGAAACGGGTAAAGAATGAAGAAGATGTACAGTCTGAAAACCCGCCGATCGTCATCCGGAACACGCAAAAATCAAACACCTCCAAATTTGGCAAACTTAGTTTCATTAGAAGCGTAACGGAAAAACGAATCCAACGGCGCAAGAATCAAGCAAAACGGACTCCAAACGAAGAAGATACGGACGAACCAAGCAACCGAGAAATCAACGGAGGCCATATGGAGCACCAACCCCCCCTGGACACCTAGGTACCGTATACGGTACCCTAGGTTCCATATACGGCCCTTAGGGTGCCGTATACGGGGTGTGTTGCCTTGTTGGGTGCCGTTTGACCCCCCTTGGTCCGCTTGCCCCGTATGCTGCTTTGATGCTTGTATTTGGTGCTTCAAGACTTGTACCAAGGCTTTCATCCTTCTCCTATAAATACCAAGCTCCAGTTCTCAATTCCACACACCTCTCATCTCTCATTCACAATTCTCACTCTCTCTAGATTAGTTTCTCTCTCTAAAGTTTTGTAGTTAGTATAGTTAGTTTCTCTCTCTAGGGAACTAGAGAGGTATAAGTTAGCGGTTAGAGCTAGAGGAAAGTTGTAATTGGGTAATCAAGCTGTAGCAAGGTTATTCAAGTCAGACTGTCGTAATCCTCAGTATTACTCTTCTAATCCGGTGATATTATCTTATTCTCTTACTGTTATAATGTTTACTTTGCATATTATTTCAGTACGATCTATGATTATTACCATGCTGATTAGCTAGATTAATATGTGATTGTTGAAATGTAGATGTTAGGATTAGAGATGATGTTTAATTAATATATCTTATATATGATCGGTAGTTGTTATGCTGCATACATGTTTAGACTTATCCAGGATGTAGACTTAATTAATCACCCTTTCTGGTCTCTCACGTGACTGTTGCCTTAGGATAGGATCTGAACAACCCTAACTACGAATACACAGTTATCTCCTGTTTGTATGAAACTGTGGGATGGCCGTAATACGGCAGAATACTTGGTATAGCGTTGGAAATACCACTGGTAGAGTACAAATACGTGGAAGCCAAGGAAATGCCGGTGGTCTATCTCACCGTGGATTACCTGGAAGCAACCCTTCCAGACACGGGTCTAGGTCTTGTTAAGCCGTGAAAATGCTATAGTACACCGTTAAACTACCTCTGGTTATAAAGCTGTGTAAAGATATAATAGGTCTTTAAAACACTGTAGATATACCTAGGGTTAGAGTACTGTGGAAAATAAGGTCACTATACACTGTACATGTAACACCCGCCAAATTAGGACTAGAGATTAGTGCCTAATCGAATGTTAATACATGTAATTAGTTCCTGGTTAGGCTAATTAATGTATCGAATTATATATATATTGTTGAATATATACGAATATGCGGTTTGATTAAATCGTACGCAATTTAAATCGAATGTATTTCGATTCAATTTTATATGGACGTTGGTGACAAATTTTATTAAATAACGTTGTTATGTCAAAAATATTATTATAATAATATTTCGTATTTATTCGTATCGTACAATCAGAAAGTTATACAATTTAAAATGTAAAACGCGCAAACTAAATAAACCAACTTACATTTATAACTCAAACGTAAACTTATTTGTAAAATAATTAAATAAAATATCGCGTAATAATTTGTATTTAAAATGTACCAATTAATATTTAAAATGATTAATTAACGTTTAAACGACGGAGCAAAACGAACACCGCACGGAGCGGGAACGCGGGGCGAAAAATGGGAGGATAACCTCCCATTTCCCACTCTATTCTCTTACTTTCTCATTTCTCTTTCTCTTTCTCCTTTCTTTTCTCTCAATTCCACCAACCAACCAAAAACCCCCAACTTCACAAAATCGACAAATAAACGTACCAAACGACTTCGGATCTTCAAGATTTTTAGAGATTCACGACCACCGCGACACGATCTATCATCCTATCTTTTCGGATTTCTCATCCGACACTTTGTAAGTTTCCGACAAATCCCGAAATCTCTCGTTTTTAAATGTTTTCACTTGTTAGTAGTTTGTAACAACTTATAATGTCCCTATAAGGGTTGGGTAAAAGTTTTGGACCGAACGGAAACCGAAAAACTCGTTTTCGACACATTTTCCGGCCAACAGATCGCTACGTCGCATTTGGCCCAGAATTTATGCGACGTCAGCTTCTACGTCGCAAAACCCCTCGTGACGTCGCATAGTGCGACGTCAGTCATAACGTCGCATTAAATTGCGACGTCGCATATAGCGACGTCAGCCTTAACGTCGCCAATACCTCGCCACGTCGCACTTAGCGACGCAAGCCCCTACGTCGCAGAAATCACCTACGTCGCATTAGCGACGCAGCACCCTACGTCGCATTAAATTGCGAAACGTCGCCTTTAGCGACGTCATGCTTAACGACGCAGTCCTACCTGCGACGTCGCACCCAACGTCGCACCCCAACGTCGCACAAACCAGAACCTCAAAAACACAGATTTTTACTAAGTGTCGAGACTCGAAATTTATCACTCGATTTTACCCAAATTCAGATCCAGATGCGTTTTTCGTCAAAACAATATAGTAGAAATAAAAATTTTCCAAGCTGACCTGGCAGCTCGACCCCAGCCAGGGGCTCTGCCCCTTGGACCCCGCCAGGGGCTGCCGCCCCTTGGACCCCGCTACCAGGGGCGCTGCCCCCGGACCCCCGTACTTAGATTTCGTAACGGCTTCTAAAACACAATCAAAACACATTTTTCAAGTAAAACGCCACGAAATCGAAATGGTAATAATTGGGATTATTATTACAAATCCGTCACCAACGGGCCGTACACTTTTCAAACACTTAAACGTATCAACAAACAGTGGAGATTTGGACATTATAGTTGGACGAACAACTACAAGGTAGTCTTATTAGATACCTTCACATATTATAACCATCGCGTGTCGTGGACACCCTCAGGTTACAAGTCTTTGGACTTCATTTCGGCTAATCAACTTACGTTTGTTTAAACGCATTCAGACTCAGGTGAGTTTCATAGCCCCTCTTTTACTGTTTTACTCAGGGGTGTGATATACTGCTCAACTTTTAACATGTGAACGCAAGTACCAACTTTTCATATACTACATGAGTTTTTCGAAACTAATCATTTTAAAGTCCTCCGTCAGCATAGTTGTTAATACGTTGTAGCGTGAATATTAGTATATGGTACCATATAGGATTGACCCTCCTCGTCCGGGTTAGCAAGCACTAACCGGGTAAACGGACGTACTAATATTTGGGAAGACGAATGTTGATTAGGCATTCGTGGAGGCACCTCGCCCGGAATTCTCTATAGGGGACCCGGCCCTCGAGTTAAGCTCAACTATGTGCTCATGGCTGTATACACGATGATTATCATTAAATTGCTGGATGCAATTCATTATTTAATTGCTGGATGCAATTCATTATTAAATTGCTGGATGCAATTCATTTTTAAATCTTGCGGTTCATACGATATTACTTGATTTCAAACCTGTGAGCTCACCAGCTTTATAGCTGACCTTTTAGCATATATCGCAGGTACCCAGCAGTAGGATGTTTCTGCTTCAGGATTTAGCTCGAGTCAGCATACAGACGATTGAGATTTTCTTGCATTAGTATATTTTGTATAAGTACTTATGTACTGAAATCTCATTTTATTTAACTCGAGCTATGTAAAGCTTTAAATGTTGTAAACATTTCAGTTATCAATATATTTTGTAAAAACGACGCATATAGAGTCGTTTGCTATTTATCTTTGTGCTTTGTTATTGATTAGTAACACCCAAATCAAGCTTCCGCAAATCATCAAATTTGGGGGTGTTACAGATTGGTATCAGAGCCTAAGGTTATAGTGAACTAGGTTGCATTTAGTGAACCTAGACTATGACCATTAGGCAGTATTCCTTATTAGGTATGACTGGTTCAGGGATTACAGCATACGAGTTTAATTTAACATAGCCTGATCAACTATGTACAATTAAACAAAGATGATGTAAGATCTGAAAGTAGTTATGGCTGAACAGAATACAATAGAAGACTCTGACCTCGAGAGAACCGAGACTTAAACATGTTTATGCTAGATACTCAATAGGCTATATTATATAGGAACTATATGAATATAGGCCTCAATCTTACTAACGCTTTGTCTCAGAAATGGCAAACACACCATCAAATTCATCTCGTTCTCAATCCGGGTCGCAGAACCCAAGGGTAGCAAGGAGGAACTCCAGGTTGCCTCGAGCTGGCCCGTACTCCACTCACTCCACCTTGCCGGCTCTAGCCGCTAGGGTGAATCAACACGAGCAACGACTTCGCACCATGGATGTCGTGTTGCAGGAAACAAACGAAAAACTGGAGACTTACATCCCTCGAACGCATAGAACAAGTCTCCGACGATCTTGAAACCACTAACAACAACATGGATATCCTTCGTAATCAAATAATAGAAATAAGGGTGGAAAATGCCCTTCTGCAACAAAGGATGGATGAATGTGTGCAACGCTCACTTGAGGCGGAAGAATATGCGCGTGGACTAACACAACGACTTGCACTAGCAGAAGACAACGCCCGACAAGCTAGCAGGCTTGCAAACACTGTGGACCGTCTTGTCACGATGATAGAACAAATTAATCTACGTTAAGACTAGTGTAGTCTTTGTCTTGTAATCTACCCTGTAATCTAGTAACTATCTACGCGCTATTCTATAATTCGGTCGGATGTAACAATTCCCGACATCTTTTGTAATACATCTGTAGGATGTAACCTTTGAACTGGTATCATCTATCAAGTATTCTTGCTGTTTTCGACTCATATTAATTGCCATTATTCCTGTATTACTGCTTTTATACATGTACATCTGAGATAAATACAACTTTCTTGCAAAATCTCATGTATCTTCATTTCTTTTATTGAAGAATCATGCCGCCAAAGACCAGACCTTACACTGATGCTAAGATTACGTCACTCATAACCCAGGCTGTTACTGAAGCCTTAGCTCGGAATACCCCACCAAACTCCACAAGAAACAGCGATACCGCTGGAACCTCTACCACCAAACCTTGTTCTTACAAGGACTTTCAAAGCTGCAAACCCTCGAGTTTCAAGGGTTCTGAAGGAGCCATCGGACTAATCAGATGGTTCGAGAAAATGGAAACTGTTTTCCGTGTCAGCAAATGCGCGGAGAACGACAAAGTAAACTTCGCCACCTGCTCTTTTGAAGATGATGCCCACTCTTGGTGGAATTCATATACCCAATCAGTGGGTGTTGACATTGCCTACCAAATCACTTGGGAGGAATTGAAAGCCAAACTCACTGCCAAGTACTGCTCTATCGCCAAACTCCAAAAGCTGGATGAGGAGTTCTGGAACTTAAAGGTTCAGGGTGGTGACATCGATGGTTATACCACCAGGTTTCAACAACTAGCTGCTCTCCGCCCAGCTATGGTAAGCACTGAACCTGATAAAATCAGGAAGTACGCCCTTGGTCTCCCTGATTTTGTTCGGGGACACGTCATCTCTTCCAAACCAACCACCATTGACGATGCAATCTCATTGGCCCAAGACCTGATGTCTATGAGCCAAGATTCTGAACCACCCACTTCATCCTCCCAAAACAACAAACGCAAGTGGTCTGACTACCACAACAACCACTCCAACCAACAAAACAAGAAACCCGACACCATCAAAGCTTACAACACCACCACTGACATCATCCGGGGTTACACGGGGAGCAAACCATATTGTCCCAAGTGCAGCCGTCACCATGAGGGTTCCTGTGGTCCCTTTTGCAACAACTGCAAGAGGTACGACCACCTCACCAAAGATTGCCGTTCACCTGCCAACAACAATTCCAACAACAACACCAGACCACCCAAAGTATGCTTTGAGTGTGGGAAACCTGGGCATTTCAGGGACTCGTGCCCAAAACTGAAGAACAACAACAACAACAACCGCAACAACAACAACAACAACACTCGCAGCAGAGCTTTCGTCATCAAATCTGGGGACGCCCGCCAGGACCCGAATGTGGTCTCGGGTATGTTCCTCCTCAACAACTTAACTGCTTCTGTTCTATTTGATACTGGTGCTGATAGAAGCTTTATCTCCGATGATTTTTGCCCATTACTTGACATCACTCCTGTTGCCTTAGATGTTAAGTACACTGTAGAGCTAGCCAATGGAAAACTTGTAGAAACCACCAGTGTGATACCTAATTGCACTTTAAACCTAGCTGACGAGACCTTTTCGATCGATCTTATACCCATTGAAATCGGCAGTTTCGACGTCATTATTGGAATGGACTGGTTGTCCAAACATCGAGCTGAAATCGTTTGTCACGATAAGATCGTCCGTATCCCACTCGCTGTCGGTGGAACCTTGATCATACAGGGGGAGACCGGTGGGACGGGACTCAATATAATCTCCTGCTTAAAAACCCGAAAATTTCTGAGAAAGGGTTACCCTGCGATACTTGCACACATCACCGAGAAGAAGTCGGAGGAGAAGCGACTTGAGGATGTGCCGATTGTTAGAGACTTTCCCGAAGTCTTTCCGGAAGAACTACCTGGTCTACCTTCGCCTAGACAGGTTGAGTTCTCAATCGATCTCGTGCCGGGTGCCGCACCGGTGGCCCGCGCACCATACCGTTTAGCCCCATCTGAACTTCAGGAGTTGTCCTCTCAGTTACAGGAACTTCTGGATCGAGGATTCATTAGACCAAGTTCGTCACCTTGGGGAGCTCCGGTCTTATTTGTCAAAAAGAAGGACGGTTCATTCCGAATGTGCATCGACTATCGAGAGTTGAACAAATTGACCGTCAAGAACCGTTATCCACTTCCTCGCATTGATGATTTATTCGACCAACTTCAGGGTTCAAGTTTCTACTCAAAAATCGACCTGCGATCAGGCTATCATCAGTTACGAGTTCGCGACACCGATATTCCGAAAACTGCTTTCAGAACTCGTTACGGGCACTACGAATTCCAAGTGATGCCCTTCGGTCTAACCAACGCACCGGCTGTATTCATGGACCTCATGAACCGGGTGTGCAAACCTTACCTCGATAAGTTTGTCATTGTCTTTATCGATGACATACTCATTTACTCGCGCAACGAGCAAGAACATGCGCAACACCTTAAGACCATCCTTGAACTACTTAGACACGAGGAGCTTTATGCAAAATTTTCTAAGTGTGAGTTTTGGATTCAAACTGTTCAATTTCTTGGTCACGTGATCGACAGTCAGGGAATTCACGTGGACCCATCAAAGATCGAGGCTATCAAAGACTGGCAAGCACCCACCTCTGCAACTGAAGTACGACAATTTTTGGGTCTTGCTGGGTATTATCGACGATTTATCGAAAACTTCTCCAAAATAGCTCAATCACTCACGGTACTGACTCAGAAGGACAAAAGGTTCGATTGGACCGAGAAACAAGAGTCAGCGTTCCAACTTCTGAAACAAAAGCTTTGCAGTGCTCCAATTCTTTCACTACCCGAAGGCACCGATGACTTCGTGGTATACTGCGATGCTTCTCACCAAGGTCTTGGTTGCGTGCTGATGCAACGAGACAAGGTCATTGCTTATGCCTCACGACAGCTAAAAATTCACGAAAAGAACTACACCACTCATGATCTCGAGCTTGGAGCTGTCGTTTTTGCTCTCAAAATCTGGAGACATTATCTCTACGGCACTAAGTGCACTATCTTTACCGACCACAAAAGTCTCCAACATATCTTCGATCAGAAGGATCTCAATATGAGGCAACGTCGATGGGTCGAGTTGCTTATCGATTACGATTGTGAGATCAGGTACCATCCAGGGAAGGCTAATGTTGTAGCCGATGCCCTCAGTCGAAAGGAACGACCTAAACCACTTCGAGTCCGAGCCCTCAGTATGACCATTCATAACGATCTTACCATTCAAATTCATACAGCTCAGATCGAAGCCCTGAAAGCTGAAAACATAAAAAATGAAGCCTTGCGAGGCATTGACAAACAATTTGAAATCAAACCTAACGGGATTAGGTATTTCTCAAACCGAATCTGGTTGCCCAGTTTTGGGAACCTAAGAGACTTGGTGATGGACGAGGCTCACAAGTCTAAATATTCTATTCATCCCGGATCCGATAAGATGTACCACGGCATCAAGGAATTCTATTGGTGGCCAAACATGAAAGCCGAAATCGCCACTTATGTCAGCAAGTGTCTTACTTGCTCGAAAGTCAAAACAGAACATCAGAAACCTCCTGGCTTACTCCAGCAACCTGAAATCCCTGAATGGAAATGGGAACAAATTGCCATGGATTTCATAACCAAACTACCCAAGTCGTCGAGCGGTTGCGATACCATTTGGGTGATCGTCGATCGTCTCACCAAATCTGCTCATTTTCTGGCAATCAAAGAAAACGATAAAATGGAACGCCTCACACAAATCTACATCAAGGAAATCATTTCTCATCACGGTGTTCCAATCTCGATCATCTCCGATAGGGATGCCCGTTTCACCTCTCACTTTTGGCAATCACTTCAAAAAGCTTTGGGTACCCGTCTCGATATGAGTACCGCATACCATCCTCAAACCGACGGCCAAAGTGAGCGAACCATTCAAACACTGGAAGACATGCTACGAGCCTGCGTAGTTGACTTCGGTACAAATTGGGAAAAACATCTACCGTTGTGCGAATTTTCGTACAATAACAGTTATCACGCCAGCATTAAGGCTGCACCTTTTGAGGCACTGTACGGTCGTAAGTGCCGATCACCGATCTGTTGGACTGAAGTGGGAGATAGTCAACTCACTGGTCCTGAACTCATTCACGCCACCACTGAGAAAATTGTGGAAATCCAAAACAGACTCAAAGCCGCACGTGATCGTCAGAAAAGTTATGCTGACGTGAGACGCAAACCACTCGAGTTCCAAGTTGGGGATCGAGTACTCTTAAAAGTATCGCCTTGGAAAGGCGTCATCCGTTTTGGCAAACGCGGGAAGTTGAATCCCCGGTACATCGGACCTTTTGAGATCCTCGAACGGATTGGCCCCGTAGCTTATCGATTGCAGCTGCCATCCGAACTCAGCAGCGTGCACCCTACTTTTCATATTTCAAATCTGAAGAAGTGTCTGTCTGATGAGACACTTATCATTCCATTAGATGAAATTCGTGTTGACGATAAACTTCACTTCGTTGAGGAACCCGCTGAAATTATGGACCGTGAGGTCAAACAACTGAAACAAAGTCGTATTCCCATCGTCAAGGTCAGATGGAATTCGCGGCGTGGTCCGGAATTCACCTGGGAACGGGAAGACCAAATGCGACTCAAATATCCTCAACTTTTCACTGATTCCACATCAAACACGACTTTGAGCTAAATTTCGGGACGAAATTCTTCTAACAGGGGGAGAATGTAACACCCGCCAAATTAGGACTAGAGATTAGTGCCTAATCGAATGTTAATACATGTAATTAGTTCCTGGTTAGACTAATTAATGTATCGAATTATATATATATTGTTGAATATATACGAATATGCGGTTTGATTAAATCGTACGCAATTTAAATCGAATGTATTTCGATTCAATTTTATATGGACGTTGGTGACAAATTTTATTAAATAACGTTGTTATGTCAAAAATATTATTATAATAATATTTCGTATTTATTCGTATCGTACAATCAGAAAGTTATACAATTTAAAATGTAAAACGCGCAAACTAAATAAACCAACTTACATTTATAACTCAAACGTAAACTTATTTGTAAAATAATTAAATAAAATATCGCGTAATAATTTGTATTTAAAATGTACCAATTAATATTTAAAATGATTAATTAACGTTTAAACGACGGAGCAAAACGAACACCGCACGGAGCGGGAACGCGGGGCGAAAAATGGGAGGATAACCTCCCATTTCCCACTCTATTCTCTTACTTTCTCATTTCTCTTTCTCTTTCTCCTTTCTTTTCTCTCAATTCCACCAACCAACCAAAAACCCCCAACTTCACAAAATCGACAAATAAACGTACCAAACGACTTCGGATCTTCAAGATTTTTAGAGATTCACGACCACCGCGACACGATCTATCATCCTATCTTTTCGGATTTCTCATCCGACACTTTGTAAGTTTCCGACAAATCCCGAAATCTCTCGTTTTTAAATGTTTTCACTTGTTAGTAGTTTGTAACAACTTATAATGTCCCTATAAGGGTTGGGTAAAAGTTTTGGACCGAACGGAAACCGAAAAACTCGTTTTCGACACATTTTCCGGCCAACAGATCGCTACGTCGCATTTGGCCCAGAATTTATGCGACGTCAGCTTCTACGTCGCAAAACCCCTCGTGACGTCGCATAGTGCGACGTCAGTCATAACGTCGCATTAAATTGCGACGTCGCATATAGCGACGTCAGCCTTAACGTCGCCAATACCTCGCCACGTCGCACTTAGCGACGCAAGCCCCTACGTCGCAGAAATCACCTACGTCGCATTAGCGACGCAGCACCCTACGTCGCATTAAATTGCGAAACGTCGCCTTTAGCGACGTCATGCCTAACGTCGCAGTCCTACCTGCGACGTCGCACCCAACGTCGCACCCCAACGTCGCACAAACCAGAACCTCAAAAACACAGATTTTTACTAAGTGTCGAGACTCGAAATTTATCACTCGATTTTACCCAAATTCAGATCCAGATGCGTTTTTCGTCAAAACAATATAGTAGAAATAAAAATTTTCCAAGCTGACCTGGCAGCTCGACCCCAGCCAGGGGCTCTGCCCCTTGGACCCCGCCAGGGGCTGCCGCCCCTTGGACCCCGCTACCAGGGGCGCTGCCCCCGGACCCCCGTACTTAGATTTCGTAACGGCTTCTAAAACACAATCAAAACACATTTTTCAAGTAAAACGCCACGAAATCGAAATGGTAATAATTGGGATTATTATTACAAATCCGTCACCAACGGGCCGTACACTTTTCAAACACTTAAACGTATCAACAAACAGTGGAGATTTGGACATTATAGTTGGACGAACAACTACAAGGTAGTCTTATTAGATACCTTCACATATTATAACCATCGCGTGTCGTGGACACCCTCAGGTTACAAGTCTTTGGACTTCATTTCGGCTAATCAACTTACGTTTGTTTAAACGCATTCAGACTCAGGTGAGTTTCATAGCCCCTCTTTTACTGTTTTACTCAGGGGTGTGATATACTGCTCAACTTTTAACATGTGAACGCAAGTACCAACTTTTCATATACTACATGAGTTTTTCGAAACTAATCATTTTAAAGTCCTCCGTCAGCATAGTTGTTAATACGTTGTAGCGTGAATATTAGTATATGGTACCATATAGGATTGACCCTCCTCGTCCGGGTTAGCAAGCACTAACCGGGTAAACGGACGTACTAATATTTGGGAAGACGAATGTTGATTAGGCATTCGTGGAGGCACCTCGCCCGGAATTCTCTATAGGGGACCCGGCCCTCGAGTTAAGCTCAACTATGTGCTCATGGCTGTATACACGATGATTATCATTAAATTGCTGGATGCAATTCATTATTTAATTGCTGGATGCAATTCATTATTAAATTGCTGGATGCAATTCATTTTTAAATCTTGCGGTTCATACGATATTACTTGATTTCAAACCTGTGAGCTCACCAGCTTTATAGCTGACCTTTTAGCATATATCGCAGGTACCCAGCAGTAGGATGTTTCTGCTTCAGGATTTAGCTCGAGTCAGCATACAGACGATTGAGATTTTCTTGCATTAGTATATTTTGTATAAGTACTTATGTATTGAAATCTCATTTTATTTAACTCGAGCTATGTAAAGCTTTAAATGTTGTAAACATTTCAGTTATCAATATATTTTGTAAAAACGACGCATATAGAGTCGTTTGCTATTTATCTTTGTGCTTTGTTATTGATTAGTAACACCCAAATCAAGCTTCCGCAAATCATCAAATTTGGGGGTGTTACAGTACACATGCCTAGGGATGAACGACCGATGGCAAAGGAGGGTCTAATCCATGACGGAAGTATTAGAACTTAATCAGATAAAAACAAGAGTTAGGAAATGAAAGCAAGGATGCCGACTGTGTTCCCAGATGCTTAAAACCCACTAAACTCTACTTAACCGATAGTTTAACTTATTCAACATACAACCAGTATTGCTCTGTTAAAATTGGATAGACATAGGTGTTAAGAAAAGTCAGTGTTGTAGACTGTCACCTTATTCCTTAACCCCATTCAGAGGGTCGCTTGGTCTCCGAAAGAGACGGTGAGGTGGGTGTGAAGACAGTCCCATCTGACCAGAATCAGGATAGCCTAGGATTTAGTGACATATGCTTTAGGGTTACACCTAGATGTAGGGTCCTAGTGTTTACACCGACCGTTTAGAAGATCTTAGCTAGAGTAATCACCTATCATCAATATAATGGATATCATCCCGAAACCCTAATCGTCGAAGTTTCTGCAATCACTCTCTACCTGCTGCTTATATTCTCGTTTACTTTTCTGCAATTTATTTTCTGTCTTTAGATTAGATTAGATAAAACCAAAACCGTACCTACCTTGTTCTAAACCCATCCTATTGTCAAATCATCTTTGGTAGGTCCCAATTCAATTCAATTCGTTCCGATTTTGGACGACACTCGAGTTATACTTGCCACCTTACCCACAAGGTAGGTAGCTTGCATAGTTTGAGCCCAGCAAAATAAAAATTTTAAAACTTCACTGCCGTTCACCTATGTTGCGGTCGGACCAACGACCGGGGTAAAACCCGACCGACGGACGGGGGTGACGACAAGTTTTTGGCGCCGCTGCCGGAGATCGGTTTCGTCAAGAATTGAATTCTGCTTTAGATAATTAGCTTTAGGAGATCCTTCCTTAAGATTATCATTACTTAGGAAGTTAAATGCTTTATTAGTTAGATAACTTAGTTCTTAAACCCTAGAAAATACAAAAAAATTAGAAAATGAAAAACCCTAATTCTCCTTCAAACCCCATCTCTCCTCTCAATCAAATGATGACGGATGAGATGACGGCCTTGGTAGATGCGGAATTCTTTGATTGTCCAGAGTATGAGTCAAACTCCTCTGACGTTAGAGAGGTCTGTGTTAACCATGAAGTTGAGAACCCAAAAATATCGAGCTTAGACTTAGCTTTTGATGAATCTCAGTAGAAGATTCCAGCTTCTGTTACTGTTGCTTTAAGTGGTCAACCCACACTTGACCCTGAGATTTTGTCAATCTTGTCTAGGTATCCGCACTATATTAGACCTGCTACTTTACCTGATGATGAACCGTTTGGAATCGAAGTGTTCTTCTATCCACCCATGCCTTGGATGGATTTGAATGAATGTCTTCACTGTTTAGATGAATACTTTGAGTACGATCTCCCAGATATTTTGCGAGCCCACCCCACTACTCTTTATTCAAGTATAGTTGAGGAAGAGCGTCTCCAATATCAGGTTGAGTCTGAGTTTAGGATAGAAACACCAACCCGATTAAACACTGAATTTAGGAATCATCTACCCGAATCAAAAACAGACCATCACTTAGGAAATTCTCTCAAGCCCAATAGGAGGATAGATATCTATGCCAACTTTCTGAAATATCTTAAGATATCTGATTTTCCCTTTACATATGAGCAGAGAAAGTCCTTTGTTGATATTGATAGGATTATTAGACTTCTTCGTGCTAACCATAGTATAAAAGACGAGCTATTGTTAAAATCAGAGTTAGATCTTTTAATGGATTTACTTGCCAACTCCGATTATCCCTCTGATTCACAACCTAGGATTAATCGTTATGTTGCGTTCCTGATTGAGGAGCTTGAATTTTGGATAGAAAGAAGCCCTATCAAGTCTGGCATGATTCTTGCAGATATTCCATTCTTTGTTGATCCTGCTACTTATTTAATTAATGAACTTAGAGCTATTTTTCCTGAATCAACTGAAGAGGCCATGGACGCTGCTTTCTTTGCAAAAAGGAAACAGATCCATATCCAGCTAATCCAGTTATTCCAAAAAACCAAATTCCCGTTTACTAACCAATAGAAGATTTATATCAAAGAGCTTTCGCAAGCAGTTCACACTATTTACGGAAATCCTGATTCTTCTGAGGAAACGGAATTTGTGGATTTACTTTCAAAACTGCTCTATGATCTGTCTTATCTAGATACAGGATTTAGGGATGGCATTTCAAACCAGAATAGGTGAAACGGGAATTTAATCGTTTTGTCGATGCATTGTTACACCTCAGTCAGGAAGAACGAGAATTCTTAGTAGAATTTGAACGGTATTACATAAATCCTGCTGATTTAGTTTACTATGTCATCCGAGCTCTCCGAGGTATATTTATTCTCTGATATACCTTGTCTCTATCCGAAGCATCAACCGTACCCAAAAGTGTCATCTCGGACACTATCCGGTAAAATAGTAAGTCTGGTATGGACGAGCTTTCGTCTTTAACAAAGCGCTCTTGGGAGGCACCCCAAGCTTATCTAGGATAATTAATATTAGTTAGTGTTAGGTTAAATTAATTTATCGTTTTAAAGCTTTCAATTAAAAACCAAGAAAACGTCTTTTAAACTTTAAACTCGCGCGATTCGCGTAAGTTCGAACTTTTCAGAAAAATTTAACAAAGTTTTAGTTTTAAAATTTTGGTAAATTAATTATGATTTGTTTTAAAGTTTAAAGTACACAAAAATATTGTTTCGTTTTTAAATAAACTCGTTTCGTTTAAACGCAAAGAACTTTTCGCGCGAAATTTAAAACACAATTTTTTTCGCGAAATTTTTTTTATAAAGATTCGTATTTACTTTTGGTTACTTTATTAAAAATCTTAAAACCTTTCGAAAACCAATCGTACGTATCGTATCTCTCGCGTTTTAAATTAAAACGTATTTAAACCAAGAGGAAGGGATTCACTACCAAACAAAAGGTCAAAAAGTCAAAATTTCTCTCCCTTCCCCTTCCCCAAAACCGTCGGCCATCACCACCATCTCCAAAACCTCCATTTTCCACCATTTTTGATGATTTAAAGTTTCAAGATCTTCATTTTATCATCTCTCTTGCATACATAACATCATTTCATCACTTGCAAGGTAATTCCTAACTCAAATCTTTAAATTTAATTAACTTTTTAAAAGTTAGGGTTTCAACTCTTGATCTATGAAATTTGTAACAACCGCCAAATTAGGGCTAGTATTAGCGCCTAATTCTTTGTTAATACATGTAATTAGTTCTGTGTTAGGCTAATCTATGTATCAGATTATATGTTGGTAAATATATACAACTTTGCGATTTGACTGAAATCGTACGCAACTAAAATAGAATGAAATTCTATTCGATTAACACGGACGTTGGTGAACAAATGTTTATAAACTAAAATAACGCAATTATGACCGAAACGCTATCTTATAATAGTTAGTAATTATCTCGTATCGCTCGATCAAAGTTTACACGATTTAAAAACAAAAGTATTCAAACGCATTTAAACTATATTATATTTCAAACAAATAAAGATTTAAAGAAATAATTTAAGTAAATTATTTAATAACACTCGCATTTCAAAAGGATAATTCACGTGTAAAAATAAATAATTTAACGTAAAACGACGGAGAAAACGAACACCACCCGGAACGTGGAGCGGAGACTGAAGGTGGGGGAGCTCCACCAAAACCCCACCCACCTCCATTTTCTTCTTCATTTTCATTCTCTTCTTTCTCTCTCTTTCCTCCTTTTCTCTCTTTATTTTCTCTAACTAAAAACCTCCAAAAACCTCACAAAATCGACAAATAAACGTACAAAACGAGCTTGGATCACACCTCTCCTTTGGAAGAAAACGTTCACCACTACCCGATCTACATTCCTATCTTTTCGGATTTTCAATCCGACACTTTGTAAGTTTCCGACAAATCCCGACATCTCTCGTGTTTGATCATTTTTACTAGTTTATGGTTTAAATAGGCTTATTATGTTCATATAAGGGTTGGGTAAAAGATTTGGACCCAACGGAAACCGGAAAACTCGTTTTCGACTAAATTTCCGGCCATCAGACCGCTACGTCGCACCTGGCCAGGGGCCTCTGCGACGTCGCGACCTACGTCGCACAAAAACCTCAACGTCGCACTAGCGACGCAGCCCTTTACGTCGCATTAATTTGCGGACGTCATACATGGCGACGTAGACTTTAACGTCGCAAACCGAACCAACGTCGCATTAGCGACGTCGCCCCCTACGTCGCATTGATTTGCGAAGGTCGCATCATGCGACGTACCTGCCTACGTCGCACCTTACGTCGCTTGCAACGTCGCATGCGACGTCGCACAAACCAGAACCTAAAAAACTCACATTTTCATTAAGTGTCGAACTTTCACAACCTCAAATCCTTATACGATACGACCTAACAATCATAATAAAACATACTTTCCTATTGCAATTACCTTAATTTGCGTATTGAATGGTAAACTTTAAATATAACAAATCACCAACGGGCCGTATACGTTGATACGAACGCGAACAAACCAACATTTAAACACAACGGGTTGTATGAACAACTAGCCTAGATGGTCTTGCGAGACATCTACTTACTTAACCTTACGTGTTTAGGCACTAGAAGGTTACGGGTTCGGAGAACCTACTTGCTTTACTACTATTTGCTAATTACCACTGCTCGACTCAGGTGAGTCTTACAGCCCCATTTTTTTTTTACTGTTTTATACTTTGGGGTGAGATACTTAGCAACTGTTTTACGTATGAACACAATGTACTGAACTGAAAACATTACTGATTACAAACAAACGCATGAGTTACTTTTATCCACTGAAAGCCTCCTAATCGTAAGTTGTTAGTTATGGACTTAAGCGCGATTACTAACAGATGGATCCATTTGGGACTGACAATCCCTGTCTGGGGTGGTAGCGCCACCACGTACTGATTTACACGTAGAAACAGACATATTAGTATTTGTTACATATGAGTGTGCGGATAGCACTCACGGGGGTACGTGATATATTCACACTACACGGTTAAGCTTCAACTTATGAGCTCATGGCACTGTACTGATTTACTGAATTACTTACTTTGCTTGATAGCAATACGGGTACATACTTGTGGTTCGTAACACCTACTTATTACTAAACCTGTAAGATTCACCAACCTTTTTGGTTGACACTTTTTAGCTTTGTATCTCAGGTACACTTACGGAGTAGGATCACTCCGGGATTACTAGCTAGAGTCGCATGATTTCCAAACTGCATTTAACGGAGATTCTTTGGCATTATCTTTTGTAACTATGGTTATGTAATAGAATCTCCCGCTATACGCGAGGGCTCTAGGGAACCACACTTTTGTAAAGAAAACTATATGTTTTCAAACAATTCAAATTATGAAATGTAACTATTTTACAAAACGTCTCATTTAGAGGTCGTTTGCTGTATATCTTGTGCTTTGTATATTGATTAGTAACACCCAAGTATGCTTCCGCAAATCACTAAATTTGGGGGTGTTACAGATTGGTATCAGAGCCTAAGGTTATAGTGAACTAGGTTGCATTTAGTGGGCCTAGACTATGACCGTTAGGCAGTATTTCCTTACTAGGCATGATTGGTTCAGGAATTACATCATACGACTTTAATTTAACATAGCCTGATCAACTTTGTACAATTAAGGAAAGATGATGTAAGGTCTGAAATGGTTATGTTGAGCCGGAATACATTAGTGACTCTGATCTCGAGAGAACCGAGACTTAAACATGTTTATGCTAGACACTCAATAGGCTATATTATATAGGAACTATATGAATATAGGCCTTAATCTTACTAACGCTTTGTCTCAGAAATGGCAAATATCCCATCCAATTCATCTCGTTCTCAATCCGGGTCGCAGAACCCAAGGGTAGCAAGGAGGAACAACAGGTTGCCTCGAGCTGGCCCGTACTCTACCCACTTCACCTTACCAACCTTAGCAGCTAGGATGAACCAACACGAGCAACGACTTCGCACCATGGATGTCGTGTTGCAGGAAACAAACGAAAACTGGAGACTTACATCACTTGAACGCATCGAACAAGTCTCTGAGGATCACGAAACCACCGTTAATAATGTGGACGTTCTTTTCAACAAGGTGGTGGAGATAAGCGTGGAAACCGCTCTTTTGAAACAAAGACTTGATGAGTGTGAACAACGCTCACGGGAAACGGAAGAATCTAACCGCGGATTGGTACAGCGACTAGCATTAACTGAAGACAATGCTCGACAAGCCAGCAGACTTGCAAATACTGTGGATCGTCTCATCGAAATGATGGAGCAGATTAACCTACGTTAAGACTAGCGTTGTCTTTGTTTTGTAAACTATCCTGTAATCTAGTAACTATCTAAGCGCTACTCTATGTTTCAGTCGGATGTAACAATTCCCGACACCTTTTGTAATACATCCGCAGGATGTAACCTTTGAACTCATATCATCTATCAAATATTCCTTGCTGTTTCGACTCATATTAATTGCCATAATCCTTTTTCATATTGATGTTATGTATTACCAACTTTATACGTGTACATCTGAAATAAATGCAATTCTCTTACAAAATCTCATGTATCTTCATTTCTTTTATTGAAGAATCATGCCGCCAAAGTCAAGACCTTACACTGATGCTCAGATCACGTCACTCATAACCCAGGCTGTTACTGAAGCCTTGGCTCGGAATACTCCACCTAACTCCACAAGAAACAGCGATGCCGCTGAAACCTCTGCTGCTAAACCTTGTTCATACAAGGATTTTTCAAAACTGCAAACCCTTGAGCCTCAAGGGAACCGAAGGAGCCATCGGACTTATCAGATGGTTCGAAAAGATGGAATCCGTTTTCCGCATCAGCAAATGTGCGGAGGACGACAAAGTCAAATTCTCCACCTGCACCCTCGAAGATGGTGCCCTCTCGTGGTGGAATTCCTATACCCAGTCTGTGGGTATTGACACCGCTTATCTACTCCCTTGGGAGGATCTGAAGAAAATGCTCACGGATGAGTATTGCCCGTCCGAACAACTTCACAAGCTGGACGAAGAGTTCTGGAACTTAAAAGTGCAAGGAACTGATATCGTTGGATACACAACCAGATTCCAACAACTCACCGTCCTTCGCCCAGCTATGGCAGGTACTGGGCTCGACAAGATTAAGAAATACATCCGCGGCCTCCCGGAACCCGTCTGGGGAAATGTCGCCTCATCAAACCAAACCACCCTTCATGGTGCCATTCGGTTGGCCCATGAACTTCTAGCTATGAACGAGGACCCAGAACCACCCACTCCATCCTCCAACAACAATAAAAGAAAATGGTCCGACAACCACAACAACCACCAAACCAAGAAACCCGAGACCATTAAAGCCTACACCTCCAATACTGATGACAAGGGGGCGTACAAGGGAACCAAGCCCTATTGCTCAAAGTGCCAACGACACCACCATGGTTCGTGTCCCTGTAGCAAGTGTAAGAGATTTGGACACTTGGCTAAGGATTGTAGAACAAACACCACTGACACCAACATCTTTGCACCAAAGACCTGTTATGGGTGCAACGGTACGGGGCATTTCAAGAAAGACTGCCCGAAGCTGAACAACAACAACAAGAACAACAACAATGCTCGAGGAAGAGCTTTTGTGCTGAAATCTGGGGAAGCCCGTCAAGACCCGAATGTGGTCACGGGTACGTTTCTTCTCAACAACTTGACTGCATCTGTATTATTTGATACTGGTGCTGATAAGAGCTTTATTTCTGACGAGTTTTATCCACTACTTGACACCACACCTATTGCCTTAGATTCTAAGTACACGGTAGAATTGGCAAACGGAAAACTTATTGAGGCCGACATTGTGATACCTAATTGCACTCTAAACTTAGCTAACGAGATCTTTTCCATTGACTTGATACCTGTCGAAATCGGCAGCTTTGACCTCATCGTCGGTATGGATTGGTTGTCCAAGCACCGAGCTGAAATCATTTGCTTTGAGAAAATTGTACGCATTCCTCTCGTCACCGGTGGAACTTTGAGCATACAAGGGGAGACCGGTGGGACGAGAATAAATATTATTTCTTGCATGAAAACCTGAAAATACTTGAGGAAAGGGTACCAGGCAATCCTCGCACACGTTATGGAGAAAAAGTCGGTGGAGAAGCGACTTGAGGATGTGCCTATCGTTCGAGACTTCCCAGAAGTCTTTCCTGAAGACTTGCCTGGCCTACCGCCAACTAGACAAGTCGAATTCTCTATTGATCTTGTGCCCGGCGCAGCACCCGTGGCACGAGCCCCTTACCGACTAGCCCCATCTGAACTTCAGGAGTTGTCTACTCAGTTACTGGAACTCCTGGACAAGGGATTTATTCGACCAAGTTCCTCACCTTGGGGAGCTCCGGTCCTGTTTGTGAAAAAGAAAGACGGTTCTTTCCGCATGTGCATCGACTACCGCGAACTCAACAAATTAACTGTCAAGAACCGTTACCCACTTCCTCGCATCGATGACCTGTTCGACCAACTTCAGGGGTCGAGTTTCTACTCAAAGATCGATCTACGGTCAGGTTATCACCAACTCCGAGTTCGTGACGATGACATCCCAAAAACTGCTTTCCGAACTCGCTACGGGCATTATGAATTCCAAGTGATGCCATTCGGCTTAACCAACGCACCGGCTGTATTCATGGACCTTATGAATCGGGTGTGCAAACCCTACCTTGACAAGTTTGTTATCGTCTTCATCGATGACATTCTGATTTACTCGCGCAACGAACAAGAGCACGCGCAACACCTGAAAACCGTCCTAGAGCTGCTCAAACACGAAGAGTTATACGCCAAATTCTCTAAGTGTGAGTTCTGGATGCAAACCGTTCAATTCCTTGGACACGTCATTGACAATCAAGGGATTCATGTCGATCCTTCAAAAATCGAGGCTATCAAGTGTTGGCAAGCACCTTCTACACCGACCGAGGTACGCCAATTCTTAGGACTCGCCGGATACTACAGACGATTCATTGAGAATTTTTCGAAAATAGCCCTACCTCTCACTGCACTGACTCAAAAAGAAAAGAAGTTCGATTGGACTGACAAACAGGAGTCAGCTTTTCAACAACTAAAACAGAAACTCTGCAGTGCACCTATCTTATCTTTACCCGAAGGCAACGATGACTTCGTGGTATACTGTGATGCTTCACACCAAGGTCTTGGTTGCGTGCTGATGCAACGAGACAAGGTTATCGCTTACGCCTCTCGACAACTCAAGGTCCACGAAAAGAATTACACAACTCATGACCTAGAGTTGGGGGCTGTTGTTTTCGCTCTGAAAATCTGGAGACACTACTTATACGGTACCAAGTGTACAATCTTTACCGACCATAAAAGTCTCCAACATATCTTCGATCAAAAGGATCTCAACATGAGGCAACGTCGATGGGTCGAGTTGCTTACTGATTACGATTGCGAAATTCGCTATCATCCAGGCAAGGCGAATGTTGTCGCCGATGCCTTAAGCCGAAAAGAACGAGTGAAACCACTTCGAGTTCGAGCTCTCGGTATGACCATTCACAACGACCTCATCAATCAAACTCGCACAGCTCAACTCGAAGCACTCAAACCGGAAAACTTGATAAACGAGGCCTTGCGGGGCATGGACAAACAATTTGAAACCAAACCTAACGGGGCCAAATACTTCTCGAATCGAATCTGGTTACCAAGTTTTGGGAACCTGCGAGACTTGGTGATGAATGAAGCTCACAAGTCAAAATACTCTATACACCCCGGTGCCGACAAAATGTATCACGGCATCAAGGAAATGTACTGGTGGCCCAACATGAAATCTGACATTGCAACCTATGTTAGCAAGTGTCTTACTTGTTCTAAAGTTAAAGCTGAACACCAGAAACCTTCCGGTTTGCTACAACAACCTGAAATACCACAATGGAAATGGGAGCAGATCACCATGGATTTCATTACTAAGCTCCCGAAAACTTCTAACGGTTGCGATACCATTTGGGTGATCGTTGACCGACTCACTAAATCTGCTCATTTCCTAGCCATCAAAGAAACTGATAAGATGGAACGTTTGACACGAATCTACCTGAAAGAGATCGTGTCAAGACACGGCGTGCCCATCTCAATCATCTCCGACCGAGATGCCCGATTTACTTCTCGCTTCTGGCAATCACTGCAAAAATCTCTTGGTACTCGTCTGGATATGAGTACGGCTTACCATCCTCAAACCGACGGCCAGAGCGAACGAACCATACAAACACTGGAAGACATACTACGAGCCTGCGTAGTTGACTTCGGTAAAAACTGGGAAAATCACTTACCATTGTGCGAGTTCTCGTACAACAACAGTTATCACACCAGCATAAAGGCTGCACCCTTCGAGGCACTGTACGGTCGTAAGTGCCGGTCACCTATCTGTTGGACTAAGGTGGGGGATACACAACTCACCGGTCCAGAAATCATACATGAAACAACTGAAAAGATCGTCGGCATACAAAACCGGCTAAAAGCCGCGCATGATCGTCAGAAAAGCTATGCTGACGTGAGACGCAAACACCTTGAGTTCCAAGTAGGGGACAAGGTGCTCCTCAAAGTGGCACCGTGGAAAGGTGTCATTCAATTCGGAAAACGAGGCAAACTAAATCGTAGATACATCGGACCATTCGAAATCCTTGAAAAGATTGGTCCAGTGGCATACCGCCTGCAACTTCCTGCTGAGCTTAGCAGCGTTCACAACACATTCCACATTTCTAATCTTAAGAAATGTCTGTCTGACGAGACACTGATTATACCGATCGACGAAATCCAAATCGATGATAAACTTCAATTTGTCGAGGAACCTATGGAAATCATGGACCGCGAGGTCAAACAACTAAAACAGAGTCGTATTCCCATCGTAAAAGTCAGGTGGAATTCTAGACGTGGTCCTGAATTCACCTGAGAACGGGAAGACCAAATGCGACAGAAATACCCACATCTCTTCCCAGACATCGCACCGACTGTGCAATCGAACTAATTTTCGGACGAAATTCTTTTAACAAGGGGAGAATGTAACAACCGCCAAATTAGGGCTAGTATTAGCGCCTAATTCTTTGTTAATACATGTAATTAGTTCTGTGTTAGGCTAATCTATGTATCAGATTATATGTTGGTAAATATATACAACTTTGCGATTTGACTGAAATCGTACGCAACTAAAATAGAATGAAATTCTATTCGATTAACACGGACGTTGGTGAACAAATGTTTATAAACTAAAATAACGCAATTATGACCGAAACGCTATCTTATAATAGTTAGTAATTATCTCGTATCGCTCGATCAAAGTTTACACGATTTAAAAACAAAAGTATTCAAACGCATTTAAACTATATTATATTTCAAACAAATAAAGATTTAAAGAAATAATTTAAGTAAATTATTTAATAACACTCGCATTTCAAAAGGATAATTCACGTGTAAAAATAAATAATTTAACGTAAAACAACGGAGAAAACGAACACCACCCGGAACGTGGAGCGGAGACTGAAGGTGGGGGAGCTCCACCAAAACCCCACCCACCTCCATTTTCTTCTTCATTTTCATTCTCTTCTTTCTCTCTCTTTCCTCCTTTTCTCTCTTTATTTTCTCTAACTAAAAACCTCCAAAAACCTCACAAAATCGACAAATAAACGTACAAAACGAGCTTGGATCACACCTCTCCTTTGGAAGAAAACGTTCACCACTACCCGATCTACATTCCTATCTTTTCGGATTTTCAATCCGACACTTTGTAAGTTTCCGACAAATCCCGACATCTCTCGTGTTTGATCATTTTTACTAGTTTATGGTTTAAATAGGCTTATTATGTTCATATAAGGGTTGGGTAAAAGATTTGGACCCAACGGAAACCGGAAAACTCGTTTTCGACTAAATTTCCGGCCATCAGACCGCTACGTCGCACCTGGCCAGGGGCCTCTGCGACGTCGCGACCTACGTCGCACAAAAACCTCAACGTCGCACTAGCGACGCAGCCCTTTACGTCGCATTAATTTGCGGACGTCATACATGGCGACGTAGACTTTAACGTCGCAAACCGAACCAACGTCGCATTAGCGACGTCGCCCCCTACGTGGCATTGATTTGCGAAGGTCGCATCATGCGACGTACCTGCCTACGTCGCACCTTACTCGCTTGCAACGTCGCATGCGACGTCGCACAAACCAGAACCTAAAAAACTCACATTTTCATTAAGTGTCGAACTTTCACAACCTCAAATCCTTATACGATACGACCTAACAATCATAATAAAACATACTTTCCTATTGCAATTACCTTAATTTGCGTATTGAATGGTAAACTTTAAATATAACAAATCACCAACGGGCCGTATACGTTGATACGAACGCGAACAAACCAACATTTAAACACAACGGGTTGTATGAACAACTAGCCTAGATGGTCTTGCGAGACATCTACTTACTTAACCTTACGTGTTTAGGCACTAGAAGGTTACGGGTTCGGAGAACCTACTTGCTTTACTACTATTTGCTAATTACCACTGCTCGACTCAGGTGAGTCTTACAGCCCCATTTTTTTTTTACTGTTTTATACTTTGGGGTGAGATACTTAGCAACTGTTTTACGTATGAACACAATGTACTGAACTGAAAACATTACTGATTACAAACAAACGCATGAGTTACTTTTATCCACTGAAAGCCTCCTAATCGTAAGTTGTTAGTTATGGACTTAAGCGCGATTACTAACAGATGGATCCATTTGGGACTGACAATCCCTGTCTGGGGTGGTAGCGCCACCACGTACTGATTTACACGTAGAAACAGACATATTAGTATTTGTTACATATGAGTGTGCGGATAGCACTCACGGGGGTACGTGATATATTCACACTACACGGTTAAGCTTCAACTTATGAGCTCATGGCACTGTACTGATTTACTGAATTACTTACTTTGCTTGATAGCAATACGGGTACATACTTGTGGTTCGTAACACCTACTTATTACTAAACCTGTAAGATTCACCAACCTTTTTGGTTGACACTTTTTAGCTTTGTATCTCAGGTACACTTACGGAGTAGGATCACTCCGGGATTACTAGCTAGAGTCGCATGATTTCCAAACTGCATTTAACGGAGATTCTTTGGCATTATATTTTGTAACTATGGTTATGTAATAGAATCTCCCGCTATACGCGAGGGCTCTAGGGAACCACACTTTTGTAAAGAAAACTATATGTTTTCAAACAATTCAAATTATGAAATGTAACTATTTTACAAAACGTCTCATTTAGAGGTCGTTTGCTGTATATCTTGTGCTTTGTATATTGATTAGTAACACCCAAGTATGCTTCCGCAAATCACTAAATTTGGGGGTGTTACAAAATTCATGGTGAAATCTTGTATTTTATGGTTCAAAAGTGTTCTTGCATAGTTGCTTAACATGATTACATGAGTGATTGAGTAGATTTCTTGATAATTTGTGACTTAGATCTTCAAGTGTTGACTTTAAGTGGTCAAAGTTGCTTGATTTGTTGACTTTTGATAACTAGTAGCTTATTTTGACTTGTTTTGATTAATTCATGCTTAGTATGACTTGATAAACATGATTACATGATTGCTAGTTCATTTTGAATGATCCTTAGAATTATTGAAAGTTAAAGTAAGCATGTTGTGATTGGAATTAACCAAGTATCATACTTTATTTTAAATCTTCAATTTTAAATGGTGCTTGAGTTAATTAAATCATGGCAAGCTTCTTAGATTTTCAGTAAATCATTAGTTAGCTTTTGGTCCTTGATTATTTTAATTATTCACCACCTTAATTAATAAAGTGTTGAATATTTTTAATATGACCATCACACGTAAGCTACCGTCATTCATTTATCAAAATCTTTAAATCTTGCAAAATTGTTAAAAGTAACCGAATAAGTTAACACGTGTCTTTAACCATATGGTATTTGCATGAATAAATTAGTTTATGCTCTTTTTGGTTTACTTGATATATTTGAGGTAATTACATGGTTTTTGCGAACCTCATGCTCACTTAGATTAAGTTGCCATGAATGAAAGTAAGAATATTTGCTAGTTGTTTGAAATAACAAGTTCACTTAGATTAAACGCTAGTATTATTATTACTTTAATACCCTTGGAATAGGTTAGACACTTATGGTTGCGAAAATTGCGGATTGAGGATTGGTTAGGCCTAGGTTTAGTTTAAAATAAATTGCAGATTTGTTCATATTTTAAAGCCTACATTTCCAATTTTTGTTTAAAATTTGGAAATGAACTTAGCAATTTGTTATGACTTATGCATCTCATTTTCTTGTCAATAGATGGATCTATCAAACCCTTCGTTGAGGAAGCTTGCTTCATCCCCCGAGAATATGGACGATATTGAGAAATGGATGGGACGATACTTAGGGTCAAACAGAGTCATCATGTCGCCGGATATGAGACGCTTGGGTATTAGGGATGAGTTGGAAGAATTGATTAAGTATGATAAAGATGGCGAGGAACATGCTGCATTTTTCCATCTTTTCTCCATTGATGAGGCTATATACCGAGAGGTCGTCACTGAGTTTATGATGACTTACGAGTTCCGAGAGAGATTGGAGATCACTGATAAGAAGATCGCTTTCCGGTATCGTGGGAAGAAGTATCATATGACAGTGGGAGATTTCGGGGTATACCTTGGCCTTTACACACAATCACAGGCCAGTTCTGATTGGTTCACCAGCAGTTTCCAGTCTATCTCCAGTTTACCGTCACGGGATCACAAGGAGATATGGAGAGGATTGACGAGGATAAACTTCAGGAGTGGAATGAAAGCTTCACTCATGACCCAACCAGCTCACCACATTCTTCACAAGCTCCTGTGCTGTACTATCTTTGGGAAGAGAGATGCTGGACCTGCTACATCAGAAGAGCTCAAGTTCATGGATGCGATCATAAGGAAGTAGAACCTGAATGTCACATACATCATCGCGGATAGATTGTGGAAGGAGAAGAGAGAAGATAAACGCCACGTATTCATGGGAGCCTTTATCACGAGATTGTTAGTTGGCATGGGGATTCTCACTGACCTCCACCGTGAGGATTACACCCATCATGCTAGTTCGCAGCCGTTTGACCTAGAGTACTGCAAGTTGATCAGGATGATTGATGACGGACCTGAGAGACAGTGCTTATGGTATCATACTCGGCAGCCCATTCCTGGATGCTTCATGACCAGGAAGCGCGTGACTACAGAGGATAGAGATGTTGGTCCCCAGCCATAGAAACCAGTAGCAGCAGAGATACCTGAGCCAGCACGAGGAGCAGACACATCAGTACTGCCTACACAGGCCGTTGTGCATCACATGGATTCGGTCATTCCTCTTACTCAGTACTATCTATTACATACTTTACAGGTTATCCGTGATCAGCAGGTTCTGACAGCTAGGGGACATGGTACCCCTGAGCCTGATCACTTCCTATACAGATGTGGACCACCACCACCACCCACTACCCATACCGCTACTCACCCATATGCCAACACTCGCCCATACACTACCTTCCCTCCACCACATCCACATACCACCACTCAGCCACCACATCCATATAGACGCCCTCACACACCTACCACATACTCCGCACCATTACCCACTCACAGATCCATATCTGATACAACCAGAGTCTACTCAGTACATGTACCATCACCAGCCCGTCTGCAGGCATCATTGCCTCGTCCGACTGTACCCATTCCTACCCATGACCAGCGTCCAGGAGCTAGCACATCATATAGACCAGATCTACTCTACATTGGCACCGATGCATTATTCACTGGTAGCATCGGCCCTTACTTGGATTTGGGCCCCATCTTCTCAAATCAGGTTCCTACTGAGAGCACTCTCAGGCAGCTCTACCTTGATATGTTACAGACGGCAGGTGTTACCACTGCGGACATGCTCGCACTTGGTTATGATGATGTGATGTTACTTCCAGCGATGACCCTCAAGCAGATATTGATTCAGAGAGGATTACTCCCTCCAGATGAGCAGAGAGTATCCAGTGGATAGCAGTCAGTTGTAGGACCTGAAGCTCAGCCTGATGACATACCAGCAGAGGATCCTCCATTCTAGACTATATCTATGTTTCATATCACTGACTTTCGTATTGTATTGATTACAGTGATCTCTATCTTGCACTTGGTTAAAACTTTTTGGGATATTTGTCAACCTTTATGGTTGAAACTTTATTGTTATATTTCGTTTATCTTATTTACTTATTATGTTTGTTTCTTTATTTAGAATAAGTGATTGAATGTGTGATGATGAATGAGCAAGAGACCATATGAGATGACGAGCGTTCAAGAAAAAAAACCGTGGAGTAAAAGGCAGATAACCAAGGAATTCACAACTGCGGACCATGGAACTTACACACATTTCGGGAGAGGAGCTTTGGTCTATCTTCTTCTGAAACTCGCACATGCACCGCAAACTATTCAAAGATCTAAGTGTGGGATCTCAACCCACACTCCAAGACATCTTAGCAAGAATCGTATCTAAATCTTAAATCACAAAAGTGTGAAATTCACTAATAAGAATTTCCACTTACATTATGGATCGACTCTTAGCTAAGCATGAATGAGAAGCGCTGTGCACCAGATAAAGACATGCGGAGCTGAATCACTCTTAACGAAGATCTTCGAATTCTCAGCTTTCGCCTCTAAACGTTAAATCGTCATCTGGGGAGTTTCTTACTTTTCACCTCGTTTTCATAACTGGATTCATTTTGTTAGCTTAGGAATGCAAAGTAATCTATACTCTATCCTAAACTTATCACTAAGTGTGGGATTCCAGCCCAAACCAAACACTTGAGAAACATTTTCTATATGTTCAAACTCTAAGTGTGGGATTATATTTTTCTAAATATAATCTCAACTCAAGAGAACATTAGGGACAATGTTCCTCTAAACGATTTTTATGTCTACATGGCATATCTCAGAAAATGTTCCCTAAATTTTTTCAAATTTTTCAAAAATATTTTTCAATAAAACTAAAATATGAGCTAAATCTTGCAACTAACTCTAAATTTTTGAGTTTTGTTATGCCCGAAAGAAATCATTTTCAAAATATGAGGAAAATATTTCAAAAACTTAAGAAAATTAAGGTAGAAATTTCCTAAGCAAGAAACGACAATCTAAGAGGGGCATCGCATGACTAGGCACATACAACCCAAATTTGCAGTGAGGTCTTGAGCCTTAAAAGCATTCATTTTTAATGCTACATTGTTCATTTCTTGTGTGTGCCGATGCATGTATCTCTGAATTAGAACTTGCTCTTGACATACGCTTCGAGACCACATTGGTGTATACCGTACGCGGTATAGGCGCAATTAGATGACCTTGACATTCCTTAGGATTTGAACCCCTTTTTAGCCTTCTCTTTCAAGCCCAAAACCCTTCCGATACTTATTTTTAGTATCGATGATCCGCCTAGAAAACCCTGTTGAGCCTAAACCTTTTCATTTCTTCAAAAACCCTAATCATAAACCTACTTTCCCAAATTTCCAAAACCTTATCTTAGAATTTCTGAGGTTATGAAAAACATCTTGAAGAATATCCAACTCGATTATCCTACTCGTTCGTGTTCTCCAAAAAGAATCAAACCTCTCTAAAAGTGCGGGAAAATTAGCACACAGGAGAGACAAAGAGAACAACGGTGCGGGAAAATTAGCATCCGAAGTAAAGACTCGAATTGATCAAGATAAGAGAAAGGACTTTCTGAAGGAGAAAAAGAAAAAGAAATTACCCTCAGAAGTTCTCTAACAAAGAAATTCTGAAGAAGAAAAGAAAATATAAAATTGAAAAAGAAAGAAAAGAAAAGAAAATAAAGCTCAAGACGCTTCAAAGTATCAACCATTTAAAGGAAGATCCGATAGAAGACGAGTAGCTACTTCATCCAAATAAGTTTTTTTATAATTCTTGGAAAGCCTGAGATAAGCAACACCCTTACAAACCAAAAATTTCCTTATCCATACCCCTTAACCCTCACAAAACATTACAACCCCCGAATGTCTTGGGATAATTAGCGTCGTTCTCACCTAAGTGGTGGAGATCCGATTCTCGATCAAGCCTATGATGATGAGTACTGCATGACTGGCTTTATGAGCGATTTCGTTTGAACTAGATTGATAGGAAACCCGATACACTATTGAGTGACCACCTTATGTGAGATCGCCTAGTCATGTATACTCCGAGATCACGAGAGTTGGAAGTATGCCAATGAGAATAGCTTCTTGTTTCCGAAAGGATCATCTTACTTTTCCTTGGTTTCCTGAAACTATCTACTCATACGAGAAAACGGTGACCGACGGGGATGTCATAACTCTCCTCAAAAATCTGTTTTAAAAATGTTTTCAAAAGGGATGTTGATGAGTGTTGCTTGAGGACAAACAACGTCTAAGTGTGGGATACTTGATGTGACCCAAAAAGTCATGTTTTTAAGGACATATTTCCACACTTTTTGGACTATTCTTTGGTGAAAACATTTCAAAACCATCATTATTTACCAAAAATCACCAAGGTAGTCTAAATATAGACGTTGCTGCAAAAATCGGTTAAAACGTCCAAATAACACGCAAACCGAAACAAAACAATCACCTTAAATTTTCCGTTCCCAATATTCTTATGGAAATAAAGCTTAATACATATTTTATGATTCCATAGGAAAATCCAAGATCGGAGGTGAAAGAATCAGAAGAAACGGACGAAAGACGGAGAAGATATGCAGTCTGGAAGCTCGCCGATCGTCATCCGGAACACGCAAAAGCTAAACACTTCCAAATTTGGAAAACTCAGTGTCATTAGAAGCGTAACGGAAAAACGAAGCCAACGGCGCAAGAATCAAGCAAATCGGAGCCCAAACGAAGAAGATACGGACGAACCAAGCAACCGAGAAACAAGCGGAGGCCAAACCAAGCACCAACCCCCCCCTCCCTGGGCACTACCTACCGTATACGGCCCCTAGGGTACCGTATACGGCCCTAAGGGTTCCGTATACGGGGCCTTTGTGCTTGGAAGGTGCTGTTTGCCCCCGTGGTCCAGTACCCCCCGTATGCGCTTTGATGCTTGTTCTTCATGCTTTGTGACTTGTACCAAGCTTCACCTCATTCTCCTATAAATACCAAGCCTCCTCATTCATTTTCCACACACCTCATTCACCTCTCACCTCTCATATTACTTTCTCTCTCTAGAATTAGGTTAGCATTCTCTCTCTAGCACTACTCTTAGGAGTTAGAGGAGAATTAGTAGGTTAGAGTAGAAGCTCTCAGTAGCTTTTGTACGGAGTTACTCCGAGACTTCAGATTTGTGAAGATTTGTCTGTATTACTCTCGTATTCAGGTTTAATACAATCTCTCGCATTTATTCTTTTAATTATGCTTTCATATTATGCATGCTTAGGAATGAATGCTAGAATTATGCTAGGCTAGACAAATCAATGTTTGTTGTGATGTATGCAATGTTAGGATAGTTATGATATAATACATAATTGGGGATAACACCATTATGAAACAACGGAGGTAACGTTATACGGCTTTCATTTGTATAGCGCCGGAATCATCACGAATGTGTGTAGTACGGAACGTAGAAGCTATGAAAGTCGTGGGCACAATCCGTTGTAGAAATAATGATTCCCAATTGTAAACATACTGTTAGTCTGTCTGTGTATGTTTAAAACTGTTTGCGAACTTATAAGCTGAACCTCTGCCTGTTTATCTATCCAACTTATGCTGTGGTTTGTATCCTCCTCCCTAGAACCTGGCCAATTGCTAGAAGTAGGATTGCCAACTATTCTGTGTATGATGATCAATGAACTCAACATGGTCGCTGTTCCCTTGATTGAAACACATCCGAGGGACACGAAGCATAGGATTAGAGATAGATTAGGTTCACGCTTGTTTGTTGTGTATCTTTGGGACAACTTCCGGGATATTCATGATTTGATTATTAGGTCAGTTAATGTGATGACTAGTGTTCCGTCCTATTGCATGTTCTTGTTTGATTGTTGCTTAGGTACTGCATGCTAGACATACGTAAACATTATCACTGCCATGCTGATTAGATTTTCGTAAACATAATAAACATAATACAGATAGGTTAACATGTATGTAATAGTTGTAATGATTGTATGGTTAATGATGAACAATTCAGCTGACCGTTAGACAGATTATCCCAACCGGTTCCGCGGGTTAAACCCTGTTCATGTTATTGTTCACTGAACAATTCATGCCATGATACTAACGTCCTCCGGATGTCTGTAAATGGGGACCTGGATTAGAGGATAGTTGTCAGTTGAATTGGTCTGTGCATTTGGGAGAACTTCCGGTGTACTGTACATTCTATAACTGCTATCCATGTGACATATTATATATCTGATTGCGGACAACTCTACGTTAGGTATATAGTAGGATCGTAGTTGTAGCTCATTAAGAAATATAGGAATATCTAGTGAGTAATCTGGAACCCTAATTGGTATAACGGAAAAGCCGTAAAACGCCCGAGTATCCGGTATAGCGTTAACGTAAATATGTGGGAAACCGAGTAAAGGTCGTAGGCATAATACTTTATTTACCAATTAAGTTTCTATGACCTCACCGGATTAATCATCACACCTAGTAATCTTATCCCTCATAACTATCCATCTAAATAACATTGCCGAAGTCACAGCAAACATATTCCTTATCTTGATTTCTCTGCGTACTCCGTACAAACCCCTGTCTTTAATTTAGTTTTTAATTTTAGTAATTAGATTAGAAAACCAACCAACCTATCAAAAAGTTTTAAAAATCCCAGCTAAATTACAAAAGATAATTAATCCTCCTAGATTCCCATGCCCGTTGTAGTTTGAAGAACGACACCTGAGTCATACATACCGCTTACTGCCCTTTAGGTCTTTAAGTTGTATCAAAACTTAGGATACCCAGCATAATAAATATAAAACACACTGTCCGCGCACCCTTGCCGGAAGGTTCAACGACCGGAGTAAAATCCGACCGACCGCGGGGTGCACGACAAGTTTTTGGCGCCGCTGCCGGGGACTACAACGACCGACTTTAGGAATTTAGTTATCTTAGTTATTTAGCGACCCTTTCGGGAGATCAATATCATCCGGAAGTTACCTGCTTTGTCCTTAGTTTCCTTAGGTTAATTAGATTAATTAGGTTAATTTAGTTTAGTTAGATTAGTTTTTCCTTTCCGTAACCCTAATTTCTACCTTACGAGTTATGACGAACCGTATCACACTCGCCTCATCAATCAAGCCACTGCTAGAGGGACGAGGAGGACCGATCGTAGCACCAACCGACGAAACCCTTGAAATTAAGCCTCACTACATAAAAATGATTAAATCTGAGTGTCAGCTTCATGGTCTTTCGGTTGAAAACTCAAACGCCCATCTCAATAAGTTCATCAACCTTACCGACTCCTTCGATATAATAGGAACCAATAGAGACCTTCTTCGACTCCATCTGTTTCCTTATTCTCTATCTTCTCGAGCCTTAACCTGGTTTTATGATTTCGAACCCAATTCGATTCATACATGGGAAGAGATGGCTACTAAGTTTCTATCTAAGTACTTTCCTCCTTCCATGCAAACCAAGCCTAAGACCGACATTGCTAACTTCCGTCAGGAAACTAACGAATCATTAAGCAAGGCTTGGGAACGATTTAAGAATCTTATCGGAAGATGTCAAAACCATCAGTTGGCTGAAACGAATTTGGTCTGCACATTCTACAACAGCTTAAATCCTCAGCACCAACAAACCCTCGATGCTGCTTCATCCGGAAACTTCATGCAACATACTTCAGACGAAGCTTGGAAGTTGATTGAGACGATAACGATGCACCATCATGACTTGGAGCCAGATGAATCCACTTCAGAGGAACGGAATACTTCAGATCAAGCCTTGGACACCTTGAAAACTCAACTCGAATCCATCTCTAAAGTTGTCAAGGACTTGCAAGAATCTTCTAAACCTATGCAAAAGAAGAAACCCCCAAAGTTCTTCCCAAACAGATGGGCCAATGAAGAAATTCTTGATACCACTGGTAGAAACCCTGACCAATCCTTTCATTCTAAATCATTCGTTCAGCGGTTAACCACACTACCCCCGTCTCAATCTTTAGTTCTCTCTACTCCTACCCAATTGACTTCTCGTCTAAACAATATGATTTTCAATAACTTCATGGTTGAGCAAAATAATACAAACAAACGAATTCTTGATTTTCAAAACCAAAATGATTATTTGCTCAGGATTTCAAATGATTTAATCAAAAACATGGAGAATAATGTTAAAATATTGTTTTTAAAAGTTGAGGAGAAGCAAAGGGAGGAAGCGATCTACAATTCTGTCTTTCACTCATCCTATGAGCACGATGACATGCTTGTAGTCACTAGAGGAGGAAAAGAGACTAAGAACGAGAAAACCATAGATATTCCTTCAGATGAACCTTCTACTTCTCTACCCACTGACTCGGTACAAGCTGACACCCATGTCACTTCTCCTGAGCCAAAACCTTCTAAAGCCCCAGAAGTCTCTAAACCCGTTCGAATACCTTTTCCTGGTAGGCTTAAGAAAGAGAAACAAGAAGCTCAATTTGGAAAATATCTAGAAATGTTCAAAAGCTTACACTTAAACGTCAGATTATTAGATGCTTTAGTAGAAATGCCCAGTTGTGCTAAATTCTTTAAGGAACTGATATCCAACAAAGAAAAACTTAGACAGATAGTTAACTTGCTCCTAGATGCCGAGTGCTCTCTAATTATGCAACAAGGACTACCCCCTAAGCTTGGAGATACTGGCCGTTTCACTATTCCTTGTTATCTTCAGGATGCTCAAATAAGTAACGCCTTAGCTGACCTAGGAGCTAGTGTAAACCTCATGCCATTCTCGCTTTATAGGAAACTAGGATTAAACGAACTCTTGCCTACACGTATGACCATCCAATTAGCAGATAGATCAGTTAAACTCCCCCGAGGAATTGCTGAAGATATTATGGTCCGTGTCGACAAATTCGTCTTTCCAGTTGATTTCGTTGTTATGGATATTGAAGAGGACACCCAGGTTCCGCTCATCCTTGGCAGACCTTTCCTAAACACTGCCAAGGCCGTCATTGACGTAAATGAAAAATCTTTAAAACTCCAAGTTGGAACTGAAGAGGTCACCTTCAATGTTGATAAACTAATGAAACAGCCTGTGGGAGAAGATCTTGGTCTTGTAGATTCTATGTAGGAAATAATTGAAGAACACTTGGAAGAGATCCTCGCAGTAAGCAGCATTAACCCCCTTCCCAATACTGTCATCACTTCAAGAATACTCTGTGAAGAAGGTGCGGGTCTATACTCAGCTATCTCGGATTTTTCCGACACATCTGGAGAGTTACTATTTCCTTTAAAGAATTCCGAGCTGCAGCTCAACTCCACATTGACTGCTCCACTTGGATATGGCACTCTTGTCACTCTACTACGAAGGAACCCGACTTCTGAAGTAGATCATTCATCTCTCTCAAGGGAAGAAATTCTGAAGACTCTTACAAACATGGAGTCAATGCTTAAAACACCTGCTTCGCAACCATCTAAAGGTTGTGAAAATCTTAATCCAGAAATCACCATCAGCAAGTCTTCATCAGCTCAACTTCAGAGATTTGCAACAACTGACAAAGGAAAAGAAATTATCACTGAAGAAAATGCAATCTCTCAATCTTCCCAAGTAAAATATGAGCTGAGAAAGATGAGCTGTCCAACAATACAGAATGTGTTGAGATAGCATCAGCCGACATTCCGGAATCACCTGCAATAGAGTTAGATTATCAAACAACGTACGACGAGCTTAAAAGAGACGAGATTGCCAGGATGAAACCATCTACTGAAGAACCACCCGAATTGGAACTAAAGGAACTTCCCCCACACCTTGAATATGCTTTTCTTGAAGGAACTTCGTACTTACCGGTTATCATATCTAAAGAATTGAAGCCCGAAGAGAAAGCAAGACTGGTACAGGTTCTAAAGTCACACAAGAAGGCGATTGCTTGGAAGATCTCTGACATACAAGGGATTAGTCCAAACTACTGCACGCATAAAATCTTAATGGAAAACGACTTCAGACCATCAGTTCAAAGGCAAAGGAGAGTCAACCCGAAGATTCAAGACATGGTGAAAAAGGAGGTTATCAAACTCCTGGATGCCGGTCTGATCTACCCTATCTCAGATTCCCCATGGGTTAGCCCAGTTCAAGTCGTCCCAAAGAAAGGAGGCATGACGGTCATCGCTAACGAAAACAATGAATTGATTCCAACACGAACCGTCAATGGTTGAAGGGTGTGTATCGATTATCGGAAACTAAATGAAGCTACACGCAACGATCATTTCCCTCTACCATTCATTGATCAGATGCTCGAAAGGTTATCGGGAAATGAATTCTATTGTTTCCTTGATGGCTTCTCAGGCTATTTTCAGATACCTCTCGATCCAAAGGACCAAGAAAAGACGACGTTCACTTGTCCCTATGGAACATTTGCTTACCGACGTATGCCTTTTGGTTTATGTAATGCACCTGCGACTTTTCAAAGATGCATGGTAACAATCTTCCACGACATGATTGAACAATGCATGGAAGTGTTCATGGATGATTTCTCAGTTTTTGGGGATTCATTCACCACTTGTCTTTCTAACTTGGATAGGATGCTTGCTCGATGTGAAGAATCAAACCTAGTTCTGAATTGGGAGAAATGTCACTTCATGGTGAAAGAAGGCATAGTTCTTGGACACCGCATTTCAAAAATCTGGAATTGAAGTTGACAAAGCAAAAGTTGAGACCATCTCGAAACTTCCACCCCCTACTTCTGTGAAAGCCATTCGAAGTTTTCTAGGTCACGCCGGATTCTACCGTCGCTTTATTAAGGATTTCTCTAAGATTTCTCGATCTATGACTCATCTTCTCGAAAAAGATACTCCGTTTGACTTTACAGATGAATGTTTCAAAGCTTTCAACTACCTGAAGGATCAGCCTGTACATGCACCGATCATGGTTGCCCCCGATTGGAGTCTTCCATTTGAAATCATGTGCGACGCCAGTGATTTCGCCGTTGGAGCTGTACTGGGACAGCGGAAGGAGAAACACTTTCAACCAATATACTACGCCAGCAAAACGCTAACAGATGCTCAAGAAAACTACACCACTACAGAAAAGGAGCTGCTTGCGGTAGTATTTGCTTTTGATAATTTCGTTCTTATCTAATCTTGTCCAAAACTATTGTCTATACAGATCACTCCGCTTTGAAATACCTTTTCAAGAAGCAAGATGCTAAACCGCGCCTTCTACGATGGATTCTACTCCTACAAGAATTTGATATTGAGATTAAAGATAAAAAAGGAGCAGAAAACGTCGCGGACGATCATCTTAGCCGATTGGAAAATCCATCAATGGAGAAGTTGCACGAGAACGATATTCAAGATCAGTTCCCCGAAGAACAACTCATGACTATAGGAGGCTACCAACAAGGGTCACAGTTCACACACAACCCTTGGTATGCCGACTTCACCAATTATCTGGTAGGAAACATCGTACCAAAAGGGATGCCAACCTCTCAGAAACGAAAATTCTTCCGAGATGTCAAGAACTATTATTGGAACGATCCTTATCTCTTTAAGGTTTGTCCCGATCAACTTATTCGAAGATGCGTCGATGGGAAGGAGGCAGAACTAATTCTACACCAGAGCCACCACGGACCTACTGGAGGACACCATGGCAACAAAATGACTGCACGAAAGGTTTACGATGCCGGCTTTTATTGGCCAACCATATTCTGAGACGCTTGCGACCTGGTGAAGCGCTGTGATATTTGCCAAAGGCAAGGCAATATCTCAGCCAGAAACGAAATGCCACTTACTAATATCCAGGCCGTGGAGATCTTTGATATCCGGGGATTAGATTTTATGGGACCATTCCCTAAATCTAACGGTAAAGAGTACATCTTAGTCGCAGTTGACTACGTCTCCAGGTGGGCCGAAGCTCAAGCTTTTCCGACCAACGATTCGAAAGTAGTAACCCAATTCCTCAAAAAGCTGTTCAGTCGATTTGGAACTCCCAGAGCTATAATCAGTGACCGTGGCACGCATTTCTGCAATACTCAATTCATGCGAGTGCTGCAGTAGTATGGTGTCACTCACAAAACCTCGACGGCTTACCATCCATAAACAAATGGGCAAGCTGAAGCGACAAATCGGGCTTTGAAAAGGATATTGGAACGAACTGTCGGAAATCACGGGCATAGGTGGGCCGAAAAATTAGACGATGCGTTGTGGGCATTCAGAACTGCCTACAAAACACCATTAGGAACCACACCGTATCGGCTAGTCTACGGAAAGGTGTGTCACCTTCCAATTGAGTTGGAATATCAGGCGTACTGGGCATTAAAACACTGCAACTTGGAAATTTCAGCAGCTGGAGAACAACGGAGAATGCAATTGAATGAGTTAGCAGAACTAAGAGACCAAGCGTATGACAGTTTGCTGAGCTTCAAGGTAAGAACTAAAAGGGTCCACGATGCTAAGTTAAAGCCCTCTAGGTTCATACAAGGAGATAAAGTGCTTCTCTTCAATTCGCGATTCAAGAATTTCTCCGAAAAATTCTAAAGTAGGTGGAGCGGACCATTCACGATCTCAAAGGTATTTCCCTATGGCGCAATCGAACTCGAGGCTCCAGAAGGTAATTTTAAGGTTAATGGTCATCGCTTAAAGCATTATGTTGAGGACTTTCCCATCAGGGAAGACGTCTTCATCTTTGAACCTCCATGAGTCTTCAAGAAAGGTACAAAGAGTCAAGCTAGAGACTCGTAAAACAAGCGCTCTTGGGAGGCACCCCAAGCTTATCTTTACTTTTCTGTCAAATTTTTACTTCTTTGTTTATTTTTGTTAAGTATGATTATCTCTAACGAAATTTCAGGATTTGCTACTTATCTGACTACAATTTTAACAAAATCAGAGATAAGAATGCAAATGCCGGAACTCTGATAACAGAAATCTTTATAAAACATCTTCACACTGTCATCAGATCTCTGTGCATTTGTATTTATCATTTTTATGCATTACCTGTTTATTTTGTTTGTTTCAGGATGGATAGCTCCAGTGACACCAGAGAGATCATAGCTGAGATACCACCGAGACGTCGCAGAGATCGTAGACGAGGACGTAGAGCACGCAAGACCATGCCCACTATTCGCGAGGAGGACCTTACTGATGTCCCGACCACTCATGAGGAGCCATCCGCTGAGAGACCCTCATCACCTGTTCACCAGTCAGCTCCCATACCCACTCCTGAGTATGGGATTACACTAGTTGACCCGGTTGCAGCCTGAGCCCTCTTTCGGACACTCCACCTTCAGAATGACATCATGTCCACCCTCTGTGTGCATGTAGGGCTTCCGAGGCCTTCTGACTGTCCGTTTCATCTAGGTCCGGACCCAGGACCGTCTCGCCCACCCTGGTCATTCTTCCCTCCTGCTGGACCGTTCACTGCTGGACCTTCCACTGCTCCGCCTACTGCTGTTGATCCTGCTATGTCATCAGGGAGTGCACCAGTAGAGCCTTCACTTACTGAGCAGTTGATGGCTGTGTTGGATGTCTTTAGCCCACCTCATGCTCATGCTTCTGCTGGCATTACTGAGCCGAGCATGGATACGATGGAGGAGCCTGCACTATCACCCACCTCAGTCCTTGCTGCTGCTATTGCTGCCTTCGATCCTGACAGCGATGATCTACTTGATGACTTTTAGTTTATTTAGTTTATTTCATTTATCTTATTTCAGTACTTAGATTTTTATAACTCTTTGTTATTTTCGAGATATGACGTTGTGTTGATGTTTATTGCAGAACTTAGCTTATTGTGGAATGGATAATCTTACACGAGACTGGTCCTCCAATCCAGCAAATCACACGCACCATTTCTACACTAATCTGGTCCTGTCCAGTAAACAGAATGGGGAGTATTTTAAACCTTTCTCCGTTTTTGATGATTCTACGTTCACTTAAGTTTATGTGTTATAATCTATGCTACATCCTAACTTATCCCAATTCAACACTTAGGAAACATTTTCTTACATGTTCAAACTCTAAGTGTGGGATTTTAGTCGTAAAATCTCAACTCAAGAGAACATTAGGGACAATGTTCCTCTAAGTGTGGGATGGTGGGTATAGAACACCTTGGATAAACGATTTTTATGTCTACATGGCATATCTCAGAAAATGTTCCCTAAATTTTTTCAAATTTTTCAAAAATATTTTTCAATAAAACTAAAATATGAGCTAAATCTTGCAACTAACTCTAAATTTTTGAGTTTTGGTATGCCCGAAAGAAATCATTTTCAAAATATGAGGAAAATATTTCAAAAACTTAAGAAAATTAAGGTAGAAATTTCCTAAGCAAGAAACGACAATCTAAGAGGGGCATTGCATGACTAGGCACATACAACCCAAATTTGCAGTGAGGTCTTGAGCCTTAAAAGCATTCATTTTTAATGCTACATTGTTCATTTCTTGTGTGTGCCGATGCATGTATCTCTGAATTAGAACTTGCTCTTGACATACGATTCGAGACCACATTGGTGTGTACCGTATGCGGTATAGGCGCAATTAGATGACCTTGACATTCCTTAGGATTTGAACCCCTTTTTAGCCTTCTCTTTCAAGCCCAAAACCCTTCCGATACTCATATTTAGTATCGATGATCCGCCTAGAAAACCCTGTTGAGCATAAACCTTTTCATTTCTTCAAAAACCCTAATCATAAACCTACTTTCCCAAATTTCCAAAACCTTATCTTAGAATTTCTGAGGTTATGAAAAACATCTTGAAGAATATCCAACTCGATTATCCTACTCGTTCGTGTTCTCCAAAAAGAATCAAACCTCTCTAAAAGTGCGGGAAAATTAGCACACAGGAGAGACAAAGAGAACAATGGTGCGGGAAAATTAGCACCCGAAGTAAAGACTCGAATTGATCAAGATAAGAGAAAGGACTTTCTGAAGGAGAAAAAGAAAAAGAAATTACCCTCGGAAGTTCTCTAACAAAGAAATTCTGAAGAAGAAAAGAAAATATAAAATGGAAAAAGAAAGAAAAGAAAAGAAAATAAAGCTCAAGACGCTTCAAAGTATCAACCATTTAAAGGAAGATCCGATAGAAGACGAGTAGCTACTTCATCCAAATAAGTTTTTTTATAATTCTTGGAAAGCCTGAGATAAGCAACACCCTTACAAACCAAAAATTTCATTATCCATACCCCTTAACCCTCACAAAACATTACAACCCCCGAATGTCTTGGGATAATTAGCGCCGTTCTCACCTAAGTGGTGGAGATCCGATTCTCGATCAAGCTTATGACGATGAGTATTGCATGACTGGCTTTATGAGCGATTTCGTTTGAACTAGATTGATAGGAAACCCGATACACTATTGAATGAATTGAGTGACCACCTTATGTGAGATCGCCTAGTCATGTATACTCCGAGATCACGAGAGTTGGAAGTATGCCAATGAGAATAGCTTCTTGTTTCTGAAAGGATCATCTTACTTTTCCTTGGTTTCCTGAAACTATCTACTCATACGAGAAAACGGTGACCGACGGGGATGTTATAACTCTCCTCAAAAATCTGTTTTAAAAATGTTTTCAAAAGGGATGTTGATGAGTGTTGCTTGAGGACAAGCAACGTCTAAGTGTGGGATACTTGATGTGACCAAAAAAGTCATGTTTTTAAGGACATATTTCCACACTTTTTGGACTATTATTTGGTGAAAACATTTCAAAACCATCATTATTTACCAAAAATCACTAAGGTAGTCTAAATATAGACGTTGCTGCAAAAATCGGTTAAAACGTCCAAATAACACGCAAACCGAAACAAAACAATCACCTTAAATTTTCCGTTCTCAATATTCTTATGGAAATAGAGCTTAATACATATTTTATGATTCCATAGGAAAATCCAAGATCGGAGGTGAAAGAATCAGAAGAAACGGACGAAAGACGGAGAAGATATGCAGTCTGGAAGCTCGCCGATCGTCATCCGGAACACGCAAAAGCTAACACTTCCAAATTTGGCAAACTCAGTGTCATTAGAAGCGTAACGGAAAAACGAAGCCAACGGCGCAAGAATCAAGCAAATCGGAGCCCAAACGAAGAAGATACGGACGAACCAAGCAACCGAGAAACAAGCGGAGGCCAAACCAAGCACCAACCCCCCCCTGGGCACTACCTACCGTATACGGCCCCTAGGGTACCGTATACGGCCCTAAGGGTGCCGTATACGGGGCCTTTGTGCTTGGAAGGTGCCGTTTGCCCCCTTGGTCCAGTACCCCCCGTATGCGCTTTGATGCTTGTTCTTCATGCTTTGTGACTTGTACCAAGCTTCACCTCATTCTCCTATAAATACCAAGCCTCCTCATTCATTTTCCACACACCTCATTCACCTCTCACCTCTCATATTACTTTCTCTCTCTAGAATTAGGTTAGCATTCTCTCTCTAGCACTACTCTTAGGAGTTAGAGGAGAATTAGTAGGTTTGAGTAGAAGCTCTCAGTAGCTTTTGTACGGAGTTACTCCGAGACTTCAGATTTGTGAAGATTTGTCTGTATTACTCTCGTATTCAGGTTTAATACAATCTCTCGCATTTATTCTTTTAATTATGCTTTCATATTATGCATGCTTAGGAATGAATGCTAGAATTATGCTAGGCTAGACAAATCAATATTTGTTGTGATGTATGCAATGTTAGGATAGTTATGATATAATACATAATTGGGGATAACACCATTATGAAACAACGGAGGTAACGTTATACGGCTTTCATTTGTATAGCGCCAGAATCATCACGAATGTGTGTAGTACGGAACGTGGAAGCTATGAAAGTCGTGGGCACAATCCGTTGTAGAAATAATGATTCCCAATTGTAAACATACTGTTAGTCTGTCTGTGTACGTTTAAAACTGTTTGCGAACTTATAAGCTGAACCTCTACCTGTTTATCTATCAAACTTATGCTGTGGTTTGTATCCTCCTCCCTAGAACCTGGCCAATTGCTAGAAGTAGGATTACCAACTATTCTGTGTATGATGATCAATGAACTCAACATGGTCGCTGTTCCCTTGATTGAAACACATCCGAGGGACACGAAGCATAGGATTAGAGATAGATTAGGTTCACGCTTGTTTGTTGTGTATCTTTGGGACAACTTCCGGGATATTCATGATTTGATTATTAGGTCAGTTACTGTGATGACTAGTGTTCCGTCCTATTGCATGTTCTTGTTTGATTGTTGCTTAGGTACTGCATGCTAGACATACGTAAACATTATCACTGCCCTGCTGATTAGATTTTCGTAAACATAATAAACATAATACAGATAGGTTAACATGTATGTAATAGTTGTAATGATTGTATGATTAATGATGAACAATTTAACTGACCGTTAGACAGATTATCCCAACCGGTTCCGCGGGTTAAACCCTGTTCATGTTATTGTTCACTGAACAATTCATGCCATGATACTAACGTCCTCCGGATGTCTGTAAATGGGGACCTGGATTAGAGGATAGTTGTCAGTTGAATTGGTCTGTGCATTTGGGAGAACTTCCGGTGTACTGGACATTCTATAACTGCTATCCATGTGACATATTATATATCTGATTGCGGACAACTCTACGTCAGGTGTATAGTAGGATCGTAGCTGTAGCTCATTAAGAAATATAGGAATATCTAGTGAGTAATCTGGAACCCTAATTGGTATAACGGAAAAGCCGTAAAACGCCCGAGTATCCGGTATGGCGTTAACGTAAATACGTGGGAAACCGAGTAAAGGTCGTAGGCATAATACTTTATCTACCAATTAAGTTTCTATGACCTCACCGGATTAATCATCACACCTAGTAATCTTATCCCTCATAACTATCCATCTAAATAACATTGCCGAAGTCACAGCAAACATATTCCTTATCTTGATTTCTCTGCGTACTCCGTACAAACCCCTGTCTTTAATTTAGTTTTTAATTTTAGTAATTAGATTAGAAAACCAACCAACCTATCAAAAAGTTTTAAAAATCCCAGCTAAATTACAAAAGATAATTAATCCTCCTAGATTCCCATGCTCGTTGTAGTTTGAAGAACGACACCTGAGTCATACATACCGCTTACTGCCCTTTAGGTCTTTAAGTTGTATCAAAACTTAGGATACCCAGCATAATAAATATAAAACACACTGTCCGCGCGCCCTTGCCGGAAGGTTCAACGACCGGAGTAAAATCCGACCGATCGCGGGGTGCAAGACAATCATACATCATTTTCTCAATTCTAAGTTAGGGTTTCAATTGTAATCATGAATTAAACATCAACTAACAACTCTAACATGATTACAAGCCTCAATTTCATATTAATCAACCTAATTTCATCAATTAGATAAAAACCCATTTTCTAGGTTTATAGAATTCAAGAAATGAACACTTACAACATGATTAGGAGGATTAAGGAACGATAATCCATGTTCTTGAAGCTTGAATTCGAGTTCTAGGGCTTCAATTTGGTGTTAGAGAGTGATTTCATGAATCAATTTATGGTTCTTCATAAGATACATATGTATGTATGTATGCACGTACTGTAAGTATGTATGTAGATATATACTGAAATAAAAGACTGACTCAACATATGAGTATATTACACAATTTGTTAAATTTCATTTCCCGTACTTATCATTGCCTGGAACTTAAAAATCATCTACGGGGAAACATTATTTTATTTTACCGTCAACTGAGTTAATTTAAAACAATCAATAATTTATTAGTCACAATAAATTATTCAACTCTTTTCTCCTCTTATTTTAAATTATCACAACACACTTATTTTCTGACACATTAAATAATAGTTCACTATCAGAAAATATTAAAATACTACTAGACCCGAAGACTGGGTGTTACAGAATCTCTTTCTGAATTGATCTACTCCTCCGTGTTCACCAAAATTAGAAAATCAAGAGTGCGAAAAATTGGCACCAGAAGAAAAGACTCGAAGAAGTCCGTGATAAGAAAGAAGAGATTTCCGAAAGAAAAACAAAAATATCCTTGGAAGTTCTCTGGCAAAGAAGTTCTAAAGAAAGAAAAGAAAATAAAAAGCAGAAAAATAAAGAAAAGAAAAAGAAAAGAAAATAAAGCTAAGTACTTCAAAGTATCAATCGTTCAAAGAAAGATCCAATGAAATATGAGTAGCTATCTTCTCCGTTCTACAATAAGTTTTTCATAATTCTTAGAATGCCTAAGATAAGCAACACCCTTACAACCAAAAAATAACCACTATCCACTCCCCTTAACCCTCGCAAACATTACAACCCACTCGAATGTCTTGGGATAATTAGCATCGTCCTCTTCCTAAGTGGTGGAGATCCGATTCTCGACCAAGCTTATGATGATGAGTGCTGCATGACTGGCTATTTGAGCGATTTCGATTGTGCTAGATTGATAGGAAACCCGATACACTCTGAGTGAATTGAGTGACCACCGTTAGTGAGATCGCCTAGTCATGTATACTTCAAGATCACGAGATTTGGAAAGTATGACTGGGAAAGTCAATACTTATTTCTGAAAGGATCATCTTAGCTTTCCCTATGTTCTCTAAATAATTTTCCCATATGACAAAGTGGTAACTTTTTGGAAGTGCTCTAACTCACCTAAAATCTATAAAATGTTTTCACTGGACACAACTGAGTGTTGTTTGAGGTCAAGCAACGCGTAAGTGTGGGATACTTGATGTGACTCAAAAAGTCATGTTTTTAAGTACTTATTTCCGCACTTTTTGGACTATTCTCTGGTGAAAATATTTCAAAACAATCATTTATCATCAAAAATCACCAATGAAGTCTAAATACGGGCGTTGCTACAAAAATCAGCTAAAACACCCAATTTACACGTAAACCGAGGCAAAAACAATCACCTTAAATATTCCATTCTTGATTATCCTATCAAATTAGATCTTAATGCATATTTTATGATTCAATAGGAAAATCCAAGATCGGAGGTGAAAGAATCAAGAGAAACGGGTAAAGAATGAAGAAGATGTACAGTCTGAAAACCCGCCAATCGTCATCCGGAACACGCAAAAATCAAACACCTCCAAATTTGGAAAACTTAGTTTCATTAGAAGCGTAACGGAAAAATGAATCCAACGGCGCAAGAATCAAGCAAAACGGACTCCAAACGAAGAAGATACGGACGAACCAAGCAACCGAGAAATCAACGGAGGCCATATGGAGCACCAACCCCCCTGGACACCTAGGTACCGTATACGGTACCCTAGGTGCCATATACGGCCCTTAGGGTTCTGTATACTAGGTGTGTTGCCTTGTTGGGTGCCGTTTGACCCCCCTTGGTCCGCTTGCCCCGTATGCTGCTTTGATGCTTGTATTTGGTGCTTCAAGACTTGTACCAAGGCTTTCATCCTTCTCCTATAAATACCAAGCTCCATTTCCCAATTCCACACACCTCTCATCTCTCATTCACAATTCTCACTCTCTCTAGATTAGTTTCTCTCTCTAAAGTTTTGTAGTTAGTCTAGTTAGTTTCTCTCTCTAGTTTCTCTCTCTAGGGAACTAGAGAGGTATAAGTTAGCGGTTAGAGCTAGAGGAAAGTTGTAATTGGGTAATCAAGCTGTAGCAAGGTTATTCAAGTCAAACTGTTGTAATCCTCAGTATTACTCTTCTAATCCGGTGATATTATCTTATTCTCTTACTGTTATATTGTTTACTTTGCATATTATTTCAGTACGATCTATGATTATTACCATGCTGATTAGCTAGATTAATATGTGATTGTTGAATTGTAGATGTTAGGATTAGGGATGATGTTTAATTAATATATCTTATATATGATCGGTAGTTGTTATGCTGCATACATGTTTAGACTTATCCAGGATGTAGACTTAATTAATCACCCTTTCTGGTCTCTCACGTGACTGTTGCCTTAGGATAGGATCTGGTCAACCCTAACTACAAATACACAGTTATCTCCTGTTTGTATGAAACTGTGGGATCGCCGTAATACGGCAGAATACTTGGTATAGCGTTGGAAATACCACTGGTAGAGTACAAATACGTGGAAGCCAAGGAAATGCCGGTGGTCTATCTCACCGTGGATTACCTGGAAGCAACCCTTCCAGACACGGGTCTAGGTCTTGTTAAGCCGTGAAAATGCTATAGTACACCGTTAAACTACCTCTGGTTATAAAGCTGTGTAAAGATATAATAGGTCTTTAAAACACCGTAGATATACCTAGGGTTAGAGTACTGTGGAAAATAAGGTCACTATACACTGTACACATGCCTAGGGATGAACGACCGATGGCAAAGGAGGGTCTAATCCATGACGGAAGTATTGAAACTTAATTAGATAGAAACAAGAGTTAGGAAATGAAAGCAAGGATGCCAGCTGTGTTCCCAGATGCTTAAAACCCCCTAAACTCTACTTAACCGATAGTTTAACTTATTCAACATACAACCAGTATTACTCTGTTAAAATTGGATCGACATAGGTGTTAAGAAAAGTCAATGTTGTGGACTGTCACCTTATTCCTTAACCCCATTCAGAGGGTCGCTTGGTCTCCGAAAGAGACAGTGAGGTGGGTGTGAAGACAGTCCCATCTGACCAGAATCAGGATAGCCTAGGATTAAGTGACATATGCTTTAGGGTTACACCTAGACGTAGGGTCCTAGTGTTTACACCGACTGTTTAGAAGATCTTAGCTAGAGTAATCACCTATCATCAATATAATGGATATCATCCTGAAACCCTAATCGTCGAAGTTTCCGCAATCACTCTCTACCTGCTGCTTATATTCTCGTTTACTTTTCTGCACTTTATTTTCTGTCTTTAGATTAGATTAGATAAAACCAAAACCGTACCTACCTTGTTCTAAACCCATCCTTTTGTCAAATCATCTTTGGTAGGTCCCAATTCAATTCAATTCGTTCCGATTTTGGACGACACTCGAGTTATACTTGCCACCTTACCCACAAGGTAGGTAGCTTGCATAGTTTGAGCCCAAAAAAATAAAAATTTTAAAACTTCACTGCCGTTCACCTCTGTTGCTGTCAGACCAACGATCGGGGTAAAACCCGACGGACGGACGGGGGTGACGACATGCTGCATTACACAGTATGTTGATACTGCAATTTGGCACGTTAGTGCTATACTCACAGTATGTTGATACTGCAATTTGGCACGTTAGTGCTACACTCACAGTATGTTGATACTGCATTTTGGCACATTAGTGCTACACTCACGGTACATGGGTACTGCATTTCGGTGCTTTGGGCACTGCAATAACGGCACGTGGTGCTACATTTCATGGTACTTCGGTACTACATTCATAATACATTAGTATTATATTTAGGACGCCAGCGGGTTACAGTTCTCGGACATCTTATCATTGCTTGTAGCAACGCATACTCATCAGACTCTGGTGAGTCTCATAGCCCTGCATTCTTACTGTTTTTACTCCCGGGGTAGGAACACATGCTCTGTTTTATTTTACATGTGGACACAAGTATAAAACATCGATATATTGCATGAGTTGTTTTACTAATCATGAAAGCCCTCCACCACATAGTTTGTTTATATGGATTTAGCGTGAATGTTAGTGTATGGTACCATATGGGATTGACAATCCCCGTCCGGGTTAGCAAGCACTAACTGGTCAAACGGACGCATTATCATTTGTTTATACGAGTCTAGATTAGGCACTCGCAGGGAGGCACCCTCGATTAGGCACTTGATTGTGATCCTGACACCTCAGTTAAGCTCAAACTATGGGCTCATGGCAGTAATATACACATATTTATTTTGCTTGGTTGCAAACATTATTAAATCTTGTGGTTCACACATTATACTTTATCATAAACCTGTGAGCTCACCAGCTTTTAGCTGACCTTTTAGCATGTATTCTCAGGTTCTCAGCAGTAGTAGGTCTGCTCACTTTGGATACCTTAGCTCGAGTCGCATGCAAACACAAGAGATTTACCTGCATTACTATATTTTGTAAAGGAGTTATGCCTTAGAATCTCTCACATTTGGAACTTGAGCTTATGTAATATTACAACAATATGTAAACTTTTATTACATCAATGTATTTTGTTAAACGACGCATGTAGATGTCGTTCATTATATCTTTGTGCTGTGATTACCGGATTAGTCGCGCCCCGACCCGATTCTCTTCCGCACAGTAAATTTGGGGGTGCGACATAGGCTATCATGATTCTGATCAGAATCAAGCTGTTCAAACCCCCCTCGCTCTCCAAAAAGTGACATCTTCGGATAGATATATCCTGAGTGTAGGAACGAGGTAACAGACTGCAATTTAATATCTAACATTTCTTAACACCTAAGTCTATATGTTATTAACTAAAGTATACTGATCATTAACTCTGTTATTCTAAACTACCAGTTAAGTGGAACTAAGCGGTTTAAGAATCTGAGACTGCAGTCTTTGCTTTCTTTTCAGAATTCCATATTTAAACATTTTGAGCACATATACTTCTGTCATGAATTAAACCCTCCTTTGCGATCAGTCGTTCATCCTTAGGTATACTTGTGGTGTACAGTACGTTAAGTATTTCTACAGCTTTACAACACTAGGTATACTCACGGTGTACAGTACATAATGTATTTACACAACTTTATAACCCTAAGTATTTCCATAGCTTTATAACCCTATGTGTACTCACGGTGTACAATTGTACAATATTGTAGTGTTTTCATAACTTTAGATTCCCTAGACCATGTTCTAGAAGGTTAACTTCTAGGTAATCCATGATGAGATAGTCCTACGACATTTTCTTAGCTTCCACGCGTTTGTACAACACTCGAAGGTGTTTCCAACGCTATACGAAGTATATGGCCATTTTACAGAGATCTCATAGCTTCATATTGTAACAGAGTTAACTATCTATTTGTAGCTACGGTTTATAATCCCTATAACTAAGGCAATAGTCATTCGAAAGACTAAAAATGTGACAATCCTCCAATTAGGGTATAATCTTTCACTTAACTTCATGCATTACCAAGAGTTAATTCCCAGATTAGTGAATTCAAAACTATTTTGTGGAATAAGTTTAGCGAAACTTATCTAATTCAATACATGATGTATTACTAGTTATGTAATCTATTTATAAAGTACGCGCAAAACAAATGTGTTGAACTCGACAAACAAATACGTACAATAGTTGGTGATACAAATAATTAATAATATGAAAATTATTAATTACGAATATTATTTGTTTATATTATTGTGATAATATAAAACATTATACGTTTTAGGGATAAACGTATGGAATGCGATACAAAAGTTCCGAAAGAACTTGAAAACATTTTCGAATGAATTTTTATTTGAAAATATTGTGGGAACTAGTTGGAACAAAAATGAAATGAAAACATTTATATGTTTCTTTAAAACGTGTTGCATGCGAATAGAGACAAATACAAAATGTGCCCAAAAGTCGAAAATAATAAAAACGATATTTTTCTCATTCATAATAAAGTATTTGGAGAATTACCTCAAAAGATAATCACAAAATTTAAATTAAAATTGGCACACAATTGGACTCGTACCCGAAATTTACGGGTTAAATACAACTAGAGACAAGCTTCTGTTACACACCATACCCCTTCTATAAAAAAAGTTAAACCGTAATATATTACTCTTTCCCTCATTTGATCAAACACATACATACCAATAATTTACCTCACCAACCAAATTTCTTCCTCCCTTTGTGATTCATCCGATCGAAAGAAGCAACAAGAACAAGGAGCACTCTCTCAACATCTTCATCTTAACATCATCATCTCAGAATCATCCTCATCAGCTTCAAATACCCTTGTGAGGAATTTTCATTTTCATAACTTATTACATAAATACGTGATTAAACTGGTTATATAGTGATTATATATATACCTATTATATTATGTTAATATATCATCATTGTTCTGATTATAGCTAAAAGCAAGTACAAAACCCCATTAAATTTGTGTACACACATATAAATAAACTGATCGGAAAACAGTGAAGTGTCCAACCAAAACCACGCCCGTGGCTTACATATAAAAATGTGTATAATATGCCATGCAAATCGCGTAGATTCTAAAATAAGAAAACCAAAGAGTGAAACTATGTGTAAATGAGAAATCGAAAGTAAAAATTTATGTAATGAGACTTGTAAAGGTTTGTAAAAGTTATAACTCGAAAACATAGCAAAAACCTTGTGTTGATTCGGACTAAAAACAGGGATAGAACTGAGCCGCTGTACAAAGGAAACCAACCCGATCGGTTAGCTTAAGCTAGCCGATCGGCTAGTATACATTGAGCTGTACGGCTCTTATGTTAGCAGCCTATAGCCGATTGGCTATACAATGTCATAGCCGAATGACTATGACTTGTGTTAGCCGAACTGCTCATTTGTTTTGGCCTATAAATGTTGAGCTGAGTCTATACGGGTCGTCTAGTATTTTTAGCCAAACACACATTACGATATTAGTTGATAGAAAAATATTAACGAATACATTACATAAAAAAATTTATTGTTAACTTATATTTGTTATAAAATATACGACACCAAAAGTTGGTTATAAAAAGGTTACGTTTATAATTGGGCCGAAACCATTATTTTGTAAATTGGGCCGAATGAGTTGAGTAAATTGGGCCGGATGGATTTATTAACTAAATTGGGCTAAACGAAATTAATGGGCCAAGACAAATTGGGCCAAGCCCAATGGGCCGTGTAACTTTAAACCACAGACGCGATTCGACTTAATATTTCGGATCGAGTATTTATTAACAAAAACGAATAATTAATTTTAAAACCTTACGCCACAAATAAAAGGTTATATATATATATATATATATATATATATATATATATATAACGACAACCATGTAAGTTATATATATACGTAATAAAGAAACATAATTCAAGAAAGGTAAATTATTTTTCAACGTAATCGTCACCAACAACTTGTACAAATTTAAGAAATTAACAATTCCTTCAAAACAAACGAACTATTAACATAATTTGATAAACAATCAAAGTACTCATGTTAATACGATTATTGCATATAGGTCAACATCCCTTGGGCAACGCTACATCTTTCCGCTAGCTTTCATATCGCATCTACTATGGTGAGTTCACAACCCCTCTTTTTACTGTTTTAATGTTTTAAAACTTGAGGTGAAAAATATAGCTAACGTTTATGCTATAACATGCAATAAATGTTCATAATTGCTTTGGTGCTTATGTGCTACTTAATTGCTTTGGTGCTTATATGCCACTGATTATATGAATGACTTTATTATATGATTGAGGACTATATGTGAATACTTGTATGCTTTTATACGAACAACTCATAGGGTATTACTTCCCTACAAACTGTGGTGAAGGACTTCATTTGATTTACTTGTTAACATTTTACAAATGAATATGGTTTAACAAACCATACTTATAAAAACCTGTGAATTCACTCAACATTATTGTTGACGATTTTAATATGTTTTTCAGGTAACTAGCAGCACTATTAAGTCTGCATACGCATGGAGTTAGGCGACCCACAACGAACTAGGATGCCACATTTTAGGACAAAACTAGATTTTCTTCGTATAATTGAATTATATTAATTGTACTTATGAAATTACTTTTTGAGACAATGTATTTTATGACACTATTCTACGACTTCGTTAAGTCGCATATATTCTATAACAAATATATATTTAAATTGGCATCTTAAGTCACTGTTCAGCAATAATCATACACTCTGATCGGGCATGAGTGTCAAATGTTGACGTCAGTACCCCCGCCTAAACTAATGCTTCCGCAAAATCACGCGTTGACCGAATTTGGGGGTGTGACAAAAAAGGGTGGAAACTTAATTACATCTACATCCGAACGTGATAAGTTTAGACATATAGCAAAGTGTAACAACTCCCATTTACATATATGAAGTATTAATTTAGCTCCATCCCTAATTATCTAAATGATGTCAAACATACAAGCAACTACTCACAAGGCATACCAATAAACATTTCTAACATTAATAAATCACAAACATCAAACAAGAACATTATGACTTATTAATAACAGAAATGATAGATAATACCAATACCAATTACGAGCAGAATATGTTGGAATAGTGTCTAATATCATAATTAATTGGTAAGACTATCATTAATGGTAAAGTTCTTTTTTGGGTTGCCCTCAATAAACAGTCAAGAGAAAGATGAAGGATAATATTAAATGTATTAATATTAAAATTGTTTAGTTAATTAATAAATAGTTTATTAATTGGAAAATCAAAAGTAATTAAATTTGGCGGAAGATTCCAGAAACAGGATCCAACCGCCGGTTGGATAGTCCAACCGTCTGTTGGGATTAGGGTTTCAAAGGCGGTGGAAGTCGCAGACTTGGAGTCCAAGACTGACAGCTCCAACCACCGGTTGGAAGGTCCAACCGTCGGCTGGGAGTCGAATTCAGGGTTTTTTCCACAACTATATATAGGGGCATCCTATACCTTCATAACATACGATTTAGATACGAATTTTCTGAGGATTTTGAAAATTCGACTTTCTCTTGGGTTTTTGGGTCTGAAGCATTAGAGGTATTCTACTTTGGGTACTTGCCTCCAAGTAACGAAGCTCTGCTCGTTGGTCTGTGCGCGAGAAATTGGTTTTCTCTTAAGGTTAGTGTTTTCTTTATTCTCTTTATCCAATTTGTTTATTGTACTATGTTGTTAAAGTTAAAAGATCCCTTAGGGTTTTAGTTTCCTAAGTGCCTTAGATTATTTAAAGTTTTGTTATTCTGCTGCGTGTATATAATAATCTAGTTAGGGAATAAAAAACCCAACAGTTGTATCAGAGCCATAGCTTAACAAATAGTAGCATTTAATTATCTGCAATAGTATGTAGGTAAAGACAAATTAGAAAGAGAATTATCTAAATAGGTAATATGCATTTACAGTTTAGATACTGATAATTTTAAATTGTTTAAAATAGACCACTCATTTTAAAAGGTTTAAAATAGAACCCTAAACTTCAAGAGATATTATATGTATAATATGATTTATATATATATGTATAATTAAAGTCTAAATACATCGTCAGTCAATTGATAAATCGGCTCACCCATGACGAACAAACTATAAGAGAGTTATAAGGCGGGTTGCTTTACTTCCCTAAAGAAGTCAGGTTTTTAATAGGCTTCGCGCTGACCTGCTTCTCCGCTTCTTTGTGCGTTCGATGGAGCTACCGAGGACTTTTGATAGGATGATGTCAAGATTAAAAGTAGACTTAAAATAGTAAAACAAAATCCTGTTTTAGCTATAGGAAATGATGAATAGTATGCTAACCCATGAAATCCGCACATCTCTCGTATGAACTATTAATGGAGCGTGTGTGGTTTACCGGCACATTAATATGAGGACATAATAAGAGGTGATTGAGACTCGCGATTCTCGAGCGTACTCGAGCCGGGGATCACGCGGGGTTTGCATGGTTAATTCACCATCTTGTTCATGATCCTCGGCATACCAGTCATGAATAGTAGATGTGCATAACCGAGATTAACATGCCATTGATAGAAATCAATGAATCTCAAAGATCTAGGAGTTTCATAGAAATGAAATAGACAAAAGTATTTTAGTTATATGATTATGGCGACCAATTTCATAAAACTGAAAATATAGATCATAGCCTTAATTTAGAAAATTGGGTAATCAATTAAGGAATATTCAAACTAACTAAAACTGTTTTATCTCATAGATGGCTAATTTAAATTGTGCAAATCCTCTCGTCCCTAATCCCGCAAACAACTCAAACTTCTCACTACTCTTAGTTCTTGGGAGGGAAAGACTAACCGGTCCAATTATATGGACTGGATGCAAAACCTAAGGTTTACCTTGAGGTACGAGAACAAGGAGTATGTTCTCGATGTGCAGATTCCCATAATTGATTAAGAATCAACCCAAGAGTAGATTGAGGTACATCGGAAACATTATGATGATGCGAATAAAGTGTCTAGTATCATGGCATCTGTAGGGATATTTTAATTTGATGATACAAAATAATTAAAGATAAGGGACTAAAAGTGAAGATTGTTTAATTAGTTTCCTTGTATGATTATGATTTCTTTGTAACCCTAGATGTCTCTATTATATAAAGAGACATTAGGTGTAGGGTTTGTTATAGTTGTATAATCGTTTTATTTTGATCAAATAAAATTGGGGCTTGTGATAACATTGATGTTCTTATTGTTATTCCGCACTTTATGATTAATTCAATGTTATTTTATCCTAGATCAAGATCTAAACAATCTGAGCTTAAACGATCTCAAGTTTTATCAGCATCTTCCATGAGCCCTGAACTGCAAAAGACTTTGAAAACACTTGGGCTTATGAAATGAACCAACAGTTGAAAGAAATGTTTCAGGCTAAGGCAAGCAAAGAACGCCTTGATGTGGTGAAATCCCTCATGGCTTGCAAGCCCAAACCTGGAGTTTCTATTTGTGCTTTCGTCTTAGAGATGAAAGGGTACTTTGATAGGTTGGAATCATTGAACATGGTATTTGACACAGAGTTTTCCATCGCCATAATTCTATCCAGTTTGCCAGCTGTTTACAATCAGTTTGTAATATCATATCAGATGAATATGAATGAGAGGGAAGGCTCAATAATGGAACTCCACAATTTACTACAAACTGCTGAGCAAGGAATCAAGAAAGATGATGTGTCCTCTGGCTCAGCAGCTCCTGTGTTAACTGTTGGTCAAAATGCAAAGAAAAGGAAAAAGGTCAAATTGGAAAAGAAAGACTGCTAACGGAAAGTCCATTTGTAGGTCAAGAAAGGGATCGATTCTGAGATTGCACCTGTTAGTGACCCAAAGGAAGCAGTGTGCTTCTACTGCAACACAAAGGGGCATTGGAAGCGTAACTACCCAAAGTACCTGAAGGACCTTGAAGATGGAAAGGTCGAGAAGAGTATTCATGTGACACCCCGCAATTTCGATACAATTACGTACACTAAACACTTGCATTTTTAGGCTAATTCCCTACTTAAGTGAATTCACAACTATTTTAGAGGTAAGTCTAGCAAAACCCAACTATTTAATACGCGTAGTATTATACATTTCGTAATTAGTTGTAATTACGTACAAAACATTCGAAACAAACTCTACAAAAATATACGACGTTGGTGAAAACATTTCTATAAATAACTTAAATCTATTTTTAGAAGTTATTTATCATATATTATTATTTTGTTTAAATAATACACGAAAAACCTAGACGTTTCGCTTAAAAAATCTCAAACGCAAAGAAAACGCGCGAATCGAATTCGGCAACCAAATGAAAATCGATAAATATTTTGACAACTCAAAATAAAGTATTTTAATAATACTTCAATGAAAAATTATCCCAAATATATCGTTAATTTAAACGACTAAAAATTTCGTTACGCGATTTAACGTTTTAACACGAACAACAAGAAAACGACCTAAATATGTAAACACAGTCTGGAAATTGAAATTAAATCACAAACTCAGAAGTGGGGGCCCCATGGGGGGCTAACCACCTCCACTCTTGCTCTCTCAAAATTCATGCAAATCCCACTCATTCATTTCCCACTTCAAGACCACTCAACCTTCATGCAACTTCATTCACCAACATTCAATTCACCTCCAAACTCTCTAGCCTCTCTCTAATAACTCTCTCTCACTAAAACTCTGAGAAATCTCAGCCCCAACCACCTCCCTACAACCACCATAAACCACCTTGATACCACCAAGAACCACCACACAAATATCCATCTTATTGCAAAGGGTTTTCAAGGTTTCAACACTACAAGATCATCTCATTACACTTCTGCCATCAAATCCTCCATAACACCATTGTGAGGATCCTTTTCTTTATCTTTATACTCTTATAACGTGTTAATAAACTCACTCAACAAGTATTATGTCCATACATTGCACAAAAATCATTTTTCTTAACATAAAACTCAATATAATGATACTTTAACTTTTTGTCCAGAAAGTTTATGCTACTTCCACAATTTTTATAAAAATCATTTCTTCATAAAAATGGATGTTTTTATAGTATAAAATCAATTTCAGGAAGTAAGCTTTCAAACCCCATAAGCCTCTTATTTTTCTGAGCTCATTTACTATTTTTAATAATTTGTATAAGAACACATATACAATCTGCCCAGAAATGTCAGAAACTTTGGTCTTATGGTTTTGTCCATATCTTGAGCTATACAACTCCAAATGACTTGAAATCACCGCTAAAATCTCACAAAGTTTGTTAGCTACAATTATTGTACTGATGACTTTTCATAAAAACGTATAGATTTTGCCCAAAAGCTCAATCTTCATGCATGTGTCCAGATTGGTCAACTGTTGGACCTCAGAGGACACATGTAATTTTTAAAAATACTTAGACTCCTCTAAAATTCATGGAAAAATTACTGAAAGTATATAACATATAGGGGAACAATTGGTAATTTTATTGGAATTGTTTACGGAACGTATATTTTTAGAAAAATTCGACAAACAGGTACATTTTCTGGAAAATATAGTGTAGACTGATTTTAGTAGCTAATAAAAACCGACACTTGTAGACGTACTATAAATGGACAAACTAACTTTTTATGGTCCATGAACATATCTAAGGCTTGGGTAAAAGTTTCGGGTCAAACCAAGAAGGTTTGACCGAGTCAACAAAAACGAGGTTCGGTTTCGAAAACGTCAAACTTTCTATTTTTAGAAACTTACTAATTTTGGAAACTTGTAAACAAAGTGGGTTTGAGTGACTTATTAAGTGCCTTGGACCAAGAATGAGGCTTTTAAACATAACCCGAACGAAAAACGACACTTATATTAGAACCGAGACGTAAACCGCAAGACGTTGACACTAAGTATTAAATTCGCGTGATAACCGATAACCACATACGATAACATGTGATATATACTAATGTAAAGTGTACAATGAACAAACCTGATAGTAATGTCTTTTAAGAATTATTATTACAAACTTTCACCAACGGGTCGTACACGTTTATTTTCAAAAACAAAACACAATTGGACATACTAGTTGAGTGGACACTAGCATGGATAGTCTATAGAGATATCCACTTACTTAAACTTGTAATCTCATATGTTTAGGACGTTAGAGACCCTACCTGGACTTACGCTTTGCTAACTCTCACGCATTTAGCTCACGAGGTGAGTTCACAGCCCCTACCTTTTTACTATTCTACTGCTTTTTAAATAGGAGTGAAAAATATAGCCAACTCTTTTGCTACATATGCAATTATTATATAATTGATTTTATGCTTTTATACAAATTGTTTATGATTGTGTTCATACTACACAACTATTGTTTATGAAATAACGTTTTCATACTATAAACTGTTATATTTGTGTAAACTAATTGGTGAACTTACCGGAGAACGACCGGTACTAACTGTGAACTCGCCGGAGAACGACCAGTGCTAACTTGTGACCTTACCGGAGAACGACCGGTACTAACTGTGAACTCGCCGGAGAATGACCGGCGCTAACTTGTGAACTTACTGGAGAACAACTGGTACTAACTGTGAACTCGGCGGAGAACGACCGGTGCTAACTTGTGAACTTACCGAAGAACGACCGGTACTAACTGTGAACTCGCCGGAGAACGACCGGTGCTAACTTGTGAACTTACCGAAGAACGACCGGTACTAACTGTGAACTCGCCGGAGAACGACCGGTGCTAACTTTTGAACTTACCGGAGAACGACCGGTACTAACTGTGAACTTGCCGGAGAACGACCGGTGCTAACTTGTGAACTTACCGGAGAACGACCGGTACAAATGTGGGAACTCGCAGGGAAACGACCAGTGTTGAGGTTTATATCAACGGGTTGTTTTATATTTATAATTGCTGGGGTCTAAGTGTGACTTACTAGTACTGAACCAAAAGGGTTAGTAGGTGGTAAGTTAGACCTAGAGTCGTTCTTAAAGAGAAACTGAATTGAAATGGAGGTGATCCAATCAATCTTTCTTTCCTAGTAAATGTTTTAAAAGAGTGAATTGGGGGTTTTGGTTCAGTTAATTAAGTAAACTAAATAAAGCGAATAAAATGTAATAAGATGTCTGATAATGCGAAGTAGTATTTGTTGTGAGTTCGTTAGTTAATAATTATGTGATGATGACTCTTACGGGGAAAAGATTAACTAAATTGGGTTGCTTATGAGATTCATTAACTTATGGTATAACCAATAGATTCCTTATTAGTCGGTTATCAACTAATATGTCACGAGGAACTAAGGTATCATGATTCTGATCATACAGACAATGCTCAACTCTCCACACTCTCCTGTGAGGGAGTCAGTGGCCCATATTATTGAACGTATTCGCTCGTGGGCGAAGGAACAGAGTAGCAAGTCCATAACATGTCTAGCCGTTCTTAATACCACAATGATTATGAATCCATTAAACAACTAACTTAGAACTTGTGTCCGAACTTATTTAATCAATTTCTACCAATGAAACTTAAGCGTGATAAACGAGGGAAAGCATTCGGGTTTCTTGCGTATCTTACTTTAGGGTTTCATGGTTTTAAGCAAAAGTATCGGTTTAAGGTGGATTTCAAACTTGCCTTTCTCAATACAATTAACAAATCCCTAGGTTTTCGTAAATGGTCATTTAGCCTTTAGCCTACCTAATCTAATCTAATTTAAACTAAAACAACTAATTAAAATGCTGACGGCTTTTTACAGAAAGTTAAACCCAGACCATGTCGGAAAATGCTATGGTGGCTCACAACGTATTTAATTGTTTACCAATGTTTCCGTTGTGAGTTTAATTGCTTCGCGATGTTTACATGATAAGTACATTGTGATTGGAGGTGTACAATACTCATGGCAAGTCCACGTAATCACATTGCATTTTATAATGCTTGCATGACGTTACAATTAAAGACATAGTTTTTACACAGATAACTATTGACCGAGTATTGAGGTTCGCGACTCCTCTTTACAAGGTTACAATCACGTTTGTTAATCGAAGGGCGAATATAAGTTTTAGGTTTAAAATCACGAGATAAGTCCGTTCACAAAGTTTCCCATTTTATAACGTCGATCAATAATACAACTACCTTCGGTCGTTACTGGCTTCCATATATTTGTACTATGCTCAAAAGCATTTCCAATACTATACCGAGTAATCAGTCGAATAGGGGCCATCATATTATCTCACGACGTATTCAAAGTCATCCCACAATTATGTACTAACTACATCACAACAAATACAATAATAATCTACTCGCTACAATAATAATCTACTCGCTAATCATGGTAATAACGATCGCAAACATAATTAAAGCAAACATGTTTAATTAAGATAGATAAGGATAGAGATAACCGAGATTAATATGCGAGAAGGAATAGACTTGAATTAATGAGCGTAACTCCAAGCGTACACCAAAGATTACAACAACGTTCCTAGCTTTCTTTCTACTCTAAACAAAGTGCTAAACTAATCTAATGCTAAATTTAAAGTAAGAAAGTAGAATGAGAAAGTAAGAAAGTTATATGACTAGTGCATATGGGACCTTTTGAAATGAAGCCTAAAGCCTCCTATTTATAGGTGAGCTTTGGCTCACATTAGCACCATGAGGTGCATGTTAGAAAGCTTGCCAAAAGTGGTGTGTACAACACGAAAAGTAGGCGCACCGGGTACCGTACAACACGAAAAGTAGGCGCACCGGGTACCAAAAGTTACCAAAAACGGAAACCGAGGCAGGTACAGGCCAGCCGGCGGCGGTGGTCTGGTGGCCGGCGGCGGTGGGCCCACCCCCGCCCCGTTGCGTTGTTTGTTGCTTCGTTTCTTGATTCGTGCGTGTTTTCTTCGTTATACGTCCGTTTGATTTGATTCTTTTTTTGTTATATTCGTAATTCAAAAACTAAGATTTTGACATAGGATAGGCCCTGAGATGAGGTCCCTAGTTCCAGATATTGCGTACGGATCATTTGGATCTTTCGGCGGGCGCGAAATCTTCATTTTTTACCCGTTTCAGTTGATTCTTCTTCTGTTGGATCCGAATTTTGAAAACGAACATCTTAGAAATAATGGATGTTGATGAAGGGCACTTTGGTCTTGAAATCTTGTTTTTATGCCTTGAATCTTCAAACGTGTGTGGAATCTTCGTTTCACATCCGTTTTACTTGATTTTTATCGTGCAACCTCGTTTTGACCTTCTTGGCATAAGTTACTGATTTGTGCTGTTTTTGAGTTAATATGCCAAGAATCGTTCTAGAATGAGAGAGATATCAATAGTAAAAGCGTGACTTTTTACGCGATATCAAGTATCCCACACTTAGAACTTTGCTTGTCCTCAAGCAAACTAACGTTCAACATGGTTAAAGATGAGTAGATAATGAAATTATTTTAAGACGGGAACTTTTTACTAAGGGGGTTTCGGAAAAATAAAGATATTTGATATTTTAGAAAGCAATGTTGTAATCTTTAGGAGCATGCTTTTGATCATTGATCGTTGATACATGACTAGGCGATCCTCTCCAGGTGGTCACTCCAATCACTCAAAGTGTTTAGGGTTTCCTATTCTATTATATCAATCGCTCAGAACGCCAGTCATGTATTGTTTATCGTCATAGGCTTGATCGAGTATCAATTCGTTACCTTTTTGGTGAGCGTGAAGTCAATCTAGCCACAATCATTCTAAGGGAAGTGATGTAGGGTTTTGGAGTGGAATGTTGGTGATGTGAGAGGGGTTTTGTTGGGTTTTCTTTTTGGTGAAGCGGAAAGCTGAGAATTTTTGAATTTTTGGGAGGATTGACGCCTTCTTTCTATTTTCGGCGGAGTCTTCTTTCTCCATTTTACTTTGAATTTTCTTGGGACTTTTTCTATCCTTTTGACGTCATATCCTTGATTTTTCTCTTTTTTTCATCTTTGGAATTTTGTAGGAAGTTTGAGGGATGTTTTTGAGTAGGTAGGGGACAACGTACTTATTTTTGGGTGTATGGATGGGTTCAAGAATGATATGATTCGATCTCCTTTTTGACTCACAAGTTCGGATTCGAAATGCATAACAAGAGCAAGTTCTGATTCAAAACGCATACATCGGCACACTCAAGAATCGAAAAAGTGAAGCATTAAAAAGTGAATGCTTTTCATATGGCTCAAGATGCCTCACGAATCGAAAGTTGGGTTGTTGTGTGCTTAGTCATGCGATGCTCTTTCTGGGATTTTCAAACTTGTTTTTCAAAAGAACTTGTATTTTATTTTTCTTTCTTCCCCAAAGTAAATCATTCTTCGCTTAAAATTTTTCATTTTCTTCATATTTTTAACTTAGTTTTGAAAAATTTTGTTTACTTTTATGGAGAAGCAAGGTCTAATAAAGAGCAACGATTTAGAATCAAGTATATACCAATATCCATTTAACAGTAGTGCAACTACTGCTATCCCACACTTAAAGGAACATCGTCCTCGATGTTATACTAAGCTCTGAATGGGGTAAAATCCCACACTTAGGGTTTTAAACATCCAAGATTCATTCTTTCAGTGTGTGTGTTGGGTTTGAATCCCACACTTAGTGATAAGCATAATGGATATGACATATTTAAAACGAATGAAAGAGATAGCATAGAAGTACTCCCCGATAGTTGCAGTGTTCTTTTGGTTGCATCTGCCGGTCTTTGTCTTCTTTGGTGCTTTTTTGATCAAGTCTTCTTGTGATTGGTCTCGTGAGTGTGAACACGTCGGATATACTATTCTTTGGTTGTTGATGCTTCCTTGCAGGTTGGAGCATTCTTTGTATGATCCGAGTGTGAAAGATAGTCGGAGATTTCATCACTTCTTGGAAAGTAAAATTGCAGTAATGTAAAAACAAACACGGGTTGCCTCCCGAGAAGCGCTCTTTTAAAGTCGAGAGCTCGACTTAGTCCTTTTCTTCTTCAGATGATGCTTGATGCATCAGTAGTGGTGGCGTGGTCACTGTGGTTTCTTGGTAGAGAGTATCATGGTGGATAGTATTGCAGGAATTGCTCTATCATGTCAGCAATGAGAGTTGGTGGGTTGGTGGATAGCATTTTGAAGCTTTTGAAGTGATCGGTGGCGAGTCGGTCGAGAATTGCCATTCCATAGCAGATGTATCGAACTGCCCTTGTGACTGGTCCGTTAGGGTCAATTCGAGTGCAGGTGTAAGTTCGAACTATTTCACGCTATGGGTGGTGTTGCGCACGCACCGTTTCGTTGTTTTTCAAATGATGATGCGAGCGCAGCAGGGGTTTTAAATTTATATTTTACGGGGCTTAAATTATACGTACTACCTACTCTGGTTAGTAAGCGGTAAGTATGACCTAAGATCGTTCTATGAATCCAAACGTGTGGGCGATTAAAGTTGACACTTTTGGTAGGGAAGTATTTAGGATGGCACAAAGTAGGTAGGTTTTGGGATTTAAAGACAGATAATTAAAATGCAGAAAAGTAAATTGCAGGAAATTAAAATGCAGGAAAGCAGATAAAGATAAAGATGTGATTGCTGGGATTTCGATGATTAATATTTCAGGATGACAGAACAAATAGGGTTGATGCGTAATGTGGTAAATAAACTACTAGGTGTAAACTCTAGAACCCTACCAACTCAGTTTCCCATTGGCATGTCACTTGGAACTAGGTTATCGTGATTCTGATCGGAGCAATACGCAAACTTCCAATACTCATCTGGTTGAAAGATGAACAACCTATTCTGGTTTTATACCGAAGTGCATGAATCAGTAGCGTATCGTCTCATAGGTCCGATCGTTCTTAACTCCTAAGGTAGTTTACTACTCTATTAGCACGAAAATTAATAGCTTTGCATGTTTGGACCGTCGATTGTGTAAGACTTAGTGTTTTAAGGATTCTAGGTCACTAGGACTTTACTCTTATTCCTAAGTCTTGTTTTTTGTTCAATTAAGCTTTAATTACTTCGACTTATGATTTAAGTTCTCCTTTTCAAACAGTTATACATCCCCAGGTTATTCGCAGTTTGTTAAAACGTGTTTCATACGAGGACCACGCCTTTCAATAATAGACAGTGTACTTTACATGAGACTTCCACTGCTTCTTATATCCAACACGCGGTAAAGAGTAATTGACGGTGAAAGTGACACTCTAACTAATTAAATGTAAAGCAGTGCAGGAAAGTAAACCTAATATATACAACGAGTGATTTCACTGTGTCTTACTTATTGCATGTCATGGGCACATATAACTACTTACCATAATTAAGGTTGATCAGGTCCTAATTACTAGGTTGCAGTCACGTGGATAACTGGAAAGGGTACTCCGTGAACTAGACTTAAATTCATAAAGTCTAAACAATACAAGGGTTATTATCTCCTATTTTATCTGAACGTAATTGACGAACATTATTTTGTAATGCATTGATTCTCGTAGGATACACCAGTTAGTTGTGAAGTTGTATTATCCTTTCGGAATTCCAACTGTTAAACCAGAGCTGATTCCAATGATATAACTACCTTCGGTCGTTTACCGGCTTCCGTACGTTTGTAGTTTGCATAACGCATTTCCAGCACTATACCGAATAAACAGTCGAATAGGGGCCGTCATACCATTTTACGATTATCGTGCATTAATTATGTAATGACATCCTTACTTATAATTATCAACATCCTCAGCAATCACAATAATAAACTACTCGCAATTCATGACAACAAATAAATCACATACCAGGCAATAATACATATTCAAATATGAAATGAGACAAGTATAATAAAAGTTTAGATATCACCTGGAATTAAATGCGTAGCAGCGTATTATTATAATTGACAAACTCTTTCACACGTACAAGGATTGATCTCCGAATCTCTAGCGTTCGCCCTAGCTTCTATGTTAGTCCGTGGACTAATTACAATATTCCTAGAATGAGAAAGACTAAAAGACTACGAAAGATTATCTAGTGAGAAAGAAAGAGTGAAATATGCTAGAATGTGTGCATATGAGGTGTGTGTTTCAAATGAACCTAAGCAACCTATTTATAGGTGAGTTTTGGCTCATTTTAGCATCATGAAGACTTGAGGTGCATGTTAGAAAGACTAGCCAAAAGTGGAGTGTACAACGCGAAAAGTGACCGCACCGGGTACTGTACAACGCGAAAAGTGACCGCACCAGGTACCAAAACTTGCCAAAAACGGAAACCGGGACGGGGGTGAGGAGGCCGGCGGCGCCAGCCCTGTGGCCGGCGGTGGTGGGCTGGTGGCCGGCGGCGGTGGGCCCTACCCCACCCCGTTGTGCGATTTGTTGCTTCGTTTCTTGATTCGTGCGTGTTTTCTTCGTTATACATCCGTTTGAGTCGATTCTTTTTTTGTTGGATTCGTAATTCAAAAACGAAGATTTTGACATAGGATATGCCTGAAAATGAGGTCCATAGCTCAAGATATTGCATACGGATCATTTGGATCTTCCGGCGGGCGCGAAATCTTCATTCTTTACCCGTTTTGGTTGATTCTTCTTCTGTTGGATTCGTATTTTGAAAACGAACATCTTGAAAATAATGGATGTTGGTGAAGGGCACTTTTGTCTTGAAATCTCGTTTTTATGCCTTGAATCTTCAAACGTGTGTGGAATCTTCATTTTACATCCGTTTTGCTTGATTTTTCTCGTGCAACCTTGTTTTAACCATCTTGGCATAATGTTACTGATTTGTAATGTTTTTGAATCAATATGCCAAGAATCGTTCCAGAATGAGAGAGATATCGGTAGTAAAAACGTGACTTTTTACGCGATATCAAGTATCCCACACTTAGAACTTTGCTTGTCCTCAAGCAAACTCATTCATAAAAACTTCTGGAAGGATTCTAATCGCATCAGTTGTTAGAAAACACTATCTTTAGAAAATATAAACTATGAGGGTTTTTTTTACAGGAAACTTAGAGTTTTTAGAATTTCGATACCTTCTTCGGGCAACTTGTATGGTGATTATGACTAGGCAATCCTCACAAGTGGGTCACTCAAATCACTCAAAGTGTTTAGGGTTTCCTAGTGTCAATCACTCGGATAGCCAGTTATGCAGCATTCTCGTCATAGGCTTGATCGAGAATCAAATCTCCATCACTGAGGATGATACTAGCCTGTCGAGATAACTTGGAAGGAATCGGGTTTTTGGTTTGAAGAAGGTAAGTGGTGAGGGGTGTGATGGTTTTTCCTTGTATTTTCTTGAAGCTTTCCTTTGAAATTCCTTAGGTTTTTGGAAGGACTACATAGCCTTTCATTGGATTCTTCCTTTTTCTTGGCCTTTTTATGATTGTGCTGGCGTGATCGGTTTGATTTCTTTTCGCCGATCTTGATGTTGTACTTTGCGGCCTGGAAGGTTTCTAATGATCTTGAGTTATGTTAGCTTTTCTTTGCAGAGGTTTTGGGAATTTGGGAGTGTCTCCGAAGGTTTGTGAGACTTTTGAGGTTCGAGATAAATGACAGGAAATTTTTAGTGAGTGTGAAGAGTGGGTGTTGAGTGGGTGGATGTTTGATGGTGGAAAGGTTTTTGGATTCCTTGGAAGCTATCAAGATAGGTTGTACCTATGCCACGTGTGGCACTCATTGATGTGATCTCGAAATGCATTACAAGAGCAAGTTCTAATTCAAATGCATACATCGGCACACACATGAAACGAAAAGTGAAGCATTTTAAGATGAATGCTATTTATGGGCTCAATCCTCACGAATCGAATGTTTTGGTTAGTATGTGCCTAGCCATGTGTTGCCTTTCTCGTCCGTATCTTGGTCTAAAACAGTTTCGTTTCTTTGTTAAAACTCGTTTCTAGCTATAGTTCATAGTTTTTTGAAAGATAGGATTTCCAGAAAACGATGTTTTTGAGTCCGAAAACTTTTGATGAAAATATTGTTTGGCTTACGGACAAGAGGTAAAACTTGCGGTTGCAGACTGTTAATGCCTATACGGATCTAGAAGATGTGAATCACAGATTGTATATAGCGGAAATCAACAATCACTTAACAAGAACGTGAATCTTAACGAACACAACGATATAAATAATGTTTCTGTTATTGATTAACAAAACAAACGGATTAAGCACCACAAATACAAACACACCGAACTCTCTGATCTCTCTGTAACGTTCCTCACACACGAATGAATGAACTCCTAACAAATGAAACCCTAGTTGACTATTTATACGTTGGACCATTGGACCCTGCGACGTTACACACAACGTCGCAGGCCCAAACCCATTGCGACATTGACAATGTCACAGGTCCAAATACATGCGATTTCATTTGTTGATCAAGCTAAATATTCTATACAAGATATTGACAAAACATGTTGGTTTTGCATCAACAAACTCCCCCTTGGCAATAGCTTGGATATGTCTTCAAAACTTCAACTTTAGCTTGAGTATCTTCCAGCATTAATCCTCTCTCTAATCAACAATTTCACCGAAACCTCCAAGAATCTGTCTGTTCAATAGACATGTACCAACAAACTCCCCCTGAACAACAGATTCACCTCGAACTCTTGAAGGATCGTCAGATGCAAGCATTTCGTTGTTGATGATGCTGGATTCTTCTTTCTCTTCAAACTTTCTCCTAGGTCTTCTGATAAGTGTTGAACCGTGCTCAAATAACAGAAACAAAATTTAATTTTGATTTTTTTTTGGTATATTGTATATTTGTATACTATATACAATTACAAAAACAAAAAAAAAAAAAAAAAAAAAAAAAACTAAAACTAAACTTTAACTTTCGGAACCCATTTGAGCACGGTCCCAATCTTTCTTGTAGTCTTCGAGACCTTCCGATATGATTCATCAATAAAATCCAAAGACATCAAATTCCACCTGAAATTTAAACATCTTGTTTCATTTCTGAATTCATTACGACGAACCGATGTCCTCCAGGAGAAAGGAATAAAATCTTTTCGTCTATGTTGCACCATATGATGAAACCGGGGTGGTGCAAACGAAAACATTTGCTCACGAGTATAAGCATAAGGCTTCATTCGTCTCGATTCCGGTTGTAGTGTCGGTTTCAAATCTCTTGATTTCTTTGGAAATGTTGAAGCCGAACTTCTGTTACATTCAATGTTACCAGAATTATCACGACAATCAACCTTTTGATGATTACGTTGTCTGGTTGATTGAGATTTCTCTGAATACTTATTATTCTTATGAAAAGACTTGTTAAATGGGAACTCGATTCACAAACTGGTGAAGCGGTTATTACTTTTGTACCAGATTCAGAACCGTGGCCAGAAGTTGGAGGTATATGGAATTTGAAGCAAGCAACGTTTAGACTGTATGATCCGATGAGTTTGATTAACTTTCATGAAAAAGATTTAAGAAAACTCTATGATGATCAGATTCGTGTTGGTCAGAAGAATGAGTTCAACAAACGTTTAGCCGAGCAGTTTTACAATGTTGTTACTGTTTGTGTGGCTAATGGAATTCACGCTGACTTGAATTTAGAGTCAAGTGAACCTGCGTCTGTAAACCCCAACCCTGTACTTGAAAATGTTAATGAAAATATTTCTGTTTTGGATTACTTTTGTGTTGATGATATTCCAAGGCAACCGAGACCGCTGGCTGTTGACTATTCATTTGCTGACTTATCGTTTATTCAGAGAATGGCCAGTGGAGTTGGCTCTGAGGAAGAAATGGAGAATGTTTTTGAGATGAATGAGGATGTTTCGATTGAAGAAAAACAGTTGAATTCAGATGAAACGTATGATGATGCACAATTTGGGGAAGCTTACGATGGTGCACCGATTATAGAATCTGATTCAAGTGAAGATGAGAGGCCTGCTAAAGCTCAACATGGAGAATCAAGTTCTGCTGCAACTCCAGCTCGAGAGACACAGGCACCGGACTCGGCAGCTCCTGAAACTGAATCTTCTGATGTTCCTAAGAAGAAATTAACTGCTGAAGAAAAGAGAGAAAGAAACAAGCAATGGTGGCCTAAGGGACGCAATCCTGTTCCTATTCCAGTTAAATGTCAAGTTTATCGAGTTAGTCGAAATTACACCGGAGTTATTAAAAGCTGGAAGTGTCAAAGAAATTTGTTTATGATTAAAAGAGAGGATGGAGTTCAGTATTTCAAAATGCGTTTTGATCGATTAAGCACGTTGCCAAAAGGAGAGATTAATCGATTAGCTCAGCTTAAATTGATTAATCCGTTCGAGAATGATTATGCTGAGTTTATTCAGAGAAATTTACATCGAGAAGTGTTATCGAAGACATATTCTAAATTGAAACCGACGTTGGGCACTCGGTATACGTGGAAAAAGAAGATTGATCCAGCCACCAGGAAGCCTATGGTTAAAATTCACTATCCACCAGCTAACTGTTTGACTGAGATACCTCTGGAACCAGTTCCTTATTATTTTCTGCGAAGACTTGTTAAATGGGAACTCGATTCACAAACTGGTGAAGCGGTTATTACTTTTGTACCAGATTCAGAACCGTGGCCAGAAGATGGAGGTATATGGAATGTGAAGCAAGCAACGTTTAGACTGTATGATCCGATGAGTTTGATTAACTTTCATGAAAAAGATTTAAGAAAACTAAATGATGATCGGATTCGTGTTGGTCAGAAGAATGAGTTCAACAAACGTTTAGCCGAGCAGTTTTACAATGTTGTTACTGTTTGTGTGGCTAATGGAATTCACGCTGACGGCCAATTTCCTGCGGGCTGGGTTTAAAGAAGACTTTTGAAGACCAAGCTGAAGACACGGGGGAGTTTGTTGATACATGTTTGTGTCTGTCAGTTGGTCTAGCTCGTAGTTTGTAATTAGAATTAGAATTCCTAATTCCTGCGACGTTGCGTGTAACGTCGCAGGTGCGACGTCAGGTTTTGGGCCTGCGACGTAGTCAACGTCGCATGGGCTTGGGCCTGCGACGTCGTGTGCGATGTCGCAGGTGCCGGTTTTTGTATAAATTCGTATTTTCGTTTTCAGTTTAGGGTTGACGAAACCCTAAACGCCATTTGTCGAATTCCCTATAATCTGATCGATTATAATTCAATATACAAACTTTTGGTTCGTATTCATTGCGTATTGATTATTTGTGTGTTTAGTTTATAACTTAATCGTTGATTCCGCAAACGATTGAGTGACTCGGTTCTGTTAGATCCTAGCATAGGGACAAACAACTTTGTTGATACATGTTTGTGTCTGTCAGTTGGTCTAGCTCGTAGTTTGTAATTAGAATTAGAATTCCTAATTCCTGCGACGTTGCGTGTAACGTCGTAGGTGCGACGTCAGGTTTTGGGCCTGCGACGTAGTCAACGTCGCATGGGCTTGGGCCTGCGACGTCGTGTGCGACGTCGCAGGTGCCGGTTTTTGTATAAATTCGTATTTTCGTTTTCAGTTTAGGGTTGACGAAACCCTAAACGTCATTTGTCGAATTCCCTGTAATCTGATCGATTATAATTCAATATACAAACTTTTGGTTCGTATTCATTGCGTATTGATTATTTGTGTGTTTAGTTTATAACTTAATCGTTGATTCCGCAAACGATTGAGTGACTCGGTTCTGTTAGATCCTAGCATAGGGACAAACAACTGGTATCAGAGCCAGGTTTCGTCACTCAATTTAGAGTCAAGTGAATTCCATTAGCCCGCAGTTAGGATGTGATTTGAGTCGATTATGAATTTTTCAAAAAAACCGTTTACTCGAATATCCAAATGACTCGTGACTTGGGAAAAATAGCGTAGAATAAAATAAAACAAAACAAGAAAATAAAATAAAAAGTAAAAAATCTTTTTGGTATTTTCTTTAATATCACAAAAAGTAAAAATAAAACAGAATAAAATTACTAACACTCTATTTTTGTGACGGAGTTGTTTTATCTGATTAGGGATTATATCGGAATAACATGTAATTATTAGGAATAGTAAATGTTATTTCGATCATCAGTATATTTGACCACTTTAAATTTACGTGGCACATTTAAAACACCTTTTATAAAAATTATTTCAAGACGATTATTGGTATTGTTTGTCCACCTAAATATGTTACATCCGTATTTGAAAGCTAACCTTTATTTTTAGTATGAATATTAATTTTGTGAAACCTATTTTATGATATACTGATAAACTTCAGTAAAACAAACACTGCATATTCACACAAGGTAGAGATTACAAGACCAAGTGAATCTCGGTTTTCTTGTAACATACACTTGATATTTATATTTAGGCATACATCAAACCGACTATGAAAATACTAGTGGCCCCAGATCTGTACATAGTACAACAGAGGGTCCCTTAGTATGAACATAACAAGTTTGAGACTATTTGCATAACTAATGGATTCAGGTCTGTACGTGAGTACAACAATAGTCACCATTAGTTAGGCGAATAATCATATTATTACTATATGTCAACTTTACATTTACATAATAATTATGATAGTGTATGACAGTACTTCCATTTATCAATTAAGACATATGTCATACATCATATAACATTTTTCACAAAGTAATAGACAAGTTTTAATATTACTTCTTACTCACTCACAAACCGGTGTGTATCATGCCTACCAATACATCGTGTAATGAAGACAATTTAGATAGAAACTGTTTTAAGTGTGTCATATAAACCTACTGACACATCCAAGATAAACCTTAAAATTCCATTTTGTGCATGTCACCCGATGTACTATCATATCCCAAGTTGTTTACAGACACAACTTCAACGTCTATTTTAAAAATGTTGCAACCTTGCGTTTTCTTTAATACTAAAGAGTATAAAGAGTGGCTGTTGTGAAAATTTAATTTTTTTTTTAAATGAATTTAAAAACTTAAAAATCCAAGTCACAAATCAATTCTTTGATTGAAAGAACCTTAAACCTATCAGATTGACCAGTTCAATAAAACGTGATCGCAAAAAGGCTTTTGTGAAAAGGTCCGCACACTGCTTAAGGGTTTCTATATGTACGACATCTATAAGGTGTTTCTCAAAGCAATCCCGTATAAAGTGGAACCTAAGTTCGATATGTTTGATCTTAGAGTGCTGTACGGGATTGTGTGTGATAGATATAGCAGCTGTATTATCAATGTAAATAGGAGTCATAGAGAGATTGAGCCCGTAATCACGTAGTTGATGCTGAATCCAGAGAACTTGAGAACAGAACTTGCAGCAACAACATACTCGGCTTCAGCTGTGGAAATAGCAACCGCAGTCTGCTTTTTGCACTGCCAAGAAACTAAGCGCGATCCAAGGAACTGACATCCTCCAGTAGTTGACTTCATATCTACCTTGCAGCCACCAAGATCCGAATCCGAATAGGCAGTTAACTCAAAGTTTTTCTCGTTTGAATACCATAGACCCAGAGATGGCCTAAAAGCGAGATATCCAAAAATGCGTTTTACTGCCTTCATATGAGACACCTTCGGATTTGCTTGAAATCGAGAGCAGAGTGAAACGGCAAACACTATTTCTGGTCTTGAGGCAGTCAGATACATGAGAGAGCCTATCATTGAGCGATAGTCTTTCTCCTTGCAATCTTCGTCATCCTTATTAGGTCCAAGATAGTGTTTCACGTCGATTGGAGTACCGTAGTGTTTACAATCGAGCAATTCATACTGCTTCAACATGTCAGTGACATATTTTGACTGGTGTATATAAATTCCATTGTCAGATTGCTCAACCTGTAGTCCCAGAAAGAACGTGAGTTACCCCATAGCACTCATTTCAAACTCAGATTTCATCAGTCTTTCAAAATCCTTGCACAACTGATCATTAGTTGATCCAAAAATTATGTCGTCCACATAAACCTGCACAAGTAATAAATCCGCTCCTTCCCGTTTGATGAAAAGCGTACTATCAATCTGTCCTCTATCAAAACCATTCTTCAGCAAGTAGTTGGCAAGTCTCTCATACCAAAGTCGAGGAGATTGATGAAGACCATACAAAGCTTTCTTCAGCTTACAAACATGATTAGGATGCTTTGGATCTTCAAAACCAGGAGGCTGACACACATAAATCACTACGTCGACATCTCCGTATAGAAAGGCACACTTCACGTCAAGTTGATATACACGGAATCCTTTAAAAGAAGCATAGGCTAGAAAAATTCGAATAGATTCAAACGAGCGACAGGAGCGAAAACTTCATCATAGTCAATACCCTCTAGTTGACTATATCCTTGAACTACCAGACGGGCTTTATTTCGAATAACTGCCCCACGATCATCCATTTTGTTACGGTAAACCCAACGAGTACCCGTCAAGTGAGCACCCTTGGGTAGAGGAACAATTTCCCAAACATTCATCTTATTTATTTGCTGTAGTTCCTCCTGCATAGCATCGACCCAAGATGGATCCTTTAAGGCTTGTTCAACCTTTTTAGGTTCGATTTGAGATAAATGACATGAATCGATATGAGCTATAAGTCCCAAAAGCTGCTGAGCTGAAGTCTGCTTTGCTTGTTGTCGTGTTTGAATAGATGCATGAGGATCACCAATGATATTATCAATGGGGTGATCCTTATGTATACGAGTTTCTGGTATGGCAGTTGGCACAACGTCCACACCCAGATTGTTCAAATCTCCCTCAGTTTCGGGAGTAGCAGCAGACTCAGGAAAGGCTAACTCTTCTTCTTCCCCTTCATGTTCAGAAGTATATAAGTGAGAGTAGGCCATTGTTTCTTCCACTTCATCTTCTTCTTGAGGTTCCTCTAAAGGAGGCATGTTTGGATCATATGGAAGCTCCTTTGTGTAGTTATAAACTGTTTTAGAAGGAGCAGCCGAAGATGGTGGAGTAGGAGATGGTGTAGGTGTAGGTGTAGTTGGTGGTGATTTGGTTGTTGTTTGTGGTTGTGTGGGTGTTGTTTGTGATGGTGTAGGTGTTGTTTGTGAAGGTGTAGGATTAGTTGGTGGAGGTGCGGGTGTTGCATTTGGAGATGGGTCGGATGGTTTATTATTAACAGGTGTATCTTGAGTAAGATCAAGTCCACGAAGTATAGAAACCAATTCTTCCGTATCATCCTCTTCCGGAATATTGAAAGAGTTGAAGAGGTTTCCATAGTTGAAAAACCAATCCGGACCCGTTCCTTGAGGAGGTTCCGTATACCTTAAACATTTTACCTCAAACTGTTCCTCAATCTGATTCGTAGATTTGTTGAAGACTCTTTTGTTCGGAGAGTTGACTGAATATCCAAGAAAAATCCCTTCAACAGCTTTATCACCAAACTTAGAGACCTTATCTTTTGTAATCATGATCATGCATGGACACCCAAAGGGTTCTAGAAACTGCAGATTTGGCTTACGGTTATTAAAAAGTTCATAACACGTTTTGTTCTTTTTCTTAACCTTGAGCACTCTGTTGAGAACATAACAGGCAGTATTAACCGCCTCAGCCCAGAAGATGATTGGTAACTTGGAGTCAGCTAACATAGTTCGAGCTGTCTCGATGATTGTTCTATTCTTTCTTTCTGCGACTCCATTCTGTTGTGGAGTCCTTGGAGCACTGAATTGATGCTCAATACCTCTTGAAGCACAAAACAATTCGAGAGTTGAGTTCTTGAATTCAGTTCCATTGTCACTTCGTATCCTTTTCACCTTCAAGTTGCACAGATTTGCCAACTTGTCCAACAAATACACCAGAATATCAGGAGTCTCCCCCTTTGAGGTCAAAAAGTAAACCCACGAAAACCTTGAGTAGTCATCAGTAACTACCAAGCAGTAAGACCGACCACCAATGCTTTTTGTAGAGACTGGACCGAAAAGATCCATATGCAGTAGTTCCAATGGTGCATTTATGGAATTCACCTGCTTAGACTTATGGGACTTCTTATGTAGCTTTCCTTTTTGGCAAGAGATACAGTCATCCTTTAGAGCAAATGACTGTTTTGGAACTCCTAGCACTAGGTCATTTTTAGTCAAGAAATTCATTTTTCGGAAATGAATGTGTCCCATTCGTCTGTGCCAAAGCAGTGAATCCTTTTCAGAAGCCTTAGACAAGAGACACGTATACTCGTTCGAGGTCTCAAAAGTTCTCATGTTCAGAATGTATGTGTCATTCTTTCTTGGTACTCTCAGTAACACCCATTCTTCCGGAATGACATACCCAGGCTTCAGTATCACGCACTGTCTTTGTGAACGCAGTGGTATAATCCTTATCACAGACCTTTGAAACACTTAGCAAGTTGTGCGTAAGCTGTTCCACGTAGTTCACATTTTCAAAACTAACATTGCCGTTAGTTAGCGTTCCTCTTCCAGAAATGGTTCCTCCAGTATCTCCAGCAAAGGCAACATATCCTCCTGCGTATGGTTTAATATCCACAAGAAGAGATACATCGCCTGTCATATGTCGCGAGCAGCCGCTATCCAAATACCATTCACTATCTTTAACGCGTTCTGACTGCTGCAACACACAAACGAAGGAGATTAGTGAGAAACGGTGACCCAAGCCTTTACAGACTTAGGTCGACCGTGGTCATCAACAATAAGCACGTCAGATAGAATTTTATCTTTAAACAAATTAGAATTTTTATCTGATGTGTTATTGTTGACGACTGAAGAGTCAACATCAGACTCTTTTCGTTTCCAAACTTTAGAAGGTTCGGAATTGATATTAGAAGTAATGTTGGGCTTTTGAATTGGCAAAGATTTTTGCTCAACATTACTTGGCTTCAAAACAGGCTTGGGAGAGTTTGAGTAACGCCTAGGTGGGGATTTTGAAAAAGAATTTCTATAAACAGATGTCCTAGGCATCTCTCTCCCATAGCGCTGATTTGACAGCTTTGGACATTCACGAATTAAATGTCCTTGTTTCTTGCAGTAGAAACAAGAACGAGTCTCAACAAACGGTTGAAGCTGAGGAATTACCACAGAAGATGAAGAAACATTTCTAGAACATGAACATTGCTTACACGTCTTAGAAAGTGTTTGTTTTGGTTGAGAGGTTGAAGTTGAAGGTTTATCATACGAAACTCTTTCATTTACTATTTTATGTTGCAAAATCTTTACAGGTGACTGTAAAGTTTGTTGTTTCGAATTTAAAACCTTGGTTTTTCCCTTATTTGGTTGAACCTTAATTTCAGGTTCAACCTTTGAAATCACCTTTTAACCTCAGGATACTCCTGATCCGTAATGTCCTCAATCTCAACAATCTCCTCAAAACATATTGGAGATTCATTCTTTAGCTCAACACTCTCCTCAACACTAACAGGAGATTCATTCACAGACTTAACAAACCTTGGCAAGGGGTACTCTGGCCGCTTGGTTTTCTCCTTTGCCGGTTTGTTGTGTTTGGTCTCTTTAGCATCTTTAGCTTTTATACCGTAAAGCTTTGACTAATCAACTGGAATCTCTTCAAAGCCTTCCTTAACAGGCAGGGGACAGTGAGTAGTAGGAGGAGGGACTGAGTGGTATCCCAATCCCTCATTCTTTTTCCCACTAGTTCCATGCTTGCTAAGAATTTCATTAAAGACAACCGTTGAGGAATTTGAACCTAAGATTTTACTCTTATAATTCTCATACTCATTTTTTAAATCTGCAAGTTCTTTCTTTAGCAGTTCAATTTCAACAAGATAGCTTTTAATGGCATCTTCTTGACTAAAAACCTTAGATTTATATTTCTGACTATCTAACCGATGAGCCTCAAGATGTTTTTCATAAAGTTTCTCATTAGCTTTTAAGAAATTATTTGACTCGGTTAGTTTTTCATTCTTTTTCCTCAACTCTACGGTGTCATTCTGATATGCCTTTAGAGATTCAGTTAACTTAATGCATGAGATACAATTTAATGGTTCATCAGGTACCTCATTCACAATGTGAGCCATCAAACACTGTTGGTATTGCTGGGAGACAGCCGTCCAATCCTGACTTGTGGGCTCGAAAACAATCAGGGCATTATCAGCAGGCCCTTTCTTGGTAACTTCCATTTCTTTGGTCTTTGGAGGAGTAGAAGGTGTTGTGAATCCCGATGCTGGCATTTTGGGTTTCTCGCATTCCCTGGCGAAGTGACCCAAGTTTTGACAATTGTAGCACCGGACCTTACTTTTGTTAAATCCGAAGCTAGTCTTCCCGTCACCTTCCAAGCTTTTACGCCCTGTCCTCTGCAAAAACTTTTGAATTCTTCGGGTGATCATTGCCACATTCCAAGTTTGATCCATTTGCTCCAGATCATCTTCATCAAGCTGAGCATAGTCTTCCTTAGTCAACTCCAAAGTAAGATTCGGTTGAGTAACCAAATCCTTGTATGAGCTTAAGAAAGCTGTGTAAATGGCAGCTTGCTCCTGAATAGCAGGTGAGACTTGAACCTGTTGTTGATTTGAAGAAGGTCCAGACATGAAAATAGAATGAATCCCATCGTAAGAAGAAGAAGAGGTTGATGAAGCATTTGTATTTGTCACGAAGGCGACTCCAGATCCATAAGTCTTTCCAGAGTTAAGTTGAACACCATACACACTAGGATTCTGAACAGCAGCACCAGACCTTGTTTCTTTCTTCTTAATCTCCATCGCGTGAGCTTGAAGATCCCCTAACAAAGTATCCAAAGACATGTTTGCAAGTTCTTCATTTTCTTTTAAAAATTGAACTTTAACATCCCAAGAACTCGGCAACACATCCAGTAGCTTCTTATTGACTTCAATAGGAGGAAAAGTATGACCCCCTTCAAACAACTCACCAACTAACCGTGAGTACCTAGTGAATAAAGAAGTTGTGTCTTCATCAGGAAGGATGTCAAAGATATCGTACTGTTTCTTAATTAGTTCGAGCTTGGCTTCCTTATACTTATCATTTCCTCCACAACGAGTTTCAATTGCCTTCCATAAATCAAATGCTGTTTCATGAGTTCTGAAAAGCCATAAAACATCTTTGGTTAAACACATTTTAATCATTGAAAATGACTTTCTCTCAGTATCAAAATCTTTCTTCTCCTCGGGAGTCATAGCTTTATAAGTCTTAGCAGGACGAATACCACGGTATTCCCCTTCAGCTAATGGAGGTACATAACGCTCACGTAATGGTCCCCATAATTCTGGACAATGAAAATCAATGTATTGTTCAACACGGTCTCTCCAGTATACATAATCCATATCCGCAGTAAATAGTGGAGGTTTATTACTTGAACCTATGTCATTACTTTGTTTAATCATTTCTCTCAGTCCTCTAATATCCTCTTTATCAGCTGCCATTGTAATTACTTAATCGAAAAAACAACCTTCTGATATTAGCGACGTTGATGATAACGTCGCACAAAGATTATGCGACGGCGATAGTGACGTCGCAAAAAGCAAAGGATTCAATTAAGAATCAGAAATATGTGACGTTGAGAGTCACGTCGCAGATGACGTCGCAGAGGACATCGCAGAGTCACACGGCGTCGCAACACAAGGTCGCAAAGACTAATTAAAGTCAAAATAGCGACGTCGCCGATGACGTCACAACAGTACGTCGCACAGACTAATTAAAGTCCAAATCACTAACGTCGCAAGCGACGTCGCAGATGATGTCGCAGGTAACGTCGCAAAACGCGAAAACCTGCGGCCAAAAACCCTAAAAACGAATTTTTAACCCAAAAACCAAAACCACGAATGTCGAACGACGAAAACCTTCAATAATCCCAGTAATATTGATCGAACACCTATAAAAACAAAATAAAACAAACGTAATAATCACAAAACAATATGAGAATCACGTCGCTTTATCCCGAACTCGATCCGAATCGCCAAAAACGAGCACTTTCTGCTCTGATACCAGTTGTTTGTCCCTATGCTAGGATCTAACAGAACCGAGTCACTCAATCGTTTGCGGAATCAACGATTAAGTTATAAATTAAACACACAAATAATCAATACGCAATGAATACGAACCAAAAGTTTGTATATGTTGGTACATGTTTAGTGTCTGTCAGTTGGTCTAGCTCGTAGTTTGTAATTGGATTGAGTTTCCTGACTCCTGCGACGTAGCGCGTAACGTCGCAGGTGCGACGTCAGGTATTGGGCCTGCGACGTAGTCAACGTCGCATGAGCTTGGGCCTGCGACGTCGTGTGAGACGTCGCAGGTGCCAGATTTTGTATAAATTCGTATTTTCGTTTTCTGTTTAGGGTTGACGAAACCCTAAACGCTATTTGTCGAAATCCCTGTAATCTAATCGATTATAATACAATATAATACGTTTCGTTTGATATTCATTGAGTATTTGATTATTCGTGTGATTGTTCGTGATCTAATTGTTATTTCCGCTAGCGATTAGATTGACTCGGTGCCGTATAGATCCAAGGTTAGGGACAAACAACTGGTATCAGAGCAGAAAGTGCTCGTTTTGGCGATTCGGATCGAGTTTGGGATTTAAAAGGACGTGATATTCTTGAGTTTTCGTGTTTATCACGTTTGTTTTGTGTTTTTACAGGTTTTCGATCATTATTACTGGGATTATTGAAGGTTTCCGTCGTTCGACATTCGTGGTTTTGGTTTTAGGGTTAAAATTCGTTTTTTAGGGTTTGTGGCCGCTGCTCAGCGCGTTTTGCGACGTTACCTGCGACGTCAGCTACGACGTCGCGTGCGACGTAGTGTTTTGGACTTTAATTAGTCTGTGCGACGTACTGTTCCGACGTCATCTGCGACGTCTCTATTTTGAATTTAATTAGTCTTCTGCGACGCTGTGTTGCGACGTCTTGTTGCGACGTAGTGTGTTTCTGCGACGTACCTCTCAACGTCACATATTTCTGATTCTTAATTGAATCCTTTGCTTTTTGCGACGTACCTATCGCCGTCGCATAATCTTTGTGCGACGTACTCACCTACGTCGCTAAGATCATAAGCTTGTTTTTTTTTTTTTTTTTTTTCGATTAAGTAATTACAATGGCAGCTGATAAAGAGGATATTAGAGGTCTGAGAGAAATGATTAAACAAAGTAATGACATAGGTTCGAGTAATAAACCTCCACTATTTACTGCGGACATGGATTATGTATACTGGAGAGACCGAGTTGAACAATACATTGATTTTCATTGTCCAGAATTATAGGGACCATTACGTGAGCGTTATGTACCTCCTTTAGCTGAAGGGGAATACCGTGGTATTCGTCCTGCTAAGACCTATAAAGCTATGTCTCCCGAGGAGAAGAAAGATTTTGATACTGAGAGAAAGTCATTTTCAATGATTAAAATGTGTTTAACTAAGGATGTTCTATGGCTTTTCAGAACTCATGAAACAGCCTTTGATTTATGGAAGGCAATTGAAACTCGTTGTGGAGGAAATGATAAGTACAAGGAAGCCAAGCTTGAACTAATTAAGAAACAGTACGATATCTTTGACATCCTTCCTGATGAAGACTCAACTTCTTTATTCACTAGGTACTCACGGTTAGTAGGTGAGTTGTTTGAAGGGGGTTATACTTTTCCTGCAATTGAAGTCAATAAGAAGCTACTGGATGTGTTGCCGAGTTCTTGGGATGTTAAAGTCTAATTTTTAAAAGAAAATGAAGAACTTGCAAACATGTCTTTGGATACTTTGATAGGGGATCTTCAAGCTCACGCGATGGAGATTAAGAAGAAAGAAACTAGGTCTGGTGCTGTTGTTCAGAATCCTAGTGTCTATGGTGTTCAGCTTAACTCTGGAAAGACTTATGGATCTGGAGTCGCCTTTGTAACAAATACAAATGCTTCATCGACTTCTTCTTCTTCTGATGGGATTCATTCTGTTTTCATGTCTGGACCTTCTTCAAATCTACAACAGGTTCAAGTCTCACCTGCTATTCAGGAGCAAGCTGCAATTTATACAGCTTTCTTAAGCTCATACAAGGATTTGGTTACTCAACCGAATCTTACTTTGGAATTGACTAAGGAAGACTATGCTCAGCTTGATGAAGATGATCTGGAACAAATGGATCTAACTTGGAATGTGGCAATGATCACCCGAAGAATTCAAAAGTTCTTGCAGAGGACAGGGCGTAAAAGCTTGGAAGGTGATGGAAAAACTGGCTTCGGATTTGACAAGAGTAAGGTCCGATGTTACAATTGTCAAAACTTGGGTCACTTCGCCAGGGAATGCGAGAAACCCAAGATGCCAGCATCAGGATTCACAACACCTTCTACTCCTCAAAAGACCAAAGAAAAGGAAGTTTCTAAGAAAGGACCTGCTGATAATGCCCTGATTGTTTTCGAGCCCACAAGTCAGGATTGGACGGCTGTCTCCCAGCATTACCAACAGTGTCTGATGGCTCACATTGTGAATGAGGTACCTGATGAACCGTTAAATTGTATTTCATGCATTAAGTTAACTGAATCTCTAAAGGCATATCAGACAGACACCGCTGAGTTGAGGAAAAAGAATGAAAAACTAACCGAATCAAATAATTTCTTAAAAGCTAATGAGAAACTTTATGAAAAACATCTTGAGGCTCATCGGTTAGATACTCAGAAATATAAATCTAAGGTTTTTAGTCAAGAAGATGCCATTAAAAGCTATCTTGTTGAAATTGAGCTGCTAAAGAAAGAACTTACAGATTTAAAAAATGAGTATGAGAATTATAAGAGTAAAATCTTAGGTTCAAATTCCTCAACGGTTGTCTTTAATGAAATTCTTAGCAAGCATGGTACGAGTGGGAAAAAGAATGAGGGATTGGGATACCACTCAGTTCCTCCTCCTACTACTTACTGTCCCCTGCCTGTTAAGGAAGGCTTTGAAGAGATTCCAGTTGATTGGTCAAAGCTTTATGGTATAAAAGCTAAAGATGCTAAAGAGACCAAACACAACAAACCGGCAAAGGAGAAAACCAAGCGGCCAGAGTACCCCTTGCCAACGTTTGTTAAGTCTGTGCATGAATCTCCTGTTAGTGTTAAGGAGAGTGTTGAGTTAAAGAATGAATCTCCTGTAAGTATTGAGGAGATTGTTGAGATTGAGGACATTACGGATCAGGAGTATCCTGAGGTTAAGAAGGTTGCAGTTAAACCTGAAAAAGTGATTTCAAAGGTTGAACCTGAAATTAAGGTTCAACCAAATAAGGGAAAAGCCAAGGTTTTAAACTCGAAACAACAAACTTTACAGTCACCTGTAAAGATTTTGCAAAGAAAATTATTAAATGAAAATGTTTCGTATGATAAACCATCAACTTCAACCTCTCAACCAAAACAAACATCTTCTAAGACGTGTACTCAAGGTTCATGCTCTAGAAATGTTTCTCCACCTCCTGTGGTAATTCCTCAGCCTCAACCGTTTGTTGAGACTCGTTCTTGTTTCTACTGCAAGAAACAAGGACATTTAATCCGTGAATGCCCAAAGCTGTCAAATCAGCGCTATGGGAGAGAGATGCCCAGGACATCTGTTTATAGAAATTCTTTTTCAAAATCTCCACCTAGGCGTCACTCAAACTCTCCCAAGCCTGTTTTAAAGCCAAGTAATGTTGAGCAAAAATCTTTGTCAATTCAAAAGCCCAACATTACTTCTAATATCAATTCCGAACCTTCTAAAGTTTGGAAACGAAAAGAGTCTGATGTTGACTCTTCAGTCATCAACAATAACACATCAGATAAAAATTCTAATTTGTTTAAAGATAAAATCCTATCTGACGTGCTTATTGTTGATGACCACGGTCGAACTAAGTCTGTAAAGGCTTGGGTCACCGTTTCTCACTAATCTCCTTCGTTTGTGTGTTGCAGCAGTCAGAACGTGTTAAAGATAGTGAATGGTATTTAGATAGAGGCTGCTCGCGACATATGACAGGCGATGTATCTCTTCTTGTGGATATTAAACCATACGCAGGAGGATATGTTGCCTTTGCTGGAGATACTGGGGGAACCATTTCTGGAAGAGGAACGCTAACTAACGGCAATGTTAGTTTTGAAAATGTGAACTACGTGGAACAGCTTACGCACAACTTGCTAAGTGTTTCACAGGTCTGTGATAAAGATTATACCACTGCGTTCACAAAGACAGAGTGTGTGATACTGAAGCCTGGGTATGTCATTCCAGAAGAATGGGTGTTACTGAGAGCACCAAGAAAGAATGACACATACATTCTGAACATGAGAACTGTTGAGACCTCGAACGAGTATACGTGTCTCTTGTCTAAGTCTTCTGAAAAGGAATCACTGCTTTGGCACAGACGAATGGGACATATTCATTTCCGAAAAATGAATTTCTTGACTAAAAATGACCTAGTGCTAGGAGTTCCGAAACAGTCATTTGCTCTAAAGGATGACTGTATCTCCTGCCAAAAAGGAAAGCTACGTAAGAAGTCCCATAAGTCTAAGCAGGTGAATTCCATAAATGCTCCATTGGAACTACTGCATATGGATCTTTTCGGTCCAGTCTCTACAAAGAGCATTGGTGGTCGGTCTTACTGCTTGGTAGTTACTGATGACTACTCAAGGTTTTTGTGGGTTTACTTTTTGACCACAAAGGGGGAAACTCCTGAGATTCTGGTGTATTTGTTGGACAAGTTAGCAAATCTGTGCAACTTGAAGGTGAAAAGGATACGAAGCGATAATGGAACTGAATTCAAGAACTCAACTCTCGAATTGTTTTGTGCTACAAGAGGTATTGAGCATCAATTTAGTGCTCCGAGGACTCCACAACAGAATGGAGTTGCAGAAAGAAAGAACAGGACAATCATCGAGACAGCTCGGACTATGTTAGCTGACTCCAAGTTACCAATCATCTTCAGGGCTGAGGCAGTTAATACTGCCTGTTATGTTCTCAACAGAGTACTCACGGTTAAGAAAAAGAACAAAACATGTTATGAACTTTTCAATAACCGTAAGCCAAATCTGCAGTTCCTAGAACCATTTGGGTGTCCATGCCTGATCATGATAACAAAAGATAAGGTCTCTAAGTTTGGTGATAAAGCTGTTGAAGGGATTTTTCTTGGATATTCAGTCAACTCTCCGAACTAAAGAGTCTTTAACAAATCAACGAATCAGATTGAGGAACATTTTGAAGTGAAATGTTTAAGGTATACGGAACCTCCTCAAGGAACGGGTCCGGATTGGTTTTTCAACTATGGAAACCTCTTCAACTCTTTCAATATTCCGGAAGAGGATGAAACGGAAGAATTGGTTTCTATACTTCATGAACTTGATCTTACTCAAGATACACCTGTTAATAATAAACCATCCGACCCACCTCCCAATGCAACACCCACACCTCCACCGACTAATCCTACACCTCCACAAACTACACCTACACCTTCACAAACAACACCCACACAACCACAACCAACAACCAAATCACCACCAACTACACCTTCTCCTACTCCACCATCTTCGGCTGCTCCTTCTAAAACAGTTTATATCTACACAAAGGAGCTTCCATATGATCCAAACATGCCTCCTTTAGAGGAACCTCAAGAAGAAGATGAAATGGAAGAAACAATGGCCTACTCTCACTTATTTTCTCCTGAAGATGAAGAAGAAGAAGAAGAGTTAGCCTCTCCTGAGTCTGCTGCTACTCCTGAAACTGAGGGAGATTTGAACAATCTAGGTGTGGATGTTGTGCCAACTGCCATACCAGAAACTCGTATACATAAGGATCACCCCATTGATAATATCATTGGTGATCCTCATGCATCTGTTCAAACACGACAACAAGCAAAGCTAAACTCAGCACAGCAGCTTTTGGGACTTATTGCTCATATCGATTCATGTCATTTGTCTCAAATTGAACCTAAAAAGGTTGAACAAGCCTTAAAGGATCCATCTTGGGTCGAGGCTATGCAGGAGGAACTACAACAAATAAACAAGATGAATGTTTAGGAAATTGTTCCTCTACCCAAGGGTGCTCACTTGACGGGTACTCGTTGGGTTTACCGTAACAAAATGGATGATCGTGGGGCGGTTATTCGAAATAAAGCCCGTCTGGTAGTCAAAGGATATAGTCAATTAGAAGGTATTGACTATGATGAAGTTTTCGCTCCTGTTGCTCGTTTGGAATCAATTCGGATTTTTCTAGCCTATGCTTCTTTTAAAGGATTCCGTGTGTATCAACTTGACGTGAAGTGTGCCTTTCTATATGGAGATGTCGACGCAGTGATTTATGTGTGTCAGCCTCCTGGTTTTGAAGACCCAAAGCATCCTAATCATGTTTGCAAGCTGAAGAAAGCTTTGTATGGTCTTCATCAATCTCCTCGACTTTGGTATGAGCGACTTGCCAAGTACTTGCTGAAGAATGGTTTTGACAGAGGACAGATTGATAGCACGCTTTTCATCAAACGGGAAGGAGCGGATTTGTTACTTGTGCAGGTCTATGTGGACGACATAATTTTTGGATCAACTAATGATCAGTTGTGCAAGGATTTTGAAAGACTGATGAAATCTGAGTTTGAAATGAGTGCTATGGGGGAACTCACGTTCTTTCTGGGACTACAGGTTGAGCAATCTGACAATGGAATTTATATCCACCAGTCAAAATATGTCACTGACATGTTAAAGCGATATGAATTGCTCAACTGTAAACACTACGGCACTCCAATTGAAGCAAGACACAATCTTGGACCTAATGAGGACGATGAAGATTGCAAGGAGAAAGACTATCGCTCAATGATAGGCTCTCTCATGTACCTGACTACCTCAAGACCAGATATAGTGTTTGCTGTTTCACTCTGCTCACGATTTCAAGCAAATCCGAAGGTGTCTCATATGAAGGCAGTAAAACGCATTTTTGGATATCTCGCTTTTAGGCCATCTCTGGGTCTATGGTATTCAAACGAGAAAAACTTCGAGTTAACTGCCTATTCGGATTCGGATCTTGGTGGCTGCAAGATAGATATGAAGTCAACTACTGGAGGATGTCAGTTCCTTGGATCGCGCTTAGTTTCTTGGCAGTGCAAAAAGCAGACTGCGGTTGCTATTTCCACAGCTGAAGCCGAGTATGTTGCTGCTGCAAGTTGCTGTTCTCAAGTTCTCTGGATTCAGCATCAGCTGCGTGATTACGGGTTCAATCTCTCTATGACTCCTATTTACATTGATAATACAGCTGCTATATCTATAACACACAATCCCGTACAGCACTCTAAGACCAAACATATTGAACTTAGGTTTCACTTCATACGGGATTGCTTTGAGAAACACCTTATAGATGTCGTACATATAGAGACCCTTAAGCAGTGTGCGGACCTTTTCACAAAAGCCTTTTTGCGATCACGTTTTATTGAACTGGTTAATCTGATAGGTTTAAGGTTCTTTCAGTCAAAGAAATGATTTGTGACTTGGATTTTTAAGTTTTTAAATTCAATTTAAAAAAAAAAAAAAAAATGGCAACAGCCACTCTTTATACTCTTTAGTATTAAAGAAAACGCGAGGTTGCAACATTTTTAAAATAGACGTTGAAGTTTTGTCTGTAAACAACTTGGGATATGATAGTACATCAGGTGACATGCACAAAATGGAATTTTAAGGTTTATCTTGGATGTGTCAGTAGGTTTATCTGACACACTTAAAACAGTTTCTATCTAAATTATCTTCATCACACGATGTATTGGTAGGCATAATACACACCGGTTTGTGAGTAAGTAAGAAGTAATATTAAAACTTTTCTATTATTTTGTGAAAATTGTTATATGATGTATGACATAAGTCTTAATTGATAAATGGAAGTACTGTCATACACTGTCATAATTACTATGTAAATGTAAAATTGGCATATAGTAATAATATGGTTATTCGCCTAACTAATGGTGACTATTGTTGTACTCTCGTACAGACCTGAATCCATTAGTTATGCAAATAGTCTCAAACTTGTTATGTTCATACTAAGGGACCCTCTGTTGTACTAAGTACAGATCTGGGGCCACTAGTATCTTCATAGTTGGTTTGATGTATGCCTAAATTTGTAGGGCAAGTGTATGTTACAAGAGAGCCGAGAAATCTTGGTCTTGTAATCTCTACCTTGCGAAAATATGCAGTGTTTTGTGTTTTACTAAAGTTTATTAGTATATCATATAATAGGTTTCACAAAATTAATATTCATACTAACAATAACAGTTAGCTCACAAATACGAATGTAACATGTTTAGGTGGACAAACAATACCAATAATCGTCTTGAAATAATTTTTATAAAAGGTGTTTTAAATGTGCCACGTAAATTTAAAGTGGACAAAATATACTGATGATCGAAATAACACTTACTATTCCTAATAATTGCATGTTATTCCGATATGATCCCTAATCAGACAAAACAACTCCGTCACCAAAAATAGAGTGTTAGTAATTTTATTTTGTTATACTTTTACTTTTTGTGATATTAAAGAAAATACCAAAAAGATTTTTTTTTAGTTTACTTATTTCATTTTATGCTTTATTTTATTCTAAGTTATTTTTCCCAAGTCATAAGTCATTTGGATAATCATTGCTAAAATAACGAGTAAATGGTTCTTAAAATTCGAAATCGACTCAAATCACATCCTCACTGCTTTATGCGACGTCCCACTCAACGTCGCCTGCGAAGTCCCAGCCTACGTCGCACATAGGGTTAGACTATATATAGTCTCAACCGCGACGTAACACGTCACACTATTCAATATACACCTGCGACGTAGCCTGCGACATACCATTTGGCGATTTGCGACGTAGCAATTCTTCGAGCATTTTCGTGATTTGTAGCCGTTTTCACTCCGATTCACTCTCGTAGTTTACTTCTACTCGTTATTCCGCACACTTAGGTACCAATCTTACCCTTTTTCACCGTGTATTTTAGCTTTAATCGTTAAATGTATATTGCGGGTTTTAGGGTTCTCGGTTTGGGTTGATTTAGTTGTGTAATCGTGATCTAAACATCGTATAATTTATGTTTTCGTGATCACCGTTTAAAGCCGCACCTTGTGGTGTGTTTTGTTTTGAAAACCCCTAAATTCGAAAGTTAGGTTTCTGGGTTGGGGACGACTGTTCGTCAGTGCGACGTACGCTGCGACGTCGTGGCCTACGTCGCTCTAATTAGTTATTCTTACTTGCCTACGTCGCCCTTCCCTACGTCGCCCTTCCCTACGTCGCCTTTACTGCGACGTCCTACGCGACGTCCTGCTCTACGTCGCTACTTTTTTTACTGTGATTAAATTCACAATAAATAGCAAAATGCGAAGTCCCCTTTAACGTCGCTCAAATTTTTGTGCGACGTCACGGGCTACGTCGCTATTGTTATTATTCTGATTTTCTGCGACGTCCTTTTCTACGTCGCTATTTGAAATGCGACGTCATCACCTACGTCGCTAATTACAGAAAAATGACATTTTTTGTCAACAATCAAATGTTACGTTTTTCTGACTTTTAAATTCTGTCCAGCAATGGCGAGTGATTTCTTTCAGTTCCTAGCTGAACGACAAAGATAGTGCTTACTGCTTCAGCCCAAAAGAGTGTCACTACTCGCCCGTCCGCGGCTAGAAGGATCTTCTTCCGGTCGTGGATTCTTTTGCGCTTTCTGGTGGTCCAGCACCTTAAAGTTTTTATCTGGTCACTTAGATATGACCATTTTTGTCTCAGTTGGCTAATGATCCGGTGGAATTCTCTCTTTGTCCTGAATCTTGGTTTTCTGGTCTGGAGGAATCCCTTTACCGTTATGTGGAATTCTCTCTTTGTCCTGAATCTTGGTTTTATGGTCTGGAGGAATTCCTTTATTATCCTGGATCTCGGCCTTCTGGTCTGGTGGGATACCATCCCTGTCTTGGATTTTAGCCTGACCTTGTCTTGGATTTTGGATGTATTCGTTTAACCAGGATCTTCGGTCTAGGTTTAGGGTTTATGGTTTAGGATTTGATATGTGTGTTTGTAACTTTGTACTTATTTAACATATCAATGAAACCTTTCGTTTGTGATAAGTTTGGAATACTTTGTTTGTTCTAACGCTTTTCGAGAATATCTTGTATGTTTCTGTTTTTGCAGATATGGCTCTTGTTTTCGAAGCGCGTCACAATACTGCTGCTTACCTTGATGATACTTCTGATAAAGTTGCACCGTATCGTCAGATGATTGCGTTTTTGAGGCGTTCAAGGGTATTCCACGCCATTTCGGATAACACTGTGGCTTTTGGAAATCTGATCAACCCTTTCTGGAGAAACGCAAATGTTGTTACTGATAACGACGTTCGAAGACTGGTTTCAACGGTTGCTGGTACGGAAGTCACTATTACATAACAGAGTATTCGAGAACTGTTACAGCTGAACGATCAACCGAATATGCCAGTCGGTTTTGATCATGTTTTCGTTTCGGGAGCTATGCAAAGGATTGGATATCCCGGGATTCCCACTGATCAGTATAGGAAAGCGAACCTCACACGTGTTTGGAGATATCTGATGCATGTGATTATCGTTTGTTTGGGAAATAGGAAAGGTGGAACGGATGGTATGAGCCGAAGTTTAGCTTCTGCTATGTTAGCATTAGTGTACAACAAGCCGTTCAACTTCTCGGGTTTTATATTCAAGGCTATGGTCGACAATGCAAATGCCGGGGATCAGAAATGGATCTTGTATCCGAGGTTTATTCAGCTGCACATCAATCACTATCATCCAGATCTTCAGGCACAGGGTGATATTGATCAACAATTAAAGATTTCACCGATGATGAGTCGGATCTTTACCATTTGTGCAGGTTTTGAGAAAGGGGTTCAGGCGGCAAGGGATGTTCCCTTATTTGGTGCTATTGTGGATGAGAACTATGTACCGCCACCGGAACCTCAGTATATGGACATTCCGGCACCCCAACAACCACAGCAACCATTTGTGAACGTTCCTGTTCAAGCTGCGGGGGAGAATGTAGATGCTCTTTTGGAGAACATCGAGCAGTTTGGGCATGTTGACTCGGACAATCCAGCATCTCATGACACGGTTGAAAGTTCTGATTCTGAAGAAATTCCTGTTCAACAACCTGATGATGGCGGGCCAACGCCTTCGGATTCTGATGGTGCGGTCCCGCACCCGTCTCAGATGGAAACAATTCGACGTCAGTTTTCTCAGAGGTACAAAAGAATTCAGCGTCGTTTGAAACAGGGGCGTGTGTATGTTCCAAAGAATACTGTCAAACGTATTCGAGACGGTGATGATCCTAAGGATGTAGACTTTGAGCCTCGTCGTCGTGTTCGTCGTTCCTCGTCTACAAGACCTTCAGTCAACCCATCGCCGCAAGCTGATTTTGAGATTCAACCGACTCCAGCATTCATGCAAAAGATTATGGATGATATGCAGAAGATGAAGCAAAAGCTGGAGGCTCAAGACGAAAAGATTACTGAACAAGCTGCGCTGATCGAGGTTCAATCTAAGGAGCTTGAGGAAACGAAGTTTAGGTTTAATGTTTTTGTGACACCCGTCAAATTAGGACTATAAATTAGTTCCTAATCATTATGTAATACATGTAGTTAGTGCTATGTATTAGACTAATTGTATGTATCAAAATATATATTGATGAATATATATATCAGTACTCGATTAGATTTAATCGTTCATTTTCAAATCGGTCGAATTCCGATTCATTTATACGGCATTGGTGAAAATCAAATATTAAGTAATACCGAATGATTATTTAATATCCACATATTTATTATATATTATTTTGATAATATATAAAGTATCCGTATCGTACAAATATAAAGGATTCGCAACAAAACATATAAATAATGTTTTATTATTGGAGATAATAATTATTATTTACACACGATTAAAATAAAACATATTGCGTTTTATTCCATTTTACTCAAACGCGACGAAACCATTCAAATCGTGTCCGTCTCTAAAACGTAAAACAAAGATATATTATTATATCTCACTAAAGGTATTTTTATAAAATACTTCCAATAAAAGTATAAACGAATTCATTTTTAGAAATTTATCGATTTAAAACATTTTACTACTTTTCGATCGGGTACCAAAACACGGGTCAAAATACCACGGAACGGATCGAAGCTCGGATCAACCACCTCCAATAATTGGAGATGGCCGATCCATTCTATTTCTATCTATCTATCTCAACTCTCTCTCGGTTCTCTCTATTTCATTTCAAAAACAACAACAACTTTAACAACAAATCAAACAACAACAACAAATAACAAAAACGAGATCATCATCATCATCATCGTGATCATCTTCATCATTCATCATCATCATCACCAAGCTCCATCTCCATTTTAGCTCCATTTTAAATTGTAAGGAAATCAACAACTTTTGTTTAAATTATATGTTTATATGTATTTATAACATCATATATTAACATCTAGCAACTGATTATGTCCAAAGAAATTGATTAGGATGGGTTTGGGTGAATTTTTGGAACGACAGTCTTGAACCAGACCTCGGAATACGGCGTATTCAAGGGAATACGGCGTATTCCCGCCCAGAAAACATGAACACGGCGTATTCAAATAAATACGGCGTATTCCCTCAATTTTTCATGAACACGGCGTATTCAAATGAATACGGCATATTCCCCACAAAAGCCACCAATACGGCGTATTCAAATGAATACGGCGGATTCCCCCGTTATATTTCCTGATCCAACGGATCAATAAACTAGCCCTGCGAATTCTAGCTAAAACAGAACAAGTAAATTTTCGAAAACGTCGACGATTTAACAAGTTAAAACAGGGTAGCTTCTCGATGAAAAATTTATTGTAACGGATTGGGCTCAAATTCGCTCGGTCACTCGAAAACAACCCAATGGTCAAGGCTAGGTACCTTAGCCTAGTCAGTTTTAAGCCATCCGGAGTCATCTAGGGGTCGAAAATGGCATATTTTAGTATTCGGACCCCCGTTTTTCCATAAACTTAAAACTAAAGGTTTACACTGAGTGTCAGACATCGCGACATATTTCATACTTATACGATACAACAATTAAACACTTCAAATATGCTTTTATAAGTTCACAACAAATGAAAGTAGTAATAATAATTGAAGAATTATTATTTCAAACAATCACCAATGGGCCGTAAACATTTTCACAACTCGAACGTAATCATTAAACCAAAATATTTGGTCAAAACTAGTTAAGGGAATAACTAGCATAGATGGTCCGTAGTGTCATCAAATCAATTAAACCTTGTGCGTTTAATACGCCCGACAGGTTTCAAGAATCTAATCATTTATCAAAACCTTGCGCGTCTAAGACGCCCTGCAGGTTCAGTCGTTGTAACGACATCAAATCATTGTGAATCATTGTAATTGTTGGCTAACAATTCATTAGGCTCAGGTGAGTCTCATAGCCCCTTTTTTTTAAATACTTTTACCTAGGGGTGTGATTTCATTGCTCTGTTTTGTTTTACAATATGAACGCAAGTATCATCAAATCAAATACTACATGAGTTAAATTCACTAATCATTTTAAAGCCCTCCATCAGCATAGTTTGGTAATACGTAGTAGCGTGAATATTAGTATATGGTACCATATAGGTTTGACCAGCCTCATCCGGGTTAGCACGCACTAACTAGAAAAACGGATGTATTAATATTTGTGTAGACGAGTGTTGATTAGGCACTCGTAGGAGGCACCTCGATCAGGATACCTTAAATGTGGACCTGACATCTCGAGTTAAGCTCAAACTATGTGCTCATGGCTGTATAACTTTTATTTTGCTTAATTGCATTTTAAATTCAATTATCATTAAATCTTGCGGTTCATACAAATATGTGTTGACATACAAACCTGTGAGCTCACCAGCGTTTTCGCTGATCCATTTTAGCATGTATCACAGGTGCTCAGCAGCAGTAGGTCTGCCACTCAAGATGCCCATTAGCTCGAGTCACATTCAGACATCAAGAGATTGTCATGCATTACTATATTTTGTATAATTTAGTTATGCCATAGAATCTCTATCATTTGAACTCAGGAGCTTTTGTAAACTATATTACAACAGTGTAAAACTTTTATAATATCAATGTATTTCGTAAACGACGCATGTAGTGGTCGTTCATTATGTAATCTTGTGTGCTTTGTGTATTGATTAGTCGTGCCCCGAACCGACCCGCTTCCGCATCATAATTTGGGGGTGCGACAGATTGGTATCAGAGCCTAAGGTTATAGTGAACTAGGTTGCATTTAGTGGGCCTAGACTATGACCGTTAGGCAGTATTCCTTATTAGATATAACTGGTTCAGTGATTACACCATATGAGTTTAATTTAACATAGCTTAGCTAACTATGTACAATTAAATGAATACGATGTGAAAGCTGAAAGGGGTTATGTTGAATAGGAATGCGATAGTTGACTCTGACCACGAGAGAAACCGTGACTAATACTTGATTAGTGTTAGACACACATTAGGCTATTATGTGATATAGGCGTATATACATACATAGGCCTCATTTATGTGCTACCTTATAGGCTATTATATATTGAAGATATATGATTAAGCCCCACTCGCGTATTATCTTCTAAGCTATTATATATATCGAATATATATAGATCACACACGATAATACACTCGTTAACATCTTCACTACCAAAGACGATGAGTATGAATTACTATCGTCTATCCTTTTTATACGCACATAACATCTCACAACACATTCCGCTGTACAATCACATATTCGCGAGGAATATATCATTTTGTATTTCCTCCATCATTCTATTTTCTTAGAATCACAAATGGAACTTATTGTTTGAAGGACTATAGGCTCCATACGTAAAACCATATCCCACCTACTTGCAAACTCGCATCTAGTATGCAACTCTGTTGTTTGTCAAATGTGATTCTCACTTGTGTAATTGTATATTACCCCATAAATATATATATGCATATGTGATGTATCATGTTTTGGTGCAAACAACTCATCCACTCTCTTTGCTTTTATCAGAATCATGCCGCCAAAGAAGACTGGTTTCAGTCAAGCTGAACTCAATGCTGCGGTTACCCGAGCTGTAGCCGAAGCCATGGCTGCTCAAGAAGCTTTAAGGAATGCAGAGACAGTCAATGCTACTCCTACTCCTGTTATCAAACCTTGTTCCTACAAGGATTTTCTTAGCTGCAAACCATTGTATTTCAAGGGCACAGAAGGTGCCATTGGCTTGATCAGATGGATTGAAAGAATTGAATCTGTCTTCAGTCTCTGTAACTGTGCTGAAGATAGTAAGGTCAAGTTTGCTGCTTACACCTTTCAAGAAGGTGCACTAACGTGGTGGAACACCCACGCAAACTCTATTGGCGTTGAGATCGCAAACTGACTTCCTTGGCCTGAATTGAAGAAAAAGCTAAGGGAGAAGTACTGTCGCGAGGAAGAACTACACCGACTGGAAGTCGAGTTCTGGCATCTGGCGGTACAAGGGAACGATATTGCTGGGTACACCACCAAGTTCCAGCAATTCGCTCTGTTGTGCCCAGGCTTGGTTGATACGGAAGGAAAAAGTATCAAGAAGTACATCCGCGGACTTCCGGAGAATATCCAGGGGAATGTCGCCTCAGCTCAACCAACCACCCTTGATAAAGCTATCGAAATTGCTCATGAACTCATGGCCATGGTTGTCAGCCGTGAGACATCTGCTCCATCTTCTGGTAACAACAACAAGAGAAAGTGGTCTGGGAACACCACTCAAAACCAATCATCATCAAAGAGGTCTGAGTCTGATAAGACCCTCAACACTGGTTCTGGTTTCAACAAGGGTTACACTGGAAATAAACCCTACTGTTCAAAGTGCCGCCGTCATCATGATGGTCCTTGCAGCACACCTTGTGGAAAATGTCAAAGGTATGGACATTTGACCAAAGACTGTAGGTCTACTACCGTTAACACCACCAGCCAACCAAAGTCATGCTATGAGTGTGGAGAAACTGGGCACTTTAGGAATGATTGCCCAAAGCTGAAGAACAAGGGAAACAACACTACGAAGGGAAGAGCTTTCGTTCTGAACTCAGGAGAGGCCCGTCAAGACCCGAATGTGGTCTCGGGTACGTTTCTTCTCAACAATCTTACTGCTTCTATTCTGTTTGATTCTGGTGCAGATAGGAGCTTCATATCTGATGAGTTTAGTCAATTGCTTAACATTGCCCCTATTGCCTTAGATGCTAAGTACATAGTAGAGTTAGCTAATGGCAAGTTAATTGAGACTGACAGTGTAATACCAAATTGCACTTTAAATCTATCTGATGAAATCTTCTCTATTGACCTTATACCTGTTGAAATTGGAAGTTTCGACGTCATTATTGGAATGGATTGGTTATCCAAGCACCGAGCTGAAATTGTCTGCTATGACAAAATCGTCCGTATACCTATTGTCACCGGTAGTACTCTAATCATACAAGGGGAGACCGGTAGGACGAGACTGAATATCATATCCTGCATAAAAACTCGCAAGTACCTTAGGAAAGGGTACCAGGCGATCCTCGCACATGTCTTGGAGAAAAAGTCGGAAGAGAAACTACTTGAGGATGTGCCCATTGTTAGAGATTATCCAGAAGTCTTTCCCGAAGACTTACCTGGCCTTCCACCACCGAGACAAGTTGAGTTCTCGATCGATCTCGTGCCGAGGGTAGCACCTGTTGCACGAGCACCATATCGTTTAGCCCCTTCAGAACTTCAGGAGTTGTCTACTCAGTTGCAGGAACTCCTGGATAAGGGATTCATTAGACCGAGTTCTTCACCATGGGGAGCTCCGGTTCTGTTTGTGAAAAAGAAAGACGGTTCATTCAGAATGTGTATCGACTATAGAGAGTTGAACAAATTGACCGTCAAGAACCGTTACCCACTACCTCGTATTGATGACCTATTCGACCAACTTCAAGGGTCAAGTATCTATTCGAAGATAGATCTAAGATTAGGTTATCATCAGTTACGAGTTCGTGACATTGACATCCCAAAGACTGCTTTCCGAACTCGTTATGGACATTATGAGTTCCAAGTGATGCCCTTTGGTTTGACTAACGCACCGGCAGTATTCATGGATCTTATGAACCGTGTGTGCAAACCATATCTAGACAAGTTTGTCATTGTTTTCATCGATGACATTCTTATTTACTCGCGCAATGAGCAAGAGCACGCGCAGCATCTCAAAGTCATTCTAGAACTTCTTAGACATGAAGAGTTATATGCTAAATTCTCCAAGTGTGAGTTCTGGATGAAAACCGTTCAGTTCCTTGGTCATGTGATTGATAGTCAAGGAATTCACGTAGATCCATCAAAGATTGAGGCTATCAAGTGCTGGCAAGCACCGACGACGCCGACCGAAGTACGCCAATTCTTAGGACTGGCAGGTTATTATCGGCGTTTCATTGAGAATTTCTCCAAAATAGCTCAACATCTCACAATACTGACTCAGAAGGAAAAGAAGTTCGATTGGACTGATAAACAAGAGTCAGCATTTCAGCTATTGAAGCAAAAGCTTTGCAGTGCACCAATTCTATCACTACCCGAAGGCAATGAAGACTTCGTGGTATACTGCGATGCCTCACACCAAGGTCTTGGTTGCGTGTTGATGCAACGAGACAAGGTTATTGCCTACGCCTCCCGACAACTCAAAGTTCACGAGAAGAACTACACAACTCATGATCTCGAATTAGGAGCCGTAGTGTTCGCACTCAAGATCTGGAGACACTATCTGTATGGCACAAAGTGTACCATATTCACCGATCACAAAAGCCTCCAGCATATATTCGATCAGAAGGATCTCAATATGAGGCAACGTCGCTGGGTTGAGTTACTCACCGACTATGACTGCGAGATCAAGTACCATCCGGGCAAAGCAAATGTGGTTGCCGATGCCCTAAGTCGCAAAGAGCGCACAAAACCACTTCGAGTACGAGCCCTCAGCATTACCATTCATAATGATCTAATCATTCAAATTCTCACTGCTCAACTCGAAGCATTGAAACCTGAAAACATCAAGGAAGAGGCCTTGCGAAATATGGAGAATCAATTTGAAACCAAACCCAATGGGGTCAAATACTTCGCAAACCAAATCTGGTTACCCAAGTTTGGGAATCTTCGAGACTTAGTGATGGATGAAGCTCATAAGTCTAAGTATTCTATACATCCTGGATCAGACAAGATGTATCATGGCATCAAGGGATCATACTGGTGGCCAAACATGAAAGCAGAGATTGCCACGTATGTCAGCAAGTGCCTCACATGTTCAAAAGTTAAAGCTGAATATCATAAGCCCACTGGTTTGCTACAGCAACCGGATATTCCAGAATGGAAATGGGAGCAAATCGCTATGGATTTCATCACTAAACTCCCGAAAACATCAAGTGGTTGCGATACTATATGGGTAATAGTTGATCGTCTAACCAAATCTGCTCATTTCCTTGCCATGAAGGAAACCGACAAAATGGAACGTCTCACACGAATCTATATGAAGGAGATCGTAACAAGGCACGGCGTTCCAATCTCAATTATCTCTGATAGAGACAGCCGATTCACATCTAACTTTTGGCAATCATTGCAAAAGTCATTGGGTACTCGTTTAGATATGAGTACAGCCTATCATCCACAAACCGATGGCCAAAGTGAAAGGACTATTCAAACACTGGAAGATATGTTACGCGCCTGCGTAATTGATTTCGGTGCAAATTGGGAGCATCATTTGCCATTGTGTGAATTCTCATACAACAACAGCTATCATACCAGCATTGGAGTTGCACCATTCGAGGCACTGTACGGTCGTAAGTGCCGATCGCCTATTTGTTGGACCGAAGTGGGAGACAGTCAACTCACTGGTCCTGAAATCATTCATGAAACCACCGAGAAGATCATTGGTATCCAACAACGGCTGAAGGCCGCACGTGATCGTCAGAAGAGTTATGCTGACGTGAGACGCAAGCATCTTGAGTTCCAGGTTGGGGATCGAGTATTGCTCAAAGTATCACCTTGGAAAGGTGTCATCCGTTTTGGTAAACGTGGGAAGTTAAACCCTAGATACATCGGACCTTTTGAGATCCTTGAAAGGATTGGTCCAGTCGCATATCGATTGCAGCTACCTCCAGAGCTCAGTAGCGTGCATCCCACATTTCACATTTCTAACCTCAAGAAATGCCTGTCCGACGAGACACTCATCATTCCGCTCGAGGAAATCCAGATCGACGACAAACTTCATTTTGTCGAGACACCAGTGGAGATCATGGACCGTGAGGTCAAACAGCTTAAGCAAAGTCGTATCCCTATAGTCAAGGTTCGGTGGAATTCGCGGCGTGGTCCGGAATTCACTTGGGAACGAGAAGACCAGATGCGACTCAAATATCCACATCTATTTTCAGACTCCACGCACACGTCAACTTCGAGTTAAATTTCGGGACGAAATTCTCTTAACAAGGGGAGAATGTGACACCCGTCAAATTAGGACTATAAATTAGTTCCTAATCATTATGTAATACATGTAGTTAGTGCTATGTATTAGACTAATTGTATGTATCAAAATATATATTGATGAATATATATATCAGTACTCGATTAGATTTAATCGTTCATTTTCAAATCGGTCGAATTCCGATTCATTTATACGGCATTGGTGAAAATCAAATATTAAGTAATACCGAATGATTATTTAATATCCACATATTTATTATATATTATTTTGATAATATATAAAGTATCCGTATCGTACAAATATAAAGGATTCGCAACAAAACATATAAATAATGTTTTATTATTGGAGATAATAATTATTATTTACACACGATTAAAATAAAACATATTGCGTTTTATTCCATTTTACTCAAACGCGACGAAACCATTCAAATCGTGTCCGTCTCTAAAACGTAAAACAAAGATATATTATTATATCTCACTAAAGGTATTTTTATAAAATACTTCCAATAAAAGTATAAACGAATTCATTTTTAGAAATTTATCGATTTAAAACATTTTACTACTTTTCGATCGGGTACCAAAACACGGGTCAAAATACCACGGAACGGATCGAAGCTCGGATCAACCACCTCCAATAATTGGAGATGGCCGATCCATTCTATTTCTATCTATCTATCTCAACTCTCTCTCGGTTCTCTCTATTTCATTTCAAAAACAACAACAACTTTAACAACAAATCAAACAACAACAACAAATAACAAAAACGAGATCATCATCATCATCATCGTGATCATCTTCATCATTCATCATCATCATCACCAAGCTCCATCTCCATTTTAGCTCCATTTTAAATTGTAAGGAAATCAACAACTTTTGTTTAAATTATATGTTTATATGTATTTATAACATCATATATTAACATCTAGCAACTGATTATGTCCAAAGAAATTGATTAGGATGGGTTTGGGTGAATTTTTGGAACGACAGTCTTGAACCAGACCTCGGAATACGGCGTATTCAAGGGAATACGGCGTATTCCCGCCCAGAAAACATGAACACGGCGTATTCAAATAAATACGGCGTATTCCCTCAATTTTTCATGAACACGGCGTATTCAAATGAATACGGCATATTCCCCACAAAAGCCACCAATACGGCGTATTCAAATGAATACGGCGGATTCCCCCGTTATATTTCCTGATCCAACGGATCAATAAACTAGCCCTGCGAATTCTAGCTAAAACAGAACAAGTAAATTTTCGAAAACGTCGACGATTTAACAAGTTAAAACAGGGTAGCTTCTCGATGAAAAATTTATTGTAACGGATTGGGCTCAAATTCGCTCGGTCACTCGAAAACAACCCAATGGTCAAGGCTAGGTACCTTAGCCTAGTCAGTTTTAAGCCATCCGGAGTCATCTAGGGGTCGAAAATGGCATATTTTAGTATTCGGACCCCCGTTTTTCCATAAACTTAAAACTAAAGGTTTACACTGAGTGTCAGACATCGCGACATATTTCATACTTATACGATACAACAATTAAACACTTCAAATATGCTTTTATAAGTTCACAACAAATGAAAGTAGTAATAATAATTGAAGAATTATTATTTCAAACAATCACCAATGGGCCGTAAACATTTTCACAACTCGAACGTAATCATTAAACCAAAATATTTGGTCAAAACTAGTTAAGGGAATAACTAGCATAGATGGTCCGTAGTGTCATCAAATCAATTAAACCTTGTGCGTTTAATACGCCCGACAGGTTTCAAGAATCTAATCATTTATCAAAACCTTGCGCGTCTAAGACGCCCTGCAGGTTCAGTCGTTGTAACGACATCAAATCATTGTGAATCATTGTAATTGTTGGCTAACAATTCATTAGGCTCAGGTGAGTCTCATAGCCCCTTTTTTTTAAATACTTTTACCTAGGGGTGTGATTTCATTGCTCTGTTTTGTTTTACAATATGAACGCAAGTATCATCAAATCAAATACTACATGAGTTAAATTCACTAATCATTTTAAAGCCCTCCATCAGCATAGTTTGGTAATACGTAGTAGCGTGAATATTAGTATATGGTACCATATAGGTTTGACCAGCCTCATCCGGGTTAGCACGCACTAACTAGAAAAACGGATGTATTAATATTTGTGTAGACGAGTGTTGATTAGGCACTCGTAGGAGGCACCTCGATCAGGATACCTTAAATGTGGACCTGACATCTCGAGTTAAGCTCAAACTATGTGCTCATGGCTGTATAACTTTTATTTTGCTTAATTGCATTTTAAATTCAATTATCATTAAATCTTGCGGTTTATACAAATATGTGTTGACATACAAACCTGTGAGCTCACCAGCGTTTTCGCTGACCCATTTTAGCATGTATCACAGGTGCTCAGCAGCAGTAGGTCTGCCACTCAAGATGCCCATTAGCTCGAGTCACATTCAGACATCAAGAGATTGTCATGCATTACTATATTTTGTATAATTTAGTTATGCCATAGAATCTCTATCATTTGAACTCAGGAGCTTTTGTAAACTATATTACAACAGTGTAAAACTTTTATAATATCAATGTATTTCGTAAACGACGCATGTAGTGGTCGTTCATTATGTAATCTTGTGTGCTTTGTGTATTGATTAGTCGTGCCCCGAACCGACCCGCTTCCGCATCATAATTTGGGGGTGCGACAGATTGGTATCAGAGCCTAAGGTTATAGTGAACTAGGTTGCATTTAGTGGGCCTAGACTATGACCGTTAGGCAGTATTCCTTATTAGATATAACTGGTTCAGTGATTACACCATATGAGTTTAATTTAACATAGCTTAGCTAACTATGTACAATTAAATGAATACGATGTGAAAGCTGAAAGGGGTTATGTTGAATAGGAATGCGATAGTTGACTCTGACCACGAGAGAAACCGTGACTAATACTTGATTAGTGTTAGACACACATTAGGCTATTATGTGATATAGGCGTATATACATACATAGGCCTCATTTATGTGCTACCTTATAGGCTATTATATATTGAAGATATATGATTAAGCCCCACTCGCGTATTATCTTCTAAGCTATTATATATATCGAATATATATAGATCACACACGATAATACACTCGTTAACATCTTCACTACCAAAGACGATGAGTATGAATTACTATCGTCTATCCTTTTTATACGCACATAACATCTCACAACACATTCCGCTGTACAATCACATATTCGCGAGGAATATATCATTTTGTATTTCCTCCATCATTCTATTTTCTTAGAATCACAAATGGAACTTATTGTTTGAAGGACTATAGGCTCCATACGTAAAACCATATCCCACCTACTCGAAAACTCGCATCTAGTATGCAACTCTGTTGTTTGTCAAATGTGATTCTCACTTGTGTAATTGTATATTACCCCATAAATATATATATGCATATGTGATGTATCATGTTTTGGTGCAAACAACTCATCCACTCTCTTTGCTTTTATCAGAATCATGCCGCCAAAGAAGACTGGTTTCAGTCAAGCTGAACTCAATGCTGCGGTTACCCGAGCTGTAGCCGAAGCCATGGCTGCTCAAGAAGCTTTAAGGAATGCAGAGACAGTCAATGCTACTCCTACTCCTGTTATCAAACCTTGTTCCTACAAGGATTTTCTTAGCTGCAAACCATTGTATTTCAAGGGCACAGAAGGTGCCATTGGCTTGATCAGATGGATTGAAAGAATTGAATCTGTCTTCAGTCTCTGTAACTGTGCTGAAGATAGTAAGGTCAAGTTTGCTGCTTACACCTTTCAAGAAGGTGCACTAACGTGGTGGAACACCCACGCAAACTCTATTGGCGTTGAGATCGCAAACCGACTTCCTTGGCCTGAATTGAAGAAAAAGCTAAGGGAGAAGTACTGTCGCGAGGAAGAACTACACCGACTGGAAGTCGAGTTCTGGCATCTGGCGGTACAAGGGAACGATATTGCTGGGTACACCACCAAGTTCCAGCAATTCGCTCTGTTGTGCCCAGGCTTGGTTGATACGGAAGGAAAAAGTATCAAGAAGTACATCCGCGGACTTCCGGAGAATATCCAGGGGAATGTCGCCTCAGCTCAACCAACCACCCTTGATAAAGCTATCGAAATTGCTCATGAACTCATGGCCATGGTTGTCAGCCGTGAGACATCTGCTCCATCTTCTGGTAACAACAACAAGAGAAAGTGGTCTGGGAACACCACTCAAAACCAATCATCATCAAAGAGGTCTGAGTCTGATAAGACCCTCAACACTGGTTCTGGTTTCAACAAGGGTTACACTGGAAATAAACCCTACTGTTCAAAGTGCCGCCGTCATCATGATGGTCCTTGCAGCACACCTTGTGGAAAATGTCAAAGGTATGGACATTTGACCAAAGACTGTAGGTCTACTACCGTTAACACCACCAGCCAACCAAAGTCATGCTATGAGTGTGGAGAAACTGGGCACTTTAGGAATGATTGCCCAAAGCTGAAGAACAAGGGAAACAACACTACGAAGGGAAGAGCTTTCGTTCTGAACTCAGGAGAGGCCCGTCAAGACCCGAATGTGGTCTCGGGTACGTTTCTTCTCAACAATCTTACTGCTTCTATTCTGTTTGATTCTGGTGCAGATAGGAGCTTCATATCTGATGAGTTTAGTCAATTGCTTAACATTGCCCCTATTGCCTTAGATGCTAAGTACATAGTAGAGTTAGCTAATGGCAAGTTAATTGAGACTGACAGTGTAATACCAAATTGCACTTTAAATCTATCTGATGAAATCTTCTCTATTGACCTTATACCTGTTGAAATTGGAAGTTTCGACGTCATTATTGGAATGGATTGGTTATCCAAGCACCGAGCTGAAATTGTCTGCTATGACAAAATCGTCCGTATACCTATTGTCACCGGTAGTACTCTAATCATACAAGGGGAGACCGGTAGGACGAGACTGAATATCATATCCTGCATAAAAACTCGCAAGTACCTTAGGAAAGGGTACCAGGCGATCCTCGCACATGTCTTGGAGAAAAAGTCGGAAGAGAAACTACTTGAGGATGTGCCCATTGTTAGAGATTATCCAGAAGTCTTTCCCGAAGACTTACCTGGCCTTCCACCACCGAGACAAGTTGAGTTCTCGATCGATCTCGTGCCGAGGGTAGCACCTGTTGCACGAGCACCATATCGTTTAGCCCCTTCAGAACTTCAGGAGTTGTCTACTCAGTTGCAGGAACTCCTGGATAAGGGATTCATTAGACCGAGTTCTTCACCATGGGGAGCTCCGGTTCTGTTTGTGAAAAAGAAAGACGGTTCATTCAGAATGTGTATCGACTATAGAGAGTTGAACAAATTGACCGTCAAGAACCGTTACCCACTACCTCGTATTGATGACCTATTCGACCAACTTCAAGGGTCAAGTATCTATTCGAAGATAGATCTAAGATTAGGTTATCATCAGTTACGAGTTCGTGACATTGACATCCCAAAGACTGCTTTCCGAACTCGTTATGGACATTATGAGTTCCAAGTGATGCCCTTTGGTTTGACTAACGCACCGGCAGTATTCATGGATCTTATGAACCGTGTGTGCAAACCATATCTAGACAAGTTTGTCATTGTTTTCATCGATGACATTCTTATTTACTCGCGCAATGAGCAAGAGCACGCGCAGCATCTCAAAGTCATTCTAGAACTTCTTAGACATGAAGAGTTATATGCTAAATTCTCCAAGTGTGAGTTCTGGATGAAAACCGTTCAGTTCCTTGGTCATGTGATTGATAGTCAAGGAATTCACGTAGATCCATCAAAGATTGAGGCTATCAAGTGCTGGCAAGCACCGACGACGCCGACCGAAGTACGCCAATTCTTAGGACTGGCAGGTTATTATCGGCGTTTCATTGAGAATTTCTCCAAAATAGCTCAACATCTCACAATACTGACTCAGAAGGAAAAGAAGTTCGATTGGACTGATAAACAAGAGTCAGCATTTCAGCTATTGAAGCAAAAGCTTTGCAGTGCACCAATTCTATCACTACCCGAAGGCAATGAAGACTTCGTGGTATACTGCGATGCCTCACACCAAGGTCTTGGTTGCGTGTTGATGCAACGAGACAAGGTTATTGCCTACGCCTCCCGACAACTCAAAGTTCACGAGAAGAACTACACAACTCATGATCTCGAATTAGGAGCCGTAGTGTTCGCACTCAAGATCTGGAGACACTATCTGTATGGCACAAAGTGTACCATATTCACCGATCACAAAAGCCTCCAGCATATATTCGATCAGAAGGATCTCAATATGAGGCAACGTCGCTGGGTTAAGTTACTCACCGACTATGACTGTGAGATCAAGTACCATCCGGGCAAAGCAAATGTGGTTGCCGATGCCCTAAGTCGCAAAGAGCGCACAAAACCACTTCGAGTACGAGCCCTCAGCATTACCATTCATAATGATCTAATCATTCAAATTCTCACTGCTCAACTCGAAGCATTGAAACCTGAAAACATCAAGGAAGAGGCCTTGCGAAATATGGAGAATCAATTTGAAACCAAACCCAATGGGGTCAAATACTTCGCAAACCGAATCTGGTTACCCAAGTTTGGGAATCTTCGAGACTTAGTGATGGATGAAGCTCATAAGTCTAAGTATTCTATACATCCTGGATCAGACAAGATGTATCATGGCATCAAGGGATCATACTGGTGGCCAAACATGAAAGCAGAGATTGCCACGTATGTCAGCAAGTGCCTCACATGTTCAAAAGTTAAAGCTGAATATCAGAAGCCCACTGGTTTGCTACAGCAACCGAATATTCCAGAATGGAAATGGGAGCAAATCGCTATGGATTTCATCACTAAACTCCCGAAAACATCAAGTGGTTGCGATACTATATGGGTAATAGTTGATCGTCTAACCAAATCTGCTCATTTCCTTGCCATGAAGGAAACCGACAAAATGGAACGTCTCACACGAATCTATATGAAGGAGATCGTAACAAGGCACGGCGTTCCAATCTCAATTATCTCTGATAGAGACAGCCGATTCACATCTAACTTTTGGCAATCATTGCAAAAGTCATTGGGTACTCGTTTAGATATGAGTACAGCCTATCATCCACAAACCGATGGCCAAAGTGAAAGGACTATTCAAACACTGGAAGATATGTTACGCGCCTGCGTAATTGATTTCGGTGCAAATTGGGAGCATCATTTGCCATTGTGTGAATTCTCATACAACAACAGCTATCATACCAGCATTGGAGTTGCACCATTCGAGGCACTGTACGGTCGTAAGTGCCGATCGCCTATTTGTTGGACCGAAGTGGGAGACAGTCAACTCACTGGTCCTGAAATCATTCATGAAACCACCGAGAAGATCATTGGTATCCAACAACGGCTGAAGGCCGCACGTGATCGTCAGAAGAGTTATGCTGACGTGAGACGCAAGCATCTTGAGTTCCAGGTTGGGGATCGAGTATTGCTCAAAGTATCACCTTGGAAAGGTGTCATCCGTTTTGGTAAACGTGGGAAGTTAAACCCTAGATACATCGGACCTTTTGAGATCCTTGAAAGGATTGGTCCAGTCGCATATCGATTGCAGCTACCTCCAGAGCTCAGTAGCGTGCATCCCACATTTCACATTTCTAACCTCAAGAAATGCCTGTCCGACGAGACACTCATCATTCCGCTCGAGGAAATCCAGATCGACGACAAACTTCATTTTGTCGAGACACCAGTGGAGATCATGGACCGTGAGGTCAAACAGCTTAAGCAAAGTCGTATCCCTATAGTCAAGGTTCGGTGGAATTCGCGGCGTGGTCCGGAATTCACTTGGGAACGAGAAGACCAGATGCGACTCAAATATCCACATCTATTTTCAGACTCCACGCACACGTCAACTTCGAGTTAAATTTCGGGACGAAATTCTCTTAACAAGGGGAGAATGTGACACCCGTCAAATTAGGACTATAAATTAGTTCCTAATCATTATGTAATACATGTAGTTAGTGCTATGTATTAGACTAATTGTATGTATCAAAATATATATTGATGAATATATATATCAGTACTCGATTAGATTTAATCGTTCATTTTCAAATCGGTCGAATTCCGATTCATTTATACGGCATTGGTGAAAATCAAATATTAAGTAATACCGAATGATTATTTAATATCCACATATTTATTATATATTATTTTGATAATATATAAAGTATCCGTATCGTACAAATATAAAGGATTCGCAACAAAACATATAAATAATGTTTTATTATTGGAGATAATAATTATTATTTACACACGATTAAAATAAAACATATTGCGTTTTATTCCATTTTACTCAAACGCGACGAAACCATTCAAATCGTGTCCGTCTCTAAAACGTAAAACAAAGATATATTATTATATCTCACTAAAGGTATTTTTATAAAATACTTCCAATAAAAGTATAAACGAATTCATTTTTAGAAATTTATCGATTTAAAACATTTTACTACTTTTCGATCGGGTACCAAAACACGGGTCAAAATACCACGGAACGGATCGAAGCTCGGATCAACCACCTCCAATAATTGGAGATGGCCGATCCATTCTATTTCTATCTATCTATCTCAACTCTCTCTCGGTTCTCTCTATTTCATTTCAAAAACAACAACAACTTTAACAACAAATCAAACAACAACAACAAATAACAAAAACGAGATCATCATCATCATCATCGTGATCATCTTCATCATTCATCATCATCATCACCAAGCTCCATCTCCATTTTAGCTCCATTTTAAATTGTAAGGAAATCAACAACTTTTGTTTAAATTATATGTTTATATGTATTTATAACATCATATATTAACATCTAGCAACTGATTATGTCCAAAGAAATTGATTAGGATGGGTTTGGGTGAATTTTTGGAACGACAGTCTTGAACCAGACCTCGGAATACGGCGTATTCAAGGGAATACGGCGTATTCCCGCCCAGAAAACATGAACACGGCGTATTCAAATAAATACGGCGTATTCCCTCAATTTTTCATGAACACGGCGTATTCAAATGAATACGGCGTATTCCCCACAAAAGCCACCAATACGGCGTATTCAAATGAATACGGCGGATTCCCCCGTTATATTTCCTGATCCAACGGATCAATAAACTAGCCCTGCGAATTCTAGCTAAAACAGAACAAGTAAATTTTCGAAAACGTCGACGATTTAACAAGTTAAAACAGGGTAGCTTCTCGATGAAAAATTTATTGTAACGGATTGGGCTCAAATTCGCTCGGTCACTCGAAAACAACCCAATGGTCAAGGCTAGGTACCTTAGCCTAGTCAGTTTTAAGCCATCCGGAGTCATCTAGGGGTCGAAAATGGCATATTTTAGTATTCGGACCCCCGTTTTTCCATAAACTTAAAACTAAAGGTTTACACTGAGTGTCAGACATCGCGACATATTTCATACTTATACGATACAACAATTAAACACTTCAAATATGCTTTTATAAGTTCACAACAAATGAAAGTAGTAATAATAATTGAAGAATTATTATTTCAAACAATCACCAATGGGCCGTAAACATTTTCACAACTCGAACGTAATCATTAAACCAAAATATTTGGTCAAAACTAGTTAAGGGAATAACTAGCATAGATGGTCCGTAGTGTCATCAAATCAATTAAACCTTGTGCGTTTAATACGCCCGACAGGTTTCAAGAATCTAATCATTTATCAAAACCTTGCGCGTCTAAGACGCCCTGCAGGTTCAGTCGTTGTAACGACATCAAATCATTGTGAATCATTGTAATTGTTGGCTAACAATTCATTAGGCTCAGGTGAGTCTCATAGCCCCTTTTTTTTAAATACTTTTACCTAGGGGTGTGATTTCATTGCTCTGTTTTGTTTTACAATATGAACGCAAGTATCATCAAATCAAATACTACATGAGTTAAATTCACTAATCATTTTAAAGCCCTCCATCAGCATAGTTTGGTAATACGTAGTAGCGTGAATATTAGTATATGGTACCATATAGGTTTGACCAGCCTCATCCGGGTTAGCACGCACTAACTAGAAAAACGGATGTATTAATATTTGTGTAGACGAGTGTTGATTAGGCACTCGTAGGAGGCACCTCGATCAGGATACCTTAAATGTGGACCTGACATCTCGAGTTAAGCTCAAACTATGTGCTCATGGCTGTATAACTTTTATTTTGCTTAATTGCATTTTAAATTCAATTATCATTAAATCTTGCGGTTCATACAAATATGTGTTGACATACAAACCTGTGAGCTCACCAGCGTTTTCGCTGACCCATTTTAGCATGTATCACAGGTGCTCAGCAGCAGTAGGTCTACCACTCAAGATGCCCATTAGCTTGAGTCACATTCAGACATCAAGAGATTGTCATGCATTACTATATTTTGTATAATTTAGTTATGCCATAGAATCTCTATCATTTGAACTCAGGAGCTTTTGTAAACTATATTACAACAGTGTAAAACTTTTATAATATCAATGTATTTCGTAAACGACGCATGTAGTGGTCGTTCATTATGTAATCTTGTGTGCTTTGTGTATTGATTAGTCGTGCCCCGAACCGACCCGCTTCCGCATCATAATTTGGGGGTGCGACAGATTGGTATCAGAGCCTAAGGTTATAGTGAACTAGGTTGCATTTAGTGGGCCTAGACTATGACCGTTAGGCAGTATTCCTTATTAGATATAACTGGTTCAGTGATTACACCATATGAGTTTAATTTAACATAGCTTAGCTAACTATGTACAATTAAATGAATACGATGTGAAAGCTGAAAGGGGTTATGTTGAATAGGAATGCGATAGTTGACTCTGACCACGAGAGAAACCGTGACTAATACTTGATTAGTGTTAGACACACATTAGGCTATTATGTGATATAGGCGTATATACATACATAGGCCTCATTTATGTGCTACCTTATAGGCTATTATATATTGAAGATATATGATTAAGCCCCACTCGCGTATTATCTTCTAAGCTATTATATATATCGAATATATATAGATCACACACGATAATACACTCGTTAACATCTTCACTACCAAAGACGATGAGTATGAATTACTATCGTCTATCCTTTTTATACGCACATAACATCTCACAACACATTCCGCTGTACAATCACATATTCGCGAGGAATATATCATTTTGTATTTCCTCCATCATTCTATTTTCTTAGAATCACAAATGGAACTTATTGTTTGAAGGACTATAGGCTCCATACGTAAAACCATATCCCACCTACTTGCAAACTCGCATCTAGTATGCAACTCTGTTGTTTGTCAAATGTGATTCTCACTTGTGTAATTGTATATTACCCCATAAATATATATATGCATATGTGATGTATCATGTTTTGGTGCAAACAACTCATCCACTCTCTTTGCTTTTATCAGAATCATGCCGCCAAAGAAGACTGGTTTCAGTCAAGCTGAACTCAATGCTGCGGTTACCCGAGCTGTAGCCGAAGCCATGGCTGCTCAAGAAGCTTTAAGGAATGCAGAGACAGTCAATGCTACTCCTACTCCTGTTATCAAACCTTGTTCCTACAAGGATTTTCTTAGCTGCAAACCATTGTATTTCAAGGGCACAGAAGGTGCCATTGGCTTGATCAGATGGATTGAAAGAATTGAATCTGTCTTCAGTCTCTGTAACTGTGCTGAAGATAGTAAGGTCAAGTTTGCTGCTTACACCTTTCAAGAAGGTGCACTAACGTGGTGGAACACCCACGCAAACTCTATTGGCGTTGAGATCGCAAACCGACTTCCTTGGCCTGAATTGAAGAAAAAGCTAAGGGAGAAGTACTGTCGCGAGGAAGAACTACACCGACTGGAAGTCGAGTTCTGGCATCTGGCGGTACAAGGGAACGATATTGCTGGGTACACCACCAAGTTCCAGCAATTCGCTCTGTTGTGCCCAGGCTTGGTTAATACGGAAGGAAAAAGTATCAAGAAGTACATCCGCGGACTTCCGGAGAATATCCAGGGGAATGTCGCCTCAGCTCAACCAACCACCCTTGATAAAGCTATCGAAATTGCTCATGAACTCATGGCCATGGTTGTCAGCCGTGAGACATCTGCTCCATCTTCTGGTAACAACAACAAGAGAAAGTGGTCTGGGAACACCACTCAAAACCAATCATCATCAAAGAGGTCTGAGTCTGATAAGACCCTCAACACTGGTTCTGGTTTCAACAAGGGTTACACTGGAAATAAACCCTACTGTTCAAAGTGCCGCCGTCATCATGATGGTCCTTGCAACACACCTTGTGGAAAATGTCAAAGGTATGGACATTTGACCAAAGACTGTAGGTCTACTACCGTTAACACCACCAGCCAACCAAAGTCATGCTATGAGTGTGGAGAAACTGGGCACTTTAGGAATGATTGCCCAAAGCTGAAGAACAAGGGAAACAACACTGCGAAGGGAAGAGCTTTCGTTCTGAACTCAGGAGAGGCCCGTCAAGACCCGAATGTGGTCTCGGGTACGTTTCTTCTCAACAATCTTACTGCTTCTATTCTGTTTGATTCTGGTGCTGATAGGAGCTTCATATCTGATGAGTTTAGTCAATTGCTTAACATTGCCCCTATTGCCTTAGATGCTAAGTACATAGTAGAGTTAGCTAATGGCAAGTTAATTGAGGCTGACAGTGTAATACCAAATTGCACTTTAAATCTATCTGATGAAATCTTCTCTATTGACCTTATACCTGTTGAAATTGGAAGTTTCGACGTCATTATTGGAATGGATTGGTTATCCAAGCACCGAGCTGAAATTGTCTGCTATGACAAACTCGTCCGTATACCTATTGTCACCGGTAGTACTCTAATCATACAAGGGGAGACCGGTAGGACGAGACTGAATATCATATCCTGCATAAAAACTCGCAAGTACCTTAGGAAAGGGTACCAGGCGATCCTCGCACATGTCTTGGAGAAAAAGTCGGAAGAGAAACGACTTGAGGATGTGCCCATAGTTAGAGATTATCCAGAAGTCTTTCCCGAAGACTTACCTGGCCTTCCACCACCGAGACAAGTTGAGTTCTCGATTGTTGAGAACTGAGACACTGTCATATCTGCTCAGAATACAAGTATCATGCCGCTGTTGGTATATGACTTCAACCACTGTTAGTAGAAGTCAACCACTGTTAGAAGAAGACAACCGCTGTTAGTACATTTGTCTAACAGGGCCACTGTTGGTATATGTAAAGCGTTTTGTATTAAGTACTCAACCACTGTTAATGTTATATGAGTACTACCCCTGTTAGTTATATACTCAACCACTGTTGGTTAGTCGGTTAGAGATAATTATGGAATAGATAGGATTTCCATAATAGTTTGATTCTGTAAAGGACTCTATATGTTATAAATAGAGATCCTGTAAAACCTTAGATAAGACGAATTCATTCTAGTTATTAGCTTCAAGGTTGTAAACCCTAACACAAATTGTGTGTTCGTATTATTAATAATATTGAAGCTTTTGGTTAGATATTCTGTTATATACAAGTTTGTTCTTCAAGTTATTAATAAACTATTCCGCAAGCTTATTAATAATCAATCAAAGTAATACATACTAAGATCTCTAGCTGGGATCATCAAGTGGTATCAGAGCTTGATATTACTTTGATCTTGAAGAAGGTAATTGAATTTCGCAGCTTTTTCAACAAATAACAAGATGTCTACTGAATCAATGGAAGGTATACAAGCTACAAAGATTCCCATGCTCAAACCTGATGAGTTTGAGCTATGGCAGACTAGGATTAGGCAATACATGTTGCTTACGGATTATATGATGTGGGAGGTGGTTACTAATGGACCAAACTATACTAAGGATGCAGATGGTAAAAAGGAAGAAAGACCACCACCAAAGTCTGATGCAGAGAGAAAAGAAAGAGCAACAGAGTGGAAGGCATTAAGTACTCTACTTTTGTCTATTCCTAATGAGTATCAAAGGAAGTTTGAAAACTGTGAAGATGCTCAGGTTCTTATGCAAGCAATTGTTAAGAGATTTGGTGGTAATGATAACACCAAGAAGAATAAGAGATCTCTTCTCAAACAACAGTTTGAAAACTTTGCAGGTGTAAAGTCTGAAACTCTGACTCAGACTTTTGATAGGTTTCAAAAACTTGTGGGTGATTTAGAAAATCACAATGTCAAGATTGATAAAGATGACTTGAACAGGAAGTTTCTAAGATCACTTGGTACAGATTGGAATATGTACACTGTGGGACTTAGACAAAGTCCAGATCTTAAAGAGAAAGAGATTGAAGACCTGTACAATGATCTGAGGAATTTTGAGCCTGAAGTTCTAGCGTTGAAACAGTCCAATGGTAGCTCTAACAATGCTGCTTTTGTTTCTGTTGGTGAATCTGGTAGTTGTAGCACATCTGGTGCTAATGATAATGTATTGGAAGCATTCTTTGCAAGCCATGTGAATTCATCATTAACTACAGAAGATTTGGAGCAGGTTAGTGAAGAGGACCTGGAAGAGATGGATTTAAGATGGCAGATGGCCATGATTACAATCAGGGCAAAGAGGTTTATGCAGAGGTCTGGGAACAGAAATTTTTCTTACAAGAGAGATGGTGTAGCTGGTTTTGACAAGAGCAAGGTGGAGTGTTTCAATTGTCACAAGATGGGACACTTTGCTAGAGAAAGCAAGAGCACACAGGCTGGAGGATCTCAGAATGGTATTATGAGAAATAGTTCTGCTCCACAAAGAAGATTGGTACCTGTTCAGAACACCACTTCTGATTCATTGGTTGCTCAAGATGGAATGGGAGGATTTGACTGGAGTGATCAGGAAGAGCTTGTAACCACAAATCAAGCTTTGATGGCTGTCACAGAAGAACCAGAGTCTTCAGACATTCCATATGAGGTACAATCTAAATTATGTTCTCCTGCATGTAAGAAAATGGTTAAATTTTATAGGGATCATAATATGGTTGTGTGTAATGAATTAAAAGCTTGTAAGGAAAAGAGTCAACATGCCACTTTAGCTATTGAAAACTTAGAAAATCAGATAAAAGCTTATGAAAAGAATGAATCTCAATTTCACTTAGATGTTAAGTATCTAAATTGGGAAAAGAAAGCTTTACAAACAAAAGTTGATATGCTAAGTGCTAAGTTGGCTGAGGCAATTTCTGATAAGGAGTCAATAAAATTGAAAGTTGATGAATTGGAAAATGTTTCAAAAGGTGTTCAAAACTTAATCAAGTCTCAAATTCATGATAAATTAAAACTTGGATTAGGTTACAACCTTAATGCTGTTCCTCCACCTTATAATCATACTTATTTCCCACCTAAAACTGATTTTGTTTTAGAAACACTTAAGGTAGGTGTGTCTGAGGAGGTTAAAAAGGTAGATCCAGTTGTTAATTGTGCTGATAATGTGAATTTTGATAAAGTTGAGGTATCTGATTGGACTGAGGAAGATGAGAGTGATAATGATAGCTCATCAGGTGGTAATTTTGTAGATGGTAGTGATAAGTCTATTACTGGTCTAGTTTCTGAACTAAATAGTACTAAACTAGAAGAGGGTAAAAAGATGTTTGTTGAGAAAGCAAAAGCTCAGTTAGATCAAGTCAGGAAAACCAACAAGGATAGTTCAGGTTTAGGGTATGTACACAAAAAGGTCAATACTGAATCAAAAGACAAGTTGAAATCTGAGTGTGATAAGTGTACATGTAAATCAAAGAAGTCTGAGTTACATGCTGCAAATAATGTGAATAAATCCATTCCCAGGGGTAATCAAAGAAATTGGAACCAATTGGTTTCACAAAGGTTGGGTAATGGGTTTGAATGTGTGAAAAGAAAGTCATGTTTTATTTGTGGTAGATATAATCATCTTCAACAGGACTGTTACTACAATCCTAAAAATAATAGGAACAGTGGTACAGGTCATGTGTTGATAAATAAGCCTAACAGAGGCAAGGCTGTAGCCCCTGTTAATGCTACAGCAGTGCCCCTGTCAACGGCTAACAGAGGCAAGACACGAACAGGGGAGGGTTTGACCACTGTCAGGCATGGTACCTCTGCTGGTATTAAACATTTCAAAAGAATGTTTATAACAAGTAAAGCAACCACTGCCAGGGTAATCAATACAAACTTAAAGGTGACCACTGTCAGACCATTAACTCCTGTCAGGTCTAAAATTGATTGTTTTTGGAGACATAAAAATGAGTGTAAATCTGAAGTGTCCAAAACCAATGCAGCACTGAGATCAATCACTGTCAAAAGGGTTGATGTCAATGGTGCTCATGGGAAACCCAAAGCCAAATTGGTTTGGGTTCCCAAGAAAAACTAATTGTTTTTCTCATATATGTGCAGGGCAAGCCACCAAGCTTATGGCATATTGATTCTGGCTGTTCAAGACACATGACTGGAGACAGGAAAAAGCTACAGGACTTTAAAGCGTTTGATGGAGGAGATGTAGCTTTTGGAAGCAATCCTAAAGGAGGTAAAATCACAGGTAAAGGTAAAGTAAAAAGCAGTAAGCTCACTTTCAATGATGTTTATTATGTTGAGCAATTGAGATACAATTTGCTTAGTGTGAGTTAAATCACAGATAAGCAAAATCCTGTATATTTCACTGACACAGAATGCCTTATACTTTCTGAAAAACTCAAAATACCTGAAGATAAGATTTTAATGAGAGTTCCAAGAAAGGATAATGTATACTGTAGTGATTTAAACAAGATGGAATCTCAAAATGTTAACTGTTTCATTTCTAAAGCTACTGTATCTGAATCTGAACTATGGCATAGGAGGATGTGTCACTTGAATTTCAAGACCATGAATAAACTTGTTAGGAATAAGCTAGTGAGAGGCTTACCTGAAAAGTTATTTGAATGTAGTGACCACTGTGTAGCATGTCTTAAAGGCAAGCAACACAAGACCTCTTATAAGACCAAGCTTGTGAATACCAATACCACTCCCTTACACCTGTTACATATGGATTTGTTTGGCCCTACTAATGTAGCTAGTCAAGGGAAGAAATCTTATTGTTTGGTAATAACTGATGATTACTCTAGAATGAGTTGGGTGTTCTTTCTTAGGACTAAGGATGAGACAGGTGAAATACTTAGATCATTCATAACTAGGATTGAGAATTCAACTAATCAAAAGGTTAAGATCATCAGGTGTGATAATGGGACAGAATTTAAGAATCATGAGATGAATAAGTTCTGTGAGGATAAAGGTATAGAAAGACAGTATAGTGCACCTAGGACTCCACAACAAAATGGAGTAGCTGAGAGGAGGAATAGGACACTAATTGAGGCTGCTAGAAGCATGCTAGCAGATGCTAAACTACCAATGTCCTTTTGGGCAGAGGCAGTTAGTACTGCTTGTTATGTTTTGAATAGGATTTTGATTATTAAACCTCATAACAAGACACCCTATGAGTTATTCTTTAAGAGAAAACCTTTGGTTAGCTTTTTAAAACCATTTGGATGTCCTTGTACTGTCTTAAATACCAGAGATCATCTTGGTAAGTTTCAGAGTAAGGTAGATGAGGGTGTATTTGTTGGATACTCTATTCAAAGCAAGGCTTATAGAGTATTTAACAAAAGGACTAGGATCATAGAAGAGACCATGGATGTGACCTTTAATGAACATACATCAAATGTAGAAGGAAAAGGTCCAGAAGTTTTGTTTGATATTGATGCACTAACCCATGCTTTTAGATATCCAGATTTGTCTATTAGTGCAGGTACAGATGCAGGTAATGATGCAGGTAAAGATGGGCATTCAACCTCAAGTCAAACTAAAAAGGATGACTTGAAGTATGTCTTGTTTCCTATTTGGACTCCAGATCCACCAGAAGTATTTCAACAGGAACAGGATCAACCAGAGAAAGATGCTTCTTCTGATGATTCAAATGGTTCACCTGGTAAAACTGGTGCAAGCAAGGGTGCAGATGATTTAACTTCACCAGATCATCAACCATTCACTTCAAAGGGATCTCATACAGATCCAGAGCATGAGTCAGAGGAAGAGCATGATTCTCCAAAATTTGTTGAACAAAGTCGTCCATTTCAAGTTTTGGAAAGGACTTCTTTGTCAGATTCTGAAGCAACTCCAAAGCCATCAAAGGAAAGAGAGGAAAGAGAGTCTTTTTCAGACTCTGAGATAGATAATCTTTTGGGTTCTAATTTGGAAAGAGAACTACTTGATACTTCTACATCTAAATATGTGGTTCATAAAGATCATTCCTTGGATTTGATCATTGGTGACATTAGTACTCCTGTTCAGACTAGACATCAAACCAAGGTAAGAGAAGAAGATGTACATACTTCATTATATGTATGTTTTCTTTCTCAGATGGAACCAAAGAAGGCAGTGGAGGCTCTCAAAGATCCAAGCTGGATTGAATCTATGCAGGAAGAATTGTTGCAATTCAAACTGCAAGATGTGTGGGATTTGGTTGATCTTCCAAAAGGAAAGAAAGCTATAGGCACAAGATGGATCTTTAAGAACAAGAGAGATGAAAGAGGGATAGTGATCAAGAATAAGGCTCGGTTGGTAGCACAGGGGTACACACAGGAAGAAGGCATAGATTATGATGATGTCTTTGCCCCTGTTGCTAGAATAGAAGCTATTAGATTATTTTTAGCTTATGCATCTTATCAGGATTTCAAAGTCTATCAAATGGATGTGAAGAGTGCTTTTCTTCATGGTCTAATTGATGATGAGGTGTATGTTTGCCAACCACCAGGGTTTGAAGATCCAACATATCCAGATAGAGTGTGCAGATTGAAGAAAGCATTGTATGGATTACATCAAGCTCCAAGAGCTTGGTATGATACTCTATCTGAGTACTTGCTCAAGAATGGATTCAAGAGAGGTACTATTGACAAGACATTGTTTACCAAGAGGGTTCAAAGAGATATATTGCTGGTACAGGTGTATGTTGATGATATTATTTTCGGGTCTACAAGGGATTCATTGTGCAAAGAGTTTGAGGATTTAATGCATAAGAAGTTCAAGATGAGTTCAATGGGTGAACTCACATTCTTTTTAGGATTGCAGGTCAAGCAAAAGTTAGATGGAATCTTTATTAATCAAGGGAAGTATGTGAAAGATATTTTGAATAAATTTGGTTATAAAGATGTGAAGGTAGCTAGCACTCCCATGGAGGCACATAAACATCTTAATTCTGATCCTGAGGGGGAGGAAGTAGATGTGCACTTATACAGGTCAATGATTGGTTCATTGATGTATTTAACTTCATCTAGACCTGATATAATGTTTGCAGTGTGTCTTTGTGCTAGATATCAGACCAATCCAAAGCAGTCACACATGTATGCTGTGAAGAGGATCTTTAGATACTTGAAAGGTCAACCAGACTTGGGCCTTTGGTATGCTAAAGGATCAGATTTTGAGCTAAAGGCCTTCACAGATAGTGACTATGGTGGTGAGAATATGGATAGGAAATCGACTAGTGGAGGTTGTCAATTTCTTGGAAATAGGTTAGTGTCATGGCAATGTAAAAAGCAGACCACAGTTTCCACTTCTACAGCAGAAGCAGAATATGTTGCAGCATCAAGTTGCTGTGCACAGGTTCTTTGGATTCAGAATCAAATGCTGGATTATGGTTTGACTTTCATGAACACTCCTATTTATATTGATAATACTTCTGCCATTAGTATCATTCAGAATCCAGTTAAGCATTCAAAAACCAAACACATTGAAATCAGATATCATTTTATAAGAGATTGTTATGATAAAAGATTGATTCATATTTTTAAAATTCATACTGATAATCAACTTGCAGATCTTTTTACAAAAGCATTTGATGTAGGAAGATTTACATTTTTGATAACTAATATTGGTATGATCAATCTCACGTAGTGTTTTGGTCTGGATTTGATACTAACAGGGGTAAAATATATTGTATGTGACAGGGTCAGGTGTTGCCACTGTTAGCTTCATCATGATAACAGATGGTGCCACTGTTAGTTTACCTTTGCCACTGTCAATGTATTTTAAACCCCTGCTGTATATGTGTGTAATTTAACCCCTGCTAGTTGTTTTTCTTAGTTTAATATTGCAGGTTTCAGCCACTGTCAAGAGACATCACTTGAGCTGGAATTTAATGTTTTATTTGTTTCTTCTTATTCATTTGGTTAAAAAAAAAAAAAAAAAAAAAAATTAGTTGTCTAACTAAGCTAAGTTTATGCCCCTGTTAGTTCTAAGTTGGCGTTTCCTTGGTCGGATGCCCCTGCTAGACTATCAGCCACTGCTAGCTTTGTTAGATGGTTAGAAAGGGTTGACTATAAATTGATCAAGTGAGGTACCCCTGTTGGGTTTGTTTGTAAATTGTGCCCCTGTTGGGTATAACCAGAAGTGCCACTGCTAGTTCTATTTTTAGGGCTTGGCACTGTCATCAAATAAATACTCAAATACTTCACTTTTTCAATTACGCTTTCAAAAGTTTCAAAACCCTTCAATAATCGCTCTCGCTTTGAGTTGTTTATTGTAATTCACTCTTCGTTCGTTCATCGATTACATCAATGGCATCTTCATCGTCATCTGATTCTGATCATTCTACGCTAAGTGTTCATTCTGAACACAATATGAGGGCTTTCTTGAATAAAGAACTTGCCGATGAGTATTTTCACCCTATCATCGATTTCTTGAGTAGTTGTCCAGTTACTTATGCCCTTACTGTCGCTCCACGATTGATTCGATCGCATATTCAGGAATTTTGGAAGAATGCAAAGGAAGGGAATGTTAATGGCATTACTCATATTCATTCCACTGTCAAGGGTAAGAAGGTAATGGTTACTGAGATTATCCTAAGAGAGCTTTTACAGTTTGATGATGAAGGTGGAATTCTGGAATTATCGAGAGAAGATTTGTTTAAAGGAATTATGGCTATGGGGTATGAAGGTTCAGGAAAGACAAGATCAGAATATACTTTCTTGAAGTCATGGTTTTGTCCTCAATGGAAGTTCTACATTCATACTTTTCTGGTATGTTTGTCTCAAAAGAGAACTAGTTTTAATGAATTTAGTTCTACTATTGCATATCCTATTATCTGCTTGGCACAGGGTATCAAATTTAATATGTCTAGATTTATCTTAGATAATATGGTTAGGAATGTAAAGGGTGATACATTCGTTATGTACCCTAGATTTGTTCAGCTTTTGTTGAATAATCAATTGTCAAATCTGCCAGCAGAGGATAGTGTGATTGTTAGTTCTACTCTATCTTTGAGGACTATTCAGGCTATGAATAAGTATCAGAATGCTTTTTCTAAGAAGGAAACTGCATTATTTTCTACAATGCTAGTTACTCCTTCTGCCACTGGTGGTGTATTACCAACACCATCTGGACCAAATGATGACAGACCAACAACACAAGTTGGTTCTGAACACACATCAAGAGGTGGCATCAAAAGAAAACAAGGGAACAAACAGCCTACCCAATCTAAAGCCAAGAAATCCAAGAAGGCTACACAGGCTATGGAGATTCCTGTTTCTCCACAGTCTCAGTCAATTGTTCAAACACAACAGGTGAACATACTTGATGAAAATGTTCATTCTGGAAGGGCTGCCACTACTGTTTCTAGCCCACTGGCAGGGCAGGATAGTGGTAACATTAATCAGACCCAACCAGAGGCAACTATGTTTGATGAACCTATGGGTGATGATTCAAATGTAGGTCCCAGTACCAATAACCAAGGGACATCTGCAGTGGCAGATGTGGGCAAGGATTCAACTAAGAGGTCACACTCTAATGTTGATGAGCCTAGTGATACTGATGAATTGACGATTTCCTATCTTGTACATGATGTCAATAAACTGTGGAGCAAATATGAGAGGGAAAGGGCTTACAGAAAAGAGGCTCAACAGAAAATTCAAACTCAGGATGAGTTAATTGCTAAGCAGAAGGAGCTCATTGATCATCAGAAGGAAGAGTTGCTTGATGTGAAGAATAGGTTGTTAGTGCTTGAGGAGGCTGTCAACAATATTCTTCTACCTGCAAATAGGTTAAAGGAATCTTCAGGCAAGGGGGAGAAGAAAGCAGATGATGATATTATGCCTGAAGATGATGGTTCAAGAAAAGCAGGTGATGATGATGATGATGATTCATATGGACCTCATGATGATATGGATGGGGCAATGATAAATATTGATGAGATGAATGATGATTCTGCAGCTACAGAGGTGTTTGATGATAATACAGCTACAGAGGTGCTTGAGTTTGATGATAACACAGTTGAGATGGATATATGTGAGCATAATGAGGCACAATCAGAAGACACTGTGGAGTTAGTGTTTGATGATAAAGATGATGATTATGTGCAGAGCAGGGATAAGGCTGAGGAGGAGCTAAATGTATCTGATTATGTGATACATGAAAATTTAGATGATGAGGTGGTTGATGGTGCAGGAGCAGAGCAGACTGATGAAACAGTTTATCAGGTATTTCCATTGAATAAAGGGTTGCCTGAGAAAGCTGCACTTAGATTATATGTTTGGGATGTGATGGGTGCTAATCTGGATGATAAGAAAAGAGTTAGTTTCAGTGATAGGTCAGTGTATGAGGTGGTTGATGATGTTGAAAAAGAGATAAAAGGAGAAGTTGAGGTTAAGGGGGAGCAATCAAAGTCAATTGATGAAGAGAAGAAGTTGCAGACTTTTACAAGAAAGAAATCAATTCCAAGAAGAAAGTCAACTAAAAATTTATCCCCTGTCAAAACTTCTACCACTGTTGTCACAATTTCAACCCCTGTCAACACTAACACAACCACTGTTATGTCTACCCCTGTTAGTACACCAACTCCTACCACTGTTGATACACCAATCACCACTGCTATCATATCAACCCCTGCCACAACTACAACAACAATAAGACCAAGAGAGGTACCTGTTACAATAAGAGAACCAACTTCACCACTCAAACCTAAGTCTAAATTGCCTGTGATTGATCCAAAAGACAAAGGTAAAGGAAAGTTAAAAGAAAAATCAAAGGTGAAAGAAATTAAAGAACCTCATATTGAGTCTCATGATATGCTGAGGATGCAAGTAGAAGAAAGAGAAAGATTGATAAGGAGAGCTGCAGAAGCTAAAGCTGAAGAAGAGGGTGATGATGTGAAAATGATTTTGGATGATCTGAGTGTAGTGACTATTACACAGAAAGCTGCAGAGATTGTTAAAGAAAAGACTGCACAAGGATTAAAGCTTCCTGCTCAGAGAGTTCATGATTATTTACAGAAGAAGAAAGGTAATGAAGAGGAAGAGTTATCTTCTGGATTTTTGTTGATGAAAAGATCAAATGAGGAAAGGGCTAGAAAGAAAAAGCAAGAGGAATTAGCCAAGAAGAGAAGTAAACCTTTACCATATGCTGAAAGGAGAAGACAAATGATCAATGCACTGTCTGAAAATTATGCCCCAGCTAAAATTGTTAGAGGATGGAATATGCAGAAGCTGCAACAGGCATATGATAGGTATATGGGAAGAGATGAAGAGTGGACAAAGAAAATGGAAGAGAATAGACATTTAAATGCATTGATGAAGGAGAAGAAAGAAAAGGCAAATAAGGAAATGGTAAAGTTTTTGAAGGAAGAAAAAGAAAGAAGAGAAAAGGCAGTTGTTGAAGCAGCAGAGAAAGCTTTAGAGGATAAGCAGAATGAAGTCAGAAGAAATTCATGGAAAAATCAGATTTCTAAAGACAATGTTATTCCTGATATTCCAAGATTTGATCCAGAGCTGAAAAAGAGAATCAAGATTCTGACTGATAGCAAGGAGATTTCTGAAGGACCAAGAAAGGCTAGAATTATAAATTGGGAAGGAGTAGCAATTGATTATGGTTTCAGAAAAATGATCCTTGAGATCAAGATTGAAAGGGAAAGAGGATTTGATGATCATGTTGGGAGTATGGTTGATTTGCTCAGAATTTGTACAAGAGATGATCTTATGGAGTTGTATCAAGTGAGCAGAATCAGGAATAGAAAGAACTCTGAAGCTGTGATTGAACGACAAATGATGGAGTTGTTGCAAAGCCTGTTTGAACCAGCCAGCTTGTATCACTTATTCTTTCATTGTTATCAAAGGGTTATAACCTGGAGATATTTTGCCAGAGCTGGAGTACACATGGTAGTATTTAATAATGGGCAGGTGATCTACATGTTTGATGATCGACATTATGTGCTGGGAACAGGGCTGCTGAATAGATTGGTTGATTTGAAGTTATCTACAACCATCATTACTGAAGGAGCTTACAGAGCTTTATACATGGTGTTCAATCAACTGCATAAGAGGCAAACGATGAAGGAGAAAGAAGAAGAAAAGAAGGATTGAAACTTGAATCATTACTCTGAATGATCAAGTTTAGGGGGAGATTGTTGAGAACTGAGACACTGTCATATCTGCTCAGAATACAAGTATCATGCCGCTGTTGGTATATGACTTCAACCACTGTTAGTAGAAGTCAACCACTGTTAGAAGAAGACAACCGCTGTTAGTACATTTGTCTAACAGGGCCACTGTTGGTATATGTAAAGCGTTTTGTATTAAGTACTCAACCACTGTTAATGTTATATGAGTACTACCCCTGTTAGTTATATACTCAACCACTGTTGGTTAGTCGGTTAGAGATAATTATGGAATAGATAGGATTTCCATAATAGTTTGATTCTGTAAAGGATTCTATATGTTATAAATAGAGATCCTGTAAAACCTTAGATAAGACGAATTCATTCTAGTTATTAGCTTCAAGGTTGTAAACCCTAACACAAATTGTGTGTTCGTATTATTAATAATATTGAAGCTTTTGGTTAGATATTCTGTTATATACAAGTTTGTTCTTCAAGTTATTAATAAACTATTCCGCAAGCTTATTAATAATCAATCAAAGTAATACATACTAAGATCTCTAGCTGGGATCATCATCGATCGATCTCGTGCCGGGGGTAGCACCTGTTGCACGAGCACCATATCGTTTAGCCCCTTCAGAACTTCAGGAGTTGTCTACTCAGTTGCAGGAACTCCTGGATAAGGGATTCATTAGACCGAGTTCTTCACCATGGGGAGCTCCGGTTCTGTTTGTGAAAAAGAAAGACGGTTCATTCAGAATGTGTATCGACTATAGAGAGTTGAACAAATTGACAGTCAAGAACCGTTACCCACTACCTCGTATTGATGACCTATTCGACCAACTTCAAGGGTCAAGTATCTATTCGAAGATAGATCTAAGATTAGGTTATCATCAGTTACGAGTTCGTGACATTGACATCCCAAAGACTGCTTTCCGAACTCGTTATGGACATTATGAGTTCCAAGTGATGCCCTTTGGTTTGACTAACGCACCGGCAGTATTCATGGATCTTATGAACCGTGTGTGCAAACCATATCTAGACAAGTTTGTCATTGTTTTCATCGATGACATTCTTATTTACTCGCGCAATGAGCAAGAGCACGCGCAGCATCTCAAAGTCATTCTAGAACTTCTTAGACACGAAGAGTTATATGCTAAATTCTCCAAGTGTGAGTTCTGGATGAAAACCGTTCAGTTCCTTGGTCATGTGATTGATAGTCAAGGAATTCACGTAGATCCATCAAAGATTGAGGCTATCAAGTGCTGGCAAGCACCGACGACGCCGACCGAAGTACGCCAATTCTTAGGACTGGCAGGTTATTATCGGCGTTTCATTGAGAATTTCTCCAAAATAGCTCAACATCTCACAATACTGACTCAGAAGGAAAAGAAGTTCGATTGGACTGATAAACAAGAGTCAGCATTTCAGCTATTGAAGCAAAAGCTTTGCAGTGCACCAATTCTATCACTACCCGAAGGCAATGAAGACTTCGTGGTATACTGCGATGCCTCACACCAAGGTCTTGGTTGCGTGTTGATGCAACGAGACAAGGTTATTGCCTACGCCTCCCGACAACTCAAAGTTCACGAGAAGAACTACACAACTCATGATCTCGAATTAGGAGCCGTAGTGTTCGCACTCAAGATCTGGAGACACTATCTGTATGGCACAAAGTGTACCATATTCACCGATCACAAAAGCCTCCAGCATATATTCGATCAGAAGGATCTCAATATGAGGCAACGTCGCTGGGTTGAGTTACTCACCGACTATGACTTCGAGATCAAGTACCATCCGGGCAAAGCAAATGTGGTTGCCGATGCCCTAAGTCGCAAAGAGCGCACAAAACCACTTCGAGTACGAGCCCTCAGCATTACCATTCATAATGATCTAATCATTCAAATTCTCACTGCTCAACTCGAAGCATTGAAACCTGAAAACATCAAGGAAGAGGCCTTGCGAAATATGGAGAATCAATTTGAAACCAAACCCAATGGGGTCAAATACTTCGCAAACCGAATCTGGTTACCCAAGTTTGGGAATCTTCGAGACTTAGTGATGGATGAAGCTCATAAGTCTAAGTATTCTATACATCCTGGATCAGACAAGATGTATCATGGCATCAAGGGATCATACTGGTGGCCAAACATGAAAGCAGAGATTGCCACGTATGTCAGCAAGTGCCTCACATGTTCAAAAGTTAAAGCTGAATATCAGAAGCCCACTGGTTTGCTACAGCAACCGGATATTCCAGAATGGAAATGGGAGCAAATCGCTATGGATTTCATCACTAAACTCCCGAAAACATCAAGTGGTTGCGATACTATATGGGTAATAGTTGATCGTCTAACCAAATCTGCTCATTTCCTTGCCATGAAGGAAACCGACAAAATGGAACGTCTCACACGAATCTATATGAAGGAGATCGTAACAAGGCACGGCGTTCCAATCTCAATTATCTCTGATAGAGACAGCCGATTCACATCTAACTTTTGGCAATCATTGCAAAAGTCATTGGGTACTCGTTTAGATATGAGTACAGCCTATCATCCACAAACCGATGGCCAAAGTGAAAGGACTATTCAAACACTGGAAGATATGTTACGCGCCTGCGTAATTGATTTCGGTGCAAATTGGGAGCATCATTTGCCATTGTGTGAATTCTCATACAACAACAGCTATCATACCAGCATTGGAGTTGCACCATTCGAGGCACTGTACGGTCGTAAGTGCCGATCGCCTATTTGTTGGACCGAAGTGGGAGACAGTCAACTCACTGGTCCTGAAATCATTCATGAAACCACCGAGAAGATCGTTGGTATCCAACAACGGCTGAAGGCCGCACGTGATCGTCAGAAGAGTTATGCTGACGTGAGACGCAAGCATCTTGAGTTCCAGGTTGGGGATCGAGTATTGCTCAAAGTATCACCTTGGAAAGGTGTCATCCGTTTTGGTAAACGTGGGAAGTTAAACCCTAGATACATCGGACCTTTTGAGATCCTTGAAAGGATTGGTCCAGTCGCATATCGATTGCAGCTACCTCCAGAGCTCAGTAGCGTGCATCCCACATTTCACATTTCTAACCTCAAGAAATGCCTGTCCGACGAGACACTCATCATTCCGCTCGAGGAAATCCAGATCGACGACAAACTTCATTTTGTCGAGACACCAGTGGAGATCATGGACCGTGAGGTCAAACAGCTTAAGCAAAGTCGTATCCCTATAGTCAAGGTTCGGTGGAATTCGCGGCGTGGTCCGGAATTCACTTGGGAACGAGAAGACCAGATGCGACTCAAATATCCACATCTATTTTCAGACTCCACGCACACGCCAACTTCGAGTTAAATTTCGGGACGAAATTCTCTTAACAAGGGGAGAATGTGACACCCGTCAAATTAGGACTATAAATTAGTTCCTAATCATTATGTAATACATGTAGTTAGTGCTATGTATTAGACTAATTGTATGTATCAAAATATATATTGATGAATATATATATCAGTACTCGATTAGATTTAATCGTTCATTTTCAAATCGGTCGAATTCCGATTCATTTATACGGCATTGGTGAAAATCAAATATTAAGTAATACCGAATGATTATTTAATATCCACATATTTATTATATATTATTTTGATAATATATAAAGTATCCGTATCGTACAAATATAAAGGATTCGCAACAAAACATATAAATAATGTTTTATTATTGGAGATAATAATTATTATTTACACACGATTAAAATAAAACATATTGCGTTTTATTCCATTTTACTCAAACGCGACGAAACCATTCAAATCGTGTCCGTCTCTAAAACGTAAAACAAAGATATATTATTATATCTCACTAAAGGTATTTTTATAAAATACTTCCAATAAAAGTATAAACGATTTCATTTTTAGAAATTTATCGATTTAAAACATTTTAATACTTTTCGATCGGGTACCAAAACACGGGTCAAAATACCACGGAACGGATCGAAGCTCGGATCAACCACCTCCAATAATTGGAGATGGCCGATCCATTCTATTTCTATCTATCTATCTCAACTCTCTCTTGGTTCTCTCTATTTCATTTCAAAAACAACAACAACTTTAACAACAAATCAAACAACAACAACAAATAACAAAAACGAGATCATCATCATCATCATCGTGATCATCTTCATCATTCATCATCATCATCACCAAGCTCCATCTCCATTTTAGCTCCATTTTAAATTGTAAGGAAATCAACAACTTTTGTTTAAATTATATGTTTATATGTATTTATAACATCATATATTAACATCTAGCAACTGATTATGTCCAAAGAAATTGATTAGGATGGGTTTGGGTGAATTTTTGGAACGACAGTCTTGAACCAGACCTCGGAATACGGCGTATTCAAGGGAATACGGCGTATTCCCGCCCAGAAAACATGAACACGGCGTATTCAAATGAATACGGCGTATTCCCCACAAAAGCCACCAATACGGCGTATTCAAATGAATACGGCGGATTCCCCCGTTATATTTCCTGATCCAACGGATCAATAAACTAGCCCTGCGAATTCTAGCTAAAACAGAACAAGTAAATTTTCGAAAACGTCGACGATTTAACAAGTTAAAACAGGGTAGCTTCTCGATGAAAAATTTATTGTAACGGATTGGGCTCAAATTCGCTCGGTCACTCGAAAACAACCCAATGGTCAAGGCTAAGTACCTTAGCCTAGTCAGTTTTAAGCCATCCGGAGTCATCTAGGGGTCGAAAATGACATATTTTAGTATTCGGACCCCCGTTTTTCCATAAACTTAAAACTAAAGGTTTACACTGAGTGTCAGACATCGCGACATATTTCATACTTATACGATACAACAATTAAACACTTCAAATATGCTTTTATAAGTTCACAACAAATGAAAGTAGTAATAATAATTGAAGAATTATTATTTCAAACAATCACCAATGGGCCGTAAACATTTTCACAACTCGAACGTAATCATTAAACCAAAGTATTTGGTCAAAACTAGTTAAGGGAATAACTAGCATAGATGGTCCGTAGTGTCATCAAATCAATTAAACCTTGTGCGTTTAATACGCCCGACAGGTTTCAAGAATCTAATCATTTATCAAAACCTTGCGCGTCTAAGACGCCCTGCAGGTTCAGTCGTTGTAACGACATCAAATCATTGTGAATCATTGTAATTGTTGGCTAACAATTCATTAGGCTCAGGTGAGTCTCATAGCCCCTTTTTTTTAAATACTTTTACCTAGGGGTGTGATTTCATTGCTCTGTTTTGTTTTACAATATGAACGCAAGTATCATCAAATCAAATACTACATGAGTTAAATTCACTAATCATTTTAAAGCCCTCCATCAGCATAGTTTGGTAATACGTAGTAGCGTGAATATTAGTATATGGTACCATATAGGTTTGACCAGCCTCATCCGGGTTAGCACGCACTAACTAGAAAAACGGATGTATTAATATTTGTGTAGACGAGTGTTGATAAGGCACTCGTAGGAGGCACCTCGATCAGGATACCTTAAATGTGGACCTGACATCTCGAGTTAAGCTCAAACTATGTGCTCATGGCTGTATAACTTTTATTTTGCTTAATTGCATTTTAAATTCAATTATCATTAAATCTTGCGGTTCATACAAATATGTGTTGACATACAAACCTGTGAGCTCACCAGCGTTTTCGCTGACCCATTTTAGCATGTATCACAGGTGCTCAGCAGCAGTAGGTCTGCCACTCAAGATGCCCATTAGCTCGAGTCACATTCAGACATCAAGAGATTGTCATGCATTACTATATTTTGTATAATTTAGTTATGCCATAGAATCTCTATCATTTGAACTCAGGAGCTTTTGTAAACTATATTATAACAGTGTAAAACTTTTATAATATCAATGTATTTCGTAAACGACGCATGTAGTGGTCGTTCATTATGTAATCTTGTGTGCTTTGTGTATTGATTAGTCGTGCCCCGAACCGACCCGCTTCCGCATCATAATTTGTGGGTGCGACAGTTTTGGAAGGCAGGTTACTTGCCTCGGGGGAGTCTGGGTCTGGGATACCCACTTTAGAGTCAAGTGAACCTGTGTCTGTAAATCCCAACCCTGTACTTGAAACTGTTAATGAAAATATTTCTGTTTTGGATTACTTTTGTGTTGATGATATTCCAGGGCAACCGAGACCGCTGGCTGTTGACTATTCATTTGCGGACTTATCGTTTATTCAAAGAATGGCTAGTGGAGTTGGCTCTGAGGAAGAAACGGATAATGATTTTCAGATGAATGAGGATGTTTCGATTGAAGAGGAACAGTTGAATTCAGATGAAACGTATGATGATGCACATTCTGGGGAAGCTTATGATGGTGCACCGATTATAGAGTCTGATTCAAGTGAAGATGAGAGACCTGCTAAAGCTCAACATGGAGAATCTAGTTCTGCTGCAACTCCAGCTCCAGAGACACAGGCACCGGACTCAGCAGTTCCTGAAACTGAATCTTCTGATATTCCTAAGAAGAAATTAACTGCTGAAGAAAAGAGAGAAAGAAATAAGAAATGGTGGCCTAAGGGACGAAATCCAGTTCCTATTCCAGTTAAATGTCAAGTGTACCGGGTTAGTCGAAATTATACCGGAGTTATTAAAAGCTGGAAGTGTCAGAGGAATCTTTTTATGATTAAGAGAGAAGATGGAGTTCAGTACTTCAGAATGCATTTTGATAGATTGAGCACGTTGCCAAAAGGAGAGATTAATCAATTAGCTCAGCTTAAATTGATTAATCCGTTCGAAAATGATTATGCTGAGTTCATTCAGAGAAATTTACATCGGGAAGTGTTATCGAAAACATATTCTAAATTGAAACCGACGTTGGGCACTCGGTATACATGGAAAAGGAAGATTGATCCAGTCACTAGGAAGCCTATGGTTAAAGTTCATTATCCGCCTGCTAACTGTTTGACTGAGATACCTCTGGAACCAGTTCCTTATTATTTTCTGAGAAGACTTGTAAAATGGGAACTTGATTCACAGACTGGTGAAGCGGTTATTACTTTTGTACCAGATTCAGAACCATGGCCAGAAGTTTGAGGTATATGGAATTTGAAGCAAGCAACGTTTAGACTGTATGATCCGATGAGTTTGATTAATTTTAATGAAAAAGATTTAAGAAAACTCTATGATGATCGGATTCGTGTTGGTCAGAAGAATGAGTTCAACAGACGTTTAGCCGAGCAGTTTTACAATGTTGTTACTGTTTGTGTGGCTAATGGAATTCATGCTGACGGCCAATTTCCTGTGGGCTGGGTTTAAAGAAGATTTTTGAAGACCAAGCTGAAGACACGGGGGAGTTTGTTGGTACATGTTTAGTGTCTGTCAGTTGGTCTAGCTCGTAGTTTGTAATTGGATTGAGTTTCATGACTCCTGCGACGTAGCGCGTAACGTCGCAGGTGCGACGTCAGGTATTGGGCCTGCGACGTAGTCAACGTCGCATGGGCTTGGGCCTGCGACGTCGCACACGACGTCGCAGGTGCCAGATTTTGTATAAATTCGTATTTTCGTTTTCTGTTTAGGGTTGACGAAACCCTAAACGCTATTTGTCGAAATCCCTGTAATCTGATCGATTATAATACAATATAATACGTTTCGTTTGATATTCATTGAGTATTTGATTATTCGTGTGATTGTTCGTGATCTAATTGTTATTTCCGCTAGCGATTAGATTGACTCGGTGCCGTATAGATCCAAGGTTAGGGACAAACAGTATATTGAATTATAATCGATCAGATTACAGGGAATTCGACAAATGGCGTTTAGGGTTTCGTCAACCCTAAACTGAAAACGAAAATACGAATTTATACAAAAACCGGCACCTGCGATGTCGCACACGACGTCGCAGGCCCAAGCCCATGCGACGTTGACTACGTCGCAGGCCCAAAACCTGACGTCGCACCTGCGACGTTACACGCAACGTCGCAGGAATTAGGAATTCTAATTCTAATTACAAACTACGAGCTAGACCAACTGACAGACACAAACATGTATCAACACATATCGAATATCCCACACTTAGAGGAACATTGTCCCTAATGTTCGAATCTATTTGTTGAGCACCTCTTGACGAAGTATCCCACACTTAGAGATTCTACTTATCGTTGGATTGTTTCACTAGTGTTATGTGGTATGAAACATCCCACACTTAGTGTTTGGAATAGTTGGTGAGATAATCAAAGATTTAATGGATAGAGAGGTTTTGGAATGGTGTACCGCTTTTGCTATGCGCGTTGAGGTTCGTTGTCCCGCGACTTGTGGCTTACGGCTCTCGGAGTTCCTCACCGTGGGGTCCGTTGCTTCTTTTTGATTTCGATCTCCAATAAATAGTCGTTTGGTCAAACAAACAATCCACTCAATCATTTAAATAACGGCTGCTAATAAGAAAGATAAAGTGAAAGCATAATAAAGTAAATAGATGTGATGTCGAAGCATCAATCGTACATCAATACAGACAATAATAATAAAGAGTTTTGGTAGAAAGTAGAAAGAAGTCAGAAAGTGGAGCAACTCATTGCTCCTTTGATGATCAAACTGCTGCAGCAGATGTGGTCGGTCCTGGAGAAGTCTCATCCGATGAGGAGTCATCATACTGATCATTGGTGCCTTCGTTTGAAGCATCATCATTAGCACCTTCTTCTGTCATACCGATGGTGAAAGCTCCTTGATCTACAAGCTGATCAATAAGTGGTCCGGATGGTATCTCGAAACTACCGAACGGGAACATGGCTGACCCTTGATGTGCGTCATCTTGAAAAAGATCTGTCTGCCTGTGGGAGGAAACCTGCATGGGTGTAGGGATAGCAGCTGAAGCAGCGGTGTGTCTGTGGGTCCTGGGACTCTGAACTGTGACAGTCCGTGCAGATGCTCTGGATATCCGACTGCCTCTCAATGTGTGTGCTCTTAGTGACCCAGCGACTGATGGGATAGTCTGTCTGGTGACTGGGATCTGCACTGGAGGTGGCTGAGGTCTAGGGGTGACGACTCTAGGTGGTATAACATATCCACGGCCCGGTGGAGGTCGAGGTGCTGGAGTGGGAACTGCAGGTGGATATAAATGCGGCGGTGCTCGGCCCATTCCACATGGTAGGTGTGGTAGTGGGGTCATGGGTACACCAACTGCCTGCTGTCGCAAAGCTGTATAGATCCTAGTCTGCATCTGCATATTCCAATACCAGTAATCGGGACCTGGAGTTGCCCCATAGTGATAGATGTATGAAGGCCCTTGCGGTCTTGGAGCAGGATTAGAAGGTCTTGCCCTAGTACGTAGTGGCTCTACTCGTGGTGGTGGAGGGATGTCATCATCTTCATCATCATCCTCATCATCACTGTCATCCTCATCGGTATTTGAATCACTGGGTCCTTTCTGGCGTTTCCTTTTCTTCGTCTCTTTCGGTAGGACCAAGTGTGGTATTAACATGTCCACACTGTCAGGATCTGCTGCCCGTGCTTTGATATAGACTGCACCATCTCTCGTGATCCAGAGTATACCCATACTCCTAAGAAACTGGTAGTCAAGTGGCTTGGAGTTCCATCCTGACTTGAATCTTTCAACATCCGCTGTTCGAAGCAATCCCATATTTCGAATTAATCTAGTAATTACTGCCCCCAAGTATGATCTTCTCTTGCCAAAATCCTTTTCCTGTAGAATTCTCTGAGCGACTAGATTGGCAACCTGTATGTTTCTTCTATCGAGAATGCTTGCCATGAGAGCAACATCAAATCCAGAAACTCGTCCACTGGTGTTATGTTTTCCATCAAAGGAACAAGCTATCAGCTTGTGAAGAATTTGGAGAACGGGATTCGCGATTCGGGTCACCTTAATTCCTGAGAAGTACGGTGTAGGCGACCATTGTCTCCATACTTCAGTGCAACTGGTGGTGACAGAAACAGAGGTAGCTCCAGTGGTGAACAGGGGTGACTGTATCTCCTCAGGTGTGTACAGGTCTAGGTGGAGCGAGAACTGTGCGAGTGACAGGGTGTATGGGCTGCCCAAATACTGAAATGATACTGAACAATCTTCAATCTTCTCTTTCCTCTGAAATTTGAATGTGGTCATAAATTCCGTGACCATCTCCACATAAACTGGCTCATCGATGCTAAATAATCTTTTCAAAGGTTCAAACTGCTACCCATTCATTGTGTAGCTAAGCAGGTCTTCGAGTCTCTGCTTGAATCCTAAAGTTTGCATAACACCCCAATCAATGTACCTGAGACGCCCGAACTTTTTATCTCTCCATATACGTGCCATTTTGTCATAGGCTGGCGTGGCACTCATGTAGGCTAAAGTTCCTGAAAGAGGTCGTGCGGGATTTAATTTCTTCTTTCGTGCCATTGTACCTGAGAACATTTAAAGTAATGGATTCTTTAAGAGAGAGAAATTCAAAGCACGCTCCGAAGAATTTCGAAGTGAGGGCTTTAATTTCTAGGCAATCTAAAGATTACATTAAATATATAATGCTCTCATGTAGCAAACAATCAATCATTTGTCAAGGTAATATCATCACTTAGCAAATATAGTCATGGAATGGCAATCGCTTTATCGTGAAGTGTTTGTCATATACCAAGTTTGCACTGACAAGAATTCACAAGTAATGATAGCATCATTTTTGATAAGGTTTGACTTTGGGAGTACAAGTTGAAGTAAGGTTTTTTTGAATAAAATTGTTTATCTTAAAAATTTAATACTTCAAGTTGACTTTTAGGCCAAAGCTTCCTTCAAATGATATCCATATAGCCAAAGTTTAAATCTATTCATGCACACATGATGTAATCTATTTCAAGCATTTCCTATTTAAAAAAAAAAATAAACTAGGTTGTGCATAAAAGAGGTTATCATGTCCATGTATTCGGTGTGGTCCGAGACTATTTATTCAAGAGTGATGATTCTCTAGTTGTTGCCTAATTTGACTAGTCAAAACAAGTACAACATGATCATGCAATTTTCAACTTATCATATTCTTCATGTAAGTTAGTCGACTTTTGTTGAATTCCGAAAGTCAAAATTGCTAAACTCAAGTTGTTCACATAATACAATTAACATAGAGCAATTATACAAACACCACAATTACTAAGGCACTTAGCATACTAACACTTAATTAAGCAAAGTTCTAAGCTAGATCAATTGATCAAGGTTTAAAACGTGGGGATTTGCATGTACTAGTGGTAGGAACGTGTAGTAATAGAGCATTTAACCAAGGAAAGCACTATTTCCTAGCTACTATCCTAGATAACTACAAGAAACAAGTTCTTACAAGTTCAAAGTGGGTTTTGTGATCATACCTTGCTTAGAGTGAATGAAATGCAAAAACGAAAGTACAACCGAGAAGTATATGCAACGAGGAGCTCGAAAGGACAAGAGATTATGTAATTTGATGGAGTTTTGATGGTGGATTCATAGGGGACATGGCATGGCCGGTTTTGGAGAGGAAGGAAAGGGAGGAAGATGAAGTTTGTTGAATGGTTTGAATTTTGGGGAGTTAATGAAATTCATAGTGGTCCATTAGGGTACATGTACTTACCCTAAGTACTATGGCATTCATATGGTCCCAAATCCAATTAAGTTGACAAGAACTAATGTCTCTAGTTAATTTCTAATGTTCCACTAATAATGGAGATGAGTCTTAAATGTGTTTCCTGTAACTAGTTACTCTTTAGTTCCTTGTTACGTTATAAACAATTCAAGAAACGCGCAAATCTTTATGGAACAATTGAAATCAACTTTAAACATCAAGTTATATATTTTTGGTGTTTAAAAATCTTTGTCTGACGTGGACTTGTTGAATGCACCTGTTTAAGTAGAAACTCAAACGTTGTCACGTTCTTTCCGTCACACACGTGTTTCCAGGCAAAAGTTTAAAAACGTTTTTCTTTTAAGGGAAACTTTCAAAAATTTATTATATTATATTTATACTTAAAAGTTGCTCACTTAGGGTTGCGAGCTTAGACCTTTTTCGGAGGTAATTGCTTTAAGATTCGTTCCGATCCCTCCATAGGGAAAGGGCTGTGATTTGCTCTCTTAAGCGAACGTTTTTTGGCATAAAACATTTTTAAAGTTCTGAAATTACGTTATAAACTAAAAAGTAATGATGGTTCTCTATTTTCCCTAGGACTTCTCGTTCTTCATATCCTAAATCGACAAGATCACTAATTAACTTATTGAATGCTTTTCTTATCTTTTTAGGGTTTGACAATCCGACTCGTGGTCCTTGGTCTCTGTAATTCAGTTCGTGAGTGAGTTTATTCATGACTTTCAAAAACGCGCTCTCTTCCTGTGAATCAGGTTCTTCGGTTACAGATTCAACTATTCAAACGAGGTCACTGATTTTGTCTTTTTGTGAGGAAGTGAAGGGGTATTTGGTAAAGGCGAAGATTCGAGTTAGCTTGACGTGAAGGTCCTTTCTTCTAGCAAAGAGGGCTGTGTCGATTCTTTCCTTGGCAGAATCAGGAAAAACATCTCGCAATCTTGAGATCAAGTAAGAGGCAGGATCAACAAAGAATGGAATTTTACCAGGAATGATGATGGGGATCATCGGATCTCGTTCTACCCAGAACTCGAGTTTACGTATCACTATGGTGACATTGTGATTGATTAATCTCATGGATAAAGGTTGGAAGTCCATGTCGGCGAGTGATTCGAAAAGTAGGTCTAAATCTGCTATAAACTTTAGCTCTTGGTCTCTGAAATTTGCGGAAGGGTTTTCGCATCCTTGACTTGACAGGCGAAAAAGGAATTCTACTCGTTTTTCTAATGCGGCGATCGTTTCTCGATGTTCGTAAGAAAATGGGAGGTCGGCGTACGTAAGTTGCCTAACGAATGCTTTATAGACATCTACCCTACGGGAAGGGTTGAAGGAAGCACCGAGGTGGCGTTCTTCAAAACAAGGTTGTTTGGGTTCGACTGATGGAACCTTATCTACTACTCGATAGATGGTGTATTTAGGTTCGTGTGAAAGGAATGGAAGGATACCGTCATCCCGAGAATCGGAAGTGGTTTGGGTATACACGGTCGTTTCTGGAATGAGGGTGATTAGGTCACATAATTTCGGAGGTTTCTCTTCAGAATTATCTTCAGGAAAATATTCGAAGTGGGCAGAATTTGACGAACCAGGTAATTGCAAAGTTGGTGGGTGATCTTCTGGAGATGATGCCAGGTCAGGTAATTGGTCCGTGTCATCAAAATCCAGGCAATGTTTTGGAATGGAAGGTGAGGTCCTAAATTCTTCTTGGGTGTCGGAAGTTTCCTTAGTGTTCGAGGGGGGAAGTGAAAAGAAATCAGATCCTAACTCTTTTTCTAAGTAGTTAAAGAATTCCGTATCATCCATTGCTTTAAATTCTTCTTTTGAAATGAGGCAAGAAGTGGGTTTTCGAGATGTCATTTTCTAACTAATATTAACCTAGTTAACTAATATTAAATTGACAGTAAATTAAAACTAAAATTACTTAATTAACTTTCGAAGGATTTCTAAGAAGATTTCAATCGGAAGGATCTCCTAAATACTATTACTTAAGGTGGCTTAAATCTACGCTTGTGATTTCTCCGGCAGCGGCGCCAAAAACTTGTTGCGCACGCACCGTGTCGTTGTTTTTCAAATGATGATGCGAGCGCAGCAGGGGTTTTAAATTTATATTTTGCGGGGCTTAAATGATACGTACTACCTACTCTGGTTAGTAAGCGGTAAGTATTGTAACACCCCCAAATTTAATGATTTGCGGAAGCACGATTTGGGTGTTACTAATCAATAATCAAAGCACAAAGATATATAGTAAACGAATCTATATGCGTCGTTTCAACAAAATATATTACTATTGAAATGTTTACAACATTTATAGCTTTACATAGCTCGAGTTTAATCAAAGGAGATTTCAGTACATAAGTAATTATACAAAATATACTAATGCAAGAAAATCTCAAACGTCTGTATGCTGACTCGAGCTAAAAGTCCTGAAGCAGAAGCAACCTACTGCTTGGTACCTGCGATACATGCTAAATGGGTCAATTAAAGCTGGTGAGCTCACAGATTTGAAATCAAGTAATATAGTATGAACCGCAAGATTTAATAATGATTTTGTAACACCTGCAAAATTAGGATAATTAATTATGCCTAATTGTTTGTAACTAGTTGTAATTAGTATGTAATAGGACTAATTACAGGCTCTATTTGTATATATATAAGGTAATTTATATATGTATGTTTGTGTACTTACGCGATTTGGATAAATCGTGCGAATTAACCGGACGGAGTCCGACACAGTTTACTTGGACGTTGGTGACAGAAATTTACTTAAATAATGAGAACGTATTTTGTTATATAAAATACGCAACCGAACAAGCATTACTTATATACTATCATGACGACATTTTAACTAACGCAACAAAACGTAATAAACGCGACTAAATAATTAAACTAGTGCGACAAATGTTTTACTATTAATTCCAAAGTATTTTTATTTAAATACTTTAGTTACATTTTAAGAATATAAACGTTTGACTAAATATGAAAAACTAGTGAATAAACGATTAGGACACGGAATCAACACTGCGTTTTGGGGAGTATTTTCCCCTCCTTCTTTGATGGATCAGCCCAACCCCTTCCCCCTCCTCATTTTTCTCTTTCATTTTCATTTCAACCAAAAACACACAACCACCAAACTCTCTCAACTCCAAATTACACCAAATTTTCGGAATCCAAACCGACACACGAAAATTACATATTCGGAATCACCATCACGAGTGGAACAAGAATATCAAGATCGTTTTCATCATCTCCTCCTCCATTTATCTCGATTTGCAAAAGTAAGAAATTCTTAAAATCTTAGATCTATTCATTTTGGTGTAATGTTTTGATGTTTTGATGTGTACACAACTTAGATATAACCTAATACATGAATAATACACGATTTTATAGCTCAAAAATGGGTTAGATTTGCGTTTTTGGTCGAAAATTCTCGAAACCCGTAAGTTTCTGGGCTGGTGTTCATCCATGCGACACAAGCCTTGTGTCGCATGCTATGTCGCATAAACCAATTAATGTCGTACCTTGTGTCGTACTGATCCTCTTGTGTCGTAATCTATGCGACACAATATTGTGTCGCACTCTATGTCGCATACTATGTCGTATTTCATACGACACAACCACTATGTCGCTATTAATTTAGCATTTCGTATCTGATGCGACACAATCCTTGTGTCGTATCCTTGTGTCGCATGACGTCTGCGACACAAGCCTTGTGTCGCATGACAAACTTTAGTGTCGCATTTTATGTCGCAAAACACAGCAGATTCACAAATAAATTCCAAGTTAAGTGTTATACATTTCGGACTTCAAACGACTATACGATATAACATCTAAGGTACATTGAAACATGTTTTTCAAGCATAACAATTCAAACAAGTATATAAATGTCGAGATTAACGTTTCAACTAAGTCACCAACGGGCCCAAACATGTTTTTCCAACAAACGAACAATTACGAACATACGAACAAACATTGGCTATACTAGTTGTGTACAACTAAACGAAACGTCTCGTGAGACGCATACTTACATAACTTCATATGAATAGGCATTTGAAGGTTACGGGTTCGGAGAACCTACTTGCTATATTTACTGCTTACTATTTGCTACGGCATATTACCAGACTCAGGTGAGTCTTACGGCCCCACTTTTACTGTTTTATCTTATTGGGGGAGATACATGCTACTGATTTTTCCTGAACACAAGTACTAAACTGATTTCTATACCAAACGGAATTGCATGAGTTAATTACTGTTTACAGAAGTCTCTCCATCATATATCGTTAGTTATGGACTTAAGCGCGAACAGTAGTTAATGGATCCATTAGGGAAATGACCCTCCCCACCCGGGGCAGTAGCGCTGCCACGTACCGATTTACACGTATAAACGGGTGACAACTTATTCGTTACTGATGCTTGCTCAATTACGAGCATGTCACGGGAGCAAAGTTATTATTTACGGGTTAAGCTTCGATTATGAGCCTCATGGCAACGGTATAAACTTACTTATTTACATTTGCTGGATTGCAAATACTGATTTAACGATTGCTGGATTGCAATGGCTGATTTTACGCCTACGGGCATTACTAATGAAATCTCGTGTTCAAAGCCGATATTACTTACAAACCTGTGAGATTCACCAACCTTTTGGTTGACACTTTTTAGCATGTTTTCTCAGGTACCCGGATGGAGTAGGATTACTCCAGGATTTTAGCTAGAGTCGCATGATTTCAACAACTGCATTAACGGAGATTCTTAGCATTATCTTTTGTATATTTCGATTATGTAATAGAATCTCCCGCTATACGCGCGGACTCTAGGGAAACTACATTTTTGTATACGAAAACACTAAGTTTTCAAACAATATATCTATGGAATGTAACAAATTTGCAAACGTTGCATATAGATGTCGTTTACTTTATCTTTGTGCTGTGATATTTGATTAGTAACACCCCAAACTATGCTTCCGCAAAACAATGAATTTCGGGGGTGTTACAGATTGGTATCAGAGCCTAAGGTTATAGGGAACTAGGTTGCATTTAGTGGGCCTAGACTATGACCGTTAGGCAGTATTCTCTTATTAGACATGACTAGTTCAGGAATTACAGCATACGACTTTAATTTAACATAGCCTGATCAACTATGTACAATTAAGGAAAGATGATGTAAGGTCTGAAATGATTATGTTGAACGGGGATGCGTTAGTTGACTCTGACCACGAGAGAACCGGACCATTACTTGATATGTGCTAGACACTAGGCTGGATAAGATATATGTGTATATATATTAGCCTCGTCTTACTTACACTCTGCCACAGGAATGGCAAACACACCACCTAATCTGTCACACTCTCACTCACATGGGTCACGGAACCCACGAGTAACCAGGAGGAACACAAGGTCACCTCGGACCAATCTTTATCCTGTACATAACTCTCAGAACTCGGCACATCTTGCGTTGCCAGCATTGACTACCCAATTCCGCCGTCAGGAACAAAGACTCGAAAATCTTGAACTGGAACACCACCGAACGACCTACTCTATAAACTAGTCGGATGTAACAATTCCCGACACCTTTCGTAATATCTCTGTAGGATGTAACCTTTGAACCCACATTATCTATCAAACTTTCCTTGTTATTTCAACTCACATAAATTGTCATTTTCCATGTTGATGTTATGTATTACTGCTGTTATACATGTACATCTGTGACAATTACAAGTTCCTACAAAAATCTCATGTATCTTCATTTCTTTTATTGAAGAATCATGCCGCCAAAGACCAGACCATACACAGATGCCCAGATTACCTCCCTTATAACCCAGGCTGTTACTGAAGCCTTGGCTAGGAATACTCCAACAAGTTCCACGAGGAACAGTGATGCTGCTGAAACCGCTGCTGCTAAACCTTGTTCTTACAAGGACTTCCAGAACTGCAAACCTCTAAACTTTGCAGGTACCGAGGGAGCTATCGGTCTAGTACGCTGGATCGAGAAAGTTGAGTCTGTATTTCTGATCTGCAACTGTGCGGAGGGAGATAAGGTTAAGTTCTCTGTTAGCACCTTTACTGACACCGCACTCACCTGGTGGAACACGTATGCTCAAACTGTGAGTGTTGCTACTGCTTACCAACTTCCGTGGGAGGAGTTGAAGAAGATGTTGAGGGGTGAGTATTGCCCCAGGGATGAATTGAAACAACTAGAAGTGGATTTCTGGAACCACAAGATGCAGGGTGATGATATCACCGGATATACCAACCGTTTCCACCAACTGGCACTTCTGTGCCCAACCATGGTCGATCCTGAGTACAAGAGGATCGAGAAATTCGTTGATGGTCTTCCTGAGAGACTACAGGACCTGGTGACTTCTTCCAAACCAGGTACTATTCAGAGCGCCATCCGTATGGCCCATGAACTAACGGCAAACTCTGTCCGCCGTGGTACAACTTCAACCCCATCTGCAAACAACAAACGCAAGTGGGAAGGAAACCCCAACTCATCCAACCAAACCTCCAACAAAAAGCCTGAGTACATTAAGGCTTATTCATCTGGAACTTCGGAGAAGAAAGAGTACAGCGGGAGCAGACCCTACTGTCCCAAATGCAACCGCCATCATGACGGTTCTTGCCCTTGCTCAAACTGCAAACGGTTCGGGCATCTAGCCAAGGATTGCCGAACCAACATTCCTACCCCCAACATTAATGCACCAAAGGCCTGCTTTGGGTGCGGAAATACAGGGCATTTCAAGAAGGATTGCCCAAAGCTGAAAAACAACAACAACAACCCTGCTCGCGGTAGAGCTTTCGTTATCAAGGCTGGGGAAGCCAGACAGGACCCGAACGTCGTGACGGGTACGTTCCTTCTCAACGACCTTACTGCTTCTGTGTTATTTGATACCGGTGCCGATAGAAGCTTCATTTCTGAGAAATTTAGCCCTTTACTTGATATAACTCCCACTACCTTAGATGCTAAATACATTGTAGAATTAGCTAACGGCAAGCTGATTGAAACTGATAGCATCATACACAACTGTACACTTAATCTCATGAACAAAACATTTCCCATTGATTTAATCCCTGTCGAGATTGGCAGCTTTGATATTATTGTCGGTATGGATTGGTTATCCAAGCACCGAGCTGAAATCATCTGTCATGACAAACTCGTTCGCATACCTCTTGTCTCCGGTGGAACCTTAGCCCTACAAGGGGAGACCGGTAGACGAAATCTTAATATTGTATCCTGTCTGAAAACTAGAAAATATCTACGAAAAGGGTATCAAGCCATCCTCGCACATGTAACGGAGAAGAAGTCGGAGGAGAAGCGACTTGAGAATGTTCCAATCGTGCGGGATTTCCCGGAAGTCTTTCCTGAAGACTTGCCCGGACTTCCGCCACCTAGACAAGTTGAATTTCAAATCGAACTTGTGCCCGGAGCTGCACCCGTGGCACGAGCCCCATACCGTTTAGCACCATCCGAAATGCAGGAGTTGTCTAACCAACTACAGGAACTCCTGGACAGAGGATTCATTCGACCAAGTTCCTCGCCTTGGGGAGCTCCGGTCTTATTCGTGAAAAAGAAAGATGGATCTTTCCGCATGTGTATCGATTACCGAGAGCTGAATAAGCTAACCATAAAGAATCGGTATCCACTTCCCAGAATCGATGACCTATTTGACCAACTCCAGGGATCGAGTGTTTACTCAAAGATTGATCTACGGTCAGGTTATCATCAACTCCGAGTTCGCGACAATGATATTCCAAAGACAGCTTTCCGAACTCGTTATGGGCATTACGAATTCCAAGTGATGCCATTCGGGTTGACCAACGCACCAGCCGTATTCATGGACCTTATGAATCGGGTGTGCAAACCATATCTTGACAAATTTGTCATTGTGTTCATCGACGATATTCTGATTTACTCTCGCAACGAGCAGGAACATGCTCAACATCTGAAAACCATTCTAGGACTTCTGAAACACGAAGAGTTATATGCCAAATTCTCTAAGTGTGAGTTCTGGATCCGAACCGTTCAATTCCTCGGCCACGTGATTGACAGCCAAGGAATTCATGTTGATCCCGCCAAGATTAAAGCAATCAAGGGTTGGGAGTCACCGACCACTCCAACTGAAGTGAGACAATTCTTGGGTCTTGCTGGTTATTACCGCCGATTCATCGAAAACTTTTCAAGAATAGCTGTTCCCCTAACCACACTGACTCAGAAAGATAAGAAGTTCGATTGGACTGATAAACAAGAGTCAGCTTTTCAGCTATTGAAAAACAAACTTTGCAGTGCACCAATCTTGTCCTTACCCGAGGGCACCGACGATTTCGTAGTTTACTGCGACGCCTCACAACAAGGACTTGGTTGTGTGTTAATGCAACGGGAAAAAGTCATTGCCTATGCCTCGCGACAACTAAAAATCCACGAGAAAAACTATACGACCCACGACCTTGAGTTAGGTGCTGTGGTCTTCGCATTGAAAATCTGGAGGCATTATCTCAACAGTACGAAAAGCACCATCTTTACCGATCACAAAAGTCTCCAACACATATTCGATCAGAAAGATCTAAACATGAGACAACGTCGCTGGGTTGAGTTACTTAGTGACTACGACTGCGAGATTAAGTACCATCCGGGCAAGGCTAACGTAGTTGCCGATGCCTTAAGCCGAAAAGAACGAGTGAAACCCCTTCGAGTCCGAGCACTTTCTATGACAATTCGTAACGAGCTTCCTGCTCAAATCCTTACCGCTCAACTTGAAGCACTCAACGATGAAAACTTGAAAAATGAAGCCTTGCGAGGCTTGGATAAACAATTCGAAATCAAACCCGATGGAACTCGATACTTCTCTAACCGGGTATGGTTACCCAAATTCGGAAACTTGCGAGATTTGGTGATGGCTGAAGCTCACAAATCTCGATACTCTATACATCCTGGATCTGACAAGATGTATCACGACGTCAAAGGGTTGTATTGGTGGCCTAACATGAAAGCTGACATTGCCTTGTACGTCAGTAAATGCCTAACCTGTTCCAAAGTCAAGGCCGAACACCAAAGACCCTCAGGGTTGCTCCAACAACCTGAAATTCCTCAATGGAAATGGGAACAGATTTCCATGGACTTCATTACCAAACTACCGAAAACTTCGAGTGGTTGCGATACCATTTGGGTGATCGTGGACCGTCTCACGAAATCTGCTCATTTTCTAGCCATCAAGGAAACCGACAAGATGGAGCGTCTGACTCGCATCTATGTCACAGAAATCATCTCGCGACACGGTGTACCTATCTCGATCATCTCGGATAGGGACAGCCGTTTTACTTCTAACTTTTGGCAATCGCTACAAAAATCTCTTGGTACTCGTCTGGATATGAGTACTGCTTATCACCCGCAAACCGATGGCCAGAGCGAGCGAACTATTCAAACACTGGAGGATATGCTACGAGCCTGCGTAGTTGACTTCGGTACTTCTTGGGAAAATCATTTACCATTGTGCGAGTTCTCGTACAACAACAGTTACCATACCAGCATAAAGGCTGCACCCTTCGAGGCACTTTACGGGCGTAAGTGCCGATCACCTATCTGTTGGACTGAGTTAGGAGATTCCCAACTCACGGGTCCAGATATCATTCAAGAAACTACTGAGAAAATCATTGGTATTCAAAACCGGCTGAAAGCCGCACGTGATCGTCAGAAAAGCTATGCTGACGTGAGACGCAAACACCTTGAGTTCCAGGTAGGGGACAAGGTACTTCTCAAAGTGGCACCGTGGAAAGGTGTTATTCGATTCGGAAAACGAGGCAAACTAAATCCTAGATATATCGGACCATTCGAAATCCTTGAAAGGATTGGTCCAGTGGCATACCGCCTGCAACTTCCTGCCGAACTTAGCAGTGTACACAACACATTCCACATTTCTAACTTGAAGAAATGTCTGTCTGACGAGACACTGATTATACCGCTCGACGAAATCCAAATCGATGATAAACTTCATTTTGTCGAGGAACCTATGGAAATCATGGACCGTGAGGTCAAACGATTGAAACAGAGTCGTATTCCCATCGTAAAGGTCAGGTGGAATTCTAGGCGCGGCCCTGAGTTCACCTGGGAACGGGAAGACCAAATGCGACAGAAATACCCACATCTCTTCCCAGCTAACGCACCGTCCGTGCACTCAACTTAATTTCGGGACGAAATTTCTTTAACAAGGGGAGAATGTAACACCTGCAAAATTAGGATAATTAATTATGCCTAATTGTTTGTAACTAGTTGTAATTAGTATGTAATAGGACTAATTACAGGCTCTATTTGTATATATATAAGGTAATTTATATATGTATGTTTGTGTACTTACGCGATTTGGATAAATCGTGCGAATTAACCGGACGGAGTCCGACACAGTTTACTTGGACGTTGGTGACAGAAATTTACTTAAATAATGAGAACGTATTTTGTTATATAAAATACGCAACCGAACAAGCATTACTTATATACTATCGTGACGACATTTTAACTAACGCAACAAAACGTAATAAACGCGACTAAATAATTAAACTAGTGCGACAAATGTTTTACTATTAATTCCAAAGTATTTTTATTTAAATACTTTAGTTACATTTTAAGAATATAAACGTTTGACTAAATATGAAAAACTAGTGAATAAACGATTAGGACACGGAGTCAACACTGCGTTTTGGGGAGTATTTTCCCCTCCTTCTTTGATGGATCAGCCCAACCCCTTCCCCCTCCTCATTTTTCTCTTTCATTTTCATTTCAACCAAAAACACACAACCACCAAACTCTCTCAACTCCAAATTACACCAAATTTTCGGAATCCAAACCGACACACGAAAATTACATATTCGGAATCACCATCACGAGTGGAACAAGAATATCAAGATCGTTTTCATCATCTCCTCCTCCATTTATCTCGATTTGCAAAAGTAAGAAATTCTTAAAATCTTAGATCTATTCATTTTGGTGTAATGTTTTGATGTTTTGATGTGTACACAACTTAGATATAACCTAATACATGAATAATACACGATTTTATAGCTCAAAAATGGGTTAGATTTGCGTTTTTGGTCGAAAATTCTCGAAACCCGTAAGTTTCTGGGCTGGTGTTCATCCATGCGACACAAGCCTTGTGTCGCATGCTATGTCGCATAAACCAATTAATGTCGTACCTTGTGTCGTACTGATCCTCTTGTGTCGTAATCTATGCGACACAATATTGTGTCGCACTCTATGTCGCATACTATGTCGTATTTCATACGACACAACCACTATGTCGCTATTAATTTAGCATTTCGTATCTGATGCGACACAATCCTTGTGTCGTATCCTTGTGTCGCATGACGTCTGCGACACAAGCCTTGTGTCGCATGACAAACTTTAGTGTCGCATTTTATGTCGCAAAACACAGCAGATTCACAAATAAATTCCAAGTTAAGTGTTATACATTTCGGACTTCAAACGACTATACGATATAACATCTAAGGTACATTGAAACATGTTTTTCAAGCATAACAATTCAAACAAGTATATAAATGTCGAGATTAACGTTTCAACTAAGTCACCAACGGGCCCAAACATGTTTTTCCAACAAACGAACAATTACGAACATACGAACAAACATTGGCTATACTAGTTGTGTACAACTAAACGAAACGTCTCGTGAGACGCATACTTACATAACTTCATATGAATAGGCATTTGAAGGTTACGGGTTCGGAGAACCTACTTGCTATATTTACTGCTTACTATTTGCTACGGCATATTACCAGACTCAGGTGAGTCTTACGGCCCCACTTTTACTGTTTTATCTTATTGGGGGAGATACATGCTACTGATTTTTCCTGAACACAAGTACTAAACTGATTTCTATACCAAACGGAATTGCATGAGTTAATTACTATTTACAGAAGTCTCTCCATCATATATCGTTAGTTATGGACTTAAGCGCGAACAGTAGTTAATGGATCCATTAGGGAAATGACCCTCCCCACCCGGGGCAGTAGCGCTGCCACGTACCGATTTACACGTATAAACGGGTGACAACTTATTCGTTACTGATGCTTGCTCAATTACGAGCATGTCACGGGAGCAAAGTTATTATTTACGGGTTAAGCTTCGATTATGAGCCTCATGGCAACGGTATAAACTTACTTATTTACATTTGCTGGATTGCAAATACTGATTTAACGATTGCTGGATTGCAATGGCTGATTTTACACCTACGGGCATTACTAATGAAATCTCGTGTTCAAAGCCGATATTACTTACAAACCTGTGAGATTCACCAACCTTTTGGTTGACACTTTTTAGCATGTTTTCTCAGGTACCCGGATGGAGTAGGATTACTCCAGGATTTTAGCTAGAGTCGCATGATTTCAACAACTGCATTAACGGAGATTCTTAGCATTATCTTTTGTATATTTCGATTATGTAATAGAATCTCCCGCTATACGCGCGGACTCTAGGGAAACTACATTTTTGTATACGAAAACACTAAGTTTTCAAACAATATATCTATGGAATGTAACAAATTTGCAAACGTTGCATATAGATGTCGTTTACTTTATCTTTGTGCTGTGATATTTGATTAGTAACACCCCAAACTATGCTTCCGCAAAACAATGAATTTCGGGGGTGTTACAGATTTGCATCCAGCAAATGAAATGATAATAATCGTGTATACAGCCATGAGCACATAGTTGAGCTTAACTCGAGGGCCGGGTCCCCTATAGAGAATTCCGGGCGAGGTGCCTCCACGAATGCCTAATCAACATTCGTCTTCCCAAATATTAGTACGTCTGTTTACCCGGTTAGTGCTTGCTAACCCGAACGAGGAGGGTTAATCCTATATGGTACCATATACTAATATTCACGCTACAACGTATTAACAACTATGCTGACGGAGGACTTTAAATGATTAGTTGTGAAAAACTCATGTAGTATATGAAATGTTTGTACTTGCGTTCACATTTTAAAAATGAGCAATATATCACACCCCTGAGTAAAACAGTAAAAAGAGGGGCTATGAGACTCACCTGAGTCTTGTGAGTTTAACTTAATAAACTTGAGTTGATTAGCCGAGTATTGAAGTCCAAAGACTTGTAACCTGAGGGTGTCCACGACAGCGATGGTTACAAACATGATTAGGTATCTCAAAAGATCACCCTTGTAGTTGTTACACAACTATATATATGTCCAAATTACTACGATTTGGTTGATTTGTTAAGTGTTTGAAAACGTGTACGGCCAGTTGGTTATTAATTGTAATAATAGTCCTGATGTTATCACATTGATTTCGAAGTGTTATACTTGAAAAGTATATTCCATTATGTTTGAAAAGTTGTATCATATAAGCGTTTTGAAGTCATACAAGTTTGACACTTGGTGAGAAATGTGCTTACGGAATCTAAGTACGGGGGTCCGGGGGCAGCGCCCCTGGCGGGGTCCAAGGGGCTGGCCCCTGGCTGGGGTCGAGATGCCAGGTCAGCTCGAAAAATTTTTATTTCTACTATATTGCTTTGGTGAAAAACGCATCTGGGATCTGAATTCGGGTAAAATCGAGTGATAAATTTTGAGTCTCGACACTTAGTAAAAATCTGAGTTTTCTGTGTTTTGCGACACAATATGCGACACAAAAGTTTGACATGCGACACAAGGGTTGTGTCGCATAGATATGCAACACAACATCTATACGACACAAAGGTTGTGTCGCATAGATTCGAGATGCTGATTCAACAGCGACATAGAGGTTGTGTCGTATGGTATTTGCGACATAAGGTACGACACAATATTGTGTCGCAAAAGATACGACATAACTGGTTTCATACGACACAAGATACGACATAAAAGGCAAAATACGACATAACATGCGACACAAGGCTTGTGTCGCATTGAAGAACATCAGCCCAGAAAGTTTCGACTGCCGAGGTTTTTCCGGCCAAAACCCAATTTAAACTCGTTTTTAAGCTATAAAATCGTGTTCTACACTTTGTAAGGGACATATATAAGTTATATAAACAACTAACAAGTGAAAATACAAAGAATCGAAAGGTTTCGGGATTTTGTCGGAAACTTACAAGTTGCCGAAATGGAAATCCGGAAAGATAGAAATGTAGATCGTTGCGAGGTGGTCGTGAATCTCTAAAAATATTGATGATCCGAGTGCGTTTGTTTGTGTTATTTTGTGATTTAGGTGAATGGTGGTGGTTTGGTTGTTTTGTAGAAAAGAGAGAAAAGAAAGAGTAGAGAGAGAGAAGATAGATGATGAAATGAAATGAAAGAGGGAAAATGGGAGGTTAAGTCCCCCATTTTCAGTCTCCGTCTCTGCTCCGTGTGGTGTTCGTTTTTCTCCGTCATTTAACGTTTTAATAAATATTTTGCGTATTAATCATCCATTTTAAAATACAAATTTTTGTTTAATAATTTAATTAAATTGTTTTACCCATTATCTAATAATTTAAAGATTTAAAATGTGACTTAAATAATTTGCGTATTTTGTTGTTAATTAAGTAGTTTTCAATTGTATAAAATGGGACAACTTTGGGAATAAAATGTAGACAGTAGTTTGGACCCAGTAATGTTTTCAGATAATGTTTTATACTTAAATATAAATTGTGTCACCAACGTCCGTATTTATGGAAATCGAAATACATTCGATTTAAATTGCGTACGATTTAATCAAATCGCAAAGTTTGTATATATTCATCAATATATAATTCGATACATTAATTAGCCTAACACAGAACTAATTACATGTATTAACAGAGAATTAGGCACTAATTACTAGTCCTAATTTGGCGGGTGTTACAAGTATGACCTAAGATCGTTCTATGAATCCAAACGTGTGGGCGATTAAAGTTGACACTTTTGGTAGGGAAGTATTTAGGATGGCACAAAGTAGGTAGGTTTTGGGATTTAAAGACAGATAATTAAAATGCAGAAAAGTAAATTGCAGGAAATTAAAATGCATGAAAGCAGATAAAGATGAAGATGTGATTGCTGGGATTTCGATGATTAATATTTCAGGATGACAGAACAAATAGGGTTGATGCGTAATGTGGTAAATAAACTACTAGGTGTAAACTCTAGAACCCTACCAACTCAGTTTCCCATTGGCGTGTCACTTGGAACTAGGTTATCGTGATTCTGATTCGGAGCAATACGCAAACTTCCAATACTCATCTGGTTGAAAGATGAACAACCTATTCTGGTTTTATACCGAGGTGCATGAATCAGTCGTGTATCTTCTCATAGGTCCGATCGTTCTTAACTCCTAAGGTAGTTTACTACTCTATTAGCACGAAAATTAATAGCTTTGCATGTTTGGACCGTCGATTGTGTAAGACTTAGTGTTTTAAGGATTCTAGGTCACTAGGACTTTACTCTTATTCCTAAGTCTTGTTTTTTGTTCAATTAAGCTTTAATTACTTCGACTTATGATTTAAGTTCTCCTTTTCAAACAGTTATACATCCCCAGGTTATTCGCAGTTTGTTAAAACGTGTTTCATACGAGGACCATGCCTTTCAATAATAGACAGTGTACTTTACATGAGACTTCCACTGCTTCTTATATCCAACACGCGGTAAAGAGTAATTGACGGTGAAAGTGACACTCTAACTAATTAAATGTAAAGCAGTGCAGGAAAGTAAACCTAATATATACAACGAGTGATTTCACTGTGTCTTACTTATTGCATGTCATGGGCACATATAACTACTTACCATAATTAAGGTTGATCAGGTCCTAATTACTAGGTTGCAGTCACGTGGATAACTGGAAAGGGTACTCCGTGAACTAGACTTAAATTCATAAAGTCTAAACAATACAAGGGTTATTATCTCCTATTTTATCTGAACGTAATTGACGAACATTATTTTGTAATGCATTGATTCTCGTAGGATACACCAGTTAGTTGTGAAGTTGTATTATCCTTTCGGAATTCCAACTGTTAAACCAGAGCTGATTCCAATGATATAACTACCTTCGGTCGTTTACCAGCTTCCGTACGTTTGTACTTTGCATAACGCATTTCGAGCACTATACCGAATAAACAGTCGAATGGGGGCCGTCATACCATTTTACGATTATCGTGCATTAATTATGTAATGACATCCTTACTTATAATTATCTACATCCTCAGCAATCACAATAATAAACTACTCGCAATTCATGGCAACAAATAAATCACATACCAGGCAATAATATATATTCAAATATGAAATGAGACAAGTATAATAAAAGTTTAGATATCACCCGGAATTAAATGCGTAGCAGCGTATTATTATAATTGACAAACTCTTTCACACGTACAAGGATTGATCTCCGAATCTCTAGCGTTCGCCCTAGCTCCTATGTTAGTCCGTGGACTAATTACAATATTCCTAGAATGAGAAAGACTAAAAGACTACGAAAGATTATCTAGTGAGAAAGAAAGAGTGAAATATGCTAGAATGTGTGCATATGAGGTGTGTGTTTCAAATGAACCTAAGCAACCTATTTATAGGTGAGTTTTGGCTCATTTTAGCATCATGAAGACTTGAGGTGCATGTTAGAAAGACTAGCCAAAAGTGGAGTGTACAACGCGAAAAGTGACCGCACCGGGTACTGTACAACGCGAAAAGTGACCGCACCAGGTACCAAAACTTGCCAAAAACGGAAACCGGGACAGGGGTGAGGAGGCCGGCGGCACCAGCCCTGTGGCCGGCGGCGGTGGGCTGGTGGCCGGCGGCGGTGGGACCTACCCCGCCCCGTTGCGCGATTTGTTACTTCGTTTCTTGATTCGTGCGTGTTTTCTTCGTTATACGTCCGTTTGAGTCGATTCTTTTTTTGTTGGATTCATAATTCAAAAACGAAGACTTTGACATAGGATATGCCTAAAAATGAGGTCCATAGCTCCAGATATTGCGTACGGATCATTTGGATCTTCCGGCGGGCGCGAAATCTTCATTCTTTACCCGTTTTGGTTGATTCTTCTTCTGTTGGATTCGTATTTTGAAAACGAACATCTTGAAAATAATGGATGTTGGTGAAGGGCACTTTGTCTTGAAATCTCGTTTTTATGCCTTGAATCTTCAAACGTGTGTGGAATCTTCATTTTACATCCGTTTTGCTTGATTTTTCTCGTGCAACCTTGTTTTAACCATCTTGGCATAATGTTACTGATTTGTAATGTTTTTGAATCAATATTCCAAGAATCGTTCCAGAATGAGAGAGATATCGGTAGTAAAAATGTGACTTTTTACGCGATATCAGGTGGTTTCTTCCTATCGAGGCGATTAAAGCCATGAATTCGGTTTTCACTTCTTCAAAATCATTAGCCCAAGGGTCTCCTCCGAAAGATCTGGTTGCTTGGCACACTTGTCTGATTAGTTGATGTTGCTCGCGGTTGAAGGGAAAATCCGAGTCGGTGAAGATGCAAATTAACTTGCTGAATATCTCGCGATATCCATTTCGATAGACGTCGAGTTCTACGTCTTCTTCTTGGTACATTTCGAGAAGTCGGGTAGTCACATAAGTGGCTAAATTGATTTGCGACATGTGCGGGATGAATCTCGGTACCTCATGAGTTTCCTCTTCATAGGCTGGCTCGTTCAGCTCATCAATTATTAGTTCAATGTGGTGCCCAATGGTGGATTGAATGACGATCCTGCAGTTCTCTGACGCTGTGAGGTGCTCTCCAGTTTCGATGAGATCTAGAAGAGTTCTAAGATCTCCCACCATTCTGATGTCGGCATAACTTCTTGGGTTCCCTCTGGCTCTTTCCAGATTGGTTCTCATTGATGCAAGAATAGCTTTTTGACTTGATGATTACGGAAAAGCTGACCCGGCTAAGGCACAATATACTTTTTGGTATATTCGCCTTTGGTTTCCGTAGAATTCGATTTCTCCCATTGGGTAGTTGGGTCTTTCTCGCTGTCGAGCTTCTCTGGTGATTTGTTCTTGAAGCAGGTCAGAGAATGCTCGAACGTTTCTCCGAAGAGTGCTAGGTTCTGGTTCTCCATAATTGGCGAGGTATGAATCGTAGTCTCGTATGATTGCCCATATCATGTGCCTCTGGCGGTGTTGTAGTCGTTACTTGACTCTTTGATGGCTTCTACGATGATTCGGACATCGTTGTATTCGTCAATCATCTCGATCATGTCTTGATGAGTATCTATTAGAGGAATTTCTAGTCTCTCAGTTGTGACGGCAGGGGAATTTGGTGGAGCAAGAGGAGGTTGTAGAATAGAGTGTTCATCAAGAGTGATGTTGACGTAATCGTCATCACATTCACTGTTGCACTCGGAGTCCTTATCACGTGAATCTGGAAATTGGTGGAGTTCTTCGTCTGAGGGTGCGTTGTTGAAGGGTCGAGAACTATCGATTTCGATGGTTCGGACTTCGGTTGTTATGTCATGAATGTTCTCTTCGGTAAAGCTTCCTGGTTGACGTGCCTTGTATGCTGAAATTCTCTGTAGTAGTTTGGCATACTGGTCTGGGTGTGGTGATGATCGGAGTCCTTCTTCAAAGATTTCTATGTCTCGGAGTCGGGTTCTGGTAAAGGGTTTTGACGGATCGAGATAGGAATTCAGGATGTTTCCCATTCTTTTAAGATGAGAGGATCTAAGTTCTTGGCGGATGACTCCGTAATCGACTGATTCTTCTGATGAAGAGTAGTCATCACAGTTTTGTATCCTTTTAACTTCGGCCATTTGTGGCGAATCAGTGTGATCTTCATCTTCTTCCATTTCTTCCTCTTCCTCTTCTTCTTCCTCTTCTTCTTCCTCTTCAGGGTCAGATTCAATTTCTTCATCTGCTTCCTCGTATTCTTCCTCTTCTGGGTCGTATTCGGTGTCAGAAATGAGAACTGATGATCGGGTGAATTGCGGTTCCTCCTCTGGTTCTGATTCATCATCGGAACAGACTTTTCCTGTGGATATAGCACAACATTCTTCCTCTTCTGGGGTGCATTTCGGTTGGTCGATCTTGTAAGTGATGCTTTCACCATGCGATCGTAAAACAATCGTGTGGTTATACACATCAATCACTGCTCTAGCTGTATTCATGAATGGTCTTCCAAGGATAATTGAGATGTTTATGTCCTCGTGGATATCCATTACCACGAAATCCGTTGGAAAGAAAAATTTGTCAACTTGAACAAGGACATTCTCAGCTATTCCCTTGGGATATCTAACAGATTGGTCGGCTAGCTGGACGGTCATCTTAGTAGGTTTCAAGTTTTCAAGTTCTAGCCTTTTAAACAGGGAGTAGGGCATAAGGTTAATGCTGGCTCCTAAGTCGGCTAAAGCGCTCATATTTCCGGAATTGTAGATAGAACAAGGGAGTGTAAATCTACCAGTATCTCCTAATTTTTCGGGAAGGCTATTTTTAAGTAGGGCTGAGGTTTCAGAACTAAGGGGAATGTTGTTCACTTTAGGCAATTTATCTTTGGTGGATAGCAATTTTCTAATATACTTATTACGACCAGGAACTCTAGACATGGTATCAAGGAATTTTCCATCTAACTTAAAGGACGACAGTTTCTTAGGTTGAACTTTAAGTCTAGCGGGGTAAGGGATTCTAACCTCTTTGTTCATGGTTTGAGTGGTTTCCACAGCTGGTATCTTAACCTTTGGTTCTTCTTTTACTGGAACAGCATCCGGTGGAGTAGTGGCTGCTTCCTTGGGTGTCGTAAGTTGCTTTGCTTCCTCAACATGCGGATTTTGAACCGTGTTGCTAGGCAAACTTCCTCGGGGTCTATTCTCAAGACGTTGTGCCAATTGTCCAATTTGAGCTTCCAAATTCTTTAGCACAGCCAATTGATTTCTCATGAAGAGGTCGGCTTGATCTTGTCTAGCGGACGTCTTTTGGTTGAGCAGGTGTTGACCTTGCATGAATTGGGTGAAGGCGTCGTCTGAACTTGAAGCTGGGGCATTTGTCTTGGTGGTTTGTTCAGTGGCTTGGTTTGTGTCGGAAGTGGGTGCAGGAAGTGCAAGGGGTTGATTGTAAGGAAGTTGTGGCTGTTGTTGGTAAGGTGGGTATCTAGGTGGGTATCGGGGTTGGTATGGTTGTTGGTTGTTTCTTGGCGGAAAGGGAGGTCCTCTAGGTTGGTTGTTGTTTTGGTAGAAACCAGGTGGTCGAGCTGGAAACTGAGCATAGTAGACGGTGCCATCTGCTTCTTCGTATTCAACTTGGTATTCGCCAGATGGTTGCGGGTTGGTACATTGTTGGCAGACTTGCACTTGGTGTACTTGGTGCTGTTGTTTCTTAAGTTCTCCAAACTGTTTGACGAGCGAGTCCATTTTTCTGTTAGTGCCTTAATTGCTTCGACCGGAATCGGATTTGCAGCAGCGATAGGTGTGGAAGATGTTGAATGATCTCCAGAATTCCAATCGTGGTGGTGCATAGTCATGTTTTCGATAAGGTTCCATCCTTCTTCGTCGGTCTTTGCCATGAAGCTTCCTTGTGCAGCAGCATCGAGGGTAGTTCGGTGGTTAGGATCTAAACCATTGTAAAAGGTGCACAATTGTGCGGACTTGTCGAGTCGGTGATTAGGGCATTTCTTCAAGGCTCCTTTGAATCGTTCCCATGCGGTATATAATGACTCATCGAAAGCTTGTCGAAAGTTCATGATGTCATTTCGGAGTTTGGTTTGTTTAGAAGGCGGAAAGTACTTGGTTAGAAACTTTGTCGCCATCGCAGTCCATGAAGGGATAGAGCCGGTCTCTAAACCTTCAAACCATGTTTGCGCATGATGGGTGAGCGAATAAGGGAAAAGGTATAAACGGATTGTGTCTTGGCCAATTCCGTTTTGCTTGTAGGAATTTGAGAGAGAGATGAACTTGTCGAGGTGAGAGTTTGGGTCATCACTGGGCAATCCATGGAATTGACAGTGGTTTTGGATTAGTTGGATTACGTGGTGTTTAAGCTCGAAAGATTGTCCGGGGCTTTCAGGGTAGAGAATTAGTCCTCCTCTTCCTTCAATAGAGGGTTTACTGTTATCAGCGAGAGTGATGCGTTCAGCCATTGCTTGCTTGAGTGCAGATTGCTTCTTTTCTCGTTGAATAGTGCGTATTATAAGTTCTGGATCAGGAAATTTAAACAGTGGTGCAGATCTAGGGGAACAGGTCATAAACTAAAAGAAAAGACAATAAAGAAAATAAACAATAAAGGAAACGTTTTTGTGTGTTTTTTTTTAGAAGGTTTTATCCTAAGGGTTTACTAGAATTGGGATTGGTTGGGCCTCTGGATCGAACAGTTAGTCTCCTCGGCAGCGGCGCCAAAAACTTGTTGATGTCGATATCAACGGGTTGTTTTATATTTATAATTGCTGGGGTCTAAGTGTGACTTACTAGTACTGAACCAAAAGGGTTAGTAGGTGGTAAGTTGGACCTAGAGTCGTTCTTAAAGAGAAACTGAATTGAAACGGAGGTGATCCAATCAATCTTTCTTTCATAGTAAATGTTTTAAAAGAGTGCGTTGGGGGTTTTGGTTCAGTTAATTAAGTAAACTAAATAAAGCGAATAAAATGTAATAAGATGTCAGATAATGCAAAGTAGTATTTGTTGTGAGTTCGTTAGTTAATAATTATGGGATGATGACTCTTACGGGGAAAAGATTAACTAAATTGGGTTGCTTATGAGATTCATTAACTTATGGTATAACCAATAGATTCCTTATTAGTCGGTTATCAACTAATATGTCACGAGGAACTAAGGTATCATGATTCTGACCAGACAAACAATGCTCAACTCTCCACATTCTCCTGTGAGGGAGTCAGTGGCCCATATTATTGAACGTATTCGCTCGTGGGCGAAGGAACAGAGTAGCAAGTCCATAATGTAACACCCCCAAATTTGATGATTTGCGGAAGCTTGATTTGGGTGTTACTAATCAATAACAAAGCACAAAGATAAATAGCAAACGACTCTATATGCGTCGTTTTAACAAAGTATATTGATAACTGAAATGTTTACAACATTTTAAAGCTTTACATAGCTCGAGTTAAATAAAATGAGATTTCAGTACATAAGTACTTATACAAAATATACTAATGCAAGAAAATCTCAATCGTCTGTATGCTGACTCGAGCTAAATCCTGAAGCAGAAACATCCTACTGCTGGGTACCTGCGATATATGCTAAAAGGTCAGCTATAAAGCTGGTGAGCTCACAGGTTTGAAATCAAGTAATATCGTATGAACTGCAAGATTTTAAATAGTGAATTGCATCCAGCAATTAAATAATGAATTGCATCCAGCAATTAAATAATGAATTGCATCCAGCAATTAAATAATGAATTGCATCCAGCAATTAAATAATGAATTGCATCCAGCAATTTAATGATAATCATCGTGTATACAGCCATGAGCACATAGTTGAGCTTAACTCGAGGGCCGGGTCCCCTATAGAGAATTCCGGGCGAGGTGCCTCCACGAATGCCTAATCAACATTCGTCTTCCCAAATATTAGTACGTCCGTTTACCCGGTTAGTGCTTGCTAACCCGGACGAGGAGGGTCAATCCTATATGGTACCATATACTAATATTCACGCTACAACGTATTAACAACTATGCTGACGGAGGACTTTAAATGATTAGTTTCGAAAAACTCATGTAGTATATGAAAAGTTGGTACTTGCGTTCACATGTTAAAAGTTGAGCAGTATATCACACCCCTGAGTAAAACAGTAAAAGAGGGGCTATGAAACTCACCTGAGTCGTTGAGTTTATGAAAATAAACTGAGAATGATTAGCCGAGAATCGAAGTCCAAAGATTTGTAACCTGAGGGTGTCCACGACACGCGATGGTTATAATTATGATTGGGTATCTCAACAGATCACCCTTGTAGTTGTTCGTTCAACTATAATGTCCAAATTTCCGCTATTTGGTTGATAAGTTTAAGTATTTGAAAAGTGTACGGCCCGTTGGTGACGGATTTGTAATAATAATCTCAACTATTATTATTTTGATTTCGTGTCGTTTTTCTTGAAAAATGTGTTTTGATTGTGTTTTAGAAGCCGTTACGAAATTTAAGTACGGGGGTCCGGGGGCAGCGCCCCTGGTAGCGGGGTCCAAGGGGCGGCAGCCCCTGGCGGGGTCCAAGGGGCAGAGCCCCTGGCTGGGGTCGAGCTGCCAGGTCAGCTTGGAAAATTTTTATTTCTACTATATTGCTTTAAGGAAAAACGCATCTGGATCTGAATTTGGGTAAAATCGAGTGATAAATTTCGAGTCTCGACACTTAGTAAAAATCTGTGTTTTTGAGGTTCTGGTTTGTGCGACGTTGGGTGCGACGTCGCATGTAGGATTGCGACTTTGAGCATGACGTCGCTAAAGGCGACGTTTCGCAATTTAATGCGACGTAGGGTGCTGCGTCGCTAATGCGACGTAGGTGATTTCTGCGACGTAGGGGCTTGCGTCGCTAAGTGCGACGTGGCGAGGTATTGGCGACGTTAAGGCTGACGTCGCTATATGCGACGTCGTAATTTAATGCGACGTTGTGACTGACGTCGCACTATGCGACGTCACGAGGGGTTTTTGCGACGTAGAAGCTGACGTCGCATAAATTCTGGGCCAAATGCGACGTAGCGGTCTGTTGGCCGGAAAATGTGTCGAAAACGAGTTTTTCGGTTTCCGTTCGGTCCAAAACTTTTACCCAACCCTTATAGGGACATTATAAGTTGTTACAAACTACTAACAAGTGAAAACATTTAAAAACGAGAGATTTCGGGAATTGTCGGAAACTTACAAGGTGTCGGATTAAAAATCCGAAAAGATAGGATGATAGATCGTGTCGCGGTGGTCGTGAATCTCTAAAAATCTTGAAGATCCGAAGTCGTTTGATATGTTTATTTTGCGATTTAGTGCGTTTTTAGGAGGTGGTGTGGTTGGTGGGATTTGAGAGAAAAAGAGAAAGAGAGAGAAAGAGAAAGAAGAAAATGAAAGAAAAAGGAGGGAGTTGGGGGTGTTAACCTCCAACTTCCAATCCCCGCTCTCCGTGCGGTGTTCGTTTGCTCCGTCGTTTAAACGTTAATTAATTATTTTTCATATTAATTGGTACATTTTAAATACAAATTATTACGCGACATTTTATTTAATTATTTTACAAATAAGTTTACATTTGAGTTATAAAGGTAAGTTGGTTTATTTAGTTTGCGCGTTTTACATTTTAAATTGTGTAACTTTCTGATTGTACGATACGAATAAATACGAAATATTATTATAATAATATTTTTGACATAACAACGTTATTTAATAAAATTTGTCACCAGCGTCCATATAAAATTGAATCGAAATACATTCGATTTAAATTGCGTACGATTTAATCAAACCGCATATTCGTATATATTCAACAATATATATAATTCGATACATTAATTAGCCTAACCAGGAATTAATTACATGTATTAACATTCGATTAGGCACTAATCTCTAGTCCTAATTTGGCGGGTGTTACATTCTCCCCCTGTTAGAAGAATTTCGTCCCGAAATTTAGCTCAAAGTCGTGTTTGATGTGGAATCAGCGAAAAGTTGAGGATATTTGAGTCGCATTTGGTCTTCCCGTTCCCAGGTGAATTCCGGACCACGCCGCGAATTCCATCTGACCTTGACGATGGGAATACGACTTTGTTTCAGTTGTTTGACCTCACGGTCCATAATTTCAGCGGGTTCCTCAACGAAGTGCAGTTTATCGTCAACACGAATTTCATCTAATGGAACGATAAGTGTCTCATCAGACAGACACTTCTTCAGATTTGAAATATGAAAAGTAGGGTGCACGCTGCTGAGTTCGGATGGCAGCTGCAATCGATAAGCTACGGGGCCAATCCGTTCGAGGATCTCAAAAGGTCCGATGTACCGGGGATTCAACTTCCCGCGTTTGCCAAAACGGATGACGCCTTTCCAAGGCGATACTTTTAAGAGTACTCGATCTCCAACTTGGAACTCGAGTGGTTTGCGTCTCACGTCAGCATAACTTTTCTGACGATCACGTGCGGCTTTGAGTCTGTTTTGGATTTCCACAATTTTCTCAGTGGTGGCGTGAATGAGTTCAGGACCAGTGAGTTGACTATCTCCCACTTCAGTCCAACAGATCGGTGATCGGCACTTACGACCGTACAGTGCCTCAAAAGGTGCAGCCTTAATGCTGGCGTGATAACTGTTATTGTACGAAAATTCGCACAACGGTAGATGTTTTTCCCAATTTGTACCGAAGTCAACTACGCAGGCTCGTAGCATGTCTTCCAGTGTTTGAATGGTTCGCTCACTTTGGCCGTCGGTTTGAGGATGGTATGCGGTACTCATATCAAGGCGAGTACCCAAAGCTTTTTGAAGTGATTGCCAAAAGTGAGAGGTGAAACGGGCATCTCTGTCAGAGATGATTGAGGTTGGAACACCGTGATGAGAAATGATTTCCTTGATGTAGATTTGTGTAAGGCGTTCCATTTTATCGTTTTCTTTGATTGCCAGGAAATGAGCAGATTTGGTAAGACGATCGACGATCACCCAAATGGTATCGCAACCGCTCGACGACTTGGGTAGTTTGGTTATGAAATCCATGGCAATTTGATCCCATTTCCATTCAGGGATTTCAGGCTGTTGGAGTAAACCAGGAGGTTTCTGATGTTCGGTTTTGACTTTCGAGCAAGTAAGACACTTGCTGACATAAGTGGCGATTTCGGCTTTCATGTTTGGCCACCAATAAAATTCCTTGATGCCGTGGTACATCTTATCGGATCCAGGATGAATAGAATATTTAGACTTGTGAGCCTCGTCCATCACCAAGTCTCGTAGGTTCCCAAAACTAGGCAACCATATTCGGTTTGAGAAATACCTAATCCCGTTAGGTTTGATTTCAAATTGTTTGTCAATGCCCCGCAAGGCTTCATTTTTGATGTTTTCAGGTTTCAAGGCTTCGATCTGAGCGGTATGAATTTGAATGGTAAGATCGTTATGAATGGTCATACTGAGGGCTCGGACTCAAAGTGGTTTAGGTCGTTCCTTTCGACTGAGGGCATCAGCTACAACATTAGCCTTCCCTGGATGGTACTTGATCTCACAATCGTAATCGGTAAGCAACTCGACCCAACGACGTTGCCTCATATTGAGATCCTTCTGATCGAAGATATGTTGGAGACTTTTGTGGTCGGTAAAGATAGTGCACTTAGTGCCGTAGAGATAATGTCTCCAGATTTTGAGAGCAAAAACGACAGCTCCAAGCTCGAGATCATGAGTGGTGTAGTTCTTTTCGTGAATTTTTAGCTGTCGTGAGGCATAAGCAATGACCTTGTCTCGTTGCATCAGCACGCAACCAAGACCTTGGTGAGAAGCATCGCAGTATACCACGAAGTCATCGGTGCCTTCGGGTAGTGAAAGAATTGGAGCACTGCAAAGCTTTTGTTTCAGAAGTTGGAACGCTGACTCTTGTTTCTCGGTCCAATCGAACCTTTTGTCCTTCTGAGTCAGTACCGTGAGTGATTGAGCTATTTTGGAGAAGTTTTCGATAAATCGTCGATAATACCCAGCAAGACCCAAAAATTGTCGTACTTCAGTTGCAGAGGTGGGTGCTTGCCAGTCTTTGATAGCCTCGATCTTTGATGGGTCCACGTGAATTCCCTGACTGTCGATCACGTGACCAAGAAATTGAACGGTTTGGATCCAGAACTCACACTTAGAGAATTTAGCATAAAGCTCCTCGTGTCTAAGTAGTTCAAGGATGGTTCTGAGGTGTTGCGCATGTTCTTGCTCGTTGCGCGAGTAAATGAGTATGTCATCGATAAAGACAATGACAAACTTATCGAGGTAAGGTTTGCACACCCGGTTCATGAGGTCCATGAATACAGCCGTTGCGTTGGTTAGACCAAAGGGCATCACTTGGAATTCGTAGTGCCCGTAACGAATTCTGAAAGCAGTTTTTGGAATATCGGTGTCGCGAACTCGTAACTGATGATAACCTGATCGCAGATCGATTTTTGAGTAGAAACTTGAACCCTGAAGTTGGTGGAATAGATCATCAATGCGAGGAAGTGGATAACGGTTCTTGACGGTCAATTTATTCAACTCTCGATAGTCGATGCACATTCGGAATGAACCGTCCTTCTTTTTGACAAATAAGACCGGAGCTCCCCAAGGTGAAGAACTCGGTCTAATGAATCCTCGATCCAGCAGTTCCTGTAACTGAGAGGACAACTCCTGAAGTTCGGATGGGGCTAAACGGTATGGTGCGCGGGCCACCGGTGCGGCACCCGGCACGAGATCGATTGAGAACTCAACCTGTCTAGACGGAGGTAGACCAGGTAGTTCTTCCGGAAAGACTTCGGGAAAGTCTCTAACAATCGGCACATCCTCAAGTCGTTTCTCCTCCGACTTCTTCTCGGTGATGTGTGCGAGTATGGCAGGGTAACCCTTTCTCAGAAATTTTCGGGTTTTTAAGCAGGAGATTATATTGAGTCCCGTCCCACCGGTCTCCCCCTGTATGATCAAGGTTCCACCGACGGCGAGTGGGATACGGACGATCTTATCGTGACAAATGATTTCAGCTCGATGTTTGGACAACCAGTCCATTCCAATAATGACGTCGAAACTTCCGATTTCAATGGGTATAAGGTCGATCGAAAAGATTTTGTCAGCTAGGTTTAAAGTGCAATTAGGTATCACACTGGTGGTTTCTACAAGTTTTCCATTGGCTAGCTCTACAGTGTACTTAACATCTAAGGCAACAGGAGTGATGTCAAGTAATGGGCAAAAATCATCGGAGATAAAGCTTCTATCAGCACCAGTATCAAATAGAACAGAAGCAGTTAAGTTGTTGAGGAGGAACATACCCGAGACCACATTCGGGTCCTGGCGGGCGTCCCCAGATTTGATGACGAAAGCTCTGCTGCGAGTGTTGTTGTTGTTGTTGTTGCGGTTGTTGTTGTTCTTCAGTTTTGGGCACGAGTCCCTGAAATGCCCAGGTTTCCCACACTCAAAGCATACTTTGGGTGGTCTGGTGTTGGTGTTGGAATTGTTGTTGGCAGGTGAGCGGCAATCTTTGGTGAGGTGATCGTACCTCTTGCAGTTGTTGCAAAAGGGACCACAGGAACCCTCATGGTGACGGCTACACTTGGGACAATATGGTTTGCTCCCCGTGTAACCCCGGATGATGTCAGTGGTGGTGTTGTAAGCTTTGATGGTGTCGGGTTTCTTGTTTTGTTGGTTGGAGTGGTTGTTGTGGTAGTCAGACCACTTGCGTTTGTTGTTTTGGGAGGATGAAGTGGGTGGTTCAGAATCTTGGCTCATAGACATCAGGTCTTGGGCCAATGAGATTGCCCCGTCAATGGTGGTTGGTTTGGAAGAGATGACGTGTCCCCGAACAAAATCAGGGAGACCAAGGGCGTACTTCCTGATTTTATCAGGTTCAGTGCTTACCATAGCTGGGCGGAGAGCAGCTAGTTGTTGAAACCTGGTGGTATAACCCTCGATGTCACCACCCTGAACCTTTAAGTTCCAGAACTCCTCATTCAGCTTTTGGAGTTTGGCGATAGAGCAGTACTTGGCAGTGAGTTTGGCTTTCAATTCCTCCCAAGTGATTTGGTAGGCAATGTCAGCACCCACTGATTGGGCATATGAATTCCACCAAGAGTGGGCATCATCTTCAAGAGAGCAGGTGGCGAAGTTTACTTTGTCGTTCTCCGCACATTTGCTGACACGGAAAACAGTTTCCATTTTCTCGAACCATCTGATTAGTCCGATGGCTCCTTCAGAACCCTTGAAACTCGAGGGTTTGCAGCTCTGAAAGTCCTTGTAAGAACAAGGTTTGGTGGTAGAGGTTCCAGCGGTATCGCTGTTTCTTGTGGAGTTTGGTGGGGTATTCCGAGCTAAGGCTTCAGTAACAGCCTGGGTTATGAGTGACGTAATCTGAGCATCAGTGTAAGGTCTGGTCTTTGGCGGCATGATTCTTCAATAAAAGAAATGAAGATACATGAGATTTTGCAAGAAAGTTGTATTTATCTGAGATGTACATGTATAAAAGCAGTAATACATCACATCAACAGGGATAATGGCAATTAATATGAGTCGAAAACAGCAAGAATACTTGATAAATGATACGAGTTCAAAGGTTACATCCTACAGATGTATTACAAAAGATGTCGGGAATTGTTACATCCGACCGAATTATAGAATAGCGCGTAGATAGTTACTAGATTACAGGGTAGATTACAAGACAAAGACTACACTAGTCTTAACGTAGATTAATTTGTTCCATCATCGTGACAAGACGGTCCACAGTGTTTGCAAGCCTGCTAGCTTGTCGGGCGTTGTCTTCTGCTAGTGCAAGTCGTTGTGTTAGTCCACGCGCATATTCTTCTGCCTCAAGTGAGCGTTGCACACATTCATCCATCCTTTGTTGCAGAAGGGCATTTTCCACCCTTATTTCTATTATTTGGTTGCGAAGGACATCCATGTTGTTGTTAGTGGTTTCCAGATCGTCGGAGACTTGTTCTATGCGTTCAAGGGATGTAAGTCTCCAGTTTTCGTTGGTTTCCTGCAACACTACATCCATGGTACGAAGCCGTTGCTCGTGTTGATTCACCCTAGCGGCTAAGGCCGGTAAGGTGGAATGAGTGGGATACGGGCCAGCTCGAGGCAACCTGGAGTTCCTCCTTGCTACCCTTGGGTTCTGCGACCCGGATTGAGAACGAGATGAATTTGATGGAATGTTTGCCATTTCTGAGACAAAGCGTTAGTAAGATTGAGGCCTATATTCATATAGCTCCTATATAATATAGCCTATTGAGTGTCTAGCATAAACATGTTTAAGTCTCGGTTCTCTCGAGGTCAGAGTCTTCTATTGTACCCTGTTCAGCCATAACTACTTTCAGGTCTTACATCATCTTTGCTTAATTGTACATAGTTGATCAGGCTATGTTAAATTAAACTCGTATGATGTAATCGCTGAACCAGTTATACCTAATAAGGAATACTGCCTAAGGGTCATAGTCTAGGCTCACTAAATGCAACCTAGTTCACTATAACCTTAGGCTCTGATACCAATCTGTAACACCCCCAAATTTGATGATTTGCGGAAGCTTGATTTGGGTGTTACTAATCAATAACAAAGCACAAAGATAAATAGCAAACGACTCTATATGCGTCGTTTTAACAAAGTATATTGATAACTGAAATGTTTACAACATTTTAAAGCTTTACATAGCTCGAGTTAAATAAAATGAGATTTCAGTACATAAGTACTTATACAAAATATACTAATGCAAGAAAATCTCAATCGTCTGTATGCTGACTCGAGCTAAATCCTGAAGCAGAAACATCCTACTGCTGGGTACCTGCGATATATGCTAAAAGGTCAGCTATAAAGCTGGTGAGCTCACAGGTTTGAAATCAAGTAATATCGTATGAACTGCAAGATTTTAAATAGTGAATTGCATCCAGCAATTAAATAATGAATTGCATCCAGCAATTAAATAATGAATTGCATCCAGCAATTAAATAATGAATTGCATCCAGCAATTAAATAATGAATTGCATCCAGCAATTTAATGATAATCATCGTGTATACAGCCATGAGCACATAGTTGAGCTTAACTCGAGGGCCGGGTCCCCTATAGAGAATTCCGGGCGAGGTGCCTCCACGAATGCCTAATCAACATTCGTCTTCCCAAATATTAGTACGTCCGTTTACCCGGTTAGTGCTTGCTAACCCGGACGAGGAGGGTCAATCCTATATGGTACCATATACTAATATTCACGCTACAACGTATTAACAACTATGCTGACGGAGGACTTTAAATGATTAGTTTCGAAAAACTCATGTAGTATATGAAAAGTTGGTACTTGCGTTCACATGTTAAAAGTTGAGCAGTATATCACACCCCTGAGTAAAACAGTAAAAGAGGGGCTATGAAACTCACCTGAGTCGTTGAGTTTATGAAAATAAACTGAGAATGATTAGCCGAGAATCGAAGTCCAAAGATTTGTAACCTGAGGGTGTCCACGACACGCGATGGTTATAATTATGATTGGGTATCTCAACAGATCACCCTTGTAGTTGTTCGTTCAACTATAATGTCCAAATTTCCGCTATTTGGTTGATAAGTTTAAGTATTTGAAAAGTGTACGGCCCGTTGGTGACGGATTTGTAATAATAATCTCAACTATTATTATTTTGATTTCGTGTCGTTTTTCTTGAAAAATGTGTTTTGATTGTGTTTTAGAAGCCGTTACGAAATTTAAGTACGGGGGTCCGGGGGCAGCGCCCCTGGTAGCGGGGTCCAAGGGGCGGCAGCCCCTGGCGGGGTCCAAGGGGCAGAGCCCCTGGCTGGGGTCGAGCTGCCAGGTCAGCTTGGAAAATTTTTATTTCTACTATATTGCTTTAAGGAAAAACGCATCTGGATCTGAATTTGGGTAAAATCGAGTGATAAATTTCGAGTCTCGACACTTAGTAAAAATCTGTGTTTTTGAGGTTCTGGTTTGTGCGACGTTGGGTGCGACGTCGCATGTAGGATTGCGACTTTGAGCATGACGTCGCTAAAGGCGACGTTTCGCAATTTAATGCGACGTAGGGTGCTGCGTCGCTAATGCGACGTAGGTGATTTCTGCGACGTAGGGGCTTGCGTCGCTAAGTGCGACGTGGCGAGGTATTGGCGACGTTAAGGCTGACGTCGCTATATGCGACGTCGTAATTTAATGCGACGTTGTGACTGACGTCGCACTATGCGACGTCACGAGGGGTTTTTGCGACGTAGAAGCTGACGTCGCATAAATTCTGGGCCAAATGCGACGTAGCGGTCTGTTGGCCGGAAAATGTGTCGAAAACGAGTTTTTCGGTTTCCGTTCGGTCCAAAACTTTTACCCAACCCTTATAGGGACATTATAAGTTGTTACAAACTACTAACAAGTGAAAACATTTAAAAACGAGAGATTTCGGGAATTGTCGGAAACTTACAAGGTGTCGGATTAAAAATCCGAAAAGATAGGATGATAGATCGTGTCGCGGTGGTCGTGAATCTCTAAAAATCTTGAAGATCCGAAGTCGTTTGATATGTTTATTTTGCGATTTAGTGCGTTTTTAGGAGGTGGTGTGGTTGGTGGGATTTGAGAGAAAAAGAGAAAGAGAGAGAAAGAGAAAGAAGAAAATGAAAGAAAAAGGAGGGAGTTGGGGGTGTTAACCTCCAACTTCCAATCCCCGCTCTCCGTGCGGTGTTCGTTTGCTCCGTCGTTTAAACGTTAATTAATTATTTTTCATATTAATTGGTACATTTTAAATACAAATTATTACGCGACATTTTATTTAATTATTTTACAAATAAGTTTACATTTGAGTTATAAAGGTAAGTTGGTTTATTTAGTTTGCGCGTTTTACATTTTAAATTGTGTAACTTTCTGATTGTACGATACGAATAAATACGAAATATTATTATAATAATATTTTTGACATAACAACGTTATTTAATAAAATTTGTCACCAGCGTCCATATAAAATTGAATCGAAATACATTCGATTTAAATTGCGTACGATTTAATCAAACCGCATATTCGTATATATTCAACAATATATATAATTCGATACATTAATTAGCCTAACCAGGAACTAATTACATGTATTAACATTCGATTAGGCACTAATCTCTAGTCCTAATTTGGCGGGTGTTACACATAACATGTCTAGCCGTTCTTAATACCACAATGATTATGAATCCATTAAACAACTAACTTAGAACTTGTGTCCGGACTTATTTAATCAATTTCTACCAATGAAACTTAAGCGTGATAAACGAGGGAAAGCATTCGGGTTTCTTGCGTATCTTACTTTAGGGTTTCATGGTTTTAAGCAAAAGTATCGGTTTAAGGTGGATTTCAAACTTGTCTTTCTCAATACAATTAACAAATCCCTAGGTTTTCATAAATGGTCATTTAGCCTTTAGCCTACCTAATCTAATCTAATTTAAACTAAAACAACTAATTAAAATGTTGACGGCTTTTTACAGAAAGTTAAACCCAGACCATGTCGGAAAATGCTATGGTGGCTCACAACGTATTTAATTGTTTACCAATGTTTCCGTTGTGAGTTTAATTGCTTTGCGATGTTTACATGATAAGTACATTGTGATTGGAGGTGTACAATACTCATGGCAAGTCCACGTAATCACATTGCATTTTATAATGCTTGCATGACGTTACAATTAAAGACATAGTTTTTACACAGATAACTATTGACCGAGTATTGAGGTTCGCGACTCCTCTTTACAAGGTTACAATCACATTTGTTAATCGAAAGGCGAATATAAGTTTTAGGTTTAAAATCACGAGATAAGTCCGTTCACAAAGTTTCCCATTTTATAACGTCGATCAATAATACAACTACCTTCGGTCGTTACTGGCTTCCATATATTTGTACTATGCTCAAAAGCATTTCCAATACTATACCGAGTAATCAGTCGAATAGGGGCCGTCATATTATCTCACGACGTATTCAAAGTCATCCCACAATTATGTACTAACTACATCACAACAAATACAATAATAATCTACTCGCTAATCATGGTAATAACGATCGCAAACATAATTAAAGCAAACATGTTTAATTAAGATAGATAAGGATAGAGATAACCGAGATTAATATGCGAGAAGGAATAGACTTGAATTAATGAGCGTAACTCCAAGCGTACACCAAAGATTACAACAACGTTCCTAGCTTTCTTTCTACTCTAAACAAAGTGCTAAACTAATCTAATGCTAAATTTAAAGTAAGAAAGTAGAATGAGAAAGTAAGAAAGTTATATGACTAGTGCATATGGGACCTTTTGAAATGAAGCCTAAAGCCTCCTATTTATAGGTGAGCTTTGGCTCACATTAGCACCATGAGGTGCATGTTAGAAAGCTTGCCAAAAGTGGTGTGTACAACACGAAAAGTAGGCGCACCGGGTACCGTACAACACGAAAAGTAGGCACACCGGGTACCAAAAGTTACCAAAAATGGAAACCGAGGCAGGTAGAGGCCAGCCGGCGGTGGTCAGGTGGCCGGTGGCGGTGGGCCCACCCCGCCCCGTTGCGTTGTTTGTTGCTTCGTTTCTTGATTCGTGCGTGTTTTCTTCGTTATACGTCCGTTTGAGTTGATTCTTTTTTTGTTGGATTCGTAATTCAAAAACGAATATTATGACATAGGATAGGCCCTGAGATGAGGTCCCTAGTTCCAGATATTGCGTACGGATCATTTGGATCTTCCGGCGGGCGCGAAATCTTCATTTTTTACCCGTTTCAGTTGATTCTTCTTCTGTTGGATCCGAATTTTGAAAACGAACATCTTGGAAATAATGGATGTTGATGAAGGGCACTTTGGTCTTGAAATCTTGTTTTTATGCCTTGAATCTTCGAACGTGTGTGGAATTTTCGTTTCACATCCGTTTTACTTGATTTTTATCTTGCAACCTCGTTTTGACCTTCTTGGCATAATATTACTGATTTGTGCTGTTTTTGAGTTAATATGCCAAGAATCATTCCAGAATGAGAGAGATATCAGTAGTAAAAACGTGACTTTTTACGCGATATCAACCAGCTACATATTTTCCAACATATATTTTGGGGGACATCCCAACTAAACATATATTTGGATAACATTCCAACGCAAACACTATTTGACTTTTGTGTCAACAATTTATAAACTATTTGGTACAATGAACTACACTTATAAAACCTGTGAATTCACTCAACATTGTTGTTGACTTTTTACTATGTTTTTCAAGGAATTAGATGCACAAGTAAGACTGCACGCATCTTGGAACTTAGGCGACCCATGGTGAATTTAGGATGCCATCTTTTGAAGAAATGGGATTTCTTTTGTATAACTAATATGTTTTAGTCATATTTACGAAATCCTCATTTGTAAAACTTTGACTACTTAAATACTTTTACGATTCGATGAATCGTAGCTTTTGTAAACAATTTACTTTAATGGCATCTTAACTTATATGTTCTGCGATAATCATATGCTCTGATATGTAAGAATGTCAAACGTTTACGTCGGCACCCCTACTTGATCCAAATGCTTCCGCTAACCATCATTGACTAAATTTGGGGGTGCGACAATTCACTCAGGTATGTTTATGATCGAACTCCATAATACTACAACTTCTGATTTATGGGTTCTGGATACAGGGTGCGGTAATCACATTTGCACTGTATTGCAGGGGCTAAAGGAAAGTAGAAGTGTGAAGCATGGAGAGCCTCAACTTAGTTATGGGAAACAAAGGAATTGTACTTGTGACAAAGATTGGAAGATTTGAGCTCATGCTCAATTATGAAGTTAGGATATATTTAAATAATTGCTATTATTAGTCAGAAATGACTAGAAACATTATTTCATTTTATGCTTTGTTTAAAGATGGTTATCATTTTTCTTTTGATAATGGAAATGGAGATATTTTGGTTTATTTAAATAATTGTTTTATTTTTAAAGTTTCTCCTTACAAAGGCATATATGAAAATGTTGAATGTGTTAGCAATGTTATTTTAAATGTTGATTAGTCTAATGAGCTTGATAAATCCAAGTTGTGGCATTATCGTCTTGGGCACATAAACAAGAAACGCATCGCCAACTCCAAAAGGATGGAGTGTTGGAATCATTCGATCTCAAGTCGGATGATGTATGCGAATCTTGTTTATTAGAGAAGATGACTAAATTACCATTGATTGGATCATGTGAAAGAGGTGAAGGACTATTGGATTTGGTACATACAGATGTATGTGGACCATTCCGATGTGCCACAAAAGATGGAAATCGATATTATGTTACATTTACTAATGACTTCAGTAGATTTGGACATGTTTATATGATCAAACATAAGTCAGATACTTTTGAGGTGTTCAAAAGATATCAAAGCGAAATAGAGAATCAACTGGGCAGAAAGATAAAGGTTCTCCGATCCGATAGGGGAGGAGAGTACCTTAGTATCGAGTTTCTCGATCATCTTAGAGATTGTGAAATAGTTTCACAATTGACTCCTCCTAGAACACCACAGCTTAATGGTGTTGCTGAGAGGAGAAACAAAACTTTGTTAGACATGGTTCGATCTATGATGAGTCGAGCAACACTTCCGATAAGTTTCTGGGGTTATGCATAAGAAACAGCCGCCCATATCTTAAATCAACCACCCACTAAGAAAGTTTCAAAGACACCGTATGAGATGTGGAAGGGAAAAAGACTTTCTCGTGGTCACATCAAAATCTGGGGTTGTGAAGTTTACGTTAGACGGGAAACTCAAGATAAACTAGACTCCAAATCTGAAAAGTGTCTTTTCGTCGGTTATCTACAAGAGTCGTTTGGATATTTATTCTACAGACCCAAAGAAAATGTGGTCTTTGTAGCTCGAAGAGGAGTGTTAGTAAAATTGATCTTGAAGAAATTCAAGAATCTACCGATGAAGAACCTATAATAAACACTGACGTTCAACAAGAGGTGGATACACCTGTTGAACCTGAAGACATATCCTTACCCGTTCGCAGATCTAGTAGAGTTAGCAATCCTCCTGAGTTCTATTATGGTTACCAAATAGAAGAAGAGGATAAGATAAGTGATAGTACACTGGCTGAATTAGATGAGCCCGCTAAATACAAGGAAGCGATGGCAGGCCCTGAAGCTGCTAAGTGGAAGGAAGCTATGGAAAGTGAAATTCAGTCTATATATGACAACCAAGTTTGGAATTTGGTTGACGCTACACCCGGTCTTAAGACGGTGGGTTGTAAGTGGATCTTCAAGAAGAAGACAGACATGGATGTGAAAGTATACACTTATAAAGCTAGGTTGGTAGCAAAGGGCTATACTCAAACCTATGGGATTGATTATGAGGAAACCTTCTCACCAGTAGCTAAGATTAACTCAATTAGGATTATGCTAGCCATAGCTGCATTTCATGATTATGAAATTTGGCAGATGGATGTCAAAACCGCTTTCCCTAACGGGAAACTGACAAATGATGTGTTCATGGCACAACCGGAAGGTTTTGAAAATGCAAAGTATCCTAATAGAGTGTGCAAGCTTGAAAAGGCCATTTATGGACTTAAACAAGCCTCTCGTAGCTGGAATCTCTGTTTCCATGAGAAAGTCACAGAGTTTGGATTTTCTAGAAGTGAAGATGAGTCCTGTATATATATGTCAAGTTCAGTGGGAGTATTGTAGTAGTCTTAGTATTATATGTGGATGATATACTGCTCATAGGAAATGATATCCCAACTTTACAAGGTGTAAAAGAATGGTTGGGAAAGTGTTTCGCAATGAAAGATCTTGGAGATGCAGCATATATCCTTGGTATAAAGATTTACAGAGATAGGTCGAGACGTCTCATAGGACTCAGTCAGGATACGTACACAGATAAAATATTGAAAAGATTCAATATGGAAAATTCTAAGAAAGGAAACTTACCCTTAAATCATGGCATTAAGATCAGTAAGGATCTGTGTCCAAAGTCTGAGCAAGAATTGGACAGAATGAGTCGAATCCCATATGCTTCGGCTATAGGATCGATCGTGTATGCCATGACATGTACAAGGCCTGATGTCTCATTTGCTTTGAGCTTAGTGAGTCGACATCAGCAGAATCCTGGTGAAGGTCATTGGACAGCTGTAAAGAATATTCTTAAGTATTTGAGAAATACTAAAGACAGGTTCTTGGTTTATGGTGGAGAAGAGGATGTTGGGTTTTCTATTCCCTAACTAGATTAATATACACAGTGGAATTACAAAAAAAATTAATCTAAGGCAATTAGGAAACTAAACCCTAAGGGATCTTAACTTGAATAAATAAAAGCAATAAAATAAACAAGATAAATAAGAAATTACTAACCTTCGAGAAAACAATTTCTCACGCGTAGACAAACCAGCAGAACCTTCTTGCTTTGGAGGCGAGTGCCCAAACCAGAACACCTCTAATGCTTCACACCCACGAACCAAGAGAAATTCCTAAGTCTCCTAAGGTCACGACTCTTAGTCGTAAAACTCTTACAAGGAGCAGGAATAAGAAAGAGAGAGAATTGAAAACACTTCAATTCAAAGGTGCAACTAGAAAGCTAAGGGGTAGGCCACTATTTATAGTGGAGGAGGAACCCTTAGGGTTGATATTCTGGCCGATGTGGGACAACCGATTTTGGCCTTCAGCCGCCGGCTAAAGCCTTTAGCCGCCGGCTAAACTGAATTGTTTCCCAAATCAAACACGCGTTGCACCGCCTTAAACCCTAATCAATTTAGCCACCGGCTAAAGCATTTAGCCGCCGGCTAAAGCATTTAGCCGCCGGTTAAACTCACTTTCCAGAATGTTCTATTAATTAATCCAATAATTAATCATCTCCCGTTTATTTCTCTTACTGTTCATTGAGGGCGACCCAAAAAGGACTCCACTTTTAATAATGTACTTACCAATTAGTTATGATATTGGACACTATTCCAACAGTCTCCCACTTGGACAATTCATCAACTACTATTGGTCTAAGCCTATCCATTAACTGAGCAGAGAGTGCCATCCAACGCAACTGCCGAACTCTGATTCTTATCTTAGAGTTAGCCCTTTAGATAAGAGATCAACTATTCCTTTGTTCTATTGATATCGTATGAATCGAGACATGGATTTTAATCAATCTCAAGATTCATAATTAGTTTTCCGATTTCTGATTACATTGACTTTATGAGACTATTGAACTATCAACTTAGTCTCGGCCATGCCTAGCACTTTAAAGTCAATCTTTAATCATCAATGGGCCCAAGATATCGCTTTTCTCATTTAGGCGAAAAGGAACAAATAAATTTCGACTACATAGTACTAGTCAAATCATCATGTCATACCTAGCATACCCTTTATGACTGGCAGTTACGCACAGCGTTTGAATAGACTAAAGTATAACAGACTTGAAAAACTAGAAACTCAATGTATCTCCATTTTAAGAATATAGGATATTATCATCTCAGAGTTACTCGTGATTCAATCCATGAAGTAACTTCCATGAGTGCGGGTCTCTCCTATACTTAAATCCCCATTAAGTACCCATGAGTGTTGCAGCATTCTTCATGCAATGTCTAATCTCCATAGACAATCTACTAACACTCCATGACAGTCTTGATTCACCACTTACTTCCAGGAGTGTGAACGATTGAGGAGGTTTGAGTAAAAACTGTTTCACTCGGGAAGTGGTGTCTAAACATGCAAAACTGAAACACAATGACAAACAATAGTAAATGGCAGAACTCCTTCCAATAAATAAATCTCCATTATTTAATCACCAAGTCTATATCAATTTCCATCATTGTTTACAATGTTTCAAAAATCAAACTAACAACTAAAACTTTACATTATCTCTTAAGCCTATGCTCCTAGCATGCTCATCATGTTTGGACCTTCCAAGTGGCTTTGTGAACGGATCAGCCGGATTGTCCTCCGATCTTATGCTCTTCACAATCACGTGTCCTTCTTCTACTTTTCTCCGAACAAAATGGTATTTTCTTTCAATGTGCTTTGACTTTCCGTGATCCTTGGGTTCTCTACTCAAGGCGACCGCACTTTCGTTATCACAGAATATTTCAATGGGGTCTTGAACCATTGGAACAACTCCAAGATCTCCAATGAAATTCTTAATCCAGATAGCTTCCTTTGAAGCCTCGCAAGCCGCTATGTACTCAGACTCGCACGTTGAGTCTACCACCGTATCTTGCTTGGAACTTTTCCATGTCACCGCTCCCTCATTCAGTAAGAATACCCAACCAGACTGTGAACGACTATCATCTCTATCTGTTTGGAAACTTGCATCACTATAACCCGTTACTCTGAGTTCTTCTTCTCCACCATAAACCAAGAACATGTCCTTAGTATTTCTCAAATACTTAAGAATATTGTTTACAGCTGTCCAATGACCTTCACCAGGATTCTGCTAATGTCGACTCACTAAGCTCAAAGCAAATGAGACATCAGGCCTCGTACACGTCATGGCATACATGATCGATCCTATAGCCGAAGCATATGGGACTCGACTCATTCTATCCGATTCTTCCTTAGATTTCGGACTTAGATCCTTACTGATCTTAATGCCATGATGTAAGGGTTGATTCCCTTTCTTAGAGTTCTCCATTTTGAATCTTTTCAAAATTTTATCTAAGTATGTGTCCTGGCTAAGTCCTATGAGACGTCTCGACCTATCTCTATAAATCTTTATACCAAGAATATATGCTGCATCTCTCAAGTCTTTCATAGCGAAACATTTTCCTAACCAATCCCTTACACCTTGTAAAGTTGGGATATCGTTTCCTATGAGTAGTATATCATCCACATATAATACTAGGAAGACCACAACACTCCCACTGAACTTGACATATATACAGGACTCATCTTCGTTTCTAGAAAATCCAAACTCTGTGACTTTCTCATGGAAGCAGAGATTCCAGCTACGAGAGGCTTGTTTAAGTCCATAAATAGCCTTTTGAACCTTGCACACTCTATTAGGATACTTTGCATTTTCAAAACCCTCCGGTTGTGCCATGAACATATCCTCTGTCAGTTTCCCATTAAGGAAGGCAGTTTTGACATCCATCTGCCAAATTTCATAATCATGAAACGCAGCTATGGCTAGCATAATCCTAATAGACTTTATCTTAGCTACTAGTGAGAAGGTTTCCTCATAATCAATCCCGTGGGTTTGAGTATAGCCCTTCGCAACCAACCTAGCTTTATAAGTGTGTACTTTCCCATCCATGTCTGTCTTCTTCTTGAACATCCACTTACAACCCACCGTCTTAAGACCGGGTGCAGTGTCAACTAAATTCCAAACTTGGTTGTCATACATAGACTGAATTTCGCTTTTCATAGCTTCCTTCCACTTGGCAGCCTTAGGGCCTGCCATCGCTTCCTTGTAGTTAGCAGGTTAATCTAAGTCATTTAGTGTACCATCACTAATTTTATCCTCTTCTTCTATATGGAAACCATAATAGAACTCAGGAGGCTTGCTAACTCTACTAGATCTGCGAACGGGTAAGGATATGTCTTCAGGTTCAACAGGTGTTTCCACCTCTTGTTGAACGTCAGTGTTTACTGTAGGTTCTTCATCGGTCGACTCTTGAATTTCTTCAAGATCTATCTTACTCCCACTGTCCTCTTTAGATATCATTTCTCTCTCAAGGAACACTCCTCTTCGAGCTACAAAGATCACATTATCCGTGGGTCTGTAGAACAGATATCCAAATGACTCTTGTGGATAACCGACGAAAAGACACTTTTCAGATCTGGAGTCTAGTTTGTCCTGAGTTTCTTGTCTAACGAAAACTTCACAACCCCAGATTTTGATGTGACCAAGAGAAGGACGTCTACCCTTCCACATCTCATAAGGTGTCTTTGAAACCTTCTTGGTGGGTAAAAGATTTAAGATGCGAGCGGCTGTTTCTAATGCATAACCCCAAAAACTTATCGGAAGTGTAGCCCGACTCATCATAGACCGAACCATGTCCAACAAAGTTCTATTTCTCCTCTCAGCAACACCATTAAGATGTGGCGTTCTAGGAGGATTTAATTGTGAAACTATTCCACAATCTCTAAGATGATCGAGAAACTCGATACTAAGGTATTCTCCTCCTTTATCGGATCGGAGAACCTTTATCTTTCTGCCCAGTTGATTCTCTACTTCGCTCTTGTATCTTTTGAATACCTCAAAAGTATCCGACTTATGCTTAATCAGATAGACATGTCCAAATCTACTGTAATCATCAGTAAATGTAACATAGTATCGATTTCCATCTATTGTGGCACATCGGAATGGTCCACAAACATCTGTGTGTACCAAGTCCAACAGTCCTTCACCTCTTTCACACGACCCGGTGAATGGTGATTTAGTCATCTTGCCCAATAAGCAAGATTCGCATACATCATCCGATTTGAGGTCGAATGATTCCAACACTCCATCCTTTTGGAGTTGGCCGATGCGTTTCTTGTTTACGTGCCCAAGACGATAATGCCACAATTTGGATTTATCAAGCTCATTAGACGAATCAACATTTAAAATCAAATTGCTAATGGATTCAACATTTTCATATATGCCATTGTAAGGAGAAGCTTTAAAAACAAATCAACCATTTAAAAAAACTAAAATATCACCATTCTCATTGTCAAATGAAAACCGATAACTATCCTTAAACAAAGCATAAAATGAAATAATGTTTCTAGTCATTTCAGACGAATAACAGCAATTATTCAAATCTATCCTAACTCCAGAGTTCAGCACGAGCTCATACTTTCCAATCTCGGTAACAGGCGTGATTCCTCTGTTTCCCATGACTAGATTAAGCTCCCCATGCTTCACACTTCTACTTTCCTTTAGCCCCTGCAATATAGTACAAATGTGATTAACACACCCTGTATCCAGAACCCATAAATTAGAAGTTGTAGTATTATGGAGTTCGATCATGAACATACCTGAGTGAACACTCTTTTCAACCTTGCCATCTTCAAGGTCTTTCATGTTCTTAGGGCAGATACGTTTCCAATGCCCCTTCGTGTTGCAGTAAAACACACTGCTTCCTTCGGATCATTCACTGGTGCAATATTAGAATCAGTCTTTCTTTTGGACCCACGATTGGACTTTCCATTCGCAGTCTTTGCTTTCCAATTTGACATCTTTCTTTTCTTTGCAGTTTGACCAATTGCCAACACAGGAGCTGCTGAGCTAGAGGACACATCATCCTTCTTGATTCCTTGCTCAGCGGTTTGCAGCAAATTATGGAGTTCCATTATTGAGCCTTCTCTCTCATTCATATTCATCTGATATGAGATTACAAACTGATTTTAGACAGCTGGCAGACTCGACAAAATTATGGCAATGGAAAACTCTGTGTCAAACATCATATTCAATGATTCCAACCTATCAAAGTACCCTTTCATCTCCAAGACGAAAGCACAGATAGATGCTCCAGGTTTGGGTTTGCAAGCCATAAGTGACTTAACCACATCAAGGCGTTCTTTGCTTGCCTTGGCCTGAAACATTTCCTTAAGCTATTGGTTCATTTCATAAGCCCAAGTATTCTCAAAATTCTTTTGCAACTCGGGGCTCATGGAGGATGCCATGATACAAGATACTTTATTCGCATCATCATAATGTTTCATGTGTGCCTCAATCTCCTCTAGGGTTGAATCATCATCAATTACGGGAATCTGCTCATCGAGAACATACTCCTTGTTCTCGTACCTCAAGGTAAACCTTAGGTTACGCATCCAATCCATATAGTTTGGACCAGTCAGTCTTTCCCTTCCAAGAACCGAGAGTATTGAGAAGTTCGAGTTATGTGCGGGATTGGGGACGGGAGGATTATTACCATTTTGAGCAGACATCTATAAGATAAACAGTTTTAGTTAGTTTGAATGTTCCTTAATTAATTACCCAATTTCAAAATTAAGGCTAGGATCCATATTTTAGATTCGTTTTATGAAAAGGTTTGCCGTAATCATATCGCGAATTTATTTTAGGTAGACAATGCTTTTGTCAATTTCATTCTCTATGAAACTCCTAGTTCTTTTGAGATTCATTGATTCTTATCAATGGCATGTTAATCTCGGATATGCTCATCTACCATTCATGACTGGTATGCCGAGGATCATGAACAAGACGATGAACTTAACCATGCAAAACCCGCGTGGTCCCCGGCCAGAGTACGCTCGAGAATCGCGAGTTCCACATCACCTCTCAATATGATCTCACATTAATGTACCGGTAAACCACACACGCTCCATTAACAGACTATACGAAAGATGTGCGGTTTTCATGGGTTAGCATACTATTCACATTTTTAGTATCTAGAACGGGATTTTGTTTTAGTATTTATAGGTCATACTTTTGATCTTGACATCATCCTATCAAAAGTTCTCGGTAGCTCCATTGAACGCACAAAGAAGCGGAGAAGCAGGTCAGCGCGAAGCCTATTAAAAACCTGACTTCTTTAGGGAAGCTGAGCAACCCGCCTTATACCTCTCTTATAGTTTGTTCACTATGGGTGAGCCGATTTATCAATTGACTAACGATGTATTTGTATTTAATGATACATATACTTATAGCTCATAATATATGTAAGGTCTCTCTTTAAACTCTTAAAGTCTACGGTTCTATTTTAAAACATTTTAAAATTGAAGGGTATATTTTAAACATTTCAAAATATAAGGGTCTAAAGTGTAAATTCTTTTTACCAATTTAGACAAGCCAATTTCCAATTTATCTTTACCTACATACTATTGCAGATAATTAAATACTAATATTTATTAAGCTAAGGCTCTAATACCACTGTTGGGTTTTCTATTCCCTAACTAGATTAATATACACAGCGGAATTACAACAAAAATTAATCTAAGGCAATTAGGAAACTAAACCTTAACGGATCTTAACTTGAATAAATAAAAGCAATAAAATAAACAAGATAAATAAGAAATTACTAACCTTCGAGAAAACAATTTCTCACGCGTAGACAAACCAGCAGAACCTTCTTGCTTTGGAGGCGAGTGCCCAAACCAGAACACCTCTAATGCTTCACACCCACGAACCAAGAGAAATTTCCAAGTCTCCTAAGGTCACGACTCTTAGTCGTAAAAATCTTACAAGGAGCAGGAATAAGAAAGAGAGAAAGAATTGAAAACACTTCAATTCAAAGGTGCAACTAGAAAGCTAAGGGGTAGGCCACTATTTATAGTGGAGGAGGAACCCTTAGGTTTGATGTTCTGGCCGATGTGGGACAACCGATTTTGGCCTTCAGCCGCTGGCTAAAGCCTTTAGCCGCCGGCTAAACTGAATTGTTACCCAAATCAAACACGCGTTGCACTGCCTTAAACCCTAATCCATTTAGCCGCCGGTTAAACTCACTTTCCAGAATGTTCTATTAATTAATCCAATAATTAATCATCTCTCGTTTATTTCTCTTACTGTTCATTGAGGGCGACCCAAAAAGGACTCCACTTTTAATGATGTACTTACCAATTAGTTATGATATTGGACACTATTCCAACAGAGGAACTTAGAGTAATGGGTTACAGTGACGCTAGTTTCCAAACAGACAAAGATGATTGTCGATCACAGTCTGGTTGGGTATTCCTACTGAATGGGGGAGCGATGACATGGAAAAGTTCTAAGCAAGATACAGTGGCAGACTCCACATGCGAGTCTGAGTACATTGCGGCTAGTGAAGCGTCAAAGGAAGCTATCTGGATGAGGAATTTCATTGGAGATCTTGGTGTTGTTCCAACAGTACAAGATCCTATTATTATATTCTGTGATAATGAAAGTGCAGTCGCCTTGAGTAGAGAACCCAAGGATCACGGAAAGTCAAAGCACATTGAAAGGAAATACCATTTTGTTCGAAGGAAAGTCGAAGAAGGACATGTAATTGTGAAGAGCATAAGATCAGAGGAAAATCCAGCTGATCCATTCACAAAGCCACTAGGAAAGTCCAAACACGATGAACATGCTAGGAGCATAAGTTTAAGAGATAATGTAAAGTTTTAGTTGTTAGTTTGAATTTGAAACGTTATAAACAATGATGGAAACTGTAATAGACTTGGTGATTAAATAATGGAGATTTTTTATTGGAAGGAGTTCTACCATTTACTATTGTTTGTCATTGTGTTTCAGTTTTGCATATTTAGACACCACTTCCAGAGTAATAAGTTCTTACTCAAACCTCCTCAGTCGATCACACTATAGGAAGTATGTGGTGAATTAAGACTGTCATGGAGTGTTAGTAGATGTCTATGGAGATTAGACATGGCATGGAGATTGTTGAAACACTCATGGGTACTTAATGGGGATTTAAGTATAGGAGAAATCTGCACTTAAAGAGATCACTTCATGGATTAAATCACGAGTGATTTTAAGATGATAATATCTTCTATTCTTAAAATGCAGATACACGAGTATCTAGCTCTTCAAGTCTGTTATACTTTAGTCTATTCAAACGCTGTGCGTAAATGCCAGTTATAAAGGGTATACTAGGTATGACATGATGAGTTGACTAGTGCTATGTAGTCGATATTTATTTGTTCCTTTTGCCTAAAATGGAAAAGAGATATCATGGGCCCTCTGATGATTAAAGTTTGACTCTAAAGTGCTAGGCCTGGCCGAGACTAAGTTGATAGTTCAGTATTCTCATATAGTCAATATAATCGGAAATCAGAAAACATATATGAATCTTGAGATTGATTATAATCCATGTCTCGATTCATAAGATATCATGAAACAAAGGAATGGTTGATCACTTATCTAAAGGACTGACTCTAAAAATGAGATTCAGAGTTCGGCAGTTGCTTGGATGGCACACTTTACAAAGTTAATAGGATAGAGACTTAGACCAATAATAGTTGATGATTTGTCCAAGTGGGAGACCGTTGGAATAGTGTTCAATATCATAACTAATTGGTAAGTCTATCATTAATGGTAAAGTCCTTTTTGGGTTGCCCTCAATAAACAGTCAAGAGAAAGATGAAGGATAATATTAAATGTATTAATATTAAAATTGTTTGGTTAATTAATAAATAGTTTATTAATTGGAAAATCAAAAGTAATTAAATTTGGTGGAAGATTCCAGAAACAGGATCCAACCGCCGGTTGGATAGTCCAACCGCCGGTTGGGATTAGGGTTTCAAAGGCAGTGGAAGTCGCAGACTTGGAGTCCAAGACTGACAGCTCCAACCGCTGGTTGGAAGGTCCAACCGCCGGTTGGGAGTTGAATTCAGGGTTTCTTCCACAACTATATATAGGGGCATCCTATACCTTCATAACATACGATTTAGATACGAATTTTCTGAGAATTTTGAAAATTCGACTTTCTCTTGGGTTTTTGGGTGTGAAGCATTAGAGGTATTCTACTTTGGGTACTTTCTTCTAAGTAACGAAGCTCTGCTCGTTGGTCTGTGCGCGAGAAATAGGTTTTCTCTTAATGTTAGTGTTTTCTTTATTCTCTTTATCCAATTTGTTTATTGTACTATGTTGTTAAAGTTAAAAGATCCATTAGGGTTTTAGTTTCCTAATTGCCTTAGATTATTTAAAGTTTTGTTATTCCGCTGCGTGTATATAATAATCTAGTTAGGGAATAGAAAAACCAACAGAATAACACTTGTATTTCTTCGAATAATATCCAAGCATTACAATTTCTAGCCTCTACTAATTAAATTACATAACTAATTTAAATATAAAGAAAAAAATTAGAAGGATTCTCCCCTAATCTTCCCACTAGTTCTATAGATTAAACCCTAGAGAGAGAAAATAGAGAGAGAATGTAGAGAGAGAATAAGTGAAGAATGAAATGAGAAATGAGAATTAGGTGTGTGGTGTAAGGTGGATGGAGGTATCTATTTATAGGCAAGAAAGAATATGTCACGTACAAGCCTCAAAGTATCGCGTGCAAGCAAACGAAGCAAGAAGGAAACCCCCCCCCCCCCCCCCTTTAAGGGCCGTATATGGGTTGTTTCGTTGTTCATTCGTTGCTTAATTTGACTGTAACTTTTTCGTTTCATGTACGTTTGACTCGATATTTTTGCCCACGATCTCGTAATTTTGTTACACTTATCATGATTCCAATTAGGTCTATCTTGAATGTCTCTAGCACATACATATCCGAAATGCGATCTGTTTGTCTTCAGATGCTTTATCTTTTCCGTCCCTTATCCGTTTAGCATGATTCTTGGATCTACGATCTCGTAGATACCTATGGAATAATATGAGACTAATTTTAGATGTGTATCTCTTAAGGTAACTAATAGAGTGGAATAATCAGGTTAGATAAATCTGCTTTGTGTTGTACGTTATTTGGACGTTTTTAGTGATTTTTAATGCAACGTCAATATTTTGACCTCTTTGATGAATTTAAGTAAATAAACGTTTAAATAAAAAAAATTCACCAAGTATTATGTCAAATATTGAGGAATAATGTGTGTAATAACATGAATTTTTACGTTACATCTATGGTTGGAGAGGTGTTGATGGCCAACATTTCATGGTTAATGTAAGGTCCCCTAGGTCTTGATCGCTAACAAGGTTATCTTAGGTGTTAAGGTGCGGAATCCCTCAATACGTGTTATGTGATCTATAACGATTATATCGCGTTTGTAATGCGATTATATTAACTAATATGCTTTGTTTTGATTATTACTAATGTAAAATGATCAAAACCTAACCTTTAGAATGCTTGGAATGCTCTGGATCGACTGACAAATTCGTATGGGTATTATGGCAAAAGTGTTAGGTTTTCCAAACCTAAAACTCAATATATTATGTCTTGGGTCGCAAGTCGTACGGGCTCTGCGAACTGAGTTGGTTCGCAGCCCAAGCTGGCCCAGCGAACTGACTCGGTTCGCTTGCCACCATGACCCTTGCGAACCCAATCTCAACTCGCATCGCAATGCCTTGTGAGTTGAGATCAGTTCGCATCACAGAACCTTAGCTCGCGATCCACATTTGTCGAATACTTTAACATATTAGTATATTTAACACAAATGTTTATCATGAACTAATATCGTTTATTACAATTCAAAACCAATATACAAACTTGATTACAATATCAAAAGTCCTATTACAAGCTAGATCTGTTGTCACAAAATATGTCTCAACATACTCCCCCTTGACAATAGCTCTAGTGTCTTTATCTTCAAGTTTGTCTTTAATTTTCACTTGTAAATTGGAGTTCTACATTTCCTCCCATATAACACCTCATAAGGTGGCATACCAATATTCGCGTGATAGCTATTGTTGTAAGAAAACTTGGCTGATGGCAAGTGAGTATCCCAACTTCCACAGAAATCGATAACCCATGCTCTCAACATGTCCTCCATAATTTGAATCATCCACTTGCTTTGACCACCGGTTTAGGGGTGATAAGCCATGCTCAAATTTAGGTGAGTCCCCATTTCCTCTTAAAATTTCATCCAAAATCTCGACGTGAATCTACTATCTCTATAGGAGACAATGCATACCGGCACTCCATGTCTAGCCACCACTTCTTTCATGTATAAATCAGCTAACACCTCGGAAGAAGAAGCCTCTCTAATTGGCAAAAAAAAGGTACTATTGGTCAGTCGATTAACAATCACCCAAATTGCATCATGATGTTCGGGGTATTTGGCAACTTGGTGATCAAATCCATTGTAATATGTTCCCACTTCCAAATGGGTATATCCAAAGGTTTAATTTTTTCGTAAGGATTATGATGCTCCGCCTTTACTTGTAGACACGTTAAGCATTGCTTAACATACTTAATTATTTCCCTCTTCATACATTGCCACCAATAATCGGCTTTTAAGTCGTGGTACATCTTAGAGGCACCAGTAATGAATAGAATATTTGGATTTATATGCCTCATCAAGTAACAAATCTTTTAACTCCTCTGAGTTTGGAATTCAAATCCTCCCATATCGAGTTTTTAAATCACATGAATCATCAACAAGGTCTTGAACTTGACCTTTAGTACGCTCCACATTCACATCACCTTTTTTACACGCTAGTTGTTGAACCTTCTTTATTTGCTCAAGTAAATTAGGTGTGACCGTCATACGAAGTGATTTAACCATCAACACATGATGAGTCACCTTCCTACCTAGTGCATCCGCCACTACATTTTCTTTTCCCTGGTGATAAATGATTTCACAATAATAATGCTTCACCAAATCAAGCCATCTCCTTTGCCTCATATTAAGATCTCGTTGATCGAAGAAGTATTTCAAACTCTTGATCATTATGGTGAAATCGTCTAAAATGTCGAGGTGAGTGATATGGGGGTTAAATGGGTAATGGTTTTGTATGTACCGGATTGCTTCCGAGCAAGAGGTTTGTACAATTGAGTGGTAGTTACTTGTATTTATCTTGTTCTATAGTGGATTAGGCTTGTTTCTTATGATTGAATCGATTGTGTGTGTTTCCGGATTGATTCCGAGCAAGAAGATCATACAATCAGGTGGAAGATTACTTGTTTCTTATACTTGTTTCTTAAGCCTTGTTTCATATGCTTGTATCTTATGTGAAGAATTAGTGTTAACTGTTGTTGTTGTTGATTGTTGAATTATGTGGACTACCTGGAATGAGCATATGTAGAGATCCAATGTTGATTAGAGCGCTAAATGCGGTTAGTATAGTGTTTACGAATACGTGCTTGCACGTTATGTTGATCCTGGTATGCATATTGACGTGATATGGTGCCAGGTTTACTTGTTTCTAATGGCCGCGGATCCGCATAGATTTCAGTGTTCATTGATATCTCTACAATGCTCAGTTGTTGCTCAGTGATTGCTCGGTGTTTTTCAGTGGTTATTCAGTGGTTGATAGCATAAGTGTATATATAGTGTTGATATTTAATATGTGTTATATGTTCTGTGGATTATTCATTTAACTGCCTATATGCTCATTAAGCGGTGCGCTTACCCCTTTCGTTGTTTCATATTTTAGGTGAATGGTTCGGTTGAACCAAGTGGATGAATAGTGCTTTCAAAAGGTAGCGTGGATATGGAGCTAGCTTTACGGTTACATGAGCTCCATCTCTTTTGAATCATTGTTGTGGTTATCACTTGTGTAATTCGCCCAAGTAAAAAGTTTTTGAAATAAACATGTGGGTCAATATGTAGTATTTGACTTTGAAAGTCAAACAGTGATGTAGAGTCTTGTATATGGGTTTTTGAAAGGGTATGAAGTCATGTAAATATGATTGGTCTTGTTGTGGGTCAAACTTGATGAAAAGTGGTAAAGAGTCAATGATGATTGGTTGGTTGAATTTGGTGTTGACAAATAGTCAACAACTTTGAAAGAGTCAAACATATGTGGAATTGGGTGGTGAATTTGTTAAAGTATGGTCATTGTGGTAAACGGGTCGAATAGTGTCAAAATGGGTCTAAAGTGGTCGTATGGTTAGTCCAACCGCCGGTTGGGTCTTCTTTCCAGAATCTTCCAACTTCGGGCCAGGCTTCTAATTGGGCTCTTTTCTTTATTTCTTCGGATCTTCACTCTATTCTTGGCCCAATCTTTAATAATATTATTTAAGTCTTCATGTTTGGGTCTTCTTTTCTTCAAGTCTTCATTTCTTCTTAATTTTCCTTCATTTTAGCTCATTTTTCGTTCTTTTTCTGCAATCCTTGTATTTAAGACCTAAATTGCAAATATGAAAGAATTAAGTATCAAAATCAATAGAAATGCAATAAAAGTATATATAAATATAGGGATAATAAGTGTATAAATATGATATTATTTGATGTTATCGAATATCCCCACACTTAAGTTCTGCTTGTCCTCAAGTAGAATATCTTAAAAAATTGATAAGCATCAAACTAATATTTAAGAATCATAATACTTAAATTAAAATCTATTTCATAAATTAAAAAATTTAAACAATTTAATTAACATGGATAACTATAATATACAAATAAAAATTATTATTATTCATGTAACATATAGCTCATGAATGATTACTAATATAATTATCCACTTTAAACAATCTATACTTATCTCTCTGAATATATTCTTTATTATTAGTCTGTATATTACTTATGATTTTCATATATGATATACTCTTAAACTTATTTATATAATTTCCTTTTATATTCCAAATAAATACATGAAATCCATTTTTAAGAATCAAGACATTAGTGACAGGTCTGCATTTTCATGCAACAGAGCGACATAACTTGATTCAGGTAAAGCAATTTTATTTTTAATCAAACCAACGGTGACAGGTCTATACCTTAGTATAACAAAGCGACATAGTTCAATTTTTATTTTTATTTGTTTCTGAAAGATTTTTCTTTCTTTTTACTTTATTTAAGAATACTAATTAGAATTCAGGTCTGTACTTTCGTACAACAGAGGAAACAATTAGTAGACCCCCAAATGTTTTCACATAAGTATAAAGATATATAAAATTATTATATAATAAATCTAAGAAATAAGACTTTTTATGTCATACATCATACTATGTATCATAAAATAATATACAAATTATTTATTAATTTATTAAAATTCAGAAATCTTCATATAGATTGCCTATTAGTACATCATATCATGTAACTATATATCACTTCCTTTATTAAGTTGCTTTACATTATATGTATAAAACAGTTAATCCATATTAAAGTCTAAACTTTTAAATATAAAATAAAAGTTTTAATAAAAGAATTCCAACTAATAAATACCTAGTTATTCACTTAAAAATTTAAAATTTATAAAATTTTTAGACAATTAAAAATTAAAGAAATTTTCTTTCCTTACGATCCCCATCACCACACTTAATTTATACAATGTCCTCATTGTATATTAATGATAAAACATAGTGAGTAAGGGAAAAGAAAAAGAAAAATAGAACGAAAAACTCCCCTGACTTGTCGAAAAATATTTCTTCATCGGCTAGTAGAAAATATCTTGAATGTCTCCTTGTCCTGTTTAAAAATAATAATATACAACATCCACACTTTCGTAGTTAATCACGATTGCATTTAGCATATGCAATAAGCCTTTAAACCCCTTGGTATCCCGAGTGGACGAGTTATAATCTCGTGAGGGTTTCCAGGGAACACACCCACAATGTTCAAAAAGTTTCAAAAAATTCCAATTTCAGCTGAAATGGTTGCCAACTCCAAAAAGTAGCAAATATATTCTAATTAATGTAAAAAAGCAAACAAATTAAACGTACCAAATAATATAAAAACAAAAACTAAAATAATCTAAATAAAAATAAAAACTAAAGTAAGAACGAAAAATAAAAATATTAAAAATAGGAAATAAACACATAACCATATGCTACTAAGTACTCTCATTATCATCATTCTGCCTAGGCTAATTGTGTAGTAAATATTTAAACTATTGCTGTTCGTCAAGTTATCCTCAAATAAATCCAACCGCCGGTTGACATAATCAACCATCGGTTGGATAAGTCTATGTACGTCCCAAATCAATAACCACAAACAGTCTATATATTAATGGCCCTTATAACTTATGTAATAACTATTAATTTATTAGCACCTCTATTTTATAGCCTAATATCCTTGAAGCTATGTATTTCGAATTTAATCATCTAATGCTTGAAATTAAATAGCGTAATAAAGCCCAATATAAAAATTAATCATGATCTGGATCCTTAATTAAAAATATAGTTTACCCCTTAATGTGCTTAAAGACCCAAAGAAGTTTTTAACATGTTAATCCAATTGTCTTACAGCCTAACATCCCCATAATCACAAAAAAAAACTCCTAATTTGTTAAAAGTCTAACTATTTAATAAGACCAATTTAAAAAAATCTAAATTAGTAAGCTTATTTAAATATTAAACCCATTAGGTTAAAAATCGTTTTAGCCCATTGTTTCATCAAAATATTATGTATGGCTCAATTCTTTTATTCAAAGGCCAATGTTTTAATAAGCCCATTTAATTAATTTAAAAATTTTATCTTTTGGCCTAATTGTAATTAATCAGTGTAGCCCAAAACTTAATTAGTCCAAAATCTCTATTTATTTAGCCTTATTTAACTTACATACCTGAATGCCAGTAGTGTTTTCTAATAATTATGGTTTCTTATACCTATTCTTAAGAACAAACTAAAACAAAAAATAAAAAAAATTAAAATCTAATTAAACTATCTACGAATTAAAAATACAACCTAATACACAAGCACGGGATGCCTCCCGAGAAGCGGTTATTTTTGTTCGAGTCACTAGCTTGACTCCAACCTTACTGATGTGATGAAAGTATATGCAATTATAATAACAAGTTTAAATTAAGGAAATACTAAATAATACTATCACACAATTCAGACAAGATTGACCCGTTCATGTAATATAGCTTAATAAGTAAGTCCAAATTCGAACACAAGGAACACAAGAAACGTGATTCTTATTTATAACTAATTATCTATATATTCTAATTACAAATATTTACAATTATAATACAAATAAATACAAGGATCCAATTTACAATAATCTACAAGATAAGGGGGACGTTTTAGTTCCGAACGAACATATTTATATTTATATTTTTGATACATATTCTAATAGATAAGTTTTAAGGAACAACTTAGGTATACTCAATTGGATAAAAGATTATAATTATTCAAACTATTATTTATTAAACTTATTATATGTACTTATGTCTATTTGCTTTGTTGGCTATTATTATTGGTGATTTACTAATGTAGAAGATCACTTAGGGTTAAGTCAAATCCTCATCATAGCAACACAATCATAAGGTTACGCAAAATGTTACTAATTAATACGATCTATCATCAATTTATTAATACAATTTCTATGGTTAGGCTTGAATCGCAGTATTACTTTATATTAATGAATCATTCTTAGTTTATCGCATAAGGTTAAGATCAAAACATAAACACAATCACTTAATTTATAAAAACAGTTTATGGTCATCCTAGTTTAATATAAATCAGTCTAATTATGTCAAGAATAATCACTAAAATATCATAATAAAGACAATTCTTGTATAATAAACATTCAATAATATAGTTCCAACATAAACATATAATTCAAATAATAAACTCAATAAACATTCATTCAACAATTATAATGAAAACCTAATTCACAATTAAATCAAATAAACCATATCATAAATAACTCAATAAGGTTATTAAAGTTACAAGGATAAAGAAATCGAACCAATTGACGAACTAGCTTTTCCTAGGGTTAAAAACCTTCAAACCCTAGCTCTTTAGCCTCCAAAATCGCACCTAAAGTCGACCTAAAACCCTAACGTTCGGTTTTTAATATTCTTGAATCGTATATGGTTTAAGCTGATTTGAGCCTCTATTTATAGTTTTCAAAACCGACCTCCCAACCGCCGGTTGGGTTCTCCAACCGCCGGTTGGAGTTATTTGTATCCGGGTCCAACTCCACGTGTCTGCACCGCCTTTAAACCTTAAAGCCCAACCGCAGGTTGGTTAATCCAACCGCCGGTTGAATGTAAATTCCAGAATATTCTATTTTCGGGCTTGGGCTTAACTTTTGGACTTTTAATCTTCATATCCGGACTTCTTTGTCTTCTTGGCCCAATTCTTTATTTTAATACTTTTGGTCTTCATTTCTTCAAGGTGCATTTATATGATTTTAGATACTTATTTTCTTCATTTTCTTCAATTTCGAATTAGTTTTTGCTCCTTTTTCTTCATTCTTTAATTAAAATACATTTCTGCAAATATTAACAAAATAAGTATCTAAAATCATATAAATGCACTAAAATGTATATAAATATAAGGATAAATTACTATAAAATATACTATCTATTTGATGCTTATCACTTACTTACCTGAAAATCTGGTGACTTTCCCCACACTTAAAAGTAAGCATGGATGGTAATATCGATAAACAATTAATAAATGCAAATTTAATAAAAGTAAAGAAAATAAATGCTTATCGTGTATAGCAGGTGAATGTCCTTTCTGAGATATTCCATGATCTTCCAAAAACTGAGAGAAATTTTCCTTCTGATCGAATTGCCAAAAAGGATCTTCATACTGGTAAAACAATGAATCTATGCTTATAGATACTTCAACCGTTGGTTGTGTCAACTTAACCACCGTTCGGATTTCAACTGTTGACTGTGTTTCAATCCAAATGTAGTTTGATATCTGATTAATGCAGATTCTGTTTTTGGTTCCTTCTCCAATCCTTACCATTTCTTGATCATCTTCCTTAAATTGTTCCACCTCCGGATATAATGATAAAAATTCATCAATAATCGTCATCATTTCCTCTTCCGTCATTACCCCATTCTGGTTTCCCAGTTCAAGAATCTCCTCCTCAGAATCGTGATGATCAAATTTTGGCGAAATCGACCAATCTACCTTCAAATATTCTTCCTGTTTAAATTCACTAAAAATTTCGTTAGAAAATAAAGATTCAGAGAATTGTGGATACTTATTAAATTGATAATCCATCCCCTCAAGTTGCTGAATGGAGATTCCTCGACTGTGATCAAGAGTTTCAGTCTCTTCCGTTCTTCTTCTTGGAGTTTCCATAAATTGTGGAGCTCTCACAATCAATGGTTGGGATAAATTTATCAAATGTGGTTGATCTATATAGTCCTCAATAGTCTAATAGTAGATAAGATCTTTTGTTGAGTTTTGAAAAATCACAGAAATATTTTCCACGGTCTAGTACATACCTGTTAAACTTAAAAGAAAAAGAAAAAGAGTAGAAAATAAAATAAAATAAAATCTAACTAAAAATAAAAAATTGATAGATCCGGATGCTGTGTGCGAGCAAGAATCGAATTTTAGTAAAATTAAAATTTAAACAGTAAATTATTAGATTAGTAAAATCAAAATTAAACTAAAATGTTAAAAGAATAGTTAGTAAATGCAATGTTAGTTATAATCAGGTTGATGTAAACTAATTACAATCATTCAATAATAAAACACATTCAGAATTAAATAATCGAAAAAAGAATACCCAACCCAACCATAAGAATATGTAAGTTATGAATGCAAATTAGTTGATGTTACATATATAAATTATGATTTAAAATTTAACATATTTAATAAAAAAAGTTAGTCAAAAGTCCTCGGTAGCTCCAATGATTGCACACAAAAGCGGAAAAATAGGTCAGCGAAAAACGTATTAAAAACCAATTTCTTTCGAGAAGCACCTTACTTCTTAAAGGAAGCAGGGATTAACTCTCCTTATACCTTTGTTTTTGTTAGTACTCCTGATGCGCCCCCAGCGGTCGGTAAGGATTTTACCCCTTTTCGTTGAACCGGCTGCCGGAGGCGGCGATCAGTGGGTGTTTTAAATTTGTAATTGCGGGACCTAAGTTTTCCCTAACAATGCTAATCCTAAAGGTGAGCAAGTGGTAGGTATGACCTAGAGTCGTTCCTCAAACCAACTGAATTGAAACTGAGGCGTGGCAGATGAGGGCTTTCAAACTAGTGAAGGGTTTATAAAATAGTGAGGGAGTTTTGGGTTTTATATTGACATAACTGAATCAGGATTCCTCGTCATCCTAACAGATTCGTATATTTAAAAAGTTTATTTATGACTTTAAACCAGCCCTTGCTTAAGACTACCCAATAAATCCCCTAGTTTTCCATAGCGTTCCTCACTTTAAGTGGTTCCACCGCTTCAAACCTTGGTCATGTCTTGTCCTACGATAATCCCCCATGTAGCCTTGCGGTTCCATAGTTTCATACCTTTGACAAATTATATTGACACAGATGACTGACTACCTTTTAATTGGACGTCGTTAAAAAGGTGTTGTAATCACGTTTATTGGTGGAAAGGCGATAGATTAATTTGAAGTTTAAAAGTCTATTTTAGAAAGGTTAATTAAACTAGGTTTCTCATTTTATATATATTAGTCCGTAATATAACTACCTTCGGTTGTTACACAGCTTCCACGTTTTTGTACTCCACCTAAAGTGTTTCCAACGCTATACTGCATAACAGTCGAATAGGGCCGTCATATCACTTCGTAATATTGTACCGTTTCGTAATATGACTACCTTCGGTCGTTCCTCGACTTCCATACATTTGTACTCCACCTTGAAGTGTTTTCAGTACGATATCGAGTAACAGTCGAATAGGGGCCGTCATATTACTTTACGATAATTACGACCGTTTATATTTTACTACTATGATGATCCTATAGCAACAATCAAACAAGAACATGCAATAAGACGATCAAAGCAATACTACCGATCTTTAATATTTAATTATAAATCATCCCATAATTAACTAACTACATCGCAAACAAACACAACAAGCGTACTACTCTCTAATCATGGCAATAACTAAATCTAGCATAATCAATATAAACGTAATTAATTAAGATAGATAAGGATAGAAAGAACCAGGATTAAATGCGAGAGAGAATAGACTCTAATTAATTGACACAATTCCGAGCATACACCGAAGATTACAATGCGTTCCGCACTTTCCTTCTACTTCTAATAAAACTCCTAAACTAGTTTAAATACTAGTAAAAACTAATCTAAAGAAAGAATGTAGAGAGAGAAAATAAGAGCTTATTTCTAGAGTGAGAAACATAAGCTAGGAAAGGTGTGTCTTGAAATGAACCATGGAGGCTCCTATTTATAGGTGAAAGTTGGCTCATTTTAACATCTTGAGGAGCACATTAGCAAAAGGTGGAAAAGGTGGTGCACCGGGTACGAAAAAGGGCGTAAAGGTGGTGCACTGGGTACGAAAAACTATGTAAAGGTCTAGCACCGGGTACACACAAGGACCAAAAAATGGGAACGGTGCAGGGGGTGGCAGCCGGCGGCGGCATGGTGGCTGGCCGGCGGCGGCTGGCTGCTACCCGCACCAGTTCGTCGCCTGTTGCCTCGTTTTTCGATTCGTACGTGTTTTCTTCGTTACGCGTCCGTTTTCGTTGATTCTTTTTGCGTTGGATTCTTAATTCAAAAATGAAGCTTTTGATGAAAAGAAATCCCAAAAATATGTCTCTGAACTTTAGATGAGTCGTACGAATCGTTTGGATCTTCCGGCGTACGTAGAATCTTCATTCTTCGTCCGTTTTTGTTGATTCTTCTTCTGTTGGATTCGTAATTTGAAAATGAATATCTTGGATGAGATGGATGTTGGTGATGGGAACTTTTGTCTTGAAATCTCGTTTTGATGCCATGAATCTTCAAACGTGTGTGGAATCTTCATTTTTCATCCGTTTTGCTTGAATTTTATCGTGCAACCTTGTTTTGACCATCTTGGCATAATATCATTGATTTGTACTGTTTTTGAGTTTAAAATGCCAAGAATAGTTCCAGAATGAGAGAGATATCGGTATTAAAAACGTGATTTTTTACGCGATATCAAGTATCCCACACTTAGAACTTTGCTTGTCCTCAAGCAAACTCGAATTTCAAGCATGGTTAAAGATAAGTAGATAATGAAATATTTTAAAGCGGAACTTTTTACTAAAGAGGTTTTGGAAAAATAAAATATTCATGCTTTTGAGAAAGTAAGGTTGTAATCTTTAGGAGCATGCTTTTGATCTTTGATCTTGGATATATGACTAGGCGATCCTCTCAAGGTGGTCACTCCAATCACTCAAAGTGTTTAGGGTTTCCTATTCTATTATATCAATCACTCAGAACGCTAGTCATGTATCGTTTATCGTCATAGGCTTGATCGAGAATCAAATCGTTACCTTTTAAGTGAGCACGAAGTCGATCTAGCACAATCATTCTAGGGGAAGTGATGTAGGGTTTTTGGAGTGGAGTGTTGGTGGTATGAGAGGGGGTTGTTGTGTTGGGTTTTCACGGGTTTCTTTTTGGTGAAGAGGAAAGTTGGAATTTTTGGGAGGATTGATGCCCTTTTCTTACGATTTTTGGGAGGAGTCTTTTTCTCCAATTTACTTTCTTTTCCTTGAATTTTTTTTTTTTTTTTTCGATTTTTTTTCGACGTCATATCCTTGTAGCTTCTCTTCTTTCATCTTTGGAACTTACTATGAAGTTTGAGGGATGCTTTTGAGAGGGTAGGGATAACGTGTTTATTTTTGGGTGTGCGGATGGGTTTAAGAATGATGTGATTCGATCTCCTTTTTACTCACCAGTTCGGATTCGAAATGCATAACAGGAGCAAGTTCTGATTCTAAACGTATACATCGGCACACTCAAGAATCGAAAAAAGTGAAGCATTAAAAATGAATGCTTTATATGGCTCAAGATACCTCACAAATCGAAAATTGGGTTGTTGTGTGCCTAGTCATGCGATGCTCTTTATGGGATTACTAAACCAATTTTTCAGAAGAATTTGTATTTTATTTGTCCTTCTTCCCCAAAGTAAATCATTCTTCGTCTAAAATTTTTCATTTTCAACATATTTTTAACTCAATTTTGAAAATTTTGTTTACTTTTTGGAGAAGGATGGTCTAAAGAGCAGCGAGTTTAGAATCAAGCATATACCATTATCCATTTTACAGTAGTGTAACTACTGCTATCCCACACTTAAAGGAGCATGACCTCGATGTTATTCTAAGCTCTAAATGGGGTAAAATCCCACACTTAGGATTTGAAACATCTTAGACGTATTCTTTTAGCAGTGTGTGTTGGGTTTGAATCCCACACTTAGTGATAAGCATAGTGGATATGGTATATTTATAACGAAGGAAAGAGACTGGTATAGAAGTACTCCCCAGTAGCTGCGTGGTATGCGTTTGCCGAACTTTGTCTTGCTGGGTTCACTCTTGATCAAGTCTTCTTGTGATTGATCTCGTAGGTGTGAACACGTTGGATATACTTTCTTTGATGCGCGGCGTCAAAAACTTGATGCGTCAAGCAGAAACTTGTTTGTATATCCAAGTGTGAAAGATAGTCAGAGACTTCATCACTTCTTGGAATGTAAAATTGCGGAAATGTAAAACACGGGTTGCCTCCCGAGAAGCGCTCTTTTAAAGTCGGGAGCTCGACTTCTTCTCTTCTAACTAGATGGAGATTGATGCATCCATGGGATCCCCTTTGTTGATGTTGTGGGCCCTAGGTTGCGGGAAAGTGTATCGAGGTGGATAGATTCTCATAAAGTGATTGATTATTATCGTAATCAATTCGAGTGGACTATCTCTCGATGATGCCTTGTAGTTCAGAAGATCCTCTAAAGTTGTTCTCTCAAGTCCTTGAAGTCCGAAGGTGATGTAATCGACTGCTTTAGTGACAGTCCCACTAGGGTCGGTCATAGTGGTTGTGACTGTCTTAACAACCTCTCTTGGCGGTGCGTTTTGCCAGAGAGAGCATACAAACACCAAGAATTGCAGTTTTATGTCTTCATAATTCTCGGTCTTGGGGTCTCCGTTGAATCTTCTGATGGACGTGCACAGGTCCTCTATTTGCCAGTGCTGATGGTTGTTGAATGGAAAGTTGGATTCTGAGAAAACTAGAGTAAGCTGACGAAGTATCTCCTTGCATTCTGAGTAGAATATGAACTTCGTTCTGGAGTTATTTTTCCGTTGTTGAATCTCCCATAGATGGATCGTAACAGAAGTAGCGATATCAAGTGGTGATTCATGTGTAACCCTAAAGGGTTGTTCGCACCTTGATTCCTCCCAAACGAGATCACTAAGTTCTTCAATCATTAACTCAATTTGTTTTTCCATAGTGGAGTTGATAACCATGGATCCTCTCTCCTTGGAACTGAGGTGATCTTCTCTACTTAGCAAGTTAAGCAATGATGTGAGGTCATTCATCATTGAAATGTTGGCACGACTGCTCGGATGTCCAGTAGTCTCTTTCATATGCGCTCTAATAGATCCTAACATCTCCCATTACGTTGAGGTGAATGGGAACACAGATCGTTTAAGGGCATTGTAGATCCTAGCGTAAGTCCGTTTCTGTTGTTGACAGAATTGCAGTTCAGCAGGGGAAAGAGCAAGCATGTTGACTACGCCGCTTATTCCTCCTACTACTTTGTCAAATCTTTGGATGAATTCTTCGACCACTTTGTGATCTATGATGGTTTGCGGTTGGTATCTTGTGCGTTTGGAATATTTCTCCAGTGTTTCTCTTCTCATGGGATGGTTGTGGTTACTTTATGCCATTTCATCAGTGTTAAATAGGTTCAGTGGCGGTCTGCTTCTTTTGTTTTCTTCCTCCATCTTTCTCTTTCTGATCAATTCTTCCATCGTTGGGTTGTCCACTGATGCGTTCTTTGTCTCTTGTCCTATCCATCGGAGGTCAATCGGGAAATATGGCGTGATTGCCATTTCCTTACTAGATTTTCTTTCACTTATTGACTTTGCAGTTCCTTCGTCTTTGGTGGTCTTTATGGAGATCATGTACATATCGGCTTGGTCCCCAGCGTTAGGATTGTCGATATGGAAAGTGATGGTTTCTCCCTGAGACTGCAAGCTGATAGTTTGTGCGAAGACGTTGATGATTGCCTTGGCCGTATTCATGAAAGGTCTTCCTAGTATGATTGGGATGTGTAAATCTTCCTGCATATCCATTACTACAAAATCTGCTGGGTAAAGAAATTTATCAATCCTAACTAAAATATTTTCAGATATTCCCCTAGGGTATTTGACTGATTGGTCAGCAAGCTGTATGGTCATTTCGGTAGGTCGAAGATTTTCTAACTCAAGCCTCTTGAAAAGCGAGTATGGCATAAGATTAACACTAGCTCCTAAATCGGCAAGAGAACAGATGGTGCCAGAATTGTAGATAGAACAGGGGAGAGTAAAACGTCCAGTGTCTCCGAGTTTTTCTGGAATGGTATTTTTCAAGATAGCTGAACATTCCTCGTTCAGCGGGACATTGGGTACTTCGGGTACCTTATCCTTGGTTGTAAGAAGTTTTCTGAAGTACTTTTTGGAATGAACTTCAGATGCGGTATCTAGGAATTTCCTATCAAGCTTAAAAGACTTAAGCTTGTCGGGTCGTTGTTTAAGACGAGCCGGAAATGGAATGTTTACTTTCCTATTTGGTGGAGACTCTAAATCTATTGTCGATGGAACAATAGTTGGTTCCTTCACCGGAGAAGAAACCGTAGGTGGGCTATGTGCTACCTGAGAGTCTTGAATATGGGTGTAACACCCCCAAATTTACTGTTTGGCGGAAGCATACTTTGGGTGTTACTAATCAATAATCAAAGCACATAGATATATAGCAAACGACTCTATATGCGTCGTTTTAACAAAATACATTAATTATAAGAAATGTTTACAACTTTTGAAGCTGTACATAACTCGTGTCGAATAAATAAGAGATTTCAGTACATAAGTACTTGTACAAAATATACTAATGCAAGAAAATCTCTAATGTCTGCATGCTGACTCGAGCTATAGTAATCCTGAGGCAGTCCAATCTACTGCTGGGTACCTGTGATACATGCTAAAATGGGTCAGCGAAAAGCTGGTGAGCTCACAGGTTTGAAATCAGATAATATCGCATGAACCGCAAGATTTAAGTAATGATTTGCATCTAGCAAATAAATAGTAATGTATACAGCCATGAGCATATAGTCTGACCTTAACTCGAGGGTCGGGTCCCATATAGAGAATTCCGAGCGAGGTGCCTCCACGAGTGCCTAATCCACACTCGTCTGAACAATTATTAGTACGTCCGTTTACGCAGTTAGTGCTTGCTAAACCGGACGAGGAGGGTCAATCCTATATGGTACCATATACTAATAATCACGCTACAACGTATCACCAAACTATGCTGATGGAGGGCTTTGAAATGATTAGTGGAAAAAAACTCATGTAGTATATTGTAAAATTTGTACTTGCATTCACATGTTAAAAATGAGCAATGAATCACACCCCTTAGTAAAAACGATAAAAGAGGGGCCATGAGACTCACCTGAGTCTTGGAGCGTTTAGTCAATAAACGTACGATGCTTAATCAAGCAGTGAGATGTCCGCAGACAGATAACCTGAGGGTGTCCACGACACGCGATGGTTATTAATATGAGTAGGTAGTTACAAAGACTACCTTTGTAGTTGTTCGTTCAACTATAATGTCCAAATTACTACGATTTGGTTGTTTGAATAACTTGTGTTTTGAAAACGTGTACGGCCCGTTGGTGATTGTTTGTAATAATAATCTTGATATTATCATTATGTTTTTGAAGTGTTATACTTTAAAGTGTATTCCAAAGTGTTTTAGAAGTCATATCGTATAAGTGTTTGAGGTTGTACAAGTTCGACACTTAGTATAAAAATAGTTTGTCAACTTTCTGTTTTTAGCGACACTGGGCTAGTGTCGCTATAGGCGACACTAGTTAGGCGACACTAGGGGAGTGCCGCTATAGGCGGCACTTGTTAGGCGACACTTGGTGAGTGTCGCTATATTTCTGATTTTCAATAGTTGGGCGACACTTGATCAGTGTCTCTATAGGCGACACTTCTAAATTTTGGCTTCACTAAAGGGAGTGTTGCTAATATAAATTGGATTAAGTAATTCAGCGACACTTAAGTAGTGTCGCTATGGGGGCGACACTTGGCATAGCGACACTTAGCTAGTGTCGCTAGCACTGTTTTTGGCACACTAGCGACACTTCCAACTGTTCGCCGGAAATTGAGCCAAAAACGAGTTTTCCGGGCACCGTTCGGTCCAAGTCTTTTACCCAACCCATATTTGAACATTTTAAGCTTATAGGAACAACAAACAAGTAAAAATGAGTAAAATCGGTGAGTTTCGGGATTTTGTCGGAAACTTACAAATCAACGCCGTGAAAATCCGGAAAGATAGGAATGTAGATCGTGTCGAGGTGGTTCTTTTTCTCCAAAAGAGTATGACGATCCAAAGCCGTTTGATGGTGTTATTTGGCGGTTTTTGATGGTGGTGTTGTGGTGGTTTTGAAAGAAAAAGGGAAAGAAGAAAGAGAGAGTGAGGTGAGAATGAGGAAAGGGGGAGGTGATGACCCCCTTTTTGGCTGATTTTCGTGGGGTCCACGGGTGTGGGCTTCACAAATTTTAACCCCGTGTATTCGCGCTCCGTGCGGTGTTCGTTTTCCCAATTATTTAAACGTTAAATAATTATTTAAAACATTTAATTATATGTTTTAAAATGATTTTAATTACTCTATAATTTGGTCGAAGTATGTAATCAAAATACTTAATATTAGAGTTATAAAATATAACTTTAACTTGTTTGCTTTGTTTGTGCGTTTAATTCCTTTAATTGCGTAAAATGTTTGTACGATACGAGTTGTGTACGAAATATCATAAAAATAATATTTTAGATATAATTACGTTATTAAATAATGTTATATTATTTGATAAAATTTGTTCACCAACATCCATATTTAATTGAGTCGAATTTCATTCGATTTGAAAGTTGTACGATTTAATCAAATCGCAATATCGTATATATTCAACAAAATATATATATTTTGATACATTAATTAGCCTAACACGAATCTAATTACATGTATTTACAATTGATTAGGCACTAATTACTAGTCCTAATTTGACGGGTGTCACAATGGGAAGCTTCCTTATGGCAACTAGTTGGACTATCCTGAGGTTTAGCGTTAATACACTGTGCTAATTATCCTAAGATGAGATCAGCTTGGTCTTGTCTAGCTGAGATTCCTTGAATGACTTGTATCAGGGTGTCGTCAAAACTAGAGGTCTGTGAGGAAGAGGGTTCAGAAGGTTGAGGTTGGTAAGTGTTACGCCCGAAACGGTCGTTCACGCTACGGGCGCAACGGTCGGAGTTTTAAATTTATAAAAGTCGGGGGGAGCCTAATCCTCCGAACTACCTACTAATACTAGGTACGAATACCTGATATAAGTATGTGGTAAGGATGATCCAGGGTCGTTCCTCGCGACGGCGGAATTGAAACAGAGCTAGTTCCGACAAATCAATAATTAAGCTAGGTTTGAATAGACTGGTAGTTGGTTGTTTTGGTTTTTTATCTATTTATCTAATTAAGCTACTAAAACTAAGAAAGCATAAAAGTAAAAATGGAGGGGTTGTGCTTGCTATGACTTCATTAGCTTATGCATGGGGTGATGTTTAAGATTTAAGTATGGAAATGTCTTTTAAAGATTTGTGTCTTGCTTTCGTCTAAGTATTCACAGTGTAAACACTAACACCCTACTGTTTGATTTCTCAGACAGTATGTCACTGAGTAGTTAGGTTATGGTGATTCTGATCAGAGGAGGCTGCTCAACTCTTCAACACTTTCCGTATGGTGGAGAAGTGACCCTTCTTGGAATAGTATTCCTGGGCGCATGAGATAGAGTAACAGACCCACTAAAAGTTCTGACCGTTCTTAACACTGTGAGGATACTAAGGCTAGGCAAGGCATTTAAGATTAAGACTTGGTTTGGTGACTGCTAACTCTACATTAATGGTCTTTGTTTAGTCCAGAGCTGTGTGGTTCAACCAGGATGTGACACAGTCTTCAACTGACGACAGTTCCTTAGCTTTCCCACATATTTAAACGTTATACGAAGTACTGTGCCGTTTTACGGTCTTTCCGGTGCCACATACTTTACGGTCACTCTGGACTAGTTTACTAAGTTTGTATTTAAGCTTGACCATCTATGATATAAACCAGCCCTCACTACATTCCCAATAAATCCCTGATTGATTCATGGTGTACTATACAAAAGGTTTAAACAGTATTTCCACAGCTACACAATTCAGACCATGTTGGTTTATTTGATTTGAAAACACAGATAGGTAGTAACCAGTTGATCGAGGTACATGACTCCTTGTCATACAGGTTCTAACCACGTTTATTGGAGGAAAGGCGTTTAGGTTTAGAAATTCATAAATGTAAAGTTAATAGTACACTACTTTTCATTATGTAACAATTGGGAACATTATTTCCACAACGGATTGTGCCCACGACTTTCGTAGCTTCCACGTTCCGTACTCCACACATTAGTGATGTTTTCGGCGCTATACAAATGAAAGCCGTATAACGTTACCTCCGTTATTTCATAACGATATTATCCCAATTGTAAATTTAAAGTAACATCACCCACAATACATAAACTAACTACATCATAACAAGCACAAGGTAACTACTCCCTACGCATGACAAACAATCCTAAATATAGCATAGCAACAATAATAATAATCATCATTATGAAAGATAAGGAAAGAGATAACCGAATGTAACGCGTAGTTTGAATAATGTTGAAAGAATACACGAGCGTAACCTCCGCAATATCTTGGACAATATTACAAATAAGACCCTCGAAATATCCCTAACACTATTACAAGAGTAGCCCCTCCGTTAGTCTAGGTTAAATATTAACCAAGAGCTAACGAACTAAAACCCTAATATATTTCTCCTCTAACTCCTAAGAGTAGTGCTAGAAAGAGAAAGCTAAACTAGAAAGAGAAAGAAAGAGTGTGTGAGAGAGAAAGTGAAAATTCTATGAAGAATTGGTGTGTGGAATGAGGTGAATGAGGCCACTATTTATATGCAAGCCTTGGATCCAAGAGTGCAAGTCCACAAGCATACGTACAAGCACACGAAGCAAGAAAGAGGCCGTGTGAGAGCAATATAGGCAATGTACGGCCTCCACCAGGCCGTGTATGGCTTGTTGAGGGCCGTGTACGGCATCCTCAAGGCCGTGTACGGCTTGGGGGGGGGGGGGGGGGCGTGTGGTAGGCCGTGTGATTTATCTGACTTTTCTCGTTGCTTCGGAAGGCCGTATCTTCTTCGTTTCTCGTCCGTTTGACTTGATTCTTTCACCTACGGCTTCGTAATTCCATTACATTTCTAATGATGCCAATTTGGTAGAAATTGGATGTGTGGGGCCTGGGCGTGTCCAGAATACGTTTCGTAGCTTTCGGCTGTGTTGTTTCTTGCATAACTTCTTCATCCTTGATCCGTTTTGAGCAATCCTTATATCCACGTTCTCGTAATCTCCATAGCTACAAAATAAGATAAGAATGAGGTCTTGGTATGGAGTTTACATTAGATTTGAAGTTTTGCTCAATTCGGTGCCTATTTCGGTTAGTTTTCCGAACTTTTTGCATGATTTTCACAGGACCGGAAAGTTTATACGTTTCTAACAAAAGTTAATGAATAATGATTATTTTAAGATGTATTTGTTAGAAAAGAGCTAAATATGGAACAAATAATGCAGGTAAAAATGTGACTTTTTGCGCTACATTAAATATCCCACACTTAAGCTTTTGCTTGTCCTCAAGCAAACCTCATTTGGAAAATAATTTTGAAAAAAATGTTTTGGATGCTTAGAGTATCTCTAGCAGAAAGTCACTTTCTTCAAATTAGATAAATATTTTTAGAAAGTAAGCATCAACAAAAATCAACTATACTTAAACATAAAACTGGTGAACCCTTTTTGGCATAATTTGCAACTCTCGATATGTAGATGTACATGACTGGGCGATTCTCACAAGTGGGTCACTCAATTCACTCAAAAGTGTATCGGGTTACCTATAATCTAATAGAAATGAAATCGCTCAATGCCAGTCATGCAGCGCTTATCGTCATAAGCTTGATCGAGAATCGAATCTCCACCACTTCTTTGAGAACGGTGCTAATTATCCCAAGGCATTTTGATCGGGTTGTGTGAATGAGGGAAAGGTGTGTGTGGACAGTGATAGGTTGGTTAATGATTTTAGGGTTTGGAACTTCAGACTCGGAATTTCAAGGATCAAAGAAAGTTTCACTTAAGATAACCACTAGAGTAGACTCATCTCCGAGAGGAATAATCTCTTCTAAACATGATATTTCTTTTTGAGATCTGACGGATTTTTCTTCTTTGGAGAATTGTCTTCTTCTTTGAGGTCTTCTAGGAGTTCTCTAAGGTCTTCCTTTTTTTATTTTCTTTTTCTTTTCTTTTTCTTCTTTTTATGACCTTAGAGATCCTTCATGTAGTCAGACATCTGTGACTTCTCTTTTGACAAGTACCAAATTTTCGTACTGTCTTTCGCGGATAATATCTTCGTGATGGGTAATAACTTCGCTTTTGTACCATATCTTCTTTTTGAATTTTTCTTTAAGCTCTTGAAAGGTATGGAGAGATGTTTGAAGATGAGACACCAATAGAAAGATATCTTAAGCAATCATTTACTCATAACCTATGAAGTTCAAGAGCTGGCATGGTGTTTGTGGGAAAGTGTTTGTGTTGTGGGGAAGTTTTAGGGTTTTGAGGTTTTAGAAATGAAATAGGCTAAGGCGCAAAAGGGTTTTCTAATCGAATCATCAACAATCTTAAAAAGAAAGTTGGAAGGGTTGGCTTGAAAAGATATGAAAGAAAGGGGTTAATCCTAATAAATGCCAAGATCCTCTAATTGCACCTATACCGCGTACGGCACTCATTGGTATGGTCTCGAAACGCATTACAGGAGCAAGTTCTAATTCAAAGACACATGCATCGGCGCACACTCCGAAATGAAAATGAACATTAAAAATGAATGCTTATTATGGTCTCAAGTACCTCACAACAAATGGGGTAATATGCACCAAGTCATGCGATGCCTAGAGGATTTCTCAATTTCAGTTTAAGATACGTTCTTATTTTTGCCTTATCTTACTTTCCAAAGCAACTTATTTATTTTGACAGAAAGTTCGTTTCTTTGAAAGAATCTTCTAAGTCTAAAATCTTTAGAAAATCATTCGAAATCAACCGAATGGATGTCGGACACCGTCGAGGTTGGGTTTTCGAATGTTTTGATGGTTAAAATCTCAACCTTTTAGGTTGGTTTTGCAAAAAATTTTAAAAATTTTTGAATGAAAGTAGAGGTATTACTTTGGATAGGCAAATATGAACTTGCGGTATTATATACCGTGTATCCCACACTTAAAACAACATTGTCCTCAATGTTCATTGCTAAGATGGAGGATTTTCTTCGGGAAAAATCCCACACTCAGGGTTTGAAACAGTGAAACAATTTTAAGTGTTTTTGAAAAGATGGTGGGATGAAATCCCACACTTAGAATTTAGGCATATTAGGATGTATGGTAATGGAAAAAAAAATCATAACAGAAAGGAAAGGAACTTCCCTACGTGTAACACCCTCAAATTTCGGTTTGCGGAAGCGATCGGGTCGGGTGTTACCAAATTAAATATCACAGCATAAGATACATAATGAACGACTCTAAATGAGACGTTTGAAAATAATTATACATTTATGAAATTTAAGTATTTACAAGTTGCGAGTTCGCATAAAAGTAATATTACATTCTACTAGTACTGAGTAAATGCAATAAATATCCTGAGTATTGAAAACATGCGACTCGAGCTAGAATCCTGTAGTCCAATCCTACTACAGCAGTGTACCTGAGAATGCACACTAAAAGGGTCAGCTGAAAAGCTGGTGAGTTCACAAGTAATTTGTAGAAACAAGTAGTTCGAGCAATAAATGTTTCATTCAGAAATATCAATCAAGTTTAGCAGTTTAAATAACAACAGTTGCCCCTCGAGGCAGTTATAAGTAATTTATGGTAAGCAGGTGAACCTAATCCATAGGTTTCTAGTCAAATAAAGGGGACCAATCCCCATCCTGTGTGTTATCCGGTAAGATATTGCTACCTGGCAATATGTATACGAGAGTAGCGTAAGGTGACTATCTGTAGTGCTACTGGCCGAAAGCAATCAAGCAAGAAAGTCCTTAGGCGATCGGTATTGCTCCCCGGCAATACGGTATGGATAGTTTGTACGGTTTCAAGTATTAGTACTACGGTTACTAATAGGTCACGATGCCACCTGGCATGAAAGGTTGCACCCCGGCAACGTGATCAAGTTATCTGTTTTGTGATTGTGTCATATCGGTACGGTTTGTGATTACAGTCAAGTGAGCAAAAGCTCGTTATTTCCTGAGTCTCCGACTCGTAAGCATCTAGTAATCACCTATAGTGATGGTAATGGGTTCACAATTACGGTCAAATGAGCAAAAGCTCATAATTTCCTGAGTCTCCGACTCGTAAGCATCTAGTAATCACCTACAGTGATGTAATGATTATCCCCTAAGGGAAGTGTCAAGTTATGTCCCGCAGGACCACGTTTCAGTAAATTAACCAGTTATAGAGCCAACGACCCCGACCGTAATAATTCGTAGGTCCGTTGCTGGAAGTAAGTAAAACATAAGTCCATATGCTGGAATGAGTAACCGTGCAGTCCCGCAGGACTACGATAGAGCATGAATCCACATGCTGAGCCAACGACCCCGACCGTAGTAATTCGTAGGTCCGTTGCTGAATGTAAGTAAAGCATAAATCCATATGCTGAGTATGAGCATCCAGCTCGTAAGTAGGTTGTACCACCCACCGTGGTATCGTGAGCAATCCAGCTCGCAAATAAGTTGTACCACCCACCGTGGTATCGTGAGCTCGTTTGTAAATCCGTAATACCAATCACATTGGTATCGTGTTTGTACCACCCACCGTGGCATCGTTTTGCTTCACATATAGTGACAGCGTCCGTTATTCTCCCGCAGGAGATGCAAGTAATCGTTTTGGCAGTACACGACATGCCGAAAGTAAGTTTAGCCCCAAAGCTAGTAAAATGTTACAGGCACTCAACAGTACCTCAAGTTGTTACGTAATTCACAGTAGTATATCATACTAAGAAATGTAGGAGCGTCACCTAGATGTAAGGGATAATCGTAATCAATAGGTAGGTACGTATCTACGTCACCTAGTTTGCCTGAAGTAATGTGTAACGTCTAAGTCACTTAACTGTAGGGAAGTACTTTCAGTACTTAGTTAAAGTCATCTGTTAGTTCATAAAGATAGTCATCACTGAACTAGCAAGTCGGTGCCTCTAGTTGGTATTCACAAGTCCACTAGTCATTACTAGTAATTAGCAAGTCACTGATGTAGTGAGGCATTTATTTCCTAGATATTATATGTAATATAATTCTAGGTGTTACTAACACAGTCATACTTAATATCCCCAAGTATGGTCAAATGGTTCGTAGCTGTCGCGGTCTAGCACCGTTACCATAAACTATAGTAAAACGTTTGTAACGGTTTGAACAGTTGAAAGTAGTAAAACAGGAGTATGCATTCCCACCCCGAAATCAGTTGGAAAAACAGTGAAAGAGTGGGGTGATGAACTCACCTGAGGAGTTAGCGTCCTAGCGTAACGAGTCGTGCCAAGTGAAATCTCCTAATGTCCTAAACACGAGAGATTTCGTACGTTTGTAAGTGCGGTTCGTTATGGATGGTTCGTAATAATAATTCATATTATTATTAGGTTTGAGTTTTCGTATACTTCATAAAGTATATTTGTTTTGGAGTACAAGTCGTATCGTATTTAAATTGTCTTTTGAAAACGTTTTCCGACACTTAGAAAGATTTGGCTAATTTCTGTTTTCTGCGACATAACATGCGACACAAAAATAGTTCATGCGACACAAGGGTTGTGTCGCATGGTGCGACACAGAAGTTCTGCGACACAGTGGTTGTGTCGCATAATGCGTGTGATGCTAAATCAATAGCGACATAAGGGTTGTGTCGCATGGAGTCTGCGACACAAGGATACGACATAAGGGTTGTGTCGCATGAGTAATTCATGCGACACAGTATGCGACACAAGGATTGTGTCGCACTGAAGAACAGCAGCCCAGAAACCTTCGGGTTTCGCGTTTTTCCGGCCAAAATCGCAAATCTAACGCATTTTCAAGCTGTAAAATCATGTTTTCTTTGTTGTTTAGGTTATAACTAAGTTGTGTAAACATTATTACACCCAAACATTACACCAAAATGATTAAATCTAAATATTTAGGAATTTCTTACAATTGCGAATCGAGGCCAAACGAGGAAGAAAACGATGGTGTCGTCTTTGTTAATGTTGTTCCTCTCTTGATGGTGATTCCGAAAATGTATGGTGATGGTAGTGGTGGTGATCGGCCGGCGGTGGTGATGTTTGGTGGTGATTATTTTTAGAGAGAAAAAATGAGGTGGAGAAGATGATGAAAATGAGATGAAATGGGAAGAGGGTTGGGTTTTGTCCAACACAGATCCCCAGTGCGCGGACTGTGGTCTCCAACCACAGTACAAAATACCCGTGTTTTATTTGTCCAGTCATAATATAAAATAAAATCTTATTTATATTATTTAAAAATGTTTTCTAATGAAAGTATTTTATAAAAATACTAATTGGGAATAAAAGTTAAATCGTTTATTTGAAGTTTAAATTCAGCGCGAAAATTGACTTTTTGACGAGGTGTTACATTCTCCCCCTGTTAGGAAAATTTCGTCCCGAAATTTAAAAGTGATGTCGTGGTCATGTGAGGTCTGGGGAGCAATGTACGTACATGTTGTTTGTCGAGTAGGTATGAGACATATCATGTCTTATAACGTGATTGAAGGGCAGTCAATCCATGACTGTGTCGCGGTTTATCGTTGTAGTCACATCCTGACTATATTGTTTGTTCAAGTTATCGTTGATTCGTAGTCACTAAGAGACCGTTTGCATTGTAATCCATACGGGACTAGATAGTTGTCACCACGTGACCGTTCGATGAGTAGTCCTATCAGGACTGAGTGTTTTGTATACTTTCAGTCAGTTAGTCTGCTGAAAGCAAACTCTAGCTTTTAAGTTTGGCTTCATTCGTGTAGTCGGTATTAATTTATGTAATCGGTATCATTTTGGAATCGACTTTCCCGCCGATCGAAACGTTGTGTTTGATTTGAAAGTTTGGTATTGGGTAGGGGCATACCCGTGATATTGTCGCGGTTTCGTCCGGTCCTCCCGGAGTTGATCATGAGGATTTTTCGTTTTCTGATTTGGGCAATCTTTCTTGAAATGTCCAGGAGTGTTACATTTGAAACACGTTTGTTGTTTGTCGGGGTTGGCAGGAACTCTACAGTCCCAGATTTGGTGTCCGAATCGTTGACATCTCTTGCAAGGTGAGCCACAAGGGCCAGAGTGATGACGTTTACAGCTGTGACAGAAGGGTTTATCCCCCGCATAGCCCCGCTTTCCTTTGTATTCAGAAGAGTAAGATTTCAAGGGTTCGGGTTGATTTGTTGGATTATGACTAGTGCTGGATTCGCCATTCCACCTTTGTGTATGGTTTTCAGTTGGGAGGGTTCCGCGTTGAATCACCCGCGCCATGAGGTTATGGGCCATGCGAACGGCGTCGCGAATAGTGTTGGGTTTAGAGGAGGTAACCATGCCCGCTATTTGTGTTGGAAGTCCTTCGATGTATTTTTCGATTCGTTTGCTTTCTGGGTTTACTAGTGATGGGCAAAAGAGTGCTAGTCGGTGAAAACGATTGGTATAGGTCATGATGTCGTTGATTTTCACGGTAAGATACCAGAGTTCATTCTCGAGTCGGTGTAGTTCCTCGCTAGGACAATATTCGTCCCTCATCAGTTGTTTCAGTTCCTCCCACGAAAGTTCATAGGCGGTGTCGACCCCTACGGTGTGGGCGTGAGTATTCCACCAGGTTAGAGCATTATCTCGAAGAGTGTAGGTGGAGTATTTAACTTTGTATCCATCGGGGCAGTTGCAAATGCGGAAAACAGCTTCCATCCTTTCGATCCATTGGATCAGTCCGACAGCCCCTTCGGTACCAACAAAGATTGGCGGGTTACAGTTTATAAATTCTTTATAGGTGCAGAGGCGCGTTAGGTTTTGTGCAGCCAGAGCTTCAGCTACTCTTTGCTCCGCGTATTGGTCGCGTTCTGTTTGAGTGTACGTTTGTCGTCCACGTGGCATGATTCTTAAACAAGAATGAAACAACAGTCGTGAGATTCCTTATTCAGGAATTGTGATTATTACAGTTGTATACGTAAATCGATATTACACCGTTGCCCACGGATATAAAGTGATAATGATCCAGAAACCACTTAAGGTGTCTGTATGAAAGTCCTCGGACTTTGAAATTTTAAATGTGTAGTCGTACTAACGACCTAGTTGTGTATTATATGTAGTTCGACCAGAACTAGGGTATCGTCGTAGTCTATCAGACTATAATGTAGTACTAAAGTACTATAAATGTAATCCCAATAAATTAGAGTGTATTCACCGAATGAGGCATCACATGCCTGAGTAGTCGTGGTTTGGCACTTAGTGCCCACTAAGGAAATTGCGTATGCGTATAAGTGTACAAGTGCCTATAGCGAGGGTTCCTACGCAAAGAAATCGAGTGGGACGCCTCGTGTCCAGTAGAGTAGTCGTATATACATATGTGATGTACACGTAACTATACAAGTATAAGTGCCCAGTAGTAAAGAATCAGGTGTGGCATCTCATGCCCAGTTAAGTAAGTGTATATGTATATATAAGTCGTACATGTAACTATAACAAGTCCACATGCATATTGGATAGTAGCTCATCGAGCCTGGGTGTAGCACAACGTGCCAAAATGTAGTGCCCGAAGCACCGTAATATATTATGATTGTAGTACAAAGTACTATGAAACGTAGCACCACGTGCCGTAATGTAGTGCCTGCGGCACCGTAGTTGCAGTACCCCTGTACTGTGAGTGTAGCACCATCGTGCCGAATGCAGTATAAACATACTGTGTAGTTGCAGCACCACGTGCTGGAGTAGTATTGTGCCCAAAGCACGATGCAGCACCACGTGCCACATGTTATCCAAGTATGGCCCTCAGGCCGATAGTAAGTTTGAAAGTAATTCGTGGACTTAGTCATTACGAGCATCTCTCGTAATACCAGTCAGTCGTGACCAACCTGGTCAAAGTTTTGAGATCAAGTCGTAAAGGTTGGGAAGCTGGCGATATGCCACTTCGAAAGTGTGTATCAGTTTGTACAGCGGAATCATGTCAGGTATAATCATACCTACCGGTATATAGATATGCAGGAATAGTATACACGTAAGGCCTATTCATATATACCTACAGTAGATATAATAGCCTAAGGTGTCTAGCAAGTAGCAAATAACAATCAGAGTCAACTACTGCATTCCCTTTCAATATAACTCCTTTCAGATCTTACATCATCTTTGCTTAATTGTACATAGTTAGCTACGCTATGTTAAATTAAGTTCGTATAATGTAATCCCTGAACTAGTCATACCTAATGAGGAATACTGCCTAATGGTCATAGTCTAGGCTCACTAAATGCAACCTAGTTCACTACAACCTTGGGCTCTCATACCAATCTGTAACACCCTCAAATTTCGGTTTGCGGAAGCGATCGGGTCGGGTGTTACCAAATTAAATATCACAGCATAAGATACATAATGAACGACTCTAAATGAGACGTTTGAAAATAATTATACATTTATGAAATTTAAGTATTTACAAGTTGCGAGTTCGCATAAAAGTAATATTACATTCTACTAGTACTGAGTAAATGCAATAAATATCCTGAGTATTGAAAACATGCGACTCGAGCTAGAATCCTGTAGTCCAATCCTACTACAGCAGTGTACCTGAGAATGCACACTAAAAGGGTCAGCTGAAAAGCTGGTGAGTTCACAAGTAATTTGTAGAAACAAGTAGTTCGAGCAATAAATGTTTCATTCAGAAATATCAATCAAGTTTAGCAGTTTAAATAACAACAGTTGCCCCTCGAGGCAGTTATAAGTAATTTATGGTAAGCAGGTGAACCTAATCCATAGGTTTCTAGTCAAATAAAGGGGACCAATCCCCATCCTGTGTGTTATCCGGTAAGATATTGCTACCTGGCAATATGTATACGAGAGTAGCGTAAGGTGACTATCTGTAGTGCTACTGGCCGAAAGCAATCAAGCAAGAAAGTCCTTAGGCGATCGGTATTGCTCCCCGGCAATACGGTATGGATAGTTTGTACGGTTTCAAGTATTAGTACTACGGTTACTAATAGGTCACGATGCCACCTGGCATGAAAGGTTGCACCCCGGCAACGTGATCAAGTTATCTGTTTTGTGATTGTGTCATATCGGTACGGTTTGTGATTACAGTCAAGTGAGCAAAAGCTCGTTATTTCCTGAGTCTCCGACTCGTAAGCATCTAGTAATCACCTATAGTGATGGTAATGGGTTCACAATTACGGTCAAATGAGCAAAAGCTCATAATTTCCTGAGTCTCCGACTCGTAAGCATCTAGTAATCACCTACAGTGATGTAATGATTATCCCCTAAGGGAAGTGTCAAGTTATGTCCCGCAGGACCACGTTTCAGTATATTAACCAGTTATAGAGCCAACGACCCCGACCGTAATAATTCGTAGGTCCGTTGCTGGAAGTAAGTAAAACATAAGTCCATATGCTGGAATGAGTAACCGTGCAGTCCCGCAGGACTACGATAGAGCATGAATCCACATGCTGAGCCAACGACCCCGACCGTAGTAATTCGTAGGTCCGTTGCTGAATGTAAGTAAAGCATAAATCCATATGCTGAGTATGAGCATCCAGCTCGTAAGTAGGTTGTACCACCCACCGTGGTATCGTGAGCAATCCAGCTCGCAAATAAGTTGTACCACCCACCGTGGTATCGTGAGCTCGTTTGTAAATCCGTAATACCAATCACATTGGTATCGTGTTTGTACCACCCACCGTGGCATCGTTTTGCTTCACATATAGTGACAGCGTCCGTTATTCTCCCGCAGGAGATGCAAGTAATCGTTTTGGTAGTACACGACATGCCGAAAGTAAGTTTAGCCCCAAAGCTAGTAAAATGTTACAGGCACTCAACAGTACCTCAAGTTGTTACGTAATTCACAGTAGTATATCATACTAAGAAATGTAGGAGCGTCACCTAGATGTAAGGGATAATCGTAATCAATAGGTAGGTACGTATCTACGTCACCTAGTTTGCCTGAAGTAATGTGTAACGTCTAAGTCACTTAACTGTAGGGAAGTACTTTCAGTACTTAGTTAAAGTCATCTGTTAGTTCATAAAGATAGTCATCACTGAACTAGCAAGTCGGAGCCTCTAGTTGGTATTCACAAGTCCACTAGTCATTACTAGTAATTAGCAAGTCACTGATGTAGTGAGGCATTTATTTCCTAGATATTATATGTAATATAATTCTAGGTGTTACTAACACAGTCATACTTAATATCCCCAAGTATGGTCAAATGGTTCGTAGCTGTCGCGGTCTAGCACCGTTACCATAAACTATAGTAAAACGTTTGTAACGTTTTGAACAGTTGAAAGTAGTAAAACAGGAGTATGCATTCCCACCCCGAAATCAGTTGGAAAAACAGTGAAAGAGTGGGGTGATGAACTCACCTGAGGAGTTAGCGTCCTAGCGTAACGAGTCGTGCCAAGTGAAATCTCCTAATGTCCTAAACACGAGAGATTTCGTACATTTGTAAGTGCGGTTCGTTATGGATGGTTTGTAATAATAATTCATATTATTATTAGGTTTGAGTTTTCGTATACTTCATAAAGTATATTTGTTTTGGAGTACAAGTCGTATCGTATTTAAATTGTCTTTTGAAAACGTTTTTCGACACTTAGAAAGATTTGGCTAATTTCTGTTTTCTGCGACATAACATGCGACACAAAAATAGTTCATGCGACACAAGGGTTGTGTCGCATGGTGCGACACAGAAGTTCTGCGACACAGTGGTTGTGTCGCATAATGCGTGTGATGCTAAATCAATAGCGACATAAGGGTTGTGTCGCATGGAGTCTGCGACACAAGGATACGACATAAGGGTTGTGTCGCATGAGTAATTCATGCGACACAGTATGCGACACAAGGATTGTGTCGCACTGAAGAACAGCAGCCCAGAAACCTTCGGGTTTCGCGTTTTTTCCGGCCAAAATCGCAAATCTAACGCATTTTCAAGCTGTAAAATCATGTTTTCTTTGTTGTTTAGGTTATAACTAAGTTGTGTAAACATTATTACACCCAAACATTACACCAAAATGATTAAATCTAAATATTTAGGAATTTCTTACAATTGCGAATCGAGGCCAAACGAGGAAGAAAACGATGGTGTCGTCTTTGTTAATGTTGTTCCTCTCTTGATGGTGATTCCGAAAATGTATGGTGATGGTGGTGGTGGTGATCGGCCGGCGGTGGTGGTGTTTGGTGGTGATTATTTTTAGAGAGAAAAAATGAGGTGGAGAAGATGATGAAAATGAGATGAAATGGGAAGAGGGTTGGGTTTTGTCCAACACAGATCCCCAGTGCGCGGACTGTGGTCTCCAACCACAGTACAAAATACCCGTGTTTTATTTGTCCAGTCATAATATAAAATAAAATCTTATTTATATTATTTAAAAATGTTTTCTAATGAAAGTATTTTATAAAAATACTAATTGGGAATAAAAGTTAAATCGTTTATTTGAAGTTTAAATTCAGCGCGAAAATTGACTTTTTGACGAGGTGTTACACTACGATAGAGGCAAGAGATGTTTTGAAGAAAGAATCCGCAGTCTGCCGATAGTTGGGATTTCTTTAGCTGGCTCCTTGCAGAATGCGGTTTCTTCATGAACGTCCGTCATCTTTTTGCGCAATATTTCATTCGCAACCTCACACATTTGCCGGCATATTGGTAAGCTGAGGATCTGAAAAATAGACTGTGTTGGCACCAGTGTTTGCTGGATCAAAGTCAGTCTTCATGAAGTGCACTCGAGCTCATAATGGCATAATCTTCATCCAATCTTTTCACTGACTTTCCCACGAAAATAACTAAGAACAAAAGGATAGATTGTAGATAGTGAATTGAAGTGACGTCTTCTTCCGGATACATGCATAATCAACCAAGATACACCATATGTTGGGTAGAGATAATGGACGAGGATCCTAAGCATCAAGAGCTGCTGATGTAGACTAACTGCTCTAGATGATTTGAAAGTGCTGAATCCGACGACCATAACATCTGAGATCTTCTCCGACAAACTAATGAAATAAATCTGATGTTGTTCTTATCGGCAGAGATCTCTAGCTTGCATCCCATATACTATGTACTCATTCCCTAATTACATGGCGAACAAATGATCCCGGATGGTGATGATAAATGTGGATGGATGGCGAATGTGGGTGGATATGGTAATGGATGATGGTGATGATTTCGGGTTCCATGTAACTCCATGCTATCAACCAAGGAAATTGTAAAGTATGGTTCTAGGATGTGGAACAAATGGTGAAATTTGAAGTGATCTACTCGATGACCTAGTCATAGACAACTAGAATGTGACCATCTACGTGCCAGAAAGAGCCATCTCTCCTCAAATGCAATGCTCAAAAGTTTCCCAAATTTAATGAACTTGTAAGCTCCCCTTGTCTTTTTTTCCATTATACTCAAAAGCTCTTTATCCATAGGCGTCAGTCCCTGTTTAATAGAACAAACAAGCATGATCTAACAAACAAGTGATCATTCTCCACATCACATATCACTGGTTTGCTAAAGAACTATCAAAGCGAGTACTTTGAAGAAGCAAACCAGTGTATGACTTAGAGTTTGATTTCACACAAAAAGGTGTCAGTTGCCTATAACAACATATATGGGAATACTAGCATGAGTAATTTAAATCAGGCAACCAAGTATAAAGATTTCCAAAGCATACATTTTTAAACGAGGTCGAGCATAATACACATATTAAGATACAAATCAGGTTTTCAGATAAATCATCTAAAGATCTTATATGTATGTTTACAGAAACATATGTAAGTACCTCCAATGCTCGAAATATGTGAATGGGTGGTATAAGATGACTACGGTTCCTAATTCTCATTCTAGTAGGTTTCCATTTTCGTAAGGGATAGCAAGAACTCGAGATCTTTAGATAATGGTTAAAATAGATGTTACCATGAGATTCAAACAAACGGGAGTAGGAAGTTTTAAGGTTTTGACAAAAATTTTGACTTACAATGAAGTAATTTCGCAAACCATCATTTTTGTTCATCAAAATAAAGAAAACTTTGATCATGCAATTTAGGGTTTCATTTTCTACTTATTCAGGTTAGCATACTACTTATCCTAGATTAACTACTATTATGATTACTACTATTAAAACTACGTTAGACACGGGTTGCCTCCCGAGAAGTGCTTGTTTTTGTTCGAGTCTCTAGCTTGACTCTAACACTATATGTCAGGAGATCCTAGTGGTTTTCTTGCATCCATCAGTAGACACAAGTGGTAATATTGGTACATACCTAAGAGTTTAAAGTAGTTCAAGGCTAGGGTATGTCCAATATGAGGAAATAATTCAAAGTGAGGGAATTGTTCTACCGGAGGCGTAACAAATCTCTCAACTTTGATTACCTCCTTGAGTTGGATGGGCATAATGGGTTGCTCAAAGGTGTCCTTACCACTCCAGGACGTACACGTTATTATGTTGTGGAGAGATGGTTTGTAAGGCAACCATGATGCAAAACCCACCTTACTTCCTATGGTCTTTGAGTTGGTGAAAATGTTGTACTTTGGGCATGGAGGTGGGACAGTATCCGTTGAAGTCTCCAATCTTGTAGCAACATTCTCATCAACTACTTGGGCAATTGGCTGGTTTAAGGTAGAGTGATCAACTAGATTAGTAGGTGATTCATCAAGAAAGATATGTGGGATATCATCAACCACAAATGGTTGTGGGATAGCATCAACCACGTCAGTTTGAATTGGGATGAGATCACTTCTCGGAGTTGGTGTGTATTCCTCCGGTCCTTCTGAAGCTGGGTCTTCTGTGTAAATCTCCACATCCGGGCTTTCTACTTCTATCTCTTCGTCTACCTCGTCATCCTCGTCACTCCGGCCAAGAGTTTCAAGTTGCAATGACTCGGAAAGTTCCTCTAGAATGAACTCCTCATCGGTTTCGGATGTAGATAGGTTGAGAATAGGTGGAAGTGAGGATTTAGAAGATTGGGTAGGTGAAGGGTTTGGAGGAATTTTGCAACCAGGCTCATGAGGTTGAAAGTCTATGTCAAGTGAAGTAGGTGTGGTGTGTGGATGCCTCTCATCTTCCTGTACTCTATAGATGGTTGTAACTTGATCCCTAATTCTTTCGCAACTTTCTTGGACTATTTTTTCCATTTTCGACAGCTTATCAGTATATCCTTTAAGCATGTCGGCTATTTGTTGTTCGTATGGGGTGAAAGAGGGTGAGAAAGTGACATTACTGTTGGGATTAGTCATGGACATTTCTCTCAAGTTAGAACTCTCGTATTGTTGTGGTTCGTATACAGGGTAAGATGGTTGTAGCTAGACTCTGAATGGTTCAGGATAGTAAGGTTGGTAGTATTGTTGTTGGAAGGCATAAGGGTTATATTGGTAATGTGATTGAGGATTTATGTACCCTATGTTATCCGAATAATTCATACTATACCTTTGCCGTTCATTATCTAAGTGGGCATCACTCCTACGTCCATCTTCAAGTGTTTTGATAAGACTTCCTAATTGATCACTTAGTTGTTCTAAAGTTGCCATTGCCAAGTTATCAGTAAAGACATCACAAGAAGAAGGTTTTTAGAATTAAAGTTATAGTATGGAGGGAAGTTATTCTAAGCTATGCTAATTTAATCTAACTACGCTAATCTACGGGCAGAAAGTAATTTCTGACAAGGACAGTGAATCCAAGTCAAAAAGGATCGCTTAAAAACTAATCTATCTATAAAGGCTCCGAATCGTACTACCGTCCCCGGCAGCGGCGCCAAAAACTTGTTACGCCCGAAACGGTCGTTCACGCAATGGGCGCAACGGTGGGAGTTTTAAATTTATAAAAGTCGGGGGGAGCCTAATCCTCCGAACTACCTACTAATACTAGGTACGAATACCTGATATAAGTATGTGGTAAGGATGATCCAGGGTCGTTCCTCGCGACGGCGGAATTGAAACAGAGCTAGTTCCGACAAATCAGTAATTAAGCTAGGTTTGAATAGACTGGTAGTTGGTTGTTTTGGTTTTTTATCTATTTATCTAATTAAGCTACTAAAACTAAGAAAGCATAAAAGTAAAAATGGAGGGGTTGTGCTTGCTATGACTTCATTAGCTTATGCATGGGGTGATGTTTAAGATTTAAGTATGGAAACGTCTTTTAAAGATTTATGTCTTGCTTTCGTCTAAGTATTCATAGTGTAAACACTAACACCCTACTGTTTGATTTCTCAGACAGTATGTCACTGAGTAGTTAGGTTATGGTGATTCTGATCAGAGGAGGCTGCTCAACTCTTCAACACTTTCCGTATGGTGGAGAAGTGACCCTTCTTGGAATAGTATTCCTGGGCGCATGAGATAGAGTAACAGACCCACTAAAAGTTCTGACCGTTCTTAACACTGTGAGGATACTAAGGCTAGGCAAGGCATTTAAGATTAAGACTTGGTTTGGTGACTGCTAACTCTACATTAATGGTCTTTGTTTAGTCCAGAGCTGTGTGGTTCAACCAGGATGTGACACAGTCTTCAACTGACAACAGTTCCTTAGCTTTCCCACGTATTTAAATGTTATACGAAGTACTGTTCCGTTTTACAGTCTTTTCGGTGCCACATACTTTACGGTCACTCTGGACTAGTTTACTAAGTTTGTATTTAAGCTTGACCATCTATGATATAAACCAGCCCTCACTACATTCCCAATAAATCCCTGATTGATTCACGGTGTACTATACAAAAGGTTTAAACAGTATTTCCACAGCTACACAATTCAGACCATGTTGGTTTATTTGATTTGAAAACACAGATAGGTAGTGACCGGTTGATCGAGGTACATGACTCCTTGTCATACAGGTTCTAACCACGTTTATTGGAGGAAAGGCGTTTAGGTTTAGAAATTCATAAATGTAAAGTTAATAGTACACTAGTTTTCATTATGTAACAATTGGGAACATTATTTCCACAACGGATTGTGCCCACGACTTTCATAGCTTCCACGTTTCGTACTCCACACATTAGTGATGTTTCCGGCGCTATACAAATGAAAGCCGTATAACGTTACCTCCGTTATTTCATAACGATATTATCCCAATTGTAAATTTAAAGTAACATCACCCACAATACATAAACTAACTACATCATAACAAGCACAAGGTAACTACTCCCTACGCATGACAAACAATCCTAAATCTAGCATAGCAACAATAATAATAATCATCATTATGAAAGATAAGGAAAGAGATAACCGAATGTAATGCGTAGTTTGAATAATGTTGAAAGAATACACGAGCGTAACCTCCGCAATATCTTGGACAATATTACAAATAAGACCCTCGAAATATCCCTAACACTATTACAAGAGTAGCCCCTCCGTTAGTCTAGGTTAAATATTAACCAAGAGCTAACGAACTAAAACCCTAATCTATTTCTCCTCTAACTCCTAAGAGTAATGCTAGAGAGAGAAAGCTAAACTAGAAAGAGAAAGAAAGAGTGTGTGAGAGAGAAAGTGAGAATTCTATGAAGAATTGGTGTGTGGAATGAGGTGAATGAGGCCACTATTTATATGCAAGCCTTGGATCCAAGAGTGCAAGTCCACAAGCATACGTACAAGCACACGAAGCAAGAAAGAGGCCGTGTGAGAGCAATATAGGCCATGTACGGCCTCCACCAGGCCGTGTATGGCTTGTTGAGGGCCGTGTACGGCATCCTCAAGGCCGTGTACGGCTTGGGGGGGGGGGGGGGGGGCGTGTGGTAGGCCGTGTGATTTATCTGACTTTTCTCGTTGCTTCGGAAGGCCGTATCTTCTTCGTTTCTAGTCCGTTTGACTTGATTATTTCGCCTACGGCTTCGTAATTCCGTTACGTTTCTAGTGATGACAATTTGGTTTAAATTGGATGTGTGGGGCCCGGGCATGTCCAGTATACGTTTCGTAGCTTTCGGCTGTGCTGTTTCTTGCATAACTTCTTCATCCTTGATCCGTTTTGAGCCATCCTTATATCCACGTTCTCGTAATATCCATAGCTACAAAATAAGATAAGAATTAGGTCTTGGTATGGAGTTTACATTAGATTTGAAGTTTTGCTCAATTCGGTGCCTATTTCGGTTAGTTTTCCGACCTTTTTGCATGATTTTCACAGGACCGGAAAGTTTATACGTTTCTAACAAAAGTTAATGAATAATGATTATTTTAAGATGAATTTGTTAGAAAAGAGATAAATATGGGACAAATAATGCAGGTAAAAATGTGACTTTTTGCGCTACATCAGTAAGTTAGTGGGCTATTCCTAGGTGGGTTAAAGGAAGGGTTAGTATTGGGCGGAGTTAGATGAGACTGAGGAATTTGGACTGAGTGGTTCAGATTAGCATAATTAAGGCAGGTTTGAACTTGAAAGACTTGTTGTTGTTGACTTTTCAATTCCTTAATCTCCTTGGTTAGGTCTGCTACTTGCTGAATGAGAGTTTTGATAGCTTCATTCCCGATTATAGTAGGTGAATTCACTATTGAGGGGTGATTTTCACTGTTCCAGTCATGGTTGTGCATTGTCATTTTCTCAATAAGTCTCCAAGCTTCGTTTGCCGTACAGTCTATGAAACTGCCTTGAGAGGCGTAATCAAGTAAAGGACGGTGATGTGGGAAGAGACCATTGTAGAAAATGCGCAACTGGTCTGAGCGCTCAAAGCGATGATTTGGACATTTCTTAAGCAATCCCTTAAAGCGTTCCCATGCATCGTAGATTGTTTCATCATGCACTTGACGGAAGTTAATGATGTTGGTCCTAAACGTGGCTTGTTTTGATGGGGGGAAATATTTGGCCAAAAATTTGGTTGCTAATTTTACCCAAGAGGTTATAGAGTTAATTTCTAGTCCCTCGAACCAGGTTTGTGCATTAAGAGTGAGTGAATAGGGAAATAGGTATAGATAGACTATGTCCTGATTAACCCCAATCGGCTTAAAGGAGTTGGATAATGAAATGAATTTGTCAAGGTGTGAGTTGGGATCATCATTTGGTAGGCCATGGCATTAACAGAGGTTTTGGACTAACTGAACAATGTGTGGCTTTAACTCGAATGATCCTCTACCAATTTCCGGATAGACAATTGGTCCTCCTCGACCTTCAATCAAAGGTTTAGAGTCTTCAGCGAGAGTTATACGTGTAGCTGTCATAGTCTCATTGGCAGGTGGTTGACTAGTTGAATGGATAAGGGTGGTAATTTCTAAAAGTAGTAAAAGGAAGGAAAAACAAAGAAAGAAGTAGGGGTTTAAGGAATGTTAAAGGTTCACTAGTAAGTAAGTTCTTCTTAACGCCTAAGGATCGTACAGTTGGTTCCCCGGAAGCGGCGCCAAAAACTTGATGCACCCCCAGCGGTCGGTAAGGATTTTACCCCTTGTCATTGAACCTGCTGCCGGAGGCGGCGATCAGTGGGTGTTTTAAATCTGTAATTGCGGGGCCTAAGTTTTTCCTAACAATGTTAATCCTAAAGGTGAGCAAGTGGTAGGTATGACCTAGAGTCATTCCTCAAACCAACTGAATTGAAACTGAGGCGTGGCAGATGAGGGCTTTCAAACTAGTGAAGGGTTTATAAAATAGTGAGGGAGTTTTGGTTTTTATATTGACTAACTTAGGCAAGTAAATAAATAAAAACGAAATAATAATAAAACGTAAAGCAGATAAAATAAAGATAGTGTTTGCTGAGATTTCGTTAATTAAGTTATGGGATGATATTTGGAGAAACTGTTTTGAAAGATATTAGTTAATTATCATTCTTGAATACTTGTATGTAAACACTAGATTCCCTACTAATTAAAATCCCATTAGCATGTCACACCGGGAGCTAGGTTAGGGTAACATTACAAAGCATTTAGAATAATAAGCAAAATCTTAATTATGGTTTAGTAATACTTTCATATGAACGGGAACAAAATCTTAAGGTACTAGACATAACTGAATCATATAACGATTCCTCGTCATCCTAACAGATTCGTATATTTAAAAAGTTCATTTATGACTTTAAACCAGCCCTTGCTTAAGACTACCCAATAAATCCCATAGTTATCCACAGCGTTCCTCACTTTAAGTGGTTCCACCGCTTCAAACCTTGGCCATGTCTTGTCCTACGATAATCTCCCATGTAGCCTTGCGGTTCCATAATTTCATACCTTTGACAAATTATATTGACACAGATGACTGACTACCTTTTAATTGGACGTCGTTAAAAAGATGTTGTAATCACGTTTATTGGTGGAAAGGCGATAGATTAATTTGAAGTTTAAAAGTCTATTTTAGAAAGGTTAATTAAACTAGGTTTCTCCTTTTATATATATTAGTCCGTAATATAACTACCTTCGGTTGTTACACATCTTCCACGTTTTTGTACTCCACCTAAAGTGTTTCCAATCCTATACTGCATAACAGTCGAATAGGGGCCGTCATATCACTTCGTAATATTGTACCTTTTCGTAATATGACTACCTTCGGTCGTTCCTCGACTTCCATACATTTGTACTCCACCTTGAAGTGTTTCCAGTACTATATCGAGTAACAGTCGAATAGGGGCCGTCATATTACTTTACGATAATTAAGACCGTTTATATTTTACTACTATGATGATCCTAAGGCAACAATCAAACAAGAACATGCAATAAGACGATCAAAGCAATACTACCGATCTTTAATATTTAATTATAAATCATCCCATAATTAACTAACTACATCGCAAACAAACACAACAAGCGTACTACTCTCTAATCATGCCAATAACTAAATCTAGCATAATCAATATAAGCGTAATTAATTAAGATAGATAAGGATAGAAAGAACCAGGATTAAATGTGAGAGAGAATAGACTCTAATTAATTGACACAATTCCGAGCATACACCGAAGATTACAATGCGTTCCGCACTTTCCTTCTACTTCTAATAAAACTCCTAAACTAGTTTAAATACTAGTAAAAACTAATCTAAAGAAAGAATGTAGAGAGAGAAAATAGGAGCTTATTTCTAGAGAGAGAAACATAAGCTAGGAAAGGTGTGTCTTGAAATGAACCATGGAGGCTCCTATTTATAGGTGAAAGTTGGCTCATTTTAGCATCTTGAGGAGCACATTAGCAAAAGGTGGAAAAGGTGGTGCACCGGGTACGAAAAAAGGCGTAAAGGTGGTGCACCGGGTACGAAAAACTATGTAAAGGTCTAGCACCGGGTACACGCAAGGACCAAAAAGCGGGAACGGTGCAGGGTGTGGCAGCCGGCGGCGGGGTGGCAGCCGGCGGCGGCCTGGTGGCTGGCCGGCGGCGGCTGGCTGCTACCCGCACCAGTTCGTCGCCTGTTGCCTCGTTTCTCGATTCGTGTGTGTTTTCTTCGTTACGCGTCCGTTTGCGTTGATTCTTTTTGCGTTGGATTCGTAATTCAAAAATGAAGCTTTTGATGAAAATAAATCCCAAAAATATGTCTCTGAACTTTAGATGAGTCGTACGAATCATTTGGATCTTCCGACGTACGTAGAATCTTCATTCTTTGTCCGTTTTTGTTGATTCTTCTTCTGTTGGATTCGTAATTTGAAAACGAACATCTTGGATGAGATAGATGTTGGTGATGGGCACTTTTGTCTTGAAATCTCATTTTGATGCCTTGAATCTTCAAACGTGCGTGGAATCTTCGTTTTTCATCCGTTTTGCTTGATTTTTATCGTGCAACCTTGTTTTGACCATCTTGGCATAATATCATTGATTTGTACTATTTTTGAGTCTAAAATGCCAAGAATAGTTCCAGAATGAGAGAGATATCGGTAGTAAAAACGTGACTTTTTACGCGATATCAACTCCCAATGGGTGAGCCGATTTTTCGATTGACTTAATTATACAAAAATTTATATTTTTACAGGGAAAAATTAAAATTTTAAATTACCGCTCCCCGATAGAACAAAAGTCCAACCGGTTAAGTGCTCCCCGGTAGCGGCGCCAAAAACTTGATGTGCGTGAAGTATATGCAAATAAATTCGTAACAAGTTTTAAATTAAAGAAATACTTAATAATACTTTATCACACAATTCAGGCAAGAATAACCTGTTCGTATAATATAGCTTTTACAAGTAAGTCTGAGTCGAACACAGGGAAAGTTTATTAAAATAATTAATTTATTCCACAAGTAATATTACAATTACAATTAATTACAATTAATGTTACAGATAAGGGGGTACGTTTTAATTCCGTATGAATATATATTTATATTTACTTTTGATATCGAACTAGGATATAGAAGACAATTAAAATAGCAAATAATTATTTAAGCTGAATAAGGTAGATAGAAGATATTTTTTTATCTAGACTAGCTATGTTATATTATTATTCTCCTATATGTTTATCTTTGTCAGCCAATTGATCTATGTTGAAATATAAAATTAGATAAAGGCCTTGGTCAAGCTCAATATCCTAAGATTAAGCTCTTCAACGTATTACTAAGGTTAACTAACTTCAAGGTCTCGAATGTTAGTATCTAATTAATTATAGTTTAATAGTAATAATTATAACCTATCACCAAGTTCTCGTTTATCTAGGTATAATTATAACGTTAACTTAAATTATTAATCAATATCAAGCAAAAGTTCTCTTGTCAAGAATATCATAATCATATAATTAAAATAGATATAACCTTAAGTAAACATTCATAGAATCAATTAACATAAACATATAATCAAATAATCATACAAACATCATTCATCTAAACAAATATGTTAAAGAAATAATCAATAATCATTGATAATATAAACAAGATTCCAAATACAAGTAAACAGTCATTTATCAAGTAAAAGGACTTCAATCCCTAACCTCCTAGCCTCCAAATTCGACTTAAAGTCGTTCCTTAACCCTAATAATCGACTTTTACCTGTAAAATTCGTATATCCCTTAACCTAAACCGTGGCCTCTATTTATTGTTTTTATAACCGCCAGTCCAACCGCCGGTTGGACCTCCCAACCGCCGGTTGGGTTAACTTGCTCTCCAAGTCCAACTCCGCGTCTGGAACCGCCTTTACATTATAATATTCAACCGCCGGTTGGTTAGTCCAACCGCCGGTTGGGTCTTCTTTCCAGAATCTTCCAACTTCGGGCAAGGCTTCTAATTGGGCTCTTTTCTTTATTTCTTCGGATCTTCACTCTATTCTTGGCCCAATCTTTAATAATATGATTTAAGTCTTCATGTTTGGGTCTTCTTTTCTTCAAGTCTTCATTTCTTCTTAGTTTTCCTTCATTTTAGCTCCTTTTTCGTTCCATTTCTTAAATCCTTGTATTTAAGACCTAAATTGCAAATATGAAAGAATTAATTATCAAAATCAATAGAAATGCAATAAAAGTACATATAAATAAAGGGATAATAAGTGTATAAATATCATATTATTTGATGTTATCACCTCATTTCAATTGTAAGTTTGTTTGCTTTGATTATTATGAGCTTATTTGATGAAATTAGTAAATAATTGGTGCATGTATGGAATTTGTTACTTGAATGATTAATTGTTACTGAAATTGTTTGAATCATCATCATTTTCGTGTTCTTCTTTGATCTTAAGCGCTTAAGTTATCAAAACATAAAAAAAGGGTTTTGATTGAATCATGTGGGTTAAGTTAGGTGAAAGGAATTTGAGTATTGCATGTTGTTGTTGATGATATATAAGGTTTATTTGAGGCTATTGATGCGTTAAAATAGATTGTAAACTGAGTTTGATGATGATTTGATGATTAAATCTGGGTTTGAGTCCGTGCTGTATAGTTGCAGGTCTGAAACATCAGTTTAAACCTTGTGAACGCGATCCCAGCTCCAAACCAGGATCGCGTTTCATAGTTAAAAATGGTCCCAGTCGAGTTTTGTTCTTGTGAACGCGATCCTAGCCACACTCCCGGATCGCGTTACAAAGTGTAAATTGGTTACAGAATGATTTTGTTCTTGTAAACGCAATCCCACCTCATCTTCCAGGATCGCGTTGCGTAGTGTATTTTGGGTGCTGAAGAATTTCTTCTTGTAAACGCGGTCCCAGCATCTCACCTGGATCGCGTTTGCAAGTGTTAATCGGTAACAGAATGGTTTTGGTCAGTGTAACACGATCCAACTCCCTTGTACCCGGATCGCGTTTGCATGTTTAAATTTGACAAATGTGATAACTTATAACTTGTACACTTGTGAGATTTAAGTAGTATTGAATATACACTATGTGTACTTATTTGACAATAAATTGTATATATATATATATATATATATAGTAGATTATAACAATCCATAAAATGAGATACTAATTTGGTTTTGGTTGTATTCTCAGATAAACCGAAGACTCAGTAATATAAGATCTCTGAGTGGAGACTGTGATCGACAGGGTGAGTGGATCAATGACTTTCAGTCTAAATTAGTTGTAACAACTTGGTTACAACGGGTAAACTTGGTTTTACTGTTATATATTGTTTAAGTTAGCATATTGCCATGATGATTATGGATTGTATGCTTATTCAGAGGTCAACATGGATTGGGTTTGGGTACTAATACTTGGACAACATAAGTGCTTTGTACATGTGTTGTTTATTGAATTTGTGTTGTATGTAGTAATAGTACTAAACTATCGGTTAAACCGCTGTATTGGCCTTTTGTTGGTTTTAAGTGTCACTTGGGGGCCACCGCGGCATGAGGGTACCTCAAGGAGCACCGATCCTCTTTGAAGCTATTTGTTTATGATGCTTTGCTGTAAACAATTGTTAATCTAAGTTAGGGTGGTAGTTATGGATCTAATCACTTAGCTTTGCGCTAATCCCTCTCATTACTTCTTGCAGGTTTTACTTTTGAATAGTGGGTTGGCAAGAAGTCGGGTTTTGATGGAATGTTTGACAACTCCCCACTCTGATTTATATATATGTGTTAAGGGTTTAACATTATGTTTTGAAATTGTAAAACACCTAAACTTAATGGTTGTAGTTATTACTGTAATCTAGTTTTAAGGATCATGGTTATGTATATTGCACTTTTGAATTGTAAAATATGCAATATAAGATGTAAGTATTTTAATATGCACTTCATATATATTTTGAAAAAAAAAAATGGTCATTGAAACTTGGGGTGTTATAAATTGGTATCAGAGCCTAGGTTTGGGTGAATTGAACATGGGTAAAGTGTTCAATCCCAAATCTATTTCGTTTTAGTCAAACATTCCAGGGAATGGGATTTAGCTATTATATGAGAATTGGTTAGTATGTTAGGTACTAACAATTAATGGGTTGTGAGATGTTGTTTTGTTACAGGTATGTCAATAATGAACACCCGACCGATACTCCTAATAATGCCTCTAGAACGGACATTACTCCTCCAGAAAATCATAATGATAGACGGGGTCAGTCTGGTACCTCATTTTCAGCTGGGGATTTAGACCGAGATGACTATGTGTTACAACTAGATGATGAATTAACTAGACTTAGAAGTTTTCAACAACAGTTTTTGCAAGATCAGCAAGCCAGATCTATTGGGTTTTCTATTCCCTAATTAGATTAACATATGCAGCGGAAAATAACAATTAATCTAGATCAACTAGGAAACTAAACCCTAAAGGACCGCTACTTAATAAAGCTATTAACAATAACAAAAAAAATAGATAAATGAGAAATTACTAACCTTTGAGAAAACCAATTTCTCACGCGCATACAACCTTGCAGAACCTTCACGCAGACTCCTTGCTCGACCTTCCATGCTTTGGATGGAAAGTGCCCAAAGTAGAACACCTCTAATGTTTCACAACCGTGAACCAAGATAAACTCCAAATCCTAGGGTCCCGACTCTACATCGTGTAAACTCTCACAAGGATTCGGAATGAGAAAGAGAGAAAGAACCAAATTAAATTCGGATCTGGGATGATTGGAAACCATGGATTAGGCCTCTATTTATAGGGAAGGAGGAGGCCTTGGGGTTTATACTCCAGCCGATGTGGGACAACTGAATTCGGCCTCCAACCGCCGGTTGAAGCTTCCAACCGCCGGTTGGACTTAATTCCTGCCCAAGTAATTACGCGTCAACTCCTGGTCAAACCCTAATCAATCCAACCGCCGGTTGAACCTTCCAACCGCCGGTTGGAACTCGTTTCCAGAATGTTCCTTTTAGTTTCTAATTAATGTTCAATTAATAAACTAACTAAACATTCTTTATAGTTTCTGTTAATTACTTTCAGCTTCTAATTAATTTATCAACTATGATAAATTAACAAACTAATTAATTAACTTATGATATTAATTTCAATTAATATTATCTCTCTTATTGTTTCTCTTACTGTTCATCGAGGGCAACCCAAAAAGGACTCTACCTTTAGAATAGTCTTACCAATTAGTTATGACATTGGACACTATTTCCAACAGTCTCCCACTTGGACAAGTCATCAACTACTATTGGTCTGTCTCTATCCTAAGTAGAGGTGCCATCCAATACATCTGCCGAACTCTGATCATATCCAGTGACGTTCCTTTTAGATAAGTGATCATATATTCCTTTGTTTCAGATATCGTATGAAACTGGGACATGGATTTAATCAATCTCCAGATTCAAGATTATGTTTTCTGATTTCTGATCAATTTGACTATATGGGACTACTGAATTGTACATATCAATTTAGTCCTGGCTTGGCCAAGCACTTTATGAGTCAACATTTAATCATCAGAGGGCCCAGAGATATCACTTTTCCATTTAGGCAAAACGAACAAATAAATCATACATACATAGTACTAGTCAACTCATCATGTCATACCTAGCGTATCCTTTATAACTAGCATTTAAGCACAGCGTTTGAATAAACTAAAGTATAATAGACTTGAAAACTAGAAACTCATGTATCTCCATTTTAAGAATATAATATATTATCATCTCAGACTTACTCGTGATTTCAATCCATGAAGTAACTTCCATGAGTACGGGTTTCTCCTATACTTAAATCCCCCATTAAGTACCCATGAATGTTGCAGCAATCTCCATGCAATGTCTAATCTCCATAGACAATCTACTAACACTCCATGACAGTCTTAATTCACCACATACTTCCTATAGTGTGATCGACTGAGGAGGTTTGAGTGATTCTAATTACTCTGGAAGTGGTGTCTAAACATGCTAAACTGAAACACAATGATAAACGATAGTAATTGGTAGAACTGTTTCCAATAAATAATCTCCATCATTTATCACCAAGTCTATTCTAGTTCCCATCATTGTTTGTAATATTTCAAAATCAAACAACTAAAACTTTATCTCGTAAACCTATGCTCCTAGCACGTTTACTGATCGTGTGTCCATCACAATCATGTGTCCCTTACCTTCCTTTGAACAAAATGGTATTTTCTTAAATGTGCCTTGGACTTTCCATCACCACATAACATTTCAATGGGATTCGTACTATTGGAGCACCTCCAAGATCACCATTTGAAATTCCTCTTTCAGATGACTTCCTTTGAAGTCTCGCAAGTTTCAATACACTCAAATTCTCATATGTTATTGTATCTTGTTTTGAACTTTTCAAACTTATTGTTCCCCCATTCAGTAAGAATATCCAACCAGACTGTGAACGACTATCATCTCTATCTGTTTGTAAACTTACATCAATATAAACCGTTACTCTAAGTTTCTCTTCTCCACCATAATCTAAGAACCTGTCTTTAGTATTTTTCAAATACTCAAGAATATTCTTTACAGCCGTTTTATGACCTTTACCAGGATTCTTCTGATGTCGACTCACTATGCTCCAAGCAAATGAGACATCGGGTTTTGTATACTTCATGTCATGTATGATCGATACTATAGCCGAAGCCTATGGGACTCGACTCATTTAGTCCAATCTTGTGCAGTCTTTGGGCACTAATCTTTTAGTAATCTTTATGTCATGATGTAAGGGTAGATTCCCTTTCTTAGAATTCTCCATTTTAAAACTTTTCAAAATTTCATTCTGAGTATATGTCCTGGTTAAGTCCTTTGAAACGTTTTCAACATATCTCTGTAAATCTTTGTACCAAGAATATATTGTATCTTCCAAATTGTTCTTTTATATCAATGCTTTTCTGTGATAGACTGAAATTGACCCCCACTATTATTGCTAATCCTATTGAGGTTGAAATAGCGGATGGTAAAATGGTTCCGGTTACCACATCGGTGACTGGAGCTAGTATATTGATTGAGGGTCATAGTTTTCCGGTTTCTTTTCTATTGATGCCTATTCCTGGTTTTGATCTGGTTTTAGGCATGGACTAGTTGAGTCAAAATAAAGCTAATATAGAATGTCATAAGAAGTTGATAAAAATCCCTATTTCCGATGAGTCGTAGGTCGTGGCTCGAGGAGAAAGAGAGAATGGTAATATTCCTTTGATTACAATGATGAAAGCTAGAAAATCTCTAGCTAAAGGTTGCGAGTCTTACCTGGCCTATATTATAGATGCTAAGTTAGAAAAGAAATCCGTCCCTGATGTTTGTGTGGTTTCTGAATATTCAGAAGTTTTTCCGGATGTGTTGCCTGGTTTACCTCCGGTTAGAGAAATAGAATATTGAATTGACTTAATTCCAGGCTCTACCCCTGTAGCTAAAGCACCCTACAGATTAGCTCTCTCTAAAATCCGTGAAATGATTAATCAAATTCAGGAGCTGTTAGATAAGGGGTTTATAAGACCGAGTTCTTCTCCATGGGGTGCGCCAGTGTTGTTTGTTAAAAAGAAAGATGGTACTTTTCGTATGTGTATAGACTACATGGAATTGAATAAAAGAACCGTAAAGAATAAGTACCCTTTTCCCCGAATAGATGAGTTATTTGATCAGTTACAAGGGTCTTCTTACTTCTCAAAAATCAATTTGAGGTCGGGTTATCATCAAGTACAGGTTCATGAGGAAGATATTCCTAAAACTGCTTTTCGTACTAGATATGGTCACTTTGAGTTTCTGGTTATGCCGTTTGGGTTGACAAATGCTCCTGCTGTTTTCATGGATTTAATGAACAGAGTTTGTCGGCCTTTTCTTGATAAATTTGTTATTGTGTTTATAGACGATATCTTGGTTTATTCTAGGTCAGAATCTGAGCACGAAATGCATTTGAGATTGGTTTTAGAAACTTTGAAAAGAGAACAATTGTATGCTAAATTTTCAAAATGCGAGTTTTGGCTCCGTGAAGTACAGTTTTTGGGGCATATTATTTGTAAAGATGGGGTTAAGGTAGATCCGTCTAAGGTTGAGGCTGTTATGAATTGGCATGCACCTAAATCTCCTTCTGAGATTAAGAGTTTTCTTGGGTTAGAGGGTTATTATCGAAAGTTCATAAAGGATTTATCTAAGATTGCTGGCCCTTTGACTAAATTAACCCGAAAAGATGTAAAGTTTCAGTGGAATGAACAACAAGAATCAGCTTTTCAGACCTTGAAACAACTTTTGTGTCAAGCTCCGGTGTTAGCGTTACCAGATGGGTCCGATGATTTCATTGTTTATTGTGATGCATCGTATGCGGGTTTGGGTTGTGTTTTAATGCAGCGAGATCGGGTCATTGTGTAACACCCCCAAATTTAGTGAATTGCGGAAGCATACATGGGTGTTACTAATCAATATACAAAGCACAAGATATACAGCAAACGACCTCTAAATGAGATGTTTTGTAAAATAATTACATTTCATAATTTAATCGTTTGAAAACATATAATTTTCTTTACAAAAATATGTAAATCTAGAGTCCGCGTATGTGGCGGGAGATTCTATTACATAACCATAGTTACAAAAGATAATGCCAAAGAATCTCCGTTAAATGCAGTTTGGAAATCATGCGACTCTAGCTAGTAATCCTGGAGTGATCCTACTCCGTAAGTGTACCTGAGAATACATGCTAAAAATGGTCAACCAAAAGGTTGGTGAATCTCACAGGTTTATCAGTAAATAATCAGTTTGAACACAAGATTTCATCAGTAGTGCCCGTAGGCGTATATCAAGTATTTGCAAATCTCGCAAAAGTAAAGTAATCGAGTTATACCGTTGCCATGAGGCTCATAATCGAAGCTTAACCCGTAAATAATCAGTTGCTCCCGTGACATGCTCGAAATTGAGCAAGCATAAGTAACGAAATAATAGTCGCCCGTTTATACATAACGGTTCGTGGTAGCGCTACTACCCGGGCGGGGAGGGTCATTTCCCTAATGGATCCATTAACTACTGTTCGCGCTTAAGTACATAACTAACGATATATGATGGAGAGACTTCAGTAAATAGTAAGTAACTCATGCAATTCCGTTTGGTATAGTAAACAGTTTAGTACTTGTGTTCAAGAAATCAGTAGCATGCATCTCCCTCAATAAGTTAAAACAGTAAAAGTGGGGCCGTAAGACTCACCTGAGTCAAGCAGTGGTAAATAGCAAGTAGTAGTAAAGCAAGTAGGTTCTCCGAACCCGTGACCTTCTAGTGCCTAAACACGTAAGGTTAAGTAAGTAGATGTCTCGCAAGACCATCTAGGCTAATTGTTCATACAACCCGTTGTGTTTAAATGTTGGTTTGTTCGCGTTCGTAACAAAGTATACGGCCCGTTGGTGATTTGTTATAATTAAAGTTTATCATTCAATACGCAAATTAAAGTAATTGTAATAGGAAAGTATGTTTTATTATGATTGTTAGGTCGTATCGTATAAGGATTTGAGGTTGTAAAAGTTCGACACTTAGTGAAAATGTGAGTTTTCAAGGTTCTGGTTTGTGCGACGTAGCATGCGACGTTGCAAGCGACGTAAGGTGCGACGTAGGTAGGTACGTCGCATGATGCGACCTTCGCAAATCAATGCGAACGTAGGGGGCGACGTCGCTAATGCGACGTTGGTTCGGTTTGCGACGTTAAAGTCTACGTCGCTACGTGCGACGTCCGCAAGTTAATGCGACGTAATAGGCTGCGTCGCTAGTGCGACGTTGAGGTTTTTGTGCGACGTAGGTCGCGACGTCGCAGAGGCCCCTGGCCAGGTGCGACGTAGCGGTCTGTTGGCCGGAAAATGTGCCGAAAATGAGTTTTCCGGTTTCCGTTCGGTCCAAATCTTTTACCCAACCCTTATATGAACATAATAAGCCTATTTAAACCATAAACTAGTAAAAATAATCAAAAACGAGAGATGTCGGGATTTGTCGGAAACTTACAAAGTGTCGGATTGAAAATCCGAAAAGATAGGAAGGTAGATCGTGTTGCGGTGGTCGTTTTCTTCCAAAGAGATGATGAGATCCAAGGTCGTTTAGTATGTTTATTTGTCGTTTTTGTGAGGTTGTGGGTTTTGTGGTTAGTTGGTGGATTTGAGAGAAAAGGGTGAAAGAGAGAGAGAGAGAAAAATGAAATGAGAAGAAAAGGTGGAGAATGGGAGGTTATCTCCCATTTTCGCTCCGCGTTCTCGCTCCGGGTGGTGTTCGTTTTCTCCGTCGTTTAGGCGTTAAATATTTATTTTACGCGTTTAATTATATTTCAAAAATCATAAATCTTGTTAAATAATTTATTTAAATTATTTCCTTAAATCTTTAATAGTTTAAATTAAATTTAATTACTTTTGTTATTAAATCGTGTAAGTTTTAATCGTGTAATACGAGGCAGTTACTATTTGTTATAAAATAGCATTTCGGTCATAGTTGCGTTATTTTAGTTTATAAACATTTGTTCACCAACGTCCGTGTTAATCGAATAGAATTTCATTCTATTTAAGTTGCGTACGATTTAAGCCAAATCGCAAAGTTGTATATATTCACCAACATATAATCTGATACATAAATTAGCCTAACACAGAACTAATTACATGTATTCACAAAGTATTAGGCACTAATTCTAGTCCTAATTTGCCGGCTGTTACACATTGCATATGCTTCTCGCCAGCTTAAGCCTCATGAAAAGAATTATCCTACTCATGATTTGGAACTTGCGGCTGTTGTGTTTTCATTGAAAATCTGGAGACACTACTTGTATGGTACTAAATACGTCATTTGTACGGATCACAAGAGTCTTCAGTACATGTTTTCTTAAAAGTAACTTAATATGCGTCAAAGGCGATGGTTGGAATTTATTAAAGACTATGATTGTGAGATTCGATATCATCCAGGCAAGGCTAATGTTGTTGCGGATGCATTAAGCCGGAAAGGGAATTCTGACAAAACTTACTTTATGCGATTAGAGGTTTCTTCGGATTTGATTGACCAATTAAAAACGGTACAAATAAAAGCGTTGTTGGATCATAACTTGAAATCTGAGATCATGATGAAAATAAAGGATTTGTTATGTGACGACGCTCACGGATTAAAGACCTTCCAGTCACGTGTTTGGGTTCCTTTGATTGATGGTCTTCGTGATGTTATCTTAATGGAGGCTCATAAATCAAGATTATCGGTTCACCCGGGGAGTACTGTGACACCCGGAAAATTAGGGCTAATTATTAGTTCCTAATCTATTGTTAATACATGTAATTAGTTATGTATTAGGCTAATTGTATGTATCACTATATATATTGTTATATATATACACGTACGCAATTGAATTTAATCGTGCAATTATTTGATCGGATGGATTCCGACTCATTAATATGGATGTTGGTGAACATTATTTATTAAATAATATGACATTATTTAATAAACATAGTTGTTTCTAAATATTAATTATATAAATAATATTTCACAAGTATTTCGTATCGTACAAATAAGTTATACGCGATAAAAATGCGCAGAACGCACCTGATAACGGAACAAAATAAAAATATATTTTATTTAGTAAAATATATCATTTAAATGAAAAGATTCATTTAAAACATCGTATGTTAAATCGTAACAAAAACGTTTAGTTTAAACATCACGACATTTAATAATTGTAACACGATTACACAAACCATCACCGACACTTTGTCAAAACATTTATAAATGTTACCAAGTATTATTTGGATGATTCTACAATCAAAAATATTGAGATTTCATTCGTTATTTATAACACGTACGTGTAGCGTATAAAATATAAACGAACATTTAAACGACCAGGGAAACGAACACCGCACGGAGCGTAAACTCGGGGAACAAAAATTGGGGACAACCACCATTAATTGGGGCCATCCCCAATCGGTTTTCAAACATGGAGAAACAAGATCCACAATTTGTGGATCTTGTTGTTGAAGTTCTTGACCTTAAACCACCACCATTACCACCATTCTTCATTCATTCACCATCATCCACCTCTTTCTTTTTCTCTCACTAAAATCGGCCCTTAAGGCCACCACCATAAACCTCCATCATCCACCACTCACCATCACTCGATTCTTGAAGAAAAATGCAAGGAAAGTAAGAAAACGGAGCGAGAAGCCCTTCTCATCACGTTTTCAGTCCTAGATCATCTTTTCTTGTAAGAAATCCTAAAGCTATCACTAGTTATACTTGCTTTACATTGTTATACATGTTAGAATGTTCATTTGACATGATAATGTCCAATGTCAAAACACGTTTTTACAAAAAAGATATATATATATATATATATATATATATATATATATATATATATATATATATATATATATATATATATATATATATATATATATATATATATATGCAATCTGTCCTAGAAAAATCGCCTCACCATTTCGTCTATAACTTGAGTTCTAGGTCGAATCAACGCATGAATCTTATACCAAAATCTTCGTATGTTCGTTGTCTACAACTTTCGTGTTTAACACTCTTCCTAGAAACACGCAGATTTGCCCAGAAAATTCGGTTAGTGCACAACAGTCCGGTTTTGGCTGAAAATGGAACGTAATTGCTTCTCGATTTTATTTACCTAACAAAATGACCACTATAATTCTTGGAAAAATTTGGTAGTAAACTAGACTCATGGATGATTATGTGTAATTTTTGGTTAGACTCGATTCGGCCTAAAAAGTGTAGAAAACGAGAGGTTCGTCGAGTCAAAAATCTGGAAAACATAAGTATAAAGGGCTGTTTTAGTAAATTTGTGAAAATGACACTTCGAGAGACCCATGAAACATAACGATAATTTTTATAAACTTACTTTACCAATTTAAGACGTGTGTGAAAGTCTCGGGTCAAACCGAGGTCGTTTGACCACAAACCCGAACATGAAAATCATCACAGCCTTTTGTGTCGCATCGGGGCCAACCCGACTGCGACACAAGCCTCTATGTCGCACCTATATATCTATCAGTGATATCCTGCGACACAAGCCCTTATGTCGCACATAAATATTGCGACACAAACCATCAGTAACCTGAACCATCAGCGACCCCGAACCTACGACACAAGCTATTATGTCGCAATGAATCTGAAGGTCGCATATAGCGACGCTGACACCTATGTCGCATTAAATTGCGAACGTCGCACATAGCGACACAAACACATATGTCGTACCTCGTGTCGCACATCACAGAATCTAGAAAACACAAATTTCACTAAGTGTCGAACACTTACAATAACCAAAACCTTATACGATAATACTCGTACATGAATTTCATATACTTTGATAAGTATACATTACGACTGGGAACATACGAATTTACTTTACGAGTATATGATACAACAAAACATATAATAATAATACTTTGAAACTATTATTACAAACCGTCACCAACGGGCTGTACATGTTTTCAAAAATCAATACCTAATCAAACAAACCAAATCATTTGGACATTACTAGTTGAATGAACAACTAGCATAGATGGTCTGTTGAGACATCTAATCATTATTATAACCTTGCGCGTTTAGGACGCCCGGCAGGTTACAGTCTTCGGACAACATCACCTTGTGCAACATCATACTTGCTTGATTAGCAACATACAGACTCAGGTGAGTCTCATAGCCCCTCATTTACAGTTTTAAACCCAGGGGTGGGAATACATGCTCTACTTTGTTTTACATGTGAACACGAGTACTAAACCGCGCTATATTCGGCATGAGTTGTTTTCTAATCATTTTAAAGTCCTCAACGATCATAGTTTGGTAATACTTTTGTAGCGGGAATGTTAGTGTATGGTACCATATGGGATTGACAATCCCTGTCCGGGTTAGCTAGCACTAACTGGTCAAACGGATGCATTATCATTTGTTCATACAAGTGTAGATTAGGCACTTGCAGGGAGGCACCCTCGATCAAGCACTTGATTGTGATCCTGACACCTCAGTTAAGCTCAGACTATGACCTCATGGCAGACATATACATTATTTGATTGATTTCAAATCATTATACTTAAATCTTGTGGTTCATACATTATGTTTATTCATACAAACCTGTGAGCTCACTAACTTTTAGCTGACCTTTTAGCATGTATTCTCAGGTTTTCAGCAGCAGTAGGTCTGCTCACTTCAGATACTTAGCTCGAGTCACATGCAAACATCAAGAGATTTTCCTGCATTATTATATTTTGTAAAAGTAGTAATTCCATAGAATCTCTCAGATAGGTTACCGATCTTTTGTAACTTATTAACTATTGTAAACTTTTATTACAATCAATGTATTTTTTTAAACGACGCATATAGAGTCGTTCATTATATCTTATGTGTTGTGATTACCGTATTAGTCGCGCCCCGACCCGAATCACTTCCGCATCACAATTTGGGGGTGCTACAGATTGGTATCAGAGCCTAAGGTTATAGTGAACTAGGTTGCATTAGTGGGCCTAGACTCTGACCGTTAGTCAGTATTTTCTCATTGGGTATGATTGGTTCAGGGATTGCATCATACAAGTTTAAATTTAACATAGTCTGATCAACTATGTACGATTAAATAAAGATGATGTAAGAGCTGAGACGGTTATGTTGAACAGGAATACACTAGTTGACTCTGACCACGAGAGAAACCGGGACTTATACTTGTTTGTGCTAGACACTCTAGGCTATATTATATTATATGATATGATATGAATATAGGCCTCACATGATAAACGTTCTTGCTATAGAAATGGCAGACTCATCATCTAGACAAACTCCACGCACTTCGTCATATCTCTCTCGCTCACGTCGCAGCCACTCAGAACCACTAGTGGCTAGACGCACTGGTAGCTCACACCGAGCTAGGCCATATCACAATCCTACCGTCACAGGAAACGTATCTGCAATAGATCATCATCAAGCAACTGCTCACCAATGGAGTTGGTTGCCTACGGCTATTGCAACCTGGAGAACCGAAGAAAACATAGAAATCCCTGCTGATACTGAAAGATATGCAGCCATGGATCTCTCCCCTTATACCCAAGAACCAACACATCTCACTGTTCCTGTGTTAGCTGCTCGAGTGCACCGTCATGAACACCGGTTGCACGACATGGAAATTGAACAACGTAATGTTCGCTCTAACTGGATGGAACAAACCCAAGACGGTATCGCACGGTTGTACATAGGTCAGGCAGACATCTCTGAAATTATCAATCGTACTCATGACCAAATGGAAGATACCACGCAAACCATGGAGATTGTTCATAACCAAGTAATCAGTAACCTCCGTTTTACAATCAAGACTGCAACAATGCGAGACGCGTTTGCAGGAAACCGAGGACGCTCTCAGAATGGTTAGCAGACTTACTGAATCTGTGTACCACCTAACCTCTCTGCTGCCACAACTCAATCTACACCGAAATTAGTGTAGTATCCATTATGTAATCTACTAACTATCTATGTAGAACTCTTGTAATTCAACCGGATATAACAATTCCCGGCACCTTTTGAAAACTCTGACGTTGTAACCTTTTGAAACTCGTATCTTTAATGATTATAAACCTTGTTATCTCATATTGTTGATCGATTGTCACTTGTGCTGTTGTATATTATTTCCTTATATACAATTGTGATAATCATAACTCTCGTATAAAATCTCACTTATCCTTTTCTTTCTTGTCATTAAAGAATCATGTCGCCGAGATGAAAGTACAGTCAAGCTGAGATCACTCAACTCATTGCACAGGGTGTAGCCCAAGCCCTAGCTGGCCGACAAAACTCTGGCAGCGAGGACACACTGAACAACACCCCTCCAGTCAAACACTGCTCATACAAAGACTTCCTAAACTGCAAACCCTTGAACTTCAAGGGCACCGAGGGCGCAATAGGATTATTGAGATGGATAGAAAAACTGGAATCAGTCTTCCGGATCCGCAACTGCCTCGAAGACTGCAAAGTCAAATACTCCATCTGTACCTTCATGGAAGGTGCTCTCACTTGGTGGAACACCTATGCTCAGACTATGGGCATTGACACTGCTTACCAACTTCCTTGGGAGGATCTGAAGAAGATGCTCAGGGATGAGTATTGTCCACGAGAAGAGCTACAACAACTTGAGGTTGAGTTCTGGAACCTCAAAGTCACAAACAACGACATCACCAGCTACACCACCCGATTTCATCAATTGGCACTCCTGTGCCCATCCATGGTCAACCCAGAGTACAAACGGGTCGAGAGATACATCTGGGGACTCCCGGAAAAGATTCAGGGAATGGTTACTTCATCCAAACCCGATACCATACAGAGTGCCGTTCGTATGGCACATAATCTCATGGCTCAAGTCACCCGTCGAGCCGAAAAGAACACCGGGAACCAATCAGGGGACAACAAACGCAAGTGGTCTGGGAACCCCAACAACCCTCCAAATGGCCCGAGACTGTTAAGGCCTACACTTCTGGTTCTGAACCCAAAAAGGGCTACACGGGGAACAAGCCCTTCTGTTCCAAGTGCCGCAGACATCATGATGGTCCTTGAGGTACTCCTTGTGATAAATGTCAAAGGTATGGGCATCTGGCCAAAGACTGCAGGTCTACCAATGCCAACACCAACACCAACTCCAATCAATCAAAGGCCTGCTTTGAGTGTGGCAACACTGGGCACTTCCAGAACGATTGCCCGAAACTGAAGAACAAGGGCAACAACAACTCAAGAGGTAGAGCATTCGTCCTTAACTCTGGGAAAGCCCGTCAAGACCCGAATGTGGTCTCGGGTACGTTCCTCCTCAACAACTTAACTGCCTCTGTACTATTTGATACTTGTGCATAGAAGTTTTATATCCGATGAATTCTGTCCACTGCTTAACATCATCCCTGTTACTTAGATGCTAGATACAATGTAGAATTAGCTAACGGCAAACTCATTGAAACCAATAGTGTAATAACCAATTGCACTTTGCCGACGAGTTGTTTTCTATCGATCTTATTCCTGTCGAGATTGGAAGTTTCGACATCATTGTTGGCATGGATTGGCTATCCAAGAATCGTGCTGAAATCACCTGTTTCGATAAAATCGTCTGCATTCCTCTCATCACCGGTGGTACCTTAATCATACAAGGGGAGACCGGTGGGACGAGATTGAATATCATCTCATGCATGAAAACCCGCAAATATCTAAGAAAGGGGTATCAGGCAATCCTCGCACACGTTATGGAGAAAAAGTCGGAGGAGAAGCGACTTGAGGATGTGCCCATTGTTAGAGACGTCCCAGAAGTCTTTCCCGAAGACTTACCTGGCCTTCCGCCACCTAGACAAGTCGAATTTTCAATCGATCTTGTGCCCGAAGCAGCACGCGTGGCACGAGCACCCTATCGACTAGCCCCATCCGAACTTCAGGAGTTGTCAACTCAGTTACAAACCTCCTGGACAAGGAATTCATACGACCAAGTTCCTCATCTTGGGGAGCTCCGGTCTTGTTCGTGAAAAAGAAAGACAGTTCTTTCAGGATGTGCATTGACTACCGTGAACTCAACAAACTCACCATCAAGAACCGTTATCCACTCCCCCGCATTGATGAACTGTTCGACCAACTTCAAGGGTCAAGTTTATATTCAAAGATTGATCTACGGTCAGGTTATCATCAACTACGAGTTCGTGACGACGATATTCCAAAAATAGCTTTCCGAACTCGATACGGGCATTACGAATTCCAGGTGATGCCATTCGGTTTAACAAACGCACCGGCTGTATTCATGGACCTTATGAACCGAGTTTGTAAACCATATCTCGACAAGTTTGTCATTGTAACTATTGATGACATCTTGATCTACTCGCGCAACGAACAAGAACATGTGCAACATCTCAAAACCATCCTAGAGCTACTTAAGCACGAGGAGTTATATACCAAATTCTCTAAGTGTGAGTTCTGGATGCAAACCGTTCAATTCCTTGGACACGTGATTGACAGTCAAGGAATTCATGTTGATCCTGCAAAAATCGAGGCTATCAAGTGCTGGCAAGCACCAACAATGCCAACCGAAGTACGTCAATTCTTAGGATTGGCAGGATACTATCGGCACTTCATTGAAAGTTTCTTGAAAATAGCCCAACCACTCACCACACTGACTCAGAAAGACAAGAAGTTCGATTGGACTGATAAACAAGAGTCAGAATTTCAACTACTCAAACAAAAGCTTTGCAGTGCACTTATTCTATCATTACCCGAAGGCAACGATGACTTCGTGGTATACTGCGATGCTTCTCACCAAGGTCTCGGTTGCGTGTTGATGCAACGAGACAAGGTTATTGCTTACGCCTCACGATAGCTCAAAATCCACGAAAAGAACTACACCACTCATGACCTCGAGCTAGGAGCTGTCGTCTTTGCACTCAAAATCTGGAGACATTATCTCTATGGCACTAAGTGCACCATCTTTACTGATCACAAAAGTCTCCAACACATATTCGATCAAAAGGATCTCAACATGAGGTAACGTCGCTGGGTCGAGTTGCTTACCGATTACGATTGTGAGATCCGATATCATCCGGGCAAAGCAAATGTTGTTGCCGATGCCCTCAGCCGAAAAGAACGCGCTAAACCACTTCGAGTCCGAGCACTCAGTATGAATATACACAACGATCTGATTATTCAGATTCTCACCGCTCAACTTGAAGCACTTAAACCTAAAAACATCAAAAAAGAGGCCTTGCAAAACATGGATAAACAATTCGAAACCAAACCTAACGGGGTTAAATACTTCTCAAACCGAATTTGGTTGCCCTGTTTTGGGAACCTACGAGACTTGGTAATGGATGAGGCTTACACGTTCAAATACTCTATACATTGTGGATCTGACAAAATGTATCACGGTATCAGGGAGTTGTATTGGTGGCCCAACATGAAAGCTGAAATCGCCACGTATGTCAGCAAGTACCTCGCATGTTCAAAAGTCAAAGCAGAATATCAGAAACCTTCCGGGTTGCTACAACAACCGGAAATCCCTCAATGGAAATGGGAGCAGATCACCATGGACTTCATCACAAAACTCCCGAAAACACCGAGCGGTTGCGATACCATTTGGGAGATCGTCGATCGTCTCACAAAATCTGCTCATTTCCTCGCCATCAAAGAAACTGACAAGATGGAACGCCTCACACGAATCTATCTCAAAGAGATTGTATCCCTGATAGTGCCCCTTGCTTTGGATCTAAGTGGTTAATAACAATGATTGTAAGGCGGAAACAAACAATCACACAAGTAATGCGTAAACACCAACCGAAATCGAATGAACGAATCAAAAACAACTTTTTATTGATAATCGTAACCTATTAGCTTGTTTACAGACTTGCTATTTCGACAAATAGTGCTAGGGTTTCGTCAACCCTAGCATGAAACCCGTAGGTTTATATTTATACTAAACACAAATCGGCAGACCTGCGACACTTGGCCAGTGACGCAGGTGGCCGCCTTCATGCGTCACTTACCTAAGTGTCGCTATGCGACACTAAGGCAAGTGTCGCCTAACACAGAAACTTAATCAAAATTCATTTCTAATCTATACAGACTCTAGACCAACTGACTGACACATAATGTACCAACTAACTCCCCCTTGTCAGCAGCTTGGTCTTCAAAAAACTTCAAAATTTCCAGTCTTCAGAAATCTTCGATTAAGCCCAACCTGGTGGAAATACTCCACCAGCATGAATACCAACTTTTAAACAGATCTCGACCACCTTTTCAAACTTCAAAGCCTCTTCTTGATCGTATCGATCATAATCCATCTTGCATTTGTGAAAAGCTTTCAAATTGCTCTTTGTAAGATTAATAAGGCTGATCGGATCAAACACATGAAGAGTCTTTCCATAATTTGCCGGTAAATACCATTCACCCTTGGCAATAACCGGATCTTCATCAGAAAGATATTCAATAACCGCTTCTTGAGTAACAGTGTCATACCTCCAATATCTTAATCGCTTGAGAAAATTTAGTGGCAAAGACTGAAGTGGCACAGTTTTCAGACTAGCAGCTGGAGGATAATGATATTTAACAATCGGTTCCCGATTTCTTGGATCTATCTTCTTCTTGTAAGAATAACGAACTCCCAGCTCTGGTCTAATCCACAAATATTTCTTGCTATATATATCTCTTCTCAAAATCTTTTGAAAAATGTTACCACGAAAATCATCTGTGTGATTAACAATGTTCAGTTGAGCAATGCGGTTCAACTCTTCCTTTGGCAATGTACTAATACAATTAAATCGAGGCCTGAAATATTGTACGCCATCTCTTCTTTTGATTAGAATAAGAAAGTTGTCAGCATCGAATTTCCAACTTCTGATCAAACCTGTCAATTCATCTCTAACTTGATAGGTTTTACATGTCTTCAAATCAGGTTTAATCCTTCGAAACATATAAGATTCAGAAGGACCTGAGGACGTAGAAGGTTGTTCTTGTTCTGGAACTGAATGAGAAGAAGATTCAGGAACAGATTCATCAGCGGGTTGTTCTTGTGTAGTATCCGTTGAAGGCTCTTTCTCATCTTCAGAAGAATCTGACTCAATAATTGGTGCATCAAAGTCAAATGGTTGATCCGGTTTCCTTTGTAGCGGTTCTGGTTCTCGTTCAGGTGCGGGTTCTTGATTTGGATTATCCATATATTCTTCATCCGGCCCTGGAACCTCTGCATCCATCTCAATGTCATCCGGATCAAATGATCTATCTTCTTCATCTACCGGATTTATTAAACTTTGCATATACGTGAGATTTATATTAGAGTAATCAACCGCGAGTGGAGTCGGTTGCCCTGGTATCTCAACAAAATAATCCAAAAGAACATTTTCATTGATAGCTGAATCAGGGTTTACATTTTCAGGTTGGGGGGAGTCGAAGTTGTTGTTTCCAAGGCACGCAGGCCTGACTCCCCCGAAACTACAACCCTAGACTCCAAAACAACTATCCTAGATTCCAAAGTTGGAATCACAGCAACCTGCAACCTTAGAGAATCAACCTCGGCAGCTTTGGTCTCTAAATCTTTTATTTGGGCAGCTTGAGCTTCAATCACTGCAGCTTGATTATCAAAGCGTTTAGTCAACTGCTCCATCTGAGCAAAAAGCTGCTGAAGCGATGCAGGCGAAGGCTGTTGTGGTTGTTGTTGTTGTGGAGGTTGCTGACCAGGTTCTTAAATAACAATTCCTGTTCTCTGGCGTCTTCTTTCCGATAGATTAGCATAAGAAGGAGAAGACCCGGCTGGTCGCTTCCCATTATTCGGAGGTACATGAACCCTCCCTTCAGATATCCTTCTCAAAATACGCTTAAAGCGTCTAGGATCTACCAACTGGATAGCATCCAAAGTATTTTAAGGAGGCACATCACCCTCAGAGTCGGGTGGTGTGGGTCCACCATCATCATCATCTTCTGCCTCAACATGCTCAACATTATCAATATCGTTCAAATCCTGAGCTACCTGATTTTCAACCAAATCAGCCTCGTTGACCGGTGAGGGAACAATATCCATGAAACCATCATTCGGGGGCGCAACATAGTTTTCATTGACTATGTGCCCGAAGAGGTCACGGTCAGGTAAAACCTCAGCATCCTTTGCCGGCAGTTTGCAATCGTTGAAAACCCTTAAAAGCCTCGGCGTCGGGTGTAATAACGATCACTGATCAGGAGCGATCCCCAAATCCAAATAACTTGATTATTCTTGATTTTCTTCACGAAGCAAACCAAAAACAAACCAATACGTGATCAAAACGTCAATCAAACCACCTATGGGCTCTGATACCAGTTGATAGTGCCCATTGCTTTGGATCTAAGTGGTTGATAATAATGATTGTAAGGCGGAAATAAACAATCACACAAGTAATGCGTAAACACCAACCTAAATCGAATGAACGAATCAAAAACAACTTTTTATTGATAATCGTAACCTATTAGCTTGTTTACAGACTTGATATTTCGACAAATGGTGCTAGGGTTACGTCAACCCTGGCCTGAAACCCGTAGGTTTATATTTATACTAAACACAAATCGGCAGACCTGCGACACTTGGCCAGTGATGCAGGTGGCCGCCTTCATGCGTCACTTACCTAAGTGTCGCTATGCGACACTAAGGCAAGTGTCTCCTAACACAGAAAATTAATCAAAATTCATTTCTAATCTATACAGACTCTAGACCAACTGACTGACACATAATGTACCAACAATCCTGACACGGCGTTCCCATCTCGATTATCTCCGACAGGGATAGTCGTTTCACATCTCGCTTTTGGCAATCACTTCAGAAATCATTAGGTACTCGTCTGGATATGAGTACTGCATATCATCCTCGAACCGACGGCTAAAGCAAACAAACCATACAAACACTGGAGGATATGTTACGAGCCTGCGTAATTGACTTCGGTGCAAACTGGGAACATCATTTACCTTTGTGCAAATTCTCGTACAACAACAGCTACCATACAAGTATTGGAACTGCACCTTTCGAGGCACTGTACGGTCGTAAGTGCCAATCACCTGTCTGTTGGATAGAAGTGGGAGACAGCCAACTCACAGGTCCTGAAATCATACATGAAACCACAGAGAAAATCATTAGTATTCAAAACCGGCTGAAAGCCACACGTGATCGTCAGAAAAGTTATGCTGACGTGAGACGAAAACATCTTGAGTTCCAGGTTGGGGATCGAGTACTCTTGAAAGTATCACCTTGGAAAGGTGTCATCCGTTTTGGTAAACGCGGGAAACTGAATCCTAGGTACATTGGACCTTTTGAGATCCTTGAAAGGATTGGTCCAGTGGCATATCGATTGCAGCTGCCACCCGAGCTCAGAAGCGTGCATCCCACATTTCACATTTCTAACCTAAAGAAATGTCTGTCTGATGAGACACTTATCATTCCTCTTGATTAAATTCATATCGATGATAAACTTCATTTTGTCGAGACACCAGTGGAAATCTTGGACCGTGAGGTCAAACAGTTGAAACAGAGTCGTATTCCCATCGTTAAAGTCCGGTGGAATTCACGGCGGGGTCCAGAATTCACTTGGGAACGGGAAGACCAAATGCGACTCAAGTATCCACATTTATTCACAGACTCCACTCCATCTATGACTCAGAGCTAAAATTTCGGGACGAAATTCTCTTAACAAGGGGGAATGTGACACCCGACAAATTATGGCTAATTATTAGTTCCTAATCTATTGTTAATACATGTAATTAGTTCTGTATTAGGCTAATTGTATGTATCACTATATATATTGTTATATATATACACATACGCGATTAAATTTAATCGTGCAATTATTTGATCGGATGGATTCCGACTCATTAATACGGACGTTGGTGAACATTATTTATTAAATAATATGACATTATTTAATAAACATAGTTGTTTCTAAATATTATTTATATATATAATATTTCACAAGTATTTCGTATCGTACAAATAAGTTATACGCGACAAACATGCGCAGAACGCGCCTGATAACGGAACAAATTCAAAATATATTTTATTAATCAAAATATATCATTTAAATGAAAAGATTCATAAAAAACATCGTATGTTAAATCGCAACAAAAACGTTTAGTTTAAACGTCACGACATTTATAATCGTAACACGATTACACAAACCATCACCGACACTTTGTCAAAACATTTATAAATGTTACCAAGTATTATTTGGATAATTCTACAATCAAAAATATTGAGATTTCATTCGTTATTTATAACACGTACGTGTAGCGTATAAAACATAAACGAACGTTTAAACGACCGGGGAAACGAACACCGCACGGAGCGTAAACTCAGGGAACAAAAATAGAGGACAACCACCATTAATAGGGGCCATCCCCAATCGGTTTTCAAACATGGAGAAACAAGATCCACAATTTGTGGATCTTGTTGTTGAAGTTCTTGACCTTAAACCACCACCATTACCACCATTCTTCATTCATTCACCATCATCCACCTCTCTCTCTTTTTCTCTCACTAAAATCGGCCCTCAAGGCCACCACCATAAACTTCCATCATCCACCACTCACCATCACTCGATTCTTGAAGAAAAACTCAAGGAAAGTAAGGAAACGGAGTTAGAAGCACTTCTCATCACGTTTTCGGTCCTAGATCATCTTTTCTTGTAAGAAATCCTAAAGCTATCACTAGTTATACTTGCTTTACATTGTTATACATGTTAAAATGTTCATTTGACAAGATAATGTCTAAACTCTATGTCAAAACACGTTTTTACAAAACACACACACACACACACACACACACACACACACATATATATATATATATATACATATATATATATATATATATACATATATATATATATATATACATATATATATATATATATATATATGCAATTTGTCCCAGAAAGATCGCCTCACCATTTCGTCTATAACTTGAGTTCTAGGTCGAATCAACGCATGAATCTTATACCAAAATCTTCGTATGTTCGTTGTCTACAACTTTCGTGTTTAACACTCTTCCTAGAAACACGCCAATTTGCCCATAAAATTTGGTTAGTGCACAACAGTCCGGTTTTGGCCGAAAATGGAACGTAATTGCTTCTCGATTTTATTTGCCTAATGTTTGTCCCTTACTTAGGATCTAGAACGAACCGAGTCAATCCAATCGATGGCGGAAACAACGATTAGATTATCAAACAAACACACGAACAATCAATACGCAATCAATATCAAACGAACGTAATATTATTGCTTATAGTCGATCAGATTACAGAGAATTTCGACAAATTGCGTTTAGGGTTTCGTCAACCCTAAAACAGAAAACACAAATCGTTTTTATACAAAAACTGGTACCTGCGACGTAGCACGCTACGTCGCAGGCCCAAGCCCATGCGACGTCTGCTACGTCGCAGGCCCAATACCTGACGTCGCACCTGCGACGTAATGCGCTACGTCGCAGGAGTCAGAAATGCTAATCTAAATACAAACTACGAGCTAGACCAACTGACAGACACTAAACATGTACTAACAAACTCCCCCGTGTCTTCAGCTTGGTCTTCAAAAATCTTCTTTAAACCCAGCCCGCAGGAAACTGGCCGTCGGCATGAATTCCATTAGCTACGCAAACAGTAACAACATTGTAAAACTGTTGTGCTAATCGTCTGTTGAATTCATTCTTCTGACCAACTCGAATCCGATTATCATAGAGTTTTCTTAAATCTTTTTCATGAAAATTAATTAAACTCATCGGATCATACAGCCTAAACGTTGCTTGCTTCAAATTCCATATACCTCCAACTTCTGGCCACGGTTCAGAATCTGGAACGAAAGTAATAACCGCTTCGCCAGTCTGCGGATCAAGTTCCCATTTCACAAGTCTTCTCAGAAAATAATAAGGAACTGATTCCAGAGGTATCTCAGTCAAACATTTAGCCGAAGAATAGTGAACTTTAACCAAAGGCTTCCTGGTGACTGGATCAATCTTTTTCTTCCACGTATACCGAGTTCCCAACGTCGGCTTCAATTTCGAATAAGTCTTCGATAATACTTCCCGACGTAGACATCTTTGAATGAACTCAGCATAATCATTCTCGAAAGGATTAATCAATTTAAGCTGAGCTAATCGATTAATCTCTCCTTTTGGCAACGTGCTCAATCTATCAAAACGCATCCTAAAATACTGAACTCCATCTTCTCTCTTGATCATAAACAAATTCCTTTGACACTTCCAGCTTTTAATAACACCGGTATAATTCCGACTAACCCGGTACACTTGACATTTCACTGGAATAGGAACTGGATTTCGTCCCTTAGGCCACCATTTCTTGTTTCTCTCTCTCTTTTCTTCAGCAGTTAGTTTCTTTGCTGCTGAGTCCGGTGCCTGTGTCTCTGGAGCTGGAGTTGCAGCAGAACTAGATTCTCCATGTCGCGCTTTATCAGGACTCTCGTCTTCACTTGAATCAGATTCAATAATTGGTGCATCATCATAAGTTTCCCCAGATTGTGCATCATCATACGTTTCATCTGCATCCAACTGTTCCTCTTCAATCGAGACATCCTCATTCATCTCAAACACATTTTCTGTTTCTTCCTCAGAGCCAACTCCACTAGCCATCCTTTGAATAAATGATAAGTCAGCGAATGAGTAATCAACTGCCAGCGGTCTTGGTTGACCTGGAATATCATCAACAGAGAAATAATCCAAAAGAGAAATATTTTCATTAACGTTTTCAATTACAGGGTTGGGATTTACAGACACAGGTTCACTTGACTCTAAAGTGGGTATCCCAGACCCAGACTCCCCCGAGGCAAGTAACCTGCCTTCCAAAACGTTTACCCTATTCTTCGTTTCCTCAAGCTCTTTAGATTGAACCTCGATCAAAGCAGCTTGTTCAGCAATCTTCTCGTCCTGAGCCTCCAGCTTTTGCTTCATCAGCTGCATATCTTCCATTATCTTTTGCATGAAAGCTGGAGTTGGTTGAATCTCAAAAACCTCCTGTTGCTGTGGATTGACTGGAGCTCGTGTTGACGAAGAGCGACGTACACGACGAGGCGGTTGATAAGTCTCATCAGCAGGATCATCCCCGTCGCGTGTACGTTTTCCAGTATCCCTTGGAGGTACATACTTGCGTCCTTATCTGATTCGACGCTTAATCCTCAGATATCTGAATGAATCAGAAAGCCTGATACGTTCCATCTCAGAGGGATGCGGAACAGTACCATCAGAATGCTCAGGCGTCGGACCCCCATCCTGAGGTCCTACATTCGCAGTATCATCAGAATCTGAATTCTCAACCGTATCATGCGATGCTGGATTGTCCGAGTCAACGTGGCCGAACTGCTCAATGTTTTCCAGAAGAGCTTCCACGTTCTCCCCCGCAGCTTGAGCAGGAATGTGCTCCCCCGCAGCTTGAACTGGAATGTTCACAAACGGTTGCTGCGGTTGCTGAGGTGCTGGAACATCCATATACTGAGGATCTGGGGGCGGTACATAATTCTCGTCCACAATTGCACCAAATAAGGGAACATCCGTTGCTGCCGCAACCCCTTTCTCAAAACTTGCACAAATAGTGAAAATCCGACTCATCATCGGTGAAATCTTTAATAGCTGATCGGGATCACCCTGTGCCTGAAGATCTGGATGATGACGATTAATGTGCAACTGAACAAAACGTGGATATAAAATCCATTTCTGATCCCCAGCGTTCGCATTATCAACCATAGCCTTGAAGATAAATCCTGAGAAGTTGAACGGCTTGTTGTATACCAATGCTAACATAGCAGAAGCCAGACTTCGGCTCATACCATCCGTTCCACCTTTCCTATTCCCCAAACAAACGATAATCACGTGCATCAGATATCTCCAAACACGCGTGAGATTCGCTTTCCTGTACTGATCAGAGGGAATTCCTGGATATCCTATTCGTTGCATAGCTCCAGTAACAAAAATATGATCAAAACCGATAGGCATATCCGGCTGATCGTTGAGCTGTAAAAGTTCCCTAATGCTCTGTTCTGTAATAGTGATCTCCGTACCCAGAACAGTAGAGACCAATCGCCTAACGTCGTTTTCAGTAACGACAGTTGCGTTCCTCCAAAATGGGTTGATCAGATTTCCAAAAACCACCGTGGTATCGGAAATGACGTGAGATACCCTAGAACGTCTCAAAAATGCAATCATCTGACGATACGGTGCAGCTTTATCAGAAGTGTCAACCAGATAAGCAGTCGTATTGTGACGAGCTTCAAAAGTCAAAGCCATATCTGCAAAAACCGAAACATATTGCAACTCGAAAAGGGTTAGCAAAAAATTTACATTTTTTAGAAAAACCTTTATCAAAATTCCTGGAACTAGCGACGTAGCACCGTACGTCGCATAACACAGAGCGACGTAGAACTGTACGTCGCCTAAAATCAAAATAAATTGAAAAGCGACGTAAGCCCGTACGTCGCATAAAAGTCGAGCGACGTAAAGGGGGACGTCGCATTTTGCAATTTATTGTGAATTTAATCACATTAATTAAAATAGCGACGTAGAGTGCTACGTCGCATCGGACGTCGCATAAAAGGCGACGTAGGGAAGGGCGACGTAGGAATTAATTAATTGCTAATTAGAGCGACGTAGGCGACTACGTCGCATCGTACGTCGCACTAACGAACATTCATCCCCAACCCAGAAAACCTATTTGTCGAATTTAGGGGTTATCAAAATTGATCACACAATAAGGTACGCCCTACGATGGTGATGGCGAAAACATAAGTTATAACCATTTTAACATCCAATTGACCATCGAATTCTTACCAAAACCAAAACCCTATTAACCCGTAACACATATATAGCGATTAAACATAAAATACATGGTGAAAACAGGTAAATATGGTACCTAAGTGTGCGGAATAACGAGTATATGAAAACTACGTGAGTGAATCGGAACGAAAACAGCTACAAATCACGAAAAAACTCGAAGAATTGCTACGTCGCAAATCGCCGGTTGGTACGTCGCAGGCTACGTCGCACTTGAATAGTGAATACTGTGACGAGTTACGTCGCAGTGGATACTATTTAAAGTCAAACCCTATGTGCGACGTAGGCTGGGACGTCGCAGGCGACGTAGAGCCGAACGTCGCAGGCGACGTAGAGCCGAACGTCGCATAAAACAGTTGTGATCCAAATTTGAATTTTTCAAACCGTTTACTCGTTATTTTTAGCAAATAATTTCCAAATAACTCGTGACTTGGGAAAATAACATAGAATAAAAATAAAATAAAATAACTAAACTAAAAAATCTTTTTGGTATTTTCTTTAATTTTACAAAAAATAAAAATAACTAACACTCTATTTTTGGTGACGGAGTTGTTTTGTCTGATTAAGGATCATATCGGAATAACATGCATTTATTAGGAATAGTAAGTGTTATTTCGATCATCAGTATATTTGTCCACTTTAAATTTACTTGGCACATTTAAAACACCTTTTATAAAAATTATTTCAAGACAATTATTGGTATTGTTTGTCCACCTAAACATGTTACATCCGTATTTGTGAGCTAACCTTTATTGTTAGAATGAATATTAATTTTGTGAAACCTATTATATGATATACTGATAAACTTCAGTAAAACAAACACTGCATATTCACACAAGGTAGAGATTACAAGACCAAGTTTATCTCGGTTTTCTCGTAATATACACTTGATATTTATATTTAGGCATACATCAAACCGACTATGAAGATACTAGTGGCCCCAGATCTGTACTTAGTACAACAGAGGGTCCCTTAGTATGAACATAACAAGTTTGAGACTATTTGCATAACTAATGGATTCAGGTCTGTACGTGAGTACAACAATAGTCACCATTAGTTAGGCGAATAATCATATTATTACTATATGCCCATTTTACATTTACATAATTATGACAGTGTATGATAGTACTTCCATTTATCAATTAAGACTTATGTCATACATCAGATAACATTTTTCACAAAGTAATAGACAAGTTTTATCATTACTTCTTACTCACTCATAAACCGGTGTGTAGCATGCCTACCAATACATCGTATGATGAATATAATTTAGATAAAAACTGTTTTAAGTGTGTCAGATAAACCTACTGACACATCCAAGATAAACCTTAAAATTCCATTTTGTGCATGTCACCCGATGTACTATCATATCCCAAGTTGTTTACAGACACAACTTCAACGTCTATTTTAAAAATGTAGCAACCTTGCGTTTTCTTTAATACTAAAGAGCATAAAGAGTGGCTGTTGCGAAATTTTATTTTATTTTTTTTTTTTTTTTTTTTTTTTTTTTTTAAATTGAATTTAAAAATCTTAAAAAATCCAAGTCACAAATCATTTCTTTGACTGAAAGAACCTTAAACCTATTAGATTGACCAGTTCAATGAAACGTGATCGCAAAAAGGCTTTTGTGAAAAGGTCCGCACACTGCTTAAGGGTCTCTATATGTACAACATCTATAAGGTGTTTCTCAAAGCAATCCCGTATAAAGTGGAACCTAAGTTCAATATGTTTGGTCTTAGAGTGCTGTACGGGATTGTGAGTTATGGATATAGCAGCTGTATTATCAATATAAATAGGAGTCATAGAGAGATTGAACCCGTAATCACGCAGCTGATGCTGAATCCAGAGAACCTGAGAACAGCAACTTGCAGCAGCAACATACTCGGCTTCAGCTGTGGAAATAGCAACCGCAGTCTGCTTTTTGCACTGCCAAGAAACTAAGCGCGATCCAAGGAACTGACATCCTCCAGTAGTTGACTTCATATCTATCTTGCAGCCACCAAGATCCGAATCCGAATAGGCAGTTAACTCGAAGTTTTTCTCGTTTGAATACCATAGACCCAGAGATGGCCTAAAAGCGAGATATCCAAAAATGCGTTTTACTGCCTTCATATGAGACACCTTCGGATTTGCTTGAAATCGTGAGCAGAGAGAAACGGCAAACACGATATCTGGTCTTGAGGCAGTCAGGTACATGAGAGAGCCTATCATTGATCGATAGTCTTTCTCCTTGCAGTCTTCATCGTCCTCATTAGGTCCAAGATTGTGTCTTGCTTCAATTGGAGTGCCGAAGTGTTTACAGTTGAGCAATTCATATCGCTTTAACATGTCAGTGACATATTTTGACTGGTGAATATATATTCCACTATCAGATTGCTCAACCTGTAGCCCCAGAAAGAACGTGAGTTCCCCCATAGCACTCATTTCAAACTCAGATTTCATCAGTCCTTCAAAATCTTTGCACAACTGATCATTAGTTGATCCAAAGATTATGTCGTCCACATAGACCTGCACAAGTAACAAATCCGCTCCTTCCCTTTTGATGAAAAGCGTGCTATCAATCTGTCCTCTATCAAAACCATTCTTCAGTAAGTACGTGGCAAGTCGCTCATACCAAAGTCGAGGAGATTGATGAAGACCATACAAAGCTTTCTTCAGCTTGCAAACATGATTAGGATGCTTTGGGTCTTCAAAACCGGGAGGCTGACACACATAGATCACTGCGTCAACATCTCCATATAGAAAAGCACACTTCACGTCAAGTTGATACACTCGGAATCCTTTGAAAGAAGCATAAGCTAGAAAGATCCGAATTGATTCCAAACGAGCAACAGGAGCGAAAACTTCATCATAGTCAATACCCTCTAGTTGACTATATCCTTGAACTACCAGACGGGCTTTGTTTCGAATAACAGCCCCACGATCATCCATTTTGTTACGGAAAACCCAACGAGTACCCGTCAAGTGAGCACCCTTGGGTAGAGGAACAATTTCCCAAACATTCATCTTGTTTATTTGCTGTAGTTCCTCCTGCATAGCCTCGACCCAAGATGGATCCTTTAAGGCTTGATCAACCTTTTTCGGTTCAATTTGAGACAAATGACATGAATCAATATGAGCAATAAGTCCCAAAAGCTGCTGAGCTGAAGTCTGCTTTGTTTGCTGTCGTGTTTGAACAGATGCATGAGGATCACCAATGATATCATCAATGGGGTGATCCTTATGTATACGTGTTTCTGGTATGGCACCTGGCACAAGATCCACACCCAAATTGTTCAAATCTCCCTCAGTTTCAGGAGTAGCAGCAGACTCAGGAATGACTATCTCTTCTTCTTCTCCTTCATCTTCATGAGAAAATAAGTGAGAGTAGTTCATTGTTTCTTCCACTTCATCTTCTTCTTGAGGTTCCTCTAAAGGAGGCATATTTGGATCATATGGAAGCTCCTTTGTATAGTTGTAAACTGTTTTAGAAGGAGCTGCCGAAGATGATGGAGTAGGAGATGGTGTTGATGGTGGTGATTTGGTAGTTGTTTTCGGTTGTGTGGGTGTTGGTGAAGGAGTAGGTGTAGGTTGTGGAGGTGTAGGATTAGTCGGTGGAGGTGCGGGTGTTGCATTAGGAGATGGGTCGGATGGTTTATTAGTAACGGGTGTATCTTGAGAAATATCAAGCTCATGCAGTATAGAAACCAACTCTTCCGTTTCATCTTCTTCCGGAATATTGAAAGAGTTGAATAGGTTTCCATAGTTGAAAAACCAATCCGGACCCGTTCCTTGAGGAGGTTCCGTATACCTTAAACACTTCACTTCAAAATGCTCTTCGATCTGATTCGTTGATTTGTTGAAGACTCTTTTGTTCGGAGAGTTGACTGCATATCCAAGAAAAATCCCTTCAACAGCTTTATCACCAAACTTAGAGACCTTATCTTTTGTAATCATGATCAGGCATGGACACCCAAATGGTTCTAGGAACTGTAGATTCGGCTTACGGTTATTAAAAAGTTCATAACACGTTTTGTTCCTTTTCTTAACCGTGAGTACTCTGTTGAGAACATAACGGGCAGTATTAACTGCCTCAGCCCAGAATATGATTGGTAACTTGGAGTCAGCTAACATAGTCCGAGCTGTCTCGATTATTGTCCTGTTCTTCCTTTCTGCAACTCCATTCTGTTGTGGAGTCCTCGGAGCACTAAATTGATGCTCAATACCTCTTGTAGCACAAAACAATTCGAGAGTTGAGTTCTTGAACTCAGTTCCATTGTCACTTCGTATCCTTTTCACGTTCAAGTTGCACAGATTTGCCAACTTGTCCAACAAATACACCAGAATCTCAGGAGTTTCCCCTTTCGTGGTCAAAAAGTAAACCCACGAAAACCTTGAGTAGTCATCAGTAACTACCAAGCAGTAAGACCGACCACCAATGCTCTTTGTAGAAACTGGACCGAAAAGATCCATATGCAGTAGTTCCAATGGAGCATTTATGGAATTCACCTGCTTAGACTTATGGGACTTCTTACGTAACTTTCCTTTTTGGCAGGAGATACAGTCATCCTTTAGAGCAAATGACTGTTTCGGAACTCCTAGCACTAGATCATTTTTGGTCAAGAAATTCATTTTTCGGAAATGAATATGTCCCATTCGTCTGTGCCAAAGCAGTGAATCCTTTTCAGAAGCCTTAGACAAGAGACACGTATACTCGTTCGATGTCTCAACAGTTCTCATATTCAAAATGTAGGTGTCATCCTTTCTTGGTGCTCTCAGTAACACCCATTCTTCCGGAATGACATACCCAGGCTTCAGTATCACACACTCAGTCTTTGTGAACGCAGTTGTATAATCCTTATCACAAACCTGTGAAACACTTAGCAAGTTGTGCGTAAGCTGTTCCACGTAGTTCATATTTTCGAAACTAACATTGCCGTTAGTTAACGTTCCTCTTCCAGAAATAGTTCCCCCAGAATCTCCAGCAAAGGCAACATAACCTCCTGCATGTGGTTTAATATCCACAAGAAGAGATACATCGCCCGTCATATGTCGCGAGCAGCCGCTATCCAAATACCATTCGCTATCTTTAACGCGTTCTGACTGCTGCAACACATAAACAAAGGAGATTAGTGAGAAACGGTGACCCAAGCCTTTACAGACTTTGGTCGACCGTGGTCATCAACAATAATCACGTCAGATAGAATTTTATCTTTAAACAAATTAGAATTTTTATCTGATGTGTTATTGTTGACGACTGAAGAGTCAACATCAGACTCTTTACGTTTCCAAACTTTTGAAGATTCGGAAATGGTAATAGAAGTAATGTTGGGCTTTTGAAGTGGCAAAGGTTTTTGCTCAACATTACTTGGTTTCGAAACAGGCTTGGGAGAGTTTGAGTGACGCCTAGGTGGAGATTTAGAAAAAGAGTTTTTATAAACAGATGTCCTAGGCATCTCTCTCCCATATCGCTGATTTGACAGCTTTGGACATTCACGGATTAAATGTCCTTGTTTCTTGCAGTAGAAACAAGAACGAGTCTCAATAAACGGTTGAGGCTGAGGAATTACCACAGGATGTGGAGAAACATTTCTAGAACGTGAACATTGAGTACACGTCTTAGAAGATGTTTGTTTTGGATGAGAGGTTGAAGTTGAAGGTTTATCATACGAAACATTTTCATTTACTGATTTTCTTTGCAAAATCTTTACAGGTGACTGTAAAGTTTGTTGTTTCGAGTTTAAAACCTTTGCTTTTCCTTTATTTGGTTGAACCTTAATTTCAGGTTCAACCTTTGAAATCACTTTTTCAGGTTTAAATGCAACCTTCTTAACCTCCGGATACTCCTGATCCGTAATGTCCTCAATCTCAACAATCTCCTCAACACTAACAGGAGATTCATTCTTTACTTCAACATTCTCCTTAACACTAACCGGAGATTCAAGCACAGACTTAACAAACTTTGGCAAGGGGTACTCTGGCCGCATGGTTTTCTCCTTTGCCGGTTTGTTATGGTTGGTCTCTTTAGCATCTTTAGCTTTTAAACCATAGAGCTTGGACCAGTCAACTGGAATCTCTTCAAAGCCTTCCTTAACAGGCAGGGGACAACAAGTAGTAGGAGGAGGAACTGAGTTGTATCCCAATCCCTCATTCTTTTTCCCTTTAGTACCATGCTTGCTAAGGATTTCATTGAAGACAACTGTTGAGGAATTTGAACCTAAGATTTTACTCTTATAATTCTCATACTCAGCTTTTAAATCTGTAAGTTCTTTATTTAAAAGTTCAATTTCAACAAGATAGCTTTTAATGGCATCTTCTTGACTAAAAACCTTAGATTTATATTTTTGAGTATCTAACCGATGAGCCTCAAGATGATTTTCATAAAGTTTCTCATTAGCTTTTAAAAAATTATTTGAGTCGGTTAGTTTTTCATTCTTTTTCCTCAATTCAGCTGTCTCTGTCTGATATGCCTTTAAAGATTCAGTTAACTTTATGCATGAAATACAATTTAACGGTTCATCATGTACCTCATTCACAATGTGAGCCATCAGACACTGTTGGTAATGCTGGGAGACAGGCGTCCAATCTTGACTTGTAGGCTCAAAAGCAATCAGGGCATTATCAGCAATCCCTCTCTTGGTAACTTCCGTTTCTTTGGCCTTTGGAGGAGTAGACGGTGTTGTAAATCCCGATGCTGGCATTTTGGGTTTCTCGCACTCCCTGGCGAAGTGACCCAAATTTTGACAATTGTAACATCGGACCTTACTCTTGTCAAATCCAAAGCCAGTCTTTCCATCACCCTCCAAGCTTTTACGCCCTGTCCTCTGCAAAAACTTCTGAATTCTGCGAGTGATCATTGCCACATTCCAAGTCAAATCCATTTGCTCCAGATCGTCTTCATCAAGCTGAGCATAGTCCTCCTTAGTCAACTCCAAAGTTAGATTCGGTTGAGTAACCAAATCCTTGTAAGAGCTTAAGAAAGCTGTGTAGATTGCAGCTTGCTCCTGAATAGCAGGTGAGACTTGAACCTGTTGTTGATTTGAAGAAGGTCCAGTCATAAAAACCGAATGAATCCCATCAGAAGAAGAAGAATTCGATGAAGCATTTGTATTTGATACAAAGGCAACTCCAGATCCATAAGTCTTTCCAGAGTTGATCTGAACACCATACACACTAGGATTCTGAACAGCAGAACCAGACCTAGTTTCTTTCTTCTTAATCTCCATAGCGTGAGCTTGAAGATCTCCTATCAACGTATCCAAAGACATGTTTCCAAGTTCTTCATTTTCCTTTAAAAATTGAACTTTAACATCCCAAGAACTCGGCAACACATCCAGCAGCTTCTTATTTACTTCAATTGAAGGAAAAGTATAACCTCCTTCAAACAGCTCACCAACTAACCGTGAGTACCTTGTGAATAAAGAAGTCATGTCTTCATTAGGAAGGATGTCAAAGATATCGTACTGTTTCTTAATCAGTTCGAGCTTGGCTTCCTTATACTTGTCATTTCCTCCACAACGAGTTTCAATTGCCTTCCACAAATCAAAGGCTGTTTCATGGGTTCTGAACAGCCATAGAACATCCTTGGTTAAACACATTTTGATCATTGAAAAAGTCTTTCTTTCAGTATCAAAATCTTTCTTCTCTTCGGGAGACATAGCTTTATAGGTCTTAGCAGGACGAATATTACGGTATTCCCCATCAGCTAAAGGAGCTACATAACGCTCACGTAATGGTCCCCATAATTCTGGACAATGAAAGTCAATATATTGCTCAACTCGGTCTCTCCAGTATACGTAATCCATGTCCACAGTAAATAGTGGAGGTTTATTACTTGAACCTATATCATTACTTTGTTTAATCATCTCCCTAAGTCCTCTAATATCCTCTTTATCAGCTGCCATTGTAAATACTTAAACGAAAAATCAAACTTCTGATCTTAGCGACGTAGAGAGGTACGTCGCACAAAGAATATGCGACGTAGACGGGGTACGTCGCAAAAAGAATATGCGACGTAGATGAGTACGTCGCAAAAAGCAAATGATTCAATTAAGAATCAGAAAGTGCGACGTAGAGAGGTACGTCGCAGAATCAGGCTACGTCGCAACGCAGCGTCACAGAAGACTAATTAAAGTCAAAATAGCGACGTAGAGAGGTACGTCGCAACGGTACGTCGCACGAACTAATTAAAGTTCAAAAACACTACGTCGCACGCGACGTCGCAGCTTACGTCGCTTTGCTACGTCGCAAAACGTGCTGAGCAGCGGCCAAAAACCCTAAAAACGAATTTTTAAACCTAAAACCAAAACCACGAATGTCAAATGACTGAAACCTTCAAGAATCCCAATAATACTGATCGAAAACCTGTAAAAACACAAAACAAACGTAATAAACACGAAAACTCACGAATATCACGTTCTTTTATATCCCAAACTCGATCCAAATCGCCAAAACGAGCACTTTCTGCTCTGATACCAGTTGTTTGTCCCTTACTTAGGATCTAGAACGAACCGAGTCAATCCAATCGATGGCGGAAACAACGATTAGATTATCAAACAAACACACGAACAATCAATACGCAATCAATATCAAACGAACGTAATATTATTGCTTATAGTCGATCAGATTACAGAGAATTTCGACAAATTGCGTTTAGGGTTTCGTCAACCCTAAAACAGAAAACACAAATCGTTTTTATACAAAAACTGGTACCTGCGACGTAGCACGCTACGTCGCAGGCCCAAGCCCATGCGACGTCTGCTACGTCGCAGGCCCAATACCTGACGTCGCACCTGCGACGTAGTGCGCTACGTCGCAGGAGTCAGAAATGCTAATCTAAATACAAACTACGAGCTAGACCAACTGACAGACACTAAACATGTACTAACACCTAACAAAATGACCACTATCATTCTTGGGAAAATTTGGTAGTAAACTAGACTCATGGATGATTATGTGTAATTTTTGGTTAGACTCGATTCGGCCTAAAAATAGTAGAAAACGAGAGGTTCGTCGAGTCAAAAATCTGGAAAACATAAGTATAAAGGGCTGTTTTAGTAAATTTGTGAAAATCACACTTCGAGAGACACACGAAACATAACGACAATTTTTATAAACTTACTTTACCAATTTAAGACGTGTGTGAAAGTCTCGGGTCAAACCGAGGTCGTTTGGCCACAAACCCGAACATGAAAATCATCACAGCCTTTTGTGTCGCATCGGGGCCAACCCGACTGCGACACAAGCCTCTATGTCGCACCTATATATCTATCAGTGATATCCTGCGACACAAGCCCTTATGTCGCACACAAATATTGCGACACAAACCATCAGTGACCTGAACCATCAGCGACCCCGAACCTGCGACACAAGCTATTATGTCGCAATGAATCGAAGGTCGCACATAGCGACGCTGACACCTATGTCGCATTAAATTGCGAACGTCGCACATAGCAACACAAATACATATGTCGCACCTCGTGTCGCACATCACAGAATCTAGAAAACACAAATTTCACTAAGTGTCGAACACTTACAATAATCAAACCTTATACGATAATACTCGTACATGAATTTCATATACTTTGATAAGTATACATTACGACTGGGAACATACGAATATACTTTACGAGTATATGATACAACAAAACATATAATAATAATACTTTGAAACTATTATTACAAACCGTCACTAACGGGCCGTACATGTTTTCAAAAATCAAACATGTTTTCAAAAATCAATACCTAATCAAACAAACCAAATCATTTGGACATTACTAGTTGAATGAATGATGTCGCTAATGAAAGCGCGTCTTGTTTTACAATTTATAAATAGAAATACCTAATAAATACTTTCAAGCAACCAGGCAAGAATACCCGATCATTTGTAAATATAGATTGGTAAGTCAAGTTCGAACACAGGGAAAAGGTGGAATATTTAATAATAGAAAATTAACAATTAACTAGAAAGCAGTAAATATGGGGTGCGTTTTAGTTCCGTGCGAACATTTTAGAAAACAATTGATTAAAATAAACATACTTTAATAAAACTTAATTTAAAATTACCAATAAATATAATAATAAATCCTAATTGGAAGGAACAAGTAATTGTATAGTTAATGTCACTTAGATTCATATTTCCCAATTTATTACGTATTGATTATCTAATTGTGATTCCTTTAGATCAACTTAATACCAAATTCTTCAATGAATACTAAGTCGAATATGAACTAGCCAACGTTTCGGGTCCAACTAATTCCTATAATCTAGGGTCCAACATGAAACACTGGTTCCAATGTCACAAGATGATCAGTTAATTGTGTGCCTTTCCCTAAATTATGCATTAAACATTCACAACGCCTTATAATTAACTCTATTGGTATGACTCAACAATACCCAATAATTAACTTATTGTCTTGCTCATTTTAAAGTAAATTATTATTGTATACTCGACCAATCAGACTCAACGTATTTAGTGATAAATCAAAACCCTAAAATTATGACCATCAATAGTTAATAACATTAAAGGAACTCAATCTCAACAACATTATTAACCACGTGAAGTAACAATAATAACTAGTTACCAATAAACAAGTGTCCACGAGCAATATAACCGTTTTCAATCAAATAACTTATTCAATACGCAATAACAATCGTTCCATAATCATAATCTAAGTTAAATAAACTACACAATCACTTTGGATATTCAATTCATCATCAAAACAGAAATATTCAGATTCATTATATCAAATTCTTCAATGAAAATAAAGAAACGAAATATACCGAATCGATTAACGATGAACTACGAAAGATTAGAGCGAATTATCCTCGTTCCTTAGCTTCCGTACCTCCAAACTAACCCTAAAATACGAAATTAAAACCCTAAAATACGTCTGAAACCGAAAGAAAACGAAAACCCTTTCAAAACTGTCGAAATAAGGTTTTTACGCGTTTTTATACTTCTGTGATTTTTGATCCATACGGCGTATGGATTTCCATACGGCGTATGGATTGATTTCAAGCCCAGCCCAGACTCGCGTAACCTGGGCCTCCACTGCTGCAATCCATACGGCGTATGGATTCCATACGGCGTATGGATGCTTTTTCCAGCCGATTTCTTGACTTTTCTTATTTCATTCTTTTCTTCGACTTCGGCTCTCATTATTCTTCAAATATGCATCATTTAGCTCGATTATTGACTGTTTTCCGTTCCTTTTCCATAAATGCTCCATTTCCACATCTATTTGCAAATATGAACGAAATCAATATCTATTCTAAACAAAATGCAATAAAAACATTCAAGATTAGGGGTAAAATACTACTAAAATATAGTACTTTTGAGCGTTTATCAAACATCCCCCACTTGAATCCTACTTGTCCTCAAGTAGACTATCAATTCAAAAATCAAATTCTTGGGAAAACAGTCATCTCCATTAAACTAAACAACTAAAGTAGGAATTACACAACATCACCCGTCTTCAACCCAAATGTTTAAATTTAAAATTCTGTTAATTCTAAAAACAATTATTAAGAAACTATGAGATTTACAAAAACTGATCTACACATAGAGTTATTATTCTAAAACATCAAATAGTTCACAATGATTACTGCTATTGTTATCCACTTAAACAATCTATAATTGAATATTCGAGCTCAACTTATTATTATTTATGTAAATATTTCCTTAGACTCCCAAAAAATATATACTTTCATACTCATAATATGCCAATATTACATATCTTGAAATTTAATCAAAACAATCATTTTTCAAATCAAGACAGAGGTGACAGGTCTGTGCCTCAACACAACAAAGCAACATAACTTGATTTTGGTTTAGCAATAATGTTTTTAGTCAAACCATTGGTGACAGGTCTGTACCTCAGTACAACAAAGCGACTTAATTTGACCACATTTTAAAATTATGAGTTTTTAAACTCTTTTGCTCTTTTTCATTAAATATACTGACGGAGACCAGGTCTGTACTTTCGTACAACAAAGGAAACAACACCCAGTATATCCCCAAATGATTATTAATTAAATTCCCAAAAATATGGCATATCACACATTACTAATATGAAAATTAAGACATACGTCATACATAGCTAAAATTCATCTAAAAGAAATATTTACTCCTTAATTATCATTTCTTAACAGCTCAAACATTCTCATATAAATCGCCTATCAATACATCATATAATGAAGCTAAATAATATCTTTAATAGCTTAAGTTTTTAATTAAAAGTGTAGAAAATTTTAAATTTAACCTACAAAGTTACAAAATAATTATCCCTAGAAAACAAGAAATTTAAATGCAAAAATTTGGTTGAAGAATGGGCAACTCATAACCTCCTAGTTACTCACCTTAATAAGATAACTATTAACCAAATTACAAAATCATTTACTTATTAACAGAATAATAATGTGGAAATTTCACTTCTTTTCTCTCCCATCCCCCACTTAAAGATGTACAATGCCCTCATTGTACAAATAATGACACTCTTGAAAGAAAACGGGAAAAAGAGAAAAGAACTTAGAACAGAAAAACTCCCCTGGAATAGTGTGCAGTTTAATGACGAGGATGATACGAATTTCCCACATCCTCGCGATTCAATTATTCGTTGCGCTGAACTTACTGCCAGCATGACACGTACTCACAACACAATTCTGAGGGAACAATCAACAAACATAAGTAAATAATACCAAATTAAAATATCCTAATTAAAAACAACCAAACCTAAAACTACCAATCCAACATAATTAATAAAACCTACAAAACAAAAACAGTCATAATAATAATAATAATAAAACAATAATAATAATAGTGTCTAGAATCATAAACCAAATAGGATGAACATCATCCTAATCACTGTCGTCATCCTGGCGATACCGATACTGATGAGAAGGCGCTCCATACTCTGACTGCGATGGTGGTGGTGGTCGTGGCATGAACTCTGGTGGCATCTGGTACTGAAATGGCTGATATGTGGGTCCAGAAGGAAACTGACCAAACAACTGCTTAAACAAGCCATCCTGGTAGTCCAAGTGTGCACTGGTCTGATGGAAATGTTGTCTCTGCATCAGATCTATCTGATCAAACCTCTGAGTCTGCTGTAACTGCATCTGATGCATCTGCTGAGACAACTGATCAAACTCTGTAGCATACCCTCTGTTACGGCCTCGTGCCGTACCTCGACCTCTATCACTGCCACTCGTATCTCCTCTGGCTCTAGCCTGCCTCGACTGCAAAGTCTGTCCCACCGGAGTAATCGGAACCCAGTAATACATCTCTGCAGGACCTCCATACGTGGTACATGGCTCAATGAGAGCAAACGCCTCCAACCGGCGTGCAGTCAGCCAACCCATACTAGGCTGAACAATCGTGCATGAGCCCATCTCATCCTGAGTAGCCAAACCAAGATATCTCGCCAATCGAGTAACAAAGTGACCTCCACACAAACTACTACCATCTCTAGTACCAGTAGCTCTTTTCGACATCCACTTAGCCAACCTCCAAGGTACATTCACTAACCTCTTCCTGATAATCGAGCTCAAATAAAACAAGTCAGGCCTTGAAACTTTCTCAGGCCCCTCCTTACGACCCACAATGGTGTAAGTCAACAATCTGTGAATGAGTCGATGACGAGGATCTCGAATACGCGTGTAAGAAGGCGTCGAACTACCATAAGCACACTGGGCAATAAACTATCACTCCTGCTCAATCTCCAAATCAGTGAGCTTCTTCACAGCACCTGCAGAAATGTGATCTAGAAAGTGAGGGTTATCCAGCTCATTGTGCTCATAAAGCCCCAAACCCAAAGCAAACTGAACCAAGGTCATCTGTCTGGGCTGTCCCCCTAGCTGGAAGAAAATGGAATACTCATTCCATTGGGTCGACCTGGCATCAAACCTAAAAGTGCTGTAAAACTCTACAACCAACTCTCTGTAGATATCCTCCCTGATACTGAATAACCGGGACCAAGCATAGGAAACAAATCCAATGTTTCCATCCTCTAATACGTATGGAATAGCCAGTAAATTCCTAATGGCTTCAGCACCATTAGTAAACCCTTCTCTAGCAATCACATGCTCCAAAACATTCCAGTTAACAGCATCAAACACCTCAATAGACTGGCCAATATTGGAAGCCAGACGATCTCCAAACTGCATCCTAGCAGTCTCAGTATATGACCCATGAAATGTGAGGTATCTATGTGATCTAATCAATGGGTTTCCTAAAGTCTCACCTCCTCGTGCTCTCCTGCTAGACATGATAACTGCTAAACAAAACAATTGTTAATAATACTAAATAAGCAGTTAATTGCAAAAAGAATCACTAAAAATTTCGGCAGCATTTCGGCTTAAAATTGAATAATCCACCATAAAGGTTTAGCCTAAAACTACCGCAACAATCAATTTCATTAACCTGAATTGCAATTTAAACAAAACTACTCAATATGCATACATGTATATACTTAAATAAATATTCCTGACAATTGCATAATCAAATGTATTATAATAACTTGGTACCATTCTGAATATATGAAATTGCACAATCACTAAACTCGAGTATTAGCAACTAGCAAACATTCATACAAACTCAAAATGAATTATTGTAACCCAATTAATCAATATAACAATTTATCACATGACCGTAATCACAAACACGTGTGTACCAAACAAATATTTGCATTAATCATCATGTGGTCAGAAAATTAATAAGCACCGAATTAAAACATAGCATAATTGAGCACAACTCATATTCTCAATTACTCATCACTAACGAATAATCCAAATAATCTCGAATATGCAATACAATTGAAAAACGAATATGACATTGCAATGCATATAGCAATTAGAACATAACTCAATCAAAACATGCCAATAATCATACGCGTATCCAAAATACCCAAAATTCTATCATAAACCCTAACTTCCAAACGAGCGAATTAAACAATGAAAATGAAAACGGGAAGTTATACCTTGAAGAGGAAAGTGCGTGTAACACGAATATGCAAAAATGGCGATGAATGCGTTGCCGGAATTTCCGTTTGGGGGTTGTGGAAGTGAAAACCGTAGGTGGTTTTTTTAGAAAAAGGGTTTTGGATGAAAAATGAGAAAGAAGGAGGCTGCTGGCGGTTTTCTGCATTTTTGATCCATACGGCGTATGGATTCCATACGACGTATGGATTAAATAGGCCCAAGTCAACTCATTAAACCCAGTCAACGGCCCAGTCCAGCGGCCCAATCAATCCATACGGCGTATGGATTCCATACGGCGTATGGATTGAAAAATCTGAATTTTTCAATGAACGATTTTCAACCCAAATTTTAACCCAAATTCACCACTAACTTTATATAATTAAATCTCAAACCTGGATGATAATCACGACTTCAAAATCTTCACAATTCCACACTATAAAATAAATAACAAAAATTAACAAACTTAGAAAAGAAAAATATTCAAAATAATACTAATATTCAAACTACACATTCAAAAACAAAAATCCAAACAAACAAAAGTCTAACATAATCCAAAACAAACCAAAATGTTAAAAATAATCCAATAGCATAAGGAATATAAAAGGGAATGAAATCATGAAATTAGTTCAATGGATAGAGGACAAAGAAGCTCTTCATCATTTCAGTGACTACGTTTTCAACCCCATTACCAAAAGTTGCAAAACTTTCTAAATGTCCATAGGTAACATGTTGAAGATAAACCAAATCCCAGCTGATTCCTTTTATCACCTTATTAATTACTCCCTCCGGTTCCAATACTAACTTATCACCTACCAGCTTGTACTCACGATCGGGATGATTCTTCTCAAACTCACTCATAAACTCCAAACAATCTGCCACTATCCCAGCATGCTTACTCAGAAACGGTTCTTTCCTTAAACTTCTTATTCTAGTTTCAATCCTTGTAATTACCTCATTCTGAACACAAGTTAGTTCTAATCCCGAATCCTTGAAGATTTCAACCAATTTAGTGTATATTTCCACCATCCCATAGTGGAAATGCTCCCTCATAGTTAGAACCTTATTGTTATCAACTAAAACATCCAAGTTCAGTACCACATAAGTAGCCAAATCAATATCACAATGAGGATGAATGAATTCCGGGTGTGGCCTTTCTTCCTCTTCCTTAGCAAAGCGATCCATTTTTGTCACCATTCCATGAAGATAGTAATGAATAGTACTCGTAACAAAGAACCGATGAGGTGTAATATCCGTCAATTGATCATCTGAATGTAGCAATCTAACCAACTCTCTCAAACCAATCCTAAATTCCTTGTCTGCTTTTGCCTTTGGATGACCAGTAGCCTCATACAGAGCCCTAAGCATACGGCCAAGACACGCGGTCTGATTTGCCGAATAAGGAAATGCAGAATGCCTCAAAATCTCATATATCTCCGTATATCTTTTCTTCTGAGCTGTGTAGAATTTCTCTTCCTCTTTAATCCTAGTTTCTAGAGATTCCCCAAAAGTAGTAAGGGCAATATAGAATTGCCTATCAATCCCATACTGACTCTCAATCACAGCTGCCTCTAACACATCATTTACCAAAACTCGCTGACTATCAGTAAAATCCACAGTGGAGCTGCTAATAATCTCAGAACTGAAAGGTATATCCCCTCTAAACTCCTCAAGTGCTGATAGCAACCCCTGACAAGATGAAGTAATAGGAACGGGAATACACCCTAATTGGGTATAAGGAGGCACCCTCTCGGCGGAACTAGCATCCGAAGTAACAGACTGATCCCTCTTAACCATGTTATTATCATTAGCATCACTTTCAAAACTCCTCGCCATTGGACAAACCTAAATAAAAATAAATCTGAAAACACCACTAACGAAAAACAAGTTAGTTCACACAAAATAAACAAAAATTAAATAACATGTACAATTTTAAATAAATGTAACTCCAACCGGCGGACGGATTTCCATCCGCCGGTTGAAACTAAAACCCCAAAAGTTTAACCAATTAAAAGATAATTAGTTTCAACCAGTGAATTAATGAAAACAAATTACAAACTTAATTAAACTTATTAAAACAACTTTACTGAAATTAATTAACAAAAGTAACTGTTAAAAAGAAAGAATTAAAAATTATTAATTTCTATTCAAATAAACACAACCGCTTTTCCCCGGCAGCGGCGCCAAAAACTTGATGTCGCTAATGAAAGCGCGTCTTGTTTTACAATTTATAAATAGAAATACCTAATAAATACTTTCAAGCAACCAGGCAAGAATACCCGATCATTTGTAAATATAGATTGGTAAGTCAAGTTCGAACACAGGGAAAAGGTGGAATATTTAATAATAGAAAATTAACAATTAACTAGAAAGCAGTAAATATGGGGTGCGTTTTAGTTCCGTGCGAACATTTTAGAAAACAATTGATTAAAATAAACAAACTTTAATAAAACTTAATTTAAAATTACCAATAAATATAATAATAAATCCTAATTGGAAGGAACAAGTAATTGTATAGTTAATGTCACTTAGATTCATATTTCCCGATTTATTACGTATTGATTATCTAATTGTGATTCCTTTAGATCAACTTAATACCAAATTCTTCAATGAATACTAAGTCGAATATGAACTAGCCAACGTTTCGGGTCCAACTAATTCCTATAATCTAAGGTCCAACATGAAACACTGGTTCCAATGTCACAAGATGATCAGTCAATTGTGTGCCTTTCCCTAAATTATGCATTAAACATTCACAACGCCTTATAATTAACTCTATTGGTATGACTCAACAATACCCAATAATTAACTTATTGTCTTGCTCATTTTAAAGTAAATTATTATTGTATACTCGACCTATCAGACTCAACGTATTTAGTGATAAATCAAAACCCTAAAATTATGACCATCAATAGTTAATAACATTAAAGGAACTCAATCTCAACAACATTATTAACCACGTGAAGTAACAATAATAACTAGTTACCAATAAACAAGTGTCCACGAGCAATATAACCGTTTTCAATCAAATAACTTATTCAATACGCAATAACAATCGTTCCATAATCATAATCTAAGTTAAATAAACTACACAATCACTTTGGATATTCAATTCATCATCAAAACAGAAATATTTAGATTCATTATATCAAATTCTTCAATGAAAATAAAGAAACGAAATATACCGAATCGATTAACGATGAACTACGAAAGATTAGAGCGAATTATCCTCGTTCCTTAGCTTCCGTACCTCCAAACTAACCCTAAAATACGAAATTAAAACCCTAAAATACGTCTGAAACCGAAAGAAAACGAAAACCCTCTTCAAACTGTCGAAATAAGGTTTTTACGCGTTTTTATACTTCTGTGATTTTTGATCCATACGGCGTATGGATTTCCATACGGCGTATGGATTGATTTCAAGCCCAGCCCAGACTCGCGTAACCTGGGCCTCCACTGCTGCAATCCATACGGCGTATGGATTCCATACGGCGTATGGATGCTTTTTCCAGCCGATTTCTTGACTTTTCTTATTTCATTCTTTTCTTCGACTTCGGCTCTCATTATTCTTCAAATATGCATCATTTAGCTCGATTATTGACTGTTTTCCGTTCCTTTTCCATAAACGCTCCATTTCCACATCTAATTGCAAATATGAACGAAATCAATATCTATTCTAAACAAAATGCAATAAAAACATTCAAGATTAGAGGTAAAATACTACTAAAATATAGTACTTTTGAGCGTTTATCAAACATCCCCCACTTGAATCCTACTTGTCCTCAAGTAGACTATCAATTCAAAAATCAACTTCTTGGGAAAACAGTCATCTCCATTAAACTAAACAACTAAAGTAGGAATTACACAACATCACCCGTCTTCAACCCAAATGTTTAAATTTAAAATTCTGTTAATTCTAAAAACTATAGTACTTTTGAGCAACAGTAGGTCTGCTCACTTTGGATACTTAGCTCGAGTCGTGTGCAAACATCAAGACATTTTCCTGCATTATTATATTTTGTAAAAGTAGTAATGCCATAGAATCTCTCAGATAGGTTACCGAGCTTTTGTAACTTATTAACTATTGTAAACTTTTATTACCTTAAATGTATTTTTGTAAACGACGCATATAGAGTCGTTTATTATATCTTATGTGTTGTGATTACCGTATTAGTCGCGCCCCGGCCCGAATCGCTTCCGCATCACAATTTGGGGGTGCGACAAGTACAAAGATGTACAAGGATTTGATACCATTGTATTGGTGGCCTACTTTGAAAACGGATGTAGCTCGATTTGTGGAATTGTGTCACATATGCTCTCTAGTTAAAACTGAACACCAGAAACCATATCGATCATTGAAGCAACTTGAGATTCCCGAGTGGAAATGGGAGCATATAACTATGGATTTTGTAACCAAATTTCCACGGACAGTTAGAGGTAATGATATGATTTGGGTAATTGCGGACCGATTGACTAAGAGTGCTCACTTTCTTGCTGCTAGTGAAACGGCATCCTTGAGTAAATTGGCGCAATTGTATATCAATGAGATTGTTTCTAGACATGGGATTCCATTGTCTATTGTTTCAGACAGAGATTCTCGGTTTGTATCAAGGTTTTGGCAGAGTTTGCAGCGGGAATTGGGTACTAGAATCAATTTGAGTACCGCTTATCATCCTCAGACAGATGGTCAATCAGAACGCACTATTCAGACTCTTGAGGATATATTGCGTGCTTGTGTGTTGGAGTACGGTGGGTCTTGGGATTCGCATTTACCGTTGATTGAGTTTGCCAATAATAATTCTTATCACGCGAGTATTGGTATGCCTCCGTATGAGATGCTTTATGGGCGTCGTTGTAGAACACCTACTTGTTGGTTAGAGGCGGGTGAGAAACAGTTTGCGGGTCCTGATATTGTTCAGATTACTGCAGACAAGGTGGCTATTGCTCATGAGAAATTGAAAGCTGCCCGTGATAGACAGAAACAGTATGCCGATCCACGTCGTCGCCCAGTTTCATTTGTTGTAGGTGAATTGGTTTATTTGAAAGTTTCTCCTTGGAAAGGAGTGATTCGGTTTGGTAAGCGCGGTAAAGTTGCTCCTAAGTATATTGGGCCGTTTAGAATTCGACAAGTAGTTAATGATCAAACAGTGTCATTAGATCTTCCTTCTGAATTAGAGAGTATCTTTAATGTGTGCTATTTAAGGAAATTTAATGTGGAGGACCAATCCCAAGTTCTTCCATTACAAGATTTACGTGTCGACCAAAGTCAGAAACTCGTAGCGGAACCCGTAGAGCTAATAGATCGTAAGGTGACTAAACTTCGAAAGAAGGACATCCCTATGGTGTTAGTTAAGTGGAAACATAGTTTAGGTCCTAATCTTACGTGGGAGACGGAGGATAGTATGAAGACGCGTTACCCTAATCTTTTTTAGCATGGCGAAATTTCGGGGACGAAATCTCCTAAAGGAGGGAAGATTTGTAAGATCCTCTTTTGGGCCTAAGAGTAAATAAGGTAATTTCCTTATTTTATTTTATTATTTAATTGTACTTAGAAATAATTTATATTATTTGTGTAATTGTAAATAATAGGTCAAATGGTTAAATGACTTATTGTGGTTAATAAAATATTGTTCCTTTTAAATTGTTATAGTTGTCGGTAAAATAAAATTATTGGCCTCGCAAATGGTTCTTAGGTTCCAGACAATAGGAATAGAAGGGAATAAAATTTAGGCCAATTTATATTGGGATAGGTTAGTTGGAGCCGACCTAACTTATTTCATTTTCCCCAACCCTTCTTCACTCTCAAGAACACATCAACTAACTCCAAAAAAATTGTGATCTTAAACTTAAGTAAAATCATTATTGAGGTTGTGATTCTGAATTCATCATCATCTTCTCCATCTTGTTCATCCTATTTCCTCATTTCAATTGTAAGTTTGTTTGCTTTTATCATTATGAGCTTATTTGATGAAATTTGTAAATAATTGATGCATGTATGGAATTTGTTACTTGAATGATTAATTGTTACTGAAATTGTTTGAATCATCATCATTTTCTTGTTCTTCTTTGATCTTAAGTGCTTAAGTTATCAAAACATAAAAAAGGGTTTTGATTGAATCATGTGGGTTAAGTTAGGTGAAAGGAATTTGAGTATTGCATGTCATTGTTGATGATATATAAGGTTTATTTGAGGCTATTGATGTGTTAGAATAGATTGTAAACTGAGTTTGATGATGATTTGATGATTAAATCGGGGTTTGAGTCTGTGTTGTATAGTTGCAGGTCTGAAACGTCAGTTTAAACCTTGTGAACGCGATCCCAGCTCCAAACCAGGATCGCGTTTCATAGTTAAAAATGGTCCCATTCGAGTTTTGTTCTTGTGAACGCGATCCTAGCCACACTCCCGGATCGTGTTACAAAGTGTAAATTGGTTACAGAATGATTTTGTTCTTGTAAACGCGATCCCACCTCATCTTCCAGTATCGCGTTGCGTAGTGTATTTTGGGTGCTGAAGAATTTCTTCTTGTAAACGCGATCCCAGCATCTCACCCGGATCGCGTTTGCAAGTGTTAATCGGTAACAGAATGGTTTTGGTCAGTGTAACGCGATCCAGCTCCCTTGTACCCGGATCGCGTTTGCATGTTTAAATTTGACAAATGTGATAACTTATGACTTGTACACTTGTGAAATTTAAGTAGTATTGAATATACACTATGTGTACTTATTTGACAATAAATTGTGTATATATATATATATATATATATATATATATATATATATATATATATATATATATATTCCTGAGTAGATTATAACAATCCATAAAATGAGATACTAATTTGGTTTTGGTTGTATTCTCAGATAAACCGAAGACTCAGTAATATAAGATCTCTGAGTGGAGACTGTGATCGACAGGGTGAGTGGATTAATGACTTTCAGTCTAAATTAGTTGTAACAACTTGGTTACAACGGGTAAACTTGGTTTTACTGTTATATATTGTTTAAGTTAGCATATTGCCATGATTTATGGATTTTGTGCTTATTCAGAGGTCAACATGGATTGGGTTTGGGTACTATTACTTGGACAATATAAGTGCTTTGTACATGTGTTGTTTATTGAATTTGTGTTGTATGTAGTAATAGTACCAAACTATCGGTTAAACCGTTGTATTGGCCTTCAGTTGGTTTTAAGTGTCACTTGGGGGTCACCGCGGCATGAGGGTACCTCAAGGACCACCGATCCTCTTTGAAGCTATTTGTTTATGATGCTTTGCTGTAAACAATTGTTAATCTAAGTTAGGGTGATAGTTATGGATCTAATCACTTAGCTTTGTGCTAATCCCTCTCATTACTTCCTGCAGGTTTTACTTTTGAATAGTGGGTTGGCAAGAAGTCGGGTTTTGATGGAATGTTTGACAACTCCTCACTCTGATTTATATATATATGTTAAGGGTTTAACATTGTGTTTTGAAATTGTAAAACACCTAAACTTAATGGTTGTAGTTATTACGGTAATCTAGTTTTAAGGATCGTGGTTATGTATATTGCACTTTTGAATTGTAAAATATGCAATATAAGATGTAAATATTTTAATATGCGCTTCCGATATATGTTGAAAAAAAAATGGTCATTGAAACTTGGGGTGTTATATTGAAAAAGTTCAAATGTCAAAGATCTTTAAAATAAAATACGCTTCGTAAATCATTATTCACATTTTAGCAAGTAATTGGTTAACAATTTGGTAGATTATCATTGTATATGGTGGATAAATGTTGGTGCGGAAGGAAATAACCGACGAACAAGATATGAAAGAGAGAGAAAAGGGGAAAGATAGTAGGAAGATATGAAAGAGAGAGAAAAGGGTTTGGAAAGATAGTAGGAAGATTTGTAGGAGATGTAAGGGTATAATAGTCCGCATATAAAATATCCCTGTGTACACATTAAACTTACATGTGGCAACGAATAATGGTGGTCAACGGTTATTTGTGTGGTGGTGGTAACCGGAAAATATCCTCAGTTGGTCGTTTGATTTTGTGTATATCTAACTTTACAAAAGCGGAAGGAAGACAGAGACATATATTCATATTTTGAGAAAGAAAATTAGGCCGAGAGAGTTGAAGAAAAAGTTTGCTTGTTTTGTGTTTAGGAAGAAGGTAAAAGGGCATTTTAGTCTTTTCATTTTGACTGAGGTGGAGGAGGGACTTGCAATGAAATAAAAAACCGGGTCAAGGGACTAGACCCGCACAATACCCGACCCAGGGACTGGTCTTGTAATATAGGTACAACCACAGGGACGGGCAATGTAATTTACTCTAGATTATAGATCCCAAAAAATATGGAACACAAGCTAATTTGAATTTTAATTATTTGACTAAGTATTTATGTTATGGGAAATGCTAATGACAGCCCTTAGGGCTGTCAATAAGACAGATATAATGCATTTATTGAACTTGAAGTTTCTTTTATAATCAAAGATTTTAATTAATACATCACCAATAAAATGAAAGTTTCAATGAATTTAATGCAAATCATAGCTGTATTAATTATAATTATGGATAAATAAGGAAACTTTATGTTTAATAAATACATTATATATGTCTTATTGACAGCCGCTGTCATTAGCATTTCCCTTATGTTATTAAAGACAAGATAATTAGTTAACTAATTTAAATTGAGGGCATTATAGACTTTTTTTTACAAAGCCTAATTGCTATTTACGTATACAAAAACCAGAATTAAAGATCAAGGGCTCTAACTATAAATACTAATACATATAAAGGCTAGGATTAGTCTATTTGAGCACCTCCAATGAAGGGTTGATTTAAAGCTTTTTTTTGCAAAAAAAGTGTTTAGTAAAGCTTTACATCATTGGACCAAAAGCTTTTTCAATCAAAAGCTTGACATTTATCAAGTCTTTCACTAAAGACTTTTTTGAAAGTTTGTGTGTGTAGTTTTTGAAAATAAAAGCTTTTAAAAGCTTTTTATTAATGGAGACAAAGCTTTTTACAAAAGCTTTTTTGAACAAAAATGATGTGGCAACCAAAAAAGCTTTTAATAGCTTATTGTCATCGGAGATGCTCTAAGATTTAATTAAGGGAAGTTTACATATTTAAAACTCGCTTTTAATTATTAAGAGAGAAGAGATTTTTTATATTAATTAAATGTAAAATCTATGAGAAGGGGCGTAACCGCGTAACTTGTACAACTTTAATTGGTTATAAGTTTTTTTAAGCTAACCATTCATTGCACAACATAAACAAATTTTTTTTTAGTATTTACAACTTTAATTGGTTATAAGTTTTCTTTAAGCTAACCATTAATTGCACAACATAAATAATTTCTTTTGGTATCTGCAACAATGTACGGAGTACATGACTACATGTAACAACTTTTTTAATTAAAATTAATATGCTAATACATGTTTAGTAATGTTGAGCCATGCCGGGCTTTTTAAGGCCAACCGTCATATAACACCATTATATATCAGTCTTCATTGTTAGGATGATGTGAGTGTTAATAAATCAAGGATAGTTCTATATTCAGTCTCTCACCAAAACCACCCACCACACCACATACGTTAACATATGTTAACGAATGCAATTTGACTAATCAATGATACTTATTTGAATATGTTAACAGTGTGATAATGCTTTATTCAAATCATCAGTTTAGAGGATTATGTGATGTTATAAGTCTAGACTAGGATTTTTGCAGTTATACAAAAATTCATATATATCTCAACTCAAAGATAATACACTTTTATCATCTTGTAAACTCAGCCACTCAGATCTTTCACCTACAATAAAAACTTATGCATGAATCTCCAACTAATGACCTTAAAATTGTGTAAAGCCAACAAAAATAACCATGTTAAAACTTAATATAACAATGATCTCGGTTTGGTTCTTTTGAGAGAAACGATCAGACCCATATCGGAACCGACCCTGACCCAACCGATGATATTTGGTCCGGTCCTCGGTCTGCAAATGTGGTGCGAATCGGATCTTGTTCCGTCCAGTCCCGAACCGCTTTGGTCCAATCCTGGATCATGTTACAAGAAAAGTACCCAATAATGATACCTTTATTAGTGACAAAAGAGTGGGTAAATGTATATATAACAAGTAAGTATTGGTATACATAACATTTATCCACTCTTTTTATAAGTATCACGGTACTGCACATGCCTGCATCTACTAACTCATCCATATGTAACCACTATGAAAGTGGAGATTAGCCACTATGAAAGTGGATGGTCTCCGTTAAAACACTTATAATTGGAATTCGTAAGTATCTAACTACAAAGGTTATATAAGCCGTAATTTATTACGAGTATTAATTACTTAGTTAGTATGCTGGTCAGATACGAGTCGAACTGAATCTATATTCTAACAATCACGTCAATTAATTGATATATGGGCTTCATTTGTAACTCGAATTCACATATTTTTGTATGGTTAGACCATCCACGTCAAATAAAGATGACTGCTTTAATGCCAACTGATATAATGCCAGAACTTCTAACTATTATTATATGACTAGTGATAAATACAACACATCCTTTGATACATATACCACCTTTTACACATTCTGAAACAGTACTGTACAACACTGCAATGCATGATTTTGGTATATAAAAAAAAAAAAAAAAATGTTGTATATATCAACACCCTTATTATATATGTAGTACTAGCCAAGCAAAATACTCCGTAAATGATAACACGTTTGCTAGATTTTCAAAATATGGTTGACAACACAAAATGAAAATTTAAAAAAAAAAAAAAAAAAAAAAAAGATTGCTTTAATGTCAACGTATGCTTTTTACAAAATTACAAATAAATAAATAAATAATCAACCAATAAGATAATCATGTTTAGTTTTAGGTCGTTGTAAATAAGCCTATTTAGTATTACTCGATAAAATTTGTTTACATTACAGAATAAACTTTATCTTAAGCATACGGTTTACATACTATGAAAAAGTTATGGATGGCGGATATTTACATATTTTTCATATAATTCACAAAAAAAACATCATGTAAAAGTTCTATCATCGGATATACTCCATCCGTCCCGGTTTAATAGTCCATTATTTTCATTTTGGGATGTCCCAAATTAATTGTCCATTACCAAATATAGAAAGGTAACATGATTCTTTTTACTATATTGTCCCTACTTTAAAAATTAAATTACAAAAGTGAAAGGAAGTTCAAATTAATTGATTAGGGGTAAGAATGTCATTGTGCAAAAAGTAAGTAATAATTATTATGTTTATCTTAAACTGCGTGTAGTTCTGTCTGGGAATAATTAAATAGGGACGGAGGGAGTAGTTGTTTTTGTTGCTTAAAATTATGAAATTCCTTTTGGGTGGTGGTGAAGGGCCTCTGAGCCTCTAGAGACTAGAGTGATAGATAATGGTGCAAATTCATTTGTACTTAAAGCTATTTAATTTCTTTTAATTAATCTACCCACCCTCCCAAGAGTTTTGTTTTTGTTATGAAACGTCCAATTCAATTTTGTTTTTTATTTTTATATATCGTTAATAAAAAATTAGATTATAAATTACTATCTATAAGGATTTTTCTAAACACAGCCCTTAGGGCTGCTTTTAACACGCTTAAACATCTTGTACAATAAAAATAACCGCCCCCTAAAATTAATTTTTAACCGTAACGTACAATACTTTTAAGCACACTAACAATAGCCCTAAGAGCTGTGTTTAGAAAAATCCTCTTTTTTAACAGTATCACTCTTCAAAATATTTACTCTAAAAATAATTCGTAGTAGTAGTATGCTCTAAGGAACGGTAGAGCATGTAGTTCAATAATTCTTTCTATATTGTATACTAAAGTTATTTGTATTTGGAGGGTAATCATACTCCCTTATAAATTGTTTATTACACCTTTCCCATTAATACCTTACGATTTAAAGATCGAATTTTACTATTTTGCCCACATTCAATAAACAAATAATGAACATTATAAGAAACTAAATAAACACATTTGGTACCTAAATGTAAAATTGGTAAGTATCAAATCATATTTATTTCGATTAAAAAAAGGAAAAAGTTTCTACTAAATAAATTAAACACGTTCTTATAAATAGCATTGTTCATTTAAGCTCGATTGTATAATGTTATTTTAATCATGAGTTACTTTTATTACAAGTCATTCTCTTCGTATAGAAATGGTAAAAACATTTGATGAGTTGTATTCCGAGTTCATATAAATAAAAATAATCATACACAAGAGTTAGTAAGAATGCGACTGTCAAATACGCTCAAAGAATAACAATACACACCAAACCATGATAATATATATACACTTCTACATTGTGCGAGTCAAGTACCGGTTTTTATTAAATGTCTCCAATTTCTGGAGAAAAAAAATTTGGCAACCTCTAAGTAGTCACATTAGCCCTTAGAGCAAAGCGTGCGGAGACATTATTTTATTTTAATCTTTTGCATACGACATTAATGTCATACATTACCATTATTAACACCAACTTGACATCATCTTGAATAAAAATTATAAAATCATTCGTGATATAAATGATATGTTTGGTTGAGGAGATTGTCAGAGATTTCAAAAGTTGAAAGGTGATTGAGATTCTATTTTCCTTAATCTTTAGCCCCAATACTAGAATAAATTACGTTTAGCAATAAGAAACAAGTAAAACTAATTGAAAATGAATTTCATAGAATTCCTTCAAATAAAACTCCTTCAATTAGCTATTTAAAATATAAGATTCAGTCACAATCTTCAACTACCATCTTCAACTATAACTAGTAATTTGTCGTCAAACATATACAAAAGATTAATGGTTAGAATATGGGCCAAATTAGTGCAGGGAAAAATATATCCAACTATTGTTCGTTGTGTGTACCCAATTTAATATTCATATGTTTGTATATTGAACTTTCAATAATGGCTTATTTATGTATCCGACCTTCATTTTTGGTTCTGATCTTGCAAAAACAAACATGATCTTAGGTAAGATGTCGATCCTAAGACCCTTACTTAAAACGTACTCAGTTTATTGTTTAAAAGTGTAATATGCTTTATCTCTTTTACTATTGTATATTTGTATATATGTGGTGTACATTCATTTCGTCTATTGTTTATATAAACTGACCAACATATACGTACTATAGAATTACAAAACACGAAAATGTGCATACAAATAGTCAAAATTGACACATTCAAATATTCAATGATATCTAGTTAGGGGAGGAAAAAAAAAACATAACTAATAAAGTAGTTGTGAATAGAGGCTACATCGACATTCTATATATACATACAGCTTAACACCTCTTTTGTAGTAGTGTTGGTCTATTTATATTGCTCAAATCAAAGGTTTGGTTTTATATTTTCACCTTAACATTTGCAACAAATTAAAAGATCACGTCGAAGATGAGAGTGAGTGTAGTTGGTGGTGGTGTTAGTGGGTTGGCATCCGCATATGTCCTCGCGAAAGCTGGGGTGGACGTGGTTCTATATGATCACTTTAGCAGTCAAGCGAAAACATTTACTGTTGATGGCGTTGATTTGGACCTTACTCTCATGGCCTTCAATCGGGTAACTTTCTTGATCTTCACTGTAATATTAATCATCTGCATGTCTATACTCTTGCTTTCAACATAGAGATCGATTATGTGGATATGAAATCATATATAACATTGTGTACTTTATATGTGGACAATAAAAGTTTGTAAGTTTTTTTAATCAATAAAATGTTTCGGAAAACATCCACAATAAAAAATTTCAATCCATAAAACGTTTCGATAAGCATCCACAATGAAAAGTTTTATAGAGCATTTTACCATTCGTAAGAAACTTTCACTCTAGTAAGAAAAAGCTTTAAAGTACACAAAAACCATTAAACATGTATTAAAATAGTGTAAAGTGATGAGGTTTAGGTGACGACAGTTTGATATATCTCGATCAAGCTTTGCTAAAAGAAGTAACAATATAAATACGTAGTAGTAATTAAAAGTTTTAATTTGGGAGATGATATTTTCACTATCAATTTTGATACATCCACCATAAAAGAATATAATACATGTTGATGATGGATCTATCAAAAATGAAAGTGGATTTATCACTACCCTTTTAATTTACTAGCTTTTTGAATAGTAAAAAGCAATAAAACTAAGTATACCGAAGCGACATATTTTAGCTTTTTTTTTGACATATTTTACCCTTCTAAGACCACTCTCATCCCTGACTAAAACTGACTGAAACCGACTGAGCCACGTCAGCGCTACGTCAGCTTTTTCAAAAACTGACTCAAACTAACGAACCCCTGCCATCAGTGTCCCGTTACTTTAATTTGTGGGTCCCACATTTACCAATTTACCTTTAATATTATACACACAAAAAAACAAAAACAAAAAAAAAATAGGACTTGTCGGATTTCCGACGAGGAAAAGTGACGGACCAAAGTGACGCAGCCGTAACATCGGTGTCGGTTCGTTGGATTAAACCGACGAGAACCGAGGATGACCGCTAGGAGGAGTCTAAGTATCATTGCATCAATATATATATGTATATATATATATATATATATATATATATATATATATATTAAAAGAAGAAAAGAAAATGCTTTACGACCGGGTGTTGAACTACATTTTCGTTTTTTACGATCAAAAAATGACTTTTTTAATCTTTTGAACCATCTTGACACAAAAAATTAAAATAAAATCGTTTTATATCTGAAGATATAATATTTATACCTTGTATTTTCAAATTAATAAGAAAAGGCAGAACAATTTTTGTAGTTAATCTTGATCATATTATTCTTTTTCTTGTGCACACTTAATTCCGGACAAATTAAGTGTTTTGATTCGTTTTCATAGGTATATATTAGCATGCATGGTTTTCTATATAGTATAGAAATTTCATAAAAATAGTATATAACATTGGTCTCCAACTATGAGATGACAATTTTTAGAGGCGACTAGAATCCTGACCCGAAAGTGATACTAAAATTAACGGGGTTAGCTATGAGATTTTTTTAAATTTGAGGGAACCTTTAACCCCGGATCCGTAGATCCACGGAGCCCCACCCGCAAGAGGCAACCCGTCCGGCTAAACACCTGGCCCCAGTGACCCCACACACGGGTGCATAGGATTTTTTGTATTCCCAGAGGCTCGAACCCGGGTGGGGGGTGAGAATTTGCGGCAGCGGTACCACTGAGGCAAAGCCCCATTGGTAGCTATGAGATTTACAGCATGTTAACACCCAAACCCTTTAAATTATCAATCGGGTTCCAGTAAACAAGTCGACGCACAAACTTGTAAAAGATGGAAGTTTTTTTAGTTCTAACCCCTTTAATTCTTCTTAGAGAAAATTACAAAAACCGTCCTTATGGTTTGACCTAAATTGCACATTCAGTCCTTTAATTAATTTAATTACATAGATCGTCCTTTCTTTTGAAACTTGTTACGTAAATAGTCCTTTATACTAACGATTGTTAAATCTCCGTTAAAAAAGGATCACGTGTGTAGTTTTTTTTTATTCTTTTAAAGTTTATAATTTTTAAGTAGATATAAATTATAAAATTTAAAATATGTATATATACATTATTAGGTGTACAACATCATTTTTAGCTTTCACATTTCACTTAGCAAATTCATTGTCAAATTGTTCCTCTTCCACATTTGTCTTTTATCACTCAAGGACTCTCCATTACCCATTCATCTTATCTCGTAATGACTTTAGTGGCCACCATCTTTTCTCTTTTGTATCCTTTTCGATAACCATAGCTTTAAAATAAAATGACTTTGAAAAGTGATAACTAATTAAGTCAAAAATGTATATTTAGGTAGGAAAAGATGGTGGTGGAATATAAATTTGATGTTATAGATAGGGGTGTTAACGAACTGAGCACTTAACGAGCTACTCGAGTTCGAACTCGTTTATCTCGAATTCGAGCATAATACTATTCGAGCCCGAGTCAGGTTCGAACATAAAAAGACTGCTCAATTAGTTTTACGAGCCGAGCTTCAAAACAATAAATTCGACTCGGCTCGTTAGGATGAGATGAGCACACTATAAATATTAACATCAAGAATCTAATTACATACTTATTATTAGTGTTTGATGATAACTAATTAACTTACTCATTTTAAGTTTAATTAAGTGTAAATGTCTTTTACAAACTTTATTTTAAGTTTCATACAAAAGTAAGTATCCTTTTTAATGAGCTTGTTTAAGCTTATAAAAGATTTTATCGAGTTTGAGCTTCTAAACAAACATTTTGAGCTCAAATAACTATTTTTTTTCTTTTTGTAAATTGTCATAAACTTAAACGAGTATAGATCTCGAGCTCGAACACTAAATAATTATCTGAGCCCGAACTCGAATATGGTTTTAAAAAGTTAATCGAGTTCGAGTCGAACTCGAACATACTTACTTATTTTTTAAACGAGTCGAGTCGAGCATCATAATATTCGAATTGACTCGGTTCGTCAACATCTGTAACATCCTCTCCAATAGCCTGGTATTTTCTATTTATATTTGCGTATTTAATTGTGTTAAATAGTTTTTGCGATATAATTGTTTAATTGTGAAAGTTGGTGAAATAAGTCTCAGGACTTAAAGTGAATGATGAAATGTTGCTCGTTTTAAAATATTAAAGTTGACGGAACAATAAAATAAATTTCTTGTATTTGATGGTTAGGTTCCAGACAATAGATTTAGAGCGGGTATAAAATACCCACACTGTTAAATGGTTAAAAAGATGGGTCGATCATTTACTTGTTACTTTACCAATTCCTTTTCTAATCTTTCTCTCAAACAAAAACACATAAACCCTAAATTAAACTTTGGATTAAATCATCCACTTGAAAGGGGAATCGAAGTGTGATTCAAGCTAGTATCATCATCATCATCTAGCATAATCTTCTTGTTCATTTATAGATGGTAAGTATATGTATATTGCATAAGTTCATATTCCAATTATATGAAGATTTGATTAAATTCTTGGATGTTATTGTTGTTAATATAGGTTTGTAAAGCATTAGAAATAGGTTTTGATAAAGTTAGAAGCTAGTCACATGAGTATTCTGCATATTGATTCGTATTTTAGTTTTGGGTTTTGAAATTCTGGGTTGTGCCATGATCGAACTGAGTTTGCTGGGTTTTATGTTAAAGCCGATCGGCTATGCCAAAGCCGATCGGTTATACTGTAAAAGCCGAACGGCTTATTGTAGCCGATAGGCTTTGTTAGTTAAAAATCATATCAGAAATTGGACCTCGAATAAAAGTCTGAAAATTAACGGTGGAAGCCGATCGGCTATGGCTGAGTCGATCGGTTATGAGAACTAAGCCGATCGGCTATGGAGGTTGAAGCCGAACGGCTATGATCAAAAATAGAATTAAAATAGTTAGATCCTTTGAATTGTAATTGCTATGTATAACTATATTTGGAAACCAAATATACAAAATAATTAAGTTATGATCTAACTGTATTAGTGATTGTGTAATAGTATAAGTACTAGTGTAAAGTCGTTAGTTGTTTAAGTATTACTTATTAATGACAAGTTCTAACTTGTGTTGTTGCGTGATGTTTCAGATACCCCAAAGACTCAGTGATTAATAGCTGGGTGTGTTGACTGCAAAGGTATCGGTGAGTGGATTCAAAACTCATCGTTTGTCTTAGTTGTAATCATTTGATTACGACGGGTAAACGTAGACTTGATTATTGAGTTGATTAGTTGTTATTGTTGATCATATGCCTATATGTGCTTTGTGTGGCCTTCGGGCATTGTTGTTAATGAGGTCAACAAGTTGATGAACTGTTGGTTGGGCTAGTGAGTTGTTGTGTGAACGGTACAGGGATGTACTTCATTTGTTGTGTGTGCTGAAATGTACCTAAGTATGATAAACACTAGCTATCGGTCTCGTCCGTTATGGCCATACGGATATGTTTGGATAAGTGATCTTTGGGGAGCCGCCCGGGTACTAAGGTTATCCCCGGATCCGCCGATCCTCATTAAGTTGTTGTTGATTGTTGTGGTTGCGAATACTTGTTGTAGTTAATTGGTTTAGCTAAGTTAAATGTTGAGTGTTGGATTTACTCACTTAGCTATGTGCTAATCCCTCGTTGTTACTTCCTGCAGACTTTTGTTATATGCATACGGGTGGGTAGCAGGAAGGTCAAACCTTGGAAGCATGGAATGTTTGATATTCAAGCTACTCTGATTATTTTTTTGTAACAACTCAGTTTAGTTCATATAATACCCCGTCATGCTAGACTTTTGAACAAGTGTTAAATCGTAGTAACTTAACCATCTAAACTGTTTTAATACTTTGGAATATTATGTAACCATGTCTTGCGTTTTATTTACTTACGCTTCCGTATTATCTATAATATTATTAGTATAGAATGAGGGGTGTTATAAATTGGTATCAGAGCATAGTTTTGGGATAATTGTTCATTGTTGAATGATCAATCCCAAAACCGGAGCATGATATATCAAACATTCTTTGGTATGGGATTAGTATTGTTTGATGGCAGTTAGTATTTAGATGCTAACGATTAACAAAAGTTTAAGTGTTGTGTTGAATTTCAGAAATGGCAGATAACGAACCACCGACCACCAACCCCAACAATGCCTCCAGGATTGTCGCTCCTCACTTAGAGACTAATACCGAGCAACACGATCATAATGGTACTTCTCAACCAACCGGACACCAATTTAACCGAGACGAGTATATTCATGAGATGGAAGACGAGTTGGTATTTCTTAGGGAATTCAAGAGGAAAGCTGAGGAAGCTGCGACTAGACAGTTATTTCAGCAAGCCCCAGTCTTTGGTTCTGGTTCATCCTCTCAAATGGAAAAGAAGTGTTCATACAAGACTTTTATGGCGAGTCGACCACCAGAATTTCAGGGAAGTAAAAACCCTACAGTAACGTTAAATTGGCTTAGGGATATGGAACGCAAGTTTGATGTGACTTGTTGTGAGGAGGAACTTAAGGTCAAATATCCGGTTCAATGCTTGAAGGACGAGGCTATGGTTTGGTGGGATTCCGTTACCGGACACATGATGCAACAACAAAAGGAATCTATTAATTGGTCTCAATTTCATCAGGCTGTGCGTAACCAATATTGTTCGGATTTTGATATTGCTAGGATTCGGAGAGAGTTTGTGAATCTTCGATTGAAGGATGACATGACTATTGATGAACTGATCTCGCAGTTTACGGATAAGCTTAGGTTTGTGCAACAATGGGTTCCGGATGAGAAAACGCAAATCGAACAATTCGTGGATACCTTACCGGATAACTATCGTACGGTTGTGAGATTGGCTAAGGATTTAACGCATGCATTCAATCTTGCAAGATCCGCCGATAGTGATTTAAGTGGTTTGCGATTGTGGCAAGGAAGGGATACCAATTTTCAAAGAGCAAGAACTGAATCTTCGGGTAAGAATAAATCTAGGTGGCAAGGGAATCGGCAGGGTGGTAAGAAATTTGTTGGAAGAAGTGGTTCTTCAGGAAGTTCCAATAGTTCAAATTGGTGTAGTTCGTGTAGGTCTCGGCATGAGGGTCCGTGTACGGTTAAGACGAACAAATGTATGAAGTGTGGTGAATTAGGTCATGAGATAAAAAGTTGCCGTTATCCAAATTTTGTTTGTTGGACTTGTAAGAAAGAGGGGCATAGGGTTGGTCAATGTCCTGAGGCAAAGTCGACGGGGTCGGGTTCTGTTGGGAGTTCGGGATCTTCCGGTCAGAAAAGAAAGAACCCTCCTCCAGTAACTAGTAGGGCTTTCCAGATGACGGTTGATGAGGCCGTGCATACTGAAGATGTTATCACCGGTACATTTCTTATAAACTCTGTACCTGCACGTGTATTGTTTGATTCGGGTGCTAATTGTACTTTCATTTCTGTGCAATTTTGTGATAAGTTGAAATTAGCCCCTACTGTGATAACAAAGCCTATAGAAGTAGAAATAGTTAGTGGTAAGTTAGTTCCTGTTACCACCTCGGTGACTGGAGTTAATATTACTATTGATGATCATGTATTTCCTATTTCCTTCTTGTTGATGCCAATCCCTAGTTTCGATGTAATAATTGGTATGGATTGGTTGAGCCATTATAAGGCTAGTATTGATTGTCATCGGAAGTTGGTTAGGATCCCAATCTCCGAAGGGTCATATGTTGTGGCTCGAGGAGAACGGGATGGTGTAGCTATTCCTTTGATTTCTTTGATGAAAGCTAGGAAGTCTTTGTCAAAAGGTTGTGAGTCATACCTAGCCTATGTAGTCGATGCCAAATTAGAAAGGAAAACTGTTTCGGATGTTCCTGTTGTTTGTAAGTACCCTGAAGTGTTTCCCGATGAATTGCCTGGGTTACCACCAGTTAAGGAAGTAGAATACAGAATTGATCTTGTTCCGGGTTCGTCGCCAATTGCTAAAGCTCCCTATAGGTTAGCTCCTTCTAAGATCCGTGAAATGATGAATCAAATTCAGGAGTTGTTGGATAAAGGTTTTATCAGACCTAGTTCCTCGCCGTGGGGTGCACCAGTATTATTCGTGAAAAAGAAAGACGGGACGTTGCGCATGTGTATTGATTATAGAGAGTTGAACAAGAGAACGGTAAAGAATAAGTATCCTCTTCCTAGAATAGATGACTTGTTTGACCAGTTACAGGGTTCTTCAGTGTATTCTAAAATTGATCTGAGGTCGGGTTATCATCAGGTTCGTGTTTGTGAAGAAGATATACTTAAAACTGCTTTCCGAACCAGGTACGGTCATTATGAATTTTTGGTTATGCCTTTTGGTTTGACGAATGCTCCAGCGGTATTTATGGATTTGATTAACCGTGTGTGTCGACCATTTTTAGATCAATTTGTTATTGTTTTCATTGATGATATACTTATTTATTCGAAATCTGAAACTGAGCATGCTAAGCATTTGAGATTGGTTCTTGAAACATTGAGACGGGAACAGTTGTATGTAAAGTTTTCCAAATGTGAATTCTGGATTCGAGAAGTTCAGTTTTTGGGTCATATAATTTGTCGAGATGGTGTGAAAGTAGATCCATCAAAGATTTCAGCTGTGATGAATTGGAATGCGCCGAAATCTGTTTCTGAGATAAGAAGTTTCCTTGGGTTAGCGGGATATTATCGGAAATTTATTAAAGATTTCTCTAAGATAGCCGGTCCGTTAACTAAGTTAACCCGTAAAGAGGAGAAGTATGTTTGGACTGAGCAACAGGAACAAGCTTTTCAGACATTGAAACAATTGTTGTGTCAGACACCGATTTTAGCATTACCAGAAGGTACTGATGACTTTGTGGTTTATTGCGACGCTTCATATTCGGGTTTGGGTTGTGTTTTAATGCAAAGGGATAGAGTTATCGCTTATGCTTCGCGACAGTTGAAACCGCATGAGAAGAATTATCCTACGCATGATTTAGAACTCGCCGCAGTTGTTTTTGCCCTAAAACTTTGGAGACATTACTTATATGGGACTCGATGTGTTGTTTGCACCGATCACAAGAGTTTGCAGTATGTGTTCTCCCAGAAAGAATTGAACATGCGGCAGAGACGATGGTTGGAATTGATAAAAGATTATGACTGTGAAATTAGATACCATCCGGGCAAAGCTAATGTGGTAGCCGATGCTTTAAGTCGAAAGAATACTCCTGAACGAGCTTTCTATTTAAAAGTGAATGTTTCCTTGGATTTGATCGATCAAATTAAAGTTATGCAACTTGAGGCATTGAAGGATCAGAATTTGAAATCGGAAATCATGTTAAAACGCAAGGATGAATTAGTTGATGATTCAAGGGGATTAAAGACTTATCAGTCTCGTGTTTGGATTCCTTCCATTGGTGGTATTCGAGATTTGATTTTGAATGAGGCTCATAAGTCACGAATGTCTATTCATCCGGGTAGTACTCGAATGTATAATGATTTGAAACCGTTGTATTGGTGGCCAACGATGAAAACCGACATTGCAAAGTTTGTGGGATCTTGTCATATTTGTGCTCAGGTCAAAGCGGAACATCAAAAGCCGTATGGGTCGTTAAAACAGTTAGAAATACCCGAGTGGAAGTGGGATCACATAACTATGGATTTTGTGACTAAATTACCGCGTACTGCTCGAGGCAATGATATGATTTGGGTGATAGTGGATCGATTGACAAAAAGCGCACATTTTCTTGCTACGAGTGAGACAACATCGTTGACTAAACTTGCTCAGTTATATGTTAATGAAATCGTCTCCAGACATGGTATTCCCTTATCGATTGTGTCAGATAGAGATACTCGTTTTGCTTCTCGTTTTTGGCAAAGTCTACAACAAGAGTTGGGTTCACGGGTAAATCTTAGCACAGCTTATCATCCTCAGACAGATGGTCAGTCAGAACGTACGATTCAAACTCTAGAGGATATGCTTCGTGCTTGCATTCTGGAATATGGAGGTTCATGGGATTCACATCTTCCGTTGGTTGAATTTACTTATAACAATTCGTACCATTCTAGTATTGGAATGCCTCCGTATGAAATGTTGTATGGTCGTCGTTGTCGCACACCTACTTGTTGGTTAGAGGCAGGTGAGAAACAGTTTGCTGGACCCGACATTGTACAAATAACCGCTGACAAAGTTGCTATCGCACGTGAGAAGTTGAAAGCCGCAAGAGATAGGCAGAAACAGTATGCGGATCCTAAAAGACGACCGGTTGTATTTTCCGAAGGTGAATTAGTGTATCTTAAAGTTTCTCCGTGGAAAGGGGTGATTAGATTCGGAAAACGTGGAAAGTTGGCGCCTAGGTACATTGGTCCATTCAAGATTCGACAAGTTGTAAATGATCAGTCGATGGCATTGGATCTTCCTCACGAACTCTCTGGTATTCATGACACGTTTAATGTATGTTACTTGAGAAAGTGTAATATCGAGGATCAGTCGCAAATTCTTCCGTTGAAAGATTTGAGGGTTGATCAAACTCTGAAATTGGTTGAAGAACCGGTTGAAATTGTTGATCGAAAGATTACCAAACTTAGGAAGAAACAAATTCCTATGGTGTTAGTTAAATGGAGACATAGTTTAGGTTCCAACCTAACATGGGAGAGCGAGGAGTCGATGAAATCCAGATATCCTGGATTGTTTGTTGATGTTGAGATTTCGGGGACGAAATCTCCTTAAGGAGGGGAGATTTGTAACATCCTCTCCAATAGCCTGGTATTTTCTATTTATATTTGCGTATTTAATTGTGTTAAATAGTTTTTGCGATATAATTGTTTAATTGTGAAAGTTGGTGAAATAAGTCTCAGGACTTAAAGTGAATGATGAAATGTTGGTCGTTTTAAAATATTAAAGTTGACGGAACAATAAAATAAATTTCTTGTATTTGATGGTTAGGTTCCAGACAATAGATTTAGAGCGGGTATAAAATACCCACACTGTTAAATGGTTAAAAAGATGGGTCGATCATTTACTTGTTACTTTACCAATTCCTTTTCTAATCTTTCTCTCAAACAAAAACACATAAACCCTAAATTAAACTTTGGATTAAATCATCCACTTGAAAGGGGAATCGAAGTGTGATTCAAGCTAGTATCATCATCATCATCTAGCATAATCTTCTTGTTCATTTATAGATGGTAAGTATATGTATATTGCATAAGTTCATATTCCAATTATATGAAGATTTGATTAAATTCTTGGATGTTATTGTTGTTAATATAGGTTTGTAAAGCATTAGAAATAGGTTTTGATAAAGTTAGAAGCTAGTCACATGAGTATTCTGCATATTGATTCGTATTTTAGTTTTGGGTTTTGAAATTCTGGGTTGTGCCATGATCGAACTGAGTTTGCTGGGTTTTATGTTAAAGCCGATCGGCTATGCCAAAGCCGATCGGTTATACTGTAAAAGCCGAACGGCTTATTGTAGCCGATAGGCTTTGTTAGTTAAAAATCATATCAGAAATTGGACCTCGAATAAAAGTCTGAAAATTAACGGTGGAAGCCGATCGGCTATGGCTGAGCCGATCGGTTATGAGAACTAAGCCGATCGGCTATGGAGGTTGAAGCCGAACGGCTATGATCAAAAATAGAATTAAAATAGTTAGATCCTTTGAATTGTAATTGCTATGTATAACTATATTTGGAAACCAAATATACAAAATAATTAAGTTATGATCTAACTGTATTAGTGATTGTGTAATAGTATAAGTACTAGTGTAAAGTCGTTAGTTGTTTAAGTATTACTTATTAATAACAAGTTCTAACTTGTGTTGTTGCGTGATGTTTCAGATACCCCAAAGACTCAGTGATTAATAGCTGGGTGTGTTGACTGCAAAGGTATCGGTGAGTGGATTCAAAACTCATCGTTTGTCTTAGTTGTAATCATTTGATTACGACGGGTAAACGTAGACTTGATTATTGAGTTGATTAGTTGTTATTGTTGATCATATGCCTATATGTGCTTTGTGTGGCCTTCGGGCATTGTTGTTAATGAGGTCAACAAGTTGATGAACTGTTGGTTGGGCTAGTGAGTTGTTGTGTGAACGGTACAGGGATGTACTTCATTTGTTGTGTGTGCTGAAATGTACCTAAGTATGATAAACACTAGCTATCGGTCTCGTCCGTTATGGTCATACGGATATGTTTGGATAAGTGATCTTTGGGGAGCCGCCCGGGTACTAAGGTTATCCCCGGATCCGCCGATCCTCATTAAGTTGTTGTTGATTGTTGTGGTTGCGAATACTTGTTGTAGTTAATTGGTTTAGCTAAGTTAAATGTTGAGTGTTGGATTTACTCACTTAGCTATGTGCTAATCCCTCGTTGTTACTTCCTGCAGACTTTTGTTATATGCATACGGGTGGGTAGCAGGAAGGTCAAACCTTGGAAGCATGGAATGTTTGATATTCAAGCTACTCTGATTATTTTTTTGTAACAACTCAGTTTAGTTCATATAATACCCCGTCATGCTAGACTTTTGAACAAGTGTTAAATCGTAGTAACTTAACCATCTAAACTGTTTTAATACTTTGGAATATTATGTAACCATGTCTTGCGTTTTATTTACTTACGCTTCCGTATTATCTATAATATTATTAGTATAGAATGAGGGGTGTTATAACATCCTTAGTTATAGAGGAGAATATGATCAAATTTGATAATGAATAAAATGAGTGAAATGAAAATAATGTTTATGTGCACCATATAATGTATATATACATATGCTAGATTTTATTATTTATATTTTACTCAAAACAAATTAAAGAATTAAATTTTTTACATGCATGGTCCTTTTTAACTGAGATTTAACAATCGTTAGTGTAAAGGACTATTTACGTAACAAGTTTCAAAAGAAATGATCATCTATGTAATTAAATTAATTAAAGGACTAAATATGCAATTCAGGTCAAACCATAAGGACGATTTTTGTAGTTTTCTCTTCTTCTTATTAGAATTTAGAACCGTTTGACCTGACACCAACCCGAAATTAACCTTTCAAATTTGACCATTTGACCCGAAACCAACTTGTCAATCCATTTACTGTATATACAATAGTGGTGAGATATTGTCGTTTCATATGTAAATAACTAGAGTTGTTGCTCCGCTTCGCTGGAGGGAGTCATTAGCAATTTAGCACTACAGCATGTATAGCTTATCCAAAACTATATATTTTATGTGAAAATTTTAAAATTAAAAGTTTGATTCATTTGTATTCCATAAATTATATACGTCATAGAAAAACTAAATATTCTTTAGGAAAACTATTATCGAGTACAGTTAGATTATTAGAAAAATAGTACGAACACTTAGGACGCGTTTAGTTACAGAAAAATTTCTCCATTTTTTTATTTTCATTTCTCTAGAGAATGAGAATTGTTTTACTCCTATAGAAAAGCATGGAAATTTTAGAAAACGTGTTTAGTTGCAAGGGGTGAAGTTTTCCTTTTTTAAAAAATACTCCGTAGTAAATATGGAAAACTTAGAAAACCACCTAAAGTTGTTTTCAACTTGTAGTTATAAAAAAGAAAACAAAGATTTTCCTTTTCTTATAAAAGTTTTTTAGAAAACTCAAATTTGAATACGTTTTCTAATTTTCTTGTTTTCTTAGAGAATTTTTCTAGAAAAGTGAGGAGTTTTCTGTAACTAAACGCACCCTTAGCAATAAATAGAATAATGTCATGACCCGCACATAAACTTTTAGAACGTTTTGACACTTGTATGTTGAATAATTTCATGAAATAATATATTATCGTTATTGTATCATTTATTTACAAAATTAAGTATAAAAAACACGATGTATTTATTCTTTAATTTTTTGAACTAACGGAGCACACGAATACATGATATTATTAACGTTTTATAAAATTTAAAAAAATACTGATTTATTCACTCTTTTTCTAGTGGAAAACCATTCCATAAAAGTTACCTAAATTAATTAATTAATTACCTTAGTATCCATTTATTAAATTGAAAATACAACATGATGTAGTGATGTACACCTGTACTCTATTATATTACTGCAAAATCATAACCACCGATAACACCCATTGGTTCAAGAAACGGTGGGGGTGGTTTCCTCTTATACATATTTACCTTTAAAATAAAACACTAATCATCTCCTATATCTAACTATATCTATGTCTCTCTTTTCTCAAAAATCTGGCAGTTAAACACTTAATAACACTCCTCATCACAACAACTATGCTTCCATTTCCATCCTCTCATCTTCTCATACATAAATAACAAAAAATGTTAACTGTTAAAAGCAATCGCATTGTCTCTCTCTATCTCAAAGATGTGAAGTTTACAACCCACCGGAAAAGCAAAACGTCACCGCCAACAACCAGCAAGACGTCTTTGTAACATAACACCCCACCAAAACGGCTAAGAATCTAGCAAAACCATACGAGTCTAACCATACCACTGAAGCGCCGCCAAACACATCTCGCGGGAAAGGGTTTGTCCGACCAAAAGTTAGCCTTTTCCGGCTCACTTCCGATCCGGCGAGTGAAGTGACACAGCCACCGTGGCTGTATCTGGTGGTGTTTCGTACCCAGATCCACCGTCGGGTGATCTCGAACTTGACCGGAAAATTTTCCGACAAACCTCTACTGCCATAGACCGCCGTTGCTGCTGACGGAAAATCTTATACGATTCCAGTTGAAGGATTGTTTTGTTGTTTTTGATCAAAAGCATGTATCATCTCACTTTAAAACATACAGTACATTATTTTTCCTTATTATTGTCTCAGACTCTCAGCCACTATTATTGACTTTTGTTACAAAAAATAATACGGAGTATATAATAAAATACGAGTAGAAAAGTACTCTGTTGCCCATGAAAAGTATGCAAAACGTCAATCTGCTTCTATATGAAACGACATCCATATTACCCTTGAAAGTAGGGGTGTTCATCGGTTCGGTTTACGGTTTACGGTTTGAATTCGGTTCGGTTTCCTCGGTTTGGGAATTTTTGGGAAGCAAACCGTAAACCGAACCGTACACCAAATTCAGTGTATTTAACCGAACCGCAAACCGAATTGAATACGGTTCGGTTTCGGTTTGAAACCGGTTTAAAACCGAAAACCGAATTGGAGTTCTTGTGCATAAATCATTGACTAAAAATTATTGACTAAAAACTACTTGCTGTTGAACCATTTTTCTTAATGCTAAACAAACATATTACAATATATACGAAGTTAACAAATTACTTCCTAAATCCAAATAATTAAATACAAAGTTAACAGATTACAATATATACCGTCTACGGATCTGATGATTGTGTGTTTAATGGACGCATGAATCGCCAACAAAACAAAACCAATATTCCACAAATTAGACGAATACACACATTAACAGTTTAGATCTAACCAATCAAATATATGAAGAATAAATCAAGTTCAATACCAAACATTTGCCACACTACCAGTCAAATAAGAACAACACAAAAAAAACACAAGCCATTGACAAATAGAAATACTGGTTCACCAAAAATCCTTGAAATCCAAAGACCTGATCTGAAGCAAACTTCTACCTAAAATTGATGGAATTATATAAATCACATCATATCCAAAGCGGCGGTGGTAGTATGGGTTTCTAGTTTCAGAAGTAGTGGTGGTAGTGAGTGGCAGCGTTGGTGGTGCTGGTAGGTGTCGGCGGTGGTGGCGACTACAAAGAGAGAAATGAAGGAAAATGACTTGTGGATGTTTTGTGGAGAAAAGATCATAAGCGCCTAAGCGGCTGCGGTAGTGGGTGTCAACGGTGGTGGTGGTGGTGGGTGTCGGCGGTGGCGGCGATTATAGAGAAATAGATGAAGGAAGTGTGTGTTTTTGTGATGTATAGTATGTGTTTTTGTTATAGAGGAGGGTTATATAATTGGAGGATATAAGTTGAGTTTGTATTGTTAAATATGATTGGAGGATACAAGTTGACATGGATTACGATCTAATGGCTAGTATTCAATATTCAATAAAAGAAATGAATGGTGAGGATTGTATATTGGATGAATTTTAAGAATGGGTTAAGATTATTAATTATACATCATACATACATATACATATATTTAAAAATAAGAAAATATATAGTATTTTTGAATTCGGTTTTCGGTTTAACCGTTTAAATTTTTTTTGAAACCATTAACCGAACCGTAAACCGTTTAATGAATTCGGTTTCGGTTATAACCAAACCAAAAACCGAATTTGAAATCGGTTCGGTTTAAAATCGGTTTTATTCGGTTCGGTTTTTCGGTTTAAACGGTTTCAAACCGTATATTGCCCACCCCTACTTGAAAGTATTCAAAACGACAATTTCTCTATGTCAAACGACAATCAATCAACCACAAATGTACTATAGTACAATGTTGTTTGACACTATTCATTAGGGGTATCATAGTAATTTTGCATTAAATTGTACTATACATCCTTTCACACTATTGGTCACGTACAACCTTCCCATGTGCTATTGAATAATAATGAGTGATGATGAATTTTTTTCTATTCAAAAAGTTAATAATATTATTATCAATATTAATTGATATATAAAATATACCATAATTATTAAATCTATACATAATACTCCCTCCGTCCCAATTTTATTGTCACCAGACAAAAAGACACGCAGTTAAAGAAAATATAACTATCTCTCTCTTACTTTTTGATAAAATGACAGTTTTACCCTCTACTTTTTACCTATTTTTTTGTCTTATATATATACACTAGGGGTAAAAAAGAACTTTATTTCCTTAAACTTTCTATTTATGGAAGTGGACAATTAATTTGGTACACCCCAAAATGGAAATAATGGACAATAGAAATGGGACGGAGGGAGTACATAATAATAATATATGTTTTAAAGTGAGATGATATCTTGATTATTAAACAACAAAAACATCCCCTCAACCGGAAGCGTATAAGTTTTTTCGGCACCACCGACGGCGGTCTATGGCAGCATAAGTTTGCCGGAAAATTTTCCGGTCAAATTCAAAAAAACCCGACAGTGGATCTGGGTATGCAACACCACCAGATACAGCCCCGGTGGCTGTGTCACTTCACTCGCCGAAAATCGGTCGGAAAAGGGCAAGAACACCGGAGATGGCCGACATCATTTTACACGTGTAGAGGCGTGGTTACGACGATGGTTGTGAGGTGCAAAGACGGCAATATGCCACCTGCCGGAGTAGATATGAGAATGGAGGTTATAGCACGTACGGTGGCACGTATAGGCATGACAGTATAATTTTCCAGAATGTCATTATGGAAATCATGGATTAAATTTGTATAGTCATTATAAGTGGCAAAATGAATGGGTCGGTCGGGTCAAGATGGGTCATTTAAGAGGATGGGTCTAAACGGGTCCAGATCAAATGGGTCTCGAGTCGGGTCGACCCATCGGGTTTCCACCAAACTTTTTTTTTATTTGAATGAAAAATGAAAAAAATGAAATGAGGTGAAAAAAAAAAATTACCCGCTAGACCCGTTGATTAATTGTTATACAATTGGAGATTATATTAAATACCCATTTAGACTCATCCAAAAAATGGGGGGAGACCCAACAAACTCATCCCCTCATAAATATTAACCAAGTTGACCCATAAATAATCAATGGGTCTAAAATTGTCACTTCTAAAAGTCATGCTACTTGAATTTGGCTTCTTTGTAAATGAGATAATTATTAGAAAGAGGAGATGTGAGATGAAAGAGAATATGTAGTTCAGAAGAGAGGTGAAGAGGGTTTTGTGTGGTGTAGTGATAATGATGTTTTAGCTGGTTACTTGAATGTGGCTTCTTTGTAAATGAGATAATTATTAGAAAGAGGAGATGTGAGATGAAAGAGAATATGTAGTTTAGAAGATAGGTGAAGAATAGGGTTTTGTGTGGTGTAGTGATAATGATGTTTTAGGTTACTTGAATGTGGCTTCTTTGTCAATGAGATAATTATTAGAAAGAGGAGATGTGAGATGAAAGAGAATATGTAGTTCAGAAGAAAGGTGAAGAGGATTTTGTATGGTGTAGTGATAGATGTTTTAGCTGGTTATTTGAATGTGGCTTCTTTGTAAATGAGATAATTATTAGAAAGTGGAGATCTGAGATGAAAGAGAATATGTAGTTTAGAAGAGAAGTGAAGAAGAGGGTTTTGTGTGGTGTAGTGATAATGATGTTTTAGGTTACTTGAATGTGACTTCTTTGTAAATGAGATATTTATTATTAGAAAGAGGATATGTGAGATGAAAGAGAATATGTAGTTCAGAAGAGAGGTGCAGAAATGGGTTTTGTGTGGTATAGTGATAATGGTGTTTTAGATTAGAGAGAGGAAAAGTTTATTTCAGATCTGTAGAGGTCACCTAATAACATAGTAAAAAGAAAAGAGACGTGTCAAAATAATACTAAGAAAAAGTCAATAAAAATTGTGAAAAATGCCACATTTTCAAACAGCAATTGTCACACTATCATTTAATTTCTTTAATGTAAAATATGCACTTTACTTTCATTTAGGTAAGTCATCTTCACATTTGTCTTAATTTTGTTCTCAACAATGACTATTGTCTATTTTACCCTTAAAATCAAATATTAAAAAAGTCAAACAACTTAAATTGTTTGATCATTAATTCAAATTTCTAATTAGTTGACAAAAATAAAAAAACTAAATAAAATCTATATTATTATTTTTTCGAATCATACAATTCTATCTATTTTAATTTAAACTCTATAAGTTAATTAATTTTAGTCTCACACTTATTGTTTTGTCTAATCAAATTATTGACGCTCAATTCTTACAGTTTTTAAATGCAAACTTTTTAACCCGAATCAAATAAAAAAACCTAATCGAACATCAATACATAGGTAATAACTCGTTGTATTGCGCGGGCACACTGCTAGTAATTTATTTATTTAAACTTATCATCGATGTAATTGCTTGTGCGTATGCAATTTGAGTTACATCATTAGTACCATTATTAATATATATATATAGGATTTTTTTTTCATTATTATTATACTAGATTTTAGACCCGTGTGTAAACACAGGAATCGAAAAGCAAAGCATCTTCATTTTTATTTTTATTTAGTCTCATTATCTCATACCATGCTCAAGTAAATAAATTACTACATTGTTTACGGAGAATTCATATACTTATTTGTTCTAATGTTGCTTAGTTATCAATATCCTTTATGAATGAGAAGTTATTAGAGCATTAGAATTAGATTATCATAACATGAAACTTGAATAAACTAACTGATAATGATAAAAACCTATACTTATAATCAGTTAGTCAGCACCTATATTTTTGATCAATTGGTCGGAACCTATATTGAAGTATAATTTGTCGCGACTTAATACTAAAACCATAAAAATTAAAGGGTTTTCTTAATAGTAAAGCTTGCATGCGCATATGGAGTCACAATTAACAAACCGATAATCAGTCACTCTAAAATATGGTAAAAGTTAAGGACTTTATCGAGTCAAGAAACTACTACAAAATACTCCTTTTCAAGACTACGATATAACATTGTAATAATTTTATCATCATCATCATCATTGTAACATCTTGTTTCTGGGCCTGGAAATAAATTGTATTTTAATAAGTTCGGTTGGTTTATTTAATAATAAACAAGTAAAAGAGTCTCAGTTTTTATAGTGACTAATGAAATATTGTTTGTTTTAAATAAACGAAGTTGACGGTAAAATAAAAGTATTTTGACTTACGGGTATTTTCGGGTTCCAGACAATAGGCTAAGAGATGGTATAATATTACAAATAATAAAAGATGGGGCGGTGGTGTAGCTGGATCAATTTTACCTAACTTATTACACTCTCATTTCTTAAACTCTCTCAAAACCTCACTCACATTAATTCAAAAGAAAATCAAGGAATAAACTAGTGATTGATCTTGCTAAGGGAAATCTGAGTTTCATCATCTTCTTCCTTTTGATTGTAAGTAATGCTAGTGTTCTTGGGTTCATTTTGTAGGAATTGGTAATATGATGAACATATGTAATTAGTGTAAATTGAAGCTTGGAAATTGTATTTGATGATTACTTGATGGTTATTCATGAATATATTGATGATTATAGGGTGATTATATGCTAGAAATGACTAGTGTTCTTCATTTAGTAAATAGGTTAGGGTTTGATGATTTTGGGAATTAAATGATGATGCATGAGTTAGATTGTTGCTAGAAGATGTTTGTTGTAGTTGTTATATGTTTATGGATGATGTTTGTGGTCTTTTACTTGGTAAAATTCGTGTTTGCAACTGATTTTGGTAAAAATGGGGTTTTGGTTCGTGATGTGTTTATGCTGAAAGTGCAGGTAGTTTTGAACGCGTGAACGCGATCCTGACCCTTTTCCCGGATCGCGTTCCTTAGTTATAATTTTGGCTAAATCGGATTTTGAACTATCAAACGCGATCCAGCCCTTTGTTCCGGATCGCGTTGCCAAGTGTATTTCGGTGACAGAACTTTTTCTTAAGGTGAACGCGATCCAGCCCCTATAGTCCGGATCGCGTTTGCATGAATAATTCTGACAAGTTGTGTAAATTTTGAAAATGCGTAAAGTCTTTTCAGGGTCACGGTTATGTAACAATTTCATTAACTCGGTTTGGGATGAGATTCACATGTTCACTCGGAAACGACCCAATGATCAAAACTATATTCTAATAGCCTAGGTGGTTTTTGGCCATTCGGGGTCATTTAAGGGTCGAAAATGACATTTTACAGTTTTTAAACATTAGTTCGGGATTTTTAATTTCAATTCTGATTGAACTTTTGTTTACTTAGACTTTAGAGATTACTTGATTTGATAAATATGTTATGATGATGATTATGAGACGAGTTATTGACTTGTTATCTTTGTGTTCCCAGATAAGCGGGCGGCCACTCAGTAAGATTAGACCACTGAGTTGGTGATCAGACGATAATATTCGGTGAGTGGAATTGTAGTCCTCGGTTCAACCCGGTTGTAACGAGTTCGCTTACGACGGGTAAACCAGGATAGTTTATATCAGTAGATTGTTGTTATTAGTCATACTGGTACCAGTTTTATTTGTTTATGTTGCTGGATATATGATTTGTTGCATGATTATTATTCGTTGCTTGGTTGATAACAGTTGTTGAACTGTTGTTAGTTGTTGGTTACTATTGCATTGTTGCTTGCAATATGGTTGATTTCAGAGGTCAACATTGGTTGGTTGGGTTTGGGTACTATTGTGTATCTGTCTAGGTTTCTTTGATACACATAGTTGAGAATAAACCTAGTCAGTGAAGGTAGTACTCAGGCTATCGGTAGATCACTGAGAATAGCATACAGTGGTCGTGGTTTTTGGGTTGGTTGTATACCAGGAACCGCCGGTCCTCTTGACGTTATGTGCTTATGTGTTTTACTTGTTGTAGTTTATCTTGTTGTAAGACTTGTTATGAATGGGTTGAACCGTCGGTTACGGTTCCATTCACTTAGCAATAAGCTAATCCCTCGTTGTTTAATGTTTTGCAGATTGTGGTTAGTTGATGTAGATGTTCGGGGTGTAGATGATGACGGGAAGTTTGACTAAAGCTTGGCGCAACTCTGATCTTTTGTGGTTGCCTTTTTGGAAACGTTTTATATAAGGCCCGTTTTGTGTTAATAGGGGTTGTAACTAATATGGTTGTAAATGCTTAACTAATGTTGTCATATTTTGGTCGTCGTTAAACTTGACAACAATATAACTTTAGAAAAAGGCCTTTGACGCGTTCAATTGGCGATTTTGATGTAATTAACGGATAGTAATATTTTGGGGACACGCTTCCACTTGTTTTATAATATTAAGAAGATATGTTTTGGTTCGCGTAAGGACCGGGCCTTACAAGTTGGTATCAGAGCATAGGTTTGGGTGAATTGGGCATTTGCGAATGTTCAATCCCAAATCTATTTGGTGTTAGTCAAACTTTTCGGTTTGTGGGATTAGCTTTTGGTTGGGGGATTGGTTAGTATAGGTGATACTAACGATTAACAAGTTGCAAGTTGTGTTTTGGTTGTGAGTACAGGAATGGCAGATGATGAGAATACGACTCCCAATAATGCTGCTAGAACTGAGCTTCCACCTCCAGAAATTAATAATGTTAATCAGGGAGGTACTTCAAATGTTCATCAGGATGAAACTAACCAAGATGATTATTTGTTGCATATGGAGGATGAGGTTATAAGACTTAGAAAAATTGAACAGTTGTATTTGGAGCAACAAGCTAGGGCAACTCAGCAGAGGAACATCGGTTATCAGTTTCCTTCTCCACAGCAGAATAAGTTATGTTCATTTAAGACTTTCAAGGCGTGTGGACCAAAAGAATTTGAGGGAGGTAATGATCCGATGGTGACATTGAACTGGTTGAGGGACACTGAGAGAAAATTTGATGTGTGTCAGTGTGAAGATGAGTTAAGAGTTAAGTATGCAGTCCAGTTATTGAAAGGTCAAGCAATGAACTGGTGGGATTCTGCGACTGCACAAATGACACCGGAACAGAGATCTAGAATCACTTGGGCCGAGTTTCATAGGGAGATCTGTAAGCAGTTCTGTTCGGAGTTTGATATGATTAGACTTAGGCAGGAGTTTTTGGATTTGGAGTTTTCTGAGAAAATGACAATGGATGAACTTATCAATCAATTCACCGATAAGTTAAGGTTTGTTCAGCAATGGGTACCGGACGAGAGGACTAGGATTACCCATTTTGTTAAGACCTTACCACCACAGTATAGGACATCAGTGAGGTTGGCTCGTAGTTTGACCGAGGCTTTTGAGTTAGCTAGGTCGGTGCATGGTGACAATCAAGCATGGGAGAAATTGGGTAAGAATAAGTCGGTGCAACAGTCTAAGAGTGGTACTACTGGAAATAAGAGTCAGAACCGGAGGATTGAGTTTAGCGAGGGTTCAGTGGGTAGTGATCCAAACCCTTGGTGTGCCACGTGTAGGTCGAGGCATTCGGGCCCATGTACTCCTCAAACTTTTAGGTGCATTAAGTGTGGTGCATTAGGACATAGTGTTAGAGAGTGTCCATTTCCTCAATTTGTATGTTGGAACTGCAAGAAAGAGGGTCATCGGGCAGGGCAATGTCCGGGAAATGTTGGGCAAGGTTCGGGCTTAGCTGGAAGTTCGGGTTCGGGTTCTGTATCATCAATTGGACAGAAGAGAAAGATGGCGCCTCCTCGAGCTTTTCAAATGACAGTGGGAGATCAAATGACAGTGGGGGAATTGCTTGAAGTGAATAACCAAGGTAGATTCTATATTGACTTTGATGTAATATAGTTTATAGTATTGTATGCTTATGTGTAATTGTAGCGTTTGGTCTATTTATGTGTGGGATTGGATTTCGGGGACGAAATCCTCTAAGGGGGGAAGATTTGTAACATCCTGTTTCTGGGCCTGGAAATAAATTGTATTTTAATAAGTTCGGTTTGTTTATTTAATAATAAACAAGTAAAAGAGCCTCAGTTTTTATAGTGACTAATGAAATATTGTTTGTTTTAAATAAACGAAGTTGACGGTAAAATAAAAGTATTTTGACTTACGGGTATTTTCGGGTTCCAGACAATAGGCTAAGAGATGGTATAATATTACAAATAATAAAAGATGGGGCGGTGGTGTAGCTGGATCAATTTTACCTAACTTATTACACTCTCATTTCTTAAACTCTCTCAAAACCTCACTCACATTAATTCAAAAGAAAATCAAGGAATAAACTAGTGATTGATCTTGCTAAGGGAAATCTGAGTTTCATCATCTTCTTCCTTTTGATTGTAAGTAATGCTAGTGTTCTTGGGTTCATTTTGTAGGAATTGGTAATATGATGAACATATGTAATTAGTGTAAATTGAAGCTTGGAAATTGTATTTGATGATTACTTGATGGTTATTCATGAATATATTGATGATTATAGAGTGATTATATGCTAGAAATGACTAGTGTTCTTCATTTAGTAAATAGGTTAGGGTTTGATGATTTTGGGAATTAAATGATGATGCATGAGTTAGATTGTTGCTAGAAGATGTTTGTTGTAGTTGTTATATGTTTATGGATGATGTTTGTGGTCTTTTACTTGGTAAAATTCGTGTTTGCAACTGATTTTGGTAAAAATGGGGTTTTGGTTCGTGATGTGTTTATGCTGAAAGTGCAGGTAGTTTTGAACGCGTGAACTGTAACATCCTCGAAATGGACCTAGTTGTTTTGTATTATTTCTTGATTTAAATTAGTATTTAAATGTGTTTGGAAATAATATTGTTTGAAATAGTTGAAATAATTGGAATAGGAGTAGAATATTCCAATGTGAAAAGTGAATTATTAATTGTTGTAAATTAATATAGTTGATGGTAAGATAAAATGTTTGGACTCGCAAATGGTTTTCGGGTTCCAGACAATAGATTGAGATGGGGTATTAAATTATACCCGTACATTGAAGTCGGTTTAAGTGAGGCCGACTATTTAGTCACTTTCCCAAAAGGGAAAGTCATTTTCCCTTTCATTTGATCTTTACAAACAAAAATTTAAAAGTTAGCAAATCATAATTCAAAGTTGAATCAAGATATGCTGTGATCTTAAACTGATTTCATCATCATTCAATCCAATTGTAAGTGTTCTTGATAGTTTATAATTTTTGATTTGAATGATTTGAGTGAAATCATGAAATTGATGTGAAATCGAATGTTAGAAACATGTTATAACGGTTATATAATGTTTATATGAAGTTATTAGGTGTTTATAACTGTTTGAAATCGAGTTTGGATGATTTGGGTATTAAAACCCGTAGGTTAGGGTTTTAGCAGATCGCAGGATGCTGGGACGAAGGGGGTACCCGGCGGGTACCTTTCTTACCCGACGGGTAAGTCAAGAAAGTAGGGAAGCCGGCGGCTTCTGAGCCAAGCCGGCGGCTTGTGCAGTTTAGTGGGTACCCGGCGGGTACTGGTCTTACCCGGCGGGTAAGGCTGTTTTCCAGCCACTTTTGTGTTAAGATTAAATTCTTAGGAGTTGTAAATATAACTTGAACATGATATGTTAATGTAAGTTATATTGTAGAGTTTAGTTATAATTATACCTAAGATAATATGGTGACTTAGGTATTAATTATTATTTGAATAATTGATTTGAATTATTGGACTGATATAAGTTATGTATTGATATTGATTACTAACTTATATTTGATTGATTGATTCTCAGATATGGAGAAGACTCAGTGATATTAGACTACTGAGTTGAGGCCTGAGGTTGTCGGTGAGTGGATCTGTAACCTCAGTGTGATTTAGTTGTAATGATTTGATTTACAACAAGTAATTTATAGTATTACTTTGATATGATACATCTGTAGAGATATCTTGCCATGATAGTTTAATTAGTTGCTTACTTGGCTGATTGTGCTAGTATGTAAGATTTTGAGGTCAACTTGATTTGATGGTTGGACTTGTTGTTGTTGTAGACGACAGGAGATCTCGGAAACTTGAAATGTTGGTTTAGAGATCTAGGTCGTGTGTGATTGACAACAAGTTATCGGTAGTTCTGTATGGGCCAATACAGATGATTGATAAGAGTTCCTTGAGTACCAAACCGGTATTAGGGTGTCTCAGGGACCACCGATCCTCATGATGTTGCGTGTATGACATTGATTGGATGTTGAGTAATTGATTGATTTTCTGTTTATTGTTATTTGATGTAAACAGATTGTTATGCTAGGTTGGACTGTTGCTTATAGTTTCATTCACTTAGCTTTATGCTAACCCCACCACAGTTCTTCCTGCAGGTTAAATAGATGGGACATATTGGGCAGGGCATGAAGTAGTTTGGAACTGAAGGAATGTTTGACAGGCTGTTACTCTGATGTTAATTTAATAGCCATAGAAATGTTTTGAATTATATAACACCGAGTTGTTGAGATGTCACGTATTTGATTTGAAAAAGTTTACTGACATTTTGAGTACATTGATAGAATGTTTTTAAATATACGCTTCCGAGTCGCAATTATTATATTATTGTTTATAATGAAACGAGGGGTGTTATAAGTTGGTATCAGAGCAAGAGTTTGGGTGAATTGGGCATGATAGCATGTTCAATCCTAAACTTTGATTGAGTTGCGTCAAACATTCCAGTGGGTGCGGGTTTAGTGATTTGTTGATATGTGGGAAAGTAGTTAGTTGAATATGTACTAACCCATAACAAGTTGTGAAGTTCTTGTTTGAATGCAGAGACGGAGGGACATGAGTAACTGGTTGGTTTATTTCATGTTTCCTCAACATTGCTGTCTTAAGATTTATCAGGTAATCTTCGATAAGCCTATGTTATATTACATTAACTTGAATTGTTTACTCTGTTATGCTGAGTAAGCTTTGTTGTGAAGTTAATTGAGTCAGACTGATATGATTCCCCAGTTTTGAGTCAACTAATGATTGTTATAGGTTGACATGAGAATAGAAGTGATAAGTGAGCTGTTTATTGTTGCTCATTGTTGTGAATATTTCTGATTGAATTGAAAATGCAGAAATATGATTAAGTAAGAAGAAAAGAGTTGACTAAGGTTCAACTGGATTGATGTTAGAACCTAAGAGTGTCTTTATTAATGAGACAAAATAATTGATAGTATTATGTTAATGGATTAATCACAAGGTGTGATCTAAATCCTTGTTAAGGAAGGTTGTGTCATTTGAATTGATAATGACTGCTATTTGAGAAAATAGGTGTTTATGTGACTATATGATATGTGTTGACTATAGTTAAACACTTGATCTAAACCGAGATTGATAGGTTTATGAGGAGTGTAGAATATAATAAAGTGAAATTGATTTGGGAAGTGATGGATCTTTCTGGTCAATTGTAAATTAATAGATGAAATGTTTTATAGTAACATGATTGAGTAGATTGGTTGTGACAGTGATGCTTGATATGATAACATATGTCAAAGTGATGATAATTAATTAAGATGTGTCCTGAATTTTGAGGTAAATAGAGACATTGATTAGTGTTAAGTATTGAAACTATGATGATGGGTTATCATATGTTTGAGGTTTCAGATAAGTAATATACTGAGTGATTCAGCTGTTGAAAATTAGAACATTGTGTGTATGTGAAATGGCTTACATAATTAAGATTGAATATGTAAGTAGTAAGCTGATTTTGAGTATGTATCAGCTGTTAGAAACTATTAAATAGATGTTGATTGATTTGAAATCATGAAGTATTTAATACATATATGAGATAAGAGTAGATCACATTGATAATTATAATGTAGAGTAGCCTGAGAATGGATTGTGAAGAACATAATCTTGCAACGCCTGATCACCGTTGTTATATTATGTTGTGTCACATGAACTTGTTGAGGCTACTTGGTATAAAAGAAATGTAATGTGATTTTGGAAATAGAGCATGATAGTATGCTAAGTTGTTTAATAGTTGTTTTGATAAGAAAACAATCAGTTGATAGAACTGTGACCCTTAGACCGTAACGGTGAGAGTGTAAATAATAATGGTCATTGATAGAGGTTTTGATAATACACCTAATTGACTAATTTGATTTTGTTGAATAAGTAATTGTAACTGATTCTGTTACATTGACCTTAGGTGGATTTGATAGTATTTAAATGAATCCCTATTTTGTATCTGGCTTGTATGAAGCCAAGGTTAATATATGTTAATATTGTCTTGCTTAAGGAATTTCTAGTATTATTGAATGTAATAATTAGAAGTTTATGTTTGATAGTAAACATACAATATGAAATGGCTTGTATGGAGCCAAGATTGATGTAGGTTAATTTTATCCTTGTGAAGGATTGATAAAATTATTGAATGTAATAATTTGAAATATATGTTTGAAAGTGAACATATTAGATGAAATGGTTTGTTGTGAGTTAATATTGATAGCATGTTAACTTTGAAAGTCAAACCATGAATAGAGAATTGTGTATAAAATTAATTGCTTGTTATTGATTTGAAGATAGGTCAAACTTGAGGGAAGCAATTTGAAAATTTTATTGATCGATTGATTGAAACCGAAGTTGACATATAGTCAATTATATATGTTGAAATAGTCTAACATAGATGTAATGTTATGATTGTGTGGGGAATGTGGTTAAATTCCCAAATTGTCTAAGTTTGTGAAACTTGATTAATTACTTAAAGCTAATATTAAGTAATTGAAATAGTGTTAAGTATGATTGAGTATTCAGTTAGGAAATATTTGATATTTGAACTGAATATGTGTTAAAGAATTATACAGATAGAAAGTCATTGTATGATATGACAGCTATAATTTGTTGAAAAGTGTAAGTTGAGTCACATTGATTAGAATTGTGATAAGAAATTCTTACCAGTGTATGAGGCTTGTGATGATAGCTTTGATTGGGTAAGAATGTGAGAAGTGAAGTAATTGAAAGTTATTATTAATAGTTGCATAGGTTGATTGGTACCTCATGGTGAGTTACTTAAATATTGAAAGAATTGAATGAATTCTTTAGTTATTTGTTGATTGTATACAAATGAAGTAAGTGATAAAGTGGTAAATTGGGATTAGATCCAAGTAAGAAAAGATATGAAAGTATATCTGGAATTAAACTGTATTAAAGATCTAGATGATCTTTGTTGATAAATTGAGGAAATATGAATTGAATGATTGTTCATATTTTAAGAAATTGTAGGTGTTAGGAAGTAAGGGAAACCTTGAAATTGATAGGTGATGATTGTATTCACCAAGCTTTTCTTGTAAGTTTAGATTAAACTGTTTAAGTTATATACAAGTTGGTAAGTATATAAGTGAAACATAGAGTTGTTGATTTGAAAATATTCCATGTCCTGTGGTATGGATATGTGATGATTGGTAGTACTGAGAAGGCTTGATAAAGATTTCATCAGTCTGAATGGCCTAGTGTATAGAATAAAAATGGAATTGATGTGTATATGTCCATTTTATAAAATTATTTGGAATTAAGTATGTATGTGTGGTATACATGATAATAAATGGCATGATAAGTTTTAATAGAAAGAATTAAAATGTGCCATAAGATTTGTGGAGGTCAGTTAATTTTGATTTACTTGATGTAGACCTTGTTAGAAATGTGTTGAAAAGTAGCGCATTGTGATAGTGTGATACTTGAATTGTAGTATCATAATATGTTGATTTAGACTGACTTAGTTGCTAGATTGATGGGATCTAGTGTTGAATAGCTAAGCGATTGCGTGATTATAGTGATATAACTTCTAATTGCTTTTGATTAGTAGTTTAAGATTTTAAAGTTAAAAAGTGAATTAACTGGTTGCTAAGATAGGACTATGGATGTCTTACCAGTTTAAGTAATATATAAATTCTAACTTGATGGTTGGTTAGATTTTGAAGATAAATAGTAAGTATTGATAGATATACTGTGGTGTGCAATCACTAGTGTTGTGATTATTGTTTGGTCAATTGTTGTTGCTAACAATTGATAGGTTGTTACCAGTGGAAATAAGTCAATGTAGAGGTTGGTTGAATGTAGGTAATGTTTGATTTTGGTACTTTTGTTAATTGAGCAAAGTACTTGTTGATTGTGGCCTTACCTACTGAGTGTGACCTCTGCTTTGCTTATTTAGGAGATATGAAGCTGGATTACTTTTAAGTAAAGGATTTCATATGATTAAAGTGATATGTGAATATGATAGGTTATTCACAAGAGTAGGTATGAAACTTTTGAATGAAAAGTTGACTTAGATTTGAATTTCAAATCTTTGGTGGTAGAGATTTGAGATTGTTATCTGTATATTAGGTTGATTGCTAGTTGTAAGCTGAAATTAAATTTCAGTGTGGATACAGGTATGGTAGTTTTAGAACCCTGTTGTTATGATACTGTTGTTGTTGTTTTGTTGTTAACAGAGATGAACAGTGGTAATAGGTTAAAGATTTTAGCACATTGCTAATTTCGGATTGTATAGACCTATTAAGTAATGTTAAGTCTTACTTGTTGGTCTATAAGATATATCTGAATTATGATATTGATTAGATGCAGTGTGTGTGTGCGTAGGAAAAGATAGAAGCATGTACTTTTGGATATGTGCATGTGGAAAGAATTCAAATAGTCTAAGTATAGTTGTAAGTTGCTATTGGGGATTAATGTATGTTAAGAGGTATGTGATTATATCACATTAGTCAGATTGATTGAGGTTAGATTTCGGGACGAAATCTCTTTAAGGGGGGGAGAGTTGTAACATCCTCGAAATGGACCTAGTTGTTTTGTATTATTTCTTGATTTAAATTAGTATTTAAATGTGTTTGGAAATAATATTGTTTGAAATAGTTGAAATAATTGGAATAGGAGTAGAATATTCCAATGTGAAAAGTGAATTATTAATTGTTGTAAATTAATATAGTTGACGGTAAGATAAAATGTTTGGACTCGCAAATGGTTTTCGGATTCCAGACAATAGATTGAGATGGGGTATTAAATTATACCCGTACATTGAAGTCGGTTTAAGTGAGGCCGACTATTTAGTCACTTTCCCAAAAGGGAAAGTCATTTTCCCTTTCATTTGATCTTTACAAACAAAAATTTAAAAGTTAGCAAATCATAATTCAAAGTTGAATCAAGATATGCTGTGATCTTAAACTGATTTCATCATCATTCAATCCAATTGTAAGTGTTCTTGATAGTTTATAATTTTTGATTTGAATGATTTGAGTGAAATCATGAAATTGATGTGAAATCGAATGTTAGAAACATGTTATAACGGTTATATAATGTTTATATGAAGTTATTAGGTGTTTATAACTGTTTGAAATCGAGTTTGGATGATTTGGGTATTAAAACCCGTAGGTTAGGGTTTTAGCAGATCGCAGGATGCTGGGACGAAGGGGGTACCCGGCGGGTACCTTTCTTACCCGGCGGGTAAGTCAAGAAAGTAGGGAAGCCGGCGGCTTCTGAGCCAAGCCGGCGGCTTGTGCAGTTTAGTGGGTACCCGGCGGGTACTGGTCTTACCCGGCGGGTAAGGCTGTTTTCCAGCCACTTTTGTGTTAAGATTAAATTCTTAGGAGTTGTAAATATAACTTGAACATGATATGTTAATGTAAGTTATATTGTAGAGTTTAGTTATAATTATACCTAAGATAATATGGTGACTTAGGTATTAATTATTATTTGAATAATTGATTTGAATTATTGGACTGATATAAGTTATGTATTGATATTGATTACTAACTTATATTTGATTGATTGATTCTCAGATATGGAGAAGACTCAGTGATATTAGACTACTGAGTTGAGGCCTGAGGTTGTCGGTGAGTGGATCTGTAACCTCAGTGTGATTTAGTTGTAATGATTTGATTTACAACAAGTAATTTATAGTATTACTTTGATATGATACATCTGTAGAGATATCTTGCCATGATAGTTTAATTAGTTGCTTACTTGGCTGATTGTGCTAGTATGTAAGATTTTGAGGTCAACTTGATTTGATGGTTGGACTTGTTGTTGTTGTAGACGACAGGAGATCTCGGAAACTTGAAATGTTGGTTTAGAGATCTAGGTCGTGTGTGATTGACAACAAGTTATCGGTAGTTCTGTATGGGCCAATACAGATGATTGATAAGAGTTCCTTGAGTACCAAACCGGTATTAGGGTGTCTCAGGGACCACCGATCCTCATGATGTTGCGTGTATGACATTGATTGGATGTTGAGTAATTGATTGATTTTCTGTTTATTGTTATTTGATGTAAACAGATTGTTATGCTAGGTTGGACTGTTGCTTATAGTTTCATTCACTTAGCTTTATGCTAACCCCACCACAGTTCTTCCTGCAGGTTAAATAGATGGGACATATTGGGCAGGGCATGAAGTAGTTTGGAACTGAAGGAATGTTTGACAGGCTGTTACTCTGATGTTAATTTAATAGCCATAGAAATGTTTTGAATTATATAACACCGAGTTGTTGAGATGTCACGTATTTGATTTGAAAAAGTTTACTGACATTTTGAGTACATTGATAGAATGTTTTTAAATATACGCTTCCGAGTCGCAATTATTATATTATTGTTTATAATGAAACGAGGGGTGTTATATGAACGCGATCCTGACCCTTTTCCCGGATCGCGTTCCTTAGTTATAATTTTGGCTAAATCGGATTTTGAACTATCAAACGCGATCCAGCCCTTTGTTCCGGATCGCGTTGCCAAGTGTATTTCGGTGACAGAACTTTTTCTTAAGGTGAACGCGATCCAGCCCCTATAGTCCGGATCGCGTTTGCATGAATAATTCTGACAAGTTGTGTAAATTTTGAAAATGCGTAAAGTCTTTTCAGGGTCACGGTTATGTAACAATTTCATTAACTCGGTTTGGGATGAGATTCACATGTTCACTCGGAAACGACCCAATGATCAAAACTATATTCTAATAGCCTAGGTGGTTTTTGGCCATTCGGGGTCATTTAAGGGTCGAAAATGACATTTTACAGTTTTTAAACATTAGTTCGGGATTTTTAATTTCAATTCTGATTGAACTTTTGTTTACTTAGACTTTAGAGATTACTTGATTTGATAAATATGTTATGATGATGATTATGAGACGAGTTATTGACTTGTTATCTTTGTGTTCCCAGATAAGCGGGCGGTCACTCAGTAAGATTAGACCACTGAGTTGGTGATCAGACGATAATATTCGGTGAGTGGAATTGTAGTCCTCGGTTCAACCCGGTTGTAACGAGTTCGGTTACGACGGGTAAACCAGGATAGTTTATATCAGTAGATTGTTGTTATTAGTCATACTGGTACCAGTTTTATTTGTTTATGTTGCTGGATATATGATTTGTTGCGTGATTATTATTCGTTGCTTGGTTGATAACAGTTGTTGAACTGTTGTTAGTTGTTGGTTACTATTGCATTGTTGCTTGCAATATGGTTGATTTCAGAGGTCAACATTGGTTGGTTGGGTTTGGGTACTATTGTGTATCTGTCTAGGTTTCTTTGATACACATAGTTGAGAATAAACCTAGTCAGTGAAGGTAGTACTCAGGCTATCGGTAGATCACTGAGAATAGCATACAGTGGTCGTGGTTTTTGGGTTGGTTGTATACCAGGAACCGCCGGTCCTCTTGACGTTATGTGCTTATGTGTTTTACTTGTTGTAGTTTATCTTGTTGTAAGACTTGTTATGAATGGGTTGAACCGTCGGTTACGGTTCCATTCACTTAGCAATAAGCTAATCCCTCGTTGTTTAATGTTTTGCAGATTGTGGTTAGTTGATGTAGATGTTCGGGGTGTAGATGATGACGGGAAGTTTGACTAAAGCTTGGCGCAACTCTGATCTTTTGTGGTTGCCTTTTTGGAAACGTTTTATATAAGGCCCGTTTTGTGTTAATAGGGGTTGTAACTAATATGGTTGTAAATGCTTAACTAATGTTGTCATATTTTGGTCGTCGTTAAACTTGACAACAATATAACTTTAGAAAAAGGCCTTTGACGCGTTCAATTGGCGATTTTGATGTAATTAACGGATAGTAATATTTTGGGGACACGCTTCCACTTGTTTTATAATATTAAGAAGATATGTTTTGGTTTGCGTAAGGACCGGGCCTTACAATCATCATCATCATCATCATCATAATAATAATAATAATAATAATAATAATAATAATAATAATAATATAGGTAAGATTGTTTACAGTAATGGAATCATAGGTTTTTCTTAAAAATTAATTAATGTATTTGATTTGTTAATTAAAAGTTAAATTAAATTAATTATTTGATTGCTTAGGTCTCTACTTTTAAATAATTATAATAGTAAAGGTTTCCATTGATTATTTTTGTAAGCCCGTTCATACACACGTATTTAACCAAACATGAAATTATAGTATAAGTTTAGATAATGCAATAAGGAAAAAGTTATTATCTTTAAACCCGTATATATACATGGATTTTCAATGAAAACATTTGATTGGTGGTCAATTGATAGATCAAAGAATATGGAGTTTAGATAATGCAATAAGGAAAAAGTTATTATCTTTAAACCCGTATATATACACGGATTTTCAATGAAAACATTTGATTGGTGGTTAATTGAAAGATCAAAGAATATGGTGGGTTATTGATATGTATCCAATTTACAATAGCAAACATTTTTTTTTCCTTTTTCTTGTACTTATAAAATGTAACTGGTTAAGAAAATTATATGAAACAAAATGTGTGCTTCAAAAATTTCAATTATTATTTCAAAAACCCGTGTATACACACATATTTAACCAAACATGAAATTATAATATAAATTTGACAATGAAAAAAAAATGTCAATATCTTTAAACCTGTATCTGTACATGGATCTCTAATAAAAACGTTTAATTGGTTAATTGAAAGATCAAAGAATACGGCCAAAATTAATATGTATCCAATTTACAATAGCGAACAATTTTCTTTCCTTTCGTTTTATTTATCAAAACTATAACTGGTTGAGAAGATTATATGAAATATTTTATACGCTTCAAAAATTTCAATTTTGGTTTAACAATAAATTTTATTATAATATTTTATAATAAATTATTCATATGTGTAAACAATATAGCAAATATGGAATTGATTTTATCTTTACGTTGAAGCTTTCGTGAGAATGAGAGACAATTTTGACGGTAGGAGGATACCTTTTTTTATTATTATATATTAAGATAAGATTTAGATTTTATCTTTAAAAAGAGAATTTTTAGGTAAATTATTGCATTTGATTGGTTAATTGAAATTTTATTGAAATTGAAGCATTTGATTGGTCAATAGATCTCAATTTTAACCAAAATTTTCATTGGACAAGTTTTCTTTTATTAATATTTAGAAAGTTCCGTAAACTATTAAATTAGAAAGAATATAATATTTTACTTTTACATATAAAAGTAGCATTTAAAAAGGAAATTAACTAACATGTGAATTCTTTTGAAAAATATAAGTTTGATTCGATAGAGTCTGCATTTGGAATGACCTTTTCTTGAATGGTTATATAATTTATATATAGAACATATCTTATTTATATGTACAATTTAAAAGTAATAAAGGATATATAGACAAATAAGTAATTTTTTTATTAAAACTTTAGTATTATAGTACTAAAATGAATAACATACGTCAAATGTGATATAAGAATGGTTCTATCTTCGTGAGACGTACATATACTTCATGATTACTCTGAGATTAGTCATTTGACAAATACTATATGTTACTTAAGTTGAAAGACAATATATCGATGAACAACCTATATAATAACTATCTTTTTTGTTATTTATGTAATAATTATATACTCCATACTATTTATATTATTCAAAGTTGACCGATAAGATTTCTACATAATTAAGATGAGGTAAACCCGCTGCGAAGTGCGGGCTTATCACCCTAGTTTGATACGTTTACCTAAACGGCTTATGCAGTTCGTGTCTAGGTTGGGAACTTCTTACCCCCCAACACATCAATATGACCGACCTGACCCGAATTGCCACCCCTAGTCTCAAGGTGTGCATAGCTGATGTCTTATTTTTAAGCTATTATCATACGCAAGTTACGAGTCCCAACATGATGGAGTTATTTGCGACACTAGGAGTTGATTTGAAGATATCTGATATGTCATTCTCAGTGAGCTTAGATGAAGGCAATGGCTATGAATGGGGTAATCGAAACAGTTTATCAAGTTTGTTTGCCCAAAAAACAAATGTTGTAAATCCTTTCTTTTTGAAAATGCTTTGGGAACTAACCAACTTCAAGGATGATGCTTTGAGGTACATTTATGCTGTGAACACTAGTTTCCTATTTAATTACTATCTAATTTTCTGGTAGTAGATTAATGATCTCATTACACAACCAAAGAAGGGGTTTTTTTATGGACTTACGTTGCATCACTCAAATATAACGTTATAAGTTCATACCCAACATAGGTACCTTAAGGAGCTTGAGCACAACAATGACATTGGCCACAATGAAACACTAGGGGATTTCATCACATCACATCAGTATTCCGAACTATTTCAAAAGTCTTATCTTGTAAGAAAACTGTTTAGTAAGTCGTGCTCTTTTTATTCTAAGGTTGTAAACACATAATCAAACAAATTAGATTGAAATGTCAGGTTCCGATATGCTCTTCATTGTGGATGTGTCATGCGGAAGACGTCAAGAGATTATCTGCGTATTCTGTTCTCTCATTTTTCCGCAATTACCATCTATTTCAGGTACACTGCTTTATATTCATTAGTTCATTGTGATACTATATATTAAGTTAAGTTTAGCATATATCGGTATAGTATGGACATTGATTATTTAGTGTCTCTTTAATTAACTTATTGTGCATCTTTTCTTAGATTCTAGGCAGCCCACAATGGTCAACTGTTAGGCATGGTTTAAGTACCTATATTAAAAAGGTGATCTATTACTTTCTATTGAATACATATTCAATCTTGCTCAATGCTTTGATCTCCCTAACTCTATATGCTAGAATGAATAACAGGTCAAAGAAGAACTACAGTCTAGAGGCTGCCAAATAATAACGGGTTCTGCAGTTCAATCTGTTTTAAAACTTGATGATGGTAAGGTTTTATTTGTATTGATTGGCTTTCTTTATTGGGTTAAATGTTTCAAAAAGTATCAACTTTACCCATTTTTTTATTGTATGCATCCAACTATTACCGCATGTGTACCAAACTTTTAGTTATTGCTAATATCTGACCAGTAGTGCTAAGAATTCATTATCAATATTACAAAGGAGCTATCTAATGAAATTTCTAATATTGAATGCGAGTATGAGCAGGTGACGTCTTAGTAGTCTGTGGAGATGGTTCTCAAGAAAAGTATTCTGGATGCATAATGAATGCAGATGCCCCTGATACTCTCAAAATGTTAGGAGAACAAGCAACATATGAAGAAAAATGGATACTCGGGGCTTTCAATTACATCTATAGGTATTCTTCCTTTAATTAGGGTCATCCCGGAGTTTTTAAAGGGGATGCGCGAAAATTCACTAATTACAGAAGAAATAATAGTATTTACAAACACTTATCCTTTAAGGGGGCATTGACGTATAGGGGATGCTTCTTTTATTTTATTTTTTTTATTTTTTATTTTTTTGCACGTATTCTTCTGCTAAGTGTACTTGTTGTCAATCTATAGACTCTACCAATTGGCTTAACTTCTATAATTTCGAATGCATAATAAATCTTTTTTGACAGTGATATTTTCCTACATCACGACAAACATCTAATGCCCAGAAATCAGTCAACATGGAGTGCATTGAATTTTGTTGGAACCAACGATAATAAAGTATGCTTAACGTACTGGTTAAATGTGATCCAGGTATGCAAATGATGTTCTTCTGTCACAAACAACAAAAAATTCATGCAGAGATGTTGACTGCATTAAAACGTAACAATTGTATTCTTCGGGTAACAACAAAGTAAGATTATGCATTAGGACAAAAGTGAGATTATGCATTTGCCTAGCTAGTTCTGCGTTTGTGGTTAGGAAACTCTGTTCTCGCAAATATATATATGTAGAAGTCAAAACGATAGTAAAATTCAAATTTAGGAATATCAAATGTCAGTATACCATGAGTAGCTATAAGAAATAATTGGGTCTTCTATGAATTCTTCAAAGAATGTAACAAGATAAGGTTATCAACAATAACAATAGAGACATAAAATAAGAATTAAAAAATATCCAAATAATTTACTCTGAATCCAATTTATACGATACATGAAAACTGGACTTCTTGCTGTAAGTGAAGGAGATATTTCAAGGGTCTTGAATTGATAATCTTATAATGCAGAACATTAATGACAATGAACTACCTTTTCTGGTTACTGTTAATCCATTCCGAACACCAAAAAGCATATTGCTTAAGTGGACAACTGGACAACCAATTCCATCAGTTGCAGCATCCAAGGCTTCAGTTGAGCTTCATAACATTCAAGGGAAGAGAGGGATTTGGTTCTGTGGAGCATATCAAGGTCGTTTTCTTCGAACGCATAAATACCTTCTACTTAGTTGGTTCATGTTTATACATAATCTTCTGTCATCTTATACTAAGTTTACATAAATGACATTTTTAAGGCCAAATACATATATCCCAAGTTCAAAAGTAGCATGATTGATGTCTTGGCCCTCCAAAATGATGATATATGGTTTGTTTTAGGTGCTTACAAGCGCTCATACATGATAACGAGTACAGTTGAACTTAAAAAACCAATGAATTGAAATGCCTGAAGCTCTTATGTGGATAGGTCCTATTAGATAAGGGCGTGACATACACACTCATTCTTAGATAACTCCACCATTTATAGTTTTTCTTAAGCTTTACCCCTACGTACATATCTTCTATTTCTTATATTTGTGAGCATAAAAGCAATTGTAATTACACTACATAGGAACTTCCCTCTCTAATTACTGCAATTCCTTCTTAATTTCTAAGTCTTGACACTCTTATATGTATAGGTTATGGATTCCATGAGGATGAATTAAAGGTAACTTATGTCTAAATCCTTATCACATACAAGATTCTCAGAAGCTATTTTCTATAACCTTTTTATATCCTTTTTGGTTCATCAATTTATTTATACTAATATATCGATATCATATAGAGACGGGTATATTCTCATTAATTGTATTGTGCAGGCTGGTATGGTTGCAGCAAATAGCATGCTTAATAAGAGTTATGAAATTCTCAACAATCCTAAACAGATGGTACCCTCAATGATGGAAGCTGGTGCACGGTTTTTTGTTATTAGGTTCCTTCGTGATTACATTGCTACAGGAAGTTTAGTGTAAGTGAAGTATAGATAGCATTATTATAAAACTCTTAAAGTCAGTTTTAGACATAAGTAATTAATATTTCTATTTCTTACAGTATAGTGGAAGAAGGTGGTACAATGTTCACGTTTGAAGGAACCAGAAAGAAGAGCCCTTTGAAAGTTTGTATGAAAGTTCACAATCCTCAGTTTTATTTCAAGGTCAGTGGTGTCTAGTAAAAATTATTGTGTTTGGGTTTTTATCCTTATGTTAAGAATTTATCTAACATGTAGATATTCACCTACTAAGTGGTTTGTCATGCTAATTTTTTTTCGCAGATCGTTACAAAAGCTGGTATAGGTTTTGGTGAAGCGTACGTAAATGGAGACTTCTCCTTTAATGATAAAACATCTGGTCTTTTTAATATGATTATGGTATATCATGGCCTTTATTTTGACATTCAAGTTGCTACCCATCATGCTTCCGTATTAGAGTATTACTGTTTTGCAGATTTTTATCGTCAACGATGATATAAAGAATCGTGACTCAAGGTCTCGCAAAAGGTAGTTTCAGCTTTCACTGATGTTACAAAATTCAAGTGTCTCATTTATTAATATATTGTATTCTGTGTGGCTTTAGAGGTTGGTGGACACCAATGTTTTCAACAGCTATACTAGGAAGTGCAAAGTACTTCTTACGACATGTTTTGAGGCAAAACTCTCTTGCTCAAGCACGCATGAACATATCTCGCCACTATGATATGGCATGTCACAACTTCTTTTGAAATAATTTTTCCTACTTCTATAAGTATTTGCTACAACATGTTTTAGTATTTTTCTTATCTGTTCCATCTTGTACATGTGGTTTTAGAGTAACGAGGTCTTTTCTCTCTTTTTGGATGAGACCATGACATATTCGAGTGCACTATTCGAGGTGAGTATTTCAATTCAGAGACTAAACTTTGTCTTTCCTTGTTTGTTGTTCAAATGTAACTCTTTCTTCATGCAGAGTGAGGATGAAGACTTGAAAACAGCACAAATGAGAAAGATTAATTCGCTGATTAAAAAGGTAGTTGATTAATTAGCGGGTTAAGTACGTGTTTGAAAATGTAATCAACTTCACTTGAAATTCTGTTGGCTACAAAAGTTTGTGTATGTATCCAACTTTCAATTATTACTATTGTATGTATCTGACCTCTACTAGCATGTAACCCGATGATGACGTGGTGCAAGTAGTGGCAACTTATATGGTTGATACTGCACATCATCAAAGTTACCAGTTACTTGATGACTAAGTTACCTGATATATAAATAATTTATAGTTTGATGCACACACTTCTTATATATTTAAAATTTGATACATTCAATAGAATTTCAGGTAAAGTTTGATACATTTTCAGACACTTAACCCTTGTTTAAATACAGTAATGTCATTTTTTTAAATAAAAAGTATGAACTGTATGTTAAACCTATCTAGGCAAGAGTTGATAAAAGACATGAAGTTCTTGACATAGGATGTGGTTGGGGGAGTTTGGGTATAGAGATAGCGAGACAGACTGGATGCAAGTATACTGGCATCACCCTTTCAAAAGAGCAAATCAAATATGCAGAAAGGAAAGTGAAGGAAGCTGGCTTACAGGTATGTGATTCCTGTTTTAGTACAAAAACCGAAAACATAAGACTTATGTACAAGGCAAAGAGCCAAAGATTGTCGAAGCAAGTATTTTCGCTGCACAATTTTTTCAAGTTCTTTAATGCATCCGATTATTCAGGATCAAATCAGATTTCTACTAAGTGACTATAGGCAATTGCCTGACACTTTCAAATATGACAGAATTATATCCTGGTGAGTCAGAGCATCTCCCGACGTTAGAATTGCTTCATGACTAGGTTACAACACATATGTTAATTGTCTAAGCAATGTCTGTTTTCAGTGAAGCGATAGAGCATGTTGGCCATGAATACTATGAAGAGTTTTTTAGCTGTTGTGAGTCAGTATTGGCAGAGGATGGGGTTTTTGTCCTACAGGTATCTTCTTGACCAAGTGGGTGTTCGGGAATGCTTACTTTAAAACGCTTATCTGTTTATAAATAAGTATGTTCCGACATGCTTATCTTTAAGCGTTCATTCCTTATAAAGTAAGCAGATGAACAACTTTAAAATTGGTGTTTGGATGACATCTACTTATTGTTATTGTAGAAGAAACAAGCACTTGAATTAATCTGACATCTACTGATTTTAGGTTGATTGGTGTTCTAAGATAAGCAATCCTAGAACACCCCAGAATGATCAATAAGATCCTATTTAAGTTGGCAGAAAGAAAACTGTCCTCCTAAAATGTATAACTTCAACCAGAATGATCAATCTACAACAAATATTGACAATTGCAATCTTTGGATTATGCTTAGTTCATATCGGTCCCAGATGCAAGCTATGATGAGATGCGACTGGAACCAGGCTTTGTTAGAGAATACATATTTCCTGGAGGATGCCTACCTTCACTCAGCAGATTAACATCAGCCATGGCTGTATCATCCAAACTATGGTAACTACAAGAAAGCCTACATTTTTATGAAAGATTTTCTTTCTAACTATTTATAGTCATCTAAGATTTCATGAAACGTATGATAAAATTTGCAGCGTGGAGCACGTGGAAATGATAGGAAAACATTATCCTAAAACACTCCGATCTTGGAGAGCAAACTTGCTGAAGAACCAAAGGTAAATACATAGATTATCATTATATCAAGTCGGTACAAGAAAATATCATTTGGTGACAAATGCACTTGTGACATAACGGTGTCATTTAATAAAAGAATTTAATATGACATTCTGTCATTTAGAAAGGGATGGTAAAATTTTGTTTGATAGACTTTAAATTTAAAATTTTGTTCTAAAATGACATTCTGCCATCCTAATTATATGATAATTTTCTTGCAAGTGTTCTTTTTCTGTTCGTGAAATATGTCATTTGATGGTTGGTAATCTATTCAATACTCGTAGCAAAATACTCGCCTTGGGATTCAACCAAGAATTCATCCGTACTTTGGAATTCTATTTTGATTCTTGCGCTGCTGGCTTTAAGACCGAGAAACTGGGGGACTATCAGGTACTTAGAGCATCCTCAATAAGAGAAGCTATCAAAAGCTTTTTTGCGAGACACGCCACTAATAAAAAAGTTTTGAACTTCAATGAGGAAAAGCTTTTCAAGAAACTTTTCTTTTTAAAATCAGCAGATACAAATTTTCAAAGAAGACTTAGCAAATCTTTAACTTTTGCCCAACAAATGAATCACTTCAACGATTAGATTAACAGCTTTTTCGCATAAAAAAAATAGAAAAATCATTCATTATAGATGCTCTTATTTGCATACTTGTCTACTCTTTCTAAAGCAGAGTATATTGGACCGAATATTCTAGATACAAATATTTTGGAGATATATTCTAGATACATATATATCTCCAAAATATTAGTATATAGAATATTCGGTCCACTAGAGTATTAAAAAAACAGAGCTCGATAATTAGTTACCATTTCTCGCTTCTGCTAAGGTTTATAAGCTTGTTACACTAATCACCCTTACAAAACACGCATTTATATATCATAATGCTTTTCCGTGTATTTCTATTTATTGATTGAAGGTTGTGTTCTCACGCCCTGGAGTTGGCGCCACCCTGACAGATCATTCCGAAGGTGTGAACTCACCTTATTGATGTATGTACCTTGTGAGAAATTGGAAGCTTCACTGTGTAAGGATGACAATAAATCACATTGCTCTTATGAAACTTTGTACTAAACTGTCAATGAAATCTAGTTTCTGGCACAATAATAGATGGTTGTTGCCATCAAGATTGTGGATGATTATGGCATTAAAAACAAGCAATATATATGCCAAATTACTTTGGACAAAGAAGGTATTTAGTTAAAGAGGTGATTAAAGAAAATATCAGTAATAATGGTACATATTTTGGTTGTGGAAATTATTAAAAAAAGAATCATATATTTGCTATGTTTAGATCATATAATAGTTGTCATTTAATATATTTACATGTCTAAATTGGCAAAAACATCCTTAGTATCACTTTATTGTTTCATTAGCCAACTATATATACGTAGGTATTCCCCTAATCCCCTGTATAAAACTTACAGAACATACAAGCAATAGAGTCATTCCACAATGTTTTGGCAATGTGTGGTAATATATGTGTTTTGTGAGGTATGTTTTTTTTCATTTCTCTTTTTCCTTCTCAGATTTTTTAGGGGTTTAATTTGTTTTATTTGCATCTTTTTCCTTCTTACATAGAGATTAGAAGCGTCAAAAAATGACTTTCTTTGTATGTTCTGCGTGTGTATTCTTTGATAACCTTCGTACCTACACACCTTTCGGATCTCTTTAATCCTTGGTATTCTGTTGGGCTCCGCTTGATTCGCCCATACGGGTCGCCAAGGCGGGATATGATGTAAATGTGTAGTTTTTCAGTTTTTTGTTGGGATACATGAGGGAATTAGAACTGAGAATTAAGATACATTAGTCTTCTATTAAGGTTAAGGTCAAAAAATTTCACTTACAATTATAAATGAATAATTTTTATTTTTTATAAAAAAAATTTAGGGTATGTTTGACGGACTGATAAAATATTTAAAACCAATTAGTTATTTAAAAATAAATAGTTATATTAAAAAACTCGGAATATTTATAAAAAAAAAAGAAGCTATACATACATGGTTTAGTAGCAAGTTATTGAGGATTGGGAAATGATTTTTTTCTTTATTTATGATCATAATAAGTAAAAAAAAGGTTATTGGAGGGAACCTTTAACCCCGGATCCGTAGATCCACGGAGCCCCACCCGCAAGAGGCAACCCGTCCGGCTAAACACCTGGCCCCAGTGACCCCACACACGGAGCATGGGATTTTTTGTACTCCCAGAGGCTTGAACCCGGGTGGGACGTGAGGATTTGCGGCGGCGGTACCACTGGGCAAATTTGCCATTCAAAAAGTGTGAATATCGTATTTGCAATTTATTTTCCTTAAGAGTCATATTTCACATCCAAGGCAAAACCCCGTTGGTGATCATAATAAGTAGAAGAAGGCATATATAGTATTTTGTCTCCTATGATCGATCGTATATGATTTCTTATTATGGCAATGGTATCCTAGATGCATTATTAGTACGGTGGATAACGTAATACTCATGTAATTCCCATCACCAACGGAAAATTGAAACCTTTCAATCTAATTAATTATGGGGATTGCATTAGTATGTGTTGTTAACTTCCATGCTTCTCGTGCATCTTAGGATGCCTATTGCCATCAATAAGAAAACATAGTTCAACGATCTTCATATACAGATAAGTATCTTGACTTCTATTATGTTTGAAATAAAGAAACAAATCATTTTCTTGTCGGTGACTACTGTACAGAAGGATAAAAAAAAAAAAAGGAGTACAAATATGGTAGATGTTACTCGATTTGGATATCCATTACTAAATTATTTTTAAGTTACTGATTAATTCACTAATTAAGATATGATTTTCGATGTTAATTAGTGTAAAATCTATGTGAAGGGGCGTAACTCTTACAACTTTAATTGGTTATAAGTTTTTATTTGGAGTAAAAATTCTTTAAGTTACGGAGATTTTAACAATTAAAGGTTGTTTTTTGAATATTTATTAAATCCACATTGTACTATTGTATTATACTATTGTATGTATTTAAGTACTAAAAACTTGTATTGTATATACGTTTAACTTATATGTATATGTATATAACATACAGAAAAACGTTTTTATTAACAAACAACAACCATGGATAAACAAATATTCATAGAATAGAACTTAAATTCATAAATTCATATTAAATATAAATTTTCTAAGTTTCACATACAATAGTAAAACGTGTAAATTTCGTACACTTTGAAACTATATAATTAAAATAAAATGAATAACTCCGTTATTAACTACAAAACTTTGAGGGCAAGACGCCAAGACCACGGTACCTTCCAAGACGAAATCTTGTCATTTAACTTGTAAGTATTCATTTCCATGTATACAATTATATAAGGGTTTGATATTTTGTATTTTAATTTTGGTTGGAACCATTGTTTGACTATGCAATTTCTTGAACAGAAATGGATAATGTAACAGTTGGAATTTTGTTATTAGAAAAATAAAAAATAAACTTAAACTAGCACTATTGATATATGTTGTTAAATTTTATTGTAGATTATTAAAAGGGTAAGTACATAAAAATGCAATTAACTATAACCTGACATTCATAGTGTGTAAGAAACTAGTTATTTCTTGTCATTGTATGTATTTTGGTGACGTGTCAACCTGTAAGGATAACACGTGGCACCTTATCTACATTACACGTGGAAAAAATACCAAATCAATAGCATGAAATAACTAGTTTCTTACACACAATGGAAGCCCAAATAGTTAAGTACACTATGAATGTCAGGTCATACTTAATTACATTCTTATGCACTTACCCCATTATTAAACCAAACAAAAGTGTTTATTTTGGATAATACATAATCGAGTTAGCCTAGAATATCAAAGTTGGTTGCATAAAATGTTGACATGCATACACAAAAATGGAAAACACGTTTTGCTCAACAAATTAAATAATAATTTTATAGATATAAAATCCCATTGATTTATTTATCTTATGGTATTGGCAAATGCAACGTTATCTGATTTTTTCCCGCATTTTGCATGTGATTTGTTAATTAATGGTTTGTTAAACGTACTTGTGGATTTAAGCGACTCCTTTTTAATACAAGAATCCAACCAATAATAATTTTTAAAAAGCGCAAGGAGTTCCACATGCATTTTATCTAACGTGGCAACGTGCATACTCCCTTTTTCCTTTCATATAGATTGCTTTTGTTGAACTAACATCTTCAAATTAGATTACACTCAACAAGTACTTATACATATACAAACTACTCCCTCCGTCCTATAATAATTTTGAACTATCATTTTTTACAAAGTTTAAGAAATTACATTATCCGGTAGTGATTATCTAGTAGTGAATATGACATATTTACCCTTCATCATCTGATAATGAAGATCACACATTCACCCTTTTTCTTGACACAGACCATCATGTATCAGTTTTGAGAAAAAAATATATTGAAAATAAAATGATAAAGTTAATATACTTTGTATTACTTTTGAAAATGGACACTTATAAAAATGAAAAATATGACACTTAGATTGAGACGGATAGAGTATAACAATTCAATTATGCTATACTATGAAAGTTAACGATAACCAAGTACACTTACAAGCACTTAACCCTTTTATCCAGCTATATACTCCACTTTTTAATCCTCTATGATTCATATAAAGTGATGGCATATGTTAAATTGAACTTTATTAAACATATGGCTTGTTATCAGTCTTGTAATAAATTTATATATGGACACTACAAGCAATGCCATTGGCGGATGTACTTTCTATAAATAGAATTCCATCGTTAGCTAGCTTTCAAATAGTATGAAAAAACGAGAACCACAAATGCATCATGGAGCATTTAACACGTGATCCCCCTAAACAAATGTGTACACGTGACTTGTTATTGCCATATTGTTGCAATTACAACCACAAGTTTTTATATACTCCATTTTGTTATTTTCAACATTTCATTACTCCTCTATGTCTTTTTAAATTTATAGTCATATGTAGCTAGTGTCGTTTTCATGATCCTAATGACGGTATGTAAATATATAACGGGGTATGTAGATATATAATTTACTATGAGAACAGTTTGTAGTAATTAATCTAACTTTATCAGATGCTTAAGATATTTGTCAATTGTCATCGATATTTTTAAGCTAATAACTATCTGCACCATGTTATCCAAGCGTGCATCGGCCTCGAACTGAATAACATCGTATTGCACCAAACAACCAAATAGAGGGAGATCGATTCACCAAAAAGTTCACTTGGATGTGATGGATAGCAACTAGTCTCTAAATGGTTAGCTTTCGTACAAGCTTTGTTCAGCGGATTAGTGACCACACTTACTATGATGGCGTCACCGTTGACCCTGGCAGCGGCGTGGACCTAATCCCATTGGTTTAATCATTTATAGTCAGAGACACTTTTTATTGGGGAATAAGGGTGTTTGATGATAATCATGAATAACTTGGGTATTCTTAAAATCGTGTAAACACTTTCTCAATAAAGTATTTCGACCCTTTACTGCCTTGGGTTCATGAAATCAATTTTGAGATAAGACTAAGAACGCACTTGGAATCTAGGCAGAGAAACCAAGCAAAATATAAAAGGTTTTTTCATTTGTTCATGTGATTCTATATCTTGAAAGACCAAATGACCCTGTTATATATATATAGACAAACAGTGAAAAATCACAACCTTTGATGAATGATTATCCACTTTAGTGAAAGGTCACCATACCCCTTCAAAAGATTCTGACGGATTTAGTGACGGTTTTCGGATAAACTGTCGCTATTTGTACCCTTTGAATAGACATATCTCTCCATTAGTGACACTCCAGCAACAACAATAATTTCTGTCACTAAAGCCAATAGTCACATCTTTTGAACCATTGTGATATATTAGTGTTCACACAATTTTGTAACTTATAACACCAATCAAGAATCACACCTCTTGATCCACTTTCACAATATTTTCCATTCATCAAACTTAGGATTAGGTTAGTTTATACAAATGTGCACCCCACACCTCCTAACTCGTATTATCACTTAACTCAAATCCTTTTGGTCTTAGGTAAATCCCAATTACACTAAAATATTTGATTACACTAAAATCACCAACAATCCTCCCATTTTAGTGTAAATAATCACCAACACTTTTACCTTTGGGCATTTATTAATGACTACACAATCTAGATATACCCAATCACACTCCTTGTTCATGCATGTAATATTTTCCAAGTTTTCAAATTTTGTATTGTTAACAAAGTCATTGGTTTGGGATAGAGCAAATTATGAGATGATACTTGACTCCATGTGTAGATATTTTCACCAAACCAGCATACCGATGATCATGATATATTAATCGTCCTTGCATGTTGTTCTTAATATCTCATGATTCCCAAAACTTTAATGTTATAGCTTTCAATTCTATGTCCTTACACAGGTGTAGAATGTGTTTGTAGCTACAGAAAGAGCCAAGAAGAAACTTAACGTATGGAGGTGAACTTCAAAGAATGGGTTCATATTATATGACACTCAACGCGTACGGTATCTTTTAAAGCCCATGGTCAGACAACTTTTTACGCAAATGCACTAATTCCGCTTCAATGCACCCGCGGCATGTGGGTCTTGAAACCACTAAGAATTCACACTTGGCACAAAAATCCCACGGGAAAACCACAATCTCACGCTCAAAATACAGATCCCACGGTCTCAAAGACAAGAATTCTACGTTTTAATGGACCTAAGGGATTCGTCTTTGACTGTGGAATTTTGGTTGAGCGGGGTTTCAAGTATCGATTCTGATTGTATTCAAAATCCCACGTACCTGCTATCTTATTACTGCTGGATTAGTTATGTGCGCAACAACTTTTCTAAAAAAAAAAAACAAAAAAAAAAAAAAAAACAGACCATGAGCTGAAAGGGGGACATTGACTATCAACACAATAAAGAAGTGTAAGAAAATTGTAAATCATATTCCACATTGACTCAAATGAGGTTTAAACTCTTGACATCTTAGTTGATTAGTTCCCCTTATACTGCTGCAAGGTCCAAGGCCTTCAATTAGGTGTTAAAAGAAGACATTTGATGATGATATTTATTAGACAACGGTAAATTAAACGTACACTATAGGATGAGGTACTAATGTACTATATTGGTTTCCGACATATGAACATACCTGCAATGTTTATAGTCGTTTATATATGATAATACAAGTCCTCGAAATATAAAATGGAACGGTATAGCTTTACATGTCTTTCTCATTCTTCGTTTTCTGAGTACTCTAATTGAATGAGAGCTTAAAAGAACCATGAAAGTGTAGGTGAGAAAATGAGAATTGAATAACCTCGCCATTTTTATCCGTGAATTAATGGTTTTTCAAAAGTTTCACTTGCCAATAAAACGCTAATGAAATAAGTAGGTGAATAAAATATAGTGTTTATACTTCGGTAGTGTATCCTTTAATATGTATTCGAGTTCAAAAACTGTATATTGTATGTTTTTGCAAATTTTTAGCTACATATTCTGATGTGTTTTTTGTAAGTTCTATACATACATACAATAGTAAATTAAATGCATACAAAAGACCCTTTTAAAACGTGAATACACACAACATAAAGTTTCAGAGTTGAATACATATAGTAGTAAAAGGCGTAAACGTTGTGTACATTACTAACTATAAATTAACCTACAAATATATATAAAGCAAACAGCATATAAAGCTATTCTTCATGTTCGCAGATTTACATTTAAGGTGAATGAAGCAAACTTTATTGATTACTAGAGATGAAATAATATGAATCAGAGCAAGCAATATAGCATGGTGGGATCATAAGCATATGACAACATAAATTTGATTTTGTCACTTACCTTGTTTCATATAACAAAAAAGATATTTTACACATTATTCCTGAGTGTGATGTTTTTAGTACTAGTTATATTTCTTTGCCTTTTAGTTGTACTCTTACTTTGCAAAAAGTTGAAAGTTGCCCAAGTTTCCTTTATTATTTTATGGTCTGCTGCTGCTACTACTACATGTGTCTATCTTAACTCTTAAGAGTGCATCATCATCATAAGTATAATGAAGATTATAACTCAAGAACGTTATATGAATCTATGATTAAAACCATTTCCTTTGCTAGATGTTTGTTATATTGGCACCATAGACTCGTGTAGGCTCTAGTAATGACAACTTACAAATTAACACGTTATTTATCCAATTAGGTTCTCGCATTCTTAAGTCGTGCTTCCCTTCGTTGTTATGAGTAGGAGAAAAGCATACTACAAGCCCATATTGCCCTAAATTATGTACATTGACCACATTGCACTAAAAAATGTGTATGGATGTTAAACATATTGCACTATCACATATGCATTGATCATGTTTAATCTCAATGTTTCTAAGTATAGATTTCGAATCTACCTGAATTATTATCAACACACGCAATGGCTGTGATTTTTCTTCCTATAATATCTTGAGCATGTGTTGTTCTAATCTACATGGACTATTACCTTTTAATGTTTGAAAAATTCAAGTGTTTATGACTAATAATGTCTTTTATAGTTCTAGACTTTAGACTGTTCACCGTTGGTGTATAATTTTGTGCCAAAAGGGTTTATGTCCATTTGCCTACTTATATGACCCTTGTCATCATAAAAAATTAATTAGACATGTCGACTTACATCTCGTTATTAAAATGGAAAAACATCCATAACTTATCAAGGACAACTTGGAAAGGCAGGCCAATATTGGTGATTTTTGGAGTAACACACAATTCACCACTATATAATTTGCACAATACTTCATTCACAACACCACCTTAAAATTTAAGCTTGACTTTATTAGTTTATTATAAACTAGCACCATGAGACTTGATATCAAATCGGTTACACCACTCACACCCATTGCTAAGCCCACATTCGAGCCATTGTGTCAGTCGCGTTGCGATGTTGCTGTGGAAATGGCGCAAAGAACTAAGAGTACTCGAGCCCCAAGAAAATGCAAAAGATTGGTTGTTGATACAAAAGACGGCTGTCATACACGGCCATTGAGTCGGCTCAGTAAAAGGTGGAAGGAGTATCATGGGTCAAAAGGCTGGGAAGGCTTGTTGGATCCACTTGATGACGATTTACGCAGTGAGATTATACGATATGGGAGCTTTGTTGAGGCAGCATACCAAAGCTTTGATTTCGATCCATCATCACCGACTTATGCTACATGCCGATACGCAAGAAATTCAATTTTGGAAAGAGCCGGTGTTGATGGGAGCGGGTATCGTGTGACAAAAAGTTTACACGCTACGTCATCCATTCCGATGCCACATTGGATAGGTCAAATTGGAGTGCGATCTAGTTGGATTGGTTATGTGGCGGTCTGCGAGGATAAAGACGAGATTTCTAGACTTGGTAGACGTGATATAGTGATTTCATTGCGTGGGACCGCAACTTGCTCAGAGTGGCTTGAGAATCTACGAGGCACCTTGACTAGTTGTCCATTTAGCAATGTGGATAATGTGGATGGCGTGACAGGACAAAATGATGATTCAATGGTCGAAAGCGGTGTTTTAAGTTTGTACACCTCGAGCACAGCAACCTGCTCGAGCTTGCAAAAATCATTAAAAGATGAAATCTTAAGAATAGTTCAGATGTACAACGATGAGCCCTTGAGTGTCACAATCACCGGCCATTCTTTAGGAGCTTCGTTAGCTATTTTAGCTGCCTATGATATAAAAACTACCATCAAACACAATCTACATCTTTCAGTGATCTCGTTTGGAGGCCCCAGGGTTGGAAACCGAAGTTTCAGACGCAACTTAGAGCTACAAGGAACAAAGATTCTACGTATAGTGAATACAGATGACCTGATTACAAAAGTACCTGGCTTTTTAGTGGAAGACCATGATGACATGGCTCACGGAAAGAAAGCTCGTGTAGCCTATCTACCTCGTTGGATACAGCATCATGTTAAGGACAACCAATGGGTGTATGCTAACATAGGCCACGAGCTACGATTGAGCAGTCGAACCTCATTAAATCTAAATAGTATGAACGTAGCCACGTGTCATGATCTAAAGACGTACCTACATCTAGTAAATGAATTTGTTACAGTTAATTAAATGATGTTTAAAGGCATACACATTTTGATCGTATGATATTTTACATCATAAATGTTTTGTTAAAATTAGAAAATAGGAACTAGGGTGGTGACCATTTTGATACATTGGTATATTGCTAGATGTTAACAGGATATTAAGAATGTAATATATGTAAGTTCCCATCAAATTCAAGGACTATTGGAAACCATAAGTATTTATATCTAATTTCATTACAAATACCCACATGCTAAAAAACATGAATAAAATGGCCAAACTTATAGATCTCCTATTCACAAAATCCCACATGCATAAAAGGGAGAATAAACATCACAATGTCGTGTACATGTAGCCTGACATATTGATGTGTCACATCATACTAGAGTTACACAAAAGGAATGTGGCTTTCAAGACCTTTATTATTCTAATATGAGGAAACAAATCAAGATTAGAGCTTTGTACCTGATGACAATCAAGACCTAACCTTCTTACTCAAGTCTATAATTATGTGAGTGTGTATTGCCAAAAAGGCATCAATGATTCTTAATCTTTTTGGTCATCAACGATATCAGTTGATATAACCTCTTTAACGAATATATTACCTTGTTCTAAGAAATATGCCTTAAAAAAGTGTCTATTTTTCTTGACACCCTTTGTTCGTGTGTTTGATTTACCTAAGATACATAACATAGAGGAACATCGTAGTACCAATGATCCACCTGCAGTCTTGCAAAACTAAAGGGGTAAAAGCTATAAATTGGTAACGTACTCTCATTTTTGTTTCAATGTGGGTAACATACTCATTTTATTATCAATGTTGGATACAAACTTATATTTTTTGTTTCAATGTTGGATGAAAACTCTTGTTTTTTGTTCCAATGTGAGTAACTTTGTATATCATATTTGCATATGTGATTAGTAGCGATGTGTTGTATATTTATATGATGACGTGACATTCCACGTTGGATATGATTGCACATAAACATATTTTTGAAACACTAATTGAAGCTATTATTTCTCTCTTCATCATAATGTCAAGTACCTCATACAATTTTGTTAAATATACGTATATATATGTAATCATATATATATAACTTATTGGCCGAGTAATAAGTTTATATATGTATATATGTAATCATATCCAACGTGTAATGCCATGTCAATAAATAAGTAAACAAGTCAGATCCAAGTAATCACAAATGCAAATAAAACATACTAGGTTACTCACATTGGAACAAAAAATAATAGTTTATATCCAACATTAATAATAAAATGAGTATGTTACCCACTTTGAGACAAAAATGAAAGTACATTACCAATTTATAGCTTTTACCCAAACTAAAGTGCATCTACCAGCTAAACAGTTGGTATCAAGAAATTAACCAACTGATTCTCTAATTATTGCTTCATTTTGTGTTTGTTGAAAAGGTTGTAATACTTTACGTTCATATATAGTTCGTTAAGCTGCTGTGGATTGAGAGTAATACTAAAAGCAATAATAAAAAGATAGATAACTCAAGGATTGGTCTAGCATTATACCCGAATTTGAAACCCAAAACCATCACTTACAGCTACTATTAAAAGTAAATGTCATTCACTTATTTATAGACAAAAGATTTGTTCAAAAACCATAGAAATGGTAGTTGGCTAACCCGCTACCTACTCACCAAGAACAAAAGTCATTTTCGGGGCCAAAAACAGTTTATACCTTAGATTAACGATCAATTAGTTTTTTTTACCATAAACAGAAATAATGTACTCCGTATAAATTCTCAACTTAAAATCAACACAGTGATATCGTTGAAGAAGAAATTACAGTGTATTGATATATAAATTTTACATATAGATTGCATGAGATCTCAAAATGTTTTCAGCCATGCATACTAAAGATACATATGCTAACTTGATTTATCATTCCTATCAATTTAAACCTCAACAACTAGTTATTGTTTTTAATTTTGAGCTTCGACATTAATAAACGTATAATAACATATTGCATAACGATATTAGAATTTATAACGAATTAGAATGTAGAGAATTACCAGCTAAAATAAATACTTTTGAAATCCCACGAATGAAACCATTGGGACTAGTCATTTATGTTCAGATAGCGTCTAGGTGAGGGTCAGTTTGACATAGGATGCCGTACATGAGTGCACCAAGGTTCTCAACTCTACAATGCGACGGATCAGAAAATCCTTGCACATAATCTTAACTTCAGATTCAACATAGGGGAATTTTCGGCGACTATAACCAGTAATTGTCCAGACTACATTAATCGTGATCCTTGGTTTTTACTTTTTAGATAACTTTACCCTGATATATACTTATCATATGTTGAGGTCAATAAGAGAACATAAGACTGCTCACGCTTTTAAGTACGGTATTCATACACATGGAAAGTAATATCATGGAGGGCAATTTCTAACTCACTAATCAATGGGTCGTCTTGGGAATGTTTTATCTCAAATGGGTCAAAAGTGTAAGGAAAAAAATTTAATTCAAAAGGAAATGGGCCAAACGGATCAAACAAGTAGAAAGCCACCCGAGATGTATTTTTCATGGCAAATGTATCTTACTACCCTCAACTTGGATGACTAGGTTTTTTAGTACCCTGAATTATTAAGGGTGCATCATGGTACCCTAAACTTGGCAGAATGGTAACTTTACTACCTTGACTTAGTTATTGACTTGGAGCATGCCTCTCTTGTGATTTTCTTCCCTAATTCCCTTGGTTGGCTTTTTCTTGTTTTTTGTTTTTCTTTAAAATAACTGGATTAACGAGTTGTTTACTGGGACTATATATAAGCCTCATATATTTCTATACAGAATGCATCTTATTCTTATCGCCAAAATCATTTGCTCTGTAATTAGGCACCATCTATAACAATCAAGGCGTAACAAATCTGATTATTAGTGAAATAGAGAGAGATGGAATGATAGTGGAGTGAATGAAAAATTGTTAATATGTGTGGATGTGATATGACATCGAAGTTTAAACCTTGGAAAGAATTTTTAAATTATCATTCTTGCCCAGTTTGAGGTGAAATAAATTGACTAGAAGGATATAAAATTAAAAATGGCAGGACGTATGTATGAGAACCACCCATTCATGTCCACATCATCTTGTATTCATGCTCTGTGTTCCAGTTCTAAGCCCTAATAATGTTACACTACCCAAAATTGTACGTTTCCAACCTTATTCTCAATAGTCTGTCAGTTTTCAAAGGAAGAAGGTCACGTGAGAGGCATGCTCCGAGTCAATAACTGAGTCAAGGTAGTATAGTTACCATTTTGCCAAGTTCAGGGTACTATTGTGCACCCTTGATAATTCAGGGTACTAGCATACCTAGTCATCCAAGTTGAGGGTAGTAAGATACATTTTGGCCAATTTTCATCCATACAATCTCCTAAATCGTTTAATTGAACACACACACATGCGCACCTGTAATATAAGAGTTTTTGTAACAATGTTTTAAAAATAAAAGGACAAAATGTTTTGAGTCAATGAGACTGCCCCAAACGGTATAAGTACTTATTTATTCATTTGGCACCCTAGCCAAACCACTTGACCCACCCATTATGCCACCTTTACTGACAACCTTCAAAACCTAATGATCTTAAACACGCAAATCGACCCAAAGCACAAGTTTGGTTCAAACTAGAACATTTAATTTACGCATGGTCTCAGGATCATCGAAGAACTAGCCTTACATCAAAGCAGAAGTAGAAAATGCTAGCAATTGAAGTGTAACCAAAAGCTTTATTTCACATTGACCCAAAGAATTGAGATTTTATTAACTCGTGTATGTAGAAAAAAACAAATTAGATGAACGACAACTAATATCTACCTGGAATAATGGTGCTCTTGGGTTTTTTAGCAGACATGAGGATGAAATTCTACCCTTCATATCATCACTGTTTTTTACCAGTCATACCTGCAACCACCTGCAATAATTTTGTCAACTATCGATTATATTCAAGTTATAGAAGAGATTAAGTCATTATATGCTAATTAAGCAACAACACTTGCACGCCCGTGAATAAGGTATAAAATTGTTATATACGATTCATTTGTCACACACATGTTAGTATGTGTGCATGTGTTATATGTATGTATGTAGACATGCATCTAAGTGTGTTTTATACATGCATAACATTGATACAAATCCGTATATATAAACCAATATGTAGTACTCACATTGTTTAAAGCAGGTTGGCGAACTTGCGTTGATGGTTCAAACGAGTCCAGCATGGGTTTCACCACAGCTGGAAGGAAAAGGCCTATTTATCACAATTCAAAATTAGGTACAGCACAAACACATTCAAAAAATCAATACTTAAAAGCACACAAAATGGTCAGACCAAATTGACAGAAGTACGTCCATAAGGACCATAATCCATGCGAAAAAACAGCATTATAACAGGAACATGATTCAGCCGTACCCAGCATTGTAAAAAAAAGTCATCTTTAAAGAAACAGCTATTAAAAACGAAGATATAATGCATTGCACATGAACAGAGATGCTAATTCAATGCAGTACTTAAGATGATGAGTAAAAATAAGCCAACAGTTATAATTCTTTCAAGACCCAAATAGCATAATCAGCAATTTAGCATATCGAACGTGTTATGAAGTCACGCAAATCCGTACGATCACGTCTAAAGCAACCCTGTTCGTCTGATTAATACACACAATTCTTACATCTAACATGTATTTTGAAGCGAATGTGATACTGATCAACAAAAATACATTATAATAAAAGAAAAATGTATATCAGGATTTGAAATTATCACGAAACCCCGAGTTAATTGGATGAATATCAAATTATATCAACAATATAATCATGAATTGTAGCATATTGATAAAATTTGATGCAAAATTAAAAGTTGATGGACAAAAAATGAAATTAGGGTTGGTGGAAAAAGAGGAAGAAATGGTACCAACGCCACCGATGAGACATGATGCTGCAACAATTGGCTCCTGAGCAACAAACCTCTTTAGTTTATCCATCACCGTCATTTATGATTAATCTCTCTCGAAAATTTTGTATCTATCTCTCTGCGTATCTAATTCGGTGGCAGGAGTATCTTGTTGGTAAGCGTCGGGTCGGGTTGAATTATGGCTGATTCCTAAAAGTATTCGTATATCCATTTTATGATATTGTATTGTACAAAGTCATAAAATATTTAGTGATGTACGAATAATTTTTGATAGTGTAACAAATCACTCTCTATTAATAATAGTTAAATGATTTTAACACGTGCTTATTGTTTAACTAAATTACGAAGTAGATGTTTTCATTTTTAATTTAATTAAACTAGGTGAGATCCCGCGACAACGCGAGGCTTCGACATTTGATTTTATAAATTGTGTAATAAAAAATGTAAGTCAAATGAAATTGTACAATGAATTTGAATTTTATATAATATAATCACCAACTAATAACATCTAGCATATACTCCATCGGTTTGGTACGGTTCATGTTTTTTTGTTTTTTTAATTACGTTATTAAAAATATATATGAAAACTGTTTTTAATTAAAAAATATTTGTATTAAAATATAGGACATGTCGATTTTAAAGTATATTTTATCTACTCCCTCCGTCCCATATTTATTGTCCCCTTTTGACTTTTGTAGTCTTTTTTTGACAACTTTGACATTGAATATTTTTGTTTGTGTTATATAATACTTGATGCAAATTATACCAATGAAAATACATTCAAAACCTAATCCATTCATATATTTTACATCAAGTATTATATAACGCAAACAAAAATATTATGTAATTATAAAAATTAAAACATAATGAATAATCAAATGAGCGAAATTATCTAGTTAGTATATCAGACATCACAATTTTCTTCATAAGGTTTTAGAAAACATATTCGCCAACTTGATCTTTGTAAACGTTAATTTTTTACTAATCAATAAAACGCTCGATAGCAGATTCATCATCAATTACATTAAAAACTTGTTATAATAAATACAAAGATTTTAATATGAAAATCTACATTTAATTTAATACCTTATTAGTTAAAATGATAAAATATTTTAGTTACGACTTTAAAATATTCATCATATTATAGTTATATGGCTATATGGACGATCAGGTTTTAGTTTCATGATGTTGATAAAAAAAATTCATGTAATCAATCAATATAGATAAATATTTCAAATAAGATTGGTTTAATTATAAATTGACACTTAAAAGGTTATGATATTTAAATTATAAGGACCAAAAAAATAGGGAAGTACTAAAAGTGCCAATTTCAATAGTTGTGGGTACACATTTTAAAATTTGAAAAAAGATGTAGAAAATAATTTTAACCGTAGGATCTTTATGGATGGAACCAATCTAAGGTCCAGATTGCTCCGTGGTATCCTCTTTTAATTATATACTAGGTGAGGACCCGCGACAACGCGGGCTATAACATTTAACATCGTCAATTTTGCAATTAAAATTTTGAAGTTTTTAAGATAAAATAGTATATCAATTGTTGTGTTTTCATATGTGTTCATATAATTTAATAACAATATGACGAGTTTGACGAAATATACAATATTATAAGATAACATAACTTAATATATTGTAAGCTTTCAGTATTATAATTTGTACCATTACAAATAACCCTTATACAAGAAACTGTATTTGTTCACTATAAGTCACTCAGTTTCTGCCATGATTAACTTCAAGTCTCATGCCAACTTCTCGGCAATTGCTTCAACTATGGAAATTTTAATATCAGCTACAGCTCTTAACCAAACCATCAACTCAACTCTGGAATCAACTTGAATTCTACCTTAAAACACCACAAACAAATTTGAATCAACAATTGGATGGAGGATTTTATTACTGAAATAAATAGCAACAACAAATCACCACTTGCTCCAATTGAGGACAAATAGCAAACTTGGAAACTTCATGTTTTGTGTAATTTACTTATATTATTTATTCGCAACAATAAAAACAAAAAACAAACTATTGCAGTAATCACCCATTGAAGCTACAAATATATAACTAAAAAAAATGCATCTATATACCTTATCGGCTTATTGAAGCTATAAACCACTCGAATAAAATACCTAAATGATAGGAAATGGCATACATATTGCAATGGCCATTTATAAGGATAAAATAACGGAAAACATCATCCACAGCGCTACCTATTTTACAATTTCTTTTGACTATTTTAAGAAAATTCAAGCAGTAGCCCAGATTACAGATGGTACCTTATCTATCTTTACTGGAGTATATATTTTTTGTAAAGTAGATTGTTTTTGTTTATAAAATGGTTATAAAATAAGAGAGACAATAACATAATGTGAACATTAACCAAAAGATTACCCATTTTGCCAACTCTTAATTGGTACCTTCAATATGACTCGAGTCATGGTTCATCGACCGACCATATCACTGGTCCCTTCTAAAAGTGGAGGTCCAAAACCATCCGGGGTTTGATCATTATGTCACCTATATGAATCGTTAAAACCCAAGTCATTGACAACTGTTTTCATATAAAGAGATAGATCATCAGTATACATCTCAATATGTACCCCTGCCGCCCATCTAATCATTAGTAAAACTATAACAGAATGTCATCATAGCAAAACATAAAACAAAAATACAAAGAAAGAGGTAATGATCCTACTTTGAGATATGGGTTACTGGCCCCGTATAAAAAGTACACGTTAACCAACTTTTGCCCTCTTTAACCTGTTTGATCCAGTTTGACCCCTTTCTGTTCTAGATTATATTTAGTTAAAATAAGATGTCCTTTTTTATCCAGTTCACCTAAGATGAGACTGAATATGAATAGCTTGAAGCAAAAAGAATCTTTTTTTTTCCCTTCAACATTGGGCTAACAATGGGAATGCTCAGCTTAAAAAAACGGCATACCTTTGCAAAAACATTAACCACGCAAGATGCTAACAGAAAGCATCGGGTTGATGACGTTGCTATGTCTGAGCCATTTTCATGAACAAACCATTGAAGGAACTTGCATGAGTGTATAGCAATCTGCACAAGCAAGTCCAAAGACTGGAAATTTATAAGGGAGAAAATGTAGAAGTACTGTAATACCTTTATGATCTCTAGGTCTTGCCATGGGTCGTTGTGTGAGTGTATTATAACAGAAGAGCTAATCATTAATACAATTGCATACATCTCAATATGTACCCCTGCCACCCATTTAATCATTAGTAAAACTATAACAAAATGTCATCATAGCAAAACATAAACCTAAAAATACAAAGAAGAGGTAATGATCCTACTTTGAGATATGGGTTACTGGCCTTGTATAAGAAATACACGTTAACCAACTTTTGTCCTCTTTAACCCGTTTGATCCAGTTTGAACTCTTTCTGTTTTAGATTATATTTAGTTCACCTAAAATGACCTGATCCAGTTCACCCAAGGTGAGACTGAATATGAATAGCTTTTTTTCCTTCCACATTAGGCTAACAATGGCAAATGCTCAGCTAAAAAGGATGGCATACCTTTGCAAAAACATTAACCACGCATGATGCTAACAGAAAGCACCAGATTAATGTTGTTGCTATGTCAGGCCATTGTCTTGAACAAACCCATTGAAGGAACATGCATGAGTGTATAGCAATCTGCACAAGCAAGTCCAAAGATTGGAAATTTATAAGGAAGCCGGAAGGAAATGTAAAAGTAAACCTTTATGATCTCCAGGTCTTGCTCGTTTGTATGTTAAAGAGAATCAAAAACGGAAAGACATGAAATAGTAATGGAAATAACCTATTCTTTCTACATGAAATTGTAATGGATATAACCTATTCTTTCTCAACCTACTTTTAAAGCAGGCACTATTTCTCAAACTCAAAGCTTTAATGTCAAAACCTATTCTTTCTACATTCCTTCGTATTTTTACACCTTCGGTTTACAACTCTTTACATATTTTCATTTGCGAAAGAACATAACATTCCAACTCTTACAAATTATCCCAATTTGTTCCTCGCATCTTCGATTCAACCGTTAACTATTGGCTCAATGAACCAATTCGATGAATTTTTTAGCTATAATACAGTCCAAAAAATGCTATGGTGACATACTTATAATACAGCATCTATAAAACAAATGGACAAATGATTTCAACTACAACATAAGCCAGTCATATCAGTAAAACAAATCTTTGACTTCCTGCTCACAAATATCACCAGGAAGATTACCAACATATAGTGTTCTACTCGATCGACTCATTGTTTCTGCCAGCAACAATTATAAACAAAGTTTAAAATCAATCAAACCTAATCGCAAAATGAACTAAACAGCAAAAGCTACCAGATTTATAACTAAATAGTTCTATAACATAGCAATTTAGACAATCCTTAATCTACATAACGTTACAATTAAACATAAAATGCTTACTAAATCATTTTTGTAATTAAACAACTACGAATCGAAGTTCAACAGTTCAACCTAACGTAACCGAAATATTAATATATATATAGATATACGTATTGTCTGAGTGTATTGGAATAGAAGAGCTAATCATTAAGCTTGAATAAAAATCAATATCAACTACTAACAAAACTTTAAGACTTTACATAAGATACACAAAATCGTTGATAAAAGATTATTATCCATGAATAAAGTTGTCAACAAATCTCCACCTAATTTTTTTAGTAGGCATTATTGTATTCGTATTCATATTTGTATTGTTATTATCATCTTCGATGGAATCATTAGTCCCACCACAATCAACACTCAACAACATGATATGCACCTCTTCATATAATCATACCCTAAAACTAAATCAATTAAATCAAGATCCCCTGTTTCTAACCCCTAAAATCAATTCACAGCATAACAATACAACTAAACCACCTCAAATCCGTTTCAATTTAATTGAACCAATACAAAATTACACAGATTGACGATCAATGGATTAATAAATTCAATCAATTTTGTTTCAAAAGGAGGATCAACGAAACCCTAACCCTAGAGAAATAATTTAACTGATATGAAATTAGTTATATATTGATCGGTACCTTGAGAGACAGCGCAGTTGATCGTCGACACCAGAATCGTAAAATATGATTCGAGGCAAATCGTTAACCTGGAGATAGAACCGGATTTAGTGTAGGGCACGAATTTAGTTTTTGTATTAAATGGTGGATGCAATATATATCCTGAAATAAATAATATATTTGTATCCAGAAAAATTATTTACGAATTATATGTAATTTATTTTATTATATATATTTATAAAGTTTACAAATAATTATAAAGTTTACAAATAATTATTAGGGGTGTTAAGTGTAATTATTTATAATTAATCTACACCATTGATCTTTAATTATGGATTTTAATCAAGGGCTCAAATTCTTTAATGGTATCCTCTTTTAATTATATATAAAAGATATATAAAAGATTAATTGAATTTGATATTAATTGATAATGTTATAACTTCATTTTCTATATTATATTTAAGGTTTTTTATACGAAATTGTCTAACTTGTACTCTTATTGCATGGGTTAAGAAACGTTTACTGAATAAAAGTTTCCATAAATAATATGAATTGTAAAAAAAATAGCATAAATGGAAATTGACAAGTTTATTAAACGATTTCTATGTTCAAACTGAAAAGTTTTAATGCATTTAATGTAGCTTATCTTATGCTTTGAGAATATAATATAGCCAAATCCAACTAGTATCCAAGGATATCAATAAGGTTTAGGAACGGCTATGAATGAATTGAATATACTTCGTAAACGATTTATAGTACATTCGTTTATGTAAGATAGATGAAAATAACTTAAGAGTTTTTTTTGGTTTGTTTAGTTCTAAGAGCACAGAGAGTCGTTGATTGAGTTTCAGTGTTCAGTTGAACACTGAAGCTGAAAAGTGAGGTATTGGTTAACCTTGAGGTTCAGTGTTCAGTTTATTATTTAATTATTTCTTAAACGCAAATAATACATAATTTAGACAAATAAATAACACAAATACTATAATAACTTAAACAAATAAAGGTAAAAGATTTTAACTATAAAAGTTAGAGAATAGTTCAATTGAGACCATTTATTTTGTGTGAGAATGGGGGGAACCAACCACAATATGTCATGTGTCACTTTTTTCTCTCTCATCCACGTTTTTAAAAATTAAATATCTCACAAACGACAAGTCGAAAAATCATGAAAATTGCACCATATTTTTCAACGTTTTATCCTCTTCGATTTGCCGTCGATCAAGGCATACTTCCGACGAACTTTTTTTTTATTAGTAACACATGTGTTAGTGATTGATTATACATTTGATTTAGGGTTTAGGGTTAGGGTTTAGAGTTAGGGTTTAGCAGGGTTTAGTGTTAGGGTTTAGCATAGTTTAGTGTTAGGGCTTAGCAGGGTTTAGGGTTTAGTATGATTTAGGGTTTAGAGTTTTATAAAGCGTTTAGGGTTTGGGGTTTGGGGGTTAGGGTTTAGGGTTGGGATTTTGGGGTTGTAACACACGTGTTAGTAATGTGAAACCCACTAAAAAAAAAAAAACTCGTCGAAAGTATGCCTTAATGGATGGCAAATCGAAGAGGATCAAACACTGAATCTAATGGTGCAATTTTCATAATTTTTCGATTTGTCGTTTGTGAGATATTTAACTTAAGGGGTAAATGGGTTTTGTATTCTCTTTGTACACATGGCACCATATCATTGGTTCCTCTATTCTCAAACAAATTTTTAGTCCCATTTGAACCTTACCCATAAAAGTTAACAGTTTTATAACAAACAACATTTGGTATAAAAGTTAAAAACCTTTGAAATAATTAAACTTGTTAATAAAATTTAAGCCCGTTAGTTGAAATAGATTTGACAAATAAATTTATAAATATGTTGGACTAATACAATTTAAGCCCACTTCAAATTTAATTTGATAACAACTTAAGCCCATTTCATATTTTAATAAAAAAAAGCTCAAAATAAACCCTATCATCTATCATCATCTTCTACCCTGCAAATGAAACACCAGAGGAGGAAAAAAAAACCTTCCGGCCACTAAACCTTTCTTCTACATCAATTTCAATTTTTCAAAAATAACAAAAAAAACCTTACACATTATTCTCCTCTATTTTCATAAAACAAAAAGAAAATCAAAAAGAAAAAGAAAATGTCGTTGCCTCGCCGTTCTATTTCGCATGTCGACGATGAACACCGGCCTTGAACGTCGGCCGGGTGTGGTGAACGCCGGTCCCGACGTTCAAGGGCTTGAACAGCGACACCGTTCACCCTCCACTCCGTATGCTCTAAGAGGAAGCACGAACTTTATAAATAAGAAATTATGAAAAAGAGTGTAAAAGTGAATTTACAATATCTCTTATTTTATAATCGGGTAAATTGATTGAAAAAAGAACAATTAATCAACTTTGTTTGCACTTTAGGATATCAACTTATTTTTTTCTCTTTAAAATGGATCACTAATTTAAAACCACATTTTAAAAGTGTATAAGTCTCATTTATACAAATCAATTGATTCAAACAACTTTAATTAAACATGAATAGATAGGAGTAACATTTAGGGCCTGTTCCCGAGATTTTGATCGAAAGAAAAGAATAGAAGGGGATATAGAATGATAGAAAAGAAAAGAAGATGAAAAATATTTTTGCGTTCCCGAGTTAGAAAGAAAAGAATTGAAATTTATATATTTCGTGTTCCCGAGTTGGAGAGAAATTGAAGGAAGTAACATTGTATAGCTTGTATAATCCTCCATCCTTCCAAATCTTCCCAACTTTGGAGAGAAAGTTTGGAGAGAAAAGAAGGTTGAATCCTCCTCCCATTTCTCTTCTCTTCTTTCCATAAACAAAACTCTGGAACACAATGTAATTTTTATTCTTTCCGCTTCTCTTTTTTTCTTTCGGAAAAATAACTTGGGAGCAGGCTCTTAGTCTACATTATCCGCATTTTGCACATTAAAAATGGTAATTAGCCTTATATTATCATTCATAATAGGTAACATATACCACTTAACGTGTGATCTGAAATAATTATCCCTTTTGATAGAAAAAATAGTCTATTCCCAAAATGCAAAAAAATAGTTTTTTTTTTCTTTTTCAGTTATTAACCCGTTATAATTTAGCAATAAAATAAATTTAAAACTAAAAATAAAAATAGTAAGTGGACCCTGAGGTTCATTTAATTTATGGATTTTACCATGTGCAATACTACACTTACAAAAATCTTACAAAATTAGGTGGGCCAATTAGATCATGAGAGATAAGTAAGAGAGAAAATGTATAAATTCATGTAATTGGTCCACATATTACGTCAAATCATTTTGTACAAATTCTTTTGTAAATTTTTTATAAGTCTAGACTTTTCCTTTTACCATTTCCATTTCCACTAAAGTAACACTTTCGTATATAGACCTCATTCTCAAACATTAAACAAAAACTTGCATATGTTGTGGTGTAGAAATTAGATTAATTATTTAGCAAGATCAAATTAATAAAGGAGATTAAATATTAACAGTGGAAAATCCCACCTATTAAAGCAAATGAATAAGCAATTAACCATGATCATGTTTATCTATCTCATGAAGTCCTCAAAGTTATTCGTATGTTCAATTTTTGTTTTAATGTAGAATTGTGATGAAAGCTCTTCTAGTCTCGAAAGAGGATTGCCTATGGTTTCCATCACCACGGGCAACCCAGCCGAATTCATATATGGACATACAAGTGATGAATCCAATGCTGGGAGTGGCGCATTGATATTTGGTGAAAAGCCTAGAAATATTTTTCACGAGGTCAAGGGTATCGAGGTGGACTTAATTCCTAAGCCTCTTTATAAAAACGCCTTGCTTAGAGATGGACTTATCGTACTTTCAAAAAAAAAAAAAAAAAAAAATCTACTACGGAGTATTTGAGTATGGACTTTCTGTTAATAACTCCGTTTATTTTAAGCCGCAATCAAGTTATAAGGCAACTCATGAAACACAAATCCATGGTTCATATCAACAATTTTGGACTAAGAAGTACGTATTAAATACTTCCATCCCAAAAAGAAGGAATCCACGATCCAGCTTGGTGAATGCGAACTCACTTTGGAAGGATTTCCTTCAATGTTGTTGCCATTTTAAATAACATTGCAAAAGTGTCATGAAGCTTATATCATTTCAAATACATGCAGAGAATCAGATAGTCGGATGTTACACGTGACCTTATTGGTGTAGGTGATCCTATTAGAAAGTACACGTATTAATGTGTTTGGACTTCGGATGTAGACTTAATTAGGCACATATGGCGCTTGCTATAGACAAATGACTCAACAAGGCTCTAAAACTTGTCGTATGTTTCCAGAAAACAAAGACCTTTTAAGATGTTACACATGCAATCAATGAATCACATATAGCTCGTACGCCTTGAACACAATAAACCGACCCGATAAAAAATGGGATGTGCTCAAGCATAATAGAATAGAACCATAACCATACAGGCCTAAAGGGTGTTACTTGAAAAAACACTGCTGTGATAAATAAAACTCAGGATATTTGGAAAAAAAAAAAAAGGATTAGACAAAAAATGCTTCTTAATGATACCAAGAAGATAATCCTAAAACAACACGATAATATAGGTGGCAAATCTATGATTAACTGCTAAAAGTCAGATAAACGAGATTCTTTTAAACTAGAACATAACAATTTAAACCATCTAATCGAATAAGCTGAATCCCATATCATCGTCACTCTCTTCCTTGGGCTCTTCCTGCGTACATTGAAAAAAAAAAGCAACTCAGTTAACTACATACAAATATGAACATTATTAAAACCAATCAAACTAAAGAATGTACCTTCTTTTCTTCTGCAACAGGAGCGGCTGCAGCTGCACCACCACCACCAGCAGAAGCAGCAACAGCTGGTGCACCACCACCACCGCCGCCAGCACCAACGTTTACGATAAGATCCTCAATGTTCTTCTTCTCTGCAAGTTTAGCAAATAAACTTGGCCAGTAGGATTCACATTGGACATTAGCTGCCTTCAAAATGGTAGCAATCTTCTCAGCCTGCAACGAACGAATTTTATCATGAAAAAACCATAACTCCTCCCAATCTACATATCTTGCACACACGAGCCAACATAATATAACAAGATTTAGTAGCATAAGTTCTTGCCAAAGTAAACTTTACACTCGCCCAACTTTAAGTTTGTAACAGACACGATTTTAGGCATATGTAATCGGCCTATTTAGCATTTTTCTAAATATAATAATTATCTCATTTTACAAACCGACCAATCATTTCTAAAGCCAATATTAACGAATTTTCATCAAACTTATAAAGCATGTTATATTCCTGTATAACAGAAACAACATACAATAAAACAACAGTGTTCCGATTGAGGCTTTACGCAGATATACAGCTACACGTATAATCTCTCTCATAATATATGTGCAATTGGTCCATTTCTATGTTAAAACCTAGTCCACATGATCATAACAATTACAAAAACTTATTTTTATGAAACTCAGTATAAGATTGTGTATATACATTAATTAATACATATACGCATTCATTATGCATATGTACCATGTACGGAATGTACCTCCAAACACTAAGCTAGGGCTTTATGCAATTAAATTTACCAAAAATTAACAAACTAAATAATAAAAAAATCAAATATTTATACAGAATTAAAAAGATAGAAATTACTAACAGTAACAGCGATGCCATCATCAGAAAGAATTAAACAAGCGTAAGTGCAAGCAAGCTCTCCGATCGACATTTTTCTCCCTGAAACAAAAGCAAAACCCTAAATACATAAACTTAAATAATTAACCAAATTATGTATTTCATAAACTAAAATCAATTAACAGCAATCGTACGTACCTGAATTAAAGAGATTTATTTTTTTTGCGATCTGCGATGAACCTTGGAAATTAGAAGTCTGCCGCCTGTAGTGTTAATGGTGAAAGAAACAAAAAACCCTAGGGTGATTTTAGGTTTGTAGTTGTGGTAAGGCTGGAAGGCTCACTTGATTGGGCTAGTTAATGGACTGGGCCTAAGTAATTGAAGTGAGTTTTAATGGGTCAAGTTAGATTGGTTAGGCCCAGCAAGTTTTATTTCAATCAAGATCATGTAATATGCTTGTTACTTATTAATATGGAAGAAATGGTTTGAAATTAATTGAATGAATGGGTATCAACTTCAAGACTTCAAGTGTCATTAATTTTGTATATTTCTGTGATCAAAGTTGATTAATATTGATACCCCATAAAAAATTTAATATATAAAATAAATTGAGAAGAAAACACGATAAAGTTGAAATTCTGACAACCCCAATCGGTCCACGTCACACCACTTTAGGCCCATCATGTAAGAGGTAAATCAAGCTCACTTTACAACCTACTCAGATGGTGGTCCAACCAACACCAAAGGATTTTTCTAATATGCTAGGTTCCTCCTTGTTGTTGGAGAAGATTGAACATGGGTACTTTCCAAATGATCTCATCTCGATAACTAAATAGATTACACGTGGATTGAGAAAAAAACAAAAAGTTATTGATTAGTCAGTCTGATCTATTTTGAAATTGTACACATAAAAATATGAATTGGTTGATTTATTTCCTTACATGTCATCTATCTACTCGTGTTCATACCTCTAGATAACATCCATCCAGGCAATTAGGTATGTGCAAAGTCCTAGAACCGACCTCTAATCTTGAGTTTTTAAGAATTACTACTATATAAAACTAAATGGAGATAATCGATCACTTGATGCCTTGATTTGAATAGTTGGGGCCAGTCTAATCGTGAATTTGGGTGATGCATACATATACGCACTATATTCATCAAAGTGAATAACAAAATTAGGTCACGTGATAGCATGTGACTGAGTCATACGAGTGATGGTACTAAAATGGTCGAGTTTGCAAGCTCGGGGTAGTATAATGGGCCCTTGATAATTCATAATAGTACTATTACACTTAACCAAATTAATTAAGGATACTAAAATAGATTTTGACCTTATTATAGCAAAATAAATGTATATTGGTACCCGTGTAATCTCTCTATATTAGTACTATTTAAGTTTCTCCCTGGTTTATGTGGCAATAATCTAATACCTCTAAATGACTAAAATCCTATATGTCCATAAACAATTCAATTAGAATGTTTAGGTGCTCCATGACAGTCCATGTGTCATCCACAATCTCTTTCTATGTTAATTAATTGTTGTATTAAATTAAAATTGAAATTAAACGAACTAAATAAGGATTAAACTATTAATGAAATTAAAAATAAAGATGGTTGAAATTCATCATTGATCACCTTTAAATTTATAGATATAATTTTTTTATGTTTGATTACATACATTCCTTTTGATTTCGGACTTCAAAATTTCTATAATATACACACTTTTTCAATATGTTCAACTACTTTCAAAAATAAAACATCACAACGGCATCTCTTATATGTTTACTACATATAAACATCAAATAATGATAATATTATATCTATACATTTGCATTTTGCAATGGAATTTTATAATTATTATCGTCATCGTCATATATCCAATGGATTATATATTCTTAAACGTTGATATAATATTTCCATTAAATCAAGCATCACAAGTCGTCAATGCAAATGATGATTGATGTTGCTTGTGTATTATGAAAACTTCAGAGTGATCATGTCCAAAAAAATATTTTTTAAGCCTTACTCTATGTCTTCATAGTAATATTAGACCAGGTGTTTAAATTTAAATTTACAATCTTAAACTGTAATATAATTGAACGTTTCATCGTACAAACATTAATAGAAATATTTAAAAAAATATATTACAAACCAAGCAACAATTATCCAATCTTGATTTATGGAGTTTAGAATATTTTTTGTGACATTTATATATGTGTGCCTGTGTGGTGACCCAATGATAAAAATTCCGAAAAAAGGAACAAAAAAAATTCTCATACCTTGGTGTATTACTTGGTGAATGTTATGTTTTACATAAAAAATGTGACACCAATAAAAGTAGAATAGGAAGTTTGTCTTAGACATCAAAGCCCTGGACATGTTTAATTAATGTGGTAATGTTCATTATGGATGTGTGTAGTATTAACATTCAATTTTTATTACAATTATGATTGACTTTATTGTATTATACTAAACACAATTATCCAAAATAAATTAGAAAATAATGTTAACACTTTTTTTATGGATAACGTTAACACTTTTTGTAAAGATTTAGGGTTTATAAGGGTTTAGGGTTTAGAAGGGGTTCAAGGTTTAGGGTTTAGAAAGATTTAGGGTTTAGCGTTTTGTAAAGCGTTTAGGGTTTAGGGTTTGGGGTTTAGGGGTTAGGGTTTAGGGTTTGAGGTTTGGGGTTTCGGGGGAGAAACCCCAAACCTCAAACCCTAAACCCTAACCCCTAAACCCTAAACCCTAAACCCTAAACGTAACACTTTATCACATGTGTTAGTAAATGTGAAACCCACCAAAAAAATGAAAAAAAAAAAAAAAAACTTTTCGAAAGTATGTCTTGAGGGACGGCAAATCGAAGAGGAGAAAACGACAAATTTAATGATGCAATTTTCATAATTTTTCGATTTGTCGTTTGTGAGATAATTGATGTTGGGGGTAAATGGGTTTTGTACATGTGGAACATTCTTTTTGTACACATGGCTTGATATAATTGGTTCCCTCATTCTCACACAAATTCCTATTCTCATTTGAACCCTACCCTATATATATATTGACGATTAATGAATAATGACTTAGTCACCCTTTATACAATTGTCTTTAACTTAATACATTTTGTCGATAAAAATCAATTAATGACAAATATATATTCTAGATAATAAACATCTTTTTGCTATAACACACATCCTGTAATCAACAATTTTCTTGTAAATTCCAATTCAACGCATATGAAAATCTTCGCTCATACAACATTAACAAGTGACAATGATAACATTTACATGTTATCTTAATTTATATACATATACTAATACTTTTATGTTTAGGCGTAAGAGAATGTCTTAGGTTCAAATCTCACTAGCTGCACATCTTGGGGTGTCAGGAAAAGGGTCAGAAACAATCACTAGGATTTCCCGGTTGGGTCGCATACATTTGATAAAGATATTCACCTCCTCGAATAATCTGAACATAGAAAATCTCATTCTTTTACTACAAGCACTTAGAAATATGATATATAGAAAAAGAAATTATTTGATAACGACATAACCGGTTACCTGTAACTGACATATTACTGAACATATAGTATTCATTGTCGAAAGACAATTGAGGAAGATACATACTCCGTGGTTCTTTTGAAGTAATCCAAAAAAAAAAAAAAACTTTCTAAAGGAGTCAACAAATTACCAAAATTGGTGGTTAAAGTAATCTTGGTTGCATTAAAAGGCACTCACTTTATTAGTATTATTATTTTTGTAGAATAAGTATATGATATGATGCTCCTTTGAATGAATTATTTTGATTTTGAATAAAGTGTGCATTTGAATTTGATATATGAATGGGTTTCGGTCTTTTAGATGTTTTGTGAGTAATTGAAAAGACAAAATATATAGAAGATAAAAAACCAAGAAATCTGAATATTAGTGAAAACTAAATGTTTAATTACTTTGTTAATCAATGTATTAAATTCAGGGTTGTCTTGTAGAGTGGTAGTTTGCAACCCAGAGCCTCCGAATTTTAGAAGCTTCATAATGTGTGTGTCTATGTGTATATGTGTGTTTATACATATACATATAATTTGATTGTTCGTTGCAAGATAAAAAAAATACGTTCTAGTTGTTTCAAAGTCAATTAAGTCGCAACAAAAAGAATAAAAAGAACCACCGTATAACTAGATAGACGGTCTCTCTTTTTTCTCGTTTTCAGATGTATGCTGCATAATCTATAATTTTCTAATCGTTTTTAAGCTCTTTTCCTAATTTTTTCAAAATATTTATCCAACAAGATTTTAACCGCCTAGGTCTTTTGTGATACATTCAGGAAACCATAAGACTGAACAATCTTAATAAATGGTTATCATATTTTAAATAAATTAAATTGGAAGATTGAGACATGAATAACTGTCAAAAGTCAAAACTAAATGCAAAAGTAGAAACCCCAAAATTCAAAATTATTGTTAATACATTTGATATGTTCGTAGTTTGCACTATTTTCGTATATCTTTGGTTAATTTACAATAACTTACAAATGTTCGAACCTTTTAACGATATTTTCGAGAGCGATAAAGTTAAATTTGAAAATAAACTATAGAGAGTTATATGGAACAATCGAAGTATTGTTCAGTAATTTTGGGAACAAATTGGGGTATTTTATATGGTCGTTCTATATGTTGAGGTTGGGCTCAAGATCCAAGAGTAGGTTAAATGCTAAATAAGATTAATTAAGATTTTAATACTGTAGTACTTAACAATCTAAGTTTGGCAAACCTAAATAAATAAATTACTAGATACCTAACCTTACCCACTCCCGACGGTTTGTGCTGTATCGTAAACCGTATCTCCTTTACTTATTTATTTATATTTATTATTTAAACAAATATCACCTTTTTTTATAATAAAAAAAATAAAAAATTACAAACATGTAAACATGTATTTACTCGTATATCTTCTTATTTTATGAAATATACTGTTAAAATAAATTACTTCGAGGTCTATGAAGAAACGAATAAAATTATAGTTCATTTAAACACAAGTTTTAAACCATATAAACACAACTCATCTCTAAATTTTCGGAGGCTCGGGACAAAAACTAATTAATTATCAAAATGAGACCTTATTTAGGATAAAACGTTTTTCTAATTTATTTATTTTACTACTCAATTAACTTTGAAAAAACTATAGCATATATATTTTTTCCATTTTGCATTTAACAATTAAATTATACGTATGCATTAATACACATATATATATATATAAACAAACACACATTTTGAAGTCCCTAAAATTTGAAGGCTCTGAACAGTCGACCACTTCGGTCACGTCTGGTACACCGTTATACCATGTAACCATGATATTATGATATTTATATCCCGTTATACAGGGGCGGAGCCAGGAAATATAGATAGAGGGGGCGAAATAAACTTTTTCTTATTTCCTTTGTAGTTTAGTGGGTGCGAAAATTTTAAAATGTCATTAATACCTTAGAAAAATTTCTTTTTATGTAATTTGAAAATTCTAGTAGAGGCGGCTGACTACGCTGCCCTCGCCATGCCGCTAACGTTATAAAAAGATCTTTCTAGTTTCTAGCATGCATATTAACTATTAAGGCAAATACTCCGCAGTTTGTGGTGGTGGTATAGGTGCCTTTTGGGACAGCAAAAGTACAAAAGGTGTTTTCTTAATATTAGCCACTAGCTTTAATTAATTACGTAGAAATTAATAAAGATAAAGATTAATAAATAATAAAACCCAACAAAATCGACATTTTAAACTTATGTATAAACAAATCCCATGCCATATCTGGTCTTTGGGACCTATATGAACTCATACATAAAATAATATACTTGCATTTTGAATTATGTAATACAGAAGATCTTTTTTGCAAGAACATAGACTACGTATGTATAGTAATGGTGACTTTGGATTCATGTATCCACGGCTACGGTCCAGCCTGTCCAAAAGTTTCGATATTTGACAGATGATTCGAGCAAGTTTACTAGCGTGAAAAAGATGCCAAAAAGTGGACGGCTCATAATGTGTCCAACAAATCAAGTTTACGATTGTTGTTGTCATATAACTCGGTTCTACATATCTCACATTCGATTTTTAGGTATATAAGATCCACAATCACATACTAATTTCTACTCGTAACTCATAAGACCTAAATAAGACGAACAAAATAAAGATAATAATATTATACAAAATATATATATCAAACTTACGTATCATATGGAAAAAAGTGAAGTTCTGATACAAAGCAATGTTTGCTGTACAGGGAGCTATAGCTTTTCCTCTTTTCCCCCCAACAAAAGATAGCCAAAAAAACCAAAAACTCCCCACATTGATATCTACATTTTACAACCTCAAAACCCTCTTCAAAAATTCCAATCTTTAGCCCCTCTTGCCATTAATATATAATCATAATATATAATTCTATGAAATATAGCCTAATCTTTACCTTTGGAATAGTAAAAGAGACTTGAACTGGCGATCTAATATGTAAACTACTTAATGGCATAAGATTTGTTGCAAACAGCTTCAAGGGCCTCCATTATCAAACCCGAAAAGCTTGTCATAGCTTGAAAAACTCCAGGCAAACCAGTTTGAATGTTGTTTAAAGTCATAGCTCTTGTTACCTCTACTGCCTTTGAGTGCCTAACCATTTCGTCCTCAACCCGTCTCTGACATGCCACAAGCTCGGTTTTTTTCTCAGAGAGTGGGTCCCGTGCATCCAACCCATGCTCATTGTCGGGACCGCTGCCTGGGAGCCCGAGACCCACCATAGAGTATGAATGGTAGTATTTCTTCTCTATGCTTCTTAAGGATGAAGCCTTTTTCTCCAGTTCTTTTGATGCTGATTCAGTACGCTTTTTCACTTTCATTTCTTCTGCTTGTTTTAAAGATATAGAGTGGACCACGTTTATGAAGCTTTTAATGGCTTCAGAAGCCACTGTGTCTGGTAAACGATCAAGCGCTAGTTTCCACTCATCAAAGACCAAGTAAACATCAGAGGGTTGTGAGGCATTCGTATTAGCTTCTTCACTGTTGATGGGAAGAAGAGTTAGTTTAAACCACTGATGGAGAGATTTGATGAAATCTCTTTGAAATTTTATCAGCCGGCAGAAACTGGTATGCCAGGCAGACACAGCCGCTTCAAGATCACGAGTTGCTTGGCGGTGGAGGTCAGAGGTTGACTCGCCTTTGGTTGACCGGTTGACTAGGCCTCGAACTTGTTGAACAACATGGTTTTGGACTTCATGGCATTGGTTCATAGATCTCCACATGTACATAAACCTGCATCCATTTCACATTAAGCATCAACATTGTTCAACATGTATACGTATTTAAGTACTCGATCCCCCTAAAATCACAACAATTCCTTCTCCAGTAAATTCGTCAAGCTATGTCTAATAACTAGAAGTGGCAATGTCAATCTTACCTACATATGGGTCAATTCAAGTTGTGTTCTATCTCCAATTGGTCAAATGGGTTAACTAATATAAAAGAGAAACACGTCGAACGGGTCAAGTGGGCCAAAAGTCATTGAAATGTTTTCAAATACATAAAGACTGATACACTCCATTATTAGTATTTGTGTAACAATATAGTTATAGTTAAGAGTATGAAATACATTAATACCTTCGCATAGAACTCGTGAACTACTCACGCAAAAGACTTAAAATATCATTTTAAGATAAACAAGAAACACTCTTAGCCTGATGTCATCATGGAAAAACTAGTACACTGATTTGGGTCCACAAAATTCTCTTATGTGGTCATTATTGACAGATATTTTTAAGAGACAAACTGTCAAAAGCTTTCTTGAACTACGTACTCTTAGTCAAACATTGTAATTGTATTGAGTTTTTGCAGAAAATCAAATGTGCTAAATTTTAAATTGTAGAAGGGTAAGAATTGATAACTCAAACCACTGTAGTTCACTTAAAAGGCTGGAAATGAATATGTTACTATTGGCTTGATTAAAGGAAAAACAAAGATTGGTCAGCAAGTATAATAAACCAAGGGCCTTCATCGGTATACAGGGTTATGATTTCAAAATCATTTTATCAACATGTCGGTAATACAGTTTAAAAAGAAAGAAAGAAAAAAACCATAATGAACCAGCTGGTTTGGGCCATTGCACTTTAATTTGGTCCATGACAGTTGGTCAACCAACATATATTGGTGCATTTAATAAAAAGTTCATGTTGTATATCCTTTGACCTCCCCACATAAACATGCCAATAAATTTTGTATAGAAGAATTCCAATCGTTCAAACGTATTCCCTCCAAAAACACATGTACTGTGAAACAACATTTTCATTCTACTTAACCTAGAGACTGAATATTCAAACCACCCTACTTGTAATTTATGTTACAAACAAACAGGTTTTGTGAAAATGAACAATAATAAACCTTATTTTTGGACCCATGTTACAAACCTTATGTTACAAACCACCCTACTTTGTAAGAATCAACATTTTTGGACCCAAAAAAAATACAGATGATAAATAACTTTTGCATTTAGAGTTTCCACCGTCTTCATTCTTATTTTAGCAATTTTTGTACATGCGACGCATGACGATTCAAAAGGTCCATTTCGTGCGAACTAATCATTTTTTATGCTCACACTTTTATATGTCAAGAAAGATAAAACTATAGAGCAACTTTTATGGTGTTTTTGTGGGAAATAAATAATAATAGCAACCTACTTTTGTCGAATTCTAAACTAGGCGATTTACATGTTACACAAAATAGCAAGTTATTTCCAGTTACTTCCATTTACAGTTCAAGTAATTAACATAGAGCACAAATGTCAAGTTATTTCCAGTTACTTCCAAATATTCATGAACGAGTCCATTTGGGTTATGATTACTCTATAATGAGTCTCACCAGTAATATATAGAAGTAGCTTTGAACATAACAAGGTCAAATGAGTCAAACAGGTTGAAAGTCACCAAAAGATTTTTAAGCATTGATAAAAAATATATTTTAAACAATTTTATTCAAATAATTAGAATTAAATTATGACTGAAAAAAGATAACATTAGTTGTCATACTTGAGTCACTAAAATAAACATGTTTGGTCGTTTGGACACAAAGTATTTCAGGTCAACCTAACCTCTATCAAAAGGTTACATATTTGACTCACCCCTGTTTTGACCCCTTACACAACCTGACCACCCCGCCCACTTTGCCCACTCTAACTAAACAATTTTTTTAATGTGTAGAGGGGATGTTACATACCCATGACAAAGTTCAATAAGCTGAGGGACAAGCTCGGCATCTCGTAGCCCCACAATAGCGGTAGAGGTGGTTGAGACAGCCTGAGATGTAACAACAATTAGCGACTGCAGCTTCGTTATTGACGCCTTTGTTTTGTTTAATTTACTTTCATCTTCCCCTTTGTACTCCTGGCTCTGTAGTGCAGATAACTTTCTCTCATGCTCAATTTTAACACCTTCTCTTGCCTAAACAAATAGACAAATTAGTACCTACATTAGTTATTCGCTTGTAAATCAAAGTCTAGGTATAACCAAAACAAGACACCAAATCATAACTGAATTTTCACGTTTTGAAAGATGCAAAAAATGTGTCCGACATATTGACAAATACAGCACCATCAATATACTTGTGACGTTGATAATGGTCAAATATGCAAATTTTACTTGGACATCTATAAAATAAGAAATGTTGCAAATATTATGGAAATCCTACAAGAACACAGGACATAATGAATATGACATATCAATCATTTTTTGTTCAAGGTTTAATACAAAGTCTGTCATACATAAGAACATGATAACAGGGTATTTCTTATAAGCCGCTAACATATTGTTGTCTGCCAGGCATGTGAAAACAAAAAATAATCTTGTTTTTAAGTGAGTTGGCAGGCATACATAGACCACTGGCCTTCTTTTCCAAAATTGATAACAGACAAAGATTGCTCCAGGTTGTCATACTTTGTCAGACTCCCTATTACTACTTACAGGGAGCAGTTTGGTCTTTACTCAAAAATTTCTTTTTTTACCTCAACATTTGTCACAATAGCATACATAATACACTTGCACCACATAATACTATACATGGTTGGACTACCAGTTATTACCCAACAAAATAAAATCTGTAGAGAAAAGAGATTATTTAAGATACCCTTTTGTATAGCATACTGTGTCATTGCATAGTCAGACTACCAGCTAAAACCTCCAGGGGTAATACGGTCATTTCACAACAAGGTTATGGAAGAAAAAAAAGAACTTTTTCCAGCATACTCTTTGGTCTTTCCCATGGCTCAACGCGCCATACATGGTCAGACTACGATAGAATACTTACTTGTTACTAACAAGGACATTTTGGTCATTTCATAACAAAGTATAATCCGTGGATAAAAGGATAACCTTTTCAATATGCCATTTTTCATTTCTTTTTTTCATATGATATCTTTTATCCAAACTAAAGGTCCTGACAAAGCATATCTCTGCAAGACACATTTTGTCCAATGGATGTGGCCTTCAAACGAGCTACCGAAAACTTAACGAGATAAAAAACCTCATAAAATGACCGCGAAACCCAATCTCTAACGCACCATGTCATTACAAGTTCAAAAACTGTTGCAACTCAAAGGGACTTTATTTTGGTGACTTTAATAACAAAGTAAAGTGGGAAAAAAGATGAGACTTCTTTTTTTCCAAGATACACTGTTCTATAACACAATGGATGAAACTATTTACTATTCCAATGCAGTGATTTCACCAATGTCACTCACAATAGTAACCAAAAAAGATGGTCAAAATCTATGTGCCCCTACTAACAAGGAGTCAGGGGCATTATTGTCATTCACAAAATCCCCCCACTAAAGATAATAAACATCATCAAAGGCAACTTTTTTCCATCTTTATGTCAAACATCTTATATGAAAATAAATATTGGAAAAAAAAGGTGCCACAAACAAACAAAATCAATTATCTAATCATATCAAAATAATAATACTTCAGTACTTGTACGGTACAAACAATCGATGCACAGTAGCAACAGTCTGAGGTTGATACTTAAAAGGGTATTTTTTTTATTACCTTTACTTCTTGGTACAGCTTCATTTCCCAAGCTAGTAGCCTCTCTAGAGTTGAACATAGACTCTTTGAACCTCCCGGTTCACCACCAATTGAACCCGGTTCAAACCGGTACTTGACTGCCAATGGTGGCTTTGATGTCCAACTGGAACTCAGATTACTCAACACTCCACTTGAATGATACACCGTTTCTACAAATCAAATTTTAAATAAATTCAAAATAAAATAAAATTACTCTGGTAAAACAGTAATAACTGTAAAATAACACAATCTTACTTTTGAGCTGTCGAAAACTGCGGTCGAGCTGCGCGCGACCGGTTTCCAGCATTTCGGAAACTTGTTCACCGGCGTCAGCCGATTTATCGAAATACTCTTTAATCGAATTAACGATTTCCTTTAGATCTCGATGCCTAACCACCATTCTCATATCGGAATTATCATCGTTGTAACGACCGGTTTTCCAGCTCGCAGATGACGATTCCGATTTCTCCGAAAACTTCGATTTCGTAGTGAATCCATTAGGCGGCGGTGGAGCAACAGATTCGTTATAAACCGAAGATCCGAAATTCGAACGGCTTTCGATTTCGGATCTAGAATCATTATCAATTTCTTCATCATCATCGTCTGATGTTGAGCTGGTTGTACTGTAATGATCTCCCCATTCACTACAATGTACTTCTTCCTGTTCATCTCTTTCATCATCACGTTGTGGATTGTGAGTTTTATGTGACGAATGATGCGAATAAACCGAATTAGTTTCGCGCTTATTCGGTTTCTTATCGAAGGATTGTGAATAACCGGAATAAATAGACGATTTATCGTCTTCAGTTTCGGTATCGAAATTAGGTTTTCCAGGTGGTTGATTGAAGTATTCGGAATCAGGAGGTGACGGAGGGTAAAAGTTCTCCCAATTCCATACGGAAGAAGCTTGTGAAGGGGTAGAAGCGTAATTTGCTTCAGCATTGTAAGTATACTTTTCTGTATTGTATCTATAGTTAGGGTTTTCACGAGGAGATGAAGTTTCACTGGATTCAGAAAGAATGTGAGGTAGTTTAACGGTAGGTTTGGGACGGCGTTGGTGGTGGTGGTTCACGGCGGAGGTCCGGCTCCTAGCGGCAGAGATTTTTGAGCTTGCGATTGATGGAGATCGAGTCGATGCCGGTGGTGGAGGTGGTGGTGCCGCCTGCGGCGGCAGCGGAGTGTCGTATGTATGAAAGGACGGTGGTTTGACGGTGGAGGTGGAGGAAGGAGTGGGGAGGAAGACGGCGGGAGTTTGATCGGCGACAGAGAGAGGTTCGCCGGCGGCGAAAATGGATAGGGCGGATCCGGTGATTTTTAAGGAACGGCAGTAGTCGGAGTGGGCGGCGGCGAGGTGGTGGCGGGCGTAGACGGCTTCTTTCATAAGACGGCGGCGTTCTTTGCAGCGTCTGACGGAGTCTTCGTTGCCTAACTTGGAGGCGGTGCAACCCATGGCGGCGGCCGGCGGTGGAGGAACTGGCGCCTGATTTGAGCTATGTTTAGAAAGAGAAAAGATAGTGGCAGAGAGTAGAGTGAGTGATTGTGTGTCTTCAACTAACAAAAGTATATTTATTTCTTTTGTTTCTTTTTTGAAAACAACAAAATATAAAAATAAATAAATAAAGTGAGATTTTTTTTAAGAAATAAAAAAAACAAAACAAAAAGTTAGTAGTAAATTTTCTTGATTAGTTGAAAAATACACCAGATACTTTACTGTGTTCATCCCCTTCTTTTAACTAGTTTTAGGTTTTTATTGGTAGAAAACAAACATATGCTTTCTTATATTTATTTAATTTTTTTTAAGAGAAGCAATTTCAAAATAGTTATAAATTACTGGTAGAACCATTTGTAGTGGTGACGGAATCATGGAACGATACGTTGCTACGCCAGTCACGAAACTCTGTAGTCCTACGATATAGTGCAGTACAAACTTCCACAGCATCTCATGACACCCAGCTCGACCCACAATTTATTCTTGTTTTAGACTAAAAAGAAAGAAAAGAACATAAACTCTTAGCACCCACAGTTTACTCGTTATGAATAAAGGTTGGGCTCACGGGCGCCGCGCCTCACTACACCCATGGTGGTGTCGTGGTGTTAGAACGGAATTGAGGACGGAACCGTTGAGAAATTTCTAATTGGGAACTTAAATTGATACTCCGTCTTATCAAAGAAATTATGTTTTTAAATGTCAAGAATTGTAGAGTTAATTATAAACTTGTAAACTCAGGATTAAAGTTTGCAATGTAAACGTATTTGTTTCCGTAATTCAGGATCATTGTTTTCACTCATGTATGGTTGTATTAGGATTGTGTGAATAATAAATAAATATAATATAATGAGGATTTCATTTGTTTAATAAGAAAATAAATTAACAAATGTCACTCTAGTATATATCGATTCAAGTCAGTTATATAAGTTTTTCTTTCGGTTAGATGTTACCCTTTTCATTATAAAATTAAACTATTTATATAATTTATAAATAATAAATAAGTTGCATGTTAATTACCTTCTTTATTATTTATTTATAAAATAAAAGTTTCAAATTTATTATAACTATAACTATGCATTAATTAAATATACCCAAACTTGTGATGCTACATTATTTTAATACCATGGTTGTTCGTCTTCATGATGATCTGTAATATATTTTCTTGTCAACTAAAATGAAATCTTGAAACTACTTCATGTATACCTTTCAATGAAATTATTGCTTTGTCTAATAGAAACTACTATTTAATTGGGCGTTGCCCAGTTAAATGGATACCATAAAAAAACCTCAGTAATATTGAAAAGTTAATGTACATATACAACTCTATTTGCATGGAAGATGTTAATATATAACAAATATAACACCCCTCATTCAGTAAACCATTATAATAATGATTCTTGACTCGGAAGCGTAAATTTAAAACATATAAAAGTACATAAGTTGTTTTCAAAACTTAACAAACCACATTTATCAATCTATTACAACCATAATAATATCATAATGAGGTGTTATATAAATTCACCATTTTCTTATCAAATCAAAATATATCAGAGTATACTTTGGCTGTCAAACATTCCTTCATTTCCAAGAACTTCCTGCCCAGCCCAATATGTCCCATCAATTTTAACCTGCAGGAAGGACTGTGGTGGGGTTAGCATAACGCTAAGTGAGTGAAACTATAAACAACAGCCCAACTTAGCATAACAACTCTGTTTACATCAAAGCATCGTAAATACACAATATCACAGAGTATCTAGAGTTCTTAGGGAAACCTTCAGCTAAGAACATACAGTTATATTTCAATGAGATAACATCTCAATACAATAACATGTCAATGAGGATCGGTGGCTCTGGAGATATCATAATACCCGGGGATTCTCCAAGAACACTTACCGTCAATCTGTAAGGCCAATACAGAATAGACCGATAGTTTGGTACTAATCTCATACGACCTAATTTCCTATTAACGAGAAGTACAAGGAGATTCCTGTCGTATTACAATAGTAACCAAACCCAACTATCGTGTTGACCTCAATACCATAATGCCCGAAGGCCAAATAACAAGTGATCACATATTCAATCAGGTCAACATATCAGACTAAAAAGTCTATCAACAGTATTATTACTACTAGCCATAATCATAATGGAAAACAAAAACAGTAATAATACGTTACTTGTTGTAACCAAACCTGTTACAACTAAATCACACTGAGGTTATAGATCCACTCACCGAATACCTCAACTGTCCACTCAGTAGTCTAATGTCACCGAGTCTTCTGTTTGTCTGGAATTATAATTAAACAAAATGAGTTAGTAACTCATTCATAGTCATTAACTCATGTTAATTATTATATCACATGGTTCATAATCTAAATCTCAATGAGTTTTCACTCTAATCATTATATCATATCAGTGTCTCTGTTTCAAACTCATTATTAATATTCAATACTTTTAGTAACTATAAACTTCATAGTTAACCAATCACGATCATTTATCAAGTTATGATTATTATGATCACAACATCACTTTAATCACTTTACTTATCACCAAATAGCATGATCAAACCATTAGTAAGGTTATTAACCTCAATTATCAAGAATTCATCAAAACCATAATACTAGGTTTAATGAATACTTAACAATTAAGTTCACACAATCATCTTTAATCACCAATTAAGTGTTCTTAGCCATAAACAATGCTAATTTTATCTTATAACCCATTATAATCATCAAATTCTTCATTAGTCTCAAGAACACATAATCAATTTCTTCAATAAAATGTTAGACTTAGATTATAATCATGAATTAAGCATCAAATCTCAATTCTACAAGCATTACAAGCTTCAATTTCATATTAACCATCTTAATTTCATCATTTACACAAAAACCCATTTATAGGTTTATAAAGAATCAAGAAATTGATACTTACAACATGATTAGGATGATCAAGGAATGATTTAATCACGTTATTGAAGTTTAATTCACAGTTCTACAGCTTCAATTTCATTTCAAGACTTGTTTCAAAAGTTTAGAATCGTCCCTATGGTTTAATACGTATGGTCAGACCAAGATCATGAAGAACAGTGAATGATTTCACTAGTAATTTGGTGATTTAGGTTTGATTAGGGTTTCATTTTGGTTCCTTAGCTTTTTCTCATACGTAATCGAATTTACAGGAAGGTCTGTGAAGTTTCATACGTAATCACACATATATTGAATAATATATGTACTAGTTTTGTCCCCCGTACTTATCATTGTTTGGAACTTAAAAACCATTTGCGGAGAAATATTATTTTATTTTACCGTCAACTGAATTAAATTAAAACAGTTAACAATTTACTGGTGACAATAAATTATGTGACTCTTTAACCAATTATTATCAAATAATAACACAGAACTATTTTCTGACACACAAATTAAATATTAAAAGTCAGAAATATTAATATACAACTAGACCCGAGGAGTGGATGTTACAACAAATGTTTGGGCATAATAGTGTGTAACAATGTGTCTGTTTGTAACAACACAATGATGCTCATTTAAATATTTAAATCTTAAACAATGCTGGTAAATACCACCACGATCACACAGAAAATTGATAGCTGAATTATGTTTGGACCTTTATTACAATTGCATTACAGATTCGACGTTCCTTATCTAAAACCCAATTTATTAGTTGTTCCCGTGAACTATAAACACCTACAAACTTTGAATTTATAATAAACTTTTAAAACATATTAGAACATTACCATTGACATAATTACATATGTAAAAAAATAATACGTGTAAACAGACCCTTAAGCAATATACACATATCACAACCTAAAGCAGCTGAGTCAGCCCAAAAAAGAATGGGGCTTTTAAGTCTCGAACTCCAGGCCTTCTGCATGATGTGGTCCATTCATTACGTTAGGCTAGCATGATGTTTCTTATTTACATATCATTCACACAATTAGGAAAGGAAAAAAAAATCCCTGTAACACCCTCAAATTTAGGGTTGCGGAAGCGGTCGGGTCGGGTGTTACCAAATCAAAAATCACAAGCACAAAGGTAAATAATGAACGACTCTAAATGAGATGTTTGAAAATAGTTATACATTTCCAAAATAAAAGTGTATACAAGTTGCGAGTTCGCAAAATAATTTCAATACGTAGTTTGTAATAAAAATGTTATGCAGAGAAATCCCGTTGTTTGAAAATATGCGACTCGAGCTAGCATAATCTTGTAGCAATCCTAATCCTGTTGGGCACCAGAGAACACATGCTAAAACGAGTCAGCTATAAAGCTAGTGAGTTCATAGGATTGTTAGTTGAAACATAAAGTATAAAATCTTGTATGTTTTGAATGGTAGTTCAAAATCTCCAATTTTGATATGAAATGTATTAAAGTTGTAGCGCCAATATGTATACGCCTAACGAGGTATCTAATACCTAAGTAATAGTAGTATGTACCTAAGTACATAAAGATTGAGGCATTTTGTGCCTGGATACCTATCTAGTATTAATTAAATCTATCAATGTGAGGCAATACATGCCTAAGTTGTAAACCGAGTAATTGTATGACCACGTCATAAGATGTTGAGTAATAATTGTCGTGCCACCTGGCATGGCGTGTTGCATCCAGCAACATTATTGTAGTCCCGCATAACTATGATTTAATGTTATGATGTGTCCGTTTGACCAGTTAGTGCGTGCTAACCCGGACGAGGGAAGTTAATCTTATATTGAGTATTATGATGTGTCCGTTTGACCAGTTAGTGATTTGTAACATCCACTCCTTGGGTTTAGTTGTATTTTAATATTTTCTGACTTTTAATATTTAATTCGTGTGTCATAAAATAGTTCGGTGTTATTATTTGAAAATAATTGGTTAAAAGGTCACATAATTTATTGTGACTAGTAAATTGTTAATTGTTTTAAATTAACCTAGTTGACGGTAAAATAAAATAATGTTTCCCCGCAAATGGTTTTTAAGTTCCAGACAATGATAAGTACGGGGGACAAAACTAGTACACATATTGTATGATATATGTGTAAAATACGTATGAGACTTCTAAAATCATTCCAGATCCATCGTGTGATCCAGAGAAAGATCAAAACCCTAGCTTCAAACATAATTCATCACCGAACATCAAATTCTTGTGAAATCAATTAGGGTTTTCTTTGTTCTTGGTCTGTACGACCTAAACCACGCACAGGGGTGATAGGAAAATTTCAAAACAACGTCAGAGGTGAAATTGAAGCTTTAGAACTATGAATTAAGCTTCAAAAACGTGATTTGATCATTCCATCATCATCATAAACACTTTGTAAGTCCTAATTCATTGATTCTTTAAAACCTAGAAAGTGGGGTTTTGTGTATTTGATTGAATTGGGATGGTTGATATGAAATTAAAGCTTATAGTGGTGATATAATTGTTAATTGATGCTTATTTCATGATTATAAACTAAACCCTAACATAGAAATGAAGAAAATTATGTATGATCATATAGATAGTTTATGGGTTAGTTGAATATTCATGAATTGAAGCTTGTGGTTATGATAGAGTGATTAGTTAATGCTTGATTCATGACTTTAATTGAAACTCTAAGTAGAAATGATGAATTGGTGATATTTGAAGTTTATAATCTTGTTAAATGTCTAACCACGTTAATGGTGATAATTTAACTTAAGTAAAGTGATGTTGTGATCATGAAGATCATAACTTGATAAGTAATTGTGAATCTTGATGTTTAAGGTGATTATTCATAATCTTGGAAGAAATTGTGTAAAAAGATTATAAGTAAGTAATAACTTACTTGATTTGGAGTTGAAAAGTGATCAATATGATAATTAATCATGATTAAGTAGTAATTCAAAGAATATAGATTTGATATTGATAATTGTGATAACTGTGTTAATTCGTATGAATTGAGTTATTTAGAATTGTTGGTGTAAATCTATTGATACGATGTTATATAGAATTTGAGACAAGTGACTAACTTGTGTTATCCTATTGTATTCTCAGATATGGAGAAAGACTCAGTGACATTAGACTACTGACTGGACGACTGAGGTATTCGGTGAGTGGATCTATAACCTCAGTGTGATTTAGTTGTAACAGGTTTGGTTACAACGAGTAACGTATTATTACTGTTTCTGTTTTCCATTATGATTATGGTTAGTAGTAATAATACTGTTGATAGACTGTTTAGTCTGATATGTTGACCTAATTGAATATGTGATCACTTGGTATTTGGCCTTCGGGCATTCATTGTATTGAGGTCAACCTGATAGTTGGGTTTGGTTACTATTGTAATACGACAGGAATTTCCTTATACTCATCGTTAATAGGAAATTAGGTCGTATGAGATTAGTACTAAACTATCGGTCTCGTCCGTTATGGCCATACGGATATGTACGGTAAGTATTCTTGGCTGAAGGTTTCCCCAAGAATCACCGATCCTCATTGTATTGAGATGTTATCTCATTGATATTGTGTGATACTGGTTGTGTGTTCTTGGCTGAGGGTTTCCCCAGGAACCATTGATTTATTGTGATGTTTTTTTTACGATTATTTATTGTAAACAAAGTTGTTATGCTAAGTTAGACTGTGTTTATTGATTCCCTCACTTAGCGTTATGCTAAACCCACTACAGTCCTTCCTGCAGGTTATAATTGATGGGACATATTGGGCTGGGCAGGAAGTTCTTGGAAACGATGGAATGTTTGACAACCGAAGTATACTCTGATATATTTTGATTTGATAAGAAAATGGTGAATTTATATAACACCTGTAACACCCCCAAATTTGATGATTTGCGGAAGCTTGATTTGGGTGTTACTAATCAATAACAAAACACAAAGATATATAGTAAACGACTCTATATGCGTCGTTTTAACAAAATATATTGATAATAGAAATGTTTACAACATTTAAGCTTTACATAGCTCGAGTTTAAATCAAATGAGATTTCAGTACATAAGTACTTGTACAAAATATACTAATGCAAGAAAATCTCAATCTTCTGTATGCTGACTCGAGCTAAAATCCTGAAGCAGAAACATTCTACTGCTTGGTACCTGCGATATATGCTAAAACGTCAGCTAAAAGCTGGTGAGCTCACAGGTTTGAAATCAGTTAATATAGTGTGAACCGCAAGATTTAAATAATGAATTGCATCCAGCAATTTAATAATGAATTGCATCCAGCAATTAAATGATTGTCATCGTGTATACAGCCATGAGCACATAGTTGAGCTTAACTCGAGGACCGGGTCCCCTATAGAGAATTCCGGGCGAGGTGCCTCCACGAATGCCTAATCAACATTCGTCTTCCCAAATATTAGTACGTCCGTTTACCCGGTTAGTGCTTGCTAACCCGGACGAGGTGGGTCAATCCTATATGGTACCATATACTAATATTCACGCTACAACGTATTAACAACTATGCTGACGGAGGACTTTAAAATGATTAGTTTCGAAAAACTCATGTAGTATATGAAATGTTTGTACTTGCGTTCACATGTTAAAAGTTGAGCAATATATCACACCCCTGAGTAAAACAGTAAAAGAGGGGCTATGAGACTCACCTGAGTCGTTGAGTTTATGAAAATAAACTGAGAATGATTAGCCGAGAATCGAAGTCCAAACACTTGTAACCTGAGGGTGTCAACGACACGCGATGGTTATAATATGCGAAGGTATCTAATAAGACTACCTTGTAGTTGTTCATCCAACTATAATGTCCAAATTACATTTAGTTGATTTATTCGAATGTTTGAAAATATGTACGGCCAGTTGGTGACGGATTTGTAATAATAATCTCAACTATTATCATTTTGATTTCGTGTCGTTTTACTTGAAAAATGTGTTTTGATTGTGTTTTAGAAGCCGTTACGGAATCTAAGTACGGGGGTCCGGGGGCAGCGCCCCTGGTAGCGGGGTCCAAGGGGCAGAGCCCCTGGCTGGTGTGACAACCGTCAATTTAGAACTATAATTTAGTGCCTAATCAAGTTTTAATACATGTAATTAGTTCTGTGTTAGGCTAATTAATGTATCAATTATTATATATATTGTTGAATATATATCTACAATTATGCGATTTGTTTAAATCGTACGAGTTTCAAATCGAATGAATTTCGATACAATAAATACGGACGTTGGTGAACAATTGATCTAAGTAATACAAGGATTTTTAATAAAGTTTTTGTACTTAAAAATATTATGTCAATAATATTTTGTATCCAAGTTTTATCACACAATTTATATAAACGCGAATAATATGTAATTGCGCAAACAAAACGAGACAATGCACCATTTATAATGTAATTATTAAAAAGTTAGTAAAATACTTCAACAAAAGTACTGAATAATTATTCGTATTTTAAAACGTATATTAAAACATAGAAAATAAATATTTAACGTTTAAAAGACGGAGTAAACGAACACCGCACGGAGCGCGGTGCGCGGACTGAAAATGGGAGGTGATCCCTTAACCACCTCCCCACCATCTTCTTTCTTTCATTTCTTATTTATCTCTCTCTCTCTTCCTTTTCTTTTCTCTCAAAAACCATCAACCAAAATCAACAAAAATCGCAAAATAAACATACTAAACGACCTTGGATCTTCAAGCCCCTTTGGAAATAAACGACCACCTCGCGACGATCTACACTCCTACCTTTCCGGAATTTCATTTCGGCGATTTGTAAGTTTCCGACACGACTCCGAAAACTCTCGTTTTTAAGTTTTATAACTTGCTAGTTGTTTGTATAACCTTATAATGTCCTAAAATGGGTTGGGTAAAAATATTAGGCCGATCGATGGCCGGAAAATGCGTTTTTGAAGCTTAAATTCCGATCAGACCCCGTACGTCGCATTTGGCCTGGAGCAAATGCGACGCAGCGACCTACGTCGCACTATACCCCCAACGTCGCATATAGCGACGCAGCACTCTACGTCGCATTGAATTGCGGACGTCGCACTTAGCGACGTAAACCCCAACGTCGCAGAAATCAACTACGTCGCCTATAGCGACGCCACGCACAACGTCGCATTAAATTGCGAGGGTCGCACATAGCGACGCCGTGCCCAACGTCGCAGTCCGGATCTGCGACGTCGCACCCAACGTCGCACAAACCAGAACCTCAAAAACACAGATTTTTACTAAGTGTCGAGGCTCGAAATTTTATCACTTGATTTCACCCAAATTCAAGTCCTGATGCGTTTTTCCTTAAAGCAATATAGTAGAAATAAAAATTTTCCAAGCTGACCTGGCAGCTCGACCCCAGCCAGGGGCTCTGCCCCTTGGACCCCGCCAGGGGCTGCCGCCCCTTGGACCCCGCTAACCAGGGGCGCTGCCCCCGGACCCCCGTACTTAGATTCCGTAAGCACATTTTACACCAAATGTCAAACTTGTACAACTTCAAAACGCTTACGCGATACAACTTTTCAATCATAATTGGAATTTACTTTTCAAGTATAACACTTCTAAATCAATGAGATAACATCAAGACTATTGTTGCAAGTAATCACCAACGGACCGTACACGTTTTCAAAACATACTTCAAAGATCAAACAAGTCGTTGTAACTTGTATCAAGTCAATCAAACAAGTCGTAGTAACTTGTAACAATACAATCAACCAAATCGGGGTAATTTGGACATCAAGTTAAACAAACAATTTAAAATGGTAGTCTTTCGAGATACCGGTACAATTAATAACAATTCAAGTGTCGTGGACACATTCAGGTTTCAAGCCTTTGGACTTCAATTCACCGCTAATAAATTCAAGTTTATTAAATTAAACACTTCAAGACTCAGGTGAGTTTCATAGCCCCATTTTCACTGCTTTACAACTAGGGGTGTGATATTACTACTCGGTTTTGTTTTACAAGTAGAACGCAAGTGCCAAACTTCAAATACTACATGAGTTTCAAGCTAATCAATTTAAAGTCCTCCATAAGCATAGTCTCTAGTATTTTATAGCGTGAATGTTAGTATATGATATCATATGGGATTGACAATCCTCATCCGGGTTAGCACGCACTAACCGGTCAAACGGATGTATTAGCATTTGGGAAGACGAGTGTTGATTAGGCACTCGTAGGAGGCATTTCAAGTTAGGTTTCCTTAATTGGGCCTGACAAATCAAGTTAAGCTCAGACTATGTGCTCATGGACAGTATAACTTTTATTTTGCTTAATTGCATTTTAAATTCAATATAAATCTTGCGGTTCTGACAACTATACATTGACATACAAACCTGTGAGCTCACCAGCGTTTTCGCTGACCCATTTTAGTATTTATCACAGGTACACAATAGTAGGTTGACTGCACAAGCAGGGATTATTAGCTCGAGTCAGCATACATACAACTAGAGATTGGACTGCATTATTATATTTTGTAAAAGTAATTATGCTATGTAATCTCTCAATTTCAGGAAACGAGCTAATGTAACAATATTTTGATGTAAACATTTACTTTATCTATACAAGTTTAAATCGACGCATATAGTGGTCGTTCATTATATCTTGTGTGCTTTGTATATTGATTAGTGACACCCAAATCAAGCTTCCGCAAATCATCAAATTTGGGGGTGTCACAGATTGGTATCAGAGCCTAAGGTTATAGTGAACTAGGTTGCATTTAGTGGGCCTAGACTATGACCGTTAGGCAGTATTCCTTAGTAGTTATGACTAGTTCAGGGATTACATCATACGACTTTAATTTAACATAGCCTGATCAACTATGTACAATTAGAGAAAGATGATGTGAAACCTGAAAGAGTTATGTTGAACAGGAATGCATTAGTTGACTCTGACCTCGAGAGAAACGGGACTCAAAACACGTCTGTGCTAGACACTCAATAGGTTATTATGTGATATACATATATATATACATAAATAGACCTCACTTACCAACTTTAGGCTATATTATATTATATGAATATGGGCCTCATTCCCTCTAATGTTTTATCTCGGAATGACAAACACACCACCAAATTCATCGCACTCGGACGAGTATCTCACGTCCTTTCTTTGTTCTTTCTTACTCAGCATCATGCCTCCTCGTCGTCAAATTACCCTTAGCGAAGCTGAGATCGCGGGAATCATTGCCCGCAGTGTGACCGAAGCCTTGGCTACCAGAACACCACCCGGTAGCGAGGACACAGCAACCAATACTCCACCACCCAAACCTTGCTCCTATAAAGACTTTCTTAGCTGTAAACCGCTATACTTCAAGGGCACGGAAGGTGCCATTGGCTTGATCCGTTGGATTGAGCGCATGGAATCTGTTTTCAGTCTCTGCGATTGCACTGAGAACAACAAGGTCAAATTCGCTGCTTACACCTTTCAGGAAGGTGCACTCACGTGGTGGAAAACCCACGCAAACTCCGTAGGCCTTGAGGTTGCAAACCGACTTCCTTGGGCCGAACTGAAAAAGAAACTGACAGAAAAATACTGTCCTGAAGAGGAATTGCACAGGCTGGAAGAAGAATTCTGGCATCTGGAGGTGCAGGGAAATGATGTTGCTGATTATACCACTAAATTTCAGCAGTTTGCTTTATTATGCCCGGGTTTAGTCGAACCAGAAAGTAAGGGCATTAAGAAATACATTCGTGGACTCCCCGAGAACATCCAGGGCAACGTCGCCTCATCCAAACCAACTACTACTGAGAGTGCCATTCGATTGGCCCACGAACTCATGGCTCTAGTTGTCAGCCGTGAGACCTCCAACACCTCATCCTCTAACAACAACAAACGCAAATCCACTGAACACCACCATAACTCAAACAAGAAAAACAACGCCATCCAAGTCTACACCTCAAACTCTGAAACCACCCGCAGCTACACCGGGGACAGACCTTATTGCCCCAAGTGTAACTACCACCACTTTGGTCAGTGCAATACCCCTTGCAACAACTGCAGGAGGTACGGGCATTCGACTAAGGATTGCCGAGCTCCCAAATCCAACAACAACCCATCTGACAGAAATACCCGACAACCTAAGTCCTGTTATGAATGTGGAAATCCAGGACACTTCAGGGATTCTTGCCCAAAATTGAAGAATAAGGGCAACAACAACAACAACAACCACCGCAACAACAACAACACCAAAAGTAGCGCCTTCGTGATCAACTCAGGGGACGCCCGTCAGGACCCGAATGTGGTCACGGGTATGTTCCTCCTCAACAATTTAACTGCTTCCATTCTGTTTGATACTGGTGCCGATAGGAGTTTTATTTCCGATGAATTTTGCCCTCTACTTGACATTACACCTGTTGCTTTAGACGTTAAGTACACCGTAGAGCTAGCAAATGGCAAGTTGATAGAAACCAATAGTGTGATACCTAATTGCACCTTAAATCTAGCCGACGAAACCTTCTCCATAGATCTTATGCCTGTTGAGATAGGAAGTTTCGATGTCATCGTAGGCATGGACTGGTTATCCAAACATCGTGCCGAAATCATCTGCTATGACAAAATTGTTCGCATACCTCTCACTGTCGGTAGAACCCTAGTCATACAGGGGGAGACCGGAGGGACGAGGCTTAACATCATATCTTGTCTTAAAACCCGGAAATTTCTGAGAAAGGGTTATCCATCAATCCTCGCGCACATCATGGAGAAAAAGTCGGAGGAGAAGCGACTTGAGGATGTTCCAATCGTCCGAGACTTTCCAGAAGTCTTTCCTGAAGAACTACCTGGTCTACCACCACCAAGACAGGTTGAGTTCTCAATCGATCTTGTACCAGGTGCTGCGCCTGTGGCTCGAGCACCATACCGTTTAGCTCCATCCGAACTTCAGGAGCTGTCCACCCAGTTACAGGAACTCCTGGAACGAGGGTTTATCAGGCCGGGTTCTTCACCTTGGGGAGCTCCGGTCCTATTTGTTAAGAAGAAAGATGGTTCTTTTCGAATGTGTATCGACTATCGAGAGCTGAACAAGTTGACTGTCAAGAACCGGTATCCACTTCCTCGAATCGATGACCTGTTCGACCAACTTCAAGGGTCGAGTTGTTATTCAAAGATTGATCTCCGATCCGGTAATCACCAATTGCGTGTCCGCGATGCCGATATTCCAAAAACCGCTTTCAGAACTCGTTACGGGCATTACGAATTCCAAGTGATGCCATTCGGCCTAACCAATGCACCGGCTGTATTCATGGACCTTATGAATCGGGTGTGTAAACCTTACCTTGATAAGTTTGTCATTGTCTTTATCGATGACATCCTCATATATTCACGAAGCAAAGAAGAACACGCGCAACATCTCAAAACCATCCTTGAACTACTTAAACACGAGGAGCTCTATGCCAAGTTCTCTAAGTGTGAGTTCTGGATCAAAACCGTTCAATTCCTTGGTCACGTGATTGACAGTCAGGGGATTCACGTTGACCCATCAAAAATCGAAGCTATCAAAGATTGGCAATCGCCAACCACTCCGACGGAGGTACGGCAGTTTCTAGGACTGGCCGGATACTATCGACGATTCATTGAAAATTTCTCCAAGATAGCCATACCACTCACGACTCTGACCCAGAAAGACAAAAAGTTTGACTGGACTGATAAACAAGAGTCGGCATTCCAACTCTTAAAACAAAAGCTTTGCAGTGCTCCTATCCTCTCATTACCCGAAGGCACCGATGACTTCGTGGTATACTGCGATGCTTCTCACCAAGGTCTCGGTTGTGTGCTCATGCAACGAGACAAAGTCATAGCTTATGCTTCCCGACAGCTCAAGATTCATGAAAAGAATTACACCACCCACGACCTCGAGCTAGGAGCTGTCGTTTTTGCCCTCAAAATCTGGAGACATTACCTTTACGGTACCAGATGCACAATCTTTACCGACCATAAAAGCCTTCAACACATATTCGATCAGAAGGATCTCAACATGAGGCAACGTCGATGGGTCGAGTTGCTTACCGATTACGACTATGAACTCAAATATCATCCAGGCAAAGCAAATGTTGTTGCTGACGCCCTCAGTCGAAAAGAGCGAGTGAAACCACTTCGGGTTCGAGCCCTCAGTATGACCATTCACAACAATTTAAACATTCAAATCCTCACTGCTCAACTCGAAGCCTTAAAACCCGAAAATGTCAAAGATGAAGCCTTGCGGGGCATGGATAAACAATTCGAAATCAGACCTAACGGGATTAGGTATTTCTCAAACCGAATCTGGTTGCCTAAATTTGGGAACCTACGAGACTTGGTGATGGATGAAGCTCACAAGTCCAAATATTCTATCCATCCGGGATCCGATAAAATGTACCACGGTATCAAGGACTTCTACTGGTGGCCGAACATGAAAGCTGAAATCGCCACCTATGTCAGCAAGTGCCTTACTTGCTCCAAAGTCAAAATCGAATATCAAAAACCTTCTGGTTTACTTCAACAACCCAGTCTTCCTGAATGGAAATGGGAACAAATTACCATGGACTTCATAACCAAACTACCCAAATCCTCGAACGGTTGCGATTCCATTTGGGTGATCGTGGATCGTCTCACAAAGTCTGCTCACTTCCTGGCAATCAAGGAATCCGACAAAATGGAACGCCTCACTAACATTTATCTGAAGGAAATCGTGACCAAACACGGTGTTCCAATCTCAATTATCTCCGATAGAGATAGTCGTTTCACTTCACAATTTTGGCAATCACTTCAAAAATCTCTGGGTACTCGACTTGATATGAGTACCGCATATCATCCTCAAACCGACGGCCAAAGTGAACGAACCATTCAAACACTGGAAGACATGCTACGGGCCTGCGTAGTAGACTTCGGTGTAAACTGGGAAAAACATCTACCATTGTGCGAGTTCTCGTACAACAACAGTTATCATACCAGCATCAAAGCTGCACCTTTCGAGGCACTGTACGGTCGTAAGTGCCGGTCACCTATCTGTTGGACCGAAGTTGGGGATAGCCAACTCACAGGTCCAGAAATCATTCACGAGAATACCGAGAGAATCGTTGAAATTCAAAACAAACTCAAAGCCGCGCGTGATCGTCAGAAAAGTTATGCTGACGTGAGACGCAAACCACTCGAGTTCCAGGTTGGGGATCGAGTTCTACTCAAAGTATCGCCTTGGAAAGGCGTAATCCGATTTGGCAAACGAGGGAAGTTGAATCCCAGATACATTGGACCATTCGAGATCCTCGAAAGGATTGGTCCAGTGGCTTATCGATTGCAGCTGCCATCTGAACTCAGCAGCGTGCATCCCACATTTCATGTTTCAAATCTGAAGAAGTGTCTGTCTGATGAGGCACTTATCATTCCACTCGATGAAATTCGAGTTGACGAGAAACTTCACTTTGTTGAGGAACCCGCCGAGATCATGGACCGTGAGGTCAAACAACTTAAACAAAGTCGTATTCCCATTGTCAAGGTTAGGTGGAATTCGCGTCGCGGTCCGGAATTCACCTGGGAACGAGAAGACCAAATGCGACTCAAGTATCCTCAACTCTTCACTGATTCAACGTCAAACACAACTTCAACATAAATTTCGGGACGAAATTCTTCTAACAGGGGGAGAATGTGACAACCGTCAATTTAGGACTATAATTTAGTGCCTAATCAAGTTTTAATACATGTAATTAGTTCTGTGTTAGGCTAATTAATGTATCAATTATTATATATATTGTTGAATATATATCTACAATTATGCGATTTGTTTAAATCGTACGAGTTTCAAATCGAATGAATTTCGATACAATAAATACGGACGTTGGTGAACAATTGATCTAAGTAATACAAGGATTTTTAATAAAGTTTTTGTACTTAAAAATATTATGTCAATAATATTTTGTATCCAAGTTTTATCACACAATTTATATAAACGCGAATAATATGTAATTGCGCAAACAAAACGAGACAATGCACCATTTATAATGTAATTATTAAAAAGTTAGTAAAATACTTCAACAAAAGTACTGAATAATTATTCGTATTTTAAAACGTATATTAAAACATAGAAAATAAATATTTAACGTTTAAAAGACGGAGTAAACGAACACCGCACGGAGCGCGGTGCGCGGACTGAAAATGGGAGGTGATCCCTTAACCACCTCCCCACCATCTTCTTTCTTTCATTTCTTATTTATCTCTCTCTCTCTTCCTTTTCTTTTCTCTCAAAAACCATCAACCAAAATCAACAAAAATCGCAAAATAAACATACTAAACGACCTTGGATCTTCAAGCCCCTTTGGAAATAAACGACCACCTCGCGACGATCTACACTCCTACCTTTCCGGAATTTCATTTCGGCGATTTGTAAGTTTCCGACACGACTCCGAAAACTCTCGTTTTTAAGTTTTATAACTTGCTAGTTGTTTGTATAACCTTATAATGTCCTAAAATGGGTTGGGTAAAAATATTAGGCCGATCGATGGCCGGAAAATGCGTTTTTGAAGCTTAAATTCCGATCAGACCCCGTACGTCGCATTTGGCCTGGAGCAAATGCGACGCAGCGACCTACGTCGCACTATACCCCCAACGTCGCATATAGCGACGCAGCACTCTACGTCGCATTGAATTGCGGACGTCGCACTTAGCGACGTAAACCCCAACGTCGCAGAAATCAACTACGTCGCCTATAGCGACGCCACGCACAACGTCGCATTAAATTGCGAGGGTCGCACATAGCGACGCCGTGCCCAACGTCGCAGTCCGGATCTGCGACGTCGCACCCAACGTCGCACAAACCAGAACCTCAAAAACACAGATTTTTACTAAGTGTCGAGGCTCGAAATTTTATCACTTGATTTCACCCAAATTCAAGTCCTGATGCGTTTTTCCTTAAAGCAATATAGTAGAAATAAAAATTTTCCAAGCTGACCTGGCAGCTCGACCCCAGCCAGGGGCTCTGCCCCTTGGACCCCGCCAGGGGCTGCCGCCCCTTGGACCCCGCTAACCAGGGGCGCTGCCCCCGGACCCCCGTACTTAGATTCCGTAAGCACATTTTACACCAAATGTCAAACTTGTACAACTTCAAAACGCTTACGCGATACAACTTTTCAATCATAATTGGAATTTACTTTTCAAGTATAACACTTCTAAATCAATGAGATAACATCAAGACTATTGTTGCAAGTAATCACCAACGGACCGTACACGTTTTCAAAACATACTTCAAAGATCAAACAAGTCGTTGTAACTTGTATCAAGTCAATCAAACAAGTCGTAGTAACTTGTAACAATACAATCAACCAAATCGGGGTAATTTGGACATCAAGTTAAACAAACAATTTAAAATGGTAGTCTTTCGAGATACCGGTACAATTAATAACAATTCAAGTGTCGTGGACACATTCAGGTTTCAAGCCTTTGGACTTCAATTCACCGCTAATAACTTCAAGTTTATTAAATTAAACACTTCAAGACTCAGGTGAGTTTCATAGCCCCATTTTCACTGCTTTACAACTAGGGGTGTGATATTACTACTCGGTTTTATTTTACAAGTAGAACGCAAGTGCCAAACTTCAAATACTACATGAGTTTCAAGCTAATCAATTTAAAGTCCTCCATAAGCATAGTCTCTAGTATTTTATAGCGTGAATGTTAGTATATGATATCATATGGGATTGACAATCCTCATCCGGGTTAGCACGCACTAACCGGTCAAACGGATGTATTAGCATTTGGGAAGACGAGTGTTGATTAGGCACTCGTAGGAGGCATTTCAAGTTAGGTTTCCTTAATTGGGCCTGACAAATCAAGTTAAGCTCAGACTATGTGCTCATGGACAGTATAACTTTTATTTTGCTTAATTGCATTTTAAATTCAATATAAATCTTGCGGTTCTGACAACTATACATTGACATACAAACCTGTGAGCTCACCAGCGTTTTCGCTGACCCATTTTAGTATTTATCACAGGTACACAACAGTAGGTTGACTGCACAAGCAGGGATTATTAGCTCGAGTCAGCATACATACAACTAGAGATTGGACTGCATTATTATATTTTGTAAAAGTAATTATGCTATGTAATCTCTCAATTTCAGGAAACGAGCTAATGTAACAATATTTTGATGTAAACATTTACTTTATCTATACAAGTTTAAATCGACGCATATAGTGGTCGTTCATTATATCTTGTGTGCTTTGTATATTGATTAGTGACACCCAAATCAAGCTTCCGCAAATCATCAAATTTGGGGGTGTCACAGCTGGGGTCGAGCTGCCAGGTCAGCTTGGAAAATTTTTATTTCTACTATATTGCTTTGACGAAAAACGCATCTGGGATCTGAATTTGGGTAAATCGAGTGATAAATTTCGAGTCTCGACACTTAGTAAAAATCTATGTTTTTGAGGTTCTGATTTGTGCGACGTTGGGTGCGACGTCGCAGGTAGGGTTGTGACGTTGAGCATGACGTCGCTAAAGGCGACGTTTCGCAATTTAATGCGACGTAGGGTGCTGCGTCGCTAATGCGACGTTGGTTAAGTTGGCGACGTTAAGGTCTGCGTCGCTATGTGCGACATTCGCAAGTCAATGCGACGTAATAGGCTGCGTCGCTATATGCGACGTCGAGGATTCGTGCGACGTTGTGACTGACGTCGCACTATGCGACGTTACGAGGGGTTTTGCGACGTCGCAGCTGACGTCGCATAAATGTGGGTCCAAAAGCGACGTAGCGTTCTGTTGGCCGAAAAATGTGTCGAAAACGAGTTTTTCGGTTTCCGTTTGGTCCAAAACTTTTACCCAACCCATATTTGGACATTATAAGTTGATATAAACTACTAACAAGCAAAAACACTTGAAAACGGGAGATTTCGGGATTTGTCGGAAACTTACAAATTGTCGGATCAAAAATCCGAAAAGATAGGATGATAGATCGTGGTGTCGTGGTTGTTTTTCTCCAAAGCGATGCTATGATCCGAGTGCGTTTAGTATGTTTATTTGATGATTTTGTGAGTATTTTGGAGGTGGTGGTGGTTAGAGAAAAGAAAGAAAGAGAGTGTAAGAGAGAGAGAGTGATAAGAGAAATGAGAAAGAAATTGGTGGGGAATAGGAGGTTAACCTCCCATTTTTCGCCCCGCGTTCCCGCTCCGTGCGGTGTTCGTTTACTCCGTCGTCTAAACGTTAAATAATTATTTTACATTTTAATTATAAGTTTTAAAATACAATTTATTACGCGATATTTTATTTATATATTTTACAAATAAATTTATATTTGAGTTATAAAATGTAAGTTTGTTTATTTAGTTTGCGCATTTTAATATTTTAATTTGTGTAAGTTTTGTTTGTACGATACGAATGAATACGAAATATTATCATAATAAAATTTTTGACATAAGAGCGTTATTTAATAAAATTGGTCACCAACGTCCGTATTAAATTGAATCGAAATACATTCGATTTAAATTGCGTACGATTTAATCAAATCGCATTTTCGTATATATTCAACAATATATATATAATTTGATACATTAATTAGCCTAACACAGAACTAATTACATGTATTAACGTATGATTAGGCACTATTTACTAGTCCTAAATTGGCGGGTGTTACATTCTCCCCCTGTTAGAAGAATTTCGTCCCGAAATTTAGCTCGAGGTCGTGTTCGAGGTAGAATCAGTGAAGAGTTGAGGATATTTGAGTCGCATCTAGTCTTCCTGTTCCCAGGTGAATTCCGGACCACGCCGCGAATTCCATCTGACCTTGACGATGGGAATACGACTTTGTTTCAGTTGTTTGACCTCACGGTCCATAATTTCAGCGGGTTCCTCAACGAAGTGGAGTTTATCGTCAACACGAATTTCATCTAGTGGAATAATAAGTGTCTCATCAGACAGACACTTCTTCAGATTTGAAATGTGAAAAGTGGGGTGCACGCTGCTGAGTTCGGATGGCAGCTGCAATCGATAAGCTACGGGGCAAATCCGTTCGAGGATCTCAAAAGGCCCGATGTACTCGGGGTTCAACTTCCCGATTTTACCAAAACGGATGACGCCTTTCCAAGGCGATACTTTTAAGAGTACTCGATCCCCAACTTGGAACTCGAGTGGTTTGCGTCTCACGTCAGCATAACTTTTCTGACGATCACGTGCGGCTTTGAGTCTGTTTTGGATTTCCACAATTTTCTCAGTGGTGGCGTGTATGAGTCCAGGACCAGTGAGTTGACTATCTCCCACTTCAGTCCAACAGATCGGTGATCGGCACTTACGACCGTACAATGCCTCAAAAGGTGCAGCCTTAATGCTGGCATGATAGCTGTTATTGTACGAGAATTCGCACAACGGTAGATGTCTTTCCCAGTTTGTACCGAAATCAACTACGCAGGCGCGTAGCATATCTTCCAGGGTTTGGATGCTTCGTTCACTTTGGCCATCGGTTTGAGGATGGTACGCGGTACTCATATCGAGACGGGTACCCAATGCTTTTTGAAGTGACTGCCAAAAGTGAGAGGTGAAACGGGCATCCCTGTCAGAGATGATCGAGATTGGAACACCATGATGAGAAACGATTTCCTTGATGTAGATTTGTGTAAGGCGTTCCATTTTATCGTTTTCCTTGATTGCCAAGAAATGAGCAGATTTGGTGAGACGGTCGACGATCACCCAAATGGTATCGCAACCGCTCGACGACTTGGGTAGTTTGGTTATGAAATCCATGGCAATTTGTTCCCATTTCCATTCAGGAATTTCAGGTTGTTGGAGTAAGCCAGAAGGTTTCTGATGTTCGGTTTTGACTTTCGAGCAAGTAAGGCACTTGCTGACGTAAGTGGCGATTTCGGCTTTCATATTTGGCCACCAATAAAATTCCTTGATGCCGTGGTACATCTTATCGGATCCCGGATGGATAGAATATTTAGACTTGTGAGCCTCGTCCATCACCAAGTCTCGTAGGTTTCCGAAATTAGGCAACCAGATTCGGTTTGAGAAATACCTAATCCCGTTAGATTTGGTTTCAAATTGTTTGTCAATACCCCGTAAGGCTTCGTTTTTGATGTTTTCAGGTTTCAGGGCTTCGATCTGAGCGGTATGAATTTGAATAGTAAGATCGTTATGAATGGTCATACTGAGAGCTCGGACTCGAAGTGGTTTCGGTCGTTCCTTTCGGCTGAGGGCATCGGCTACAACATTAGCCTTCCCTGGATGGTACTTGATCTCGCAGTCGTAATCGGTAAGCAACTCGACCCATCGACGTTGCCTCATATTGAGATCCTTCTGATCGAATATATGTTGGAGGCTTTTATGATCGGTAAAGATGGTGCACTTAGTGCCGTAGAGATAATGTCTCCAGATTTTGAGAGCAAAAACGACAGCTCCAAGTTCGAGATCATGAGTGGTGTAGTTCTTTTCGTGAATTTTCAGCTGTCGTGAGGCATAGGCAATAACTTTATCTCGTTGCATCAATACGCAACCGAGACCTTGGTGAGATGCATCACAGTATACCACGAAGTCATCGGTGCCTTCGGGTAAGGATAGAATTGGAGCACTGCAAAGCTTTTGTTTCAGAAGTTGGAATGCTGACTCTTGTTTATCGGTCCAATCGAACCTTTTGTCCTTCTGAGTCAGTACCGTGAGTGATTGAGCTATTTTAGAGAAGTTTTCGATAAATCGCCGATAGTACCCAGCAAGACCCAAGAATTGTCATACTTCAGTTGCAGAGGTGGGTGCTTGCCAGTCTTTGATAGCCTCGATTTTTGATGGGTCAACGTGAATTCCTTGACTGTCGATCACGTGACCAAGGAATTGAACAGTTTGGATCCAGAACTCACACTTAGAGAATTTTGCATACAGCTCCTCGTGTCTAAGTAGTTCAAGGATGGTTCTGAGGTGTTGCGCATGTTCTTGCTCGTTGCGCGAGTAAATGAGTATGTCATCAATAAAGACGATGACAAACTTATCGAGGTAAGGTTTGCACACCCGATTCATGAGGTCCACGAATACAGCCGGTGCGTTGGTTAGACCAAAGGGCATCACTTGGAATTCGTAGTGCCCGTAACGAGTTCTGAAAGCAGTTTTTGGAATATCGGTGTCGCGAACTCGTAACTGATGATAGCCTGATCGGAGGTCGATTTTTGAGTAGAAGCTTGAACCCTGAAGTTGGTCGAATAGATCATCAATGCGAGGAAGTGGATAACGGTTCTTGACGGTCAATTTGTTCAACTCTCGGTAGTCGATGAACATTCGAAATGAACCGTCCTTCTTTTTAACAAATAAGACCGGAGCTCCCCAAGGCGAAGAACTCGGCCTAATGAATCCTCTATCCAGAAGTTCCTGTAACTGAGAGGACAACTCCTGAAGTTCGGATGGGGCTAAACGGTACGGTGCACGGGCCACCGGTGCGGCACCCGGCACGAGATCAATTGAGAACTCAACCTGTCTAGGCGGAGGTAAACCAGGTAGTTCTTCCGGAAAGACTTCGGGAAAGTCTCTAACAATTGGCACATCCTCAAGTCGCTTCTCCTCCGACTTCTTCTCTGTGATGTGTGCGAGTATTGCAGGGTAACCCTTTCTCAGAAATTTTCGGGTTTTTAAGCAAGAGATGATATTGAGTCCCATCCCACCGGTCTCCCCCTGTATGATCAAGGTTCCACCGGCAGCGAGTGGAATGCGGACGATCTTATCGTAACAAACGATTTCAGCTCGGTGTTTGGACAACCAGTCCATTCCAATGATGACGTCGAAACTTCCGATTTCAACGGGTACAAGATCGATTGGAAAGGTTTCGTCAGCTAGGTTTAAAGTGCAATTAGGTATCACACTATCGGTTTCTATAAGTTCGCCATTTGCTAGTTCTACAATGTACTTAACATCTAAGGCAACAGGATTGATGTCAAGTAGTGGGCAAAAGTCATCAGAGATAAAGCTTCTATCAGCACCAGTATCAAATAGAACATAAGCATTTAAGTTGTTGAGGAGGAACATACCCGAGACCACATTCGGGTCTTGGCGGGCGTCCCCAAATTTGATGACGAAGGCTCTGCTTCGGGTGTTGTTGTTGTTGTTGCTGTTGCGGTTGTTGTTGTTGTTGTTGTTGTTATTCTTCAGCTTTGGGCACGTATCCCTGAAGTGTCCTGGTTTCCCACACTCAAAACAGACTTTGGGTGGTCTGGTGTTGTTGTTGGAATTGTTGTTGGCAGGAGAATTGCAATCTTTGGTGAGATGGCCGTACCTCTTGCAATTGTTGCAAAAGGGACCACAGGAGCCTTCATGGTGACGGCTGCACTTGGAACAATAGGGTTTGTTCCCAGTGTAGCCCCGTGTGATGTCAGTGGTGGTGTTGTAGGCTTTGATGGTGTCGGGTTTCTTGTTTTGTTGGTTGGAGTGGTTGTTGTGGTAGTCAGACCACTTTCGCTTGTTGTTTTGGGAGGATGAAGTGGGTGGTTCAGAATCTTGGCTCATGGACATCAGATCTTGGGCCAATAGGATTGCACCGTCAATGGTGGTTTGGTTGGAAGAGGCAACATGCCCCCGAACAGGCTCAGGAAGGCCGAGGATGTACTTCCTGATTTTATCAGGTTCTGTGCTTACCATGGCTGGGCGGAGGGCAGCGAGTTGCTGGAATCTGGTGGTATAACCATCGATATCACCACCCTGAACCTTTAGGTTCCAGAACTCCTCGTCCAGCTTTTGGAGTTTGGCGATTGAGCAGTATTTGGCAGTGAGTTTTGCTTTCAAGTCCTCCCAAGAGAGTTGGTAGGCAGTGTCAGCACCCACTGATTGGGTATATGAATTCCACCAAGAGTGGGCATCATCTTCAAGAGAGCAGGTGGCGAAGTTTACTTTGTCGTTCTCCGCGCATTTGCTGACACAGAAAACAGTTTCCATTTTCTCGAACCATCTGATAAGTCCGATGGCTCCTTCAGAACCCTTGAAGCTGGAGGGTTTGCAGCTTTGAAAGTCCTTGTAAGAACAAGGTTTAGCAGTAGTGGTTTCAGCGGCATCGCTGTTTCTGGTGGAGTTTTGTGGGGTATTCCGAGCCAAGGCTTCAGTAACAGCCTGGGTTATAAGCGATGTAAGCTGAGCATCGGTGTATGGTCTTGACTTTGGCGGCATGATTCTTCAATAAAAGAAATGAAGATACATGAGATTTCGTAGGAAAGTTGTATTTGTTATAGATGTACGTGTATAAAAGCAGTAATACATGACATCAACATGGAAAAATGACAATTAATATGAGTTGAACAACAAGGAATATTTGATAGCTAATATGAGTTCAAAGGTTACATCCTACAGAGTTATTACAAAAGGTGTCGGGAATTGTTACATCCGACCGAATTTTAGAGTAGCGCGTAGATAGTTACTAGATTACAGGATAGATTACAAGACAAAGACTACACTAGTCTTAACGTAGATTAATTTGTTCCATCATCGTGACAAGACGGTCCATAGTGTTTGCAAGTCTGCTAGCTTGACGGGCGTTATCTTCTGCTAGTGCTAGTCGTTGTGTTAGTCCACGGGCATACTCTTCTGCTTCATGTGAACGCTGTTCACATTCTTCCATCCTTTGACGCAGGAGGGCATTTTCCACGCTTATCGCTATTACTTGGTTGCGAAGGACATCCATGTTGTTGTTTGTGGTTTCCAGGTCGTCGGAGACTTGTTCGATGCGTTCAAGGGATGTAAGTCTCCAGTTTTCGTTTGTTTCTTGCAACACGACATCCATGGTGCGAAGTCGCTGCTCGTGTTGGTTCACCCTAGCGGCTAAGGCCGGAAGGGTGAAGTGAGTGGGGTACGGGCCAGCTCGAGGCAACCTGGCGTTCCTCCTAGCTACCCTTGGGTTCTGCGACCCGGATTGAGGGCGAGATGAATTTGATGGTGTGTTTGCCATTTCTGAGACAAAACGTTAGTAAGATTGAGGCCTATATTCATATAGCTCCTATATAATATAGCCTATTGAGTGTCTAGCATAAACATGTTTAAGTCTCGGTTCTCTCGAGGTCAGAGTCTTCTATTGTACCCTGTTCAGCCATAACTACTTTCAGATCTTACATCATCCTTGCTTAATTGTACATAGTTGATCAGGCTATGTTAAATTAAACTCGTATGATGTAATCACTGAACCAGTTATACCTAATAAGGAATACCGCCTAATGGTCATAGTCTAGGTCCACTAAATGCAACCTAGTTCACTATAACCTTAGGCTCTGATACCAATCTGTAACACCCCCAAATTTGATGATTTGCGGAAGCTTGATTTGGGTGTTACTAATCAATAACAAAACACAAAGATATATAGTAAACGACTCTATATGCGTCGTTTTAACAAAATATATTGATAATAGAAATGTTTACAACATTTAAGCTTTACATAGCTCGAGTTTAAATCAAATGAGATTTCAGTACATAAGTACTTGTACAAAATATACTAATGCAAGAAAATCTCAATCTTCTGTATGCTGACTCGAGCTAAAATCCTGAAGCAGAAACATTCTACTGCTTGGTACCTGCGATATATGCTAAAAGGTCAGCTAAAAGCTGGTGAGCTCACAGGTTTGAAATCAGTTAATATAGTGTGAACCGCAAGATTTAAATAATGAATTGCATCCAACAATTTAATAATGAATTGCATCCAGCAATTAAATGATTGTCATCGTGTATACAGCCATGAGCACATAGTTGAGCTTAACTCGAGGGCCGGGTCCCCTATAGAGAATTCCGGGCGAGGTGCCTCCACGAATGCCTAATCAACATTCGTCTTCCCAAATATTAGTACGTCCGTTTACCATGTTAATGCTTGCTAACCCGGACGAGGTGGGTCAATCCTATATGGTACCATATACTAATATTCACGCTACAACGTATTAACAACTATGCTGACGGAGGACTTTAAAATGATTAGTTTCGAAAAACTCATGTAGTATATGAAATGTTTGTACATGCGTTCACATGTTAAAAGTTGAGCAATATATCACACCCCTGAGTAAAACAGTAAAAGAGGGGCTATGAGACTCACCTGAGTCGTTGAGTTTATGAAAATAAACTGAGAATGATTAGCCGAGAATCGAAGTCCAAAGACTTGTAATGTAACACCCTGAAATTGGGCCCAGTAGAATCAGGTATTTATTTAAATTTAAATACGCACATTTAATTGTTTGAATATGTTTGATTGTGAAATTAATAGGTAAATAAGGCTCAGGAGATATTGTGATTATTAAAATATTATTTGTTTTAAATAATCTTAGACTACGGTAAAATAAAATAATTTTATTGCAATTAGTATTTAGGTTCCAGACAATAGATCAAAAGGTGGTATAATAGTGTACTGTAAGTTAAATGGGTCGGTTCAATAAAAAAGGAGGGGATCGATCATTTTTCCCCAATCCCTCATTTTCACCTAGTTTCTAAACCTAACTCCTATATCATTCAAATCCTTTCAAACTAAATCCTTATATCAAATTGATTGATGAATTGAAGCTTGAATTCTAGTTGTGATCATCATCCTCATCTCTATTGTGTTCTTAAATTGGTAAGTAAACTTTTATAAAAACTCAAATATTGAATACTAGGTAGTTTGAAGTGAGGAATGATTTGTACTTAAATAAGTTGAATCCATACTTGTATATCGATTTGACGATGATGATTGAACTCCTTTTTCTTGATTTCATGATAAAATATGAAAGATTTAGTGAGTTTTTAGTTTGAATGGAAATAGTTAGGTTATAAGTGATTTTGATGATTGGTGATGAATTGTTGTTTGAATCATGGTTGTATGTTGTTATTAGGTGTTATGGTACATTGAAATCGATAAAAATCAGAGTTATAAGTTGAGTTTTAGTAGATTTTGGGTTTTGGTTCGTGCTGTGTAATTACAGGTTTGAGTTTCTGCTGAAAAATTGAGGAACGCGATCCTGCATCATTACCCGGATCGCGTTGCCATGTGTTACTTGGTTACCGCGTGTTTTGTTCTTATAAACGCGATCCTGAAGCCTCTTACCCGGATCGCGTTGATCAGTAGAATATTGAGTTCGTTTGGATTTGTTCTTGCGAACGCGATCCAAGCCCTTTTTCCGGATCGCGTTCCACAGTGTATTTTGGTGACAGAATATTTTCCTTAAGAGGAACGCGATCCCAACCCAATTGTCTGGATCGCGTTTGTCCTTGTAATTTTGAAGATTTTGATATTTTGTGAACTTATATGAATCTACCACTTATATCATTTAATTATCGATATTTCTTGATTAGTAATGTATGCAATTGATTATAGTCATAATTAATTATGAGGCAAGTTATTAACTTGTGTTTTAATTGCGTGTACAGAGACACCGAAGACTCAATAAAATAAGACTTTTGAGTTTGGAGACGGAGATTGACAGGTGAGTGGACTTTGATCTGTCACTATGTTTGGTGATCACTATTGTGGTTACTTCAAGTGTTAAGTGTTTGTTGCATTGTGTTAGAGTGTTAGGTGTTAAGTGACCTATATGGTAACTGTGTTATAAAGAGGTCAATCTTATTGGACGTTTTGCTACAGGTTAGTCAACACGAGAGTTGTGAACATGTGTTGTGAATGGAGCTTGTGTTGACTAAAGGTAGCAAACCGTTATCGGTTAACCACTGTATTGGCCTGCAGTTGGTGTAAGTGTCGCTTGGTGGGCCACCGCGGCTGAGGGTGCCACAAGGGCCACCGATCCTCTAGTGATGTTGAGTCAATGTGTTAATTGTTGTAGACTCATGGTGTTAAACTAAGTGTAGTGTTAGTGATGAGTTAACTCACTTAGCTTCGTGCTAATCCCTCGTTGTTTACTCCTTGCAGGTTAATATATTTTGTTAAGGGCGGGTCTCGGAGTAAATTGAAGGAATGTTCGACAATGATAGAACTCTGATGACTTTTGTACTACTTTAAATGTTTTGTTAAAGTAACGCCCATCTAATTGTGAAGTTATATAACGAAATACTTATGTAAAGAATTATGTATATTCTGGTTAATCCAGGGTTATATATTTATGGGATATTGCTTCCGCAATGTAAAAAAAAAAAAAATGTGTTCAAAATTAGGGGCGTTATAAGTTGGTATCAGAGCCTAGATTTGGGCGAATTGAACAACTTAGAGTGTTTAATCCCAAATCTAGTGTCGAGATTGTCAAACATTCAGGGTTGTGGGATTAGCTATAGTGTGAAATGTGTTAGTACGTTAGTACTAACAATTAACAAGTGTTGAGATGTGTTTTGATGACAGATGGCAGAAAATGAGCAACCACCCCGTACTCTCTATAATGTCTCGACTGTTCACTCCGCTCCAGAAGACAATGATCATAATGGTACTTCGAATCCGGTAAATACTGAAGTTGAAACTAGTCAAGATTATATACTGAGATTGGAGAACAGGGTAGTTGAACTTGAGAGAGAACGTGCAGGGTCATCTCACCGGTCCATTCCTATTTATTCGCATGTTGCTACTACTACCCCTCCCATTACTGCTTCTACTCGGATTCCGGTTACTTTTCCTCATGTTTCACAACAACAGCAGCAGGGTTATGATTTTCAGTCATCAATGCCGTTTCCTTCTTTTGGATCGATTGGTTATCAAGCACCTTTGTTTCCACCATTCCAGATGCTGAAGAAAGGATGTTCTCTCAAAACTTTTATGTCTAGTAAACCATCCTCTTACTCTGGAAGTCCTGATCCTACGGTTACCTTAGACTGGTTGCGTGATGTGGAAAGAAAGTTAGAGGTTTGTCACTGTGATGAGGAAGACAAAGTTCCCTATACTGTTCAATTATTGAAAGGTGAAGCTATGTCGTGGTGGGATTCGATAACTGCTCATTTCACTCCACAACAAAGGAGTTCTATTAAATGGCAGGATTTTCATGCCGAAGTGTGCAAACAATTCTGTTCGGAATATAATCTTGATCGTGTCAGACAGGAATTTATGGATTTACGGAAGACTGATGAGATGTCAATCGATGAACTTATCCGGCAATTTTCTGAGAAGTTAAGATTTGTGCAACAGTGGGTTCTGACTGAAAGAAATAAGATTAGTCATTTTGTGAAAACCTTACCTCCAGATTACCGTACCACTGTGAGAATGGCTAATAGTATTTCTCAGGCTTTTGAGTGGGCACGATCCGTGGATAGTGATGTTGTGGCTAGGAGGTTGCAAAATAAAGAAAAATATGCACAGAAACCGAAGAGTGATTCTTCCGGTAAAGGAAAACAAAGATGGCAACTTTCACAAGCAAACAAGAAAACTAGTTATGGTGGTGTTCCGATGGATAATTCCTATTGTGCAAGATGTCGATCAAAGCATACCGGGTCTTGTTCTATTAGGACGTCAAGGTGTATGAAATGTGGGGTGTTGGGTCATAATGCGATTGATTGTACTTATCCAAATAATGTGTGTTGGACGTGTCACAAAGAGGGACATCGAGCGGGTGATTGTCCTGATGCAAGGAAGCAGGGTACGGGTGCGGCTAGAGGTTCCTCATCTTCTGGCCAGAAAAGGAAGATTCCACCAGCTGCTACGGGCCGAGCTTTTCGAATGACTGTGGATGATGCTGTGCTTATTGATGACGTGATTACTGGTACTTTCCTTGTTAACTCTGTACCAGCCTGTGTATTATTTGATTCTGGAGCAAATTGCTCGTTTATATCTGTGCAATTTTGTGATAAACTGAAATTGATGCCCTCTGTGATTTCTAATCCCTTAGAAGTTGAGGTAGCTGATGGTAAGACAGTTCCTGTTACCACATCGGTAGCCGGAGCTAGTATATTAATAGAGGATCATGAATTTCCAGTTTCTTTCCTATTGATGCAAATTCCTAGTTTTGATGTGGTTCTTGGTATGGACTGGCTGAGTCAAAACAAAGCCGACATCTCTTGTCATAAGAAGTTAATAAAAATCCCAGTTTCCAATCCATCTTATGTTGTGGCACGTGGGGAACGTGTAAAGGGTAGTATTCCGGTTATATCTATGATGAAGGCTAGAAAGTCTTTAGTTAAGGGTTGTGAATCCTTTGTGGCCTATGTTGTAGATGTCAAAGTAGAAAAGAAATCCATCTCCGATGTTCGGGTGGTTTCTGAATATTCGGACGTGTTTCCGGATGAATTGCCTGGTCTTCCCCCTGTAAGAGATGTAGAATATCAAATTGATTTAATTCCTGGTTCGTCTCCTGTAGCTAAGGCTCCTTATAGATTAGCTCCTTCTGAAATTCGTGAAATGATGGGGCAAATTCAGGAATTGTTAGATAAAGGATTTATTAGGCCGAGTTCATCGCCTTGGGGTGCTCCCGTGTTATTTGTGAAGAAGAAAGATGGTACTCTTCGTATGTGCATCGATTATCGGGAATTAAATAAGAGAACGGTGAAGAACAAATATCCGTTGCCCAGAATTGATGAATTGTTTGATCAATTACAAGGATCCTCATATTTTTCTAAAATTGATTTGAGATCGGGATATCATCAAGTCCGAGTTCGTGAGGAAGATATTCCTAAAACCGCTTTTCGCACGAGGTATGGTCACTATGAGTTTTTGGTTATGCCGTTCGGGTTAACGAATGCTCCTGCAATCTTTATGGATTTAATGAATCGTGTGTGTCGTCCCTATCTTGACCAGTTTGTGATTGTGTTTATCGACGATATTTTGATTTATTCTAAGTCTGAAGCGGATCATGAAATGCATCTGAGATGGGTACTTGAAACTTTGAAAAGAGAGCAACTTTATGCAAAGTTTTCGAAATGCGAGTTTTGGTTACGTGAGGTGCAGTTTTGGGGGCATATCATTTGCAAAGACGGGGTTAGAGTGGATCCGTCTAAGGTGAAAGCTGTTATGAATTGGAATGCGCCTAAGTCTCCTTCAGAAATTAAAAGTTTCCTTGGATTAGCAGGATACTACAGAAAGTTTATCAAAGATTTTTCTAAAATTGCGAGCTCATTGACTAAGTTAACTCGAAAGGATGTGAAATTTCAGTGGACCGAACAACAGGAAACAGCTTTTCAGACATTGAAGCAATTATTGTGTCAAGCCCCGGTTTTGGCGTTACCTGACGGGTCGGATGATTTCATTGTATATTGTGATGCATCGCATACCGGATTAGGTGGTGTTTTAATGCAAAGAGATCGTGTAATTGCGTATGCTTCTAGACAGCTTAAACCACATGAAAAGAATTATCCGACACATGATTTGGAGCTTGCTGCTGTAATTTTTGCCTTGAAGATTTGGAGACATTATTTGTATGGTACGAAATGTGTAATTTGTACGGATCATAAAAGCCTTCAGTACATGTTTTCGCAAAAAGAATTGAATATGCGTCAGAGGCGGTGGTTAGAATTGATTAAAGATTATGATTGCGAGATCCGTTATCACCCGGGTAAAGCTAATGTGGTTGCGGATGCGTTGAGTCGAAATATATCTAGTGACAAGATTTGTTTTATGCGATTAGAGGTGTCCTCTGATTTGATTTCTCAGCTAAGAGTCGCACAGATTGAAGCTTTATTGGATGTTAATTTGAAATATGAGATCATGTTGAAACGAAAGGATTTGTTAGTTGATGATTTACGTGGGTTGAAAACTTTTCAGTCTCGGGTTTGGGTCCCGTTAATTGGTGGACTTCGTGAGTTGATTTTGACAGAGGTTCATAAATCGAGATTATCTATTCATCCCGGTAGTACAAAAATGTATAACGATTTGAAACCTCTCTATTGGTGGCCAACAATGAAAACGGATGTAGCAAGATTCGTGGAAGCATGTCATATATGTTCCCAAGTAAAAGCCGAGCATCAAAAGCCTTATGGTTCGTTGAAACAATTGGAGATACCCGAGTGGAAATGGGAACACATCACTATGGATTTTGTCACCAAGTTACCACGTACGCAGAAGGGTAACGATATGATTTGGGTAGTTGTTGATCGTTTAACTAAAAGCGCCCATTTTCTTGCGACCAGTGAAACCGCTTCTTTGACCCGTTTGGCTCAATTGTATATTAATGAGATTGTATCGAGGCACGGAATTCCATTATCTATTGTGTCAGATCGAGATTCCAGATTTGTGTCAGGCTTTTGGCAGAATCTTCAGAAAGAGTTAGGTACTCGAGTTAATCTTAGTACTGCATATCATCCTCAGACAGATGGACAGTCAGAAAGAACCATTCAGACTCTCGAGGATATGTTGAGGGCGTGTATATTGGAGTATGGGGGTTCGTGGGACTCTCACTTACCTTTGGTGGAATTTGCGTATAATAATTCATATCATTCGAGTATTGGTATGCCGCCATATGAAATGCTTTATGGACGTCGTTGTCGAACGCCGACTTGTTGGTTAGAGGCGGGAGAAAAACAGTTTGCGGGTCCCGATATTGTCCAGATTACGGCTGATAAAGTTGCTATAGCTCGTGAGAAATTGAAAGCCGCTAGAGATAGACAGAAGCGGTATGCTGATCCGCGTCGTCGACCAGTTAATTTTGTTGAAGGAGAATTGGTTTATTTAAAAGTGTCACCTTGGAAAGGTGTGATTCGTTTTGGTAAGCGTGGAAAATTGGCTCCGAGATTCATAGGTCCATTCAAAATCCGTCAAGTAGTAAATGACCAAACCGTTGTCTTAGATCTTCCTTCTGAATTAAGTGGTATTCACGACACTTTTAATATTTGTTATTTACGGAAATGTAATGTGGAGGATCCAACCCAAATCCTTCCGTTACAAGATCTTAGAGTGGACCAAGGTCAGAAATTAGTAGAAGAGCCCATTGAGTTAGTTGATAGAAAAGTGACTAAATTACGCAAGAAGGAGATACCTATGGTTCTAGTGAAATGGAAACATAGTTTGGGAGAAAATCTTACTTGGGAGACCGAGTCGAGTATGAGGGCTCGTTACCCTAGTTTGTTCGAGTCTAGTTAGATTTCGGGGACGAAATCTTTTAAGGAGGGAAGATTTGGGCCCAGTAGAATCAGGTATTTATTTAAATTTAAATACGCACATTTAATTGTTTGAATATGTTTGATTGTGAAATTAATAGGTAAATAAGGCTCAGGAGATATTGTGATTATTAAAATATTATTTGTTTTAAATAATCTTAGACTACGGTAAAATAAAATAATTTTATTGCAATTAGTATTTAGGTTCCAGACAATAGATCAAAAGGTGGTATAATAGTGTACTGTAAGTTAAATGGGTCGGTTCAATAAAAAAGGAGGGGATCGATCATTTTTCCCCAATCCCTCATTTTCACCTAGTTTCTAAACCTAACTCCTATATCATTCAAATCCTTTCAAACTAAATCCTTATATCAAATTGATTGATGAATTGAAGCTTGAATTCTAGTTGTGATCATCATCCTCATCTCTATTGTGTTCTTAAATTGGTAAGTAAACTTTTATAAAAACTCAAATATTGAATACTAGGTAGTTTGAAGTGAGGAATGATTTGTAGTTAAATAAGTTGAATCCATACTTGTATATCGATTTGACGATGATGATTGAACTCCTTTTTCTTGATTTCATGATAAAATATGAAAGATTTAGTGAGTTTTTAGTTTGAATGGAAATAGTTAGGTTATAAGTGATTTTGATGATTGGTGATGAATTGTTGTTTGAATCATGGTTGTATGTTGTTATTAGGTGTTATGGTACATTGAAATCGATAAAAATCAGAGTTATAAGTTGAGTTTTAGTAGATTTTGGGTTTTGGTTCGTGCTGTGTAATTACAGGTTTGAGTTTCTGCTGAAAAATTGAGGAACGCGATCCTGCATCATTACCCGGATCGCGTTGCCATGTGTTACTTGGTTACCGCGTGTTTTGTTCTTATAAACGCGATCCTGAAGCCTCTTACCCGGATCGCGTTGATCAGTAGAATATTGAGTTCGTTTGGATTTGTTCTTGCGAACGCGATCCAAGCCCTTTTTCCGGATCGCGTTCCACAGTGTATTTTGGTGACAGAATATTTTCCTTAAGAGGAACGCGATCCCAACCCAATTGTCTGGATCGCGTTTGTCCTTGTAATTTTGAAGATTTTGATATTTTGTGAACTTATATGAATCTACCACTTATATCATTTAATTATCGATATTTCTTGATTAGTAATGTATGCAATTGATTATAGTCATAATTAATTATGAGGCAAGTTATTAACTTGTGTTTTAATTGCGTGTACAGAGACACCGAAGACTCAATAAAATAAGACTTTTGAGTTTGGAGACGGAGATTGACAGGTGAGTGGACTTTGATCTGTCACTATGTTTGGTGATCACTATTGTGGTTACTTCAAGTGTTAAGTGTTTGTTGCATTGTGTTAGAGTGTTAGGTGTTAAGTGACCTATATGGTAACTGTGTTATAAAGAGGTCAATCTTATTGGACGTTTTGCTACAGGTTAGTCAACACGAGAGTTGTGAACATGTGTTGTGAATGGAGCTTGTGTTGACTAAAGGTAGCAAACCGTTATCGGTTAACCACTGTATTGGCCTGCAGTTGGTGTAAGTGTCGCTTGGTGGGCCACCGCGGCTGAGGGTGCCACAAGGGCCACCGATCCTCTAGTGATGTTGAGTCAATGTGTTAATTGTTGTAGACTCATGGTGTTAAACTAAGTGTAGTGTTAGTGATGAGTTAACTCACTTAGCTTCGTGCTAATCCCTCGTTGTTTACTCCTTGCAGGTTAATATATTTTGTTAAGGGCGGGTCTCGGAGTAAATTGAAGGAATGTTCGACAATGATAGAACTCTGATGACTTTTGTACTACTTTAAATGTTTTGTTAAAGTAACGCCCATCTAATTGTGAAGTTATATAACGAAATACTTATGTAAAGAATTATGTATATTCTGGTTAATCCAGGGTTATATATTTATGGGATATTGCTTCCGCAATGTTAAAAAAAAAAATGTGTTCAAAATTAGGGGCGTTATATGTAACCTGAGGGTGTCCACGACACGCGATGGTTATAATATGCGAAGGTATCTAATAAGACTACCTTGTAGTTGTTCATCCAACTATAATGTCCAAATTACATTTAGTTGATTTATTCGAATGTTTGAAAATATGTACGGCCCGTTGGTGACGGATTTGTTATAATAATCTCAACTATTATCATTTTGATTTCATGACGTTTTACTTATCCAAATATATGCGACGTCGAGGATTCGTGCGACGTTGTGACTGACGTCGCACTATGCGACGTTACGAGGGGTTTTGCGACGTCGCAGCTGACGTCGCATAAATCTGGGTCCAAAAGCGACGTAGCGTTCTGTTGGCCGGAAAATGTGTCGAAAACGAGTTTTTCGGTTTCCGTTTGGTCCAAAACTTTTACCCAACCCATATTTGGACATTATAAGTTGATATAAACTACTAACAAGCAAAAACACTTGAAAACGGGAGATTTCGGGATTTGTCGGAAACTTACAAATTGTCGGATCAAAAATCCGAAAAGATAGGATGATAGATCGTGGTGTCGTGGTCGTTTTTCTCCAAAGCGATGCTATGATCCGAGTGCGTTTAGTTTGTTTATTTGATGATTTTGTGAGTATTTTGGAGGTGGTGGTGGTTAGAGAAAAGAAAGAAAGAGAGTGTAAGAGAGAGAGAGTGATAAGAGAAATGAGAAAGAAATTGGTGGGGAATGGGAGGTTAACCTCCCATTTTTCGCCCCGCGTTCCCGCTCCGTGCGGTGTTCGTTTACTCCGTCGTCTAAACGTTAAATAATTATTTTACATTTTAATTATAAGTTTTAAAATACAATTTATTACGCGATATTTTATTTATATATTTTACAAATAAATTTATATTTGAGTTATAAAATGTAAGTTTGTTTATTTAGTTTGCGCATTTTAATATTTTAATTTGTGTAAGTTTTGTTTGTACGATACGAATGAATACGAAATATTATCATAATAATATTTTTGACATAAGAGCGTTATTTAATAAAATTGGTCACCAACGTCCGTATTAAATTGAATCGAAATACATTCGATTTAAATTGCGTACGATTTAATCAAATCGCATTTTCGTATATATTCAACAATATATATATAATTCGATACATTAATTAGCCTAACACAGAACTAATTACATGTATTAACGTATGATTAGGCACTATTTACTAGTCCTAAATTGGCGGGTGTTACAACACCTCATTATGGTATTATTATGGTTGTAATAGATTGATAAAATGTGGTGTGTTAAGTTTTGAAAACAACTTATGTACTTTTATATGTTTTAAATTTACGCTTCCGAGTCAAGAATCATTATTATAATGGTTCAGTAAATGATGGGTGTTATAAGTTAGTGCATGCTAACCCGGACATACTGAGCTAACAGCCTCGCGTTATAACCTCACCGACCCGTTAACTTATTACGGATCACGAGCATAAGCTCGCCCATCCGTGAATGAGTGTGGATCACGAGCATAAGCCCGCCCATCCATCGATTGTATCGCTTTACCGCGATATCGTACTTGTGCCCACTGAAATACCGTGGCATCGTTTTGTGCCCACTTTACCGTGGCATCATTTTGTGCCTAACTGGCATCGACCGCATTGCTCGCAAGCAACGTATGTAATTGAGCCGGCAGTACTACGACATGCCCGACTTGGAATAATTGAACCGACAGTACAACGACATGTCCGACTAGTGTAAATGAGAGTCGGCAGTACTACGACATGCCCGACTAAATTGATTGTATTTGTATGTGTGTACGTATACCTACATACATAGTTAATTGTAGTTGGCACCGAGTGCTCGAGATGAAGTACAAGTATGTGTATATATATCTATACATATATATATAAGTCGAGTTGGTAAACACCTTAACTTGTGTATCATGTAGCACATGAAATTGATTGATTGTAGCTAAGTATGTAAATACAGTCCTTAACTATTTGTTGTATCACCATAAGCCTAGGTATGACTAATCATCACCTAGTTGTTTGTATTAGTATAAGGATTCTATACTAACGTATGTTACTAATGTATACTCCTAGCCTCAGCCTAGCAAGTATATAGAGATCCTGATTTGTATGGGCAGTATTAGTTCCTAAAAGGGAGACTAATCCTGTAAAAGTATGGTCGTTGTCCAATGTAAGTAACACTAACCAGTTCTAGTATAAGTGATAGTATTGTCCCACGACAATATGGTCAATGAACGGTGATAACTTAATCAAGTTATGGGGTGGTAATTACTTTCCAACAATCTAACAGCGTATGATTGTAACCTATCTAGGTTAAATATTGATACTATTTCAAAACAGTATGGTGGGTGTAATTCCTAAGTATTACACATTTCGTATTACATGGCAGTAATATAGATAATTGTGAATTATAAAAGTTTATTAATATAATTCGAAAACAGTAATTGAGCATGCTTCTCACCCCGAAAACAGTAAAATGGTTGAAAGAATGGTGTTATGAACTCACCTGTGAGTTGTCAACGATCCTAAGATGCGTGTATCGTCCGAATGGTATCCTCCTAGTGTCCTAAACACGTGAGGTTATATAAGTAAGAGACAAATCAGTTTGTCTAAGCGAGTTGTGTAAGTATTTATTTGTCGTTCAGGTTTGGAAACCGTGTACGGGGGTCCGGGGGCAGCGCCCCTGGTAGCGGGGTCCAAGGGGTGGCAACCCCTGGCGGGGTCCAAGGGGCAGAGCCCCTGGTTGGGGTCGAGCTGCCAAGTCAGCTTGAAAATTTTTTATTTCTATTATGTTGATGTAGTGAAAACGCTCCGAAATTCCATTTCGGAATAAAATTAGGTAGTAAAATTTGAGTCTCGACACTTAGTGAAAAATGAGTTGTAAACATTCTGTTTTTAGCGACACTTACAGCAACACTTAAGGATTTGAGCGACACTTAGGAAGTGTCGTATAAAATAGTGTAATCTGAGTTAAAGGCGTCACTTAGAGGAGTGACGCATGATGAGGCGTCACTAAAGCAGTGTCGGGTTAATGTCAGAGTTTGATTATAGGCGACACTTATTGGGTTTTCTATTCCCTAACTAGATTATAATGTACGCAGCGGAATAACAAAACTTTAAATAATCTAAGGCAATTAGGAAACTAAAACCCTAAGGGATCTTTAACTTTAACAACATAGTACAATGAATAAATTAGACAAGGAGAATATAAGGAAAACACTAACCTTAAGAGAAAACCTATTTCTCGCGCGCAGACCAACCAACAGAGCTTTGTTACTTGAAGGCAAGTACCCAAAGTAGAATACCTCTAATGCTTCACCCCCAAAAACCCAAGAGAAAGTCAAATTTTCGAAATCCTTAAAAATTCGTACTTGAAAACGTGTGTTATGAAGGTATAGGTTGTCCCTATTTATAGTTATGGAAGAAACCCTAAGGTTTGCTGAATTCGACTCCCAACCGGCGGTTGGACCTTCCAACCGGCGGTTGGAGCTGTTAGTCTTGGATTCCAAGTCTGCGACTTCCACCGCCTTGAAACCCTAATACCAACCGGCGGTTGGGTCTTCCAACCGGCGGTTGGATCAGATTCTGGAAACTTCCGCCAAATTTAATTATTTTAATTTCTAATTAATAAACTATTTATTAATTAATTAAACAATTAAATATAATATTAATACTTTTAATATTATCCTTCATCTTTCTCTTGACTGTTTATTGAGGGCAACCCAAAAAGGACTTTACCATTAATGATAGTCACACCAATTAGTTATGATATTGGACACTATTCCAACAGTCTCCCACTTGGACAATTCATCAACTACTATTGGTCTCAAGGCTATATCACATTAATTATGTAAAGTGTGCATCTAAGCAACTGCCGAACTCTGATCTCATCTTTGAGTTAGTCCTTTAGATAAGTGATCAACCATTCCTTTGTTTCACGATATCTTATGAACCGAGACATGGATTATAATAAATCTCAAGATTCATATATATGTTTTCTGATTTCCGATTATATTGACTATATGAGACTACTGAACTATTACTTTAGTCTCGGCCAGACCTAGCACTTTTAAGTCAAACTTTAATCATCAGAGGGCCCATGATATCTCTTTTCAATTTTAGGCAAAAGGAACAAATAAATATCGACTACATAGCACTAGTCAACTCATCATATCATACCTAGCATACCCTTTATAACTGGCATTTACGCACAACGTTTGAATAGACTAATATATAACAGACTCGAAGAGCTAGATACTCATGTATCTCCATTTTAAGAATAGAAGATATTATCATCTTAAAATCACTCGTGATTTAATCCATGAAGTGATCTCTTTAAGTGCGGGTTTCTCCTATACTTAAATCCCCATTAAGTACCCATGAGTGTTGCAGCAATCTCCATGCCATGTCTATCTCCACAGACATCTACTAACACTCCATGACAATCTTGATTCACCACATACTTCCTACAGTGTGATCGACTGAGGAGGTTTGAGTAAGAACTTATTACTCTGGAAGTGGTGTCTAAACATGCAAAACTGAAACACAACGACAAACAATAGTAAATGGTAGAACTCCTTCCCATTAAAAAATCTCCATTATTAATCACCAAGTCTATTACAGTTTCTATCATTGTTTATAACGTTTCAAATTCAAACTAATCAACGAAAACTTTACATTATCTCTTAAACCAATGCTCCTAGCATGTTCATCGTGCTTGAACTTTCCTAGAGGCTTTGTGAACGGATCAGCTGGATTTTCCTCTGATCTTATGCTCTTCACAATTACATGTCCTTCTTTGACTTTACTTCGAACAAAATGGTATTTCCTTTCAATGTGCTTTGACTTTCCGTGATCCTTGGGTTCTCTACTCAAGGCAACTGCACTTTCGTTATCACAGAATATAGCAATAGGATCTTGTACCGTTGGAACAACTCCAAGATCTCCTATGAAATTCCTCATCCAGATAGCTTCCTTTGCCGCTTCACTAGCCACAATGTATTCAGACTCACATGTAGAGTCTGCTACTGTATCTTGCTTAGAACTTTTCCATGTAACCGCTCCCCCATTCAGTAGGAATACCCAACCAGACTGTGATCGACAATCATCTCTGTCTGTTTGGAAACTAGCATCACTATAACCCGTTACTCTAAGTTCTTCTTCTCCACCATAAACCAAGAACCTGTCTTTAGTATTTCTTAAATACTTAAGAATATTCTTTACAGCTGTCCAATGACCTTCTCCAGGATTCTGCTGATGTCGACTCACTAAGCTCAAAGCAAATGAGACATCAGGCCTTGTACATGTCATGACATACATGATCGATCCTATAGCCGAAGCATATGAGATTCGATTCATTATGTCCAATTCTTGTTCAAACTTTGGACATAGATCCTTACTGATCTTAATGCCATGATTCAAGGGTAAGTTCCCTTTCTTAGAATTTTTCATATTGAATCTTTTCAATATTTTATCTATGTACGTATCCTGGCTAAGTCCTATGAGACGTTTTGACCTATCTCTGTAAATCTTTATACCTAGGTTATATGCTGCATCTCCAAGATCTTTCATAGCGAAACACTTTCCCAACCATTCATTTACACCTTGTAAAGTTGGGATATCATTTCCTATGAGCAGTATATCATCCACATACAATACTAAGAATACTACAATACTCCCACTGAACTTGACATATATACAGGACTCATCTTCACTTCTAGAAAATCCAAACTCTGTGACCTTTTCGTGGAAGCAAAGATTCCAGCTACGAGAGGCTTGTTTAAGTCCATAAATAGCCTGTTCAAGCTTGCACACTCTATTAGGATACTTTGCATTTTCAAAACCTTCCGGTTGTGTCATGAACACATCCTCTGTCAGTTTTCCGTTAAGGAAAACGGTTTTGACATCCATCTGCCAAATTTAATAATCATGAAATGCAGCTATGGCTAACACAATCTTAATTGACTTAATCTTAGCTACTGGTGAGAAGGTTTCCTCATAATCAATCCCATAGGTTTGAGTATAGCCCTTCGCTACCAACCTAGCTTTATAAGTGTGTACTTTCCCATCCATGTCTGTCTTCTTCTTGAAGATCCACTTACAACCCACCGTCTTAAGACCGGGTGTAGTGTCAACCAAATTCCAAACTTGATTGTGATACATGGACTGAATTTCGCTTTTCATAGCTTCCTTCCATTTAGCAGCCTCAGGGCCTGCCATCGCTTCCTTGTAGTTAGCAGGCTCATCTAATTCACCTAGTATACTATCACTTATATATCCTATTCTTCTATTTGGTAACCATAATAGAACTCAGGAGGATTGTTAACTCTACTAGATCTGCGAACGGGTAAGGATATGTCTTCAGGTTCAACAGGTGTCTCCACCTCTTGTTGAACGTCAGTGTTTATTATAGGTTCTTCATCGGTAGATTCTTGAATTTCTTCAAGATCAAATTTACTCCCACTGTCCTCTTTAGATATCATTTCTCTCTCAAGGAACACTCCTCTTCGAGCTACAAAGACCACATTATCCTTGGGTCTGTAGAATAAATATCCAAATGACTCTTGTGGATAACCGACGAAAAGACACTTTTCAGATCTGGAGTCTAGTTTGTCCTGAGTTTCCCGTCTAACGTAAACTTCACAACCCCAGATTTTGATGTGACAAAGAGAAGGTCTCTTTCCCTTCCACATCTCATAAGGTGTATTTGAAACTTTCTTAGTGGGTATTTGATTTAAGATATGGGCGGCTGTTTCTAATGCATAACCCCAGAAACTTATTAGAAGTGTTGCTCGACTCATCATAGATCGAACCATGTCTAACAAAGTTTTGTTTCTCCTCTCAGCAACACCATTAAGTTGCGGTGTTCTAGGAGGAGTCAGTTGTGAAATTATTCCACAGTTTCTAAGATGATCGAGAAACTCGATACTAAGGTACTCTCCTCCCCTATCGGATCGGAGAACCTTTATCTTTCTGCCAAGTTGATTCTCTACTTCGTTTTGATATCTTTTGAACACCTCAAAAGTATCCGACTTATGTTTGATCAGATAAACATGTCCAAATCTATTGAAGTCATCAGTAAATGTAACATAGTATCTATTTCCATCTTTTGTAGCACATCGGAATGGTCCACATACATCTGTATGTACCAAATCCAATAATCCTTCACCTCTTTCACATGATCCTGTGAATGGTGATTTGGTCATCTTGCCTAATAAACAAGATTCACATACATCATCTGATTTGAGGTCGAATGATTCCAACACTCCATCCTTCTGGAGTTGGGCAATGCGTTTCTTGTTTATGTACCCTAGACGATAATGCCACAACTTGGATTTATCAATTTCATTAGACGAATCAAACATTTAAAATAACATTGCTAACACATTCAACATTTTCATATATGCCTTTGTAAGGAGAAGCTTTAAAAATAAAATAATCATTTAAATGAACCAAAATATCTCCATTTCCATTATCAAAAGAAAAATGATAACCATCTTTATACAAAGCATAAAATGAAATAATGTTTATAGTCATTTCTGACGAATAATAACAATTATTTAAATCTATCCTAACTCCAGAATTCAGCACGAGCTCAAATCTTCCAATTTTTGTCACAGGTACAATTCCCTTGTTTTCCATAACTAAGTTGAGCTCTCCATGCTTCACACTTCTACTTTCCTTTAGCCCCTGCAATACAGTGCAAATGTGATTACCACATCCTGTATCAAGAACCCATGAATTAGAAGTTGTAGTATTATGGAGTTCGATCATAAACATACCTGAGTGAATACTCTTCTCGACCTTTCCATCTTCAAGGTCCTTCAGGTACTTTGGGCAGTTACGCTTCCAATGCCCCTTAGTGTTGCAGTAGAAGCACACTGCTTCCTTAGGGTCACTAACAGGTGCAATTTCAGAATCGGTCCCTTTCTTAGACTTGCGAACAGACTTTCCGTCAGCAGTCTTCCTTTTCCAATTAGAATTTGACCTTTTTTTTTCCTTTGCATTTTGACCAACAGTCAACACAGGAGCTGCTGAGCCAGAGGACACATCATCTTTCTTGATTCCTTGCTCAGCAGTTTGCTGGTAAATTGTGGAGTTCCATTATTGAGCCTTCTCTCTCATTCATATTCATCTGATATGACATTACAAACTGATTGTAGACAGCAGGAAAACTGGATAGAATTATGGCGATGGAAAACTCTGTGTCAAATACCATGTTTAATGACTTCAACCTATCAAAGTACCTTTTTAACACTAAGACGAAAGCACATATAGAAACTCCAGGTTTGGGCTTGCAAGCCATGAGGGATTTCACCACATCAAGGCGTTCTTTGCTTGCCTTAGCCTGAAACATTTCTTTCAGTTGTTGGTTCATTTCATAAGCCCAAGTGTTTTCAAAAGTCTTCTGCAGTTCAGGGCTCATGGAAGATGCCATGATACAAGACACTTTATTCGCATCATCATAATGTTTCCGGCGTGCCTCAATCTCCTCTTGGGTTGATTCTTCATCAATTACGGGAATCTGCTCATCGAGAACATACTCCTTGTTCTCGTACCTCAAGGTAAACCTTAGGTTACGCATTCAGTCCATATAGTTAGGACCGGTTAGTCTTTCCCTCCGAAGAACTGAGAGTAGTGAGAAATTTGAGTTATGTGCGAGATTGGGGACGAGAGGATTTGCACCATTTATATTTGCCATCTATGAGATAAAACAGTTTTAGTTAGTTTGAATATTCCTTAATTATTTACCCAATTTTCTAAATTAAGGCTAGGATCCATATTTTCAGTTTTATGAAAAGGGTCGCCGTAATCATATAACTAAAATACCATTATCTATTTTATTTCTATGAAACTCCTAGATCTTTGAGATTCATTGATTTTTATCAATGGCATGTTAATCTCGGTTATGCTCATCTAATATTCATGACTGGTATGCCGAGGATCATGAACAAGATGGTGAATTAACCATGCAAACCCCGCGTGATCCCCGGCTCAAGTACGCTCGAGAATCGTGAGTCTCAATCATCTCTCATTATGTCCTCATATTAATGTGCCGGTAAACCACACACGCTCCATTAACAGTTCATACGAGAGATGTGCGGATTTCATGGGTTATCATACTATTCATCTTTTCCTATAGCTAAAACGGGATTTTGTTTTACTATTTTAAGTCTACTTTTAATCTTGACATCATCCTATCAAAAGTCCTCGGTAGCTCCATCGAACGCACAAAGAAGCGGAGAAGTAGGTCAGCACGAAGCTTATTAAAAACCTGACTTCTTTAGGGAAGCAGAGCGACCCGCCTTATACCTCTCTTATAGTTTGTTCCTTATGGGTTAGCCGATTTATCAATTGACTGACGATGTATTTAGACTTTAATTATACATATATATAAATCATATTATACATATAATCTCTCTTGAAGTTTAGGGTTCTATTTTAAATCTTTTAAAATTTGTGCTATATTTTTAAACAATTTAAAATTATCAATATCTAAACTGTAAATACATATTACCTATTTAGATAATTCTCTTTCCAATTTATCTTTACCTACATACTATTGCAGATAATTGCATGCTACTATTTGTTAAGCTATGGCTCTGATACCACTGTTGGGTTTTCTATTCCCTAACTAGATTATTATGTACGCAGCGGAATAACAAAACTTTAAATAATCTAAGGCAATTAGGAAACTAAAACCCTAAGGGATCTTTAACTTTAACAACATAATACAATGAATAAATTAGACAAGGAGAATATAAGGAAAACACTAACCTGTAAGAGAAAAACTATTTCTCGCGCGCAGACCAACCAGCAGAGCTTTGTTACTTGGAGGCAAGTACCCAAAGTAGAATACCTCTAATGCTTCACACCCAAAAACCCAAGAGAAAGTCGAATTTTCGAAATCCTTGGAAATTTGTACTTGAAAACGTGTGTTATGAAGGTATAGGTTGTCCCTATTTATAGTTATGGAAGAAACCCTAAGGTTTGCTGAATTCGACTCCCAACCGGCGGTTGGACCTTACAACCGGCGGTTGGAGCTGTTAGTCTTGGACTCCAAGTCTGCGACTTCCACCGCCTTGAAACCCTAATCTCAAACGGCGATTGGGTCTTCCAACCGGTGGTTGGATCAGATTCTGGAATTTTCCGCTAAATTTAATTATTTTAATTTCAAATTAATAAACTATTTATTAATTAATTAAACAATTAAATATAATATTAATACTTTTAATATTATCCTTCATCTTTCTCTTGATTGTTTATTGAGGGCAACCCAAAAAGGACTTTACCATTAATGATAGTCACACCAATTAGTTATGATATTGGACACTATTCCAACAACACTTAGGCAAGTGTCGCTTGAAGTGTCGGTTGGGAGTGTTGGGCGTCACTGGACCAGTGACGGATGTAAGTGTCGGGAAAAGGGGTTTTATGCGGCACTTAGGCAAGTGACGCAAAACTAGGGTTTTTAGCGATACTCAGTGCGTCACTTAAGTGACGCATTAAGTGACGCTACGCTGCTGGTCTGTGGGCGACACTTCCATCTGTTCGACGATTTCACCACCAAAAACGCAATCTAACCAATTTTTAGGCCGAATCTTGTTGTTATAATGTTAATACATGATATATTAAGTGTTTTTAATAAGGAATAACAAGAAAAAAGTGAGTGATTCCTTACGATTTGAAGATTGAAGGTTTGAGGATGATGGTGAACTTGATGATGATCTTGAGGAAGAAGATGAAGATGGAGATGATGATAGTGTTGTTGTTAGTTGCTTCCTTTTCCTTGAAGATGATGATGATTTTCGATTTGATGATGATGATGATGATGTTGTTGTTGTTAAAAGTTTAGAGAGAAAAATGAGATGGAGGAAAAGAAGAAGATGATGAGAATGAGGTGAATAAGGAGGGGGTTTGGGTTTTTGTCAAAACTTAGATCCCCAATTTGGGGACTGTGGTCTCCTACTACAGTAAAAAATACCCGTGTTTTTGTACCCGAAGGTAAAATAAATTTAATATTTTAATTTCATAATTTATTTTTATGTTTTTCGTAAATATTTATAATAAGGATAAAAATATTTCACTTGAGTTATGAAAATGTAACTTGGTTATAATTGTTTATAAAAATACAATTAATCAAAGTTTAAATCTGGAGCGAAAATTGACTTTTTGACCGGGTGTTACAATTCCTTTCTCAAACTCAATACCTAGTGAACATGTCAGTGCATTCCTGTCGCTGGACTAACCGCCCACATATGCTGAATCTTATCTTTGCTATTCATAAAAGTGAAAACGTGATGTGACTCAAATAGTCATGTTTTTAAGGGAAATATTCCGCACTTTTTGGACGTAACTTTAGTGAAAACATTCCAAAATGATCATTATTTACTAAATTTCACTAAAGTGGTCTAAATATAGGCGTTGCTGCAAAAATCACCTAAAACGTCCAAATAACAAGCAAATCAGGACGAATAAACGTGCACAAAATCATCCGACCTCATTTACCTTATATAGATCACATTCTAACTTCATCATATGATAAAATAGGTAAAATCGAGACGGGAAAATCAAGAATCATGCAAATCGGATAAAGAACGGAGAAGACTGAGCAGTATCAGACCCTATAAAGTCATTTCGGCTATGCTTGAGCTATACACATCCAATTTCAGTGAAGTTGGCATCATTAGAAGCGTAACGGAATTACGAAGGCACAGGCGAAAGAATCAGGTCAAACGGACGCATAACGAAGGAGATACGCGCGTTTTAAGCAACGAACGAAATCAGACAGACACCGTATACGGCCCTGGGAACCGTATACGGCCCTATACAGACCGTATACGGCCTTGTATACACCGTATACGGCCCTACCAAGGCCGTATACGGCCCCCCTGCCCCCGTATCGTGCATCGTTTGCTTGTACGTGCTGTTTCGCGAGTTGTACGCCTGATTTTTGAGCTTTGCCTATAAATAGGGGATCACGCCTCCTCATTTTACACACCTCAATATTTTCACACATTTCTCGTTCTCTCACTTTTCTTATTTCTCTCTTTTCTTTCACTTTCTCTCTCTAACTTTCTCTCTCTAGCACTACTCTTAGGAGTTAGAGGAGAAAGGTTAGGGTTGAGCTTACGGTTCGAGTCTAGAGGAAGTTTTAGCTTGGTAATCTTGTTGTAACGAGTTTTTCAAGTTCAGGCTATTTGTAATCCTCAGTATTACGCTGCTGAATTCCCGGTGATATCTAAACTTTACTTACTGTTATAATGCTTGTGCTTTATGTTATTTCAGTTTGTATTCTGCATATTGCCATGTTTATAGAGTAGTTTAATATTGTGATTGTTGAAATGTCGATATTAGGAGTAGGGATGATGTTAAATTAATGTTTCATTTATACGATTGGAAATTGTTATGCTGTGTATCTGGTTAAGCTTATCCTGAATATAGATCTAGTCTCTCATCACCCTTTCCAGACTTTCACGTGACTGTTGCCCTAGGATAGGATCTGATCAACCCTAATACTATGAATACACAGTTATCTCCAGTTACAGTATGAAACTATGAACTTTCCTTTAAAAGGCACGGTACTTCGTATAGCGTTGGAAACACCTCGTGTGGAGTACAAATACGTGGAAGCTAAGGAAATGCCATGGATTGTTTCATCGTGAATTACCTAGAAGTGATCCTTCTAGAACTGTGGTCTAGGAATCAAAGCTGTGGAAATGCTTGTTGCACTGTACACCGTTAGTACACCTAAGATCCGGAACACTGTGGAAATGCTTAAATGCCTAGTACACCGTCAGTACATCTAGGGTTTGGAACACTGTGGAAATGCCTAAATTGCCCTGTACACCGTGATTATTCCTAGGGATGAACGCCTGACTGTAAAGGAGGGTCTATATTTATGATGGTTAAGTATGTGCTTCAATAGAAACAATACAGGGTAGTGTCAATCATATACCTAGACATGCAAAGCCCTAATCACACCAATAGTTTAACATACACAGGATACAATCAGTATTTGCTATAATGAAAGTAAATAGACGATTAGGTGTTAAGAAAGGTCAGTAAATACAATTGCGGTCTGTTGCCTTATGCCTGATCCCTAGAACAATTAGGGTGACTTTGTCTTAGTTAAGCAAAGGCTCGGGAGGGTTTGAAAACAGCCTGATCTGATCAGAATCATGATAACCTAGGATTCCAGTGACATATGTTTCTAGGGTTTCACCTGAACGTAGGGTCCTAGTGTTTACACCGAAAGTATGTCTACTCTTTATTTGGTAAATCTCCAATCAATTTCATAATGAACATCATCCCGAAACCCTAGTATCCAAGTTTCAGCAATCACATCTCTACCTGTCTGCTTAAACCTTAATTTCATTTCTCGTTATTTACTTTTCTGCATTTAGGATAATTAGAAAACCAAATCAATCCAAGATCTATCTACCTACCCCCATCCTAATTGCGACCATAATCTTTGGTGACCCGCTTTATTTCAATTCGCTCCGATTTAAGAACGACCTCGAGTTATACTTACTGCTTGCTCCCAAGGTAGGTAGTACTTATAGTTTGAGCCCCAGCTCATATAAATTTAAAACTCACTGTCCGCCGCTTCTGTTACTGTTGGAACAACGACCGGAGTCAAATCCGACCGACCAATAGGGGTGACGACAAAACGTAATAATGCATTGACGATGTTACTATTCTTCCTTAATTGTGTCAACAACGCATTGATGACGTTACTCTTATTCCTTAATTGTTATTATTGATAATGGAGGTTTGAAAGTATGCAGACCGAATACAACCTAAAAAACATACATAGGCATTAATATCAAAATGTATATTATATTCAAATAATGTTATTAATGTACTATTGTGTTTTTCGCTTTTAACTTTTCTTATATAACATTTTGTATTAATCCAAATATACCACCACGATCAGTTTATTTTTATCTACATTTTGATATAAAAAAGGTTGATTTCGAGACAAAAAAATACATTCGTTAAATATATATCTTATAACGATAAAATTTATATCGAAATGTAGATAAAATTACACTGATTAGAAATATATATTCATAACTATTCCAAGCATTATATATAAAAAGTTATCAAAGAAAAACAAAATATTACGTAAATTAAATAAGTAACATATAATATATTATTAAATACTACTACGAGAAATAAGACTTTACTCCATGTGTGCAGCGGTTGGGAGAGGGTCAGCCGGAAAAAAAAAACCGTCACAAAAAAAAAACCGTCAAAAAATTATAACCAACAAATACAGGTTGCAATGGTCAGGATCAAAAGTTAGCATAATCCTACGGATAAAAATAGAAGTCAACTCATAACTGTATTTTCAACTAATTGTATTTGCTTGCATTTTTTAAAAGTTATACTGTCAATTTTATTTAATTTTAATTACCTATAAAAAGGATAACAAATAAATCAGTAACTACCATCTTTTACATATAACTTTTTATCTTATAATAAAAATAAAATGATAAAATGTAATCTTATTGCTGTTTCTTAAACATAAATAAATAAATAAAATGTAATCTTATTTTAGAAGAGTAATTATTTTCTATCTTTTCCAGTTCATATATTATATGATTGAAATTAACATAAAAACAAGATGATACAGTGGAATGGTGGATGGGGAAGAAAATGCATGGTCTCATTAGCCCTTTCTAGCCTCTTTTCTTTCTGCAGGCATGTAATACATGTTGATCCATTATCTCTTAGAGCACAGGGAGTTGTTGACTGAGCTTCAGTGTTCAGTTAAACACTAAAGCTGAAAAATAGGTAATGGTTAATCTTGAGGTTCAGTGTTCGGTTCATTGTTCAGTTGATTATTTTTATTAATTTTTTTTTGTAAAACAAATTAAATAAAAACAAAATACATTAAATAACAAAAGTACTTTCATAAAATAATGAAAGTTCCTACAAATACATAATTAAAATACGAAAATTAAAAGACAATAATTTAAAAACAATAATTAAAAGACAATAAATTTAAAGACAATTATTAAGTGGCATAATTTGTAACCTATAAAAAGTGAGTATTATAGAGTTTATAATTTTTATAAAATGTGAGTGTTATAAAATGTAATTTTTATAATTTTTTTTGAGATATTTAATTTTTAAAATTGGAGGAAAAGTAGGGTTTGATGAAAACAAGATACAATATACCCTCCCGTTGCGATCTGTTTTCACCGGTTTTTTTATCCCATTGTTTTCACAGGATCCCATTCATATATATATATATATATATATATATATATATATATATATATATATATATAAATAAAGTTCCTCAATAGATAACTTCATTGCTTGTTTTTTTTTTTCTTTCGAAAAACAATAAATAAATATATAGAAGAGACTTATATTCAACAAAAGTTGAAATAAGTCATAAAGATACAACTGACTATGTGAACATCTCCTACACAAATTCTAACAAAAACAAAAGAGGGTATGTACTGAACAACTTGATTCCCGAAACGATCTAAACAATGAAATGTAACTCAGAGCCATAATACATGAAGAATGATAATGCTAAAAAGGACCATAAACCCTTGTGCAACAACACCCCCAAAAATGAATGTTCGAACGGTGTCAAATTTGTTTTGCTGATGTCTTTGAGATATTGATAATCGATTGTGAGCTTTACTTCTTGCCGGAACCATTATCGGCATCAACCAAGCCTTGAATAAAACTTTCAAAAGTTGACATTGCGCTTTCCTTTTTCTTCATGTTGATCAAGATAACTTCATTGTTATAGGTCATAAATGTAACATAATTAAGTATATATAACTCTTTTCGTGTACTCGGTTTATTTCAGTCAATCAGAATGTAAATGTGTTTCTCTCAATTCGTGTTCATCTTATTCATGTTAATCTTCTCATTAGTCTCAAATTTAATTACTTAACTATTTTTTTGTTATATATTTTCCTGGCCGCGTATTACTTGAAAGCATACGGTCTCATTTTTGAGTTTGAACTGTTATATTTACATTGAAGTCGATTAACATGCGTGTCGCTTTCAGCTCTAATATCAGATTTGCGAAATGTAAAATTTTAACTATATATTCGTGACAGTTTTCGCAATGTTGCTAGTACATTATACAAAAAACAATATCATCTGTTATGTTTTACGATTATGACATGTCAATAACGCATCATTTCCATCAAATTGTCGTAATTTAGAACGATTCGGTAATCACTAAAATGATAAGAAATTATTTACACATTTTACTCCACTATATACCATTCTTTGTATGTATGTATGTATATGTACAATGTACGTACTACTGTATTTAATTAGGAAAGGAGAGAAAACCAACAAAATGAATTTAATGCAACTTATCTTTGATATATTTACAAGAAAATAACAAATTTTACAAGATATCTGAAAGTGATAGCAACAAATTTGCAATATACAAATATGGTAGATGTCCAAGGGGCATTTTGGTCACTTTGAAAATATCAAAAGCATAAGAACAAAAGGCAGATTGGAAAGTGATAAGAAAAGAACTACATCAAAAGAGGGTCAAGGCATGCAAAGTCTTGTTTACCCCTTGAAAAAGGACCCACAAAAAATGGGTGCAATGCAATAGAGGAAGGACCCTCCATGTGTGGTTTGGCAAACAGCTAGCAAATTAAAGAAGCATGCATCTTTTTCTTTGCCTTTTTGTCAAATCAAAACAAAATACAAACCATTTATCAACATTCAATTCGAAACACAAATCAATCCTTTCCCTTTTGAGAAAGAACTTGAGGGTAAGGCTTTGTTTAAACGTTCATATATGTTAGTGATCATGTAACATGTGTAACTTAATGCGTTTGTTAGAAACGCTTTTGGTGGTGTACGAATCACGCCCCTTATATTTATCTTAGCAAACTTGGTTCAATTCGGTCATTGTGATATGATGTTCATACAATCATTGTTTGGCCAAATTATCCGACACATTCAGTTGTGACGTGCCGTTATCTATGTATCTTTAGTTGACAAGAAGGTAAACTGACTGGTTTTCTTCATTCTTGTCAAAGATGTTATATGAGGGTTAAAAATGTCATCTTTGTGTTAGTTAGCAGAATGAGTCATGTGTAGTGACATGTATGATAAAGACACCAGCCAATACTATCGATGATTTTCGAAAAATGATAAAGGTACCACGGATATGCCTACTAGGAAATCCATTGAAAACGAGTAAGTGTAGAAAAATTCGACATATTATGAAAATGACTCTTGATCATGTTTCGAATAAATGGGACCCATATACTACATCTTCATTCCATGAATGTGAGTCACAGAATGAGAAATGTTGAATCATCTAAAGGAAGTAGTCATCTTTTAAAATGATGGGCATCAAATCATGACAGTCCAAAATACCCTTCTAATATAACCTCTTGATTTCTGATATGTTTGATATTTGAAAGTCAATTAAGTAATTTTCATTCTACAATATCATACGTTACCTAGGACGATTTAACCTTCTAGTTTCTATGATCTGTAGAATTATTGAAGATTTCATACGGCTATCGATATCCTCTCTAAGTTATGCTCTGTTTTTATCAATTATAAGTTCAAAAACTAGTCATTTTGAACTCGAAAAGTGAAATGTTGAATTTCTGTGAGTAATCCCAACCATTCGCTACTAATGACATTAAACAGATAATAATCTTTAAGGAAAAAAATTGAAAAGCGTATCAACAAAGGTATCCAAATGGAGCAACAGATTAATAGCCAAAAAAGTGGTGCACAAAAGAATAAGGAACACAGGAATAGCATTTTTTGTAGAGATCACTACACTTTAGAATCTCATAAAAGACGCGCTTTTTGCCATGTATATGGAACCAAAAGCTTCTGAAAACCAAAATTCTTTGCTGCTTTTGCCATGGCATTGATGCTTGAGTATAAGTATGGTACATTGGTACTTCGAAACAATCTGATAATGCAAGCGTCTTACACTCGTGAGCCGTGATACTTCTTCCATAAGTTTGGAACATTACTTTTGTTACCAAATATGTTTTCAACTCGAAACTCAGATGTGCTTGAAGAATCTAATTCTGTTTCTAAACTCGATTACCATCTATTTTGTGCGATCCTGCACGAATGAGTGATGCTTGTGAAGGTACCATCCCACACGCAACACTTTCATGATACGTGCACAAACCTTTTAATATAGAATTTACATCATTAAAATTGATGAATACACCGTAAAATGTGCATTGCGCAGTTGTACCATATGCAGGGTCGGCCCAACAGTTATGTGGGTTTAGGTCATCGCCTAGGGCCATATTTTAGGGCCCCCATTCTTATGATTTGTTGGGCTTACAAAATTTTTATGATATTTTGGGTTTACCAAATTTTTATGATATTTTGGATTTACCTATTTTAGGGCCCCAAATTTTTATGATATTTTAGGCTTACCAAAATTTTATGATATTTTCGGCTTACTATATTTTTATAATATTTTGGGCTTATCTATTTTAGGGCTCCAAATTTTTCTAAACTAAAAATTATAAAAAATTATTTACGGACTAAGCCCCGGATAAAAGCATGTGATTAAATTAGTTTTTTTATGCTAACGGACTAGGCCCCAAAATATCCCGCCGCCTAGGGCCCCCATATAGGTTAAGCCGGCCTGACCATATGCATTAATAGTATACAATTGTGGTGTATCTATCAATTCCGTGTGGTAAAAATGTAACACCCAATACATTTAAGCATATATAAGTACAAAGTATTTGTTGATATTGAAATAATGATGTACATACAAACTTTTGAGCTTAAAGTTTCACAGTTAAAACAGTTTTAGACAAATTGTGAATGATGGCCTACATAAAAAAATTTTTGAAAGGTAGTTGTGGAATCACTGACGGACCTTTGGCCCACCCGATCATCTCCACAAGTGGTTACTCCCATGGGATCGAGTAACCGCCCCCTGAGTTCGTAGCCAAGGCGACACCCTAAAGGGTACTAAGCCAAATTCATCAGGGTAACTCCCTTTTACCCAGAAAAATAAAATAAAATAAAAAATGACTAAGCCATTAATTTTAACTAACTGTTTGCTAACTTGCTATTATATTGTCGTAGGGCATGATGAACACATATCATTTTTATTGATTATTTAATAATGTTAAAGACATAACTGTTAAGTTTTGGATGAAATAAATTATCATCGGTCTACCACAAAATGGAATTTTGTACCGTAAACTCCAAGCTGGATGAGATATAGTTTATCATCCTGCTTCAAGTGAGATGTCACTTGTCAAATTGAAAATATTGGGTGTAATAATTTTATGTCTTTTACTCCATCCTCTATCTTTTATGGGTCCTCTTGTTAAGATCGTGAATGTTTTCATCTGTATAAGATTCAAATTGTAAGATTAAATCAAAAATTTAAGATCATACCCTAATAAAGGGATTAGTGTTTGAAAATGCATCTAACTTGCACTAGATATCTATTGTGTATACCCAACTAACGTTTGCTATTTTTAATGCATAAAACGTTCAAAAAACGTATTTTATTGTATTTTGATGACGTGTTGATGATGTGTCAAACTCTCCTGATGCCACGTGGCACCTTCAACGAGCGACACGTCACCAAAATATATTAAAACACCCCTTTTAAAAGTTGGATGCATTAAAAATTACAAACGTAAGTTTGCTACACATTATAGACATCGAGTACAAGTTGAATGCATTTCCAGACACTAACGCCCCTAATAAATAGTACCTTATACATTATTTTTTTGAAGATATAGAAAATATATCAATTTTTTGACAAATTAAAGACATTTTTATTACACTGTTGTTTATTTGAGAAATTACATTTTAACAATGAGTTAGATACATTTTGAGTTTATAAATGTCATGCATGATATTTGGTAAATTATTGAAATTCAAGAATTAGTTAATCTACTATTGTTAATTGATTACGTGATTAGCCTCTTAACCTTTTATATGACAAAATCAACATTTCTTAAATTATCTAGCTCATTAATTCAACATAAATACGATCATATTGGATCTAGACCCTATGATTTTGTGTTAAGATCGAGATCCTAAACAGATCATATGCTTTTAAGGATTCTATATTAGATCAAATCGTTTTCCCTGATCAAATTCGTAAGATGCTAACATGATGGTATTAACCATAATAACCGTGTAATCAACCATTAGAGTTTATCTTTTCTAAAAGGTGCAAAATGTATATCAATAAGGAAATATTGTCACCAATAATAATAATAAAATAAAATATAGGGGACAATTCACATGGAAGTACAACATGCCACACAACCCGAAGAAACATAACGAACAACCTCAAACTGCCATGAAAAACTAAAATAGAACCAAAATAAATAAAAAGACCCTTGGGCCCACGCCTTAGAAAATAGCCACGATGAAGCATAAGAAAAATGAAATTGCAGCGGCTAAAACTTTGGATTAAAAGAAAATATTGCTTGACCAGCTCATTAGCAACGTTCAATGGACCCTAAATCAACCAAGATACTGTCTCTATTTTAAGGGACTTAAGCTATAACCGAACCACTCTAATAATCTTGAGAACTAACCGTGAGCATTTGAGCGTTTTTATAAGGGTGGTGATTTGTACACCACCAAATATTAATCGTACACCATTTTTATGCACCATTGTGTTTTACTGTACAACACTGTAAAGCAGCTTTAGTGGTGTATGGCTAATTTTTGATGGTGTACACTACCCTTTTTAGAAATCTTAGTATGAATACGCACATTCCTCTCTTGTCAAATAGAACAGACCATAGCCCCCAACAAATAAACCTGTGTAGTAGTTGTCACCCATACTTTTATTTAGCATTGAACAATATGTTTGTTGATTAGTCATTAAACATGACCAACGGTGCATTTTGGGTACTTCATTGGTGCTTTAAATTGAAGAATACTATTTGAAATAGGGATTGGTGTAGGGAAATGAACTTAACTTTAGTGCAATCTCTATAGTGTGTATACTTCATTTAGGTCTATTGTGTGTGTCAACTTTTCAATTTTGATCAATTGTGTGTATCCGACCGACGTGGCACCTGTTTTTGATGATGTGTCAATGCCGTGTTAGATGATGACATTATGTGGTGCATTATATGGTTTTCACATTATCAAATTAGTCAATGGATACATACAATATACCAAAATGAAAGCTTGATATACACAATAGACCAAAACGAAGTTGGGTACACACTATTAAAATCGTACTAAAGTTAAGTGCATTCTCGTACACTAAACCCTTTGAAATAACAATTCCTATCAATTACATATCACTTAATGAAGGAAAAAGCAGAGAATGATAAGATTAGAAAACACGCAATAGAGTTGTGTTGGATTAAACTCTAGGAGTATTCACATAAATTAAGCGAATAAACACCCTCTAAATATGGTATCTATATTTCGTTGTAATGCAAAATTCTATAAAAATATACATATATATATATATATATATATATATATATAAATGGGCCGGTTGAAAACTAAAGGAAAAATTTCACTTTTTTCCCGTTTTTCTAGGAAATGTGTATTGTTTTACTTCTCTTAAAAAAATGAAAATTTAAAAAATGCTTTTAAATTTGAGAGGTCAAGTTTTCAGACGAGTAGAGATGAAAAGCTTAGTGAAAAATTTATAGAATAGTAAAGGTAGTCTTCAACTTTTTGATTATAAAAGGGAAAATACGGATTTTACTTTTATTAAAAAAGTTTTTTAAAAATCTTATATTTTAACACGGTTTCTAATTTTTTAATTTTCATATAGAAGTTTTCCGAAAAAATGATATAGTTTTTTTTGTAACTAAACGCGTTCGAGGAGGTTTATCTAAATATGTACTTTAATTTTTCCAATTTTCCTCGTATACAAAAACTGTAAACCCCTTAAAATCCCTTTCGATTTAAAACCCTAATTCCCCAAACCCCTTAAATTCTCCAAAATTGCCATTGATTTCAATCACATAATTCCCCTAAACTTCGATCCCTCACTGTAGAGATCATAATCATCGCCATGGATATCGAACAAAAGCAATCAGAACACATCGATCACTTCGTCAAACAAGCGTCAATCGTCACTGATTTATCATCATCACTCGCAAACGTCATCACTGAAGCCACTTCACATCCTTCTCTTTTCGCTTTCTCTGAGATTCTATCTGTTCCTAACATTCTCCAGGTCTCAATTTTCCATAATCTTCATTTTTCTTAGTTAGCTAGCTGATGATCGCTATATATAGTTCAATCATTATTTGGTGATATATACACAATGTGTCTCTATAATAATCATCTTCTAAGGTCTGTGTAATTGATAGGCAATTAAACGGACGCCTTTATGAATGATTTGTATATAGGTCTGTGTTCTGATTATGCATTTTTTATGCAGCTTCAAGGAACAGAGAATTCTATATACCTTGATTTGCTTCAGATGTTTGCTCATGGAACATGGAGTGAATACAAAAGTAGGTTTCCTTCTTCTTTACGTTCCTTAACTTAACATCATAAGCTCAATTACGATAAGCTCAATCACTGTTGTGAAATATTTCATCAAAATTTAGAATACTTTGGTAAATTGTAAGTTATGAAAGTAATGCGATACATTTATAGACGTAACATAAGAATATTGACTTCTATGGTATCTCATACATATCTTTATTATTACAAGTAGGAATGATTTTGTGGAAGAATAGTTTGAAAGTATGTTTATAAGTTTAGTTTGGCATGACATATAAAACGCGTTGATATCAAACCCTCTTATATGCATTAAATGACATTTTCAAATGAGTTTTAAGATGTTCATCATCATATATAGAACTGATGTAGCATTACAATTTTGTGCCACCCGCTTTTAAGTTTTATATATTCAACATAATTTGTGGTGTTGTGTTCTTTAGGTCCTAGTATTTGTTCACTTTCTCTAATTATCAAAATGATTTTAGGATCTTGCCTTGCTAGTTACTGCCAAATTCTGTAATCTGTGTGTTCTTTACTATGAGGCTTGAATCTATCTTAAAATATAACTTTTTTTTTTTTTTTTTTTATAATTCAGTATTTGGTCTCAAAATTTCAACGTCGTGCCAAATTTTGTTTGCGTTTTTTATGTGGGATCAAGTTTGTTCTTTTGTTTTGATGCTATGTAGGCAATGCTAGTAACCTTCCTCGATTGACGCCTGATCAAGTCCTAAAGTTAAAGCAACTTACAATGCTCACACTAGCTGAGGCTAACAAGGTAATCACCCTTCACGTATTTTGTATCATTGAGGATCACTAGTTTGATATATCTGTTAACTTTTTTATGACTTAGTGAAACACATTATATTTGTATAAATTAATATTGTTGCCTTATAATCTCCTTGTTTTCTGATGGTTGGTATTCCCAGGTCCTCTCATATGACGTGCTTATGCATGAATTGGATGTTTTAAATGTCCGTGAGCTTGAAGATTTTCTTATAAACGAGTGTATGTACGTGGTAGGTGTTTTCCCATGACCATAATTGTATGCGTTGAGTTATATACTTATATGGCCTTGGGAGTCCAGGAAATTAGTCGCAAAACACAAATGATAAATTCATAAATTGAAATTTTGTACTGTTGGATCATTATTATTATTGTTAATTTGAGTTTTCGGGATTTTGTTCTTTCTGTTTTCTTAGTTTTAAGAAATATATTAATAACATATATTCGTTCCTTTGTAAGTTTTCTTTCATAGACTTTTGTAATCGATTTGTTTTTATTATCATACTATCATTGGTTTTTATATTAATCTTGTATGTATGCAATTACCAACTTTGAATTCCATTTGTCCCCCATTGTATAGGGTATTGTACGGGGCAAGCTAGATCAACTGCGAAGATGTTTTGAGGTGTGATCTTGTATCTATCCTTTAATAGTTCCCTCTAGTTTTATTACTTTAAGTTAGCATATGCATATTTACCTTTTTCATAGTATTTATTGTTGCTATACAATTTGGTTGTCGTAGGTGCAATTTGCAGCAGGCAGGGATCTCAGGCCTGGACAACTAGGGAATATGATCCATACACTCTCGGATTGGTAATCTCAAATAATGTTTGTTACTTCCATTGTTACAAAATGTACAATGTTGTTTCTTGAGGTTTTTATTTTCTGCTTTATCAGGTAGTTTGGATACATGTGCAATACAAGTTTTAGATCAAAATAAAAGTACGATTTGAAACAATCGTGGACTTTGTAATGATAGAAATTGATGAATAGGATATCAACTAGGAGTTTGAACTTGAGGAAAACTTTTCTCATGTAACAGTGGGAAAGAACCAAGAATAATTAATGGCCTTACTGTCAGCTGTTTTAGTAAACCTGCATATAACTTTCTATATTCGTAGCCAGTTTCCAATTTGATCCATGATTGGTTTTTTCTGTTTCAGATAATTTAGTATATTAATAGAAAAGACAAAATTGAGGAACCTTGTGTACCCAGATTAACTATAACTTAAATCTGTTTATGATTACAATAATAATGGGTAAATAGCCAATTTTATCTTCTAACCTGTCCAACGTAATCTCTACGGTTTCTTGCGTCTTTCCAAATAGGAAGTTGTTGCAGTAATCATGTGAGGGATAGGCTAACTCAAAAGTGCATAGCACCCATGAAAAAGATGACTAAATTTTAAACTTCTTGAGAAAACCATTATTCAGTAAAGTTCGTCCTTTGAAATAAACCCCATAAGTCCGAACAAACTTTGCCTGATGAAACTTGTTCTTGAAGATAAACCCGTCATAAGTATGCACAATATCTGTTGTGGTTCTTATCTATCACATTATTACCATTCCACAGGTTGGGTACATCAGACAGTTTACTTATTACAATTCAAGAGAAGATCAAATGGGCAGACAATATGAGTGAACTGGACAAGAAACATAAAATGGAAACTGACGAAAAGCTTGAACAAGCGAAGAGTTTACTCTCCCTCAAGGTCAGTACCATTCCTTTCTTAAGTAATGTGTTTCTTCCTTTAAGGTAATCTTAAAGCTGCTAACACAAGCATGTATACTCCCTTTACATGGGTTCTGAAGTTTTTCGAGTCTACTTGTGTGTCTGGTTTGTCAGAGTTTGATCTTTTTGCTACATTTAGGATAGCAATGCCCTTTTTTTCTTTTTCTTTCCATGTTTCCACTTTGGATGCCATGACCACTAATTTCAGGGGAGAGAAGTGAATTAGGAATCATTTAATACTGGATATTTTTGTCGATATGTCTTACTTACGTTGTGGCAGAAGTTACCAACTATGAGCAGGCTGACATGGACCTCCGAGGACACGGGCTTTTCGCTGAACCTGGTGGAGTAATGGATTTTGATGAAGATCGCCGATCCAAGAGGTAAATCCACTGTTGTTTCGTAGATTCCAACTTCCATGATTGCTATATGATCTCATATGACAAATTGTTAAGCTTCAATTCAACTTACAAACTATTTGGTTATGTACTTATTAATTTATTAGAAGTAGCATTTACTAGCCATTGGCTGAAACAAAAGTTCAGCTATTTTCGTGATCAAAGTTAAAGTAATTTTGTGAATCGTCAACATGGCCACCCAGCCATAGAGTTGAGTGTCAATTTTATGGATCTAAATCAGTACAAAAATGGCTATTTGAGGCAGTTCGGTAGTTTTAGCTCCATAATCTACCAAAAAGGATACAAGACATTTCCAACTGAAAATATGTAGATGTTTGTGGTACATACATGATAATGACATTATTTGTTACTTACAAATACTAGTTTGGGAGAAAATACTCGTTCCTAACTTTTGGTTTGCAGGAGACGACATCCGATGGGCTGATGAAGTGGCTCTAAAAGAATGAGGATTAAGGTCAGGCTGGCTAGCTTCTTTCTATTGGTGGCGTTACGACATTATATGATATAGCTGTTGCCTTCTGAGAGGTTGAGCTAATTTTAAATAGTGACACTTTAGAGCTAGGCTTATAAAATCCTAATCCAGTCAATTTGATAATGTTTTTAATTAGTTCTGTAATTAGATCAAATTTTTTGGAGGCTCGAGTTAGTTGCTTTATTTGACGATGATCATAGCTTGTGGCGGTTTTGAGTTTGGTGTTAGTTCTTTTACTGTGCGTTTCATTGCATGATGTTTCAAGATCACGCTTTTTTTTTTTTAAAGATAGGGTGCATTGAGTAGAGTAGCTCAAGTTGACTTTCGAGGCGTTATCAAGCTCACGTTTATGTTGGTTTTTATAAAAAATTATATAAAAACACATTTTGAACTGATTTCACTGTTTCGAGTCGAGTTCAAAAGGATTCTAATAACCTAAAAATAAATAATGCTCGGAATCTGAAATAAATGATGATCAATAAGTGAGGCGAACTTGTAAGAATGGACGTGTGTTGAGTTTTGAAATCGACTCGAGTTAGATCGCTAGTATCTACTAAACTATCAAAGATTGATTACCCGTTTAAACAGTATCAAAGCTCGAGTTAGGTCAACTTAGAGCGCTAGTACCTACAACTGTTTCGATCATAATTTTAAATTACTACGATATTATAATCACAGCGATATTTATTTGACTAATATTTTCATAGCTCTTTTTTTCATCAAGAACAAGCAGTCAAGCACACCATATCATTATTTCTATATTCATTTTCAGAAAATTTTAATGTATTTAATTGGAGTTTCATGACTTTTCAAGTAGAACCTTACCCAACGTAGGTTTAATTTTCATCAATGCTATATACTTTTAAAGGTAACTAACTACTTAAGACTTTTAATGAGCGTATAGTTTTCACTATAACCTTTTCTGTTTAAATATATATATATTTACAACCTAGAGAAGAGTTCAATTGAGACCATTTATTTTGTGTGAGAATGGAGGAACCAACCACAATATGCCATGTGTCACTTTTTTCTCTCTCATTCACGTTTTTTAAAAATTAAATATCTCACAAACGACAAGTCGAAAAATCATGAAAATTGCACCATATTTTTCAGCGTTTTATCCTCTTCGATTTGCCGTCCATCAAGGCATACTTCCGACGAATTTTTTTTTTTTTCATTTTTTTGGTGGGTTTTACATATTAGTAACACATGTGTTAGTGATTGATTATACATTTGATTTAGGGTTTAGGGTTAGGGTTTAGAATTAGGGCTTAGCAGGGTTTAGTGTTAGGGTTTAGTATTAGGGTTTAGCAGGGTTTAGGGTTTAGGGTTTAGTATGATTTAGGGTTTAGAGTTTTATAAAGCGTTTAGGGTTTAGGGTTTGGGGTTTAGGGGTTAGGGTTTAGGGTTGGGAGTTTGGGGTTTCGGGACGAAACCCCAAACTCCCAACCCTAAACCCTAAACCCTAACCCATAAACCCCAAACCCTAAACCCTAAACGTAACACCGTAACACACGTGTTAGTAATGTGAAACCCACTAAAAATAATGAAGAAAAAAAATCTCGTCGAAAGTATGCCTTAATGGACGGCAAATCGAAGAGGATCAAACGCTGAATCTAATGGTGCAATTTTCATAATTTTTCGATTTGTCGTTTGTGAGATATTTAACTTAAGGGGTAAATGGGTTTTGTATTCTCTTTGTACACATGGCACCATATCATTGGTTCCTCTATTCTCACATAAATTTTTAGTCTCATTTGAACCTTACCCTTACAACCTAATCTGTTTAGATATATATTTACATTTTCCTTTGTGTAACAAAAAGCAGGTCATCTATAACGATGTGTGATGTGGTCGACTGTTCAGCACCTCTTATTTGTAAGGGCATCAAAAATGTGTGAGCGTGTATCGGATAAACTAGCTTGCTTGTTATTGTTAATTAGTCAATTAAAAAAGAAATAGTAATGAACCTATTATGTGTAAGATTATTGAGCCATATGAAAGTTTAGTTAGTTTTTACTCTACATTTCGCAACTCTAATTCAATTTTATGTTATGTGGTCTCATTTTAGTGATTAACGTTTTTTTGCCCAGTGCCTCTAGTACGCTCCTAAAAAGTAGTTTCATGGTTAAATGTAAAAAAAAAAAAAACATGAAGTAGCACATTAACTTAAATGTGTATTACGAAAAATCAATGCTCGATGAAGTTAAACAAACTTGCAACTATTTCAACAAGTATTCCAATTAAATTGTTAAGACACCTGTATGCTTATACATATTAGCACGCGATCTATGGATAATTATATTAGATTAAATAACATAGAAGCAGCACCCATAATTTGAATAAGTATATCATGTCGTTCTATTGAATAAACAACGTTTCTAGAAGCATGCACAAAAAGATTAAAGTTTAAAAACCTAACTACATACTCAAGAGCTTGTTAGTCTTGAAAACCTTATTTCCCATAATCAATCAAGTTCATCTCCTCAATGTCTGATTTAGCACCAAAAAAAGGTCCATCCACGAGCCCGAATGATCACGACTCGAGTCCTATAACAACTCAACATGGTACTTCTCATTCAAATGATAAAATGGAAGCATCATCTATATGTATTGACGACTTAAATTTCCTGGGTGAGTGTGAAACAGAATTAATAGAATGTGGGAAAAAGAGGAAGACTCTCGAAGACCATGGTTCGGAGGATTGGATGCGATATAGAGGAGTGAGGAGGCGGCCATGGGGTAAGTTTTCGGCGGAGATAAGGAATCCTGAGAAGAAAAATACAAGAGTGTGGCTTGGTACATTTGATGCACCTCAAGAAGCTGCTTTAGCTTATGATAAAGCAGCTTTTAAGTTTCATGGTAGACGAGCAAAAGTTAATTTTCCTCATTTGATCGGTTCAAATAATGATCATCAAGTAAGAACTGTTAATGAATCACATTCTTTGACTTTTTCTTTGTCGTCCGCAGGACGTGAAGATCCATAGAAGTGCATTGATGATCTGTCGTGTTAAAGACTAATTAATTAGTATTCATAAATAAGCTTTGTTTTAATCTCTTATAACTCTGTCTGTAATCTGTACGTATAGTGTTAATTAATGTGAGTCACTCAGATTACCATTGTTTGCTATAGCATCAGCCCGTATTAGTATTACAGTGGTTTGTAAAGGCTTAGGCTCCAACCAAACAGCGAAACCCAAATATTGATTGATGTTGAATACTGTCAATAAGCCATGAGAATATGAGATCCATTATACAAACGCAAATTGAATATCTTGCAGATCAATTCAAGAAACATCATATCCAATCGTGAAAACCATTCGTCTTTAAAAAATACTCACATACCAAAACTATGATAGGTACAATCCATAATAACATAATAACATTCTAATATACTACTACTTATTACTAACCTAATTAATATATCGTGAGATGCAGCCTAGGATGTCATGATATTGAAGATGTCTCTTTAGTTATGCGTAATTGCATATATCATGAGATTGGGAACGTCTGATGTTCTACATCATGGGAAGTTCTTTTTTAATATAAGCGACATCTTCTTTCTTACCAACAATACTAGCACCATGATCTTATTTGGCCAAACATAAGGAACAATCGTGCACCAAAAGCTACCATCATGGGTATCGTCAAGATGAACAATTTGTTGATCAAGACTAATAATCAACTTTGTAGAAAACATGATCAAAGAGAAAGTCTTTCCTTTTCAAAGAGTGTGTAGTGATGATTGACAAGATCAAGTATAAATAGACATTAAGCAGATCACAAGGAACATACTTGCACCAAAAGCTATGATCATGGTTGTAGTCGAGATGAACAAGGTAGTGAGACTAATTATCAACTCTGTAGGAAACATAATCAAAGAGAAAGTCTTTCTCGGAAAAACGTGTAGTGAGGATTGATAAGAGCACTAGTATAGATGTAACATATGTGAATAATGAATAGCCGCTGCAAACACAATAGTGATTATTAATGAATATATAAGTGTGGATGACTCTGCAGTAGTCTTCATCCATTTTTCTCCCTCAATCACCAAAACCTTGGTGTTACAAGAGGGCGTACAAAACCTTCAACTTCCTGCAAGATCATAACAGGCATATATGTTATCCATCCTACATAAATTGTTTTGCTCCTAAGAAAACATAAAACTTAAATAAAACGTAAGTTGTGAGTCATCAAAGATTCCTACCTTAAACCATTGTAGTTCATGTTGTATTTGCAAAGCTGCACCTGATATACTATCCAGTCTGCTCGAAGGTGCCAACCTTTCAGCCAATTGCAAGAGGTTATTTCCAGAAGAGTCTTTGATTGTTTTGTAATATTCTTATATTCGCTCATTTGATATAATAGGTTGTAAATCTTTTCTGAACGGTGTATTATTGCATACTCTATAATATTGTGACCATCTTCATTGATACTTAAAGTTGCATTCGAGTTAGTAGACACAATATCTTCTATAACCTCGTATGCATTTTGTCTCGTGGCTTCAAAAATCGGAGTTGTAATATACCACCACAGAGATAAAGAGTCTTTGAAACCTGTACAAGATAAGAAGTTTGTTACAACTTTTGGGTTATGAAATCATTCAACCAGAATGCCTTTGACATCATAAGGGGATCCAGTCTTAACCAACAAACCCTTCAATCAGATCACACATAAAAAGTGAACTTCTGTTATTAGATTCATAGATCAAGTGATCAACCTTCATTTTTGGTCATAAAATGGGTCAAAGCAGAGCATACAAATTAGATCATGCCTATTTATAACCTTCCATTCAAGTCTTAAAAACAATACTACCAAATTAAACCTCTTATTTGGAATCTACAAACATATAAAAAGTAACATAGAATAGCAAAATAAGAAGATTAGCACCTTGTTTTTGAAGATCGACAACGTATTCGAGTACGTGTTCAGAAAGAGAACTAAGAATCCAACCTTTGACAAGTGCATCTGATCTTTTACATAAACCAAACATACCATAACTCTTTAACAGACATATCACTTGTATTTTCCATAAACTGTTCCTGTCCCTACCACTAACCACCTTCATACTAGCATATAAATTAGAGAAGATTGAATCCACCATTTGTTTCAAGTTAGATTTATTCTGTACTCTTGGATATATGTAAAAACTAGACTATAAAGTGACTTCTATTGTGCCGACAAAAAGCCACGTTAGGCTTCCTTCACGAGGCAAGATCTACACTTATGGTAGATAGATCTGTCAGAATTTCAGGACACTTATGGGCCTGTTATTGGGCCTTTGGGCCATACAACAACAGATTGGACTGGGCCGTTAAAAGATCCCCTCACACCAGTTACTGGGCTTGAAGATGTCCTCTTTGGACTGAGCCTGAATCTAAATAAATGGTCCTTTTATTACGGCAATATGACCCTAACCAATGATGTAGGTATACAGGTATACTGAGCCTGCAGACCACAATCTGTACTATTAATTGAACAGGTATCAAAAAGTGAAATGAAATATATCATTAAGCGTTAGACGTCTGAATATTCATCTAAATCTTAATGTGTTTATATCTTCTGAAACATATAGTACCACACCACGACTACCAATTGCTTTGCGTGGTGTTAGCGTATTGCATTACTAGTACCTCCTTCTAGGTTTTATTTTCATTAACTACTGTCATTTTAAATGAATGTAAATATGGTAAAAATGTGTGTGGTTTGAAGCAGATGGATAATTTTTAATCGTGTGGGCTTCAACAAACAAGGGTATGGAAGAGAAAATCAAACAATTTCCATTAAGGTATAGAGAGTAGATACAACAAAGTTAAACACAACTCGATCGCAGAAAAATAACGTCACGAGTGAGTGCAGCTTCCTGACCTTTTTGTGCTCTTATACATTTTGGTGAAGGAGCGGAAGGGCTCAAATGAGTGGAAGGCCGAATTCACTGCATTTTAGGAACAAATTTGTAGGTGTAAACGCAGTGTTGTTGAAATACAGTCAAATTTTTATAGATGTAAAACACAATACTCCGTTGGTAAGATGCAGTGAATCTGGGTGACAATTTTGTCCTGAAATGCAGTGAATTCAACATTCCCCTCGTAACCTTAGCCTTATATTTTACTTTAAGTTTTTCTAATTTCATTGTTCGGGTTCGGGCTTTCCTTTGATCTTCGATTCGAACATACTTAGGTGATTGTTGGTTGACATATTGGAGTGCTTCTAGAGTTCTAGGTTGATTGTTTAGTGTTTATATCTTATACATCTAGCTAACTATCTTAATATAAAAGAGAAATGATAATAACGGTTCAAAGGCTGTCAATAAGAGAAAAATTGTTCATTTATTGAAGCTAAAATTTTCTTATTTAATCAAAATTATAATTAATACACTGAAGGTTTGCATTTAATTCACTGAAATATTCCTTTTATATGTGATGTATTAAGTATGATTATGGATAATAAAGAAAACTTTAATTTTGAAGATTGTTGTGACACCCCCAAATTTAATGTTTTGCGGAAGCGAGTTTTGGGTGTCACTAATCTAATATCAAAATACCAAAGTACAAGCAAACGACTCTAAATGAGACGTTGTAGAAAATATATTACATTACATAAGTTTTCAAAAGTAATACAAAGCTTAAGTCATAAGTTTGAAACATAGTAGTGAGTTCGCAAAATGATTGCAGAAGATTTTAATACATAACCATTATACAAAATATAATGCAAGAAAATCTTCATTGTCTAAATGGATGCATGCGACTCGTGATAGCTAGCTTATCCTGTAGGCCATTCCTACTATTGCTGAGTACCTGAGAATACATCACTAAAAGGTCAACCAAAAGGTTGGTGAATCTCACAGGTTTATAGTATACAGTAATAAGCAGTTGAGTAAATCAGTAAGTAAAACGTTTACAATCAGTAAAACAGTAAAGTATAATTGTACAACAGTAGTAATTTAGTAAAATAGTATTTCACAAACATAGTAAAGTCGGTGTAGTCGGTCAATTTATTGCCATGTCATGAGCCATTATAGTCGAAGCTTAACACGTCTGTAGTTTTTGTCCCCGTAAGTACTAATCCAAAAATACTCATATCAAACGAATAAGAAACGCCTGTTTATACTAGTGCGGTTCGTGGTGGAGCTACCACCCCAGGCGGGGATTGTCTGTCCCATATGTAACAACCGGCAATTTAGGACTAGAATTAGTGCCTAATCCTCTATAAATACATGTAATTAGTTCTGTGTTAGGCTAATTTATGTATCGGATTATATGTTGGTAAATATATACAACTTTGCGATTTGGCTTAAATCGTACGCAACTTAAATAGAATGAAATTCTATTCGGTTAATACGGACGTTGGTGAACAAATGTTTATAAACTAAAATAACGCAATTATGACCGAAATACTATTTTATAATAGTTAGTAACTGCCTTGTACTACTCGATTAAAACGTACACGATTTAGAAACAAAAGTAATTAAATTTAAGTTAAACTATTAAAGATTTAAGGAAATAATTTAAATAAATTATTTAACAAGAGTTGTGATTTTATAAATATAATTAAACGCGTAAAATAAATATTTAACGCCTAAACGACGGAGAAAACGAACACCGCACGGAGCGCGGGGAGTATACTGAAAACGGTGGGGATCTCCCACCTAAATCACCTCTTTCTTTTATTTCTTTTCATTCTTCATCTTTTTCTTTCTCTCTCTTTCTCTTCTTTTCTCTCTATTTCACCAACACACCACCACCATAAAAATCGACAAATAAACGTATTAAACAACGCCGGATCATACCACATCTTTGGGGAAAAACGTTCATCACTTCACGATCTACATTCCTATCTTTTCGGATTTTCAATCCGACACTTTGTAAGTTTCTGACAAATCCCGACATCTCTCGTTTTTGATCATTTTTACTAGTTTGCGGTTTTAATAGGCTTAATATGTTCATATAAGGGTTGGGTAAAAGATTTGGACCCAACGGAAACCGAAAAACTCGTTTTCGACAAAAATTCCGGCCATCAGACCGCTACGTCGCATTTGGCCAGGGGCCTCTGCGACGTCGCGGCCTACGTCGCATAAAAACCTCAACGTCGCATTAGCGACGCTGCCTCCTACGTCGCATTGATTTGCGAAGGTCGCATCATGCGACGTACATGCCCACGTCGCACCTGACGTCGCACCCGACGTCGCACCTGACGTCGCACCTGACGTCGCACCCGACGTCGCACCTGACGTCGCACCTGACGTCGCACCCGACGTCGCACCCTACGTCGCACGCTACGTCGCACATGACAGAACCTTGAAAAGTCAGATTTTACTAAGTGTCAAACTTACACAACTTCAAATACTTATGTCATACGACTTAACAAACGTCATAGAACATACTTTCTATTACAATTACACTAAATTGCGTTATAAATGATAAACTTTAATTATAACAAATCACCAACGGGCCGTATACTTTGATACAAACGAGAACGAACAAACATTACACACAACGGGTTGTATGAACAACTAGCCTAGATGGTCTTGCGAGACATCTACTTACTTAACCTTACGTGTTTAGGCACTAGAAGGTTACGGGTTCGGAGAACCTACTTGCTTTACTACTACTTGCTATTTACCACTGCTCGACTCAGGTGAGTCTTACAGCCCCACTTTTACTGTTTTATACTTTGGGGTGAGATACTTAGCAACTGTTTTACGCATGAACACAATGTACTGAACTGAAAACATTACTGAAAACATTACGGATTACAAACAAACGCATGAGTTACTTTTATCCACTGAAAGCCTCCTTATCGTAAGTTGTTAGTTATGGTCTTAAGCGCGAGTACTAGTAAATGGATCCATTTGGGACTGACAATCCCTGTCTGGGGTGGTAGCGCCACCACGTACTGATTTACACGTAGAAACAGACATATTAGTATTTGTTACATATGAGTGTGCGGATAGCACTCACGGGGGTACGTGATTTATTTCACACTACACGGTTAAGCTTCAACTTATGAGCTCATGGCACTGTACTGATAAACTGATTTACTTACTTTGCTTGATAGCAATACGGGTACATACTTGTGGTTCATAACACTTACTTATTACTAAACCTGTGAGATTCACCAACCTTTTTGGTTGACACTTGCTAGCTTTGTATCTCAGGTACACTTACGGAGTAGGATCACTCCAGGATTTCTAGCTAGAGTCGCATGATTTACAAACTGCATTTAACGGAGATTCTTTGGCATTATCTTTTGTAACTATGGTGATGTAATAGAATCTCCCACTATACGCGTGGGCTCTAGGGAATTACATTTTGTATACGAAAACCTACGGTTTTCAAACGATGATTAATTATGAAATGTAACTATTTTACAAACGTCTCATTTAGAGGTCGTTTACTATTAATCTTGTGCTTTGTATATTGATTAGTAACACCCAATGTATGCTTCCGCAAACCGTTAAATTTGGGGGTGTTACAGATTGGTATCAGAGCCTAAGGTTGTAGTGAACTAGGTTGCATTTAGTGAGCCTAGACTATGACCATTAGGCAGTATCCCTTATTAGGTATAACCGGTTCAGTGATTACATCATACGAGTTTAATTTAACATAGCCTGATCAACTATGTACAATTAAGCAAAGATGATGTAAGATCTGAAAGGGGTTATGGCTGAACAGGGTACAATAGAAGACTCTGACTTCGAGAGAACCGAGACTTAAACATGTTTATGCTAGACACTCAATAGGCTATATTATATAGGGACTATATGAATATAGGCCTCAATCTTACTAACGCTTTGTCTCAGAAATGACAAACATCCCATCCGATTCATCTCGTTCTCAATCCGGGTCGCAGAACCCAAGGGTAGCAAGGAGGAACAACAGGTTGCCTCGAGCTGGCCCGTACTCCACTCACTTCACCGTGCCAGCCTTAGCTGCTAGGGTGAACCAACACGAGCAACGACTTCGCACCATGGATGTCGTGTTGCAGGAAACAAACGAAAACTGGAGACTTACAGCACTTGAGCGCATCGAACAAGTCTCCGAGAATCACGAAACCACCGTTACAAATGTGGACAATCTTCTCAACAGAGTGGTGGAGATAAGCGTGGAAACCACTCTTTTGAAACACAGACTTGAGGAGTGTGAACAACGCTCACGGGAAACGGAAGAATATACCCGCGGATTGGTACAGCGACTAGCATTAGCTGAAGATAATGCTCGACAAGCCAGTAGACTTGCAAATACTGTGGATCGTCTCATCGAAATGATGGAGCAGATTAACCTACGTTAAGAATAGCTTAGTCTTCGTTTTGTAAACTATCCTGTAATCTAGTAACTATCTAAGCACTACTCTATGTTCCAGTCGGATGTAACAATTCCCGACATCTTTTGTAACACATCCGTAGGATGTAACCTTTGAACTCGTGTTACCTATTAAAAATTCCTTGCTGTTTCGACTCATGTTATTTGCCATAATCCTTTTCATTATGATGTTATGTATTACCACCTATATACATGTACATCTGAAATAAATACAATTTCTTACAAAATCTCATGTATCTTCATTTCTTTTATTGAAGAGTCATGCCGCCAAAGTCAAGACCTTACACTGATGCTCAGATCACGTCACTCATAACCCAGGCTGTTACTGAAGCCTTAGCTCGGAATACTCCACCAGGTTCCACAAGAAACAGCGATGCCGCTGAAACCTCTGCTGCTAAACCTTGTTCATACAAGGATTTTCAAAACTGCAAACCCTTGAGCTTCAAGGGGATTGAAGGAGCCATCGGACTTATCAGATGGTTCGAAAAGATGGAATCAGTTTTCCGCATCAGCAAATGTGCGGAAGACGACAAGGTCAAATTCTCCACCTGCACCCTTGAAGATGGTGCCCTCTCGTGGTGGAATTCCTATACCCAGTCTGTGGGTATTGACACCGCTTACCTACTCCCTTGGGAGGACCTGAAGAAAATGCTCACTGATGAGTATTGCCCGTCCGAACAACTTCACAAGCTGGACGAAGAGTTCTGGAACTTAAAAGTACAAGGAACTGATATCGTCGGATACACCACCCGATTCCAACAACTTACTGTTCTTCGCCCAGCTATGGCAGGTACTGGGCCCGACAAGATTAAGAAATACATCCGCGGCCTCCCGGAACCTGTCCGGGGAAATGTCGCCTCATCAAACCAAACCACTCTTCACGGCGCCATTCGGTTGGCCCATGAACTTCTAGCCATGAACGAGGACCCAGAACCACCCACTCCATCCTCCAACAACAACAATAAAAGAAAATGGTCCGACAACCACAGCAACCACCAAACCAAGAAACCTGAAACCATTAAAGCCTACACCTCCAATACTGATGACAAGGGAGCGTACAAGGGAACCAAGCCCTACTGCTCCAAGTGCCAACGACACCACTTTGGTTCGTGTCCCTGTAGCAAGTGTAAGAGATTTGGACACTTGGCTAAGGACTGTAGATCAAACACCACTGACACCAACACCTCGGCACCAAAGACTTGTTATGGGTGCAACGGAACGGGGCATTTCAAGAAAGACTGCCCGAAGCTGAACAACAACAACAACAGGAACAATAACAATGCTCGAGGAAGAGCTTTTGTACTGAAATCTGGGGAAGCCCGTCAGGACCCGAATGTGGTCACGGGTACGTTTCTTCTCAACAACTTGATTGCATCTGTATTATTCGATACTGGTGCTGATAAGAGCTTTATTTCCGACGAATTTTACCCACTTCTTGACATTACACCTATTGCCTTAGATTCTAAGTACACAATAGAATTGGCAAACGGAAAACTTATTGAGGCCGACAGTGTGATACCTAATTGCACTCTAAATTTAGCTAACGAGCTCTTTTCCATTGACTTGACACCTGTCGAAATCGGCAGCTTTGACATCATCGTCGGTATGGATTGGTTGTCCAAGCACCGAGCCGAAATCGTTTGTTTCGAGAAAATTGTACGCATTCCTCTCGTCACCGGTGGAACTTTGAGCATACAAGGGGAGACCGGTGGGACGAGGATAAATGTCATTTCTTGCATGAAAACCCGAAAATACTTGAGAAAAGGGTATCAGGCAATCCTCGCACACGTTATGGAGAAAAAGTCGGTGGAGAAGCGACTTGAGGATGTGCCTATTGTTCGAAACTTCCCGGAAGTCTTTCCTGAAGACTTGCCTGGTCTACCGCCAACTAGACAAGTCGAATTCTCTATTGATCTTGTGCCCGGCGCAGCACCCGTGGCACGAGCCCCTTACCGACTAGCCCCATCCGAACTTCAGGAGTTGTCTACTCAATTACAGGAACTCCTGGACAAGGGATTCATTCGACCAAGTTCCTCACCTTGGGGAGCTCCGGTCCTGTTTGTGAAAAAGAAAGACGGTTCTTTCCGCATGTGCATCGACTACCGTGAACTCAACAAATTAACTGTCAAGAACCGTTACCCACTTCCTCGCATCGATGACCTGTTCGACCAACTTCAGGGGTCGAGTTTCTACTCAAAGATCGATCTACGGTCGGGTTATCACCAACTCCGAGTTCGTGATGAAGATATTCCTAAAACAGCTTTCCGAACTCGCTACGGGCATTATGAATTCCAAGTGATGCCCTTCGGCTTAACAAACGCACCGGCTGTATTCATGGACCTTATGAATCGGGTGTGCAAACCTTACCTTGACAAGTTTGTTATCGTCTTCATCGATGACATCTTGATTTACTCGCGCACTGATCAAGAACACGCGCAACACCTGAAAACTATCCTAGAGCTGCTCAAACACGAAGAGCTATACGCCAAATTCTCTAAGTGTGAGTTCTGGATGCAAACCGTTCAATTCCTTGGACACGTCATTGATAATCAAGGAATTCATGTCGATCCTTCGAAAATCGAGGCTATCAAGTGTTGGCAAGCACCTACAACACCAACCGAGGTACGCCAATTCTTAGGACTCGCCGGATACTACAGGCGGTTCATTGAGAATTTTTCGAAAATAGCCCTACCGCTCACTGCACTGACTCAAAAAGAAAAGAAGTTCGATTGGACTGACAAACAGGAGTCAGCTTTTCAGCTACTAAAACAGAAACTCTGCAGTGCACCTATCTTATCCTTACCCGAAGGCAACGATGACTTCGTGGTATACTGTGATGCTTCACACCTAGGTCTTGGTTGCGTGCTGATGCAACGAGACAAGGTCAACGCTTACGCCTCTCGACAACTCAAGGTCCACGAAAAGAATTACACAACTCATGACCTAGAGTTGGGGGCTGTTGTATTCGCTCTAAAAATCTGGAGACACTACTTATACGGTACCAAGTGTACAATCTTTACTGACCACAAAAGTCTCCAACATATCTTCGATCAAAAGGATCTCAACATGAGGCAACGTCGATGGGTCGAGTTGCTCACTGATTACGATTGCGAAATTCGCTATCATCCAGGCAAGGCGAATGTTGTCGCCGATGCCTTAAGCCGAAAAGAACGAGTGAAACCACTTCGAGTTCGAGCTCTCGGTATGACCATCCACAACGACCTCATCAATCAAACTCTCACCGCTCAACTCGAAGCACTCAAACCAGAAAACTTGATAAACGAGGCCTTGCGGGGCATGGACAAACAATTTGAAACCAAACCTAACGGGGCCAAATACTTCTCGAATCGAATCTGGTTACCAAGTTTTGGGAACCTTCGAGACTTGGTGATGAATGAAGCTCACAAGTCTAAATACTCTATACACCCCGGTGCCGACAAAATGTATCACGACATCAAGGAAATGTACTGGTGGCCCAACATGAAATCTGACATTGCAACCTATGTTGGCAAGTGTCTTACTTGTTCCAAAGTTAAAGCTGAACACCAGAAACCTTCCGGTTTGCTACAACAACCCGAAATACCACAATGGAAATGGGAGCAGATTACCATGGATTTCATTACTAAACTCCCGAAAACTTCTAGCGGTTGCGATACCATTTGGGTGATCGTCGACCGACTCACTAAATCTGCTCATTTCCTAGCCATCAAGGAAACTGATAAGATGGAACGTTTGACACGGATCTACCTGAAAGAGATCGTGTCAAGACACGGCGTGCCCATCTCAATCATCTCCGACCGAGATGCTCGGTTTACTTCTCGCTTCTGGCAATCACTGCAAAAATCTCTTGGTACTCGTCTGGATATGAGTACGGCTTATCATCCTCAAACCGATGGCCAGAGCGAACGAACCATACAAACACTGGAAGACATGCTACGAGCCTGCGTAGTTGACTTCGGTAAAAACTGGGAAAATCACTTACCGTTGTGCGAGTTCTCGTACAACAACAGTTATCACACCAGCATAAAGGCTGCACCCTTCGAGGCACTGTACGGTCGTAAGTGCCGATCACCTATCTGTTGGACTGAGGTGGGGGATACACAACTCACCGGTCCAGAAATCATACATGAAACAACTGAAAAGATCGTCGGCATACAAAACCGACTAAAAGCCGCACGTGATCGTCAGAAAAGCTATGCTGACGTGAGACGCAAACACCTTGAGTTCCAAGTCGGGGACAAGGTACTCCTCAAAGTGGCACCGTGGAAAGGTGTCATTCGATTCGGAAAACGAGGCAAACTAAATCCTAGATACATCGGGCTATTCGAAATCCTTGAAAATATTGGTCCAGTGGCATACCGCCAGCAACTTCCTGCTGAACTTAGCAGCGTTCACAACACATTCCACATTTCTAATCTGAAGAAATGTCTGTCTGACGAGACACTGATTATACCGCTCGACGAAATTCAGATCGATGATAAACTTCATTTTGTCGAGGAACCTATGGAAATCCTGGACCGCGAGGTCAAACAACTAAAACAGAGTCGTATTCCCATCGTAAAAGTCAGGTGGAATTCTAGGCGCGGCCCTGAGTTCACCTGGGAACGGGAAGACCAAATGCGACAAAAATACCCACATCTCTTCCCAGACAACGCACCGACCGTGCAATCGAACTAATTTCGGGACGAAATTCTTTTAACAAGGGGAGAATGTAACAACCGGCAATTTAGGACTAGAATTAGTGCCTAATCCTCTATAAATACATGTAATTAGTTCTGTGTTAGGCTAATTTATGTATCGGATTATATGTTGGTAAATATATACAACTTTGCGATTTGGCTTAAATCGTACGCAACTTAAATAGAATGAAATTCTATTCGGTTAATACGGACGTTGGTGAACAAATGTTTATAAACTAAAATAACGCAATTATGACCGAAATACTATTTTATAATAGTTAGTAACTGCCTTGTACTACTCGATTAAAACGTACACGATTTAGAAACAAAAGTAATTAAATTTAAGTTAAACTATTAAAGATTTAAGGAAATAATTTAAATAAATTATTTAACAAGAGTTGTGATTTTATAAATATAATTAAACGCGTAAAATAAATATTTAACGCCTAAACGACGGAGAAAACGAACACCGCACGGAGCGCGGGGAGTATACTGAAAACGGTGGGGATCTCCCACCTAAATCACCTCTTTCTTTTATTTCTTTTCATTCTTCATCTTTTTCTTTCTCTCTCTTTCTCTTCTTTTCTCTCTATTTCACCAACACACCACCACCATAAAAATCGACAAATAAACGTATTAAACAACGCCGGATCATACCACATCTTTGGGGAAAAACGTTCATCACTTCACGATCTACATTCCTATCTTTTCGGATTTTCAATCCGACACTTTGTAAGTTTCCGACAAATCCCGACATCTCTCGTTTTTGATCATTTTTACTAGTTTGCGGTTTTAATAGGCTTAATATGTTCATATAAGGGTTGGGTAAAAGATTTGGACCCAACGGAAACCGGAAAACTCGTTTTCGACAAAAATTCCGGCCATCAGACCGCTACGTCGCATTTGGCCAGGGGCCTCTGCGACGTCGCGGCCTACGTCGCATAAAAACCTCAACGTCGCATTAGCGACGCTGCCTCCTACGTCGCATTGATTTGCGAAGGTCGCATCATGCGACGTACATGCCCACGTCGCACCTGACGTCGCACCCGACGTCGCACCTGACGTCGCACCTGACGTCGCACCTGACGTCGCACCGTACGTCGCACGCTACGTCGCACATGACAGAACCTTGAAAAGTCAGATTTTACTAAGTGTCGAACTTACACAACTTCAAATACTTATGTCATACGACTTAACAAACGTCATAGAACATACTTTCTATTACAATTACACTAAATTGCGTTATAAATGATAAACTTTAATTATAACAAATCACCAACGGGCCGTATACTTTGATACAAACGAGAACGAACCAACATTACACACAACGGGTTGTATGAACAACTAGCCTAGATGGTCTTGCGAGACATCTACTTACTTAACCTTACGTGTTTAGGCACTAGAAGGTTACGGGTTCGGAGAACCTACTTGCTTTACTACTACTTGCTATTTACCACTGCTCGACTCAGGTGAGTCTTACAGCCCCACTTTTACTGTTTTATACTTTGGGGTGAGATACTTAGCAACTGTTTTACGCATGAACACAATGTACTGAACTGAAAACATTACTGAAAACATTACGGATTACAAACAAACGCATGAGTTACTTTTATCCACTGAAAGCCTCCTTATCGTAAGTTGTTAGTTATGGTCTTAAGCGCGAGTACTAGTAAATGGATCCATTTGGGACTGACAATCCCTGTCTGGGGTGGTAGCGCCACCACGTACTGATTTACACGTAGAAACAGACATATTAGTATTTGTTACATATGAGTGTGCGGATAGCACTCACGGGGGTACGTGATTTATTTCACACTACACGGTTAAGCTTCAACTTATGAGCTCATGGCACTGTACTGATAAACTGATTTACTTACTTTGCTTGATAGCAATACGGGTACATACTTGTGGTTCATAACACTTACTTATTACTAAACCTGTGAGATTCACCAACCTTTTTGGTTGACACTTGCTAGCTTTGTATCTCAGGTACACTTACGGAGTAGGATCACTCCAGGATTTCTAGCTAGAGTCGCATGATTTACAAACTGCATTTAACGGAGATTCTTTGGCATTATCTTTTGTAACTATGGTGATGTAATAGAATCTCCCACTATACGCGTGGGCTCTAGGGAATTACATTTTGTATACGAAAACCTACGGTTTTCAAACGATGATTAATTATGAAATGTAACTATTTTACAAACGTCTCATTTAGAGGTCGTTTACTATTAATCTTGTGCTTTGTATATTGATTAGTAACACCCAATGTATGCTTCCGCAAACCGTTAAATTTAGGGGTGTTACACCATATGGATCCATATACTAAAATTCGCGCTTATCTTATAACTGACGACTATAATCAAAGGACTTCATTGGATTAAATAGAAACTCATGCAGTTCAGTAAGGCAATACGTCGGTAATTAATACATTGTATTTGGATTAAAGTCGGTAAAATAATACATTTTGTACTTGTATTATAGTTTGTAAAATAATACCTTTTGTACTGGTATTAAAGTCGGTAAAAAGATACATTTTGTACTTGTATTCAAATCAGTAAAATAATACATTTTGTACTAGTATTATAGTTGGTAGTAAATAAGTCTGTAAAACAATACATTTGTATATGTATTCAAATCAGTAAGTAAATAAGTCGGTAAAATAATACATTTGTATTTGTATTAAAGTCGGTAAGTAAATAAGTTTGTAAAACAATACATTTGTATATGCATTCAAATCAGTAAGTAAATAAGTCGGTAAAATAATACATTTGTATTTGTATTAAAGTCGGTAAGTAAATAAGTCTGTAAAATAATACATTTGTATATGTATTTAGTAATTCAAGTAATTTTAGTAAACAATCACTTTCTGTAAACAAGTACATACAGTAAACAAGCAATAGCAGTAACAAATACATTTAGTAAACAAGTGATGCATCTCCCCCAAAGTAAAACAGTAAAAAGGGGCAGTGAGACTCACCTGTTGAGCAAGCAATCCTAATGTGCGCGCGTGTACCAATCGTAACCTCCTAATGCCCTAAACACGCGAGATTACATATTTGTAAGTGTACGCCTAGTAGTTCATTCGTATATTTGTTTACTTAATTGATTGTATTCAACGTATTTGTCTAAGGTTTACGTTTACGCGTTTGTAATCCAATTAAGTTTGTAGTTTGAAAAATGTGTAAGACCCGTTGGTGTCGGGTTACAATTATATTTGAAAAATATAATTACAAATGTTCCAAGGAAATATACTTTGTATAATTGTATTTCGTATATTTTATTATTGTATTGTTTACAATTTATAGTGAGTTTGTACGAGTCGATACTTAGTTTATAAAACGAAAATTTGTTTGACTGTGAGTTGGATCCGCCGGATCAGTGTCCAAAGAGGGGAATCCGCCGGATTGGTTTGAATCCGCCGGATTCAATGATCTCGAAGGGAATCCGCCGGATTCACCCGAATCCGCCGGATTCATTGAGTTTGAAGAAGATCCGCCGGATTATTCAAGTTTCTGGGCGGGAATCCGCCGGATTCCCATGAATCCGCCGGATTCATCTGTCTGGTTCGTGTCTGTTCATCCGAAAATCATATAAAACCAGTTCTAAATCCTATTTCCGCAAACAACAACTTAATACCAAGCTAGTACATGTTATACTACGTATTTTAAACATGAATAAAAAGGAAAACGAAATGATTCCTTACAATTTTTGAAAACAAAACGGATGTTGATGATGATGAAGATCACGATGATGATGATGATGAAGTAGCTAGATGATGATGATGATGTTACTGATCTTTGTTGTTGTTGTTGAAATTAAAGCCGAGAGAGGGAGAGAGCAAGAGACCGAGAGAGATCAAAATGTGTGCGTATGTGTTTTGAATTATTGAGGTCGGGTGTATATACCGGCCTCAATTATTGAAGGTTGGTAGTATTTTTCGACCCGTGTTCGCGTACCCGATCGTAAAATAGTAAAATCTTTTAAAATGATAATTTTCTAAAAAATGTAATCGTATACGTTTTCAATCAAAGTATTTTATAAAAATACTTTTAAAGAGATATAAAAATATATCTTTGTTTTTGTCCCGATTGACGGATAGTTTTCTGTATCTAAAATGTATTTAAATTTCAAACGGAGTGCGTGGTTATTATTCTCAATAATAATACTTTGTTTAAAAATGTTTCTCACCAACTTTTATTTTGGGTTTCTACGTTTTGTTTGGTTCGTATATTTGCGATGATTAATTAATCGTTTCGGTTTATATATATATACATATATATATAATACTTGTGTAATTGAGTATTGACACGTATGTAATTACGTGTTTTAAAAGTTTAAATTATGTGCTAATTTTGGGTTATTTTGACCGGGTGTCACATTCTCCCCTTGTTAAGAGAATTTCGTCCCGAAATTTGTGCTTAGTAATTGTCGGTGTATTTTCTAAGAAAGTGTGTGAGTCTACTGTGAGTGCTATAACCTCATTCTAATAATACATCCCTCCCCTTGTTAAGCTAACGCCCTACTGGCCATTAAAGGAATAGAGGGAGTGTGTTGTAAGGTAGTTGACCATTTTGTCGGTAGGACAAGGTCAGTCAGTCACTAAGATGTAGCTACGCTTTGTACTAGTAGCCTAAAGTAAGTAGTATCTTTCACTATGTTCACACAATACTAGACCCTATCAGTCTCCTACAGAAACTACATGGTTCAGCCTACATTTGTTTCAGGTGGGATGTTACCCATCGTATATAAAAATAACTTTTAACCGGTATGTTTTCCCGGTATTCAACAGAGTAGGATATGTTATTCCTATATATCTGCAAGCTAAACATCGTCACTTAAAGAAACTATAGAATCTAAATTGTCACTTTTCCCTAATCCTATTGTACACTTAGAATCTAGGGAGAACATAGAAATTTTTTTTTTTTTTTTTTTTTTAAACAACAAGTAAGCTCTACCAAAGCATTCAGTATACAGGCAGTCGGTAATGGTCAGTGTAACACCCTCCCCCTGAGCCCACTGGGCTCACGCGGTCCACAGCTGGGCCTGAGGAGCAATGTTAATATAAACCCACTGGGCCAGGTCTGCAGCCCAATGCACCCCAACCACATCACCTATGGATTTCACCAATAGGTAGGTTGTTGAGTCTCGAACCTGAGACCCCTTTAATACTAAGTCTTACCACTTAGTATCACCAATTGAGCTGCAGCTCAATTGGTGATACTAAGTGGTAAGACTTAGTATTAAAGGGATTCAAGTTCGAATCCAACAACCTACCTGGGAGGTGAATTCCCTAGGTGATGTGGTTGGGGTGCATTGGGCTGCAGACCTGGCCCAGTGGGTTTATATTAACATTGCTCCTCAGGCCCAGCTGTGGACCGCGTGAGCCCAGTGGGCTCAGGGGGAGGGTGTTACATAAAAAGTGCACTTTTTATGTAACACCCTCCCCCTGAGCCCATCCGCAGATGGGCTCAGCTCAATTGGTGATACTAAGTGGTAAGACTTAGTATTAAAGGGATTCAAGTTCGAATCCAACAACCTACCTGGGAGGTGAATTCCCTAGGTGATGTGGTTGGGGTGCATTGGGCTGCAGACCTGGCCCAGTGGGTTTATATTAACATTGCTCCTCAGGCCCAGCTGTGGACCGCGTGAGCCCAGTGGGCTCAGGGAGCTCAATTGGTGATACTAAGTGGTAAGACTTAGTATTAAAGGGGTCTCATGTTCGAGACTCAACAACCTACCTATTGGTGAAATCCATAGGTGATGTGGTTGGGGTGCATTGGGCTGCAGACCTGGCCCAGTGGGTTTATATTAACATTGCTCCTCAGGCCCAGCTGTGGACCGCGTGAGCCCAGTGGGCTCAGGGGGAGGGTGTTACATAAAAAGTGCACTTTTTATGTAACACCCTCCCCCTGAGCCCACTGGGCTCACGCGGTCCACAGCTGGGCCTGAGGAGCAATGTTAATATAAACCCACTGGGCCAGGTCTGCAGCCCAATGCACCCCAACCACATCACCTATGGATTTCACCAATAGGTAGGTTGTTGAGTCTCGAACCTGAGACCCCTTTAATACTAAGTCTTACCACTTAGTATCACCAATTGAGCTGCAGCTCAATTGGTGATACTAAGTGGTAAGACTTAGTATTAAAGGGGTCTCAGGTTCGAGACTCAACAACCTACCTATTGGTGAAATCCATAGGTGATGTGGTTGGGGTGCATTGGGCTGCAGACCTGGCCCAATGGGCTTATATTAACATTGCTCCTCAGGCCCAGCTGTGGACCGCGTGAGCCCAGTGGGCTCAGGGGGAGGGTGTTACAGTCAGTGTTGTCATAGTATGAGTGAAATTCTATTAGTCTCATAAAGAACTAATTTGTTACGTGGAAGCGTACCCTTAGTGTTGTTTGGGTTTAACTTATTCTCACTGACATTGCTTGCCAGGATTTCTTCATTCTCATCAGCTAGTAGTGGGCAATTAGTTTTATAGTGTCCATTAGTTCCACACTTAAAGCAAACCTTCAAGGCTTTAGAATCCTTGCCCTTAGGAGGGAACTTGCAGTTCTCAACTTGGTGTCCAAACACTTTGCATCGGCTGCAGGGCGCGATACAAGATCCTTTGTGGTGTCGGTTGCATAGGGAGCAGAATGGTAGGTTTCCTTTGTAAGTACTAACTGTTTTTACTTTCTTTTCCTGAGGTTCAGCAGGATTGGTAATAGAAATCTCTTCCAATTTCCTCTTACCGATTGCCACTCTTGGCTTAGTATTCTTCTCAACAGAGTTATCATGCTGAGTCACTTAAGATGTCGGGCTGTCAACTGCGACAGTCACCTCTTGAATAGTTGGTTGAAACGACCTCAGCTGTCGTAGGTTGTCTTCCATTGTTAGCATGCGTAGTTCACATTTGTGAGCGCGCATTTCACTCTGATAAGCAATTTGTCGTAGTTCGATGATGTCTCCCCTGGCTTCAGTCAGCTGTTTTCGAAACAATTCCAGGGTTTCCTTAAAGAAGTGAACAACTTCTGTGCCTATGTTACTAGGAGTGGGTGTATCAAGAAGAGCAGTAGTAGCGGTGTTATTGATGGTGGGGTTAAGAACAGAGTTTTGTTGAGCTGTCCTAGTAGTTCCTTCGATGAAAGTCAATGCAGATTCTGTTGCTGATTCAATCAGTTGTTTCTCAGTTTCCTTCACCGACATCATTTCCTCTGACACCTCCTCAGTTTCTAGCCTCAACTCGCTATCCAAAGTGAGGAGGTAAGGAAACATCACATGCTCCTCACTGAGCTGATCGTCATCCGACGTGTAGTTGTTAGCAGCGTGATTAGTCATTTCCTACAGTTTGATGTTTTTGTGTTAAGGTGATATTTTGGGTAGTTATTCTCAATCACCACTAAAGCACATAGTATTTCATATCACACAATCAGGTCATATTCATCACAACCTAACACAATTCGAGTAAGTAAGAATTGTACACTCCTAGGAATGGATGATTGCACTAATGACCTAGAGTAGTTTATCAATTCCTAATTCTATCTTGTACTTAGAATCTAGGAAATACACAGGAATAGTTAAGCAGTATATAAGATTTTCCAAAGTAAGTATGGAGATAGTAGGGTTATCTATAAACGTGTGTACCATCATTGAGCAAGTCAGCAAGCCTCGGGTTTGGGTCTTCCCTAGCACGGAGTACATAGGCTCTCCCTCGAGCAGGGTTGTTGTTTTTGTTTTTCAGTTGAGGGCAATCCTTCCTGAAATGCCCAGTACCATTGCACTCATAACAAGTCTTGGGTGCAGAAGTGTTGGTACCAGTTGCAGTTGTCTTGCAATCCTTGGCCAGATGCCCGAATCTCTTGCAGTTGGTGCATGGACACGCACCATCATGATGAAGATTGCATTTTGAGCAAAAGGGTTTGCTTCCCTTATACTCCTTCTTGTCGCCTGAGCCAGTTGGGTAGGTTTTAACAGTATCAACCTTTTTGTTGGAGTTGTTGGGGTTTCCTTCCCACTTTCGCTTGCCAGAGTTTCCAGTAGGTGTTGCAGGTGTCTCGCGCCTGACTACTTGCGCCATGAGCTCATGTGCCATACGAATAGCACTCTGAATAGTTCCAGGTTTTGACGAAGTAACATTCCCTTGAATATCCTTCGGGAGTCCACGGATGTACCTCTCAATCCGCTTACGTTCAGGATCTACCATAGATGGGCAGAGAAGAGCGAGCTGCTGAAATCGGGTTGTATAGCCGATGATGTCGTTTCCCTGAACTGTCAAGTGCCAGAACTCATCTTCCAGCCTCTGGAGTTCCTCATTGGGACAGTACTCATCCCTTAGCATCCTTTTCAGTTCTTCCCATCGGATTCCATATGCAACATCAATTCCCACAGACTGAATATACGAGTTCCACCATGTCAGAGCACTTTCCAGAAATGTGCAGGTGGCATACTTAACTTGGCAGTCTTCTGAGCAGTTACTGATCCTAAAGACTGACTCCATTCTTTCAATCCACCTGACCAGTCCAATGGCACCTTCCGTGCCCTTGAAGTTCAGAGGTTTGCACTTGAGAAAGTCATTGTAGCTGCAGGGTTTGGCAACAGGAGCATCGTTCACAGACGGTGATGATCTGGTAGCTAGAGCTTCGGCTACTCCTTGAGAAACAAATCGTGCGAGTTCAGCCGCGCTGAAAGTTTGTCTTTTCGGTGGCATGTTCCTTCAATAACAGCCAGGAAAAATGTGAGTTTTTGTGTAAGAGTATGATTATCGTAGTTGTATATATAACAGTAATATAGTACAACACAAGTGACAATCAATGGTGTAGAATAACGAAATTTGTAATCATTTAACATGCGAGTTCAAAAGATTACAAGAGTTAGAGTTTTACAAGAGCTGTCGGGGATATTACGTCCGAACAGATATCAGAAGTTATGCGGAATGTGATAGGGAGATAGAAAATTTGTGTACTTAGAGAAATACGGAATCGGGATGTTAAACATGATGGGTGAGAGAAGGACGGTCCTCTGATGACCAGTTCGTGTCGAATAAAGTATTGAAGTTCTTAATCTATACCTAGGTAAGTCTATTTCGAAGAGATGACCCTCTCTGTCAGGGCACATCCCGGTACTATTTTCCTGACTCGATCAACTTACCACAGGCCTCTTCTAAAGTGTGTTTGAACAGTGAGTGTGTTACTAAATATCGGAGGATCTTAATAAGCCTAATCATATAGGTGTAACCTATATATACTTATCATCCACCTAGTTGTGTCTATCACAGAACAAGTATAAGTCACGGTTCTCTCGTGGTCAGAGTCAACTATTGCATTCCCGTTTAACATAACCCTTTTTCAGATCTTACATCATCTTCATTTAATTGTACATAGTTGATCAGGCTATGTTAAATTAAACTTGTATGACGAAATCCCTGAACCAGTTATATCTAATGAGGAATACTGCCTAACGGTCATAGTCTAGGCCCACTAAATGCAACCTAGTTCGCTATAACCTTAGGCTCTGATACCAATCTGTGACACCCCTAAATTTAATGCTTTGCGGAAGCGAGTTTTGGGTGTCACTAATCTAATATAAAAATACCAAAGTACAAGCAAACGACTCTAAATGAGACGTTGTAGAAAATATATTACATTACATAAGTTTTCAAAAGTAATACAAAGCTTAAGTCATAAGTTTGAAACATAGTAGTGAGTTCGCAAAATGATTGCAGAAGATTTTAATACATAACCATTATACAAAATATAATGCAAGAAAATCTTCATTGTCTAAATGGATGCATGCGACTCGTGATAGCTAGCTTATCCTGTAGGCCATTCCTACTATTGCTGAGTACCTGAGAATACATCACTAAAAGGTCAACCAAAAGGTTGGTGAATCTCACAGGTTTATAGTATACAGTAATAAGCAGTTGAGTAAATCAGTAAGTAAAACGTTTACAATCAGTAAAACAGTAAAGTGTAATTGTACAACAGTAGTAATTTAGTAAAATAGTATTTCACAAACATAGTAAAGTCGGTGTAGTCGGTCAATTTATTGCCATGTCATGAGCCATTATAGTCGAAGCTTAACACGTCTGTAGTTTTTGTCCCCGTGAGTACTAATCCAAAAATACTCATATCAAACGAATAAGAAACGCCTGTTTATACTAGTGCGGTTCGTGGTGGAGCTACCACCCCAGGCGGGGATTGTCTGTCCCATATGGATCCATATACTAAAATTCGCGCTTATCTTATAACTGACGACTATAATCAAAGGACTTCATTGGATTAAATAGAAACTCATGCAGTTCAGTAAGGCAATACGTCGGTAATTAATACATTGTATTTGGATTAAAGTCGGTAAAATAATACATTTTGTACTTGTATTATAGTTTGTAAAATAATACCTTTTGTACTGGTATTAAAGTCGGTAAAAAGATACATTTTGTACTTGTATTCAAATCAGTAAAATAATACATTTTGTACTAGTATTATAGTTGGTAGTAAATAAGTCTGTAAAACAATACATTTGTATATGTATTCAAATCAGTAAGTAAATAAGTCGGTAAAATAATACATTTGTATTTGTATTAAAGTCGGTAAGTAAATAAGTTTGTAAAACAATACATTTGTATATGCATTCAAATCAGTAAGTAAATAAGTCGGTAAAATAATACATTTGTATTTGTATTAAAGTCGGTAAGTAAATAAGTCTGTAAAATAATACATTTGTATATGTATTTAGTAATTCAAGTAATTTTAGTAAACAATCACTTTCTGTAAACAAGTACATACAGTAAACAAGCAATAGCAGTAACAAATACATTTAGTAAACAAGTGATGCATCTCCCCCAAAGTAAAACAGTAAAAAGGGGCAGTGAGACTCACCTGTTGAGCAAGCAATCCTAATGTGCGCGCGTGTACCAATCGTAACCTCCTAATGCCCTAAACACGCGAGATTACATATTTGTAAGTGTACGCCTAGTAGTTCATTCGTATATTTGTTTACTTAATTGATTGTATTCAACGTATTTGTCTAAGGTTTACGTTTACGCGTTTGTAATCCAATTAAGTTTGTAGTTTGAAAAATGTGTAAGACCCGTTGGTGTCGGGTTACAATTATATTTGAAAAATATAATTACAAATGTTCCAAGGAAATATACTTTGTATAATTGTATTTCGTATATTTTATTATTGTATTGTTTACAATTTATAGTGAGTTTGTACGAGTCGATACTTAGTTTATAAAACGAAAATTTGTTTGACTGTGAGTTGGATCCGCCGGATCCTTAGACAATCCGCCGGATCAGTGTCCAAAGAGGGGAATCCGCCGGATTGGTTTGAATCCGCCGGATTCAATGATCTCGAAGGGAATCCGCCGGATTCACCCGAATCCGCCGGATTCATTGAGTTTGAAGAAGATCCGCCGGATTATTCAAGTTTCTGGACGGGAATCCGCCGGATTCCCATGAATCCGCCGGATTCATCTGTCTGGTTCGTGTCTGTTCATCCGAAAATCATATAAAACCAGTTCTAAATCCTATTTCCGCAAACAACAACTTAATACCAAGCTAGTACATGTTATACTACGTATTTTAAACATGAATAAAAAGGAAAACGAAATGATTCCTTACAATTTTTGAAAACGAAACGGATGTTGATGATGATGAAGATCACGATGATGATGATGATGAAGTAGCTAGATGATGATGATGATGTTACTGATCTTTGTTGTTGTTGTTGAAATTAAAGCCGAGAGAGGGAGAGAGCAAGAGACCGAGAGAGATCAAAATGTGTGCGTATGTGTTTTGAATTATTGAGGTCGGGTGTATATACCGGCCTCAATTATTGAAGGTTGGTAGTATTTTTCGACCCGTGTTCGCGTACCCGATCGTAAAATAGTAAAATCTTTTAAAATGATAATTTTCTAAAAAATGTAATCGTATACGTTTTCAATCAAAGTATTTTATAAAAATACTTTTAAAGAGATATAAAAATATATCTTTGTTTTTGTCCCGATTGACGGATAGTTTTCTGTATCTAAAATGTATTTAAATTTCAAACGGAGTACGTGGTTATTATTCTCAATAATAATACTTTGTTTAAAAATGTTTCTCACCAACTTTTATTTTGGGTTTCTACGTTTTGTTTGGTTCGTGTATTTGCGATGATTAATTAATCGTTTCGGTTTATATATATATACATATATATATATATATATAATACTTGTGTAATTGAGTATTGACACGTATGTAATTACGTGTTTTAAAAGTTTAAATTAGGTGCTAATTTTGGGTTATTTTGACCGGGTGTCACAATCGATCGTAGCTATATAACAATAATAATAATTATTATTATTATTAGTATATTATTAACTATATAATCACTCGATCGTAGCTGTGTATCAAAATATCGGATGAAAGGTATTGTTGATAAAATATTTTTAATTTAATTAATTAAGTTTTTAACTTTTTATGGTTGCTTCTTTTTGACATTCTTTAATGAAAATGATAGGCGTATGATGATGATTAACAGTTTATTACTGTTATGCTGTTTTTATTTTTTTTGAAAATTTGAAAAATTAGAAAACGCACTGAAGTTGGGGGTGGTGTTTGTTGGAGAAATTTTCTACGAAAATGGAATTTATCATTTATGGATTTTTACATTTCACTAAAAGGTTGGAGTTTCAAGCCTCTGCTATGAATATTCGTGGTGATTCAACATAATATGTATGTTAGATTGTAGATTTGACATTCTAAAAAAAATTTGAGATATTTTTCTTTAACTTACAGTGTGTTTGGCGTGAAGCTTTTGAGGAGCTTTTAAGAGTTTGAGCTTCTACTTTTAATAAACTTAAGTCGTATATCTTGTTTGGCAACACAATGAAAATGGAGTTTTTTGAAAAAATAAGCCCACATAAGCCCTTAAATAAGAAACTTTTTGAAGTGGTTTAAGACAATGAGCCCAAGCCTCATCTCCAATCCGTTGTTGCCAAACACACCTAAAAGCACACGGTGTGGACTGCGTTTTGGCAAAATTCTGACTTGAGAACACTGTTTGAGGGCGTTTGCTCACACCGCGACTGCGTTCTGGAGCATCGTCCAAGCTAAAACGTTGTTTTCTTCTTCTTTTTTCTTGTTTTACACATACTCACACACACATTAATTAAAAAAAGTCAAAATAAATTATGAGAACACTATAAACATAATATCCTCCACACCCTTACTTTCTCAACAACAACAATCCCGTGAGAACACTTCAAAAACAATGTCACAACACCCTATACTCTAAATCCACACAAAGCTAGTTATAGTTATTTTCAGGGCCGGCCCTGGTACCGGGCCAACCGGGCGACGGCCCAGGGCATCAAGATTTAATGGGCATCAAACGTGAGATCCTTGTTATATTGGGGTATATTCATTTGAACCAAGTTTTAAATCAAGTAACGATGTTTTTATGAGTAGAATAACATCTTTTATATATTTTGATGTGAAAGATTGAATTCGCACCGGCAAAAAAAAGCTTAAAGGTGTTTTTAATGGTGGAAATGTTAGTTGAGGCAATGAGGGTAAAGCTGGGGAAGACGAGGCAGGGTACTCTCTTGACTTGTGTGCAGTAATTAATGTTTTTATCAGTACACCCCTTATAATTAGTTGAAAGTTTATTTTAGACCCTCTGGTCTACGATTCATCCAATATACTCATTTTAATAGTTTATGACCTGTCATATTCTTATCCTTATGGAAGCATGCCAGAAAATATTTGATACGTTAAGAAAAACTATGGTTTCATATTTATAATATAAATATAAATTTTGTTTGTTATCCAAGTCATTGAAGAAAACCAATAGTTTCCAATAAATCCTAAGAATCCATTTTTAATTTTAAAAAACTTACAAGATATTCCAAAAAATTAGAAACTAGACACATTTAAGTTGAACACATGTCAATTTGAGTAAAATTTAGAGCACCTTTTACATAGAATTGTTCAGATTTATAGTTAAACTTTTTGGCAAATCTTTAACATTGACAAAATAATGTATCTTTTTCCTCAAACTGATGCACAAAGACATTGTTTTAGGTGATATATGTTGAATATGAATTCATAGTTTATTTCTTTTTAGTAACATCTGACTTATTTTATAGAAGTTAGCCTGAGGATAAGCCGTTAACTTGACTAAGTTTCAAACCCATAAAAGATAGTGTGTTGTATGTTTACAAAACTTAGTAGGGGCAACTTTCAAACAACTCGCCCGGGGCACTAGAAAAGTCAGGACCGGCCCTGGTTATTTTATATAAAAATATTTATTTATTTGTTTATTTTTTAATTTTTTTTGTATATTTTACATATGGTAGGCCGCATATCTTTCTTTATCTGACTAAGACGTACGTATCTAAATAAGATTCGATTGAATACCTACACGGTCCAAAAGATTTAACACATTTTTGTCATGGCTAGTAGTAGACGTGTTAAAAACAAAGCCTCAGATTAACATGAGTTAATACTGTATAATATTCAAGTAAATGTAGAATGCAAAGTGTTTAAATCACGAGAAATGTTACAAATCCCTAAAAATTAAATACAAATTGATACTTATCTCAACTCAGATTTATAAAAAAACTGAGGAGTGGCTGGGGTGCGTTTAGTTACGGAAAAATTTTCTCAATTTTCTTTTTCAGTTTTTCTAGGGAGTGAGAGTGTTTTACTTCTCTCAAAAGCAATAAAAATTTAGAATACGCGTTCAAAAGTGAGGGATGCAGTTTTCATTTTCCAAGGAGAAGTAGAGATGGGAACTTAGAAAACCATAAAAAGTAGTTTTTAATTTTTAGTTATAAAAAGGAAAATGAGAATTTTTCCCTTACTTAGAAAAGTTTTTAGAAAAGTCGAATCTGAACACGTTTTTTATTTTTCTAGTTTTCTTAAGGAAGTTTTCTGAAAAAGGGAAGGAGTTTTCCGGTGACTAAACGTGCCATTAAGTTTTACTAAAGATCTAATGCAAACTCGTAAAATGAGACCTTTTTTATTAGTACACTCTTGTTTCAGATCATTCGTATTTTGCTTCCTTTACATAGATCATTAATTAGCTTAATAATCTTAGGGTTCGTTAATCAAATCTAGGGGTGTAAATGAGTTGAGCATGCTCACGAGCTACTCGAGCTCGACTCGTTGAAAGCTCGATTTGAGCCGAGCCTAAATGAGCTCGAGCCCAAGCTTGAACATAGTTCGAAGCTCGTTTAATAAACGAGCTCGAGCTTGAGCTTATTATATCGAACTCGAACGAGCTAGCGAGTCTAAACGAGCTTTTCATATATATACATTAATAATTTTTTGTATAATAATATAATGTGTAATTATAAAATAGTAGTAATTTACCTATAACGAAAAATCGTATTATATATAGCTAAAAATCAAACAAATAAATAAATAAATATTATATATTAATAAAATAATAATTAGATAAATATTATTATGGAATAAACGAGTCGAGCCTAAGCTGAACTCGAACTTATATAATATCATACGAGCCGAGCTCGAGCGTTATATACTAGGCTCAAAACGAGCCGATCTCGAACTTGAGCTCAGTGAATTTTAAACGAGCTGAGCTCGAGCCTAGGCAAGCTCTGGCTCGACTCGGCTCGGCTCGTTTACACTACGGGTGTTCATGAAACCGACAAAACCGGTCAAACCGGACTGGTGTGGTTTGGTTTATTGCGGTCCGGTCCGCAATTTATAAAATTACAAACCGGATGTTCCCGGTCCGGTCTACGGTTTTTAATGTTCACCGGACCGTTAAACTGGACCGGACCGTTTAATAATATAATATAATAAAAATAAAAATAATATACTCCCTCCGTCCCAATTTGATTGTCCCATTTTGACTTTTAGAGTCTTTCTTTGACAACTTTGACCTTGAATATTTTTGTTTGTGTTATATAATACTTGATATAAAATATATAGATAGATTTTTGAATGTATTTTCATTGGTATAATTTGCATCAAGTATTATATAACACAAAAAAAATATTGAAGGTCAAAGTTGTCAAAGAAAGACTCTAAAATTCAAAATGGGACAATTAAATTGGGACGGAGGGAGTATATGATAAATAATAAACGAATGTAATAAATATATACATAATATACAATAAATGTAATTATAATTGTAATAATATAATAATATACATAATATATATTTCTTTTTGTTTGAATTTTATGTTCTTAAAATAGTAGCGACGATTGATTATGATAAATGCTATCGGATATTAATTAGTAATATTATCATGTTGAGTTTTTGTTCACATTTATTTATTTTTTTATCTTTTTTTTCTTTTTTTGGCAAAAAGCAAAAAACCGTAAAACCGGCCGAACCAGGCCGGTTTTAACGGTTTGGCCCGGTCCGATTAATTTCATTTAATGGTCCGATCCGGTCCGGTTTGTAATTTACCAAACCGTCGAAAACTGGTCCGGTTTAGATTTTTGTCAAAAACCGACCGGACCGGATAGTTTACACCCCTAGTTTACGAATCAAATCCTTCAGGCTTCAGGTATATATGACGTAGCCGAAAGACCTATCTTGCTTTTAGCCCAATAATATTACGCACATAAGAGACTGAAAAACTGTTTTTAGAATTTTTTTTTAAATGTAACCCCTTAGAGTTTTCCTTTAACAGAACACACATAAAAGTGTTATATAATTGAGTAGGGTGATCTAAATTTACTATACATTTTGATAAATCAACCACAATCATACATTAACAGGTTATAGGTTATACTGTACAATTTGTTAATGAATGATTTTGATAGATTTATCAAAATGGGTGATGACTATATCAATCCCCAATTAATTAATTGTCACTCAAATATTAATAAATAATCACCATGCACAATACATTTGTGTATGTAAATGATAGCCCTAAGGACTACGTATAAAAAAAATCCTTATTTTTAATCTGGTGGGTTAATTATTATTTATGATTTTTATTTTAATTATATATGGTGCTTTCAGTTAACTGCACTCTACGTGGCTTTTTAGATAAGAATTTGCCATGCGTACTCTATATGATTAATCTAACATAAACGTTTCTTTTCTTTTTAATCCATGTTCTCACTTCAACTATTTTCCTAATAAACAATCCCAATAGCTAAAATTCACTTTTTTCAGTACAATCCTTTCATTACTTTAGCAAAACACACATAATATGGGATTCCAATATGCTAACAACAAAATGATAAAACAAGATACAGAGTGGAGACGGTATCGAGGGGTGAGGCGGCGTCCTTGGGGAAGGTTTGCGGCCGAGGTAAGAGATCCAGATAAGAAACGGAAGAGAATATGGCTAGGTACTTTTGATACACCAGAAGAAGCAGCATTGGCTTATGATAAAGCCGCTTTCAAACTACTAGGTTCACGGGCTAAAGTGAACTTCCCTCTTTTAATCGGGTTAGATGATTCACCCCTTGTTGTGGCTGCTAAGTTGCTAGCTCAATCCCCTAGCGGGACAAAGAGGAAACGGTTGGTGGACCCATCAATCGTTTCAACAATAACAGAAGAAAAAGATACCAATGATGTTGCAAATAGTCAAAATCGATGGTTCGTACAACCAACAGTACTACCACCGTTTGAATCATTGACGACTGCCTGCAATGGTGATGAAACAAATGTGGAGGTGGCCGTTGATCATGACAAGAATTTGGATTTCCAAATGTTTACATTGAAACCTGAAGAACTTTCATTGCAATCGTCGTCAACAACAGAGGTGGGTGCCGATCTTGATCTATTGTGGAACTTTGATGCAACATCAACAACACTTGATGATTTTCTTTTATTTGATTGCTTTAGAAAGTAACAAATCAGATCAATTCTCATTTCATGTCTTGTTTGCGCGCTTTATTATATGTGTAGTTGTGTACCACTTATAGGCTTAGTTCAGGCTTATTATTTATCATTGTTTTCTGTAAAATGATCTGAGGCACGTTAGTGTTGAATGATCGACTGTGTACGCAAAATGTAAAGTTTATGATGGATCAAATTGCGGTTATGTAACCTCAAACCACTCTCGAGATAGTATCAATTTTATCAGGTTCCTCTTTTTATCCCTGACATTTATGTATGTTGCGTACGCCTGTACGGAACAATATCACAATTCACAAGCACAACCGCAACCATATGAAATTTTTGTGGAATACTGAAAGAGGTAAAGCTAATGAATCTTGACCAGTAAAAACTAGGTATCAATCCCACTTTCATACTATCGGAAGACCGAATTTTAGGCCCATGCAGCCCACCCAGAATATAAAAGCCCATTAAAACCAATTGGATAACCAATTTCCTGAACGACTGAACTGTTACTAAACTAAGAGTTCATTGTTGGACTTAACAAGGTGTTTTTCTGGTCCGTTCCGCCAGAACTATAGAATTATTATATTCATAACTAATACTTTGAATATGATAACATAATAATACTCGTATAATACTCTCCACATTCCTCAGTATTGATACATTTGTTTAGTCTTACGTTATGAGTAAAGTTATAGGGTAAACGTCAAAAAAATCCATTGTACATTGTACTTTTCAAAATGTACACAGGTGCGCAATGTACTTTGTAAATATCCAAAGTGTGCGACAAACTTTCAAATTTTGTTTCAAGGAGAGCAAAATAGTTTAAAATTTTGGTCCAACGTGCACAGCATTAAACCAACAACACATAAATCGGCTTTTAAACGAGTTTTTTTTAATAGGGTTGTAACGCATAAATGAACTTATGCGAATTCAATATCAATCTATCAAATTAGTTTATCGAGCTCGAGTTTGTAAACAAGTAAATTGAGCTTGAAAAAAATAGTTCATTAAAAAGTATATCGATAACTAAACGAGCACTGAATTCGAGCTTGAATAATATCAAATTATATATTCGAACTCGAGTTCCAGTCGAGCTCGAATGAAGTATATAATAAACTAGTTGAGCTCGATTATTTTGATACTCGACTCGATTCGGTTCGTTAACTAAAAAAGATAAAACATGATGAAAAGTTGAATCACTTGTACTCTATGCTTTGTCAGTTGTAAGTTGCGTACTTGAAACAAAATTTGAAATACGTTGGTCATAGAGTATCTATAAAGTACATTGTGCATCTTAAAACAAAATTTGAAAGTTTATTAGGCACTTTGAGTATTTACAAAGCACATTGTGCACCTTTGTACATTTTGGAAAGTACGATGGTTTTTTAATTTTTTTTTTACCTAAAGTTATACTCTCATTTGAGACGTATGTTCAAGTTCGTTCGTATAATTAAAAGAACAAAAATATTTTTTTCATATTCATTCATTTATATAATAACGAAATAACATAAAACAAACTTTCCGCGAAATCGTTCATTATACATTTACTTTATACTTGCATAATCTTGTCCAGTATTAATATACTCTCGTTTGAAGCTTAAAAAATATATCAACCCTAATTAAATTCTTTAACATTAACATGCAAGTTTTCTTTAATAACAATTCAAGGACCTAAAACTGATCACTTAGACCACTTGTAACACGCCCATTTTAGGCAGCGTGCAAAGCCCAAATGCCCAGGATAGACTTCATGGTGCGGGGTGCTGTGTGGGGGATAATGGGCAAAAAGGGGCGATTTTTGTGTACCCAAACTGATTTTTTTTTATTTTTCATTTTCTTTTTCTTGCCTTCCCTTTAATTCTAAACATAATATAATTTAGTGGGGCCTACCATCCACAACACCATGTTATCATTGCTAGTGTTTAATTGATAACACCATGTTATGCTGACGTGACACTCCGAACGCCCCCAACACCGTGTTACCATAGCGAATGGTTTTATTGTCCGTCACTCATACATATATCATTCATTGTTAATTGTAATTGTAATATATTATGTATGATACTCCGTATGTGAAAGTTATATTTTAGTAGGTATATAGATTAGAGCATAAGAAATGCTAAAAATGAATATTTGATGTGATCTCGCTATAATCGTACTAACAATTGATACTCATCACATATTTTGAAATCTCTAAAATATAAAATTAATTATATAATTAAATTTGCGCTTAGAAACACCCTGGTGTAACCCATGGACCATGGTGCACGATCACATCAAATATCACAAGAGAAGGGAGTGTGATCACACCGCCATGACCGTTATTTCACGACGAGAATTAGCTTCCGGTGTGGTGTGGTGTGGTCAAGGTGACAAGAACTAGCATCCGGTACTCTAATTACTTTAATTGTTTGGTATCTAATAAAGTTTTTTTACAAACAACATTGAACTTAAGTAGCCTAAGTGCCTAACTTATGTTACTCTAAATTCACTAAACAAATATACTTTGGAAACCTATATTTGAAGGATAACTAAAATGGTGGGCATTCTGTTGCGGCTTCCGGCCATGCATTAACTAACTATACGCCGGGGACTCCCTCTCTACAACCCAACCAACCCACAAGCTACTAAGCTAGCTAGGGTAGCATATATAGAGCCATATTAAAGTGCATTAACTCGTTTGATGTCACTTTTTCTTACACCATAAACATAGAATTGCCACATTTCATATTGGGGCCACCTATAGGATTTGCAATATAAATGTTACAAATACTTTTTTTTTTTTTGTAATGCTTCTTTATATCTTAGAAAGTTAAAAGACTATATTTTTAGAGTAAATATCATAAAAATGAAAACGGAATAATAATAAGATCGATTGTACAATAATATGATTGTTACATCTATTTTTGATGCTTTACAATTTAATTTGTTCAAAATCCTTGTGTTATTTTCGTTTTTTCCCCCTTAACAATGAAAAAAAAAAACACGTAATCCTGTTATTGTGTAAGATCATTTAAAAATTATTAGTATTAGTTAATTAAAGTTTCCATCAAATACCATATTTAAATAGTGTACGAAAAGTATGAATTTGCGAAATTGTAATAACTAGTCTTTTTTATTATTATTAATTATTTATTTATTTTTATTATTATTAATTATTTATTTTTATTTTATATATACAGTGAAAATTAGTTAGATACGAGTATTAAATACTAAGTTTGTTTAGATTTTATGTCCAAAACTAATAACATTTAATTCTTCTAATTTCTTGGTTTTGCTAGAAATGATTCATCAATATTTTCTTATTCGAATTAATTTCGTGCTTCTAGAATAAATTGCATAAGTCTAATCCGACCAAACAAAATCTCAATCAAAATAATGAATAACAAAATAACAACAAGGAACCAGTGTTATTATTATGTAATTAACGTGTGGAATCTTACAAATGTTATTGACAAAAATAAAAATAAAATAAATTAGTAACTTTTAAAGCAAAAGAAAATCATCATCTGTCAATGTATCCATCTGAAAATCCCAAAACAAGTCATGATCAGTTCCAACCTCAGACGCTCTAATGGCGGTACTGGTGGTTGCTGGTGGTGGATCCACCACCGGAAATCGAAGTTCCTCCGGTGTGACTGTCGTATTTATATTAAAATCCCACATGCAATTATCACGTTCACTACCCACCTCCGCGCCTCTAGAGGTCGCAGTGTTGAAAATAGACCACAAGGAATCATTACCGCTAGTGGTTGTAGGAACATATGGCGGTTCACTGGTGTTTTTTAATTCGAAGTCGTAAGATGGTAACGTATATAGTTGAAGATCTTGTAAAGAGTCATGATCATTTTCAACCTTATAACTTTTTCTGCAGTTTCTATTTTCAATAGAAGACGAAGATGACATTGAGGACGACGGTTGTTGTTGATGTGGTTGATGAGTCGTATCTCGCATAGGAGGAAACATAATAGGCCGATCATCGCAGCCAATTAAAAGAGGGAAATTAACCTTAGCTCTTGAACCATGAAACTTAAAAGCCGCTCTATCATAAGCTAATGCAGCTTGTTCAGGCGTATCAAATGTACCTAGCCACAATCGCGCCTTTTTCTTTTCAGGATTCCTTATTTCGGCGGTGAACTTACCCCATGGACGCCTTCTAACTCCTCTATACCGCTTCCAATCCACCTCCACATCAGGTGACGGTCTTTTCTTTTTTTTAGGTACCGTTTCTGTGCAACCTTCTTCTAATTGGCTTGATTCCAAGAAGGTTGCACAGAACAACGGTTGTTCACGACTCTTTTCTTGAGAGTTGTGATTATCTTCATTTAGGTTGGGGAACATATTCAAGAAAGATGAATCGGTGATACGTGGTCGACTATTTTCGGACTCCAAGGACGAAAGGGAGTGAACTATAAACATTAGTATGCAGGTTTGCAAGTTTTATATTCTAACGAGAGGATGGATGTAGGGAAAGGGGGATCACTCTAAACGTACTGTTCATTTGAATGGTCATGAACCTCTTTATAGGAATACGTTAAGTTCATTTACCACAATACTCCGTGAAAAACAAAGAGAAAAAAAGAAAGAAAAAAACCGGCATTAATTGCTATAATAGACATCTTGATTTGATAAATACTCTACCTTGATCTCCATCAATTTGAATATATATATATATATATATATATATATATATATATATATATATATATATATATATAGATGATCAAGGGAGAAGGAAAATTAGGTGGAGAAGAGGGAGAAACAATATGATTCAGTATTTTTATTACTATAATTCGACTTTTTATTATTTGAATTATAATAATATAAAAATAAATCATAGTAATAAAAATACTGAATCATATTGCTTCTCCCTCTTCTCCACCTAATTTTTCTACTTTTTTGATCCCGTTACTATAATGGAGTAGATGTAATGAAATATAAGAGACTATAATTGAAAATCTAGTGTAAGTGTGAACTCTTTAAGAATTTTATTGTATATATTAAACTTATAATATTTACTAGTTGTTTGTGAAATTTGTATGAGATAATTGTATGGATGTCATATGATAGCTTATATAGATAACACGTAAGAAGAATTATACAAAGATAATAGGGGTTAGTGTCTGGGAATGTATGAAACTTTTACCAAATGTCTATTGTGTGTACCCAACTTACATTTGCTAATTTTAATGCATCCAACTTTCAAAAACGATGTTTTGATGTATTTTAATGACGTGTCGATGACGTGTCATTCTCTCCGTATGCCATGTGGCACGCTATACGAATGACACCTCATCAAAACGTCATTTTTAAAAGTTGGATACATTAAAATTAGTAAATGTAAGTTGGGTACACACAATAGACATTTGGTCAAAGTTTGGTACATTTCCAGACACTAAACCCAAGATAATAATAGGGTAAGTGTCTGAAAATGTAATAAACTATGTCAAAAAAACCTGTTGTGTAACTATCAAAACATCTATTGTGTCTTCAATTTTTGATTTATTGTTAAATGTATGTAAATTTTTTTATGTAAGTCTTTTTAAGGATATCATGTGACGATTTATATGGGTGACACACCAGTCAAATTACATACAATTATCGATTATCAAAAATTGAAAACACACATTAGAGGTTTTGAAAGTTAATACACACAATATGGATATTGTCATAGCTTGTTACATTTTTAGACATTTATTAAACAAAAGGTGAATATATACAATAGATGTTTTAAAAGTTTATACATACACATAATATATTTTCGGTCATAGTTTATTACATTCTAAGACCCCTTAATTAATCATATATTATCCGCTTAAACAAATAATTAAACATTTGGAAAAATATACATGATCATGTTCCAAATGAACAAAATTTTGATGCACAAATGGATAATTAATATATATTGAATTAGAAGATTATGCAATATAGTTTGAAAGGTACTTTTTAACCGACTGAATACATATATGTTTGATTGACAAGAGATACAACATGCTATAACATGTTTTTGCAACAAATACTAACATATAGGTGGATACGGCATACAACATTAACTTTATTAATTTTTCAATCTTTATATAAGATAAAATTATATTATATGTTTCAATATTGTTAATTTGATATGAGGTTCCTATACGGATGAATAAAAAAATCACATATTGCTTCTCTCTCTTCTCCCCGAAACCCCAAAACTCAAACCCTAAACCCTAACCCCTAAACCCCAAACCCTAAACCCTAAACGCTTTATAAAACTCTAAACCCTAAATCATACTAAACCCTAAACCCTAATAAACCCTAAACCCTAAAACTAAACCCTAAACCATGAACCCTGCTAAATTCTAACCCTAAACCCTAACAAAAACCGTAAATAAAATGTACAATCAATCACTAACACATGTGTTACTAATTTATAAAACCCACCAAAAAACCGAATTTTTTTTATCGAAAGTATGCCTTGAGGAACGGCAAATCGAAGAGGATAAAACTCTGAAAATTATGGTGCAAGTTTCATGATTTTTCGATTTGTCGTTTGTGAGATAATTGATGTTTGGGGTAAATGAGTTTTGTAGTATGGAACATTCTCTTTGTACGTGTGGCATGATATCATTGGTTCCCTTAGTCTCACTCAAAAATCATGGTCTCATTTGATCCTTATTCTAATTTTACATTTTAGAAATCGATCAACTATTAAAATCATCAATAATTGGAAATCAACTATCATTTTTATCAGTTCTATTGATAGTTATCTCGAAATTCAAAACAAAATTTAACGGGTTATGTACAATACTACTAAAATTATGATTACTTTGAGAGTTGGTTTCTGTTGATACTTCATTTCTATAATATAAAATTAAAAGTTAATTTATATTTTAGATAATTTTCCCATAATTATACGATAATTAATGAGAATGAAGATAGTGAGGTTCCTAACTTCAAATTTATTCTATAATAATCTATACTTTCATAGTTGTTAACTCGTGACTTGACTCGTGATTCGGAGTATTGATTTTTAACTCGTGACTCGTGACTCGACTCGACTCGTAAGAGTCATAAATTTACAATAAATACATATATTTATATCTATATGTATATTATTGTTTAGATTTCTATCCTTGATTGAAATAAAACATGATGAAAGTCATTAAATAACACAAATGTTTAATTTATAATGAATTATTAGTCATTTCCTATCATATTTTCTCATTTTATATTTTTTATTAGATTATATTAAACGTGTGTCCGGTTTCTGACTCGTAAGAGTCGCTCAAGACTTGTAAGAGTCGCCCACGACTCGGAAGAGTCAATAAATGACTCGTAAGAGTCAAAGCCATTTACGAGTCGGGGTCCGAGTCGCCTCGTTTTTTGAATTTCTGAGCCGACTCGTGAATCGTAAGAGTTTAACAACTATGTATACTTTATGTATCTACAATACAATTACATTACATATCCATGGTACGTGATGCATTTCTTATATATATATACATAGGGGGAAGATCAATAGGGAAGTAAAAAAATGGGGGAAGGAGGGAAGCTATTTTTAGCCACACATTCTGGTCAACACAAAAGTCAACGCGGTGGCAAACTTGTAAATAACTTGAAATCCCTTCCCAGATCGTTAACATGCATTTCAAAAGCATGTTAATCAAAATCAAATTTTCAGCACGTTAACATTCATTTACGATGAATGTTAACGCATATACATTATTATACACCGATGAATGTTATGTTATCACATTCAGTTGTGTATAATAACATATATAAATTAATATTCATCATAAATGAATGTTTAAGAGTATTAAGTTGTAATTTTGATTAACATGCTTTCCTGATGAATGTTAACGGTCTGGAATATTTTTCAATCTGTAAAATTCAATTGGAATGACAATCATAATTGGATTTATTACTTGTTTATAAGTTTTGTACGATCAAATTCGTTTAATTTTATTGTTTTCATTGCCAAATCAAAATTTTCTCAAAAATCCAAAAGTTACTCCAATATTCATAATTTTTGATGAATTCGAATTATGACGAATTGAAGATATGTATGATTGCGATTGATGAATTCGAAGATTTATAACGTTTTTGATTGATAAATCTTTGAATTACATGCTTTAATTTGGAATTTTAGATGAAAATTGATTAAATGGGTATTGTGGATGAATATAGAAGAGGAGAAAAAAATGAGTGGTTGAGGTTTGCTTCCCTCCTTCCCTCAATTTTGAAGCTTCCCTCTTGATCATTCCCCTATATATATATATATATAGGTGGGTTAAAATGAGAAGGTTAATTTTCGTAAGAACGTGAGAAACACTTCAAAATCACTTTTTAACTATTGGAAACACATTTTCCTATAAAACTTTTTCAAAGATTACTATTAAAATAACTTTTGGAAGCTATGATATAAATATAAATAAAAAATATTAACTTTTTTTTTCGAACTTATTTTACAGTCGTTACTGTTGTGATTATTTAAGATAATCACAAAATATAACATGATAATCACATGTGATTATTCTCTAATATAATGTGATTATCATGTGTTCGAGATAATCACAAAATATGGCATGATAATCACATATTATTCATGTGATTATCAAGTTATAAAATGTGATTATGATGAATAAAAAATTTAATTAAAAATAATTAAAAAAATAATAAAACGTCAAAAAAAATTTTATTTGAAAAATAACTTCTAAAAGTTACTTAAAAAGAAGCTACGAAGAAATTTATGTAAAATAACATGTTTTGCATAGTTAAAAAGTGATTTTAAAGTGTTTCTCACCTTCTCACGAAAATTACCCTTCTCATTTGAACCTGAGACTATATATATATATATATATATATTGCATTTCGATAGTTGATTTTAGGAAATCGGAAAAATATAGATTAAGCACTTCTAAATTAAAATTGTGTAATTTTCATAATTTAGTTCTTTATCATTTTCATATTATTTTTTTCACAATTACGCCCCATATTTTGAAGGTCTAACTTTACATACCAAGTTATCATTATCGATTCACTATCATTGGTAATACATCAAGAAAAAATAACTAAACACAATATACAATTATTACTGAGTTATGAAATACTGTATTATATAATAATGATAATACCGTGCATAATGCATTTATATATATATATATATATATATATATATATATATATATATATATATATATATACACACACATATATAACACCTTTATGATTTCATCATTCTAATTAAGTTTTAATTTGTTAATTAAGTCCTTTAATTTTTGTAATTTTAAAATAAGATCCTCAACTTATTAAAAAAAGATTTTTTATCAACTACTCAATTTATATATAGAAAGAAATTTAATTCATTAATTAAACATTATCCAAAGCGATATTTAATATTTCTATCATTAATTCACCTAGTATGAAAAAAAATATTTGAAAAGGGTAAATAAAAACTTAAAATAATTATTTTTTTCACTAACTTGATTTCAAAACTTTTAATTTGTTAATCTTTACTTATATAAATCCAATTACATAAAGTAATATTATCATGAATTCAACCAAATGCTTAATATACATATTAACTTACACACTTTATTATTAGAAACAAGATACTAAATATGAAATTTCATATATAAAATCAACGACCCGTGTGTATACATATATATATATATATATTTGTGTTATAATTTACCTCAACAATGTCTGAAGTTCAAAATTACCATTATATTTCATTAATTATCCTAATATTAATAAACTTTCATTTATTATCCAATTATTATTTTGAGTAAATTATAGCGATCATCCCGGTGCTTTGCACGAAATTACACTGATAGTTTTTATCTCTTGAAAATTACATCGATCATCGCTGAATGATACCAAAATGCACGGCGGTAGTCCCTCCCACTAACGACGGTTAAAAAATCCGTTAAGTGTGTTATATGACTTGCACATGAGGGTACATAAGTCTTCATGTCGAGCTTCAAAATACGGTAGTTGGATTAGTTTGGGGAAGAAGAAAAGGGCAGAAAGACTTATGTATCCTTATGTGCGAGTCATGTGACACTTAATGGAATTTTTTTAACTGTCGCTAGTGGAAGGGACTACCGCCGTGCATTTTGGTATCATTCAGGGAAGATCGATGTAACTTCCAAGAGATAAGGACTATCGATGTAATTTTATGCAAAGCACATGAATGATCGGTATAATTTACTCTATTATTTTCGAATGAATCACTAATATATAATTTATTCAAAAACTGCATATTCTTAATTTGAATTCTCTAATAAATATCATTTCAATTTCAATCAATTTCCTTCGCTTAAAAGATTCAGGTAAATAAAACCATCTATACACGCTATAATTTAAATTTTAAACCAAACTTTGTTAGATTTTTTTTAATAAATTGTCAGTTTTTATTCGAAATTTTATAATTGATAATGAAACTAGCTATAAAATATAGTTTTTATTATTATTGACTAGAAAATAATGTTAAATATGCTGTAAACAATATAATGTGCGAGTCGACAATAATTGTTTGTTGCCGCAGCCAGGGGCGGAGCTAGAAGGGGGGCAGTGGGGGCAGTCGCCCCCCTAATTTTTTTAAAGGTAATTAGTGACAGTTTAGGATTTTGACCCCTCTAATGTGATAGAAATGAAAAAAAAAAAAAAAAAATGCCCCCCTTCTTAAAATTTCTAGCTCCACCCCTGGCCGCAACTATGTACGAACACACTATTAATTTACAATTATACGTAGACTACGTGTTAATGGGTTAACAACGAGAGAGATCATTTGTGGAATAACCAATATGACTTTCATTTAATCACCGATACGATATAAAACTGGCAATTGTACTTTGGTTATAAGCACATGATCCTAATTGCACTGCCATTAATATTAGAGTAGAATGTTATAGGAAAGGAACGTAAATTAAAAGACATTCAAAGAGTTGTAATTCTAAGTCACCTTATTTGACTATGGGATCGATATGATATAAGTTATTATTATTATTAATTATGTTGAAATTAAGTAAATTTAATGTTTCCGTATATTCATAGTCAAATATGTCAAACGCTTAATTAATTATCAGACGTTACTTCTATATCGAATTATCGATTAATCGGGTAGATATTCACGATTCGCGAAGACTAGATACTGGGATTTTTATTTAATGTTACTATAATATCCCGCATGTTGATTGTTGCGACGTTTATTAGAATTAGAGTCGATGAAAGCTTAAAATTATTTTTTCCATAAGCTTAAGCTTTTAAGCTTATTGATAAAATTAAATATAGAATAAAAAACCCCGATTGAACAACGTTTTATATATTGAAAAAATAAGCTTTATAACAAACAAAAAAGGCTAATTGAACAAGCTTCAAACTTATGAATATATAAATTAAAGAAATACCATTAGATAAATATATATCATTTGTCAATTAATACTTTAAATTGCACGCATAGCTTTTCAATACATTTATAAAAAAGTAGCTTCGGCTTCCAGATTCAGATAATATCTTCAGCTACCAGTTCGAGCTATAAGCTTTCTGGTACAATCACCAGCTGGTAGTTTTGCGAAACACATCCATAGGCATATAATAGAGCGATACACCGTCGCATTTATATATATAATATGTACTGTTAGAAATGATGTATCATCATAATAACAAAATTGTAACATTTGTAGATCAATTATGATGTCATATTATTTTGTGGAGTTAGGAGGATTTTGTATAAGAAAAAAAATCGTTTTTCATATATCATACATTTTATTACCGCGTATTACCGTGAAAGAACTTAAATTTTAAAAATTGTGAAATTTGAAATTAACAATGAGAAATTGATTATAATTTAAAAAGTTTGTTGTATATCTATTAAAGATTGAGATTAACAATGAGAAATTGAGTAGATGTGATTTAGTTGGTTTCTTCAATAGATTAGTAGTTGAAAAACTGTTGATATAGAACAAGATAATCATTAATCCCTTTTTTCTATTTAAAGTGTCAAAATTACTGTATTGGATTGTATCATTATAAGTGTTTATTTTGGTATTTAACCAATTGGAAAAAAAAAACTTTAACGGGTAGAGATTATATTTAATTTGTGAAAAGTGTATTTAGTGAAGAATTCTATAATGTGTGCTTTATTTAAGGTGGACAATTTGACTGATACGGATAGAGTATTAAAATAAGGTTGGGAAAAAATTTCAATCAATAATAATTAGTAATATCATGACACGTGTCACTTATAAACTCTGTTTTAATTTATTAAAATATAATCAAAAATTGAAAAGACATGTTATGACTTCAGCACTTGATTTATTTTGACAATCAAACTAAATTTTAAAAATTCGTGAGTATCCATCGATTGTGTTTGACAACTACATTTTAAAAGATTACTAGTGATGAGGTGGCTTCTATTTTTAAGAAGATCAATAATTCATCGTAAATAAGTGTAAAACATTTATAAACTTACAAAAGATTATATTATTTATTATGTTCATCAAAATTTAATATTAAAACATCATTAAATACTTTGATTTAAGAAATTCAAATAGAACATTTAAATAACTACTTAATTTTAAAATATATTCGGGTTTTCAGGTCAACCCAAAACCTCATTGGGCAATCCAAACCCGACCCAAAAAATAGAAGGTTGGCAGGTTTGCGAGTCAAAAAACCAAACCAAACCTACTTATTTTCGAGTCGGTTTTGTGTCGGATTTTGAATCATGTCAAAAATTGCTGGCCATAACTAAAACGATATGAAATTGTGTATTTGAATATACTATACAACTAAAGATGCATAATGCACAAGTATATGTTTTGGGTTAGCTCAGTATGACACACTCGGATTATCGCGTTGGTGGGTTAAAGGTTAGAACTAGTCAACTCAAATTTCACCTGATTTTCTAATCGGGTTGAGTATTTCAACTCAATCCAAAACCTACTAACCGGATCTGACCCAAGTAATACATATTGAGTTGGTTTCGTATTAGGGTTTCGGTTCGTATTAAAAAATTGTCAGCCCTACATTAACGTGGTGTTATAAAACTTGATCACCAATTCTTCGGCATGTAAATACGTAATTATATATATGTTTTTAAAATTTGATGAATTTCACACGGATTGTAGTAATGCCACGCTTGACTTCTTTTCTTGAATATTGTAATATTGATTAGTCATATATTCAAAGCAATTTCGTACATAGACATACACATTTAACATTTTCGCTGTATTGCTTATCTCTAACCTTTTTAGACCGTGCACCACCCTTAAATTAGTACTCTAATTAGACTAGGCACTTTAATTATTTTTAGCATCTTTAATAAATGGAGTTTTAAATAAACTGAGACTTAATTGACTACGCTACTTAATTAAAGAATGCTCTATCCGGGATGGAGACAGGGGTTTTCTCTCGAAATATTCGGGTTTCTCTAGGAATTGGTGATGGGTATATGAAGAGGCAATGCCGCTGAGCCCAATATAGCCTTGCAAAAAAAAAAAAATTAAAGAATGCTTAGCATGTGTTCCTTTTTCGGAGGAAAGAAGAAAATTTCATTAAGTTGTACATTATGTTATAAGAGGTAATAATTTATCTAACGTTTAAAGGTAATTACGTGTGCTTAAGGTTGTTTTTGATTGTTCCCAATGACATTATAATATTTACAGTTCACAGTTATAATTGATATTTACAATTCACAATTATAATATTTCCTTGCATAAGTTGGTGTTGGAATACAATTCACAATTATAATATTTCCTTGCATAAGTTGGTGTTGGAAGCCACGTTCTTCTCGTTATGGTGGCATGTCTAGAACTTTAGGAATGCTAGTGTGTTTGCGGTGGTGCAGCCTAAGAAATGCATGTTTTTTGACAACATTGTTACTCAAACATATATTATTTTGGATGAATCATCGAAGTAGGAAGGTTAGAGTTAATTGGACGGCGTGGTTGAAAGACCCGTTAGAAGCTATTTCTAATATGTAACTTTTTGTTTCTCCTCTTTTTTTTGTCTATCTTCTTGCTAGCTTTTAATAAAATTTCGCCGTTCTAGAAAACATTATAATTGACATCTTGAGTAAGTACATAGTTGTACATTAGTATCATCATCGAATCATTTCATTATTGAGACATTGGTTTTGTGCTCGAATAGCAGCTACAAACCATTACTTCAAGACATCATTATTGAGATGTAAAATGGAGGCACAGAGACTAAAATACTCAAATTACAGACAAGTAATGCTTCATTTACACTTCGATCGTTGTGTAAATATAAAGAACAAAATAAGAGGTTTAAAAGTAGTTCTACTATGGAAGTTACCTTCAAAGTTTTATGACTTCCCAAGCAAAGATCTAATGTACATATTTTTGTATGTATCTATGTATATAGTTATTTGTATTTTTATTTTGAGTAAGTTTCAAATGAGTACAGAAAATTTTGTTTTTGTTTTTGTGAACAAAGTACAGGAAATGTTGTGAGAATGAGAGAACCAATATGATTGCGCCACGTGTCATTAAACCCTCTTTCCTCACATTTCTAAAAATTAAATATCTTTCAACGAACTTTTTTTTTCGTTTTTCGGTGGGTTTCGAAAACAACTGACACATGTGTTACCAGCGAGTAACACATGTGTTACCAGAGAGTAACATATGTGATACCAGCTAGTAACACATGTGATACCAGCTAGTAACTCATGTGATACCAGTTAGTAACACGTGTTACTAATTACGTATAATTTGTAAAATCCCAAAAAAAAGTCGTCGAAAAAATACCTTGTGAGATGGCAAATCGAAGAGGAAAAAATGCTAATTTTTATGATGTGATTTTATAATTTTTCGACTTACCGTTTGTGAGATATTTAATTTTTAAAAATGTGAGGGAAAATGAATTTTATGACACGTGACGTATTCTTATTGGTTCATCCATTCTCACCAAATTTTTCATTCTCATTTGAACCTCATTTTTTATATATAATAATATAAAATGTCAAGTTCGATGGAAACACCATTTTATTGTGAAAAACTATAAACACCTTCACAACATACGCCCTGTCTCACCTTCACAAGATTTTAGTATGTATCTGTGTATATCGTTATTAGTATTGTTATCATCCTTTCATATCCAATATAAATGTTTAATATTTGTCATTTAATACAAAGAAATGTTGGTAAATGGTGAAGTTTAAGTTAACTACCTATATAGTGGCATTTCGTTTCGAAATCGTCATGTCCAAATCATTTGTCTTCACAATCAATTTTGATCATTCCTTATGATGCACTTTTAGGAAGTCAGAATCAAACGTTAAGGAGGTATTCGAGAGCGTTGAAGGGTGGTATATAGACTGGGCAATCATTGCTCAGTCTCACGCAAACGAGTAAATACTGGACCAAACTATAAAGTTATTGGGCTGCTTTCGGGATCTCCTAATGTTGGAATGGATTAGAATGGGTAGAGCTACATTCTGGGTCAGAATGGGCGGACATGTGAAAAGTGGTGGGCTGTTATGGGTGGAGACCGTATACGTGAGGAGTGTTGCAGACGAAATTATTTAGGAATTAGTTTGACGGAGATAAAGTAAATGTTGGATACCATCACCTCTAGCACGACACTTCACCGTGACGGCACCATCGTACCACTTCGGTATTCGGAATTTCGGATCTCGCACTTCACTCCTCAACATGATGAGGGGTCTGAAGCACGGGTTCAAACCCGAACAGTCATTTCCGTATTGCATGAACCCAAGCTCGGATCGCGATGCCTTTGAGCTCGGCCAAGACGCACTACGCATGACCTCCAGACAACATCTGACACATAGTACATAAGACAACATTTCATGCAGGTGTTATTTGCATGGATATGCCACTGACCTAGTCGGCCCATCAAATTGGGCCACGTCAGTAGGGATATGAGAGAATGTCTTTTACCCTTTTCCCTTGTTAACATTCTTCTAGAACCTTCTAGAATGTAGGGTTTTGCTATATAAGATAGTGCTTACCCTATTCATCACCAAACACCTCATAAAAATCTTCTCAAAGATTAAGTCTATTGGCACACTCGATGGAGTCTAATTTTGAACAAAGTTTGCACATTAACCGAAGTGTGATAACTTATCTCTCATAAAATTTGCTCTAAATTGCAGTCAAGATGAAAGATGCTTGATCACGTGATTTAAATTATATAAGTTGAAAACAAGTACACTTGTACATAGTGCTTCAAAAGCTATACAGTTAATAGATTATTACTTCTAGAGGTGTAATCAAGTTGAGCTCGACTAGACTCAAGCTCGAGCTCAGCTCGTGTCGAGCCTAGTATACAAAGCTTTAGTTCGGATTGTTTCGTATTTTACAGACTTGGTTCAACTCGTTTATTATAGATTATTATTTTTAATTAAATATTTGTTTATGTATAATTTTTTTTCTAGTTTAAGTTATTTTTAAATATATATATAATTAATAAGATAAGATTTACTATTATAATTTCTATATTATATGTAATCTTTATTATAATGTAATTATATATTAAATAAGTTATATACAAAAAGTATTATTGTATAAAAATGATAAGATCGATATATTAGGCTCGCGAGCATGTTCAAGCTCGAACTCATTTTAGCTCGACCCAAGTTGAGACTACTACATAATTGCATTTCAAGACCCCCTCATAAAGACCGGTTAGAGGCAAAACCGGCCTATTTGTTTACAAAACCGGTCTGCTTGATTGTAATCCGGTCCGCCAAAACTCCTTCCAAATTCTGAAGCGTAAGTAGACCGGTTCATGTTGTCTAAACCGGTCTCTTTGGTACCGGAGGGAAAACAAAATCTATTTTCAAGAATTTTCACATATCCCGCCAACATCCCCAATTTTTTTTTAGTACAGGGAAAATGAAAATTAAAACTTTTCACATATCCGTTTCACAGATCTCACCCACAAATATTCTTATTTTGTGCCACAAGAAGAAACCCCTTTCTTCTCCAAACCCTAAATCGATTGTCACTCCCATCAACTCTAAACCCTAAATCATTTCTCACTGCCATCACCACCAAATCGTCAGCCACTAGCCCACTACCACCACATCCAAACTGCCTACAACCACTGTCAACTCGAAATTACGTCACTTGCTGCTACTTCCACCGTCACCACACCCAAACTGCCACTCACCACTATGAACTTCAATTGGTATGGTTTTTGTAGGTAATGGTAGCTAGGCTTTTATTTCTATTTTTTCTATTTAAATAAAATTTAACAATTTATTTACAAGTTTTATTCTTAAAATTGTTATATGTAATGCTGTGTTGATTTTGTAAGGTATGTGAAGGTTTATATTTATATGTTCATAGTTATTTTTTGCTAGTAATTAGTTACTAATGTGTACTATAAATTGTTGGATTTTTGTTTACTTGAGCTAGTAATCAATAATAGCGCTAACTTATTTTTTTGTGTTATTTTACCATTAGTTTTACAATAACTTTAGTCTTTAGTATTGAATTTACCATGATACATTTAACAGTTTTGTGTTAATTTATGTTACAAGTAGTAACATATATTTGAGTTGCTCAATTCATGATGCTTATTCAGTAGTAGCTTTTTTAATGTAATACTTTGATTGTATATATGCATACTAGTAATAGTTGTGCTTATAAACTTATACATAGTTTCAATACAAAGATTATTAGCAATACATGTGTATTTGATATAGTACTTGAGGTTCACTTGGTAAGACTTCAAACTTTGATGCAGGGTTGGAATTATGTTCTCAGATAGTATTTGTTTTCATGGTATCTGTTATAAATATAAGTGCCATTCAGATTCAAGATCTTAAAGAGTTACAATATGAGTTGTTTTATAGAATTTGCTTAATAAGTTCTGATGTTAATTGTTATTGTAGGACCAAAACAGTATTAATATGGGTGAGCCACAGCAAGGCAAAATGTTAGAAGATGATAATCCAGGCTCGCTATGTTCAAAACATTTCCTAGACACAAGTTCATGGATAAGGGTTTCAGTCCTTGTAATCATGAAGACTACCGCATCATATCGGATGAAGCATGAGCAGATTTCTGCTGGAAGGAAGATACACCGGCGAGAAGGCTCTGTTTGAATTTATCTTGTATCATAATGGACATTATATTGTATTTTAATATTGTTACTCAATGTTTGTTACGCATATGTGAAGGCACAACGTGAAAAAGGAAGGTTAAATGCCATGAAACAAACGAATTACGCAGCTCTAGATGGAAGGAAGAGAGACTTGATGAAGAAAAAAGGACTGAGTTTCTGTGTGAGAAATTGGATATTAGCGATGTCTAAGCGCAATGAAAGTGGGAAGTGGACATTTACCTCTGATATCGATTCTATATGTCATGCAGAATCGTTAAGGTAGATCAACTCGGTATATTATCCTTTACTATACATATATATGGTGATAAAGATGCACTGTATTTCAATATATTTCTACACAATCATTCAATACGCTTATGTTGAATGTCTGCACTATCACTCAATAAGCTTCTGAAAAATTTCTTTACGGTCTTAAAATACCTCTTTGCACAGTTTTTCCAGTTAAATTTCGCACAGATTGATAGAGATATTGCTTTTTTAACATGTAAAACTTGTGTTAAAATTTAGTGCATTTAACAACCCGGTGGCTGGGAATGCGGGTATTACATGCTTAGTTGGATGTATCCTATCATAAACCGTCATGAGGATCTTGATGTTAATGAGGTAAGTATTTGAATAGTTTTTAGATTTTTTTTTTTTTTTGCACTCATTAGTTAGATGATGATGTCATATATTATTTATGTAAATACAGATCGACTCGGATAAACGTTCATTGTCTACACGGGACATAGATGATGTGGTTGCTAGGTGGCATAAGATGTGATTAGGTATATTTGTCATTTTCGAACAAACTTTGTTTATGTTAGCACAAAGAAGATACAGTTCACTCAATGATTGCCTTTGGGTTCCGAACCCCTGTTTTGGTTAGGAACATTCGGTAGTGAATCAGGCTCGAGTATAAAGCTTGGTTTGCTTGATTTTTGTAGGAACATTCAATAGTTAATCATGCCAGACTAAGATACTTGTTTTGGTTACTTATGTTGTAGAATTCTGTAATATATTATGGCCTATTATGGCACTTTTTGTTAAATGTATGGCAATGACATTATAAGTGTATTATTCTTTTGTAAGTTTTTAGTTGAATTGTTATGTGTTTATGGGTTTACAATAAGTTATTGTGACTTGAATTTTGGTTGTATAGAATACGGTTGTGGTTTGGTGTGACACCCGTCAATTTAGGACTAGTAATTAGTGCCTAATCAAGTTTTAATACATGTAATTAGTTCTGTGTTAGGCTAATTAATGTATCAATTATTATATATATTGTTGAATATATATATATCTACACAATTATGCGGTTTGTTTAAATCGTACGAGTTTCAAATCGAATGAATTTCGATACAATAAATACGGACGTTGGTGACCAATTTTATTAAATAACGCAACATTATTTAATAACGCTATTATATCAAAAATATTATTATGACAATATTTCGTATTCATCTCGGAGCATACAAACAAAACTTATATGATTTGAAAATGTAAAACGCGCAAACAAACTAAGTTACATTTTATAATTTTCGGAACTTAAATAATTCAACTAGAATATCTAGTAATTATTCGTATTTTAAAACGTATATTAAAACATATAAAATAAATATTTAACGTTTAAACTATCGGGAAAACGAACACCGCACGGAGCGCGATTGCACGGAGTTAAAAGTGGAGACCCACACTCGGTGGGCCCCCACCGAAATCAGCCACCAAGAGGGGGTCATCACCTCCCCCTCATTTCATTTCTACCTTTCCACCTCTCTCTCTCTACCAATTTTCTCTCAAAATCTCACCACCACCATTTCATCAAAATCACAAAAATTAGAACACTAAACGACATCAAAATAATTACGGAAAAGGAACCACCTCAACGCGATCTACACTTTCATCTTTTCGGATTTTCAATCCGACACCGCGTAAGTTTTTGACAAATTCTCGAAATCTCTCGTTTTAACTTGTTTTTACATGTTTATGAGTTAGATAACATGTATATGTCCAATACTAGTAATATAACAAGGTTTTATAAACTAAAAATGAGTTTGATTTGGGTTTTGAGGTTAAAAATCCCGTCAGTCGAAAGTGTCTGGGCTGATGTTCTTCAATGCGACACAAGCCTTGTGTCGCATACTATGTCGTATTTTGACCGTTATGTCGCATCTGGTGTCGTACCAAACCTGTAGGGTCGTAACTCATGCGACACAATATTGTGTCGTACTCTGTGTCGCAAACTATGTCGTATTCTATACGACACAACCACTATGTCGCTATTGATTTAGCATTCCGAACCTACGCGACACAACTCTTGTGTCGTATAGGTATTATGTCGCATCTATAATGCGACACAACCGTTGTATCGCATGACGTGTCCTTGTGTCGCATATAGTGTCGCAAAACACAGCAGATTTACAATTTAATTCCAAGTTAAGTGTTAAACAATTAGGACTTCAAACGATTAAACAACATAACTTCTAAAGGACATTGAAACATGTTTTTCAAGCATAACACTTCAAACAAATTTGGATATGGCGAGATTATTACTTCAACTAAACCACCAACGGGCCGTACGTGTTTTCAAAACATATTTCAAAATCAAACAAGTCGTTGTAACTTGTATCAATTCAATCTAACAAGTCGTTGTAACTTGTATCAATTCAATCAAACAAGTCGTTGTAACTTGTATCAATTCAATCAAACAAGTCGTAGTAACTTGTAACAATACAATCAACCAGATCGTAGTAATTTGGACATATATAGTTGTATAACAACTACAAGGGTAGTCTTTCGAGATACCGATACAATTAATAACAATCAAGTGTCGTGAACACATTCAGGTTTCAAGTCTTTGGACATCGATTCACAGCTAATTACTTCAAGTTTATTAAATTAAACACTTCAAGACTCAGGTGAGTTTCATGGCCCCATTTTCACTATTTTACAACTAGGGATGTGATATTACTGCTCTGTTTTGTTTTACAAGTAGAACGCAAGTACCAACCTTCAAATACTACATGAGTTTCAAGCTAATCAATTTAAAGTCCTCTATAGCATAGTCTCTAATATTTTAGCGTGAATGTTAGTATATGATTTCATATGGGATTGACAATCCTCATCCGGGTTAGCACGCACTAACCGGTCAAACGGATGTATTAGCATTTGGGAAGACGAGTGTGGATTAGACACTCGTAGGAGGCAAAACAAGTTAGGTTTCCTTAATTGGACCTAGCGCTCAAGTTAAGTTCAGACTATGTGCTCATGGATTGTATAACTTTTATTTTGCTTAATTGCATTTTAAATTCAATATAAATCTTGCGGTTCTTACAACTATACATTGACATACAAACCTGTGAGCTCACCAGCGTTTTCGCTGACCCCTTTTAGTATTTATCACAGGTACCCAGCAGTAGGTTGGCTGCACAGGCAGGGACTATTAGCTCGAGTCAGCATACATACAACTAGAGATTTGATCGCATTATTATATTTTGTAAAAGTAATTATGCCATGTAATCTCTCAAATTTCAGGAACCGAGCTAATGTAACATTATTTTGATGTAAACGCTTACTTTATTAATACAAGTTTAAAACGACGCATATAGTGGTCGTTCATTATATCTTATGTGCTTTGTATATTGATTAGTGACACCCAAATCGAGCTTCCGCAAATCATTAAATTTGGGGGTGTCACAGATTGGTATCAGAGCCTAAGGTTATAGTGAACTAGGTTGCATTTAGTGGGCCTAGACTATGACCGTCAGGCAGTATTCCCTATTAAGTATAACCAGTTCAGGGATTACAGCATACGAATTTAATTTAACATAGCTTTATCAACTATGTACAATTAAATAAAGATGATGTAAGATCTGAAGGAAGTTATGGCTGAACAGGATACACTAGTTGACTCTGACCTCGAGAGAACCGGGACTCAAAACATGTCTGTGCTAGACACTCAATAGGTTATTATGTGATATACATACATATACATAAATAGACCTCACTTACAATCTTAGGCTATATTATATTATATGAATATAGGACTCATTCTTTCTAACGCTTTGTCATGGAATGGCAAACACACCACCTAGTTCATCACGCTCTCACCCGCATGGCTCGCGAAATCCAAGGGTAGCTAGGAGGGACACCGGGTTGCCTCGAGCTAGCCCATACCCCACTCACTATACACCACCTGTCTTAGCCGCTAGGCTACACCATCATGAATTTCGGACTAGTATCTTACTTCCTTTCATTGTCCTTTCTTACTCAGCATCATGCCTCCTCGCCGACAAATCACCCTTAGTGAAGCTGAGATCGCGGGGCTGATTGCCCGCAGTGTGACCCAAGCCTTGGCTGCCCGAACACCACCACCCAGTAGCGAGGACACAGCCAACAATGCTCCAGCACCCAGACCCTGCTCATATAAGGACTTTCTGAGCTGCAAACCACTATACTTCAAGGGCACGGAAGGTGCTATTGGTTTGAGCCGATGGATAGAACGCATAGAATCTGTTTTCAGCCTATGCAACTGCACCGAGGAAAACAAGGTAAAGTTTGCCTCCTACACTTTCCAGGAAGGATCCCTCACATGGTGGAACGCCCATGCCAACTCTGTGGGTCTTGAGATAGCTAATCAGCTACCTTGGGCCTAGTTGAAGAACAAAATGAGGGAGAAGTATTGTCCCGAGGAAGAGATACACCGATTAGAAGAGGAGTTCTGGCAACTAGCTGTGCAGGGGACCAATATTGAGGGATACACCATCAAGTTCCAGCAATACGCGTCCCTGTGCCCTAGTCTGGTGGAACCAGAGAAAAAGGGGGTTAAGAAATACATCCGCGGCCTTCCCGAGAGCATTCAAGGAAGTGTCGCCTCATCACAACCAGCCACCACTGAAAGTGCTATCAGGCTAGCACAAGAGCTCATGGCACTAGTGGTCAGCCGCGAGAAATCCAACAACAACAAACGTAAATCCACCGAACCACACAGCAGCCACCAAAACAAAAAGTCCAACGCCATCCAAGCTTACAACACCAACACCGAACCCAAACGCACCTACACTGGGGACAGACCATATTGTTCCAAGTGTAACTACCACCATCATGGCCCATGCAAATCTCCTTGCAACAACTGCAGGAAGTACGGGCATTCATCCAAAGACTGCCAAGCCCCTAAATCACAAAACAACAACCAACAACCCAAAACCTGTTATAGATGCGGGGAGACGGGACATTTCAGGGATGCATGTCCCAAACGGAAGAACAACAACAACAACGTCAAGGGAAAAGCCTTCGTGCTCAAATCTGGGAACGCCCGTCAAGACCCGAATGTGGTCAGGGGTATGTTCCTCATCAACAATTTAACTGCTTCAATTCTGTTTGATACTGGCGCTGATAGGAGTTTTATTTCCGATGAGTTTTGCCCATTACTTGATATCACCCCAGTTGCCTTAGATGTTAAGTACACTGTAGAGCTTGCAAATGGTAAACTTATGGAAACCAAGAGTGTGATCCCTAATTGCACTTTAAATCTAGCCGACGAAATTTTCTCAATAGATCTCATGCCTGTTAAGATAGGAAGTTTCGATGTCATTGTTGGAATGGACTGGTTGTCCAAGCATCGGGCTGAAATTATCTGTGGTGACAAAGTTATTCGTATACCTCTCGCCACCGGTGGAACCTTAATTATACAGGGGGAGACCGGTTGGACGAGACTCAATATCATGTCTTGCTTGAAAACCCGCAAATTTCTGAAAAAGGGCTATCCCGCAATCCTCGCACACATCATGGAGAAAAAGTCGGAGGAGAAGCGACTTGAGGATGTGCCAATTGTCCGAGACTTTCCTGAAGTCTTTCCTGAAGAATTGCCTGGTCTACCACCACCAAGACAGGTTGATGTGACACTCCTCCAAATTAGGTATATAATTATACTTAATTTCATGCAATTCTTACGCTAATTCCCTGCAATTGTTTTAAACTAAACTTATGATGTGATGTCAGTCTAGCGAGCCCTAAACAATAATACTAAAAGTATTACATGATACGTAGTTATTTATAAATTACGTACGAACGTATCGGAACGAAGCCGACAAATAAATAACAAAAGTTTCGTGACACAAAAATAATTAATAATGAAATTATTAATTACGAGTACTTATATATCTATAACGAATAGACAAAAGGGTTTAAATATACGTTTAACATAAAACGTATTATAACACGAACAGAAACAATTCTAAAACGCGCATACGACGTCGAATCATAAAAATACAAATTTTCTCGTTCGTTTGGAAGAAGTTAGAACATTACTTCAAAATATGAAATCCTAAATTTACTGAAAATTGGCGCTCAATTAACTGCGCTCAGTAAAATGTACAAAAATGTACAACTATCAAAAATAATGATAACCTCATTATTCTGAAAACATATTACGAACCAGGAGAGCATCTACAAAATAAAAATATAAAATGTTAAATTTTATATTGCTATAATTATACCCGTACTCGAGATTGGTGGGACAAAAATCCCACCAACCTTCAATAATGCAGGAGACAGATGGTTTTAAAACCATACTCCCTCCCATCTTTCTGTGATCTTCGACACTTACACACACACCACCAAATTTTTCATTTTCTTTTCTCTTTGATTTGGAGGAACACAAACAAGATCAGAAGCAAGTAGAAGTGGAACAAATCCAGTGGCTTCACCATCATCATCATCAAACGTTCATCATTTTCATCATTTTCATTTTGTAAGAAAACTTTCAAATCTTTGTTTCTTTACTTAAATTTCGTATATATGGTGATAACATAACATAATCAAAGTATATAACACATAAATTCGAAAGATTGATGAATTGTTCTTGAAAATGAGTTTGAGAAACCAAAACCATAAAACTAAAATCGATTGGTGAAAACATGTTTAAATGAAGTAACAACTTGTTAAAAACATGTTACAAAGTGTTTATATAACATATTAAGGTGTTTGATCATGTTAAAAATCGGTTACATATATAAACCCGTATGATTTTGAAGTAACAGAGTCGAACTAGCTGCTGTAAACACTCGGAATACGGCGTATTCTTTCGAATACGGCGTATTCCCCATTGTTAATCATAAACGATTTTGTAGAACTAGTCGAATCCGGCGTATTCATTTTAATACGGCGGATTCCCCAGCTGAAACATTGGTGAATACGGCGTATTCCATCGAATACGGCGTATTCCCCATTTAAAACTCGAACACTTTAAACAACCCAGATGAATCCGGCGTATTCACGGGAATACGGCGGATTCCCAATCTTTGAAACTACGAATACGGCGTATTCAGTTAAATACGGCGTATTCCCACCCTTGACCCGCACCCAAACCTTCGGCTAAAACGATGAACGAGTAAAAGACACGCTTGATCCGACGGATCATCGGTGATCCGGTGGATCCTTTTTAAACTCGAATGAATACGGCGTATTCACCAGAATACGGCGTATTCCCCTATTTTCGAATGAATACGGCGTATTCATCAGAATACGGCGTATTCCCCTGATTTGGCCCGAATCCGGCGTATTCACCAGAATACGGCGTATTCACCCTTTTTGGTCCAGTCACTGACTTTTGCATTGTAATATAATGTACAAACAATTAATGGTACAGAATGCTACGACATGGGACTTAGAACTAGACGGACATATTATTGAGACATGATAATTCGGACGATTCGACAAACAAACATAACTTGGGAAAAATATTATTTATTTTCCAACAACAAACATCAACGAAATACACAAACTTAAGAAATTGATAATTTCTTCAAACGAATAAACTATTAACATAAGTAAACAAAGTACTTATAGTTAATACATTGTTGTGTATAGGTTGACTACGTTTGGGCTTCGTTATCTTATCTCGCTAGCATTCACATCCGAGCACTCACAGTGAGTTCACAAACCCCTTTTAAATGTTTTAATGTTTTAAAACCTCGGGGTGGAAAACATAGAAATCGTATGTATATTTGCATGCGACAACTGATTTAAATACTAGATGTATTTACTTAAACTATTAATGAAATGTGATTTCATACTGTAATTGATTAAATACTGCATGTATTTGCTGAAATTGTTTATGAAGGGGTACTTCATACTTGAACTGTTTGTGAAAGGGTATTTCACACGACAATTTGAACTGTGTTTTATGAAGGGGTACTTCATACTTGAACTATTTGTGAAAGGGTATTTCACACAACTATTTGAACTATGTTTTATGAAATGTTTTTCATAACTATTTTGGGAATTTAGGAAACGAATCTTGGTACGGATCTAGGCTGAACGATGTAGTGCATAAAAGACCTTATGGCTACAGACTATAACCATTAGCTAGGTGACTCTAGCCACTGAGTATACGGATAGTACTATCGCCGTGACGACCCTCCTACGGATTTGGGAGCGTATACTTAATTGTCCAGCATGGCAAACAACAACAGATTAGGGTTGTGGTTTGGTTATAGGGTTAGATCGGGTTACCTTACTTGACAGGTTTAGCTCACCTTTCAAGGGATCACCGTCTAAATATTCCCACTAAACTATTGATTAGGAAAGGATTTCCTACGTACACTGATTTGGAAATGTTAATCTTTATTTAGGTTAACTTGTGTTTCCTACTGATAACTGATTTAGGAAATGTTATTTGTTAATAACTTGTGTTTCCTACTTGACAAACAACACTTATTTGGAAATGTTATTCTTAAATGATTAACTTGTGTTTCCTACATAACAAACAAACTTGTGAATTCACTCAACAATTTTGTTGATGTTTTACTCTATGTTTTTCAGGGAATTAGCAGCGTAAGTAAGATCTGCATGCATATCAGGACGGACTACCCTGGACTTGTTAGGATGCCACTACTTTTGGGACACATGGATTTCCTCTGTATAACTGCAACTACTGCAGTCATACCTATGAAATCTACTTTTGATATTATGTATTTTATGAAATACTGATTTCAACTACTACTATTACTGTTACCACTTTTCAAGTGGTAATCTTTTGTAAAACTTTAACTAATGGCATCTTAATCTATTTCGTTCTGCGATAATCATATGCTCTGAGTATGTATGTAACTGTTGGTTGGTTTACTGCTCGCACCCCCGCCACGTCACTAAGCTTCCGCAAACCACTCTACGTAATTGTAATTACCGTTTGGCGGGGTGTGACAGACTTGGTATCAGAGCCATTGGTTATAGCGAACTAGAAGTCTTTAGGTGACTGAAAACCTTAGAGACCTAGACTATAGCCTTGGCTAGAACATTTGTGCATTCAGGCATACATACTTTGCATACAACTAACATACGACTGACACGCCACACTCAATTTCTTTTGTCACAGTATGTCTAGTCAATCACATTACCATGTTTACGCTTCGGATGAAGAGCCGACCGAGGCTACTTTTGAGGGTCCCGCAATTACAGTAGGGGATGAGTCATCAGTTCATGTGAGAGCTATGTCTGATGACACTAGTGATGCTTACTTAGTACCACCTCCGACCGCACCTGTGGTCACACCTACCTCTACACCACCTGTTGCGAGTACTTCTCGTGTGCCTGTACCTAGGATGACAGCTAGGATCTGTGTTCGGGATTTTCCCAGGGGACCACTCGCACCGCGCGATAAGGCGCCAGAGACTGAGACTGAGGTTCCAGTTGTCGAGCCGCCACAGAAGAGGCTCCGACCTTCTCATCTGGACTGGATGCCTCGAGTATTGAGAGAGTGGAGATCACTAGAGGGTATTCCCTCGACCTTTGAGATTGGAGAGTCCTCCCACTCACCACCATCTGCATATCTCACAGGTGAGCCTCTGGAGCTCACTGTGCCTACCCTTGTGGCTGTGGTTCACACCATGTTTAGGATATCATCTAGCAGGAGCAGAGATGTGATGGAGTTACTGAGCGATGCCTCCCGTACTGATATGGATATGGCTATGCTCCATCAGAGGATGGATTTTGTGGAGACTCACCGTCTGACAGACTGGCAGAGTCTAGCATCCACCCGTGCACGCGTTGCAGCTTTAGAGAGGCGTGCTAGGGTGTCAGAGATTGTTGCTAGTGTTTGTGTGATGACTGCAGCAGTGATGGTTGCGGTTAGGATGTATTTACCCTGGTTCCGTTAGGTTTGTGTATGGCGGTTGTGCCTACACCATATTAGACTATTACTTTTGGGGAAATAGATGTATGTATTAATTATGGACTAGCTGTATGTTGGATGGAACTTTGTTAGTAGAATGGGTATATGTATAGGAAACCCATCATCTTTTATATAACGCTAACCATCGATGGGTATATTAGAAATCCCATCTCATTTTGTACTAAACTCATGTAACAGCGTTATGATCTTTAATATATAATGTATGCTTGGTTTACGCCTCGTATTCATTATGCTTATTATCAACCATGTTATTTCATCTTACAACTGTCGACTTGTGATTAAACCTATACTTTATCGACACTTTGTGACCAACTCTTGTAAACCCTGAAACATTTTACAGCTTGATGATTGATTATTCTTGAGAACCTCTGAAATTTACAGTGTTAAACGACAATGAAAAGAAATATGTATTGGACATTATATAATGACGCCTGGCCAACGTGATTATATTATGCTAGATACATGTGGGCGTTTCAAAGTTGTAAGGCACTTGTTGTAAAACTCTATTCATTCATCTTTTCATGTCATTCATTTCTATCAAATGTGAATCTTTGATCTATTCACATTCGATATCTCAACATTAACACTCTGCATTTTATTCATCGCAGAGCTGAATCATGCCTCCCAAACGACGAGCTACTAGAAACAGTCAAAAGACGACTACGCCTCCACCACCACCCACTGAAACCACCGAACAAATGATCGCACGAAGAATAGCTGAAGGTATTGCTGAATATGAGGCAAGCCGTAATCGCGAACCCGTAGTTAACAACAGTGGATCTACCCCTGTTAATACTGAGACAACCGTGAATGCTGGCCGAGGGTGTTCATACAAAACATTTCAGGCTTGTAAGCCGATTTCTTTTCGTGGCACCGAGGGTGCAATTGGTATGATTCACTGGATAGAGAAAACTGAGTCGGTATTGGATATTAGTGACTGTTCACCTGACTGTATGGTGAAGTATGCTGCTTGCACTTTGGCTGACAAAGCGCTCACTTGGTGGAACAGTCAGATCCAATCACTTGGTCGACCAGCTGCTTATTCAATGTCATGGGGAACATTTAAGAATCTGATGTTGGAGGAATTCTGCCCTCGCAGTGAGATGCAGAAATTAGAAACAGAGTTGTGGAACATCACCATGATTGGTGCCGATATTGCTGGGTACACCACTAAGTTTCAGGAGCTTGCACGTCTAGTGCCACATATGGTGACACCCGAGTATAAGCGTATTGAGCGCTACATATTTGGTCTAGTACCACAAATCCGCAGTCTAGTGACATCATCTAAACCGGACACTTTCAGGAGTGCTGTTACTCTAGCACAAAGTTTGACCGATGAGGCAGTCAGGATGGGAAATCTGACTAAGAAAGCTGTGTCGGGAAAAGGTGAACCGAACAGTACTGATGTTAGTAGTTCTGGTGGTGCAAAGCGAAAGTGGAACGGTAGTGGTACTGATCGTCAGGGTCAACAGAACAAGAAATCTTCTGGAAATGCGAAAGCATATGTTGCCACTACCACCGAATCGAAACCATACCTGGGTAACAAACCCAAATGTGGTAAGTGTAACCGACACCACGAAGGTGGGTGTGGGTATTGTGGAAACTGTAGGGCATGGGGACATAGAACCCGAGAATGCAAAACTAACCCTCCTCCACGAGCAAACACTGAGCGTCAAAACCAGGGATGTTTTGAATGTGGTGAGCAAGGACACTACCGTAACCGATGCCCTAAGCTCAACAACAACAACCGCGGTAACAACAATAACCGAACCAACAACATCAACAACCAACCGGCTCAAGGAAGGGCATTCGTGATCGGGGCACAAGAGGCACGCCAGGACCCTAACACCGTCACTGGTACGTTTCTTGTAAACAATCATTATGCCTCTGTGTTAATTGATTCGGGTGCTGATTTAAGTTTTGTGTCTACTGAATTTAGACCACTATTAGAACTTGAATCCCGTAAGTTAGACAACAAGTATACCATAGAATTAGCCGATGGTGAGTTAATCGAATCAGGAGAAATAGTACCGGGATGTACCTTGGAGTTAGAAGGTCATCTCTTCGAAATAGACTTACTACCGGTTAAGTTGGGAAGTTTTGACGTTGTAGTCGGTATGGATTGGTTATCTAAGAACCGCGCTGAAATCATATGTCATGATAAACTGGTACGATTACCACTGTCAACAGGAGAAACACTTGTGGTTCAAGGTGAGAAACGAAAAAGTACCACAAAAATGATTTCGTGCTTGAAGGCCAGTAAGTATCTCCGAAAGGGGTACCAAGCATTTTTGGCACACATTGTAGAAAAGAAAACTGAGGAGCGACGTATAGACGATGTGCCCATTGTACGCGACTATCCAGGAGTATTCCCTGATGAGTTGCCGGGATTGCCACCCCCACGACAAGTTGAGTTTCACATTGACCTGGTGCCAGGAGCCGCACCTATCGCACGAGCACCTTATCGTCTAGCTCCCTCGGAAATGCAAGAGCTGTCTACGCAACTGCAAGAACTTCTAGACTTGGGATTCATCCGACCGAGCTTTTCCCCTTGGGGAGCTCCGGTTTTGTTTGTTAAGAAAAAGGATGGATCTATGCGGATGTGCATCGATTATCGGGAACTGAACAAGGTAACTATCAAGAACCGATACCCGCTACCACGTATTGACGATCTGTTTGATCAACTGCAAGGGTCAAGTTATTATTCAAAAATTGACCTACGATCTGGTTACCATCAACTTAAGGTACGAGAAGAGGATGTACCGAAAACTGCTTTTAGGACTCGTTACGGTCACTACGAGTTTCTAGTCATGCCTTTTGGGCTGACCAATGCACCAGCAGTATTCATGGATTTGATGAACAGAGTGTGCAAACCCTATTTGGATAAATTCGTCATTGTGTTTATTGACGACATCTTGGTATACTCACGATCGAAAGAGGATCACGAGCAACATCTGAAGCTTGTTCTCGAACTACTACAAAAAGAGAAGCTTTATGCAAAGTTCTCTAAATGCGAATTTTGGATACGAGAGGTTCAATTCCTTGGTCATGTGATAAATGACAAGGGAATTCATGTAGACCCATCCAAAATTGAGGCAATCAACAACTGGGAAGCACCGAAAACCCCAACGGAAGTACGACAATTTCTTGGTCTAGCTGGCTATTACAGGCGATTCATCGCAAACTTTTCAGAGATAGCCCAGCCACTTACCACACTAACTCAAAAAGACAAGAAATTTGAGTGGAATGAGAAACAGGAGAATGCATTCCAACTATTGAAACAGAAACTGAGCAGCGCACCCATACTATCCCTACCTGAAGGAGTAGATAACTTTGTTGTTTACTGTGATGCTTCGCATCAGGGATTGGGTTGTGTACTGATGCAAAATGAAAAGGTCATTGCTTATGCATCACGACAACTAAAAGTGCATGAGAAAAACTATACGACTCATGATTTGGAATTGGGAGCCGTTGTTTTTGCACTAAAGATCTGGAGACACTACCTATACGGTACAAAGTGTACGATCTTCACTGATCATAAGAGCCTACAACATATATTCGACCAAAAAGAACTTAACATGAGACAACGACGTTGGGTCGAATTACTTAACGATTACGACTGTGAAATAAAGTATCACCCGGGTAAAGCTAACGTAGTAGCAGATGCCCTGAGTCGTAAGGAACGAATCAAACCTCGAAGAGTTCGAGCTTTGGGATTGACAATCCATTCGAATCTCATTACTTAAATTCGTGAAGCTCAAGAACTTGCTTTCACTCCCGAACGTCTTAAGGATGAATCCTTGAAGGGAATGGAAAAACAACTCGAGAAAAAGGACAACGGGGTGTTGTACTTCATGAACCGAATTTGGGTACCATGCGTAGATGAGTTACGCAAGCTGATTTTGGACGAGGCACATAAGTCCAATTACTCAATACATCCTGGTGCAGACAAGATGTACCATGACTTGAAGGGCTTCTACTGGTGGCCTGGAATGAAACGTGACATCGCCACCTACGTTAGCAAATGCTTAACTTGCTCGAAGGTAAAGGTGGAATACCAAAAGCCGTCTGGGCTTTTGCAACAGCCTGAGTTGCCCAAATGGAAATGGGAGCAAATAACAATGGACTTCATTACGAAATTACCTAGAACGGCATCGGGAGCAAATGCCATATGGGTGATTGTCGATCGATTGACGAAATCAGCCCACTTCCTCGCTATTAAGGAAACGGATGGAATGGAGAAACTAGCTAAAATCTATATTAAAGAGATTGTTTCTCGGCATGGTGTGCCACTATCCATCATCTCTGATAGAGATGCACGATTCACTTCTCGCTTTTGGCAAACATTACAACAGGCAATGGGTACTCGACTTGATATGAGTACTGCCTATCACCCGCAGACTGACGGCCAAAGTGAGCGAACTATACAGACGCTCGAAGACTTGTTGCGAGCATGTGTGATAGACTTTGGAGGTAACTGGGATACTCACCTACCTCTAGCTGAATTCTCTTACAACAATAGTTATCACACGAGTATACAGATGGCACCATTTGAGGCGTTATATGGACGCAAGTGCCGATCACCACTCTGTTGGGCAGAGTTGGACGACAGACAACTATCTGGACCCGAACTTGTCCAGGAAACCACTGACAAAATAACTCAAGTATTGAGCCGACTGAAAGCGGCACGAGATCGACAAAAGAGTTACGCTGATAACCGCCGTAAACCTCTTGAGTTTCAAGTAGGGGACAAAGTCCTACTCAAAGTATCTCCCTGGAAAGGAGTAGCACGATTTGGCAAACGAGGAAAGCTGAACCCACGATACATCGGACCATTTGAAATCCTCGCTAGGATTGGTCCTGTCGCTTACAAGCTCAAACTACCGCAAGAGCTTAGTAGCATACACGATACTTTTCACGTTAGCAACCTCAAAAAGTGTCTTTCTGATGAAACACTTATCATTCCTCCTGACGAAGTCTTCATTGACTCAAAACTTAACTTTGTGGAGGAACCTATTGAAGTTATGGATTCTAAAACGCAGAAACTTCGACACAAACGAATCAAACTGGTTAAAGTTCGTTGGAACTCGAAACATGGCCCAGAGTTTACCTGGGAACGAGAGGATGAAATACGAAAGAAATACCCCAACCTATTTGAGAGCGTGACCGAGACTCACGGCTCAACTTAAATCTCGGGACGAGATTTCACTAACGGGGGGAGAATGTGACACTCCTCCAAATTAGGTATATAATTATACTTAATTTCATGCAATTCTTACGCTAATTCCCTGCAATTGTTTTAAACTAAACTTATGATGTGATGTCAGTCTAGCGAGCCCTAAACAATAATACTAAAAGTATTACATGATACGTAGTTATTTATAAATTACGTACGAACGTATCGGAACGAAGCCGACAAATAAATAACAAATGTTTCGTGACACAAAAATAATTAATAATGAAATTATTAATTACGAGTACTTATATATCTATAACGAATAGACAAAAGGGTTTAAATATACGTTTAACATAAAACGTATTATAACACGAACAGAAACAATTCTAAAACGCGCATACGACGTCGAATCATAAAAATACAAATTTTCTCGTTCGTTTGGAAGAAGTTAGAACATTACTTCAAAATATGAAATCCTAAATTTACTGAAAATTGGCGCTCAATTAACTGCGCTCAGTAAAATGTACAAAAATGTACAACTATCAAAAATAATGATAACCTCATTATTCTGAAAACATATTACGAACCAGGAGAGCATCTACAAAATAAAAATATAAAATGTTAAATTTTATATTGCTATAATTATACCCGTACTCGAGATTGGTGGGACAAAAATCCCACCAACCTTCAATAATGCAGGAGACAGATGGTTTTAAAACCATACTCCCTCCCATCTTTCTGTGATCTTCGACACTTACACACACACCACCAAATTTTTCATTTTCTTTTCTCTTTGATTTGGAGGAACACAAACAAGATCAGAAGCAAGTAGAAGTGGAACAAATCCAGTGGCTTCACCATCATCATCATCAAACGTTCATCATTTTCATCATTTTCATTTTGTAAGAAAACTTTCAAATCTTTGTTTCTTTACTTAAATTTCGTATATATGGTGATAACATAACATAATCAAAGTATATAACACATAAATTCGAAAGATTGATGAATTGTTCTTGAAAATGAGTTTGAGAAACCAAAACCATAAAACTAAAATCGATTGGTGAAAACATGTTTAAATGAAGTAACAACTTGTTAAAAACATGTTACAAAGTGTTTATATAACATATTAAGGTGTTTGATCATGTTAAAAATCGGTTACATATATAAACCCGTATGATTTTGAAGTAACAGAGTCGAACTAGCTGCTGTAAACACTCGGAATACGGCGTATTCTTTCGAATATGGCGTATTCCCCATTGTTAATCATAAACGATTTTGTAGAACTAGTCGAATCCGGCGTATTCATTTTAATACGGCGGATTCCCCAGCTGAAACATTGGTGAATACGGCGTATTCCATCGAATACGGCGTATTCCCCATTTAAAACTCGAACACTTTAAACAACCCAGATGAATCCGGCGTATTCACGGGAATACGGCGGATTCCCAATCTTTGAAACTACGAATACGGCGTATTCAGTTAAATACGGCGTATTCCCACCCTTGACCCGCACCCAAACCTTCGGCTAAAACGATGAACGAGTAAAAGACACGCTTGATCCGACGGATCATCGGTGATCCGGTGGATCATTTTTAAACTCGAATGAATACGGCGTATTCACCAGAATACGGCGTATTCCCCTATTTTCGAATGAATACGGCGTATTCATCAGAATACGGCGTATTCCCCTGATTTGGCCCGAATCCGACGTATTCACCAGAATACGGCGTATTCACCCTTTTTGGTCCAGTCACTGACTTTTGCATTGTAATATAATGTACAAACAATTAATGGTACATAATGCTACGACATGGGACTTAGAACTAGACGGACATATTATTGAGACATGATAATTCGGACGATTCGACAAACAAACATAACTTGGGAAAAATATTATTTATTTTCCAACAACAAACATCAACGAAATACACAAACTTAAGAAATTGATAATTTCTTCAAACGAATAAACTATTAACATAAGTAAACAAAGTACTTATAGTTAATACATTGTTGTGTATAGGTTGACTACGTTTGGGCTTCGTTATCTTATCTCGCTAGCATTCACATCCGAGCACTCACAGTGAGTTCACAAACCCCTTTTAAATGTTTTAATGTTTTAAAACCTCGGGGTGGAAAACATAGAAATCGTATGTATATTTGCATGCGACAACTGATTTAAATACTAGATGTATTTACTTAAACTATTAATGAAATGTGATTTCATACTGTAATTGATTAAATACTGCATGTATTTGCTGAAATTGTTTATGAAGGGGTACTTCATACTTGAACTGTTTGTGAAAGGGTATTTCACACGACAATTTGAACTGTGTTTTATGAAGGGGTACTTCATACTTGAACTATTTGTGAAAGGGTATTTCACACAACTATTTGAACTATGTTTTATGAAATGTTTTTCATAACTATTTTGGGAATTTAGGCAACGAATCTTGGTACGGATCTAGGCTGAACGATGTAGTGCATAAAAGACTTTATGGCTACAGACTATAACCATTAGCTAGGTGACTCTAGCCACTGAGTATACGGATAGTACTATCGCCGTGACGACCCTCCTACGGATTTGGGAGCGTATACTTAATTGTCCAGCATGGCAAACAACAACAGATTAGGGTTGTGGTTTGGTTATAGGGTTAGATCGGGTTACCTTACTTGACAAGTTTAGCTCACCTTTCAAGGGATCACCGTCTAAATATTCCCACTAAACTATTGATTAGGAAAGGATTTCCTACGTACACTGATTTGGAAATGTTAATCTTTATTTAGGTTAACTTGTGTTTCCTACTGATAACTGATTTAGGAAATGTTATTTGTTAATAACTTGTGTTTCCTACTTGACAAACAACACTTATTTGGAAATGTTATTCTTAAATGATTAACTTGTGTTTCCTACATAACAAACAAACTTGTGAATTCACTCAACAATTTTGTTGATGTTTTACTCTATGTTTTTCAGGGAATTAGCAGCGTAAGTAAGATCTGCATGCATATCAGGACGGACTACCCTGGACTTGTTAGGATGCCACTACTTTTGGGACACATGGATTTCCTCTGTATAACTGCAACTACTGCAGTCATACCTATGAAATCTACTTTTGATATTATGTATTTTATGAAATACTGATTTCAACTACTACTATTACTGTTACCACTTTTCAAGTGGTAATCTTTTGTAAAACTTTAACTAATGGCATCTTAATCTATTTCGTTCTGCGATAATCATATGCTCTGAGTATGTATGTAACTGTTGGTTGGTTTACTGCTCGCACCCCCGCCACGTCACTAAGCTTCCGCAAACCACTCTACGTAATTGTAATTACCGTTTGGCGGGGTGTGACAGTTGAGTTCTCAATTGATCTCGTGCCGGGTGCTGCGCCGGTGGCACGAGCACCATATCGTTTAGCTCCATCCGAACTTCAGGAGTTGTCTGCCCAATTACAGGAACTTCTGGAAAGAGGATTCATTAGGCCGAGTTCTTCTCCTTGGGGAGCTCCGGTCCTATTTGTCAAAAAGAAAGACGGCACTTTCCGAATGTGTATCGACTATCGAGAGTTGAACAAGTTGACCGTCAAGAACCGATACCCATTACCTCGAATCGATGATTTGTTCGACCAACTTCAAGGATCGAGTTGTTATTCAAAGATTGATCTCCGATCCGGTTATCACCAATTGCGTGTTCGCGATGCCGACATTCCAAAAACCGCTTTCCGAACCCGCTATGGGCATTACGAATTCCAAGTGATGCCATTCGGCCTAACCAACGCCCCGGCTGTATTCATGGACCTTATGAATCGTGTGTGCAAGCCTTATCTCGACAAGTTTGTCATTGTCTTCATCGATGACATTCTCATATACTCACGAAACGAACAAGAACACGCGCAACATCTCAGAACCATCCTAGAACTGCTTAAGCACGAGGCGCTTTATGCCAAATTCTCTAAGTGTGAGTTCTGGATTCAAACTGTTCAATTCCTTGGTCACGTTATCGATAGTCAGGGAATTCATATGGATCCGTCAAAAATTGAGGCTATCAAAGACTGGCAATCGCCAACCACTCCGACCGAAGTACGGCAGTTTTTAGGACTGGCCGGTTATTACCGACGATTCATCGAGAACTTTTCAAAAATAGCCTTACCACTCACGACACTGACTCAGAAAGATAAAATGTTCGATTGGACTGATAAACAAGAGTCAGCATTTCAACTCCTGAAACAAAAGCTTTGCAGTGCTCCTATCCTATCATTACCCGAAGGCACCGATGACTTCGTGGTATACTGCGATGCTTCTCATCAAGGTCTCGGTTGCGTCCTGATGCAGCGAGACTGTGACACCCGACCATTTAGGGCTAGTGTTAGTTCCTAATCATTGTGCTAATACATGTAATTAGGGTGAATTATGTGTATCATTATGTGTATTAATATATGTTATTATATTTGCACACATTTACGATTTGTTTAAATCGTACACTTTATTATCGGATGGAGTCCGACACAGTTTAAATACGACGTTGGTGAAAACATTTCTATAAATAACTTTAATCTATTTTTAGAAGTTGTTTATCATTATCTATTATTTTGCTAAAATAATACTCGAAAAACCTAGACGTTTCGGTTAAAACGTCTCAAACGCAACGATAACGCGCGAATTTATTTCGACAACCAAACGAACGTCAATAATTAAATTGACAACCTAAATTAAGTATTTTAAATAATACTTCAATGGAAATTTATCCAAATTATATCGTTAATCTAAACGACTCAAAATAACGTTACGCGATTAAACCGCCGTAGAACAAACACGCAAATCGAGGCCGACAAATAAACGGGACATTTTTATAAATGTTTTTAAGTATTTTAATAAACGTCCCAATCAAAAATATCGAAAATTAAGTCGTCACTTAAAAACGCGTATAAAACATGTAACGTATAAATAAACGTTTAAACAATCGGGTAAACGAACGTAAAACGCAACGATTTAAGCTAGAAATGTAAAATGACCAAAATACCCTTGTGTGGGGCCCCCCTTGGCCGGACCCCCTTGCTGCCCCCATGTGCACCACCCCTCCCCTAACCCAATAATGTCTCATGCAAAGGCTTATGATCATTTCATTTCTCATTTCCCTCAAAAACCACTTTCACACACTTCACCAAAATCTCTCTACACTTCTCCTCCCTTATTCCCTCCCCTCCCAACGATTTTTCATCATCATCCACACCAAAAATCAGTTCCAAATTCATCCAATAACATCTTCATTACACCATTATTATCAAGAACAAGAAGAAGAACTAAAGAGCTCAATTCATCACCATTTTCACCTCCTCTTTGGTTCCTCATCATCTCCATTGTAAGAAACCCCTTTTTCACTTGATAGAATTATTTTCATTTTACTGATTTAGATGCTATTTAGTTCATCCATCGCGATTATGTCCAAAACCATTGATAAAAATCGTTTTTATAAAGCAAACAAGAACATGCATGAAATCTGCCTAAAAATCGACAGTTCACAAAAATATTCGTATAAAATCAAATACTGAGAGTTAGAAGATGCGTTTTTTTTTAAAATTTTCGTATTGAAAAGATCTACAACTTTCATGTTTTACACTTTTTCCAGAAACGTACTCATTTTCCTCTACGAGCCGATTTATAAGACTGACCTGGAAGTTTTTCGATAAAATGTGTTCGGTTGTTACGCGGCTTTATTTAACTATGTTAATGGACTTGTTAGAAGCTGAAAATTTGATATGTTAGTCAAGACACTTAGTAAATCACTTGGTAAAAATTTGGAAGTTTGATTTGGACTATAGATAGGTGAAATCAGTTGGCGTAATGACCCGACATAAACCGAAAACATTAAATCTTGAAGTTTAAGGTGTAAACTTAAAACCGACATCTCGAAACGACTACAATACGAAATAATAATTTTTATAAACTTTATGTACTGGAATATGACTTGGGTAGAAGGTTCGGGTCAAACCGTCATAGTTGACCACGTTTTTGACTTAGCAAAATCCAAACAGACATAAGTGACGCATGACCCCAGGAATTATAGCGACACTCCCATAGTGACGCCCTTACTTTTCTGAATATGATTATAGCGACACTCGATAAGTGACGCCTTTGTTATTAAAACTTTATTAATACCGACACTACCTAAGTGACGCCTGAAGTGACTGAACTATTATATTAGCGGCACTTACCCTTAGTGCCGCCATGCCTTAGTGACGCCCGTATCCGACACTTCTTAAGTGACGCTATTTAAATCTGAAAACGCATATTATGCGGCACTTCCTAAGTGCCGCCCCTAACTAGCAAGTGACGCATGAAGTGTCGCATGAAACAGAATCCTTAAAAAACTAGTTTTCTCACTAAGTGTTAAACTTCAAGTAACGTTAATACTTGTACAATGCAACGTTATAACTCATGAAACATACTATACATATGAAAGTATAACATCATCCTAATAATAATGTCTTAACGAATTATTATTACAAACTTTCACCAACGGGTCGTACACGTTTTTGATAAACAAACTTGAACAACTTATTTGGACATACTAGTTGATGAACTAGCTCTAGGTGGACATTAACCCTCCACCTACACGATTGGCTTAAGTGGACATTGACCCCCACTTATACAATCACTCTAGATAGTCTTATGAGACATCTACTTACACAACCTTATACGCTTAGGACGTTAGAAGGTTGCGCTTTGGACTTTGCTTGCTATTTGATTATTGCTTGCTACCTGCTTAACTCTGGTGAGTTTCATAGCCCCCTTTTTACTGTTTTACAACTACTTTTGGGGGAGAATACATACTACAACTGTTTTATACTCATTTTTTGCATTCGTGCAATAACATATTTACTTATCGTTTGTTAACGATACACTTGCAACATATTTACTTATCGTTTGTTAACGATACACTTGCAACATATTTACTTATCGTTTGTTAACGATACACTTGCAACTCATTTACTCATCGTTTGTTAACGATACATTTACAACACCACTGCTTTTATGATCACAAGTACTATAACAACTTTTTATACGGATTGCATGAGACCTGAATAATCCACTAAAGTCCTCTACCCCATCATAGTCATTAAAATTGTGCGTGAGTATTATTGGGTGGTACCATCAGGGTTTGACAAACCTCGTCCGGGCTAGTCGCGCTAGCCAACCCACGGGCGCAGTATTACTTGTGATTTAGAGGTGTATTCGGATTAGTACACTTACCGGAGGCAAACAACGTTAAGTTTGACTATGAGACTCATGTAAATGGTATACTTATATTGCATTTTGCAATACTTTTACTTATCGTTGGCTAACGATACTTTTAACTGTCATTTGCGAATGATACAACTTGAAATCTTGTGGATCATAACTAAACGATTGTTTACAAACCTATGAACTCACCAACTTTATGTTGACCTTTTAGTATGTATTTCTCAGGTAACCCGCCGCAATAGGAAGCTTATGGAAAGCCTAGCTCGAGTCGCATTGTTTTCAAATTACAAGAGATTAGATTGCATTTAGCTGTATTTTGTATAATCAGTTATGTATTAGAAATCTCTTAGCGGTTTATGCGAACTCCAGACTTATTGTAAACTTTGAATTACGGTAACTTTTTATTAAAACGTCTCATATAGAGGTCGTTTGTTGTAATCTTGTGTTGTGATATTTAATTTGGTCGGCGCCCCCATGACAACTTATGTTTCCGCTGCCACGTGTTTTGGGGGTGCGACAGATTGGTATCAGAGCCTAAGGTTATAGCGAACTAGGATTGCATTAGTGACCTAGACTATAACCGTTAGGTTAGTATTCCTCATTTGTTATGACTGGTTCAGCAATTGCATCATTTGAATTTAATTTAACATAGCTTGGTCAACTATGTACAATTAAACAAGAATCGATGCAAGACCTGAAATGGTTATGGTGGATGGGAATGCATTAGAAGGCTTTGACCGAGGATAGAACGGGACCAACCTTATACGTGCTTATGTGCTAGGTTATTGTATTTATATATAACCTTAACCTTACGTATACTAAAACTCCTTGCCACAGAAAATGGCAACCACTCCCACCGCTACGTCTCCCAACTCTGAGAACGAAGCCCAAACACGAACCACTACTGAAGGAATCGTTACTATGTCTTCAACACCAAACTCTCCTGAACGACTTTACTACATCACTGGCGAAGCCCGAGTGTTACGTACTCGCCCAAGGAGTACCAGATCATCTCGAGCCAACCCTTACTCAAACTCCATCGATAATACCACACGCCATTCCGCATACCCCCGTAGATGGGACTGGCTACCCACAACTCTCAATACTTGGAGATCTGAGGAAAACATGGAGGTTTTCGATGACCCCATGGACATCTCTCCCTATACCCAAGAACCAACACACCACACCGTACCCGTATTAACCGCCAGACTTCACCGCCACGAGACAAGACTTGAAAGCCTGGAACGAGAGCAACGACTAACCTTGGCTGAGGATAGCACCAGACAAGCTGGCAGACTTGCAGGAACCGTGGACCGACTTGTCACACTAATGGGACGAATAAACTTGCGTTAGGACTCATTAAATCTCTATCGAGTAACCTGTTGTGGCGGGATGTGCCCAACTATCTATCTTATGTTGTCTTTTGTAAACTCTCGTATTAAGTCCGGAAGTAACAATTCCCGGCATATTTTGTAAACTTTCTAAATTCTGTAATCGCTTATCTTGCGCCTCAAGTTGATTATGAAAATTTGCTTCCTTGTGTTATTGAATATCTTGTTATACATACTTGTTTTACCTTCTTATGTACGCCTGCAAAGACTTTAAAAAAAAATCTTACTCCCTGAAATCTTATGTGCCTCTTATTTTCTTTCTTTTAGAATCATGGCACCAAAACGTCAAATGAGCTCCGCTGATATCGAAAGACTCGTCAATCAAAGGGTTCAAGCAGCCCTAGAAGCTGCCAGGAACAATCCCAATCCAAACCAAGAAAACCCTGGAGGGGCAGGTAACAACCCACCTGTGCCAAAGCCCTGCACCCACAAAGATTTCATGAATTGTAAACCTCTCCATTTCAAAGGAACCGAAGGAGCCGTCGGTCTCATGCGATGGATTGAGAAAATGGAGTCCGTTTTCCACATATGCAACTGCCAAGAAGAGAACAAAGTCAAATTCTCTACCTACACTCTAGCTGAGGGTGCACTCACTTTCTGGAACTCATACGCCCAAACCCATGGTATTGATACTGCCTATCAAATGTCTTGGGATGAACTCAAAAACTTGCTGAGGGAAGAATACTGTCCACGCGAGCAACTCCAACAGCTCGAACATGAATTCTGGAACCTCACAGTTCAAGGAAACGACATTACTAGCTACACAACCAGATTTCACCAGCTTGCTCTCCTTTGTCCATCCATGGTGGACCCTGAATCCAAACGTGTCGAAAGATACATTTGGGGGCTACCTGATTCCATTCAAGGCAATGTCATCTCTTCCAAACCCCGGGACCATACAAAGTGCCGTCCGAATGGCACACGAGCTTATGGCTCAAATTGTTCGCCGTGGGACACCCACAGTGAAAACCACCGGGGATAACAAAAGAAAATGGTCTGGAAATAACAACAATCAGCAGCAACAGCAAACCAAGAAGGCCGAGACTGTTAAGGCCTACACCTCCGGTTCAGGGTCGGGGGAGAAGAAAGGGTACGTTGGGAACAAACCTTACTGTTCCAAGTGTACTCTACACCACGAAGGCCCCTGTACCTGTACCAAGTGCAAACGGCAGGGACATCTAGCTAAAGATTGCAGAACCCCCAACCCAAATACCAACCCCAATGCACCAAAGGCTTGTTTCGAGTGTGGCAGCACTGCCCATTTCAGGAATAATTACCCGAAACGAAACAACAACAACAACAACAGGAACAACAATAACAACAACAACCCTCGCGGTCGAGCTTTTGTACTCAACGCCGGAGAAGCCCGTCAAGATCCCAACGTTGTTACGGGTATGTTTCTCCTCAACGATCTAACCGTTTCAGTTTTATTCGATACTGGTGCTGATAAAAGTTTCATATCTGATGAGTTTTGTCCGTTACTCAACATTACTCCCACTGCCTTAGATGCTAAGTTCACAGTAGAATTAGCAAATGGCAAACTGATAGAGGCCGATAGTGTGATACCTAATTGCACTCTAAACCTAGCCAACGAAATTTTCCCCATAAACCTCATCCCTGTTGAAATCGGGAGCTTCGATGTCATCGTAGGCATGGACTGGTTGTCCAAGCATCATGCTGAAATTGTTTGTTTCGAAAAGATTGTGCGTATACCTCTCGCTACCGGTGGAACCTTGATCATACAGGGGGAGACTGGTAGGCGAAACTTAAACATCATCTCTTGTATGAAAACCCAAAAGTACCTGAGGAAAGGGTACCCGGCAATCCTTGCTCACGTAACCGAAAAGAAGTCGGCTGAAAAGCGACTTGAAGATGTACCCATTGTACGAGACTTTCCTGAAGTCTTTCCCGAAGACTTGCCAGGCCTTCCCCCGCCTAGACAAGTCGAATTCCAAATCGACCTTGTGCCCGGTGCTGCACCCGTGGCACGAGCCCCATACAGATTAGCCCCGTCCGAGTTGCAGGAGTTATCCACCCAATTACAGGAACTCCTGGACAAGGGATTTATTCGACCAAGTTCCTCACCTTGGGGAGCTCCGGTCCTATTCGTTAAAAAGAAGGATGGATCCTTCCGCATGTGTATCGATTACCGTGAACTAAATAAACTCACCATCAAAAACCGATACCCACTTCCTAGGATCGATGACTTATTTGACCAACTTCAAGGTTCAAGCTTTTATTCAAAGGTCGACCTTCGGTCTGGTTATCACCAACTCCGCGTTCGAGACGCTGATATCCCGAAAACCGCCTTCCGAACCCGCTACGGGCATTACGAATTCCAAGTGATGCCTTTTGGTTTAACCAACGCACCGGCTGTATTCATGGATCTTATGAATCGGGTGTGCAAACCTTACCTGGATAAGTTTGTCATCGTCTTCATTGACGACATTCTAATCTACTCTCGCAACGAAACAGAACATGGCCAACACCTGAAAACTATCTTGGAATTACTCAAACACGAGGAGCTATACTCCAAGTTCTCCAAGTGTGAATTCTGGATGCGAACAGTACAGTTCCTAGGGCATGTCGTTGACAGCCAAGGGATACGTGTTGATCCAGCAAAAATCGAGGCCATCAAGTGCTGGAAAGCACCAACTACTCCAACCGAGGTCCGACAATTCTTAGGTCTCGCTGGATATTACCGGCGATTCATAGAGAACTTTTCCCGAATTGCTCAACCATTAACCTCCTTGACCCAGAAAGATAAGAAATTCGATTGGACCGACAAACAGGAGTCGGCTTTCCAACTCCTTAAACAGAAACTCTGCAGTGCACCAATCCTGTCCTTACCCGAAGGCATAGATGATTTCGTAGTTTACTGCGACGCCTCACATCAAGGACTAGGTTGTGTGTTAATGCAACGTGATAAAGTCATCGCTTATGCCTCTCGGCAACTGAAAATCCATGAGAAAAACTATACCACTCACGATCTCGAATTAGGAGCCGTTGTCTTTGCGCTCAAAATATGGAGACATTACCTGTATGGTACCAAATGTACAATCTTTACCGACCACAAAAGCCTTCAACATATCTTTGATCAGAAGGACCTAAACATGAGACAACGTCGTTGGGTCGAGTTACTTAGCGACTACGACTGCGAAATCCGATACCACCCGGGTAAGGCTGACGTTGTTGCCGATGCCCTAAGCCGAAAAGAACGAGTGAAACCCCTTCGAGTTCGAGCCCTTGGGTTAACCATCCACAATGATCTTATTGCTCAAATTCATTCCACTCAACTCGAAGCACTCAACGAGAAAAACATCAAAAATGAGGCCTTGCGAGGCATGGAAAAACAATTTGAAACCAAACCCGACGGAACCAGACACTTCTCTAACCGAATCTGGTTACCAAACTTTGGAAACCTACGAGATTTGGTGATGGATGAATCTCACAAATCCCGATATTCCATACACCCTGGTTCTGACAAGATGTATCATGACGTCAAACAACGGTATTGGTGGCCCAACATGAAAGCCGACATAGCCACGTATGTTAGCAAGTGTCTAACCTGTGCCAAGGTTAAGGCCGAATACCAGAAACCTTCTGGGTTACTTCAACAACCCGAGATACCTCAATGGAAATGGGAAAACATAACCATGGACTTCATAAACAAGCTACCAAAAACACCGAGCGGTTGCGATACCATTTGGGTGATCGTAGATCGTCTCACGAAATCTGCCCATTTCCGAGCCATCAAAGAAAACGACAAGATGGAGCGATTAGCTCGCATCTACATCAAAGAGGTTGTGGCACGACACGGCATACCCATTTCAATCATCTCCGATAGAGATAGCCGCTTCACCTCTCGATTCTGGCAAACGCTTCATAAAGCTCTCGGTACTCGTCTTGATTTGAGTACTGCTTATCATCCGCAAACCGATGGTCAAAGTGAACGAACCATCCAAACCCTAGAAGACATGCTGCGAGCATGCGTTATTGACTTCGGAAACTCTTGGGAAAACCACCTACCTTTGTGTGAGTTCTCCTACAACAACAGTTATCACACCAGCATTGATGCTGCACCCTTTGAGGCACTTTATGGGAGAAAGTGCCGATCACCCATTTGTTGGATCGAAATCGGCGATAGCCAACTCACTGGTCCTGAAATCATTCATGAAACGACCGAGAAAATCGTGACCATTCAAAACCGGCTGAAAGCCGCACGTGATCGTCAGAAGAGTTACGCTGACGTAAGACGCAAACCACTCGAGTTCCAGGTTGGGGACCGAGTACTCTTGAAAGTATCACCTTGGAAAGGTGTCATTCGTTTTGGCAAACGCGGCAAACTAAACCCTAGGTACATCGGACCTTTTGAAATTCTTGAAAGGATTGGTCCGGTGGCATATCGACTGCAGCTACCCCCTCAACTCAGTAGCGTGCACAACACATTCCACATTTCTAACCTGAAGAAATGTCTGTCTGATGAGACACTTGTTATCCCTCTCGACGAAATCCATATCGATGATAGACTCCATTTCGTTGAGGAACCGATAGAAATCATGGACCGTGAGGTCAAACGATTGAAACAGAGTCGTATTCCCATCGTTAAAGTCCGGTGGAATTCTAGGCGCGGTCCTGAATTCACTTGGGAACGGGAAGACCAAATGCGACTGAAATACCCACATCTATTTTTAGATGCCTCTCAGACCACGACAACAAGCTAATTTCGGGACGAAATTCTCCTAACAGGGGGAGAATGTGACACCCGACCATTTAGGGCTAGTGTTAGTTCCTAATCATTGTGCTAATACATGTAATTAGGGTGAATTATGTGTATCATTATGTGTATTAATATATGTTACTATATTTGCACACATTTACGATTTGTTTAAATCGTACACTTTATTATCGGATGGAGTCCGACACAGTTTAAATACGACGTTGGTGAAAACATTTCTATAAATAACTTTAATCTATTTTTAGAAGTTGTTTATCATTATCTATTATTTTGCTAAAATAATACTCGAAAAACCTAGACGTTTCGGTTAAAACGTCTCAAACGCAACGATAACGCGCGAATTTATTTCGACAACCAAACGAACGTCAATAATTAAATTGACAACCTAAATTAAGTATTTTAAATAATACTTCAATGGAAATTTATCCAAATTATATCGTTAATCTAAACGACTCAAAATAACGTTACGCGATTAAACCGCCGTAGAACAAACACGCAAATCGAGGCCGACAAATAAACGGGACATTTTTATAAATGTTTTTAAGTATTTTAATAAACGTCCCAATCAAAAATATCGAAAATTAAGTCGTCACTTAAAAACGCGTATAAAACATGTAACGTATAAATAAACGTTTAAACAATCGGGTAAACGAACGTAAAACGCAACGATTTAAGCTAGAAATGTAAAATGACCAAAATACCCTTGTGTGGGGCCCCCCTTGGCCGGACCCCCTTGCTGCCCCCATGTGCACCACCCCTCCCCTAACCCAATAATGTCTCATGCAAAGGCTTATGATCATTTCATTTCTCATTTCCCTCAAAAACCACTTTCACACACTTCACCAAAATCTCTCTACACTTCTCCTCCCTTATTCCCTCCCCTCCCAACGATTTTTCATCATCATCCACACCAAAAATCAGCTCCAAATTCATCCAATAACATCTTCATTACACCATTATTATCAAGAACAAGAAGAAGAACTAAAGAGCTCAAGTCATCACCATTTTCACCTCCTCTTTGGTTCCTCATCATCTCCATTGTAAGAAACCCCTTTTTCACTTGATAGAATTATTTTCATTTTACTGATTTAGATGCTATTTAGTTCATCCATCGCGATTATGTCCAAAACCATTGATAAAAATCGTTTTTATAAAGCAAACAAGAACATGCATGAAATCTGCCTAAAAATCGACAGTTCACAAAAATATTCGTATAAAATCAAATACTGAGAGTTAGAAGATGCGTTTTTTTTTAAAATTTGCGTATTGAAAAGATCTACAACTTTCATGTTTTACACTTCTTCCAGAAACGTACTCATTTTCCTCTACGAGCCGATTTATAAGACTGACCTGGAAGTTTTTCGATAAAATGTGTTCGGTTGTTACGCGGCTTTATTTAACTATGTTAATGGACTTGTTAGAAGCTGAAAATTTGATATGTTAGTCAAGACACTTAGTAAATCACTTGGTAAAAATTTGGAAGTTTGATTTGGACTATAGATAGGTGAAATCAGTTGGCGTAATGACCCGACATAAACCGAAAACATTAAATCTTGAAGTTTAAGGTGTAAACTTAAAACCGACATCTCGAAACGACTACAATACGAAATAATAATTTTTATAAACTTTATGTACTGGAATATGACTTGGGTAGAAGGTTCGGGTCAAACCGTCATAGTTGACCACGTTTTTGACTTAGCAAAATCCAAACAGACATAAGTGACGCATGACCCCAGGAATTATAGCGACACTCCCATAGTGACGCCCTTACTTTTCTGAATATGATTATAGCGACACTCGATAAGTGACACCTTTGTTATTAAAACTTTATTAATACCGACACTACCTAAGTGACGCCTGAAGTGACTGAACTATTATATTAGCGGCACTTACCCTTAGTGCCGCCATGCCTTAGTGACGCCCGTATCCGACACTTCTTAAGTGACGCTATTTAAATCTGAAAACGCATATTATGCGGCACTTCCTAAGTGCCGCCCCTAACTAGCAAGTGACGCATGAAGTGTCGCATGAAACAGAATCCTTAAAAAACTAGTTTTCTCACTAAGTGTTAAACTTCAAGTAACGTTAATACTTGTACAATGCAACGTTATAACTCATGAAACATACTATACATATGAAAGTATAACATCATCCTAATAATAATGTCTTAACGAATTATTATTACAAACTTTCACCAACGGGTCGTACACGTTTTTGATAAACAAACTTGAACAACTTATTTGGACATACTAGTTGATGAACTAGCTCTAGGTGGACATTAACCCTCCACCTACACGATTGGCTTAAGTGGACATTGACCCCCACTTATACAATCACTCTAGATAGTCTTATGAGACATCTACTTACACAACCTTATACGCTTAGGACGTTAGAAGGTTGCGCTTTGGACTTTGCTTGCTATTTGATTATTGCTTGCTACCTGCTTAACTCTGGTGAGTTTCATAGCCCCCTTTTTACTGTTTTACAACTACTTTTGGGGGAGAATACATACTACAACTGTTTTATACTCATTTTTGCATTCGTGCAATAACATATTTACTTATCGTTTGTTAACGATACACTTGCAACATATTTACTTATCGTTTGTTAACGATACACTTGCAACATATTTACTTATCGTTTGTTAACGATACACTTGCAACTCATTTACTCATCGTTTGTTAACGATACATTTACAACACCACTGCTTTTATGATCACAAGTACTATAACAACTTTTTATACGGATTGCATGAGACCTGAATAATCCACTAAAGTCCTCTACCCCATCATAGTCATTAAAATTGTGCGTGAGTATTATTGGGTGGTACCATCAGGGTTTGACAAACCTCGTCCGGGCTAGTCGCGCTAGCCAACCCACGGGCGCAGTATTACTTGTGATTTAGAGGTGTATTCGGATTAGTACACTTACCGGAGGCAAACAACGTTAAGTTTGACTATGAGACTCATGTAAATGGTATACTTATATTGCATTTTGCAATACTTTTACTTATCGTTGGCTAACGATACTTTTAACTGTCATTTGCGAATGATACAACTTGAAATCTTGTGGATCATAACTAAACGATTGTTTACAAACCTATGAACTCACCAACTTTATGTTGACATTTTAGTATGTATTTCTCAGGTAACCCGCCGCAATAGGAAGCTTATGGAAAGCCTAGCTCGAGTCGCATTGTTTTCAAATTACAAGAGATTAGATTGCATTTAGCTGTATTTTGTATAATCAGTTATGTATTAGAAATCTCTTAGCGGTTTATGCGAACTCCAGACTTATTGTAAACTTTGAATTACGGTAACTTTTTATTAAAACGTCTCATATAGAGGTCGTTTGTTGTAATCTTGTGTTGTGATATTTAATTTGGTCGGCGCCCCCATGACAACTTATGTTTCCGCTGCCACGTGTTTTGGGGGTGCGACAGAGACAAAGTCATAGCTTACGCTTCACGACAACTCAAGATTCACGAAAAGAATTACACCACCCACGATCTCGAGTTGGGAGCCGTCGTTTTTGCCCTCAAAATTTGGAGACATTACCTTTATGGCACTAGGTGCACAATCTTTACAGACCACAAAAGTCTCCAACACATATTCGATCAGAAGGATCTCAACATGAGACAACGTCGATGGGTCGAGTTGCTTACTGATTACGACTGCGAACTCAAATATCATCCAGGCAAAGCAAATGTTGTTTCTGATGCCCTCAGTCGAAAAGAGCGAGTGAAATCACTTCGGGTCCGAGCCCTCAGTATGACCATTCACAACAATTTAAACATTCAAATTCTTACTGCTCAACTCGAAGCCTTGAAACACGAAAACGTCAAAGATGAAGCCTTGCGGGGCATGGATAAACAATTCGAAGTCAAACCTAACGGGATTAGGTATTTCTCAAACCGAATCTGGTTGCCTAAATTTGGGAACCTACGAGACTTGGTGATGGATGAAGCTCACAAGTCCAAATATTCTATCCATCCGAGATCCGATAAAATGTACCACGGTATCAAGGACTTCTACTGGTGGCCGAACATGAAAGCTGAAATCGCCACCTATGTCAGCAAGTGCCTTACTTGCTCCAAGGTCAAAATCGAATATCAAAAACCTTCTGGTTTACTTCAACAACCCAGTCTTCCTGAATGGAAATGGGAACAAATTGCCATGGACTTCATAACCAAACTACCCAAGTCCTCGAGCGGTTGCGATACCATTTGGGTGATCGTGGATCGTCTCACAAAGTCTGCTCACTTCCTGGCAATCAAGGAATCCGACAAAATGGAATGCCTCACCAGAATCTATCCGAAGGAAATCGTGACCAAACACGGTGTTCCAATCTCAATTATCTCCGATAGGGACAGTCGTTTCACTTCACAATTTTGGCAATCACTTCAAAAATCCCTGGGTACTCGACTTGATATGAGTACCGCATATCATCCTCAAACCGACGGCCAAAGTGAACGAATAATTCAAACACTAGAAGACATGCTACGGGCCTGCGTAGTAGACTTCGGTGTAAATTGGGAAAAACACCTACCATTGTGCGAGTTCTCGTACAACAACAGTTATCATACCAGCATCAAGGCTGCACCTTTCGAGGCACTGTACGGTCGTAAGTGCCGGTCACCTATCTGTTGGACCGAAGTTGGGGATAGCCAACTCACAGGTCCAGAAATCATTCACGAGACGACCGAGAGAATCGTTGAAATTCAAAACAAGCTCAAGGCCGCGCGTGATCGTCAGAAAAGTTATGCTGATGTGAGACGCAAACCACTCGAGTTCCAAGTTGGGGATCGAGTACTACTTAAAGTATCGCCTTGGAAAGGCGTAATCCGATTTGGCAAACGAGGGAAGTTAAATCCCAGATACATTGGACCATTCGAGATACTCTAAAGGATTGGTCCAGTGGCATATCGATTGCAGCTGCCGTCCGAACTCAGCAGCGTGCATCCCACTTTTCATGTTTCAAATCTGAAGAAGTGTCTGTCTGATGAGACACTTATCATCCCACTCGATGAAATTCGAGTTGACGAGAAACTTCACTTTGTTGAGGAACCCGCTGAAATCATGGACTGTGAGGTCAAACACCTTAAACAAAGTCGTATTCCCATCGTCAAAGTTAGGTGGAATTCGCGGCGCGGTCCGGAATTCACCTGGGAACGGGAAGACCAGATGCGACTCAAGTATCCTCAACTCTTCACTGAATCAACATCAAACCCGACTTCAACATAAATTTCGGGACGAAATTCCTCTAACAGGGGGAGAATGTGACACCCGTCAATTTAGGACTAGTAATTAGTGCCTAATCAAGTTTTAATACATGTAATTAGTTCTGTGTTAGGCTAATAAATGTATCAATTATTATATATATTGTTGAATATATATATATCTACACAATTATGCGGTTTGTTTAAATCGTACGAGTTTCAAATCGAATGAATTTCGATACAATAAATACGGACGTTGGTGACCAATTTTATTAATTAACGCAACATTATTTAATAACGCTATTATATCAAAAATATTATTATGACAATATTTCGTATTCATCTCGGAGCATACAAACAAAACTTATATGATTTGAAAATGTAAAACGCGCAAACAAACTAAGTTACATTTTATAATTTTCGGAACTTAAATAATTCAACTAGAATATCTAGTAATTATTCGTATTTTAAAACGTATATTAAAACATATAAAATAAATATTTAACGTTTAAACTATCGGGAAAACGAACACCGCACGGAGCGCGATTGCACGGAGTTAAAAGTGGAGACCCACACTCGGTGGGCCCCCACCGAAATCAGCCACCAAGAGGGGGTCATCACCTCCCCCTCATTTCATTTCTACCTTTCCAACTCTCTCTCTCTACCAATTTTCTCTCAAAATCTCACCACCACCATTTCATCAAAATCACAAAAATTAGAACACTAAACGACATCAAAATAATTACGGAAAAGGAACCACCTCAACGCGATCTACACTTTCATCTTTTCGGATTTTCAATCCGACACCGCGTAAGTTTCCGACAAATTCGCGAAATCTCTCGTTTTAACTTGTTTTTACATGTTTATGAGTTAGATAACATGTATATGTCCAATACTAGTAATATAACAAGGTTTTATAAACTAAAAATGAGTTTGATTTGGGTTTTGGGGTTAAAAATCCCGTTAGTTGAAAGTTTCTGGGCTGATGTTCTTCAATGCGACACAAGCCTTGTGTCGCATACTATGTCGTATTTTGACCGTTATGTCGCATCTGGTGTCGTACCAAACCTGTAGGGTCGTAACTCATGCGACACAATATTGTGTCGTACTCTGTGTCGCAAACTATGTCGTATTCTATACGACACAACCACTATGTCGCTATTGATTTAGCATTCTGAACCTATGCGACACAACTCTTGTGTCGTATAGGTATTATGTCGCATCTATAATGCGACACAACCGTTGTGTCGCATGACGTGTCCTTGTGTTGCATATAGTGTCGCAAAACACAGCAGATTTACAATTTAATTCCAAGTTAAGTGTTAAACAATTAGGACTTCAAACGATTAAACAACATAACTTCTAAAGGACATTGAAACATGTTTTTCAAGCATAACACTTCAAACAAATTTGGATATGGCGAGATTATTACTTCAACTAAACCACCAACGGGCCGTACGTGTTTTCAAAACATATTTCAAAATCAAACAAGTCGTTGTAACTTGTATCAATTCAATCAAACAAGTCGTTGTAACTTGTATCAATTCAATCAAACAAGTCGTTGTAACTTGTATCAATTCAATCAAACAAGTCGTAGTAACTTGTAACAATACAATCAACCAGATCGTAGTAATTTGGACATATATAGTTGTATAACAACTACAAGGGTAGTCTTTCGAGATACCGATACAATTAATAACAATCAATTGTCGTGAACACATTCAGGTTTCAAGTCTTTGGACATCGATTCACAGCTAATTACTTCAAGTTTATTAAATTAAACACTTCAAGACTCAGGTGAGTTTCATGGCCCCATTTTCACTATTTTACAACTAGGGGTGTGATATTACTGCTCTGTTTTGTTTTACAAGTAGAACGCAAGTACCAACCTTCAAATACTACATGAGTTTCAAGCTAATCAATTTAAAGTCCTCTATAGCATAGTCTCTAATATTTTAGCGTGAATGTTAGTATATGATTTCATATGGGATTGACAATCCTCATCCGGGTTAGCACGCACTAACCGGTCAAACGGATGTATTAGCATTTGGGAAGACGAGTGTGGATTAGACACTCGTAGGAGGCAAAACAAGTTAGGTTTCCTTAATTGGACCTAGCGCTCAAGTTAAGTTCAGACTATGTGCTCATTGATTGTATAACTTTTATTTTGCTTAATTGCATTTTAAATTCAATATAAATCTTGCGGTTCTTACAACTATACATTGACATACAAACCTGTGAGCTCACCAGCGTTTTCGCTGACCCATTTTAGTATTTATCACAGGTACCCAGCAGTAGGTTGGCTGCACAGGCAGGGACTATTAGCTCGAGTCAGCATACATACAACTAGAGATTTGATCGCATTTTTATATTTTATAAAAGTAATTATGCCATGTAATCTCTCAAATTTCAGGAACCGAGCTAATGTAACATTATCTTGATGTAAACGCTTACTTTATTAATACAAGTTTTAAAAGACGCATATAGTGGTCGTTCATTATATCTTATGTGCTTTGTATATTGATTAGTGACACCCAAATCGAGCTTCCGCAAATCATTAAATTTGGGGGTGTCACATTTGGTTTACTTTATAAGCAGGTTTGGATATGATTTTGGATGAATAAATTTTACCCAGGTTTTGGTACCATATGTGGTGGCATATTTGCCTAGGTTATAAAACTCTTAATGAGACCGGTTTGTATAGTGCATCATATTGCTCCACAATCAACCGCTCTTTATATACTAACCGGTCTTAAAAAGCATCAAGGAGACCGGTTCCAAAACCGGTCTTGTTGTGTATAAGCAAGTAGACCACCCCTCATTGAAACCGGTTCAGAAACCGGTCTATATGTCATTTTCAACCGGTCTCCTTGACCTTATTCTCGTGAGCTAACTCACCTCATTTACAACCAATAATTACTTCGGATATATTCCTTTAGGGTACGTTTAAATTACGTTATTATTACATAGAAATACAAAACAATAGGGATGAAAAATTATTAACTCTCATATTTTACTTTTACTGTTATCGTTTTTAATCAGGCACAAATACATCAATAAAATTATACAGTAGGTATTATCGAATGGAAGTGCGGAACAAAGAAAATTTGTAAAAATAAACTTGTACTCCGTACATAATACTTAAAAGAATTTTACTGCTATATCGTTACCAATCTAGTGTGTACCTAAAATGCGATTCAAAAGGAATTAGGGATGAAAAGTAAACCTCTTGTCGTGTGTATCAAAAACTTTTTACTAAGAACATTTAGAAATAATATTGAGCTTTTATTTCTGTTAATTATTTCATAATTTTATAAAACGGTTCGTTTAGACCCGTACCATTTGACTCGAATCGCTTAGACCCATACCCATTTGTCTTGAATCGTTTAGACTTGCGCCCGTTTTTACCCAGTTACCCAAACCGATCCGTCCGTCTATTTTGTCACCCATAGTAGTGGTATGTCATATGTCATGTCTTCACGATCACATCTGAGATTTTTTACAATGCATTTTTAGGGAGGTAGGATCAATTATCAAACGCTAATGAGGTACGGAGTATTCAATAGTGTTTATGTGCGGTACGCTAAATTCATATCATTTAATTATTTAGTTTTTTTCTCTGTCTATCTATAAAAAAAATATGATAGAGAATATCGTAAATTTGAGCAGAAAAACTTGGATTTTTGTGAGACTTTTTTTACACTTTCAAAGAAAATGGATTCTGGTTTTTTGGTCTTCATAGTCTGGCCCATGGAACGAGGCCTTCTCTCATTCTCGAGGCCCAATCGATTGATGGATTCATCAGTTCATCTATTACACATGTTGTATTTGGCAAAACTAACTTGTAACCGAAGCTTATATTTCAAGTTATAGGCTAGAACTTATTTTCTTATAAGTGGCGAAAAAGGTACTTAGAACTTATATATATAAATTGACATAAAAAAAAAGAAAAGTAAATGATACATAAATGTATAAGTGGCAGTTATGTAATTTTTCATTTAATATGCTAATAGCTTGTTTTTGAAAGCTACCTTCAGTAGCGTTTTTTATAAAGGGTTTTTTTTTAGGGAGCGGATCAGAGGGGAACACCTCTGACGCAAGAGACAAAAAAGCAACCAAACCAACCATTCACTGCATGACACATGTCAAAAAGATGAGGGCAATTTTGTAATCTTCCTAAAAGTAGCAGCTGCCCAAACTGACCGAATCATACAAAAACCATCAAAAAAACACTATTTCAAAATCAGAATCGTTCGTATCTCTTCCAACAAAACCCTAATAATCGTTCGTATCTCTTCGAAATCGTACACACATCAAAAACGACTATTCGAAATCACGTAATAACAACGATCGCAAATGTTCATCGAAACAGCGTCAAATTCCCCCGTAATCGAGAAGACGATTATATCAACGCGAATTGAAGAACACGATTCTTCCGTTTCAACACAACTTGAAGAACAAACAGCAGCAGATGAATCGCAAATCGAATGTAAGCTTTCTGAGATCGAACATAATATATATATATATATATATATATATATATATATATATATATATATATATATATATATATATATATATAACTGAACTAATGGATATAAAACTCTGTTAAACTCTAATTAACATATAATTAATATTCTTGAATTATTGTATATCTCTATTTGTATCTATATCTATATGACTTTCTCATATCAAGATCTAATGAAACAGAAAAAATAAAAACTTGTAATACGATTTAACTTTCGTATGATGCAGCAATATGCGTATATTGATAAAGTGTAAACAGTGTTTATAAAATAAATTATTTGAATTAGGAGTAAATATGTGTATATTGATGCAGTATAAAAAGTTTCGCATGATGCAGCAACATGTGTATAAATAATGCATTAAAAACTATATGTATAGTATTATGATGCAGTGCAAAAAAAATCTATCATCGGGTGTAATGTGTGTATATTAATGCATTATAAAATGCGTGTATACATATATTATTTATATTGTGATGCAACAATATGTGTATATTGATGCAGTAAAACTGTGTGTATATATAAAATATTTTTATTATGATGCAGTAAAAAAATATAATTAATCAGGTGTAAAATGTGTATACCGATTTAACATAAAGATACGAATGATGCAGTCATATGTGCATATTGATGCAGTAATTGTATATTGATGCCGTTTAAACTATGCGTATAGAATGATTTAGTTGTAGTATGATGCAGTTTAAAAATATTTGTATGCATGATGCACTTCTTCAATTGTGTATCCTTTGTATATTGTGAATTTATTTTCAAACTATATACTTATTTCAATATATATGATGCAACTGAAAATTGTGGATACGCTTGTAGGTACTCCTAATGGAGAACCTACTAATGAAGATGCAGTAGAAGTTGGAAACAAGACAACTTTCCCACCATTTTACAGTCCACAAGAAACTAGGACATGGTATCCAGATGTTGAGGACAAACCAGTTGTTGGTACTGCTTATAAAACATTGGATGAAGCTTTCATGTTTTACAAGGAATACTCAAGGAAATCAGAATTTGCATGTAAGAAGAGTTCATACAATAACCCAGGGAAATAAAATAATTCAATAAATAAATACTTTCGGTGTAACAAAGAAGGGAAAAAATATGTGAAGCCATATTCACATATAATTTCATTATTCTTTAATTTTGGATATTCTGACTTGGTTATTTGTTACGTATCTACGTACTTTGTATCACCTTTTTAACATGCATCAAGACATTATGTGATTTTAGCTTTTGTTCATGTTTTTTAACGTATGATGCAGTTCATTTATATTTACCTTATAACGCATACAACAATCAAAATATCTCTTCCAACAGATAAAAAAGCTACAAACAAACATTTAAAAAGACATTGATCATCGATAATAAAACATATTTAAGTCCATTAAGTAGACTTTTTGATAATTCCCACAACATAACAAAGACTACCGTCAATTGTTTATATAACAAGCTAACAACATACCAACTTAAAGTTTCCTAATTAAGTTCATAGGACTTTCTTTACCAAAAAAAAAAAAATATAGTGTGTAACACCATCAATTGTTAAACATACCAAATTGACATCATACCAAAAGCAATTAAAAAACAACCCCCAAGTGTCTGCTCAACGCGCTTTGTGATTCCCGCCTTTGCTAACCTCTTAAACCTTGCCCTAGCTTTCTCAGTCATTCAAGCATACGACTTCACTTCCGCATGCACAAAATCAGCAACATCATACAACTCACACAACACAATCTTCGCAACATATTTTTTCCTCTGAACATCAAGCTGCCCTTTTTGATGCGTACCCTCGACATCAAGTTCTGAATTGAATTCATGTACTCCATTGCCATTGTAACATTCGATATGCCACATTATAAAAACACCATAGTCAATTGTGTTTTCACTTGTCTCCCAATTTATATCAACAAAAATTGATATCAGCAGAAAACAACTACATTGCATTTGGGTATTTATCTACTTTGACAAGGTATTTAATAAAATTTTGTTTCTGAAAAAAATATGAACAACTAAATAAAACACCACAAAATATATGATACAGTAACAAACACATGTGATGTAGTTCCAACTAGCTTATATACAAAACATAAAATGCAGTTAAAACATATGATGCAGTGAAAAAATACATATGCATTAGGCATGTTTAAATACATGATGCAATTAAAAGTTATGATGCAATGAAATATATATATATATATATATATATATATATATATATATATATATATATATATATATATCTATATATATATATATATATCTATATCTATATATATATATCATGAAGTTAAAATTTTTGATGGTTTATCTTGCTTACAAGTGAATTAGGCAGGTTAAAAACATATGATGTAGTGAAAAATACATATGATGTAGTGAAAAATACATATGATGCAGGTTAAAATATATGATGCAATTAAAAGTTATGATGCAATGAAATATATATATGATGCAGTTAAAATTTTTGATTTGTTTATTTTGCTTACAAGTATCTTACAAAAACTATGTTATAACTATCTTTATCACCATACTTCATGTTGTCAATGATGTCAATTCTTGATTCTTTAAGGTTGAAACAAACCAAATAGTAATGATTCAAAGCAGCTTTAACTGTAGAAGAAGGCTTAAGAACCAGGAAAAACACCTATAATACATAAACATGATATAAAATTATAAAAACACCAAAAATGATATAAAAAACAGTGAGCTAGATAAAAAATATACCAGCTTCACATCATTAAAATCAGCATAAGATGTTTGCATCAGAATTGTGATAATGCCAAAAAATCATAACCAATACAAACAACTGCAGCATAACATAGAATACAAAACTAAGTAATACAAAAACAACTGTATCATTCACACACTCAACATATCAAGATTCAAGATGCAGTTATAAAAAAATAAAACACATGACCAAAATTATAAGAAATTTAAAACACATAAAAGCAGTTAAAAGAGTATGATGCAGGTAATAAAACACATCATGCAGTTAAAAAGAAACACATGATGCAGTTACAAAAACACATGATGTAGTAAAAATTTTTTGATATCATACATATAACTAAACAGAACGAATTAAATTTGAAGTTAAATAAACACATGTCATAAACATTCATGATAAAATCACTATAAAATCAAGATGCAGTTAAATTTTTTATATATCATACATATAAGTAAGCAGAGTTAAATTTTGCAGTTAAATAAACCATATCATAATCATACATAATAAATCACTATAAAATCAAAGATGCAGTTAATTTTTTTTAACATCATACATATAAAGTAAGCAGGATTAAAAATTGCATTCATAGTCATACATAATAAATCACTAATAAAATCATGATGTAGTTAAGAACATACATATCAAGATGCAGTAAAAAAAAATATAACAAAATTAACATATGTATAATCATCATATATAAATCATTTACACACTCAACATGTCAAGATGCAGTTATAAATAATAATAATAAAAATAATAATAAAAAAACCTTTCGTAACTCTACGAACTTCGTCATCTCGACCTTCATTGTCACTAAGATTTATAGGATTCCGATCATTTTCATCCCGACGATCAGATATGTACCGCATTGATCTTGAACTTCTTCTAGTAGCAATAATAACAAACAACAAAAAATACTGTAAATATAAGGAAAAAATTAGTTAAATAAAACTTGATAAACATCGAAAAACACAAAAAAAAATATTCACTTACGTTCTGCAACCATAGATTTAAGTTTGGTTGCCAGAAACGATTTTACGGTACCTTTAGGTAACTTCATTCCGTCCGACATCGTCGAAAACAACACTTATTTGATGACTTTTGTTCAATAAAATTAGGGTTTTCAAACGAAAGATAGAATGAGAAGAGAGAGAGTTATGTTAACTCTGTGAAAAAAGTAGTGAAAGTAAATGAGTAATGGCGGTTCATAGAGCAATGATATCAAAAAAAAGCTGACCGTATGACTACATGTCACAAGTAAAAATACAAACATACCCCTGGCACTTTTTAAAACCATACACACACATAATATTATTAATTTTATATTCATACCCTTATTAAAAAGTGTGGACCGTAGATTAAACAAACAGACGGTCACGATCTAGGTGCCCCCCGTTCCCTCTCAAAACGCCGTTCTCCTGTGATCCGGAATCTTTTTTTTATAAGCTTTTACATTTTTTAATAAGTTTTTATATTTTGGTTTACCAAACAATACTATAAACTCAAGCTTATAGAAAAAATAAATTCAAGCTCATGTAAAAACTCAAATAAAATAAAATTGTTTGGAAAACACATCATAATTCTTATTTTCTGTCTAAAGTAGGCTTGACTTTAATGTAAAAATATCTCCAAAAAAAATAAAATAAACAGATGTACTGTATTAGTCAAGCTAAGCCAGAATATTTCATGTAAAGAAGCTATATTTGAAACGATGTTCAACTTCATGCCAATTTGGTCAATCAAGTTTAGCTCATCTTATGAATGCTCGATTGAACCATTTGGAGTTTTGGACTAATTAACTGGTGAGACATTAGCTAGACAAGTGCAACCTATCGAAGACTCACTAATTAAAAACACACGTACAATTAGTGACGAATAAAGAATTTAGAGTGACCTGTAGCATAGGGTATTTCAATTTTGTGAACCAGTAACACAAACAAAGATTGCAACAACAAAAAATTCATTTTTTTAGAAGAAATTTAGGTTGCGTATAACGAATGAACACAGTCTAATGCTACCTTCAACGTGGCTCCACCCCTACTTACGATCAGTTAAAACAAACACTATTAGCAAAATATATATTAAATACACATTTATTTAACTTTAAACTAAAAACTTGAGAATAATTAAGAAGGCGTTTGAGATTGTTTATTTGTAAACGTTTTTCTATTTTAAAAGTGTTTGTACATTAAAATAACAACCACCCTAAAATAATTAAATAACCGCCATGTATAGCGTATTAACGATAGCTCTAAAGGTTATGTTAGAAAAATCCTTAAAAAATAGGCAGATATTAATTTTTTATTTTATAATACTTATCCTTATTAAATTAAATAAAGAAATTAGCAGCCTCCAAAAAAGGGTTAAAGATTTACCTTCTTTTTTGTTTTTCTTTCCTTAATTTACCTTTATTAATTACCCCTGAAGAACTATCATTGGTTGCGGGAGACTGCATAGTACTTTGAGGTGGTACACTAGTTAGGTACATTAATTTGGTTGTGGGGTTTGGGTTTCGTTATTCTGGTCATTGGTCAATGTCGTCACCCATCTTGTGATCAGTTTAGGGGTGTCGTAGGATGTGGTGGTTGTTTCGGTTTCTCTAAACGACAAATTAAAGCCAGAGGTTTCAATTCTATTCAAAAGCTACTTCAAAATTTTATTTTTAAGAGCTTCTGGATGTTTATTTTTTCAAAAAATCTCACTTTTATTCTGTTGTTAAACAAAGTTTATGAGCTGAGGTTTATTAAAAGTAGAAGTTCAATCCACTTTAAACCCCTAGAAGCCCCATGTCAAACACACCCTACATAGTATTCACTCCGTCTCAAACAAGTTTATAATTTTTATTTCGCACCATAAATAATAAAAACGACGGTTCTCATTTACCGCCTTATAATTTAATATATAAACAATTAATAAATCAAAAAGATAAACGCCATACTACTATGAACAAAACTGTCTTAATATATGCTAAAATCTAGCGCCAAACACGTACCCAAGGCGCACACCCTTATATTAAATAAAATCTCCGCCCTTAAATGTTACTCAATACGTGCGCGAGTGTTAAAATTAAACAACCCTTAAATTTTTACAACCGCATTACATATGTTTCTATAAAGCGGTGGTTTCACCGCCTCTAAATAAGTTTCTATTTTAAACATCGCTTGCATACATTGCGGGCCATTCAACGCTCGTAATAGGTTTTTTCACCGTCCGTAATGTGCATTTTTGTAGTAGTGATAAATGCTCCTTACGGTTTACATAGATTTATGAAATGCTTTAATTTTCACATTTTCAGTCCAGTATGTTTAAATTTTGCTCGAAAATGGTCCATTCTCTACCTAAAATTACCAACTTACCCTTTCTAGTCATATTCTTATACCTAGGACTTAAACGAAAAAGGGTACTTTAGTCATTTCAGGTGGATGATTGACCATTTTGAGTAAAATGTAAATTTATATAAATGAAAAAATAAAAATTAAATTATAGGACAATTTTCGTAAGTCTATGTAAACCATAGATACCATTTATAAATTTTACTATTGTGTTAGTATATTTTTATTACTTTTCGCAAATGAAATTTTCCTCTGCCTTTCGAGCAACTGCTCACAGAATTCCATCTCGAATTTCTTCAGGTTCGAAATTCTGCACTTCGACCATAACATCTCCATCTTCTTCGCACGCATATGCCCAAGACTTTGGCGCCATTAAGTGGATGATGTTGCATCACCAGTAACTGCGTTTAATTACTCCATCCACTGGATATTCTTCCAGGTAGAGAGTACCCCTTTTATGCCCTCCTGCGACCATGATATTTCCTCTGACCACCTCCCACTGACTTCTGCCAAAGGTGACGTCATAACCCCGTCATTCAGCTTGCCAACTGAGATAATCCTTCTCTTCAGGCATGGAATGTATCTAATATCCTTTACCTTCCATATGGTACCCTGGCTAGTCTTCAAGACAATATCTCCGATACCTGCAACGTCTAGGGACTTGCCATCTCTTAGTTGTATTCTGCTGCTTCTGGCCTGAAAGTTCTGCATCACTTCCTTGCAAGGGGAAGCATGGAATGTTGCACCTGAAACTCTGAAAGTTCTGCTAACTCCTTCTCTTGGTTTAATCTGCTCATGTCGAAACTTCTAACCAACATGTCACCAACCTCCTCCAACAACAATATGATAAATGTGGATCCGAACCTAATCTGGTATACCTGCTTAGAGTAATCTATGATAACTCTGCCCCTCCACCCGGATGGCTACATCAGATTCCACACCTGACACGATACTTTATAATTCGAATTACAGAATTACTACACGTACGGTCAAAGTTGCAAGGGTCAAAGATAAGATAAATTCAGTAGATCGACTCTTTTACTTTCATATGTCCTTTGTCATCGAATTCTTTTAAAAAGTCATGTTCAGCATGTGCATGCGTCAGACTTTTTTACTGTTAATATAATACCTTAAACTATAATAGAAATAAACAACACTGATAAGATCGATGTTTCTAGGAAAACATATAAACGACATGTAGTACATTAATACGTACGATTCCGAAATGCATAACATATATATAGTCTTTAAAGTCGTCTAGCTCCACCTTTACAGGGTCCAAAAAAGGAAGATTATTATTAATTTATACATAAACCTTAATTAAGGGTTTATTGTTTCGTTATATATTACACTTTACACTTTTCACTATTGTATGAGTCGAGCTTTGAAAACTTTTATTGTATGTATTGAACTTGTAAATATAGTCTATTGTATGTAAAATTTTTTTTTTGAGTAAAGTCCAAATAGGAAAGTTTCCTTTTTTGGCCTTACCCGAAAAGGAAATAATACATAATAAACCATATTTACAAGTTCAATACATACAATAGAACAAATGAAAGTATTTTGCATACAATAGTAAAAAGCGCAAAGTTTAATACATAACGAAACAATAAACCCTTCTAATTAACTAGCATAAGTTTTGTTCAATTTCTCTTCTTATTGCTGATGATTTTTGAAGAATTAGACGAAGAGGAAGAAGATGACGACGACTCTGACTTCGCTCTTCGTCTTTTTTTCCCTGTATCGTTTTTAATATGTTGATGATCATTGTGTGAACCGACCAAATGTGGGAAGTTAAGCATCGCATGCGACCCACGAAGCTTAAAAGCCGCTCTATCATAAGCCATAGCCGCTTCTTCTGCTGTCTTGTACGTCCCTAGCCACAATCTCGAACCTTTTTTCTCCGGATTCCTCATTTCCGCTGTGAACTTTCCCCACCGTCGTCTTCTTACGCCTCTATACCTTTTCTCGGTCATATAACATAGCTGTTTAGCTTCATTTTGTTTTCCAATGGGAAATGTTTCGTCACTAAACGCAATGACATTCCCAGTTGCAAAGTCCAAATTTAGCGGCTTGTTTGCAACTTCTTTCATGCAGGAAATATTTGTGAAAATGGTTGGAGTTTTAGTGAATTCTATATTATAGGTTTCTTGAAATATTTGTGGGCTGGAATTCGTGACATTGACATTTTCGTCGCTGTTTTTGACAGAAAAACTACATGTTTCAAAATCATCAACATTCAGTGACATTTCAATTTGATCATCTTGTGGAGAAATCAGAGTTGAAACCGGGCTATACACGTCGTCTGAGTTTGATGAACTTAACGACATCAAATAACAAGAAATTTCCTCATCATTTGTGAACGTTTCGTACGAGTTTTCGAGAAAACTCCAATCGTCAATGTTGAAGCTCGGATAACTACTAGGGTTTTGGTGATTATGATCATATGAAATGTCCAAATGATCATCAAGAAGAAGATGATTTCGAATGGAATCAAGGTGGGAATGATTTGTATTTGCCAGTGTGAACATTTTTTTTGTACTTTTTTGGTACTTAGCCTAAAAGAAGATAGGGGTAGGTGATGTTAAAGTTGTTCAAGGACAAATAAAAGTGTTTGGGATTGTTGGCATATATATAGGCAAAAACATTGGTTGAATATTGTTGACTGATATAAGTATGATCGATCTTGGAAATGATTGAAAGAGATCGTGTGATCGATCTTGCAAGCAATTATAATAATACTAAGATATATAAGCCGATCTTAATAGAATACTGATTTGACACTTGCTAGTCTTTTTTTCTCTTATATTTGGCAACTTGTTTATAACCCAACTCCATCAAGTACAACTCACTATTGTCTTTTTGCAAAAAAAAAAACGAAGTTGTTCCGAACACAACAAGCAAACTATTGTCTTTTTTACAACTCACTATTGTCTTTTAGCATATGGGCGATGTTTGATAAGTACTTTAATAATCTTTTTTTTTCTCACTGTGTTCTTTAATAATCTTTTCCATCCACTATTAAACTCTAGAACACAACGTTCATGTTGGTTTAAACTTTAAGAGAAAAATTAATTTAAATTATTCACTCTTATCTTAAACGTGATATGATCTACTGCTTTCTTTTGTAAGAGAATATGACATCTTATATTGAAATTAACATGAGAGGATTTTAGTCCATTTAATTTGTAAAACTACAATCGAGTAAGTTTATCAAAGTTCTAACGTGAACATAAGCGTAAGAAATTATTTTAATATGTATCTAATAGTTGATACTAAGTAGAGTACCTCTTGTAATAATTTTTGTGTGGATACAGTTTTGTTCACACTGATATATAATAATTAGTCTAGTGGTGAGGCACATTCAGGATAAAAGCGGGTGTCACGGACCCAATTCTCGTCTCCATGTTTGTTTCCATGTGCTATACGATTTGAGTTACTCATGTTGACCGTACAAACGGTCGTTAAGGTCGTCAGATGGTCGGTTACCTTTTTATTCTTTTAATAATTTCATAGAAAGTTGGAAAATACATAAACCATTAACTGTATATGCATATATGGTCATTAAGTTTGTTATTACAACTTTAGAAGTATAGCCGTTAAAAAAAAACAACTTCAGCAGTATATATTCACAAATGACGGTTTGATTGTCAACATCATTCCTAATAAATAATTTACATAATCTCGATTTTTCATGGACTACAATTCAGTGGTACAAAGTGAGTAGAATGAACACGTGCACCCTTAAAATTGTTGTCCACTTTCGATTTTAACCAAATCAAAAAATTATATACGGTAAAGATAAAATTTTATTAGTGAAACAATGTAATATTTATTTGTTTGTAGACAATTTGGAACATAAAAATATATTACCTATTAATTAATATTATTATGTATTTAAAAGCTAAGTCGGTAACTCTGTATAGTCATGAGTCAAAAGTGGCGCTTGGAATTAATAGGTTGGGTTTTTAGATAAATTTTAGCCTCAAAAAAACATTATATATAACCTCATTGGTCGAGCCTTGATCGATCGGTCCAGTAATTTTTTATTCTGTAGTGAACTTCATTAAATGGCTTGTGTTTTCATTTGACTGTTCCCGGGTTCAAACTTCAAACTATGACAACACTATTTTTTTATTTTCAGATTTTGAAGTCTTAAAAGTTAGCCCAAGCCCAACCTTTCAAACATGCTTAGAAAATTTCAAAAATCATTTTTTTAACATTTTTAAATTTTGATTAAATAAATGAAATTATATTTAATTGTAACAACTTAAGATATAAATTATAAAGTAAAAGTTATATATCCTAAATAAAATATTTTAATATTACTTATTACTAGGTGAAGGACCCGCGACAACGCGGGCTATAACAATTTTTTTAAAGATAAAATAGTTTTGCTATTGTTTAGTTGTTTTATTTTTTAATATTAATTAATTTCAATAGCAGTAGATTAATTCTTTTTTATATCTTGAGTGTGTAAGTATTTGGTCCCAATCCATAATAAAAAATATTTGGTCCTTTTGGTAGTAGCATAGCAAAACACAAAAGAAAAGACAAAAAATTAAAACATGCTGATGTACAATGTCACCGATCCCTTTAGTCCCAATTGGGCCATCTGCAAAACACGATTGTTATAAAAACGTTTTGACATTTTACCCCAAGTCACTAAGTTTCATAAACTCTTGAAAGAAAGCATTTAATCCTGTGTAAAAAAAAGGTCCAGGTAAGGACCTTGTGTATGAATAACACAATGGAACTTTTTTTTAGAAAAGAATATTGCATTATTAACCAAAATATCTGTTACAAAGATTCCTATCTATTCATATCAGTACATACATTGCATCGACTTAATCCCAAAGACACCTACTATGATATTTCTTCACCTGATCCCCCTGCATACATGCTGTGTGACCTCTCATGCACTTTCACTCTTTGCTCTTCTGTTTCTTTTATTCTTCACTTCCATATGCACAACTAAACGGATCAAGTAACCAGTTTCTCACAAACCGTCGAGTTTTTCTTTTCCTTCATCCTCATGCCAATCCATTTGAAACTTCGAATATGAATTTATTAGAATAAAATGGGATTGATAAAAACCTTGACCCGAAAACTCTATTTTTTCTGTTTTTCATATATAGTACCCGGTAACCCACACGATTGGTTGCCATATTTTTGCTTTCTGTTTCGATCTATCAAGCTTCATACTGTCACAAAAAAAATCTGTCACATTGAATTGATTTGACATACCAACTTTTCCCCACTGAAGATTCTTTCTCATGTAGCTCAATCGTCTCTGCACATAATGGAACTGGTTATTACCTTTGTACAGTTGGTAGAATAGAAAAGCTTTTATGCATACCAAAAGTTTATAGTTTGAAGCATCAGAGCATTGTTACCGATAATACTCTACATTTGAGGGTGATTAAATCCCCTGCGTGATGTTGACATAGTCCCAAATGATCCATAAAAGATATACAAAATAAGCCATAATTCCAGAAATCTCAATAGAAAATTGAATCAACTCATTCAAAAGTAAATGGGTTAAAATATTCACATATAGCAAAGTGATAACGAATAATATATATAGGTTGATTTATTACAAATTGACATTTAGTTAGCTAAAATGCAGGAAGAAACCTGTTTGAGATTTTATCGAGGCAAATTGGACATGGAAAATACTTTCGTGGCACCAGTGCAAGTAATACATCCATCACCAATTCGCCATCTAACAAACATTAGGAAAAAGAACAGAATGATAAACACAGTAGAATTATGGAGTATGATTGAAACAACAAAAAGAAAACAAAAGAGAACAAACGAAAACCAAATTAACCCATCCTGATAGATCTTCTGATGTTCCTTAAAACAACGTTGATCGGAGCTGAACTAATATCCATATTGTTAACCGAAAACCTGAGATAACAATAATTGAGGAGCTATGTATGAGTGTATGACCATTTGGTTAGAATAATTTACCATCAAAACCTAAATTAAATGACATCAGTACACATAATACACATTAAAAAAAATACCAATTAGTTTAAGACGAATCGACCCACTCACATGTAGCTTCCATTAAAAATGCAAGCAAAAGTCGCCATTTTCAATCACACGAGTCTTCTACCTGCTGTGATACATAACAAACAGATATATTTGCTGTTAATGTTCTTAAACATTACATAACACTATGTGCAAACAAAAACAGCAAAGCGATTGTAATATGCCACGATACACACTAAAAAAAAACATAGCGAGTTAATTTAAAATGGGAGTCTAAGAACCTGATCTTTTGCTTGGCACACCATAATATCGATCGATTTTCTAATCCTTGTTGAATTAAACAAATGAGATGGCTAGGTTTTAACTAAAAGGTAGGAAGCATCGTATATATTGAAAACGCCAACTACAATTAAAATCATATATCATAAATCATATACAGCAAGAAGAAATAGTATACCATTACATCAACCAAACAAAAAAGAAAATTAATGATATAGTTGTACATACCTTATATGTCTAAAAGATCTCCAACAGGGCAATTCTTCACGTCTTCAAAAGCCAGCAGTGCAACTGTTCTCTCCAACTCTTCTAAAAAACTTTGCTACAATCATGAAACCTTATTTTTAGAAAGATGAACATAAAGTCGTGGAGCATAAAAGCATTCAAAATAGTAAGTCGTACCTACAAATCCAGAATAACATAATTATATTAATTAAAATCAGCTATCAAAGTTGTTGAACTTCTCAGTGGCATTTTATCGAGCGAGTGGTGGGTAGACATCAAACCTGAAGAAACACACATACAAAAGCTTTGATTAACGATCAACAAAAAGCAAAAAACGTACGAAGCTTCAAAAAGAACAATTATCGATTTAGAGTAAAAAAGAATTAATTACCGGTTGAGATGTGTGGAGAAGCATGTGGTGGTGAGAAGGTCGTGAGGTTAATGCCGATGGTGGTTGTCTGAAGCAGCGCCGGATTTAGGTGGTGATGGCGGTGAAGGAGTTTTGTGGAGGTGTGAAGGCCGTGAGTTTTTGTTAGGGTTTTGACATAGGATTTTAATATTAAATGTGGCCGGATTTTTATTTTTCTTTTTAACTTGAGAAATATAGCAAATAATTTATTTTATATATATATTAAATTAATTTTTTTAAATTGCTATTAGGGGTGTTAAGTGTACATATTTTAAACTTATTTAAGCCATTGATCTCTAATTGTAGAGGCTAATCAAGGGTCAAAATTCCTTGATGGTATCCTCTTTTAATTATATATTATTATTATTATTATTATTATTATTATTATTATTATTATTATTATTATTATTATTATATATATATTATATATTAAAGATTAAAGATATGCAATTCTGCCATTAGTATTTATAGACTATTAAATATAGTATTTGCTATAAAATATATCATAACAAAGTAATAAATTTTACTATATAGTTTTAATGTAGAATAAATGCTATTGTAATAGATTAGAAATAACTTTTCCGTAAAGTAACCATGCTATTTAACTTTTTTCCTTTTTATTTCTTAAATTACATTACTTTCATATTAAAATATTGCATTTTAGAGAAGATATGAAATATATTAAATTACTTTTTATATTTATTATTTTTGAATGAATGTTTTAACACTCACAGCTAAGCGCGATTTCAATATTCTTATATGAAAATATTGCATTTTAGAGAAGATATGAAATATATTAAATTACTTTTTATATTTATTATTTTTGAATGAATGTTTTAACACTCGCAGCTAAGTGCGATTTCAATATTCTTGTTTCATTCAAAATGGATAACATCTATGATCTATCCGTTTATAAGCATGAGCAATGACAAAGTATTTTACTATGTCATGAACATTATTTATTAACTAACTAATTAATCAATAACAATATATATATATATATATATATATATATATATATATATATATATATATATATATTTATTGGGAGTTTCAAATGAAAACAAACTAAATACAGAGACTATTACCCTTCGATAATAGTGACTATTTGAATGTTTGGCTATTAAATTTCATGTCCCGTTGTCTTCGTCGTACCTTGAATTTAGAAAGTACCTACGTAGGTTCATCATATCATCATCATAACTAGGGGTGTTCATCGGTTCGGTTTTCGGTTTCCTCGGTTTATTCGGTTCGGGTTGTTCGGTTTTGAAATTTTTTTGGGCAAAACCGAAAACCGAACCGAACACCGAATTCAAACCGAAAACCGAAAACCGAAAACCGAATTCGAATTCGGTTCGGTTTCGGTTAAAACCGAAAAAAACCGAATTCCAACAAAAACCCGAAAAACTTAAAAAAAAAAACTGAAAACCGTACAAAAAAACCGAAAACCGAACATAAAAACCGAAAAACTAACAAAAAAAACCGAAAACCGAACCGAAAAACCGAAAACCGAACCGAAAAACCGAAAAAATAATATTATTTTTTTGAATTCGGTTTTGAATTCGGTTTTCGGTTAAACCGAATTCAAAATTTTTAAAACCGAAAACCGAACCGAAAACCGAATTCAAATTCGGTTTTCGGTTTTATCGATCCAAAAACCGTTTTCAAAATTCGGTTCGGTTTTTTTTCGGTTTTTATTCGGTTCGGTTTTCGGGTTAAACGGTTTCAAACCAAATACTGAACACCCATAATCATAACAATATACATATAACCTCTGACTTCAAGAAATAAGAGAGTCAAAAAAGTGACACCCATCCTAATCCCAACTCTTAATATAATACGAGCATATATAAAGTTCAATGTAAGTAACTTCGAAATTTATCGGCAGGCATTGTTAAATTATAAGGAGAAATTGTAACACCCCGCAAAGTTTAACGAAATTAATAACATTAATCACTTGCATTATTAGGCTAATTCCCTACTTGAGTGAATTCACAACATATTTTAGAGGTAAGCCTAGCAAAGCCCAACTAGATAATACGCGTAGTATTACGTATTCGTAATTAGTAGTAATTACGTACTGAACAATCTGAAAACAAACGCGACAAAAATATACGACTGTTGGTGAACAAAATTATTTAATAAAACGAAATTATTAAATAACGTCGTAAACAATAAAATATTATGTCGATAATATTTACATATCATTTTATAACGCAAAACGTCAACTCGTATAATTAAAATAAAACAAGGTTTAAAATTTATAAAACTTATTAATTTAGTTTCATAAAAAGATCCTAATTAAAAATATAATGAAAAATGTAATTAAAAATATATTAGTTAAAATAAAGTAACATTTAACGATCGGGTAAACAAACGCGGAGCGCAAACACAGAGGAAGGAAAAAGGGAGACAAAACCCTTTCTCCCTCCCCACTTTTCTCATTCATCATCACCCCCTCTTTTTCTTTTTCTCTCTACTACAACCACCACCAACCAAAAACCACCACAAAAACGCCACAAACTACCTTCAAACGACGCCGAATCACCATACTTCTTTGGAATAAAACGACCACGAGACCACGATCTACATTTCTACCTTTTCGGATTTCAAATCCGACACTCGTAAGTTTCCGACAAATCCCGTCAATTCCTAGATTTTGTAGTTTTAGTTAATATTTCATGTTTAGTATATTTAGATTATCATGTTTTAGCGTTTTATACAACCAAAAACGTCCAAATCGACCCAAAACTCGTTGATTTTTAAGCTGTTCGTCGAACAGGCGACTACGTCGCTTTTGGCCCCAAAAATAGTACTGCGACGCAGGCCTTTGCGTCGCATAATCATCCCCACGTCGCAGATAGCGACGCAACCCGTTCCGTCGCATTAAATTGCGAACGTCGCCTATGCGACGCAACCCATGACGTCGCAAAACCTGAATGCGACGCAGACCCTTACGTCGCACCTTGTGTCGCACAAGTCAGAACCCTAAAAACACATTTTAAAAAGTCAAAGTTACTGTAGAAAAGTCAAATTTTACTGTAGCAGTACTGTAGCAAATGAGATAATAACATTTTTGAACTATTGTTTCAAAACATCACCAACAAGTCGTATACATTTTCACAAACAACGAAATACAACGTAAACGTTTAACAAATACTTGGGACATAACTTGGTTGTACAAACACTAGCATGGATGATTAGTTTAGACATCCACATACTTATTAAATCTCGTACGTTTAGGACGTTAGGAGATTCTGGACTGTACTTGGGCTTTAGGTTTGCTAGCACTCGCACAACTACTTAACTCAACAGGTGAGTTCACAGCCCCTACTTTTACTGATTTAACTGCTTTTGAACAGGGGTGGAAAACATAGTCAACTGTTTTACTTATTGCCATAACTGCTTTTACTCATATGATTGTTTAATCATACTTGTTTACTCGAACAATTAGAGTACTTTGAACTATTAGACTATTGAACAAACTGATATTTATGAAATAACATTCTCATATTGACACACTGAACGAATGGGATAACTTATTCGACAAACTGTTTTAACTAGACCGGAGAACGACCGGTAAATTGTTTTGCAATCGACTGTAAACCTTTAAACTTAGTTGGTATACCGGAGAACGACCGGTACTTTTATGTAAACGCTGGAGAACGACCAGCTACGTATTTTAGTGCCAGAGAACGACTGGCCAAGGGACGGGAGAACGACCCGTGCGTCTTGGATGGGAGAACGACCCATGCGTTTGTTGGACGGGAGAACGACCCGTGCGTAACTAGACCGGAGAACGACCGGTAAACTGTTTTTGTTGAACGGGAGAACGACCCGTGCGTATTTGGCCGGAGAACGACCGGTACTGTTTGTAAAACGCTGAAGAACGACCAGCACGTGTTTTTAAACTTACATTTGGGTAACATCCCACGTATCTATTTTGGGCGAACAACCCACTAAACTAAACTTTGGGCGAACAACCCATTAAACTTGTACTTGGGACGAACAACCCACTAAACGTGTATTTGGATAACATTCCACTAAACTTATTCTCGACTATTATGGCAATACTATTTGTGAACGTATTTAGATAACAACTGTGCTTACAAACTTGGTTCAACTTGTGTAAACTTAAAACCTGTGAATTCACTCAACCTAGTTGTTGACTTTTACTATGTTTTTCAGGGAATTAGCTGCGCATGTAAGAATCGCCAACACACATGGAGAATTAGGCGACCCGTGAAGTTTTAGGATGCCAACTTTTTGGAAATATATGGATTTCTCTAGTATAACTGAAACTGTTTTAGTCATATTCCAGAAATCTACTTTTGTAAACTTATTACTTTTAACTTGTACGATTCGATGAATCGTAAACTTTGTAATTAATACTTTTGGCATCTTAATATATTATGTTCTGTTGTAATCATATGCTCTGATACGTATGCATGTTTTGTTATTGTGGCACTCCCGTACTCAAACTAAATGCTTCCGCTAATCTAAATCAACGAATTTGGGGGTGTTACAGAAACGGTGTAGGTAATTTTAGTGTAATTGAAACTTATTTGGGATTAAAGGGTTACAAGTTAATTTAATAAAAATGAGTCGTTAGTCATGAAGTGCACACTCATTTAAAGTAAATTGGACTGCCACTCAAAAGCGAAAGTACTCAATTAAGGAGGTGGTATCCCCTTGCGTGGGTCTAGATGAATAGATACCACTTACGGGTATGTGAGTTCGTTAAGCATTACGCTTGTGAGCAAAAGGTTGCACCTGTTTGTTCTCACCAACTATTTTTAACCGCTAACACATTTATGTTGGAATCGATCACCATTACAATAAATCACACTTCCATGTGTAAGCCAATAATTAAATTTATGAAACGGAAATATATAAAACAATATTATAAGACTGGACGGTTGGACGCTCATCTCAACACTCTTAAATAAGCTAACAAACCCTCTCAACGACGAATAGTTACGATAATGGAGTTCATCGTCGTCGTTATTGAATCACGGGTGACTCACAACACTGGACATAGAGAGACAACTCTCATAACACGGGTGACTCACATTTTATCTCAACCTTCTCACCAAATAACCCAAGCAAATTACTACCAGGCAACTCTCAACCTGTACTCTAAGACCATTCCAACAGAAGACCACTACAATAAATGTAACATCCTCGAAATGGACCTAGTTGTTTTATATTATTTCTTGATTTAAATAAGTATTTAAATGAGTTTGGAAATAATATTGTTTGAATTAGTTGAAATAATTGGAATAGGAATCGAATATTCCAATGTGATAAGTGAATTATTAATTGTTGTAAATTAATATAGTTGACGGTGCAATAAAATGTTTGGACTCGTAAATGGTTTTCGGGTTCCAGACAATAGATTGAGATGGGGTATTAAATTATACCCGTATAATTGAAGGCGGTTTGATGAGGCCGACTTATATATTTACTTTCCTCTTTTGGAAAGTTTCATATGAAACTTCTAAAATACCCAAAAACTCTAAGAAATCCAAATCAGAAATTGAAACCTAAGATTTGAAGCTGTGATTGAGTGAAGTTTCATCATTCTCATATCTCAATTCAGTGTTCTTCAATCATGAAGTAAGTTTGTATTTTATCCATTTGATTGAAATTGGGATAATTGATGAATTGTGAGAATTAGATGTTAAAATCATGTTATAAGTGTTACATGATGATTACCTGAAGTTTTTAGTGGTTTAAAACTGTTAGAATTTGAGTTTTGGTGATTTGGGTATAAAAACCGTAGGTTAAGTTTTGAACAGGTCGCAGGTCGCTGGGGACGAAGGGAGTACCCGACGGGTACCTCCCTTACTCGGCGGGTAGTTCTTAATTGGTTTGAAGCCGGCGGCTTCCTTGGCTAGCCGGCGGCTTGGATAGTTTTGTGGGTACCCGGCGGGTACTGGTCTTACCCGGCGGGTAAGGCTGATTTCCAGCCAATTTTGTGTTAAGTCTAAGTACTTATGCTTAATGAATATAACTTGAATGTAATAGGTTATATTCTTGAATTTAATATATTTATGTTATATTATTGTAACAGGAGATAATTGTTAATAATGAGTTATTGTTAAGAGCGATTACTAACTCATTGTTTATTGATTATATTCTCAGATGTGGTGAAGGCTCAGTAATATTAGACTTCTGAGTTTGCGGCTGAGGTAGTCGGTGAGTGGATCTGTAACCTCAGTGTGATTTAGTTGTAATGATTTGATTTACAACAAGTAATTTATAGTATTACTTTGATAGAATATAATTGTTTATGATATCTTGCCATGTTAGTTTGGTTGTTTGTTTACTTGGCGATTTGAGCTAGTATGTAAGATTTTGAGGTCAACTTGACTTGAAAGTTGGACTTGGTTGTTATTGTAGACGACAGGAGATCTCGGAAACTTGAAATGTCGGTTTAGAGATCTAGGTCGTGTGTGATTAATAACTGGTTATCGGTAATTCTGTATAGGCCAATACAGATGATTGATAAGAGTTCCTTGAGTGTCAAACCGGTATTAGGGTGTCTCAGGGACCACCGATCCTCATGATGTTGCGCATATGACATTGATTGGATGTCGAGTGATTGATTGATTTTCTGTTTATTGTTAATTGATGTAAACAGATTGTTAGGCTAAGTTGGACTGTTGCTTATAGTTTCATTCACTTAGCTTTATGCTAACCCCACCACAGTTCTTCCTGCAGGTTGAAATAGATGGGACATATTGGGCAGGGCAGGATGTGTTTGGAATTGATGGAATGTTTGACAGGCTTTTACTCTGATGTTATTTTGATAACTAAAGAGATGTTTTGAATTATATAACACCGAGTTTGTTGAAATGTCATGTAATAAGTTTGAAAAAGTTTATTGACATTTTGAGTACATTGATAGTATGTTTTAAATATGCGCTTCCGAGTCGCCATTATTATATTATTGTTTATAATGAAACGAGGGGTGTTATAAGTTGGTATCAGAGCAATAGTTTGGGTGAATTGGATTTGATAGAATGTTCAATCCTAAACTTTGATTGAGTTGAGTCAAACATTCCAGTGGGTGCTGGTTTAGTTGATTAATTGATGTGTGAAAAGTGATTAGTTGAATATGTACTAACCCTTAACAAGTTGTGAAGTTGTTGTTTGATTGCAGAGACGGAGGGACATGAGTATCTGATTGGTATATTTCATGTTTCCTCAACACTCGTGGGCTTAAGATTTATCAGGTAATCTTCGATAAGCCTGTGTTAATTTAAATTAACTTGAATTGTTTACTCTGTTATGTTGAGTAAGCTTTGTTGTGAAGTTAATTGAGTCAGACTGATATGATTCCCCAGTTTTGAGTCAACTAATAATTGCTATATGTTGACATGAGGAGAGAAGTGTTAAATGAGATGTTTATTGTTGTTCATTGTTGTGAGTATTTCTGATTGAATTGAAAATGCAGAAATGTGGTTAAGTAAGCAGAAAAGAAATGATTAAGGTTTTAGCAAGATTGATGTTGGAACTTAAGGAGTGTCTTTATTGGTGAGACAAGATAATTGATAGTATTATATTAGTAGATTGGTTACAGGGTGTGATTTGAATCCTGTTTAAGAACTGTGGTGTCATTTGATTTGAGGATGACTGCTAATTGAGAAAATATGTGGTTATGTGACTACATGATATGTTTTGATTGTAGTTAAACACTTGAGTTAAACCAAGATGAATAAGTTTATGAGGAAAATAATTTATGATAAAGCTAAATTGAATGAGAAAGTGATAGGTCTTTCTAGTCAATTGTGAATTAGTAAATGAAATGTTTATAGTAACATGATTGAGTAGGCTTGTTGTGACAGTGATGCTTGATAGTAAAGCATATGTCAAAGTAATGATAGTTAATTAAGACGTGTCCTGAATTTTGAGGTAAATAAGGACATTGATTAGTGATAAGTATTGAAATTATGATGATAGGTTATCATATGTTTGAGGTTTCAGACCAGTAGATATACTGAGTAATTCAGTTGTTGAAAATAAATTATGTGAGATGGTTTGCATATGTAAGATTGAATATGTAAGTAGTAAGCTGATTTTGAGTATGTATCAGCTGTTAGAAACTATTAAATGAATTTTGATTGATTTGAAATCATATGAGATAAGAATAGATCACATTGATAATTATAATGTAGAGTAGCCTGAGAATGGATTGTGAAGAACATAATCTTGCAACGCCTGATCACCGTTGTTATATTATGTTGTGTCACATGAACTTGTTGAGGCTACTTGGTATAAAAGAGATGTAATGTGATTTTAGAAATGGAGCATGATAGTATACTAAGTTGTTTAATAGTTGTTTTGATAAGAAAACAATCAGTTGATAGAACTGTGACCTTTAGACTGTAAAGGTGAGAGTGTAAATGATATACTTATCAGTGATAGAGGTTTTAATGATAAACCTAGATGACTAATTTGATTTTGTTGAAAATGTAGTTGTGACTGATTGTGTCAAATTGTCCATAGGTGGATTTGTATAGTGTTTAAATGAATCACTATTTTGTATCTGGCTTGTATGAAGCCAAAGCTGAGGTAGGTTGATATTGTCTTGCTTGAGGAATTCTAAGTATTATTGAATGTAATAATTTGAAATGTATGTTTGAAAGTGAACATATAAGATGAAATGGTTTGTTGGGAGTTAATATTGATAGTGTATTAACTTTGAAAGTCAAACCATGAATAGAGAATTGTGTATAAAATAAATTGCTTGTGATTGGTTTGAGGATAGGTCAAACTTGAGAAAAGCGATCAGAGGATTTTATTGATTGATTGATTGAAATCAAGGTTGACAAGTAGTCAACTGTGTGTGTTGAAATAGTCTAACATAGATTGAGATGTTATGATTGTGGGGAATATGATTGAATTCCTAGATTGATTAAATTATGTTGAAACGGGTCATTGAAGATCCAAAGGAGATAGATGAATTGTCTAAGTTTGTGAAACTTGGTTCATTACTTAAGGCTAGTATTAAGTAATTGAAATAGTGTTAAGTATAATTGAGTATTCAGTTAAGTAATATTTGATATTTGAACTGAATATGTGTTAAAGAATTATACAGATATAAAGTCATTGTTTGATATGACAGTTATAATTTGCTAAGATATGTTAGAATAATTAAATCACATTGATTAGAATTGTGATAAGACAGTCCTACCAGTGTATGAGGCTTGTGATGACAGCCATGATTGGGTAAGAATGTGAGAAGCGAAATAATTGAAAGTTATTATTAATGATTGTGTAGGTTGATTTGTACCTCATGGTGAATTACTTAAGTATTGAAAGAATTGAATGGATTCTTTTGTTATTTGTTGATAGTATACAAGTAAAGTAAGTGATAAAGTGGTAAAGTGGGATTAGATCCAAATAAGGTATGATATGAAAGTATATCTGGAGCTGGATGGTGTTAAAGATTTAGTTGATCTTTGTTTGATAAATTGAGGAAATATGAATTGAATGATTGTTCATATTTTAAGAAATTGTATGTGTTAGAAAGTAAGGGAAACCTTGAGATTGATAAGTGATGATTGTATTCATTAAGCTTTTATTGTAAGTTTAAATTGAATTGTTTAAGTTATATACGAGCTGGTAAGTATATAAGTGAAACATAGAGTTGTTGATTTTAATTGTTCCATGTCCTGTGGTATGGATATGTGATGATTAATAATATTGAAAAGGATTGATAAAGGCTCTAATAGTTTGAATGGCCTAGTGTATAGAATGAAATGGAATTGATGTGTATATATCCATTTAAGAGAATACCTGAAGTTGTGTAGGTATGTATGTGTGATATACATGATAATAAATGGCATGATAAGTTTTAATAGAATGAATTAAAATGTGCCATAAGATATGTGGAGGTCAGTTAATTGTGATTAACTTGATGTAGATTTTGTTAAAAATGTGTTGAGAAGTAGCACATTGTGATATTATGATACTTAAGTTGTAGTATCATAATATTGATTAAGACTGACTTAGTTGCTATATTGATGGGATGTAGTACTAAGTGATTATGTGATTATATCACATTAGTTAGATTGAATGAGGTTAGATTTCGAGGACGAAATCCCTTTAAGGGGGGGAGAGTTGTAACATCCTCGAAATGGACCTAGTTGTTTTATATTATTTCTTGATTTAAATAAGTATTTAAATGAGTTTGGAAATAATATTGTTTGAATTAGTTGAAATAATTGGAATAGGAATCGAATATTCCAATGTGATAAGTGAATTATTAATTGTTGTAAATTAATATAGTTGACGGTGCAATAAAATGTTTGGACTCGTAAATGGTTTTCGGGTTCCAGACAATAGATTGAGATGGGGTATTAAATTATACCCGTATAATAGAATGCGGTTTGATGAGGCCGACTTATATATTTACTTTCCTCTTTTGGAAAGTTTCATATGAAACTTCTAAAATACCCAAAAACTCTAAGAAATCCAAATCAGAAATTGAAACCTAAGATTTGAAGCTGTGATTGAGTGAAGTTTCATCATTCTCATATCTCAATTCAGTGTTCTTCAATCATGAAGTAAGTTTGAATTTTATCCATTTGATTGAAATTGGGATAATTGATGAATTGTGAGAATTAGATGTTAAAATCATGTTATAAGTGTTACATGATGATTACCTGAAGTTTTTAGTGGTTTAAAACTGTTAGAATTTGAGTTTTGGTGATTTGGGTATAAAAACCGTAGGTTAAGTTTTGAACAGGTCGCAGGTCGCTGGGGACGAAGGGAGTACCCGGCGGGTACCTCCCTTACCCGGCGGGTAGTTCTTAATTGGTTTGAAGCCGGCGGCTTCCTTGGCTAGCCGGCGGCTTGGATAGTTTTGTGGGTACCCGGCGGGTACTGGTCTTACCCGGCGGGTAAGGCTGATTTCCAGCCAATTTTGTGTTAAGTCCAAGTACTTATGCTTAATGAATATAACTTGAATGTAATAGGTTATATTCTTGAATTTAATATATTTATGTTATATTATTGTAACAGGAGATAATTGTTAATAATGAGTTATTGTTAAGAGCGATTATTAACTCATTGTTTATTGATTATATTCTCAGATGTGGTGAAGGCTCAGTAATATTAGACTTCTGAGCTTGCGGCTGAGGTAGTCGGTGAGTGGATCTGTAACCTCAGTGTGATTTAGTTGTAATGATTTGATTTACAACAAGTAATTTATAGTATTACTTTGATAGAATATAATTGTCTATGATATCTTGCCATGTTAGTTTGGTTGTTTGTTTACTTGGCGATTTGAGCTAGTATGTAAGATTCTGAGGTCAACTTGACTTGAAAGTTGGACTTGGTTGTTATTGTAGACGACAGGAGATCTCGGAAACTTGAAATGTCGGTTTAGAGATCTAGGTCGTGTGTGATTAACAACTGGTTATCGGTAATTCTGTATAGGCCAATACAGATGATTGATAAGAGTTCCTTGAGTGCCAAACCAGTATTAGGGTGTCTCAGGGACCACCGATCCTCATGATGTTGCGCATATGACATTGATTGGATGTCGAGTGATTGATTGATTTTCTGTTTATTGTTAATTGATGTAAACAGATTGTTAGGCTAAGTTGGACTGTTGCTTATAGTTTCATTCACTTAGCTTTATGCTAACCCCACCACAGTTCTTCCTGCAGGTTGAAATAGATGGGACATATTGGGCAGGGCATGATGTGTTTGGAATTGATGGAATGTTTGACAGGCTTTTACTCTGATGTTATTTTGATAACTAAAGAGATGTTTTGAATTATATAACACCGAGTTTGTTGAAATGTCATGTAATAAGTTTGAAAAAGTTTATTGACATTTTGAGTACATTGATAGTATGTTTTAAATATACGCTTCCGAGTCGCCATTATTATATTATTGTTTATAATGAAACGAGGGGTGTTATAATAAATAAGGGTTATAGTGACAAAAAATTAGTGACGACTTTATTTTACATCACTATTCACGGAGTTTAGTGATGAGAAAAACATTTCGACACTAATGTGAACAACTCTAAAATAATTAGTGACAAAGCTATGGGTCGTCATTGAATCGGTCACTAAATTGTATGTTGAGAATGTTCAGTAAAAATTAGTGAGGAAATTCAGTTATGAAAGTAAATTGCGTCACGATGATATAATAATAGTGACAAGATTAGTTGTCACTTAAGTTTAAAATGCAAGTCACGAAATATTTTCCGTCATTGGGATGAGTATTGATGTCGGTTACATGTAAAAAATTTTCCAACGCAAGGATTACTTGCCACTTAGACCATCCGCAATGGGAGGGTTTTTGGGCGTTTTGGCGATGGAGAACGCCTAGAACGCCCGCAACGTAGCGTTCACGGGCGGTGTTCTTGGGGCGTTTGTGGTGGGAGAACGTGGCGAGAACGAAGACAAATGGGTCCCACTCGAATATTTAAATGTTTTATTGGTTTTTTTTCTTCTTGTTTTTGCGTTTATATCGTTTCCCTTTTTCCTTTTCTATGTATATAAAAGAAAAATATATTGGTTTTAAAGAAGAAGAAGAATAGTTGCAGGTGATGAAGATTGAAGAAGAAATGTGTTGAAGAAGAAGAAGAGTGGGCCCCATCATATATTGGTTTTAAATTTAGATCGTAGAACCATGTATATTTAAATAATTTTTGATTTTATATAAAATAAAAAAATGTGTAATTTTTTTTAGTTAAACAATTTTAGTTTCTTTTTTGTTAAATATGTGTATTTTATTTAAAAATATATTATGTTAATTAATTAATTAAATTGTATTTGTATTGTTGAATAAATGAATATTATGCGGAAAATAGTGGGGCCTAGGGGGAAAATGGGGCGTTCTGGTGTTATGATTGTGTGTGATGAAATGGTGTTGTGGTGTTATGCTGATGTGGCGACTGAATAACGGGCGTTCTGGTGTTACGACTGTGGATGGTCTTATGTGAGTCATTTGATTAATATTCAGAGAGTTTATTTTTATAGATAAACATAGGAAATTTTCCAACGCAAGGATTACTCTGTGTAGCTCGCACTCACTCACACACAAACACACACTAAATTCTCACACACACTAACTTCTCGATTAAAGTTTAGCGGCTGTATTCATTGTTAATTTAACCTAGTTTACATGATTAAAGTATTCTTTATGTAAATTCAATTGTTTTGATTTCGTTATGTTAGCTTCATCGGCCAAACTTTGATTGAATTATGGAGTTTGATGTTGATTGAATTTTGAAGTTTGATGTTGATTGAATTTGCTATTACTTTTCAGTTTTGAATTCTGGTATCTAGTTGAATTTAATTAACGAGATGTAGTCATATCGTTTTGAGTTGTACTTTAATTTGATTTTGTTGTATCTTAAGAGCAGCAGTGTTCGAATCATGTACTGTACTGATCTTTTAACTGTACGGTTATAAAATTAAGGTCCATGATTGTTTTCTGAACAGCTGTAATAAATATTTGTTAGTTGCAGGAAACGCATGGTTATTATTTCTCTTGTTCGTTTGGACAAACATAAAACATAACACAATGATACTTTATTAGAATTACATGTATGTATGTTATGTATTCAGTTCATATTGAATGTCTTTAGTTAATGTGACCTTTTGAATTGGGTTGTCCTTGACCAGGTAAGATTATTTGGATTTTATGTGTAAAATAAGAAATTGTGTAAGAAACTCATCAATGTGGTGATTGATTTAAGTGGTAGAGGGGCAGTGTTGGGCAAAGGTTATGAATTTTAGTGTGTTTTATAAATGAAAATTCAATGATTGTTGAGATGATATGACCTCGTTGTTGGAGATGCAGGAACGAAGTATGTCCATCGACATTTTTTTAGAACAAATGGTGAAAACTTTACATTCTAATACCTTTGATACAAATTTACTTGTGATCTAGAGTTAAAATCAACCAAAGGAGCTTCATTACTTTGCATATTCAGGTAAAACCGGTACCTGAGAGTCGTGTACATCTATTTATGTTATGATCTTTGCTTACAAGTTTAATGTCTCTGATAAAGGCTGGAGAATGGCTCCCTGGAGAATGATTACAAGTTTGATTTCCCCGTTACTATATTGAAGGAATATTTAGGTAATTTCCCTCCATAGTTGAAGATATCAATTTTTCATTGTTCTACGGTTAATGATTGTTTAACAATAAAACCAGAAATCGTATAACATTTACTTTATTTCAATGATAATCAAAACAAGCACACTTTAAAGAGTGTAGATCAGAAAAGTACAGCATCTTAATTGTTTTATTGACCTTCGCTTTTTTACAATATGAAGTTTCTCGAGGCGGGACCAAAAACAAAGAAGAGCTCAACGTGTGTCTTCGCGTTAAATTTTTGAATACAACATGTAATTAGTTCTTATACTTTTCTAATAAATTTGTTATAGAATAATTTAGTAGACTATGCCATTCAAAGCATTGAACGTGGTGTCGCAGTCCGAGATAGTGGTGCCTTTGTTATCGTACGATAAGTAGTTTAGTATATGGTCTAAGTCTACTATTTGATTCTCGTACTGAAACAATAATTGATCGGCAGATGGCATTTGATAAAGATGGGGTATGAGATGGAAAAAAGGGGGAAATGTGGTAGCTTTAGTAGGCCCCTTTTGATATTTTATGTTTAAAGTAGACTCTTATGTAGAAGTATTTCCAGAAAAAAATATAAATAAAAATAAAAAGATGTACCGTTTCGGTCCAGATACTTCAAGGAGGTCACACCTTTATGTGACTTTATATACTCCGTATATTAGTCAAGTTAAGCCAAAATACTTCATGAAGAAGCTATATTTGAAACGATGTTCAACTTCATGCCAATTTGGTCAATCAAGTTCAGCTCATCTTATGAATGCTTGATTGAACCATTTGGAGTTTTGGACTAATTAACCGGTGAGATAGCTAGACAAGTGCAACCTATCGAAGACTCACCAATTAAAAACACACGTACAATAAGAATTTAGAGGGACTTGTAGTAGGGTATCTCAATTTTGTAAACCCGTGACACAAACAAAATTGCAACAACAAAAAATTCGTTTTTTTATAAGAAATTTACGCTGTGTATAACGAATGAATCCATAACGACTGCTAATGTTACCTTCAACGTGACTCCACCCCTACTTACGATCAGTTAATACAAATAATATAAATTAGTAAAATATATATTAAATACACATTTTTTAACTTTAAACTAAAAACTTGAGAGAATTTAAGAAGGCGTTTGAGATTGTTTATTTGTAAGCGTTTTTCTACTTTAAAAAATAGGCAGGTACTCCTCCGTCCCATTATAAGTGTCCGTTTTTTACGTTGGAAAGTCTTTCTTTTATTACTTTGACCTTAAATATTTTTATTTGTGTTATATAATACTTGATGCAAAATATATTACTGGATTTGGTTTTAAATGTATTTTCGTTTTAAATGTATTTTCACTAATATAATTTTCATCAGGTATTATATAGTACAAAATAAAAATATTTAATGTCAAAGTTGAAAATGAAAAACTTCAAAAAGTCAATAGTGGACGCTTGTAATAGGACGGATGTAATATTAATTTTTTTATTTTATAATACTTATTCTTATTAAATTGAATAAACAAATTAGCAGCCTCCAAAAAAGTGTTAAAGATTGACCTTTTTTTCTTTCCTTGATTTACCTTTTCTTTTAATTACCCCTGAAGAACTCAATCATTCGTTGCTGCACACTGCAAGTCCTTTGAGGTGCTACACTAGTTAGGTACATTAATTTGGTTGTGGGGTTTGGGTTTCGTTATTCGGGTCATCGGTCAATGTCGTCACCCATTTTATGATCAGTTTAGGGGTGTCTAGTAGGATGTGGTGGTTGTTTTTGTTTGACATGAACGAGTTGGAGTTGAAATTTATGGTGAGATTTGAACTTTTATTCAAAAGTTACTTCAAAAACTTCTTTTAAACAAAGCTCATTTTTGTTGGGTCGTCAAATAAAGTTTATTAGCTGAGGTCAGGGGCGGAGCTAGAATGGGGACAGCGGGGCAGCTACCCTCACACAAATTTTCAAATTTCGAAAAGAAAAAAATTATAATAGAAAAAGTAGAAATATATGGTATATTATATATTTTGCCCCCTCAAAAGTAGAAAAAAAGCAAAAAAAATTATTTTTGCCCCCTCAACCAAAAAATCCTAACTCCGCCCAGGATTGAGGCTTATTAAAAGTAGAAGTTCAATCCTCTAAAAGCCCTTAGAGGGCTCCCAACAGTCACGTCGGTTCCTCATCGCTTCCAACTAAAGGAACCGACACCGATGGCACCGGCCCGTCGGTTTTTCACGTCGGAATTCCGACGCTGCGTCAGATGGTTTGCGTGGGTTAGCTTAATATTTAATTGTGTTTTTGTGTTTGTTTAGTGTATAGAAATAAAGATGAATTGGTAAATGTGGGGCCCAAAAATTAAAGTGACGGGTCACTGATGGTAGGGGTCCGTCAGTTTCATTCAGTTTTGAAAAAGCTAATGTGGTGCTGACGTGGCCCGGTCGGTTTCTGTCAGTTTATGTCACGATTAGGAATGGTCTTAGACGCGTCACGTCAACCTTTTCAAAAACTAACAAAAAACTGACAAGCCCCTGCTATTAGTGCTCCGTCACTTCATTTTTTCAGGGACCCACGAATTATTTAATTAAATATTTAAAACACAATAATTAAAATAAAACACATTTCATTAAAATAAAAACATTACAATTGAATTAAAAAACACTACAATAATTAAAGAAACATTACATCTACTTGATAAAAAAAAGATTACACTAATTAACGAGTACAGAAATTTGGTGGGAGCTGTGTAACACCCCAAAATTCAAAGTATTATTTTGGTAAAGGTACAAATAATTGTTTTAAGTTATTATTAATATAAGAAGTATAAAATAATAATAACTGTGAATGGTTTTTATGTTCTAGACAATAATAATTATGAGGGAGCAAAATTTAAATAAAAGTATACATATGTACGTACGCATACATACCTATCCATATTTTCATTCTAAAACATCCAGGAATTTCAAGAACGATCGTAGGAACCAAAACCCATTACCAAAACACCAAATTGAAGCTACATAACTCAAATTTAAGCAAGAATCTTCATCCTTAACATCAAGTAAGTCTTGTTCTTCAATTATTCTAACCTAGAAATGGGTTTTATGAAAGTTTTGAAGAACTAGTTGAATTAATACGAATTTAGATGTTAATTATGTTGAATTGATGATAGTAAAGCTTATTAATGATTGTTGTTAACACTAATACAAGTTAAAGGTGGTGAATTGGAATTGTGTTCATAAGGGTTTTGATGAATTAGCTTGAAAGCTTGTAAAATCATGATAATCCACCTTAATTTGTTTGATAAAGAAGTTATGGTGATGGCTAGTGATGTTTTAAGGATAATTGAAGTAATTATACAAGTAATCAAACTATGTAAAAGAGAGATTATGACTTTGTTGATCATCATCATAGTGGAATGTATATGATTAAGCCTTGAAAGTGGATCATGAATTCATGATCATGAATGATGAGTTATGTTAAGATTATTGTAATTACATAATAATTTACTTTAATTACTATTTATAAAAGCTATTGTGATGATGTTAATGGTAATTAAAGTAGTGGTTCAAGTAGTTAAACACTTGAACTTATAATGATTATGAAAAGTGAGATTTTGATGTAAGCAAAGTGTTGATTAAAGTAATGAAAGATTAGAAGTTAATATGATCATGTAAAGTAAAGCTATGTTAGGTTGATTAAAAGTCAACTTGTGAGAATAAAGGGTTGTGGATAATGACGAGTGGATTATGATGATTATGGGTTACTAAATGTGTTGTTATATAGATGTGATATATGATATATGATCAAAAGATGTGGCATCCATAATCAAGTGTTAAGTAGTGTATTTGCTTAAAAAGCAAAGGTGAGTGATATGAGGGTGTCGCGGTCCCAACGGTCGGTCAGGTTTTACCCCGGTCGTTGATCAGGCTAACTAGGACGCACGACGGTGTTTTAGAATTTATAAGTAGCTGGGTACCTAAGTTCTACTAAAGCTGTATTGTAGTAATATGGCCTAAGGTCGTTCTAAAGAGTCAACCGTATTGTGAAATGACTTGTCGGGACGAACAACTTAGTTTAGTGATGGGTTTTGAAATACTTTTCAGTCGGGGTTTATACTTAGGTCCTATTTAAAATTTAAACTAAATAAACAGTAAATAAAAGATAGGTTTAAATCAGTATGGAGGAGAGCGCTTGTTATGACTTCGTTAGCTTATACGTGGGGTGATGCTGTATTAGGGTTTTAATATTTGAAAACGTCTTTTATATAGATTTGTGTCTTGCTTTCACGTAGATATCTTATAGTGTAAACACTAGCACCCTACTGATCGGATTAACTGATCAGTATGTCACTGAGTACTAGACTGTCAAGATTCTGATCAGATCGGACTGCCTTGAAACCCTCCTCACCGTCTCTTAACGAGACCAAGTGACCCTCCAGATGGGATGCATGAATAGGGCGACAGTCTGCAATTTATCCACTGATCTTTCTTTAACACATACAAAGACATCTAAGCTAGGCAAGGCATTTAAGATTTAAGACAGGTGGTGACTGTTAACTTATACATTAATCGTTATGATTGAGTTCAGCGTTATTCGGCTGTGATACAGACTTCAACCTACAGGGTTTTCCATAGCTTCCACATATTTGTACTCCACCAGATGTGTTTCCAACGCTCTACCGTGTATTCACCCAATTTATGGTCTTTCCTGGATCACAGACTACATCGGGATGCAATATAGTGTACAACTTACAGCCTTTCCTCGGCTTCCACGTATTTGTACTTCACCAAAGGTGGTTCCAACGCTATACCGGATACTCGGATGTTTTAGGGCTTTCCCTGTATTACATACTTTACGGCTATCTGAACTCAATATATCTAAGCTTGTATTATAGTAAAACCATCTATGATAGATAAACAACCCGTTCACTTTATAATTTAATCCCAATAAATCCCTGATTAATTCACGGTGTACTATACGATAAGTTAAGCAGTATTTCCACTAGCTTCAAAATCAGACCATGTTTATTTTGGAAAACATAGATAGGTAGTGACCGTCTGAACAAGGTTCGCGACTCCTTGTCATAAAGGTTCTAACCACGTTTAATTGGAGGAAAGGCGATAGTTTAGTTTGAAATCATAAATGTATAGTTAAAAAGTACACCAAGTTTTCAATTGTATATTAAAGTAACATCACCCCAAATATTAACAAGTTAACTACATCACAACAAATACAATAGCTAATCTACTCACGAATCATGGCAATATATCCTAAATCTAACATAATAATAGCATGCAACATTATGAAAGATAAGGATAGAAATAACCGTAAGTAATGCGTAGATTGAATAGATGCTGAAAGATTACATGGACAGGGCTCCAAAATATCCCGAACAATATTACAAAAGAGACCCTCCAAGAACTCCAATTCTATTACAAAAGCTAACCTCTGTTAGTCTTAGTTAAATATTAACCAAGAACTAACCTAACACTAACAAACTAACTAACTAATTAACTAAAGTGAGAAAGTAGAGAGAGAGTGTGTGTGAAAGTAGAGAGAGAGAGTGTGTGTCACTCAATTCTGTGACACCCCGCAAAATTTGAGTACAATTAAGTACAATAAACTCGTGAATTTTACGCTAATTTCCTGGCAAAAGTTTTGATGTGAAATAAGTCTAGCGAGCCCAAAATAATAATACGAAAAGTATTACAAAATTTATAATTTATATAATTACATACTAAATACTTGAATAGTCAGTGAAACGCGAGTCCGAAAAACATCTCGGAAATGCTTCCAAAATCATTTCGAAATATTGTTTAACTAAAATAATATGGTGGAAAAATTTTAAAACGGAATAATATTGCGTTTTAAATACATATTGGGCATTCAGAACAGTAATGATGTACAAATCATACAACAACCAAAAATAATAAAAATATCATTATTCAAATTTTAGATAACGAACCTGGAGAACATCTACAAAATAAAAATATAAAATATTAAATTTTATATTGCAATAATTATACCCGTACCCGGAATTAACGGTTAAATACCTACAATATAACCCCCAACAAAATATCTATGAGACATGTTACTGTAAACCCACGTCTCACTTGAAAAACTTAACCAACATCATTTTAATATATACTACATACTCACATCCACAATGATACACCCACTTCAATAATTTAGTACACCAACCATCCTTTCTCTGTTTTTTCATCGATTGGGAACAAGTAGGAAGATCAAAGGCAGGAACCCCAAAATCATCTCCATTCACAAACAAACACATATATATTACACCATAATCATGATCACATAATTCACATCTCGTCATCTTCATCATCTCACTCGATCATCATCGTCATTTTTCTTCACTGTGAGGTTCAAAATCTCTATAAATTTTATATATTCTTAGATTTTGTTATGTTATAACTTGTTTATAATGTGTATAAATTGTTTGATTATGTAACTTATACTTTTGGGGATGATTGAAATAACAAGATGGAAAATAATTATGATAATTATTTTGAATAAAATTTATGCTCTGTACACATCATTGGCATATATATGTGTGTAACAATGGGTAAAATTTGTGGATAAAACTTGTAGTATGTTAAGCTAAACATCTGTGAAAAATTATAACTCGAAATGATAGCAAAATATTTGTTGATTTCGGACTAAAACAGAGCACATAACTGATCTGCGAAGGGAAACCGATCGGCTAGGAAAACATAGCCGATCGGCTAGTTGTCCCAACCGATCGGTTGGGTGTGTGAAGAGCCGATCGGCTCAAATGATTGATAGCCGAAAGGCTATGTCATGGTCACGTACACATAGTATAACATAGTTAGTATGGTCATTTCTATATATAGAAAGTATCTACTAAATTATGTCATAAATCGATTATGATTAAATCTAAGTTAATTTCATTTAATTAAGTTGAGTAGGATATAACTCGTACAATTTTATATTTTCAAAATATACGACACGTAATTTGGTTCTAAAATTTTACACGACCGCGGAACATTATTTTATACAAATAAGTATTGGGTAATACTACGAATTGGACACGAAAAATACTAACCCTTAAAACTTTTGGGCCAAACGGGTTAATTATATAATGGGCCAAAGCTAATATTTTTTTATCAATGGGCCAGATACTTGGGCCAAGCCCACTTGGACCGAGAGTGTTAACCTCAAAATGTTGTTGGGCCAAAACAAATCAATTGGGCTATGCTAATTGGGTCGTGCTAGTGGGCCGAACAAATTGGGCCAAGCCCAATGGGCTTTGTTACTATAAAACACAAATATAAACGAGACTATGGGACGAGTAAATGAAATGAACACATTGTTTAATACCAACTATAAACGGATTATATATATATATATATATATATATATATATATATACAACGACTATTTTTATGTATATAGACGGACGATGACAAACTTATAATTATATATATGTGTATATACGAAATCTTGACAAGTGTATATTTATAAATATACAATGGACACAACGAAATATATTTTCGTAACAATTGAAATTATGTTTTCAAACATAAACGACGACGAAAAATTATACGAATGTATATATATTCAACTAATAAGTATATATATATATACATCTATGTATTTACTTACACGCGACGAACTATTCAACGACTAATATAACTAGAAAAGTAATAGTTATTTTTCAACATAATTTGTACAAACTCTTAAAAACCTAACGAGTAGTTGAATACTTATGTTAAATATGTTTATTGCGTCTAGGACATTGAGAAACGCTATTGGACTACTACTACTAGTAGTTGTTATCGCTCACGCATTTGCTACCAATGAGTTCACAGCCCCTCCTTTTACTGTTTTGACTACTTTTGGACAGGGGTGAAAAACATAGCTAATGTTTTTGCTATAACATGCAATGCTATTGGACTACTACTACTAGTAGTTGTTATCGCTCACGCATTTGCTACCAATGAGTTCACAGCCCCTCCTTTTACTGTTTTGACTACTTTTGGACAGGGGTGAAAAACATAGCTAATGTTTTTGCTATAACATGCAATGCTATTGGACTACTACTAGTAGTAGTTGTTATCGCTCACGCATTTGCTACCAATGAGTTCACAGCCCCTCCTTTTACTGTTTTGACTACTTTTAGACAGGGGTGAAAAACATAGCTAATGTTTTTGCTATAACATGCAATATCTGTCTATAATTGCTTTTGTGCTTATATGCTACTGATTTTATATGAATGATTTCATACCATGATTGCGAACTATCTGTGAATACTTGTATGTTTATGTACGGTCATAGGATATTACCTTCCTACAAACTGTTGTGAACGACCTTATTTGACTTACTTGTCAACTCTTTTACTAAATGAATATGGTTAAACAAACCATTCTTTCAAAAACCTGTGAATTCACTCAACATTATTGTTGACCTTTTACTATGTTTTTCAGGTAATTCACAGCACAAGTAAGAACGCATACTAACGGAGTTAGGTGACCCGTGACGAATTAGGATGCCACATTTTGGGACAAATTAGGATTTATTTTGTATAACTGATATTATTTCTACGCCTTGATGTGTCGTAGTTCTTTTGTAAACAAACTACCTTCTTAAATGGCATCTTAATTTTATGTTCTGCGATAATCATAAGCTCTGATCTGGCATGAGTGTTAAATGTTGACGTCAGCACCCCCGCTTACTCTAATGCTTCCGCAAATAGCGCGTTGACCGCGCTGACCGAATTTGGGGGTGTCACAGTTTGGTATCAGAGCGATTGGTTATAGCGAACTAGAAGTCTTTAAGTGACCTGAAAGCCTTAAAGACCTAGACTATAGCCTTGGTCAGGACACTCATGCATGCCCATATTTGTATATGTCTAACTCACTATATGACAACTATTGTCACAATTCATTTAGATGAATAATTGCGTGTTCCTACGCGTGACTTCTCAAATATGGTTAGGATAACAATGGCAACTCGATACACGAGAAACCATTAACCAACACCATCACACACTTAATCTATACAAACGTTATGGTCTAATGTATAATTAATCTGACTTGTAGTCTCGGAAACAAACTACACTTGAGGCAGTCAATCCCACTTGAGTATTAGAAGAATGCTTGAGGGCATTTTTATTATATTAAAAGTCTGGAACTCTTCTCATTCATACAGCTCCCACTCATACGAGCAAACATATATAAAACTAATGGTCCCTACATTAGTTACTATACTTCACACACTAATCAGGAAACTTCCTGACACACGAAATAACGTTTCAAGAAATTACAAAGCAGTACCCCCGATTAGATGGAGACATGATCTCCACATACAAAATGCCTCGAGCCTGTTGAATGCCACAGGAACTTGGACAACAAAAATTTCCCATGCTACTTATGCCCGAGTACAAATGTTAGGGGAGCGTGCTCGAGTGGCAGAGAGTATAGCTGAGATCAGCATGATGGTGACTATATGATGGCAGAAGTGGTACTTATCGTATCTGTGTAAAATCTATGTTCGGCGGGCTGTGCCCCTACTAGGCTATACTAAAACTTCTATTCAACACATACATACGAATTCCGTCACATCTTATACGAACATTATCTTACGAAAGTCATGTTTGACAACTACGTGGTCATAGTTGAGTACTATGCAAACAAACTCTCACTTTCTAAAGGATCGAATAAATCCTCACCAAACATTTAACGACTAGGACCGACAACTTATCAGTCGAAAGGATGGAGAGAACAAATGGAAGTGTGATACATAATGGAGTAATGAGCCTTTTAAGTAACACACAAACAAAACATAGTAAGGTGTTGCTATACACTAATCGAGACAGAGTTTTAAACAACCACTAGGGTAATCAGACCCAATTCCGCGAAACAAATTTCCTCCCCACAAATAACAAACTTTATGTGACAATTTCTATACAAATTGTTTACGAAAATGCTTAACAATTATATTTTGGATAACATTCCAACTACTACTATATATTAGATAACAATCCAACTACAACTATATTTTGGATAACATTCCAACTACAACTATATGTTGGATAACATTCCAACTACAACTATATATTTTGGGTAATATCCCAACGAAAACTATATTCTGGGTAACATCCGAACGAGCACTACAAATTTGGGATAACATTTCAACAAACACTTTGGATAGGAAATCGGAGAACATAGCGGTAATGTTTAATACTGGAGAACGTACCAGTACGTGTTTATTGACCGGAGAACGCACCGGTAGTAAATTGAGACAACCGGAAAACATACCGGTGCTGTTTATACTGGAGAACGTACCAGTACACATTTAATGACCGGAGAAGGACCGGTAGATAAACTGGAGAACGACCAGTATTATGATTGCTAGAGAACGACTAGCACCGTGTTAAATCGGAGAACGACCGGTAAACTTTTGAAACTCTGGAGAACAACCAGCAAAGTGTATTAAACTATATTTTTGGGTGACATCCCAACATAACTATATTTTGGGGAAATAACTAAACTAAACTATGTTTTAGGTAGCATCCCAACAGAAGCTATATATTTTGAATAGTGATCCAACGAAACTATATTATGGGCAGACATCCCACTTAAGTTGTTAATTGGGCAGACATCCCAACTAAACAGTATTTTGGGCAATATCCCAACGACATTTTACTCTTGAACGACATACCAACAAAACTAAATCGATCAAATCCTAACACCGTCACCGAGATGTCATGGAAAAGGATGACTCAACTTTTAGTAGTCAACCCTTGTAAACTAGATGACAAATACAAATAGAACTAACCGATAGTAAGTTCATTGAATCAGGGTAAATAGTACCGGGATGTATCCTAACGTTTGAGGGTCATCTCTTCAAAATAGACTTACTACCGGTAGAGTGGAAAGTTTTGATATCATATTCGGTGTGGACTGATTGTCGTGGGATCGAACTGAGATTGTATGTTTCGATAAGTTGGTATGATTACCACTATCCATTATCTCCAACAGAGATAAGCGCTTTACATCTCGCATCTGGCAGTTAGTGCAATAGGCACTGGGTACTCATCTTGATAGGAGTACTACCTACCACCCACAAACCGACGATCAGAACGAACGAACGATACAAACAAACGCTCAAAGATTTATTACGAGCATGTGTGATTGACTTTGGGGGTAACAGGGATACTCACCTACCTCTAGCAAAACTTTCTTACAACAATAAATTTCACAACAGTATACGTATGGCATCGTTGAGGTGTGATATGAACGCAAGTGCCGATCACCACTCTAGTGGGTAGAGTGGGTGACAGACAACTATCAAGTCCCTAGATTTGTTTAGGAAACTATGGGCAAGATATCTTAGGTATGTAACTGACTGAAAACAGTACGAAATCAACAAGAGGGTTACGTTGATAACTGCTGTAACTTTGAGGAATTTAGACAAACTTGAATGCCACGATGGCAACTGCGAAATTTCTCAGAAACTCTACTCAATCATGTTAGTTGACACTAGACACATGTTATAAGTTCCTCGATACCACTTCTTCTAAATTGAAGCTGAGAGAGTCATAAGCATGGCTTAATCAAGACAACGGTAGAAACCCAGAGTTGGTAATTAACAGATGAGTCAATTACTATGTTTACGACAGCTTAGTCATGATAGGACTACATCATAAACAATTATCACATAACAACTGTTTAGTCACGCGCGAACTACTGTGTAAATAGTTATCTCGTAACCACGATATAACTTCAATTTGAACGAGAGAAATTTACTTCTTAGTCACGTGATCGACGATAACAGAATCTACGTGACTCACCCAAGATTGACGAAATCAAAAGCTGGAGAAACCTTGGCAATACGAGTGGTAAAACATAACCTCCACTACGTAGGACCTTTCAAAAAACCTTACGAGAAATCCCTGTTGCGTACAATTTTGAACCAGTACGATAACTCAACAATGTTCATGACATTCTTACGATTTTAACTAGAAAAGGGTGCTCTATAACGAGGCCTTAAATCAGTTCCCCGATGAAGTCTTCGTTGACACGAAACTTAACTCGTTGAAGAAACTTGTCGAAACTTCTGATCAGAAAACGTAAACAATTCCGACATAATCGGAAAAACTTTTAAAGATCATTGGAACCTGAAACGCAGCCCAGAACCTACTTGAGAGCACAGAGATGGAACGCGTAGAAAATACCATATGTCTTTTGAACATGCGTAAACAACTCATAACATAACTTAAATTTCGAGGACGAAATTTCTTTAACAAGGGGAGAATGTGACACCCCGCAAAATTTGAGTACAATTAAGTACACTAAACTCGTGAATTTTACGCTAATTTCCTGGCAAAAGTTTTGATGTGAAATAAGTCTAGCGAGCCCAAAATAATAATACAAAAAGTATTACAAAATTTGTAATTTATATAATTACATACTAAATACTTGAATAGTCAGTGAAACGCGAGTCCGAAAAACATCTCGGAAATGCTTCCAAAATCATTTCGAAATATTGTTTAACTAAAATAGTATGGGGGAAAATTTTTAAAACGAAATAATATTGCGTTTTAAATACGTATTGGGCACGCAGAACAGTAATGATGTACAAATCATACAACAGCCAAAAATAATGAAAATATCATTATTCAAATTTTAGATAACGAACCTGGAGAACATCTACAAAATAAAAATATAATATATTAAATTTTATATTGCAATAATTATACCCGTACCCGGACTTAACGGGTTAAATACCTACAATATAACCCCCAACAAAATATCTTTGAGACATGTTACTGTAAACCCACGTCTCACTTGAAAAACTTAACCAACATCATTTTAATATATACTACATACTCACATCCACAATGATACACCCACTTCAATAATTTAGTACACCAACCATCCTTTCTCTGTGTTTTCATCGATTGGGAACAAGTAGGAAGATCAAAGGCAGGAACTCCAAAATCATCTCCATTCACAAACAAACACATATATATTACACCATAATCATGATCACATAATTCACATCTCGTCATCTTCATCATCTCACTCGATCATCATCGTCATTTTTCTTCACTGTGAGGTTCAAAATCTCTATAAATTTTATATATTCTTAGATTTTGTTATGTTATAACTTGTTTATAATGTGTATAAATTTTTTGATTATGTAACTTATACTTTTGGGGATGATTGAAATAACAAGATGGAAAATAATTATGATAATTATTTTGAATAAAATTTATGCTCTGTACACATCATTGGCATATATATGTGTGTAACAATGGGTAAAATTTGTGGATAAAACTTGTAGTATGTTAAACTAAACATTTGTGAAAAATTATAACTCGAAATGATAGCAAAATATGGGTCGAATTCGGACTAAAACAGAGCACAGAACTGATCTGCGAAGGGGAACCGATCGGCTTGGAAAACATAGCCGATCGGCTAGGAAAACATAGCCGATCGGCTAGTTGTCCCAACCGATCGGTTGGGTGTGTGAAGAGCTGATCGGCTCAAATGATTGATAGCCGAAAGGCTATGTCATGGTCACGTACACATAGTATAACATAGTTAGTATGGTCATTTCTATATATAGAAAGTATCTACTAAATTATGTCGTAAATCGATTATGATTAAATCTAAGTTAATTTCATTTAATTAAGTTGAGTAGGATATAACTCGTACGATTTTATATTTTCAATATATACGACACGTAATTTGGTTCTAAAATTTTACACGACCGCGGAACATTATTTTATACAAATAAGTATTGGGTAATACTACGAATTGGACACGAAAAATACTAACCCTTAAAACTTTTGGGCCAAACGGGTTAATTATATAATGGGCCAAAGCTAATATTTTTTAATCAATGGGCCAGATACTTGGGCCAAGCCCACTTGGACCGAGAGTGTTAACCTCAAAATGTTGTTGGGCCAAAACAAATCAATTGGGCTATGCTAATTGGGTGGTGCTAGTGGGCCGAACGAATTGGGCCAAGCCCAATGGGCTTTGTTACTATAAAACATAAATATAAACAAGACTATGGGACGAGTAAATGAAATGAACACAACATTTAATACCAACTATAAACGGATTATATATATATATATATATACAACGACTATTTTTATGTATATAGACGGACGATGACAAACTTATAATTATATATATGTGTATATACGAAATCTTGACAAGTGTATATTTATAAATATACAATGGACACAACGAAATATATTTTCGTAACAATTGAAATTATGTTTTCAAACATAAACGACGACGACAAATTATACGAATGTATATATATTCAACTAATAAGTATATATATATATATATATATATATATATATATATATATATATATATACATATATATATATATATATATATATACATATACATATATATATACATATATACATATACATATATACATATATATATATATATATATATATATATATATACATATATATATATATATATATATATATATATAGGTATACACATATATAGATATATATATACATATATATGTATATATATACCTATACATATATACATATATATATATATATACACATAGGATTAGGATCAAGGGAGAAGGAAATTTAGGTGGAGAAGAGGGAGAAGCAATATGATTCAGTATTTTTGTTACTATGATTCAACTTTTTAAAACTTTAATTATTATAATAAAAAAATGAATCATAGTATAAAAATACTGAATCATATTGCTTTCTCCCTCTTCTCCACCTAATTTTTCTTCTTTTTTGATCCCGTTACTATATACATATATATATACATATATATACATATATATATATATATATATACACATATAGATATACATATATACATATATACATACATATATAGATATATATATACATATATATGTATACATATATACATATATATGTATATATGTATACATATATATGTATATACATACATATATATGTATATACATACATATATGTATACATATATATGTATATATGTATACATATATATGTATATATGTATACATATATATGTATATACATACATATATATGTATATATATGTATATATATACATATATATGTATATATATGTATATATATACCTATATATATATACATATATATGTATGTATACATATATATGTATACATATATACATATATATATATATATATATATACATATATATATATATATATATATACATATATATATATATATATATATATACATATATACATATACATATGTATATATGTATACATATATATATATATATATATATATATATATATATATATATATATATATATATATATATATACATCTATGTGTATACTTACACGCGACGAACTATTCGACGACTAATATAACTAGAAAAATAATAGTTATTTTTCAACACAATTATCACCAACTATATTGTACAAACTCTTAAAAACCTAACGAGTAGTCGAATACTTATGTTAAATATGTTTATTGCGTCTAGGACATTGAGGGACGCTGTTGGACTACTACTACTACTAGTTGTTATCGCTCACGCATTTGCTACCAGTGAGTTCACAGCCCCTCCTTTTACTATCTTGACTACTTTTTGACAGGGGTGAAAAACATAGCTAATGTTTTTGCTATAACATGCAATATCTGTCTATAATTGCTTTTGTGCTTATATGCTAATGATTTTATATGAATGATTTCATACCATGATTGCGAACTATCTGTGAATACTTGTATGTTTATGTACGGTCATAGGATATTACCTTCCTACAAACTGTTGTGAACGACCTTATTTGACTTACTTTTCAACTCTTTTACTAAATGAATATGGTTAAACAAACCATTCTTACAAAAACCTGTGAATTCACTCAACATTATTGTTGACCTTTTACTATGTTTTTCACGTAATTCACAGCACAAGTAAGAACGCATACTAACGGAGTTAGGCGACCCGTGACGAATTAGGATGCCACATTTTGGGACAAATAAGGATTTATTTTGTATAACTGATATTATTTCTACGCTTTGATGAGTCGTAGTTCTTTTGTAAACAAACTACCTTCTTAAATGGCATCTTAATTTTATGTTCTCTAATAATCATAAGCTCTGATCTGACATGAGTGTTAAATGTTGACGTCAGTACCCCCGCTTACTCTAATGCTTCCGCAAATCGCGCGTTGACCGCGCTGACCGAATTTGGGGGTGTCACAAATTCACTTAAAATGTATCGGGTTACCTATCATTCTAATCAAAAGAAATCGCTCTAATTAGCCAGTCATGCAGTACTCATCGTCATAAGCTTGATCGAGAATCGGATCTTCACAACTTAGGTGAGGACAGTGCTAATTATCCCAAGACATTCAAATAAAGGTTGTAATGTTTGTGAGGGTTAAGGGGTATGGATAGTGGAATTTATGGTTGTAAGGGGTGTTGCTTATCTTAGGACTCTAAGGTCATGAGCAACTTTATTTAGAAACGGAAGGGAGAGGTAGCTAGTTGTCTTCTATCGGATCTTTCTTGCAGGGCGATACTTTGAAGCGCTAAGCTTTATTTTTGGAATTTTTTTTCTTCTTTTCTATTTTTTTTTCTTTTTCTTCTTCAGAACTTCTTTGCCAGAGCATTTCCAAGGATTATTTCATTTTAGAAATCCTTGTTCTTATCTTTCTTCTTCGAGTCTTTTCATGTTGCCAATTTTTCGCACCAAGGATATCTCTTTTCGGAGAACACAAGAAAGTGGGACAATTTGAAAGGATGTTCTAAAAGGCGTTTTTCATAACCTCAGAAATTCTAAGATAAGTTGGGGATATTTTGGGAAGTAGAGTTTTAAATATGCGAGTTTTTATGAAACGAAAGGTTTAGGCTCAATAGGATTTACTAAGAGGATCATCGATGCTAAAAATGAGCATCGGAAGGGTTTTGGGCTTGAAAGAGAATGATAAAAAGTGGGTTAAATCCTAGGAAATGTCAAGGTCATCTAATTGCACCTATACCGCGTACGATACTCACCAATATGGCCTCCAAGCGTATGTTAAGAGCAAGTACTAATTCAGAGGTACATGCATCGGCACACAATAAATGAAGTAGTGAAGCATTAAAAATGAATGCTATTAGGCTCAAGATACCTCACTGCAAATGGGTTGTATGTGCCTAGCCATGCTCCTTATTAGATTGTTATTTCTTGCTTAAACAATTCTTACTTTATTTACCCTAGAATTTAGAGTTAATCGGGTGATTAAACTCATATTTTTAGATTTTCTTGAAAAAAGTTTTGAATAAATTTTAAAAGTTTGAAGAACATTTTATGAGTTTGCTATTTTTGGCTAAAAATCATAAAAATTATCCAAGGTATTCTGGTATTCTATACCTGTTATCCCACACTTAGAGGAACATTGTCCCTAATGTTCTCTTGAGTAGAGATTTTTCTAGAAGCAAAATCCCACACTTAGAGTTTAAACATGTAAGAAAACGTTTCTCAAGTGTTTGTTTTGGGCTGGAATCCTACGCTTAGTGATAAGCTTATGATAGAGTATAGACCACCTTTCATTAACAAACTAACAAAGCAAACTAATATGAATCAAAATAAAATAGATAAAAGAGCGAAAGGAAGAGACACTCCCTAGATAGCGCGTTGCATTGAAGAGGAGAGTCTGAATTTGCTGAAAGGAGATGTTGCCAAGATCTTATTCCGCATTCCTCATGAGGATCAGCTCGGCTTCAAGCGACTTGCTGGATTTCATCATCTCATCTTATTCTCTCGTGAATTGATCTCGTTAGTGTGAACACGTTTGATGAAGCCCTTTTTATAAACTCGATTTTGTTTTTGCAGTTGAAAAGAGAAATCACTGTCTCAGAATTTTGAAGAGATGTTTTCTATTACAAATAAATTTTATAAAACATGTGTTTTTAAACGAGTTCGAGCATAATGCATAAAAGTAGTATGCAAGTACCTCAAATGCTCTGAACACATGATTTGTTTGTCATTTCAAAATGATTTCCTATATTCTGAGACGAGTGGTTTATTTGCAAAACGAGTTGCAATTCAGAGTATGTTTTGTAAAACATTTTGGGCTTATCCAATTGTGAAGGATAGTCGGAGATCTTCTTCATTTATCAACACTCTTTATATTCTACATTTTATTCCACGGGTTGCCTCCCAAGAAGCGCTTTTGTTAGAGTCGAGAGCTCAACTTTGCCTTCCTGCAGATTAGTTGGTGCTGGAACCTCCAGGGCCGGAAGTGCTGGATAGTGCAACCCTGGGGTTACGTGGATAGATCCTTAGAAAGTGGCGAGCAATGGTTTGAACGATGTTTGAAATCTCGGATGCAAAGATAGGGAAACTTTGAAGATGTTGCTCAGTAACCCTTTGCATATGAAGAAGATCTCAAGTAATATATTTTAATGTTCTGGAGATAGCTCCGCGGGAATCAACTATAGAAAATCCATCCGATTCAATCATTTCTCGCTAAGAGTGCTGCTGTTTGAAAGAGTCCATGAATCCGAGAAACTGGAGGTGTAGAGTATCATGATTTGCTATGCCAGTATTTCCTCTGATTTCTTGAAATAAAATCATGAATGCCCTGGATGAGCTAGGTTTGATAGATGGAGAATGTGAGATCAGAATTTCAAAAGGTATTGCAAACTATATCATATATCTCACGTAAACCATAGTTGAATATTTGCCCATGCTCTTCCGGGTGATCCTCATCAAAGATTTCCTTGATTCGATCAGTGAGGAAGTTCGCGATGTTAACCATCGAACCTTCAGGTATGGATGCAGGGATGTCACGCGTCCTTTCGTCAAAACTCACATACACGAGATCGTGAGCAATCTTGTGAGCATGGTACTCGATGGTACAGTCTATGTAGAACCTGTGAGGGGAAGTCTCGTCAATGTGGTCATTTCTAGCCATAGAGTTTAGTATTCCCCGAAGATCATTTGTCAGTCGAATATCTGCATCTGCATCAGGGTTCCCAGTAGCATGGTACATATTTTTACGGTATGAGTGTAGAAAGTCACTTTGTTCGACGGAATATGGGAATGCGGATCTGATCAGTGCACCGTAGATCTTCCTGTAAATGTTTCTCTGCTCCTCGAAGAATGCTAGCTCTTCAGGTCTGTAGTAGCTGAGCAACGAGATCTTCAGCAAAGGCATTGAGACGGTTGTGGAAGAATCTGTGATCTTAGGAATTGTTGGCTTGGTTGACCTCAGACTCGGCTACGATTTCCTCAATCAGGGCCTGTTGTCATGGAGTGTAATCATTGGTTGAGTTAAGGATAATGCTCATCATAGTAGGTATGTCATTTTCAAATTCTTCGATGGCAATTATCATTTCCTCGTGCTTGGTGATAATAGGAATTTGTGGAGAAGGTGGATCAGCAGGAGGTGTAGGAAACTGGATAGACCGGATATCTACTGGAATGTTAGTGTATATGACATCATCCTCGTCATTCTCTGTAGATGGAGTGTCCCTAGCCTGGGAATCAGGGAACTCAACAGTATCTGATGGTGGCTGGGAGTCATCGGTGATTTGAGTTATCGGTTGCGAAGAATGCATCTCTATGTCTTTCTCCTCCTGAGAATCAGAGTCTCGGCTGGATTAAGAGGTACCTCCATATTCGAACAGAGTTCGAGGTGCAGATGCGTCGAAGGTTTGATACCTTCGGGTAGGTTCTCTGGAATACAGCTCCGGTAATTGGGAAGCTTTGTATGCTGAGATCTTCATCATGAGTTTGTCTCTAAGCTCTGGGTGCTGCTTTGATAAAGCAATGGTTTTCTCGATGTTTAGCAGAGCGTCAAGTCGAGGTGAGACAAGAAATTTAGAGGGGTCTATGACAGAGGCTATAAGCCTTTCCATAGTTATGCCGAATCCTGCATCATATGTTTCATCAGTGGGTGGATTATCATCTGATTTATTATCTGACAGAGAGATGATATTTTCATTATCTTCGATCTGCATGATCTCTGCTGTTGGAAAGTGAGAATCAAATAAGTAGCGATGCGGTGGAGTGGATTGGTATAAGTCTTCTTCCTCTTCTTCCTCGGGGTCTTCTTCCATTTCTTCTTTAGATTCCTCCATTTCTTCTTCCGATTCAGTTTCTTCTTCCTCCATTTCTTCCGGTTCTGACTCATCTGGCTCGGAATCTTCTATCTCTTCTTCTGACTCTGACTCTTCTGTTGATGATATAAGGCAAGTGTGTTCATCAGGCACGTAAGTATCTGATGGTTCTGAATCAGAAGTGTCGTCGTCTGAAGTAACTCTGCCAATTGAGATTGCATATATCTCGGCTTGCTCTGCGAGAAGCTCATCAGCCCGGTTGATTCTGAATGCAATAGTTTGTCCATCTGCCCTAAGGCTGATAGTATGCGAGTCAACATCAATAATAGCACGAGCAGTATTCATAAAAGGCCTTCATAGGATAATGAGTATATTGATGTCTTCCTGTATATCCATCACTACAAAGTCAGTGGGAAACCAGAACCTGTCAACCTTTTACCATGACATTCTCAGCTATGCCTATAGGATATCGGATTGTTTGATCGGCAAGCTGGACGCTCATCTTAGTGGGTTGCAGTGGTCCTATTTCCAGTCGGGAATAGAGTTAGTAGGGCATGAGATTGATACTAGCTCCAAGATCGGCCAAGGAGCGTATTGTGCCCGAGTGATAGATGAAACAGGGCAAAGTGAAACGGCCCGTGTCTCCTAGTTTTTCCGGAAGGGAATTTTGAATGACGGCTGAGCATTCGGCATTGAGAGAGATTTTAGGTACTTCGGGTACCTTTTCCTTAGTGGCCAGCATGCGTCGGATGTATTTGGATCCGCAAGGGATTCTAGACACGGTGTCTAAGAATTTTCCGTCAAGCTTGAAAAATTTGGCGTTATATTTTTTTTCCAATATGATTTGGGAAGGGGACTCTAACTTCTTGAGTAGGGGTAGGCACGGATCGAGTCTCAACTGTCGTCAGGACAGGAGAAAGGTTCTTCACCGGAGAAGAAGCGTCAGAATGGCTCGGTGCCTTCTGAGTATCCGTGGAGTTCAGAATCTTAGCCTCCTCAACGTGTGGGTTGTGAACGGTGTTACTGGGTAGAGATCCTTGGGGTCGAGTATCGAGACGGTGTGCCAACTGACCAATTTGATTTCCGAGGCTCTTGAGAACCGAGAGTTGGTTTCTGAGGAACAGGTCAGTTTGATCTTGTCTGGCGGTCGTCTTTTGTTTAAAAGCGTTCTGCCCCTGGATGAATTTGTTCTGGTTATCATCAGTGCTCGTGACTGGTATGATCGTCTTCCCAGGTTCAGCCGGTTGGATATCCTCGGATGCGGTTAATGGAAGTGGTTGATTGTTTGGAAGTTGTGGTTGTTGTGGATATGTCGGATATCGCTGCTGAAACCTGGGTTGGAAGGGTGGTTGGTTTTTTCGTGGAGGAAATTGAGTTCCTCGGGTTCTCGCGGTGAAGTTCTAGCGAAGCAAGGTGGATTCTGGGATCTGGTTGGGAATTGGGTGTAGTAAATAGTTCCATCAGTAGGATCTTTGTCACACCCCGTCTAAAGCGGAAACAACTGGGTATAACGGTGATAGGATCATATCACATCATTATAAAGAATTCTATATGAAATACAATATCCAATGTGTCATGATGCCAATAACATGAATAACGGTTCATGTCGTGCGTACATTTCAACAATGAATTCAAAAGCTTATAAACAAACGTACACTACGATGTTAAGGCAAAACAAGCCTTCACAAACAACCTTAATGATGTACCACAAATCTTTAATAACTCTTAATGCAACCCTACAGGTCCACTAAGTTCTCTGGTCCACTGCTTTAAGTCCACTAGTATAACCTGAAAAGATATGCTCGAAAACGTCAACACGAATGTTGGTGAGTTTCGTAGGTTTGAAACCAAACACCACAAGATAAAACATTTTGCTGTGATAATAATAAGTTAGGACAATGCATATAGAAATGTATACAAATGTGAAATAATGCAGCCAATAAATCTCAATGTAAGGCAATTACCTCACGATGAAGTAAAGCACGAATGTAATCAACAATCCCAATGTACGGCAAATACCCCACAAGGAGGTAAAGCACGAATGTAAACAACCAATCTCAATGTACGGCAAATACCCCACAAGGAAGTACAGCACGGATGTAAGCAACAAGTCTCAATACATATAAGTCACATAGTGTCACACATTTCAAGCATATGTCCAAAAATAGAAATGAATACGTTCACAACATAAAACAGTTGGTAAAACATGAGCATACTTTTCCCCCAAATTGAAAATAAGTAAATAAAAATGGGGCCACGAAAACTCACCTCAAGAAATGATGTAAGTATCGCCCTTAAGTGTAATCCACTAAACCACTCGCAATCTACAATATCATAATGCATATGGGTTACAACCTAGACATAACTAGGTCATTCCATTGTATCCCAAGTCTAAACACTTCCACTAAGTTCTCTCACAACTCTACCCATGTATATTAATTTGAATCAACCTATCGAGTAAAAAATCAGATTCTGTCCACAATTTTCATATCACTTCACGAATTTTTAAATATTACTTAATGAAATCATTTGACTCTACAATTTTAACCAGTGACATTTCAATGTGTTTAGAAGATCCTGTAATTTTTCCAGATTCAATTACATTGATTTACTATTTTTAAAAATTCACCAAAATGAACTGGTCTAAACCATAGACTCTTTCTGACTTCACAAAAGTTTAAATTTATTTAAAATACTTAGAAACTTCAAAAGATTATCATGTTTTTTACAGAAAATACTTGACACATTAAAAACTTTTCAGTAACAATTTCAAGACCTAATTCTTAGTTTAAGGCACATTTCAAAAATCGACAACTCAACCGAAATCAGGAACCGAAAACTCAGATTTGACACTCGATCTTGTAAAATTATTTTGACTGACTTATACTCAACATTTAGCCATGAAACTGATGCCATTTGAAATAAGACTCAAAATAATTATGTTTAGACTACTTTTTCATTGAAAACCATCGTGATATGACCAAGTTACAAGCCTCCCAAACCGAAAGTATTTTCTGGACAGATTAGGGTTTTATAGATGATCAACCCTAATCATTCGTATAAACAATCCAAACCGCAAACACAATCATAATCCTCAATTCTATTGACTTCTATACTGATTTTAATAATATCCTAATGATTTCATATACCCGAAACACAATGGATTGAACCGAATGAAAACCGACAATACGAAATAATCAAAATAATAGAATCAAATCGAAATAGATTGAAAATACTTACGATTATGCGAATTAAAGCAAGATTTCCAATGATCAACGAATACACAAGCATGATTTTCCTTAGGATCTGTAATAATTTCGTTTTATATGAGTAATAAATTGAATATGACTGAAAACATCAAGATTTGTATGAATAATTACCGAAAACTTACCCACGAACACGCGAATGAATGATTTCGGTTGATAGGTTGAATTAAGGGATTAAACCCTTGATTTATTTGAAGAAAATTGATGATAAATTTCGAATAAAGGGGCTGGAAGTCGGATCTAGGGTGAAATAAAATAGGTTTTAGGGTTTTGGATAAGAAAATGACTAGATAGGTTTAAATTGTGAAACAAAATATTTTTCTTGCTCCTTACTTCCTCTCTTGGCCAACTTTTACAATGATTTATGGGCTAATTTTTAGACATGTTGTAGTCCTTTGAGTTTAGAAACCGTGGGCTTTGGATTCAAGTCATTTGGAGTCCGGATGAGGGAATTATGGCCCAAACAGTGAAGCCTCACAAAAAAACTCAGCTTTTATCGTTTTGATCTGTATCTTTTTCGTTACACATCCATTTGCGATGATTCTTTTTGCGTTGGATTCACTTTTCAAAAACGAAGACTTTGATGTAAAGAAATCATTGAAATTGGTACATTCACAAAAATAACTTTTTACAGCTTGAATTACGATAACGGTTTGGTGACAGTTGTCACAATCTTCGTATTCGACTGCATACTCCTCGGTAGGATGATGAACACAGTTCTGGCAAGCCTGAACTTGATGAACCTGCTGTGGCTGCTTCTTCAATTCTCCAATCTGCTTCGTAAGGGTTTCGATCTGCTCGCTCAGAGATTTGATAGCTTCGGCTTGAGCGGTGCTCTGGGTGGAAAGTGGCAAGGATGAGGATTGCTCATCAGACTTCCATTCGTGATGATGCATCGTCATGTCTTTGATCAGCCCCCATGCTTCGTCATCGGTTAGTTTCATGAAGTTTCCTTGAGCAGCAGCGTCAAGGGTGATGTGATGGATTGGATCGAGACCATTGTAGAACGTACACAACTTGTCAGTCTTTGCCATTTGGTGGGTTGGACATTTTCTCACCAAACTATTGAATCGCTCCCATGCTGAGTAGATTGATTCATCATGAGCTTGTGAAAAGTTCGCGATCTCATTCTTAGCCTTGGTTTGTTTGGACGGAGGGAAGTATTTGGTCAGGAATTTGTTACCCATGTCCGTCCATGAGGTGATTGAGCCGGTCTCAAGTCCCTCAAACTAGGTTAAAGCATGTAAAGCGAGAGAAAAAGGGGAACAAGTACAAGCGGATTATGTCCTGCTCAACCCCATTCTGCTTATACGAGTTCGAGATTTGAATGAAATTATTGATGTGGGCGTTAGGATCCTCACGGGGTAATCCGTGGAATTGACAGTGGTCCTTAATGAGTTGGATGATATGGTATTTAAGTTCAAAAGATGCTTCGTCGATTACGGGATAGCTAATCGGTCCTCCTCGTCCTTCGATGGATATCGGCGAGAGTAACACGAGCGGCCATTTGTGGAAAACGGGAACGTCTTTCTTTGCGGATGGTACGGATAATCGACTCATGATCGGGTACGAAAATGAGAGGTTCATATTCGCATGATCTGGTCGAATGCCGTTGTATGTTGGGAAAGAATTGTCGGTGGTTATGCGGAAAAGAAAACTAAACTAAGGGAATCAAAACTACGGGTATCACTAAAAAGAAAAGTTCATCGGAACGCCTCAGAGTCTTATGATTAACTTCCCCGGCAGCGGCGCCAAAATCTTGTCGCGGTCCTAGCGGTCGGTCGGGTTTTATCCCGGTCGTTGATTCGGCCAACTAGGATGCACATCGGTGTTATAAAATTTATAAGTAGCTGGGGACCTAAGTTCTACTAAAGCTGTATAGCAGTAGTATGGCTTAAGGTCGTTCTAAAGAGTCAACCTTATTGTGAAACGACTTGTCTGGACGAACAGCTTAGTTTAGTGATCGGTTTTGAAATACTTTTGAGTGGGGTTTATACTTAGGTCCTATTTAAAATTTAAACTAAATAAACAGTAAATAAAAGATAGGTTTAAATCAGTATGGAGGAGAGCGCTTGTTATGACTTCGTTAGCTTATACGTGGGGTGATGCTGTATTAGGGTTTTAATATTTGAAAACCTCTTTCATATAGATTTGTGTCTTGATTTCACGTAGATATCTTGTAGTGTAAACACTAGCGCCCTACTGATCGGATTAACTGATCAGTATGTCACTGAGTACTAGGCTGTCAAGATTCTGATCAGATCGGACTGCCTTGAAACCCTCCTCACCGTCTCTTAACGAGACCAAGTGACCCTCCAGATGGGGTGCAGGAATAGGGCGACAGTCCGCAATTTATCCACTGATCTTTCTTTAACACATACAAAGACATCTAAGCTAGGCAAGGCATTTAAGATTTAAGACAGGTGGTGACTGTTAACTTATACATTAATGGTTATGATTGAGTTCAGCATTATTCGGCTATGATACAGTCTTCAACCTACAGGGTTTTCCACAGCTTTCACGTATTTGTACTCCACCAGATGTGTTTCCAACGCTATACTGTGTATTCACCCAATTTATGGTCTTTCCTGGATCACAGACTACACCAGGATGCAATATAGTGTACAGCCTACAGCCTTTCCTCGGCTTCCACATATTTGTACTTCACCAAAGGTGGTTCCAACGCTATACCGGATACTCGGACGTTTTAGGGCTTTCCCTGTATTACATACTTTACGGCTATCTGAACTCAATATATCTAAGCTTGTATTATAGTAAAACCATCTATGATAGCTAAACAACCCGTTCACTTTATAATTTAATCCCAATAAATCCCTGATTAATTCACGGTGTACTATACGATAGGTTAAGCAGTATTTCCACTAGCTTCAAAATCAGACCATGTTTATTTTGAAAAACATAGATAGGTAGTGACCGTCTGAACAAGGTTCGCGACTCCTTGTAATAAAGGTTCTAACCACGTTTAATTGGAGGAAAGGCGATAGTTTAGTTTGAAATCATAAATGTATAGTTAAAAAGTACACCAAGTTTTCAATTGTATATTAAAGTAACATCACCCCAAATATTAACAAGCTAACTACATCACAACAAACACAATAGCTAATCTACTTACGAATCATGGCAATATATCCTAAATCTAACATAATAATAGCATGCAACATTATGAAAGATAAGGATAGAAATAATCGTAAGTAATGCGTGAATTGAATAGATGGTGAAAGATTACATGGACAGGGCTCCGAAATATCCCGAACAATATTAAAAAAGAGACCATCCAAGAACTCCAACTCTATTACAAAAGCTAACCTCCGTTAGTCTTGGTTAAATATTAACCAAGAACTAACCTAAAACTAACAAACTAACTAACTAATTAACTAGAGAGAGAAAGTAGAGAGAGAGTGTGTGTGTGAAAGAGAGAATGAGAGAATGAGGTATGGTTTAAATGGTGAAGGTAGGGGGTATTTATAGTTGAAAGGGTGGAGGTCATGCACAAGCCTTTATGCATAAAGAACAAGCACCAAAGCGCTGCAATTGGGACCTAGGTACCAATTATGAAGCACAAAGGGGAACCAATTGGCCCCTAGGGTGCTGTATACGGCACCTATAGGGCCGTATACGGCCCTAGGGGGTGGTTGGCTTTTGTCTTCCACTCACTCCGTTCGTTGCTTGTTTCGTCTGTATCTTCTTCGTTTTAAGCCCGATTCGCTCAATTTTTGCGCCATTGGATCCGTCTTTCCGGTACGCTTATAATGGCAATAAGTTTGCCAAATTTGGAGATGTATTGATTTTGCTAGTGCCGGAGGACGATTGGTTAGCTTCCAGACTGCACATTTTCTCCGTCTTTCATCCGTTTTGCTTGATTCTTTCACTTCCGGTCTTGTATTTTCCTATGAAATTATAAAATATGAATTAAGATCTATTTCTATAAGATAATTAAGAACGGAATATTTAAGGTGATATAATCTGCCTCATTTTGCGTGTTATTCAGATGTTTTTGGTGACTTTTGCAGCAACGACTTTAATTGGACCGCTTTGGTGATTTTTAATGAATAATGATTATTTTAAGATGTTTTCACTAAATATAAGTCCAATAAGTGCGGAATAATATGCGTAAAAATATGACTTTTTACGTTACATCAGGGGTTAAATGGGTAATGGTTGTGTGTTTTGGATTGCTTCCGAGCAAGAGGTTCATACAATCTAGTGAAGTATTATTTATATTTTATATTGTGGTCTGATTTTGAATTCCATATATTGTTGATTATTCATGTTGTTGCTATGGTAAGTGATGTGAGTACGTGTTAAGTGAATTGTGTTGAAAGAACATGTTGATATATGAAAGTTATGTGAATTATGTGGAATGATGTGAAATGAGTAAAGTAGGTAGATCGATATATTTTGATTCAAGTAATGACCAACTGGCATTAGCTTGATGATTGATAGCATCAAATAAGTACTATATTTATATAATAATATTTCCCTATTTTTATATACTTTTATTGCATTTATTTATTATTAGATATTTATATCGTTCATATTTGCAAAATAGGTATATAAATGGAGCTTGGATAAAAAGGAACGAAAAATGAAGAAAATTACACGAAGTGATCTAAAAGCTGATTAGACCTAAATATGGTTGGGACAAAGAGGCTAAAGACCGAAGAAAATATAAATTATATAAATGAGCTGAGACAAGAAAATGTACAAGAAATAAATAGAGTTCGCGAATAGTTGAGTGCAATTATTTAAGCGGATTACGTGAAAAAAATTGGATTTATTAGAGTGTACGAGTTGGACTACAAATTGGACCAAGCAATATAGATATAAAAAAAGATGGATCAGGCGCAAGGAATTTATCACGTAAATAATAATACTGATGGATCATGGGTCCGCGAAATAATGATGGATCACATGAATGGGCCGTGTGAGAAAAGATCAGGTGAAGCCAAGCATGTGAGGCGGTAGAAGGTTCTAGAAGAGGTTGAGCCAAACACGTTAGGCGGTGGAGCAATATGAGACACTTAGAGAGTTTAATATTCCAACCGCCGGCTCTAGCCTTCGACCGGCGGTTGGAATCTGGCCCAGCTCAACTATATATACAGCCTCAAATCTGCATACGAAATATACACAAAAATACTTAATAATTTGTAAATACGAATTATTAAACCCTAATTTCGACTAGAAACATTTTCTAGGGGTATTAGGAACGAATTAAAGGCGCGGGAAGGCAAGCGTTTGTCTACGATCAAGTGTTCGGAGCGTGGTTCACGGTTTGGTTTGCGTATTTTATTCTTTATTCAATCTTGAATGTGTTTCATTATTGGATATTGATTCTGATTATGTGTAACTTAATTATGAACTAATTTATTTGTGTATTTGCTTAGACAAAGATATTTAGATAATGATTTGATGATATGTTTATGTTGGATTGATTTTATGAATGATTATTGAGACTATATCTTTGTTGATTATATGATTTATAATTGTTACTTAACGTGATTAATAAATTCATGCTATACTGAACACTTGTATGAGCTGATTGATTATATATAATTAGGTTTATATTTAATTATGGCTTCAAACCTGACCAGGTAATAGGTTAAGAGTTCTAACAGTCATAAACTAGAATTGATATGATAATAACATTCGCGACCACGAAGTTAGCTAGATCTTAATAATTTATGAAGGATTAATTGAATAAAGATTAAGTAGACAACACATAAAAAGAAATTTTAGTGTATTCACATTGAATCTCGTGTTTTACTTAAGATTTATATGATAGTTAACCTGATCAAGAAACTTTCTACTTTTGTATTTCAACTTAAAATCAACCAACTAATAAATAACCATATCTGAGAATCTGAATCTAAGGAAAATAGTCTAAGTAAATACATCTTTATCTCTAATTGTTTACAACCCTAAGTTAATTGCTTTATGTTGAATTGGTTATAAATTAGTTTTCTAAATTACATTCGTACGGAACTAAAATGCCCTCTTCTTTGTATTTTGTATTTATTAGTTAAACTATAAATTCTATATTTGTAATAAACTACCGTTCCCAGTGTTCGACTCGGACTTACTATAACTATACTATTATACGAATGGGTTATTCTTGCCTGGCTTGTGTGATAGTATTACTTTAGTATTTCCATTTATTAAAACTTGTTATTTTTAAAAAACTACTTAGCACACATCAATTATGAGCCAAGTAATGATCAACTGGCATTAGCTTGATATTTAGCCGAGTAATGATCATGACATTAGCTTGATGATTAGCCAAGTAATGATCATGACTTTAGCTTGATGAATGATGTTGATTCTCATGAATTAACAAGTGGATGTTGTTAAGGATCCTTAATATTGTGGATGATGAAATGAAAGTGATGTAATGTAAATAGCCAAGTAGTGCCATTGAGATAATGTGCACTAGCTTGATGAAATGAAAGTGATGTAAAGAGAATAGCCAAGTAGTGCCATTGAGACAATGTGTACTAGCTTGATGAATAAAAAGATTGACATGTGAATTCTTGTTAATAAAGGTCATTGTTGGTGAATTATTCATTTAATTGTCCATGTACTCACTAAGCGTTTCACTTACCTCTTTAGTTGTTTTATGTTGTAGGTACTTGGTTCGGTTGAACCAAATGGCTATAATGAGTAGATTGTGGTTGCAAGAAGTTAGCGTGGAATGAAGCTTACTTTTATGGTTAGATGAGCTCCTCCTTCTTTTGAATTGTCGTATTTGATTGCCATCGTGTAAATCGCCCAAACAATACTTTGATGACACGTATTGATTAAGATGTAAAGCAACTAGTGAAATGTGAAGTATGCCTTTGACTTGGCAAAGTCAAAGTGGAGAGTGATCAAAGTCAAAGTTGAATATTGTAGTGTCAAAATGGGTAAGAACTCTAAGATTTGTTAGAGGTGAAAATATGTAGTTTTGGTCATCATTTGGTGGAAATGTGATCAAAGCGTCAAATGTTGATTTTTGATTGATTGTAGTAATTTGCACTTGTAAGTTTTTAGTGAATTGAGTTGTGAAATGATATTTGTGTTGATGATTTGGAAGTCTAGTAATAAAAGTGTTGTTGATTTTCAAGTGGGTCAAAAAGGTTTGGATGTCGTTGTCATGTGTCGTTGGGTTGAAATGAGCAAGTGCAACTGCTGGAAAATGGTTTAAAGATCTGAGTCAAAATGGTTGTGACTTTGGTTAAAAAGTGTCAAAATGGTCTAAAATTGGATTAACGTCCGAATTCTTCGTTAACGTGAATTTTGGAAAAGTGCCAATTGAGAAACCTTTGTAATGTCATAACAAAGGTGCCTGCAAAATTTGGTGGTCTAACTATTTACGAGTAAAAAGTTATGCGCGTTTGAAATTCGTTAAAAAGTTGAAAAATGCATCTGAATTCAAGAACTACCAGGCTGGTAGTCTATGTTCAAAAGGAAGCCTTGGTTCCGTTACGAAAATTCAAATTTTACCCAGCTGGTAACATTGGTACCCGGCGGGTACCCTTAATTCTTAGGATCACGGGGCGATTTAGTGGCTTTCGCGGCGCGATTGGATGGGTTTCGCGACACGATTTTAATGTTTCGCAGTGCGATCGTTGATTGTTGTTGGGCCAGAAATGATTCTTTTTGGTGCTTGTTCTAATTAATGAATTGATGCTTCGTCGAGTTTTAGGATTTCATATTTACAATATGTATATGTAGAAGTCGTGAGACATTTTCAAGAGTGTGTATAAAATATTTTTTTGGGGCTTTTCAAGTTGGTAAAGATAAAAATAATTGTTTTAAGCTATTATTATTATAAGAAGTATAAAATAATAATAACTGTGAATGATTTTTAAGTTTCAGACAATGATAATTACAAGGGAGCAAAATTTAAATAATAGTATACATATGTACGTACGCATACATACCTATCCATATTTTCATTCTAAAACATCTAGGAAGTTCAAGAACGATCGTAGGAACCAAAACCCATTACCAAAATAATTCCAAAACACCAAATTGAAGCTACATAACTCAATTTCAAGCAAGAATCTTCATCGTTAACATCTAGTAAGTCTTGTTCTTCAATTATTCTAACCTAGAAATGGGTTTTGTGGAAGTTTTGAAGAACTAGTTGAATTAATATGAATTTAGATGTTAATTATGTTGAATTGATGATAATAAAGCTTATTAGTGATTGTTGTTAACACTAATACAAGTTAAAGGTGGTGAATTAGAATTGTGTTCATAAGGGTTTTGATGAATTAGCTTGAATGCTTGAAAAATCATGTTAACCCACCTTAATTTGTTAGATAAAGAAGTTATGGTGATGGCTAGTGATGTTTTAAGGATAATTGAAGTAATTATACAAGTAATCAAACTATGTACAAGAGTGATTATGACTTTGTTGATCATCATCATAGTAGAATGTAAATGATTAAGCTTTGAAAGTGGATCATGATCATGAATGATGAGTTATGTTAAGATTATTGTAATTACATAATAATTTACTTTAATTACCATTAATAAAAGCTATTGTGATGATGTTAACGGTAATTAAAGTAGTGGTTAAAGTAGTTAAACACTTGAACTTATAATGATTATGAAAAGTGAGATTTTGATGTAAGCAAAGTGTTAATTAAAGTAATGAAAGATTAGAAGTTAATATGATCATGTAAAGTAAAGCTATGTTTAGTTGATTAAAAGTCAACTTGTGAGAATAAAGGGTTGTGGATGATGACTAGTAGATTATATTGATTATGGGTAGCAAAATGTGTTGTTACATTGATGTGTTATATGATAAGTGATCAAAAGATGTGGTATCCATAATCAAGTGTTAAGACGCATATTTGCCTAAAAAACAAATGTGAGTGGTATGGGGGTTAAATGGGTAATGGTTGTGTGTTTCGGATTGCTTCCTAGCAAGAGGTTCATACAATCAAGTGAATATTGTTTGTATTTTATATTGTGTTTAATGTTGAATTCCATATATTGTTGATTATTCATGTTGTTGCTATGGTAAGTGATGTGAGTACGTGTTAAGTGAATTGCGTTGAAAGAACGTGTTGATATGTGAATTATGTGGAATGATGTGAAATGAGTAAAGTAAGTAGATGGATAAATATTGATTCAAGTAATGACCAATTGGCGTTAGCTTGATGATTAGCCAAGTAATGATCAATTGGCATTAGCTTGATATTTAGCCAAGTAATTATCATGACATTAGCTTGATGATTAGCCAAGTAATGATCATGACATTAGCTTGATGAATGATGTTGATTCTCATGAATTAAAAAATGGATGTTTTTAAGGATCCTTAATATTGTTGATGATGAAATGAAAGTGATGTAATGTAAATAGCCAAGTTGTAACACCCCAAATTTTTGAGGTATTATATTAGTGCGTGAGGGTATAATTATTTTAAAATATTATTATTATTTAAGTGATACAAAATAATAGAAAACATGAATAGTTTCTCAGTTCCAGATAATAAGAGTCAAGGGAATAAAATTAATTAGACATATACACAGATACGTATCCATTTATTTCCAAACAATTCCAAACACATCCAGAGCCAAACTCACGAGGAACAAAAATCGCAGGAGATAAATTCAAGAGCCAAAATCAGTTTCTAATCTTCCAATTCAAGTATCTAAGACTCAATTCATCACCTCTTGATCATCTCTAACATCTAGTAAGTTGAATTTCTTCATTCTCTAACCTAGGGTTTGGGTTTTTAGTGGGTTTTGCATAACTAGTGATTTAATCAGAAATTAGGGTTAGAATTCAATGGAATTGTTGTTAGTAAGTGTGTTAGTGATGATTTCTAACTAGATTACAACTTGAAAGTGATGAAATCACAATTAGTGTTTTTGAGTGATTTCATGACTTTAGCTAAAACTTGGGTGGGTTAATATTAATCTATTAAAAATGTAACTAGTGATGTTAATAGAGTATGAATAACATGTTTGAACAAAAATTTAAGTATAAGTTGAAAAGAAAAAATCACAAAGGGTGTTCATGGTGATTATTATGAGTTATACTAAATTTATACAGATTTATGTTAATAAGCTTAAAAGTGAAATTAGTGGTGTAAGTAGAGTGTTAAAATGATGTTTGTATAAAAATCAAATCAAGTTATTTCAAAGTGGGGGAGGGTTGAATTTGGTTACTAGTTAGTTTTGATAATGATTAGGCTCTAAATGTGTTGTTCTTTGGATATGTGATACTTAATAGGTGTTAAAAGACGTGGAAAGCTTTCGTGATCACTTGTTGTAATTCATCATTTAAACGCCAAGGTGAGTGTTATAGGGATTAATTAAGTAATGGTTATGTATTACCGGATTGCTTCCGAGCAAGAGGTTTGTACAATCAAGTGGTAGTTGTTTGTATCTTAGCTTGTTTCTAATTTTGGAATTTTATGGCTGTGTATTCCGGATTGCTTCCGAGCAAGAGGTTTGCACAATCGAGTGGTATTAATTTGTTTCTTGTCTCGTTTCTATTTGTGGATTATTGTTGTGAATTATGTGGAATGAACAATTTTGTAGAGATTGGCTAACTTTGTTAGCATAGTGTTGTGGAGCTTAGTATGCATATCGACGTGATATGGTGCTAAGTGAGAGTGTTGATATTGGCCGCGGATCCGCATAGTGTTTAATCTCTACATATTTTTCAAGTAGTTATTTGTTTAAGGTTATATGTTTTTGTTCACTACTACACAAACCACTATAGACCACCCCCAATAGACCACGAAAATGGTGAAAATCACGTAAACCCGTGATCCATTTGCAAAACTTCGCGCGTTTCCACTTTCCTTTCCATTGTCCACGGTTCAAAGATTTAGCAGAACACGGATCTATCTTTAAAGTCGTGGTCTACTTCTTTGTAAACACAAACCAAAGTTATATTTGACGAGGGTGGTCTATGTTTTTGACACGGACCACAGTTTCTAATTGCAAACCATAGTTAATTTAATTGGACTACGGTTTCTTAGAACAAACCGTGGTTCATGACCAATTGTATCGTAAAATGCATTTCCATGTGGGCTGTGGGATGTGGGCTTTGGGCCAAGATGTAAGTTGTTTAGATCACTAACTATCGTATTGAATAAATTTTGGACCCACATAAAAAATACAGGAGAGTTTTTATTATGTCACATAGTGTGATATTTAAAGCTTCAAGTGTTACTTATTATTCCAATAACAAACAAATTTATTAAACAGTGAAATATCGATTGTTAAGTAATTGTTACTTCTTTTGTCAAATATACGATAAGTAGAGGAAGTGATCAACTACTTAATTTTTTTTCCTATTTTTACTATTTGGGTGCAAGTTTGGTCCCAAAGCTACATGACTAAGTCTTATATATATAGTGAGTGTATATGCACTCGGAATATGCACTTACTTTACAAACCTCCATTATAGCGGTTGGATCTTCAACTCCACCGACTCGATCACCAACGAAATCTAATGTAACACTAATTTGACTTAACGTGATATATCGGTAAGATCTTTAACTCAAGTATTAATTATACATTACATGTTAATAAAAATGGTATAAACTAGCTAGAAAGAATTGAATGCCAACTTCGCTCAACTCGATCATATAGTGATCATCACATACTATCATCAATTCGAGAAGGTTATTGTGATCATCATTATCATCCAATCTGAGCAGGTTACGTTACTAGTTTACTACCCCTGAACCAATTAGCCTCCACTCCTGGTAGCAGGGAATCCATGAGTATTTGCGACTCTTAGCCTCCCTGCATTGAGACCAAACAAAGTGCCTCTTTGCTAACACTGAACCACTTAGCCTCCACTCCTGGTAGCAGGGAAGCCACGAGTATTTGGGACTCTTAGCCTCCCTACATTGAGACTAAACAAAGGGCCTCTTTGTTGGATCGGGTGTGTAGTCGTCGCATCCAAACAAAGGGCTACTTGGGTGGATTGCCCAATTAAGGTAGTATCCTACTCCGTCCCCTAGAAAATTTTTGTCTACGGATGACGGAGTATTTAAACAGAGAAATCACGGCCGGAAAGGACACCCTAATTAATATGATCATGAAATAGATATGATATCGATATGATGATGCCACTGCTTCATATCGTAATTGTAATGTAATATAAGTAGTTAGTGTACGTTTGTATGTTCGTTGCAAGCACCAAGAAACCATATAGCCCTATGTCTTTATAGTAGTAGTAGCATGCATTTACTACAAACTACCCCACTAATGATATAATTATAAACCTTGGTTCTAGTGTCAAACGTTCAACCGCGGTTCGTTTGAATGAACCGTGGTTTAGATAAGTGAAATTTCTTTTTGTCGACGGCACTTATAAATTAAATCTTCAGCTTTTATGACCAGAATAGTGTTTATGACTCTATATATTTGGGGATCCATATGACCAGATTATATACACGGTTCTCATGAGTCATAAAAAAATACTTCCCATTTCTTTTCTTTTTTTATCACAGAGAAAAAAAGGCAGATTAGTTTATACTTTATATTAAATATATGTTCGTTTTAATATTATATAATACTTGCATATTTATACGTTGTTGTTTTTTTGTTTTTTTTATATAGAAAAAGAAGACAATATTATTACCATAAAAAGTCAATACAACATGAGAAAACTACCCCATTCTATAAGAAGTAAAAACTATAAAAGGGGATAAACCCATAAACTAGTTCACCATATTACAAAAGTCACCATAACAACAAATGACCACGAATTGTTAGTGACAAAATATACGTACGTTAGCATACTGATTCCAATAATATCATTAACATTCATTCGCGAAGGCGATTTCTGTGATTTCTTCCTTACAATATATAATACATTCTTGGTATAATTTAATTCTACTTTTTTAGCAAAAGAATACACGTTCAGCAACAAAAGCCACCATAAAAACAAATGACCACGGATTGTTGATGACAAAATATACCGTACGTTAGCATATTGATTCCAATAATAACATTAACATCATTAGGCCCGGTCATCAAGAGTCGAGTTTCCAGAGATTATCAAGGTATTGACACTCTTTAAAGTAATATCGAGAGGGCCATAAGTTATAAGTCATAACCATACATGCATGTCCTGACTTTGAACCCTTCCCCTACAAAATCTTCAATTGGCTTGAGAAGTAATATCTTGCCCATACAAAATACAAAACCAAAACTAATCACATGTCAACGATATCGGCGAGTTAGGTACCGAGCAACGAACGTATATTTTGTAGCGAGTTAGTTTTGGTTTTGTAGCGAGTTACGTACCGCACAACTAAAACTTAAAAAAAAATTCTACTTTTTGTGCTAAAGAAGACACGTTTAGCAACAAAAGCAAAACTAGTCCATCGGAGGAACGAACGCTGATTCAACTTGAGACACAAGTTCCATCGGAAGAATTGGATGACCTACCGATAGCAGAACAGCGAGCAAGTTCCACGATCTAATCTATTTGCTAAATCTGTGTGGTTAACGGTTATAATAATAAAAGATGATCATAAACAGTGAAATCGCGGTTGCAAAGGAACAATCTTGGGAATTAAGAAAGACATGATCATAGAAAAGGGAGTGTCTCATATTGTTACTTTTTTTATTTATGTGCAAAAAGGTCATGGCTGATTTGTATATTTTATAGATGTAAACGTTGCACTTCAATTTATGAAATTGACCACACTTTCATTTAAAGAACCGTGGTCTTTTTATTCAACAGTGAACAGTACATTCCCTCATATCGTTATCAATGGATCCACAAAGATCTCAACCTCTTTCAAAAAATTGTTCATCCCAAATTTCAAGTGTAGTTGAATATCCCTCCGATAAAAAACAACCGGTTATTCAAGATCCAACAGTTCAAAATAATTGGAATGTATGATGTATGCATTTTTAAACATAATTTTTTTTTATATGTACATACACTCATATTCAATTGAATATTTATAACAATTTCAATTTAGTCGCTTTCATTGTCGCGGGTCTTTAAGCTATACGTACATATACGAATTATAACACTTTACATTTAACACACTAACATATATACTAATTTATTTGATAAAAAATAAAAATAAAAACCTATAACAATTTCAATTTTGTCTCAATTTAGTCGTCCACAATTTCAACATTAGGTGGATGGATCGGGTGACCATTGTCATCCCTGCTCGATGGGCAATTGGGCATTTCCGATCGTGTACAGCATGTACATCGTTTTGTCTTCCTTAGAGAATCAATCTCTTCATTGTCTTTAAATATAAGAGAAACTATATCTGTATCGGATTATACACCCCCACGAAGATACATTTTTTGCACGCGCGCCTCAGAAAGGTGATGAATTGGTGTTAATACACCCCAATTGGTGATTATAAATTTTATTAGAACATGAATAATGAAAATTGAAGTATTGAATCAAGAGGTTAAGTGATTGGATAAATTATGATTATGAGGATGATTATGGTTTAAGTAATGGAATAGTGAACTTAAGAAATTAATATGAATTCATGATGTTTGATGTGGTTCTTTATAACTTTGGGTTGATTTATGATGAATCTTGAATTATGATAAGAAGTGATCATTAAAATGATTATGCAAGTAATGAGATAGTGAAACAAAGATGATTATGAAAAGAGAGATCATGTGTAGTATGATCAATCCAAAAGGGTGATGGATTGATAATATTGATAAATTGATTCTGGTGATTATTAGTTGTTGAACGTGTTATTATGTTGATATGCTATGTGATAGGAGATCAAGATTGGTGACATCCATGTTCAAGTGAGAAATCATGCTTTTTGCCTAATAAGCAAAAGTGAGTGATATGGGGATTAAATGGGTAATGATTGTGTATTACCGGATTGCTTCAGACAAGAGGTTTGCACAATCAAGTGGATTATAAGTGTTTCTTATGTTTGTTTCATATGTTTTATCTTGTATTGTTGATGAGTTTTATAAACTGTTGATAAGTGGAATTATGTGATAATTATGTGGATTATGTGGAATGAGCGGTTTGTAGAGATTCAGAGTTTAGCTAACTTCAGTTAGCATTATGTAGTTGAGCTTGATATGCATGTCATAGTGGTATGGTATTAAGCTATTATGATGTTATTGGCCGTGGATCCACATAGAGTTTAAATCTCTACAATTGCTCAGTAGTTGTTTGCTTAGACATATAAGTGGGTTAATAATAATTGTTGTATGTTGTTTGATTTGGTGAATAATTATTTAATAGCCTGTATACTCACTAAGCTTAATAGCTTACCCTCTAGTTGTTTTATGTTGTAGGTGTATGAATTAATTGGATCTAAGGTGCAAGAATGGATAACTGATGTTGCGAGGCGGCTACGTGGATTAAAGTTTGTTAAATGGTTAAACAAGCTTCTGTTTCTTTTAAATTACCGTTATGATGATGCTTGTACAAATCGCCCAAGGGATTATAATTTGGTGTAATGTGTCATCATTGTATTGAGTTGATTTTGAAAACAATTATATATGGAATTTAAATGGGACCAAATGCATATGAGTTTTCTTTAAAGGATATAATAATATGAATTGATGTATCTATAAAAAAAAAATTGGGGCGTTTCAAGTGTAAAAAGGGAAACCTTTATTATGTCATAGTGGAAGTGTCTGTAAATTTTCAGGTATTAACTCTTAACGAGTTGGAAGTTATGCATGTTTCAATTTCGTAAAGTTACAAGTGTTAAATTTACTGAATCAAGAGTTAAATTTACTGAATGAATCAAGAGTTAAATTTACTGAATCAAGTGTAAATGGAGTATATATAAAAAAAAAAAAATTAATGGCGTTTCACAAGTAGTGCCATTGAGATAATGTGCACTAACTTGATGAAATGAAAGTGATCTAAAGAGAATAGCCAAGTAGTGCCATTGAGACAATGTGCACTAGCTTGATGAATAAAAAGATTGACATGTAAATTCTTGTTAATAAAGGTCATTGTTGTTGATATTTGCTAGATGTTGAATTGTTGGTGAATTATTCATTTAATTGTCCATGTACTCACTTAGCGTTTCACTTACCCCTTTAGTTGTTTTATGTTGTAAGTGCTTGGTTCGGTTGAACCAAATGGCTATAATGAGTAGATTGTGGTTGCAAGAAGTTAGCGTGGAATGGAGCTTGCTTTTATGGTTAGATGAGCTCCTCCTTCTTTTGCATTGTCGTATTTGATTGCCATCGTGTAAATCACCCAAACAATACTTTGATGTCACGTATTGATTACGATGTAAAGCATCTAGTCAAATGTGGAGTATGCCTTTGACTTGGCAAAGTCAAAGTGGAGAGTGATCAAAGTTAAAGTTGAATGTTGTAGTGTCAAAATGGGTAAAGATTATGATGTAAAGTTGTAAGATTTGTTAGATGTGAAAATATGTAGTTTTGGTCATCATTAGGTGGAAATGTGATCAAAGCGTCAAATGTTGAATTTTGATTGATTGTAGTAATTGGCACTTGTAAGTTTTTAGTGAATTGAGTTGTGAAATGATAATTGTGTTGATGATTTGGAAGTCTAGTAGTAAAAGTGTTGTTGATTTTCAAATGGGTCAAAAAGGTGTCCAAACGGGTTGTTTGGTTGAATTTAGTTAAAATGATGGTTTGGATGTCATTGTCATGTGTCGTTGGGTTAATATGAGCAAGTGCAACTGCTGGAAAATGGTTTAAAAAGGTCTGAGTCAAAATGGTTGTAACTTTGGTTTTAAAAGTGTCAAAATGGTCTTAAATTGGATTAACGTCCGAATTCTTCGTTAACGTGAATTTTGGAAAAGTGCCAACTGAGAAACCATTGTAATGTCATAACAAAGGTGCCTACAAAATTTAGTGATTAACTATTTACGAGTAAAAAGTTATGCGTGTTTGAAATTCGTTAAAAAGTTGAAAAATGCATCTGAATTCAAGAACTACCCAGCTGGTAGTCTATGTTTAAAAAGAAGCCTTGGTTCTGTTAAGAAAATTCGAATTTTACCCGGCCGGTAGCCGGAGTACCCAGCGGGTACCCTTAATTCTTAGGATCGCGGCGCGATTTAATGGGTTTCTCGGCGCGATTGGATGGGTTTCGCGGTGCGATTTTAATGATTCACGGCGCGATCTTTGTTGGACCATAAATGATTCTTTTTGGTGCTTATTCTAATTAATGAATTGATGCTTCCTCGAGTTTTAGGATTTCATATTTACATTATATACATGTAGAAGTCGTGGGACAATTTCAAGAGTGTGTATAAAATTTTTTTTTTTGGGGGGCGTTTCAAGGTGCGAAATGTGTTTGATTAGAGCAATGCGAAGTTGATGATAAACCTCCCGATCGCGTAATATCGCACCCCCAAATTCGGGTTGCGGAAGTGAATCGGGTCGGGGCGCGACTAATCAAGTATCACAAGCACATAAGATATATAATGAACAACTCTATATGCGTCGTTTACTGATTACATTGATATAATAAAAGTTTACAATGTAATCATAGTTACAAAAGCTCGTAAGCCAAAATGAGAGATTCTATGGCATAACTATGTTACAAAATATAGTAATGCATGGATATTTCCCCTATTCTTGGATATTTCTATTGCATTTAATTAAGATTAGATATTGATTTCGTTCATATTTGCAATTAGATGTGGAAATGGAGCGTTTATGAAGAAAGGAACGGAACACAGTCAATAACCGAGTTAAACGATGCATATTTGAAGAATAAAGTTGAAGAAATGAATAAAAGAAGAAAAATGATGAAAACCGTCTGAAATCTACATCCATACGCCGTATGGATTCCATACGCCGTATGGATATGGCGGTGGAGGCCCAGTGTTACGCGGACGTGGGTCGGGCTTGAAATCAATCCATACGCCGTATGAAAATCCATACGCCGTATGGATCAAAATGGCAGGAAGTATAAAAACGCGTTTTTATCCCTAAAAACGCAGAACAGGTATTGTTTTTGTTTCCAGTCGATATATTTCGTAGTTTAGGGTTTATTTACGAATTATTTTAGCATTTTGGAGGCACGAAGAGTGAAGATTGAGGATAGTTCGGTTCTAATTCTTCGTGATTCGTCTTTATAATTCGGTATAACTTCTTTTATTAAGTTTTATTGATGACTTTGAACTTATATAATCTGAGTTTTACTGTTTTTATGATGAGTTGAATATTCAAAGTGATTGTGTAATTGATTGAACTCGGATTATGATTATTGAACGATTATTATTGCGTATTGACTAAGTTATTTAATTGAAAACGATTATATTGCTCATGAAACCTTGTTTAACGTGGTTAATAAGATTAATGAGATTGAGTTCCTTTAAGATTATTGATTATTGATAGTTACTATTTTAGGATTTGTGACTATTGCTAAATAGATTGAGTTTGATAGGTTGAGTATACAATAATTATCTACTTTAAAATGAACGAGACAATAAGTAATTATTGGGTATTGTTGAGTCATACCACTAGAGTTAATTATAATAAGTTGTGAATGTTTAATGCTCAATTTAGGGAAAAACACACAATTGACTGATCATCTTGTGACATTGAATTAATGTTTAATGTTGGACCCTAAGTTGTAGGAATTAGTTGGACTCGAACCGTTAGCTAGTTCACATTCAATTTAATATCATTGAAGAATTTGGCATTAAGTTGATATAAAAGAATCACAATTAGATAATCAATGCGTGATGAATCGGGATATGTGAATAGGAGTGAAGTTAATTATACAATTACTTATTCCTTCCTATTAGTATTTATTATTATTAATTTAAGTTTTTATTTAGTTTGTTTATTTTAATTTAATGTTTTATAAACAACTGTTCGTACGGAACTAAAACGCCCCCTATTTACTGCTTTTATAATTAATTAATATTTTCTATTTATATAAATACCACTGTTCCCTGAGTTCGAATCGGTCTTACCAAATCTGTATTTACATTCGATCAGATATTCTTGCCTGGTTGTGTGAAAAGTATAAATAAGGTATTTCTATTTATAAATTATAAAACAAGACGCGCTTTCACACGCATCAAGTTTTTGGCGCCGCTGCCGGGGAACGGTTGCGTTGTTTATTTAAATAGGAATTATTAATTGTAAATTCTTTTTATTTTTAAATTGGTTAAACAGATTTTTGTAAATTTGTTTAAGTAAATTGATTTATCGTGATTAAAAGTTGTTTTTCATTAACTGGTTGAAATAAATTACCCTTTAATTGGTTAAACTTTTAGGGGGTTTAGTTTCAACCGGCGGATGGAAATCCATCCGCCGGTTGGATTTTTAGTAGTTAAAATTTTGTATATGTTATTTATATTTATTTTTATTTATTTTGTGTGAACTAACTTTCTTTTCGTTAATAGTGTTTGTGTTTCAGAGTTAATTTTTATTTAGGTATTAATCCAATGGCTGGAAGTTACGAGAGTGACGCGAATGATAACAATTTGGTTAAGGTTGCTGATACTACTAATTCAGGTCCAAGCTCCACTGACACAGTTCCTTCTACTACCTATTTGGGCCGTAAGCCCGTTCCTGTTATATCATCTTGTCAGGGTTTGTTAGATGCTATCGAGGAATTTGGAGAGGATGTTCCTTTTATGGTTGAGTTGTTGAAGAAGTCTACACTGGATTTCACTGATAACCAGTCTGTTATGATTAAGTATGTGATTGAAGGTGCAGAGATAGAGCGTAAGTATGGGTTCATCCGACAGTATTATAATGCATTGGCTGAATTAGGGGAATCATTAGATTTGAGGATTGATGAAGAAAAGAAATTTTTCGATGCTCAGAAAAAGAGATGTACTGAGATTTATGAGGCTTTGATTCATTATTCTTTTCCTTTTTCAGCTAAGCAGGCATCATATCTTCATCGTATGTTGACAGCAGTTTATCAGTTGACCGGACATCCTAGTTCCGAGGCAGATAAGGAGTTTACGAGTGGTTTGCGAGATTTGGTTAGATTGATGCAGTCAGACGACCACCTTAGAGACCCGACACCTCACCGTTTCTTAGTAACTAATACTCTTCATTACTACCTTAATAGGATGTTAGCTAAAGTGGATGATCTGGCCAAGCAGGAAGCAATGAGACTATATCCTGATTTTATCCATCCCCATAGTGAGATTGATTTGGCTAGTTACTTGGGAATTCACTTAGATGTTCTGATTGACATAAGTAAGGTTTCAACCCCTTGGGAACATTTCAATCATGGAATGGTGGAGATTTATACTAAGCTAGTTAATATTTTCAAACATTCGGGGCTAGACGTTAGCAATAGACAAGAGGTAGTTCTTCAAAAGATAGAAAGACAAGTGAGGTGCTTGAGGAAAAGTCTATTGATGAGGAACCATTATGGAATAACTGAGGCATGTTTGGACTTTATAAGTGAGTTAGAGGAAAACCACCCTGAACGTGAGTACAAGTTGGAAGATGATAAATTGGTGTTGGCACCTGAGGGAGTAAATAATAGGGCAATTAATGAAATCAGTTGGGACTTGGGTTATCTTCAGCACGTGGCTAATGAACACTTGGCTAATTTTCCAAGTTTTGGTCATGGAGTTGAGAATGTCATTGCTAATGTCACTGAGCGTTTCCTTGCTCTCTATCCTATGCATTGATTTCATCTTTTGCATCATATTATCATTGCTTTGAACTTCTGTCACTTCTATTTCATTGGATTATGTTTAATGACATTATTTATTTTGGAGTTTATTTTATTATTGTGTGATTGGATTTTGAATATTATTTTGAGTATTATTTAAGTATTATTTTTATTTTATAGATTGTTAATTTATTTTGTTTATGTATAGTGTGGAATTGTGAAGAATTTGAAGTTGTGATTCTCCTCCAGGTTTGGTATTTAGTTATATTGAATAAGCGTTGGATTTTGGTTAAAAAGTGGTTTGAAAATCGAGTTTGAAAAAATTTCTGATTTTCAGTCCATACGCCGTATGGATATCCATACGCCGTATGGATTGAAGTTGGGCCATGGGCTGCGCGTTGACTGGGTTTAATGAATTGACCTGGGCTTTTTAATCCATACGCCGTATGGAAATCCATACGCCGTATGGATCAAAAAATGCATAAACCGGCTACAGCCTCTCTTCTTCTCCATTTTCAAAACTAAAAATCACCACCACCACATACGGCTGCAATCTGCCACCACCCAACCGCCACTTCCGGCCACGCATTCTTCCCCATTTTTATATTTTCGTGTTCCACGCACTTTCCTCTACAAGGTATAACTTCCGATTTTCATTTTCGTTGGTTAAATTGCATGATTGGAAGTTAGGGTTTATGTATGAGATTTGGGTATTTCGAATTTCAGTATGATATTAGGCTTTTATGATTGAATTATGTTCTTGTTATCATATATTATGCAATGCCATGCTCATTTTTGTAATGTATTATATATATTGTGTTATTCGAATTATTCGTTAGTGTTTAAAGAATGTGATTAGGATATGTACTCAATGTTGCTATGTTTTGATTTGATACTTGTTAGTTTCTGGATACATAATGATTAATGCAAATGTTTGTTTGGTACACATATGTTAATGATTACGGTTATGTAATTATCATGTTCTATTTTGTGATTGTGATAATTCAAGATTGAATATTGTTAATGATTGCTAGTTACTGAGACTAAATATTAGTGATGGTAAAAAGTGATTATTTTTATGTTCATTTTGGTACCAAGTTATTATAGTTCACTTTGAATTGATAATTGCCATGATTATTAACAAAGTTTATATATTATTAGCAATTTGAGTAATGTTGTTTTGAGATGCAATTTAGGGTTATGAAATTGATTGTTGCGGTAGTTTTAGGCTAAACCTTTATGGTGGATTATTCCATTTTTAGCAGAAATGCTGCCGAAATTTTTAGTGACCTTTTTGCATTAACTGTTTATTTGAGTTATTAACAATTGTTTTTTTTAGTAGTTAAAATGTCTAGCAGGAGAGGTCGAGGAGGTCAGGCTCTGGGGAACCCGATGATCCGACCCCATAGATATCTCAACTTTCATGATTCATATTCTGAGACCGCTAGAAATTAGTTTAGAGAGTGTCTGACAGCAAATATTGGTCAGTCGATTGAGGTTTTTGATGCTGTGAACTGGAACGTTTTAGAGCATGTGATTGCCAGAGATGGGTTTACTAATGGTGCTGAGGCCATTAGGAATTTGCTTGCTATTCCATACGTACTTGCGGATGGCAATATTGGGTTTGTTTCATATGCTTGGTCTCGGTTGTTCAGTATCAGGGAGGATATCTACAGAGAGTTGGTTGTTAAGTTTATAGTACATTCAGGTTTGACCACAGGTCGACTCAGTAGGCTGAGGATTCTATTTACTTTCAGCTTGGTGGGATACCTAGGCGGATGTCATTGATTCAGTTTGCTCTCGGGATTGGATTATATGAGCCGAATGAGCTTGATAATCCCCATTTTCTAGATCATATTTCTGCGGGTGCTGTGAAGAAGCTATCTGATTTAGAGGTTGCACAGGAGTGGCAATTTATTGCCCAGGGTCATTATGGTGGTTCGACACCTTCTTATAGAGCTATTCGATATCCCCGTCATCGACTCATTCACAGATTGTTGACTTACACCATCGTTGGTCGTAAGGAGGGGCCTGAGAAAGTTTCAAGGCCTGATTTGTTTTATTTGAGTTCGATTATTAGGTAGAGGTTAGTGAATGTGCCTTGGAGGTTGGCAAAGTGGATGTCCAAAAGAGCTACCGGTACTAGAGATGGGAGCAGTTTGTGTGGAGGTCATTTTGTGACTAGGTTGGCCAGACATTTTGGGTTGGCGACTTAGGAGGAGATGGGTTCGTGTACGCTTGTTCAGCCTGGCATGGGTTGGTTGACTGCACGCCGGTTGGAGGCTTTTGTTCTTATTGAGCCGTGTAGTATTTATGGTGGTGCTGCGGATATGTACTATTGGGTTCCTACCACTGCTATGGGGCAGACTTTGCAGACCAGGTAGGGTAGAGGCAGAGGAGATACTAGTGGCAGTGATAGAGGTAGAGGTACGGCTGGTAGCCGTAATAGAGGTTATGCTGCTGAGTTTGATCAGTTGCAGCAGCAGCTTGCGCAGATGGATCTCCGTCAGACTCAGAGATTTGACCAGATGGAGTTTATGCAGAGACAGCATTTCCATCAGACCAGTGCCCATTTGGATTATCAGGATGGTCTGTTTCAGCAGCTATTTGGTCAGTATCCTACAGAGCTTACCTATCAGCCTTTCCAGTACCATATGCCGCAGGAGTTTATGCGACCACCACCACCACAGCCAGATCAGGCCGGCCCATCCTATACTTGTCAGCATGCAGAGCTATCCCATCAGTACCGGAGCCAGGAGGATGATAGTGATTAGGATGTTGTTCATCCTATGTGGTTTATGATTCCAGACACTATTTCTATTTTTATTATTATTATGACTGATTTTATTTGTAGTATTTTTAATTATTGTCGAATCCTATCCCCTGCAAAAAGGCCGGAGGTCCTTTCTACCTTTAGGTAGAAATGGAAGCAGCCTCTCTACCCTTGGTAGGGGTAAGGCTATCTACATCTAACCTCCCCCATACACTATCTTAGACGGTATTGGGCCCTAACCCGCGGAAGGCGGTATGGGATGTTACTTTACTTTTTGGGATTGGTAGTTTTAGGTTCGGTTGTTTAATTAGTATGTTTATATTTGGTATTGTTTAACCTTGTGTGTTGATTGATCCCTCAGAATTGTGTTGTGAGTACGCGTTATGCTGGCAGTAAGTTCAGCGCAACAAATTGAGTTGAGAGGATGTGGGAATATCATATCATCCTTGTCATGACCGTTAAGCACACTATTCCAGGGGAGTTTTTCTGTCTTATTTCTTTTCTCTTTTTCCCGTTTTAGTAATTCATTATTTGTACAATGAGGGCATTGTACATATTTAAGGGGGGATGGGAGAGAAAAGAGTTGAGTTTCCACATACTTGTTCTGTAAATAAGTAGATGATATTTGTAATTTGGTTAGCTGTTATCTCATTATGATACGTAACTAGAAGGTTATAAGTTGCCCATTTTTCAACCAAATTGTTAATTTTAAATTTTTGTTTTTCTAGAGCTAATTATTTTGTAACAATGTAGGTTATTTTAAAATTTTCTACACTTTTAATTAAATATTAAATTGTGAAAAATGTTATTAGCTTCATTATATGATGTATTGATAGGCAATTTATATGAGAATTTTTGAGCTTTTAAGAAATGAAAATGAGGAGTGAATGTTACTTTTAAATAAACTTTAGTTATGTATGACGGTTGTCTTAATTTTCATATTTATAAGGTGCGATATGCCATATTTTTGGAATTTTAATTAACATTCATTTGGGGATATACTGGGTGTTGTTTCCTTTGTTGTACGAAAGTACAGACCTGGTCTCCGTCAGTATATTTAATGAAAAAGAGCAAAAGAGTTTAATAACTCATGATCTTAAAATGTAGTCGAATTAAGTTGCTTTGTTGTACTAAGGTACAGACCTGCCACCAATGGTTTGACTAAAAGTTTTATATTGCTAAAGCAAAATCAAGTTATGTTGCTTTGTTGTGTTGAGGCACAGACCTGTCACCTCTGTCTTGATTTGAAAAATGATTGTTTTGATTAGAATTTCAAGATATGTAATATCGGAATGTTACGAGTATGAAAGTATATAGCTTTTGGGAGTTTAAGGGAATATCTACGTGAATAATAATAAGTTGAGCTCAATTATTTGAATATAGATTGTTTAAGTGGATAACAATATCAGTAATCATCATGAACTATTTGATGTTTTGAGAATAATAACGTTATGTGTAGATTATTTCTTTTGTAATCTCGTAGTTTCTTAATAATTGTTTTTAGAATTAACAGATTTTTAAATTTAAACGTTTGAGTTGAAAAGGGTAATGTTGTGTAATTTCTTTGTTAGTTATTTAGATTAATGAAGATGACTGTTTTCTTAAGAGTTTGATTTTTGAATCGATAGTTAAGAGTTTGATTTTTGAATCGATAGTCTACTTCAGGACAAGTAGGATTTAAGTGGTGGATGTTTGATAAATGCTCAAAAGTACTATATTTTAGTAGTATTTTACCTCTATTCTTGGATATTTCTATTGCATTTAATTAAGATTAGATATTAATTTTGTTCATATTTGCAATTAGATGTGGAAATGGAGCGTTTATGAAGAAAGGAACGGAAAACAGTCAATAACCGAGTTAAACGATGCATATTTGAAGAATAAAGTTGAAGAAATGAATAAAAGAAGAAAAATGATGAAAACCGTCTGAAATCTACATCCATACGCCGTATGGATTCCATACGCCGTATGGATGTGGCGGTGGAGGCCCAGTGTTACGCGGACGTGGGCCGGGCTTGAAATCAATCCATACGCCGTATGGATCAAAATGGCAGGAAGTATAAAAACGCGTTTTTAACCCTAAAAACGCAGAACATATATTGTTTTTGTTTCCAGTCGATATATTTCGTAGTTTAGGGTTTATTTACGAATTATTTTAGCATTTTGGAGGCACGAAGAGTGAGGATTGAGGATAGTTCGGTTCTAATTCTTCGTGATTCGTCTTTGTAATTCGGTATAACTTCTTTTATTAAGTTTTATTGATGACTTTGAGCTTATATAATCTGAGTTTTACTGTTTTTATGATGAGTTGAATATTCAAAGTGATTGTGTAATTGATTGAACTCGGATTATGATTATTGAACGATTATTATTGCGGATTGACTAAGTTATTTAATTGAAAACGATTATATTGCTCATGAAACCTTGTTTATTGGTAACTAGTCGTTATTGTTGCTCAACGTGGTTAATAAGATCAATGAGATTGAATTCCTTTAAGATTATTGATTATTGATAGTTACTATTTTAGGATTTGTGACTATTGCTAAATAGATTGAGTTTGATAGGTTGAGTATACAATAATTATCTACTTTAAAATGAACGAGACAATAAGTAATTATTGGGTATTGTTGAGTCATACCACTAGAGTTAATTATAATAAGTTGTGAATGTTTAATGCTCAATTTAGGGAAAAGCACACAATTGACTGATCATCTTGTGACATTGAATTGAATTAATGTTTAATGTTGGACCCTAAGTTGTAGGAATTAGTTGGACTCGAACCGTTGGCTAGTTCACATTCAATTTAATATCATTGAAGAATTTGGCATTAAGTTGATATAAAAGAATCACAATTAGATAATCAATGCGTGATGAATCGGGATATGTGAATCTGAGTGAAGTTAATTATACAATTACTTATTCCTTCATATTAGTATTTATTATTATTAATTTAAGTTTTTATTTAGTTTGTTTATTTTAATTTAATGTTTTATAAACAACTGTTCGTACGGAACTAAAACGCCCCCCTATTTACTGCTTTTATAATTAATTAATATTTTCTATTTATATAAATACCACTGTTCCCTGAGTTCGAATCGGTCTTACTAAATCTGTATTTACATTCGATCAGGTATTCTTGCCTGGTTGTATGAAAAGTATAAATAAGGTATTTCCATTTATAAATAATAAAACAAGACGCGCTTTCACACGCATCAGTATATCACTGCCATGAGCCCATAGTTTGAGCTTAACTGAGGTGTTAGGATCATAACCAAGTGCCTGAGCGAGGGTGCCTCCCTGCGAGTGCCTAATCTACACTCGTATGAACAAATGCTAATGCGTCCGTTTGACCAGTTAGTGCGTGCTAACCCGGACGGGGATTGTCAATCCCATATGGTACCATACACTAACAATCGCGCTAAATCCATATAAACAAACTATGTAGTGGAGGGCTTTAAAATGATTAGCAAAACAACTCATGCAGTATATATCGAGGTTTAGTACTCATGTCCACATGTAAAACAAAACGAGTATGTATTCCCACCCTGGGAGTAAAAACTGTAAAAATTCGGGGCTATGAGACTCACCTGAGTCTGGTGTGTTGCTATCAAGCAAGTATGATGTTGCACAAGGTGATGTTGTCCGAAGACTAAAACCTGCTGGGCGTTCAAAACGCAAAAGGTTATAAGTGTATGTAGACGTCTCAAAAGACCGTCCATGCTAGTTGTTCATCCAACTAGTAATGTCCAAATGATTTGGTTATTGGTTGATTAGTTTGAGTTTTGAAAACATGTATGGCCCGTTGGTGAGTTTTGTAATAATGATTATTAAAAACATTATTATTATGTTGGTCTCGTTGTATACTTACAAAAGTATATGTGTCATATGTTTCCGAGCTATTTCAAATATTGTATTGATGCTAAATCAAGTATAGTGTGATGATGTCTTGTTTGAAAAGTCGTTTACGCAAAGTTAGTGTTGAACACTATTTATGAGACAATAAGGATTGTCCGGAATTACTATTCATGAGAAAATAGCAAGTTACTATTCATGAGACAATAACAAGTTACTATTCATGAGACAATAGCGATTATCGGGAATTACTATTCATGAGACAATAGCAAGTTACTATTCATGAGACAATAGCGATTTTCATGAATCACTATTCATGAGACAATAGCAAGTTACTATTCATGAGACAATAGCGATTTTCGGGAATCACTATTCATGATACAATAGCAAGTTACTATTCATGAGACAATAGCGATTATCGGACGGTTTCAAGTATGAAAGTGTTAGTTTTTGCGACAATAGTTATTACGACTATGTGGTTTCATGCGACAATAATGAAAATACTCAATTATTCGATAATCAATTCCGATAATAAGGTATGCGACAATGGGGTATTGTTGGACACTGTTCATGCGACAATGAGGTATTGTCGGACACTGTTCATGCGACAATGAGGTATTGTCGGACACTGTTCATGCGACAATGGTATTGTCGCAGGTGTGATTTCCGATTTCGTTTAAGTGTTCGTTTTCGTTTACAAGGTCAAACACGTTCGGTTTAATTTAAAACTTTTAGGTAAGTCTTAAATATGTTTCTAAAGCTTTTAAAAATTATCGTTTCGTGTCGTGGTTAACCCGAAGTGTCGGTTTTATGAAAATACCAAAACAGCCCTTAGTATTCATTTTTCCAGATTTTGAACTCGATAATCCTCTCGATTTGGACCATTTCTACTCCGATTCATACCTAACCAAAAATCACACATGTCCTCATATATGTCTAGTTCATTTCTGCACTTTATGGTATTTTTACATATTCATTTACTATTTTTAACAAAAATAAATACGAAGAGTGGTTGGATTAGGTCCAAGAACAGCTACAGCCCAAAGATTGAGCTCTACACAAAAATACATGTATTTCTAGAAAAGGTTATAGAAGAACTTTTTGTAGAGGACATCCATACGGAGATTTTGGTATAAGATTCATGTGTTGATTCATCCTAGAACTCAAGATATAGTCGATTTTGTGAGACGATTTTTCTGGGACAGAAACTGTGATATATATATGTTTGTAAAAACGTGTTTCAAGCTTTTGTTTGGACATTTTCTTGTCAAATGAACTACTAAACATGTTTATGAATGTAAAGAAAAGAAAACTAGTGAAAGCTTTAAGGATTTCTTACAAGAGATTGATGATCTAGAGACGAAACGAGAGAGTGTTGCTCGGTTGTGCTTCCTTGATGCTTTCTCCTCGTTTTCTTGCCAAAAGGTGGTGCACAAAGATGATGATGGTGCCGTGAATGAGAGAAAAGGGGAAGAGGATGAATGTGTGTGTTTTTAGAGAGATGTTAGAGAGTGAAAATGGTGATGCATAAATGAGGAAGTAAAAAGGGTATTAAGGTTAAATGGTCAAAAAAGGGGGAAAACAAGATCCACAAAATGTGGGTCTTGTTTTGGGGCTGAATTTCGGCTCAATGGGGCCCACCAAAGGTGTGGTTTGTCAAATTTTTGTTTCCCGAGTTTGCGTTCCGTGCGGTGTTCGTTTCCCCGGTCGTTTGAACGTATAATTAGACGTTTAATGTTATACGTACGTATTTTAAATAACAATTAAAGTTCGATATTTTTAACTTGGAGTAATACTTATTATTACTTAGAAACATTTATTAAAATTTTTGGTACGATGCCGGTAATGATTTACGAGGTCGTTGTATGATTTAAATAATCGTGACGTTTAAACTAAACGTTTTTGTTATCGCTATAAATTACGATAATTATACTGAAGTATTATATCAAAATACTTTTTGATGAGTTATAAAAATATAACTTAGGTTTGTTTCGATTGTCAGGCGCGTCTCGCGCGTTTTTGGTCGTTTCTGAGCATTTTGCACGTTACGAACTACTTATGAAATATTATCAAAATAATATTTGAAAATAATTATGCTTAATTATCAAATAATTTTACATTATTTAATAAATTGAATTCACCAACGTCCGTATTAATGTATCGGGATCCGCCCGATATGAAAATGCACGATTTAAATTCAATCGCGTACGTGTATATATATATAACAATATATATAATGATACATACAATTAGCCTAATTTAGAACAATTTACACGTATTAGCAGATGATTAGGAACTAATACTAGTCCTAATTAGTCGGGTGTCACACGTAATTCCTTGTCCAAACGCAATTGACTTTCAACCCTTTCTTGCCACGAATGTCTTGGTCTATTTGCCGGGTCCGGATAATCCTCCTCCAGTTAACACATATTTCGTCTATTGTCCTCAGTTATTATGTTGTGTAGAATCACAAAACAATACACGATTATTTTTATTTTGTTGGTGCTATATGATCTAGTAGGGTTCTTGATGATTTGTCAACGGCCTTGAAGCACACTGAATCTTCGTTCAATATCTTTTCTTGCAGATTCTTGATATATATCTTGAAGCGTTAGTGGATGCTTAAACGACTTTACAATAGTCGACTTTTACAGATAAATTTCGTCGCCTAGATAATAGCCTTTGGTGAATTTAGTGCCGACAATCGTGAAATTTACCTGGGGAGCTCTATCTTGTACTCCCTCTGTCCCATTACAAGTGTCCTGTTTTGACTTTTTGAAATATTTCTTTTTCAATTTTGACTTTAGATATTTTTGTTTGTATTATATAATAGTTGATGCAAAATATATGAATGGATTGAGTTTTAAATGTATTTTTGTTGGTATAATTTTCATCAAATATTATATAACACAAACATGACACTTATAATAGGACGGAGGTAATAGTAAATTTAAAACGAAAGGAGTAACTTTAAGCTAAATAATCTTTTTTACAAAGAAAAGTACTCACATGCTCTAATAAAAAATATACATTTGTTTCAATTTCAGAAATTGACCCGCAATCGTAAAATCAAAAAGTCATATCAATACTAGTTAATCGTATTGGTTTTGTTTAGAAAAAGTGATAGTAATGAAAATTGACATAACAAGGAGAGACTAACAAATGCTAATTTCAGTAAATAAAACGAAAAGAGACAAAGTATCACAAATTTATTAACCAATAATTTTTTAGAGCGACGATTGTTCTCTACCAAACTCACACCACTAAATTAGTGGTTATTGACAATATTATCTTTGACAGAAAAACGTAAGCAAGATATTGATATGGGGTAAAATGGTTAATACGAAGTACTATTTATTATATGATGGATATATAAAATTGAGTGTTACAAATCACCACTTATAATTTAATTACTCCTAGCTTTAAGTCTATTTAGTTAAGTCTGTATATATCTTTTTGTTTAGAGTAAATTCTATAAATGCTCCTTACAGCTTACATAGATTTATGAAAATCATCTCTATACTTTTATTTTCATCTAATCAGTCCAGTACGTTTAATTTTTGTTTGAAAATGGTCCATTCTCTACCTAAAATGATCAAATTACCCTTTCTCTTGTCATTTTCCGATAGTCGGGACTTAAACGAAAAAGGATACCTTAGTCATTTTAGGTGGATAATGGACCATTTTCGAGCTCCGAAATGAAAACTTATTGAAATGAAAATATGAAAATAAAAGTATAAGACAATTTTCGTAAATCCATGTAAACCATGAAACCATTTATAAAATTTACTGTTTTGTTTAATATATTTCATGTTTTGTTTAGTATGTATAACTAAACCTTGTAGTTGTTTTCTAACATTCTGTATTTGATTTTTAATCTCACAAAATAATTCTAACAATCTTACCTTTTTAACTATAAACAAATTAAACGATCGATGAGTCCATTTTTTTCTTCAACTCTTCTTTTGATCCACTTATTTTTAACAAACTAGTTAATGTTTCGCTTGTTATGATGTTTGCTTCTCGATTATAACAAATTTAGATTTAGATTAGTTTATACATCTTCATTGTTGCTCTCATATTTCGTTTTACATTTTCAATAGTGTGTATGCACTGTTAGTAATTTAGTGTAATTGAGGGATATGGTTATTTGACTTGGTAATGTGTTAGGAGGTACGGAGTGTACGCCCATCAAGTCAATAACATCATGACCCAAAGCAATTGCGAAAACAGTCATGAGTCTAAAAGAGACGAATTAGTTTAAAATAGACTACACAGTGGCTTAATAGTCTAAAATGGACTGAATTAGTCTAATTTAGACAGATGTCCGGATTAGTCTAAAATTAGACTAGATAGTGGCGTAATAGTCTAATTTTGGACGTGACGGGTCAAGAGGCTATTCTGACCCATTTTACTGTGACTGTTGGTTATCCTAACTGATAGGATTTTATGGTCTTAATGATTATGAATATCAAAATGCTGGAATTGCAAGTGATTAATGGTGAACTTATTGGATGATTTATATCCACTAACTCCATAGATTGTGGGGTGATCATAGAGTGAGAAGTAATCTACATGAGAGAAACACACACAACAAGAAGTACTCTCTAGCACCAGGTTTTTGTTTTGTTGCCTCAAACAAGAACACCACTCTTTGTCTTATCCCAAAACAAAATTCGTGTAACCCAAGGCATATAGGGTCGAATTGTTGTTTTCGGAAAGTGATAACACGATTCAAAGGGATATCCGGTCATTGAAATCTTACCCGGTTACACGGCATTTCCTCCAACATGCACCCTTTCCGGAACTAGCCTAAATCAAAGTTCAATAAGAAATGATCGACGCTTGACAGTAAGGCCAGTGTCCATGGCCGATCCGATCCGATTAACTCGAGTGTTAATTCGTTTGGCTTTACACGTTCAGTTTGAGCATTGGGCGAGTTTAAAATCGAAAAACGAGAACTTGACCGATCGAACACCTCTACATATGACTAAGGTTTATGTGTCGATCAGCCATCTTTTTTTTTTTATTCGACAGTGACCGTAACATATATTCAATAATGTACGTAAGATCGACAGTAGTTGATAACTTGAATTACTACACGTCCGGTCAAAGTTGCAAGCGTCAAAGATAAGATAATTTCAGTAGATCGACTCTTTTTCTTTCATATATATGTCTTTTGTCAACCTTTGATTAATCTTACTATAATCCCTTAAACTAATAAAAATAAATAAGACTAATAAATTGCGGCGGAAATTTAATATCGGTGTCATAAAATTTGAAGTTCACTCAATTAACTTGATAGTTTAATGAGTTTAATTACATATTGCGAACCGCCTAAATATGAATAGCAAAACTCTTAAAAAATCAATAATTTTTAAAATAATTTTTACACTAAGTCAGTTTAATTGAATGCTAATATATCCGCTAGTTATAACTTATAACATGGATCCGCCGTGCTGATAAAATGTTTCCAAGAAAAAATATAAAAGTATGTAGTACATTAGAACGTTCGATTCCAAAATACATCACATCACACACACACACATATATATATATATATATATATATATATATATATATATATAGTCTTTTATTTTAAGTCGTCTAGCTCCACCTTTACAAGGTCCAAAAGAGGAAAATTAAACAACACTTGTCTCTAGCTATGCCAACTTATAATTTATTTATATATAAACCTTAATTATCTAGCACAAGTCTTGTTCAATCTCTCTTCTTATATATTGCTGATGCTTCTCGTCTTTTTTTTTTTCCTGTATCGTTTTTAATATGTTGATGATCATTGTGTGAACCGACCAAATGTGGGAAGTTAAGCATCGCATGCGACCCACGAAGCTTAAAAGCCGCTCTATCGTAAGCCATAGCCGCTTCTTCTGCTGTCTTGTACGTCCCTAGCCACAATCTCGAACCTTTTTTCTCCGGATTCCTCATTTCCGCTGTGAACTTTCCCCACGGTCGTCTTCTTACGCCTCTATACCTTTTCTCAGTCATATAAGATAGCTGTTTAGCTTCATTTTGTTTTCCAATGGGAAATGTTTCGTCACTAAAAGCAATGACATTCTCAGTTGCAAAATCCAAATTAAGCGGCTGGCTTGCAACTTCTTTCACGCAGGAAATACTTGTGAAAATGGTTGGAGTTTTAGTGGATTCTATATCATTGGTTTCTTGAAATATTTGTGGGCTGGAATTTGTGACTTCAGCATTTTCGTCGCTGTTTTTGACCGAAAAAATACATGTTTCAAAATCATCAACATTCAGTGACATTTCAATTTGATCATCTTGTGGAGAAATCAGAGTTGAAACCGGGCTATACACGTTGTCTGAGTTTGATGAACTTAACGACATCAAATAATTAGAAATGTCTTCATCATTTGTGAACGTTTCGTATGAGTTTTCGAGAAAACTCCAATCGTCAATGTTGAAGCTCGGATAACTACCAGGGTTTTGGTAATTATGATCATACGATATGTCTAAATGATCATCAAGAAGAAGATGATTTCGAATGGAATCAAGGTGGGAATGATTTGTATTTGCTAGTGTAGACATATTTTGTTTTCTTCTTTGGTACTTAGGCTAAAAGAAGATATAGGGGTAGGTGTTGTTATTAAAGTGGTTCAAAGACAAATAAAAATGTTTGGGATTCTTGGAATATATAAAGGCAAAAACATTGGTTGAATATTGTTGACTGATATGTAAGTATACTAGTAAGTTTTTCGACAGTGCCAAGCACGCCCTGTTGATTTTTGTCTAACGAAACAGATGAGGTGTTAGCGGAGAGATTTAAGATCGAGAAGTTGTCCCATATACATATGTATTAACACGAAGTAACTAATATCATTTAATAGAGATACTAAAGAAGTGTGTAAGGTAAAATGATGATATTTCACAAAACTCGTACCTATAAATATCTATAAAAGCTATTGTTAAAAAGATCAACCAAATATTTGTAATCTGTATTTTAATAACGATGTCACCTATACTTTTTAAGTTAGGAATGATAAGTTTTATTTGTCAACAATCATCATCATCGTCGTCGTCATCATCATCATATAACATATGACACTAAATACATTAGCTCCATGCCTCCCCAGTAGGCTTACAACATGAACTATTTTTCTATATAAAGTTTTAAAGGGAAAATAAATTAGAATTAACATAAAATTAGCAAGTTTATTAATCAAATTAATGTAATGTGTACTTTCAATAATAAATGTAAAAAAAAAAATGACACAATAAATGATTTTTAGTCAACCAAATGTTTGATTTTTTTCTTTGAAATTTTATTTATCAATGTAATCGCTTTTCAGAGTTGAGACAATGATTTCAATTTATAACACCCTTCAAAATTTCAGAACTTTTTTTTTTATAACCGGAAGCGAAAGTCCAACAAACATTAATAATTTTACAATGTATAACACTCATATAAAGTCAATCTATTTCAAAACATAATTTATCATTTTTGGGTGTTACATAATTTGAAAGACAACAATGATTTATAAAAATCAAAGATCAGAGTAACATCTAGTCGTCAAACATTCCATCCAGTCAACAGCTCCTTGCTCATCCCATAATCTAATCATATCCTGCAAGGAGTGATAATGTGGGGGATTAGCTCAATGCTAAGTGAATGAACCAATAGCCTACAGTGCAACCTAGCATAGCAAATCTGTTTACAACTAAGCATAGCATAATAAACGAGTTTACAGCAACAGCATCATAAACACAACACATTGTTTACAGTATATAGCATCGTAAACACATAGTTCAAGAGGATCGGCGGTCCTTGAGGTGCCCTCATGCCCGGGTGGCCCTCCAAGAAACCTCACACCAACTGCAGGCCAATACAGTGGTAAACCGATAGCTTAGGTACTATTTACCCACACAACACAGTATTCCTATAACCAACCGTGTACAAGGACCTGTGTTGGCAACTCAATAGTATCCTTAAGCCCAAACCATGTTGACCTCCAAGTAAGCACATATGCCCAAAGGCCAGATATCACAAAATCTATATCTATCAAGGCACATGTCAATCAACAATCTATAAACAGTAAAACCACGTTTACCCGTTGTAACCAAATCTGTTACAACTAAGTTACACTGAAGGTTACAGGTCCACTCACCAATACCTCAGTCGTCCACTCAGAAGTCTAATATTACTGAGTCTTCTCCAAATCTGAGATACAAATAAGTAACGAGTCAGTAACTTATTAATAACAAATAACCCATGTTATAATCATATAACATATTTCAATACATAGTATTCAACTAATACAATTTGCAAGCTATAATATTAACTATAGCTGTCATTCGATCAATAATTCGATAACTCAATTATCTAGTTCCAATTTATCTTTATGATCAGCTCACTTATAAGTATACATTTATCTTAAGAGCATGATATCAACTACTATCAACAATCAATTCTAACTTATAATTAATAACTCTAGTCATTAGTCCATTTCATAAGTGTTCAACATATTACATTTACATAGTATTAAGCTAGCAATGATAACTACTTATAAATAACAATTAATCAAATGATACCTTAATCCATACAAGAAACCCATAAAGTATCGATATAATTAACTATAATCAAATTGCAAATATCATTTATGCTGGTTACATTTAACCAAATACTCAATAGTGTTTAACCTATTACAGTCGTATAACATCACTAACAATAATGACCAATTTGTCAGTTTCATTAATAATAGTCTACAAGTATTAATTTTCACTAAGCTAAGTCATATAAATCAATAACTTCTCTACTTAGTTCTAAATTATCAACATAACATATTTACCCAATTCAGATAATCCCTATGATCTAAGGAAACAAAAGTCTAATCTAAAATGTACATCAAAAGTCCCGAAACAAGGTCCAAAACTGAAAAACGCCTTTTTTTGGCCCCCAAACGACCCCGAATGGCCAAAAACCGCCTAGGCTATTAGAATATAGCTTTGATCATTGGACCGTTTTCAAGTGACCATGTGAATTTCAGCCCAATCCAAGCATAAAGAAAATTTGTCAAATTATTCGTCGCTAAAAACACACCTAATCACTTATGCACTTGTGGAATTTGCAAAACAAAAATACCAAAAACACTAAGCAACGCGATCCGGAGAAACAGGGCTGGTTCGCGTTCGTCATTAGAAAACGTTCTGTTACTGAAATACACTAGGCAATTGAGGCTGGATCGCGTTTCTAAGAGTAAAATACGACTGCACCAAATTAACACTACGTAACGTGATCCGGACACCTGGCTAGGATTGCGTTTCACAGTTAAACAGCAACACAACCCAGACCTGTTCATATCAGCTCGAACCAAAACCCTAATTTCACAAAGTGCGGGTACATTACATGATTTTAACTACCAAATAACCTCACACAACAACTATCAACATAAAACAATAACAAACAACATCATCTAACATCAAATTCTACACATGCATCAAGAATCCAACCTAATTTAACCACACTCAAACACATATGTGTAAATGGGTAAAATCAACTTACAATGGAGATGATAATCAAAAGATGATGATGATTCAAGTAACTTTCAGTGACCATTAATCATTTACATATCAATTACTAGGTTAATATCCAATAAAGTCATATAATTCATGGTAATCAAACTTACATTCAAAATGGAGAAACAAGATGAACTAGAGGATGAAGAGGATGATGAACTCAGATTTTTAACACTAAATCACAGCTTCACTTTGATTGATAATGTTTTCTCCTTTGATTTCTTTGTTTTGATTTCAAGTGTGTGTGTGTTCTTGAGGTTTTAGGCATGTAACACCCGCCAAATGAGGACTAGTAATTAGTGTCTAATCATATGTTAATACATGTAATTAGTTCTGTGTTAGGCTAATTAATGTATCGAATTATATATATATTGATGAATATATATACAAACTTTGCGATTTGATCTAAATCGTACGCAATTTAAATCGAATGTATTTCGGTTCTATTAATACGGACGTTGGTGACCAATTTTATTAAATAAGGCTTTCATATCAAAAATATTATTATGATAATATTTCGTATTCATTCGGATTATACAAACAAAACTTATATGATTTAAAAATGTAAAACGCGCAAACAAATTAACTTACATTTTATAACCCAAATATAAATTGATTTGTAAAATATTTAAACAATATATCGCGTAATAAATTGTATTTTAAAACTTTTAGTTAAAATGTAAAATAATTATTTAACGTTTAAAATGACGGAGAAAACGAACACCACGCGAAACGCGGGGCGAAAACTGAAAAGTGGGGATAACCCCCACCTCCCACTCACTTTTTTCTCATTTCTCTATCATTTCTCTCTCTCTTCTCTTATTTTCCTCCAAAACCACCAAAACACCACAAATCACTAAAACCGCAAATAACACCATTATACGCGCTCGAATCACCAAGATTTTTAGAGATTCACGACCACCTCGCGACGATCTACATTTCTATCTTTCCGGATTTCCATTTCGGCAATTTGTAAGTTTCCGACAAAATCCCGAAATCTCTCGATTCTTAGTATTTTTCATTTGTAGTTGTTTTTATAACTTGTATATGTCCATTACAATGTATAGAACACGAATTTATAGCTTGAAAACGAGTTTAAAACGGATTTTTGGCCGGAAAAACCTTGACAGCCGGACTTTCTGGGCTGATGTTCATCCATGCGACACAAGCCTTGTGTCGCATGTTGTGTCGTATTTTACCTGTTGTGTCGCACGTTATGTCGTATTTCGCATGTTATGTCGTACCAAAGAATTAGTGTCGTAAGTTTTGCGACACAACCATTATGTCGTATTCTATGTCGTATTTTCATACGACACAATCACTATGTCGCTGTTGAATCAGCATCTCGCATCTATGCGACACAACCCTTGTGTCGCATAGACTTTGTGTCGCATTCCTATGCGACACAACCCTTATGTCGCATGACAAACTTTTGTGTCGCATATTGTGTCGCAAAACACAGAAAACTCAGATTTTTACTAAGTGTTGAGACTCGAAATTTATCACTCGATTTTACCCGAATTCAGATCCCAGATGCGTTTTTCACCAAAGCAATATAGTAGAAATAAAAATTTTTTGAGCTGACCTGGCATCTCGACCCCAGCCAGGGGCCAGCCCCTTGGACCCCGCCAGGGGCGCTGCCCCCGGACCCCCGTACTTAGATTCCGTAAGCACATTGCTCACCAAGTGTCTAACTTGTATGACTTCAAAACGCTTATATGATACAACTTTTCAAACATAATGGAATATACTTTTCAAGTATAACACTTCGAAATCAATGTGATAACATCAGGACTATCATTACAATTAATCACCAACGGGCCGTACACGTTTTCAAATACTTAACAAATCAACCAAATCGTAGTAATTTGGATATATATATATAGTTGTGTAACAACTACAAGGGTGATCTTTTGAGATACCCAATCATGTTTATAACCATCGCGTGTCGTGGACACCCTCAGGTTACAAGTCTTTGGACTTCATTACTCGGCTAATCAACTCAAGTTTATTAAGTTAAACTCACAAGACTCAGGTGAGTCTCATGGCCCCTCTTTTTACTGTTTTACTCAGGGGTGTGATATATCGCTCATTTTTAACATGTGAACGCATGTACAAACATTTCATATACTACATGAGTTTTTCACAACTAATCATTTAAAGTCCTCCGTCAGCATAGTTGTTAATACGTTGTAGCGTGAATATTAGTATATGGTACCATATAGGATTGACCCTCCTCGTTCGGGTTAGCAAGCACTAACCGGGTAAACGGCCGTACTAATATTTGGGAAGACGAATGTTGATTAGGCATTCGTGGAGGCACCTCGCCCGGAATTCTCTATAGGGGACCCGGCCCTCGAGTTAAGCTCAACTATGTGCTCATGGCTGTATACACGACTACTATCATTAAATTGCTGGATGCAATTCATTATTTAAATCTTGCAGTTCACACTATATTAACTGATTTCAAACCTGTGAGCTCACCAGCTTTTTAGCTGACCTTTTAGCATGTATCGCAGGTACCAAGCAGTAGGATGTTTCAGCTTCAGGACTTTAGCTCGAGTCAGCATACAGACGATTGAGATTTTCTTACATTAGTATATTTTGTACAAGTACTTATGTACTGAAATCTCCTTTTATTTAAACTCGAGCTATGTAAAGCTATAAATGTTGTAAACATTTCAATATTATTATATTTTGTTAAAATGACGCATATAGAGTCGTTTGCTATATATCTTTGTGCTTTGTTATTGATTAGTAACACCCAAATCGTGCTTCCGCAAATCAATCAAATTTGAGGGTGTTACAAGGCACAAGTCAGAGAATGAAGAAAAATGAGGTCGACATACACATTTAACCCAAGTATATTTCAGTGTAATTTTTGTCCCCTTCTAAACCTATTGTCTGGAACAAAAAAAAACAATTTGCGAGAAAATCTTTTATTTTACCGGCATCTAAAATAATTTAAAACAAGTAATAATTTATTAATCACAATAAGTCATTTAATCATTTGACCTATTATTTTCAATTATCCAATTGATATAATTTATTTCTAACAAAATAAAATAACAATTAACAAATAAAATAGAGAATTACCCTATTACTCCTAGGCCCATAAAGAGGATGTTACACTAGCCTACAAAATGGTTTTAAATTTATTTTAAAAATGTAAATATTTTTCACAATTTATTATTTGATATACTATTTATTTTAATGTCTTTACTTATAATTATAATTATAATATACGGAGTAGTTAATAATAATGATATTAAAGAAATAAGATATAATTTTTTGATAGATGACACATGTCATCCTAATTAAGAAACAAAAGGGCTTTCCTCATATATATATATACTAGAAAAATAAAGATTTTTAATAACGTTGTTGTTATAAAATGGAAGAACAATTATCATAGATGGAGAGGAAGAGAGGAATGTTATTAAGTGATTAGGTATCAAATGAATACAATGACAAGTATATATAGGATTTAAACAAAACCCTAATAGACTAATAGCTAGATGGTGGGCTATCCACAAGCTCATGGATTAAGCCCATGAAGATTTCACAACACTCCCCCTTGGATAGTCACCATTTATAATATACTTTAGACTGCCTCGTTAAAAACCTTATCAAGAAAAACCCAATGAGATAAAAACTTGATGAAGGGAAAAAGAGTGCAATGCGTATAATACTCCCCCTGAGTTTAATGTATATTCTTCAAGCGCCGAATACCGATATTCCGAACTAGATGCTCAAAAACTTTTGTCGGCAATAATTTTATGCATACGTCGGCTAAATTTTCGCTTGATCGGACTTGACGAACAACAATGGTTCCATCATTTTGTAGATCATAAGTTGAGAAAAACTTTGATGAAATGTGTTTAGTTTTATCTCCTTTGATATATCCTTCATTGATTTGAGCTATACACTTCACATTGTCTTCATATAAAATGTTGGATTTCCTTGATTGTCTTGAGACCGCATTCTTCTTGGATGTGTTGAATCGTCGATCTTGAGTAGACACTTCTCGATTGAATTTATAAAACTCAAATAAATTTAGCATTATTTGACGACCTCCAAGAAATTGTGGTGTCTCCCTAGGTGAAAACATATCATGTTTTTGACCTTATGTGGATCAGACAAATACCCGCGTATCCAAATTTAGCTTTTTCTTTGTGTAAAATATTTTGAAGGTATGGACATCCATTTCACATTAGTGTACATTACTCCCCCTTGGATGTCAATTGTTTTGATGATTATGCCTCGTTAAAACCTTACTAGATAAAACCCGATTGGACAAAAGTCTAGTTAAGGAAAAAGAGTACATAATTCTTTTAATATGTTAGGGGATGTTGCCTCGTTAAAAACCTTGTCAGGAAAAACCCAGTGGGACAAAACCATGGTCAAGGGAAAAAAAATTACAACATTTATTATCTCCCCCTAATAATCACATCACTTGTGAATTTATTGACGGTTAATATCATCTCATCAAAATTAAAGAGCAAAAACTGACTTTTATGAGATAAGTCATGGATCCATCATTGTTGATGTATTCATCAAGTTGAAAAATGTTTTATATTTATGCAAGACAATGAGTGTTCTCACATAAGTTATCTCGTCAAAAATGTGACGTAAATGATTTTCAACTCTTTTATAATAGTGAGAAATATCAATGTCTAATGATATATGTCATCCTTCGGGGGTCAGAAGGATTAAAATAATCACTACATCATGAGGATGTATGACTCTTTATCCACGATAAAAGTTTATCTTTACAAGACATTTCTTTCATATTCAATTATGAATATTCGTTCGCCTTTAGAATCTTGTAAAAAGTTCAAAGGATGTATGAATTGCAAAATACTCATAAAGAATGTATATGCAATATGGGCTAAAATGTCCATTTAATAAAGAGATGCCCAAATTGATATAAGGACTTATTTGATTCGACGATGTCCTCGAGAGCCCTTTATGAAAAGCATGAGGCATTATAAATAGTGAAATATGCCTTTATCAGATCTTCCCAATCATTTGATATAAGATCTGATTCAAATTGAATAAATGGTATTCTCAATTAAGAACCTTTATATAAAGCATGAGGCTGTTTAAAGTGGAAGCATCTTTAAGCATTTTATATCCTTGAGGGATTCAAATAGCAAATGAGTTAGGCTTGTGAGTTATCATATAGCAAAGAGCCGTATATCTCATAGCTTCATACTCATTGGGAAGTTGAGTAAAGAACAGCCATACAATAGGCTTTACATTGTTATGAAATGGACTATAAGTCCAAAAATCTCGTATGAAGAGATTTCATAAATTTATTGCGCATTTTTATATTGGCCAAATAATATTTGCAATTCTTTGCAAAAATAATTTCATGATCCTCAATCACAATAGCTAGTGCTATATTATAACAATAATATTATCGACATCGATTTCAATTATATCGTTTATATCGATTCCACGATGTTCTAGACATGATTTCATTTATTGAGATCTCTTCATTTTTCGGTACCAGAGGTTCTAATAGAACCTTCATGTCTAGTTTCGTTAGATTGAAATGGGGTCTTGAATTCCTCGATTTGACCATCTAAATAACTTGCTCCCTTTTTTTTTCGAGGATGAAATTTGGAATCGATTTTTTTTTTATTTCACGTTTCACGTGCCATAGGCATATTAGCCATTTTAATAGGAGCATTAACAACTTATCATTTAAACAAATATGTTTGGCAATTATCAAAAATGAATTATAATTTGAACTTCGAGTTTTGAACTTCGAGTTCATACTTTATACTATGAGGATCAATATTATATATTGATAATTCATTTTGAGATTAAGTTGTTTTAAGATTTCCCCTTTTGGTCTAATAGTTATGCGTTATGGTTGAGCATATATCGCACAAACAAATAAAAATATCTATGATATATCTTTTTGATGACCAAAAATAAATTATAAGGAGGGAAAAATCTATTTCCATTGGCACGATGCGAATTATTGCATGTATATTAATATAGCCCCATATCATTGTTGCTCTCATAATAGATGTTGATTTGCAATCAACTAAGCCTTTTAACAAAAGCAATTTGTGAATGAACTAATATATGTTCAACACTTATTATAATCAACTGGAAACGTTGATGTATTTAAACAATATATACGTTCACCGACAATACCAAAATAAAATTTGATGTTCTGAAATGTGTACTCGTAATCTCATTAACTGAGTTACTTAGTCACGCAAACTTTAGGTTGCGATTTTCATGACCATTTAGACGATGCATCGATTTAAAACTCTAACTGATCCATTATGTGGATATACGAGATATCCATTTGTTGATTTTAGAATTTTAAGGGAATGAGTCCCAACGGTAGTACGTATAAATTTTTCATGAGAGCAATACATGAAAAATTATTATGTCGGGGAAACTTGAGGTTCTGTTTATACATTCGCATCATGATTGATCCGGGATGGTCTCACCGGTCTTGCCAATTAATGTAATAGTCATGGTCCATTAAACATGAAGTTTATGGCCATACGTGCTTCAATTGCACGTTTTATTTTATAATCAAAGCCATAGAATATGACGTATAATCAAAGCCACAATATTGCAACATGAGGTGCATCAAGCATTAATTGCTTTTGATGATAAAAACCTTTCTACTATGTTTTAACATAAAACGGATCTTTCACCGTAAAATATTTTGTTTAGAGTCCTCATTAAGATGAGGAATATCATTGATTTGTTATGATCATATAAAAGACCTTATTTGTCAAGATAGATCAAAAATTTATAAGGAACAGTAAGTTCCAATTTTGTAAAACATGGCATTGTAACTACCAAAAATAGGAAACAATATATTATTTAGCCAAAGTTTGATACATATTATAATCATTAAATATAATACTTAAAAAAAATTTAATTCGTAAAACTAAATATAGATGCGACCGTGTGAAATAAAAACCACAACAGAGCATATAGTTGGTGGATCTTAAAACCATAATACATAAAGCAAATCGAAATTCGAAATATTCAGTCATAACTAAATTCAATGCCAGGATTGATATGGGTTATCGTAAGCGGTGATGACATGTAATCATATACATATATTCATATTATTAAAATAGTTAAATTATATAACGCATGTATGAACCAAAGATATAAGATAATAATTATACCAAAATATCAACGATGGAAATTTGAACCCGTATAGGTAGAGGCTAATTAAATATTTAGTTCTCTTGAAGGAGAGTACGATAGATCTTAAAGATCTATTGAAAATATGTTAATTTTAATTCTCTTAAAGAGATCATTCTAGATCTTGAGGATCTTATTGTATAAACATATAACAATAACATGAAGTTATTGAGATCATTATAGATCTTGATGATCTTTATTTATAAAATATATAACAATAACATGAGGTTATTGAAAAACATTATAGATCTAAAGGATCATATATATATATATATTAATAACATTAACATGAGGTTAAGTTATTTGATTCATATTGATGAATCATAATATAGACATCAGTATAACAATAACTTGAGGTATTGTATATCGATTTTTTTTTTTTTATGTAGATACAATAGAACATTGATTGTTCTTGTAATATAATAACAAATAAAAAAAAATTCTTATGTAATCACAATAGAACATTGATTGTTCTTGTAAACTACAAGAAAATTACTTATATCTAGTCGAAGTTATTAGATTCATAAATCAATGATTTGATGATAAACTAATATTGTTTTTATTTCATGAAAAACAATTGAGAACCATGTCACATAACATGCGATTTTAGAAAATATAAATTTTTTTCAATGCATAAGACACACAGATGTCATATGCCTGTATTTAACAAGATTTTTAACTAGCTAACACGTAGCAAATTTTAGATTATCAAGATTTGTATGTGAACCAAATATATGATAGACCACGTGAGCAAAAAGTTTAAGATTGTACCTCAAAAGTTAATCGTAAAACTCAAACTTGATGCAGAGACCACTAACTCAAACGAAATTAATATTAGGTTAGAGATTCGTGCTGATAACGTGTTATAAAATGGAAGAACAAGAATCATAGATGGAGAGGAAGAGAGGAATGTTATTAAGTGATTAGGTATCAAATGAATACAATGACAAGTATATATAGGATCTAAACAAAACCCTAATAGACTAATAGCTAGATGGTGGGCTATCCACAAGCTCATGGATTAAGCCCATGAAGATTTCACAACAGTTGTTAGTATAAGTTATTTTTTGTATTCTTTTGTGATGATCATGTATAAATCAAAACCTTTTTAATAAAGAATTATTTTCATATCGTTTTACGAGTAACAATCAATTTGTGTTACGGTAACAACTTTAAATGATTGAAATTTTGTTTAAGAAAGATGAACAAAATTTTGAAACAAAAATGGATATAAACTATCTAAAATGAGCAAAGTAAAATTTTGCATTATGATAACGAATTTAAACAATTGAAGATAAAGTTACCACCCTTTTATATATATATATATATATATATATATATATAGGGTGTGGTTATTGTAAAAAGACATTTAAAGTAAAAAGGATAAGAAACAATGTTAGATTTCATATTTGCTTTAAAGAAAATGGTTCATGTGGATCAATACAAAATGAAGAAACGTATATTTAACTTGTACAAACATACTTCGCCAAGTTGATACAATTTCATTTAAAGAATGATACATATTCTCGATAAACCTTAAAAAATGATACATATTCGATTGTAGTTTGATACATCATGATTTTGATACATAGTAGTTTGATACATGATTATATCTTCATTTAATGTAATTGAATGCTATTTGTAAGGGACACGTGTCACTATATCATGGCTTCTTACCCCTTTTTACGTTAAGCTTCTTTTTATTTGAACCAAAGCCTATATACACATATAGATATATATATAGGATTGGGATTCGAGGAGAAGGATTTTATATGGGAGAAGGGACAGAAGAGTTTCCAACCATAAGATCTTTGAATGAATGGATGAGATCATTTAATGGCGTAATTGTAATATTTTGTAGCTAATTTACAATCTTAAAGGGCAAAAGTGTACATTCATCTGATTTTAAAAAGAATAAATAATACGGTTTCTAAAATGAGTTGATAAAATCCTACACATAAAAATAGGAAACGTATTCTATCTCAAAATTAATGCCGACGTTTCAAAAATCTCCTGTGAACATTTCAACCCAATTTCACAAAACCCCGATCCTTCAAAATCGCAATTCTAATACGTGTTGATTCAAAAGAATGAAAATCGCAGTCGCAAACACGAGGTGTTGAATCAAAGGTATACAATACAGTACATAACCAACATATTGTTAGTGGTTGTGAAGTTTAATATGGTTTAAACAAGAAAAGTGAATCACGTAAAAGGTTAATGGTAAAAAATAATTAAACCTCTTTACATATTCAATTCTTTTATTAGTTTTTGAATCTTGATGTTATTTTGAAAGAAAAAAATTTGATTTATGTAATTAAATATGCAGTAAGATATGGTATTACATACGTAATATATTTTGTTTGCTAGGTTTGTGTATTGGCACACAATATTTGAAATTGATTCGAAGGTTTATTTAATATTTAAATTATTAAATAGAATGTGAATCACTTTGTATAAATTATAGTAGGTGACTTTATTATTAGGATAGGGTTTAATTACTGGTTTAGTAGTTGATCTTATTGCGTGAAGAATATTATGGTTAGTTGTTGACGAACTAAGCAGGCTGAATCAAAGCTTATTTTCATGGATCATTTATTTGTTAGTTGAATGTATTATTGTGGCACTTAACTATTGAAATTTCTGAATCAAAGTTTTCCACTTGTTAATTGTGTGAACAAAAATTGATTATTATTTATTGTTGAATCGTACTTTATATTTCCTGAATCTTTAGGTATTATTCATGTCACAGGTACCACTGAACAAGATTCAAGCTACTAGGACGACGATTTTATGACTCGACAACGATAGGAATTCAGAAATCCAAAGTATAAAAGGAAAGTTACAAGATATCCAAAAAAGAACAAAAAAACAAAAAAAACTAGAAAAGGAAAAATCAAAATCAGTTTACGCATAAGGTATTATTAGTTGTTAAATCATATACGGTTCTTCATTTCTTTCCGAATCATGAAGTGAAATGTCTTTTTAGTTGTTGAATCATAGTTCTTTTTTCCGAATCATGAAGTGACTTTTTCAAAATATATGATCCCTTGTTTACGTGAATGATACAGAAACCTATAATAAATGATCCCTTGTTATTTGGTTATTTTTTTCCAAGTATTCACATAATAATTTCTTTAGTTCATAAGTTATATTTATACTAAAGATAAAGAGATGTGGTAGTGTAAATGTGACTTTGGAGTATGTATGGCTTCTGTATCATTCACCAAATCGACATGTTAGGCGATTCAGTAAATTCTAACCATATATGACCCAATAATTCATCCAACTCATACTAAGATTAAACAATTTATTTGATTGATTCAACACATTTTTATTTCATTGATTCAATTCGACACCACAATGACTCTACATCTTATAAGTATGAACAAATGGATAGTATTTCGTACAAGAATTCTACTTATGATAAAAATTCACTAGGTTTTGAATTTACAAGATGATATGATTCATATAACACTTACAGAAACTAATTATACGTACACTTGGTATGATCCATATAACTTTGTAGGTATAGCATTGTAGTTTAATTCAGAAAATTAAGAACTTTGATTCAACAACTAATAATACATTTCACTCCTTGATTCACAAAGTTAGAACTATGATTCAAACCCTACTAATCTTCAATTCCATATTATTATTTTTTGACAAACATAGGTGTGTTTCAAAGTAGAAAACATACTTAGATTCATAAAACTAAGTACTATGATTCCACAAATAAGAGTACACTCTATTTCATAATATATAAAGAAAGAACTATGATTCAGCAAGTAATTATAGTACATTCTACTTCATAATACATAAAGAAAGAACTATGATTCACCAAGTAATTATAATACATTTTTACTTCATGATTAAGGAAAAAAGAACTATGATTCAACAACTAAAAAGACATTTCACTTCATGATTCGGAAAGAAATGAAGAACCGTATACGATTTAACAACTAATAATACCTTATGCGTAAACTGATTTTGATTTTTCCTTTTCTAGCTTTTTTTGTTTTTTTGTTCTTTTTTGGATATCTTGTAACTTCCCTTTTATACTTTGGATTTCTGAATTCCTATCGTTGTCGAGTCATAAAATCGTCGTCCTAGTAGCTTGAATCTTGTAAGAAGAAGTCCTTTTCAAAATCTTGAAAGGTTGTTTCGGAATATCACAAGTTTTAGATTTTTCTTTATTATTTTGATATAAAACACACTTCTTATTCTTTTTGCAATCATCACAATCTTTTCTTCATCTCAGAACTTTGAGTCATTTGTGGTGATTCAGAACTCTCATTAGAAGAAACCTTTTGAACTACAAGAAAAATGGTTTTTTAGGACGAACTTTTTTGGCAAGGCCAAAAAAGTGTGCCAACTACGCTTATTTGAAACTGTTTTTACCTCCGTGCCAAATAAGTACGCATTTGGAACGGAAAATGAAGAGTCGATCCAAATAACCAAGTATTGGAACGGTAAAAAATAGCCGTGCCAAATAATTATGCATTTGGAACGAAAAATAAAGAACCGACCCAAATAACCAAGTATTTGGAACGGTAAAAAATAGCCGTGCCAAATAACTATGCATTTGGAACGACAATTCAAGAGGCGACCCTAATAACTAAGTAACCACAAAAAATAGTCGTGTCAAATAACTACGCATTTGGAATGACAGTTAGAGAGTCGAGCCAAGTGACTAGTATTTGGAACGGCAAAATATATTCATGTCAAAATAACTATGCATTTGAATTGACAAAGGTTATATGTAAAATTATATCGTATGACTTAATTACCATCTCTGTTTTTATTCCTAACACTCGTACATAAAGTTAACGCAACATTGGTGTCATACTTATATAAATAGGGATATGATCCAATAAGAGCTCAGTAAGAACCACTTAACGTTTATATATATATATTGTTTTTCAATTTATTTGTCAAACGTCTTCACTTTCTCAATGTATTTTTGTCAAATAAAAAAGAAGAAAAAGATTAATAAAAAATAACAACAAATATAAGTTATAGAGGCATTTACAATGTACGATTTCTTTAGGGAGTTGATAGATACAACAAATAAGTTAATTCATACACCAAACTGTACAATCACTAAAGCTTACATGTAAAACCCAGTAAAACATAATTTTGGTGTATAGATAAAAAATGTTGTTGTATATATCACTACCCTTTTTTTTTATCATGATCTTGTTACACAAAAGACTTTTACCCATTGGAGACACCTACCATTTTGATAAAATTGAGTCTTTACTCAAGACCCTTATTGTAATGCTTTTGAAGAAAAAAAATAAATACACTATAATTTAAGATTTTCACTTAATATTATAATTGGTTCTATTTCCTCGCAATTTAAGATTCAAGATCTATTAAATGAGGTTATTGAAAATTTGGAAGTGTTTGATGTTTTTCTTTTGTCATGCTTGGCAATTGTAAAGAAGATGTTAAACATATTTCTAACCAACTAATGATTTAATAGTTAATAATATATATATATATATATATATATATATATATATATATATATATATATATATATATATATATATATATAGGAAAATGATTTGGAGACCTAATTTGCTATGTCTAAAGGTGGACCTACAAATTTTATTGGTTGATGTAAAAAATAGATTGGTGTAGATTAAGAGAGAGAAAAAATACAGCCAATCAGAACTTTAAGTCTATTTATAGGTCTGTGTAATTAGTCTCATTTAGCATTACTTATATATATATATATATATATATATATATATATATATATATATATATATATAATACTCCTTCCATCCTAAAATTATTGTCACTCGAAAAAAATTACGCAGTTAAATAAAAATGTAATTATCACTGTTTTCTCTTTCTTACTTTTTGAATAATGACAGATCTACCATTAACCAATTAAAAATTGATTTCTTAAGAATGTATAATAATAATATCAATTAAGGGTAATATGATAATTTTTGAAAGTGAACAATTAATTTGGAAATGAAACATGGAATATAGGGAGTAATATTAATTATCCTAAGTATATTACTCCCTTCGTCTCAATTTTATTGTCTCCAGACAAAAAACACGCAGTTTAAGAAAAACATCACCATCTCTCTTACTTTTTGGTAACAAGACAATTTTACCCTTTACTTTTTACCTACCTTTTTGTCTTACATATATAAATTAGGGGCATAAATGAACTTTATCTCATTATTCTTTTCTATTTATGGAAGTGGACAATTAAATTGGGACATCCCAAAAAGGACGGAGGGAGTAGTAACACAATAATTGAAAATCACCGTCATTACTTTTAAAACTGAATTCCATCACATGCGCTCTATAAGAAAATTCAAAAGTTCCAACACATTGCAAACTCTAAATTAGAAAATGAAAATTCAAAAATTCTAACCATATCCCGCCATTCATCCTTTGTTTATAGGTTTATCCCGAAAGTGAAATTTAAATTCTTCAATCGATTATTTCATCTATCTTGAAATTCTCCTTTAAAACCCTTATCGCATCCAGGTACGTTCCTTTACATTTCCAAGATTAAACAGTACCCACTCATATGTTGCTATAAGGGCTGTTTTTGTTTTTGTTTTTGCCAGTTGATTACGAGGAATAAAAACGAAGGAGTAGCGGATCTGCTAATTAATCATAATATCCTATGATCTTCATTATGTAATTAGGTGATGCAATATTAATGTTATTTATGTTATGTGAGTTTTCTGAACTTGAAGAAAAAGTCATAAATGTTGGTATTTGGGATAAAATTATTTTGGTTTTCTAAAATTGAAGATAAAAGGGACGCTTGTGATGGTTCCGTTGGCGAAACGTGCAGTGCGTAGATCCTATTATATTACTGAAGGCAAGCCTTATATGGTATGTCTCTAACTTTTCAAGGAAATTAATTAGTTTTTTATTTATCATTGTGTTGATTTACTGTAACTTGTTCATGTGTGATTGGAGTAGCCTAAGGTATTTTGAACCATTACAAAGAAGAGCTATTAAAATGTATTTCTTTTAAATTGTATATGAAGTTTTTAATATTAGCCTTCATGTTATTAAATCACAAAAATTCAGATCTATATTAAATATGTTTCTTGTCTACTTTGTTTATTAGGTTACCTTACTTGATCTCGAAATTGGAGGAGCTAGTTGAGATTTTGTTCATTTCTATCAGAAGGATGCAAGCTTCCTCATAAATAATCTGTTATCTTTTCGATGAGATTGTACGTTCAATGAACAAATAGATGTTGCATCACTATGAATGTACACTTTTTTAGCCAATTGAATTTGTTTTTTAGAGGATATGGATTTCATTTGTGCAGACTGATGATAAATGTACGCTTCATGGTTCGAGCTAGGGAGGTTTAGTCAACTCTATGAACCACACATTCAAGATGTATAAAGTCTATAGTTTGCAAGATTTGCTTGAAACAAGATGCTCGGGCTTGCATTTAGTCATACCCAACAGGTGCCTTGCTCACTTTTTCACTGGATCTACTTATAAAGTTTGACCATAGATAATTTAGTTTTAATTGGAATGTGTAGACTACTTACTTGACATGTTTTAAGTTGATTTTTCAATCTTTGTATAATCTTATCTATTAAGCTTGATGGTATTTGATGCACATTACTAATGTACACAATTTACATAATGCAGGGTTGTGAAGATGTGAGCCGACTAGCATATTGGAATTTCTTATCATTGGATTTCAATGGTGACTTCATCTTACTAGTTTAGGAGCATACATTTACAAAGATGTTAGAGCACAGGGTGTGGGGAGTGGTGTTCTAGACAGTGTTCTGGAGAATGTTGAAATTGAGAATTTTGTAGTGTAATGAAACTGAAATCACAGTGTTCTGAACAGTGTTCTGGAATTTTTTATTATTTATTTTATTTGATTTTTTAATAAAAATAACTATATAAATTAATATATAAAAAACAAATAAATTAATTAAAACTAATAATATAACTTATTTATAAATTATATAATTAACAAAAAATTACAAATTTATTTGTTTTATTATGGTTTCCTGCCCACCCACGTGCCATTCATTTTATTATTATTATATTATTATTATTATTATTATTTATACTATATATATTTATGTATGTACGTATGGTCTCCGGTCTTCTTCTCCTTCTTTCCAAACCTGCAACAAGAGAAGAAAATAACAAAAAATTATGTTTTGTTTTTAATTGAAATTCGTTTGGAGAAGAAGAAAACAAAAGGAAATTGAGAACACCGAACCCACCCAACGTCCGGAAACGAACGCTGGAACCAAAAGTTGACGAGAACGCCGATGAGAACGTCGGTGCGGGGCGGAAGAACGCCGTCCGACGGCGTTCTCGTCGGAAAATGCTGATGCCACGGAGGACCATACCGTGTGCTCTTAGACTTACTTTGTTTAGCTTGATAAGATTACAGTCTATTGGAATGATTTATTGCCGATTTATGTGAGTTGAAATATAAGTATTACAAGTTTTTATGTGAATTTATTGGATTTGATTAGTATCATGTTGTACCAAATGCATTTGTAACGAAAAAAACTGTATCAATTAAAAATTTAGAATGCTAATTAAAACTGTGCCAAATACTTCAGAATGAAAGACAAAGCCGTCCTAAATGCTTTAACGGAACCATCCTGTATACTTTGGCAAGGTTGAACGAACCGTGCCTAATGCATCTGGCAAGGTTGACCAAACGGTGCCAAATGCATTTGGCAAGGTTGATCAAACCGTGCCAAATGCATATTTAGCACTGGATTTACCAACCGTGCCAAATACAGACCATATGGGACCAAAGTGCAAAACCATCCCATAACCCATGCCAAATACTATTTAGCACGTTTGTTGTTCGGCCCAATTGTATTTGGCACCCTCATATTTAGGACAGAGTCAAAAGTGTACCAAAGCCGTACCACATAGTATTTGGCACGGTTTTTTGGGTATATAGCACGGTCTTGCCCCTTCCTAAATACCTATTTTTCTTGTAGTCACTACAAAAAAATGGACATTTACTTGCGCCTTGTTTTTACTGTTGGTTTGGATGAAACGTCACATTTTTTGGCCTACTCTGACGGAATATTTAGGGGGATTAAATATTTTAAAAGTAATACTCATGTATTCGTATTTAGTCATTTCTGATTTCTAAAGTAAATAAAAATCCTGTAAATAAACTTCTCAAACCCTAGATCTGTGTTACTCTCTCTTGGCGATCCTCCACACCGCCAAACTGCCGTACCATCGCCGCACCACCGCCGTACTACTGCTACACCTCCTGTAGCACCCCCAAATTTACTGTTGGCGGAAGCATACTTTGGGGTGCTACTTATCAATAATCACGGCACATAAGATAATAATGAACGGCATCTACATACGTCGTTTTGATAAGATACATTAAAATAATAATAGTACATAAGTTTTACAAAAGCATTGAGTTCACATAATTGATTTGAGAGATTTTAACACATATATAATTATTCAAAATGTAGAAATGCAATGAAATCTCTTGATAACAGTGTTTGCATGTGACTCGAGCTAAGATCCTGAGTGGGTAGTCCTACTACTGCTGATCACCTGAGAATACATGTAAAACGGGTCAGCTAAAAGCTGGTGAGCTCGCAGGTTTAATTAATACAATTTAATGTATGTTACGCAAGATTTAGTAAATTGATTTGCAACCAAGCAAATAAATAATGTATATATATATCACTGACATGAGCACATAGTCTGAGCTTAACTATGGTGTCAGGATCCGCATTCAAGGACCTGATCGAGGGTGCCTCCCTGAGAGTGCCTAATCTACACTCTAATGAACAAATGCTAAAGCGTCCGTTTGACCAGTTGGGGCTTCCAACCTGGACGAGGATTGTCAATCCTATATGATACCATACACTAACATTCACGCTACAACCGTATTACTAAACTATGTTGTGGAGGGCTTTAAGCGATTAGATAAACAAACTCATGCAGTACAAAGTAATGATTTGATACTTGCGTATTATGAAAACAAATTGAGCATGTATTCTCACCCCAAAATAGTTCAAATAAGTTAAAGTGGGGCTATGAGACTCACCTGAGTATGATGTGTGACTGTGATGTGAGAGCTAGCGGTTAAAAGTAAGATTGTCGCCCAGATGGATATCCTTTAACGTCCTAAACGAAAAGAATATTAATGTAAGTGTTTGACTACTCGTCAAATCGTGTTAACAATTTAATTGTTTTGAAAATTTTTGATTCTCCAAGTTTTGAATGATTTGTTGGTGATAAATGTGTTTGAAAAATAAATATTATTTTTCGAGTTATGTTTATCGTTTGAACACCTGTTGCATGTAAGTATATACATATATATACTTATTAGTTGAATATATATTCGTATATATATATATATATATATATATATATATATATATATATATATATCTTGTCGTTGTCGTATATATATTGTTTGTTCTTTATATATATATATATATATATATAGAGAGAGAGAGAGAGAGGTTGTTGTCGTTTTGAAAACACAATTGTCTTTGTTGTATATATATATATATATATATATATATATATATATATATATATATATAAGTTTGTCGTAGTCACGTATATATATGAACATATATAAATCGTCGTCGTATGAGTATATATACATATATATGATAATAGTCATTGTCCATATATATATAAACATACAAATTATAAAGTTTTTACTCAATAGTTTTACTCGTTCCATATATACTCCGTTTATATATTAAGTAATAGCTTTTGTTTCCAAAATTGTCGCGTCCAATGGTTTCGTATTATTTGGAATAAATACTCACATAAAATATTGTCTCGTATCAAATGTAATCGTATACGTGTTTGTATATGTTTAAAATCAAAGTTGTCACAATAATATATTTTCGTTTGAGTCGAGTATATATACAAATACGTAAGTTTTACTTATCCGAATGTATATATATTTATACCCGTATTATTTGTTGTTATATATATATATATATATATATATATATATATATATATATATATATATATATCCATTAACTTTTAAATAAAAAGGATCAGTTCCTTCCCCTTTCATGTATCTTTGACACCTGTATATTTAATTTTATACCACGTGGTAAGGGTACGTGTGAGAAGAAGACATGTTACCATCTAAAAATTTGACACGTTACCCCTTATACATCTTTCAGTCCCTTCTTCATCCCAGCTCTCAATTGGAGTGTCTTGTTCACCATTATTCTCCACCATTACAATTCAATTTCTCTCTCTCTGAATAATGAGGACTAATATGTTGAATTCTTTCTTTCGATTGAGGCTTCCTACAAGGTAAATCCCTAATTTCTTCATCCTAGGGTTTCATTATTTCTTCATACATTTTATCAATGAATATATAATATATATTTCAGGATGAAATAAAAAAGCTATTAAGATGTTTTTCTGCCAAAAAATTTTCCAATACCATAAAATAGATTACCGAATCATGGGGAAGTTCGAACCGTGTCTTGGCGTGGCAACCCAAAATAGTTATTTGTTGTGTTTGCAGCCATGGCGGTGTCTAATCCCCCTTTTTCGGTTTCCATTTGTATGCGGATCTGAGACACAATGTGTTAACATATTGAGTCCGATTTTGACTTCTTTTTTTATCTGTGAGGCATCACTCTCCGAGGCCTAACATTTTCAAAGATGAAACAGATTAACAGTTATACTTGCTAACTGTTGGTGCTTTTGTTAAAGTTACATTACAATAACTATGGATGAATTTCATATGACATACAAACAAACCCAAACGCAGGAGGTGATTTGTACGAACACAAATCGAGGGGGTGGTTGCGATTTTCACATTTGTAACTACTCATGGCTTAAAATGTGTAGCTAAAAAAAGGCTACTAAATACAATTTTAAAAGGTCCCTATTCGGTTGCATGTTTGAGATGCTAAAGTGGCATTTGGTTTGTAAATGGGATTTGATCCCACAATCAAGTGATTATGAGGCACCTTTTATACAGTTTGGTTACTGTTAGGCCGCGTTCCCTATTAGTTTATATTTGGTGAACCGTGAATGTAAGAAGAGGCTATGACGATGAATTTAGTTTGTCCCAATGGATTCGAGCAAATTTTAGGATTATATGCATTTTGGCGGGGCAACTTGGATGGTTATGTAAAAGAAAGAAGATATGAATCTTTGCTCTTTTGCATTGCAGCCAGTAAAATTGCAGCCATGGTGGTGTTATCCTTGTTCGGTTATTTATAAATTTGAACCTCTTATTGATGGAGTAATTCTTAACCATGATCGAAAGTAAAATATTTGAGCCTCCACAATCTCTTTTTATGAATATATGCTCTTAAATTGAAGCCTGATTTTTACAGTACTTAACTTGGTTAGACGTTTGATGTGTTGAATCTAGTTATAAAATTATCGTTGAAAAGTGAACAAGAAAGTACCGAGCTAGACCAAAACACAACCGGGCAGTGGACCCTATCGTGTAGTAGTATAGTTTGGTAAGTTCGGGTTCGAACACAGGGAACTAAATTGGATGATCAATAGAAGTGTGAGCAATTTAAAAAGAGAAAATAAAATGTGGTTGGTTTGTGTGACCGAATTGTCACGTTTGCTTAAAACTACAATCTTTGATTAATTTAGGCAGGTGGACTCTTTAGAGTCAAAGTGATTGATTTGGAACTTTTAAATATTAAAAACAATGCTTGCTTGGACTATTTCACTAGTGAATTCGGGGTGTAGAATTATAACCGGTTAAGACATATGCTAAATGGTAACATTCATCAAACCTTAGCTCAAAGTTCTCTGAGACCTGAAGTTCAATTTCAGTTGACCAACCTATGATTTAATCAAGTAACAGACGTTCGCCATAGTTACAAACTTACACAACTTAGCTAAATCATTTGACACATTCCAAAATTACATTCGCAATTTTGATCAATCATTCATAGACAAATAATTAATAGCAATTTACTAGGTTGAAAACGTTCGCTATATCAATTAGTAAATCACCAAATGGTTAAATTCTTAAGATAAAGCTCAATCACATAAGGTTCTCCGATTAAACATAAATTTAATTTTGTGAGTTTGCAAATCATCCACACGACAAACATTCGCTATAATCGTTAACTTGTATATATTTAACTAGTGTTGTTACAATCATCAAATGCTTTGATCCACAAATGACAAATAACTTATTTAGGTATTTTTACTAAACAAAGAACATTCGCTATAATCGTTTAGCTAAAATGCCGAAAGTTCATAATAACAACTAACTAAATACATACAAATCCATGGATGATTCACAAACTCAAGCATAAATTAACATCCAAAATATACACCCCTAATCATCTAGTTATTTCATCCAAGCAAACACAATGGTAACTAGCCACACATAATCACAATCATCAAGCAAAAATCATAAACACTAAACAAATCCATAAAATAACTTGAAATTAGATTAAATCGAAATTATACCAAATTTGTTACACAATTGTTCCAAACGATGTTTGCTCGATGTTTCCCTCACAAATTCCTAGCTAGATCCTTGCGAAAATGTAAAGGAAATGGTGAATTTTTTGTTGGGTAAAGTGGAGTAAATGAAAAATGGTGAAGGGAGTAAATGTGGGTGAGTTAAATGAGGAAGGAAGATGGAAGTGAGAAGTGAGTAGTGTAGAGGATGGAAGATGATGAATATGATGGATCATCCCTGGCTGCCGAACCAAACACCCCTCTTTTCCCCTTTTTTTTATTTTTTTATTTTTAAAAAACGGATGGGAAAACGGTTGGCATTAAATGCCAACCAATCAGAAACGGACAGCTCATCAACCACCATACCTCTCACTCAGATCCAACCATAGCCGATCGGCTTAACATGCATGACCAGCCGATCGGCTCTTCATGACCAGCCGATCGGCTCACGATCTCCAGCAGATCGGCTTCTTCAGAAAATCAGTCCAAGCTCCAAACGAGGCAAAGTTCTGCAACTGAAATGCACTGAACAGATCGGCTATAGCACATAAACCGATCGGCTAATGATGAAGCCGATCGGCTAGACCAAATTTCCAGCTCAGCCACTTTTGATCCAAACTTCACCAATTCCACACCAAATCGCATGCGTTTCCAGCTTTTCACCTGAAATGGATTTCCAAACAAAATAAGTATCGAAAGTTCTCGAAATCCACTAAAATACAAATGCAAAACAGCGATATCGCGATATATTTATATAGACAAAATGAGCGATATCAAATATCCCCACACTTGAACTTTGCTTGTCCTCAAGCAAACCATTATTTTACCATTTCAAGACCCACTCTTGCAACAACAATAGGTGAATAACAAGTTTACCAAAACAATACTAACACTAACTACCAAGGCAATTAGGCTAGCAACATATGTATAAGCATTATAAACTCGAGATGTTTTGGTTTGTCAAGCCCGAATGCACGACCTAGCACCTCACATAAGGATAAGTGTTTAGTCACTCACTCTCAACCTATAAGACTATAAGGTAAGGAAGTAAGCAATTTTAACACTCAATCAAGCCAAGTCGTGATGCATTGTTACCATAGGCTTGCAAGAGGATCAAATCTCCACCGACTTGGCGTGAGCACTGTCACACCCCGTCTAAAGCGGAAACAACAGGGTACAACGTAGATAAGATCACAACACATTATTCATAAAGAAAACTAAATGAAATAAATAATCAATGTGTCATGATGTCATTAACATGAAAAACGGTTCATGTCATGCATTCATTCCAACAATGAATCCAAAATAACAAACACAAATCCCATAATAGAAATGTTAAGGCAAAACACGCCTTTTCCCAATTATTTAAAATGCAAAAAAAAATTCCACCTCAAACAATAGTCTTGAAGTTTAGCTTAAATGCAACCTAGAGGTCCACTAAGCTTTCTTGTCCTCTATCTTCTGTCCACTAATGTTACCTGAAAAGTTATGCTCAAAAACGTCAACAATAATGTTGGTGAGTTTCGTAGGTTTGAAACCAAACACCACAAAATAAAATATTTTGCTGTGATAATGATAAGTTAGGACAATGCAATAGAAATGTACACAAATGTGAAATAATGCAGCCAATATATCTCAATGTACGGCAATTACCTCACAAGGAAGTAAAGCACGAATGTAAGCAACAATCCCAATGTACGGCAAATACCCCACAAGGAAGTACAGCACGAATGTAAACAACCAATCTCAATGTACGGCAAATACTTCACAAGGAAGTACAGCACGAATGTAAACAACCAATCTCAATGTACGGCAAATACTTCACAAGGAAGTACAGCACGGATGTAAGCAACAAGTCTCAATGCATATAAGTCACATAGTGTCACACATTTCAAGCATATGTCCAAAAATAGAAATGAATATGTTCATAGCATAAAACAGTTGATAAAACATGTGAGCATACTTTTCCCCCAATGATAAAAATATGTAAAGAAAATGGGGCCACGAAAACTCACCTTGATTAACAAAGTAAATATCGTCCCAAATGAATCCACCAAACAGTACGTCAATCTACAAATAATTTCATATAGATTAATAATCTAGGCAAAACTATACCTTGTTTTTATATCCTAATTGATTGTTTGAATTTTCCATACATTGTAACCATCTTCTTAAAGTGAAGAAATGAAATATGAAACCTTATTAGAACTTAACTTTAAAACCTTTCTAATGTTATCATATAGTTAGAGTATAAGGATATGATACAAGATGATTGAGACATGACCATTATTTGTAACAACTAAGACCCCTTTACATAACCCATTCTTTTTAAATTAAACTAGATTATAACCCGCAAGTTTTGCAGGCTACTTCATAATTTTGATACAAATGTTTATATTATAATTTATTTTAGTGAGTAACTTTAAGTCGACATATTTTTGCTGATGACACTACACAGTTTTTTTTAATTGAAATGGATATGTTTATCTATTGATAGTAGCTTTGAAGATACATTATTAAAAATGATTTATAACATTGAAAATATTTATTAAAAAACTAAACAATAAAGAAGCAATACATAAAGATAAATGTTTAACATGATCAACTTAATGTGCAACGTTCAAACAATCAAAATATAGAAACTATAAAGTTTGCAAGTCATCGTCGTCTTCAATAATAATAAGTGTTTCATATTGACCGTCATACCATCTAACTATCGTACAAAACCAATGCATACAATTACACGTACATATGATATGACAATTCAAAAAACTTAGCAAGTAGAACATATTAAATTAATTGACCGGCAATTATATGACGATCAAGAAATTTGGTGCCATCAAAGTACTCAAATCTATTTGTTATTCTTTCGGTCTAACCATAATAGTGGAAACATACATTGATCATCATAGTAGGTGGAACCAAATTCCTTGTTAAAAATATTATTAGTTATTGATTAAGAAGAAAAAATGCATCCATATTTTTAAATGATGCAATATACTAAAAAAGTGTCCATCTTACATAATAATCATGTGAATGATCATCAACAACTCTTTTCCTTCGATACCATTAAGCATTAAACGTTTTGGATATTATAATGCATATATCATGCCATTTTAGTGATATATTAACGGTTCCTCTATATTTGTTTGACAGCTATCATGGACAATCATCTACAATCACACCCCGTGAATAGTTTTAAAAAATAAAAATACATATATAATTACCTCACGAATAGAAATAAACAAAAAGTAACATGTCCGCAGTTATAATAATTACGGTAAACTATTCTAAAGCATCCTTCACCAATTTTATTAGTAGGATCAAAATATGAGTATCAATTTGATTTGTCGAAGACCAAACAAATCGTCTGAAGTTCAAGTGTGCACAATAATGAAAACATACAATTACGAGCTAATCAAGTTGGATTATATTTATGCGAATTAAAAAAATTTAGTTGAAAAGGCGATGCAAATTATAAAGAATATTGATTTGTTGAAGACCAAATAACCCGTATGTAGTTCAAGTATGCACAATACCGTTGAAAATGAAAACATACAATAGATTGAGATGGCACTTTCAGCCCATTTAATTACGAACCAATCAAGTTGGATTATATTTATGCAAAAAATTCGGCTGAAAAGGCGATGCGTCCCCAAATTCTTTATAAACCCACAACATCTTAAATCGTTTTTTTATAATTATGTATAATTTTATTTTTTGTTATGCTAAATTATATGTAGATTTATGCACATAAATGTAAATTACATATTTTGATGAGTTTTACAAATTACTAACACATGTAAAAACTCCAAACCCCTAAACCATTTATCATACTAAACCCTAAACCATGTAAAAACCTAAATCCTACTAAACACTAAACCCTAAATTCTAATTGTAACCCTAAATTAAATATACAACCAAACAATAACACATGTGTTAATAATTTGTAAAACCTACCAAAAAATGGGGAAAAAAAACTCGTCGAAAATATACCTTGTGAGATCTTAAATCGAAGAGGAAAAAACACTGAATTTTATGGTGCAATTTTCATAATTTTTTGATTTTTCGTTTGTGAGATAATTAATTTACAAAAAAAATATTTAATATTCAACATTACCATTAATATATCACCAATCAATAAATAACTTACCAAACATATAATATAAGGTTATTATAGTCATTTTATCATATTCTTTTCACTATTTAGGTAGTCATATTTTTAAAGACTAAATCAATGGTTCACATTCAATTTAATAACTCATTTAAGGGTTTAAATTAACTTAGACTACCTAATTTACACTCTATTATAATATATAGTGTAGATATATGAATTATATCTTAACATTTTATAAATGTGATTTGTTTATAGAAAAGTATAGCCATTGCCCAATCTCTTAATCATAACATTTGTGCTACTATATAGTTAATTAAATTTATACACTATGTAGTCATCCACTTTAAGGTTTATAATCTGTTTAGAATTAGTTCAAATAAATCACGGCCTAAGTGTATACTCACAAGGATTGATGACTATTTTAGCAGCCCGTAGTTATCTCAAGAATCAAAATATAAGTTTGCAATTCTATTTATTTATTTTTATAACATACTATATAGTTTAGGGAAACAATTGTAAATATATACAAATCTTAAGAATCCAAAAATCTTTTTCTTTCCTAAGTGTACGTACAGAAAACGATTTCATATCAACTTCTTGACTCTTTCGATTTAATCTCGTTTGATTGTAAGTAAACAATTAAAATGACGTTTATCATGATATTAAAATAAGTCCTTAGGTTCCGATTCACTAATACATGCCATGTTGATATAAAAATCCAATTTGCTAAGAAGCTAATATATATACTGTAAGATTCGAAAATTATCGCCATCGAAAACGATAGTTCCAAAACACATTAACTTTCTTATAAAACTCAATATCCTTTTTCTTACAGAAAATATCTAACCCTTACCTCACATTCACAAATCCTATAATAATTAGGGAATATTTTGATCAAACCGAATTAAGTTTACAAAACTTTTCTAAAAATTCGTCATACACCTCCACAGTTTACAAAATAATTTTGTATAAAATAATCTGTTTAGTTTTAGAGGCCGAAACCTCCCAATTTTATGTAAAATTTCGAGATCTAAAACTTTCGTGTTTTGACCTAAACCTGAAAACGGACGCAAATAGGACAAAAACAGCCTCTGATATGACTACGAATTTCATGTCTCTTAAGTCAAATATAGTTTGCAATTTAAAACTTTAAATAACTAAAGCATGTCAACTTCTTCATAAAGCAACAAGACATCGATCATGTGACCAAGACAATGATCTGGCAGTATAATTTAATCATTTTTAAGTAAAAGGTGAAATACACACAGATTCATTAATCCCAACTTCCTCATGATAGAACTTATAATTAAACCCATTGTAAAGATCCGCTACATACCCGAAATCAATATTCAACAAATACCGATATTAAAACCATTTTACTTAGAAAATAGTCCGACACAACTTCTTATATTTGTATTAGCATATAACTCGACCCTAACATATATCTATTTCAGAAAAATAAAAATAAAAATAATTGATTAGAGTTTAAGATTATACCTACGTATAACACAAACGGGTACACGCAAGAACAAGGCTTGGATTTTATTTGGCTTCTTTAGTTTTTTTTTCTCTTCCTCTTGGTCGACGGCAGCAACAATAGAATACCACCAGGTCGACTTTCTTATTGGTGATAAAAGAGCTTTAGGTTAAATGTAATATTGTATTTATACCTTAATCAATTTTGAAGCCTAAGTCATGGGATGTGGGGCTTGGGCCGTGTGGATCTTCCAACTCGTAAGACACCAAAACAAATAAATGAGAACAAGGACCATCAAGCCATTTACTCCACCGATATTATATTTTAACATTATAATCATATTTATTATTACTATTTTCTTGATGATAATGATAAATATGATATGATTCTTTTAGTAATTACATTATTATATTATTTGCAATCTATGCAAACGTTTATTATGATCATATTAGTATTATATTATTTATATTCCTGATTATTATAATTAGTTAAAATGATGACTTCTTTTTACTTTCAATATGTTTGCGTACGAATGATGACCGGGTTATAGAACACTATGCGAGACTCAAATTTCTCACACAGTCTAGAATATGAAGTACTTGATTAATTTCTAAAATAATTTCACTCAAGTAAATGAAAATGAGAAATGATTATGAAAACGAACCTATGAATAAAGCTTTTGGTGACGGATGTCACAGTATCCCCCAGTTGAAGGAATTTCGTCCCGAAATTCAACCAGAGCTAGTACTGCCAACATGATCACCGAAAAGATGCGGATACTTAAGTTTCATTTGGTCCTCACGCTCCCAAGTGAACTCAGGACCTCTCTTAGCATTCCAACGAACTTTAACAATCAGAATTTTACTACGTTTCAGTTTCTTAACCTCACGATCCATAATCTCAACCGGTTCTTCCACAAAATGAAGTTTATGATCAATCCGAATCTCTTCCAATGGCACTTGCAGAGTCTGATCAGCTAAGCACTTCCTCAAATTCGCCACATGGAATACATCATGAACCCCACCAAGCTCTTGAGGTAATTTCAATCTATACGCAACTGGGCCAACACCCTCGATAATCTCGAATGGCCCAACAAATCTCGGTGCAAGTTTCCCCTTTTTACCAAAACGAACAACTCCCTTCCACGGTGACACTTTTAATAACACAAAATCACCAACCGCAAATTCCAAAGGCTTGCGACGTTTATCAGCATAACTCTTTTGCCTGTCTCGAGCCACTTTCAATCTCTCCTTGATTTGCACAATCTTATCAGTAGTCTCTTGGACTATTTCCGGTCCAATCAACTGACTTTCTCCTACCTCAGCCCATATTATAGGCGAACGGCACTTCCGCCCATAAAGTGCTTCAAATGGTGCACACTGAATACTCGAATGGTAGCTGTTATTATACGAAAACTTCACCAATGGTAAATGAGTATCCCAGTTTCCTCCAAAATCAATAACACAAGCCCTCAACATATCTTCCAACGTCTGGATAGTACGCTCACTCTGCCCATCGGTTTGGGGATGGTAAGCCGTACTCATATCCAACCTTGTCCCTAACGCCTTTTGCAAAGTCTGCCAAAACCATGAAGTAAATCGGCCATCACGATCAGAAATAATCGATACCGGCACTCCATGCCTCGCTACAATCTCATTTATGTACAACCTCGCCAATTTCTCCATTTTATAGTCCTCGCGGATAGCTAAGAAATGAGCAGACTTAGTCATCCTATCCACGATAACCCAAATTGAATCGTGCCTGCTGCTGGTTCTAGGCAGCTTAGTGATAAAATCCATAGCAATGTTCTCCCATTTCCACTCGGGAATTTCCGGTTGTTGCAGTAATCCTGAAGGTCTTTGGTGTTCAGCCTTGACCTTCAAGCAAGTCATACATTGGCTAACATATAATGCAATATCCTTCTTCATGCCCGGCCACCAATACAAATCCTTCATATCATGGTACATTTTATCTGCCCCCGGATGAATCGAATATCTAGACTTATGAGATTCATCCATCACCAACGTCCTCAAACCACCTAGCGACGGAATCCACAGTCTTTCAAGAAAATAATACAATCCATCACTCTTGCGTTCCAACTGCCCATCCAATCCACGCAATAATTCACCATGAACATTTGAATCCAATAATGCTTCCAACTGAGCCTCAATCAACTTCTCCTTAATACCTGAATGTATAGTTATAGACATTGCTCTCACCCTTCTTGGCTTAACCCTTTCCTTCCTACTCAAAGCATCAGCCACTACATTCGCCTTTCCCGGATGGTAGCGAATTTCACAATCATAGTCACTAAACAGCTCTAACCACCTCCTTTGCCTCATATTCAATTCCTTCTGATCAAAGATGTGCTGCAAACTCTTATGATCAATATAAATCACACTTTTAGTCCCATACAGATAATGCCTCCAACACTTGAGTGCAAAAACCACTGCACCCAATTCCAAATCATGAGTGGTGTAGTTCTTCTCATGCACTTTGAGTTGCCTAGATGCATAAGCTATCACCTTCCCTCGCTGCATCAAAACACAACCCAACCCTTGGTTAGACGCGTCGCAATAAACCACAAAATCATCCGAGCCATCAGGTAATGCCAGAATCGGTACCTCACACAAAGCATTCTTCAGAGTTTGAAATGCTTCATCCTGTTTCTCACCCCAGACAAATTTTCTTTCTTTTTGCGTTAACTGTGTAAGCGGTTGAGCAATCCTAGAAAAATTCTCGATAAAACGTCGATAGTATCCAGCCAAACCCAAGAACTGACGAATTTCAGAAGGTGTTTGTGGAGTCTTCCAAGCTTTCACCGCCTCTATCTTACTTGGATCCACATGAATACCCGCCTCATTTACCACGTGACCAAGAAAATGAACCTCACGCAACCAGAACTCACATTTTGAAAACTTTGCATAGAGTTGTTCTTTCAAGAGAAGTTCAAGAATAAGCTTCAGATGTAGCTTATGATCCTCCTTAGATTTTGAATAGATCAAGATGTCGTCAATGAAGACGATGACGAATTTATCAAGATACGGCTTACAAACACGATTCATTAGATCCATGAATACCGCAGGAGCATTAGTGAGACCAAAAGGCATAACGAGAAATTCGAAGTGCCCATAACGAGTCCTGAATGCAGTCTTTGGTATATCCGACTCATGTACTCTCAACTGATGATAACCAGAACGAAGATCAATTTTCGAAAACCACAGAGCACCCTGAAGCTGATCAAATAAATCATCTATCCTTGGAAGAGGATAACGATTCTTGACCGTAAGCTTATTAAGTTCACGATAATCAATACACATACGAAATGAACCATCTTTCTTTTTAACGAACAGAACAGGTGCTCCCCAAGGGGAGTGACTAGGGCGAATAAATCCCTTGTCTTGGAGCTCCTGAAGTTGAGCGGACAACTCTTGCATTTCAGAAGGAGCTAAACGATATGGAGCTTTAGCAACTGGGGTCGCTCCAGGAATAAGATCAATGCGAAACTCAACGGATCGAAGAGGAGGTAATCCCGGCAAATCATCGGGAAAAACATTAGGAAAATCACGAACAATAAGGACATTTTCAAGTTTTGATTCCTCGGAATTTATACTCATAAGTTTAACACATTTAGTCTCCGGTTGTTCCCCAGAGACTTCCAACATACTGCCATCTGGCATAGGTATACGGACCACCATTTCGAAGCACACAATTTCGGCCCTATATTTTGACATCTAATCCATACCTACTATAACATCAAAGCTACCGATCCCAAAAGGTATTAGGTCAATACTGAAAGTATGATCCTCCAATATGAGTGTACAATTTTTAATAACCTCATTCAAGTCTACCCGTTTCCCATCCGCAATTTCAATTTCATATACAACGTCCAGCTTACTAGGTATAATATCAAGTATATGCACAAAATCCATAGATATAAAGCTAAAATCAGCACCACTGTCAAATAAAACTGTAGCAAAATGATCATTTAACCGAAACGTACCAGTCACAATGTTGGGTGCCTGACGTGCCTCACTAGCATTCATAACAAAAGATCTCCCAGGAGCAGTGTTTGTAGCGCGTCCCCTGTTCTGATTTCCACCAGCAGTTAAAACCCGAGTATTGTTATTATTTCCAACAGATCTTACTGTCCTAGCCAACCTAGGGCAGACATTGACGAAATGATCCAAAGCCCCACATTCGAAACACCCATTAGAACCCCTCACAGCATTAACCGGGGTAACAACATGTGCAGTGGAACTACAGAAATCCGGTAAATGACCCCACCGATTGCACTTGTTACAATACTTACAACCAGTAGACGGAAGATGATGAAAATTACACCCTGCACACAAAGGATAACCCCCACCATAGACCTTCCTATCCACATTTGCAGCAACATATGTCTTAGCTATCCGAGGTTTCTTATTATTCGAATCACCAACCTTAGCTTTACTAGATTCAGCTACCCCCTTACCCTTCTCGCTTCCCCTTTTCAGTGTACCATTTCTTACCATTTCCTCAGTAAGAGCCCCAGCTTTCAAAATCGCACTCTGAATAGTGGCTGGTTCAGTCACCTCAACCATTCCCTTAATTTCTGGCACCAATCCCCCTAAATACTTTTTAATTCTTCTCGACTCAGGTGTTACCATACTCGGAATCAACTTGGCTAATTCATGGAAACGATCAGTGTACGCCGCATGATTAGCCCCCACCATCTTATGCTCTAAAAACTCTTTCTCTAGCTTGTCCATTTCATTTGTAGAACAGTACTCCTCCACTAACAGTGCCTTAAACTCTTCCCATGTCATACCCATAGCAGCAGGCCTACCCCTGGCCTGAATCTGTACATTCCACCAGGTCAATGCGACAACTCAGTAGATGCATATCTGACCATACGCTCTTCGGCGCAATTACTAATATCCAACACCGACTCCATCTTCTCTATCCACCTAGAGCAAGCAATCGCTCCCCCTTTGCCATCGAAATCTCGTGGTTTGCATGCCTTGAACTCCTTATAAGTACATCCTCTAGCAGCCGCTCCATCATCACCATTAGGTTCCCCATTAAAATTTTCCTCTTCTTCTTCACCACCTCCTCCACCTGTACCCTGCAACACACCCTGAGTAACCTGTGCAACTATGTTAGGCAATAATGCCTGCAGCTGCTCCGCAATCATCGCGGCAACATTGGGTGCCTCACCACCAGTACCCTCTTCACCTCCACCTGTACGGCCTCCGGTACGGCCACCACCCCTACCATTACGGCCGCCAGTACGGCCTCCCCCTCTGTTTGCACTACCGCCTCTATTTGCATTACGAACGGAACGTCTTGGCGGCATGATTTCTACAATGGGAATGTAATACAGATTAATATGATTAAATGATGTAGATAAGGTTTAGATACGTATACTTCGTATAATTTAAGAAATGAACATTTCATATGTGTAAGATAAGATATTTCTAAACATGAAAAGATGGGAACAACGTTTGAACGAGAAATCATCCTTCGTACAACTTTACAGGTAGCACATTGCTTACTCAAATATGGTCGATAGACTTGCATATGTTGGAATATCTTCTTCAATTACGTCGGCCGCCATAATTGTAAAAATATTCGTTCACACACATTTCTATCTTCCAAATTTTTGTAACACAATATACTTGTACAAAAGGGCAAAGATTAACAATAGAACAATGGATATGCACAACACATGGTTATGTTGTGCAACCAATGTTAGAAAGGAATTGAATTACGTTGAAATATGCACACATAGTTCCCTAATTCATGTTCTATATGCAGGTTCCTTATTTATAGTCTAGGCCAATCCACCTAGATCTCTATAAACAATGGCTCTGATACCAATCTGTCACACCCCGTCTAAAGCGGAAACAACAGGGTACAACGTAGATAAGATCACAACACATTATTCATAAAGAAAACTAAATGAAATAAATAATTAATGTGTCATGATGTCATTAACATGAAAAACGGTTCATGTCATGCATTCATTCCAACAATGAATCCAAAATAACAAACACAAATCCCATAATAGAAATGTTAAGGCAAAACACGCCTTTTCCCAATTATTTAAAATGCAAAAAAAAATTCCACCTCAAACAATAGTCTTGAAGTTTAGCTTAAATGCAACCTAGAGGTCCACTAAGCTTTCTTGTCCTCTATCTTCTGTCCACTAATGTTACCTGAAAAGTTATGCTCAAAAACGTCAACAATAATGTTGGTGAGTTTCGTAGGTTTGAAACCAAACACCACAAAATAAAATATTTTGCTGTGATAATGATAAGTTAGGACAATGCAATAGAAATGTACACAAATGTGAAATAATGCAGCCAATATATCTCAATGTACGGCAATTACCTCACAAGGAAGTAAAACACGAATGTAAGCAACAATCCCAATGTACGGCAAATACCCCACAAGGAAGTACAGCACGAATGTAAACAACCAATCTCAATGTACGGCAAATACTTCACAAGGAAGTACAGCACGAATGTAAACAACCAATCTCAATGTACGGCAAATACTTCACAAGGAAGTACAGCACGGATGTAAGCAACAAGTCTCAATGCATATAAGTCACATAGTGTCACATATTTCAAGCATATGTCCAAAAATAGAAATGAATATGTTCACAGCATAAAACAGTTGGTAAAACATGTGAGCATACTTTTCCCCCAATGATAAAAATATGTAAAGAAAATGGGGCCACGAAAACTCACCTTGATTAACAAAGTAAATATCGTCCCAAATGAATCCACCAAACAGTACGTCAATCTACAAATAATTTCATATAGATTAATAATCTAGGCAAAACTATACCTTGTTTTTATATCCTAATTGATTGTTTGAATTTTCCATACATTGTAACCATCTTCTTAAAGTGAAGAAATGAAATATGAAACCTTATTAGAACTTAACTTTAAAACCTTTCTAATGTTATCATATAGTTAGAGTATAAGGATATGATACAAGATGATTGAGACATGACCATTATTTGTAACAACTAAGACCCCTTTACATAACCCATTCTTTTTAAATTAAATATATGAATTATATCTTAACATTTTATAAATGTGATTTGTTTATAGAAAAGTATAGCCATTGCCCAATCTCTTAATCATAACATTGTGCTACTATATAGTTAATTAAATTTATACACTATGTAGTCATCCACTTTAAGGTTTATAATCTGTTTAGAATTAGTTCAAATAAATCACGGCCTAAGTGTATACTCACAAGGATTGATGACTATTTTAGCAGCCCGTAGTTATCTCAAGAATCAAAATATAAGTTTGCCATTCTATTTATTTATTTTTATAACATACTATATAGTTTAGGGAAACAATTGTAAATATATACAAATCTTAAGAATCCAAAAATCTTTTTCTTTCCTAAGTGTACGTACAGAAAACGATTTCATATCAACTTCTTGACTCTTTCGATTTAATCTCGTTTGATTGTAAGTAAACAATTAAAATGACGTTTATCATGATATTAAAATAAGTCCTTAGGTTCCGATTCACTAATACATGCCATGTTGATATAAAAATTCAATTTGCTAAGAAGCTAATATATATACTGTAAGATTCGAAAATTATTGCCATCGAAAACGATAGTTCCAAAACACATTAACTTTCTTATAAAACTCAATATCCTTTTTCTTACAGAAAATATCTAACCCTTACCTCACATTCACAAATCCTATAATAATTAGGGAATATTTTGATCAAACCGAATTAAGTTTACAAAACTTTTCTAAAAATTCGTCATACACCTCCACAGTTTACAAAATAATTTTGTATAAAATAATCTGTTTAGTTTTAGAGGCCGAAACCTCCCAAATTTATGTAAAATTTCGAGATCTAAAACTTTCGTGTTTTGACCTAAATCTGAAAACGGACGCAAATAGGACAAAAACAGCCTCTGATATGACTACGAATTTCATGTCTCTTAAGTCAAATATAGTTTGCAATTTAAAACTTTAAATAACTAAAGCATGTCAACTTCTTCATAAAGCAACAAGACATCGATCATGTGACCAAGACAATGATCTGGCAGTATAATTTAATCATTTTTAAGTAAAAGGTGAAATACACACAGATTCATTAATCCCAACTTCCTCATGATAGAACTTATAATTAAACCCATTGTAAAGATCCGCTACATACCCGAAATCAATATTCAACAAATACCGATATTAAAACCATTTTACTTAGAAAATAGTCCGACACAACTTCTTATATTTGTATTAGCATATAACTCGACCCTAACATATATCTATTTCAGAAAAATAAAAATAAAAATAATTGATTAGAGTTTAAGATTATACCTACGTATAACACAAACGGGTACACGCAAGAACAAGGCTTGGATTTTATTTGGCTTCTTTAGTTTTTTTTTCTCTTCCTCTTGGTCGACGGCAGCAACAATAGAATACCACCAGGTCGACTTTCTTATTGGTGATAAAAGAGCTTTAGGTTAAATGTAATATTGTATTTATACCTTAATCAATTTTGAAGCCTAAGTCATGGGATGTGGGGCTTGGGCCGTGTGGATCTTCCAACTCGTAAGACACCAAAACAAATAAGTGAGAACAAGGACCATCAAGCCATTTACTCCACCGATATTATATTTTAACATTATAATCATATTTATTATTACTATTTTCTTGATGATAATGATAAATATGATATGATTCTTTTAGTAATTACATTATTATATTATTTGCAATCTATGCAAACGTTTATTATGATCATATTAGTATTTTATTATTTATATTCCTGATTATTATAATTAGTTAAAATGACGACTTCTTTTTACTTTCAATATGTTTGCGTACGAATGATGACCGGGTTATAGAACACTATGCGAGACTCAAATTTCTCACACAGTCTAGAATATGAAGTACTTGATTAATTTCTAAAATAATTTCACTCAAGTAAATGAAAATGAGAAATGATTATGAAAACGAACCTATGAATAAAGCTTTTGGTGACGGATGTCACAAGCACCAAGTGAGATCTCAAAGGAGGTATTCTAGCATGTGTTGTAACAATGTAGGCTAATTGTGGAATAGGGGTATAATAGACACAATAATTGGTGAAACGTGGTAATCAAGACCCGTGAAAAATGCGGAGATGTTACCTATTGGTTTAAACACGTGACAGTCATGAAACTTAGGATTCTCATGCTAAATCAATTCGAATTACTATTTGTTCTCATTTATAACTCATACTTCAACAACTGCATACAAATAACTCAAATTGAATTTTCACATTTTATTGGAATAATTGCACTCTATGACTTTCTATGAACCCTGTGTAACGAACTTTCGGACCAACCATCCTAGACCGGATAAAGGCCTTCGGTGGCTAGGTGTAAAACACCCCTCGGGAACTACTTGTTTAGGAATTCAAAGGCCATTTAGTTGACTACAATCATCCAACTATAAACTTTAAGCTCAAAGGTTAACTTCTATTCATTTAATTGTTTCCAATCTCAATCATAGAATTTAACACTGGAATCCCAATTCAAAACGATTTAAGTCACATTTTGGTAGAATTTATCATAAGTTCTAACTAGGCAACAACTCAGATAAATGATGGTTCGGGAATTGACTACACAAAAATAAGGCTAATATTTAGTGGATTGAATGTGAAAGTTTTCTAGGGGTTTCTTAGCACTAAAAATGAGTGCTAACGACCTGTGTTAACTGGATATAAGTGGTTTTAAAGCAAAATAAGATCAAAAATCCCTAAGAATACCTCCTCGTCTTTGACCCCACCTAAATCACATTTCTGTGATCCCACAGCGGTCTCAAAATGCATCACTAAGGCAAGTTCTAGAACAAACTACAATCACCGGCACACTCATAGCAATCAATCAATATAAACACTAAAGGTAAGTGTTTTTCTCAATAAGGCTCAAATTCTCACAATTTATCATAGTGGGGGCTACAAGTGTGCTAGTTATGCAATTCACCCAATGAGGTTGCTCTTATGACACATCTCTAAAAATTATGTTGCAAGAGGGAAACATTTAATTGCTTTTAATAGATTTTAACTAACACATTCCAAAGCAATTAATTTAATAAGGACAAGCAAATCCCTAGCATACTACCATTCTATAACCCGTTATTAGAATTCGTAAAGTTCAATTGGAAAATCCAAGATCAATAACAGACCTAATAAGTGGCTATAAAACAACAATATACTAGGAACAAGATTCAAGTGAATACCTCCCCACACTTAAAGTTTGCATTGACCCCAATGCAAATACAATCAATAAATAAGCAAAAGCGCGGGGGTAAAAAGAAACGAGAACTTCCCCGGGGGTTTTGCATGAAGGTGAGAATAGAGGAGCTGGCTCATGATAAACTTGTAGAAATCCACTCTAGCTCCGCATGCTACAAATGGGCAACAACAAACAAACACCAAACACAAGCCCATATGATAATAAAATAAAAATAAAAATGATACAATGAATGCTAATCATCCAAAGAACCAAAAAAAAAAAAGAAAAATAACGCAGAATAAAAAAAAAATTGTTTAGAGTTTTACAATCCCAGAATAAATAATAACAAAGCCCAACTACCAACCCCCATCATGGGGTGGGTCCTGGGTGGGATCATCCTGCTGATACTGCTGCTGATACGGTGATGGCGATCCAAAAAGCCAATGGTGATGAGCCTCTTGTTGCCAGTTGGATGGCTCAGGAGGTGTCCAAGTGTTAGGCTGGGATGGAGCTGAGGACCAAGGAGTGCCCCAATCCTGCTGCTGTTGGTGATAATCAGAAGTGTGCATATGCTCCTGATGTCGCTGGAGCTCCACTAAAGCAGCATCCCGATCATAAATAGGAGCAGGGAGGATACCCCCCGGCTCACCCCAACAAGGTGGTGGATGATACGGGATAGGCACATAGTCGGGCACATGATGGCCCATTCGCTCATCGTCGTGAATTAGCCAATCATTTTGGTATTGATTAACTCCCCACTCATACCTAGACTCGTCCCTGAAAGCCACATTCTCCCGTTGCCAGGCTTCTTGTTCTCCCCATCTTCGATTTTGCTCAAGTTGCATACTGTTGAAGCTGGACATAAAACTCTGCCAGTTCGCGGGCTCTCCAGAATGAGATGAATGACCACGACCCGGATGTACATTAACTTCAGCTTCTTCTTCTTGCTCTTGCTCTGCCTCTTCTTCCTCATCAGAATCCTCAATTGTGACGGGCCTTTTTCCCCGAGACCCGGCTCGAGACACAGAGGCTGCCTCTTGAGGAGTGGGATCATAAGCAACATAAGTTCCACCTTTCTTTCTCAAGATGTGGGCCGTGGCATAGGATTCGGCCCCAATTGGAAGGGTATTGTTTTCCACTAAGGTATAGGCGGGAACTCCTCGGGGCTTCAAACTGACCTTTAAACCCTTGGCGATCCGGGTAATTAGATGACCACCACAAAGCCTGGAAGAGGGTTTATGCCCACTAGCATAGGCGTGAAGGTACTTGCCCACTGCATATGGGACATTGATCCTGTCCCTACTCTTCAACTTATCCAAAAACCACAAGTCGATCAAGGTCACCTTCTCCCTATTGGTTCCCCTAAGAGTCAGTGTGTTTGCTAACATTTTGTGTATCACTCTATATTTGGGGGACGTAAGATGTTTGTTCAAATTTTTCCCCCCAAGATATCGTGATGTACTAAGCGTTGTCCAAACTTCAGCATCACACTGCCCCTCATCCAGCCTTGCCCCAGTAATAATATATCTATCAATCCAATGGGACGAGTATTCCTCATCCGTATAAATCCCCAAACAACCCGCAAGCTCTTTTAAGGATAATTTTCTGGAGGCCCCACCAAGTCTGAAACTCAAGAATTTATCGTCGACATTGTTGATAAGGAACATTTCCAAAGTTGCCAGAAATTCCATTACCAACTCTTCGTAAATATTTTCTTGGATCCCAAGAAGCTTTTCAAAGTCATTTACACCAAAAGCCTCGTCGTCGAACTTCACAGTTTGAGTAAAAGTCTTGAGAATGTCATGAGCAACCCCGACAACCTCCAACGGGTTCCAGTTAATTTCCCGAGGGTATTCGCATTCCTTTTTATGAATTTTATACAAGGCTTCCGTGTATTCCAGGTAGTTATACGTATGGCGTCCGAAAATCAAATGAGGGTGGCGGTCTGCAGGCATTAAACCCTCATAAATACTTTCAGGGTACTGAGGCTCATAGGTGTCAGGTTGGGTATTCCTGCCTCTCTGCACAACACAACACAACAAGATACAAAATTTCCAAAAGTGTGTTAGAGTTAGCAAAAATAAGACAAAATGAGCGATTTATGTCAAACACAACCACACCCCCTAGTAACCGAGCACACACGTTAATAACCGCATCACAAAGCAAAACAATCAACAAATGCAAGCATAGCATAAACCGACAGTAACCAATCAATCACATAGCCAAAACTTCAACTCAAATAGGATAAACATGCAACCTAATATTAAACCATGCTTGAATCATGCCAATGTCATACAATGTGACTCAAGCAAGCTTTACAATCAAAGTTACATACCAAACCTATTGACTACCTTATAAACACATAACTTCAATATCAAACATGAACTTGAATTGAGCAAAAATGATCACTCAAATTGTTTCTAGTCATGTATTACAATCACAAGTTACACAAAAGTCAGTCAAAGCAAAAGTCAAAGTTGACCAGAAAAGTCAACTCCTTCTTCCCCAAATTCCACATAAACCCTAATCTTTCTAAATCATCCACAAATGGAAATCAACCCACCAATTAACTTCATTATACTTGCAAACACGAATTACACCACAATTAGCACCAACTATCAAGCATAAATCACTAAATTCGGATTATCCCCAAATTAGCATATGAACCCTAATTTGTAAATCATCTAAATTGAGCAATTTAAACAAAAGATCATGGAATAAACTGATTAACATGTATGAATCAAGCATAATACACAACAAAATCACAAAGGAATTCATCCCCACACTTGAATCAAACCAAACCCGGATTCAAGATATTCATCTCAAAAATCACTAGTAGGAAAGATTAAATGGAGACATGAGATACCTTATTTTGTCTAGACATGTTTAGAGGTTGATTTCCTTGAAAGAATTGAAGTTTAGATGATGATTTAGTGAGGATTATGGTGATTTTCGTTTTTCACTTGAGAGAGAAAAAGATAGCAGATCGGTTGGTGATGATGTGGTGTGAAAAAGATAATGTTTTACTTTTTAATTAAATCGCCCCAGCAATACCCGAAGCCGATCGGCTTATGAACCTTAGCCGAACGGCTATCTTAGCCGATCTGCTTCAACCCACTAGCCGAACTGCTTAGATAGTTAAAATGCTCTCAAGATGAAGGGGGTCGATTTCTGTAATGGTTTTTAACTAGAAAAGCCGAACTGCTATACATAGCCGATCGGTTTCTGATTTATAGCCGATCTGCTATTTTAAAACCGATCTGCTTTATACGTATAAAACCAATGCTGCAGACAAGGCCCAAGTTCTGTGATCACTTTTCGAAGAATAAACCGATCTGCTATATAAAGCCGATCGGCTATTGACCTTTAGCCGAACTGCTATTTTAAATAGATCGGCTTTCCATGTGCAAAAATCAGCAGAAACAGCAGTAACACAAAAACACCTAACACTTAACAATTCACACAATCACAGCAGCAGCAAACACATCAAAATCATCAAAAATGCAGGCCAAAAAATTCAAAGTTTATCAAAAAGGATATAAACACGAGTTTCCTCGTGTATGGGCTTCATTTATTAACGAGTCCAAGCTAGACTCGACCCCGAATTCATTTGTCCTTGGGGTAAGTTGCGAGTTCCTCCCACTCGCTCTCTTGTTCATCCTCATGGTATAGTTTCAAACGGTGCCCATTCACAATAAAGGTTCCGCCATCTTTTTGAAAAAGCTCCACATATCCGGATGGATATTGATGCTTGACCACGTATGGGCCTGTCCACCTTGGTTTGAACTTTGGTTGTTTCAACTTGAATCTTGATTGGAACAAAAGCACTTTTTCACCGGATTTAAATTCTTTTCTCACTTTCAACTTCCGGTCGTGTAACACCTTTGTCCGTTCCTTGTAGAGACGAGAATTTTCATAAGTTTACAACCGAAGCTCATGCAACTCGTGAAGTTGCAACATTCTCTTTTCCCCCGCTTCAATCAAATCCAAATTGCAATTCTTTAGCGCCCAATAAGCTTTATGCTCAATTTCAAGGGGTAAATGGCAAGTTTTGCCATAAAGTAACCAATACGGTGTCGTTCCAATAGGTGTCTTGTAGGCGGTCCGAAACGCCCACAATGCATCTTCAAGCTTTTTGGACCATATGGCCCGGTTGTCTTTCACCGTCTTCTCCAAAATTCTTTTCAATGCACGGTTAGTGTTCTCGACTTGACCACTTGTTTGTGGGTGGTATGAAGTCGAGAACCGGTGATTCACCCCATACTTCTTGAGAACTTTTTCCAATTGAGCATTCGCAAAGTGAGTCCCCCGGTCGCTAATCAATGCTTTGGGCATCCCAAATCGGCAAAATAGGCTTTTCAAGAAATCAATGACCACACGAGCGTCATTCTTCGGTAAAGCCTTAGCTTCCACCCACTTGGACACATAATCAACCGCCACAAGAATGTATTCATTTTTTAACGAAGGTGGGAACGGTCCCATGAAGTCTATGCCCCAAATATCAAATACTTCGCAAACTTGGATGCTAGTTTGTGGCATTTCATCCATTTTGGAGATGTTTCCGGTTCTTTGACACGCATCACATGTTTGGCACAAAGTGTTTGCTTCTTTGAAGATCGTCGGCCAATAAAAACCCGCATCATAGACCTTCTTTGCGGTGACCGAGGGACCATAATGTCCACCGGTGGGCCCATAGTGACATTCATCCAAAATCTTTCTTGTTTCGCCACCCGAAACACATCTCCTCACCATGCCATCCGCACAAACGCGGAATAAATACGGTTCCTCCCAGAAATAATGCTTCAAGTTAGAGAAAAATTTGCTTTTCTCTTGGTGACTCATGCCCTTCCTCAAAACTCCACCAACCAAATAGTTTGCCAAGTCGGCATACCATGGTGCTTCCTCATCCTTGTTTTCATCACCTACCTGCAAAAGAAATTCCTCGGGAAAGGAATCATCAATATTAGTATCGCCTTGCTTGTCAAGATGTGGATTTTCCAATCTTGACAAGTGATCGGCGGCAAGGTTTTCGGCTCCCTTTTTGTCCTTAATCTCAATGTCGAATTCTTGTAAAAGAAGAATCCAACGGATGAGACGGGGTTTAGCATCTTGTTTGTTGAAAAGATACTTTAAAGCCGAATGGTCGGTGAAAACTACGGTTTTAGATAGGACAAGATATTGCCTAAATTTGTCAAAGGCATATACGACGGCTAGCAATTCTTTCTCGGTGGTCGTGTAGTTTTGTTGGGCCCCATTCAAGGTTTTGCTAGCAAAGTAAATAGGTTTGAAATGTTTATCAATCCTTTGTCCTAGGACAGCTCCTAAGGCAAAGTCGCTTGCATCACACATGAGTTCAAAGGGCTTGGACCAATCGGGTGAGACTATGATAGGTGCCTTGGTCAAATGGTCTTTAAGGGTCGAAAATGCACTCAAACATGGTCCATCAAACACAAAAGGGGCATCCTTTTCAAGTAGCCTAGTCATTGGACGGGTGATCTTCGAAAAATCCTTAATGAATCTACGGTAAAAACTGGCGTGACCAAGAAAACTTCTAATGCCCTTAACATTGGTCGGAGGAGGTAATTTGGCAATAACATCAATCTTAGCCCTATCAACTTCAATACCCACCCCGACACTTTATGACCCAACACTATGCCCTCTTTCACCATGAAATGGCATTTCTCGCAATTCAAGACTAAGTGGGCTCTCTCACACCTCTCGAGCATTTTATCCAAGTTTCTTAAACATGACTCGAATGAATCGCCAAATACCGAAAAATCATCCATGAAGACTTCCATGGAAGTTTCAACCATATCGTGAAAAATGGCAATCATACAACGTTGGAATGTGGCGGGAGCATTGCAAAGACCAAAGGGCATTCTCCTATAGGCATAGGTCCCAAATGGGCAAGTGAAGGTGGTCTTTTCTTGATCCTCGGGATGTATGGGTATTTGGAAATATCCCGAGAATCCGTCAAGGAAACAATAATATTCATTACCCGCCAACCTCTCAAGCATTTGGTCAATGAATGGTAAGGGAAAATGGTCTTTTCTCGTGGCATCATTCAACTTCCTATAATCAATGCACACACGCCATCCCGTGACCGTCCTAGTGGGTATCATTTCATTTTGGTCATTGGCAACTACGGTCATCCCCCCTTTCTTTGGTACACAATGTACCGGGCTCACCCAAGAACTATCCGCAATGGGGTAAATAATACCCGCATCAAGAAGCTTAATTACTTCTTTCTTGACCACATCCACCATATTAGGATTAAGCCTCCGTTGTCTTTGGACAACGGGTTTAAAATCATCAACAAAATTAATTTTGTGTTTACAAAAGGATGGGCTTATTCCCGGTATGTCGGATGTCCGCCAAGCGAAAGCTCTTTTGTGAGCCTTAAGTACATTCAACAATTTAAGTTTTTCATCATTCACAAGGGATGAAGAGATTATTACTGGGAGGAGATTTACCTCATGGAGATAAGCATACTCCAAATGACTTGGAAGTTCTTTCAACTCCAAATCACGTGGTGGATCCTCCAACGACGTTTTGATCCTCATATTATCATCCTTTGTGAGCTCCTCAAAAGCATCCTCACATTCGAGCTCTTCTTCGTCATTTGTCTCTTCCATGCTCATGACCAACTCCTCCTCGGTCATTCCTTCAACATTTGACTCTAGCAAGTCGACAAGCTCCGATTCCAATCCAAGCAAACTTTCCAATTCTTCCTCCACCGCATCATCTATCACATCAATTCTAAAACACGAATCATCATTAGAATAAGGATGCTTCATGGCCTTATCGACCGTGAACGCAATCCTTTCATCACCCACCCCCAAGGTCAATTTCTTATCTTTAACCCCAATTATAGCATCCGCGGTATGTAGGAAGGGTCGTCCTAAAATCAAGGGCACTTTACTATCCTCCTCCATTTCGAGGATAACAAAGTCAACCGGAAAGGTAAATTGCCCTACCTCTATTAGCATGTTCTCCGCAATCCCAACTGGATATTGGAAAGATCTATCGGCAAGACGGATGCTCATGCGAGTGGGGTTTAAGGATCCTAGGGCCAATTTAGCATAAAGTGAATATGGCATTAAGTTTATACTAGCACCTAGGTCCGCAAGTGCATCACAAGTGATGATTTTACCCACTGTACACGAAATGATGAAACTCCCGGGATCTCCAAGCTTGGGTGGAATTTGGTTTTGGACAAGTGCCGAGCATTCCTCATTCAAAAACATTGCCGAAGCCTCCGACAATTTCTCCTTGTTGCTCACCAAATCCTTGATGAATTTGGCATAATTCAGCATCCCGGCTAATACATCAACCAAAGGCACATTGATTCGAATGCCCTTGATCATGTCCACAAATTTCCCATATTGAGCCGCAATCTTTTCTTTCCTTAGCCTTTGTGGATAAGGAATCTTCGGCTTGTAAGCTTTAACAACCGGAGTAGGTGACACCGGTGTGACCGTTGGTGTAGGAGCATTAACATTCTCTTCATTGTCTTCCTCCTCCATTTCCTGCACAAAAGAGTTAGAAACATTTTTGTCCTTGGTTTGAGGTGGTGGAAGCTCCTTTCCGCTTCTTGTGGTTATAGCATTCACATGCTCATTTCTCACGGGTGGTGGTTGGTAAGGTTTGGAACCGCTAGAGGGTGAAGGTTGTGGTCTTGGGTTTTGTTGTGTATTACTCGGTAAGCCACCGGTTGGCCTACTACTTTGCCCCTTGGACAACCTCTCCATTTTCCGCTCCAAATCTTGAATTGAAGCTTGTTGATTCTTTTGCCCTTGTTCCATGTTCAACCGAATATTTGTCATTTGAGTTTTCATTCTCTCGGTGGCAGTTTCTTGCTTTGACATAAACTCCTTCATCATTTGTTCCATTGGAGTCAATGTTGGTTCTTGTTTTTGAACCGGTGGTTGTTGTTGCTCTCTAGATGGGCTTTGGTGTCGATTTTGGTTGTAAGGTTGGTTTTGGGATTGGTTTTGATTGTATGATTGGTTTTGAGATTGGTTGGAGTTTTGGTTGTAAGGTTGGTTAGGTCTAGAAAATCGGATTTGGTTTTGGTTTTGGTTATAGCCTCCGCCTTGGTAACCTCCCGAATTTCGGTTTTGATAACCCCCTCGTTGGTAATTTCCGCTTTGATAATTACCTTGTTGAAGAAAGTTAACACCTTCCTCACCTCCTACCATTGGCAAATCGTCTTGTGCACAATTAGCCGTGGCATTGATTTCCTCCACAATTACCGCAACCATCTCTAAGCTCTTTGATTTCACCTTTGATAGTCTTGAATTGTGCATCAAACTTAGAAGATAAAGCCTTGATTTCTTTCATCATGGCCGAGTCATTGGAGCTTCCACTTCCGCTACTAGTACCCTCGGCGAATGCAACATGCTTTTTAACCGGTTTCCCTCCTTTATCCTTAGCCCAATTTAAGCTTTGGATAACCTTGTCTTCAAGAAGCTTCCATGCTTCATTCGGTGTCTTGTAGAGGAATTGACCTCCTCCCGAAGCATCAAGAATACTTGCCGAATCCAAGTTAAGACCATTGTAGAATAACACAATGATTTCTCTCTTCTTCAAATCGTGGCCATGGCAATTCCTCAACATGTCTTTCATCCGACACCATGCCTCTACCAAAGTTTCGCCTTCTTGTTGTTTGAAAGCTCTAATCTCATTCAAAAGTCTTTCGGCCAAAGCCAGAGGATAAAATCGTCTAACGAATGCTTCCCTCATCTCATCCCAAGTAGTGATGGTGTTTGGTTCCAATTCTTGATACCAAATCTTTGCCTCACCACAAAGTGACATAGGAAATGTCCGTAGGCGAATCACTTCATCCATATTTGCCCCATACTTGAAATAGCTCCCGATTTCAAGAAAGCTAGCAATGTGTTGGTGTGGATCAACCCGCACCCTTCCGTCGAATTGTTTATCTCTAATGAGTTGCATATGATGCCCCTTCAAAGAGAAATTATCATTTTCAATATCTTGAACCCGTATGGCCGCCTCGGGTGTCGGTGCCACGGTTCTCGTCCGTGAGAACATAGGAGTATCATCCTCATCCGCCATCTCTTCTTCACCTTCGGAAGGTGTTGAAAGATCTTCTTCGGGTGATGGAATTTCCTCCACAAAAGTCTCTTCCACCTCGATGGTGTTTCCCGAAGATGTATCGGTATCCGTTTGACTACTAGATGATTCCGATGATCTTTGCTTTGGTTTCCTCCTTCGTTTACTCTTTTTGGTTTTCTCCGGATTGGACAAAGGACTTAGAAGCTCTTTACCGGAGCTCCTTGTGTTCATCCACTACCAAATCACACCTGAAAGTACACAAACGATAAAACCATAAACGTACCGGCGCAATACAAACAAAGGTAACTTTCCAAGAATAAATTCTAGAAAGGATCAATTAATCACACTTAAATCAATTTCACAAATCAAGTTCCCCGGCAGCGGCGCCAAAAACTTGATGTGTTGAATCTAGTTATAAAATTATCGTTGAAAAGTGAACAAGAAAGTACCGAGCTAGACCAAAACACAACCGGGCAGTGGACCCTATCGTGTAGTAGTATAGTTTGGTAAGTTCGGGTTCGAACACAGGGAACTAAATTGGATGATCAATAGAAGTGTGAGCAATTTAAAAAGAGAAAATAAAATGTGGTTGGTTTGTGTGACCGAATTGTCACGTTTGCTTAAAACTACAATCTTTGATTAATCTAGGCAGGTGGACTCTTTAGAGTCAAAGTGATTGATTTGGAACTTTTAAATATTAAAAACAATGCTTGCTTGGACTATTTCACTAGTGAATTCGGGGTGTAGAATTATAACCGGTTAAGACATATGCTAAATGGTAACATTCATCAAACATAAGCTCAAAGTTCTCTGAGACCTGAAGTTCAATTTCAGTTGACCAACCTATGATTTAATCAAGTAACAGACGTTCGCCATAGTTACAAACTTACACAACTTAGCTAAATCATTTGACACATTCCAAAATTACTTTCGCAATTTTGATCAATCATTCATAGACAAATAATTAATAGCAATTTACTAGGTTGAAAACGTTCGCTATATCAATTAGTAAATCACCAAATGGTTAAATTCTTAAGATAAAGCTCAATCACATAAGGTTCTCCGATTAAACATAAATTTAATTTTGTGAGTTTGCAAATCATCCACACGACAAACATTCGCTATAATCGTTAACTTGTATATATTTAACTAGTGTTGTTACAATCATCAAATGCTTTGATCCACAAATGACAAATAACTTATTTAGGTATTTTTACTAAACAAAGAACATTCGCTATAATCGTTTAGCTAAAATGCCGAAAGTTCATAATAACAACTAACTAAATATATACAAATCCATGGATGATTCACAAACTCAAGCATAAATTAACATCCAAAATATACACCCCTAATCATCTAGTTATTTCATCCAAGCAAACACAATGGTAACTAGCCACACATAATCACAATCATCAAGCAAAAATCATAAACACTAAACAAATCCATAAAATAACTTGAAATTAGATTAAATCGAAATCATACCAAATTTGTTACACAATTGTTCCAAACGATGTTTGCTCGATGTTTCCCTCACAAATTCCTAGCTAGATCCTTGCGAAAATGTGAAGTAAATGGTGAATTTTTTTTTGGGTAAAGTGGAGTAAATGAAAAATGGTGAAGGGAGTAAATGTGGGTGAGTTAAATGAGGAAGGAAGATGGAAGTGAGAAGTGAGTAGTGTAGAGGATGGAAGATGATGAATATGATGGATCATCCCTGGCTGCCGAACCAAACACCCCTCTTTTCCCCTTTTTTTTATTTTTTTATTTTTAAAAAACGGATGGGAAAACGGTTGGCATTAAATGCCAACCAATCAGAAACGGACAGCTCATCAACCACCATACCTCTCACTCAGATCCAACCATAGCCGATTGGCTTAACATGACCAGCCGATCGGCTCTTCATGACCAGCCGATCGGCTCACGATCTCCAGCAGATCGGCTTCTTCGGAAAATCAGTCCAAGCTCCAAACGAGGCAAAGTTCTGCAACTGAAATGCACTGAACAAACCGATCTGCTAAGTTTAGCAGATCGGCTATAGCACATAAACCGATCGGCTAATGATGAAGCCGATCGGCTAGACCAAATTTCCAGCTCAGCCACTTTTGATCCAAACTTCACCAATTCCACACCAAATCGCATGCGTTTCCAGCTTTTCACCTGAAATGGATTTCCAAACAAAATAAGTATCGAAAGTTCTCGAAATCCACTAAAATACAAATGCAAAACAGCGATATCGCGATATATTTATATAGACAAAATGAGCGATATCAACGTTCTTTGAGCCCTGTCTTTTTAGAAATCAACAAATTGTTAAAGCACGTACACGAAGCATTTTGATTTCAGTTATCAATTATTTCTAACATGAATGCTCGAGATTGATAAATTTGAGGTGTATGGTATTTGAACATAGACCCTTTCAAATCAGAGCCGAAACCTGGGGCGCTTAGACCACTCTGCCAAACTTTTCATATAATTGTTAATGAATTTGAATTTGAGTTCTTTTCTTGAATGTCTTATAGGATTTCAGCAAAATCAAGATGATGCATATTGGTGGGGCAACGTGCATGGTTACGTGAGAGAAATATGTTCTTTCATATTGCAACATGCAAGTTTGCAGCCATGGTTGACTTATCCTCTCTCTTCAATTGTTTTCAGATACGAAAATCGCTTCATATTACCATTGGTCATTGGTGATCGTAACCATTTTTACTAATGGCAAAGCAACAAACTATCCTACATATTATGTACAATCACATATATTATGTTCACAATACATTTGGTTACAGCTAACTATCTGCTTCTTACAAGAGGCGTTAGCAGTTCTAAGGAGAGGTAAGGCATTTAATGAATTTTTAAGACTGTATTATGTTCTTATTAGAGATGTTTATGGATGTTATTCAAGATTATTAAGCAATTTCCAATCATGTTTATACCAAAACTATTAAATATCGCGTATTGACTTTTTTTATTTTCTTTTGTGGTTATTGTAGATATATATTGGATAGAGCAAAGAGAGACTGATAACATGTTACCTAGAGGTAATCTTTACATTCTTTACCCCCATAAAAGTTTATGCTATAGCTCGAAAAAACATTGTTTATGCTTTCAAGTTGTAGGCAACTATGGTTTCAGTTTCATATGCTTAAACATTGTGCATGATTGTCTTCCTTATTCAAACTATTTTTGCTATGGATTGTGTTTATTTTTTTGGGCAGTTTTTGCTTGGTATTGCCTCAGATTGTTTAATAAATGTGTTTTGAATTAAACCACTCATGTATGGTCCACTGAGTTTTTATAGCATGTGTGCCCAAGAAACCTTAAAATGATAACCATGGGTGTATGTTTGACATCTCTTTCTATCTGTAGATATAATTTTGATGTTTTTGCATATACCTTCTCAACTATTTTTACCCTTCTACTCTACCACTATCCATGACCCTATTTCAAAGTTAATTATCAGTTTTGAATGTTCATATTGTAAGTAGTTGTAATGGCTTTTTTTTTTTTTGTCAAATGTATGATTTCTATCTCATAAGTTGATTTGTACATCCAACTTTTGTGAAGACCCCATCATCCATCCTTTATGTGTATAATAGTTCATTGTTGATGTATTGTCCTTGATTTCAAGATGTCACCAGTAGTACCAATCTTATTTTATTCAAATATTATAGTTTATAAGTGTTGCATTATATAAAGAATTGTATTCGGAGCACACGGTGTAGTTCTGCTACGTTGTTAGCTCCTTGAAGGCTTCTTGTAGCTTCAAAATTTAGTTTAAAATTTCCAGCCATTTTCTATAGAATGCAGGTTTATTAAGTTTGACACCAAGAAATCAATAATTCTAACATTCATAGTGATGTCTATTTGGTTTTATAGGGCTTGAACCTATGAGCTGATCTATATGGCAAGGTTAGACCCAACAATACATGCATGATATATGTGCTTGAATCAATAGAATGCAGGTTTATTAAGTTTGACACCAAGAAATCAATAATTCTAACATTCATAGTGATGTCTATTTGGTTTTATAGGGCTTGAACCTATGAGCTGATCTATATGGCAAGGTTAGACCCAACAACACATGCATGATATATGTGCTTGAATCCTTTATTGATTATAATAATGCATTGGTTGGCGGTTCTGCTGCGAAGATTACGTTGAGGTGGACTTATTTGTAACCTATCTAAATACTACTTTTCTATTCAATCAGGCCGATTTACGTCAATCCTAAAACCAACACTAGAGAAGTGGCAGCTCACCCGTAAACTTTATTCTTCGGATGTTGGCTAAATCATTAATCGAAACCTATGTGATACATATTTTTGATGTCTTAAACAGTAGTTATTTAGAAGATAAGCTTGTATAGGAACTTTTTGGAATATTCTCAGTTTATTGTCACCATGTTTTATCTATTACCATTGTAATTGGAATGCTATCAATTACTTATTGTTAAGGTTTACACGTGCACTGTATTTTTACATTTTACTCCCAAAACAACACGTCTATCCTTTAACCTAAAGATAAGTTGACAGGGCCGTGCGTAGCACGGCACTAAAGAGTACCTAGTATATATATATATAAATGAGTTAGTTGTTAATTATAATAATATTAGATAAATAATTAAAATATTAATAAGGACTTTGTATATTAAGTAATGGCTATGTTTAGTATAATTAGTAAGGAACCAATTTGGGAAATGTTACCCATTCGGTTACACAAGCATAGCCGTACGGCTATGATTCTAGAGCCGTTCGGCTCACATTCCCTAGCCGACCGGCTGGGGTTTCCCCACCCGATCGATTCACTTTTCTTAGCCGTTCGGGTATGTGTTCGTTCCAGTATGATGCTCTGTTTTTGATCTTATTTCAGTCCAGAATTAAACCACATTTTTGCTATGATGTTAGGCTAATTCTTCCAAAAACATTATAGCCAATAATTTTACAAGTTCTTTCAAGTGTTTTATGCATTAATCCTCACTTGTATACATTTTCAAATTTGTACAGAGTATATTTATTTTTTCTCAAATCATCATCACCAATAATTTCTTATACAATGTTTTGATCTCAACTCTTTCACAACCAACTAATAATTTCATGATATAATCATAATTTATGAAGTGTATCCATTATATATCAAATATATATGAACAAAGTTTGAAGTTAAAATTCTCACAGTGGTGATGATGATGGTCTAAGGTGATGAAGATGATGATGACACGGTGGTGGTCGTTGATGATGATGAAGAAACAGAAGTTAGATGTTGAAGATGATGATTTTGTTGATTCAACTCCACTGCTTGTTGCTTGTATCCGATGAAGAAGAAGATAATAATCGAGAATGAATTATTGATGGTATGAGTTTGGGTTTGTGTAGGAGTAGTATATATTTTAAAAGGATACGGCTCAACACAGGAGTATGTCTCCAATTATTGAGAGTTTGGTAGGTATTTCTACCCGTTAATTTCATGTACGGGTCCAATTGTGAGCGAAATTTCATTTATATTTCGTAATTATATTTTGAAGTATTTCTCCAATTACTTTAATATGAAGGGGAAAAATAATACTTTTATTATTTTTGACCTTTGGGTACGTTTTGTATTTGTTTCTGTTCGCGCGGGACACGTTTTAAATAAAATCTATATTTGTTTTCGTTTCAGTTTCGTTTCTGACTGATCGTATAATATTTTCAAATAAAAATATTTAAAAATATTTTCGAGTTCATTTCTGAACTTTTGTATCACCAACGATTGTATTTGTTTTGTGTCGGATTCATTCCGATATTGTTTCGTTTCGTTTAATTTATAATTATAAATAATTATAAATTTTCGTAATGCTTTTTGTCCAAAAGTTTTTGGCACGCTAGACTTATCTCACATTAGGGGTTTAGTCTAAGTTTGTAGGGAATTATCGAAATTAACGCGTGAAATTAAGTATAAATATATACCTAATTTGGAGGAGTGTCACATTATCCCCCCGTTAGCGAAATCTCGTCCCGAGATTTAAGTTGAGTCGTGGGTCACAGCCGCGTGCTCGAAAAGGTGAGGATATTTCTTTTGCATTTCATCATCACGTTCCCATGTAGACTCTGGACCGCGTTTCGAGTTCCATCGAACTTTGACGAGTTTGATCCGACTGCGTAGGAGTTTAGGTGTTTTCCGATCAATTATTTCGATGGGTTCCTCCACAAAATTGAGTTTCGAGTCAATAAAAACTTCGTCAGGAGGAATGATTAAGGTTTCGTCCGAAAGACACTTTTTGAGATTACTAACGTGAAAAGTGTCGTGAATACTGCTGAGCTCTCGTGGCAGTTTGAGTTTGTAAGTGAGAGGACCAATCCTTGCAAGGATTTCGAAAGGTCCAATGTAACGTGGGTTTAGTTTTCCTCGTTTGCCAAATCGTGCTATCCCCTTCCAGGGCGATACTTTGAGTAGAACTTTGTCTCCTACTTGGAACTCAAGAGGTTTTCGGCGGTTATCGGCATAACTCTTCTGTCGATCTCGTGCCGTTTTCAATCGTTAAAGTACTTGAGTTATCTTGTCAGTGGTTTCCTGGACAATCTCAGGTCTAGAAAGCTGTCTGTCACCCAACTCTGCCCAACAGAGCTGTGACAACCGTCACCAAACCGTTGTCGTAGTTCAACCGTAAAAAGTTATTTTTGTGAGAATACTAATTTCCAGGATTTATTTACACCAAAGTCTTCGTTTTTGAAAAACGAATCCAATGCAAAAAGAATCATCGCAATCGGATGTGTAACGAAAAAGATACAAAGCAAAACGTAAACGTGTTCATAATTTGGAAACTTAAGAAAATGTGCGAAGTGTGATAAAAAAAATATATATATAATAATAAGTAATTTATAAATAATAATAATATTAAAAATATTAATAAATCTATAATAAGCTAAGTAAAAACGTGTAAAACATTAAAAAGATAAAAGCTGAGTTTTCTGCGAGGTTTCACGGTTTAGGCCATAACTTTCTCATTCGGGCTCTAAATGACTTGAATCCAAAGCCCATGATCTCTAAACTCATTGGGCTACATCATGTCCGAAATTTAGCCCAAAATACCATGAAGAAGTCTGGCCATGAGGTTGAAGTAGGGAACAAGGAAAGATCATTCCATCATATCTTGCCTCCAAAAAAATAAAATAATAATAATAAATTCCTAAAAACCCTAGAAACCCTAAAAACGAATTTTTTCTCATCCTCAGACTATTTTCACACCAACATCATCAATCTTCATCCATTTGATCATCCGTGTCAAGAATCTAGCGTGGTTGGTGGTATATCTCTTACATTTCTTTCGATTTCTAATATTTTGTAGCGTTATTTGATTTCCTATCCATTGGAATTCAATTCTTGATGAATATACTTGATGATTAGGTTATGAATGTTATAAGATTATGGTGTACTAAAATTATAATCGATAAGGTCGTTGGATCATTGTAAAAATGTTTTTGGTATCGAATAAGTGAGACAGAAATTTTGGGTTTGAACAGATTCTGTGATCAATTTTTGGTAAGTCATAACTTGGTCAAAACCTAATGTTTTTAAACGATTCTTGAGTCTAAACATAAGTATTAAGAGTCTATTTTCAAATGGCATTAGTTTCGTGTCCAAATGTTGAGTATAAATTGGTCAAAATGATTTTATAAAAGTGAATGTCAATTCTGAGTTTTTCGGTTCATAAGTTCGGTTAACTTTTCGATTTTTGAAACGTATTTTAAACTAAGAATTGGGTCTTGAAATTTTTACTGGAGTAATTTCTAAGTGTTAAAAAGTTTCTGTAAAAATATTATAATCCTTGTAAGTTTCAAAGTATTTTAAATAAATTGTAACTTTTGTATACTCAGAAATCATTGTTGTTTCTAGGCAGATTGTTTCTGTGAATTTTTAAAAATAGTAAACTATTGAAATAAGTTCTGGAAAAATTACAGATTGTTCTTAACACATTGAAGTGTCACTGGTAAAATTTTTAGAGTCAAATAATTTCATTAAGTCATGTTTAAAAATTCGTGAAGTGGTATAAAATTCTGGACAGAATCTGAATTTCATAATGGGGTTGATTTTTGTGGTTTGGTTGTGAGGAAACTTAGTAGAGGTGAATTGGACTTAGGATACAATGGAAGGACATAGATATGTCTAGGTTGTAACCTATATATTTGTACATTCATTTGTAGATATGCGAGTTGTTGGTGGATTACACTTAAGGGCGATACTTACATCATTTCTTGAGGTGAGTTTTCGTGGCCCCTTTTTCATTACATGTTTTCAAATTGGGGGAAAAGTATGCTCACATGTTTTATCAATTGTTTTATGCTGTGCAACGTATTCATTTTCATTTTGGACATATGCTTGAAATGTGTGACACTATATGACTTATATGCATTGGTTGTTGGATTTGTTTTGTTAAAAGGCTGCACTCTTTCGAGAGTGTATACCTAGTGTATATGCTTTGTATACACTGAAGGACATATTTATTTACAAGGATGCACTCTTTCGGGAGTGTATACCTAATGTATGCTTAGGTGTATATTGAAGGTCATTTATGGGTAGCTACCGCATACGCAGGATTTGGTTGGGTCATGCTCCTTCGTGGGGTGATGACAGTTTGTGGATTGTTGGTTGTATTATTTCACTCGTGTGCCATTTCTATATGCATTGTCCTAAATTATTATCATCACAGCAAAATGTTTATTTTTATGGTGTCTGGTTTCAAACCTACGAAACTCACCAACATTCGTGTTGACGTTTTTGAGCATATCTTTTCAGGTTATACTAGTGGACTTAAAGCAGTGGACAAGAAAACTTAGTGGACCTTTAGGGTTGCATTAAGAGTTATTCAAGACTTGTGGTACATCATTAAGGTTGTTTGTGAAGGCTTGTTTTGCCTTAACATGGTACAACGTTTGTTTGTAAGCTTTTGAATTCATTGTTGAAAAGTATGCACGACATGAACCGTTATTCATGTTATTGGCATCATGACACATTGGATATTGTATTTCATATAGAATTCTTTATAATGATGTGTTATGATCCTATCACCGTTATACCCCGTTGTTTCCGCTTTAGACGGGGTGTGACAGATTGGTATCAGAGCCATTGTTTATAGAGATCTAGGTGGATTGGCCTAGACTATAAATAAGGAACCCACATGTAGAACATGAGTTAGGAAGTTATGTGTGCATACAATTCCGTGAAGCTAGTTGAAGCTAGTGTCGATCATTCATCTTAACCATTTCAAGTAAGAAGGACGTTGTAAGCGTTTCTTCATCGTCTTACGACTCTTTATGTGGTTCGTCTACATGTTACTTAGGATTCTATAAATATCTGATCTCTTTACGCGAATACAAAGCTTATTGTGATACAAAGACTTGGAAGATAAGTATGTGAATGAAAGAATGCTTTCACAATTACGGCTGCAGACGTAATTGACAAAGGTGTTCCGACGTATGTGTGCTTATCCGACCATGTTGCGTGTCTCATGTGCTATCTCTGTGTCGTATTGTAATAAAATCCCAATTATATTCCTTACCGAATCATTCTTATGTTTGTAAGTCTTGTGCATTTATGCCTTGACAAACTCCAAAGTATTTATCTATTCTAAACTAATAAGAATTCGAAATTTTAGTGAGCATACTACTAAGACGCATTACTCGTAAAATTTACTCGTGGAGGAGAAACACTCGGAGGTGGTCATACAAGTGATAGTGGCGATTGAACTGATGGTTGAATTGGAGGAATTTGTTGTATTGAAGGCAAGAACTCCAATTTTGTTGCGATCATTGCACGACAGTGGTGGGCCTTAATATTCAAAGTTGTCATGCAAGTTGTAACAGCATATTGAATTATGGTATAGCTAACGACACCAAAGGCGAAAATGAAATTAATAGTCGAGAATTCAAAGGATGGAAGTGGTGATGGCGCGAAATAAATAAATAAATAAAATAAAATAAAAAAATAGTAATAATAATAAAATATATAAATAAATAAATTAATAGATATATAAATAAATAAAATAAATAAAGGCACTGCTTAAGGAGAAATATTCTCTCAATAACGAAATGAAGAGGTTAGTGATCAAGTTTTGGAAATTTTTATACAATGGGAGTTAATCATGCAACATATATCAGACAATTTCATGAGTTGGCAAGGATTAGACCTCATCGCGTGGCACTCGAAGCTAAGAGAATTGAGAAGTACACCAACAGCTTTGTTCTGGAAACTCACGGGATAGTAGAAGTGACTGAGCCTCCTACTATCCAAGGCGTAATACTGATGGATGGATTGTCAATCAGTGAAACCATTAAGGCTGAGAATGTAGAAACAATACCAAGAATGAAAAGGGAATTTAAGAGACTTGTAGATACCAACACATGAATGGAGGGTTACACGTGTTCACATCTTCTGTGTGTAAGGGAATATGCTTAGGTGTACATTGAAGGTCATTTATGGGTAGCTACCGCATACGCAGGATTTGGTTGGGTCATGCTCCTTCGTGAGGTGATGACAGTTTGTGGATTTTTGGTTGTATTATTTCACTCGTGTGCCATTTCTATATGCATTGTCCTAAATTATTATCATCACAGCAAAATGTTTATTTTTATGTTGTCTGGTTTCAAACCTACGAAACTCACCAACATTCGTGTTGACGTTTTTGAGCATATCTTTTCAGGTTATGCTAGTGGACTTAAAGCAGTGGACAAGAGAACTTAGTGGACCTTTAGAGTTGCATTAAGAGTTATTCAAGACTTGTGGTACATCATTAAGGTTGTTTGTGAAGGCTTGTTTTGCCTTAACATGGTACAACGTTTGTTTGTAAGCTTTTGAATTCATTGTTGAAATGTATGCACGACATGAACCGTTATTCATGTTATTGGCATCATGACACATTGGATATTGTATTTCATATAGAATTCTTTATAATGATGTGTTATGATCCTATCTCCGTTATACCCCGTTGTTTCCGCTTTAGACGGGGTGTGACAAGAGCGGTGATCGGTATTTGCGTCCATACAACGCCTCAAATGGTGCCATCTTTATACTAGTGTGATAACTATTGTTGTAGGCAGTACTCACTTTGGCCAATTCAACCATCAGTTCAATCGCCATTTGAGGATGGTAGGCAGTACTCATATCTAATCGAGTACCAAGTGCCTTTTGAAGTGATTGCCAAAAGTGAGAAGTAAATCGGGTATCTCTATCAGAGATAATAGATAATGGCACACCATTTCTGGAAGCGATTTCCTTCAGATAAATTCTAGTCAACTTATCCATCTTATCAGTTTCTTTAATAGCAAGAAAATGGGCTAATTTCGTCAGTCGATCGACAATCACCCATATGGTATCTGCTCCAGATTTCGTCTTAGGTAACTTCGTGATGAAGTCCATTGTAACAACCGGTCAAAAAGTCAAATTTCGCGCCAATTTTAAACTTTAAATAAATACATTTTGTGGTTTAAATGAAATATTTTATCTAAAATATTTACGAAGTTTATTGAACAAAATTGTAGAATTAAAATATTAAAATTTATATTTTAATCGGGTACAAAAACGCGGGCATTTTGTACTGTGGTTGGAGACCACAGTCCACAAAGGAGGGTGCTGAGTTTAACAAAACCCACCTCCACCCCTCCTCATTCTTTCATTTCATTTTCATTTTTCACACACTCCAACCCCAAACTCTCTCTATTTTCTCTCTTCATCAACCACCACCCACCACCGCCGCCATCATCAACAACAACAACGAGAGCAGCAGCAGCTGCGGATCATCTTCATCATCACCATCATCTTCACCATCTCGATCCGTCATTTTGAGCTCGAAATCGACATTTGGTAAGAACACCCGATTTCACACCTTTAAACTACTCGATTTATGTTTATTAACATGTTATTGAGTCCACACAACAAGAATATGTCCAAGAAATCGGTTAAAAACGTTTTAAAACTCGAAACCCACTTCAAAAATCGCAGCAGTTCATCGAGCGAGCCGAGTCGAGTAACGAGCCGAGTCGAGCTACGACCCGGACCAAGCAGCAAACCGAGCTGAAATGCGAGTCGAACCGAGCAGCGAACCGAGCTTAGCTGCGAGTCGAGCCGAGCAGTGAACCGAGCCTAGCTCGAACCGGATCGAGTAGCGAGCCGAGTCGAGCTGCGAGCCGAGTCGAGCTTCGAGCCGAGTCGAGCTTCCTGAACTGGTCTGATCTGCGAAATGAGTTTTTGCCCAACGATTCGACTTTCGCGTAATAACAACTACACTTTTTTTTTTTACAACGATGAATTACGAACAAAAATTATATTTTTGTAAAATAGACAACGAAACGATTTTAATAATGATTTAATTGAGAATTATTATTATTACAAACCATCACAAACGGAACGTACGCAATTCTAAAAACTAAACAACGGAAGTGTACTTTCGTGACACGTTTAGCTAAACCGATTAGTATATTACTCATATAACCTCACGTGTTTAGGGCACTAGGAGGTTACCATTCGGATAACACACGTATCGTAGGATCGCTGACAACTCACAGGTGAGTTTCCATAGCCCCTCCTTTCAAACTGTTATACTGTTTTGGGGTGGAATGCATACTCGTCGATTATTATTCAAAATCTATTTATGAAATCAATCATTGTAAATGATTTATTACAACTCGTACTAGACTAGGGCACTAGTCGCCAATGAAACACTTATATGAGATAGGTTTCAGGAACACGAACATTGATGGATAATAGGGATTATCCTTACACATCACTCAGGATTCAAGAACATTAATAGCTATAGGCTAACACTGTACGACACTGGAACAATTGAAATCATTGTACTCTAGGCTAGAGTACATGAAACTTAGAATTCAAGAATCCAAGAATCGAGAAACTAGAATACTAAGAAACTAGATAACAAGACTTTAAGGTCAAGAATACCAGAAAACATTAGAATCAAGAACAAGAACTCAAGGTCTAGAATACAAGAAACACTAAGATCAAGAATAAGAATTCAAGGACTAGAACACTAGAATCAAGAACAAGAACTCAAGGTCTAGAATACAAGAAACACTAAGATCAAGAACAAGAATTCAAGGACTAGAACACTAGAATCAAGAACTAGAATTCAAGGTCAAGAATACAAGAACATACAAGAATCAAGAAACTAGAAAACAAGATTAGATCAAGGATTATGTGCTAGGTCAAGAACTTATTTGCAAGATCAAGAACCTATTTACAAGATCAAGAACTATGTGCAAGGTCAAGAATTCAAGGTTTTCAAGATCAATAAAACAAGGTTTTCAAGATCAAGATTTTCAAGGACAAGATCAGTAAACAAGATTTTCAAGAACATACTTGCGTTTTACTTTCCTTATGTGATATGTGCTATTTATTTGAATTAATTGATACGTGTTAATTGCTACTCTGTGATATTATTACTTGTGTTATTATTATGTGAACTGCTTAGATCAAGGAACTAGTTCAAGAATCACTTCAATTGAGTTCATCACTCAATCTAAGAAACTCAGGAATTCAACACTGTACACAGGGGTGTACTTCCAGCATAGGATTATAATCTTATACTTTAATCCTTGTCAACTAAACCTATGGACTCACCAGCTTATCGCTGACATATTTTAGTATGCATTTCAGGTACCGCTTTAGTAGGATCGGCCCGTCAGGATCCTAGCTCGAGTCGCATGCTTTCAACAAATGGATTTCTTGCATAACTTTTGTATTACAATTATGTAATGAAATTATTTTTGCGAACTCGCAATATGTATACATTCTATTTTGGGAATTGTATAGCTATTTTCAAACGTCTCATTTAGAGTCGTTCATTATTTACCTTTGTGCTTGTGATATTTGATTGGTAACACCCGACCCGACCGCTTCCGCAAATCCGAAATTTGAGGGTGTTACAGATTGGTATCAGAGCCTAAGGTTATAGTGAACTAGGTTGCATTTAGTGGGCCTAGACTATGACCGTTAGGCAGTATTTCCTACTAGGTATGACTTGGTTCAGAAATCACGTCCTACGGGTTTAATTTAACATAGCGTAGCTAACTATGTATAATTAAATACGAATGATGTGAAATCTGAAAGGAGTTATACTGAGCGGGAATACAATAGATGACTCTGATTTCGCTAGAGCTGAACCGACTTAGCGTATGCTATACTTATTAGGCTATTATATATACATAGGCCTTACTCGCTGGCGTTCACATCACCTAAAACACGACATTTAGAAACGACGCGTCACCTATTTCACCTATTACATCGCGCGAACGCTACTAGATCTTGCTAAAACATGGAGTGTTTCTCCCCTATCGTGACAAAAAAAAAATCATCCGGCACAACTTTTTGAAAATTTGTAATACGTTCAAAAATCAATGACACATCTTCGTATATTATCTGACTCTGTGCACATTCATGTTGTATATCAACTCGTTTCCTACACTTTTCTCAATACTATGTCGGCGTTAACCTCCACAATTACAAAATCAAATCTCATGTATCTTCGTTTCTCTTTCTTAAAGAACCATGCCGCCAAAGTCAAGAAACTACACTGATGCTCAGATGGCATCCATCATCTCTCAAGCAGTGACTGAGGCTTTGTCTCGGGAACGACCACAAAACTCTCGGAGGAATACCGACACCCCCAAAAACACACCTGCTGTCAAACCATGCACCTACAAAGATTTTCAAAACTGCAAACCTCTCGATTTTACTGGCACCGAAGAGGCTATCGGTTTGGTCCGATGGTTCGAGAGAATGGAGTCAGTCCTTCGCATCTGCAATTGCACCGAGGAGTGCAAGGTTAAATTCGCCACCTGCACATTTCAAGAAGGTGCTCTCACGTGGTGAAACTCTTACGTTCAGTCTGTGGGAATTGATGCTGCTTACCAACTCCCATGGGAAGATCTGAAAACCATGCTCAGGGAAGAGTACTGTCCCCCGGAGGAGAAACAAAAGCTGGAAGAAGAATTCTGGCACCTAACTGTTCAGGGTAACGACATTCAAGGCTACACCACTCGATTTCAACAACTGGCGCTCTTATGCCCAAACATGGTGGATCCTGAATCCAAACGTATCAAGAAGTACATTCGAGGCCTTTCGAAACCTGTCCAAGGGAATGTCGCCTCATCCCAACCTACCACTATCCGGAGTACCATCCGTCTGGCTCATGAACTTATGGCCATGATCGACCAAAGGGAAACACCTGTGACCCCTACCGGAAATCACCACAAACGTATTTGGGACGGGAATCCCAATGACAACGACCAGTACCGATCACCAACCAAGCGACTGGAAGCGCCTAAGGCTTACGTCGTTAGAACTGAAGGTAGTAGCGGTTATGGAGGCTATCTTCCATACTGCTCCAACTGCAAACATCATCATGTAGGCCCCTGTAGCGCACCTTGTGTTAGATGCAATCTTAGGGGACACTTGGCTCAGGAATGTAAATTTCCAACCACACCCATCAATCCCAACGCACCAAGAGTCTGCTTTGTGTGCGGTAACTCAGGACATTTCATGAAGGATTGTCCGAAACGTCAAGATTAGAACAACCACGTCTGCTAAGACGCTACATAATATTAGGGTACGTATCTTACTGTGACCCTACTCATTTCACTCTTATTTATTTCAAGATTCGCACTACTGTTGGTAGTCATTGACAATGAAAACTTACTCCTCACACATTCCCGATATTAACTGAGGGTTTTGAATCCTCACGTCGTCTGTAGGACGTCAATCCTAACAGGGGGAGGAAGATAAGGTAGGAACTAGACAACATACGGATGTGAGACCCAAATTTCTATACGCCCATATTAGGAGATAGGGTGCTGTTACAAGAATAGACTAGTCAAGAATTCATAGAATCAAGAATCACTAAGCCAAGAATTCATAGAATCATGGAACACTAAATCAAGAATTTGTAGATCAAGAAACAGTAGGTCAAGAAACCCAAGATCAAGAAATTATATGCCAAGAAATAATAGGACAAGAAACTGTAACTCAAGAAACCATAGGTCAAGAACCGCTAAACAAGAAAACTCAAGGCTAAGAGACCGTAGGTCAAGAAATTATAAGGCAAGAAACTATAGATCCAGAAATCTAAAACTCAGATCGCGACAAGAATCATTAGAACGAAACGCCTAAGCAACTCAATCGTCTTACTCCTAAGATCTCGCGCCCAAAACGGAAACGCAAAATTCAGCTGATCAGCTCCGAATTAACCGAACAAATCTCCGACAAAAATGTAGGTACATCCTTCCTCGAAACATAACCCTTAATTTTGGTTTACACTAAGCGTGTACTTCTACTCCTGGATATCATTTCATCGACTTAATGCCGAGTGTATCATAAGGCTAGTTGACCTAGGCCATGTAGAACTCGAAGTTTGCTTTCAGCAGACTAGACAAACTGAACGTTTACCTATCACTCAGTCCTGATGGGACTACTCTCTAAACGGTCACCGTGTGACAACTATCTAGTCCCGAATGGATTACAATGTGAATGGTTACCTGGTAACCACGACTTAACCACGACTTAATCATACCTTGAACAAACAATATAATCAGAACGTGACTATAATAATAAATTGCGACACAGTCATGGGATGACTGCTTTTCAACTTCGTCATAGACATGGTGTGTCTACAACCCATTCGACAGACCTTTCGTACATACATGTCTCCCCAGACCCCCAAACGATCACGACTTCATTCAAAATTTCGGGACGAAATTTAATTAACAGGGGGAGAATGTAACAACCGGTCAAAAAGTCAAATTTCGCGCCAATTTTAAACTTTAAATAAATACATTTTGTGGTTTAAATGAAATATTTTATCTAAAATATTTACGAAGTTTATTGAACAAAATTGTAGAATTAAAATATTAAAATTTATATTTTAATCGGGTACAAAAACGCGGGCATTTTGTACTGTGGTTGGAGACCACAGTCCACAAAGGAGGGTGCTGAGTTTAACAAAACCCACCTCCACCCCTCCTCATTCTTTCATTTCATTTTCATTTTTCACACACTCCAACCCCAAACTCTCTCTATTTTCTCTCTTCATCAACCACCACCCACCACCGCCGCCATCATCAACAACAACAACGAGAGCAGCAGCAGCTGCGGATCATCTTCATCATCACCATCATCTTCACCATCTCGATCCGTCATTTTGAGCTCGAAATCGACATTTGGTAAGAACACCCGATTTCACACCTTTAAACTACTCGATTTATGTTTATTAACATGTTATTGAGTCCACACAACAAGAATATGTCCAAGAAATCGGTTAAAAACGTTTTAAAACTCGAAACCCACTTCAAAAATCGCAGCAGTTCATCGAGCGAGCCGAGTCGAGTAACGAGCCGAGTCGAGCTACGACCCAGACCGAGCTGCAAACCGAGCCGAAATGCGAGTCGAACCGAGCAGCGAACCGAGCTTAGCTGCGAGTCGAGCCGAGCAGTGAACCGAGCCTAGCTCGAACCGGATCGAGTAGCGAGCCGAGTCGAGCTGCGAGCCGAGTCGAGCTTCGAGCCGAGTCGAGCTTCCTGAACTGGTCTGATCTGCGAAATGAGTTTTTGCCCAACGATTCGACTTTCGCGTAATAACAACTACACTTTTTTTTTTACAACGATGAATTACGAACAAAAATTATATTTTTGTAAAATAGACAACGAAACGATTTTAATAATGATTTAATTGAGAATTATTATTATTACAAACCATCACAAACGGAACGTACGTAATTCTAAAAACTAAACAACGGAAGTGTACTTTCGTGACACGTTTAGCTAAACCGATTAGTATCTTACTCATATAACCTCACGTGTTTAGGGCACTAGGAGGTTACCATTCGGACAACACACGTATCGTAGGATCGCTGACAACTCACAGGTGAGTTTCCATAGCCCCTCCTTTCAAACTGTTATACTGTTTTGGGGTGGAATGCATACTCGTCGATTATTATTCAAAATCTATTTATGAAATCAATCATTGTAAATGATTTATTACAACTCGTACTAGACTAGGGCACTAGTCGCCAATGAAACACTTATATGAGATAGGTTTCAGGAACACGAACATTGATGGATAATAGGGATTATCCTTACACATCACTCAGGATTCAAGAACATTAATAGCTATAGGCTAACACTGTACGACACTGGAACAATTGAAATCATTGTACTCTAGGCTAGAGTACATGAAACTTAGAATTCAAGAATCCAAGAATCGAGAAACTAGAATACTAAGAAACTAGATAACAAGACTTTAAGGTCAAGAATACCAGAAAACATTAGAATCAAGAACAAGAACTCAAGGTCTAGAATACAAGAAACACTAAGATCAAGAATAAGAATTCAAGGACTAGAACACTAGAATCAAGAACAAGAACTCAAGGTCTAGAATACAAGAAACACTAAGATCAAGAACAAGAATTCAAGGACTAGAACACTAGAATCAAGAACTAGAATTCAAGGTCAAGAATACAAGAACATACAAGAATCAAGAAACTAGAAAACAAGATTAGATCAAGGATTATGTGCTAGGTCAAGAACTTATTTGCAAGATCAAGAACCTATTTACAAGATCAAGAACTATGTGCAAGGTCAAGAATTCAAGGTTTTCAAGATCAATAAAACAAGGTTTTCAAGATCAAGATTTTCAAGGACAAGATCAGTAAACAAGATTTTCAAGAACATACTTGCGTTTTACTTTCCTTATGTGATATGTGCTATTTATTTGAATTAATTGATACGTGTTAATTGCTACTCTGTGATATTATTACTTGTGTTATTATTGTGTGAACTGCTTAGATCAAGGAACTAGTTCAAGAATCACTTCAATTGAGTTCATCACTCAATCTAAGAAACTCAGGAATTCAACACTGTACACAGGGGTGTACTTCCAGCATAGGATTATAATCTTATACTTTAATCCTTGTCAACTAAACCTATGGACTCACCAGCTTATCGCTGACATATTTTAGTATGCATTTCAGGTACCGCTTTAGTAGGATCGGCCCGTCAGGATCCTAGCTCGAGTCGCATGCTTTCAACAAATGGATTTGTTGCATAACTTTTGTATTACAATTATGTAATGAAATTATTTTTGCGAACTCGCAATATGTATACATTCTATTTTGGGAATTGTATAACTATTTTCAAACGTCTCATTTAGAGTCGTTCATTATTTACCTTTGTGCTTGTGATATTTGATTGGTAACACCCGACCCGACCGCTTCCGCAAATCCGAAATTGGAGGGTGTTACATCCATCGTTATTTGTTCCCATTTCCATGTGGGCATTTCGGGTTGTTGCAATAGCCCAGACGGCTTTTGGTATTCAGCCTTGACCTTTGAATAAGTTAGACATTTGCTAACATAGGTTGCGATATCTCGTTTCATGGCAGGCCACCAGTAGAAATCCTTCAGATCGTGGTACATTTTGTCTGCACCAGGATGTATCGAGTAGTTGGACTTATGAGCTTCGTCAAAAATCAGCTTACGCAATTTATCTACACATCGAACCCAAATTCGGTTCATGAAGTACAACACTCCGTTGTCTTTCTTTTCGAGTTGCTTTTCCATCCCCTTCAGGGATTCATCCTTCACATGTTCGGGAGTGAAGGCAATTTGTTGCGCGTCACGAATTTGAGTAATGAGGTTCGAGTGGATAGTCAATCCCAAGGCTCGAACTTTGCGAGGTTTTACTCTTTCCATACGACTCAGGGCATCTGCTACAACGTTTGCCTTGCCTGGGTGGTACTTGATCTCACAGTCGTAATCGTTTAGTAATTCGACCCAACGTCGTTGTCTCATGTTAAGTTCTTTTTGGTCGAATATATGTTGGAGACTCTTGTGATCAGTGAAGATCGTACACCTTGTACCGTATAGGTAGTGTCTCCAAATCTTAAGTACAAAAACGACTGCTCCCAATTCTAAGTCATGAGTTGTGTAGTTTTTCTCGTGCAGTTTCAGTTAACGAGATGCATAAGCAATTACTTTGTCATTTTGCATTAGAACGCAACCCAATCCTTGATGCGAAGTGTCGCAATAAACTATGAAGTTTTCTACCCCTTCGGGTAATGACAGGATGGGTGCGGTGCTCAGTTTCTGCTTTAACAGCTGGAAAGCGTTCTCTAGTTTCTCACCCCAAGAGTGGTAAGGGGTTGGGCTATTTTTGAAAAGTTTGCGATGAATCACCTGTAATAGCCAGCTACACCAAGAAATTGTCGGATCTCGGATGGGGTTTTCGGTGCTTCCCAATTTTTGATTTCCTCAATTTTGGATGGGTCTACATGTATTCCCTTGTCATTGATCACATGACCAAGGAAATGAACCTACCGCATCTAAAATTCACACTTAGAGAACTTCGCATACAGCTTCTCTCTCTCAAGTAGTTCGAGGATGAGTTTTAGGTGTTGTTCGTGATCTTCTTTCGTTCGTGAGTATACTAGGATGTCGTCGATAAATACGATGACGAACTTATCAAGGTATGGTTTGCATACTTTGTTCATGAGGTCCGTGAACACTGCTGGTGCATTTGTCAGCCCAAAAGGCATGACTAGAAACTCGTAGTGACCATAACGTGTCCTAAACGCTGTTTTCGGTACATCCTCATCTCAAACCTTCAGTTGATGATAACCAGATCGTAGGTCAATTTTCGAATAGTAACTTGACCCTTGCAGTTGATCAAATAAATCATCGATACGTGGTAACAGGTATCGGTTCTTGATAGTTACCTTGTTCAGTTCTCGGTAATCGATGCACATACGCATGGATCCATCCTTTTTCTTGACAAACAAAACTGAAGCTCCCCAAGGCGAAAAGCTCGGTCGGATGAATCCTAAGTCTAGGAGTTCTTGCAACTGTGCAGACAGTTCCTGCATCTCTGATGGAGCTAGACGATAAGGTGCGCGGGCGATTGGTGCGGGTCTAGGCACCAGATCGATGTGAAACTCGACTTATCGCGGTGGTGGTAATCCTGGTAACTCTTCAGGATATACTCCTGGATAGTCACGCACAATAGGTACATCATCTATATGTCGTTCCTCGGGTTTCTTTTCTACAATGTGTGCCAAAAAGGCTTGGTATCCCTTTCGGAGATACTTACTGGCTTTCAAGCAAGTAATCATTTTAGTGGCACTCTTCCGTTTCTCACCTTGTATTACCAATGTTTCTCCTGTCGGTAACGGTAGGCGTACCAACTTTTCGAAACAGATAATCTCAGCGTGGTTCTTTGACAACCAGTCTATACCAACTACGATGTCAAAACTTCCCAACTTAACTAGTAGCAAGTCTATTTCGAAGAGATGACCTTCTAACTCTAAGGTGCATCCCGGTACTATTTCTCCTGACTCGATCAACTTACCATCGGCTAATTCTACAATGTATTTGTTATCTAGCTTACGGGATTCAAGTTCTAATAGTGGTCTAAAATCAACAGACACAAAACTTAAATCGGCACCCGAATCAATTAACACATAGGCATAATGGTTGTTTACTAGAAACGTACCAGTGACGGTGTTAGGGTCCAGGCGTGCCTCCTGTGCTCCGATCACGAATGCCCTTCCACAAGCTGGTCTGTTGTTGCCCTTGTTCTTCAGCTTCGGACACTCATTCCTGAAATGCCCTGTGTTGCCGCACTCAAAGCAGGCTTGTGGTTGGGTGGTGTTGGTGTTATTGTTGGTATTGGTTTTGGGTGATCTTCAGTCCTTGGTAAGATGTCCATACCGCTTGCAGTTGTTGCAAGGAGTACTGCAAGGACCATCATGATGACGGTTACACTTGGAACAGTAAGGCTTGTTCCCAATGTAGCCTTTCTTCTCTCCAGACCCAGTAATGTAAGCCTTAACAGTCTTAGGCTTCTTGGCGGTTTGTTGGTTCTGGTTTGAGTTTCCAGACCACTTTCTTTTGTTACTCCCAGAGTTGTTTCCAGTAGATGGTGCAGGTGTTCCACGACGAACAGTCTGAGCCATGAGTTCATGAGCCATACGAATGGCACTCTGAATTGTTCCAGGTTTTGACGAAGTGACGTTCCCCTGAATGTTCTCAGGAAGTCCACGGATGTATCTCTCGATACGTTTGCGTTCAGGATCAATCATGGATGGGCAAAGTAGGGCAAGTTGCTGGAAGCGAGTGGTATAGCCAGTAATGTTGGTTCCTTGCACAGTCAGATGCCAGAACTCATCTTCTAATTTCTAGATTTCCTCATTGGGGCAATACTCGTCCCTCAACTTCTTTTTCAATTCTTCCCATGGAAGTTGATATGCAACATCAATTCCCACAGAGTGAGCATACGAGTTCCACCACGGCATAGCACTTTCCATGAAAGTACAGGTGGAATACTTCACTTGGTAGTCTTTCTGGCAGTTACTGATTCTAAAGACTGACTCCATTCTCTCAAACCACCTGATTAATCCAATGGCACCTTCCGTGCCCTTAAAGTTTAGGGGTTTGCACTTGAGAAATTCATTGTAGGTGCAGGGTTTAGCAACAGGAGCATCGTTAACAGTGTCATCACTTATTCTGTTTCTCCGTGATGATTGAGCAGCCAGGGCTTCGGCTACTCCTTGAGAAACGAATCGTGAGAGTTCAGCAGCGGTGAAAGTTTGTCTCCTTGGCGGCATGTTCCTTCAAGAAGAGAAATGAAGAGAACGTGAGATTCTATACGAGTGAAATGATTATCATAGATGTATGTATACATGTGATAATATACAACAACACGAAGTGATAATCATAATTTCATTAGATAATAAGGTTTAGATTACAATGTACGAGTTTTCCAAAAGGTTACAAAATATAGAGTTATAAAAGATGCCGGGAATGCTACATCCGGTTAAATTACACGAGGTTTATACAAAATGTGATGGTGTTACTGCACACCCATCAGAGTAGGAAATTCTAGTAAAACCTACTAGCTACATAAGTTCGCTATACATAGTAGTTATAGTTGTCGTCGACCCATTCTAGATGCAGGTCGTGAGGATAGTAACGAGCTGCGAGTATGTCTCTGTATCGTGGAGGCGTATGGTAAATTGGAGCATCTTCTGTTGCTTGTTTGTACATCCACTTGATCCACTTTGTTGTCCTGTGCCTTAAGTTAGTGACAACTTCCTTCCAGTAGTGGATACGGTCTTAGATTCGTTGAGAGATGGATCTCTTAGGAATCCTCAGCTCCAATTCATAAGTTTTGCATTTAGATTTTAGTTCCCAGTTTTGGCCGTCTAAGTCTTCGGCCTGATCTCGTATCCTTTCGTATTATTCGATGTCAACCAATCCGAAGTTGTGATTTTCAATTCCTTCATTCACAATCTCTTCTATTGGTGCTATCTCTTCATCGAGATACGTGTACTGAACTTGTTCTTCATTGATTTGATCGTCATCCGACGTGTAATCATCTGGTGTGTAACTTGCCATTTCTCTACAAGAGCGAGTTCTATAGAAATGGCAAGAAAAAGGTTTTAGTCTTTGGAAGTATGTTAGATTTGAGATGTTTAGATATGATTTTCATGGAATCATATGAGTTCACTCTTACAGTGATCTAATGGTTTATCGGATTATCATTGTTTGACGTAGGTCGACGAGAGAGTTGTATTAGATGTTTCGAGAGGAAAATCAGCTATAGGAATAACTAAAGTATCATCGTGTGAGGCTTATTCATATACATTCTATATATAATAGCCTAAAGAGTAACGCGTGGGTAAGGCCTATGTATGTATATAAATATATATCACATAATAGCCTAGTGTGCAACTAGCACAAAACAAGTATAAGTCCCGATTCTCTCGTGGTCAGAGTCAACTAGTGTATTCCTATTCCAACATAACCATTTCAGACATTACATCATCTTTAATTAATTGTACATAGTTGATCAGGCTATGTTAAATTAAACTTATATGATGAAATCCCTGAACCAGTCATACCTAATAAGGAATACTGCCTAACGGTCATAGTCTAGGCCCACTAAATGCAACCTAGTTCACTATAACCTTAGGCTCTGATACCAATCTGTAGCACCCCCAAATTTACTGTTGGCGGAAGCATACTTTGGGGTGCTACTTATCAATAATCACGGCACATAAGATAATAATGAACGACATCTACATGCATCGTTTTGATAAGATACATTAAAATAATAATAGTACATAAGTTTTACAAAAGCATTGAGTTCACATGATTGATTTGAGAGATTTTAACACATATCTAATTATACAAAATGTAGAAATGCAATGAAATCTCTTGATAAAAGTGTTTGCATGTGACTCGAGCTAAGATCCTGAGTGGGTAAAACTACTACTGCTGATCACCTGAGAATACATGTAAAACGGGTCAGCTAAAAGCTGGTGAGCTCGCAGGTTTAATTAATACAATTTAATGAATGTTACACAAGAATTAGTAAATTGATTTGCAACCAAGCAAATAAATAATGTATATATATATCACTGCCATGAGCACATAGTCTGAGTTTAACTGTGGTGTCAGGATCCGCATTCAAGGACCTGATCGAGGGTGCCTCCCTAAGCGTGCCTAATCTACACTCTAATGAACAAATGCTAATGCGTCCGTTTGACCAGGTGGGGCTTCCAACATGGACGATGATTGTCAATCCTATATGGTACCATACACTAACATTCACGCTACAACCGTATTACCAAACTATGTTGTGGAGGGCTTTAAGCGATTAGATAAACAAACTCATGCAGTACAAAGTAATGATTTGATACTTGCGTATTATGAAAACAAATTGAGCATGTATTCTCACCCCAAAATAGTTCAAATAAGTAAAAGTTGGGCTATGAGACTCACCTGAGTCTGATGTGTGACTGTGATGTGAGAGCTAGCGGTTATAAGTAAGATTGTCGCCCAGATGGATATCCTTTAACGTCCTAAACGAAAAGAATATTAATGTAAGTGTTTGACTACTCGTCAAATCATGTTAACAATTTGATTGTTTTGAAAATTATTGATTCTCCAAGTTTTGAACGATTTGTTGGTGATAAATGTGTTTGAAAAATAAATATTATTTTTCGAGTTATGTTTATCGTTTGAACACTTGTTGCATGTAAGTATATACATATATATACTTATTAGTTGAATATATATTCGTATATATATATATATATATATATATATATATATATATCTTGTCGTTGTCGTATATATATTGTTTGTTCTTTATATATATATATATATATATGTTTGTCGTAGTCATGTATATATATGAACATATATAAATCGTCGTCGTATGAGTATATATACATATATATGATAATAGTCATTGTCCATATATATATAAACATACAAATTATAAAGTTTGTACTCAATAGTTTTACTCGTTCCATATATACTCCGTTTATATATTAACTAATAGCTTTTGTTTCCAAAATGGTCGCGTCCAATGGTTTCGTATTATTTGGAATAAATACTCACATAAAATATTGTCTCGTATCAAATGTAATCGTCTACGTGTTTGTATATGTTTAAAATCAAAGTTGTCACAATAATATATTTTCGTTTGAGTCGAGTATATATACAAATACGTAAGTTTTACTTATCCGAATGTAAATATATTTATACCCGTATTATTTGTCGTTTTATATATATATATATATATATATATATATATATATATATATAATGAGTTAGTTGTTAATTATAATAATATTAGATAGATAATTAAAATATTAATAAGGACTTTGTATATTAAGTAATGGCTATGTTTAGTATAATTAGTAAGGAACCAATTTGGGAAATGTTAACCATTCGGTTACACAAGCATAGCCGTACGGCTATGATTCTAGAGCTGTTCGGCTCACATTCCCTAGCCGATCGGCTGGGGTTTCCCCACCCGATCAGTTCACTTTTCTCAGCCGTTCAGGTATGTGTTCGTTCCAGTATGATGCTCTGTTTTTGATTTTATTTCAGTCCAGAATTAAACCACGTTTTTGCTATGATGTTAGGCTAATTCTTCCAAAAACGTTATAGCCAATAATTTTACAAGTTCTTTCAAGTGTTTTATTGTCACACCCCGTCTAAAGCGGAAACAACGGGGTATAACGGTGATAGGATCATTACACATCATTATAAAAAATTCTATATGAAATACAATATCCAATGTGTCATGATGCCAATAACATGAATAACAGTTCATGTCGTGCACACATTTCAACAATGAATTCAAAATCTTACAATTAAACGTACACTACAATGTTAAGGCAAAACAAGCCTTCACAAACAACCTTAATAATGTACCACAAGTCTTGAATAACTCTTAATGCAACCCTAAAGGTCCACTAAGTTCTCTTGTCCACTGTTTTAAGTCCACTAGTATAACCTGAAAAGATATGCTCAAAAACGTCAACACGAATGTTGGTGAGTTTCGTAGGTTTGAAACCAGACACCAGAAAATAAACATTTTGCTGTGATAATAATAAGTTAGGACAATGCTTGTAGAAATGGTACATATAAATGAAATTAGTGTAAATGAACAAATCTCAACAAAACAACCATGCGTGTTGTCATTACTCCCGTAGAGTAAGACGAATAGCTTATACGTCGGCGTGTTGTCAATACCCCCAAAGGAGCAAGACGAATAGCCTAAATGATGTCAATGTATCCAACTGGCGTGTTGTCAATACCCCCAAAGGAGCAAGACGAATAGCCTAAATGATGTCAATGTATCCAACTGGCGTGTTGTCAATACCCCCAAAGGAGCAAGACGAATAGCCTAAATGATGTCAATGTATCCAACTGGCGTGTTGTCAATACACTCAAAGGAGTAAGACGAATAGCCCAACGAGTCGGCGTGTTGTCAATACCCACAAAGGAGTAAGACGAATAGCCTCAATAATATTTTCAAGTAATGCACATAATTCCACATAATGTAACACATTTCAAGCATATGTCCGAAATGAAAACAAATGTAACCACAGCATGAAAACAAGTGATAAATCATGTGAGCATACTTTTCCCCTAATTTAAAAGTATGTGTATGAAAAAGGGGCCACGAAAACTCACCTTAAATAATAAAGTAAGTGTCACCCTTAAGTGTATCCACCAAACAATCTCACAATCGACAACGAGAACCCGTACGATAGGAATCCCTTATAATCAAAGTTTCTGAAAATTCGTCACCAACAGCAGCAGTTTACGAAATAATTTTTACAAAATAATCTATAGTGTTTCAGAGGCTGAAACCTAGCAATTTTAAGTAAAACTTCGAGATCGACAACTTTCTAGTTTTGACCGAAGCCTGAAAATGAACGTAAATAGGTCAAATCGGCCTCTGTTCATGACTGGAATTTTGGGACAAAATTTGTATATTTTTGTGATAAAAAAAATTTTAGGGTTAGGTTTAGGGTTATATTTATAGGTCTAGGGTCCAAGGGGTGTTGGGTTGAGTTGGGTTTGGCTTTTGGGAGTTGGATCATTTTCTTTGGGCCAAAATTGACAAATAATGAACTAAGTTGGCCCGTGATGTTTTAAGATTTAATACTCACAATTTAATTATGTTCGTATTCGCGTATATTTATCTAATCCTATAACTTCCATAAATTATTAAGGAAATATTTTCATGCCCAAAGCGAATATATAAGTTATCATTAACGAACTTGAATACAAATAAGAAATGATTTTGAACTGAGATTTTCGAATTACATTTTTGGTGACGGATGTCACAGTATCCCCCCGTTTTGGGAATTTCGTCCCGAAATTCAATCAGAGCCATATTGTCACCACGATCACTGAACAAGTGCATCTATATATAAGCTTGGCTTGATCCTTTCGTTCGCAAATAAACTCAGGTCTACGTTCTATCGGACCTTGACAACTAAAACTTTCTATGCTTTAGAATAAATTAAGGGAACATCATGCTCCTTCTTAGTTTTAGAATAAATTAGAACGTCGCAATTGAAAAGTATGATAAATTCGTCGAGATGCGGCTTACATACACGTTCGTTAAATATAGGAATGCTATAGTCGCATTAGTAAGATCGAAAGACATAACGAGAAATTTGAAATGTTCGTAAAAAGTACTAAACGCAATCTTAGGTATATCTGATTCAGGTACCCTCTATTGATGGTAACCAGAATGAAGATTGATTTTTGAAAACCATCGAACACCTTGAAGTTGATCAAACAAATCATCCATCCTTGGAAGAGGACAGCGATTCTTGACCGTAAATTTGTTAAGTTCACGATAATCAATGCACAAATGAAAAGAACCATCTTTCTTTTTGACAAATAAGATATGTGCTCCCTAAAGAGAATGACTAGGGTGAATAAAACCCTTGTCTTGGAGCATCTTAAAATCGATTATATAATTCTTGCATTCTAATAGTGTTAAGCGATTTGGAGCTTTTGCAACTGGGGTTGCTCCAAGAATAAGATCAATACAAAACGTTACGAGTATAGAGGGATATAGTCCTTCTAAGTCTTTCCGGGAAGACCTCGAGGGAATCGTTAATAATAGAATGTTTTGGAGTTTTTAACTTAGTAGCCTTTACGCTCATGAGTTGTTTCTTTTCGTCTTTGAAGTGTTTTATGAAAATCTCAGGTATTACACCACCATTTAAGTGGTATACGAAATACTTTCTCAAACATACAATTTCTACCTAAATTTCGTCAACTAATCAATCCCCACAACTACACCAAAACTTCCGAGTCCGAAGGGTAACAAGTCAATGCTAAAAGAGAAATCTTCTAGCACTAGAGTATACCTTTATGTAACGTCTTTTAGTCTCTATGCGCACTCATTAATAAAATTATTTCAAAGTCCCCCACTCAGTGAAAGCCATCGAGTTCCCTATTGTGTTGATTGGTGCCACTTGATGAGCTGTCATACGACACTCAATTGTAAAGTGACCTCTTCGGTTGCAGTTTGAATAAATACAACATGATGCAGATGTGTGATGATAGTGGTTACACCTTACTCACAGAAGATGTGAACCAGCGTAACCCTCTCTTCATGTGTTAGTATCAACGAATTTCTAAGTACCCTCTCGTTCTTGGTACTGTTTCTACATTCCCAGCCTTAATGGTTTCACCGATTAACAATCCATCCATCAGTATTGCGCCTTGGATAGTAGGAGGCTCAGTCACTTCTACCGTCCCGCGAGTTTCCAGAACAAATGTTGGTGTACTTCTCAATTCTCTTAGCTTCGAGTGCCACGCGATGAGGTCTAAACCTTGCCAACACATGAAATTGTTCGATATATGTTGCATGATTAACTCCCATTGTATAAAAATTTCCAAAACTTGATCACTAACTTCTTCATTTGATTATTGAAAGAATATTTCTCCTTAAACAGTGTCTTTACTTATTTTATTTATTTATTTAGTTATGTACTTATTATTATTACTATTATCATTACTATTATTATTATTTTTTTTTTCCGCGCCCTCACCACTTCATCATTTGAATTCTCGATATTAGTTCCGTTTTCACCTTCGGTGCCGCTAGCTCTACCATGATTCAATATGTTGTCACAAACCTTGCAAGACAATTTTTTAATATTAAGGCCCACCACTGTTGTGCAATGGTCGCAACAACATTGGAGTTCTTGCCTTCAATACCACAAATTCTTCCAGTTCAACCATCAGTTCTGTAACACCCTCAAATTTTAATGATTTGCGGAAGCACGATTTGGGTGTTACTAATCAATAACAAAGCACGAAGATATATAGTAAACGACTCTATATGCGTCGTTTTAACAAAATATATTAATATTGAAAATGTTTACAACATTTATAGCTTTACATAGCTCGAGTTTAAATAAAAGGAGATTTCAGTACATAAGTACTTGTACAAAATATACTAATGCAAGAAAATCTCAATAGTCTGTATGCTGACTCGAGCTAAAAGTCCTGAAGCCGAAGCAATCTACTGCTTGGTACCTGCGATACATGCTAAATAGGTCAGCTAAAGCTGGTGAGCTCACAGGTTTGAAATCAAGTAATAAAGTATGAACCGCAAGATTTAATAATGATTTGCATCTAGCAAATGAAATGATAATAATCGTCTATACAGCCATGAGCACATAGTTGAGCTTAACTCGAGGGCCGGGTCCCCTATAGAGAATTCCGGGCGAGGTGCCTCCACGAATGCCTAATCAACATTCGTCTTCCCAAATATTAGTACGTCCGTTTACCCGGTTAGTGCTTGCTAACCCGAACGAGGAGGGTCAATCCTATATGGTACCATATACTAATATTCACGCTACAACGTATTAACAACTATGCTGACGGAGGACTTTAAATGATTAGTTGTGAAAAACTCATGTAGTATATGAAAATGTTTGTACTTGCGTTCACATGTTAAAATAAGCAACCCCTGAGTAAAACAGTAAAAAGAGGGGCTATGAGACTCACCTGAGTCTGAAAGCGTTTAAATAAACGTAAGTTGATTAGCCGAGTGATGAAGTCCAAAGACTTGTAACCTGAGGGTGTCCACGACACGCGATGGTTATACACATGACTGTGTATCTCAAAAGATCACCCTTGTAGTTGTTACACAACTATATATATATGTCCAAATTACTACGATTTGGTTGATTTGTTAAGTGTTTGAAAACGTGTACGGCCCGTTGGTGATGGATTTGAAATAATAAACTTTAAGTATTATTATCATGTTATTGGTGTTTTGCACTTACAAGTGTGTTCCAATGTGTTTTATAAGTCGTATCGTATAAGTGTTTGAGGTTATATAGGTTCGACACTTAGTGAAATTTTAGTTTGAAAACCTGCTGTTTTATGCGACACAATCATGCGACACAAGTGTTTGTCATGCGACACAAGGGTTGTGTCGCACAAAAGTGCGACACAATACCTATACGACACAAGGGTTGTGTCGTATAGATTCGAGATGCTGATTCAACAGCGACATAGTGATTGTGTCGTATGAAAAATACGACATAATATGCGACACAACGTTGTGTCGTAAAGGGTACGACACAAAAGGATTTATACGACACTAGGTGCGACATAACATGCAAAATACGACACTACATGCGACACAAGGCTTGTGTCGCATTGAAGAACACCAGCCCAGAAAGTCCGACTGTCGAGATTTTTCCGGCCAAAAACCCAATTCAAACCCGTTTTTAAGCTATAAAATCGTGTTTTACACTTTGTAATGGACATATATAAGTTATATAAACAACTAACAAGTGAAAATACAAAGAATCGAGAGTTTTCGGGATTTTGTCGGAAACTTACAAAGTGGCGAAATGGAAATCCGAAAAGATAGAAGTGTAGATCGTTGCGAGGTGGTCGTGAATCTCTAAAAATATTGATGATCCGAGTGCGTTTCGTGGTGTTATTTGACGATTTTGTGAGTTTGTGGGTGTTTGGTGGTTTTGGAGAAAAGAAAGATAGAGAGAGAAGTTGGGAGGTGAAAATGAAAGGGAAAGAAAGAGAGATGTGAGGTTTTGTTGAAAGCCTCACCTTTTTCAGCTCCGCAATTGCGCTCCGCGCGGTGTTCGTTTTCCCGTTTGTTTAAACGTTAAATAATTATTTTATTTGTTTAGTTATAAGTAATTAAAATACGAACAATCACGCTTTATTTTTATTAAAATATTTCACTAATTACGATATATTTGAGTTGTAAAATATAATTTAGTTCGTTTTGTTTGTTTGCGTTTTTAATATTTTTAATCGCTTGCTTCTTGTTTGTACGATATGGATTATAATTAGAATATTATCAAAATAATTTTTTTGACATAATGTTATTATATAATGTCACGTCATTTAATAAAATTGGTCACCAACGTCCGTATTTAATTGAACCGAAATACATTCGATTTAAATTGCGTACGATTTAATCACATCGCATTTTCGTATATATTCAACCATATATATTTCGATACATTAATTAGCCTAACACAGAACTAATTACATGTATTAACAGAGAATTAGGCACTAATTACTAGTCCTAATTTGGCGGGTGTTACATTCTCCCCCTGTTAGAAGAATTTCGTCCCGAAATTTAGCTCGAGGTCGCGGTTGATGTAGAGTCGGTGAATAGCTGAGGATACTTGAGTCGCATTTGGTCTTCCCGTTCCCAAGTGAATTCCGGACCGCGCCGCGAATTCCATCTGACTTTGACGATGGGAATACGACTTTGTTTTAGTTGTTTGACCTCACGGTCCATGATTTCAGCAGGTTCCTCAACAAAATGAAGTTTGTTATCGACGCGAATCTCGTCGAGTGGTATAATGAGGGTCTCATCGGACAGGCATTTCTTTAAGTTAGAAATGTGAAAGGTAGGGTTCACGCTGCTGAGTTCGGAAGGCAGCTGCAATCGTTATGCTACGGGGCCAATCCGTTCGAGGATCTAAAAAGGCCCGATGTACCTGGGATTTAACTTCCCGCGTTTGCCAAAGCGGATGACGCCTTTCTAAGGCGATACTTTTAAGAGTACTCGATCCCCAACTTGGAACCCGAGTGGTTTGCGTCTCACGTCAGCATAACTTTTCTGACGATCACGTGCGGCTTTGAGTCGGTTTTGGATTTCCACAATTTTCTCAGTGGTGGCGTGTATGAGTTCAGGACCAGTGAGTTGACTATCTTCCACTTCAGTCCAACAGATCGGTGATCGGCACTTACGACCGTACAGTGCCTCAAAAGGTGCAGCTTTGATGCTGGCGTGATAGCTGTTATTGTACGAGAATTCGCACAACGGTAGGTGTCTTTCCCAGTTGGTACCGAAATCAACTACGCAGGCCCGTAGCATATCTTCCAGTGTCTGAATGGTTCGTTCACTTTGGCTATCGGTTTGGGGATGGTACGCGGTGCTCATATCGAGACGAGTACCCAATGCTTTTTGAAGTGACTGCCAAAAGTGAGAGGTGAAACGGGCATCTCTGTCAGAGATAATCAAGATTGGAACACCGTGTTGAGAAACAATTTCTTTGATGTAGATTTGTGCAAGGCGCTCCATTTTATCGTTTTCCTTGATTGCCAGGAAATGAGCAGATTTGGTGAGACGATCGACGATCACCCAAATGGTATCACAACCGCTCGACGACTTGGGTAATTTGGTTATGAAATCCATGGCAATTTGTTCCCATTTCCATTCAGGGATTTCAGGTTGTTGAAGTTAGCCGGAAGGTTTCTGATGTTCGGTTTTGACTTTCGAGCAAGTAAGACACTTGCTGACATAAGTGGCGATTTCGGCTTTCATGTTCGGCCACCAATAAAATTCTTTGATTCCGTGGTACATCTTATCGGATCCCGGATGGATAGAGTATTTGGACTTGTGAGCTTCATCCATCACCAACTCTCGTAGGTTCCCGAAATTAGGCAGCCAGATTCGGTTTGAGAAATACCTAATCCCGTTAGGTCTGGTTTCAAATTGTTTGTCAATTCCCCGTAAGGCATCGCTTTTGATGTTTTCAGGTTTCAGGGCTTCGATCTGAGCGGTATGAATTTGAATGGTAAGATCGTTGTGAATGGTCATACTGAGGGCTCGGACTCGAAGTGGTTTTGGTCGTTCCTTTCGACTGAGGGCATCGGCTACAACATTAGCCTTCCCTGGATGATACTTGATGTCGCAGTCGTAATCTGTAAGCAACTCGACCCATCGACGTTGCCTCATGTTAAGATCTTTTTGGTCGAAGATGTGTTGGAGACTTTTATGATCGGTAAAGATTGTGAACTTGGTGCCGTAGAGATAATGTCTCCTGATTTTGAGAGCAAAAACGACAGCTCCAAGTTCGAGATCATGAGTGGTGTAGTTCTTTTCGTGGATTTTAAGTTGTCGTGAGGCATAGGCAATGACTTTGTCTCGTTGCATTAACACGCAACCGAGACCTTGATGAGAAGCATCGCAGTATACCACGAAGTCATCGGTGCCTTCGGGTAGGGATAGAATGGGTGCACTGCAAAGCTTTTGTTTCAGAAGTTGGAACGCTGACTCTTGTTTATCGGTCCAATCAAACATTTTGTCCTTCTGAGTCAGTACCGTGAGTGGTTGAGCTATTTTGGAGAAATTTTCGATAAATCGCCGATAGTACCCGACAAGTCCTAGAAATTGCCGTACTTCGGTCGGTGTGGTAGGTGATTGCCAGCACTTGATAGCTTCGATTTTTGATGGATCAACGTGGATTCCCTGACTGTCGATCACGTGACCAAGAAATTGAACGGTTTTTATCCAGAATTCACACTTAGAGAATTTGGCGTAAAGCTCCTCGTGTCTAAGTAATTCTAGGATGGTTTTGAGGTGTTGCGCATGTTCTTGCTCGTTGCGCGAGTAAATGAGTATGTCATCGATAAAGACAATAACAAACTTGTCGAGGTAAGGTTTACACACCCGGTTCATGAGGTCCATGAATACAGCCGGTGCATTGGTTAGACCGAATGGCATTACCTGAAATTCGTAATGCCCATAACGGGTTCTGAAAGCAGTTTTTGGGATGTCGGCATCGCGAACACGTAATTGATGATAACCCGATCAAAGATCGATCTTTGAATAGAAACTTGAACCCTGAAGTTGGTCGAATAGATCATCAATGCGAGGAAGTGGGTATCGGTTTTTGACGGTCAATTTGTTCAACTCTCGATAGTCAATGCACATTCGGAATGAACCGTCCTTCTTTTTAACAAATAAGACCGGAGCTCCCCAAGGTGAAGAACTCGGTCTAGAGAATCCTCTATCCAGAAGTTCCTGTAACTGGGTTGACAACTCCTGAAGTTCGGATGGGGCTAAACGGTACGGTGCGCGGGCCACCGGTGCGGCACCCGGCACGAGATCGATTGAGAACTCAGCCTGTCTTTGTGGTGGTAGACCAGGTAGTTCTTCCGGAAAGACTTCGGGAAAGTCTCTAACAATTGGCACATCCTCAAGTCGCTTCTCCTCCGACTTCTTCTCTGTGATGTGCGCGAGTATTGCAGGGTAACCATTTCTCAGAATATTTCGGGTTTTTAAGCAGGAGATGATATTGAGTCTCGTCCCACCGGTCTCCCCCTGTATGATCAAGGTTCTACCGACGGCGAGTGGGATACGGACGATCTTATCGTAACAAACGATTTCTGCTCGGTGTTTGGACAACCAGTCCATTCCAATGATGACGTTGAAACTTCCAATTTCAACGGGTACAAGATCTATTGAAAAGGTTTCGTCAGCTAGGTTTAAAGTGCAATTAGGTATCACACTATTGGTTTCTATAAGTTTCCCATTTGCTAGCTCTACAGTGTACTTAACATCTAAGGCAACAGGAGTGATGTCAAGTAGTGGGCAAAACTCGTCAGAGATAAAGCTTCTATCAGCACCAGTATCAAATAGAACATAAGCAGTTAAGTTGTTGAGGAGGAACATACCCGAGACCACATTCGGGTCTTGGCGGGCGTCCCCGGAGTTGATGACGAAGGCTCTACTTCGGGTGTTGTGGTTGTTGTTATTGCGGTTGTTGTTGTTGTTGTTGTTGTTGTTGTTGCTCTGGTTCTTCAGTTTTGGGCACGTGTCCCTGAAGTGCCCGGGGTTCCCACATTCAAAGCAGACCTTGGGTGGCCTAGTGTTGTTGTTGGAATTGTTGTTGGTAGGGGAACTGCAATCCTGGGTGAGGTGACCATACCTCTTGCAATTGTTGCAAAAGGAGCCACAAGAACCTTCGTGGTGGCGGCTGCACTTGGAACAATAGGGTTTGCTCCCAGTGTAGCCCCGTTTGATGTCGGTGGTGGTGTTGTAGGCTTTGATGGTGTCGGATTTCTTGTTTTGTTGGTTTGGGTGGTTGTTGTGGTAGTCGGACCACTTTCTTTTGTTGTTGTGGGAAGATGAAGTGGGTGGTTCAGAATCTTGGCTCATTGCCATCAGGTCTTGGGCCAGTAGGATTGCACCGTCAATGGTGGTTTGGTTTGAAGAGGCAACGTGCCCCCGAACAGGCTCAGGAAGACCAAGGATGTACTTCCTGATTTTATCAGGTTCTGTGCTTACCATGGCTGGGCGGAGGGCAGCGAGTTGCTGGAATCTGGTGGTGTAACCATCAATATTACTGCCCTGAACTTTTAGGTTCCAGAACTCCTCGTCTAGCTTCTGGAGTTTGTCGATTGAGCAGTATTTGGCGGTGAGTTTTGCTTTCAGGTCCTCCCAAGAGAGTTGGTAGGCAGTGTCAGCACCCACGGATTGGGAATATGAGTTCCACCAAGAGTGGGCATCATCTTCGAGAGAGCTGGTGGCGAAGTTTACTTTGTCGTTCTCCGCGCATTTGCTGACACGGAAAACAGTTTCCATCTTTTCGAACCATCTGATCAGTCCGATGGCTCCTTCAGTACCCTTGAAGCTTGAGGGTTTGCAGCTCTGAAAGTCCTTGTAAGAACAAGGTTTAGTAGCGGGGGTTTCAGCGGCATCGCTGTTTCTTTCGGAATTCGGTGGAGTATTCCGAGCCAAGGCTTCAGTCACAGCCTGGGTTATGAGTGATGTAAGCTGAGCATCGGTGTATGGTCTTGTCTTTGGCGGCATGATTCTTCAATAAAAGAAATGAAGATACATGAGATTTTGTAGGAATTTGTAATAGTCACAGATGTTTATGTATAAAAGCGGTAATACATAACATCAATATGAAAATGGCAATTAATATGAATTGAAACAGCAAGGAATATTTGATAGATAATATGAGTTCAAAGGTTACATCCCATGGATGTATTACAAAAGGCGTCGGGAATTGTTAAATCCGACCGAATCATAAAGTAGTGCTTAAGTAGTTATTAGACTACAAGATAGATTACAAGGCAAAGACTACACTAGTCTTAACGTAGATTAATCTGTTCCATCATTTCAATGAGACGGTCCAAAGTATTTGCAAGTCTGTTGGCCTGTCGGGCGTTGTCTTCAGCCAAGGCCAGTCGCTGTACCAATCCGCGGGCATATTCTTCCGTTTCCCATGAGCGTTGTTCACATTCTTCTAGCCTGTGTTTCAAAAGGGCGGTTTCTACGCTTATCTCCACCACTTTGTTGAAAAGAATGTCTACATTGTTAACGGTGGTTTCGTGATCCTCGGAGACTTGTTCGATGCGTTCGAGGGATGTAAGTCTCCAGTTTTCGTTCGTTTCTTGCAACACGACATCCATGATGCGAAGTCGTTGCTCGTGTTGGTTCACCCTAGCGGCTAAGGCCGGCAAGGTGAAGTGAGTGGGGTACGGGCCAGCTCGAGGCAACCTGGCATTCCTTCTTTCTACCCTTGGGTTCTGTGACCCGTATTGAGAACGAGATGAATTTGATGGTGTGTTTGCCATTTCTGAGACAAAGCGTTAGTAAGAGTGAGGCCTATATCCATATAGTTCCTATATAATATAGCCTATTGAGTGTCTAGCACAAACATGTTTAAGTCTCGGTTCTCTCGAGGTTAGAGTCTTCTAGTGTACTTCTGTTCAACATAACCGTTTCAGACCTTACATCATCTTTCCTTAATTGTACATAGTTGATCAGGCTATGTTAAATTAAAGTCTTATGCTGTAATTCCTGAACCAGTCATGACTAATAAGAAAATACCGCCTAATGGTCATAGTCTAGGCCCTCTAAATGCAACCTAGTTCACAATAACCTTAGGCTCTGATACAAATCTGTAACACCCCCAAATTTTAATGATTTGCGGAAGCACGATTTGGGTGTTACTAATCAATAACAAAGCACGAAGATATATAGTAAACGACTCTATATGCGTCGTTTTAACAAAATATATTAATATTGAAAATGTTTACAACATTTATAGCTTTACATAGCTCGAGTTTAAATAAAAGGAGATTTCAGTACATAAGTACTTGTACAAAATATACTAATGCAAGAAAATCTCAATCGTCTGTATTCTGACTCGAGCTAAAAGTCCTGAAGCCGAAGCAATCTACTGCTTGGTACCTGCGATACATGCTAAATAGGTCAGCTAAAGCTGGTGAGCTCACAGGTTTGAAATCAAGTAATAAAGTATGAACCGCAAGATTTAATAATGATTTGCATCCAGCAAATGAAATGATAATAATCGTGTATACAGCCATGAGCACATAGTTGAGCTTAACTCGAGGGCCGGGTCCCCTATAGAGAATTCCGGGCGAGGTGCCTCCACGAATGCCTAATCAACATTCGTCTTCCCAAATATTAGTACGTCCGTTTACCCGGTTAGTGCTTGCTAACCCGAACGAGGAGGGTCAATCCTATATGGTACCATATACTAATATTCACGCTACAACGTATTAACAACTATGCTGACGGAGGACTTTAAATGATTAGTTGTGAAAAACTCATGTAGTATATGAAAATGTTTGTACTTGCGTTCACATGTTAAAATAAGCAATGTATCACACCCCTGAGTAAAACAGTAAAAAGAGGGGCTATGAGACTCACCTGAGTCTGAAAGCGTTTAAATAAATGTAAGTTGATTAGCCGAGTGATGAAGTCCAAAGACTTGTAACCTGAGGGTGTCCACGACACGCGATGGTTATACACATGACTGTGTATCTCAAAAGATCACCCTTGTAGTTGTTACACAACTATATATATATATATGTCCAAATTACTACAATTTGGTTGATTTGTTAAGTGTTTGAAAACGTGTACGGCCCGTTGGTGATGGATTTGAAATAATAAACTTTAAGTATTATTATCATGTTATTGGTGTTTTGCACTTACAAGTGTGTTCCAATGTGTTTTATAAGTCGTATCGTATAAGTGTTTGAGGTTATATAGGTTCGACACTTAGTGAAATTTTTTTTTGAAAACTTGCTGTTTTATGCGACACAATCATGCGACACAAGTGTTTGTCATGCGACACAAGGGTTGTGTCGCATAGAAGTGCGACACAATACCTATACGACACAAGGGTTGTGTCGTATAGATTCGAGATGCTGATTCAACAGCGACATAGTGATTGTGTCGTATGAAAAATACGACATAATATGCGACACAACGTTGTGTCATAAAGGGTACGACACAAAAGGATTTATACTACACTAGGTGCGACATAACAGGCAAAATACGACACTACATGCGACACAAGGCTTGTGTCGCATTGAAGAACACCAGCCCAGAAAGTCCGACTGTCGAGATTTTTCCGGCCAAAAACCCAATTCAAACCCGTTTTTAAGCTATAAAATCGTGTTTTACACTTTGTAATGGACATATATAAGTTATATAAACAACTAACAAGTGAAAATACAAAGAATCGAGAGTTTTCGGGATTTTGTCAGAAACTTACAAAGTGGCGAAATGGAAATCCAGAAAGATAGAAGTGTAGATCGTTGCGAGGTGGTCGTGAATCTCTAAAAATATTGATGATCCGAGTGCGTTTCGTGGTGTTATTGGACGATTTTGTGAGTTTGTGGGTGTTTGGTGGTTTTGGAGAAAAGAAAGATAGAGAGAGAAGTAGGGAGGTGAAAATGAAAGGGAAAGAAAGAGAGATGTGAGGTTTTGTTGAAAGCCTCACCTTTTTCAGCTCCGCAATTGCGCTCCGCGCGGTGTTCGTTTTCCCGTTTGTTTAAACGTTAAATAATTATTTTATTTGTGTAGTTATAAGTAATTAAAATACGAACAATCACGCTTTATTTTTATTAAAATATTTCACTAATTACGATATATTTGAGTTGTAAAATATAATTTAGTTCGTTTTGTTTGTTTGCGTTTTTAATATTTTTAATCGCTTGCTTCTTGTTTGTACGATATGGATTATAATTAGAATATTATCAAAATAATATTTTTGACATAATGTTATTATATAATGTCACGTCATTTAATAAAATTGGTCACCAACGTCCGTATTTAATTGAACCGAAATACATTCGATTTAAATTGCGTACGATTTAATCACATCGCATTTTCGTATATATTCAACCATATATATTTCGATACATTAATTAGCCTAGCACAGAAATAATTACATGTATTAACAGAGAATTAGGCACTAATTACTAGTCCTAATTTGGCAGGTGTTACAAGTTCAATCACCACTATCACTTGTATGACTACCACCCAGTGTTTCTCCTCCATGAGTAAAATTTACGTGTATTGCGTCTTAGTAGCATGCTTGCTATACTTTCGAATTAATATGAGTTTAGAATAGTTGAATACTTTGGAGTTTGTCAAGGCATAAATGCACAAGACTCACAAACATAAGATTGATTCGGTAACGAATGCAATTAGGATTTTATTACAATACGACACGGAGATAGCACATGAGACACACAAACATGGTCGGATAAGCACACATACGTCGGAACACCTTTGTCAATTACGTCTGCAGCCGTAATTGTGAAAGTATTCTTTCATACCCATACTTATCTTCCAAGTCTTTGTATCACAATGAGCTTTGTATTCACGGAAAGAGATCAGATAGTTATAGAATCCTAAGTATCATGTAGACGAACCACATAAAGATTCGTAAGATGATGAAGAAATGCTTACAACGTCCTCCTTACTTGAAATGGTTAAGATGAATGATCGACACTAGCTACAACTAGCTTCACGGAATTGTATGCACACATAACTTCCTAACTCATGTTCTATATGTGGTTCCTTATTTATAGTCTAGGCCAATCCACCTAGATCTCTATAAACAATGGCTCAGATACCAATCTGTCACACCCCATCTAAAGCGGAAACAACGAGGTATAACGGTGATAGGATCATTACACATCATTATAAAGAATTCAATATGAAATACAATATCCAATGTGTCATTATGCCAATAACATGAATAACGGTTCATGTCGTGCACACATTTCAACAATGAATTCAAAATCTTACAATCAAACGTACACTACAATGTTAAGGCAAAACAAGCCTTCACAAACAACCTTAATGATTTACCACAAGTCTTGAAAAACTCTTAATGCAACCCTAAAGGTCCACTAAGTTCTCTTGTCCACTGCTTTAAGTCCACTAGTATAACCTGAAAAGATATGCTCAAAAACGTCAACACGAATGTTGGTGAGTTTCGTAGGTTTGAAACCAGACACCAGAAAATAAACATTTTGCTGTGATAATAATAAGTTAGGAAAATGTTTGTAGAAATGGTACATATAAATGAAATTAGTGTAAATGAACAAATCTCAACAAAACAACCATGCGTGTTGTCATTACTCCCGTAGAGTAAGACGAATAGCATATACGTCGGCGTGTTGTCAATACCCCCAAAAAAGCAAGACGAATAGCGTAAATGATGTCAATGTATCCAACTGGCGTGTTGTCAATACCCCTAAAGGAGCAAGACGAATAGCCTAAATGATGTCAATGTATCCAACTGGCGTGTTGTCAATACCCTCAAAGGAGTAAGACGAATAGCCCAACGAGTCGGCGTGTTGTCAATGCCCACAAAGGAGTAAGACGAATAGCCTCAATAATGTTTCCAAGTAATGCCCATAATTCCACATAATGTAACACATTTCAAGCATATGTCCGAAATGAAAGCAAATGTAACCACAGCATGAAAACAAGTGATAAATCATGTGAGCATATTTTTCCCCCAATTTAAAAGTATGTGTATGAAAAAGGGGCCACGAAAACTCACCTTAAATAATAAAGTAAGTGTCACCCTTAAGTGTATCCACCAAACAATCTCTCAATCGACAACGAGAACCCGTACGATAGGAATCCCTTATAATCAAAGTTTCTGAAAATTCGTCACCAACAGCAGCAGTTTACGAAATAATTTTTATAAAATAATCTAGAGTGTTTCAGAGGCCGAAACCTATTAATTTTAGTAAAACTTCGAGATCTACAACTTTCTAGTTTCGCCCGAAGCCTGAAAATGAACGTAAATAGGTCAAATCGGCCTCTGTTCATGACTGGAATTTTTGGGACGGAATTTGTATATTTTTGTGATAAAAAAAAAAAATTTAGGGTTAGGTTTAGGGTTATATATATAGGTCTAGGGTCCAAGGGGTGTTGGGTTGAGTTGGGTTTGGCTTTTGGGAGTTGGATCATTTTCTTTGGGCCAAAATTGACAAATCATGAACTAAGTTGGCCCGTGATGTTTTAAGATTTAATACTCACAATTTAATTATGTTTGTATTCGCGTATATTTATCTAATCCTATAACTTCCAAAAATTATTAAGGAAATATTTTCATGCCCAAAGCGAATATATAAGTTATCATTAACGAACTTGAATACAAATAAGAAATGATTTTGAACTGAGATTTTCGAATTACATTTTTGGTGACGGATGTCACATTTATGAATTAATCTTCACTTGTATACATTTTCAAATTTGTACAGAGTATATTTATTTTTACTCGATTCATCATCACCAATAATTTCTTATACAATGTTTTGATCTCAACTCTTTCACAACCAACTAATAATTTCATGATATAATCATAATTTATGAAGTGTATCCATTATATATCAATTATATATGAACAAAGTTTGAAGTTAAAATTCTCACAGTGGTGATGATGATGGTCTGAGGTGATGAAGATGATGATGACACGGTGGTGGTAATTGATGATGATGAAGAAACGGAAGTTAGATGTTGAAGATGATGATTTTGTTGATTCAACTCCACTGCTTGTTGCTTGTATCCGATGAAGAAGAAGATAATAATCGAGAGTGAATTATTGATGGTATGAGTTTGGGTTTGTGGAGGAGTAGTATATATTTTAAAAGGATACGGCTCAACACAGGAGTATGTCTCCAATTATTGAGAGTTTGGTGGGTATTTTTACCCGTTAATTTCATGTATGGGTCCAATTGTTAGTGAAATTTCATTTACATTTCGTAATTATATTTTGAAGTATTTCTCCAATTACTTTAATATGAAGGGGAGAAATAATACTTTTATTATTTTTGACCTTTGGGTACCTTTTGTATTTGTTTCTGTTCGCGCGGGACACGTTTTAAATAAAATGTATATTTGTTTTCGTTTCATTTTCGTTTCTGACTGATCGTATAATATTTTCAAATAAAAATATTTAAAAATATTTTTGAGTTCATTTCTGAACTTTTGTATCACCAACGATTGTATTTGTTTTGTGTCGGATTCATTCCGATATTGTTTCATTTCGTTTAATTTATAATTATAAATAATTATAAATTTTTGTAATGCTTTTTGTCCAAAAGTTTTGGGCACGCTAGACTTATCTCACATCAGGGGTTTAGTCTAAATTTGTAGGGAATTATCGTAATTAACACGTGAAATTAAGTATAAATATATACCTAATTTGGAGGAGTGTCACACCTCCGCACCACCGCCACACTACTGCTACACCTCCGCACCACCGCCACGCTACGGCACCACCTTCGCACTACCGCCGCACCACACATGCTGCAGTTCTGCTTCGATCGTTCTTCTTCTCTCCTTTCTATTCTAATTTCTTCGCGCTAAATATAAGGTATAATTTCTGTTATCAAATTCAGTTAAGTTATTCAATTATTCGATTCAATGCACAATTATCTGATTGAGGTTGTAATTTCAATCTTAATTAGTAAGTGGAGGCTGTATGCTTAAGCTTTTTAGATTTTTTATGTGTTTATATTTTAGTGAATGAGAATTGATATATCCTTTGACATCTTTGATTTCAGTCTTGTAGACATCAATAAATTTAGACCTATTGATCTCTCTGTTTTTACATATTGATGAGCTATTATTTTGTGTGCCTTTTAAATATATAATATTATGAAATTGTACTCATCTATGTGTTTATGTTATTTTGTGTGCCTTGACTTCCCCAAGAACATGAGCATGGTTGCTGTGTGTTCCAAAAGTATGGCTCAGTCTTCAAGGAAAGGAGATAAATATAGGTGGACTTGACATCTATGTTTTTCAATTGATATCAGTGTTGTAGACACTAATAGAAGTAGAACTATTTACATCTCTGTCTTTTGCATAGTGATGAGCTCTTATTTTGTTTGCCTAATATAATTTTCATGTATATGACAGTATGCTTATACATGTGTGTGTTAGTAGCTACTAATGTGTAGATCTTAATATGCAAAATGCATTCTACACTTGTTTATATAGATATTTACTTCATCTTATTCTAGGTTGATAAAGTACGGAGTACAATTTAGGACATTTGTAAGTCATTGGTTTGCCAAGGAAATTCAGGAAATCGATTTTTTAGTGAAAATTGAGATATGATTAGCTTACAAAATACAAGTTATTACATGGTGTTTCTGATATGGTAGATTATAATGGATTTTGATTGTAGTAGATAATTGTATTTTGCATTTCGTAGTACCTATGTTAGTCATCTAACCAAGAAATGTTTATGCTTGTTTCTTATTATGATAATTAATGCATTAGTTAATTGTACTCTACGCAATTATTGATTACAAAAGAGTTCTGTATTGCACATGAACTTGAAGCTCTAATTAATGCTTGTACTTTCTTTTGAATTTGTCAACTTGAACTCTAAAAGAGAGTGTTTCCCCTCAAACATATATATGTACTACAACCTCCATTATTGTTTGTTTAACAATATAGAGCAATATAGGGAACAAAGGATGGTGGTGTTCAACCTCATGAGGAACAATATACCGTTTTAGTCGCATTTGTAATGATGGATGCATTTTGAATGCCTTAGATCTAATTTATTTTAACTTATTTAATTATTTTGACTTATTTGCTAATTTGACTTGCATGTGAAACAGAGCCTGTTGGTGCCACCAGATAAGATATCGGAGAAACCTCGTCCAGTGTGTGAAGATCTTGAATCGCTCAAGTAAGTTTAACCAGTTAATGGAAGTACATTATGCCATTATGTAACTGGTGAAATTTTACCCAACTAAGATTGGATACCATGTAACATCTCAAAATCCAAAAGTATTATTGTGAATAAAGTAATAATAACTGTTTTAAATTATATTTACTTTAGGTGAAATAAAATAGTAATAATTGTAAGTCGGTTTTAAAGTTCCAGACAATAATAAGTATGGGGAATTAAATAAATACAATTATATATATCTAATATTACACACACGTATAGAAATAAACTCTAAAATTCTCTAGAGAGTTCGTGAGGGAGCGGGAGAAATCACAGGGACGATTCAAGCATCAAATCCCAACTTCCAATCTTCAAATTAGAGTTCTATTAACTCGATTCTTTCCTTCTTAATCATCCTAACACTAGGTATGATCTTGTTTCTCTTTGTTCTACCCTAAAATGGGTTTTCATGAGGATTTGAATAATTAGTAGTTTTAATCTGAAATTGAGGATAGAAATCGATTGAATTGATGTTAGTTGGTATTATTATGATCATTGGTAATCCTATAACATGAGAAAAATGATGAAACTATGATTTGGTGTTCATAAGTGATTCTAGGGTTTTGTTAAATAATGATGAATTGGTATTAATTTACTCTAATTATTAGTTAGATATGATGTATGAAGGTTATTAGTGGTAATAGAAGTATTGAATTAAGAAGTTAATCACTTGAGCTAAAAGTGATTATGGAAATAATTATGGTTTAGAATAATGAATATGATGAACTAGTGATATTTAAAATGTTAATACAAGTAGCCAAATCATATAAAAAGTGAGATTATGTGTAGTTGATTAAAGGATTGAAATTGGTCAATCCAATTAGGTGATGGATTGATGTTTATGATTAGTGAAGTATGATGATTATTAGTGACTAAATATGTTGTTATTGTATCGATATGCTAAATGCTAGGTGATCAAGAATGGTGGCTTTGTTATTCGAGTGTGAAATCATACATCTACCTTAAAAGGCAAAGGTGAGTGATACGAGGATTAATTGAGTAATGATTGTATGCTCCGGATTGCTTACGAGCAAGAGGTTCATACAATCGTTTGGAATATTGTTTGTTTCTTATAATTGTTTCTCATGATTGTTCCTATGTTGTATTATATTTCGTATCTTAAGAAATATTGTTGTTGACCATTGTTGTTAATTGTGGCTAGTGGTTGAGTTATTTGGAAGTAGTATAGTATTATGTGGATCATGTGAATTATGTGGATTATTTAGATTATATGGATTGAGTATTGTAGAGATTGATTGTTACGAAATAAATGATTATTACGAAATAAGTGCTTGGCACTACTTGGTATCTATTAAGCTTGGTATCCATTACTATTGATTGGTGCCGTGCTTACTTGTATCTATTGAATCACGGATCCGTACGAAATATAGAGAAATCTCTACAGTTGCTCAATAGTATCAATTTAAGGAGATAAGTGATTATTTGATAATTGTATCATGTTGGGTGCTTTTGGTGAATTATTCCTTTAATTGCTTGTATACTCACTAAGATTTATGCTTACTCGTTTAAGTGATTCTATGTTGTAGGTGCTTGGTTCGGTTGAACCAATTGGATGAAATGTGATTACGAGAAAGTAGCGTGGACTGAAGCTTGTAGTATAGTTAGACAAGCTTTTCATTCTGTTAAATTGTCGTTGTTGATTACCATTGTGTAGATTGTCCAAAAGGTTTTGATTTAGTGAAATATTTCAAAGATATATTCATTGTGGTTTTGTAATAATTAAATGTGGAATTTAAATGGAAGCAACGCAAAATGAGTTTACTTGAAAAAAAAATCTTGTTAATTCTGGGCGTTTCAAGTTGGTATCAAGCGATTGTTTAAGAGAATTAGGTAATCCACGATAGGATTGCATTAGCTTAAACCTATATGAATTATTTGAATTGTTATGTTAATTATGAGTAGTAGTGAGGTTGCTTAGATTGAACTGATATGATTCCTTATAGCGAAATATTTGAAGGTTGTTATGTGTTAAGTTAGTAATAGAAGAGTTAAATGAAATATTAGTATCCTAAATAATATAATTGGAGCCATATGGTTAGTTAAGGCGGAAAGTGTCTAATAGTCGAAAAGTGTGTCTTTGACTTGGTAAAGTCAAAGTTTAATGTAGTAGTGTCAATTTGGGTAATGGTTATGTGTAAAGTGATAAAAGGGGTTAGACGTTCATGTGTATGTTATTGATCATAGTTTGGGTGAATTTGTGATCAAAATGTCAAATATTGAAATATGGTGCATTGGAGTGATATGATATGTTGTTAGAATTAATTGAAATCAAGTATCAAATAGTTAAATTGTGTTAGAATTGATAAAAGTGTCCAAATGGACCCTAAACGGGTCAAGGTGTCAAAATGAGTAATGATGTAAGTATGGTACTTGTGACCCTTGCTTTAAGTCACAAATGCATGTAGGAATATGTTAGCAAAAAGCCAGAATCTAAAACCAAGTGGTTTAGAATATGAGTATCCTCTAAAATGGTCCAAAATGACCATAAATTGGTGAGACGCCCGTTTTCTCGTAAAACATTTATTTTGAAAAAGTGTAAAAAGGAAAAGTGTCATTTTGGTATAGTGAAGGTGCCTGCAAAATTTTAGAATCTAACTCTAAACAAGTAAAAAGTTATACGCGATTGAAATTGGCTAAAAATACGAGTTTTGCTGAAACTCTGATTTCTACTTGGGAACGCGATCCCAATGATTTTTCTGGATCGCGTTCGTACGTGTATTTTTGTCACAGTCTACTTTTGTGCTTGGGAACGCGATCCCAGCCAAATTTCCAGGATCGCGTTTGCATGTGTATTTCGTGATCAAACAACTTTTGGTCTATTGAACGCGATCCCGTTCAATTCTCCGGATAGCGTTTGTATGAACAATTTAGTTACAGAAGGATTTTAACTGTAGAACGCGATCCCAAGCTCTTGTTCCGGATCGCGTTAGTGAGTAAAAAAATTTTTTTGCGACGTTCGAAGTAACGCTTGACGTAGAAATTATATGATAAAATTTCGGTGTCCGATTAAGACGAAATTTACATGGTCACTCAAAAACGGCCCAACGGTCAAAACTCATCGCGTTGCCAAGAGCCCTGTCAGTTTTGGGCACTTCGGGGTCATCTGGGACCCGAAAATGGTATTTTATTGTTTTTCAAACCCTATTTTGGGCTTTTGACTTACGTTTCGAATTGGACTTTTGATCCTTCAAGCCTAGAGATCATTCCTTTGGTAATATTACATTAGAGCTCGTTTTTATGATATTATACCAATTTTGAATATCGACTGAATTAAAGGAAATAAGGAAATAGTTGAATTATTAATTACAAGACATGATTTAAATTCCTTACTAACGGAATATGTGATATCTTGATTTAAGAATACGTGGATATATGGCTAGTAAATTGTTTTGACTGTAGGCAAACAATCAATGAAATAAATTGTGGATATGCTTACGAAATATACAGATTATGTTATCGTTTTAATTGATTAAAGAAGAGGTCTTACATAGTTATGTATTTGTTATTATCATTGTACATTGTGAATTTAGTATCATGATATGCTTTTGTTATGAATTGTGTAATTGAGCATTAGTGTAGAGATTCTTTATTACGAAATAACGATCATACGAAATATTGATTATACGAAATATGTGCTAAGCACAATGGCATCTGATGGACCGCGGGTCCGTTTGGGAGTTTAATCTCTACCTAAGCTCAATTGTTGTTTGATTTTGATTATATGTGTAAGTGTGAAATAATGACATGATTAATATATGTCATCATTATGTGATTAATTGTTATGTGATTAGAAATATATGTGCTTAATTGACTGATGAATGAATCAGAAAATGAATTTATCAGAGACAAGTTGGAAGGTGAAATAAATGATATTGGCTGGAATATGTGAAATTTCTTGCTTATCTGAAATCTAAGATTTGAAATAAATCAATTATATATGAACAAGGTGTTATCAAGTGTTCTACTTGTTGTGGATAATTGTATTATGTGTTTATATGGAAATTACATTAAAACTGGATGGTGTGAATGATAAACGCTCAAAAGTACTATATTTTAGTAGTATTTTACTCATATTCTTGGATGTTTCTATTGCATTTAATTAAGAATAGATATTGATTTCATTCATATTTGCAAATAGATGTGGAAATGGAGCGTTTATGAAGAAAGGAATGGAAAACAGTCAATAAACGAGCTAAATGATGCATGTTTGAAGAAATAAGTGAAGCCGAAGTCGAAGATATAATCAAATGAAGAAAAATCAAGAAACCGGCGGGAAATCCAATCCATACGCCGTATGGAAGTCCATACGCCGTATGGATTGTGGCGCAGAAGGCCCAGGTTACGCGACTCTGGGCTGGGCTTGAAATTGATCCATACGCCGTATGGAAATCCATACGCCGTATGGAAATCCATACGCCGTATGGAAATCCATACGCCGTATGGATCAAAAACCACAGAAGTATAAAAACGCGTTAAAACCCTAAAAACGATAGTTTTAGGTTGTTTTTCGTTTCCAGAGGTTTATATTCGGTTTTTAGGTTTAAGTTACGAATTAGTTTAGTATATTGGAGGTATAAGGGCTCGGGATTGAAGTTATTCATCGCGGATCGTTGTAATTCGTCTTTATTGATTCCGTATAACTCTTTTATTCGATTTCATTGATGAATTTGTTATTGAATAATCTGATTATTTCTGTTTTAATGATGAATTGAATATCAAAGTGATTGTGTAATTGATTGAACTTGGATTATGATTGTTGAACGATTATAATTGCGTATTGACTAAGTTATTTAATTGAAAACGGTTATATTACTCGCGAATCCTTGTTTATTGGTAAATGGTAGTTATTAGTTCTCAACGTGGTTGATAATATCAATGAGATTGAGTTCCTTTGATATTATTAATTATTGATGGTTTTAATCTTAGGGTTTTGATCATTGCTAAATAGATTGAGTTTGATAGGTTGAGAAATTAATAATTATTCACTTTAAAATGAATGAGACAATAAGTTAATTATTGGGTATTGTTGAGTCATACCAATAGAGTTAATTATAATTAGTTGTGAATGTTTAATGCATGATTTAGGGAAAGGTACACAATTGACTGATCATCTTGTGACATTGGAACCAGTGTTTAATGTTGGACCTTAGATTGTAGGAATTAGTTGGACCCGAACCGTTGGTTAATTCACATTCAATTTAATGACATTGAACAATTTGGTGTTAAGTTGATCTAAAAGAATCACAATTAGATAATCAATACGTAATGAATCGGGAAATATGAATCTGAGTGACATTAATTATACAATTACTTATTCCTTCCATTTAGTATTTATTATTATTTATTTATTGTTTTAAATTAAGTTTTTATTTAAGTTTAATTGTTTTAAATTAATGTTTTCTAAACAAATGTTCGACCGGAATTAAAACGCCCCCCATTACTTACTGTTTTCTAGTTGATCGTTAATTTCTATTTATAATAAATCCGCCGTTCCCTGTGTTCGAATCTGACTTACCAAATCTATATTTACAATTGATCGGGTATTCTTGCCTGGTTGCTTGAAAGTATTTATTAGGTATTTCTATTTATAAAATATAAAACAAGACGCGCTTTCATAGCACATCAGTGAAATAGCCTGAGAAGGAAGTGTGTATGACATAATCTGACGACGTCTGGCCAACGTAGTTATATTATGCTATTCACATGGAATTGTTGAGGCTGCTGAATATCAAAAAGATTTGATGTAATTTTAGAAAAATAGTATTGAATTGTATCGGATAAAGGCAGAAGCATGTAAGCCTATGCCTTGTAAATGAGTACAGTATCAATATGATACGATTTCGGTATGGAATATAGAAATGAAAAGTAATAAGTTGAATACGAAATATTTATGAATATGGTAAATTGATGTTGGCAGAAGTATAATATATTTGAATCTGATTTTGAAGTAATATTAAAGTTGTAATCCAATATTAATAGTCGATATTAAGCAACCTTAATATATGTGAGTGTAATACCTTAAAATAAAAAGGAGAATCAATGTTGCATTTAATATTTGAAGAAGCGTGCTTCTGAAAGGATATCGAAATATAGCTGAGAAAGAATCAGGAAATAACTGAAATAAAGAAATAGTAAACCACTAGAGTATAGTCATAATGTGGTACCTGTTATAAAAGAAATAGATGTTAATCGAAATAAAACAGTGTTCGCCCCTTAATTATGATTTTATTATGAATTCTGTTATTAAAAGTATTATGAAAAATCTTAAGTGGGGAAGAATTTTGTGATTAAATGATGAGTAACATGTTGACAGAGAATTATGATTGATCAGTTGCTAGCTGAGGTTGGTACTGATTCTGTATTAGAGCTGTTTACGAAATACGATAATCTTGGTATTCATACTTTGCTGTTGTAGCCAGTATGATATTATGGAATATGTTATTATTAGTACTCATGTTAGTGTAGCTGTTGCTAATCTGTACTGCGTCTGGCATCTATTGTAGTGTAAATTGATGCTAAATGGTATTGTAGTTTTCATAACCACTAATGTGGTCATTATAAAGAAATAAGTAGTTATGTGTTTCAAGATGTTTATATGGCTAATAAAAGATGACCCAGGTGAGTGGTTTGTATGAGATAGGATATATGCACAGTATATGTGCGTGGGTAAAAATAGAAACATGCACATTCATAGAAATGTGAATGTGGAAAGAATTGAAAACATGTATCTATATTATAAGTTACTCAAAGAGATAACGTATCTTATGGGTATTAGATATGATGAAATAATTGGTATCATTGCACATTGTGATGGATATTGTACTCTGTGCTAGCAAAATGAATAGAATTAAAAGCATAATTACGGATTAATTTGAAATACGCACTGTTTATGTGCAAATTAATAAAATGAAATATATATATATATATATATATATATATATATATATATATATATATGTAAGTGACTTACTATATATGCACATATTGTGCTTATCTGACTAGAAATATATGCATTACAATCATATGCATAAGTATCTAAGAAGTATACACACTTTATGTACATATGATGAATTGTTAATTATGTTATTAAAGTTGTACGAAATATATAGCTGGAAAGCTATTAATACCAATACAATATATGTATTTAGGTTTGTCTGGAACTAAAATGAAATATGAATTAAAGAGATTAGGTGGATACATGAATAGTGTACATTCATGATATGAATCAATTGATTGTGTAAAGTATCATATATGAAATAAACGCTTCCGCATATATAGAGAAAGTATTGATACGAATATATACGAGTGACATTCGTGAGGACACGAATGAAATAAGTGGGGGAGACTTGTAACATCCCAAAATCCAAAAGTATTATTGTGAATAAAATAATAATAACTGTTTTAAATTATATTTACTTTAGGTGAAATAAAATAGTAATAATTGTAAGTCGTTTTAAAGTTCCAGACAATAATAAGTACGGGGAATTAAATAAATACAATTATATCTATCTAATATTACACACACGTATAGAAATAAACTCTAAAATTCTCCAGAGAGTTCGTGAGGGAGCGGGAGAAATCACAGGGACGATTCAAGCATCAAATCCCAACTTCCAATCTTCAAATTAGAGTTCTATTAACTCGATTCTTTCCTTCTTAATCATCCTAACACTAGGTATGATCTTGTTTCTATTTGTTCTACCCTAAAATGGGTTTTCATGAGGATTTGAATAATTAGTAGTTTTAATCTGAAATTGAGGATAGAAATCGATTGAATTGATGTTAGTTGGTATTATTATGATCATTGGTAATCCTATAACATGAGAAAAATGATGAAACTATGATTTGGTGTTCATAAGTGATTCTAGGGTTTTGTTAAATAATGATGAATTGGTATTAATTTACTCTCATTATTAGTTAGATATGATGTATGAAGGTTGTTAGTGGTTATAGAAGTATTGAATTAAGAAGTTAATCACTTGAGCTAAAAGTGATTATGGAAATAATTATGGTTTAGAATAATGAATATGATGAACTAGTGATATTTAAAATGTTAATACAAGTAGCCAAATCATATAAAAAGTGAGATTATGTGTAGTTGATTAAAGGATTGAAATTGGTCAATCCAATTAGGTGATGGATTGATGTTTATGATTAGTGAAGTATGATGATTATTAGTGACTAAATACGTTGTTATTGTATCGGTATGCTAAATGCTAGGTGATCAAGAATGGTGGCTTTGTTATTCGAGTGTGAAATCATACGTCTACCTTAAAAGGCAAAGGTGAGTGATACGAGGATTAATTGAGTAATGATTGTATGCTCCGGATTGCTTACGAGCAAGAGGTTCATACAATCGTTTGGAATATTGTTTGTTTCTTATAATTGTTTCTCATGATTGTTCCTATGTTGTATTATATTTCGTATCTTAAGAAATATTGTTGTTGACCATTGTTGTTAATTGTGGCTAGTGGTTGAGTTATTTGGAAGTAGTATAGTATTATGTAGATCATGTGAATTATGTGGATTATATAGATTATATGGATTGAGTATTGTAGAGATTGATTGTTACGAAATAAATGATTATTACGAAATAAGTGCTTGGCACTACTTGGTATCAATTAAGCTTGGTATCCATTACTATGTGATTGGTGCCATGCTTACTTGTATCTATTGAATCACGGATCCGTACAAAATATAGAGAAATCTCTACAGTTGCTCAATAGTATCAATTTAAGGAGATAAGTGATTATTTGATAATTGTATCATGTTGGGTGCTTTTGGTGAATTATTCATTTAATTGCTTGCTTGTATACTCACTAAGCTTTATGCTTACTCGTTTCAGTGATTTTATGTTGTAGGTGCTTGGTTCGGTTGAACCAATTTGATGAAATGTGATTATGAGAAAGTAGCGTGGATTGAAGCTTGTAGTATTGTTAGACAAGCTTTTCATTCTGTTAAATTGTCGTTGTTGATTGCCATTGTGTAAATGTTCAAAAGGTTTTGATTTAGTGAAATCTTTCAAAGATGTATTCATTGTGGTTTTGTAATAATTAAATGTGGAATTTAAATGGACCAACGCAAAATGAGTTTACTTTAAAAAAAAATCTTGTGAATTCTGGGCGTTTCATACCAGGTCGCTATTTACTAGACTCGGAAAAGCAGAAAATGCGAAGCTGATGTTGCTTGGGGACCTAAGAGTAGTTTATGCATTATAATACATTTGAAAAACTTGAAATATTTTGTTTAACAATATTTGTGTTTAATAATTTAGGGCCTTGGAACCTGAAGTTGGAGTGAGCATGGGGCTATGTTTCTTTTTAGTGAAGTTGCAGGTGCTATGTGAGCATAAAATTTGAGTTGCATACTATAATCATCGATGTGTTTATTGTACTAACACATGTATATATGCTTAAAGTTTTTCTTGGTATGTGCTGGCAGTGGCAACATTGCTAAGTTTTGTACCAAAAGTTGGGATATTTAGAGGTAATAAACAGTTCACTAGTTATATAATCGATTAAACACAATATATAAGTAATTCGAAATGTGTTTTGACTTTAGTTCAAAGAAAATCATGTTGTTCTGACTTTAGTTCAAAGAAAATGTGTTTTGTTGGCGCAGGAAACACACTCCCTCATCATGGTGCTTGTGGAAGAAATGCACAATGCCGTCAAGTACGTTTTATGGATTTTGAAAATGAGTTTCTTATGCTTTAAGATCTTTGACTTTGACTGATGCATCGTTACATGTTTTTGTATGTTTCAATTTTTATAACTAAGGTTATGCACATCATTTCCAATCCTATTGTTGTTGCAACTTTTTGATAATAAGTAATATTTTTGATTTTTTAAATATTGGTTATTGACCCCTTTAGATGTTGCTCTTTTATGGAATAAAGACGGTTCGAGTAAATCTTGATTGCACAACCACAAGGCAATGCACAAGCACTTTCTCAATTATGCCTCCGTCTTATGAGTGTTGTCAAGATTGTTAGGTAATTTAATTTTTAATATCCCACATTCTAGTGTTCACTTCTGATTTAGTCTAGTTGATATCGAATTTAACCTTAGTGTCCTATCGTATTGTTTGATGTACAGAGAGTGTGGATGCTGCAACAATATGCTTTTAAACTCTGAAGATTTTCAAGTATGATTACTATTAGATTAGGAATTTTGCTAATGATTTTGTGAAGAATTTGCCAAAATGTTTTGTATGTAATTCACCATCTTGTATGACTTGTTAACATTGTACTCAAAGTATCAATATGAATGACATGGAATTGATCGATGTGGTTGTGTTCTGTAACCTTTAAATTGTGTTTTTCATTTTTCTTTTGCCAAATATTAGAAATTATTCCAAAATAATTCACTATATATTTAGAAAAATCATATGTTGAGCCTTTTAGTGACAAAAGGATGTGTCACTAAAGAGCACTCCAGGGAGCCTTACTTTCATGAGCTTTACTGACGGAAATTATGTGTAAATGTCACGAATTTTGTAGTGAGTGTTCGGTGGTACCTGTGACATGAATAATGCCTAAAGATTCCGGAAATATAAAGTACGATTCAACAATAAATAATAATCAATTTTTGTTCACACAATTAACAAGTGGAACACTTTGATTCAGAAATTTCAATAGTTAAGTGCCACAATAATACATTCAACTAACAAATAAATGATCCATGAAAATAAGCTTTGATTCAGCTTGCTTGGTTCGTCAACAACTAACCATAATATTCTTCACGCAATAAGATCAACTACTAAACCAGTAATTAAACCCTATCCTAATAATAAAGTCACCTACTATAATTTATACAAAGTGATTCACATTCTACTTAATAATTTAAATATTAAATAAACCTTCGAATCAATTTCAAATATCGTGTGCCAATACACAAACCTAGCAAACAAAATATATTACGTATGTAATACCATTTCTTACTGCATATTTAATTACATAAATCAATTTTTTTTCTTTCAAAATAACATCAAGATTCAAAAACTAATAAAAGAATTGAATATGTAAAGAGGTTTAATTATTTTTTACCTTTAACGTTTTACGTGATTCACTTTTCTTGTTTAAACCATATTAAACTTCACAACCACTAACAATATGTTGGTTATGTACTGTATTGTATACCTTTGATTCAACACCTCGTGTTTGCGACTTTGTGATTTTCATTCTTTTGAATCAACACGTCTTAGAATTGCGATTTTGAAGGATTGGGGTTTTGTGAAATTGGGTTGAAATGTTCACAGGAGATTTTTGAAACGTCGGCATTAATTTTGAGATAGAATAGGTTTCCTATTTTTATGCGTAGGATTTTATCAACTCATTTTAGAAACCGTATTATTTATTCTTTTTAAAATCAGATGAATGTACACTTTTGCCTTTTAAGATTGTAAATTAGCTACAAAATATTACAATTATGCCATTAAATGATCTCATCCATTCATTCAAAGATCTGATAGTTGGAAACTCTTCTCTCCCTTCTCCCATATAAAATCCTTCTCCTCGGATCCCAATCCTATATATGTGTGTGTGTACTATGTAAGATTTTAGTAGAGATGTAAGTGTGTATATTTGTTAAGTATGTATTTGTGTAAATTGATAAGCAAATTAAGTATTAAGTTATAAGGACTATGTGATATAATACTATATGTAAATGTAAGATGTAAATGTGAATATAAATATCGATTGTTAAAGTATGTCATTGTGTCAATTGATGAGAAAATTATGTTTCAAGTATTTAAGGATTATGTGATTCGCATGACATAAGTATTTTATAAGATTAAGATTTTTTTTTTAAATTGATATATAAATATAAGAAATTAAGAGTAAGGTATTTTTAAAATAAAAAATTAAGAGAGGATAACATGTGTCGTTGTTAGATTGAAAGAGGTTTTCGTTGTATATATATCAATATCAAAGATATCAATACTGCCTTTCAAAAAAAATATATCAATATCAAAGATACAAGATATGCATGAAGTCGGTTTAGTTATTTAAAGTAGATAAAAATAGACTCTTTGGAAATGATTGAAAGAGATCGTGTGATCGATCTTGCAAGTAATAATAATAATAATACTAAAATATATAAGCCGATCTAAAAGAACACTGATTTGACACTTGCTAGTCTTTTTTTCTTTTGGCAACTTGTTTATAACCTAACGCGATCAAGTACAACTCACTAGTGTCATTTGATAAAACTTTAATCGAGTATGTTTATCAAAGTTCTAACATGTACATAAGCAGTTAGTTTGATATCGAAAATTAAGTTGATAGCAACTACTTCTTGTAAACAAATTTTGTGGATACAAATTTTCTTTACACACCGATATATAATAAGTAGCCTAGTACGGATGGGCACATGCAATATAAATGCGAATGTCACGGGTTCTGTTCATGAACAAAGTTACAATCCAATTCAGTAAAAAAAAAATTTCCGACCGAGTCTCATCCTGCCCAACATTCTTTGGCTTTATACTTGAGTTTATTTAATAAAACAGTATGTACTTGATTTTCGAAGCTTTATATTTTGGGTTCTATTGGGGTTTATTAGAGTACGAGAAGTGGTGATATCGAAATCTTGATCTTTAGAATGAGGACACCGGGTATGTTTTTTGAGGGGTGTGGTTCAGTATTCTCGGAGTTAAAATGAGCCCACGGATATATTTTGAACCAATCATATAAAAGTAAAAAGAAAAATTTAGAGCATAATGTCGCGTCCCAGAGGCTAGTCCAGAATGCTATCCAGTTTACCGATGAGAAGTGGCAAAACGTTGTGGGACAGTGTTATATCGGCATTGAACACGTCCAGAACATTGCACATTCCTTATGCTCTTAACGTTTTGTTTGGTTATCCAAGTTAACTTAATATCTAAATGTGTTTAATGGTTGAGATTTGGTTCAAACGTTGACAAATTATTGATACATGTGCATTGCCAAATAAAAGGCATTTTTTACATTATAAACATTGAGTATTACTAAATATGCCTAAAATTATCGGTCTAAAAATAAATTCATTTCATTCATCATTTGACACATAGTGTATATTTTTTTTCTCTTGATCTTTATATTTTATATATTGTCATATCTACACCAGTCAATTTTAATTTCAAGTCTACTTTTAAACATATAATTAGACAATGTCAAACATTTTTTTTCTAAACCTTTATTCATCATTTGACACGTAGTGTATATTTTTTTTCTCTTGATCTTTATATTTTATATATTATCATATCTACACCAGTCAATTTTAATTTCAAGTCTACTTTAAATCATAAAATTAGACAATGTCAAACATATTTTTTCTAAACCTTTATTCAAAGCAAAGTGCAAATTACATACTAGTACTATAAAAATCAACTAGTAAATCAAGAAGCCGTGCGATGCACGGCCCTCGTTCACGCAGGTTAAATAGATTTGTGTAAAAATTTATATGTATATTATCTTAAAAATTGGTGCTTAATCAAAAAAAAGAGAGCTTATATCTTCTTTTTTACTATTGTCTCGCACACAAATATAACAAATTTTATAAGATGTTAAACAAAGTTTGCTAAAAAATGCAAAAGTATTGAATTATAAAAATAAAAGTGTTAAATAACAAATGTAAAGAGGTAATTAATTTTTATTATTATTAAATATTAAATAAATGTTATTAATATTATTTGTTAAAATGTGTTTGATGTAAAATAAAAAAAATAAAAATGCATGATGATGTGTCATTAAAGGAAAGCAAGTGGCTTTCTTTATATAAGAATTAAGATAAGATAAACAAAGGTATAATATTTTATTAATTAATTATAGAATTTTATACAAGGTAAAAATCAATAAGTAAATTACACCTTTTTACTCCATATTAACACTAGAGAGATGAGTCACCATTCTAGAAGAAACAATTTAAAGAACTAGACTCAGCAACTCAACATCTTCATTTTAATATTTATCTTGTTGAGGGAAACGAGGACTGATTAATTTGTTTTTGATTCATTTTTAATTTTGGCTAGCATTATTTGAAGAATGAAAAACAATGAAAGGGGATTAGGTTGAAGGGTGTTCACCGTTTTATAGTTGGGTATGCGCGATAAAGGAAGTTCGCTAACAAAATCAAAAAAATATTTTTTAAACACTGCGATTAAGAATCTAAAGGTATGCACGTGCATACCCTTACTTGTGAGTAAGTCCGCCATTGAGACCAATCCTTATGACATACTCCTTTCATTTCAATTTAATTGTCGACTTTCAATATGAACACAATTTAAGAAAAGTATATTGATTATTGTGTTGACAAATAAGATTTTACTTTTCTGTAACACCCTGAATTTCAAAATATGGATTTTCAAAAACTTTTAGTTAAATCACAAAGTAATGTGGAAAACGTCCCAAACTTATTAAATTTTATGAAACTATGATTAGTTAAAACATCTACGGTGTTACTTCGTCACATCAAAACACAGTAATAAATGAAACTCATAATTAATGTCTAAGTAGATCAACCTACTATACATCTCATTAACGAACTAAGGCTTATGTTAGAATTAGCCCAACTACCCGCCACGCTCATCATCAACTCCTAGTTTCCTGACCTACGAATGCACAACCCACAAGTAGAAACAAGTTTCAGCTTTAAAAGCCGAGTAAGCATAATGAGTTAGTGATTAAAATACCAATTAAATCCCTTAATCATCAAAACGTCATTATCTATATTATCCAACACTTGTCATGCATGAATAACATTATATAGCATGTCACCTGTCACTAATGACAGTATCACTATAGTATTATCATCACTGGTCAACAATATTCAACAATTCAACATACACCCAAATGATAGAATATTACGTCATTAAAAGCTAACAAATCAACAATACGAACAAATAGCATGGCAAGAACTCAAGTAAAAGTCCTAAAGCCGTGCTTACGAACTCATCATTCAACACTCGTCTAATCATCTTAATGTATTATCGTCTTTTCGTCATTTCCGTCAATTCAGGTAGGGTTAGTCCATAATCAACCAAGAGCCAAAGGGGTAGTCCTGGAGTCTCGGAGGATTAAGTGGTGGAAACCTACTAGTCCCGACATAGTGAAAGGTACGGGAAATACAGTCCACTGGCGTCGTTATAGAATGAGATATCATTAAGATACCACATTCCGCGAGTTGATACTATACGTAGGTAGCTAACCTCCGTGTATCACTCCGGTGGGTAGGAGTAACTAAGTCACCCTACGGTCACCCTAATCGTCACTGGCAAATGAATATGTCTAGAATTAATCATTCGCCCATCGTCGTCGCTTGCGTGGCCCCCTCACGGTAAGCCACTATGAGACCCTTTTGGGCCATCATTCGAAATATCTCTACAAACTCATGTAATTTAAATTATTAAAATAATTCATCTTTCTCTCATCATAATCGTCACATTTAGAGCCCCTACGTCGTGCGTATGTTAAGCATCATGCAAAGGTACTAGTGTACTAACTCTAAGGCATCACATACTTAACTTCTCAACAACAACAATGACATCAACAAATCAGCATATTCTAACTCAAGATTTGACATTCAATTATGATCAATGAAATGAATTACGAACCCATGATTAATCTGATCCGCACGCATTAACAAAAAGTCCACAAGTAACAACAACATCAACATCAAGTAATTGATATAATCGAACTCGTCATTAGCATGCCAATTTGATTATATTAACTATAATAGAATGTGTACAATCATGCATAGCAACAATAACCACAACAGTAACAACTAGACAATAATAACAACAATAGCAACATAGAAACTTAACTCAATACGTCAGTACAACAACAAGATTAATAAGCGACAATACCAAACATAAACCAACATAATCGAACTTGTCATAATCATGCTAATACAAACAATAATAGGGAATTAGGTAAATACCCATAGACACACATGCTATAGTAAACAAACCCAAGTAACCCGAGTGCAATGACTTGGTTGAATTTGTTAGTCAACTTATCACAACTTTAAAACTCTTAAGCATTAATCAAAAGTGAATTGGTTTTGATTTTGCATCCGGTTTTCGCAAACATTATCTTACCTCAAGAGCAATTACTCCAAAAGCAAGCTAACCACATTAATCAAGTCTTCTTAACCTATATTATCATATATAAGAACTTTAGCATACAATACTAGAGCAATTAGAACAAGACTTGTAAACATGCCTACGGAATTTTTGCCAATTTTCACCATGTTCAACTCTATTCAAATCCAAACATTAATTTGATCTTCTTTAATGCTAAAATACTATTACTGATATTGGATAATCAAAATTATCTATGTTATTATTGGATTATTTTATCATTCTTTGACAACAACCAACAACATTGAGTTAATAATTCAATTTTGCACATCTCCAATTATCGAACAATTTGACCCGTATTTGACTCATTTATATTTTATAATATTTTACATGTCACTTGAAAATAAATCAAACTAACATGTTCCATAAAATCAAACCTTTTAGAGTTAAAGTCAATTTACTATGAATTTATTCCTAACCATTTCACAGATTCATCACCAATCTAGCCAGATTTATAAAACCACTCATTTGACCCATTTAGATTCTGAATTAGCAAAAACTTAAAACTTCAAAGTTGTAGAAAACATCAAGTTCTACCCAGAAACCAAATTTCAACTTAATTGGAAATGTGTTCGATTTTATATGATAATTTAAACACGACTGAATTCTGGAACATCACCAAATCGTCTAATTAACTAACAATTTGTTTAATTCATCACTAATCAACATAAACCCTAAAAAACGAATTTACAGAGATATTTAACTTACATTGGTCATCAATTTTTCATCTTTTGATTATCATCTTTTAGTATGTTGATTAGTTCAACGATCCGAACAACTTTCATGTTTAAACCGAACACCAATTCTTCTTTGTTTAAAAACCCTAGAATACGTCTTGTCTCCCTCCTTCTTACTCCGTCGACTTCTTTCCCCAGAAAATTCAGAGAAATTAGATTTAATTTAGTATTTTAATTAATTATGCAAGGTTTGCCATTTTCCATTATAGTCCTCAAAATTTTCTATCTTTGCATTATATTGCCAAGAAGGCTATTTCTTCACATTTTTCGTCCAAGCTAGACATAATTAAGTTGCAAGACTTAGTTACTTTAAATTTTACCATGTCATCTATAGTAGTAATAAAAATCGTTAATTATTAAATTCATATACATTTTTGGACGTTACAATTCTCCACCCCTTAAAATGATTCCGTCCTCAAAATCTTATTCGTCTTTAAGTTATTCGGACACATGTCGTCCATCTCAATACATCACTTAGTTCTATATTTATTTTTCTAAACTCTAGGTTAAGGTTCTATGTTCAAAGTCTCGAGTGATATTAATGAGAGCCTTAAGTTCACCGCCTTTGTTATCGACTATCTTACCTAATTTATTTATAGTCGCCTCTTTAATGTGTTTTAAGTAGCATAAATTCTCATACATCTTCTGGATTTTTGAACTTTGTTCTCTTTTACTTCATTGTTTTCTATCTTTTAACTTAACAACTCAACAAGGTGCTGAAGTTGCGTTAATTTTTGCTTCGAATTTGTAATTTTAGGATAACGACATCTCCTCGTAGACTTGAGTTGCTTTTAATATACTATTATCCATGAACTTTGACATACATCAAATAAAGTTTATTAACAATTATTAGTTTATTACCAATCTATTCACATTGAAATCCCATTTGGATTTTATTATAGGAACCGACCCATAATCTCATTCCGACTGGATCTTCCCGTCTTAGCTTCACCAATGTGGTCTCAATAGTGTTCGTCACTTCAACTTCGTCTTTGTTCATTCAACCATTAAGGAGTAGAGCGACCATTATTGTATATGAAATCTTTTAATGGTCTGATCACTTCTTTGCTCAAAACTAAAGCAAACATATTCATTTGAACAATTCGGCTTCACATCTCTTTTACATATCAATATATTATTTAATTTTACAAACCATAAATGGCCCCTCAATAGATGTGTGTATACCATGTTATAAATAAACTAAGAAGTATCAAAGAAATGGACTACTACACAATAGGCAAGCGCACATAATTGAATAGTAATATAGCTTCGGTAAATCCGAATTTTGTTCCCACAAGGACAATGTGTGTGTACTTTGAGAATTGATTGAGATAGTAATCAAACTTTTATTGAAAGCAAATAAAAGGATTGGATAGTTTTCCTTTTAACGACAGGTAGTCAGGGGTGGGTGTTCAAACAATAAATAAACGAAGCAAATAAAGATAGTAGTGATCCCACACATTGGTATGAACTATGTTTATTTAGATTTATTCCCCCTAAACTTGAATGTATAGATTAAGCATGAGACTCGACCAATTATGTGCAATTGACAAAACCAATACTTTGTTGTCACAAAACCAATTGAGCAATTGACCTATCTTAGTGCAAGATGTCTCTAAACATCAATAGTTGCTAATCACTTATTGCCAATTCAAGTAACTTTATGGTTCAATCGATAGCCTTACTTTCAAAAAGCTAAAATCACACAAGGTGTCCCTTAGTATGATTCACAAACAATCCATGTTTTAGTCATAATTCAATTCCTTGTATTCGATGGAATAACAAGTCACAATCAAAGATTTCTCAATAGATTATAAACAAATGACTAACAAACACAAGTTTTCACTTAATGCAATAATCATTCATCAATTGAATCTAAGATAAAACACAAATCATTCATGCTTCTTTGATGAAACACAAAGTTAACACATAATATAACCAAATCCACATACAATACATGCACAATAAAGGATTTATAAACCTAAACAAACATAAGAACCTAGCCCTTGAAGGGCACAATCATAAAGAAATCATAACCCATAGAAAAATCCATAAACATGGTTATGAGATCAAACCGAATAGGGTGATGATACCGAATGATTAGGTTTTGATTCCTTGTTCCGGATCCATAGGCTACCCTTAGAACACTTAGGATGTCTCTAAAAATGCTCCCAAAATCTCCATGGCCATCACCAAGTTGAAGGATAAAAACCTAAGTGAGAGAAATGAGACTATTTATATTCAGCAGAGCTCTCATCTCCAGGAGTACTACTTGGAATCGAGAACAAGTGATAGGAATCCCTAGAAGTGTTTCTCGCCTCCAAGGAGAGGTCTTCTCGCCTCCAGGAAACTAAAATCACTATTTTTCCTTGTTTCTTCATTTACTTCCAAAATGTAAGGGGTATTAACCATTTCTTCGTTATTCCTTGATATTAGACCTGAAAGCATAACCAAACGATTAAGTACTAAAAGTTCATGGAAATGCAATCAACCAAGTACAAAAGAGCTCGTTAATGCCCGAGAAAGTATGTATAAAATTGGCATTATCAAAATCCCCCACACTTGAACCTTGCTTGTCCTCAAGCAAGCTATTATACAACAATTATAAACTACAACTCATTGGCACTTATTTAAAACATTATAGATTTCAAAAGATAGTAATGACACAAGCACAAAATAGTGTACCTAAATCATTACCGGTATTATCACAAAACCTGAGATGTTTGAAAATACTCGTTGATTCTAAAGCCTGAATGCACAGCTTAGCACCTCACAATAGGAAAATTGTATTTTATCACTCCCACTCAAGCTGGACAATGTTACGGGTCATGAATAATAGAACACTCAATAATCCAAGTCTTGATGCAATAGTTATCATAAACTTGCAATAGAATCAAATCTCCACCGACGTGGCGTAAGCACCAAGTACACTATCTAAAGAGAGCTTTTATCGGGTTGTAATGTACATGTTAGGGTTAAAGGGTATGGAATGGGAAATTATTTAGTGGTTAAAGGTAGACCAAAACTTGAACAGAAACCAAAAGTGTCGCACCCCCAAATTCGGGTTGCGGAAGCGAATCGGGTCGGGGCGCGACTAATCAATAATCAAAACACACAAGGTATATAATGAACGACATCTACATGCGTCGTTTACAAAAACACATTGATTGTAATAAAGTTTACAATAGTTAATAAGTTACAAAAGCTCGGTAACCTATCTGAGAGATTCTATGGCATTACTACTTTTACAAAATATAATAATGCAGGAAAATCTCTTGATGTTTGCGTGCGACTCGAGCTATATTGTCCTAAGCAGACCTATGGCTGTTGAGTACCTGAGAATACATGCTAAAAGGTCAGCTACAAGCTGGTGAGCTCACATGTGTAATGATGCAACAATAATTTATGAACCACAAGATTTAATCATGTTTGAAATCAATCAAATAAATAAGTGTGTATATTACTGCCATGAGCTCATAGTTTGAGCTTAACTGAGGTATCAGGATCACAATCAAGTGCCCGATCGAGGTTGCCTCCTGCGAGTGCCTAATCTACACTCGTTATGAACAAATGCTAATGTGTCCGTTTGACCAGCAGTCGTGGTAGCGCGACTACCCCGGACAGGGACTATCAATCCCAAATGGTACCATTCACTAACATTCACGCTAAATCCATACTAACAAACTATGATGTGGAGGGCTTCATGATTAGGTAAAACAACTCATGCAGTCAATATATCGAGTTTAGTACTTGTGTTCATATGTAAAAATGAAAACTGAGCATGTATCCTCACCCCGAGGTAAAAACAGTAAAAAGCGGGGCTATGAGACTCACCTGAGTCTGATGATTTTCAGTGAAGCAAATGTGATGCAGTACAATGAGATGTCCGAAGACTGTAACCTACCGGGCGTTCAAAACGCGCAAGGATATAAGTACATGTAGACGTCTCAAGAGACCGTCTATGCTAGTTGGTCATCCAACTAGTAATGTCCAAATGATTTGATTTGATTTGTTTGTTTGTGTTTTGAAAATATGTACGGCCCGTTGGTGACGGTTTGTAATAATAATTCCAAGGTATTATTGTTATATGTTATTTCGTTGTATACTATCGAAGTATGTGTTTCGTGTGTTGTATTGTATATAAATATTGGAGTTTTACACGTGTTCGACACTTAGTGTATAAACTACTTTCTGAGTTTCTGTTTTGTGCGACACTTGAGGCGTCACTCATTAGTTTTTGGTGACACTAGGAGAGTGTCGCATATATAATGAAGTTCAGTATTGTATGCGTCACTGAGGGAAGTGTCGCATAGAGTGGCGTCACTAAGGTTAAGTGTCGGATGGGTACTATTCCGAAAAATAGGCGTCACTTCGGTGAAGTGACATTAGTATGCGTCAGTCCATGATAGGCGTCACTTATAGATAGTGTCGCGGAAATTAGAATTTCAGATCCTAGGCATCACTTGGGGTAGTGTCGCAAGTATGCGGCATTTGGTTAATATGTCACTCGGTGAGTGTCGCTAATAATAGTTTTACGGGCATAATCTCGTCACTAGGTAAGTGTCGCATGAAACCTTTGGTCTCTGCGACACTTAAGTCTGATCAGTTTTGGTCAACATCGAAAACGTGGTCAATGGTCTCGGTTTGACCCGAAACTTTTACACAAGTCTTAAAATGGTTCCAAGAGTTCATCAAATTTATTGGTTCGTGTCGGGGTTAACCCGAAGCGTCGGTTTTATAAATTTACCAAAACAGCCCTTATGTTTATATTCTCCAGATTTTGTCTCGACAAATCTCTCATTTTCTCTAACTTTAATTCCGAACCAAGACTAACCAAAAATCACACATGTTCTCCTAGGTGTCTAGTGTAAATCTGCACTTTATGATATTTTTATAAGTTCATTTACTATTTAAAACAAAAATAAACATGAAGAGTGGTCAGTTTTGGTCTAAAGCAGACCTTCACTCAAAGATCGGGTTATTCATGAAAATCCAAGTAATTCTGGAAATGACCAAAGAATAACTTTTTGTAGAGGACAATCATACGGAGATTTTGGTATAAGATTCATGTGTTGATTCAACTTAGAACTCAAGTTATAGTCGTTTTGGTGAGACGAAATTTCTGAACAGATTTATACACTTTTATAGTTGTTTCATAAAAACGTGTTTGAGCTTCTTTTTGGACATTTTCAAGTTGGTTTAACATACTAACATGTAGATTTAAGCAAAACATGTAATTCTAGAGAGAAAAAGGTGGTGGATCTTACAAGAAATGATGATCTAGAGAGAGAAGATGATGATGATGTTTCGGTTTGCTCCTTTCTTCTTTTTCCTTGCTTCCTTCTTCAAAAATGAAGGTGATTGATGGTGGAGATGTGGTGGTTGTATGGTGGATGATGGTGGTGCCGAAAATGGGGAGAGGAGAGGAGGATGGAGGTGGTTTTTAGAGAGAAGTTTAGAGAGAGAGAGAGAGAGAGAGTTGGAATGGCAAATGAAGAAAAAGGTGGTGTTGTTAGTTGTTAATGGTCAAGGAACAAGATCCCCTTTTGGTGGATCTTGTTGGGCCGATTTAATCAACAAAATGGGAGGTAAGATTTGGTCTAAATCTTGTCTCCAAATCCGGTATTATATCCGTGTTCGTTTACCCGATCGTTTAAACGTAATTTTATACGTTAGACGTTATACGTACGTGTTTTATATAAAAATACATTTTCGATAGTTTGACTTGAAATATTACTTAATAATACTTGATCGGTTAATAAATCGCGTGACGTTTAAACTAAACATTTTGGTTTTTGATATAAATATTAACATTTACAATGGAAGTATTTTATCAAAATACTTTACTTGAAGTTATAAAACATAACTTTTGTTTGTTTTGATTGTTGGGCACAAATTGTGCGTTTCTGGTCGCGTTTGAGTGTTTTATACGATACGAAATACTTACATGATATTATCGAAATAATATTTAGAAATAAATATGTTCATTAAATAATTTCGTATTATTTAACAATCTGGGTTCACCAACGTCCGTATTAATGAGTCGGAATCCATCCGATGAAATAATTGCACGATTAAATTTAATCGCGTACGTGTATATATTCTCAAATATATATAATGATACACATAATTAGCCTATTACAAAACTAATTACACGTATTAACAAGCTGATTAGGCACTAATACAAGTCCTAATTTGACGGGTGTCACAAAAAGAATACAAGGTTGCTAGCAATCAACTACCAAATAGTATGCAATACCAATCAATCCCAAAAATGTCCAAACCAAACCGCATCTTTACAACTTTTCCAATTCAATCCTCAACTTGTTAGAACTGAATATTAACATCAAACGCATATTTACTTTATACTATGTTATGTAGTCTGTGCTTCTTCTTTCTTTCATTTACATAAGGGGAAATTGAACTTGAACTTTACATTTACAAAACTTGAAGTTTACGATGCCATGAGCAATTAACTTGAATATCACAAATAGTCCAATTACAAGACTTTCACAAATATCTCTATGAAACCCAACTCTATATCCGCAAGTAAATTCTCCACAAACAAACTGCTACTAATTACCGCTAGCAACAAGAAAATGTTCAAGTTTTTATATATGGCAAAAAGTAGGTGAAAAAGTACGGACTAAGATGTTATGTATTTACAAACGGAAAAGGCTAGGCGCAACAAGTTTTACTAGGGGTATCTAGCACTAAATACGAGTGCTACAAAGACTAAAGTGATACTAACTAACCAAGATGTAGTTAGCTAATAAAAGAAAAGAAAAGGCTAATTCAAAGGGATTAAATCCTAAATGCCTCTTTATCATCTAGCATACCTATATCACCCTAAAGTGATCTCACTGCGATCTCAAAATGCACCGACTAGAGCAAGTTCTAAAACAAATATCAATCACCGGCACACTCATAACAAATGAAGAATTCAAGCATTAAAGATGAATGCTTATATAAAGGCTCAAATCCTCACAATATAGTAGTGGCTAAAAGTGTGTAAGTCATGCAATTCAACCCATTGGGTTGCTCTAGATGTGACACATCTCATATAATAAAAATAAAAATTCGCCAAAAGGAGGACTTAATCAATTAATTACACTAATAATTACACCTACATGTCAAATACAACAACAAACAAGAAAAAAACTAAGGTTCAACCATATACCCCTCCCCCACACTTAGAGTTGTGCAATGCCCTCATTGCACAAAAATGAGTAAAGCATAAATGGGAAAGAAAAGAAAGGGAACATGAACTTCCCCGCGGGTAATGACGAAAGCAAAGTGCACAATATCGGGGAGTGCAAAACTTTTGTCTCAATTTATGCAGTTTCTTGAACAAATTAATCTACAAAAGCTGTGGTTCATGCCCATCAAACTGTAACCATGGGTGAGTGTTAGCCGGTGCAAGAAACTTCAATGTTCTCGTTCTCGTCAAGCCTTGGCTGTTTACTTGCTGAACATTTATGCACACTTAAAATACACAAGGCAAGAACAACCTAAAAGATATAGTAGTTAGATATCAAACGGGTCGCACTTTAAACAAAAATTCCAAAACAGGGGACCCTCGTGTCATCAAAATCTGGGCAACTCTTATTAAACCAAGTATTATAGCTACAACTTCTCCAAATAAACTAACACTACCCAGTACAGAACTTAGACAACTATAGCATATAACTATATCATCTTAAACAACATTCAGAAAATAAAGTATGAACAAATAAACAACATATTACACCTTCTAGGACTAACAAACCCAAAGACGATTAAGACTCTTAACATGGCCAATTCAGATTAATACACACATTTCAAACTGATTTCACTCAATTTGCATCAACATTTATAATATTTAGACATTGAACCCGAGCTTTGAACAAACAGGTGACTTATGATGGCAAAAACATAAACAATAACTCACAAGTACAAAAAGTCAGCTCCAATATATATCATAATGTCAATCTCATATTCACAACACTCCCATTCACTACCCACACAATCAATAAACACCACATGAAACTTAAAGAATGAGGGGTCACGTCGCAACGTGTACTTTGTTGCGCCATGACCACAACTGAATATACCGGAATGATGATCGTGTCACGAAGGCGTCCCTATCATTCCACAATCATTGAATTTTCATTTTCATCGATTTTCATCTTAATTTCCATTTGACTCAATTTGACACATTCCGTAAGCCAACCCAAAATTGCACATACATGATTAACACTAAACAAGAGTTCAACTAATGTAATAAGTCTAAAACATATACAAGTACTTGACACAAGTCTAACATAGATACAAATACAACAATAACCTCGGGCTTGAGAACATATAACTTCTTGAGAAAACTGGCCGTGCACTACCCATTATCCCTTAAAATCACAATCCACAAACCCGCATACAAGAATAAATAAATATACACATTAAAAGAAACAAAAGCACCAAATTATATACAAAAAAAAGGGAAATAACGCAAGTAACTTCTTAAGAAATAAAATCCAAAGAAAGGTTCGAATAATTAAAAGTTCAAAACATCTCAAAATACACTATTGTCCCCGGCAGCGCCACCAAAAACATGATGTTTGTATACTATGTTATAAATAAACTAAGAAATATCAAAGAAATGGACTACTACACAATAGGCAAGCGCACCTAATCGAATAGTAATATAGCTTTGGTAAATCCGAGTTTCGTTCCCACAAAGACAATGTTTGTGTACTTTGAGAATTGATTGAGCTAGTAATCAAACTTTTATTGAAAGCAAATAAAAGGATTGGATAGTTTGCCTTTTAACGACAAGCAGTCAGGGGTGTTCAAACAATAAATAAATGAAGCAAATAAAGATAGTAGTGATCCCACACATTGGTATGAACTATGTTTATTTAGATTTATTCCCCCTAAACTTGAATGTATAGATTAAGCATGAGACTCGACCAATTATGTGAAATTGACAAAACCAATCACTTTATTGTCACAAAACCAATTAAGCAATTAACCTTTCTTAGTGCAAGATGTCTCTAAACACCAATAGTTGCTAATCACTTATTGTCAATTCAAGTAACTTTATGGTTCAATCGATAGCCTTACTTTCATAAAGCTAAAATCACACAAGGTGTTCCTTAGTATGATTCACAAACAATTCAAGTTTTAGTCATAATTCAATTCCTTATATTCGATGGAATAACAAGTCACAATCAAAGATTTCTCAATATATTATAAACAAATGACTAACAAACACAAGTTTTCACTTAATGCAATAATCATTCATCAATTGAATCAAAAATAAAACACAAATCATTCATGCTTCTTTGATGAAACACAAAGTTAACACATAATATAACCAAATTCACATACAATACATTCACAATAAACGATTTATAAACCTAAATAAATATAAGAACCTATCCCTTGAAGGGCACAATCATAAAGAAATCACAACCAATAGAAAAATCCATAAACGTGGTTATGAGATCAAACTGAATAGGGTGATGATACCGAATGATTGGGTTTTTATTCCTTGTTCGGGATCCATAGGCTACCCTTAGAACACTTAGGATGTCTCCAAAAATGCTCCCAAAATTGCCATGGCCGTCACCAAGTTGAAGGATAAAAACCTAAGTGAGAGAAATGAGACTATTTATATTTAGTAGAGCTCTCATCTCCTAGAGTACTGCTTGGAGTCAAGAACAGGTGGCAGGAATCCCTAGAAGTACTTCTCGCCTCCAGGGAGAGGTCTTCTCGTGTGACACCCCCAAATTTAATGATTTGCGGAAGCTTGATTTGGGTGTCACTAATCAATATACAAAGCACATAAGATATAATGAACGACCACTATATGCGTCGTTTTAAACTTGTATAGATAAAGTAAATGTTTACATCAAAATATAGTTACATTAGCTCGGTTCCTGAAATTGAGAGATTACATAGCATAATTACTTTTACAAAATATAATAATGCAGTCCAATCTCTAGTTGTATGTATGCTGACTCGAGCTAATAATTCCTGTTTGTGCAGCCAAACTACTGCTGGGTACCTGTGATAAATACTAAAATGGGTCAGCGAAAACGCTGGTGAGCTCACAGGTTTGCATGTCAATATATAGTTGTAAGAACCGCAAGATTTATATTGAATTTAAAATGCAATTAAGCAAGATAAAAGTTATACTGTCCATGAGCACATAGTCTGAGCTTAACTTGATTTGTCAGGCCCACTTAAGGAAACCTAACTTGAAATGCCTCCTACGAGTGCCTAATCAACACTCGTCTTCCCAAATGCTAATACATCCGTTTGACCGGTTAGTGCGTGCTAACCCGGATGAGGATTGTCAATCCCATATGATATCATATACTAACATTCACGCTATAAAATACTAGAGACTATGCTTATGGAGGACTTTAAATTGATTAGCTTGAAACTCATGTAGTATTTGAAGTTTGGCACTTGCGTTCTACTTGTAAAACAAAATCGAGTAGTAATATCACACCCGTAGTTGTAAAGCAGTGAAAATGGGGCTATGAAACTCACCTGAGTCTTGAAGTGTTTAATTTAATAAACTCGAAATAATTAGCGGTGAATTGATGTCCAAAGACTTGAAACCTGAATGTGTTCACGACAATTGATTGTTATTAATTGTACCGGTATCCCGAAAGACTACCTTTGTAGTTGTTATACAACTATATATATATATGTCCAAATTACTACAATTTGGTTGATTGAATTGATACAAGTTACAACGACTTGTTTGATTTAATTGATACAAGTTACAACGACTTGTTTGAGTGAATTTATACAAGTTGCAACGACTTGTTTGATTCTGAAGTATGTTTTGAAAACGTGTACGGCCCGTTGGTGATTTAGTTGAAATAATAATAATTCTAAAATGTTGACTTTGCTACAGTACTGCTACAGTAAATTTGACTTTTTTGAACAGTAACTTTGACTTCAAAATTCTGGTTTTCTGTGTTTTGCGACACAACATGCGACACAAAGATTTGACATGCGACACAATGGTTGTGTCGCAGACGTCATGCGACACAAGGATACGACACAGGGACTGTGTCGCATCGAATACGAAATGCTAATTTAATAGCGACATAGTGGTTGTGTCGTATAGAAGTACGACATAGTTTGCGACATAGAGTGCGACACAATATTGTGTCGCATGAGTTACGACACTAAAGGATTTATACGACACAAGGTGCGACATAAAGGGCAAAATACGACACAACATGCGACACAAGGCTTGTGTCGCATGGATGAACACCAGCCCAGAAAGTCCGGCTGTTCGCGATTTTTCCGGCCAAAACTCAATTTAAACTCGTTTTTAAGCTATAAAACTGTGTTCTAATCTTTGTAATGGACATATATAAGTTGTGTAAACATCAAAACATCAATATATTACATAAAACTAAACAAATCTAAGTTTTTAGAAATTTCCTTACAAATGCAAATCGAAGAAGATGGAGGCCGAAAACGATGGTAGAGCTTTTGTTAATCTTGTTCCTCACTTGATGGTGGTTCCGAAAATGTAAGTTTTGTTGTCGGATTTGATGATTCCGAAATTTTGTATGAATTTGGTGAGAGTGTTTTTGGTGTGTGTGTGTTTTTGGAGAATGAAAATGAAAGAAAGAATGAAGGGGAGGTGGGGTGTAGGTGAAAGCCTCACCTCGCAGTCTCCGTCCCGTGCTCCGCGTGGTGTTCGTTTTCTCAGTCATTTAACGTTAAATATTTATTTTATTCGTTTAAATTTTCCATTTTAAATTATAAATTATTATAAAATATTTTATTGTAAAATTTTACCAGTTATCTATTTATGATATTTAAAAGGGAAATTCGTTTTATTTGTTTGCGCGTTTGTATTTTTTAATCTCGTATACATTAATTGTGTAATAAAACTTGGATACGAAATATTACAATAAATGAGATTCTGAATAAAATTGAGTTATTAGATAATATTCGTATTTCTTAATAAAATTATTCACCAACGTCCGTATTTATTGTATCGAAATTCATTCGATTTGAAACTCGTACGATTTAAATAAACCGCATAATTGTGTAGATATATATTCAACAATATATATGATAATTGATACATTAATTAGCCTAACACATAACTAATTACATGTATTAAAACTTGATTAGGCACTAAATTCTAGTCCTAAATTGACGGTTGTCACATCTCGCCTCCAGGAAACCAAAATCACTATGTTTCCTTGTTTATTCACTTTACTTCCAAAATGCAAGGGGTATTAACCATTTCTTTGTTATTCCTCGATAATAGGCCTGAAAGCATAACCAAACGATTAAGTACCGAAAGTTCATTGAAATGCAATCAACCAAGTACAAAAGAGCTCGATAATGCCTGAGAAAATATGTATAAAATTGGCATTATCATCAATGTACTCATATGTCGAATTTCAAAAAAAATTAGCGATAAACTCCGTGTGATATGATTTGTATAAGCTATGCAAATGATTCATCCACTATCTGACCCCATGTGGAAACGGTTCAATTTGACCCATCTAGGTTTTAAATTTACCATCTACTATCTCACGACAATTTATAGTTGATATCTTCACTTTTCCGTAAATATAAGAGTCATATGATTCGGAGTTAGGGTCGATTTTATATAGATTTTAGAACATGACTGTAAATTTCAGTAAATCAACATTTATACACAATCAAACCCGTATCTCATGATTTTTTTTCAAAACAAATTAAGAACCCTTAAAAACCTAAATCCGGAAGTTAGTACCTCAACTATGCTTGGATAGTTAAACTAAACTCTTCAAGATTTAAGTATGTTAATCAATACGAATAATTAAACAACATTTCATATTGAATTCGAACACTCTTACTTGATTAGTGATATGCTTAACTTTAGACCTCCATCTCTTTCTACCTTTGGTACTCAAGAAAACACATTGACACAATTAAGATTAGGGTTACTAATTCCTTGGAACAATAAAACATAATATATATCGTTATCGTTTCACTTACTTTCTATTACTTCATGTCGTCAATAATATAGACAATTGAACAATCTAGATTATCTAGTTCACATATGTCAATTGGGTGTTTACTTCAATTGTCGTCTTTACGAGCCTCTTACATCCTTATCAAACTACCTTAGTCATTATCAAAAATTTTTCTTTATTCAAAATATGATTTTTATAGTTTTAAGTCATCATCTCGTCGTGTCTTATTATTAACGTCTTACTTAAATCATATTTTTTAATCAACTCGTCTTTCTTTTTTTTGGTAAGAGTCTTATTCGAACTCTTAAGTAGATTACAACTTAAAATGTCGTCACTACTAACTAGGATTAATTGCACTTTGCAAGGAAATGACCTCAAGCATTGTACATATAATCCGCCGTGACCTTTTTTGTCAAATGCGTTTTGTAAGTGAAACTCAACGCTTTGCATTATTGTGTTTCTAATTATCTTTCTTTAGACTTAGATTAATCATTCACATATTATTCTTTCTCAAATTTAGCATTTAATGAGAACTTAGATCCTCGCATGGAACCGTCTTAACGAGAGTTAAGTTTTATTTCAAAATGTGATGCAACATTTTTTTTGGAAGATAATCATCTCTTATTCAACTTTCTTAATGCACACTTTTGGGCCATCTTATTATTTATTGAATTGTATTTGGTACTATTAAACCTAAACCAATTAGTCATCTACAACTAATTAAAGTACCTTATCATCTTTTAAATTCATCGTCATAGACATGTCCACACATCGGTTAATACAAATACTCTCATGTGACCCACAAAAGTCATGATATATTCACAATACGGTGGCCACCGCATTCTGAATATATCCCACATAGGTGTATTCACTACCATATAGTATTTTCCACCATGTATTGAACACGTCATTCATTGAGGTGACTTTCCTTGGGAAGAAAGTTGCATCTTCTAACTATACATATTTACATTCATCAAACCTTTTTGTCATCTAATACTATATTATTACTTTAGTCACTAGCCGATTAGGCACGTGATATCAACATCGTCCTTTAATTTTTGATTATCTTCATTATCTTTCAACTCAATAATATTACCATTTAAAATGTTATATTTGTGATGATGCATACTAGCCCCATGAGTGTCGTATTAATTTTCGATTTCATCATTACACATCTTTTTCACATTCATCTTTATTTGCTAACATTATTTATGATACCCAGAAATGTTCCAATATCAGCTATTCTCTTATTATATCTTAGCACAGATAAGCACATTGTTACATAGAAGGTCAACAAATCATCATCATTAGTGAGTAGTTAATAATGAGTTAGTTGTACAATATATGAATAACATTTAAAAGCACAACCTAACTTCCTCACTCTCTCCCCCAACCCATCAACCCTAAGATGTAAGGGTCTCTAAAGCAAACTCGTCAACTTTTATTTAGTCATTCAGCATCTAAGGTTTAAGTCCAGGCACCTATCTTAGTACCTAGTTCACTTAAACTAATGCTCTGATACCAACTTGTAACACCCTGAATTTCAAAATATGGATTTTCAAAAACTTTTAGCTAAATCACAAAGTAATGCGGAAAACGTTCTAAACTTATTAAATTTTACCAAACAATGATTAGTTAAAACATCTACGGTGTTACTTCGTGACATCAAAACACGGTAATAAATGAAACTCATAATTAATGTCTAAGTAGATCAACCTACTATACATCTCATTAACGAACTAAGGCTTATATCAGAATTAGCCCAACTACCCGCCACGCTCATCATCAACTCCTAGTTTTCTAACCTGCGAATGCACAATCCACAAGTAGAAACAAGTATCAACTTTAAAAGCTAAGTAAGCATAATGGGTTAGTGTATAAAATACCAATTAAAACCCTTAATCATCATGTTGGAACATGGATCCGGTTCATCCAACCCTCCCACTAACTAAGTGTTATTGGTTTTGATGGTTATAACTTTTTGGGTTAACTAGACATGAATATCCATTAACTTAGTAATTAATGGAGACCATCAACCTTCCCTTGCCATTATGTTTGACATACTATATAAATGGCACAAGTTGTACTATGAGAAGGTTGAACAAGAGAAACACCTCTAAGAAACCACACACTACACATATGAGAAACAATTGAGAGAGACGAGTTAGCACTCGTCATATTCGTGTATGTTTGATGCAAATGAGATATGGGAATCTTAGGTTGTGAAATCGTGTAAGCTTTCCGTTTGTGATCGCTTACCCCGACCGGTGATCTAAACGTTGGTTTGATCGCTTCCGCTATATGTATTCGGGTACGTTCTGAATCCTTTATTTCCAACATTGGTATCAGAGCAGCATGTTTATTTCCCGGTTATTTGTTCGTCAATCTGTTTGATGAAATTACATGATTGCTAAATTTGTTTTAGTTTGAAAGTCGTGATCTGTTATAAGTAATGAACCATCGAGTTGTGTGAAATCATGTATAGGATTCAAGAGGATTTCATAGTCTTATTTTTGATAAGAAAATTAATTGATGACTACTAGCATGCCTCGTATGAATACATGATCTTTATTTGTGCGTTCACACTGTTTTCTTTCATGTGATATCATTCTTGAATTGTCATGATCGCATGCCTACAACAATTTAATTTATTGAATACTATTGAGTGATTTCATGAGTAGAATTAAACATAGCAATTGACATAGAACTTATTCTACGGTGGATTAGTTTGACTGTCAGAATAACGTTAGTTAACCGTTTCAGAATGGTTGTCGGTTCTACTGCCTACTGCATTCCGTTATTAAATGTTATATGTTTCATTTGGAAATAAAAATTAAATTTTAAGTAGAACCTGCTTAGTAATTTACCAACTGGCCGGGTAGAGTGGTCAATTTTATTGCACTTTTTGGTATGAAAACGGATAAGTGGATTAGTTCTACCGTGACCATAGAACCCCAAGTATATTCATGAATTGACGTCAAGTTAAATCTATATTGATAAACCGGCTGGATGGTATTATGTCTAACAGTTTTGTGTAAAATTACGTATTTCACCGAAATATCAGACAACAATTTGATTGCATGGATGATCTAAGTGATAATGGAGTTGATTTGTTACTGAGTGCCTATGTAACATTTTGTTTTTCTCTCATTGAAAATAATAATATGATTTTATCATAGAGTGGGGTTCAAATGAGTACAAGCATTTGGGGTGAGAATGGGGGAATGCACATGAGCCATTGGATCTTGCAAATCAAGGGTCTAGATTAATACATAATTTTAAATAAAAAAAATCAATTTTAAAACAGATTTTGGCCGGAGGGGTAGTATGGTAATTGTACCATACCATTAATTTATTTCCTCTTTATTTTTATTTCAATAAAAAAGAAAAAAGGGAGAAAAAAATCCCTGACTCTCCTTCTCTTTCTAAAAAAACCTCTCAAACCCTCTGCAAATCAAACCTTAACTTCCAAAAACTTGAAATTCATTCGATTCACTCTTCAAATCCTTGTTTTCGTTTACTATATCATCGTTTTCTTGCATCTCCTGTTGTTAGATTCATCATTCTAGCAGTAATTTTAACCGATTTCGGTTGTGCGAAACCCTAACTCTCAAAACCTCATTAAAACATCCATTAAACTTATATTTGTTCGTACAAGGGATGTTCGTGAAGAGATTCCTCATGCATCATCATCAGGACATCCAATTAATGTCATTCCTCTTCAATATACTCCATTGAGTAAGTTGTTTTCAAGTTTTTTTTATCGTCTGCTATTGTAAGCATTTTGTGTTATGTATTTGTTATTTTCGGTCACTTATAATGTATGTATGTATCTGTTTGTTGATTTAAAGTTTGTATGTATGTATTCATCTTTTTGTTGATCTAGGGTTTTTGGCCATTGTTTACTGAAGTGTATGTATGTATGTATGTCTCTATAAGTGTTTGTATGTATGCATCTGTCTTTCTATAAGTGTATTGTGAGTACTTATTTATGCATATGTGTGTTGATCTATAACTATTTTCATGTAAAGTTTAGATTGTAATTGTTGGTAATGAGGTATGACTAGCCTTCAGTATCACATGTGGTAGTAGGCATAAAATTTGACACTTTGCTGAAATATTATGTGTTTTTCTGTTAAGTTATGCCAATTTATTTGCCACATTTGTTTTGTCTTGTGTTTTGTCAGGAAGTAATTGTCCTTACGTTCTCCCACTATCGCCAAGATTCTAAATCAAACAATTAGAGGCGCGAGATAAAATGCTCGCAAAGCTAAAGCCTCGAAATCTTCAAAATCTGATACCCCAAGTGAATCTCCATCAAAGGGTATGCTCACCAAAGCAGCCGCAGCTTAAATCGATTCACCGAATACTAAATCTCCATCATGTGTTTTTGTAACACATGTGTTACTTACTGATATCACATATGTTACTATATATGAATCTCCATCATGTGTTTTCTGTAACACATGTGTTACTTACTCTATATGTACCAAGCTTTTATTTACCAAAACATGCCTTTGTTATATTTTGTATATGTATATGCTTATCTGGATAGCATTTCCAAGATGCTTGAGCCTGTAATGTAATTAAAGAAGTTAGAGGGTGCAGATGTGAAGTTTTTGTAATGATACATATGGATCATGAGGGTTTTTTTGCAGAATATGCAACTTATCCGTTTGAGGATAAATTATGCTGCAAAAATGTTATTGTACGAGCAAAACATTCAAGGAGAACGAGTGTACACATTTGTTGATCATTTTATGCATGTCCACTTGCGGGATTGATAGAGAAGCAAGTCAAAGATGCCATTAGAACCGGCCAAAAGGAAGTCGTTGATTTGTTAAGTGCTGAAGAAGACCTTTTGAAGAAAATGTCATAGCGCCTATTTTAGAAAACTAATATTTTGGTGATGTTATCGATTTACAATTGTTGTAGACAATATGGTGTATGCTTCTTCAAATCGGATATGTTGGCTACAATGTAATCAAGTCATATTTTTTGGTTATTTATTAGATCCATTTTTAGGTTTTTGCTAAATCGTTGTAAGTTGGTTTAGATTATATCATTTTTACTGCTGATGTACAATCTTACGTTATTTACTAACATTTGTGATAGTAACCAGTAACACATGTGTTACTAACCACTAATACATGTGTTACTAACTACTAACACATGTGTTACCAACCAGTAACACATGTCACATCTTAAAAGTAATGTATTTTGATAGTGATAGTAACACATATGGTACTAAACAAGTAATATATGTGGTATTGATGTTAACATATGTGTTAGTAACCAGTAACACATGTGGTACTAAACATGTAATACATATGTTACCAACCAGTAACACATGTTGTATGAAAATGGTATATTTTTATTTTATATTTTTGCTAATGTACAATCTTGCGTTATTTACTAACACTTGTGATAGTAACCATTAACACATGTGTTACCAACCACTAACACATGTCACGTCTTAAAAGTAATGTATTTTGATAGTGATAGTAACACATATGGTACTAAACAAGTAATACATGTGGTATTGGTGTTAACACATGTGTTAGTAACAAGTAACACATGTGGTACTAAACAGGTAACACATGTGTTAGCAACCAGTAACACATGTTGCATGAAAATGGTATATTTTTATTTTATTTTTGTTATAGTGTCTTTTTTATTTAGATCCATTTTAGATTTTGTTTAATCATATTAAGTTGGTTTTCATCAAATCATTTTTTGTGATGATGTACAATCTTGCATTGTTTTTACTACCACTTGTGAGAGTAACCAGTTTCACAAGTGAATGAAATAGTATAACATGTGATAGAAACCAGTATAGGTTGATCTTAACACACATACAAATTAAAATTTGTCACTATATATGTAAACAACAGTGCACAAACAAGTATTACATGTCACATATTAATAGTAACATATTTTGATAGTGATACTGAACAAGTAACACATGTGTTACTAAACGAGTAACACATGTGTTACTAAACCAATAACACATATTGTATGAAACATGTTATATTTTTTTTAAGATATCAAACAATTTCATTATATCAAGTTAATAAAAAAATACATTTTCGAGCAAGCAGTATCACAAAAAATTGAAAATTAAGCAACTAGTAAATGTTTTCAACTTATATAATCCAAGTATCACATGCGATATTTAATATGAAAAACAATCATTTTCCATTTTCCCACGGCCGTTCTTCTGATATCTTCCTCGCATCTGCTTTCGTTTTCTCCCTTTCTTTTGCTTTTGGTTTTACCTTAGCCTCATATCTCTTTCTATCACACGAGAGACTTCTTATTAGGTTGACATTCTGATATTATTTAGTAACACATGTGTTATTAACCAGTACCAATGTGATAGTATAGAAAGGTAAAAGCAGTTATTAGTTAGTAACACATGTGTTACTAGCTAGTAACACATGTGTTACTAACCAGTACTGTCACACCCCCAAATTCACTGTTGCGGAAGCGACTCGGGTCGGGGCGTGACTAATCCGGTAATCATCGCGCAGAGGTACAGTGAGCAAATCGAGCTAGGATCCTAAGGTCAATTCTACTATCTTCTTGTACCTGAGAATACATGCTAAAACGGGTCAACAATAATGTTGGTGAGCTCATAGGTTTTCGCAGTTATAATCGTAGTTGAAAACATAGTATAATAATCATAGTTTGAGTCGTAGTAAAGATCATAGATTAAATCGTAGGCTAAACCATAGTTCAAAATCCATAGTTGAGAACCTAGTAAGAATCGTATTTGAAATCAAAGTTCAAATCATAGTAAAGATCATAGTTTAAAGTCCATAGTTAAAATCATAATAATAATCATAGTCGAAATCGTAGTTGAACTCGTAGTTTAAAGTCATAGTTGAAATTCCATGTTTTCAAAGTTGCCATAGTTTTCAAAGTATGTTTTGTCGGGACGTCACCCAAAATCAATAGTTCCATTGGGACGTTACCCAAAATCAATAGTTTCCATTGGGACGTTACCCAAAATAAGTAGTTCCATTGTGTTTATATATATGTGATTATATATATAATTTTTGAATACTTCCGTATTAATGCGTACTAAATAAGAATAATTAAGGTTAAATTTAGGCGCAAATTTTTGCCCTTTTTGACCGGGTGTCACATTCTCCCCTTGTTAGGAGAATTTCATCCCGAAATTTAATCTGTGGTAATTGTAGGCGTGAGATCTTGAGGGTAAGGTAAGTGAGTCTTTTCTTGAGCATCTTGTCCTACTTTTCTTGTCGTGTTCTATGTTCTTAGTTATTGATCTAGGGTTTCTTGACCTGTCCTTTCTTGATCTATGATTTCTTGACTAGACGATTCTTGTAACAGTACCCTTTTTCTTAGTATAGGTTTATGGTAATTTGGATTTCACATCCATATGTTGTCTAGTTTTTATCTTGTCTCCTGGTTCATAGTTTCTACAGGTTTCTTGACTGGAAGGTCATGTAACGATATCTTGTTTCTAGTTGATTATGTGTTTCTTGTGACCTTCTTGATTCGCAAATCGATTTTATAGTTTCTAGTATCTAGCCTGATCTCCCTTACCGAGGGTAATGTGATTTTTCTTGTGTACTTTCTACTTGGCAGAATATTATATTCTTATCTTTTCTTACTCCCCTTGTTAGAATCAAAGTCCTACGGTCGGTGTGGACTTAAAACTTACGGTGAATGTCGATGTGATGGGGGGGGGGGGGGGGAAGGTATCTACGAGTAATGTTATCAACAGTGTGTGTAGGGTAAAATTTAACTTGCGGAGACCTAGCAGTTCTTCTAGTAGTACGTTTTGATCGTGATCCCGAAGGATGGGAATGATAGGAAAATTACGAGGCGATATCTTCCTCGTGAGGATGAGACGGTACAGCGGAACATGTTGTCATTCGTTATGCGTGTATAAATAGATAGACGGTAGTAGATGAGGACAAAGTCTCGTCCTTTATATCGAGTAATATGGTAGTAGTTATATTTGTCATTTTCGGTGGTGTGTGCATTAGCGAGTGTATTATCGTGTGAGGCCTATATATATACTCAATATAATAGCCTAGAAAGTAGTACGTAAGTAAGGCCTATTCATATATACATATAATATATATAATAGCCTAATATGTATAGCACATGCTAGTTTGGTCCCGTTTCTACCGTGGTCAGAGTTAACTAGTGTATTCATGTTCAACATAACCATTTCAGACCTCACATCATCTTCATTTAATTGTACATAGCTGATCAGGCTATGTTAAATTAAACTCGTATGATGTAGTTCTTGAACCAGTCACGCCTAATAAGACCCCACTAAATGCAACCTAGTTCGCTATAACCTCAGGCTCTGATACCAATCTATCACACCCCCAAATTCACTGTTGCGGAAGCGACTCGGGTCGGTGCGTAACTAATCCGGTAATCATCGCGCAGAGGTACAGTGAGCAAATCGAGCTAGGATCCTGAGGTCAATCCTACTATCTTCTTGTACCTAACAATACATGCTAAAACGGGTCAACAATAATGTTGGTGAGCTCATAGGTTTTCGTAGTTATAATCGTAGTTGAAAACATAGTATAATAATCATAGTTTGAGTCGTAGTAAAGATCATAGATTAAATCGTAGGCTAAACCATAGTTCAAAATCCATAGTTGAGAACCTAGTAAGAATCGTAGTTGAAATCAAAGTTCAAATCATAGTAAAGATCATAGTTTAAAGTCCATAGTTAAAATCATAATAATAATCATAGTCGAAATCGTAGTTGAACTCGTAGTTTAAAGTCATAGTTGAAATTCCATGTTTTCAAAGTTGCCATAGTTTTCAAAGTATGTTTTGTCGGGACGTCACCCAAAATAAGTAGTTCCATTGGGACGTTACCCAAAATAAGTAGTTCCATTGGGACGTTACCCAATATCACTAGTTCCATTGGGACGTTACCTAAAATCAATAGTTTCCATTGGGACGTTACCCAAAATAAGTAGTTCCATTGGGACGTTACTCAATATCAATAGTTTCCATTGGGACGTTACCCAAAATAAGTAGTTTAGGTGGGATGTCTGCCCAAAACACCATTAAAGTTATTTGTAGGAAAGTACTATCCTAGTAGTTGTAGGAAAGAGATAGCATATTCAGAGTAATCATAGTAATTAAACAATTAGATAGTTCACAAAAGAGTTCTTAAAACAGTTTTCAGAGTAGTTCTCACAAAACAAATCATAGAACAGAGTTCAAACATGTAACACCCCCAAATTTGATGATTTGCGGAAGCTTGATTTGGGTGTTACTAATCAATAACAAAGCACAAGATATATAGTAAACGACTCTATATGCGTCGTTTTAACAAAATATATTGATAACTGAAATGTTTACAACATTTAAAGCTTTACATAGCTCGAGTTTAAATAAAAGGAGATTTCAGTACATAAGTATTTGTACAAAATATACTAATGCAAGAAAATCTCAATCGTCTGTATGCTGACTCGAGCTAAAGTCCTGAAGCAGAAACATCCTACTGCTGGGTACCTGCGATATATGCTAAAAGGTCAGCTAAAAAGCTGGTGAGCTCACAGGTTTGAAATCAGTTAATATAGTATGAACCGCAAGATTTAAATAATGAATTGCATCCAGCAATTAAATGATAGTCATCGTGTATACAGCCATGAGCACATAGTTGAGCTTAACTCGAGGGCCGGGTCCCCTATAGAGAATTCCGGGCGAGGTGCCTCCACGAATGCCTAATCCACATTCGTCTTCCCAAATATTAGTACGTTCGTTTACCCGGTTAGTGCTTGCTAACCCGAACGAGGTGGGTCAATCCTATATGGTACCATATACTAATATTCACGCTACAACATATTAACAACTATGCTGACGGAGGACTTTAAATGATTAGTTGTGAAAAACTCATGTAGTATATGAAATGTTTGCACTTGCGTTCACATGTTAAAAATGAGCAATATATCACACCCCTGAGTAAAACAGTAAAAAGAGGGGCTATGAGACTCACCTGAGTCTTATGAGTTTAACTTAATAAACTTGAGTTGATTAGCCGAGTCTGAAGTCCAAAGACTTGTAACCTGAGGGTGTCCACGACACGCGATGGTTATAAACATGATTGGGTATCTCAAAAGATCACCCTTGTAGTTGTTACACAACTATATATATGTCCAAATTACTACGATTTGGTTGATTTGTTAAGTGTTTGAAAAACATGTACGGCCCGTTGGTGATGGATTTGTAATAATAATCTCAACTATTATTATTTTGATTTCGTGGCGTTTTACTTGAAAAATGTGTTTTGATTGTGTTTTAGAAGTCGTTACGGGATCTAAGTACGGGGGTCCGGGGGCAGCGCCCCTGGTAGCAGGGTCCAAGGGGCGGCAGCCCCTGGCGGGGTCCAAGGGGTAGAGCCCCTGGCTGGGGTCGAGCTGCCAGGTCAGCTTGGAAAATTTTTATTTCTACTATATTGCTTTGACGAAAAACGCATCTGGGATCTGAATTCGGGTAAAATCGAGTGATAAATTTCGAGTCTCGACACTTAGTAAAAATCTGAGTTTTCTGTGTTTTGCGACACAAAATGCGACACAAGGGTTGTGTCGCATAGAAAATGCGACACAATGTCTATGCGACACAAGGGTTGTGTCGCATAGATGCGGGATGCTGATTCAACAGCGACATAGTGATTGTGTCGTATGAAAATACGACATAGAATACGACATAATGGTTGTGTCGCAAGGATTGCGACACTAATTATTTGGTACGACACAAGGTGCGACACAGGGGCTTTTATACGACACAAATGCCAAAATACGACACAGCATGCGACACAAGGCTTGTGTCGCATGGAAGAACACCAGCCCAGAAAGTCCGGCTGTTACGATTTTTCCGGCCAAAAATCCATTTTAAACCCGTTTTCAAGCTATAAATTCGTGTTCTTTACATTGTAATGGACATATATAGTTATATAAACATCTAACAAGTGAAAAATACTAAGAATCGAAAGATTTCGGGATTTTGTCGGAAACTTACAATTTGCCGAAATGGAAATCCGGAAAGATAGAAATGTAGATCGTTGCGAGGTGGTCGTGAATCTCTAAAAATATTGATGATCCGGTTGCGTTTCGTGGTGTTATTTTCGATTTTTAGTGGATTGGTGGTTTTTTGGAGAATGAAAGAAAATAGAGTAAGAGAGAGGGAGTGAGTGGGTGAATGAGGAAGGAAAAGGAAAGTTGGGAGGTTTAACCTCCAACTTTCCAGTCACCGCAATCGCGGTCCGTGCGGTGTTCGTTTGCTCCGTAGTTTAAACGTTAAATAATTATTTACATTTTAATTATAAGTTTTAAAATACAAATTATTACGCGATATTTTATTTAAATATTTTACAAATCAATTTATATTTGAGTTATAAAAAGTAAGTTTGTTTAGTTAGTTTGCGCGTTTTAATATTTTTAAATCGTATAGGTTTTGTTTGTATGGTACGAATGAATACGAAATATTATCATAATAATATTTTTGATATAAAAGCGTTATTTAGTAAAATTGGTCACCAACGTCCGTATTTGATTGAATCGAAATACATTCGATTTAAGTCGCGTACGATTTAATCAAATCGCATTTTCGTATATATTCAACAATATATATAATTCGATACATTAATTAGCCTAACACATAACTAATTACATGTATTAACATATGATTAGGCACTAATTACTAGTCCTAATTTGGCGGGTGTTACAAAACAGTTCAAAATAGAGTTCACATAGTTCAAAACAGAGTTCACATAGTTCAAAACAAAGTTTAAGTAGTTAGTAAATCAGAATTCAAGTCATTCATAAGTCAGAATTCAAAGTAGTTCGCGAAACAGAAACCAAGTAGTTCAGAGTAGTTCAATAAACAGAGATCAAGTAGTTTTATAAAACAGAGCATGTATCTCACCCCAAAACAGTTCAAATAAGTAAAAGTGGGGCTATGAACTCACCTGTGGGTGCTAGCATTCCTAATGCACGTGTGATCCCAACAGTAACCTCCTAGTGTCCTAAACGCGTGAGGTTATACGTATAAGTAAGTGATTAACAAATCGGTCTAAGTTCGTTATCCAGTTAATTAGTAATGTCCAAAGTACTCGATTAGTATTTATGTTTAAAGTTTGTAAAACGAGTACGGCCCGTTGGTGACGGATTGAAATTATATTCCAAAAATATAATTTTGTTTGTTTCGTATAAAAAATATCTTTGTATGTTTTCGTATTCGGGTTTGGGGACAAACGACCTCGGTTTGATCCGAAACATTTAAGGTAGCCTTAAATATGTTTCTAGGCCTCGTGACAATTATTGTTATGTTTCGTGGGTCTCTCAAAGTGTCGTTTTTGAAAGTATGTCAAAACAGCCCCTAGCCCCCTTTTGTTCCAGATTTTAGCTCGATATATCTCTCGTTTTCTACACTTTTTATTCCGAACCAAGTCCCACGAAAAATCACCAATGAGCCCCTAGGTGTCTAGTTTACTACCAAATTTTCCCAAGAATTATAGTGGTCATTTTGATGGTCAAATAAAATCATAACGAAAAGTTAACCGATTAAGGTTCAAAACAGCTACAGCTCACAAATCGGGTCATACACAAAAATCCGTGGGTTTTCAAGTCGGGTCATAGAAGGACTTTTTGTAGAAGACTTCCATACGAGGATTTTGATATAAGATACATGTTCTAATTCGATTTAGAACTCGAGATATACACGATTTGGTGAGATGAAAATTCTGGACAGATTCACTGTTTATGTGTGTTTGTTCCAAAAACATTTTTAAGCTTTCGATTTGGACATTTTATGGTTGAATGAACATCTTAACATGTATATATATGTAAAGTAAGCAAAACTAACATGAGAAAAGTGGTTCTTACAAAGTGATTAGATGATCTAGTAGAGTGACAAGATGATGATGATCGGTTATACTTCTTCTTCCTTTTTCCTTTGATTTCTTCAAGCATTTTTGTTTAGATTATGGTGAAGTATGTTTAAAGAGAGAGAGCCGAGGAAGGAGAGAGCAAATAAGGAAATGAAAAATGAAATGGAATGAGGTAAAGGTAGATGGAGATCATGTATGTATGAATATTTAGTCAAGAGGCTTTTTCCAAGTCAAAAAGGAGGTGAATTTTTGTTAAATCTTGTCTCCAAATATTGGTATTATACCCGTGTTTATTTACCCGATCGTTTAAACATTTATTATACGTTATACGTTTTATATATTAGTTTTTGTTACCGATTTAACACTCGATATTTTAAATAATCGTTTGTGTTTATATATATATGATTATATATATAATTTTTGAATACTTCCGTATTAATGCGTACTAAATACGAATAATTAAGGTTAAATTTAGGCGTAAATTTTTGCCCTTTTTGACCGAGTGTCACAAGTACCACATATGATAGTATCAGAAAGATAAAAGCGGTTATTAGCCAGTAACACATGTGTTATTAGCTAGTAACACATGTGTTATTAACTAGTACCACTTATTAGCTAATAACACATGTGTTAGTAATGACTATAAAAATGTGTTACAACGAATTGGAAAAAAGATAAGAGAACTTATTACATGCAACATTTACTTGAATCTCTTGCTCCACATCGTTTGTCTTACATTCTTCTATTACTACCATTTTAGTGTTCTGCACCATAAATATTTTTGTATTATTAAGTAACACATGTGTTAGAATAGGAATTCATCAGCTGTTTGATTTTTATGATTTTTTTTACAGCTAAACTGAAACACACAAAATACAGAGAGAACTAAATCTTCAATTGATTCTACTAACACATATGATACCAAAGTAGTTTTAGTTGTGATCCAATTGAACAGAGTTTTATGATCGTCGTACAATTACGCGTTTTTTTCCGAATCAAATTAAAATTGATTGATGAATCTGTAGAAATCAGTTTACAATTGCGTTTTCATAGATCAAATCGTAAATACCAGATCATATTTAGGTTGAAATCGCACTGATTCGCAAACAAAAAAATGATCGATTTCTTGTGCGAATCTCAATTAAAAACTTAATTGAATCACAACTGATGCTTAATTGAAAATAGATTCGAATTAACGTAAGCATACCTATGATTTTATTGTTCTTTTGAGATCGATTTGATGCGTTTTCAGAAAACTGTTGGAGCGATCGATGATCATATTTTCCAGTGCGTGGATGCAAATCTGTATCTGTACGTATATAATGATAAGACAATAATATTTGTTTTTTAATTTATTATTCTATTTTTAATTTGTATTATTTAAAATGTATTATGACTATTATGCCCCTTCACCCTTAAATGAAATGGAGGATTCCCGTTGATTCTCCCATTCTCACAAATTTTTCCATTCTCATTTGAACCTCACTCATCACTAATAATATGATATGGAAAATTGTACAAATTTCAGAGCAATAATATATTTGTAGAAAAATGTCTACATTATTTAATCTGAATTATTTTAAAAATATGTATATGTTTTTGTGCAACTAAAAGTTAATAACATTTTTACTGAAAATCTGTTAAATAGTGAAACCTAATAAGTTATTGAGTATTATTGTCGATTATATATATATATAGATAATAGATAAAACGTTACAAAAAACCCTAATCTATACATAAACTATTTGGAGAAAAGTCTTAAAATGAGTAATAGTCAATGACTATTATACCCCTCAACATCTTTAACATGTGTATTATTATTTGTGCCAATAAACAACTCACCGAATACTTTAACATAGCAATTATATGATTCAATAACTTCAAAAAAAAAGTCTTCATACGTTTTTCTCCCACTGAAATAGGGGTGCATTGAATATTCAAACCCCTCCACATGATCATCCAACCAATTACATATCCAATTTTTTAAAAAGATACTCGTAATAAACAATAAGCTATACAAAACGGAAGGTAACTTAAATATAATGACTTACACCCATTACAGTTTCGGCAATGGCTAAAAATCTGCAACTCACATCTAATCAACTGAAGAGCAAATGTTTTTTTTCGAAATGTTAACATCCCACCAAATAAATTATAACCAAATTAATCTAAATCTAAATCTAAATAATACATTAAACAAACTATAAAAAAAAACGTAACATACTATGTGAATCTTTTTGCTACAAGCATCTTTAACTGCCATAATCAAGGCTTTTTATTCTTCCATTGGTATTCTCTGTCACCCTTTCAAGAAAAAGTTCATCCCAATTTTAGCCATTGCTAAAAATCTGCACAGCTCATATGTAACTGATGAGTAAAATCAGCCAATTATCAAAATAAACCGTTCACACTTTTACCACTCTTCTAATCTAAATATCTGTACAACCCATATTATGTGTATAAATAGGATGCATTCAGAATGGGTGACAACTACAATTGAATTGAGCATCCTAATACTTACCATCACGCAACAATTTTGGCCCAGTTAATACAATGTCAACGTCCAACCTGCTGTCATAACACGGGTAAGATGTAACACCCTCAAATTTCGGTTTGCGGAAGCGATCGGGTCGGGTGTTACCAAATTAAATATCACAGCATAAGATACATAATGAACGACTCCAAATGAGACGTTTGAAAATAGTTATACATTTCTGAAATAAAATGTTTACAACGTTATAAGTTTGATAATAATTTCCAAATACATAATTTGAAAATACTAAAGTAGGTGCAGAGTAGTCCCAATTGTTTGAAAATATACGACTCGAGCTAATTAAGCCTTGAAGCAATCCTAATCCTGCTGGGCAACCTAAGAACACATGCTAAAATGAGTCAGCTATAAAGCTGGTGAGTTCATAGGATTGTAAGTTGAAAACATAAAGTAATAAAACCATGTATGTTTTGAAATGTCGTTGCAAATTCAGTCATGTTGATAAGTGTTATATTGAAGTTTGTAACACCAATGTGTAAAAGTCTAATCGAGGTATCCCATACCTAAATAGTTTGAATCGTGTACCTAAGTACATATATATGGTTGGCAATCCATGCCTTGAATACCTATCAGGTAATAGTTGTGTCTGAAATAGTGAGGCAATACATACCTACACCTATTTATTAATTAAAAGTCCACGTCGTATGATAATAAATAAATGTAGTTCCGCAGAACTATGTTTCGATTATGTGAAGTATGGTGCAAATAGCAACCATCTGATTGTAGATCCGTAGATATATGTTTGAACGTTTAGTGTGTCCGTTTACCCGATTAGCATAAGCTAACCCGGACTTGAATTGAGCTAACGTCCTTGCGTGGCAGCACCACCGACCCGTTAACTTGTTGTGAATCCCGAGTATAACTCGCTGATCCATTGATTGTATTGAAGTTGTGCCCACTGAAACCGTGGTATCGTTTTGTGCCCACTGAAACCGTGGCATCGTTTTGAATCACTTAACAGTGATCTCGCTTTGTGCCTAACAGGCATCGATCGAATTGCTCGCAAGCAAAGTTGAAATGTAGAGCCAGCAGTACTACGACATACTAGCTATTGCAAATAAGAGTCGACCGTACAACGACGCGCCCGACTTGGATGATTGTGCTCGCAGAAATGAATGTATACTAATATACATATGAAATATTGTAAATAGCACCAAGTGCTCAGGGAAGCATGTAATCAGGTAGATATATATTTATATATCTATATATATATACATATATATGTATTTGTCGAATTCGGCTAACTCAAGTAACAATCCTGTCACGCATGATAATAATAATTGATTATATCCAAATATGTATAAACCCGTATTTAGATGTTCTGTAGCACCTTGTACCTAGGTATGAACACTCATCACCTAGTTGAGTTGTATTAGTATATGAAATCCATACTAACGTATGATAATATTGTATACTCCTAGCCAAGAGCCTAGCAAGTATATTGGTATCTCGGAATAATGTTCACTTAAGTCCAAATTCCCGTTCTAATGATAGTGAAGTGTGTTGACAGTCTTTAGTTCCTAAAAGGGAAACTAATCTGGTAAACAAAGTCGTTGTCATATAGGTAGAACTAACCAGTTCAAATGTATTTGATAATATTATCCCGCGACAATATGGCCAGTGAAAAGGAATAACTATATCAAATTATGTATAGGTAGTTGTTTTCCAACTAACTGACAGTGTACGATTATGGCCTATCTAGGTTAGGTCTTGATATTGTTCCAAAACAATAAGTTGGGTGTAATTCCTAAGTATTACACATTTGCATTACATACAGTAATATGAATAAGTGTGAATTATAAAAGATTATTGAAGTAATTCGAAAACAGTTGTTGAGCATGTGTTTCACCCCGAAAACAGTAAAACGGTTGAAAGAGTGGGGCTATGAAACTCACCTGAGGAGCTAGCGTCCTAATGCAGCGAATCGTATCGATAATTATCTCCTAGTGTCCTAAACACGTGAGATTTCGTATAAGTGAATGGATATTTACATAAACTATCCAAGTTTGTTGTTTATATATTTTGTTTGTACTCAATGTATTTGTTATATGTTTACGTTTGAATTTCATAAAGAAATTACGTGTCGTTGTCGTGTATTGAAATTATATTTAGAAAATATAATTTAGTTGATTTCGTATAAAAAGTGTGTACAAACGTGTTTCGGTTCGTATATATATTGCGTATACGTTTTCGGATAAGTTTGGTATTTTAAAAATGAGTTTTAGGCTTAAAATCTGATAATAGCGACACTTCATGCGTCACTGGTTGATTTTGGGCGTCACTAGGCTAGTGACTCAAAAGATAGAAAAATTCAACATTTTAGCGACACTTCAATAGTGTCGCTATAGGGTTAGTGACGCATATAGCGACACTTCAAAAGTGACGCAGGATGTTTAGTGACGGGGTTTAGCGACACTGAGCTAGTGCCGCTGTTGCTGTTTTTGCGCTTACCCTCCGGGCAACAGGTATACCCGCCGGGTATCCCTGTCTGATTCAGGTCTGTTCGACCGAGCAACACCCAAACCCACGGATCGAAGCCACAAATCACAAAATCGACAATAACAAACTTGTATAATGATAATATATGATGTATAGAGTGATATAAACATGAAAATAAAGTGAGATCGAAGGTTTTCTTACGAATCAAAAATGGGATCCGAAAATGGTGAGGATGATGATGAAATCGGATGATGATGATGATGATGCTGATGATGTTGATGATGGTGGTGGTGGCAACGTGCGGCGGTGGTGGTCCGGCGGTGGTGATGATGGTCCGGTGGTGGTGGTATAATCCGAGAGAGAGAGAGAGGTGTAAGGGTGTGTTTGGTGATGAAAAATGAAAAGAGAAAGAAATGGGGGAAATGGGGAGGCCGGCCCATCTTTTTGGTGGGTTGGTTTCCCCAATTTGCGGTATAAAATACCCGTGTTTTCGTACCCATTCGTAAAATAATTAATGTTTTTAAATTTCGTGATATTTATTCGTATAATTAATAAGGGTTTCGAGTTGGAACATTTTATAAAACTACAATGTTCAAGTTTAGGTCGTACGAGTCGTTTTAGTTTTTATATATATCATTTTTAAATGATACGAAAGTATTTAAGTTTTATCCAGATAAAATACGTTTTAAACAAAACGATTTATATTCTGAAATAGTTTAATACTTCTCGTGTAAATAACGTTTATTAAAAATAATAACACATTATTTAAAGTAATACGTACTAAATACGATTGTTTAAAGTTTGACTTTGGCGCGCGATTTGACTTTTTGACCCGGTGTTACATTCTCCCCCTGTTAATAAAATTTCGTCCCGAAATTTCGTGTGAAGTCGTGGTCGTGTAGGGTCTGGGGAGCAATGTACGTATGAGAAGTTTATCAAGTAGATAGTAGACATATCATGTCCATGACGGAGTTGAAGAGCAGTCAATCCATGACTGTGTCGAAATTTATCGTTGTAGTTACGTTCGGACAATGTTGTTTGTTCATGGTATAATCAAGTCGTGGTTACTAGGTAAACATTTAAGTTGGAGTCCATTCGGGACTAGATGATTGTCACATAGTGACCGTTTTGTAAGTCGTCCTATGAGGACTAAATGTTTGGTGAACGTGCAGTAGATCAGTCTGCTGAAAGCAAACATCGAGTTTTATGTGGGCCTAGGTCAACTAGCCCTAAAATGTAATCAACATTAGTTCGATAAAATGGTACCGGGGATCATAGGCACGCGATTAGCGAATCTATAATTGACGGGTTATGTTTTCGAGGATTAATTGTACTTACATTATTGTTGGAGATTTATTTGATTTACTCCGAGTCGATAAGGTGAATTTTGCGTCTTTTTGGGCAGTCCTTTTTGTAATGACCGGGCTCTTTGCATTTGAAGCATATCCTTTGAGAGTTGGGGTTGGCAGGAACTCTGCAATCCCAGATTTTGTGTCCAAATCGATGGCATCTTTCGCAAGGTAATCCGCATAATCCGTCATGATGACGTTTGTAGTCGTGACAAAATGGTTTGTTACCCGCATAGCCTTGTTTTTCGTTGGGTTCAGCAGCGTAGGACCTCAAGGGTTCAGGTTGATTCGTTGGATTTTGGCTAAAACTGGAACTTCCATTCCCTTTTTCTTGATTGTTTCCCGTTGCAGGTGGCCCGCGTCTAACCACCTGTGCCATGAGTCTGTGGGCCATGCGAATAGCCTTTTCAATAGTAGTGGGTTTTGAGGCAGTGACCATTCCCTCAATTAGTAATGGGAGTCCACCAATGTACCTCCCGATTCGTTGGCTCTCAGGGTTTACGATAGTTGGGCAAAGGTGAGCTAGTTGCTGAAAACGATTGGTATATGTTTCGATGTCGTTATCCTTTACGGTGAGGTGCCAAAGTTCGTCCTCAAGTTCGTGAAGTATTTCGATGGGGCAATACTTGTCCTTCATGATTTGTTTCAGGTCTTCCCACGGAAGTTCGTGAGCAGTGTCGATTCTTACCGTTCGGGCGTGAAAATTCCACCAGGTAGAAGCATCATCCTGGAGGGTGTATGTGGCGTACAAGACTTTGTAGTCGTCGGGGCAGTTGCAAATGTGGAAAATAGATTCCATTCTCTCGAACCATCGAATTAATCCGACAGCTCCTTCAGTCCCGACGAAGTTTGGGGGTTCGCACCTCAGGAAATCCCTAAAAGTGCAAGGCTTTACTTGGTTCTGAGCAGCTAGGGTCGCAGTCACTGCTTGATTAATGATTTGATCTTGCTCAGCTCGAGTGAAAGTCGGTCGTTTAGGAGGCATGATTCTTGAACAAGAATGAAATGACAAAGTGTGAGATCTTTAATCAAAGATGATGATTATTATAACGACATAAGTAGCTAACTTGAGTTGGAATTTATGATACACGGGATCCTACGATCCTTGACGTTGAAGTTTTTGATATTGTAGGTGGCAGACGTATCTCTGCCCTTTTGTATTTTTGGTACAACAGTTTAAGTAACCGTTGTCTAGTTTTCTTTAGTTAAGTTATCATGAATCTCATGTTTTTCGAGTGTTGTGACCAGTTGAGTTGTAGTTTCTAGGTGCGGTCGTACCATGACCGAGTTGGGTTTTCTATGTAGTCAATCCAAGACTATGTTGTTGTGAGTAGTCCAATGGACTATATCGTAGTACTAGAATATCGTACGGCCATTCATGCCTGTGTATGTGACATCTACAGTGTCCTCGGTGGTGTTGAAGCAGGGTCCACCAACACAACCCATGGGTGTGGTGACATCATTGTGTATTTATTGATTAAAGCATTACGTGCTTAATTGGTCGTATATACATATGTGGTGTACACGTAACTATACAAGTATACGTACATAATAAAAGTCAGGTGTGGCACCCCGTGCCCAGTTAAGTAAGTGTATCTGTATATATGTAAGTCGTACATGCAACTATAACAAGTCTACATGCATAATTGAAGTAGCACCTAGTGCTATAATGCAGTGCTATCAGCACATTAATTGAAATACTAATGTTTTGTAATTGTAGTACCAAAGTACAATGAAACGCAGCACCACGTGCTGTAATGAAGTGCCCGCGGCATTGAAATTGTAGTACCCATGTACTATGAGTGTGGCATCAACATGCCATGATTGTAGTATCGACGTTCTGTGAAGGTTGCACTAACGTGCTCAAGTTGTGGTATCAACATACCTTGAAATTGTAGCACTACGTGCCATGTATTGTTGGATTTGTAGCCCCAAGGCGAAAATGTGTTTGAAGTTCGAATTTCTCAGTTGTAGCACAAAGGCAAAAATGTAGGGGTCAAAGTACCGCATGATTGAATTTGTTGATCTACGTGATCAAGTTGTGATTCGAGATAATTTTGTTGTGGACTTAGTCAACACTAATCCAATTGTGCTCCATATAGTCAAGATTTAAAAGTTGTCAGTTTGTTTTAAGTTTCGTGAAGGTTTAGCATGTGCGGGTTTCCATTCCCATTGATAACATTTGTACCTCCTTCCCGAGGTTCAGTGATAAAGGTGTCGAGTCGCGATGGTGAGGAAGACGGCGATATGCCTCTTCACGGATATATGTTGGTACAGCGGAATCGATTGTATATATATACTCGATATATATATATAGGTATGTAATAGTAGTATACGTGTAAGGCCTATTCATATATACCTACAGTACATATAATAGCTTAGGGTGTCTAGCACATAACAAATCAGAGTCAACTACGCATTCCTGGTCCAGTATAACTCCTTTCAGATATCATATCATCTTTATTTAATTGTACATAGTTAGCTACGCTATGTTAAATTAAACTCGTATGATGTAATCCCTGAACCAGTCATACCTAATGAGGAATACTGCCTAACGGTCATAGTCTAGGCCCTCTAAATGCAACCTAGTTCACTATAACCTTAGGCTCTGATACCAATCTGTAACACCCTCAAATTTCGGTTTGCGGAAGCGATCGGGTCGGGTGTTACCAAATTAAATATCACAGCATAAGATACATAATGAACGACTCCAAATGAGACGTTTGAAAATAGTTATACATTTCTGAAATAAAATGTTTACAACGTTATAAGTTTGATAATAATTTCCAAATACATAATTTGAAAATACTAAAGTAGGTGCAGAGTAGTCCCAATTGTTTGAAAATATGCGACTCGAGCTAATTAAGCCTTGAAGCAATCCTAATCCTGCTGGGCAACCTGAGAACACATGCTAAAACGAGTCAGCTATAAAGCTGGTGAGTTCATAGGATTGTAAGTTGAAAACATAAAGTAATAAAACCATGTATGTTTTGAAATGTCGTTGCAAATTCAGTCATGTTGATAAGTGTTATATTGAAGTTTGTAACCCCAATGTGTAAAAGTCTAATCGAGGTATCCCATACCTAAATAGTTTGAATCGTGTACCTAAGTACATATATATGGTTGGCAATCCATGCCTTGAAAACCTATCAGGTAATAGTTGTGTCTGAAATAGTGAGGCAATACATACCTACACCTATTTATTAATTAAAAGTCCACGTCGTATGATAATAAATAACTGTAGTTCCGCAGAACTATGTTTTGATTATGTGAAGTATGGTGCAAATAGCAACCATCTGATTGTAGATCCGTAGATATATGTTTGAACGTTTAGTGTGTCCGTTTACCCGATTAGCATAAGCTAACCCGGACTTGAATTGAGCTAACGTCCTTGCGTGGCAGCACCACCGACCCGTTAACTTGTTGTGAATCCCGAGTATAACTCGCTGATCCATTGATTGTATTGAACTTGTGCCCACTGAAACCGTGGTATCGTTTTGTGACCACTGAAACCGTGGCATCGTTTTGAATCACTTAACAGTGATCTCGCTTTGTGCCTAACAGGCATCGATCGAATTGCTCGCAAGCAAAGTTGAAATGTAGAGCCAGCAGTACTACGACATACTAGCTATTGCAAATAAGAGTCGACCGTACAACGACGCGCCCGACTTGGATGATTGTGCTCGCAGAAATGAATGTATACTAATATACATATGAAATATTGTAAATAGCACCAAGTGCTCAGGGAAGCATGTAATCAGGTAGATATATATTTATATATCTATATATATATACATATATATGTATTTGTCGAATTCGGCTAACTCAAGTAACAATCCTGTCACGCATGATAATAATAATTGATTATATCCAAATATGTATAAACCCGTATTTAGATGTTCTGTAGCACCTTGTACCTAGGTATGAACACTCATCACCTAGTTGAGTTGTATTAGTATATGAAATCCATACTAACGTATGATAATATTGTATACTCCTAGCCAAGAGCCTAGCAAGTATATTGGTATCTCGGAATAATGTTCACTTAAGTCCAAATTCCCGTTCTAATGATAGTGAAGTGTGTTGACAGTCTTTAGTTCCTAAAAGGGAAACTAATCTGGTAAACAAAGTCGTTGTCATATAGGTAGAACTAACCAGTTCAAATGTATTTGATAATATTGTCCCGCGACAATATGCCAGTGAAAAGGAATAACTATATCAAATTATGTATAGGTAGTTGTTTTCCAACTAACTGACAGTGTACGATTATGACCTATCTAGGTTAGGTCTTGATATTGTTCCAAAACAATAAGTTGGGTGTAATTCCTAACTATTACACATTTGCATTACATACAGTAATATGAATAAGTGTGAATTATAAAAGATTATTGAAGTAATTCGAAAACAGTTGTTGAGCATGTGTTTCACCCCGAAAACAGTAAAACAGTTGAAAGAGTGGGGCTATGAAACTTACCTGAGGAGCTAGCGTCCTAATGCAGCGAATCGTATCGATAATAATCTCCTAATGTCCTAAACACGTGAGATTTCGTATAAGTGAATGGATATTTACATAAACTATCCAAGTTTGTTGTTTATATGTTTTGTTTGTACTCAATGTATTTGTTATATGTTTACGTTTGAATTTCATAAAGAAATTACGTGTCGTTGTCGTGTATTGAAATTATATTTAGAAAATATAATTTAGTTGATTTCGTATAAAAAGTGTGTACAAACGTGTTTCGGTTCATATATATTGCGTATACGTTTTCGGATAAGTTTGGTATTTTAAAAATGAGTTTTAGGCTTAAAATCTGATAATAGCGACACTTCATGCGTCACTGGTTGATTTTGGGCGTCACTAGGCTAGTGACTCAAAAGATAGAAAAATTCAACATTTTAGCGACACTTCAATAGTGTCGCTATAGGGTTAGTGACGCATATAGCGACACTTCAAAAGTGACGCAGGATGTTTAGTGACGGGGTTTAGCGACACTGAGCTAGTGCCGCTGTTGCTGTTTTTGCGCTTACCCGCCGGGCAACAGGTATACCCGCCGGGTATCCCTGTCTGATTCAGGTCTGTTCGACCGAGCAACACCCAAACCCACGGATCGAAGCCACAAATCACAAAATCGACAATAACAAACTTGTATAATGATAATATATGATGTATAGAGTGATATAAACATGAAAATAAAGTGAGATCGAAGGTTTTCTTACGAATCAAAAATGGGATCCGAAAATGGTGAGGATGATGATGAAATCGGATGATGATGATGATGATGTTGATGATGTTGACGATGGTGGTGGTGGTGACGTGCGGCGGTGGTGGTCCGGCGGTGGTGATGATGGTCCGGTGGTGGTGGTATAATCCGAGAGAGAGAGAGAGGTGTAAGGGTGTGTTTGGTGATGAAAAATGAAAAGAGAAAGAAATGGGGGAAATGGGGAGGCCGGCCCATCTTTTTGGTGGGTTGGTTTCCCCAATTTGCGGTATAAAATACCCGTATTTTCGTACCCGTTCGTAAAATATTTAATGTTTTTAAATTTCGTGATATTTATTCGTATAATTAATAAGGGTTTCGAGTTGGAACATTTTATAAAACTACAATGTTCAAGTTTAAGTCATACGAGTCGTTTTAGTTTTTATATATATCATTTTTAAATAATACGAAAGTATTTAAGTTTTATCCGGATAAAATACGTTTTAAACAAAACGATTTATATTCTGAAATAGTTTAATACTTCTCGTGTAAATAACGTTTATTAAAAATAATAACACATTATTTAAAGTAATACGTACTAAATACGATTGTTTAAAGTTTGACTTTGGCGTGCGATTTGACTTTTTGACCGGGTGTTACATAAGAGGACTCATAAAATCCAACAATAGGTTAATATCTCAATACGTTTAAAGTATTACTATCTCAATATTGATGTGACTCTTTTTCTTTGACCCGTTGTCTTTCACAGATTGATCGAACGCAAGAAAAGAAAAGCGTGAGGAAAACTTACAAATATGGAATTAGGACAATATTATAAGCATCGAGAGTTCTGATAATGAGGAATAAGCCACCCTATCGAAGAATATACTGGAGGTGTAAATCAAATGAGGGTAAACCATGTTGTGGCATTTAAAACCAGATCAGAATATACAGCTCAAATGATGAAATAAGTGAGGCTGGTGGTGAAGCTGATGATGACACGGATGATGATGTCGGTGAAAACTAAAAACCAAGATACCAAGCCTATGAGAGATCTATTTATTTTGATTTCCTGTTTCATTATTATGTTTCGTACTTTACTATATGGTAATCTGTTAGAACTCAAGCATTAACATCAATAGTGATAATGTTCAATCGATTTTATTTGATTAATCATAGTGTCGATCAAGGAGTTAAAATATATGCTTTAGCACAATTGTGGAAAGCGTTCGGTGTACATCTTCGGCCATGCCATCACCGCATATATATATATATACGCTCCCAGATATATATAAAGAAAGTCCCATATATATATCTAAGACTTGCAAGCCTGCAAAAACAACTCATATTAGAACTTAAAACTATCAAATAGTAACTAATAAATTCTTACAGTTCATGTTTCCTACCTTCTGGCTCATTTTATATCGCACATATTCCTTGGTGGGTCCTTCACGGGGGAAAGTAACAATAATCTCAAACAAATAACCTCCTTAAGTGACAGCACAAGTATTGGGGTTACAAGTTATAGTTTCACATGACTGGAGCGCAGCCAATTTTAAAAAAATATCATATCAGCTTACCTCTTTCAGTTCCTGCTTCCGAAGAATAAGAAAAATGAACCGACTTAGGTTCAAGCTTCCTTTAACGCAAATCATTCCTGAAGGAAACTCATGATCATGATATCATGGACTATGTCCTAACAAAAATGGGTGCACATCAACAATCTTTACTTTAAGTCATAGGCGTATTAATGCTATTTAGATATGTAAAAACTATGTTAAGTATAATAATTAACAAAGGAATGGTCAAACACTTATTCAGGTATATTCGGGTCAAACACGTGCTCGGATAGCTTATATAAATCAAGTTGTAACCCTACCCTTGATACCAAATTTACAGCCCATATTATATCCATATATAAATGATAAGGCATCAATATTACATGATACATATCGAACCACAATTCAATTACATAACACTTTCACAAAATCATATACTTACTGCCCTAGCTTTAACCCCAAATTAGCATCACATCGAATACTAATCAGGTAGACTTCAATCAGTCAGCAATTCATTCATAAAGTTTACATGTTAAATACATTTATTGTGTTCATGTGTTACTTTCTGATTTCTTTTACGATTCTTAGCATATTCTACATGATTTATATGTATGTAGACATTTGATTTACATAATAACGCATTTTTTTATTGGTCCGTTGGTGATTTACATTACAAATAGGGTCATCCATCTTCAGCAATTTTTATTGAGTTAATTACATTGGTCGTCCCTGTAGTTTGTCCAAAATTTCACTGGTCTTCCTTGTAAGTTTTTTTTTGCACTGGTCGTCCCTGTGGTTGCTAGTTGTTGCACTCGTAGTCCTTGTCACTAACGGCTGTTAGTTTTCTTCGTTAAAGGACCATCCGTGTAATTATTTTTTTTCAAATTGTAAGTTTATTTAAATATAATATTATTTTTAATTGTACTTACTTAATATATTTTTTGAATAATCTAATCTAATCAATTTAATTTAATTATTTTAATCAACTTTTTTAGTGACAGTTAATTTATTCTATTTTTTTAAGTGTCCCGGTCAATATAAACGCACTAAAAATATAATAGTTTTTTAAATAGTTTATACTCTTAATTTTGCATATCATCGTCGATTTCATGACTCCGTATAGACAATTCTACATGCCTATATATATATTGTTACTAGTTTTGTATATTATGAACGTACTCAAATTGTACATTATCAACATGTAACATTTGTTTTTGAGTTAATTGGAAAAAATTTGTAAAATACTAAATTGCAATAACCACGTAGCATATAGTATTATTATACTCCATATGTTGAACATTATGTTTTTTTTCTTTCAAATAACCGACACATATTAAATTATGTAAATTAGTAGAAAAATTATACGGATAATACCTAACAATTTTTTACATTGTTTTTTTTTTTTTAAATTATGGTATTCTTAATGGGTCGATGTAGATTACGACACATACAAAAATTAGAATAAAGAAATATTTAAATTAATCAATTTTATTGTCAAAATAAAATAACCGTTACTAAAAAAGAAAATTAACTAAATACAGTTATTTAATACTATACGCTACGTAGTTATTGCAATTTAGTATTTTACAATTTTTTCTTCAATTAACTCGGAAATAAATGTTACATGTTGATAATGTGCAATTTGAGTACGCTCATAATATACAATACTATTAGCAATATATATGTAGACATGTAGAATTGTCTATACGGAGTCATGAAATCGACGATGATATGCAAAATTAAGAGTATAAACTATTTAAAATACTATTATATTTTTTTAAACTATTATATTTTTAGTGGGTTTATATAGATCGAGACACTTAAAAAAATAGAATAAATTAACTGTCACTAAAAAAGTTGATTAAAATAATTAAATTAAATTGATTAGATTATTCAAAAAATAAATTAGCTAAGTACAATTAAAAATAATATTAAATTTAAATAAACTTAAAATTTGAAAAAAAAATTTACACGGATGGTCCTTTAACGAAGAAAACTAACGACCGTTAGTGACAAGGACTACGAGTGCAACAACTAGCAACCACAGGGACGACCAGTGCAAAAAAAAAAACTTACAAGGACGACCAGTGAAATTTTGGACAAACCACATGGACGAACAACGTAATTAACTCATTTTTATTAACCCATTTTACACGATATTATATGATGTCTAACAATTACTAACGAATATTCATCGGGGTCACGTTGAGAATAATGCAATGCGAAAATGATGAACATTTTAATTTAAGCTATGCATTAGAAGCTAACCCTAACCATCAAACAAGTAAGATTGTCGCAACCACTTACCTCCAACGTTTACCTGCCACCGGACTCGACACCTCCTACCAGCTACCACTCTCAACATTACTTGACTTTCTCTAAGTCTTCGAAGATCTTTATCATGACATCTTTGACCAATGACATTCGACATTTAGGGAACGAAATGCATGTATAAAAATCTCATCCAGATCTGAAATACTTCGAATTTAGTTGTTGAATTCGAAATTATAGGTGTATCGTCCTATCGTGCATATATTAATATTAATTAATAAAATTATCTATCCACAAAAATACACAAATTTAATAAAAATTAATGACTGGAATTTGAAAGGAGGAGATGGTGGGAGACGATGGGATTACCGTATGAAAGTGTGGAAGGGTTTGTCTCTACTCTCTAGATAGTCTATTTTGATTTTGATTTTTTTTAACTAATTTGGTAAATCTATCTATCTATATTATATATTAAAGGGCAGTTTAGGCTGATGTCATGATGCTTATTTGTCAAATTCTGAGGCTGTTTCCAACGATGATGTGGCGCATTGTGGTGCAAGTAATTTTGTGGTTATTTTTATTTATTTTTTTAATTTATACACCTAAAAAGTATCCATATATTTGTTATTTCCTAGATATGTAAAATGCTTTTAATAATTAAGCATGCTGGCCGCCTTAATTTTGAATTCCATAAAATCCTCAATTTTATTGGTCATCTGGCACATCTTTCAAACTAGCTTTAAAATTTCATTGGAACCCTCAGACGGTAGTAAAACTTACAGGATAAGCATTTTAATTTGTATGTCTTCTCCTATCCTCTTATTCCTCTCATCTCTAAATCTCTCTCTCTTTCAAGTTCTTTCTCTCCATTGTTCATCTTTTGCTCTTTTCTTTTCCCCATTATGATTTTCCCCTTTGGAAAGTCCACTATAATTTTCTTTTTCTATCTTTCTATCACGGTTTTAATTTGATTTTGGTATCAAGGTAACACTGATTTGTACTAACAAATTGGTAGGTTTTGATCGACGACGATGATGGTGAATCATTAGGAGGTGAAGAGGACAGTGATTTTAACCATTCGATTTATAGAAATTCTAAGTGAGTATACAACCATTCAATTTTAGGGTTTTATTTTTTTGACCTAATTCCCTTTTTTGTTCTCTTTACTGGCTATATCTCTGTGTTTCAAGGGTAGATTTAATGAGTTATAATGGTTTTGGTCTTCGTTTTTGTTTTGCCTGCAGATGCTTTGAGTGGTGCCTACGACTTCGTTCATGGAAACAAGGTCTGCTACTTTTTTTCTTATATAATGATTATATATTTGATGAAATAGAATATTTGTATTTGTGATCGAAAAGGGTGTTGTTGTTTCTGATCATATGCTTCAAAATGGGGTTAATTCAATTTTGTGTACATGAGTAAATTGTTAAAGTGGTGAAGAGGTTGTTGTGAAGCTGGTAGGGGTGTGCACGGTTCGGTTTGGGGCGGTTATGACTCCAAACCGTAACCGAATAAGGCGGTTATTGATATTAACAACCGTTGGATGACGGTTAATTGGTGGATCGGTTACGGTATTGGATGGTTACGGTTAATTTTTGCGGTTAAAAGACGGTTAACCGCAAAATATTTGGATTTGTAACTTCACCCGAACAATTATTAGTAATAATTGATTCATTAATTTCGTTAATAGCAGGTGCCTCGTTACCCTTGTTTGTTGCTTTCATGTACAAATACATACAATATTAACATATAAATAAATCTATATTAACACAAAATCGATTACTTGATGATTCCACACACTAAGTTGTTTTCTCAAAATCGATTAAGATGTTAGATATAATGTCACCAATTGTCTACGTAACATGTATTTAATCATTAATGTTTACATAATTAAGAAATATAAGTCAAAAAACACATTTAAGGTTTAATAAATTGATAGTGGTAAAATAAATAAATAAATAATTATATATATATATATATATATATATATGTATATATATATATATATATATATATATGTATATATATATATATATATATATATATGTATATATATATATATATATATATATATATATATATATATATATATATATATGAGGCGGGGCAGTTAATGGTGGATCGGTTATGGACATTAACCGTAACCGAACCGTGATAGGCGGTTAATTCATTTTCCATAACCGTAACCATCGGTTTGTGAGGTGGATCGGTTAAAATGGGGCGGTTTTAGCAGTTAATACGGTTACGGTTCGGTTAAACGGTTTTATGCTCACCCCTAGAAGCTGGTATGTATATAAGATTTCAACATGAAATATCACACGATAGGCAGCATGATATAGATGGTTATGTGGGTTGATAAGATTGTATTTATAATTATAGTGCAGAGTGTTTATGATCTTATAGTGCAGAGTGTTTATGATCTCAAAGTGTAATAGGTTTTTACTATGTGCTTATAGGTACTGTGGAAAACATTCTGTTGTGTTCATAGCCATAAATAAGTCCATGATGTAGACTATGTAAATGATAATTGACTAATTTACCTAATTATAGTACTATCTTGGTAAATGCTTTACTTATTTTTATGCTTGTGTGCATTAGTGCAATTTTTTCTGATTGACCATTTAGCCATGTGATTCGCAGATTTAAGATGGAAATTTGATACTTTTTAACCTGGTGATACGAAGAAGAGATCAGAGAGAAATTTATCAAGCATCAAGATTTGAAATTAAATTTGTTACTTGCAAGTCTTACATTTAACCTTGATTCAAGTCTTAAGATGCCTCAAAACAAAGCTAAGTGGATTGGTTAAGTTCTTACAGTTCACATAACTGATATCGGTGTTCCTTCATATGTACTGAGTTCGATAAAATTTGTATGGTGTTTAGTAAATCAACCGTGATGATATATAAAAGCTCATTGATTTGTGTAGTTAACGTGTAACAGATGATACATAACCCAAATGGACACATTTATAAGAATATGTGTCAAACTGGCATCTGTAAAAGATGCTATAAACTGTACTATGATGGACTCAACTTCAAAGGTTTAGTAGTATCTTGGGTTAAAAGAAGGTTCATGACCATGTTTATGATATGGGACCTGAGTAGTATTTATGCTTATGATATTGACCATATGTAATTGTTTATGCATACTAGTGGATTGATCAAATGTTTGGCTCTTTTATTTTTGATGTGCAAATGGGATTATTTATACCATAATCTGATGCTGGAATGACCGTCTCAGAACTGATGATGAAGACTCAGAAAGAAGATCAAAAGCAAAAAAGAAAAGACAGAGGGCAAAGTCTGTTAAAGGAAAGACTACGAAACCCTTTATGACAGGTATTCTAATGACCTATTGTGCAATCTCAACCCATTCATTTTGAAATAGATTTGTTTGGATTAAATTATGTCTTTAATGGGTAAATGGGTCAAATTTAGCTAAAGGTGAAATGGGTCAAATGCATTAAAAGTTGTCAAAAGAGATAATGCAAATTGGATACATCAATGATATACTTTATATACTCATATATATTACTGTAGCTAGATATAAGTTTCTAATAACTGGATATAAGCATGCTGGCAGATCAACCCAACTTGGCTTGACCATTTTCTTCAGTTGACCCGCATCAAGTAAGAAGCTATTTTTGTCCCATTGCATAACCTGCCCGACCCGTCCATATTACCATCAGTTTTTCACATGTTCAAGGCTTTTGTTATGATTTATATTAGCACTTATGTGTTTACGCTGACGTATGTATTACATTCAATATGCAGGTGACGAAGATGTAACTAGAGAAGGGTTGAACGTTGGTCGTCTAATTTGAGTTTACTTTTATGCTTCCTTTTTTTTTGTTTTTTCTTTTAAGAGAATTTGCAATGTTGGTTTTTACAGTGAGATCCTAATGTTCTATCCAAAATATGCTTTGGGTAAAAGGAAACAAATCTATACACGGATGTATTTCTACGCAAAAATGATCACTCAATTGCTTAAAACTTTTTGATGCCAACTTTTATGAAAATATGTTTCGAATGTACAAAACATGGGGCAATTGTGGTTCAATAAGACCACACCAAAAGACCACACCAACAATACACGGTTCCGATCCGGTTCTATTCTCGGTCCAAACTGATGGGCCAAAAACCGACCTAAGAGAAGTGTCTTTTATGTTCATGTATTGTATTGTAAGTTTAAGTTCAAATATCTTTAGCTTTAATACATTTAGACTTTGAAAATACTGGCAAGAAACAAGTGCATAGGATAGTTATAGATATTTGGTGAAAAAACCGTATAAAAGTTGAAGATTCAGTCATAAAAAGGCAAATTAATTAATAGTTCAGATATGACTAATCTCTTTAAGGTTTTGGTATTTTATTTAATAGGTATTGCTCTGTATGTTGATTGTTGATATAGCATAGGAAAGGTATTATATTTTTTTAGTAAAACCCGTGTATACACTGGTCAATAAACTAGTGGTTATCTAAATGATACGGAGTATCATATTAATGTATTTATTTATTTACGTTAAACATGATATTAATATTAATGAAGTACAAAACAGAAATAATCATAAAAAGTTATGTAACATTATTATTATTATTATTATTATTATTATTATTATTATATATAAAATCTTCTCATAAAATGATAGTATTATTTCTCAACTTGATTGCGTTTGGTTTGTGAAATTCAACGAAATTCGATAAAATTGAAATCTCAAGTCTCAATTATATTTCACAAACATGTTAGGTTCACAAACGAATTGAGTTATAAGTCATCAAATTCCTTCATTCAAAGTAACTCACATTCAATGAGATTCCAATTCCTTTGTTGAATTCTAATTCCATCAAAAAAAATTCGCGAACCAAACGCAATGTATTGTTTTCACTCAACTTACCAATCATTATATTGTTATTGATAACACTTATTTAACATCAAGTTTCATATAAATTATTCTTAATTTTTCGATTGTCAACGCATTCCGGCTCCTTAGATCTTGATATTTTTGCCTATCGTTGGAGACTACAACCGCTTCTTACATAAAAAGGGTACCGCTACAACGTACGGGTACCCTGCTAGTAGATCTTAAACCTATCTATAGAATTAGACTTGGAGCAACTATATATACTAAACACGTCCTAATATTGTCTACTAAAATCATTTACACATTTTTTTAAGGTTGGTACATATATATCAAAATGTATGCATGTAGTTATTTGTGTACGTATCCATTATAGGACATGATATTTATGCCTCTCAAGACATGTTAGTAATTAATTTTCTAAGTTACATACTCCCTCCGTCCCAATTTTATTGTCACCAGACAAAAAGACACGCAGTTTAAGAAAATATAACTATCTCTCTCTTACTTTTTGATAAAATGACAGTTTTACCCTCTACTTTTTACCTATTTTTTTGTCTTATATATATACACTAGGGGTAAAAAAGAACTTTATTTCCTTAAACTTTCTATTTATGGAAGTGGACAATTAATTTGGTACACCCCAAAATGGAAATAATGGACAATAGAAATGGGACGGAGGGAGTATAATATATACCTTTTGTACGTACATCATATCATATCATATCGTTAGTGCATTTATGCGGGGCGGAGCCAGGAAATCCGGATAGTGGGGGTGAAAAAAATTTATTTTTTATTTCTTTAATAATTTTGTGGGGGCGAAATTTTTAAAATGTAATTAATACCTTAAAAAATTTCTTTTTTACGTAATTTATAAATTCTTGTGGGGGCGACTGCCTACGCTGCCCCCGCCCTGTCTCCGCCCCTGCATTTATGAACTAAACAAACAACATTAATTTGTTCTTGACTAGCTTCTTGTATCTATCTATCTATATTATATAAAAAGAGAGACAGTGCCTACAATTTTGACACGTCTTTGGACACGTCGGCATCTAGAATTATGCCACGTGTCTAAAAATTAAAAAATTCCTTTTTAAAATTCTTTTTTATACTAATTGTTTTCTATTCCGTCCGTCCCAAATTAATATTTCATCTTTCTATTTTGGTTTGTCCCAAAATAGCTGTACATTTCAAACTTTTAACCAATCAAAAAAATTTTAATAATCAACATGAAACTTTATTGGTTCATAGTGGGATGAGCAACATTTTTCTTAAACCATGTGCAAACTGATAGTTGACAAATTAATTTGAGGCGGAGGAAGTAACATTATGAAACTTTTTATATTCATCTATCTGCTAACTTATAATCTTCTATTTCTACTAATGGTCACATGTTTATCATTTTTGATTAATTTGTTTTACTCATCTAAAACATCTAAAATGATGCAACATATATCATTTCATTTCATTTCATTACCATTATTGTTACTATTTTTTCTCTTTTTAAAAAAGTAAATATTCACACACCCAACTACCTCGAATTTATACAATTATCTCAACAACAACAAAAATAGCACCATATACTAAAATTAATAACACATTTGGATCATTAGGCCCCATTTGGTTCAAAGAATGATTTCTGAAGGAATGGAATCTGTCAAAGGAATTGGAATTTGATGGAATTGGAATTTAATGGAATTGAAATCTGATTCAATGGAATGTGATTATGAAGGAATTACAATATGTCATGCGCGTTTGGTTGACACAGAATGGAATTGAAATTCCAAGCATAAATATAAATATAAATATAAAATATACAATTTAAAGTTTATAATATAAAATATATTAGGAAGATATAAATATAAAATATAAAATATAATTAAAAATAAAATATAAAATATAAAAAATTGTAAAATAAAAAATGTAATATATAAATATAAAATTTATATATTTTATAAAAACACAATATTTTATAAAAATATTAAATATTTTATAAAAATAGTAAATGTTAAATAAAAACATAAAATATAATACAAAATATATTCTTTTATAAAAATATAAAATATTTTATAAAACTATGAATATTTTATAAAAATGTAAAATATTTTATAAAATTATAAAATATTATATAAAATGCAAAATCTAAAATATAAAAAACAATACAAATTACAGATTATATTTTTATAAAATATAAAATATAAAATTTTTTATAAAAATATAAATTTTGAAACATATTATAAAAATAACATGACATGAATTATATAATGTAGACACGTAGGATAAGATCATGTAACGTAGCTGCACAACATTCCTTTGTTCATGGAATTAGATTACATCCAATATCCTAAGGAATTGAATTCCTTCATTTTATGGAATTTGATGGAATCAAATTCCATTCTGTGTGTCAACCAAACAGACAAAGGAATGGAATTGAATTCCATTCCATCGTGTTTTACCAACCAAACAGGATAATGGAATGGAATCTGATTCCAATTCCATCAGATTCCATTACAATCTGCCAACCAAACGTGCCCTTAAATTTTGATACACCAGCCCCTAATTTTTATAAGACACAAACTGTGACACCCGTCAAATTAGGACTAGTTTTTAGTTCCTAATCATTTAGAAATACGTGTAATTAGTTCTATGTATTAGGCTAATTGCATGTATCAATATATATATTGTAGAATATATATCAATACGTGATTATATTAAATCGTGCAATTATCAAATCGGCCAAATTTCCGATTCATATATATATGGCGTTGGTGAAAAACAATATTAAATAATATAGGAATTATCATTTAATATAACTCATTATTTATTATATATTATTTTGATAATATATAAAGTATTCGTATCGTACAAAATCAAAACATTCGTGACAACATTTATAAATAATGTATTATTATTAAAAATGATAATTATTATTTACTTGGATTAAAATAAAGCATATTTCATTTTCTCAAAAGCGACTCAATTATCCAAATAATATCCGTCTCTCAAACGTAAAACAAAGATATATTATTTTATCTCACTAAAAGTATTTTTATGAAATACTTCCAATAAAAGTAAATACGATATCATTTTTAGAAATTTATCGAATTAAAACATTTTACTACTTTTCGATCGGGTACAAAAACACGGGTATTTTGTACTTCGAGTTGGAGCCACCCAACTCCAATTATTGGAGCTGGGCATAAACCTATCAAACACCCTCATGTTGTTTTCATTTTCTTTCTCAATCTCACTCTCAACTCTCTCTCGGTCTCTTTCACTTTCAACAACAACAACAAAGAAATCAGGAGCATCAAACATAAGCATCATCATCATCTTCATCATCATCTTGGATTCATCATCACCATCATCCGTTCATCACCATCATCTCGTTCAAAAATCATTGTAAGGAAATCATAAACTTAATCTTTGTGATTTCATGTTTAAATAACGTATATTATCATGTATTAGTGCTAGGATTGATGATTGCTAGTTATATTGCGGATTAAATTGGGTTTGGGTGTGATTTGGAACGAACAGACCTGAGCCGGACCTATGAATCCGGCGGATTCAAGGGAATCCGGCGGATTCCTGCCCAGAAAACATGATCCACGCTACATTGTCATGAATACGGTCGGATTCATGGGAATCCGGCGTATTCCCGTTGTTTGTCTTGAATACGGTCGGATTCATGGGAATCCGGCGTATTCCCATCAAATGCCACCAATCCGGCGGATTCAAGGGAATCCGGCGGATTCAAGGGAATCCGGCGGATTCCCCCCTTATATTTCATGATCCAACGAATCAATAAACTAGCCCGGCGAATTCTAGCTAAAACAGAACAAATAAATTTTCGAAAACGTCGACAATTTAACAACTTAAAACAGGGTAGCTTCTCGATGAAAAATTTATTATAACGGATTGAGCTCAAATTCGCAAGGTCACTCGGAAGCGACCCAATAATCAATGCTAAGTACCTTAGCCTTGTCAGTTTTAGGCCATCCGGGGTCGTTTAGGGGTCGAAAATGGCGTATTTTAGTTTTCGGATCTCCGTTTTTCCATAAACTTAAAACTAAAGGTTTACACTAAGTGTCAGACAACGCGACATATTTCATACTTATACGATACAACATTTAAACACTTCAAATATGCTTTTATAAGTTCACAACAAATGAAAGTAGTAATAATAATTGAAGAATTATTATTTCAATCAATCACCAACGATCCTTATACATTTTCACAATTTCAAACATAATCATTAACCAAAGTATTTGGTCATAACTAGTTGAGGGAACAACTAGCATAGATGGTCCGTTGTGTCATCTAATCAATTTAACCTTGCGCGTTTAATACGCCCGGCAGGTTTCAATAATCTAATCATTTATCAAAACCTTGCGCGTCAAAGACGCCCTGCAGGTTTCAGTCGATTGATCGACATCATTGTATTGTGAAACATCAATTGTGCTTACTAGCATCACATTAGGCTCAGGTGAGTCTCATAGCCCCTTTTTAAATGCTTTTACCTAGGGGTGAGATACATGCTCATTTTGTTTTACATCTGAACACAAGTATCAAAACATCGCTATATATTACATGAGTTAAAATCATCTAATCATTTTAAGTCCTCATAGCATAGTTTGGTAATACTTTGTAGCGTGAATGTTAGTGTATGGATCCATATGGGACTGACAATCCCCGTCCGGGTCAGCAAGCACTGACTGGTCAAAACGGACGCATTATCATTTGTTCATACGTATGTTGATTAGGCATACGCATAGAGGCACCCTCGCTCAGGCACTTAATTGTGATCCTGACATCTCAGTTAAGCTCAGACTATGTGCTCATGGCTATATATACATTATATTTGATTAATTTCAAACATCATTATTAAATCTTGTGGTTCATACATTACATCTTATCATTAAACCTGTGAGCTCACCAGCTTTATAGCTGACCTTTTAGCATGTATTCTCAGGTTCTCAGCAGCAGTAGGACTGCCATTCAGGATGCCCATTAGTTCGAGTCGCATACAGACATCAAGAGATTGTCATGCATTACTATATTTTGTATAATTTAGTTATGCCATAGAATCTCTATCATTTGAACTCAAGGGCTTTTGTAAACTATATTATAATGGTGTAAAACCTTTATTTTATCAACGTATTTGTAAACGACGCATGTAGTGGTCGTTCATTATGTAATCTTGTGCTTTGTGTATTGATTAGTCGCGCCCCGAATCGATCCGCTTCCGCATCATAATTTGGGGGTGCGACACAAACAACCAATATATTAATAAAAGTAATTAATATAAATATTTCTATAACCTTTTTCAAATTAGTCGTATCTACCATTTTGATACGTTCACATCTTATACGCAGTATTATATTTTCTTTTCTTTAGCAAACACTCTTACTTTTCTATCTATATTTTTCTTTAATCTTCTTATCAATTTATTTTTTTTATTGTATAAAAAGAGTCATACTATTTTTTTTGTAACTACACATCATACATGCGTGTAAAAGAGTCATACTACTTCTAATGTAACTTATTTTAACTTTAGTCATGGTCATGTCTACTCTTTCGACACAAACTCATACACAACTTATCTTGTGGTATTATTTGATCAAGGATTTATTGTTTCGTTATGTAGTAAACTTTACATTTTTTACTATTCTATGAGGCATACTTTCATTTGTTCTATTATATGTATTGAATTTGTAAATCTCGCCTATTGTATGTAAACTTTTCTTTTTGGGTAAGGACAAAAAAGGAAACTTTCCTATTTTGATCTTACCCAAAAAGGAAAGTTTACATACAATAGACGACATTTACAGCTTCACTACATACAATAGAAGGTTTCAAAGTTCGACTCATACAATATTAAAAGGTGTAAAGTTTAATACATAACGAAACAATAAACCCTTTGATCAAAACGCTTTTACTCTTTTATCAAAAAGATAACAATCTTTTATAACATTTTAAATGTTAGGTTATAAAAGTTCATTTCTACACAAAAAGTTTTTAAAAAAGTTCCAATCGGAAACAATACCTTTCATTATGAATAAATTTTGTGAAAATTGAAACTTTGTCATAAAATTATTTTTTCGTATACATAATCATTGTAAGGTTTATTTTTACATAAACTCTCATTTCCATATTACATTTTGAAAGTGGTTCCATGTACATATCAAATTGCAGAGGCCAACAAAGAAATTTTTACATATTATTTAACTATGGTAGATTCGAGTTCTATAAATAGAATAACTATTATGAAAGCAAAACTAATAGATCAATAAGTCATCTTAGATTGTTAAGAAGATGAGATTTCACTTATCATTTAGTTTACATGCTTTCTAGAGTTTTTATTAGATCTTACAACTAATTTTCTCTCCTCATGATCTACGATTCAAGGTGTATGACACTAATTTAAGTGTTAGTGTATGGCAATAGTTACGGTTAAGAAATAAAAGTAATTTTATTGGTAAGACTGAACCTTTCTGCAAAAGCGTTACGGAAATGATTTAATCAGCAATCACTCTTAAAAACAATAATATCGTAAAGATTAATATTGACCGTTCAAAGCCTAAGTCGTGCATTGCACATCTTAGTCCTTACTAGTATATATATATAAAAACAATCAATCTAGTACTGTTTCTGGTCGACGTTCTCAAAGTGCATTTATGATCTTTCTAGAACCTTCAATTCACATCAAATTAAATGTAAGTCGTTCAATTCATAGGTCGACGTTCTCAAAGTGCATTTATGATCTTTCTAGAACTTTCAATTCACATCATATTAAACGTAAGTCGTTCAACTCATAAGACATATATACGTACATGTAACATTTCTATCAAAACGATTATAAATGAAACATGAACATTTTGTTACTAAATTTGATATAAAATCAGTAAAGAATTAATATACAGATTAAAATTTCAACAAAATTTGAAGTTCTTTAACTTATATATAATAAAATATAAGATGTAATTACCAAATACATTAGAGAAGGTCTAATAAGTTACACTTGACTGCACTGATAGCGAATTGAAGAGTTTATGTCTGTCCAACACACTTAATTTATATTTGTGTGCCTATAAACTAATCGAAGGTATATGAACGGAGTCTATTCTTGTTCTTTCATTAAGGTTTTACCGAACAAACGAACGAATACGAACAGATAAACGAACGGATTGTTTTGTTCATGTTCGTTCATTAAGAAAATATATTTGTTTATGAACATAAACGAACGCAGATGAATGAATATAAATTAATGCTTAGTCACAAGATCAATGTATGAAGTCAAACTTATAAAAAAGCTTCCCTAATATGAATAACAGGATCAATAAATATATAAAATTCAAATATATTATTTAAGAAAATTTAGAGAAACAAACTAAAAATGAATATATATATATATATATATATATATATATATATATATATATATATATATATATATATATATAAAGGTTTTACGTTTAAATCAAATTATATAGTTTATATATTTCATATAGAATATTTAAAAATAAAAATGAACGGACCTTAACGAACGTTCATGAACGTAAGTGAAAGAAATGTTCGTTCGTTTTAATAAACAAACGAACATAAAGAGACTTGTGGAACGTTCGGTTCGCTTACAAGCCTACTTTGTGTTAATTATTGATTTGATACGCTTGAAGATTTATTTAATTTGTTTCAAGTTACTATTATTATACTTGTTGGGATTTTGAAGCTTAACGAAGAAAACTAAGTTAGTTGAATGAAATTGATTTTTGAAGTGGTTTTGATCGGCTGGAAAAATCACTAGGTGATTTTAGTTTTCACCGTGTGAATTACAAAATCACGGTTTGATTTTCATATCGGCCAGAAACTTGTTTTCTTTGTTCCATAAGTTAGGACCATCCTATAAATACATACCCTATGAAATTGTAGACCCTAGGTACGAAAATGTAACACCCCCAAATTTAATGATTTGCGGAAGCATACTTGGGTGTTACTAATCAATATACAAAGCACAAGATATACAGTAAACGACCTCTAAATGAGACGTTGTAAAACGATTTCATAGAAATAAATGTTTGAAAACTTAATGTTTTCGTATACAAAAAGGTAGTTCCCTAGAGTCCACGCGTATGGCGGGAGATTCTATTACATAATCAACATGTACAAAAGATAATGCTGAGAATCTCCGTTAATGCAGTTTAGTTGAAATCATGCGACTCTAGCTATGTCCTGAAGTAATCCTACTCCGTCGGTGTACCTGAGAATACATGCTAAAAGGTTCAACACGAATGTTGGTGAATCTCATAGGTTTGTAAGTAATATCAGTTTTGAACACAAGATTTCATCAGTAGTGCCCGCGGGCGTAAATCAAGTATTTGCAAGTCCAGCAAATGTAAAGTAAATGAATTATACCGTTGCCATGAGGCTCATAATCGAAGCTTAACCCGTAAGTAATAGTTTGCTCCCGTGACATGCTCGTAACTGAGCAAGCATAAGTAACGAATAATAGTCGCCCGTTTATACATAACGGTTCATGGTAGCGCTACTACCCCGGGCGGGGAGTGTCATTTCCCTAATGGATCCATTAACTAGTGTTCGCGCTTAAGTCCATAACTAACGATATATGATGGAGAGACTTCTGTAAGTAGTAAACAACTCATGCAATTCCATTTGGTATAGTAAACAGTTTTAGTTCGTACTTGTGTTCAAGAAAAGTAAGCAATGTATCTCACCTCGTATGTAAAACAGTAAAAGTGGGGCTGTAAGACTCACCTGAGTCTTTGCAAGTTACGTTTATACAAATAAACGAGTAAATGATATCAGTCCGTAGGTTCTCCGAACCCGTAACCTTCAAATGCCTAAACATATAAGGTTATGTAAGTAGTTGTCTCGCAAGACCATCTAGGCTAGTTGTCCACACAACTCGTTATGTCCAATGTTGGTTCGTTACTGTTTGTTCTTAGAAAAATATAGTTGGCCCGTTGGTGACGGTTTGTAATAATAATCCCGATATTATCATCATGTTTTGAAGTGTTATACGTGAAAGTGTATTCTAAAGTGTTTTAGAAGTCGTATCGTATAAGTGGTTGAGGTTGTACAAGTTTGACACTTGGTGTAAAAATATTTTGACAACTTTCTGTTTTTGGCGACACTTGGCTAGCGACACTAGTTAGTAGACACTTGATGAGTGTCGCTTGATTTCCGATTTTCATAGATTGGCGACACTTGATTAGTGTCGCTATAGGCGACACTTACGAATTTTGGCGTCACTAAGGGAGTGTCGCTAAAATAAATCTGGTTAAGTAGTTCAGCGACACTTAAGTAGTGTCGCTATAGGGGCGACACTTAGAAATAGAGACACTTAGCTAGTGTCGCTAGTACTGTTTTTGGCACACTAGCGACACTTCTAACTGTTCGCCGGAAAATGGACCGAAAACGAGTTTTCCGGCCACCGTTCGATCTAATACTTTTACCCAACCCATTATTGGACATTTTAAGCATATATAAACCATAAAAACGTAAAAATGAGTAAAAACGGAGAGTTTCAGGTTTTGTCGGAAACTTATGCGGTGTCGAAACGAAATTCCGGAAAGATAGAAGTGTAGATCGTGTCGAGGTGGTTCTTTTATTCCAAAGTAGTAGTGAAATCCGAGTACGTTTGGGTGTGTTATTTGTCGATTTAGTGAGGTGGTGAATTTGTGGTGTTTGAGAGAAAAAGAAGAAGAAAGAGAAGGAAGAAAAGAAAGGAAAGAAAGAAAATGAGGAAGAAAGAAAGGAGGTGGGAGGTTTATCTTCCCACTTTCAGTCCGCGTTCCCGCTCCGTGGGGTGTTCGTTCCCGATTATTTAAACATTAGATATTTATTTTACGCGTTAATTATTCATATTAATTTACGAATCTTTGTTTAATAATTTAGTTGAATTATTTTGTCAAATCTTTAAATATATTGGTTTATTTTTGTTTTTAAATTGCGCGTTAACCATTTTAATCGCGTAGAAGTTTATTTGTACGATCCGGACAATTTGAAAGTATTATTAAAATACTATTTCGAATACCATAGTGTTTTTAAATAATGTTTCATGTTCAAATTTAAAATGTTTCACCAACGTCCAAGTATAATGAATTGAGTCCGGTTAATTTGTACGATTTATCCAAATCGCGTAAGTACACGTATATATATAAATCACCTTATATATACAAATAGAGTCTGTAATTAGTCCCATTACATACTAATTACAATTAGTTACAAGTAATCAGGCATAATTAATTATCCTAATTAGGCAGGTGTTACATTCTCCCCTTGTTAAAGAAATTTCGTCCCGAAATTAGCTCGAGTGCACGGTCGGTGCGTCGTCTGGGAAGAGATGTGGGTATTTCTGTCGCATTTGGTCTTCCCGTTCCCAAGTGAATTCAGGACCACGTCTAGAATTCCACCTGACTTTTACGATGGGAATACGACTCTGTTTTAGATGTTTGACCTCACGGTCCATGATTTCAACGGGTTCCTCAACGAAGTGAAGTTTGTCATCGACGCGAATCTCGTCGAGTGGTATGATAAGTCTCTCGTCGGACAGACATTTCTTTAAGTTAGAAATGTGAAAGGTAGGGTGCACACTGCTGAGTTCGGGTGGCAGCTGCAATCGATATGCCACGGGGCCGATCCGTTCGACGATCTCAAAAGGCCCAATGTACCTGGGATTTAATTTCCCGCGTTTACCGAACCGGATTACGCCTTTCCAAGGCGACACTTTCAAGAGTACTCGATCCCCAACCTGGAACTCGAGTGGTTTGCGTCTCACGTCAGCGTAACTTTTCTGACGATCACGTGCGGCTTTGAGTCAGTTTTGAATTTCAACAATTTTCTCGGTGGTTTCGTGTATGAGTTTAGGACCAGTGAGTTGACTATCTCCCACTTCAGTCCAACAGATCGGTGATCGGCACTTACGACCGTAAAGTGCCTCAAAAGGTGCAGCTTTGATGCTGGCGTGGTAGCTGTTATTGTACGAAAACTCGCACAATGGTAGATGTCTTTCCCATTTTGTACCGAAATCAACTACGCAGGCTCGTAGCATATCTTTCAGTGTCTGAATAGTTCGTTCGCTCTGGCCATCGGTCTGAGGGTGGTACGCGGTACTCATATCGAGACGGGTACCCAGTGATTTTTGGAGTGATTGCCAGAAGCGAGATGTGAAACGAGCATCCCTGTCAGAGATAATCGAGATAGGGACACCATGTCGGCAAACGATTTCTTTGACGTAGATTTGTGTGAGGCGTTCCATTTTATCGGTTTCCTTGATTGCCAGGAAGTGAGCTGATTTGGTGAGACGATCGACGATCACCCAAATGGTATCGCAACCGCTCGTCGACTTAGGGAGTTTGGTTATGAAATCCATGGCAATCTGTTCCCATTTCCATTCAGGAATGTCGGGTTGTTGGAGTAAGCCGGAAGGTTTCTGGTATTCGGCTTTGACTTTTGAACAGGTAAGACACTTGCTGACGTACGTAGCAATTTCAGCTTTCATGTTCGGCCACCAATAAAACTCTTTGATTCCGTAATACATTTTATCGGATCCCGGGTGGATAGAATATTTGGACTTGTGAGCTTCATCCATCACCAAGTCCCGCAGATTCCCAAAACTAGGCAACCAGATTCGGTTAGAGAAGTACCTAACACCATTGGGTCTGATTTCGAATTGTTTATCCATGCCTCGCAAGGCCTCGTTTTTGACATTATCGGGTTTGAGAGCTTCGAGTTGAGCGGTGAGGATTTGGATATTCAGGTCGTTGTGAATTGTCATGCTGAGGGCTCGGACTCGAAGTGGTTTTGTTCGTTCCTTATGACTGAGAGCATCGGCAACCACGTTTGCCTTACCCGGATGGTATTTGATCTCACAATCGTAATCGGTAAGCAACTCGACCCATCGACGTTGCCTCATATTAAGATCCTTTTGATCGAATATGTGTTGGAGACTCTTGTGGTCGGTGAATACAGTACTCCGGATACCATAAAGGTAATGTCTCCAGATTTTGAGGGCGAATACCACGGCCCCTAACTCGAGATCGTGAGTTGTGTAGTTCTTCTCGTGAACTTTAAGTTGTCGGGAGGCGTAAGCAATGACCTTGTCTCGTTGCATCAACACACAACCGAGGCCTTGGTGAGAAGCATCGCAGTATACCACGAAGTCATCGATGCCTTCGGGTAGGGATAGAATGGGTGCACTGCAAAGCTTGAGTTTCAACAGCTGAAATGCTGACTCTTGTTTATCGGTCCAATCGAATTTCTTTTCCTTCTGAGTCAGTACCGTGAGTGGTTGTGCTATTTTAGAGAAGTTTTCGATGAATCGGCGATAATACCCCGCCAATCCCAAGAATTGGCGTACCTCGGTGGGAGTGGTTGGCGCCTGCCAGTCCTTGATGGCCTCGATTTTTGATGGGTCTACATGAATTCCCTGACTATCAATCACGTGTCCAAGGAATTGAACGGTTTTTATCCAGAACTCACACTTAGAGAATTTGGCGTAAAGCTCCTCGTGTCTAAGTAGTTCTAGGATGGTTCTGAGATGTTGTGCGTGTTCTTGTTCGTTTCGTGAGTATATGAGGATGTCATCGATGAAAACAATGACAAACTTGTCGAGATAGGGTTTACACACCTGATTCATAAGGTCCATGAATACAGCCGGTGCTTTGGTTAGACCGAAAGGCATCACTTGGAATTCATAAATCCCATAACGGGTTCTGAAGGCAGTTTTTGGGATGTCGGCATCGCGAACACGCAATTGGTGATAACCTGATCGAAGATCAATCTTTGAATAACAGCTTGATCCTTGAAGTTGATCGAACAGATCATCGATTCGGGGAAGTGGGTATCGGTTCTTGACGGTTAGCTTGTTCAACTCTCGGTAATCGATGCACATTCTGAATGAACCGTCTTTCTTTTTGACAAACAAGACCGGAGCTCCCCAAGGTGAAGAACTCGGTCTGATGAATCCTCTATCCAGGAGTTCCTGTAACTGAGTAGACAACTCCTGAAGTTCGGATGGGGCTAGGCGGTACGGTGCTCGGGCCACCGGTGCGGCACCCGGCACAAGATCAATCGAGAACTTAACCTGTCTAGGTGGAGGCAAACCAGGTAGTTCTTCTGGAAAGACTTCGGGAAAGTCTCTAACGATTGACACATCTTCAAGTCGCTTCTCTTCTGACTTTTTCTTCGTGATGTGCGCGAGAATTGCTGGGTAACCTTTTCTCAGAAATTTCGGGTTTTTAAACAGGAGATTATGTTTAGTCTCGACCCACCGGTCTCCCCTTGTATGATCAAGGTTCTACCGACGGCGAGAGGGATGCGGACGATCTTATCATGACAAACAATTTCGGCCCGATTTTTGGATAACCAGTCCATACCCACGATGACGTCGAAACTTCCTAGTTCAACAGGCATAAGATCGATTGCGAAAATTTCGTCGGCTAGGTTTAAAGTGCAATTAGGTATCACACTATCGGTTTCTATAAGTTTACCATTTGCAAGTTCTACGGTGTACTTAACATCTAAGGCCGCGGGGGTGATGTCAAGTAGTGGGCAAAACTCATCAGAAATATAGCTCCTATCAGCACCAGTATCAAATAGAATAGAAGCAGATAAGTTGTTGAGGAAGAACATACCCGAGACCACATTCGGGTCTTGACGGGCATCCCCTGAGTTGATCACGAAGGCTCTGCTCCGGGCGTTGTTGTTGCGGTTGTTATTGTTGTTGTTGTTCTTCAGCTTGGGGCAGTTGTTCTTGAAATGCCCAGAATTTCAGCACCCAAAGCAGGTCTTTGGTGCATTGGTGTTGGGGGTAGGAATGATGGCTCGGCAATCCTTGGTTAGGTGCCCGAACCGTTTGCAGTTGGTGCAAGGGCAGGAACCGTCGTGGTGACGATTGCATTTGGGACAGTAGGGTTTGTTTCCGACGTACCCTTTCTTTTCTGTAGTCCCCGATGAATAAGCCTTAACAGACTCAGGCTTTTTGTTGGTGATTTGGTTGGATAAGTTGGGGTTTCCTTCCCATTTGCGTTTGTTGTTTGCAGATGAGGTTGAGGTTGTGCTACGGCGGACAGAGTTTGCCGTCAGTTCATGGGCCATACGGATGGCTCTCTATATAGTACCCGGTTTGGATGATGTCACCAGGTCTTGGAGTCTGTCGGGAAGTCCATCGACATATTTCTCGATCCTCTTGTACTCAGGATCGACCATGGATGGGCACAGGAGTGCCAGTTGGTGGAAACGGTTTGTGTACCCGGTGATGTCATCACCCTGCATTTTGTGGTTCCAGAATTCCAATTCTAACTGTTTTAATTCATCCCTGGGGCAGTACTCGCCCCTCAACATCTCCTTCAATTCCTCCCACGGGAGTTTGTAGGCATTAGAGATACCCACAGTCTGGGCATAGGTGTTCCACCAGGTGAGAGCGGTGTCTGAGAAAGTACTGGCGGAGAACTTTACCCTGTCTCCCTCCGCACAGTTGCAGATAAGAAATACAGATTCGATTTTCTCGATCCAGCGTACCAGACCGATCGCTCCTTCGATACCATAGAAGTTCAGAGGTTTGCAGTTTTGGAAGTCCTTATATGAGCAGGGTTTGGGTTGTGGCCCATTGTTAGCTTTATCTTCGCTACCAGGAGTTGATGTTCGGGTAGCTAGGGCTTGGGCCACACTACGGGCAATCAGACCCGCGATTTCGGCGTCACTAAGGGTGACCTGTCGGCGAGGAGGCATGATGCTGAACAAGAAAAGAACAAGGAAAGAGGAATAAGATATTTGCATGAAATTATGATATGTCACAAGTGTAAATGATGAGATACACGATAACAGTACGAAGTGACAATCACATTTCATTTAGCTAACAAGTTGGATACAAGGTACGGGTTTTCCAAAAGATTACAGAGTAATAGTAGTACAAAAGTGCCGGAAATTGTTACATCCGATCGAATTACATAGGTCCTAATTAAGTAATTAACTGGTTATAAGTTACAGACTGATCTAATCTTGATGCAGATTAATCCGCTCCATCAGTGCGACAAGGCGGTCCACGGTTTCTGCAAGTCTGTTGGCTTGCCTGGCGTTGTCTTCAACCAAGGTCAGTCGTTGTACCAGTGCTCGAGAGTACTCCTCAGTCTCCTGTGAACGCTGTTCACATTCCTCTAGTCGGTTTCTTATGAGTTCATCCGCACCTAATTCAGCGGTCATTGAATCCTGAATTATGCTTACAGAGAGGCTGGTATCTTCTTGTTCTCGTTGGAGTTGTGACATGCGATCAAGAGCTTGGCGAAGCAGGTAGGTCATTCGGTGTTGTTCCCGTTCGAGATTCTCGAGCCTTTACTCCTGACGGCGGAGTTAGGTAGCCAACACTAGCACCATGGGATGTGCCGAGTTCCGAGAGTTATGAACCGGATAGGGGTTGCTTCGAGGTGGCCCAGTGTTTCTCCTGGCTACTCGTGGGTTTCGTGATCCCTGTGAATGAGAGTGTGACGGATTGAGTGGTGTGTTTGCCATTCCTGTGGCAGAGTGTAAGTAAGACGAGGCTAATATATATAAGTATATAATATCCAGCCTAGTGTCTAGCACGTATCAAGTAATGGTCCGATTCTCTCGTGGTCAGAGTCAACTAACGTATTCCTGTTCAACATAACCATTTCAGACCTCACATCATCTTTCCTTAATTGTACATAGTTGATCAGGCTATGTTAAATTAAAGTCGTATGCTGTAATTCCTGAACCAATTATGCCTAGTAAGGAAATACTGCCTAATGGTCATAGTCTAGGTCCACTAAATGCAACCTAGTTCACTATTACCTTAGGCTCTGATACCAATCTGTAACACCCCCAAATTTAATGATTTGCGGAAGCATACTTGGGTGTTACTAATCAATATACAAAGCACAAGATATACGGTAAACGACCTCTAAATGAGACGTTGTAAAACGATTTCATAGAAATAAATGTTTGAAAACTTAATGTTTTCGTATACAAAAGGTAGTTCCATAGAGTCCACGCGTATGGCGGGAGATTCTATTACATAATCAACATGTACAAAAGATAATGCTGAGAATCTCCGTTAATGCAGTTTAGTTGAAATCATGCAATTCTAGCTATATCCTGAAGTAATCCTACTCTGTCGGTGTACCTGAGAATACATGCTAAAAGGTTCAACACGAATGTTGGTGAATCTCACAGGTTTGTAAGTAATATCAGTTTTGAACACAAGATTTCATCAGTAGTGCCCGCAGGCGTAAATCAAGTATTTGCAAGTCCAGCAAATGTAAAGTAAATGAGTTATACCGTTGCCATGAGGCTCATAATCGAAGCTTAACCCGTAAGTAATAGTTTGCTCCCGTGACATGCTCGTAACTGAGCAAGCATAAGTAACGAATAATAGTCGCCCGTTTATACATAACGGTCCATGGTAGCGCTACTACCCCGGGCGGGGAGGGTCATTTCCCTAATGGATCCATTAACTAGTGTTCGCGCTTAAGTCCATAACTAACGATATATGATGGAGAGACTTCTGTAAGTAGTAAACAACTCATGCAATTCCGTTTGGTATAATAAACAGTTTTAGTTCGTACTTGTGTTCAAGAAAAGTAAGCAATGTATCTCACCCCGTATGTAAAACAGTAAAAGTGGGGCTGTAAGACTCACCTGAGTCTTTGCAAGTTACGTTTATACAAATAAACGAGTAAATGATATCAGTCTGTAGGTTCTCCGAACCCGTAACCTTCAAATGCCTAAACACATAAGGTTATGTAAGTAGTTGTCTCGCAAGACCATCTAGGCTAGTTGTCCACACAACTCGTTATGTCCAATGTTGGTTCGTTACTGTTTGTTCTTAGAAAAATATAGTTGGCCCGTTGGTGAAAGTTTTTAATAATAATCCCGATATTATCATCATGTTTTGAAGTGTTATACGTGAAAGTGTATTCTAAAGTGTTTTAGAAGTCGTATCGTATAAGTGTTTGAGGTTGTACAAGTTTGACACTTGGTGTAAAAATATTTTGACAACTCTCTGTTTTTGGCGACACTTGGCTAGTGTCGCTATAGGCGACACTAGTTAGGCGACACTTGATGAGTGTCGCTTGATTTCCGATTTTCATAAATTGGCGACACTTGATTAGTGTCGCTATAGGCGACACTTACGAATTTTGGGGTCACTAAGGGAGTGTCGCTAAGATAAATCTGGTTAAGTAGTTCAGCGACACTTAAGTAGTGTCGCTATAGGGGCGACACTTAGGCATAGCGACACTTAGCTAGTGTCGCTAGTACTGTTTTTGGCACACTAGCGACACTTCTAACTGTTCGCCGGAAAATGGACCGAAAACGAGTTTTCCGGCCACCGTTCGATCTAATACTTTTACCCAACCCATTATTGGACATTTTAAGCATATATAAACCATAAAAACGTAAAAATGAGTAAAAACGGAGAGTTTCGGGTTTTGTCGGAAACCTACGCGGTGTCAAAACGAAATTCCGGAAAGATAGAAGTGTAGATCGTGTCGAGGTGGTTCTTTTATTCCAAAGTAGTAGTGAAATCCGAGTACGTTTGGGTGTGTTATTTGTCGATTTAGTGAGGTGGTGAATTTGTGGTGTTTGAGAGAAAAAGAAGAAGAAAGAGAAGGAAGAAAAGAAAGGAAAAAAAGAAAATGAGGAAGAAAGAAAGGAGGTGGGAGGTTTATCCTCCCACTTTCAGTCCGCGTTCCCGCTCCGTGGGGTGTTCGTTCCCGATTATTTAAACGTTAGATATTTATTTTACGCGTTAATTATTCATATTAATTTACGAATCTTTGTTTAATAATTTAGTTGAATTATTTTGTCAAATCTTTAAATATATTGGTTTATTTTTGTTTTTAAATTGCGCGTTAACCATTTTAATCGCGTAGACGTTTATTTGTACGATCCGGACAATTTGAAAGTATTATTAAAATACTATTTCGAATACCATAGTGTTTTTAAATAATGTTTCATGTTCAAATTTAAAATGTTTCACCAACGTCCAAGTATAATGAATTGAGTCCGGTTAATTTGTACGATTTATCCAAATCGCGTAAGTACGCGTATATATATAAATCACCTTATATATACAAATAGAGTCTGTAATTAGTCCCATTACATACTAATTACAATTAGTTACAATTCATTAGGCATAATTAATTATCCTAATTAGGCAGGTGTTACAGAAAAATATGGTGAAAAATTTCCCGGTTTGGCTTTGTGGGCTAAACCAATCTCCAATTTGAAGATTGGTTCTTTATCTTGTTTGCTTTGTTTTGATTGCTTAGCTAGTAATTGTTATTCGTTTATTGTCGTTAGTGTGTGTTTACGTTAATACACGTTGTCTGGGTTCCTTTCGAATTCCCAACAATACTAATATGATAATTTAATTACATATCATAAAATAATTATCACTTTCTCCGGAAATGTGTTGATGGTATATAAGATATTGCAAAAATAGGATTGAACCTAAAGATTTTGTTTTCGATTCTCGGATCAAAGATATGTAGCTAGCTACATATTTTATTATTTTATTCACTAGATACAAGACCCGCTGCAACGCGGGTGACTCTAAATGTTATTTTTTACATATAGATATTTTTGAATATATTTATTTTTTTAACATACCTTTGACGGGTTCGTCAATAATAGAATCTCCTTTGACATCTAACAAATAATTTCATGGATATTAATGCCTATTTTTAATATAAAGATTTGAAAGGTTGATGGGTTTATGTAACATACCTTGCAATTCTTTGTATTAAAATATTTTTATGTATCGCTTTAAGACCCACGGTAATGCCGGCAAGTAAATATATATTTTTAAAATAATTAGTTATAATATTTTTTTTGTAAGATAAAATAGGATCCGCATCTACACGGGATTGAACATAATTATTTTCCATAAATTCTGTTTATTGACGCTTTAAAGATGATTAATGTTAAATACTATTATAGTTCAAGTAACGGAGTAAAGTACTATTTGTTCACATTATCGTGTGAACGTATATTTGTTTTTTGTGTTTTTCAATATAATTTTAGGATTTTTTTTAACTTTTTTCTTTATCAATTAAATGTACATCTATGTTCACATATGATTGAAGTTAATCACATGTGAACAAACACGTTATCTAGTAGTTCTCAAGGTTCTCAACTTTTAGTTGGTTCTAACCTCCCTATATATATATATATATATATATATATATATATATATATACTAGGTAAATACCTGTGCGATGCACAAGTTCGTAAGTTGTTGTCGATATTAAAATTGTCAAATACGTAAAGAAAATCATTTTGGTTAACATTGACATTCTTATCATCATAATCATAATAATTATATATATGCACAAGAAAAGAGTGTTCCAGAAATGATTCACCAATATTTCCAAGGGAAATGATATTGTTAGGGCTATCAATAAAAATCATTTGAAGTTATTTATTAAACTTAAGGTTTTCTTTATAGAAAAGGATCAAAGGAGCATGAGAGGTTAGAGGGGCAGGAAAGGCAGCTTCATCCCCACCCTCCATTTTACGATCTAACGGTTTGTATTAATCCACGTCACTCATGTGTGTCTTTTGCAAACTCATTTGGGCGGAGGGGCTTATATGCAAATAATGTAAAATCAGTTTTTGATGGAGGGACTATAATGCAATTACTATTAAATGAGGGGAGAGGGTAAATTAGGGCAGCCTCTTTTGGTCATCTTCCTCACATATTCTCTTCACAAAAAACACACGCAACACCTAACACTCTCTTTACACACACTAACACACAAAAACACACACTAACACACCTACTTATATAAATCCGGTCACCATCCACCACCACCGCCACCGCCATCACCACCGCCACCATAACCGTCGCCACCATCTTTATCATCTTGTCACCGTCACCTTCACCACCTTCACCACCGCCACCGTTCACGTTCACCGCCACTATCCACTTTCACCACCTTCACCGTCAACCTTCACCACTACCACGTTCACCTTCACCATCATCTACCTTCACCACCGTCCACCTTCACCATCGTCCACCTTCTCCACTTTTACCGTCACCATCCACCACCACCTTCACCTTCACCGTCACCATCCACCACCACATTCATCGTCACCTTCCACCACCACTTTCACCATCTAGATCTTTAAATATATATGTAGATCTACTTTCAAATTTAGATCTGAAAAAAGTAGATCTAGATCTACTTTTTCAGATCTAGATCTAGAAAAGTAGATCTGGAAAGGTCACTGCATTTTACTTTATAGTTACTGCATTTTAGATCTAAAAGTAGATGTATAAATAATTAACTGCATTTTAGATCTAAAAGTAGAATAGATTAATCATCTGCATTTTACGATTATTCTACTGCATTTTACGTTTTAATCTGGAGTTAATTGATAGTGATTGATGATTTTTTATTAGATCTAAAATGTAGATGTGAAAAAATCAACTGCATTTTATGATTATTCTACTGCATTTTATGATTATTCTACTGCATTTTACGTTTCATCTATACATGTCACCAATGGACTCATATGCATTCTTTAGGTTTTATGGATCTAGTGCATATATGTGTGATATTATTGTTGAAATTATAGATATAGGTTTGATTGATAGTGATTGATGATTTTTGAGTAGTTTTTAAATGTATGATATGCTAGATTTGTGTTAAATTTGTGGAATGTTGATTTAGATCTAAAAAGTAGATCTAAAAATTAGATCTACTTTTTAGATCTAAAAAGTAGATCTGAAAAAATGTTCCCTGCATTTTACATCTTTCTACTGCATTTTACACTACTGTACTTTAATTGTAGTTCATGTGAATTATGCTAATAATTGTTTACTGCATTTTACATATCTGTTACTGCATTTTATGTCTTTTACCATTATATGTAGTTGTAAAGCTTCATTATATACTTGAAATAAAGAAACTACTTATATAAGTTTACATGCATATTGTATATGTGTTACTGTATTTTATGATTTTTAGCATTTTTATGTGTTTTTATAGCTTAATTTATACTTGATTCGAAAACCGAATGGTTTTGGTTCAATGCATCTTGCATATTTTTACTGCATTTTATGTTTTTTAGCCTTTTTATTTGCTTTTGCATCTTGCTTTTTTTGTAAGTTATCTTATGTTTGTTATTTATTTTGTAGATAAAACATTTAAAGAGACTACAATGGAGAATTCTACCAAATGGAAGTCCGTTAGAGCTTAAAGTAGAAAAGAATGGCCATTTGTATCTTTTAATTCAGTGAAATGATGTATTAGTGTAATTAATAAGTTTAGAAATATTGTTTATTTTGTATGAAAACAATAATGTATAAGTAAAATTTTCAATGCATTTTATTTTTTTTGCACTGCATATTGCATATTATCAGCTTTTCTTATTAAAAAAATTTTTAAATAATTTTTTGGATATTTTTTGGGTAATTTTTCGGGCAGGTCATCAACTTTTTCAAAATTGCAAAAAAGTCCCTGATGGCCTGACATGTCAGGGCCGCATCAGACATCTGTCAGCCTGTGGTTGATCATAAACCTGCTCTCCCTGCTCCTCACAATGCTCCTGCTCCTCTGAACCACACCCTTTCTTTATTATCAAAGATTATAATTTACATTACAAGTAAAAAGAATGTTTCAATGAATTAAATGCAAAACTTCAATGTATTACTCCCTCCGTCCCATTACAAATGTCCACTTTGACTTTGCACATAGTTTTAGGATTCTCCACTAACTACACTTTTCACCAATCAAATATTAAATCCACCCACTAAAGTCTTTTTTGATTGGTTAAATATCAAAGTGGACACTTGTAATGGGACATCCCAAAATAGTAATGTGGACATTTCAAATGGGACAGAGGGAGTAATTATAATTTTGATTAAATAAGGAAACTTTAGTTTCAATAAATGCACAATTTTTTTGTTATCGACAACTTGTCATTATCAATTATCCATTTGGGAACAAAGCTTTAAAAAGTATAAAAGAAAAGAAAGAAAGAAGTGTAATGATAACAAAACTATCGGTTTTCAAATATCCATCGATAAAATTAATGCTTTAGAAACGAACTTGTTGTCCAAGATCACATATCATAATTTGGATATTGTAATCTCGAGTGTACCATTGTACACAATATTTGTTGTATCATATCAAAGCTTTGAAAGCACTTCCTTATAGAAACATTAGTTGTAAAGGAACTCAAGTGCTCATTTAGGTCATGAACCTAAACTTTTAGCCCATTTCTACTTATACTCTTAAAAGGGCCACATATAGTTGGCCATGAAAAATCACATTTTTTTACAAGTATAGCCCAACACGAGAAGAAGATTGACATCGAGTTTGTTATGGTCATGGCAAATAATACTGAAACCGGGAAGTGTGTTCGCTTAAATGTAAAGGGCAGGTTCATATCCGGAACCGGTAAGCTTCATTCTTAGAATGTAGACTATGTCTCCTGCTTTAGACCAGTGGTAATTTATGCCTCTATGGTATGTACCAACAATTTCGCACCTTTAGTCTTCTACCATTGCATAAGCATGCTAGTTGGTTGTATTTTGTTAGCCAGATGATTGGAAGTCCCTTCTTTGATGTGATCTTTAAACTAAACAAAAAGTAAAAACTTTCTGAAAAAACGTAACATATAACTATTCTAAATACTAAACACATAACTCTTTTAAAAGCTGAACACAAAAACCTTCTAAAATTATAATGGATGAGGGAAGAAAATAAATCCAATTGGAGAAACCTAAATGTCCCTCCTCCACTTTCCCTACCCCCCCCCCCCCCCCCCCCCCCCCCCCTCTTTCAACTCAACTGCTTGTCGATGATCATCATCATTTTCGACCTTCAGAATTCTAAGGTTAAAAATTATTATTTTTACTTTATTTTACATGACGATGCACCAAAATTTAATAGTGCAGTGCATCATAATCTAGCATCATCATGCGTAATAAACTTATTATTGGGATGCACCAAAACTAAATTAGATCAAATTATTTAATAATGCATTATGATTTAATATTTCTTCTAAGCCCAAATACTTATATACGATAATACATCATAAGTGTAGATAAAAAACAAGAGAGTAAATTTCATAAATGGTCCCTCTAGTTTACATTGATTTACGAAAACAGTCCCGGTACTCCTTTTTCAACGTTTTCAATAACTTTGGATTTGCTCGCAAATTGTCCCTTAAATTTGGATTTTTGCTTGCAAATGGTCCCTCCGTCTAACTTTAGGGACCATTTACGAGCAAATCCAAATTTATTGGACTGAAAATGTTGAAAAAAAGTACAGTGACTATTTTCGTAAATCATTGTAAACTACAGGGACCATTTATGGAATTTACTCAAATAGTAAAAAAATGCGTCATAAATATAACTTCAATGAATCATACTTATATCAACATCAGAGTTATAACTTTAGTTAGTCAAACTATTAAGGCTATGTTTACTCCTACTAAACCATAAACCTCCTTAAACACTAAGCTCTTGACCTCTTTTTAACCTAAAAATATAGCCAAATTAACCCTTTTAGAGTATAGACACTATATGGAGCTATATACTAAACATCAAAACAATGCATGAATGTTGCGTACAATGCATTCTAATTAAAAAATATAATGATCATTGTTATAGTTGAGTGTATCATAGTACCACGTCATAGTTATAGTTTAAGTAACTTATAAAAACTTGCGAATATCATACATATAACTGTAAAAAGTAACCATAGGATCCTTCTAAAAGATAAACAATGAACCCTTAAAATGATGTAATAAACATAATAAAAAAAGCTACACACTAAACCCTTATTAAAAATAAAAACACATAACCCCATAAAAAATACAGCATATAGACTTTCTAAAAAAACTAAACACATAATCCTTCTAAAAGCTAAACACATATCCCTTCTAAAAATGTAAACACATAACCCTTTAAAAAGCTACATAGTAAACCCTTGACACAAACCCTTTTAAACTTAAATCCAAAATCCTTAAAAAAGATAAATACGTAAGTCTTCTATATTAATCTAAACATCAAACCCTTGACACATAATAACCCCACTATAAGCTAAACAAGTAACCATTCTAAAAAAGCTAAATACTAAACCATTAACATAAATTTCGTTTAAAAAGCTCAACATAGAACCCGCCTCAAAAGTTAAACATTATACCCTTAACACTGCACCACTCTAAAAGCTAATGATATATCCCTTCCGAAAAGGTAAACATATAACCCTTGTAAAAGTTAAACTATAAACCAATGACATGGACACCCTTCTAAAAGCTAAATATAAAAACTCTTCTAAAAGCTAAACATGTAACCCTTCTATTCTAAAAGCTGAACACATAACCCTTCTAAAACTATAAACAATAAATCTGACACATAATCATAATAATAGGGTAATCACATAACACTTATTTGAAAGCTAAATATTAATCTTTCACACATAACATTCATAAAGTAAACAGAAAAATTTCTTCTAACAGCTAAACACAATGTCATTGTAGAAAAAATAAACATTGGAAACTTCAAAAAGCTAAACAAGAAAAACCCTTCTAAAAAGCTTTGTACTTATCGGTTTCTAAAACGCTAAACATAGAATTTTTCTAAAACATTAATTAAACACTAAGGGTGCGTTTAGATACAGAAACTCCCCACTTTTCTAGAAAAATTCTCTAAGAAAACAAGAAAAATAGAAAACGTGTTCAAATTCAAGTTTTCATAAAAACTTTTCTAAGAAAAGGAAAATCCTTGTTTTCCTTTCTATAACTACAAAGTTGAAAACTATTTTTGATGATTTTATAAGTTTTCCATCTCTACTATTCCTTGAAAAAGGAAAACTCCACCCCTTGCAACTAAACGCGTTTTCTAGATTTTCCATGTTTTTCTAGAGAGGTAAAACACTTCTCATTCTCTAGGGAAATGGAAAAAGAAAAATAGAGAAATTTTTCAGTAACTAAACGCACCCTAAACCTTTGTCATAAAACCCTTCTACAAAACTAACCACATAACCGTAAAACTAAAGGCATAACCCTATTGAAAACCGTTTAGTATATTTTAGAAGGGGTTTATCTTCTAGAAGAGTTCTATAGTTAGAGTATTTTTACAAGACTCCTATGGTACTTTCTTAGGTACTTTTAATAAAAGAAATAACACAATAGCTGAAATAGTAGGAAGTTGTGAGCAGTGGTTGACAATAAAGCTTCAAAAATCATTTCACATTCATTTGATCCATCAAGATAAGGCAAACTTGCGAATAGTTAAATATATCACATAAAATGAAATGGAGCCAACACCTAAATTGTTCTGACTCTTAGTCCTTATCTCATGTTGGGACTTCAAAAGTTGTTCGGTGTTTTCTCTTTAGTTGGAACGTGACCAACACCTTAAAGTGTTAACTTCTCAACATCCTAATTGATTTTTTCAAACGGATTATTTTGTAATATGATTTTTACGAATATATAATACATTAGTTGATCATCAATAAAATTAGAAAAGTGTTTATGAATCAACCAAAGTTAACCAAACCATTTATTACATGTTACAAAAGCCGCCAATTCTGGCACCATTTTTTGATTTCAATATAAGATGGCAAGTGAACATGTCGGCTAACATGTTAGAAAGTGCGATGAGCAAGAATTACATATTGTTTTATACAAACTAAATCTTTTACAACAGAACCTATAATAAATGAAACGAAAGGTAACGTCCCCTTTAGCATAATAATATTCGATACAATGTAATAGATTCAATGACAATAGCACCTAGTACACGGATATATAACTTAATTAGAGAAATTTATGTCTAAAATTGATAAACTGAAGACAATCAATACCAACAATTGCCATAACATTCCGAGCAATCAGGTTCCTAACTTGTGTAAAGTCCATCTATTTCCTTCTTTCTTGACTTGGCTTATGGTATAAATTAAAAAAAAAAATACAAAAATTAATTAAAAAGAATACAAACAAATTTTTACACTACATTAAAATAGTTCGTAATCACAATTGAACTCCTCCTTGCAGCAAAATAAAGTTAGTAATAAATTTAGGATATGTTCTATAACGTAATGGTTTCCTCTTTGGTTGCAGCTGGATGTGGTTAGTAGTGGTGGCACGATGATACTCCATTACTGACCCGATGGATTTGCTTTTCTTAAAAAAAAAAAAAAAAAAAAGTAATAGACTTCACTTTTGTATAAAGACCTAAATATAGTCAGACTTAGTTAAAGATCATTAATTGAAACGGGATATATGTAAGCTACTTGTGTATGTTGTATAAACGACTAAAACACCTACTTATTTATCACAAACATATGAGGAGATGGTTACATAAATCGTGAAATGAGATTAAAAAACAAACTCAGATTTTTGTGTAATATACGCTTGTTACAAACTCAATCAGGGGAAGCCCAAATGCCGGCACAGAGAAGTAATGAAACACAAAGTTTCCCAACTCTCAAATTATATAATTATTACCGTACAAAAGCAAATTGTTGTATAAAAATAGCTTCAGTTTCCTCGTCGATAGTAGTTAAGTCTTGTTTCTGAACCTCAACCACAGCCTTAGAAAACCATGGGTGTTACTTGAAGAAAATAAGATTTTCAAAAACTTGAGGGTTGGGAAATGGCATGTACATTATAGAACGTGGATGGAAGCAGTTAACCTTAAAAGACATATTTGAATAATTTCAAATAGTATTATAGCTATATAGAAATGCAAAAGTCAAAACACACCAGGAAACATTGATGATTATAAAAGGCACCAAAACACGATGCATAAACAGTACTGGCTTGGTTAACCACTTGTATCAAAGGAGTATAGTTTCTCATATCCAAATGATCACAAAAAGTAGAAATAAATTGCAACACTTTTCGACTCAGTCATACAAATAATATCATAAACCAATCAAATCCTATGGATTGAAAACTTTAGATCAAACTCCAAAAGGATAAACTAACCATATATGTCAGGTACCTTCTATAATACAAGAAAATTCATGAATCAACAATTCAACATCGAAAACTCAAGAAAATAAAGAAACTCAGTTAGCGATACTGAATGTGATTGACAGAATAGGCTATTGTACCCATCATGTAGTACGATTGTGTTTATTTTTGGATTCAATTTGATCTCAGATATATTCCCTCAACCATAGCAGAGAAACTGAATGGTGAGGAAACAGTAGCGCACTGGTTCAATCATAGAAGGTCGAAAAATCTGAAACGTATGTAACCGTCACAGACGGTTTTCTTTTCTTAAAAGTTAAACAGGATAATGAACACAGAGTAATCACTTTTAGTATTTTGCAAACGATTACTACCTACAGGGTTAAAATAGAAATCTTATTGAATTGAGCTAAAATTATGATTTTATATAAACAATTGATAAAGTAAAGTGGTTTAGGGCAAAGACCTCTAGATAGGACAGATTAAATTCTGGGTTCCACCCTGACATTCATTAGGTTCGAATGAAGAGTGCCCTGCCGCATCCTACTCCTATCAAAAAGTGAGCTAGTCTTTCAGATTAGGCAGGAAACATGAGGCACAGTTCCTCTTGTTTAGTATATGAACAGAGAAAAACAAATACCTTTTGATAAACCTTGAACTTTGTAACAAACTCATTAAAACTGAGATAGTTTTTACAACCTCTAAATCAAGTTGTTAAGTGTAACCAACTAACCACATAAGGTGAACCTAATTAGCAGTATGGCCATTTTACCCTACCTAAAAACTGTGGTAACATGATTCCATGGTTAACACAAAAGCTCTACCAGTGCCTAAATAACAAATTATGAACATATATAATAAGAACACGTAATGCAATGCCATTTTGTTATACAACAAACTAATGACACAACTAATTAGCAATTTGGCCATTTTTTCCTAACTAAATTTTAAAAGATCAAGAACATGAATTCATGCTTCATACAATAGTTCCAACAGTGTGTATATAACAAATTGTAAACATATATGCAGAAAATATAATACCATCCCATTTTCAACGACAAACTAATGAACACAACAAAACAATAAAGAGGAACACCAAACTACAATCTAACTTACGATTGTACACAACTTAGTTGGAAGACTAACCTATCTTGACGGCAAAATTCTAGAAGTCCATGGTTCCATTTCTGACACCAACATCAAATTGAGGACCGATAACACCACATTTGTTCAATCTTCCATTAACTCCACCTCAATCTTACTCGATCTGTTGTCATCAACATACTCAAAGTGACCGATGTAACCTACGACATGTACCAGGAAACACAATTGAATTATTCATTCATTTTATCTTGTATATAATTAACAGTTCAAAAAATTATAGATAACGGGTTAAAGAGGCATACCATGCTTCCGCATAACCATTTTTCTCAAGACTCCAACTCCAACTATAGCGAGATGACCCATTGGGGAAAGTGTATCCAGTTACGGCGGTCAAGTGGGTCACCCCAGGATTATAGATTATATGTACAGATTTTCCGTAACAACCTAATTGCCACTATTATGAAATTTACCTTTTTTGTAGATTTCAAAAAAAATAATTTCTAAATAATGAATCCCTCAATTATGATAAACAAAACAATATTGTTACAAGAATAATCCAAAACATTATAATATGACTTAGGAAGTTGTATGCATTAAAAACATACTTTAGGAGATTTCCAAGTAGTTTGCACCAAAGAATTAATTGACGCTTTTAAGAAAAAGTTGCAACACATAAATACCCACTTACAAGTAAATGAGTCAAAATTGCCATATTTATTATATACAGAAGAACCACAGCACATACAAATGTACTTGTAACAAACCTTAGAAGAAATCAGACTTTCAAGTAGTTTGCAACAAATATTAATTGACGCTTTTCAGATATGGGTGGCTGTGAGCCTGTGATGTGTTGCGTTACGATCACAGAGTTTTTTCAAAAACCAGAACAAAGATCTGTGATCAGGACATAGATAATTGAGAAACATCCATAATGACACAATTGTCAAACACTGACCGCCAGGTGTTATGCCATCAATCAAACCACTTTAATTAGTTACACATAAAATCTACTAACATATGAAAAATTGCAAATATATTATCAATACTCTAAAATAGCAACCTCAAGCAGCTAAAATCATTTGGAAGTGACAACAATTATTATTACATATTAGCATAAGAACTTACTTAGTGGCATGAATATCCGATTTTTTGTATAACCTGTAATCACACCCAAAACAAAACCAAAATATGTAAAATAAAATTTATTCGTAAATCTCCATAAAATGTTTATGGTCAACCAGGGTCCGTATAGAATAATAACTTATTGTAAGTTAAAATGCACTTACCTGCCTGCCATATTTCCACCTATGTCAAATGTTTAAGGAACAATACAAGTCCGAGTCAATGCTATAACATCTAATAGTAATGAAACGCTGTAGAGAGAAAATAATTGAGTGAGACTTAACTTTATCAGCTACATAAGCCATATAATGAGGCAATATTATCAATTCTATCTTGAAATGCTGCAACTCCAAATAAGCAAGCTTTTACATATTTTCAGAGCGGATAAGGATTCCTTGTAAGTTTAACATAAGTGCATGCATTTTTGCAATTGCATAAGAGCACACAAAGGCTGCAAAGTTTGATAACCCAATTACTGTATTTTGCTTAAACGTCTCATCCATCATATATGAACTATATATTGAACTATGTACTGAACTTTCACCTCAGAATCTCATGAAAGTTTCATATAATAAATTGTACTTTCAAACTCGGAGGAAGATGATGCTAACATTGAATTGGTGGTATAACATTCACAGCACAATCACCCACCTAAATGATTATGGCTCATTGATGGAAGTAAGAAACCACAAATTAGAAAAGTAGTTACAGTTGAAGAAGAGGGAATTGAAAGGTTAACAAATAATAAATAAAATGATATGAACATCACCTTACATATATATACAGTCTTTTCCACATCAACAACGCCTTTTCCACAACTGAGAAGGATGTACGTCACATATATTTGCAAGTTACAGAGTTCGTACTTTACGAACTCTGAATAGATGTATACAGTAAGGACTATCACTGAAAACCAAAATATGGATAACATAAAAATCATCTTGATATACCTTAGTATTATTCCTTCGATGATGTTTCCTGGCCCCATCTTAATGCAAATTTAATATCTGCACAAACTGTATTCATTTAAAAGACGATATGGCTACAACTAAAGTAAAAAATGGTGCTCAAAACATGACTCTCAAATAGTTGTTACTTTGATTCTCAAGTTAAACTTGTTACTTTGATTCATTGAGGCGTTTCGTCAAATAGTTGGTATGCAAGAAACCTCAGGATTGAATTTGATCCCCATATGAAATCAAAATGGCAAGGAGTAACAAGAATTCATACAAATATGCAAATTAAGAAACTTCGGACTTAATTTGGATTCCAATATGCAACGCATCAATAAAAATACTTTTAAGAACACTAAAAATAACTACATATCATTTAAGTGATTGAACCTTAGGTATGACAAATGGAGGTGAAAAACCACTGAGTGCAGGTGTTCTGATATTCTTGTGCACAAACCATAATCCACGGCCATTGATCATTACGCCAAAAGAAAAGTAAGGGTTTTTGAAGACAAGTCAATATTTTTTTATGCTGAGCGAGCAAAGATGATTAGGAATTTAGGATAGTAGTGTTGGCGGTTACTTAATTTAAGAGAGAAGAAAAGCAGTTGAAGGAAATAAGAACGTGGTACACTTATTTGGATTCTAGGTAACTGTCCAGCCAAATAAGCAGAGGCTGCCACGTCAGTTAATGTCCATTTACTATCTGACACATCATTTTTTAAAACTTTGATTTATATATAGGTAGATATATATAAGTATAATTGGGTACACTGTGAATTACGAATACTACATTCATAATAATACTACTATTATTTACATGTTATAATTATTATAATATAGATATGAGTAGTTTTTAAATATGTAAACTACAAAGTATTATTGATAAATATATATAGCCACGACTACTCGGGACAACATATCAAATTTTTCAAGACCCAACACAATTATAAAAAGTAACATATAATTTTTCTATAGATTTTAGATAATCGCATAAAAGTCAAGATGTATGAATAAGTGAATACATAATATAAAAAAAAATTAACGTAAAATTGGTACGATAAAAGAGTCATTGTATATATCCAAATCCAAATATATATATATATATATATATATATATATATATTATACATAAAAGTGAAAAAGAAATAAAAATTCGTGTTACTTATATGGCTTATATTTTTTATTTTTATTTTTTTAGAGAAAATATAATTGCATTGATTTAGATCCGGAAGATCTATGGAGATCACGATTGAAGGAAAGGAGAAAAGCCATTCCTTTGATACATTGAAACTGGGGCCAGGTGGGAGTACAAAAAATCCCCACGTCCCACCCGGGTTCAAGCCTCTGAGAGTACAAAAAATCCTATGCTCCGTGTGTGGGGTCACTGGGGCCAGGTGTTTAGCCGGACGGGTTGCCTCTTGCGGTTGGGGCTCCGTGGATCTACGGATCCGGGGTTAAAGGTTCCCTCCAATAACCTTTTTTTTGAAACTGATAAGACACGTATTGCTAAAAATAAACTACTTGACTAATTGATTGAAATTGAAACAGAAACTATTATAATAAATCCTTAATGATCCACACATGGAATGCTTGAAGAAACTGATATCATCAAGGACGATATTGCTCCAAATCATAGTGATTGACCCAGATGTAAAACAAAAAATGCACAAACTGAAGGTCTTGAAGAATACCAACATAAAACTTGATCTCACCTCCTTTAGCAAACAAAGAACCACAAAAGTAATGGGCGAAACCCACATCCGAGCACCTGCAGAAACTTGAAAATCATATAGTTGGAGATTAAATCGAATCAATAGGCGTCAAGTATATAACTTATTAATAATTATAATGTTTATACGGTTGATTACTATAAAAATGATAGTGACAATTGTACCTGTTGATGGAAATCTAAAATGTCATGAAGAACCATGAGCTTACCAATGCTTGCCTTAGATGCAACACTTGAACCCCAAGCATCATGACTTCTTATTTTTTAAACCTCAAGAACGAAACTTCTTTCATGTGTGCTTATAGATCTGGCATACTTCAAATCTTCTGCAATGCTTGCTTATAATATATCCGGAATGAAGTGACGTTTAACATGGATCATTACCATTACATGTTTATTTTTTCATGCCAATCGGCAAACGGGTTCTAAGAACTGAAAAGCTAAAACATACTATTAATTAATAGGTTAGATAATAAGAAGGAAATTCTAGATAAATAATAATGCGAATAAAGAAGTGCACGACTAAATATCTAGAACAACATATCTTTTGTTTTGTTTTTTAGCATATAATCTATTCTTCTAGCCACAAGGTTTCTTAGTGCAAGCTCAACGGGTTCATCATACATATGCATGAATCTTTCCGAATCAAGATTATATAAGAGTCCTCGTCAGCCCTCACAAATTTACCCCTCACAACTTCAGTGAGCAAGAATGCATACTCCCAGGTTTTGGTTGGCATAATCAGAAGACCTTATGAGCTAGTGCAGTTGGATGAAAGTGTACAAATCTACTCGTGAATGTACCATTAGAAGTCAGGACATCTCCCAATTCCCAAAGGTGGCAATATGGGCCAGTCGAGCTGGTTGGGTAAGGGGTCAAAATGCATTTAGCTTGAAACATATTAACATTTTAGTCTAGTCAGAAAATGAGTCAGCTCCAGTAGGGTCAACTCCCGCACTCTTTTTCCAGTTTTTTCTTACAAATAATCAACATTTTTTAATATTAATAAGATTACCAAAAAACATATTTTTGAATTAATAAGTGCCTACTTAACATGTTTATGCATTTATTATACACTTCGAAAGAAACTTGACCTGTGTGACCAATTTGAGATTAAACATATACCCAAATCAACCCTCATATGTAAATGAGTACAAACTGCCACCTATGTAACATGTTTCCCTTATAATAATTAAGATTTCTTACTCCATGTTTGAAATTGCAGCTTGAGCTTGAGGTGACATGGCTGTTCCATCTCCTGCAGCTACCTGAAATATTTTTGTTTACAAAAATGAATTAAGTCATTTATGATGCATGTAAAGATTAAAGAACCAATATTTGGATAAATACCAAAATAATGCTTATTAGATGACATAAAAATCATATGGGCAGATGTGTAGTATATGGATAGATATGCCCTGCACCCCTCGGAAGCAAGCAAACTCACCTTTGAAATAAATCTTACCACCTAGAGGCGTATACATATTACTATATTATAGCAATAGGTAAAATATAGTGTGCTACAAAGCTAGAGGTGGCAAAATCCGGATAGGCGGGTTGGTTAACGTGTCAAAACAGGTTCATGTTGACACATATTTTTTAGTATGGGTTGAAACATTTCATTCCATGGTTGGGTTGACCGCTAAATCTTTTTTTCATTCTCTTATGGATTGTAGTTCGTTAAAAATAAATAGAGAAACTACGTTGTTACCATAATCATATACTTCATTTTTATAATAAATAACTTTAGGAAGTCTTATGCATTAAAAACGTACTTAAAATGACATTCAACCCATTTGACGTTCCATTTTTAGCTAATATCTTAGATTTTTCAGCTCTAATACATTTGAATAACAATGTAATCATTACCTTGCGTGATTTGGCAGTCACAGTGTATTAACCATGGCATATCCATCATGTGAGTCAAATAATATACACATCATATAAGAATTCACAGTATAACAATTTTTGGTATTCACTGGTATATTTCATTTAGAACCAAACCTGTGAAGTCGCAGGTCAATTGCAAAAAGACGCTTGAAGATGGGCGGTGAGTATCTTAAAAATAAGCACAATGATCTAAATAAAAAGCCTACCCAATTAAGGGAATTATAACTGATTTGGGTTTAGTTTTATCTTAAAATGGTTAAATTGGTCGAATCAAAATATTTAGTTTAAGAGTGTATGGGTCGAATAAAAATTTAGTTTTATCATGCGAAGTCTATTTTGTAATGCATACAACTTCCTAAATAACTTCATTCAAATAGTCATATTATTATTATTGTAAGAATGTCGATTTGTAACCAATATAAAAGCAATCATTAGTTATAAGATCTCTGTTCAAAGTCAACCCAATCCAACCTGTTTTAACCCGTACTGAAACAAATCCAATTTTAACCTGTTTTGGTTCATTAAACGACCCATCCATCTTGTCATCTCTAACAACTGTCATGTTAAAAAATGTTGGTCAGGGCAAAGGATTATTACCTCTACGCTAGGTACAACACTTGCCCTCAAATCCAGCGTGTTACTGATCCTCAGATCACCAATAGAGCGAAGGAATGCATCTAAATACAAAATACACAAACGAAGTCAGATAGACATATTGTTGAATCTATCTTTCATATTTAGCCGAACTCAGAATGGAAATCATTGACATATACATTAACAACTCAAACTATATTTCTTTGAAGCATTTCATAAAACACCTATCATACAACGACTGTTTGTGATTTATAAAGGAAAAATACAACGAAACTAATTCAATACAATGAAACCCATAAATCGTATTAAAATTTACATAATTATGAAATTGAAAAAAAAAGAAGATCAAAATTAGAAACAAAATTACCGTTATGAATATGTTGAGTGATATTGAGCCAATCGAATGTCGTTATCTTCAATCCTGAAAGGTAGAATCCTCTGAAGTCTGAACAACAAACTAAGTCATCCTAACAACAAATATTGAAGATACATACAATCTTTAACATACATTGCATTAGTCTCTTCTTTTTTAGTGCTGTAAATGAAACACAAAATAATAAAAATAAAAACAAAATAAACCTCCTAGAAAGATATAGATACAAAATAAACATATATATCATACCATTGTTGACAAAGATGTGAAATTTTGAGGAGGGTAGTCAAGTTTTAATTGTTGATTCTGAAACATATCATCGAGCATGAACACGTGATTCTCGTCGATCCATATGTAACCAATGATACTATCCAAAAGTGGGTAAAATATAAAAATAAAGGGTGATATGATCTAAAACACACATACATCGAAAATTAAAAATTAGATATAAATCAGATTCACAACATTAATTTTGAGAACTATATATAATATAATTAGACAATTTTTATAATGGTAATAGATGAGAACTCACTTTATCATCAAAGCATCGAGAACACTTAAGACCAACATGTGATTCCTGATTTCTGAATCATTTACCCAAATCATGCTTTGTAATGACAATCGAGAAGATACAAAAATTCAAAGAAGTAAGCATAAAAGAAAATTTGGCACGAAATTTGTTAATTTGGCTTGGATTCGATCGGTGTATAAAGCTAAAGGATTCGAATGAAAGAAACGGGAGCAGGGGTTTGTGAGGGTTTTAGGGATGGGATGAAAGAGACGACTTTTTTGCGGGTGGAATGATTTAGGGCTTTTTTTTTTTTACTCCGTAGATTAGTGGATTATTTATATTAATTAATTAATATTTTAATTTGATATTTTAGGGGTTGTGTAACCATCAAGAATAAAAAAATGATATAATAAATATACATATAGGAAGTAATGTTCGTACGTACAAATCATATTTTTTTGGTTTTTGAAGTTTACTAAATTACTTTATGGCAAAAAAAATTCATTTAATTCATATTTGTCGTTTTTTTTATTTATTTGGTGATTTTTTTGAGTTTATTCCGTATCATATAATTAAAAACATTTTAATATTTAATAAATTTATTGGTTTACCTATTTTTTTGGTTTTTGAAGTTTTCCAAAATTAGTTTAACGCAATTTTTTTCATTTAATTCATCTTTGGCGTTTTTTATTTATTTATTTGGCGATTTTATTTTATTTTATTCCGTATCAATATAAATATATTTTAACATTAAATAATTAATTTATTTATTCATTCTAAATTTAATAGATAATGTTTTATTTAATGATAAATATAAAGGGGGGGTTAAGTGTGATTATTGTTAAATTAATCTACATCGTTAGATCAATTTGGAAAAAAATCAATTAAGGGTCGGGATTATTCCATGGTATTTTGCTTTAAGTATATTTTATAGAAGATTCATTGTTTAAATTTTATGTCACCAATAGAAAAAGAACATTATTATAATTTATATAATAATAATAATATAATAATATAATAATCTATCTATCTTCTATCTTATCTATTAAAAGAAAAATCTTGAGAGAATGGGGATCATTAGATGGAGATCAACAAATAAGATCTAATCCTTAATTTATTTCATGACATCATTAATCCCATTTTTATGTTACTAAAAGACTAATTTACCCTTCTATATTTACAATATACTCCCTTCAATATTTACAATATAAATCATATGTTTTTTCTTTAATTGTAGATAATCCTCCAAATATTTTATGAAAATTTTAATTTAATAACTAATTTATTATTTCTTCTATAATTCAAACTCTTCCTACAATCTTATTTATTTTATGGAATTTGCTATATGTAGCCCATAGGGCTAAGAATAAGGAGTTGACATGAATTTTTCAATTTTTAAATAATAAATAAAATCGTAAATAACTTCTACCCTATGTTATTCGGATTAAAAGTCAAATCTTTTTATCCCACGTTAATATACCAATATATATTATCATCACTCAAATAATAATTATAGTTTAGCCTCCTATAATTTGTTAATGTACTATTCATCTCTAAATATGGTTTCGGCAATTTATTCTAACCATATTAACGTCTTTCTAATGAATTATACCATCCGCCAACTCATCCTCTTTAATAAGGATTCTAAAAAAATGGCAAACAAAGGGATAGAAACATACTACCCTATATCAAATCAATAGAAAAAACTATAGTTAGAATAATAGACCCTAAATTAAAAATCAAAATTAAGGTAAATACTAAATTATATAGGGTAAATTGTAAATATTAATGGTTAAAAATTGAAATGGTATGATAGACCCTGAATTCAAAATCAAAATTAAAGTAAATACTAAATCATAAGGAGTAAATTGTAAATATTAATGGTTGAAAATTGAATTTGGCATGGAATTGAGAAAACCATTTTGCAAACCGTAGCATGTGTGTATGTCGGTTATTTTGTTACTATTTAAAAATAAAAATAATAAAAGTCAAACTCTTATTCTTAGCCCTTAAAGAGTAAGGGCTACATATAGAAAATTCTTTATTTTATTTATTCTAAAAAAACTCAAATAAGTTATATTCAATTTCAAAAAAATTATAAATTTATTACATCGTCTAGTGATTTAAATTCTTATACGACTTATTATTTGGAATCTTTTTATCAATTTCTAATTTACAATTCTTGGATGATGGATGCTAACGGCTCGTGTTCCAACAGATTTTAGTGTATTTGTACCCATACCACCGCCTTTTTTGAATTCTTTTATCAATTTCTAATTTACAATGCTTGGATTATGGATGCCAACGGGTCGGTTTTCGACGGATTTTAGTTTATCTGTACACATACCTATTTAGAATATTCGTACTGATACCCGACCCGATACTCGTTAGGTATCCAATTAGTATTACCCATCGTTTTTTCATATTTATTCGCGGGTTTCGGTTATCCCATGTATGTAACTTTGGCAAAACAAAAAAATTTAGTTATTGAAAATTCGACGCAAATTTAAAACACGGAAAAAAACGATACCAAAATACCATAAACTATAGTATATTCAAGATTTGAATCTTAAAGCTAACAACAATTTAACTTTTTAATTAACTAATTCAAAGTTTCGGTACGTTCAAGATAACGAACAATTTCATGTTTTATATATGTATTACTATTCTCTCAAGATTTTTCTTTTAATATATAAGATAGATTAAAATGTAATAATCATGAAAATCCAAATGTAATAGCATATGGTATAAGGTTCACCAGTTGATGTTTATACTATCTTATTATATATAAAAAATTTCATATATATAGTATATAAAACTCAAAATAATATTAACAGTTATACAGCTATGGATACGGGTACTTAAATATTTTTTCATGGATGATTCCGCGAATTTCGCGGGTCCTAAACTAGTATATATTAAAAGAAGATATTTTTTAGACTACAATTATGAGATGTGCAATTGTTAAACAAATTATCCAGATCTTATAGTTACATATGTAGCTTCTAACATCATTATTTTTACCTTAACAATTCTATAATGCACCATATATAACCATATTGTTCTGTATATAATCTTCAGTTCAAATATAATCACGTATAGACGGTGACATTGTGCTAAATACTTGATCCATGACTTTTTGTGATTAAATTTGTGTACGTAATCAATACGATTAAGCAACAGTGTCATCGTCTCTTTGATGTATACATAGGTTGCAAATACACTTATGTCAAATCCATAAAGTCATGATCAAGTCTTTAGCTAGCACAATATTTGTTAGCTTATCTCTACCTTTATAGCAATTTGATGGAAATGTAAATTTCCAACTTCATAACTCGTAAGTAATTATTGTTCTTACAATTTACGACAATGTTTTCAGGCCACGAGCATAGCGAATCCCATCAGAAGTACGTAGTCAAGTGTGTTCGAACAAAAGTAGTATCAAGATGGGTGACTTCTCTCAAGAAGTTCTTGTGTGGTACCAAAAAAATTCGTCGTCCATTAGGCCGAAAGAACAATATCTTAATAGGTGGAAAGTTTACCAGTATATTGAAATGTCCATATTTGCCTAACAAACTATTCGATACATCCAAAACAAGAAGACATGAAATGTTGCTTGTTACTTTGTTAGCCTGTTAGGTACAAAACTACCAACCCCAAACGATGAAGTAAATGTGTATGTTGGGCCAAGCCCAATAACGTAATCAATAGCCCGAACCAACTTGGACTATGTTCATAAATCATAACCCATGCGGCCATGCATTACAACTTTTCATTGATATCGCATCTCGGTTTTGGCTTGGGTTCCATACTTGATCCTAGTAGCAATCAATCAATCAATCATAGGCATGATTAACTACTATAGCATTGCTAGACAACCAAAATACACATTTGAATCGTTTTTATGGACACAGTAGGTATGCCTGAGCCTCAAACTGCAAGCCTCAATAACTAAAAAACATATACGTAATACAACAAGTGGTCATGTGACATTACGATGTCTTTTTAGATGCGCACATTTTTTCTATAAGTAGCATACATAGAGGGTCGAATTACCCAAACATCCACTATAATTTCATTAAATCTGCTTTTTCTCGTTTTGTATCATTTATATGAAAAACGTTCCAACTATCTTATCTGTTGGTAAATACAAATCGAAGAAACCAAATCTAGGGATGTTCATTCGGTTAGTTGTGTTTAAACCTAATATAATAGATAGAACCGATGGATTTTGGTTTTTAATAATTGAGACCGAACCGTCCAAACGAACTAAAAAACTAAACCTAACCAAATTACTATTCGGTGTATTCAGTTTTTACAATGTTTTAATTATATTAATAAAAACATTCAAACCAAATCATAGAACTTGAGTTCCATACAAATTAATTATTCAAACTACGTAAGTTATTAACGAAAATTATGTAGAGTTGTAAGAAAAATTAAGCTATAATTAAGAATTTTGTGATAAATGATTAATTTAAAGTTGATAATTGTATTACATAATAAATCCGATCAATATAAACTAGAGCAATGCTACACTCACACAATTTTTACAAAAAAAAAAAAAAATACTCACAAAAAGATGTGGCAATTGATGTGGACCAATTATATTACAGTTAATTTTAAATTTCATGTTTCTCTCACTTCATCTCATTGGTCCAACTCATTGTGTGGTTATAATTTTGTAAGACCACTCACATCCGTTTCCTAATCACTTCCAAATCACTTCTGCCACATCAGCGTCATGTCAGCTTTTCACTAACTGATTCAAAACTGATTCACAACTGATATTAATGACTAACCACTTCATTTTTCTGGGTTCCACATTTACCAATATACCACCATTTCTATACACTAAAAAAAAAAATTTACGCAGGCCCCCACTTTTTCCAACCGATTACAAATAGGTTAACCGATTGGATGGGAAACTGATTTGGAAGTGATTACACGGATGGGACCAATCTTCAGTCACTTAGCAAACTGATTTGGAAGTGATTACACCGATGGAAGTGACTTAGCCACTCCCATCCGTTTTCAAATCACTTCTGCCACCTCAGCGCCACGTCAGCTTTCCACTAACTGATTCACAACTGATTACCCACTGCCATCAATAACTAACCACTTCATTTTTCGGGGCCCCACATTTACCAATATACCATCATTTTTATACACTAAAAAAAAAGTCACGCGGGCCTCATACCGATTTGCAATCGGTTATCCGATTATCAAACCAACCGATTGGGAAGTGATTGAATGGATGGCACGGAAAAAGCAACCGGTTGATAACCGATTTGAAGTGATTACTCCCGATGGGAATGGTCTAAGATTTTAGTGACTTTATCATTTATATATAAACTATTTGATGCAAAATATCTCATTCTCACAAAGTTGAGGGGTGAAATTTGTAAATTGTTGATCTTAAGGGGATAAACATAAAAATACACCTAAAGTTGATTTCTTGATCTGTCTTCTTGTTCTTCTTCTTCGTCCCTGCAAATCAAACTCCAGTGCACTCAAAAATCACAATTTAAACCACAAAAATATACTGAGATCACACAATAAAGAATTTGAATTCATCAAAAGATGACAGAATTTTTAGATTTAGAAACCCAAGACGCCGTACGGATGCCATGGAATGTAATCCCAGGAACCAAACAAGAAGCCGCTCAATCTGTAATCCCAATTTCCGCAATTTACACACCAATCAAACCCTTACCAAACACCACCCCTCTTCTTCCCTACTCACCTCTACGTTGTAAAAACTGTCGATCGGTTTTAAACCCATTTTCCATCGTTGATTTCTCAACCAAAATCTGGATCTGTTCATTCTGTCTTCACCGGAATCACTTCCCCCATCACTACCAATCAATTTCCGATGATAATCTTCCGGCGGAATTGTTCCCCCAATACACCACAATTGAATATGAACCTCATAACGAAACACCCATGTCACAATTATCACAAGCAGTCCCTCAAGTTTTCTTCTTTGTGATTGATACTTGTATGATTGAGGAGGAAATTGGGTTTTTAAGATCAGGGCTTGAGAGGGTGATTGGGGAAATACCTGGGAATTCACTTGTGGGGTTGATTACTTTTGGGAGATATGTTTGTGTTCATGAATTGGGGTTTTTTGGAAAGATGAATAAGGTTTATGTGTTTAATGGAGCTAAGGAGATTAGTAAAGATCAGGTTTTGGAACAGATGGGATTCTTTTTGAAGAAACCCAGACCCGCTACCGGTGTTGTTGCGGGTGTTAGAGATGGACTTTCGCAGGAAAGTATTAATAGGTTCCTGTTGCCGGCTGCAGATTGTGAATTCGCACTGAATTCGGTATGGTTTTGGGACTACATTGTGTTAAGTATTTAATCTTTGTGTAGTATCTATTATAGGGATAATGACATGTAATAGTAATGTACTTTTGAAGTCATGGAACTTGTATTAGTGTTCCACTTTTTTGAAAGTTAGATGACTTAGGGTGTACAAGAAGTTTACTATGAGGAAACACTTTTACATTATTAATACTTCAATTGCTAGAATGAATTGAATAGTACATTGAATAAATTGGTACATCCTCGAAAGTATGTTGCTATATTTTGCATGTAGTTATATTCGTTCATAGTTCTGGGGCTATTTGAAGTTGTTTGTTATGTTTAGTTGTTTGTCTGAATCGTGTTGAAGTGGAAGCTTTAAAGTATTTGTGTGTTGTGGAAGTTAACTTGATATCATGTTAGGTACTGGATGAGCTTCAAAAAGATCCTTGGCCAGTTCCTGCAGATCAAAGGGCACCAAGGTCTACTGGCACTGCATTAACTGTTGCTGCTCATCTGTTGGGAGTTTGCGTTCCTGGTTCTGGGGCTAGAATCATGGCGTTTTTGGGTGGGCCAGCAACTGAAGGGCCAGGTTCTGTGAGTATTCTAGTCACAAACTATTACACTGTTTACTGTCATGTTTAATTGTGTTTTTGATTGGTACTCAATTGTGGACGATATCTATTGTGAAGCAAAGTTACTTTCATACAATTATTCTAACATCTTTTGCATTGTTTTTCAGATTGTATCAAAAGCTTTGTCTGAACCTATTCGTTCTCACAAGGATTTGGATAAAGATGCTGCTCCTTTCTTTCATAAAGCAGTAAAGTTATATGAAGGACTTGCAAAGCAGCTTGTACATCAAGGACATGTACTTGATGTGTTTGCCTGTGCTCTTGATCAGGTGATATTTGCGTAAATGTTCGTCATATTTGCTGCAGTTATATGTGTATTGTAGAATTGTAGGAATTGTTACTGCTGTGTGTACTTATGTGATTGACTGGTTTTGCTCAATACATACGCAGTTTCTTTATTTACTCTGTTTTATTTTATATCAAAATTGTAGAGTTGTAGATAAGTTGACCTAACAGTTTAGATCTTTTAGGTTGGGGTAGCTGAGCTTAAAGTTGCAGTTGAAAAAACTGGAGGACTTGTTGTGCTAGCTGAAAGCTTTGGCCATTCCGTTTTTAAAGATTCTCTACTGCGAGTATTTCAATCTGGTGATAATGACCTGGGTCTATCATCAAAGTAAGGTTTTTTCTTAATTGCTATAGCCAGGATTATGTTAGTGTAATTCTTTTGCTTGTCCTGTTTGTTAGTGTAAGAGAGGCTGCTATTTTGTGTTCTAGTTTAGTGACACGAGAGCAATTATGGATCTCTTCAAGTATTAACTGCTGTTGAGATTTGATACCTATGATGATTATTATGAAGTTTATTTAAAAGACTAATTGGATAAAACGATAACCATCTTTGATCTGATTTCTGTTTCTTTGGTAATCAACTTATTTTCGGCCATAAAAACCATTATAGGCTCAAGATAGTGATTCAAGGTACCTAAGATATATGGTTCTCAGTAGCCACCACTGTAAAAGTCATGGCCAAAAGTTAACCCTTATATAAACACCAGCTTCTGGCAAAGGACCGACCTATTGCTGACACTAGAGTGTCCGTAGAATATTTTACTTAATGGTACTTGAGCTAAACTATTATTCTGCTTAAGTTTTTGTTTTAAAGAAGTTTTCACTTTACGCAGTGGTATATTTGAGGTGAACTTCTCAAAGGATATCAAGATTCAGGGCATTCTTGGTCCATGCGCATCACTTGATAAGGTTGATATATATCGTTTCGGAGAATGTTGGTTATTTATCTGCTATTCGATATAGTTGACTGAATCTTGTTTTTGTGCAGAAAGGTCCTTTGTGCTCCGACACCACTATTGGTCAAGGGGGTACTACTGCATGGAAGATGTGCGGACTTGACAAATCTACTTCGTTATGCTTAATATTTGATATCGTGAAGAAGGAAAATCCAGATGTTATTGGTCAAGCTGCCAACAATCAGTTCTATTTCCAATTTTTGACTTAGTACGCACTTATTGATGTGTTTTAAAAATTGGTTATGAACCTCTTTGGCTTGTAAATAGAACTTCTATTGACTTTTTGTTCATCATCTGGTTCAGTTACCAGCATAGCAATGGACATATGCGGCTTCGAGCCACCACCCTTTCAAGAAGATGGGTTACCGGGACAGGAAACATACAGGCAAGCTTGTTCATTATTCCTATTTGTTAGTTTACTAGAGGTGACACTTTCAACCCATATTCTTTTATCTTTTATAACGAAAAGGAGAAAAGAGTATTTGACCTTTTAGCATCCTCAAAGAATGCTTGCATGGCGCATCAAGGATCTAAAATCATAACCTCTTTTGTCACATGTTACACCTTTTAATATATCATAGATAGAGTTTGATTTCAAAATTCATATGCATATTATATTTATGTGTTAAATTTTTTTTGGATGATTTCCGTGTGTTGATTCCTTGTTTTTAAGGTATTCTATTAATTTATTCCAGTTTCGCATTATGCACACTAAATGTTTTTAGTTTTTTATTGAATGCCAAAAGATGAACTTGGTTTTGCATTTCTAGGATTTAATTGCTGGTTTTGACCAAGAAGCTGCTGCCGTCGTCATGGGACGCTTAGTTTCTTTTAAAATGGAGACAGAGGTAATATATTCTCTTCTGACATGCTTTAAAGAAGATTCGATAGTGCAGTGGTCAAGTTGTACTTAACTGAATAGTATAGGGGCCCAAAATATAGCTTTACCATTTTTTGTTTTAAAAACTGATATGGTTACGGTATGAAATCAAGATTTTGCCTATTAAAGCAACTTTATAAGTGGCAAACTGTAAACAGGAAGTACTAAGTAATAAAGAAGCGAAAAGAGTGAAATAATATATGTGACCCTACACTTATAGCATAAGTACCTGACTATATCATGTGCAAAATACTCTTTAAATAAGCTATTTGGCCAAAGGTATATAACCTTTATAATGTTTATATGGAGCTAAGTGGTATTTCACATCAAATGTTGCAATATTTATAGTCGTCTTCAGTGCTGCAAAGATGTATACATTCATCCTCTCATTGACTAAACTCTTCTGTCTGTTGACAATATGCAGGCTGAATTCGATCCCATAAGGTGGCTTGATAAAACATTGATACACTTATGTTCTCGCTTTGGGGACTATCAGAAGGACAGTCCATCTTCTTTTGTTCTATCTCCACGTTTGTCAATTATTCCTCAATTTGTATTTAATTTGAGACGATCTCAATTTGTGCAGGTGCTACTTTGTTGCTTCTTCTTCTTTTTGGGATTATCACAGTATGAAGTATTTATTGTAACTTGAGATTTTGTTAATCATACTCTATCTTTGTACAGGTCTTTAATAACAGCCCAGATGAGACGGCATATTTTAGGATGGTTATGAACCGAGAAAATGTTGCAAATTCAGTCGTGATGATTCAGCCTTCTTTAATTTCTTATGCTTTTAATTCTGGAGCAGAACCGGCTCTCTTAGACGTCGCCTCCATTGCTGCTGACAGGATCCTTCTTTTGGATTCATATTTCACGGTTGTTGTATTTCATGGATCTACTATTGCTCAGTGGCGAAAAGCTGGCTACCAGAATGAGCCTGAACACAAGGTACTCTTTTTTCCCAACTTGAAGTAAATAATAGTTCCGTTTTTATATCTTAACCGTTCTTGTTTATCTCCATTCAGTTATATAAGCTTATGTTCTGATAAATGGCATAACTCAATGCTTCATTGCCCTTATTAGGCTATATTAGTTAGGGAAGGGTAGTTTTGGTTTTTATTTAATCATTATGTAAATAGTGGGGCTGGGAAATGTTTTGGGCATGCTTATTATGCTTATCAAACACAGTCACTGAGTGGTCTGCCTCTCAAAGGAGGATTTTTATATTGGCAAGTTAGCTTATCTCTCAAATAATTATAGGTATTATCTTGTTGTTTCCTGATGTATTGTGTATTGCATATCTTTATTACTCATAGGAGTCTTACAAATCAACGGTTTATCTTGTGTTTTGTATCTCTGTGAGCTATGCTAGCTATGAAAAAGCGAGCTCAATATTCCTTTTATTTTAACTAGGGGACATTGTCACTTCCAGTACATTCTTTTTTTCTTTGATTTAAAAAGAACTTGGTTACTTCAGTGGATAAATTTCTTAGAACCATTTGTATTTATTTATTGGAATTTACAAGTGAAAGTTTTTGCTTTATTCTTGTGACTAATGTCAAAACTTAAATTTGATGTATGGAATAGAATATTGTGCTACACAACACAAAATATCATCCTTGCTAGAGTTTGTATAGCTAAGATCCTAATTTTTATTCTGTTGCAGGTTTTTGCTCAATTGTTGCAAGCTCCTCTTGATGATGCTGAGGCTATAGTAAAGGATCGATTTCCAGTACCTCGTTTAGTTATTTGTGACCAGCATGGCTCTCAGGTAATAAACGTCTTAACTGCTAAGTCTTCATCAAAAATCGACTTAATAATAGTTTGAGCAAGTTCATTCACAACAGATAATCAAATTCCACTTTGAGACAAGTTAACAATCAAGATGTATATCTGGTTAATTTAGCTTACACACTAAACGGGTAAAAGTAGGAGGTTTTTCCGTGTTTATGTTACCCCGCGCTGGCGATATTGAAAAAAAAAATCATTTGTACATGGCCTAACCAAGGTATCACCGTGACAGTTTCCAACCCTTTTCCTGGCCACCGTCAAGATGTCTACCTAGTGAGGTTTGAACCTGAGACCTCTTGTGAGGACATCAGGAAGCCTTACCACTAAGTCACCTTGGTGATGGTCTACCTTACACACTATAATCACATAAATTAATTGTTTTCATTGAAGCAAAGAGGCTAGGCAAATATATATCTAATATATGTTGCTTTTAAGTTGGACTCGGTACAAGAAAACTATATGTAAGATTCTTGTTTAGCCATACTAATAGTATGAAACTTGTGCAGGCGCGTTTTCTACTAGCAAAACTAAACCCGTCGGCTACATATAATTCGGATGCTCCTCCTATGCCTGGTGGTGATGTTCTGTTTACAGACGATGTCAGCTTTGAGATCTTTTTAGACCATCTTCAACGATTGGCAGTTCAATAAATGATACTTCTAGAGGATTCTAGATCAGTATACACCATAGGTTTCTACAAAATTTTGTAAGATTGCACATCCAAGTCGATTGTACAGTATTGCAGTTTATTTTTCTTGCAGTATTGTAGTTTTCCACCATTGTTACAAAGTATGAAGCAATATTTTTGTCTCACAATTAATATACAGGGAACGTGTCTTTCTTCTACGTGGTCTAAAGTTTTTGAAACAGTTTCTTTATTTATTTATTCTTGTATGGCGCCTGGTTTCCAGTAAAGTGCATAACTCATTTGCTGTTAACTTTTCGCAATACTTAGGGGTGTTTGGGGTTGCTTAATCTCAACTGTTTATCTACTTATTGCTTATTTTGACACTATATAAGCAAATCCAAATACCATTCTGAAAACAGTTTTTCTTCATATCAAGGAAAAAAACACTTTGATGCTTTTGGTTCACGGAATGTTGTGATAAAATTGAAGTTTCATGGAATGTGAATTCCTTTGAGTGAAGAAAATTTGTTGAATTCCAATTCAGTTTTTTTTAACAGAACACCCTTGTGACTTGGAATTGTGATTTTAATTCCGTTGAATTTCATATAATTCTTCAAACCTAACGCACCCTTATTCCTAACCATGACGTCCGAAATCTTCATGACCAATTAGTTTAAGGTCTATGCAAAGAAACCTTCAATACGTTTTCTGTAAAATTTAGTCTTTTGGACAACAAACATGATGTTGAAAGAAGTTGACAACTAGACAACTAGTAGTTAGACTTGGAATTGAACATGAGACCTTATACTTCATACGACGCAAGATCTAATCATAGATCCTCAAGTTTTCGATCAATCGAGATTGTAATGCCTTTCTTTCCATACTTGTGGCACTCATTGCCTCATTGGGCTTAATTTTCAAGAAGGGTAGTAAATTCATTTCATCATACTGCCATACTGGACATATATCTTAATAATAAAGTAACCAATAAAGTAAAACATAATGTCAACAAAACCAAACTAACATTAGTTTCTGTAATTCATGCAGCATATATAACTATCATAAACCCCTATTGAATGCCATTCTCAAAAACCACAATCATATACGATTACCCAAAATACCGCTGCATTTATTTCTAGTAAATTCATTAGTTGTAAATTGCTCCTGTAGTCTGTATCTAATCTTAACCCATATTCTCTGAAAAACTCCTTCCTACCCACACTTGCTGTCTTCCCTTCATTAATCTGCAAAACAGATGAACAAACAACTAACATCATATATTTTTCTATCCCAAAAAAAAAAAACCTTATTCTTACTCAAATATAACATTTATGTAAATACAAGATGAAGTTTTGTACCCTAATTATAAACACACATTTGAATATTAATTTAAAAATTATACTAAAAATGAAACATTGTGTTTTATAAAGCATTTTGCTAGTAAATAACTAGACATGTTTTGATATTGAGAATTCAAATATGAAGTAACAACATACACCTCAATGAAGATAAAGGCAGATATACAAGGATACTTGCATGCCCAGATGTAGAAACACCATGCAAAAAGTGCATCCTTTTCTTTTCTATTGGGTGGAATGTACATTATGCCAAAAACAGAGTTGTACCTCATGCTTAAGAAGCTGTACATTGTACAGAAAAATTTGTACCTTGTGTTAATTCCCTACCTAGTAGCTGGAAGTGACCGGGATATTTGCATACTGTTTGTCCACCACCTCAATTAGCTTATTAGCTATAGCACTTGCATAAACAGAGGACCCTTCACAAATCTGCACATGTCATTCAAAATCATAAAACTTGACAAGAATTAACCACAAATACTTAACAAACCTTGATAAAACACACCTTTTTTTTTACACAAATGGGTTGTACTGTACAACTCAATTATGCATAGAATTTGTTAAAAAGGTTGTACCTTGGTATTGAACAAATAGCTATAGAAATCACCAATGAGTCCACCAGCAACATGATGAAGATCAAGTTGAAGTTCATCAAGAACTTTTGAAACAAGTAACAAACAGTTGATCCTCTTTTGTTGCACCAACTTAATTGTAACTTCATCATCAATGATGCGAACATCAATTTCTGTGTTCTTTGATTTCCTTTGTAGCCATGAACTCCTCATTGTAGAAGTTGAATTACCATTATAAGCCTGCTGATCATGACCCATATCGCCACCGCCGCCACCAATGCCATTACTCATCGTGTAAATACTCTCAACATCTAAAGTCGAATCGTCTTCTGTTTTGTGTTTTTTCATCCTACCTCTATTGCATCTTTTCCTATCAACCAAAATCTTGAGTTCTTCCACAGTTCTCTTGAGCTCATTTATGTATGCAATCGCGTCTCCAACTACCGATGCCCGATCAGTCTTTTGTTCATAATCACAACATACCCATAATTAATTTAACAAGAAAACATGTTTCACTTAAACCAAGCCACTCAAATATCATCAATTTCATCAAAATACTAAAAGGGTCTTATTCAAGATTCGTTAATGTCACCAAATTGTAACACATTTCCACCTTAACTTACTTTGTAGCATTGTATGTAGCATACTTGATATTCTTTTGTATCTTTATCTAACATTATTACATTAATATACGTTACTTATATACAATAGTAAAAAGTGTAGAGTAAACGGTATACAATACTTGAAAGTAATTCAACAACAAACCAAGTTTCAGAACTTACTAAAATTACAAAAAGGGGTTGTTTTAAATTAATCATACCTTAGTAGGATTAGGGACTAAATTCTTCAGAGCATCAAACTTTCCATTTAATTGTTGCCTTCTATGTTTTTCAGTAGCAAAATGTTTAGTATCTTTATTACTATTATTATCTCTATTTTTCCCAGTAATAATTCCACCACCAAATTCCAAAACTGCATCACCTTCATGGTACATTTGCTCATGATCACCTCTTTCCATATCCATTTCCCCGAAAATCGACCCACAACCCGTTAAATTAAACCCGTTTGGAAGCGAATTTATCAGCTCCCTAAAGAAAGGAGGTTGTGGTAACAGATTATTCAAAGGAAGTAATGGGTCATACATAACTTGACCCGGAACTTGATCAATATGGGCCGGATTAGAAAAAGATATTGATGATGAACATTTTGGTAATTGGAAAAGATTTAGAAGGTCAGGTGGTGGTGTTTGACTAGTCAAACAATTGTTGTTATCATGATTATTAGTAGTAGTCCAGTTGATTTGTTGTTGTTGGTTTTCAATGGTGAAGTGATCTGATTGTGGGAAATTGGGAAGTTGGTTATTGTTGAAATTTAAGAAATCTTGATGATTATGATGATGATGATCAAGATTAAGCATTTGTTGGGTTATGATCGAGTTTGGATCAAAACAAGCTGTTGATTCAAACATGTCTGAATTATCAAGCATATTTTCTGAAAGTTTTTAGAGAGAGAAACAAAAGGAAATTTCAGTTTTTAGAGAGAGAGGATGGGGAAGCAGGTTGGGAGTAGGGGACTGGAAGTGAAGATGATATATATATATATATATATATATATATATATATATATATATATATATATATATATATATATAGGATTAGGATCAAGGGAGAAGGAAATTTAGGTGGAGAAGAGAGAGAAAGCAATATGATTCAGTATTTTTATACTATGATTCATTTTTTTATTATTATAATAAAAAAATGAATCATAGTATAAAAATACTGAATCATATTGCTTTCTCCCTCTTCTCCATCTAATTTTTCTTCTTTTTTGATCCCGTTACTATATATAGGATTAGGATCAATATATATATATATATATATATATATATATATATATATATATATATATATATATATATATATATTGTACAATTGTAAGAGTTTGCTACAAAATGACTTACTCCGTATTTTCTAAATTGAAGTAGTGACAAATAATATATATAGTGTGTGTCGGGTTAATGTTCTGTACAAGTTATGAAAAATGTTCGGGACGTTTGTATAAGTCGATAACCATAAACATCTTTAAAGGAACACTTGTGTAAAAGAAATATGTTTCAAAATTCTGAGCCAAAAATTTTTAATTAAGAGAATATAATGATACATATTACTCAAATTAACTAAAGTTACCGTATATATCGCTTAGACAATGATCTATGATCATGTATACCTTTTTAACTAAGGATGAGGTTCAGAGGAGAAGGTACTTTCAACATTTTTTAAAGTGAAATGATATCTAATGTTAATTTTACGCGAGCTTATGTAGTTACGAAGAGAACCATGAGCTTTTTGTTTTTATCGTCATATGATATTTGGGTTGAAGTCGAATAACTTGAAGGCTAAGTTTTGAGTTTGAGTCACAAGCTATGTGTGTGTGACTTTTTAAATTGTTAGTTGTTGATTGTTAATGTGGTATCAACATTTTTATATATTGTTAAATTAACACGAGATGTATATTAATTATAATCACTTAGTGACACTACATTACTAAATATCTTTATCTTCTTCTTTGTTTCTTTAAATTTATTTTATAGCTTTAATAGACACATTTTGAAGGAAAACAAAATTCATGTTCATTTCTAACCGACTCGTTGAGGTATACTAATTGAACTACTAGTGTTAGGTCTATATATTTTAGTCATATATTAGATATATAAGTAATAAGTAATGATGTTTAGTATGGACAAGTAGGTTGGCTAGAAATTGTACTCCCTCCGTCCCAATTTTATTGTCCCCAAACAAAAAACACGCAGTTTAAGAAAACATAATCATCTCTCTTACTTTTTGGTAAGATGACAGTTTTACCCTCTACTTTTTACCTACTTTTTTGTCTTACATATATAAACCAGGGGTAAAAAAGAACTTTATCTCATTATTTTTATCTATTTATGGAAGTGAACAATAAAATTGTAACATTAATAAAAGGAATACCGGAATATAAATATGGGACGGAGGGAATATTACTTAAAAAAAAATTTGTTTGTTTTATTAATCTAATAATAATTTAATTTAATTCTATAGATTAAAAGACAATGCTGAATTAACTTAAATCAATTTCACCTAAAACGAAAGTGAAAAATGAATAAATAAATGTTTTGCAACTTTCTGCTTGGGGAAAAAGAAATATCAAAAGAAGCAACAGAATGAGAAAGTCTGTTAGTGGGGATTCTGGTGGGGGCCACCCACCTGCATTTCTGATATTGTTGATCTGATGTTGTACATGTTTCTTTCTTCATCATTCCCCTTTCATTTTCAATTCTTATCGGTTGAGAAAAAATTCAATCGTAATCGAAATAGCCGATCGAAAAAATCAAACTGATCATACAATCAAACCGTTAATAAATGAATCGTTAATAACAAACATATTTCAATTCAATTCGAGTTATACATTAAGATCCAACCGTTAGTAACCGGACCATTATTTTTCTATTAATTAAAAATTTTATTTAGTATTTTATATTTAATATTGTAAATTAATATATATAGTATTAACAATAACTAATAAATTAATCAATATTTCTTTATTATATATATGTATATATGTATGTATATATATAATGTAATAGAATATATATAATTAGTACAATATCATTTATCAAATAATCCATCAATAAGTTTTGGTGCTCTAAGTCTAATCCGTAGTTCATAATTAACTAAACTAAAACTACATTTATAACTACATAGTTATAACTAAATTATAAACATACTAAAATAGAATAAACAAACTACACAATGAAAATAGGAAAAATTAAAATTGCCTTCAAATTTTTATTTTGATCAAAATATAAAATTTGGATATTAATCGAAAATAACCGAACCGAAACCAAAAAACCGAATCGTAGAGAAACCAAAATTGAACAGTTTTGATTATTAAAAAAAATAAAATATTCGATTCGATTTTAGCCAAAAACTGAATCAAATCAAACCGTGAACACCCCTAATTCTTGCCAATCAACTCCTATGAAAATAATCTTTTAACTTCTTTATTTCTTATCATTATTGCAAACCTCAAAATCAATTACAAAATTTAAAATCTAGAATTAAGGAAAAAATCCATAAAATTAAAGTGAGTTGTTAATATTCATGGTGATTGTAATAAAAAGGATAATAAATAAAAAGTTTTATTTTATTATGTGTATACTATTGTAACACCCCTAAAATACGTAAGTTTTTATAGTTTAATATACGTTTACGTTTCAGTTTTTATATGTATTTAATATGTTAAATGTTTAAAGTAACTGAATGGTTAGAATTTGGTTAGAAGGACTAACCAAATTAGAGAAAATATGTTAGAAGGGTTAGATGTGTAAAGAACTAAAGTTCAGGGGGTTAGTGTGTAAAATGTTAAAAGTTTATTTCCTACACATTCTGAAAAGTTCCAGATTATAATCATATACGTATGTGTGCGTGAGAATTGAGAGGGAAACCAAGAACAAGAAGAAAATCAGAAATTGAAGAAGGAATTGAGTCAACTAGGGTTGCAAATTCGAATTTAAACATCTCCAAGGTATGTATGGTTTCTCTAGTTGCTCAATTTAAGTTAGGGTTTTAGTTTCATAAACCCTAGATGATAGAAAGATCATGTATGTTAATTGTGTTGTTAAATTAGTGTTCCATGGGTGTTAGTAAGTTAGTTTCTATGCTTAGTTTATGTTGAATCAGTTAAATAAATCATGTTCATATGTAATTGGGTTTTTGTAGATTATGAGTTTATGAGAATTTAAGAATTAAGATCAATTGATAATGATTATGCTTAGATAAGTGATGTTTACCCAACTACATGTGATTAGAAAGCTAAATCATGGAACACTAGTAATGAATGATAGGTGTTAGTGAGTAACACCTAGTTATGAGATTAAGCTAAGGAAGTAAAGAGTTATGTTAATTGATCATGCTATGTGTTTATATGTATAGGTGATCAAGCAAGAGAAGTTAGTTCAAGTTGTTTAAAGTTTCAAGATAAAGGTAAGTAGATGGATATAAATGTGGAGTCAAGTAATGGGTGAGCCATTAGCTTGACGGTTTTTCCAAGTAATGGATCATGACCATTAGCTTGGTATAAATGTTGACTCGTAGTAGTTAGCATGATGATGTTTAAGGATCCTTAATATGATGATGTTTATGTTTAAGTTAAAGTTTCCATTACTTACTAAGCAAGTGCTTACGTGTTATGTTTAAATGTTTCAGGTGAGCCAAGTGTCAATAGAGGGGACTTGGGTAAAGGGCACGTGTGAAGCTTTTGGTGGAGCTTGTTACTTAGTTCGGTAACAAGTTTTATCCCTCTTAATCATGCTCTTGATATATGTACACCCCGTTTTGTAAAGTTTATGACATGTAGTTTGATGTTTTGAAAATGATATGGAGTCTCACTTGTAGTATATGTAATGTTTTGAGAAAAGTCAACTCTATGGTCAAAGTCAGAGATAGAGTTGAAGTCAAAGTTTGTGTGGTGAGACTTGTAATGTAAAGTTTAATGTATGAAAGTTACTTGAATGTTTAAAAGTTAGTTATGAAAGTCAAAAATGTCAAAAGTTGAAGTTATGGTCAAATGTTGATGTTAGTAAGTTAGTTTGACTCAATTAAGTCAATTGGGTAAGAATTTACCAAAGAAATGGGTTGAAATGGTCAAAGACCCAATCGGGTCGTTTTGGTGTCCAAATGGGTGACCAATGAGGTTTACGAGTCAAAACAAGTTATACTTAAGTAAAGTCAAATGTAATGACACTAATAAGTTGTAAATGATGTATTGAAAGTTTGGTAAAAAGACCAAAGTCAGATTGTAAGTGAATTAGAACTTGGTGTGTAAAGATTTTGGTTAGAAATAACCGAAATTGAGTTAAAAGGTCAAAATGCGATTTATCGCGAAATTTGAAAAAGTGAAAATGAGGAAATGTTTATTTAGTTAAGTTACGCGTGTCTGCAAAATTTCAGGTCACCAGGTGTTGTCGTTTAAAAGTTATGCACGTTTGAAGTTCGACTTTTGGGACATAAGTGCACAAATCTGCTGTTCTGGGTCGAATCAGGCTGCTTCCTATTGAAGCCGGCTGATTCATCTTAAGGCCGGCGGCTTGGGCGACCGGCTTGGTTTTAAAAGGGTTTGGAAATGAGTTTTCGACCAAAAAGGGTTGAAGCCGGCGGCTTCGTCAATGTTTTCCGAAGGTGATTTTAAAACGGTTATAAAAGATGAACCGTAACTCCGTTTTTGACGTTCTTTATACCGTCGGAAAGCTTGAAGAGTCTACTTTCTGATGGTCAAGTCCTTTTAATGAAATTTTAAATTTTTCAATATATTAAATTAGGAGTAAATGTGTTGGTACAAGGGTAATTGAAAAAAAAAATGATACGTTTTCGGGGGTGTTTCAAGTTGGTATCAGAGTACGGTTTAAGGGATTCAGGTATCCACCATTAGTGGGTACTTGGACTTAGACCAATTTTATTATGATGTTGAGCATGATTTAGTAAGATATGTTATGGGTTAATGAATTGTTAATGATTCTTTACTCAAAGTGTGGCGTGCAGACTATGGATGTGTTTAAAGTAATACGATAATGTGAGAGTCTGGCCAACGCAATGATTACCATATTACCTTATATGTATCCATGGAAATCACGAGACATTAGAGGATTGAAGGTTAACAAGTTATTAACTGTTTGTAGCAAAGTTTGTGCTAAGGTAGACATTTAATGTTTAAGTTATTATGTTAATGTGTTATGTGAACGTTTCAGATAAGATGAGTAAAGAAGTAGAGACTACTGATACAGGAGGCAGTCAAGATAAGCCTCAGTCTCCTGTTCAAGATATAGACCCGATAATTGAGAAGATGAAATCTTTTATCTCGCAATAAATTGGTATTGCTCAGAAAGCATCTATTCCTCGTCTAAAGTCAACGATTATAGAGACTGTTAGAGAGGTAGTTAGTGAAGAATTCCAGAAACAAACAGATAAAACAGTTGGAGTTAGACAAGAAGTACCCCCACAAGCTCCAATTGTAGAAGAAAGTAGAAGGTTTAATTATAAAGACTTTTCAGCTTGTAATCCACCTGATTTTGAAGGGGATTTAGATCCGATTAAGTGTTATCGATGGGTTATGGAGGTAGAAGGGGCTTTTACTACTTCACGTTGCCCCGCAGATTTGAAAGTAATATTTGCTGCTAATCTCTTAAAGGCACGTGCTAAAAATTGGTGGGAAGTTCAACGCCGTACCTTAGAGGATGAAGCTATAAATAAGATGAGTTGGGATGATTTTAAGAAAATGTTTGAAAATACTTATTCTCAAGAAGCAGATTTAAAGAGAATTCGTCGTGAGTTTCTTGCAATGGAACAAACGACTGAATCGATTAATGAGTTAGTTGGTGTATTTCTGGATAGAGCTCAATTCTGTCCAGATTACATGGAGAATCCAAAGCGGCTTATAGATCATTTTCATGAGGTGTTGAAGAAAGAAATAAGTCAGTTTATTCAACATAGTCGTTGTAAGTCTTTTGAAGAAATTGTGAATGAAGCTCGTTTTCAAGAGTTAGAGTTAAAGAAAGGTGAGAAAGCTGTTGCAAAAAGAAAAGCTGAATCAAGTCCCATTCCCTCAAAGAAGTTCAAAGCTAGTGATAGTTCTCGTCGAGAAGAGAAGAAGACAGAAAAGTCTGTACCTCCAGAATGTAAGAAATGTCACAAGAAGCATTTTGGAGTATGCAGATTCGGGTTAAATGTTTGCTATCAATGTGGTGAGGAAGGTCATTTCAGCAAGGACTGTCCTCATCCATTGAAGGTATGTTATGGATGCTACGAGCCTGGTCATGTGAAGTCAGAATGTCCAAAGTTAAAGTCTCAGTCAGCTTCTTCAGCATATCGTAAACCATCCGATAAGAAGTCGACTGAAGTTCTAAAAGCCAGGCCTCGTTCATTCCAAATCACAGTAGAGGAAGCTAAGGGGACCCCAGATGTAGTGTCAGGTACCTTTTTAGTAAACCTAATACCTGCATATGTTCTTTTTGATTCGGGTGCCTCTAGATCTTTTGTTTCAGAAAAGTTTAGTAAAAGTTTCATGATTCCACTTTCTGACTTAGACACTCCCTTAGATGTTGAAATAGCTGATGATAGAACAGTATATGTCACGAAAGTTTATAGAGGGTGTCGGTTAGAAATAAGTAATGAGCTTTTTTCTATAAATCTAATCCCTATGCAAATGAGGGAATTTGATGTTGTAATTGGTATGGATTGGTTAGCGGCTCATGATGCAATGATTCAATGTGAGCAAAAGATTGTAAGAGTTAAGTTACCTTGTGGTGAATTGTTAGATATTTACGGAGAAAAGAAAGAAATGCCTATCCCGATTTGTACTTTTGCTAAAGCTAAGCGACATTTGTCACATGGTTGTCAAGCCTTTTTGGCACATGTGATAGATGCTCAGATTCAAATTCCAAAGATTGAGGAAATTCCGGTAGTAAGAGAGTTTATTGATGTATTTCCCGATGAGTTACCGGGCATTCCGCCCGATAGGCAAGTTGAATTTAAGATTGAATTGATGCCTGGAGCTACACCTATTGCTAAGACACCATATAGACTTGCTCCAACCGAAATGCAGGAATTAATGAAACAGTTGCAAGAACTGTTAGACAAAGGTTTTATACGCCCAAGTAGTTCTCCGTGGGGAGCTCCTATTTTATTTGTGAAAAAGAAAGATGGTTCAATGAGAATGTGCATAGATTATCGAGAGTTAAACAAGGTGACTATCAAGAATAGGTACCCATTACCTAGGATTGATGATTTGTTTGACCAGTTGCAGGGTGCTAGTTACTTTTCAAAGATTGATTTACGCTCTGGTTACCATCAATTGAAGGTCAGAGAGGAAGATGTTTGTAAAACTGCTTTCAGGACGAGGTATGGGCATTATGAATTTGTGGTAATGCCATTTGGTTTGACGAATGCACCTGCAGCTTTTATGGATTTGATGAATAGAGTTTGTCGCCCAATGCTTGATAAGTTTGTAATCGTGTTTATTAACGATATTTTAATCTATTCTAAATCCGCTAATGATCATGATTATCATTTGAGACAAGTGCTATAACACCCCATATTTTCAAGCCAATTTTTTTTTTTTTTACCTGGAAGCGTTATCCCATTCAACAAACTTTACATAATACATAATATCAAAGGTTAGTTATTACACATACTATCATTAAATTATTTTGTTACAAATTCATAATCTAGTGGTGTTATTTATACAAACAGTTTAACGACCAACAAAAGTAATCAAGAGTCGCCCAGCTTGTCAAACATTTCACACAAAACCTCTCAACCGAGCATAAGCAAACTTAACCTGCAAAAGTGAGGTGGGGGATTAGCACGAAGCTAAGTGAATAACGATTCCAACAATCTAACTTAGCATAAACAATCAACTCACAACAATCAACTAATAGTAACAATCAAATTAGAGGATCGGTGGTTCTTGAGGTACCCTCAGCCCGCGGATGGCCCACCAAGAACACTTATAATCCACTGCATGCCAATACAGAGATTTTTACCGATAGTTCGATGCTATCTTTAATCAATATGGAAGAATTCACAACGAATGTTCATCAATACCATAAAGATTAACCTATAGCAACTAAACCCAACCGAAATTGACCTCTATCATTCCAACCTATCATGGAATGAGCCACTAGCAATCAATCATTTAACCGCAATCAACTTATCAATAACTCACAATATCAATCTACTAAAAATTGATGTAACTAAATTGTTAACACCAATTTAAACTGTGAGAACCAGTCACTCACCTGTCTCTTCTCAAGCTCCACTCAAAGATCTAATTTTATTGAGTAGTAGTCGGATCTGAAATATAAAATAATTTCAGGTCAATTCTCATATCATAGTTACATAGCTTAATATCAACCATCAAACAGATACTAAGTAACACAAACCCCTTATACAAGCTAAACCACAACATTAAGTTCAAGTTAAAAATCATTTCATTCAGCTCAGGGAATCCGTCCGGATTCCTGGGAATACGCCCGTATTCACTTGAATCCGGCAGATTCAGATGAATACGTCCGTATTCCAGACCACTTTTCAAACCAGAACTCTTGCTAAGGAATACGTTCATGAATACCGAGGGGAATACGGCGTATTCCCGGGAATACGTCCGGATTCAATTGAATCCGTCCGGATTCCCACTTCAAACCTGTGCGAAATTTGCAGGTTTCCTGCACAACTCAACTTCGAACAAATTTCACCAAAATCGATCAAACTCAGTTTTAACTCAAACTTTTACCTATCTTTGGTCACAATATCATATACTAACATCATATAACAATGATTCAAGCTTCAAATCATCACAAATTCAATCAATCACCTATAACCTAGCAATTCCACTTTCAAACCTAAAACTCAAGAATCTAACAAGTTTCTTCATGTGATTAGCATGAAATTATCACCAAATCAGTTTATGAAGCATACATATATCATTTAAACTTGAATCCTATCATGTACACACCAAAATCACATAGATTTCAACTTAAAGTATCAATACATATCTAGCTAATTATTCACAATTACTTACAAGATGAGGATCAAGGAAGCTTATGATGATGAAGATGATGAGCTTATGATTAAATCTCCAATCTTGATTAAGTCTTCACTATCAATTTTTGGTGTGGTGATTTGATAAAGGTTTTGAGAAGTAAAATGAAGAACAAGAATTGGGGAAAAATAAGTCGGCCCCTTTTCTTTCAATTAAACCGCCTCACTTACTTCCAGTGTAATATTATACCTCTTTTTGACCTATTGTCTGGAACCTCAGTTTCAATTGCGATAAAATTATTTTATTTTACCGTCACCTAAGTTTATTTAAAACAAATTATATTTCACTAGTCACAATATTTCCTGAGACTTATTTACCTATAAATTTTACAATCAAACACAAAATACAATTAAATATCACAATTAAATATAAGGAAATACCTGTTTCTTCTAGGCCCAATTTGGGGATGTTACAAGTGCTACAAATGTTAAGAAGAGAGAAGCTTTATGCTAAGTTCTCGAAGTGTGAGTTTTGGCTTCGGGAAGTACAGTTTCTTGGGCATGTTGTCAATAGTGAGGGTATTATGGTTGATCCAGTGAAAGTTGAAGCAGTTATGAAATGGAGTGCTCCAACAACTCCAACCGAAGTCAGAAGTTTTCTTGGATTAGCTGGCTACTACAGACGATTTATTCAAGATTTCTCAAAGATCGCAATGCCACTTACAAAGCTTACTAGAAAGAATATCAAGTTTGAATGGAATGATCAAGCAGAACAAGCCTTTCAGATTTTAAAACAGAAACTCAGTCAAGCACCAGTCTTAGTACTTCCAGAAGGTACTGAAGACTTGGTGATATATTGTGATGCATCGTATAGTGGTTTGGGCTGTGTTCTTATGCAACGTGGCAAAGTGATAGCATATGCTTCTAGACAATTAAAAGAAAATGAGAAGAATTATCCAACGCATGATTTAGAACTCGCAGCGGTGGTCTTTGCCTTAAAGATATGGAGGCATTATCTCTATGGTGTGAGGAGTACTATATATACAGATCACAAAAGTTTAAAGTACTTCTTTGATCAAAGAGATTTGAATATGAGACAAAGAAGATGGCTAGATCTTGTTAAAGACTATGATTGTGAAATATTGTACCACCCGGGGAAAGCTAACGTTGTAGCTGATGCTTTAAGTAGAAAGGCAGCTCATCTTGCTCTAACAGTTAAATCTCTTAGAATTTCCGTTACTCCTAGCTTGTTTGATCAAATTAAAGAAGCACAACAAAAAGCTTGGAGGGAAAAAGATATTCGATCAGAACGGATCAAAGGTCAAGTTGATAGTATTGTAGAAGACTCACGTGGGTTAAAGACACGCTATGGTAGAATTTGGATTCCAAATTCTTGGGATTTGAAGACATTATTGTTAGATGAAGCCCATAAATCAAAGTATTCCATTCATCCTGGCGCAACAAAGATGTACCACGACTTAAGATCAGAATACTGGTGGCCAGGTATGAAAAGAGATATTGTTAAATATGTTGAGCAGTGTCTAACTTGCTTACAGGTGAAGGCTGAGCATCAGAAGCCATATGGGAAGATGCAGCCTTTAGACATACCTGTTTGGAAGTGGGAACACATAACGATGGATCTTATCACCAAATTGCCAAAGACTCAGCGTCAGCATGATGCGATTTGGGTGATAGTGGACAGATTGACGAAAAGTGCATTATTTTTGCCTATTAAAGAAACGATGTCTATAGAAGCTTTAGCAGATTTATATGTTAAGGAGGTAGTTGCACGTCATGGTATGCCAGTTTCTATTGTCTTTGATAGAGATAGTAGATTTACTTCACGGTTTTGGGCTAAATTTCAAGATGATATTGGTACACGTATTAATCTTAGCACAACTTATCACCCGCAGACAGATGGTCAAAGTGAAAGAACGATACAGACTTTAGAAGACATGTTACGGGCGTGTGTTATAGATTTTGGAGGTAATTGGGATGTGCATTTACCGTTAGCAGAGTTCTCCTATAATAACAGTTACCATGCAAGTATAGGTATGCCACCTTACGAGATGTTATATGGGAGAAAGTGTAGAACTCCAATATGTTGGGGTGAAGTCGGGCAAAGAGAAATGGGCAGTACAGATATAGTGCAACAGACGACGGAAAAGATTGATCAAATCAGAGAAAGGTTAAAGATTGCTCAAGATAGACAGAAGTCATATGCCGACAAAAGAAGACGCCCATTAGAGTTTAAGGTTGGGGATATGGTTATGTTAAAGGTATCTCCCTGGAAAGGTATTATCAGATTCAGGAAACGAGGCAAGCTAAGTCCTCGGTTCATTGGTCCTTTTAAGATTCTAGAAAGAGTTGGAAAGGTAGCTTATCGTCTTGAGCTACCAAGTGAATTGGCATGTATCCATAGCACTTTCCATGTTTCGTATTTAAGGAAGTGTTTAGTAGATGAGGCATCTTATGTGCCATTGGAAGAGATAGAAATCAATGATCAATTGAATTATGTTGAACAACCAATAGCTATCCTCGATGAGAAAGTCAAGAAGTTAAGAAATAAAGAAATTCGGTTGTTTAGAATTCAATGGAGGCATAGAAAAGGTTCAGAGTTCACATGGGAGCCGGAGGAAGAAATCATTGTTTATTATCCGGCTTTGTATCAAGAATGGATTGTGAGGACACAATCCTGAATAATTAGGGGAGAGTTGTAACACCCCTAAAATACGTAAGTTTTTATAGTTTAATATACGTTTACGTTTCAGTTTTTATATGTATTTAATATGTTAAATGTTTAAAGTAACTGAATGGTTAGAATTTGGTTAGAAGGACTAACCAAATTAGATAAAATCTGTTAGAAGGGTTAGATGTGTAAAGAACTAAAGTTCAGGGGGTTAGTGTGTAAAATGTTAAAAGTTTATTTCCTACACATTCTGAAAAGTTCCAGATTATAATCATATACGTATGTGTGCGTGAGAATTGAGAGGGAAACCAAGAACAAGAAGAAAATCAGAAATTGAAGAAGGAATTGAGTCAACTAGGGTTGCAAATTCGAATTTAAACATCTCCAAGGTATGTATGGTTTCTCTAGTTGCTCAATTTAAGTTAGGGTTTTAGTTTCATAAACCCTAGATGATAGAAAGATCATGTATGTTAATTGTGTTGTTAAATTAGTGTTCCATGGGTGTTAGTAAGTTAGTTTCTATGCTTATTTTATGTTGAATCAGTTAAATAAATCATGTTCATATGTAATTGGGTTTTTGTAGATTATGAGTTTATGAGAATTTAAGAATTAAGATCAACTGATAATGATTATGCTTAGATAAGTGATGTTTACCCAACTACATGTGATTAGAAAGCTAAATCATGGAACACTAGTAATGAATGATAGGTGTTAGTGAGTAACACCTAGTTATGAGATTAAGCTAAGGAAGTAAAGAGTTATGTTAATTGATCATGCTATGTGTTTATATGTATAGGTGATCAAGCAAGAGAAGTTAGTTCAAGTTGTTTATAGTTTCAAGATAAAGGTAAGTAGATGGATATAAATGTGGAGTCAAGTAATGGGTGAGCCATTAGCTTGACGGTTTTTCCAAGTAATGGATCATGACCATTAGCTTGGTATAAATGTTAACTCGTAGTAGTTAGCATGATGATGTTTAAGGATCCTTAATATGATGATGTTTATGTTTAAGTTAAAGTTTCCATTACTTACTAAGCAAGTGCTTACGTGTTATGTTTAAATGTTTCAGGTGAGCCAAGTGTCAATAGAGGGGACTTGGGTAAAGGGCACGTGTGAAGCTTTTGGTGGAGCTTGTTACTTAGTTCGGTAACAAGTTTTATCCCTCTTAATCATGCTCTTGATATATGTACACCCCGTTTTGTAAAGTTTATGACATGTAGTTTGATGTTTTGAAAATGATATGGAGTCTCACTTGTAGTATATGTAATGTTTTGAGAAAAGTCAACTCTATGGTCAAAGTCAGAGATAGAGTTGAAGTCAAAGTTTGTGTGGTGAGACTTGTAATGTAAAGTTTAATGTATGAAAGTTACTTGAATGTTTAAAAGTTAGTTATAAAAGTCAAAAATGTCAAAAGTTGAAGTTATGATCAAATGTTGATGTTAGTAAGTTAATTTGACTCAATTAAGTCAATTGGGTAAGAATTTACCAAAGAAATGGGTTGAAATGGTCAAAGACCCAATCGGGTCGTTTTGGTGTCCAAATGGGTGACCAATGAGGTTTACGAGTCAAAACAAGTTATACTTAAGTAAAGTCAAATGTAATGACACTAATAAGTTGTAAATGATGTATTGAAAGTTTGGTAAAAAGACCAAAGTCAGATTGTAAGTGAATTAGAACTTGGTGTGTAAAGATTTTGGTTAGAAATAACCGAAATTGAGTTAAAAGGTCAAAATGCGATTTATCGCGAAATTTGAAAAAGTGAAAATGAGGAAATGTTTATTTAGTTAAGTTACGCGTGTCTGCAAAATTTCAGGTCACCAGGTGTTGTCGTTTAAAAGTTATGCACGTTTGAAGTTCGACTTTTGGGACATAAGTGCACAAATCTGCTGTTCTGGGTCGAATCAGGCTGCTTCCTATTGAAGCCGGCTGATTCATCTTAAGGCCGGCGGCTTGGGCGACCGGCTTGGTTTTAAAAGGGTCTGGAAATGAGTTTTCGACCAAAAAGGGTTGAAGCCGGCGGCTTCAAAAGGAAGCCGGAGGCTTCGTCAGTGTTTTCCGAAGGTGATTTTAAAACGGTTATAAAAGATGAACCGTAACTCCGTTTTTGACGTTCTTTATACCGTCGGAAAGCTTGAAGAGTCTACTTTCTGATGGTCAAGTCCTTTTAATGAAATTTTAAATTTTTCAATATATTAAATTAAGAGTAAATGTGTTGGTACAAGGGTAATTGAAAAAAAAAATGGTACGTTTTCGGGGGTGTTTCAACTATTTAGAAAATATAGTATATAAAGTTAATTTACCTATTCTAAGAGGAGGGGTTTAAAAATTTATACAATGATACATGCATGTAGTATGATTATGTACCTTAAAGTGATATTATTGTTAATTAAGGAAAGGGTGGTGATATATTCACTATCGAAATTGATAGATCAACCTATTTTTAGTTTTGATCGATGTGTGCTGATTATTGTTAGTTTTTATTGTTTGATATTTTCATGTGTAACAACCGCCAAATTAGGACTAGTACTTAGTGCCTAATCATATGTTAATACATGTAATTAGTTCTGTGTTAGGCTAATTAATGTATCGAATTATATATATTGTTGAATATATACGAAAATGCGATTTGATTTAAATCGTACGCAAGTTAAATCGAATGTATTTCGATTCAATTTTATACGGACGTTGGTGACCAATTTTATTAAGTAACTCGGTTATGTTAAAAATATTACCTCAATAATGTTAGAATTACAATTCGTATCGTACAAACAAAACTACACAATTTAAAATATTAAAACGCGCAAACTAAACAAACTTACATTTTATAACGCAAATATAAATTGATTTGTAAAATATTTAAATAAAATATCGCATAATAATTTGTATTTTGAAACTTATAGTTAAAATGTAAAATAATTATTTAACGTTTAAACGACGGAGTAAACGAACACCGCACGGACCGTAAATGCGGAGACTGGAAGTTGGAGGTTAAACCCCCAACTCCCTTTCTCTCTTTCTCATTTCTCACCACACTCTCTCTCTCTTACTCCCTCCTCACCCTTTTTCTCTCAATTCACCAAACACCCTTAATCTCACAAAATCACCAAATAACATAATCAAACGCACTCGTATCATCAATATTTTTAGAGATTCACGACCACCTCGCGACGATCTACATTTCTATCTTTCCGGATTTCCATTTCGGCAATTTGTAAGTTTCCGACAAAATCCCGAAATCTCTCGACTCTTAGTATTTTTCATTTGTAGTTGTTATTATAACTTGTATATGTCCCTTGCTAAGTATAGAACACGATTTCATAGCTTAAAAACGGGTTTGAAATGGATTTTTGGCCGGAAAATTCTTGACAGCCGGACTTTCTGGGCTGATGTTCTTCTATGCGATACAAGCCTTGTGTCGCATGTTGTGTCGTATTTTACCTGTTGTGTCGCACGTTATGTCGTATTTCGCATGTTATGTCGTACCAAAGAATTAGTGTCGTAAGTTTTGCGACACAACCATTATGTCGTATTCTATGTCGTATTTTCATACGACACAATCACTATGTCCCTGTTGAATCAGCATCTCGCACCTATGCGACACAACCCTTGTGTCGTATAGACGTTGTGTCGCATTCTTCTGCGACACAACCCTTGTGTCGCATAACAACTTTTGTGTCGCATGATTGTGTCACATAAAACAGCAGGTTTTCAAACTAAAATTTCACTAAGTGTCGAACTTACATAACCTCAACCACTTGTACGATACGACTTATAAAACACATTGGGACACACTTTTAAGTGCAAAACACCTAATACATAATAATAATACTTAAGATTTATTATTTCAAAACCGTCACCAACGGGCCGTACACGTTTTCAAACACTTAACAAATCAACCAAATCGTAGTAATTTGGACATATATAGTTGTGTAACAACTACAAGGGTGATCTTTTGAGATACCCAATCATGTTTATAACCATCGCGTGTCGTGGACACCCTCAGGTTACAAGTCTTTGGACTTCATACTCGGCTAATCAACTTACGTTTGTTTAAACGCTTTCAGACTCAGGTGAGTCTCATAGCCCCTCTTTTTACTGTTTTACTCAGGGGTGTGATGCAATGCTTATTTTAACATGTGAACGCAAGTACAACTTTTATATACTACATGAGTTTTACTCACTAATCATTTAAAGTCCTCCGTCAGCATAGTTGTTAATACATTGTAGCGTGAATATTAGTATATGGTACCATATAGGATTGACCCACCTCGTCCGGGTTAGCAAACACTAACCGGGTAAACGGACGTACTAATATTTGGGAAGACGAATGTTGATTAGGCATTCGTGGAGGCACCTCGCCCGGAATTCTCTATAGGGGACCCGGCCCTCGAGTTAAGCTCAACTATGTGCTCATGGCTGTATACACGATTACTATCATTAAATTGCTGGATGCAATTCATTATTTAAATCTTGCGGTTCATACTATATTAACTGATTTCAAACATGTGAGCTCACCAGCTTTTAGCTGACCTTTTAGCATGTATCGCAGGTACCAAGCAGTAGGATGTTCCTGCTTCAGGACTTTTAGCTCGAGTCAGCATACAGACGATTGAGATTTTCTTGCATTAGTATATTTTGTATAAGTACTTATTTACTGAAATCTCCTTTTATTTAAACTCGAGCTATGTAAAGCTTTAAATGTTGTAAACATTTCAATTATCAATATATTTTGTTAAAACGACGCATATAGAGTCGTTTACTATATATCTTTGTGCTTTGTTATTGATTAGTAACACCCAAATCAAGCTTCCGCAAATCATTAAATTTGGGGGTGTTACATCATGTATGGCAATGATTTGTATACTTTTAATTATTTTCAATACACTATTAAACATGTTTTAAGTTGTTATGCATTCCTGAGTTTTTTTTATAAAGGAAAGGATTTGGAAAGAAAAGGCAATCCTCCCAATTTGGGATGATTTGGAAGAGAAGAAGCAATCCGGAGGATTTTCTTTCCCCTTCTCTTCATTTCATTTAATGATAGAACTCAGGAACAAAGCCTAAAGGATGTTTAGTGATGTACGGAGAAAAACATATGATGTATGAATTATTACACTTTCAATGTATAATTTAGAGATGTATCATATTAAATAGAAATATGTATATCTGTCTTTGGGTAAAGTTGATGAAACAATTTGCAAAAAGAATAATGTATTACCACATGTTTTGATCGATTTATCACAATTTTGACACTTTCATGCATAAAAAAAAAAAACTTGGACATATGTTTTAAAAGATTGTGCAATGCATTATGTCTCATATCGGCGTCATAATCCTTCTTACACAACACACACCCTCAAAAATTTTATGATAAAATTAAGGTCACACACCTTCAAAAAATAAATAGAAAAATGAAATAGTACGGAGTACTATCACTTGATATCGAAATTATTTTATATGTACCAAGCTGAATCTGTTGTACACATAATACACAATCACTTTAAGAATAATAAGATTGGGAACATGTGAAATCGGTTGCTTTGTGCAAATAGGTTGGGGCGGATTTACAGAGGGGGCATTGTCCCCTCATAATTTTAAAATTACGTGAAAAAAGTTGTTTTAAGGATATTATTGAGATTTTAGTTTTTTTTTTCCTTTATATAAAAGATATAAAGGAACAATAGAATTTTGTTTTCCTTCTTAAATGAAGTATTAGAACACATTTGGTCAAAATTTTACTTAATTCACTTGATAACTATGCATGTACAAACGTAGGAGTCTTAATTTTATTAATTTGTTCTATGTAAATGCTCTATCGAGGTAACATGTCCAAATAGATTGGACTAATTTATTTTACACTGTACTTTTAGAATTACAATCCAACAACCTATCCGATATATATGTACAATCTAAATAATACATACATTATGTATTTATGTCTCTAACAACACTCGAACCACAATCTATTAGTTATTGGGCTCCCCTACCGGCAACCGCTAAGCCAAATGTCCTTTAGTATTAAGGTTATTCTTTAAGTTGTACAAACGGGTTCTAATCAAAAATGCCGCATGAAGCTCACCTGTTGGATTTATTTTTCATTTTAATAGTTGCATATTAGTGTTACAGATTATAATCACTCAAATATTTATTGAGTTTAAAATTTAAAGGTCTTGAATTGTATTAATTATAAAACTAATTGAATAGATTCATATTTTCATATAGAACGTGTTTGCTTCAAAGCAATTTTAACGTGATTACTTATATTTTAAACTTGATGAATACATATTAAAGCTTTGAAATCACTACAATCATTTTAAACGTTAACTGTGTTGATGTCAGTATAGGTTCACTTAAGAGTGAGATTAATCTTTCACAATTACTGAATTGTGTTACTTTTCAAGCCTCGATAACTAAAGATAAGGCTATCAAAGCATGGTTCAAATGAGTTTAAGTTAAAGTGGATTAATTGAGTTCACTTGAATTATTAATTTTCTTATTTATTTGTAGCAATTAAATATTAAAAGGTTCATTTTATAACTTTAAAAGTTAATAAAAGTAAATTGTTTAACTATTAATCACTTTTTAATTAAGTGAATTTAAATTTATTACTACCATTTATTTTTTATTTTCTTTTCTTTTGTCTATAATAAGTGATTTTTGTAACAATGTTTGAATGGGTTCAAATCAAACTTGATAGGGCAAGTTACTACCATTTATTACTTTATCTTTTTACTATCACTTTTTGTAATTGTTAATCAATCATTATTACAACAATACTCTAAATTTATACAGTAGTATTGTAGATCGATGTCCTATATGTTCAAAAAAAAAGATGTATTGAATGGCATTATTGTAAAATATGATGGTGGAAGTTAAGAATGAATCACACAAATTGCAACCATTTACCAAAGTATGTTAGTTGGGGAGCTGCAATTTGGTTACTATAATATTACTAATAACATGGTTTCATTCTGTTCTTAATCTTAGTGGGTCCCAATTCCTTCCCTTTCATGCAAACTGCCCATCCTAACTAACTCATGCAACTACCACTATTATTTATTTATTTATTTATCATTTTCTGATTTCTGATGGTTTGTTTATGGTTGCTAATTCGTATACCAATCTTTTTTTTACACCATCAATTGTGTTTTATAAAGTTGTACAATATAATATCATAAAACACACTTAGTGCTGTAGAGAGGGAAAATACACCATCAATTGTATTTTACAATGTTGTACATGTATAGCATCATAAAACACAGTTAATGTTGTAGAGAGGGAAAAAAATAATATACAAATCACTTCCTTTATTTATTGTCTTACGAAACAAATTTACTTTAATTGTTTATATATACTATATGGATATAGATTTAGTTGTGACTTGTGATTTAAAATGACTTTATAATATAACTAGCCGGTAACTCGTACAATGCGGCGGGAACGTATTTGAAATCAATAAAAATAAATAGTGAAATTAGAATGGTGTACACCCAACATTCTAAAAAAAAAATTCAGTTGACTTTAAAATTTAGAAATCCTAAAAACGAAATCAAAAAAAAAAAAATCTTTAATTATTTAAAAGATCCGCAAGGTCTACTTTTTAAATATTGTTTGGTGAAATGATTGTGTAAAAGTTACTATGTACACCCAACATTCTAAAAAGACAAAATTGCGTGGATCGTCCCTGTGGTTTGCACAAAATAACAGTCCCCGTCCCTGTGGATTTTTTTTTACCTAGGGCATCCCTAAACTTGCAATTTGTTGCGTGGGGAGTCCTTCTGTCTAATGATTGTTAGTTTAGCCCGTTAAAGGACTTTGAATGTAATAATTTTAATAGCAGAAGCTATTAGTGTAATTTTTATTTTTTAATCATAATAATTATTTAATGCCTTTTTATTTGAAATTAAGCAAGTTGTTTTTAATAAACTTTTCAAGTTAATTTAACTATTTTAATTTATTTTTTTAATATTTATTTTTTTGTGACAATTGAAATGATCAACTTTTTTATTCTAGTTTCGATTTCACATATCTTGTGTCCGTTTTCACTTTTTAGTAAGGGTGTTCAAAAGTATATGCATCCGTATCCATAATTCGAAAATCCGATCCGAAAATATCCGAAATTTTTCGAATCTATCCGAAATTTCGGATTCGGATAACATATTTCAAAATTTTCGGATATTTTGGATGTCCGATATCTAAAATTTTCAAAAGTTTTTTAATTTTTTCCATTTTAATAGGTAACTTTGCCGTCGTAGTATACAAATTATTTGCAATAACATCAAGAAATGATTAAAATACCTTCTAAATGGAAGAATTGTAGAGTATTTTGGTTAATTGTACGTACTTAGCAATCGAATATATAGCGAATCTCGATTTAAAAGCTTAAAAGTAATAAATTTCGGATATTCGAATATCCGAGTTGGGATATCTGAAATTTTCGGATATCCGAATTTCGGATATCCGAAATTTCGGATTCGGATTCGGATTCAAAACTAGAATAAACAAGTTGATCATTTCAATTGTCACAAAACATAAATATTAAAAATCAATTAAAATAGTTAAATTAACTTGAAAAGTTTATTAAAAACAACTTACTTAATTTCAACTAAAAAGACATTAAATAATTATTATGATTAAAAAATAAAAATTACACTAATAGCCTCTGCGATTAAAATTATTACATTCAAAGTCCTTTAACGAACTAAACTAACAATAGTTAGACAGAAGGACTCCCCACGCAACAAATTGCAAGTTTAGGGATGCTCTAGGTCAAAAAAAAAACCACAGGGACGGGGAGTGTTATTTTGTGCAAACCACAGGGATGATCCACGCAATTTTGTCTTCTAAAAATACCTTTCATTTGACTTCACAATTTATAGATATGTTTTAAATGTTGGTTGAATGGTAAATGTTTTAAAAGGTACATGGGCAAATATGGGTTTTTCCGTCTTCGTGGATTAAGGTTTGGGACAAAATGGGTAAATGGTTTATAAGTGTTTGAGATTTAAGATAAATGAGAGTTTAATCGACTCGCTATATATAACACTAGCCTAGTACCCGCGCGTTGCAGCGGCACTCTTTACACGGAAGTGGAGGTGGTTTGCAACGATAAGCATAAATCGAGATCGAAGAAATGACAAAGCAGGTTATGACCGAGAAATTATAAATATGTTACATATAAAAGTTGATCTAAATAAGAATTATCAATACTATAAAATGATTGCATAGTATTGTGGCACCATAGAGTTAATGAAACACCAAAGTCGATAAAAATGACAATAGTACTTAAGGAAAAAGTTTATGCAACAACTCAATTTAAGCAAGAAATAAAAACAATTGAATACATGTTTTTATAAATTATAATCGTCTACCACATAATAATATAGTTTATACATCACGTAAAACTTCTTGATAAACCACGTTTGAGGTGTAAACTCCCGGTTGATTGAACTTTTGGACGGGCTCCACTAATACCTTTGTATTCGAGCGTGATATTCCTCTGGAGAGTGCAACGTAAAGTTGCCCATGCGAGAATACGGATTCAGGAAGATAAACACCAACGTTTGGAATTGTTTGTCCCTGAGCTTTATTGATTGTCATTGCAAAACTAAGTCGAACAGGAATCTGATTTCTCTTAAGTTTGAAAGGGAACATGTCATCGTCAGATGGACATAGAGGTATTCTTGACAAAAATACCCTTTTTCCAGCATGTTGGCCAACAGCTATCTCTGCATCGATGGCGGTCGGTTGGAAACTTCTGCATATCAGTCTAGTGCCATTACACAATCCATCAGATGGATCGATATTCCGCAAAAGTATAATTGGACATCCAATCTTGAGCCGAAGGTAATGAGGGGGCAAACCAGCAACGTTCAGCGAGTTTAAGAACTCTATTGGATAGAATCCGTTCTTATCGTCTATTGCTTCGTCAAAGCTGTAGTAAACCTGTTCTTCTCCACAAAATCTGTCTATTAACTTATCATTAATAGCATCGACATTTTCATTCTTAGTTGATAATATCGCTCGAGAAATTATGTAATTCGAAGAACCTGCATTGGTTTGCAAAGAGGGAAATATTGCATCAATCAACTCCTCTTTTGAACACACCTTATCGGTGTACGGAATGACCATGTCATCAGGTATGCGGATAAAGTTTTCGTCGATTGTTTCTTCTTCTCCGTCACCGACTCGTAACAGAAAATCTGAAAATGATGGATTCAACCGTGCTCTCATATTTACTGTTAAACTCATCTTTTTGATTACAGACCAGAGAGGTGACATCCGTACGCTTGAGCCAACCAACTGTGCTCGGATTGCACGTCTCACGACCGGCAAAACCTGTCTAAAGTCACCACCTAATACCATTATCTTTCCACCGAATGGGAGACTGACGCCAGTAATGTCTTGCAATGTTCGATCCACGGCTTCGACTGCCTGTCTTTTAGCCATTGATGCCTCATCCCATATGATTAGTTTGGAAGATCGTAGCAGTTGAGCAAGCCCACTTTGTTTTTTGATGTTACAAAGAGAATTATTTTCAAGTACGATTGGAATCTTAAACCGGGAGTGAGCTGTTCGCCCTCCTGGCATGTTATTAGCGGCCGCACCTGATGAAGCGGTTGCAAGTGCTATGTGACCACGGGAACGGACCTCTGCCAGTAAAGCTTTGTACAAAAAAGTCTTTTCGGTTCCACCAGGACCATCTATAAAGAAGACGCCAGGAGAATTATCATTGACATGCCTCATGATGTTATCATACACGAATTTTTGATCAGGATTGAGTGAATCTTGAGCACGCAGATCATCAACTGGAACAACTATGGAGTACTCATCTTGTACCTCACGATAACCATTAGATTCCATGTTAATATTTGTGGTTAACTTGGGAAGATCGAAATCGTTGAGACTCTTACCCATGGATCGAAGAAACCCCGTATTGTCATTCAAAACCATATTTTGAACTCGCTCAGCACTTTCGCAGTGTCGTCTATAATCTTCAGAAAGTGAATCATAATGATCATTCCATAACTTTCGAACATCTCCTGGCTCACAAAATATCAATATAGTTGTGAATAACCTTCTTAGAGCACTCGGAAACTGAAATGTTGAGGCCTCTGTTAAACATTGTGACAGGCTATCGTCATTTTGAATCAATCCTCTCTCTAGAGCTGCTTTGCGAAATGTCGAGTATAATACACCATTGACCGTGTAAAGATCTTCAAAGCATGTAGGCCCTTTAACATGTGACAAAAGTACACGTAGGTAGTATCGCTCTCCTTCAGCTGGGTTTGCAGAAACCAGTCGCCCCTTTATTGGCGGGCCTTTTCGACGATGCCACTGGCGTTTGCTCGCATCCCATGTGAATTTCTTTGGAAACTCTTTATACAAAAATTCCCTCGCAAGGCTATCCACTCGATTCATATCAAAAAATGCAGTCAACATTGATCTTTTATCCATCTCTCGATCAACAATATCAGTCATGGTATCATTATCGTTAAATCTAACTAACTGTTGATTAGGTAGATGAAGATGCAACGTCATGACATGAGGGTGAATTTTGGAAAGCGGAAATTTATAAATTCGCCACATTGCCTCGGGAGCTGAAACATAACGTGCATCCTGATATCTCTTTATCTCGTTAACAACAACATTTTCACCGTCTGGATCGATGTGAATAGCTTGTTTGTCATGGCCCTTATACACATATTTGAAGACATACTTAACTGATTTGATACTCGAACAGACCTCAACATTCATGTGAGAGTTGTACATCATTAGCAACTTTGGATTATACGGGACTACCCATCTGTAATTGACGGTTTTTCCGCGTACATTCACTTGGATTCCGTTGTCTCTCCTTCTATATAACGGATACGAATCCTCTCCTTGTGTTGTACTTTCATTGAATTGCCTGGGATATCTCCATCGACATTGTTTTGGCTCACCTTGCATACATGAACTGTTCTTATCTAAATGGCCGCAAGGTCCGTGAATCATATGCTTCACAACCAGGTCGTGCAGTTTGGGGTACTTTATCGGATCCGGGATTTCAGCACATACCATCTTGTCATAATGGTCTGGAGTAGTCATCTTATACTCCGGCGTCATTATCAAAAGGAAATGCGCATGTGGCAAACCACGCTTTTGAAATTCAATGACATAAACATATGATAAGACCTTGCCAAGTATATGCCTCTGGAAGAGTTGTTCCTTGAGATCCTCCAATTTGGCACGAAACGCTCTTGCAATAAGCCCTGGGCGATCTTGTGGTGTTTGGCCAGGTTTCAGATGATCTTTGATTTCATCCCAATTAGGATTGCACGTAAAAGTAAGGAATATGTCAGGCTTTCCATCTTCTTGAACTAAAGTCATAGCATCTAAAAACCGACGTCGCATATCACGAGGACCCCCGATGAAAGATGCAGGTAACACAATCCTTTTTCCAACTCTACTTGGCTGAACTTCACCGGCATTGACACAATCCACGATACCTTGGTACAATTCGGCTCTTATCATTTTCTGGTTGCGTTGACAAAAAAGCAGACGTGAAGTCTCAATCTTTATGTAGGTATCTACCGCAAACTGTTGATATAATCTCCCACCCAATAGAATGACATTCTCAGTAGAGCGGATTTGAAACTTGTAACAGTAGTATTCACGCATAGTTACAGTCTTTCTACCTCTTGTTGTGTTTGAATCTGCATAAAATTAAATTTGTAAATGTAATCCTTTAGTGTTTATATGTACATTTAGGCATGGTTGCAATAGGTTTAGAAAAAATGGGTAGAATATTAACTAATATATATGTATTTGTAGTAAACGTAAAAATTTATAAAAACTTAAAAAGGTGAATATGATAGAGTTTGAACCTTCTAGCTCTTCTTCAAGGTTGTCATCCTCATTATCAATTTCGGTTATGGATACTCTATGCCTAGGTATATTGCAATGCCAACCAGGCTCACCATTTGGGAAAAACAAAGGATAAGATAATGGATCATAGCAGCCAAAGTGAGGTTGAATAGTTTGACTATATTCAGACCTCCCATAAACAACAATACTTCTCTTATATGAAGTGATATTGTCATTACCTTCAACCCAAATACCAGCAACCTGTGGTACATTTGAATTCAGTGTCAGATGTTACTTATAATCAATGACAAAATGCAATATGAGAACATATTGATTGACGTATTGTAAAAACTCATATTTGCATACCTCGGATGTTGTTGGCCGATTGTACACCCGCTGATCAAGCTCTACCGATGCATTAAAAGTTACTCTATAGTTGTCAAGGGGTCCCAACTCAGCCATGCTACGTAATGTTCTTACATACGGATTTGTTGCAAGAACTCGTGACAGCTTTTCTACAATGTTTCTATCAAGATTTGGCCACTGGAGCCTTTGTGAAATCTCGGATTCAGCCTCATAGAAATACAACTGTAGATACCTAGGTTGCCCATCCCTGGGAACCAACTGATCAATTCTATGGTATATTCCTCCAAGAGCACGAAAAGTGTATACGCCAGATGTCGAATTAGCCAATGAAGTATCCAGATTCACACCCATCGACGTGAAAGAAAAATTCGTGTTGTATGCACGTATGTTATGCCGAAACATCTCTCCTAAATCCGATTGCGAGGTAAAGAGATCTTACAATTCTTCTGGAACATTTGCGTGTGCCAGTTTTGTCTTCCCGCTCATGCAACAAAAGGTGGGAAATTCAAATTTGAATCGCACCGCTCCACAATGAATACATGGAGCTTGTTTTTTCAAGACACGATGTTCTTTTGGGATACCGTCGTAAACAAAATCGTACACATCATGTTGCATGTTAGTACTTGATGTCACTGCATTCTTTTCCTTACTTCGTTGATAATAATTTTTGTTTATAATCCTCCTATTTTGTGCAAACTTGGCCAACGTTGGAGAGGTCTCATCATTACTTGGTTCACACATAGGTTGTGTTTCATAAGGTGTAAGATTTTCTTTGTTGCTTTCCATAGTATCCTCCAAGCTTGTGGTCTTATTTGCCCTTAACGCCATTTCCATCATTGTATTCGCATAATATGATGAACCACATGTTCGATGTTTCTGCATCCTTTTGGATGGTTGTACATTCATGCCCGTTGTCTCGACACCAGTTATATTTGTTGTAAGAGGTGTAGCTTGACTACTTCCTTCACCGTTAGCTATTTGCCTCAATTGTATGATATCCTTTTGACGTGCACGGTACTCTTTTTTCCGTACATTTCGTATCTCTATGAGTATATAAATTATTACAAAGTTAACATGAGTTGTGATGCAATATATTACGTATACATATCTATAATAAACTGTAAACATACCCTTTTCTATATCTGCATTTGATTGGGAGACATCACCATCATTAATTTTTAGTACTTGGTTTTTCGCCTTTCGTTGCGCATAGTACTCTCTATTGGATTGTTTACGTTTTTCTGTGACATTTTTTGATAATTAAACATACACTGTATCTAGGGAAGCTCTATAATTAAACATACACGTATACATATCTATAATTAAACATTTTTTGACATTTTTTATGTGACATTCAGATATATCAACACAAACAAAATTGTACCTTTCTTCATATCTAGGGAAGCTCGATTGGCATCACCGTCTAAGCTTTTATCGTTTTGAGTCCTCATTAGCACACTGCTAAACACATTAGCATATTCATTGTTATATTTTCTTTAGTTAATTAGTACAGAAAATTTAACTTGTATCTCTTACTTGTGTTATGATACCAGGTTCTGCATTGACACTGGTGTTAACATGAACAGAATTTCCGAGGTCCTTGTTAGAGTCCATTTGTTGTGTTGGTAAGTATCAGAATTCACCAATGTAAATGTAGTTATCACACTTTCATTCTGCATCCTTTTATACACATATGGCTGCCACAATTGTGAAAGGTTGATATTAATGATTAGCAAATGTTGCTCATCAGTTATTATTTAGTTGATCCAAATTTCTAGCAATCCCTAAAACTGTAGTGGACTATTTTTGGGAGGAATAATGTGGAAAATGCCAACTGAAGGAAGCCTTGAATGTGAAGGCCGGTCTTGATGCTTTGTAACAATAGAAGATTTGCTTTTCTATTTTAGTGGAAGAATACGTTTGCAAATTTCTAGCAATATCCAAAATTGTAATTAGTCAAAGACAAAAAGTATATATTTGTTTATTTTCTTAGAGTTTAGATATGTGTTTGGTTGGATAATGATATGGTGGGATTTATAATATTGAAGGTGTACCTTGGAAGAAAAAACGTTTAAACATACATCCTATTTTTTTGGAGACTAATAATGTGGGATTTAAATTACACGTACATCCTATTTTTTTGGAGACTAATAATGTGGAAAACGTACGTATGTATCATATTGAAGGTGTACCTTGGAAGAAAAAACGTTTAAACATACATCCTATTTTTTTGGAGACTAATAATGTGGGATGTAAATTACACGTACATCCTATTTTTTTGGAGACTAATAATGTGGAAAACGTACGTATGTATCATATTGAAGGTGTACCTTGGAAGAAAAAACGTTTAAACATACATCCTATTTTTTTGGAGACTAATAATGTGGGATGTAAATTACACGTACATCCTATTTTTTTGGAGACTAATAATGTGGAAAACGTACGTATGTATCATCATTACATGAATATTTGAGGGGAGGGCAATATAGTCAATTGTATTGTCCCCTTTTTTAAGGAGAGTAAGGAGATTAAGACTTTGTAGGGAAACAAATTATAAAGTAGTATAGATATAGATATACAGTTGCTAGCATTAATATAAAAATGCTAACCTTTTTTATCATTTAATTACCTAGTAAAGATGTACTTGCTTTAATTATGGACAATTCTGCCTCCAAAGTATAGTCCAGTTGGTTCTCGAGATGAAACCTTTGAAATTGTCCTAAATACAATTCTAACAGGGGTAAAAAAACCTAAATTACTAGAATGTCAAAAATATTCTGTGTGTAGCATTAAGGCATGTTTGGTTCAAAGAATTCGTAGGAATCTGACGGAATTGGAATCTGAATTCCATTCCATATTCTGTTTGGTAGGAAAAATAAAATTTAGATTCCAGTGCATTGTGTTTGTTTCACATAATTGGAAGGAATTGGAATCCTTCGAATTCCATCAGACAAAGGAATTCAGATTCTTTACCATATTGGATGGTATGATTACAATTTTACCGGAATTCATATTGCTAATTAAAAAGTACTTTTATAATTTTTTTTATTCATACTATTATCAGTTAAATATTATACATTTATTTTAGTGTTATATTTATATTTTTATGTTATATTATACTCCGTATTAAATATAAAACTATATTATAATAATTTTCTATAATAAATTAGATGTAACCTTTTAATATTAATACTAGACATCAAACCCGAGTATACACACGGGTCATTGAATGTGAATTTGATTTTTATAATTACGCGAATTATGTCTACGATAAAATTCTATTTCGTAAATGTTAAAAAGGATATGCAATGAATTTCAAAAGTCCTTAAACGAAAGTAGTATAATAGATTGATTGCGTATATTAAATAATAACTATAATAAAATATAAAGAATTAAGATTAAGATAATATGTATTTATTAGTTATTACCTTACTTATTTAAAGTTAAAATCCTCCTTATGCAAGTTTCCTAATGAACCTAAAATAATAATAATAATAATAGTATATTGATAAATTAACATATAAATATTTTTCAATACAAAATATGTATTTATGACATCATCTCATCCTAAATTTTAGCTAATTGAACAAAATTAAATAATTTAATTGGTTAATTGGGATTTTGATGATGTCATCATCCGCTTCCTATATATAATTTAAGATTTGTTATCATGCAATTAATTATATACCGAAACAAATTCAATAGTTAATTTTATTTTACCATCAATATTAATTATTAATAAAATTTAAATATATAAACACCATAACTATTCATATATATATATATATATATATATATATATATAATAATAATTTTAATATTATTTTATTATATATTTTAATTAATCATATATTAACATTATACCTACTTTATTAATTTTATATATTTATATTATTATTATTTTTAATTTGAATTCCATTTAAATTCTTGTCAACCAAACATGACAGATTCAAGCATATTCAAATTTCAATTAGATCGTATTCTAATTCTTTCATATTCCACTTCATTCATATTACAATTCCTTTGATGGACTCTAATCCCTTCAAAAATATTTTACGAACCAAACGGGGCCTTAGTATTATGTTAGGCCACTATATCTTAGTAGATGCTAAATGAACTCGATTTTCCTCTTAAATGATGGGCTTGAGGTTAGTTGATTGGCGTTTTCACTATTTTCGGCTTTTTTAAATAAGATACTCTTATTGCTCATAATAAATTAATAGACGTATTATATATTAAAAAAAGGAAAATGATAAAGACAGCCCTTAGGGCTGTCAATAAAAATCTAACACGTGCATTAACATTTGTACTCTTACCATAATAAATATCATGGCCCCCTGAATTTTACCTGAATTTTTGTTGAAGTACAATCATTTTATGCATGTCCAAATTGATTATTGACAGCCCTTAGTGCTGTCGTTAACAATACCCTTAAAAAAAATACTCAAAATGATAAACTTTATCATATAGATTTTTGATACTTATTATATATGCCCATATAGAAAAGTTGCAAAACTAGAAACGGTATAAACTACATAGACTATTCATGATTACTATTAATTTTTCAATGTGTCATCCAATTAATTATATGCTAATTAAGTGATCTCTATTATATTTCTGGATCTCAATAACCTTTTACATGCATGATATAACCTCTATGGCTGTTACTAGTCGATATATTTATTTTCTGATTACGTTGTGTTATTTTGTTATAAAAGTTTAATAATCAAGTAGGATAGTAGGTCCAAGTTCTTTTGATAACAAAGCAAGAAACATAATGCTAAATCCATGGACACAAATCTCTCTTTTCGTTCCTAGTTCGTTCAAACAGAACGATTTACGTGTTCGTTTGTTCTTTCTATGTTAACGACTCTTTCCAATATTAATCTCTTCTGTAAGCTTACTCATAGACATATATAAATTGTAATTATGATCATAATAATATCATCGTGTGTGATAATATATCATTTTCAATATTGGCTATCATATATGATCAAAGTTATTTGTTATGTTCTTAATACATTTAACCTAATTAAGAACTCGATCGGTTAGTGAATAGTAATCCCTAATCGGATTTCTTAACCAAATTATCAGAATTAAAATGAAGAATGGTTTTAATCTTTAATATCCTAGAAACTATATAATAATTGAATGTGGATTGTTGTAAAGTTGCCAACAATGGAACTAATTCGGTTTTGTAGGCATCAAATTAGATGGTTCTTAGGAGGCAACATCTTCATGTTTGATTTTTTATTCAACTTTCAATTAATTTGTTTTTAAATAGATTTGAAAAGGTATTGATATATACAACAAGTTTTTTGATTCATATACCAAAACTGTGCATTGCAGTGTCGTACCGTACTGCATCAACATGCGTAAAATTTGGTGCATGAAACAAAATCTATGTCGTATATATCAGTGGCCATTTGAAAAACATTGGACACCAAGTTCTTTGTTTTATGTCTCATTGTTTAAATTTATTATATTTTTTAAACTAATTATATGATATGCTACATCATATTTTTTTAACCCTAAACCTTTATTTGAAGCATCTAATCACGATCAATGGAAATTATTTTGCTGAAGACATATTTAAGAACATTTACTCATGAGTCATGAAGAAATGTTGGAACAATACACTTGTGTAAACATAAACCAGGTAGAATTTTTAGTTGTTGGGCCGGACCTTGGCTAAAACCATCTATAAGACTATAATCAGGGCTAACTTTAGCTAGCAGATTTTATTCGGGAGTTGATAGATACAACACAAAAAGTATTTACTACAACATAATATACAACAATTACAGCTCACAGTACAACCTATTATAGCATAATTTTGGTGTTTGAATCAAAATTATTTGGTCCTCCCATTTTATTCACACAAAAAATGCAATTGTTACAAAATAAAATCATACAATCTCATTTATTTTAAGTGAAATACATATATAATAAAACTCACATATAAAGAAGGAAATAAAAAATTGTAAGTTGATTAAAGTTCAGAAATACCATCACTATCTAAGTGTACATATCTTATGACCATATCACGTGCAGCAAAACTTTGTCATGTCGAACAAGAATGAATATATCGAATTCTCACTGAATGTATTTTGGGATTTCTCCTTTTCTCAAGAGAGATAAAGAGTACTCAGCTATATCGATAAGATCTTTAATGTTGTGGATGGATCGTTCCTCAGCAGCTAACATAAAAATGGCTCGTGCTTGTGCTTTCCTGTGCAATCTGGCTGCTAAATTCAATGGCAAATCAGGTGAATTGAGGCTCCTCAGTACTTGCCGATAAAGTGAAAGAACCCTTCCCCTGTTTCTTGCCAAATCCTCTGCAGTTGCCCAGATAAGTCCTTTCGACATTTTCTCACCACACTACTCTTAACTTCTGATGAACGTTTGCTGAAATCTATAACAAGCACGAGAAAATGACATTAGAAACGACATTGTAGTACCATCTCTGCATGTAAAATTGACAAAGTTTGATAAAACATGTTTACCAATTAATTACAGCTAAAAAAACAAACTAAAATAATCAATAACTTATACTTCAACTTTGTGTCAAGTCAACCGTTGCAATTTCCATAAATCATAACTTATGCAGAATATGGTCAATGGCATTGGATGAGCTTAACTACAGTATCCACGGTTCAATTCAAAGAAGAGGTGACAATATCAAACCATTTACTTATGAGAGAGTCATTGGGTTATGTTTCATCTCTACAAGTTTTATGAAAAGAAACTGGTCAAACAGGTTGAAAGTCACCCAAAGTGTGTTCTTAATACAAGTGAAGAAACCTCCTAAATAATATTTTTTTTCTTTAAGATTGTGTTCTTATTGAAATAATATAACTTGCAATACATTGAGACTGACTGTTTACAGAAATTTAAAAATATGGACAAAAAGCGTTACCCATCAACCCAACCCAACCCGTCTAGTTTCATCAGGAACAAAAAAATATCCCAATTGACATGCTGCTGATCCACCCATTTTGCCACCTCTAGTTCAAGGTAACTCAATGTAACAGAAAATTTGTCCTATTAGCTTTGGTGTGCAGACTGCAAAAGCATGCTTTTGGGGGGTCTCAAGCATCAAAAATTCAACTCTAATATAGAAGTAAATTAATGCAAAACAATCTACATTTTTTTTTGTCAACTTCTGGTACTTTTAGCAGAAACCATTATCAAAGTCCCATTTTAGGTTGCAAGTACAAGATACCCAAATTTTATACTGAAAATCAAAAACCTATTTTAATTTCTTTCATAAGTCCCATAACGAATAGCTATCATAATAGTATCATGTTCTATCGTCTTTCACACTTTACTGATGCATAAACATCACAATCACAACACAATATGTAATATTTTGGTCATCGGCTAACATCATGAACAAACACATCAAAACAGAATTTCCGGTCATTAGTTGATTCTAGAACTCGACGAGGATGATTTGAATCTAAGATCTTCAACAACTAATATCTATCAACGATAGACATTTTTTTGAGATAGAACAAGGATATCTATAGTTCACTTCATTATAAATCTTTAACAGCCCCACATTTATGTTTAAATCAGACTAAGCAACAAATAAATATGACTTGCACATCATGAACAAAAATCAAATATTTATCACGGCAGAAAATACAAACGAACAGTCAAACATTTAAAAACATACCATTAAAGATTTGAAAGATGGAGAAGAAACGATAGAATCAACAAAATATGGACTGCTACATGCTATGCAAATATTATTGTAACTAACTAACTAACCAAATTTTACTGTCACTAACAAAAAGTGGTCCGAGAACAACTTTCTATTAATTATAATATCTAACGAATATATATATTGGTCCTTGCAATAAATCCTAACAGGGAAGCATCAAGCATGGGTGTGCCACTGCCACTAGACCTTGATAATTTGCCAGAAACAGAAACATCGTCTCTAATGGAAGGAAGTTAAGCTAAATAACTATGATACTAATAGAATGCAATACTAGTAATATTGTGATTAATAAGTAATCACGTTAAGGACCTCAGTCAAATGGAAGGAGGTAAAGTAACTCCAATCGAATGTAACTGGCCAAAAATTGTAACCATGAAGCTAAAGGGAGAACATGAAACTGCATACTAGAAGTACGAAATTTTTTACAGTGCACACACACATAATAGAAACATTTTAAATCCAATAATTCTTTACTAATGGATGAATATATAATAGCAAAGATACTTACAATGGACACATTGATCACTGCTAGAATGCTAGCTATAAACTATTTGTAACCGAATCATTTCTCATACACAAAGAAACATATAATAGCAAACATATATACAAGAAAGTGTTGGTTTCAATTTGTGTTCACTACTAACTTGTTTGATGACACATCCAAATTAGGGAGCTCTCTTTCTTCTTTTTCCAACACAGATAAATTAGTCTATATAAAAAAAAATGAAGGTGGCATTCGTATCTACTCAGATAACTAACCTAGAATAAAAGGAGTATGCATTGAAATGTTATCAATAAGACAAAATAATACAAACACAAAACCATCCCTAACCAAATACCACACGCAAGGCCAAACCAAGACTAGTAAACCACCCAAAACAGATCCAAAAATGGAACCATACGCACGCTATTGATGACGACAGAATGCACACATACTTGTATCAGTACAAATACAGCAAACAGAATAGAAGGCAAAATAACTATCACGCAGTTGGCTTATAGTTTGGTTTTAAAACTAGTCCCAGACTACTACAATTCATAAATTTGGTCAATTGCTTGTTGGTGGATAATGGGTTGTTCGGCTAAGGTCATATTTGCGGCTTGTAGGGCTTATTGAATTCTGGAAAACACTATAAGCTTAATTATAAAAAATCTACGAGTTTATAAGCGTAAAGCACAAGAATGAGGGAAAGAGGAATTTCACTTACTGTCCTCTTGAAACTTCATATTCTGATTAGCATTATGTTTTTCACATCAATTATATTTGCATAACGCATGAAGATATATTTTTTTTCATATAATATCCAACTACCTGTGTATAATTGCAAAATTTCACCCAGAAATCATTAACAGCTTCTACATATTTAGGGACCATCTCAAACTAAAATATTGTAGACATTATATCTATGTAACACAGTACAAAAGAATCAAATAATCCAGAAACAGCTAAGTAAAGAACTAAACCCTAATATGCAAATTTTATTATATCAATTATGAAAAAAAAAAATGCAATTAAAGAAACTTTATGAAATAACTGACCTTGGAGAGATTAGGTTTTCAGAGTTTAGAGCTTTGAACAACAGATCATAGTATTGAAACAGATTATGAGATTATAATAAAGGCGGTTAATTTTGAGACTAAACCACCGGATAATAGAGACAGTATACGCCGGAGATGTAGCTGAGGCGACGGCGACACGGTGGTAAGTGGTGAAAGAAAACGGGCTTTATACAGAGCTCAGCTCCATGAAATATACAGCATAGATAATTTCCCCATTTTTATTTTTGAGTTAATTACGTCGTTCGTCCTTATGGTTTCATGTAAAATACTGGTTTAGTCCTTTAAACTTTTTAATTACGTCGATCATCCTTATTTTTGAAACTTATCGCGTAGATGATCCTTTACTCTAACGTCTCTGTTAACAAGGTCCGTTAAAACAGATCACGTGCAAGGCACGTGAGGGTAAAGTTGTCAGCTTCGTACCATCTTCTCCACAGCTACTACTTTTCTACTTTTTTTTTTCTTCAACCTACTAAATCTCTCTAAAAGCATCCATAAACATGATTCATTATTTTATCCCTATTACACAAACAACTCTTTGTTTAACATGATTCGCCCATTTTCTGATTATATATAATTCACCTTTTTTCCGGTCACAACTCAGATCGACGACAATGTTGCCGGCCACCGTCACTGCCACCATTACTGGCCACCATCGTCTCCATCGCCTGTTACTACGGTTGTAGATGGTGGTGGGTGATGAAGCCGCATCCGAAGATCGTGGTCGGTTTATTGAAAGCGTCGAACCCATTTACTTAGGCGAATTCCTTGTACATTCCTCGCTAAGCCTTGTACCTTATTCAATAAGGGTTGTACATTTCCATAAAAACTGGTACTTTATACAGGGTAAAATGTGTACATCTGCATCAACTGCATTGTCATACGTAGGTTTTATATTTTGTAAGATTGTTTATGTGTGTATGTCATTTGCTCAACTAGCAAGTTTGTTGTCATGTTATAAAGTTAAATTTGGGTTTTAATATTCTTTTTCTTGAAGAAGGTGGAGGTTGGTTTAGTGGGGAGAGAGAGTCAAAAAATGAAAACAAGGAAAATGGTTGAAGTGCAGTTTAAAAAGACGAGTATAATGACTATATTACCCTCGCATATCTAGCACATGGCATGATTTAACGGATATGATTATCAGCGTTAGCGTAAAGGATCGTCCACGCAACAAGTTTCAAAAATAAGGACTGTCGACGTAATTAAAAAATTTAAAGGATTAAACCAGTATTTTACGTGAAACCGTAAGGATGAACGGCATAATTAACTCTTTATTTTTATACTAGTAAAAAACAATTTTTTTTTTAGATAAACTCTATGACATTATATTCTTTAATTATTGCTGTTCAACTCACTAAACCGGTCAAATCGTTCAGACTGGCGGTCAAACCAGTCGAATCGGAACCGGTGCTCCAACCGATTTAATGTAAAAACCGGTTTTTAAAACATTGAGATAAAGAGTAAAAAACAAATTAACTTAAGGTAAATTTTGGAAAGTGAATATAAAAAGAATGAATTTTTGTAATTATAGCCTAATTGCTATGTTTAAGAATTCATTTTATGGATAAACAATGTTATATTAAAGTAAGTGTGGTAGTTATTAATAAGTTATTGAGTGGTTAATATCATAATACAACAAAACAATGCGTATCTAAATATATTAAATGTAGGCTTAAGGGTTATGTTTAGAAAAATTCAAAAAGAATATTTAAAGCATATAAAATAAATGTGAAAAAAAAATCTTGTAATTCATTGTTTTTGTTGAAGGGTTGTTTTGGTAAGTTTGCTTAAGAACACCGGTCTTAAAGTTACCATTTATCCAAAATAAACAATTAATAAACAATAAACTTGTCATGTTTAAAAAAATCACAACGGAACAATCCATTTATAATTTATGGAAATCTTGATGTTTAATTAATGCTTGAATTTATGTATGATCAACTTGGCAATTGTTGCAGCAAGAGACTTACTGCAGTGCTTAGGGGTCATTGACTAAGGCTAAAGGGTGACCTTCAGCTGTCAATGGACGAAGGGTGACCTTTAGCAGTCACCGGACGAAGGGTGACCTTTAGCTATCACTGGATGAAGGTTCTGGATGAAGGGATCCTTCACACCATACACTACGAGAGGTCTCGAACCGAAGAGCTAAATAGCTCTTCGGTTGGCGATTCCCAGCTGGTAACCTACACCACATTCAAGCAGGTGCAGGTTATACGCCACGAAGTCGAGAACCTCCATCGGTATGGAAGTGGAAGTTGTAGTAGAGTAAATGTGTCGTGAATGAATTGGATCCCTTTCCTTGTGGTGGTTGAGTTATATTTATAGTGGTTGTAATTTGAACTATTATGGTTCCCTCTTTTCACTTCAATCCTTTGGACTAAAGTGTAGTACACGTATGTTTCCTTTCTCCTTACCTCTTTTATTGGTCGTGTGTGACGTTAGTCATTTCAGTGAGATGTCATTGTCCCTCGTCATCGTCATGTACCCTTATGTAATGTTGATCTCTTATCATGCTTTTGTCACATGACGTTGACTAGTCACTTAGTGTCATTTGTTGCCTTTAACTGCTAGCGTCAACGGTCATTCATTCCTTTGACCTATCCTGGTACCTCATCAGCAATGATTATCAAAACCCATTTGTTTAAGGGTTGTTTTGGTAAGTTTTTTTTTAAAAGCACCAGGAGTTGTCATGCTATTGTTGCTATTTTCGGTCAACAATGTTGGGAGTTCGAAGTTTGACTGTTGGATCCACGTTATTTTTCGATGTTAAGTTTAATGTTGCATTAAACTTTTTTTTTTCCTTTAAATTTATTGGTCTAAAATAATTAATGAGTCCATTTTAACACCATGCTCCAACTTTCACCTCCAATGTTAAACTCAATATTAAACTTTACACCAAGTTTAACATTGATGCTATGTAAACTACTTCAAATGGGCTAGTAGATCATACTATGCATTTAAAATTTACTTAAAGGTTTTTCCAATGAAAAATAAAAAATAATTTTTGAAAGGTTCTCTAAAGGTTATTTTGTCAAAAGCTTTTTTAAATGTTGTGTGTATATATTGGATAAAACTTTTTTTTACTTTCTCAAATATCTTTGCTATGAGTGTGTTCGGTAAAACTAGATAGAGCTGGAGCAGGAGTTGGAGATATAGCTCGAGGAGTTGGAGATATAGCTCGAGCTAGAAGTAACAAGCTGAAGCTAGAGCTTTTATTTGGGACTGGAGTTAGATCTTTTTTTTTTAAAGTGTTTGCCATAGTAGTTATCTCTGGAGCTTATAAATGTAAAATGACACAAATTGATATGATGTTTTATAATTACTAATTTTCAATAATTATAAGAAGAACGATATAGTAATAATTTAATAATAAGGAGATGTAGATTATTTGAAGAAGCTGATTTTAGAAGCTTCTACTTAAGGAGATTATTTTTTAAAAGAAGCTCTATCTCAATTTTTATGCAAACAAGAATATATAATGAACAATATATGATATATCATTAGCTTAAACGGTTCACATCATACTTAATCAAATAGACAAATAGCTTTTTTCTCATTCCAATACGATTTGTTATTGCTTCTTTATTTCCAACATATCGAACGATACCTGATTATATTTCTCAAAGTTATACTTGTATTTGCCGTTCATGTTTTCTATTACATGTATAGCTTTTGAAAATAAAATTCGAGATCGTGAACATCAATGAAGCACCTATAGTTTAATTTTTTGTGTTAACTAAGCACGAAAAAGGAAAAAAATTATAGATAAATACGATTGAATGATCATAGTCTATGTAGTAACTGTACGTTAGAGTAAAGATACCATGTTAAATAAGCCAAACTCATGTTAAATGTGTTCTCAAAAATCAAAATAGTTTTATTTGGGGAATGATTCATATACCACCTATTTTAATCATATATCACTAAAAGTGCTTTACAATAATGAACAATACAACACTTTATAACATACGAGTGTATGATTGTGTATTAATAAAAAAAAGTGGTGTACGAATCTATCTATATAACTACTCGTAATATATTAAATTTAATTATCAGCTAATAATCAGGTGTACGGTCACATGAATCATCGATCTCAAAGCAGAGTGGTATAGTTGACCCACCTTCAATTAAATAAAACAATAAAAATGTGGTTTGGATCTTACGTACACGTATTACCAAACTACTCATCACATATAATCAAATCTCTTGTTTTTTTTCTTCATAATCTCCTTTGCACTTCGCTATGGGACAAATCTTGGAAAAACTCAAAGGTGATTTTATTATAATATCCATTCATTGCTTATTTTCTTCAATTTTATCAGTCCGTTGCTGCATAATTTCATCATTTCAGATTTGGGTTTTGTTTAATTTGATACTACGTAATTTATAGATTCCTGCTTTTGTTTTCTGCTATCTTTGGTCGGTAGATACCGGTTCTGTGGTAAATTATAGAATTTTGGATGTGGGTTCTCTTAAATTTGTAGACTTGTATAATCTGATGTTAATTAAGTTTATTTCTTTGCCTAATTCATTGGGTTGCATATGCTGGTTCAGATGAAAAATCATTATTATTTTTATATGAATTTTGTTAATCTGAATATGACTAGATTCTGTATCATAATTTGATGGCAAATATGGAAAGCTTTTGAAATAAATTGAATCTTGTAAGTGTGTGGTTTTTAGTGATGATTGTGTAAAATTCTTGAAGTGAACCGGATAACCTTTTGGTTATTGTGTTAGAAATGTGTTATTTTAGTTATTTGCTGTTTTATAATTTCTTCTATCATTTTGTGGTTACGCAGAACATGGTTATGAATCACTTGACGTGTTTTTTTTTTTTTTTTTTTTTTTTTATGATTCATGCATTAATTTGTGCTCTAAATAGAGTGGTAGTTCAGTTGTCGAATGTGTAATGTTGTCGTAGACTTTGTACTTGTTAAAATGCTAAAAGAACACTAAATTATGTTAGACGAAGTGATTTTAAAAAACTCAACGGATTATGCTACAAAAGTGAACAAAATCGATTGGTTAAAATCGCTCATTCAAGTATTATGTTTTTTTCTTATCTTAGCAACTATAATGCTAAGTATACAATGAAACCACAAGAATCGCTTAGGTGTTCACTACACAAGTTATATCCAGGGACAGCTTGTATGTTCTTCTCATCATTTTTGATTTGGATTGCGTTTTAACTTTTAAGATTAAGAGGTTTCACTGATCTAGCTTTTAGTACTAATCGAATCAAATCATTATGGGTTGTTATTTTGTTGAAAGTTGAAAAAAACAATTATTTGTTGAATACGTATATTAGTAGTCCTCCTTTTGAAAATCCTGTAGATTTCAGCAGATGCTACAGTAATTGTTAACTCGACTGTCTACAATCCCTAATCCATCCTCTGGAAGCTTCATATATTTTCTTTCTGAAACTACATGTAGAGTTAAGCATTGCTATAGCATATTTGTCTGTTGTCTTGGTGCATAACTATCTTTGGAGTATTTTGTTTACAAAATTCACCTCTGGAACATAATGGAAGACTTGCCTTAAATATGTGATGAATCTAACACTTGGTGTAGGCAAGCAATGGAGAGAGAAGCAAATACGAAAGATAAGTGACAAGGTTTTTGATTACTACAAAAATGAATACGGAAAGGCTAATATGAGTTTTGAAGATTTATACATAGCTGTTCTACTTGTGTACAAGTAAGGTCATTTATTGTTCTATGTGAAATGTCAAATTTTATCTTGGCCAGCATGATCGTGACTTACGCAGTTGATTCTTTTTGCTCATAGTGATATCAATAAGCGCCTGCCAGGGCCTCATTTTGATCCCCCAAAGAAGGACCAAATCAGAACCTTGATGAAGGTATCGTTACGTGGCATTAATTGTAATTGGATGTCTTTAAACTTTTTTAATTTTGAGGTCTTAATACGCTTATCTATATAGTCAGCGGGCCGGATGGTAACAAGTTAATGGGCAACATTTGGTATGGGTCAGGTTTGGTTGACCGCAACACTTTTTGCCCATAATATTTTTGTTAAATGTTACTCGTATAACAATAATATCTGATGTTTCGATTAAAAGGATTTCATTGGTTGTAAATATTTAAAATTTTCTTTAGGTGGCCATGACCTGCATGTTTTTCAGTCGAGTTTATGCTTAAATCCTTTACCCGTAGAGATAAAACATATCCCAACTGACTAATTCAAGTGAATGGGTCGAGATTGCCACCTTCCCATATATGATATTTAAGTAATCAAGTGATTAGTGGGTCATAATTAGTTTATATGAAAAAATTAGAAGTTGTATCAACAAATGGAATCTTAATAATCCATTTGGTTTTTCAAATTGTAAGCCTTTTGAGAAAATTTCATACCCATGTTCAAATTATCATTTCCATCTTCATTCTTGGTTTCTCGTTTACTTAGGAATGTGATATTAATCTTGACGGGGGGCTCAACCATGAAGAATTTGAGGAGTTCATGAAAAGGCTAACAGCCGATACATTTGTGTATGTTACTCAAGGATTGCTCATCACTCTAGCCATAGCACCAACAGTTGCTATAGCCACAAAGAGGACAACCGAAGGTGTTCCAGGCATTGGGAAGGTGGTTCAGAAGCTACCCAATTCAGTATACGCAAGCCTTATCACTTTGGCAGTTATGATGATCCAAAAAGCTCATGAATAAATTAAACTACTAAATTATCATCACGATTTCAAGTTGCTGATTTGGGTGTTGTGATTATGTATATATAACATATGTAACTCATAAAGTTTGAATTGTGGGGACTAATAAGTTGTAACAAAAGGTTTTGTACTTTTGTAAGGTGCATGCACATACATAAATTGTAATATGTACCATAGAATGCTCTTAGAATGAAGTTATAAACTACACTTTACTATTGAATGCATTTAGCCGTTTGGCAAGTTCAATTCATCCAACAACGTTTCTTGACAAATTGGTTTTACGGAAGGCTTTTTCCATCTTGATTCTTTATAGTTTATACATTCAAGAAAGGAAGATTCAGCCATAACAATGGCAACCTGTTTCTTTCTTTGACTATTTACAGGCTTTTGTTTACAGCGGCAACTGTGGGTGAGTACTTGTTAATAACTACTCCGTACAATATAAGTTTCTATTTCTCTACCTTATAATGCTCGTAACCGATCAGTTTTGATCTAAAACATACTTACTACAGGTTATGTGAACCATAATGTAAGATCTTTGTTACTGTATATTTTTTGTTTCCTAAACAAAACAAATCAAAGGTTTTCTGGAATGAGAGATACATAGTAACTGGTTTACATTTATATGTCGATTTATCGACAACTACAGTTTATTCACGTACACCTTTAAAAAAACATACTTACCAAGTCACCAGTGTCCTCTAACAAACATCATTATCTCATTGGGACATATAATCAAATTTTAGCTAACAGCAAATAATATAAATTATGGTCACATGTCTCACATGTATCTTGCAGAAAGCAGAATTGACCCTAGTTCAATTTAATAGTAAATATATTAGTGTAAACAATAAGATGTGATTTTGGATCCTAACAACTCAACACAGATAAACAATCTCTCTGTTTAATCTTCGACATGGGACAAATCTTGGACAAACTCAAAGGTGATTTTATCACTCTCTATCTATTCAATGCTTATTTTCTTCAATTTTATCAGTCTGTTGCTGATAATTTTCATCACTGTAGATTTTTTATGCTATTTTCGGTTGGTAGATACTGGTTCTCTTGTAAATTATTACATTTTGAATGTGGTTTTTTTTTTTAATTGATTTCTTTGCTTAATGCCTATAGTATAGACATACCATGCTTTTCAAGATTTGGTACTTATTAAGTTGCATATGTAATATGTTGCTTCAGCTGAAATTTTATTTATTTATTTGGATTTTGTCTGATCAGAAGATGACTAGATTCTGTATAATATTGTGTTTTTTAGTGATGATTGTGCAAAATCTTTGAAGTAAATCAAATTACTTTCTGGGTCTTTGCTAAAAAATTCGCTTTACTTCAGTTATCAGATGTTTCTAAAATATCTATCATGTTGTGGTTACACTGAACATGGTTATGACTTATGAATCACTAATTCACTATATAGTGTTCTAAAAAAAGCACTTTGTACGATTCATGCATAAAGATTGTGCTCTTAACAGGATAGTAATTTAACTGTCGGATGTGGAGTACTTAAGCATTGCAATTGCATATTTTTCTGTTGTTCTTCACACATAACTGTCTTTTATTCGTTTGCAAAATCCTTCTTTTGGGACAAAATTGAAGTCATGTCCGTTAGAATGTGATGCCTTTAAGACTTCGTGTAGGCAAGCAATGGAGAGAGAAACAAGTACGAAAGATAAGTGACAGGATTTTTGATTATTACAAGAATGATTCCGGAAAGGCTAATATGACTTTTGAAGATTTATACATAACTGTGTTACTCGTGTACAAGTAAGGTCATTTACCGTTCTATGCAAAATGTTAAACTTTTCCTTGGCCAGCATAATCCTGAACTTATGCCGTTGATTCTTTTTCTTTTCTTTTTTGCTTTTAGTCATATAAATAAGCGTTTCCCACTGCCTCATTTTGATCCCCCTGAGAAGGAACGAATCAGAACCTTGATGAAGGTATGGTAATATTGCATTAATTGTATTCTGATGACTTGCAACTTTTTAGTTTGGTAGATCTCATAATCTTATTTTTATTAGAAATGTAGAATTAAGTTGAACGGTTTGAGTAACAAGTCAACTAGTAATTTTTGGTATGGGTCGGGTTTGGTTGACCCGAAACACCTTTGCCTGTTTTTTGGTAAATAATATCTTTTTTAAATATTATTACAATAAATTTAAGGTTTAATGTGATTTCATTGGTTGTGTCCGGTAAAAATATGCTTTAGGTAACCTTGACCCAGTTGACCCGTTTACTGTTCTGTACTTTTGATTCTATCCTTTTCCCGATAAAACACAACTTGAATTGATTATTCAAGTAAATGGGTGGAAATTGCTACCTTCATTTTGATATAAATTGTTTAAGTAATCAAGTGATTAGTGGGTCATAATTAATTTACATGAAAAGAAACTATGATTGAACACACAGCCGAAGAAAGTAAATTCGGAGTTGTATAAACAAACGGAATCTTAATAATCCATATAGTTATATTAATTCAATTTTCGGAATAAGCCTTTTGAGAAAAATTCACACCCATGCTCAAATTTTCATTACCATCTTCACTATCAACCACTTGAATAGAATAAATAAAATTACTATCCAATCTTCATTATACGACCTGATCTCTCTTTATGGTTTCTCGTTTACTTAGGAATGTGATATAGATCTTGACGGGGGACTCAACCATGAAGAATTTGAGGAGTTCATGAAAAGGATAACAGCCGATACTTTTGTGTATGTTACTCAAGGATTTCTCATCACTCTAGCCATAGCACCGACAATTGCTATAGCCACAAAGAGGGCAACCGAAGGTGTTCCAGGCATTGGGAAGGTGGTTCAGAAGCTACCCAATTCAGTATACGCGAGCCTTATCACTTTGGCAGTTATGATGATCCAAAAAGCTAATGAATAATCAAGTAAATTAACATTGAAATTTCAAGTTGTTGATTCGGGTCTTGTTGGGGCTATGTATATCTTTTTATTCCATTTCCTTTGTTTTTACTCCTACCAAAACTATTTCAAGTCAATTGTTAGCCTCACTAGTCTCTCTGTTTTCTTTCTTTTATCTTTTCACAAAAATCCATGTAGTTACACATTAAGGGAGGAAAATGTATGATTACAACATGCTGGTACTTCATACAAAAATTTATAAAGGTTTTAAACGACCTAAATTAGCATACGAGTGAAGCTAACCGCTAACGTTGTATAGTTAAAAATATTGATTTATCCACGAAACACATAAAACTAAAAGTTGCTAAACAAACTTGAATATTATGAGTTATGACTTAGTCCTTATGACAATTTCCATATTTTGCTCTAGAAAGATAGTCAAAGATTAAAAGGTTTTCCTACACTATTGCACCCTACAATCTTTCGACAAATAAGGTGGGAAATGTGTCAACCTTTAACAAACATTCAACAATACCCTGAAGAAAGGGATGTCAGAAAGCGAAAAACGTGTAAAAAAGAGAAGAATTCATAATGAGATTGAGAAACAAGCAAAAGTAAACAAAACAAACACACGAATAGAAACAATGGGAGATGGAAAGCAGGAAGAAGACTTAAGAGTGCCTATAATCTCTTCGTTATTTTGTATATTTGTAGTTATTGGTGGCGTTTTTCTTGTTCTCTATGTTTTTGACCCTCACGCTACTCACCCATGGTTTGCTGTCGCTGCATTACTCTTCATCGGTTCCCCTTGGATCTTTTGGTTAATGACGTATATGTATATGTGCTCAAGGGCTTCTGGTCGTTGGCTAGTGAGTTCAGTGGGAGGGCGAACTCAAGAAGCACGCCCAGCCCTATGACCGATCCCATATCATGTAGTGGGTGTGTTTCTAACCATGGTACGACGTTTGTTTAGGCAATTTTTGATGATGAACGGTGATGGGAGCCAAGATAATTCGACGTAAAAGGAAAATTATAAGTCATCCAGGACATTTGAACCATCTTGATGCTTAAAGAACACGTTAATATCGATATTTATCAAGGTTTTTTTTTTTTTGATTTAGTTTCTTGCATCATTCATGTTGCGTTATGTAAAGGGCCTAGATTTATATATATTGATGAAAGTTCTATACTTTTTGGATGAAAGTATGATATGAAAAAACGATTGTTGAATGTCAAATAAAGAGATCGAAATGCTTAATGTCCTGTGATGAGTTCCATTAATGATGATGGTGATGGTGATGATAATGATTATAATGCTTTTGATATTTGTAATTGCTCGAGTGTTATCTGTTTTTCGTTTACTTGATTTATTTGTCATGTTAATTTTTCGTGCTCGATAAAATGAGTTCATTTTAATCTATCATCTAATAACAACACGTGATGAAAGACTTGATCAGTCTCTTTTGTATGTCAATCCACGTTCATTAAATCATACAAAACATAATAGTTCTTCAAATTATTTTCATGATTAGTTACATTAATGTCGAAGTAGCTGATATCACACGTAACTCATATCGTGACTCGTTTTTCTAATACTACTGACTCGTTATGTAAAGGGCCTTAGATTTATGTCCAGCCGAAGTTTCTTATTCTTTGAATTTATATTAAACAAGGGTTAATTGTTTCATTATGTATTTAAATTTACCTCTTTTACTATTGTATGCAACCAACTTTCAAACGTTCTATTGTATGTATCGAACTTTCAAAAATGTCTATTGTATGTATTGGGTGACCTGCTCGGCAGGTATCCGGTTTTCCTGTGTTTGCAACCAAATTCCACGTAGGATGACAAATCAGCGCCATGTCAGCATGACCGGTGCCACGTCAGCAAACAGGTCACCCGATACATACAATAGACATTTTTGAAAGTTCGATACATACAATAAAACGTTTGAAAGTTGGTTGCATACAATAGTAAAAGAGGTAAAGTTAAATACATAATGAAACAATTAACCCATTAAACAATGTGTGAGACAAGAAACACGTCCTAATTCACCATTAATGGCTAAAATCGGTATACATAAAATTGAGCAGTCAATAAAATATTTTCATATAAATTAAGGAATTTATTAATCTAAATCTGAAGTACATATTAAATATTAAGAGTAAGGTTCAAATGAGTACACCAATTTTGAGTGAGAATGAGGGAACCAACAGATTTCTGCCATGTGTCACTTTATTCTCTCTCCTCCACACTTTATTCTCTCTCCTCCACATTTTTAAAAATTAAATATCTCACAAACGGTAAGTCGAAAAATCATGAAAATTGCACCATAAAATTCAACGTTTTCTCCTCTTCGATTTGCCGTCCCTCAAGGCATACTTTTGACAACCTTTTTTTTTCTCATTTTTTGGTGGGTTTCACAAATTAGTAACACATGTGTTAGTGATTAGTTGTACATTTAATTTGTGGTTAGGGTTTAGGGTTAGGTTTAGGGTTTAGTAGGGTTTATGGTTTAGGGTTTATAAGGGTTTAGGGTTTAGAAGGGGTTCAAGGTTTAGGGTTTAGAAAGATTTAGGGTTTAGCGTTTTGTAAAGCGTTTAGGGTTTAGGGTTTGGGGTTTAGGGGTTAGGGTTTTGTAAGGCCCCTTTCCTTACGCAAACCAAAACATATTATATTATATACTATTCGTAGGAAGCGCGTCCCCAAAACATAATTACCGATTTACATAAGTTCAAAAGTACCAAGTTTTCAAAACATTTACACACATATATAAGTTTAGTTACAAACATTTACTTAAACAACCGGGCATTAAGAAAACTATTCAAAACCAAAAGTTAGATTCCCCAAAATTATCAGAGTAAGCGCTATGACAGTCAACCATCCCATTAAGCATCTACAACCCGGTCCACACCTATTAAAAGCCTGCAAAAAGATTAACAACGAGGGATTAGCCAATGCTAAGTGAATGGAACCGTAACCGACGGTTCAATTCAGAAATAACAAGCCTACAACGCACAAACCAAACCAACAAATAATGCTTACAGCCTAAAGCATCGTAAACAACAATCACACAAATTATGATTACCGCCTAAAGCTTCGCAATCATAAACACGTATCGTCAAAGAGGACCGGCGGCCCCTGGTTAGCCAACCAGCGAAAGCCTACAACCACTGCCGGCCCCAACAGTGGCTTACCGATAGTTTGAAGCTATCTTCACTGACAAGGATTCATCCCTCAACTACATGTATCGGGAAACCCAGGCAGCCCAACAATAGCCACAAACCCAACCAGCGTTGACCTCTGAAATCACATATGCCAAACGGCCCAAGCATCACATATTTCATAATAGTCATGACAATATGTAGCTAACCTATTCAAACCGCATAATCATCATGCCAACAATTAATACCAATAATAACCAAGTAAACCAAATCACAATATCAACAATCATGTCAATGTATTAACCAATAACCGATAACTAGTCAAACCAATAACCGAAAGTTCATCCGTTGCAACCAAACTCGTTACAACGGAATTGAACCGAGGAATACAATTCCACTCATCAAATATTTACGCATGATTGCCAACTCAGAGGTCTTATCTTACTGAGTGGCCGTCTGCTTATCTGGAAACAACAAAGATAACAAGTTAGTATCTTGTCCCACAACTTAATCCAAATCATAATCCATATCTTACACCATAATCTTATCATATATACTCCACTTATCAACTTAGTTAAATCATTTAACATCATACGAACTTAAAATACAAATTGCTGGAAAACCCAAGGAAGCCGCTGGCTTGGGTAGGGAAGCCGCCGGCTTGGCTGAGAAGCCGCCGGCTTGGCACCCTGGCCCGCCGGGTGAATTAACTTTTTGCACATCAGAACTTAACCTCCTAAATAAGCCTGTTCAGACCGCCGGGTTGGGGTCCAAACCCGCCGGCTGACCACATGAAGCCGCCGGCTTCAGTGATCAAGCCGCCGGCTTGATCATAATTTCAGCAGCAGCAGGAACATCAAACAACATACGGACCAAAAACCAAATTTCACCAATTTCACTTACAAACTCGAAATTACTCCATTATAAACCTCAACTATCATGTATAATCATATAATAACAACTAACAAGTTTATCTAACTCAAACATCATCATCAATTCACAAAATCATCAAAACCCTAACTCATAACTAACTATGAAGAACACAACTAATTCTAACATATAATCATAATGTAATCAACTCATATCAACATATTATCAACCTATAATCATGTTATAACCAATTTCTATCTTCAATTCTTACAATCACTTCATATCCTAATTTATCCAATTTAAGTTATAAAACTTCAAGAACACTTACCCAAATGAAGAACAAAGAAGATAATGATGAACAAGATGATTGAAAGCTTCTTTCTAGTTATAGAAATCAAAACCACAATTTAATTAGTTGATTTCATTGATTTCTTTGTAAAGGATTTGAGAGAAATAGCTTGAGGAACCAAAATGAAATGGGAAGAGTGTGGTGGAATGATCCAGATAAATCCCACCGCCCCAATTTTTATTATGTATAAATTATACCCGCTTCCTAGCCTATTGTCTGGAACTCGAAAATACCCGAAAGTCAAAATACTTTTATTTTACCGTGAACTTTGTTTATTTAAAACAAACTATATTTTATTAGTCACAATAAAACCTGTGACTCTTTTAACCGTTTATTTTCAAATAAACCATTTAAACTTAATAAAATACAATTTATTTCCAGGCCCAGAAACAGGATGTTACAAATCTTCCCCCCTTAAAGGATTTCGTCCCCGAAATCCAATCTCGCACACTATTAATCCAAACGCTACTGATTACACTTAATCATGCAATACTAATTACAATTTACATATCACATCAAAATCAATATCGAATCTACCTGGATTGTTATCTTCAAGCCAATCTCCTACGGTCATCTGAAATGCCCGAGGAGGCGCAGTCTTTCTCTTTTGCCCGACAGATGCCGAGGAACCCGAGCCTGAACTCCCAGCCAATCCCGTACCTTGTCTTGCCTTCTCCAAACACTGACCCGCTCTGTGGCCCTCCTTCTGACAATTCCAGCAAACATTCCTTGGAAAGATACAATCCTTAATATTATGTCCAAACCCTCCACACCTAACACACCTAACTGTATCCGAAGTACACGGCCCCGGATGCCTCGCTTTACAATCCACACACCAAGCAATCCTATCTCTTGCCTCCTCAGAAAAAGACACCCTCCTACTCGCTTGACTTGATTTGCTACTCGTGGAACTATTCTTGGAATGGTGCACCGCCTTTTCCTTAACTAACTTTTCCGAAGCTCGAGTGTCACTATCCACCGACTTAGCCAAATCAAAAGCATTTTTCAGATTACCGGCTAATCTCACCGACGTCCTGTAGTGTGGTGGCAAAGCTCCCACAAAATGGTTTATTCTATCTCTTTTATTCGGGACCCATTGCTGGACAAAACGTAGCTTCTCCGTGAACTGATTGATAAGATCATCAATCGACATTTGCTCTGTCAATTTCAATTCCATAAACTCTTGCCTAATCCGGATCATGTCAAACTCCGAGCATAATTCTTTGCAAACCTCACTATGGAAATCCGACCAACTGATGGATGATTTTTGCTCGGGACAAAGATGCAGTCACCGCGTCCCACCAAACCATTGCCTTATCCTTTAACATTTGCACCGCATACCTAACTTTCAGCTCCTCCTCACACTGGCATACCTCAAACTTACGCTCCATATCCCTTAGCCAATTCAAAGTAACTGCCGGATCTTTGCTCCCCTCAAATTCCTTCGGCCCACTAGACTTGAATGATTTAAATGAACATACCCGCCTCTGTTGATTAGGAGATGGAAACTGAGATTCAAAATCTCCTTGTTGTGCTAACCTTGCTTGTTGTTCCTTGTACAATTGTTCAAACTTTCTTAATCTTAGCACCTCATCCTCTAACTGCAATTTATATTCCTCATCACTAGCCCCCTCTTGATTAACATTAGATGTACCACCCTGATTACCATCATTATTTTCCGGAGGTGGAAGCTCATTTCTGGGTGCATCATTGGGAGTCGGGTCCTCAGTGTCTGCCATTCCTGTACTCATACACAATAACTTACAACTTGTTAATCGTTAGTATCACCTATACTAACCAATCAACCACCCATTCATAAGCTAATCCCACTTACTGAAATGTTTGACTGTCACCAAAAGATTTGGGATTGACATTAGCCAATGTCCAATTCACCCAACCCTTTGCTCTGATACCAACTTGTAAGGCCCCTTTCCTTACGCAAACCAAAACATATTATATTATATACTATTCGTAGGAAGCGCGTCCCCAAAACATAATTACCGATTTACATAAGTTCAAAAGTACCAAGTTTTCAAAACATTTACACACATATATAAGTTTAGTTACAAACATTTACTTAAACAACCGGGCATTAAGAAAACTATTCAAAACCAAAAGTTAGATTCCCCAAAATTGTCAGAGTAAGCGCTATGACAGTCAACCATCCCATTAAGCATCTACAACCCGGTCCACACCTATTAAAAGCCTGCAAAAAGATTAACAACGAGGGATTAGCCAATGCTAAGTGAATGGAACCGTAACCGACGGTTCAATTCAGAAATAACAAGCCTACAACGCACAAACCAAACCAACAAATAATGCTTACAGCCTAAAGCATCGTAAACAACAATCACACAAATTATGATTACCGCCTAAAGCTTCGCAATCATAAACACGTATCGTCAAAGAGGACCGGCGGCCCCTGGTTAGCCAACCAGCGAAAGCCTACAACCACTGCCGGCCCCAACAGTGGCTTACCGATAGTTTGAAGCTATCTTCACTGACAAGGATTCATCCCTCAACTACATGTATCGGGAAACCCAGGCAGCCCAACAATAGCCACAAACCCAACCAGCGTTGACCTCTGAAATCACATATGCCAAACGGCCCAAGCATCACACATTTCATAATAGTCATGACAATATGTAGCTAACCTATTCAAACCGCATAATCATCATGCCAACAATTAATACCAATAATAACCAAGTAAACCAAATCACAATATCAACAATCATGTCAATGTATTAACCAATAACGGATAACAAGTCAAACCAATAACCGAAAGTTCATCCGTTGCAACCAAACTCGTTACAACGGAATTGAACCAAGGAATACAATTCCACTCACCAAATATTTACGCCTGATTGCCAACTCAGAGGTCTTATCTTACTGAGTGGCCGTCCGCTTATCTGGAAACAACAAAGATAACAAGTTAGTATCTTGTCCCACAACTTAATCCAAATCATAATCCATATCTTACACCATAATCTTATCATATATACTCCACTTATCAACTTAGTTAAATCATTTAACATCATACGAACTTAAAATACAAATTGATGGAAAACCCAAGGAAGCCGCTGGCTTGGGTAGGGAAGCCGCCGGCTTGGCTGAGAAGCCGCCGGCTTGGCACCCTGGCCCGCCGGGTGAATTAACTTTTTGCACATCAGAACTTAACCTCCTAAATAAGCCTGTTCAGACCGCCGGGTTGGGGTCCAAACCCGCCGGCTGACCACATGAAGCCGCCGGCTTCAGTGATCAAGCCGCCGGCTTGATCATAATTTCAGCAGCAGCAGGAACATCAAACAACATACGGACCAAAAACCAAATTTCACCAATTTCACTTACAAACTCGAAATTACTCCATTATAAACCTCAACTATCATGTATAATCATATAATAACAACTAACAAGTTTATCTAACTCAAACATCATCATCAATTCACAAAATCATCAAAACCCTAACTCATAACTAACTATGAAGAACACAACTAATTCTAACATATAATCATAATGTAATCAACTCATATCAACATATTATCAACCTATAATCATGTTATAACCAATTTCTATCTTCAATTCTTACAATCACTTCATATCCTAATTTATCCAATTTAAGTTATAAAACTTCAAGAACACTTACCCAAATGAAGAACAAAGAAGATAATGATGAACAAGATGATTGAAAGCTTCTTTCTAGTTATAGAAATCAAAACCACAATTTAATTAGTTGATTTCATTGATTTCTTTGTAAAGGATTTGAGAGAAATAGCTTGAGGAACCAAAATGAAATGGGAAGAGTGTGGTGGAATGATCCAGATAAATCCCACCGCCCCAATTTTTATTATGTATAAATTATACCCGCTTCCTAGCCTATTGTCTGGAACTCGAAAATACCCGAAAGTCAAAATACTTTTATTTTACCGTGAACTTTGTTTATTTAAAACAAACTATATTTTATTAGTCACAATAAAACCTGTGACTCTTTTAACCGTTTATTTTTAAATAAACCATTTAAACTTAATAAAATACAATTTATTTCCAGGCCCAGAAACAGGATGTTACAAATCTTCCCCCCTTAAAGGATTTCGTCCCCGAAATCCAATCTCGCACACTATTAATCCAAACGCTACTGATTACACTTAATCATGCAATACTAATTACAATTTACATATCACATCAAAATCAATATCGAATCTACCTGGATTGTTATCTTCAAGCCAATCTCCTACGGTCATCTGAAATGCCCGAGGAGGCGCAGTCTTTCTCTTTTGCCCGACAGATGCCGAGGAACCCGAGCCTGAACTCCCAGCCAATCCCGTACCTTGTCTTGCCTTCTCCAAACACTGACCCGCTCTGTGGCCCTCCTTCTGACAATTCCAGCAAACATTCCTTGGAAAGATACAATCCTTAATATTATGTCCAAACCCTCCACACCTAACACACCTAACTGTATCCGAAGTACACAGCCCCGGATGCCTCGCTTTACAATCCACACACCAAGCAATCCTATCTCTTGCCTCCTCAGAAAAAGACACCCTCCTACTCGCTTGACTTGATTTGCTACTCGTGGAACTATTCTTGGAATGGTGCACCGCCTTTTCCTTAACTAACTTTTCCGAAGCTCGAGTGTCACTATCCACCGACTTAGCCAAATCAAAAGCATTTTTCAGATTACCGGCTAATCTCACCGACGTCCTGTAGTGTGGTGGCAAAGCTCCCACAAAATGGTTTATTCTATCTCTTTTATTCGGGACCCATTGCTGGACAAAACGTAGCTTCTCCGTGAACTGATTGATAAGATCATCAATCGACATTTGCTCTGTCAATTTCAATTCCATAAACTCTTGCCTAATCCGGATCATGTCAAACTCCGAGCATAATTCTTTGCAAACCTCACTATGGAAATCCGACCAACTGATGGATGATTTTTGCTCGGGCGACAAAGATGCAGTCACCGCGTCCCACCAAACCATTGCCTTATCCTTTAACATTTGCACCGCATACCTAACTTTCAGCTCCTCCTCACACTGGCATACCTCAAACTTACGCTCCATATCCCTTAGCCAATTCAAAGTAACTGCCGGATCTTTGCTCCCCTCAAATTCCTTCGGCCCACTAGACTTGAATGATTTAAATGAACATACCCGCCTCTGTTGATTAGGAGATGGAAACTGAGATCCAAAATCTCCTTGTTGTGCTAACCTTGCTTGTTGTTCCTTGTACAATTGTTCAAACTTTCTTAATCTTAGCACCTCATCCTCTAACTGCAATTTATATTCCTCATCACTAGCCCCCTCTTGATTAACATTAGATGTACCACCCTGATTACCATCATTATTTTCCGGAGGTGGAAGCTCATTTCTGGGTGCATCATTGGGAGTCGGGTCCTCAGTGTCTGCCATTCCTGTACTCATACACAATAACTTACAACTTGTTAATCGTTAGTATCACCTATACTAACCAATCAACCACCCATTCATAAGCTAATCCCACTTACTGAAATGTTTGACTGTCACCAAAAGATTTGGGATTGACATTAGCCAATGTCCAATTCACCCAACCCTTTGCTCTGATACCAACTTGTAAGGCCCCTTTCCTTACGCAAACCAAAACATATTATATTATATACTATTCGTAGGAAGCGCGTCCCCAAAACATAATTACCGATTTACATAAGTTCAAAAGTACCAAGTTTTCAAAACATTTACACACATATATAAGTTTAGTTACAAACATTTACTTAAACAACCGGGCATTAAGAAAACTATTCAAAACCAAAAGTTAGATTCCCCAAAATTGTCAGAGTAAGCGCTATGACAGTCAACCATCCCATTAAGCATCTACAACCCGGTCCACACCTATTAAAAGCCTGCAAAAAGATTAACAACGAGGGATTAGCCAATGCTAAGTGAATGGAACCGTAACCGACGGTTCAATTCAGAAATAACAAGCCTACAACGTACAAACCAAACCAACAAATAATGCTTACAGCCTAAAGCATCGTAAACAACAATCACACAAATTATGATTACCGCCTAAAGCTTCGCAATCATAAACACGTATCGTCAAAGAGGACCGGCGGCCCCTGGTTAGCCAACCAGCGAAAGCCTACAACCACTGCCGGCCCCAACAGTGGCTTACCGATAGTTTGAAGCTAATGTGACAACCGTCAATTTAGGACTATAATTTAGTGCCTAATCAAGTTTTAATACATGTAATTAGTTCTGTGTTAGGCTAATTAATGTATCAATTATTATATATATTGTTGAATATATATCTACAATTATGCGATTTGTTTAAATCGTACGAGTTTCAAATCGAATGAATTTCGATACAATAAATACGGACGTTGGTGAACAATTGATCTAAGTAATACAAGGATTTTTAATAAAGTTTTTGTACTTAAAAATATTATGTCAATAATATTTTGTATCCAAGTTTTATCACACAATTTATATAAACGCGAATAATATGTAATTGCGCAAACAAAACGAGACAATGCACCATTTATAATGTAATTATTAAAAAGTTAGTAAAATACTTCAACAAAAGTACTGAATAATTATTCGTATTTTAAAACGTATATTAAAACATAGAAAATAAATATTTAACGTTTAAACGACGGAGTAAACGAACACCGCACGGAGCGCGGTGCGCGGACTGAAAATGGGAGGTGATCCCTTAACCACCTCCCCACCATCTTCTTTCTTTCATTTCTTATTTATCTCTCTCTCTCTTCCTTTTCTTTTCTCTCAAAAACCATCAACCAAAATCAACAAAAATCGCAAAATAAACATACTAAACGACCTCGGATCTTCAAGCCCCTTTGGAAATAAACGACCACCTCGCGACGATCTACACTCCTACCTTTCCGGAATTTCATTTCGGCGATTTGTAAGTTTCCGACACGACTCCGAAAACTCTCGTTTTTAAGTTTTATAACTTGCTAGTTGTTTGTATAACCTTATAATGTCCTAAAATGGGTTGGGTAAAAATATTAGGCCGATCGATGGCCGGAAAATGCGTTTTTGAAGCTTAAATTCCGATCAGACCCCGTACGTCGCATTTGGCCTGGAGCAAATGCGACGCAGCGACCTACGTCGCACTATACCCCCAACGTCGCATATAGCGACGCAGCTTACTACGTCGCATTGACTTGCGAACGTCGCACATAGCGACGCAGACCTTAACGTCGCAAACCGAACCTACGTCGCATTAGCGACGTAGCACCCTACGTCGCTATTGATTTAGCACTGTCGACTTTAGCGACGCAACCCTCTTCGTCGCAAAACCCTACGTCGCAGCCTACGTCGCAGGCTACGTCGCACAAACCAGAACCTCAAAAACACAGATTTTTACTAAGTGTCGAGGCTCGAAATTTTATTGCTTGATTTCACTCAAATTCAAGTCCAGATGCGTTTTTCCTTAAAGCAATATAGTAGAAATAAAAATTTTCCAAGCTGACCTGGCAGCTCGACCCCAGCCAGGGGCTCTGCCCCTTGGACCCCGCCAGGGGCTGCTGCCCCTTGGACCCCGCTAACCAGGGGCGCTGCCCGGACCCCCGTACTTAGATTCCGTAAGCACATTTTACACCAAATGTCAAACTTGTACAACTTCAAAACGCTTACGCGATACAACTTTTCAATCATAATTGGAATTTACTTTTCAAGTATAACACTTCTAAATCAATGAGATAACATCAAGACTATTGTTGCAAGTAATCACCAACGGACCGTACACGTTTTCAAAACATACTTCAAAGATCAAACAAGTCGTTGTAACTTGTATCAAGTCAATCAAACAAGTCGTAGTAACTTGTAACAATACAATCAGCCAAATCGGGGTAATTTGGACATCAAGTTAAACAAACAATTTAAAATGGTAGTCTTTCGAGATACCGGTACAATTAATAACAATTCAAGTGTCATGGACACATTCAGGTTTCAAGCCTTTGGACTTCAATTCACCGCTAATAACTTCAAGTTTATTAAATTAAACACTTCAAGACTCAGGTGAGTTTCATGGCCCCATTTTCACTACTTTTACTAGGGGTGTGATATTACTACTTCATTTTGTTTTACAAGTAGAACGCAAGTGCCAAACTTCAAATACTACATGAGTTTCAAGCTAATCAATTTAAAGTCCTCCATAGCATAGCCTCTAGTATTTATAGCGTGAATGTTAGTATATGATATCATATGGGATTGACAATCCTCATCCGGGTTAGCACGCACTAACCGGTCAAACGGATGTATTAGCATTTGGGAAGACGAGTGTTGATTAGGCACTCGTAGGAGGCATTTCAAGTTAGGTTTCCTTAATTGGGCCTGACAAATCAAGTTAAGCTCAGACTATGTGCTCATGGACAGTATAACTTTTATTTTGCTTAATTGCATTTTAAATTCAATATAAATCTTGCGGTTCTGACAACTATACATTGACATACAAACCTGTGAGCTCACCAGCGTTTTCGCTGACCCATTTTAGTATTTATCACAGGTACCCAGCAGTAGTTTGGCTGCACAAGCAGGAATTATTAGCTCGAGTCAGCATACATACAACTAGAGATTGGACTGCATTATTATATTTTGTAAAAGTAATTATGCTATGTAATCTCTCAATTTCAGGAACCGAGCTAATGTAACTATATTTTGATGTAAACATTTACTTTATCTATACAAGTTTAAAACGACGCATATAGTGGTCGTTCATTATATCTTATGTGCTTTGCATATTGATTAGTGACACCCAAATCAAGCTTCCGCAAATCATTAAATTTGGGGGTGTCACAGATTGGTATCAGAGCCTAAGGTTATAGTGAACTAGGTTGCATTTAGTGGGCCTAGACTATGACCGTTAGGCAGTATTCCTTATTAGTTATGACTAGTTCAGGGATTACATCATACGACTTTAATTTAACATAGCCTGATCAACTATGTACAATTAAAGAAAGATGATGTGAAATCTGAAAGAGTTATATTGAACAGGAATGCATTAGTTGACTCTGACCTCGAGAGAAACGGGACTCAAAACACGTCTGTGCTAGACACTCAATAGGTTATTATGTGATATACATATATTTACATGAATAGACCTCATTACAACTTTAGGCTATATTATATTATATGAATATAGGCCTCTTTCTTTCCAACGTTTTGTCTCGGAATGACAAACACACCACTAGTTCATCATACTCGGACTAGTATCTTATTTCATTTCCTTGTTCTTTCTTACTCAGCATCATGCCTCCACGTCGTCAAATTACCCTTAGCGAAGCTGAGATCGCGGGAATCATTGCCCGCAGTGTGACCGAAGCCTTGGCTACCCGAACACCACCCGGTAGCGAGGACACAGCAACCAATACTCCACCACCCAAACCCTGCTCCTATAAGGACTTTCTTAGCTGTAAACCACTGTACTTCAAGGGCACGGAAGGTGCCATTGGCTTAATCCGTTGGATTGAGCGTATGGAATCCGTTTTTAGTCTCTGCGACTGCACTGAGAACAACAAAGTCAAATTCGCTGCTTACACCTTTCAAGAAGGTGCACTCACGTGGTGGAAAACCCACGCAAACTCCGTAGGCCTTGAGGTTGCAAATCGACTTCCGTGGGCCGAACTGAAAAAGAAACTGACAGAGAAATACTGTCCTGAAGAGGAATTGCACAGGCTGGAAGAAGAATTCTGGCATCTGGAGGTGCAGGGAAATGATGTCGCTGATTATACCACCAAATTTCAGCAGTTTGCTCTATTATGCCCAGGTTTAGTCGAACCAGAAAGTAAGGGCATTAAGAAATACATTCGTGGACTCCCCGAGAACATCCAGGGCAACGTCGCCTCATCCAAACCAACTACTACTGAGAGTGCCATTCGATTGGCCCACGAACTCATGGCTCTAGTTGTCAGCCGTGAGACCTCCAACACCTCATCCTCTAACAACAACAAACGCAAATCCACTGAACACCACCACAACTCAAACAAGAAAAACAACGCCATCCAAGTCTACACCTCAAACTCTGAAACCACCCGCAGCTACACCGGGGACAGACCTTATTGCCCCAAGTGTAACTACCACCACTTTGGTCAGTGCAATACCCCTTGCAACAACTGCAGGAGGTATGGGCATTCGACTAAGGATTGCCGAGCTCCCAAATCCAACAACAACCCCTCTGACAGAAATACCCGACAACCTAAGTCCTGTTATGAATGTGGAAACCCAGGACACTTCAGGGATTCTTGCCCAAAATTGAAGAATAAGGGCAACAACAACAACAACCACCGCAACAACACCAACACCAAAAGTAGCGCCTTCGTAATCAACTCAGGGGACGCCCGTCAGGACCCGAATGTGGTCACGGGTATGTTCCTCCTCAACAATTTAACTGCTTCCATACTGTTTGATACTGGTGCCGATAAGAGTTTTATTTCTGATGAATTTTGTCCTCTACTTGACATTACACCTGTTGCTTTAGACGTTAAGTACACCGTAGAATTAGCAAATGGCAAGCTGATAGAAACCGATAGTGTGATACCTAATTGCACTTTAAATCTAGCCGACGAAACCTTCTCCATAGATCTTATGCCTATTGAAATAGGGAGTTTCGATGTCATCGTAGGCATGGACTGGTTATCCAAACATCGCGCCGAAATCATTTGCCATGACAAAGTTGTTCGCATACCTCTCGCCGTCGGTAGAACCCTAATCATACAGGGGGAGACCGGTGGGACGAGGCTTAACCTCATATCTTGTCTTAAAACCCGGAAATTTCTGAGAAAGGGTTATCCATCAATCCTCGCGCACATCATGGAGAAAAAGTCGGAGGAGAAGCGACTTGAGGATGTTCCAATTGTTCGAGACTTTCCAGAAGTCTTTCCTGAGGAACTGCCTGGTCTACCACCACCAAGACAGGTTGAGTTCTCAATCGATCTTGTACCAGGTGCTGCGCCTGTGGCCCGAGCACCATACCGTTTAGCTCCATCAGAACTTCAAGAGCTGTCCACCCAGTTACAGGAACTCCTGGAACGGGGGTTTATCAGGCCGAGTTCTTCACCTTGGGGAGCTCCGGTCCTATTTGTTAAGAAGAAAGACGGTTCTTTTCGAATGTGTATCGACTATCGAGAGTTGAACAAGTTAACTGTCAAGAATCGGTATCCACTCCCTCGAATCGATGATTTGTTCGACCAACTTCAAGGGTCGAGTTGTTATTCAAAGATTGATCTCCGATCCGGTTATCACCAATTGCGTGTTCGCGATGCCGATATTCCAAAAACCGCTTTCAGAACCCGTTACGGGCATTACGAATTCCAAGTGATGCCATTCGGCCTAACCAATGCACCGGCTGTATTCATGGACCTTATGAATCGGGTGTGCAAACCCTACCTTGACAAGTTTGTCATTGTCTTCATCGATGACATCCTCATATATTCACGAAGCAAAGAAGAGCATGCGCAACACCTCAGAACCATCCTTGAACTACTTAAACACGAGGAGCTCTATGCCAAGTTCTCTAAGTGTGAGTTCTGGATCGAAACTGTTCAATTCCTTGGTCACGTGATTGACAGGCAGGGGATTCACGTTGACCCGTCAAAAATCGAGGCTATCAAAGACTGGCAATCGCCAACCACTCCGACCGAGGTACGGCAGTTTCTAGGACTGGCTGGATACTATCGACGATTCATTGAAAATTTCTCCAAGATAGCCATACCACTTACGACTCTGACCCAGAAAGATAAAAAGTTTGACTGGACTGATAAACAAGAATCGGCATTCCAACTCTTAAAACAAAAGCTTTGCAGTGCTCCAATCCTCTCATTACCCGAAGGCACCGATGACTTCGTGGTATACTGCGATGCTTCACATCAAGGTCTCGGTTGTGTGCTTATGCAACGAGACAAAGTCATAGCTTATGCTTCCCGACAGCTCAAGATTCATGAAAAGAATTACACCACCCACGACCTCGAGCTAGGAGCTGTCGTTTTTGCCCTCAAAATCTGGAGACATTACCTTTATGGTACCAGATGTACAATCTTTACAGACCACAAAAGTCTCCAACACATATTCGATCAGAAGGATCTCAACATGAGGCAACGTCGATGGGTCGAGTTGCTTACCGATTACGACTGCGAACTCAAATATCATCCAGGCAAAGCAAATGTTGTTGCTGATGCTCTCAGTCGGAAAGAGCGAGTGAAACCACTTCGGGTTCGAGCCCTTAGCATGACCATTCACAACAATTTAAACATTCAAATCCTCACTGCTCAACTCGAAGCCTTAAAACCCGAAAATCTCAAAGATGAAGCCTTGCGGGGCATGGATAAACAATTCGAAATCAGACCTAACGGGATTAGGTATTTCTCAAACCGAATCTGGTTGCCTAAATTTGGGAACCTACGAGACTTGGTGATGGATGAAGCTCACAAGTCCAAATATTCTATCCATCCGGGATCCGATAAAATGTACCACGGTATCAAGGACTTCTACTGGTGGCCGAACATGAAAGCCGAAATCGCCACCTATGTCAGCAAATGCCTTACTTGCTCCAAGGTCAAAATCGAGTATCAAAAACCTTCTGGTTTACTTCAACAACCCAGTCTTCCGGAATGGAAATGGGAACAAATTGCCATGGACTTCGTAACCAAACTACCCAGATCCTCAAGCGGTTGCGATACCATTTGGGTGATCGTGGATCTTCTCACAAAATCTGCTCACTTCCTGGCAATCAAGGAATCCGACAAAATGGAACGCCTCACCAACATTTATCTGAAGGAAATCGTGACCAAACACGGTGTTCCAATCTCAATTATCTCCGATAGAGATAGTCGTTTCACTTCACAATTTTGGCAATCACTTCAAAAATCTCTGGGTACTCGACTTGATATGAGTACCGCATACCATCCTCAAACCGACGGTCAAAGTGAACGAACCATTCAAACACTTGAAGACATGCTACGGGCCTGCGTAGTAGACTTCGGTGTAAACTGGGAAAAACATCTACCATTGTGCGAGTTCTCGTACAACAACAGTCATCATACCAGCATCAAAGCTGCACCTTTCGAGGCACTGTACGGTCGTAAGTGCCGGTCACCTATCTGTTGGACCGAAGTTGGGGATAGCCAACTCACAGGTCCAGAAATCATTCACGAGACGACCGAGAGAATCGTTGAAATTCAAAACAAACTCAAAGCCGCGCGTGATCGTCAGAAAAGTTATGCTGACGTGAGACGCAAACCACTCGAGTTCCAGGTTGGGGATCGAGTTCTACTCAAAGTATCGCCTTGGAAAGGCGTAATCCGATTTGGCAAACGAGGGAAGTTGAATCCCAGATACATTGGACCATTCGAGATCCTCGAAAGGATTGGTCCAGTGGCTTATCGATTGCAGCTGCCATCCGAACTCAGCAGCGTGCATCCCACATTTCATGTTTCAAATATGAAGAAGTGTCTGTCTGATGAGGCACTTATCATTCCACTCGATGAAATTCGAGTTGACGAGAAACTTCACTTTGTTGAGGAACCCGCCGAGATCATGGACCGTGAGGTCAAACAACTTAAACAAAGTCGTATTCCCATTGTCAAGGTTAGGTGGAATTCGCGGCGCGGTCCGGAATTCACCTGGGAACGAGAAGACCAAATGCGACTCAAGTATCCTCAACTCTTCACTGATTCAACGTCAAACACAACTTCAACATAAATTTCGGGACGAAATTCTTCTAACAGGGGGAGAATGTGACAACCGTCAATTTAGGACTATAATTTAGTGCCTAATCAAGTTTTAATACATGTAATTAGTTCTGTGTTAGGCTAATTAATGTATCAATTATTATATATATTGTTGAATATATATCTACAATTATGCGATTTGTTTAAATCGTACGAGTTTCAAATCGAATGAATTTCGATACAATAAATACGGACGTTGGTGAACAATTGATCTAAGTAATACAAGGATTTTTAATAAAGTTTTTGTACTTAAAAATATTATGTCAATAATATTTTGTATCCAAGTTTTATCACACAATTTATATAAACGCGAATAATATGTAATTGCGCAAACAAAACGAGACAATGCACCATTTATAATGTAATTATTAAAAAGTTAGTAAAATACTTCAACAAAAGTACTGAATAATTATTCGTATTTTAAAACGTATATTAAAACATAGAAAATAAATATTTAACGTTTAAACGACGGAGTAAACGAACACCGCACGGAGCGCGGTGCGCGGACTGAAAATGGGAGGTGATCCCTTAACCACCTCCCCACCATCTTCTTTCTTTCATTTCTTATTTATCTCTCTCTCTCTTCCTTTTCTTTTCTCTCAAAAACCATCAACCAAAATCAACAAAAATCGCAAAATAAACATACTAAACGACCTCGGATCTTCAAGCCCCTTTGGAAATAAACGACCACCTCGCGACGATCTACACTCCTACCTTTCCGGAATTTCATTTCGGCGATTTGTAAGTTTCCGACACGACTCCGAAAACTCTCGTTTTTAAGTTTTATAACTTGCTAGTTGTTTGTATAACCTTATAATGTCCTAAAATGGGTTGGGTAAAAATATTAGGCCGATCGATGGCCGGAAAATGCGTTTTTGAAGCTTAAATTCCGATCAGACCCCGTACGTCGCATTTGGCCTGGAGCAAATGCGACGCAGCGACCTACGTCGCACTATACCCCCAACGTCGCATATAGCGACGCAGCTTACTACGTCGCATTGACTTGCGAACGTCGCACATAGCGACGCAGACCTTAACGTCGCAAACCGAACCTACGTCGCATTAGCGACGTAGCACCCTACGTCGCTATTGATTTAGCACTGTCGACTTTAGCGACGCAACCCTCTTCGTCGCAAAACCCTACGTCGCAGCCTACGTCGCAGGCTACGTCGCACAAACCAGAACCTCAAAAACACAGATTTTTACTAAGTGTCGAGGCTCGAAATTTTATTGCTTGATTTCACTCAAATTCAAGTCCAGATGCGTTTTTCCTTAAAGCAATATAGTAGAAATAAAAATTTTCCAAGCTGACCTGGCAGCTCGACCCCAGCCAGGGGCTCTGCCCCTTGGACCCCGCCAGGGGCTGCTGCCCCTTGGACCCCGCTAACCAGGGGCGCTGCCCGGACCCCCGTACTTAGATTCCGTAAGCACATTTTACACCAAATGTCAAACTTGTACAACTTCAAAACGCTTACGCGATACAACTTTTCAATCATAATTGGAATTTACTTTTCAAGTATAACACTTCTAAATCAATGAGATAACATCAAGACTATTGTTGCAAGTAATCACCAACGGACCGTACACGTTTTCAAAACATACTTCAAAGATCAAACAAGTCGTTGTAACTTGTATCAAGTCAATCAAACAAGTCGTAGTAACTTGTAACAATACAATCAGCCAAATCGGGGTAATTTGGACATCAAGTTAAACAAACAATTTAAAATGGTAGTCTTTCGAGATACCGGTACAATTAATAACAATTCAAGTGTCATGGACACATTCAGGTTTCAAGCCTTTGGACTTCAATTCACCGCTAATAACTTCAAGTTTATTAAATTAAACACTTCAAGACTCAGGTGAGTTTCATGGCCCCATTTTCACTACTTTTACTAGGGGTGTGATATTACTACTTCATTTTGTTTTACAAGTAGAACGCAAGTGCCAAACTTCAAATACTACATGAGTTTCAAGCTAATCAATTTAAAGTCCTCCATAGCATAGCCTCTAGTATTTATAGCGTGAATGTTAGTATATGATATCATATGGGATTGACAATCCTCATCCGGGTTAGCACGCACTAACCGGTCAAACGGATGTATTAGCATTTGGGAAGACGAGTGTTGATTAGGCACTCGTAGGAGGCATTTCAAGTTAGGTTTCCTTAATTGGGCCTGACAAATCAAGTTAAGCTCAGACTATGTGCTCATGGACAGTATAACTTTTATTTTGCTTAATTGCATTTTAAATTCAATATAAATCTTGCGGTTCTGACAACTATACATTGACATACAAACCTGTGAGCTCACCAGCGTTTTCGCTGACCCATTTTAGTATTTATCACAGGTACCCAGCAGTAGTTTGGCTGCACAAGCAGGAATTATTAGCTCGAGTCAGCATACATACAACTAGAGATTGGACTGCATTATTATATTTTGTAAAAGTAATTATGCTATGTAATCTCTCAATTTCAGGAACCGAGCTAATGTAACTATATTTTGATGTAAACATTTACTTTATCTATACAAGTTTAAAACGACGCATATAGTGGTCGTTCATTATATCTTATGTGCTTTGCATATTGATTAGTGACACCCAAATCAAGCTTCCGCAAATCATTAAATTTGGGGGTGTCACAGAAGCTATCTTCACTGACAAGGATTCATCCCTCAACTACATGTATCGGGAAACCCAGGCAGCCCAACAATAGCCACAAACCCAACCAGCGTTGACCTCTGAAATCACATATGCCAAACGGCCCAAGCATCACATATTTCATAATAGTCATGACAATATGTAGCTAACCTATTCAAACCGCATAATCATCATGCCAACAATTAATACCACTAATAACCAAGTAAACCAAATCACAATATCAACAATCATGTCAATGTATTAACCAATAACCGATAACAAGTCAAACCAATAACCGAAAGTTCATCCGTTGCAACCAAACTCGTTACAACGGAATTGAACCGAGGAATACAATTCCACTCACCAAATATTTACGCCTGATTGCCAACTCAGAGGTCTTATCTTACTGAGTGGCCGTCCGCTTATCTGGAAACAACAAAGATAACAAGTTAGTATCTTGTCCCACAACTTAATCCAAATCATAATCCATATCTTACACCATAATCTTATCATATATACTCCACTTATCAACTTAGTTAAATCATTTAACATCATACGAACTTAAAATACAAATTGCTGGAAAACCCAAGGAAGCCGCCGGCTTGGGTAGGGAAGCCGCCGGCTTGGCTGAGAAGCCGCCGGCTTGGCACCCTGGCCCGCCGGGTGAATTAACTTTTTGCACATCAGAACTTAACCTCCTAAATAAGCCTGTTCAGACCGCCGGGTTGGGGTCCAAACCAACCGGCTGACCACATGAAGCCGCCGGCTTCAGTGATCAAGCCGCCGGCTTGATCATAATTTCAGCAGCAACAGGAACATCAAACAACATACGGACCAAAAACCAAATTTCACCAATTTCACTTACAAACTCGAAATTACTCCATTATAAACCTCAACTATCATGTATAATCATATAATAACAACTAACAAGTTTATCTAACTCAAACATCATCATCAATTCACAAAATCATCAAAACCCTAACTCATAACTAACTATGAAGAACACAACTAATTCTAACATATAATCATAATGTAATCAACTCATATCAACATATTATCAACCTATAATCATGTTATAACCAATTTCTATCTTCAATTCTTACAATCACTTCATATCCTAATTTATCCAATTTAAGTTATAAAACTTCAAGAACACTTACCCAAATGAAGAACAAAGAAGATAATGATGAACAAGATGATTGAAAGCTTCTTTCTAGTTATAGAAATCAAAACCACAATTTAATTAGTTGATTTCATTGATTTCTTTGTAAAGGATTTGAGAGAAATAGCTTGAGGAACCAAAATGAAATGGGAAGAGTGTGGTGGAATGATCCAGATAAATCCCACCGCCCCAATTTTTATTATGTATAAATTATACCCGCTTCCTAGCCTATTGTCTGGAACCCGAAAATACCCGAAAGTCAAAATACTTTTATTTTACCGTGAACTTTGTTTATTTAAAACAAACTATATTTTATTAGTCACAATAAAACCTGCGACTCTTTTAACCGTTTATTTTCAAATAAACCATTTAAACTTAATAAAATACAATTTATTTCCAGGCCCAGAAACAGGATGTTACAGGTTTAGGGTTTGAGGTTTGGGGTTTAGGGTTTAGAAAGATTTAGGTTTTAGCGTTTTGTAAAGTGTTTAGGGTTTAGGGTTTGTGGTTTAGGGTTTGAGGTTTGGGGTTTCCCCTAAACCCTAAACGCAACACTTTAACACATGTGTTATTAAATGTGAAACCCACCAAAAAAATGAAAAAAAAAAACTTTTCGAAAGTATGTCTTGAGGGACGGCAAATCGAATAGGAGAAAACGACGAATTTAATGGTGCAATTTTCATAATTTTTCGATTTTTCGTTTGTGAGATAATTGATGTTGGGGGTAAATGGATTTTGTACATGTGGAACATTCTCTTTGTACACATGGCTTGATATCATTGGTTCCCTCATTCTCACACAAATTCCTATTATCATTTGAACCGTACCCTAAATATTAATACATCTTAGCATTTGTCTTAAAGTTGAATTAAGGTTGAAACCTAAATTGCTCTCAAAAACTTATTATGCACATGGACTTTGTTTCATACTCCATAATAATAATGTAATACACCAATACATATCCTTATTCCCTCTCAATTTACCTTTTAATTGATAATAGCTGTTAATTTGTTTCTCAAATAATCGTTTGCATAAAGATTACGTGATTACCCTAAATAAATAAACGTAATTGCTACTAACATATTTAGATTCACAACCGATTATTCACTGCCATCAATAACCAGCCACTTCATTTTTCAGGACCCTACATTTACCAATATAACACCATTTCTATACACTGTACAAAAAATAAAAATCATGCGGCCCTCACTTTTTCCAACCGATTACAAATCGATTAACCGATTGGATGGCAAACCGGTTCGAAACCGATTCGTCGGATGGCATCGAAAAGCAAACCACTTGCCAACCGATTAGCAAGTGGTAATTGTGCCACTGGGACTGCTCTAAGAGAGTTTAGTTTTCCTCATATATATCTTTCTCATTCATAATGTTTTTCTTTATACGTAGGACACCTAACTAATGAGCATTATGAGTATTAATCGGCCAATTAATCTTTTCATAATGTTCTTCTATAATGTTATAGTGGTTACATTATTAAGTCATTATAAGCCATTAAACTAAGTTTAATACCACCTATTGAGTAGTCATAAGGTTCCTCCATAATGTTGAAGAGGTTACAAGATTAAGTCATCACATACAGTTAAACTACGTTAAATACAACCCATTGAATTTATGAGCCATAAACTACGTTTAGTACTAACCATTGAGTGTTGATTATAAGTGGGAAAATTTATGGGTCGGGTCGGATCACATGTCTAGATGAGTTTGAGTTTAAAAGGGTACAAGTCTAGATGGGTCATTTAAAAGGTTGTGTCTAAATGGATTCGGGTCAAATGTCTCGAGTCGGGTCGACCCATTGGGTTTCCACCTAACTTTTTTTTAAATTAAGTAAAAAATGAAAAAAATAAAATGAGATGTTCAGAAAAAATTATGACCCGCTACACCCGTTTAAACCCGTTGATTAATGGTTATAGATTTGGAGCATATATTAGATATCAACTAAGACCCATCTAAAAAAATAGAGGATCCAATCAACTTATCCCCTTATAAATATTACCTAACTAGTGTTGGTGCCCCGCTTTGCTGGGTGTAAATTTGATATAAAAAAAATTGTTCAATTTTAACATATTTTACCAAAAGAATCTAACTTAGCCATAACAAAATATATCATAGATAAAATATTCATAATTATATTTTAGCATTTGCTATATGATTTGTTAGAGATTTATTCCAATTCTTTTGTCATATAGAATTTTATTCTGTTCAAATCAATACTTTTATATTCATAATTATTATAATGAAAAAAATATACTACCTATATAAAAATGAAAGGCTAAAACTTACAATTGTGAATTTTGATGGTTACATGTATAATAAATGGAAAAATAGTACCAAATAGTTACTCCATGTTGTAACGAAAATAAAGAGAGGTTTATTTCAATAAATAATAAATTTATAGGGAAAAGTGAATATGTGGTTGTCATGTACCTAAGTTTAGGTGTAGAAACACATCAAAATTACATTTTTTAATAATTGAAATAATGAAAATTGTCATACATACTTATTTTTGTCATTTCCTATCAACAATTAGTAGTTTTGCAAAGCTTTGTTACATTTTATGGAAATCAAAGTATATAACACTTTAATATTAATAATAAGTGTTATCCACGTGTTGCAACCTACATAACAAAAAATGTGAGTTTTATTCATGACAAAAAGGTTATACAAGCTCATTTTGAATCAATAAAACGTAGTTTGATGTGGTTCTACACCTAAGCTTAAGTACATGACATCCACGTATTCACTTTATTTATTCACTTTTCCTAAATAAATTAAAATGAAACTTTACCAATACAACCCTACAAATTTCAAAAACCATGGACTGGTTTTCTTTTACAAAAACATTTCCAGACCCTTCCTCTTTACTTTAGGCAAGAACCTTCTCAACTTTCTCTCTCTCCCTAAACAAAGTTGCAGGGTTTTCCTTTTACCAAAATTCGTTTTATAATCATCAGATTTATAGGTGGTCACACGGATTAAACACCATCACCGTTGATCAGGAAATCAAAATAATTACCAATCCCGTTAACGCCGAACGTCGAAAATCAGGTTCCGCCAAATCTGGTCGGAAAAATTTCTGGCAAACTGCCGCCGCCGCTGCATGAAAAGTTTTATACGATTCCGGCGATGATGATATCCAACAACGTCGAGGGTTTATGATCCTGTGAATATTAGGTTACAACTTTCAATCATTTTTCACAAAACTTTGCTTACTGTATTAACAATATATTTATTGATTTTGTGGTTTGATTATATATTTGATGGTGTCTTGTTTGATGATCAGGTGCTAATTTTAATTTTACAACTCTTAATTTTTGGGCAACAGTTTGTTTGAAAGTGTGTCGGTCCTCTCTTTCTGCAAAAAGAAGACATAAATTTAATTTTAGTTTTAATTTTACATCTAGGCCCCTACAAAATGGAAGTTACATTAACAGTAACCATTAGATCCATAAATAACCAGGTCTAAACTTGCCACCGATGAATATCAACAATATCATTTCATCTGAAAAAAAAATTCAGCACCTTAGCTTGCTATCTGGGACTAGGATGTCACTAACTTAATGCACACATTGCAGCGAAGCTCAAAAATCCAAATCAATAATAATTAAACAATGGCCAAGATCCACAAAACCCTAATTTTCCTAATATGGGTAACGATTTATTGCTCGATTCAAGTCCTTGCAAAGAAATCCCTCCGTCCAATTTCAGTAAGTTTCCAATCTGGTACATATTCAATCACATCTGGGTTTTCCGTAAGTCCTTGATTTTTTTTTTATATTTGAATGTATTTCAGGATACCGAGGTTAGAGAAAAGAAGCAAAATTGTTACTCAGAAATCGAACTGTAAGCTCAATTCCAAATTTATCTTCTTTAATTTTACATCCTCAAAAAAGGTTGAATTTTGAGATTGTATTAAAAAATTTGACTTCTAAAGTTGTAACCTTTGCTTGTTAGGTGTCAACTGAAATATTGTTTTTTTAAGTAAATTTGCTATTGTGTAACTGTGTCAGAGTTTATCTAATTACTGTAACAAGTTGTATGTTGAGTAAGTCGTACATGATGTATTCGCAAACGATGGCCGTAGGAATGTATTCGAGCAAGAAACGATGAAGGATATAAGTGTTTAGGTGGTTCAGGTGATCGATGTGATCGAACAGACATATTAGCGAGTCAAATGATGTTTGGGAGTGCAAATTTTAGGGGCTTAGAATGTATTTGCATTTTGAACGAATTATGCCTTTTTTAAGTAATCGGAAAGAATTTGCGGTTTATCTTATTTTAGCGGAAAAACACACATTTTTAAGCGTGTGCAGTGGTGCTTATTTTGAATGCAATAAGCACTTTATTTTAAGCTTTCCTGAACACCCTCTCAACGTTACTAATCATGAAATTAGGATTGGGGTCTATAATAACATAATTCACATTGGTTATGATATACGCGTGTGCACTATAGTGCCGGTTGGTTATCTAGCAACTATCGGTCTCCACAAGTTAACATCACATTCCCGCCAAGAAAAAACATACCTGTATTGCAATGTAGAAGAATGTCATGAAAATTTACTTCTAGTTAACAAAATAAACCTTTACGGAAATGATATGTTTTTAGCGATATGGATATTGATCTATTTATTGGTGTACTATTGTGGGGTGAATAGAGGATACTGGGGTGCGCAATGCAAGTCTTCTATGGTTGCAAAAGAGAACTGTGCTTTAAGATGCCTGTCACCTCAGTGCTATGAGCTTATATATGAAAGTGATCCGGTAAGCAATCGTCAAATTTGATATGTATATTTTTTAACCATGCTGTTCAATTAGGATTCATATACCTATTGTTTTGTTTGGTGGGTGTTTGTGATTTTATCAGCTGGAAGAAGGGGAGAAAGATTACGTGAGAAGTCAGGAGTACAAGTACTGTATGCACAGGTTAGATCCATTTGGTGTTTAGCATTTAAATTTCTCGATTATACTTTGAAATATGCATTTTACTATATTACTCCGTATTAAATAATAAGGATGGAATTTTGACCCATTTAGTTATGAGTGGGTCTATACGGGGTATTGTTCTATATATCAAACGGATCAAATCATATGTCCAATAATTTTGATATGGGAAAGTAGCCCCAACTGTATTTTAAATGAATACGACCTCCTAAATCGTTTACTATCAATTTTTTAGATTAATATTGTAAGTTTACAACACTATTGTTTTTGTAATATAAAACGTGAAGTTATTGCAAGTGTTTGTTTGTCAACTCCGTAGGTTTCAACCTGCACCTGAAAAACAAAACATGACCTGTATGGCTGTATCAAAGCTAACTTGATCTGCCTGTCACACTTCCTCTTTGAATTAAAATCACAACAGTTAGCGTCCAAAGCTTAGAGTGTAATTGAAAGCGTACTACATTTATCAAGAACCAAACCATACAATAAAGTAAACTTCAAAAGTTAAATGGGGATAAACATTTTTTAAACATTGGGAAGTTTGTAAACAGACACAAATAAAAGAAAAATGTTTTTTATGTTACGAAGCAAATAAAATATCACTATATATGAAGTAGTTAAACAGTTTTATATTATTATATGTTAATATGATATAATTAAATAAAAGACTATTTTTTATGATCAGAAGTTTTAAAATTCATGGTAGCATGAGGCATTTGTACTCATGTAACTTGCTAGGTTTGAGCTGTTCAAACTCTAAGTAAAGTGTCCGACTGTTATAGATAATTTTCTTTATGATTTAATCAAAAGGGACCTTGTGATACGATTGTGCTATTAGTAGTTAATTTAATGAGTAAGTAAGTAAGTTTAGCTAAAACTTTTTCCAAAAAGGAAATGCTGTTATTTGTACGACACTTCCTACAGAAGAACTTTTTGTGTTTTCATGAGAGAAGGATGTGGATTTTTGCCTGTATAGGTTTTTCTTGATGTGAATATACATTGGAATGTCTTTTTCACTATTAGATAGGATCGAATGAATATTAGAGTTGTCGATTTTGGATCCATTTATCAGATTATAATCTAACCGTTTATTTTGTTTGTTTTCTAGATTGTCATTAGGAGAGAGCTTGAATGGTGTTAGAGGTTCTTTTTGACTAAAACTTGGAGTATTAAATTTCAACCAAAGGCAAAGAGGCCTTGAAAGCTTCGATTCCCAGATGAAATGTTATTGTGTTTTGAAGTATCATTGGGATTTTTGCACTCAATGACATTGGTTGCACAATATAATCTTCACTAGCTCAAACAGTTTGTTTTGTTTATGTAAAGATGCAGTTAACTTGTGTAAATGACCGTGTGCATTGTTCTTTTGTACCTTTCACGTTAGCACTTGTTCTGTTTGAATGAGGATGGCATTAACATCAGAAGTGTTTATAATCAGTTTTGAGTTTGGAGAGAGAGTAAGAGAAAAATGTTGTGCCTAACATTAAAACACCAACTTTTAATGCAGTTAGTATGTAATTTATGTTCCTGAGCGTGGCGGTAAATTTCAAATCGAGGAACACGAAATGGTCGTGATGAAGGTTGTTAACATTGAGATGTTCCTTCAGATTTTTTTTATCTTTATAGAATCGTAATCTCAAATTCAAATTGGAATTTGAGTATCTTACTTAAGGTCATACAATTTTTCATGTGTTGTACTTTTATATCAAAGACTAAATGCTATAGTTTAAATACGATCGTAACAAATAATGCTCTACGACTTCTATGGTTTTAGATTACAAAATTTATTAATAAAGATATAGACTCTACAATCTTTGAATCCTTTTAAATAGTTAACTCATAATCATCAAGTTATTGTTTTATAGATCATGGGCGGGACACGTATATAAATTTATATATTCATAGCAATATTTTCTACGAGTAATAATTTTTTTTAAAAAACACAATGAAAATTAACAAAACCAGTGAACACCTATTAGTAATATATTACACATTTTGGATGTTTTTTTTAAGAGAAAATATTTCCAATATACCTCTAACATTACTAATAATATTTGAAAACCTACTTGAAATTACTAACATACCTATATGTATTAATATCTCATTAATACCTTAATTAATGAACTTTAGAATGCTAAACATATGACATTTAATTCTTTCTTCTTTTGCAGGTTAACTTCAAGCAAATACCCCTTGATTCATTTTTGTGATTACACTAGCATTTTAATATCAATACTTTTAAGAATAAAGACTTTTTTTTAAACTGAATTAATATAAATTGAGTCTTAATCGCAATTTATAAATTTCATACTTCTTAATTAATTTATGTACAATTTTATGCTCCAATTTCGAAAAGATTGGTGAATCAATCGTAGTAGTTAAACAAATGAACGGTTTAATCACCGGTCCAATTTTCAAAATATGAATAACAAATGATCATAAATCAACCACTTGGAAATACGTAAATGTGACCATCATGTTCGGCGAAGAACTTCTAGAAAGAATCGATTTGTATGAATGCGTAAGGTTAATTCGCTATGTATCATGTCAATATATTAATTCTGAAGTAAATATGGTAAACATGTCATGAATCAGTGAATCACCAAAAGACATCAAATACAGTCTAATCAAACATAAAATGACATAATAAGATCAAAGTTGAGGCTAAAGTAATGAAGAAACAATGAAAAACTGAATAGCAAAACATGTGATTTCTGCACACGAAAACTGTACGATCTAGTTACATGTAAAAAATGAAAGTATTTTTGATCTAATTATATTATAAGTACATACAATTTGTCCCTTTTTACATACACAACAACGTACGAAAATCATTTTCATTTATGTCTCTTTAGGTCACCAAACTCTTCCGACTAATGCTTCCCCTCTTCTTATAGCTTCAGCGTCCTCTCATCGAGCGTCATTTTCGCTATTAACTTCACAACTTTTACTTGATCATTCTGACTAATCCAATTAACCATGGAACGTGTTCTTCAATTTAAGTAAGTTTCCAATCTGGTTCATATTCAATCACATCTGCGTTTTCTGTAAGTCCTTGATTTTTTTTTTATGTATTTTAGGATACCGAGGTTAGAGAAAAGAAGCAAAATTGTTACTCAGAAATCGAACTGTAAGCTCAATTCCAAATTTATCTTTTTTTTATTTTACATCCTCAAAAAAGGTTGAATTTTGAGATGGTATTCAAAAATTTGACTTCTAAAGTTGTAACCTTTGCTTGTTAGGTGTCAACTGAAATATTGTTTTTTTAAGTAAATTTGCTATTGTGTAACTGTGTCAGAGTTTATCTAATTACTGTTACAAGTTGTATGTTGAGTAAGTCGTACATGATGTATTCGCAAATGATGGATGTAGGAATGTATTCGAGCAAGAAACGATGAAGGATATAAGTGTTTAGGTGGTTCAGGAGATCGATGTGATCTAACAGAAATATTAGTGAGTCAAATGATGTTTGGGAGTGCAAATTTTAGGGGCTTAGAATGTATTTGCATTTTGAACGAATTATGCCTTTTTAAAGTAATCGGAAAGAATTTGCGGTTTATCTTATTTTAGCGGAAAAACGCACATTTTTAAGCGTGTGCAGTGGTGCTTATTTTGAATGCAATAAGCACTTTATTTTAAGCTTTCCTGAACACCCTCTCAGCGTTACTATTCATGAAATTAGGATTGGGGTCTATAATAACATAATTTACATTGGTTATGATATACGCGTGTGCACTATAGTGCCGGTTGGTTATCTAGCAACTATCGGTCTCCCCAAGTTAACATCACATTCCCGCCAAGAAAAAACATACCTGTATTGCAATGTAGAAGAATGTCATGAAAATTTACTTCTAGTTAACAAAATAAACCTTTACGAAAATGATATGTTTTTAGCGATATGGATATTGATCTATTTATTGGTGTACTATTGTGGGGTGAATAGAGGATACTGGGGTGCGCAATGCAAGTCTTCTATGGTTGCAAAAGAGAATTGTGCTTTAAGATGCCTGTCACCTCAGTGCTATGAGCTTATATATGAAAGTGATCCGGTAAGCAACCGTCAAATTTGATATGTATATTTTTTAACCATGCTGTTCAATTAGGATTCATATACCTATTGTTTTGTTTGGTGGGTGTTTGTGATTTTATCAGCTGGAAGAAGGGGAGAAAGATTACGTGAGAAGTCAGGAGCACAAGTACTGTATGCACAGGTTAGATCCATTTGGTGTTTAGCACTTAAATTTCTCGATTATACTTTGAAATATGCATTTTAATATATTACTCCGTATTAAATAATAAGGATGCAATTTTGACCCATTTAGTTATGAGTGGGTTTATACGGGGTATTGTTCTATATGAGAGTCCCGTAATTCACTATTGTTTAGTGAATTGGAATCGCAAAGTGTAAAGTTGATTGTAGAAGGGGGGGGGGGGGGGGGGGGTTGAATACAATCTAACAACTAATTTCAAATTTTAATTAAGTTAATTTGTTAGTTAATTGTTTAACAGAAACAGAGTATAACAGATATATGGATATGACAATATTAAAGTAACGAAGTAATGATAGCTAAAAGGATGAATTATATTGATCATACAATTCACAAGTGATGAATGCGGAATGGATTAACCAAAGTTAATCCAATTCAAACACTTAGCTAATCTATTACAAATGAGATGAACAGCAGTGGACAAACACGCTGACTGTTCACTCGCTGGATCGTTAAGTCGTGCTTAGACTAACTACTCACTGACATACAAGTGATTAACACGATTTATACGACTAGCCTCTACAGTACAAAACACTGAACTATTTATACTACAAGAGTTCCTAAAATATCGCCTATAAAATAAGATCTTGGAATGACACGTGTCGCTGCTTAATTGGCTTGATCTCTGATGAACCGACATTCTGCGGGTCCCAATTCTGTTACCGCAAATATCTCGTTATCTTAAAACCAATCATGCGCTGCCACGTAATCTTTCGGACATACTTTAAGTTGGAACACTCTTGCTGATGTATAGATAAGTACAGTACTTTTTGTACTTGATGATTGAGAGGCTTTATTGAGTAGTCCCTGAAGATGCAGAAATCCTCCTCACTCACTGCGAGCTAACATGCTCTTGTAGAATGACTTGAACTAGAGATCTTCAGTGACTATCTATTATTCTGGCAGTAACTTTTGCCTTTATTGATTTGAAGAGGTAAAGCTCTCGGTGACGTTGATCAGCGACACACCAAGTTGAGCTTTAATCTTCCTCAGCATATCAAGCAGAATGAATGACGATCAGCGAAACCTATCTTCAGCAACGGCAGCTTTGATACAATCCATTTCTTCATCGAGTAGTGAACAGTTGAGTTGGTCAGCGACCAGCGACTCAGCATGGTCAGCGACAAGTGACTCAATTATCTCCCCCTAAATGATTGTGATCGAAGCTCCCTAGACAAACTTGTTGCTGTGAAAGTTTATAGTCAGTGTTTAAAGAATTTAAACATTCAGTGATTTACACTTTGATCCATTCAATTTTCTTTTTGGATTCTTTTGATATGATCTGAGTTTTGCACTTTGGTATTCTCAAATGATCAGATATTATTGAACTGCAAAATATAAAGTACAGATAGTTTTTCAGTTACAATAAACCTAATCTATTACAAACTTTAAACCTTCTATCTTCAGCGATTAGATAAATAGCAGAAATTCCTACTATCTTCAGAGATCAGATAAATAGCAGAGATTCCTACTATCTTCAGCGATCAGATAAATAGCAGAGATTCCTACTTTCTTCAGCGATCAGATAAATAGCAGATATTCCTACTATCTTCAGTGATTAGATAAATAGCAGAGATTCCTACTTTCTTCAGCGATCAGATAAAACAGTGATTCTTGGTATATCAAACCTATTATCTTTAGCATGACACCCTCTCACGAAGCTTTAACCGACTGAAAATCAATGAAAATGAAGAAAGATTCATTGCTAAGCTTCAGATACTAATCCGGATAGAGAAGGATTCATTGCTAAGCTGAAGTGGCACAAATATTGAATAAAATCGCCAAGAAAATTGTAACTCAAATACAGGAAATATGTAAGTTTTGTGATATGATTTCCAAGTATCAGCTACTTTGACAGCGTCAGCGATTTTAAAGATGATATGATTTCCAAGTATCAGCGATTTGTCACGAGCAACATTGGTTTTTACATTCATTTGCACATTTTCTCCCCCTTGATAATACCACGAAGTAGATCAGTATTTCTCTGGTAGCATCAGCAACAATTGAATATTTCTCCCCTTGATGATAGCAAGAAATACTGCAGCAAATGTTTGATCCTTTTGTAATAGGTGATTGGTTTTCTCATTATCATTAGCTTGTGTTTTAGCTAATGGATCATTGAAAACAGAGGGAACAGCCTGTATCTCTCCCTGTGACTGGAGAGAGATATTGACAGCTGGTGCAGTGAAAGATGAGAGATAGCTCGGGTCTGTAGCCAGTGATGTGACACCAGCGAAGAGTGTGTTATCACCCACTGATGTCACTTGCCCTTTGTTTAAAACATCATCCTTTTGTGAGAATAATGAGTGGCTCATGGGTTGACTCGATAAAAGTTTGTGAGTTGAAGGCTTGATTTTAGCAAGAATGCCCACAGTGACTGAACGTTCAGACCCTGTTTCATCCTTGGCGTCCGTAGACGTCTTCTTTTTGAAAGTTCTTTTAGAGGTTGGTGAAGTTTTCTTTGGTGGTTGACCAGTTTTGGTCACTGGGGGTGTTTTCAGTGACATGGTTAGTGTAGGTGTAGGAGCGGACGAATGTACAGCAGTTTCATGCTGGATTTCAAATAATCTCTGTTTTCTCATGAGAGCATACAAAAACACTTTCACTGGTTTTATTAAAGATATTGAGAACATATCAGGGTTAATCTTAAAAAAAATAAAAATTTTTTTTTAACCCTTTTTACTTCAGTGATCAGTATCTTCACATACTCTGTTTTTGAACACAAAAAAAATTTCTTTGATGATTTTGAAAAACTGTTGTAGCAAGATTTTTGATTTCTGCAAAGGCTCGAAGAGCTTTAAACTTTTGCAGAAATGATGTATGTAAACTTTGATTTTGATCTTGCTACCAATGAAAAAGAAATTACTTCCATAACAGAGTGACAAGGGAATGATTGTTAAATAGGCGTTATGTGAAATGAGATGAAGAGTCGTTTTTATAATGGAGTTATGTGGGCATTATGTGGTTGAAAATGGATCGTCGTGATTGATGATGGTGGTAAGTAGAGGTGGCATAGGGGTGATAATTAACGGTGGTTAGTGGTATAGGGGTGATGATTGTAGAGCTTGGTGGTATTAATGGTGATTGGAGAGGTGCGCCGAAAAAGTACACTTGACGTAAGAAAGAGAGTATGTCAGAGGTGCGAATTTTGTGACACACCGAAATGATTAATCGCTTAACCATTATTGATGAATGAATCAGGGTGTCCCTGATGAACATAATCATATGAATTGATTATGTTAAGAAAAGAAACAAAAATATTCAAGAATAATAATCATGATTTTCCATTTGCCTGAGATATTGTCTCACTGATTTAGTCACAACTTAGAATACTGACTAAGTCATAGAGATTTGATCACTGACAAATATGAATCATGGTTATCATTTTTGAATATGAATGTTATTTATTTAAAAAGAAATGAATATTAATTATGCCTGTATAAAGGTTATATCATAGAGACTTTTCTTTCACTGATCATGTTACAGCTTAGAATACTAACAAGATCAGCTAAGGAAGGAATAAGTCTCTGAGATAAGATTAATATGAAAGCAAAAGTAGGGTTTTTTTTTATTTATTTAAAAAGAAAGAATGAGTATAGATTATGTCTGATATGAACTATGTAATACTTTACTATATTAACTTTTACTGATCTAGTTACAACTTAGAATACTAACTAAATCAGCTAAGGAAAAATATAGGACAATAAAATATAGATCATAAAGAGACATAACAGATACTCAATTTATTAAAAATTGAGGCTTTTTGCTTCTTTTTTTTTAAAATAACTAACTGAGCTTGATAGCTGGGCTAGTCATTTAAGTTTAACATGTCAAGCTCGCTGATAAGAAAATTAAATCTTTTCTCATCTAAAGGTTTTGTAAACAAATCAGCGAGTTGGTAATCAGTTGGGATAAAATGCAATTCAATATCATCTTTCATCACATGGTCCCTGATGAAATGATATCGGACATCAATGTGCTTTGTCCTAGAGTGCATTACTGGATTGTTGGCAATGGCTATAGCACTTTGACTATCACAGTAGATTGGTATCTCACTGAAGTCAAAGCCATAGTCAGCAAGTTGATTTCTCATCCAGAGAATTTGAGCAGTACAGGCACTGGCAGCAACATATTCAGCTTCGGCAGTTAAAGTTGAAACTGACAAGCTTTTCTCCAAGAAACTGACAGCTACCAGAAGTGCTCTTTCTATCCAGCTTACATCCAGCGTGATCAGAATCAGAATATCCTTTTAGTGAGAAATTTGAACCTGATGGGTACCAGAGACCAAGATTTGGTGTACCCTACAGATATCTGAATATCCTTTTGACAGCGAGCAAATGTGATTCTTTAGGATCAGCTTGATACCTAGCACAAAGACATGTAGCAAACATAATGTCTGGTCTACTAGCAGTTAGATACAGCAGCGACCTGATCATTCCTCTGTAAGCAGTAATGTTTACAGATTTACCATCAGGATCAGCATATAGCTTTACTGCAGGTGATATGGGTGTAGCAAGGGTTGAGCAATTAGCAAATTCAAATTTCTTTAACAGATCTTTAACATATTTTCCTTGACTTATAAAAATTCCAGTTTTGATTTGTTTTATTTGCAGACCAAGGAAAAATATTAATTCACCCATCATGCTCATCTCATAACTTTTGGTCATGAGATCAGAAAATTCCTTGCACATGTCACTGTTAGTAGACCCGAAAATGATATCATCAACATAGATCTGGACTAATATGACATCTCTCTTATCTCTTTTGATAAATAATGTGCTATCAATTTTTCCTCTGACGTAGCCACATTTTATCAGGTAGACAGAGAGAGTGTCATACCACGCTCTGGGAGCTTGTTTTAGTCCATACAGGGCTTTATCAAGTTTGTAAACATAACCAGGATGTTTTGGATCAATGAATCCAGGTGGTTGCTTGACATACACTTCTTCCTGCAGCTTGCCATTCAGAAATGCACTTTTCACATTCATTTGATATACTTTAAACTTCTTGTGAGCTGCATAAGCTAGAAATAGCCTGATTGCTTTAAGCCTAGCCACTGGTGCAAAGGTTTCGTCATAGTCAATGCCTTCTTGCTGACAGTAACCTTGTGCAACCAGTCTAGCCTTGTTTCTTGTTACCACACCATCAGCATCCATTTTATTCCTGAACACCCATCGTGTTCCAATTACTGATTTACCAGCAGGTTGAGGCACAAGCTTCCAAACTTTATTTCTTTCAAACTGAGATAGCTCTTCTTGCATGGCAGCTATCCAGTGATGATTAGTGAGTGCTTCATCAACCTTCTTTGGTTCCATCAGTGACACAAAACTTACAAACAAACAAAAGTTAGCAGTTGCTGATATTGTCTGAACCCTGGATTGTGGATTACCAATAATCAGTTGATTATCAATATGTTTTGTCCACTTAGTCATTCGCTGAGGTTCAGCAGTGACTGTCTTATCCGGTGATGGTTCATGTGTCAGATCAGCATCAGAAACATGAGTATTGTTGTTATGAGAGTTTTGGTTTGGACATTGAGTTGATGATGATGGGACATCAGTAGGTAAAGATGATGTCCCTGAATTATTCTCAGCTAAAGTAGAGCTAGAATTGATTTCAGGAATATTATCTTCCCCTTCAGAGTCTGATGAGAAATTTTCATATTTCTTATCATTTGATTTTCTTTCATTTGATGAATCACCATCCATTTTGTTAAAAACAAGATTTTCATACTCTTTAGGATTAGTGAGAGACTCATCATATGATTCATCAAAAGTAACATCCATTGATTCCTCAATACATTCTCTTCTTTTATTGTAAACTCTGAAAGCTTTGGAGAGAATTGAGTAACCAACAAATATTCTTTCATCAGCTTTTGGATCAAACTTTCCTAAGTGATCTCTTTTGTTTAAGATGTAGCAAGTGCTACCAAAAACATGGAGAAAACTTATGTCGGGTTTTCTCCCTCTTAACATCTCATATGCTGTCTTATTATGTCGTTTGACAATCAGTGACCTATTCTGAGTATAGCAGGCAGTATTCACTGCTTCAGCCCAGAAATAGGTCTTAAGACCAGCATCAATGAGCATTGACCTTGCAGATTCAATTAAGGTTCTATTTCTCCTTTCTGCCACCCCATTTTGTTGGGGTGTTCTTGGAGCTGAAAAGTTTTGAGAAATACCTTTTGAATCACAGAAAGTTTCTAGGTCAATATTTCAAAATTCAGTGCCATTATCATTTCTTAAATGTTTTACCGTGACATCATTTAGATTCTCCATTTTCTTGACAAAGGATATGATTTCGCTGGCAGCTTCACTTTTAGCTTTGAGAAAAAAATACCCAAGTGTATCTGGAGTATTCATCCACGATTACCAAGCAGTATCTCTTTCCACCAAGACTTGAAGTACTCACTGGTCCAAATAGATCCATATGAAGTAGATAGAAATATTCAGTTACTGATGATGTTTGTTTACTTTTGAAGGAAGAACTGTGATTCTTTCATTTCTCACATACTGAACAAAGCTTGTCTTTGTTGTAAGACAATTTTGGAAGTTCAGTTACTAAACCATGTTTGTTTAACTTGTTGATAGCTTTTAGATTCAGATGAGAAAGTCGCTTATGCCATAACCATTTTTCTTCTGAAACAGTTCTGGAATAAAAACACGTCCCAGACTGAGCTGAGTCCATATTGACTACATAAGTTATGCCTTTTCTGTTAGCAGCAAGCACATCACTTCCTTTCTTGTTATAAACAACACCAGCTTCATGATCAAATAGCACCTTGTTCTTTGAATCACAAAATTGACTGATACTTAGCAAATTGTGCTTCAGTCCCTCCACATATTCAACTCTTTTGAACATCACATTCCCATTTGTTAAGACACCATATCCCCTTGTTTTGCCAACCTTGTTGTCACCAAACACTACATCAGGACCTCTTTCATCCTGATAGTCACTGAGCAGGGACTTGCATCCTGTCATATGCCTGGAACATCTGCTGTCCAAGTACCAGATAGTCTCTCTAAGAATACCTTTGTAGATGCTATCAGTATCCCAACCAGATGCTGAACATTTTTGAGCTACTTCCTTGATGTCTTCATGGTATTCAGTGTCATCAGCCATCAAACAATAATCTTTGTCCGAGCAAATCATTGCTTCTTCATCATCGGATGAAGAGGATGAATCAGAGTCGCTGAGTGAACTTTCTTCAGCGACAAACCCTTTTCTCTTCGTCTTCCCTGATTTGGACATAGCCTTCAGCTTTTTGTACTTTTCCTTGTATTTGTTGTACTTGTCATTTCTGAACATTGGCTTTTGTTCAGGGATTGGATTGACTGACTTTGATCTACATTCAGCTGCAAAATGACCGGGTTTGCCACATTTGTAGCATTCACCCTTAGATTGAAAATTATCAGATGATGGAGCACCAGTGAATCTTTTTGATCTGGTGTTTCTTCTGAAATTAGCAACCATCATGGCCATGTCTTTTTCAAGCTTCTCCAGACCTTCATCATATTCATACTCTCGTTGTTCTTCAGTACCTTCACCTTCTTCTTCAGCTATCATCGACTTTGAGCTTTTCTTAGACATTTTTGATTTCTGTCTCTGATCGATTTCATCAAGCTCAGCTACGAGGGCATTAGATATCTTCTGACTTCCAAGAGTAGCACGAATATGCTCACTCTGATCAGCTTGCTTTTCAGACTGCTCCCAGTTGAGCAAAATACCATAGACTTGAGTAAGATTAAGAACTGAATAATCATTCCTCTGTCTGGTACTCGTGGTTCCCCAAATCTTCCTTGGTAACAACTCCAGGAATTTTTCAAAAACAAATCGTTGTTCCTTGCCTATACCAGCCTTCTCCATTTTATTCATCAGCGACTGGTATCTGGTGTAGGTTGACAACAGAGATTCATTTGGTTCCATTGCGAAAAGCTCATACTAGCGAGTGAGATTAACTTCCCTGCAACGAATAATATCAGGAGTTCCAATATATATATTCCTAAGGGTGTCCCACATGTCTTTAGCAGTTCTACAAAGTCTGATAGATTCGAACACTTCATCAGGAAGTGCCATGCTTATGTAGATTTTAGCTTGTTTATCCAGTCTAAGCAATCGTCTATCCTCATCCGACCATTGTTCCTCTCTTTTGGGCACAACCATTTCTGGTATAGCAGGAGTAGTAGCTGTAGCAATGACAGCAGGAACAATTGTGGTTGGAATGTTGGGACCATTGGTTATTGTATTACAGAGACGGTCGTCAATTAGGTCTAAAAACATCATCATTCGGGACATCCAAGTTTCAATCCTTGAAGGATCAAAAGCTGGAGGTTTGGTTGTAGAACCATTTCCCTTCTGATAATCAGAGTCAACACAGCTGTATTTTACTGATTCCATTGCAGACCTGGTTAATTGAATTTAAACCAACTCTGCTCTGATACCAATTGAGAGTCCCGTAATTCACTATTGTTTAGTGAATTGGAATCGCAAAGTGTAAAGTTGATTGTAGAAGGGGGGGTTGAATACAATCTAACAACTAATTTCATATTTTAATTAAGTTAATTTGTTAGTTGTTAATTGTTTCCGCCAGTGGCGAGCAGAAGCAAGGTTATTAGATACCTCAGGAAAGCCCTGCCAGAACCACACGTGCAAGTTTCCCTGCATGTGGCTCGTCGAGTATAACAGATATATGGATATGACAATATCAAAGTAACGAAGTAATGATAGCTAAAAGGATGAATTATATTGATCATACAATTCACAAGTGATGAATGCAGAATGGATTAACCAAAGTTAATCCAATTCAAACACTTAGCTAATCTATTACAAATGAGATTAACAGCAGTGGACAAACACGCTGACTGTTCACTCGCTGGATCGTTAAGTCGTGCTTAGACTAACTATTCACTGACATACAAGTGATTAACATGATTTAAACGACTAGCCTCTACAGTACAAAACACTGAACTATTTATACTACAAGAGTTCCTAAAATATTGCCTATAAAATAGGATCTTGGAATGACACGTGTCGCTGCTTGATTGGCTTGATCTCTGATGAACCGACATTCTGCGGGTCCCAATTCTGTTACCGCAAATATCTCGTTACCTTAAAACTAATCATGCGCTGCCACGTAATCTTTCGGACATACTTTAAGTTGGAACACTCTTGCTGATGTATAGATAAGTATAGTACTTTTTGTACTTGATGATTGAGAGGCTTTATTGAATAGTCCCTGAAGATGCAGAAATCCTCCTCACTCACTGCGAGCTAACATGCTCTTGTAGAATGACTTGAACTAGAGATCTTCAGTGACTAGCTGTTATTCTGGCAGTGACTTTTGCCTATATTGATTTGAAGAGGTAAAGCTCTCGCTGACGTTGATCAGCGACAGACCAAGTTGAGCTTTAATCTTCCTCAGCATATCAAGCAGAATGAATGACGATCAGCGAAACCTATCTTCAGCAACGGCAGCTTTGATACAATCCATTTCTTCATCGAGTAGTGAACAGTTGAGTTGGTCAGCGACCAGCGACTCAGCATGGTCAGCGACCAGTGACTCAACACTATATCAAACGGGTCAAATCATATGTCAAATAATTTTGATATGGGAAAGTCACCCCAACTGTATTTTAAATGAATACGACCTCCTAAATCGTTTACTATCGATTTTTTAGATTAATATTGTAAGTTTACAACACTATTGTTTTTGTAATATAAAACGTGAAGTTATTGCAAGTGTTTGTTTGTCAACTCCGTAGGTTTCAACCTGCACCTGAAAAACTAAACATGACCTCTATCAAAGCTAACTTGATCTGCCTCTCACACTTCCTCTTTGAATTAAAATCACAACAGTTAGCGTCCAAAGCTTAGAGTGTAATTGAAAGCGTACTACATTTCATCAAGAACCAAACCATACAATAAAGTAAACTTCAAAAGTTAAACGGGGATAAACATTTTTTAAAAATTGGGAAGTTTGTAAACAGACACAAATAAAAGAAAAATGTTTCTTATGTTACGAAGCAAATAAAATATCACTATATATGAAGTAGTTAAACAGTTTTATATGTTAATATGTTGTAATTAAATAAAAGACTATTTTTTATGATCAGAAGTTTTAAAATTCATGGTAGCATGAGGCGTTTGTACTCATGTAACTTGCTAGGTTTGAGCTGTTCAAACTCTAAGTAAAGTGTCCGACTGTTATAGATAATTTTCTTTATGATTTAATCAAAAGGGACCTTGTGATACGATTGTGCTATTAGTAGTTAATTTAATGAGTAAGTAAGTAAGTTTAGCTAAAACTTTTTCCGAAAAGGAAATGCTGTTATTTGTACGACACTTCCTACAGAAGAACTTTTTTTGTTCTCATGAGAGAAGGATGTGGATTTTTGCCTGTATAGGTTGTTCTTTATGTGAATATACATTGGAACATCTTTTTCACTATTAGATAGGATCGAATGAATATTAGAGTTGTCAATTTTGGATCCATTTATCAGATTATAATCTAACCGTTTATTTTGTTTGTTTTCTAGATTGTCATTAGGAGAGAGCTTGAATGGTGTTAGAGGTTCTTTTGACTAAAACTTGGAGCATTTCATAGATGAGGGGTATTAAATTTCAACCAAAGGCAAAGAGGCCTTGAAAGCTTCGTTTCCCAGATGAAATGTTGTTGTGTTTTGAAGTATCATTGGGATTTTTGCGCTCAACGACATTGGTTGCACAATATAATCTTCACTGGCTCAAACAGTTTGTTTATGTAAAGATACAGTTAACTTGTGTAAATGACCGTGTGCATTGTTCTTTTGTACCTTTCACGTTAGCACTTGTTCTGTTTGAATGAGGATGACATTAACATCAAAAGTGTTTATAATCAGTTTTGAGTTTGGAGAGAGAGTAAGAGAAAAATGGTGTGCCTAACATTTAAACACCAACTTTTAATGCAGTTAGTATGTAATTTATGTTCTTGAGCGTGGTGGTAAATTTCAAATCGAGGAACACGAAATGGTCGTGATGAAGGTTGCAAACATTGATATGTTCCATCAGATCTTTTTATCTTTATAAAATCGTAATCTCATATTCAAATTGGAATTTGAGTATCTTACTTAAGGTCACACAATTTTTCATGTGTTGTACTTTTATATCAAAGACTAAATGCTATAGTTTAGATACGATCGTAACAAATAATGCTCTACGACTTCTATGGTTTTAGATTACAAAATTTATTAATAAAGATATAGACTCTACAATCTTGGAATCCTTTTAAATTGTTAACTCATAATCATCAAGTTATTGTTTTATAGATCATGGGGCGGGACACGTATATAAATTTCTATATTCATAGCAATATTGTCTACGAGTAATAATTTTTTTTTTTAAAAAACAAAGAAAATTAACAAAACTAGTGAACATCTATTAGTAATATATTACACATTTTGGAATTTTTTTTAAGAGAAAAATTTCCAATATACCCCTAACATTACTAATAATGTTTGAAAACCTACTTGAAATTACTAACATACCTATATGTATTAATATCTCATTAATTCCTTAATTAATGAACTTTAGAATGCTAAACATATGACATTTAATTCTTTCTTCTTTTGCAGGTTAACTTCAAGCAAATACCCCTGTAAGTCCCCTAGTTTTAGGATCGATAACTTCGTTATCTGTAGTATTAAGGTGCGGAATCCCTCAATACGGTGTTATCTTACTAACAACCAATATGTTCGTAATTGCGTTTATAAAGCTTAACTTTAAACGAATAATACGTCAAAGCCTAGCCGTTAGGTTTAAGTTTTCTCTGGGTTACTGAGTTCGCAGATCAGCAAAAGTATCAAAAGTGTTAACGATTTTCTAAGAGAAAATCATTTATATAATCTGTCTTGGCTCGGCTCGCATGGGCCGACGAGTTCAGCCCAACTCGCAACCCAAGTCCATTAACTCGGCTCGCCAGACACTTCCTGCGGATCCAGTTCTCATCTCGCCTCGTTAGGCTCGCAACCTGAGAACTCAACTCGCAGCAAACGTATATATATTTATTTCGTATTTAACATTCGTCTAACTTAGCACAATAATATGTTTAACGAATATTACTAAGAAAACAAATATTTATTTACAAATTTAAACCAATGTACAAACGTAATAATAATTACACCAGTCCTATTTCAAGCTAGATCTGTTGTCACACTCTATGTTCCAACAGACTCCCCCTTGACAATAGCTCTAGCGTCTTTATCTTCACGCTGTCTTTGGTCTTCATTTGTAAATCTTACTGCCTGCGTAAATCTTCATCTTGATACAAGTTTAACCATCAACTGATAATCTCTTGCTAAATCAACCCATTCAATAGTCGTCAAAATTCTGTTCTCGTTCAACTTTAACAGATCCTTTCTCGACATATTCATCAGGTGTCGATGATCATAAACTCTGAAGATTTCTCTTTCACCACCTTCAACCTCATCATCAGCTTCAACCATCACAGCTTCTCCAGTTCCTGAATCTACATGCCAACTCTTCATATTTTCCAGAATATCCTGTGGCATTGTCTTCAGTGGAATCTACTGTATGCATCTAACAGCTGGATAAATCTTTCTCCTTCTTCTTCTTCCAGTTCTTTGACTTATCTTTTGTAGTTTCACAGTTTTTCCCTTTCTTGGCTTAATCTGAACAAACTTATTTGTACCAACCTCATGTCTAATGATTCTTTCTACACGATCAGCATAATCATCACGACTTGGGTTATTGATCTCTAATCTAGCCAAATCACGTATTTCATAACGTGGTAGAGAACTAAAAACTGCAAGCTTTCTTTCAAAATATTGAACCCCGTCATATCTTTTGATCGCAAAAAGCTTTAGCTCAGAGTCAAAGTACCATCCAACAATCCCTTTACGAGGAACACGTTTTCCCGTAATATCAACTTCTGAAACTCCAATCTTCTTCTTCAACTTTGGAAGTTTCCTAAGAAAAATAGCAGGATTCTTGGTAGGAATCAAAGTTTCATCTTTTTCAGAATCGGTTGAGTCATCGATTTCTTCATCTACATCGACAATCATTGGACCTTGTTCATTTTCAATAATAACTTCTGTCCTAGATGGGCTCACATGGTGTTCATCAATATTTGCATCTGGATCTACACCAATGTCTTGCACAATCTCAGGTACAGCAGTCCAATCTGTAGGTGGTAGAAATTCTCCATCCTCAAGATCAAAATCAATGTCTTCATCTATCTCATCAAAAATGTCATCTTCCGAATCAGATAGATCAAGCATTTCCAATCCTAAGAGAAAACCACAAATACAAATCAATATTAATAATTAAAACTCTCTTATCGATTTCCCTGAATCAACCTAAGAATTTCTTTATTAATTCTTTTGTATATTTAAACGCAATTTACAAATAACTTATAAAATCTTTTATTGATTGCCCTGAATCAATCCGAAATCTCTTAAGTCTACTTAACAAATATTAATTAATTTTAAATTCTAATGCATTGTGAATAATCACCAAACATTTAAATTTACTATTAATTACCTTATATAATTTACAAGTGTTAATTGATCTAATTTATTATCAAGTTAACCTTTAAATTATATATTATTTGTCTAGTTAATACTAATACATTTTTAACTTGTTAATTACTTATATACCTTACGGTCTTAAGTCCATAATCAAATCTAAAATGCATATGTTATTATAAAATTATGACCGCCGAAATTAATCGGAACACGCCGCTCGACTACTCAATGAGTCAGAAGTCTTTCGATCACTATTTTATCTTAACATAATTATATAAACTTAAATTACATCAAACATATTTTACTTAAAATAATAATAACCCTAAGCCGAATATATTTACACAATAAATTAAGTTTACATTTGTTCACTACAAACTATTACAAATATTACAGTACTATGATAATACTAAGCTATCTTACCAGCTTCAGTATCACCCGGTACAGTCTTATCTGCACTTGTAGTCACTCCAGAACCACTAGCACCAGCACCATACTCCCCCTGAATCGTAGCTTGCTCACCAGTCTTTGAAGGACCAGTCTGCTCACCACTCGGTGCATTGGGATCATCGTCTTTGTCTGAATCTCTCTTCCTCTTCAGCTCATTTTCTTTGCAAGACTCCAGATATACCAATATCTCCCCCTGAGTAGACTGTCCTGAATGCGATCTCAAGACCAGACTCTCCAAAGAAGATAACTTCAGTCTCTGTACATTGAAGTCCGCAATCAAAGTATCATGAGTCTTCATCAGCAGATTGTAAGATTGACTCTGCTTGAGTATCTGCTGAGCAAGAAGAAGATTGTTCGACACCAGCTCTGGAATCTGAGAAGTAAGCTTCTCTAAATCCTTTACCCTAGACTCTAAGGATGTAATCCTTTCAGCATCAGTCGTCGGAGTAACAGGTACCGTTCTTGGTCCAGGCGGTGTAAGAGACTCAATATGCCAGTCTCTGGTCAGCGGTGTATGAGGTTGAGACAAAGCCTGCGTAAGCAAGTTTGTCGCAAATCTAGCTGTTTTATTCGTCGGAAAATTAGCTCCACGAACTAAATCAGCAACCTCATGCTGTAAAAGTTAAACACAATTAAAATCAGTTATTGTTACAGATTACTCTGTCTCAAACTCTAATTAATTGCATAACACTCATAGTTATAGAACTTATATCTCATACCTGAAGCGGTACAAACATCGGTTCAGTAACCACCGGTGCATCCATCTCCACCTGTGGTGTATCCTGAGCAACTGTATACAGAATTAACTGTCTCACTTTAACTCCTGATAAACAACAAGTTAAGATTATTTAACTTTTATAATCAATACTAACCTTCTCGAATAGTAAGCGTTCTCGGACGCTTCATCGAAGGAATATCAACCTCCTCAGTACCTCCCTCCAGAATACCCTTACCTTTTCTCTTCCTTTCAGAGATAGATGGAGGAGGAGAAGGTGTATTCTCAGAATCTTCATCTGAAGCCGTCTCACCATCACGACCTCTAGATGATCTAACAGGATCCTAAATATTGAATATATTAAACCTTTATGATTAGCATAAGCTCTATCATACAAGTTCTATATATTTATGATTAATCAGATATAATACCTTAGTCGGTACAACAACTGATTCATCTAGCTGTATCTGCTCCCCCTCAAGTAATACAACTTCTGGGTTTGCAGCCTCAGCTTCAGCTTCCTGTTCGGTTAATGATATTTATATTTTAAAATCAGAAATAATATCCAATTAACTAAATATCTAATATCATAATCATTATATAATAATATTATGCATCTATGATTAATAAAACGATCTATCAACTAAGCATCTATATTATTATATAAATAAATAAAATATTACCTCAGGTGGTGCAAAATAACTATCAATGTCCTGAAGCAAAGGATTTGTCGCATCATCATTATGCTCCAAAACCTCTTGAACAATCTGAGCAGCAACATCTTGGTTCACCTACTGATCAACCTGACCAACCTGAATAAGAACATCCTCAAGGAGCCCTTGTGGATCTTCAGGTTGAGCTTCCTCAGCTGCAGGTTCCGGTACAACATCAGCATCAGCAGGAGCAGAAGTAGCAGCAGGAGCAACATCTAACCACACATGATTTGGCGGTGCAACGTAGTTCGGGTCAATAATATACCCAAATAGTGGTCTAACTTCAGGTTTCACCACTCCCTCCTTCCTAACCGTCTGCATGAACATGGCGTTATACCCACGATGGTCAATCGTATTAACCACTAGATGTGGTTCAGGTATAGCCAAATCCGGTAGACGCGCACGGATAATCAGCATGCAAAATCGCGGATAAACCAAAAATCTTGATCTAACAGACCCCGATATCTGTTTCGCAATCTCACCAAAAAGATAATCACAAAAACTGTATGGTTTATTATAAACCAGTGACAGCGCAGCCGATAGAATTGCAGGGCTCAACTCATCAAATCCACCCTTCTTCGCTGCAAAAACTATATTCATCACGTGCCAGAGAAACCTCCACTGACCAATGACCAGAGGTTTCTGGAACTGACGTCCACGTCTATCTCCCATATAACCCATACGACCTATAGCTCCCTCAATAAAATCCATAGGATACTCAATATCCCCGTTCTCCTGTTCTACTGTACCTAGCTGCAAAATCTCACGGAGATTACCAGCCGAAAACGTAACAGGTTGGCCACTAACCGTTGCTCGAATCTCTGGCGGGTTGACAGATTCGTCATATACTATATCCGTCCGGAAATCGTTCAATATAGCCTGAGAGATAGGAGGATTGGCCTGTGACACCCCCAAATTTAACGATTTGCGGAAGCTTGATTTGGGTGTCACTAATCAATATACAAAGCACATAAGATATAATGAACGACCACTATATGCGTCGTTTTAAACTTGTATAGATAAAGTAAATGTTTACATCAAAATATAGTTACATTAGCTCGGTTCCTGAAATTGAGAGATTACATAGCATAATTACTTTTACAAAATATAATAATGCAGTCCAATCTCTAGTTGTATGTATGCTGACTCGAGCTAATAATTCCTGCTTGTGCAGCCAAACTACTGCTGGGTACCTGTGATAAATACTAAAATGGGTCAGCGAAAACGCTGGTGAGCTCACAGGTTTGTATGTCAATGTATAGTTGTAAGAACCGCAAGATTTATATTGAATTTAAAATGCAATTAAGCAAGATAAAAGTTATACTGTCCATGAGCACATAGTCTGAGCTTAACTTGATTTGTCAGGCCCACTTAAGGAAACCTAACTTGAAATGCCTCCTACGAGTGCCTAATCAACACTCGTCTTCCCAAATGCTAATACATCCGTTTGACCGGTTAGTGCGTGCTAACCCGGATGAGGATTGTCAATCCCATATGATATCATATACTAACATTCATGCTATAAAATACTAGAGACTATGCTTATGGAGGACTTTAAATTGATTAGCTTGAAACTCATGTAGTATTTGAAGTTTGGCACTTGCGTTCTACTTGTAAAACAAAATCGAGTAGTAATATCACACCCCTAGTTGTAAAGCAGTGAAAATGGGGCTATGAAACTCACCTGGTTCTTGAAGTGTTTAACTTAATAAACTTGAAGTAATTAGCTGTGAGTTGGTGTCCAAAGGCTTGAAACCTGAATGTGTCCACGACACTTAAATTGTCATTAATTGTATTGGTATCCCGAAAGACTACCATTTGAATTGTTTGTCTAACTTAATGTCCAAATTACCCCGATTTGGTTGATTGTTTTATTACAAGTTACTACGACTTGTTTGAATAAGTTGATACAAGTTACAACGACTTGTTTGAATAAGTTGGTACAAGTTACAACGACTTGTTTGAATAAGTTGGTACAAGTTACAACGACTTGTTTGATTGAATTGTCTAAGTTACTATGACTTAGTTGATTTAATTGTGTATTTGAAAATGTGTACGGCCCGTTGGTGACGGTTGTAACGATAGTTCTAAAATGTTATTATATTGTTGCTACAGTGAATTGCTACAGTGAATTGCTACAGTAAAATTTGACTTTGAAAATTTTGAGGTTTGAAGATTCTGTTTTGTGCGACGTAGCCTGCGACGTTGGGTGCGACGTCGCAGATCCGGACTGCGACGTTGGGCACGGCGTCGCTATGTGCGACTTTCGCAATTTAATGCGACGTTGTACGTGGCGTCGCTATAGGCGACGTAGTTGATTTCTGCGACGTAAGGGTCTGCGTCGCTAAGTGCGACGTCGCAATTCAATGCGACGTAATAGGCTGCGTCGCTATATGCGACGTTGGGGATATAGTGCGACGTAGGTCGCTGCGTCGCATTTGCTCCAGGCCAAATGCGACGTACGGGGTCTGATCGGAATTTCAACTTCAAAAACGCATTTTCCGGCCATCGATCGGCCTAATATTTTTACCCAACCCATTTTAGGACATTACAAGGTTATACAAACAACTAGCAAGTTATAAAGCTTAAAAACGAGAGTTTTCGGAGTTGTGTCGGAAACTTACAAATCGCCGAAATGAAATTCCGGAAAGATAGGATTGTAGATCGCGAAGTGGTGAACGTTTTATTCCAAATGAGTTTGAAGATCCAAGGTCGTTTAAGGTGTTTATTTTTGTGATTTGTGAGTTTTGATAATGGTGGTGATTTGAGAGAAAATAAGAGAGGAGAGAGAGAAAGGAAATGAGAATGAAAGAAAAGAAAAGATGGGAGGTGATTTTGGTGGGGATCCCCCACCACTTTCAGTCTACGCACCACGCTCTGTGTGGTGTTCGTTTACTCCGTCGTTCAAACGTTAAATATTTATTTTACGGTTTTAATATACGTTTTAAAATACGAATAATTATTCAGTATTTTTGTTGAAGTATTTTACTAACTATTTAATAATTACATTAGAAAAGGTGGATTGTCTCGTTTCGTTTGCGAAGTTACATTCTGATTCGCGTTAATATTAATTGTTTGATAAAATCTGGATACGAAACATTATTGACATAATATTTTTTAAATACGATAACGTTATTAATCATCCTTGTATTACTTAAATAAATTGTTCACCAACGTCCGTATTTAATGTATCGAAGTTCATTCGATTTGAAACTCGTACGATTTAAACAAACCGCATCATTGTGTAGATATATATTCAACAATATATATGATAATTGATACATTAATTAGCCTAACACAGAACTAATTACATGTATTAATACTTGTTTAGGCACTAAATTCTAGTCCTAAATTGACGGTTGTCACATTCTCCCCCTGTTAGGAGAATTTCGTCCCGAAATTTATGTTGAAGTTGTGTTTGTCGTTGAGTCAGTGAAGAGTTGAGGATACTTGAGTCGCATCTGGTCTTCTCGTTCCCAGGTGAATTCCGGACCGCGCCGCGAATTCCACCTAACTTTGACGATGGGAATACGACTTTGTTTAAGTTGTTTGACCTCACGGTCCATGATTTCGGCGGGTTCCTCAACAAAGTGAAGTTTCTCGTCAACTCGAATTTCATCGAGTGGAATGATAAGTGTCTCATTAGACAGACACTTCTTCAGATTTGAAACATGAAATGTGGGATGCACGCTGCTGAGTTCAGATGGCAGCTGCAATCGATAAGCCACTGGACCAATCCTTTCGAGGATCTCGAATGGTCCAATGTATCTGGGATTCAACTTCCCTCGTTTGCCAAATCGGATTACGCCTTTCCAAGGCGATACTTTGAGTAGAACTCGATCCCCAACTTGGAACTCGAGTGGTTGGCGTCTCAAGTCAGCATAACTTTTCTGACGATCACGCGCAGCCTTAAGCTTGTTTTGAATTTCAACGATTCTCTCGGTCGTTTCGTGAATGATTTCTGGACCTGTGAGTTGGCTATCCCCAACTTCGGTCCAACAGATAGGTGACCGGCACTTACGACCATACAGTGCCTCGAAGGGTGCAGCTTTGATGCTGGTATGATAGCTGTTGTTGTACGAGAACTCGCACAATGGTAGATGTTTTTCCCAGTTTACTCCGAAGTCTACTACGCAGGCCCGTAGCATGTCTTCTAGTGTTTGAATTGTTCGTTCACTTTGGCCGTCGGTTTGAGGATGATATGCGGTACTCATATCAAGTCGAGTACCCAGGGATTTTTGAAGTGATTGCCAAAATTGTGAAGTGAAACGACTATCTCTATCAGAGATAATTGAGATTGGAACCCCGTGTTTGGTCACGATTTCTTTCAGGTAAATTCTGGTGAGGCGTTCCATTTTGTCGGATTCTTTGATTGCCAGGAAGTGAGCAGACTTTGTGAGACGATCCACGATCACCCAAATGGTATCGCAACCGCTCGATGACTTGGGTAGTTTGGTTATGAAGTCCATGGCAATTTGTTCCCATTTCCATTCAGGAAGACTGGGTTGTTGAAGTAACCCAGAAGGTTTTTGATATTCGATTTTGACTTTGGAGCAAGTAAGGCACTTGCTGACATAGGTGGCGATTTCCGCTTTCATGTTCGGCCACCAGTAGAATTCCTTGATACCGTGGTACATTTTATCGGATCCCGGATGGATAGAATATTTTGACTTGTGAGCTTCATCCATCACCAAGTCTCGTAGGTTCCCAAATTTAGGCAACCAGATTCGGTTTGAGAAATACCTAATCCCGTTAGGTCTGATTTCGAATTGTTTATCCATGCCCCGCAAGGCTTCATCCTTGACGTTTTCGTGTTTCAAGGCTTCGAGTTGAGCAGTGAGAATTTGAATGCTTAAATTGTTGTGAATGGTCATACTGAGGGCTCGGACCCGAAGCGGTTTCACTCGCTCTTTTCGACTCAGGGCATCGGCAACAACATTTGCTTTGCCTGGATGATATTTGAGTTCGCAGTCATAATCAGTAAGCAACTCGACCCATCGACGTTGCCTCATGTTGAGATCCTTCTGATCGAATATGTGTTGGAGACTTTTGTGGTCTGTAAAGATTGTGCACCTAGTGCCGTAGAGGTAATGTCTCCAAATTTTGAGAGCGAAAACGACAGCTCCTAGCTCGAGGTCGTGGGTGGTGTAATTCTTTTCATGAATCTTAAGCTGTCGGGAAGCATAAGCTATGACTTTGTCTCGTTGCATGAGCACACAACCGAGACCTTGATGTGAAGCATCGCAGTATACCACGAAGTCATCGGTGCCTTCGGGTAATGATAGGATAGGAGCACTGCAAAGCTTTTGTTTTAAGAGTTGGAATGCCGACTCTTGCTTATCAGTCCAGTCAAACTTTTTGTCTTTCTGGGTCAGCGTCGTGAGTGGTATGGCTATCTTGGAGAAATTTTCAATGAATCGTCGATAGTATCCGGCCAGTCCTAGAAACTGCCGTACTTCGGTCGGAGTGGTTGGCGATTGCCAGTCTTTGATAGCCTCGATTTTTGACGGGTCGACGTGAATCCCCTGACTGTCAATCACGTGACCAAGGAATTGAACGGTTTTGATCTAGAACTCACACTTAGAGAACTTGGCATAGAGCTCCTCGTGTTTAAGTAGTTCAAGGATGGTTCTGAGGTGTTGCGCATGCTCTTCTTTGCTTCGTGAATATATGAGGATGTCATCGATGAAGACAATGACAAACTTATCAAGGTAAGGTTTGCACACCCGATTCATAATGTCCATGAATACCGCCAGTGCATTGGTTAGGCCGAATGGCATCACTTGGAATTCGTAATGCCCGTAACGGGTTCTGAAAGCGGTTTTTGGAATATCGGCATCGCGAACACGCAATTGGTGATAACCGGATCGGAGATCAATCTTTGAATAACAACTCGACCCTTGAAGTTGGTCGAACAGGTCATCGATTCGAGGGAGTGGATACCGGTTCTTGACAGTTAACTTGTTCAACTCTCGATAGTCGATACACATTCGAAAAGAACCATCTTTCTTCTTAACAAATAGGACCGGAGCTCCCCAAGGTGAAGAACTCGGCCTGATAAACCCTCGTTCCAGGAGTTCCTGTAACTGGGTGGACAGCTCCTGAAGTTCGGATGGAGCTAAACGGTATGGTGCTCGGGCCACAGGCGCAGCACCCGATACAAGATCGATTGAGAACTCAACCTGTCTTGGTGGTGGTAGACCAGGCAGTTCCTCAGGAAAGACTTCTGGAAAGTCTCGAACGATTGGAACATCCTCAAGTCGCTTCTCCTCCGACTTTTTCTCCATGATGTGCGCGAGGATTGATGGATAACCCCTTTCTCAGAAATTTCCGGGTTTTAAGACAAGAGATGATGTTAAGCCTCGTCCCACCGGTCTCCCCCTGTATGATCAGGGTTCTACCAACGGCGAGAGGTATGCGAACAATTTTGTCATGGCAAATGATTTCGGCGCGATGTTTGGATAACCAGTCCATGCCTACGATGACATCGAAACTTCCTATCTCAACAGGCATAAGATCTATGGAGAAGGTTTCGTCGGCTAGATTTAAGGTGCAATTAGGTATCACACTATTGGTTTCTATCAATTTGCCATTTGCTAGCTCTACGGTGTACTTAACGTCTAAAGCAACAGGTGTAATGTCAAGTAGAGGGCAAAATTCATCGGAAATAAAACTCCTATCGGCACCAGTATCAAACAGTATGGAAGCAGTTAAATTGTTGAGGAGGAACATACCCGTGACCACATTCGGGTCCTGACGGGCGTCCCCTGAGTTGATCACGAAGGCGCTACTTTTGGCGTTGTTGTTGTTGCGGTGGTTGTTGTTGTTGCCCTTGTTCTTCAATTTTGGGCAAGAATCCCTAAAGTGTCCTGGGTTTCCACATTCATAGCAGGACTTAGGTTGTCGGGTATTTTTGTCAGAGGGGTTGTTGTTGGATTTAGGGGCTCTACAATCCTTAGTCAAATGCCCGTACCTCCTGCAGTTGTTGCAAGGGGGGTTGCACTGACCAAAGTGGTGGTAGTTGCACTTGGGACAATAAGGTCTGTCCCCGGTGTAGCTGCGGTTGGATTCAGAGTTGGTGTTGTAGACTTGGATGGCGTTGTTTTTCTTGTTTGAGTTGTGGTGGTGTTCAGTAGATTTGCGTTTGTTGTTGTTAGAGGATGAGGTGTTGGAAGTCTCACGGCTGACAACTAGAGCCATGAGTTCGTGGGCCAATCGAATGGCACTCTCAGTGGTAGTTGGTTTGGATGAGGCGACGTTTCCCTGAATGTTCTCGGGGAGTCCACGAATGTATTTCTTAATGCCCTTACTTTCTGGTTCGACTAAACTCGGGCATAATAAAGCAAACTGCTGAAATTTGGTGGTATATTCAGCAACATCATTTCCCTGCACCTCCAGATGCCAGAATTCTTCTTCCAGCCTGTGCAATTCCTCTTCAGGACAGTATTTTTCGGTCAGCTTCTTCTTCAGTTCGGTCCAAGGAATTCGGTTTGCAACCTCAAGACCTACAGAGTTTGCGTGGGTTTTCCACCACGTGAGTGCACCTTCCTGAAAGGTGTAAGCAGCGAATTTGACCTTGTTGTTCTCAGTACAATCGCAGAGACTGAAAACAGATTCCATACGCTCAATCCAACGGATCAAGCCAATGGCACCTTCCGTGCCCTTGAAGTATAGCGGTTTACAGCTAAGAAAGTCCTTATAGGAGCAAGGTTTGGGTGGTGGAGTATTGGTTGCTGTGTCCTCGCTACCGGGTGGTGTTCGGGTAGCCAAGGCTTCGGTCACACTGCGGGCAATGATTCCCGCGATCTCAGCTTCGCTAAGGGTAATTTGACGACGAGGAGGCATGATGCTGAGTAAGAAAGAACAAAGAAAGGACGTGAGATACTCGTCCGAGTGCGATGAATTTGGTGGTGTGTTTGTCATTCCGAGATAAAACGTTAGAGGGAATGAGGCCTATATTCATATAATATAATATAGTCTAAGATGGTAAGTGAGGTCTATTTATGTATATATATATGTATATCACATAATAACCTATTGAGTGTCTAGCACAGACGTGTTTTGAGTCCCGTTTCTCTCGAGGTCAGAGTCAACTAATGCATTCCTGTTCAACATAACTCTTTCAGATTTCACATCATCTTTCTCTAATTGTACATAGTTGATCAGGCTATGTTAAATTAAAGTCGTATGATGTAATCCCTGAACTAGTCATAACTACTAAGGAATACTGCCTAACGGTCATAGTCTAGGCCCACTAAATGCAACCTAGTTCACTATAACCTTAGGCTCTGATACCAATCTGTGACACCCCCAAATTTAACGATTTGCGGAAGCTTGATTTGGGTGTCACTAATCAATATACAAAGCACATAAGATATAATGAACGACCACTATATGCGTCGTTTTAAACTTGTATAGATAAAGTAAATGTTTACATCAAAATATAGTTACATTAGCTCGGTTCCTGAAATTGAGAGATTACATAGCATAATTACTTTTACAAAATATAATAATGCAGTCCAATCTCTAGTTGTATGTATGCTGACTCGAGCTAATAATTCCTGCTTGTGCAGCCAAACTACTGCTGGGTACCTGTGATAAATACTAAAATGGGTCAGCGAAAACGCTGGTGAGCTCACAGGTTTGTATGTCAATGTATAGTTGTAAGAACCGCAAGATTTATATTGAATTTAAAATGCAATTAAGCAAGATAAAAGTTATACTGTCCATGAGCACATAGTCTGAGCTTAACTTGATTTGTCAGGCCCACTTAAGGAAACCTAACTTGAAATGCCTCCTACGAGTGCCTAATCAACACTCGTCTTCCCAAATACTAATACATCCGTTTGACCGGTTAGTGCGTGCTAACCCGGATGAGGATTGTCAATCCCATATGATATCATATACTAACATTCATGCTATAAAATACTAGAGACTATGCTTATGGAGGACTTTAAATTGATTAGCTTGAAACTCATGTAGTATTTGAAGTTTGGCACTTGCGTTCTACTTGTAAAACAAAATCGAGTAGTAATATCACACCCCTAGTTGTAAAGCAGTGAAAATGGGGCTATGAAACTCACCTGGTTCTTGAAGTGTTTAACTTAATAAACTTGAAGTAATTAGCTGTGAGTTGGTGTCCAAAGGCTTGAAACCTGAATGTGTCCACGACACTTAAATTGTCATTAATTGTATTGGTATCCCGAAAGACTACCATTTGAATTGTTTGTCTAACTTAATGTCCAAATTACCCCGATTTGGTTGATTGTTTTATTACAAGTTACTACGACTTGTTTGAATAAGTTGATACAAGTTACAACGACTTGTTTGAATAAGTTGGTACAAGTTACAACGACTTGTTTGAATAAGTTGGTACAAGTTACAACGACTTGTTTGATTGAATTGTCTAAGTTACTATGACTTAGTTGATTTAATTGTGTATTTGAAAATGTGTACGGCCCGTTGGTGACGGTTGTAACGATAGTTCTAAAATGTTATTATATTGTTGCTACAGTGAATTGCTACAGTGAATTGCTACAGTAAAATTTGACTTTGAAAATTTTGAGGTTTGAAGATTCTGTTTTGTGCGACGTAGCCTGCGACGTTGGGTGCGACGTCGCAGATCCGGACTGCGACGTTGGGCACGGCGTCGCTATGTGCGACTTTCGCAATTTAATGCGACGTTGTACGTGGCGTCGCTATAGGCGACGTAGTTGATTTCTGCGACGTAAGGGTCTGCGTCGCTAAGTGCGACGTCGCAATTCAATGCGACGTAATAGGCTGCGTCGCTATATGCGACGTTGGGGATATAGTGCGACGTAGGTCGCTGCGTCGCATTTGCTCCAGGCCAAATGCGACGTACGGGGTCTGATCGGAATTTCAACTTCAAAAACGCATTTTCCGGCCATCGATCGGCCTAATATTTTTACCCAACCCATTTTAGGACATTACAAGGTTATACAAACAACTAGCAAGTTATAAAGCTTAAAAACGAGAGTTTTCGGAGTTGTGTCGGAAACTTACAAATCGCCGAAATGAAATTCCGGAAAGATAGGATTGTAGATCGCGAAGTGGTGAACGTTTTATTCCAAATGAGTTTGAAGATCCAAGGTCGTTTAAGGTGTTTATTTTTGTGATTTGTGAGTTTTGATAATGGTGGTGATTTGAGAGAAAATAAGAGAGGAGAGAGAGAAAGGAAATGAGAATGAAAGAAAAGAAAAGATGGGAGGTGATTTTGGTAGGGATCCCCCACCACTTTCAGTCTACGCACCACGCTCTGTGTGGTGTTCGTTTACTCCGTCGTTCAAACGTTAAATATTTATTTTACGGTTTTAATATACGTTTTAAAATACGAATAATTATTCAGTATTTTTGTTGAAGTATTTTACTAACTATTTAATAATTACATTAGAAAAGGTGGATTGTCTCGTTTCGTTTGCGAAGTTACATTCTGATTCGCGTTAATATTAATTGTTTGATAAAATCTGGATACGAAACATTATTGACATAATATTTTTTAAATACGATAACGTTATTAATCATCCTTGTATTACTTAAATAAATTGTTCACCAACGTCCGTATTTAATGTATCGAAGTTCATTCGATTTGAAACTCGTACGATTTAAACAAACCGCATCATTGTGTAGATATATATTCAACAATATATATGATAATTGATACATTAATTAGCCTAACACAGAACTAATTACATGTATTAATACTTGTTTAGGCACTAAATTCTAGTCCTAAATTGACGGTTGTCACATTCTCCCCCTGTTAGGAGAATTTCGTCCCGAAATTTATGTTGAAGTTGTGTTTGTCGTTGAGTCAGTGAAGAGTTGAGGATACTTGAGTCGCATCTGGTCTTCTCGTTCCCAGGTGAATTCCGGACCGCGCCGCGAATTCCACCTAACTTTGACGATGGGAATACGACTTTGTTTAAGTTGTTTGACCTCACGGTCCATGATTTCGGCGGGTTCCTCAACAAAGTGAAGTTTCTCGTCAACTCGAATTTCATCGAGTGGAATGATAAGTGTCTCATTAGACAGACACTTCTTCAGATTTGAAACATGAAATGTGGGATGCACGCTGCTGAGTTCAGATGGCAGCTGCAATCGATAAGCCACTGGACCAATCCTTTCGAGGATCTCGAATGGTCCAATGTATCTGGGATTCAACTTCCCTCGTTTGCCAAATCGGATTACGCCTTTCCAAGGCGATACTTTGAGTAGAACTCGATCCCCAACTTGGAACTCGAGTGGTTGGCGTCTCACGTCAGCATAACTTTTCTGACGATCACGCGCAGCCTTAAGCTTGTTTTGAATTTCAACGATTCTCTCGGTCGTTTCGTGAATGATTTCTGGACCTGTGAGTTGGCTATCCCCAACTTCGGTCCAACAGCTAGGTGACCGGCACTTACGACCATACAGTGCCTCGAAGGGTGCAGCTTTGATGCTGGTATGATAGCTGTTGTTGTACGAGAACTCGCACAATGGTAGATGTTTTTCCCAGTTTACTCCGAAGTCTACTACGCAGGCCCGTAGCATGTCTTCTAGTGTTTGAATTGTTCGTTCACTTTGGCCGTCGGTTTGAGGATGATATGCGGTACTCATATCAAGTCGAGTACCCAGGGATTTTTGAAGTGATTGCCAAAATTGTGAAGTGAAACGACTATCTCTATCAGAGATAATTGAGATTGGAACCCCGTGTTTGGTCACGATTTCTTTCAGGTAAATTCTGGTGAGGCGTTCCATTTTGTCGGATTCTTTGATTGCCAGGAAGTGAGCAGACTTTGTGAGACGATCCACGATCACCCAAATGGTATCGCAACCGCTCGATGACTTGGGTAGTTTGGTTATGAAGTCCATGGCAATTTGTTCCCATTTCCATTCAGGAAGACTGGGTTGTTGAAGTAACCCAGAAGGTTTTTGATATTCGATTTTGACTTTGGAGCAAGTAAGGCACTTGCTGACATAGGTGGCGATTTCCGCTTTCATGTTCGGCCACCAGTAGAAGTCCTTGATACCGTGGTACATTTTATCGGATCCCGGATGGATAGAATATTTTGACTTGTGAGCTTCATCCATCACCAAGTCTCGTAGGTTCCCAAATTTAGGCAACCAGATTCGGTTTGAGAAATACCTAATCCCGTTAGGTCTGATTTCGAATTGTTTATCCATGCCCCGCAAGGCTTCATCCTTGACGTTTTCGTGTTTCAAGGCTTCGAGTTGAGCAGTGAGAATTTGAATGCTTAAATTGTTGTGAATGGTCATACTGAGGGCTCGGACCCGAAGCGGTTTCACTCGCTCTTTTCGACTCAGGGCATCGGCAACAACATTTGCTTTGCCTGGATGATATTTGAGTTCGCAGTCATAATCAGTAAGCAACTCGACCCATCGACGTTGCCTCATGTTGAGATCCTTCTGATCGAATATGTGTTGGAGACTTTTGTGGTCTGTAAAGATTGTGCACCTAGTGCCGTAGAGGTAATGTCTCCAAATTTTGAGAGCGAAAACGACAGCTCCTAGCTCGAGGTCGTGGGTGGTGTAATTCTTTTCATGAATCTTAAGCTGTCGGGAAGCATAAGCTATGACTTTGTCTCGTTGCATGAGCACACAACCGAGACCTTGATGTGAAGCATCGCAGTATACCACGAAGTCATCGGTGCCTTCGGGTAATGATAGGATAGGAGCACTGCAAAGCTTTTGTTTTAAGAGTTGGAATGCCGACTCTTGCTTATCAGTCCAGTCAAACTTTTTGTCTTTCTGGGTCAGCGTCGTGAGTGGTATGGCTATCTTGGAGAAATTTTCAATGAATCGTCGATAGTATCCGGCCAGTCCTAGAAACTGCCGTACTTCGGTCGGAGTGGTTGGCGATTGCCAGTCTTTGATAGCCTCGATTTTTGACGGGTCGACGTGAATCCCCTGACTGTCAATCACGTGACCAAGGAATTGAACGGTTTTGATCCAGAACTCACACTTAGAGAACTTGGCATAGAGCTCCTCGTGTTTAAGTAGTTCAAGGATGGTTCTGAGGTGTTGCGCATGCTCTTCTTTGCTTCGTGAATATATGAGGATGTCATCGATGAAGACAATGACAAACTTATCAAGGTAAGGTTTGCACACCCGATTCATAAGGTCCATGAATACCGCCGGTGCATTGGTTAGGCCGAATGGCATCACTTGGAATTCGTAATGCCTGTAACGGGTTCTGAAAGCAGTTTTTGGAATATCGGCATCGCGAACACGCAATTGGTGATAACCGGATCGGAGATCAATCTTTGAATAACAACTCGACCCTTGAAGTTGGTCGAACAGGTCATCGATTCGAGGGAGTGGATACCGGTTCTTGACAGTTAACTTGTTCAACTCTCGATAGTCGATACACATTCGAAAAGAACCATCCTTCTTCTTAACAAATAGGACCGGAGCTCCCCAAGGTGAAGAACTCGGCCTGATAAACCCTCGTTCCAGGAGTTCCTGTAACTGGGTGGACAGCTCCTGAAGTTCGGATGGAGCTAAACTGTATGGTGCTCGGACCACAGGCGCAGCACCCGATACAAGATCGATTGAGAACTCAACCTGTCTTGGTGGTGGTAGACCAGGCAGTTCCTCAGGAAAGACTTCTGGAAAGTCTCGAACGATTGGAACATCCTCAAGTCGCTTCTCCTCCGACTTTTTCTCCATGATGTGCGCGAGGATTGATGGATAACCCCTTTCTCAGAAATTTCCGGGTTTTAAGACAAGAGATGATGTTAAGCCTCGTCCCACCGGTCTCCCCCTGTATGATCAGGGTTCTACCGACGGCGAGAGGTATGCGAACAATTTTGTCATGGCAAATGATTTCGGCGCGATGTTTGGATAACCAGTCCATGCCTACGATGACATCGAAACTTCCTATCTCAACAGGCATAAGATCTATGGAGAAGGTTTCGTCGGCTAGATTTAAGGTGCAATTAGGTATCACACTATTGGTTTCTATCAATTTGCCATTTGCTAGCTCTACGGTGTACTTAACGTCTAAAGCAACAGGTGTAATGTCAAGTAGAGGGCAAAATTCATCGGAAATAAAACTCCTATCGGCACCAGTATCAAACAGTATGGAAGCAGTTAAATTGTTGAGGAGGAACATACCCGTGACCACATTCGGGTCCTGACGGGCGTCCCCTGAGTTGATCACGAAGGCGCTACTTTTGGCGTTGTTGTTGTTGCGGTGGTTGTTGTTGTTGCCCTTGTTCTTCAATTTTGGGCAAGAATCCCTAAAGTGTCCTGGGTTTCCACATTCATAGCAGGACTTAGGTTGTCGGGTATTTTTGTCAGAGGGGTTGTTGTTGGATTTAGGGGCTCTACAATCCTTAGTCAAATGCCCGTACCTCCTGCAGTTGTTGCAAGGGGGGTTGCACTGACCAAAGTGGTGGTAGTTGCACTTGGGACAATAAGGTCTGTCCCCGGTGTAGCTGCGGTTGGATTCAGAGTTGGTGTTGTAGACTTGGATGGCGTTGTTTTTCTTGTTTGAGTTGTGGTGGTGTTCAGTAGATTTGCGTTTGTTGTTGTTAGAGGATGAGGTGTTGGAAGTCTCACGGCTGACAACTAGAGCCATGAGTTCGTGGGCCAATCGAATGGCACTCTCAGTGGTAGTTGGTTTGGATGAGGCGACGTTTCCCTGAATGTTCTCGGGGAGTCCACGAATGTATTTCTTAATGCCCTTACTTTCTGGTTCGACTAAACTCGGGCATAATAAAGCAAACTGCTGAAATTTGGTGGTATATTCAGCAACATCATTTCCCTGCACCTCCAGATGCCAGAATTCTTCTTCCAGCCTGTGCAATTCCTCTTCAGGACAGTATTTTTCTGTCAGCTTCTTCTTCAGTTCGGTCCAAGGAATTCGGTTTGCAACCTCAAGACCTACAGAGTTTGCGTGGGTTTTCCACCACGTGAGTGCACCTTCCTGAAAGGTGTAAGCAGCGAATTTGACCTTGTTGTTCTCAGTACAATCGCAGAGACTGAAAACAGATTCCATACGCTCAATCCAACGGATCAAGCCAATGGCACCTTCCGTGCCCTTGAAGTATAGCGGTTTACAGCTAAGAAAGTCCTTATAGGAGCAAGGTTTGGGTGGTGGAGTATTGGTTGCTGTGTCCTCGCTACCGGGTGGTGTTCGGGTAGCCAAGGCTTCGGTCACACTGCGGGCAATGATTCCCGCGATCTCAGCTTCGCTAAGGGTAATTTGACGACGAGGAGGCATGATGCTGAGTAAGAAAGAACAAAGAAAGGACGTGAGATACTCGTCCGAGTGCGATGAATTTGGTGGTGTGTTTGTCATTCCGAGATAAAACGTTAGAGGGAATGAGGCCTATATTCATATAATATAATATAGTCTAAGATGGTAAGTGAGGTCTATTTATGTATATATATATGTATATCACATAATAACCTATTGAGTGTCTAGCACAGACGTGTTTTGAGTCCCGTTTCTCTCGAGGTCAGAGTCAACTAATGCATTCCTGTTCAACATAACTCTTTCAGATTTCACATCATCTTTCTCTAATTGTACATAGTTGATCAGGCTATGTTAAATTAAAGTCGTATGATGTAATCCCTGAACTAGTCATAACTACTAAGGAATACTGCCTAACGGTCATAGTCTAGGCCCACTAAATGCAACCTAGTTCACTATAACCTTAGGCTCTGATACCAATCTGTGACACCCCCAAATTTAACGATTTGCGGAAGCTTGATTTGGGTGTCACTAATCAATATACAAAGCACATAAGATATAATGAACGACCACTATATGCGTCGTTTTAAACTTGTATAGATAAAGTAAATGTTTACATCAAAATATAGTTACATTAGCTCGGTTCCTGAAATTGAGAGATTACATAGCATAATTACTTTTACAAAATATAATAATGCAGTCCAATCTCTAGTTGTATGTATGCTGACTCGAGCTAATAATTCCTGCTTGTGCAGCCAAACTACTGCTGGGTACCTGTGATAAATACTAAAATGGGTCAGCGAAAACGCTGGTGAGCTCACAGGTTTGTATGTCAATGTATAGTTGTAAGAACCGCAAGATTTATATTGAATTTAAAATGCAATTAAGCAAGATAAAAGTTATACTGTCCATGAGCACATAGTCTGAGCTTAACTTGATTTGTCAGGCCCACTTAAGGAAACCTAACTTGAAATGCCTCCTACGAGTGCCTAATCAACACTCGTCTTCCCAAATGCTAATACATCCGTTTGACCGGTTAGTGCGTGCTAACCCGGATGAGGATTGTCAATCCCATATGATATCATATACTAACAGTCATGCTATAAAATACTAGAGACTATGCTTGTGGAGGACTTTAAATTGATTAGCTTGAAACTCATGTAGTATTTGAAGTTTGGCACTTGCGTTCTACTTGTAAAACAAAATCGAGTAGTAATATCACACCCCTAGTTGTAAAGCAGTGAAAATGGGGCTATGAAACTCACCTGGTTCTTGAAGTGTTTAACTTAATAAACTTGAAGTAATTAGCTGTGAGTTGGTGTCCAAAGGCTTGAAACCTGAATGTGTCCACGACACTTAAATTGTCATTAATTGTATTGGTATCCCGAAAGACTACCATTTGAATTGTTTGTCTAACTTAATGTCCAAATTACCCCGATTTGGTTGATTGTTTTATTACAAGTTACTACGACTTGTTTGAATAAGTTGATACAAGTTACAACGACTTGTTTGAATAAGTTGGTACAAGTTACAACGACTTGTTTGAATAAGTTGGTACAAGTTACAACGACTTGTTGGATTGAATTGTCTAAGTTACTATGACTTAGTTGATTTAATTGTGTATTTGAAAATGTGTACGGCCCGTTGGTGACGGTTGTAACGATAGTTCTAAAATGTTATTATATTGTTGCTACAGTGAATTGCTACAGTGAATTGCTACAGTAAAATTTGACTTTGAAAATTTTGAGGTTTGAAGATTCTGTTTTGTGCGACGTAGCCTGCGACGTTGGGTGCGACGTCGCAGATCCGGACTGCGACGTTGGGCACGGCGTCGCTATGTGCGACTTTCGCAATTTAATGTGACGTTGTACGTGGATCGCTATAGGCGACGTAGTTGATTTCTGCGACGTAAGGGTCTGCGTCGCTAAGTGCGACGTCGCAATTCAATGCGACGTAATAGGCTGCGTCGCTATATGCGACGTTGGGGATATAGTGCGACGTAGGTCGCTGCGTCGCATTTGCTCCAGGCCAAATGCGACGTACGGGGTCTGATCGGAATTTCAACTTCAAAAACGCATTTTCCGGCCATCGATCGGCCTAATATTTTTACCCAACCCATTTTAGGACATTACAAGGTTATACAAACAACTAGCAAGTTATAAAGCTTAAAAACGAGAGTTTTCGGAGTTGTGTCGGAAACTTACAAATCGCCGAAATGAAATTCCGGAAAGATAGGATTGTAGATCGCGAAGTGGTGAACGTTTTATTCCAAATGAGTTTGAAGATCCAAGGTCGTTTAAGGTGTTTATTTTTGTGATTTGTGAGTTTTGATAATGGTGGTGATTTGAGAGAAAATAAGAGAGGAGAGAGAGAAAGGAAATGAGAATGAAAGAAAAGAAAAGATGGGAGGTGATTTTGGTGGGGATCCCCCACCACTTTCAGTCTACGCACCACGCTCTGTGTGGTGTTCGTTTACTCCGTCGTTCAAACGTTAAATATTTATTTTACGGTTTTAATATACGTTTTAAAATACGAATAATTATTCAGTATTTTTGTTGAAGTATTTTACTAACTATTTAATAATTACATTAGAAAAGGTGGATTGTCTCGTTTCGTTTGCGAAGTTACATTCTGATTCGCGTTAATATTAATTGTTTGATAAAATCTGGATACGAAACATTATTGACATAATATTTTTTAAATACTATAACGTTATTAATTGTAGGTTCCGTATACGGACCAAATCGAGTAGCTTAAACTTGTCTATAAAAGCGGAAATTAAACACACAAGATATGCTAGAAGTTCACAAGTAAATGACCAAAACACAAGTGTATAACTTTGTATATAACGAGATGGTAACAATACATACACTTTGACAAACACACAATAATCAAAATAACACAAACTAGTATTTTTCTCTCTGAGTTTGGAGGTGTTATGTGTGTGTTTTGTGTTTTTGGCTTGATAAACAGAAACTGGCGAGTTTCTATTTATAGCCTGGACCAAACTGTATGCGACACAAGCTTTGTGTCGCATGAAGGCTTATGCGACATAAGCATTGTGTCGCATGAGATGATTCTGCGACACAAGCCTTGTGTCGCATAGAATGCTTCTGCGACACAGTGCTTGTGTCGCATGATGACAGAAACTGTAAATAAACTAGAACTTAAACAATTCAAAACGTAATTACAATTTCGACACGATTACAGACTGAGACCAACTGACAGACACACATTGATGTACCAACAAACTCCCCCGTGTCTTCAGCTTGGTCTTCGAAAAATCTTCAATTTTCTTCAGTCTTCAAACCCAACCAGGTGGAAAGTTTCCACCAGCGTGTATGCCGTAGGTGAAGCATATATCAACAATTTTCTGAAATCGTTTCGCTAAAACGGAGTTGAACTCGTTTCCTGGATTGTAGCGAATCCGATTGTCGAATAGCTTCTTCATGTCATCTCTTGACAGATTAATCAAGCTCATTGGGTCAAATATTCTGAAGTTAGCTTTTCGTAGACCCCACAAAGATCCTGTCTGACGCTCTGAATCTGGTACAAAAACTAAGACGGCTTCGCCAGTGTGAGCATCCAGTTCCCAGTAATGAAAACGTTTCAGTAGATTGAATGGAACTGTTTCCAGAGCTATTTCAGTCAGACATTTAGCAGGCGGATAGTGAACTTTTACAATTGGCTGCTTGGTCTTTGGATCGAGCTTCTTCTTGAACGTGTACCTTGTACCCAGTACTGGTTTGACATAATGGTATTTCTTTCGTTTAATTTCCTCACGCATGACCTTTTGAATAACATCTGCAACTCCATCATCGTGAGGATTTATCAACTGAAGCTGAGTAAGACGAACGATGTCATGCTTTGGCAATGTACTCAATATCCTCAGTGATCGACGAAAGTACTGGATACCATCAAGCCTTTTAATCATCAACCTTCCTTTGCTCACCTTCCAGCTTTTTATCAGGCCTGTATAATTACCGCCAACCTGATATTTCTTGCATGTAACTGGAGCAGGTTCTGGATTTTTTCCTTTTGGAAACCAGTTGTCCCTTTCTCTAATGGGCATTTCTTTGTCAAAAGATACACATTCAGATGTGTCAAGAGGGAAAATGTCATTGTAATTTGTCGTTTCTCGAACAGGGACAGGTTGTGCTTGTGAAGAACTGGAGGGTACAGAAGATTCTTGAGCAGGACCAGGTTGAGAAGTAGATCCTGGAACGTAATTGAATGCTGGCCCTGACTCATCGTCTGAAGAATCAGATAATACAACACCCTCTTGAGGATAGGCTGGACAATCAGAATATTCTTCATCAGGATTAAGCTCTTCTCGTTCAACATCAACATCATCGTCATTATCAGCTGAGTTGAAGTCAAAATGTTCTTCAGGCGCACGATCGTCATCGTCAACCGCAGATTGAAAGTAAGTCAGATTACAATACGTGTAATCTACAGCTAACGGTTTTGGTTGCCCTGGTTGCTCAATAATATACTCAAGAATAAGAGTTGTTTCATTAATATCAGAAGCATTTACATTTTCAGGATTTACATTTTCTTCGCCTTCGGCGGAAACCCTAGGAATTGATTCTAAGGCCGGTTGGGCTGTCTCCCCCGAAGCAATAGCTTGGGTTTCCAGCTGCAGAACCTTTGTCTTCAATTCTTCATTCTCTTTCTCCAAGCGAGAGATCCTAGCATCCTGAGCTTCAGAAACAGATGCTTGAGCTTCCATAGTCTGCTGCATCTTTTCAATCTTTGACAGGAGCTCCTGAATGACAGCTGGATGAGGAGTGATTGGAGTTTCAGTCCTTGGGGGCTCAGAAGATGTGGAAGTGGAAGTGCGTGAACGTCTGACCAGAGGATTCAAATCAGCAATGTCAGAAACATCTCGAGGCCTTTTTCCTCGGGTGGAAGATTCAGGGGGTGGAGAAGAAGGCTGATAATTATCGATCTCAAGATCAAGATCTACCAACTCTGGATCAGCTACAACAGGCTGAACTGGCGGTTGTTGAGCTGGAGGTTGTTGAACGGGAGGCTGTTGAACGGGTGGCTGCTGAACCGGAGGCTGTTGTACTGGGGGCCTCGGGATTTGAGGTTGCTGAGCAGGTGGATCATTAAATTGTTCGCCTGGAGGAGGTACATAATCAGGATCCACAATGTGACCGAACAACGCAACCTCACGTTCCGGTGCTTCGCCTGACTTCGCAAACTTTGTACAAGCAGTATAAATTCTGGTATTCATCGGCGTTTGCGCGTAGGTAAAAGAGTTGATCACTGGAAGATCCGAGTGCAAATGGTTGAGTAACAGCTGAGTGAATCGGGGATACAACGCCCATTTGTCTTTATTATCCAAAGCGTTGTTCACAAAACCCCTGAAGATATAGCCTGAGAAGTTGAAGGGCTTGTTGTATATCAGGGCAAGAATAGCAGAGGCAGTCGCAAATTTCATCCCTTCGAGACCTGCCTTGCGACTGGATAAGCACACAATGACGATGTGAGCCAGATACCTCCAAACCTTTGTCATATAGGTTTTCTTGTACTGATCAACTGGAATGTCCTGATAACCAATCGATCGCATGCCCTGAGCAATAGCAGCTGAAGAAAACTGGGTGATCATGTCAGAATTATCACCGAATTCGAAGAAATCTTGAATAAGCTGCTCAGAAAAGATGACTTGGCGGCCGCGGACAGTAGAAATGATCCTAGTATCAGCTTCATCATAGTTTACCACTGCATTATCCCAAAACTCGGTAATGTGATTTGTCAGGATCCGAGTATCTGCAGTGATAGCTTTGTAAATACGCGAGCGTTGAAGAAATGCGATCATTGGGCGATACGGGCGGGAAGTCTCGACCGTTGTATTCATGAACGCCACAATGTTGTGACGAGGCTCCCAGAAGTATTTAGAGATATCGATCTCGGGGAGTGCTGGAGCAGCTGGAGCAGCTTGAGCAGGTTGAGCAGGTTGTTCAGCCATTTCTACAAAAATAACAGTAATACAGCCAAAACTCGAAATGCGTTAGCGTTAGTACCAAAAAATAATTCGCGTTTTATTTTTACAAAAGTTCTGCGACACAACAGTTGTGTCGCATGAGGTTCATACGACATAAGGACTGTGTCGTATAAGAATAATACGACATAAGCATTGTGTCGTATGACACGTGTCACGCGGACAGCATTTCCCTTGCATTTAGCAATAAATGAGAAATTAATCTCGAATGCGACAAAGTCGCTGTGTCGTATGGTGTGTCGTATCAAGTGGGTACGACATAACGTTTGTGTCGTATAAAGATACGACATAAGAACCGGGTATCAATACGACATAAAAACCAAGTATCTATGCGACATAACGACTATGTCGTATGTTATGTCGCAAAGATGAACAGCAAAGCAAACCCAGATTCGATCGATGAAACATTTTTGGGGTTTTCAAAATCCAGACATACCCTAGGGTTCGTACACGACAGAGGATCAATAATATGTATTTATCTAACCCTAATAACCCCTAAACCCTAAATAATTTAACGAAAAACCGAAACCCTAAAAACGTAATACGGGTCGATCGAATACAGGACATAATACGCGATAAAAACACGAAAGAATTATACCTAAGGATGCGCTAACAGATGATGACCAAGAATCGAGCAACAAAACGCGAAGAAAAGCCTTCGAAATCACGAACCCGATCGAAAAATGCTTGTGTCGCAAAATCGCCTTTATGTCGTATAGTTTGTGTCGTGAAAGATTTGAAAACGTAAATGATTATGTCGTATGTTGTGAATAGTTATCCCTGACCCGCATACGACATAGTATACGACACAAACAAAACTGACAAATACGACACAGGCGTTGTGTCGTATAACAGTAGTACGACACAGTGGTTGTGTCGCACGGGACACAAAGCAGAATTTGAAGGTTTAAAAAAAAAATTTTAATTTCGATGCCGATTCGGATGTTGATTTTAGAATTTTCGCAAAGAAGATGATTTGTGACTAAAAAAATTAAAAAGGAAAAAAAAAAAAAAAAAAAAAATTTAAAGAATATTAAAGAGATAAAACTAAATATAAACATAAAATAAAAGAAACAAATACAACTAAAAGCGAGTAATTTATAAAATCGTTTTGGTGACGGAGTTGAGATACTGGTTAGGGATCATACCGAAATAACATGCAATTATTAGGAATAGAAAGAGTTATTTCGATTATCAGTATATTTGTCCACTTTAAATTTACGTGGCACATTTAAAACACTTTTTATAAAAATTATTTCAAGACGATTATCGATATTGTTTATCCACTTAAGCATGTTACAACCGAGTTTGTGGAGTTAACCTTTTATTGTTAGAATGTATAAGTCTCTGTGGCACCCACCATTGATATACCCCTATACTCTAGACAATAACATAGTTTCCATATTTAGAAAGAATAAAGAAAGATCATTTTTAAGAATCAGGCTAGAGTTGACAGGTCAGTACAGAAGTACAGCAAAGCAACCTAACATGATTCAAGTATAATCACAACCAATCGCAGTCAAACTGAAGTTGGAGTTTCCCAAACAGCGACCTTGGTTAGTATGATTTAGGATTAAGCAAAACCGATCGCAGTCAAACTGGATTTGGAGTTTCCCAAACAGCGACCTTGTTCAGTATCATTAAGATTTTTCAAGTGCATTGACCTGTAATTGCTTAACCCCAAGTTTATAGTAACTGTTACCAGTTCTGTACTTTCGTACAACAGAGGCAACAACCAGCATAAACTCCCAAATGATTTCAGATAAAAGTTCCAAAGATAGAAATATGTTAAGCTACGTTAAGGAATTAAGACATTGAGTCGTACATCATACGGAGTTTACCACAAGATAATAGACACATATTTAAATGATTTCTTAATAACCCAGAGACAGGTGTGTATCATGCCTACCGGTACATCGCATGATGAATATAATTTTCATAAAAACAGTTTTAAGTGTGTCAGATAAACCTACTGACACATCAAAGATAAAACTTAAAATTCCATTTTGTGCATGTCACTCGATGTACTATCATATCCCAAGTTGTTTACAGACTCAACTCAACGTCTATTTTAAAAATGTAGCAACCATTGCATTTCCTTGATACTAACGAGTATAAAGAGTGGCGGTTGCCTCTTTTTTTTTTTTTTTTTTTTTTTTTTTTTTTGTTTTTTTTTTTTTTTTGACCAAAAAAAGCAAATAAACTGTACAGAAAATAAGTCACAAATCATTTCTTGAGATCAAGGGAAATCATCCCTATCATATCCACAAGTTCGTTGAAGCGAGCACGCGAAAAAGCTTTAGTGAATAAGTCGGCCTTTTGCTTAAGGGTATCTATGTGAATGAGGTCAATTAAATGTTTCTCATAGCAATCTCGTATGAAGTGAAACCTAATCTCTATGTGCTTGGTCTTAGAGTGTTGAACGGGATTGCGAATAATAGATATAGCAGCAGTATTATCAATATGAATAGGAGTCAAAGTAAGAAGTAACCCATAGTCACGCAATTGATGTTGAATCCACAAAATCTGTGAACAACAGCTTGCAGCAGCAATGTATTCAGCTTCCGCTGTTGAGGTGGAAACTGTGGTTTGCTTCTTACACTGCCAAGACACCAGTCGAGAACCGAGGTATTGGCATCCTCCTGTAGTTGACTTTTTATCCGAATTGCAGCCGCCATAATCAGAATCAGAATAGGCAGTGAGAGCGAAATTTTTCTCATTTGAGTACCATAGACCAAGTGATGGTCTATATTTGAGGTAACCAAAAATTCGCTTCACAGCCTTCATGTGAGAAACTTTGGGCTTTGATTGATATCTGGAACAGATAGACACAGCAAACACAATATCTGGTCTGGATGCAGTGAGATACATCAATGATCCTATCATAGAACGATAGTCCCGCTCCTTGCAATCTTCTTCGTGTTCAGCGGGTCCGAGTTTGTGATCAGTTTCAATGGGAGTACCATATGGCTTACAGTCATGGAGTTCATACCGAGTCAACATGTCATTGACATATTTGGACTGATGAATGTAGAAACCCTTGTCAGACTGCTCAACCTGTACACCTAGAAAGAACTTAAGTTCTCCCATGGCACTCATCTCAAACTCGGACTTCATAATCTTCTCGAAGTCTTTGCACAAAGAATCATTTGTTGAACCAAATATGATGTCGTCCACGTAAACCTGCACAAGTAACAAATCTTTTCCAACCCTTTTTATGAAGAGAGTGCTATCAATTTGGCCTCGTGAGAAGCCATTTCTCGTGAGATGATTTGCCAACCTCGCATACCAAGCTCTAGGAGCTTGATGAAGACCATATAATGCCTTGCCTAACTTGCACACATAATCAGGATGGTTTGGATCTTCAAAACCAGGAGGTTGCAAGACATACACATCCTTCAAAACCTCTCCATACAGAAATGCGCTCTTGACATCGAGTTGATAAACCCGAAAACCTTTAAATGTCGCATAGGCCAGAAAAATGCGAATGGACTCCAATCTTGCAACTGGAGCAAACACATCATCATAGTCCAAACCCTCAATCTGAGTAAAACCTTGAACAACCAGCCGAGCCTTATTCCGAATAACTACGCCTCTGTCATCTTTCTTCACACGATAAACCCAGCGAGTTCCAATTGGATCGACATCCATTGGTAAAGGAACCAACTCCCAGACATCAAGCTTTTTGAATTGATTCAATTCTTCCTGCATAGCCTCAACCCAGTATGGATCTTTCAAAGCTTCAGCAATTTTCTTTGGCTCATGCTGAGACAAGAAGCATTCTTCCAATTCTTCTTCAACACAGGCAAAATTGGCAGATGAAGATTCTTCACGGACTTCATTAGCAGCAGATTGCTGCCTAGTTAAGACACCTTGTTGAAGATCACCAATGATGTTTTCAGTGGGGTGAGTAGAATGAATTCTGAGCTGAGGAATCGGATCAGGCACAATGATTGAATCCAAATTTGACAGATCACCTCCAGGATTTTGAATTTCAACTGAGCTATTAGTGGCAGTATCCTCATTGTCAATTGGTGTGACAATATCGGTTTCAGTTTGAGGATTAGATTCAGAAGCCACTTGATCAACATCGGAGAGATTGTCATCATTGACAACATTCTCAGGAGGTACTACTCTAGAATAGGAGATTGAGTCGTCAGAGGTAAGATCCAATCCATGAAGTAGAGACGCCACCTGTTCTTCTTCACTAAATTTGGGAAGATTGAAAGAGTCCACCAACTTATCATACTCAAACAAGGAATCAGGTCCCTTGCCTTTTGGAGAATCAGTATATTTCATAAACCTTACTTCAAAATGTTCTTCTATTCTCCCAGTAGACTTGTTGAAAACTCTTTTATTTGGAGAGTTCACAGAATATCCCAAAAATAACCCATCGACTGCTTTTTCATCAAATTTGCCTACCGAGTCCTTAGTAATTAAAATTGAGCAAGGACACCCGAAAGGTTCAAGAAACTTCAAATTTGGTTTGCGATTATTCAGCAATTCGTAACATGTTTTCTTTCGCCTTTTAACAATCGAAACCCTATTTAACACATAGCAGGCAGTGTTAACAGCTTCTGCCCAAAAAATGGTTGGCAGATGCGCATCAGACAACATAGTTCTTGCTGCCTCAATGATTGTCCTATTCTTTCTTTCAGCTACTCCATTTTGCTGAGGAGTACGAGCAGCACTAAACTGATGAAAGATTCCTTTTCGAAGACAATACATTTCCAAAGTTCTGTTCTTGAATTCTGTTCCATTATCACTGCGTAGTTTCTTGATTTTCAGATTACACAGATTTTCCAGTCTGTCGAATAAGTAAGTTAAAGTATCAGCTGTTTCATCCTTTCCAGCCAAGAAATATACCCAAGAAAACCTTGAGTAATCATCAGTGACAACCAGACAGTATGATTTTCCTCCAATACTTTTCTTATTCACAGGACCGAACAGATCCATGTGAAGCAGCTCCAATGGAGATTCAATAGAGTTCACCTGCTTAGACTTATGGAACTTCTTGTGTTGTTTCCCTTTGAGACAGGAAACGCATTCATCATCTGTTACGAATGACTTTTTAGGCACACCTAACACAAGATCATTATTAACAAGATAATTCATTCTGCGAAAATGAATATGTCCCATTCGTCTGTGCCAAAGCAGTGAATCTTTAGAGGATGCTTTTGATAGCAAACAAGTATGCTCCTTGGTAATCACAGTTTGCATATCCAAAATGTACGAGTTGCGTACACGGGGTGCTCTCAGTAACACCCATTCCTCGGGAATAACAAATCCCGGTTTCAAAATTAAACATTCAACATCTGTAAATGCGGTAGTGAACTTCTTGTCGCAGACTTGAGAAACACTGATCAGATTGTGTTGCAGTTCCTCGACATAGTTCACTTTATCAAAACTCACTTGCCCATTAGAAAGAGTACCCTGACCCGTGATATTACCACCAGTATCTCCCGCAAAAGCAACATGTCCTCCTCGATATGGTTTCACATCAGACAGAAGGGACATGTCACCAGTCATGTGCCGTGAGCAGCCACTATCCACATACCATTTACTTCTTTGTATATGATCTGACTGCTACAGCACAACATAGAGAGAAAGTTAGTTAGAAATGGAGACCCAGGCCTTTACAGACTTGGGTACTCCAGAGACCTCATCAATAATAACTACATCAGTTAAAACTTTGTTTTTCAATAAATCAGGTGCAATTCCTGATGCAGTATTACTTGATGATGAGTCATTTAACGACTTTTTTGGTCTCCAAATTTTCACAGGAACAATAGTGGGTTGCTTGTTAACATTTTCAGGCTGTTTAACCGGAGGTTTAATAGGCCTAGCAGCATTAACTTTTGGGATAGAAGTATGAGAGAGTGAACCCTTCTTTGAAAAAGATTTAACAGATGAATTTTTGTAAACAGAATTTCTGGGAACACCTTTTGAAAACTTCTTTCTCAAAAGCAACGGGCATTGACTAATCAAGTGACCTTGTTTCTTGCAGTAGAAACATGATCGTCTTTCCCTAAAGGTTCGGTCGTTACTGCCTAAAAATTGAGGTGAGACAGGTAACTTTTGTGAGCACGTTGAGGTGGATGCCCCAGAATGTGAAACGGAAAGTTTAACAGAGTTCTTAAGTGATTTGACATTAATATTCTGTATCTCTTTCCTTTTATGTTCAGCCTTAACCTTAGTATTCATTGGAAAAGTTTCATCATCTGATTCAGTAGTGAGAATGTGATGTTCAGGCTTAATGTTTTTCTTTTCACATTGAGGCACAAACTTACAAGGAACATCCTCAACTTCGACCTCTTCTTCAATGTTTTTTAAGGGAGCAGGCGAGAAACTACCAAAGGGGGTAAACTTGACGGTTCCTGAGGGGGTAAACCTAACAGGTTCAAAAGGCTTCACAGGTTCAGCCTTAATTGTCTTAGGTTTCTTCTTATCATGGTTAACTTCTATGTTGGCTTTATAGAATTCAGGCAACTTAAACGGAGTCAAACTAACAGGTTCACATACAGGCATAGCTACTTTCTTAACAACAGGTTCATTAACTGATATTTCAATGGGCTTTGCATCTACTAAAGCAGTAGGCACAAAATCTTTAATTTCATCCTTAGACGGTCTACACAAATTCACATCTAAAGACGGAGGCGGTTGATTATGATAACCATAACCGGACTTATCTTTAGAACTAGTTCTACCCGTCTGCAGGATATCAGTAAAGACCATGGCTGAAGTGTTGATATTCTTGAGTTTTCGTTGCAAATCAACAGCTTTGGCTTGAGAGTCAGCCAATTCCTTTTTCAAATGAGCAATCAATTTTAAGTAACTGTCAATTTCATCTTGATTACTGAAAATTAGAGCTTTCAGCTCCTTTTTATCTTCAATAAGTTGATTAATATTACTTTCAAAGTGTTTCTCATTAATTTTTAAAACTTTGTTTGCTTCCATCAAATTCAAGATATCTGACTTCAAGTTGTCATTATGTTCCATAAGCCCATTTACTTTACCAGTTAAACTAATACATGAATCACAGGTAAATTTAGCAAATGGTACCTCATTGTTGATAGCCATGAAACATTGCTCTTGAGTTTCATGAGCAGAAAAATCATAAGCATCTCCATCCTCAATCAACAATGCAGCCTTAGCAGTAGTATGCTCAATCTGTTTTGGAACAACAGATGGTTTAGTGAAACCCGAAGTAGGTTGTCTTCCTTTCTCACATTCACGGGCAAAGTGTCCAAGATTCTGACACTTATAACACTTGATTTTGCTTTTATCGAATCCCGTTGGTGTTCGGTCAGCTGCATCTTCAAGAGATCTCTTTCCAGTTCGTCTTAGATAGTTTTTGGCTCTACGAGTGAGCATAGCCATATTCCATCTAATGTCGATCCTTTCTAACTCATCGGGATCAACCTGATTGAAGTCTTCATCAGTCAGTTCCAATGTACTGACTCTTTTAGAAAGAAAGTCTTCATATGATGACAAGAAAGCAGTAAACATGGCTGCATGTTCATCAGTGGTTGCAGAAGTAGGAACAGATGGTGATGAACATGTACTGCTTGAAGAAGCATTATAAGCTGGTAGGGCTGAAAATGTTCCTACAGTAGGATTACTGTAAGAAGAGAATCTCTGAGAATTTGTCTCAGCTGAGATGAAAGCTGTTCCACCATGACTTGATTCTGATGCACGAGCAGTAGATCTTGTTTCCTTCTTTTCAATATCCAATGCCCCAGCTTCAAGTTTTCCAATAAGATCATCCAGAGACAATTGCTTTGTTTTTGGATCGCTTTCCAATAACAAAACTCGTGTTTCCCAACTTGATGGCAGAGCAGCTAAAGCCTTTTTGTTAATCTCAGAATTTTTGAGATTATATCCGCCAGCTTGCAGTTCATTCACTGTGCGGGTAAATCTGCAAAGCATGTCTCTGACAGTTTCATTCTTCTGGATATAGAAATAATCAAACTGAGTTTTGACTAATTCCAATTTGCTTTCGATGTACTCAGTGTTTCCACAAAATCTCTTTTCAATTGCAGTCCAAAGATCATAAGCAATAGTTTGTGGAAACATATCCAAAACGTCTGTTGGAAGCGACATAGTAATAGCAGAATGAGTCTTCCGTTCAATTTCCCATGCTTTACGTTCTTCGGTAGTGTATGAACGAACAGGCTTGGGAGGAGGAACACCCATGTGTTCTCCAAGAGCAACAGGTGGAACATAGCGTTCAAGAAGGGCCAACTCCATATCAGGATCGGTGAATAAAACAAACGATATGAACCTTTGTTTCCATGCTCGAAATGGTAAACCCGGTGCAAAATAAGGAGGTTTATTTGCACTACCAATCGTAGCATTATGTTGTAAAACTGCATCAACGCTTTGAAGAGACATGATGAAAATCTGCAAAACAAATTAGAAAAATACACACAAAACAAACTGATTTTTGTCTAAGTCAGGAATTATGCGACACAGTGTTATGTCGCAGAGTACCAATACGACACAATATTTGTGTCGCAGAGTACAGATACGACACAGAAGTAGTGTCGCAGAACTTAATCTGACAGAAGACAAAAATGCGACACAACAGTTATGTCGTATGTTATGTCGCAACTTGTGTCGCAGACCAGTCAAGGTCAAAAAGTGTTATGTCGCAAGGTTATGTCGCACGTTATGTCGTAGACAATTTAATGTCGTATTGTTGTGTCGTATGAACAGTGATACGACACAAGCCTTGTGTCGCAAAAATGCACGTGCAGACAGTTTTTTTGAGTACAGAAAATTTCAATTTTCAAAACACATCATAACCTACACCCCATACTTTTCTGCAGACTGCAAACACCAAATCTTCAAGCAAAATGATCACCAACTATTACCAACCAATTCCAAAAATAAGACTAACACAATTCTTTGAAGATCAAAGACCACAATAAGCAAAAATAAAGACTTTTAACCAAGAACACCAAGAACACTTAAAAATATAAATTATGAAAATAATATTTTTGGACCGAAATCTAGCACCAAACTAACTCGAAACCGCAACTCAAGAGTATGCGGCTCTGATACCAATTGTAGGTTCCGTATACGGACCAAATCGAGTAGCTTAAACTTGTCTATAAAAGCGGAAATTAAACACACAAGATATGCTAGAAGTTCACAAGTAAATGACCAAAACACAAGTGTATAACTTTGTATATAACGAGATGGTAACAATACATACACTTTGACAAACACACAATAATCAAAATAACACAAACTAGTATTTTTCTCTCTGAGTTTGGAGGTGTTATGTGTGTGTTTTGTGTTTTTGGCTTGATAAACAGAAACTGGCGAGTTTCTATTTATAGCCTGGACCAAACTGTATGCGACACAAGCTTTGTGTCGCATGAAGGCTTATGCGACATAAGCATTGTGTCGCATGAGATGATTCTGCGACACAAGCCTTGTGTCGCATAGAATGCTTCTGCGACACAGTGCTTGTGTCGCATGATGACAGAAACTGTAAATAAACTAGAACTTAAACAATTCAAAACGTAATTACAATTTCGACACGATTACAGACTGAGACCAACTGACAGACACACATTGATGTACCAACATTAATCATCCTTGTATTACTTAAATAAATTGTTCACCAACGTCCGTATTTAATGTATCGAAGTTCATTCGATTTGAAACTCGTACGATTTAAACAAACCGCATCATTGTGTAGATATATATTCAACAATATATATGATAATTGATACATTAATTAGCCTAACACAGAACTAATTACATGTATTAATACTTGTTTAGGCACTAAATTCTAGTCCTAAATTGACGGTTGTCACATTCTCCCCCTGTTAGGAGAATTTCGTCCCGAAATTTATGTTGAAGTTGTGTTTGTCGTTGAGTCAGTGAAGAGTTGAGGATACTTGAGTCGCATCTGGTCTTCTCGTTCCCAGGTGAATTCCGGACCGCGCCGCGAATTCCACCTAACTTTGACGATGGGAATACGACTTTGTTTAAGTTGTTTGACCTCAAGGTCCATGATTTCGGCGGGTTCCTCAACAAAGTGAAGTTTCTCGTCAACTCGAATTTCATCGAGTGGAATGATAAGTGTCTCATTAGACAGACACTTCTTCAGATTTGAAACATGAAATGTGGGATGCACGCTGCTGAGTTCAGATGGCAGCTGCAATCGATAAGCCACTGGACCAATCCTTTCGAGGATCTCGAATGGTCCAATGTATCTGGGATTCAACTTCCCTCGTTTGCCAAATCGGATTACGCCTTTCCAAGGCGATACTTTGAGTAGAACTCGATCCCCAACTTGGAACTCGAGTGGTTTGCGTCTCACGTCAGCATAACTTTTCTGACGATCACGCGCAGCCTTAAGCTTGTTTTGAATTTCAACGATTCTCTCGGTCGTTTCGTGAATGATTTCTGGACCTGTGAGTTGGCTATCCCCAACTTCGGTCCAACAGATAGGTGACCGGCACTTACGACCGTACAGTGCCTCGAAGGGTGCAGCTTTGATGCTGGTATGATAGCTGTTGTTGTACGAGAACTCGCACAATGGTAGATGTTTTTCCCAGTTTACTCCGAAGTCTACTACGCAGGCCCGTAGCATGTCTTCTAGTGTTTGAATTGTTCGTTCACTTTGGCCGTCGGTTTGAGGATGATATGCGGTACTCATATCAAGTCGAGTACCCAGGGATTTTTGAAGTGATTGCCAAAATTGTGAAGTGAAACGACTATCTCTATCAGAGATAATTGAGATTGGAACCCCGTGTTTGGTCACGATTTCTTTCAGGTAAATTCTGGTGAGGCGTTCCATTTTGTCGGATTCTTTGATTGCCAGGAAGTGAGCAGACTTTGTGAGACGATCCACGATCACCCAAATGGTATCGCAACCGCTCGATGACTTGGGTAGTTTGGTTATGAAGTCCATGGCAATTTGTTCCCATTTCCATTCAGGAAGACTGGGTTGTTGAAGTAACCCAGAAGGTTTTTGATATTCGATTTTGACTTTGGAGCAAGTAAGGCACTTGCTGACATAGGTGGCGATTTCCGCTTTCATGTTCGGCCACCAGTAGAAGTCCTTGATACCGTGGTACATTTTATCGGATCCCGGATGGATAGAATATTTTGACTTGTGAGCTTCATCCATCACCAAGTCTCGTAGGTTCCCAAATTTAGGCAACCAGATTCGGTTTGAGAAATACCTAATCCCGTTAGGTCTGATTTCGAATTGTTTATCCATGCCCCGCAAGGCTTCATCCTTGACGTTTTCGTGTTTCAAGGCTTCGAGTTGAGCAGTGAGAATTTGAATGCTTAAATTGTTGTGAATGGTCATACTGAGGGCTCGGACCCGAAGCGGTTTCACTCGCTCTTTTCGACTCAGGGCATCGGCAACAACATTTGCTTTGCCTGGATGATATTTGAGTTCGCAGTCATAATCAGTAAGCAACTCGACCCATCGACGTTGCCTCATGTTGAGATCCTTCTGATCGAATATGTGTTGGAGACTTTTGTGGTCTGTAAAGATTGTGCACCTAGTGCCGTAGAGGTAATGTCTCCAAATTTTGAGAGCGAAAACGACAGCTCCTAGCTCGAGGTCGTGGGTGGTGTAATTCTTTTCATGAATCTTAAGCTGTCGGGAAGCATAAGCTATGACTTTGTCTCGTTGCATGAGCACACAACCGAGACCTTGATGTGAAGCATCGCAGTATACCACGAAGTCATCGGTGCCTTCGGGTAATGATAGGATAGGAGCACTGCAAAGCTTTTGTTTTAAGAGTTGGAATGCCGACTCTTGCTTATCAGTCCAGTCAAACTTTTTGTCTTTCTGGGTCAGCGTCGTGAGTGGTATGGCTATCTTGGAGAAATTTTCAATGAATCGTCGATAGTATCCGGCCAGTCCTAGAAACTGCCGTACTTCGGTCGGAGTGGTTGGCGATTGCCAGTCTTTGATAGCCTCGATTTTTGACGGGTCGACGTGAATCCCCTGACTGTCAATCACGTGACCAAGGAATTGAACGGTTTTGATCTAGAACTCACACTTAGAGAACTTGGCATAGAGCTCCTCGTGTTTAAGTAGTTCAAGGATGGTTCTGAGGTGTTGCGCATGCTCTTCTTTGCTTCGTGAATATATGAGGATGTCATCGATGAAGACAATGACAAACTTATCAAGGTAAGGTTTGCACACCCGATTCATAATGTCCATGAATACCGCCAGTGCATTGGTTAGGCCGAATGGCATCACTTGGAATTCGTAATGCCCGTAACGGGTTCTGAAAGCGGTTTTTGGAATATCGGCATCGCGAACACGCAATTGGTGATAACCGGATCGGAGATCAATCTTTGAATAACAACTCGACCCTTGAAGTTGGTCGAACAGGTCATCGATTCGAGGGAGTGGATACCGGTTCTTGACAGTTAACTTGTTCAACTCTCGATAGTCGATACACATTCGAAAAGAACCATCTTTCTTCTTAACAAATAGGACCGGAGCTCCCCAAGGTGAAGAACTCGGCCTGATAAACCCTCGTTCCAGGAGTTCCTGTAACTGGGTGGACAACTCCTGAAGTTCGGATGGAGCTAAACGGTATGGTGCTCGGGCCACAGGCGCAGCACCCGATACAAGATCGATTGAGAACTCAACCTGTCTTGGTGGTGGTAGACCAGGCAGTTCCTCAGGAAAGACTTCTGGAAAGTCTCGAACGATTGGAACATCCTCAAGTCGCTTCTCCTCCGACTTTTTCTCCATGATGTGCGCGAGGATTGATGGATAACCCCTTTCTCAGAAATTTCCGGGTTTTAAGACAAGAGATGATGTTAAGCCTCGTCCCACCGGTCTCCCCCTGTATGATCAGGGTTCTACCGACGGCGAGAGGTATGCGAACAATTTTGTCATGGCAAATGATTTCGGCGCGATGTTTGGATAACCAGTCCATGCCTACGATGACATCGAAACTTCCTATCTCAACAGGCATAAGATCTATGGAGAAGGTTTCGTCGGCTAGATTTAAGGTGCAATTAGGTATCACACTATTGGTTTCTATCAATTTGCCATTTGCTAGCTCTACGGTGTACTTAACGTCTAAAGCAACAGGTGTAATGTCAAGTAGAGGGCAAAATTCATCGGAAATAAAACTCCTATCGGCACCAGTATCAAACAGTATGGAAGCAGTTAAATTGTTGAGGAGGAACATACCCGTGACCACATTCGGGTCCTGACGGGCGTCCCCTGAGTTGATCACGAAGGCGCTACTTTTGGCGTTGTTGTTGTTGCGGTGGTTGTTGTTGTTGCCCTTGTTCTTCAATTTTGGGCAAGAATCCCTAAAGTGTCCTGGGTTTCCACATTCATAGCAGGACTTAGGTTGTCGGGTATTTTTGTCAGAGGGGTTGTTGTTGGATTTAGGGGCTCTACAATCCTTAGTCAAATGCCCGTACCTCCTGCAGTTGTTGCAAGGGGGGTTGCACTGACCAAAGTGGTGGTAGTTGCACTTGGGACAATAAGGTCTGTCCCCGGTGTAGCTGCGGTTGGATTCAGAGTTGGTGTTGTAGACTTGGATGGCGTTGTTTTTCTTGTTTGAGTTGTGGTGGTGTTCAGTAGATTTGCGTTTGTTGTTGTTAGAGGATGAGGTGTTGGAAGTCTCACGGCTGACAACTAGAGCCATGAGTTCGTGGGCCAATCGAATGGCACTCTCAGTGGTAGTTGGTTTGGATGAGGCGACGTTTCCCTGAATGTTCTCGGGGAGTCCACGAATGTATTTCTTAATGCCCTTACTTTCTGGTTCGACTAAACTCGGGCATAATAAAGCAAACTGCTGAAATTTGGTGGTATATTCAGCAACATCATTTCCCTGCACCTCCAGATGCCAGAATTCTTCTTCCAGCCTGTGCAATTCCTCTTCAGGACAGTATTTTTCTGTCAGCTTCTTCTTCAGTTCGGTCCAAGGAATTCGGTTTGCAACCTCAAGACCTACAGAGTTTGCGTGGGTTTTCCACCACGTGAGTGCACCTTCCTGAAAGGTGTAAGCAGCGAATTTGACCTTGTTGTTCTCAGTACAATCGCAGAGACTGAAAACAGATTCCATACGCTCAATCCAACGGATCAAGCCAATGGCACCTTCCGTGCCCTTGAAGTATAGCGGTTTACAGCTAAGAAAGTCCTTATAGGAGCAAGGTTTGGGTGGTGGAGTATTGGTTGTTGTGTCCTCGCTACCGGGTGGTGTTCGGGTAGCCAAGGCTTCGGTCACACTGCGGGCAATGATTCCCGCGATCTCAGCTTCGCTAAGGGTAATTTGACGACGAGGAGGCATGATGCTGAGTAAGAAAGAACAAAGAAAGGACGTGAGATACTCGTCCGAGTGCGATGAATTTGGTGGTGTGTTTGTCATTCCGAGATAAAACGTTAGAGGGAATGAGGCCTATATTCATATAATATAATATAGTCTAAGATGGTAAGTGAGGTCTATTTATGTATATATATATGTATATCACATAATAACCTATTGAGTGTCTAGCACAGACGTGTTTTGAGTCCCGTTTCTCTCGAGGTCAGAGTCAACTAATGCATTCCTGTTCAACATAACTCTTTCAGATTTCACATCATCTTTCTCTAATTGTACATAGTTGATCAGGCTATGTTAAATTAAAGTCGTATGATGTAATCCCTGAACTAGTCATAACTACTAAGGAATACTGCCTAACGGTCATAGTCTAGGCCCACTAAATGCAACCTAGTTCACTATAACCTTAGGCTCTGATACCAATCTGTGACACCCCCAAATTTAACGATTTGCGGAAGCTTGATTTGGGTGTCACTAATCAATATACAAAGCACATAAGATATAATGAACGACCACTATATGCGTCGTTTTAAACTTGTATAGATAAAGTAAATGTTTACATCAAAATATAGTTACATTAGCTCGGTTCCTGAAATTGAGAGATTACATAGCATAATTACTTTTACAAAATATAATAATGCAGTCCAATCTCTAGTTGTATGTATGCTGACTCGAGCTAATAATTCCTGCTTGTGCAGCCAAACTACTGCTGGGTACCTGTGATAAATACTAAAATGGGTCAGCGAAAACGCTGGTGAGCTCACAGGTTTGTATGTCAATGTATAGTTGTAAGAACCGCAAGATTTATATTGAATTTAAAATGCAATTAAGCAAGATAAAAGTTATACTGTCCATGAGCACATAGTCTGAGCTTAACTTGATTTGTCAGGCCCACTTAAGGAAACCTAACTTGAAATGCCTCCTACGAGTGCCTAATCAACACTCGTCTTCCCAAATACTAATACATCCGTTTGACCGGTTAGTGCGTGCTAACCCGGATGAGGATTGTCAATCCCATATGATATCATATACTAACAGTCATGCTATAAAATACTAGAGACTATGCTTATGGAGGACTTTAAATTGATTAGCTTGAAACTCATGTAGTATTTGAAGTTTGGCACTTGCGTTCTACTTGTAAAACAAAATCGAGTAGTAATATCACACCCCTAGTTGTAAAGCAGTGAAAATGGGGCTATGAAACTCACCTGGTTCTTGAAGTGTTTAACTTAATAAACTTGAAGTAATTAGCTGTGAGTTGGTGTCCAAAGGCTTGAAACCTGAATGTGTCCACGACACTTAAATTGTCATTAATTGTATTGGTATCCCGAAAGACTACCATTTGAATTGTTTGTCTAACTTAATGTCCAAATTACCCCGATTTGGTTGATTGTTTTATTACAAGTTACTACGACTTGTTTGAATAAGTTGATACAAGTTACAACGACTTGTTTGAATAAGTTGGTACAAGTTACAACGACTTGTTTGAATAAGTTGGTACAAGTTACAACGACTTGTTTGATTGAATTGTCTAAGTTACTATGACTTAGTTGATTTAATTGTGTATTTGAAAATGTGTACGGCCCGTTGGTGACGGTTGTAACGATAGTTCTAAAATGTTATTATATTGTTGCTACAGTGAATTGCTACAGTGAATTGCTACAGTAAAATTTGACTTTGAAAATTTTGAGGTTTGAAGATTCTGTTTTGTGCGACGTAGCCTGCGACGTTGGGTGCGACGTCGCAGATCCGGACTGCGACGTTGGGCACGGCGTCGCTATGTGCGACTTTCGCAATTTAATGCGACGTTGTACGTGGCGTCGCTATAGGCGACGTAGTTGATTTCTGCGACGTAAGGGTCTGCGTCGCTAAGTGCGACGTCGCAATTCAATGCGACGTAATAGGCTGCGTCGCTATATGCGACGTTGGGGATATAGTGCGACGTAGGTCGCTGCGTTGCATTTGCTCCAGGCCAAATGCGACGTACGGGGTCTGATCGGAATTTCAACTTCAAAAACGCATTTTCCGGCCATCGATCGGCCTAATATTTTTACCCAACCCATTTTAGGACATTACAAGGTTATACAAACAACTAGCAAGTTATAAAGCTTAAAAACGAGAGTTTTCGGAGTTGTGTCGGAAACTTACAAATCGCCGAAATGAAATTCCGGAAAGATAGGATTGTAGATCGCGAAGTGGTGAACGTTTTATTCCAAATGAGTTTGAAGATCCAAGGTCGTTTAAGGTGTTTATTTTTGTGATTTGTGAGTTTTGATAATGGTGGTGATTTGAGAGAAAATAAGAGAGGAGAGAGAGAAAGGAAATGAGAATGAAATAAAAGAAAAGATGGGAGGTGATTTTGGTGGGGATCCCCCACCACTTTCAGTCTACGCACCACGCTCTGTGTGGTGTTCGTTTACTCCGTCGTTCAAACGTTAAATATTTATTTTACGGTTTTAATATACGTTTTAAAATACGAATAATTATTCAGTATTTTTGTTGAAGTATTTTACTAACTATTTAATAATTACATTAGAAAAGGTGGATTGTCTCGTTTCGTTTGCGAAGTTACATTCTGATTCGCGTTAATATTAATTGTTTGATAAAATCTGGATACGAAACATTATTGACATAATATTTTTTAAATACGATAACGTTATTAATCATCCTTGTATTACTTAAATAAATTGTTCACCAACGTCCGTATTTAATGTATCGAAGTTCATTCGATTTGAAACTCGTACGATTTAAACAAACCGCATCATTGTGTAGATATATATTCAACAATATATATGATAATTGATACATTAATTAGCCTAACACAGAACTAATTACATGTATTAATACTTGTTTAGGCACTAAATTCTAGTCCTAAATTGACGGTTGTCACATTCTCCCCCTGTTAGGAGAATTTCGTCCCGAAATTTATGTTGAAGTTGTGTTTGTCGTTGAGTCAGTGAAGAGTTGAGGATACTTGAGTCGCATCTGGTCTTCTCGTTCCCAGGTGAATTCCGGACCGCGCCGCGAATTCCACCTAACTTTGACGATGGGAATACGACTTTGTTTAAGTTGTTTGACCTCACGGTCCATGATTTCGGCGGGTTCCTCAACAAAGTGAAGTTTCTCGTCAACTCGAATTTCATCGAGTGGAATGATAAGTGTCTCATTAGACAGACACTTCTTCAGATTTGAAACATGAAATGTGGGATGCACGCTGCTGAGTTCAGATGGCAGCTGCAATCGATAAGCCACTGGACCAATCCTTTCGAGGATCTCGAATGGTCCAATGTATCTGGGATTCAACTTCCCTCGTTTGCCAAATCGGATTACGCCTTTCCAAGGCGATACTTTGAGTAGAACTCGATCCCCAACTTGGAACTCGAGTGGTTTGCGTCTCACGTCAGCATAACTTTTCTGACGATCACGCGCAGCCTTAAGCTTGTTTTGAATTTCAACGATTCTCTCGGTCGTTTCGTGAATGATTTCTGGACCTGTGAGTTGGCTATCCCCAACTTCGGTCCAACAGATAGGTGACCGGCACTTACGACCGTACAGTGCCTCGAAGGGTGCAGCTTTGATGCTGGTATGATAGCTGTTGTTGTACGAGAACTCGCACAATGGTAGATGTTTTTCCCAGTTTACTCCGAAGTCTACTACGCAGGCCCGTAGCATGTCTTCTAGTGTTTGAATTGTTCGTTCACTTTGGCCGTCGGTTTGAGGATGATATGCGGTACTCATATCAAGTCGAGTACCCAGGGATTTTTGAAGTGATTGCCAAAATTGTGAAGTGAAACGACTATCTCTATCAGAGATAATTGAGATTGGAACCCCGTGTTTGGTCACGATTTCTTTCAGGTAAATTCTGGTGAGGCGTTCCATTTTGTCGGATTCTTTGATTGCCAGGAAGTGAGCAGACTTTGTGAGACGATCCACGATCACCCAAATGGTATCGCAACCGCTCGATGACTTGGGTAGTTTGGTTATGAAGTCCATGGCAATTTGTTCCCATTTCCATTCAGGAAGACTGGGTTGTTGAAGTAACCCAGAAGGTTTTTGATATTCGATTTTGACTTTGGAGCAAGTAAGGCACTTGCTGACATAGGTGGCGATTTCCGCTTTCATGTTCGGCCACCAGTAGAAGTCCTTGATACCGTGGTACATTTTATCGGATCCCGGATGGATAGAATATTTTGACTTGTGAGCTTCATCCATCACCAAGTCTCGTAGGTTCCCAAATTTAGGCAACCAGATTCGGTTTGAGAAATACCTAATCCCGTTAGGTCTGATTTCGAATTGTTTATCCATGCCCCGCAAGGCTTCATCCTTGACGTTTTCGTGTTTCAAGGCTTCGAGTTGAGCAGTGAGAATTTGAATGCTTAAATTGTTGTGAATGGTCATACTGAGGGCTCGGACCCGAAGCGGTTTCACTCGCTCTTTTCGACTCAGGGCATCGGCAACAACATTTGCTTTGCCTGGATGATATTTGAGTTCGCAGTCATAATCAGTAAGCAACTCGACCCATCGACGTTGCCTCATGTTGAGATCCTTCTGATCGAATATGTGTTGGAGACTTTTGTGGTCTGTAAAGATTGTGCACCTAGTGCCGTAGAGGTAATGTCTCCAAATTTTGAGAGCGAAAACGACAGCTCCTAGCTCGAGGTCGTGGGTGGTGTAATTCTTTTCATGAATCTTAAGCTGTCGGGAAGCATAAGCTATGACTTTGTCTCGTTGCATGAGCACACAACCGAGACCTTGATGTGAAGCATCGCAGTATACCACGAAGTCATCGGTGCCTTCGGGTAATGATAGGATAGGAGCACTGCAAAGCTTTTGTTTTAAGAGTTGGAATGCCGACTCTTGCTTATCAGTCCAGTCAAACTTTTTGTCTTTCTGGGTCAGCGTCGTGAGTGGTATGGCTATCTTGGAGAAATTTTCAATGAATCGTCGATAGTATCCGGCCAGTCCTAGAAACTGCCGTACTTCGGTCGGAGTGGTTGGCGATTGCCAGTCTTTGATAGCCTCGATTTTTTATGGGTCGACGTGAATCCCCTGACTGTCAATCACGTGACCAAGGAATTGAACGGTTTTGATCCAGAACTCACACTTAGAGAACTTGGCATAGAGCTCCTCGTGTTTAAGTAGTTCAAGGATGGTTCTGAGGTGTTGCGCATGCTCTTCTTTGCTTCGTGAATATATGAGGATGTCATCGATGAAGACAATGACAAACTTATCAAGGTAAGGTTTGCACACCCGATTCATAAGGTCCATGAATACCGCCGGTGCATTGGTTAGGCCGAATGGCATCACTTGGAATTCGTAATGCCTGTAACGGGTTCTGAAAGCGGTTTTTGGAATATCGGCATCGCGAACACGCAATTGGTGATAACCGGATCGGAGATCAATCTTTGAATAACAACTCGACCCTTGAAGTTGGTCGAACAGGTCATCGATTCGAGGGAGTGGATACCGGTTCTTGACAGTTAACTTGTTCAACTCTCGATAGTCGATACACATTCGAAAAGAACCATCTTTCTTCTTAACAAATAGGACCGGAGCTCCCCAAGGTGAAGAACTCGGCCTGATAAACCCTCGTTCCAGGAGTTCCTGTAACTGGGTGGACAGCTCCTGAAGTTCGGATGGAGCTAAACGGTATGGTGCTCGGGCCACAGGCGCAGCACCCGATACAAGATCGATTGAGAACTCAACCTGTCTTGGTGGTGGTAGACCAGGCAGTTCCTCAGGAAAGACTTCTGGAAAGTCTCGAACGATTGGAACATCCTCAAGTCGCTTCTCCTCCGACTTTTTCTCCATGATGTGCGCGAGGATTGATGGATAACCCCTTTCTCAGAAATTTCCGGGTTTTAAGACAAGAGATGATGTTAAGCCTCGTCCCACCGGTCTCCCCCTGTATGATCAGGGTTCTACCGACGGCGAGAGGTATGCGAACAATTTTGTCATGGCAAATGATTTCGGCGCGATGTTTGGATAACCAGTCCATGCCTACGATGACATCGAAACTTCCTATCTCAACAGGCATAAGATCTATGGAGAAGGTTTCGTCGGCTAGATTTAAGGTGCAATTAGGTATCACACTATTGGCTTCTATCAATTTGCCATTTGCTAGCTCTACGGTGTACTTAACGTCTAAAGCAACAGGTGTAATGTCAAGTAGAGGGCAAAATTCATCGGAAATAAAACTCCTATCGGCACCAGTATCAAACAGTATGGAAGCAGTTAAATTGTTGAGGAGGAACATACCCGTGACCACATTCGGGTCCTGACGGGCGTCCCCTGAGTTGATCACGAAGGCGCTACTTTTGGCGTTGTTGTTGTTGCGGTGGTTGTTGTTGTTGCCCTTGTTCTTCAATTTTGGGCAAGAATCCCTAAAGTGTCCTGGGTTTCCACATTCATAGCAGGACTTAGGTTGTCGGGTATTTTTGTCAGAGGGGTTGTTGTTGGATTTAGGGGCTCTACAATCCTTAGTCAAATGCCCGTACCTCCTGCAGTTGTTGCAAGGGGGGTTGCACTGACCAAAGTGGTGGTAGTTGCACTTGGGACAATAAGGTCTGTCCCCGGTGTAGCTGCGGTTGGATTCAGAGTTGGTGTTGTAGACTTGGATGGCGTTGTTTTTCTTGTTTGAGTTGTGGTGGTGTTCAGTAGATTTGCGTTTGTTGTTGTTAGAGGATGAGGTGTTGGAAGTCTCACGGCTGACAACTAGAGCCATGAGTTCGTGGGCCAATCGAATGGCACTCTCAGTGGTAGTTGGTTTGGATGAGGCGACGTTTCCCTGAATGTTCTCGGGGAGTCCACGAATGTATTTCTTAATGCCCTTACTTTCTGGTTCGACTAAACTCGGGCATAATAAAGCAAACTGCTGAAATTTGGTGGTATATTCAGCAACATCATTTCCCTGCACCTCCAGATGCCAGAATTCTTCTTCCAGCCTGTGCAATTCCTCTTCAGGACAGTATTTTTCTGTCAGCTTCTTCTTCAGTTCGGTCCAAGGAATTCGGTTTGCAACCTCAAGACCTACAGAGTTTGCGTGGGTTTTCCACCACGTGAGTGCACCTTCCTGAAAGGTGTAAGCAGCGAATTTGACCTTGTTGTTCTCAGTACAATCGCAGAGACTGAAAACAGATTCCATACGCTCAATCCAACGGATCAAGCCAATGGCACCTTCCGTGCCCTTGAAGTATAGCGGTTTACAGCTAAGAAAGTCCTTATAGGAGCAAGGTTTGGGTGGTGGAGTATTGGTTGTTGTGTCCTCGCTACCGGGTGGTGTTCGGGTAGCCAAGGCTTCGGTCACACTGCGGGCAATGATTCCCGCGATCTCAGCTTCGCTAAGGGTAATTTGACGACGAGGAGGCATGATGCTGAGTAAGAAAGAACAAAGAAAGGACGTGAGATACTCGTCCGAGTGCGATGAATTTGGTGGTGTGTTTGTCATTCCGAGATAAAACGTTAGAGGGAATGAGGCCTATATTCATATAATATAATATAGTCTAAGATGGTAAGTGAGGTCTATTTATGTATATATATATGTATATCACATAATAACCTATTGAGTGTCTAGCACAGACGTGTTTTGAGTCCCGTTTCTCTCGAGGTCAGAGTCAACTAATGCATTCCTGTTCAACATAACTCTTTCAGATTTCACATCATCTTTCTCTAATTGTACATAGTTGATCAGGCTATGTTAAATTAAAGTCGTATGATGTAATCCCTGAACTAGTCATAACTACTAAGGAATACTGCCTAACGGTCATAGTCTAGGCCCACTAAATGCAACCTAGTTCACTATAACCTTAGGCTCTGATACCAATCTGTGACACCCCCAAATTTAACGATTTGCGGAAGCTTGATTTGGGTGTCACTAATCAATATACAAAGCACATAAGATATAATGAACGACCACTATATGCGTCGTTTTAAACTTGTATAGATAAAGTAAATGTTTACATCAAAATATAGTTACATTAGCTCGGTTCCTGAAATTGAGAGATTACATAGCATAATTACTTTTACAAAATATAATAATGCAGTCCAATCTCTAGTTGTATGTATGCTGACTCGAGCTAATAATTCCTGCTTGTGCAGCCAAACTACTGCTGGGTACCTGTGATAAATACTAAAATGGGTCAGCGAAAACGCTGGTGAGCTCACAGGTTTGTATGTCAATGTATAGTTGTAAGAACCGCAAGATTTATATTGAATTTAAAATGCAATTAAGCAAGATAAAAGTTATACTGTCCATGAGCACATAGTCTGAGCTTAACTTGATTTGTCAGGCCCACTTAAGGAAACCTAACTTGAAATGCCTCCTACGAGTGCCTAATCAACACTCGTCTTCCCAAATGCTAATACATCCGTTTGACCGGTTAGTGCGTGCTAACCCGGATGAGGATTGTCAATCCCATATGATATCATATACTAACATTCATGCTATAAAATACTAGAGACTATGCTTATGGAGGACTTTAAATTGATTAGCTTGAAACTCATGTAGTATTTGAAGTTTGGCACTTGCGTTCTACTTGTAAAACAAAATCGAGTAGTAATATCACACCCCTAGTTGTAAAGCAGTGAAAATGGGGCTATGAAACTCACCTGGTTCTTGAAGTGTTTAACTTAATAAACTTGAAGTAATTAGCTGTGAGTTGGTGTCCAAAGGCTTGAAACCTGAATGTGTCCACGACACTTAAATTGTCATTAATTGTATTGGTATCCCGAAAGACTACCATTTGAATTGTTTGTCTAACTTAATGTCCAAATTACCCCGATTTGGTTGATTGTTTTATTACAAGTTACTACGACTTGTTTGAATAAGTTGATACAAGTTACAACGACTTGTTTGAATAAGTTGGTACAAGTTACAACGACTTGTTTGAATAAGTTGGTACAAGTTACAACGACTTGTTTGATTGAATTGTCTAAGTTACTATGACTTAGTTGATTTAATTGTGTATTTGAAAATGTGTACGGCCCGTTGGTGACGGTTGTAACGATAGTTCTAAAATGTTATTATATTGTTGCTACAGTGAATTGCTACAGTGAATTGCTACAGTAAAATTTGACTTTGAAAATTTTGAGGTTTGAAGATTCTGTTTTGTGCGACGTAGCCTGCGACGTTGGGTGCGACGTCGCAGATCCGGACTGCGACGTTGGGCACGGCGTCGCTATGTGCGACTTTCGCAATTTAATGCGACGTTGTACGTGGCGTCGCTATAGGCGACGTAGTTGATTTCTGCGACGTAAGGGTCTGCGTCGCTAAGTGCGACGTCGCAATTCAATGCGACGTAATAGGCTGCGTCGCTATATGCGACGTTGGGGATATAGTGCGACGTAGGTCGCTGCGTCGCATTTGCTCTAGGCCAAATGCGACGTACGGGGTCTGATCGGAATTTCAACTTCAAAAACGCATTTTCCGGCCATCGATCGGCCTAATATTTTTACCCAACCCATTTTAGGACATTACAAGGTTATACAAACAACTAGCAAGTTATAAAGCTTAAAAACGAGAGTTTTCGGAGTTGTGTCGGAAACTTACAAATCGCCGAAATGAAATTCCGGAAAGATAGGATTGTAGATCGCGAAGTGGTGAACGTTTTATTCCAAATGAGTTTGAAGATCCAAGGTCGTTTAAGGTGTTTATTTTTGTGATTTGTGAGTTTTGATAATGGTGGTGATTTGAGAGAAAATAAGAGAGGAGAGAGAGAAAGGAAATGAGAATGAAAGAAAAGAAAAGATGGGAGGTGATTTTGGTGGGGATCCCCCACCACTTTCAGTCTACGCACCACGCTCTGTGTGGTGTTCGTTTACTCCGTCGTTCAAACGTTAAATATTTATTTTACGGTTTTAATATACGTTTTAAAATACGAATAATTATTCAGTATTTTTGTTGAAGTATTTTACTAACTATTTAATAATTACATTAGAAAAGGTGGATTGTCTCGTTTCGTTTGCGAAGTTACATTCTGATTCGCGTTAATATTAATTGTTTGATAAAATCTGGATACGAAACATTATTGACATAATATTTTTTAAATACGATAACGTTATTAATCATCCTTGTATTACTTAAATAAATTGTTCACCAACGTCCGTATTTAATGTATCGAAGTTCATTCGATTTGAAACTCGTACGATTTAAACAAACCGCATCATTGTGTAGATATATATTCAACAATATATATGATAATTGATACATTAATTAGCCTAACACAGAACTAATTACATGTATTAATACTTGTTTAGGCACTAAATTCTAGTCCTAAATTGACGGTTGTCACATGGCCGTAATGGCATATCTAATTCTTGATCGTGCAAGAAAACGAAGAATATCAGCAACCCTGTCAGCCCGCTTGGCTTCAAGGTTCAGATCCACCAAAATATTGTGGCCCTTGTCAAATGCTCTAGCCATATCTGTAAAATAAACACAAACAACAGATATATTTTTAATGCACGATTAACAATCTTTAAACTATAACGTATTATGAATCGAGATTCATCAAACATCTTAGTCTAAAATTGAAATTATATATAACTTGTTACAAAAATAGTCTCAAGTCGTATATAAAAATTTAACTTATAACTAAAAAGTCTTAAGTCTAATTTAAATTAATTATATAAAAGTTATTACTAAAAAAAAATTAAAATTTTTCTAAGTTCTGGACTCGCATAAACTGGCCTAACGAGTTGAGGTCAACTCGTTTTGCTTATCAACTCGCTTTACTCATCAACTCGCTACATTGATCAACTCGCTAAACTTATCAAGCAGCTATTGAAGTGAACTCGCTAATCACACCGATTCGCTAGTCAACTCGCTGCAAGTTGATTCAAAATGTCAACTAGTTCGATGAACTGCCGTCGCGAATTTGTTTTCAAAATCAATTAATCTTGTAATTTTAACATGATCTATCGATTGATTCACGTTCATTAATGTTCGATTAACATAAACCCTAAAGATCTATGTCCAATAACATCGTAATCGACGCAAATCGTTTAGTTTATAACCCGAAACCCTAAGTTTATAAAAACTTCGATTTCTCTTTATTTACACGGTGAAATCCATAGTATTATACCTCAAAATGTTCGTAAATTGAAGATGTATAAAGTCTACGGATTGAAAAACTCGTTTCCGTACTCTAAAAATCGAAATCAAGCGAAGAGTAAATATCGCCTCGTTTCGCCTGTAATACGGATTCGCAAAGTTTTACTGAACTCACGAAGTGTGTGGGTTCGGTGGGTTGGCTTGACTCGTTTGACCCCCTTTATACTTTGTATCCGATTCGCGAGATTTCAAGCGGATCCGCAAGTTGACTTAGTCAACTCGCAGGATTATATTAAAACGCGAATTTAATTCTAAGTATAAATAAAACCCGATATTTTACAAGTCTAAAATAAATTATTTTTTTCACTTGTATTTGTTACGTTTGTTCAACTCAAAAATATTCAGTATAATTTAATTCCGAAGGGTAAAACCTAATAAACACAAAAATTTAAATTAAAAATTAATAAACATATGATAAAAATACAACTAAATAAACATTGGTATCAAGTACCATTTTATTAATCACTTGATCAAGACAAAATACATAAACAAAATGAATAAGAATTTATCTGCTTAGGGATCATATTAGAAAGAATAAGTAATTAAGTATATTTAAAAGTCTAAGCAGATTGGTAGTATACATACCTCATGAAATTCAAATAAATTACTATAAAATTACAACTAAATTCATCATTGATACATTTATATTTATAAAACTATATCTTAGGTACCTTTATCCACATAGCATAATTAATAAATGCATTACTCACATAAAGTGAATATTTAATTATAGACAGTTCAAGACGATTACCGGTATTATGATCCACATAAACAAATTATACTCAATTTTCTAAGCAAACACTTTATTGTTAGTATGAATATTATCAAGTGCTTTCTATTATATGACATACTGAAGAATTTCAAGTAAAACTCATAACACTGCATCATTAAATTTCAAGGTAGCGGTTACTAAATGATGTATCTTTTCGAAACATATAACATACACTTGAATTTTTAAGGTTAGACAAATATCAAACAGACTTTGAATATGCTATGTTATCTAAGTCTGTACGTAGTACAACAGAAGATCCCGTCTAGCATAATTCAAAATATATTTGAGAATATTAATTTAATTAAAGGTTTCAGTTCTGTACTTAGTACAACATAGTTACCAGTAATTAAGTTAATACCCATATTGCTACTATTTGTCACTTTAAATTAGAATGCATGATAACAGTGTATGGCAATACCATCATTCAACAATTAAGACTTAATGTCATACATGATAGAATAGTAACACAAGATAATAAACAAGTAGTTAAGTAACTTCTTAAGACTTAGAAAATTTTATATAATTTGCCTACCAGTACATCATATGATGAAGCCATCTAAAGTTTTCACTAAAAATAGACAAATTATAACTTGTGGATATAGGTGTATAATCAAATAAATATAAACACATACGTGATAGAACCGCTGTAGTTCTAAAGCAGCTTTATTTGAACCTACTACCATATCATACTTAGGACTTAAGCTTATTATTGTGAAGCTTATTCTCCTAATATACTATCATTTCCCTTAGTTTTTGCAAATAAAAACTTAAATGAATTTCAAAGAATATTTTGTTTATATTCTTTAATGAAGGCGATTCCCCTTAGGTAACAAGCAAATGAATGCCATACGCCTCCTTTTTTTTTTTTTTTTTAAATGAACACAGAAATACTAACTATTACAAAAATACCCTTGGAAGACTAATCACTCTGGATTTCTCATTCCGTTTAGTTGAACCAACGTCTCAAATCTTGCTCTGTCGAACGCCTTTGTGTATAAGTCTGCTAAGTTATCCAATGATGGAACCTTAACTAACTTTATCAACTTTTTCTCAGCACAATCTCTAATAAAATGATGTCTAATATCAATATGCTTAGTTTTACTGTGCTTCACCGGATTATTGGTGATCGACATAGTAGATTCGTTATCAATCATCATAGGAGTATTGGTTATATTTAACCCGTAATCCCGCAGTTGCTGTTGAATCCAAAGTACTTGCGAGCAACAGCTGCCAGCTGCAACATACTCAGCTTCACATGTAGAAATGGCTACCGAGGTTTGCTTCTTGCACTGCCAGGATACTAATCTACCTCCTAGGAATTGACATCCTCCGGTCGTAGATTTCCTATTCTGATTGCATCCTCCATAATCGGAATCAGTATAAGCTACGAGATCTAAGTCTCCATCAATCGGATACCAAAGACCCAGCTTAGGTTTCCCTTTGAGGTAACGAAAGATTCGTTTAACAGCTTGCATGTGTGACTCTTTTGGATTAGCCTGATATCTTGCGCATAAACAGACAGCAAACATTATGTCAGGCCTAGAGGCTGTAAGATACATCGCTATCACTCGATGTATCTGGACTTAGTCCATGATTGACTGGTATTGGAGTATTGTAGACCTTACTTTCATCCATCTTGAAGCGTTCTAATAGCTCATATGTATATTTAGATTGATGAATAAAGAATCCATCCTTCTTTTGATCAACTTGTAATCCTAAGAAGAAATTCAACTCTCCCATTGCAGACATTTCGAACCTTTTCCTCATAACTTTCTCAAATTCTTGACACATCTTTTCATCAGATGATCCGAAGATAATGTCATCAACATAAACTTGTACGAGAAGAAAGTCTTTCTTTTTCCACTTCACAAACAGTGTACTATCAATCGATCCTCTTGTAAATCCATTCTCAAGTAGATACGTTGATAGTGTTCCATACCATGCCCTAGGTGCTTGATGTAATCCATATAGAGCCTTATTCAAACGATATACTCTATCTGGATACTCAGGATCAGCAAACCCTGGCGGTTGTGAAACATACACCAATTCTTCCACTTTGCCATACAAAAAGGCACTCTTAACATCCAACTGATACACTTTTATACCAAAATAAGATACGAATGCTAAGAACACTCTAATTGCTTCTAGCCTAGCAACTGGTGCAAACACTTCATTGTAGTCAATACCTTCTTGTTGATTAAAACCTTGAACCACCAGACGAGCTTTATTGCGAGTAACGATTCCTTTATCATCTCTCTTGCACTTAAATACCCATCTAGTTCCAATTGGATATTCTCCCTTTGGTAGGTCAACCAACTCCCATACTTGTAATTTAGAGAACTGAGATAGTTCTTCTTGCATTGCTTCTACCCACGAGCTTTCTTTTAAAGCCATTTGAACATTTTTAGGCTCGACTTGTGAGATAAAGCATGAATATAGACATTGATTAGGAATCCCTGTCTCTTTCATTGCAGTATACAAGCTTTGGTATTCTAAATTCTCAGACGTACTAGCTCTGAATTGATGCCTAGTTTGAACCGGAGTATTAATATCACCGATGATGTTTTCAACGGGATGATTCTTACTCGTTCTAGTTGTAGTAACTGGTTCAACCGGTATCTCATCTTCCAAATTAGTACCAATCTCTTCCAATTCAGGTACATCTTCCGTACGAGCAGAAGATATCCTTAAGTGTTTCAAAGGAGTAAGTATATCATCAAACTTTGTAGAAAGATCATCAAGATCTTCTGTTTCTTGAGACTTATCCTCTGAAGGTTGTTATGACTCACTTGTGGAAGCTTTATCTGAGTCAACATTAGTCTTAATTCCAGACTGCTTAACACTTGATGTTGAAGCGGGACCAATATTCTCATCTTCAAACAATAAATGTTCAGCTATCTCTGAATCACTGACATAGTCACTAATAGGAACTTTAAATGATGCAAAGAGATCAGAATAATCAAATTGCCAATCTAAGCCCTTATGAACATCAGGTGAGTAGCTCGTAACCTCAATATTATAAACTACCTCCAAACGTCCTGTGACTTTATTAAAGACTCTCTTGTTTGGCTAATTGGGCATATAACCTAGGAAAAATCCTTCGTCAGCCTTCTTACCAAATTTTGCTTGATGTCCAGTCTTTAATATGGTGCATGAAACTCCAAAGGGTTCAAACCCTTTTAAGTTTGGTTTCTTATTGTTCAAAAGCTCATAACAAGTCTTGTTATGTCTCTTAACCGTAAGAACTCTATTAAGAACATAACATGCTGTATTCACTGCTTCTGCCCAAAAGATGACCGGAAGCTTTGAATCAGCAAGCATTGTTCTTGCAGCTTCAATCAACGTCCTATTTTTCCTTTCAGCAACACCATTCTGTTGAGGTTCATAAGGTGCACTGAATTGATGTAATATCCCTTTGCTTAAGCAATAGATATTCAACGTTGAATTCTTAAATTCTGTTCCATTGTCACTACGAATACGCTTAACTCTCTTTTTATAGACATTCTCTACTAGATCAAAGAACTCAATTAGAATTCCTGGAGTTTCATCCTTTGATCCCAAAAAGAATACCCATGAGAATCTAGAGTAGTCATCTGTGACAACCAAACAGTACCATTTGCCACCTAGACTTCTCTTGCTTATAGGGCCGAAGAGGTCCATATGTAGCAATTCAAATGGCGAGGAGATAGAGTTTTCAGTCTTAGGTCTGTGTGGTTTCTTGTGCTGCTTTCCTTTCATGCAAGGAACACACTTATCCTCAGACTCGAAACGTTTTTGTGGTACACCTAGAACCAAACCATTTTTGGTTATATAATTCATCTTTCTCCAGTTCAGGTGTGCCATTCTCCTATGCCATAATAATGCGTCTGTTTCCGAAGCCTTGGATAATAAACATGTAGACACCATTGAAGAGTTAGGAACACCCATGTTGATAGCATAGATGTCTTTCTTCCTTGGAGCCCTCATCAATATCCATTTATCAGGAATTTTGAAACCTGGCTTCAGGACTAAGGCCTCCTTTTCATTAAAGTAAACTGGATGACCTTTATCACCGACTTGGGAAACACTCACTAGGTTGTGAGTTAGTTCTTCAACATAGTTCACATCCTCAAGAGTCAAAGTTCCATTTGAAACTTTTCCTTTTCCCGAAATTACTCCTCCTTTATCTCCTGCAAAGTTTACTTTTTGCTTGAGACTCTCCTTGAAGTCCTTCAGTAGACTTCTTTCTCCGGTCATGTGCCTCGAGCATCCACTGTCTACATACCACCAGTTGTCCTTGTTCACAGCATACTCCTGCACATAACACAAGATACGATCAGTTATCAAGAGGGACCTAAGCCATTACGGTCTTGGTTTGTCCCTTATCATCAACAAACTTAAGCTCTTTAAAATAACCATCCTTCCCATCAGGAGCTTTGGTTACTTTCGAAGTAGCTTTAGTTTGTGGACGATCAGCCTTAAGAGGTGAATTTGAGGAGAACCTCTTAGGCACATAATTATGAGCTCTATTATGATAATTATTATTAAACTCATGTGATCGCGAAGTAGTACCACTCTCATAATGACTATGGCCTCTACTTGTATTTCTAAACCTCGACGGTGTCACATCTCTAGACTTATGGACTGAATTATCACTTTGAGTATATGGCCGTTTAGGTTTAGGTGGGGAGACACTATGTTTACCATCTCTTTTAAGAATGTTAACATGTTTATTACCTAACTTAGGTTTGGTATCTAACCCATCTACAGTCATACTAGAGTCGGTCTGTGTCTTTTCATCAATCACAAGCTTATGTGGTGTTTCAGGCTTTTTGTTAGGACAACACGAAGCCACGTGTCCCTTTTGATGACACTTGAAACATGACATCTGCTTGCGTGATTTACTCACTTTTGCTTTCTCATCCGGAGTCTTAGGCACTAAAGGTTTAAGCTGTTCCTTATTAACCTTATCATTAGTCTTAGCATCGTTAATCACTCCACCCGATACAAATTGTATTTTGGTGAAATGAGAAGCCTTACTATTATCTGATGAAGGGTTCTTAATAACATCCTTCTGTGCTTCTAACTTTTCCTGATCATTAGTTATTGAAATTTCAGGATTAGCATCTGTCATTTCAGAATCTTCAGGAATAGGAGTGTAATTGGCATTAAAAGGAGGGGATACATCATTGTAACCTAACCCAGTCTTGTCCTTTACACTACGTTGAGCATCTAACATTTTATCCATTTGAGATGTCCTATAGTTCTCAAGTTTACGGTTTTGCTCAATTAACCTTAAGTTAAGGTTCACTATTTCCTGATCCTTACTAGCAATTGTCTCATTTAAGTCTTTGATATTCATATAGAGACCATCTATGACAACAGATTTTTCACTTATGGTATCTCTAAGTTTTGTTCTATCCGAAGCATCAGACTTAATTTTATATTTTAAGACTTGTTTATCATCACTTAATCTACGAATATCCATAATAGCTTGATCAAGTTCAGATCTAACAGTCTTATAGGATTCCTTATCCATATTTAATTGTGATGACAGGTTGCTATTTGACACAGCTAAGACACTATTCTGAGATTGTAAATCAGTAACTAAGTAACAAACATCAGCAAGATTAAGAATATCTAAACATACCTTCTTCTTGTCAGTTTGTAATTCAGCCATGCATGCCACGAATTCTTCAGGACTCATATCTGGAGCTGAATCCATATATAGCACGTCATCATCACTTGCCTTCACTTCAGACTCAGGCACCTCTACTTTCTGTTCCATATCAGTGGGCATGTAGGACACTGATCCAGCAGTTGTCTCTTCGATCTCGGCCATCAAAGCTTCCTCAGAATGAGCTTGCCAATCATAAGAGCCATCCAACTGCTTCACCACTAAGGCTTTGGAAGCTAGTGTACTTCCCGAACCTTGTTTTCCTTTTGCTTCTACTTTAGGTCTTTGGCATTCTCTAGCAAAATGACCAATACCCTGACAGTTAAAGCATCTGACCTTGGTTTTGTCAAACCCTGATCTATTGCCCAACACCTTTCTACCAGTTTTCTTGAGGAAATTCTTCACCTTTCTTGATATCAACGCTAGTTGATCTTGAAGCTCCAATTCCTCAAGATAATCAGGATCTATCTGCTCATAATCCTCATCAAACAGAATAGGATCATTGATCTTTCCCTCTATATAATTTTCATATGATGCCACAAAGGAAGCAAGAACAGACAGTTGCTGTTCAGCAGATTTCACACTCATGGGCATCTTCTGATGCTCTTGAGGTGACTTCTCAGAATTCTTTCCCTTTGTCTCATCACCAGAGGAGGAAATAAAGCATAGATCTTCAGTAATTATTTCTCCATTTTCACCAATATCACCAACTAACAGTGCAGCTGTCGAACTAGAGGACGCAGTCGAAAGATTTGACTTTCCATGATACAACCCAGGGTTCTGAACCTGATCAGAATCACTATCTCTTGACTTTCTGGAGAAATCATAACCTTTCAGCTTGTCAATGACTTGCTCTAAGGTCATAGTAGAATACCTAGTTTCGTTATCCTTAATTATAACGCCATACATTTCCCATTTAGAAGGCAAACCCTCAAGAAACTTGTCGGTTTTAGCTACTTCTTCTTCAACAATTTCATGGTATTCCAATTCACTTAACAGATGGTAGAAACGCGTGACATAGGCATCAAGATCTTCTCCTTTTAAAGCTTTAAACATAGTAAACTGCTTTTTGAGAAGACTCCTCTTGCCAGCTCTCACCTGTGGACTTCCCTCACCTCTTTTCTCTAGAGCTTTCCAGAGCGTTCTAGCAGTATGAAAAGACTTCAGTTGATGAGCAATCTCTTTAGGAAGACACATCTTTATGCATAAATGTGCTTTATTTTCATTTCTGTAAGCTTCCTTCTCTTGATCACTCATATTTGCATAGGTAAGAACCACAGTGGCATTTTGAACAGTTTGAGTAGGTGCGGTGTATCCACTCTTGATACACATCCAGATTGACAGGTCATGGAATCTACAGTAAGATTCAAATCTGTCCTTCCAATTGTAGTAATCTTCGATCCTTAACAACTTAGGTGGAACGTTTGACTTTCCCACCTCGTGGTCCATTTCGATCATTCTACTTAAGTCAGACATCTTAAAAATGTAAAATTAAACTGTTTCGCGAATTCAGAAAACTCAACTCGCAAGACTCAGCTCAACTCGCAATCTCAGCTCGACTCGCAGAATACGTCGATTCGCAAGCCTCAGTTCGGATTGCTAAAGATGTCGATTCGCGAGGGATCTCGGTTCGACTCGCAAGCCTCAGTTCGACTCGCTAGTTCAACTCGGTTCGCAGGCGACGCTGGAACCCTAATCTCGACTCGCGAAACGGCTGTTAAACCCGAAAACGAATTTTTAAGGTATTTTTACGACTGAAACTAAGAATTTCGACTGTAAACAAACCCTAAAACGTCCAGAGAATGATTTTGATCGTTAGTATTGCAAGAAAGCACGTAAAAACGACCCGAATCAAAAACGCAATAACACTAAAACTTATGAACACACTCGTATTTAGCCCGAAAGCTCTGATACCAGATATAAGTCCCCTAGTTTTAGGATCGATAACTTCGTTATCTGTAGTATTAAGGTGCGGAATCCCTCAATACGGTGTTATCTTACTAACAACGAATATGTTCGTAATTGCGTTTATAAAGCTTAACTTTAAACGAATAATACGTCAAAGCCTAGCCGTTAGGTTTAAGTTTTCTCTGGGTTACTGAGTTCGCAGATCAGCAAAAGTATCAAAAGTGTTAACGATTTTCTAAGAGAAAATCATTTATATAATCTGTCTTGGCTCGGCTCGCATGGGCCGACGAGTTCAGCCCAACTCGCAGCCCAAGTCCATTAACTCGGCTCGCCAGACACTTCCTGCGGATCCAGTTCTCATCTCGCCTCGTTAGGCTCGTAATCTGAGAACTCAACTCGCAGCAAACGTATATATATTTATTTCGTATTTAACATTCGTCTAACTTAGCACAATAATATGTTTAACGAATATTACTAACAAAACAAATATTTATTTACAAATTTAAACCAATGTACAAACGTAATAATAATTACACCAGTCCTATTTCAAGCTAGATCTGTTGTCACACTCTATGTTCCAACAACCCCTTGATTCATTTTTGTGATTACACTAGCATTTTAATATCAATACTTTTAAGAATAAAGACTTTTTTTTAAACTGAATTAATATAAATTGAGTCTTAATCGCAATTTATAAGTTTCATACTTCTTAATTTATTTATGTACAATTTTATGCACCAATTTCGAAAAGATTGGTGAATCAATCGTAGTAGTTAAACAAATGAACGGTTTAATCACCGGTTCAGTTTTCAAAATATGGATAACAAATGATCATAAATCAACCACTTGGAAATACGTAAATGTAACCATCATGTTCGGCGAAGAACTTCTAGAAAGAATCAATTTGTATGAATGCGTAAGGTTAATTCGCTATGTATCATGTCAATATATTAATTCTGAAGTAAATATGGTAAACATGTCATGAATCAGTGAATCACCAAAAGACATCAAATACAGTCTAATCAAACATAAAAGGACATAATAAGATCAAAGTTGAGGCTAAAGTAATGAAGAAACAATGAAAAACTGAATAGCAAAACATGTGATTTCTGCACACGAAAACTGTACGATCTAGTTACACGTAAAAAATGAAAGTATTTTTGATCTAATTATATTATAAGTACATACAATTTGTCCCTTTTTACATACACAACAACGTACGAAAATCATTTTCATTTATGTCTCTTTCGCCACCAAACTCTTCCGACTAATGCTTCCCCTCTTCTTATAGCTTCAGCGTCCTCTCATCGAGCGTCATTTTCGCTATTAACTTCACAACTTTTACTTGATCATTCTGACCGATCCAATTAACCATGGAACGTGTTCTTCAATTTTAGTAAGTTTCCAATATGGTTCATATTCAATCACATCTGGGTTTTCTGTATGTCCTTGATTTTTTTTTTTTTTAATGTATTTCAGGATACCGAGGTTAGAGAAAAGAAGCAAAATTGTTACTCAGAAATTGAACTGTAAGCTCAATTCCAAATTTATCTTCTTTAATTTTACATCCTCAAAAAAGGTTGAATTTTGAGATTGTATTCAAAAATTTGACTTCTAAAGTTGTAACCTTTGCTTGTTAGGTGTCAACTGAAATATTGTTTTTTAAAGTAAATTTGCTATTGTGTAACTGTGTCAGAGTTTATATAATTACTGTTACAAGTTATATGTTGAGTAAGTCGTACATGATGTATTCGCAAACGATGGCTGTAGGAATGTATTCGAGAAAGAAACGATGAAAGATATAAGTGTTTAGTTGGTTCAGGTGATCGATGTGATCGAACAGACATATTAGCGAGTCAGATGATGTTTGGGAGTGCAAATTTTAGGTTCTTAGAATGTATTTTCATTTTAAACGAATTATGCCTTTTTTAAGTAATCGGAAAGAATTTGTGGTTTATCTTATTTTAGCAGAAAAACACACATTTTTAAGCGTGTGCAGTGGTGCTTATTTTGAATGCAATAAGCACTTTATTTTAAGCTTTCCTGAACACCCTCTCAACGTTACTAATCATGAAATTAGGATTGGGGTCTATAATAACATAATTTACATTGGTTATAATATACACGTGTGCACTATAGTGCCGGTTGGTTATCTAGCAACTATCAGTCTCCACAAGTTAACATCACATTCCTATCATGAAAAAACATACATGTATTGCAATGTAGAAGAATGTCATGAAAATTTACTTCTAGTTAACAAAATAAACCATTAAGAAAATGAAATGTTTTTAGCGATATGGATATTGATCTATTTATTGGTGTACTATTGTGGGGTGAATAGAGGATACTGGGGTGCGCAATGCAAGTCTTCTATGGTTGCAAAAGAGAACTGTGCTTTAAGATGCCTGTCACCTTAGTGCTATGAGCTTATATATGAAAGTGATCCGGTAAGCAACCGTCAAATTTGATATGTATATTTTTTAACCATGCTGTTCAATTAGGATTCATATACCTATTGTTTTGTTTGGTGGGTGTTTGTGATTTTATCAGCTGGAAGAAGGGGAGAAAGATTACGTGAGAAGTAAGGAGCACAAGTACTGTATGCACAGGTTAGATCCATTTGGTGTTTAGCACTTAAATTTCTCGATTATACTTTGAAATATGCATTTTTATATATTACTATGTATTAAATAATAAGGATGCAATTTCGACCCATTTAGTTATGAGTGGGTCTATATGGGGTATTGTTCTATATCAAACGGGTCAAATCATATGTCCAATAATTTTGATAAGGGAAAGTCACCCCAACTGTATTTTAAATGAATATGACCTCCTAAAGTTTTTACTATCGATTTTTCAGATTAATATTGTAAGTTTACAACACTATTGTTTTTGTAATATAAAACGTGAAGTTATTGCAAGTGTTTGTTTGTCAACTCCGTAGGTTTCTACCTGCACCTGAAAAACAAAACATGACCTGTATCAAAGATAACTTGATCTGCCTCTCACACTTCCTCTTTGAATTAAAATCACAACAGTTAGCGTCCAAAGCTTAGAGTGTAATTGAAAGCGTACTACATTTCATCAAGAACCAAACCATACAATAAAGTAAACTTCAAAAGTTAAACGGGGATAAACATTTTTTAAAAATTGGGAAGTTTGTAAACAGACACAAATAAAAGAAAAATGTTTCTTATGTTACGAAGCAAATAAAATATCACTATATATGAAGTAGTTAAACAGTTTTATATGTTAATATGTTGTAATTAAATAAAAGACTATTTTTTATGATCAGAAGTTTTAAAATTCATGGTAGCATGAGGCGTTTGTACTCATGTAACTTGCTAGGTTTGAGCTGTTCAAACTCTAAGTAAAGTGTCCGACTGTTATAGATAATTTTCTTTATGATTTAATCAAAAGGGACCTTGTGATACGATTGTGCTATTAGTAGTTAATTTAATGAGTAAGTAAGTAAGTTTAGCTAAAACTATTTCCAAAAAGGAAATGCTGTTATTTGTACGACACTTCCTACAGAAGAACTTTTTGTGTTTTCATGAGAGAAGGATGTGGATTTTTGCCTGTATAGGTTGTTCTTTATGTGAATATACATTGGAACGTCTTTTTCACAATTAGATAGGATCAAATGAATATTAGAGTTGTCAATTTTGGATCCATTTATCAGATTATAATCTGACTGTTTATTTTGTTTGTTTTCTAGATTGTCATTAGGAGAGAGCTTGAATGGTGTTAGAGGTTCTTTTGACTAAAACTTGGAGCATTTCATAGATGAGGGGTATTAAATTTCAACCAAAGGCAAAGAGGCCTTGAAAGCTTCGTTTCCTAGATGAAATGTTGTTGTGTTTTGAAGTATCATTGGGATTTTTGCGCTCAACGACATTGGTTGCACAATATAATCTTCACTGGCTCAAACAGTTTGTTTATGTAAAGATGCAGTTAACTTGTGTAAATGACCGTGTGCATTGTTCTTTTGTACCTTTCACGTTAGCACTTTTTCTGTTTGAATGAGGATGACATTAACATCAGAAGTGTTTATAATCAGTTTTGAGTTTGGAGAGAGAGTTAGAGAAAAATGTTGTGCCTAACATTAAAACACCAACTTTTAATGCAGTTAGTATGTAATTTATGTTCCTGAGCGTGGCGGTAAATTTCAAATCGAGGAACACGAAATGGTCGTGATGAAGGTTGTTAACATTGAGATGTTCCTTCAGATTTTTTTTATCTTTATAGAATCGTAATCTCATATTCAAATTGGAATTTGAGTATCTTACTTAAAGTCATACAATTTTTCATGTGTTGTACTTTTATATCAAAGACTAAATGCTATAGTTTAAATACGATCGTAACAAATAATGCTCTACAACTTCTATGGTTTTAGATTACAAAATTTATTAATAAAGATATAGACTCTACAATCTTTGAATCCGTTTAAATAGTTAACTCATAATCATCAAGTTATTGTTATATAGATCATAAGGCGGGACACGTATATAAATTTCTATATTCATAGCAATATTGTCTACGAGTAATAATTTTTTTTTTAAAAAAAACAAAGAAAATTAACAAAACCAGTGAACTTCTATTAGTAATATATTACACATTTTGGATGTTTTTTTTAAGAGAAAAAATTCCAATATACCCCTAACATTACTAATAATATTTGAAAACCTACTTGAAATTACTAACATACCTATATGTATTAATATCTCATTAATACCTTAATTAATGAACTTTAGAATGCTAAACATATGACATTTAATTCTTTCTTCTTTTGCAGGTTAACTTCAAGCAAATACCCCTCGATTCATTTTTGTGATTACACTAGCATTTTAATATCAATACTTTTAAGAATAAAGTCTTTTTTTTAAACTGAATTAATATAAATTGAGTCTTAATCGCAATTTATAAGTTTCATACTTCTTAATTTATTTATGTACAATTTTATGCACCAATTTCGAAAAGATTGGTGAATCAATCGTAGTAGTTAACCAATTGAATGGTTTAATCACCGGTTCAGTTTTCAAAATATGGATAACAAATGATCATAAATCAACCGCTTGGAAATACGTAAATGTGACCATCATGTTCGGCGAAGAACTTCTAGAAAGAATCGATTTGTATGAATGCATAAGGTTAATTCGCTATGTATCATGTCAATATATTAATTCTGAAGTAAATATGGTAAACATGTCATGAACCAGTGAATCACCAAAAGACATCAAATACAGTCTAATCAAACATAAAATGACATAATAAGATCAAAGTTGAGGCTAAAGTAATGAAGAAACAATGAAAAACTGAATAGCAAAACATGTGATTTCTGCACACGAAAACTGTACGATCTAGTTACACGTAAAAAATAAAAGTATTTTTGTTCTAATTATATTATAAGTGTAACATCCCGTTTCTGGACCCGAAAATAAATTGTATTTTATTAAGTTTGGTTGGTTTATTTGAAAATAAACAAGTAAAAGAGCCCCAGTTTTTATTGTGACAAGTAAAATGTTACTTGTTTTAAAAAGTTAAAGTTGACGGTAAAATAAAATATTTTGACTTGCGGGTATTTTCAGGTTCCAGACAATAGGCTTAGAAGGGGTATAATTTTAAACATAATAAGATGGGGCGGTGGGGATATACCGACTCATTTTATTCTCATCACTTCTCTTTTCTTCTTGAACCTTCAAACTTATTCTCTCAAAGTTCACTAAACTAAAGAAATCAAAAAGAAAGAAAGATTAACAAGTTGTGAGATTAATTCATAGAATCAGATTCACCATCATCATCACTATCTTGTGTATCTTTGATTGTAAGTGTTCTTGAACCTATTTCATAGAATTTGGGTATAGAATGAATATAAATGATTGATATGAATTGAAGCTTAGAAATTGTTGTATGAAGATTATAGATTGATTATATGATGATTTGTGATTGTTGGTAGTGTTCTTCAAATTATAAGTTAGGTTTTGGTGATTTTGTAAATTGATGATGATATATGTTAGAAATTAAGTTAGATAGTTTATTAGATGATGTTTGCTGTAATGGTATGTTTCTAGTTCATTTTCATTACTTGTAATCGGAGCTAAGACTTAAAAATTAGGAGTTGGGTGTTAAAAGTTCGTAACTTGTTTGCTGTTTCTGCTGATGCTGTAAATGATGATCCAGCCGGCGGGTCATTAGACTCAGCCGGCGGGTTGTGTTTGTGTGTAGGTGAGCCGGCGGGTGAAAACACCTAGCCGGCGGCTCGTAAAAGCTTTATTACTCAAAATAAGTTCTGATGTGGTAAAAGTTAAATCACCCGGCGGTTGAACATGGGTACCCGGCGGGTCAGGGTGCCAAGCCGGCGGCTTCCCTACCCAAGCCGGCGGCTTTTGGGTGTTTTCAGCAAATTAAGTTTTGATTGTATGATTAATTGATAAGTGTTTAATTGTTGTATGTTATAATATGAATTAGTTGAATGATATGATAAATAGTGTTATGTTTTGGATTATGTTAGAATTTGAAGAATTGAAGTGGAATACGGAATAAGATACTAACTTGTTGTTATTGTTGTATTATCAGATAAGCGGACGACCACTCAGTAAAGTTAGACCTCTGAGTTGGTGATCAGACGATAATATTTGGTGAGTGGAATTGTAGTCCTCGGTTCAACCCAGTTGTAACGGGTTTGGTTACAACGGGTAAATCAGGATAGTTTCAGTTGTAGTTATTGCCATGTTACTTTCAATTATTCAGTTGTTGATTATATTGATAGAATTTGATTGATCAAGTTGTAAAGTTATTCAGTTGGTTTACATAACTGCATATGATATGCCTTTATGTGACAAGTTGTTGTGATGAATTGGAGTGAGGTCAGCGTGCGGGTTGGGTTTGATTACTACTGTGTAGCTGTCTAGGTTACTTGAATACACATAGTTGAAGATTAGCCTATTCAGTGAAAGTAGTAATCAGGCTATCGGTAGATCACTGGGAATGGCATGGCGCCCAGTGGTTGTGGCATACTGAGAATCGCATACAGGAGCCGCCGATCCTCATGTAGTTATGTGTTTATGTGTTTAAATCGTTGTAGTTATCAGTTGTAAGATTTGTTATAAATGGATTGAACCGTCGGTTATGGTTCCATTCACTTAGCAAAGGCTAATCCCCTCGTTGTTGTATGTTTTGCAGATTTTGGTTAATTGATGAAGTAGATCGGATAGTAGAAGTTGACTGGGTGTTTGACTAAAATGGCGCAAACTCTAACTTTTGACAATAGAATGTTTTGGAAAGTTGAATATAACAACCGAATTTAGTAGTATGGTTTATAACAATAGAAGTTGATAAAAGTTTATTATGGTTCGTGTTGTAAATAATGGATATGTATATGTTTTGGGACGCGCTTCTAACGTATAAATTATATAATATGTTTGTTTTAAAAGTGGGGTCTTACAAGTTGGTATCAGAGCATAGGTTTGGGTGAATTGTGCATTTGTAAATGTTCAATCCCAAATCTAGTCGGTGTTAGTCAAACATTTCGGTACGTGGGATTAGCTTTGGGATTGGGGATTGGTTAGTATAGTGAATGCTAACGATTAACAAGTTGCAAGTTGTGTTTTGATTGTGAGTACAGGCATGGCAGATAACGAGAACCCGATCAACAATGTTGTTCCACCTTCGGATACTCAGAATGATAATCAGAGGCAGGCTGGTACTACACAGGTTAATCAGGAAGAAACTAGTCAAGAGGATTATATGTTGCAACTAGAGGATGATGTGATAAGACTTAAAAAGATAGAACAGTTGTACTTGGAACAACAAGCTAGGTTAGCTCAGCAAGCTTATCAGTTTCCTTCACCACCACAGCAGAATAAGTTGTGTTCGTTTAAGACATTTAAAGCTAGTGGTCCGAAAGAATTTGAAGGAGGCAATGATCCTTCAGTAACATTGAATTGGTTGAGAGATACGGAGAAAAAGTTTGAAGTGTGTCGGTGTGAAGAAGAATTAAAGGTTGGTTATGCTGTGCAATTACTGAAGGGACAGGCGATGAATTGGTGGGATTCTATAACTGAGCAATTAACAAAGGAGCAGAGATCGAGAATTACCTGGGCAGAGTTTCATAATGAGGTTTGTAGACAGTTTTGTTCAGAGTTTGATATGCTTAGAATTAGACAAGAGTTTATGGATTTGAAGTTAACTGAACAAATGTCGATGGATGACCTCATTAATAAATTCACTGAGAAGTTACGTTTTGTTCAACAATGGGTCCCAGATGACAGGATGAGGATAAATCACTTTGTAGGAACTTTACCACCGGAGTACCGAACTAGTGTGAGATTGGCAGGTACTCTTACACAGGCTTTTACTTTAGCCCGATCTGTAGATGGTGACATGCGAGCTTCTGGTAAAACGACCAAGGAAAAGAGTTTCTCACAGGTTAAAAGTAGTTCTTCGGGAAACAAAGGACAGACTAGAAGAGTAGTTTATAATGATGATTCGGTGGGAAGTAATCCATGGTGTGTAAATTGTAAGTCGAAACATTCTGGTCCGTGTACTTCAGAGACTATGAGATGTGTTAAGTGTGGGGTATTTGGTCATGGTATGCGGGATTGTACTTTTCCACAGTTTGTTTGTTGGAATTGTAAAAAGGAAGGACATAGATCACTGAACTGCCCGGAGAAGACAATGCAAGGTTCGGGTTTGGTTGGGAGTGTGGCCTCGGGTTCTGCGTCATCTGTTGGACAGAAGAGAAAGATTCCACCGGCTACAGGAAGGGCTTTTCAAATGACGGCGGAGAATGTTTTTGGACTTGATAGTGATTTTACAGGTATATCTTATGTTTATTTTCTTTTAACATACAGTAATGTGATTAGAGTTGTATGTTAATAGGAAAATTGAGTATGTTTAGTTTAATTGGGTGTGGTTGGATTTCGGGGACGAATTCCTATAAGGGGGGAAGATTTGTAACATCCCGTTTCTGGACCCGAAAATAAATTGTATTTTATTAAGTTTGGTTGGTTTATTTGAAAATAAACAAGTAAAAGAGCCCCAGTTTTTATTGTGACAAGTAAAATGTTACCTGTTTTAAAAAGTTAAAGTTGACGGTAAAATAAAATATTTTGACTTGCGGGTATTTTCAGGTTCCAGACAATAGGCTTAGAAGGGGTATAATTTTAAACATAATAAGATGGGGCGGTGGGGATATACCGACTCATTTTATTCTCATCACTTCTCTTTTCTTCTTGAACCTTCAAACTTATTCTCTCAAAGTTCACTAAACTAAAGAAATCAAAAAGAAAGAAAGATTAACAAGTTGTGAGATTAATTCATAGAATCAGATTCACCATCATCATCACTATCTTGTGTATCTTTGATTGTAAGTGTTCTTGAACCTATTTCATAGAATTTGGGTATAGAATGAATATAAATGATTGATATGAATTGAAGCTTAGAAATTGTTGTATGAAGATTATAGATTGATTATATGATGATTTGTGATTGTTGGTAGTGTTCTTCAAATTATAAGTTAGGTTTTGGTGATTTTGTAAATTGATGATGATATATGTTAGAAATTAAGTTAGATAGTTTATTAGATGATGTTTGCTGTAATGGTATGTTTCTAGTTCATTTTCATTACTTGTAATCGGAGCTAAGACTTAAAAATTAGGAGTTGGGTGTTAAAAGTTCGTAACTTGTTTGCTGTTTCTGCTGATGCTGTAAATGATGATCCAGCCGGCGGGTCATTAGACTCAGCCGGCGGGTTGTGTTTGTGTGTAGGTGAGCCGGCGGGTGAAAACACCTAGCCGGCGGCTCGTAAAAGCTTTATTACTCAAAATAAGTTCTGATGTGGTAAAAGTTAAATCACCCGGCGGTTGAACATGGGTACCCGGCGGGTCAGGGTGCCAAGCCGGCGGCTTCCCTACCCAAGCCGGCGGCTTTTGGGTGTTTTCAGCAAATTAAGTTTTGATTGTATGATTAATTGATAAGTGTTTAATTGTTGTATGTTATAATATGAATTAGTTGAATGATATGATAAATAGTGTTATGTTTTGGATTATGTTAGAATTTGAAGAATTGAAGTGGAATACGGAATAAGATACTAACTTGTTGTTATTGTTGTATTATCAGATAAGCGGACGACCACTCAGTAAAGTTAGACCTCTGAGTTGGTGATCAGACGATAATATTTGGTGAGTGGAATTGTAGTCCTCGGTTCAACCCAGTTGTAACGGGTTTGGTTACAACGGGTAAATCAGGATAGTTTCAGTTGTAGTTATTGCCATGTTACTTTCAATTATTCAGTTGTTGATTATATTGATAGAATTTGATTGATCAAGTTGTAAAGTTATTCAGTTGGTTTACATAACTGCATATGATATGCCTTTATGTGACAAGTTGTTGTGATGAATTGGAGTGAGGTCAGCGTGCGGGTTGGGTTTGATTACTACTGTGTAGCTGTCTAGGTTACTTGAATACACATAGTTGAAGATTAGCCTATTCAGTGAAAGTAGTAATCAGGCTATCGGTAGATCACTGGGAATGGCATGGCGCCCAGTGGTTGTGGCATACTGAGAATCGCATACAGGAGCCGCCGATCCTCATGTAGTTATGTGTTTATGTGTTTAAATCGTTGTAGTTATCAGTTGTAAGATTTGTTATAAATGGATTGAACCGTCGGTTATGGTTCCATTCACTTAGCAAAGGCTAATCCCCTCGTTGTTGTATGTTTTGCAGATTTTGGTTAGTTGATGAAGTAGATCGGATAGTAGAAGTTGACTGGGTGTTTGACTAAAATGGCGCAAACTCTGACTTTTGACAATAGAATGTTTTGGAAAGTTGAATATAACAACCGAATTTAGTAGTATGGTTTGTAACAATAGAAGTTGATAAAAGTTTATTATGGTTCGTGTTGTAAATAATGGATATGTATATGTTTTGGGACGCGCTTCTAACGTATAAATTATATAATATGTTTGTTTTAAAAGTGGGGTCTTACAATAAGTACATACAATTTGTCCCTTTTTACATACACTCGTCGTAGTCGTAGTAGTAGTCGTCATAGTCGTAGTAGTAGTAGTCGTCGTAGTTGTAGTAGTAGTAGTCGTCGTAGCCGTAGTAGTTGTAGTCGTCGTCATAGTAGTAGTAGTAGTAGTCGTAGTAGTGGTGGTGGTGGTGGTGGTGGTGGTGGTGGTGGTGGTGGTAGTGGTAGTAGTGGTGGTGGTGGTGGTGGTAGTGGTGGTGGTAGTGGTGGTGGTGGTAGTATTAGTAGTAGTAGTAGTGGCGGTAGTGGTGGTGGTGGCGGTGGTGGTGGTGGTGGTGGTGGTGCGGTAGCAGCGGTAGCAGGGGTAGCGGGGTAGTGGTGGTAGCAGCGTTAGCAGTAGTAGTAGTATAAAAACAACAAGTCTTGTTACGAGTACAAAGTTGGGATTTCGTAAATATGACTAAAGAGTATTAGTTATACAAAAGAAATCTCATAGTTACAAAAGTGGCATCCTAATTCGTCGTGGGTAGTCGTTGTTCTAATATGCATGCAAATCTTACGTGGCTGCTAATTCCCTGAAAAACATATTAAAATCGTCAACATAATTGTTAAGTGAATTCACAGGTTTTGCACACAAACATAAAACCAAGTTATGTATAAATCATTGACATTCAGTCAAAATAGTGATCAAATCATGATCAAGTAGTAAGTTTGCATTGTGTATAAATTGTTGACAAACATGTCAAAATAGTGATCAAATCATGACCTAGTAGTAAGTTTTCATTGTGTATAAATCGTTGACAAACATGTCAAAATAGTGATCAAATCATGATCAAGTAGTAAGTTTGCGTGGTGTATAAATCATTGACAAACATGTCAAAATAGTGATCAAATCATGATTAAGTAGTAAGTTTGCGTTGCTATAAATCGTTGACAAACATGTCAAAATAGTGATCAAATCATGATCAAGTAGTAAGTTTGCATTGTGTACAAATCGTTGATAAACATGTCAAAATATGGTTTGTTAAACTAACACACGCGGTGATCCCCAAAGGTTTGCAAGACCTTATGAGTTAATGTCGACACCTAGTCCTATAACCAAACCACGGCAAGTTTTGTTTAGTGTTTTTGCCTTCGGGACATGTAAATACACGCTCCGCTTTAATGACATAAAGTCATCGGGGTTGGCATGACCATCGAGTAGTAGCAGTGGGAGGGCTGTCACGTCGATAGTACTATTCGTATATTCAGTAGCTAGCGTCATCTAGCTAATGGTTATAGTTTGCAAGCACTAGGACTTCTATGCACTACAAATACCACAACATGTACACTAGGTTCGCACAAAGATTTGTTGCCCGGTTTTCAAGTATAGTATGAAAATCATTCATAAGTAGGGATGGCAATCAACATCCGATCCAGTGGATATCCATCCACCCGATCCACCGGTAATGGATATGGACGATCTAAATGGATGTATACCGGATATGGATATGGATTTGGATGATTAGTGGATTGGATGTGGATGACCAATTCTCATCCATGGATGCACCCATTATCATCCCAAATACATATATACGCGTACATGTACTTACACTTTGAACTTATCATCCGAAGTAATTATTTAAGAGGATTGTTCTTATATCTTTAGATCCCCAAATATATTTACCTTTCTATCGTATATTATCATCATTTATTTTTGGTAAATCAAAATTCTTTCATCTCCATTTATAGGTTAACAGCATGTAGATAAAATTTTATTCCTACTATATTTCGGAGGTCACTAATAGATGAAAAACAATAAAAAAGTGATTCGTATCTTTAGAAACTACTATGTTTTACCTATATTTTGTATCAAATTATGTCAAGATTATCACAATGTTTAACAATTTTTTTAATATCCAATGGATATCCATGAACCCGCTCCATCCATCGGATATGGATGTGGATGGATGATTTGTCATTTTAATGGATATGGATATGGATGCGGATGAAGAAAAATAAATGGATATGGATATGGATATAGCGTCACCCGATGCATATCCGATCCATTGCCATCTATATTCATAAGTATTCGTGTAGTATGAAATCGTTCATAAGTAGTCAAGTTTTCAATCATCGTATGAAAAACAGTGTATAATTGTACCGTTTTCAATCAAATCAGTATATATGTTAAGTAAACAGTTTTCAATCAAAGCAGTTTATATGTTTTTCACCCCTATTTTAAAAGCAGTTAAACAGTAAAAATTGGGGCTGTGAACTCACCTCGTGAGCTTAAGTGTGAGAGCTAGTAAGGTGGTTGCCCAAGTAAAGTCTCTTAACGCCTTAAACGTAAGAGATGGTTTGTATAAGTAGCTGGCTAACAGCCAAACTATGTTAGTTGTTCACTCGTTTCGAAAGATCGTTGTGTTTAAAAATGTGTACAATTCGTTTGTGATGTTTCCCAATAATAGTATTTCCCAAAATATAATTATTCATGTTACAATTTGCGTTTGTACATAATATTATATACAAATATTATATAGTGGTTCGTTGTATATATATATATATATATATAGTTTATTCGTCGTATGTATGTATATATATATATAACTTATACGTATATATATTTATTCGTCGTGTATATATATATATAGTTTGTTCGTCGTATGTATATATATAATTTATTAGTTATATATATATATATATATATATATATATATATATGAGTAAGGTTCAAATGAGTACACCAATTTTGATTGAGAATGAGGGAACCAACATATATATATATATATGAGTAAGGTTCAAATGAGTACACCAATTTTGATTGAGAATGAGGGAACCAACAGATTTCTGCCATGTGTCACTTTATTTTCTCTCCTCCACACTTTATTCTCTCTCCTCCACATTTTAAAAATTAAATATCTCACTAACGGTAAGTCGAAAAATCATGAAAATTGCACCATAAAATTCAGCGTTTTCTCCTCTTCGATTTGCCGTCCCTCAAGGCATACTTTTGACAACTTTTTTTTTTCTCATTTTTTGGTGGGTTTCACAAATTAGTAACACATGTGTTAGTGATTAGTTGTACATTTAATTTGTGGTTAGGGTTTAGGGTTAGGTTTAGGGTTTAGTAGGGTTTATGGTCTAGGGTTTATAAGGGTTTAGGGTTTAGAATGGGTTCAAGGTTTAGGGTTTAGAAAGATTTAGGGTTTAGCGTTTTGTAAAGTGTTTAGGGTTTAGGGTTTGTGGTTTAGGGTTTAGGGTTTAGGGTTTGAGGTTTGGGGTTTCGGGGAGAAACCCCAAACCTCAAACCATAAACCCTAACCCCTAAACCACAAACCCTAAACCATAAACGCAACACTTTAACACATGTGTTAGTAAATGTGAAACCCACCAAAAAAATGAAAAAAAAAACTTTTCGAAAGTATGTCTTGAGGGACGGCAAATCGAAGAGGAACGACGAATTTAATGGTGCAATTTTCATAATTTTTCGATTTGTCGTTTGTGAGATAATTGATGTTGGGGGTAAATGGGTTTTGTACATGTGGAACATTCTCTTTGTACACATGGCTTGATATCATTGGTTCCCTCATTCTCACACAAATTCCTATTCTCATTTGAACCCTACCCATATATATATATATATATATATATATATATATATATATATATATATATATATGGGTAAGGTTCAAATGAGACTAAAAATTTGTGTGAGAATAGAGGAACCAATGATAAGGTGCCATGTGTACAAAGAGAATAAAAAACTCATTTACCCCTTAAGTTAAATATCTCACAAACGACAAAACGAAAAATTATGAAAATTGCACCATTAGATTCAGCGTTTGATCCCCTTCGATTTGCCGTCCATTAAGGCATACTTTCGACGAGTTTTTTTTTTCTCATTATTTTTAGTGGGTTTCACATTACTAACACGTGTGTTACAGTATTGCGTTTAGGGTTTAGGGTTTGGAGTTTAGGGGTTAGGGTTTAGGGTTGGAAGTTTGGGGTTTCATCCCGAAACCCCAAACTCCCAACCCTAACCCCTAAACCCCAAACCCTAAACCCTAAACGCTTTATAAAACTCTAAACCCTAAAGCATACTAAACCTTAAACCCTGCTGAACCCTAATACTAAACCCTGCTAAACCCTAACACTAAACCCTGCTAAACCCTAACTCTAAACCCTAACCCTAAACCCTAAATCAAATGTATAATCGATCACTAACACATGTGTTACTAATATGTAAAACCCACCAAAAAAATGAAGAAAAAAAAAAGTTCGTCGGAAGTATGCCTTGATGGAAGGCAAATCGAAGAGGATAAAACGCTGAAAAATATGGTGCAATTTTCATGATTTTTCGACTTGTCGTTTGTGAGATATTTAATTTTTAAAAACGTGGATGAAAGAGAAAAAAGTGACACATGGCATATTGTGGTTGGTTCCCCCATTCTCACACAAAATAAATGGTCTCAATTGAACTCTTCTTATATATATATATATATATATATATATATATATATATAGTTTGAGATAAAATGTGAAACTTACTTTTTACGGGTTCAAATATGTTAAGATTTCACGTGTAAAAATTTCGGGTCAAATCAAACACGTTTGACCAAGTCAACCAAAAACAAGTCTCGATACGATTAACGCCAACCAAAATATTTAACGTTAGATTTAGGCTCAAAACGAGAATTTTATGTATTAAATTTCAAAACTCGAACGAAAATGCTATAAATATAACACAAATGAAAAACGATATATATATATATATATATATATATATATATATATATATATAGTTTACGTTTTGAGTAAATATGTACATATATATATATGAGTGTCGTTTTCATTTAACCGTAAATGTAAAAATATCGTTTTTCATTTGTGTAATATTTATAGCATTTTCGTCCGAGTTTTGAAATTTAATACATAAAATTATCGTTTTGAGCCTAAATCTAACGTTAAATATTTTGGTTGGCGTTAATCGTATCGAGGCTCGTTTTTGGTTGACTTGGTCAAACGTGTTCGGTTTGACCCGAAACTTTTACACGTGAAATTTTAACATATTTGAACCCGTAAAAAGTAAGTTTCACATTTTATATCAAATTCGAAGTCGCTCGTTTTTACTCGCGGGAATGCAAAACAGTCCCAGACAATTTTATCACAAAAATGTACCCTTTTTCGAGCTTGTTTTGACTAATTAAACCTTTGCGAAAAATTCCGAGAAAATTACCTAATGTTCCCCTGTGTGTTAACTTTTCAAAACATATTTTTACATAATTTTTTGCCAAAGATGGGTACTTCAAATAAATTACAAACGTAACCCTGTGTCCAGCAGCTCAAAATGTCGACATAGGTCTAAAGATTAATTTATATCTCAAGTTATACTTATCAACATAAAACGCAATCATACAATAATTAAAGCTAACGAAATTTGTGGTCTTTAGGAAAATACCTCACGTCGTTTAGATTTTTGTGCATGAAATTATAGTCTCGTGAAGCTAGTGCTAAAATCTGTCGTCCGCGACAGATTTGCTATGTGATTTTGTAAATTCGTTTTCGGGTCTTATACGGTATAGAAAAATTACGAAACCACTTGGATCATTTAGCTAACTTTCGGAAATTAGTTTTTGACATTAGATGTCCATTTTAGTTAAGTTATGAGTTCGTTACCCACTTGAGAAAAACGTACTCGATTCTGTCCAGTAGATAACAGTAAGAACCTTTGGTTTTTCGTGTTTTAAAAATGATTTTTGTGATGGTTTTCGGTTAGATCTTTTAGCAGGAACAACTTATAACATATTTGCAAGAAGATTCATGAAAGAAAATGAAAAGGAAATTAAGTTTCCTTACAAAGCTCTAAAGATGAAGAAGATGAAGTAAATGAGAAATGATTATGCTTGTTGCTTGCTTCTTGCTTCCTCCTTTGCAACCCTTGAAGTAGATCTTGTTTGTGATGGTGGAGGGATGGTTTTGGTGGTGGTTCCGGGTCTGGATAGCAGAGAGGGAGAGAGAGATAGAAGGGAGAGATGAAGGTATGGTGAGTGAGTGTGTAAGTGACCAAGTGTTTATGTGTGTATGTATAAAATATTCAAATGGGTATGGGGGTGGTTTGATGTTGTCTTGGGGTAGATTTGTGGGGGGCCCACGCAAGGGATGGTGGGTTAAATCTTGTTCCCCAACTTACGTTACGTGTTTAGGTCGTTTACCTATTAATCGCGTGCACGTTTAAAAGCGTTTGTTTCGTTTAAATATATTAACGCTTAACTTACGTTAATATCTTTTGAAGTATTATTTTAAATACTTTATTTTGAGTTTTCAAAATATAAATTTTCTTCGTTTGGTAGTCGGTTCAATTTGGGTGTTTTTGTCACGTTCGTTACGTTTATTATAAAAGGTATAATCGTTATGCTTTATCGTTATAGCATAATATTTCAAGTTAAATAACTACTATATAAAATAGTTTTACATTATTTCATAAATTTCGTATCACCAACGTTCGTATATTTTTGTCGGATTCGTTCCAATTATTTTGTGTGTAATTATAAATAATTACCAAACTCGTAATACCTCACGTATTAAAATCATGGGCTTTGCTAGACTTATCTCATAAAAATGTTTAGTTTTCATTAAGCTGGGAATTAGCGGAAGAAATTCACTTGATTAATGTACAAAATTATACCGTAAATGGAGGAATGTCACATTCTCCCTCCGTTAGAGAAATCTCGTCCCGAGATTTAAGTCGAGTCATGGGTGTCTGGCGCATGTTCGAAAAGATGTGGGTATTTTCTGCGCATATCATCCTTGCGCTCCCAAGTAAACTCTCGGTCGCGTTCTAAGTTTCAACGAACTTGACGAGTTTGATGCGACCACGTCGCAGCTTTCGTGTTTCCTAGTCAGACACTTCGATAGGTTCTCTCCACAAAATTAAGTCGCATTTCAACTAAGACTTCGTCGGGAGGGATAATAAGCGTTTCGTCTAACAGACACGTTTTCAAGTTGGATATGTGGAAAGTGTCATGAATATTGTAGAGCTCTTGTGATAGTTTAGGCTTGTAAGCTACAGGACCAATCCTCGCAAGGATTTAAAAGGTCCTATGTATCGTGGGTTCAGTTTTCATCATTTACCAAATCGTGCGATCCCCTTTCAGGACAATACCTTGAGTAAGACTTGCCTCCTAATTGAAGTTTGAGTGGTTTCCGGCGGTTGTCGGTGTAGCTTTTCTGTCGGTCTCATGCCGCTTTTAGTCAGTTAAGTACTTGGATATCTTGTCCGTAGTTTCCTGGACAATCTCAAGGCCGGATAGTTGTCTGTCATCCAACTCTGCCTAACAGAGTGGTGATCGGCATTTGCATCCATAGAACGTTTCAAACGGTGCCATCTGGATGCTGGTGTGATAACTTTTGTTGTAGGAGAACTCAGCTAGTGGGAGATGAGTATCCCAGCTTCCTCCAAAGTCTATTACACATGCTCGCAACAAATCTTCGAGCGTTTGTATCGTTCGTTCGCTCTGGCTGTCGGTTTGAGGATGGTAGGCAGTACTCATGTCGAGTCGAGTACCTAGTGCCTTTTGAAGTGATTGCCAAAAGCAAGATGTGAATCGACTATCTTTATCAGAGATAATGGATATCGGTACTCCGTGTCTAGAAATGATCTCTTTCAGATAAATTCTAGTTAGCTTTTCCATCTTATCTATTTCTTTGATGGCTAGAATGTGGGCTGATTTCGTCAATTGGTCGACAATCAGCCATATTGTATCAGCTCCAGCTGACGTTTTGGGTAGTTTCGTAATGAAGTCCATCGTTACGGGTCGTTGCAAAAGTTCTGACGGATTTTGGTATTCGATTTTGACCTCCGAACAGGTCAGGCATTTGCTAGCGTACATCGTTCGTTCCTCCTTCGTTCGTGAATATGTTGGAATATCGTCAATGAATAAAATGACGAATTCGTCACGGTAGGGTTTGCGTACTCAGTTCATAATATTTATGAACACAGCTGGCGCGTTAGTCAATCCTAAAGGCATGACTAAGAATTTGTAGCGATCGTAGTGAGTCTTAAACGCGGTTTTTTGGTACATCATTTTCTCGAACCTTTAGTTGGTGGCTACTAGCCAGGTTCTACTAGCCTTCATGCAAGTAATCATTTTTATGGCACTCTTTCTCTGTTCTCCGTGTATCACCAAAGTTTCTCCTGTTGGTAATGGTATGCGTACCAACTTTTCAAAACAGACGATCTCGGCATGATTCTTCGACAACCAGTCCATACCGACTACGATGTCGAAACTCCCCAATTCTACCGGTAGTAAGTCTATGTCGAAGGAATGACCCTCTAAAGTTAGGGTACATCCCGATACTATTTTTCCTGTTTCGATCAACTTACCATCCAGGTTCTATGGTGTATTTGTTATTAAGTTTAAGGGATTCAATTTCTAATAGTGGTCTAAATGCGATAAACATGAAACTTAAATCAGCACATGAATCAAATAACACAGATGCGTAATGATTGTTTACTAGAAACGTACCAGTGACTGTGTTGGGGTCATGGCGTGCCTCTTGTGCTCCAATGATGAACGCTCGACCGTGAGCTGGCTGATTGTTGTTGTAGGCTCGGTTGTTTTTGTTGTTACCACAGTTGTTGTTATTATTGTTTCGGTTGTTGGTGTTTTGGTTGTTTAGTTTTGGGCACCGGTTTTGGTAATGTCTCGTGTCATCACATTCGAAGCATCCGGTGTTTTGTCACTCGTTGTTGGTTCTGGTGGGAGGTTGGTTTTGCAATATTAGGCTGGATGACCTTAGCATTTGTAGTTGTAACAGAAGGTACACTTACCTTCGTGATGCTTATCACATTTTCCACACTTTGGTTTGTTGCCTAAATAGGCTTTGGGTTCGGTGGTGGTGGTAGTGTATGCCCTAGGGTTTCCCGAATTCTTCTTGCTCTGTTGACCCTGTCGGTCACTTCCTCCACTGTTCCATTTCCGTTTCTCATTCCCAGAACTTCCAGCATCGAACTGTTCGGTTCACTCCTTCCCGACATAGTTTTCTTTGTCAATAATCATATCCTTACTGCTTCATCAGTTAAACTCTGCGCTAAACTGACA